>CP114858.1:5000000-10000000 GCA_029959215.1 Tricholoma bakamatsutake
TTAATGAGTGTATTCTACAGGACTTATATACAGTAGGGACTATGTACTAGAATGTTCCATGATATACTACAAGTACTGCTATGTAATACTTTGTAAGTATATGATTAGTAAGGAATGTCAGTGATATGTGATTGTGCTTATGTATAGATTGTTATGTAATACATGTCCAACACTCCCCCTCAATCAATACATGAGTTGTTTTATGCTTCATGCATCATTGTGGTGCTCACCAATCATGAGAATATGGAGGCAATCAATGTCAAAGTTGTTCTAGGGCAATTGTATCATCCTGGATAGGTTGTGGATAGTATAGGATGTATGTGGCATGAATAACCATCAAGAGTGAAGCCATCGCTAGAACGCTGCCAATGATGATGCCAGCGATATTGGAGAATGTGAGAGGGTGGTTGAACATCTTGTGGAGGTTGGAGTCTATGGTTTAGTGGTGTTAAAAAATTTGTCTGTAACTCCAACCAACGTGCCCACTATTCCACAGTAATGTGACTTTTATCCAAACCTAATTTGGTTACAAATCTACTCATTTTAATTTGGTCAAGGTTCTTTGTGAAGATATCTGCAACTTGATTGTTTGTATCAATATGGTATATTGATGCATTTTTATCCTCAATAAATTCTCTGATGTAGTGATAGCGAATGTTGATATGTTTTGTTCGATGATCATGAGCAGGGTTAACTGCAAGAAATATTGAACCATTGTTGTCTGAACAAATTGAAGTAGGATCCATCAAGATGTATCCAATCTCATATTGCATTGACCTTAGCCAAGCACATTGTCTGGAGGCATCTGAAATTGCCATATATTTGGCTTCAGTGGATGATAAGGCCACTGTCCTTTGTCACCTTGAAACCCAAGCTATTGGTGCATTTGCCATGAAGTACACAAAACCTGTGGTTGAGTGTCTGTCATCCTTGTTTTCAGTTCAATCAGAATCAGAATATCCTATTAGTCCAGCATTGGATGATCCATCAAATGTGATTTTGTAGGATCTAGTTTCAATTAGGTATCTGAGGATGTGCTTAGCAGCCATCATGTGCTGTTCTGAAGGATTTGAATTATAATGGGAGAGTCTGGTGACAGCAAATGCAATATCTGGTCTAGTACCCAATGCTATATATAAGAGTGTACCTATAAGCTGTTGGTATTGAGACCTGAGTGTGCTTGTGCAGGGTTCCCTAGATGCAACAAGTTCTATGCCAGAAGGTAGGGGTATAGGTGCTGACTTAGCATCTGCCATACCAAATCTTTGGAGTGCACTGTCAATATATGACTCTTGGTCAATTGAAATGAGTTTACTAGTGTGATCCCTCTTGATTCTGATGCATCCTCAAAGCCTATTCCTGATCATGCCTGTTATGTTCTTGCAATGCAGCTTCTATATTGATATGTTTGGGTGTTTTATGATATTGGGGTTCAGCATTTAAAGCAGCTTGCTGTGCAGCTGCTTGCCTGTCCCTTTCCTGTTCAGCCAGCTGCTGTAATTGCCAATTATGCTGCCTAGCTGCTTCAGCTTCAGCAGCTTGCCTGTGCTGCTCTTGTTCAGCCAGCTGCTGCAATTGCCAATTATACCACCTAGCTGCTTCCATTTCAGCATCTTGCCTCTGATCATTCACCTGCTGCAATTGCAGATTATGCTGCCTACTCACTCCAGCCACCTGCTGTGATATCCTCTCCCTAGCAGCAACCACCTCAGCAGTCCTCCTTTCCTCAGCAACCTTCTGTAACAATTCCTGCTAATGCTGATACTGCTTGGCTGCCTCTTGTTGCAGCTCCCAAACATGTGCATCATAATCTGCAGTTCTTTCCCCCAATGCAAAAGGTACCCTATGCAGATTATTGACTGCAGGATTTGCCTGACCAGCTGAAATATTATGCAATGGTCCCAGTCCTCTTCCTCTTCCTCTTCCTCTTCATCTTCCTCTGACCCTTCCTGTTTGTGGCTGAGGTGCAGGTGGAACCACAGGAATATGATTGGCCAAAGGTGCATTCCACCCTGCTGGCAGCTGAACTTGTAGTATCTGAGCAGCCAATGCTCAGTGGAACAATTCTCAGCAGATGCAGTCACTCTGACCCTGCTTCTCCTCTCATCAGGATTGGTCATCTGCAACCTTTCCAAATGGTCTGCATCTCTAATTCTAGCCCTTTCCACTTCTGGAGTAGAAGGTCTACTTTGATTCCTGAAAATACTCTCATAAGCCATCATTATTGCAACATATGCCAACAGCACTCACATATTTAGTAATGGGAAAGCCCAACAGTAGTTTTGTTCAATATCCAGCAATGCAGCACAGCTGAAGTAAGGTCAGCAACAGGTTCTTTAACAGCCAGTTGTGACAACACTCACTATAATCCAACTGTTTTCTAGTTCCAATAATTAATTCCAACACTTTTTGTAATGACAATCACAAATTTGCTATTTGATAATAGGTAGCAATTGCAATAGTATAAGCCCAAGTCTTGTGTCAAGAGAGGTACTCAATTGATTGTTGTGCACTCTCTCCACATGTATGGAAAAGGCATCTGTTTGGTCATATTGTGCCAGAAATGGGTGAGGCATGAAAGTAGGTGTCCACTATATTGCAACCTAAATGTTACATAATCACACCTGCCTTTTAAGTAATTGGGCAACCTCCTCCCCATGCCCTGCAGGAGAGGAACAATTCATGATCATTGATGGCTAGTTTTAATATCTGAAATCTTAACTCTTGTTGCTCTCCCATAGGGCCTGGCATCAAACATTGTAAATAGAGTGTGCCACAGTGATGGCTGATGGTAAATGTTCCATTTTGTATATTATATATTAGTAAAATGAAGTATTATTCTTACTTAGATTCTCAACTAAAATCATAGTGATCAATTGATGTCCTCCACCAAACACATGCTACTGTACTTCTACAAGCATAATCTATCCTTTTCAGACATCCTATTAACCCTTTTGTCTGATGGAGAGTTTTCAACTGAACCCATCATAACTGATTTGAAGATCAAATCCAATGCAATCATTGCTGCTCTATTGAAGACCATGACTCATGCTGCACCCTGTACTCAACATGATCTGGTGCAAGTTTATCAATGTGAGCTAACAGACCTAAATGAGGCCAGACAATGGAGCACACTTCAATGCAGCAAGTGTGTCTGCTGAAGGAGAGCTTTAGGGTGGATGATACAGCAGCTGGCATGGCATGGATTGCCCCTTGCCTGTGGAATTTGTTGGATACATTGCTATGGACCAACAGAAAAACAACAAATTTTGCAGATGAAGGGGAGGATAAGGAATACTGGCAATATATGAATTTTCCTGAAGACTCAGATAAACTCAAACAGGTCATTCTTAATGTCACTCCTGGGGATCACGATCACAATATAAAAAAGCACAAGTGTGACCAGAAGTCTGCAATCATTGAGATTGTGAGTCTTGTGGATGCATTATGATAGAAGGCTAATTATAGGTTGTAGAAAAAGGTTATCATACTCAGCATTGTCATGCAAAGCCAGAACAGAAATGCAAATGCTTTGCAAATTATCATTGGTGTCTTTCTCCAGTCAAGCAAGGCACCTGAATGGGTTGTCAATACTCTTGCATGAATTGGTGTTTTGATCTTTGCTGGGTCAATAAATTGAATGATCAATTCCTTATCAGCCAAATCAGCCAATCATTTACAAGAACTTGGATGAATGCTTCTTGTGTGCTATGCATATGATAACTTTGATGTTGAGCTAAAGACACCTGTGCCGACCATTGATAAGCCAAGTGATACCCTCAAACACCTTACATCTGGCTGTGTTTTCCTCTCCAGCATGGCATTACTGTTGAAGACATGCAGTGCTCAGAAGAACTCTGGGCAAAATCCTCTTTGAATCCATCTGTGGAGCCATCTGATCTCCTTCCCAGCATCACCATCTATCAGCTTCTAAACATTCATCCCAAACCTAAGGCTGAACTTTTTGGTGGCTTGAGCCATTGCACTTGTTACAACTCATGGAAATTTCTATTTGATCTCATTCACGATGGTCCTGAGCCATTTCATCATCTAGGATCCAAGATTGGAGCACCTGAGGTTATTGAACAAATCCCCATGATAAAAACCCCAATCTCCCCAGCATGTGCAATGAACTTCAGCAACTCGTTGATGTGTTCAGTTGGTACTCAGTGCAGAGTCTCAACGGAAGGGGTGAACACTTAACCTACAACTGCAGGCATGCTCAGGGTGAGGGGGGGTTCGCTTAGAGGGCCTCGGATTGTCCTTTGGGGCATGGAGACTATGGAGAGGCTGGTACAGCAGTTTTTAACGTGCGCACTAGTTGAGTACGCTAAAGGGAAGGTATGCACAGTGGTGGGAAAGTGCACAACACAAAGGGGCAAAAACATGCAGTGCAGAAAAATGCACAATGGGGGTGCAAAAGTATGCAATGACGAGGATGATGAAGGTGGGAGGTGTAATGGGACAAAGACGACACTGGGTTGTGCTGTGGAGATGGTGGCATATATCTTCCCTTTAGCATACACTACTAGTGTGCACATTGAAAACCACCGTACCAGCCTCTCTATAGTCTCTGCGCCCCAAAGGATGATCCAAGGCCCTCTAAGCAAACTCCCCCCTCACCCTGAGCACACCTGCAGTTGTAGGTTAAGTGTTCACCCCTTCTGTTGAGACTCTGAACTGAGTACCAACCGAACACATCATTTCTGGAGCCCACCGTGAGGGGTTTCTGTTTATCAGACCTTATTTAGACCTCCATCAGCTCGCCCTCCACTTCAACATTAACCACCTTCGCACTCTCCATTCCGAGCTGTTAGCAACTGCGCTCCAGCTTGGGGAAATACCAGTATTTGAATCACTCTTCCTAAACAACACGCATCACTCGTCCGCGCTGTCTTTACCTCCACCTTCACCTGAATCATCCCTACCTACCCTAACTCCGTCTGCATCACCGCATTTTTCCCCACCTTGAATTTCGCTGCGCTTTTACCAGATCTTAACTCTACACACCTTATTCCACCTACCATGGCTACCATGCACATGCCATCCGCATCTAACCAAAACGCGCCACGTTTCGACCCTGCAAAACTGCGCGAACTCCAAAAGTATTTTGAGGAGCTTGCGCAACTCCTCCATGATTGTAACGTCACTGATGAGACCGATAAGAAGTTCCACACTGTGCGCTATTTGGACAGCGACACTGCGGACACCTGGAAACTGCTACCAGAGTATAGCGCAATGCACAACTATGGCGCATTCAAAGACACTGTCCTAAAGCTTTATCCTGGCTCTAGGGATGGCAGTAAATGGAGTATTAGCAATCTGGACAAGCTTATTGGTGAGACCGCATGCATTGGCCTCGTAACTGCAGAAGAGAGCGCATGCTATTATTGCGCATTTTTCAACATTAGCAAATACTTGGTTGTGCAAGGCATATTGGCATGCTACGACCAAAGCCGCATGTTCATTAGGGTGTTTCGACCAGACCAGCTAGAGCACATTTTGAGCCGCCTTGCTATTGCAGTACCGAATCAGCCTGCAAATGTGCCATACTCATTAGATCCAATACGCAATGCGATTGACTTTATCTTTGAAGGCCCAGCGCGCTATTTCCAGCCACTTACTGGGCTCACAGCGCAAAACCCCAATATGTATGCACCCTACTCAGCACCCAGCACACCCATTTCCCAACCACAAGCTAGCACACCAGCAGTTAAAGCAGAAGACATCTCAGTCCTATTCGAGCACATGACACAGACAATAGTTACCATGTTGAGCGCATCACGCAGAGATGGTGGAAATGGTGCGCCTCGCTCGAACAATGACAAGTGCAATGGTTGTGGTCAGACAGGGCATTATATCCCTGAATGCGCTTCAATTGAGCACCTTATTAGTGAAGGAAAGTGTAGGCAAAATGTGGAGGGGCACATCGTGCTCCCAGGTGGCGCATTCATGCTGTGTTCTATTCCAGGCAATTTCCTAGGCGAGTGCATCAAGGAATGGCATAAGTGCAACCCAGGGCAGATTGCCACTGGTTGACTTTCATCTAATACCAATTCGCAGCTCATCTACAATATAGCGCCTCGTCCAGCTCCAGCTGCACCTTTACAGTCGACATATGTTGCCACCTCAGCTCCAGCAGCAGATTATATGCAAAGTGCACCAAATGCGCAACTAACGAAGGAAGAGCGCATTGATGCACTCGAGAGGGAGTTGATGGCACTTCGGAAGAGGCAAGTCTTCGACGGCATTGAAATTCTGTGGCGCGCACTGCGCAATACATCCAATCAAGACAGCGTGCATTCTACAACCACAGACATTGCACCTGCCGACAGTGTTGAGTCCCCAGCTTCGCAACCCGCTGCGAGCGCAACTGAAGCGCCTGACAAGACACCCATACATCCCTATTCCAACATTCCTGAGGCGCGTTTTGCGCCCGCAGCAGCAGATAAACCAGATGTACCAGCTAACTCTTCCAAAGGCAAAGAGCCATCATACCACACTGTCGTTCCCATCCAGAACCCACAGATTGTCGATGATGTATACATGCATGCCATGAAGGTGCCCTCCATTACAGTTTCGCATGAAGAGCTCCTGTCCCTTTCACCCGATCTCAGACAGCGCCATAGAGAACAAGTTACTCCAAAGCACATTGCAGCTACCGGTGCAGAGGTGGTAGCTACAAACCTTGTGAGCATTATGCCATTTGCACACTGTGAAGCGCGCACGCCTTTTGCAGACGATAAAGCGCTTAATGCAACACCTCCAGTTAGCACAGCAATTGAAGCGCCTCTTTCTATTGTCGCAGGCCAAGGAGAAGCAGCCACTATCATAACATTCGACTCTGATACCCAAGCTTGCAATGTTTCCATGGTTGCACTTATTCCATTTTCCGCTTGCATTCCACCGACCTCTCTTACCCCTCAGCTCTACCTATCCCAGTGTACCAACGGTCATGCACAGGCGCTCTTAAATTCAATTGACCCCATGGCGCTTATTCCAGCCGTGTTTCCGAAAAGCGCACATGCGTGCGCAACTTTTATCGATTTAGCGGCATGCACACTGCAAAAGGGCATAGTAACCAAGAAGAAGTATAAACCAGTTGCTAGAAAAGTCAAACCAGTTATTGCACACATCCCAAATGAATTCCGCATCGAGCGCAACATTGTAGGCGATCCGCTAGTGGTGCTTCCTGTGCTTTTACCAAACCTGCCACTGTTTACTCTAGAAGATGATGAAGAAGAAGATGAAGAAGAACTTGGGGATTGGACTGATGTGCTACATGGCTTTATGCACACGATACATCCCATTTCACAGTCCTTTGATGTGCAAGCACTCGCGCTAATGCAGCCAGAGCCAAGTGCAAATGCACAATAGTGCGCTTATTTATGATGATGACTATAGCCAAGTTCCAAGGAGCACAACAGCAGATGCAGAGGATGAGAAGTTAGATTTGGTGTGGATTTGGATGGATACCCTAACGTGCCCTAACAATTTCATGGATTCTGAGTATGGTGCACTCGTGCACTATGTGAGCACATTTTTCAAACACAAGGAGCAGTTATGGAAGCGCAATGTGCACGGCGCTCACCAGCTTGTTATTTGGCAGTCCAGACACTTACCGATATTGCGCACCAGCCACAACAACATTGCGCACAAGTGCTTTTACGTGACATGACCTGCTTTGCTTGATCACTTTTGGCAGTGCTATACAATAGCCGCATTTCACCTAGTGCTGTACTGCGTGCGCAAGTCCATCGCGCTTCCAGACATAGCACTCGATATTACCACAACATGGTTGAGGGAGATGGAAGAGTCCATAGTAGTGGACACAGAAGACAAAGAAGCAGTTGACGAAGAAGAAGTGCAAGGAGATAGTGCTGAGGATGAAGAAAGCACTGATGAGGCATGCAATTAGCGCTCCATGCACACCACTATGGACCCTTCACCTTTTATACAATTTGTCATATGGCATGCACTTCCTTTTATCCCTCATACTTTCACCGTTTGGACAGAGTCAAAATTCCAGTTGAGAGGAGGAGAGTGATGGTTGGACAATTTTTCCACATTTTGTTTGTGCTTGTGCACTTTGCTTCGTGCATTTTTGTGCGCTTTACTTGGCCTCTTCAAATATCCCAAACATTCACTTCTACCACTCACCTGCTTTCTTGGTGCTCACACTTCACACTTCAATAGCTGACAAGGATGCTGCCTGAGGACAGTCAGTACTTCAGTTGGGAGGAGATGATATGGCTCCCTATCGCCCTGTGTGCATATTACCGCATTTTTTGCAATTGTGCACACCTCCTAGATGGCTTCCGCACACTTTGCGTGCCTTTGTGCGCTTTTGTGTGCCTTTGTGCACTTCTGTGCGCCTTTGACCACTTAGGTGCGCTTTTGTGTGCCTTTTACATTTCTACTGTGCTTTTGGATCCCCCTTAGCTGCCTGCTGTTGTGCGCCCTAAATGCGCCCTGTTGCACTTCAAACCGCCTCCATGCGCCCCCCCCACACTCCTTATCTGCTGTTTTTTGCTATTGCATGCTCAATGCACCTTTATGCACTCCTTTTATGCTTTACTCACAACTCACGTTCTTTGCTGCACACTCACTGCACTATTCTTACCATCACACAACAATTCACCACTTCAAACATGCTGCACATCGCGGCTTCCATCTTACTGGTGCATTTACTTGAGGTGCACCGCGATTCCAACACGAGCGAACTGTGCATTCTTACGTAACTGGGCCGCTTTGTGCCTATTTGGCATTGGACTGTGCGCACTTGGGTGCTTTCACATAATCCTGGCACTTTGGTGGTATTTGGCCTCACACAGCATCTCCTTATTGTTCTTCCGCATTTCCAATCGGCATCACCTTATCTGGTAACTGGCAGAGGTCGATCACATCATTATTACTAAGGCGCAGCATGTGACACATAACACCGAAGCGGATTAATTGGGAAGAGTGCACGAGACATAGAGCGCACCAAAAATAGTGCATCACACTGGAACAGTTGGGTATTGGGTTATAGCATGCACAAATCTTATTGGTTGAGGCAGCGGCATAGTGTGGTCAGGTTTAGATGGGCGAATGGGTGTGCTTCTGGGTAGCGCATGGCGCTTCCTATTTTTATACTTTATTTCACCATTTTATCACATAAGCCATTTGTACATAGTAGCAGACAGATAGAGGATCCAGAGGATCTTTCCCGCCCTCATAGTTCATAGCCCAGTCAGCGTCGCACATAGTCTGTGCACCAGCGTCCAGTCCATGTGCCTTTGTAGTGCGCCCCTCATATAGCCACATTTGCATATCATTTGGGTCCCCTCATCATATTGTTGCGTTTCATCCCTGCGATGCATCCTTCATCCTCGTTCAAGCACACATACAGTGCGCCCTTTGTATAGCTGCATTTGCACACCGTTTGCGCCTTTTTCTGCATAGCCATGTTTTGCACACCGTTGTGCCTTTTTCCGCCCTTTGCGCTTTCACTCTGTTTGCACCCCTAACCTGTGCGCCTCCCTTTCAGCACATCCCAGTGCTGTCTTCGTCCCATTACACCTCCTGTCTTCACCATCCTCATCGTTGCGCACTTTTGTGCTCCCATTGCACATTTTTCTGCATTGTGTGTTTTTGCCCCTTTGCATTGCGCACTTTCCTGCCACTGCATATATCTTCCCTTTAGCGTACACTACTAGTGCGCACATTGAAAACCACCATACCAGCCTCTCTATAGTCTCTGCGCCCCGAAGGACAATCCGAGGCCCTCTAAGCGAACTCCCCCCTCACCCTGAGCACACCTGCAGTTGTAGGTTAAGTGTTCACCCCTTCTGTTGAGACTCTGAACTGAGTACCAACCGAACACATCAGCAGCTATACAAATAAATGTGCAAATGGTGCGCAAATGCAGCTATATGAAGGGCACACTGCAATAGTGCACAAATGAGGGCAAAGGATGCAATGCAGGGATGAAATGCAGCAATACGACGAGGGGACGCAAACGATATGCAAACACAGCTATACAAAGGGTGCACTACAAAGGCACATGGACTGAACGCTGGTGCACAGACTATGTGTGACGCTGACTGAACTATGAACTATGAGGGGAGGAAAGCTCCTCTGAATTCTCTATCTGTCTGCCTACTATGTACAAATGGCTTATGTGATAAAATATGGTAAAATAAAGTGTAAAAATAGAAAGTGCCATGCACTACCCACAAGTGCACCCATTTGCCCATCTAAACCTGACTGCACTATGCCACTGCCTCAGCCAATAAGATTTGCGCACCTATGGCCCAATACCCAACTGTTCCAGTGTGATGCACTATTTTTGGTGTGCTCTAGGTCCCGTGCACTCTTCCCAATTAATCTGCTTTGATGTTATGTGTTGCATGCTGCACCTTAATAATAATGATGTGATCGACCTGTGCCAGTTACCAGATAAGGTGATGCTGATTGGAAATGTGGAAGAACTATAAGGAGATGCTGTGAAAGGCCAAATACCACCAAAGCACCAGGATTACATGAAAGCGCCCAAGTGCACACAGTCCAATGCCAAATAGGTGCAAAGTGCCCAGATTATGTGAGAATGCGCAGTTCACTCGTGTTGGAATCATGGTGCACCTCAAGTAAATGCACCAGTAAGCTGGAAGCTGTGATGCATAGCACAACTGATGCAGTGGATTGTTGTGTGTGTGATAGGGATTGTGCAATGAGTGTGCAGCAGAGAATGTGAGTTGCAGGTAAAGCATAAAAGGAGTGCACAAAGGCGCATCGAGCACACAATAACTGTAAAAGGCAGATAAGGAGTGTGGGGGGGGTGCACGGAGGTGGTTTAAAGCATAACAGGGCGCATTTAGGGTGCACTGGAGCATAACGGAGTGCACTGGAGCACAATGGAGCACACTGGAGCACAGAAAGCGGACAAAGGTGCATGGATGCGCATGGGAGCGCACTTGGGCACACAAAAGCACATGAAGATGCACAAAAGTGCGCTGTGCAAAGTGAGTAGAAGATGTCCAAGTGGTGCGCACAATCGCGAAAAATGCCATAGTATGAGCACAGGGTGATAGGGAGCTGTATCATCTCCTCCCAACTGAAATACTGACTGTCCCCAGGCAGCATTTTTGTCAGCTATTGAAGTGTGAAGCATGAGCACCAAGAAAGTGGGTGAGTGGTAGAAGTGAATGTTTGGGATATTTGAAGAGGCCAAGTAAAGCACATGAAATTGTGCGAAGCAAACTGCGCAAGCACAAATGAAATGCGGAAAAATTGTCCAACCATCACTCTCCTCCTCTCAACTAGAATTTTGACTCTGTCCAAACGGTGAAAGTATGAGAGATAAAAGGAAGTGCACGCCATATGACAAATTGTCTAAAATGTGAAGGATCCATAGTGGTGTGCATGGAGTGCTAATTGCATGCCTCATCAGCGCTTTCTTCATCCTCAGCACTATCTCCTTGCACTTCTTCTTTGTCAACTGCTTCTTCGTCCTCTGTGTCCACTACTATGGACTCTTCCATCTCTCTCAACCATGTTGTGGTAATACCTAGTGCTATGTCTGGAAGTGCAATGGACTTGTGCACATGGTATGGCACTAGGTGAAATGTGGCTATTGTATAGTGCCACCAAAAGCACTCAAGTAAAGCGGATCATGTCATGTAAAAGCACTTGGGTGCAACGTTGTTGTGGCTGGTGCACAATATCGGTAAGCATCTGGACTGCCAAATGATGAGCTGGTGAGTGCCATGCACATTGCACTTCCATAACCGCTCCTTGTGTTTGAAAAATGTGCTCACATAGTGCACGAGTGCACCATACTCAGAATCCATGAAATTGTTAGGGCGCATTAGGGTATCCATCCAAATCCACACCAAATCTAACTTCTCATCCTCTGTATCTGCTGTTGCACTCCTCAGAACTTGGCTATAGTTATCATCATAAATAAGCGCACTATTGCGCACATTTTGCGCGTTTGCACATGGCTCTGGCTGCATTAGCGCAAGTGCTTGCACATCAAAGGATTGTGAAATGGGACGTATCACATGCATAAAGCCATGTAGTGCATCAATCCAATCCTCAAACTCTTCATCTTCCTCTCCTTCTAAGTCTTCTCGCTGCTTTGGTCGATGCAATAGCCCATCTGGACTGTTACGGGAAGAGTTGCGGATGGGAATCAAATTCTTTTTCTTTTGTTTCTATTGTCTTTGGCAAACGCAAGCTCACACTATTGTTTCCTAAACATAGTACCTACAACAACGGTGCCTATCTCTATTGTCTTTGTCCATCTTTACTATTGTTCTCACTTCACTATTGTTCTTACTTCTCTATTGTTCTTATTGTTCTCCACATACGACTTACTCCATTTACGATCTCGTATGTGTACTACTTAAGCTGCAATACAACGACCAGTCAAGCTCAGCTTGACCTGGTCTTTTCTATGCTCTTAATGACCAGACATCTAAGACATTCTCAAGTCGTCACTTATGAGCTTTGACAGTCTAGAACGCTCACAGATAAGTTGTTGCTTAAGAGCTTCAACTGACATTACGATTTAGGAGCTTTGACTATAACAAAAGGTCAAGTTGATCGATACTCTGCTGACTAATCTCAGTCTAGGCAGCCCACACACTACGACACTATTCTTACGAGAACTACCCGACCCTACCCCTCCCGAAGAAGAAACATGGCTGCCCCATCCACTCCCACCACTTCTACACCGCCCACCACCCCTGCTCGTCCTGTCAAGATCAAGATGAGAGCCCCAACCGATTACTCCGGGGATAGAGCAAAGACAATGCTCTTTCTCCTGGAATGTGGAGCATACGTAGATGCTAATGCTACTGCATTCCCAGACAATCGCCACAGGATCCTCTTTATGCTCTCATACATGAATGGAGGAATGGCAGGGCCGTGGAAGCAGGCGTACTTAGAGGAGAGGTATATCGAATCCAAGCCTTGGGATACGTTCCAAGAGTTTATCGCAAAGGTATGCGTGGCATTCTCACCTATTGATGATGCCAGGAACACATGCACCCAACTCTGAGTGCTCTCACAAGGAGGGAGGGGGGTAGACGAATACATTGCACAGTTCAAAACTCTCGCCTATCAAACTAAAATCAAGGAAGATGCTGCCCTGATCGAGTACTTTGTCAACGGACTCAACAACCGAGTCCTCGACAAGGTCTTCAGCATGGAGAATCCACCTGACACAATCGAGGGGTGGTACACCCATGCAGCGAGGGCTGAGGGACATCTAAGGAGGGCAAAGGCGATCAAGGAGAGAACATACAGTAAGGCATGGGGAGGGGGAGGAGCAAGCGGCTCTCTGAAGGACCCCAATGCCATGGACATTGACGCGACCTGCCTCTCTTATGCAGAGAGGCTCGAACACATAAAGAAAGGAAAGTGCTTCATTTGTCATAAATCGGGGCACAGAGCAAACGATCACAAGGGGGGAAAGGAACCACCCTCAAAAGAAGAAAAGAAAATCGAGACAAAGAAGACACCGCGTGACCACTACACCAAAATCCGCGCACTCATCAATGAGTTGGAGGAAAAGGAGAAGGAAGAGGTGTTGGACTTGATGGTCGCAGAGGGTTTTTAAAACGGCGGCCTGCATCGGCAGCAGAGCCCACCAGATTAATTGTCTCGACTGTAATGGTAGCAAACGTGAGCCACCAATCTATGCATATTCCAGTTCACTACTTGCTAGGAGACAAAAAAGCCAAAGTACCCACCCTGATCGACTCAGGGGTGGGAGAAACATTTATTAATCACTGAGTTGTCGAAAAACTCGGACTGAAAAAAGTCCCACTCGCCAGAAGGATTCTTGCCAAAAACGTTGACGGGACTTTGAACAAAAATGGGATGATCTCACATTATGTCCACATCAACATGGAGATCAGGGGAAAAGAGGAGAGGATCAGGATGCTGATAACGGGGCTGGGAAAGAAAAGGATGATCCTGGGGTATTCTTGGCTCCAGAAACATAATCCCATCATCGATTGGGAAAAGGGGACCCTTACCGACAGACAGACTGAGAAAACCCTCATGGGGAAGATCCGAACCATGATCGAGTGGACTCGAACCATGATTGGTAAGCAAAGTCTCACTATAGATGACAAGGGGCCGATTGTACTGAGAGTAATGTTGAGCCCGACTCTCAGGAGGCTACCTATAAGGAGTGCTGGGGAGACCTTCAGGGAAACCCACCTCACCGCCGCTGAGCACGTGAAGAGTAGGCTCAGGACAGTTCATCTTGCAAAAGGACTTTGCACCAAAAATGGACCCAACCACAACAGATTACAACTGGCAATGGACACAGAAACGGACACTCACCCCAAGATTGATCTGCAGATCCCCGTATTGGGTACCGTGGACACTAACTCGCTACCCAACACAGGGGAGGATCATGATGGAACAGATGCATTATTCGCTTACGTTCAGGGGGAACCAATGATAGGAATATTCAGGGCTGAGGAATTACCTCTCACCATCGAAAATGACTATCTGCCCCCGAACTACCAGAGGCTCCGACAGATCTCACATCTCACTCAATCTTGGCTGACTGGCAGGTTCACTTACTCCCACATGACCCACATCCAAGCAAAAACCTCCATCTCGCAGAGGCTCGCTCACAAGAAGGAGGATGTCAAGGAAAAGCGATCGCTCGACAAACTGCTCCCTGATAAATATAAGGAATACTGCAGTGTGTTCGAGAAAGCAGCATTGGAGAGATTCCCTGAGTCGAGACTGTGGGACCACGCGATCGAACTCAAACTGGATTTCATCCTGAAGGACTGTAAGGTCTACCCTATTACCCTGGCAGAGCAGAAGAAATTGGACGAATTCATTGATGACAACCTAAGAAAGGGATACATTGTCCCGTCCAAATCACCCATGGCATCACCATTTTTCTTCGTAGCAAAGAAAGACTCTGCCGCACTCTGGCCATGTCAGGACTATCGCTATCTAAATGAAGGAACCATCAAAAATTCTTACCCCCTTCCACTGATCGGTGATCTACTCGATAAGCTGAAAGGGGCAAAATGGTTCACTAAATTGGACATCAGATGGGGATACCACAACGTCAGAATCAAGAAGGGCGATGAGTGGAAGGTGGCATTCAAGACCAATAAGGGGCTGTTCGAGCCCAAGGTCATGTTTTTTGGCCTCTGCAACTCCCCGGCGATTTTCCAAGCAATGATAAATGACATCTTCCGGGACATGTTAAATGAGGGATGGCTAGTGATCTACATGGATGACATTCTTATCTTCTCTAAAGACAAAAAGGAACACGAGGAGAGGACGAGGAGGGTTCTGGTGAGACTAAGGGAAAATGACCTCTACCTAAAACCCAAAAAGTCCAGATTCGATGTACAGGAGGTCGAGTTTCTCAGGCTGATCCTACGGCCAAACCAGCTGGCAATGGACCCAACGAAACTAAGCGGAATCAAGGATTGGCCACCCCCAACCAATGTCAAGGGAGTCAGATCATTCCTGGGCTTCGGAAATTTCTACTGGAAATTCATCGGCAACTTTGCCGCAATCACGAAACCACTCAACGATCTAACTAAAAAGGATCAGCCCTTTAGCTGGACAAATGAGTGCCAAGGGGCGTTTGACACACTGAAAAGGAAGTTCTCTGAGGCACCTGTTCTACTGATGCCTAACACTGAGAAGCCCTTTGTAATTGAGAGTAATGCCTCTAAATATGTGACAGGGGCTGTCTTGAAGCAAACAGATATGAACAGGGATTGGCACCCTTGTGGCTATATCTCCCACTCCCTAACGGCAACTGAGCGGAACTACGAAATCTACGATCGGGAGCTACTGGGGATAATATGAGCACTGGAAACCTGGAGACACTATCTCCAGGGATCTGAACATCCAACGATGATCCTATCGGATCACAAGAATCTCATGTATTTCAGGACGGCATGGAAACTAAACCGGCAACAGGCTAGATGGAGCCTTTTCCTATCACAATTTAACCTCCAACTCATACATGTCCCAGGGAAGATGATGATCCAATCTGATGCCCTATCATGACAGGGAGATCACATACCAGATGTCGACAATGACAACGACGACATCACTCTATTAAAGGATGAGATCTTCGCACAGATGATTGATGCTGAGCTAAAGGAAATATTTGCAGAAACATGATGCACGATGACCTGCTAAAAGAAATAGTAAGGGCCATCAAAGAAGGAGGAACACCACCAATCAAGTCGGCGGTAGAAGACTGGAGGATGGAAAATGATGGGACAGTCTTTTTCAAAGACCGATGCTACATCCTAGATGACAAAGAATTGAGGAGAAAAATTGTGGAAAAGTACCATGACAATGTACTTATGGGACACCCCGGCCGATTCCAGACTCTGAAATTAATACAGAGAGACTACTGGTGGCCAGGAATGACTATCTTCATCCGAAATTATGTCGACAGCTGTGCCACCTGTCAACAAATGAAGGTGAACACTCATCTGACAACACCGGGACTATCACTGATCAAATCTGATGCAACCTGACCATTTGCACTAGTTATGATGGACTTCATCACGGATCTGCCGATAAGTGATGGATGTGATACCATCATGGTCATGGTAGACCATGGTCTTACAAAGGGGGTGATTTTTATCCCTTGCAACAAAACCGTCGATGCATTAGAAGCAGCAGATCTTTATCTGCACAATGTGTTCAGAAGATTTGGCCTCCCAGACAAAATTATATCGGATCGCGACCCACGCTTTGCCTCGAATGCGTTCCAAGAACTGGGGAGGCTCCTGGAAATAAAACTGGCGATGAGCACAGCCTATCACCCTCAAACTGATGGGGAAATGGAAAGGGTAAATCAGGAACTTGAAATCTATCTCTGAATCTTCTGCGCAAACAAACCATCGCAGTGGAAAAGACACCTTACCACTGCCGAATTCACACACAATCAGAAGCACCATTTGGCAATCAAGAACACCCTGTTCTACATAATGATGGGAACACACCCCAAGGCCATCCCCACAACTTACGAGAAAACAAACATGCCAGCTACCGAGCAAAGGATAGCTGAACTAGGAAACATACGGCGGGAAGCCCTGGCGGTGCATGAACTGTCCCGACAAGTAATGATTGGACGAAACGGACAAGGCTTCCGCCCATTCACGGTAGGGGAAAGAGTTTGGCTTGACTCAAAAAACTTGAAGTTGGGATACCCAACCAGAAAACTCACCCCCAAGCACGAAGGGCCATTCCTTATTATGCGAGTAATCTCTTCCCATGCATACAAATTGAGGCTCCCTTCTCAATGGAAAATACACCCCATGTTCCACGCCTCGCTTCTCTCGTGTTTCAAGGAAAATGAGACTCATGGGCCAAATCTTCTTCCTCCACCACCCGATCTGATCGAAGGAGAATTAGAACATGAGGTTGAGGCTATTTTGGCTCACAAGGGGATGGGCCGAAGGACCTGATTCCTGGTGAAATGGAAGGGCTACAGCACAGCGGAAAATACCTGGGAGCCTAGGGCTCACTTAAAAAATGCTGCAGAAATCCTGGCTGAATACCGATCCGCCCATAACCTCTTACCAACATGAGTCACCCTCTACATTTCTTCATGAACGCTACACCCGACCCTGACCCAATTAGAACTTTCGAACTAATCTTAAGCTTCGTCTGTGACACTGATGACTCCAGAAATGAAGAAAGACTGCTTGCTGTTACCCAGGATCGAGCGCTACTCAATGGAACAGTGCACAACCTGTTCCAAACCTACTGAGCGATCTCTTCCCTCGAGCAGGTATTCTGGTGCCTAACCGAAGAAGCATACCACCTGGATTTGCTCCCCCTCATGAGGAGCCTAGACGAGCAGGTTCTCAATTACAGACCTGGAGAGCGAGTCCCCACCTCTCAGTGAATATTCATTATAGAACCCCTCGACAATGAAGAAGACGAAGGATCCGAAATGACACTAGAGCTACCAACATCACCATCTCCTTCACCCCCACCCCAGTATCCATCATCTCCACCTCCACCACCACGCGCGTCTATGCCCCATCCCAGATGACCTACTCCAGAATACCTGCCCGCACCACCATGGATGTGGAACTCCGTATGTTTCACGTGCATGCAAATAGGCCACTTCTCATCACACTGCCCTGAGTACCAATGCCTGCACTGCCGACAGTGGCGACCCGAGCACTCCGCTCTCTTCTGCCCCAACAACCCATTGCGTGACAACCTGCCACGTCATCGCACGACTTGAACCCGAACCGCTATGATCTCCAACTTGAACGTCATTATCGCTCTCAGCACCATTTTTGGTATGGCCATCCTTATTATGCTGGTTTGCTACATTCTCATCCTATTTAAAATCCTCACTACTCCACCCTTACCCTGACTCACCGTGTTCATCATGGGCACTTCGGTGTGGTTCGTGAGGGAGGACGACATCGAGCTACCATCTAGGGTTTACGCACACGATGCCCCCACTGCGACCACTTTCGACACGTTCACCATGACGACCGACAATGCAGCGTCCTTCAATCCCATGTGGACGATCAGAACTTAGTTTTGATTGGGACTTGAAACATTAAGAGGGAGCTAATGTTACGGGAAGAGTTACAGATAGGAATCAAATTCTTTTTCTTTTGTTTCTATTGTCTTTGGCAAACGCACGCTCACGCTATTGTTTCCTAAACATAGTACCTACAATGACGGCGCCTATCTCTATTGTCTTCGTCCATCTTTACTATTGTTCTCGCTTCACTATTGTTCTTACTTCTCTATTGTTCTTATTGTTCTCCACGTACCACTTACTCCATTTACGATCTCGTATGTGTACTACTTAAGCTGCAATACAATGACCTGGTCTTTTCTATGCTCTTAACGACCAGACATCTAAGACATTCTCAAGTCGTCGCTTACGAGCTTCGACAGTCTAGAATGCTCACAGATAAGTTGTCACTTAAGAGCTTCAACTGACATTACGATTTAGGAGCTTCGACTATAACATGGACCATGCACTGCTCCCCTAACATGTACGAGTGTAAAGTGGAATGTAAGGATTGAGACGATCCACCGATTAATGCTAGCGGATGGTTGAATATTGGGGTTTCGTAGCATGCCCTTGATATACATAGTGTGCATCAGTCTCAACAATTAAGTTGTGCACACCTATAATATAAAGGCACAAACTGCGCAGCGTGCAGTAAAGTCCATAGATCTCTAGCTTCGGTTGTGAAAAGCATGCTTCTCTGTCATTGAGCATAATCGAGCTGAACTGGTTGTAAATGCGCACTTTTGCATTTGCACTCTTTTGCTGGGAAAGGTAAAAGCCAACTGCTATCTGGGAAGTGTTGACTGCAAGGATAATGGGGAGTTCTGAGGAATAATTGATCGGTTGTAGTGCAGGGCAATCTAGTACTGCTTGCTTGATGTCATTTTGCACCGCTATCTGCTCTGGGTCCCATTCGAATGGAGCATCCTTGCGTGTAAGCCTTGTGAGTGCATTAAGGTGGTGCGCATAATTGCGGATATAAATGCGCATTAAACTGACTGTTCCTAAGAATGCATGCACTTCTGACAGTGTGTGGCATGCGCCCCAATTGTGGATAATGTCTACCTTGTCGCATTCGGGTTTTCTACCTTCTGGTGTGCAGTAATGGCCAGGAATAATGAAGTTCTCTGTGCACAATGTGGATTTCATCCCAGAGAAAGTGCTGCCACTGTATTTCATGTGCTGCACAATGCGGTTCACATTCTGGAAGTGCTCCCACACAAAGCACCTTATGCCAGGGTTTGCAGTGAGTGCTTCGCACGAGCCGTCCAGTAAAATGTAGCGCTTTGAAGGCCCCTTGACTGGGACATAGTTGATATAGGGAACAGTGTAATCTGGAATCTCTGGCTGAAGAATATAGCACACATCATCGTGGAAGATTGGTACTGAGTTGGTCCAACCCATTGGCAATGTAACGAGGCGCATTGTGCCATATGGCATCTGGAATGTCATAAGGTCACACAATGATTCTTTGATTAAGCACTCGTTGTATCCCACATATAGATCAAGGAAGGCGCCACATGCGCACCCTGCAAACTGCTCTGCGAGGTGCTCAGGTGTAGGGGTGACACTGGAGTGTTTAATGGTAACATGATTAAGCAGCTCGAGGCTATGTACAATGCACAGCGCTTTTCCATCTTTCTTGAGTGTGCAGAACCAGCATGATATATATGCTGAATTTGAGTGCTCGTAAATGCCTGAGTCTATCTTCTTCTGGATAATAGCGCAAACTTCATCGTATATGCCTGGTGGAATGGGTATGTTGCACTCTATCCAAGGGGTGTGCAGAATAACCGGGATTTCTACTGGGGGAAAGAATGCGGTCTTGAAGCTGCCATGCTCCTCATCGCTCCATGCAAAGGCTTCATTCTGCAAAGACATTAGGTGGTGTAAAGCCTTCATCTCCTCTGGTAATAAGAAATCAGTGTGGTGCTTTTGGAGTGCTTGCATGCGGTCTTCAGTATAGTGCCTGGTCAGGGTAAATGGTGGTGGGTTTGGTAAAAGTGCAGGAAGCGCTGCTAGCAGATCGCCTATAATGTTGCGCTCAATGCAGAATTCATCTGGGATGGGCGTAATAACTGGTTTGACTTTTCTAGCAACCGGTTTATACTTCTTCTTAGTTACTATGCCCTTTTGCAGTGCATGCGCCACTAAATCAATAAAAATTGCGCATGCATGTGCACTTTTCGGAAATGTGACTGAAATAAGCGCCACAGGGTCAATTGAATTTAAGAGCACCTGCGCATGACTGTTGATACACTGGGATAGATAGAGTTGAGAAATAATAGAGGTCGATGGAATGGAAGTGGAAAATGGAATAAGCGCAAACGTGGAAATGTCACAAGATTGGGTATCAGAGTTGAATGTTATAATAGTGGTGGCTTCTCCTTGGTCTGCGATCAATTCCTCAAAGCCTGGCAAAAATTTCTTTGTGGGTTATGCTGAATAGCAAAGTGCAGTGTTGCTGGAGCTGGTAAGAAGTGGTGCGGCTTCCCCCTAGGCTTTGTTGGAATGGTGGAGATGGCACCTGTGTTCGGATCGCAGATAGTAATCATTTGCACTTCATCTGCAAAGTTGTGCATGATGGAGCATGTTAACATGTCGAAGGGGTGCCCTAACAGAATATCGTAAGCGGGTGAATGGATAACATGAACTTGCACATAGACAATGATATCTCCAATGCATGCGGAAATGTTGCATGCAAGCCCAAGCGACTCATCTACCTCTCCATTGGCCGATTGCATGTATAAACGAATGCGCAGGTTGTACTGAAGCCCAAGACAATGGCAGACCACTTCTGACATTGCAATAATTTGTGAACCCAAATCTAAGATACCCTCGAAGTATTCTTGGTTGTTGATCAATAAATCAATGGAACAAAGTGCATGTGACTCTTTTGCAACCTTCAAAATGTTGGGGTTTTCAATTTCACCTGGCTGGAGATGGGTGAGGTACTGTTCAAATGGATCCTGCAAAACAATAGGAAGCGGCGCTGCAATTGCCACGCTAACTGGAGGTGTCGCATTAAGCACTTTATTTTCTGCAAAAGGCATGCGCGCTTCACAGTGCACAAATGGCATAATGCTCGCAAGGTTGGTAGCTACCACTTCTGCACCAGTAGCTGCAATGCACTTTGGGGTAACTTGTTCTCTATGGCACTGTCTGAGATTGGGCGAAAGGGACAGAAGCTCTTCATGTGAAACTGTAATGGAGGGCGCCTTCATGGCGCATGCATATACATCATCGACAATCTGCGGATTCTGGATGGGAATGACAGTGCAGTATAATGGCTCTTTGCCTTTGGAAGTGTTAACTGGTGCATCTGATTTATCTGCTGCTGCGGGCACAAAACACACTTCAGGAATGTTGGAATAGGGATGTATGGGCGTCTCGTCAGGCACTTCAGTTGCGCTCATGGCAGGTTACAAAGCTGGTGACTCAATACTGTCAGTGGGTGCAATGTCTGTGGTTGTAGAATGCACACTCTCTTGATTGGATGTATTGCGTGGTGCACACTGCAGAATTTCAACACTGTCAAAGACTTGCCTCTTCTAAAGCGCCATCAACTCCTGCTCGAGCGCATCAATGCACTCTTCCTTCATTAGTTGTGCATTTGGTGTGCTTTGCATATAATCTGCTGCAGGCATGGAAGTGGCAATGTACATCGACTATAAAGGTGCTGCTGGAGCTAGACGAGGCACTATATTGTAGATGAGCTGCAAATTGGTATTAGATGAAAGTCGAGCAGTGGCTATCTGCCCTGGGTTGCACTTATGCCATTCCTTGATGCACTCACCCAAGAAGTTGCCTGGCATAGAATGCGGCATGAATGTGCCACCTGGGAGTACGATGCGTCCTTCCACATTTTGCCTACACTTTCCTTCGCTAATAAGGTGCTCAATTGAAGCGCACTCAGGGATATAATGCCCTGTCTGTCTGCAACCATTGCACTTGTCATTGTTTGAGTGAGGTGTGCCATTTCTGCCATCTCTGCATGATGTGCTCAATGTGGTAACTATTGTCTGTGTCATGTGCTTGAATAGGACTGAGATGTCTTCTGCTTTGACTGCGGGTGTGCTAGGTTGTGGCTGGGAAATGGGTGTGCTGGATGCTGAGTAGGGCGCATACATATCAGGGTTTTGCACTGTGAGCCCAGTAAGTGGCTGGAAATAGTGCACTGGGCCTTCAAAGATAAAGTCGATTGCATTGCATATTGTGTCTAATGAGTGTGGGACATTTGCAGGCTGATTCAGTACTGCAATCACAAAGTGGCTCAAAATGTGCTCTAGCTGGTCTGGTCAAAACACCCTCATGAACATGTGGCTTTGGTCATAGCATGGCAATATGCCTTGCACAACTAAGTATTCACTAATGTTGAAAAATGCACGATAATAGCACGTGATTTCTTCTGCAGTTACAAGGCCAATGTGTGCAGTCTCACCAATAAGCTTGTCCAGGTTGCTAATACTCCATTTACTGCCATCCCTAGAGCCAGGATAAAGCTTTAGGACAGCGTCTTTGAATGCGCCATAGTTGTGTGTCCACTATACTCTAGTAGCAGTTTCCAAGTGTCTGCAGTGTCGCTGTCCAAATAGTGCACAGTGTGGAACCTTTTATTGGTCTCATCAGTGACGTTACAATCACGGAGGAGTTGTGCAAGCTCCTCAAAGTACTTCTGGAGTTCGCATGATTTTGCAGGGTCAAAACGCGGCGCGTTTTGGTTGGATGCAGATGGCATATGCATGGTAGCCATGGTAGGTGGAATAAGGTGTGTAGAGTTAAGATCTGGTAAAAGTGCAGCGAAATTCAAAGGCAGGGAAGAATGCAGTGATGTGGATGGAGTTAAGGTAGGTAGGGATGATTCAGGTGAAGGTGGAGGTAAAGACAGTGTGGAAGAGTGATGCATGTTGTTTAGGAAGAGTGATTTGAATACTGATATTTCCCCAAGCTGGAGCACAGTTGCTAACAGCTCGGAATGGAGAGTGCGAAGGTGGTTAATGTTGAGATGAAGGGTGAGCTGATGGAGGTCTAAATAAGGTCTGATAAACAGAAACCCTCGTGGTGGGCTCCAGAAATGATGTGTTCAGTTGGTACTCAGTGCAGAGTCTCAACAGAAGGGGTGAACACTTAACCTACAACTGCAGGCATGCTGGGGGTGAGGGGGGGGTTTGCTTAGAGGGCCTCAGATTGTCCTTCGGGGTGCAGAGACTATGGAGAGGCTGGTATGGCAGTTTTCAATGTGTGCACTAGTTGAGTACACTAAAGGGAAGGTATGCACAGTGGTGGGAAAGTGCACAATGCAAAGGGGCAAAAATGTGCAGTGCGGAAAAATGTGCAACAGGAGTGCAAAAGTGCACAATGACAAGGATGATGAATGTGGGAGGTGTAATGGGACAAAGACGACACTGGGTTGTGCTGTGGAGATGGTGCACAGGTTGGGGGCGCAAACAGGATGAGAGCGCAATGGGCAGAAAAAGGCACAAACAGTGTGCAAAACGCAGCTATACAAATAAATGTGCAAATGGTGCACAAATGCAGCTATATGAAGGATGCACTGCAATAGTGCACAAACGAGTGTGAAGGATGCAATGCAGGGATGAAATGAAGCAATATGATGAGGGGATGCAAACAATATGCAAATGCGGCTATATGAAGGGTGCACTACGAGAGTGCTCAGACTGAATGATGGTGCACAGACTATGTGTGATGCTGGCTGAACTATGAACTATGAGGGGGGGAAAGATCCTCTGGATTCTCTATCTGTCTGCCTACTATGTACAAATGGCTTATGTGATAAAATGGTAAAATAAAATGTAAAAATAGAAAGTGCCATGCGCTACCCACAAGCGCACCCATTTGCCCATCTAAACCTGACCGCACTATGCTGCTGCCTCAGCCAATAAGATTTGCACACCTATAGCCCAATACCCAACTGTTCCAGTGCAATGTGCTATTTTTGGTGCACTCTAGGTCTCATGTGCTCTTCCCAATTAATCTGCTTTAGTGTTATGTGTTGCATGCTGTGCCTTAGTAATAATGACATGATCGATCTGTGCCAGTTACCAGATAAGGTAATGCTGATTGGAAATGTGGAAGAACTATAAGGAGATGCTGTGAAAGGCCAAATACCACCAAAGCACCAGGATTACATGAAAGCGCCCAAGTGTGCACAGTCCAATGCCAAATAGGTGCAAAGTGCCCTGATTATGTGAGAATGCACAGTTCGCTCATGTTGGAATCACAGTGTGCCTCAAGTACATGCACCAGTAAGATGGAAGCTGTGATGCGCAGTGCAACTAATGCAGTGGATTGTTGTGTGTGTGATAGGGATTGTGCAATGAGTGCGCAGCAGAGAATGTGAGTTGCAAGTAAAGCATAAAAGGAGTGTGCAAAGGCACATCGAGCACACAATAACTGTGAAAGGCAGATAAGGAGTGTGGGGGGGGCACACAGAGGTGGTTTGAAGCGTAACAGGGCACATTTAGGGTGCACGACAGCAGGCAGCTATGGGGGAACCAAAAGTGCAGTAGAAATGTAAAAGGTGCACATAAGCGCACCTAAATGGTCAAAGGCACACAAATGCACACAAAAGCACATGGAAGCACACAAAAGGCACACAAATGCACACAGAGGCGCACTGAAGTGCATGGAGTGCATGGGAGTGCATGGGAGTGCATGGGAGTGCATGGGAGTGCACTGGAGTGCAGAAAGTGGACAAAGGTGCATGGATGTGCACAGGAGCACACTTGGGCATGTGAAAGCGCATGAAGGCGCACAAAAGTGCACTGTGCAAAGTGAGTAGAAGATGTCCAAGTGGTGCACAAAATTGCGAAAAATGCCATAGTATGAGCACAAGGTGATAGGGAGCTGTATCATTGTCAGTGTCTGGAAACATCGAAACAATATCAGATCTTATGGAACAAGGTGGCATGGGTGACCCTAATGATATGAATTCAAGATATGAATTCAAGATATGAAGTTGTGGATATCAGTCCATTTATTATCATATTCCATGGTGATCTCAGCACAGGGAATCAGATTTACAGCATACAGCAACATTGGGTGATAGAGAAAACACCATGTAATAGACTCCAGTTTGTGATTTTTGTTTCAGGACTCTTCCATGTCAAGATGGTGTGCACTGATGCAATCTGGCAGGCATTCATCAAATCCCCTGGAGCCAGGTTAGATCCAACATGCCTCATGCAAGATATTGCCAGACTTTGGCACAATGAAACAGGTGCTATCAGCTCAAACCCTGAATTTTGTCATATGCATCAAGTAATCATGCAATCAGGCATCTGTCACTGTCTAGATTGCTGGTGTGTCGAGGTGATGTGGCAAAAGAGCATGACATTGAATGAGTTTGCAGGGTCTCAACCTTTGCTAGATGAACTGAAGAAACCCACAGATTATCTCACATTGAATTACATCTTGGGAATGTGACTAGGTTGAGATCAGAACACTAAACCTGCTGATCTCTGGAATCAGCAGCTTGAAAACTCACTATTGTCTTCTCTATGAAGAATTTTCATACACGATGAATACAGGTAATATTGGAAGAGTCGAGACTTGTTGCCTGGCATCATGGATCCTTGCTTTCAAAGCTGTAAAGAAGCACAAGTATGTTACTCATATTTTACAGTACCTGTTAAATGTCCACTTTCTATATCCTGCTGTTTAAAGAAAGCAGCAAGATACCATATTCTCATGAACCCAGGTGGAAAAGAAGGCAAACACTGGGCAGTTAACTGGTGTGTAGAATTGGGCAACCTCTTGACAAAAGTAGGTGCCTTACCATCTCAGGTTTTCTATCTGGACTTCATATTTCATAGACTGAGCATGGCAGACAATTCTTGAATCATACAGTTGAATGAATCATAAAAGAATCACCACTAATTCAAATCTATCACAATTTCCAAGCTGCTATTGATGTTAATTTCTGACTAACGTTCCTCACAACATCTTATTCAGATCCTAACATGACAAACACTTTCAATATGCTGCTTAACAGCTTTATCAAGCACAAGCTGCACAAATCTATTAAAGGCTGAAATACAGAGTACCAGGTAGAGGATTTGATTGAAAAGGGTCCAAGTCTATGGCAAACAAAAATAGCTAGTGTGGCTGACTTGGCTGATGACATGGGAGAGGATTTAAAAATGGCAGAAGCAGAGGACATCATTGTCGAACTATAGAGATGTCAGAAATGTACAAGTAATGAATAGATACACACTCGCAGTTTGTTGGATCATGGCAGCACATTTTCTTTCAGTTGAGAGGCTGTCAAAGGGTGAACTTTTGGTTCTGTGCTGTCAGAGATTTTATCAGCAATATGGTAATAAGAATATTGGATGAGAAACTTATTTAGGTAAGCACACTTTTCCACTTTCAGATCTCTCCCCTGCCTGCACATCATCCTGAAACATCCACTCCACCATCTCTTCTGTCTCATCATATGTATCTTCCACAGTCTCTGGTTTTACTTCTGCTGGTTTGGGCTGTGATGCTGCCAATACTGACACTAATTGGGACATTTGTGCTATAAGCACATCAATTTTGGCTTCTAATGCTGGGATTGGAAGTCGATTGTTCTGACATAATGATGTAAGCTGTGATGAGTCACTTCTTTGACTGAGTCAAGATTCAGCTTCAGAATTTCTCCACAAATTTTCGAGTCACATGATCTGGTAATTCAGGTACCAAACTTGGCAAAACTTGTGATTTGGCTATCTGTCAATGGTTGGGCACATGAGACACTTCAGATAAATATCCCTTCTGACAGTGCCTGATCTTGGGGATAATAATGGATTTGGCTGGTAACTATGTAACTAAAATAGTCATCCAAATAGAGTATAGTAAATCTCAATTAAACCAGATCCAATCGGTTGTCTGGTTGCAGCTGTCCTAATGATGAGCACTGCCTCAATCACTGGCAGTCGCAATGTAAGGCAAGGCCTGGCATCGGCTTATAAAAGCAAAGGTAAATATGTATATACAAGTACTTCTGGCTCATGCCAAAAGGATGAGTAGGCAGTTGTGGTGTGATGAAACAATGATGTATGCACATGTAAGAGAAGGCACACTGATGGGGTTGTTGAGTTCTTCTGTTAGAGCAACACCCACTATCTGCTAGCTAGACTGTGTGGGTTATCCTACAAGAAGGGGGTGGGACACATGCATGTGATGGGGTTTTGATGGTTTTGATGTGAGGGGTTATTAATAGATGAGTTGGCTGAAAAAGGCTTTTCACACTGCTATTGTGGATGGAATACCTAAGAGAACTCAACTGCTGTTCCCTAGGTGTGTATTTAAGGTTTATATACTATGTTACAGGTATCGTACTATGTTGTTACTGATGCATGTGTACATGCACATACATATTGATGCATGTGAATATAAAATTCTCATGCTAACTAATGTAGCATTTTTAGGCATTTGGTAGCATAATTTAATGTAATAAAATAAAATAAAATATTATTATGTAATGAAACTGTTTTCTAACATGACCCCACCTACTGCAATTGAGGCTTCATGGTTTTGAGGTCCATCAATACATAAAATAATGCTTCAGCATACTTGGGCATCTTCCCTGACCCTTGGAACATTACTATCCAATGGGCCAAAACATTAACAACACTTCCAATATCACCATGTTTGATGGCAGCATGCAATTCCAGCATAATAAGTGCATCACAGTTAAACAAAATAATGTTGTCAATAGGTACATCTTTTTTACTGAGTTTCCAAAGCTTTGTAACATGTTGCCCAGAGCATAGATTTGTGAATATTTTGCTTGCAACATCTTGAATAGCTTGATAGTCCCTGAGTTGAGAAACCCAAGTTGTGAGCGATGAAGACGGGCAAAAAATATGGAAGCCTTCAAGTATGTTGCCAGGAAGAGTAAGTTAAAGAATCAGTTCCATAATTGGGCAAAAAGGAGAAAGTTGCTTTGCTTTTCATTCTGCACTAATTGCCTTTCAGCTGAGAACTGAGTTGATTTTCCAGAGTGACCATGGAGACATGCTATTGGGCTAACCCCAGTGCTCATTTGCAGTGCAATGATTACCTGCTATTTTGCAGTGAAAGAGACCCAGCTGAGTTTTCGTGTATCTCGATGTGTTGTCCCAAAGATCAGAGTCATGACACCTTGAGGCTGATGCCTAGATAATGACATTATATTAATGTATTAATTTTATTCATCAAACAAGAACTTTACCTTGTCAGTTAGAGACACCATCAGTTGATCTTCACCACAGAGAATGAGGCCATGTTTATGCAGTTCTTCCTCTGAAAGTTTGAGTGTGTCAAAAAGTACCATGTGAATAACACCAATGGTGCCATCAATACTTGATTCATCAATATGCATAGCAGGAATAGGATACTGTTCAGTTTGATGAAGGGGGATCAGTAATATTGAAGGTGAAGGAGGTATTGATGATTTAAACTTGATTCAGAGCTGAGGAAATGCATCAAAAAGTATATCTTCAATATGCCAAAGCATGGCAGCTTCTAGTTTCTGCATCTCTTTCAACAAAGGAAGGACATCCTTTGCCCACTCAAAGGCCAGAACTGGAAGATGACTGCTGTGAGGTGGCAAAAGATCTAATGCCAGGCCACCATATGGTACCCCAAACAGAGGGATAATTGTCCCAGTAGCTACATTGTCAAAGTGGTCCTTTGAATATTTGCACTGTTCTCCAATACGAAATGGGATATTGAGATTATCCCAGATAAGCATGAATGTGTCAAGACCCAGTTCATCCAATCAGATTCCCGATGATCCCCAATTCCTTTCTGACTCTTTTCTGACCTTGTCCATTGGCATTCCAGCTGCAGTACTTTTTAATCATCAGACAAGTTGTCATGTGCCTTAGTAATCAGTTGCTTACTCACTATATTCCTAATACAGTCTTACCAGTTCTGGTCATGGACACTTACCAAGACCTGTTAGTAAACTTCCGCATTTTCCATTATTCTTCCAGCCCTCGATATTTAAGTGCCCATAGCTAAGCCTTAGTCTCCAGTTTGCAAATTACATTGTCTATTACATTGTACCTTGCCCTTGTATCATCCATTAATCCTCAAGCCTAATATCATCCCTTAAATCATCCTTGACTTAATCTTGACTCAACTCTCAATCTCTTTAAATCTCTCAACTTTATTTCACTCCATAACCTCTGCTTATTCCATCCTTGCCCTCTGTTCAGAAACCCACTGGACATCCACACCTTATCTGCCTGAAATTGGACAACTGATGAGGAGAAGGGTGCAACTTCTTATAAGTTGAATCCAAGTCCTCTCTGGCCCCTTTCACCTAGCATGCTACAGCCCAGTGGATTCTGTCTAAACCCCCTGAACGCCTCTGACTACCAATGACTGGGATTTGCAAACTTGCACTTCTCTCATCAACCATTACACTATTCTGAACCTTAGTCTATGTCCCATGCAGAATTACAAACTCAGTGGACAACAAAAAACTCCCACCATGCAGGCACTCTTCCAGGCTTATCAGCTATCTGACAATCAGTACTCCCAGCTCCTAGACCCACTTCTACCTTCAGTGCCTCAGTCAGACCATCAACCATATTTTGATGAGTCAGCTCTGGTGCACCATCCATTAGCACTAACATCATGTCTATGCACTTGCCTTCAGCTCCCCCTCAGATTCTGACTCCACTCGACTATGTAGGGGATGACAGGCAACCCAACCCTGCTGATAAGGAAGCTACAGGTGAAGAGGATGGACTTTCTCATGGACCTGATGACCTTAGCAGTCCTGATGGCCCTGGGAATGACTCTGATCCTGATGACCCTGGAGATCAGCCTCCTTTAGGTGGAAACCCAGATCCAAAAAACAGATTTGTCGATGCTCTGTTTGACCTTTCAGACAGTCTCTGCACTCTCCACCTGAACCAAGCCCTGAAGCCCAAGAAGTTTAAAGTTAGGGAACCTGACACATTTGACAGTTCCAACCCCTGGAAACTTCAGGACTTCCTAGTCACTTGCAACCTCCATTTCTGAGATTGCCCTCATGTCTTCACCTCCAATGAGAGAAAAATCTTATTCATCATCTCTTACCTCAAGAGATCAGCATTCAGCTGGTTCGAACCTGGCCTCAATGACCCGATGTATTCCACCCACTGGATGTGGAACTATGAAATATTCGGGGAGCTAAAAAGCAATTTTGGCCCTCATGACCCTTTGGGAGATGCTGAGAAGGCTCTTTCTGAGCTTACTATGAAGAAAATGTGGACTTTTGGAAACTAGCCTCCCAGGTCAACTGGAACAAAGTTGCTCTTTGTGACCGGTACTTCCGCAGTCTACCACTCCACCTTCATATAGAAGTTTTGTGGGGCAGGAAGCCCAACACTCTGGCAGCCTTGCAGCTCAAGGCTCAAGATGCTGACAACATTTACTGGATGCAGGAAGAAGAGAATTGCCTTGATGCCAAAACCTTTGGAAATTCTGGAAACTCTGGGAAGAAGGACTCCAAGGGTTCTTCAAACTCCAATCATAATTCCAACTCTAGCTCTAATAATCAGTCCAAGCTTCAGAACCCATCCAACTCTAATCACAGTAATCAACCCTGGACTGGCAGCTCCTCTGGACCCAAGAGTAACAAGCTACTCCATCTCTGACAAGTTAGAGAAGTATGGCAAACTAACCAGAGAAGAACGTGAGCACTGGATGAAGGAAGGTTTTTGCCTCTATTGTGGTGAAGAAGGACATCTAGCCAGTAATTGTGGCAAGTCCAAAGCCACAAAAGCCTGCACAGCCACAGTCTCTGAATCTATGCCAGATTCCGCATACTCAAAAAAATAGTCTGCAACTCTCAGGAATATGCTAATGGGGCTGAGGGTTGCATTGACCTTTCCCAGCTGGCTGCTTATGTTCATCTCAATGTGTCCACTCTTTCCAATGCTGATTCCCTTACCATCCTCCTATCCATTTCTGACAACTCCATACCAACCTGAACCCTTATTGACTCTGGCTCATCCCACTGTTTTCTCGACTCCACTTTCATGCTGGAAAATCATTTTAGCATGGAAACCATTACTGAAATCCTGACTGTCCCAGTCAGCTGATCGAAGTCATGTGTGAAATGCATAATCATGTTGAAAACTTAGCGAGGTTTGAAATATTTCTTGTTCTTCTTCATCCATCACCTCTACATCATTGAACTCTAGCTTCTATAATGTCACTCCTTGCTGAACTTACGTCGAAGTTCTGGAATATGTGAAGTCGATGCCTGAGCATGGCATTGCCAAAAATGTCAATTTTGAAGTGTGGGGGCGAGGTTTTTGTGAGAAAATGGTACACTTCATCTTTGTTTTGCTGTATGTGTTCTATATTCATGTTTTGTAGGCAGAATATGATGATCTCACAGACGATCTGGGCAAGGAGCATGATGTGGCAGTGCAAAGCATTGTCAATGAGGTTTTTGAGCTTCTTAGTCTAATGGCCCAACACAAATGGCTTTTGTTAGGAGGAGAGCTGCTATTCATGGATTTAGCGGAAGAGATTGAACAGGAAAAAGGAGAGGATGAAGCGAAACATGTTCAAGAGGAGGAGGGGCTGCCTGTGATGCAGGTGGCAAAGCAAAAAACAGTAGAGGTCTAGGAGAAAGATGGGGAGGCAGAGATTAAGAGCGTGGGGGATGCAAAGCAGGCAAACTTTTTGAGTTTGAAGGACCAGTAAGTTGTTTTGTTTAAGTTCAAAGGATTTTCGAGGTACTGAAGCTTTCATAGTGTGATCGATGCACTGGGTTCAAGTCCCAGCCATGATGTGTCATTAAGGAGGGTGCCACAAAGTGCACGAAATGCATCCAAGAGGCGCAAGGCTGTTATTGGGAGGGTATATCAGGAAGGGGGCTTTGCAAGAGCCAAAGAAATTCAGGAGTGCAAAATTGGATTTGCGCCCAAAATCAGGTACAAAGATTGTTCAAAGTCATTTTGGAACATTTGCTAACTTGTTTCCAATTTTTAAAGTGCATTGAATTCATCTTGTGGGCCCAGTCAAAGATGTTGAGCCAGTAGCGGGGCCTTCAAAGCCATCAAAAGAAAAGAAAAGTCATCGAAGGTGAAGGGGAAGGCAAGGGAGTCACAGGGTTTTGAGGATACTGAAGCTTTGGATGAGGTCAGCACTCATCGTTGAGTGCTGGCAAAAAAATTGGTCAAGATGAAGATGGAGATGGAGGTGCTGGGGAGGGAAGTTGAGTTGTTAGAGCAGATGTTAGAGGAGTAGAAAGGTTTTTCTTTTTTAATGTATATCTTTTCAAATTTGAAATTCAAATCTTCTGAGTTTTGAGTGGTAGTGATAAGCAAAGTAAAAAAAAATAGGAAAAATAAGGGAAGATATAGTTATTTGTTCCCGAAAATCTTCGAAGATATTATTGTTGGGGTTCAAAGGTGTTTGAAGCTTTTCGATGTGTTCGAAGTCAATATCGAGAAGATTTGGCAAAAGCAAAATAGTCATAAGGTATTTTTGAGGAATATTAAGATTGAGATCAAGGTGAGCGAAGGCCTATGTAAGCAAAATAAAAGCAAAAGCTGTTGAAGCTATTGCAAAGAATGTCGAGCATAGTAAAACGTGTTTGATAAATAGAATGAGATCAAAATATGAAAAAGAGAAAGAAAATAGATGACTTTGATTGATGTTGACATAGCTAACCATGATCATAATAATTGAATCAAGCAACTGGTCAAATCGAAATCAAATGAGGAATCGAGGGTCGAAAATGAGGTTGAGGTAATATTCATTGGCAATTGGTGTGATAGAAATTTTGGTAATAAGGGAAAAGCAAATTTCGTGGTGATAACTGTAGATATTCAATGGGGATGGAGTTTCGAGCGCTATACTGGACTTTGGAGGTGAATGCAAATGTGAATCTGGTGATGAAATATATGGTGAAGGCAATATTGAAATAGATGATGAGTCAAAAGATGGCATAGATAATGAGATTGAGAATGAAAATACTGGTAGTGGTGATCAGCATGTTGAGGTCGAAGTGTGCAATGGTGGGGATGAATGCAATGAGGATATTGGAGGCAAGATTGAGTTCAAAGCTAATGAAGGTGTGACTATCAGAGTGGACTTGGCTGGAATTACTGAAGGCGAAGACGATGAAATTGGCATAGAAGTGTGCAATAATGCTGGAACTATGCAAGGAGGACCAGGAGGTGCAACATGACAATTTCAAAGTGCAACATTTTCTCGTTTGAGGACAAGCTGTTTTTTGAGGGCTAGTTCCTGTTTGAGTGCCATGATATGAGCTTCGAAGTCATCTGAATTGTTCAAGCCATGAGTTATATTGTCAGACACTTGGTTCAATGTAGTCAAAGGTGCTCTATTGGTAAGGAACGAGGTCAGAGCAGACATTTTGGGTACTGATCTGGTTGAATTCGAAGCTGTGATAACCAATGCAAAGTTTAATGTGAAATTTTCAACAATGTGCAAAACATCTTCAGCATCAATCGATGTGCTAGACTGCGATGAGGTCAAGGTCAAAATCAATTGCTCTGGAATGGAGTACGAGTTCGAGGATGCTATAACAAATTTTGTGGTGTCATGGATGTCGTTCAGCATATATGGGTCATCGGGATAGTGATCAGGAACTTCACTTCAAGATGATCAGCGATTTAATTCCATAAGTCTGTTTGAAAGCCTCGGATGAAAGCTTGACTCTGTGTTTCAAGCAAAGAAAGTTCATAATATTGTAGAATGACCTGTAATAAGCTGCTAAATTATTTGCATCAAAAATACCAATGTGAAGCTATTTGCCAATGAGTGAATCCATGTCCGAAATGCTGTATTTTTGTTTGTCTTCTATTTCAGGATAGAACTTAAATACGGCGATGCAAAATTCATCAAACGAAGTGCCAGGCTCATACTCTGGAAGCAATTTCCAGAGATCATAAGAATTGATGTCGATGTATCTGCAAGTGTGTCACTTCTTTAGGTCATGATCTGTGATACTGCAAGTCGTGAATAGAAATTCAAGCTCTTCGAAGTATTTTCAGAGTTCTCTTGGTCATCTCGAATCGAATTTTGGAGATGTCGAATGACCGGGAGCTGGCAGAAAGGATGTCGACATGTTCAAGGTGGATTTTGGAGGTCGCAATGATGTGTTCAGTTGGTATTCAGTGCAGAGTCTCAATAGAAAGGGTGAACACTAAACCTACAGCTGCAGGCATGCTCGGGGTGAGGGGGTTCGCTTAGAGGGCCTCAGATCATCCTTTGGGGCACAGAGACTACAAAGAGGCTGGTACAGTGGTTTTCAATGTGTGCACTAGTTGCGTACACTAAATGAAAGATATGTGCAATGGTGTAAAAGTGCACAATCCAAAGGGGCAAAAATGCACAGTGCAGAAAAATGTGCAATGGGAGCGCAAAAATGCGCAATGATGAGGAAGATGAAAGCAGGAGGTGTGGTGGAACGAGGACAGCACTGAGGTGTGCTGAAAGGGGGATGCACAGGTTGGGGGCGCAAACAGGACAAGAGTGCAATGGGTGGAAAAAGGTGCAAATGGTGCACAAAATGCAGCTACACAAATAAATGCGCAACCAGTGCACAGATGCAGCTATATGAAAGGCACACTGCAAGAGTGCTCAAATGAAGACAAAGGATGCAATGCAGGGATGAAACACAACAATATGATGAGGGGACACAAATGATATGCAAACATGGCTATATGAGGGGCACACTACAAAGGTGCATGGACTGGGTGCTGGTGCACAGACTATGTGCAATGCTAGATGAGCTATGAACTATGAGGGGGGGAAAGATCCTCTGGATTCTCTATCTGTCTGCCTACTATGTACAAATGGCTTATGTGATAAAAATGGTAAAATAAAGTGTAAAAATAGAAAGTGCCATGTGTTACCCACAAGCGCATCCATTTGCCCATCTAAACCCAACCACACTATGCTGCTGCCTCAGCCAATAAGATTTGTACACGCTATAGCCCAATACCCAACTATTCTGGTGTGATGCACTATTTTTGGTGTGCTCTAGGTCCCGTGCACTCTTCCCAATTAATCCGCTTCAGTGTTATGCGTCGCATGCTGCACCTTAGTAATAATGATGTGATCAACCTGTGCTGGTTACCAGATAAGGCAATGCCAATTGGAAATGCAGCAGAACTATAAGGAGATGCTGTGCAAGGCCAAATAGTGCCAAAGCACCAGAATTACATGAAAGCACCCAAGTGCACACAGTCCAATGCCAAATAGGTGCAAAGTGCCCAGATTATGTGAGAAAGCGCAGTTTGCTCATATTGGAATCATGGTGTGCCTTGAATAAATGCACCAGCAAGATGGAAGCCATGATGCACAGTGCAACTGCTGTGGTGGATTGTTGTGTGTGTGGTAGGGATTGTGCAATGAGCGCATAGCAGAGAATATGAGTTGCAGGTAGAGCATAAAAGGAGTGTGCAAAGGTGCACCGAGCATGCAATAACTGTGAAAGGCAGATAAGGAGTGTGGGGGGGGGCACGCACAGGCAGTTTGAAGCGTAACAGGGCGCATTTAGGGTGCACAACAGCAGGCAGCTATGGGGGATCCAAAAGTGCAGTAGAAAAGTAAAAGGTGCACAAAAGCACACCTAAGTGGTCAAAGGCATGTGAAAGCGCATGGAAGCGCACTGTGCAAAGTGTGCAGAAGCCATCTAGGAGGTGCGCACAATCACAAAAAATGCTGTAGTATGTGCACAGAGTGATAGGGAGCCATATCAGCGAGGTCAAGATTCATGCAATGTCATGTTTCATATGTTTTCGAGGTTGAAGATGGTAGTGATGTCACAAGTGCAAAAGGTGAAAGAATGCGAAATAATATTATTGATGGTTGAGATACTGTACTGTATTGAGATCTCCTGGTTGTTCAGGAGGGTTGGAGGCAAAATGAGTTCAATGTGAAGTTGAAATCATTGAGCCCCCTTTGGTGAAATGAGTAGTAGAAAAGAGTGGAGGTTAAATAATAAAATAATCTAGAAACCCCTCACAGTGGGCTCCAAAACGATGGTACTCGACCTGGAAACCTAACAAAAACCTGTTAAAAGGCTTAGAAAGTATAACACAGGCTAGAGGAAGGGTATGATGATAGGTCCATTGCACGCTATAAGGTCTGGAGAAGGATCTAATCATATCTATACATTATGACATGCACTCTGAATCACTATGAATGCCATGAAATTGACTTCAAATCCTTTTCAAACTATTTCACAGTATTTTAAATGACTTCGAATGACTTCGAATGATTTTGCAACACTTTGAATGCTTTTAAACAACTTTGTACTACTTCAAATGATATCGACTGCCACATAGCTGTTTCGAAACCATTTCAACCTGCACTGCTCAACTGAGTGAGCCATTTTGTCACATATCAAGTGCCACTGGACATGAAGAGAGACTACAAGAGACTTAGAATGCAATAAGTGCAGTTTTTATGTTTCAATGATATATTAAAGCAATAGAACAAGAACTTTTACTATACTGGGACAATGTACATTTTACTTATTATCATTTTTCATTTGTTTTATGTTTTACAATACCTTTATTGCTGTGCATATTGCCTCGTGTTTTCGTACATGTTCTTGTTTCCTTTTTAGTAATATTTCTTTAAATTGTATATAGACTTGTATTAGTTACTTAGAACAATAGCAAAGCAATGGAGAAAAGAGAATAAGTTACCCTCTCCACTATCGTCAGATTTAAGAGCAGTTTTCTTGAGTCTTAGCTCACATTGTATCTCTAAGTTCTGCAAAATATCATGAACTTCTTCGAATCCTTGTATTAGTCTCTAGACTCATCGCCTATTGCCTATTGCCATTCAAAAAACACTTCACATTCACTATACTCGCTGCTTGATATACCTCGAACCACTTTGAATCACTTTGACATTCCTTGAAACTTCTTTGAACTATTTCACACTTCTTCAAACATCTTTCAAATTATTTTGCACTTCTTTGTATGCTTCTAAAGACTATTTGCAACATGATTTGTTATTTTATGTCACTCACTATGACTTTTGGGTATCAGCGGTGATATTTAGTACCAACTCGCACCCTTCCTCTAGCCTGTGTTATACTTCCTAAGCCTTTAACAGGTTTTTGGTAGGTTTCCAGGTCGAGTATCATCAGCAAGTTGGTACTAAATATCACCGCTGATATCCAAAAGTCGTGGTGAGTGATGTAAAATGATGAATCGTGTTGTGAATAGTCTTTAGAGGCATACAAAGAAGTGCGAAATAATTTGAAAGCTGTTCGAAGAAGTGTGAAATAGTTTGAAAGATGTTCAAAGGTGTGCAAAATAGTTCAAAGAAGTTTCAAGGAATGTTAAAGTGATTTGAAGTGGTTTGAGGTATATCGAGAAGTGAGTATAGTAAATGTGAAATGTTTTTTGAATGGCGATAGGCAATAGGTGATGAGTCGAGAGACTAATACAAAGGTTCAAAGAAGTTCGCGATATTTCACAGAACTTAGAGATATGATGTGAGCTGAGACTCAAGAGAACTGCTCTCAAATCTGATGATGAGTGAGAGGGTAACTTATTCTCTGTTCCCCATTGCTTTGCTGTCATTCTAAGTAACCAATACAAGTCTATATACAAATTGAAGAGATAGTACTAAAAAGAGAAATAAAACATGTGTAAAACATGAGGCAATATATCCAACAATGAGGACTTTGTAGATCATAAAACAAATGATAAATGATAAATAATTGAAATGTACAGTGTCCCCATATAGTAAAAGTACTTATCTCTTGCTTCAATATATCATTGAAACATCTAAGCACTATTATTGCATCATAAGTCTCTCATTATCTCTCCTCATGTCTGGTGGTGCTTGATATGCAACAAAAAGGTTTATTCCAGATGTGCAGCATGTATCGAAAGGGTTTTAGAATAGGTATATGGTGGCTGATGTCGTTTGAAGTGCTGCAAAGTCATTTGAAAGTGTTCAAAATGTCGCAAAGTCATTTGAAGTAGTGCGAAATAGTTCAAAAATAGTTTGAAAAGGATTTCATAGTGTTCATAGCAGTTTGGAATGTCTGTTGTAATGTGTCGATACAAGTGGGAATTTTCTCCAGACCTTAAAGTGCATAGTGGACCTATCACCGATTTCATCATCAACCTCACAGTGCCATACCTCAAGAATCCTTGTGAGTCTTTGATTTACTATGGTCGACCCAAGGGGCTCATGGCTCTCATTCTCATTGCTGTAAGTGATAGTATGGTTATATTGCTGATTATCCACTGATTTACCTTCCATTTTCTGATGCCAGTTGGAATGAGCTGCCCATGCTTTTGACACCAGCAAATTAGTCAAATCAGGCACATTCAATCATGAGTACAATGCTCTGTTCCAGGAATATCTACAAAGCATCAATACATTCAGCCACTGGGACAACTTTTACGCTGAGTGTGGCCAAAAGTTTTGCTAAAGACTCCGAAGGCTCACAAGAGTACCACTGCTGATCTCTCATTAATTGAGATTGGCCATGGAGATCTCAATTTCAGCAGCAGCCCAGTCAAGGATTAGGAAGATAGAGGAAGGGCAATGGGATTGTCATGACCAAAACAAATGTTTTTCTTAACGTGACTCGGACTCTGAGTTAGATTGTGCACTTTATTTTTTTTGATGACTTTACAACACTTTCCATATTTTATACTACTTTATCAACTTTCTGAACTTCATGTCTTGTACCTTTTTTAAAAACATACCCAAGCTATGCAGGTTTTGACTTTTCCGCTTTTCTGGCTTTAGGCTAACTTTAGAAAGCTAGAAAAATAGTGTGTGATTTTCCTGATTGGAACCATGCCTATAACCACAGTGCAACTGATGACAGCAACACCACCACTGATGATGGTGGTGATTACCAGCACAGATTTGTACTAGTGCAGGAGAGGAGCCAAGCAACAACCACCAGGTAGGCATGACAGGTGTGACAGTGAGGAGATGGGGACAACACCAGCTGATGTGACAGACAACAAGGCAAGGGACTTCAAGAAGAGGGATTACATACCCCCACCCCACCCTCGTGTTTTAACGGGAGGGGTTTATTTTATTTTGTCGAGTAGCTCACCCCCTATGAGCAGGGCCTTGTTTAGTTTGAGTTGATTATTAAGTAAGTTACATAATATTTAAGTCTTAAAAAAATAATTTTAACAGGTCATGTGGTGTCATAGAGTCTAGACGGTTCTCAGCTGGATTTACACTTGATGCCTTCGCAGCAGATTCAGACGTTGCTTGCTCCTCCCAACAATGAGGAAGCTCAACAGAAGGCAGTGGACTTCATAAACTCTTGCTTTCAGTCATTTGACGACCTAGATAGTCTTGCATCACTCGTATTAGAAGCGAAGCGACACAATGACGAGCTTCAAGCTACTGTGCGTCCCTATGAATGTTGTTTTCTGTACGGGTGACTGGTGCTCACCACACTGTGTTAGCTTAGCTCTCTTTATCACAGTCAAAAATAGACATTCTGGTGGCAAAAACACGGGCCTCGGCAGAAATACACCTCAGCTCTGCTCAGGAACTCTCGCTTGTCAGACATTCTCTGGCCGATGAACTTTTCGATCTCTCCCAAGAGTTGGTGTCCACAATGGCGGATGGTGACAAACCATCCACACTGCTCGAAGACATCGAAACGTTACACCGAAGTCTGAAAGAATTGCAAATGATAAAGGGATACGTTCATATCATTGAACATGCTACGAAGCTGAGGTAGACATCTCTTCGATGTCAATTGGCTACACATGCTCAATACATCCACAGCGAATTATCACTCATACAAATTCGTGCAACGACTTCGTCAGTATCGCCAGCATCCCTTAGTGATTATAAGGTTCTGCAGGATTTTGTCTCCAAAGTATCGGAAGCGTGTTCTACGGTCGAAGATGGTTCTGGCCAGCAATCTCTTCATGTCGTAATGTTCTTGGAAAAGCTTCGTGACGAGACTTGGGCCAATATTAAAAGTGCTTTTTCAAGGTATGTTAATTAGGCAACTCGGGGAATGTTGAGTTTACGCAACTTTCTCCAAGCATACTTTATGATGCGGCAGAGAAGATCGGATGGCCAATGCCGGTCGATTACCCAGCGGTTTCTGCAGAAGACAGAAGAGCATTTGAGGACGCTTTTTCTAATCTTCTCAAACTACAAGCTATGTTAGTCTTTGCACATTGTGTATAGCTCTTCGTCTGATAATCTTGCTTCATAACAGCGGAGAGAAGATTCTGCCCGCTACCACTCTCCGATTAGAGAAAGAAGGTCTGTATGCCATACAGGCTCTTGTGCACCCAATTTCGCTACGTTTCAAATATCACTTTGAAGGTAGCCGTCAAACCAATAGGCTAGACAAGGTAAAATGTTCCACCTCATAATCATCTGCCAATACTACAACTCTGACAGCCTGAGTGGTACTTCACTCACATCCTGAATGCTTCGCATGAACATCGACTATTTATGCATGCAGTTGTACAAACATTTCTTGTTTCTTCCGGGTATCAAGGAATTAATGCATGGGTATGTGATACACTCGCTTTCCTATCTTCCGCTAATTTACCCTTTCAGCGCGAATTCACCCTCCTTCTTCTCCCGATCATCTCCCGAAAGCTTAAGCACACGACCCCCTCCCTTCTTCCACATCCTCCTTTATTAGCACATACTATCTATCAAGCTTTGACTTTTGACGCTGCCATAGCTGAAGAAGGTTTCCAGTTACAGGCCACGTCGGCAGCACGAGGTGATCACGAGGATAAATGGCAAGGAGTGAGCGAGGTCATTCTTGGGAATATCGAATGGTTTGAATCATGGCTCAACGGAGAAAGGAAGTGTAAGTTAATCGAATGTTTATTCAGTCCATCATAGTTTAACAAGTCAGATCAGTTGTGGAAGACCAGTACCACGAAATCATTAGTACACCAGACGCATGGGTTATCGCTGACGATGATGGAAACAGCGAAGATTCTTCTGACCGAGACTTCAAATCCACTAATTCATCCAGGAAAATCAAAGCATTGCTCGAGCAGGTTACTGGTTAGTTATAAATTTCAATCCTTTAGGCGTCTTGTAATGACTTTCTGTAGATCGTTATTCTCCACTTCCACATATCAATCAACGCACTCGTTTTCTCTCATCAGTACAACTTCCCCTCCTGAACTTGTACCACGGGCGTATCAGTGCATCTTTGGACGCTTTCGAGACCCTTTCTTCTGCTTTCGTCCGAGCGGTTCCTGGAGCACTCAATGTCAGTTTGGCTGGAAAGGAAGAAGGAGGGGTTCATGTGGACACGAGCAAGCTCACAGGTGGTTTTGAAGGCGTGCAGCGGTTGTGTAAAGCACTACTGAGTGCAAAGTACATTGAAGTCTCGATGAAGGGATGGGGCGAAGAATTGGTTAGTCGAGTTTACTCTCAGGATGTTACCGATTTAACCAATACTCCCAGTTCTTCCTCGAGTTGTGGGTACAAATAACTGAAGATCCATTTTCACGTGCCCGCGCAATTGACAACCCCTTGTTGCCCGATCCAACGACACAAAAAGGAGAGCTTCCTCACAACACCTTGTTTGAAGAGTTAATCTCTCAGTATCGAAAAATTGTGAGGAGGGCTGAAGATATGATCATCCAACAAATGTGCGGTGAGGTAGAGAGTGCGTTGAAAATGCATTTTTCAATGGTTACATCGTCGGTGTTTTTTCTTTTGTTTGTCATGTACATATCTCTAATGGTACTCTGCAGACCAGACCAAAGGGTGGAGCAAACGGATGATATTACCCTTTCCCGAACGTTATTGACACCCATTGCCCTCCTCTCTTCCCACCTGACATCTATTCGAGCCATGTTGCCTCGGACGACGGTTACGACGGTGTACAGACGAGTTGCAAGTCGACTTGCAGAACACATTCTCCAACGCCAAATCCTATATCGCGGCCATTTCGACCTACGTGAAGGCAAGAGCATTCTTGCTGAATGTAAGTTGTGGATCGAGACATGTCGTGTCGCATTGGCAGGAAGCCTCAGTGGAGGACAAGCAAGAATTGAAGCACCCTGGGCTAAATTGCTGCAGGCGGGGAAATTAGCTGGTGCTGAAGGTGATATGTGGAATGTTCTCCTCGGTGTCGTGTTCGGGGCACAAACAGGGGAGGATTGGGAGGTTGGACTGACGCAGATTGTAGGCCCAGTTGAATTAGGGAGAGATGAAGTGGCAAGGGTTCTGAAGCGTCGGCTGGACTGTGATCGAGATCACTGAGCAAAGTCCGCTTGTTGAGCGTCATCAATTCCATCTTCGTGTTGAACATCAACGAATCCTGGCCTGGGTAGTTGGTAAAACCGCGCAGCGCCAGCTTTGCCACCTGGTGAATAATCCTGGTGAGAAAGTATTCAAATTTCAAATTTCCTTTGTATATAAGTGCTTTCAAACGCCATAATCAAGTTCCGCAAGAGTTGAATAGAATGAATCGGACAGTAGGGCTCCCTCGGCTGCTGTGGTTTCAAGTCACACGGGGGTGGCAGAAAAAATATCAGGTTGATTTTTTTTCTGAATGCTGGAGCTGTGCTGGAGGGAACTAACTAGGTGTGGGAAATAGTTACTATATAAGGAAAATGTAATGCTGATCTCGTCGCATTATCCTCGCTGCCACTTTCCCGACTGTTCCTACTCACCTCACATGCCTCACAACCCAGCCATTGACAACATACTCCAGATTGACTCACTGTAGGAGGTACTGGATGCACTATCAGCCCTGTTGAAATTAAATCCTGATACATGCTGCATACATGAGGCCATGCATGCAGCACACACATGTTACTGCGCTTACTGTGCATACATGTGGTAAACACATTCCTGAGTCATGTGACATCCTTACTATTATGTATATAAGGAGAACCTGTACTATAGTAGACATACAGTGTTCTTACCTCTGCTAAACCCTAGCTCTAAGACTAACTAAACCCCAGGTAGGTTATAAGGAACGTGTCGTCTCTTCCTCTGTGCAGCGTATGTAGTCTGCTCCAACAGGTTATGGGCCCTGCTGGGCACATCACGAACACGCCTTAACTGGCTGCGAACGATGTTGACTTCATTGTCTCCAAATTGTAACCTTGCGCTCTTCATGAGCTGCATTGCGCTCCCTGCGAGCTGCATTTAAAAACCCAGGTTGACTAGGGTTAACCACTCTGAAGGAGTGTTTTTGCCTGAGATTATGGAACGTGTTTTCTTGAATAGAGGACTGATTGAGCGCTTTTACCAGCTGCCACTATAACTTCATGTCTTCAACTCTTGAAAAACTCATACAAACTTTTGATGGCTCTAACTACATTCAATGGGCTGACTCAATGAAGGCATGGCTCAGGTCTCAGGGCCTCTGGCAAATAACTAGTGGGATGGAACTAAAACCACCCCTGGCGCCTCCTTTGACGGCGACAAATGCTGCACTAGTAGCGGAAGCTAATGCCAAGCTCCAGACCTGGAACAATAAGAATGACCAGGTGATTGGTAGCTTAGTGCTCCACCTGGCCCCCTCTATTCGGCAGCGTGCCAACACCAAGGACACTGCTGAGGAGGTATGGGATCTCATCCGCACTGACTATGGTGTCGATGGCCCCTCCCAAGTCTTTGCGGACTTTAGGTCTGCAATCGCAATCAAAATTCCGGCTGCAAATCCCGTGCCAGAGATTGCCAAAATGGCTGATAAATTTGAGCGCCTTACGGCTGCCAATGTCGCCATCCCCGAATTAGTACAGGCAATGATTTTACTTGCTGCGATGCCGCGTGAGTACGATTCTCTATCTGCCACGGTCCTTAACATGACCACTACTAGAGCCTTGATGTTTAAACATGTCAAGGACTCCATTGTTGCTGAGGCCTCACAGCACACAGCAGTTGGAAAGCCCATCAGCCCGCCTCAGGCCACCAAGCTTTCTGCTGTCAAGCGCAAAGGGGGAAACCCCAAATGGCAATCTCAAGGCAACAATGGAGAATCGTCCCGAAAGCATGGACGACGTGGGGACAAAAAGACTAAAGAGGAAAAACCTAAAGAGAAACATTCCCACCTTGCCTCACAAGCCTTTACTACTATAAATGGTAATGGCACCATCATACCGCCGATGCCGCTCATCCAGCGCATCGAGAAGCGTGAACATACTCCCACAAGGGATCCTCGCTGCCGACCGCCTGCACAGGCATACACGGGCGCGGCCTCTACCTCTCATTCAGTCTATACCGAATATCAGCAGGCTTGAGACACCCTCAAGCAAATGAATCTCCCATGCAGCGCGAAAAATCTGCGACTGCTGGAAGAGCACCTAACAGTGCGAGAAGGTAAGAGGAGGAGGATTGAACCAGAACCAAGGATCGTAGAGGTAGAAGACGATAGCGTCTCTCTTGGATCGGAACCCGCGGTTTCTGATGAAGAAGTATGGAAAGCCGTCGACGAAATGCTCGTCAATGAACCGCTTGAAACAGGTACATATGATAAAAGGTCAGTCCTTTTCCCTGCCACAAGCACAAGAATTAACATTCCATTGATCACAGCGAACTTTTCATGTGAAATTTTACCGCTACTAAATGTATCATGGAACAATTTACATCTTAATATATGTGTTATGTGTGCAAATGGAAATTGTAAGAAAGGTGCCGACTGGATCATGGATTCAGGTGCATCAAAACACTTCACTGGTGAAATGAAAAATTTTGCTTCTTATGAACCTTTACCGAGAAAGGACTCTACCCTGGTTCAAACAGCCATGGGTACTACTCATATAGTAGGGAAAGGAGCAGTCTTCATTAGACATCAGGTAGTATGTCATGGGAAGTCAGAGACGCATGAAACACGATTATACCCCATCTACTACATACCCAACTGTAATGCTCGATTACTGTCAATGGGCGTCTTCTTGCAAGATGGAAGTGACGTGCGTGGTTCCTCCGCACACATTTCATTTTTCAAGCAAGGAAACCCAATTATGGATTGCGTCCCTCTTATGAAACGTGACACTATTTATTGGGCTTGGACTCATATATTGAGCACCAAAGGAATCAATGTCGCGACAATGTATGTCGCAGACTACTCGACTTGGCATAAGCGACTTGGACACCCATCCAAAGAGGCACTAGGGAAGATGCCTAATAGCACCATAAAATTCCCAAGGAATTTAATTATTCCTAAAGACAAAATTATATGTCCAGGGTGCGCTGAAGGGAAAATGACCTCAAAATCTTTTCCCGAATCAGATTCATGCACAGAAAGACCCTTTGAATTAATACATTCTGATCTGAAGCAACTCCCAGTACTATCATACCATAAACATAAATACTTTATTGTATTTCTGGATGACAAAACGTCACATATCTGGGTCCAATGCCTTAAAAAGAAATCTGATGCTGCTGTGGCCATCAGACAATTTCGGGCAGTGGCTTTGACACAGTATGGCGCTACAATCAAGTGCTGGCGTGTTGATCCAGGGGGGGAGTTCAAAGATCGTGAGCTACAAAATGTGCTCAAGGACTTTGGCATCAAAATAGAGATGTCTGCACCCCATGTTCACCAACAGAATGGGCGCGCAGAGCGTGCCATAAGGACAATAATGGAAAAGTCGCAAACCCTGCGATTTACCGCATGTCTACCACAATCATGGTGGGAATTTTGCATTGAACATGCAACACACCTATACAACTGAACCCCGATAAGGCGCCTGAAATGGCTGACACCGGTTGAGGACCTGACAAAGGTCTGCCCAGATCTAAACGATCTGAAGGTTTTTGGTTGTGGTGCTTATGTCTACCTACCCAAGGAGAAGCATCCAAACACATTGGCTCCTCGATCGGAGTTGATGACATACCTTGGATTAGAAGATGGCATTAAAGCAGACCATTTCATGCGACCTAGTGGCGCAATGTTCATTGGTGCTACAGCACTATTTGATGAAACGTTGTTCCCATGCTGTCCCGGAGCTAAGACTCCTGCCAATACAGACCTTGGTGATTTTCCACCTCCAGAACCAGAAGATGATGACCACTCATCTGGAATGGATGGCGATGATTCTATACCGCCACAAGATCCGCCCCTTCCTCCATCATCAGAAAATGATGATGATGATGTACCAAGTGAGCAAAAGGCGCATGACGATGTGACAAATGCTCCTCCTCCGCCGCCTCCAGTAACCACTGAGGACTTTCGTCCAAGACGTGATGATCAACAGGAATGGCAGCAATTGCCCCATCGATCAGGCAGGCAGAGGAACATCCCAAACCGTCCTGGCAATACCTATGGAGAGAAGCGACTCCCCTCTGACATAGAGAGAGACATTGCACATGATCGATATTGGAAGAGATCTGTGGGTCAAGATTTGGATCATAACTGAACACGACCACAATCTCAACAGAAAGAACCGGTTGCTGGACCGAGTTTGGCACCCCACGAGAGTGTGCCCGATTCCAATGATCAAGAACATGATCACCCAATGGGGGAACCAGATGAAGCAGGTTATATTAAAAAGATAACCAAGGAAGGAGGAGATAAGCTTATTCGCTGGCTGTTGTCAAAAGCAGTCAAACCATCGAGGGAAATAAGCCAAGTTCCAAACCAATTTCACGATATTGTGCGCCTACCACGGCAGCAGCAACATGAGTGGAAACAAGCTTGTCATGAAGAATTAGAGGCTCTTCGTAAGCGACAAGTCTATGACATCGTCGATCTTCTACATGATCAAAAAATGATCAAAAATAGATGGGTTTTCTCTGTAAAATTGGATGGAAGAAAACGAGCCAGACTCGTGGCCAAAGGCTTTTCACAAGTCGAAGGCATTGACTTTGATGAGATTTTCTCACCGGTAGTCCGCTACGAGACTGTACGCCTCATGTTTGCACTTGCATCTCTAGAGGGCATGTATATGACCAGCCTAGATGTAAAAACCACATTTTTATATGGCAAACTAGATGAGGAGATCTATATAGATCAACCCGAGGGTTTCAGACTCGAGGGAAAAGAGCGCAAAGTATTGCGCTTACGCCGAGCATTGTATGGCCTTAAACAAGCCTCACTTGCATGGTGAAAAGAGCTAGAGGCATTTATGCACACCATTGGGTTCGTGCGCGCCAGCTCCAATGCCGGCATTTTCATACACAAGGATCCTAAGACAGGCAGCATTGTTATTGCACTCGTCTATGTTGATGATGGCTTGTTCATGGGGAAGAACAAGAAACTTGTGGATGAAAAGAAAAATGCTTGTCTAAAGCATTGGGAGTGCCGTAGTACTGAAAAAGTCATGGAATTCTTAGGCATGCGCGTCACCCAGACTGCAAGCAAAGTCAAACTCGATCAAACTGAATATCTTGCCAAAGTGCTTGAGAGATTCGAGATGACAAATGCCAAAGCGACCCCCACTCCACTCCCAACTGGTTACAGACCATCGGAAAACACAGCAATGCCCAATGCGATGCTTAGATCAAAATATCAGTCTGTGATCGGATCTTTATTGTATCTGATGCTCGGAACGTGACCTGATATCGCTTATGCGGTAATCAAGATGTCGCAATTCTCGGCTAATCCTAGCCAAGAACATCTAGACAAAGCTATGTATATCATGCGCTATCTGGTGGGAACCCAGAAATATAACATTGTCTATGATGGTGAGAAGTCCGAGGGGCTACAGGCCTTCACAGATTCTGATTGGGCAGCTGACACTATCAAACGCCGATCTACAACGGGTTACTTTGCTACTCTAGCGAGTGGCATTGTGAGCTGGCAGTCCCATTTACAAAAAACTGTAGCACTGTCATCCACAGAAGCCAAATATATGGCTCTCTCCGACACTTGTCGACAGATAGTGTGAATAGAGTCCTTATTCCAGGAACTTGGATATGTACTGAAGCGCATACCAATCTGCGCTGATAATCAGGGATCCATCTTTATCGGATCAAATCCAGTTCAGGAAAGAAGGACCAAACATATAGACATTCGCTACCACTATACCCGCGAATGCATAGAACATGACAAAGTCATGGTCGTTTTCATTCCTGGAAATGATAATCCAGCTGACATGTTCACAAAGAACCTTGGCGCTGTCTTATTCAGGAAATTTAGAGACTCTCTTGGAATTACTTTCGAGATTCAAACTTAGCTGCTTAGAGCGCTGTACAGTTTGAGGGGGGGTGTTGAAATTAAATCCTGATACATGCTGCATACATGAGGCCATGCATGCAGCACACACATGTTACTGCGCTTACTGCGCATACATGTGGTAAACACATTCCTGAGTCATGTGACATCCTTACTATTATGTATATAAGGAGAACCTGTACTATAGTAGACATACAGTGTTCTTACCTCTGCTAAACCCTAGCTCTAAGACTAACTAAACCCTAGGTAGGTTATAAGGAACGTGTCGTCCCTTCCTCTGTGCAGCATATGTAGTCTGCTCCAACAAGCCCTGTAATTCCATTGTGCAGAAGATTTTTTACTCACCCATCTCATCTCACAGTCCACCATTGTGCACTCAATAACATCTAAGGTGGCTCTCAGCCCTCTGCAGATTGCTGCTTCTTTTTATTTGCTGCACACTGGGCTATTCTGCGATGGCACTGCAGAAAATTCCCAGTTCTGACCTGTGTTTTACAGTCTAGGAAAAGAACACATCCATCCTCATCCACTGTAGACAGGACTCCTGAAATCCAAACCCACATGCTTCACTGACTGCCCCTGTGATTTGTTGATCAACATTGAAAAGCAAAGCCAAATATGCAGGTAACATGTATATTTTCTATATACATTACTCTAATAGGACTTAATATTTTTTGTTTTTGCACTTCCACTGTTGTGCACAGACCTTACTTGTGATATCAAGATATAGAACTGCCTGTGTGTGTACACTGGACTCCTAATCCCATATGCTGCACTGACTGTCCTTGGGATTTGTTGATCGACATTGAAAAGCAGAGTTGAACAGGAAACTGGAGTTGACAGCATGATCTCCAGGACTCAACCAAACCTCCCACACTCTGTTCTGAATCAGAGCCAATATCTTCCATCACATGTTGCTCACTGCCTTTATTCATTTAATTAACCTTGGGCTGCAATGTAATCCTTGACTCAGTTTGTCAATACAGGCAGAAGCCTTTGGCCCCTGCCTGTGTGTGAGTGGTTCTTGTAGTGCATATTAAGTCACCACCAAAACAACAGGCACAACATCAAAGGGTTTATCAGATTTCAGAACATCAGGCATTTAACAGTATATAGATACTATATAGTCAGTAGTCACATTTAATATCTTATAAAAATAAATCAAAGCATTTCTTCCACATTTATTTTGCTCTTCTCCCTCTTCCCCACTGCTCCTACTTTTTGACCTCCCCCTTCCTCCTGCTTTTTTCATCTCCACCCCCACCTCACACTTCCTTTCCCTCCTCCTCCTCTTCCATTTCTCCACCTCCCTCCCCTTTCCCACCTCCAACTCTACTACTACCACCTCCACCTCCACCTTACCTCAACCATTCCCTCACCTTCCCACTCCCCTCATACCCCATCACCCACTCCCCCACTCTCCCTCTCATTCCCCATTCACCTCTTCACCCCCTCACCCTCCTCCCATCATCCCATCATCCCCTCACTCCCCACTCACTCACCCCTTCCCCCCCCCCCACCATCACCCCCACCACTCACTCTCCCCACCACTCACTCTCCCCTCCTCCTCTCCTCCCCCCCCTATCACCCCCTCACTCACTCCCCCCTTCATCACCCCCTCACTCATGCCCCCCCCCCCCTCACCCCCTCACCCCCCTCTCACCCTCACCCCCTCACTACTTCACCCCATCACTCCCTCACCCCCTCACCCCTGCTCTCCTCCCTCTCCTCTCTCCTCTCTCTCCCCCACACTCTCCTTCTCCCACTCAATCCCACTCTTCTCCTCTCCTCTTTCTTCTCTCCTCTCTCCCACTGTCCTCTCTCCCACTCCACTCCTCCCTCATCCCTCCTTCCCCATCTCCCCTCTTTTGAATTTTGTAAGACTTCACTTTGCCAATAAACTCAATTTTTATGACTTTGTATTAAAGTAATATTTATTGACTTTACATTATAATGAACTCGATCTGTAAAGATTGCTGGGTCAACATTGTAACAAACTTGATTTATAACTTGTTAGTAAGTCTGCATAATGACTTTGTATTGAACTAATTTTTATTGACTTGACTTCATAATGGTAACTATAATTTTATTGATGCCTCATTTCGAAGATCTATATATTTTACTGACTTGACTTGGTACAAAGGTAATAAACTCAACTTTCAACTTCGGTTTGTGATGTGACTTGACTTTGTTTTGAACCCCTCTTCTATTGATCAATATAATGGACACTGTATTAAACTTATCTTTCACTGACTTATACTTTGTAATCCACTCCATTTTTAAACTTGTTACTTTGTATTCAAGTAATTTTTATTTCCTTGGATGCATTTCTAGACTTTACTTTACAATGAACTCGATTGTAACTGTTATATTTTACTGACTTTACTTTGTAACAAACTCAATTTTCAAACTTATTTTTTGACTTTACTTCATAAATGAGTTCAATACTGACCTGACTTTGTAATGACCTCACTCATAAAATTGTAACCATCCTTTATTGATCAATTTGTTACTGACTAATAAAGTGATGTGTCTAACTCATTTGGTGTGTGTCGTGTGCTGAGGTCATGATCAGGTTTTTGCATTTTGTTGAGCCCACGAGGTTCACTTAGTCAGCTTTCACAGTATAGTAAAAGGATGATTTTGTCAAATTTTGTTGCACTTACTCCAATACAGCTCCTTACAGCTGTCCAGACATTATTGTACATAGAAAATGAGTCCAGATCCAAAAAAAAAAGATAGAGGTGGTGAAAAATTAGCCGAGAAATTGGTTCCCACCTTTGAGTTATATTTGTCATCCTTTCTCACATCTCTAGGGCATCACATATTTTACACCACCCAAAATCCTCTAAAGATTCCTAGGGACAGGCACATTTGCCCAGGGTGTGCTAAAGGGAAAATGACATCAAAATCATTCCCTGAATCAGAATCTCAGCCTAGTCCACCACCAAGAGCTCCTACTTTGCTACCTCCAGTACAGCTGCCAGTTCAGCCTTCTGTGGCTGCCAGATGCTCAGGTAGGCAGAGAGCTGTTCCTAGATGATCAGGTAATTTGAATGGTGAAGAGTGCCACCCTGTCAATTAGTGCTTTAAAGTCCAGTCCTGTCCCGGTGATAGGTCCACTGCGTGCACTAAGGTCTGAGAAAAGTTTCCAATCATATTAATACACTACGACAGACCTTCCGAACCACTACGAACATCATGAAATTGACTCTGAACTATTTTCGACTTATTTCGCACTATTTCGGATGACTTCGAACTATTTCGAATGCTTTTGAACCATTTCACGACACTTCGAATGACTTCGCAGTACTTTGAATAACTTCAGCTGCTGTATAGTTGTCCTCAAACAATTTCGATACACGTTGCACATCCGGAACAACTCAACTCGCTGCATATTGAGCACTACCGGACACAAGGAGGGATTACAACAGAGTTAGAATGCAATAAGTGCGTTTTTGTGTTTTATTGATATATTAAAGCAATAGAACAAGAACTTTTACTATACTTGGACAATGTACATTTCACTTATTATCATCTTTCATTTTGTTTCATGTTTTACAATACCTTTATTTGCTGTGCACATTGCCTCATGTTCTACAATTGTTATTATTTCCTTTTTGGTACTATTCCTTCAGATTGTATATAGACTTGTATTAGTTAGAATAAAAACAGAATAGAATAATGGGGAACAGCACAAGTTATCCTCTCGCTATCATCAGATTTAAAAATCGTTCTCTTTAGTCTTATCTTCACGTCATATCTCTAAAGTTCTGCAAAATATCGCGAACTTCCTCAAAACTATCGTATTCGCTCTCCGTTTTACTGCCCATCGCCTACCGCCATTTGACAAACACTTCACATTCATTAAACTTGCTCTTTGATATATCTCGAACCTTTTCGAACTTATTCGAACTTCTTTGGACTACTTCACATGACCTCGAACCTCTTTGAACCTTTTTCGAACCTATTTCGCACATCTTCAAACCTCTTTCGAAGTATTTCGAACACCTTCATATGCCTATACAGACTATTATCCACAGCCCTTACCATTTCACATCACTAAACATTACACTTTGGTCTCAGCAGTGATATTTAGTACCACCTCACACCCTTCCTCTGGCCTGTGTTATACCATCCAAAGCCATTAGTAGGTTTTGTTTGGGTTTCTGGGTTGAGTATCACCGGTTCTGTGACACAGTTTCACAAAACCGAAACTGAGACCAGTCCTAAGCTTTCCTCACATTCCCCTTGACCAAACTGAACCATGTGAGACTAATTACAACTGGTTCAATTACAGTTCTTGGACCAGTCCCAACCAGTCCTGACAAGAACCAGTAAAACTGGTCTTGGTCAGTTTTAAGTCTCACAAGTCTTGAGCTCACACATGCTATACTAGTCTACTACTACTCTGACCTCAAGATGATACAATGAAACATAAATAAACCATGCTACTGTTAGTGATGTTTGAGGACATGACATCAAGAACAAAGAATAAACAACATCTAGACTGCATTCACATTGAGCAACAGGTTTAGAATCAGAATAAAAGGAAGACACATAAATATAACAGGACAAGACTCCAAGCACTCAGGTACATAATGTCCTGACACAGATTAGCCATCAAAGGGTAGGGTCCTTGGCAAAGAACTAGCAGACCATAAGTTTATGAATGTATGTGGCAGTTGGTGAGCTGACCTGCTGGATTAAACCCTCATCAAGAGTCACAATGGAGGATGAAAGATACTGGTTGATCTTGGAGAATATTAGTGAAAGTGGAGCCCACATAGCAGTGGAAGACACTGTGACTTCAGTTGACTTGCTGGAAGTTTAAACTAAAGAGAAATAATGTACTTGCCACCATGTAATGATGTCAGTATCCTTTGTCACATTTGCAGGTCTGTCCTTCCGGTAACACTATAATTTGGAAGCCCATCCTTCATTGTCATCCATGTCAATGAGCATTTGGCGATATCAATCGAACTCTGAAATGAGAGCCATGGACTTTGATGTCTCATTGCCATCAGGGTTGGCTGGTGAGGGCATGGGGGGTGGAGAGCAGAGTAGTTGACTCTTATAGTATTTTTACATCTACATAGGTAATGAATATTTCAGTGGATCCGCTGATGATACTCGACCTGGAAACCTAGCAAAAACCTGTTAAAAGCCTTTTGTAGTATAACTCAGGCTAGAGGAAGGGTGCGAGATGGTACTAAATATCACTGCTAATACCAAAACATTGTTTTAGTGATGCAAAATGGTACGGATGTGACGAATAGCCTTTTTAAAGCATATGAAGATGTTTGAAAATGTTCAAAATTGATTCAAAGACATGTGAAGTAGTTTGAAATAAGTTCAAACGGATTCAAAGTTGTTCAGGTAAGTTCGAGGGGGTTCGAAGGTGTTTGACTGGCGTTGATATATGTTTTGACAAATGAATATAGCAGTTACAAGCTGCATTTTTAGCGATGATAGGCGATGACAAGTTGAGAATGAATACGAAAGTTTGAGGAAGTTCGCGATATTTCGCAGAAGTTCAGAGATATGATGCGAGGTAAGACTCAAGAGAACTGCTCTTAAAATTTGACTATAGTGGAGAGGATAACTGGTTCTCTGTTGTTTTAAGTAACTAGTACAAGTTTATATATATTTTTGAAGAGATAGTACTGAAAAGGGAAGTAAAACATGTGTAAAACATGTGGCAATATATCATACAATGAGGACTTTGTAGATCAAAAATAGATGAGAAATGATAAATAATTGAAACATATGTGTCCCCATATAGTAAAAGTACTTATCTTTCACTGTAATATATCATCAAAACATAAAAAATGCTATTATCGCATCCTAAATCTCTTGTCATCTCTCCTCGTGTCTGGTAGTGCTTGATATGTGATGGAATAGTTTGTTCCGGATGTGCAGCATGTATCGAAAGTATTTTAACACAGCTATATGGTGGCCAATGTTGTTCAAAATTCTGCGAAGTCGCTCGAAGTGTCGCGAAGTTGTTCGAAATCGTTCGAAGTGTCACGAAATTGTTCGAAATTGTTCAAAGTGTTGCGAAATTGTTCGAAATAGTGCGAAATAGATTCGACGTTGATTTTGTGGCATTCGTAGTGATTCGGAATGTCTGTCATAATGTCTCGATATGAGTGAAACTGTTCTCCAGACCTTAAAGCATGTAGTGGACCTATCATCCTCCCCCTTACTGAAATCCTAACTGTCCCAGTTAGCCGATCGAAGTCACGTGCGAAATGCGCGGTCGGGGTGAGGAAATTAGCGAGGTTCAATATATTGCTCGTTCTTCCATGTCACCTCCTAAATTCATCAACTCTTTCTTCTATAATGTTTCTCCTCATTGAACTCAATGCCGAAATCCTTGAATATGCAAAATTGATGCCCGAGTGCAGCATCGCCGAGGACTCGGATTTCGAACTGTGGGGGAAGGGTTTTTGTGCGAAAATGGTATGTCTGTCGCTGATCGATTTATAGTTAAAGATGCTAAAATGTTTTGTGTAGGCAGAATACGATGAACTCGCTGAAGATCTTGGTGAAGAACGCGAAGTGGTTGTTCAAAAGGTCGTGGACAAAATATTCGAGCTGTATAAACTGATGGCGCAATGCGAATGGATTTCATGGGGCAGAGAGCTATTGTTCGTAGATTTGGCTGAGGAGATAGAATGCAGAAGAAGGGAGGAGGAAGAAAAGCGGGTGAGAGAGGAGCAGCAGGAGGTGAAGAGGGTGGCAATCGATGGTCGGAGAAGGGCATTGGCAGACGCTCGAAATGTAGCTCTTGCTGTGTTTTGTGCGAAGACGATTTCGAAGGACGACTTGAAAAGGCAGAGTGTGAAGTTCGAGGCTGAATTACAGGTGATCGAAAAGATGGAGGGAGGCGAGGATGATGAAAACGAGGACGAAGACAAGCTGCCCATGGTGAGGGTGGCGAAGCGAAAGGTGGTCGAGGTCAAGAGTGAAGATGATGAGGAAGAGGAGGTCGTGGGGGTAGAGGCTGCGAAGTAGGCACCAGTCGAAACAAGCGAGTTGCTCAATTTTGAAGGTCCAGTGAGTGTTTTATTGTTTTTGAAAGTTTTTTGTGCTGCTAAATACTTTCATAGTGCGATTGGTGCACTGGGTTCAAGTCCCAGCTGCAGTGTGTTGTTAGGGAGGGCACCGTAAATTGTTCAAAGTGCACCCAGGAGGCGCAAGGCTATTACTGGGCCAGTTTGTTGAGGCGAGGTGTTCGAAAAGGCAAAGTAAAGAAGTTCGTAAGTGCAAAACGAGATTCACACCCCAGAAAAGGTACAAAAATTGTTTGGAGTTGTTTCGAAGTAATTGCTAGCTTGTTTTTGAATTTTATAGCATGTTAAATTTGGTTGTGGGCCCATTTAACAATGTTGAGCTGGTAGCGGTGATAGATCCACTGCGCGCTTTTAAGTCTGGAAAACACTCCCACTCGTATCAAGACATTACGACAGACGTTCCGAACTGCTATGAATGCCACGAAATTAACTTTGAACTATTTCGCACTATTTTGCATTATTTTGCACGACTTCGAACGACTTCAAACTATTTCGCGACACTTTGAAATGACTTTGCAGCATTTCAAATGACTTTGCAGCATTTCAAATGACTTCGGCTGCTGTATAGCTGTCTTTAAACAATTTTGATATATGCTGCACATCCGGAACAAGTTATTCTGTCACATATCGAGCACTACCAGACATGAGGAGAGAGTACAAGAGAGTTAGAATGCGATAAATGTGTTTTTGTGTTTCATTGAAGTACTTTTACTATATGGGAACACTGTATGTTTCATCATTTATCATTTATCATTTATTTTTGATCTACAAAGTCCTCATTGTATGATATATTTGCCTCATGTTTTACACATGTTCTTATTTCCTTTTTAGTACTATCTCTTCATTTTGTATATAGACTTGTATTAGTTAGTTAGGAATAGCAGAAAGAGAATAACAGGGAACAGCACAAGTTACCCTCTCACTATCATCAGATTTAAAAATCATTCTCTTTAGTCTTATCTTCACATCATATCTCTAAAGTTCTGCGAAATATCACGAACTTCCTCGAAACTATCGTATTCACTCTCCGTTTTATCGCCCATCGCCTACCGACATTCGACAAACACTTCACATTTGTTAAACTCGCTCTTCGATATATCTCGAACCTTTTTGAACTTATTCAAACTTCTTCGGACTACTTCGCATGACCTCAAACCTCTTTGAACCTTTTTCGAACCTATTTCGCACATCTTCGAACCTCTTTCGAACTATTTTGAACATCTTTGTATGCCTATACAGACTATTATCCACAGCCCTTACCATTTCACATCACTAAACATTATGCTTTGGTCTCGGCAGTGATATTTAGTACCACCTCACACCCTTCCTCTGGCCTGTGTTATACCATCCAAAGCCATTAGTAGGTTTTGTTTGGGTTTCTGGGTTGAGTATCATCAGCGGGGCTATTGAAGGCATCGAAGGAGAGAAAAAGGTCATTGAAAGGGAAGGTGAAGGCAAGGGCCATTTGAAGGGTCGAGAATGTCGAAGAGGCTGGGGATTCAGATGAGGTCAGCACTCATCATCGAGTGCTGGCAAGAAAATTGGTCAAGATGAAGGTGGAGATAGAGGTGTTGGGGAGGGAAGTCGAGGTGTTGGAGGAGATGTTGGAGGAGTAGGACTTTTTGTTTTCTGTTTTTTGTTTTGTCTATTTTAAATTGTCTTTTGTTAAATGTGTTTGAAATGTAAGATGAAGCAGAAATGAAGATATAACAGACGAAAAATCAAATTTTTTAGGGAAAGGCTCAGTAGTTCATCATAGCCAAAAAACCCTTTGGAGTTTGCATGACCACGCTATGATGCGATATCGCGACTTGTATCATACACTAAAAGTAATTGAATTTTTTGTAAGTAATTACAAAAAGGAAAGAAAGGATAATTATTTATTTTCGAAGTCCTGAAAATCTTCGAAGGTATCTTCGTCGAAGTTCGAGGCACTCAGAGTCGATATCGAGGAAATTTGGTGGTAGGGAAATTGATTTTCGAGCGAGATATGGTAGCAAACGAAATGTGGCAATAGGTCTATGTAGTACTGACCCATCGAGTTCGCAGAGAATATAAGCCCGTCCATAGTTTCGTTCGATAACAATAAGAGGGCTGACATATCAGGGTTTCATCTTGCGATTAAGGGACTTCTTGATTTGCGTGTTTCGAAGTAGCACTAAATCTCCTTTCACAAAGTTGTAGTCACACATAGTATGTTCGTGAGCAAGTTTGAAGCGTTTCGCAGCTTTGATTTGGGACATGTAGACCTTCGAATATAACAGTTCGAGGTCACTAGATTGTTTTTGTAGTGCTATGGCTCATCGAGCTATAAGATCGGTTGTCGATAAAATTGAATCAGATGGCAGTTGTAAATATGTTGCTTCGGAGATGTCAAGGGGTATTAGAGGATGTGCTCCTGTAACTGCAAAGTAGGGAGAACAACCCATGCATTTATGAACCATGACTCGTTCTGCCCAAAACACTGAGTGTGCCCCTGCTGACCATTTCGCTTGTTCTCCATTGACTGCTTTAAATAATGATTGTCAAACATCGAAATAGGCTCATTTGACGAGTGCGTTGGCGCGCAAATTATAACCACTAATTCGAATATGGTTAATATGATATCGCTTCACAAGATATTCCATGGCTGCGATAAACGCAGTGCCATTGTCAGTTATAATTTCGTATAGAGAGCCCCATCAACAAATAATGTCTTTGAAGATCCAATCGCCCAGAGACGTGGCATTTTCACATCGAAGTTTTCACCATTCTGGATAGGTCGTTAGTGAGCATCGACCTTGTACAATGTATTTAAATCTGTTTGAAGGTGACATTTGCATTGTGTCGATATAGACTTTGCCGAAAAGGGGTGCTGGAGTGGTGACTGTGGGTGGAATTAGAACATTTCGCATTTGTCGAATTTGGCATAGGTGGCAGGTTCAAATATACCATGCAATGTCAAATTTCATGTTCGGCCACCAGAATCGAAGGGCAATAACTGATTTAGTAGCGAAAACCATTTTGTGTCTGATGTCATCATGAGCTGCATGAATGATTTCAAGATGACATTCTGGAGGAGCGACAATTTTGTGAGCTCCTTGGGAGTCTTTTCTCCACAGTTTGCCTGAGTCTAAAAAGAATTTAGTGCAATTTCGAATAAAGGTAGCATATTCTGCATCGATAGTTCAGGGGGTTGCACCAAGTCATGTAACCATTTTCGAATGCGAATTAACCTCTCGTCATTCATTTTTGTGTTATTCGATTGTGGGACATCATTATAGGTGAGATCCTCCCCCTTACTAAGATTTGAAGAGAAGGAGAAGGTCGAAATTTGATGTGAAGTAAATGGTCGGGTTGTAATAGGATTTATTTGATGTATGAAACCATGAAGGCAGTCAATCCAGTCTCCGAAATTATTTTCGTTGTCAAGCTGAACATCTTCGTCTTGTGGGGGTCATCTCGAAAGTCCATCAGGACCATGGTGTGTTCCTGCAATGTGGACTAATGTAAAGTGAAAGGTTAGTATGGATACGATCCATCGATTGACGCTAGCGCTAGGTGCAATATCAGGATTCGACAGCATGCCTTTAATATATTGTGCATCGACTTTGATGATAAGCCTTCGAACTCCTATTAGGTACAATCGTAGTGCTCCAAGAGCGCGATATAGACCATAAAGTTCGAGTTTTGGCTGTGAAAATTGGGATTCGCGGTCATTAAGTGTAATCAATCTGAATCGACTATAATATCATTTTCAAGGGTTTTTGGGATCGCACTGAGTGAGAAAGAAACCAATAGTGATGTTCGAAGTGTCAACCGATAGGATTACTGGGGCTGATGATAAGTAATCGATAGCTCGAATCACTGGAGAATTGATTAGAGCTACTTTTAAATCTCTTTGGGCTGCTATTTGTTCCACTCCAAATTTGAAAGGTACATCTTTTCGAGTGAGTTGGATCAGTGCTGCAGCTCATTGAGCAAAATTTCGAATAAAGATACAACAAACTCCAATGGTTCCTAGGAACACTTTGACTTCGGTAAGGCTTCAACATGGTCCCCACTTGCTAACAGCTGTGATTCGAGTAGGGTCGGCCATACGACCTTCGATATTGCATTGATGCCCTAAAATGATTATTTCGGGGATGCAAAGATAGAGTTTCGGACCTGAAAATGTTCCTCTGCAATACTTCATGTGCTGAACTATCCAATGTAAATTTTCGAAATGCTCCCAGACAAAGCGTCAAATAGCTGGATTTTCAGGAATAGTTTCATAGGATCCACCGATCATTCTATATTCCGATTTCGGACCCTTAACTAGTGTGTCGTCGATGTAAGGAATGGTGATATGAGGAATTTCGGGCTGTAGAATAAATGTCACATCATCGTGTAAGATAGGGACAGAATTTGTCCAACCCATGGGTAGGGTAACGATGCAAAGTGCTCTGAACGGTGTCTGAAACATTGTCAGATCACGAGATGATTCTGTGACTTTCCTTTCGTCGAATGCCACATAGAGATCCAACATTCCTCCACATGATCATCCCCTGAATTGTTCTGCTAAATGTTTGGGTATCAGTACGACACCTGAGTGCTGGATTGTAACTTGGTTAAGCGGTTCGAGACTGTGAACAATTCGAAGTGATTTCATGTCCTTTTTCGTGATGCAAAACCATCGTGATCAGTACGAAGAGTTCGATGGTTCATATACTCCTGCTTCGATCTTCTTTTTCAGCATTTTGCATATCTGTTCATACAAACCTGGAGGTATAGAAATGTTTCGCTCAACCCATGGAGTGTGAGGAATGACAGGGAACTCTATAGGAGGAAAAAAGTCAGAGCGAAAGCTTCCTCACTCTTGTTCTGTCCATGCAAAAGCTGTTTCCTGATTTTGAATAAAATCGTGCATAAGTTTTCGTTCCTCTGGCCATAGGAAATTGCCGGGATGATTTTTGTCGATAATAGCTTTACGTTGGAGTGTATATCGCGAAGTGGGGATAAACGACAGTGGATAAGGATTTAATTTTGGCATGTTTTTGAGAGGGTCACCAGTAATTGTTCGAATAATGCGAAATTGGTTGGGTAGCTCGGTAATAACTGGGTGAATTTTTTGTGCAACAGGTTTGTATTTCTTTTTCAAAGCCACAAAAATCGGATATGAGGAATCGATAATAGGCGTAGAAGGCATAGACATTGCCATCAAGGTCGATAAATATGTCTCGTATTGTTGACTGGCTGTTAAATATAAATTCGCAAGAATTGAAGAATAAGAAACAGATTTCGAGGAGTTCGAGGACTCCATATCGGGAATATTCACAGTGCGTTCGATATTGATAGATAATTTAGAGGGATCGAATGAAATAATGAAAGCGCACTGGTCAATGTCCGAAATTTTGTCCTCTAGTTGCGAAAATCCTTTTGACGATGATTAGAATGTGGAATCGTGGGGATTGCGCATGATCATGTCGAATTAGGATCATATATCATGATTGTCTGAGCCTCGTTTCTGTAGTTTTTAATGGTGCTTTCAGTGAGCACATCGAATGGTCGACCAAGTAAGATATCGTAGGCTGGGTCGCGAATTATGTGAATTTGCATGAACAGCATGATACTCCCCACTTCGCAAGGCACATTTCATGCTAAACCCAAACTTTCGTCAATGCCTCCATTAGCTGATTGGAGTGGAATGTGCATTGAAGGATCGTAAGCGAGGCCAAGTTCATGGCAAATTTCTTTGGACATTGCGATAATTGAAGAGCTGGGGTCTATGACACTTTTGACTGGATTCCTTCCATTGACATTCATAATAATGGACCTAATCGAATGAGATTCCTTTGCAGTGATAAAGGGTTCTGGAATATCGCCAGGTCGAAGACTGTTAATATAAGTTTTGAATGGATCATCAATTACGAAAATTTCATCGTTAAGCAGATTCGTGGCATTATTTCCTTCGAACTGTTGAATTCAACGTGGAGTGACCTGTTCCTTCCATTTTGTATGAACTTTGGGCAATAAAGACAACAATTCCTCAGGCATTAGTGTGATAATCAGCGTCTTCATAGAATGAACAAAAACATCTTCCATGATTTTATCCTTTTGAATTGGCGCTTGGGTATGGTGCAAAGAACCATCTTTGCCTTTACCTTTCGCAATTGATCTGAAGTTTTGTTCATGTAGTGATAGGTATGAATTTTCTTTTGTAGTGGTGTAAATAACAGGCTGCGAAGTTGTTTCCAAAGTTGAAGATGATGCCAAAGTCGAGGTTGGTAGGTTTGTTGCCATGGACAAGATGGATGATGCTGGTACATGTGGAGCCGATTGTTTGACTGCCACAGTGCTTGGGGAAACACTTCGCAAAGCATATATCTCTCATTCGAGTTTTGTGATGCGATCTTTGGATCTTGCAGATTGTTCAGAAACCTGGTAGATGCCCCTAGGCGGTGTCGAAGTAGCCGTTGAGGATGCGATGTTATACATGAGCGATAATGCAGTTGTGTTCAAAGGATTTCGTCGAGTCCATTCGTCAATTCTGTCTTTGATGAAGCAACCAGGAATGTTTCAAGGGGTAAACCATCCATTTGGAAGCACAATTTTTCCTTCGTTGTTCTTTTTACACTTTCCTTCGTTGATATAGGCTTGGCAAACCAAGCAGTCACTAATGAAATGACCTGTGAGTCCACAAAAGACACAAGCTAAGTTTTCGAGCTGGTCCGAGTAAAATCCACTGTTAGTTCAAGGAGGGTTAATGGGTTTCAAACCTGCTAAAGCCATGATGAGTGTGGTTGCAAATTTTTTGAGGATCGCCAATAAGTCTTCCAAATTAATCTGTGTCGAAGATGTCGAAGTCAATGCCAATGTTTCTGAAGATTGTAACGATGCCGAATTCGAGCTAATTGACCCTGCTAAAACAAATTTCACTGCCACATGAATGTCATCAAGTGGGTAGGCGTCATCCAGATAGTGGTCGGGAAATTTTAGTTTGAGTCGTCGTGCAATTCATGACCATAAACCTGGTTGAAAACCTCGAATGAATGCTCTACTTTGTTCTGCCTCTGAAATTCAGCCTTTAGAGAGTAGGAACTTCATAATGTTGTAGAAAGACCTGTAATATAATCCTAAATCACTCATGTTATAGATACCCATCCGAAGTTGTTCGCCAACAAGTTTGTCCATGTCTGAAATTGACCATTTTCAATCGTCTTCAGAACCAGGATATAGCCTATGGATTGCGATGCGAAAATTTTGAAATGAAGTGCCGGTTTCATATTCAGGAATTGATTCCCAGAGTTCGGATGTATCGATGTCAACATATCGACAGGCATGTTTCTTCATAAGTTTGGGATCCATAACATTACAGTCAATGAAGAGCATTTCGAGCTTGCTAAAGTATCGACGTAGCTCTCGAGGTTGAGTAGGGTCGAATTTAGGTGCTGTGGAATGTCCTCGAGCTGGCATTGTTGCTTGGATGGCCATAGATGTACCGATTCGAGGAGTTAGAACCTGAGCGAAGGATGGTAAATGTGTCAAAGTAGCTGGAATAATGAATGATGTAGTAGAGGATGAGGAAGAAGAGGAAGACGAAGTTGTAGATGAGGAAATAGGTGAAGGAAACAGATGATGATGTGTGGATTCGGCATCAGAGACAGGTATTAGGATATCCCCTGATTGTTTGAGAGATTCAAAGGCCTGGTGAGTCTTGATTCTAAGGTTTTGGGCTTGTGTTGGCCTAAGCTGAGAGATTCGAGGTGGATTAGGCAATGAAATGATTTAGAAACCCCTCGCGGTGGGCTCCAAAATGATGATACTTGACCTGGAAACCTAGCAAAAATCTGTTAAAAGCCTTTTGTAGTATAACTCAGGCTAGAGGAAGGGTGCGAGATGGTACTAAATATCACTGCTAATACCAAAACATTGTTTTAGTGATGCAAAATGGTACGGATGTGACGAATAGCCTTTTTAAAGCATACAAAGATGTTTGAAGATGTTCAAAATTGATTCAAAGACATGCGAAGTAGTTCGAAATAAGTTCAAACGGATTCAAAGTTGTTTGGGTAAGTTCGAGGGGGTTCGAAGGTGTTTGACTGGCATTGATGTATGTTTTGAAAAATAAATATAGCAGTTACAAGCTGCATTTTTAGCGATGATAGGTGATGACGAGTTGAGAATGAATACGAAAGTTCGAGGAAGTTTGTGATATTTCGCAGAAGTTCAGAGATATGACGCGAGGTAAGACTCAAGAGAACTGCTCTTAAATCTGACTATAGTGGAGAGGGCAACTGGTTCTCTGTTGTTCTAAGTAACTAGTACAAGTTTATATATATTTTTGAAGAGATAGTACTGAAAAGGGAAGTAAAACATGTGTAAAACATGTGGCAATATATCATACAATGAGGACTTTGTAGATCAAAAATAGATGAGAAATAATAAATAATTGAAACATACATGTCCCCATATAGTAAAAGTACTTATCTTTCGCTGTAATATATCATTGAAACATAAAAAATGCTATTATCGCATCCTAAATCTCTTGTCATCTCTTTTCGTGTCCGGTAGTGCTTGATATGCGACAGAATAGTTTGGTCCGGATGTGCAGCATGTATCAAAAGTATTTTAACACAGCTATACAGCAGCCGATGTTGTTCGAAATTCTGCGAAGTTGCTTGAAGTGTCACGAAGTTGTTCAAAGTCATTCGAAGTGTCGCGAAATTGTTCGAAATTGTTCAAAGTGTCACAAAATTGTTCGAAATAGTGCGAAATAGATTCAACGTTGATTTTGTGGCATTCATAGTGATTCAGAATGTCTGTTGTAATGTCTCGATATGAGTGAAACTGTTCTCCAGACCTTAAAGCGTGTAGTGGACCTATCACTGCAACTTGGAATAGTACTCACCATAGCTTCTACAATCTTATGGGCTTTGTCTTGCTAGTTTTTCACATATTGATTCCCAGCTGCACATTCTTTTGCCTGTTCTTCAGTGCCACTTCACATCATTGCAATGTAGTCTAGTTTATAATATGAATGTAAAACTGTAATGAGATATATGTCACCATGTAAACTTTGAGGGTAAAGAGAAATGAACCAAGCACTAGAATGAAAGTCAGTTTGCTATCAATACGAGAATAGGGCTTTCAAAGTTTCACTAGTCCATCATTAATGGCATCTTTGTGCAGAGAAAAATGGTTGAAGTCCTGCTTCTCCTACCAAGCAGTCATTAACTGCTTGAGGGTGGGTAGTGTTTGAAAGTCTGGTTCATTGAACCGGAAAAATGTTGGACTGAACCAAACTGTAGTTCAGTCTTTTTGCAGTTGCAGTTGCCCTCATTCTGTGAGTCTAGCAGTTATGGTTTCATTGAATCAAGTATTTATTTGAAACTGATTAAAATCAGTTCTAACCAACCACACTCTATATATACTATTGCAAGTAATTTAATTCTAATTAAAAGTAATAATAACTATAAAAAAAAAAAAGTCTGGGACTTGCCCAAGAAAATGAATACAAAAAGCAAGAGTTTATATACCATGGGGCTGCACATGAACCATTGGTCATGTTTGTGCTCCAAAATAAAAAAAGTGGTGCCACTTGTTCACCATTCCCATGTCTGCCAAACCAACAATGCATCAATCAACACCACCACCTGCCACCAATGCTCTGCCTCCTTCCACCACCACCGCTTCATCAATGCCTGCCACTACTCCCATGTCCCCTGCAAACAAACCACATTGGGCCCAGATGATGACAATTGTCGATTGGGCCCCAGGTAATGTTTTTTAAAGTTGTTCTGTGAACTAACTAATATCTTCTTTTTCTTTTTTAGATTCTAACTATATTGTAACCATGAAATGGTGATGATACTCAACCCGGAAACCCAAACAAAACCTACTAAATGGCTTCGGATGGTATAACACGAGTCAGAGAAAGGGTGCAAGTTGGTACTAAATATCACCGCTGATGTGTTCTGTTGGTACTCAGTGCAGAGTCTCAATGGAAAGGGTGAACACTTAACCTACAACTGCAGGCGTGCTCAGGGTGAGGGGGGAGGTTCACTTAGAGGGCCTCAGATCGTCCTTCAGGGCGCAAAGACTATGGGGAGGCTGGTACAGTGGTTTTCAATGTGTGCACTGGTTGTGTACGCTAAAGGGGAGATATGTGCAGTGGTGGAAAAGTGCACAATGCAAAGGGGCAAAAATGCGCAGTGCGGAAAAATGCACAATGGGAGCGCAAAAGTGCACAATGATGAGGGTGATGAAGATGAGAGGTGTAGTGGGATGGAGACAACACTGGGGTGTGCTGTGAAGGTGGTGCATAGGTTGTGGACACAAACGGGGTGGAAGCACAAAGGGGTGGAAAAAGGTGCAAACGGTGTACAAAATGCGGCTATACAAATAAGTGTGCAAATGGTGCACAAATGCGGCTGTATGAAGGGTGCACTGTATGAGTGCTCGAACGAGGATGAAGGACGCAATGCAGGGACGAAACACAACAATATGATGAAGGGATGCAAATGATACACAAATGTGGCTATACGAAGGGCACACTACAAAGGCACATGGACTGGATGCTGGTGCACAGACTATGTGCGACACTGACTGAGCTATGAACTATGAGGGGGGGGAGAAAGATCCTGGATTCTCTATATGTCTGCCTACTATGTACAAATGGCTTATGTGATAAAAATGGTAAAATAAAGTGTAAAAATAGAAAGCGCCATGTGCTACCCACAAGTGCATCCATTCACCCATCTAAACCCTACCATGCTATGCTGCTGCCTCAGCCAATAAGATTTGCGCACCTATAGCCCACTACCCAACTGTTCCAGTGCGATGTGCTACTTTTGGTGCACTCTAGGTCTTGTGTGCTCTTCCCAATTAATCTGCTTTGGTGTTATGTGTCGCATGCTGTTCCTTAGTAATAATGGCATGATCGACCTGTGCCAGTTACCAGATAAGGCGATGCCAATTGGAAATGCAGAAGAACTATAAGGAGATGCTGTGAAAGGCCAAATACTGCCAAAGCACCAGGATTATGTGAAGGCACCCAAGTGTGCACAGTCCAATGCCAAATAGGTGCAAAGCGCCCCGATTATGTGAGAATGCACAGTTTGCTTGTGTGGGAATCATGGTGCATCTCGAATAAATGTGCCAGTAAGATGGGAGCTGCGATGTGCAGCGCACTGGTGCAGTGGATTGTTGTGTGTGTGATGGGGATTGTGCAATGAGTGCGCAGCAGGGAATGTGAGTGCAGGTAAAGCATAAAAGGAGTGCACAATAAATGTAGAAGGCAGATAAGGAGTGTGGGGAGGGCATGCAGAGGCAGTTTGAAGTGCAACGAGGCACATTTATGGCACACAACAATTGGCAGCTATGGGGAACCAAAGGTGCAGTAGAAATGCAAACAGTGCACAAAGGTGCACCTAAACAGTCAAAGGTGCACAAAAGCGCGCTGCGCAAAGTGTGCGGAAGCCATCTAGGAGGTGTGCACAATCGCAAAAAATGCTGTAGTATGTGCACAGGGCGATAGGGAGCCGTATCACTGCTGATACCCAAAAGTCATAGAGAGTGACATAATATGCTGAATTGTATTGTGAATAATCTTTAGAAGCATATGAAGATGTTTGAAATAGTTCAAAATTGGTTCGAAGATGTGCAAAATAGTTCAAAGCTGTGCAAAATAGTTTGAAGAAGTTTGAAGAAGTTTGAGATTTATTGAGGAATGAGTTTAGTGAATGTGATGTGTTTTTTGGATAGCGATAAGCAATGGGCAATAAAATGTGGAGTGAATACGATAGTGTTGAAGAAGTTTGCAATATTTTGCAGAACTTAGAGATATGATGTGAACTAAGACTCAAGAAAACAGTTCTTAAGTCAGATGATAAATGAGAGGGTAACTTGTGCTCTGTTCCCCATTCATATTCTTTTGTTCTAAGTAACTAACACAAGTCTATATACAAATTGAAGAGATAGTACTAAAAAGGAAATAAGAACATGTGGAAAACATGAGGCAATATGCACAGCAATAAAGGTATTGTAAAACATAAAACAAATGAAAAATGATAATAAGTGAAACATACATTGTCCCAGTATGGTAAGAGTTCTTGTTCTATTGCTTTAATATATCAATGAAACATAAAACTGCACTTATTGTATTCTATGTCTCTTGTAGTCTCTCCTCATGTCCGGTAGTGCTCGATATGTGGCAAAATGGTTTGTTCTGGATGTGAAGCATGTATCAAAAGTGTTTCAAAACAACTATATGGTGGCTGATGTCATTTGAAATGCTGTAAAGTCATTTCGAAGTGTTGCAAAATGTCACGAAATAGTTCAAAATAGTTTGAAGTCATCTGAAATAGTGCAAAATGGTGTGAAATAGTTCAAAGTCAATTTCATGGCATTCATAGTGATTCAGAGTGCATGTCATAATGTGTCAATATGAGTGGGAATTTCCTCCAGACCTTATAGCATGCAGTGGACCTATCAATGGCACCAAGATGGCACCCACATCATCATTGCAACCCCTGCTTGCAGGATGATAATGGGTCCCATTCCCACTGACAATGACTGCAGAAACGACACCCCCACCCACACCACTGCTGTGAGCAACTGCTTGTGGGATGGATGAGGCTGGTGACAACAGACAAACGACCACTAATAAGACCACCAACAGCCAACTGGATGACAATGACAGGAGATGGGCAGTAGATGATGGTGCCAATGCTGGATGATGAGGGGAGTTGACGATGGCACAGCCAACCAAGACCAGACAACAAAGATGACAATGGCATCACCAATGCCAGACAAAGATGCCAATGCCAACCAAGACATGAATGCCAGACAATGAGCACAATGCCCATGGAGGCCCTCTCACTCCAAATGTGGGAGTTTTTTTTCTATCTTTCTGCTTTGTGCTAGCTGATCCTATTTTCCCAGTTCTTTTTTAATTTATCATCCACATGCTTGCTTGCAGGCTCCTGCTTGCAAGGGGCTTTATTTTACTTTAGAATATTATTAGTATAGCTATAACTATGTAGATAATGTCAGTTTACACCAATGCGAGTCAGTCGATGACTGGTTGTGGTTGAACTGACTACAACTGGTAGTCGGGCTGAACTGGACTGCACACAACTGACTATCTGTGGTTTGGTTTTATTTAGTTTATGAATGTAATTGAACCAGTTGCAGTTGCAGTTCCATTTCAAAATAAAAAAAAACACCAGACCGAGCTGGACCTTCAAATACTAAGCGTGGGGAGTGCACACCAGAGCATAGGAAGTCGTTCTGACGAGAAGAATTGTTGAACATCGTTCAAATCCTAAAAAACCTTTATAAGTAATAGCAGTCAGAGAACACCTAGATACACTACTAAAATATCCCTTGCATGTCTCACCTGCTCCCTGTTGCTACATATCTATGAGGGTGAATGCAGACCATCAAATCTTCTTGATGATTTGGCCATTTTGATGGATTGTCATAATGGGGCCATAGAGCATTGGCAGCTTGCAGGAAGAGATTGATCAGCTGTTAATCAATGTCAATATCTATAGAAACATAAGTAAAATGTAAACCTGACTTATGTTGCATAGCTTGTACATACAATCAAGCATGGCGTGTGCTGATCCCTATCAAACATTGCTGTGGAGGGGACTTTGAGTGGATTGGTGATCTTGCATTGCATTTGAAGTGTTTTAAAATATTTAATTTGTTGTCCAGATGCTTGAATCTAGAAGAAATAAAATATATCAGTGTTAGAAAGAATTAGACAGTCAAAGTGTACATACAAACCTTGATGGTGATTGTGTGTACTGATGCAATAACATCCAAGGAGCCACCAAGAACATGGTTGTCTGGCAATGTGGGATCATATTCCCAGATCGTGGCCATACTTTTGATTGCAGCAATTTTGTTATGTGACTCATGACAGCAACATTCCCAAGATTAATGACATCCAAAGCAACTGTAAATATTATGATCAGTGCATCTAATAAAGGTGCATCTAATAAATCTTATGGGAGCTAATTCTCCTTTGCATTCCATGCATCGTACAATCATCTGGTATGTATCATTTCAATGGTTTCACAGCTGATGTCATTGTTTGAGGTATTATCAAGGGTAACCATAAAGAGCTGCTCTGAGTCATGTGGATCAGCCATTTATCTTATCATAGATTATTGATTTATTGATTGTCAATCACCTTCAACCCATTTTTGTTACAAATACCCACACGGTCACATAATCCAATAAAATATTGCCCAAGGTTCCAACCACTATGATCTCCAGAGATTGGCTTGAATCCCAAAACTTCTGAATGCAAGCTCCATTTACCCTCCTGCACATCAATCCAGTGAATAGTCATTCCAAGAAATGAGGCCTTTGTATTATCCACTGTCCAACCATCTGCTGTTGACAGAATTTTTCTGGGCACTGCCTGTTGATGAATAGTGAGATACCCTACCTTGATGTTTTATATGAAACTCACTAATATGTCAGACTTCAGGTCATTTAACCACTTCACAAACTTGTTGTGTACATAGGTTGTCACCTGGTGAGTACTTGGCACATCTGCTTTTGGTCTCATTGGAATTAGACAGTTACGAAACACAGCCTGTTCTGCCACTGCCAACAACTTTGCAGATATTAGCACTACTTTTCTGTCAATATATTCAGCTCATTACCTGGTCATCACAAGCAATAAACTGTGCCACCATATGCAGAACTCCCTCATGAGTGAACTCCTTTGGTGCCTTTGGTTTCTGAAACACCCCATCAAGCTTCCCCTGCTTTTTTTTTTTTGATGACTTCTCTTCCTGCATTTCTTTCCAAATATTACAAGGAATTGTGTGGCGATTAATTGGTATGTTATTTTCATTGAAGTGTTGTTGGTATATGGGGAAATGATACCAAATATGGGCTCTACAAGTAGAATTTCTGCCAGTGAAGAATGCAGTTCGCTGACCCCCTTTAAGATTTTTTTTTCTGTCTAACGTGTACCATGAGTATTTCAGACAAACTGTGATGTGGTGCTTTGACTTACTGGCATGGCAGGCACCAACATCTTTTCAACATCTCAATCTTCTCCCCCCTTCTGAACTTGACCTCTACACAATCTGAAAACACTGTCAACAAGTCTCTTGTCAAGTCTTTCTTTACAGGCAAAGTGTCTGGAATAGCTGATCAATGTTGATCCTCAAGGTCACTCACATCCTAGTACAGCAGTGAGTGAGCCTTATTATAATGAAGCAAGCTGACATACTTTTTCTCCAGGTACACCCTCCTTGGTGTCATCCTTCTCCCCCAAGTCATCACTCTCACCACTAATCTGCTCAAAAAAATGACAAGTAGTTCAAAAAGACCACAGTGCATGCGAGAAGCTGCCTTCCACTCATCCCTTTTCAGGCTCAGGTTCTCCTTCAACCTCAATTAAATCCTCTTCAATAGCTTTCTTTGTCCTCTTACAAGATTGGCTGTGTGGTTTTCTGGGGTCTTCATTAAAACTCAAGTCACTACTTGCACTAGATGGTCACTAGTGTTTGAAAGTCTGGTCCAGTTCGGTCTTTTGCCCTCGAGGGGTTGGACCAAGACCGAGACCAGTCTTTGTAAATCGAAAAGTCGAGACCGAACTGCATAAGACCAGTTCACAGTGGTCGGTCTTGGTCTTTTGCAGTTAAAAAACTGGTCTTATAGGTAGTCTAGGTATAAAAATACACTACAGTTCAAGCTCAAAGCTGTCGAAATCCAACTTCTTTTCCCACTCGAAAGCGTCAATGTCATCAAGAAGCAGTTCCTGATAGTCAAGCGGAACCTCCTCAACTTGGGCTGTGTTCCAAGCGGCGAAATCATAGAGCTCAGGCCCCCATGCAGATCCCATGATTGCAAGTTCTTCAAAGACTTTGGAACTGAGCCACGATCAGTGGTTGTCTGCAATTTGCTTGGTACCCAAAAACAACTGTTCACATGGGACAGATGAAGCTTGAGATGGGAGGATGTTGAGTGCAATACGGGTGAGCATAGGAAATAATAGGGCATGGTTCTACAGAGCTCGGATTAGCAGACGAAGGATACGGGCAGATGACAGTGCGTACCTGCCACCATTCAACAATATCTGTGTCTTTTTTAACATCTCATTGCATCATATTAAGGTAGCGGCCTAGTTCCGATTCCTAGCCTTCTTCTAAATCATCTGAAAGCAATGTTTCATGGTGCTTGTCGAATTCCGACATAGCATCAGCCAAGGTCGATGTGGCACTGGAGGAAGCATTTGTGGAAGGGACGATGAGAGCGGCTTTGGGGCAAGTTTTATAATACTTAGCCATCTGTTTTGTAGGTAGTTAGTACAGTCTCTATTTTACAATAACCACACGACGTACTGTTCTCTCAATGAGCTTTTTGGCCTCACCATGCCAGTTCTTAGCATCAAGCTTTCCTTGTGCAATTTCAGTGGCTTGCTCTTTCTCTCCACCCCAAGAAATCTCGATGTAAGCAAGTTTGTAGTAGGGATAAAGTACTGTAAAGGTATTCATCAAAATGAACCAACCAATCGAGCCAGGATTCTTACCGAGTGCCAATACGAAACTAGGCTTCTTGTCCAGCCTCGAATAATATTTCCCAAGCTTTTCAAGGCCGGTGGTAAGGGCCTCCTTGTATAACACATATCTTGGAGCGTTGCGCTTTTTCTCCCATGCCAATTGAAGCTCTTTGAGTGCAGGAAGGGCTCGCCAGAGGGTCGGTTTCTTTTCGGAGGAGAAGTATTGTTGAATTCGGTTCGAGTCCTAATGGATCAGGTCAAATTTATGTATGAGGATTGAGATTAAATTCAATTACTTACCCCGAGTATGTCGCGTGCATCAACCACCCTGAGCTAATCTTGATCACCCAACTTGAATGCAGACCATGGGATATGCTTCACAAGATGATTATCATGGTGTAACATAGTATGGGGCCATACTTATCGTCCGCCGATGTCAAAAATAACCTGATAGGCTAATAAAGTGTCTTATTACCAAATTGAACAGGAAAAATGATGAGACTCACTTGGCGAAGGTGGTTTGCCTGGTGAAGCATGTTAAAAGCTGTTCCCCATCGAACATTGCTGTGTAAAGGAATTTTCACAGCTTCAGAGAGTCCACAATGAAGCTGGGTACTCTCGAAATATTCGATCCGTTGTCCAGATGCCTGAATCTAAAGGTGCATTGTGAGTTTGACATGTGAATTTCGGGAATTGAGACATTCTTACCTTGATTGCGAGCATACGGATTGTGGCAATCACATCAAGTGAACCGCCTAGAACACGGTTGTCGGTCCATGTGGGATCGTATTCCCAGATAGCTGTTGAATTTTTGACAGCTGCAATCTTGGTGATGTGGGACATAATGTCAATGTTCCCGAGGTTGATTACATGTCCCAAGCAACTATAGGAAGATTATTCAGAAGGAGGAAATTATGAACAACAAATAAATGTATGGTAATTGCTGTTCATCGCTATTCCACAGGGGAAGGCCTCTCTGAGCATGGATATCCTGGATGGTCTTGCACATTGTGTTATTATTACCAGTGTTATCTAATGTCACTGTATATAGCTATAATGAACAATCAGATTGATGGTGATGCGAGACCACGTAAAACGGCATGCCTTCAATCTTTTCTTGTCCATGATGCCGACATGGTCGAGCAATCCCATGGCGTACCTTCCCAAATTCTCCCCACTATGTGCACCTGATACAGCCTTGAATGTGATCACCTCAGCTCTCATCTTCCACTTCTCGTCCTTCACTTCAATCCAATGCACTGTCATGCCAAGAAACCCTGCCTTCATTGTGTCAGCCAACCACCCATCCGCAGTGACTGAAACTTTCCCTGGAGCCACCTACCCCAGGTAAATGTCAACTTCACTGTGCTTATGAGGTGGCAAGTTTCTTACAGTTATTTCTCCCTTCAGCTTTTGTATATGCTTGACAAACTGGTTGTGAAGATACACCTTCACGTCGTAAGTAGTTGGAAGGTCATTCGAGGTTACTTTTGGCCTCATAGCAACAAGAGAGTTTTGAAATGTGGGATTATCAGCGAGGGCGAGTGGCTATAGGTATGTTATCAATTATTTCCATGATAAAAATGAGATGTACTAATGACTCACTTGATCGTTAGTTGTGATGAGCTTTGCTACTACGTGGAGGACACCTTCTCTCATAAATTCTCATCGCTCCATCACCATCTGGAAATCTAGCTGTTGTTGTTTCTTTGTCGTGTGGCCACTCGCTTCAGCCTCTTTTTCTTCCTCCATCACTTTCCAAATGCTCCGTGGAATGGCCCAACGAGTGACTGGTATCTTTTCTTTTTCACACCTCTCCTTGTAAATGGGATAATGCTGATGGATATGTAGGCGACACGATGAGTTCCCTCCTTTATGGAAAGCCTTGCACTTTCCATTTAACTTGAGAAATTGTTCATCGATCCTTCACTATAGTAAGTCACCTGTTGTTTCATATGTTTTTGGTATGGAGACTTACAAATCTTACACCACCATCCTTTTTCTGTCACGTAGTTATCTGTCCCTAATTTGAATTTTATGGTAACTGTGTCGGACATTATCATGAGCAGGTCTAGCATTGAGTTCTTCTTTACAGGCCATGCTTCAAGGTCAGCCCCGCGTTGCTTGTCATTAAGGCCGTCATCCTGGGATTAAGTGAGTCTATGGCCACCACAATGAATGGCCTGCTAACCTGTTGTTCATCACCAACACCAGGTTCAATATCAATGTCTTCAACATCCTCCTCCGGCGGCTCAACATCATCTTCAACCAACTCCACATCATCATCTGACACCTTGCTCTGCTCCTTGCATCGCTTTTTCTTCACTCTCAGCTCTGACTCATCACTGGAATCATCTTCGTCACTCTCAGTTGCAACCCTTTTCTGGTTCTTTTCATTGGTTTTGGTAGCCTTTGTACTGCTGGTCTTAGTAGGCTTGGGTTGGTGGAGCCTTGGTGAAATGCCGAGTGCAATTGTTCAAGTGGTGATAGTCATGGTGGAATGTCTGTTTCAATATTTTCTGGAGCCGTGATGCAGTGATGTGTTTGTTGTACCATTTCGGTCTAGTCGCTCTTTAAAAAATTCTAAAATCTGAAAGTGGGGAGAAAGTGTACATGTATCGCAAAAGTTGAAATACAAATATGCTAGAACCTTGAAAAAGACCAGTTGAGACTGCTAAGACTGGTCTTTGCTCAGTCTTTCATTTTCCCAAATGTTGATGGACCGAAGACTGGACCGTGGTTACAGTCTTAATCGGTCCTGATTATTTCCAGTCTTGATCGGTTAGGGTCTGTCCGGTCTCAGTTTTTTCCCAGTCTTGTAACTGGACTTTCAAACACTAATGGTCACCACTTTTGGATATTACATGCACTTTCAGGTTGATCCTTGCATCTTCAGGACTTCTTACTGGTAGTGGGCTGTGCCTTCCCCAACTTGCAAGAGTTCTGTGTTCTTGGTGGTTGCTTTGGAGCTACTTGTGGTTTGGCCATTTGAAGCTGGAATGAGAGTGTCTTGCTAGTATTTGTGCTGCCTTAAATATCCTGCTATTGTTTGGTTTGATGTTTGTTGTGATCACTGATCTCATGCAAGTAATTAGTTTGGTTTAAAAATCTGTGTTGTTGTCTTTCATACATCCAAGTAGCTAGTATATAGTTTATCAGTGACCTGGTAAGACCAGAAGTCTGGTCCTCAACCAGTTCATACTGGTCTTGGGTCAGTTTCCAGACGTTCTCTAAGTATTTGGACTGTGAACTGATGGTGCAGAGATAGGCACAGAACTGGGACTGAAGGTCTAGTTTTATCAGTTTTGGTTCAGTTCAGTCTTTGATCTTGTTTGGTCCTAAGAACTGGACCTTCATGCACTACTGTCAATATTGAACAAGACATTGCATGGACACATCAGTGGTGGCAGGCGCAAGGGTATGATATGAGTCATGATCATGTAGTGCCACTGCCAGAACTGGTAGCTGGACTGAGTTCTAATCTCAAAGAAATCATTGAACCTCCTCATGCTCCCATACACAGATATATGCTCCCTCAGGAAACTACAACCTGCAGGGGTGTACCTTTGAGTAAATCAGGTACACCATGTGGCAAGATCATCAAGGAAGAAGGTGGAGATCTGATGTGCTACCTGCTAAATAAAGCAGTTGCACCATCTACAACATCAGATCTCATTCCTACCCAGTTCCATGACATAGCAAGCTTGGATAAGCATGCTCAACTGGAGTGGAAACAGGCATGCCTAGAAGAACTAGAGGCCCTTCATAAGTGGCATGTCTATAATATTGTAGATCTCCCTCCTGGCTGAAAGGCCATAAAGATAGATGAGTTTTCTCCATAAAATCTGATGGATTAAAATGGGCCAGGCTCATGGCCAAAGGCTTCTCACAAGTTGAATGCATTGACTTCAATAAGATTTTCTCACCTGTTGTCCACTATGAGACAGTATGCCTCATGTTTGCCCTTAGTGCCTTAGAAGGCATGTACATGACCGGTCTTGATGTAAAAACTGCATTCTTGTATGGAAAACTTGATGAGGAGATTTACATGCATCAGCCTGAAGGCTTTGTTCTTCAGGGCAAAGAGTGCAAAGTATTGCACTTACATCGAGCATTGTATGGCTTGAAATAAGCTGCCCTGGCATGGTGGAGAGAGCTTGAGGCATTTATGCACTCAATTGGTTTTGTGCATGCCAGCTCTGATGCTGGCATATTTATTTACAAGAATGCCAAAACTGGTGATATAGTCATTGCAATAATCTATGTTGATGATGGCATGTTCATGGGGACAAACGCATGCCTTGTAGATGAAAAGAAATGCACTTGCCTAAAGCACTGGGTGTGTTACTGAATTCCTTGGCATGCACATCAAACAACATGCATCAAAAATCATGCTGGACCAACAAAGATACCTAGCCACTGTGCTAGAACAGTTCATGATGGCTAATGCCAAGTCTGCCCCCACTCCTCTTCCCATGGGATACATCCCAGCAGAAAACCCTGTAGTGCCTAATATGGCACATAGATCTCGATATCAATCTGTGATTGTATTTCTATTATATCTAATGCTCAGAACATGACCTGATATTGCCTTTGTGGTGATCAAAATGTTACAGTTCTTAGCTAATCCTAGCCACAAACATCTAGATAAGGAGAAGTACATTTTATGCTACCTAGTTGGCACTCAAAAATATGAGCTTATGTATGATGGTGCAGGCCAAGAGGGCCTGCAAGGCTACACAAATTCAGACTAGGCATCCAACATGGTAAAAAGAAGATTTACAACCAGTTACTTTGCCACCTTAGCTGGGGGCAATGTATGTTGGCAGTCCCATTTGCAAAAAACTGTTGCCCTGAGTTCCACAGAAGCTGAATATATGGCTTTCACTGATGTAAGGGCAACCTCAAAGCCTCACTTAGGAGTGAGCTAACAGAGGGGAATCCAAAGAGAAAACTCTAAGGACCCATCTGGTGATGCCCAGTATATGTGATAGAGCTGAAAATCAAATAGTAAGCTAAAAATGGCAAAAATGTGGAGATAGGCAGATCAAGCTGTGGGATGACATCACCTTGATGGGTAAATATCCAGAAGAGGTCCCACCTCCAAGAAGAGAACTGTCAACATGTACCAACATGGAAAAAACCGAAATATAATAATAAAATAGGAATAAATCATAGAAAATCATAGAAAGGGCAAAATAGGGTGAAATAAAATATAAAAAAGTATGGGACAAATGCAGAAAATTGCCCAGATGCCTGGGGCGCCTTCCTTTCCCCTTATAATCTGACACATGTCAGCAGATTGTGTGGATCTCATCCCTCTTTTCTGAATTAGGCTATACCCTGAAGCACATACCAATTGCTACTGACAATCAGGGGTCGATCTTTATTGGATCAAACCCTGTTCAGGAAAGAAGCACTAAACATATTGACATTCACCATCACTATATGCATGAGTTTATTGAAAATGGCAAGGTGACTGTTGTGTTCATAGTAATGAAAACCCTGCTGATATGTTTACTAAATATCTCACATGCATACCATTTGAGAAATTCAGAAGCTCCCTTGGGATTAATTTTGAGGTGCAAACTTAGCAGGATGATCACCTGCTGTACAGTTTGTTGGGGGGGGGGGGTGTTGAAATCAATCTGTACTTTCAGTGTACCTATATTGATATATGACACACCTCAAACCTATATTAATATATGACATGCCTCATTGCACTTATGTATATCAACATGTGACATGTCTCATGGCACTCATATTGATATATGACACACTATATCGGTGCATGTGTTTTTCCCTCTGATCATGTGACCACATAGCCCAATAGTGCTTCAAGGTCCAGTCCCAAGAACCGAGACCAGACCAAACCAAATTGGTAATTGTAACTGGTCCTAGAGGACCAACAGTCCTGGTTCAATGGCTTGTCGAAGTGGTATGGTCTCAGTCTTTGTTCTTGTCCACACTTACTAGGACCATTGGGAACCAGTTCAGACTGGTTCCAGACTGAACTTGCAGTCTGTATCTTAGTAGGTACTATATATATATTAGTATACTACAAAAACAAGGGGAAACACCCAAATGAAAAGGGTGAAATGCAAGCTGTTTAAATAAGATAAACTATTTGTACATGTTTGCATGGTCACATGCTTTTATTTACATTTTTGATGCTTTTACATGTTCCATTTATATATTTACATTTATTTGTAGTGCATTGCCATGATCCACAATGCATTTTGCAATGTGTTTCTTTCCCACCCCCCCCACCACCACCACCACCATTGCTACTCCTCCCCCTCAGATTGGAATAGGGCCCAAACAACATCTGTCATTGTTTGAGCCCCAGGTAAAGTTTCTTCATTTATTGTTTCTTTATATACAACTAACTTTTTACTTGTTTCTAGGTACAGCACTCCTTGTGATGATGTTACAGTCCCACCGCTGTGAGCCCCTGCTTGGAGGGTGGCTAATGGAACAACAATGACAGCCCCAGCCCTTTGTTAGGAAACAGTCCCATTACCTAGTAATATTTTATTTTATCTTATTTTATTACATCAAATTATGCTACCAAATGCCCAAGAACACTACATTTGTTAGCATGAGAACTTTATATTTACATGCATCAATATGTATCAGCATGTACAGTGACTTACAAAACTGAGTCAATGTTTTGGACTTTTTGATTCATTATTGAATAGCTTCCCATAAACAACAAAACCAAACAAGGTATTGGTGTACCGAATAACATACATGATCAGGGCTACCAAACAAACAAAGAATTATGCAATTTTAATCATCCCTCATGGAGATAGGATTATTTTAATTCAGGGACTCATTGACTCAGTTTTGTGAGGGGTAGTCAGAAATATTAGAATCTGATGCTCCACCAACTGTATAATGTCAAAAACTTGACAGATGGTTTCTAAGGTGATGTGACCCTTGATGGGTCCTTAAATTATAGTATTTAATTAGGACTAGCATTCTTCATACTTCAATATTCTCCAATGCATCCCATCTCCTCTGCTCAGAAGGAAAACATTCTTTCCCTGGCCTCCAATCATTATTCTACCCACAATATTGCCTCTAAACTCAACCTCAGCCAGTCTAGTGTATCCAGAACACTCAGGGCTCTCCATCCAAACCTGGATTCCCCCTCTGGTGGTCATCCTTTTAAGCTCTCATCTACCTCTCAGAGAGCCATCCTTACCCAAATCACTACTGGCAAGGCTGCAAATGCTGTTCAGGCCACCCATTACATCAACAGCATCATCCCCACTCCAGTCTCCTCAGAAACAGTCAGAAGAGTTCTCAGAAAAAACTCATTCAAGGCTGTGGTGAAGAAGAAAAAACCTTTGCTTAGTATAAGGCATAGGAAAGCAAGATTGGCTTTTGCTCAGAAGTATAGAGAGTGGACTGTGGAGGACTGGAGAAGGGTTATTTGGTCAGATGAGACTAAAATTAACAGGTTTGGGTCAGATGGGAGAGAGTGGGTTTGGAAACAGAAGGGAGAGGGGCTGATTGAGAGAGAGGTGCAGGGAACTGTCAAATTTGGGGGAGGAAACATTATGGTATGGGGGTGTATGGGATGGAATGGAGTGGGGCATCTTGCAGAGGTTGAGGGGAGGATGAATGCTGACCAGTATGTGTCCATTTTGAAGGACCATATGCTGCCTAGCTTGGAGGAGAGTGGAATTTCTGGAGAAGAGGTGATTTTTCAACAAGACAATGACCCCAAGCATACCTCAAAAAAGGCCAAGAAATGGATGGAGAACAACAATATTACTCTTCTGGATTGGCCTGCCCAATCTCCAGACCTCAGCCCTATTGAACATCAATGGATTCATTTCAAGAACCAGTTAGACAAGTATCCAATAGCATCAAAAGGAATTTGGGAGTTATGGGAAAGAGTAGTGGAAGAGTGGAATAATATTCCATCAGAGGTGTGTCAGAATTTGATTGAAAGCATGCCTAGAAGGTTGGGAGCAGTTATTAAGGCCAAGGGAGGTCATACAAAATACTAGAATTACAATTTATCATAATATTGATACCACCTCACAAAACTGAGTCAATGAGTCCTTGAATTAAAATGATCATATCTCCATGAGGAATAATTAAAATTACATAACTCTTTGTTTGTTTGGTAGCCCTGATCATGTATGTTATTCGGTACACCAATACCTTGTTTGGTTTTGTTGTTTATGGGAAGTTATTCAACAATAAATTAAAAAGTGCAAAACATTGACTCAGTTTTGTGAGTCACTGTATGTGTGCATCAGTAACAACATAGTACAATACATGTAACATAGTATATAAACTTTAAATATACACCTAGAGAACAGTAGTTGAGTTCTCTTAGGTATTCCATCCACAATAGTGGTGCAAAAAGCCTTTTTCAGCCAACTCATCGATTAATAACCCCTCACATCAAAAGCATCAAAACCCCATCACATACACGCGTCCCACCCCCTTCTTGTAGGAGAACCTGCACAGTCTAGCTAGCAGATAGTGGGTGTTACCCTAACAGAAGAACTCTGGGCATGGCCACCAGCCATGGCAGTGACACCTATTGTTAAGGAGTCAGCAGCATCAGCAGATGCAATGGATGTTGATCAAGCAGGGAGATGAGCCCCACTTAAATGGTTTAACTGTGGGCAATTAGGGCATATTGCTAGGAATTGTAGGCAGAAAAGGAAGATTAGGGAAGTGATAATCGAGGAAGTGAAGTTGGAGGAAGATAAGCAGAAGAATTTTGTGGAAGAGTCCCAGTGAAGGTTTCCCCATTGGTGACCCAGAATCATTATAATGTATTAGTATATGAGGAAACCCAGAGTGAACCTGAAAGAGAGATTGGGGAGTATGACCATCATCACTTATGCGACAAAAAGAAATGCCCAGCCTTATTTCCAAAAACCCCTCAATTCTTTATTTGCTTTGTGTGAATAGAACCCAAAATCACCTTGACAGTAGGATTGAAGACAGTAGACATGCATGCAGCAATTGATGTGGAGGCATTGCTCAATAGCGGTGCTACTGGATTATTCATTAATTGATTCATAATTACCAGAAATGGTATTAGCACACATAAACTGCCACAACCTATAATAGTATACAATATTGATGGCACAATTAATCATGGAGAAACTATTAAGGAGGAGGTGACCATGATACTAAAGTATCAGGATCATCAGGAACAAGCTGTATTTGAGGTGTGCAACCTTGGAAAGACCAATCTAATAATTGGATGTCCATGGTTACATAAACATAACCTGGAAATTGATTGGAAAACAGGGAAGGTACACATGACTCATTGTCCTAAGGAATGTAATGTATATAGGAGGAGAGTAAAAAAGGAGAAGAAGGAAAGGAAAGAAAAAGAGTGTCCAAGGAAGTATGCTGTTACGATGGAGAAAGTGGAAGATGAGGACATGCCAAATGGGGAAGTTCCAATCATGACCAATAAGGAAGAACAGAAGCAAACCTTTAGGAAAATTTGTGGAGGACAGTCATGAGATAAAAATTCTGTGAAAGTGGAGAAGCCAGCAGAGGAGTGGGTACTGAAAGCATATCATAAATATTTGTTGGTCTTTCAGAAGAAAGAATCTGAGCAAATTCCAGTGTGAAAGCCATGGAATCATGCAATTGAGATGAAGCCAAAATTTGTGCCAAAGAAGTCGAAAGTCTACCCATTATCTCCAATGGAACAAAAAGAAGTGGATGCATTCCTTAATGAACAATTGTGCAAGGGATACATATGACCTTCAAAATCACTGCAGACATCACCAATATTCTTTGTACCATAGAAAGATTAGAGGAAGAGGATGTGTATAGATTATAGGTATCTGAGTGAGTGGACAGTAAAGAATGTGTACCCTTTGCTATTGATCTCAGAGATAATTTACAAAATGGGAAAGGCCAAGGTCTTTACAAAATTGGATTTATGCTGGGGGTACAATAATGCACAAATAAGAAAAGGAGATGAGTGGAAGGCCACATTTGCCATGCATTGAGGATCCTTTGAACTGCTTGTCATGTTTTTTGGGATGACCAATAGTCCCCCAACTTTCCAAAATATGATGAACATCATTTTCAAGGACATGATAGACAAAGGTGTGGTGATAATATTTATTGATGACATGCTGTTATTTATGGAGGATAAAGAAAACCATGAAGCAATAGTGCAGGAGGTACTATGAGGGTTGGCAAAAAATGATTTATCTGTAAAACTGGAGAAATGTGTGTTTGGGGCAAGTGAGATTGAGTTCTTGGAATTAATGATTGGTCCTAATGGAATTAAGATGGATCCTATCAAGGTACAAACAGTTGTTGATTGGCCCATGCCCACCCATATCGAGGAGGTTCAAGCCTTCTTGGGACTCGCAAATTATTATTGTCACTTTGTCCATAATTTTTCCAAAATTGCCGCTGATAATGCTTGACCTGGAAACCTAATGAAAACCTGTTAAAAGGTCTAAGAAGCATAACACAGGCTAGAGGAAGGGTGCGAGTTGGTACTAAATGTCACTGCTGATACCCAAAGGTTGTGTTTAGAGATGCAAAATGGTAAGAAATGTTGTAAATAGTCTGTGGGAGCATACAAAGTTGTTCAAAATAGGTTCTGTTAGGAAACAGTCTCCTAACATGCCTATTACCTAATACTATTTTTATTTTATTTTATTTCATTTTATTTTATTTTATTTTATTTTATTTTATTTTATTTGATTTTATTTCATCAAAATACACTACAAAATGCCTATATACACATTATTTGTCAGCATGGGAATTCTTTATTTACATGCATCAATATGTATGTGCATGTGTGCGCGCGTCCGTACTAACATACTACAATATGTGTAACATAGTATATAACCCTAACATAAATACTAGGAGACCTCAGTTGAGTTCTCTTAGGTATTCCATCCACATTAGTGGTGCGAAAGGCCTATTTCAGCCAACTGTTCTATTTTTAACCCTCGCATCAAATCCATCAAATCCCCCCATCACGCGCGTGCCCCCCGCTGCCTTCTTGTAGGAGAACCCACACAGTCTAGCTAGCAGATTAGTGGGTGTCGCCCTAACAGAAGAACTCAACTATCCTATCAGTGCGCCTTCTCTTACTCATGTGCATATGTCATTTGTCTCAGTGCGCCACATCCACTTACACATCATTTCGGCAAGAGCCAGAATTAATTGTATATATGTATTTACCTTTGCTTTCATAAGCCAACACCAGGCCTCGCCTTACATTGCGACCGCCAGTGATCGAAAGGCAGCACTCATCATTAGGACAGCTGCAACCAGACAACTGATCGGATCTGGTTTAGCTAAGATTTACATTACTCAATTTGGATGACTATTTTAGGTAGTTACTAGCCAAATTCAGTAATAGCCCTGAGATCAGGCACTGTTGGAAGGGTTATTGATCCGAAGTGCCCAATAGCCGAAATCACATGTTTTGCCATGTTTGGTACCCGAAATAGCCAGATCACATGACTTGAAATTTTGCGAAAAAATTCTACAGCCGAATCTCTACACAGCCGAAGAAGTGACTCATCACAGATTACATAATCATGTCAGAACAAGCAGCTTCAAATCCTGGTCACAATCCTGTTCCCATGCCCATTCTTGAAGCCAAAATTAATGCTCTAACAGCACAAATGTCCCAATTAGTATCAGTATTAGCAGCATCCCAGCCCAAACAAGTACAAACAAATGCAGAAACAGTAGAAGATAAAAATGATGAGATGGAGGAGATAGTGGAGTGGATGTCTCAGGAGGGTGAGCATGCAGAGGAGAGATCTGAGAGTGGAAAAATGTGTTTACCTAAATATGTGCCCCTGCAAATATTTGATGGTACCATGGAGAACACAAAATCCTTTATCAGCTCTATAGTGTTGTATATTCATGGGAGAAAACCCAAATTTCATACGACTGAGTCTAGAATTATGTTTGCTCTCTTATACATCCAGGGAGGGAAAGCACAGTTCTGGAGAAATGAAGCCATTAATCAAATTGCTGCAGGATATAAACTGTTTGCAAGCTTCAGGGAATTTTTGGAGAGGTTGGAGGCACAGTTTGGAGACCCTAACCCAAAGGCGACAGCTAATGCAAAATTAAAAACCATGCACCAAGGTTCTCTGACTGCAGACAAATTTATTTTGCAGTTTAAAGCAGAAGCATCACAAACCGATATGGGAGAAGCAGCGTTGGTGGAATATTTGAAGGCAGGATTAAATCCCTCATTATTCAAGTCAATCTATCGACTACCTTCTATGCTGGAGAGGTTGGACAAGTAGTATAATTGGGCAATGCATCTTAATTGGCAATATCGACAGGAACAGGCAGAATCAAAATTGATGTATGGAAATGCCAGATTTGGAAAGTCATCAGGAGGAAAGTCCGAGAAAGGAAGGACACCTCAGGTACAAACTCCGAGGGCACAGCCACAGGCCATGGCAGTGAGACCTATTGTTAAGAAGTCAGCAGCATCGATGGATGTAATGGATGTTGATCGAGTAGGAAGATGAGCTCCACTTAAATGTTTTAACTGTGGGCAATTAGGGCATATGGCTCGAAATTGTAGGCAGAAAAGGAAGATTAGGGAAGCGACAATCGAGGAAGTGAAGTTGGAGGAAGATAAGCAGAAGAATTTTGTGGAAGAGTCCCAGTGAAGGTTTCCCCATTGGTGACCCAGAATCAATATAATGTATTAGTATCTGAGGAAACCGAGAGTGAACCCAAAAGAGAAATTGAAGAGTATGACCATCATAATTTATCCAACAAAGAAAAATGCCCAGCCTTATTTCCGAAGACCCCTAAATTTTTTATTCACTCAGCGCAGATAAAACCCAAAATCAGCTTGACAGTAGGATTGAAGACAGTGGACACGCATGCAGCAATTAATGTGGAGGCATTGCTTGACAGTGGTGCTACCGGATTATTTATTAATTGATCCCTAATTGCCAGAAATGGTATTTGCATGCGTAAACTGCCACAACCTATAATGGTGTACAATATTGACAGTACGATCAATTGTGGAGGAACTATTAAGGAGGAAGTGACGATAATATTGAAGTATCAGGATCATCAGGAGCGAGCCGTATTTGAAGTGTGTGACCTTGGGAAAACCAATCTGATAATTGGATGTCCATGGTTCCGAAAACATAATCCAGAAATTGATTGGAAAACTGGGAAGGTACACATGACTCATTGTCCTAAAGAATGTAATGTGTATGGGAGAAAAGTTAAAAAGATGAAGAAGGAAAAGAAAGAGAAGGAACGTCCGAGGAAGTATTCTGTTATGATGGAGGAAGTGGAGGATGAAGATATACCAAATGGGGAAGTTCCAATTATGACAAGTAAAGAAGAACAGAAGCAAACCTTCAGGGAAATTCATGGAGGACAGTCATGGGATAAAAATGTGGAGAAAGTGGAGAAGCCAGTGGAGGAGTGGGTGCCAAAAGCCTACCATAAATATTTGTCAGTTTTTCAGAAGAAGGAATCGGAGTGGATGCCAGTGCGAAAGCCATGGGATCATGCTATTGAAATGAAGCTGGGATTTGTGCTGAAGAAGTCAAAAGTCTATCTATTATCTCCGAAGGAACAAGAAGAAGTGGATGCATTCCTTAATGAACAGTTGCACAAGGGATACATACGACCTTCGAAATCACCGCAGACATCACCAGTATTCTTTGTACCAAAAAAAGATCACAGGAAGAGGATGTGTACAGATTATAGGTATTTGAACGATTGGACAGTGAAGAATGCATACCCTTTGCTGTTGATCTCAGAGATAATTGACAAAGTGGGAAAGGCCAAGGTCTTTACAAAATTGGATTTACGCTGGGGGTACAACAATGTACGAATAAAGAAAGGAGATGAGTGGAAAGCAGCATTTGCCATGCATCGAGGATCCTTCGAGCCACTAGTCATGTTTTTTGGGATGACCAATAGTCCCCCAACTTTCCAAAATATGATGAATGATATTTTCAAGGATGTGATAGACAAAGGCATGGTGATAATATTTATTGATGACATTTTGATATTCACAGAGAATGAAGAAAATCATGAGGTGATAGTGCAGGAGGTGTTGAAGAGGTTGGCAGAGAATGATTTATTCGTTAAACTGAAGAAGTGTGTACTTGGAGCAAGCGAGATCGAGTTCTTGGGATTAAAGATTGGTCCTGATGGAATCAAGATGGATTCTATCAAGGTACAGGCAATTGTTGATTGGCCTGTGCCTACCCATATCAAGGAATTTCAGGCTTTCTTGGGACTTGCCAATTTTTATCATCGCTTTGTGCATAATTTTTCCAAAATTGCTGCACCATTACACAACCTTACGCGAAAGGGAGTAGTGTGGAGATGGGGAGAACAACAGCAGACAGCATTTGAGGAGTTAAAGAGGAAGTTTGTGGAAGAGCCAATATTGGTCCCAGTAGATTTCACATGTCCCTTACAAGTGGAATCAGATGCATCAGACTTTGCTACTGGAGCAGTATTATCAATGCTATGTGAAGATCACAAATGGCATCCTTGTGCATATTTGTTTAAAGGGTTGAATGATGTGGAGAGGAATTATGATGTGCATGATAAAGAGATGTTGGGAATTATATGAGCTTTGGAGGCATGGAGACATTATTTGGAGGGATGTATGCATCAGATCGAGATCTGGACAGACCATCAAAATCTGCAGTATTTCATGTCTGCTAAAAAGCTTAACCGTTGACAAGCACGTTGGGCATTATTCCTATCGCGCTTTAATTTTCACTTGGTCCACAAAGCAGGAAGCTTGATGAGGAAAGCAGATGCATTATCCAGATGTACAGATCATAAAAGGGGAGTGGAGGAGGACAATAAAAATCCTACCCTACTCAAACCTGAATACTTTCGTATTTGCACTATGCATCAAGGACATTTATTAGTGGATAGCTCAGAGACAGAAATGTTGTCTAAAATTAGACAATGTTCAGAGATGGATGATGAAGTGGTGGAAGCTGTAAAAGCTTTGAGGGGAGAGAAAAAAAGTAATATTAAAGGAGATAAATGGGTTGAAGAACAAGGGTTAGTGTTGTTCAGAGGAAAGGTGTATGTACCGAAAGATCAAGATTTATGAAGGGAGATCATACAGTTACATCATAACATGCCAGCTGCTGGACATCCAGAAAGGTGGAAGACATTGGAGTTGGTGATGAGAAATTATTGGTGGCCCGGAATTTCAAAGTATGTGTTGGGGTATATGGATGGGTGTGACACGTGCATGAGGGGAAAGAAATTTTCAGAAAAGCCTGCTGGGAAATTAATGCCGAACCCTATACCTAAAGCACCATGGCGAGATATATCTGTGGACTTTATCACAGGATTACCTGAAGCTCAAGGATACGATGCAATATTTGTAGTATGCGACCGCTTCACAAAGGAAGTCCATATCATTCCTACTACTGCAGAAACCTCATCGTTGGGCTTGGTGCACCTCTATCTAAATCAGGTATGGCGGTTACATGGATTACCTGATACAGTTATCTCCGATCGTGGATCACAATTTGCTTCTGCATTTATGTGAGAGTTAAATCACATATTGGGGATTCAAACCAAATTATCTATGGCATATCACCCACAAACCGATGGGCAGACAGAGAGAATGAATCAGGAGTTGGAGCAGTACCTACAGATGTTTGTCAATCACCGACAAACTGACTGGCCTGAATGGTTGGCAATTGCAGAATTTTCCCACAATAATAAATTCCATTCGGCTACTCGCATGTCACCCTTCTTTGCTAATTATGGTTATTATCCCAGAATGGGAGTAGAACCATGAAGGGAAGTCAAGGTACAATCAGTGGAGGACTTTGTGTCAAAAATGTGAAAGGTGCAGGAGGAAGCAGAGGCAGCATTGATGAAAGCACATGATGATATGATGCGACACGTGGATCATAGTTGAGTTGTTGCTCCAGAGTATAAAGTTGGTGACTTGGTATGGCTAAGTACCAAGGATCTGAATATTCCACGACCTTCAAGAAAGCTTATGGAGAAGCAAGTTGGCCCATATCCGATTTCTAAAATAATTTTACCCAATGCAGTAGTGTTAAAATTACCTCAGTCATTCAAGATTGATCCTGAGATTAACATTTCCTGTTTATGCCCTTACCACCCACTCACTATCCCTGGTCAACAAACTACTCCACAGCCTCCAATAATGGTAGAAGGTGCTCCAGAATATATTGTGGAAGAGGTTTTGGACTCACGTCTTCGATGAAACAAATTGGAGTTCTTAATCAAGTGGAAGAACTACACCGACAAAAATAATTTGTGGGAGCCAGAAGAGAATTGTAAGTGAGCACGCAAGGCAATTGCCCAATTCTTTAAACATAATCCAAATGCTCCGCATCGCATTGCTAGAATGGTGTATGAGGGGATGAATTTCCAGCCTTACCAAAATTTCACAGAGGGGACAGATACAATATTTTCTTGCCTGGAAGTCGAGGCCTAAAAGGGGGGTAATGTTAGGAAACAGTCTCCTAACATGCCTATTACCTAATACTATTTTTATTTTATTTTATTTCATTTTATTTCATTTTATTTCATCAAAATACACTACAAAATGCCTACATACACATTATTTGTCAGCATGGGAATTCTTTATTTACACGCATCAATATGTATGTGCATGTATGCACATGTGCGCGCATGTGTGCATGCGTCCATAATAACATACTACAATATGTGTAACATAGTATATAACCCTAACATAAATACTAGGAGACCTCAGTTGAGTTCTCTTAGATATTGCATCCACATTAGTGGTGCGAAAGGCCTATTTCAGCCAACTGTTCTATTTTTAACCCTCGCATCAAATCCATCAAATCCCCCCATCACGTGTGCGCCCCCTACTGCCTTCTTGTAGGAGAATCCGCACAGTCCAGCTAGCAGATTAGTGGGTGTCACCCTAACAGGTTCTAAGATGTGAGAAATAGTTTGAAGAAGGTTTGAAGGAGTTCAAAAGATGTTCAAGGAGTTTTGAGAGAGTTGGACTGATGTCGAGGTATATCGAAGAATGGATATAGAGAATTAGAGCAGTTTTCGAGAGACAATATGCAATATGCGATAAGTCGAGGGGCTAATACCAAGGTTTGAAGAAGTTTGCAATATTTTGCAAAACTTAGAGATATGACATGAGACTTGGACTCAAGAGAACAGCTCTTAAATCAAATGATAAGGGAAAGAGTAACTTCTTTTTTGTTCCCTTGTCTGTCCTTCTAAGTAACTAGTACAAGTCTATATACAATTTGAAGAGATAGTACTAAAAAGAAAACAATAACATGTGGAAAACATGAGGCAGTATGCACAGCAAATAAAGGTATTGTAAAACATAAAACAAATGAGAAATGATAATAAATGAAATGTGCATTGTCCCAGTATAGTAAAAGTACTTGTCCTATTGCTTCAATATATCATTGAAACCCAAAACTGCATTCATTGCATTCTAAATCTTTTGTCATCTCTCCTCTTGTCCAATAGTGCTTGATATGCAATGCAATGGTTTATGCCAGATGTGCTGTGTGTGTCGAAAGGGTTTTAAAATAGCTCTATGGCAGCTGACATCATTCAAAGTGGTTTGAAGTGATTCGAAGGTGTTCAAACTGTCACGAAGTCACTCAAAACTGTTCAAAATTGTTCGAAGTTGTTTAAAGTCATCTAAAATGGTTTGAAAGGGGTTCGAAATTGATTTTGTGGGGTTTGCAGGGATTGGGATCATGAATTGTAATGTGTCGATACATTTGGAACCCATTCCAGAGCATAGAGCATGCAATGGACCTATCACCAGACATAGCAGATCTCCACCTCAAGGTCCTGCAGTACAAGCATGACCATATCCTTTCTGGCCATTTTGGTCAGAACAAGACCCCATGTCCAACACCTCATACCTCTTCTCTATCCCCACCCCCTCACACCCCCTCACACCCCCTCACACCCCCTCACACCCCCTCACACCCTCTCACACCCTCCCCACCCCTCACACTCCCCTCACACTCCTTCACACTCCTCTCCACACTCAGCTCACTTGCAAAGTTTCAAACTCCACTTCAAACTCAGCCACAACTCACCTCTGCATATGTGATGACCACATTTTGAAGCCCAGCTATATGACTAATTTTTAGTCAGCTCTGACTAATGCCATCATTTCTGACTAATCTTGCACAGTGCTGACCAATTTTGCACAGCTCTGACAAATTTTAGATAATCCCATCAACCATCACTCCCATCATTCCTACAAAATGACCATAGCATATGTTATGCGCATTGTCCCATCAATCATCACCGATCAATCACTGTTCTCAGCTGAAAAACTCCCCCATTTAGCTTGCCATCACTCCCACAAAACAGTCACAGCATATGTAGTAGATGAGCTTATGACCCATGCCTTTGTCATGGCATTCGCTTGCTTTGCTCGCTCAGCCTGACACCGGCATGGGCCAGCTCGCATATATGTAACACAATGCTTAATCCCACTACAGTTACTCAACTCTTCAGTTGCCTTTGGACCTTTGGCCCAAAGTCAACATTTGGGGGTTCATGGTCACACAACTGTTTAGTTGACTTTTAGATAGTACACAACTCTTCAGTTGACTTGGGACCGTTGGCCCCAAGTCAACGTGGGGGGGTTGTTGTGCTTATCCCCCCTTCCACAATGGCCCCTTCCCCTTCCCCATCCCTATCTATCTCTCCATCCCATCCCCATCCCCATTTCCTCCATCCCAATCTCCTATATCCCCGCCTTTCCCATCCCCATCTTCATTCCCCTCTTCCTACTCTTCCCCTTCCCCCTTCCCCCTCCCCATCTCCCCCTTCCCCATCTCCCATTCCCATTCCCATCTCTCCCTTCCTCATTGCTATCCCCACCTCCTCCTTCCCCCTCCCCATCCCCCTCTCACTCTCCCATGTCCCCCTCCCCCCTCTACACCCCTCATACCCCTCCCCACCCCTCATACCTTTTCTCCATCCCCACCCCCTCACACCCCCTCACACCCTCTCACACCCCCTCCCCACCCCTCACACTCCCCTCACACTCCTTCACACTCCTCTCCACACTCAGCTCACTTGCAAAGTTTCAAACTCCACTTCAAACTCAGCCACAACTCACCTCTGCATATGTGATGACCACATTTTGAAGCCCAGCTATATGACTAATTTTTAGTCAGCTCTGACTAATGCCATCATTTCTGACTAATCTTGCACAGTGCTGACCAATTTTGCACAGCTCTGACAAATTTTAGATAATCCCATCAACCATCACTCCCATCATTCCCACAAAATGACCATAGCATATGTTATGCGCATCGTCCCATCAATCATCACCGATCAATCACCATTCTCAGCCGAAAAAATCCCCCATTTAGCTCACCATCACTCCCACAAAATGGTCGTAACATATGTAGTAGATGCTGCAACTGTTTTGTGAGAGTGATGGCATGATGGGATCAGGGCTAAGAATAGATGACGAGCTGTATAACATAGGCTACATTCGTTTTGTGGGAATGATGGGAGTGATGGTTGATGGGATTATCTAAAATTTGTCAGGCTTGGTCAGGCTTGGTCAGAGCTGTGCAAAATTTGTCAGCACTGTGCAAGATTAGTCAGAAATGATGGCATTAGTCAGAGCTGACTAAAAATTAGTTAGATAACTAGGTTTGAAATGTGGTCATCCCATATGTAATAGTACTGGTTAGTAACAAGTTAATACAAATTTGTGATTTGTAATGAAGTCAGTAACATGACAATACAAATTTGTAATAAAGTCAGTAACAAGTCAATACAAATTTGTAATGAGGTCAGTAACAAGTCAATACAAATTTGTAATGAGGTCAGTAAAAGTCTGAAGTCAGTAACAGGTCAATTCAAATTTAATGAAGTCAGTAACATGTCAATAGAAATGTGTAATGAGGTCAGTAACAAGTCAAATACCAAAAAGGGAGATTTGCATGCATAAAATTTTGGTCACGATGATGTGTTCAGTTGGTACTCAGTGCAGAGTCTCAATGGAAGTGGTGAACACTAAACCTACAACTGCAGGCATGCTCGGGGTGAGGGGGGTTCACTTAGAGGGCCTCGGATCGTCCTTTGGGGTGCAGAGACTATGAAGAGGCTTGTATGGTGGTTTTCAAAGTGTGCATTAGTTGTGTATGCTAAAGGGAAGGTATGCACAATAGCGGAAAAGTGCACAATGCAAAGAGGCAAAAATCTGCAATGGGAGTGCAAAAGTGCACAACAATGAAGAAGATGAAAGTGGGAGGTGTAGTGGGATGAAGACAACACTGGGATGTGCTGTGAAGATGGTGTGCAGGTTGGGGGTGCAGATGAGATGAGAGTGCAATGAGCAGAAAAAGGCACAAATGGTGTGCAAACACAGCTATACAAATAAATGCACAAACAGTGTGCAAACACAGCTATGCGAAGGGTGCACTGCAATAGTGCACAAACAAGGACAAAGGACACAATGCAGAGATGAAATGCAGCAATACGATGAGAAGATGCAAATGATACACAAACATGGCTATATGAAGGGCGCACTACAAAGGCACACAGACTGGACACTGGTGCACAGACTATGTGTGACGCTGAATGAGCTATGAACTATGAGGGAGGGAAAGATCCTCTGGATTCTCTATCTGTCCACCTACTATGTACAAATGGCTTATGTGATAAAAAATGGTAAAATAAAGTGTAAAAATAGAAAGCACCATGCGCTACCCACAAGCGCACCCATTCACCCATCTAAACCTGACTGCACTATGCCACTGCCTCAGCCAATAAGATTTGTGCATGCTATAACCCAATACCCAACTGTTCCTGTGCAATGTGCTATTTTTAGTGCGCTCTAGGTCTCATGTGCTCTTCCCAATTAATCCACTTCAGTGTTATGTGTCACATGCTGTGCCTTAGTAATAATGATGTGATCGACCTGTGCCAGTTACCAGATAAGGCGATGCTGATTGGAAATGTGGAAAAGCTATAAGGAGATGCTGTGCAAGGCCAAATACTGCCAAAGCACCAGGATTATGTGAAAGCACCCAAGTGAGCACTCCCAGAATGTGAACCACATTGTGCAGCACATGAAATATAGTGGTGGCACATTCTCTGGGACAAAATCCACATTGTGCACTGAGAACTTCATCATTCTTGGCCATTACTGCACACCAGAAGGTAGAAAACCCGAATGCGACAAGGTAGACGTTATCTGCAATTGGGGCGCATGCCACACACTGTCAAAACTGCATGCATTCTTGGGAACAGTCAGTTTAATGCACATTTATATCCGCAATTATGTGCACTGCATTAATATGCTCACAAGGCTTACACACAGGGACACTCTATTTGAATGGGGCCCAGAGCAGATAGCGGCGCAAAACGACATCAAGCAAGCAGTACTAGAGTGCCCTGCACTACAACCGATCGATTATTCCTCAGAACTTCCCATTATCCTTGTGGTCGATACTTCCCAGATAGCAGTCGGCTTTTACCTTTGCCAGCAAAAGAGCGCAGATGCAAAAACATGCATTTACAACCAGTTCAGCTCAATTACGCTTAATGACAGAGAAATGCACTGTTCACAACCAAAGCTAGAGATCTATGGGCTTTACCATGTGCTGTGCAGTTTGCGCCTTTATATTATAGGTGTGCGCAACTTAATTGTTGAGACTGATGCACACTATATCAAGGGCATGCTACAAAACCCTGATATCCAACCATCTGCTAGCATTAACCAGTGGATCATGTCAATCCTTACATTCCATTTTATGCTCGTACATGTTAGGGGAGTGGTGCATGGTCCAGATGGGCTTTTGCATTGGCCGAAGCAGCCAGAAGACTTAGAAGGAGATGAAGATGAAGAGTTTGAGGATTGGATTGATGTGCTACATGGCTTTATGCATGCGATACATCCTATTTCACAGTCCTTTGATGCACAAGCACTTGTGCTAATGCAGCCAGAGCTGAGTGCAAATGCACAAAATGCATGCAATAGTGCACTTATTTATGACAAGACTATAGCCAAGTTCCAAGGTAGAGGTAAATAAACTGAACCTACACTACTCAGAGCGCAACAGCAGATGCAGAGGATGAGAAGTTAGATTTGGTGTGGATTTGGATGGATACCCTAACGTGCCCTAGCGACTTCACAGATTCCGAGTATAGCATGCTCATGTGCTATGCAAGTGCCTTTTTTAAAGACAAGACACACTTATGGAAGTGCAATGTGCATGGTGCTCACCAGCTTGTTATTTGGCAGTCTAGATGCCTACCGATATTGCATGCCATCCATGACAACATTGGACACAAGCACTTTTATGCGACGTGCTCTACATTGCTCAAGTGCTTTTGGTAACCACACATTATGGATGACATTGTTTGGTTCATGTGCACTTGTCATATTTGCCAGATCCAGCAAATGCAGAAGGTTCTAATACCACCAGTCATTGCAATGCCTGTGCCTCTCTTCAGTAAAGTTTATATTGATACGATGCACTTACCAGTATCAGCAGGGTGGTGCTATATCGTCCAAGGGCATTGCTCACTTGCTACTTGGCCAGAATTCTGTGGGCTTCCTAAAGAAAACATGAGTGCACTCGGCAATTGGATGTTTCAAGACCTCATCTGCAGGTGGGGCACGTTGTATGTGATAGTCACTGATAACGGCAAGCCATTCATCAAAGTGCTAGCCTATCTCAGTAAGTGCTACCATATCAATCACATCTGCATATCTGGCTATAACTTGCATGCTAATAGAAATTGTTGAGCACACACATTTCGATGTGCATCAAGCACTTATCAAAGCTGCAGATGGAGTAGAGTCAAAATGGTTCAACATGCTGTACTCAGTCTTTTGGGCAGAGCGCATCACAGTTTGGAAGCGCTTTGGCATTTTGCCATACTTCATTGTTACAGGCGTGCAGCCTCTAATCCCTCTCAATATCATGGAAGTGACATACCTTAACCCACCCCCAGATTCTGTACTCTCCACTACAGACTTGATCGCATGGCATGCACATGCATTACAAAAGTGTCCAGAAGACTTAGCATGCATCCATTCCTGCATTTATGCAGAAAGGTGCAAAGCGGCGCTCCGTTTCGAGAAGGCGCATTCAAAAACCATCTGCAATTTTGACTTCCAGCATGGTAATTTAGTCCTTATGTGCTGATGTGTTCAGTTGGTACTCGGTTCAGAGTCTCAACAGAAGGGGTGAACACTTAACCTACAACTGCAGGCATGCTCGAGGTGAGGGGGGAGTTCACTTAGAGGGCCTCGGATCGTCCTTCGGGGCATGGAGACTATAGAGAGGCTGGTACGGCAGTTTTCAATGTGCGCACTAGTAGTGTACACTCAAGGGAAGATATGCACAGTGATGGGAAAGTGTGCAATGCAAAGGGGCAAAAACGCGCAATGCAGAAAAACGCACAATGGGAGCACAAAAGTGCGCAACGATGAGGATGATGAAGGTGGGAGGTGTAATGGGATGAAGACAGCACTGGGATGTGCTGAAAGGGAGGTGCACAGGTTAGGGGTGCAAATGGAGTGAAAGCACAAAGGGCGGAAAAAGGCGCAAATGGTGCGCAAAATGTGGCTATGCAGAAAAAGGTGCAAACGGTGCACAAATGCAGCTATATGAAGGGCACACTGTTTGAGTGCACAAATGAGGACGAAGGACGCAATGCAGGGATGAAATGCAACAATACGATGAGGGGATGCAAACGATATGCAAACGCAGCTATATGAAGGGCGCACTACAAAGGTACACGGACTGGATGCTGGTGCACAGACTATGTGCAACGCTGACTGAACTATGGACTATGAGGGGGGGAAAGATCCTCTGGATCCTCTATCTGTCCGCTACTATGTACAAATGGCTTATGTGATAAAATGGTGAAATAAAGTATAAAAATAGGAAGTGCCATGTGCTACCCACAAGCACACCCATTCACCCATCTAAACCTGACTGCACTATGCCGCTGCCTCAACCAATAAGATTTGTGCACGCTATAACCCAATACCCAACTGTTCCGGTGCGATGCGCTATTTTTGGTGCACTCTATGTCTCATGCGCTCTTCCCAATTAATCCACTTCAGTGTTATGTGTCATGTGCTGTGCCTTAGTAATAATGATGTGATTGACCTGGGCCAGTTACCAGATAAGGCGATGCCAATTGGAAATGCAGAAGAACAATAAGGAGATGCTGTGCAAGGCCAAATACCGCCAAAGCGCCAGGATTACATGAAAGCGCCCAAGTGCGCACAGTCCAATGCCAAATAGGCACAAAGCGGCCCAGTTATGTAAGAATGCGCAGTTTGCTCATGTTGGAATCACAGTGCGCCTCAAGTAAATGCACCAGTAAGATGGAAGCCACGATGCGCAGTGCGTTTGAAGTGGTGAATTGTTGTGTGATGGTAAGAATAGTGCAGTGAGTGTGCAGCAAAGAATGTGAGTTGCGAGTAAAGCATAAAAGGAGTGCATAAAGGTGCATCGAGTGCGCAATAATGGAAAACAGCAGATAAGGAGTGTGGGGGGGGCATGTGGAGGTGGTTTGAAGTGCAACAGGGCGCATTTAGGGTGCACGACAGCAGGCAGCTAAGGGGGATCCAAAAGCGCAGTAGAAATGTAAAAGGCACACAAAAGTGCACCTAAGTGGTCAAAGGCACGCGAAAGCGTATGGAAGCGCACAAAGGTGCATGAAAGTGCACGAAGGCGCACAAAAGCGTGCTGCACAAAGTGTGCGGAAGCCATCTAGGAGGTGCACACAAAGTGTGCAGAAGCCATCTAGGAGGTGCACACAATTGCAAAAAATGCAGTAATATGCATGCAGGGCGATAGGGAGCCATATCAGCGCAACACAGCAATCAAGAAGAGCCATAACTGCAAAATGTGTGCGCGTTATCTCGGTCCTCTAGTTATAGTGTCGCACAATCAAGGCGGTGCATATATCATTTGCAAGCTCAATGGGATGGTATTCGACAGGCCAGTAGCTGTGTTCTGCCTACTGCTGTACCATGCATGCAAGTCCATTGCGCTTCCTGACATAGCACTCGATATCACCACAATGCAGTTGAGAGAGATGGAAGAGTCCATAATAGTGGACACAGAAGACAAAGAAGCAGTTGATGAAGAAGAAGTGCAAGGAAATAGTGCTGAGGATGAAGAAAGTGCTGATGAGGTGCGCAACTAGCGCTCCATGTGCACCGCTATGGATACTTCACCTTTTTATATGTATGCTTTGCTTTCTTTTTTTTTTTACGTTACCTTTTTTCTATTTGTGAAGTTGCATCTGGACACATTCCATGATTGTGCAATCCATGGGTTTTACTGGCCATGATGATCTACTGAGCCTTTCCGATTTTTTTAGACTTTGTCATATGGCATGCGCTTCATTTTATCTCTGCTTCTTTTATCATTTGAACATGGTCAGTATCTCAGTTGGGAGGAGGAAAGTGATGGTTGGACAATTTTTCCGCACTCCTTTGCATTTGCGCATTTTTTGTGTGCTTGACATTTCTTGCTTGAACATTGCCTATCTTATCTCTTTTCCCTCACATATATTATTTGGACTTACAAATTTCATTTTATGGCACCATGGAAGCACATGCACAGGTTGGTGCAAAGTGCAGACATTTGCATGCATGCACACATTACACCACTTCTTCATTTATCACAGGCACAACAGAGAGATGGATTGACAGACTATCTATTACTTATACAGGCAAGCAGCTACTCAATGGACTCCAGGAACTCCAAGCGCTCCATGGCCACATCCAGTTTCGCCTTCACGTCCACCTCCACTTGCTCTGTGCTGCGCAACTGGCTCTTGGTGACTTCTGACTCGATGAGCGACCTTTGGACATCTTCTTTAAGGCAATTGTGTGTGGTGCCCAAGACTGCAACCACCAAGCAGCATTGCGCTAAGTCAAGCACCTCAATGTCCTGGCCTTGGTAAATCGCATCCCCCGAGGTGTTTCTCAATCTGGTTTGGCATGAGGATTGCATGTGTGCACTTGCCTGGCAAATGGTAAGGCAGTGCGGCCTTGGACACACTTGCGATGGGGGAGGGGGCATGTTTTCGACTTTGCGGCACTTCAATGTGCGCTCTTTCAAAAGGCTAACGAGCCATGCATCACTCTCATTGCCCTTGTCGATTTGTGATGTGCCTTTAGAATAGTTAGCACAGCATGGAAGGAGGATGAGAAAAAGACACACCAGGGTGCCCAGTAGCCACTTTCCTGCCTCTAGAAGTTGTGCACAGCTGTGTGAAGGTGCGCTTTGTCCATTCACACTTTCTCTTACCCTTTGCACATGGAGAGCATTGCTTTCCATTGACAGAGACACACCTAGCCGGTTGGCCCATGCAGCGGCAGTTATCACACTAGAGTAGAAGGGAAACCATCTAGTGAGTCTGAAGCATATCCAAAGAAACTTACCAGTCCACTATTAGCATCAGAGGTGGCACCAACACCACTCAGTGGTGGTACTTCGACATATGTGCACTGCCGTGTTGTGCGCACCGGGTGCACACTTGCACCTTCATCTGCACTTGTGCTCTCATCACTCTGCTCACTCTCCCCTTCGCTCGTCACCCCACTCTCCCAAGACTCCCCAGTTCCTTTGCCTACAACCTCAGTATCAGTTGCTCCAGAAAGTGCATGCAGAGAGTGCACCAGTGCGACGTGTGCCTTTTTATCCTTTTGCACTTCCATGGTATCTATATCACTTGCTTTGTCAATTGCCCTAAACTCACCTTCCAGATGCTGCAAGTTAACTTTGGGTGCCTGAAATTCAGTGGTCAAGAGCACACGGCATGCCTTGCACACTTCGGTGTGCTCCACACATGCTTCCAGCCACCCCACCAGCTTGTGCGCCCTGCGCTCAAATTCCTCAGACCACTCTTTCTCCTCAATCATCTTATGCATATCAGGCATCAGCTCCTCACCCCAAGTAAGCCACTCCTCCACCATGATCCCACTGAATGCACTGCACACCTTCACGAGGAGCACGTCAAGTTCTGCGTCATCTTTAATAGTATCCATGTGGATTTTATACATGTTCTACATGCCCCCATCCTTAGCAACCTATGCCAGTTATAGAAACACAAGAAGCGCACCAGTTTACTGCAAAACCCCTCACCCCAAGCTTGCATAGTCATCTGCTCACTCCCAGCAGCAGGAAGGGTCTCATTGAGGGCCAGGATCATTTGTCTGAGAGCTAAGGTGAATGCTGAGGCCATTGGAGCGGGTAGAGATGGGTTGTGGAAAGAGTTATAGAGGATAGATGGTGGTCAGAGATAGATAAGGAGAGGATGGCTGCTTATGTGAGTGAAGAAAATTTTGCACTGACCAATCGCATGCTGCCTGAGGACAGTCAGTACTTCAGTTGGGAGGAGATGATATGGCTCCCTATCATCCTGCATGCATACTATGGCATTTTTTGTGATTGTGCGCACCTCCTAGATGGCTTCTGCACACTTTGCACAGCGTGCTTTTGCATGCCTTCATGCACTTTTGTGCACCTTTTACATTTCTACTGCACTCCTGGTTCCCCATAGCTGCCTGCTGTCGTGCACCCTAAATGCACCCCATTGCACTTTAAACTGCCTCCACGTGTGCCCCCCCACACTCCTTATCTGCCTTTCACATTTATTATGTGCTCGATGCACCTTTGTGCACTCCTTTTATGCTTTACCTGCAACTCACATTCTCTGCTGTGCACTCGTTGCACTATCCCTATCACTTGCACAACAATCCACCACACCAGTTGCACTGTGCATCATGGCTTCCCTCTTAGTGGCACATTTACTTGAGGTGCACCATGATTCCAACATGAGCAAACTGCGCATTCTTACACAACTGGGGCACTTTGCACCTATTTGGCATTGGACTGTGTGCACTTGGGCACTTTCACAATCACGTCATTATTACTAAGGTGCAGCACACAACACATAACACTGAACTAGATTAATTGGGAAGAGTGCATGAGACCTAGAGCACACCAAAAATAGCACATTGCACTGGAACAGTTGGGTATTGGACTATAGGTGCACAAATCTTATTGGCTGAGGCAGCGGCATAGTGCAGTCGGGTTTAGATGGGTGAATGGGTGTGCTTGTGGGTAGTGCATGGCGCTTTCTATTTTTACACTTTATTTTACCATTTTTATCACATAAGCCATTTGTACATAGTAGGCGGACAGATAGAGAATCCAGAGAATCTTTCCCCCCCTCATAGTTCATAGCTCAGTCAGCATCGCACATAGTCTGTGCACCAGCATCCAGTCTGTGCACCTTTGTAGTACACCCTTCATATAGCCACATTTGCATATCGTTTGCATCCCCCCTCATTGTATTGTTGTGTTTCATCGCTGCATTGCATCCTTTGTCCTTGTTTGTGCCCTATTGTAGTGTGCCCTTTGTATAGCTGCATTTGTGCACCATTTGTGCACTTATTTGCATAGCTGCATTTTGTGCACCAATTGCGCCTTTTTCCACCTGTTGGACTCTCATCCCGTTTGTGTCCCCAACCTGCGCACCACCTTCACAGCACATCCCAGTGTTGTCTTCATCCCACTACACCTCCCACTTTCATCACCCTCGTCGTTGCGCACTTTTGCGCTCCCATTGTGCATTTTTCTGCACTGCATGTTTTTGCCCCTTTGCATTGCGCACTTTTCCACCACTGCACATATCTCCCCTTTAGTGTGCACAACTAGTGCACACATTGAAAACTGCCATACCAGCCTCTCCATAGTCTCTGTGCCCCAAAGGATGATCCGAGGCCCTCTAAGTGAACTCCCCCTCATCCCAAGCATGCCTGCAGTAGTAGGTTAAGTGTTCACCCCTTCCATTGAGACTCTGCACCGAGTACCAACAGAACTCATCAGCAGGAAAGTGCACAACGCAAAGGGGTGAAAACACGCAGTGTGGAAAAATGCGCAACGGGAGTGCAAAAGTGCACAATGACAAGGATGATGAAGGTGGGAGGAGTAATGGGACAAAGACAACACTGGGTTGTGCTGTGGAGATGGTGCACAGGTTGGGGGCGCAAACAGGATGAGAGTGCAATGGGCAGAAAAAGGTGCAAACAGTGCGCAAAATGCAGCTATACAAATAAATGCACAAATGGTGCGCAAATGCAGCTATATGAAGGACGCACTGCAATAGTGCACAAATGAGGGCAAAGGATGCAATGCAGGGACGAAATGCAGCAATACGATGAGGGGATGCAAACAATATGCAAATGCAGCTATACAAAGGGCGCACTACAAAGGCACATGGACTGAATGCTGGTGCACAGACTATGTGCAACGCTGACTGAACTATGAACTATGAGGGGGGGAAAGATCCTCTGGATTCTCTATCTGTCTGCCTACTATGTACAAATGGCTTATGTGATAAAATGGTAAAATAAAATGTAAAAATAGAAAGTGCCATGCGTTACCCACAAGCACACCCATTCGCCCATCTAAACCCAACTGCACTATGCTGCTGCCTCAGCCAATAAGATTTGTGCACCTATAGCCCAATATCCAACTGTTCCAGTGCGATGTGCTATTTTTGGTGCGCTCTAGGTCTCGTGTGCTCTTCCCAATTAATACGCTTCAGTGTTATGTGTCGCATGCTGTGCCTTAGTAATAATGACGTGATCGACCTGTGCCAGTTACCAGATAAGGTGATGCTGATTGGAAATGTGGAAGAACTATAAGGAGATGCTGTGAAAGGCCAAATACTGCCAAAGTGCCAGGATTACATGAAAGCACCCAAGTGCACACAGTCCAATGCCAAATAGGTGCAAAGCACCCTGATTATGTGAGAATGCGCAGTTCGCTCATGTTGGAATCACAGTGTGCCTCAAGTAAATGCACCAGTAAGATGGAAGCTGTGATGCACAGTGCAACTAGTGTGGTGGATTGTTGTGTGTGTGATAGGGATTGTGCAATGAGTGCACAGCAGAGAATGTGAGTCGCAGGTAAAGCATAAAAGGAGCACGCAAAGGCGCATCAAGCATGCAATAAATGTAAAAGGCAGATAAGGAGTGTGGGGGGGCTGGTGGAGGTGGTTTGAAGCGCAACAGGGCGTATTCAGGGTGCACGACAGCAGGCAGCTATGGGGAACCAAAAGCACAGTAGAAATGTAAAAGGTGCACAAAAGCACACCTAAGCGGTCAAAGGCGCACGAACGTGCACAAAGGTGCACAAAGGCGCACAAAAGTGCATGAAGGTGCGCAAAGGTGCATGAAAGTGCATGAAGGCATGCAAAAGCACGGTATGCAAAGTGTGTGGAAGCCATCTAGGAGGTGCGCACAATCACAAAAAATGCCATAGTATGCATGCAGGATGATAGGGAGCCATATCATCTCCTCCCAACTGAAGTACTGACTGTCCTCAGGCAGCATGCAATTGGTCAGCACAAAATTTTCTTCACTCACATAAGCAGCCATCCTCTCTTTATCTCAATCACAAAAAATGCCATAGTATGCGTGCAGGGTGATAGAGAGCTGTATCAGTGTGCAGTGCGATAGAGAGCTGTATCATCTCCTCCCAACTGAAGTACTGACTGTCCTCAGGCAGCATGCGATTGGTCAGCACAAAATTTTCTTCGCTCACATAAGCAGCCATCCTCCCCTTATCTATCTCTGACCACCATCTATCCTCTACAACTCTTTCCACAACCCATTTCTACATGACCCGATGGCCTCAGCATTCACCTTAGCCCTCAGGCAAACGATCCTGGCCCTCAATGAGACCCTTCCTGCTGCTGGGAGTGAGCAGATGACTATGCAAGCTTGGGGTGAGGGGTTTTGCAGTAAACTGGTGCGCTTTTAGCATTTCTATAACCAGCATAGGTTGCTAAGGATGGGGGCATGTAGAACATGTATAAAAGCTGCACAGACACTGTTAAAGACAATGCGGAACTTGATGTGCTCCTTGCAAAGGCATGCAGTGCATTCAGTGGTATCCTGGTGGAAGAGTGGCTTACTTGGGGTAAAGAGCTGATGCCCGATATGCATAAGATGATTGAGGAGAAAGAGCGGTCCGAAGAATTTGAGTGTAGGGTGCATGAACTGGCGGAGAGACTGGAAGCACACGGGGAGCACACCAAAGCATGCAAGGCACTGATGATACTCAACCTGGAAACCCAAACAAAACCTACTAAATGGCTTCAGATGGTATAACACGAGTCAGAGGAAGGGTGCAAGGTGGTACTAAATATCACCACTGAGACCAAAACAATGTGTTTAGCGACACAAAATAATAAGTGATGGTTTGAATAATCTGTAAGAGCATATGAGATCATTCGAAAGAGTTCGAAAGAGGTTCGAAGATGTGTGAAATAGGTTCGAAAAAGGTTCAAAGAGGTTTGAAGTCATGCGAAGTAGTCCAAACAAGTTCGAATAAGTTCAAAGAGGTTCAAGGTATATCGAAGAGCAAGTTTAATGAATGTGAAGTGTTTGTCAAATGGTGGTAGGCGATGGGCGATAAAACAGAGAGCGAATACGATAGTTTTGAAACAGTTCACAATATTTCACAGAACTTAGAGATGTGATGCCAAGATAAGACTAAAGAGAACAATTCTTAAATCTGATGATAGCAAGAGGGTAACTTGTGCTGTTCCCCATTGTTCTGTTGTTTTATTCTAACTAATACAAGTCTATATACAATTTGAAGAAATAGTACTAAAAAGGAAATAATAACAATTGTAGAACATGAGGCAATGTGCACAGCAAATAAAGGTATTGTAAAACATGAAACAAAATGAAAGATGATAATAAGTGAAATGTACATTGTCCCAATATAGTAAGAGTTCTTGTTCTATTGCTTTAATATATCAATAAAACACAAAAACGCACTTATCGCATTCTAACTCTGTTGTGGTCTCTCCTCGTGTCTGGTAGTGCTCGATATGTGACTAATTAGCTCACTCCAGTTGAGCATCGTGTATCGAAAGTGTTTTAAGACAACTATACAGTGGCCGAAGTCATTTGAAGTGCTGCAAAGGCGTTTGAAGTGTTGCGAAATATCGTGAAATAGTTCAAAGTAGTTCAAAGTTGTCCGAAATAGTGCAAAATCATGTGAAAATGGTTCGAAGTTGATTTTGTGGTGTTTGTAGTGATTCAGAGTGTGTGTCGTAATGTCTTGATGCGAGTGGGATTGTTCTCCAGACCTTAAAATGCGTAGTGGACCTATCATCCTCCCCCTTACTGAAATCCTGACTGTCCCAGTCAGCCAATCAAAGTCACGTGCGAAATGTGTGATCATGTTGAAAACTTAGCGAGGTTTGAAATACTTCTCGTTCTTCTTCTTTCACCTCCTCCATATCATCCAACTCTAGCTTGTGTCATGTCTCTTCTGGCCGAACTCAATGCTGAAGTTATCGAATACACAAAGTCACTGCCCAAGTGTGGCATCGCTGAAGATATCGATTTTGAAGTGTGGGGACAGGGTTTCTGTGCGAAAATGGTACGTCTCATTTTTGTTTATTCATGGTCAACAGTTCTAAAACATTTCATATAGGCAGAATATGATAAACTTGCCAAAGATCTCGGCGAAGAGCGTGATGCAACCATTCAAAAGGTCGTGGATGAAGTTTTCGAGCTCTATAAACTGATGGCATGAGGCGCATGGCTTTCATGGGGAGGAGAGCTCCTATTCATAGATTTAGCGGAAGAGATTGCACAGGAAAAGATGGAGGAGGAAGCAAAATGCTGATAGGTCCACTGCATGCTTTAAGGTCTGGAAAAGTATCCCACTTGTATCGAAACATTACGAGACGCACTCCTAATCGCTACAAACGCCACGAAATTCACTTCGAATCATTTTTGCATTATTTTGCATTATTTCGGACAACTTCAAACTACTTCGAACCATTTCGCAACATTTCGAATGACTTCGGTGGCCATATAGCTGTGTTGAAACACTTTCGATACATGCTGCACATCCAGAACAAGCTATTCCATCGCATATCAAGCATTACCAGACACGAGGAGAGAGTACAAGAGAGTTAGAATGCGATAAGTGTGTTTTTGTGTTTCTTTGATATATTGAAGCACAGGATAAGTACTTTTACTATATGGGAAAACTGTATGCTTCATCATTTATCATTTCTCATTTATTTTTGATCTACAAAGTCCTCATTGTATGATATATTTGCCTCATGTTTTACACATGTTTTTATTTCCTTTTTAGTACTATCTCTTCATTTTGTATATAGACTTGTATTAGTTAGTTAGAACAACAATGGAACAATGGGGAACAGCACAAGTTACTCTCACAGTTATCGTCTGACTTAAGAGCCATTCTCTTGAGTCTTAGTTTGCGTCGTATCTCTAAGTTCTGCGAAATATCATGAACTTCTTCTAAAACTATCATATTCGCTCTCCGTTTTATTGCCCATCACCTATCGCTATCCAACAAACATTTCACCACCTATCGCTATCCAACAAACATTTCACATTTATTAAACTCACCTTTCGATACACCTCGAACCCCTCCAAACTTATCCGAACTTATTCAGACTACTTCGCATGACTTCGAACTGATTTTGAACCTATTTCGAACTACTTCGCATGACTTCGGACCAATTTCGAACTATTTCACATGACTTTGTATGCCTATACAGACTGTTCGCCACAGCCCTTATTATTTCACATTACTAAACACTATGTTCTGGTCTCAGCGGTGATATTTAGTACCACCTCGCACCCTTCCTCTGGCCTGTGTTATACCATTTGAAGCCATTTAGTAGGTTTTGTTTGGGTTTCTGGGTTGAGTATCATCAACGCGTTCAAGAGGAGGAGGAACAAGCGAAGTGGGCAAATATCGAGGGGCAGAGGCAAGCATTGGTGGACACTCAAAAACAATTTCGAAGGAGAATTTGCAGAAGTGAAACACAGAGTTCGAGGCTGAGGCGAAGTCTATTGAGAAAGCAGAGGCTGGGGAGAAAGACAAAGATGAGGACGAGGACGAGAGTGAAGAGGAGTTACCCATGGTGTGGGTGGCAAAGCAAAAAGCAGCAGAGGTCAAAGAGGAGGAAGATGGAGAAGAGGAGGTCGAGGGCGCAGACAATGTAAAGCAGTCACGATTAGACATGAGCAGGCTGCTCGATTTTGAGGGCCCAGTAAGTCTTTTATCTATTTTCGAATGATTTTCAAAGTCCTAATACTTTTGTAGTGTGATCGATGCACTGGGTTCAAGTCCCAGCCACGTTGCGTCATCAAAGAAGGCATGGCCAAATGTTCGAAATGTACTTAGGAGGCACAGGGGTGCTACTGGGATGGGCTGTCAAGGCGAGGGCTTCGCAAGGGCGAAGCGAAAAACTTTGGGGGCGCAAAATGAGATTTGCGCCTAAGAAAAGGTATGATTTTTATTTGAAATCATTTCAAGGTGATTGCTAACTTGTTTTCAAATTTCATAGTTCATCGAATTCGGGTTGTGGGCCCCTTCACAGATATCGAACCAATAGCGGGGCCTTCGAAGGCATCAAAGGGGAAAAAGAGGTCATCAAAGGGGAAGGCAAAGGTGAAGGAGTCGCATGGTTTTGAGGAGGCTGAGGGTTTGGATGAGGCTGGCATTCGCTGTCGAGTGCTGGCAACTAGATTGGCTGAGATGAAGGTGGAGAAGGAGATTCTGTCTAGGCAGATAGAAGTTTTGGAGGATATGTTAGAGGAGTAAAAAGAAATTATTTGTTGTACTTCTTTAGATTGAGAAATAGAGTTTTATTTATTTGTTTTCGATGTTTCGAAAATCTTCGAACATATGATCGTCGGGGTTCGAGAGTATTCGAGGCTTTTCGAAATGTTCGAAGTCAGTTTCGAAAAGATTTGGCGAAGTACAAATGGTTGTAGGGTATTTTTGAGGGAGTTCTAAGTCGAGATTGAGGTGAGTGAAGGTATACGTGGGCGAATAAAAACAAAAGCTGCCAAAGGTATTGCAAAGAATGTCGAGCATAGTAAAATGTCTTTGATAAATAGAATGAGATCGAAATGCAAAAAAAAAGAAACGAAATATGCAAATTTGATTGATGTCGATGGTTTTAACCATGGTCATAATAATTGAGTCGAAGGACTGGTCGAATCAAAATTGGATGTGAAATTGGGGGGTCGAAAACGAGGTCTAGAAGATATGTGCTGGCGATGGATGTAATAAATTTTCTGGCGATGAGAGGGAGGCAAATGTCGAGGTGATGAGTAGAGATATATGATGCAAATGGAGTTTCGAGTGCTATACTAGACTTCAAAGGTAAATTCGAATGCAAATCTTGTGTTGAGGGCGAAGGCGATATCGAAATAGATGATGAGATGGCAGATGGTGCACATGACGAAATCAAGGATGAAAATACTGGAAGTGGTGAGCAGCAGGTTGAGGTCGAAATGTGCGATAATGGAGACGAATGCAATGAGGGTTTCAGAGGCAAGATCGAGTTTGAAGCTGACAAAGGTGTGATTATCAAAGTGGACTGGGCAGGAACTACCAAAGACAAAGACGATGGAATTGGCATGGACGTGGGCGATGAAGCTGGGATGATGCAATGAAGAACAGGAGATGCAACATAATGATTTCGAAGTGCAACATTTTCTTGTTCGAGGGCAAGCTGTTTTTCGAGGGTCAATTCCTGTTCGAGGGCTGCAATACAGGCTTCGAAGTCATTCGAATTATTCGCACTGTGGGGTATACTGTCAGAGGCTGGGTTCGATGTTGTCAAAGGTGCGATATCGGCGATGAATGAGGTCGAGACTGATACTTCTGGTGCTAATTTGGTCGAATTCAAAGCTGCGATAACCGATGCGAAGTTTAATGTGAAATTTTTGAGGATGTGCAAAATGTCTTCAGAATTGATCAATGTGCTAGACTGCAATATATTCGAGGTCAAAATTGATTTCTGGGGAATGAGGTACAAATTTGAGGATGCTATAGCAAATTTTGTGGCATTGTAGATGTTGTTCAGCATATATGGGTCATTGGGATAGTGATCAGGGAACTTTACTTCGAGACGATCCATAATTCTAGTCCATAACTTCGTTTGAAAGCCTCAAAAAAAAACTCGACTCTGTTCAGCATCTGAAAGTCTACATTTTGATTGAAGGAAGCTGGTGATCTTGTAGAATGACTTGTAATAAGCTCCTAGATCATTTTCATCAAAAATGCCGGTGCAAAGTTGTTCATTAATGAGTGTATCCATGTCTGAAATGCTGTATCTTTGTTCATCTTCTACTTCTGGATAGAACATGAATACTGCAATGTGAAAGTTGTCGAACGAAGTGCCATGTTCATACTCTGGAAGTGATTCCCAGAGGTCATAAGCATCGAAATCAATGTATCTGCAAGTGTGTCGCTTCTTTAGGTCATGATCCGTAATACCGCAAGCTATAAACAAAAAGTCGAGGTCTTCGAAGTAATTTTAAAGGTCTTTAGGTCATCTCAAATCGAATTTTGGAGCTGTCGAATGACTGGGAGCTGGCATAAAAAATGTTGACATGTTCGAGGTAGATTTTGAAGGTCACAAGGTCGAAATTCATGCAGTGTTGTAGTTCGTATGTTTTCGAAGTTGAGGATGGTAGCAATGTCATAAGCGCGAAGGGTGAAAGAGTGCGAAATACTATTATTGAGGTCGAGATGCTATATCAAGATCTCCTGGTTGTTCAGGAGGGTTGGAGGCAAAACGAGTTCAATTCGAAGTCGAGATCATTGAGCCCCTAAATGGTAAAATGAGTGGTGGAGAGAGTGGAGGTTTAACGATGAAATGATCTAGAAACCCCTCGCAGTGGGCTCCAAAATGATGATACTCAACCTGGAAACCCAAACAAAACCTACTAAATGGCTTCAAATGGTATAACACGAGTCAGAGGAAGGGTGCAAGGTGGTACTAAATATCACCGCTGAGACCAAAACAATGTGTTTAGCGACACGAAATAATAAGTGATGGTTTGAATAATCTGTAAGAGCATACAAGGTCGTTCAAAAGAGTTCGAAAGAGGTTTGAAAATGTGCGAAATAGGTTCAAAAAAGGTTTAAAGAGGTTCGAAGTCATGCAAAGTAGTCTGAAAAAGTTCGAATAAGTTTGAAGAGGTTCGAGGTATATTGAAGAGCAAGTTTAATGAATGTGAAGTGTTTGTTGAATGGCGGTAGGCGATGGGCAATAAAACAGAGAGCAAATATGATAGTTTCGAAACAGTTCACAATATTTCGCAGAACTTAGAGATGTGATGCCAAGATAAGACTAAAGAGAACAATTCTTAAATCTGATGATAGCAAGAGGGTAACTTGTGCTGTTCCCCATTGTTCTGTTGTTTTATTCTAACTAATACAAGTCTATATACAATTTGAAGAAATAGTACTAAAAAGGAAATAATAACAATTGTAGAACATGAGGCAATGTGCACAGCAAATAAAGGTATTGTAAAACATGAAACAAAATGAAAGATGATAATAAGTGAAATGTACATTGTCCCAATATAGTAAGAGTTCTTGTTCTATTGCTTTAATATATCAATAAAACACAAAAACGCACTTATCGCATTCTAACTCTGTTGTGGTCTCTCCTCGTGTCTGGTAGTGCTCGATATGCAACTAATTAGCTCACTCCGGTTGAGCATCGTGTATCAAAAGTGTTTTAAGACAACTATACAGTGGCCGAAGTCATTCAAAGTGCTGCAAAGTCATTTGAAGTGTTGCAAAATGTCGCGAAATAGTTTGAAGTAGTTCGAAGTTGTCCGAAATAGTGCAAAATCATGTGAAAAATGGTTCGAAGTCGATTTCGTGGCATTCATAGCGATTCAGAGTGTGTATCATAATGTCTCGATGTGAGTGGGATTGTTCTCCAGACCTTAAAATGCATAATGGACCTATCAGCATGCACTGCTAAATCAATATAAGGTGCATGTGCATGTGTGCTTTTTGGAAATGTGGCTGGAATAAGCACCATAGGGTCGACAGAATTTAAGGGCACATGCACAGTACTGTTGGTACATTGGATAAGTAGAGCTGAGAGATAAGAGAGGTCAGTGGAAGGGAAGCAGAACCTGGAGTAAGCACAAATGTGGAAACATCACAAGCTTGGGTATTAGAGTCGAATGTTATGCTATTGGCAGCTTCTCCTTGGTCTGCAACGATAGGAAGAGGCACTTCAATTGCTGCGCTAACTGGAGGTGTTGCATTAAGCACTTTATTGTCCACAAAAGGCATGCACACTTCGCAATGCACAAATGGCATAACACTTGCAAGGTTGGTAGCTACCACTTCTGCACTGGTAGCTGCAATGCGCTTTGGAGTAACTTGTTCTCTATAGTGCTGCGTGAGATCAGGTGAAAGCGAAAGGAGCTCTCCATGCGAAACTGTAATGGAGGGCGCCTTCATGGTGTGCACATATACGTCATCGACAATCTGCGGATTCTAGATGGGAACAACAGTGCGATATGATGGCTCTTTGCCTTTGGAAGTGTTAACTGGACCGTCTGGTTTATCTGCTGCTGCAGGGACAAAACATGCCTCAGGAATATTGGAATAGGGATGTATGGGTGTCTTGTTGGGCACTTCAGTTGCGCTTGCAAGCGGGCTGCAAAGCTGGTGACTCGATACTGTTGGCGGGTGCAATGTCTGTGGTTGTAGAATGCATGCTCTCTTGATTGGATGTATTGTGTGGTGTGCACCACAGAATTTCAACACCATCAAAGACTTGCCTCTTCTGAAGTGCCATCAACTCCCTCTCGAGTGCATCAATGTGCTCTTCCTTCATTAGTTGCACATTTGGTGCACTTTGCATATAATCTGCTGCAGGCGCTGAAGCAGCAATATACATCAACTGTAAATGTGCTGCTGGAGCTGGATGAGGCACTATATTGTAGATGAGCTGCAAGTTGGTATTAGATGAAAGTCGACCAGTGGCAATCTGCCCTGGGTTGCACTTATGCCATTCCTCAATCCGCTCACCCAAGAAGTTGCCTGGAATAGAATTCAGCATGAATGTGCCACCTGGGAGTATGATGCGCCCTTCTGCATTTCACCTATACTTTCCTTCACTAATAAGGCACTCAATTGAAGTGCACTCAGGGATATAATGCTCTGTTTGACTGCAACCATTGCAAGTGTCATTGTTCAAATGAGGTGCACCATTTCCACCATCTCTATGTGATGTGCTCAATGTGGTAACTATCATCTGTGTCATGTGCTCGAATAGGACTGAGATGTCTTCTGCTTTGACTGCATGCATGCTAGCTTGTGGCTGGGAAATGGGTGCACTGGGTGCTGAGTAGGGCACATACATATCGGGGTGTTGCACTGTGAGCCCAGTAAGTGGTTGGAAATAGCGCGCTGTGCCTTCAAAGATAAAGTCGATCACATCGCATATTGCGTCTAATGAGTATGGGACATTTGCAGGCTGATTCGGTACTGCAATCGCAAGGCGGCTCAAAATGTGCTCAAGCTGGTCTGGTCAAAACACCCTAATGAACATGTGGCTTTGGTCATAGTGTGCCAATATGCCTTGTGCAACTAAGTATTCACTGATGTTGAAAAATGCACGATAATAGTGTGCAATTTCTTCTGCAGTTATGAGACCAACATGTGCAATCTCACCAATAAGCTTGTCTAGGTCACTAATACTCCATTTACTGCCATCCCTAGAGCCAGGATAAAGCTTTAGGACAGCGTCTTTGAATGCGCCATAGTTGTGCATCGCGCTATACTCTGGCAGCAGTTTCCAAGTGTCTGCAGTGTCACTGTCCAAATAGTGCACTGTGTGGAACTTCTTATCGGTCTTATCAGTGATGTTACTGTTAGAGTTGAAGCTCCTAAATCATAATGTCAGTCGAAGCTCGTGAGCGTCGATGTTCAATAAGAGTTCAAAGGTTCACCGAAGCTCGTAAGCAACGGTTGAGAAAGACTTAGATCGTTTAAGCTGTTAGAAGTGTAGAAAAGACCAGGTCAAGCTGAGCTTGACTGGTTGTTGTATTGCAGCTTAAATAGTACATGTTTGAGATAGTAAATGAAGTGAGTCATGTGTGGAGAACAATAAGAACAATAGAGAAATGAGAACAATAGTGAAGTACAAACAATAGTAAATAGGCGCCGTCATGTGGGTATTGTGTCAGGAAACAATAGCTTGAGAATGCGCTTGTCAAGGACAATAGAGACAAAAGAAAAGAATTTGATTCCCGTCTGTAACACTTCCCGTAACATCAGCTCCCCCTTATTGTTTCAAGTCCCAATCGAAACTAAGTTCTGATCGTCCGCATGGGATCGAAGGATGCTGGATTGTCGGTCGTCGTGGTGAATGTGTCGAAAGTGGTCGCAGTGGGGGCATCGTGCGCATAGACCCTAGATGGTAGCTCGATGTCGTCGTCTTTTGCAAACTGCACCGAAGTGCCCATGACGAACGCAGTGAGTCGGGGTAAGGGTGGAGCAGTGAGGATTTTAAATAGGATGAGAATGTAGCAAACCAGCATAATAAGGATTGCAGTACCGAGAACGGTGCTGAGAGAGATAATGACGTTCAAGTTGGAGATCATAATGGTTTGGGTTCAAGTCGTGCGATGACATGGTGGGTTGTCACGCGATGGGTTGCTGGGGCAAAAGAGCATGGAGTGCTCTGGTCGCCACTGTTGACAATGCGGGCACTGGTATTCTGGGCAGTGTGATGAGAAATGGCCTACTCGTGCGCAAGTGGAGCAAATGGAATTCTGCATCCATGGTGGTGTGGGTGCATGTTCGGCGGCAGTCTGTGTGGGATAGGGGGTGGGTGCTCGCAGTGGTGGTGGTGGCGATGGATGTGGGTGGGTAGCAGTTGGGGTTGGTGTCGTCGGTCATTCAGGCATGGCCTCGAATGCTCCATCTTCTTTGTCACTTAATGGTTCTATAATAAAAATTTGTTGCAGGGTGGGGACCCATTCTCCAGGTCTGTAATGTATCGCCTGCTCGTCTAAGCTCCTCATGAGCGGGAGCAGGTCCAGATGGTAGGCTTCTTCTGTTAAACGCTGAACTACTTGTTCGAGGCTAGAGATAGCTCAATAGGTTTCAAAAAGATTTCGTGCGGTCCCATGCAGAAGTGCACAATCTTGGGTTACGGAAAGCAATCTCTCCTTGTTTCAGATGCCGTTGATGTCTTGGACAAAGCTGAGAATGAGTTCGAATGTTCTTATGGGGTCGGGATCAGGGGTGACGTTTATGTAGAAGTGGAGGGGGCGGCTCATGTTGGTGAAAGATTATGGGTGGATCGGTATTCAGCCAGGATTTCTGCAGCATTCTTTAAGTGAGCCCCAGGCTCCCAGGTATTTTCTGCTGTGCTGTAGCCCTTCCATTTCACCAGGAATTGGGTCCTTTGGCCCATCCCCTTGTGAGCCAAAATAGCTTCAACCTTGTGTTCCAATTCTCCTTCGATCAGATTGGGTGGTGGAGGAAGAAGATTTGGCCCGTGAGTCTCATTTTCCTTAAAACGTGAGAGAAGCGAGGCATGGAATACAGGGTGTATTTTCCATTGGGAAGGGAGTTTCAATTTATATGCATGGGAAGAGATTATTCATGTGATGGGGAATGGCCCTTCACATTTAGGGGCGAGCTTTCTGGTTGGGTGTCCCAACTTCAAGTTCTTAGAGTCGAGCCAAACCTTCTCTCCTACCGTGAATGGGCGGAATCCTCATCCATTTCATCTGATCATTACTTGTCGGGATAGCTCATGTGCTGCCAAAGCTTCCTGCCATATATTTCCCAATTCGGCTATCCTCTGTTCGGTGGCCGGTACGTTCATTTTCTCATAAGTCATGGGGATGGCCTTAGGATGTATTCCCATCATTATGTAAAACGGAGTGTTTTTAATTGCCGAGTGGTGTTTTTGGTTGTGTGTGAACTCGGTGGTAGTAAGGTGTTTTTTCCACTGCGATGGTTTGTTTGCGCAGAAAATCTGGAGATAGATTTCAAGCTCCTGATTTACCCTTTCTGTTTCTCCATCGGTCTGAGGGTGATAGGCTGTGCTCATCGCCAGTTTTATTCCCAGGAGCCTTCCCAGTTCCTGGAATGCATTCGAGGTGAAGCATGGGTCGCGATCCGATATAATTTTGTCTGGGAGGCCGAATCTTCTAAACACATTGTGCAGATAAAGATCTGCCACTCCTAATGCGTCGACAGTTTTGTTGCAAGGGATAAAAATCACCCCCTTTGTAAGACCATGGTCTACCATGACCATGATGGTATTACATCCATCGCTTATCGGCAGATCCGTGATGAAGTCCATTGTGACTAGTGTGAATGGTCGTGTTGCCTCAGATTTGATCGGCGATAGTGGTGGCATTGTGGGGTGCATGTTCACCTTCATTTGTTGACAGGTGGTGCAGCCATCGACATAATTTCAAATGAAAATAGTCATTCCTGGCCACCAGTAGTCTCTTCATATTAATTCCAGAGTCTGGAATCAGCTGGGGTGCCCTGTAAGTATGTTGTCGTGGTACTTTTCCACGATCTTCCTCCTCAACTCCTTATCGTCTGGGACGTAGCATCGGTCTTTGAAGAAGACAGTCCCATCATTTTCCATTCTTCAGTCTTCTACCGCCGACTTGATCGGTGGCATTCCTCCTTCTTTGATGGCCCTTACTATTTCTTTTAGCAGGTCATCATGCATTATGTTTTCTGCAAGTATTTCCTTTAGCTCGGTATCAATCATCCGTGCAAAGATCTCATCCTTTAATAGCGTGATGTCATCATTATCATCGTCGACATCTGGTATGTGATCTCCCCGTCATGATAGGGCATCAGATTGGACCATCATTTTTCCTGGAACATGTACCAATTGGAGGTTAAATTGTGATAAGAAAAGACTCCATCTAGCCTGTCACCGATTTGATTTCCGTGCCGTTCTGAAATACATGAGATTCTTGTGATCTGATAGGATCATTGTTGGATGTTCGGATCCCTGGAGATAGTGTCTCCAGGTTTCCAGTGCTCATATTATCCCCAGTAGCTCCCAATCATAGATTTCGTAGTTCCACTCGGTTGCCATTAGGGAGTGGGAGATATAGCCACAAGGGTGCCAATCCCCATTCGTATCAGTTTGCTTCAAGACAGCCCCTGTCGCATATTTAGAGGCATCACTCTCAATTACAAAGGGTTTCTCAGTGTTAGGCATCAGCAGAACAGGTGCCTTGGAGAACTTCCTTTTCAGTGTGTCAAATGCCTCTTGGCATTCGTTAGTCCAGCTAAAGGGCTGATTTTTTTTAGTTAGGTCATTGAGTGGCTTCGTGATCGTGGCAAAGTTGCCGATAAATCTTTGATAGAAATTCCCAAAGCCCAGGAACGATCTGACTCCCTTGACGTTGGTTGGGGGTGGCCAATCCTTGATTCTGCTTAGTTTTGTTAGGTCCATTGCCAGCTGGTTTGGCCGTAGGATCAGTCCGAGAAACTCGACCTCCTGCACATCGAATCTGGACTTTTCGGGTTTTAGGTAGAGGTCATTTTCCCTTAGTCTCGCCAGAACCCTCCTCGTCCTCTCCTCGTGTTCTTTTTTGTCTTTAGAGAAGATAAGAATGTCATCCATGTAGATTACTAGCCATCTCTCGTATAACATGTTCCAGAAGATGTCGTTCATCATTGCTTGGAAGGTTGCTGGGGAGTTACAGAGGCCAAAAAACATGACCTTGGGCTCGAACAGCCCCTTATTGGTTTTGAATGCCACCTTCCACTCATTGCCCTTTTTGATTCTGATGTTGTGGTATCCCCATCTGATGTCCAATTTAGTGAACCATTTTGCCCCTTTCAGCTTATCAAGTAGGTCACCGATCAGCAGAAGGGGGTAAGAATTTTTGATGGTTCCTTCATTTAGATAGTGATAGTTTTGACATGGCCAAAGTGCATCAGAGTCCTTCTTTGCTACGAAGAAGAATGGTGATGCCATGGGTGACTTCGACGGGACGATGTATCCCTTTCTTAGGTTATCATCAATGAATTCGTCCAATTTCTTCTGTTCTGCTGGGGTAATAGGATAGACCTTACAGTCCTTCGGGATGAAATCGGGTTTGAGTTCGATTGCATGGTCCCACAGTCTTGACTCAGGGAATTTCTCCGATGCTGCTTTCTCGAACACATTGTGGTATTCCTTGTATTTATCAGGGAGCAGTTTGTCAAGCAATCGCTTTTCCTTGACATCCTCCTTCTCGTGAGCGAGCCTCTGCGAGACAGAGGTCTTTGCTCGGATATGGGTCATGTGAGAGTAAGTGAACCTGCCAGTTAGCCGAGATCGAGTGAGATGCGAGATCTGTCAGAGCCTCTGATAGTTCGGGGGTAGATAGTCATTTTCGATGGTGAGAGGTGATTCTTCGGCCCTGAATATTCCTATCATTGGTTCTCCCTGAACATAAGTGAATAGTGCGTCTGTTCCGTCATGATCCTCCCCTGTGTCGGGTAGCGAGTTGATGTCCACAGTGTCTAATACGGGGATCTGCAGATCGATCTTGGGGTGGGTGTCCATTGCCAGTTGTGATCCATTGCGGTCGGGTCCATTCTTAGTGCAAAGTCCTCTTGCAAGATGAACAGTCCTGAGCCTACTCTTCACGTGCTTGGTGGCAGTGAGGTGGGTTTCCCCGAAGGTCTCCCCAGCACTCCTTATAGGTAGCCTCCTGAGAGTCGGGCTCAATGTTACTCTTGGTATGATCGGCCCCTTGTCATCTATAGTGAGACTTTGCCTACCAATCGTGGTTCGAGTCTGCTCGATCATGGTTCGGATCTTCCCCATGAGGGTTTTCTCAGTCTGTCTGTCGGTAAGGGTCCCCTTTTCCCAATCGATGATGGGGTTACATTTCTGGAGCCATGAGTACCCCAGGATCATCCTCTCCTTTCCCAGCCCTGTCATCAGCATCCTGATCCTTTCCTCCTTTCCCCCGATCTCCATGTTGATGTGGACGTAATGAGAGATCGTTCCATTTTTGTTAAGGGTCCCATCAACATTTTTGGCGAGGATCCTTCTGATGAGTGGGATTTTCTTTAGCCCAAGTTTCTCGATGACTCGGTGGTCGATAAATGTCTCTCCTGCCTCTGAGTTGATCAGGGCAGGTACTTCGGCTTTTTTGTCTCCTAGCAAGTAGTGAACCGGAATACACATTGATTGGTGGCTCACGTTTGCTACCATTACAGTCGAGACAATTAATCTGGCAGGCTCTGCTGCCGATGCAGGCCGCCGTTTTAAAAACCCTCTGCGACCATCAAGTCCAACACCTCTTCCTTCTCCTTTTCCTCCAACTCGTTGATGAGTGCGCAGATTTTGGTGTAGTGGTCGCACGGTGTCTTCTTCGTCTCAATTTTCTTTTCTTCTTTTGTGGGTGGTTCTTTTCTCCCCTTGTGATTGTTTGCTCTGTGCCCTGATTTGTGACAAATGAAGCACTTTCCTTTTTTTATATGTTTGAGCCTCTCTGCGTAGGAGAGGCAAGTCGCGTCGATGTCCATGGCATTAGGGTCCTTCGAAGAGCCGCTTGCTCCTCCTCCTCCCCCTGCCTTACTGTAGGTTCTCTCCTTGATCACCTTTGCCCTTCTTAGATGCCCCTCAGCCCTTGCCACATGGGTGTACCACCCTTCGATTGTGTCAGGTGGATTCTCCATGCCGAAGACTTTGTCGAGGACTTGGTTGTTGAGTCCGTCCACGAAGTACTCGATCAGGGCAGCATCTTCTTTGATTTTAGTTCGATAGGCGAGAGTCTTGAACTGTGCGATATATTCATCTACCCCCCTCCCTCCTTGTGAGAGTGCTCGGAGTTGGGTGCACGCATTTCTGGCGTCGTCGATAGGCGAGAATGCTGCACGTACCTTTGCAATAAACTCTTGGAATGTATCCCAAGGTTTGGATTCGATATACCTCTCTTCTAGGTAGGCCTGCTTCCATGGCCCTGCTGTCCCTCCATTCATGTATGAGAGCATAAAGAGGATCTTGTGGCGGTCGTCTGGAAATGCAGTAGCATTAGCGTCTATGTATGCTCCACATTCCAGAAGAAAGAGCATCGTCTTTGCTCTGTCTCCAGAGTAATCAGTTGGGGCTCTCATCTTGATCTCGACAGGATGAGCGGGGGCGGTGGGCGGTGCAGAAGTGGTGGGAGTGGATGGGGCAGCCATATTTCTTCTTCAGGTGGGGTAGGGTTGGTTAGTTCTTGTAAGAATTGTGTCGTAGTGTATGGACTGCCTAGACTGAGATTAGTCAGCAGAGTGTCGAGCAGCTTGACCTTTTGTTAGAGTCGAAGCTCCTAAATCATAATGTCAGTTGAAGCTCATGAGCGTCAATGTTCAATAAGAGTTTAAAGGTTCACCGAAGCTTGTAAGCGACGGTTGAGAAAGACTTAGATTGTTTAAGCTGTTAGAAGCTTAGAAAAGACCAGGTCAAGCTGAGCTTGACTAGTCGTTGTATTGCAGCTTAAATAGTACACGTTCGAGATAGTAAATGAAGTGAGTCATGTGTGGAGAACAATAAGAACAATAGAGAAATGAGAACAATAGTGAAGTACGAACAATAGTAAATAGGCGCCGTCGTGTGGGTATTGTGTCAGGAAACAATAGCTTGAGAATGCGCTTGTCAAGGACAATAGAGACAAAAGAAAAGAATTTAATTCCCATCCATAACACTTCCCATAACAGTTACAGTCACAGAGAAGTTGCACAAGCTCCTCAAAGTACTTCTGGAGTTTGCATGGTTTTGCAGGGTCAAAATGCGGTGCATTTTGGTTAGATGTGCATGGCATGTGCATGGTAGCCATGGTAGATGGAATAAGGTGTGTAGAGTTAAGATCTGGTAAAAGTGCAGCGAAATTCAAAGGCAGGGAAGAATGCAGTGATGTGGATGGAGTTAAGGTAGGTAGGGATGATTCAGGTGAAGGTGGAGGTAAAGACAGTGCAGATGAGTGATGCGTGTTGTTTAGGAAGAGTGATTCAAATACTGGTATTTCCCCAAGCAGCTGGAGCGCAGGTGCTAACAGCTTGGAATGGAGAGTACAAAGATGGTTAATGTTGAAGTGAAGAGCGAGCCGATGGAGGTCTAAATAAGGTCTGACAAACAGAAACCCCTCGCAGTGGGCTCTAGAAATGATGTGTTCAGTTGGTACTCAGTGCAGAGTCTCAACGGAAGTGGTGAACACTAAACCTACAACTGCAGGCATGCTCAGGGTGAGGGGGGTTCACTTAGAGGGCCTCAGATTGTTCTTTAGGGTGCGGAGACTATGAAGAGGCTTGTACGGCAGTTTTCAAAGTGTGCACTAGTTGTGTAAGCTAAAGGGAAGGTATGCACAATAGCGGAAAAGTGCGCAATGCAAAGGGGCAAAAATGTGCAGTACAGAAAAACATGCAATGGGAGTGCAAAAGTGTGCAACGACAAAGAAGATGAAAGCAGGAGGTGTAGTGGGATGAAGACAATACTGGGATGTGCTGTGAAGGTGGTGTGCAGGTTGGGGGTGCAAATGAGATGAGAGCGCAATGAGCAGAAAAAGGTGCAAACAGTGCACAAATGCAGCTATACAAATAAATGCACAAATGCAGCTATGCGAAGGGTGCACTGCAATAGTGCACAAACAAGGACAAAGGATGCAACACAGGGACAAAATGCAGCAATATGATGAGAAGACACAAACGATATGCAAATGCAGCTATACAAAGGGCACACTACAAAGGCACACAGACTGGATGCTGGTGCACAGACTATGTGCGACGCTGAATGAGCTATGAACTATGAGGGGGGAAAAGATCCTCTGGATTCTCTATCTGTCTGCCTACTATGTACAAATGACTTATGTGATAAAAAATGGTAAAATAAAGTGTAAAAATAGAAAGTGCCATGTGCTACCCACAAGTGCACCTATTTGCCCATCTAAACCCGACCACACTATGCTGCTGCCTCAGCCAATAAGATTTGTGCACACTATAACCCAATACCCAACTGTTCCAGTACAATGTGCTGTTTTTGGTGTGCTCTAGGTCTCATGTGCTCTTCCCAATTAATCTGCTTTGGTGTTATGTGTCACATGCTGCACCTTAATAATAATGATGTGATCAACCTGTGCCAGTTACCAGATAAGGCGATGCCAATTGAAAATGCAGAAGAACTATAAGGAGATGCTGTGCAAGGCCAAATACTGCCAAAGTGCCAGGATTACATGAAAGCACCCAAGTGTGCACAGTCCAATGCCAAATAGGTGCAAAGCACCCAGATTATGTGAGAATGCACAGTTCGCTTGTGCTGGAATTGCAGTGCACCTCAAGTAAATGCACCAGTAAGCTGGAAGCTGCGATGTGCAGCACAACTGGTGTGGTGGATTGTTGTGTGTGTGATAGGGATTGTGCAATGAGTGTGCAGCAGAGAATTTGAGTTGCAGGTAAAGCATAAAAAGAGTGCACAAAGGCGCATCAAATGCGCAATAACTGTGAAAGGCAGGTAAGGAGTGTGGGGGGGGGGGCATGGAGACAGTTTGAAGCATAACAGGGCGCATTTAAGGTGCACGACAGCAGGCAGCTATGGGGGAACCAAAAGCGCAGTAGAAATGTAAAAGGCACACAAAAGTGCACCTAAATGGTCAAAGGTGCATGAAAGTGCATGAAGGCATGCAAAAGCATGCTGCGCAAAGTGTGTGGAAGCCATCTAGGGGGTGTGCACACTTGCAAAAAATGCCATAGTATGCGCGCAGGGCAATAGGGAGCCGTATCAACAATATAGTGGACACCTACTTTCATGCCTCTCCTGGAATGTGCACAACATGACCAAACAGCTGACATTTCCTTATATATGGAGAGAGAGTGCACGACAATCAATTGAGTACCTCTCTTCACACAACATTTGGGGCTATAATAGTGATACTATTGCAATTGCTATCTATTATCAAATAGCAAAATTGTGATTGTCATTACAAAAGTGTTGGAATTGGCTATTGAAACTTGAAAACAGTTGGATTACAGTGAGTGTTGTGACAACTGACTGTTAAAGGAATTTGTTGCTGACCTTACTTCAGTTGTGCTGCATTGTTGGCTATTGACCAAAATCATTGTTGGGCTTTACCATTGCTAAATATGTGAGTGGTGTTGGAAGTAGACCTTCTACACCAGAAGTGGAAAGGGCTAGAATTAGAGATGCAGACCATCTGGAAAGGTTGCAGATGACCAATCCTGATGAGAGGAGAAGCAGAGTCAGAGTGACTGCCCCTGCTGAAACAATTGTTCCACTGAACTATGGAGCTGCATTGGCAGCTCAGATACCACAGGTGCAAATGCCTGCTGATTGGGATGCACCAAGGCAGTTTGAATTGCCTGTTGTACCTCCTGCTCCTGTATTACATAGGAGAGGGGCTCCTGTGATGCCATCTGGAGCTGTTTTGGCAAACAATAGACCAGGGGCAAATATAGCTGCTACCATATCACAGGTTCAGCTGCCAGCAGGGTGGGATGCACCTTTGGCCAATTCTATTCCTGTAGTTCCACCTGCACCTCAGTTACAAACAAGAAGGGGGAGAGGGAGAGGGAGAGGCAGGGGACTGGGACCATTGCATAATATTTCAGGTGGTCAAGCAGATCCTGCACTCAATAATCTGCATAGGGGACATATTGCATTGAGGGAAAGGACTGCAGATTATGAGGCACATATTCAGAAATTGCAACAAGAAACAGCTAAATGGTATCAGCATCAGCAGGAGCTATTACAGAAGATTGCTGAGGAAAGAAGAATTGCTGAAGCTACTGCTGCCAGAGAAAGTATATCACAGCAAGTGGCTGAAGTAAGTAGGCAGCATAATCTGCAATTGCAGGAGGTGAATGAACAGAGGCAAGCTGCTGAAGTGGAAGCAGCTAGGTGGCACAATTGGCAATTGCAGCAGTTGGCTGAACAAGAGCAGCACAGGCAAGCTGCTGCAGTTGAGGAGCATGCACAAAGACAAGCTGCTGAAGCTGAAGAGTATGCACAAAGACAGGCTGCTGAAGCTGAAGCAGCTAGGCAACACATTCAACAATTGCAGCAGCTGTCTGAACAGGAAAGGCAGAGGGAAGCTGCTGAAGCTGAAGAGCATGCACAAAGACAGGCTGCTGAAGCTGAAGCAGCTAGGCAGCGCAATCAACAATTGCAGCATCTGGCTGAACAGAAAAGGGACAGGCAGGCAGCTGCCCAGCAAGCTGCTTTAGCTGCTGAGCCATGATATCATGATCCACCCAGACATATTAATATAGAGGCTGCATTGCAAGAACATAACAGGCACGATCAGAAATGGGCTTTCAGGATGCATCAGATGTGGAGAAATGAACAGCGTGCAGATGAGCAGGCACAGATGGATGAGACTGAGAAGCTACAACATCTATCCATTGCAGACAGGAACTTGCATCAATGAATGATGAGGTTGGATCAATTGGCAAACAATATGTCTGGAGATCAGATTGATCAATATCGAGCTCAAGTGAATGCACAAGTGGAACAAATTCAGATGGATAGGGAAATGGCTGCATTGTTGGCTGCTAAGTATGAAGAACAGAGGAATAATAAGATTGCTTTGAGGAGGGAAATGGAGAATGAGGAATCTGATGATGATGATGGAAGTGAGTCTTCTTTGCAATTTCCACCTTCTCCCCTGCCATCAGATTATTATGATGAATTTGGAAGGGTGACTGCTTTGCAATTTCCACCATCTCCTATGCCATCAGAATATTATGATGAGTTTGGAAGGGTGTCTCCTCTACAATTTCCATCTTCTCCTCTGCAATCTTCATCACCACTGCTGCCTGACCCAATATTCCATGTTCCATCATTGCCACCATCTCCCATGCAATCTCCTTCACCGCTACCACCTGCTTCATTTTTAAATCCTCCAATGTTGCCACCTTTGCCTCCACCTATGCCTATACCTCTACCTCCACATTGACCTGCAAGGCCATTACCACTCAATCATGCACCTTATCAGAAGCCAATTCCCAGACATTCACTTGGACCCATGAATGTGGAGTGTCCACACTGCCATGCCTTGCATTTTGATTGTGAAAAGTTGGCCAGGTCTACCAGAGCTGTACCAAAGTTTGGAAGTTGCTGCTTGCAGGGCCAAATTCATCTGCCATCTTTCCAATCTGCTCCTGCCGCATTGCAAGATCTGTTGTGTGGCAAAACTCCTCTTTCTAAGGAATTTAAAACAAATATCTGACAGTACAATGCTGCATTTGCATTCACTTCTTTGGGTGTCAAGGTCATTCTGTTACAGGTACATCAGGTGTATACAGCTTTCATATTCATGGCAATCTTCATCATCTTTTTGGAGCACTTCTGCCACCTCCTGGATGGCCTGCAGCCTATGCACAGCTCTATATTCATGATCCTATCGCACAGCTCAATATTTGGGAGCAGCAAAACAATAATCTCAACTCAGTTATCATGACAGAGCTGCAGGCTATGCTGAATAACACTCATCCTTATGTGCCTTTATTCAAGCAAGCATTTCAGATTATAAGGGTGTTGAAATTAAATCCTGATGCATGCAGCACACACATGTTACTGCGCTTACTGCGCATACATGTGGTAAACACATTTCTGAGTCATGTGACATCCTTACTATTATGTATATAAGGAGAACCTGTACTGTAGTAGATATACAGTGTTCTTACCTCTGCTAAACCCTAGCTCTAAGACTAACTAAACCCCAGGTAGGTTATAAGGAACATGTCATCTCTTCCTCTGTGCAGCGTATGTAGTCTGCTCCAACAAAGGGAAAAGCCTCCAGAAGAGCAGGACAATGTCTCCATATGGCTGCAATCAGATAGAACCCAGGATTTATGTCGCTATAATCTCCCTACAGCCAATAATGAAGTGGCAGCTATTATTCCAGGTGATGGCTCAGAGGAATGGTCTAATCACAGAGATATTGTTCTCAGGCTGAGAGGAGGAGGGCTTAGGCATATCAGCCAGTTGCATCCATCCTATTCAACTCTCCACTATGTCTTGCTCTTTCCTCATGGTGAAGATGGATGGCACTCAGATATACCTGCACACCAAGGTGCATATGGAGCCAGAAGAGTTTCCAATGTCAGTCAGAGATGCTACCATGCTTATTGGTTGCATCCAAGGCCAGGAGAGCAGCCACCATTGTTTTGGGGTGGAAATCTTTTGCAGCAGTATGTTGTAGATGCTTGGGCCTCTATTGAACAGAATATGTTGAACTGGTCTGACATCACCAGAAGAAGCTTAGGGCAGATGTGTATGCTGGATTGAGAGATGCTGCCATGGGTGACCAGGATGAAAATATTAATCTAGAGGATCATGGGAGTTGCATCATTCTTCCATCAACCCATATAGACAGTGAAAGGCAAATGCATCAGCTTTTCCAGGATTCCATAGCCATTTGTTGCTTTTTTGGCAAGCCAGATCTCTTTCTCACCATGACTGCCAATCCACAGTGGCCAGAAATACAGGAAGCTCTGTTGCAGGAGGAATCACCCAATCCACATTTTACCACCCATGGAAAAAAGCAGAAAGCTTATGACAGGCCAGACATTGTTGCATGTGTCTTTGAACAAAAGAAGAATGCGTTGATCAAGGATGTCAAGGATGATGTTTTGGGTAAAGTGGTCACACACATCCATACCATTGAGTTTCAAAAGAGAGGCCTTTCACATATGCACCTCCTCATATTTCTCGATCCAGCCGACAAAATCTGTGATGCTCATGATGTTGATTCCATTGTGTCTGCTCAGATTCCTGACCCAGTCACACAGCCAATGCTCTATCACACTATAACTACCTGCATGCTTCATGGTCCTTGTGGTCATGACAAACCCAAGGCTTCATGCATGGTCAACAATAGATGCAGCAAGAGGTATCCCAAGGAGTTCAGAGAACAAACTTCCTTTACTGCAAACAATTATTCTGATTATGCCAGACCCAACAATGGTAGAACAGTGAGGAAGCATGGAAGCATATTATGTCTATGATAACAGACATGTTGTTCCACACAATCCTTATTTGGCTGCAAAGTAAGGAACATTTATCTGACATCATATTTATTGGTTAACAACTTGGTTCATTTGTCAGATACAACTGTCACATCAATGTCGAGATCTGTTCTTCAGTAGAGGCTGTCAAGTACATCCACAAGTACATATACAAAGGCCATGACAGAACCATGATTGAGATTCTTGATCAAGACAAAGATGAGGTCAAGGAGTATCTTGATGCATGTTACATTGGATCTGTGGAAATCTGTTGGCACATGAATGAATTTGGAATGCATGCAGAGTCTCCTCATGTTTATCGTCTGCCTGTCCATCTGGAGGACCAGCAAACAGTCTACTTCAATGCAGATGACAACATTGATGAGGTTTTGGAAAAACCTGCTGCCAAGACAACACATCTCACTGTTGAAATTAAATCCTGATGCATGCTGCATACATGAGGCAATGCATGCAGCACACACATGTTACTGCGCTTACTGCGCATACATGTGGTAAACACATTTCTGAGTCATGTGACATCCTTACTATTATGTATATAAGGAGAACCTGTACTGTAGTAGATATACAGTGTTCTTACCTCTGCTAAACCCTAGCTCTAAGACTAACTAAACCCCAGGTAGGTTATAAGGAACGTGTCGTCTCTTCCTCTGTGCAGCATATGTAGTCTGCTCCAACACTCACTGCTTGGTTTGAAGCCAACAGAAGATATGAAGCAGCACGTACTGTCACCTACCAGAATTTTCCTCAAGCATGGGTCTACAATGGAACCAAGAAGCAGTGGAACCCAAGAAGACATGGCAAGGCTGCCATTGGCAGAATGTACTTTGCTTCTCCTGCTCAGGGGGAAAGATTCTACCTTAGGCTGCTCCTTACTGTTGTCACAGGGGCAACATCATTCCAGCACTTGCGCACTGTCAATGGTGTTATCCATAATACATTCAAGCAGGCCTGTGTCGCATTGGGTCTTTTGCAAGATGACCAGGAATGGGTCCAGTGTCTTACAGAGGCATCCCAAATGCAGCTCAGTTCCTCTCTCAGATTGCTCTTTGCCACCATTCTTCTTCATTGCAATCCAACATCACCTGACATCCTGTGGAACCAGTTCAAACATCACATTTGTGATGACCTCAGAGTCAAGCTTCTTTCCATCTATCCAGATACAGACTTTACAGATGATCAGGTGTACATGTATGGCTTGCATCTCATCAATCAGATTCTTATCAGATCTGGCAAACAACTTTTTGATTATCCAGAGATGCCTCCCATTGAAGGAAACTGGCACATTGATGTTCCTGCCAATAGGCTTTTGCAGGAACAAAGGGATTACAATGTTGAAGAGTTGGCCTTTACTGTCACTCACAATCTCCAGCTTTTTAATCACAGGCTGAGACAGGTTTTTGATGCTGCAATGGATTCTGTGAATAATAACAAGGGAAAGCTCATGTTCTTGCATAGTGCTGGAGGTTGTGGAAAGACCTTTGTCTGCAACACCATCGCAGCTGCTGTTCGTGCTCAAGGAAAAATCGCTCTCTGTGTGGCATCATCCAGAATTGCTGCATTGCTTCTAGAAGGTGGTTGCACAGCACATTCCATGTTCAAAATCCCAATTGAAATTGATGACGCCTCTACTTGCAGAATACTTCAAGATTCAGATCTGCACCAGGTCCTTGATCAAACTTCCATCATCATCTGGGATGAAGTTCCTATGCAGCACAAATATGCCACAGATGCAGTCGACTGCACTTTGCATGATCTCAAGAAAAAGAATGTTCCATTTGGTGGAATCACTGTTTTGTTTGGAGGTGACTTTAGACAGGCCCTACCTGTTATTTTTAGGGGCACTAGAGAGCAGATCATAGCTTCATCCATCAAAAGGAGCACTCTCTGGCAATGCATTACTGTCTATCACTTGACTGAGAATATGCGACTCGACAGAACTCTAGAGAACACTGCACATGCTGCCTGGCTCTTGCACATTGGTGCAGGCACAACAGTGGATGCTGCAGACACTATCCAGATTCCACACAACATGCTCTGCCATGGAAATACCATGGATCACCTTATCAACTCTACATATCCAGGCATAGAGCAGGAGAACAAGCCAGATCAGTACTATCTGGATAGAACCATTCTCTCCTGCACAAATGACAATGTCAATGTCATCAAATCTCTTCTCCTTAGCAGATTTCCTGGACCAGAGCATGTCTTCAACAGTGCTGATACAGTCTCATTCAGAGAGCAGGAGCTAAACAACTTCCAGCCATATCCTGCAGAGTATCTAAACTCTATCAAAGCAAGTGGCCTTCCTCTCTCCAGGCTGGCACTTAAGATAGGCTGTCCTCTCATGCTTCTACCCAATCTGGATGTCACCATGGGTCTTTGCAATGAAACTTGACTTATCCTTCCTGAAGCCAGACCACGTGTATTGAAGTGCAGAATCATCAGTGGAGATGCACAGTTTGCAGGAAATATCATTTTCATTCCTCAGATCACACCGGAGCCTTTAGCAGAGACCTTTCCATTACCACTCCGTCGACATCAATTTCCAGTTCGCTTGGCATTTGCCATGACTATCAACAAGTCACAAGGCCAATCAGTATCCCATGTTGGCTTGGACTTGCAGACACCAGTGTTCTCACATGGGCAGCTATATGTGGCACTGTCAAGGTATACATCTGGAGAAAGGATCAAGGTGCTGTTGAATGAAAACAATGGAAATAACAGAACTGCCAATGTGGCATACAAGGAAGTGTTGAATGGAGTTGTTTAGCAAAGGTGAGTAACTTGAAAGATTATTTACAAGAATTGGAAACTAATATAGATATCAAGATAGACTTGGATTTAGAATTAGAGTTAGAATTAGAATTAGAATTAGAATTAGAATTAGAATTAGAATTAGATTTGGATTGTACTTGGATTGAATCAAATGGTTGAAGAATTTATCATGAGAAGACTTTAGGGCAGGTTACTAAACCTTTGGTATGTATTCAATTACGATTCAATAAAAGTTTGTAATAATGTCAATAACAGGTCAATACAAGTTTCTAATAATGTCAATAACAAGTCAATAACCAGTGAATGCAAATTTGTAATAAAGTCAATAACAAGTCAATAAAAGTTTGTAATGATATTAGCAACAAGTTTGTAGTAAAGTCAATATAACAAGTCAATACAAGTTTGTAATAATGTCAAATACAAGTCAATACCAAGTCAATCAAGAAGATCAAAAGAATCTCTTTTTGAAGACAAGGAAGAAATAAAAGCAGGGCAAGTTCGGTTCAAAATGGACATGGTTTTGTATAAAAAGAGTGTCTGAAGGAGCTGAAAGCAAAGGAGTGTAATTTATTACATATGCTATGACCATTTCAATCATTGAGTAACTGTAGTGGGATTAAGCATTGTGTTACATATATGCAAGCTGGCCCATACCAGTGTCAGGCTGAGCAAGCAAACACCATGACAAAGGCATGGGTCATAAGCTTGTATGTAGTAGAAGCATATGTAGTAGATAGATAGATAGATACCACGTTCTACACAGATGAATAATGCAGGCTGTCGAGTTAAATTTTGTACACAATCCCATCACTGAGCATAAGCTCTTCACTGTCCTGCATAATCTGGCATGCCTCCGTAGCTTCTGCGGTCCCATATAGCATATCCGTAGGCAAACCCTCATTGATTGCCTCAAGAAGCTGGGGTAAGAATATCTGCTCTTCGTCCTGTAGTCGTGTTGCAAAAATGTTTGCCAGCCGCGATCTGAATTGCTGAAGTCTGGTAAACAGCAAAGTTCGTCAATCTGATTAAGCCTCTCCTACGATAAAACACCACAAACCTTTCTGGTCGAATTTTCCCATCATCACTCGGGCCAGCCACCGCCGGTGGAGGTTGTTCAACTTCCATTCGAACATCCTGGCTCTCGTCTCCCCAGATAGGATCTTGTGCTGCTAGGTTACGGCGCGAGGACCTCACCTGAGCTGCAGCACCTGATGCCGGAGGCATATTCATTCGCTCGACTTGAATGTCTAGCTCATCACCGCTTCCGTCATTATCATCATGGCTTCCCTCTGCATCTTCCTCTTTGCGCACAGCGCCACCGTCGTTCAACTTTCGCTTCTTCCTGCGTTGCCGTCGTGGAACCTCTTTGAAGAGTGCAAACCGCATGATCTCCTCAGCCTGATTTGCATCCATTTCTTCGACCTTGGGTGACAAGCGTGCCTTTGCATGCGCTGTAGCGAGACGAATGAGGGTTTCGAGGGTGCGAGCAGTTAGGGGAGAAGTCTAATGTGGAGATGAATATCATATCCACGCACGTAACACTTTTGACGTTACCTTCTTCCGATTTCCTTCCATTACTTCATTCCGTAAACTGGCGTATACATTGACGATATGATCCGCTGCTCCTTTCGTTAAAGTGGGGGCGGGCTTGCTCTTCGCGTATTGGATATACTTCTTTATAAAGCTGTTGCTCAGGATTTCCTTCATTTTCGTCTTACTCCGAGTTTGTCGACCAGAGGAGTCAGCAATGCCAATGTGCAAGAGTGGGTCAAACTTTTCGAAGGGACTGGGGTCGGCAGTTTCTCCTTCAGCAGAAACACCCGGACCATCCACGGACAAGGGCTGCGAAAGGCTATCTTGATAGGGTGTACCCTCTTCCACACCGGGAGGGAGGTAACGGTGTATACGGAGCACATGGTCCGCAATCTTGCGGTCGCGTGTTTCATCTACATCATCAGTAATGATAAACAACAAATCAAAACGCGAAAGGAGGGAGTCGGGAAGTGCAATATTTTTATGTGGGTCTTTATGGATGTCGTACTGTTTGGGTTATAGTAAACACGCGCAGAAACGATTAAACACAAACAGAGGACTAACCTGGCCATAAATGGGATTGGCAGCCGCGACAACACTGCAGCGTGCGTTTAAACTCGTGTGAATGCCCGCTTTGGCAATTGTCACTGTCTGCTGTTCCATGACTTCGTGAATTGCCACACGATCAATGTCGGACATCTTGTCAAACTCGTCTATGCAGACAACGCCTCTGTCTGCAAGGACCATGGCGCCAGCTTCCAGCCGACGTTCCCCAGTCTCCTTGTCAGTCGTGACCGCAGCGGTCAAACCAACACCCGAACTTCCCCGTCCAGTTGTAGCAATAGCCAGAGGGGCTGTACCGAGGACAAAGCGGAGCAACTGTGACTTCGCGGTCGAAGGATCACCAACCATGAAAAGATTGATATCTCCACGGATATGGGTTCCATTGGGCAAGTTCTTCTCTGAGCCCCCCAGTAGAAGCAACAAGATTGCCCGTTTGATATATTCGTGGCCGTATATAGACGGGGCTAGAGATTCGTACAATAGGCTGAAGATATTTGAACGCTTGGACATTTGGTTGATGGTCCGAATATCAGTATCAGTAAGAGGTGTCTGGGCAATCCCCCCACCTATCTTGGAGGATAACAGGTTGATGTTGTTAGCGAGGATCAACGATCTAGAGGAAATGGTCTCAAACATTTCAGTCGATGAGAAAGCAACGCTTATCGCACTTGAATACACCACCCGACCCTCCACCGACACTGCGGTAAACGCCTACCAACTGAATGCGATCTCCAGGTTTGCACTTGTCGACAAGATCATCATCCAGGATTATATCTGTGCTACGAGGCAGTTGACCAGGGGGTGCACGTTCGGGCATCTCCTGGATGCTTATCCGCTGGTGATCCCGGAAAACACAATGGCCATACTCCGTTTGAAGTTGGTGTCCTTCATCATCGGTTTGTGGGGTGACAGAAGATGTCGGGGGAAGGTTAGAAGTAGATGTGGTCGCGTCACGGTACTCGCGTGAGTGAAAGAGATGGGTCTCGGGGCAGTAGTGGACAGACTTCAGCATCTTGGGACGAACGAGAGAACAACGTGTTATAATACCCTCGAGAGAGATCATCTTTCCAAGCTGGGCAGCGTGTAGCGTCCTAGGGCTGACATGGTGGTCTCCAAAAGAACCACTGAAGCCAATCCTGTAGCTCTTGGTTTCTATCTCGTGCTTTTCTGGGTCATGGACGCGCTGGATGACGCTCATAAGGGCATCGTCGAACGCGGAAAGAAAATCAACAGGTTGCTTGAGTAGTCCATCTGCAAAATCACGCTTGTAGTCGCGTAGATCGTCGATGTTGACGATGAGACGCGTCTGGTTATTCCGAAGCATTCTATGGATGTCATCCTTGTAATTGTAGATTGGGGAGTCAGAATCCAAGAATTCTTCAAATATGCGACTGCGGTCGCGCATCTGATCATCTTGGGGAACGGATTCATCGAGGAGAGACATTGCTTGCGATGGTCGATGGGGAACGAGGCAACGTGTATCAAACAAATGACGCGTCAATAGATGTCAACAATACGTCTATCAATCCACACATCTACAGACATATATTTGAAAGTAATGTAAATGAATACAAAACACGTCGGAGAGTTTCTGCAACAACCAGTGTGCATCACTTGCAAATCACTAACACCATGAGCAAGACAGGTAATGATGAATGAACACCGATAAACTCACCTGTCCGCATGAACGACACAGACCGCCTGAGCACTACATGTCCCCAGTTTGACGTCTACCCGATTTTCTCCGGTCAGAGTTGCCCAGCTCGCGCCAATCTTTACTGCCATTTTGTGCAGCCGGAGTGGGATCGGCAACCTGTGTAGACACTAAATATCAATACGTCTCCCAACAACGATGGATGGCGCGAACGGGATGAGCAGAGGCAGAGCCTGCAAAGAGAAGGAAAAAGACTGCCACATAGCATCCCTTGAAAAGCATTATAGGATAGCAAGGAGAAGGAGCGAATTGTTACCATGCTTTTATATGCAGACGTAACTGAGAAGCTCAAAAGGCTTTGGAGCTTGCAAGAGGAGAGGTCGATTCGCATGTCCATTGTCCACGTGCAGTGGCAAAACCATCGCCTTCGTTAAAGAGGAGCAGCTTTCCTTTCCTGCCTTACCGACTGATAAGTTCACACAAGTCCTGAGTTCAGCCCACTACCATGTCCCGTATCACGGAAGGAGTGAGCCAGTTGCAGAATCCAGGTCTCAACAGGCCAATTAACACGCGGATCTTCTAACAGTCATGTCTAGCGCCGGTGCCTGATGTCTTGAACTTACGTAACACATTCCTATTAGGTTCTTTTGGTTGTTGCTTGAGAACCCCAATCAACGGGATTTCGTGTCCTCATGGGCCGGGTTTTGGCGTAGAGAAACCAACCAGCAACGTGAGGAGGCCGTAGAAGATAAGTTGACCACCAGAATCGCACTGGTGCCTGGTCTCACTTGTGCGGGTTCGCAGAAGGCATTCCAGGTTGGATAGCTTATCATTAGCTAATGGGATTAGGAATATCCTCATTTGGAGTAACTTTCTCCCACGACTTCGTAGGGAAACGAGACCAACCTCTGTCGGTGATTGAGCTTGTCTAAGGCGGCAAAACCGTTTAGTAGATTGAAGGCTACCCCACCCGCGATTTATTGTCCAAGGGTGATCTAAAATTCGTCCACATGCACGATCGGCTAGTCAGAAAGTTGAAATGCCAACAGTCACATGTCGATTTTCACCGAATTGTTATAACACACCTCAGCAGCGTGCGGTAGGGAAGTATAATGGAATTGGTAAGAGCGGGACGGTAAACCAAAGCATTATGTCACCGTTCACGTATCTACTAAATTTTAATCCTGTAAACAGTTTAGATAAGGAATGAGTAGAGTGATAAAAAGACTACGTGCCCATAGTTTAATAAGTCCATCCCAAGACGCAGTGATCACTTTGGACTGAAAACACAGTGAGTACAACGATGCAAAGGTTTGAACAACGCCACCTACTGTCTCATGAGGAAGCCATTCGTGTGCAATCACAACTTTCGAATGAGCTTTCATCCGCGATTTGATGCGGCCAGTCTTCCAATCCCAGAAAACAACGTTGCCCTCGCCATCCCCGCTGCTTATCCATTTTCCATCGGGAGAGAATCCTACTTGACATGCATAACCAGCAACAGAGTGTCCGGCGAATCGTTTCTTGCGATTCTGGCGGAAGTTATCGGTGCTGTATATCAGGATTTGATTATCAAGTGATTGCGCAGCAAAGTATTTTTCTGAACGGTAATGGTCAGATGTTTGCTGCATCCGACAAAAGTGACGTACTTGATGGGTGAAGTGTGACAGCAGGCATAGAGTGCATGTGCGGCTCAGCAATGTACTTGATGACGACGGGAATATCGAAATCCCAAGCTCTAATTGTTTTATCGTCTGAGGTAGTTACAAACCGTCGGTTTTCGTCGACGAATGTTATGGTGTTCACGGGCCCAAGGTGCTGGTCATACTCTTGTGTAATTTCACCCGAATTCATGTCGTACTGTAATCTGCATGTCAGATGTTGTTGGCCTTCCAATATAATACTCACCTGTATGATCTTCTTGTCCGACATACCAGCCAGAAAGATATTCTGCTGATCAGGATGGAACCGAACAACGTAGGGTATTTTCCCGTTACTAAACCTCTTCAAGCATTGACCGGTCTCTGTGTCCCAGAGTTTCATCTGGCGGTCGTAGCCGCATGATAGGAACCGACGTCCATCATTCGAGAATGTGACATCTTTGACCGCTTTAACATGACCATGGAATGTACGCAGACAGTTTCCGCTTTTATAAATATCCCATAGCTGATGGCTCTTGTCAGCTTAGAATTCAGGTATGGTGAAAGAACGGTACCTTGATTTTCGTATCCATAGAGCCACTCAGCAGCAAATGACCAGTCTCTGGAAATGTACGAATCACAGATACACCTTGAGTGTGACCCGTCCAAGTGTGAACACAGACTTTCGGGATATAACACTCCTGAGAACCTGCTTCGGATAAAAGGCTTGGTGCTTCTGCAAGCGGTGGCGATATATATGTCCGGCCTTGGTAATCCGTCATCGACGTGCCATGGAATACAGAAGACTCTTGGCCAACAGCTCCACGTTTTGGTTTTGCTTTCTTGATAATATATTCGGGTTCTGACACCTCCTCCTCTTCCCCTCCATCGTCTTCCGTCACAACGACCCCTGCCAGAAAACTCGTCTGAGGTTCTTCCCCTTCCCACGAAGCCCATGGACCAACATATTGCCCCTCGCCATCAACCACATCTAGATCACCCTTGCTCTTCCGCTTTCTTTTCAGTTCCTTCCGTTGCACCCTTGTAGCCCTTAACGTGTCAATGGTTGCAAACCCATTGGCTTGCGCGCTTTCTGTAGATCCAACCACGGCACGTGCATTAGGATCTACTGACGGATTTGCAGAATAGCCAAGGATGGAGTGTGTGAGATGTTGGGCGCGAAAGGCGTGCTCCGTCATAGACTGTTCTTCCACATGTCCAGCAAGAGCATTTTGGTTGAGAAAACGGTTTCGATCGCCGAAAGGATTTTGAGGGCCCTGTACAGGAAGCATCATGTCATTGTATGGTATATTAACATTCATCTGCGTGTCTGTTGGCCTTGTGACTAGCGACGTTTGGTTGAGCGTATCCTGTTCAATTCTCGTCAGCACAAGCACGCTGAAAATACACGAAGTAGACTCACTTCTGACAATACGTGAGGTGCTGCTTCAGCAGTCATTTGAAACACTGATTCTTCAACACGGGGCTTCTTCGTGGATGGTAGAGAAGATAGGCCAAAAACATCTTGTGCCAGGACAACAGGGTCTTCGTCTTCACCAGAGGAGTATCCGAGCGCTAGCGACATGGACGCTGATAAGTACTTTTAAGTTGAGTTGTCACGCCATTACAAAGCAATTGTGACACACAAAACCGACTTTTCCCTTCTTAGCGAACTTGTTCTCATCCTGCTTGTCATGATTCTATGATACTATCCTGTCATGGCTGGAAGAAACATTAGCCGACCATGGAGCGAGGAAGAAGGTGGATGCAGAAGTTTTCGCGATGTCTTTTCTTCACTGATACCGTAACGAAGATGTATTATTGACTGCTGCCGTTAAGCTTCACGGAGAACAAGACAATTGGAAGGCCATTGCTCTTTCGGTTCCTGGCAGAACCAACAAGGCTTGCAGGAAGGTATTATACTGTCTATTCCAGATTTTCATTCCTAATCTGACTTTCTATTTTCATTAGCGCTGGCTGCATTCCTTGTCGCCCACTATAAGGAAGTCCGCTTGGACAACAGATGAAGATAAACAACTATTGGATCTGTACGATCGCCATGGCCCCAAATGGTCGACAATAGCCCGAGAAATTCCAGGGAGGACTGACGATGCATGTTCAAAACGCTACAGAGAAGCACTAGATCCTCATCTGAAGAAAGGTGAATGGACTACAGAGGAGGATGAGCAGTTAATGAAGCTCCATGAGAAGTTTGGTGAGAAATGGGGCCATCTGGGTCAAGAACTTCAGCGCAGTGGTTTGGGTTGTCGGAATAGGTGCGGCAAACTTAACGACTCCTATTGTGATCGTCTGCCCAACAATCATTAGGTGGCGACTTCTCTCAAGGAAGGCTTCGAAAGTGTACTATAGCGCAGTCAATAGCCAGACCCCAGATCTATCGGACTCCCAACATATCCGAACAAATCCACTGCAATGCGTGTCGTTCCAAGTGGATGTTTTGCACCAACAGCCTCATTGGCCTCCGTATTACCCACCAGAAGCCTACTCATATTTGTCTCCAGAAGAAAATACTACCCCTGATTCTGGCTTCCGGGAACCGACACCTGAAATTGTCTCCCATTCTTCGCATGAAGCTCCATTCAATTTTTCTTCCTCGTCCCTCAGTGCGGCACTGTCGGATCCTCCCCGAATTCCGGTGGCTCTGCCTATAGTGGAATGTGACCATCTCTCTTCAGTGGCGCCTTCCTCGCCTCACCATGAATTTTATCATCACCAAATGTCGCTAGACGACTTGCGTTCACCCTCCGAGGAAGATCAACACCAGCTGGCGTTGATATTATCAAGACCATGTTTTGGCACGGAAGGCGGAGCTCACTATAATACATCCATCTTCAGCTCTCCGATTGATACAATTCCTACCATGGATAATGATGGATGGGACAATTTTTCCACCGATTTCCTTTCCTTACCTGTTTGTGGGCCGTCGTCTCTTCAAATTCTTGACGGTCTTTTCACTGACCCGAAGTTTTCGGATGCATCTTCAAGTCTGTCCACTCCGTCACATTTCCCGACATCGTTGTCTGCAGCTTCCAGCCCGAATGGAGGCTCACCCAATGAACTTCCCGTGAATGATCATAGGGTCGTTTCCTCGTTGCCTACCGATAATCGGAAGCAACCACCAAGAAGATCATCCAAGAAGAAACCTGTCAAACCCCAGGGACCTACCCGCCTTTCATCCATGTTGGCGCTTACGCCTGAGTAAGTCATGCAGAATCTTTGTATTCAGAGTACATCACCGAACCTTTCCGCTCCTCTAGCCCTTCAGTTCGACCTTACGCCTGTGGACGTGAAATGTGCTGGCCCCAAGATGCTCCTACCAGTTCCTCCTGTTTCGCAACCTCCAAGGAGTTGCTTGACCATTGTAAAACTATCCACGTAAAGGATCCTTCTGGCGACAAACCATTCAAGTGTGCTTTGGCTGGCTGTGGGAAATCATGGAAGGCCAGTCGGCTATTTTGTAGTCGTACACTATCTGACATGTATTCTACAGAGTCTGAACGGACTTCAGTATCACCTGCAGCTGTAAATACTTTTGTTGTTGTCCCTGCGTGCCCTACTGATGTTTACCGATACAGTTCAACAGCTCATTTTCGCAACGCGCTATCGACGACCTTCTCCTCACAGCGCCCGGCTATCAATACCCAACCCCGCTCTTCTACTCCCGGATCCAGCACTGACGCAGAATCAGGAGATGAGACTAAACGGACTTACTTTTGTCACCACCCAGGGTGTTTCAAGGCGTATAGGCAACCGAGTGGGCTCAGGTACCATCTTAAGCATGTATGGCGTTCCTAGAGCCTGCTTGTTTGTCGAGCTGACACACCCGTTCAGGGTCACCCTACTGTTCTGCCCATCCAACTTTCAGTGGTTCCGCCTGCTCTCGCCCGTCAAATGCCTTCGAAAACAAAGAAAATGCGGCGAAAAATATCTACCGAGGAGGATTCTTGACCTTCGCATCTCTGTTCCATTGGACATTGTGGCGTAAGGATTGGCCTGGCTTCTTTGCTTGTTCGTGGCAGGATGGTGCAATCCTAAATTGTGGTATTGAAGCTGTTCCATAGGTGTCATGAGCTCTTCATCACATCGCAAGTTTGTGTCTATTCACAAGTCTTAACGTTATTTTATCCGCAACTACGTGTAATAGAAATAATGGGTACTACAACTATTCGTACAAAGGGGTCAAAGAAGTTCGGAGGATCATTCCGCCATTTGCAATGGACGCGAGTTATCCCGAAATTTGGTAAAACATAACAGCTCATAATCCCTAATTTTGCATGGGCATGTCTGGCTCTTGGCTTATTTTTATGACCATTGATTCTCGAGGTATTGCTTGCTCAGACGTATTTGGCTAGGGTTAAGCTAAGTTTTGCAAACGTTAAATAAGCAGATTGCAGGACAATCTAGAGCTCAATGATAGTTTTACATTTACAAGATTAAGCGAACTTGCAGAAGATTTGCTGCGATGCAAACACTAATAAAACATTGCAGCTGGTACTGTACCATGTACTCGTCATCCCATGTGAATTTAGCATCCGTAATCTGATAATTAACAAGCATATTCAAGCAGTCTGACCGGGCAGATGCGCCAGTCTATATGCATGAATCACACACTTATCTCCCACCTGCGCCAAACTGATTCGCTCTGCAATGAAGTGTTAAGAAAAGGGGTATTAACGATAGTCGGCAAGACGCACAACTCCCTGAGGCTAGGATCAGACATAATTTCTTCCATTGAGGGCATGCTACCTGACTGCATCCGACTCATCTGAGCTCAAAGAATCAGATCATGGTACGCAACCCGACGGATAAAAACAAAATACCATGTTGGCAACAGCAGGATTCTGCATGAGGCTGGCAAGACCTCCATTCGCTGCCAATTGCTGAGCCATGGCCATCATCTGTGGGTTGTTCATCATGCTTGCGATGTCGGGCATACCACCCCCGCCCATCCCTGATAGTATATTGGCCATACCGCCGAGCCCCGCACCAGCACCCAAATCTGTGCCTCCTGGCGCACTTCTGGATTCGGGAGTAGGTGGCGGACCATCATTCGGCACGATCCGTGCTTGCGCGTTCTGAAGGCCTGTCGTTAGGCTTGCATTTGTGGGATCCAGTTTGAGCCCTCTTTCGAATGCGTCTGCCGCGGATTGGAAATCACCGATCGAGTACTGAGCATGTCTAAAAAGGCCTGTTCAAATATTCTGAAAGACTTCAAAAACGTCTAATAACATGCCCAAGTCTATGATATGCCTTCACAAATTGAGGATCAACTGCGATAGCTTGTTCCGCATCACTGATTGCAGACAGATGGTCGCCTTTGCTTGAATGTGCTGCCGCTCTGTTGGAGAAATAAACTGGGTTTGTGGGGTTAACATTGATGGCTTTATTGTACGCGTCGATGGCTTCGTCAAACTTTTTGCTGGACATATGAGAGTTTCCGCACTGCTTGTGCTTCTCAGCTTGGGCCATGTCTGCAGCCGACGGTGTCGTCGGTTTTGATGCAGAAGCAGATGAAGACGCAGGTGCCGCATTTGGGCTAATCTTGTCCCGAGTCTTTATGAAAACATCAAAAATAGTTTGAAGGGTAGCCGGCTTGACACTGAGGTGCGCAGCCTGCTCTTGATTTGAGGGATCAACGCCAAATGCTTCACCTATACACTGGACTAATGTGTGTCTGTACGACGAAATTGTAATTACGCTGGGAAAGTTACGCACTGGCTACTTCAAGACTCTCCCTATCATCTGCTTTCACCGTGCCATCATCGATGGACTGGTTGAGAAACTCGATGATGGACAAGACGAGTCGCTGCTGTTTTTCGGACATGCCAATGGTCTACGAGAGAAAGCCCTGACAGTAAACAAGAGAAAACAAAGGCTGAAAACTTTCCCAACAACCCTCTCAGCTTCTGTTTCCTCAATGTTTTTCTGTGCGATCTCAGGGGAACCTCCCCAGGAACCTGTGGTATCAACGAAATCAAAAAAAGTGTATGAGCGCCGTCTCATTCTCAAATATATCAAAGAAAATGGCACTGACCCGATAACTGGCGACAAGCTCGATGAGTCTGATCTCATTTCTATCGAAGCTAGTAGGTTCACTTTTGACGTTTCCGCCGTCAACTTATTCTCATTAATTCGATCATATAGGTCCAGAAACAGCTCCGCCGCGCCCACCTACCCATACATCAATCCCAGCACTTCTTCATACCCTTCAAAATGAGTGGGATGCACTCGTTCTTGATAGTTTCACTTTGAAGCAACAGTACAACTCTTGTCGTCAAGAATTGAGTTTTTCTCTCTATGCTCAGGATGCAGCAACCCGTGTCGTTGCGCGCCTCATTCGAGAACGTGACGCGGCTCGAGAGTACGAGTTTTTGTCTGTGAGAAGTCTGCTCTTCTGACACCCTTTCTTTAGAGCGCTGGCAAATGTTCAAGCTACGATGGGGATTACTCCTTCAGCGAATACTACAGGGGATGTTGAGATGGCTGAAGGCGTTCCTGCCGAAGAAGGCATTCCAAGTTCGATTGTTGCTGAAATTGATGAAACACATCAAACCCTCTCGGCGGCACGTAAGAAGCGAAAGCCACCTCCAGGGTACTCCAATGCTGCTGAAGTCAGAACTTTTACTGCCACACATACTATTCCATCCCTTCATTCGGCTTCACCTGCTGGAATCACCTCACTGGCAGTGTCTCGCACAAATCCCTCGCAATTCTTGACAGGAGGGAATGATAAGGTTGTACAGTTATACGATCGCGCCACGGACAAGGTATTGGCTTCCTTAAAGGGTCACCAAAAGAAGGTCAACCATGTAGCATTCCGTGAGCGTAACGGTGACACTACACTCTTGATTTCTGCTGGAGCGGACAAGATTGCCAAAGTCTGGTCTCATGATGCCATGTCAAATGAATATATTCCCAGAGGCACAATCAGGTCGCACAAGGGTGAACTCACAGGCTTGGCTGTCCATCCGACATCGACCATCATTGCCTTGTCCTCCACCGACAAGACGTATTCACTCCATGACCTGTCGAACTTTACTCAGGTCTTTATATCCGTTCCCTCAGACGAGTCTTTCACCTCGTTGTCAATCCATCCGGATGGCACATTGCTAGCCCTTGGCACCCCAACGTCGACCATTCAGATTTATGATATCCGTTTGGGAGCAATCGCCGCATCCCTCGTGCCTCCCCAAGGCACCCCCTTCACTGTTCACACACTCGCGTTCTCGGAGAACGGATACCACCTCCTCGGTCCTGACTCACTCTCGTCTGTTGCAATCTGGGATCTAAGGAAACAGAAGGCAGCACACTCCATCAACCTCGGGGGTGACTTCAAAGTAAATAAGGTATTGTACGATACGAGTGCACAGTTCTTGGGGGTAGCCGGTAACTTGGGCGCACGGATTTTCGCTCACAAAACTTGGGAAGAGCTGCTCAAACTTGAGGAAGGGGGAGAAGTGACAGATATAGTGTTCGGTGAGCAAGGAAAGGAGATTTGGGGTGCTACTGGTAGGGAGGTTAGAATATGGGGTTTACCTACGTGATGTTGTTTGTGGATTATTTCTTGTACCTGTACGCGAGGCAGATGGGTCCGCCAGGCTAACCGTGTATGTGCTACTGATTGAGATTTAGTGTAGATCAGGATACTTAGTGTTTCCGGGTCTCATACCACGTCGCTTTGTCTTTGGTACTCATCTCCGCACAACAGCTGTAAAGAGCAGGTTGTGCAAAACCAGTTTCGCGGCAATGTAATTTCATTGCAGTCATGATAGGTATATTGTAATATACATTGCGTATATATCGTAATGAAAGCCCCAATGATGATAAAAATAAATTTAGAACAAAAGATGTAAAAGAGTTGGTGTGATATGTGATATGCAATATGGTCAATGTGCAGGAGGAAGTGTCTCTAGGAGGCTGAAAGTGTGACGTCAATACTAAGACCACGCCTGAGGACCAATGGTCTGATTCGGCTGCAGTAGACGGAGAGGAATGCCCATCGCATCCGCTGTCTTCATCCACACACTGCAACAATACCTGATTAGCACGCTTCGTAAAGGATGAAAAACCCACTCACGTATTGCCCCACCAATTGATCTTGAAGCCACCCATCGGATACTGGACAGTGAAGAAGACTACGACCAAACTTATCGCGACGCCGGCGTCGAGGGCGGCAGACAATATGTAATTGTAACGCATCCACCATCTGAAGTGGAAGCGACGGATGAAGTAGTTGAAAATGAAGCCGGCCATTCCCCATGACATATAATTGATACCTGTGGCAGGTGGCATAGCATTAATCCCGGCGAAGCAAACCGGGACGTTGATATATCGCCAGAAAGACAATGGGAAGCGACGAGCAAGGAAGTAAAATGGTATAGGGGCAAGAGCGCCTAGGCCAAAGAACCACAGAACACCAGAATAGCTAGAACATAAACCTTAGTGATGCGTTGGAAAGAAAGCGTAACATTAGACTTACGGAGCACCCGCGCCAAAGATGCGTGCAGGACCAATACCACCCCAAATTAACGATGAGGTAGCAAATGTTTTGGAGGGAGCACAAATGAAGCCTTGTGGCTGGTGAGGCGTACATATATCCACAACATTGCTTAGTGCCCAGTTCTGCACCCCAAGCACTACAAAGCAGCAGACGGTGGTAGAAACAAGCTGGACTGAGAACATCATGCGAGGGGGGATCTTCATGTAATGTCCTAACTTGAGATTCTGGGCAAATGCGACAGCTTGGTGAGTACCAATATACGCTATACATTTGAAGAGCATGTTGGCCACAGGACGACCTGGAATCATGTAGCCGGCAATAACTTCGTGTACAATCTGGAAGCCAGGGGTCTGATTGGTGATCGCTTGCAGCATGGCTGCAGGAATCACTATAATTGTAGCGAGTATGAAGGCGAAGATGGCAGCCCAAGCAGGAAGTTGAGTGTTATAAACCGAGACCCCGACAAAGATGAGCAGGATGGATATGATCCCGATGGTTCCGTACCACCAAGCGGGAACTTCTGTATAAGCTTGCATCAAACGTGAATGGATATCGCGCTCATCCTTCAGAGTGCTTCTAAATCTGCGTACTATATCACGGCGAAACCACACTGTCAAACAGCCGTAAACAAAAGATTCGACAAGCGAGGGGGAAATGCAACCTACAGAATGTATGGACAAAGAGAGAAGTGAAAGCTCCGAAGCCGACACCGTAAGCTATAGCAAGCGCGGCGGGCATCAACAAAGGGGAGTATGCCTCGTATTTCGCCTTGTCAAAGAGGCCATTTGTGACAATAGCTGTTGGGTCATAGGGCAGACCCTTGTTATTGAAAGTCATGTATGAGGAGATAGGGAGGAAAGCCGAATCCCATGTGTTAGTAACTGAAAAGAACGGAGTAAGGCCCAGAATACCGAACATAAGAAAACAGAACGTACAGTAGAGAATGGGCGTAAGAACCAAGAAAACAGCGACGAAGGCAATCATAATATTCAATATGGACCACCACTACACACGGGTTAATTTAGAGTCCAAAAGTAATTTTTTTAAAAGACGCACAGGAGTAACCAGAGGACTACCGATATAGGCGATCATCGACCAATCAAATGTGAAGGTGCCCATGCCCAAACCGGTACTCGTTCCGAAAAGGACATTGACTGGTACGTTATTGGGTACTATCCAGCACACCCAATTGAAGACGCTTAGCGCTGTGAACAAATATCCGGGAAACCAAAACCAAATGAAGCTACAACCTGTGACGATGAGGAAGAAGCGTTCACGGGTAATGTGGCCGCGGTCACGCTTTCCATAGTTCCTGTGAAGCGTATTGAACAGGGCCGAGTTTACGAGGGCACCGGGCCAGATCATACTCGAAGGCCAAACAACAAACTGACGAAGTAAACCGCCGAGAGAGAAACCAATGATTTGGGTGGAAAGGGTGATAAGAATCTGGTAGCCCCAAGACAAAGTCTGACCATAGAATATCTTCTGCGAGAGGAGAACGTCTGTGGCGTACGCACCACCGACGGAGCTGTTGGCCATGACGGTAATGCACACATGTTCCTTGATGTTGAAAGGTCCGGGGTTCAAAGACCAAACGTAACCAAACGTAGTGAATCTGTTGGTCGGAAGGATTATTTCGAGTCCTTTGCCCATCGGAAGCGACAGCAACTGCGCGACAATTCCAGTAACATAGACCGTGGGGTCTGGAGGAAATGTCAGATTCGACAACGCAACAGTAAGAAAAACGAACATCGCATAGAGAAGAATTGATTCAGCCCAGAAATAGCTATCGTGAAAAACAATCCCAAGAACCACCTGGATATTGAGTGACTTCAAAAGAGAATCCAGCAAGTTCCATGGCAAAATCTTACATTCGGAAGGTGTTCACAGGCATTGACGGATCATCCACGCTCGCGACGGCGGCACGGACTTCGGGATACGGAGACTCACTATAGATACATTAGAGGGAGTTGAGATAGAATGAGAATAGCTCACTCATCGAAATCGATAGCAATTGAGTTCCTGGACTCCACCCGGCCGATGGAGTACCCAGAGTCGTGCCGGGACTCGCTATCTATTTCAGATGAGTGGAACTTCCTTTCTTTGAGGTCGTATGTGTTCGAATACATAGAAGGTGGCTTCTTTAGGTCGTAATTAGGGTCGTTGAGGTGTTCCATGACGAAGTCGACATCCTCCGGCACGTCAGGAAGTGGACGAGCGCGCAATGTGTCAGGGGATTGGACATGGTCAGATGAACTGAAGTATGCCTTGAATTCATCCATAGAAGACGGATAAGATGGACAGACTGTTGACGAAGAGCAGCGGCGGGAAGGAAAGGGCTGGAGATAACAATGGGATTTCTGACGGTCTTTTCAATGAGATCGATTTAAGGGCGGTCCAGATATGCATTCCCCGCAAAACAATTAAACAATAAGAGCGAAGATCCGCAATGCCCGATCGAGACAAAAAGCTGGCCTACTACGAAGGATTCAAATCTCGCAGGGTATCGATTGCAAGTTCGAAGATGCATTTCGTGGATCTTTAGTGCTGCAAGTTGGATGTGAGTGACATAGGATGGTTGCTCAGTGTATCGTAGGCTGGTGGTCTAAAAGAGGACCACAAGACTATGTACATGTGCAGACCTGTGCGATCAGGGTCTTATTGTTCTTGTCATCTGACACATCTCACGCAACGGAAGTCCACAGAATCCAATTGGAAACTTAAAACAATCAGAAGGCCTCTATCGTCTTTCCGGACACGCGCGGTGGAATCACCTGTTTCGGTTGTGTGCACCCACAGACCGGTAGACACACCATATGTGGTGGAAGTTGTTAAATATCTCGACATCCTGGCCATGAATGGCGAAATCTGATATGTTATATAGGATGGATGTCTTGCGCGCAGCGTACCACGGACTTCAAGACAGCTTGTAAGAGATGTCAACCACTGTGACACAGATCGTGCAGAAGGAAGAGGAACCTTACCGCTACGAACATCTCAAACCCCTCTTTTTGAAAGATACTTATTTACCTCTGGAATCTTTCGACCATGTTGATCCTGGCCATCGTGCACTCAAGCACGCCAACCCACGATCGTTTTTGGCTAACGCTACAAAGGTCGTTGACTTGACTCCCGCTCTGGGCACGGAAGTGGAGGGTGTCAATCTAGTGCAGCTGGACAGCGATGGCAGAGACCAACTTGCATTGGAGGTAGATCGTTTTATGTTTCTCTCGGAATATCTTTTGCTCACGGTCTGTTAGGTTGCTCGCAGGGGCTTGATGGTTTTCAAAGACCAACAGAACTTTTTGGACAAGGGGCCAGAATTTTATCGGCAATGGGGACGACACTTCGGCCGGTAAAATCGATCTTTGTCTTCCATTCCCTGTCATTTACCGATTATTTCTCCATGTAGCCTTCACATCCATCCCACTTCTGGCCACCCCAAAGACTATCCAGAGATCCACCTCGTATACAGGTGTGCGATCGTTCCTCTATATTTCCTTTGGTTGAACAACGAATCTAAGAGATGCCAATTCGACGTACAACTTTGAACTCGAAGACAGCATCACCACCAGTCACTGGCACTCTGACGTGTCATATGAGTTGCAACCTCCAGGGCTCACCACTTTATTCCTCCTGTCACTGCCCTCTACCGGAGGTGACACGCTCTTCAATTCTCAGGTTGCGGCCCTGAACAAATTGTCGCCCCAGTTCGTCGCTTTCTTGCGTACGTTGAAAGCGGTGCATTCCGGTGTCGAACAAGCCAACTTTTCACGCTCTGGGAAACGAGGTGGAGTTGTTCGACGAGAGCCTGTGGAGAATATCCACCCTGTTGTCCGAAAGCATCCTGTTACTGGAGCAGAGGCACTTTATGTCAACCGTCAGTTCACTCGACGTATCGTCGGACTCAAACGCGAGGAGTCAGGTTAGTCTTGTGATGCATAATGTTACTTACTGTGTCGGCTCATGCCATCTAGACGCCATTTTGAATTTCTTGTATGACCACATAAGCAAGGGCGCTGACAATCAGGCTCGTGTGAAGTGGTCGCCTAACACTGTCGTTCTTTGGGACAACAGAGTCACAGCCCATGTGCGTCAATGCCTGCCAATGTTTCTGTTTGTAGCTTCTGACTTTTGTATTACCAGTCCGCGATCGTCGACTACAAGGACTTGAAGGAACGCCGCCATGGCGCGAGGATCACACCGCAGGCTGAGAGGCCCATTCCTGCTCTAGATGGTCTTGATCTAAGTGCATGACCGTTCATGTCGGTACATATATTGAGAAAGCAGAACGTTATTATCCTGTAAACTCTTGACTATGGTATATACGCAAGCTCATTTAGTGACATTCCTTCTTATGTAAGACCATTAACTTTGACTCCCGCCGCCCAACGAAATGGCGACGGCTATCCATTATGTGTTGTTCTGTGGAGTTTGCGTAGCCGTTCTCAAGGAGGTCAATGTCATCGTCGATGAACCATACATGGTACTCTGAGCCAACATAGCCTTTGGACAGACTGATTTAATTTAGAAACCTCAAGGACGAACCATTTCACATTCCACAAGCCCAGGCTTACTGTAGAGGAGATTTTGCAACCTGGGATCCCAAAATTACCACTCCACCAGGACTGTGAGCATATGTCCACAGTCAAAATCATGGGAGTTCACTGTTTAACCCGCGAACATCCTTACAGATATGTCATGAGTGTATTGCTGAAGCGTGTTTTCATGTTCAAGTGTACCTTACCCATGCTCCGGCTGACAACGGTGTTAGCACTAATGTCGCTTCCGCTCGTCCTAACGCATCTCGCGTGTTTTCATAAACGAGTACGACCGCCGTTGTCGTTGCTTGCTCCAACTGCAGATGCGCTCGTGTTAGGGTTGTTTCCCATAGTATGGTTTTTCGGGTTCCTATATTACACTGAAGTTCCGAGTCTTGTGTTTGTTGTCTGGACAGTGGTTGCAGCTTCGCAAGATCGGCATTGGCTTGCGGCTTTGGTGTGTTTTTGCTCTCCCCATTCCCTGATCAAACAGCTGACGGATGTGCCTTTGTGGGTGGCAGCTAGGCCTCATAAGTTGTACCTTTCGCCAAACCAATATAGTTTGGGTTCTCTACGCATATGCGGCGACTCAGCTCATGTACCTGAGATTTCGACGTGCGGTACCTGGTGCTTCACAACCGAGGAAACTTCATGATCCTCCAGCCCTGTCTGCCACCCCAGGTATGTGCATTTCCCTATGCTTCTTGGTCGATCGTAGAACATCCCATTTTTCACTTCAAACTTGTTTTCAGGGGATTTGGTCCGATCGATACTGAGCGTGCCGCAAGTCGTTATGGATATCTTGCCATCGTTCATCGCATACACGTTGGTTGTAGCTGCTTTCGCGGTCTTTGTGCTTTACAACGGTGGAATTGTCCTGGGTACGCTTGTTTCGAACGAAACAGGTTTTATTGCTTAACTTTGAGCAGGTGACAAGGCCAATCACATACCGGCGTTTCACATACCACAGCTGTACTACTTTGTTGCTTTCACGACTGCTTTTGGATGGCCAACTCTCATATGTGATGTCGGCGGACCTCGTAAACTGATCCACGATGTGTGGAGTCGCATGTTTGGGAGCAATTTGTATGTATCATTCATTTCTGTACCACAGAAACTCAAAGGGTCTACAGACGCGTGTTCCTTACCATGATCGTCTGGCTTGCGATGGGGGTCACAGTCAAATGCTTTACGTTGGTATTTTCATATTCCTACAACGGCGTCCTTTCACATTTTAAACAGGATTCATCATCCGTTTCTGCTCTCCGATAATCGACATTATACATTTTATTTCTGGCGCCGGATATACCTGTTCCACCCTATTGTGCCTTATATATTAATTCCCGTATACGTGTCGTGTACGTGGGCATGGTTCTTGCGTGTTGGTAAGTGGATGTGTTGTGGAAATTCCGATCGGCTGAACGGACGTCTCTAGGCCGCGAGCAAACCTTGCTTCAGACGCTGCTCCTGCCAGTGCTCGTTCTGCCCACGCTGTTGCCGACACCATTGTTAGAACCACGTTACTTTTTGATACCTTATATCTTGCTAAGATGTCAAGTGGTCAATGTTCCTCCGTGGGGGTTGGCTCTTGAAGGGATATGGTATGGGGCAATCAATGCGGTGACCATGTATGTATTTTTATATCTACCGAGGGAGGGTGTCGGTCGTTTTATGTGGTAGAGGTATAGAACGAAACATGCGCAAATAAATGTCGCGAGAGTTGAACTTGAACTTCACACTTAGACTACTCCTATAACTATATCATATTCTAGTTTCACTCATGGACAAGATTTCCAATTCAGACGCTCTCAGTAGCAGCCCTCGTGCAAAACATTCCGCTAGGAGTTCCATAAGGCATTCTTTGAATCTTGCTGGCAAAGCTTTCGTGGATGTGATAAACAAGGAGGCTCGAGGTACAGATAAAACTTCCAAGAAGCCGCGAAGTCCCAGTTCCCATCGTCTCAGTGCTATTAGCCTCAAGCCCTCCGCACCCCGCACCTCGATGGGCGACGTCAAGTCTCCGTCCCAGCCATTGAAACGTGTTGGCACGCCAGATTCCAAGACAGTCACACGCCGGCGAGTGTCTGCTGGATTACAAAGGTCGTCTATGGATGAGCCGCCCACAAAGTCTCTTGTTTCTGTGGGGGTTGGTGCCACTAGGCCGACGTCTTCACTTCGTCCCAAAAATCCTGGGTCGGCATCTGCTTTGCCCAAACTCCGTCCTCGGTCTGCAGTCGTGGAACCCTCAAAACCGCCTTCCCCACGGACGGGTTCACGCAGACGCTTTAATTCAGACGATGAGAAGGAAGACAGGCCCTTGCGGGGAAAAGTAGGGTCTGGTGGCTCACCGTCCGAGAAGAGATCTCGTCCTATTAGCCCTCTGCCACACCGTGCAGCACTAAAGGCCAACCTCAGCGCAGTGAATGCTACCTTATCTAGTACTCCCTACAAACAAAGTGCCTCTCCACCATCCAGCAACAAAGTTTCACCCGCGCGACCTATGAAATCAGTCAGAACTGCGACTTCCGTCTCTGCTGCGCAATCTTCTATACCTCGTCCTGCTTCTTCCACATCATCTTCGGGCTCTTTTACGCCTCACACCCCTAAAACTCCTATTGTGAAAACCTCAGCTGTCCGAGGATCTGCCCAGGAACAGAGTCTCCAACTCAGTCCATCTCCACTTTCATCAGCTTATGATTCGCCCCTTGCTCATCACTCTCCAATGGGTTCCAACAATGGAAGCCCTAGCCCCAGTCCCCGAGGACCCGCTAACATGTCGCACATTTCTGAAGTCAATAGTGAGGACAGTGAAGCAGAAGATGTCGAGATGCTCTTGGCGCCTGTTGCTGCACTTGGTGCACCGACGCCAGCCATGCCTCGCATCCAGACTCGCAAACGTCTTGTCCCTCAGACTCCCACACGAGCCAATCAGCTGCCAACACGCGCCAATATGTCATATCTTTCCCCGCTGCCTCCTGACAAGGATTCGTCGTCATCGTCTCTTCGCCCACCTCAGCAAGGCAGCGGCAAGCAGGCACGGGGTTCTATCCTGTCGTGGGAGCAGTTGGCGACAGAGGCTTCGAGGACATTAGGGGAAGACGAAATTGAGCATATGCTCTCAGACATTCCTGCGCCCTTCCGATCAGGTGCAGTTTCTCCCAGTCCAAGTACATCTGCTCTCGACATCCCGGAGAGTCCATGCCTTAGTGCATTGAACTCACCGGGGGGTTATGGCTCTATCTCACAGGTTTTACTGCCGGAAGTGACGCCGTCGCCTGCATTTCATCCCAATAAGCAGCAGTATGACATGTCGTCCGAGGTTTCGACGGTGGATGGGGCTACCGTGACTCTTTTGCGTCTGCAGCTGGCCTCTGTGGAGAACATAGCTAAGGAGAGGTTATATCAATTGCAATCTATGGAGCAAGAAATACATAACCTTAAGGAGGCTCGAACGCGCGAGGCGCATGAGTTGGCAAATCGTGTCGCATATATGGAGGAGCAGCTGCGCGGGAACATGGAGATTCAACGACGCATGGAGGAGGAGCGGGCAGCGTATACATCGGTGCTGGAGGATCAGTTAAGACAGGCACAGACTGTTCGTGATCGTGCTGTTGAGGAGGCAGTCGTGCGCAGCCAAGACAATGCGGAGGCGACGCGAGCTGCTGCCTTGGAGTCTCAACGGGGCCTACACCAGATGGTGTGTTCGGCACGTGTTGCGGCGTCAAATTGGGATGCTGTTCATAAAATGTGTGGGCTGGAGTTGGGTATTGTCCACGGCGATAGGCAAGTTTTATCGGTCCTCTTAGCTGAGCTGAGTCAAATGGTTATGTAGTCTACATTTTATGGTATCTATGTACGTGTTGCACTTTCTTATCGTGCCGCCCTCATCCCTCTGTATTTATAGTGTCATCCGTCTTGACTGATGTTTCACACTGGTAGCATCTATTCACTATCTACAGGAGTAACGAAGATCACTATACAAAAAGGCTAACAAGAAAGTTGACGAAATGTGTACAAAGATATTTCAGGTGTTGTGAGAAGATAAATAGTTTAATGATACACATCTTGAGCTTCAATGCAGGCATCCAGGAGACATGCATAATTGTCCTCAAGGCTGGCTTGTTGGAGGCGCTCTGTAACTGCCTTGAGGATAGGACCAGCCCTATCAAAGACTGTCAACATCATTTCAGAAGCTCGCGGAAAGGAACCTCACTCGATTGCGCCATACGCCACTTCCACGTCATACTGCAGTGAATCAATCGACATAGGCCAATAGCAGAATGTCTTCGGCGTAAACGCAAACGAAACAAAAGCTTTTGCTTTGACTGCAGGGAACAATACCATAACTTTTGCTTTGAAGGCAGATGGTTCCTTGGTCGACTTTTGCAATATTTCGACTTCCACGGGATACTTGATGGCAAGGAGTTTCAGCTGAGATCTAAGCTGTGCACACGAAGACCAATAATCGCTCAGGCGTTGCACGATCTAGGTACAAGTGTTCGAGGCACGTTGGATGCAGGAGAAGCAATGCATAACTTACTTGACGGACAGCAAGGCTTTTTCTGTGGACAATTTGTTGCTTGGCCATGTCCACAAGAAAGTTGCTCAGACGAGGGAAGTCATCTTTGAATCTTGGACGAGCTTTCTCCAACCTTGTTATTTCTACGCGAGCAACAATGGGCATAAAGTCCCTGCAGGGAATCGAAACCAGCAATTGCGAAGCATACACATATTCAAAGAGGTCAGAGTTCACTTTCGTCGCGCGGAACATGTGCAGATCTTCCAACGCTTCGAGTTCCTCTGGGATAATTCTATTGTCAACAGCTGACCACAGAGAGGGGCGAAGGAACCAAACCTGCAAGCTTAATCACCTCGGTTCGTGTGCTGTTCTTCTGTATATGCAATGTCCTTCGTGCATCCGTGATAGCAGTACTTGCTTCTCGTTTCTGGGCATCGACTTCTTCGAGCCTCTCTTGAAGCCAAAGGAGCTGTGCCTGTCCTTCCGCGACCTCAGCCTGAAGTGCTTCCACCTCAATACTTGCAAGGTAGTTAGTACGACACAAAAGCAAAAGGGGCCAAGTTCTTACTTCTGCTCGGCGATGGAAGCCTTGAGCTCATTCAGGTAGTCTTGATCACTAGCTTCAATCTCCGTTACTTCTGCATTCTCCTTCTCCAATTCTTGCATGATCACTTCATATTCCTGCAGAAGTGCTGGGACTACCTGGTCGGCTGTCGTCGTTATGCCTTCAAGTATCCTGGCGTCCTTTTGCAAACGTCAGAAATGTGTAATAGAAATGTAATCATTAACTTACCATCTCAAGTGACTTGAAAACCTTGTCAGCAGTAATTCGCAAACCTTCGAGCCATTGTAGCTTCCAGTCGTACCAATCAGATTTAGCAAGACCTCTAGTGTTTGTCCGAATCAACTGAAGTTGGTGCTATGAAATAGCGTCAGCATGACAGCAGTCCTAGAAAGATGATCAGGACTTACCAGCAATTCTGCCTGACCTTCTTCGTCTGCCCTCGAATACTCTGTAAATAGTTCTGGAGTGATCTTCGCGGCTTCATCTTCCGCTTGCGCGAAATCTGCCTTGCTCTTCTCTACCCAAGCTTGCAAGTCTTTGGAGACCCGAGAGTATAAAATTAGCTGCGGAACATCTATCCCCATAGCATTCACGTATTCAGACATGGGAATGTCATTCGGATTACGTGCTTGACGGGCAGGTTGCTGAGAAGGATGCGTGGAGCGCCTGGGAGCTGTCAATTCATCCATGAATTTGATTTTTGTCATGGCGAAGAACTGCTCAATCGATATCGGCGGCTGCGTTGGTGATTAGCATGGCTGGAAACTAAGAGAGATGGATGTGCAAATTTCCTTACCCCATCATCGTCAACAAACTCACTGGGTTTCACGCCGTCTCTCCACTGCTCCGTGGGGTTGATATTCGTCTCTTCGACAGTATCTTTCTCCCAAAACTCTTCAGGCCCAAGTAAGGTAGAGATGTCAACAGCAGGTACATCAGGGGAAGGTGTGCGTACGTGATCAGCGGAAAGGTGAGGCCCAACAGGGGAAACAGGTCGAATCGAACTGGAGCTGGGAGAAGCTGGGGCTGGGGATCCTCTTGTCGGGCTGGGGGAGGCCACCGCTTGACGGGAAGCATCGCGGACGCAATGCTGCGCCTCCATTTCCTTCGCTTTGGTATGGGTGAAGTTCGATCCGGAATCCTTCTCAAACCGAGTCCAAGTATTAGCAGTACCTGAACCCAGGCTCATACGGCCAAGGCCTCCACCACCCCTCTTCGGGGAAGATTTCGTATTGACGGCAGGTGCTCTATCTTCCTCGGCGAGGTTAGAACCCAGTCCGGTACCAAAGCTTTTCCTCCGTGCAAAATAGCCAGAAGGCCTCCTAAGAGACGATGAGGGACGCTGCGCAGAAGCGCTTGCTACCTGGAATGGTGCCTTTTTACCAGGGGAGAGGGGTTTAGGTTTTGCAGAAGAAGCTGCGGGTGTAACGAATTTCTCAAGAGACGCAGCGTACGGCCATTTGACTGCTACGGCAGGCCGTTTAGCTGGACCAGACTTGTCTGCATCACTGTTTTCAGTATCACCCTCCTCATTTGGTCGAGGTCTTTTGTTAGGCGAAGTTACAGAACCCTTTTTGGGTGTAGGCCGAGTAACGGGAGGTGCGAAGGCAGCAGAAAGGGTTTGTCTGGATTTGTTTTTTGATGGGGAAGTTGGGGCTGTTGTAGGATTTTTAGAGTTTGATGAGTCGGGCGGTCTGGGAGTAAAGGAAAATGGTACAGGAGCTGCTGAACGGTGTTGTAGCGGGCTAGACGGTGTTGGGGCCGAACCGGGGACGAGATTGGAGAGAGGCGGTTGAAAAACAGTGAGTGACGGTGCTATGGATGCCGGAGGTGGCTCGTGAGATTGTGGCTGCACTTTAGATTGTCGTGAAGTGGAGTGGACGGGCGCAACAATACCCCCGTATATTTCAGATTCATCCATCGTTGATTCCTGATAACCTATGTTTCCTTGTTCACCCAAACTCGTCTGACCATAAACTTTGCTGACATTAATGGTCTGATCACCGCTACCACCTTCATCCCGAAAACTGCCGTCTGTGCTCGAGAATGTGTCATCATCAAGTATGGGTTGAGTGGAGGGCAGCGAGTCTCGAGCCCGTATCAACCTTTGCTCTGCGTGTTCGAGATCCATTCCTGCACCCACGTTTGGGTGATCAAGGTCGTCAGAGGATAGCTCAGGTTCGATTGGTGTATCTCCTGAATGAGTTTCCTTCCTCAAAGCAAGCCATGCTTCGTCATGTTCCGCAGGAAGCCACAGTGACTTGTCCAATGGCATAGTATACTCCATGCCACTCTCATCAGAATCGTCTGATTGTAGCTGTGAGTCGCCGGACGTGAAGGATTGTTCTTGATCCTCAGCGTGCCCATAGTCCTGTTCTGTTGTTTGGGATATTTGTGCCAATGGGCGACGCAGACCAATCGACAATGAGGGTTTCCGAATGAATCCCCCATGAATGACTTCAGTAACATCCATGTCATCATACTCCTCAGCGGCGAACTTTTCGTCCACAATAGCAGACTCCCCAGCATGAAGAAAGGCAGATGGGCCAATTGATGTCAGATCCATATCTTCGCTTTCACTGCCTGCAAAAGAATGCCGAATTGAGCTGCGCCGTCGGTCATTAGAAACAGCACCTGGGTAGGCATTCTCATCAGTAACAACCGGGGAGCGTTGTTCGGTGGGGCTCTCAGCGACAAGCGATGACTGCGAGAATCTAGTGCTATTTGTGTTTTGTTTTTTTTTCGCACCTTGGATGAGCTTGATTGCTATACGATCTGCAAAGCTGACACGTCTTCCAGCAAATGATTTACTCATGGTATTGTCGTGCATTCCTGTGTGAAGGTCATTAGTGAGGTCCATCGATTCGGTAGCATTGGGATCATCTGCGGTAGATAGTTGGGACTGTGACTGGGCCTGAGGCTGAGGCTGCGACGATCCTGAAGAACTTTCGGCAACATGGAGGATGTTGGTAAACGTCTTCAGAATGCTCTTTCGTGGGACCTGTATCCATTTATACTAAGCAGACAGTTGGCGGCTGAACTGATAACATACTAGGGAGCGACGAGCTTTTGCGAGAGGACTCAAGCGATCACCTGAGACTATGCTGTGGGCCCGCCGTTTTGCTCTTGGGAGGATATTAGGATTGTTCTGTCTGGAGACGGCAATAGATCGACGGCGGTTTGGCGAATCTCTGTTGACGACCATAATCGTGTTGGAACAGACGGATTAGGTTGAGGTCAAGAAGTTGAAATCTTGAATCGACGCGCTCACGAGTTATAACCACGTGATCGCGTTCGCAAGTTCAAGTTGAATATTGGACATTTGGTATGTGGATTCTTCCAATATCCTGTTGCGACCCTTAGGGTATGTTCAAGTACTCATATCACGAGAAAGCAACCATATCTACGCTACCATTCTCAGTAAAGAATGCACGACGCACGTATAGAACGCGTCTATCACGTGGTTGCTTGGGCTTTAAAAAGTCATGCCCTGCACTCGTGTCTCTAGCTTCAAGAGCAATGACAGCAAAACCAACGGTTGCAACACGGGCCTCGGCTCGGTCAAAAACCGCTACAACTGTAGAACCCACCACCACCAGAACGACTAGAGCACGCGCAGCCACAACAAGGTCTACCACACTCGAAGCCACGGTGGCAGACACCAAAACCGTCAAAAAATCGGCTTCGCGGAAGCCATTGATGAATCGAGAAAACTCAGTTGAGGTAGCATCCTCAGCGAAGATTATTTCCAAGCAAGCAGCCACTCGCAAAGTTGCTAAGCAGCCAACCACCTCGCGGAATGTAGACCGCGAACCTATCATGGTAAGTCAGGTATACCTTCTTTTTATATTTCCACTGAGTTCCTACAGGCCTATCTGCGGATCAGACCTCATCTAGGTGGCGATGACCCAATATCTCAACCATATTTGACACCACTCTCCGAGACGTCTGTCAGGATGACAGATCCCCATGACCCACAAAACAACCCCCCTCGATTTCGACCGTCTACAATCCCACCTTCTTCCATTTATGCCTTCTCGCATGTGTTCCTCCCAGATACATCACAATTTGACTTCTTCACAAAAACTACATTACCGTTAGTCCAGGACGCCCTGCATGGACAAAGTAGCCTACTGTTCGCATACGGCGTAACCAACTCGGGAAAGACGTACACTGTTCAGGGAGGAGCTAAGGAAAACAGTGCTGGAATATTGCCGAGATCTTTGGACGTGATATTTAATAGTATCGAGGGACTGCATGGCGATGGAAAGGTGAATCGTCAAAAATGTATCGTGACCTGTCGTTAATCATGCTTGCAGTTTCGTCCTGTCCGATTGCATGGAATCGAACCCGCCGATGCCACTGATTCAAAGCCACCTCAAATAGTGCCAGAACCCGCTTTGGCCGAAGTTCTTGGCCAACATCTAAACGTCACAGCTTCAGATTCGGACGTCGACCCTACCGTCATCAAGGTGGATAGAAACTATGAGTATACAATTTGGGTTTCCTACGCCGAAGTTTATAACGAAAAGGTGTATGATCTTCTCACTTCTGTCAAAGAGGATTCATCCATGGAACCTGATGGAAGCCATCTACGGGCGGCCTGTGATAAAGCCTTGGTGCTAGCGCGAACTGCGTTGCCCCTTAAATCCTCTCCGCCCTCTGATAATTCGGATTCGGCATCCGGTGGAAAGTACATCGCTGGACTACGTCAGTTCCGTGTCCACACTGCTACGCAAGCCAAAGCCCTTGTGAAACTGGGACAGCTCCACCGACGAGTCTTCGGTACACTGGCCAACAGCGAGAGCAGTCGAAGTCATGGCATGGTTATAATTAAAGTCGTCAGAGTACATCGAGGCGAGAAAAATGTAAGTTGACTTAACGCTTGATAGCATTATTGAGGCATCGTGATACTCCTCAGGATCCCAGTGCCCTTCAGATATCACGGCTGACACTTGTCGATCTCGCCGGATCTGAGCGTACCAAGCACACGCACACTACTGGGGACCGTCTCAGGGAAGCTGGTAATATCAATAAATCACTCATGGTTCTTGGGCAATGCATGGAAGTCATGCGTTCAAACCAACGTAAACTGGCCATGAGCTTGTCTAAGGAAGGGGTCGGGAAAGAAGGTAGAATGGACACCAAAGATGTGAAAAAAGGATTGGCTGTTGTCCCATTCAGACACAGCAAACTCACAGAGGCGCTTATGGATTATTTCGTAGGCGACGGAAGGGCCGTAAGTGGTGTGCTTGGCCCCACAGCTTCTTTCTACTGACATGTTTTGCAGGTCATGATAGTCAACGTCAACCCATACGACACTGGGTACGACGAGAACTCTCATGTGATGAAATTTGCTGCTCTCACGAGGGAAGTATATATCACGCCAACACCTGCTTTTTTGCATCGTCTGCCTGCAGGTCCCGGTAAAGCACACGGAACAAAAATCAGAGAGCTGGGTCCGCTCACGCTAAAAGATCCTGACATTGTTCCGAATCCATACCGGCGAAAGGTAACAATTCCCATGGGAGGGTCTGGTGGAAAGAAACCGAGCGAGGCTATCTTGGAAGTGCTCGAAGGTATTTCCTACAGGAACAATGTCGATTTTCAATTCCTAACGTTTTCGCAATTTGCAGAGGATGAAGACCAAGAGGACGTGAGCGATGACGAGCCCATCAATCCCCTTGTAGACGCCTTGTTTGATGAAGTTGAAAATTTGCGTATGCAGGTTGGTTCACTAAGTTTGCAGAGCTGCATCCTTTTAATCCTTCCCGTAACAGTTGTTTGAGTCGGAGATGAAATGCGCCATCATTGAGGCGGAGACACGAGAAGAGGTCATGCGCGAAATGGAGGATCGTATGAGGAACATGGAAGTGATGTATTCCAGGCGGCTGATGACTGAGGTCAGTACCTTCTGTTCGACATATACTTATACTCAGGCTCATCATGTTCCAGCTAGAACAAAACGAGCTAAAGACAGATGCGAAGATTGACATGTTGCATCAAGCCGGATTCTTCGGAAGCCCTGAGGAACCTCTACGCCTCAACAACGGATCTGAAGCGCTGAAGGTGGATATCGGAATGACCATGGTAGGTGGATATCTTGCCGTAGGGTCTTCGGTGAACATATCTGGCTTTTGATATGACGCGTGACTAGAATTCAGACAATAACGAGGGAGAGTTCGCATCGCATAGTGGTACCCAGCCCAATCAAAGCAGGTCTTTCTCTGAGTCACCACTATCAAAAAAACGCAAGACGAGAGCAGAGCCGACTTCCAACAAGCAAGAAGGTATAGTGACAAAAGTGATACGGGAAGTGCGAAACTTTGTTCCCGACTATCCGGTTTCAGACAATGAAGAAGCGATGATGACGGAAACGGAAAAAAATGACGACGAAGACGAAGAAAGCGTGGCGGAGACGGGCGCCATGGAGAGCGAGATCGATGAGGATGATAATAGGAACGATAGAGAATATAATGCCGAAGATGATGAGGGTAATTGGGTTCCTTCGACTGCATCTTCGAACAGGAACAGGACCCCGGGGAAGGTCATCCAACGCCATCCCAATCCTTCTCTTGGCAAAGACATCCAAAAAAAGAGGCTGGCACAAAGGAACCGTTTGTCGAAACTGGAGGAGCAGATGGGTGACTTAATGCTCTATGATCCCGATGACTCTGCGGTGATTCTGCCGACGACAAAATCCAAAGCTCGCTGGACTGACAACAAGATGGACGATGACATCCCGGATATGGAAACTTCCGCAACAAGGAAAAAAAAAAGGTAATGCTGTTTGTTCGCAGCAAGGTGTGGTTTTCATTTTGTCCATGTATTTCAGGCAACTCGGAAAGAAGGCTGTGATGACAGAGGAACAAATCGAGCGTCACGTTGCCAAATCTGACAGTGCAACGAATATCAGACGATTGACGTTACGGTAGAGGAGTTGCAGAAGGACTGAGTAGTGCATGCGTTTAGTTCAGTAGCTGTGCATGTTCAGAGGTCTCCACGCTGCGCGAATCATAACATCACCGGTCTTGCAGCCTGTCATCGGCCACCACTCAACACCTGATTCGTTGCCATCCAATAAATCGTCTAGTCGCAAAGAAAGGCGACCCACAACTGGGTCATCCAAGCGATCGTCGATAACCTGCACAGTGATTATACACGCTTCTTTCCTTGAACAATAAAAGTCATACTCTGCTTGCCACACTGGATTGAGGGAATGGTGTTGGCGTTCGGTGACGAAGATAGGGACACCCGAGTCATGGTATTCGATGTGAACCTTTGCAAGTGGACTGAGATGGCCAGACCGAGACCTGCTAGCATCCAAATTTCTAGCCTGAGGAAGAGAGAGCGAAACAACACCAGCGGCTGCCAGTCACAGAGTAAGCCATTAGACAAACAATTATGCGAGAATTTCCTGTACGTACGAAAGTCTTTTGAACTGTCATTTGTTTGCAGGAGAGGATAGTAAATTAAATCGATGAGTAGCTCTCCATAAGTTTTCTCGTTTTTATGGAGAGAGAGAAGAAGACCCCCTCGAACTGCATCCTCCTTCAGCTTAGATAGCTTGTAGCAACAAATTCCTAAAAGACTGTGTTTCCGATAATCATGATGATCAAAGAGGCGAAGAATTAAAGTGTCATCCAAGGATCGTAGGACAACAAAATTCGTCTCCATCCAGGAAGGATTGAAACTGTTCTTGACCACTAAGTTAGATCATAGGTATAAAACAAAAGGCATACTCGTGTAGTCGATAGCCTGTCTTCCCAACTTCAGCGCCATCATTGATGCTGATGCTCACAAATGGATTTGGGGACCGCAGTAATGTGCATGTGTTCCATGGTCTGATGTATGCAGATTGGATAGTCAGACTGACAACTCCAGCTACGCTCATCGAGCGTGAATATGTATATGTAGTAAGTTCATAAACAACAAGTTGTGTGCCATCCTCACAAATACATATGTAGCCGTTTATACCACTTCATTTCAACATGAGCAAACACTTCGTCAAGATTCTATGCTTCCTACCCCTGATCTATCCCATCTAACCAGCAAGGACTATGAACATGTGTATGAACCAGCAGGTGCCTCTTCCCCCTCGTTTTCTACTTCATCGGTTTGACCCTGCTGCAGAAGATACATTTCTACTACTTGACGCGCTGGAAGCCGACGCGCAGGACCTAAAAAATGATCACCCTAATGTATGCTTAGAAATTGGGTATTTTGCATTCATTCTTGTAGGACATCAAATCATGTCCGTTCCTTTAGATCTGGATCGGGATGCGTAACTTGCTTTATTGCAAAAATTCTTGGGCCGTCAGCACGTACGTTAAATAATCAGATCTTTTCCTCGACAACGATGGAACATTCTTCAAGTTTACCTTTGTACGGATATAAACCCGCACGCATGTTTATGCAGCGTCTCCACAGGTGTACAGAACGAGGTAGGCCTTCCAAGGTCTTGTTCGTCCCATTAATGCTCGCCTAGGTCTCTCTTGAGCCTATCAATTCAAATTTTGCTCTTCCATTCCATTTCCGTTTAAAACGTGCCATCGATGTTATCATTTTCAACCCCCCTTATGTTCCTACTATCATGGACGAAGCAAGAAATGCACAATATACCTGTGATATCCAAAGTTCTTGGGCAGGGGGTTCAGATGGCATGAACATAACAGACCAGTTTCTTGATCTCGTGGAGGTATGGAATGCCTCTGAAACAGCACAGGCCTGTCTGACGCGCACCAGCAACTTATGTCTCCACGGGCACGATTCTATCTTGTTGCTGTCAAGGAGAATGACATCCCGAGCATCCGTCGCAGAATGTTAGAAATTCATGGCCTTCAGAGTGAGGTCGGTAGTTTCATTATTCCTTGACCGAGCTAAACCCAATCCAGATTGTTCTTCATCGTAGGGCAGGACGTGAGCATTTGTTCGTGTTGAGGTTTATTCGCAGCTTTCCCTGAGAATGATCGAAAACAAAAAAGTTTGGAAAGAGACGCCAAAATGACTTCAGACAAATAGTAAAAATACAAAATGGAAGGAATAGTAGCGAGCAGCTCTTGGCAACATAAGTACCCTAATTAAATAAGATCATTATGTAAATTGAATTTTTCACGGAAAATGCACAAGAGGAAAAAGCATTCGAATGTTCAATCATCATGATCTGGCAGAGGACGCCGGTTTCTGGAAAGGCTGAACCGGGAAGGAGACGCGACTCTAGTCATTCGTTCACTAGAGGAATTAGTCACGCTTCTTGCTAGCGGGTTGGCGTTGGCGTCGAATTGCAACCTCAGGCGTAGTTGACCACCTTGGCGCAACTCCAGGAAGACATCAGCTGACGATACGCCAGTCGACTGTAAGTGGCGCCAGATCTAAAAATAATAATGTGGGCATTGATTCAAGAAAGAGGAGAGTACCCACATCAACTTCACCTTCCCCCAGCTCCCTGTCTCTACCAAGCGTTTTGTGGTCATGGATCCAAGCAAACAGTTTCGGGGTGAACGCTCCGGCTTGAAATTCGAATGTTTCGTTCCTAAAAAGAATGTCAAGTCGCAGTCACATGATATCATAAACGTTACGCACCATTCTGGATGTCCTGTCTTTCCCGTGTGTTTTGTTTTGAGTTCTTTATCTCCTACACGGATGGTGACATATAGTTTGCCGTCACTGCTCGATAGGTCTTTGGCATTCACAACAGTGACCTGGAGAGTACCTGGTTCTTGCGGTGAGCTATCCATAGAAGACTTTGGAAAGGCAGCGGCTCTAGCCTCCAAGTGGTCTGGTGGCCCCAAGTTGTCTGGTGGCCCCACAGGACGAGAGGCTTGCCCTGATGGTATATCAGGTAAGGTTTCTCGCTCGTGATGATGCTCTTTCCTGAAAACGCCGGCGACGCCATGAAACACACCCTTGCCAGCGGCGACAGGAAGCCCTCCAAACTGCGTCATGGCTCTTCCGGCGGTGTTGAATGTGGACGTTGATTTTCTTGCCTTCGCAATAATTTCCGGAGTGAAGACCATTCGTATTAGCACCTGACCCTTCTCTCCGTGCTTCGCTGAGGTCAGATTCAGTGTCCGCTCAGTGGCTTCGAAGGGCTCTATATCTGTGATGTCGATCTTTGCTGAACCCAGGCTCTTCGCCGCTTCGATTTGATTCCAGTCGAAGATTTCAACAGCAAAATCAGCCTTCACCCTGGACGGCTAGACATTACGACGTCATTTTTTGAATCCCTAATGATACAGAACCAACATACCACTTGAATGGTAAAGTTCTCATTCCATTCGGGACTGAGTGTTTTCTTCTGAGTCTCCGACTTGAACACCTTCTCTCCATTCAGAGTGAAAATTGCATAAGGATCGGATTTCCCTGCGAAGAAACATTCGAGATGAGGGTTGTTAGATCAACTGGCAAGGTATTGCCCACCTCCTCTATCGACGCCATGGAATTGATGGCCTCTTAACAAGTGCACTAAAATTACACCCTGATCTAGAAATATAGTCAGAATTTGGTTTGGAAATGAATGAAAGCAACGGACTGTTTACGGTCTCTCTTGGCTCAAGTTGCACGGGCACCGGCACATAACGCGCTTCAATCACCACCGTGGACGCTCGTTCGAGCTCATCATGTAATGTGAACCTCTGAGGACCGACCTAGTGCACAAAACGGTTATGACTGCTGTCGAAAGGCGCCTGCCAATTGGGGCGTACCAGAGTTGACTTCAAGAATTGCTTCGCTTCACCTTTCCATTCCCCGATAATGTCGTCTTTCTCCCCTTCGTCGGCCTCATTCAAACGTAGCCATACGCGACTGAAATCGACCTCTCTGATGAAGCCTTCACCAACATACTCCCAGATGGCATTGTGACTTCGTGCCTTGACTGTACTGAGACAAGGCCAATAGCCATCATCAAGAAGGACTTCAAGTCGGGCTTTCTTAATCAACGACCCCGATTTCACATTGAATATGATGATACCGGATTCTGCCAAAATCTACGATTCAGCATTTTACCACATCAACTCACGCCGGACGTACGGTGAGCTAGGAGTTCATCAGGGCTCATCTCGACACCTTCCTGCGGTGCGCTTGGCGTGGCTGTACGCGCTATACCACTTGATTCTGAGCTTTGAACACTATCGACCGAGTTCGAGTTGGTGGCCACATGATTCTTGGATGCATCCTTCGGGGTATCCTTTGATGCCAGTTTGATGGTAACGCCAGAGAGTAGACCATGCTCTTCCTCATCCAATAACGAGTGTGTCGAACTTTTATCGCTAACCTCGTCGGCGATCTTACTTTTAGGCTCGAACTTGGCACCTTTGACTGAGAGGGCAGGAAGAAACGTAGCAGTATAGTGTAAAAAGCCTTTATAGACGTTGCCTTTCTCAAGATGAATGGGATCTGTTGCTTCCTTGGGACCGGTGGACTCGTAGCGGTATTGACCAGCATCACTTGATTCCTTAGCGAGAGCGGAGACCGCAAATTCGACCGAGCCTAAAGATCGGTCCTGGCAAATCATCATTGTCGACTTTCTGACCGGAACTAAGGAATATCCCTTACTCTTGTCAAATGTTGGTAGTCCATACATTCCAACACAAGCGTCTAGTAGAGCGAAACCATTATTACTAGACTATCGGTCAATGAATAAAACCCAAACACTCACTTCCTTCAGCGAATGAACTACACAAAGATAGCATTTAGTCAACCAGCCAAGGACGGATAAAAATATGGTATGTACCTGGAACGTAGACAATCTGATCCCAAACAGGGTTAAGATCTACAAAGTCCATTAATAAAGAATTAAATGAGCAGCAGAAGTGATCCTGACTGTTGTTGATGACTTCTGTTCGGCCTTTCGTAACGTTATTGACTTGGACGCGTACGTACGGGTCACTCTAGGGCACAGATATCCTGGTCAAATGCAAGATGGATGTCGGCCACTCAGAGTGTCTTACCTTGCCTCCGAGCGTGGCTTCCACGTTCCTGTTATTAGTCAGTAGCTTTATAAAGAATAATCATTGAGAAGACGTACTTGACATCCGTCGCTTTGTCCAACAGAAGCCTGACAACGCCGATGGGTGGTTGATATTGTTCGGCACCCTGAAAGCTACCCGGCATGTTCAGCGGTTTCCATTCAGCGGATAGCCTCACACGCCCAGTGTTGCAACCACTCAAAGGGAACCAATCCCTACCCGCTTCTCCCATGCATGTCAATAGATCAGGTAGTGTGATTGACATGTAACCGATGACCGGATCCTTCATGAAGTCTCGATCGTCGACAACTTTAATCGTGATGATGCATGAATTCTTGTCTGAACAGATGAACTCATACGGAGACTCCCATATAGGATTGTTAGTATGCTTGAAGCGAGCAGTCGAGTGTCCCACTGCTTTCGCATTGCCAACAAAGACTCTCGCAAGGGGGTTCAAATCCCCAGACAGGGATTTCGAAGAATCTAAATCCTTCGCTTGATGAATAGTAAGACGGACAATTCCGACGGCTGAAAGACATTAAGTTCGATGTGGTACGATCCTGTTGTTATCAACTCACAGCTCTTCCCGTGATCTTCGCCCTCTTCGGCTTCCAACACGGGAAACCAGGATAAATCGTACCTTAATTCTCCCCTTTCCTTTCCGTCTAACAGAAGGTGAGACATGATATCCTCTTGGGTCGCATCTTCAACTAATTTCGACAGCTCAAACATCGCTGAACCCAACAGGCTATCTTTCCTGTGATCATTATAGTCCCAGAGGCTGAGCACAAGGGACTCATTCAAAGCGTTGAGAAGAAGAAATTTTGATTCCATCCATGTAGGGTTGTAGCTAAGACAACAACAAATAAGTACCAGCAACGCAGATGGGAGCGGAGGCAACGTACGTATTGTACCTGGTTTTCGTACGTGCAAGTTGAGCACGGTTATTGATGGTGAGACTGACATATGGATCAGGTGTCCCTCCACCAATCTTTGTGCCTTTTAAGCCACGAGCAGATTGGACTGTGACACGAAGCACACCGATTGCGGCATCCAGAGGTTTACCGGAAAGCATTTGCTCGAGATTGAGGGTGAAGACGTTGGGATCATACATCATGGGACCCAGGGTTCCATGCGTCATCTCGCGGATAAAGGCAGATAGCCCTGGAATCTGCGCAGAATCAATATATAGAATACGTAAAGCAGTCACAAAGGAATGCTCACGCTTGCGATATCGAACCCAAAGGTCTCGCCTCCAATGGGTTTAAGAACATAATCAATGACAGGCTTCTCCAAAAAACAAAAATCCACAATTTGGACATGAGGGAAATTGGACATCAACTTCATGCGGATTCGCATAAGGCCGCTGAAACAGATGTCTTCTACCAGGATTGGCATGGTCGATGTTGCAATACTTTTGCCTACGCGCACCGAAAGGACCACTTTGGGATTCACTTTGGCGGCAGCCTGTCGTTGTGTCATGTCCGAGATGTCAGTGGGCATGAAGGAGATGCCCCAATCCATCATGATAATATCGTCAGGCGTTTTCGGGAACGTCCTGACTCTGTCAATGCGGGGTGCTTTGGTGCCTAGAGTAAACTGAGAGAGTCGAAGTGAATCAAGGAACGGCGGGGTGTTGGTACTCAGAATCTGGTCCACTGACGAAATTATAGTGGCGGAGAGCACAGGTTCATATATGAGCCAGAAACGGTCGAGGAAGTTGTTGATCCAATCAGCAGATTCATGTTCAGAGGCGAGGCGGGTCTTGACCAGCTCTCGTTGTATGTCATCACGTGCATGACGTCGAACGCGTTCCAGAGAAGTGCTGTAATACGTGTTACATACTGCAAGGATAATAAACAGCCAACCCCAGCCAAAGCCAAAACGGGTTAAGAAGTGCGACGCAAAAACAGCCTATAAAGTAACTGATTAGGTTAGGAAGGGGATATAAAGAGGCAAAGGAACCCACAAAAACGATAACAGCGGCATTGTGATACCAATGCCCATAGAATTGCTCTGAGAGAAAGACATCAAGAATTCCCTTGTCCTTCTCCTCGCCTTCGAGGAGAGGTGCATTGTCAATGCCAGATACCTGTCGCCAACCGACTTTGTACCAGGAAGGAATTGCAGAAGCGAGGTTTACAGGCAGTGCGCCAGGGATGACTGGAGCATCGGTATCTGGAAGTGGAGTTGATGATCCAGGGGGGGCTGCCTTATCAGACTCGGCATCGACATCTTGCACATTTATTGTTGGCACAGCATTGGTGTCGCCTTTTTGCACCTGTACCTCTGAGTGACGATCAGTATCCCCATTTCGCAACATATCGGGAACGTCGAACTCACCTCGTTCTGCAGGAGGTGTATGATCAATGACACTCTTGAGTTGATCTCGAGCCTTTCCGGCAGCTGCGCCCTTTTCAGCGGGTGATGCTGCGGCATTGAAAGAGTGTACGGCAACACGACCATCCTGTTTCAAAATATGGTTGACCTCAGCGAGGTCATTTCGAGCAAGGTTAATCGTCATAGAGAATAAGAGGAAGTATGGGAAGGGAAAGGGAGGGAAGGATCGTCTTAAGTAGCCTAGGATTCAGACTGATCCATTCCGACCGTCACAAAGTTGTCACGATCATTGGTGATATCATAGCATGGTGCCTTTGTCTCAGTCGTTGCAGTGCAGTTTTACAAAGGTATACGGTGCTAAGTACGTCGTGCTACCCGTCCCCGCTGTAGAAACGAGGCCGAGGCTTCTGCTAGATTCAGTTGAAAAGTGTGTGCATGTTTGTCACTGCCTCCTTGTGAACTCTGGTCAATACAGTAAGTACAGTGTTGACCCTGTACTATGAGTGCACCGGCATCCTTGCGTGAACTTTACATCGACCCGTCGTCTGCTTGGGCTTTCATTCCACCCACCTCTCCGCAACCAGTTCAAGTATCAGAGCCAGCACCGTCAGGCCCTTCATACCAGTGGTCCACAAGACCCTCCCACAACTCCATCTTCGATCTCTCCCCTTCCCTTGACCTAAGCGAGCCATCCAGTAGCAATGCTGCAAATCTCCTCAAGACACTCGTTGCGTCCGCTGTGTTGCAGTACACTAGTACTGCTATTGCCATGCCATGGGAGGTCGGAAAGCTGTTGCTTCAAGTGCAATGGGTTCCTCGACATGTGGGAGAACCTGAGGAGCCGGAATACATAGAAGAAAATGATGATGTGGTGGGCCTTGCACCCGTATCATGCATACTTTCGTGCTGAAGAGATAAAAATTAGCTGAGCGATTCTTCAAACGATGAATCGTACTTTGCCGATCCGCAGAGTACACCCACTACTCGCCACCCTCTTCCGAGGCAAACGGATGATGAAGGTTACGTTGTGCGCCGTTCAGGGCAGGAGGACAGTACGCGACCGGAATACATCATTGCAGTGGGGAGTGCGGACGGTGTGTGGAGCATGATGAAACGGATCTGCATGTTTCGTGGAGAAGGATGGCTAGCGCTTTGGAAGGGTAAGTTGTTGAAAAGTAATCGGCCGCATTTCACAAGTTCTTATTTGATCAAGGACTGCTAACGTCTTGTCTTACGGAAATACTCTCGTCGACCATGCAACCACTCATTCAAAATCTGCTTCAATCCATTTTTCTTCCAACAATGACACCGTTCCACCAGCCGCCCATCACTCTACCGGTAGCCTCCCATCTAATTACAGGCTTCGTGCTCTCACCACTTGACCTCATTCGAACGCGGTTGATAGTGCAGTCCTTCATGTCTCGCCACCGTACATACTCAGGCCCGGTGGACGCGTTGTCGCAGATCCTTCGCGATGAGGGCGGTCTGAGGGGCATTTATCTACATCCTCACCTTTTATTTGCGACGCTAATAGACAACACACTCCGACCAACTGTTTCCCTCGTCCTCCCGGGTTTACTCGCTGCATACCTCGGTGTGCAAATTTCGGAGGATACCAACCCGGTGGCATGGGGACTTGCGGAGCTTGGTGGTAGCTGTATTGGCCTGCTTGTCACTCTTCCATTCGAGACTGTGCGGCGAAGATTACAGGTACAGGTTCGTGGCACAGGGAAGCGTATGAAAGGATGTGTCGAGCTGAGACCTGCACCATACAATGGAATTGTGGATGCATTCTGGCATATTCTGACGGAAGAGAGGTCTGACCTGGCGATTCGGAGACGGCGGAAGCGTCGTATAAGCCAGGTGGACGGGAAAGGAAAGGAACACGCAGGCTCTGAGGTGGAAGAGAACGAGGACGGTGGCTGGATGAGGAACTCGGGTATAGGACAGCTTTATCGGGGCCTAGGGATGAGGCTGGGGGCGAGTGCTATCGTGTTTTTGCTTGCACTGCTGAGTGGGGGGGAAGAAGGAGAAGGCGGATGGGCAGAAATTTAGGTATATGCGTGCTTAGCCTGTATGCGCAAGTTGCCTATATGCACACGTGATGGAGAAACTTTGGGGTGATGTAGTTGCTTGTGGCTTCCTTTCTGTTCTTCTCTTATGTCGCTAGAACAACCCGTGTCCATCATACCCCTGCTCTCACGCGCCCTCCAGCGCATACGAACCACTCCTCCTCGCGTCATAGCCTCCCCGCCAACTCGTTCGTGTCGTCCTTGACTTGCAACTCTTGCATAATGCTCATTTTGCTGTATAGAACCTCGCCGCGCAGCTGTGGCTCTCATCATCCGTCTTGTGCCCTCGCCAAATGCTCCTCTCCCATCTTCACCAACCACTCCACCCTCCCTCCTCGAGTTCTTTGACCTCGATTGGGTCAACGATCCAAATACTCGTCCAGAGATCCTCTTCTTACGCCGGGAAAGCCCTACTGCTGACGACGTCTCCCTTCCTCGTAATACTCAGGATGCCCATGTCGCTTTTCCCGGTGGCAGGATGGAGCCGGAGGATGAGGGAGGCCTGTACACAGGTGAGCTGTGCCTATCCCCCATCCGTCTTTCTTCTCTAATCCTCGTGCCTCAGCCATGCGCCAGACATGGGAAGAAATAGGTATTGACCTTGCTGAACGCCAATACACCTGCATTGGTCAGCTCGACGACCGCGAGATTACAACATCTCTAGGCAAACGCTTGTTAATGGTCTTATCGCCTTTTGTTTTTCTTCAACTTACCCCAGAAGCACCGCTTGCAGACCCTGTCCAATCCACCACTCTCCACTGGACTCCACTTGCCTCTCTCGTGTCTCCCTTCACCCCTCCAAAATGGTCCACGGTCACAGTAGATGCCGCATCTCGTATTGCACCCAAACACTCCATCGCTCTGCGGCTCCTTGTTCGCCTTTTGATAGGCAGCATGCAGTTCCCTGCTATCTCGCTGGATACTTCCTCCTCTTCCTCTCTCACGGATTCCAAATCCGCCAAGAAGCACGACATCTTAGAGAAAGGCATTCCCCCATCCCCTCAGCCTACACAGACCCTCAAGTTATGGGGCCTATCCCTTGGCATGATGCTTGATCTCATGTCATACATGGTTCTCCCTTCGCGTTGCTCGAAATTCGACGGAAAAGCCGATGGCAATGTAGTGCTCAACTCGCCGCTTTCGCAACTACCGTATCAGAGCGACGTAGAGGGCTTGAGGGTCGACGTGGTAGCGCCGAGTCTTGCCAGCGTCTTCCCTCGATTTTCGTACCCAGACGTAAACTTTTGGATCTGGTCCGTTCAAAGTTCACTTTTTTCTTTCCCTCAGCTCTAAATTCCCCTTCCAGGGTTTTTGGAAAACGCTACCGAGAAGTCGTTCGTGGCTGGGAAGCCAGTGTTCGAGAGGGAGGTTCCAATGATCGACGGTAAGCCTTACCATATCACCCTTACTTTTAATGTTTATTTCTCGTATGTAGCATAAATTGGTCTGGCTCTGCGCTGAGCACGTCTTACGCCGCCATTCGAAAGGCTCTCGTCGTTGTGCTGGTTGGGCGAGCTCTTGGCATTTTATTTGGTATTGCATTCGCCGGATGGTGGATTTTCAGACATTGATCTTGCCCTGGGCAAACGGTGATCCACAGTTGAATGATGTGACTTCGACCCCCATTATTCACATGAATCGAACAGGTAGCGCGGTTGACAACGTGTATATTTATTCCGCTTCCAGAAGAACATTACAATAATCATTTTTGCATGAGTATCACCTTTTTTATGTTCTGTATTTTATGCGAGATTAAGGTTCACCTCAAATACAATGCTATATACATTCAGTATCGCCGTTACACCAATGCTTCCCCTTTCTACAGTGGTAATCCACAGACTTCACAGTCCGTCCCACCATGGTCGTTCTCGAATGTGCAGTGCGGGCAGATTCTAATGTTCCCCATATCCCTAGATGACCCGGCGCCCGATCGTCCAGCCTCTTCGGCAGCAATCTGGTCGAACACCTCCGGAGGAATGTCTTCGTCCATCATCGTCGATGTTCCCGGTGCCGAACTTGACGGTCTTGCAGCTATAATCATATCAGTCAAACATGCCTAAAAACTACACTTCAGCAACGCACGAGCACTCTCCCGTGTGAATGTCATAAGTGTCTGCCAACCCTCTGTTGCGAGGACGGCGTCGAGCTGGGTGATATCTCCGAGAAGCGTAGGCGACGATAATGTTCGTATAAGGATCTTCATGTCATCCTGGACCATACTTTATAAATATGTTTACCTAGGAAAGGCCTGACCTGATACTCACGAGCGAAAAGAGTTGCGTCCTGCCCAGAAACGCGATAAGGTGCCAATCGCTTAGCCATTTAGCCAGCTCAATCCGTTTATGGGCTTCCCCAGGCTTGGCAGTGCGGCTCTCCTGGATATTAGGCGCATCAAGGTTGTTAAGCGCTGACATCACATGTTCTATCCGCTGATCTTCCAACCCAGGGCGATTTTCGATGTTAAACTGAGTGGAATGAAATAGAGGCGATGGGTTTTGAGGAAATCCGTGAGTCACCTAGAAGATAGTTAGACCCCAATACAGTGAAAACCACGAAAACATGCATACATTCAACATCAAATACTCCACAGGGAAACACGGTTTCGCACTTTTCTTTACTTCCAGCCCGTATTCATTCTTGTAGGTGAAGAACACATCCGGAACGTATCTCGCTGAGTCTTGAGAACGATCTTCTTCCTTCACTCTGACAATTCCAGGGTCAACACTTGCTTCGATCATATCTGCGTCCACCATCGCGACAGCTTGTTCCGATACTTGATATGCAGCAACGTCCACTTGGCCATCTTCCGTGGCCGTCAAGACTGCAGTGATCAGGCGCGAAGCAAATTGCCCTGTCGGCGAGGACCGTGAGGCAGTCGGGTTATCTTTTTGCATCTTCGCAGCAAATATAGCCTCTAACGATGACAAGTAGAACGAGCTAGGATGTCGCTTATATACATTTTTGGTGCGATCTTCGGGCATTGGATCCAAATCTGTGAAAATATAACCTACAATGGACAGTGGAGAAGATGCTGACCCCCCCAGCTCTCGAATACGGGCTTCATCCTCCCATGGGAGGCCGAGAGTGAGCCCATCAAGTTCGCCCTGTTGAGGTGGCTCATGGATTGCTTCAACGACGGCTTTGACACCCATTGGAACCTTGTCATAGGCCTCATACCTGCCGATTAACCAGCCGAAGCGCTGTAGACCTGTCTTACGCCACGCCTGCAAGAAGCGGTCGACGATGTCCATCGAAGCTATTTCAAGATGGTCAACCATTCGAAAAGGCTGCGATTGGAGGGTGATCGCGGATGGCTGGCAAGATGTACAGATACTTGCCGGCCAAGAAGGATGGCCACCACTCGGGCATGGAACTTTCACCTTGTATGTCAGCGGTGTCAGCGGCGGGAGCATGGAAGAGGCAGAGGTTGTCGACTTGGGCATGATTTTCTTTAAATACGCATGATATGAAAGATGCTTGATGCTGTGTTCTTTGTGATAGGCAGCATCGAATGGTTCCAGGGGCATACAATAGTCGCACATCCCGTTTGCCCCGTGCTTGCAGAAACGCGAGTCTCGACCGCGTGGAATTTTTCCGGACTGAGAACGCCAATACAAGTCGACAGGATCCTCTGTGACAGTCTCCCACGGGTGTTTAACGGAATCCACACTGAGAATCTTCGAGGGACCATCTTGGGGGTGCGATTTTTCAAACTCATTGCTTCCTGATGAGAAAGGCTTAGACTGATATGACACGAAAACAAGATCTCCGTGACTAGAACAATTGTGAATGCGAAAGAAATAAGGAATTTTGAGGACTCTACCTGAGGCCTAAACTCTGCAAATTCCTCCCTTTCAAACTCGAGAACGTCGCCTCATTTCCCCTTGGTTGATTAGAGATTTTGATGCTCGAGGCATCTGCGTCTATCGTAGTCTCCAAGATCTAACAAAGCAACTTTGCTTAGAAACAGAACATCATTTATATATTACTGACTTTGGCCAACAAAACCGAGATATCGCTGTTGGGGGCCAAATCAAATCGAAAATTGCCATCCTTGGATCGTACCCTGATCAACTGTACAATGATAATAAGCATCTGGGGGATCAGATAAGGGTACACTTACCATCCTGCTCGATTGTCGTGAGTGTATTAGAAACGACGCGTATGTAGCAGTACGCGTAATGCTGACCAAGACAAGATGCAGTAGTCATCAGACCTCCGACCAGTGAGTAACTGTGGACTTGTTCAAGTCCATGAACTCTGCATTCTCAGCATCACGAGGGTAAACTACTTGTGCAGTTGCAAGTTCTGTACTATGAAACCAGAATCCAATCAAGTCCTTGAAGTGGCGTACTTCTCGCTCAAATTGTCGCAATCTCTTCAACCGATGGCGAATCGGCAAGACCTATCTTTGCTGACCTTTTAATTTTAGTCCTTATGTTTGGTTTCCCACTGGTGCCCCCTAGACAGGTAACCGACAACCCTCTTACATCCAATTCACCTACGGTCCAAGCAGAGTTAGCGGCTTTGACCCAGCTTGCATTCTCATTTGAAATGGATGTATTTCACAGAACACTAAATAAGCATCCCCAGAGCACGAACGGGTCGCGTTCTAGGTCTGTCTCCACAACACAGGCTACGGATACGAACACAGTAAGTGAGTGCCATTCTCACAGATCAACCCTACAAGTAGTTCGGCGGCATGGTCAGCAGGATGCGGCTCAGCTCAATCAATTGATCGCCGCAACTGGAATCTTGCCCCACCATTTGCTTCCTTCAGAGTCCCATAGTCCCACAATGGTACCAGAGGGCAATCCTCTTGCTGGGCATCTGGACCACCCCGCAGAGTTTGTTCATCGGAATATGAGCCATCCACGATTATCTCACATGTCTTCGGTGGATTTGAGCTGGCTTCAACAGGCGCTGGCCGCAAGTCACGCACAAGGCCCTGCGTCTGGTCCAGGTTTGTCCCAAACCCATCATGAAAATTCACCATACTCTCAGAATATACCGACTACCTACCAATCAGGCGCAGCATCCTCGACAAGCTCCCTAGATATCGATAACCAGACTGAAGCAGACATTGCTTCTATCAATGAAGAGAAGCGCCGCAGAAACACAGCGGCATCAGGTAAGACCTTATCTTCCTTTCCTTGATCCGCGACCCACCACATTTCCCAGCGCGCTTTCGTATCAAGAAGAAACAGAGGACAGTGAACTTGGAGCGGTCGATTTCAGACCTTACTGGTCGTGCGGAGGATCTTGAGCGAGAAGCGGCCGATTTGAGACGTGAGAATGGATGGCTGAAGGAGATTGTGATGCTCAAGAATAGTCAATACTCCCCGATGAACCTCGTAAACCACATGTCTGATAGCGGTCAGCGGTCAGATGCAGGGTCCCATAGTCATCAATCAGGGTCGCGACAAACCGATCTGGAACCTGTGTCCGATACTGCGTCATCAGATGAGAAGCAAGCCAAAGGCAAGAAAAGGAAGACAAAGCGAAGGGGAAAGGACTCCAGACCGGCAAAGGATGATGGACAATCTAGTAGCGTTTCCTAGTTAACATTTACAAGTTGCCAATGTTTAGGGGTTGTTCTCACGCTACGTGCATAAGCAACGAGACCAGCGCATCCATGTCTTTTGGGAGGCCACCGTCCATCAACATCGGTTTCAAGCCTACACCTCCAGATCGTGGTTCATTCCCGCTCGACCATTATGGTCCGTGAGCATGTCTTCTTTGGAGAATTTGGTACTGATGCTTTCGAGGTGCTCAGGAGAGTGTAAAGACAAGATGATGAGCTACATGAAATGCCTAAATGAAAGCTCAAGTACTTCGAGTCGCTGTAGAGATCTGAGCAGGGAATACCTGGATTGTCGGATGCAAAAGTGCGTTAGTCCACGGAGCTAAGGTGGAGTCGCCTGTTGACGAAGAATTTTCCAGAGGGTTGATGGAACGTGACGACTGGAAGAACTTGGGGTTGGCAAACGTTGGAAAATCCAATCCGGGGAGCTCGTCAAATGGGAAGAGTTAACACAGGTACGGTAATCGTATTGTCTGTGTTGACGATGTTGAAGGCGACCGTGATACCATATTTATTCCATCTCACGGAAGATCATTTCTGCCCATACGGAAGCATTCATCGCGCATCCGTTCTGAGTATGTGATCAGCTTTTTGTTCCTGGACGATAGCGTGGTTTTATGCTGGCACTACACAGGGGCTGAGCGCACAATGTTTTGCAAGCCGCAATGGGTTTTACTATTACGTTTGTGTCATCCCCTGAACTTGCATCCACTCCTTTTGCCTATGCATTATCTTCATCTCATGTACTGGTCGGGAATAAATTATACCGTGTGTGGACAAACTAGGACAACGACAGTGCACTCGGCTCCAATCATGCAGCAGAAGGCTATCTACATCAGGAGACCTAATACTTAAAAGGTCTTGTCCATGAGTTTCTCACTGTATCCAAACGACCCAGATGCGTGCTATCTCCGCGGGTGTCCGAGACCTTGTGATCACGATCATCCAAGCATTCGTAGTCTATGTCTGCTCTGCGACGTCCCAAGGGCTGCTCCAAAAGCGCTATTTTGACGTGCAAGTGTGTGTTCCATACCTCGACGCTGACGAATAATCGAACTTGTAGCAGGGTCATCGCGGAGGCAGAGGAAATGCTATTGAGAATACCCTACCTAGTTTCGCATGGTACATATGTAATTTTTTGCGCTTGCATCGTGCTTGCTCTCAGCTCAGATAAGGGGTATGATTGGCGGCGCCACCACGCTTGAGCTGGACAATGGTATCACCAAGGCAAGCAGCCAAGTTGCGCATCCTCGCGCACCTGTCTAACTGCTTACGCTCTCAGGACGGAGTCGTAGTTGTGTATCATGATATGTTCATCCCTCCGGAAAAATGTCAGGATACCAAACCCGCTGTACATGAGTTTTTCTTCCGCGAGGTTGCGGTTACCTGAACCTGACACCAGTAATATTCTAGTTCAGAGGGGATCCAGACTTCCCTTATGTCGGCAAATTTATTGCCAACCTCACGTTGGCCCAGATCAAAACCTTAGATTGTGGATCGCAGCGTCTCATTGACTATCGTGAGGGTGTTCTCTGGTGGGACTTGTTATAGTTCTTGATCTCCCGTCAGCTATGCAATTGACATATCCTGGAACCAAAATATCGACCCTTCAGGAGGTTTTCGAGTTTGCACATTGTGCAGACCCCAAGCACCAAATCCTTTGGAACATTGAGTCCAAGATTGACCCCGTTCACCCCAACACTACCCTTGGAGTTGATGACTTTGTCAGGAGACAGCATGCTGTATTTGTGGCTAGCTCATATCCTCCCATCTCTATCACAGTATGCTTTTCTCCAGGCATCTACGACTTGACCCCAAAACATTTGCTAGTACCAGAGTTTTGACTGGAGGACACTGATTGAGATGAAGGTGAGATTTCATATACATCGCTTTTAGTCTGATTCCAATGCTTCTATAGGCTCTCGATCCCCAATTCCTAACATCTGCGTTATTAGCCCCGTAGGATGAAGTGCAATTATTGTCTCAAAATCCTCTATAATCATTCTCTCAACAGCCGTACAGTTCCATCGTCTGCAGACGCTATTTCGCCTTGGTTGGCTGGCCTCCTTCTCAGTGATTTCCCTGGGTCCACCCCTGGTGTCCAGGCAGTCAATGCAGCCCACTCGATTAAAGCAAATATCATGTCTACCAAGGATATTGGTAGTACAGTTCTTGACCCAACCCAGCCCGGGTATGTACCGTTCACAACGAAGGAAATGGTAGACCGTGCACATCAACTTGGAATGAAAGTGGTGCCATGGACCGTATGTTGCGCAATTAGTAGGTTTCCATGGCTCGTGTTGACAGAAGACGATCTTTAGGTGAACCGTCTGAATGTTGCTGATCGACTGATAGACTGGGGCGTGGATGGCATTATTTCGGACTACCCTGATCAATTGCGCAACAGAGTCGAACAAAAAGGATTCATCGTTTCCTCCAGGTTTCAGAAGCAGCGTGTTCTAGATTGTTTGGCCAAGCACCTTGAGACGGTATGAGAATGTACTTATTCTGTAGTGGTATTTTAGAGTCGCTTTGCCGTCAATGAAAGATAGATAAGACTTGTCATGAAGCGGGTAAGTGTTGACATGTGTTTACGGAGCAGACCGGAGTTCATCGTTATGTAAGCTTTTGACCACATAACTTCAAATCCCTCGAACTCGGTGGCTACACCTTCTTTCGACTAATCATGGCGTCTTTCCAAGCCGTGAAAAAGGTGGTTAATCTCGCCCCCACTGTCCGCGCCCTTCCCAATGGCATTCCTGTTGCTCCGTTGTTGAATCTCGCCGCTCGCGCACCAACCTCTGGTCACGATGATGGCCACGGCGCTTCAGGCCCAAGGGCTGACGTTCAACCTCAGTGGGCGGGAGGACTATTGCGAACTTCATCTGGTCTGGTTTCTAAGACTTTTATTAACGGTAAATATTGCCTTCCTTGGACTCTGTCAAAACAGAGACCACCAAATACTGAGATTAATTTGAAATGTAGCCCCGAGATTCTCAAACCGCCAATACCGGTTTCTCCATTCCTCGGTTGCCGTAAAAGAAGCTCCGGATGTGCCAGACTTTTCTCACTACCGTGCCAACAATCTCGACAGCAGCCGTGCGCTCTCCTACTTCATGGTTGGTTCACTCGGCGTTCTATCAGCGTCTGCCGCCAAATCCAGCGTGTCCGAGTTCCTTCAAACCATGGCGGCATCTGCCGACGTCCTCGCTATGTCCAAGGTGGAAATAGAGTTAGGCGACATTCCGGAGGGCAAGAATGTCATCATCAAATGGCGAGGAAAGCCCGTGTTCATTAGGCACAGAACGCAGGCCGAGATAGATGAGGCGCGTTCAACGGACTGGAAGAGTCTGCGCGACCCTCAGAGGGACGAGGACCGAGTGAAGAAGCCCGAATGGCTGATTATGTTGGGTGTTTGTACACACTTGGGCTGCGTACCTATTGGTGAGGCTGGAGATTATGGAGGCTGGTATGTATGGGTTCACCGAGACTTTTGTTTTTAATCCTGACAACCATAACTTAGGTTTTGCCCATGTCATGGTTCTCATTACGATATTTGTGCGTACAGCCAAATTTCCTTTGGGTCCTCCCTGATGTATCTTCTCACCACAGCTGGACGTATCCGTAAAGGCCCTGCTCCTGTGAGCACTTCTCTGCTTAAAATGTACACCACCTGACGCGTTTCTTCAGCTTAATCTTGAAGTCCCTCAGTACGACTTCAAGGACGTGGATGCGAAGCTGGTCGTTGGATAAGTAATCTGGGATTCTGTTTCAGTAGACAAATAATTATCCTGACCGTCAATAGATTAGCAGTCATTTTTGCAGACCATTCGTGAGGCGGCGCGAAAAAAGTTTTTCCAAAGACCGCACTGGCACTACAGTCAAACCTTCCTTAACCCATACCTTCAGCAACCCATAACTTGTTAAAACCAATAGGTTTTAGGCTTCCACGGACTTCGTTCGCAGAGAAATTCAAGAAGCCCCCCATACCCCATAACCCATAGGCCCAAAGGAGGATCATAACCCATACTTTACCTAAAATTGAGCCCGCCGGAGGACGATCTTGTACTAGTTTAGTGTCCACATATAACATAAATTGCCACATATCGGAACAGGCCTAGGAACAATTTTTTTCCTACTCAACGTAGCATACAATGGGGAAGAAACCACTTGAAGTGCTCAAGACAGGCCTTGCAACTGAAGGAAACAACAAAGACATGTAAAGATGTTCTCTCCACACGTCTGTTTAACAAGGAACACATTTCTGAAGAAGACGAGCATTGGTTAGATAACGAGGCCAATTTCGTCGATGAGGATGCAGTTGTTGACCTCCTGGATAAGGCTCCCGACTATGAGCGTGGACTGGAATGCTTAAATTCGCAGCAGAAAGTGCTTTTGGAGAAACTCAAGGAGTTGGGGGGAGGTATTGAAAAGGTGGCAGGTCATAAGAGAAAGTGTATGTGCATTGCTATGAGTTTGAGCATAAGATAACGAGCCGTGTAAGGTCAAGTCTCAGGCAGAAAAGAATAAGGAAAAGGAGGCCTCAGTGTTTACAAAGAAGGAAAACGCGACGTTGAAACAGAAGATCGAAATCCTTGATTGGCACCACAAGCAGGGCAAGGGACAGAGTCAAGGCAAGACTGCTGCATACTGGAATCCGGTGTACCCCAATTTTTGCCTGAAGCAACCGATGATCTCTGCTTGGCTAAAGGATGAGGAGAGGTACCGTCAGTGGTACATGGAAGAGTTGGGGAAAGGACAGACTGGAAATGCAAAGGGCATGAAACAGATGGAGCACCCAGAAGTCAATGAGATGCTTGAGCTTTGGATTGCAAAACCTATGTCAGATGAGGTCCAGCTTAGTGGGGAGATCCTGAGGCAAAAAATGGACTCGCTTTGCAGATCCTGTGGGGGTACCAATGGATGAGAGGCTGGCACTGAGTGAAAGATGGCTGTAAGCTGTAAGGGCAACCTCAAAGCCTCACTTAGAAGTGAGCTAACAGAGGGAATCCAAAGTTAATATTATACTACATAATGCAGACACTCTAGGTGCACCTAACAGAGGGGAATTCAAAGATAAAACTCTAAGGACACATCTGTCGATGCCCAGTATATGTGATAGAGCCAAAAATCAAATAGTAAGCTAAAAACAGCAAAAAGGTGGAGATAGGTGGATCAAGCTGTGGGATGATGTCACCTTCATGGGAAAACATCCAGAAGGGGTCCTGCCTCTAAGAATAGAACTGTCAACATGTACCAACATGGAAAAAACTGAAATATAATAATAAAATAGGAATGAATCATAGAAAATCATAGAAAATGCAGAATAGGGTGAAATAAAATATATAAAAATATGGGACGAATGCAGAAAATTGCCCAGACACCTGGGGCACCTTCCATTCCCCTTACATCACCCCCCTTCTATGATGCATCACCCCAATGCATTCAAAACTGTATTTGCCCAAAGTCAGATGCTTGGATACGCTGAGGCGCAGAGGAATGTCACTGGTGGAACTCCCTGACCAGTTGTGGGGCATTCACATCAGACTCTGTGACCCAGGAGTTCTCCTCATACCCATAACCCTTCCAGCACACCAGGTATTTGAGTTTACCTCAACATAAGTGGCTGTCTAAGATGGACTTGACCTCATACTAAGGTTTGCCTTCGATAACTGTAGGTGGTGGGGAAGGTCATGTCACACATCCAGGAAATGGATCTGTGGGTGCAGGCAGCAGCTTTACAACATGGAAGACAGGGTGGAGTCTGGACATGGACTGTGGTAGCCATAGGCAGTAGGCATGCAACCTAACATGTAGTGAGTCGGAGGGGGTCCCTTAATATCACACAGGAGCTAAACATGAAGAATGTATATTGTCATGTTGTACTCAAGGTGGTATATTAAAAGATGTTTTGTAAATAGAAGGTTGGTCCCTTTATAGGGCCCAGCCAGGTCAATAGCAAAGAAAAATAATATATACAAATATGGGGTCAAGCCCCAGGTCACCACACCCTCCCCCTTAGGCTTCACCCAGGGAAAGCATAATGTTTTGAGTAAGTAGACAATCTTGAAGGGAGCATCGTCTGGTATGTGGGTATCATCGGGGTATGACAAAAGGAATTAATTCATGGGTTGCACAATCACAGATCGTGTCCAGATGCGACTTCACAAATAGGAAAAAAGTGACATAAAAAAAATGAAAGAAAGCAAAGCGTACGTATAAAAAGGTGAAATATCCATAGCGGTGCACATGGAGCGCTAGTTGCGCACCTCATTGGCACTTTCTTCATCTTCAGCGCTATCTCCTTGCACTTCTTCTTTGTCAACTGCTTCTTCACCTTCTGTGTCCACTACTATGGACTCTTCCATCTCTCTCAACTGCATTGTGGTGATATCGAGTGCTATGTATGTCAGGAAGCGCAATGGACTTGCATGCATAATATGGCAGTAGGTGGAACACAGCTACTGGCCTGTCGAATACTGTCCTATTGAGTTCACAAATGATATATGTGCCACCTTGATTGCGTGACACTATAACTAAAGGACCGAGATAATGTGTGTGCATTTTGCAGTTAAGGCTCTTCTCGATTGCTGTGTTGCACATAAGGACTAAATTGCCATGCTGGAAGTCAAAATTGCGGATGGTTTTTGAGTGCACCTTCTCGAAATGGAGTGCCACTTTGCACCTTTCTGCATAGACATGGGAATGGATGTGCACTAAGTCTTCTGGATGCTTTTGTAATGTGCACGTGTGCCACATGATCAAGTCTGTAGTGGAGAGTATAGAATCTGGGGGTGGGTTAAGGTATGTTGCTTCAATGATATCAAGAGGGATTAGAGGCTGCACGCCTGGAACAATGAAGTATGGTGAAATGCCAAGGCGCTTCTGAACTGTGATGCGCTCCACCCAAAAGACTGAGTACAGCATGCTGAACCATTTTGACTCTACTCCATCTGCAGCTTTGATAAGTGCTTGACACATGTCGAAATGTGTGTGCTCAACAATTCCATTAGCATGCGAATTATAGCCAGATATGCGGATGTGATTGATATGGTAGTGCTTACTGAGATAGGCTAGCGCTTTGATGAATGGCTTGCCATTATCAGTGACTATCTCGTACAATGCGCCCCATCTGCAGATGAGGTCTTGGAACATCCAATTGCCAAGTGTGCTCGCATTTTCTTTAGGAAGCCTGTGGAATTCTGGCCAAGTCACAAGTGAGCAATGCCCTTGGATGATATAGTGCTGCCCTGCTGATACTGGTAAGTGCATCGTATCAATATAAACTTTACTGAAGAGAGGCGCAGGCATTGCGATGACTGGCAGTATTAGAACCTTCTGCATTTGCTGGATCTGGCAAATATGACAAGTGCGCACAAACCAAACAATGTTGTCCATAATGTGTGGTGATGTGTTCAGTTGGTACTCAGTGCAGAGTCTCAACAGAAGTGGTGAACACTAAACCTACAACTGCAGGTGTGCTGAGAGTGAGGGGGGAGTTCGCTTAGAGGGCCTCGGATTGTCCTTCAGGGCGCGGAGACTATAGAGAGGCTGGGATAGTGCTTTTCAATGTGCGCACTAGTAGTGTACGCAAAAGGGGAGATATGCGCAGTGGCAGAAAAGTGTGCAATGCAAAGAGGCAAAAACGCGCAGTGTGGAAAAACGTGCAACGGGAGCGCAAAAGTGCGCAACGATGGGGATGATGAAGGCGGGAGGTGTAACAGGACAAAGACGACACTGGGATGTACTGTGAAGGTGGTGCACAGGTTGGGGGTGTGAACGGAGTGAAAGTGCAAGGGGCAGAAAAAGGCGCAAACGGTGCGCAAAACGCGGCTATGCAAATAAGTGTGCACACGGTGTGCAAACACGGCTATATGAAGGGCACACTATGATAGTGCACAGACAAGGACAAAGGATGCAACACAAGGGACACAATGCAACAATACGATGAGGGGATGCAAACGATAATGCAAACGCGGCTATACGAAGGGTGCACTACAAAGGCGCATGGACTGGACGCTGGTGCACAGACTATGTGCGACGCTGACTGAGCTATGAACTATGAGGGGGGGAAAGATCCTCTGGATTCTCTATCTGTCTGCTACTATGTACAAATGGCTTATGTGATAAAATGGTGAAATAAAGTATAAAAATAGAAAGCGCCATGCGCTACCCACAAGCGCATCCATTTGCCCATCTAAACCTGACCGCACTATGCCGCTGCCTCAGCCAATAAGATTTTGTGCACCTATAGCTCAATATCCAACTGTTCCAGTGCGATGCGCTATTATTGGTGCGCGCTAAGTCTCGTGCACTCTTCCCAATTAATCCACTTCGGTGTTGTGTGTCGCGTGCTGCACCTTAGTAATAATGATGTGATTGACCTGTGCCGGTTACCAGACAAGGCAATGCTGATTGGAAATGTGGAAGAACAATAAGGAGATGCTGTGCGAGGCCAAATACTGCCAAAGTGCCTAAATTACATGAAAGCGCCCAAGTGTGCACAGTCCAATGCCAAATAGGTGCAAAGCAGCCCAGTTATGTAAGAATGCGCAGTTTGCTCGTGCTGGAATCGCGGTGCGCCTCAAGTAAATGCACCAGTAAGATGGAAGCCGTCATGCGCAGTGCATTTGAAGTGGTGAATTGTTGTGTGATGGTAAGAATAGTGCAGTGAGTATGCAGCAAAGAACATGAGTTGTGAGTAAAGCATAAAAGGAGTGCATAAAGGTGCATTGAGCATGCAATAATGGAAAACAGCAGATAAGGAGTGTGGGGGGGGCACACGGAGGCGGCTTGAAGCGCAACAAGGCGCATTTAGGGCACACAATGATTGGTGGCTATGGGGAACCAAAAGCGCAGTAGAAATGCAAAAGGCACACAAAGGTGCACCTAAATGGTCAAAGGCGCATGAAAGTGCACCGAAGCGCACAAAAGGTGCACGAAAGCACACGAAGGCGCGCAAAGTGTGCGGAAGCCATCTAGGAGGTGCACACAATCGCAAAAAAATGCCGTAGTATGCGTGCAGGGCGATAGGGAGCCATATCAGCGGCCACCAAAAGCACTCAAGCAATGCAGAGCATGTCGCATAAAAGTGCTTGTGTCCAATGTTGTCATGGATGGCATGCAATATCAATAAGCATCTAGACTGCCAAATAACAAGCTGGTGAGTGCCATGTGCATTGCGCTTCCATAAGCACATCTTGTCTTTGAAAAAGGTGCTCACATAGCACATGAGCGTGCTGTTCTCAGAATATGTGAAGTCGCTAGGGCATGTTAGGGTATCTATCCAAATCCACACCAAATCTAACTTCTCATCCTCTGCATCTGCTATTGCACTCCTCAGAACCTGGCTATAGTCATTGTTGTAAATAAGCACACTATTGCGCACATTTTGCATGTTTGTGCTTGGCTCTGGCTGCATTAGCGCGAGTGCTTGCACATCAAAGGACTGTGAAATGGGATGTATCACATGCATAAAGCCATGTAGCGCATCAATCCAATCCTCAAACTCTTCATCTTCTTCTCCTTCTAAGTCCTCTGGCTGCTTTGGCTGACATGAAAGCCCATCTGGACCATGCACTGCTCCCCTAACATGTACAAGCATAAAGTGGAATGTAAGGATTGAGACGATCCACTGGTTAATGCTAGTGGATGGTTGGATATTGGGGCTTTGTAGCATGCCCTTGATATAGCGTGCATCAGTTTTAACAATTAAGTTGCGCACACCTATAATATAAAGGTGCAAACTGTGCAGTGCGTGGTAAAGTCCATAGATCTCTAGCTTTGGTTGTGAAAAGCACGCTTCTCTGTCATTGAGCATAATCGAGCTGAACCAGTTGTAAATGCATGCTTTTGCATTTGCACTCTTTTGCTGGCAAAGGTAAAAGCCAACTGCTATCTGGGAAGTGTCGACTGCAAGGATAATGGGGAGTTCTGAGGAATAATCGATCGGTTGTAGTGCAGGGCAATCTAGTACTGCTTGCTTGATGTTGTTTTGCACCGCTATCTGCTCTGGGCCCCATTCGAATGGAGCATCCTTGCATGTAAGCCTTGTGAGCACGTTAATGCAGTGCACATAATTGCAGATATAAATGCACATTAAATCAACTGTTCTTAAAAATGCACACACTTCTGACAGCGCGTGGCATGCGCCCCAATTGCGGATAACATCTACCTTGTCGCATTCGGGTTTTCTACCTTCTGGGGTGCAATAATGGCCAAGAATGACAAAGTTCTCAGTGCACAGTGTGGATTTCATCCCAGAGAAAGTGCTGCCACTATATTTCATGCACTGCACAATGCGGTTCACATTCTGCAAGTGCTCCCACACAAAGCACCTTATGCCAGGGTTTGCAGTGAGCGCTTCACATGAGCCATCCAGTAAAATGTAGCGCTTCGAAGGCCCCTTGACTGGGACATTGTCGATATAGGGAACAGTGTAATCTGGTATCTCTGGCTGCAGAATATAGCACACATCATCGTGGAAGATTGGTACTGAGTTTGTCCAACCCATTGGCAATGTAACGAGGTGCATTGTGCCATAAGGCATCTGGAATGTTGTAAGGTCATGCGACAATTCTTTGATTAAGTGCTCGATGTATCCCACATATAGATCAAGCACAGCGCTGCATGCACACCCTGCAAACTGCTCTGCAAGGTGCTCGGGTGTAGGGATGACACTGGAGTGTTTAATGGTAATGCGATTAAGCAGTTCAAGGCTATGTATGATGCACAGTGCTTTTCCATCTTTCTTGAGCATGCAGAACCACCGTGATCTATATGCCAAATTTGAGCGCTCATAAACACCTGAGTCTATCTTCTTTCAGATAATAGTGCAAACTTCGTCATATATGCTTGGTGGAATGGGGATGTTGCACTCTATCCAAGGGGTGTGCAGAATAACTGGGATTTCTACTGGGGAAAAGAATGCAGTCTTGAAGCTTCCATGCTCCTCATCACTCCATGCAAAGGCTTCATTCTGCAAAGACATCAAGTGGTGTAAAACCTTCATCTCCTCTGGTAATAAGAAATTGGTGTGGCGCTTTTGGAGTGCTTGCATGCGCTCTTCAGTATAGCACCCAGTCGGGGTAAATGGTGGCAGGTTTGGTAAACGTGCAGGAAGCGCCGCTAGTGGATCACCTATAATGTTGCGCTCGATGTGGAATTTGTTTGGGATGGGCACAATAACTGGTTTGACTTTTCTAGCAACTGGTTTACACTTCTTCTTGGTTACTATGCCCTTTTGCAGTGTGCACACCGCTAAATTGATAAAAGTTGTGTGTGCATGTGTGCTTTTCGGGAATGCAGCTGAAATAAGTGCCATAGGGTCAATTAAATTTAAGAGTGCCTGTGCATGACTGCTGGTACTCTGGGATAGGTAGAGTTGAGAGATAATAGAGGTCGATGGAACAGAAGTGGAAAATGGAATAAGCGCAAATGCAGAAATGTCACAAGATTGGGTATCAAAGTCAAATGTTATGATAGTGGCAGCTTCTCCTTGGTCTGCAATCAATTCCTTGAAGCCTGGCAAAAGTTTCTTTGTGGGTTATGCTGAATAGCAAAGTGCGGTGTTGCTGGAGCTGGTAAGAAGTAGCGTGGCTTCCCCCTAGGCTTAATTGGAATGGTGGAGATGACACCTGTGTTCGGATCACAGATAGTAATTGTTTGCACTTCGTCTGCAAAGTTGTGCATGATGGAGTGCATTAACATGTCGAAGGGGCACCCTAACAGAACATTGTAAGTGGGTGAACAGATAACATGAACTTGCACATAGACAATAATATCTCCAATGCACGTGGAAACATTGCATGCAAGCCCAAGCAATTCATCTACCTCTCCATTGGCCGATTGCATGTATAAGTGAATGCACTGATGTGTTCAGTTGGTACTAAGTGCAGAGTCTCAATGGAAGGGGTGAACACTTAACCTACAACTGCAGGCATGCTTGGGGTGAGGGGGGAGTTCACTTAGAGGGCCTCGGATCATCCTTCAGGGCACAAAGACTATGGGGAGGCTGGTACGGCGGTTTTCAATGTGCGCACTAGTTGTGTACACTAAAGGGGGGATATGCGCAGTGGTGGGAAAGTGCACAACACAAAGGGGCAACAATGCACAGCATGGAAAAATGTGCAATGGGAGCGCAAAAGTGTGTAACAATGAGGGTGATGAAGATGAGAGGTGTAGTGGGATGGAGACAACACTGGGGTGTGCTGTGAAGGTGGTGTGTAGGTTGGGGACACAAACGGGGTGGAAGCGCAAGGGGCAGAAAAAGGTGCAAATGGTGCACAAAATGCGGCTATACAAATAAGTGCGCAAATGGTGTGCAAATGTGGCTATATGAAGGGCACACTGTATGAGTGCTCGAACAAGGACAAAGGACACAATGCAGGGATAAAACACAACAATATGATGAGGGGATGCAAATGATACACAAACACAGCTATACAAAGGGCGCACTACAAAGGTGCACAGACTGGACACTGGTGCACAGACTACATGCGACACTGACTGAGCTATGAACTATGAGGGGGGGAAAAATCCTCTGGATTCTCTATCTGTCCCCCTACTATGTACAAATGGCTTATGTGATAAAAATGGTAAAATAAAGTGTAAAAATAGGAAGCGCCATGCGCTACCCACAAGCACATCCATTTTCCCATCTAAACCCGACCACACTGTGCCACTGCCTCAGCCAATAAGATTTGCACACCTATAGCCCACTACCGAACTGTTCTGGTGCGATGCACTATTTTTGGTGCACTCTAGGTCTTGTGCACTCTTCCCAATTAATCTGCTTCAGTGTTATGTGTTGTGTACTGTGCCTTAGTAATAATGGCATGATTGACCTGTGCTAGTTACCAGATAAGGCGATGCTGATTGGAAATGCGGAAGAACTATAAGGAGATGCTGTGAAAGGCCAAATACTGCCAAAGCACCAGGATTACATGAAGGTGCCCAAGGCACACAGTCCAATGCCAAATAGGTGCAAAGCGCCCCGATTATGTGAGAATGTGCAGTTTGCTCATGTCGGAATCGTGGTGCGCCTCAAATAAATGTGCCAGTAAGATGGGAGCTGTGATGCACAGTGCACCGGTGCAGTAGATTGTTGTGTGTGTGATAGGGATTGTGCAATGAGTGCACAGCAGAGAATGTGAGTTGCAGGTAAAGCATAAAAGGAGTGTGCAAAGGTGCATTGAGCACACAATAAATGTGGAAGGCAGATAAGGAGTGTGGGGGGGGGATGCACAGAGGTGGTTTGAAGCATAACAGGGTGCCTTTAGGGTGCACGACAGCAGGCAGCTATGGGGGAACCAAAAGTGCAGTAGAGATGCAAAAGGCACACAAAGGTGCACCTAAATGGTCAAAGGTGCGCGAAAGTGCACAGAAGTGCACAGAGGTGCACTGGAGTGCATAGAAGCACATAGGAGCACACTAGAGCACATAGGAGTGCAATGGAGCACATAGGAGCACAATGGAGCACACTGGAGCACACAAAAGCGCGCTGTGCAAAGTGAGTAGAAAATGTCCAAGCAGTGCACACAATCATGAAAAATGGTGTAGTATGAGTGCAGGGTGATAGGAAGCTGTATCAACGCATCACTCATCCATGCTGTCTTTACCTCCACCTTTACCTGAATCATCCCTACCTACCTTAACTCCATCCACATCACTGCATTCTTCTCTGCCTTCAAATTTTGCTGCACTTTTACCAGATCTTAACTCTACACACCTTATTCCACCTACTATGGCTACCATGCATATGCCATCCACATCCAACCAAAACGTGCCATGTTTCAACCCTGCAAAACTGCACGAACTCCAGAAGTACTTCGAGGAGCTTGTGCAACTCCTCCATGATTGTAATGTCACTGATGAGACCAATAAGAAGTTCCACACTGTGTGCTATTTGGACAGTGACACTGCGGACACTTGGAAACTGCTACCAGAGTATAGCGCGATGCACAACTATGGTGCATTCAAAGATGCTGTCCTAAAGCTTTATCCTGGCTCTAGGGATGGTAGCAAATGGAGTATTAGCGACCTGGACAAGCTTATTGGCAAAACCGCACATGTTGGCCTTGTAACTGCAGAAGAAATCATGTGCAATTATCATGCATTTTTCAACATTAGCGAATACTTAGTTGGGCAAGGCATATTGGCATGCTACAATCAAAGCTGCATGTTCATTAGGGTGTTTCGACCAGACCAGCTAGAGCGCATTTTGAGCCGCCTTGCGATTGCGGTACTGAATCAGCCTGCAAATGTGCCATACTCATTAGATGCAATACATAATGCAATCAACTTTATCTTTGAAGGCCCAGTGTGCTATTTCCAGCCACTTACTGGGCTCACAGTGCAAAACCCTGATATGTATGCACCCTACTCAGCACCCAGCCCACCCATTTCCCAGCCTCAACCTAGCATGCCTGCAGTCAAAGCAGAAGACATCTCAGTCTTATTCGAGCACATGACACAGACAATAGTTACCATGTTGAGCGCATCACACAGAGATGGCAGAAATGGCATGCCTTGTTCAAACAGCAACACCTGCAATGGTTGCAGTCAAACAGGGCATTATATCCCTGAGTGCACTTCAATTGAGCACCTTATTAGCGAAGGAAAGTGTAGGAGAAATGCAGAAGGGCGCATTGTACTCCCATGTGGCACATTCATGCCATGTTCTATTCCAGGCAACTTCTTGGGCAAGCACATCGAGGAATGGCATAAGCGCAACCCAGGGCAGATAGCCACTGGTCGACTTTCATCTAATACCAATTCGCAGCTCATCTACAATATAGCACCTCATCCAGCTCCAGCAGCACCTTTACAGTCGATGTACATTGCCACTTCAGTGCCTGCAGCAGATTATATTCAAAGCACACTAAATGCACAACTAACAAAGGAAGAGCGCATTGATGCGCTCGAGCAGGAGTTGATGGCACTTCGGAAGAGGCAAGTCTTTGATGGCATTGAAATCCTGCAGTGCACACCGCGCAATACATCCAATCAAGAGAGCACACATTCTACAACCACAGACATTGCACCCACCAACAGTATCGAGTCACCAGCTTTGCAACCAGCTGTGAGCACAACTAAAGTGCCCGACGAGATGCCCATACATCCCTATTCCAACATTCCTGAGGTGTGTTTTGTGCCTGCAGCAGTAGATAAATCAGATGCTCCAGTTAACACTTCTGAAGGCAAAGAGCCATCATATCGCACTGTCATTCCCATCCAGAATCCACAGATTGTCAATGACATATATGCATGCACCATGAAGGCGCCCTCTGTTATGGTTTTGCATGAAGAGCTCCTGTCCCTTTCACCCAATCTCAGACAGCGCCATAGAGAACAAGTTACCCCAAAGTGCATTGCAGCTATGGGCACAGAAGTGGTAGCTACCAACCTTGCGAGTGTTATGCCATTTGTGCACTGTGAAGCACACATGCCTTTAAAGCGCTCAATGCAACACCTCCAGTTAGCATGGCAATTGCAGTACTGCTTCCTATTGTTTTGCAGGATCCATTTGAACAGTACCTCACCCATCTCCAGCCAGGTGAAATTGAAAACCCCGACATTTTGAAGGTTGCAAAAGAATCGCATGCACTTCACTCCATTGATTTATTGATCGACAACCAAGAATACTTCGAAGCTATCTTAGATCTGGGTTCACAAATTATTGCAATGTCAGAAGTGGTCTGCCATCATCTTGGACTTCAGTATGACCTGTGCTGATACAGCTCCCTATCACCCTGCGCTTGTACTACACCATTTTTTATGATTGTGTGCACTGCTTGGACATCTTCTACTCACTTTGCACAGCGCACTTTTGTGCACCTTTATGCACTCCCGTGTGCTCCAATGTGCTCCAGTGCACTTCCAATGCGCTCCATTGTGCTCCAGTGCACTCCTATGCGCTCCAGTGTGCCTCTGTGCACTTCCATGCACACTTGTGTGCATTTGTGCACTTTCATGCACTTTCACGTGCCTTTGACCATTTAGGTGCACCTTTGTGCACCTTTTGCATTTCTACTGTGCTTTTGGTTCCCCCATAGCTGCCTGCTGTCATGTGCCCTAAAGGCGCCCTGTTATGCTTCAAACTGCCTCCATGCATCCCCCCCCCCACACTCCTTATCTGCCTTTCACAGTTATTGCATGCTCCTTTTATGCTTTACCTGCAACTCACATTCTCTGCTGCACACTCATTGCACAACCCCTATCACACACACAACAATTCACCACATCAGTTGCACTGCGCATTGTGGCTTCCAGCTTGCTGGCACATTTACTCAAGGCGCACCACGATTCCAACATGAGCAAACTGCACATTCTCACATAATCGGGGCACTTTGCACCTATTTGGCATTGGACTGTGCACACTTGGGCGCCTTCACGTAATCCTGGCACTTTGGCAGTATTTGGCCTTTCACAGCATCTCCTTATAGTTCTTCCACATTTCCAATCAGCATTGCCTTATCTGGTAACTGGCACAGGTTGATCATGCCATTATTACTAAGGCACAGCATGCAACACATAACACCGAAGCGGATTAATTGGGAAGAGCGCACAAGACCTAGAGCACACCAAAAATAGTGCATCGCACCAGAGCAGTTCGGTAGCGGGCTATAGGTGTGCAAATCTTATTGGCTGAGGCAGTGGCACAGTGTGGTCGGGTTTAGATGGGAAAATGGATGTGCTTGTGGGTAGCGCATGGCGCTTCCTATTTTTACACTTTATTTTACCATTTTTATCACATAAGCCATTTGTACATAGTAGGGGGACAGATAGAGAATCCAGAGGATCTTTCCCCCCCTCATAGTTCATAGCTCAGTCAGTGTCGCATGTAGTCTGTGCACCAGTGTCCAGTCTGTGTGCCTTTGTAGTGCGCCCTTTGTATAGCTGTGTTTGTGTATCATTTGCATCCCCTCATCATATTGTTGTGTTTTATTCCTGCATTGTGTCCTTTGTCCTTGTTCGAGCACTCATACAGTGTGCCCTTCATATAGCCACATTTGCACACCATTTGCGCACTTATTTGTATAGCCGCATTTTGTGCACCATTTGCACCTTTTTCTGCCCCTTGCGCTTCCACCCCATTTGTGTCCCCAACCTACACACCACCTTCACAGCACACCCCAGTGTTGTCTCCATCCCACTACACCTCTCGTCTTCATCACCCTCGTTGTTGCACACTTTTGCACTCCCGTTGCACATTTTTCCACACTGCGCATTTTTGCCCCTTTGCATTGCACACTTTCCCACCACTGCACATATCTCCCCTTTAGCATACACAACTAGTGTGCACATTGAAGACTGCCATACCAGCCTCCCCATAGTCTTTGTACCCTGAAGGATGATCTGAGGCCCTCTAAGCGAACTCCCCCCTCACCCCGAGCACACCTGCAGTTGTAGGTTAAGTGTTCACCCCTTCCATTGAGACTCTGCACTTAGTACCAACTGAACACATCAGTGTGTTGTTTAGGAAGAGTGATTCGAATACTGGTATTTCCCCAAGCTGGAGCACAGTTGCTAACAGCTCAGAATGGAGAGTGTGAAGGTGGTTAATGTTGAGATCAAGGGCAAGCCGATGGAGGTCTAAACTATGGTCTGATAAACAGAAACCCCTCGCGGTGGGCTCCAGAAATGATGTGTTCAGTTGGTACTCGGTGCAGAGTCTCAATGGAAGGGGTGAACACTAAACCTACAACTGCAGGTGTGCTCGGGGGTGAGGGGGTTTGCTTAGAGGGCCTTGGATCATTCTTCGGGGTGTGGAGACTATGAAGAGGCTTGTATGGCAGTTTTCAATGTGCGCACTAGTTGTGTACGCTAAAGGGAAGATATGTGCAATAGCAGAAAAGTGCACAATGCAAAGAGGCAAAAATGCGCAACAGGAGTGCAAAAGTGCTGGAAGGGGGAGGTGCAGTGGAATGAAGATGGCATTGGGATGTGCTGTGAGGGAGACACACAGGTTAAGGCGCAAATGGGGTGAGAGTGCAATGAGCAGAAAAAGGTGCAAATGGTGCACAAAATGTGGCTATACAACAAAAGGTGCAAATGGTGTGCAAATGCTGCTATATGAAGGGCACACTGCAAGAGTGCTCAAATGAGGACAAAGGATGCAATGCAGGGACAAAACACAGCAATCTGATGAGGGGATGCAAACAATATGCAAATGCAGCTATACAAAAAGGCACACTACAAAGGCACACGGTCTGAACGCTGGTGCACAGACTATGTGCAATGCTGACTGAGCTATGAACTATGAGAGGGGGGAAAGATCCTCTGGATTCTCTATCTGTCTGCCTACTATGTACAAATGGCTTATGTGATAAAAATGGTACAATAAAGTGTAAAAATAGAAAGTGCCATGTGCTACCCACAAGTGCATCCATTTGCCCATCTAAACCCGACTGCACTATGCTGCTGCCTCAGCCAATAAGATTTGCACACCTGTAGCCCAATACCTAACTGTTCTGGTGTGATGTGCTATTTTTGGTGCACTCTAGATCCCATGCACTTTAGATCCCATGCACTGTAGATCCTGTGCACTCTAGATCCCGTGCACTCTTCCCAATTAATCCACTTTGGTGTTATGTGTTGCATGCTGCACCTTAGTAATAATGATGTGATCAACCTGTGCTGGTTACCAGATAGGGTGATGCCAATTGGAAATGCAGAAGAACTATAAGGAGATGCTGTGTGAGGCCAAATAGTGCCAAAGCACCAGGATTACATGAAAGTGCCCAAGTGCACACAGTCCAATGCCAAATAGATGCAAAGCACCCTGATTATGTGAGAATGCACAGTTTGCTCATGTTGGAATCATGGTGCACCTCGAGTAAATGCACCAGCAAGCTGGAAGCCGCAATGCACAGCGCAACTGATGTGGTGGATTGTTGTGTGTGTGATAGGGGTTGTGCAATGAGTGTGCAGCAGAGAATGTGAGTTGCAGGTAAAGCATAAAAGGAGCATGCAAAGGTGCATTGAGCATGCAATAAATGTGAAAGGCAGATAAGGAGTGTGAGAGGGGGGTGCGCGGAGGCGGTTTAAAGCATAACAGGGTGCATTTAGGGCACTTGACAGCAGGCAGCTATGGGGGAACCAAAAGCACAGTAGAAATGCAAAAGGCACACAAAAGCGCACCTAAATGGTCAAAAGCATGTGAAAGCGCATGGAAGCATGCAAAGGCACACAAAAGCACACTGCGCAAAGTGTGCGGAAGCCATCTAGGAGGTGTGCACAATCACAAAAAATGCCGTAGTATGCATGCAGGGTGATAGGGAGCTGTATCATCATTGGAGATGTGGGTATCATCAAGGCTCAATGATGATATGTGGGACTCATCGAGAGTTGACAAGGATCTGGGGAGGTTGGCATCAACTAACGTATGCCTAACTTCCTCTGGGGTGGTAGATATGGGTACTTCATGCTCATAATTGGTGATATGGCTCCCTATCACCCTGCACTCATACTACAGCATTTTTTGCAATTGTGTGCACCACTTGGACACCTTCTACTCACTTTGCACAGTGCACTTTTGCATGTCTTCATGCACATTTGTGCACCTTTTACATTTCTACTGCACATTTGGATCCCCCTTAGCTGCCTTCTGTCATGTGCTCTAAATGCATCTTGTTATGCTTCAAACCACCTTTGTGCACCTCCCACACTCCTTATCTGCCTTTCACAGTTGTTGTGCACTCCTTTTACACTTTCACCACAATTCACATTCCTTGCTGTGCACTCATTGCACAATCCACTTATCACACACACAACAATCCACCACCACACCAATTGCACTGTGCATCATGGCTTCCAGCTTACTGGGGCACTTATTCGAGGTGCACCATGATTGCAGCATGAGCAAACTGTGCATTCTCACATAATCTGGGTGCTTTGCATCTATTTGGCATTGGACTGTGCAGAATTGGGCACTTTCATGTAATCCTGGCACTTTGGCACTATTTGGCCTCGCACAGCATCTCCTTATAGTTTTTCCACATTTCCAATCAGCATCGCCTTATCTGGTAACTGGCACATGTCAATTACATCACTATTACTAAGGCACAGCATGCGATGCATAACACTGAAGTGGATTAATTGGGAAGAGTGCATGGGACCCAATGTGCACCAAAAATAGAGCATCATACTGGAACAGTTGGGTATTGGGCTATAGCATGCACAAATCTTATTGGCTAAGGCAGCAGCATAGTGCAGTCAGGTTTAGATGGGCCAATGGATGCACTTGTGGGTAGCACATGGCACATTCTATTTCTATACTTTATTTTACTGTTTTTTTTATCACATAAGCCATTTGTACATAGTAGGCAGACAGATAGAAAATCCAGAGGATCTTTCCCCCTCTCATAGTTCATAGCTCATTCAGTGTCGCACATAGTCTGTGCACCAGCATCCAGTCTGTGCGCCTTTGTAGTGCACCCTTCATATAGCCACATTTGCATATCGTTTGTGTCCCCTCGTCATATTGCCACATTTTGTCCCTTCATTGCATTCTTCATCTTCATTTGTGCACTCCTGCAGCCCTTCATATAGCTGCATTTGCACACCATTGATAGGTCCATTGCATGCTATAACATCTGGAGAAGAATCTAACCATATTGAGACATTATGACACACACCCTGAATCGCTACAAACACCACAAAATTGACTTTGAACACTTTCTGAACTATTTTGCACTATTTCAGATGACTTCAAACAATTTCGAACAATTTTGCTGATGTGTTCAGTTGGTACTCAGTACAGAGTCTCAACGGAAGGGGTGAACACTAAACCTACAACTGCAGGCATGCTCGTGGTGAGGGGGTTTGCTTAGAGGGCCTCGGATTGTCCTTCGAGGTACAGAGACTACAAAGAGGCTGGTATGGTGGTTTTCAATGTGCATGCTAGTTGTGTACGCTAAAGGGAAGATATGCACAATAGCAGAAAAGTACACAATGCAAAGGGGCAAAAATGCACAGTGCAGAAAAATGCGCAACGAGAGCACAAAAATGTGCAATGACGAGGAAGATAAAAGCAGGAGGTGCAGTGGGACAGGGACAGCACTGAGATGTGCTGTAAGGGTGATGCACAGGTTGGGGGCGCAAATGGGATGAGTGCAATGAGCAGAAAAAGGTGCAAATGGTGCGCAAATGCAGCTATACAAATAAATGTGCAAATGGTGTGCAAATGTGGCTATATGAAGGGTGCACTGCAATAGTGCACAAGTGAGGACAAAGGATGCAATGCAGGGATGAAATGCAGCAATACAATGAGGGGATGCAAACAATATGCAAACACCACTATATGAAGGGTGCACTACAAAGGCGCATGGACTGAATGCTGGTGCACAGACTATGTGCGACGCTGACTGAGCTATGAACTATGAAGAGGGGGAAAGATCCTCTGAATTCTCTATCTGTCCACCTACTATGTACAAATGGCTTATGTGATAAAACGGTACAATAAAGTGTAAAAATAGAAAGTGCCATGTGCTACCCACAAGTGCATCCATTTGCCCATCTAAACCCGACTGCACTATGCTGCTGCCTCAGCCAATAAGATTTGCACACCTATAGCCCAATACCCAACTGTTTTGGTGCAATGTGCTATTTTTGGTGTGCTCCAGATCCCATGCACTCTAGATCCTGTGTGCTCTAGATCCTGTGCACTCTTCCCAATTAATCCACTTTGGTGTTATGTGTTGCATGCTGCACCTTAGTAATAATGATGTGATCAACCTGTGCTGGTTACCAGATAGGGTGATGCCGATTGGAAATGCAGAAGAACTATAAGGAGATGCTGTGTGAGGCCAAATAGTGCCAAAGAACCAGGATTACATGAAAGTGCCCAAGTGCACACAGTCCAATGCCAAATAGGTGCAAAGCACTCTGATTATGTGAGAATGCACAGTTCGCTCATGTTGGAATTGCGGTGCACCTCGAATAAATGCACCAGTAAGCTGGAAGCCGTGATGCACAGTGCAATTGGTGTGGTGGATTATTGTGTGTGTGATAGGGATTGTGCAATGAGTGCACAGCAGAGAATGTGAGTTGTGGGTAAGGCATAAAAGGAGCACATAAAGGTGCATCGAGTGCGCAATAACTGTAAAAGGCAGATAAGGAGTGTGGGGGGCACATGGAGGTGGTTTGAAGCATAACAGGGCACATTTAGGGCACATGACAGAAGGCAGCTATGGGGGATCCAAAAGCCCAGTAGAAAAAGTAAAAGGCACACTGCACAAAGTGTGTGGAAGCCATAGAAGGTGTGCACAATCGCAAAAAATGCCATAGTATGCATGCAGGGTGATAGGGAGCTGTATCATCTCCTCCCAACTTAAGTACTGACTGTCCTCAGGCAGCATGCGATTGGTCAGCACAAAATTTTCTTTGCTCACATAAGTGGCCATCCTTTCCTTATCTATCTCTGACCACCATCTATCCTCAACAACTCTTTCTACAACCCATATCTACATGATCCGATGTCTTCAGCATTCACCTTAGCTCTCAGGCAAATGATCCTGGCCCTCAATGAGACCATCCCTGCTGCTGGGAGCAAGCAGACGACTATGCAAGCTTGGGGTGAAGGGTTTTGCAGCAAACTGGTGTGCTTTTTGTGTTTCTATAACTGGCATAGGTTGCTAAGGATGGGGGGCATGTAGAACATGTATAAAAGCCAAGTGGACACTGTTAAGGATGACGCAGAGCTTGATGTGCTCCTTGCAAAGGCACGCAGTGCATTCAGTGGGATTCTGGTTGAAGAGTGGCTTACTTGGGGTGAGGAGTTGATGCCCGATATGTGTAAGATGATCGAGGAGAAGGAGCAGTCTACAGAATTTGAGCATAGGGCACACAAACTGGTGGGTTGGCTAGAAGCATGCAAGGCACACCATGCACTCTTGATGGCTGAATTGCAGGCACCTGAGGTCAACTTGGAGCGGTTGGAAGGTGAGTTCAGGGCGATTGATGAAGTGAGTGATATAAATACCTCTGAAGTGCAGGAGGGCAAAAAGGTGCACATTGCACTGGTGCACTCTTTGCATGCACCTTCTGAAGCAACCAATGTCGAGGTAGTAGGTGAAGGGACTAGGAAATTTTAGGAGAGTGGGGTGACAAGTGAAGGGGAGAGTGAGCTGAGTGATAAGAGCACTAGCGTGAACAAAGGCACAAGTGTGCACCCAGTGTGCACAACGTGGCAATGTGCATATGTCAAAGTACCACCACTGAGTGGTGTTGGTGCTACATCTGACACCAGTAAGTTTCTTTTGATATGCTTCAGACTCACTAAACAGCTTCCCTCCTACTCTAGTGTGATAACTGCTGCCGCATGGGCCAGCTGGCTAGGTGCATCTCTGTTAATGGAAAGCAGTGCACTCTATGCGCAAAGGGTAAGTAAAAGTGTGAGTGGATGAAGTGCACCCTCGCACAGCTGCATGCCACCTCTAGAGGTAGAAAGGTGGCTGCTAGGTGCCCTGGTATGTACTTTTTCTCATCCTCCCTCCCACCCACACTTCGCTAACTATGCCAAAGGCACATTGCAAACTGACAAGGGTGATGAGAGTGATGCGGGACTCATCAGCCCCTCAAAAGAGCACACGTCAAAGTGCTGCAAAGTTGAAAATGTGCCCCCCGCACTGTTGCAAGTGTGCCCGAGACCGTGCTGCCTTACCGTTCGACAAGCAAGCACGCACACTCAATCCTCGTGCCAGACCAGATCAGGAAACACCTCAAGGGATGCAGTCTATCAAGGCCAAGATGTCAAAGCGCTCAACTTAGCACAATGCCACTTAGTGGTCGCTGTCTTGGATGCCATGCATGATCGCCTTAAAGAGGACATTCAAAGGTCACTAGTCGAGTTGGAAGTCACCAAGAGCCAGTTGCACAGTGCAGAGGTGGATGCGAAGGCGAAACTGGATGCAGCTGTGGAGCGCTTGGAGTTCCTGGAGTCGATTGAGTAGCTGCTCACCTGTATAAACTAATAGATAGTCCATAAATCGATTTCTTTGTTGTGCCTGTGATAAATACATGATGCACCCCGAAGCAGTGCAATGCACATGCACACTTCTGTGGTGTCATAAAATGCAAATTGTAAGCCCAAATAATATGTGTGAAGGAAAAGAGATAAGATAGGCAACGTTCGAGCAAGAAATGTCAAGCGCACAAAAAATGCGCACCAGTGCAAAAATGTGCAAATGCAAAGAAGTGCAGAAAAATCATCCAACCATCACTTTCCTCCTCCCAACTGAGATATTGACTGTGTCCAAACGATAAAAGAGTAAAAGATAAAAGGGAGCGCATGCCATATGACAAAGTCTAAAAAAATGGGAAAGGCTCAGTAGATCATCATGGCCAGTAAAACCCATGGGTTGTGCAATTATGGAATGTGTCCAGATGTGACTTTATGAATAGAAGAAAGGTAATGTAAAAAAAATGAAAGAAAGCAAAGTGTACATATAAAAAGGTGAAATATCCATAGCGGTGCATGCGGAGCACTAATTGTGCACCTCATTGGCACTTTCTTCATCCTTGGCGCTATCTCCTTGTGCTTCTTCTTCGTCAACTGCTTCTTTGTCTTCTGTGTCCAATACTATGGACTCTTCCATCTCTCTCAACTGCATTGTGGTAATATCGAGTGCTATGTCAGGAAGCGCAATGAATTTGCATGCATGGTATGGCAGTAGGTGAAATGCGGCTACTGGCCTGTTGAATACCATTCCATTGAGTTCGCAAACAATGTATGTGCTACCTTGAATGAAACTATAACTAGAGGACCCAGATAACGCATGCACATTTTGTGGTTGAGGCTCTTCTCGATTGCTGTGTTGTGCATAAGGACTAAATTGCTGGACTGGAAGTCAAAATTGCAGATGGTTCTTGAGTGCGCCTTCTAAAAATGGGGTGCCGCTGATGAGTTCGGTTGGTACTCAGTGCAGAGTCTCAACAGAAGGGGTGAACACTTAACCTACAACTGCAGGCGTGCTCGGGGTGAGGGGGGAGTTCGCTTAGATGGCCTCGGATCGTCCTTCAGGGCGCAGAGACTATAGAGAGGCTGGTACAGCGATTTTCAGTGTGTGCACTAGTAGTGTACACGAAAGGGGAGATATGCGCAGTGGCGGAAAAGTGCGCAACGCAAAGAGGCAAAAACGCGCAGTGCGGAAAAACGCGCAACGAGAGCGCAAAAGTGCACAACGATGAGGATGATGAAGGTGGGAGGTGTAACAGGACAAAGACGACACTGGAATGTACTGTGAAGGTGGTGCACAGTTTGGGGGTGCAAACAGAGTGAAAGCGCAAGGAGCGGAAAAAAGGCGCAGACGGTGCGCAAAATGCGGCTATGCAAAAGGGTGCGCAAAGGGTGCGCAAACGCGGCTATACGAAGGGCGCACTACAATAGTGCACAGACAAGGACGAAGGACGCAACGCAAGGGACGCAACGCAACAATATGACGAGGGGACGCAAACGATAACGCAAACACGGCTATACGAAGGGCGCACTACGAAGGCGCACGGACTGGACGCTGGTGCACAGACTATGTGCGATGCTGACTGAGCTAATAACTATGAGGGGGGGAGGGAAAAATCCTCTGGATTCTCTATCTGTCCGCTACTATGTACAAATGGCTTATGTGATAAAATGGTGAAATAAAGTATAAAAATAGGAAGCGCCATGCGCTACCCACAAGCGCGTCCATTCGCCCATCTAAACCTGACCGCACTATGCCGCTGCCTCAGCCAATAAGATTTGCGCACCTATAGCTCAATATCCAACTGTTCCGGTGCGATGCGCTATTATTGGTGCGCGCTAAGTCTTGTGCGCTCTTCCCAATTAATCCGCTTAGGTGTTATATGTCGCATGCTGCACCTTAGTAATAATGGCGTGATCGACCTGTGCCAGTTACCAGATAAGGCGATGCCGATTGGAAATGTGGAAGAACTAAAAGGGGATGCTGTGCGAGACCAAATACTGCCAAAGCGCCTGGGTTACGTGAAAGCGCCCAAGTGCGCACAGTCCAATGCCAAATAGGCGCAAAGCGGCCCAGTTATGTAAGAATGCACAGTTCGCTCGTGCTGGAATCGTGGTGTGCCTCAAGTAAATGTGCCAGTAAGATGGGAGCTGCGATGCGCAGTGCACCGGTGCAGTGGATTGTTGTGTGTGATAGAGATTGTGCAAAGAGTGCGCAGAATGTGAGTTGCAGGTAAAGTGTAAAAGGAGTGCGCAAAGGCGCATCGAGCGCGCAATAAATGTAGAAGGCAGATAAGGAGCGTGGGGGGGGGGCGCATGGAGGCGGCTTGAAGCGCGATGAGGCGCATTTAGGGCGCACAATGATTGGCGGCTAAACGGTCAAAGGCGCACAAAAGCGCACGAAGGCGCGCAAAAGCGCGCTACGCAAAGTGTGCGGAAGCCATCTAGGAGGTGCACACAATCGCAAAAAATGCCGTAGTATGCGCACAGGGCGATAGGGAGCCGTATCATCTCCTCCCAACTGAAGTACTGACTGTCCTCAGGCAGCATGCGATTGGTCAGCGCAAAATTTTCTTCGCTCACATAAGCGGCCATCCTCTCCTTATCCATCTCTGACCACCATCTATCCTCTATAACTCTTTCCACAACCCATCTCTACCCGATCCGATGGCTTCAGCATTTACCTTAGCCCTCAGACAAACGATCCTGGCCCTCGATGAGACCCTCCCTGCTGCTGGGAGTGAGCAGACGACGATGCAAGCTTGGGGTGAAGGGTTTTGTAGTAAACTGGTGCACTTTTTGTGTTTCTATAACTGGCGCAGGTTGCTAAGGGTCAGGTCATGTAGAACATGTATAAAAGCCATGCGGACTGTGTCCAAGATGACGCAGAACCCGACGCGCTCCTCACGAAGGCGCGTAGCGCATTCAGCGGAATCATGGTGGAGGAGTGGCTTGCTTGGGGCGAAGAGCTGATGCCCGATATGCGTAAGATGATTGAGGAGAAAGAGAGGTCCGAGGAATTTGAGCGTAGGGCGCACGAGCTGGCGGAGCGGCTGGAAGGTGAGTTCAGAGCCATTGACGAGGCGAGCGATATAGATACCGCCGAGGCGCAGGAGGACGAAAAGGCGTGCGTTGCACTGGTGCGCTCTTTGCGCGCGCTTTCTGCCGCTACCGATGCTGAGGTTGTAGGCGAAGGAACTGGGGAGTCTTGGGAGAGTGGGGTGACGAGCGAGGGGGAGAACGAGCATAGCGATGAGAGCGCCAGTGCGGACGAAGGCGCAAGTGCGCGCCCGGTGCGCGCAACGCGGCAACGCGCATATATCGAAGTGCCGCCACTGAGTGGGGTTGCCGCCACCTCTAACGCTAATAGCGGACCAGTAAGTTTCTTTGGATATGCGTCAAACTCACTAAACCATTCCCTTTCTCTACGCTAGTGTGATAACTGCCGCCGCATCGGCCAACCAGCTAGGTGCACCTCTGTCAATGGAAAACGGTGCGCCCCATGCGCAAAGGGTAAGAGAAAGTGCGAATGGACGAAGCGCACCCTCGCACAGCTGCGCGCAACCCCTAGAGGCAGGAAAGCGGCTACTGGGCGCTCTGGTCTGTCTTTTTCTCATCCTACTTCCATGCTGCGCTAAACTTTCCAAAGGCGCGCCGCAAATTGACAAGGGCAATGAGAGCGATGTGGGGCTCATCAGCCCCTCGAAAGAGCGCACATCCAAGCGCCGCAAAGTCGAAAACGCGCCCCCTCCACCATCGCAAGTGCACCCAAGGCCGCGCCGCCTTACCGTTCGCCAGGCAAGTGTGCACACGCAATCCTCGCACCAAACCAGATCGGGAAACACCTCGGGGGATGCGGTTTATCAAGGTCAAGATGTTGAGGCGCTCGACTTAGCGCAATGCCACGCGTTAGTTGCAGTCTTGGGCGCCACGCACGATTGCCTTCAAGAAGATGTCCAAAGGTCGCTCATCGAGTTAGAGGTCGCTAAGAGCCGGTTGCGCAGTGCGGAGCAAGCGGAGGCGGACGCAAAGGCGAAACTGGGTGCAGCCACGGAGCGCCTGGAGTTCCTGGAGTCCATTGAATAGCTGCACAATGGTATAAGTTTTAGATAGTAGGTTAATCAATCTCTTTGTTGCGCCTGTGATACGCATGGTGCGCTCTGAAGCAGAGAAGTGTGCGCACGCGCGCGGATGTGCGCACTTTGCGCCAACCTGCGCGCGCACTTCCATGGTGCCATAAAACGAAATTTGTAAGCCCAAATAATATGTGCGAGAGAAAAGAGATAATATAAGCAATGTTCGAGCAAGAAGTGTCAAGCGCACAAAAAACGCGCACCATGCAAAGATGCGCAAATGCAAAGGGGAGCGGAAAAATTGTCCAACCATCACTTTCCTCCTCCCAACTGAGATATTGACCATGTCCATCAATAAAAAAAGTAAGAGATAAAATGAAGCGCACACGATATCACCAAGTCTAAAAAAATGGGAAAGGCTCAGTAGATCATCACGGCCGGTAAAACCCATGGGTTGCGCAATCACAGAACGTGTCCAGATGCGACTTCGCGAATAGGAAAAGGTAATGTAAAAAAATGAAAGAAAGCAAAGCGTACGTATAAAATGGTGAAGTATCCATAGCGGTGCGCACGGGGCGCTAGTTGCGCGCCTCATTGGCGCTTTCTTCTTCCTCAGCGCTATCTCCTTGTGCTTCTTCTTCATCAACTGCTTCTTCGTCTTCTGTGTCCAGTACTATGGACTCTTCCATCTCTCTTAACCGCGTTCTGGTGATATCGAGCGCTATGTCAGGAAGCGCAATGGACTTGCGCGCGTGGTATGGCAATAGGCGGAATGCGGCTACTGGCCTGTCAAATACTGTCCCGTTGAGCTCGCAGACTATGTATGCGCCGCCCTGATTGTGCGACACTATAACTAGAGGACCGAGATAACGCGCGCGCATTTTGCGGTTAAGGCTCTTTTCGATTGCCGTGTTGCGCATAAGGACTAAGTCGCCGCGCTGGAAGTCGAAGCTGCGGATGGTTTTTGAGTGCGCTTTCTCGAAACGGAGTGCCGCCTTGCGCCTCTCTGCATAGACGCGGGAATGGATGCGCGCTAAGTCTGCTGGACGCTTTTGTAATGCGCACGCGCGCCGCGCGATTAAGTCTGTCATGGAGAGTATAGAATCTGGGGGTGGGTTAAGGTATGTCGCTTCAATGATATCGAGAGGGATTAGAGGCTGCGCGCCTGTAACAATGAAGTATGGCAAAACACCGAGGCGCTTCCGAACTGTGATGCGCTCCGCCCAAAAGACTGAGTACAGTGCACTGAACCACTTTGATTCTACTCCATCTCCTGCTTTGATAAGTGCTTGACGCACATCAAAATGTGCGCGCTCAACAATTCCATTAGCGCGCGAATTATAGCCAGATATGTGGATATGATTGATATGGTAGCGCTTACTGAGATAGGCTAGCGCTTTGATGAATGGCTTGCCATTATCAGTGACTATCTCGCACAATGCACCCCATCTGCAGATGAGGTCTTGGAACATCCAATCGCCAAGTGCGCTCGCATTTTCTTTAGGGAGCCCGCGGAATTCCGGCCAAGTCGCAAGTGAGCAATGCCCTTGGACGATATAGCGCCGCCCTGCTGATACTGGTAAGTGCATCGTATCAATATAAACTTTACTGAACAGGGGCGCAGGCATTGCGACGACTGGCGGTATTAGAACCTTCTGTGTTTGCTGGATCTGGCAAATATGACAAGTGCGCACGAACCAAACGATGTCGTCCATAACATGCGGCCACCAAAAGCGCTCGAGCAATGCGGAGCGTGTCGCGTAAAAGCGCTTGTGTCCAATGTTGTCATGGATGGCGCACAATATCGGTAAGCGTCTAGACTGCCAAATAACAAGCTGGTGCGCACCATGCGCATTGCGCTTCCATAGGCGTGTCTTGTCTTTGAAAAATGCGCTCGCGTAGCGCACGAGCGCGCTGTACTCGGAATCTGTGAAGTCGCTAGGGCGCGTTAGGGTATCCATCCAAATCCAGACCAAATCTAACTTCTCATCCTCTGCATCTGCTGTTGCACTCCTTGGAACTTGGCTATAGTCATCGTCATAAATAAGCGCACTATTGCGCGCATTTTGCGCGTTTTTGTTTGGCTCTGGCTGCGTCAGCGCAAGGGCTTGCGCATCCAAAGACTGTGAAATGGGACGTATCGCATGCATAAATCCATGTAGCGCATCAATCCAGTCCTCAAACTCTTCATCCTCTTCTCCCTCTAAGTCCTCTGGCTGCTTTGGCCGACGCGAAAGCCCATCTGGACCATGCACCGCTCCCCTAACATGCACGAGTGTAAAGTGGAATGTAAGGATTGAGACAATCCACCGGTTAATGCTAGCGGATGGTTGGATATCGGGGTTTTGTAGCATGCCTTTGATATAGCGCGCGTCAGTCTCCACAATTAAGTTGCGCACACCTATAATATAAAGGCGCAAACTGCGCAGCGCGCGGTAAAGCCCATAGATCTCTAGCTTCGGTTGTGAAAAGCGCGCTTCTCTGTCATTGAGCATAATCGAGCCGAACCGGTTGTAAATGCGCGTTCTTGCATCTGCGCTCTTTTGCTGGCAAAGGTAAAAGCTGACCGCTATCTGGGAAGAGTCGACTGCAAGGATAACAGGGAGTTCTGAGGAATAATCGATCGGTTGTAGTGCAGGACACTCTAGCACTGCTTGCTTGATGTCATTTTGCGCCGCTATCTGCTCTGGGCCCCATTCAAATGGAGCATCCTTGCGCATAAGCCTTGTGAGCGCGTTAACGCGGTGCGCATAATTGCGGATATAAATGCGCATTAAACCGACTGTTCCCAAGAATGCGCGCACTTCTGACAGTGTGTGGCATGCGCCCCAATTGCGGATAACATCTACCTTGCCGCATTCGGGTTTTCTACCTTCTGGGGTGCAATAATGGCCAAGAATGACAAAGTTTTCAGTGCACAAGGTGGATTTCGTCCCAGAGAAAGTGCCGCCGCTATATTTCATGCGCTGCACAATGCGGTTCACATTCTGAAAGTGCTCCCACACAAAGCGCCTTACACCAGGGTTCGTAGTGAGCGCTTCGCACGAGCCATCCGGTAAAATGTAGCGCTTCGAAGGCCCCTTGACTGGAACATCGTCAATATAGGGAACGGTGTAATCCGGTATCTCTGGCTGCAGAATATAGGACACATCATCGTGGAAGATTGGTACTGAGTTTGTCCAACCCATTGGCAATGTAACGAGGCGCATTGCGCCATATGGTGTCTGGAATGTTGTAAGATCGCGCGACGATTCTTTGATTAAGCGCTCATCGTATCCCACATATAGATCAAGGACGGCGCTGCATGCGCGCCCCGCAAATTGCTTTGCAAGGTGCTCAGGTGTAGGGGTGACGCCGGAGTGTTTAATGGTAACGCGATTAAGCGGTTCGAGGCTATGTACGATGCGCAGTGCTTTTCCATCTTTCTTGAGTGTGCAGAACCAGCGCGATCTATATGCCGAATTTGAGTGCTCATAAACACCAGAGTCTATTTTCTTCCGGATAATGGCGCAAACTTCGTCGTATATGCCTGGTGGAATGGGGATGTTGCGCTCTATCCAAGGAGTGTGCGGAATAACTGGGATTTCTACTGGGGGAAAGAACGCGGTCTTGAAGCTACCGCGCTCCTCATCGCTCCATGCAAAGGCTTCATTCTGCAAAGACATCAAGTGGTGTAAAACCTTCATCTCCTCTGGTAATAGGAAATCAGTGTGGCGCTCCTGGAGCGCTTGCATGCGCTCTTCAGTATAGCGCCCGGTCGGGGTAAATGGTGGCGGATTTGGTAAAAGCACAGGAAGCGCTGCTAGCGGATCGCCTATAATGTTGCGCTCGATGCGGAATTCGTTTGGGACGGGCGCAATAACTGGCTTGACTTTTCTAGCAACCGGTTTATACTTCTTCTTGGTCACTACGCCCTTTTGCGGTGCGCGCACCGCTAAATCGATAAAAGGTGCGCGCGCATGTGCGCTTTTCGGAAACGCGGCAGGAATAAGCGCCACAGGGTTGATTGAATTTAAGAGCACCTGCACGTGACTGTTGGTACACTGGGATAGGTAGAGTTGAGAGATAATAGAGGTGGAAGGAACAGAAGCGGAAAATGGAATAAGCGCAAACGCAGAAATGTCACAAGATTGGGTATCAGAGTCAAATGTTATGATAGTGGCGGCTTCTCCTTGGTCTGAGATCAATTCCTCGAAGCCTTGCAAAAATTTCTTTGCGGGTTATGCTGAATAGCAAAGTGCGGTGTTGCTGGAGCTGGTAAGAAGTGGCGCGGCTTCCCCCTAGGCTTTGTTGGAATGGTGGAGATGGCGCCAGTATTCGGATCGCAGATTGTAATTGTTTGCGCTTCGTCCGCAAAGTTGCGCACGATGGAGCGCGTTAACACGTCGAAGGGGCGCCCTAACAGAATATCGTAAGCAGGTGAATGGATAACGTGAACTTGCACATAGACAACAATATCCCCAATGCACGCAGAAATGTTGCGCGCAAGCCCAAGCGACTCATCTACCTCTCCATTGGCTGATTGCATGTATAAATGAATGCGCGGGTCGTACTGAAGCCCAAGACGATGGCAGACTGCTTCTGACATTGCGATAATTTGTGAACCCGGATCTAAGATAGCTTCAAAGTACTCTTGGTTGTCGATCAATAAATCAATGGAGCGAAGCGCATGCGACTCTTTAGCAACCTTCAAAACATCGGGGTTTTCAATTTCGCCTGGTTGGAGATGGGTAAGGTACTGTTCAAATGGATCCTGCAAAACAATAGGAAGCGGCCCTGCAATTGCCGCGCTAGCTGGGGGTGTCGCATTAAGCACTTTATCTCCCGCAAAAGGCGCGCGCGCTTCGCAGTGCGCAAATGGCATAACGCTCGCAAGGTTTGTAGCTACCACTTCCGTACTGGTAGCTGCAATGCGCTTTGGGGTGACTTGTTCTCTATGGCGCTGCCTGAGATCAGGCGAAAGGGATAGAAGCTCTTCATGCGAAACCGTAACAGAGGGCGCCTTCATGGCACGCGCATATACGTCGTCGACAATCTGCGGGTTCTGGATGGGAATGACAGTGCAGTATGATGGCTCTTTGCCTTTGGAAGAGTTAGCTGGTATGTCTGGTTTATCTGCTGCTGCGGGCGCAAAACGCGCCTCAGGAATGTTGGAATAGGGATGTATGGGTGTCTCGTCGGGCGCATCAGTTGCGCTCGCAGCGGATTGCGAAGCTGGGGACTCAATACTGTCGGCGGGTGCCATGTCTGTGGTTGTAGAATGCACACCCTCTTGGTTGGATGTATTGCGCGGTGCGCGCCGCAGAATTTCAACGCCGTCGAAGACTTGCCTCTTGCGAAGCGCCATCAACTCCCTCTCGAGCGCATCAATGCGCTCTTCCTTCGTTAGTTGCGCATTTGGTGCGCTTTGCATATAATCTGCTGCAGGAGCTGAAGTGGCAACGTACGTCGACTGTAGAGATGCAGCTGGAGCTGGACGAGGCGCTATATTGTAGATGAGCTGCGAATTGGTATTAGATGAAAGTCGACCTGTGGCAATCTGCCCTGGGTTGCGCTTATGCCATTCCTCGATGCGCTCGCCTAGGAAATTGCCTGGAATAGAACGCGGCACGAATGCGCCACCTGGGAGTACGATGCGCCCTTCCGCATTTCGCCTACACTTTCCTTCGCTAATAAGGCGCTCAATTGAAGCGCACTCAGGGATATAGTGCCCTGTCTGACCGCAACCATTGCACCTGTCGTTGTTCGAGTGAGGTGCACCATTTCCGCCATCTCTGCGTGATGCACTCAATGCAGTAACTATCGTCTGTGTCATGCGCTCGAATAAGACTGAAATGTCTTCTGCTTTGACTACGGGTGCGCTAGGTTGTGGCTGGGAAATGGGTGCGCTGGGTGCTGAGTAGGGCACATACATATCGGAGTTTTGCGCTGTGAGCCCAGTAAGTGGCTGGAAATAGCGCGCTGGGCCTTCAAAGATAAAGTCGATCGCATCGCGTATTGCATCTAATGAGTATGGCACATTTGCAGGCTGATTCGGTACCGCAATCGCAAGGCGGCTCAAAATGCGCTCTAGCTGGTCTGGTCGAAACACCCTAACGAACATGCGGCTTTGGTCGTAGCGCGCCAATATGCCTTGCGCAACTAAGTATTCGCTAATGTTGAAAAATGCGCGATAATAGCGCGCGATTTCTTCTGCAGTTACGAGGCCAATGCGTGCGGTCTCACCAATAAGCTTGTCCAGGTCACTAATACTCCATTTACTGCCATCCCTAGAGCCAGGATAAAGCTTTAGGACAGCGTCTTTGAATGCACCATAGTTGTGCGTCGCGCTATACTCTGGTAGCAGTTTCCAAGTGTCTGCAGTGTCGCTGTCCAAATAGCGCACTGTGTGGAATTTCTTATCGGTCTCGTCGGTGACGTTACAATCACGGAGGAGTTGCGCAAGCTCCTCAAAGTACTTCTGGAGTTCGCGCGGTTTTGCAGGGTCAAAGCGCGGCGCGTTTTGGTTAGATGCAGATGGCATGTGCATGGTAGCCATGGTAGGTGGAATAAGGTGTGTAGAGTTACGATCTGGTAAAAGCACAGCGAAATTCGGAGGTGGGGAAAAATGCGGTGATGCGGACGGAGTTAGGGTAGGTAGGGATGATTCAGGTGAAGGTGGAGGTAAAGACAGCGCGGACGAGTGATGTGTGTTGTTTAGGAAGAGTGATTCAAATACTGGTATTTCCCCAAGCTGGAGCGCAGTTGCTAGCAGCTCGGAATGGAGAGTGCGAAGGTGGTTAATCTTGAAGCGAAGGGCGAGCCGATGGAGGTCTAAAATATGGTCTGATAAACAGAAACCCCTCGCGGTGGGCTCCAGAAAATGATGAGTTCGGTTGGTACTCAGTGCAGAGTCTCAACAGAAGGGGTGAACACTTAACCTACAACTGCAGGCGTGCTCGGGGTGAGGGGGGAGTTCGCTTAGATGGCCTCGGATCGTCCTTCAGGGCGCGGAGACTATAGAGAGGCTGGTACAGCAATTTTCAGTGTGTGCACTAGTAGTGTACACGAAAGGGGAGATATGCGCAGTGGCGGAAAAGTGCGCAACGCAAAGAGGCAAAAACGCGCAGTGCGGAAAAACGCGCAACGAGAGCGCAAAAGTGCGCAACGATGAGGATGATGAAGGCGGGAGGTGTAACAGGACAAAGACGACACTGGAATGTACTGTGAAGGTGGTGCACAGTTTGGGGGTGCAAACAGAGTGAAAGCGCAAGGAGCGGAAAAAAGGCACAGACGGTGCGCAAAATGCGGCTATGCAAAAGGGTGCGCAAAGGGTGCGCAAACGTGGCTATACGAAGGGCGCACTACGATAGTGCACAGACAAGGACGAAGGACGCAACGCAAGGGACGCAACGCAACAATATGACGAGGGGACGCAAACGATAACGCAAACACGGCTATACGAAGGGCGCACTACGAAGGCGCACGGACTGGACGCTGGTGCACAGACTATGTGCGATGCTGACTGAGCTAATAACTATGAGGGGGGGAGGGAAAAATCCTCTGGATTCTCTATCTGTCCGCTACTATGTACAAATGGCTTATGTGATAAAATGGTGAAATAAAGTATAAAAATAGGAAGCGCCATGCGCTACCCACAAGCGCGTCCATTCGCCCATCTAAACCTGACCGCACTATGCCGCTGCCTCAGCCAATAAGATTTGCGCACCTATAGCTCAATATCCAACTGTTCCAGTGCGATGCGCTATTATTGGTGCGCGCTAAGTCTCATGCGCTCTTCCCAATTAATCCGCTTAGGTGTTATATGTCGCGTGCTGCACCTTAGTAATAATGGCGTGATCGACCTGTGCCAGTTACCAGATAAGGCGATGCCGATTGGAAATGTGGAAGAACTAAAAGGGGATGCTGTGTGAGACCAAATACTGCCAAAGCGCCTGGGTTACGTGAAAGCGCCCAAGTGCACACAGTCCAATGCCAAATAGGCGCAAAGCGGCCCAGTTATGTAAGAATGCACAGTTCGCTCGTGCTGGAATCGTGGTGTGCCTCAAGTAAATGTGCCAGTAAGATGGGAGCTGCGATGCGCAGTGCACCGGTGCAGTGGATTGTTGTGTGTGATAGAGATTGTGCAAAGAGTGCGCAGCAGGGAATGTGAGTTGCAGGTAAAGTGTAAAAGGAGTGCGCAAAGGCGCATCGAGCGCGCAATAAATGTAGAAGGCAGATAAGGAGCGTGGGGGGGGGCGCATGGAGGCGGCTTGAAGCACGATGAGGCGCATTTAGGGCGCACAATGATTGGCGGCTAAACGGTCAAAGGCGCACAAAAGCGCACGAAGGCGCGCAAAAGCGCGCTACGCAAAGTGTGCGGAAGCCATCTAGGAGGTGCACACAATCGCAAAAAATGCCGTAGTATGCGCGCAGGGCGATAGGGAGCCGTATCACCGCTTTGTGCCTCTCTGCATAGACATGGGAATGAATGTGCGCTAAGTCTTCTGGCCACTTTTGTAATGCATGCGCTCACCACATGATCAAGTCTGTAGTGGAGAGTATAGAATCTGGGGGTGGGTTAAGGTATGTCACTTTAATGATATTGAGAGGGATTAGAGGCTGTGCACCTGTGACGATGAAGTATGGTGAAATGCCAAGGCACTTCTGTACCATGATGTGCTCTGCCCAAAAGACTGAGTACAGTGAACTGAACCATTTTGACTCTAATCCATCTGCAGCTTTGATAAGTGCTTGGCATACATCAAAATGTGCATGCTCAACAATTCCATTAGCACACAAATTATAGTTAGATATGCAGATGTGATTGATATGGTAGCGCTTACTGAGATAGGCTAGCGCTTTGATGAATGGCTTGCCATTATCAGTGACTATCTCATTGATGTGTTCAGTTGGTACTCAGTGCAGAGTCTCAATGGAAGGGGTGAACACTTAACCTACAACTGCAGGCGTGCTCGGGGTGAGGGGGGGTTCACTTAGAGGGCCTCGGATCATCCTTCGGGTCACGGAGACTATGAGGAGGCTGTAATGGCAGTTTTTAATGTGTGCACTAGTTGCATACACTCAAAGGAAGATATGCACAATAGCAGGAAAGTGCGCAATGCAAAGGGGCAAAAATGTGCAGTGTGGAAAAACATGCAATGGGAGTGCAAAAGTGCGCAACGATCAGGAAAATGGAAGTGGGAGGTGCAGTGGGATGAAGATGGCACTGGGATGTGCTGTGAGGGAGGCACACAGATTAAAGGTGCAAACAGTGATGATACTCAACCCAGAAACCCAAACAAAACCTACTAAATGGCTTTGGATGGTATAACATGAGTCAGAGGAAGGGTGCGAGATGGTACTAAATATCACCGCTGAGACCAAAATGTTGTGTTTAGTGACACAAAATAGTAAGTGATGGTTCGAATAATCTGTAAGAGCATACGAGGTTGTTCAAATAAGTTCGAAAGAGGTCCAAAGATGTGCGAAATAGGTTCAAAAAAAATTCAAAGTCAATTTTGTGACATTCGAAGCGATTCGGAGTATGTGTCATAATGTCTCGATGCGAGTAGAAATGTTCTCCAGACCTTAAAGTGTGTAGTGGACCTATCAATGGAACGAGGGCACAATAAGCAGAAAAAGGCGTAAATGGTGCACAAAACATGGCTATACAAAAAAAGGCACAAATGGTGCACAAATGCAGCTATATGAAGGGTGCACTGCAAGAGTGCACAAATGAAGACAAAGAACACAATGCAGGGACAAAATGCAGCAATACGACAAGGGAATGCAAATGATATGCAAACATGGCTATACAAAGGGTGCACTACAAAGGCGCATGGACTGGATGCTGGTGCAGAGACTATGTGCGATGCTGACTGAGCTATGAACTATAAGGAGGGGAAAGATCCTCTGGATTCTCTATCTGTCCATCTACTATGTACAAATGGCTTATGTGATAAAAATGGTAAAATAAAGTATAAAAATAGAAAGCACCATGCACTACCCACAAGCACACCCATTCGCCCATCTAAACCTGACTGCACTATGCCGCTGCCTCAGCCAATAAGATTTGCACACCTATAGCCCAATACCCAACTGTTCCAGTGTGATGTGCTATTTTTGGTGTGCTCTAGGTCTTGTGCGCTCTTCCCAATTAATCCACTTTGGTGTTATGTGTTGCATGCTGCACCTTAGTAATAATGATGTGATTGACCTGTGCCAGTTACCAGATAAGGCGATGCCAATTGGAAATGCAGAAGAACTATAAGGAGATGCTGTGAAAGGCCAAATACTGCCAAAGCACCAGGATTATGTGAAAGCGCCCAAGTGCACACAGTCCAATTCCAAATAGGTGCAAAGCATCCCGATTATGTGAGAATGTGCAGTTCACTCATGTTGGAATCATGGTGCACCTTGAGTAAATGTGCCAGTAAGATGGAAGCCATGATGCGCAGCACAACTGGTGTGGTGGATTGTTGTGTGTGTGATAGGGATTGTGCAATGAGTACACAGCAGAGAATGTGAGTTACAGGTAAAGCATACAAGGAGCATGCAAAGGCACATTGAGCATGCAAAGGCGCATTGAGTGCACAATAAATGTGAAAGGCAGATAAGGAGTGTGGGGGGGGGGGCACGCTGAGGCAGTTTAAAGTGCAACAGGGCACATTTAGGGTGCACGACAGAAGGCAGCTATGGGGGATTTAAAAGCACAGTAGAAAAAGTAAAAGGCACACAAAAGCACACCTAAGCAGTCAAAGGTGCACGAAAGTGCATGGAAGCATGCAAAGGCGCATGAAAGCGCATGAAGGCATGCAAAAGCACACTGTGCAAAGTGTGTGGAAGCCATCTAGGAGGTGCACACAATCGCAAAAAATGCCATAGTATGCGTGCAGGGCGATAGGGAGCCATATCATTGCAACACTTCAAATGCTTTTGAATGACTTTGTACTACTTCAAACAATATTGGCTGCCATATAGCTGTTTTAAAACACTTTTGATACATGCTGCACATTTGGAACAAACCATTTCATTGCATATCAAGCACTACCAGACACAAAGAGAGACTACAAGAGATTTAGAATACGATAAGTGCAGTTTTATGTTTCAATGATATATTAAAGCAATAGAACAAGAACTCTTACCATACTGAGACAATGTACTGAGACAATATATGTTTCATTTATCATTTGTTTTATGTTTTACAATACCTTTATTGCTGTGCATATTGCCTCATGTTTTCCACATGTTCTTGTTTTTTTTTTAGTAATATTTCTTCAAATTGTATATAGACTTGTATTAGTTACTTAGAATGACAAGCCAAGCAACAGGGAACACAGAAGAAGTTACCCTCTCACTCATCGTCTAGTTTAAGAGCCATTCTCTTGAGTCTGAGCTCACATCATATCTCTAAGTTCTGTGAAATATCATGAACTTCTTCGAAACTATCGTATTCACTCCTCATTTTATCGCACATTGCCTATCGCCTCTTGACAAACACTCCTTATTTGTTATATTTGCTTTTTGACATACCTCGACATTAGTCTGACATCTACAAACTTCTTTGAACTCACTTTAAACCTCTTCAAACTTCTTCGAGCCTACTTTGAACTATTTCACACATCTTTGAACCTATTTTGACCTCTTTTGAACCTCTTCATATGTCTTTAAAGACTATTTGCCACAGCCCTTACCATTTTGCATCACTAAACACAATGTTTTGGTCTCAGCGGTGACATTTAGTACCAACTCGCACCATTCCTCTAGCCTGAGTTATACTTTCTAAGCCTTTTAACAGGGTTTTGTTAGGTTTCCAGGTTGAGTATCATCACCATTTGCACAATTTATTGTATAGCTGCATTTTGTGCACCATTTGTGCATTTTCCCACCAGTTGCGCTCGCATCTCATTTGCATCCCTAGCCTGTGTGTCACCCTTGCAGCACATCCCCATGCTGTCCTTGTCCCACTACACCTCCTGCTTTTGTCTCCCTCATCATTGCACATTTTTCTGCACTGTGCATTTTTGCCCCTTTGCATTGTGCACTTTTTTGCCATTGTGCATACCTTCCCTTTTGTATACACAACTAGTGCGCACATTGAAAACCATTGTACCAGCCTCTTCATAGTCTCTGCATCTTGAAGGATGATCCAAGGCCCTCTAAGCAAACCCTCTCACCCCAAGCATGCCTGCAGCTGTAGGTTTAGTGTTCACCCCTTCTGTTGAGACTCTGCACTGAGTACCAACTGAACACATCATTTCTGGAGTCCACCATGTTAACACTTCCAAAGGCAAAGAGCCATCATATTGCACTGTCATTCCTATCCAGAATCTGCAGATTGTTGACAATGTATATGCATGTGCCATGAAGGTGCCCTCCATTACAGTTTTGCATGAAGAGCTCCTTTCACTTTTGCCTGATCTCAGACAGCGCCATAGAGAACAAGTCACCCCAAAGCGCTGATATGGCTCCCTATCACCCTGCATGTATACTACAATATTTTTTGTGATTGTGTGCACCTCCTAGTTGGCTTCTGCTCACTTTGCACAGCACACTTTTGTGTGCCTTTGTGTGCTTCCATGCACTCTCACATGCCTTTGACCACTTAGATGCACCTTTTACATTTCTACTGTGCCTTTGGATCCCCCTCAGCTGCCTTCTGTCATGCACTCTAAATGCACCTTGTTACACTTCAATCTGCCTCTATGTGCCTTCCCCCACACTCCTTATCTGCCTTTCACAATTATTGCGCACTCAATGTGCCTTTACATGCTCCTTTTATGCTTTACCTGCAACTCACATTCTTTGCTGCACACTCATTGCATTATCCTTACCACACACACAACAATCCACCACACCAATTGTGCTGCACATCACAGCTTCCAGCTTACTGGTGCATTTATTTGAGGTGCACTGCAATTCCAGCATGAGCAAACTGCACATTCTCACATAATCTGGGTGCTTTGCACCTATTTGGCATTGGACTGTGCACACTTGGGCATTTTCATGTAATCCTGGCACTTTGGTGCTATTTGGCCTCACACAGCATCTCCTTATAGTTCTTCTGCATACTCAATCAGCATCGCCTTATCTGGTAACTGGCACAGGTCGATCACGTCATTATTACTAAGGCACAGCATGCGATGCATAACACTGAAGCAGATTAATTGGGAAGAGCACATGGGACCTAGAGCATACCAAAAATAGAGCATCGCACTGGAAAGTTGGGTATTGGGCTATATCATGTGCAAATCTTATTGGCTAAGGCAGCGGCATAGTGTGGTTGAGTTTAGATGGGCCAATGGATGCACTTGTGGATAGCACATGGCACTTTCTATTTTTATACTTTATTTTACCATTTTTTATCACATTAAGCCATTTGTATATAGTAGGCAGACAGATAGAGAATCCAGAGGATCTTTTCCCCCCTCATAGTTCATAGCTCATTCAGCACCGCACATAGTCTGTGCACCAGCATCCAGTCCATGCACCTTTGTAGTGTGCCCTTCATATAGCCGCATTTGCATATTGTTGCGTTCCCTCATCATATTGCCACCTTTCATCCCTTCATTGCATTCTTTGTCTTTGCTTGTGCACTCTTGCAATGCACCCTTCATATAGCTGCATTTGCACATTTATTTGTATAGCCATGTTTTGTACACTGTTTGCACATTTTTCCACCCGTTGCATTTGCATCCTGCTTGCATCCCTAAACTGTGCACCACCCTTGTCCCACTACACCTCCTGCTTTCATCTCCCTCATCATTGCACATTTTTGCTCCTTTGCATTGCATACTTTTTCACCATTGTGCATATCTTCCCTTTAGCATATACAACTAGTGTGCACATTGAAAACCACTGTACCAGCCTCTTCATAGTCTCCACACCCTGAAGGATGATCCGAGGCCCTCTAAGCAAACCCTCTCACCCTGAGCATGCCTGCAGCTGTAGGTTTAGTGTTCACCCCTTCTGTATGATGCACAGTGCTTTTCCATCTTTCTTGAGCATGCAAAACCACTGCGATCTATATGCTGAATTTGAGTGCTTGTAAATGCCTGAGTCTATCTTCTTCCAGATAATAGTGCAAACTTCTTTGTATATGCCTGGCAAAATGGGGATGTTGCACTCTATCCAAGGTGTGTGTGGAATAACCAGGATTTCTACTGGGGGAAAGAATGCGGTCTTGAAACTGCCACACTCCTCATCACTCTATGCAAAGGCTTTATTCTGCAAAGACATCAAGTGGGGTAAAATCTTCATCTCCTCTGGTAGTAAGAAATTGGTGTGGTGCTTTTGGAGTGCTTGCATGCACTCTTCAGTATAGCGCCTGATTAGGGTAAACAGTGGCAGATTTGGTAAAAGCACAGGAAGTGCAACTAGTGGATTGCCTATAATGTTGTGCTTGATATGGAATTCATTTTGGATGGGCACAATAACTGGTTTGATCTTTCTAGCAACCGGTTTATACTTCTTCTTGGTTACTATGCCCTTTTGCAGCATGCATGCTGCTAAATCGATAAATGGTGCATGCACACGTGTGCTTTTTGGAAATGTGGCTGGAATAAGTGCCACAGAGTCAATTGAATTTAAGAGCACCTGCACATGACTGTTGGTACACTGGGATAGATAGAGTTGAGAGATAATAGAGGTCGATGGAACAGAAGCAGTGATAGGTCCACTATGTGCTATAAGATCTGGAGAAGGATCTAATTGTATCTACACATTATGACACGCACTCCGAATCACTACGAACACCACAAAATTGACTTTAAATTCTTTTCAAACTATTTCGCACTATTTCAGACAACTTCAAATGACTTCGAATGACTTCGAATAATCTCATGACACTTCAAATGCTTTTGAACAACTTCATACTACTTCAAATGATATCAGCCACCATATAGTTGTTTCGAAACCATTTCGAGTTGCACTGCTCATCTGGAATAAACCATTTCATTGCATATCAAGCACCACCAGACACAAAGAGAAGACAAGAGATTTAGAATATGATAAGTGCGGTTTTACATTTCAATGATATATTAAAGCAATAGAACAAGAACTTTTACTATACTGGGACAATGTATGTTTCACTTATTATCATTTTTCATTTGTTTTATGTTTTACAATACCTTTATTGCTGTGCATATTGCCTCATGTTTTCCACATGTTCTTGTTTCCTTTTTAGTAATATTTCTTCAAATTGTATATAGACTTGTACTAGTTACTTAGAAATATAGCAAAGCAATGGGGAACAGAGAAGAAGTGACCCTCTCCACTACTATCAGATTTAAAAGCAGTTCTCTTGAGTCTTAGCTTGCATTGTACCTCTAAAGTTCTGTGAAATATTACAAACTTCGAACTTTTGTATTCGCTCTCAACTTGTCACCCATTGCCTATTGCCACTCAAAAACCACTTCTTATCTGCTATATCTGTTTTTGACATATCTCGCCACCAGTCAGACATCTTCAAACCTCCTTGAACTTACTGCGAACAACTTTGAACATCTTCAAACCTACTTTGAACTACTTTGCACACCTTCAAACCTATTTCAAACTTTTTTGAACATCTTTGTATGCCTTTAAAGACTATTTTCCACATCTCTTACCATTTTGCATCACTAAACACAATGTTTTGGTCTCAGAAGTGATATTAGTACCAACTCACACCCTTCCTCTAGCCTGAGTTATACTTCCTAAGCCTTTTAACAGGTTTTATTAGGTTTCCAGGTCAAGTATCATCATTTTGGAGCCCACCGTGAGGGGTTTCTAGATCATTTCATTGTTGAACCTTCAGTCCTTTCTACCACTCATTTCACCTAAAGGAGGCTCAATGATTTCAACTTCACATTGAACTCATTTTGCCTCCAACCCTCCTGAACAACCAGGAGATCTCGATACAGTATCTCGATCATCAATAATATTATTTTGCACTTTTTTGCCTTTTGTGCTTATGACCTCACTACCATCTTCAACTTCAAAACATACAAAACACAACACCACATGAATTTCAACCTCGCGACCTTCGAAATCCACCTCAAACATGTCAACATTCTTTATGCCAGCTCCCAGTCATTCTACATCTCAAAAATTTAATTCAAAATGATCTAAAGAACTTCGAAAATACTTCGAAAAGCTCAAATATCTATTTGTGACTTGCGGTATTTCAGATCAGGACTTAAAGAAGAGACACGCTTGCAGATACATCGACATCGATTCTTATGATCTCTGGAAATTACTTCCAGAGTCCCAGCCTGGCACATCATTTGATGAATTTCACATTGCAGTATTCAAGTTTTATCCCAAAATAGAAGACGAATGAGAATACAGCATTTTGGACATGGATACACTCATTGGAGAACAGCTTCGTACCGGTATTCTTGATGAAAATGATTTAGGAGTTTATTACAGGTTGTTCTACAATATTACGAACTTTCTTCACTCAAAATGTAGACTTTCAGAAGCTGAACAGAGTCAGGTTTTTTTTTGAGGCTTTCAAACAGACTTACAGACTAGAATTGTGGATTGTCTTGAAGTAAAGTTCCCTGACCACTATCCTAATGACCCATATATGCTAAATGACATTCATGATGCTGCAAAATTTGCTATAGCATCCTCGAACTCATATTCTATTCCCCAGCAATCAATTTCAACCTCAAATTCATCGCAGTCTAGCACATCGATCAATTCTGAAGACTTTTCGCATATTCTTGAAAATTTCACATCAAACCTCGCATCAGTTATTGCAGCTTCGAATTTGATCAAATCAGCACCCAAAGTTTCCATTTTGACCTTGTTCATCACTGATATCATACCTTTGGCTACATCGAACCCAGCATCTGACAGTATACCTCATAGCTCAAACAATTCAGATGACTTCGAAGCTTGTATTGTGGCACTCGAACAGGAACTAGCCCTCAAAAAACAGCTTGCACTCGAATGAGAAAATTTCACTTTTCGAAATCATTATGTTGTGCCTCCCAGTCTTTATTGCATCATCCCAGCTTCATTGCACATGCCCATCCCAGTCTCATTGTCTTCACCTTTGGTAATTCCAGTTAAGTTCACTCCAATAGTTGCACCTTCGTTACCTTCGAACTTGATCTTGCCTCTGATATCCTTATCATATTCACCCCCACCATTGCCTATTTCGACCTCAACTTGCCAATCGCCACTACCAGTATTTTTGTCCTCGATCTCATCACCTGTGCCCTCTTCTAATTTAACATCCATTTCGATATCGCATTTGCCCTTGACACTAGATTCCCATTTGCATTTGTCTTCAAAATCCACTATAGTGCTTGAAATCCCATATCCCTCATATATCTATCATATCGAAACTTGCCTACTCCACTTTCTCAAAATTTTTATTACATCCATTGCCAACAAAAATCTTTTTGACCTCATTTTCGACCCCTCAATTCCTCATTCGAATTCGATTCAAACAGTCCTTCGACTCAATTGTTATGATCATGGTTAGCCCTATCAACATCAATCAAATTCACCTATTTTCTTTCTCTTTTTCATATTTTGATCTTATTCTATTTGTCAAACACATTTTACTATGCTCGATACTCTTCAAAATAGCTTCAACAGCTTTCGCCTTTATGCACCTACGTATGCCTTTGCTGACCTTGATCTCAACTCCGAACTCCCTCAAAAATTCCCTACAACTATTTTGCTTTCACCAAATCTTCTTGATATTGACTTTGAACACATCAAAAATCTTCAAACACCTTCGAATCCTGATGATAATGCTTTTGAAAACTTTCAAAACTTCAAAAATGAATAACTATACCTTTTTCTTATTCTCCTATTTCTTCACTCTTCTTATCGATACCTTTCAAAACTCAGAAGACTCCAATATCAAATACAATGAAAGCTTTTGCCCTACTCCTCTAGCATTTCTTCCAACACTTCTATCTCCCTACCCAATACCTCCATCTCAACCTTTTTTTGTGCCAGTTTTTCAGCAATAATTCCACAGCGCACCACCCAATCTTCCTCGACATCTTCGACTCCCTGCAACTCCCTCGCCCTTGCCTTCATCTTCCCCTTCGATGACTGTTTCTTTTCCTTCGACAGTTTTGAGGGCCCTGCAACCAGTTCGACATTGGCCACTGGTTATACAAGATGAATTTGACATACTACAAAAGTTGAAAACAAGTTACCAAACATTCTGAAATGACTGTGAACAATTTTTGTACCTGGTTTCAGGTGTAAATCCTGTTTTGCACTCCCAAATTTTTTTGCCCCACCTTTTTGAAGCCCTTACCTCGATGCACTGCCCTAATAACACCCCTGCACCTCCTGGGTGCACTTCAAACACTTTGCTGTGCCATCCTTGACAATTCAACACAGCTCAGACTTAAACCCAGCACATCGATTGCACTATGAAATCATTAGTACCTCAAAAATTCTTCAAAAATAGGTAAAAAACTCACTGGACCCTCAAAATCGAGGAACCTACTCGTTTTGACCCTGGCCCACTTTGCTGCCTCTACCCCCTCAACTTCCTGTTCCTCATCCTCATTGTTTCCCACCTCAACCACCTTTCACTTCACCACCCACACCACAGGCAGCTCTTCCTCATCCTCATTTTTGTCTTCCTCCCCAGCCTCCACCCTCTTGATAGCCTTCACCTCAGCCTCAAACTCCACATTCTGTCATTGCAATATCTCCTTTGAGATCGTCTTTGCACAAAATTCAGCCAGAATGATACTGTGACCTTCCTGTAACATGACCTTTCAGGCCTCAAGTCATGCCCTTTTTTGCTACCTCCTCCACTTCTCTTTTTGCCTCCTCCTCCTCTCGAATCTGCCTGTCATCCTCCATCTTTCTTTCATGTTCAACCTCTTCAGCTAGCTCTACAAATAACAACTCCCTACCCCACAAAATCCATTTGTGTCAAGCTAAAGGCTTGTAAACCTCGAAAACCTCATTAACAACTGCTTGTATAGCTGGGTCACACTTCTCACCTAAATCATCAGCGAGTTCATCATATTCTGCCTATACGAAATGTTTTAGCATCTTTAATTATGAATTGATCAGTGAGAGACATACCATTTTCATGCAAAAACCCTGCCCCCAGACTTCAAAGTTGATATCTTCTGTGATGCCACACTCGGGCATCGATTTCATGTATTCGAGAATGTCAACATTGAGTTCAGTGAGAAGAGACATGATCAAAGCTAGAGTTGGATGATATAGAAGGTGATGGATGAAAGAAGAATGAGAAATATTTCAAACCTCGCTAAGTTTTTAACACAATCATGCATTCTGCACATGACTTCGATCGGCTGACTGGGACAGTCAGAATTTCAGTAAGGGGGAGGATGATAGGTCCACTATGCACTATAGGGTGTGGAGAAGGATCTAATCATATCTACACATTATGACATGCACTCTGAATCACTACAAACACCACGAAATTGACTTCGAATCCTTTTTGAACTATTTTGCACTATTTTGGATGACTTTAAATGATTTTGAATGACTTCGAATAATTTTGCGACACTTCGAATGCTTTCGAATGACTTCATACTACTTCAAATGATATCAGCTGCCGTATAGCTGTTTTGAAACCATTTTGACTTGTACTGCCAATCCAGAATAAACCATTTCATTGCATATCAAGCACCACCAGACATGAAAAGAAGACAAGAGATTTAGAATATGATAAGTGTGGTTTTACATTTCAATGATATATTAAAGCAATAGAACAAGAACTTTTACTATACTGGAACAATGTATGTTGATGTGTTCAGTTGGTACTCGGTGCAGAGTCTCAATGGAAGGGGTGAACACTTAACCTACAACTGCAGGCATGCTCAGGATGAGGGGGGTTCACTTAGAGGGCCTCGGATCATCCTTCAGGGCATGGAGACTATGGAGAGGCTGGTACAACAGTTTTTAATGTGTGCACTTGTTGTGTATGCTAAAGGGAAGGTATGCGCAGTGGTGGGAAAGTGTGCAATGCAAAGAGGCAAAAATGTGCAGTGCAGAAAAACATGCAATGGGAGCACAAAAGTGCGCAATGATGAGGATGATCAAGGCGGGTGGTACAGTGGGACAAAGATGGCACTGGGATGTGCTGAAAGGGAGGTGCACAGGTTAGGGGTGCAAATGGGGTGAAAGTGCAAGGGGCAGAAAAAGGTGCAAATGGTGCACAAAATGCAGCTATACAAAAAAAAGGTGCAAATGGTGTGCAAATGCAGCTATATGAAGGGCGCACTGCAAGAGTGCACAAATGAGGATGAAGAATGCAACACAGGGATAAAATGCAGCAATATGATGAGGGAATGCAAATGATACACAAATGTGGCTATACGAAGGGTGCACTACAAAGGCACATGGATTGGACACTGGTGCACAGACTATGTGCGATGCTGACTGAGCTATGAACTATGAGGGAGGGAAAGATCCTGTGGATTCTCTATCTGTCCATCTACTATGTACAAATGGCTTATGTGATAAAAATGGTAAAATAAAGTGTAAAAATAGAAAGCACCATGCACTACCCACAAGTGCATTCATTCATCCATCTAAACCTGACTGCACTATGCCGCTGCCTCAGCCAATAAGATTTGCACACCTATAGCCCAATACCCAACTGTTCCGGTGTGATGCACTATTTTTGGTGTGCTCTAGGTCTCATGCACTCTTCCCAATTAATCTGCTTTGGTGTTATGTATTGCATGCCATGCCTTAGTAATAATGACATGATCGACCTGTGCCAGTTACCAGATAAGGCGATGCCAATTGGAAATGTGGAAGAACTATAAGGAGATGCTGTGAAAGGCCAAATACTGCCAAAGCGCCAGGATTATGTGAAAGTGCCCAAGTGCACACAGTCCAATGCCAAATAGGTGCAAAGTGCCCCAATCATGTGAGAATGTGCAGTTTGCTCATGTTGGAATCATGGTGCACCTCAAGTAAATGTGCCAGTAAGATGGAAGCCACGATGCGCAGTGCAACTGGTATGGTGGATTGTTGTATGTGTGATAGGGATTGTGCAATGAGTGCACAGCAGAGAATGTGAGTTGCAGGTAAAGCATAAAAGGAGTGCACAAAGGCACATCGAGCATGCAATAAATGTGAAAGGCAGATAAGGAGTGTGGAGGGGCATGCAGAGGCAGTTTGAAGTGCAACAGGGTGCATTTAGAGTGCATGACAGCAGGCAGCTATGGGGGAACCAAAAGTGCAGTAGAAATGTAAAAGGTGCATGAAGGCACACAAAAGTGCACTGCGCAAAGTGTGTGGAAGCTATCTAGGAGGTGTGCACAATCACAAAAAATGCCATAGTATGCACGCAGGATGATAGGGAGCCATATCAGCACAGAGACTATGAAGAGGCTGGTACGATGGGTTTTGATATGCACACTAGTTGTGTATGCAAAAAGGGAGGTATGCGCAATGGTAAAAAGTATGCAATGCAAAGGGGCAAAAATGTGCAGTGCAGAAAGATGCGCAATGGGAGTGCAACAATGAGGGAGATGAAAGTGGGAGGTTTGGTGGGACAAGTACAGCACTGGAATGTGCTGCAAGGGTGATGCACAGGCTAGGGATGCAAACAGGATGTGAGCACAACTGGTGGGAAAATGTGCAAATGGTGCATAAAACATGGCTATACAGTAAAATGTGCAAATGGTGCACAAATGCAGCTATATGAAGGGTGCACTGCAAGAGTGCACAAGCAAAGATGAAGAATGCAACAAAGGGACAAAATGTGTCAATATGATGAGGGGATGCAAACAATATGCAAATGCAGCTATATGAATGGCATACTACAAAGGCACATGGACTATGTGTGACGCTAAATGAGCTATGAACTATGAGGAGGGGAAAGATCCTCTGGATTCTCTATCTGTTCGCCTACTATGGCAAATGGCTTATGTGATAAAAATGGTAAAATAAAGTATAAAAATAGAAAGCACCATGCACTACCCACAAGTGCATCCATTGGCTCACCTAAAACTGACCACACTATGCTGCTGCCTCAGCCAATAAGATTTGCACACGCTATAGCCCAATACCCAACTGTTCCAGTGTGATGCACTATTTTTGGTGTGCTCTAAATCCTGTGCACTTTTTCCAATTAATCTGCTTCAGTGTTATGTGTCGCATGCTGTGCCTTAGTAATAGTGATGTGATCAACCTGTGCTAGTTACCAGATAAGGCAATGCCAATTGGAAATGCAGAAGAACTATAAGGAGATGCTGTGCAAGGCCAAATAGCACCAAAGCACTTGGATTATGTGAAAGTGCCTAAGTGTGCACAGTCCAATGCCAAATAGGTGCAAAGCCCCCAGATTATGTGAGAATGCACAGTTCACTCATGCTGCAATCATGGTGCACCTCAAATAAGTGCCCCAGTAAGCTGGAAGCCATAATGTTGATAGGTCCCACTGCACGCTCTAAGGGCTGGAGAAAGTTTTCAACTGTATTGACACACTATGACAGACCCTCTGAACTGCTATGAACACTATGAATCAACTTTGAATTCTTTTTGACTTATTTTGCACTACTTCGAACTACTTCAAACGACTTTGAACAATTTCAAACAATTTTGTGACACTTCGAATAACTTCATACTACTTCAAATAACATTGGCCGCTGCATAGCTGTTTCTAAAACCCTTTTGATACATGCTGCACAACCAAAACAAGTTATTCTGTCGCATATCAAGCACTACTGGACACGAGGAGAGATTACAAGAGATTTAGGATGCGATAAGTGCAGTTTTATGTTTCATTGATATATTGAAGCAAAAGATAAGTACTTTTACCATATGGGGGCATGTATGTTTCAATTATTTATCATTTCTCATTTATTTTATGATCTACAAAGTCCTCATTGTTTGATATATCACCTTATGTTTTACACAGGTTTTAGTTCCCTTTTTAGTACTATCTCTTTAAAAATGTATATAAACTTGTACTAGTTACTTAGAAAAACAGAAAATCAGTTACCCTCTCCACTATAGTCAGATTTAAGAGCAGTTCTCTTGAGTCTTACCTCGCATCATATCTCTGAAGTTCTGCAAAATATTGTGAACTTCCTTGAACTTTCTTATTCATTCTCAACTCATCATCACCTATCGCCACTCAAAACCCACTTCTTAATTGCTATATTTATTTGTTGAACATATCTCGACACCAGTCAAACACCTTCGAACCTCCTCGAACTCATCCAAACAACTTTGAACCCATTCGAACCTATTTCAAACTACTTTACATGTCTTTGAACCAATTTTGACCTTTTTTGAACATCTCCACATGCTTTTAAAGACTATTCATCACATCCTTTACCATTTTTGCATTACTAACAACAATGTTCTGGTATTAGCAGTGATATCTAGTACTGACTTGCACCCTTCCTCTAGCCTGAGTTATACTTCATAAGCCTTTTAACAGGTTTTTGCTAGGTTTCCAGGTTGAGTATCATCAACGTGCAGTGCAATAGGTGTGGTAGTGGATTATTGTGTGTGATAAATGGATAGTGCAATGAGTGCGCAGCAAGGAATGTGAGTTGCTAGCAAAGTATAAAAGGAGTGCATGAAGGTGCATCAAGCATGCAGTAACTGTGAAAGGCAGGTAAGGGGTGTGGGAGGTGCACAGAGGCAGTTTGAAGCATAACAAGGCACATTTAGGGTGCACGATAGAAGGCAGCTCAGGGGGATACAAAAGCGCAGTAAAAATGTAAAAGGCACAGCAGTCAAAGGTGCACAAAGTGCATGGAAGCACACTTGGGCACACGAAAGGAAGCGCACTGTGCAAAGTGAGCAGAAGCTATCTAAGAGGTGCACACAATTGCAAAAAATGCTGTAGTATGTGTGCAGGGTGATAGGGATGGGGTCTGAAGGCTTCAGTATAGACCAATGATGGTTGTCAACATCGTCTATTTCTTCCATTTCAACATTCCTACATCTGACAGATGGAGGTTGCACCTTCATGGAACTTGAACCAGGCTTGTCCAGTGATAGGTCTATTGCACACTTTAAGGTCTGGAGAATGCTTCCAACCATATTGAGACATTACAACAAATACTCCAAATCACTGATAGGTCCACTATGCACTATAAGCTCTGGAGAAGCTTTCCACTCATATCGACACATTACAACATGCACTCCAAAGTACTACAAACACCACAAAATTAACTTCGAACCATTTTTACACTATTTCACACTATTTTGGACAACTTCGAGACACTTCAAGCGACTTCGAACAATTTCGCGACACTTCAAATGACTTTGCAGCATTTCAAACAATATCGGCTGCAGTATAGCTGTCTTGAAACACTTTTGATACATGCTGCACATCTGGAACAAGTTATTCCATCACATATCAAGCACTACCGGACATGAGGAGAGAGTACAAAAGACTTAGAATGTGATAAGTGCATTTTTGTGTTTCATTGATATATTGAAGCACAGGATAAGTACTTTTACCATATGGGAACACTATATGTTTCATCATTTATTATTTCTCATTTGTTTCATGATACACAAGTCCTAATTGTTTGATATATTTGCCTCATGTTTTACACATGTTCTTATTTCCTTTTTAGTACTATCTCTTCATTTTGTATATAGACTTGTATTAGTTAGTTAGAACAGACAATAGATCAATGGGAAACAGCACAAGTTACCCTCTCACTTATCGTCAGATTTAAGAGTCATTCTCTTGAGTCTTAGCTCACGTCATATCACTAAGTTCTGTGAAATATTGCGAACTTCTTTGAAACTATCATATTTGCTCTTCGTTTTATTGCCCATTGCCTATCGCCATTTGACAAACACTTCACATTCGTTAAACTTGTTCCTCAATATACCTCAAATCTCTTCGAACTATTTCGCATGTCTTCGAATCTACTTCGAACTCTTTCACACATTTTTGAACTTATTTCGAACTCTTTCGAACACCTTTGTATGCCTATACAGACTATTCGCCACAGCCCTTACCATTTTGCATTACTAAACATTATGTTTTGGTCTCAGTGGTGATATTTAGTACCACCTAGCACCCTTCCTCTGACTCGTGTTATACCATCTGAAGCCATTTAGTAGGTTTTGTTTGGGTTTCCAGGTTGAGTATCATCATCGCTACAAATGCCACAAATTCAGTTTCAAACTTATTTTGTACACATTTTGATCAACTTGGAACAGCTTTGAACCATTTCGTGACATTTTGAATGCTTTCAAAGAACTTCACACTACTTCGAACAACATCAGCTGCCACATAGTTGTTCCGAAACCCTTTCGATACACACTGCACATCTGGAATAAGCCTTTTCATCACATATCAAGTGCCACTGGACACGAGGAGAGATGACAAAAGATCTAGAATGTAATAAGTGCAGTTTTATGTTTCAATGATATATTGAAGCAATAGGACAAGAATGTTTACTATACTGAGACAAAAGCAAAGAGAACATAGACAAAGTTACCCTCTCCCTTATTGTTTGATTTAAGAGCCGTTCTCTTGAGTCTTATCTTTGCATCGTATCTCTAAGTTCTGCAAAATATTGTGAACTTCTTTGAACTTTCATATTTGTCCCTCGACTCATCGCATATTGCCCATCGTCTCTCAGAAAACACTTCCCATTCATTATAATCATTCCTCTATATACCTCAACATCAGTCAGACATCTTCTAATTTCTTCAAAACTACTTCGAACCTCTTCAAACTCCTTCAAACTATTTTTGAACTACTTTACACATCTTCGAACCTATTTTGAACTCTTTTGAACTTTTTTGTATGCTCCCACAGACTATTCGCAACATCCCTTATTATTTTGCATCACTAAACACAATGTTTGGGTATCAGCAGTGATATTTAGTACCAACTCACACTCTTTCTCTAGCCTGTGTTATACTTTCTAAGCCTTTTAACAGGTTTTTGTTAGGTTTCCAGGTTGAGTATCATCACTGGGTCCTTTTTCTTTTGTGTGGCCTGGTGGCTACTCTCATGTCACTCCTCCTTGGGAGGTTGAGCATGCATAGCATGCCGATGGGCTTGCTTAAAAGTGTTAGGGCCTTCGATAATAGTATTGAGGTGTTTGCCCTTGATGCATACTTTGTCATGTTTGAAGTCTAGAACTATACCATGTTTCCTCATGAAGACAGTGCCCAGGATGGTGTCATACCTATCGATGTTAACAACATCGAAATAATGGGTGTTTTCAATTTCACTGATTTTAAAATTAGTGAATAGTCTGAAGTTGATATTTGAACAGCTTCCAATGGTGCCTAATTGCAAGGGCACCAGCTCTTCCAATTCATGGGCTTTAAGATTTGCCAACATGGTGAACTCTGGGGAAATTGAATCAGACATGCAGTCTGAATCAAGGAGGACAAAAGCTTCAAGTTCATGAAGCTTCATTTTTGCCACAAAGCACTGATTGTCCTTCTCTGAGCGAGGGGGATGAGTTATCTTCTTTGAGGATTTCCTCAGACTGGTCGCACCCCTAAAGTGCAGCTTGTCTTTGAATAGGTTGTCCATCATGATGCCTAATCTTTCAGAAAGTGATGGAGATTTTCCCTCCATTTCATCCTCAGAGTCTTTCTCTGAGTTAGACACTAACTGGGCAGATGGGCAACTATTGGAGTCATACTCCAAAAGAATTTTGCAGATTGCACCAAAGTGTTCTGCTGCAGAATATTCACTAGTGTTACCCCCAGTATCAGATTCCAAGTTGCACAGTTCACTGTCTGAACTGTATTGAGAACCGTCAAGGTTCATGTCTGACAAAGCAGACCCATACTCAGAGTGAGAGTTATCCTCTGAGTCACTGTACACTGCGGAGAGTCTCTCATCCATTGCAGAATGTGAATCTAAGTCCTGGGCAGGACTCAAATGGTGCTCACTGCTCAGTTGAGCATGGGAGATTTGAGAATCAGTCGTAGATGCTGATCCTTCTCGAGTGGCACACATTTTAGCTGAAGGTTTGGGGTGTCCATACTTAGGGCAGCCTTTATCTGTGGAGTAGTGTGGGCCTCCACAGCTGTAACAATTTGGGATCTTCTTGTCATCAGACTTTTTGTCTGATTTGGATCTGGAGTGTCTGGATGGTTTCCCTCTAGACATGTGATGTCAAGTCTCACAACGATCTTTGTTACAGTGATCACTATCGCTGTGACTTTGAAGCTCCTTGGTAGGATACTTTGGCCCCAGATATTTAGAGCTATCACAATAGCTCTTATTGTGTTTTTGAGAATGATCGGGTGAAGGTTCTTTCATTTTAGAAGTTTTAGTCAAAGAGGATGTGCTCTTTGACTTGGTGGAATCCCTTATATGCTTCTTTTCATTAAAGGGTTTTCTCATCTTACCAATTTCCTCTGCCTGGCAGGTGAAGTGTAGGATATCTTGCACTGAGCTGGTCTCAGCAGAGCATCCTTTGTCTAGTACAAAGGATATGATGCCTGTGGGCAACCCAGTCACCAATTGCATCTTGAATGTAAATGGATCAGGTACCTGTATCATCCTGGTGGCATAACACTCCAGTTGTGGTAATAGCCTATAATGCCCTCATTGGCATTATACTTGATGTGCCAGAATTTGTCAGTCACATTGTGGGTTGCATTCTCATGCACAAACTGGTTGTGTAGGCCAGTGATGACTTCTTTGAAAGTCCAGACTGATCATTGATGATATGCATCATCAACGCTGTCCTCAAACCAAGTGAGGGCAGTGTTCTCAAGGAACATCACCATATATTTAATGTGGTCTGAGTCCAGCTCAGGACCACACACCTTGTTCACCTTCAACTACTGAAGAAGGGCATTCAGCCATTTTTCAAAGGTTTCAATGTCAGATAATTTGCTGTACTTGGATGGATTGGAAACTTGGGGACCATTCTTGTCTCTATTGACAGGAATTTTTCATCAAGACAGAGACCTTATTGTTGATCTGTCTATGTATCCTGGCATGGATGTCTCTCAAATATTTTGAGGGACGGCAAGAGCCTGTATCTTGATAAGAATCGGCATAGGAAGATGTAGACCAGTAAGGGCTACTGGATTCTTGTGGGGTACCAGAATGTCCAGATGGGGTACATTTGGAAGAAGTGTGTGTTTGTGCTCCTCATCAGTGATTTGACAAGTTTCTGCTAGATGCTTCTTTCTCAAATCAGGAAGAATGTTTAATACTTTCATTGCTCGATGTGCTTATGTCGAGTTGCTATCACTTCCATTACCATCATCCCCAGACCCATCTCCATCTAATGGTCCTCTATGGCCTGCATGACTCTGCGCAGGCCATCTGGAATTTACAGATGGTGGGTTCTTTCACTGTCGATGGCAAGATGAAGGGTCATCCTTGTCAAAACAGATCCCCTGATTGGGGATCGAGGTGGGATTTCTGTCCTGGATATCACTGTCATGTATCCTTTGAAGAACAATCCTATTGTTGTTAATATAGTGTACCTTCTTTTTAGAAGGTAATTCATGAGATAACTCAGGGGTCTGTAGACATGGGAAACCACATCTGTGGGTGAAAGGATGTTCTCATTCTGCTGGGTTGGTGGAATAAGGTTGGACAGGATTGGAATCTCATTCCATTGCAGCGGAATGAGGTATAGTAGGGTTGATTATTTTCCTATGGGCAAAGTGACTGGCATAACTTAGCGCCAGATCTTTAAGTTGGTTTTCCAACTTAATCAGTGATAGGTCCACTATGCGCTTTAAGGTCTGGAGAACATTCCCACTCATATCAAGACATTATGACATGCACTCCAAATTGCTATGAACACCATGAAATTGACTTCAAACATTTTCAAACTATTTCACATTATTTCAGATGACTTCGAACTATTTTGAACTATTTTGCAACACTTCACAATACTTTGAATGACTTTGCAGCATTAAACCATATTGAGCACTACCAGACACGAGGAGAGACTACTAAAGACATAGGATGCGATAAGTGCAGTTTTATATTTCATTGATATATTGAAGCATAAGATAAGCACTTTTACTATATGGAAACACTATACATTTTATCATTTATCATTTATCATTTGTTTCATGATCTACAAGTCCTCATTGTTTGATATATTGCCTCATGTTTTACACATGTTCTTATTTCCTTTTTAGTACTATCTCTTTATTTTGTATATAGACTTGTATTAGTTATAAAAAGAATACCAATAGGGAACAGAGCATAAGTTATCCTCTCGCTTATCATCAGATTTGAGAGTCATTCTCTTGAGTCTTATCTTCGCATTGTATCTCTAAAAACATCGCGAACTTCCTTGAAACTATCGTATTCACTCCATGTTTCATTGCCCATCACTTATTGCCATTCGAAAAACACATCACATTTGCTAAATTCGTTCCTCGATATACTTTATACATCTTTGAACTTATTCGAACTACTTTGCATATCTTCAAACTTATTCGAATAATTTTGCATGTCTTCAAACTGATTTTGAACTATTTCAAACTTCTTCGTATGCTCTTATGGACTATTCACATGATCCTTCATCAATTTGCCTCACTAAAAACAATGTTTGGAAATCAGCGGTGATATTTAGTACCAACTTGCACCCTTCCTCTGACTCGTGTTATACCATCCGAAGCCATTTAGTAGGTTTTGTTTGGGTTTCTGGGTTGAGTATCATCATTGGTTCAAAGTCTCTTGCATCCATGCAACAGGTAAACATATCTGTTGCAATCTGAGTAAAATGCCCAGCTCCAAATTCATCATCTGATTCATCCTCTCGAGGTTTGGCCTTGAGGAGTCTTTTCTCTAGGCATCGGCACAGCCGATCACCAGTGTTCATCAGTGTTGCAGGTGCCAATGCTGTTAAATCCAGCCATATGGCAGGGAATATTCCAGGTGTTTTGTACATCTGGCTGTTGCGGGGAAGATCGATACCACTACCAGGGGTAATCCAGTGGTTGTTGAGCTCTGGGGTCAATTCATCCAGAGGGGAAAGCTTCTGCAAGCCAGAAGGAGGTTCTGGATTGAAATGAGTGTCTCATCAACTGTTGTTTGATGAGGAAGATTTTCTGGATTTGGGTGCACTGTCAGTGGCATCCTCAACAGTGGGCTGTCTATGGTGTGGTCCGAGGGCAGAGGAATTGAGGTTTTTCGAAGTGGCTGTATGTGGTTCAAGAGTCTGAAAGTTCCTAGTAGAAGAGACATTGTTTCTCGAGGTGCTTGTATGTGCCTCGAGTGGATGGGATCCAGCCAAATCATGCATGTCTGGCTTGAAAGCAGGCTTCAGCTTGTTCTTGTTTTTGGCCCTGGTCAAAACCATGGTCTTATTCTTGAGGTACAATCTTCAGCAATTGAGAAAAGAATTTTGGTCATAGCAGTGGGCAAGAAGCAAAGAGTTGTGTGCAAAGAAGTGGTTATAGCAATAGGCGAGAAGCAAAGAGTCGAATGCAAAGAAACTTGATTCAGGTCCTAGCAACAGATATGCTTCCATCACTGATCACATTGAAAATTTTCTCCTTTCACAGGAGAAGTTCAGAATTGTGTTGATGACGATCGCTGATAGGGTGATGTCAAGCTTAACTCTATATGAGTTTGAGTGTTTAAAAAACTGTAGTGAGTCAGAGGGGGTCCCTTAATATCACACAGGAGCTAAACATGAAGAATATATATTGTCGTGTTGTGCTTGAGGTGGTAGATTAAAAGATGTTTTGTAAATAGAAGGTTGGTCTGTTTATAGGGCCCAGCCAGGTCAATAGTAAAGAAAAATAATATATACAAATACAGGGTCAAGCCCCGGGTCACCACACAACATGTCTAGTAATGAGGAATGGTCCAAGAAAGCAGTGGGCAAGTTCCTTGGATAAACGTGTGGTGGAAATGTCACTAGAGTCGAGATAGACACGATCACCAATTTTATATGTGGGTGTGGGTAAGTGACACTGGTTGTAGAAGCATGCCATGTTATCCTTTGCCTTGGCCAAAGCTGACTTCATCTCCTCCAAGGTGTCCTTCATCCATTCTGTGAACTCGTTCACCATCTCCAAGCTTGTCGAGGCTCAAAGCCCATGCATGGGTGTTGCCCTGTGTCGAAGAGGAAGGGAGTTTGTTGGGTGGAAGAGTGGACATGATTGTTGTATCCAAACTTGGCCATGGGGAGAAGATCTTCCCAATCGTCCTGTCACTCATTAATGAAGATACAGATGTATTGCTCCAGTTCTTGGTTGACTCATTCCATCTGTCCATCTGTCTGTGGGTGGTAGGCAGTCAAGGTGAGAAGTTTGATCCCCAGCAGGTGGTACAGCTCTTGGGTGAACTCTGCAATGAATTGTGGTCCTAGATCACAGAGGAATGTGCCAGGTAGTCCATGGAGCTTCCACACATGATGCAAATAGAGTTGAGCCGCTTCAAGTGTGGTGACAGTCATATGAGTGGGGATAAAATGAGCTGGCTTCCCAGCAGAGTCAACTGTGCACATTACTGCATCAAACCCATTGGACTCTGGTAGTTCTACCACGAAGTCCATACTAGCAACATCCCAGTGATTCTCTGGGACTGGAAGGGGGTGTAACTCGCCCATGGGCTTGCACCAGGAAGTCTTGGTGCATAAGCAGAGATCACAGGTATGGCAGTACTGACCAATGAGTTGAGACATCTGGGGCCACCACTAATTCCATGATATGAGTTCCAACGTCTTCCAATGCCCAAGGTGACCAGCAATGAGCGAGTCATGGTGCTGAGAGATAAGTCATCATCGAAGCTGGGGATCATTAGGGATGTAGATGTGGTCACAGAAATATAGGATGTTGTCCTTTTCTGTCCACTCTGATGCACGAAGCGAAGGGGTGGATCCCTTCCTCAGCTCCTTCACTGAGAGTCACAGCATCCTTGTGTAAACTACTATGGTTTGCATGATGAATGTCATGTAGGATACTGTGCTCCTTACCCTCCAAGGCAACAACCTCTAGTGCATGGACTGTAAACAGATCAGGTTGTAGCAACACAATACCTTCATTGTCATTGCTTCCATCTCTGTGGTCTGGATGACGAGAGAAGGCATTAGTCTTTCCCATGCTGTGTCCCAGCGATGATGCAGGGAGAAATCGAACCTGGAGAGATATGTAAAGGGACCAGCAGGCTTGGTGATGATCGAGTTTCTGGGCAGTCATGAAGTACTTGAGGTTCTTGTGGTCCATCCAGATCTCGATCTTGTGTTGAGCACCCTCCAGGAAATGTCGCCACTCCTCCAATGCCCACATTATTGCCAGCATCTCCTTGTCATGGATCTCGTAATTGTGTTCCACAGCACTGAGACTCTTCAAGTAGAAGGCAATGGGGTGCCATTTCTGGTCCTCGGGGGATTGTTGGGACAGTACTGTGCCCATTGCAAAGTCTGAACTGTCAGCTTCTACATGGAAGGGACGCGAATCATCAGCAAAGGTGAGGATTGGAGTGGAAGTGACCATCTCTTTGAGCTTCTCAAGCGCTTCCTGCTGTGCATTCTCCCATTTCCATCCCTCCTTACCAGTGAGGTCAAATAGTGGGTGGGCATGGTAGGAAAAATCTTTAATAAAGTGCCAATAGAAATTGATGAAGCCCAGAAAAGACTGCACCTCTTTCTTGTTTGTAGGCATGGGCCAGGTTGTAACACCAGCAACCTTGACCAGGTCCATCTCTACCTGTCCATCCAAGATAATCAGGCCCAAGTACTTGATTTGTGTCTTCTCAAACTTGCACTTGTCATGACAAAGGTAGAGTTTGTGCCATTGAAGTCGTTCCAGTACCAGCACCTGATTCGGCGATGTTCATTGAGGTCTCGAGTGAAGATGAGGATGTCGTCGAGGTAGATACAGACAACACCTTCCAGTATGAGATCGTGAAAGATGTCGTTCATCATGGTCTGAAAGGTGGCAGGACTATTAGTGAGACCAAAGAACATAACAAGCAGTTCAAAAAGACCACCGCATTGGAGGTTTGGTTTACTTTCTCTCCATCAGTGTCACCCCTAAGATTATTATGAAACTTGGGAGTTGGACATCCTTATGTTTTTTTTTGCTCTACTGGTGCCGTCTGGAACTCATCATTCCCATGGCCATCACACAAGCTTGGGAGGGTCAGCCAAGAGTCCTTGCTAAGAATTTTAATGATGTCTTTTCGCTAATATTACTGTCCTCCTTACATATCTCTCTCATAATATATTAATCGTACCCTCTGGCTTTGTGGTCTTCACATAGCTCTGTTGGGAACTTCGATCGACGGTGGAGCTATGCTACGGTGGGCAGCGTTGGTCTACATGCCGACTTTGGCGCTCAGCCTCACCTTAAGTCTCTTACCACACACACTTACTGCATACACTATTTACTCCCATTTTACCGTGCACGCCTCGTAGGATACGAGAGCATTGCCTTATAGCGAGAGTTATAATCACATGTCAGCGTTACTTATGCAAGAATTGACATTTTCTGTCGTGTCCTTTTATGGCAGTTTCCTCTACCGAACAATTCAAGAAACGCTTTGCTCAGTTCTCCAAGACTTATGTCGTTCACCGCCCCCTCATACAACGCTGCTTGAACGTTGCTCTGATCTTTTATGCTCTGGGATCAACATATCGTGGTCTGTCCTCCAGACCACCCACGTCGAGCTCCAAGAAGACTACCGGGAAACCCAAAGACGACGAGGGCGCACAGGAAACTCGAACAGCGAAGCCGCCTCGGGTTGCCGTCAGTTATTCTGAATTTCTGTAGTCGCTTCTGTTTCTCATATCTTGTATGGTGCCATCAGGTAGACGCTGTATTCTACCAACGACTATCAATCATTCTTCGAATTGTTATTCCGAGCATTCGGTCCAAGGAAGCCCTGCTCCTGATCATGCACTCAAGCCTCCTTGTATTCAGGACTGCAATATCACTATATGTTGCTGCACTTGATGGAAAGTATGTGACCTCCTTCCGCGTCTCCCGGACCATGTTCACTTGCGACTCGCAGAATTGTCGCCAGTTTAGTGCGCGCGAAACCACTGCAATTTTTCTCTAATATTCTAAGGTGGCTGCTGGTCGCTATACCGGCCACATGGACCAATAGCTGGCTGAGCTACATTCAGAATAAACTTGCCATTGCTTACCGCACGCGATTGACGAACGAGGTGATGAAGCAGTATCTGGGCCAGGAAACAGACGACCCTGATGGCAAGGTGTATTACAAGCTGTGTAAGTAGCACATTCTCCCATTATTCTACCTGCCCATTGACCTTCAATCTTTAGCTAATCTGGATGACAGGATCAAGAATTCTGACCAGTTGAGCATGTTGTTTCTGTTTTCTTGCTAAACTAGAAAGACTTTCCAGGATGATCACCCACGATATACAACGATTTTCTACTCATCTTGCAGCTATCTATTCCAATTTAGCGAAACCAGTTCTTGACGTCATACTTTACAATTATCAGTTATCACAGAATGTTGGTGCCGAGGGTTTGGTAATCCTCGCCATCTTGGTTCAATCTACTGCTGTTTTGCGTGAGCACTCGCTTTGATCTGCGTTTTCTGTCTAACGCGTTTATGAAGTACGCCGTCTTACGCCTCCTTTCGGGATGTACACGGCTCTGTCGGCACAATTGTCCGGTTCACTCCGTCATACTCATTCACGGTTGGCAGAGTTTGCCGAAGAAGTTGCCTTCATGGGTGGAGAGCAGACCGAGAAGATGTTGGTCGAGCGGGAATATGCAACGGTAATCAAACACGAGAACCAGGTGTTAAGCCGGCGCTGGTGGTTTAGTTGCATTGAAGAGGGAATAATTAAGTGGTTATGGGGAAGCTTTGGGGTGTGTACGTTTTATCGTTTTGTTTAACTTACCGAGCTTGTTTGTAGCTTGTTCTATGCGCCATACCGGCATTTGTCAAACTCCCTGGTGGTCATCTCGATCTGGGAGGTCAAACAGAAGGTGCTCTATGTGGTAGAATGATGCATAGAATACCTAACTCAGCATCCCTGCCTAGGTTTTGTCACGAATAGACGGCTGTTACTCTCATCTTCAGGCAAGACAAATTCACAGATTTTGGATGTATTTTAGATGTTTCTTTACTGACATTCATGTGGTTCTCAGATGCTTTTGGACGTGTGATGTATTCATACAAGGATCTGTCGGAGCTTGCTGGATACACGGCGCGAGTTTCTTCGCTGTTGGAAACCATGAAAGATGTTCGCCAAGGCAAGTTTCAGAAGGCCCTGGTAAGCAGTGCAACCACAGGAGAGAACGCACAAGGTAAGTATCCACGTCATTTTTGGAGCGTTGATCCGTATTGATGTTGCACAGTCCTGCAGGGCCGGGGACAAGTTATCGACTCTGAAGACATTAGGTTTGAAAATGTCCCGATCGTGACGCCCAACGGAGATATTCTCGTCAGGAGTCTAAGCTTCCATGTTAGGCCAGGAGTGGGTTTCGCAAGAACATTGAGCGGTATTGATGCTCACTAACATCAAATTAGCAACATCTTCTTATCGTTGGCCCCAACGGTAATATTTCTAGCATCCAATAAGTTGTCAAATTGATGTGCCCTGTAGGTTGCGGTAAATCATCGTTGTTTCGGATTTTGGGAGGCCTGTGGCCAGTCTACGGTGGCATTGTCCGCAAACCAGCAGCGTCTCAATTCATCTTAATCCCGCAACGACCATACCTATCGCTCGGAACGCTCAGGGATCAGGTCATTTATCCACATTCAAAAGCGGATATGGAAGCTCGTGCGTCATTTATAACAAGCGGACATTGTATCATTGCTTACGGCATATGAAATTTACAGGTGGAGTTACAGATGAGGATCTTTTTAAGATTCTGAACATAGTAGAAATGGGCCACATCGTGGAACGAGAAGGCGGCTGGGACGCAGCACATGAGTGGAGAGATGCCTTGAGTGGTGGAGACAAGCAGAAGATCGCTTGGGTGAGGCTATTTTACCACAACCCTAAGGTTAGTGGTCAACATTGCAAGTTCTCGATATGAATGCTATCGTTTTCAGTACGCTATTTTGGACGAAGCAACGTCTCTGGTACCAACTGAAACGGAAGGATTGATGATGGAGCATGCCACTACGTTAGGCATCACCCTGCTCACTGTATCTCATCGACCTTCGCTGTGGAAGTATCATGCCTTGATCCTGCATTACGATGGTCAGGGAGGATATGTCTTGTGAGTCGACTACATTTCAAGAGTCCCGTCACCTTGCTGAATGATACCGCAGCACCAAGTTGAATGCAGAAGAACGACTTGCCTTGCAAGAAGAGAAACAGAATTTGGAGGCTAAGCTGCTTGAAGTGTGAGTGGATTAAGCCTCATTTCTTTGGAAGCGGCATTGAACCCGACTCTCCCGTAGCCCAAAGATGAAAGCTCGGTTGGCGGAATTGAAGGCGCTTACATCGGACAGAGCGTAGCACTTTTCGAACATGTGCATGTACCATTCATTAAGTATCTAAGTAACACGTGCAAGTATGTTGGCGCGATAAGTTCAAACAGAATTCCAATCGCCGTTAAGAATCTTCAGCTTTAATGCGAAGTTTGACATGGAGCATCTTGTTGCTGGATTCAACACGTTACCGGGAGGAGCGGGCCGGAGTGGATAAGTTACGGTTTTCTCCGCACAGCCGCCGCCTGCATAGGTTTCTTCAGGTCATCGACTCTAAGTTTGCTTACCTCTCAAATTCTGATTTTTTGTCTAATGCATTTCTTTTCGCAAGCTTTTAACTATGAGTGAGTTGCTCTTGGCCCATTGCCAAGACCTATTCTGATCCTATTCAATAGTCATCCATGGTCTCATGTCGTTATTGGAATGTGGCACAAATATCCTAATACCAAGTGTTCGCATGTCATCAGCGTAGACGTAATAGACCGCTCTGTCGACCCACACACAGGAATTATCAGAACGGAACGTGTACTTGGATGCAAGCAGAAGACACCCGCATGGATCGTAAAGGTGCGAACACAATCTCCGGGGGCTGCAGTATCACTCATATTTCCTTCTTCCAGCTCTTTGGCGGCTCAGAGGATGCATTTGTTCGGGAAATAATATTCGTAGATCCCGCCAAACAACATGCTACCATCACTTCTGTCAACCTCTCATTGTCCCAATTCGCAACATGTTTCGAGCGGATACGCTACTCTCCTGCCGGCATTAAGCGGACATCCTTTTCACAGACGGCAGAAATACAGGCGCGGATGGCGTTGTGGAGAACGCCTGCAGATAGCCTAGAGAGATGGCTAGTGCAACGGTTTGAGCAGAATGCGAACCTCGGCAAGCTTGGCTTCACGGACGTCCTTCGGGCACTATGGGAAGAACGGCAGTTGGAACAGGCTCATGCGTGAGCCACAAATATGATTGACTTATCGTTATTTCGAGGTAGATCACCAGAAATCCACTACTTAGATATGAAAAGGCATCGTCATCTCTCTTATGGCGGACGGCCATCGTCACTTATACACACTACGTAACATTATCTTCTACTTGGAAGTAATATTAGATGTTGCACAGCTGGAACCGTTGTGCATGGTCGAATTCCGTTGAGCAAAATGGAAGCGTTGTCTGTCACAGAGTTGACGTCACATATGAGTCACAGACCTTAAGATTATCGACTACAAGCGACAACGGAACTGATCTGAATTAGACGGACGGGAGCTTTCTAACTTTATACTAAGTTGTTTCAAGGCCTTTGACAGATAGATAATCTAGGTGCAAATCCTCTCAGCGCCCCGGTTCCAATCTGTGAAGATCCACTGCTCGTCAGGCGATGGATGAACTCCTCCACCACTGTCTCCGTGAACTGTCGTTTGACGGTGATCTTGGTGAGTGTCGTCATCATGTGATGCTGCTTTTAGAATCTTGTGGGGTTCGTGAGTTCGAACCCCCGCCTCGTCACCATCGCACACCCTTTAAATTTTAACTTCCGCCTCGCCTGATAACTTACAATGTATTGTAGGGTGTGATGTCTCTCGTTTGCGGGACTTCATTGTTGAATTCTACACCCACAGTAGAAACTCCCAGACGCCGGACGATGCATTTTGTGCCTTCGTATGGTCGCTCGTGGTACAGCGGCCGACTGTGCGGGTCGGCACGATTCCCGCGGGTGTGACTTTCGACGTATGGATTGCTCCACAAATTAGTGCTAAACGCAAGGCCAGAGAGAAGGGCGAAGAACATATCGAGACGAAGCCGACCGAACTTGACCTAGTCTCGGATGCGAAGAATAGATCTTTGGAGGACTTGAAGCAAGAGTATGGCGACAAGTTACGAATCGCCCTGGATTCGGACGCTATTTATGCCGCTATTACTGGTTCGCACATTCGGGTTTGTCCATTAATCTAAGAAGTTACTTGACGCTGGTGACCATGACGCTCTTAGTTTCCAAAATTGAGCCCCATGGTATATTCCGCGCTTCAAATAATTACTCGCGGTAGGGATAACGGCGTCACCGTTGTCGAACTTGGACAGCAGTCTAAATACGACCAGAAGACCTGCTTCTACCTCGTTCGACAGCTGACTGAACTCGATCTAGTGTAAGAAAAATGATCCACTGCATGCGATTGATTAGACTGATGTCTTCATCTAGAGTGAAAGTTAGGCGCGGGGGTGTAGGTACACATTTTTGTATCCACAAACATTTCTTCGATCGCAGTCCGTCTTGGAAAGCTATTCGCGAAGAAGAGCTCCGTGCCGATGATGCGAACAAATCTTCTCAGGAGCCGGCGGTGGAGCTACCCAATGACGAGGAAGACAGAGTCACAGATCCTAAATCTATGGAGTTTACCCCTATCGATGCCCGACATCTGTCCAGCTTACCTCTTATACGTGCACGCGTCGTCAAGTTGCTTAACGCTTCCAGGAATCATATGCATGCCGCCAACAATATGTTGATAACTCTCGTGCGTACTTTTAACACGCAGTTTTCTGTCCAATCTAACGCCTTCGCACCTGGCAGGGATTTTCTAACCCTTCTAAGACTGATCGTCGATTCTTTCAGAGTAGAATTCGCGAGCTGATTCAGCAAGGTGTCATCGAGAAAGTTGTCGTGCCAAGTAACAGGAAAAAGTCGCTCAATGCATCAGTCAAATGCTTTCGCTTAGTTTCCAAAGATCGGCCTCGAGAAGATCCGGATGACGATGGGGTTGTCGCACAACCTGCCGACGGTGATGATGATGAAAGGGATATCAGTCAGTGACCGCTTAAAAGCTGATTTTCTCCTGAGCTCACATTTATTAGGCGAGCAATGCGGTATCAGGATGAATATTACAATTCACAAACAGATAATCGATCTTCTTGAAGACGCTGGTATGGCTGGGATGACTCTTAATGTAAGCATTGAGCATGAGGAGTATAATCATGAATTCAGGTTGATTATGTTTTGATAATAGGAACTCTCAATGGCTCTCTGTCGATTCGATAAACGAACTATTGAACTCCTTCTAACCCGAGCGGAGAAGTTTCCACCCCCGTCCCATCTCAGCGACCTTGGGATTGTTGGTTTAATGGAGACAAGCGGTCGCGAACGCCGTCATCGTTATTACACCGTTGCGTCGTACAGGAAGCTTGTGATCAAGGAGAATCTGGACAATTCTACTGCGGGCTATGCTGATGTTGAATTTACAAACGTCGGTGGATTCCTCGAAGTTGACCCAAATCTCTTCTACAGTGATCAAAATGCATTGTACAAGTATCAAGACGACTTCCAAGATAAAGCAAAAACTAAGAATGCAAAACCTAGGAAGCATCCTCTGACAAACCCCATTCTTCCTGATGGAACCGTAAAGCAGGGCAGACCAAGGAAATATTTCGTTGGCGAGGACTCGAGAACTCGGAGGAAAGTTAATAAGCGGAAGCGAGGCGAGGAAGTCGCAGACAATGGAAATATCTCGGAGGCTGAACAGACTCAACCTACGAAAAAGAGGCGGTTGGGGGAAGGAGATGTGGGTGCGTGTGCTTTGTCGTTTCTATCTTTAGCAGCTAACAGCTTATGATAGCAGAGGTCAAAAAGCGCGGTCGCCCTTCTCAACCTAAACCTGAGAATGAAGAAAAGGTCGTCAAGAAACGCGGTCGTCCACCGAAGGTAAAGTCAGACTTGTCGCAACAGCGTAGTCGCGCTTCGGGAAAGGAAGAACAGAAGACTGTTGAGCTCCGAAAACGGGGTCGATCTGAACCCACGGATGATAACAGTGAGGGTGTGCCGAAGAAACGAGGGCGGCTCGACAAGGGACAGTTTGCAAACGACGACGTTGAGACTACACTCCCGATAGGCAAAGAAGCCGCCGCGATGGAATCCCCATTATCAGATATCCCCTCTTCAACAGACTTTGGGATCGAAACACCAGACACGACGGAACCATTTTCTACTCAGAAAACGGGTACTGAAGTCGACCATGTATCCTCGGCACACGCTCTGGATGGAACCCAGCAACAGTCATCTCTCGAACATGGTATTCATCCCCTACTGTCTGAGGCGCCTAGTGCTCGAACGCCTATGGGCAAGCGACAAGAGGATCTCCCTGCCACTGTATTATCAGATGCAAGCACGCTATCGGCTTCTCCAACTCATCATGGATTTATGGAAGGCATTGGAATTATCTCTTCCTGTAGTCCCCACAGGCGTACAGACCTTGAGGGTGCTCAGACAGGTGTTCTTTCGGCAAGTCAGAAACTACAGAATTCCGACGCAGCGCTAACTCTTATGTACAGACATCGCTTGAATCGTCAATAGTGCCACTCGTTGATCATTCTGCGCACAGTAAACCACTTGATCGGGAGCCCACATCAGCTCCTCCACATGCAAAGCACACCGAGGCGGTGCGCGAATCCAAAAAACTGGGGTTTCCGAAGCTCAATGTGTCCCACCTGCGACGTGAAAATGAATTATATCGGGTTGTTGAAATCATGGGCGGTATCGTGAATATTCAAACGAAAGAGTTTTTCGAAGAGCATATGGCATTGCTGGAATCCATGGCAAAGGCTGGTGAAGCTACCAGTGCCCCGGTCGGTACCAGGACAGATAAACGTACTGCGGCCACGACGTTCAACAACATGGAAATGCGAGGTCGAATCAAACAACTCAAAACGGCCATTATGACACATACAGGAGTACGCCGCCCAGCCAGCATTGTATATCTGCCTACTATTGAGCAGGAGAAGTTAAACGCTTTCCTTGCTGATCTGGCGCGCGGCATCCAACCTTCTCCCCCACAACAGGGCACTGTCTTGAAGTTAGATGAGCGGGTAGAGTATGGCGCTGATCCTACTTCCATAGCACGAGGTGCCCTTCCACTACAGTTACTCCAGATGGAGGAGCCCGGTACCGACCGTAAGGAGCGTTGGAGCAAAAATGTCGCCCGTGCCGATCAACTTTTCTCTTACGACGATAGTATTATCCGAGAGGTGCTGCTTACGGAAAGAACGACTCTTGGGCAACTATACGGGTTCATTGTGGGTAAAGTAGTAAGGGTGCGTGAATTGCATCTCTCCGCTCTCGGCGCTTTCGACACAGGGAATCCTTCCTCCAATATCATTTCACACGACCGTAGAATACTCGATGTGTCGTTCTTCGTCCATGACATTCCCCTTGGCCTCTACTGCTCTCTGGTATCGTCACTGTCGCACGACGAAGATCTTACCCGATTTCTTACTACCGACCAAGGAACCCTCGCACGGGATATTCCTTCCAACCTCAATTTTCTACTTCAGATCGGTAGATCAAGGGCTCGTTCCCGATTCCTCGATATCTTGGAAATGTTACGGGCATTGAAACTGGTGACTCCTTTACAGCCGTCCACCTCTGGTACACCTTGGATTACCTGCGAACCAATGGCAAATCGTCCAAATGCTTTTGACCTGGCTTCCTTGGATGGGTGGACGGTCAGTACGCCAATGGCAGCACCTGTATATTGGCATTTCAATGACGTTGCGCCATTACACGTCTGGGCCGCCTCGGAGGTTGCCCCACCTTTCTGGCAGGACGTTCCGGTGGCTTGCCGCACTGATGGTTTAACATATTGGAGATTGCTTCAGGACGCTTGTACCAACACGGCCATAATCACTCCTTCAAACTCAGTAAGTATCGTGGGACCTCCGAGCGAAGAAATCAGTGTCGCTCGCTCTCTTCGCCGAAGTATTTCATGGAAGGCGGACTACATCTTGACATGGCATCAGATGCAGTATATGAAACGGTTCACTGCCCCTTCAACCGCATATACTCCTTTACAAGACGAGGATAGTGGGAAAAGGCAGATCCAGAAGATCTCCTGGATCATCAGTGCACCACAGCAGACAGTCAGAACGTTCTTCGAGAAAACTCACGAAAAGCTTTCCGAAGAACTGCAGAAAGCTCGTCGAAAAGCTGATCGCCAGACAACTGAGAAACGTGCGAAGCGGGCAGCAGTTGCCAAAGCTTCCCTTGCCAAGAAAGCTGCGGCCGCCCGAAATCAGCGAGAAGAGGAGTGGGAATCTTTGTTACTTCGACTCCATCCCATACCATTGGAAGATGCCGCATCCATTCGTGTGCGCCGAGTACGGACTCGCTTCTTGCAAGCGGGTTCGACGAAAGATATCCAAAAGTGGGAATCTGAAATTACGGAGGCGCTGCATGAGGCAGACGCTGCTTCAAAACGAGTGCTGAAAGTGGCAGATAAGCGGGCTTTTGTTTCACGAACGGTGCCTGTATCGGTCCCAGCACCGCCTGCAGCAGTTGCAAACCCCCCTGAAAAATCAATCCAAGCGCTCATCGCGCAACAAGGTCCAGCTCTCATTCAAAAGGATGATGCCAAACGTAAACGGAAGAGTAAAGATGTTGAAGGTGCGTTTTTAATGAAACTTGATATGAACACGGACCAAGATTGTCATTACATGGATAGAAACACCTGAAATTAAACAGAAGGCGCTGCGTCGACATCGCTTTCAGTGGAATCGAGACTACGAGGAGCTCGCGCGTGACGCCTCTGCTATTATCAAAGCTCGTTGTCGGAGCTTGCCACGGCTTGACTGGGCAGCATTCGAACAAGTCTTTCCCGCAGTCCCTCGAAACACGGTACGGCAACGGCTAGCTCACATCAGAGAAATTCCAGGCAACGAAACGTATCTGAACCGTCTGGAGGATCGATGGTATGAACTCTGGATGCAACATAGAGGCACAATGGTCCTACCGGACGACGATCCTGGAAGTCCGAGTAACTTTAACCTCATCAAGCACATTGAATTTCTCCGCCAGCATGTTGACAAAAATTCACTGTAAGTTTCCCAAAGCCAACACAGTTTCCAATATGAAGGTTTTCACAGACGTGTTGGATTTTCACAACCAAAAGAGATCGCCGGGACTATACTTCCAGCTTCATTAGATCAACTTCTGGACCAATACGACGTTGTAGAAACTGCTCCTACAGTCCCGACATGGGACTTTGTATGGAACGCAGTTGTAGAGGAGGGTCGCGAAAAACGGATGCTACGGCAACCTTTTAACAAATCCGTTGAAGATATGTTATTTACAGGGGAAGGGCAGTCAGAAGCCATCTCTTTAGCCGAGGCCGGACTGAAGGTAATGAAATCCATTGTTCTTTCTTTTCAACCTGCTTACCGGCACCCAGATGACTTTGGGAACGCCGAATGAACGCTATGACCCTGAATCTGCCTCTACACTGTTACACAACGTGGGAGAGCAATATGTTTCACTTGCAGCAAGAAACTTGCTAAATCGTGGTGTGCTCTCCAAACTGGTCCGAGATCCTCAAAAGCAGAAACCAGGAAGGCAGTTGAAGATCTCCGAAGTGTAGGTTCTGTCGCACTCTTTTCTGTTGCGGATTGACAGGTTCTTCTTTTAGGAATCAGAATGCTATCGGAGGGTCGATTCCTCGTGACACGTTCCAAGATGCTGTAGCTCTGGAAGATATCTCAATGCAAGACGATACATGGCGCGAATGGCCTCTGCTGGCAACGGATGGGGACCTTGCTGCATTGATCCAGCTTGTTTCGGAACATAAGGTCGTCGTGAAGTTTTGGCTCTGTGTCTGCATTGCTCATAAATAATTCAGGTCGAGTTCATTGTCGACACATCACACGCACAACTTGCACGTCCAACTCTTGATTGGAACAGTAAGAAAGCGGGTATGGGTCGCTTCTGTACCAATACCAGCCTGTATCTCAACGCCGATCTTTTATAGATGATGATCAGATTGAGACAGCCATCCATACTCGTACAGAAAGATCATCAGAGACGTCTCCGGCGGCTCGAAGTGTAGATTCATCTCCCATTACGTCCTTTGTCGAGTTGGCGAACGAAGTGTCTCCCGAGCACGTTTCGACTCTGGACGGCAGTGTCGCATGTTGTAGACGAATGTCCGGGAATGGGTCTGTCAATTGTGCCACTTGTCTGGGAGAAGAATGGACATCAATCAAGGAGTCCCTTCATCCGCAGGAGATAGAGGTAGCCACGCAGATCTTGACCTTGGTCCAGGACGCAAAGGAACATGGTGTTACGAAAAGCCGCCTTCGAGTATGTCTATTGAGTACAATAATTTTTGAAGTTTGCTGATACTGCTTGCAGGGTTTGTCCAATGGACAGCACTTATCCGTCGTCAAGAAACTGACGGAGTCATCTGTCCCCCTGCTATTTTGGGCAGGATATTCCACCCTTGTCTTAGTGTCGTCGGCATATCTCAAGAACTGGTCAGTTTTGGTATCCGAGAGCCCTCCTATAAGATATTTCCCCCGGCGCTGGTTAGATATATCGGGGTTGAAGATTGTTGACTTCTGGGAGGCAGCACTCAGGGCTGTTCTAGGCGTGATCATTTTCCGGCCAGGCATCTCACAAGTATGTTTTTAATATAAATTTTGGTCCACAACTTACCTTACTATCAGGTCGAGCTGCGATGGAGACTTCGATCAGTATATGACAGGCAGGAAGTGAACGACCTTCTGCGCTTCTTGGAGAACGAAGGGTTTGTGAAAATGCGGTGCGAACACTTGATCGATCGAGATGTAGGCACGCTTGACGAGAGAGAAGAGGTAGGTGTCTTCTGGTTTATTGGGGAGGAGAAGCGCTGGTATCAGGTGTGACAACTCGAAGTGTGAAAGAACTTTGTGTACAAGATATTACTCAGTGGGTGACTTCCCGTAGTGGGTTATTCCGCTGAATAGTTCGTTGATGCTGCCGACATGGCGAGTCCCACAAGGGTTCAATAAGACGCGACAATCTAGCAGAGTAGCCCAGAAACTGCACACCAACAGCGAGGTGAAGCTCTGTTCCTGAAGACCAGACGGCGAACAATTTACAACTTCCCCTTAATGTTGACCGCCTGCCGAAGCTGCCAGATGGGATAAGCTGGAAGATTTAAGAAGGCAGATGCGACATCAGATTTGAACATGACAATCCGACGCCCAGGGTTATTCTTTTGAGCCCCATGAAGCACCTGTCCAAAAGGATGCATGTCATCATACTTTACTCTTGCATCTGAGTGAGAAATACCATTATTAAGTCCAGATCCTGAGTGATCAGTGACAACCCAGGGTTTCTGATTCTGCCACACAACAAACATAGGGGAAACCTTCATCCCAGGAAGAAGTTCTGAATATGGCAAAGTATCTGGCCACTGACCAGCAGCAACTTCCTTGTCACGAAATGCTTAGATGGCCCCCAGATCTGTATCATCTGATGCATAGTTCCCAACCACCTCCTCTAATTCAAGCTGCCATTTCCCTTCATCAAAAGGCCAAAACCCTTCGCACAGACCTTTCATGACTGAACAGACAAAGGGCTGATTAGGGTGGTTGTGCAACAGGTTCTCAAGATGGTCAACATTGAAAGGAGTCTCAATTTTGACAGAAGCCCCGAGAGACTGTAAAGATGCTTGAATCGTTGGGTCCTTGATGAGAAAGAGGGGAGGAGAAGGAAGCAGGAGCACCATTTCAGTGTATAACACCACTGGAGAGATATGGATCATTGTCCCCCCAAATGAAACCATGCTGAAAGTGGGCAATGTCAATCACATTGACAGCCTTATGTTTCCGATTGTTGTCATTGAGAGAAATGGGTCTCTGATCGATACTGTAAAAGCAGAGACCTTTTCATGAGAAAGCTGTAGATCTTGATCAGAGGTGAGCCTGGAGGATGGTGAAGCAGGGTTCGTTGTCTCGAGCCTTGTGAGTTTCACCACAGACACTGCAAACACTGTGTTTCCTATGATTTAGACAAAGATCCATCCTACAAGATCCTAGGTTCCAATTATGACATGGAGCATCTGCGTGCTTAGATGAAGATGACAATGTGGAATGTAAAACTCGCTTTGAGATGGAGCAGGTTGGGCCACACGAAACAGCTGTGCAAGGAGAGGGAAATCAAGTTGCCCACGATCATCCATGTGGAATGGCTTTTTCGCATAATGATCTCGAGCTTCAACATCAAATTGTATTGCCACCAGAGGATTCGATAGTGAGGCACGGAAGAGATCCCTGACCATATGCTGATACTTCTGTATGTAAAGGATGTTTAGAGTAAGCTTGCTCTTTTTTGAGAGCGAATTCAGCAGCAAAATCCCAGCTCATCATTATGATCATAGCCCCTATCCATTGAGGCAAATAACTTTTCAAAATCAATGAATTCGTCCTGAAGAATCTTTTGCCAGATTGAACAAGGAAGAGGTTGTTGGAGCAGACTACATACGCTGCACAGAGGAAGAGATGACACATTCCTTATAACCTACCTGGGGTTTAGTTAGTCTTAGAGCTAGGGTTTAGCAGAGGTAAGAACACTGTATATCTTCTATAGTACAGATTCTCCTTATATACATAATAGTAAGGATGTCACATGACTCAGGAATGTGTTTACCACATGTATGCGCAGTAAGCGCAGTAACATGTGTGTGCTGCATGGTTTGCCTCATGTATGCATGTATCAGAATTTAATTTCAACACCCCCCCTCAAACTGTATAGCGCTCTAAGCAGCTAAGTTTGAATCTTGAAAGTAATTCCAAGAGAGTCTCTAAATTTCCTGAATAAGACAGCACCAAGGTTCTTTGTGAACATGTCAGCCGGATTATCACTTCCAGGAATGAAAACGACTGTGACTTTGTCATTTTCTATGCATTCGCATGTATAGTGGTAGCGAATGTCTATATGTTTGGTCCTTCTTTCCTGAACTGGATTTGATCTGATAAAGATGGATCCCTGATTATCAGCGCAGATTGGTACGCGCTTCAGTACATATCCAAGTTCCTGGAATAAGGACTCTATCCACACTATCTGTCGACAAGTGTTGGAGAGAGCCATATACTCAGCTTCTGTGGATGACAGTGCTACAGTTTTTTGTAAATGGGACTGCCAGCACACAATGCCACTCACTAGAATAGCAAAGTAACCCATTGTAGATCAGTGTTTGACAGTGTCAGCTGCCCAATCAGAATCTGTGAAGGCCTGTAGCCCCTCGGACTTCTCACCATTGTAGACAATGTTATATTTCTGGGTTCCCACCAGATAGCGCATGATGTACATCGCTTTGTCTAGATGTTCTTGGCTAGGATTAGCCGAGAATTGCGACATCTTGATTACCGCATAAGCGATATCAGGTCGCGTTCCGAGCATCAGATACAATAAAGATCCGATCACAGACTGATATTTTGATCTAAGCATCGCATTGGGCATTGCTGTGTTTTCCGATGGTCTGTAACCAGTCGGGAGCGGAGTGGGGGTCGCTTTGGCATTTGTCATCTCAAATCTCTCAAGCACTTTGGCGAGATATTCAGTTTGATTGAGTTTGACTTTGCTTGCAGTCTGGGTGACGCGCATGCCTAAGAATTCTGTGACTTTTTCAGTACTACGGCACTCCCAATGCTTTAGACAAGCATTTTTCTTTTCATCCACAAGTTTCTTGTTCTTCCCCATGAACAAGCTATCATCAACATAGATGAGTGCAATAACAATGCTGCCTGTCTCAGGATCCTTGTGTATGAAAATGCCGGCATCTGAGCTGGTGCGCACGAACCCAATGGTGCACATGAATGCCAGTCATATACATGCCCTCTAGAGATGCAAGTGCAAACATGAGGTGTACAGTCTCGTAGCGGACTACCGGTGAGAAAATCTCATCAAAGTCAATGCCTTCGACTTGTGAAAATCCTTTGGCCATGAGTCTGGCTCATTTTCTTCCATCCGATTTTATGGAGAAAACCCATCTATTTTTGATTGTTTTTCGATCATGTGGAAGATCAACAATGTCATAGACTTGTCGCTTATGAAGAGCCTCTAATTCTTCATGACAAGCTTGTTTCCACTCATGTTGCTGCTGCCGAGGTAGGCGCGCAATATCGTGAAATTGGTTTGGAACTTGGCTTATTTCGCTCGATGGTTTGACTGCTTTTGACAACAGCCAGCGAATAAGCTTATCTCCTCCTTCCTTGGTTATCTTTTTAATATAACCTGCTTCATCTGGTTCCCCCATTGGGTGATCATGTTCTTGATCATTGGAATCGGGCACACTCTCGTGGGATGTTGAACTCGGTCCAGCAACCGGTTCTTTCTGTTGAGATTGTGGTCATGTTCGGTTATAATCCAAATCTTGACCTACAGATCTCTTCCAATATCGATCACGTGCAATGTCTCTCTCTATGTCAGAGGGGAGTCGCTTCTCTCCATAGGTATTGCCAGGATGGTTTGGGATGTTCCTCTGCCTGCCTGACCGATGGGGCAATTGCTGCCATTCCTGTTGATCATCACGTCTTGGACAAAAGTCCTCAGTGGTTACTGGAGGCAGCAGAGGAGGAGCATCTGTCACATCATCATGCACCTTTTGCTCACTTGGTACATCATCATCATTTTCTGATGATGGAGGAAGGGGCAGATCTTGTGGCGGTATAGAATCATTGCCATCCATTCCAGATGAGTGGTCATCATCTTCTGGTTCTGGAGGTGGAAAATCACCAAGGTCTGTATTGGCAGGAGTTTTAGCTCTGGGACAGCATGGGAACAACGTTTCATCAAATAGTGCTGTAGCACCAATGAATATTGCACCACTAGGTCACATGAAACAGTATGCTTTAATGCCATCTTCTAATCCAAGGTACGTCATCAACTCCGATCGAGGAGCCAATGTGTTTGGATGCTTCTCCTTGGGTAGGTAGACGTAAGCACCACAACTGAAAACCTTCAGATTGTTTAGATCTGGGCAGACCTTTGTCAGGTCCTCAACTGGTGTTAGCCATTTCAGGCACCTTATCGGGGTTCGGTTGTATAGGTGTGTTGCATGTTCAATGCAAAATTCCCACCATGATTGTGGTAGACATGTGGTAAATCGCAGGGTTTGCGACTTTTCCATTATTGTCCTTATAGCATGCTCTGTGCGCCCATTCTGTTGGTGAATGTGGGGTGCAGACATCTCTATTTTGATGCCAAAGTCCTTGAGCACATTTTGTAGCTCACGATCTTTGAACTCCCCCTCTGGATCAACATGCCAGCGCTTGATTGTAGTGCCATACTGTGTCAAAGCCACTGCCCGAAATTGTCTGATGGCCGCAGCAGCATCAGATTTCTTTTTAAGGCATTGGACCCAGATATGTGACATTTTGTCATCCAGAAATACAATAAAGTATTTATTTTTATGGTATGACAGTACTGGGAGTTCCTTCAGATCGGAATGTATTAATTCAAAGGGTCTTTCTGTGCATGAATCTGATTCGGGAAAAAATTTTGAGGTCATTTTCCCTTCAGCACATCCTGGACATATAATATTGTCTTTAGGAATAATTAAATTCCTTGGGAATTTTATGGTGCTATTAGGCATCTTCTCTAGCGCCTCTTTGGATGGGTGTCCAAGTCGCTTATGCCAAGTCAAGTAGTCTGCGATGTACATTGTCACAACATTGATTCCCTTGGTGCTCAATATATGAGTCCGAGCCCAATAAATAGTGTCACATTTCATAAGAGGGACACAATCCATAATTGGGTTTCCTTGCTTGAAAAATGAAATGTGTGCTTTGGAACCATGCACATCACTTCCGTCTTGCAAAAAGATGCCCATTGACAGTAATTGAGCATTACAGTCAGGTATGTAGTAGATGGGGTATAATCGTGTTTCACGCATTTCTGACTTCCCGTGACATACTACCTGATGTCTAATGAAGACTGCTCCTTTCCCTACTATATGAGTAGTACTCGTGGCTGTTTGAACCAGGGTAGAGTCCTTTCTCAGTAAAGGTTCGTAAGAAGCAAAATCTTTCATTTCACCAGTGAAGTGTTTTGATGCGCCTGAATCCATGATCCAGTTGGCACCTTTCTTACAATTTCCATTTGCACACGTAACACATATATTAAGATGTAAATTGTTCCATGATACATTTAGTAGCAGTAAAATTTCACATGAAAAGTTCGCTGTGATCAGTGGAATGTTAATTCTTGTGCTTGTGGCAGGGAAAAGGACTGACCTTTCATCATATGTACCTGTTTCAAGTGGTTCATCGATGAGCATTTTGTCAACGGCTTTCCATACTTCTTCATCAGAAACTGCAGGTTCCGATCCAAGGGAGATGCTATCATCTTCTACCTCTACAATCCTTGGTTCTGGTTCAATCCTCCTCCTCTTACCTTCTCACACTGTTAGGTGCTCTTCCAGCAGTCACAGATTTTTCATGCTGCATGGGAGATTCATTTGCTCGAGGGTGTCTCGAGCCTGCTGATATTCAGTATAGACCGAATGAGAGGTAGAGGCTGCGCCTGTGTATGCCTGTGCAGGCGGTTGGTGGCGAGGATCCCTTGTGGGAGTATGTTCACGCTTCTCGATGCGCTGGATGAGCAGCATCGGCAGTATGATGGTGCCATTACCATTTATAGTAGTAAAGGCTTGTGAGGCGAGGTGGGAATATTTCTCTTTAGGTTTTTCCTCTTTAGTCTTTTTGTCTCCACATCGTCCACGCTTTCAGGACAAATCTCCATTGTTGCCCTGAGATTGCCATTTGGGGTTTTCCCCTTTGCGCTTGACAGCAGAAAGCTTGGTGGCCTGAGGCAGGCTGATGGACTTTCCAACTGCTGTGCACCATGAGGCCTCAGCAACAATGGAGTCCTTGACATGTTTAAATGTCAAGGCTCTAGTAGCGGTCGTGTTAAGGACCGTGGCGGATACAGAATTGTACTCGCGCGGCATTGCAGCAAGTAGAATCATTGCCTGTACTAATTCGGGAATGGCAACATTGGCAGCTGTAAGGCACTTGAATTTATCAGCCATTTTGGCAATCTCTGGCATGGGATTCGCAGCCGAAATTTTGATTGCAATTGCAGACCTAAAGTCCACAAAGACTTGGGAGGGGCCATCGACACCATAGTCGGTGCGGATGAGATCCCACACCCCCTCAGCAGTGTCCTTGGTGTTGGCACGCTGCCGAATAGAGGGGGCCAGGTGGAGCACTAGGCTACCAATAGCCTGGTCATTCTTATTGTTCCAGGTCTGGAGCTTGGCATTAGCTTCCGCTACTAGTGCAGCATTTGTCGCCATCAAAGGAGGTGCCAGGGGTGGTTTTAGTTCCATCCCGCTAGTTATTTGCCAGAGGCCCTGGGACCTGAGCCATGCCTTCATTGAGTCAGCCCATTGAATATAGTTAGAGCCATCAAAAGTTTGTATGAGTTTTTCAAGAGTTGAAGACATGATGTTATAGTGGCAGCTGGTAAAAGCGCTCAATTAGTCCTCTATTCAAGAAAACATGTTCCATAATCTCAGGCAAAAACACTCCTTCAGAGTGGTTAACCCTAGTCAACCTGGGTTTTTAAATGCAGCTCGCAGGGAGCGCAAGGTTACAATTTGGAGACAATGAAGTCAACGTCGTTCGCAGCCAGTTAAGGCGTGTTCGCGACATGCCCAGCAGGGCCCATAACCTGTTGGAGCAGACTACATACGCTGCACAGAGGAAGAGACGACATGTTCCTTATAACCTACCTGGGGTTTAGCTAGTCTTAGAGCTAGGGTTTAGCAGAGGTAAGAACACTGTATATCTTCTATAGTACAGGTTCTCCTTATATACATACAGTGACTCACAAAACTGAGTCAATGTTTTCCACTTTTTAATTTATTGTTAAATAACTTCTCATTAACAACAAATACAAACAAAGTATTGTACCAAATAAAGTACATTATCAGGGCTATCAAACAAACAAAGAATTATGTAATTTCAATTACAGTGCATGAAGATATGATAATTTTAAATCAGAGACTCATTGACTCAGTTTTGTGAGGTGGTATCAATATTATGATAAATTGTAATTCTAGTATTTTGTATAACCTCCATTGGCCTTAATAACTGCTCCCAACCTTCTAGGCATGCTTTCAATCAAATTCTGACACACCTCTGATGGAATATTATTCCACTCTTCCACTACTCTTTCCCATAACTTCCAAATTCCTTTTGGTGCTGTTGGATACTTGTCTAACTGGTTCTTGAGGTGAACCCATTGATGTTCAATAGGGCTGAGGTCTGGAGATTGGGCAGGCCAATCCAGAAGAGTAATATTGTTGTTCTTCATCCATTTCTTGGCCTTTTTTGAGGTATGCTTGGGGTCATTGTCTTGTTGAAAAATCACCTCTTTTCCAGAAATTCCACTCTCCTCCAAGCTAGGCAGCATATGGTCCTTCAAAATGGACACATACTGGTCAGCATTCATCCTCCCCTCAACCTCTGCAAGATGCCCCACTCCATTCCATCCCATACACCCCCATACCATAATGTTTCCTCCCCCAAATTTGACAGTTCCCTGCACCTCTCTCTTAATCAGCCCCTCTCCCTTCTGTTTCCAGGTCCACTCTCTCCCACCTGACCCAAACCTGTTGATTTTAGTCTTATCTGACCAAATAACACTCCTCCAGTCCTCCACAGCCCACTCTCTATACTTCTGAGCAAAAGCCAATCTTGCTTTCCTATGCCTTATACTAAGCAAAGGCTTTTTCTTCTTCACCACAGCCTTGAATGAGTTTTTTCTGAGAACTCTTCTGACTGTTTCTGAGGAGACTGGAGTGGGGATGATGCTGTTGATGTAATGGGTGGCCTGAACAGCATTTGCAGCCTTGCCAGTAGTGATTTGGGTAAGGATGGCTCTCTGAGAGGTAAATGAGAGCTTAGAAGGATGACCACCAGAGGGGGAATCCAGGTTAGGATGGAGAGCCCTGAGTGTTCTGGATACACTAGACTGGCTGAGGTTGAGTTTAGAGGCAATATTGTGGGTAGAATAATGATTGGAGGCCAGGGAAAGAATGTTTTCCTTCTGAGCAGAGGAGATGGGATGCATTGGAGAATATTGAAGTATGAAGAATGCTAGTCCTAATTAAATACTATAATTTAAGGTCCCATCAAGGGTCACATCACCTTAGAAACCATCTGTCAAGATTTTGACATTATACAGTTGGTGGAGCATCAGATTCTAATATTTCTGACTACCACCTCACAAAACTGAGTCAATGAGTCCCTGAATTAAAATAATCATATCTCCATGAGGGATGATTAAAATTACATAATTCTTTGTTTGTTTGGTAGCCCTGATCATGTATGTTATTCGGTACACCAATACCTTGTTTGGTTTTGTTGTTTATGGGAAGCTATTTAACAATGAATCAAAAAGTCCAAAACATTGACTCAGTTTTGTGAGTCACTGTAATAGTAAGGATGTCACATGACTCAGGAATGTGTTTACCACATGTATGTGCAGTAAGCGCAGTAACATGTGTGTGCTGCATGGTTTGCCTCATGTATGCATGTATCAGAATTTAATTTCAACAGAGGTTCAGCCAGAGGAGCGAGCTGAGTCTTGTTGATAATTGCATCTTGCACCTATGCCATAGTAAGGCTCGGTTCGGTCCAGTTCTTTGAAAGATTCTGGACCAGACCCGAACTATTGGTTCCACAGATTATGGCGAACCTTGGACTGGACCGTTGGTTCAGTTCAAAATGGTCAGGTTCTGGTTCTCAAGTGGTCCGAACCATGAACCGAATGTAGATATGTATGAAAAGGCCAAAAAACAAACCATTCTATGTTAATCAAGTCAATACACAAGTTAGATATACAGTTAGGGATCAATAAGCTCAGGTAAGTCATCATCATCCACCTCTACAGCAATTTAGACATGCTATACTTAGTGCAATTAGGCCAAAGGGATAATCAGCACAGTATAGCACCTCAAGCTAAGTTCATAAGCGCTGAAGCAATAGTAGCAGTCAAACATGATGATTCAACAGCGATTCAAGTCGGCGATTCAGTGGGCGATTCAACAACTCAAAATATCGCTTGAATCGTCAAAAATTTTGAATCGTCAATTGAAATTGAATCACGATTCACTTCCTGCCAATTCAAATTGTTGAATTAAATCTGCACGTGGCACCTATTCTGTGCCTCGGTGTAAACACATATATATGTAAATACATGTATACAAATATGTCATAATGACATGTGGACAGGAACCATGTGGTACACTGCCCTTTTCTCCACCCCACTGAGCCTCATGTGACCTGAGCCTCATGTGACCATGTGGGCTCTCTAGGTATATAAGTATGCTGTACCTCTACCTAGCAATACAGAGAGTTCTATGCCCTCTAACCTAAGTTACTTAGCACACTAACCAACTCAACAGGTAAGTAGTAAGATCTGTGAGCACTCTACACTGCACATAGCGTGCTGCTCAACAGGTTATGGGCCCTGTGGACGATGTTGCACAGCTATGAGCTCCTCGGAGCTCTAGTTGGAAGGAGTTGTACTGTAGCCCCTCAGGGCTCCAACTCACACATTGTGCACAGGTCTTGCTACCAACGTGCTTCACTGCACTGAGCACCTCATTGCTTTTGTGATGGGGTTAGCCTCCCTCTGACATGATGTCATGGAGCAATGATGTGCCCTTTTGGTGCTCATCATGTGCTAAACAAAAGTACTCTGACAGAGTGCTAAGTTTTGCATCTGGCATTTCTAATTTAAGAGCAAGTGACTGATTTGGTGCTTTTATTAGCTCAAATCTTAAAAATGTCCTCCTCGCTCGATAAACTCATCTCCTTGTTTGACAGCTCCAGTTACAAGGCCTGGGCCGAAAGTATGAAGGCGTGACTTATGTCACAAGGCCTTTGGCAAGTTGCCTCTGGCGCTGAAGCAGTGCCAGTGGCAGCCAATGTTGCCACACATAAGGTGTGGAATCAGGAGAATGATCAGGCATATAGAGCTATCTTGCTCCACCTATCTCCTTCCATCAGATCTAGATCTGGATCTGCAACAGGACTTGCTAGTGCCCTGTGGCAAGCCCTGCAGGCCGATTTCAACCAAGAAGGGCCTTCCCAGATATTTGCAGACTTTAAATCTGCGATCTTGATCAGAGTTCCAGTGCAAAACCCTGTGCCGACAATGGCTCAGATCTCTGAGAGATACCAGTGGCTAACTGCCAATGGTGTTGTAATTCCTGAGATAGTTCAGGCCTTATTACTCCTTTCAGCATTGCCAAAGAAGTATGATTCTTTATCTTCCACCATCTTATCCACAACTGGTACGACCAGTCTCTCCTATGCTGTAGTGAGGGACCATGTGATGGCAGAAGCCTCCTGTCGAGCTGCCTTTGCACGCTCCAGGGAAACAGCAAAGAAGCTATCAGCTGTCAAGAGAAAGGGCAGCAACCCTAAGTGGAAAGGGAAGGGATCAGAGAAATCTGGTGAGAAGTCGTCCGAGCCTTTGGGCTCCGACTTGAAGAAGAAGCATAGGTCTGGCAAGGCTGCCAGGGAAAAGCATGAGAAAAAGGAATCTCACAGCCACCTTGCCTCCACCACTATGGTGGAGCCCTTCATGGTGCCTAGCGCACCTTATGCAGATGCAGTACGCTCTGCTCATGCTGCCATGACCATTAATGGTCAAGGCGTCATTTCAAATGGACTAGTGCAGGCCAGCCCCTCTCACCTCCCACTGACATTTGACCAAAGTGTTCAAATGTCATGGCTACATGGGAAATCCATGGATTTCTGCACCACTGACCCAAGAAAGCAGCCTCATCAGCCCGAGTCAAAGGTCACCGGAACCTTCTCCCCCAGCCCCTCTGTGTATGAAGACTACCAGGCAGCCCGGGACCTGCTCACAGACATCGAAGTGCCTAAAATGGCCAAGAATCTATTACATATGCTATGACGATTTTTGTGGGAGTGATGGCATGATGGGATCAGGGCTAAAAATAGGTGATGTGCTGCATAACATAGGCTATAGTCGTTTTGTGGGAATGATGGGACTGATGGTTGATGTGATTATCTAAAATTTGTCAGGCTTGGTCAGAAATGATGGCATTAGTCAGAGCTGACTAAAATTTGTCAGCTCTGACTAATATAGCTGGGCTTCAAAATGTGATCGTAGCATATGTAGAGGTGAGCTGCAGCTGAGTTTGAAGTGGAGTTTGAAACTTCGCAAGTGAGCTGAGTGTGGAGAGGAGTGTGAGGGGAGTGTGAGGGGTGGGGTGGGGTGTGAGGGGGTGTGAGGGGGTGGGCAAGAGGGGGATGGAGGAGAGGTATGAGGGGTGGGGATGGGGTATGAGAGGGTGTAGAGGGGGGAGGGGGACATGGGAAAGTGAGAGGGGGATGGAGAGGGGGAAGGGGGAGGTGGAGAAGGAGGAGATGGAGATGGGGAAGGGGGAGATGGAGATGGGGGAGATGGGGATAGAGATGGGGGAGATGGGGGAGATGAGAAAGGGGGAGAGGGAGATGAGGAAGGGGGAGAGTGGGAAGAGGGAGATGGGGATGGGGATAGAGGAGGTGGGGATATGGGATATGGAGATGGAGAGAGAGATAGAGATTGGAATGGGGATAAACACCACAACCCCCCCATGTTGACTTGGGGCCAACGGTTCCAAGTCGACTGAAGAGTTGTGTACTACTGTATCTAAAAGTCAAGGAAAGAGTTGTGTCACCATGAACCCCCAAATGTTGACTTTGGGCCGAAGGTCCAAAGGCAACTGAAGAGTTGAGTAACTGTAGTGGGATTAAGCATTGTGTTACATATATGTGAGCTGGCCCATGCCAGTGTCAGGCTGAGCGAGCAAAGCGAGCGAATGCCATAACAAAGGCATGGGTCATAAGCTCGTCTTTGAATCATCGAAGAAGATCAGATGAGTAAGCGGGAAGGTAAGCACTGCTGGGTGGAAACCCCCATGCCATCGGCTCAGATTGAGGAGGTTCCTGAAATGGAACCTGAGCCTAAGGATGATGATGATGAAGTCTCCCTCAGCTCCAAAATGATGGTCCTGGATCAATCGATCTGGGAAAGCATGGATAACATGCTCATAGACAAGCCAATAGCCCCTTTTATGGGGGCTTATGATGAAATGTCAGTCCTTTTCCCTGACCATCACATCATTGCTAACAATAGCTTGACAGGGATGAACTATTCGGGCCATTCCTGTAATATTGAGCATCCTATAGAATTTTTAATAAATTATATTGTCACTTGTGATGCAAAGGCCCTAATCAGGCTGTGTGTGATGTGTGCCAGAAAGGAATGCAAACATGGTGCCTCTTGGATCTTAGATTCAGGCGCATCATTGCACTTCACTGGTGAGATGAAAGACTTTGCCTCCTATGAAGATTTGCCTATGTCTGAGAGATGGCAGGTCAAGACCGCTACCAGCGTGACTTCGATCAAAGGCAAAGGCACTGTCCTGATTTATCATCAGGTAAAGGTTAATGGAAAGACAGAGTCGTGCATCACACGCTTATCCCCCATTTTCTATCTCCCAGATTTGACAAGTTGGCTTATGTCAATGGGAGTGTTCCTTGTTGCTGAGGAATATACTGTAAAAGAAAACAGTAAAATAATTTCCTTTGCCGACAAAAAGGGAAAACCCCAGCTGATGCAATGCCAATAATATGTGGCAAAAACATCTATGTGTTTGATTTGCACATTCAGAGCACTAAGAGATTAGAAGTCGCAACTATCTACGTTGCTGACTATGACATTTGGCATAAGTGGCTTGGCCACCTGAGTGAAGCTGCCATGCACCAGATGCCAAAACACACCTATAAGTTTCCCAAGGATCTAAAAATTCCAAGGGACAAGCACATTTGTTCAGGGTATGCCAAGGGAAAAATGATGTCAAAGTCATTCCCTGGATCTGAGTCTCAGGCCGAAGAGGCCTTCGAGCTGATCTATTCTGATCTGAAGGAATTACCAACACTCAGTTATCACAAGTACAAATATTTTATCGTATTTGTTGATGATTGAACTTCACACATATGGAGTCAGTGCCTGAGAAAAAAGTCCAATGCTGCTGAGTCAATCAGACAGTTCGAGGCGATGGCCAAAATGCAATATGATGCAAAAATCAAGCATTGGCGTTTCAATCCTGAGGGGGAATTCCATGATCGGGAACTCATAACCCAGCTCAAAGAGGCTGGGATTAAAATTGAGATGTCAGTGCCCCACATCCACCAACAAAATGGTCGCACTGAACATGCGATCAGGACATTAATAGAGAAAGCACAAACATTGCACTTTACTGCCTGCCTACCACAATCATGGTGGGAATTTTGTGTAGAGCATGCTACGTATCTCTACAACTGAACACCAATAAACTGCCTAAAATGGCAAACTCCAATTGAAGATCTCAATGGTGAGAAGCCCAATCTGAGTGACGAGAAGGTATTCAGATGTGGTGCCTATGTTTACCTGCCAAAAGAGAAGTGTCCTAATAAGTTAGCTGCAAGATCAGAGCTCATGATGTATATCGGCCTGGCAGATGGCATCAAGGGTTGGTGCTTTATGCACCCATCAGGGTCAATATTTGTTGGTGCTATGGCACTCTTCGATGAGACTCTGTTCCCTCATTGTCCTGGGGCCAAGACCCCAGCAAAAAACTGATCTTGGAGATATATCCCCTTCTGAAGATGATGACCACTCTGGAGGATCAGGGGACGATAGCAATGGAGGAAGTGATGACAGCTTCTATCCGGGCTGCAGGTATTATGCTCCACCGGTGCCAAATCCTCCTCCATGAGCTCCATCCCCACCACCTTCACAATCAGGGTCTGGAACCCCTAAAATGTCTAGAGACCTGCTGTTTGGCTCCTTTGGCGATCTGCCTCAGGGTGCTGATCTGTTTGTGTCGGCAGGTGCACTGGGTCCATCGTCCCAGCCTAGTCCAGCACCGCCAGCAGTAGAGGCCCCCATACCTCCACTAAGGTGATCAAATGTCTATGGTAAAAATTGCGATCCCATTCAAATTGAATGAGACATTGCACGGGAGCGCCAATGGTGGAAACCAGTGGGACAAGGCAGGAGTCGCACTCCAGCCCTCCCTCAGGTTGAAGAAGAAGTACCAGCTGGGCCCTCTCAACCACCAGTGGCAAGTAGAACTCCTCCTGCACAGACCCCAGATAATTTGGGATTAGAGTACACGACACCCCCTCAACCTCAGGCATCTGAGGTGCCATGGATTTGGCACCAGAATCCCAATGAGGAGTGAGGATGGTGGTTACCCAATTCAGGTACCCTGTCATATTGGGGCCCTAGAAGGAATAATTATGTTGCTGAAGGTGGAACGGATCTGATGCGCCTTCTGCTTAGCAAAGCAGTTGCACCATCTACAGTGTCAGATCCTGTCCCGATCCAGTATCGCGACATTGTGTGCTTACCCAAGCCTGCGCAATCAGAGTGGAGAAGTGCATGCCTGGAGGAACTAGAGGCCCTTCGTAAATAGCATGTCTACGACATCGTAAATCTCCCTCCTGGCCGAAAGGCCATCAAAAATAGATGGGTTTTCTCCATAAAATCCGAAGGATGAAAATGGGCCAGACTCATGGCCAAAGGCTTCTCACAAGTCAAAGGCATCGATTACAATGAAATATTCTCTCCAGTGGTCTGCTATGAGATGGTGCACCTCATGTTTGCCCTGAGTGCCCTAGAAGGCATGTACATGATGGGACTCATTGTAAAAATCACGTTCCTGTATGGCAAACTAGATGAGGAAATTTACATGCATCAACCCAAGGGATTTGTCATCCCAGGTAAAGAGCGCAAAGTCATGCGCTTATGCCGAGCATTGTATGGCCTTAAATAGGCCACCCTAGCATGGTGGAGAGAGCTAGAGGTGTTCATGTGATCCATTGGATTTGAATGCACCAGCTCAGACGCCAGCATTTTCATCTACAAAAATGGTAAAGACATTGTCATCACAATAATCTACGTCAATGACAGTGTGTTCTTGGGGAAGAACAAATGCCTTGTAGAGGAAAAGAAAAATGCATGTCTCAAGCATTGGGAGTGTCGGGAAACTGGTCGTGTTACTGAATTCCTTGGTATGTGTGTAACACAAGGCGCATCAAGAATCACTCTGAACCAAACAACCTACCTAGCCACTGTGCTAGCTCAGTTCAGAATGACAAATGCCAAGGCATCCCCCACTCCACTTCCCATGGGATACATCCCTATGGAAAACTCTGATGAGCCTGATCCAGCTCTCAGAACTGAGTTTCAATCAGTGATCAGGTCTTTATTGTACCTGATGCTCAGAACTCACCCTGATATTGCCTTTGCAGTGATAAAGATGTCACAATTCTCAGCTAATCTGAGTAAAGAACATCTCGATAAGGCACATTACATAATGCACTACCTAGTCAGTACTCAATCATATGAGCTTATCTATGATGGCCATAGCAAACAGGGCCTCCAAGCCTTTACTGATTCAGACTGGGCATCCGATGTCGTGAAACGCAAGTCCACAATGGGTTACTTTGCCACCTTAGCAGGAGGCATCGTGTGCTGGCAGTCCTGTATGCAAAAAACTGTAGCACTTAGTTCCACAGAAGCCAAATACATGGCTCTCTCTGACACTTGTCAGCAGATAGTGTGGATTACATCCTTATTTTCCGAATTGGGATATCCCTTGAGTAAGGTGCCTATCTGTGCCGATAATCAGGGGTCACTCTTCATTGGATCTAACCCCATTCAGGAAAGAAGGACTAAACATATTAACATTCGCTATCATTATACATGTGAATGTATCGAAGATGGCAAGGTCACAGTCGTCTTCATCCCAGGAACTGAAAACCTGGCAGATATGTTTACTAAAAATCTCGGGAGGCAGCTCTTTGAGAAATTTAGAAGCTCCCTCGGAATTAAATTTGAGGTTCAAACTTAGTACCTATACATGGCACCTTGGATCGTAAAGCCCCTTCAGGTTGATGCCGGTACAGTTTGTGGGGGGGTGTTGAATTAAATCTGCATGTGGCACCTATTCTGTGCCTCAGTGTAAACACATATATATGTAAATACATGTATACAAATATGTCATAATGACATGTGGACAGGAACCATGCAGTACACTGCCCTTTTCTCCACCCCACTGAGCCTCATATAACCTGAGCCTCATGTGACCATGTGGGCTCTCTAGGTATATAAGTATGCTGTACCTCTATCTAGCAATACAGAGAGTTCTACGCCCTCTAACCTAAGTTACTTAGCACACTAACCAACTCAACAGGTAAGTAGTAAGATTTGTGAGCACTCTACACTGTGCATAGTGCACTGCTCAACACAAATGTCCTCCGCCAGTGACCTTACATAAGAATCATAAGATATCCACACATATTGTCATGCCCTCAATTGGTTAATGTGTACTATAGTCTATTTCCTTGTATTCTACTAGAATATGTTCAAAAAAACTACTGGAAAGAAGCTTCTAGCTAGCCATGCCTGGGCCCTGTTGGAATTCCAAGCTGACATCGTCCTGAGCATGGATAGCTGTCAATCCTTTGTATCAGTAAGCACTCGGACTATATTTCCAATTCTTATCTACCTTTTATATTATACCCGTTACATGGACTCATAGTATATAGCATATGTTCTATTGACAAACACCTCAGTTGTTTGGCTCACACTCTCATGCACAAATGCTGAGGTGAATACTTCTACTTATTTTACTCATGTTACTATTACTTACATTATTCACCTAGTTATTTACTTACACTTCATTTAGGTGAATACAGAGTTGTTTGGCTCATGCTCTCGCATGCAAATGCTGAGTTATTTACTTATGTTTCGTTTAGCTATTCTTACAGGTTATTGGGCCCTGCTTCCCATATTTGATCTGTCTCTACTGTGACAAGGCTCCAATTGTACTATCTATATAATCATCTTATACAGTTTATACCGTATCCATATATGTATATGTGTACCCCTTCATCTCTCAGGTCATGTATACAGTAGTTACACAGTATGTAGATGGTTACACAGTTGAGACTATGAATATAATAGAAGCCTCCTGAGAAGCATAATTGTTGAATTTGTAATAATCTTTTTTTTCCTAACCATTTACTTGACGTTCCATCCTACAATTGCAAGCGATGGCTCACCACCAGACATGAGACAACCCAGACCTCCAAAACATCATACCTGATGACCAAAAGTGAAAATGAAATGTGACTGATTGCGCTCAAGGTCTCAACCCTTATTTTAGGGTGGCTGAAGCAGCCGCTAAACCCTGCCAAACTCAAGGTTAGCACAATAGCCTTTGAGAATTGGATATAAACTTTACCTTTAGCAGCAGAGCCATGTCCTCACCTTAAACTTAGCATTCCAAAAGATGTGTCCAAACCTGATGGGGATGCCATCGAGAGTGGTGCCTTGCTATCTGTGAGTGAGCTCCAGGCATGTGGTCACTTCATCAATTCTCCTTCCAATACAGTGCCTATCCCTGTGAAACTGAACGAAGATGATGAAGATGATAAGGTTGACAAAACATACCAGCCACCAAAATGTAGCAATGCACTTGATAACGAGGCACCAAAGTCCATATACACCAGTGATGGAGATGAAGTTATCATGGAGACTGAGTATGGGCATGAATTGGTAATAAAGCATTGATATGAAAAGTTACATTCTAACAAGCCTTGTTAGCGAGAAAAAAGGGAACAAAAGAGAAAGCTAAAGCCCCAAAAAAGAGGAACAAGAAAACATCTGGAAGTCACGTCCAGGAAGACGACCACAACTCCCATATGGATATAGATTCAGGTGATGAGTCTGATGGGAATGGTGCTTTGAGAGCAGTGGAAGTGAGAGAAGAGCCAAAAGCAGTGCAACATGGTCCTGGTAATGCCAGTATGCAGCATTTTTATGAGCTGACTGCGACAGTGGACAGGTCAGGACAGAAGCGCTGGATGTTTCAGTGCCAATTCTGCACTTGGTATGTTAAACAAAATACACTGTAAGTTTCGTAACGGTAATGCTTACGTTGAGTGAAACAGTACACGCATCTTTCCAAGGACCATTGATGGTGTGGATATCACCTTTGATGATGAACCAAAGCTACCAAAACTGCAAAATCTTGCCAGTCATGTAACTGATTGCAAAGGTGCCAAGACCGATAAGACAACAAATGAGCCCACAAGCGAGGAGCAGATGAATCACAAACAGAGTATTGAGCTGATGGAAGCATATTTAAAGGAGGGAGAGTTAAATCTGCAAGTCATTGCCACGTATCAAGGGTTCTTACATATATTTGCGGCATGGATATTTGACGGGAGCCTCCCATGGATGACTGGCGAAGCACCAACCCTTCAAATGCTATTCAAGTATCTCAAAGTCACATATCCGCTGCCCTCTGATACGACGGTCTGTAACCAGCTAGTGCACATCTTTGAGGAGCTTCATGGGAAAGTTGTTCATGAATTCGTGGTCAGTATTTTTCTTCTAAACATGCTGATATGGCTCCCTATCACCCTGTGCACATACTACAGCATTTTTTGTGATTGTGCGCACCTCCTAGATGGCTTCCACACACTTTGCGCAGTGTGCTTTTGCACACCTTTGTGCGCCTTTGTGCACTTTCATGCGCTTTCACGTGCTTTTGGTTCCCCCATAGCTGCCAATCATTGTGTGCCCTAATTGCACCTCATTGCACTTCAAACCGCCTCCGCACACCCCCCCACACTCCTTATCTGCCTTCCACATTTATTGCATGCTTGATGCGCCTTTGCGTGCTCCTTTTATGCTTTACCTGCAACTCACATTCCCTGCTGCGCACTCATTGCACAATCTCTATCACATACACGGCAATCCACTGCACCGGTGCATTGCCCATCGCGGCTCCCATCTTACTGGTGCATTTATTCGAGGCACACTGCGATTCTGACATGAGTGAACTGCGCGTTCTCACATAATCAGGGCGCTTTGCACCTATTTGGCATTGGACTGTGTGCCTTGGGCACCTTCATGTAATCCTGGTGCTTTGGCAGTATTTGGACTTTCACAGCATCTCCTTATAGTTCTTCCACATTTCCAATCGGCATTGCCTTATCTGGTAACTGGCACAGGTCAATCATGCCATTATTACTAAGGCACAGCATGTGACACATAACACTGAAGCGGATTAATTGGAAAGAGTGCACGAGACCTAGAGCACACCAAAAATAGCACATCACATTGGAACAGTTGGGTAGTGGGCTATAGGTGCGCAAATCTTATTGGCTGAGGCAGCAGCATAGTGCGGTCGGGTTTAGATGGACGAATGGACTCGAATATAGACAGGCGGCAGTCTTTGGCAGTCATCAGGGATGTCCGTACATGTTGGAATTATACCCATACCATGATTTGCTGGGCTGAGCTACTCCAGGAGGTCTGGCTGCTTTGAAAAATGCCATGGTTTTCATGACTGACGTGTTTTCTCTTTTAGGCCATCAATGACTGGGTTTTCAAGACACCTGGGCTACATGTATTATTATTGACTGAGGACGAATGGAAGACTTTGAGTGTGATCACAGATGTTCTCGAGGTGCATTGTTGACTTCTCTCTTACAATGTTTCACTAACACCACTTTACAGCCATTCACTGAAGTAACACTACAGATGTCACAAGCAATGTTCCAACACTCCCATTCGTCTTGCCATTGTATCACAAAATGGAGGAACATCTTGTGGCTATCTCAACATCCTCTGACAAGTCATGGAGGATACAACATGCTGCCGAAGTGGGCCTCGAAAAATTTAGGAAATACTCTGTCTCTGCAAAGGCACATCATACATATATTGTTGGGACTAGTGAGTCATGTCCTGTTCTATTGATCCAGCATCTGACTTTTTTACTCTAGTTTTACACCCATGTCTATGTAGCCACTGGTTTGGAGCCACAGCAGATTTTGGCATGCAAGAAGAAGCCATCAGCAATGCAGAAGTTGTTTTTTGATACATTGCTGAGACTTACCTTGAATGGACGATGCTGCCTGTAATGGTCCCTACTGCAAAACCTGTTGTGCAACCTGTAATTAGAACACCATCATTCCTTGCGAGCGCATGCTCCTTCCAGCAACTGATCACCACCACAAGTTCCACTACAATTGTGAAGCATACTCCACAGGAAGAACTTGCTGATGAGTTGGATCATTACTTTAGATTTGAAGCCGCACTGATGGAGCTGCAAGAGGGCCATCCGAATAGTGAGCCTTCAGCTCAAGAAGTGCTATTAAACCCACTCATGTGGTGGAAGGTGAGTCTTTTATGCCATCCCTGTGTCTCGAATACTAAGTACCGCCATTAGATCCATGCTACTAAATTCCCAACCATCCCCCAGATGGCACGAGACTATCTCGCCATCCCAGCAACCAGCGCTGCCATTGAATGTGTCTTTTCGAAATCCAGACACATCTGTGCAAACCTACAAAGCTCGTTGAAGGAAAACACCATCCAAATGGCACTGCTCATAAAATCATGGATTCGGAGTGGCCTGTTTGATATGGTGCCTAAAAAGGAGTCACGATGGAAGCATGGCGATAATGGAAAAAAATAGCCCTAAAACAACTGTATATATACTGTATATTATACATATATAGTTAGTTATACTGTTTAAGCAACCATATCCGTATATTCGACCTCTGGTGAGTATACGTATACTAAATGGTTGGAGCCTTACTACTGTCATTTTCGTCACCATGTCCACCTCTCTGGCTACTACTGACCTCCTCCCATCCTCTGTTCCTAAGCTTGAGCCCACTGGGTTGAACTGGATGATCTTCAAGCTTTGTTTTCAGGATGCTCTTGATGGCAAAGGCTATTGGGGCCATTTTTATGGCACCAGTAGAGCTCCTAGTGTTGGCAACCCTCCTACTTCATCAGAGACCGAAGCTCTTGACACCTGGAACAAGGATGAATGCACTGCGAAGTCACTTCTGATGCAGAAGATATTTGATTCAGCATTGATCCTCATATACAGCCACTTGCTTGTGAGGGAACATTGGGCTGTGATTGTTGCTGAGTATTCTGAGAAGGGCACATTTGCCCAGATGGAGCTCCGATCCCAGTTCCTCTGGTCGAAGTGTTCTGACAAATCCAATGTCTGGGAGTTCCTCAACCAGCTTCATGTCAAACGCGAGAAGCTGGCCACTGTTGGAGTTGATATTGCAGAAAAGGATTACTGCTCCACCATTATCAGCTGCTTGCCCTGCTCTCGCAAACTTTGCTTCTAGTCTCATTGCCACTGCTTGCATTAGTGACCCAAAGAAGGAAGTGAGTCCTGACACCCTGATCTCGATCATCTCCAAGGAGTATGAGCACCATGCTGTGCATTGCTCAAACCATGGCAAGACTGGAAAGTCTGATGGTAACGGTCAGGATGAGGCTCTCGCAGTCACTGGTGGGAAAGAGAAGAAGCCAAAGAGAGACAACAGTTGTTGGAATTGTGACAAGAAAGGGCATTACAAGGACAAGTGCCCTAAACCCCCAAAGGCAATGAGCAGTGACTCAAAGCAGAATGATGGCAGTGCTAATGCTGCAATTGAATCTGATTCTGAGTCAGAGGCTGCATTCCACATCGATTCTGGGTATGATTCAGATGAGGACTTGATGCCTGACTTGCATACTATGTCAGACTCTTCTGAGAAAGTGGATGACATGTCTGATGGGAATGATGATTGGTTCTCGGAGGTTGATGAGTCTGATGTCAGTGAGATCGAGAGTGTCGAAGGATCCAAGGAGTTATCTGGGGTTGATGGGAGCAAGACTAGCTCATTCATCAGCATTGACCCAGACTCAGAAGATGCTCAGGATGTTGCAGCACTTGTAAGTGCCAGCAACAATGCCGAAGACTCACCTCATGCAGAAGTCTACAATTCCTGGACTACATGCCACCTCTCTCCATTCGTGAGGACCACGAGAGCTACACAGACATTTTGTTAAGGACTTTCCATGCTGTAAAGAAGAAAAGTATTTTTTCAGCAGTTGGGAAGGGGGAACTGACAATAGACATACCTAATGGTGCAGATAGTTCCCAACTTTGATCACTGAAGTGTTGTATTCTCCCAAGGTGGGGTACACACTAGTCTCTATTGGCCATCTCGATGAGAAGGGTTTCACTGCAAACTTCTCTGGCAGGAAGTGTACTACTACTGGGCCTGATGGGGAGATAGTGGGTGTGGTCCTGAAGAATAATTGTGGACTGTATCATGTTAATCATGAGTCTGATTCTGCAAGCACAGCAGAGGAAGTACTCACATTGGATCAAATGCATCATTGTCTTGAATGCATATCAGTCAATGCAGCTAAGAAACTTGCCAAGGATGGCTTCATCACTGGTCTTCGGCTCAAAACTACTCTATCGGATGACAACTTTTTTTGCAAATCTTGTGTCTATGCAAAAGCTACCTGTAAGCTAGTTGCAAAGGCTCAATGTGGCAAACGTGCTACAGAGTTCGGAGGCGAGGTTCACTCTGACTTGTGGGGGCCTGTGCCAGTTGCTACGAGGGGTGGGAAGCATTATTACATCACGTTTGTCAATGACAGCACATGATTTATTTACCTCAATCTTCTTGCTGCAAAATCTGAAGCTCAGGGCACCTACAAAAATTTCGAGGCCTGGTGCGAGACACAGATGAAGAAGCCCATCCAAATTCTGCACTCAGATCATGGTGGGGAGTACATGGGCAAGGAATTTGTTCTTTACCTCAAGTCAAAAGGCACTGAACAAAAGCTCATGGTCCACGACACACCACAGGAAAATGGAGTGGCAGAGTGACATAATCGAACCATCGTTGAGCGAGTGCATGCATTGTTGCATGCAAATGGTCTACCATGGATGTTGTGGGGTGAGGCGGCTCAACATATTGTCTGGTTGATGAACTGTACATAGACCAAGGCTGTGACAGGCATGACACCCTTCGAGGCCATGTTTGGGATAAAGCCTGATCTCAGTGGTGTATGTGAGTGGGGTGAGAAAGTTTGGGTGCATATCGAGGGCAGCACAAAATTGAATGGGCACATCAGACAGGGCCATTGGATTGGGATTGATGAGAAGAGCAATGGGTGTTGGGTGTATTGGCCAGATAAAGGGAGTGTGACAGTCGAGCAGAACTTGCATTTTGACAAAACTCGCACATCAGCAGAACAGCTCGAGGGAGAGGATTGAAACTTTATCAACCCATCCTCTGATTCACTCACCTTGAATCCCATGCCAGCTTCTACTCCAGCACCTGCTGCTTCAACACCCACTGCACCAGTTCCTACTCCTGATCAGCCAGAGCAAGCTCTCAAGGACGAACCAATATCAAAATGTGTTTGTAAGCCCAGTCAATGCATTCAAGATATTCTTGCCAGTCATGGAGTTACCTCTACACATCCTTCTAACCCACAAGTTGCCCCAGGCATTCAGTTGCTGACCATCAATAAGACTGTTGAGCTTGAGGGAAAGGGAATAGCCAATTGGATGATGGCGGCAGATTTTGTGGAGGAATATGTGATGGCGGCAGAAATCAGTGATGCGGAAGCACTTGAGCCCAGAACTTTGGCAGAAGCAAAATGTTGTCCTGATTGGCCACTGTGGGAAAATACTATTCATGAAGAGCTCACCATGTTGAAGGAAATGGGAACTTATGAACTGGTCAATCCACCTGCAGATGCAAATATTGTCAGTTCAAAGTGGGTCTACCACGCGAAGAAAGATGCTGCTGGAAATGTTGTACATTACAAAGCACGTCTTGTTGCTCAGGGTTTCTCTCAAGTCCCCAGAGTTGACTACTTTGACACATTTGCTCCCATTGCCAAGCTCGCCTCTATTCACACCATTCTCGCCATGGCTGCATACTTGGATTTCAAGCTTCATCAGATTGATATCAAGGGTGCATACTTGAATGGTGAACTTACCTCTCGCACAGTCATCTATATAAAACAACCTCCCAGTTTTGCTGCTCCCAACTCCACTGGCAAAGTATGGCATCTCCTAAAGACCCTCTATAGTCTGAAGCAGTCAGTGCATCGTTGGTACTTCAAGCTCATCACAGCCTAGGATTCACAAGATGTGACATGGATCAAGCCATATTTATGCATCAAGAAAGTACTGAGCTGATTATTGTCCTTGTGCATGTTGATGAGTGCATGATTGTGGTGAGCACTATAACATTAATTTTAGACTTCAAACAGAAGATCTCAGGGCATGTGGAAATCACTGACCTTGGTGAGCTCTACTGGCTTCTTGGCATCGAGATTCGTCGTGATCACGACCGCCATTCCATCCATTTCTCCCAATGATAGTATATCGACTCGATCATCTACCATTACAATCTACAGGACCTGAAGCCTGCATCAATGCCTATGGAGATGAACCTCCATCTCTCCTCATCTCAGTCACCCTCCACCACTGCAGAATTTGCCCAAATGTGCGACACACTGTACCACAAAGCTGTTGGTTCGCTGATGTTTGCATCACTCGGCACCCATCCTGACATCTCATTTGCAGTGCAAACTGTGTCGAGATTCTTGACAAAGGCTGGACCAGCACACTGGGATGCCATCAAATGTATCTTCCATTATTTGAAAGGTACAAACCACCTCTGGTTATTGTAATGGTTTATCATGAGAGGATTTGACAGGTTTCACAGATGCTGATGGAAACATGGCTGAGGATCATCATGCTATTTCCAGATACACATTTCTTCTTCATGGCAGCGCCATTTCATAAAGTGCAAAAAGACAAGAAATTATATCCCTCTCTACCACTGAGAGTGAGTATGTTGCCACTACCCATGCTGCCAAGGAGGTGTTATGGTTATGATCTCTTATCACACAATTGTTCTCAATGGAGCTTAATTCCACCACACTTTTCTCAGACAATCAGTCAGCAATAGCACTCTTGCAGGATCATCAGTACCATGCTCAGACAAAACACATCAATATTCGCTTCCACTTTATCCATTGGATCATTGAACAAGGATCTCTTCATCTCATCTACTGCCCAACTGAAGACATGGTTGCCAATGCTCTTACAAAAGCTCTACCATCTGCAAAAGTCAAGCACTTTGGAGCACAGCTCAGACTCTTGCCAACTTGAGGGGGAGTGTTGGAATTCTAAGCTGATGTCATCCCGAGCATGGATAGCCATCATTCCTTTGTATCAGTAAGCACTCGGACTATATTTCCAATTCTTATCTACCTTTTATATTGTACCCAATACATGGACTCATAGTATATAGAGTATGTTCTATTGACAAACACCTCAGTTGTTTGGCTCACACTCTCATGTGCAAATACTGAGGTGAATACTTCTACTTATTTTACTCGTGTTACTATTACTTACATTATTCACCTAGTTATTTACCTACGCTTCATTTAGGTGAATACAGAGTTGTTTGGCTCACACTCTCATGTGCAAACACTGAGTTATTTACTTACACTTCATTTAGCTATTCTTACAGGCCCTAGCTGAGATTTAACAATGCTCAAGGCTCAAACTGGATTTTATTTGTAGTGGCTCTTTAGCCTGCAGGTCCAATGTTTGACATTTAGAGAAGACACAGTACTTGAGGTAAGCATGAATGCAGTAGTACTAGTATAGTAAGCAGATGAACCAGCTGTTGAATCGCATGGGTAGTATAAAAAAAAAAGTTTGGCAGTCAGAGTACAGAGGTAATTCAACAACGATTCACAATCTTGAATTGTCACGTGAATTGCATTGCAAATCACATTTTGAATTGCTATGTTTGACTGCTACTATTAGTAGCAGTCAGAGTAGAGTGATTATTGTACAATTGATAGTGCATAGGGCTGCACACAATACCCATCCCTCATGGTTTAGACAGTTCTGTATGATGGTTACTGTACCCATCACTGTTCGAGCTCTCCTCAACTGACTAGACAGACAGTAGATGGGATGGACTAGTCCCATCTATGACCATCCCATTATGGCCATCAATGGCAATAGACAGTTTGTAGAGTGCAAACTTTAACAAACTCTAATTCTGTTTCCATGCCACACCAATTCGCACCAAGGCCATGAATGTCCCTGACGTTCACGTTGACTGCCATCTTGCAATCATTTTATGAATATATTCTGTCATTCATATTCCTTCATATAGCCTAGGATGAAGTTAATTTCTATGCCTCTTCCAGCTGGCCTGCAACATTCTATGCATTCCTGGTGAGCTGTTTCACAAAGTTAATTGGTGCAATTTATGAAGACTTGTGGACTCATGGTATACATGGCCTCTAGGTTCAGCTGTGGCTGTTGAGAGGATCTTCTCAGGTGGTTGGGACACTATCTCCCTTTGGCATGCTAGTCTTCATTCTGATACTATCCATATTCTCATGCTAGTCAAGAAACATTTGCATCTTGCACATGCCAAGGCAAATACTGCCCTCAGTCATTAGCATTTAGTTGTCTAGACATCCATAATGGTCATTTTAGCATCAAAACTACTACCGTATAATGGCCATCTCCATACCCATCCATCTCCGTTGGGCTTCTGCAAACCAGACTAGATGGGCAGTAGATGGTTGAGCTGTACCTGTCATCTAACCATCTAGTGAATGGCCATCACCCATCAGATGGATAGTGCACAGCCCTAATACATAGTGTAATTATTGGATGATTATGAATCAAAAATCATGTCAATAATCCAATTCACCTTGACCATGACGATTATCAAGAACGATTATAGGGTGATTATGGGATGCAATTGTTTTGACAGATCTATGATCTTCTGTGCAATGTAAACAAAAATGTAAGCACATCAAATAATTGCCTTTGATAATCATACAAGTAATTGTCAAATCATCTCTGGAGGTGATTCAATGATTCTGTGATTATTACAATAATTGCAATTATCCATGTCCCAAACATCATGGACATAATCTGTGGATAATTGCCACTACTAATGCAGTGATGGTGACTTGGACTTGGACACAATTGTAGACCATCAAATTGTAGACTAAATTTGGGAAAGGAGACAAGACAGTGAGAGCTCGAATGCATGAATCATAGTATAGAAAAGCAGAGAATATTGCATCTGGTAATCTAGTATACAATGTATGATCAGGATTCTGAGTCAATCAAAGGTTGCCGATAGTGATGTTGATAAACAGACATCAACAATGTGTGTGTGAGGACACATGATCTAGTAACAACCTAGATGTGAGCAGCACGACTTGAGGCACATTTGATATTAACTCACAGTATCTACATCCCATATAATCTACAGGTTCATTCAGGTTTGAACCAGTCTGAACCAGTTCTCAAATTCACTGGCCACTCTGGACTGCGAACTGGACCATCAGTCTGGTTCTTCCCTGGGCATGAACCTTGGACCGGACCACAGTCAGGTTCAGCTGCATTCAGGTTTGAACCATGGTTCTGAACTGAACATTACCATCCCTACTTGCACCTTGTCCAGACTGAAAACAGTTCATAGTTTTTGAGTTGCATTAGTGAATGGTAGGGGATGCAAAACCCTGAGGGTATTTGTCAAGGGTAGGTGAGGGTCAGGGTGAGGGTACAGAATTTTTTACCTTCAGCCAACCCTTACCCTTGGAAGGGGTCTGAGAGTAGGTAGAATTTCTGGATGGGAGCATATGATAAAGATAATTTGCATTAAGACTTATGCAGAGGTTATCCTAAATTTAGATAATATACATTCCATTTACCTTAGATTACTGTACTAATATGACCAACTCTTCATGGCTTGTGACATGTGACAGATTTTGATGACTGACCAACTCTTCAAAGTTGGGAAAACTGGGTAACAAACCTCAGATCTCTTCAAAGCCCTGATTGGGCTGAGAGGCAACATGTGACATGCGCTAATGTCAGGATGGTGGTGATGGGTCCACTATGTGCTATAAGGTCTGGAGAAGGATCTAATCATATTGAGACATTACAACACACACTTTGAATCACTACAAACACCATGAAATCGACTTCAAAAACTTTTCAACCATTTTTGAACTATTTTGCACTACTTCGAATGACTTTGCAACATTTTGAATGCTTTTGAATAACTTTGCAGCACTTTGAACGACATCAGCCACCATACAGCTGTTTTAAAACACTTTTGATACATGCTGCACATCCAGAATAAACCATTTCATCACATATTGAGCACTACTGGACATGAAGAGAGACTACAAGAGATTTAGAATGCGATAAGTGCAGTTTTATGTTTCAATGATATATTAAAGCAATAGAACAAGAACTTTTACTATACTGGGACAATGTATGTTTCACTTATTATCATTTCTCATTTGTTTTATGTTTTACAATACCTTTATTTGCTGTGCATATTGCCTCGTGTTTTCCACATGTTCTTGTTTCCTTTTTAGTAATATTTCTTCAATTTGTATATAGATTTGTATTAGTTACTTAGAACAAAAGCCAAGCAATAGAGAACAGAGAATAAGTTATCCTCTCCACTATCGTCAGATTTAAGAACAGTTCTCTTGAGTCTTAGCTCACATCGTATCTCTAAGTTCTGTGAAATATCATGAACTTCTTTGAACTTTCATATTCACTCTCAACTCATTGCCTATCGCCTATCGCCATTCAAAAAACACTTCACATTCACTATACTTGCTTCTCGATATACCTCAAACCACTTCAAACTACTTTGACATTCCTTGAAACTTCTTCGAACTATTTTGCACACCTTCAAACATCTTTTGAACTATTTTGCACACCTTCGAACATCTTTTGAACTATTTTGAACTTCTTTGTACACCTCTAAAGACTATTCGCAACATCCCTTATTATTTCGCATCACTAAACACAATATTTGGGTATCAGTGGTGATATTTAGTACCAACACACACCCTTCCTCTAGCCTGTGTTATACTTTCTAAGCCTTTTAACAGGTTTTTGTTAGATTTCCAGGTCGAGTATCATCAGTGGTCTGACATGCAACTTAAGTGTGAGTCAGGATTTAAACATTAAAAGCTGGTTGAAAAAATTGTTGTGTGCTTTGAGTGAACACCAAGGACCATGCAGCTACAACCATGACTGCAAATGGGAGCAACACAGACAAGGAGTAAAATTTAGATACTTTTTAAAAATAAATAAATATTCCCATTTAGGAAATTTTTTAATGATTTTCATCACAGTCTTCAGAACTGGTTGTGACCTGTGACCTGAGCCATATCTCTTCTCTTCAGAGAGGCTTGTGACATGTGACTGAAGACTTGGTCATATTAGTACAGTAATGTTTTGATGTTATATGGTTTACAAACTGTGCCTCACCACTGCTGACTGAGAATGTGTTACTGCTATGATCCCAACATGCCCTTGCTGACAATCAACAATTCTAATATCTGTTCCCTGCTATGTCCCCCCATCTCTGCCAAATTCTGTCCACTGTCTGTCTGTGGCTTGTAGCTGCACATGCCAGTGTTGCTGCTATTGGATTTCTGTTCCTAGGATCAGCCATTTCCTAGTGCCAGTCGTTACTACACAGCACTCTTACACCACCAACTTAAGAAAGCAGCCAGAAGTCTTTTTTTTTCAAACAATTCATAGTAAAAGTGATTTGAGTCCTCATGTGACAATACCCTGGTACACTACCCTGGGGGTATTGTGTACCCTCCATACCCCTCCATACCCTTACCCATACCCCTCAAAACCCTGACCCTTTCAAGGGGTAAGGGGTTTTGGAGGGTAGGGGTAAGGGTAGCCTCAGAATACCCCAGGGTTACCCCTGCCATTCTCTAGGTTGCATCAAGGTGAGGGTCAGACTTGGAGGCTGCCAAAAGCTTGGCAAGATGAGGAGCTGCTGCCAGAATGGAAGAAAGAATTGATGATGAATCCATGGAATAAGACAATCCCAAGAGGTCAGTGAGTTCCTCCAAGAATTGAGAGTGGCAAATGCCTCAAGGGTGGTTTGATGAAAAGCCTTCAACTTGACTGAGTTTGGCATGCAGAACAGCCTATGCAATATCATTGAGGATTTCACACTGCTTGATTGGTGGCTGATGCTGTTGCTCCAAAGCAGCATCTCACTGTCATTGAAACTCATCTTGTTCATCTTCCCCCAAACCATCAAGGGTATGTCTTTGAGATGCTAGATTGTTCCTTGATCCATGTGCAGAGAGGTCTCAATTGCCCATTCCTTGTGGTACAGAAGTTGGGGTTTGTCAATTAAGTCTCTGACAATGCTGGAGAATGTAATTGTCTGCTTCAGCAGAGGAGATCCCAGTTTCATGAAGTCTTTGGATGAAAGTAAGAGGGAAAATGGCTCCCAATGTGGCTTGATTGACAAGATCTTCACAAGCCTCAGCTTGTGCTTTAACAGCTTCAGTATTTGTCAATACATTACACAATTCATCCGTGGACATGGATGAAATTGAAAATGTCAAGCTTTAGTGAGGTAGAAAACTGTGAAAAAGGTGAAGGCAAGGCACTGAAAAGAGACAAGATCTTGAGTCTCCTGTAAGTACATTTACCTGTACCATGAAGAAAGTGGCGAAGCCACTTACTCTTAGGATTCAAATGAATGAGTAGTGGAGCTGTGAATTAAAGCAGTTAAATCCTGTGAAGAGGTGAGGTGAGATTTCTCAGCAAGATGAGGGCCTTTCTCACAATGTAAAGTAGTTATTAAGGAAGAATAAAATAATTTTGGATGGTAAAGCCAAAGAACTACTTTGGATTGAGTGAGAAAAGCATGAAAAAATGAAGTGTGGAGCACTTTACCTATGCTGCTTTGCAGACAAAGAAGGATGTCAGGAAAGCAGCATAGGCATAAAAAGGGGCTTACTAATGCTGAGTTTGTTCTTTGGCAAGGCCTCTGCTAAAATTTAGCACCAAGCCAAAGATGGCAACACAAGTGATCTAAGTGTAGTCAGTGGAGCCAGCTGTTTCAGCATGTTTCAGAACAGTGCAGAGGCCTATGAAAAGCCTCCTTACCCTTGGACCCACCTTTAGAACAATCATAATACAGTATTTACAAATATGCTATGCTACATCATCTACAATACCATCCAATAGTACTTCATTATATACAATATGTTCTTTGTTATAGCCTCATCACTTGTACTTGCCCAGATTGCTTTGATGCTATAAACTGATGTAAGTCAAGAGATTGCCACATATGTAGAACTGCACATGTGTAAAAACTGGACTCTGCAGGTCAAGACCAACATGTCTGGTGGACTGGCCCTGTGACTTGTTGATTGTCATTGAAAAGGAGAGCGACATTGGAAACTGCCTTCTAGTGAACTCAAAAGCCACTTGATCCTCAGTTGGTTGCAGTGTGATCCTTGGAATTAACACAGTCTCTCCAGCATGATCCCTAGTCAAAAGCCATACCTCTAACACCCTGTTTCTCATCCTCATAAGAATTCCTCTGCTCCCATTGCAGACACCATGCTTAGGATCCAGGTTCTGAAACACCATCACTGGATACTCAATCTTAAGAGCTGTATGAGCCAATGGCAGTCCTGAGCAGTTCATCAAGTTTGAATACTCCACATGTGTTAAGACTTGAAGACTGGAGGTCACAGGAGGAAATTATCAGAATCTTCTCAGATCTGGTGGACAGAGTGGTGGGTTGAGAGAAAATCCAGTGGACAGGGAACAGAAAGGACTTGGCTTCAACTTGTAAGAAGTTGCATCCTTCACCTCATCCAGTATCTGTGAGAGCTGTCAAACTTGTTTCAAGGGACTTGCAAGAACAGAACTTGAGGCAGGAAAACACTGGACTTCTGGTCAGACCTGGTTGCCAGTGGTCAGAGGGTTCAGGAAATCTGAGGGAGTTCTGAGACAGAGTCCACCAGGCTGCAGGATGCTGTTAGGGTGACACCCACTGTTCTGCTAGCTGGACCATGCAGGCTCTCCTACAAGAAGGCGGCAGGGTGCACATGCGTGATGGGGGGTTTGATGGATTTGATGCAAGGGGTTATTTAGACAATGATGTGTTCAGTTGGGACTCAGTACAGAGTCTCAACGGAAGGGGTGAACACTAAACCTACAACTGCAGGTGTGCTTGGGGTGAGGGGGTTTGCTTAGAGGGCCTTGGATCATCCTTCGGGATGCAGAGACTATGAAGAGGCTGGTACAGCAGTTTTCAATGTGCACACTAGCTGTGTATGCTAAAGGGAAGATATGCACAATAGCAGAAAAGTGTGCAATGCAAAGGGGCAAAAACATGCAGTGTGGAAAAATGCGCAATGGGAGCACAAAAGTGCACAACGATGAGGGGAATGAAAGCAGGAGGTGTAGTGTTATGAGGGCAGCACTGGGATGTGCTGGGAAGGTGATGCAGAGGTTGGGGGCACAAATGGGATGAGAGTGCAATGGGTGGAAAAAGGTGCAAATGGTGCACAAAATGTGGCTATATAAAGGGTGCACTGCAAGAGTGCACAAATGAGGACAAAGGATGCAATGCAGGGACAAAATGCAGCAATATAACGAGGGGATGCAAACGATATGCAAATGCAGCTATACGAAGGGTGCACTACAAAGGTGCATGGACTGGATGCTGGTGCACAGACTATGTGCGATGCTGACTGAGCTATGAACTATGAGGGGGGGGAAAGATCCTCTGGATTCTCTATCTGTCTGCTTACTATGTACAAATGGCTTATGTGATAAAAACATTAAAATAAAGTGTAAAAATAGAAAGTGCCATGCGCTACCCACAAGCACATCCATTTGCCCATCTAAACCCAACCACACTATGCCACTGCCTCAGCCAATAAGATTTGTGCATGCTATAGCCCAATACCCAACTGTTCCGGTGTGATGCACTATTTTTGATGTGCTCTAGGTCCCATGCGCTCTTCCCAATTGATCCGCTTTGGTGTTATGTGTCGCGTGCTGTACCTTAGTAATAATGATGTGATCAACCTGTGCCAGATACCAGATAAGGTGATGCTGATTGGAAATGTGGGAGAACTATAAGGAGATGCTGTATGAGGCCAAATAGTGCCAAAGCACCAGGATTATGTGAAAGCGCCCAAGTGCGCATAGTCCAATGCCAAATAGGCACAAAGCACCCTGATTATGTGAGAGTGTGCAGTTTGCTCATGTTGGAATCGTGGTGTGCCTCAAATAAATGTGCAAGTGAGCTGAAAGCTGCGATGCACAGTGCAATCGGTGTGGTGGATTGTTGTGTGTATGATAGGGATTGTGTAATGAGTGTGCAGCAGAGAATGTGAGTTGCAGGTAAGGCATAAAAGGAGTGCATAGAGGTGCATTGAACCTGCAATAACTGTAAAGGGCAGATAAGGAGTGTGGGGGGGCGCACAGAGGTGGTTTGAAGCATAACAGGGCACACTTAGGGGACACGACAGAAGGCAGCTAAGGGGGATCCAAAGGTGCAGTAGAAATGTAAAAGGTGCACAAAAGTGCACCTAAGTGGTCAAAGATGCACTGGAGTGCATGGGAGCACATGGGAGTGCATGGGAGCACATGGGAGTGCATGGGAGAGCACTGGAGAGCACTGGAGTGCATTGGTGTGCAGAAAGTGGACAAAGGCACATGAAAGTGGACAAAGGTGCATGGAAGCATGCTGTGCAAAGTGAGTAGAAGATGCGCACAATCATGAAAAATGCTGTAGTATGAGCACAGGATGATAGGGAGTCGTATCAATGAGTTGGCTGAAATAGGCATTTCACACCACAAATGTGGATGGAATACTTAAGAGAACTCAACTGAGGTCCCCAGGTATATATTTTAGGGTTATATACTATGTTACATATATTGTACTATGTTGCTACCAATGCATGCATATATGCACATACATATTGATGCATGCAAATAGAAAATTCCCATGCTGACAAATAAAGCATTTGTAGGTGTTTGGTAGCATATTTTGATGTAATAAAATAAAATAAAATAAAATAAAATAAAAATAAGATATTATTATGTAATAGACATGTCAGGAGACTGTTTCCTAACATTACCCCCCTTTTATGCCTTGAATTCCAGGTGAGAAAATATTGTATCTGTCCCCTCTGTGCAATTTTGGTAAGGCTAGAAATTTATCCCCTCATACACCATTCTAGCAATGCAACATGGAGCATTTGGATTATGTTTAAAGAATTGGGCGATTGCATTATGTGCTCACTTACAATTCTCTTTGGGTTCCCATGAGTTATTTTCATCAGTGTAGTTCTTCCACTTGATTAAGAACTCCAATTTATTTCATCAAAGATGTGAGTCTAAAACCTCTTCCACTACATATTCTAGAGCACCTTCTACCATTATTGGAGGTTGCAGAGTAGTTTGTTGACCAGGAATAGTGGGTGGGTGGTAAGGGTGTAAATGGGAAATGTTAATCTCAGGATCAATCTTGAATGATTGAGATAATTTTAACACTACTGCATTGGGTGAAATTATTTTAGAAATTGGATATGGGCCAATTTGCTTCTCTGTAAGTTTTTTTGAAGGTCGTGGAATATTTAGATCCTTGGTACTTAGCCATACCAAGTCACCAACTTTGTACTCTGGAGCAACAGCTCGAGTATGATCCATGTATTGCATCATATCATCATGTACTTTTATCAATGCTGCTGATATGGCTCCCTATTGCCCTGCACACATACTACAGCATTTTTTGTGATTGTGTGCACCTCCTAGATGGCTTCTGCACACTTCTGTGCACTTTCATGTGCCTTTGACCATTTAGGTGCACTTTTGTGCACCTTTTACATTTCTACTGCGCTTTTGGTTCCCCCATAGCTGCCTGCTGTTGTGCACCCTACATGCACCCTATTACACTTCAAACCGCCTCTGCACTCCCTCCCCCACTCCTTATCTGCCTTTCACAGTTCTTGCATGCTCAATGCACCTCTATGTGCTCCTTTTATGCCTTACCTGCAACTCACATTCTCTGCTGCACACTCATTGCACAATCCCTATCACACACAACAATCCACCACACTGATTGCACTATGCATTGCAGCTTCCAGCTCACTTGCACATTTATTTGAGGCACACCATGATTCCAACATGAGCAAACTGCGCATTCTCACATAATCAGGGCGCTTTGTGCCTATTTGGCATTGGACTGTGCGCACTTGGGTGCTTTCACATAATCCTGGCGCTTTGGCACTATTTGGCCTTGCACAGCATCTCCTTATAGTTCTCCTGCATTTCCAATTGGCATCGCCTTATCTGGTATCTGGCACAGGTTGATCACATCATTATTACTAAGGCACAACACGTGACACATAACACCAAAGTGGATTAATTGGGAAGAGCACATGGGACCTAGAGCACACCAAAAATAGCACATCACACTGGAACAGTTGGGTATTGGGCTATAGTGTGCGCAAATCTTATTGGCTGAGGCAGTGGCATAGTGCGGTTGGGTTTAGATGGGTGAATGGATGTGCTTGTGGGTAGCGCATGGCACTTTCTATTTTTACACTTTATTTTAATGTTTTTATCACATAAGCCATTTGTACATAGTAGGTGGACAGATAGAGAATCCAGAGGATCTTTCTCCCCTCTCATAGTTCATAGCTCAGTCAGCATTGCACATAGTCTGTGCACCAGCATTCAGTCTGTATGCCTTTTGTATAGCTGCATTTGCATATCATTTGCATACCCCTCATCGTATTGCTGCATTTTGTCCCTGCATTTTGTCCTTCATCCTCATTTGTGCACTCTTGCAGTGCACCCTTCATATAGCCACATTTGCGCACCATTTGCACTTTTTTTGTATAGCCACATTTTGTGCACCATTGATGATACTCAACCTGGAAACCCAAACAAAACCTACTAAATGGCTTTGGATGGTATAACATGAGTCAGAGGAAGGGTGTGAGTTGGTGCTAAATATCACTGCTGAGACCAAAACATAATGTTTAGTAATGCAAAATGGTAAGGGCTGTGGCGAATACTTTTTATAGGCATATGAAAAAGTTCAAAAGAGTTCGAAAGAGGTTTGAATATGTGCAAAGAGGTTCAAAAAAGGTTTGAAGAGGTTTAAAGTCATGCAAAGTAGTCCGAATAAGTTTGAATAAGTTCGAAGAGGTTTGAGGTAAGTTGAAGAGTGAGTTTAATGAATGTGAATGTTTGTTGAATGGCAATAGGTGATGAGTGATAAAACAAGGAGTGGATACAATAGTTTTGAGGAAGTTCACAATATTTCACAGAACTTTGTGATATGACATGAACTAAGACTCAAGAGAACGACTCTTAAATCTGATGATAGCGAGAGGGTAACTTGTGCTGTTCCCCATTGTTCTAAGTAACTGGTATAAGTCTATACATTTTGAAGAGGTAAGTACCAAAAAGAAAATATACCAGGTGTAGAATACGAGGCAGTATGCACAGCAATAAAGGTATTGTAAAACATAAAAACAAATGAGGAACAATGATAATTGAAACATTTGGTGTTGCCATATAGTAAGAGTACTTCTCTTGTTGTTTCAATAGATTGTTGAAACTCTAAAACCACCATTATCGTACCCTAATTCTTTTATTGTCTCTCCTTGTGTCCGGTAGTGTTCAATAAGTGATGCAGTGGCTTATGCCAGATGTTTTGTGTGTGTCGAAAGGGCTTTAGAATATTTCTATGGTGGTCAATGTCCTTCTAAGTAGTGCGAAGTTGTTCAAAAGGGTTCAAAGTGTTGCGAAATTGTTCAAAGTCATTTGGAGTCATCCAAAATAGTGTGAAATAGTTCAAAAGGTGTTCAAAGTCAATTTTGTGGCATTCATAGTGTGTGTTGTAATGTGTAGATACAATTAGACTCTTTTCCAGACCTTATAGCATGCAGTAGACCTATCACCATTTGTGCCTTTTTCTGCCCATTGCACTCTCATCCTGTTTGCACCCCCAGTCTGTGTGTCACCCTCCCAGCACATCCCAGTGCCATCCTCATCCCACTACACCTCCCGCTTTCATCTTCCTCATCATTGCACATTTTTGCGCTCCCATTGCATGTTTTTCCACACTGGGCATTTTTGCCCCTTTGCATTGCGCACTTTCCCGCTATTGTGCATATCTTCCCTTTAGCAAACACATCTAGTGCACACATTGAAAACTGCTGTACCAGCCTCTTCATAATGTCCGCACCCTGAAGGATAATTTGAGGCCTTCTAAGCAAACCCCCTCACCCCGAGCATGCCTGCAGTTGTAGGTTTAGTGTTCACCCCTTCCATTGAGACTCTGCACCAAGTACCAACTGAACACATCATTTTTGGAGCCCAGTGTGAGGAATTTCTGTTTATCAGACCTTATTTAGACCTCCATCGGCTTGCCCTTCACTTGAACATTAACCACCTTCATACTCTCCATTCCAAGCTGTTAGCAACTGTGCTCCAGCTTGGGGAAATACCAGTATTCGAATCACTCTTCTTAAACAACACACATCACTTGTCCGCACTGTCTTGACCTCCATCTTCACCTGAATCATCCCTACCTACCCTAACTCCATCTGCATCACCGGAGTCTTCCCCGCCTTCGAATTTTGCTGTGCCTTTACCAGAACTTAACTCTACACACCTTATTCCACCTACCATGGCTACCATGCACATGCCATCTGCATCTAACCAAAATGCACCACGTTTAGACCCTGCAAAACCATGCAAACTCCAGAAGTACTTCGAGGAGCTTGTGCAACTTCTCCATGATCATAACGTCACTGATGAGACTGATAAGAAGTTCCACACTGTGCGCTATTTGGACAGCGACACTGCGGACACTTGGAAACTGCTACCGGAGTAGCATGATGCACAACTATGGCGCTAATGTGTTCAGTTGGTACTTGGTGCAGAGTCTCAATGGAAGGGGTGAACACTAAACCTACAACTGCAGGCATGCTTGGGGTGAGGGGGTTTGCTTAGAGGGCCTCAGATTGTCCTTTGGGGTGCAGACACTATGAAGAGGCTGGTACAGTGGTTTTCAATGTGCACACTAGATGTGTTTGCTAAGGGGAAGATATGTGCAATAGCGGGAAAGTGTGCAATGCAAAGGGGCAAAAATGCACAATGGGAGTGCAAAAATGTGCAATGATGAGGAAGATGAAAGCGGGAGGTGTAGTGGGATGAGGATGGCACTGGGATGTGCTGTGAGGGAGGCACACAGGTTAAAGGTGCAAACAGGATGAAAGCACAATGGGCAGAAAAAGGTGCAAACAGTGCACAAAATGTGGCTATACAAAAAGGCACAATGGTGCGCAAATGTGGCTATATGAAGGGCGCACTGCAAGAGTGCTCAAATGAGGATGAAGAATGCAATGCAGGGATAAAATGCAGCAATACAATGAGGGGATGCAAACAATATGCAAATGTGGCTATATGAAGGGCACACTACAAAGGCGCATGGACTGGATGCTGGTGCACAGACTATGTGTGATGCTGATGGAGCTATGAACTATGAGGGGGGGGGAAGATCCTCTGGATTCTCTATCTGTCTGCTTACTATGTCCAAATGGCTTATGTGATAAAAAATGGTAAAATAAAGTGTAAAAATAGAAAGTGCCATGCGCTACCCACAAGCACATCTAGGGTTCGACACAGGTCACACCGTGGGTGACTTTAGATATTACCATACCTGTCACCCGCAACACCACACCCGTTCATGTACCAAACCCATGGGTAAAGGTCAGAACGACGGTGTTTATTGAGGAACCGCGGTATCTGCACACTGCGGTGCACCATGCAACCGCACAGTGACACCACAGGTGCAGCCCACGGTGAAGACATACCAAGACTACGTAGTTAATCATATGAGTCCAAATACACGATACGAAAGCTATTTCTCTTCCTCAGCATTGGAGTCACTCAGATGTCGCTTTTGAAGACCCCTCCCAGACTGAATAGCATCCACAACATCAGACGACGAGATCAAGTCTTTCTGGCTCCAATCGCCAAAGCACATCAACACTCGGATAGACCATCCAGACAACCGATTGTGTGTGAAATGCAACAACTGTCTTCCCTGCGAGAAGACATGCTCAACAGCAGTCAACGTAGCTAAAACAATATTGGAATGTTGATAAGCAAAATAAGCAACATTACCAGCAACTCGTACCTGGAACACTAAGGTAGTCGAAGGCCATCTTCGACAACTTGGGAAAGACCTGATGATGGTCCCACCACCACGCGATGGGGTCGCGTACTTTTTCGATAGGCTGTGAGAGATAATCATCGAGTTCATGTGGCTCTTTGATGCCATCCATCGGAATGTTGAAGAAGTCGACCACTTCATCATCAGCGACAGATACTATCTGTCAAACTGCTATCAGCATCGTGCAAGAGAACATAGAGGTGACATTCATACAGAGGGAGCCAGTGCATCATCAGCCTTGTTATACTTAGAGAACTCCTCCCTAATGATCTCTTCGGCAGTCTCAACCCACTTCTTCTCCTACCCCTGCTGCTGGAAGTACCGGAGCTTGAGCTGGGGGTGGAGAACTAATAGGTCATGTCAGCTAGATAATCATAACAACAGGCAAAGAACCAAGATGCACTCATGGCAATGTGGTAGATGTTCGACAAGTCTGTCTTGGCATAATATTTGTTGATAAGCTTTCGGGCGAATGTAAGTGCATGTTTAACAGCGGGGTGGAGCAGCTTAATTTCCAAGCCATTGTGTAGGACAACATCGATGCAATCCATGGTCGGAATGACATGGGCAATGGTGGTGCAGGAGTCCTGTGAGAAGAATAGTGTAGCTTCCTTGTAAATCTAGGACAGATAAGTTAACGAGTGAATAGTGAATAAGGGTAGGTGTACCTTCAATACCCGAATGAGATCAGAGACGATCTCCCAGTCTTCATCGTCCAACTCATACTTTCATAGTTTGAGGGCCTTGTTCGCAGTGATGTCATTGATAGCAGGGTGGTACTTGATGGCCATCTTGAGCATGTCGTACACCGAGTTCCAGTGGGTCTTAACATCGCAAGGGATGAGACGGATGGGTAGACGATTGGCAACACACGCTTTACGCCATGCAGGGAGTGTGATCATTGTGGAATGTATGATGGCAAAGGAAAGTTTTCGGACCTGACAAGGATGTAAGTGAGACAACAAAGGTTATGAAATGATGAACAACTGCATACCTTATCAAGCGTGGTCCGAACCGCAGCTGTACCTTCAAGTAACTCCTGCTGAGCATCTGCATCTAGCGCCTCAAATGGATCATCATCATCGTCTTCTCCTTTGGCTTCGTCTTGATCATCGCTGCTAACTGAGTCAGAGTCAATATCATTCTCCCCATCCTCCTCATCGGCATTGTCGTCATTGTCCGCTTCACCCGAGAGAACATTGATATCATCAGTGTCAGGAGGTTCGTCGCCATCTGAATTAGCCAAGGTGGTTGGTGTGTCAAAAGGTTTCATGAGGGCCTTCGCTGAGAGCTGCATTGTGTGATTGAAGCAGCGTACACGATTGACTTCCTCGAAGGCGTTTGGAAGCTTATCAAGGTGAATGGTTTGTTTGTTGTTGGATGTTGCATTATCCCCATTAAACGCGAGAATCTGCATAGCATGAGATATGTCATCACAGGGCAAAGGGTGACGATCATGATCAGCATACCTTCTTTTCGAGCCCATGGGCAATCAACATATTATGAAAGGCCTTTGCAAGGGCTTCGCCAGTGTGGGACTGATAAGGCAAGATTACAAAGCGATCCTGGAAAGTGGAGGACTGACAACGCACCTCAGGGACTTCGATAACATCAAGAAGAAATGCTAGAACATGGCTGGCATCGTGAAGGTGGACAGTCCACGCAACAAATGCCCAGTGATTGGGAGAGGTCCAGGCATCTGTTGTGAAGTGGACTTTACCTGAGTGTTCCTGCAGAGACCCTGAGCTAGTGATGACGATTAGGAGATGAAAACACGCACCCGAAGAATTCAGTCAATGCGTGACCGGCATTTGTCAAACGACAACTCTATGTCCTATGAAACTGTTTTTTGACTCAGTATGGAAGTACCAGGATGGCCAGCCTTCATGAAGAAATTGAATTCGTGATCCTCAACAATTCTAAGTGGGCGATTGCTCTCTGCACACCAGCGGGCGATATGGGCCCTGCAATGGGTCAAATACTTTAATGACAAGGTGTTAAACGGAGCGTACCTTGTTTCCTTGGTCGTGTGTGCACGATGAGATACCGTTACAGGAGCCTGCCCCCGATGAGTGAATTCAGCGAAGATTGATCCATCACAAGTACCTGGGTCCGACTGGTTGTTGAAGGCGGTGTCGACAGCATCACGTCCAAAGCACTTGACATCATGACTCTTCAGATTTGAAGTGGCAGCACGGTCTTTTGAGTCTTGATATCAGTGAACACCACCGCTTCCTTTGCACCTCTTAGCAGCGCACTGGAAGTAGTGGTACTTATGCCCATTTTCATAACCGACTCGGACCTTGGACTTAAAAAAACCATATGCTGGGGAGTGCCAGGTGGTTTTCAGCCTCTCTGGAAGCTCGTTAGTATGCTGAGGACTCGGAGTTGCCTAGGAAGAGTGCACATACTGAGCTCTTGTTCGTCGGTCTCCGGATTGTCGTCAGGTTTGTTGTCGATGACTGATGGTTGTCGGGATGAATTGCTGTCAACATCTGAATAATATCTATAAGATTGACCATCGATGATTGGGGCCTCGAGACACCAACCTGTACCGTTACGAGTGGGAGACAAAGTGGTCAACACAGAGGTGGTGCAAAGTTTCTTGAATGGGTGAGCAATGGCTGTCGCACCTTTTTTAACGGCCTTCTGGACAGATTTGGCGACCTTTTTCATGGACTGAGTGGTGCTGGATGTGACTGAGCAATGCGAGGGGGATGAACGAGAAGGGTCTGGGCAAGCCATGATCAAGGTCCTATTGAGATGAAGACCTGGACTTTATATCAAGAAAAACGTGCCGCTAAGAAAATTTTAAGCCTTCTACACAATATGGTGCTCATAATAAGAACTTGTCATAGATATGGCTTGACAACTGCGGATGTCGCCAGCGAAGACAAGGATTCGCAAAGAAATAACCATGGTGTACTGGCATTTTGTCGCAGAGGGGTGACAGGTAAGGAAGCAAGAGTAATAAAGGAGCAGCCATGTGATAAGTAATGGGAGTGGGTGTTTCATCTTGACATATATATGCAATTAATTAGCTTTATTACACAACTCAGACGGTCTAGATCCATCACCGGAAAGGGAAATACCCGCTCAAACCTGCAGGACAGGTCACGGTATGACACAGGTGTGACATGTGCAATACCACACCTGTACCTGTGAACCCCATACCTGTAACACTGTGGGTTTACCCATACCCATGTCTAACCCTAAGCACATCCATTTGCCCATATAAACCTGACCACACTATGCCGCTGCCTCAGCCAATAAGATTTGTGCATGCTATAGCCCAATACCCAACTGTTCCAGTGTGATGCACTATTTTTGGTGTGCTCTAGGTCCCATGCACTCTTCCCAATTAATCCACTTTGGTGTTATGTGTCGCGTGCTGTGCCATAGTAATAATGATGTGATCAACCTGTGCTGGTTACCAGATAAGGCAATGCTGATTGGAAATGCAGAAGAACTATAAGGAGATGCTGTGTGAGGCCAAATAGTGCCAAAGCGCCAGGATTACATGAAAGCGCCCAAGTGCACACAGTCCAATGCCAAATAGGCACAAAGTGCCCAGATTTTGTGAGAATGCACAGTCTGCTCATGTTGGAATTGCAGTGTGTCTCGAATAAATGCACAAGTAAGCTGGAAGCCACAATGCACAGTGCAACTGGTGTCGCAGATTGTTGTGTGTGTGATAGGGATTGTGCAATGAGTGTGCAGCAGAGAATGTGAATTGCAGGTAAAGCATAAAAGGAGTGCGCAAAGGTGCATCAAGCATGCAATAACTGTGAAAGGCAGATAAGGAGTGTGGGGGGGTTGCATGGAGGCAGTTTGAAGTGTAACAGTGCACATTTAGGGCACATGACAGCAGGCAGCTATAGGGGAACCAAAAGCACAGTAGAAATGTAAAAGGTGCACAAAAGTGCACCTAAATAGTCAAAGGCACATGAAAGTGCACTGGAGTGCACTGGAGCACAATGGAGCACACTGGAGCACAATGGAGGGCATGGGAGTGCACTTGGGCACACAAAAGTGCATGAAGGTGCACAAAAGTATGCTGTGCAAAGTGAGTAGAAGATGTCCAAGTGGTGTGCACAATCACAAAAAATGACGTAGTATAAGCACAGGGTGATAGGGAGCCATAATGAAGGATGCAATGCAGGGACGAAATGCAACAATACGATGAGGGGATGCAAACGATACACAAACACGGCTATATGAAGGGTGCACTACAAAGGTGCATGGACTGGATGCTGGTGCACAGACTACGTGCGATGCTGACTGAGCTATGAACTATGAGGGGGGGAAAGATCCTCTGGATTCTCTATCTGTCCCCCTACTATGTACAAATGGCTTATGTGATAAAAACAGTAAAATAAAGTGTAAAAATAGAAAGCGCCATGTGCTACCCACAAGTGCATCCATTTGCCCATCTAAACCCAACCACACTATGCCGCTGCCTCAGCCAATAAGATTTGCACACTTACAGCCCACTACCAAACTGTTCTGGTGCAATGCACTATTTTTGGTGCACTCTAGGTCTTGTGCACTCTTCCCAATTAATCTGCTTCAGTGTTATGTGTCATGTGCTGTGCCTTAGTAATAATGGCATGATCGACCTGTGCCAGTTACCAGATAAGGTGATGCCGATTGGAAATGCAGAAGAACTATAAGGAGATGCTGTGAAAGGACAAATACTGCCAAAGCACCAGGATTACATGAAGGTGCCCAAGGCACACAGTCCAATGCCAAATAGGTGCAAAGCGCCCTGATTATGTGAGAATGTGCAGTTTGCTCATGTTGGAATTGTGGTGTGCCTCGAATAAATGTGCCAGTAAGATGGCAGCTGTGATGCGCAGCGCACCGGTGCAGTGGATTGTTGTGTGTGTGATAGGGATTGTGCAATGAGTGCACAGCAGAGAATGTGAGTTGCAGGTAAAGCATAAAAGGAGTGCACAAAGGTGCATCGAGCATGCAATAAATGTGGAAGGCAGATAAGGAGTGTGGGGAGGGAACGCATGGAGGTGGTTTGAAGCATAACAGGGTGCCTTTAGGGCGCACGACAGCAGGCAGCTATGGGGGAACCAAAAGCACAGTAGAGATGCAAAAGGCACACAAAGGTGCACCTAAATGGTCAAAGGTGCACGAAAGTGCACAGAAGTGCACAGAGGTGCACTGGAGTGCATAGGAGCACATAGGAGCACACTGGAGCCCATGGGAGTGCACTGGAGCACATAGGAGCACAATGGAGCACACTGGAGCACACAAAAGTGCACTGTGCAAAGTGAGTAGAAGATGTCCAAGCAGTGCGCACAATCATGAAAAATGGTGTAATATGAGTGCAGGGTGATAGGAAGCTGTATCAATGCATCACTCATCCATGCTGTCTTTACCTCCACCTTTACCTGAATCATCCTTACCTACCTTAACTCCATCTGCATCACCGCATTCTTCTCCACCTTCAAATTTTGCTGCACTTTTACCAGATCTTAACTCTACACACCTTATTCCACCTACTATGGCTACCATGCATATGCCATCCACATCCAACCAAAATGCACCATGTTTCAACCCTGCAAAACTGCACGAACTCCAGAAGTACTTCGAGGAGCTTGCGCAACTCCTCCATGATTGTAATGTCACTGATGAGACCGATAAGAAGTTCCACACTGTGCGCTATTTGGACAGTGACACTGCAGACACTTGGAAACTGCTACCAGAGTATAGCGCAATGCACAACTATGGTGCATTCAAAGACGCTGTCCTAAAGCTTTATCCTGGCTTTAGGGATGGTAGCAAATGGAGTATTAGCAACCTGGACAAGCTTATTGGCAAAACCACGCATGTTGGCCTTGTAACTGCAGAAGAAATCATGTGCTATTATCATGCATTTTTCAACATTAGTGAATACTTAGTTAGGCAAGGCATATTGGCACGCTACAATCAAAGCTGCATGTTCATTAGGGTGTTTCGACCAGACCAGCTAGAGCGCATTTTGAGCCACCTTGCAATTGCAGTACCGAATCAGCCTGCAAATGTGCCATACTCATTAGATGCAATACATGATGCAATCGACTTTATCTTTGAAGGCCCAGTGCACTATTTCCAGCCACTTACTGGGCTCACAGTGCAAAACCCTGATATGTATGCACCCTACTCAGCACCCAGCGTACCCATTTCCCAGCCTCAACCTAGCGTGCCTGCAGTCAAAGCAGAAGACATCTCAGTCTTATTTGAGCACATGACACAGACAATAGTTACCATGTTGAGCGCATCACAGAGAGATGGCAGAAATGGCATGCCTCATTTGAACAGCAACACCTGCAATGGTTGCAGTCAAACAGGGCATTATATCCCTGAGTGCACTTCAATTGAGCACCTTATTAGCGAAGGAAAGTGTAGGAGAAATGCAGAAGGGCACATTGTACTCCCAGGTGGTGCATTCATGCCACATTCTATTCCAGGCAACTTCTTGGGCAAGCGCATTGAGGAATGGCATAAGCGCAACCCAGGGCAGATAGCCACTGGTCGACTTTCATCTAATACCAATTCACAGCTCATCTACAATATAGCACCTTGTCCAGCTCCAGCAGCACCTTTACAGTCGACATACATTGCTGCTTCAGCACCTGCAGCAGATTATATGCAAAGCGCTGATATGGCTCCCTATCGCCCTGCACACATACTATGGCATTTTTTGTGATTGTGTGCACCTCCTAGATGGCTTCCGCACACTTTGCACAGCACACTTTTGCATGCCTTTGTGAGCTTTTGTGTGCCTTTGCATGCTTCCATGCACTTTTGTGTGCCTTTGACCATTTAGGTGCGCTTTTGTGTGCCTTTTGCATTTCTACTGTGCTTTTGGTTCCCCCATAGCTGCCCGCTGTTGTGCGCCCTAAAGGCACCCTGTTATGCTTCAAACCGCCTCCATGCGTTCCCCCCCCACACTCCTTATCTGCCTTTCACATTTATTGTGTGCTCGATGTGCCTTTGCGTGCTCCTTTTATGCTTTACCTGCAACTCGCGTTCTCTGCTGCACACTCATTGCACAATCCCTATCACACACACAGCAATCTGCCACACCAGTTGCGCTGTGCATCGTGGCTTGCAGCTTACTTGTGCATTTATTTGAGACACACTGCAATTCCAACACAAGCGAACTGCACACTCTCACATAATCAGGGCGCTTTGTGCCTATTTGGCATTGGACTGTGTGCACTTGGGCGCTTTTACATAATCCTGGTGCTTTGGCACTATTTGGCCTTGCACAGTGTCTCCTTATAGTTCTTCTGCATTTCCAATCAGCATCGCCTTATCTGGTAACCGGCACAGGTTGATCATGTCATTATTACTAAGGTGCAGCATGCGACACATAACACCAAAACGGATTAATTGGGAAGAGCACATGAGACCTAGAGTGCACCAGAAATAGTGCATCGCACTGGAACAGTTGGGTATTGGGTTATAGCATGCACAAATCTTATTGGCTGAGGCAGTGGCACAGTGTGGTTGGGTTTAGATGGGCAAATGGATGCACTTGTGGGTAGCACATGGCGCTTTCTATTTTTACACTATTTTTTATCACATAAGCCATTTGGACATAGTAAGCAGACAGATAGAGAATCCACAGGATCTTTTCCCCCCTCAAGTTCATAGCTCAGTCAGCATCACACATAGTCTGTGCACCAGCGTCCAGTCCATGCGCCTTTGTAGTGCACCCCTTTGTATAGCCATGTTTGCATATCATTTGCATCCCCTCATCATCTTGCTGTGTTTCATCCTTGCATTGCATCCTTTGTCCTCATTTGTGCACTATTGCAGTGCGCCCTTCATATAGCCGCATTTGCACACCGTTTGCACATTTATTTGCATAGCTGCATTTTGCACACTGTTTGCACCTTTTTCCCCCTGTTGCACTCCCATCCCGTTTGTGTCCCCAACCTGCACACCACCCTCACAGCACATCCCAGTGTCATCTTCGCCCCACTACACCACCCACTTTTATCTTCTTCATTGTTGTGCACTTTTGCACTCCCATTGTGCATTTTTCCATACTGTGCATCTTTGCCCCTTTGCATTGCACACTTTCCCACTGCTGCACATATCTTCCCTTTAGCATACACAACTAGTGTGTACATTGAAAACTGCCATACCAGCCTCTTCATAGTCTCCGCGGCCTGAAGGACGATCCAAGGCCCTCTAAGTGAACCCCCCCCTCACCCCGAGCACACCTGCAGTTGTAGGTTAAGTGTTCACCCCTTCTGTTGAGACTCTGCACTGAGTACCAACTGAACACATCAGTGCACCAAATGCACAACTAACAAAGGAAGAGCACATCGATGCACTCGAGAGGGAGTTGATAGTGCTTCAGAAGAGGCAAGTCTTCGATGGTGTTGAAATTCTGTGGCGCACACCATGCAATACATCCAATCAAGAGAGTGCACATTCTACAACCACAGACATTGCACCCACTGACAGTATCGAGTCACCGGCTTTGCAACCTGCTGCGAGCACAACTGAAGTGCCAGACGAGATACCCATACATCCCTATTCCAACATTCCTGAAGTGCATTTTGTGTTCACAGCAGCAGATAAACCAGACGCTCCAGTTAACATTTCCAAAGGCAAAGAGCCATCATATCGCACTGTCATTCCTATCCAGAATCTGCAGATTGTCAATGACGTATATGCACACACCATGAAGAGTCCCTCCATTATGGTTTTGCATGAAGAGCTCCTTTTGCTTTCACCCAATCTCAGGCAGTGCCATAGAGAACAAGTTACTCCAAAGCACGTTGCAGCTACCAGCACAGAAGTGGTAGCTACCAACCTTGCAAGCATAATGCCATTTGCACACTGTGAAGTGTGCACACCTTTTGCAGAAAATAAAGTGCTTAATGTGACACCTCCAGTTAGCGCCATAATTGCAGTGCCTCTTCCTATCATTTTGCAGGATCCATTTGAATAGTACCTCACCCATCTCCAGCCAGGCAAAATTGAAAACCCCAATGTTTTGAAGGTTGCAAAAGAGTCGCATGCGCTTTGCTCCATTGATTTATTGATTGACAACCAAGAATACTTCGAAGCTATCTTAGATCTGGAGGAACAACTTATCACAATGTCAGAAGCAGTCTGCCATTGTCTTGGGCTTCAGTATGACCTGCACATTTGTTTATAGATGCGATCGGCCAATGGAGAGGTAGATGAATCACTTGGGCTTGCGCACAACATTTCTGCATGCATTGGAGATATCATTGTCTATGTGCAAGTTCACATTATCCATTTGCCTGCTTACGATATTCTGTTAGGGCACCCCTTCGATGTGTTAATGCACTCTGTTGTGCGCAACTTTGCAGACAAAGTGCAAACAATTACTATTTGTGATCCAAACACCGGCGCCATCTCCACCATTCCAACAAAGCTCAGGGGAAAGCCGTGCCACTTCTTACCAGCTGCAGCAACACCACACTTCACTATTTAGCATAACCCACAAAGAAAAATTTGCCAGGCTTCGAGGAATTGATTGCAGGCCAAGGAGAAGCCGCCACTATCATAACATTCGACTCTGATACCCAATCCTGTGATGTTTCCATGTTTGCGCTTATTCCATTTTCTGCTTCCATTCTATCGATCTCTATTATTTCTCAACTCTATCTATCCCAGTGTACCAACAGTCATGTGCAGGCACTCTTAAACTCAATTGACTCTGTGGTGCTTATTCCAGCCACATTTTCCAAAAGTGCACATGTGCATGCAACTTTTATTGATTTAGCAGTGTGTGCACCACAAAAGAGCATAGTAACCAAGAAGAAGTATAAACCAGTTGCTAGAAAAGTCAAACCAGTTATTGCGCCCATACCAAATGAATTCTGCATCGAGCGCCACATTGTACAGTGACTCACAAAACTGAGTCAATGTTTTGCACTTTTTAATTTATTGTTGAATAACTTCCCATAAACAACAAAACCAAACAGGGTATTGGTGTACCGAATAACATACATAATCAGGGCTACCAAACAAACAAAGAATTATGTAATTTTAATCATCCCTCATGGAGATATGATCATTTTAATTCAGGGACTCATTGACTCAGTTTTGTGAGGTAGTATCAATATTATGATAAATTGTAATTCTAGTATTTTGTATGACCTCCCTTGGCCTTAATAACTGCTCCCAACCTTCTAGACATGCTTTTAATTAAATTCTGACACACCTCTGATGGAATATTATTCCACTCTTCCACTACTCTTTCCCATAACTCCCAAATTCCTTTTGATGCTGTTGGATACTTGTCTAACTGGTTCTTGAAATGAACCCATTGATGTTCAATAGGGCTGAGGTCTGGAGATTGGGCAGGCCAATCCAGAAGAGTAATATTGTTGTTCTTCATCCATTTCTTGGCCTTTTTTGAGGTATGCTTGGGGTCATTGTCTTGTTGAAAAATCACCTCTTTTCCAGAAATTCCACTCTCCTCCAAGCTAGGCAGCATATGGTCCTTCAAAATGGACACATACTGGTCAGCATTCATCCTCCCCTCAACCTCTGCAAGATGCCCCACTCCATTCCATCCCATACACCCCCATACCATAATGTTTCCTCCCCCAAATTTGACAGTTCCCTGCACCTCTCTCTCAATCAGCCCCTCTCCATTCTGTTTCCAAACCCACTCTCTCCCATCTGACCCAAACCTGTTAATTTTAGTCTCATCTGACCAAATAACCCTTCTCCAGTCCTCCACAGTCCACTCTCTATACTTCTGAGCAAAAGCCAATCTTGCTTTCCTATGCCTTATACTAAGCAAAGGCTTTTTCTTCTTCACCACAGCCTTGAATGAGTTTTTTCTGAGAACTCTTCTGACTGTTTCTAAGGAGACTGGAGTGGGGATGATGCTGTTGATGTAATGGGTAGCCTGAACAGCATTTGCAGCCTTGCCAGTGGTGATTTGGGTAAGGATGGCTCTCTGAGAGGTAGATGAGAGCTTAGAAGGACGACCACCAGAGGGGGAATCCAGGTTTGGATGGAGAGCCCTGAGTGTTCTGGATACACTAGACTGGCTGAGGTTGAGTTTAGAGGCAGTATTGTGGGTAGAATAATGATTGGAGGCCAGGGAAAGAATGTTTTCCTTCTGAGCAGAGGAGATGGGATGCATTGGAGAATATTGAAGTATGAAGAATGCTAGGGTCACATCACCTTAGAAACCATCTGTCAAGATTTTGACATTATACAGTTGGTGGAGCATCAGATTCTAATATTTCTGACTACCCCTCACAAAACTGAGTCAATGAGTCCCTGAATTGAAATAATCATATCTCCATGAGGGATGATTAAAGTTACATAATTCTTTGTTTGTTTGGTAGCCCTGATCATGTATGTTATTCGGTACACCAATACTCTGTTTGGTTTTGTTGTTTATGGGAAGCTATTTAACAATGAATCAAAAAGTCCAAAACATTGACTCAGTTTTGTGAGTCACTATAGGTGATCTGCTAGTGGTGCTTCCTGCACTTTTACCAGACCCACCACCATTTACCCCGACCAGGTGCTATACTGAAGAGTGCATGCAAGTGCTCCAAAAGTGCCACACCGATTTCTTATTACCAGAGGAGATGAAGGTTTTACACCACTTGATGTTTTTGCAGAATGAAGCCTTTGCATGGAGTGATGAGGAGCACAGCAGCTTCAAGACCACATTCTTTCCCCCAGTCACAATCCCAGTTATTCTGCACACACCTTGTATAGAGTGCAACATCCCCATTCCGCCAGGCATATACAAAGAAGTTTGTGCTATTATCCAGAAGAAGATAGACTCAGGTGTTTATGAGTGCTCAAATTTAGCATATAGATTGTGGTGGTTCTGCACACTCAAGAAAGATGGAAAAGCACTGCGCATTGTAGATAGCCTCGAACCACTTAATCGCATTACCATTAAACACTCTGGCGTCACCCCTACACCTGAGTGCCTTGCAGAGCAGTTTGTGGGGCATGCATGTGGCGCCGTCCTTGATCTATATGTGGGATATGATGAGCGCTTAATCAAAGAATCATTGTGCGACCTTACAACATTCCAGACACCTTATGGTGCAATGCACCTCATTACATTGCCAATGGGTTGGACAAACTCAGTACCAATCTTCCATGATGATGTGTGTTATATTTTGCAGCCAGAGATAATTACACCATTCCCTATATCAATGATGTCCCAGTCAAGGGGCCTTCAAAGCACTACATTTTACTGGATGGCTCATGCGAAGTGCTCACTGCGAACCCTGGTGTAAGGTGCTTTGTGTGGGAGCACTTCCATAATGTGAACTGCATTGTGCAGTGCATGAAATATAGTGGTGGCACTTTCTCTGGGACAAAATCCACATTGTGCACTGAGAATTTCATCATTCTTGGCCATTATTGCATACCAGAAGATAGAAAACCCGAATGTGACAAGGTAGACGTTATCTGCAATTGGGGCGCATGCCACACACTGTCAGAAGTGCATGCATTCTTGGGAACAGTTGGTTTAATGCGCATCTATATCTGCAATTATGCACACCATGTTAACGTGCTCACAAAGCTTACGCACAAGGACACTCCATTTGAATGGGGCCCAGAGCAGATAGCAGCACAAGACGATGTCAAGCAAGCAGTACTAGAGTGCCCTGTGCTACAACTGATCGATTATTCCTCAGAACTCCCCATTATCCTTGTGGTCGACACTTCCCAGATAGTGGTCAGCTTTTACCTTTGCCAGCAAAAAAGCGCAAATGCAAAAATGCACATTTACAACTGGTTCAGCTTGATTATGCTCAATGACAGAGAAGCACACTTTTTGCAACTGAAGCTAGAGATCTATGGGCTTTACTGTGCACTGCGCAGTTTGTGCCTTTATATTATAGGTGTGCGCAACTAATTGTCGAGACTGACATGCACTATATCAAGGGCATGCTACAAAACCCTAATATCCAACCATCCACCAGCATTAACCGGTGGATCATCTCGATCCCTACATTCCACTTTACGCTTGTACATGTTAGGGGAGCGGTGCATAGTCCAGATGGGCTTTCGTGTTGGCCAAAGCAGCCAGAGGACTTAGAAGGAGAAGAAGATGAAGAGTTTGAGGATTGGATTGATGTGCTACATGGCTTTATGCATGCAATACATCCCATTTCACAGTCCTTTGATATGCAAGCACTTGTGTAATGCAGCCAGAGCCAAGTGCAAATGCACAAAATGCACACAATAGTGCACTTATTTATGATGATGACTATAGCCAAGTTCTGAGAAGTGCAACAGCAGATGCAGAGGATGAGAAGTTAGACTTGGTGTGGATTTGGATGGATACCCTAACACGCCCTAGTGACTTCACAGATTCCGAGTACAGTGTGCTCATGCACTATGCAAGCACCTTTTCCAAAGACAAGATGTGCTTATGGAAGCACAATGTGCATGGTGCTCACCAGCTTGTTATTTGGCAGTCTAGATGCTTACTGATATTGCACACCATCCACGACAACATTGGACACAAGCACTTTTATGCAATGCACTCTGCATTGCTCGAGCGCTTTTGGTAGCCACATGTTATGGACTACATCATTTGGTTCATGCACACTTGTCATATTTGCCAGATCCAGCAAATGCAGAAGGTTCTAATACCACCAGTCATCACAATGCATGCACCTCTCTTCAGTAAAGTTTATATTGATGCAATGCACTTACCAGTATCAGCAGGGCAGCAATATATTGTCCAAGGGCATTGCTCGCTTGCAACTTGGCCAGAATTCCATGGACTTCCTAAAGAAAATGCAAGTGCACTCGGCAATTGGATGTTCCAAGACCTCATCTGCAGATGGGGTGCATTGTATGAAATAGTCACTGATAACAGCAAGCCATTCATCAAAGCGCTAGCCTATCTCAGTAAGTGATGCCATATCAATCACATCCGCATATCCAGCTATAATTTATATGCTAATGGAATTGTTGAGCATGCGCATTTTGATGTGCGTCAAGCACTTATCAAAGCTGCAGATGGAGTAGAGTCAAAATGGTTCAGTTCATTGTACTCAGTCTTTTGGGTGGAGTGCATCATGGTTCAGAAGCGCCTTGGTGTTTTGCCATACTTCATTGTTACAGGTGCACAGCCTCTAATCCCTCTCAATATCATTGAAGCGACATACCTTAACCCACCCCCAGATTCGATACTCTCCACTACAGACTTGATCATGTGGCACGCACACGCATTACAAAAGCATCCAAAAGACTCTGCATGCATTTATTCCCATGTCTATGCAGAAAGGCACAAAGTGGCACTCTGTTTCAAGAAGGCACACTCAAAAACCATTTGCAATTTTGACTTCCAGCACAGCAATTTAGTCCTTATGCACAACACAGTGATTGAGAAGAGTCCTAACTGCAAAATGCATGCACGTTATCTTGGTCCTCTAGTTATAGTTTCATGCAATCAAGGCGGTGCATATATCATTTGTGAACTCAATGTAATGGTATTCGACAGGCCAGTAGCTGTGTTTCGCCTACTGCCATACCATGCATGCAAGTCCATTGCACTTCCTGACACAGCACTCGATATCACCACAACACAGTTGAGAGAAATGAAAGAGTCCATAGTAGTGGACACAGAAGATGAAGAAGCAGTTGACGAAGAAGAAGCACAAGGAGATAGCGCTGAGGATGAAGAAAGCGCTGATGAAGCATGCAACTAGTGCTCCACATGCACTGCTATGGATATTTCACCTTTTTATATGTACGCTTTGCTTTCTTTCATTTTTTTTTACGTTACCTTTCTTCTATTTGCAAAGCCACATCCAGACACATTCCGTGATTGTGCAACCCATGGGTATTGCTGGCCATGATGATCTACTGAGCCTTTCCCATTTTTTTAGACTTTATGGTGTGCGTTTCCTTTTATCTCTTACTCTTTTATTGTTTGGACATGGTCAATATCTCAGTTGGGAGGAGGACTGTGATGGTTGGATGATTTTTGTGCACTCCTTTGCATTTGCACATTTTTGCACTGGTGTGCATTTTTTGTGCACTTGACATTTCTTGCTTGGATGTTGCCTATATTATCTCTTTTCCTTCACACATATTATTTGGGCTTACAATTTGCATTTTATGACACCATGGAAGCGTGCAGTGCACCTCTTCGGGGTGCATCATATGTTTATCACAGGTGCAACAAAGAACTCAATTTATGAACTATCTATTGGCTTACACAGGTGAGCAGCTACTTGATCAACTCCAGGAACTCCAAGCGCTCTGCGGCTGCATCCAGTTTTGCCTTCGCATCTGCCTCTGCTTGCTCCGCACTGTGCAACCAGTGCTTGGCAACTTCCAACTCGATGAGCAACCTTTGGACATCCTCTTTAAGGTGATCATGCGTGGCACCCAAGACAGCGACCACCAAGCAGCATTGTGCTAAGTCGAGTGCCTCAATGTCTTGGCCTTGGTAGACTGCATCCCCTGAGGTGTTTCCAAACCTGGTTTGGTGTGAGGATTGAGTGTGCGCACTTGCCTGTTGAATGGTAAGGCGGTGTGGCCTTGGGCACACTTGCGGCGGTGCAGGGGGCACATTGATGATACTCGACCTGGAAACCTAGCAAAAACCTGTTAAAAGCCTTATGTAGTATAACTCAGGCTAGAGGAAGGGTGTGAGTTGGTACTAAATATTACTGCTAATACCAAAACATTGTTTTAGTGATGCAAAATAATAAGGATGTGACGAATAGCCTTTTTAAAGCATACGAAGATGTTCGAAGATGTTCACAATTGGTCCAAAGATGTGTGAAGTAGTTCAAAATAGATTCAAATGGGTTTGAGGTTGTTCGGGTAAGTTCAAGGGGGTTTGAAGGTGTTCGACTGGTGTCAATATATGTTTTGACAAATGAATATAGCAGTTACGAGCTGGGTTTTTAGTGATGACAGGCGATGACAAGTTGAGAATGAATATGAAAGTTTGAGGAAGTTCGCAATATTTTGCAGAACTTCAGAGATATGATGCAAGGTAAGACTCAAGAGAACTGCTCTTAAATCTGACTATAGTGGAGAGGGTAACTGGTTCTCTGTTTTTCCAAGTAACTAGTACAAGTTTATATACAGTTTTGAAGAGATAGTACTGAAAAGGGAAGTAAAACATGTGTAAAACATGAGGCAATATATCATACAATGAGGACTTTGTAGATCAAAAATAAATGAGAAATGATAAATAATTGAAACATATGTGTCCCCATATGGTAACAGTACTTATCTTTTGCTGCAATACATCATCAAAACATAAAAAATGCTATTATCACATCCTAATTCTTTTGTAGTCTCTCCTCGTGTCCAGTAGTGCTTGATATGCAATGGAATAACCTGTTCTGGTTGTGCAGCATGTATCGAAAGTGTTTCACAACAGCTATATGGTGGCCAAAGTCGTTTGAAATACTGCGAAGTTGCTCGAAGTGTTGCGAAATAATTCACAAGCATTCGAAATAGTTCAAAGTCATCCAAAATAGTGCAACATAGTGTGAAAATGATTCGACATCAATTTCATGGCATTTGTAGTGATTTCGGAGTGCATGTCATAATGTGTCGATACGAGTGGAAAGCTTCTCCAGAGCTTATAGCATGTAGTGGACCTATCATCCTCCCCCTTACTGAATTCCTAACTGTCCCAGTTAGCCATTCGAAGTCACATGTGAAATGCGCGATTGGGGTGAGGAAATTAGTGAGGTTCAATATATTGCTCATTCTTCCACATCACCTCCTACATTTATTAACTCTTACTTCTATAATGTCTCTCCTCATCGAACTTAATGCTGAAGTTCTTGAATATGCAAAATTGATGCCCGAGCATGGCGTCACTGAGGACTCAGATTTTGAACTGTGGGGGAAGGGTTTTTGTGTGAAAATGGTATGTCTGTCACTGATCCATTCATAGTTAAAGATGCTAAAATGTTTCGTGTAGGCAGAATACGATGAACTCACCGAAGATCTTGGTGAAGAACATGATGTGGCTGTTCAAAAGCTCATGGATGCAGTATTTGAGCTGCATAAGCCGATGGCACAACATGCATGGATTTCGTGGGGTGGAGAGCTATTGTTCGTAGATTTAGCTGAGGAGATAGAATGCAGAAGAAGGGAGGAGAAAGAAAAATGGGCTAGAGAGGAACAGGAGGAGGCAAAGAGGGTGGAAATCGAGGGTCAGAGGAGGGCCTTGGCAGATGCTCGAAATGTGGCCCTTGCTGCATTTCATGTGAAGACAATTTTAAAGGAGGATTTGAAAAGGCAGAGTGTGAGGTTTGAGGCTGAATTAAAGGCAATCGAAAGGGCAGAGGGAAGTGGGGACAACAAAAATGAGGAGGAAGATGAGCTGCCCATGGTGAGGGTGGTGAAGCAAAAGGTGGTCGAGGTCAAGAGCGAAGAGGGTGAGGCAGAGGACATTGCAGGAGTAGAGGCTGCAAAGTGGGTGCAAGTCAAAACAAGTGAGTTGCTCGATTTCGAAGGTCCAGTAAGTGTTTTATCTTATGTTCGAAGATTTTTTGTGCAGCTAATCACTTTTGTAGTGCGATCAGTGTGCTGGGTTCAAGTCCCAGCCACAGTGCGTTGTTAGGAAGGGTGCCACAAAATGTTCGAAATGCACCCAGGAGGCACAAGGCTGTTACTGAACGGGGTTGTCTAGGTGAGGCCTTCAAAAAGGTGAAGCAAAGAAGTTTGTCAGTGCAAAACGAGATTTGCACCCCAGACAAGGTATGAAAAATATTTGAGAGTATTTCAAAAGGCTTACTAACTGGTTTTTGAGCTTTGTAGTGCATCGAATTCATGTCGTTGGCCCTTTCAAAGATGGCGAGCAAGTTGTGGGGCCATCCAAGCCATTGACACCAAAATTGAAACAGAAAAAGTGATCATCGAAGGGCAAGGCAAGGGAGGTACAAGTTGTTGAAGGGGTTGAAGGGGCTGATAATGTGTGGGTTGTGTGCCATAGCTTGATCACTGCAAAATTGGCACAGAAAAAATTTGAGATGGAGGTATTGGGGATGGAGGTAGAGGCATTGGAGGAGATGTTGGAAGAGTAGAACTTTTTGTTTCTGTTGCTCTATTTCAAATTATCTTTAAATGTCTTTTGGAAAGTAAGGTGAAGAAGAAATGAAGATATAACAAAAAAAATGACTTTTAGGGAAAGGCTCAGTAGTTCATCATAGCCGAAAAATCCTTTGGAGTTTGCATGACCACACTATGATGTGATATTGTGCCTTGTATCATATACTAGAGGCAATTGAAATCTTTGTAAGTAATTGCGAAAAAGAAAAGGGAGGATAATTATTTATTTTTGACATCCTGCAAATCTTTGAAGTTTGAACTTGTTCGAAGTTGTTCAAAGCACTCGGAGTTGATATCGAGGAATTTTGGTGGTAGGGAAATTGATTTTCATGCGAGGTATGGTAGCAGATGAAATGCAGCAATAGGTCTATGTAGTACTGACCCATCAAGTTTGCAGAAAATATAAGCCCCCCCGTAATTTCATTCGATAATGATAAGAGGGCCAACATATTGGGGTTTCATCTTGTGATTGAGGGACTTCTCAATTTGCATGTTTTGAAGTAGCACTAAATCTCCTTTCACAAAGTTGTAGTCGTGCATCTTATGTTTGTGAGCAAGTTCGAAGCATTTCACAGCTTTGACTCGGGATGCATAGACCTTCGAATATAACAGTTTGAGGTCGTTAGATCATTTTTGTAGTACTATGGCTCATCGAGCTATAAGATCGGTTGTCAATAAAATTGAATCAGGTGGCAGTTGTAAGTATGTTGCTTCAGAGATGTCGAGGGGTATTAGAGGATGTGCTCCTGTAACTGTGAAGTAAGGAGAACAACCCATGCATTTATGAATTGTGACTTGTTCTGCCCAAAATACTGAGTGTGCCCCTGCTGACCATTTTGCTTGTTCTCCATCAACAGCTTTAAATAATGATTGTCGAACATTGAAATGGGCTTATTTGACGAGTCCATTGGCATGCGAATTATAACCGCTAATTTGAATATGGTTAATATAATATCGCTTCACAAGATATTCCATAGCTGCAATAAATGCAGTGCCATTGTCGGTTACGATTTTGTATAGCGAGCCCCATCGACAAATAATGTCTTTGAAGATCCAATCACCCAGAGATGTGGCATTTTTGTGTCGAAGTTTTCACCATTCTGGATAAGTCATTAGTAAGCATCGTTCTTGTATGATGTATTTAAATCCATTTGAAGGTGGCATTTGCATTGTGTCGATATAGACTTTGCCGAAAAGGGGTGCTGGAGTGGCGATTGTGGGCAACATTAGAACATTTCGCATGTGTCAAATTTGGCATAGGTGGCAGGTTCAAATATACCATGCGATGTTGGATTTCATGTTTGGCCACCAAAATCGAAGGGCGATAACTGATTTAGTAGCAAATACCATTTTGTGTCCGATGTCGTGGTGAGCTGTGCAAATAATTTCGAGACAAAGTTCTGGAGGAGCAACAATTTTGTGAGCTCCTTGGGAGTCCTTTCTCCATAGATTGCCCGAGTCTAAAAAGAATTTGGTGCAATATCGAATAAAGGTAGCATATTCTGCATCTGATAGATCAGGGGGTCGCACCAAGTCATGTAACCATTTTTGAACATGAAGTAACCTCTTGTCATTCATTTTTGCATTATTCGATCATGGGACATCATTATAGGTGAGATCCTCCCCCTTACTGAAATTTGAAGAGAGGGAGAAGGTCAAAATTTGATGTGAAGTAAATGGTCGGGTTGTAATAGGATTTATTTGATGTACAAAACCATGAAGGTGGTTGATCCAGTCTCCAAAATTATCTTTGTTGTTGAGCTGAACATCTTCCTCTTGTGGGGGGCATCTCAAAAGTCCCTCAGGACCATGGTGTATCCCTGCGATATGGACTAATGTAAAGTGAAAGGTTAGGATGGATACAATCCATCGATTGATGCTAGCGCTAGGTGTGATATCAGGATTCGAGAGCATGCCTTTAATATATCGTGGATCAACTTCGATGATAAGCCTTCGAACTTCTATTAGGTACAATTGTAGTGCTCCGAGAGCATGATATAGACCATAAAGTTCGAGTTTTGGCTGCGAAAATTGGGATTCACAGTCATTAAGTGTAATCAATCTGAATCGACTATAATATCATTTTCGAGGGTTTTCAGGATCGCATTGAGTGAGAAAGAAACCAATAGCAATGTTTGAAGTGTCGACCGATAGGATTACTGGGGCTGAAGATGAATAATTGATAGCTCGAATTGCTGGAAAATTGATTAGAGCTGCTTTCAAATCTTCTTGGATTGCTATTTGTTCTGCTCTGAATTTGAAAGGTACATCTTTTCGAGTGAGTTGGATTTGTGCTGCAGCTCATTGAGCAAAATTTCAGATAAAGATATGACAAACTCCAATGGTTCCTAGGAACACTTTGACTTTGGTAAGGCTTCGACATGGTCCCCACTTGCTAACAGCTGTGATTCAAGTAGGGTCAGCCATACAACCTTTGATATTGCATCGATGCCCTAAAATGATTATTTTGGGGATGCAAAGATAGAGTTTCAGACCTGAAAATGTTCCTCTGCAATACTTTATGTGCTGGACTATCCGATTTGAATTTTCAAAATGCTCCCAGACAAAGCGTCGAATAGCTGGATTCTCAAAAATCATTTTGTAGGATCTACCGATCGTTCTATATTCTGATTTCGGACCTTTGACCAGTGTGTCATCAATGTAAGGGATGGTGAGGGATGGTGATATAAGGAATTTCGGGCTGTAGAATAAATGTCACATTGTCGTGTAAGATAGGGACAGAATTTGTCCAATCCATGGGTAGGGTAACAATGTGAAGTGCTCCGAACAGTGTCTGAAACGTTGTCAGATTGCGAGATGATTCTGCGACTTTCCTTTCATCGAATGCCACATAAAGATCCAACATTCCTCCACATGATCGTCCCCCAAATTGTTCTGCTAAATGTTTGGGTATCGGTACAATGCCTGAGTGCTGGATCATTACTTGGTTAAGCAGTTCAAGACTGTGGACAATTCAAAGTGATTTTGCATCCTTTTTCACAATGCAAAACCATCATGATCAGTACAAAAAGTTCGATGGTTTATATACTCCCGCTTCTATCTTCTTTTTCAGCATCTTGCATATCTGTTCGTACAAACCTGGAGGTATAGGAATGTTTTGCTCAACCCATGGAGTGTGAGGAATGACAGGGAACCTATAGGAGGAAAAAAGTCAGAGCAAAAGCTTCCTCGCTCTTGTTCTGTCCACGCAAAAGCTGTTTCCTGATTTTGAATAAAGTCGTGCATAAGGTTTCATTCCTCTGGCCATAGAAAATCACCAGGATGATTCTTGTCAATAATAGCTTTATGTTCGAGTGTATATCGCAAAGTGGGGATAAACAATGGTGGATGAGGATTTAATCTTGGCATGTTTTCAAGAGGGTCACCAATAATTGTTTGAATAATGCAAAATTGGTCAGGTAGCTCGGTAATAACTGGGTGAATTTTTTGTGCGACAGGTTTGTATTTCTTTTTTGAAGCTGCGAAAATCGGATATGAGGAATTGATGATAGGCATAGAAGGCATAGATGTTGCCATTGAAGTCAATAAATATGTTTTGTATTGGTGACTGGCTGTTAAATATAAATTCGCAAGGATCCAAGAATAAGAAATGGATTTCGAGGAGTTCGAGGACTCCATATCGGGAATATTTAGAGTGCGTTCAATATTGATAGATATATTATAGGGATCGAATGAGATAATGAAAGCGCACTGGTCAATGTCCAAAATTTCATCCTCTAGTTGTGAAAATCCTTTCAACAGTGATTAGAATGGAGAATCATGGGAATTGCACACAATTGTGTCAAATTAGGATCATATATCGTGATTGTCTGAGCCTTGTTCCTGTAGCTTTTAACGGTGCTTTTGGTCAGCATATCGAATGGTTGACGAAGTAAGATATCATAGGCTGGGTTGCAAATTATGTGAATTTGCATGAACAGTGTGATACTCTCCACTTTGCAAGGCACATTTTGGACTAAACCCAAACTTTCATCAATGCCTCCATTAGCTGATTGGAGTGGAATGTGGATTGAAGGATCATAAGCGAGCCCAAGTTTGTGGCAAATTTCTTTGGACATTGCAATAATCAAAGAGCCAGGGTCTACAACACTTTTGACTGGATTCCTTCTGTTGACATTCATAATAATTGACCTAATCAAATGGGATTCCTTCACAGCGATGAAGGGTTCGGGAATATCACCAGGTCGAAGACTGTTAATATAAGTTTCGAATGGATCATCAATTATGAAAATTTCATCATTGAGCAGATTTGTGGCATTATTTCTTTCGGACTGCTGAATTCAATGTGGAGTGACCTGTTCCTTCTATTTTGTATGAACTTTGGGTGATAGAGACAGCAATTCCTCAGGTGTTAGTGTGATAATCGGCGTCTTCATCAAATGAGCGAAAACATCTTCCATGATTTTATCCTTTTGAATTGGCACTTGGGTATGGTGCGAAGGATCATCTTTGCCTTTACCTTTCACAGTTGATCCAAAGTTTTGTTTATGTGGTGGTAGGTATGAATTTTCTTTTGTAGTGGCATAAGGATGAATAACAGGCTGTGAAGTTGTTTCTGAAGTCGAAGATGATGCCGAAGTCGAGGTTGGTAGGTTTGTTGCCATAGACAAGATGGATGATGTGGGTACTTGTGGAGTCAGTTGTTCAACTGCCACAGTGTTTGAGGAGACTGAAGGTTGAGAGACAGGGACTGTTGGTATGCTCGAATTAGTTTTAGCAAAGGTCCTACCACTTCGTAAAGTGTATATCTCTTGTTCGAGCTTTGTGATGCGATCTTTAGGTGTTGTGGACTGTTTGGAAACCTGGTAGATGCCCCTAGGTGGTGTCGAAGTAGCTGTTGAGGATGCAATGTTGTACATGAGCAACAATGCAGTTGTATTCCAAGGATTTTGTCGAGTCCATTTGTCAATTCTGTCTTTGATAAAGCAACCAGGAATGTTTCGAGGGGTGAACCATTCATTTGGAAGCACGATTTTTCCTTTGTTGTTCTTTTTACACTTTCCTTCATTGATATAGGCTTGGCAAACCAAGCAGTCACTAATGAAATGACTGGTGAGTTCACAAAAGACACAAGCTAAATTGTCGAGCTGGTCCAAGTAAAATCCACTGTTAGTTCAAGGAGGATTAGTGGGTTTTGAACCTGCTAAAGCCGTGATGAGTGTGGTTGCAAATTTTTCGAGGATCGCCTTCCAATTTGATCTGTGTCAAAGATGTCGAAGTCAGTGCCAATGTTTCTGAAGACTATAATGATGCTGAATTTGAGCTAATTGACCCTGCTAAAACAAATTTTGCTGCCATGTTGATGATACTCAACCTGGAAACCCAAACAAAACCTGGTAATGGCTTTGGATGGTATAACACAGGCCAGAGGAAGGGTGCGAGGTGGTACTAAATATCACCGCTGAGACCAAAACAATGTGTTTAGTGACACGAAATAATAAGTAATGGTTTAAATAATCTGTAAGAGCATACGAGATTGTTCGAAAGAGTTTGAAAGAGGTTTGAAGATGTGCGAAATAGGTTCGAAAAAGGTTCAAAGAGGTTTGAAGTCATGTGAAGTAGTCCAAAGGAGTTTGAATAAGTTTGAAGAGGTTCGAGGTATATCGAAGAGCAAGTTTAATGAATGTGAAGTGTTTGTCGAATGGCAGTAGGCGATGGGCGATAAAATGGAGAGCAAATACGATAGTTTCGAAACAGTTCGCAATATTTCCCAGAACCTAGAGATGTGATGCCAAGATAAGACTAAAGAGAACGATTCTTAAATCTGATGATAGCGAGAGGGTAACTTGTGCTGTTCCCCATTGTTCTGTTGTTTTATTCTAACTAACTCAAGTCTATATATAATTTGAAGAAATAGTACTAAAAAGGAAATAATAACAATTGTAGAACATGAGGCAATGTGCACAGCAAATAAAGGTATTGTAAAACATGAAACAAAATGAAAGATGATAATAAGTGAAACATACATTGTCCCAATATAGTAAAAGTTCTTGTTCTATTGCTTTAATATATCAATAAAACACAAAAACACACTTATCATATCCTAAGTCTGTTGTAGTCTCTCCTTGTGTCCGGTAGTGCTTGATATGTGACTAATTAGCTTGTTACAAATGTGAAGCATGCATCAAAAGTGTTTGAGGACAGCTATACAGCAGCTGAAGTCGTTCGAAGTACTGCGAAGTTGTTTGAAGTGTCACGAAATGGTTTGAAAGCGTTCAAAATAGTTTGAAGTCGTCCAAAATAGTGCGAAATAAGTCGAAAATAGTTCGGAGTCGATTTCATAATGTTCGTAGTGGTTCGGAAGGTCTGTCATAGTGTGTCAATATGATTGGAAACTTTTCTCAGACCTTAGAGCGTGCAGTGGACCCATCAGCATGAATGTCGTCAAGTGGGTAGGTGTCATCCAGATAGTGGTCAAGAATTTTAAGTTCGAGTCATCATGCAATTCATGACCATAAACCCAGTTGAAAACCTCAAACTAATGCTCTACTTTGTTCTGCCTCTGAAATTCAGCCTTTAGAGAGTAGGAACTTCATAATGTTGTAGAAAGACCTGTAATATAATCCTAAATCGCTTGCGTTATAGATACCCATCTGAAGTTGTTCGCCAATGAGTTTGTCCATGTCTCAAATTGACCATTTTTGATCGTCTTCAGAACCAAAATATAGTCTGTGGATTGCAACATGAAAATCATGAAACGAAGTGCTGGTTTCATATTTGGGAATTGATTCCCAGAGTTTGGACGCATCAATATCAACATATGGACAGGTGTGCTTCTTCATAAGTTTGGGATCCATAACATTACAGTCAATGAAAAGTATTTCGAGCTCGTAAAGTATCGACATAACTCTTGAGGTTGAGTAGGATTGAATTTAGGTGCTGTGGAATGTCCATGAGCTGGCATTGTTGCTTGGGTGGCCATAGATGTACCGATTCGAGGAGTTAGAACCTGAGCGATGGTAGATGTGTCGAAGTAGCTGGAATAATGAATGATGTAGTAGATGATGAGGAAGAAGAGGAAGACGAGGTTGTAGACAAGGAAATAGGTGAAGGAAACAGACGACGATGTGTGGATTCGGCGTCAGAGACAGGTATTAGAATATCCCCCGATTGTTTGAGAGATTCAAAGGCCTGGCAAATCTCGATTCTAAGGTTTTGAGCTTGTGTTGGCCTAAGATGAGAGATTTGAGGTGGATTAGGCAATGAAATGATTTAGAAACCCCTCATGGTGGGCTCCTAAATGATGATACTCGACCTGGAAACCTAGAAAAAACCTGTTAAAAGCCTTATATAGTATAACTCAGGCTAGAGGAAGGGTGCAAGTCGGTACTAAATATCACCGCTAATACCAAAACGTTGTTTTAGTGATGCAAAATAATAAGGATGTGATGAATAGCCTTTTTAAAGCGTACAAAGATGTTCAAAATTGGTCTGAAGATGTGCAAAGTAGTTTGAGATAGATTCGAATGGGTTCAAGGTTGTTCAGGTAAGTTTGAGGGGGTTTGAAGGTGTTTGACTGGTGTCGATATATGTTTTGACAAATGAATATAGCAGTTACAAGCTGGGTTTTTAGTGACGATAGGCAATGACAAGTTGAGAATGAATACAAAAGTTTGAGGAAGTTCGCAATATTTTGCAGAACTTCAAAGATACGACACAAGGTAAGACTCAAGAGAACTGCTCTTAAATCTGACTATAGTAGAGAGGGTAACTGGTTCTCTGTTTTTCCAAGTAACTAGTACAAGTTTATATACAGTTTTAAAGAGATAGTACTGAAAAGGGAAGTAAAACATGTGTAAAACATGAGGCAATATATCATACAATGAGGACTTTGTAGATCAAAAATAAATGAGAAATGATAAATAATTGAAACATATGTGTTCCCATATGGTAAAAGTACTTATCTTTTGCTGCAATATATCATCAAAACATAAAAAATGCTATTATCGCATCCTAATTCTTTTGTAGTCTCTCCTCATGTCTGGTAGTGCTTGATATGCAACAGAATAACCTGTTCCGGCTGTGCAGCGTGTATCAAAAGTGTTTCACAACAGCTATATGGTGGCCGAAGTCATTCAAAATACTGCAAAGTCACTCGAAGTGTTGCGAAATAATTTGAAAGCATTCGAAATAGTTCAAAGTCATCTGAAATAGTGCAAAATAGTGCAAAAATGATTTGACATCAATTTCATGGCATTCATAGTGATTTCGGAGTGCATGTCATAATGTGTCAATACAAGTGGAAAGCTTCTCCAGAGCTTATAGTGTGTAGTGGACCTATCAGCATTCTCGACTTTGCAGTGCTTCGATGTGTGCTCTTTCAAGGGGCTGATGAGCCCCACATCACTCTCATTGCCCTTGTCGGTTTGTGATGCACATTTGGCATAGTTAGCGAAGTGTGGGAGGAGGATGAGGAAAAGACACACCAGGGTGCCCAGCAGCTGCTTTCCTGCCTCTAGAAGTGGCATGCAGCTGTGCAAGAGTGCACTTTGTCCACTCACACTTTCACTTACCCTTTGCACACAGAGTGCACTGCTTTCCATTAACAGAGACACCTAGCAGGCTGACCCATGCAGCAGCAGTTATCGCACTAGAGTAGGAGAGAAAGCCATTTAGTGAGTCTGAAGCATATCAACAGAAGTTTACTGGTCTGCTATTAGCATTGGATGTAGCGCCAATGCTACTCAGTGGTGGTACTTCGATGTATGCATGCTGCTGCATTGCGTGCACTGGGTGCACACTTGTGCCTTTGTTGACACTAGCACTCTTGTTGCTTGGCTCACTCTCCCCTTTGCTCATCACCCCACTCTCCCAAGACTCCCCAATCCCTTCGCCTACTACCTCAATACCAGTCGCTCCAGAAAGTGCATGCAAAGAGTGCACCAGCATGACATGCACCTTTTCATCCTCCTGTGCTTCAGTGGTATCTATATTACTCGCTTCATCAATAGCCCTGAACTCACCTTCCAGATGCTCCAAGTTGACCTCGGGTGCCTGCAATTCAGCTGTCAAGAGTGCACGGCGCACCTTGCACACTTTGGTGCACCCTATGCTCAAATTCTTCGGACTGCTCCTTCTCCTCAATCATCTTATGCATATCGGGCACTGGCTCCTCACCCCAAGTAAGCCACTCTTCGACCAGGATTCCACTGAATGCACTGCGTGCCTTTGCAAGGAGCGTGTCAAGTTCCATGTTGTCCTTAACAGTATCTGCATGACTTTTATACATGTTCTACATGCCCCCATCCTTAGCAACCTATGCTGGTTATAGAAACACAAAAAGCGCACCAGTTTACTGCAAAACCCTTCACCCCAAGCTTACATAGTTATCTGCTCACTCCAAGCAGCAGGAAGGGTCTCATTGAGGGCCAGGATCATTTGCCTGAGTGCTAAGGTGAATGCTGAAGCCATCAGATTGTGTAGAGATGGGTTGTGGAAAGAGTTGCAGAGGATATATGGTGGTCAGAGATAGATAAGGAGAGGATGGCCACTTATGTGAGCAAAAAAAATTTTGTGCTGGCCAATCGCATGCTGCCTGAGGACAGTCAGTACTTCAGTTGGGAGGAGATGATATGGCTCCCTATCACCCTGTGCACATACTATGGCATTTTTTGCGATTGTGCACACCTCCTAGATGGCTTCTGCACACTTTGTGCAGTGCACTTCCATGCACTTTTGCATGCCTTTGACCATTTAGGTGTGCTTTTGTGCACCTTTTACATTTCTACTGTGCTTTTGGTTCCCCCATAGCTGCCTGCTGTCGTGCGCTCTACATGCATCCTGTTATGCTTCAAACTGCCTCCGTGTGCCCCCCCACACTCCTTATCTGCCTTTCACAGTTATTGCACACTCAATGCACCTCTACATGCTCCTTTTACACCTTACCTGCAACTCACATTCTCTGCTGCACACTCATTGCACAATACCTATCACACACAACAATCCACCACACCAATTGCACTGTGCATCTCAGCTTCCAGCTTACTTGCACATTTATTTGAGGCACACCATGATTCCAACACGAGCGAACTGCACACTCTCACATAATCGGGGTGCTTTGCACCTATTTGGCATTGGACTGTGTGCACTTGGGTGCTTTCACATAATCCTGGTTCTTTGGCACTATTTGGCCTCACACAGCATCTCCTTATAGTTCTCCTGCATTTCCAATCGGCATTGCCTTATCTGGTATCTGGCACAGGTTGATCATGTCATTATTACTAAGGCACAGCATGCAACACATAGCACTGAAGCAGATTAATTGGGAAGAGTGCACAGGACCTAGAGCACACCAAAAATAGCACATTGCACCAGAACAGTTGGGTATTGGGCTATAGCATGCACAAATCTTATTGGCTGAGGCAGCAGCATAGTGCAGTTGGGTTTAGATGGGTGAATGGATGCACTTGTGGGTAGTGCATGGTGCTTTCTATTTTTACACTTTATTTTACTGTTTTTATCACATAAGCCATTTGTACATAGTAGGTGGACAGATAGAGAATCCAGAGGATCTTTCTCCCCCCTTATAGTTCATAGCTCAGTCAGCATTGCACATAGTCTGTGCACCAGCATTCAGTCCATGTGCCTTTCATATAGCTGCATTTGCATATCATTTGCATCCCCCTCATTGTATTGCTGCATTTCATCCCTGCATTGCATCCTTCATCCTCACTTGTGCACTCTTGCAGTGCACCCTTCGTATAGCCACGTTTGTGCACCATTTGCACTTTTTTTGTATAGCTGCATTTTGTGCGCTGTTTGTGCCTTTTTCCACCCATTGCACTCTCATCTCATTTGCACCCCCAGCCTGTGCATCACCCTCCCAGCACATCCCAGCACCATCCTCGTCCCACTACACTGCCCACTTTCATCTTCCTCATCGTTGCGCATTTTTGCACTCCTATTGCATGTTTTTCTGCACTGCGCATTTTTGCCCCTTTGCATTGCACACTTTCCTGCTATTGCCCATATCTTCCCTTTAGCATACATATCTAGTGCACACATTGAAAACTGCCATACCAGCCTCTTCATAGTGTCCATGCCCCGAAGGATGATCCGAGGCCCTCTAAGCAAACCCCCTCACTCTGAGCATGCCTGCAGTTGTAGGTTTAGTGTTCACCCCTTGCATTGAGACTCTGCACCAAGTACCAACTGAACACATCACTGCCTCTGCTTCCTCCTGCACCTTTCACATTTTTGATACAAAGTCCTCCACTGACTGTACCTTGACTTCCCTTCAAGGTTCTACTTCTGTTCTGGGATGATACCCATAATCAGCAAAGAAGGGTGACATGTGAGTAGCCAAATAAAATTTATTATTGTGGGAAAATTCAGCAATTGCCAACCATTTGGGCCAGTTGGTTTGTCAGTGATTGACAAACATGCATAGGTACTGCTCCAACTCCTGATTAATTCTCTCTGTCTGCCCATCAGTTTGTGGGTGATATGCCATAGATAACTTGGTTTGAATGTCCAATATGTTACTTAACTCTCGCATAAATGCAGAAGTAAATTGTCATCTGTGATTGGAGATAACCATATTAGGTAATCCATGTAACCACCATACCTGATTTAGATAGAGGCTTGCCAAGCCCAACGATGAGATTTCTGCAGTAGTAGGAATAATATGGACTTCCTTTGTGAAGCAGTCACATACTACAAATATTGCATTGTATCCTTGAGCTTCAGGTAATCCTGTGATAAAGTCCACAGATATATCTTGCCATGGTGCTTTAGGTATAGGATTCAGCATTAATGTCCCTGCAGGCTTTTCTGGAAATTTTTTCCCACACACCTATCCACAGACCCCAACACATACTTTGGAATTTTGGGCCACCAATCATTTCTCATCAACTACAATGTCTTCCACCTTCCTGGATGTCCAGCAGCTGGCATATTATGATGTAACTGTACCATCTCCCTTTGTAAATCTTGATCCTTCAGTACATATGTATACCTTTCCTCTGAACAACACTAACCCTTGTTCTTCAACCCATTCATCTCCTTTGATATTACCTTTCTTCTCTCCCCTCAAAGCTGTCACAGGTTCCACTACTTCATCATCCATCTCTGAACATTGTCTAATTTTTAGGCAACATTTCCATCTCTGAGCTATCCACCAATAGATGCCCTTGATGCATAGCACAAATACAAAAGTATTCAAATTTGAGTAGAGTAATATTTTTATTGCCCTCCTCCACTCCCCTTTTATGATCTGTACATCTGGATAATGCATCTGATTTCCTCATCAAGCATTTTGCTTTGTGGACTAAATGAAAATTAAAACACGATAGGAATAATGCCCAATGTGCTTGTCAATGATTAAGCTTTTTAGTGGACATGAAGTACTGCAGATTTTAATGATCCATCCAGATTTTGATCTGATGCATACATCCCTCCAAATAATGTCTCCAGGCTTCCAATGCTCATATTATTCCCAACATCTCTTTATCATGCACATCATAATTTCTCTCCACATCATTCAACCCTCGAGACAAATATGCACAAGGATGCCATTTGTCATCTTCACATAACATTGATAATACCACTCCAGTAGCAAAGTCTGATGCATCTGATTCCACTCATAAGGGATGCATGAAATCTACTGGGGCTAATATTGGCTCTTCCACAAACTTCCTCTTCAACTCTCAGATGCTGTCTGCTGCTGTTCTCCCCATCTCCACACTACTCCCTGTTGCATAAGGTTGTGTAAGGGTGCAGCAATTTTGGAAAAATTATGAACAAAGCAACAATAAAAATTGGTGAGTCCCAAGAAAGCCTGAACTTCCTTGATATGGGTGGGCACAGGCCAATTAACAATTGCCTGTACCTTGATAGGATCCATCTTGATTTCATCAGGACCAATCTTTAATCCCAAGAACTCAATCTCACTTGCCCCAAACACACACTTCTCCAGTTTAATGAATAAATCATTCTCTGCCAATATCCTGAACACCTCCTGCACTATCGCCTCATGGTTTTCTTCATCCTCCATGAATATCAAAATGTCATCAATGAATATTGTTACCATGCCTTTGTCTATTACATCCTTGAAAACGTTGTTCATCATATTTTGGAAAGTTGAGGACTATTGGTCATCCCAAAAAACATGACAAGTGGCTTGAAGGATCCTCGATGCATGGCAAATGCTGCCTTCCACTCATCTCCTTTCTTTATTTATACATTGTTGTACCCCCAGCATAAATCCAATTTTGTAAAGACCTTGGCCTTTCCCACCTTGTCAATTATCTCTGAGATCAACAGCAAAGGGTATGTATTCTTCACTGTCCACTCATTTAGATACCTATAATCTGTACACATCCTCTTCCTCTGATCCTTTTTCAGTACAAAGAATACTGGTGATGTCTGTGGTGATTTCGAAGGTTGTATGTATTCCTTGCACAACTGTTCATTGAGGAATGCATCCACTTCTTCTTGTTCCTTTAGAGATAATGGATAGAGTTTTGACTTCTTCGGCACAAATCCCAGCTTCATCTCAATTGCATGATCCCATGGCTTTCACACTGGCATCCGCTCCAATTCCTTCTTCTGAAAAACTGACAAATATTTATGGTAGGCTTTTGGCACCCACTCCTCCACTGGCTTCTCCACTTTCACAGCATTTTTATCCCATGACTGTCCTCCATGAATTTCCCTAAAGGTTTACTTCTGTTCTTCCTTACTGGTCAGGATTGGAACTTTCTCATTTGGCATATCCTCATCTTCCACTTCCTACATTGTAACAGAATACTTTCTTGGATGTTCTTTCTTTTTCTTTTCCTTCTTCTCCTTTTTTACTTTTCTCCCATACACATTACATTCTTTAGGATGATGAGTCATGTGTACCTTCCCAGTTTTCCAATCAGTTTCTGGATTATGCTTTCATAACCATGGACATCCAATTATCAGATTGGTTTTCCCAAGGTCACACACCTCAAATATGGCTCGTTCCTGATGATCCTGATACTTCAATATCATCATTACCTCCTCCTTAATGGTTCCTCCACAATTGATCATACCATCAATATTGTACACCATTATAGGTTGTGGCAGTTTATGCATGCGAATACCATTTTCAGTAATTAGGGATCAATTAATGAATAATCCAGTAGCACCACTGTCAAGCAATGCCTCCACATTAATTGCTGCATGCGTGTCCAGTGTCTTCAATCCTACTGTCAAGCTGATTTTGGGTTCTATCTGTGCTGAGTGAATAAAAAATTCAGGGGTTTCAGAAATAAGGCTGGGCATTTTTCTTTGTCAGATAAATGATGATGGTCGTACTCCTCAATTTCTCTTTCGGGTTCACTCTGGGTTTCCTCAGATACTAATACATTATATTGATTCTAGGTCACCAATGGGGAAACCTTCACTAAGACTCTTCCACAAAATTCTTCTGCTTATCTTCCTCCCACTTCACTTCTTCAATTGTTGCTTTCCTAATCTTCCTTTTCTGCCTACAATTTTGAGCCATATGCCCTAATTGCCCACAATTAAAACATTTAAGTGGGGCTCATCTCCCTACTTGATCAACATCCATTGCATCTGCCAATGCTGCTGACTCCTTAACAATAGGTGTCACTGCCATGGCTGGTGGCTGTGCCCTTGGATCTTGTACCTGAGGTGTCCTTCCTTTCTTGGACTTTCCTCCTGATAAATTTCCAAATTTGGCATTCCCATACATCAATTTCAACTCTGCCTGTTCCTGTCAATATTGCCGATCAAGATGCATTGCCCAATTATACCACTTGTCCAACCTCTCCAGCATAGAAGGTAGTTGATAGATAGACTTGAATAATGAGGGATTTAATTCTGCCTTCAAAAATTCTACCAATGTAGCTTCTTCTATATCGGTCTGTGACACTTCTGCTTTGAACTGCAAAATAAATTCATCTGCAGGCACATGGTTTTTAATTTAGCATTCGCTGTTGCCTTTGGATTAGGGTCTCCAAACTGTGCCTCCAATCTCTCCAAAAATTCCCTGAAGGTCGCAAACAGTTTATATCCCATGGAAATTTGATTAATGGCTTCACTTCTCCAGAACTGTGCTTTCCCTCCCTGGATGTATGAGAGAGCAAACATAATTCTAGACTCAGTCATATGAAATTTGGGCTTTCTCCCATGAATATACAACACTATAGAGCTGATGAAGGATTTTGTTTTCTCCATGGTACCGTCAAAAATTTGTGGGGGCACATATTTAGGTAAACACATTTTTCCACTCTCAGATCTCTCCTCTGCATGCTCACCCTCCTGAGACATTCACTCTACCATCTCCTCCATCTCCATCATCTTTATCTTCTACTGTCTCTGCATTTGTTTCTGCTTGTTTGGGCTGTGATGCTGCCAATACTGACACTAATTGGGACATTTGTGCTGTAAGAGCATCAATTTTGGCTTCTAGAATGGGCATGGGAACAGGATTGTGACCAGCATTCAAAGTTGATTGTTCTATCATAATGACATAAGCTGTGATGAGTCACTTCTTTGGCTGAGTCAAGATTCGGCTTCAGAATGTTTTTGCAAAATTTTGAGTCACATGACCCAGCTATTTGGGTACCAAACATGGCAAAACATGTGATTTTGGCTATTTGTCAACACTTGGGCACTTTGGATCAATAACCCTTCCAACAGTTCCTGATCTCAGGGTTATTACTGAATTTGGCTAGTAACTACCTAAAATAGTTGTCCAAATTGAGTAATGTAAATCTTGGCTAAACCAGATCCAATCAGTTGTCTGGTTGCAGCTGTCCTAATGAGCACTGCCTTTTAATCACTGGTGGTCACAATGTAAGGCGAGGCCTGGGGTCAGCTTACGAAAGCAAGGTAAATATGTATATACAATTAATTCTGGCTCTTGCCAAAATAATGAGTAAGCAGATGTGGTGCACTGAGACAAATAACGTATGCGTGTGTCAGAGAAGGCGTACTGATAGGGCAGTTGAGTTCTTCTGTTAGGGCGACACCCACTGTTCTGCTACCTGGACCATGCTGGCTCTCCTACAAGAAGGTGGCAGGGCACGCGCGCATGATGGGGGGGTTTGATGGTTTTGATGCAAGAGGTTATAAATAGATTAGTTGGCTGAATTAGGCTTTTTGCACCACTATTGTGGATGGAATACCTAAGAGAACGCAACTGAGGTCTCCTAGTATTTATTTTATAGTTATATACTATGTTACATATATTGTAGTATGTTGCTACCTATGCACACATACATGCGCATACATATTGATGCATGTAAATACAAAATTTCCATGCTGACAAATAAAGAGTTTATAGGCATTTGGTAGCGTATTGTGATGAAATAAAATAAAATAAAATAAAATAAAAATATTATTAGGTAATAGGCATGTTAGGAGACTGTTTCCTAACAAATGGGAAGTGTTTTTCAAGAGACAATGGGCAATATGCAATAAGTCAAGGGACAAATATGAAAGTTCGAAGAAGTTTGCAATATTTTGCAGAACTTAGAGATACAAGGCAAGACTAGGACTAAAGAGAATGGCTCTTAAATCAAATGATAATGGAGAGGGTGACTTCTTCTCTGTTGTTCTAAGTAACTAGTACAAGTCTATATACTGTCATGGTTCAAGATTGCTACTACCAAGGTCGGGACTTGGTCAGAAATACACTGGACTTCCAGTTGGACCCAGTCATCAGTGTTCAGAGGTATTCAGAGGTTCCAGGCAGAATCCACCAGGCTGTAGCATGCCAGGTGAAAAGGGGCCAGAGAGGACTTGGCTTCAACTTATAAGAAGTTGTGCCCTTCTCCTTGTCAGTTGTCTTATTTCAAGTGGGAGGTGAGCAGGTGTCCAGTGGGTTTCTGGATAAAGGGTGAAGGTAGGATGAAGCAGAGGTATGTGGAGAGATTAAGTTGAGAGGAGTCTACAAGGTGTAAGGTTTGGTTCAGAAATGAGTTGTGGATGATTAAGAGGATGTTATTAGACAAGAATGATACAAGGATAACTAGAAGTACAAGTGCAAGTATAAGCACAAGTAATTTGCAAACTGAAGACTAAGGCTAAGCTATGGGTGCTTAGATAACTAGGGCTGGAAGAATAATGGATAATGTGGAAGTTTACTAATGGGTCTTGGTAAGTGTCCATGACCAGAATTGGTAAGACTGTATTAGGAATAAAGTGAGTAAGCAAATGATTATGAAACCACATGATGACTTGTCTGATGACTAAAAGGTGCTGTGGCTGGGATGCTGATGGACAAGGTCAGAAAAAAATCGGAAAAGTGTTTGGGGAAGACTGGGAATCTGATCGGGTGAGTCAGGTCTTGATAGTATTTTCCCCTTAGGGCTGAGCCTACAAGGCATGTGAGGGTTTGTGGATCCGACTTAAAGCTGGGTCTGTGGTCAGAAAAGTCCCCAATTTCCTGCCTTACCACAAACATGACTCCTCCCTCCCAATCCACTGCTGAATGGTTGGCCGCCCTCAAGGCCCAACAAGAAGAGTTAGTCTGGGAGGAGCTATGGCTCAAAGAGGAAGCATGATGGGAGGAGGAGGAGTGATGGGCAGAGGAGGCACAGCAGGCAGAAGCAGTGCAGAAAGCTGAAGAGGAGTGGAAAAAGGTGGCAGCTGCAAAGTGAGTGGCTAAGAGGAAGGCAGGAGATGGAGAGGAAGAGGCAGAGGAGAGTGGGTCACCTGCCAAGAGGGCAAAGGGCAAGGGTCAGGCAGATGTGGAGTCCAAGGGGGTCATGCAGGTGGGGCACTGATGCCAAGTCCACTGCTAATGAGCCTTCTAGATGTTCTCAGCAGCACCTTGCATGCTTCCAGATGGATGCCTGAGGTCGGGGGGGTGAGCCCTGCACTGGGGCCAAGCACAAGTGTGAGGAGGTGGCATGGGAGGAGCAGGAGGCCCTGACAGAGAAGGCGGGGGGGTGAGACAGCAGAGCTCCTGAGGGAGTTGACTTCAGCTGTCAAGGGGCTGAGGCAGGAGATGTGGGAGTTCCAGTTTGTGCACGAGGACATCTGGGATCTGTATGATCCAGATTGGGCTTGGGCATGGATAGCAGATGAGGACCAGGGGGATGAGGAAGAGGAAGAAGGAAGCTGGAGTGAGAGAGAGGTGGAGGCAGAGATAGTAGGGCTAGCTGAGGAGGTGGCGGGAGTTGTCTGGGTGGAGCCAGTAAAAGGGGACAATGGGAAAGTGTAGGGGCTTAGTCGGGGCCTGCTAAAAAAAAATTTGTTCAGTTGCTTTTCTTTTGCTATCAAAAAATTGTGTCTTATACTGCCATCCAGTGTGACTTAAGTTTGAAGTGGGCCAGGTTTGTCCAGGTAGCGGGTGTGGAAGTCCACAAGCAACTCCTGAGCATGATCAAGCTCTGCGGCAGGAAGCCAAGAGTTTTCTTCATCAGTCCCCTGGTAACCCTCCCAATGGATGAAGTAGAGTAACTTGCAATGGCAGCAGTTATTGATCTTTAAGTCCAGGATCTCCACAATTTCATATTCTAGTTTGTCATCGATGATTACCAGAGGGAGCAGAGACTGAGTGCGATTAGGAATGGTGTTCAAGGTGTCTTCTTTCAGTTGTGAGACATGGAAGACAGGGTGAACTACCAAGAGATGGTCTGGAAGCTGGAGGGTAACCAAGTGGGTGCCAGGTGGGTGATGACTTCGAATGGGCCATAAAATTTCTCCGAGAGTTTTTTGGAAGGTTGAGTAGTGCATAGGTGTTTTCCTTTGACATAGGCATAGTCCCCGATATTGACATGAAGTCATTTGAAGTCATTAGAAATGGCTCAAAATTGGTTCAAATTTGAATTTGTTCGGTTGGTAGGGGTTGGAATCATAACCTGTAATGTGTCGATACATTTGGAAACCTTCTCCAGACCCTAGAGCATGCAATGGACCTATCAATGGATGTACCACTACAGTTCTTGGTTGACTTGCTCCATCTGTCCATTTGTCTGTGGGTGGTGGGCAGTCAAGGTGAGGAGTTTGATCCCCAGCAGGTGGTACAGCTCTTGGGTAAACTCTGCAATGAACTTTGGCTCCCATCACAGAGGAATGCGCCAGGAAATCTATGGAGCTTCCACACATGGCACAGATAGAGTCGAGCTGCTCCAAGCACAGTGACAGTCATATGAGTGGGGATGAAATGAGCTTGCCTCTCAGCAGAGTCAACTGTGCACATTACCATATCAAACCCATTGGACTCTGGTAGTTCCACCAGAAGTCCACACTGACAACATTTTAATAAGTCTCTGGGACTGGGAGGGGGTGTAACTTGCCCATGGGTTTACATTGTGGAGGCTTGGTGTGTAAGCAGAGATCACAGGTATGATAGTATTGACCAATGAGTCGAGACATCTGGGGCCACCAATAGTTCTGCAATATGAGCTCCAATGTCTTCCAACACCTGGGGTGGCTGGCAATGAGCAAGTCATGGTGCTGAGAGATGAGTCACCATCAAAGCTGGAAATAGTTAGGGACATAGATATGGTCACGGAAGTATAGGATGTCATTCTTTTCTGTCCACTCTGCTGCACGAAGTGAAGGAGTAGATCCCTTTCTCAGCTCCTTCACTGCAGAACCACAGCATCCTCATGTAAACTGCTATGGTCTGCATGATGAATGTCACATAGGATACTGCGCTCCTCACTCTCCAAAGTGACACCCTCCAATGCATGGACTGTAAACAGATCAGTTTGCAACAACACAATACCTTGATTGTCATTGCTTCCATGGCCATGATCTGGATGATGAGAAAGGGCATCAGTTTTCCCCATGCTGCAGCCAAAGCAATGATGCAGAGAGAAATTGAACCTGCAGAGGTAGAGGGACCAGTAGGCTTGGCAATGATTAAGTTTCTTAGTGGTCATGAAGTACTTGAGGATTTGTAATCCATCCAGATCTCGACCATGTGTTGAGCACCCTCCAGGAAATGTTGCCACTCATCCAATGCCTGCATCATTGCTAGCATCTCCTTGTCATGAATCTCATAATTGTGTTTCACAGCACTGAGACTCTTTGAGTAGAAGGCAATGGGGTGTTGGAGCAGACTACATACGCTGCACAGAGGAAGAGACGACACATTCCTTATAACCTACCTGGGGTTTAGTTAGTCTTAGAGCTAGGGTTTAGCAGAGGTAAGAACACTGTATATCTACTATAGTACAGGTTCTCCTTATATACATAATGGTAAGGATGTCACATGACTCAGGAATGTGTTTACCACATGTATGCGCAGTAAGCGCAGTAACATGTATGTGCTGCATGCATGGCCTCATGTATGCAGCATGTATCAGGATTTAATTTCAACACCCCCCCTCAAACTGTACAGTGCTCTAAGCAGCTAAGTTTGAATCTCGAAAGTAATTCCGAGAGAGTCTCTAAGTTTCCTGAATAAGACAGCACCAAGGTTCTTTGTGAACATGTCAGCTGGATTATCATTTCCAGGAATGAAAACGACCGTGACTTTGTCATTTTCTATGCATTCGCGGGTATAGTGGTAGTGAATGTCTATATGTTTGGTCCTTCTTTCCTGAACTGGATTTGATCCGATAAAGATGGATCCCTGATTATCAGCACAGATTGGTACACGCTTCAGTACATATCCAAGTTCCTGGAATAAGGACTCTATCCACACTATCTGTCGACAAGTGTCGGAGAGAGCCATATATTCGGCTTCTGTGGATGACAGTGCTACAGTTTTTTGTAAACGGGACTGCCAGCACACAATGCCACTTGCTAGAGTAGCAAAGTAACCCGTTGTAGATCGGCGTTTGACAGTGTCAGCTGCCCAATCAGAATCTGTGAAGGCCTGTATCCCCTCGGACTTCTCACCATCATAGACAATGTTATATTTCTGGGTTCCCACCAGATAGCGCATGATGTACATCGCTTTGTCTAGATGTTCTTGGCTAGGATTAGCCAAGAATTGCGACATCTTGATTACCACATAAGCGATATCAGGTCGCATTCCGAGCATCAGATACAATAAAGATCCGATCACAGACTGATATTTTGATCTAAGCATCGCATTGGGCATTGCTGTGTTTTCCGATGGTTTGTAACCAGTTGGGAGTGGAGTGGGGGTCGCTTTGGCATTTGTCATCTCGAATCTCTCAAGCACTTTGGCGAGATATTCAGTTTGATCGAGTTTGACTTTGCTTGCAGTCTGGGTGATGCGCATGCCTGAGAATTCTGTGACTTTTTCAGTACTACGGCACTCCCAATGTTTTAGACAAGCATTTTTCTTTTCATCCACAAGTTTCTTGTTCTTCCCCATGAACAAGCCATCATCAACATAGACGAGTGCAATAACAATGCTGCCTGTCTTAGGATCCTTGTGTATAAAAATGCCACCATCAGAGCTGGTGCGCATGAACCCAATGGTGCGCATAAATGCCTCTAGCTCTTTCCACCATGCAAGTGAGGCTTGTTTAAGGCCATACAATGCTCGGCGTAAGCGCAATACTTTGCGCTCTTTTCCCTCAAGTCTGAAACCCTCGGGTTGATCCATATAGATCTCCTCATCTAGTTTGCCATATAAAAATGCAGTTTTTACATCTAGGCTGGTCATATACATGCCTTCTAGAGATGCAAGTGCAAACATGAGGCGTACGGTCTCGTAGCAGACTACCGGTGAGAAAATCTCATCAAAGTCAACGCCTTCGACTTGTGAAAAGCCTTTGGCCACGAGTCTGGCTCGTTTTCTTCCATCCGATTTTATGGAGAAAACCCATCTATTTTTGATCGTTTTTCGATCATGTGGAAGATTGACGATGTCATAGACTTGTCGCTTACGAAGAGCCTCTAATTCTTCATGACAAGCTTGTTTCCACTCACGTTGCTGCTGCCGTGGTAGGCATGCAATATCACGAAATTGGTTTGGAACTTGGCTTATTTTGCTCGATGGTTTGACTGTTTTTGACAACAGCCAGCGAATAAGCTTATCTCCTCCTTCCTTGGTTATCTTTTTAATATAACCTGCTTCGTCCAGTTCTCCCATTGGATGATCATGTTCTTGATCATTGGAATCGGGCACACTCTCGTGGGGTGCCGAACTCGGTCCAGCAACTGGTTCTTTCTGTTGAGATTGTGGTCGTGTTCAGTTATGATCTGAATCTTGACCCACAGATCTCTTCCAATATCAATCACGTGCAATGTCTCTCTCTATGTCAGAGGGGAATCGCTTCTCTCCATAGGTATTGCCAGGACGGTTTGGGATGTTCCTCTGCCTGCCTGATTGATGGGGCAATTGCTGCCATTCCTGTTGATCATTACGTCTTGGACGAAAGTCCTCAGTGGTTACTGGAGGCGGCAGAGGAGGAGCATTTGTCACATCATCATGTGCCTTTTGCTCACTTGGTACATCATCATCATCATTTTCTGATGATGGAGGAAGGGGCGGATTTTGTGGCGGTATAGAATCATCGCCATCCGTTCCAGATGAGTGGTCATCATCTTCTGGTTCTGGAGGTGGAAAATCACCAAGGTCCATATTGGCAGGAGTTTTAGCTCTGGGACAGCATGGGAACAACGTTTCATCAAATAGTGCCATAGCACCAATGAATATTGCGCCACTAGGTCGCATGAAATGGTATGCTTTAATGCCATCTTCTAATCCAAGGTACGTCATCAACTCCAATCGAGGAGCCAATGTGTTTGGACGCTTCTCCTTGGGTAGGTAGACGTAAGCACCACAACCAAAAACCTTTAGATCGTTTAGATCTGGGCAAACCTTTGTTAGGTCCTCAACCAGTGTCAACCATTTCAGGCGCCTTATCGGGGTTCGGTTGTATAGGTGTGTTGCATGTTCAATGCAAAATTCCCACCATGATTGTGGTAGACATGCGGTAAATCGCAGGGTTTGCAACTTTTCCATTATTGTCCTTATGGCACGCTCTGCGCGCCCATTCTGTTGGTGAACATGGGGTGCAGACATCTCTATTTTGATGCCAAAGTCCTTGAGCACATTTTGTAGCTCACGATCTTTGAACTCCCCCCCTGGATCAACATGCCAGCGCTTGATTGTAGCGCCATACTGTGTCAAAGCCACTGCCCGAAATTGTCTGATGGCCGCAGCAGCATCAGATTTCTTTTTAAGGCATTGGACCCAGATATGTGACGTTTTGTCATCCAGAAATACAATAAAGTATTTATGTTTATGGTACGATAGTACTGGGAGTTCCTTCAGATCGGAATGTATTAATTCAAAGGGTCTTTCTGCATGTGAATCTGATTCGGGAAAAGATTTTGAGGTCATTTTCCCTTCAGCACACCCTGGACATATAATTTTGTCTTTAGGAATAATTAAATTCCTTGGGAATTTTATGGTGCTATTAGGCATCTTCCCTAGCGCCTCTTTGGATGGGTGTCCAAGTCGCTTATGCCAAGTCGAGTAGTCTGCGACATACATTGTCGCGACATTGATTCCCTTGGTGCTCAATATATGAGTCCGAGCCCAATAAATAGTGTCACATTTTATAAGAGGGACGCAATCCATAATTGGGTTTCCTTGCTTGAAAAATGAAATGTGTGCGGAGGAACCATGCACATCACTTCCGTCTTGTAAGAAGACGCCCATTGACAGTAATCGAGCATTACAGTCGGGTATGTAGTAGACAGGGTATAATCGCATTTCACGCGTCTCTGACTTCCCATGACATACTACCTGATGTCTAATGAAGACTGCTCCTTTCCCTACTATATGAGTAGTACTCGTGGCTGTTTGAACCAGGGTAGAGTCCTTTCTCGGTAAAGGCTCGTAAGAAGCAAAATCTTTAATTTCACCAGTGAAGTGTTTTGATGCACCTGAATCCATGATCCAGTCGGCACCTTTCTTACAATTTCTATTTGCACACGTAACACATATATTAAGATGTAAATTGTTCCATGATACATTTAGTAGCGGTAAAATTTCACATGAAAAGTTCGCTGTGATCAGTGGAATGTTAATTCTTGTGCTTGTGGCAAGGAAAAGGACTGACCTTTCATCATATGTACCTGTTTCAAGCGGTTCATCGACAAGCATTTCGTCGACGGCTTTCCATACTTCTTCATCAGAAACGGCAGGTTCCGATTTAAGGGAGACGCTATCGTCTTCTACCTCTACGATCCTTGGTTCTGGTTCAATCCTCCTTCTCTTACCTTCTCGCACTGTTAGGTGCTCTTCCAGCAGTCACAGATTTTTCGCACTGCATGGGAGATTCATTTGCTCGAGGGTGTCTTGAGCCTGCTGATATTCGGTATAGACCGAATGAGAGGTAGAGGCCGCGCCCGTGTATGCCTGTGCAGGCGGTCGGTGGCGAGGATCCCTTGTGGGAGTATGTTCACACTTCTCGATGCGCTGGATGAGCGGCATCAGTGGTATGATGGTGCCATTACCATTTATAGTAGTAAAGGCTTGTGAGGCGAGGTGGGAATGTTTTTCTTTAGGTTTTTCCTCTTTAGTCTTTTTGTCCCCACGTTGTCCATGCTTTCAGGACGATTCTCCATTGTTGCCTTGAGTTTGCCATTTGGGGTTTCCCCCTTTGCGCTTGACAGCAGAAAGCTTGGTGGCCTGAGGTGGGCTAATGGGCTTTCCAACTGCTGTGCGCCATGAGGCCTCAGCAACAATGGAGTCCTTGACATGTTTAAACGTCAAGGCTCTAGTAGCGGTCGTGTTAAGGACTGTGGCAGATAAAGAATCATACTCGCGTGGCATCGCAGCAAGTAGAATCATTGCCTGTACTAATTCGGGGATGGCGACATTGGCAGCCATAAGGCGCTCAAATTTATCAGCCATTTTGGCAATCTCTGGCGCGGGATTTGCAGCCGGAATTTTGATTGCAATTGCAGACCTAAAGTCCACAAAGACTTGGGAGGGGCCATCGACACCATAGTCAGTGTGGATGAGATCCCATACCTCCTCAGCAGTGTCCTTGGTGTTGGCATGCTGCCGAATAGAGGGGGCCAGGTGGAGCACTAGGCTACCAATCGCCTGGTCATTCTTATTGTTCCAGGTCTGGAGCTTGGCATTAGCTTCCGCTACTAGTGCAGTGTTTGTCGCCGTCAAAGGAGGTGCCAGGGGTGGTTTTAGTTCCATCCTGCTAGTTATTTGCCAGAGGCCCTGAGACCTGAGCCACGCCTTCATTGAGTCAGCCTATTGAATGTAGTTAGAGCCATCGAAAGTTTGTATGAGTTTTTCAAGAGTTGAAGACATGATGTTATAGTGGCAGCTGGTAAAAGCACTCAATCAGTCCTCTTTATTCAAGAAAACACGTTCCATAATCTCAGGCAAAAACACTCCTTCAGAGTGGTTAACCCTAGTCAACCTGGGTTTTTTAAATGCAGCTCGCAGAGAGCGCAATGCAGCGCACGAAGAGGGCAAGGTTATAATTGGGAGACAATGAAGTCAACGTCGTTCGCAGCCAGTTAAGGCGCGTTCGCGACGTGTCCAGCAGGGCCCATAACCTGTTGGAGCAGACTACATATGCTGCACAGAGGAAGAGACGACACATTCCTTATAACCTACCTGGGGTTTAGTTAGTCTTAGAGCTAGGGTTTAGCAGAGGTAAGAACACTATATATCTACTATAGTACAGGTTCTCCTTATATACATAATAGTAAGGATGTCACATGACTCAGGAATGTGTTTACCACATGTATGCGCAGTAAGTGCAGTAACATGTGTGTGCTGCATGCATGGCGTCATGTATGCAGCATGTATCAGGATTTAATTTCAACATGGGGTGCTATTTCTGGTCCTCAGGAGACTGTTGGGACAACACTGCACCTGTTGCAAAGTACAAACTGTTAGCTTCTACATGGATGAGATGTGAGTCATCAGCAAAGGTAAGGATTGGAGTAGAAGTGACCACCTCTTTGAGCTTCTCAAATGTCTCCTAATTGAAGCCTAAAAAAACTGCATCTCTTTCTTGTTTGTGGGCGTGGGCCAGGTTGTAATGCCAGCAACCTTGACCAGGTCCATCTCCACCTGTCCATCCAAGATAATCAAACCCAGGTACTTAATTCATGTCTTCTCAAACTCACACTTGTCATGACAAAGATAGAGTTTGTGCTGCCAAAGTCACTCCAGCACCAGGCATGTGATTCAACAATGTTCATTGAGGTCTCAAGTGAAGATGAGAATGTCATTCAGGTTGACACAGACAAAACCTTCCAATATGAGATTGTGGAAGATGTCATTTATCATAGTCTGAAACAGGACTATTAGTTAGACCAAAGAATATCACAAGTGGTTCAAAAAGACCACGGTTCATGCAAAAAGCTACCTTCCACTCATCCCCTTTCTTTATCTGCACATTGTTGTAACCCCAATAGACATCGAGCTTGGTGAAGTAACACACCCCATGGAGTTGGTTGATGAGTTTGGGTAGTGAATAGTGATTCTTGACTGTGATGTCATTAAGGTGTCAATAGTCTTGAACTGGTCGAAGGGACCCATCCTTTTTCTTGACAAAGAAAAAGGGCGAGGCCATGGGCAACTTTGAAGGATGGATACAACCCAAAGCCAAGTGTTTATTGATGAACTTGTCAAGTTGTCATTGTTTTTCAGGGGAGAGAGGTAGACATTGCAGGAGGAAGGTGTGGCACCGGTGTAAGCTCAATTGCATGATCCCATGGCTTACAGTTAGGAAGTGAGTCAAAGAATTCCTTGGAGAAGACATCTTCAAAATCATGGAGGTGAGGAAGTACAGAGTCAGTGAAGGATTTGGGTGCACTGTTCTTGTGGAAGACCTCTGCGAGGCACTGGGAGATGTTCAGGGTGGCATGCATCTCCTGTGAAGGGTTAATAGCAGTGTAGAAAATTTGGTCACCTTCCTTGATCTCTTCCACCTCCTCTTCATCATTGTTAGAATCAGGTGCCAGATCTGGGATGTCTTCCAAGTCCACATTGGCCATAGGCATTGGACAAGCATGACGCTTTCAAGTCCACTGTAAGAGTACCTTTTGTCCTCAATGTTTGTGTCTGCCTTCAGTAAAGCAAGTATGGCAATGAGAGGGACAATGACTGGTCACAAAGCTACAGGTAGCCCAAAATTACCTCCTGCTTCCCCAGTTATGTCACAGCGAAGAGAGCCCATTCACTGGGGTCCTTGTACTGGAGGACTAGGTTGACAACCTCCTGAATCATCCCAGCTTCAATTGGGGAACTGTCCACATTGTAGACAGGTATGGGTCAAGATAGTGAGCAGGTATTGAGTTGTTTTTGTTGAACCTGGTGTGAATCAATGAAAAGGCCCATGGCACCCAACAGAGACATGGAGTACTTGCCCCATATCCATAGTCTGCAGCTCAATCTTCAATTCTAGTGATTATTGGGAGGGGATGGATGCCAAAATATATTTGCATGGTAGCTTGCACTCCCAAGATTTCAATCTGGGTAGAGGAGGAGGGGGAGAGGAAGAAGTAGGTACATCTTTAGTTACTTCAGAAGGGTTTGGAGAAGGAACAGTTGTAGAATAAGATTCATCCTCTAGTGAATCAACAGACAGAACTTCAAAGTGGTTATGGACAGGCAACGAGGACATACTGTTCACTCATCAGAGTAGAAATATCCTGTTCCTCCACCCCTTTTTTCTTAATCACCTCTTTCTCCAACCCTTCAACATCTGCAAGTGCCAACAGATCTTGGAGGAGCTCATCTCATCCCTCAGGCATATGTTTATGGATGTCTTGGTGATGGGGACAGTTTTAAGCCATGTGTCTGGTTTCCCCATAGCAGTAGCAGAGATCTAGCCTGCGAGCTCCACTATAGGCCACATTGACATCCATGGGAGTGGGGGTATTGGAGTTCAGTGCTGAGGGCTGGTGCATAGGAATGGGATTAGAATGAGGGGGTGCTCGATTAAAGGCATGGGAAGCATGGGTGGTGGTAGGAGTGTGGAAAGCCACAGTGAATGCCATATTTGTGAGTCAGTTCTCATCACAGAACAAAGCAGCCTTGTACCATGCATTTATGTTATTGTCTGCTGGGTATCACTCCAACATTTGTGCAATCTGGTCTTGGACTTCCCAGTTAAGACCTTGATGAAACTTCACCAGCATGGGTAACCTACTTCCATACCTTGCCATGTCCACCAGGTCTCAAAATTCATCGATGTAATCATTTACAGATCAACTCACTTGGTAGTAGGAGGTGGATTCAAGGCATGTTACAGCTCATTGGCATTTATTGAGGGGGCAGAAATGGTGTATGAACTGGTCATGAAAGTCCCCCCAGGTAGAGAATGGAAGGAAGCCATGTTCCTTGGTTTGGCATAATATATGGTCAACATAGAGATAGGTGCGCTCAGACTTCATGTATGTGAGGGCCCAATAAATTTGAGCGGCATCATTCACAAATTGGTTTGGGCGTAGACTGATGTATGTATAACTCACAGGAATTGAGAAAGGCATGTCCATGGGAATGCACGCCATTGAATTCAGTGGGGGGCGCTGGTTTAATGTGTGCATCTTTGCTTGGGCATGCATTGGGCAGCACATGTGCACCTGGCATGCTAGGGGTTGAAATGGGCAGAATGGGGTTTGACTGGAAAGTTCTAATGAAGGTTTTAATGGTAGAAGTAAGTGTGTCAATTTGCACATGAATCTTAGCAATGTCCTTCAAGCACATTGATGTGCTCCAGGGCGTCCATGGTGCTAGGTGGTGAGTCAGGTGAAACATGGTGGGCACTAGAGGCAAGAGTGTCCTTGGACAGTGTGTAGGGAGTCTGAGGAGCTCTGGGAGTTGTCTTCTACTCCATACCTGCCTATCTTGGCAAAGTGTCCAAGATTTTGAGCCTTAAGAGAGAATTTTCTACTGTAAGGGCAACCTCAAGCCTCACTTAATAGTGAGCTAGCAGAGGGGAATCCAAAGTTAACATTATACTACATAATACAAACACTTCAGGTGGATACAAACACTTCAGGCACACCTAACAGATGGAAATCCAAAGAGAAAACTCTAAGGACCCATCTGTCGATGCCCAGTATATGTGATAGACCCAAAAATTAAATAATAGGCTAAAAATAGCAAAAAGGTGGAGATAGGCAGATCAAGCTATGGAATGATGTCACCTTGATGGGTAAACATCCAGAAGGGGTCCCACCTCTAAGAATAGAACTGTCAACATGTACCAACATGGAAAAAGCTGAAATATAATGATAAAATAGGAATAAAATCATAGAAAATCATAGAAAAGGCAGAATATGGTGAAATAAAATATGAAAAAATATGGGACAAATGCAGAAAATTGCCCAGATGCCTGGGATGCCTTTCCTTTCCCTTACAGCATGACTATGTTGTTCAGGCTCCATTGCAGGAATTTCAGCTGGATCTGGAGGAATATTCATAGAATGCAACTTTGCAGGGTCCCATTGCCTAACTTGCTGCTTGAAGAAGGAGCAAGTATGTTGTCACCATTTCTGGCTTTAACCGCTGATAGGTCCACTACACACTTTAAAGTCTGGAGAAGTATTTCCACTCATATCAACACATTATGACACGTGCTCCAAACCACTACGAATGCCACTAAATTAACTTCGAAGCATTTTCAAACTATTTCACACGATTTCGCACTACTTTGAACCTTTTCGAACTATTTTGCAACATTTCGTGACATTTTGAATGACTTCGCAGCATTTCGAACAATATCAGCTGTTGTATAGATGTTTTGAAACACCTTCGATACACGCCGCACATCTGGAACAATCCATTTAGTCGCATATCAAGCACTACCAGACACGAGGAGAGAGTACAAGAGAGTTAGAATGCGATAAGTGCATTTTTGTATTTATTTGATATATTGAAGCACAGGATAAGTACTTTTACCATATGGGAACACTATACATTTCATCATTTATCATTTATCATTTGTTTCATGATTTACAAGTCCTCATTGTTTTGATATATTTGCCTCATGTTTTACACATGTTCTTATTTCCTTTTAGTATGATCTCTTCATTTTGTATATAGACTTGTATTAGTTAGTTAGAAGAACAATATAAGAAACAAGGAACAGCACAAGTTACCCTCACACTTATTATCAGATTTAAGAATCGTTCTCTTTAGTCTTATCTTCGCGTCGTATCTCTAAGTTCTGTGAAATATCGTGAACTTCTTCTAAACTATCGTATTCGCTCTCCATTTTATTGCCCCTCACCTATCGCTATCCAACAAACATCTCACATTCATTAAACTCACCCTTCGATACACCTCGAACCCCTTCAAACTTATTCAAACTTATTCAGACTACTTCGCATGACTTCGAACCGATTTCGAACTATTTCGAACACCTTCATATGCCTATACAGACTATTTGCCACAGCCCTTACCATTTTGCATTACTAAACACAACGTTCTGGTCTCAGCGGTGATATTTAGTACCACCTTGCACCCTTCCTCTGACTCGTGTTATACCATCTGAAGCCATTTAGTAGGTTTTTGTTTGGGTTTCTGGGTTGAGTATCATCACCGCCACAGACAAAGCTTCAGCAGCATGTACAGGTGGTGGTGCATAAACCCTTGGGGGATTTGATGCCACCTTTGCTCCAAAGAATGTGTGCAAGGTTTGATTCAGTTTCGGCTTAGGCTTTGGCCACCCATGCTCTCTGTCGATTGCATTCTGCAACACAAGCTTTTGAGTTTTGGTGGATGTTAAGGTTTTTGGTCCAGGTCGTGCCAACATGGATATCTAATCTGCACTCAGGGCATGGGAGGGTGCTTTCGACTGTGAATTCTCCACTTTGAAGGCTGCTTTACATGTCAGGTTGTCTCTCAACTGTAGAACAGCATCAATTTTACCTTTTTCTTCTTCGGCATTTTGTAGGATGCACTTAGATTGTGAACAGTTTTGAGGTAAAAAATTCATTATTAGCTATCAACAGATTACAGATGCTTCGGACAGCGTTTGAATTGCTTCTGAGGATCGATTACGTTGCACAGCGGCGCCTGCTAGTCTTGGTTTTGCACAAGTTAGAATTTATTTTTACCGCCTCCCCTACCTGCGGTTCGGGATTCCCATTCCGCCACCCCCTTGGATATATTGTATCCCTTCGGTTGATTAGGGAGGAGACAAATTTGATATCTGTGGAAACAAGTGATCAATGTCTACCAGTTTTGCGATGAACATGAGGATTGTGTGTGATGCCATAAGTTCTGAGGTATGAGAGAGATGAATAGACAAGTGATTTCTTGATTCCAAGGATCCTGCAGATCTCCTTTACTGTGAAATCTTGTTCATAAAACAGCGCAGGAATGCGTGCTTTCAAGTCTTTCGAGATATAGCGACGAATGGTCTATGACAGATATATCACAACCACACCATGACACAAGTGTTTTTATCTTCCGGTTTTCCGTATACATGTGAAAACCGCTGTAATCCAAAGTGGCGTGAACGAAAAAAACTTTCATTGTGAGATCGGAGCATCTTGGCTCTGCAATTTGTCTACCTCTTTCTTGCCTTGTAATACAACTTACAACTTCCTAATGTCAATGGGCGCGCACAACGCCCTTAAAACAAAATAATTAGAACATATTCACATTCCACAAAACGGAAAACCAGTACAATAAAGTCACGTAGCGGGTCATGCGGCGCCAGCGCGCTTCGTTTGTTATTTTACATATTGCCTTTATCTTTCACCCATTGGACAACCTCTCCCCAGTCCTTTACCCTCCACAGAGGAGCGCCTTCAGGGATCTCCAGCTTCTCGTTCTTCCAGAAATATTTACCCTCTACCTTCTCTCGTTCCTTGAAGGACATTTCGTCTCTGTTGTCAGATGGTCTCGAAATTCTCTTATTCCATTCGTAATCCCCAAACAACAGCACTGGCATTGCTGGCGTTGCAATGGCGCATTGAAGGGCATTTTCTGACGAGTCATCGATCAGAAGCTTTGCACCGAGATCAGTACAGACCTAATTATTATGTCTGCGTTCAGCAAACTGACATCAGTTCGAGAACTCAGGCCGTGGTCACCTGTGACTTGCTCAACCCCGTTACAATTTCGTGCCCGCTTTTGTGTGCGTCCTTAAATTGTCCTGTGCAGATCACGCTATCAAAAAGGCCTGCATTGGTGAGTTACTCATCTTTCAGCTATATCAGTGGAAAGCTGCACCAACCTGCAAAATGTCGCTCCACCCACTTCCAACTTTCGTCCTCATGATCTTCCTTCCTCGCCGTCACTATAATTAGTCGGTATCCCATATCTCGCAATGCTTGTACCCCTTCGCGTGCACCTGGCACGGGTTTGGAATTAAAGATCCTGTCGGTTTGATAAAACTGGTCGACTTTTTTAATAGTTTCCTTCACTGTCCCCCAGCCTGGATTCTAGAGCTTTGGTGTCAGGAATAACATCGGATTGTTAAATGAGTATTGTACCTTCCAGTAGTAATAATCTGCCATCCAGCTTTACCATTTTTGTCTATATGAAGCGAGCAGACCTGAACTTACAGTAAAACATGGAGACATCCATTGCAATCGTTCCATCTATGAGTCCTTGTGTTTCGTTATGCCCTGAATGATGCCATGCATGAGTTGCCCGCACTTCTGGAAGGGATGTACATACAATCAGCGACCACTTGATTCGTCTGACTTAAAACATCGTCTAGATCCACTGCGATGACAGGTCCAGCAGGGTGGTCACATGTGGTATCGAGCTTTTCTAAGGCTTCCCACTCGTATCTATTCTCATCAACAGTAAGGTTGTCATTCCGTTCGGCGCTTAGAGATTCCGATAACAGTCTGGAAGCTGCAGCAGACATGGATATCCTGGCCTGCTGCGAGCCTTTGAAAAGGTAGTAACACGGCAGTGCTTAATTAGAGGGTGGTCGGTTACAGAAATTTGATAGATTCTCACATTTAACATATTGAATTTTTTTGGTTGCCGAGCGATGCCGGTAGTGTTGTTAGGTGAACTCGGCCATTCGGCCATTCCGAGATGAGCAATCTCTCGTTCCTCGAGAGATTGCTCATTTAGATAAGATAATTGGGAGCGGCAGAACAATATTTACAGTTGTGGACAACCAAAAGGGGCGCTCAATTATTAAGTTCACCGATATGGCAACAAGCACTGGACAGCTTGTTTTCCGAGCACTTGCCGCCAGTTTGTGAGTGGCATAACTATGTCCGATATCAAAGACTTCTGGTACTCCCATTAACTTTCTAAATTGTATGGCAACAAGGACTGGCCAGCTCAAATTTCCTCGGTTTGTGCTGCGATTTGTAAGTAAAATATACATAGAGCCACAGAGACCTCAGAGACTCTATTTTTTCACCATTTGTGTCGATTTTTACTGAACACTATCCACCCAGCAGATTTGTCAATCATGTCACGGCAGTTTGCGACACTCTGCCGAATCGATGCCGCCGTACTCCATTGCAATATCAAAATTGATCCTTCAAGGACTGCTGGTGTGCAGCCTCTGTGGAATGCCCCTGCAGTTCATGAAAACTGAATTGTGTTATGTTTAATGGTCGCTGGGATGTGGCCTGTGCATGCAGTTCATGAAAATAGTTGTGTTATGTTCAAACTGAATGCTATCCACCCAGCAGATTTGTACTCTGGATCCGAGGTCTGTGCCAAACAGACATTCTATCAAAAGACTGCAACAATTGACTGTGCCAGTCAAGGTCCATGCAAAATCACCCAGACCATCCCCTACGACAGTGTTACCCAAGCCTGCAATCTCACAATGGAGATAACTTGTCTTGTCTGGGCTCGCATGCTCCTCAACACCTTGTGTACAAGTTTGTTGACAAGGGTATCACATCACATGGAGTGCCACCATTTCAGATTCCTTGCATGCACTTTAGCCTTTGTTGAAGCTTCACTAGCTATCTAGCATGTTACAAGTAAATTTGATGAGGTCAGGTGTTAGGATCAATGGCTCCTCAATTCAGATATCAAATCAGGGATTGCTATCACTCGTAAGCGATAGTTGAGGATAACTTCTTAGACTTGTGGAAGAGTGGTTAAGGTGACCAGGTCAAGGTGAGGCTTGACTGGTCTTTACATTGCAAGTTAAATAGTACAAGCACGAGAACATATATATGCTTATAGATGAGTCGTGAACAATAGAGATAGTAAGAACAATAAGAGCATCCCATGAGTAGTACAATAGCATGAGATAGGGAGGATGCAAGATTAAAGGTGCATGGGTAAAGTGCTGTGCAAGACAATAAAAATGAGTAGTAAGCATGATAAGACAATAGCAACCAAGAACAATAGGGTGAGAGAAAGAACGTAAGACAATAAAAAAACATGCCCCCCTCCTCATAACACCAGCTTCCTTCTCATAACATCAGCCCTCCTCCATGATTTCTAGTTCTATCAGAAATTAAGGTTAGAGCATTTGCATTGGATTGAAGGTAGCTGTGCTCTCCTCATTGGTGCTGGTGGTAAAGGTACTGATCATCATGGCATTGAATGAACCATGAGCATATACTGCCATGGGGACTTTGATCTCATCAGGTTGATTGTGAGCAAATCATATGGAGGTTCCAGTTAGAAACGTGGGTGTATAGGATTGGGAGTGGGTGGTGACAGTTTTAAATAGCATAACAAGCCAGGCAACAAACATGGTTAAAATTTCTGCACTGAATATGGTGCAATGATAAGCGTGAGCTGCATGGTGGTAGCGGTGATAGGTCCACTACGCACTTTAAGGTCTGGAGAAGACTCCCACTCATATCAACACATTACGACACATAAAGTTCTGCGAAATATCGCGAATTTCCTCGAAACTATTGGATTCGCTCTCTGTTTTATCGCCCATCGCCTGTCTCTATTTGACAAACACCTCACATTCATTAAACCCGCTGTTCGATATACTTCGAACCTCTTCGAACTTATTCAAACTATTTCATGCATCTTCGAACTTATTTGAACTGCTTCGCATGCCTTCGAACTACTTTCGAACTCTTCCAAACAACTTCGTATGCCTATACAGACTTTTATTCACAGCCCTTACCATTTCGCGTTACTAAACATTACGTTTTGGTCTCAGCGGTGATATTTAGTACCACCTCGCACCCTTCCTCTGGCCTGTGTTATACCATCCAAAGCCATTAGTAGGTTTTGTTTGGGTTTCCAGGTTGAGTATCATCATTTTGGAGCCCACTGCGAGGGGTGTCTAAATCATTTCATCGCCTAATCCACCTCGAATCTCTTGGCTTAGGCCAACCCAAGCTCGAAACCTTAGAATCGAGACTTGCCAGGCCTTTGAATCTCTCGAACAATCGGGGGATATTTTAATACCTGTCTCTGATGCCGAATCCACACATCGTCGTCTGTTCCCTTCACCTATTTCCTCGTCAATAACTTCATCTTCCTCTTCTTCTTCATCCTCTACTACATCATTCATTATTCCAGCTACTTCAACACATCCACCATCCTTCGCTCAGGTTCTAACTCCTCGAATCGGTACATCTATGGCCACCCAAGCAACAATGCCAGCTCGAGGACATTCCACAGCACCCAAATTCGACCCCACTCAACCTCAAGAGCTACGTCGATACTTTAACGAGCTCGAAATACTTTTCATCGACTGTAATGTTACGGATCCCAAACTTATGAAGAAGCACGCCTGTCAATATGTCAATATCGATACGTCCGAACTCTGGGAATCAATTCCCGAATACGAAACCGGGACTTTGTTTCATGATTTTCGCATTGCAATCCACAGACTATATCCTGGTTCTGAAGACGATTGAAAATGGTCGATTTCAGACATGGACAAACTCGTTGGCAAACAACTTTGGATGGGTATCTATAACGCGAGCGATTTAGGATTATATTACAGGTCTTTCTACAACATTACAAAGTTCCTACTCTCTAAAGGCCGAATTTCAGAGGCAGAACAAAGTAGAGCATTTGTTCGAGGTTTTCAACCGGGTTTATGGTCACAAATTGCACGACGACTTGAACTTAAATTTCCCGACCACTATCCGGATGATGCCTACCCACTTGACGACATTCACACAGCAGCGAAATTTGTTTTAGCAGGGTCAATTAGCTCGAATTCGGAATCCTTACAGTCTTTAGAAACATTGGTATCGACTTCGACATCTTCGACACAGATTAAATCGGAAGACTTATCGGCGATCCTCGAAAAATTCGCAACCACACTCGTCACAGCTTTAGCAGGCTCGAAATCCACTAACCCCCCTCGAACTAACAGTGGATTTCGCTCAGACCAGCTCGAAAACTTAGCTTGTGTCTTTTGTGGACTCACAGGTCATTTCATTAGCGACTGCTTGGTTTGCCAAGCCTATATCAATGAAGGAAAGTGTAAAAAGAACAACGAAGGAAAAATTGTGCTTCCAAATGGGCGGTTCACCCCTCGAAACATTCCTGGTCGCTTTATCAAAAACAGAATCGACGAATGGACTCAATGAAATCCCTCGAACATGACTGCATCATCGCTCATGTACAACATCACATCCTCAACGGCTACTTCGACACTGCCTAGGGGCATCTACCATGCTTCCGAACAATCTGCGACACCCAAAGATCGCATCGCAAGACTCGAACAAGAGATATACGCTTTGCGAAGTGGTAGGACTTTTGCTAAAACTAATTTGGACATACCAACAGTCCCCATCTCTCAAACTTTGGTTTCGCCAAACACTGCAGCAGTCGAACAATCGACTCCACATGTACCAGCATCATCCATCTCGTCTACGGCAACAAACCTACCAACCTCGACTTCGGCATCATCTTCGATTTCGGAAACAACTTCGCAGCCTGTTATTCATCCTTACGCTGCTACAAAAAAAAATTCGTACCTACCACCACACGAATGAAACTTTGGATCCACTGTGAAAGGTAAAGGCAAAGATGGTCCTTCGCACCCATAACCAAGCTCCAATTCAAAAAGATAAAATCACGGAAGATGTTTTCGCTCGTTCGATGAAGATGCCAATTATTACACTAACGCCCGAGGAATTGTTGGCTCTATCGCCCGAAATTCGTACAAAATGGAAGGAACAGGTCACTCCATGTCGAATTCAGCAGTCCGAAGGGAATAACGCCACGAATCTGCTTAACGATGAGATTTTTGTGATTGATGACCCATTCGAAACTTATATTAACAGTCTTCGACCTGGCGATATTCCAGAACCTTTTATCGCAGCGAAGGAATCCCATTCAATTAGGTCAATTATTATGAATGTCAATGGAAGGAATCCAGTGGAAAGTGTGGTAGACCCCGGTTCTTCGATTATCGCAATGTCCGAAGAAGTTTGCCACGAACTTGGCCTTGCTTACGATCCTTCAATCCACATCCCACTCCAATCGGCTAATGGAGGCATTGACGAAAGTTTGGGTTTAGCACAAAATGTGCCTTGCAAAGTGGGGAGTATCACGCTGTTCATGCAAATTCACATAATTCGTGACCCAGCCTACGATATTTTACTCGGTCGACCATTCGATGTACTCACCGAAAGCACTGTCAAAAACTACAGGAACAAAGCCCAGACAATTACGATATACGATCCTAATTTGATACGATCATGCGCTATCCCTATGATTCCCTGTTCTAATCACCGTCGAAAGGATTTTCGCAACTAGAGGACAAAATTTTGGACATTGACCAGTGCGCTTTCGTTATCTTATTTGATTCCTCTAATTTATCTATCAATATCGAACACACTGCGAATATTCCCGATATGGAGTCCTCGAACTCCTCGAAATCCATTTCTTATTCTTTGATTCTTGCGAATTTATATTTAACAGCCAGTCACCAATACGAAACATATTTATCGACCTTGAAGGCAACGTCTATGCCTTCTAAGCCTATTATCGACTCCTCATATCCAACTTTCGTGGCATCGAAAAAGAAATACAAACCTGTCACACAAAAAATTCACCCAGTTATTACCGAGCTATCCGACCGATTTCGCATTATTCGAACAATTACTGGGGACCCTCTCGAAAACATGCCAAAATTAAATCCTTATCCACCATCGTTTATCCCCACCTTGCGATATACACTCGAACGTAAATCTATTATCGACAAGAATCATCCTGGTGATTTCCTATGGCCAGAGGAATGAAATCTTATGCACGATTTTATTCGAAATCAGGAAACAGCTTTTGCGTGGACAGAACAAGAGCGAGGAAGTTTTTGCTCTGACTTTTTTCCTCCTATAGAGTTCCCTGTCGTTTCTCACACTCCGTGGGTTGAGCAAAACATTCCCATACCTCCAGGTTTGTATGAACAGATATGCGAAATGCTGAAAAGGAAGATAGAGGCAGGAGTATATGAACCATCGAACTCTTTGTACTGATCACGATGGTTTTGCATTGCGAAAAAGGATGCCAAATCACTTCGAATTGTCCACAGTCTCGAACTGCTTAACCAAGTAACGATCCAGCACTCAGGAGTCGTACCAATACCTGAACATCTAGCAGAACAATTTGGGGGGCGATCATGTGGAGGAATATTGGATCTCTATGTGGCATTCGACGAAAGGAAAGTCGCAGAATCATCTCGCGATCTGACAACATTTCAGACACCATTCAGAGCACTTCGCATCATTACCCTACCCATGGGTTGGACAAATTCTGTCCCTATCTTACACGACGACATGACATTTATTCTACAGCCTGAAATTCCTCATATCACCATTCCTTACATCGACGACACACCACTTAAGGGTCCAAAATCAGAATATAGAATGATCGGTGGATCCTATGAAATGATTCCCGAGAATCCAGCTATTCGATGCTTTGTCTGGAAGCATTTCAAAAATTTAAATCGGATAGTCCAGTGCATGAAGTATTGCGGAGGAACATTTTCAGGTCCAAAGCTCTATCTTTGTGTCCCCGAAATAATTGTTTTAGGGCATCGATGCAATATCGAAGGTCGTATGGCCGACCCTACTCGAATCGCCGCTGTTAGCAAGTGGGGGCCATGTCAAAGCCTTACTGAAGTTAAAGCGTTCCTAGGAACCATTGGAGTTTGTCATATATTTATCCAAAATTTTGCTCAACGGGCTGCAGCACTAATACAACTCACTCGAAAAGATGTTCCTTTCAAATTCGGAGCGGAACAAATAGCAGCCCAACAAAATTTGAAAGCAGCTCAATCAATTCCCCAGCGATTCGAGCAATCGATTACTCATCTCCAGCCCCGGTTATTCTATCGGTCGACACTTCGAACATTGCTATTGGTTTCTTTCTCACTCAGTGCGATCCCAAAAACCCTCGAAAACGATATTATAGTCGATTCAGATCGATTACACTGAACGACCGTGAATCCAGATTTTCGCAACCCAAACTTGAACTTTACGGTCTATATCGTGCTCTCGGAGCACTACGATTGTATTTAATAGGAGTTCAAAGGCTTATCGTCGAAGTTGACGCACGATATATTAAAGGCATGCTTTCGAATCCTGATATCGCACCTAGCGCTAGCGTCAATCGATGGATAGTATCCATCCTAACATTTCACTTTACATTAGTCCACGTCGCAGGGACACACCATGGTCCTGATGGACTTTCGAGATGGCCCCCACAAAATGAAGATGTTCAGCTTGACAATGAAAATAATTTCGGAGACTGGATCGACTGCCTTCACAGTTTCGTACATCAAATAAATCCTATTACAACCCGACCATTTACTTCGCATCAAAATTCGACCTTCTCCCTCTCTTCGAATCTCAGTAAGGGGGAGGATCTTACCTATAACGATGTCCCATGATCAAATAACGCAAAAACGAATGACGAGAGGTTACTTCGCGTTCGAAAATGGTTACATGACTTGGTGCGACCCCCTGAACTATCAGACGCAGAATACACTACCTTTATTCGATATTGCACCGGATTCTTTTTAGACTTGGGCAAACTGTGGAGAAAAGACTCCCAAGGAGCTCACAAAATTGTCGCTCTTCCAGAACGTCGTCTCGAAATCATTCACACAGCTCACGACGACATAGGACACAAGATGGTATTCGCTACTAAATCAGTTATTGCCCTTCGATTCTGGTGGCCGAACATGAAATTTGACATTGCATGGTATATTCGAACCTGCCACCTATGCCAAATTCGACAAACATGAAATGTTCTAATTCCACCCACAGTTGCCACTCCAGCACCCCTTTTCGGCAAAGCCTATATCGACACAATGCAAATGCCACCTTCGAACGGATTTAAATACATTGTACAAGGTCAATGCTCACTAACGACCTATCCAGAATGGCGAAAACTTCGATGTGAAAATGCCATGTCTCTGGGCGATTGGATCTTCGAAGACATTATTTGTTGATGGGGCTCGCTATATGAAATTGTAACCAACAATGGCGCTGCATTTATTGCAGCCATGGAATATCTTGTGAAGCAATATCATATTAACCATATTCGAATTAGTGGTTATAATTTGCGCGCCAACGGACTCGTCGAACGAGCCCATTTCGATGTTCGACAATCATTATTTAAAGCTGTCGATGGAGAACAAGCGAAATGGTCAGCAGAAGCGCACTCAGTGTTTTGGGCAGAGCGAGTCACGGTCCATAAACGCATGGGTTGTTCTCCCTACTTCGCAGTTACAGGAACACATCCTCTAATACCCCTCGACATCTCCAAAGCAACATACTTACAACCGCCACCCAATTCAATTTTATCGACAACCAATCTTATAGCTCGACGAGCCATAGCGCTACAAAAATGATCTAATGACCTCGAACTGTTATATTCGAAGGTCTACACATCCCGAATCAAAGCTGCAAAACACTTCGAACTTGCTCACAAACATACTATGCGGGACTACAACTTTGCGAAAGGAGATTTAGTGCTACTTCGAAACACGCAAATCGAGAAGTCCCTTAATCGCAAGATGAAACCCCGATATGTCGGCCCTCTTATCGTTATCGAATGAAACTATGGAGGGGCTTATATTCTCTGTGAACTCGATGGGTCAGTACTACATAGACCTATTGCCGCATTTCGTTTGCTACCATATCTCACTCGAAAATCAATTTCCCTACCACCGAATTTTCTCGATATCGACTCCGAGCGCTTCGAACAACTTCGAACAAGTTCAAACTTCGATGAAGATACCTTCGAAGATTTTCAGGACTTCAAAAATGAATAATTATCCTTTCTTTCCTTTTTGCAATTACTTACAAGAAATCTGATTATTTTTAGTGTATGATACAAGTCACGATATCGCATCATAGCGTGGTCATGCAAACTCCAAAGGGTTTTTTGGCTATGATGAACTACTGAGCCTTTCCCTAAAAAGCCAAAGTCTTTGTTTGTTAAATTATATTTATCTTTTTCTTTACTTTACTTTCCAAAGACATTTAACGAAAATTTGAACAACAAACAGATATACAACAAAAAAAAAAGAAAAAAAAAAAAAAAAAAAAAAAAAAACCCTCTATTCCTCTAGCATTTCCTCCAACATTTCTATCTCCCTCCCCAGCACCTCCATCTGCACCTTCATCTCGGCCAATCTAGTTGCCAGCACTCGACGATGAATGCCAGCCTCATCCAAACCCTCAGCCCCCTCAAAACTGCGCGACTCCCTCGCCTTCACCTTTCCCTTCCCCTTCGATGACTTTTTCGTTTCCTTTGATGATTTCGAAGGTCCCGTGATCGGTTCGATGCCCTCTGCAGGGCCCACGAGATGAATTCAACGAACTACAAAATTTGAAAACTAGTTAGCAATCACTTCGAAGTGATTTCGAATAACTTTCATACCTGGTTTTGTGCACGAATCGCATTTCATGCCCCTGAACTTCTTTGCCTCGCCTTTTTGAAGCCCTCACCTCGACAACCCACCCCAATAACAACCCTGTGCCTCCTGGATGCACTTCGTACACTTTGCAGTGCCTTCCTTGACAATACAGCGTGGCTGGGACTTAAACCCAGCACAATGATCACACTATAAAAGATTTAGTAGCTTGAAAATTCTTCATACGTAAGTAAAAACTCACCGGGCCCTTGAAGTCGAGGAGCCTGCTCGATTCGACCTGCACTCGCTTCGCATCCCCCGTGCCCTCAATCTCTGCCTCCCCATTGTCTCCATCTTCCTCCTCTTCGACCTCTGCTGCCTTTCGCTTTGCCACCCGCACTACAGGCAGGTCCTCATCGCCCTCCTCGTTGCCTTTGCTGGCTTCGGCGCTCTCGATAGCTTTTGCCTCTGCTGCAAGTTGTGCGTTCCTCTGCTGCAGCTTTTCCTTCAATAATGATTTCGCACGAAATGCAGCAAGAGCTGCATTTCGAGCGTCTGCCAATGCCCTCCTCCGACCCTCGATCTCTGCCTTCTTTGCCGATTCTGCTTCCTCCCAAACATGTCGTTCCTCCTCTTCCCTTCGTTCTCGTTCTACCTCCTCCGCTAAATCGACAAAAAGCAACTCCCCACTCCACGAAATCCATTTGCGTCGAGCTAAAGGCTTGTATACCTCGAAAACCTCGTCAATGACCTTTTGTATGGTCGCATCGCGTTCCTCGGCCAGGTCGTCTGCCAGCTCATCATATTCTGCCTACGAAACACAAATATAGCACACTAAACACAAGTATGAACACGAAACTCACCATTTTTTTACAAAAACCCCGCCCCCAGACTTCGAAATCGAGATCTTCTGTGATGCCACGCTCAGGCATCGACTTCGCATACTTGATAAGTTCGACGTTAAGCTCGGCCAAGAGAGACATTACGAAAGCTAGAATTTGGATGTAGGAGGTGAAAGAAGAAGAACGGGAAATAATTCAAACCTTGCTAAATTTTCAACACGATCATGCATTTCGCACGTGACTTTGATCGGCTGACTGGGACAGTCAGGATTTCAGTAAGGGGGAGGATGATAGGTCCACTACACACTTTAAGGTCTGGAGAAGACTCCCACTCATATCAACACATTACGACACACGCTCCGAACCACTACGAATGCCACTAAATCGACTTCGAACCATTTTCACACAATTTCACACTATTTCGAACAACTTCGCACTACTTCGAACCTTTTCGAATGCTTTCGAACCATTTTGCGACACTTCGCACGACTTCGGCTGCCATATAGTTGTCCTCAAACAATTTCGATACACGTTGCACATTTGGAACAACCCAACTCGCCGCATATCGAGTACTACCGGACAAAAGGAGGGATTACAAAAGACTTAGGATGCGATAAGTGCGTTTTTGTGTTTCATTGATATATTAAAAGCAATAGAACAAGATCTATTACCATACTGGGACAATGTACGTTTTACTTATTATCATTTTTCATTTGTTTTGTGTTTTACAATACCTTTATTGCTGTGTACATTCCCTCATGTTTTACAATTGTTCTTATTTCCTTTTTAGTACTATCTCTTCATTTTGTATATAGACTTGTGTTAGATACTTAGAACAAAAAAAACAGAACAACGGGGAACAGCACAAGTTACCCTCACAGTTATCGTCAGACTTAAGAGTCATTCTCTTGAGTCTTAGCTCACGTCATATCTCTAAAAGTTCTGTGAAATATCGCGAACTTCCTCGAAACTATTGGATTCGCTCTCCATTTTATCGCCCATCGCCTGTCTCTATTTGACAAACACCTCACATTCGTTAAACCCGCTGTTTGATATACTTCGAACCTCTTCGAACTTATTTGAACTATTTCGCGCATCTTTGAACTTATTAGAACCGCTTTGCATGCCTTCGAACTACTTTCGAACTCTTTTGAACAACTTCGTACGCCTATACAGACTTTGATCCACAGCCCTTACCATTTTGCGTTACTAAACATCATGTTTTGGTCTCAGCGGTGATATTTAGTACCACCTTGCACCCTTCCTCTGGCCTGTGTTATACCATCCGAAGCCATTAGTAGGTTTTGTTTGGGTTTCTGGGTTGAGTATCATCACTGTGCATGCTTTCAGCTGCCCCGCCAGCTTGTGCACCCTACGCTCAAATTCCTCAGACTGCTCTTTCTCCTCAATCATCTTATGCATATCGGGCATCAGCTCCTCACCCCAAGTAAGCCACTCCTCCACCATGATTGCACTGAACATGCTGCGCACCTTTGCGAGGAGCATGTCAAGTTCTGCATTGTCTTTAACAGTGTCTGCACAGCCTTTATACATGTTCTACATGCCCTGACCCTTAGCAACCTGCACCAGTTATAGAAACACAAAAAGCACACCAGTTTACTACAAAACCCTTTACCCCAAGCCTGCATCGTCGTCTGCTCGCTCCCAGCAGCAGGGAGGGTCTCATTGAGGGCCAGGGTTGTTTGTCTGAGGGCTAGGGTAAATGCTGAGGCCATCGGATCGGGTAGAGATGGGTTGTGGAAAGAGTTATAGGGGATAGATGGTGGTCAGAGATAGATAAGGAGAGGATGGCCACTTATGTGAGTGAAAGAAATTTTATGCTGACCAATCACATGCTGCCTGAGGACAGTCAGTACTTCAGTTGGGAGGAGATGATATGGCTCCCTATCGCCCTGCGTGCATACTACGGCATTTTTGTGTTTGTGCGCACCTCCTAGATGGCTTCCGCACACTTTGCACAGCGCGCTTTTGTGGGCCTTCATGTGCTTTTGTGTGTTTTCACACGCCTTTGACCGTTTAGGTGCACCTTTGTGTGCCTTTGACCATTTAGGTGTGCCTTTGTGCGCCTTTTGCATTTCTACTGTGCTTTTGGTACCCCCATAGCTGCCAATCGTTGTGCACCCTAAAGGTGCCTTGTTATGCTTCAAACTGCCTCCATGTGCCCCCCCCCACACTCCTTATCTGCCTTCCACATCTATTGCGCGCTTGATGCACCTTTGTGCATGCTCCTTTTATGCTTTACCTGCAACTCACATTCTCTGCTGCACACTCATTGCACAATCCCTATCACACACACAACAATCCACCACACCAGTTGCACTGCACATCGCAGCTTCCAGCTTACTTGTGCATTTATTCGAGGTGCACCACAATTCCATGAGCAGACTGTGCATTCTCACATAATCGGGGCACTTTGCACCTATTTGGCATTGGACTGTGCGCACTTGGGCGCCTTCACATAATCCTGGCACTTTGGCAGTATTTGGCCTTTCACAGCATCTTCTTATAGTTCTTCTGCATTTCCAATCGGGATCGCCTTATCTCGTAACCAGCACAGGTTGATCATGCCATTATTACCAAGGCGCAGCATGCGACACATAATACCGAAGCAGATTAATTGGGAAGAGCGCATGAGACCTAGAGCACACCAAAAATAGTGCATCACACCAGAACAGTTGGGTAGTGGGCTATAGGTGCACAAATCTTATTGGCTGAGGCAGCAGCATCGTGCGGTTGGGTTTAGATGGGCAAATGGATGCGCTTGTGGGTAGTGCATGGCACTTTCTATTTTTACACTTTATTTTACCGTTTTTATCACATAAGCCATTTGTACATAGTAGGTGGACAGATAGAGAATCCAGAGAATCTTTTCCCCCCTCATAGTTCATAGCTCAGTCAGCATCACACATAGTCTGTGCACCAGCATCCAGTCCATGCGCCTTTGTAGTGCACCCTTCGTATAGCCGCATTTGTGTATCGTTTGCATCCCCTCATCATATTGTTGCATTTCGTCCCTGCATTGCATCCTTCATCCTCATTTGAGCACTCATACAGTGCACCCTTCATATAGCCACATTTGCACACCATTTGCACACTTATTTGTATAGCCATGTTTTGCACACCGTTTGCACCTTTTTCTGCCCCTTGCACTTCCACCCCATTTGTGTCCCCAACCTATGCACCACCTTTACAGCACACCCCAGTGTTGTCTCCATCCCACTACACCTCTCATCTTCATCACCCTTGTCGTCATGCACTTTTGCACTCCCATTGCACATTTTTCCGCACTGCGCATTTTTGCCCCTTTGCATTGCACACTTTTCCGCCACTGTGCATATCTCCCCTTTAGCATACACAACTAGTGTGCACATTGAAAACCACTGTACCAGCCTCCCCATAGTCTTTGCACTCTGAAGGATGATCTGAGGCCCTCTAAGTGAACTCCCCCCTCACCCCGAGCATGCCTGCAGTTGTAGGTTAAGTGTTCACCCTTTCCATTGAGACTCTGCACCGAGTACCAACTGAACACATCATCGACTGGTGTCAAAATATGTCAACAAATGAATATAGCAAATAAGAAGTGGTTTTTGAGTGGTGATAGGCAATGATGAGTTGAGAGCGAATATGAAAGTTCGAGGAAGTTCACGATATTTTGCAGAACTTCAGAGATACAATGCGAGCTAAGACTCAAGAAAACTGCTCTTAAATCTGATGGTAGTGGAGAGGGTAACTTATTCTCTGTTTTTCTAAGTAACTAGTACAAGTCTATATACATTTTTGAAGAGATAGTACTAAAAAGGGAAATAAAACATGTGTAAAACATGAGGCAATATATCAAACAGTGAGGACTTTGTAGATCATAAAATAAATGAGAAATAATAAATAATTGAAACATACATGTCCCCATATGGTAAAAGTACTTATCTTTTGCTTCAATATATTATTGAAACATAAAAATGCTATCATCGCATCCTAAATCTCTTGTAATCTCTCCTCATGTCCAGTAGTGCTTGATATGCAATGGAATAACTCATTCTAGTTGTGCAGCATGTATTGAAAGGGTTTTAGGAACAGCTATGTGGTGGCCGATGTTATTCAAAGTAGTACAAAGTTGTTCGAAGTATCGCGAAGTTGTTTGAAGTAGTGTGAAATAAATTGAAAAGAATTTGAAGTCAATTTCGTAGTGTTCATAGTGGTTCAGAGGGTCTGTCGTAGTGTGTCAAATTGGAAACTTTCTCCAGACCTTAGAGCATGCAGTGGACCTATCATCGGTAGTATAAGATTTGATATGTAAGGTTTTTGGTTCAATCCTTGAGCATTGTAATACAGTTGATATTCTCATAATGCATAATGTAATCATGCATAAATGTCATGATGCATCAGTTTTGGGCCAGAACCACGATGGGATGCAGGGAAAGGCAGTGCATAATGCATAGGTCTGGCAACTCAATTATGCATTATCAGAATGATTTTTCACCCGATACCCAGTGATATATCCTGTCTGGAATGCCACAATATGTGCTCAATTTACTAGAATGATATCTCTACATAACAAAACATAGTATCTGGGCTTGACAACAGCTCTGAAATTCTCTGAGGACAAGCATTTGTCTTATAAGCAGTTCAGAAAAAGAAAGAGAATCCCAGTTAAGATGTCCCCTGGACCTAAACCTACTTGAAAAGCTTGTGAAAAGCCAGCTCCATACCAACCACAGCTGAAGGTGCCAGGCCCTGTTGAAAGAATGCACCAAGGACAGCTTCAAAATCTGCACAGACCACACAACATGAGAACCTGACTAGCCATGATTGGATGACAGTCTATGCATACATTGATAAGCACCCAGGAGTGTCCCAGAGCAAGATTGTGTGGCACTTCATGTCAAAGGCAGATTGAGCATTGATTTTTACTCAATCCACCTTGTCAAGGAAATTGAAATCATGTCCAGAGATGGAGAAATGTATTGCATCTGAAGGAGAAGTGCAGCAGGTTTGAAGAGCAGTTTGATGTTCCCAAGACTGAGCATCTTCTGGGGGATGGGTGGATTCTCCCATTCTGCAAAGCCTATGGCTTAAAGGAGCATCATTGGCACAGGGAAGCAGTGATAGGTCCACTACCCACTTTAAGGTCTGGAGAAGACTCCCACTCATATCGACACATCATGACATGCACTCCGAATCGCTATGAACGCCACAAAATCGACTTCAAATTATTTTTGAACCATTTTGCACTATTTCAGATGACTTCAAACTATTTCGCGACACTTCAAATGACTTCCCAGCACTTCGAACAACTTTGGCTGCTATATAGTTGTTTTAAAACACTTTCGATACACGATGCTCAACCGGAGTGAGCTATCTAGCATATCGAGCACTACCGGACACAAGGAGAGACTACAAAAGACTTAGAATGCAATAAGTGCGGTTTTTATGTTTCATTGATATATTGAAGCACAAGATAATTACTTTTACTATATGGGAACACTATACATTTTATCATTTTTCATTTTTCATTTGTTTCATGATCTACAAGTCCTCATTGTTTGATATATTTGCCTCATGTTTTACACATGTTCTTATTTCCTTTTTGGTACTATCTCTTCATTTTGTATATAGACTTGTATTAGTTAGTTAGAACGGACAATAAAGAAATGGGGAACAGCATAAGTGGCCCTCTCACATATCGTCAGATTTAAGAGCCATCCTCTTGAGTCCTATCTTCGCGTCATATCTCTAAGTTCTGCAAAATATCATGAACTTCTTTGAAACTATCGTATTCGCTTCTCTTTTTATTGCTCATCACCTATTGCCATTTGACAAACACTTCACAATTGTTAAACTCGCTCTTCGATACACCTTGAACCTCTTCAAACTTATTCAAACTTATTTGGACTACTTCGCACAACTTTGAAACTCTTTAAACCTTTTTTGAACCTATTTTGCACATCTTTGAATCTATTTCAAACTCTTCCGAACACCTTCATATGCTCTAACAGACTATTCACAACACAATTCATCCTTTTGCATCACTAAACACAACATTTTGGTATCAGCGGTGATATTTAGTATCAACTTGCACCCTTCCTCTGACTCATGTTATACCATCCAAAGCCATTTAGTAGGTTTTGTTTGGGTTTCCAGGTTGAGTATCATCAGCGGGATCTGTTGATCTTGAGGCAGTTAAAAAGGAACAGAATTTTCTCAGCATAATTTTGAAGACCTATTTGCCAAGAAACTGATGGAACATTGATGAGTCAAGTCTCTTTGTGTTGTGAGTTTCACTTGTCAATCTCAGCATGATGACCTTCCTTAAGATTACATCACAGTGCACCACTTGACTGTGGGCTTGCCTCGAAACAGATGGCTGGGAAGAAGAAAGAAAAGTTTTACATTACTATAGCCTTCGCATGCAATGCTGATGGGAGTGAGCACCTACCACCAGTCTATATCGGCAAGGCAAAGAAACCTCATTGCTTCAAGACACAGACCCGAGTCCAGCTTGGGTTCTACTACTGAAACAATAAGAAGGCTTGGATGACATTGGAACTTTTTGATGAGTATGCAGACTCACCTGCTGCATCACAATTGAACACTAATCTATCGACAGATATGTCAGATACCTTGACATCAGAATGCACCATTAAAATCGACACATCTGCCTTACTCTCGATAATTTCTCTGGCCATTTTATGAACCTCAGAACATTCAGCTGGTGTATTTTGAGTCAAACATGACATTGTTTGTTTAACCACTGGATGCCAGAATTATTTGATGCTTCAAAGCTCATTACTAGTGGGAGTTCTGCCTTCATGCTATTGAAAAGGATGACCTTGGAGAATGATTATGTGACATTTATAAGATTAACTTGCTCGAAGGAATGCTTATGGTGAGGGAAGCATGGAAGCAGGTGGACAATAACAATCCAGCACTGCTGGAACCATACTAAAATTCAAGGGTGTGCATTGACTCATAATGATTGGTGTGATAAGAGTAACAATTCATTTTTTTTTTCAGAGAGGTTGTAGACGAGAACATCATTGACAAATCATCTCCTCGTGCAGACCATGGTGCATGGGACATCCTTTGGGCCTTTGCCACTGCAAGCAATATGACATTACCTGATGCCAAGGAACACCTTAAGAAAGAATTTGGTGATCGTTACAACAAGCGTGATTGGTGGCCAGCTCTCAATGCAGTCATGAATGCCGAAGGAGATGTTTTACAGGCACAACAGGCTTTGCACAGGCTTGCCTCTGAATGCCAATTGCTCAGATTGACCATCAAGCTGCCACGAAGATCACTGCCTGCCATCCCTCGAATGCTTGAGGCTGAACAGGGATTGATGAACTCTGTCGATGAATTGGTCAAGCGTAGGTGGATCATCAGATCCTCACCCACCCTGGAGGATCTTGTTAATCCAGTAGAAGAGCGTGAGGTCGGTGATTCACCTTACAGGTTTGAAGGTGGTGATACTGAGATTGTGGCTGAAGTTTGGCATGAGATGGCAGTTGTGCGGGGTGATGTCATTGAAGGTGATGATTCTGATTCTGATTCTGAGGACGACAGAGAGGATGTTCTCTCATGAGGAGAGGTTATCAAGCTTTGCGAGGTACTTGAAAAGGTGTGTTTGAGGTATGGGGATGCAGATTTCTCTGAGTTGCCCCGTCAATTACGCAAGTATAGGGCACAACTTCGACGTGATGACCTCCTTAATTCTACTCAGACATCATTAGATAGCTACGTCGCACGGAACGTTATAAATTATTGCGAATCATGTCACACTTTTGGCGCAGTCACAATTGGTCACTCTCTGTGACATATTTTTGTCGTGCATATATCTCATAATGCATAGGGCCTAGGGTCGGTCTGAGTGCATTATGAGAATATCAACTGTACGTTTGTCCGTGAGTTTTTTTTACCCATCATTTTCTTTTCTCACACGAACATACCCGTTTTTATCTAGGCTTGCCGCCCGAGAAAAAAAATCTTTACGCAGGTCTTTTCGAAACTTGAAGCACCTCACCTCAACAACCTTATTGATGCAAGAGTGATTATCCTCAAGCCACTATACGATTACGAATCGGGCATGGTATGTTTTCCGGTGTCACTGGCATTTTTTGGAAAGTTATTGCCTTGTACTCAAAGACTGGTGGGAAAAATGGTAAACATGAATCGGTATCGGATTCATCAAATATCTGTGCCGTCTCGATATATTGCCGTTCAGATCTTTGAGTATATGTACCGACATCAATTCTGTTCAATTCCGGAGGCAACGTCGACTCTTCAGACAAAACAGTTTGGGTCATTTGGTCCAAACTCGTTCCTCTGCATACTATCTTCACCGCCTAGAATAACAGCAGCTGCTGGGCTTGAACTAAGACAAGAGGATGCTGAATACTTCAAGTCTTGCTCGCAAACGAGGCAAAGTTCAAGGAGGCTATGCGACTGTTTCGTAAACGCCGGCGTGGTGGAGTACTACAAGCAGTCGAGGAAGAAGAATAACTCGTTGAGACATTATCATATTTAGGTGTATCAGAACTATCGGAGGTGGACTAGACATTGTGGAGTGAATCTATAGGCTGAATGAGCAGTTCTGACAATTTCTGGCGGTTTTTCTTGCTCCCAGAAGGCCAGATCCTCGAATCCAGACAGAATTTGCCCTCTGGAACGCTATATCCAGATGTCCAGACAAAAAAAAAACAGCGCCAGGCTAGGTGAATTCCAGACGAAACCCGCAAATATCTGTCCAGACAAAAACCCTGAAATTCCGGGTTTTTGGGATCTAGCTTTAGTAGGGCTTTTCCGGGGTCCTGCAGGAGGCTGTGTTGCCATACAATTTAGAAAGTTAATGAGAGTACCAGAAGTCTTTGATATCGGACATAGTTATGCCGCTTTCAAATTGGCAGCAAGTGCTCGGAAAACAAGCTGTCCAGTGCTTGTTGCCATACTAGAGTATGCCTTAAGTAGCTGTTATGTTGCAACAAATTTGGATTTAAAACTCCCTAAAAATGCGACCCATATTGTACGAAAGGTAAAAATTAGATGAAGGTCCGATCACTGTCGTGAGCAACGCCCTCCCAACCTTTCTGAGGGAAGTATTGTGTCATGGTTCGAGACAAATGGGTCAAATTGGAATGACGAAAGACCAAAAAGTGAGGCGATTTCTACACTTGGGCCGGTGACCTAAGTAACTGTACTTTGTACTTATTTATTGTCTGTTCGGAGTATTGTTGCTGAAATTCCTGTAGAAATTTAAAACTTGAGACTGCTGTATTTCGTCGCAATGCGGTGCCACATATTCATGCTTTTGCTCCCCACACTGGCTTTCCAATTTCCGTTCAAGCTTCCATTTTTCACAACCCCGCAGACGCGTCTCGAGGTCGTCGAGTCATCGGTCGTCGAATCTCAACGAGTGGCGATAATTGGCGCCGGAGCAGGGGGCAGTTCGGCTGCTTTTTGGGTATCCAAAGCAAAAGAAAGATTTGGTACAGACGTCGAGGTTGATGTATACGAGAGACAAGACTATGTTGGTGGACGTACGTGACAGGCTTCTTGCATCCCGTAATAGCTCTCACTATAGTGTAGGCAGCATAACTGTCCATCCGTATGAAAATTTAAGCCTTCCTGCACTTGAGCTTGGAGCCTCGATCTTTGTAGAAGCCAATAAGAATCTTTGGCGAGCATCGAACGAGTTCAACTTGACGCGCAAAAGCTTTCGTGACAGCAATGGCAGTACAGGCATTTGGGATGGCAAGGAAATCATCCTGACGGTTCGTGCTTCAATCCGGTGAATGTGGAGACGGTGCTTTAACTGGCGACTTGATTTCAGCTCAGTGACGGATGGTGGGATACAGTGAAAGTATTATGGCGTTATGGCATTTTCTCACCTCGACGGACACAATCCATGTGCGCAACACTTGCTTTGCCAGAATATTATTCTCTAATGATGTTTCTCCAGTGTCAATGCCGTGGTCGACAGATATCTAAGCCTGTATACCCCACGCGCGCCCAAGTGGGACAACATCTTTGACCTTGCCTCTTCTTTGGGCTGGCTGGATTTGATAACCAATTCTACAGATGAATATCTCTCGGCACAGGGAGTATCTAAAAGATATACGCATGAGCTTATTGAAGCTGCTACTAGAGTTAACTATGGTCAAGTGTGTTTGCCACATCTCTTGCCCGCATGTCTACATCTCATCACTTACAACAGAATGTTGACATACACGTATTGGAAGGCCTCATATGCATGGTCACTGATTCTGTAACCAGCATCCGGGGTGGAAACTACCAGATTTTTGAACAGTTTCTCAATCGCTCGGGTGCAAAAGTTTATCTCAGTACTCAAGTGAGTTTCCACAATTCTGGCCCATGTTCATCGAATTTACGTAGTCTCAGGTCAACAGCATTTCCCAGAAGTCATCGTCTTCTCATATTTGGACAGTTAAGAGCACGCAAGGCGCTGCTGATTACAAAGCTGTCATTTTAGCAGCTCCTTTCCACTCGACTAATATCACATTACCACGCTCGCTTTCTACCCAAATCCCTGAACAACCATATGTTCATCTCCACGTCACCCTCCTCACAACAACCTCTGCGACACCCGACCCCACCTACTTCTCGTTACCTCCTTCGAACGTGCCTTCAATGGTGTTGACAACTTACGAAGGTGTTCGAAAAGGCGGTGAAGAACCTGAGTTCAATTCCTTGTCCTATCTTGGCCTGGTCAGAGATGCGGAATGGGCAGTCAAAATATTCTCAAAAAAACCCATCACTGATGAGTGGTTGAACAAAATGTTTCTTGGTAAAGTGGGTTGGGTATACAGGAAAGAAGTAGGTTTGATTCCTTCAAAATAAAACATTCTGAGCAATTATGTCTAGTGGGATGCTTATCCAAAACTTCCTCCTACAACGTCCTTTCCTCCTGTCAAATTGGACCGTGGTTTTTACTACGTCAATGCTTTTGAACCGCAAGTCATTCCGCTTGTTCATTTTGGTTCCTATGGATTTATTCGTTTTTAGCTTTATTTCAACAATGGAGACAGAAACCATTGCGGCCCGCAATGTTGTAGATCTGTTACTTAATGAAGAGTTTAACTCGGGGATCTGTGGCTCCCGCATTTCTGCTTCGGAGACGACCCAGTACCATCCCACACCAGAAGCCTCATCTAACTTCAATGATTTCGTGCTTGGATGGGATTGCTAATTTATATGTGGATACCGACCTCAACGTAGTACTTACCTGCATATTTCACAGATGCTTAGATCCTACAGTTTATGATATTTGATTTATTCCAAGCCCTCATGCCAACACATGTACACTTCTCGAAGCGAAGCATGTGTAATCCACAGCAAGGATAGGTCAAGAGCACAGTTATTAATGAAACTACTAGCGATGGCAGCACCCCTCAGTTTTCTGTCTTCTCCAACGTAGTTTCCGAATTCCCTTGTTCCACTTCTGTAATACTTTCAAGATGATGACTTGGTTCACGATGCTGAAAATCGATTTCGACATGCCCTTGTTGATCCCCAGCAACAACAGGAGGATGAAATAAACTGTTCATCCCATTTGGGGACTCGTAGGATATTACTCCGTCTGTAAAGTCTCTTCGCACCTCAATGTAGTCACTTGCGAATTCCCCAATCTACACCAAGTCATCATGAAGCGACGTGGCAAAATTGTAACACTACGCACCTCGACCTCATCCATGCCCAACTTTTCGGCCTCAGGTGTACTTCGTAGATGCAGACCAGGAATGAGATCAACACATTTCGCGAGTAGCGCAGTTACAACGAAGGTATATCCAGATGTTGCACAGGTGTAAGCAAACTGCATGTACAACTGCTTCCAGTTTTGGTCAAGCCAACCTCCCACCGCTGATGTATTGATATCATCTAGTGCGATGATATCGCTCGAAGCAAAGAACCCATTGAACAGTAATCCGATCATCCCCCCAATAGCATGCTCAGCAAATAAATCCAACGCATCATCGATGCACATCAGAAATTTTACTGGTGGAGACTAGCGCATCAGGGCCAAATTTCAGGTTGGGCGACAAGAAGATCTCACACTTAGTTGCGAAATTGCAAACAACCCCCGCCATTACACCTACTACTACCGATGACCAGGGGTGTATATATCCAGATGAAGGTGTAGCAGCCACAAGACCAGCAATCGTGCCCGAGCAGAATCCGACCATAGACCAGCGACGTTCAATCCGAAAGTCCAGTAGACACCACACGACGCCGCCAAACGCAGCTGCTAGCATTGAATTCCATATTGCCATCACGGCACGTAAGTTGGCTCCAAATGCACTACCGCCGTTGAACCCGAGCCACCCAAACCAAAGAAGAGACGCCGTAAGGCTGTCAATCGCAATACGGATAAAAGCGGGAAGATGAGACGTACTACCAAGTCCAACCATAGCAACATTATGGGGTCGGAAATTGAGTAGCTCCTTCTCTTGCCTACGCCCAAGTACCCAAGAATAAGCAAGTCCACCAACGCCACTGCCGATCTCAACGGGACCGCCACCTAATGTCCAACAAAATAAATGTACACCGGTCATGATATTACGTAGCAGATGACTTCCCTGCAAAGTCCAGTACACCCCACTTGAAAGCCCAACCATGAACTCCCCACGCCCAATATGCGAGCGGACAGTACACCAGAGTCATCCACAAGAACGTGAATACCATAGCTGGTAAAACCCGTCCGCGTTCAGCAATACCGCCCGCTAAAATTGATGCAGTCACACAGCCAAATTCCATCTGGAAAAAGCTATAGAGCAGGCCAGGGATGAGAGGGGAGCCAGGCGAAGGTTCGGATAGGACCTTCATCAAACCAAAGTGCTTCAAATTACCAATAAAGCCATTATTTGCTGTCGGCGAGAAGGCTAAGGTATAGCCCCAGAAATACCACTGAAAGATTACGATGGCGTTACACGCAAAGATAGCCCAGATCAGAGATACTGCACCATGAAATCAGTATATCACTCGAACTTAAGAGTCAATTACTTACGAGCACTTTTTCGCCGTGCAAGTCCCGAGTACAGAAATGCTGCAAATAAAAAATTCACCATCAGAAATCTCAAGACATTGGGGAGCATAACCAACCTAGTCCTGGTACCATCAAAAACACCATGGCCCCTGCCATTATTATAAATGAAATATCACCACGATCGAAGCTGACATGGTATTCATATGGTATCCAGCAACATCACGGAGTTGTCAACTTACAGGTCGGTATTACCTACATGGAAGCATGAATTATGTGTTCTAGTCATAGAACAACATACTGACGACGTAAACTTTTGCTTGCTCTAACGGCATCCAGTCTCCAGGACTCCATTATTAAACGTTGACTAGCCTCTTGCATCGAGTATGATCTTATAGTCTTTAGTACTTCAAAGAGGAAAGACGAGGGACATGTCGTTGTTTGGTAGCGACGTGAAGTTTTTATACGACTGTCATGACCATGTTGGGAGATATTTGCAATCCAGTCACTCCGAGGCGCTAAAAGTCTGCCTGAGTGCCTGCCAAGCTTGTGCTACGTGCGGCTTGTTGTAAGTCAGAGATGCGTTGGTGTAGAATCATATCTGACATACTTGTTACGAGGCCTCGCCGTCCGTTTCTTCCACCGATTTCAAATAAAATAAAACAGTCGGTGAGAGGATCAAGCTGTTCGCCAATTTGCTTTCTGCTGGGATTGATCGGGGATCAGTAAATTAACTCCAGCTGACTCGGGGCAGTTGGTCGAAGCACAACATGATAATTGGAGCATATCCATTCAAGAAGTCAAAATCAAGATCAAACTGATGTAAGACGGCATCCAGCCAAATTAGTAGTACTAGTAACAGACCAAAAGTCATTCGTTCCGAAGGTAAGTAGGACGAATCCAATGAGAGAGTTCTTAATTGGCTATGGCAAAAGGAACAGGCTAACTTTCAATCAGCCATAGTCGATCTTGGTGCAGGAAGGGGGTGGCGTAGTGCGTGAGCGTGAGGCATCATGATCATGTGTGTTTTTTCTAAACCAGAAGCGGATACTGTACACATCGGTGACTTTGCCGAAAATTACAGTTTCAGACTAAACTATGCAATCGAAAGTGATCTGCTGAGTTTTGGTCGGCCATTAGTCTGAAACGATCAGCCATCACCTGGAGCTGGTCATCAACCAGAGTTCATCGATTCATCTGGAAAGGCCCAGAGACCCCGAACACACCATTTCTTAATTGAGGAACTGAATTTATTATTTATGGTGCACAACACCTAAACACCACCACTTTTGAACAGTGGCCAAATTGGTCACAGAAAAAAATTATTCCAAAACTCTTCTGAAAATGGCTCTGAGCGGCTCCGATGTGAACTTTCTAATACACTAAAAACACTACTGATTTGACAGTGTAAGGGCAACCTCAGAGCCTCACTTAATAGTGAGTTAACAGAGGGGAATCCAAAGTTAATATTATACTACATAATACAGACTTTAGGCGCACCTAACAAAGGAGAATCCAAAGAGAAAACTCTAAGGACCCATCTGTCGATGCCCAGAGGCAGAGATAGGCAGATCAGGCTGTGGGATGACATCACCTTGATAGGTAAACATCCAGAAGGGGTCCCGTCTCTAAGAATAGAACTGTCAACATGTACCAATATAGAAAAAAGGCAAAATATAATAATAAAATATGAATAAATCATAGAAAATCATGGAAAATGCAGAATAGGGTAAAATAAAATATAAAGAAATATGGGACGAACACAGAAAATTGCCCAGACACCTGGGATGCCTTCCTTTCCCCTTACATCACCCCCCTTCCATGATGCATTGCCCCGATGCATTCAAAACCATATTTGCCCAAAGTTGGATGCTTGGATGCACTGAGGCGTAGAGGAATGTCGCCAGTGAAACTCCCTAACCAGTCCTGGAGCATTTACATCAGACTCTGCGACCCAGGAGTTCTCCTTGTACCAATAGCTCTTCCAGTGCACCAGGTATCTGAGTTTACCTCGACACAAATGGCTGTCTTATAAGATGGGCTCAACTTCATACTGAGGTTTGCCTTCGATAACTGTAGGCGGTGGGGGAGGTCATGTCATGCATCCAGAGAATAGATCTGTGGGTGCAGGGAGCAGTTTTATGACATGGAAGACAGGATGGAGTCTGGACATGGATTGTGGTAGCCATAGCTGGTAGGCATGTGACCCAATGCATCTAGTGATGAGAAAGGGTGCAAGAAAATGGTGGGTGAGTTTCTGGGATGGGCCTGTAGTGGAAATATCACTAGAGTCGAGATAGACATGATGATGTGTTCAGTTGGTACTCGGTGCAGAGTCTCAACAGAAGGGGTGAACACTAAACCTACAGCTGCAGGCATGCTCAGAGTGAGGGGGTTTGCTTAGAGGGCCTCAAATCATCCTTCAAGGTGCAGAGACTGTGAAAAGGCTGGTACGATGGTTTTTGATGTGCACACTAGTTGGGTACACAAAAAGGAAGGTATGCACAATGGCAAAAAAGCATGCAATGCAAAGGGGCAAAAACGCTGATATGGCTCCCTATCACCCTGCACTTGTACTACAGCATTTTTGAGGATTGTGCACACCGCTTGAACATCTTCTACTCACTTTGCACAGCGTGCTTTTGTGTGCCTTCCTGCACTTTCATGTGCCCAAGTGTGCTCCCATGCACTTCCATGTGCCTTTGTCCACTTTTGTGCACTTTTGACCACTTAGGTGCACTTTTGTGTGCCTTTTACATTTATACTGCACCTTTGGATCCCCCTTAGCTGCCTTCTGTCGTGCACTGATGTGTTCAGTTGGTACTCAGTGCAGAGTCTCAACAGAACGGGTGAACACTAAACCTACAGCTGCAGGCATGCTTGGGGTGAGGGGGTTCGCTTAGAGGGCCTCGGATTGTCCTTCGGGGTGCAGAGACTATGAAAAGGCTGGTACAGCAGTTTTCAATGTGTGCACTAGTTGTGTCCACTAAAGGGAATGTATGCACAATAGCAGAAAAGTGCGCAATGCAAAGGAGCAAAAATGTGCAGTGCAGAAAAAATGTGCAATGGGAGTGCAAAAGTGTGCAACGATGAGGGGGATGAAAGCAGGAGGTGTAGTGTTATGAGGGCGGCACTGGTATGTGTTGGGAAGGTGATGCACAGGTTGGGGGTGCAAATGGGATGAGTGTGCAATGGGTGGAAAAAGGTGCAAACAGTGTGCAAAATGCAGCTATACAAAAAAGGCACAAATGGTGCGCAAATGCGGCTATATGAAGGGCGCACTGCAAGAGTGCACAAATGAGGATGAAGGATGCAATGCAGGGATGAAACGCAGCAATATAATGAGGGGATGCAAATGATATGCAAACACAGCTATATGAAAGGCACACTACAAAGGCGCATGGACTGGACGCTAGTGCACAGACTATGTGTGACACTGACTGAGCTATGAACTATGAGGGGGGGAAAGATCCTCTGGATTCTCTATCTGTCCACCTACTATGTACAAATGGCTTATGTGATAAAAACAGTAAAATAAAGTGTAAAAATAGAAAGCACCATGCGCTACCCACAAGCGCATCCATTTGCCCATCTAAACCCAACCACACTATGCTGCTGCCTCAGCCAATAAGATTTGCGCACACTATAGCCCAATACCCAACTGTCCTGGTGCAATGTGCTATTTTTGGTGCACTCTAGGTCCCGTGCACTCTTTCCAATTAATCCACTTCAGTGTTATGTGTCATGTGCTGTGCCTTAGTAATAATGATGTGATCAACCTGTGCCAGATACCAGATAAGGCAATGCTGATTGGAAATGCAGGAGAACTATAAGGAGATGCTGTGCAAGGCCAAATAGCGCCAAAGTGCCAGGATTATGTGAAAGCGCCCAAGTGCACACAGTCCAATGCCAAATAGGTGCAAAGCACCCAGATTATGTGAGAATGCGCAGTTTACTCATGTTGGAATCATGGTGCACCTCGAGTAAATGCACCAGTAAGCTGGAAGCCATGATGTGCAGCACAACTGGTGTGGTGGATTGTTGTATGTGTGATAGGGATTGTGCAATGAGTGTGCAGCAGAGAATGTGAGTTGCAGGTAAGGCATAAAAGGAGCATGTAGAGGTGCATCAAGCGTGCAATAACTGTGAAAGGCAGATAAGGAGTGTGGGGGGGGTGCACAGAGGCAGTTTGAAGCATAACAGGGCGCATTTAGGGTGCATGACAGCAGGCAGCTATGGGGGAACCAAAAGTGCAGTAGAAATGTAAAAGGCACACAAAAGCATACCCAAATGGTCAAAGGTGCATGAAAGCACACAGAAGTGTGCTGCGCAAAGTGTGCAGAAGCCATCTAGGAGGTGCGCACAATCCCAAAAAATGCTGTAGTATGTGTGCAGGGCGATAGGGAGCCATATCAGCACTCTAAATGCGCCTTGTTATGCTTCAAACCACCTCTGTGCACCCCCTCCCACACACTCCTTATCTGCCTTTTACAGTTATTGCGTACTCAATGTGCCTTTTGCATCCTCCTTTTATGCTTTACCCAAAACTCACATTCTCTGCTGTGCACTCATTTCACAATCCCTATCACACACATGACAATCCACTACACCAATTGCACTGCATATCACAGCTTCCAGCTTACTTGCACATTTATTCAAGGCGCACCACAATTCTGACATGAGCAACTGCACATTGTCACATAATTGGGGCACTTTGCACCTATTTGGCATTGGACTGTGTGCACTTGGGCGCTTTCACATAATCCTGGCACTTTGGCGCTATTTGGCCTTGCACAGCATCTCCTTATAGTTCTCCTGCATTTCCAATCAGCATTGCCTTATCTGGTATCTGGCACAGGTTGATCACATCATTATTACTAAGGCACAGCACATGACACATAACACTGAAGTGGATTAATTGGAAAGAGTGCACGGGACCTAGAGTGCACCAAAAATAGCACATTGCACCAGGACAGTTGGGTATTGGGCTATAGTGTGCACAAATCTTATTGGCTGAGGCAGCAGCATAGTGTGGTTGGGTTTAGATGGGCAAATGGATGCACTTGTGGGTAGCGCATGGTGCTTTCTATTTTTACACTTTATTTTACCGTTTTTATCACATAAGCCATTTGTACATAGTAGGTGGACAGATAGAGAATCCAGAGGATCTTTTCCCCTCCTCATAGTTCATAGCTCAGTCATTGTCACACATAGTCTGTGCACTAGCATCCAGTCAATGCGCCTTTGTAGTGTGCCCTTTGTATAACCACATTTGCATATTGTTTGCATTCCCTCATCGTATTGCCACATTTTGTCTCTGCGTTGCATCCCTCATCTTCATTTGTGCACTCCTGTAGTGTGCCCTTTGTATAGCTGCATTTGCATATTTTATTGTATAGCTGCATTTTGCACACTGTTTGCACATTTTTCCACCCATTGTGCTCGCATCCTGTTTGTGCCCCCAACTCATGCGCCACCCTTGCAGCACATTCCAGTGCTGTCCTTGTCCCACTGCGCCTCCCGCTTTCATCTCCCTCATCGTTGCACATTTTTGTGCTCCCATTGCATGTTTTTCCACACTGCACATTTTTGCCTCTTTGCATTGCACACTTTTTTGCTGTTGCGCATACCTTCCTTTTCACATACACAACTAGTGTGCACCTCAAGAACCACCATATCAGCCTCTATGTAGTCCCTGTGCTTCAAAGGATGATCCGAGGCCCTCTAATCGAACCCCCTCACCCCAAGCATGTCTGCAGTTGTAGGTTTAGTGTTCACCCCTTCTGTTGAGACTCTGCACTGAGTACCAACTGAACACATCAATGTGCAGTGCAGAAAAATGCGCAATGGAAGCACAAAAATGCACAATGATGAGGGAGATGAAAGTGGGAGGTGTAATGGGACAAGGACAGCACTGGAGTGTGCTGCAAGGGTGACACACAGGCTAGGGATTCAAGCAGAATGCAAGTGCAACTAATGGAAAAATGCACAAATGGTGCACAAAATGTGGCTATACAATGAGGGGTGCAAATGATGTGCAAATGTGGCTATATGAAGGGCACACTACAAAGGCACATGGACTGGACAATGGAAGTGACTGGTAATGCCATGTCATAGGAAACCAAATATCATAGCTATATCTAAGAAACCATGAATTCTAACTATAGGTAACTATGTACATGGTGGAGTCCATCAGAAATCTGGTCATCTTGAATTGGGTCATGACACCCTAGGAGGGAATCATCTAACACAGTTGTAGCGTAGATTTGAGCATGCCTGATGGTTTGATGGTTGTTGACATGTGCACAGGTTATGTGTGACACTGAATGAGCTATAAACTATATGGGGGGGGGGAAAGATCCTCTGGGTTCTCTATCTGTCCACCTACTATGTACAAATGGCTTATGTGATAAAAGCAGTAAAATAAAGTATAAAAATAGAAAGTGCCATGTGCTACCCACAAGTCCATCCATTGGCCCATCTAAACCCAACTGCACAATGCTGCTGCCTTAGCCAATAAGATTTGCACACGCTATAGCCCAATACCCAACTGTTCCAGTGTGATGTTCTATTTTTGGTGCACTTTGGGCCCTGTGCACTCTTCCCAATTAATCCACTTCAGTGTTATGTGTCATGTGCTGCACCTTAGTAATAGTGACATGATCGACCTGTGCTGGTTACCAGATAAGGCAATGCTGATTGGAAATGCAGAAGAACTATGAGGAGATGCTGTGCAAGGCCAAATAGTACTAAAGTACCTAGATTACATGAAAGCGCCCAAGTATGCACAGTCTAATGCCAAATAGGTGCAAAGCACCCAGATTATGTGAGAATGTACAGTTGACTCATGCTGCAATTGTGGTGCACCTCGAATAAGTGCCCCAGTAAGCTGGAAACCATGATGTGCAGTGCAATATGTGGATTGCTGTGTATGATAAATGGATAGTGCAATGAGTGCTGTTAGGGCAACACCCACGGTTCTGCTAGCTAGACTGTGCAGGTTCTCCTACAAGAAGGCGGCGGGGCATGCACGCATGATGGGAAGTTTGATGGATTCGATGCAAGGGGTTAAAAATAGAACAGGTGGCTGAAATAGGCTTTTTGCACCACTAATGTGGATGGAATACCTAAGAGAACACAACTGAGGTCTTCTAGTATTTATTTTAGGGTTATATACTATGTTACACATATTGTAGTATGTTATTATGGATGCATGCACACATGTGCGCACATGCATGTACATGTGTGTACATATTGATGCATGTAAATAGAGAATTTCCATGCTGACAAATAATGTGTATATAGGCATTTTGTAGTGTATTTTGGTGAAATAAAATCAAATAAAATCAGATAAAATGAAATAAAATAAAATAAAAATAGTATTATGTAATAGGCATGTTAGGAGACTGTTTCCTAACATTACCCCCCTTTTAGGCCTCGTCTTCCAGGTGAGAAAATATTGTATCTGTTCCCTCTGTGAAATTCTGGTAAGGCCAGAACTTCATCCCTTCATACACCATCCTAGCAATGCAACGCAGAGCATTTGGATTACATTTAAAGAATTGGGTGATTGCTTTATGTGCTCACTTACAATTCTCTTCTGGCTCCCATAAATTATTTTCGTCAGTGTAGTTCTTCCACTTGATTAAGAACTCCAATTTATTTTATCAAAGACGAGAGTCCAAAACCTCTTCCACAATATATTCTGGAGCACCTTCTACCATTATTGGAGGCTGTGGAGTAGTTTGTTGACCAGGAATAGTGGGTGGGTGGTAAGGGCATAAATGGGAAATGTTAATCTCAGGATCAATCTTGAATGACTGGGGTAATTTTAACACTACTGCATTGGGTGAAATTATTTTAGAAATTGGATATGGGCCAATTTGCTTCTCTGTAAGCTTTCTTGAAGGTCGTGGAATATTTAGATCCTTGGTAGTTAGCCATACCAAGTCACCAACTTTATACTCTGGAGCAACAGCTCGAGTACGATCTGCATGTCGCATCATATCATCACGTGCTTTCATCAATGCTGCCTCTGCTTCCTCCTGCACCTTTCGCATTTTTGACACAAAGTCCTCCACTGATTGTACCTTGACTTCTCTTTGAGGTTCTACTCCCATTCTAGGATGATAACCATAATTAGTGAAGAAGGGTGACATGCATTATTGTGGGAAAATTCTGCAATTGCTAACCATTCAGGCCAGTGGGTTTGTCAGTGATTGACAAACATGCGTAGGTACTGCTCCAACTCCTGATTCATTCTCTCTGTCTGCCCATCAGTTTGTGGGTGATATGCCATAGATAATTTGGTTTGAATCCCTAATATGTTATTTAACTCTTGCATAAATGCAGAAGCAAATTGTGATCCACGATCAGAGATAACCATATCAGGTAATCTATGTAACCACTATACCTGATTTAGATAGAGGCACGCCAAGCCCAATGATGAGGTTTCTGCAGTAGTAGGAATGATATGGACTTCCTTTGTGAAGCAGTCACATACTACAAATATTGCATCGTATCCTTGAGCTTCAGGTAATCCTGTGATAAAGTCCACAGATATATCTCACCATGGTGCTTTAGGTATAGGGTTCGGCATTAATTTCCCAGCAGGCTTTTCTGGAAATTTCTTTCCCCTCATGCACGTGTCACACCTATCCACATACCTCAACACATACTTTGAAATTCCGGGCCACCAATAATTTCTCATCACCAACTCCAATGTCTTCTACCTTCCTGGATGTCCAGCAGCCAGTGTGTTATGATGTAACCATACGATCTCCCTTTGTAAATCTTGATCCTTCGGTACATACACCTTTCCTCTGAACAACACTAACCCTTGTTCTTCAACCCATTCATCTCCTTTAATATTACCTTTCTTCTCTCCCCTCAAAGCTTTCACAGCTTCCACCACTTCATCATCCATCTCTGAACATTGCCTGATTTTAGACAACATTTTCATTTCTGAGCTATCCACCAATAAATTCCCTTGATGCATAGCACAAATACAAAAGTATTCAGGTTTGAGTAGGGTAATATTTTTATTGTCCTCCTCCACTCCCCTTTTATGATCAGTACATCTGGATAATGCATCTGCTTTCCTCATCAAGCTTCCCACTTTGTGGACCAAGTGAAAATTAAAGCATGATAGGAATAATGCCCAACATGCTTGTTGACGGTTAAGCGTTTTAGTGGACATGAAGTACTGCAGATTTTGATGGTCTGTCCAGATTTCTATCTAATGCATACATCCCTCCAAATAATATCTCCATGCCTCCAATGCTCGTATTATTCCCAACATTTCTTTATCATGCACATCGTAATTCATCTCCACATCATTCAATCCTCGAGACAAATATGCACAAGGATGCCATTTGTCATCTTCACATAGCATTGATAATACTGCTCCAGTAGCAAAGTCTGATGCATCTGATTCCACTCATAAGGGATGCATGAAATCTACTGGGGCTAATATTGGCTCTTCCACAAACTTCCTTTTCAACTCCTCAGATACTGTCTGCTGTTGTTCTCCCCATCTTCACACTACTCCCTTTTGCATAAGGTTGTGTAAGGGTGCAGCAATTTTGGAAAAATTATGAAGAAAGTGACAATAAAAATTGGCAAGTCCCAAGAAAGCCTGAACTTCCTTGATATGGGTAGGCATGGGCCAATCAACTATTGCCTGTACCTTGATAGGATCCATCTTGATCCATCAGGACCAATCTTTAATCCCAAGAACTTGATCTCGCTTGCTCCAAATACACACTTCTCCAGTTTAACAAATAAATCATTCTCTGCCAATCTCTTCAACACCTCCTGCACTATTGCCTCATGATTTTCTTCATTCTCTGTGAATATCAAAATGTCATCAATAAATATTATTACCATGCCTTTGTCTATCACATCCTTGAAAATGTCGTTCATCATATTTTGGAAAGTTGGGGGACTATTGGTCATCCCAAAAAACATGACTAGCGGCTCGAAGGATCCTCGACGCATGGCAAATGCTGCTTTCCACTCATCTCCTTTCTTTATCCATACATTATTGTATCCCCAGCATAAATCCAATTTTGTAAAGACCTTGGCCTTTCCCACCTTGTCAATTATCTCTGAGATCAATGGCAAAGGGTACACGTTCTTCACTGTCCATTTATTCAAATACCTATAATCTATACACATCCTCTTCCTCTGATCTTTTTTTGGTACAAAGAATACTGGTGATGTCTGGTGATTTCGAAGGTCATATGTATCCCTTGCACAACTGTTCATTAAGGAATGCATCCACTTCTTCTTGTTCCTTCGGAGATAATGGATAGACTTTTGACTTCTTCGGCACAAATCCTGGCTTCATCTCAATAGCATGATCCCATGGCTTTTACACTGGCATCCGCTCCAATTCCTTCTTCTGAAAAACTGACAAATATTTATGGTAGGCTTTTGGTACCCACTCCTCCACTGGCTTCTCCACTTTCTGCATATTTTTATCCCATGACTGTCCTCCATGAATTTCCCTAAAAGTTTGCTTTTGTTCTTCTTTACTGGTCATGACTGGAACTTCCCTGTTTGGCATATCCTCATCTTCTACTTCCTCCATCGTAACAGAATACTTCCTCAGACGTTCTTTCTCTTTCTTTTCCTTCTTCTCCTTTTTTACTTTTCTCCCATACACATTACATTCTTTAGGACAATGAGTCATGTGTACCTTCCCAGTTTTCCAATCAATTTCCGGATTATGTTTTCATAACCACAGACATCCAATTATCAGATTGGTTTTCCCAAGGTTGCACACCTCAAATACAGCTCATTCCTGATGATCTTAATACTTCAATATCATTGTCACCTCCTCCTTAATAGTTCCTCCATGATTGATCGTACTGTCAATATTGTATACCATTATAGGTTGTGGCAGTTTACGCATGCGAATACCATTTCCAGTAATTAGGGATTGATTAATAAATAATCCGGTAGCACCACTGTCAAGCAATGCCTCCACATTAATTGCTGCATGCATATCCACTGTCTTCAATCCTACTGTCAAGCTGATTTCGGGTTCTATTCACGCTGAGCAAATAAAAAATTTTGGGGTCTTTGGAAATAAGGCTGGGCATTTTTCTTTGTTGGATAAATGATGATGGTCATACTCTTCAATTTCTCTTTCGGGTTCACTCTCGGTTTCCTTGGATACTAATACATTATATTGATTCTGGGTCACCAATGGGGAAACCTTCACTGGGACTCTTCCATAAAATTCTTCTGCTTATCTTCCTCCAACTTTACTTCCTCAATTGTCGCTTCCCTAATTTTCCTTTTCTGCCTACAATTTCGAGCCATATGCCCTAATTGCCCACAGTTAAAACATTTAACTGGAGCTCGTCTCCCTACTCGATCAACATCCATCGCATCTGTCAATGCTGCTGACTCCTTAACAATAGGTGTCACTGCCATGGCTGGTGGCTGTGCCCTCGGAGTTTGTACCTGAGGTGTCCTTCCTTTCTCGGACTTTCCTTCCAATGACTTTCCAAATCTGGAATTCCCATACATCAATTTCGATTCTGCCTGTTTCTGTCGATATTGCTGATCAAGACGCATTGCCCAATTATACCACTCATCCAACCTCTCCAGCATAGAAGGTAGTCAATATATAGACTTGAATAATGAGGGATTTAATCCTGCCTTCAAATATTCTACCAATGCTGCTTCTCCCATATCAGTTTGTGATGCTTCTGCTTTAAACTGCAAAATAAATTTGTCTGCAGTCAGAGAACCTTGGTGCATGGTTTTTAATTTTGCATTCACTGTTGCCTTTGGGTTAGGGTCTCCAAACTGTGCCTCCAATCTCTCCAAAAATTTCCTGAAGCTCGCAAACAGTTTATATCCCACAGCAATTTGATTAATGGCTTCGTTTCTCCAGAACTGTACTTTTCCTCACTGGATGTATGAGAGAGCAAACATAATTCTAGACTCGGTCGTACAAAATTTGGGCTTTCTCCCATGAATATACAACACTATAGAGCTGATGAAGGATTTTGTGTTCTCCATGATACCATCAAATATTTGTGGGGGTGCATATTTAGATAAACACATTTTTTCACTCTCAGATCTCTCCTCTGCATGCTCACCCTCCTGAGACATCCACTCCACCATCTCCACCATCTCATCATCTTTATCTTCTACTGTTTCTGCATTTGTTTGTACTTGTTTGGGCTGGGATGCTGCTAATACTGACACTAATTGGGACATTTGTGCTGTTAGAGCATCAATTTTGGCTTCTAGAATGGATGTGGGAACAGGATTGTGTCCAGGATTCGAAGCTGCTTGTTCTGTCATGATGACATAATCTGTGATGAGTCGCTTCTTCGGCTGTGGAATTTTTCGCAAAATTTCGAGTCACGTGACCTGGCTATTTCGGGTATCAAACATGGCAAAACATGTGATTTCGGCTATTGGGCACTTCACATCAATAACCCTTCCAACAGTGCCTGATCTTGGGGCTATTACTGAATTTGGCTAGTAACTACCTAAAATAGTTGTCCAAATAGAGTAATGTAAATCTCAGCTAAACCAGATCTGATTGGTTGTCTGGTTGCAGCTGTCCTAATGACGAGCACTGCTTCTCGATCACTGGCAGTCGCAATGTAAGGCAAGGCCTGGCATCAGCTTATGAAAGCAAAGGTAAATAAGTATATACAATTAATTCTGGCTCTTGCCGAAATGATGTGTAAGCAGATGTGGCGCACTGAGACAAATGACGTATGCACATGTAGGAGAAGGCACACTGATGGGGTAGTTGAGTTCTTCTGTTAGGGTGACACCCACAGTTCTGCTAGCTAGACTGTGCAAGTTCTCCTACAAGAAGGCGGCAGGGCATGCCTGTGTGATGGGGGGTTTGATGGATTTGATGCAAGGGGTTAAAAATAGAACAGTTGGCTGAAATAGGCTTTTTGCACCACTAATGTGGATGGAATACCTAAGAGAACACAACTGAGGTCTTCTAGTATTTATTTTAGGGTTATATACTATGTTACACATATTGTAGTATGTTATTATGGACGTGCGCACACATGCGCATACATATTGATGCGTGTAAATAGAGAATTCCCACGCTGACAAATAATGTGTATATAGACATTTTATAGTGTATTTTGGTGAAATAAAATGAAATAAAATAAAATAAAAATAGTATTATGTAATAGGCATGTTAGGAGACTGTTTCCTAACAAGTGCGCAGTGAGGAATGTGAGTTGCTGGCAAAGCATAAAAGAAGTGCATAAAGGCACATCGAGCATGCAGTAACTGTGAAAGGCAGATAAGGAGCATAGGAGGCACATGAAGGCAGTTTGAAGAGTAACAAGGCACATTTAAGGTGCACAATTGGAGGCAGCTAAGGGGGATCAAAAGGCACAGTGGAAATGTAAAAGGTGCATGAAAGTGCACCTAAGCAGTCAAAGGTGTGCAAAAGTGCATGGGAGTGCATGAAAGCACACGAAAGTGCACTGGAGCACATGAAAGTGCATGGGAGTGCACTTGTGCACATAAAGGCATGCAAAAGTGCACTGTGCAAAGTGAGTAGAAGGTGTCCAAGGGGTGTGCACAATTACGAAAAATGCCGTAGTATGAGCACAGGGTGTTAGGGAGCTATATCAATGATCACCAACCTTATACATGGGTGTGGGTGAGTGATGCTGGTTGTAGAAGCATGCCATGTCATCCTTCACCCTGGCCAAAGCTGACTTCACCTTCTCCAAGGTGTTCTTCATCTGCTCTGTGAACTCATTCACTGTCTTCAAGTGCGAGGGTGCTTGTCAAGGTTTGAAGCCCATGCATGGATGTTGCCCTGTGTTGAGGAGAAAGGGAGTTTGTTGGGTGGAAGAGTGGACATGTTTGTTGTATCCAAACTCGGCCATGGGGAGGAGATCTTCCCAGTTGTCCTGCTGCTCATTGATAAAGACATGGATGTACTGCTTGAGTTCTTGGTTGACTCATTCTGTCTGGTCCATCTGTCTGTAGATGGTAGGCAGTCGAGGTGAGAAATTTGATCCCCAGCCGGCTGTACAGCTCTTGGGTGAAATCACAGAGGAATGTGCCAGGCAGTCCATGGAGCTTCCACACATGGTGCAGGTAGAGTTGAGCTGCTCCAAGCACAGTGACAGTCATATGAATGGGGATAAAATGAACTCGCTTTCCAGTAGAGTCGACTGTGCACATTACCACATAAAACCCATTGAACTCTGGTACTTTCACCACGAAGTCCACACTGATGACATCCCAGCAATTCTCTGGGACAGGAAGGGGGTGTAACTTACCCATGGGCTTGCGCTGTGGAGTCTTGGTGCATAAGGAGAGATCACAGGTATGATAGTACTGACCAATGAGTCGAGACATCTGGGGCCACCAATAATTCTGTGATATGAGTTCCAACATCTTCCAATGTCCGAGGTGACCTGCAATGAGTGAGTTGTGGTGCTGAGAGATGAGTCATCATCGAAGTTGAGGATCACTAGAGATGTAGATGCAGTCATGGAAGTAGAGAATGTTGTCCTTTTCTGCCCACTCTGCTGCACAAAGCAAAGGGGTAGATCCCTTCCTCAGCTTCTTCACTGCCAGAGCCACAGCATCATTGTGTAAACTGCTACGGTTCACATGATAAATGTCACATAGGATACTCACTCCTCACCTTCCAAGGTAACACCTTCTAATGCACAAACTGTAAACAGATCAGGTTGCAACAACACAATACCTTGATTGTCGTTGCTCCCATCCCCATGGTCTGGGCGACAAAAGAAGGCATCAGTCTTCCCCATGCTGCATCCTGGGTGATGATGTAGGGAGAAATCGAACCTGGTAAATGGACCAGCAGGCTTGGCAATAATTAGGCTTCTTGGCAGTCATGAAGTACTTGAGGTTCTTGTGATCTGTCCAGATCTTGACCTTATATTGAGCACCCTCCAGGAAATGTCGCCACTTCACCAATGCCCACATTATTGCCAGCATCTCATAATTGTGTTCCACAGCACTGAGACTCTTTGAGTAGAAAGCGATGTGGTGCCATTTCTGGTCCTCGGGAGACTGTTGGGATAGCACTGCACCCATGGCAAAGTCTGAACTGTCAGCTTCTACATGGAAGGAGCGCAAGTCATCAGCAAAGGTGAGGATTGGAGTGGAAGTGACCATCTCTTTGAGCTTCTCAAATGCTTCCTGCTGCGCATTCTCCCATCTCCATCCCTCCTTGCCAGTGAGGTTGAATAGTGGGTGGGCATTGTGGGAAAAACTTTAATGAAGTGCCAATATAATTGATGAAACCCAGAAAAGACTGCACCTCTTTCTTGTTTGTGGGCATGGGCCAGGTTGTAACACCAGCAACCTTGACCAGGTCCATCTCCACCTGCCCATCCGAGATGATTAGGCCTAAGTACTTGATTCATTGATGATACTCAACCTGGAAAGCTAACAAAACCTGCTAAAAGGCTTAGGAAGTATAACTCAGGCTAGAGGAAGGGTGCGAGCTGGTACTAAATATCACCACTGATATGGCTCCCTATCACCCTGCACTCATACTATGGCATTTTTTATGATTGTGCACACTGCTTGGACATCTTCTACTCACTTTGCATAATGCACTTTTGTGCGCTCCCATGCACTCCTGTGCACTCCCATGCACTCCAATGCATTCCATTGTGCTCCTGTGCGCTCCCATGCCCTCCAGTGCACTCCATTGCGCTCCTGTGTGCTCCCATGCACTCCAGTGCACTTCTGTGCACTCCCATGCGCTCCAGTGTGCTCCAGCATGCCTTTGACCATTTAGGTGTGCTTTTGTGCATTTTTTACATTTCTACTGCGCTTTTGGTTCCCCCATAGCTGCCTGCTGTCGTGCACTCTAAATGCATCCTGTTATGCTTCAAACCACCTCCACCCCCCCCCCTCCCACACTCCTTATCTACCTTTCACAGTTATTGCGCACTCAATGCGCCTCTACATGCTCCTTTTATGCCTTTACCTGCAACTCACATTCTTTGCTGTGCACTCATTGCACAATCCCTATCACACACAACAATCCACCACACCAGTTGTGCTGCGCATCGCAGCTTCCAGCTTACTTGCACATTTATTCGAGGTGCACCATGATTCCAACACAAGTGGACTGTGCATTCTCACATAATCTGGGTGCTTTGTGCCTATTTGGCATTGGACTGTGCACACTTGGGCGCTTTCATGTAATTCTGGCGCTTTGGCACTATTTGGCCTCACACAGCATCTCCTTATAGTTCTTCCACATTTCCAATCAGCATCGCCTTATCTGGCAACTGGCACAGGTTGATCATGTCATTATTACTAAGGTGCAGCATGCAACACATAACACCAAAGTGGATTAATTGGGAAGAGTGCACGGGACCTAGAGTGCACCAAAAATAGTGCATTACACTGGAACAGTTGGGTATTGGGCTATAGCGTGCACAAATCTTATTGGCTGAGGCAGCAGCATAGTGTGGTTGGGTTTAGATGGGCAAATGGATGCGCTTGTGGGTAGCACATGGTGCTTTCTATTTTTACACTTTATTTTACTGTTTTTATCACATAAGCCATTTGTACATAGTAGGTGGACAGATAGAGAATCCAGAGGATCCTTCCCCTCTCATAGTTCATAGCTCAGTCAGTGTCGCACATAGTCTGCACACTAGTGTCCAGTTTGTATGCCTTTGTAGTGCATCCTTCATATAGCTGCATTTGCATATCGTTTGCATCCCCTCGTCATATTGCTGTGTTTCATCCCTGCATTGTGTTCTTCATCCTCATTTGAGCACTCTTGCAGTGCACCCTTTGTATAGCTGTGTTTGCACACTGTTTGCGCCTTTTTTGTATAGCTGTGTTAGGCACACCATTTGTGCCTTTTTTGTATAGCTGCATTAGGTGCACCATTTGCACCTTTTTCCACCCATTGTGCTCTCATCTCATTTGCATCTTTAACCTGTGCATAGCCCTCCCAGCACATCCCAGTGCCATCTTCGTCCCACTGCACCTCCTGCTTTCATCACCCTCATCATTGCACACTTTTGTGCTCCTGTTGCGCATTTTTGCCCCTTTGCATTGCGCACTTTTCTGCTATTGCGCATATCTTCCCTTTGGCATACACAACTAGTGTGCACATTAAAAACTGCCGTACTAGCCTCTTTGTAGTTTCTGTGCCCTGAAGGATGATCCGAGGCCCTCTAAGCGAACACCCCTCACCCCGAGCATGCCTGCAGTTGTAGGTTTAGTGTTCATGCCTTCCATTGAGACTCTGCACTGAGTACCAACTGAACACATCATTTCTGGAGCCCACCGTGGGGGTTTTCTGTTTATCAGACCTTATTTAGACCTCCATCAGCTCGCTCTTCATCTCAATATTAACCACCTTTGCACTCTCCATTCTGAACTGTTAGCAACTGCACTCCAGCTTGGGGAAATACCAGTATTCAAATCACTCTTCCTAAGCAACACGCATCACTCGTCTACGCTGTCTTTACCTCCACCTTCACCTGAATCATCCCTACCTACCCTAACTCTGTCTGCATCACCACATTCTTCTCTGCCTTCACACTTCGCTGCACTTTTACCAGATCTTAACTCTACACACCTTATTCCACCTACTATAGCTACCATGCATATGCCATCCGCATCCAACCAAAATGCGCCATGTTTCAACCCCGCAAAACTGCGCGAACTCCAGAAGTACTTCGAGGAGCTTGCACAACTTTTCCATGATTGTAACATCACTGATGAGACCGATAAGAAGTTCCACACTATGCGCTATTTGGACAGCGATACTGTGGACACTTGGAAACTGCTACCAGAGTATAGCGTGAGGCACAACTATGGTGCATTCAAAGACGCTGTCCTAAAGCTCTATTCTGGGTCTAGGGATGGCAGCAAATGGAGTATTAGCAACCTGGACAAGCTTATTGATGAGACTGCATGCATTGGCCTCATAACTGCAGAAAAAATTGCACACTATTATCATGCATTTTTCAACATCAGCAAATACTTAGTTGCGCAAGGCATATTGGTGCACTACAACCAAAGCTGCATGTTTATTAGGGTGTTTTAACCAGACCAGCTTGAGCACATTTTGAGCTGCCTTGCGATTGCAGTACCAAGTCAGCCTGCAAATGTGCCATACTCATTAGATGCAATATGCGACATGATCGACTTTATCTTCAAAGGCCCAGCATGCTACTTCCAGCCACTTACTGGGCTCACAGTGCCAAACCCAGATATGTATGCACCCTACTCCGCACACAGCGCACCCATTTCCCAGCCTCAACCTAGTGCATCCACAGTCAAAGCAGAAGACATCTCAGTCCTATTTGAGCACATGACACAGACGATAGTTACCACATTGAGTGCATTATGCAGAGATGGCAGAAATGGCATGCCTCATTTGAACAATGACAAGTGCAATGGTTGCAGTCACACAGGACATTATATCCCTGAGTGCACTTCAATTGAGTGCCTTATAAGCAAAGGAAAGTGTAGGCAAAATGTGGAAGGGTGCATCATACTCCCAGGTGGTGCATTCATGCCACGTTCTATTCCAGGCAACTTTTTCGGTGAGCGCATTGAGGAATGGCATAAGCGCAACCCAGGGCAGATAGCCACTGGTTGACTTTTATCTAATACCAATTCACAGCTCATCTACAATATAGCACCTTGTCCAGCTCCAGCAGCACCTTTACAGTCAACATATGTTGCCGCTTCAGTGCCTGCAGCAGATTATATGCAAAGTGCACCAAACACGCAACTAACGAAGAAAGAGAGCATCGATGTGCTCGAGAGGGAGTTGATGGCGCTTTGGAAGAGGCAAATTTTTGATGGCATTGAATTTCTGTGGCACGCACCATGCAATACATCCAATCAAGAGAGTGCACATTCTACAACCACAGACATTGCACCCACTGACAGTATCGATGATAATACTCAACCCAGAAACCCAAACAAAACCTACTAATGGCTTCGGATGGTATAACACAGGCCAGAGGAAGGGTGCAAGGTGGTACTAAATATCACCGCTGAGACCAAAGCATAATGTTTAGTGATGTGAAATGGTAAGGGCTGTGGATAATAGTCTGTATAGGCATATGAAGGTATTCGAAATAGTTCGAAAGAGGTTTGAAGATGTGCAAAATAGGTTCGAAGTTGTGCGAAGTAGTCCGAAGAAGTTCGAATAAGTTCGAAAAGGTTCAAGGTATATCGAAGAGCAAGTTTAACAAATGTGAAGTGTTTGTCGAATGGTGGTAGGCAATGGGCGATAAAATGGAGAGCAAATATGATAGTTTCAAGGAAGTTCACAATATTTCACAGAACTTTAGAGATATGACGGGAAGATAAGACTAAAGAGAACGATTTTTAAATCTGATGATAGCGAGAGGGTAACTTGTTCTCTTTTTTTTTGTTTTATGTATCTAGTACAAGTCTATATACATTTTGAAGAGATAGTGCCAAAAAGGGGAATACAATAAAGGGCAATATGTGCAACAATAAAGGACTTTGTAAATTGTAAAAACAAATGAGAAATGACAATAATTGAAACAGACATTGTCCCAATATAGTAAGAGTTCTTGTTCTATTGCTTTAATATATCAATAAAATACAAAAATGCACTTATCGTATCCTAAGTCTCTTGTACTCTCTCCTCGTGTCCGGTAATGCTCGATATGTGACGGAATAGCTTGTTCCAGATGTGCAGTGTGCATCAAAAGTGTTTCAACACAGCTATATGGCCACTGAAGTCATTCGAAGTACTGCAAAGTCATTCGAAATGTCACGAAATCATGCAAAATAGTTCGAAAAGGTTCGAAGTAGTGCAAAATCATGCGAACTGGTCCAAAAATGATTCGAAGTCGATTTAGTGGCATTTGTAGTGGTTTGGAACATGTGTTGTAATGTGTCGATATGAGTGAAAATACTTCTCCAGACTTTAAAGCGCACAGTGGACCTATCATCGAGTCACCAGCTTTGCAACCTGCTGCGAGTGCAACTGAAGCGCCAGATGAGACACCCATACATTCCTATTCCAACATTCCTGAAGCGTGTTTTGTGCCCGCAGCAGCAGATAAACCAGATGCTCTAGTTAACACTTCCAAAGGCAAAGAGCCATCATATCGCACTGTCCTTCCTATCCAGAATCCACAGATTGTTGATGATGTATATGTGCATGCCATGGTGCCCTCCATTATGGTTTCGCATGAAGAGCTCCTTTCACTTTTGCCTGATCTCAGGCAGCACCATAGAGAACAAGTTACTCCAAAGCATGTTGCAGCTACCGGTGCAGAAGTGGTAGCTACCAACCTTGTAAGCATTATGCCATTTGTGCATTGTGAAGTGTGTGTGCCTTTTGCAGACAATAAAGTGCTTAATGCAACACCTCCAGTTAGTGCAGCAATTGAAGCACCTCTTCCTATTGTCACAGACCAAGGAGAAGCAGCCACTATCATAACATTTAACTCTGATACCCAAGCTTGCGATGTTTCTGCATTTGCACTTATTCCATTTTCTGCTTCCATTCCACTGACCTCTCTTACCTCCCAGCTCTACTTATCCCAATGTACCAACAGTAATGCACAGGCACTCTTAAATCCTATCAACCCTATGGTGCTTATTCCAGCCGTGTTTCCAAAAAGTGCACATGTGCATGCAACTTTTAGCGATTTAGCTGTGTGCATGCCACAAAAGGGCATAGTAACCAAGAAGAAGTATAAACCAGTTGCTAGAAAAGTCAAACCAGTTATTGCACCCGTCCCAAATGAATTCCGCATTGAGCGCAACATTATAGGTAATCCACTAGCAGCGCTTCCTGCACTTTTACCAAACCTGCCACCGTTTACTTCAGAAGATGATGAAGAAGAAGGCGATGAAGAATTTGGGGATTGGATTGATGCACTACATGGCTTTATGCATGCGATATGTCCCATTTCACAGTCCTTTAATGTGCAAGCACTCACACTAATGCAGCTAGAGCCGAGTGCAAATATGCAAAATGTGCAAAATGTGTGCAATAATGCAGCTATTTATGATGATGACTATAGCCAAGTTCTGAGAAGTGCAACAGCAGATGCAGAGGATGAGAAGTTAGATTTGGTGTGGATTTGGATGGATACCCTAACATGCCCTAATGATTTCATGGATTCCTAGTATGGTGCGCTTGTGTGCTATGCAAGCACATTTCTCAAACACAAGGAGCAGTTATGGAAGCGCAATGTGCATGGCACTCACCAGCTTGTTATTTGGCAGTCCAGATGCTTACTGATATTGTGCACCAGCCACAACAACATTGTGCACAAGTGCTTTTACGTGACATGATCCACTTTGCTTGAGCACTTTTGGCAGCACTATACAATAGCCACATTTCACCTAGTGCTGTACTGTGTGTGCAAGTCCATCGTGCTTCCAAACATAGTGCTCGATATTACTACAACACAGTTGAGAGAGATGGAAGAGTCCATAGTAGTGGACACAGAAGATGAAGAAGCAGTTGATGAAGAAGAAGTGCAAGGAGATAGCACAGAGGATGAAGAAAGCACCAATGAGGTGCGCAATTAGTGCTCCATGCACACCGCTATGGATACTTCACCTTTTATACAATTTGTCATATGGCATGCACTTCCTTTTATCTCTCATACTTTTACCATTGGACAGAGTCAAAATTTCAGTTGAGAGGAGGAAAGTGATGGTTGGACAATTTTTCCACATTTTGTTTGCACTTGCACACTTTGCTTTTTGCATTTTCGTGTGCTTTACTTGGCCTCTTCAAATATCCCAAACATTCACTTCTACGACTCACCCACTTTCTTGGTGCTCACGTTTCGCACTTCAATAACTGACAAGGAAGTTGCCTGAGGGCAGTCAGTATTTTAGTTGGGAGGAGACAGGCAACTATGGGGGAATCAAAAGTGCAGTAGAAATGTAAAAGGCATACAAAAGTGCACCTAAATGGTCAAAGGCACACTGGGGTGCAGGGGAGTGCACAGGAGTGCAATGAAGCACAATGGAATGCACTGGAGTACATGGGAGCACACAGGAGCATACTGGAGTGCATGGGAGTTCATGGGAGCACACTTGGGCACACAAAAGCACATGAAGGCACACAAAAGTGTGCTATGCAAAGTGAGTAGAAAATGTCCAAGCAGTGTGCACAATCGTGAAAAATGCCATAGTATGAGTGCAGGGTGATAGGGAGCCATATCAAAAAACGCCCCGTCTTCTGAGTTGCCTGTTTCTGTTTCTTTGTTTTGTCTATTTCAATTTCATTTTTTTGTTAAATGGCTTTGGAAAGTAAGAGAAAAAGAAATGGAGATATAATGAACAAAAATGACTCTTAGAGAAAGGCTCAGTAGTCCATCATAGCTGAAAAACCCTTTGGAGTTTGCATGACCACACTATGATGTGATATTGTGACTTGTATCATACACTAAAAGCAATTAAAATCTTTTGTAAGTAATTGTGAAAAAAAAAAAGAAGGATAATTATTTATTTTTAAAGTTCTGAAAATCTTTGAAAGTATCTTCGTTGAAGTTTGAAGTTGTTTGAAGTTGTTTGAGGTGCTCGGAGTTGATATCGAGGAAATTTGGTGGAAGGGAAATTGATTTTCGAGCAAGATATGGTAGCAAACAGAATGCAGCAATAGGTCAATATAGTACTGAATTGTTGAGTTTGCAGAGAATATAAGCCCCTCCATAGTTTCATTTGATAACAATAAGAGGGCTGAAATATTGTGGTTTCATCTTGCGATTGAGGGATTTCTCAATTTTTGTGTTTCAAAGCAGCACTAAATCTCCTTTAGCAAAGTTGTAGTCATGCATTATATGTTTGTGAAGGGGTTCAAAGCATTTTGCAGCTTTGATTCAAGAGGCATAGACCTTTGAATATAACACTTCAAGGCCATTAGATCATTTTTGTAATGCTATGGCTCATTGATCTATAAGATCAGTTGTCAATAAGATGGAATTGGGTGGCAGTTGTAAGTATGTTGCCTCGGAGATGTTGAGGGGGATTAGTGGATGTGCTCCTGTAACTGCAAAGTAAGGAGAACAACCCATGCATTTATGAACTGTGACATGTTCTGCCCAAAATACTGAGTGTGCCCCTGCTGACCATTTCACTTGTTCACTTGTTCTCCATTGACAGCTTTAAATAAGGATTGTTGAACATCGAAGTGGGTTTGTTCAATGAGTCCATTGGCACACAAATTATAACTGCTAATTCAAATATGGTTAATGTGATATCATTTTGCAAGATACTCCATAGCTGCGATAAATGCAGTGCCATTGTCAGTTACTATTTCCTATAATGAACCCCATCAACAGATAATATTTTTAAAGATCCAATTGCCAAGAGACGTTGCATTTTTGTGTCGAAGTTTTGCCATTCTGGGTAAGTCATTAGTGAGCATCAACCTTGTATGATGTATCTGAATCCATTCAAAGGTGGCATTTGCATCGTATCAATATAGACTTTGCTGAAAAGGGGTGCTGGAGTGGTGACTGTGGGTGGAATTAGAACATTTCATGTTTGTCGAATTTGGCATAGGTGGCAGGCTTGAATATACCATGCAATGTCAGCTTTCATGTTTGGCCACCAAAATCGAAGGGCAATAATTGATTTTGTAGTGAAAACAATTTTGTGTCCAATGTCATTGTGGGCTGCACAAATGATGTCGAGATAACATTCTGGAGTCACAACAATTTTGTGAAATCCATGGGAGTCTTTTCTCCATAGTCTTCCTGAGTCTAAAAAGAATTCAGTACAATATTGAATAAAGGTAGCGTATTTGGGATCTGATAGATTAGGGGGTTGCACCAGGTCATGTAACCATTTTTGAATGTGAAGTAATCTTTTGTCATTTATTTTTGCATTATTCATTTGTGGGACATCATCATAGGTAAGGTCCTCCTCCTTACTTAAATCCAAAGAGAGGGAGAGGGTTAAAATTCGATGTGAAGTAAAGGGTTGGGTTGTAATAGAATTGATTTGATGTATGAAACCATGAAGACAGTCGATCCAGTCTCCGAAATCATCTTCATTGTCGAGCTGAGCATCTTCACCTTGTGGGGGGCATCTTAAAAGTCTGTCAGGACCATGGTGCATCCCTATGATGTGGACTAATGTAAAGTAAAAGGTTAGGATGGATACTATCCATCAATTGATGCTAGCACTAGGTGCGATATCAAGGATTTGAAAGCATGCCTTTGATATATTGTGTGTTGACTTTGACGATAAGCCTTCGAACTCCTATTAGATACAATCACAGTGCTCTGAAAGCGTGATATAGACCGTAAAGTTTGAGTTTTGGCTGCAAAAATTGGGATTCATGGTTGTTAAGCATAATCAATCTGAATTGATTATAATATTGCTTTCAAGGGTTTTTGGAATCACATTAAGCAAGAAAGAAACCAATAGCAATGTTTGAAATGTTGATTAATAGGATAACTGGGGCTGGAGATGAGTAATCAATAGCTCAAATCACTGGGGAGTTGATTAGAGCTTCTTTCAAATCTTCTTGGGCTGCTATTTGTTCCACTCCGAATTCGAAAGAAACATTTTTTTGAGTGAGTTGGATCAGTGCTGCAGCTTGTTGAGCAAAATTTTGAATGAAGATATGACAAACTCCAATGGTCCCTAGGAATGCTTTGACTTTGGTGAGGCTTTGACATGGTTCCCATTTGCTAACAGCTGCAATTTGAGTAGGATCGGCCATACAACCTTTGATATTGCATTGATGCTTTAAAACAATTATTTCAGGGATGCAAAGATAGAGTTTTGGACCTGAAAATGTTCCTCCACAATACTTCATGTGCTGAACTATCTGATTTAAATTTTCAAAGTGTTCCCAGATGAAGCATTGAATAGGTGGATTGTTGGGAATCATTTTGTAGGATCCACCAATTGTTCAATATTCTGATTTTGGGCTTTTAACTGGTGTATCATTGATGTAAAGGATGGTGATATGAGGAATTTTGGGCTGTAGAATGAATGTCATGTTATCATGTAAGATAGGAACCAAATTCATCTAACCTATAGGTAGGGTAATGATGTGAAGCACTCCAAACAGTGTCTGAAACATTGTTAGATCATGAGATGATTCTGCAACTTTCCTTTTGTTGAATTCCACATAAAGATGCAATATTCCTCTGCATGATCATCCACCAAATTGTTCTGCTAGATGTTTGGATATTGGTATGACACCTGAGTGCTGGATCGTTACTTGGTTAAGTGGTTTGAGACTGTGGACAATTCGAAGCAATTTTACATACTTTTTCATGATGCAAAACCATCATGATCGATATGAAGAGTTTGATGGTTCACATACTCCTGCTTCTATCTTCTTTTTCAGCATTTTGCATATCTGTTCATACAAACCTGGAGGTATAGGAATGTTTTGCTTAACCCATGGAGTGTGAGGAACGACAGGAAATTCTATAGGAGGAAAAAAGTTAGAGCAAAAACTTCCTTGCTCTTGTTCTGTCCATGCAAAAGCTGTTTCGTGATTTCAAATAAAATCATGCATAAGCTTCTGTTTCTCTGGCCATAGAAAATCTCCAGGATGATTCTTGTCAATGATAGCTTTACATTCGAGTGAATATTGGGAAGTGGGGATGAACGATGGTGGATGAGGATTTAGTTTTGGCATGTTTTTAAGAGGGTCGCCAGTGATTGTTTGAATAATGCAAAATTGGTTGGGTAGTTCAGTGATAACTGGGCAAATTTTCTGTGCAACCAGTTTGTATTTCTTTTTCAATGCCGCAAAAGTCGGATGTAGGGAGCCAATAATAGGCATAGAGGGCATAGATCTTGCCATCAAGGTCAATAAATATGTTTCATACTGATGACTGGCTGTTAAATATAAATTGACAAGGATCTAAGAATAAGAAAGAGTTTTCAAGGAATTCAAGGAGTCCATATCAGGAATATTTGCAGTGCATTCAATAGTGATAGATAAATTAGAGGGATCGAATGAGATAACAAGAGCGCCCTGGTCAATGTCCAAAATTTCATCCTCTAGTTGTGAAAATCCTTTCGACGCTGATTAGAATGGGGTATTGTGGGTATTGTGCATAATTGTGTCAAATTAGGATCATATAGTGTGATTGTCTGAGCTTTGTTTCTGAAGTTTTTAATGGTGCTTTCTGTGAGCACATCAAATGGTCGACCAAGTAGAATATCGCAGGCTGGGTCACAAATTATGTGGATTTGCATGAATAGCATGATACTCCCCACTTTGCAAGGCACATTTTGTGCTAAACCCAAACTTTCGTCGATCCCTCCATCAGCCGATTGAAGTGGGATATGGATTGAAGGATTGTAAGCAAGGCTAAGTTCATGGCAAATTTCTTCAGACATTGCAATAATCAAAGAACTGGGGTCTATGACACTTTTGACTGGATTCCTTCCATTGACATTCATGATAATCGACCTAATCAAGTGGGATTCCTTTGCAGCAATGAGGGGTTCTGGAATATCACCAGGTCAAAGACTGTTAATATAAGTTTTGAAGGGGTCATCAATTATGAAAATCTCATTGTTAAGCAAATTTGTAGTGTTATTTCCTTCAGACTGCTGAATTCGACATGGAGTGACCTGTTCCTTCCATTTTGTACAAACTTCTGGTGATAGAGACAACAATTCCTCAGGTGTTACTGTGATAATTAGCGACTTCTTCGAACGAGCAAAAACATCTTCCATTATTCTATCCTTTTGAATCAGAGCTTGGGTATGGTGCAAAGGACCAGCTTTGGCTTTACCTTTCACAGTTGACCAAAGTTTCATTTGTGTGGTGGTAAGTATGAATTTTCTTTTGCAGTGGCATAAGGATGAATGATGGGCTGCAAAGTTGTTTCCAAAGTTGAAGATGGTGCTGAAGTCGAGGTTGGTAGGTTCATTGCCATAGATGAGATGGATGATGCAGGTACTTGTGGAGTCAATTGTTCGACTGATGCAGTTTTTGGAGGAATTGAAGGCTGAGATACATGGACTGTTGGTATGTTCAAATTAGTTTTAGTGAAGGGCCTACGACTTTGCAAAGCATATATCTCTTGTTTGAGCTTTGTGATGAGATCTTCAGTTGTTGTGGATTGTTTGGAAACTTGGTAAACACCTCTAGGTGGTGTTGAAATAGCTGTTGAAGGTGCAATGTTGTACATTAGTGATGGCACGGTGGTAGTCGAAGGATTTTGTCAAGTCCATTCATCAATTCTGTCTTTGATAAAGTGACCAGAGATGTTTTGAGGGGTGAACCATCCATTTGGAAGGACGATTTTTCCTTCAGTGTTTTTTTTACACTTTTCTTTATTAATATAGGACTGGCAAACCAAGCAGTCACTAATAAAATGACCAGTGAGTCCACAGAAGACACAAACTAGATTTTCGAGCTGGTCTGAATAAAATCCACTATTAGGTCGAGGAGGATTAGTGGGTTTTGAACCTGCTAGAGCTGTGATGAGCATAGTTGCAAATTTTTTGAAGATTGCTGATAAGTCTTCCAATTTGATTTGGGTCAAAAAAGTCAAAGTCGATGCTGGAGTACCTGAAGACCATAACAATTTTAAATCCAAACTATTTGACCCTGCTAAAACAAATTTTGCTGCTGCATGAATGTTGTTGAGTGGATAAGCGTCATCTGGATAGTGGTCAGGAAATTTTAGCTTGAGTCATTGATGATACTTGACCTGGAAACCTAACAAAAACCTGTTAAACGGCTTAGGAAGTATAACACAGGCTAGAGGAAGGGTGCAAGTTGGTACTAAATATCACTGCTGATACCCAAAACATTGTGTTTAGTGATGCAAAATGGTAAGGGCTGTGGCGAATAGTCTTTAAAGGTGTATGAAGAGAATCAAAATAGGTCAAAATAGGTTTGAATATGTCTGAAAGAGTTCGAAAAAGGTTTGAAGAGGTGCGAAGTAGCTCAAAGTAAGCTCAAAGAAGTTTGAAGGGGTTCGAAGTAAGTTCAAAGAAGTTCATAAATGTCAGGCTAATGTCAAGGTATGTTGAAAAGTGAATATAACAAATAAGGAGTGTTTGTTGAGAGGCGATAGGCAATGTGTGATAAAATGAGGAGCAAATACAATAGTTTCAAAGAAGTTTACAATATTCTGCAGAACTTAGAGATACGATGCAAGCTAAGACTCAAGAGAACGGCTCTTAAATCAGACGATGAGTGAGAGGGTAACTTATTCTGTGTTCTCCATTGCTTTTCTTCTGTTCTAAGTAACTAATACAAGTCTATATACAATTTGAAGAAATATTACTAAAAAGGAAACAAGAACATGTGGAAAACACGAGACAATATATACAACAATGGGGACTTTGTAATTTATAAAACAAATGAAAAATGATAAATAAATGAAATGTAAATTGTCGCAGTATAGTAAAAGTTCTTGTTCTATTGCTTTAATATATCAATGAAACATAAAACTGCACTTATCATATTCTAAATCTCTTGTAGCCTTTCTTCGTGTCTGGTGGCACTGGATATGTGATGAAATGGTTTGTCCCGGATGTGCAGCATGTATTGAAAGTGTTTTAAAACAGCTATATGGCGGCCAATGTCATTTGAAATGCTGCAAAGTCATTTGAAAGCATTCGAAGTGTTCTGAAATTGTTCAAAGTTGTTCAAAGTCATCCAAAATAGTGTGAAATAGTTTGAAAAGTGTTTGAAGTTGATTTTGTGGTGTTTGTAGTGAATTGGAGTGCATGTCATAATGTGTAGATATGATTAGATTCTTCTCCAGACCTTATAGCACATAGTGGACCTATTATCATTATGCAATTCATGACCATAGGCTTTGCTGGAAACCTTGAACAAATGCTCTACTCTGTTCTGCTTCTGAAATTTGGCCTTTAGAAAGTAGGAACTTTGTGATGTTGTAAAATGATCTGTAGTATAACCCTAAATCGTTTCCATCAAAAATACTGATGCGAAGTTGTTCGCCAACGAGCTTGTCCATGTCCAAAATTCACCTTTTTTGATTGTCTGAAAAACCAGGGCATAGTCTATGAATTGCAATGTAAAAGTCTTGAAATGAAATGCCAGTTTCATATTCTGGAATTAATTCCCAGAGTTTGGATGTATCGATATTGACATATTGGCAGGCATGCTTCTTTATAATCTCTGGATCCATAACATTGCAGTCTCTAAAGAGTATTTCGAGGTTGTCAAAGTATCGACAAAGTTCTCGAGGTTGAGTAGGGTCAAATTTTGGTGCTGTGGAATGTCCACGAGCTGGCATTGTCACTTGGGTGGCCATAGATGTAACGATTTGAGGAGTTAGAACTTGAGTGAAAGATGGTAGATATGTCAGAGTGGTTGGAAGAATGAATGAAGTAGTAGACGATGAGTGAGAAGAGGAAGACAAGGTTGGAGATGAGGAAATAGGCAAGGGAAACAAACAACGATGTGTAGATTCTGCATCAGAGACAGGAATTAGAATATCTCCCGACTGTTTGAGAGATTTGAAGGTGTGGTGAGTCTCGATTCTAAGGTTTTGAGCTTTGGTTGGCCTAAGCTGGGAGATTTGAGATGGATTAGGTGATGAAATAATTTAGAAACCTTTCACAGTGGGCTCCAAAATGATGATACTCAACCTGGAAACCTAACAAAAACCTGTTAAAAGGCTTAAGAAGTATAACACAGGCTAGAGGAAGGGTGCAAGTTGGTACTAAACATCACTGCTGATATCCAAACATTGTTTTTAGTGAGGTGAAATGATAAGGAATGGTGCTAATAGTCTGTGAGGGCATACAAAGTTGTTTAAATGAGGTTTGAAATAGGTTTGAAGATGTGCAAAATAGTTCAAAGAAGATTTGGAGAGGTTCAAAAATGTTCGAAGTGAGTTCAAGGAGGTTCAAAGATGTCGGACTGGTGGTGAGATATGTCGAGAAATGAATATAGCAAATAAGAAGTGGTTTTCAAGTGGCAGTAGGTGACAGGCAACAAGTTGAGAGCAAATATGAAAGTTCAAAGAAGTTCGCAATATTTTGCAGAACTTAGAGATACCATGCAGGCTAAGACTCAAGAGAACTGCTCTTAAATCTGATGATAGTGGAGAGGGTAACTTATTCTCTGTTGTTCTAAGTAACTAACACAAGTCTATATATATTTTGAAGAGATAGTACTAAAAAGGAAATTTAACATGTGTAGTATGCGAGGCAATATGAGGATTTTGTAAATCATAAACAAATGAGAAATGATAAATAAGTGAAATGTACAGTGTCTCCATATAGTAAAAGTACTTATCTCTTTGCTTCAATATATCATTAAAGCCTCTAAGTGCTATTATTGCATCCTAAGTCTCTTGTCATCTCTCCTTGTGTCTGGTAGTGCTTGATATGTGATGGAATAACTCATTCCAGTTGTGCAGCATGTATCGAAAGGGTTTCAAGACAGTTATATGGTGGCTGATGTCATTCAAAGTGGTGCAAAATCGTTCAAAATCATTTGAAGTTGTTTGAAGTAGTGTGAAATAGTTCGAAAAGAATTCGAAGTCGATTTCATGGCATTCATAGCAATTTGAAGCATCTGTCATAATGTGTCAATATGATTGGGAGCCATTCCAGACCTTAGAGCATGCAATAGACCTATCAATGGGAGTGCAAAAAGGTGCAACGATGAGGGGGGGTGAAAGCAGGAGGTATAGTGGGACCAGGACAGCACTGGGTGTGCTGAAAGGGTGACAAACAGGCTAGAGATGCAAATGGAATGTGAGGGCAACTGGTGGGAAAATGTGCAAACAGTGCACAAAACACAGCTATACAATGAGGGGTTCAAATGATGTGCAAATGCAGCTATATGAAGGGTGCACTGCAAGAGTGCACAAATGAAGACAAAGGATGCAATGAAGGGATGAAATGTGGCAATATGATGAGGGATGCAAACAATATGCAAATGCAGCTATATGAAGGGTGCACTACAAAGGTGCATGGACTGGATGATGGTGCACAGATTATGTGTGATGCTGAACGAGCTATAAACTATGTGGGGGGAAAGATCCTCTGGATTCTCTATGTATCTGCCTACTATGTACAAATGGCTTATGTGATAAAAGCAGCAAAATAAAGTATAAAAATAGAAAGCACCATGTGCTACCCACAAGTCCATACATTGGCCCATCTAAACCCAACTGCATGATGCCACTGCTTTAGCCAATAAGATTTGTGCATACTATAGCCCAATACCCAATTGTTCTGGTGTGATGTTCTATTTTTAATGTGCTTTAAGTCCTGTGCACTCTTCCCAATTAATCTACTTCAGGGTTATGTGTCATGTGCTGCACCTTAGTAATAGTAATGTGATCGATCTGTGGCAGTTACCAGATAAGGCAATGCCAATTGGGAATGTGGAAGAACTATAAGGAGATGTTGTGTGAGGCCAAATAGTGCCAAAGTGCCTGGATTATGTGAAAGCATCCAAGTGCACACAGTCCAATGCCAAATAGGTGCAAAGCACTTGGTTTATGTGAGAATGGGCAGTTGGGTTGTGATGCAATTGCAGTGTGCCTCGGACAAGCACCTAGCAAGTTGGAAGCCATGACACACAGCTCAATAGGTGTGGTGAGGGATTGTTGTGTATGATAAATGGATAGTGCAATGAGTGCACAGTGAAGAATGTGAGTTGCTGGCAAAGCGTAAAAGAGTGCATAAAGGTGCGTCGAGCACATAGTAACTGTGAAAGGCAGATAATGAGTGTGGGAGGCACATGAAGGCAGTCGGAAGTGTGACAAGGCACATTTAGGGTGCATGATAGAAGGCAGCTAAGGGGGATCCAAAGGCATAGTAGAAATGTAAAAGGTGCATGAAAGCACACCTAAGCAGTCAAAGGCATGTGAAAGCACATGAAAGCACATGAAGGTGCACAAAAGCACACTGCACAAAGTGAGCTGATGTCATCCAAAAGGTGCACACAATTGTGAAAAATGCTGTAGTATGAGTGCAGGGCAATAGGGAGCCATATCATCTCCTCCCAACTGAAATACTGACTGTCCTTAGGCAGCATATGATTGCTCAGCACAAATTTTTCTTTGCTCACATGATGGCAATCCTTTCCTTATCTATCTCTGACCACCATCTATCCTCAACAACTCTTTCAACAACCTATATCTGAACAATCCAATGTCTTCAGCATTTACTGTAGCTCTCAGGCAGATGATCCTGGTGCTCAATGAAACCCTTTCTACTGCTGGGAACGAGCAGGCAGTTATGCAGGCTTGGGGCGAAGAATTTTGCAGTAAACTGGTGCGCTTTTTGCATTTCTGTAACTGGCATGACTGGCTAAGAATGGAGGTGTGTAGAACATGTATAAAGGTCATGCAGACACTGTCAAGGATGATGTGGAACTCGATGCACTCCTTGGAAAGGCATGCAGCTTATTCAGTGGCATTTTGATTGAGGAGTGGCTTCTTTGGGGTAAAGAACTGATGCCCGGCATGCATAAGATGATCAAGGAGAAAGAAAGGTCTGCCAAATTCAAACATAGGGCACATGGACTTGTGGGTTGGCTGGATGTGTGCATGGAGCTCACTAAAGCATGCAAGGCACACTGTGTTAGAGTCAATACTCCTAGATCAAAGATAGATCGACACTCGTAAGTGATAACGTTCGATAACAAGTTGGATTGCTGGAGCTCGTAAGCAACGGTTTGAGCGAAGACTTAGGTCGCACAAGTTTAGGAGTGTAGAAATGACTAGGTCAAGCTGAGTTGACCAGTCGTACATTCATCGTATAAATACTACAGTGTAGATCGAAGATACGAGTCATGTTATTAGAACAATGGAGGCGATAAGAATGGAAAGACAATAAGAATGGTAAGCATCCACGGTACACTACAATAACGTGAGAAGGTAAGAGTGTAAAGTGTAGACACGCGTCGACGAGACAAAAGAGAATGGACAATAGCGTGGGACATACATTATGCAGAACAATAGAGACAAAAGAAAATTGAATTCCCAGCCTCTCTGTAGCCTTCCTGTAACACACTGTATGCTCTTGATGGTGATAGGTTCAATACACACTTTGGAGAACATTCCCACTTGTATCAAGACATTATGACACGCAATCCAAATCACTATGAACACCATAAAATTGATGTCGAATAATTTTCGCACTATTTCACACTATTCCAGATGACTTCAAACTATTTCGAATGCTTTTGAACCATTTCGTGACACTTTGAATGACTTCACAGCATTTCAAATGACATCAGCCACCATATAGTTGTTTTCAAACACTTTCGACACATGACTAAAAGGCTCATTCTAAATGTGCAGCATGTATCGAAAGAGTTTCGAAACAGTTATGTGGTGGCCAATGTCATTCGAAAGCATTCGAAATGTCACAAAGTCATTCAAAATTGTTCAAAGTCATTCGAAGTAGTGCAAAATAGTTTAAAAATGTTCAAAAAGGATTCGAGGTCAATTTTGTGGCATTTGTAGAGGTTCAGAGCATGTGTCATGATGTCTTGATACAATTAGAAAGCTTCTCCCAGACCTTAGAGCATGAAATGGACCTATCAATGCACTCTAGCAATTTCATGGATTCCAAGTGCAGCACCCTCATGCACTATGTGAGTGCCTTTTTCAAAGACAAGATGCACTTATGGAAGTGCAATGTGCATGGCACTCACCAGCTTGTTCTTTGACAGTCTAGACACTTACCAATATTGTGCACCATCCATGACAATATCGGACACAAGTGCTTTTACACGATGCGATCCACGTTACTCGAGCACTTTTGGTGGATGCATGCTATGGATGACATCATTTGGTTCATGGGCACTTGTCATATTTGCCAGATCCAGCAAATGCAGAAGGTTTAAACACTGCCAATTGTCACAATGCCTGTGCCTCTCTTTAGTAAAGTTTATATTGATATGATGCACTTACCAGTATCAGCAGGGCAGTGTTACATCGTCCAAGGGCATTGCTCACTTGCGACTTGGCCAGAATTCCATGGACTTTCTAAAGAAAATGTGAGTGCACTTGGCAATTGGATGTTCCAAGATCTCATTTGCAGATGGGGTGCATTGTATGAGATAGTCACCAATAATGGCAAGCCATTCATCAAAGCACTAGCCTATCTCAGTAAGTGCTACCATATTAATCACATCTGCATATCTGGCTATAATTTGCATGCTCATAGAATTGTCAAGTGCACACACTTTGATATGCACTGCGTGCAACTCAGCTGTTGATGATACTCAACCCAGAAACCCAAACAAAACCTACTAAATGGCTTTGGATGGTATAACACGAGTCAGAGGAAGGGTGCGAGTTGGTACTAAATATCACCGCTGAAACCAAAACATAATGTTTAGTAATGTGAAATGGTAAAGGCTGTGGCAAATAGTCGTTATAGGCATATGAAAGTGTTTGAAAGAGTTCAAAATAGGTTCAAAAATGTGCAAAAAAGTTCGAAGTAGATTTGAAGACGTGCGAAATAGTTCAAAGAAGTGCGAAGAGGTTTGAGGTATATTGAGGAATGAGTTTAACAAATGTGAAGTGTTTGTCGAATGGCGATAGGCAATGGGCAATAAAACAAAGAGCGAATATGATAGTTTCGAAGAAGTTTGCAATATTTTGCAGAACTTAGTGATATGACATGAGCTAAGACTCAAGAGAATGACTCTTAAATCTGATGAAAGCGAGAGGGTAACTTGTGCTGTTCCCCATTTTTTTTTCTAACTAACTAATACAAGTCTATATACAAAATAAAGAGATAGTACTAAAAAGGAAATAAGAACATGTGTAAAACATGAGGCAAATATATCAAACAATGAGGACTTGTAGATCATGAAACAAATGAGAAATAATAAATGATGAAACATATAGTGTTCCCATATAGTAAAAGTATATCAATGAAACACAAAAATGCACTTATCGCATTCTAACTCTCTTGTACTCTCTCCTCATGTACATATCGAGCGCCATTGGACATGAAGAGAGACTACAAGAGATCCAGAATGCAATAAGTGCAGTTTTTATGTTTCAATAATATATTGAAGCAATTGGACAAGAACTCTTACTATACTGGGACAATGTACATTTCAAATATTTATCCCATCTCATTTGTTTTATGTTTTACAATACCTTTATTTGCTGTGCACATTGCCTCATGTTTTCCACATGTTATTCCCTTTTTAGTACTATTCCTTCAAATTGTATATAGACCTGTATTAGTTACTTAGAACAAAAGCCAAGCAAAAGGGAACAGAGAATAAGTTACCCTCTATGTCATATCTCTAAGTTCTGCAAAATATCATAAACTTCTTCGAACTTTTGTATTTGCTCTCAACTCATCGCCTATTGCCTATCACCACTTAAAAGCCACTTCTTATTCACTATATTCATTTCTCAACATATCTCGCCACCAGTCCCACATCTCCAAACTTCTTTAAAATTACTTCGAACCTTTTTGAGCCTTTCCAAACCTTCTTTGAACTATTTCACACATCTTCAAACCTATTTTGAACCTCATTCAAACAACTTTGTATGCTCTCACAGACTACTTGCACCATCCCTTATCATTTTGCCACACTAAAAACAATGTTTGGATAATCCCAGTGATATTTAGTACCAACTCGCACCCTTCCTCTAGTCTGTGTTATACTTTCTAACCCTTTTAACAGGTTTTTGTTAGGTTTCCAGGTCGAGTATCATCAGCATTAGAGTATCCATCCAAATCCATTAATCCAATCTTCAAATTCTTTATCATCTTCTTCCTAAGTCTTCTGGCTGCTTTGGTCAACACAAAAGCCCATCTGGACCATGCACTGCTCCCCTAACATAAACAAGTGTAAAATGGAATGTAAGGATTGAGACAATCCACCAGTTAATGCTGGTGAATGGTTGGATATTGGGGTTTTGTAGCATGCCCTTAATATAGCATGCATCAGTCTCGACAATTAAGTTGTGCACACCTATGTACAATATAAAGGTGCAAACTGCCCAGCACGTGATAAAGCCCATAGATCTCTACCTTCAGTTGTGAAAAGGGTGCTTCTCTGTCATTGAGCATAATTGAGCCAAACTGATTGTAAATGTGCATTTTTGCATTTGTGCCTTTTTGCTGACAAAGGTAGAAGCTGATGGTTATCTGGGAAGTGTCAACTGCAAGGATAATGGGGAATTCTGATGCATAATTGATCAGTTTTAGTGCAGGGCAATCTAATACTGCTTGCTTGATGTCATTTTGTGCCACTATTTGCTCTGGGCCCCATTCAAATGGAGCATCTTTGTGCATAAGCTTTGTGAGCATGTTAATGCAGTGCATGTAATTGTGGATGTAAATGCACATTAAACCAACTGTTCCCAAGAATGCATGCACTTCTGACAACATGTGGCACATGTTCCAATTGTGGATAATGTCTACCTTGTTGCATTCAGGTTTTCTACTTTCTGGTGTGCAATAATGACCAAGAATGACAAAGTTCATGCACTCTTCAGTATAATGCCTAATTGGGGAAAATAGTGGTGGGTTTGGTAAAAGCGCAGGTAGCACTGCTAGCAGATCACCTATAATGTTGCACTTGATGCAGAACTCATTTGGGATGGACACAATGACTGGTTTGACCTTTCTAGCAACCAGTTTATACTTCTTCTTGATTACTATGCCCTTTTGTGGTGTGCGTGCCACTAAATCCATGAAAGTTGCATGTGCATGTGTGCTTTTTGGAAATGCGGCTGGAATAAGTGCCATAGTGTCAATTAAATTTAGGAGTGCCTGTGCATGATTGTTGGTACACTGGAATAAGTAGAGTTGAGAGATAATAATTGGGTATCAGAGTTGAATGTTATAATAGTAGTGGTGATAGGTCCACTGCACACTATAAAGTCTAAAGAAGAATCTAATCATATCTACACATTATGACACGCACTCCAAATCACTATGAACACCACGAAATCAACTTTGAACACTTTTCAAACTATTTCACACTATTTTGGATGACTTTGAATGACTTCAAACAATTTTGCGACACTTCAAATGCTTTTGAATGACTTTGCACTACTTAGAATGACATCGGCCACCATAGGGATATTCTAAAACGCTTATGACACACACAAAACATCTGGCATGAGCTACTGCATCACTTATAAAATACTACAGGATGCAAGGAGAGACCATAAAAGAATTAGGGTATGATAATGGCGGTTTTGGGGTTTCAACAATCTATTGAAACAACAAGAGAAGTACTCTTACTATATGGTGACACCTAACATTTCAATTATTATCATTTCTTATTTGTTTTTATGTTTTACAATACCTTTATTGCTATGCATACTGCCTTGTGTTCTACACCTGTTATATTTCCTTTTTAGTACTTACCTCTTCAAAATGTATATAGACTTGTACTAGTTACTTAGAACAAAAAGAAGAATAGCAATGGGGAACAGAGCACAAGTTACCCTCTCACTCATCATCAGATTTAAAAGCCATTCTCTTGAGTCTTATCTTTGCATCATATCACTAAGTTCTGTGAAATATCACAAACTTTTTCGAACTTTAGTATTAGTCTCTCGACTCATCACCCATTGCTCATCGCCATTTGAAAAACACTTCACATTCACTAAATTCATTCCTCGATATACTTCAAACCTCTTTGAATTTATTCAAACTACTTTGCACATCTTCAAACTTATTCGAACTATTTTGCACATCTTCGAACTGATTTTGAACTCATTCAAACATCTTTGTATGCTCTTACAGACTATTTGCACCATCTCTTATTATTTCATGTCACTAAACACAACATTTTGGTCTCAGCAGTGATATTTACTACCAACTCGCACCCTTCCTCTGACTCATGTTATACTATCTGAAGCCATCTAGTAAGTTTTGTTTGGGTTTCCAGGTTGAGTATCATCAGTGGCTTCTCCTTGGTCTGCGATCAATTCCTCAAAGCCTAGCAGAAATTTCTTTGTGGATAGTCCTGAAGAGTAAAGTGCAGTGTTGCTGCTGCTGGTAAGAAGTGGCACCACTTTCCCCTAGGCTTTGTTGGAATGATGGAGACAGTGCCTGTGTTCAGATTGTAAATAGGAATCATTTGCCCTTCATTCACAAAATTGTGCACATTGGAGCACATCAACATGTCGAAGGGGTGCCCTAACAGAATATCATAAGTGGGTGAATGGATAACATGCACTTGCACATGAACAATGATATCTCCAATGCACACAGAAATGTTGTGTGCAACCCCAAGTGATTCATCTACCTTGCCATTGGCTGATTGCATGTATAAATGAATGCATGGGTCATACTGGAGTCCAAGATGATGGCAGACCACTTCTGACATTGTGATAATTTGCAAGCCCAGATCTAAGATAGCTTTAAAGTATTCTTGGTTGTCAATCAATAAATCAATGGAGCAGTGATGATACTCAACTCTGAAACTCAAACAAAACCTACTAAATGGCTTTGGATGGTATAACACGAGTCAGAGGAAGGGTGCGAGTTGGTACTAAATATCACTGCTGTTACCAAAAATGTTTGAAAAAGGTACAAAGAATGTTCAAAAAGGTTTGAAGAATGCATGAAGTAGTTTGAAGAGGTTCGGAGAGGTTTGAAGTAGTTTTGAAGGAAGTCGAGGGTGTTGCACTAGTGTTGAGGAGCAAATACAGCAAATATGAAGTGTTTTTCGAGAGGCTATGAGCGATGTGCAATAAATCGAGGAGCGAATATGATAGTTCAAAGGAGTTCATGATATTTTGCAGAACTGAGAGATTCAACATGAGGCTAAGACTCAAGAGAACAGCTTTTAAATCAAATGATGAGGGAGAGGGTAACTTCTTCTCTGTTTTTCTAAGTAACTAGTACAAGTGTATATACATTTTTGAAGAGATAGTACTAAAAAGGAAATCTAACATGTGTAGTACACGAGGCAATATGTGCAGCAATGAGGACTTTGTAAATCATAAAACAAATGAGAAATGATAAATAATTGAAATGTACAGTGTCCCCATATAGTGAAAGTACTTATCTTTTTGCTTCAATATATCATTGAAGCCTCTATCCACTATTATGGTGTCCTAAATCCTTTGTCATCTCTCCTTGTGTCTGGTAGTGCTTAATATGTGATGGAATAACTCATTCCAGTTGTGCAGCATGTATCAAAAGGGTTTTAGGATAGGTATATGGCAGCTGATGTCATTTGAAGTAATGCAAAGTTCTTCGAAAGTGTTCGAAATGTTGCAAAATGGTTCAAAATAGTTCGAAGTCATTCAAAATCATGTGAAGTTGTTTGAAAAGTTTGAAATAGTTCAAAAAGTGTTCAAGATCAATTTTGTGGCATTTGTAGTGGTTCAGAGGATTTGTTGTAATGTGTCGATATGATTGGGAATCTTCTCCAGATGTTAGAACATGCAATGGACCTATCAGTGGAGTGCATGCAACTCTTTTGCAACCTTCAAAATGTCAGGATTTTCAATTTTGCCTGGCTGAAGATTCATGGTCATTAAGCATAATTAATCTGAATTGACTGTAATGCCATTTTTGAGGGTTGTCAGGTTCACATTGAGCAAGAAAGAAACTGATAGTGATATGTGAAGTGTTGACTGATAGGATAAATGGGGTGGGGGATGAGTAGTCGATAGCTTGAATCACTGGTGAGTTGATTAATACTTCCTTCAAGTCTTCATGTGCTACTATTTGTTCCAGTCCAAATTCAAAGGGAACATCTTTTTGAGTGATTTGAATCAGCGCTGAAGCACATTGAGCAAGATTTCAAATGGAGATATGACAGACTTCAATAGTTTCTAAGAACACTTTAACTTTGGTAAGGCTTCAACAAGGTCCCCATTTGCTAACTGCTGCAATGCAAGTGAGATCAGCCATATGACCTTCAATGTTGCATCAATTCCCTAAAACAATTATTTCAGGGATGCAAAGGTAGAGTTTAAAACCAGAACATGTTCCTCCACAATACTTTATGTGCTGAACTATGCGATTCAAGTTTTCAAAATGCTCTCAGATGAAGCGTTGAATAGCTGGATTATCAGTGATTGTTTTGTAAAATCCACTGATCATTCAATATTCTAATTTTAGGCCCCTAACTGGTGTGTTGTCGATGTAAGGGATAGTAATATGAGGGATTTTGGGCTGCAGAATAAATGTGATGTCATCATGTAAGATTAAGACTGAGTTCATCCAATCCATTGGTAGGGTAATGATACAAAGTTCCAAACAGTGTCTGAAATGTCATTAGATTGTGAGATGACTCTGCTACTTTCCTTTCATCAAATGCCACATAGAGATCCAACATTCCTCCACAAGATCGTCCATCAAATTGTTCTGCTAAATGTTCAGGTATTGGTACCACACCTGAATGCTGTATCATTACTTGATTGAATGGTTCAAGACTGTGAACAATTCAAAGTGATTTCACATCTTTCTTTGCAATGCAAAACCATAATGATTAATACAAAGAGTTCAATGGCTCATATACTCCAGCTTCTATCTTCTTTTTCAGCATTTCTCAGATTTGTTCATACAAACCAGGAGGTATAGGGATATTTTGTTTGACCCAAAGAGTATGAGGAATGACAGGAAATTCTATAGGAGGGAAGAAGTCAGGGTAAAAACTTCCTCATTCTTGTTTGGTCCACACCGATAGGTCCACTGCGCACTCTAAGGTCTGGAGAGGTTCTCAATCATATTGACATGCTACAACAGACCCTCCGAACTACTATGAACACTACAAAATTGACTTCAAACTCTTTTCGATTTATTTTGCACTACTTCAAACGACTTTGAATGATTTTGAATGATTTTGAATGATTTCGCGACACTTCGAACAACTTTGTACTACTTTGAATAACATTGGCCACTGCATAGCTGTTTCTAAGACCCTTTTGATACATGCTTCACAGCAGAAACAAGTTATTCTGTTGCATATCAAGCACTACTGGCCACAAAGAGAGATTACAAGAGATTTAGGATGCGATAAGTGCGGTTTTATGTTTCATTGATATATTGAAGCAAAAGATAAGTACTTTTACCATATGGGGGCATGTATGTTTTAATTATTTATCATTTCTCATTTATTTTACAATCTACAAAGTCCTCATTGTTTGATATATCGCCTCATGTTTTACACAGGTTTTAGTTCCCTTTTTAGTACTATCTTTTCAAAAATGTATATAAACTTGTACTAGTTATTTAGAAAAACAGAGAATCAGTTACCCTCTCCACTATAGTCAGATTTAAGAGCAGTTCTCTTGAGTCTTACCTTGTGTCATATTTCTGAAATTCTGCAAAATATCGTGAACTTCCTCGAACTTTTGTATTCATTCTCAACTCATCATTGCCTATCGCCACTCAAAACCCACTTTTTAATTGCTATATTCATTTGTCAAACATATCTCAACACCAGTCAAACACCTTTGAACCTCCTCAAACTCACCCAAACAACTTCGAACCCATTCGAACCTATTTTGAACTACTTCACATGTCTTTGAACCAATTTTGAACTTTTTCGAACATCTTCATACATTTTTAAAGACTATTCATTACATCCTTTACCATTTTGCATTACTAAAAACAATGTTCTGGTATTAGTGGTCATATTTAGTACCAACTCGCATCCTTCCTCTAGCCTGAGTTATACTTCATAAGCCTTTTAACAGGTTTTTGCTAGGTTTCCAGGTCAAGTATCATCAATGCAAAAGCTGTGTCATGACTTTGAATAAAGTCATGCCTAAGCTTCTATTCTTCTGGCCATAGAAAATCACCAGGATAGTTTTTGTCAATGAGAGCCTTGCATTCAAGTGTATATTGGTGAGAGGGGATGAATGATGGGGGATGAGGATTGAGTTTTGGCATATTTTTGAGGGGGTCACCAGTGATTGTTCAAACAATGTAAAATCAATTAGGTAGTTTAGTAATAACTTGTCAAACTTTCTGTGCAATTGGTTTGTATTTTTTCTTCAATGCTGCCAAAATTGGGTATAGAGAGTTGGTAGATGGAATAGTGGGAATAGAGGGTATAGGAAGGTCTTGCATAGATCTTTCCATCAAGGTCAATAAATATGTTTAGCACTGATGACTGGCTGTTAAATATAAGTCAGCAAGAATCGAGGAATAGGAAAGAGTGTTCGAGGAATTTAAGGAGTCCATATTGGAAATATTTGCAGTGCATTCAGCAGTGATAGATGAATTAGAAGAATAAAAAGAGATAATAAGAGTGCACTGGTTTGTGTCTGAAAGTTTATCCTCTAGTTGCAAAAATTCTCTCTAACTATCTTTTGATGCTGATTAGAATGGGGAATAGTGGGGATGGCACATGATTTTGTCGAGTTAGAGTCAAATATCGTGATACTCTGGGCTTCATTTCTGTAATTCTTGACTGTGCTTTTGGTGAGAACATTGAATGGATGCCCGAGTAGAATATCATAGGCAGGATCATGAATGATATGAATCTGTATGTACAGTGTGATACTGCCAACTTTGCAAGGGACATTTTGTGCTAAAACTAAACTTTTGTCAATGCCACCATTAGCTGATTAAAGTGGGATATAAATCAAAGGGTCATAGGTGAGGCCAAGTTCATGACAGACTTTTTTGGACATCACAATAATCAAGGATCCAGGGTCAATGATGCTTTTGATAGGGTTTCTTCCATTGACATTCATAATAATTGATCTAATGGAGTGAGATTCCTTCACAGCAATAAATGGTTCTGGAATATTACCAGGTCGAAGACTGTTAATGTAAGTTTTGAAAGGGTCATTAATCACAAAAATATTATCATTAAGGAAATTCATAGTATTATTTCCTTTGGGCTGCTGGATATGACCTGTTCCTTCCATTTTGTATGAACTTTGGGAGATAATGACTGTAATTCTTCAGATGTTAGGGTGATAATTGGGGTCTTCATAGAGTAAACGAAAACATCTTCCATAATTTTATCCTTTTGAATTGGGGCTTGGGTATAATACAAAGAACCATCTGTGCCTTTCCCTTTCACAATTGATCCAAAGTTTCATTTGTGAGACACCAAGTACAAATTTTTTTTTGTAGCAGTGTAAACGTGAATGATGGGTTGCAAAGTTGTTTTGGAAGTCGAAAATTGTGCCAAATTCAAAGTAGATAGATTAGTTGCCATGGATGAGATTGATGGTGCTGGTACTTGTGGAGTGGATAGTTTGACTGGTGCAGGGTTTTGAGGGATCAAAGGCTGAGATGTATGAACTGTTGATATATTTGAATTAGTTCTGGCAAAGAATCTACCACTTTGCAAAGCATATAGCTCTTGTTTGAGCTTTGTGATACAATCTTCAGCTGTTTAGACAGGTCAGAAATTTGGTAAATGCCTCTGGATACTGTCAAACAACTTGTTGAAGGTGCACTATTATACATTAGCAATGGTGTAGTGGTAGACAGGGGGTTTCATTGAGTCCATTCATCAATTCTGTCCTTGATGAAATGACCAGGGATGTTTTGAGGAGTGAATTGTCCATTTGGAAGAACAATTTTGCCTTCAGTGTTCTTCCTACACTTTTCTGCATTGATATATGACTGGGAAACCAAGCAGTCGCTAACAAAACAACCAGTAAGTCCACAGAAGAACTAAATTTTTGAGCTGGTCCAAACAAAATCCACTGTTAGATCAAGGGGTATTAGTAGGTTTAGAACCTGCTAAAGTGGTGACAAGTGTAGTTGCAAATTTTTCAAGGATTGCTGATAAGTCTTCCAATTTAATTTGTGGCAAAGATGTTGAGGTTGTTGGTAATTCTGAAGGTGCTAAAGAGTGTGAACCATGTAGCAATGTCACATCTGAACTGATAGATCCTGCTAAAATGAACTTTGCTGCTGCATGAATGTTGTCAAGTGGATAGGCATCATTTGGATAATAGTCGAAAAATTTAAGTTCAAGTCATCATGCAATTTGTGACTATAAGCCTGGCTGAAAACCATAAACAAATGCTCTGCTTTGTTCAGCTTCCAAAATTTGGCCTTTCATGTGTAGAAACTTTGTGATGTTGTAGAATGATCGATAATACAATTCTAAATCACTTGCATTAAAAATCCCCATGTGAAGTTGTTCACTGATGAGTTTGTCCATTTTAAAATTGACCATTTGTGATTGTCTTCAAAACCAGGGTATAGTCTGTGAATTGCGATGTGGAAAGCCTAGGATGAAGTGCCAGTTTTGTATTCTGTAATTGATTCCCAAAGTTTGGAAATGTTTATGTCAATATATCAGCAGGTGTGCTTCTTCATGACTTCCAAATCCATGATATTGCAGTCTATAAAAAGTATTTTGAGCTTGTTAAAATATCGATGAAGCTCTCAAGGCTGGATAGGATTGAATTTTGGAGCTGTGGAATGACCATGAGCTAGCATAGCTGCTTGTATAGTCATGGATGTGATGATTCTTAAGGTGGGAGTTAAGACTTGGGTGAAGGATGGTAGAGGTGTTGAAGTCATTGGAAGAATGAATGAAGAGGTAGATGATGAGGATGAAGAAGAAGATGATGTTGAAGATGGATATATAGGCAAAGGAAATAGTCGACGATGAGTGGACTCTGCTTCAGAAACCAGGATTAGAATATCTCTCAATTGTTCAAGAGATTCAAAGGCATGGAAAGTCTTGATTTAAAGATTTCTGGCTTGAGTTGGCCTAAGCTGGGAGATTTTAGATGGATTAGATGATGAAATAGTTTAGAAACCCCTTGTGGTGGGCTCTAAAAATGATAATACTTGACCTGGAAACTAAACTAAACCTGCTAAGAAGTGTTACACAGGCTAGAGGAAGAGTGTGAGGTGGTACTAAAGATCACCACTGTTACCCAAGGATTGTAGAGAGAGGTATGAAGAATGAGAAAGGTTGTGAATGGTTTTAGGAGCATACAAAGGTTTTTGGAGGGCTACAAACAAAATTTGAAGATGTTCAAAAAAGTACAAGAATGCTAAAAGATGTTTGAGGATGTTAGAGGGGTTTGTAAGAAAGGTGGATGGCTTCGAGGGACATCAAGGAATGAATGTAAAGAATTGAGGAGGTTTTTGAGAAATGACAGACGATAGGTGATAGTTTCAAGAGGCTAGTATGCCAGTATGAAGAAGTTTATGATGATTTGCAGAACTTAGAATTATGACACAAAGCTTGGACTCAAGAGAATGGCTTTTAAATCAGATGATAAATGGGAGAGGATGACTTCTTTCCTGTTGTTCTAAGTAACTAGTACAAGTCTATATACATTTTGAAGGGATGGTATTTAAAAAGGAAATATAACATGTGGAAAATATGAGGCAATATGCACAGCAATAAAAAACTTTGCAAATCATAAAACAAATAAGAAATGATAATAAATAAAATGTATAGAGTCACGATGTATTAAAAGTACCTGTTCTAAAGTTTCAATATATCATTGAAACACCAAAATGCCACAATCATGTCCTAAAAGTCCTCTGTTGTATCTCCTCATGTCCAGTGGTGCTTGATATGTGATGCACTAACTCATGCCAGGTGTGCTGTGTGTATTGGAAGGGTGGTGGAATAGGCATATGGCATCCAACATTGTTCAAAGTTGTTTGAAGTGTTGCAAAATTGTTTGAAGTCATTCAAAATTGTTTCAGAGTAGTTTCATAGAGTTCATAGGGGTTGGGAGCATGTGTCATAATGTGTCAATGCATTTGGAAATCTCCCCAGACCTTAGAGTGCAAAGTGGACCTATCAGTGCTACCCACAAGTCCATCCATTGGCCCATCTGAACCTGACTGCATGATGCCACTATCTTCGCACTGGAACAGTTGGGTATTGGGCTATAGCATGCACAAATCTTATGGGTTATGTTCTATTTTTGGTGTGCTTTAGGTCCCATGCACTCTTCCCAATTAGTCCACTTTGATGTTATGTGTCACATGTTGCATCTTAGTAATAGTGACATGATTGACCTGTGCTGGTTACCAGATAAAGCAATGCCAATTGAAAATGCAGAAGAACTATAAGGAGATGCTGTGTGATGCCAAATAGTGCCAAGTGCCTGAATTATGTAAAAGCACCCAAGTGCACACAGTCCAGTACCAAATAGGTGTAAAGTGCCCAGATTATGTGAGAATGTGCAGTTGGCTCATGATGTGATCATGGTGCACCTCAAATAAGTGCCCTAGTGATCTGGAAGCCATGATGTGCAGCACAACAGATGTGGTGAAGGGTTGTTATGCATGATAAATGGATAGTGCAAGGAGTGCACAGTGAAGAATGTGAATTGCTGGTAAAGCATAAGAGAGCACATAAAGGCACATCAAGCATGCAGTAACTGTGAAAGGCAAATAATGAGTGTAGGGGGCACACAAAGGTGGTTGAAAGCATAACAAGGTACATTTAGGGTGCATGGTAGAAGGCAGCTAGAGGAGATCCAAAGGTGCAGTAGAAATGTAAAATGCACACAAATGTGCACCTATGCGGTTAAAGGCACACAAATGTGCACAAAAGCATGCTGCACAAAGTAAGTAAAAGTCATCCAAGAGGTGTGCACAATCACAAAAAATGCTGTAGTATAAGCGCAGGGCAATAGGGCACTGTATCAGTGCATGTACTGCCCAATGTGCACCCAAGTGAAGATGCATGCATTAAACCAGTGCCCCCTGCCAAATTCGATGGTTATGCATTCCCATGGATGTGCCTTCCTCTATTCATGCAAGTTATACATCAGTCTATACCCAAACCAATTTGTGGATGATGCCGCTAAAATTTATTGGGCCCTAACATTGAAGTCTGAGCATGCCTATCTCTATGTTGACTGTATATTATACCACAAATGTGGCTCCCTTCCATTCTCTACCTGGAGGGGACTTTCATGACAAGTTCATACAACAATTCTCCCCCCTCAATAAATGCCAATGAGCTGTGACATACCTTGAATCCATCTCCTACTACCAAGCACATCAATCCACAGATAACTACATTGATGAATTTCGAGACCTGGTGGCCATGGTGAGGTATGGGATTGGGTTGCCCATGGTGGTAAAGTTTTATCAAGGTCTTAACTGGGAAATCCAAGACCAGATTGCACAGATGCTGGAAGGACACCCAGCAGACAATAACATAAATGCATGGTATGAGGCTGCTTCCCTTTGTGATAAGAACCAACTCACAAATGTAGCATCCACTGTGGCCTTCCACACTTCTACCACCACCCATGCTCCCCCACCTTTAATCGAGCACCCCCTCATCCTAACCCCATCCCTATGTGCCAACCCTCAGTACTGAACTCCAGTACCTCTGCTCCAATGGATGTTGATGCAGCCTGTAGTCGAGCTCACAGGCTAGATCTCTGCTACCACTGTGGGGAAACAGGATATGTGGCTTAAAACTGTCCCCACTGCCAAGACATCCATAAACTTATGCCTGAGGGATGAGATGAACTTCTCCAAGATCTGTTGGCACTTGCAGATGTTGAAGGGTTGGAGAAAGAGGAAATTAAAGAAGAAGAGGTGGAGGAACAGGATTTTTCCACCTGCAATGAGTGAACAGTACACCTTCATTGCCTGTCTATAACCACTTTAAAGTTCTGTTTGTTGATTAACTATAGGATAAATCTTATTCTATGACTGTTCCTTCTCCAGACCCTTCTGAAGTGGCTAAAGATGTACCTACCCCTTCCTCCCCTTCTCCTCCTCTACCCAGATTGAAATCTTGGGAGTGCAAACTACCATGCAATACATTGTGGCATCCACCCCCTCCCAAAGATCACTAGAATTAAAGATTGAGCTGCAGACTACAGATACAGGGCAAGTGTCAAGATTTAAAATTGCTACTACCAAGGTCGGAACTTGGTCAGGAATACACCAACTTCCAGTCTGACCTGGTCATAGGTGGTCAGAAGTGTTCAGGGGTTCTGGGCAGAATCCACTGGGCTGTAGCATGCCAGGTGAAAAGGGGACAACGAGGACTTGGCTTGAACTTATAAGAAGTTGCACCCTTCTCCTCATCAGTTGTCCAATTTCAGGTGGGAAGGAGTGCAGATGTTTGGCAGGTTTCCAGATGGAGGGTGAAGGTAAAAGGAAGCAGAGGTTATGAAGTGATTAAAGTTGAGAGGAGTCAAAAGATTCAAGGTTTGGTTCAGAAATGAGTCAAGGATAATTAAAGGGTTGATATTAGGCAAAGGATGATATGAGGCAAGATACAAGCAATAGACAATGTAATGCACAAGTACAAGTAATTTGCAAACTGGAGACCAAGGCTAAGCTATGGGCACTTAAATAACAAAGACTGGAAGAATAATAGATAATGTGGAAGTTTACTAACAGGTCTTGGTAAGGGTCCATGACCAGGATTGGTAAGACTGTATTAAGAATAAAGTGAGTAAGCAAATGATTACTAAAGCATGTGATGACTTGTCTGATGACTAAAAGATGCTGTGGCTGGGATGCTGATGGACAAGGTTGAAAAAGAATTAGAAAAGAGTCAGGAATTATCAGGAACCTGATTGAGTGAATTGGGTCTTGACAGCAAGTACTCATTGTCTCTGCTCTCCTGGACTTGGGTGTTGCACCTGGTTCAACAAAAATAACTCAATACCCACTCACTATCTCACCCTACCTGTCTACAATGTGGACAGTTCCCCAAATGAAGCTGGGGCAATTTGGGAGGTTGTCAACCTAGTCCTCCAGTACAAGGATCATAGTGAATGGGCTGACCCAACTGGGGAAGCAGGAGGCAATTTTTGGCTACCCATGGCTTTGTGACCACAAACCTGAGGTCAACTGGGTGACAGGTGAAGTCATGATGAGTCATTGTCCCTTTCATTGCTGTACTTGCTTTACTAAAGGCAGACAGGAATGTCGAGGGTGAAAGGTACTCTTACAGTGCACTCAAAAATGTCATGCTGGCCCAATGCCTATGGCTGATGTGGACTTGGAAGACATTCCAGATCTTGCCCCTAATTCTGATGATGATGAAGAGAAGGTGAAAGAAATTGAGGAAGGTGACTGAATTTTCTACACTGCTATTAACCCTTTGTAGGAGGTGCATGCCACCTTGAACATATCCCAGCACCTCATAGAGGCCTTCCACCAGAACAGGGCATCCAAATCCTTCACTGACTCTGTACTTCCTCACCTGCATGACTTTGAGGATGTCTTCTACAAGAAATCCTTCAACTCACTTTCTAACCATAAGCTGTGGGATCATGCAATTGAGCTCATGCTGGGTGCCACACCTTCCTCCTGCAAAGTCTATCCTCTCTCCCCTAAAGAACAATGACAACTCAACAAATTCATCAATAAACACTTGACTTCAAGTCATATCCACCCTTCAAAGTCACCCATGGCCTTGCCCTTCTTCTTTGTCAAAAAGAAGGATGAGTCCCTTCAACTGGTTCAGGACTATAAATGCCTCAACAACATGACAGTCAAGAATCGCTATCCACTACCTCTTATATCCAAACTTGCAAACCAACTCCATGGGGTGCATTGTCTGTGTCTACCTCAATGACATTCTCATCTTCACTCAAGACCTTGATGAACATCATTGAATCACATGTCTGGTGCTGAAGCGACTTCAGTGGCACAAGCTCTACCTTTGTCATGACAAGTGTGAGTTTGAGAAGACATGAATTGAGTACTTGGGCTTGATTATCTCGGATGGACAGGTGGAGATGGACCTGGTCAAGGTAGCTGGTATTACAACCTAGCCCATGCCCACAAACAAAAAAAAGGTGCAGTCTTTCCTGGACTTCATCGATTTCTAGTGGTGCTTTATTATTAAAGATTTTTTCCACCATGCATGCCCATTATTTGACCTCACTAGCAAGGAGTGACAGAGGTAAAAAAATGCACAGCAGGAGGCATTCAAGAAGCTCAAAGAAATGGTCACTTCCACTCCAATCCTTACCTTTGCTGATGACTCGCGTCCCTTCCATGTAGAAGCTGACAACTCAGACTTTGCGATAGGCACAGTGTTGTCCCAACAGTCTCTCAAGGACCAGAAGTGGCACCCCATTGCCTTCTACTTGAAGAGTTTCAGTGCTGTGGAATGCAATTATGAGATCCATGACAAGAAGATGCTGGCAATAAGGCAGGCATTGGAGGAGTGGTGACATTTTCTGGAGGGTGCTCAACACAAGATCAAGATCTGAATGGACCACAAGAACCTTGAGTACTTCATGACTGCCAAGAAACTTAATTCTTGCCAAGCCCACTGGTCCCTCTACCTCTCCAGATTTAATTTCTCCTTACATCATCACCTGGGCTGCAGTATGGGGAAGACTGATGCTCTTTTTTATCGTCCAGACCATGGTGATAAAAGCAATAACAATCAAGGTATTGTGTTGTGGCCACCTGACCTATTTACAGTCCATGAATTGGAGGGGGTTACCTTGGAGGGTGAGGAGCACAGTATCCTATGTGACATTTGTCATATGAACTGTAGTAGTTCACATGAGGATGCTGTGGCTCTGGCAGTGAAGAAGCTGAGAAAGGAATCTACTTGTTTGCTTCATGCAGCAGAATGGACAGAAAAGGATGACATCCTATACTTCCAATGACCATATCCATGTCTCTAACAATCCCCAGCTTCCACAATGACTCATCTCTCAGCACCATGACTCACTCATTGCCAGCCACCCTGGGCATTAGAAGACATTGGAGCTCATATCATGAAGTTATTGGTGGCCTGAGATGTCCTGACTCATTGGGTAGTACTGTCACACCTGTGATCTCTGCTTACACACTAAGACTCCACAATGCAAAGTTACACCCCCTTTCAGTTCGAGAGAATTGTTGGGATGTCATCAGTATGAACTTCATGGTGGAACTACCAGAGTCCAATGGGTTTTATGCAGTAATGTGCACAGTTGACTCTGCTGGGAAACAAGCTTATTTCATCCCCACTCATATAATTGTCACTGTGCTTGGAGTGGCTCGACTCTATCTGTGCCATGTGTGAAAGCTTCATGGATTTCCAGGTGCATTCCTCTGTGATTGAGGGCCACAGTTTTTTGCAGAGTTCATCTGAGAGCTGTACTGCCTACTAGGGATCAAACTCCTCACCTCAACTGCCTACCACCCACAGACAAATGGACAGATGGAGCATGTCAACCAAGAACTGGAGCAGTACATCTGTATCTTTGTCAATGAGTGACAGGATGATTGGGAAGACCTCCTCCCCATGGCCAAGTTTGGATATAACAATCATGTCCACTCCTCCACCCAACAAACTCCCTTTCTCCTTGACACAGGGTGACACCCACACATGGGGTTTGAGCCTCAGCAAGCACCCTCACACTTGGAGATGGTGAATGAGTTTACAGAGTGGATGAAGGACACCTTGGAGGAGGCAAAGTCAGCTTTGGCTAAGGCAAAGGATGACATAACATGCTTCTACAATCAGCATCACTCACCCACACCCACATATAAGGTTGGTAATCATGTCTACCTTGACTCTAGTGACATTCCACCATGTGACCATCCAAGAAACTTGCCCACCATTTTCTTGGACTATTCCTCATCACTAGATGCATTGGGTCACATGACTACTGCCTATGGCTACCACAGTCAGTGTCCAGACTCCACCCCATCTTCCATGTTGTAAAATTTCTGCCTGCTCCCACAGATCCATTTCCAGGATGGATAACATGGCCTCCTCCACCACCTACAGTGATCAAGGGTGAACCTCAGTATGAGGTTGAGTCCATCCTGGACAGCTGCTTGCACTGAGGCAAACTTGAATACCTAGTGTACTGGAAGGGTTATGGGTATGAGGAGAACTCTTGGATCACAGAGTCCAATGTGAATGCCCCATGACTGGTTAAAGAGTTCCACTGCTGACATTCCTCAGTGCCTCAGCACATCCAAGTGTCCAACGTTGGGCAAATACAGTTTCAAATGCATCAGAGCAATGCATCATAGAAGGGGGGTGATGTAAGGGGAAAGGAAGGCATCCCAGGCATCTGGGCAATTTTCTGCATTCATCCCATATTTTTTTATATTTTATTTCATCCTATTCTGCCTTTTTGTCAAGGTTCAAGATCATTACTACTAAGGTCGGGACTTGGTCAGGAATACACCAGACTTCCTATTGGACTCAGTCGGAGGTGGTCAGAGGTGTTCAGGGGTTCTGGGCAGAATCCACTGTGCTGTAGCATGCCAGGTGAAAGGGTCCAGAGAGGACTTGGCTTCAACTTATAAGAAGCTGTGCCCTTCTCCTTATCAGTTGTCCAATTTTAGGTGGGTAGCATGCAGATGTCTGGTGGGTTTCTGGACAGAGGGCAAAGATAGAATGAAGCAGAGATTATGGGGTGAAATGAAGTTAAGAGGAGTTTAGAGATTAAAGGTTCAGTTCAAGAATAAGTCAAGGGCAATTGAAGGGTTGATATTAGGGAGAGGAAAGGTAATACAAGCAAGTTACAAGTAATTTGCAAACTGGAAATTAAGGCTAAGCTATGGGCACTTAAATAATGAAGGCTGGAAGAATAATGGAAGGTGCAGAAGTTTACTAACAGGTCTTGGTAAGTGTCCATGACCAGAATTGGTAAGACTGTATTAAGAATAAGGTGAGTAAGCAAATGATTACTAAAGCATGTGACAACTTGTCTGTGGACTAAAGGGTGCTGCAGCTGGGATGCTGATGGACAAGAGTTGGAAAAGAATCAGGAGTTATTGGAAATCCAAATGGGTGAAACCAGTCTTGACAGTATTTCCCCTTTAGGGCCGAGCCTATGAGGCACATGAGAGCTCAAAAGTCTGACTTAAAAGCCAGGTCTGTGGTCAGAAAAATTCCAATTTTCTGCCTTACTCTAAAACATGACCCTGCCCTCTCAAACAACTGCACAATGGTTGGATGCCCTCAAGGCCCAGCAAGAAGAGCTAGTCTGGGAGGGACTACAGCTGGAGGAAGAGGTGTGATGCAAGGAGGAGGAGCAATGGGTGGAGGAGGAGTGGCAGGCAGAGGCAGTGCAGAAGGCCAAGGAAGAGTGGAAGAAGGTGGCAGCCACAAAGTGGGCAGGCAAGAGGAAGGCAGTGAAAGAGGAGGGAGAGGCAGAGGGAAGCGGGTCACCTGCTAAGAGGGCAAAGGGCAAAGGGCAGGTGTATGCAGAGTTGGAGGGGGTCATGCAGGTGGAGGCTGCACAGCTCTGCAAGAGGTAAGTAATGGTGACCTTGCTAATGAATACAATGCTGACAATCCCCCCTAGATGTTCTCATCAGCACCTAGCATGCTTTTGGATGGGCTCCCGGGGCCGGTGATGTTACTCAACCTGGAAATCCAAACAAAACCTACTAAATGGCTTCAGATGGTATAACATGAGTCAGAGGAAGGGTGCAAGGGTGAATAGTCTTTATAGGCATACTAAGGTGTTCGAAAGAGTTCGAAAGAGGTTCAAATATGTGCGAAGAAATTTGAAAAAGGTTCAAAGAGGTTTGAAGTTGTGCAAAGTAGTCCAAATAAGTTCAAATAAGTTCGAAAAGGTTCGAGGTATATCGAAGAGCGAGTTTAACAAATGTGAAGTGTTTGTTGAATAGTGATGGGCAATGGGCAATGAAATGTGGAGCAATGATGTGTTTAGTTAATACTCGGGGCAGAGTCTCAACAGAAGGGGCGAACACTTAACCTACAACTGCAGGCATGCTCAGGGTGAGGGGGGAGTTTGCTTAGAGGGCCTCGGATTGTCCTTCAGGGCACAAAGACTATGGGGAGGCTAGTACAGTGGTTTTCAACATGTGCACTAGTTGTGTATGCTAAAGGGGAAGTATGTGCAGTGGTGGGAAAGTGCGCAATGCAAAGAGGCAAAAACGCGCAGTGCGGAAAAACGTGCAGTGTGGAAAAATGCACAATGGGAGCGCAAAAGTGCACAATGATGAGGGTGATGAAGATGGGAGGTGTAGTGGGATGAAGATGGCACTGAGATGTACTGGGGAGGTGACGCAAAGGTTGGGGGCGCTAACGGGATGAAGGCACAAGGGGCGGAAAAAGGTGCAAACGGTGCGCAAAACACGGCTATGCAAATAGGTGTGCAAACGGTGTGCAAATGCAGCTATATGAAGGGCGCACTGCAAGAGTGCACAAATGAGAATGAAGGACGCAATGCAGGGATGAAACGCAACAATATGACAAGGGAATGCAAATGATACACAAATGCGGCTATACGAAGGGCACACTACAAGGGTGCATGGACTGGATGCTGGTGCACAGACTATGTGCAACACTGACTGAACTATGAACTATGAGGGGGGGAAAGATTTTCTGGATTCTCTATCTGTCTGCCTACTATGTACAAATGGCTTATGTGATAAAAAATGGTAAAATAGAGTGTAAAAATAGAAAGCACCATGCGCTACCCACAAGCGCATCCATTTGCCCATCTAAACCCGACCACGCTATGCCGCTGCCTCAGCCAATAAGATTTGCACACCTATAGCCCACTACCCAACTATTCTGGTGCGATGCACTATTTTTGGTGCACTCTAGGTCTCGTGCACTTTTCCCAATTAATCCACTTTGGTGTTATATGTCGCATGCTGTGCCTTAGTAATAATGGTGTGGTCAGCCTGTGCCAGTTACCAGATGAGGCAATGCTGATTGGAAATGCCGAAGAACTATAAGGAGATGCTGTGAAAGGCCAAATACTGCCAAAGCGCCAGGATTACATGAAGGTGCCCAAGGTGCACAGTCCAATGCCAAATAGGTGCAAAGCGCCCCAATTATGTGAGAATGCGCAGTCTGCTCATGTCAGAATCATGGTGCGCCTTGAATAAATGCGCCAGTAAGATGGGAGCTGCAATGCGCAGCGCACCGGTGCAGTGGATTGTTGTGTGTGCGATAGGGATTGTGCAATGAGTGCACAGCAGGGAATGTGAATGCAGGTAAAGCATAAAAGGAGTGCGCAAAGGCACATCGAGCATGCAATAAATGTAGAAGGCAGATAAGGAGTGTGAGGGGGGCATGCAGAGGCAGTTTGAAGCACAATAAGGTGCATTTATGGCACACAACAATTGGCAGCTACAGGGAACCAAAAGCGCAGTATAAATGCAAAAGGCACACAAAGGCGCACCTAAATGGTCAAAGGCGTGCAAAAGCGCACTGTGCAAAGTGTGCGGAAGCCATCTAGGAGGTGTGCACAAATGCAAAAATGCCGTAGTATGCATGCAGGGCGATAGGGAGCCATATCATCTCCTCCCAACTGAAGTACTGACTGTCCTCAGGCAGCATGTGATTGGTCAGTGTAAAATTTCCTTCACTCACATAAGTGGCCATCCTCTCCTTATCTATCTCTGACCACCATCTATCCCCTATAACTCTTTCCACAACCCATCTGTACCCGATCCGATAGCCTCAGCATTTACCTTAGCCCTCAGACAAACGATTCTGGCCCTCAATGAGACCCTCCCTGCTGCTGGGAGTGAGCAGACGACGATGCAAGCTTGGGGTGAAGGTTTTTGTAGTAAACTGGTGTGCTTTTGTGTTTCTATAACTGGTGCAGGTTGCTAAGGGCCGGGGCATGTAGAACATGTATAAAAGCCGTGCAGACACTGTTAAAGACAATGCAGAACTCGACGTGCTCCTCACGAAGGCACGCAGTGCATTCAGTGGGATCATGGTGGAGGAGTGGCTTACTTGGGGCGAGGAGCTGATGCCCGATATGCATAAGATGATTGAGGAGAAAGAGCAGTCAGAGGAATTTGAGCATAGGGCGCACAAGCTGGTGGGGTGGCTGGAAGCGTGCGCAGAGTGCACCGAAGCATGCAAGGCATGCCACGCACTCTTGACTGCTGAACTGCAGGCGCCCGAGGTTAACTTGGAGCGTCTGGAAGGTGAGTTCAGAGCAATTGATGAGGTGAGCGATATAGATACTGAGGAGGATGAAAAGGCATGCATCACGCTGGTGCGCTCTCTGTGTATGCTTTCTAAAGCTACCAATGCTGAGGTTGTAGGCGAAGGAACTGGGGAGTCTTGGGAGAGTGGGGTGACGAGCGAAGGGGAGAGTGAGCAGAGCGATGAGAGCACCAGTGCGGGTGAAGGTGCAAGTGCACGCCCAGTGCGCGCAATGCGGCAATGTGCGTATGTTGAAGTGCCACCACTGAGTGGCATTGGTGCCACCTCCAACGCTAATAGCAGATGGGTAAGTTTCTTTGGATATGCTTCAAACTCACTAAACAGTTCCCCTTTTCTACTCTAGTGTGATAACTGCCACTGCATGGGCCAACTGGCTAGGTGCGTCTCTGTCAATGGAAAATGGTGCGCCCCATGCGCGAAGGGTAAGAGAAAGTGCGAATGGATGAAGCACACCCTCGCACAGCTGCACGCAACTTCTAGAGGCAGGAAAGCGGCTACTGGGTGCTCTGGTGTGTCTTTTTGTCATCCTCCTTTCATGCTGTGCTAACTATTTCAAAGGTGCATCGCAAACTGACAAGGGCAACGAGAGCGATGCGGGGCTCATCAGCCCCTCAAAAGAGCGCACATTGAAGTGCCACAAAGTCGAAAATGCGCCCCCTCCCCCATTGCAAATGCGCCCAAGGCTGCGCCACCTTACCGTTCGCTAGGCAAGTGCACACATGCAATCCTCGTGCCAAACAAGATTGGGAAACACCTCAGGGGATGCGGTCTACCAAGGCCAGGATGTTGAGGCGCTTGACTTAGCCCAATGCTGCTCAGTGGTCACAGTGTTGGGCGCCACACATGATCACCTTAAAGAAGATGTCCAAAGGTCGCTCATCGAGTTAGAGGTTGCTAAGAGCTGGTTGCACAGCATGGAGCAATCAGAGGCGGATGCAAAGGTGAAACTGGATGCGACCTCGGAGTGCTTGGAGTTCCTGGAGTCCATTGAATAGCTGCTCGCCTGTATAAGTTTTAGATAGTGTATCAATCAATCCCTCTGTTGCGCCTGTGATATGCGTGATGCGCTGCGAAGTGGTGCAATGCGCAAATGTGTGCATTTTGCACCAACCTGCATGCACACTTCTATGGTGCCATAAAATGAAAATTGTAAGTCCAAATAATATATGTGAGGGAAAAGAGATAAGATAAGCAATGTTCGAGCAAGAAATGTCAAGCACACAAAAATGCGCACCAGCGCAAAATGCGCAAATGCAAAGGAGTGTGGAAAAATTGTCCAACCATCACTTTCCTCCTTCCAACTGAGATATTGACCATGTCCAACGATAAAAGAGTAAGATATAAAATAAAGTGCACACCATATGACAAAGTCTAAAAAATGGGAAAGGCTCAGTAAATTATCATGGCCAGTAAAACCCATGGGTTGCACAATCATGGAACGTGTCCAGATGTGACTTCGCGAATAGGAAAAAGGTAACGTAAAAAACATGAAAGAAAGCAAAGCGTACATATAAAAAGGTAAAGTATCCATAATGGTGCACACGGAGTGCTAGTTGCATGCCTCATTGGTGCTTTCTTCATCCTCAGCACTATCTCCTTGCGCTTCTTCTTCATCAACTGCTTCTTCATCTTCTGTGTCCACTACTATGGACTCTTCCATCTCCCTCAACTGCGTTGTGGTGATATTGAGCGCTATGTCAGGAAGCGCAATGGACTTGTGCGCGTGGTACGGCAGTAGGTGGAATGCAGCTACTGGCCTGTCGAATACCATCCCATTGAGCTCACAAACAATATATGCGCCACCTCGATTGTGCGACACTATAACTAGAGGACCGAGATAATGCATGCACATTTTGCGGTTAAGGCTCTTCTCGATCACTGTGTTGCACATAAGGACTAAATCACCATGCTGGAAGTCAAAACTGCGGATGGTTTTTGAGTGCACTTTCTCGAAACGCAGTGCCACTTTGTGCCTTTCTGCATCGATGCAGGAATAAATGCGTGCTAAGTCTTCTGGATGCTTTTGCAAAGTGCGTGCGCGCTGCACGATCAAGTCTGTAGTGGAGAGTATAGAATCTGGGGGTGGGTTAAGGTATGTCGCTTCAATGATATCAAGAGGGATTAGAGGCTGCACGCCTGTCACAATGAAGTATGGCAAGATGCCAAGGTGCTTCTGAACTGTGATGCGCTCCACCCAAAAGACTGAGTACAGTGTGCTGAACCACTTTGATTCCACTCCATCTTTGGCTTTGATAAGTGCTTGACACACGTCGAAATATGCATGCTCAACAATTCCATTAGTGCACGAGCTATAGCCAGATATGCAGATGTGATTGATATGGTAGCGCTTACTGAGATAGGCTAGTGCTTTGATCAATGGCTTGCTGTTATCAATAACTATCTCACACAATACACCCCATCTGCAGATGAGGTCTTGAAACATCCAATCGCCAAGTGCACTCGCATTTTCTTTAGGGAGCCCGCAGAATTCTGGCCAAGTCACAAGTGAGCAATGCCCTTGGACAATATAGCGCCACCCTGCTGATACTGGTAAGTGCATCATATCAATATAAACTTTACTGAAGAGAGGCGCAGGCATTGCGATGACTGGCGGTATTAGAACCTTCTGCGTTTGCTGGATCTGGCAAATATGACAAGTGCACATGAACCAAAAGATGTCATCCATAACATGCAGCCACCAAAAGCGCTCGAGCAATGTGGAGCACATCACATAAAAGTGCTTGTGTCCAATGTTGTCATGGATGGCACGCAATATTGGTAAGCATCTAGACTGCCAAATAACAAGCTGGTGAGTGCCATGCACATTGCGCTTCCATAGGCACATCTTGTCTTTGAAAAATGTGCTCGCGTAGTGCACGAGCGCACTGTACTCAGAATCTGTGAAGTCGCTAGGGCGCATTAGGGTATCCATCCAAATCCACACCAAATCTAACTTCTCATCCTCTGCATCTGCAGTTGCACTCCTTGGAACTTGGCTATAGTCGTCATCGTAAATAAGTGCACTATTGCGCGCATTTTGCACATTTGTGCTTGGCTCTGGCTGTGTTAGCGTGAGTGCTTGCACATCAAAGGACTGTGAAATGGGACGTATTGTGTGCATAAAGCCATGTAGTGCATCAATCCAATCCTCGAACTCTTTATCCTCTTCTCCTTCTAAGTTTTCTGGCTGCTTTGGCTGACATGAAAGCCCATCTGGACCATGCACTACTCCCCTAACATCCACAAGTGTAAAGTGGAATGTAAGGATTGAGACAATCCACCGGTTAATGCTAGCGGATGGTTGGATATTGGGGTTTTGTAGCATGCCCTTGATATAGCGCGCATCAGTCTCCACAATTAAGTTGCGCACACCTATAATATAAAGGTGCAAGTTGTGCAGTGTGCAGTAAAGCCCATAGATCTCTCGCTTCAGTTGCAAAAAGCATGCTTCTCTGTCGTTGAGCGTAATTGAGCCAAATCAGTCATAAATGCACAATTTTGCATCTGCACTCTTTTGCTGGCAAAGGTAAAAGCTGACCACTATCTGGGAAGTGTCGACCGCAAGGATAACAGGGAGTTCTGAATAATAATCAATCAGTTGTAGCGCAGGACACTCTAGTACTGCTTGCTTGATGTCATTTTGTGCCGCTATCTGCTCTGGGCCCCATTCAAATGGAGTGTCCTTGTGTGTAAGCCTTGTGAGCGCATTAACACAGTGTGCATAATTGTGGATATAAATGCGCATTAAACCAACTGTTCCCAAGAATGCACGCACTTCTGAAAGCATGTGGCATGCACCCCAATTGCGGATAGCATCTACCTTGTCGCATTCAGGTTTTCTACCTTCTGGTGTGCAGTAATGGCCAAGGATGATGAAGTTCTCAGTGCACAGTATGGATTTCATCCCAGAGAAAGTCTTGCTGCTATATTTCATGCACTGCACAATGTGGTTCACATTCTGGAAGTGCTCCCACACAAAGCGCCTTATGCCAGGGTTTGCAGTGAGCGCTTCACACGATCCATCTGGTAAAATGTAGTGCTTCGAAGGCCCCTTGACTGGGACATCGTCAATATAGGGAATGGTGTAATCTGGAATCTCTGGCTGCAGAATATAGCACACATCATTGTGGAAGATTGGTACCAAGTTTGTCCAACCCATTGGCAATGTAACGAGGCGCATTGCGCCATACGGCATCTGGAATGTCATAAGGTCATGCGACGATTCTTTGATTAAGCACTCGTCGTATCCCACATATAGATCAAGGACAGCGCTGCATGCATGCCCCACAAACTGCTCTGCGAGGTGCTCAGATGTAGGGGTGATGCTGGAGTGTTTAATGGTAATGCAATTAAGTGGCTCGAGGCTATGTACAATGCACAGCACTTTTCCATCTTTCTTGCACATGCAGAACCAGCGCGATCTATATGCCGAATTTGAGTGCTCATAAATGCCTGAGTCTATTTTCTTCCAGATAATAGTGCAAACTTCTTTGTATATGCCTGGCAGAATAGGGATGTTGTGCTCTATCCAAGGAGTGTGCAAAGTGCAGTGTTGCTGGAGCTGGTAAGAAGTGGCATGGCTTCCCCCTAGGCTTTGTTGGAATGGTGGAGATGGCGCCAGTGTTCAGATTGCAGATTGTCATTGTTTGCAGTTTGTCTGCAAAGTTGTGCACAATGGAGCGCATTAACACATCGAAAGGGTGCCCTAACAGAATATCGTAAGCAGGTGAATGGATAACATGAACTTGCACATAGACAATGATATCCCCAATGCACGCAGAAACATTGTGGGCAAGCCCAAGTGACTCATCTACCTCTCCATTGGCCAATTGCATGTATAAGCAAATGCGCAGGTCATACTGAAGCCCAAGACGATGGCAGACCACTTCTGACATTGCGATAATTTGTGAACCCAGATCTAAGATAGCTTCAAAGTATTCTTGGTTGTCAATCAATAAATCAATGGAACGAAGTGCATGTGACTCCTTTGCAACCTTCAAAACATCCAGGTTTTCAATTTTGCCTGGCTGGAGATGGGTGAGGTACTGTTCAAATGGATCCTGCAAAACAGTAGGAAGCAGTGCTGCAATTGCCACGCTAACTGGAGGTGTTGCATTAAGTGCTTTATTTTCCACAAAAGGCACGTGCGCATCGCAGTGCACAAATGGCATAACGCTCGCAAGGTTGGTAGCTACCACTTCTGCGCTGGTAGCTGCAATGTGCTTTGGGGTAACTTGTTCTCTATGGTGCTATCTGTGATCGGGTGAAAGGGATAGGAGCTCTTCATGCGAAACCATAACAGAGGGCACCTTCATGGTGCGTGCATATACATCATCAACAATCTGCGGGTTCTGGATTGGAACAACAGTGCAGTATGATGGCTCTTTGCCTTTGGAAGTGTTAGATGGTATGTCTGGTTTATCTGCTGCTGTGGGTGCAAAACGCGCTTCAGGAATGTTGGAATAGGGATGTATGGGCATCTTGTCAGGCGCTTCAGTTGCACTCACAGCAAGTTGCAAAGCTGGGGACTTGATACTGTCGGCGGGTGCAATGTCTGTGGTTGTAGAATGCACACTCTCTTGATTGGATGTATTGCATGGTGCACGCCACAGAATTTCAATGCTGTCAAAGACTTGCCTCTTCCGAAGCACCATCAACTCTCACTCGGGTGCATCAATGCGTTCTTCCTTCGTTAGTTGCACATTTGGTGCACTTTGCATATAATCTGCTGCAGGCACTGAAGCAGCAATGTACATCGACTGTAAAGGTGCTGCTGGAGCTGGATGAGGCGCTATATTGTAGATGAGCTGCAAATTGGTATTAGATGAAAGTCGACCAGTGGCTATCTGCCCTGGGTTGCGCTTATGCCATTCCTCGATGCGCTCACCCAAGAAGTTGCCTGGAATAGAACACAGCATGAATGCACCACCTGGGAGTATGATGCACCCTTCCGCATTTCGCCTACACTTTCCTTCGCTAATAAGGCACTCAATTGAGGCGCACTCAGGGATATAATGCCCTGTCTGACTGCAACCATTACACTTGTCATTGTTCGAGCGAGGCATGCCATTTCCGCCATCTCTGCATGATGCACTTAACGCAGTAAGTATTGTCTGTGTCATACATTCAAATAAGACTGAAATGTCTTTTGCTTTGACTGTGGGCATGCTAGGTTGTGGCTGGGAAATGGGTGCATTGGGTGCTGAGTAGGGCACATACATATCAGGGGTTTGCACTGTGAGCCCAGTAAGTGGCTGGAAATAGTGCACTGGGCCTTCAAAGATAAAGTTGATCGCATCACGAATTGTGTCTAATGAGTATGGCACATTTGCAGGCTGATTTGGTACCGCATTCGCAAGGTGGCTCAAAATGCGCTCAAGCTGGTCTGGTCGAAACACCCTAATGAACATGCGGCTTTGGTTGTAGTGCACCAATATGCCTTGCGCAACTAAGTATTTGCTGATGTTGAAAAATGCATGATAATAGTGTGCAATTTTTTCTGCAGTTATGAGGCCAATGCATGCGGTCTCATCAATAAGCTTGTCCAGGTCACTAATACTCCATTTGCTGCCATCCCTAGACCCAGGATAGAGCTTTAGGACAGTGTCTTTGAATGCACCATAGTTGTGCCTCATGCTATACTCCGGTAGCAGTTTCCAAGTGTCTGCAGTGTCACTGTCCAAATAGTGCACAGTGTGGAACTTCTTATCAGTCTCGTCGGTGATGTTACAATCGCGGAGGAGTTGTGCAAGCTCCCCAAAGTACTTCTGGAGTTCACACGGTGTTGCAGGGTCGAAACGTGGCGCATTTTGGTTAGATGTGGATGGCATATGCATGGTAGCCATAGTAGGTGGAATAAGGTGTGTAGAGTTAAGTTCTGGTAAAAGCACAGCAAAATTCGAAGGCGGGGAAGGATGTGGTGATGCGGACGGAGTTAAGGTAGGTAGGGATGATTCAGGTGAAGGTGGAGGTAAAGACAGCATGGACAAGTGATGTGTGTTGTTTAGGAAGAGTGATTCAAATACTGGTATTTCCCCAAGCTGGAGTGCAGTTGCTAACAGCTCAGAATGGAGAGTGCAAAGGTGGTTAATGTTGAAGTGAAGGGCGAGCTGATGGAGGTCTAAAATATGGTCTGATAAACAGAAACCCCTCGCAGTGGGCTCCAGAAATGATGTGTTTAGTTGGTACTCAGGGCAGAGTCTCAATGGAAGGGGCGAACACTTAACCTACAACTGCAGGCATGCTCGGGGTGAGGGGGGAGTTTGCTTAGAGGGCCTTGGATCATCCTTCAGGGCACAAAGACTATGGGGAGGCTAGTACAGTGGTTTTCAATGTGCGCACTAGTTGTGTACGCTAAAGGGGAAGTATGTGCAGTGGCGGGAAAGTGCGCAATGCAAAGAGGCAAAAACGCGCAGTGCGGCAAAACGCGCAATGGGAGCCCAAAAGTGCACAACGATGAGGGTGATGAAGATGGGAGGTGTGGTGGGATGAAGATGGCACTGAGATGTACTGGGGAGGTGATGCAAAGGTTGGGGGCGCTAACAGGATGAAGGCACAAGGGGCAGAAAAAGGCGCAAACAGTGCGCAGAATGTGGCTATGCAAATAGGTGCGCAAATGGTGCACAAACACAGCTATATGAAGGGCACACTGCAAGAGTGCACAAACAAGAATGAAGGATGCAACGCAGGGATGAAATGCAACAATATGATGAGGGAATGCAAATGATATGCAAACGCGGCTATATGAAGGGCACACTACAAGGGCACACAGACTGGACCCTGGTGCACAGACTATGTGCAATGCTGACTGAACTATGAACTATGAGGGGGGGAAAGATTTTTTGGATTCTCTATCTGTCTGCCTACTATGTACAAATGGCTTATGTGATAAAAAACAGTAAAATAGAGTGTAAAAATAGAAAGTGCGATGCGCTACCAACAAGCGCATCCATTTGCCCATCTAAACACAACCACACTATGCCGCTGCCTCAGCCAATAAGATTTGCGCACCTATAGCCCACTACCCAACTGTTCTGGTGCAATGTGCTATTTTTGGTGGCCTCTAGGTCTCGTGCACTCTTCCCAATTAATCTGCTTCAGTGTTATGTGTCACGTGCTGTGCCTTAGTAATAATGGCGTGGTCAGCCTGTGCCGTTTACCAGATGAGGTGATGCCGATTGGAAATGCGGAAGAACTATAAGGAGATGCTGTGAAAGGCCAAATACTGCCAAAGTGCCAGGATTATGTGAAGGTGCCCAAGGCGCACAGTCCAATGGCAAATAGGTGCAAAGCGCCCCAATTATGTGAGAATGTGCAGTCCGCTCATGTCAGAATCATGGTGTGCCTTGAATAAATGTGCCAGTAAGATGGGAGCTGTGATGCACAGTGCACCGGTGCGGTGGATTGTTGTGTGTGTGATAGGGATTGTGCAATGAGTGCGCAGCAGGGAATGTGAGTGCAGGTAAAGCATAAAAGGAGTGTGCAAAGGCACATTGAGCATGCAATAAATATAGAAGGCAGATAAGGAGTGTGAGGGGGGTGCACAGAGGTGGTTTGAAGCGCAACAAGGCACATTTAGGGTGCACAATGATTGGCAGCTATGGGGAACCAAAAGCGCAGTATAAATGCAAAAGGCACACAAAGGCACACCTAAATGGTCAAAGGCATACAAAAGCACATGGAAGCGCACAAGGGCACATGAAAGTGCACGAAGGCGTGCAAAAGCATGCTACGCAAAGTGTGCAGAAGCCATCTAGGAGGTGCACACAAACGCAAAAATGCTGTAGTATGTGCGCGGGGTGATAAGGAGCCATATCAGCAAATACAATAGTTTTGAGAAATTTTGTGATATTTTGCAGAAGTTAGAGATATGACACAAACTAAGACTCAAGAGAACGGTTCTTAAATCTGATGATAAGTGAGAGGATAACTCGTGCTCTGTTCCCCATTGGTTTTCTTCTTTTCTTCTATAACTAATACAAGTCTATATACAATTTGAAGGAATAGTACTAAAAAGGAAATAATAACAATTGTAGAACATGAGGCAATGTGCACAGCAATAAAGGTATTTTAAAACATAAAACAAATGAAAAATGATAATAAGTGAAACGTTCGGTGTCGCCATATAATAAGAGTACTTCTCTTGTTGTTTCAATAGATTGTTGAAACATAAAAATGCACTTATTGCATTCTAAGTCTCTTGTAGTTTCTCCTCGTGTCCAGTAGTGCTCGATATGTGACTAAATGGCTCACTCCATTGAGCAGCATGTATCAAAAGTGTTTTAAGACAGCTATAGGGCAGCCGATATTGTTCGAAATGCTGCAAAGTCATTCAAAAGCCAGTCCAGGATGGTCTTTACTTTGTCTTCAGACATCCGGAGTTTATCCAGTGACAAGATGAACCTGAGATATTCAACTGTATTTTTGTGGAACTCACATTTCTGTGGAGAGGCATAAGGTCTATGTTTCCAGAGTCTCCAGAGGACTTCTTTAATGTGAGCCTTGTGTTTTGACATGTTGTCAGAAAAAATAAGGATATTGTCAAGATAGATGATGACACAGACATCGAGCATGTCACTGAAGATGTCATTCATGAGGCACTGGAAAGCTATGGGTGCATTAGTGAATTCGAAGGAAACCACCAGCCACTCGAAGGACCTGTAGTGGATCCAGAATGTCATTTTCCGTTCATCACCATTGGCGATGCAAACCAAATGGTAAGCATGTTGGAGGTTGATCTTTGTGAAGATATGGGATTTGTGGAGCATGTTGATAATCCTCAACCTGGAAACCTAACAAAAACCTGCTAAAAGGACTAGGAAGTGTAACACAGGCTAGAGGAAGGGTGTGAGTTGGTACTAAATATAATCACTGTTACCCAAAGGTCATAGTTAGAGGTGTAAAATGGTGAGAGATGTTGTGAATAGTTTTTAGGTGCATACAAAAATGTTTGAAAGAGGTTCAAAGAGGTTCAAATAAGCTCAAAGAAGTTCAAAGTAGTTTTGAGGAAGGTTGAAGATGTTCGAAGGGTTTGGGAAAGAATAGGAATAGTTTTAAAAGATATTGGGGGACAAATATAGCAAGTTAGAAGTGTTTTTGAGTGACAATAGGCGATAGGTGATAAGTTGAGGAGCTAGTATGAAAGTTCAAAGAAGTTCGCAATAATTCACAGAACTTAGAAATACAAAGCGAGACTTGGACTGAAGAAAACAGCTCTTAAATCAGATAATAATAAAGAGGGCAACTTCTTCTCTGTTGTTTTAAGTAACTAGTACAAGTCTATATACATTTTGAAGAGATAGTACTAAAAAGGAAATATAACATGTGTAGAACATGAGGCAGTATGCATAGCAATAAAGGACTTTGTAAATCATAAAACAAATGAGAAATGATAATAATTGAAATGTACAGTGTCCCAGTATAGTAAAAGTACTTATCCTATTGCTTCAATATATCATTGAAACACAAAAGTGCTATTATCACATCCTAAAATCTTTTGTTGTGTCTCCTTGTGTCCAGTAGTGCTCAATATGTAATGCAGTAGCTCGTATTGGATGTACTGTGTGTATTGAAAGGGTTTTAGAATAGCCACATGGCAGCTGACTTCATTTAAAGTGCTGCGAAGTTGTTTGAAGGTGTTCAAAATGTTGCAAAGTGATTCGCACCCCAGACCAGGTACAAATCCTGTTCAAAATTCATTCAAAGTGATCGCTAACATGTTTTTGAATTTTGAAGTATGTCAAATTCTTCTTGTCGGCCCTGTCAAGAATGATGAGCCAGTCGCAGGGCCTTCCAAGCCATTGACACCCAAATCGAAGCAGAAGGGGCAGTCGTTGAAAGGGAAGGCTGTTAAGACAGAAAAAGATGACCAGACTGGGGATTGAACCCAGGACCAATTGGACATATACCAGATGCTCTACCAACTGAGCTATCAGGTCTTACTAGATTTAATACAACAATGTGATATGAACCAGATACTATTGATGTAACCACCACTTGACCACTGTCAATATTACAGCAGGGGGGAATTAACTGCATCCAGTTTGTCTGTTAAGGAGCAAGCCTCCATATTACATAATCACCCAACAATGTGTCAGATTACACAATCCAACAAAGGCGAAGGTGAAGGAGGTTCAATCTGTCAAGGACATCAAAGGGGGTGAGGATGGATGGACAGTGTGCTGTGGCTTGATTGCTGCAAAACTGGTGCAGAAAAGAGTGGAGATGGAGATATTGGGGAGGGAAATAGAAGTATTAGAACAAATGCTAGAGGAGTAGAAGAAATTTTTGTTTCTGTTTTTTTTTGTTTTGTCTATTTAAAATTTGAAATTTTGTTAAATGTCTTTGGAAAGTAAGGTGAAGATAAACTGAAAATATAACAAATGAAAGATGAAAATTTAGGGAAAGGCTTAGTAATTCATCATAGCCAAAAAACCCTTTGGAGTTTGTGTGACCACGCTATGATGCAATATCATGACTTGTACTGTACACTAAAAGCAATTGAAATCTTTTGTAAGTAATCATGAAAAAGAAAAAGAAGAATAATTATTTATTTTCAAAGTCCCAAAAATCTTTGGAAGTATCTTTGTCAAAGAGTTTGTATTTTTTTTTCAATGCTGCAAAAGTCGGATGTAGAAAGCCAATAATAGGCATAGAGGGCATAGATCTTGCCATCGAGGTTGATAAATATGTTTCATACTGATGACTGGCTGTTAAATATAAATTGGCAAGGATCTAAGAATAAGAAAGAGTTTTCAAGGAATTTGAGGAGTCCATATCAGGAATATTTGCAGTGCATTTGATAGTGATAGATGAATTAGAAGGATCAAAAGAGATAACAAGAGTGCACTGGTCTGTGTCTGAAATTTCATCCTCTAGTTGCAAAAATTCTCTCTGACTACCTTTTGATGCTGATTAGAATGGGATGGATCATGTCAAATTAGGGTCATATATTGTAATTGTCTGAGCTTCATTTCTGTAGTTTTTAACAGTGGTTTTGGTGAGCACATTGAATGGATGACTGAAAAGAATATCATAGGTGTGAATCTGCATGAATAGCATGATACTCCCAACTTTGCAAGGTACATTTTGTGCTAGACCTAAACTTTCATCAATGCCTCCATTAGCCAATTGAAGTGGGATATGGATCAAAGGATCATAGGCAAGCCTGAGTTTGTGGCATCCAAAGTTGAGGATGGTGCCAAAGTCAAGGTTGGTAGATTAGTTGCCATAGATGAGATGGATGATGCTGGTACTTGTGGAATCGATTGTTTGACTGGTGCAGTGTTTTGAGGAATTGAAGGCTAAGATGTAGGAACTGTTGGTGTGTTCAAATTAGTTCTGGTGAAGGGCCTACCACTTTGCAAAGCATATATCTCCTGTTTGAGCTTTGCGATCCGATCTTCAGCTGCTGTGGATAGTTCAGAAACCTGGTAGATGCCTCTGGATGGTGTCAAAGTAGTCATCAAAGGTGTGATGTTATATATTAGTGATGGAATAGCTGTAGTTGGAGGGTTTTAATTTATCAATTCTGTCCCTGATAAAATGACCAGGAATGTTTCGAGGAGTGAACCATCCATTTGGAAAGACAAATTTTCCTTCAGTATTCTTTTTACACTTTCCTTCATTGATATAGGACTAGCAAACCAAGCAGTCACTAATAAAATGACCAGTGAGTCCACAGAAGACACAAACTAGATTTTCGAGCTGGTCCAAATAAAATCCACTATTAGGTCAAGGAGTATTAGTGGGTTTGGAATCTGCTAGAGCTGTGATGGATGTAGTTGTGAATTTTTTGAGGATTTCCAATAAGTTTTCTGATTTAATCTGTGTCAAAGATGTCCAAGTCAATGCTGAAGTGCCTGAAGATTGTGAGCCATGTAACGATGTCAAGTCCAAACTAATTGACCCTGCTAAAACAAAATTTGCTGCTGCATGAATATCGTCAAGTGGATAAGTATCATCTGAATAGTGGTCAGGAAATTTAAGTTCAAGTCATTGTGCAATTTGTGACCATAAGCCTGGCTGGAAACCTTGAATGAATGCTCTACTCTGTTCTGCTTCTGAAATTTGGCCTTTAGAGAGTAGAAACTTCATGATGTTGTAGAATGATTTGTAGTATAATCCAAAATTGCTTGCATTAAAGATCCCCATATGAAGTTGTTTGCCAATGAGCTTGTCCATGTCTGAAATTTTTGATCATCTTTAAAACCAGGGTATAATCTGTAAATTGCGATGTGAAAATCCTGAAATAAAGTGCCTGTTTCATATTCTGGAATTGATTCACAGAGTTGGGAGGTGTCAATGTCGACATATCAGCAGGCATGTTTCTTCATGACCTCTGAATCCATAATGTTGCAGTCTATAAAAAGTATTTCGAGCTCATTAAAATATTGATGAAGCTCTCAAGGTTGAGTGGGGTTGAATTTCGGTGCTGTGGAATGATCATGAGATGGCATAGTTGCTTGTGTAGCCATGAATGTGACAATTCTTGGGGTAGGAGTTAGAACTTAAGTGAAGGATGGTAGATACATATGTCAAAGTCATTGGAAGTATGAATGAAAGAGTAGATGACGAGGATGAAAAAGAGGTTGAGGTTGAAGATGAGGATATAGGCAATGGAAACAGTCAACGATGTGTAGACTCTGCTTTAGAAACTGTAATTAGAATATCTCTTGATTGTTCGAGAGATTCAAAGGCATGGCGAGTCTCAATTATAAGATTTTGAGCTTGAGTTGGCCTAAGCTGGGAGATTCGAGATGAATTAGGCAATAAAATGGTTTAGAAACCCTTCATGGTGGTCTCCAAAATGATAATACTCAACCTGGAAACCTAACAAAAACCTGCTAAAAGGCCTAGGAAGTGTAACACAGGCTGGAGGAAGAATATGAGTTGGTACTAAATATCACCACTGTTACCCAAAGGTCATAGTTAGAGGTGTAAAATAGTGAGAGATGTTGTGAATAGTTTTTAGAGGCTAAAAAGTTGTTTGAAAGAGGTTCAAAGAGGTTCAAAAAAGTTCGAAGTAGTTTCAAGGAAGGTCAAAGATGTTCGAAGGGTTTGGGGAAGAATAGGAATAGCTTTGAAGGATATCAGAGTATGAGTATAGCAAATTGGAAGTGTTTTTGAGTGATGATATGTGATACATGATAAGTCGAGGAGCTAGTATAAAAGTTTGAAGAAGTTTGCAATATTTCACAGAACTTAGAAATATGGAGTGAGACTTGGACTCAAGAGGACGGCTCTTAAATCAGACAATAATGGAGAGGGCGACTTCTTTTCTGTTGTTCTAAGTAACTAGTACAAGTCTATATACATTTTGAAGAGATAGTAATATATGGAAATATAACATGTGTAGAACATGAGGCAGTATGCACAGCAATAAAGGACTTTGTAAATCATAAAACAAATGAGAAATGATAATAATTGAAATGTACAGTGTCCTATTATAGTAAAAGTACCTATCCTATTGCTTCAATATATTATTGAAACACAAAAGCACTATTATCACATCCTAAAGTCTTTTGTTGTGTCTCCTTGTGTCCAGTAGTGCTTGATATGTGATGCAGTAGCTCATATTGGATGTGCTGTGTGTATTGAAAGGGTATTGGAATAGCCATATGGCAGCTGACTTCTTTCAAAGTGCTGCAAAGTTGTTCAAAGGTGTTTGAAATATTGCAAAGTTGTTCGAAGTCATTCTAAATCATTTGAAGCCATTCAAAATAGTTCAAAATTGGTTCAAAATCAATTTCATGGGGTTCACAGGGGTTGGGATCATAAGTCATAATGTGTCGATACATTTGGAAACCTTCCCAAACCCTAGAGCACACAGTGGACCTATCAGTATCAAGGAGGTCAGAAACTAGTGGGAATGGGTAGTGATCCTTCTTTGAGATGCAGTTGAGGCCCCAGTAGCTGACACATAACTGTAGTGTACCATCTTTCTTCTTGACAAAGAGTATAGGAGTGCCATGAGGTTATTTGGAGGGTCAGATGAAGCTGGAACAAATGTTTTTTCAATAAACACTCGCAGGGCTTCAAGTTCAGATGGACATACAGCACAGAGACAGGGTGGCATTATCTTCCATCTCTGTCTTTAGGTCATAAGGGCAGTGTGGAAGAAGTGTGTCCACCTTCTGTTTATTGAAGATGTTGGCAAACTTGTGATATTTCTCAGGGATATTCGAAAGATCCACTGGGTTTCTTGTGACAGCCAAGGATTTGGCTGTAAGGCCTTCTAGAGAAAAGATCATTTGAAAGGCAATAGCCCCAGGAAGTTTGCTAGCATGCATGTAAGTGGCAGCATTGATGAACAAGATTGCAGGAGGTGTGTGGGTATCTGCTGGAAGGTTTGGAGGTGACTCAGAAGTCAGAGGGCCAGAAGATGTCAGGGGTGCTGGACCTCTATGATCTGTGGAACTGAAAGTTATTTGGCCAGAAGACCAGTCAATCAACAGATTGTATTGCTTCAGCCAGTTGTGACCAAGGACTGCAGAACAGGAAGAGTCGAGCAGGGTTACATAAAATGTCAGATTGAACACTTCACCAAACAGAAAAGTGACTGGAAGTTTCGTGACTTGCATGATGACAGAGTTGCAAGTTTCATCAAACAGTCAGAGTCCAATTAGCAAAATAGTTTCTGTGCTGAAATAAATTTCTAGCATGAAAGCGGAGTCGAGGAAACAGTGGGATGAGCCAGAGTTGATAAGGGTTCGTGTTGGTACAGAGTTGTTGGAAATGGATAGGAGGATGATCAGGGGTTAGGGTCAGAAAGAGTGGATGTGTTGAGATGAACATAGGCAGCCAGCTAGGAAAGGTCAATGCAGCCCTCAGCTCCATTGGCATATTCCTGAGGGTTGTGGACTATTTTTTTTGAGTCCACAGAATCTGGCTGCCTGCTGTCGTATGCTCTAAATGTGCCCTGTTATGCTTCAAACCACCTCCGTGCACCCCCCCCACACTCCTTATCTGCCTTTCACAGTTATTGCATGCTCAATGCACCTTTGCATGCTCCTTTTATGCTTTACCTGCAACTCACATTCTCTGCTGTGCACTCATTGCACAATCCCTATCACACACACAACAATCCACCACACCAGTTGCACTGCACATCACAGCTTCCAGCTTACTTGTGCATTTATTCGAGGTGCACCACAATTCCAACATGAGTGAACTGCACATTCTCACATAATCTGGGCACTTTGTGCCTATTTGGCATTGGACTGTGCACACTTGGGTGCTTTCACGTGATCTTGGTGCTTTGGTGCTATTTGGCCTTGCACAGCATCTCCTTATAGTGCTTCCACATTTCCAATTGGCATTGCCTTATCTGGCAACTGGCACAGGTTGATCACATCATTATTACTAAGGTGCAGCATGTGACACATAACACTGAAGTGGATTAATTGGGAAGAGTGCACGAGACCTAGAGCACACCAAAAATAGTGCATCGCACCAGAACAGTTGGGTATTGGGCTATAGCATGCGCAAATCTTATTGGCTGAGGCAGCAGCATAGTATGGTCAGGTTTAGATGGGTGAATAGATGCACTTGTGGGTAGCGCATGGTGCTTTCTATTTTTACACTTTATTTTACTGTTTTTATCACATAAGCCATTTGTACATAGTAGGTGGACAGATAGAGAATCCAGAGGATCTTCCCCCCCTCATAGTTCATAGCTCAGTCAGCATCGCACATAGTCTGCGCACCAGCATCCAGTCCATGCGCCTTTGTAGTGTGCCCTTTGTATAGCCATGTTTGTGTATTGTTTGCATCCCCTCATCGTATTGCTGTGTTTCATCCCTGTGTTGCATTCTTTGTCCTTGTTTAAGCACTCTTGTAGTGCACCCTTCATATAGCTGCATTTGCACACTGTTTGCGCCTTTTTTGTATAGCCACATTAGGCACACTGTTTGTGCCTTTTTCCGCCCATTGTGCTCTCATCTTGTTTGCACCTTTAACCTGTGCATAGCCCTCCCAGCACATCACAGTGCCACCTTAATCCCACTGCACCTCCTGCTTTCATCACCCTCATTGTTGTGCACTTTTGTGCTCCCATTGCGCATTTTTCTGCACTGCATGTTTTTGCCCCCTTGTGTTGTGCATTTTTCCACCATTGTGCATATCTTCCCTTTAGTGTACACAACTAGTGCGCACCTTGAAAACTGCCATACAAGTCTCTTCATAGTCTCCATGCCCCGAAGAATGATCTGAGGCCCTCTAAACAAACCCCCTCACCCCCAAGCACACCTGCAGTTGTAGGTTTAGTGTTCACCCCTTCTGTTGAGACTCTGCACTGAGTACCAACTGAACACATTACTGCTAAAACCAAATCATTGTGTTTAGTGATGCAAAATGGTATGGGATGTGGTGAATAGTCTGTGAGGGCATATGAGATGTTCGAAAAAGTTTGAAATAGGTCTGAAGGCATGTGAAGATGTTCGAAGTAGGTTTGAGAATATTCGAAGTTGTTTGAAGTAAGTTCGAGGAGGTTCGAAGATGTCCAACTGTTGGTGAGTTATGTCAAAAACAAATATAGCAGACATGAAGTGGTTTTCGAGTGGCGATAGATGATAGGCGACAAGTTGAGAGCAAATATGAAAGTTCAAAGAAGTTTGTGATATTTTGCAGAACTTCAGAGATACAACAGTAGCTAAGACTCAAGAGAATGGTGATAGATCCACTGCACATGTTGAGGTCTGGAGAAGGATTTAACCATATTGACACATTATGACATGCATTCCAAATTACTATGAATGCCATGAAATTGACTTCGAACTATTTTGCACTAGTTTGCACTATTTCAGATGACTTTGAACTATTTCAAACCATTTTGTGACATTTCACGACACTTCAAACAACTTTGCAGCATTTTAAATGACATTGGCTGCCATATCACTGTCTTCAAACACTTTAGATACATGCTGCACATCCAGAACAAACCATTTAGTCACATATTGAGCACTACCGGACATGAGGAGAGACTACAAGAGACCTAGAATGTGATAAGTGCAGTTTTATGTTTCATTGATATATTAAAGCAATAGAACAAGAACTCTTACCATACTGAGACAATGTATGTTTCACTGATTATCATTTTTCATTTGTTTTATGTTTTACAATACCCTTATTGCTGTACATATTGCCTCATGTTCTCCACATGTTCTTGTTTCCTTTTTAGTAATATTTCTTCAAATTGTATATACCCTTGTATTAGTTACTTAGAATAAAAGAGAATACCAATGGGGAACAGAGCATAAGTTACCCTCTCACTTATTGTCAGATTTAATAGCCATTCTCTTGAAGTCTTATTTTCATGTCATATCTCTAAGTTCTGCAAAATATCGCAAACTTCTTTGAAACTATCATATTCGCTCTATGTTTTATCACCCATCGCATATTGCCATTCAAAAAACACATCACATTCGCTAAACTCATTCCTCGATATACCTTGAACCTCTTTGAGCTTATTTGAACTACTTTGCACATCTTCAAATGTTTTTGAACTATTTCGTGCATCTTCGAACCTATTTTGAACTCATTCGAACAACTTTGTACACTCTTACAGACTATTCACACCATTCCTTGTCAATTTGCCTCACTAAAAGCAATGTTTGAGTATCAGTGGTGATATTTAGTACCAACTCACACCCTTCCTCTGACTCATATTATACCATCCAAAGCCATTTAGTAGGTTTTGTTTGGGTTTCCAGATTGAGTATCATCAATGGCTCTTAAATCTGATGGTAGTGGAGAGGGTAACTTATCCTCTGTTGTTTTAAGTAACTAGTACAAGTCTATATACATTTTGAAGAGGTAAGTACTAAAAAGGAAATATAACAAGTGTAGAACATGAGGCAGTATGCACAGCAATAAAGGTATTGTAAAACATAAAAACAAATGAGAAATGATGATAATTGAAATGTTTGGTGTCACCATATAGTAAGAGTACTCCTCTTGTCGTTTTAATAGATTGTTGAAACCCCAAAACCATTATTATCATATTCTGATTCTTTTATCATCTCTCCTTGCATCCAGTAGTGTTTGATAAGCAACAGAAAGGTTCATTCCGGATGTGCAGCATGTATTGAAAGGGTTTCAAGACAGCTATATGGCAGCCAATGTCATTCAAAATGCTGTGAAGTCATTTGAAGTGTCGCGAAAATGTTGCAAAATGGTTCAAAATAGTTCAAAGTCATTTGAAATAGTGCAAAATAGTTTGAAAAGGATTTGAAGTCAATTTCATGGTGTTTATAGCGATTCAGAGTGTGTGTCATAATGTATAGATATAATTAGATCCTTCTCCAGACCTTATAGCGCATAGTGGAACTATCATCCTCCCCCTTACTGAAATCCTGACTGTCCCAGTCAGCTGATCAAAGTCACATGTGGAATGCATGATCATGTTGAAAACTTAGGGAGATTCAAAATACTTCTCATTCTTCTTCATCCATCACCTTCCTATCATCCAACGCTAGCTTTCATAATGTCTCTTCTGGCCAAACTCAACATTGAAGTCATCAAGTATGTGAAATCGATGCCCAAGTGTGGCATCACAGAAGATATTGATTTCAAAGTCTGGGGGCGGGGTTTTTGTGAAAAAATGGTGAGTTTTGTGTTCATACTCATTTCCAGTGCTCTATATTTGTGTTTCATAGGCAGAATATGATGAACTCACAGATGACCTGGTGGAGGAATGTGACCCAGCTGTACAAAATGTTGTGGACAAGGTTTTCAAATTATACAAACCAATGGCTCATCGTCAGTGGATTTTGTGGGGTGGGAGTTTGCTGTTTGTGGATTTAGTGGAAGAGGTTGAATGGGAAAAAAGGGAGGAGGACATGAAACGGGTTCAAGAGGAGAAGGAGGCAGCACAGAAGGCAAAAATCGAGGGTTGAAGGACTGCACTGGCAGAAGCTCAGAACACAGCTCTTGCTGCATTTCATGCAAAAATGATTTCGAAGGAGGATCTACAGAAGAGAAATGGGGAACTTGCAGCAGAGGCGAGCACTATTGAGAGGACAGAGGCCAGAGAGGCAGATGAAGATGAGGATGAGGACAATAGCAAAAAGGAGCTACCCATTGTGTGGGTAGTGAAGCAAAAGGCAGTAGAGGAGGAGGAGGTTGATCGGGAGGCCAATATTGAGGATGCAGGGGATGTGAAGTGGGTGCAGGTTGAATCGAGCAGGCTCCTCGATTTTGAGGGCCTGGTGAGTTTTTACTTTAGGTTTGAAGAAATTTCGAGGTTCTAATACTTTCATAGTGCAATCGATGTTCTGGGTTTAAGTCCCAGCCATGATGTGTCATCAAGGAGGGTGCTGCAAAATGCACCAAATGCACCTAGGAGGCACAGAGGTGCTATTGGGAGGGGTGTCGAGGTGAGGGCTTTGAAAAGGCGAGACAAAGAAGTTTGGGGGTGCAAAATTGGATTTGCACCCCAGACCAGGTATGATTTTCATTCAAAATTGTTTTGAGGTAATTGCTAACTTTTGTTCAAATTTCATAGTACATCAAATTTGTCTTGAAGGCCCTGTAAAGGGCATCAAACCAATTGCAGGGCCTTTCCAACTGTCACCATTGTTGAAATCGAAGCACAAAAGGCAATTGTCGAAGGGGAAAGCGAGGGAGGCATGACTTGTCAAAGGGGTCAAAGGAGGTGAGAATGCGTGGGCTGTGTGCCATGGCTTGATTGCTGCGAAATTGGCACAAAAGAAGGTGGAGGTGGATATATTGAGTAGGGAGATTCAGGTGTTGGAGGATATGTTAGAGGAGTAGGGATTTCTTGTTTCTGTTGTTCTGTTTTAATTTCAACTTTTTTGTTAAATGTCTTTGGAAAGTAAAGTAAAGGAAAAAATGAATATAATTAATGAATAAAAAATGTCTTTTAGGGAAAGGCTCAGTAGTTCATCATAGCTGAAAAACCCTTCGGAGTTTGCACGACCACACTATGATATGATATTGCAACTTGTATTGTACACTAAAAGCAAATGAAATCTTTTGTAAGTAATTTTGAAAAAGAAGAGGAAGAATAATTATTCATTTTCGAGGTCCTGGATTTCTTCAAAAGTATCTTCTTTATTGAAGCTCAAAGTTGTTCAAAGTTGTTCAAGGCATTCAGAGTCGATATCGAGAAAATTCGGTGGAAGAGAAATCGATTTTCAAGCAAAATATGGTCAAAATGTGGCAATAGGTCTATGTAGTACTGACTTATCAAGTTTGCGGAGAATATAAGCCCCTCCATAGTTTTGTTCAATAACAATAAGAGGGCTGACATATTGTGGTTTCATCTTGCGATTGAGGGATTTCTCGATTTGCATGTTTCAAAGTAGTACTAGATCTCCTTTCACAAAGTTGTAGTCATGCATCATATGTTTGTGAACAATTTCGAAGCATTTTGCAGCTTTGATTCAAGATGCATAGACCTTTGAATATAACACTTCAAGGTCATTCGATCATTTTTGTAGTGCTATGGCTCATCGAGCTATGTATAAGATTAGTTGTCGATAAAATTGAATTGGGTGACAGTTGTAAGTATGTTGCCTCAGAGATGTCGAGGAGTATTAGAGGATGTGCTCCTGTGATTGCGAAGTAAGGAGAACAACCCATGTGTTTATGAACCATGACTCATTCTGCCCAAAATACTAAGTGCACCCCTGCTGACCATTTTGCTTGTTCTCCATCGACAGCTTTGAATAAGGATTGTCGAACATCAAAGTGGGCTCATTCGATGAGTTCACTGGCATGCAAATTATAACTGCTAATTCAAATATGGTTAATGTGATATCACTTCACAAGATACTCCATAGCTGCGATAAATGCAGTGCCGTTGTCAATTACAATTTCATATAATGAACTCCATCGACAAATAATATCTTTAAAGATTCAATCGCCAAGTGATGTGGCATTTTCGTGTCGAAGTTTTCGCCATTCTGGATAGGTCGTTAGTGAGCATTGACCTTGTACAATGTATTTAAATCCATTCGAAGGTGGCATTTGCATTGTATCAATATAGACTTTGCCAAAAAGGGGTGCTGGAGTCGTGACTGTCAGTGGAATTAGAACATTTCACATTTGTCAAATTTGGCATAGGTTGCAGGTTCGAATATACCATGCAATGTTGGCTTTCATATTCAGCCACCAAAATCGAAGGGCGATAACTGATTTTGTAGCAAAAACCATTTTGTGTCCGATGTCATTGTGAGCTGCACGAATGATTTCAAGATGACGTTCTGGAGTAGCCACAATTTTGTGAGCTCCATGGGAGTCTTTTCTCCATAGTTTGCCAGAGTCTAAAAAGAATTCGGTGCAATATCGAATAAAGGTAGCATATTTTGTGTCTGATAGATCAGGGGGTTGCACCAAGTCATGTAACCATTTTTGAATGTGATGTAACCTGTCATTGTTCATTTTTGCATTATTCATTCATGAGACATCATTATAGGTGAGGTCCTCCCTCTTACTGAAATCTGAAGAAAGGGAGAGGGTCAAAATTTGATTCAAAGTAAATGGTTGAGTTGTAATAGGATTTATTTGATGTATGAAACCATGAAGATAGTCGATCCAGTCTCCAAAATTATCTTTGTTGTCAAGCCGAGCATCTTCATCTTGTGGGGGGGTCTTGAAAGTCCATCAGGACCATGGTGTGTTCCTGCGACATGGACTAATGTAAAGTGAAAGGTTAGGATGGATACTATCCATCAATTGACACTAGCGCTAGGTGTGATATCAGGATTCAAAAGCATGCCTTTAATATACCGTGCATCGACTTCGATGATAAGCCTTTGAACTCCTATTAGGTACGGTCATAGTGCTCCTAGAGCATAATATAGACCATTGATAGGTCCACTGCACATGCTAATGTCTGGAAAAGATTCCCACTTGTATCGACACTTTATGACACATGTTCCAAACTGCTATGAATTCTACAAAATCCATTTTGAACTATTTTGCACTATTTCGGATGACTTTGAACTATTTCAAACCATTTCATGACATTTTGTGACACTTCAAATGACTTAGCAGCATTTCAAATAATATTGGCCACTGTATAGCTGTCTTGAAACACTTTCAATACATGCTGCACATCCAGAACAAGCCAATTCACCGCATATCGAGCACTACCAGACACAAGGAGAGACTATGAGAGACTTAGAATGCAATAAGTGCAATTTTATGTTTTATTGATATATTGAAGCACAAGATAAGGACTTTTACTATATGAGAACACTATATGTTTCATCATTTATCATTTATCATTTGTTTCATGATCTACAAGTCCTCATTGTTTGATATATTTGCCTCATGTTTTACACATGTTCTTATTTCCTTTTTAGTACTATCTCTTTATTTTGTATATAGACTTGTATTAGTTAGTTAGAACAGAGAAGAGCAATGGGGAACAGAGCATAAGTTACCCTCTCACTCATTGTCAGATTTAAGAGTCGTTCTCTTGAGTCTTATCTTTGTGTCATATCTCTAAGTTCTGCAAAATATCGTGAACTTCTTCAAAACTATCATAGTCGCTCCTTGTTTTATTGCCCATCACTTATCACCATTTGAAAAACACATCACATTCGCTAAACTCATTCCTTGATATACTATGAACTTCTTTGAACTTCTTTGAACCTCTTCAAATTTCTTTGAGCTTACTTCAAACTATTTCACACATTTTTGAACCTATTTCAAACTCTTTCAAACACCTTTGTATGCCTATACAGACTATTCACACCATCCCTCATCAATTTGCCTCACTAACAACAATGTTTGGTCTCAGCGGTGATATTTAGTACCAACTTGCACCCTTCCTCTGACTATGTTATACCATCCAAAGCCATTTAGTAAGTTTTGTTTGGGTTTCTGGGTTGAGTATCATCACTGTAAAGTTCGAGTTTTGGCTGCAAAAATTGGGATTCATGGTCGTTAAGTGTAATCGATCTGAATCAACTATAATATTGCTTTTGAGGGTTTTCAGGATCGCATTGAGGGAGAAAGAAACCAATAGCAATGTTCGAAGTGTCAACCGATAGGATAACTGGGGCTGGAGATGAGTAATTGATAGCTCGAATCGCTGGGGAGTTGATTAGAGCTTCTTTCAAATCTTCTTGGGCTGCTATTTGTTCTGCTCTGAATTCAAAAGAAACATCTTTTCTAGGGAGTTGGATTAGTGCTGCAGCTCATTGAGCAAAATTTCAAATAAAGATATGACAAACTCCAATGGTTTCTAGGAATGCTTTGACTTCTGTGAGGCTTTGACATGGTCCCCACTTGCTAACAGCTGTGATTCAAGTAGGATCGGCCATACAACCTTCGATAATGCATTGATGGCCTAGAACAATTATTTTGGGGATGCAAAGATAGAGTTTCGGACCTGAAAATGTTCCTCCACAATACTTTATGCGCTGAACTATCCGTTTTCAAAGTGTTCCCAGACAAAGCGTCGAATAGCTGGATTGTTGGAAATCATTTCGTATGATCCACTAATTGTTCAATATTTTGATTTCGGACCCTTAACCAGTGTGTCATCAATGTAAGGAATAGTGATATGAGGAATTTTGGGCTGTAGAATAAATTTCATGTCATTGTGTAAGATCGGGACAGAATTTGTCCAACCCATGGGTAGGGTAACGATGCAAAGTACTCCAAATGGTGTCTGAAATGTTGTCAGATCACAAGATGATTCTGCAACTTTCCTTTCATTGAATGCCACATAAAGATCCAACATTCCTCTGCATAATCATCCCCCAAATTGTTCTGCTAAATGTTTGGGTATCGGTACGATGCCTGAGTGCTGGATCATTACTTGGTTAAGCAGTTTGAGATTGTGAACAATTTGAAGTGACTTTGCATCCTTTTTTGCAATAAAAAATCATCGTGATCAGTATGAAGAGTTCAATGGTTCATATACTCCTGCTTCTATCTTCTTTTTCAGCATTTTGCATATCTGTTTGTACAAACCTGGAGGTATAGGAATGTTTTGCTCGACCCATGGAGTGTGAGGAACAACTAGAAATTCTATAGGAGGAAAGAAGTCAGAGAAAAAACTTTCTTGCTCTCATTCTGTCCATGCAAAAGCTGTTTCATGATTTCAAATAAAATCATGCATAAGATTTCATTCCTCTGGCCATAGAAAATCACCAGAATGATTCTTGTCAATAATAGCTTTATGTTCAAGTGAATACTGGGAAGTGGGGATAAATGATGGTGGATGAGGATTTAGTTTTGGCATGTTTTTGAGAGGGTCACCAGTGATTGTTCAAATAATGCAAAATCGGTTGGGTAGTTCAGTAATAACTGGGTGAACTTTTTGTGCTACAGGCTTGTATTTCTTTTTCGATGCAATAATAGGCATGGAGGGCATAGATGTTACCATCGAGGTTGATAAATATGTTTCATACTGATGACTGGCTGTTAAATATAAATTTGCAAGAATCGAAGAATAAGAAACAGTTTTCGAGGAGTTTGAGGACTCCATATCGGGCATATTCACAGTGCATTTGATAGTGATAGATAAATTAGAGGGATCAAATGAGATAATGAGTGCGCACTAGTCAATGTCCAAATTTTCATCCTCTAATTGCAAAAATCCTTTTGACGCTGATTAGAATGGGGTATTGTGGGGATTGCACACGATCATGTCAAATTAGGATTGTATGTTGTAATTGTCTGAGCTTTGTTTCTGTAGTTTTTGACAGTGCTTTTGGTGAGCACATCGAATGGTCGACCAAGTAGAATATCGTAGGCTGGGTCGTGAATTATGTGGATTTGCATGAATAGCATGATACTCCCCACTTCACAAGGCACATTTTGTGCTAAACCCAAACTTTCATCAATGCCTCCATTAGCCAATTGAAGTGGGATGTGGATCGACGGATTGTAGGTGAGCCCAAGTTTGTGGCAAATTTCTTTGGACATTGCAATAATTGAAGAACCGGGGTCTATGACACTTTTGACTGGATTTCTTCCATTGACATTCATGATGATTGACCTAATCAAATGGGATTCCTTTGTGGTGATGAAGGGTTCCAGAATATCACCAGGTTGAAGACTGTTAATATAAGTTTTGAAGGGATCATTGATTATAAAAATCTCATCATTAAGCAAGTTCATGGCATTATTTCCTTTGGACTGCTGAATTCAACATGGAGTGACCTGTTCCTTCCATTTTGTACAAACTTTGGGTGATAGAGACAACAATTCCTTGGGAGTTAGTGTGATAATTGGTGTCTTCATCAAACAAGCAATAACATCTTCTGTTATTTTATCTTTTTGAATCAGGGCTTGGGTATGGTGCAAAGGACCATCTTTGGCTTTACCTTTCACAGTTGATTTGAAGTTTCGTTCGTGTGGTGGTAAGTACAAATTTTCTTTTGCAGCAGCATAGAGATGAATGATGGGCTGCAGAGTTGTTTACAAAGTCTAAGATGGTGCTGAAGTCGAGGTTGGTAGGTTCATCGCCATAAATGAGATGGATGATGCAGGTACCTGTGGAGTCAATTGTTCAACTGCTGCAGTGTTTGGGAAAACCAAAGGTCAAGAGACAGGGACTGTTAATATGCTTGAATTAGTTTTAGCAAATGCCCTACCACTTCACAAAGCATATATCTTTTGTTCGAGCTTTGCGCTGCGGTCTTCAGATGTCACAGATTGTTCAGAAACCTGGTAGACACCTCTCTAGGTGGTTTTGAAGTAGTCATTGAAGATGCAATGTTATACATTAGTGATGATGCAGTTGTAGTCAAAGGGTTTCATTGAGTCCATTCGTCAATTCTGTCTTTGATAAAGTGACCAGGGATGTTTTGAGGGGTAAACCATCCATTTGGAAGGATGATTTTTCCTTCATTGTTCTTTTTACACTTTCCTTCATTGATATAGGACTGGCAAACCAAGCAGTTACTTATAAAATGACCAGTGAGTCCACAAAAGACACAAACTAAATTTTTAAGCTGGTCCGAATGAAATCCACTGTTAGGTTGAGGAGGATTAGCAGGTTTTAAACCGGCTAGAGACATGATGAGTGTGGTTGCGAATTTTTCAAGAATCGCCATTAAGTCTTCTAATTTGATTTGTGTCAAAGATGTCAAAGTCGATGCCAAAATTTCTGAAGATTGTAATGATGTTGAATTTGAACTAATCGACCCTGCTAAAACAAATTTTGCTGCTGCATGAATGTCATCAAGTGGGTAGGCATCATCTGGATAGTGGTCGGGAAATTTTATTTTCAGTCATCATGCAATTCGTGACCATAAACCCAGCTGAAAACCTCGAATGAATGCTCTACTTTGTTCTGCCTCTGAAATTCAGCCTTTATATAGTAGAAACTTTATAATGTTGTAGAACGACCTGTAATATAATCCTAAATCACTTGCGTTAAAGATACCCATATGAAGCTGTTCACCAACGAGCTTGTCCATGTCCAAAATCAACCATTTTTGATCATCTTTGGAACCAGGATATAGTCTGTGAATTGCGACATGAAAATCTTGAAACAAAGTGCCAGTTTCATATTCAGGAATCAATTCCCAGAGTTCAGACATACAGTGACTCACAAAACTGAGTCAATGTTTTGCACTTTTTGATTCATTGTTGAATAGCTTCCCATAAACAACAAGACCAAACAAGGTATTGGTCTACCGAATAACATACATGATCAGGGCTACCAAACAAACAAAGAATTATGTAATTTTAATCATCCCTCATGGAGATATGATTATTTTAATTCAGGGACTCATTGACTCAGTTTTGTGAGGGGTAGTCAGAAATATTAGAATCTGATGCTCCACCAACTGTATAATGTCAAAAACTTGACAGATGGTTTCTAAGGTGATGTGACCCTTGATGGGACCTTAAATTATAGTATTTAATTAGGACTAGCATTCTTCATACTTCAATATTCTCCAATGCATCCCATCTCCTCTGCTCAGAAGGAAAACATTCTTTCCCTGGCCTCCAATCATTATTCTACCCACAATATTGCCTCTAAACTCAACCTCAGCCAGTCTAGTGTATCCAGAACACTCAGGGCTCTCCATCCAGACCTGGATTCCCCCTCTGGTGGTTGTCCTTCTAAGCTCTCATCTACCTCTCAGAGAGCCATCCTTACCCAAATCACCACTGGCAAGGCTGCAAATGCTGTTCAGGCCACCCATTACATCAACAGCATCATCCCCACTCCAGTCTCCTCAGACACAGTCAGAAGAGTTCTCAGAAAAAACTCATTCAAGGCTGTGGTGAAGAAGAAAAGGCCCTTGCTTAGTATAAGGCATAGGAAAGCAAGATTGGCTTTTGCTCAGAAGTATAGAGAGTGGACTGTGGAAGACTGGAGGAGGGTTATTTGGTCAGATGAGACTAAAATCAACAGGTTTGGGTCAGATGGGAGAGAATGGGTCTGGAAACAGAAGGGAGAGGGGCTGATTGAGAGAGAGGTGCAGGGAACTGTCAAATTTGGGGGAGGAAACATTATGGTATGGGGGTGTATGGGATGGAATGGAGTTGGGTATCTTGCAGAGGTTGAGGGGAGGATAAATGCTGACCAGTATGTGTCCATTTTGAAGGACCATATGCTGCCTAGCTTGGAGGAGAGTGGAATTTCTGGAGAAGAGGTGATTTTTCAACAAGACAATGACCCCAAGCATACCTCAAAAAAGGCCAAGAAATGGATGGAAAACAACAATATTACTCTTCTGGATTGTCCTGCCCAATCTCCAGACCTCAGTCCTATTGAACATCATTGGGTTCACCTCAAGAACCAGTTAGACAAGTATCCAACAGCACCAAAAGGAATTTGGGAGTTATGGGAAAGAGTAGTAGAAGAGTGGAATAATATTCCATCAGAGGTGTGTCAGAATTTGATTAAAAGCATGCCTAGAAGGTTGGAGCAGTTATTAAGGCCAAGGGAGGTCATACAAAGTACTAGAATTACAATTTATCATAATATTGATACCACCTCACAAAACTAAGTCAATGAGTCCTTGAATTAAAATGATCATATCTCCATGAGGGATGATTAAAATTACATAATTCTTTGTTTGTTTGGTAGCCCTGATCATGTATGTTATTCGGTACACCAATACCTTGTTTGGTTTTGTTGTTTATGGGAAGCTATTCAACAATAAATTAAAAAGTGCAAAACATTGACTCAGTTTTGTGAGTCACTGTATCGATCTTGACATATTGGCAGGCGTGCTTCTTCATAAGCTCTGGATTTGTAACATTACAGTTAATAAAGAGTATTTCAAGCTCGTTAAAGTATTGACGTAGCTCTCATGGTTGGGTAGGGTCAAATTTGGTGCTGTGGAATGTCCACAAGCTGGCATTGTCGCTTGGGTGGCCATTGTTGTAATGATTTGAGGAGTTAAAACCTGAGCAAAAGATGGTAGATGTGTCAAAGTGGCTGGAATAATGAATGATGTAATAGACAATGAGAAAAAAGAGGAAGACAAGGTTGGAGATGAGGAAATAAATAAAGGAAACAAATGACAATGTGTGGATTCTGCATCAGAGACAAAAATTAGAATATCTACCAATTGTTCAAGAGATTCAAAGGCCTGGCGAGTTTTGATTCTAAGGTTTTGAGCTTGAGTTGGCCTAAGCCAGGAGATTCGAGATGGATTAGGCAATGAAATGATTTAGAAACCCCTCACAGTGGGCTCCAAAAATAATGATACTCAATCTGGAAACCTAACAAAACCTGTTAAAAGGCTTAGGAAGTATAAGTCAGGCTAGAGGAAGGGTGCGAGCTGGTACTAAATATCACCACTAAAACCAAAATGTTGTGTTTAGTAACACAAAATGGTATGGGATGTGGTGAATAGTCTGTGAGGGCATACGAAGATGTTCAAAAAAGTTCAAAATAGGTGTGAAGGTGTGCGAAGACATTCAAAGTAGGTTCGAGAATATTCGAAGTTGTTCAAAGTAAGTTCGAGGAGGTTCAAAGATGTCCGACTGGTGGTGAGTTATGTCAAAAACAAATATAGCAGATATGAAGTGGTTTTTGAGTGGCGATAGATGATAGGCGACAGGTTGAGAGCGAATACAAAAGTTTGAAGAAGTTCACAATATTTTGCAGAACTTCAGAGATATGATGCTAGCTAAGACTCAAGAGAACTGCTCTTAAATTTGACAGTAGTGGAGAGGGTAACTTATCCTCTGTTGTTTTAAGTAACTAGTACAAGTCTATATACATTTTGAAGAGGTAAGTACTAAAAAGGAAATATAACAAGTGTAGAACATGAGGCAGTATGCACAGCGATAAAGGTATTGTAAAACATAAAAACAAATGAGAAATAATGATAATTGAAATGTTCAGTGTCACCATATAGTAAGAGTACTCCTGTTGTTGTTTTAATAGATTGTTGAAACCCCAAAACCATTATTATTGCATTCTAATTCTTTTATTGTCTCTCCTTGCATCCAGTAGTGTTCGATAAGCAACAGAAAGGTTCATTCTGGATGTGCAGCATGTATCAAAAGGGTTTCAAGACAGCTATACAGTGGCTGATGTTGTTCGAAATACTGTGAAGTTGTTGGAAGTGTCACAAAATATCACAAAATGGTTCGAAATAGTTCAAAGTTGTTCAAAATAATGCAAAAAGTTCGAAAAGGATTTGAAGTCAATTTTGTGGCATTTATAGTGATTCAGAGTGCATGTCGTAATGTATAGATATGATTACATCCTTTTCCAGACCTTATAGTGTGTAGTAGACCTATCATTGTATCTTCTCAAAGTCACACTTGTCATGATGAAGATAGAGCTTGTGCTGCCAAAGTTGTTCCAGTACTAGGTGCATGATTCAGTGATGTTCATCGAGGTCTCAAGTGAAGATGAGGATGTCATCGAGGTAGACACAGACCATGCCTTCCAGTATGAGATCATAAAAAATATCATTTATTATGGTCTGAAAGGTGGCAGGACTATTAGTGAGACCAAAGAACATGACAAGCAGTTCAAAAAGACCACAGTTCATGTGAAAAGCTGCCTTCTACTCATTCCCTTTTTTTATCCCAACATTGGTGTAATCTCAATGGACGTCGAGCTTGGTGAAGTAGCGCATTGATATGGCTCCCTATCACCCTGCGTGCATACTATGGCATTTTTTGCAATTGTGTGCACTGCTTGGACATCTTCTACTCACTGTGCACAATGTGCTTTTGTGCACCTTCATGTGCTTTTGTGCACCCAAGTGTGCTCCCGTGCACCTTTGTTTGCTTTCTGTGCTCCAGTGCACTCCATTGCACTCCATTGCACTCCATTGCACTCCATTGCACTCCATTGCACTCCATTGCACTCCATTGCACTCCATTGCACTCCATTGCACTCCATTGCACTCCATTGCACTCCAGTGCACTCCCATGTGCTCCATTGCGCTCCAGTGTACTCCATGCACTTCAGTATGCCTCTGTGCGCGTTTGTGCACCTTTTGTGCGCTTCCATGTGTAATTGTGCACTTTCGTGCACCTTTGACCATTTAGGTGCGCTTTTGTGTGCCTTTCACATTTCTACTGCGCTTTTGGTTCCCCTATAGCTGCCTGCTGTCATGTGCCCTAAATGCACCCTGTTGTGCTTCAAACTGCCTCTGCACACCCCCCCACACTCCTTATCTGCCTTTCACATTTATTGCATGCTCGATGTGCCTTTGTGCACTCCTTTTATGCTTTACCTGCAACTCACATTCTCTGCTGCACACTCATTGCACAATCCCTATCACACACACAACAATCCACCACACCAGTTGCACAGTGCATCGTGGCTTCCATCTTACTGGTGCATTTACTTGAGGTGCACTGCAATTCCAACATGAGCAAACTGTGCATTCTCACATAATCGGGGCGCTTTGCACCTATTTGGTATTGGACTGTGTGCACTTGGGTGCTTTCATGTAATCCTGGCGCTTTGGCAGTATTTGGCCTTTCACAGCATCTCCTTATAGTTCTTCCACATTTCCAATCTGCAGCACCTTATCTGGTAACCAGCACAGGTCAATCACATCATTATTACTAAGGTGCAGCACATGACACATAACACTGAAGCAGATTAATTGGGAAGAGTGCACGAGACCTAGAGTGCACCAAAAATAGTGCATCGCACTAGAACAGTTGGGTATTGGGCTATAGGTGTGCAAATCTTATTGGCTGAGGCAGTGGCATAGTGTGGTCAGGTTTAGATGGGCAAATGGGTGTGCTTGTGGGTAGCACATGGCGCTTTCTATTTTTACACTTTATTTTACCGTTTTTATCACATAAGCCATTTGTACATAGTAGGCAGACAGAAGGAGAATTTAGAGGATCTTTCCCCCTTCCTCATAGTTCATAGCTCAGTCAGCGTCGCACATAGTCTGTGCACCAGCGTCCAATCTGTGCGCCTTTGTAGTGCACCCTTTGTATAGCTGTGTTTGCATGTTGTTTGCGTCCCCTCGTCATATTGCTGTGTTTTGTCCCTGTATTGCATCCTTTGCCCTCATTTGTGCACTACTGCAGTGCACCTTTCATATAGCCACATTTGTGCACCATTTGCGCATTTATTTGTATAGCTGCATTTTGCACACTGTTTGCACATTTTTCTGCCCATTGTGCTCTCATCCTGTTTGTGCCCCCAACCTTTGCACCATCTTCACAGCACAACCCAGTGTTGTCTTCATCCCATTACACCTCCTGCCTTCATCATCCTCATCGTTGCGCACTTTTGTGCTCCCATTGTGCATTTTTCCACACTGCACGTTTCTTCCCCTTTGTGTTGTGCACTTTTCCACCACTGTGCATATCTTCCCTTTAACATACTCAACTAGTGTGCACACTGAAAACTGCCATATCAGCCTCTCCATAGTCTCCACACCCTGAAGGACAATCCGAGGCCCTCTAACTGAACCCCCCCCTCACCCTGAGCATGCCCACAGTTGTAGGTTAAGTGTTCACCCTTTCTGTTGAGACTCTGCACCGAGTACCAACTGAACACATCATTTCTGGAGCCCACCGTGAGGGGTTTCTGTTTATCAGACCTTATTTAGACCTCCATCAGCTTGCCCTTCATCTCAACATTAACCACCTTCACACTCTCCATTCTGAGCTGTTAGCAAGTGTGCTCCAGCTTGGGGAAATACCAGTATCCGAATCACTCTTCCTAAACAACATGCATTACTCGTCTGCACTGTCTTTACCTCCACCTTTACCTGAATCATCCCTACCTACCCTAACTCTGTCTGCATCACCGCATTCTTCCCCACCTTCACATTTTGCTGCGCTTTTACCAGATCTTAACTCTACATACCTTATTCCACCTATCATGGCTACCATGCATATGCCATCTGCATCCAACCAAAATGTGCCGCGTTTTGACCCTGCAAAACTGCGTGAACTCCAGAAGTACTTTGAGGAGCTTGCACAACTCCTCCGTGATTGTAATGTCACTGATGAGACCGATAAAAAGTTCCACACTGTGCACTATTTGGACAGCGACACTGCTGACACTTGGAAACTGCTACTGGAGTATAGCGCGATGCACAACTATGGCACATTCAAAGACGTTGTCCTAAAGCTTTATCCCGGCTCTAGGGATGGCAGTAAATGGAGTATTAGTGACCTGGACAAGCTCATTGGTGAGACTGCATGCATTGGCCTTGTAACTGCAGAAGAAATTGTGCACTACTATCGCACATTTCTCAATATTAGTGAATACATAGTTGTGCAAGGCATATTGGCACGCTATGACCAAAGCTGCATGTTCATTAGGGTGTTTCGACCAGACCAGCTAGAGCGCATTTTGAGCCACCTTGTGATTGTGGTACTGAATCAGCCTGCAAATGTGCCATACTCATTAGACGCAATATGCAATGCAATCGACTTTATCTTTGAAGGCCTAGTGCACTATTTCCAGCCACTTACTGGGCTCACAGTGCAAAACCCGATATGTATGTGCCCTACTCAGCACCCAGCGCACCCATTTCCCAGCCACAACCTAGCGCACCTGCAGTCAAAGCAGAAGACATCTCAGTCTTATTCAAGCACATGACACAGACAATAGTTACTGCATTGAGCACATCACACAGAGATGGCAGAAATGGCATGCCTCGCTCGAACAATGACAAGTGCAATGGTTGCAGTCAGACAGGGCATTATATCCCTGAGTGCACTTTAATTGAGTGCCTTATTAGTAAAGGAAAGTGTAGGCAAAATGTGGAAGGGCACATCGTACTCCCAGGTGGCGCAGTCATGCCACATTCTATTCCAGGCAACTTCTTGGGTGAGCACATCGAGGAATGGCATAAGCGCAACCCAGGGCAGATAGCCACTGGTCGACTTTCATCTAATACCAATTCGCAGCTCATCTACAATATAGCGCCTCATCCAGCTCCAGCAGCACCTTTACAGTCAACATACATTGCTGCTTCAGTGCCTGCAGCAGATTATATGCAAAGTGCACCAAATGCGCAACTAACGAAGGAAGAATGCATTGATGCACTCGAGCGAGAGTTGATGGTGCTTCAGAAGAGGCAAGTCTTTGACAGCATTGAAAATATGCAGCCCGCACTGTGCAATACATCCAATCAAGAGAGCACACATTCTACAACTACAGACATTGCACCTGTCAACAGTATCGAGTCACCAGCTTTGCAACCCACTGCGAGCGCAACTGAAGCCCCCAATGAGACACCCATACATCTTTATTCCAACATTCCTGAAGGGAATTTTGTGCCCGCAGCAGATAAATCAGATGCACCAGTTAACACTTCCAAAGGCAAAGAGCCATCATATTGCACTGTTGTTGCCATCCAGAATCTGCAGATTGTCGATGACATATATGCATGCACGATGAAGGCGCCCTCCATTACAGTTTCGCATGAAGAGCTCCTTTCACTTTCACCCAATCTCAGGCAGTGCCATAGAAAACAAGTTACTTCAAAGCATGTTGCAGCTACCAGTGCAAAAGTGGTAGCTACCAACCTTGCAGGCATTATGCCATTTGCGCACTGCAAAGCGCACATACCTTTTGCAGAAAATAAAGTGCTTAATGCGACACCTCCAGTTAGCGTGGCAATTGCAGCACTGCTTCCTATTGTTTTGCAGGATCCATTTGAACAGTACCTCACCCATCTCCAGCCAGGCAAAATTGAAAACCCCGATGTTTTGAAGGTTGCAAAAGAGTTGCATGCGCTTCGCTCCATTGATTTATTGATTGACAACCAAGAATACTTCGAGGCTATCTTAGATCTGGGTTCACAAATTATCGCAATGTCAGAAGTGGTCTGCCATTGTCTTGGGCGTCAGTATGACCCACGCATTTGCTTATACATGCAATCAGCCAATGGAGAGGTAGATGAGTCACTTGGGCTTGCCCACAATGTTTCTGCATGCATTGGGGATATCATTGTCTATGTGCAAGTTCACATTATCCATTCACCTGCTTACAATATTCTGTTAGGGTGCCCCTTTGATGTGTTAATGCACTCCATCGTGCACAACTTTGCAGACAAACTGCAAACAATTACAATCTGCAATCTGAACACTGGCGCCATCTCCACCATTCCAACAAAGCCTAGGGGGAAGCCGTGCCACTTCTTACCAGCTCCAGCAACACTGCACTTTGCTATTCAGCATAACCCACAAAGAAATTTTTGCCAGGCTTCGAGGAATTGATCGCAGACCAAGGAGAAGCCACCACTATCATAACATTTGACTCTGATACCCAATCTTGTGACATTTCCGTGTTTGCACTTATTCCATTTTCTGCTTCCGTTCCATCGACCTCTATTATCTCTCAACTCTACCTATCCTAGTGTACCAACAGTCATGTGCAGGCGCTCTTAAATTCAATTGACCCTGTGGTGCTTATTCCAGCCGCATTTCCGAAAAGTGCAAATGCGTGTGCAGCTTTTATCAAATTAGCAGCGTGCGTGCCACAAAAGGGCATAGTAACCAAGAAGAAGTATAAACCGGTTGCTAGAAAAGTCAAACCAATTATTGTGCACATCCCAAATGTATTCCACATCAAGCGCAACATTATAGGCAATCCGCTAGCGGCACTTCCTGTGCTTTTACCAAACCTGCCACCATTTACCCTGACTGGGCACTATACTGAAGAGTGCATGCAAGCGCTCCAAAAGCGCCACACCAATTTCTTATTACCAGAGGAGATGAAGGTTTTGCACCACTTGATGTTGTTGCAGAACCAAGCCTTTGCATGGAGCGATGAGGAGCACAGCAGCTTCAAGACTGCATTCTTTCCCCCAGTAGAAATCCTGGTTATTCTGCACACTCCTTGGATAGAGCACAACATCCCTATTCTGCCAGGCATATACAAAGAAGTTTGCGCTATTATCTGGAAGAAGATAGACTCAGGCATTTATGAGCACTCAAATTCGGCATATAGATCGCGCTGGTTCTGCATGTGCAAGAAAGATGGAAAAGTGCTGCACATCATACATACCCTTGAACTGCTTAATCATGTTACCATTAAACACTCTGGCATCACCCCTACACCTGAGCACCTTGCAGAGCAGTTTTCAGGGCGTGCATGCAGCGCCATCCTTGATCTATATGTGGGATATGATGAGTGCTTAATCAAAGAATCATCGCGTAACCTTATGACATTCCAGATGCAGTATAATGCAATGTGCCTTGTTGCATTGCCAATGGGTTGGACAAACTCAGTACCAATCTTCCACAATGATGTGTGCTATATTCTGCAGCCAGAGATTCCAGATTACACTGTTCCCTATATTGACAATGTCCCAGTCAAGGGGCCTTCAAAGCACTATGTTTTACCAGATGGCTCGTGTGAAGCGCTCACTGTGAACCCTGGCATAAGGCGCTTTGTGTGGGAGCACTTCCAGAACATAAACTGCATTGTGCAGTGCATGAAATATAGTGGTGTCACATTCTCTGGGACAAAATCCACATTGTGCACTGAGAACTTCGTCATTCTTGGCCATCACTGCATGCCAGAAGATAGAAAACCTGAATGTGACAAGGTAGATGTTATCTGCAATTGGGGTGCATGCCACACGCTGTCAGAAGTGCACGCATTCTTGGGAACAGTCAGTTTAATGCACATTTATATCCGCAATTATGTGCACCATGTTAACATGCTCACAAGGCTTATGTGCAAGGATGCTCCATTAGAATGGAGCCCAGAGCAGATAGTGGTGCAAAATGACATCAAGCAAGCAGTACTAGATTGCCCTGCACTACAACCAATTGATTATTCCTCAAAACTCCCCGTTATCCTTGTGGTCAACACTTCCCAGATAGCGGTCAGCTTTTACCTTTGCCAGCAAAAGAGTGCAAATGCAAAAGCATGCATTTACAACCAGTTCAGCTCGATTATGCTCAACGACAGAGAAGTGTGCTTTTCACAACTGAAGCTAGAGATCTATGGACTTCACCATGCACTGCGCAGTTTGCACCTTTATATTATAGGTGTGCGCAACTTAATTGTTGAGACTAATGCATGCTATATCAAGGGCATGCTACAAAACCCCAATATCCAACCATCCGCTAGCATTAACCGGTGGATCATCTCAATCCTTACATTCCACTTTACGCTCATACATGTTAGGGGAGCAGTGCATGGTCCAGATGGGCTTTTGCATTGGCCGAAGCAGCCAGAGGACTTAGAAGGAGAAGAAGATGAGGAGTTTGAGGATTGGATTGATGCGCTACATGGCTTTATGCATGCGATACATCCCATTTCACAGTTCTTTGATGTGCAAGCACTCGTGCTAACACAGCCAGAGCCAAGTGCACATGCACAAAATGTGCAAAATGTGCACAATAGTGCGCTTATTTATGATGATGACTATAGCCAAGTTCTGAGGAGCGCAACAGCAGATGCAGAGGATGAGAAGTTAGATTTGGTGTGTATTTGGATGGATACCCTAACACGCCCTAGCAACTTCACAGATTCCGAGTACAGTGCACTCGTGTGCTACACGAGTGCCTTTTTTAAAGACAAGATGGGCTTATGGAAGCGCAATGTGCATGGCACTCACCAGCTTGTTATTTGGCAGTCTAGATGCTTACCAATATTGTGCACCATCCATGACAACATTAGACACAAGTGCTTTTATGCGACGTGCTCTGCATTGCTCGAGTGCTTTTGGTGGCTGCATGTTATGGACAACATCATTTGGTTCATGTGCACTTGTCATATTTGCCAGATCCAGCAAACACAGAAGGTTCTAATACTGCCAGTTGTCACAATGCCTGTGCCTCTCTTCAGTAAAGTTTATATTGATACAATGCACTTACCAGTATCAGCAGGGCAGCGCTATATCATCCAAGGGTGTTGCTCGCTTGCAACTTGGCCAGAATTCTGTGGGCTTCCTAAAGAAAATGCGAACACACTCAGCGATTGGATGTTTCAAGACCTCATCTGCAGATGGGGTGCGTTGTATAAGATTGTCACCAATAATGGCAAGCCATTCATCAAAGCGCTAGTTTATCTCAGTAAGCACTACCATATCAATCACATCTGCATATCTGGCTATAATTCATGTGCTAATGGAATTGTTGAGCACACACATTTCGATGTGCACCAAGCACTTATTAATGCTGCAGATGGAGTAGAGTCAAAATGGTTCAGTTCGCTGTACTCAGTCTTTTGGGCAGAGCGCATCACAGTTTGGAAGCGCCTTGGCATTTTGCCATACTTCATTGTTACAGGTGTGCAGCCTCTAATCCCTCTTGATATCATTGAAGTGACATACCTTAACCCACCCCCAGATTCTATACTCTCCACTACAGACTTGATTGTGCGGCACATGCGTGCATTACAAAAGCGTCCAGAAGACTTAGCATGCATCTGTTCCCATGTATATGCAGAAAGGCGCAAAGTGGCACTCCATTTCGAGAAGGCGCACTCAAAAACCATCTGCAATTTTGATTTCCAGCATGGCGATTTAGTCCTTATATGCAACACAGCAATTGAGAAGAGCCTTAACTGCAAAATGCACATGCATTATCTTGGTCCTCTAGTTATAGTGTTGCGCAATCAAGACAGTGCATATATCATTTGTGAACTCATCAATGGGATGGTATTCAACAGGCCAGTAGCCGTGTTCCACCTACTGCCGTACCATGCACGCAAGTCCATTGCGCTTCCTGACATAGTGCTCAATATCACCACAACGTGGTTGAGAGAGATGGAAGAGTCCATAATAGTGGACACAGAAGATGAAGAAGCAGTTGACGAAGAAGAAGCGCAAGGAGATAACACTGAGGATGAAGAAAGCACTGATGAGGCATGCAACTAGTGCTCCGCATGCACTGCTATGGATATTTCACCTTTTTATATGTACATTTTGCTTTCTTCCATTTTTTACGTTACCTTTTTTCTATTCGTGAAGTCGCATCTGGACACGTTCCATGATTGCACAACCCATGGGTTTTACCAGCCATGATGATCTACTGAGCCTTTCCCATTTTTTTAAACTTTGTCATATGGTGTGCGCTTCCTTTTATCTCTTACTCTTTTATCGTTTGGACATAATCAATATCTCAGTTGGGAGGAGGAAAGTGATGGTTGGACAATTTTTCCACACTTCTTTGCATTTGCGCATTTTTGTGCCAGTGTGCATTTTTTGTGTGCTTGACATTTCCTGCTCGAACATTGCCTATCTTATCTCTTTTTCCTCACATATATTATTTGGACTTACAAATTTCATTTTATGGCACCATGGAAGTGCGCATGCAGGTTGGCACAAAGTGTGCACATTGCACCGCTTCAGAGCACATCATGCATTTATCACAGGTGCAACAAGAAAATCGATTACAGGCTATCTAATGGTTAATACAGTCAAGCAGCTACTCAATAGACTCCAGGAACTCCAAGTGCTCCATGGCTGGATCCAGTTTCACCTTTGCATCTGCCTCCACTTGCTCCATGCTGCACAACTGGCTCTTGGCGACTTCTAACTCGACGAGCAACCTTTGGACATCCTCTCTAAGGCGATCATGCATGGCGCCCAAGACTGTGACCACCGAGCGGCATTGCGCTAAGTCGAGCACCTCGACATCTTGACCTTGATAAACTGCATCCCCTGAGGTGTTTCCCGATCTGGTTTGGCATGAGGATTGTGTGTGCGCACTTGCCTGGTGAACGGTAAGGCAGCGCGGCCTTGGGCATACTTGTGACAGCACAGGGGGCACACACTCGGCTTTGCAGTGCTTTGACATGTGCTCTTTCAAGGGGCTGACGAGCCCTGCATCACTCTCATCACCCTTGTCAGTTTGCGATGCGCCTTTGGCACATTTAGCAAAGTGTGAGAGGAGGATGAGGAAAAGACACACCAGGGCACTCAACAGCCACTTTCCTGCCTCTAGAGGTAGCACGCAGCTGTGCAAGAGTGCACTTCATCCACTCGCACTTTTGCTTACCCTTTGTGCACAGAGTGCACTGCTTTCCATTAACAGAGATGCACCTAGCTGGCTGGCCCATGCAGCGGCAGTTATCACACTAGAGTAGGAGGGAAGCTGTTTAGTGAGTCTGAAGCATATCAAAAGAAACTTACTGGTCTGCTATTAGCATCGGATGTAGCACCAATGCCACTCAATGGTGGTACTTCAACATACATATGTTGCCGCATTGTGCACACTGGGCATGCACTTGCACCTTCGTTTGCACTAGCATTCTCATTGCTTGGCTCACTCTCCCCTTCACTTGTCACTCCACTCTCCCAAGATTCACTGGTTCCTTTGCCTATGACCTCAGTATTGGTTGCTCCAGAAAGCACATGCAGAGAGCGCACCAGCGCGATGCATGCCTTTTTGTCCTCCTGCACTTTGGCGGTATCTACAGTGACTCACAAAACTGAGTCAATGTTTTGGACTTTTTGATTCATTATTGAATAGCTTCCCATAAACAACAAAACCAAACAAGGTATTGGTGTACCGAATAACATACATGATCAGGGCTACCAAACAAACAAAGAATTATGTAATTTTAATCATCCTTCATGGAGATATGATTATTTTAATTCAGGGACTCATTGACTCAGTTTTGTGAGGGGTAGTCAGAAATATTAGAATCTGATGCTCCACCAACTGTATAATGTCAAAAACTTGACAGATGGTTTCTAAGGTGATGTGACCCTTGATGGGACCTTAAATTATAGTATTTAATTAGGACTAGCATTCTTCATACTTCAATATTCTCCAATGCATCCCATCTCCTCTGCTCAGAAGGAAAACATTCTTTCCCTGGCCTCCAATCATTATTCTACCCACAATATTGCCTCTAAACTCAACCTCAGCCAGTCTAGTGTATCCAGAACACTCAGGGCTCTCCATCCAGACCTGGATTCCCCCTCTGGTGGTCGTCCTTCTAAGCTCTCATCTACCTCTCAGAGAGCCATCCTTATTCAAATCACCACTGGCAAGGCTGCAAATGCTGTTCAGGCCACCCATTACATCAACAGCATCATCCCCACTCCAGTCTCCTCAGAAACAGTCAGAAGAGTTCTCAGAAAAAACTCATTCAAGGCTGTGGTGAAGAAGAAAAAGCCTTTGCTTAGTATAAGGCATAGAAAAGCAAGATTGGCTTTTGCTCAGAAGTATAGAGAGTGGACTGTGGAGGACTGGAGAAGGGTTATTTGGTCAGATGAGACTAAAAAAAGTAACATTATCTGCTACCCCTCATATCCAAATTCGTTAACCAACTCCATGGGGCGCTGATGTGTTCAGTTGGTACTCGGTGCAGAGTCTCAACAGAAAGGATGAACACTTAACCTACAACTGCAGGTGTGCTCGGGGCAAGGGGGGTTCGCTTAGAGGGCCTCGGATTGTCCTTCGGAGCATGGAGACTATGGAGAGGCTGATATGGTGTTTTTCAGTGTGCGCACTAGTTGAGTACGTTAAAGGGAAGATATGTGCAGTGGCAGAAAAGCACGCAATGCAAAGGGGAAGAAATGTGCAGTGTGGAAAAATGCGCAATGGGAGTGCAAAAGTGTGCAACAATGAGGATGATGAAGGCGGGAGGTGTAATGGGACAAAGATGACACTGGGTTGTGCTGTGAAGATTGTGTACAGGTTGGGGGCGCAAACAGGATGAGAGTGCAATGGGCAGAAAAATGTGCAAATGGTGTGCAAAACATGGCTATACAAATAAATGTGCAAATGGTGCACAAATGTGGCTATATGAAAGGTGCACTGCAATAGTGCACAAACGAGGGTGAAGGATGCAATGCAGGGATGAAACACAGCAATACAACGAGGGGATGCAAATGACATGCAAATGCGGCTATACAAAGGGCACACTACAAAGGCGCATGGACTGGATGCTGGTGCACAGACTATGTGCGACGCTGACTGAGCTATGAACTATGAGGGGGGGGGAAAGATCCTCTGGATTCTCTATCTGTCCGCCTACTATGTACAAATGGCTTATGTGATAAAAATGGTAAAATAAAGTGTAAAAATAGAAAGCGCCATGTGCTACCTACAAGCACACCCATTCCCCATCTAAACCCAACTGCACTATGCCACTGCCTCAGCCAATAAGATTTGTACACCTATAGCCCAATACCCAACTGTTCTAGTGCAATGTGCTATTTTTGGTGCACTCTAGGTCTCGTGTGCTCTTCCCAATTAATCCACTTCAGTGTTATGTGTCGTGTGCTGCACCTTAGTAATAATGATGTGATTGACCTGTGCCAGTGATAATACTCAACCCAGAAACCCAAACAAAACCTACTAAATGGCTTCGGATAGTATAACATGAGTCAGAGGAAGGGTGTGAGTTGGTACTAAATATCACCGCTGAGACCAATACAATGTGTTTAGTGATGTAGAATAATAAGGAATGGTTCGAATAATCTGTAAGAGCATATGAGGTTGTTCAAATAAGTTCGAAAGAGGTTCGAAGATGTGCAAAAAAGGCTCGAAAAAGGTTCAAAGAGGTTCAAAGTCATGCAAAGTAGTCTGAAGAAGTTTGAATAAGTTCGAAGAGGTTCGAGGTATATCGAAGAGCAAGTTTAACGAATGTGATGTGTTTTTCAAATAGTGATAAGCGATGGGTGATAAAATGTGGGGCAAATACGATGGTTTAGAAGAAGTTTGCAATATTTCACAGAACTTAGAGATACAATGCGAGTTAAGACTCAAGAGAATGATTTCTTTAATCTGACGATAGCGAGAGGATAACTTGTGCTGTTCCCCATTTCCTGTTGTTTATTCTAACTAACTAATACAAGTCTATATACAATCTGAAGGAATAGTACTAAAAAGGAAATAATAACAATTGTAGAACATGAGGCAATGTGCACAGCAAATAAAGGTACTGTAAAACATGAAACAAATGAAAAATGATAATAAGTGAAATGTTCAGTGTTGCCATATAGTAAGAGTACTTCTCTTGTTGTTTCAATAAATTGTTGAAACCCCAAAACCGCCATTATCATACCCTAATTCTTTTATCATCTCTCCTTGTGTCTGGTAGTGCTCGATATGCAACTAAATAGTTCACTCCAGTTGAGCATCGTGTATTGAAAGTGTTTTAAGACAACTATACAGCAGCCGAAGTCGTTCAAAGTGTTGCGAAGTCATTCAAAGTGTTGTGAAGTCGTTCAAAGTGTTGCGAAGTCGTTCAAAGTGTTGCAAAATGTTGCGAAACAGTTCGAAGTAGTTTGAAGTCATCTGAAATAGTGCAAAATTGTGCAAAAATGGTTTGAAGTCGATTTTGTGGCATTCGTAGCAATTCGGAGTGTGTGTCGTAATGTCTCGATGTGAGTGGAAATGTTCTCCAGACCTTAAAGCACATAGTGGACCTATCACCAGTTACCAGATAAGGCGATGCCGATTGGAAATGTGGAAGAACTATAAGAAGATGCTGTGAAAGGCCAAATACTGCCAAAGTGCCAGGATTATGTAAAAGCGCCAAGGTGCACACAGTCCAATACCAAATAGGTGCAAAGCGCCCTGATTATGTGAGAATGTGCAGTTTGCTCATGTTGGAATTGCAGTGCACCTCAAGTAAATGTGCCAGTAAGATGGAAGCCACAATGCACTGTGCAACTGGTGTGGTGGATTGTTGTGTGTGTGATAGGGATTGTGCAATGAGTGTGCAGCAGAGAATGTGAGTTGCAGGTAAAGCATAAAAGAAGTGCGCAAAGGTGCATCGAGTGCGCAATAAATGTGAAAGGCAGATAAGGAGTGTGGGGGGGCACACAAAGGCAGTTTGAAGCACAACAGGGTGCATTTAGGGTGCACGACAGCAGGCAGCTATGGGGGAACCAAAAGCACAGTAGAAATGTAAAAGGTGCACAAAAGCGCACCTAAATGGTCAAAGGTATGCAAAAGTGCACAAATGCGCACAGAGGCACACTAAAGTGCATGGACTGCACTGGAGTGCAATGGAGTGCAATGGAGCACATGGGAGTGCATGGGAGCACACTGGAGTGCAGAAAGTGGACAAAGGTGCACAGATGTGCATGGGAGTGCACTGGAGTGCAGAAAGTGGACAAAGGTGCATGGATGTGCATGGGAGTGCACTTGGGCATGTGAAAGCGCATGAAGGCACACAAAAGCGCACTGTGCACAGTGAGTAGAAGATGTCCAAGTGGTGTGCACAATCACAAAAAATGCCATAGTATGTGTGCAGGGTGATAGGGAGCCATATCATCTCCTCCCAACTGAAGTACTGACTGTCCTCAGGCAGCATGCAATTGGTCAGCACAAAATTTTCTTCACTCACATAAGTGGCCATCCTCTTCTTATCTATCTCTGACCACCATCTATCCTCTACAACTCTTTCCACAACCCATCTCTACATGATCCGATGGCCTCAGCATTCACTTTAGCTCTCAGACAAATGATCCTGGCCCTCAATGAGACCATTCCTGCTGCTGGGAGCGAGCTGACCACCATGCAAGCTTGGGGTGAGGGGTTTTGCAGTAAACTGGTGCACTTTTCGCATTTCTATAACCAGCATAGGTTGCTAAGGATTGGGGGATGTAGAACATGTATAAAAGCCATGCGGACACTGTTAAAGACAATGCAGAACTTGATGTGCTCCTTGCAAAGGCATGCAGTGCATTTAGTAGTATCCTGGTGGAAGAGTGGCTTACAAGGGGTGAGGAGCTGATGCCCGATATGCATAAGATGATTGAGGAGAAAGAGCAGTCTGAGGCATTTGAGCATAGGGCGCATGAACTGGTGGGGCAGCTGGAAGCGCACGCCACACGCTCTTGACTGCTGAATTGCAGGCACCCGAAGTCAACTTGGAGCATCTGGAAGGTGAGTTTAGGGCAATTGATGAAGCAAGCGATATACAGTGACTCACAAAACTGAGTCAATGTTTTGCACTTTTTAATTTATTGTTGAATAACTTCCCATAAACAACAAAACCAAACAAGGTATTGGTGTACCGAATAACATACATGATCAGGGCTACCAAACAAACAAAGAATTATGTAATTTTAATCATCCCTCATGGAGATATGATTATTTTAATTCAGGGACTCATTGACTCAGTTTTGTGAGGTGGTATCAATATTATGATAAATTGTAATTCTAGAATTTTGTATGACCTCCCTTGGCCTTAATAGCTGCTCCCAACCTTCTAGGCATGCTTTCAATCAAATTCTGACACACCTCTGATGGAATATTATTCCACTCTTCCACTACTCTTTCCCATAACTCCCAAATTCCTTTTGGCGCTATTGGATACTTGTCTAACTGGTTCTTGAGGTGAACCCATTGATGTTCAATAGGGCTGAGGTCTGGAGATTGGGCAGGCCAATCCAGAAGAGTAATATTGTTGTTCTCCATCCATTTCTTGGCCTTTTTTGAGGTATGCTTGGGGTCATTGTCTTGTTGAAAAATCACCTCTTCTCCAGAAATTCCACTCTCCTCCAAGCTAGGCAGCATATGGTCCTTCAAAATAGACACATACTGGTCAGCATTCATCCTCCCCTCAACCTCTGCAAGATGCCCCACTCCATTCCATCCCATACACCCCCATACCATAATGTTTCCTCCCCCAAATTTGACAGTTCCCTGCACCTCTCTCTCAATCAGCCCCTCTCCCTTCTGTTTCCAAACCCACTCTCTCCCATCTGACCCAAACCTAATGCTACAAATAGGGACACTTCATTTGTGCATTTTTCCACCAGTTGCACTCACATCCCACTGCATCCCTAGCCTGTGCATCACCCTTGCAGCACACTCCAGTGCTGTCCTTGTTCCCCTACACCTCCCACTTTCACCTCCCTCATTGTTGCATATTTGTGTGCTCCCATTGCATGTTTTTGCCCCTTTGCATTGCACACTTTTTTGTCACTGTGCATACCTTTCTTTTGGTGTATACAACTTAGTGCGCACCTAGCGACTCATCAAACCAGCCTGTTAGTAGTCTTGGCACCTTGAAGGATGATCTGAGGCCCTCTAAATAAACCCCCTTACCCCAAGCATGCCTGCAGTTGTAGGTTTAGTGTTCACCCCTTCTGTTGAGACTCTGCACCAAGTACCAACTGAACACATTAATGCACCTCATGCAAAGGGTTGATGGCAGTGTAGAAAATTTGGTCACTTTCCTCAATCTCCTCCACCTCCTCTTCATCATCATCTGAGTTGGGTGCAAGATCTAGAATGTCTTCTAGGTCCACATCAGCCACAGGCATTGGACCAGCATGACACTTTTGAGTGCGCTGTAAGAGGACCCTTCACCCTCGACATTCCTGTCTGCCTTCAGTGAAGCAAGTATGACAGTGAGTGGAACAACGACTCATCATGACTTCACCTGTTACCCAATCAACCTCAAGATTATGGTCACGAAGCCATGGGTAGCCCAAAATTGCCTCCTGCTTTCCCAGCTGGGTCACTGCGAAGAGAGCCCATTTACTATGATCCTTGTACTGGAGGACTAGGTCAACAACCTCTCGAATTGCCCCAGCTTTGTTGGAAAGCCATCCACATTGTAGACAGGTATGGGGCAAGATAGGGAGTGGGTGTTAAGTTGTTTTTGTTGAACCAGGTGTGAGTCAATGAAAAGGCCCATGGCACCCGAGTCCAAAAGAGCAGAGACACCAAGTACTTGCTCTGTATCCATGGTCTGCAACTTAATCTTCAATTCTAGGGATTGTTGGGAGGGGGTGGACACCACAATGTACTTGCACCCAAGACTTTAGTCTGGGTAGAGGGAGGGAAGAGGTAGGTATGTCTTTAGCCACTTCAGAGGGGTCTGGAGAAGGAACAGTCATAGAATAAGATTCATTTTCTAGTGAATCAACAGACAGAACTTCAAAGTGGTTATGGACAGGCAATGAGGGCATACTATTCACTTGTTGATGATACTCAACCTGGAAACCTAGCAAAAACCTGTTAAAAGGCTTATGTAGTATAACTCAGGCTAGAGGAAGGATGCGAGTCAGTACTAAATATCACTGCTAATACCAGAACATTGTTTTTAGTAATGCGAAATGGTAAAGGATGTGATGTATAGTCTTTTAGAAGCATATAAAGATGTTCAAAAAAGTTGGAAATTGGTTTGAAGACATGTGAAGTAGTTTGAAATAGGTTCGAATGGGTTCAAAGTTGTTCGGGTGAGTTCGAGGAGGTTCAAAGGTGTTCGACTGGTGTTGAGATATGTTCGACAAACAAATATAGCAATCAAAAAGTGGGTTTTGAGTGGCAATAGGCAATGATGAGTTGAGAATGAATACGAAAGTTTGAGAAAGTTTGCGATATTTTGCAGAACTTCAGAGATACAACGCGAGGTAAGACTCAAGAGAACTGCTTTTAAATCCAACTATAGTGGAGAGGGTAACTGATTCTCTGTTGTTCTAAGTAACTAGTACAAGTCTATATACATTTCGAAGAGGTAAGTACTAAAAAGGAAGTATAACAGGTGTAGAACACAAGGCAGTATGCACAGCAATAAAAATATTGTAAAACATAAAAACAAATGAGGAATGATGATAATTGAAACATTCAGTGTCACCATATAGTAAGAGTACTGCTCTTGTTGTTTCAATAGATTGTTGAAACCCCAAAACCACCATTATTGTATCCTAATTCTTTTATTGTCTCTCCTTGTGTCTGCTAGTGTTCAATAAGTGATGCAGTGGGTCATACCAGATGTTTTGTGTGTGTCGAAAGGGCTTTAGAATATTCCTATGGCAGCTGATGTTCCTTTAAGTAGTGTAAAGTCATTTGAAAGCATGCGAAGTGTCACAAAATTGTTTGAAGTCGTTCGAAGTCATCTGATGATGGTACTCAACCTGGAAACCCAAACAAAACCTACTAAATGGCTTCGGATGGTATAACATGAGTCAGAGGAAGGGTGCATGTTGGTACTAAACATCACCACTGATACCCAAACATTGTTTTTAGTGGGGTGAATTAATGAGTGATGATGCAAATAGTCTGTAAAAGCATACGAAAAAGTTCGAAATAGTTTGAAAGAGGTTCAAATATGTGCAAAGAGGTTTGAAAAAGGTTCAAAGAGGTTTGAAGTCATGCAAAGTAGTCCAAATAAATTCAAATAAGTTCGAAAAGGTTTGAGGTATATTGAAGAGCGAGTTTAATGAATGTGAAGTGCTTGTCAAATGGCAATATGCGATGGGCGATAAAACATGGAGCAAATACAATAGTTTCAAAGAAGTTCATGATATTTCACAGAACTTAGAGATACGATGCAAAGATATGACTAAAGAGGATGGCTCTTAAATCTGATGATAGCAAGAGGGTAACTTGTGCTCTGTTCCCCGTTGCTTGCTCTTTTGTTCTAACTAACTAATACAAGTCTATATACAAAATAAAGAGATAGTACTAAAAAGGAAATAAGAACATGTGTAAAACATGAGGCAAATATATCAAACAATGAGGACTTGTAGATCATGAAACAAATGAAAAATAATAAATGATGAAACATATAGTGTTTCCATGTAGTAAAAGTACTTATCTTGTGCTTCAATATATCAATGAAACACAAAAATGCACTTATCGCATTCTAAGGCTTTTGTAATTTCTCCTCATGTCTGGTAGTGCTCGATATGTGATGAATTGGCTTGTTCCAGATGTGCAGCATGTGTCGAAAGTGTTTCAAGACAGTTATATGGTGGCCAATGTCATTCGAAATACTGTGAAGTTGCTCAAAGCATTGCAAAATAGTTCAAAGTCATTCGAAGTCGTCCAAAATAATGCAAAATAGCTTGAAAATAATTCGAAGTCGAATTCATGGCATTTGTAGCAATTTGGAGTGCATGTCGTAATGTTTCGATACAAGTGGGATCCTTCTCCAGACCTTATAGTGTGCAATGGACCTATCATCTTCCCCCTTACTGAAATCCTGACTGTCCCAGTCAGCCAATCGAAGTCACGTGTGGAATGCATGATCATGTTGAAAACTTAGCGAGGTTCAAAACACTTCTCGTTCTTTTTCTATCACCTCCTACATTGTTGAACTATAGCTTTCATAATGTCTCTCTTGGATGAACTCAACTTTGAAGTACTCAAATATGCGAAATCAATGCCCAAGCATGGCATCACCGAGGATGTTGATTTCAAAGTCTGGGGGAGAGGTTTTTGTGCAAAAATGGTATGTCTGTCATTGATCGATTCATAGTCAAGGATGCTAAAACAATTTGTATAGGCAGAATATGATGAACTTGCCAAAGATCTTGGCAAAGAGCATGATGCGACCTTTCAAAAGGTCGTGGATGAGGTTTTCAAAATCTACAAGCCTTTAGCTCATTGAGAATGGATTTTGTGGGGTGGTGAGCTATTGTTTGTTGATTTAGCAGAGGAGGTCGAGAGGGAACAAAGGGAGGAGGTCACAAAACAGATTTGAGAGGAGCAGGAACAAGTGAAGAGGGCAGAAATTGAGGGTCAGAGGAGGGTGCTGGCAGACACTGGTGGATGCTCAAAACGTAGCTCTTGCTGCGTTTCATGCAAAAATGATTTCAAAAGAGGATTTGCAGAAGAAAAATGTGGAGTTCACAGTGGAGGCAAGTGCTATTGAGAGGGCGAATGCTGGCAAAGAAGACAAAGACGAGGGTGAGGAGCTGCCTATAGTAAGGGTAGCGAAGCAAAGAATAGTAGAGGTCAATGAGGAGGAAGATGGAGAGGAGGAAGTTGAGGGGGTAGGGTCAGCAAAGCAGGCCAGGGTCAAAACGAGCAGGCTCCTCGATTTCGAGGGCTTGGTAAGTTTTACTTACATTTGAAGATTTTTTGAGCTACTAATAGTTTCGTAGTGTGATTGTTGTGCTGGGTTTAAGTCCCAGCCATGCTGCATCATTAAGGAGGGCACCCTGAAGTGCACGAAATGTACTCAAGATGCACAAGGCTGCTATTGGGAGGGGCTGTTGAGGTGAGGGTTTTGCAAGGGCAAAGCGAAGAAATTCAGGGGCATGAAGCTGGATTCACGCATGAAGCCAGGTACAAATTGTATTCGAAATTGTTTCAAGGCATTTACTAACTTGTTTTCAAATTCTTTAGTACATCAACTTCATCTTGTGGGCCCTGTAGAGGGCATCAAACCGATCACAGGACCTTTGAAATTGTCGAAGGAAAAGAAAAAGTCATCGAAGGCAAAGGCAAAGGCAAAGGCAAGGGAGTCACAGGGAGTTGAGGATGTCAAGGAAGAATGGGTGGTGTGGCATTGGATTATCACTGGAAAACTGGTGCAGAAGAAGGTGGAGATGGAAGTATTGGGGAGGGGAATTGAGCTGTTAGAAGAGATGCTGGAGGAGTAGAGTAGAAATTATTCATTGTACTTTTTTTTTTTTTTTTTGATTGAAAAATAGAGTTTTATTTATCTGTTTTCGAAGTTTCAAAAATCTTTGAAGATATGATCATTGAGGTTCGAGGGTATTCAAGGCTTTTCAAGACATCCGAAGTCAATTTCGAGGAGATTCAGTGAAAGTGAAATAGTTGTACAGTATTTTTGAGGGCGTTTAAAGTCAAGATCGAGGTGAGCAAAGGCATACATAGGTGAATAGAAGGGAAAGCTTTTGAAGCTATTTTGAAGAATGTCGAGCATAGTCAAACATGTTCAATAAATATAATGAGGTAGAAATGCAAAAAAGAAAAATGAAATATGCAAATTTGATCGATGTCGACGATTCTAACCATGATTGTAATAATCGAGTCGAAGGACTGGTTGAATCGAAATCGGACATGAAATCAAGGGGGCGAAAATGAGGTCAAGAAGATTTTTGTTGGCGATGGATGTAATAATATTTTTGGTGATGAGAGGGAGGCAAATGTCGAGGCGATGATTGTAGATATATGATGGGAATGGAGTTTCGAGTGCTATACCGGATTTCGAAGGCAAATGCAAATGTGAATCTGGTGTTGAGGGCAAAGGTGGTGTCGAAGTAGATGTTAAATTGGAAGAGGGCACAGGCGACGAGATCGAGGATGAAAAAACTGGTAGTGGCAAATGGCAAGTTGAGGTCAAAATGGGCAATGGAGGGGGTGAATGCGACAAAGATATCGGAGGCCAGTTTGAGTTTGAAGCTGACAAAGGTGGACTGGGCTGGAGCTACTAAAGGCAAAGACGATGGGATTGGAATGGATGTGGGCGATGAAGTTGGGATGATGCGATGAAGACCAGGAGGCGCAACATGACTATTTTGAAGTGTGACATTTTCTCATTCGAGCGCAAGCTGTTTTTTGAGGGCTAGTTCTTGTTCGAGGGCTGCAATATGAGCTTCAAAGTTATCCGAATTGTTTGAGCTGCGAGGGATACTGTCAGACGCTAAATTCAATGTAGTTGAAGGTGCAATATCAGCAATGAACAAGGTCAAGATGGATACTTCAGGTGCTGATTTGGTCAAATTCGAAGCTGCGATAACCGATGTGAAGTTTGATGCAAACTTTTCGAGAACATGCAAAACATCTTCAGAATCGATAAATGTGCTAGACTGCATTAATTTCAAGGTCAAAATCGATTGCTGGGAAATAGAATACGAGTTTGAGGATGCTATAGAAACGTTCATGGCATTGTGGATGTCATTCAGCATGTATGGGTCATCAGGATAATGATCAGGAAACTTCACTTTGAGATGGTCCACAATTCTAGTCCATAAGTCCATTTGAAAGCCTTGAAGAAAAGCTCGACTCTGTTCAGCTTCTGAAAGTCTATGTTTCAAGTGAAGGAAGCTGGTGACCTTGTAGAATGACCTGTAATAAGCTGCTAAATCGTTTTCATTGAAAACTTCAAAGATCTCAAATTTCTGTTTATAACTTGTGGTATCACAGATCATGACTTGAAGAAGTGACATGCTTGCAGATACATCAACTTTGATTCTTACGATCTCTGGGAATCGCTTCCAGAGTACGAATCTGGCACTTCATTCGATGAATTTTACATTGCAGTATTCAAGTTACCCCGAAATAGAAGATAAACAAAAATACAGCATTTCGGACATGGATTCACTTGTTAACAAACAGCTTCACCCTGGTAGTTCTTTAGGTCATCTCAAATCAAATTTCGGAGATGTCAAATGACTGGGGGCTGGCATAAAGGACGTAGGCATGTTCGAGGTAGATTTTGGAGGTCGTGAGGTCGAAATTCGTGCAATGTCATCTTTCATATGTTTTCGAAGTCGAAGCTGGTAGCGATGTCATAAGTGTGAAGGGCAAAAGAGTGTGAAATACTATTATCAAGGTTGAGATACTATATCGAGATTTCCTGGTTGTTCAGGAGGGTTGCAGGCAAAACGAGTTCAATTCGAAGTCAAAATCATTGAGCCCCCTTTAGGTAAAATGAGTGGTAGAAAGAGTGGAGGTTCAACAATGAAATGATCTAGAAACCCCTCGTGGTGGGCTCAAAAATAATGGTACTCAACCTGGAAACCCAAACAAAACCTACTAAATGGCTTCAGATGGTATAACACAAGTCAGAGGAAGGGTGCGTGTTGGTACTAAATATCACCACTGATACCCAAACATTGTTTTCAGTGGGGCGAATTAATGAGTGATAATGCAAATAGTCTGTAAGAGCATATGAAGAAGTTCAAAATAGTTTGAAAGAGGTTCAAATATGTGCAAAGAGGTTTGAAAAAGGTTCAAAGAGGTTCGAAGTCATGCAAAGTAGTCCAAATAAGTTCAAAAAGGTTCGAGGTATATCGAAGAGCGAGTTTAATGAATGTGAAGTGCTTGTCAAATGGTGATATGCAATGGGCGATAAAACATGGAGAAAATACAATAGTTTCAAAGAAGTTCACAATATTTCGCAGAACTTAGAGATACGATGCAAAGATATGACTAAAGAGGATGGCTCTTAAATCTGATAATAGCAAGAGGGTAACTTGTGCTCTGTTCCCCGTTGCTTGCTCTTTTGTTCTAACTAACTAATACAAGTCTATATACAAAATGAAGAGATAGTGCTAAAAAGGAAATAAGAACATGTGTAAAACATGAGGCAAATATATCAAACAATGAGGACTTGTAGATCATGAAACAAATGAAAAATAATAAATGATGAAACATATAGTGTTTCCATGTAGTAAAAGTACTTATCTTGTGCTTCAATATATCAATGAAATACAAAAATGTACTTATCACATTCTAAGGTTTTTGTAATCTCTCCTCGTGTCTGGTAGTGCTCAATATGCAACTACTGCAAAGTCGCTCAAAGTGTTGCGAAATAGTTCAAAGTCATTCAAAGTTGTCCAAAATAATGTGAAATAGCTCGAAAATAATTCGAAGTCAAATTCATGGCATTCATAGCAATTCGGAGTGTGTGTCATAATGTTTCAATACAAGTGGAATCTTTCTCCAGACCTTATAGTGTGCAATGGACCTATTACCAAAATAGTGTGAAATAGTTTAAAAAGTGTTCAAAGTCAATTTCATGGCATTCATAGTGATTCAGAGTGCATGTCATAATGTGTAAATACAATTAGATTTTTTTCCAGACCTTATAGCATGCAGTGGACCTATCATCGTTGCGGGCAGAAAAATCCTGTTCCTCCATCTCTTCCTCTTTAACTTCCTCTTTCTCCAGGCCTTCAACATCTGCCAGTGCCAACAGGTCCTGGAGGAGTTCATCTCATCCCTCAGGTGTGAGTTTACAGATGTCTTGGCAGTGGGGGGCAATTATGAGCCATCTGTCCAGTTTCCCCACAATGGTAGCAGAGGTCTAGTCTGCGAGCTTGACTATGGGCTGCATCGACATCCATCAGAGCAGGGGTGTTAGAGCTCAATGCAGTGGGTTGGCACATAGGGATGCGATTAGGGTGAGGAGGTGCTCAATTAAAGGTGTGGGGTGCATGGGTAGTGGTAGGAGTGCAGAAGGCCACAGTAAATGCCACATTTGTGAGTTGGTTCTCGTCGCAGAGTGAAGCAGTTTTGTACCAAACATATATAACATCGTCTGCTGGACGTCCCTCTAACATCTGTGCAATCTGATCTTGAATTTCCCGATTAAGACCTCAATGAAACTTCACCACCATGGGCAACCCACTCCCATACCTCGCCATGTCTACCAAGTCTCAAAATTTGTCAATGTAATCATCCACAGATTGACATGCTTGGTAGTAGGAAGTGGATTCAAGGTGCATTATGGCTCGTTGGCACTTGTTGAGGGGGCAGAAGTGTCATATGAACTCATCACAAAAGTCCCCCCAGGTGGAAAAGGAAAGGGAGCCATGCTCCTTGGTCTGGCATAATATACGGTTGACAGAGATAGGTGCACTCAGATTTCATGTACATGAGGGCCCAGTAAATTTTAGCAGCATCATCCACAAATTAGTTTGGGCATAGATTGATGTACAACTTGCAGGAATTGAGGAAGGCACATCCCAGAGAATGCACACCATTGAATCTGGTGGGGGGCATGGGTTTGCTGCATGCATCTTCGCTTGGGCGCACATTGGGCAGTGCATGCACATTTGGCATGCTAGCTATCAGAAAAGAGTCTGGAAAGAGTCAGGGATTATTGGGAATCCAATCGAGTGAATCAGATCTTAACAAATAGGCTAAAAATAGAAAAAAGTGGATCAAGCTATGGAATGACATCACCTTGATGGGTAAGCATCTGGAAGGGGTCCCACCTCTCATAATAGAACTGTCAACATGTACCAACATGGAAAAACCAGAAAATAATCATAAAATAGGAATAAAATTATAGAAAATCATAGTAAAGGCAGAATAGGGTGAAATAAAATATATATAAAATGTGGGCCAAATGCAGAAAATTGCCCAGACACTTGGGATGCCTCCCTTTGCCCTTACAGATGCCAGAGAGTGATGAGCAGGTACAGAGGGAAGTGGAGGGGGACTTGTCCATGTATATGGCAAATTAAAGTTGTGCATAAAGTTTGATGTGCTTACTGAGAATCACCTTAAAGCTGTCTCAATGATGGCTGCTAATGCAACAAACACACTGTTCAAGTTCAAGGTACATTAGCTTTTATCAGATGGGAAAGTGAGCAGCCAATAATCATAATCACAACTCAGACATGATGTAGTAATGCAAAGCTCAGGCACTGTTCCACTCCGAGAACTAAATGTCAGTGAGATTTCAAGATTTGCACCACCCACCAGAGCCAAACATGTGTCTACCACCACAGCAAGTTTTGGCAGTCACTATAAAAAAATTGTCCAAATATTAAAATTCAAACCGAACATGTACAAAATCCTAAGATTACATATTTCCTTTAGCAAATGGGTTGGAGTCTGATTCTGTCAAGGTTTGGAGAGCTCTTGAATTGATAAGATGTGATTTTCTCTATAAGCATCTCGGCAAGTACCTGAAGCTGAATACCATGTCCTACATAAGGGGGGGTTCCCCCCATATTAGGCAGTTGCATGCTCTGTTTGGCTCTCAGCAGAAAGGCAGTGGAGTTTGATAGGATTGATACCAAGTGAACATTATCTATCTGTTATTGCGCCTCCTCGACACTGGAGGTGCACCACTCTGCAGCATAAACCTATCACGATGGCGATCCAACACTGTAGGCAGATGGCGAGAGTACCTTCATGATGACAGAGACTTTGTCACAGAAATTATTATTGGTAATGATGAAGAGGAGGCTTTGGGAATTCCAGATGACAAGCAAGCTACATTAGTTACTGCATATGATTCATATGAAGCTCGTTGTATGAATTGTCTACCATCTATCCAGGATCATCATAATGATTCTCCCCACCGAACACGCACTCTTCTGGCTGGGCCTGATCCCCTTGATACCATTACCTCTTCTTTCTTTTCATGCTCCATGATTCCATTAAACTGTGATTGACTTGTGATTCACATATTCAACATTACTTACAGTGTAACTGAGTTGCAGTAATATATCAGCTCAATGACATAGCGATAACGATAAGAGATGGCCGGGAAGCCGCTTTGATGATGTTCGATGACAAATCTATCTTGCCGTTGAACTGCCGACAGTTGATCATATCAGCCCTGACCAGATCCAACGGCCGTAATTCCACGATCTGCCAACCTCTTGGGACAATCAATCAAGTTGGCCATCCGATGGGTGACTTAACTTGATTATCTATTTCTAAACCTTATTCAGCGGACTTTAAAGTCGGAGAACACTCATTTGAAGTTCGGTTAAAAAATCCTTCCTGCAACGCTGGGCCGGCGCTAACCCATGCCTTCCTGCGACCACCGGACATCCGTGCCACACAATAACGACTGCAAAACGTCCAGCAGGTTGTTGGGAGTACATCGAGGTGGTGAAAGGGTCACAAAAAGTCACTTCAATAGCTGTATTTGTCATTTCGGGCAAATTAATGACATATTCAATTACAGTAATTACGCCTGAAGTCAATAAACGTATAAAGCAGCGCAAATAACTCCAGCAAGCGAGAGGCGATGGGATGTGGCTCACGGAGGTATAAGGGGCAGGACTCGACAAAAAGAGTAACCTCATCAAGGCCCACCGGCGCACTTTGCCTTTTTCGGGTTCAAGTTCAAATTTTAAATCTGAAGTGAGGGTGCGAATCCCCTTTCTAGAATTAAAAAATGCTCTTGGATGGACGTGATTTGTTTTTTGTGGAGGACCCTGAACGCCACCGATTTGGAGTTAGAGAATCAAGTTAGTTACGGAAAGTCACCCAATGTCTATATATATACATGTAATAAAAGGGTATGGTATGAACCTGTAATGTAAATTATTAAACAGTGCCCGGAGCCCAGAAAAAGTCACCGTCAAAACATACCCAAGGACAAGTATACACATACAAAATAAGGAAAACAGTGGAGACAACAGCACCAGTGAGGGCGAAGCATAGAGCCGGTCTATAATGTCTAACCACAACCCAAACCAGACCTTTATACCACCAACGCATCTAATAATGTCACCATTCACCACCAGCCATGTCGTCTTCCAGAGTGGGATTTAGCCACCCATGCTCGACTATGTCTCTCGCGTTGACACGCTTCCTCTTGTCGACGGCCAGCATTGGAAGAAGAAATTTGCATAAAGCCACCGAGTCTCGTTCCGTAAAATGGTACTTCTCAATCATGACGCGTTTCAGCGGCCATGGTTTCAATGTGCGGATGTAACGCAGAGCGCCTGTCAACGAGATCAAAGATGTGCAAACGGAACCAGTTAGTGGTGACATACCATTATGATCAAACACCTCCCGGCTATACTTGCCTCCCATCTTGACTTGCAGCGGAAAGTCACCAAGAAGTTCTATTATCTGTGCCATATGATCGTCATCCTTAGAGAACAGCTCTCCCTGACCACGGGGGTCGAATAGGTATTCGCCAGTTAGGAGTTCAAACGTCTGATAGCATGATTCAAGTGAGCTTTGGAAATTTTCTTCCACATCAGGATGAAGACTTACCACACATGCGACGCTCCAAATATCAGCCGTTGCATCCCAGTCGCATTTCCCAAGTATGGCTTCTGGTGCACGATACTGTCGTGTCTGGATGTCGTCTGTATAGTGCTTAGAGGATGGCGTTGCGTTGCCTAGATCAGCGATCTTGATCATTATAAGCGGGCGTTCGGGAGGGGGCGGCCTCTCAGAATCTGCTATTGAGATCGGAAGAGTGCTAGTAGACACAAGCCCAGGACAAAAAAAAGATTCTGATGATGGTGTTACAGGTGTCGGAGGAGGGGCAGCGGGAGGAGATGTCGCAGATGTGGGGGTGAGGGACGTAGATGCGATAGCAGTGTATGAGGGACTCTGCGTGTTAGTAGGATAATTATCGAAGATATTAATTTGAGATAATATTTGCATTATGTTCTGATCCTGCGGTGAGGAATCTGAGTTATGTGATATTGAAGGTCGTGAGTACATGTGAGCAGATAATTGTGATACGTGATGGGATGGCGAGGGTCGTATATCTTGTAGATGCGACAAAGGAGAAGGCAATGGAGGAGGAATCAGAGGACGAGGTGGAGCTGTCTGCGTCAACAGTGATGGAGTGACGTTGGACGAACTCAGACTAGAAGTGGTGGAGGAGCGCTGAAGAACAACAGCCGGGGAATCGGTCAACGGCACCTCAGGAATGTCCGACACTAAGTTCCCTGTAGCATTCAATGTAGATATGATTTTCTTCGACGATGTCTGATCTACAGCATTCGGCGATCCATCGCGCGACGGCTGTGCAGCGGTAGCCGTCCCTGATGTTGACGCTGACGTATTCAAACTTCTGGCGGCACCGTTGGCAAGCCCAAAATAATTATCAGCACCCTCCACACCATCTGCACCGACAACAGCTGACACAACCAGGGCGGGGGCAGGAGCAGCCGTGCCGGGATCTTTCCAAAAGCCAGTAGAGGAGATGCGTGAATGGCCAATGTGCAAATGACCGTTGCTTTGCACTTGTGGATGACCAGACTTGCCGTGGCTACCAGACGAGGACTTATAGGATGAAGATATTGATATCGATAACTTGTCCTTCGAAGAGCCTGGGATACCAAGTGAATCTCTCCATGAGATCGATGATGCATCATCCAATTGGTCCTCGACGGCCACTTTGCCTTTCTCGTTCCTTTTGTTCACAGGCACGGGAAATCCTTCCATGTCGTCATCACCTCGCTTTGCGGCATCCCAGCATCCACTGCGTGGTTGGTCACCTGTTCCGGTAAATCCCATTAAACCCGCGACAGCGTTCCCAAAAGAATATGACAATGACGTTGGTGGCGTACTGACCATGCTGCTTGAGCCAGTAATGGTAGACGCCAAGGTGGATGCTACCGATGACGATGACGAGGACTTTGAAGCGGATATGGGCTTTGGATCAGAGGGAACAATCTGCTTGGAATCTAAGCGGAAATCGGATTTGCTTACGGACAAATGATCGCCACGAGGAGCAGACGTCGATAAGGCGCTTGGGAACTTGGATGCGTTAGAACTGAGGCTCTTCGCGGTGCCACTTGCGGTGTTCGATCCAGAACCTGTCAACTTTGATAGATGCATCTGAACGACGTAACTCCCGTGGGTACTATTACCCCCGCTCCCGCTATTTGCGTGACGGGCGCTCATGCTCAAGCTCGTGTGACCATTTCTTGGCCTATCAACGCTCCTGCTAGGGCTCGCCAGAGGCTGAGAATCGAATATTTGGACCTGTCGACGAGCGCGTTGTTGACTGTGCGGGATGGAAACTCCGGCACGAGATTTTGTAGGCAGAGGAATACCAACACGATGTGAAGTCGGAGATGGAGACTGTGAAAGCTCGCTCTGGATGTGGGCCTCGATGTCCGGTATGGATATTACTATATGGGGAGGTAGATCAGTATTTCGGGGTTAGAAATAGGGGTACAATGGAGTTAGGATCGAGGAGAGCCATGAGGCGCAGGCGGCAGAAGTAGAAGACCAGGGAAGAAGAAAGAGAAAACTCACGTATGTTCTCCGGCTTAATGTCGGTGTGGATAAGGTGACATTCATCATGCAGGTACTGCAGGCCAAGAAGAATCTGTTTCGTGATGAGCTTGACAAACGTACGTGGCACCCCTTTCTTCTTATTCCTCTCTATAACTGCAAGGAGGTTTTCGCCGAGAGGTTCAAACACAATACAAACGTGTGATGCTTCAGGGCCTTGATGAGAAAAAGAATCAAGGAAGGAAACAATATGGGATCTGCCAGGGTGCGTGGAGGAATAGGAGGCTACATCAGAAAGTAGTTTGATTTCGTCTCTGGCTGTTTCAGCGTATCGTGACGCTGACTTCACAATCTTGAGAGCAGAGTGTCCATGTGTACTATGATGATGAGGATCAAAAGTTGAACGATGAAGAAGAAGTATGCTTACTGGGTATCATTTACAAGCCATACGGTTGAAAAGTGGCCCCATCTACGTTATTGCATGATGCGATGAGCGAGATAAATTTTGATTGCTGATAAATACGCACCCTAACTTGCGGACGACCCGATAACGACCGTTCTTAAATGTATCATTTACTTTCACAGGAAGATATCCACCAGTATTATAATCCGCAGGACTTTCTTCGTCCTTAACCAAGGGGTCTTCGACAGGTAAGATCTTGGGGCCAGCAGGGGTTATGACGTATTGGTACTTTGCACAAGGTAACTTCGGGCCCATGTAGAACGTGGCCTGGACGCAAGGGAGAGCTGTGAAGGCAGCAGCTCGTTTGCACCGATAGCAGCTGGTTGCAGCTCCTAAGCAAGTGGATCCCTGTCCCGAAAGTTGGACTGCCGGATGTCACTGTCGTCACACGTTACCTTTCGGACTTCCGCACAAGGATTCCGTGAGGCACAAGCAACCGCAAACCAGGAGCAGCCGTTATCACCACCGTCGGCACACAACTTGTCGACATAGATGATATCGACGGGTGGTCGTCCAATCTCAGCGTAGAGACCAAGAAATCTCGTGGAAGTATTCCGCTGCAGTCCGAGTCATCGCAGCAATACAACGACATTGCCCGTACAATAACTCAGACATACATATCCCTCCAGATGCGCTAGCAGGATTTGCCTAAGGGATCAAGTTTCATTTCGCAGCCACAGAATGCCAATGTGAACCTGGGAATCGGTCAAGAGTTTGCGATGGTGGGCCCCCTTGATTCCCACTGATGAAGAATGGCACGCGGCATTACAAGTTCTGCAAGTTCTACACTACTCGCAACTTCTTCTGCGACAAATCTCGATATGTCGGGAAGTTGTAGCATAAACTTTCGCTCGTCCCAAGCAACGTCAAGCACACAACCCAAACCACGAAACGGACAAGACTTCGCATTTGTAATTGCTCCCACTTCCTTTACCTCTTCCACTGTTCGTTATGCAATTGCGTCTTCGAGCCTTATCCTCCAACCCAATTTCAACCTTATGGCGAAGACAGCGCTTATCACTGGTGCCCGCGTGAACCTCAGTTTCCACACGGATCTCCGCCTTTTCGGGTGTGGCGCAAGCATCATCGCATCCACGCGATACCCGCATGATGCCGAATCTCGCTACCTTCTCCAGCGTGATTCACACCTTCGGAAAGATCAACTTCCGAAAGGCAAAGGACCTGTTTGCACTTGTGGGGGCAGTCAAGGAGTGTCTACAAGGGTGGGAAACGGTGAAGCTGGACGCTGACCACCTATCAGAAGTGGGGTTAACCTAATGCTCACGGACACAAAAGCAGGCGAGGCATGGCGTGCTGCTCGAGTCGTAATTCCGTCGATCAAGGGTTCTTATATGAGTGCTGACCCCGAGTGGATGCAAAAGGTAGGGATGCATGATCGGGATCGACTGGGAAGATGGTGCCCGTAGGGTGTAGCATTGGGAGAGAAGGGCAGGCTTCCATATCATATCAGGTCCGTCAATGTCCGACGGCTGTAAATTATGGGTAGTGTTGTGGGCAAGACCTCAAAAATGATTCGCCACTCGACGGCGCGGCGAAACGTCCAGCGAGGGCTCTGGCAGAACCTGGCGAGACTGGTGAGACTGGCGAGAATGCTAAATTACCTTTTTTATGGTACATACGGCACTATCGAGCTAGTCAGGACTCCTGGTGACTGTAACACACCTCTCTATTTCCATCCTTTTCTGATCCTATACCAGGTTTATCATCATCTGCCATAGGCATGCCACCTGCTCGAATGTTATCCAGTTCTGAAATCTCATATGCTTGTTCCAATGGAACATCGGGGGCTAGTCCATCCCGGCGAGATCACTGAGCTTTGCAGACTCAGCCTCAATCTCAGCAGTGATAGGCTCGTCATCCTCAAGATCTTCTTCAATATCGTTTGTCAGAGTGTTTAACATGAAAGCATCGAGAAGAAAACATAGAATAAAGTTCAAAAATCTTCGAAACCCTATGACAACGCAATATATCGCGCCAGCAAATGCCACCCCATTTTTGGAATTCTGACTCGCCACCTGGCGAGTGCCACCCTGGCGAAGTTGGCGCGGCGAATCGGCGCGACTCTTCCAACAACACTAAATTTATGGGGTTTAAATGCGCAGTATCCCCGGAGTACACGTATAACCTTTCTACCGCCCTAGTCCTGGTTTTGGCAACGTCGGGCACGAAGATGCCAAATGGTCGACCTTCAAAAAGCAGATATCACCAAAAATCCGTGTAGTGTAAAAGTCGCTGCTTTAAGCCACTTAGACTCCGAGGCTTCTGTAATACCAAAGTAAAACTTCACAACACATAGGTATTGCAATCCACTAAGCCGCGCAGGTTTTACCCTGCTCCTGTTGTACGTGTCCAGCTGTCCCAAAATGACGACTTTTACAGCCGTATAGCATTGCGTTAGGTCGCTGTGCTGATAGACGCATCTCGCTCTCAGGATGGAATGAACGGTTGGGCGCTTGAGTGCCGTGTTTCGAACGCTGGCAGAATTCGTCCGAAGTACTCCTTCAACGAAGATGCGGACGAATGAAAATAATCAAGCAACACAGGTGTATTGTGATGTCAACTTCTTTCATTTGTATACCGTGGACAACGCGCAATTATGATAAGTATGGCAGCAGAACCTGGACGCCCCCTGTTTGATCAATGGATCGATCAGCGAAGCCGTCAGCCAACCACCAAAAGATGCTGTTGATGGCATATTATGCTTACATAAGCATTACTTCGGGAATGTGCGGGAGCCTTTCGCCAGTCTCCCACGGTTGATCAACGCGCACCACAGCTTCGCGCTCGTCATTCATGACAATGAGCAGATCATTTCACTCATGCTTCATGTTTTCCCTTCGATTTTTTGATAGGTAACACTTGTATATGTATATAGAGTTAATATAGAGTTCTTTTCACTTTTATACTTATGCTCAGCCTGTAGTGAGCATTCTCCCTCAATGAGGGGAGAAGGGTTCTCTTCTCTTTGTTGAGGGTGTGTAAATAATATTGCAATAAAATATGTTTTCTAGAAGGTAGATGAGGCCATAGGATGCATGACAAAGAGTGTTCACTGTTGAACCTAAGCATTCCCAAAAAGGCAATAAATGGAAGATATCTCAACAACGACAAAACGCACTGCGAATCAGAAAGTAGGAGTAGATAGAGGTGAATAAATTCAATTCATTGCAAGAAAACCAAGGGAATTTGTGGAGTAACAAGGACAGAATACTCGAGGTAGTGATTGCGATTGTATGATCAATGCCCCCGATCAACGACTCCGGATTGTATCGTTTGGACATATCTTACTCGTTCCTGCATGAATTCCCTTCAGATATTTTGCTTCTCATGAAATGGATTATCCTCTATCTACCACAAACCTTTGATCGAAGACACGTAGCATTATTGTGAAGATATCTTCAACTTATTGCCTTTTTTGGCACCCTTGATTCAATCTACTCTCCAGTGTGTGGAGCCAGCTCTTCTGCCATCTGGATGGCGTATAATCAAAAGAGGCTTATCCTACTATGAGATGAAATGTTCTTCTCTGCACTACATTGAGATATAGAAGTTTTGCAGGACTTGGGTGAGTGACTGCAGTCCAAGTCAATATATTGATTCTCTACTTCTCATGTATAGACTTTTGTACTGTTCCAAGGCACTAATATCATCTTGGTATATTTGTATATACACCCACCACTGGGTTAAATGAGCTGGCATGGAGTAACAAGGAGGATAGGTGAGCAGGTGAGGATCCGATGCCTCAGGCAGCATCCTTGTCAGTTATTGAAGTGCAAAGTGTGAGCACCAAGAAAGTGGATGAGCGGTAGAAGTGAATGTATTGGATATTTGAAGAAGCCAAGTAAAGCACACAAAAATATGCAAAGCAAAACACGCAAGTGTGAAAGAAGTGCAGAAAAATTGTCCAACCATCACTTTCCTCCTCCCAACCGAAATAATGACTCTGTCCAAACGGTGAAAGTGTGAGGAAGTGCATGCCATAAAACCAATTCTGAAAAAATGGAAAAGGCTCAGTAGATCATCATGGCTGTGACACACAACCCTTCATTCCCAATTCATAGGTACATCTATATATACCCTGTGTTAGGAAACAGTCCCCTAACATCCATATTACATAATAATATTTTATTTTATTTTTATTATATTATATTACATCAAATTATGCTACCAAATGCCCCAAAATGACATTAGTTAGCATGGGAATTTTATATTCACACTGTTATGAGAAGGGACCAGATGCTATGAGGAGGGGGACGACACTTTTTCTCTCACACTATTGTTCTTGTATGCTTATTGTTCTTATTGTCTCTTATGGGCTTATTGTTCTATACTTCTATTCTATGCAAATTGCACCCACACACCTCTAATCGATTACTGTCACCCTCTCATGCTATTGTACTATTCTGTGGACATGCTCATCTTTCTTCTCATGCTATTGTCTTTACACTTGATCACTGGTTTAGGAACTACATCATGACTGTAGTATTTAAATTGCAATGTAATACCAGGCAAGCTCAGCTTGACCTGGTCATTCCTATGTTCTCAACAAACTGATAAGTCATCCTCAACTGTTGCTTATGAGCAACAGCGAACTCTGATCTGAGAACTATTGATCTTAACAAAAGGTCAAGCTGTTCTACTCTGCTGACTAATGCAGCTACCACTCACATATGATGAACAAATGATTCTTATGAGGATCTATCCATAACACCAGAGAAAGATGGCAGCATCCACTACCCCCATTATACCTACACCACCCACAGTGCCCAGGCAACCTGCAGAAATCAAAATGAGGTCCCCAACTGATTTTGCAGGAGACTGTTCAAAAACCATGCTCTTCCTCTTGGAGTGTGGGGCATACATTGATGCCAATGAACAGGTTTTTCCTGATGACTGACACAAGATCTTATTCATGCTATCATACATGAATGGAGGGAGTGCAGGGCCATGGAAGCAGGCATACTTAGAGGAGAGATATGTGGAACAGAAACCCTGGGACATGTTCCAGGACTTCATCGCAAAGGTCAGAGTGGCCATCTCACCAATCGATGATGCAGGGAGCATGTGGACCCAACTCTGAGCACTCATGCAGGAAGCCAAGGGGGTTGATGAATATATCGCCCAGTTTAAAACACTGGCATATTGCACAAAGATAAAGGAAGATGCAGCCTTCATCAAATATTTTGTAGACAGACTTAACAATCAAGTCCTCGACAAGGTCTTTGGCATGGAGAATTTGCCCAACATAATAGAAGGGTGGTACACACATGCAGCCAGAGCAGAAGGACATTTAAGGAGGGCAAAAGCAATAAAGAAAAGAACCTACAGCAAGGCGGGAGGGAGAGGAGGAGCTGGAGGCTCTTTAAAGGACCCCAACACTATGGATATCAATGCGACACATCTCTCTTATGCAGAGAGACTTGAACATATTTAAAAAAAAAAGTGCTTCATCTGTCACAAAGCAGGGCACAGAGCGAATGATCATGAGGGAGGAAAGGAACCTCCTGCAAAGGAAGAAAAGAAACCAGAGGAGAAGAAGCCAGAAATAAAAAGGATGCCCAGAGACTACTACCAGAGGATCCAGACCCTAATCAATGAGCTGGAGGAGAAAGAAAAGGAAGAGGTCCTTGACCTAATGGTAGCAGAGGGTTTTTAGAATGGCAGCCCGCATCGGCAGCAGACCCCACCAGAATTATTGTCTTTAGTGTAATTTTAGCAGAAGTAAGCAATCAGTCTATGCAAATTTCTGTTCACTGCATGTTAGGAGATGAGAAAGCCGAACTACCCACCCTAATCAACTCTGGGGTGGGAGGAACATTCATTGACCACTGAGTAGTTGAGAAGCTCAGACTAAAAAAAAAGCCACTCCTAAAAAGAATCCTAGCCAAAAATGTCGGGGGAACTTTAAAAAAAATGGGACGATGATCACACATTACATCAATGCAAACTTAGAGATCACAGGAGAAGCAGAAAAGACCAGGCTTTTAATAACTGGCTTAGGAAAAGAGAGAATAATTTTGGGCTTCCCCTGGCTTCAAAAATGAAACCCCATGATCAATTGGAAGAAGGGGACTCTCTCTATCAAGCTGACTGAGAGGCTCCTGATCAGGAAAATCTGAACCATGATCAAACAAACCTGGCAAGGCAAAACTAATAGTAAGCAAAGTCCCACTATAGATGACAAGAGGCCACTCGCACCAAGAGTAATGTTGAGCCCAACTCTCAGGAGGCTACCTATAAGGAGTGCTGGAGAGACCTTTGGGGAAACCCACCTCACCACTGCCAAGCACATGAAGAGTAGGCTCGGGTCAGTTCATCTCGCAACAGGACTTTGCACTGAAAACAAACTAAACAACCACAGATCACATCTGGCAGTGGACATAGACCCTGATGATGACCTGCAGATACCAGTACTAGATGCCGCAGGCATCAAAGTATTACTCTGCACCAAGGGAAGTCAGGATGGCACAGAAGTGCTATTCGCATACATTTGGGGGGAACCCATGATCGGGGTGTTCAGAATTGAGGAATCACTTCTTACTATCAAATCTGACTATGTTCCACCAAATTACCAAAAACTCAGGCAGATCTCTCGCATCACCCAATCTCAGCTAACTGGCAGAATTGCATAGTCGAACACCATGTACATCCAAGCAAAGATTTTCATCGTGCAGAAGCTCACCCATGGGAGCGAAAACAAGGAGAAGGAGCAATCACTAGATGATCTACTCCCTGACAAGTATAAGGAGTATCAGAAGGTATTTGAAAAAGCAGCATTGGAAAGGTTTTTCGAGTCAAGACTGTGGGATCATGCAATCGAGCTAAAGCTGGATTTCATCCTGAAAGACTGCAAGGTCTACCCCATTACCCCAGCTGAACAAAAGAAATTGGACGAGTTTATAGATGAAGACCTGAAAAAGGGGTACATCATCCCATTTAAGTCACTGATGGCATTGCCATTCTTTTTCATTGTGAAGAAGGACTCTGATGCCCTATGACTATGCCAAGACTATTGATACCTAAATGAAGAAACCATCAAGAACTCCTATTCTCTTCCTTTGATCAGAGATCTACTTGACAAATTGAAAAGGGCTAGGTGGTTCATGAAACTAGACATCAGATGGGGGTACCACAATGTCAGAATCAAAGAGGGGGACAAGTGGAAGGCCGCTGATGTGTTCAGTTGGTACTCAGTGCAGAGTCTCAATGGAAGGGGTGAACACTAAACCTACAACTGCAGGTGTGCTCAGGGTGAGGGAGTTTGCTTAGAGGGCCTTGGATCATTCTTTGGGGCACAGAGACTATGAAGAGGCTGATATGGCAGTTTTCAATGTGCGCACTAGCTGTGTACACTCAAGGGAAGATATGCACAATAGCAGAAAAGTGCACAATGCAAAGGGGCAAAAATGTGCAACAGGAGCACAAAAGTGCACAATGATGAGGGGGATGAAAGCAGGAGGTGTAGTGTTACAAGGGCGGCACTGGGATGTGCTGGGAAGGTGATGCACAGGTTGGGGGTGCAAATGGGATGAGAGCACAATGGGTGGAAAAAGGTGCAAACAGTGCACAAAATGCAGCTATACAAAAAAGGTACAAACAGTGCGCAAACACAGCTATATGAAGGGTGCACTGCAAGAGTGCACAAATGAGGACAAAGGATGCAATGCAGAGATGAAACACAGCAATACGATGAGGGGATGCAAATGATATGCAAACGTAGCTATATGAAAGGTGCACTACAAAGGCACACAGACTGAACACTGGTGCAGAGACTATGTGTGACACTGACTGAACTATGAACTATGAGGGGGGGGGAAGATCCTCTGGATTCTCTATCTGTCTGCCTACTATGTACAAATGGCTTATGTGATAAAAATGGTAAAATAAAGTGTAAAAATAGAAAGTGCCATGCGCTACCTACAAGCGCATCCATTTGCCCATCTAAACCCGACCACACCATGCTGCTGCCTTAGCCAATAAGATTTGCGCATGCTATAGCCCAATACCCAACTGTTCCGGTGTGATGCACTATTTTTGGTGTGCTCTAGGTCCCATGCACTCTTCCCAATTAATCAGCTTCAGTGTTATGTGTCGCATGCTGCACCTTAGTAATAATGATGCAATTAACCTGTGCTGGTTACCAGAAAAGGCAATGCTGATTGGAAATGTGGAAGATCTATAAGGAGATGCTGTGTGAGGCCAAATAGCACCAAAGCGCCAGGATTATGTGAAAGTGCCCAAGTGCACACAGTCTAATGCCAAATAGATGCAAAGTGCACCAATTATGTGAGAATGCACAGTCCACTCATGTTGGAATCATGGTGTGCCTCAAATAAATGTGCAAGTAAGCTGGAAGCTATGATGCGCAGTGCAATTGGTGTGGTGGATTGACGTGTGTGTGATAGGGATTGTGCAATGAGTGCACAGCAAAGAATGTAAGTTGCAGGTAAAGCATAAAAGGAGTGTGCAAAGGTGCACCAAGCATGCAATAACTGTGAAAGGCAGATAAGGAGTGTGGGGGGGGTGTGTGCAGGCGGTTTGAAGCATAACAGGGCACATTTAGGGTGCATGACAGCAGGCAGCTATGGGGGATTCAGAAGCACAGTGGAAAAGTAAAAGGCACACAAAAGTGCACCTAAGCAGTCAAAGGTGCATGGAAGTGCATGGAAGCATGCAAAGGCACACAAAGTGCATGAAAGTGCACTGCACAAAGTGTGTGGAAGCCATCTAGGAGGTGCGCACAATCGCAAAAAATGCCATAGTATGCATGCAGGGCGATAGGATGCCGTATCATCTCTACCCAACTGAAGTACTGACTGTCCTCAGGCAGCATGCGATTGGTCAGTGCAAAATTTTCTTTGCTCACATAAGTGGCCATCCTCTCCTTATCTATCTCTGACCACCATCTATCCTCAACAACTCTTTCCACAACCCATATCTATACAATCTGATGGCTTCAGCATTCACCTTAGCTCTCAGGCAAATAATCCTGGCCCTAAATGAGACCCTCCCTGCTGCTGGGAGCGAGCAGACATCTATGCAAACTTGGGGTAAAGGGTTTTGCAGCAAACTGGTGCGCTTTTTGTGGTTCTATAAGTGGCATAGGTTGCTAAGGATGGGGGACATGTAGAACATGTATAAAAGCTGAATGGACACCATTAAGGACAATGCAGAATGCGACGCGCTCCTTGCAAAGGCACACAGCACATTCAGTGGGATCCTGGTTAAAGAGTGGCTTGCTTGGGGTGAGGAGCTGATGCCTGATATGCATAAGATGATTGAGAAGAAGGAGTGGTCTGAAGAATTTGAGCATAGGGTGCATGAACTGGAGGGTCGGCTGGAAGCGCATGCCGTACACTCTTGATGGCTGAATTGCAGGTGCCCAAGGTCAACTTGGAGCAGTTGGAAGGTGAGTTTAGGGTGATTGATGAAGTGAGGGATATAGATACCACCAAAGTGCAGGAGGATGAAAAGGCATGCATCGTGCTGGTGCACTCTTTGCATGTGCTTTCTGAAGTGGCCGATGTTGAGGTAGTAGGCGAAGGGACTGGGGAATGTTGGGAGAGTGGGATGACAAGCGAAGGGGAGAGTGAGCTGAGCGATGAGAATGCTAGCATGGATGAAGGCGCAAGTGCATGCCCGGTGCGCACAATGCAGCAATGCATGTATGTTGAAGTACCACCACTGAGTGGCATTGGCACTACATCCAATGCTAATAGCAGACCAGTAAGTTTCTTTTGATATGCTTCAGACTTACTAAACAGCTTCTCTCCTACTCTAGTGTGATAACTGCTGCTGCATGGGCCAGCCGGCTAGGTGCATCTCTGTTAATGGAAAGCAGTGTTTTCTGTGCGCAAAGGGTAAGTGAAAGTGTGAGTGGATGAAGTGCACTCTTGCACAGCTGCGTGCTACCTCTAGAGGCAGGAAAGTGGCTGTTGAGTGCCCTGGTGTGTCTTTTCCTCATCCTCCTCCCACACTTTGCTAACTGTGCCAAAGGCGCATCGCAAACTGACAAGGGTGATGAGAGTGATGCAGGGCTCGTCAGCCCCTCGAAAGAGCACATGTCAAAGCACCGCAAAGCTGAGTGTGTGCCCCCTGTGCTGTCGCAAGTGTGCCCAAGGCTGCACTGCCTTACCATTCAACAAGCAAATGTGCACACTCAATCCTCGTGCCAGACCAGGTTGGGAAACACCTCAGGGGATGCAGTCTATCAAGGCCAAGATGTTGAAGTGCTCGACTTAGCGCAATGCCACTTGGTGGTTGCTGTCTTGGGCACCACACATGATCGCCTTAAAGAAGACATCTAAAGGTCGCTAGTCGAGTTGGAAGTCGCCAAGAGCCAGTTGCACAGTGCAGAGCAAGCGGAGGTGGATGGGAAGGCAAAACTGGATGCGGCCATGGAGCACTTGGAGTTCCTGGAGTCGATCGAGTAGCTGCTTGCCTGTGTAAACCAATAGATAATCCATAAATCAATTTCTTTGTTGCACCTGTGATAAACATGTGATGCGCCCTGAAGTGGTGCAATGCACATGCGTTCGAGCAAGAAATGTCAAGTGCACAAAAAATGTGCAAACACAAAGAAGTGTGGAAAAATCATTTAACCATCACTTTTCTCCTCCCAAGTGAGATATTGACCATGTCCAAACAATAAAAGAGTAAAAGATAAAAGGAAGTGCATGCCATATGACAAAGTCTAAAAAAAAATGGGAAAGGCTCAGTAGATCATCATGGTTGGTAAAACCCATGGGTTGCGCAATCATGGAATGTGTCCAGATGCAACTTTGTGAATAGAAGAAAGGTAACATAAAAAAAATGAAAAAAAGCAAAGCATACATATAAAAGGGTGAAGTATCCATAGCAGTGCGTGTGGAGCGCTAATTGTGCACCTCATCGGTGCTTTCTTCATCCTCAGCGCTATCTCCTTGTGCTTCTTCTTTGTCAACTGCTCCTTCATCTTCTGTGTCCACTACTATAAACTCTTCCATCTCTCTCAACTGCATTGTGGTAATATCGAGCACCATGTCTGGGAGCACAATAGACTTGCATGCATGGTATGGCAGTAGGCGAAATGTGGCTACTGGCCTGTCGAATACCATTCCATTGAGTTTACAAACGATATATGCACCGCCTTGATTGTGCAAAACTATAACTAGAGGACCAAGATAATGCATGCACATTTTGCAGTTAAGGCTCTTCTTGATCACTGTGTTGTGCATAAGAACTAAATTGCCATGCTGAAAGTCAAAATTGCAGATGGTTTTTTAGTGTGCCTTCTTGAAATAGAGCACTGCTTTGCACCTCTCTGCATAGATGTGGGAATGAATGTGCACTAAGTCTTCTGGCCACTTTTGTAATGTGCACGCTTGCCATGCAATCAAGTCTGTAGTGGAGAGTATAGAATCTGGGGGTGGGTTAAGGTATGTTGCTTTAATGATATCGAGAGGGATTAGGTGCTGTGCACCTGTAACAATGAAGTATGGCGAAATGCCAAGGTGCTTCCGAACTGTGATGCACTCTGCCCAAAAGACTGAGTACAGTAAACTGAACCATTTTTACTCTACTCCATCTGCAGCTTTGATGAGTGCTTGGCACACATTGAAATGTGCATGCTCAACAATTCCATTAGCACACGAATTATAGCCAGATATGCAGATGTGATTGATATGGTAGCGCTTACTGAGATAGGTTTGTAGTGGAGAGTATAGAATCTGGGGGTGGGTTAAGATATGTCATTTCAATGATATCGAGAAGGATTAGGGGCTGCACACCTGTAACAATGAAGTATGGTAAAATGCCAAGGTGCTTCCAAACCATGATGCACTCCACCCAAAAGACTGAGTACAGCAAACAGAACCATTTTGACTCTACTCCATCTGCGGCATTAATAAGTGCTTGGTGCACGTCGAAAGGTGTGTGCTCAACAATTCCATTAGTGCACAAATTATAGCCAGATATGCAGATGTGATTGATATGGTAGCGCTTACTGAGATAGGCTAGCGCTTTGATGAATGGCTTGCCATTATTGGTGACTATCTCATACAATGTGCCCCATCTGCAGATGAGGTCTTGGAACATCCAATCACCAAGTGCACTCGCATTTTCTTTAGAAAGTCCATGGAATTCTGGTCAAGTCGCAAGTGAGCAACACCCTTGGACAATATAGCACCACCCTGCTGATACTGGTAAGTACATTGTATCAATATAAACTTTACTGAAGAGAGGCGCAGGCATTGCAACAACTGGCAGTATTAGAACCTTCTGCATTTGCTGGATCTGGCAAATATGACAAGTGTGCACAAACCAAATGATGTTGTCCATAATGTGTGGCCACCAAAAGTGCTCGAGCAATGTGGAGTGCATCGCATAAAAGCGCTTGTGTCCAATGTTGTCATGAATGGCACGCAGTATTGGTAGGTGTCTAGACTGCCAAATAACTAGCTGGTGAGTGCCATGTGCATTGCGCTTCCATAAGTGCATCTTGTCTTTGAAAAAGGTGCTCGTGTAGTGCATGAGCGTGCTGTACTCAGAATCCATGAAATCACTAGGGCACGTTAGGGTATCCATCCAAATCCACACCAAATCTAACTTCTCATCCTCTGCATCTGCTGTTGTGCTTCTTGGAACTTGGCTATAGTCATCATCATAAATAAGTGCACTATTGCATGCATTTCCACATTTTCCATGTTTGCACTTGGCTCTGGCTGCATTAGCGCAAGTGTTTGCACATCAAAGGACTGTGAAATGGGACATATCACATGCATAAAGCCATGTAGCACATTAATCCAATCCTCAAACCCTTCATCTTCTTCTCCTTCTAAGTCCTCTGGCTGCTTTGGCCAATGCAAAAGCCCATCTGGACCATGCACCACTCCCCTAACATGTACGAGCATAAAGTGGAATGTAAGGATCAAGACGATCCACCAGTTAATGCTAGCGGACGGTTGGATATCAGGGTTTTGTAGCATGCCCTTGGTATAGCATGCGTCAGTCTCAACAATTAAGTTGCGCACACCTATAATATAAAGGCACAAACTGCGCAGCATGCAGTAAAGCCCATAGATCTCTAGCTTTGGTTGCAAAAAGTGCACTTCTCTGTTGTTGAGCATAATCAAGCCGAACTGGTTGTAAATGCACATCTTTGCATTTGTGCTTTTTTGCTGGTAAAGGTAAAAGCTGACCACTATATAGAAAGTGTCGACTGCAAGGATAACGGGGAATTCTGAGGAATAGTCAATCGGTTGTAGCACAGGGCACTCTAGTACTGCTTGCTTGGTGTCAATTTGTGCTGCTATCTGCTCTAGGCCCCATTTGAATGGAGCATCCTTGTGCATAAGCCTTGTGAGCATGTTAATGCAGTGCACATAATTGTGGATATAAATGTGCATTAAACCAACTGTTCCCAAGAATGCACGCACTTCTGACAGCATGTGGCATGCACCCCAATTGTGGATAACATCTACCTTGTCACATTTGGGTTTTCTACCTTCTGGTGTGCAATAATGGCCAAGAATGATGAAGTTCTCAGTGCACAATGTGGATTTCATCCCATAGAAGGTGCTGCCACTATATTTCATGTGCTGCACAATGTGGTTCACATTCTGGAAGTGCTCCCACACAAAGCACCTTATGCCAGGGTTTGCAGTAAGCACTTCGCATGAGCCATCCAGTAAAATGTAGTGCTTCAAAGGCCCCTTGACTGGGACATCGTCGATATAGGGAACGGTGTAATCTGGTTTCTCTGGCTGCAGAATATAACACACATTGTCATGGAAGATTGGTACTGAGTTTGTCCAACCCATTGGCAATGTAATGAGGCACATTGCACCATAAGGCATCTGGAATGTAGTAAGGTCGCACAATGATTCTTTGATTAAGCACTTGTCATATCCCACATATAGATCAAGGACAGCGCTGCATGCATGCCCCGCTGATGTGTTCTGTTGGTACTCGGTGCAGAGTCTCAATGGAAGGGGTGAACACTTAACCTATTATGGCGGGCATGCTTGGGGTGAGGGGGGAGTTTGCTTAGAGGGCCTCAGATCATTCTTTGGGGCACAGAGACTATGGAGAGGCTGGTATGGCAGTTTTCAATGTGCGCACTAATTGTGTATGCTAAAGGGGAGATATGTGCAGTGGTGGGAAAGTGCACAATGCAAAGGGGCAAAAATGCGCAGTGCAGAAAAAACGCGCAACGACGAGGATGATGAAGGTGGGAGGTGTAGTGGGATGAAGACAACACTGGGATGTGCTGTGAAGGTGGTGCACAGGTTGGGAACACAAATGGGATGAAAGCGCAAGGGGTGGAAAAAGGCGCAAACGGTGCACAAAATGTGGCTATGCAAATAAGTGCACAAATGTGGCTATATGAAGGGCACACTGTATGAGTGCATGAATGAGGATGAAGGATGCAACATAGGGACAAAATGCAACAATATGATGAGGGGATGCAAACGATATGCAAATGCAGCTATACAAAGAGTGCACTACAAAGGTGCATGGACTGGATGCTGGTGCACAGACTATGTGCGACGCTGACTGAACTATGAACTATGAGGGGAAGAAAGATCCTGTGGATTCTCTATCTGTCCGCCTACTATGTACAAATGGCTTATGTGATAAAAATGGTAAAATAAAGTGTAAAAATAGAAAGCACCATGCGCTACCCACAAGCACATCCATTCGCCCATCTAAACCTGACTGCACTATGCTGCTGCCTCAGCCAATAAGATTTGCACACTATTAGCCCAATACCCAACTGTCCCAGTGTGATGTGCTATTTTTGGTGCACTCTAGGTCTCGTGCACTCTAGGTCTCGTGCACTCTTCCCAATTAATCCACTTTGGTGTTATGTGTCGCATGCTGTGCCTTAGTAATAATGGCATAATTGACCTGTGCCAGTTACCAGATAAGGTGATGCTGATTGGAAATGCAGAAGAACTAGAAGGAGATGCTGTGAAAGGCCAAATACCGCCAAAGCGCCAGGATTACATGAAAGCGCCCAAGTGTGCACAGTCCAATGCCAAATAGGCACAAAGCACCCCAGTTATGTAAGAATGTGCAGTTCGCTCGTGTTGGAATTGCAGTGCGCCTCAAGTAAATGCGCCAGTAAGATGGAAGCTGTGATGCGCAGTGCAACTGATGTGGTGGATTGTTGTGTGTGTGATAGGGATTGCACAATGAGTGCGCAGTAGAGAATGTGAGTTGCAGGTAAAGCATAAAAGGAGTGCGCAAAGGCACATCGAGCATGCAACAAATGTGAAAGGCAGGTAAGGAGTGTGGGGGGGGGGGTGCACGGAGGCTGTTTGAAGTGCAACAAGGCGCATTTAGGGCACATGACAGCAGGCAACTACGGGGAACCAAGAGCACAGCAGAAATGTAAAAGGCACACAAAAGTGCACCTAAGCAGTCAAAGGCATGCGAAAGTGCATGGAAGCATGCAAAAGGTGCACGAAAGCGCATGAAGGCATGCAAAAGTGTGCTGTGCAAAGTGTGCAGACACCATCTAGGAGGTGCACACAATCGCAAAAAATGCTGTAGTATGCACGCAGGGTGATAGGGAGCCATATCATCTCCTCCCAACTGAAGTACTGACTGTCCTCAGGCAGCATGCGATTGGTCAGCACAAAATTTTCTTCACTCACATAAGTGGCCATCCTCTCCTTATCTATCTCTGACCACCATCTATCCTCTATAACTCTTTTCACAACCCATCTCTACCTAATCCAATGGCCTCAGCATTTACCTTAGCCCTCAGACAAATGATCCTGGCCCTCAATGAGACCCTCCCTGCTGTTGGGAGCGAGCAGACAATGATGCAAGCTTGGGGTGAAGGGTTTTGTAGTAAACTGGTGCACTTTTTGTGTTTCTATAACTGGCACAGGTTGCTAAAGGTTGGGGCATGTAGAACATGTATAAAAGCTGCACGGACACTGTTAAAGACGATGCAGAACTCGACGTGCTCCTCGCAAAGGTGCACAGCACATTCAGTGGGATCATGGTGGAGGAGTGGCTTACTTGGGGTGAGGAGCTGATGCCTGATATGCATAAGATGATTGAGGAGAAAGAGCGGTCTGAGGAATTTGAGCATAGGGCGCACAAGCTGGTGGGGCAGCTGGAAGTGCATGTGGAGTGCACCAAAGCATGCAAGGCATGTCATGCACTCTTGACCGCTGAATTGCAGGCACCCAAGGTTAACTTGCAGCATCTGGAAGGTGAGTTCAGGGCAATTGATGAGGCAAGCGATATAGATACCGCTGAGGTGCAGGAGGACGAAAAGGTGTGCATCGCGCTGGTGTGCTCTCTGCATGCACTTTCTGGAGCAACTGATGCTGAGGTCATAGGTGAAGGAGCTGGGGAGTCTTGGGAGAGTGGGGTGATGAGCAAAGGGGAGAGTGAGCAGAGCGATGAGAGCACTAGTATGGATGAAGGTGCAAGTGCATGCCCAGTGCACACAATGTTGCCATGTGCGTATGTCGAAGTACCACCACTGAGTGGTGTTGATGCCACCTACGACGCTAATAGTGGACCGGTAAGTTTCTTTGGATATGCTTCAAACTCACTAAATGGTTCCTCTTTCTACTCTAGTGTGATAACTGCCATCACATGGGCCAACTGGCTAGGTGCATCTCTGCCAATGGAAAGCAGTGTGCCCCATGCACAAAGGGTAAGAGAAAGTGTGAATGGATGAAGCGCACCCTCGCACAGCTGCGCACAACTTCTAGAGGCAGGAAAGCGGCTACTGGGCGCCCTGGTGTGTCTTTTTCTCATCCTCCTTCCATGCTGCGCTAACTATTCCAAAGGCACATCGCAAACTGACAAGGGCAATGAGAGCGATGCCAGGCTCATCAGCCCCTCGAAAGAGCACACATCGAAGCACCGCAAAATCGAAAACGTGCCTCTTCCCCCATTGCAAGTGTGCCCAAGGCTGCACCACCTTACCGTTCACCAGGCAAGTGTGCACATGCAATCCTCGCACCAAACCAGATCAGGAAACACCTCGGGGAATGCAGTCTACCAAGGCCAGGACGTTGAGGTGCTCGACTTAGCGCAATGCCGCTCGGTGGTCACAGTCTTGGGCGCCACACATGATTGCCTTAAAGAAGATGTCCAAAGGTCGCTCGTCAAGCTAGAAGTTGCCAAGAGCCGGTTGTGCAGTGCAGAGCAAGCAGAGGCAGACACAAAGGTGAAACTGGATGTGGCCACAGAGCACTTGGAGTCTCTGGAGTCCATTGAGTAGCCGCTCGCCTGTATAAGTTTTAGATAGTGTGTCAATCCATCTCTCTGTTGCACCTGTGATATGCGTGATGCACCCCAAAGCAGTGCAATGTGCATGCACGTGCTTCCATGGTGCCATAAAATGAAATTTGTAAGTCCAAATAATATATGTGAGGGAAAAGAGATAAGATAGGCAACGTTCGAGCAAGAAATGTCAAGCGCACAAAAAATGCACACCAGCACAAAAATGTGCAAACACAAAGGAGTGTGGAAAAACCGTCCAACCATCACTTTCCTCCTCCCAACTGAGATATTGACCATGTCCAAATGATAAAAGAGCAAGAGATAAAATGAAGCGCACACCATATGACAAAGTCCTAAAAAAATGGGAAAGGCTCAGTAAATCATCATGGCTGGTAAAACCCATGGGTTGTGCAATCACAGAATGTGTCCAGATGCAACTTCGTGAATAGGAAAAAGGTATCATAAAAAAATGAAAGAAAGCAAAGCATACGTATAAAAAGGTGAAATATCCATAGCGGTGCATGCGGAGTGCTAGTTGCGCACCTCATTGGCGCTTTCTTCATCCTCAGTGCTATCTCCTTGCACTCCTTCTTTGTCAACTGCTTCTTCATCTTCTGTGTCCACTACTATGGACTCTTCCATCTCTCTCAACTGTGTTGTGGTAATATCGAGTGCCATGTCTGGGAGCACAATGGACTTGCATGCATGGTATGGCAGTAGGCGAAATGTGGCTACTGGCCTGTTGAATACCATTCCATTGAGCTTGCAAACAATATATGTGCCGCCTCGATTGCACAACACTATAACTAGAGGACCAAGATAATGCATGCACATTTTGTGGTTAAGGCTCTTCTCATCACTGTGTTGCACATAAGGACTAAATCACCACGCTGGAAGTCAAAACTGCGGATGGTTTTTGAGTGCGCTTTCTCGAAACAGAGCGCCGCTTTGCGCCTTTCTGCATAGATGCGGGAATGGATGCACGCTAAGTCTTCTGGATGCTTTTGCAAAGTGCGCACGCGCCACATGATCAAGTCTGTAGTGGAGAGTATAGAATCTGGGGGTGGGTTAAGGTATGTCGCTTCAATGATATCGAGAGGGATTAGAGGCTGCGCACCTGTCACAATGAAGTATGGCAAGATGCCAAGGCACTTCTGAACTGTGATGCGCTCCGCCCAAAAGACTGAGTACAGTGCACTGAACCACTTTGTTTCTACTCCATCTGCAGCTTTGATAAGTGCTTGATGCACATCAAAATGTGCATGCTCAACAATTCCATTAGCATGCAAGTTATAGCCAGATATGTGAATGTGATTGATATGGTAGCACTTACTGAGATAGGCTAGCACTTTGATGAATGGCTTGCTATTATCGGTAACTATTTCGCACAATGTGCCCCATCTGCAGATGAGGTCTTGAAACATCCAATCGCCAAGTGTGCTCACATTTTCTTTAGGGAGCCCACAGAATTCTGGCCAAGTCACAAGTGAGCAATGCCCTTGGATGATATAGTGCCACCCTGCTGATACTGGTAAGTGCATCGTATCAATATAAACTTTACTGAAGAGAGGCACTGGCATTGCGATGACTGGCAGTATTAGAACCTTCTGCATTTGCTGGATTTGGCAAATATGACAAGTGCACACGAACCAAATGATGTTGTCCATAACGTGTGGCCACCAAAAGCGCTTGAGCAATGCAGAGCACATTGTGTAAAAGCACTTGTGTCCAATGTTGTCATGGATGGCATGCAATATCGGTAAGCATCTAGACTGCCAAATAACAAGCTGGTGAGCGCCATGCACATTGCACTTCCATAAACACATCTTGTCTTTGAAAAATGCGCTCGTGTAGTGCACGAGCGCGCTGTACTTGGAATCTGTGAAGTCGCTAGGGCACGTTAGGGTATCCATCCAAATCCACACCAAATCTAACTTCTCATCCTCTGCATCTGTGGTTGTGCTCCTTGGAACTTGGCTATAGTTGTCATTGTAAATAAGCGCACTATTGTGTGCATTTTGCACATTTGCACTTGGCTCTGGCTGTGTTAGCGCGAGTGCTTGCACATCAAAGGACTGTGAAATGGGACATATCGCATGCATAAAGCCATGTAGCACATCAATCCAATCCTCAAACTCTTCATCCTTTTCTCCTTCTAAGTCCTCTGGCTGCTTTGGCCGATGTGAAAGCCCATCTGGACCATGCACCGCTCCCCTAACATGCACGAGTGTAAAGTGGAATGTAAGGATTGAGACAATCCACCAGTTAATGCTAGCGGACAGTTGGATATCAGGGTTTTGTAGCATGCCCTTGATATAGCGTGCATCAGTCTCCACAATTAAGTTGCGTACATCTATAATATAAAGGTGCAAACTGCGCAGTGCATGGTAAAGCCCATAGATCTCTAGCTTTGGTTGCGAAAAGTGCACTTCTCTGTCATTGAGCATAATTGAGCCAAACCAGTTGTAAATGTGCATTTTTGCATCTGCGCTCTTTTGCTGGCAAAAATAAAAGCCGACCGCTATCTGGGAAGTGTCGACTGCAAGGATAACAGGAAGTTCTGAAGAATAATCGATCAGTTGTAGCGCAGGACACTCTAGTACTGCTCGCTTGATGTCGTTTTGTGCCGCTATCTGCTCTGGGCCCCATTGAAATGGAGCGTCCTTGCGTGTAAGCCTCACATAATTTTGGATATAAATGCGCATTAAACCGACTGTTCCCAAGAATGTGTGCACTTCCAAAAGCATGTGGCATGCGCCCCAATTGCGGATAACATCTACCTTGTCGTGTTTGGGTTTTCTACCTTCTGGTGTGCAGTAATGGCCAAGGATGACAAAGTTCTCAGTACACAGTGTGGATTTTGTCCCAGAGAAGGTCCCGCTGCTATATTTCATGCGCTGCACAATGTGGTTCACATTCTGGAAGTGCTCCCACACAAAGTGCCTTATGCCAGGGTTTGCAGTGAGTGCTTTGCATGATCCATCCAGTAAAATGTAGTGCTTCGAAGGCCTCTTGACTGGGACATCGTCGATATAGGGAATGGTGTAATCTGGAATCTCTGGTTGCAGAATATAGCACACATCATCGTGGAAGATTGGTACCGAGTTTGTCCAACCCATTGGCAATGTAACGAGGTGCATTGCACCATACGGCATCTGGAATGTCATAAGGTCGCGCGATGATTCTTTGATTAAGCACTCGTCATATCCCACATATAGATCAAGGACGGCACTGCATGTGTGCCCCGCAAACTGCTCTGCAAGGTGCTCAGGTGTAGGGGTGACGCCGGAGTGTTTAATGGTAATGCGATTAAGCAGCTCAAGGCTATGTACGATGCGCAGTGCTTTCCCATCTTTCTTGAGTGTGCAGAACCAGCATGATCTATACACCGAATTTGAGCACTCATAAATGCCTGAGTCTATCTTCTTCTGGATAATAGTGCAAACTTCATCATATATGCCTGGAGGAATGGGGATGTTGCGCTCTATCCAAGGGGTGTGCGGAATAACTGGGATTTCTACTGGGGGGAAGAATGCGGTCTTGAAGCTGCTGCGCTCCTTATCGCTCCATGCAAAGGCTTCATTCTGCAAAGACATCAAGTGGTGCAAAACCCTCATCTCCTCTGGTAATAAGAAATCTGTGTGGCGCTTTTGGAGCGCTTGCATGCGCTCTTCAGTATAGCACCCGGTCAGGGTAAATCATGGTGGGTTTGGTAAAAGTGCAGGAAGTGCCGCTAGTGGATCGCCTATAATGTTGTGCTCAATGCCGAATTTGTTTGGGATGGGTGCAATAACTGGTTTGACTTTTCTAGCAACCAGTTTATATTTCTTCTTGGTTACTATGCCCTTTTGCGGTGCATGCGCCACTACATCGATAAAAGATGCACTCTCTGGAAACGCAGCTGAAATAAATGCCATGGGGTCAATCAAGTTTAAGAGCACCTGCGCATGACTGTTGGTACACTGAGATAGGTAGAGTTGAGAGATAATAGAGGTCGAAGGAATGGAAGCAGAAAATGGAATAAGCACAAACATGGAAACGTCACAAGATTGGGTATCAGAGTCAAATGTTATGATAGTGGCGGCTTTTCCTTGGTCTGTGATCAATTCCTCTAAGCCTGGTGAAAATTTCTTTGTGGGTTATGCTGAATAGCAAAGTGCAGTGTTGCTGGAGCTGGTAAGAAGTGATGCAGTTTTCCTCTAGGCTTTGTTGGAATGGTGGAGATGGCACCTGTGTTCGGATCACAGCTCGTAATTGTTTGCGCCTTGTCCGCAAAGTTGTGCATGATGGAGTGCATTAACACATCAAAGGGGCACCCTAACAGAATATTGTAAGCAGGTGAATGGATAATGTGAACTTGCACATAGACAATGATGTCTCCAATGCACACAGAAACATTGTGCACAAGCCCAAGCAACTCATCTACCTCTCCATTGGCCGATTGCATGTATAAATGAATGTGCGGGTCGTACTGAAGCCCAAGACGATGGCAGACCACTTCTGACATTGCGATAATTTGCAAACCCAGATCTAAGATAGCTTTAAAGTATTCTTGGTTGTCGATCAATAAATCAATAGAACAAAGCACATGCGACTCTTTTGCAACCTTCAAAATGTCCAGGTTTTCAATTTCACCTGGCTGGAGGTGGGTGAGGTACTGTTCAAATGGATCCTGCAAAACAATAGGAAGTGGCGCTGCAATTGCCATGCTAACTGGAGGTGTCACATTAAGCACTTTATTTTCCACAAAAGGCATGTGCACATCACAGTGTGCAAATGGCATAATGCTCGCAGGGTTGGTAGCTACCACTTCTGTGCTGGTAGCTGCAATGCACTTTGGGGTAACTTGTTCTCTATGGCGCTGTCTGAGATCAGGCAAAAGGGATAGGAGCTCTTCATGCGAAACTGTAATGGAGGGCGCCTTCATGGCACACGCATATACGTCATCAACAATTTGCGGGTTCTGGATGGGAACGACAGTGCGGTATGATGGCTCTTTGCCTTTGGAAGTGTTAGTTGGTATGTCTGGTTTATCTGCTGCTGAGGGCGCAAAATACACTTCAGGAATGTTGGAATAGGGATGTATGGGCATTTCGTCGGGCGCTTCAGTTGCGCTCACAGTGGGTTGCAAGGCTGGGGACTCGATACTGTCTGCAGGTGCAATGTTTGTGGTTGTAGAATGCACGCTCTCTTGATTGGATGTATTGCATGGTGCGTGCTGCAGAATTTCAATGCCATCAAAGACTTGCCTCTTCCAGAGTGCCATCAACTCCCGCTCAAGTGCATCGATGTGCTCTTCCTTCATTAGTTGCAGAATTGGTGCACTTTGCATATAATCTGCTGCAGGCACTGAAGCAGCAATGTATATCGACTGTAAAGATGCTGCTGGAGCTGGACAAGGCGCTATATTGTAGATGAGTTGCAAATTGGTATTAGATGAAAGTTGACCACTGGCTATCTGCCCTGGGTTGCGCTTATGCCATTCCTCGATGCGCTCACCCAAGAAGTTGCCTGGAATAGAATGCAGCATGAATGCACCACCTGGGAGTACGATGTGCCCTTCTGCATTTTGCCTATACTTTCCTTCACTAATAAGGTGCTCAATTGAAGTGCACTCAGGGATATAATTCCCTGTTTGGCTGCAACCATTGCAAGTGTTGCTGTTCAAATGAGCCACATTATTTCCACCATCTCTGCATGATGCACTCAATGTGGTAACTATAATCTGTGTCATGCACTCAAATAGGACTCAGATGTCTTCTGCTTTGACTGCTGGTGCGCTAGGTTGTGGCTGGGAAATGGGTGCACTGGGTGCTGAGTAGGGCACATACATATCGGGGTTTTGCACTGTGAGCCCGGTAAGTGGTTGGAAATAGCCCACTGGGCCTTCAAAGATAAAGTCAATTGTGTCGCGTATTGCATCTAATGAGTATGGCACATTTGCAGGCTGATTTGGTACTGCAATTGCAAGGCAGCTCAAAATGTGCTTGAGCTGGTCTGGTCAAAACACCCTAACAAACATGTGGCTTTAATCATAGCGCGCCAATATGCCTTGTGCAACTAAGTATTCACTGATGTTGAAAAATGCGTGATAATAGTGTGCAATTTCTTCTGCAGTTACGAGGCTGATGCATGCAGTTTTGCCAATAAGCTTGTCCAGGTCGCTAATACTCCATTTACTACCATCCCTAGAACTGGGATAAAGCTTTAAAACAGCATCTTTGAATGCGCCATAGTTGTGCATTGTGCTATACTCCGGTAGCAGTTTCCAGTGTCCACAGAATAATAGCACAAACTTCATCATATATGCCTGGTGAAATGGGGATGTTGTGCTCTATCCAAGGAGTGTGCAGAATAACCGGGATTTCTACTGGGGGAAAGAATGCAGTCTTGAAGCTGCTGTGCTCCTCATCGCTCCATGCAAAAACTTCATTCTGCAAAGACATCAAGTGGTGTAAAACCTTCATCTCCTCTGGTAATAAGAAATTAGTGTGGCGCTTTTGGAGTGCTTGCATGCGCTCTTCAGTATAGCGCCTGGTTGGGGTAAATGGTGGCAGGTTTGGCAGAAGCACAGGAAGCACTGCTAGCAGATCACCTATAATGTTGCACTTGATGCAGAATTCGTTTGGGATGGGTGCAATAACTGGTTTGACCTTTCTAGCAACTGGTTTATACTTCTTCTTGGTTACTATGCCCTTTTGTGGTGCATGCATGTGCGCTGATGTGATCAGTTGGTACTTGGTGCAGAGTCTCAATAGAAGGGGTGAACACTTAACCTACAACTGCAGGCATGCTCAGGGTGAGGGGGGGTTCGCTTAGAGGGCCTTGGATCATCCTTCAGGGTGCAGAGACTATGAAGAGGCTGGTATGGCAGTTTTCAATGTGCGCACTAGTCATGTACACTCAAGGGAAGATATGCACAATAGCAGAAAAGTGCACAATGCAAAGGGGCAAAAATGCGCAACAGGAGCACAAGAGTGCACAACGATGAGGGGGATGAAAGCAGGAGGTGTAGTGTTATGAGGGCGGCACTGGGATGTGCTGGGAAGGTGATGCACAGGTTGGGGGCACAAATGGGATGAGAGCGCAATGGGCAGAAAAAGGCACAAACAGTGCACAAAACATGGCTATACAAAAAAGATGCAAACAGTGCACAAACATGGCTATATGAAGGGCACACTGCAAGAGTACACAAATGAGGATGAAGGACACAATGCAGGGACAAAATGCAGCAATACGATGAGGGGACACTGTTACGAGAAATGGGGAAATCATTTTCTTTTGGCATGTGCCTATTGTCTCTATTGTCTCTATTGTCTTCGCTTACACTGCTATTACTTATTGTTCTGCATGCGATTGCTCAGACCACTTATTGTCTTTACCACATGTGACCATGTATGCTCCTAATTACATGTCACCATTTTCTCACCTTATTGTACTACCATGGAATGCTCTATTGTCTCTACTGTCTTTCCATATGCGAACTACCTATACACGACTCCTCCTGTACTCGTAGTATTTAAATGACAATGCAACGATTAGTCAAGCTCCAGCTTGACCTGGTCAATTCTACATTCCTAACAAACTCTGAATAAGTCATTCTCAAAGCTGTCACTTACGAGCTTCAGTGACTCTCTGAAACATCTTGATTGATTCGTCGCTTACGAGCTTCGATCGATTCTAGGAACTTTGACTTTAACAAAAAATCAAGCTGGTTCTTACTCTGCCAACTAACTCTAGTCCAGGCAGCACCCATTACACGATGAAGAATCTTACAAGAAACATCCGACCCCTTCCTACCCTATGAACCATGGCAGCACCTTCCACCCCCACTGTTCCTACTGCACCGATCGCCCCTCCTCGACCCACTGAGATCAAGATGAGGGCACCAACTGACTACTCTGGAGACAGAGTGAAGACCATGCTGTTCCTTCTCAAATGCAGAGCATACATCGACGCCAACTCAGCCGCGTTCCCAGATGACCATCATAAAATCTTGTTCATGCTCTCTTATATGAACGGAGGGACAGCAGGGCCATGGAAGCAAGCTTACCTAGAGGAAAGGTATATCAAATCAAAACCCTGGGATACCTTCCAGGAGTTTATCGCCAAGGTGCATGCAGCATTCTCACCTATTGACGACATGGAGAATGCGCAGACACAACTCAGAGCGCTCTCGCAAGGAGCAAAGGGGGTAGATGAGTACATCACACAATTTAAGACCCTCACTTACCACACAAAAATTAAAGAAGATGTTGCCCTTATAGAGTATTTTGTCGACAGGCTCAACAACAGAGTACTTGACAAAGTCTTCGGCATGGAGAACCCACTGGACATGATCGAAGGGTGGTACACCCACGTGGCGAGGGCAGAAGGGCACCTGAGAAGGGCCAAAGTGATTAAAGAAAGGACATACAGTAAGGCAGGAGGAGGAGGAGTGGGAAGCTCTTCAAAAGATCCTAATGCCATAGAAATAGATGTGACACACCTCTCTTATGCAGAGAGGCTTGAACATATCAAAAAAGGAAAGTGTTTCATCTGCTACAAAGCAGGGCACAGGGCAAGCGACCACAAAGGAGGGAAGGAACCATCTGTGAAAGAAGAGAAGAAGATCAAGACGAAGAAAACACCCCATGATCACTATACAAAAATCCTCATGCTCATCAACGAGCTGGAGGAAAAGGAAAAAGAAGAGGTGCTAGACCTCATGGCAGCAGAGGGTTTTTAAAGCGGCAGCCTGCATCGGCAGCAGAGCCCACCAGAGTTATCGTCTCCTCTGTACTAGTAGTGAATGTGAGCCACCAATCCATGCGCATTCCAGTTCACTATCTGCTAGGAAACGAAAAAGCCGAAGTCCCTGCCCTAATCGACTCGGGAGCGGGCAAAACATTTATCGACCACCGAGTCATCAAGAAACTCAGACTGAAAAAGATTCCACTCATCAGAAAGATCCTCACAAAGAACATCAATGGAACTCTTAACAAGAATAGGACAATCTCGCACTATGTCCACATCAACACAGAGATCGGAGGAAAGGAAGAGAAGATCAGAATGCTAATAATGGAGCTGGGAAAGGAAAGGATGATCCTGGGATACTTGTGGCTCCAAAGATGTAACCCCATCATCGACTGGGAAAAAGGAACCCTCACTGACAGGCAAACCAAGAAATTCCTCATGAAGAAGATCCAAACCATGATCGAATGGACATGCACTACATTTGGTAAGCAAAGTTCCACTATAGATGACAAGGGGCCGCTCGTACCAAGAGTAATGTTGAGCCCGACTCTCGGGAGGCTACCTATAAGGAGTGCTGGGGAGACCTTCAGGAAACCCACCTCACCACCACCGAGCACATGAAGAGTAGGCTCGGGATGGTTCATCTCACAACAGAACTTTGCACTGGAAATGAACCCGATCGCAATGGATCACACCTGGCAATGGACACAGAAACGGACACCCATCCCAAGATCGATCTACAGATCCCTGTATTAGATGCCGTGGGCATCAACACACTGCTCAACATGGAGGAAGATCATGATGGAATGGATGCGCTATTCACCTATGTTTGGGGAGAACCCATGATAGGAATATTCAAAGCAGAGGAGTCGCCTCTCACTATCGAATGTGACTACATCCCACCAAACTACCAAAAACTCCAACGGATCTCTCGTCTCACTCGGTCCTGACTAACTGGCAGGATTGCCTACTCAAACATGACTTATATCCGAGCAAAGACCTCCGTCTCGCAGAAGCTCGCTCATGGGAGTGAGGGCAACAAGGAGATGCAGTCACTCGATGATTTACTCCCAGACAAATATAAGGAGTACTGAAGCGTGTTTGAAAAAGCAGCATCAGAGAGGCTCCCTGAGTCTAGACCATGGGACCACATGATCGAACTCAAACCTGACTTCATCCCAAAGGACTGCAAAGTCTATCCCATCACCCCAGCCAAACAAAAGAAGTTAGATGAGTTCATCGATGAGAATCTGAGGAAGGGGTACATCACCCTGTCTAAATCACCTATGGCATCCCCATTCTTCTTCGTTGCGAAGAAGGATTCTGACACACTCTGGCCCTGCCAAGACTGGTATCTAAATGAAGGAACCATCAAGAACTCCTATCCCCTTCCTTTGATCAGTGATCTACTTTTGACAAACTGAAAGGGGCAAGATGGTTCACAAAACTGGACATTAGATGGGGATACCATAATGTCAGGATCAAGGAGGGGGATGAATGGAAGGCAGCATTTAAGACCAATAAGGGGCTGTTCGAGCCCAAAGTCATGTTCTTCAGCCTTTGCAACTCCCTGGCAACCTTCCAAGCGATGATGAATGACACCTTTCATGACATGCTGAATGAGGAATGGCTGGTGATCTACATGGACAACATCTTAATCTTCTCGAAAGACAAAAAAGAACATGAGGAAAGAACAAAGAGGGTTCTAGCAAGGTTGAAGGAAAACGACCTCTACCTAAAACCCGAAAAATCTAGATTTGACGTGCAGGAGGTCGAATTTCTTGGGCTGATCCTGCGACCAGACCACCTAGCCATAGACCCAACCAAACTCAGTGGAATTAGAGACTGGCCACCCCCAACCAATGTCAAAGGGGTCAGGTCATTCCTGGGCTTCGGAAACTTCTATCAGAGATTCATCAGCAATTTCGCTGTGATCATGAAGACACTGAATGACCTAACAAGAAAGGACCAGGCCTTCAACTGGACAAGCGAATGCCAAGAGGCGTTTGAAACTGTAAAACAAAAATTCTCCAAGGCACTGGTTCTGCTGATGCCAAATACTGAGAAGCCATTTGTAGTAGAAAGCGACACCTCAAAATATGCAATGGGGGCTGTGCTAAAGCAGACTGACACAAATGGGGACTGGCACCCCTGTGGCTATATCTCCCACTCCTTAACAGCAACCGAACAAAACTATGAGATCTATGATTGAGAACTACTGGGAATAATACAGGCCCTAGAAACCTGGAGGCACTACCTCCAAGGATCCGAGCACCCCACCACCATCCTATCAGATCACAAAAACCTCATGTACTTCAGAACGGCACGAAAATTAAACTGACAACAAGCCAAATGGAGCCTTTTCCTGTTGCAGTTCAATCTTCAACTGGTACACGTGCTGGGGAAAATGATGATACAATCTGATGCGCTGTCACGACGGGGAGATTACACACCAGAAATTGATGATGACAACAACAACATCACAGTGTTAAAAGATGAGATCTTTGCATGAATGATCAATACGGAATTAAAAGACCTACTAATGGAAAGCATGATGCGCGATGACCTACTAAAAGAAATAGTAAGGGCCATCAAAGAAGGAGGAACGCCACCGATCAAGTCGGCAGTAGAAGATTGGAGAATGGAGAATGATGGGATGGTCTTTTTCAAAGACTGATGCTATGTCCCAGATGACAAAGAACTAAGGAGAAAGATCATGGAAAAGTACCACGATAATTTACTGACGGGGCACCCTGGCTGATTCCAGATGCTAGAATTAGTGCAAAGGGACTACTGGTGGCCTGGGATGACCATCTTTATCCAAAACTATGTCGATGGATGTGCCACATGTCAGCAAATGAAGGTAAACACACACCCCATGACACTGCCACTCTCACCGATCAAATCAGAAGCGACATGACCATTTGCACTAGTAACCATGGATTTCATCACTGACTTACTGATCACTGATGGATCTGACACCATCATGGTCATAGTAGACCATGGGCTTACTAAGGGGGTGATTTTCATTCTCTGCAACAAAACCGTTGACGCACTGAGGGCAGCGGACCTTTATCTGCATAATGTGTTTAGGAGATTCAACCTCCCCAATAAAATCATATCAGATCGCGATCCACAATTCACCTCCAACATGTTCCAAGAATTAGGAAGACTCCTGGGAATAAAACTGGTCATGAGTATGGCCTATCACCCACAGACTGATGGGGAAATGGAGCAAGTCAATCAAGAACTAGAGATCTATCTCCGGACCTTCTGTGCAAACAAACCATCACAATGGAAAAGATACCTCACCACTGCTGAGTTCATGCATAATCAGAAGCACCACTCAGCAATCAAAAATACTCCATTTTATATAATTATGGGAACCCACCCCAAGGCCATCCCTATGACGTACAAAAAGATGAATGTACCAGCTACCGAACAGAGGATAGCTGAATTAGGGAACATACAGTGAGAGGCCCTGGCAGCACATGAACTGTCCTGACAAGTTATGATCAGACGCAATAGACGAGGCTTCTGCCCATTCATGGTAGGAGAAAGGGTACGGCTAGACTTGAAAAACCTGAAATTGGGATACCCAACCAGGAAACTCACCCCAAAACATGAGGAGCCGTTCCCTATCACTCAGGTGATCTCCTCCCATGCTTATGAACTGAAACTTCCTTTACAATGGAGGATTCACCCAGTCTTCCATGCCTCTCTTCTTTCATGTTTTAAGGAGAACGAGACACACAGACCCAATCTTCTTCCTCCACCCCCCGAGCTAATCGAGGGAGAATTAGAACATGAGGTCGAGTCAATTTTAGCCCACAAAAAGATGGGCTGAGAAACCCGATTCTTGGTGAAATGGAAAGGTTATGGCACAGCAGAGAATCCTTGGGAGCTGGAAGCACACTTGAAAAACGCTTCAGAAATCTTGAACAAATACAAGTCTACCCATAACCTACTGCCATTATGAGCCACCCTCTACACTTCTTCATGAACATCACACCTGACCCAGACCCCATAAGAACTTTCGAACTAATCCTCAGCTTCGTCCATGACACCGATGGCATCCAGAACAAAGAGAGGTTGCTCTCCGTGACCCAAGACCGGGCACTTCTCCATGGAACTGTATGCAACCTTTTTGAGACATACCAAGCGATTTCTGCCCTTGAACCAGTATTCCAGTGCCTAACTGAAGATGCCTACCACCTTGACTTGCTCCTGCTCATCAGGAGCTTAGATGAGCAGGCGCTACACTACAGACCTGGAGAATGAGTCCCCACACCACAGCATATATTCATTATAGAGCCTTCCGATGATGAAGAAGACGAGGAATTTGAGACAGCACCAGAATGACTAACAGCACTGTCCTCATTGCCTCCTCAACCGCCCCTGGATCTGTCATTGCCACCCCCACTGCTATGCATGCCCACACCCTATCCTAGACAGCCTATGCCCGACTACCCACCTGCACCCCCGTGGATGTGGAATTCTGTCTGTTTCACATGTGCCCGGATCGGCCACTTCTCCTCCCATTGGCTGGAATACCAGTGCCCCCACTGCCAACAATGGTGTTCTGAACACTCAGCACTCTTCTGTGCGAGTAACCTGTCACATGACAATCCACCCCATCACCGCACCACCTGAACCCAAACCACCATGATTGAGAATCTCTCTCTCATCATTGCCCTCAGCACCATCTTCGGTGCCGCCATTTCCATTATGCTTATCCTTTATGTTCTTATCTCACTCAGAATCCTGACTGCTGCACCCCTACCTTGTATCACCATGCTCGTGACTGGCACCTCTGTGCAATTTGCAGGGGCAGATGATATTGAACTACCAGCCAGAGTCTATGCCCACGATGCGCCGACTGTAATGATGATCAGCATGTTCACTGCGACAACCAATAAATGGGCAACAATGTTCGACCTAATGCAGATGGGAAGGGGCTAGTTTCGGATGGGACTCGAAATGTCAAGAGGGAGCTAGTGTTACGAGAAATGGGGAAATCATTTTCTTTTGGCACGTGCCTATTGTCTCTATTGTCTCTATTGTCTTCGCTTACACTGCCATTACTTATTGTTCTGCATGCGATTGCTTAGACCACTTATCGTCTTCACCACATGCGACCATGTATGCTCCTAATTACACATCACCATTTTCTCACCTTATTGTACTACAATGGAATGCTCTATTGCCTCTACCATCTTTCCATATGCGAACTACCTATACACAACTCCTCCTGTACTCATAGTATTTAAATGACAATGCAACGACTAGTCAAGCTCCAGCTTGACCTGGTCAATTTTACATTCCTAATGAACTCTGAATAAGTCATCCTTAAAGCTGTCACTTACGAGCTTCAGTGACTCTCTGAAACATCTTGATTGATTCATCGCTCATGAGCTTCGATCGATTCTAGGAACTTTGACTTTAACAGACACAAATGATATGCAAACATGGCTATATGAAAGGCACACTACAAAGGTGCATGGACCGAATGCTGGTGCACAGACTATGTGCAACACTGACTGAGCTATGAACTATGAGGGGAGGAAAGATCCTGTGGATTTTCTATCTGTCCATCTACTACAGTGACTCACAAAACTAAGTCAATGTTTTGGACTTTTTGATTCATTATCAAATAGCTTCCCATAAACAACAAAACCAAACAAGGTATTGGTGTACTGAATAACATACATGATCAGGGCTACCAAACAAACAAAGAATTATGTAATTTTAATCATCCTTCATGGAGATATGATTATTTTAATTCAGGGACTCATTGACTCAGTTTTGTGAGGGGTAGTCAGAAATATTAGAATCTGATGCTCCACCAACTGTATAATGTCAAAAACTTGACAGATGGTTTCTAAGGTGATGTGACCCTTGATGGGACCTTAAATTATAGTATTTAATTAGGACTAGCATTCTTCATACTTCAATATTCTCCAATGCATCCCATCTCCTATGCTCAGAAGGAAAACATTCTTTCCCTGGCCTCCAATCATTATTCTACCCACAATATTGCCTCTAAACTCAACCTCAGCCAGTCTAGTGTATCCAGAACACTCAGGGCTCTCCATCCAAACCTGGATTCCCCCTCTGGTGGTCGTCCTTCTAAGCTCTCATCTACCTCTCAGAGAGCCATCCTTACCCAAATCACCACTGGCAAGGCTGCAAATGTTGTTCAGGCCACCCATTACATCAACAGCATCATCCCCACTCCAGTCTCCTCAGAAACAGTCAGAAGAGTTCTCAGAAAAAACTCATTCAAGGCTGTGGTGAAGAAGAAAAAGCCTTTGCTTAGTATAAGGCATAGAAAAGCAAGATTGGCTTTTGCTCAGAAGTATAGAGAGTGGACTGTGGAGGACTGGAGGACTGGAGAAGGGTTATTTGGTCAGATGAGACTAAAATTAACAGGTTTGGGTCAGATGGGAGAGAGTGGGTTTGGAAACAGAAGGGAGAGGGGCTGATTGAGAGAGAGGTGCAGGGAACTGTCAAATTTGGGGGAGGAAACATTATGGTATGGGGGTGTATGGGATGGAATGGAGTGGGGCATCTTGCAGAGGTTGAGGGGAGGATGAATGCTGACCAGTATGTGTCTATTTTGAAGGACCATATGCTGCCTAGCTTGGAGGAGAGTGGAATTTCTGGAGAAGAGGTGATTTTTCAACAAGACAATGACTCCAAGCATACCTCAAAAAAGGCCAAGAAGTGGATGGAGAACAACAATATTACTCTTCTGGATTGGCCTGCCCAATCTCCAGACCTCAGCCCTATTGAACATCAATGGGTTCACCTCAAGAACCAGTTAGACAAGTATCCAATAGCGCCAAAAGGAATTTGGGAGTTATGGGAAAGAGTAGTGGAAGAGTGGAATAATATTCCATCAGAGGTGTGTCAGAATTTGATTGAAAGCATGCCTAGAAGGTTGGGAGCAGCTATTAAGGCCAAGGGAGGTCATACAAAATTCTAGAATTACAATTTATCATAATATTGATACCACCTCACAAAACTGAGTCAATGAGTCCCTGAATTAAAATAATCATATCTCCATGAGGGATGATTAAAATTACATAATTCTTTGTTTGTTTGGTAGCCCTGATCATGTATGTTATTCGGTACACCAATACCTTGTTTGGTTTTGTTGTTTATGGGAAGTTATTCAACAATAAATTAAAAAGTGCAAAACATTGACTCAGTTTTGTGAGTCACTGTATGTACAAATGGCTTATGTGATAAAAACAGTAAAATAAAGTGTAGAAATAGAAAGTGCCATGCACTACCCACAAGCACATCCATTCACCCATCTAAAGCTGACTGCACCATGCCACTGCCTCAGCCAATAAGATTTGCGCACGCTATAGCCCAATCAATACCCAACTGTTCCAGTGTGATGTGCTATTTTTGGTGTGCTCTAGGTTCCGTGCACTCTTCCCAATTAATCTGCTTCAGTGTTATGTGTCACATGCTGCACCTAAGTAATAATGATGTGATCAACCTGTGCCAGTTATCAGATAAGGCGATGCCAATTGGAAATGTGGAAGAACTATAAGAAGATGCTGTGTGAGGCCAAATAGCACCAAAGTGCCAGGATTATGTGAAAGCACCCAAGTGCACACAGTCCAATGCCAAATAGATGCAAAGCGCCCTGATTATGTGAGAATGCGCAGTCTGCTCATGTTGAAATCATGGTGTGCCTCAAATAAATGTGCAAGTAAGCTGGAAGCTGCAATGCGCAGTGCAATTGGTGTGGTGGATTGATGTGTGTGTGATACAGATTGTGCAATGAGTGTGCAGCAGAGAATGTGAGTTGCAGGTGAAGCATAAAAGGAGTATGCAAAGGTGCACTGAGCGCGCAATAACTGTGAAAAGCAGATAAGGAGTGTGGGGGGGGTGTGTGCAGGTGGTTTGAAGCATAACAGAGTGCATTTAGGGTGCACGACAGCAGGCAGCTATGGGGGATCTAAAAGTGCAGTAGACAAGTAAAAGGTGCACAAAAGTGCACAGAAGCATGCAAAGTGTCCGGAAGCCATCTAGGAGGTGTGCACAATCGCAAAAAGTGCCGTAGTATGTGCACAAGGCGATAAGGAGCCATATCACCACTTTCAAGACTAATAAGGGGCTGTTTGAGCCCAAAGTCATGTTTTTTGGGCTCTGTAGCTTCCCAGCCACCTTCCAGGCAATGATGAACAATGTCTTCCAAGACATGCTAAATGAAGGGTGGCTAGTAATCTATATGGATGACATCCTGATTTTCTCAAAAATTGAAAAGAACACGAAGAACGGACAAAGAGGGTTCTAGCAAGGTTGAGAGAGAACGATCTCTTCCTAAAACCCAAAAAGTCCAAATTTGACATGCAAGAAGTAAAATTCCTTGGGCTGATCCTACACCCAAAGCAGCTGGCAATGGACCCAACCAAGCTCAGCAGGACAAAAGACTGGCTAGCCCCAGTCAACATAAAAGGAGTCTGATCATTCCTTGGCTTTGGAAACTTCTATCGAAAATTCATCAGCAATTTTGCTGCGATCACAAAGCTGCTGAATGACCTAATAGAAAAGACCAGCCCTTTGATTGGACAGACAAATGCGATTCCAACACGAGCGAACTGCACATTCTTACATAACTGGGGTGCTTTGTGCCTATTTGGCATTGGACTGTGCACACTTGGGCACTTTCATGTAATCCTGGCGCTTTGGCAGTATTTGGCCTTTCACAGCATCTCCTTCTAGTTCTTCCGCATTTCCAATCAGCATCACCTTGTCTGGTAACTAGCACAGGTCAATTATGCCATTATTACTAAGGCACAGCATGTGACACATAACACCGAAGTGGATTAATTGGGAAGAGTGCATGAGACCTAGAGCACACCAAAAATAGCACATCACACTGGGACAGTTGGGTATTGGGCTAATAGTGTGCAAATCTTATTGGCTGAGGCAGCAGCATAGTGCAGTCAGGTTTAGATGGGCAAATGGATGTGCTTGTGGGTCGTGCATGGCACTTTCTATTTTTACACTTTATTTTACTGTTTTTATCACATAAGCCATTTGTACATAGTAGGCAGACAGATAAAAAACGCATCTTGGCTTTGTTTCATCATCATCTCGAATTTTCCCACGGTTCATCCGTAGGATCTCGAGGTAGAGGACGAGCATAAGACTAGCATAGCGTATTTACCTTCTTACTATCTGGCCTGAGTACTAGCCTACATGCCGGAACAAAACCCTAGGAAAACCAAGCAAACCACCCTGTCCTCTCTAAGCTCTGTAACCAAACCATCTACACTGGCACCGCCCACGACACAGGAAGTCAACCCTGCCTCTAGCTCTACTGATGAAAGCGAGAGGACTCGCTCGCGACGAAGTGCCAATGTGACGCCACAGTCAGAACAACACTATGAGATACAAGATGCAAAAGCCGGGCTGCAATTCCTCGAGAAGAAGTGTCTACTTGCCCCATCTGGAACAGAACCCACCCTCGATGACCTCGCAAGTGCCCTTTTCCAAGTGGGAGCCCTACCTGGAACTCCTCTCCAGACTCTAAATGGGATACGAGCTGTGGCATTCCTGCTCAAAGCGGCTAACCTGAAAGCAAGCATTGACAACATTGTCTCTGCAGTCACCAATTTAATCAAACCCGCCCTCGAAAACCTCACAAATGGACTGGATGCCAAGGCAACAGACCTCTCAGGAGTACTCCAGAGCGCATCCGACGATCTTACTGCACGAGCCAAGTCAACCACGGACAACATCGACACTCTTGTCTCCAAACTCAGTGACTCATCTGAACAGTTGAACAAAATCACCTCCACTGGCTACCGAGACGCCTTACTACAAAACACCTCTGGACCTGGCCGAGTTGACCCACGACTCAGAGCCAAAGAAGGTATACGAGCACGACAATTTCTTTTGGAACCGAAAGGCAATTTTGCGGCATTAAAAGCCTTCTCAGCACAAACCCTGCTATGGAAAGTAAACAAAATGCTCACCAAAGCATCAGGCAGTAACCAGTGCACTCTACGATCTGCGATGTGGCTACGGGATACCATGCTACTGGAAACTAAAGACGACAAATCGGCAGAATGGTTGTGACAAGATGCAAACATGGAAGCCTTCAAGACTGAACTTGGTTTCGACGTCATCACTCGCCCCCGGCCATACAATGTTATTGCTTTCTTTGTCCCCCTGACTTTTGACCCGGACGACAAGGAACACAAATCTGAGATGGCCGAAGTCAACAATGTCCCTGCAGGGGCCCTCGTCAAATTCCGATGGACCAAACCACCACATCGTCGATCCTCTAGTCAACAGGTAGGACATCTCAACATTACATTCAGCAATCCTGATGCAGCAAACAATGCTATTCTCAACAGACTCGTGATCTGCAACAAAAAGGTATCAGTCGCCAAAAGCAAGAAGGAGCCAGTTCGTTGCCTCAAATGTCAAGGCTACAATCATGTAGCGACGGAGTGTATCATCACCAACGACATCTGTGCTCGATGCGGAGAAAGAGGTCATAAGATCGCTGACTGCCACTCCGATCGGGAAAGATGCACCCCTTGTGATGCCGATGGTCATGCGAGCAACGACAGAAAATGCCCGACATTTATACGTAAATGCCAGGTTTTCGACAGCAGGCACCCTGAAAATGCTCTTCCTTTCTTCCCCTCCGGAGAATCCTGGACATGGGAACCATCTCCTCCAGATAGCCGTCCATTCCAAGACACCTCATCTCCACGCCATACCCCTCAACAAGCCAACCAATTATGCCAGACACAGCTTCCGTTCCTTTCAGCTACCCAGCTCGCACCACCCAGCCAACCATTGCAACGGTTATCTTGGGACCGCCCATCTAGCTCCAGACAACAAACCCCTGCTCCCCCCCCCTCCCCCTCCTACTCAAATGGCCCCACGAAACTTCCCTACCCCATCCCCTCTTAGCTTCCCAGACCCACGTCACATGCAACCTGCAGCAAACACCTCTTCCCCCCAATCAACACCCAATGTCTAACGAAAACAATAACAGTAGGCGAAAGCTAACATTACTACAGATTAACCTCAACAAATCTGAGAAGGCCCACCTCGACATAATCAACTCCCCACATCTAAAAAACTGGGACCTCATCCTCATTCAAGAACCCCACCTGACTTTTCTAGGGAACATCCGAACTCCAAACTGCTTTACGCCAGTAGCCCCATCCAGCTGACACTCACTAGACAAACGGGTACGCTCTGTTATGTGGGTCAACACATCGCTATCGTCAAACTCGTGGAAAATACTGGACTTTACGGACTCTAACGATGTCACCGCAATTCAACTGAATGGCCCATATGGTCGTCTCACAGTATTTAACATTTACAACGACTGCGAACACTCCCGAACACTGGACCAACTTCGCCAATTCATACACGATAATCGGAACGACCTGCTTAATACACCCGATCACTATATGTTATGGGCAGGGGATTTCAACCGACATCACCCGCTATGGGACAATGATGAGGACGCTTGGCTCTTCACCCCTCAAGCACTAACAGATGCTGAACAACTCATATCCCTCACATCAGACCTAGACATGTATATGACACTCCCAAAAGGCATCCCTACACTCAAACACATGGTAACGAAAAATCTCTCTCACCCTGATAATGTTTTCTGCTCTAACAACCTCAGAAACATGGTAGTCCGCTGTGACGTAGATGCCTCCCTTCAGCCTCCTAAAACTGACCATTTTCCAATAGTAACAATGATCGAAATTCCCCAGGAGCGGATCAGTACTCAGCCATCTCGTAACTTTCGTGACGTGGACTGGGGTGAATTCAACAAGGACCTTGAAAGTCGTCTCAACCTCCTTCCACTACCACATACAATTGCCTCAGAAAGGGAATTTCAGGAGACGGTAAGTAAACTGACTGAGACAATACAGCAATCTATACTTGCAGTTGTCCTGGAGAACAAGCCTCATCTGTATTCCAAGCGATGGTGGATTAAAGACCTCTCCAAAATGAAGAAATCTGTCAATCGCCTTAATGCCACTGCCTTCAAATACCGCGCCATACGAGACCACCCTATCCATGAAGACCTCCGCCAAGCCAAAAGGAAGTATGCAAATGCTATCACAAAAGCCAAGGTCGACCACTGGAAAGAATTCCTTGAAAATGCAGGAGAAAGTCAGATATGGACAGCAAACGGATATATTAACAACCCAATTGGAGATGGTGGCAAGGCACATATTCCGTCCCTCAAAGTAGTAGGCACTGACGGTTTAGCACGAGAGGTAAACACCAACAAGGGAAAAGCGGAAGCACTTGCAAACACTTTCTTTCCCCCAAGACCCACCACCTCATCTGTTCCCCGGAATTACCCATACCCACAACAGCTCCCAAGCCCTCCCCCTTTTACTGAGCAACGGATTCACTACCACATTCGAAAAACCTCTCCACACAAAGCCCCAGGTCCCGACGGCATCCCCAACATCGTATTACAAAAGGCTGCAAATCTCTTAGTCCCTCACCTCCTATTTATTTACAGAGCCATTTTTGACCTCAAGACATACTTTCAAGGTTGGCAGGAGTTTACAACCTGCGTTCTTCGCAAACCAGGAAAAGCCCGATACGATATCCCAAAATCCTATCGACCTATTGCCCTACTATGCACCATGGCAAAGGTTCTTACTTCTATGGTAGCAGAAGACCTCAGCCACCTTGCCGAGAAACTCCAACTTATACCGGCTACCCACTTTGGAGGACAACCAGGACGGACAACAACAGATGCCATTCACTTACTGATACATCAAGTAAAGGAGGCATGGCGAAAAGGAAAGGTAGTCTCTATTCTATTTCTTGACATTGAAGGGGCATTCCCGAATGCTGTGACTGACCGCCTCCTTCACAATATGCGAAAGAGAAGTGTCCCAGAGTCTCTTGTCTGCTTCATAGAAAACCTGCTAACAGGACGCTCCACACAGTTAAAATTTGACAACTACACATCGGAACCTATCCTGATCGATAACGGGGTAGGACAGGGAGACCCTGTCTCCCTAGGCTCTTTTGTCTTTTACAATTCCGATTTGCTTGAACTACTGACACTCCTGCAGTCATTAGGATATGTTGATGACATCATGGTTATGGCGACAGGGAATAACTTCATCGAAACCACTGCCAAGCTAAGAAACTCGATGGAAGGCGAAAACGGCGGTTTTCAGTGGGCAGACGACCACAACTCTAAGTTTGAAATCAGCAAACTAGCGGTAATGCACTGTGGCTGGAAGCAAACAAGAAACAGCAATGGACAACTGGTCCCCCTACACAGGCCAACTCTCAAGCTCAAAGACAAGCCCACTCAAGAGGTCCAGAGCTACAAGTACCTTGGGGTTCTTATTGATGACAAACTCAACTGGAAAACACATGAACATCACGCAGTCGAGAAGGCCACCAAGTGGGTTCTACAATGCCGTCGTTTAGCGAAACAGGAGTCTGGCCTCTCAGCACGTTACATGCGATGACTATATCTTGCGGTGGCTATTCCCAAGATCACGTATGCGGTTGATGTGTGGTATACACCCCCCACCAAGCTATATGGTTTGAAATGCAGCCAAGACTCAGTTTGTGCACTCAAGCAATTGGGCAAAGTGCAACGTAAAGCGACACTTGCAGTAAATGGAGCCCTACGAACCACCCCTACCGATGTTCTCGATACGCATGCTAACATACCCCCCATAGATCACACCCTACTGAAAGCATGTCACAGAGCCCTCATATGAATTGGCTCGCTTCCTGAAACCCACCCACTACATGACATCATCCGCAGTTACTCAACCCATCATGCCCGCAAACATAGAACACCACTACATAAGTTATTACACTTCTTCCCAGAGGTCAGACCAGACCAAATCAAGACCATCACCCCATCTTCGATACCCCCATCGTGTGTACCACCCTTCACCATGGAAGTGGCGCAGAACAGAGAGGAATCGATAAGAGAAGAATCTACGAGCGAACCCGAAATCAAGATCTTTACCGACGGTTCAGGATTTGAAGGGCATGTAGGTGCAGCAGCAATCCTGTATAGAAAAGGGAACCCTCGGCCCCAGAAAATTCTATGATATCACCTCGGCAGCATCGCCGAACACACATCATATGAAGGGGAAGTAGTAGGTGCCGTTCTAGGTGCATGGTTGCTACAAAGGGAGCACATAGCAGGAAGATCACCGGTAACCATTTACACTGATAGTCAAGCTTTTATCAATAGTGCAGGAAAACAAATCTCAAGACCAGCCCAATACTTAACGGACGAATTTCTAACACTTGCAAGTAAAATCAACCACACCAACATCGATCGTAGTCGAAACCGTTTTGACCTCAAGTGGATATCTGGACACAGTGGTGTCGAAGGTAATGAAAGAGTAGACGAGGAAGCCAAAAAGGCCGCAAATGGTGCGTCCAGCCAACCCCATCGTCTCCCTCCACTGCTTTGCTCCCCTCTCCCAATCAGCGTCTCAGCAATCAAGCAAAAATTCGCATCCGACTTAAATGCAATGTGGAAAAAGAAATGGGAATCTTCGCCACGTTTCCGGAAATTCCAATGTTTCGACTGCGATTTTCCTTTCAAAACATTCGGAAAGATCTGCGCCAACCTCACACGAGCCCAAACGAGCCTCCTCATGCAAATCCGATCAGCACACATCCCCCTGAACTTCTTTCTCGCCAAAATCAAGAGAGCCGATTCTGACAGTTGTGAGCCTTGTAGTCAGAGGAATGGAAACCCGACAAAGGAAACCCTAACACACTTTTTTTTCGAATGCTCGGCATACAATACAGCACGTCATGAACTAGACCACGAAATGGGACGGGAATCACGAGATTTAGCCACCCTGCTTTCCTCCGAAAAAGTTGTACGAGCTTTGGTCAAGTATGTAAACCAGACAGGACGCTTTCGAAACACACAAGGTGACCGACACAACCCTTAAACACTTGTATTTTACTGGCACTTTACTTCACAGCTCGTACTCTAATCCCAACCAACTTATCGCCCCACGCACGGCAAGATGAGGCGACACGACACCCAAGTTACCATTCCACACGAGTAGCAACTCACATCATCGCACAACAGAACTCTTCCCCCCCATCTCACCCGTGCCTGTCGCCCAGCGACGTGGCGCTTAGCAAGATAACACATCACAAAAGAGGGTAACAAGCAGGGATGACCCAGTAGTAGCTTGCAACCCTAAACGGTCCTGTTGGATCGGGCTGCAGGGGGAGCGGTTGCCATGGGCATGCCGTCTGCAGTGCAAGGGTCGAAGCGAGGGCAAGGCACTGGGGCCTCAGTAGATTTATTCTTACATGTAATGTCCATAGTGGAGCTTCGTTCCGAACGGACAATAAATTCACACAAAAAAAAAAAAAGGCAGACAGATAGAGAATCCAGAGGATCTTTCCCCCCCTCATAGTTCATAGCTCAGTCAGCATCGCACATAGTCTGTGCACCAGCATTCAGCCTGTGTGCCTTTGTAGTGCACCTTTCATATAGCCACATTTGCATATTGTTTGTGTCCCCTCATCATATTGCTGTGTTTCGTCCCTGCATTGCATCCTTCATCCTCGTTTGTGCACTCTTGCAGTGCGCCCTTCATATAGCTGCATTTGTGCACTGTTTGCACCTTTTTTGTATAGCCATGTTTTGCACACCATTTGTGCTCTTTTTCTGCCAGTTGTGCTCTCATCCTGTTTGTGCCCCCAACCTGTGCATTGATGTGTTCTGTTGGTACTCAGTGCAGAGTCTCAATGGAAGGGGTGAACACTTAACCTACTACTGCAAGCATGCTTGGGGTGAGGAGGGAGTTCGCTTAGAGGGCCTCGGATCGTCCTTTGGGGCACGGAGATTATAGAGAGGCTGGTATGGTGGTTTTCAGTGTGCGCACTAGTTGTGTACACTAAAGGGAAGGTATGCGCAGTGGTGGGAAAGTGCACAATGCAAAGGGGCAAAAATGTGCAGTGTGGAAAAATGCGCAATGGGAGTGCAAAAGTGTGCAACGACGAGGGTGATGAATGCGGAGGTGTAGTGGGATGAAGGCAACACTGGGATGTGCTGTGAAGGTAGTGCACAGGTTGGGGACACAAATGGGATGAAAGTGCAAGGGGCAGAAAAAGGCGCAAACAGTGTGCAAAACGCAGCTATGCAAATAAGTGTGCAAATGGTGCACAAATGCAGCTATATGAAGGGCACACTACAATAGTGCACAAACTAGGATGAAGGATGCAATGCAGGGATGAAATGCAACAATATGATGAGGGGATGCAAATGATATGCAAATGCAGCTATACGAAGGGCACATTACAAAGGCACACAGACTGGACACTGGTGCACAGACTATATGCAATGCTGACTGAACTATGAACTATGAGGGGGGGGAAAGATCCTCTGGATTCTCTATCTGTCCACCTACTATGTACAAATGGCTTATGTGATAAAAATGGTAAAATAAGTGTAAAAATAGAAAGCGCCATGCACTACCCACAAGCACACCCATTCACCCATCTGAACCTGACTGCACTATGCCGCTGCCTCAGCCAATAAGATTTGTGCACCTACAGCCCAATATCCAACTGTTCCAGTGTGATGCACTATTTTTGGTGTGCTCTAGGTCTCGTGCGCTCTTTTTAATTAATCCATTTCAGTGTTATGTGTCATGTGTTGTGCCTTAGTAATAATGATGTGATCAACCTGTGCCAGTTACCAGATAAGGCAATGCTGATTGGAAATGTGGAAGAACTATAAGGAGATGCTGTGAAAGGCCAAATACTGCCAAAGCACCAGGATTATGTGAAAGCGGCCAAGTGCGCACAGTCCAATGCCAGATAGGCACAAAGTGCCCCAGTTATGTAAGAATGTGCAGTTTGCTCATGTTGGAATCGCAGTGCACCTCAAGTAAATGTGCCAGTAAGATGAAAGCCACGATGCGCAGTGCAACTGATGTGGTGGATTGTAGTGTGTGTGATAGGGATTGTGCAATGAGTGCACAGTAGAGAATGTGAGTTGCAGGTAAAGCGTAAAAGGAGCATGCAAAGGCGCATTGAGCATGCAATAAATGTGAAAGGCAGGTAAGGAGTGTGGGGGGGGGGCGTGCGGAGGCGATCTGAAGCACAATGGGGTGCATTTAGGGTGCATGACAGCAGGCAGCTATGGGGAACCAAAAGTGCAGTAGAAATGTAAAAGGCACACAAAAGCGCACAGAGGCGCACTGGAGCACAATGGGAGTGCACTGGAGTGCAATGGAGTGCAATGGAGTGCAATGGAGTGCAATGGAGTGCAATGGAGTGCAATGGAGCGCACTGGAGCGCAATGGAGCACAATGGAGCACACTGGAGTGCAGAAAGTGGACAAAGGTGCATGGAAGCACGCAGGAGCACACTTGGGCACACAGGAGCACACTTGGGCACACAAAAGCACATGAAGGCACACAAAAGCATGCTGTGCAAAGTGAGTAGAAGATGTCCAAGCAGTGCACACAATCATGAAAAATGCCATAGTATGAGCACAGGGTGATAGGGAGCTAAATACTGACTGCCCTCAGGCAGCATCCTTGTCAGCTATTGAAGTGCAAAATGTGAGTGCCAAGAAAGTGGGTGAGCAGTAGAAGTGAATGTTTGGGTTATTTGAAGAGGCCAAGTCAAGCGCACGAAAATGCATGAAGCAAAGTGCACAAGTGCAAATGAAATGTGGAAAAATTGTCCAACCATCACTTTCCTCCTCTCAACTGAAATTTTGACTCTGTCCAAATGGTGAAAGTATCCATAATAAAGCGAGATCGGTCACGTGAATGTGGCGTGGGAATGATGACAAACTCCGAAGGGGTGGGAACAGCATCACGCCGTGAGACTCTAGAGAGAGGTGAGAAATGATGACAAATATAACAAGGTGTGGGAAGTAAATTCTCGGCTAATTTTTCACCACCTCGAACTTTTTTTTTTGGCTCTGGGCTCATTGGCTACGTAGAATAATGTCTGCATGGCATGTAAGGTGCTATATTGCAGTGTTTGCTAAATAAAATTTGACTGAGGAGCAACCGTCATTCCATTTACTATGCTGTGAAAGCTGACTAAGCGAACCTCGCGGGCTGAACAAAATGCAAAAACCTGATCATGACCTTGGCGCATGACCCAAAGAAGATGATTTAGACACATCTCTGTATTAGTCAGTAACAAGTGGATCAATAAAATGTCATTTGCAATTCTATAAGTGAGGTCATTACAAAGTTAGGTCTGTATTGAAATAAGTTTGAATTGAAAATTGAGTTCAGAGTTACAATTGAGTTCATTATGAAGTAAAGGAAATAAAAATTACTTGAATACAGTAAGTTTAAAATTTGAGTTCGTTACAAAGTAAAGTCAGTAAAATAACAGTTACAAATGAGCTCATTATGAAGTAAAGTCTATGAAAATTAGTCTAGAAATGAGTCAAGTTTGAAAATGAGTCAGTAAAAAATAAGTCTGTAAAATGATCTTCGAAATAAGGCATTTGATATAAAATAAAATTACAGTTACCATTATGAAGTCAACTCAATAACAATTAGTTCAATACAAAGTCATTATGCAGACTTACTAACAAGTTATAATTTGAGTTCGTTATAATGTAAAGTCAATAAATATTACTTTAATACTGACAAAGTGAAGTTGGAGATTTTTTACAAAATTTAAAGAGAGGAGAGGGAGGAGAGCAGGGGTGAGGGGGTGAAGTAGTGAGAGGGTGAGGGGGTGAAGTAGTGAGGGGGTGAGGGAGTAGGGGAGGGGGGAGAGGGGAGGAGGAGGATGGATAGAGAGGGGGGAGGGGGTGAAGTAGTGAGGGGGGGAGGGAGTGAGGGGGTGAGGGAGAGAGGGAGAGAGGAGGGGAGGGAGTGAAGGGGGGAATGGGAAATGAGAGGAAAAGTGGAGAGTGGGTGAGGATAAGAGAGTGGGAGAAGGGAGACAAAGTGAAGTTAGAGATTTTTTACAAAATTTAAAGAGAGGAGAGGGAGGTGAGCAGGGGTGAGGGGGTGAAGTAGTGAGGGGGTGAGGGAGTAAGGGAGGGAGGAGAGGAGAGGAGAGGAAGGGGATGGGGGAGATGGGGGAGGGGGTGAAGTAGTAAGGGGGGGAGGGAGTGAGGGGGTGAGGGAGAGAGGGAGAGAGGAGGGGAGGGAGTGAAGGGGAGAATGGGAAATGAGAGGCAAAGTGGAGAGTGGGTGAGGATAAGAGAGTGGGAGAAGGTGAGAGGGGGGGGGTGAGAGGAGGGGGTGAGGAAGAAGGGGAAGAGAGATGAGAGAGAGGAGGGGGGGAGAATGGAGGGTGCATAAGGGGGTGAGGGGGGAGGGTGCATAAGGGGGTGAGGGGAGAGGGGAGGGGGGAGGGGAGGGGGGGAGAGGGGGGGAGAGGAAAGGGATGGGGGAGAGGGGAGAGGAGGGAGGGGAGGGGGGGAAAGGGGAGGAGAGAAAGGGGATGGGGGAGAGGGGGATGAGGGAGATGGGGGAGGGGATGGGGGAGATGGAGGAGGGGATGGGGGAGATGGGGGAGAGGATGGGGTAGGTAGGCATGGGATGGGGGAGGGGATGGGGTAGGTGGACATGTGATGGGGATGGGGTAGATGGGCATGGGAACAGGAATGGAGTAGGTGGGCATGGGTATGGGGAAGGGGATGGGGATGGGGACAGGGATGGAGTAGGTGGGCATGGGCATGGGGAAGGGGAAGGGGAAGGAGATGGAGATGGAGATGGGGTAGGTGGAGATGGGGATGGGGATGGGGAAGGGGATAAACACCACAATCCCCCCACGTTGACTTGGGGCCAACAGTCCCAAGTCAACTGAAGAGTTGCGTACCATCTAAAAGTCAAATAAAAAGCTGTGCATCCATGAATAAAATGCAGTGAGGTGTTCATAATGAACACAGTGAACCACGTGTGCCGAAGGCACATTTAAAAACCTTGTCCATAATAAAGCGAGATCGGTCACGTGAATGTGGCGTGGGTAAATGGATGACAAACTCAGAAGGGGTGGGAGTTCCATGACTAACCCTCTACTGTGAGAAAATGATGACAAATATAAGTTATAGGTAGGAAATGAACTTTTTGGCTAATTCCATTACATTACACATTTCAAAAATTAGCCGAAAAAAAATTTCAGCTATTTTTAGGCCAGATCAAAATTGTAATAATGGTTCCCATGATAAGAAAAAATTTCCGCCAAGTTTTGGGCCTGATCACAAATGCAATATAACAGTTCCCATCAGAACAAATATTTTTCTGATGACAAATATAATAAGGGGTTCCTATCATGACAAATCTAATAACTGATCAATATGGGGGTGTTGCCATGATGACTAATTTAATTAGCAACAACATTTTCGGCTACAGTGTTGAATCAAAATTTTCAGCTATTGTTTTTTTTTTGGGCCTGATGACAAAGATAATTACTGGGTCTTGCCATGATGACTAATTTAATTAGCAACAACAGTGTGGGATCAAAATCAAAATTTTCAGCTAATTGGCCTGATGACAAATATTATCAGGTGTTCCCATGATGACAAACTAATTTTCCCATTTGTCATTGATGACAAAGATCATAACTGGGTGTAGGAACAATATTTTCGGCTAATTTTTGGCTTGCTGGGTGTAGGAACCAAATTTTCGGCTGAGTTTTGGCCACTTCTAGCTTTTCTGTTCTCTTTCTGGCTCTGGGCTCTTTTCCAGTGGGGTTGTTTTTGCATTCTTGGGGTATCTGTAGACCAAGGTGAAGCTCTGTGAAGTCCTACCTCCCTGGCTTCTCTTTTTTCAACAAAAGGAGTGTCTGCCAGTTGTTTTTTGGACCTCTCTCAGGGCACAGTGTGCAGGGAGATTGGGCTGGTGGGTTTGCAGTTGCCTCCCCTTCCATTTTTGGAAGTCGCTCCACTATCAACTGCCACTGTTTGCACCGATTTCACAGCCTCCTGCAAGATTGTCACATCCTCCACTGCTGTAAGAGAGCTCTCCGATTCCCATGGACCCAACTCCACCCAACACTCCTCGATGTGTCCGGACGGCCGCGCAGCAAACTGAACGGGACCAACGGACCTTGGATAGCCCTACTCGCCACCGGACTCCACACCATGCTCGCACTATGCACATTGCCCAGCCACTGCTGCCATTGCCGCCAGCCCATAATATTGCCTTGCTGAATGCTGATCCTTTTGTGGCTGCTCCTCCACCACCTCCTCAATACAATCACCTTCCTCCTCATTTGGCACAGCAGTTGGCGGCACTTCCTCCTCTTCCACAGATTCCAAGAGGCAGGGGCAGAGGGAGGGGAAGAGGGAGGGGAAGAGGCTCAAGTCATGCAGCTCCACCTCTACCTGTGGTTGCTCCTTTACACAATCCAGCTCTCCCATATTTTTTACAGGCCCCTCCTGCACCTCCTGTTTTTGATCCTCCTGTTCCTGCACCTCCCATTCCTGCACCTCCCATTCCTGTGGCTCCTCCTGTATGTTGAATTGTTCTGTCAGGTGATGGATCGTGACTGACAGTATACTGATGTAGCCTCTTGCTCCTACTCCTGTGCCTCCAATGATTATCCCTCCTGCTGTCCCTCAACCCATTGCTCCTAGATTGACCTTGGCTGAACTTGCTGCTTGGCATGCTGCACTTCCACCTCTTTTCCCAGCTGTAGCTGTAAGTTGGATTATTCTTGCAGGTGACAGACATTCAACTGACAATAAATTTTGTAGCCTCCTCCTCCTGTTTTTTACCCTCCTGTTCCTGTTCCTCCTGTTGCTGGACCTGCCATTCCTGTTGCTGGACCTGTTCTTCCTGTTGCTGCTCCTGTTCTTCCTGTTGCTGCTCCTGTTCTTCCTGTTGCTGCTCCTGCTTTTCCTGTTGCTGCTCCTATTCCTCCTGTTGCTGCTCCTGCTCCTGCTGCTCCTGTTCCTGCTCCTGTTCCTGTGCCTGCAATGGCATGGGCTGAGCTGGCTGCCCAGCATGCTGCACTTCCACCTTTTGAAGCTGTATGTTGCATTATATTTTACATAATGTGAAATGGTCTGACAGTATGATGATGTAGCCTCCTCCACCTCCACCTCTGCCTCCACCTGTTTTTGATCCTCCTGCTGCTGTTCCCCCTGTTCCTGCTGCTATCATTCCTGTTGCCAATATCCCTCCACATGTATGCTCATATCTTATTTTGTAATTTTTTATTTGGTGACTGACCTTATTCTCCAAGGTCGCTCAGCTTATTGATCCTGCACCACCACCACCACCTATTTTGCCTCCAGCCCGCCAGCCATTTAATCCTGATTGGCCTGTTCATGATCTGGGAAATATGGATGTGGAGTGCTCTGATTGCCATGCTTTGCACTGGATGGCTGAACGTCTTATGAAATCCTCAAATATCCATCCTCGATTCGGCATGTGCTGCCTGAGTGGAAAGATCGCTTTGCCACCTCTTCACCCAGTCCCACCTGAGCTTATACAATTGCTCACTGCTCAGGACGACATTGGAAAATCATTTCGTGATCACATCCGCACTTACAATAATGCATTCGCCATGACTTCTATCGGTCGCAAGATTGACGAGTCGGTCAATGAGGGGGAAGAGGCAGTGAATGATGGCATCGGTCCCTATGTCTACAAACTCCATGGCGAGCTGTCCCACAAAATTGGATCTCTTCTTCCACCAGAGGGTGAACCTCCTGTTTATGCTCAGCTATATATTTACGATCCAGCTGACGCTGTCAACTTTCGCATGGCCAATGCCTGGAACACTCACCTCCATCACCACACTTTGCTCACTCTTCAGGACATGCTCCACCGTCACCATCCAGCAGTTCAGATGTACAAGCAGGCTCATGAGCTCACCAGGAACTTGCCTCCACACCAGCAGTGCAAGATAGCTTTGCGTTTTGATCAATCCTGTGACCGTCGCCGCTACAATCTGCCCGATGCTACCAACAATGAGATTGCTGTCATTCTTCCAGGTGATGGCGATCAGCCAGAGAGCACACGCGACATCGTTCTCTACCGCAGGCATGGCCCTCCCCTTCAGCGCATCAGTGACGTCCATCCTCTCTATCCAGCCCTTCACTATGTTTTGCTGTTTCCTACTGGCCAGCTCCAATGGCACCCTCAAATCGAGTATGCAGCTGTCAATGCCAACAACCGAGGTGGTGCCAGAGTTCACAAACATGTCTCCAAATCCAAATTCTACTGCTATCGCCTCCACCTTCGACCGCCTGCTGTTGAGCCCCAGCATATCTTTCTGACTGGAAAGCTCTTTCAGGAGTTTGTGTGTGATGGATGGGCCACTGCTGAGCAGGATCGATTGCGCTGGATTTTGATGAATCAGGACACCATTCGGGGCGAAGTCTATGTTGGCCTGGCAGATGCTGTGGCTGCAAACATCGATGTGGACACAGAGTCTCTGGGTCAAAGAATCATTCTTCCTTCGTCCTTTGCAGGAAGCACACGTCACATGCAGCAGCTTCTTCAGGATGCATTCACCATCAATCGTCACTGCAATGGAGGGGATCTCTTTCTCACCATCACTGCCAACCCTGCCTGGCCAGAAATACGGGATGCTCTTCGTCCAGGGCAGACTGCAGCAGATCGCCCGGATTTGGTCGTTCGTGCATTCTATGCAAAGCAGAAGGAGATGATCAAGGATATCGAGGCTGGCATATTTGGAAAGGCTGTGGCTTATCTTTTCACCATCGAGTTTCAGAAGCGTGGCCTTCCTCACATGCACTGCATTATCTTTCTCGATGAGCAATCCAAGCTTCGCACCCCCGAGCAGATAGACAGCCTTCTGTCTTCAGAGTTTCCTGACGATGATCCTGAGCTCCTCGACCTCATCAAAAAGTTCATGGTCCATAAACCCTGTGGTGCAGAGAACCCCACAGCTCCTTGCATGGTGAATGGACAGTGCTCCAAAGGTTTCCCCAAGCCATTCAGGGATCAGACCACCATCTCTGAGGATGCCTATGCCTCTACCAAGCGTCGGGACACTGGACACACATATCACGTTCGGGGAAAGCAGGTGGACAATCGTTGGGTGGTCACTTACTCTGCCTATCTCATCTGGAAGTACCGTTGCCACATCAATATCGAGTCCATCAGCTCCATCAAGGCCATCAAGTACATCTACAAATATGTCTACAAAGGCCACGATCGCATCACCATGGAGTTTGGAACTTGCAACGATGAAGTCAGGCAGTACCTCGACGCTCGCTACATATCTGCATGCGAAAGCATCTGGCGCCTCTTCCACTTCACCATGCATGGTGCTTCTCCCAATGTCGTCCGTCTTCAGGTCCACCTTCCTGGCCAGCAGTATGTCACTTGGAATCAGAACGGTCCACAGTCTATCCAGGAAATTGTCCAGCATGCTGCACAGCGTGACACCACCCTCACTGCCTTCTTCAAGGCCAATCAGGAGTATCCAGAGCTTGCACAGGTCGTTCTTTACCAGGACTTTCCTTCCAAATTTGTGTGGGATCAAAGGGCTCACAAGTGGAAGCCCAGGCAGAGGGGATTCGCCATTGGAAGGATGTTCTATGCTCCACCCAGTGCCGGTGAACGCTTTTACCTCAGGCTGCTTCTCACTGCTGTGAAAGGGGCTACATCATATGAAGACCTTCGCACTTTTCAGGGCATCGTCGCTCCCTCATTCAGAGAGGCCTGCCTCGCCCGTGGCCTTTTGGAGGATGACCAAGAGTGGCAGCAGTGTCTGGAGGAAGCAAAGTCCATGGCAACCGGTCGTCAGCTTCGCAATCTTTTTGTCACCATCCTTCGTGACTGTGCTCCCTCTGATCCTGTCCACCTCTGGAATACATATTGGCCTCACATTTGCGATGACTTGAGATATCAGCTCCAGCACACCAACATTCGTATCAACCCCACCGATGACGATGTCCATGATTATGGCCTTTATCTTATCAATCAGCTTCTCATGGTCTCTGGGAAATCTCTCGAGAAGGATTGGCCATACATGCCTCAGATCACTCAGAATTGGGATGCCAACATTCAGAACCGGTTGATCGCAGAGCAGCGCAGATACGATGTTGTGGAGCAGGCCGAGTTGGCTGCACACAATCTGGACACTTTCAATCACGATCAGAGGGCTGTCTTTGATGAGATCATGCATGCAGTCAACAACAAGACTGGCCAGACCTTTTTCCTCCATGGTCCAGGTGGCACTGGCAAAACCTATGTTTACAACACCCTCTGCCATCAGCTTCGCTCTCAAGGCAAGATCGTCCTCTGTGCTGCATCGTCTGGAATAGCTGCTCTTTTGCTCAAAGGCAGTCGTACTTCCCATTCCTGCTTTCAGATCCCAATCATCATAAACGAGTCATCCACCTGCACCATTTCCAGAGGTTCAACACGGGCACAGCTCCTGCAGCAGACTGACTTGATCATTTGGGATGAGGCACTCATGCAGCATCGTCATCTCCATGAAGCTGTCAACCGCACTCTGAAAGACATTCTCCAATGTGACAAACCCTTTGGGGGTGTGCCTGTGGTCTTTGGGGGTGACTTTCATCAGATCCTGCCTGTCATTGAGAAGGGTTCTCGACCTCAAATTGTTGGTGCTTCTTTGCAACGCTCTGTTCTCTGGCAACACATCAAAATTCTTCATCTCAAAATCAACATGCGTTTGAACACAGACGATCTTCAGGAGCGCAACTTTGCAAAGTGGCAGTTGGAGGTTGGAAAGGGTGGTCATACAGATGAAGGTGGCACTATCAATCTTCCTGATCATCTCAAATGTCCTCAGAACACCATCGCTTCTCTCATCCACACCATCTATCCTGGCATCTATGATCAGGCTCAGCATTCAGATCAATACTTTTCAGAGCGGGTCATCCTGGCGAGCAAGAACGATGATGTCGACGATTTGAACCATCACATTCTTCACAATTTTCCTGGGCAGGAGCACGTCTTTCACAGTGCTGACTCGATTGCAAATGATGAGAATGCCGAACTTCTATATCCCCAAGAATATCTTAACTCCATCAACTGCTCAGGTCTACCTTTGGCGCATTTGGCACTCAAGGTCGGCGTCCCTGTCATGATACTTCGCAATCTCAACATTGCTGGAGGGGTCTGCAATGGAAGTCGGGGGATATTGACTCGGATCAGGAATAGGGTTTTGGAGATTCGGTTGATCACTGGAGATAACGCAGGAGAGACTGTTTTCATTCCACGGATGCGACTTCGGCCTATTGAAGGTCAACTCCCCTTTACACTCTCTCGACTGCAGTTTGCTGTTCGTCTTTGCTTTTCAATGTCAATCAACAAGTCACAAGGGCAGTCATTGAAGCATGTGGGTTTGGATTTCAGGAGTCCTGTCTTTACACATGGGCAGTTCTATGTGGCAATATCCAGGGTCAAGTCTGTCCACAATATCAAGGCAATATGGCCAAGCTCAGAGGATAGTGCAAAGACAAAAAATATTGTATATGATGAAGTGTTATTAGATTAAAATATATATTGTACATATGTAACTACTACTCATAGAAAATCAATGAACACAGTGAACAACGTGTGCCGGAGGCACATTTAAAAACCTTGTCCATAATAAAGCGAGCAAAAGCGAGCATGGTCACGTGAAGGGGTCGTGGGAATTCTGACTAACTCTGAAGGGGTGGGAGATCCATGACTAACCCTCCACTGTGAGAAAATGATGACAAATATAAGTCATAGGTGGGAAATGAAATTTTCGGCTAATTTTTCACCACCTCGAGCTTTTTTTTTGGCTCTGGGCTCATTGGCTATGTAGAATAATGTCTGCATGGCATATAAGGTGCTATATTGCAGTGTTTGCTAAATAAAATTTGACTGAGGAGCAACCATCATTCCATTTACTATGCTGTGAAAGCTGACTAAGCGAACCTCGCAGGCTGAACAAAATGCAAAAACCTGATCATGACCTTGGCACATGACCCAAAAAAGATGATTTAGACACATCTCTGTATTAGTCAGTAACAAGTGGATCAATAAAATGTCATTTGCAATTCTATAAGTGAGGTCATTACAAAGTCAGGTCAGTATTGAAATAAGTTTGAATTGAAAATTGAGTTCAGGACAACGTTAAATCAGTAAAATATAAGAGTTACAATTGAGTTCATTATGAAGTAAAGGAAATAAAAATTACTTGAATACAGTAAGTTTAAAAATTGAGTTCGTTACAAAGTAAAGTCAGTAAAATAACAGTTACAAATGAGCTCATTATGAAGTAAAGTCTATGAAAATTAGTCTAGAAATGAGTCAAGTTTGAAAATGAGTCAGTAAAAAATAAGTCTGTAAAATGATCTTCGAAATAAGGCATTTGATATAAAATAAAATTACAGTTACCATTATGAAGTCAAGTCAATAACAATTAGTTCAATACAAAGTCATTATGCAGACTTACTAACAAGTTATACATTGAGTTCGTTATAATGTAAAGTCAATAAATATTACTTTAATACTTACTGACAAAGTGAAGTTGGAGATTTTTTACAAAATTTAAAGAGAGGAGAGGGAGGTGAGCAGGGGTGAGGGGGTGAAGTAGTGAGGGGGTGAGGGAGTAAGGGAGGGAGGAGAGGAGAGGAGGAGGATGATGGAGAGGGGTGAGGGGGTGAAGTAGTGAGGGGGTGAGGGGGTGAAGTAGTGAGGGGGTGAGGGAGTAGGGGAGGGGGGGAGGGGAGGAGGAGGATGGATGGAGAGGGGGGAGTGGGTGAAGTAGTGAGGGGGGGAGGGAGTGAGGGGGTGAGGGAGTGAGGGAGAGAGGAGGGGAGGGAGTGAGAAAGTGGAGAGTAGGTGAGGATAAGAGAGTGGGAGAAGGTGAGAGGGGGGGGGTGAGAGGAGGGGGTGAGGAAGAAGGGGGAGAGAGATGAGAGAGAGGAGGGGGGGAGAATGGAGGGTGCATAAGGGGGTGAGGGGGGAGGGTGCATAAGGGGGTGAGGGGAGAGGGGAGGGGGGAGGGGAGGGGGGAGAGGGGGGGAGAGGAAAGGGATGGGGGAGAGGGGAGAGGAGGGAGGGGAGGGGGGGAAAGGGGAGGAGAGAAAGGGGATGGGGGAGAGGGGGATGAGGGAGATGGGGGAGGGGATGGGGGAGATGGAGGAGGGGATGGGGGAGATGGGGGAGAGGATGGGGTAGGTAGGCATGGGATGGGGGAGGGGATGGGGTAGGTGGACATGTGATGGGGATGGGGTAGGTGGACATGTGATGGGGATGGGGTAGGTGGGCATGGGCATGGGGATGGAGTAGGTGGGCATGGGCATGGGGAAGGGGAAGGGGAAGGAGATGGAGATGGAGATGGGGTAGGTGGAGATGGGGATGGGGATGGGGAAGGGGATAAACACCACAACCCCCCCACGTTGACTTGGGGCCAACGGTCCCAAGTCAACTGAAGAGTTGCGTACCATCTAAAAGTCAAATAAAAAGCTGTGCATCCATGAATAAAATGCAGTGAGGTGTTCATAATGAACACAGTGAACCACGTGTGCCGAAGGCACATTTAAAAACCTTGTCAATAATAAAAGGAGGATGGTCAGGTGACTAGGCCATGGGAAGTGATGAGGCCGTGGGAGTTGCTCTGAGTGGATGGGAAAGTGATGACCAACTTTGAGGGTCGTGAGACATGATGACAAATATAAGTGAAAGATGGGAACAAAATTTCAGCTAATTTGGGGCCGGATCACAAATATACTAAGTAATAATGTGTGGAAACAGTATTTTTTCGGCTACAGTGTGGGATCAATAATATAATAATGCAGGAACAACATTTTTGGCTACATCAAAATTTTCAACTAATTTTTTTTTTTTTGGGACCTGATGACAAATATAATTACTGGGTGCTATGATGACAAATATAATAATTGGGGGATCAGAATTTTCGAGCTAATTGTTTTTTTGGGGGCCTGATGACATATAATTACTGGGTGTTGCTATGATGACAAATATAATAACTTTATGTAGGAACAACATTTTTGGCTACAGTGTGGGATCAAAATTTTCGGCTAATTTTTTTTTTTGTACCTGATGACAAATATAATTACTGGGTGTTGCTATGATGACAAATATAATAACTTTATGTAGGAACAACATTTTTGGCTACAGTGTGGGATCAAAATTTTCAGCTAATTTTTTTTTTGTACCTGATGACAAATATAATTACTGGGTGTTGCTATGATGACAAATACAACATTTTCGGCTACAGTGTTGGCCTGATGACAAATATAATATGGTGTTTATATGATGACAAATCTTATAACTGACTGTAGTAACCAAATTTTCAGCTACTTGGTGGCCTGTTGACAAATAAAATATAATAAGGTGTTCCTATTATGACAAATCTAATAACTGAGTGTAGGAACAATTTTTTCAGCTAATTTTTGGCTTACTGGGTGTAGGAACCAAATTTTTGGCTGAGTTTTGGCCACTTCTAGCTTTTCTGCTCTCTTTCTGGCTCTGGGCTCTTTTCCAGTGGGGTTATTTTTGCATTCTTGGGGTATCTGTAGACCAAGGTGAAGCTCTGTGAAGTCCTACCTCCCTGGCTTCTCTTTTTTCAACAAAAAGAGTGTCTGCCAGTTGTTTTTTGGACCTCTCTCAGGGCACAGTGTGCAGGGAGATTGGGCTGGCAGGTTTGCAGTTGCCTCCCCTTCCATTTTTGGAAGTCACTCCACTATCAACTGCCACTGTTTGCACCGATTTCACAGCCTCCTACAAGAATCTCACCTCCTCTGCTGCAGTAAGAGAGCTCTCCGATTCCCATGGACCCATCTCCGCCCAATACTCCTCGATGTGTTCGAATGGCCGCACAGCAAACTGAATGGGACCTACGGACCTTGGATAGCCCTACTCGCCACCGGACTCCACACCATGCTCGCACTATGCACATTGCCCAGCCACTGCTGCCATTGCCGCCAGCCCATAATATTGCCTTGCTGAATGCTGATCCTTTTATTGCTGCTCCTCCACCACCTCCTCAATACAATCACCTTCCTCCTCATTTGGCACAGCAGCTGGCAGCACTTCCTCCCCTTCCACAGATTGCAAGAGGCAAGGGCAGAGGGAGGGGAAGAGGGAGGGGAAGAGGCTCAAGTCATGCAGCTCCACCTCAGCCTGTTGTTGCTCCTTTATACAATGCAGCTTTCCCATATTATTTTAATGCCCCTCCTGCACCTCCAGTTTTTGACCCTCCTGTTCCTGCACCTCCAATTCCTGCACCTCCCATTCCTGTGGCAGCTCCTGCAATGGCCTGGACTGAACATGGTTTTCAGCATGCTGCACTGCCACCTCTATTTTCTGCTGTATGTTGGTTTATCTTTCACATGATGTATGTTATCTGACAATATCATGATCTAGCCTCCCCCTCCTTCTCCTCCTCCTCCTCCTCCTGTTTTTGATCCTCCTCCTGCTGTTCCTGCTGTTCCTGCTCCTATTGTCCCTCTTGCCAATATCCCTCTCCATGTAGGCTTATATATGTTCTTTTGAGTATATTAACTGACAACAATGATGATGTAGCATCCTGCTCCTGCTCCTCCTGTTTTTGATCTCCTTGCACCTGTTCCTCCTGTTCCTGCACCTGCTATCCCTGTTTTTAATCCCCCTGCTCCTGTTCCTCCTGTTCCTGCACCTGCTATCCCTTTTTTTGATCCCCCTGCACCTGTTCCTCCCATTCCTGCTCCTGTTGTCCCTGTTGTTGATATTCCTCCACATGTATGCTTATGTCCTTTTTGTTCATGTCTTTATTTTGTGACTGACTCGATTATCCCAGGTGGCTCAACATATTGATCCTGCACCTGTTCCACTTGGGCCCCTCCCTCCTGCATGCCATCCTTTTAGTCCTGACTGGCCTGTTCATTATCTGGGAAAAATGGATATTCAGTGTCCCAATTGTCATGCATTGCACTGGATGGCCGAGCATCTCACAGCATCCTCCAATATAAATCCCAGATTTGGCATGTGCTGCTTGAGTGGAAAAATCATTTTGCCTCCTCTCCACCCAGTCCCACCTGAGCTTCTCCAGTTGCTCACTGCTCAGAATCACATTGGCAGGTCGTTTCGTGATCATATCCACACATACAACAATGCTCTTGCCATGACTTCCATTGGGCACAAAATCGATGAGTCTGTTAATGAAGGTGAAGAGGCTGTGAACAATGGTGTTGGCCCCTATGTCTTCAAACTGCATGGCGAGCTGTCCCACAGGATTGGCTCTCTTCTTCCACAAGAGGGTGAATCTCCAGTGTATGCTCAGCTTTAAATTTATGATCCAGCCGATGCAGCCAACTTTCACATGGCCAATGCCTGGAACACTCACCTCGATCACCACACTTTGCTCACCCTCTAGGACATGCTCCACCGTCTCCATCCTGCAGTTCAGATGTACAAGCAGGCCCATAAGCTCACCAGGAACTTGCCTCCACACCAGCAGTGCAAGATAGCTTTGCGCTTTGATCAATTCTGTGACCGTCGCCGCTACAATCTTCCTGATGCCACCAACAATGAGATCGCGGTCATTCTTCCAGGTGATGGTGATCAGCCACAGAGCACACGTGATATCATTCTCTACTTCAGGCATGGCCCTCCCCTTCAGTGCATCACCGATGTCCATCCCCTCTATCCTGCTCTTCACTATGTCCTCCTTTTTTCTACTGGCCAGCTCCAATGGCATCCTCAAATTGAGTTTGCAGCTGCTAATGAAGGCGGTGCAAGGGTTCACAAGCATGTGTCCAAATCAGATTTCTACTGCTATTGTCTCCACCCCCGACCACATGCTATCGAGCCTCAGCATATATTCTTGAGTGGAAAGCTCTTTCAGGAGTTTGTTTGTGACCAGTGGGCAACTTCAGAGCAGGATCGGTTGCGCTTTATCATGATGAATCAGAACACTATTCGTGGTGAAGTCTATATGGGCTTGGCTGATGCTGTGGCTGCAAATGTGGATGCAGACACAGAGTCTCTCAGTCAAAGAATCATCCTGCCTTCTTCATTCGCAGGAAGCACACGTCATATGCAGCAGCTTCTTCAGGATGCCTTGGCTATCAATCGCTACTTCAAGGGTGGTGATCTCTTTCTGACCATGACTGCAAACCCCACTTGGCCAGAGATTCAGGATGAGCTCAAGCCTGGGCAGACTGCTGCCGATCGCCCTGACTTGGTCGTTCGTGCATTCCATGCAAAGCAGAAGGAGATGATCAAAGACATTGAGGCTGGGATCTTTGGCAAGGCACTCTCTTATGTGTTTGTGATTGAGTTTCAGAAGCGTGGCCTGCCTCACATGCACTGCATTATCTTTCTTGATGGGGAGTCCAAGCTTCGCATTCCCGAGCAGATAGACAGCCTCATGTGCTCAGAGTTTCCCGACGACAATCCTGAGCTGCTCAAGTTGGTCAAGAAGTTCATGGTCCATAAACCCTGTGGTGCAGAGAACCCTACAGCTTTTTGCATGGTGAATGGACAGTGCTCCAAAAATTTTCCCAAGCCATTCAGGGATCAGACAACCATCTCTGAGGATGCCTATGCCTCCACCAGGTGTCGGAACACTGGAAAGACATATCAGGTTCGGGGAAAGCAGGTCGACAATCGCTGGGTCGTCACTTATTCACCCTATCTCCTCTGGAAGTACCGCTGCCACATCAACATTGAGTCCATTGCCTCTATCAAAGCTGTCAAATACATCTACAAATATGTGTACAAAGGTCATGATCACATCACCATGCAGTTTGGGACTTGCAACAATGAAGTCAAACAGTATCTGGACGCTCGCTATATTTCTGCCTGTGAGAGCATTTGGTGCCTCTTTCATTTACCTATGCACTCTGCTTCTCCCAATGTCGTCCGACTTCAGATCCACCTCCCTGGCCAGCAGTATGTCACTTAAAATCAGAACGGTCCACGGTCTATCCAAGAAATCGTCCAGCATGCTGCACAGTGTGACACCACCCTCACTGGCTATTTCAAAGCCAATCAGCAGTATCCAGAGCTTGCACAGGATCTTCTCTATCAGGACTTTCCCTCCAAATTTGTGTGGGATCAGAAAGCCTACAAGTGGAAGCCCAGACAGAGAGGGTTCACTATTGGGAGGATGTACTACACTCAGCCTACTGCAGGTGAACGCTTCTACCTCAGGCTTCTTCTGACAGCTGTCAAGGGTGCAACATCATATAAACATCTGTGCACTTTTCAGGGAAATGTCTATCCCTCATTCAGAGAAGCATGTCTGGCATGTGGCCTTTTGGAGGATGACCAAGAGTGGGTGCAGTGTTTGGAGGAAGCAAAGTCCATGGCAACAGGTCGTCAGCTCCGGCAACTCTTTGTCACTATTCTTCGTGATTGTGCACCCTCTGATCCTGTCCAGCTTTGGAACACATACTGGCCCCACATTTGCGATGACCTGCAGTATCAGCTCCAGCACAACAATATCCGTCTCAATCCTACCAATGACAATGTGCAGGATTATGGCCTCTACTTGATCAACCAGCTTCTCTTATCCTCTGGCAAATCTCTCAGCAAGGATTGGCCATACATGCCTCAGATCATTCAGAATTGGGAAGCCAACCTCGAAAACCGGTTGATTGCAGAGCAGCGCAGATATGATGTTGTGGAGCAGGCTGAGTTGGCTGCACAGAACTTGGACACTTTCAATCCAGACCAGAGAGCTGTCTTTGAGGAGATCATGCATGCTGTCAACAACAAGACTGGCCAGACCTTTTTCCTCCATGGTCCCGGTGGCACAGGCAAAACCTTTGTATACAACACTCTGGCCCATCAGCTTCGTTCTCAGGGCAAAATCGTCCTCTGTATAGCATCATCTAGCATTGCTGCACTCCTGCTCAAAGGTGGCTCCACTTCTCATTCATGTCTCCAGATCCCTCTCATCATCAATGAGTTATCCACCTGCTCTATCTCCAGAGGTTCAATTTGGGCAAAGCTGTTGCAGGAGACTGACTTGATCATTTGGGATGAGGCACTCATGCAGCATCGTCATCTCCATGAAGCTGTCAACCGCACTCTCAAAGACATTCTCCAATCTGATCAACCCTTTGGTGGCATTCCTATTATTTTTGGGGGCGACTTTCACCAGATCCTGCCTGTTATCGAGAGAGGTTCACGGCCTCAGATTGTTGGTGCTTCCTTGCAGCGCTCTGTTCTTTGGCAACATATTAAAGTTTTTCATCTCAAAATCAACATGCGATTGAACATGGATGATCTTGAAGAGCGACAGTTTGCAAAGTGGCAGCTGGAGGTTGGAAAGGGTGATCATACAGATGAGGGTGGCAACATCGAACTTCCCAACCATTTCAAGTGTCCTGAAAACACTCTGGCTTCCCTCATCGACACCATCTATCCTGGCATCTATAATCATGCGCAGCATCCCGATCAATACTTCTCAGAGCGGATTGTCCTGGCAAGCAAAAATGACGATGTGGATGATTTGAACCATTACATTCTTCAGAGGTTCCCTGGAGAGGAGCAAGTGTTTCACAGTGCAGACTCTATTGCAAACAATGAACTTCTGTATCCACCTGAATACCTCAACTCAATCAACTGCTCCAGTCTACCTTTGGCACACTTGGCACTCAAGGTTGGCATCCCTGTGATGATACTTCACAATCTCAATATTGCTGGAGGGGTCTGCAATGGTTCTCGAGGGATTTTGACTCGGATTCAGAACAGAGTGTTGGAGGTTCAGTTGATTACTGGAGATCATGCTGGAGAGAAGGTGTTTATTCCATGGATGTGACTGCAGCCAATCGAAGGACAACTCCCTTTCACTCTGTCTCAACTCCAATTTCCTGTTCGACTATGCTTTTCAATGTCGATCAACAAATCCCAGGGACAGTCAGTGCAGCATGTGGGATTAGATTTCAGGAGTCCTGTCTTCACTCATGGGCAGTTCTATGTAGCGATATCACAAGTAAGGTCTGTGCACAACATCAAGGCAATATGGCCAAGTGATAGTGGAAGTGCAAAAACCAAAAATATTGTATATAATGAAGTACTATTAGAGTAACATAGAAATGAAGTCCATACTTATTAAACATGTTAACACATGACAGTGAAAGTGCAAAAACCAAAATAATGAAGTACTATCAGATTAACATAGAAATGAAGTCATGACAGTGGAAGTGCAAAAACCAAAAATATTGTATATATTACTTATTAAACATGTTAATGCGTGCCGGAGGCACATTCCCAACCTTGTGAGAGATAAAAGGAAGCACACACCATATGACAAATTGTATAAAAGGTGAAGGTTCCATAGCGGTGCGCATAGAGTGCTAATTGCATGCCTCATCGGTGCTTTCTTCATCCTCTGCACTATCTCCTTGCGCTTCTTCTTTGTCAACTGCTTCTTTGTCTTCTGTGTCTACTACTATGGACTCTTCCATCTCTCTCAACCACGTTGTGGTGATATTGAGCACTATGTCAGGAAGCGCAATGGACTTGCATGCATGGTACAGCAGTAGGTGGAATGCAGCTACTGGCCTGTCAAATACTGTCCCATTGAGCTCACAAATGATATATGTGCCACCTTGATTGCATGACACTATAACTAGAGGACTGAGATAACACATGCGCATTTTGCAGTTATGGCTCTTCTCAATTGCTGTGTTGTGCATAAGGACTAAATCGCTGTGCTGGAAGTCAAAATTGTGGATGGTTTTTGAGTGCGCTTTCTCGAAATGGAGCACCGCTTTGCACCTTTCTGCATAGACGCAGGAATGGATGTGCACTAAGTCTTCTGGACACTTTTGTAATGTGCGTGTGCACCATGTGATCAAGTCTGTAGTGGAGAGTATAGAATCTGGGGGTGGGTTAAGGTATGTTGCTTCAATGATATCGAGAGGGATTAGAAGCTGTGCGCCTGTCACAATAAAGTATGGTGAAACACCAAGGCGCTTCCGAACTGTGATGCGCTCCACCCAAAAGACTGAGTACAGCGCACTGAACCATTTTGACTCTACTCCATCTGCGGCTTTGATAAGTGCTTGATGCACATCGAAATGTGCATGCTCAACAATTCCATTATCGTGCGAGTTATAGCCAGATATGCAGATGTGATTGATATGGTAGCGCTTACTGAGGTAGGCTAGCGTTTTGATGAATGGCTTGCCATTATCAGTCACTATCTCATACAATGTGCCCCATCTGCTGATAAGGTCTTGAAAACATCCAATTGCCAAGTGTGCTCACATTTTCTTTAGGAAGCCCGTGGAATTCTGGCCAAGTCGCAAGCGAGCAATGCCCTTGGATGATATAGCACCACCCTGCTGATACTGGTAAGTGCATCATATCAATATAAACTTTACTGAAGAGAGGCGCAGGCATTGCGATGACTGGCGGTATTAGAACCTTCTACATTTGCTGGATCTGGCAAATATGACAAGTGCGCACAAACCAAACAATGTCATCCATAACATGTGGCCACCAAAAGCGCTCGAGCAATGTGGAGCATGTCGCGTAAAAGTGCTTGTGTCCAATGTTGTCGTGGATGGTGCACAATATCAGTAAGCATCTAGACTGCCAAATAACAAGCTGGTGAGCGCCGTGCACATTGCGCTTCCATAACCACTCCTTGTGTTTAAAAAATGTGCTCGCATAGCACATGAGCGCACCATACTCAGAATCCATGAAATTGTTAGGGCGCGTCAGGGTATCCATCCAAATCCACACCAAATCTAATTTCTCATTCTCTGCATCTGCTGTTGCACTGCTCGGAACTTTGCTATAGTCATTGTCATAAATAAGTGCACTATTGCGCACATTTTGCACATTTGCACTTGGCTCTGGCTGCATTAGCGCGAGTGCTTGCACATCAAAGGACTGTGAAATTGAACGTATTGCATGCATAAAGCCATGTAGCACATCAATCCAATCCTCAAACTCTTCATCTTCTTCTCCTTCTAAGTCTTCTGGAGTAAACAGTGGTGGGTTTGGTAAAAGCGCAGGAAGCGCCGCTAGTGGATCACCCATAATGGTGTGCTCAATGCGGAATTTGTTTGGGACAGGCACAATGACTGGTTTGACCTTCCACGCAACTGGTTTATACTTTGTCTTGGTTACTACACCCTTTTGCAGCATGCGCACTGCTAAACCGCGAAAAGTTGCATGTGCATGTGTGCTTTTTGCAAACGCAGCTGGAATAAGTGCCATAGGGTTGATAGGATTTAAGAGCGCCTGTGCATTACTGTTGGTATGTTGGGATAAGTAGAGCTGAGAGGTAAGAGAGGTCAGTGGAATGGAAGTGGAAAATGGAATAAGCGCAAATGTGGAAACATCGCAAGCTTGGGTATCAGAGTCGAATGTTATGATAGTGGCTGCTTCTCCTTGGTCTGCGACAATAGGAAGATGCGCTTCAATTGCTGCGCTAACTGGAGCTGTTGCATTAAGCACTTTATCATCTGCAAAAAGCGCGCTGATGTGTTCAGTTGGTACTCAGGGCAGAGTCTCAACAGAAGGGGTAAACACTTAACCTACAACTGCAGGCATGCTCAGAGTGAGGGGGGAGTTCGCTTAGAGGGCCTCGGCTCATCCTTCAGGGTGCTAAGACTATAGGAAGGCTGGTATGGCAGTTTTCAATGTGCACACTAGTTGTGTATGCTAAAGGGGAAGTATGCGCAGTAGTGGGAAAGTGTGCAATGCAAGGGGGCAAAAATGCACAGTGCAGAAAAATGCGCAACAGGCATGCAAAAGTGCATGATGATGAGGGTGATGAAGACGGGAGGTGTAGTGGGATGAAGACGGCACTAGGATGTGCTGGGGAGGTGATGCAAGGGTTGGGGATGCTAATGGGATGAAAGCGCAAGGGATGGAAAAGGTGCAAACAGTGCACAAAATGTGGCTATGCAATTAAGTGTGCAAATGCAGCTATATGAAGGGTGCACTACAATAGTGCACAAACTAGGATGAAGGACGCAATGCAGGGATGAAATGCAACAATACGACGAGGGGACGCAAACATGGCTATATGAAGGGCGCACTACAAAGGTGCATGGACTGGATGCTGGTGCACAGACTATGTGCAACACTGACTGAACTATGAACTATGAGGGGGAGAAAGATCCTCTGGATTCTCTATCTGTCCACCTGCTATGTACAAATAGCTTATGTGATAAAAACAGTAAAATAAGTGTAAAAATAGAAAGCACCATGTGCTATCCACAAGTGCATCCATTCGCCCATCTAAACCTGACTGCACTATGCTGCTGCCTCAGCCAATAAGATTTGTGCACCTATAGCCCAATATCCAACTGTTCTGGTGCGATGCACTATTTTTGGTGCACTCTAGGTCTCATGCACTCTTCCCAATTAATCTGCTTCAGTGTTATGTGTCACATGTTGTGCCTTAGTAATAATCATGTGATCGACCTGTGCTGCTTACCAGATAAGGCGATGCCGATTAAAAATGTGGAAGAACTATAAGGAGATGCTGTGGAAGGCCAAATACAGCCAAAGTGCCAGGATTATGTGAAAGCACCCAAGTGTGCACAGTCCAATACCAAATAGGCACAAAGCACCCCAGTTATGTAAGAATGCGCAGTTTGCTCGTGTTGGAATCGAGGTGCACCTCAAGTAAATGTGCCAGTAAGATGGAAGCTGTGATGCGCAGCACAACTGATGTGGTGGATTGTGGTGTGTGTGATAGGGATTGTGCAATGAGTGCGCAGTAGAGAATGTGAGTTGCAGGTAAAGCATAAAAGGAGCATGCAATAAATGTGAAAGGCAGGTAAGGAGTGTGGGGGGGGGCATGCGGAGGCAGTCTGAAGCACAACGGGGTGCATTTAGAGCACATGACAGCAGGCAGCTATGGGGAACCAAAAGTGCAGTAGAAATGTAAAAGGTGCACAAAAGTGCACAGAGGCGCACTGGAGCACATAGAAGTGCATGGGAGCACAATGGGAGTGCACTGGAGTGCAATAGAGTGCAATGGAGTGCACTGGAGCACAGAAAGTGGACAAAGGCGCATGGAAGCACACAGGAGCGCACTTGGGCACACAAAAGCACATGAAGGCACACAAAAGCATGCTGTGCAAAGTGAGTAGAAGATGTCCAAGCGGTGTGCACAATCGTGAAAAATGCCATAGTATGAGCGCAGAGTGATAGGAAGCCATATCAGCATCATCTTCCCAGCACATCCCAGTGCCATGCTCATAACACTACACCTCCTGCTTTTATCCTGTTGGAGCAGACTACATACACTGCACAGAGGAAAAGATGACACATTCCTTATAACCTACCTGGGGTTTAGTTAATCTTAGAGCTAGGGTTTAGCAGAGGTAAGAACACTGTATATCTACTATGGTACAGGTTCTCCTTATATACATAATAGTAAGGATGTCACATGACTCATGAATGTGTTTACCACATGTATGCGCAGTAAGCACAGTAACATGTGTGTGCTGCATGCATTGCCTCGTGTATGCAGCATGCATGGGAATTTAATTTCAACACCCCCCCTCAAACTGTACAGCGCTCTAAGCAGCTAAGTTTGAATCTCGAAAGTAGTTCTGAGAGAGTCTCTAAATTTCCTGAATAAGATGGCACCAAGGTTCTTTGTGAACATGTCAGCCGGATTATCACTTCCAGGAATGAAAACGACCATGACTTTGTCATTTTCTATGCATTCGTGCATATAGTGGTAGCAAATGTCTATATGTTTGGTCCTTCTTTCCTGAACTGGATTTGATCCGATAAAGATGGATCCCTGATTATCAGCACAGATTGGTATGTGCTTCAGTACATATCCAAGTTCCTGGAATAAGGACTCTATCCACACTATCTGTTGACAAGTGTCAGAGAGAGCTATATATTCAGCTTCTGTGGATGACAGTGCTACAGTTTTTTGTAAATGGGACTGTCAGCATACAATGCCACTCTCTAGAGTAGCAAAGTAACCCGTTGTAGATTGGTGTTTGACAGTGTCAGCTGCCCAATCAGAATCTGTGAAGGCCTGTAGCCCCTCAGACTTCTCGCCATCATAGACAATGTTATATTTCTGGGTTTCCATCAGATAGCACATGATGTACATTGCTTTGTCTAGATGTTCTTGGCTAGGATTAGCCAAGAATTGCAACATCTTGATTACTGCATAAGCGATATCAGGTCGTGTTCCGAGCATCAGATACAATAAAGATCCGATCACAGACTGATATTTTGATCTAAGCACCACATTGGGCATTGCTGTGTTTTTCGATGGTCTGTAACCAGTCAGGAGTGGAGTAGGGGTCGCTTTGGCATTTGTCATCTCGAATCTCTCAAGCACTTTGGCAAGATATTCAGTTTGATCGAGTTTGACTTTGCTTGCAGTCTGGGTGATGTGCATGCCTAAGAATTCCATGACTTTTTCAGTACTATGGCACTCCCAATGCTTTAGACAAGCATTTTTCTTTTCATCCACAAGTTTCTTGTTCTTCCCCATGAACAAGCCATCATCAACATAGATGAGTGCAATAACAATGCTGCCTGTCTTAGGATCCTTGTGTATGAAAATTAGCATCGGAGCTGGTGCGCACAAACCCAATGGTGTGCATAAATGCCTCTAGCTCTTTCCACCATGCAAGTGAGGCTTGTTTAAGGCCATACAATGCTTGGCATAAGCGCATTACTTTGCGCTCTTTTCCCTCGAGTCTGAAACCCTCAGGTCGATCCATATAGATCTCCTCATCTAGTTTGCCATATAAAAATGCAGTTTTTACATCTAGGCCGGTCATATACATGCCCTCTAGAGATGCAAGTGCAAACATGAGGCGTATGGTCTCGTAGCAGACTACTGGTGAGAAAATCTCATCAAAGTCAACACCTTCGACTTGTGAAAAGCCTTTGGCCACAAGTCTGGCTCGTTTTCTTCCATCCAATTTTATGGAAAAAACCCATCTATTTTTTATCGTTTTTTCGATCATGTGGAAGATCGACAATGTCATAGACTTGTCGCTTACAAACAGCCTCTAATTCTTCATGACAAGCTTGTTTCCACTCACGTTGCTGCTGCCATGGTAGGCATGCAATATCACGAAATTGGTTTGGAACTTGGCTTATTTCACTCAATGGCTTGACTGCTTTTGACAACAGCCAGCGAATAAGCTTATCTCCTCCTTCCTTGGTTATCTTTTTAATATAACCTGCTTCATCTGGTTCCCCCATTGGGTGATCATGTTCTTGATCATTGGAATCAGGCACACTCTCGTGGAGTGCTGAACTCAGTCCAGCAACTGGTTCTTTCTGTTGAGATTGTGGTCATGTTCAGTTATGATCTGAATCTTAACCTACAGATCTCTTCCAATATCGATCATGTGCAATGTCTCTCTCTCTATGTCAGAGGGGAGTCGCTTCTCTCCATAGGTATTGCCAGGACGGTTTGGGATGTTCCTCTGCCTGCCTAATCAATGGGGCAATTGCTGCCATTCCTGTTGATCATCACGTCTTGGATGAAAGTCCTCAGTGGTTACTGGAGGAGGAGCATCTGTCACATCGTCATGTGCCTTTTGTTCACTTGGTACATCATCATCATCATTTTCTGATGATGGAGGAAGGGGTGGATCTTGTGGCGGTATAGAATCATCGCCATTTATTCCAGATGAGTGGTCATCATCTTCTGGTTCTGGAGGTGGAAAATCACCAAGGTCTGTATCGGCAGGAGTTTTAGCTCTGGGACAGCATGGGAACAACATTTCATTAAATAGTGCCATAGCACCAATGAATATTGCACCACTAGGTCACATGAAATGGTATGCTTTAATGCCATCTTCTAATCCAAGGTACATCATCAACTCCGATCGAGGAGCCAATGTGTTTGGATGCTTCTCCTTGGGTAGGTAGACGTAAGCACCACAACCGAAAACCTTCAGATTGTTTAGATCTGGGCAGACCTTTGTCAGGTTCTCAACCAGTGTCAGCCATTTCAGGCGCCTTATCAGGGTTCGGTTGTATAGGTGTGTTGCATGTTCAATGCAAAATTCCCACCATGATTGTGGTGGACATGCGGTAAATTGCAGGGTTTGCAACTTTTCCATTATTGTCCTTATGGCATGCTCTGCGCACCCATTCTGTTGGTGAATGTGGGGTGCAGACATCTCTATTTTGATGCCAAAGTCCTTGAGCACTTTTTGTAGCTCACAGTCTTTGAACTCCCCCCCTGGATCAACATGCCAGTGCTTGATTGTAGCACCATACTGTGTCAAAGCTACTGCCCAAAATTGTCTGATGGCCACAGCAGCATCAGATTTCTTTTTAAGGCATTGGACCCAGATATGTGATGTTTTGTCATCCAGAAATACAATAAAGTATTTATGTTTATGATATGATAGTACTGGGAGTTCCTTCAGATCAGAATGTATTAATTCAAAGGGTCTTTTTGCACATGAATCTGATTCGGAAAAAGATTTTGAGGTCATTTTCCCTTCAGCGCACCCTGGACATATAATTTTGTCTTTAGGAATAATTAAATTCCTCAGGAATTTTATGGTGCTATTAGGCATCTTCCCTAGTGCCTCTTTGGATGGGTGTTCAAGTCGCTTATGCCAAGTCGAGTAGTCTGTGATGTACATCATCACGACATTGATTCCCTTGGTGCTCAATATATGAGTCTGAGCCCAATAAATAGTGTCACATTTCATAAGAGGGATGCAATCCATAATTGGGTTTTCTTGCTTGAAAAATGAAATGTGTGCAGAGGAACTATGCACATCACTTCTGTCTTGCAAGAAGATGCCTATTGACAGTAATCGAGCATTACAGTCGGGTATGTAGTAGACAGGATATAATCGCATTTCATGCATCTCTGACTTCCCGTGACATACTACCTGATGTCTAATGAAGACTGCTCCTTTCCCTACTATATGAGTAGTACCCATGGCTGTTTGAACCAGGGTAGAGTCCTTTCTCGGTAAAGGTTCGTAAGAAGCAAAATCTTTCATTTCACCAGTGAAGTGTTTTGATGTGCCTGAATCCATGATCCAGTCGGCACCTTTCTTACAATTTCCATTTGCACACATAACACATATATTAAGATGTAAATTGTTCCATGATACATTTAGTAGCGGTAAAATTTCACATGAAAAGTTCGCTGTGATCAGTGGAATGTTAATTTTTGTGCTTGTGGCAGGAAAAAGGACTGACCTTTCATCATATGTACCTGTTTCAAGTGGTTCATCGATGAGCATTTCATCGATGGCTTTCCATACTTCCTCATCAGAAACCACAGGTTCCGATCCAAGGGAGACACTATTGTCTTCTACCTCTACAATCCTTGGTTCTGGTTCAATCCTCCTCCTCTTACCTTCTCGCACTGTTAGGTGCTCTTCCAGCGGTCGCAGATTTTTTGCGCTGCATGGGAGATTCATTTGCTTGAGGGTGTCTCGAGCCTGCTGATATTCGGTATAAACTGAATGAGAGGTAGAGGCCATGCCCATGTATGCCTGTGCAGGTAGTCGGTGGCAAGGATTTCTTGTGGGAGTATGTTCATGCTTCTCAATGCGCTGGATGAGTGGCATCGGCAGTATGATGGTGCCATTACCATTTATAGTAGTAAAGGCTTTTGAGGAGAGGTGGGTATGTTTCTCTTTAGGCTTTTCCTCTTTAGTCTTTTTGTCCCCATGTCATCCATGCTTTTGGAATAAATCTCCATTGTTGCCCTGAGATTGCCATTTGGGGTTTCCCCCTTTGCACTTGATGGCGGAAAGCTTGGTGGCCTGAGGTGGGCTGATGGGCTTTCCAACTGCCGTGCGCCATGAGGCCTCAGCGACAATGGAGTCCTTGACATGTTTAAACATCAAGGCTCTAGTAGCGATCATGTTAAGGACCATGGCAGATAGAGAATCATACTTGCACAGCATCGCAGTGAGTAGAATCATTGCCTGTACTAATTCGGGGATGGTGACATTGGCAGCCGTAAGGCACTCGAATTTATCAGCCATCTTGGCAATCTCTGGCACGGGATTCACAGCCGGAATTTTGATTGCAATTGCAGACCTAAAGTCCGCAAAGACTTGGGAGGAGCCATCGACACCATAGTTGGTGCAGATGAGATCCCACACCTCCTCAGCAGTGTCCTTGGTGTTGGCACACTGCCAAATAGAGGGGGCCAGGTGGAGCACTAGGCTACCAATAGCCTGGTCATTCTTATTGTTCCAGGTCTGGAGCTTGGCATTAGCTTCCGCTACTAGTGCAGCATTTGTCACCATCAAAGGAGGCACCAGGGGTGGTTTTAGTTCCATCCCACTAGTTACTTGCCAGAGGCCCTGAGACCTGAGCCACGCCTTCATTGAGTCGGCCCATTGAATGCAGTTAGAGCCGTCGAAAGTTTGTATGAGTTTTTCAAGAGTTGAAGACATGATGTTATAGTGGCAGCTGGTAAAAGTGCTCAATCAGTCCTCTATTCAAGAAAACACATTCCATAATCTCAGGCAAAAACACTCCTTCAGAGTGGTTAACCCTAGTCAACCTGGGTTTTTAAATGCAGCTCGCAGGGAGCGCAATGCAGCTCACGAAGAGTGCAAGGTTACAATTTGGAGACAATGAAGTCAATGTCGTTCGCAGCCAGTTAAGGTGCATTCACGATGTGCACAGCAGGGCCCATAACCTGTTGGAGCAGACTACATACGCTGCACAGAGGAAGAGATGACACATTTCTTATAACCTACCTGGGGTTTAGTTAATCTTAGAGCTAGGGTTTAGCAGAGGTAAGAACACTGTATATCTACTATGGTACAGGTTCTCCTTATATACATAATAGTAAGGATGTCACATGACTCATGTATGTGTTTACCACATGTATGCGCAGTAAGCGCAGTAACATGTGTGTGCTGCATGCATTGCCTCGTGTATGCAGCATGCATGGGAATTTAATTTCAACACATCCCCCTCATCATTGCGCACTTTTGCACTCCCATTGCGCATTTTTGCCCCTTTGCATTGTGCACCTTTCTGCTATTGTGCATATCTTCCCTCTAGCATACACAACTAGTGCGCACATTGAAAACTGCCATACCAGGCTCTTCATAGTCTCTGCACCCCGAAGGATGATCTGAGGCCCTCTAAGCGAACCCCCTCACCCCGAGCATGCCTGCAGTTGTAAGTTTAGTGTTCACCCCTTCCATTGAGACTCTGCACTGAGTACCAACTGAACACATCAACGTAATCCTGGCACTTTGGTGCTATTTGGCCTCACACAGCATCTCCTTATAGTTCTTCCACATTTCCAATTGGCATCACCTTATCTGGTAACTGGCACAGGTTGATCACATCATTATTACTAAGGTGCAGCATGCAATGCATAATGCCAAAGCGGATTAATTGGGGAGAGTGCATGGGGCCTAGAGCACACCAAAAATAGAGCATCACACTGGAAAGTTGGGTATTGGGCTATAGCGTGTGCAAATCTTATTGGCTAAGGCAGCGGCATAGTGCAGTCAGGTTTAGATGGGCAAATGGATGTGCTTGTGGGTAGCACATGGCACTTTCTATTTTTATACTTTATTTTACTGTTTTTTATCACATAAGCCATTTGTACATAGTAGGCAAACAGATAGAGAATCCAGAGGATCTTTCCCCCCCTCATAGTTCATAGCTCATCCAGCATCGCACATAGTCTGTGCACCAGTGTCCAGTCTGTGCGCCTTGTAGTGTGCCCTTCATATAGCCACATTTGCATATTGTTTGCATCCCCTCGTCGTATTGCTGTGTTTCATCCCTTCATTGCATCCTTCATCTTCATTTGTGCATTCTTGTAAAGCACCCTTCATATAGCTGCATTTGTGCACTGTTTGCACATCGATTTGTATAGCCGCATTTTGTGCACCGTTTGCAGATTTTCTGACCAGTTGTGCTCGCACCCCATTTGCATCCCTAGCCTGTGTGTCACCCCTGCAGCACACCCCAGTGCTGTACTTGTCCTGCCAACCCTCCCACTTTCATCTCCCTCATCATTGCGCATTTTTGTGCTCCCATTGCGCATTTTTCTGCACTGTGCATTTTTGCCCCCTTTGTGTTGTGCACTTTTTTGCCATTGCACATACCTCCCTTTTTGTGTACACAACTAGTGTGCATATCAAAACCCATCGTACCAGCCTCTTTGTAGTCTCTGTGCCCTGAAGGATGATCCGAGGCCCTCTAAGTGAACCCCCTCACCCCAAGCATGCCTGCAGCTGTAGGTTTAGTGTTCACCCCTTCTGTTGGGACTCTGCACCAGGTACCAACTGAACACATTAGCACCCACACACCTCTAATTGATTACCATCACCCTCTCATGCTATTGTACTATTCTGTGGACATGCTCATCTTTCTTCTCATGCTATTGTCTTTACACTTGATCACTTGTTTAGAAACTACATTGTGACTGTAGTATTTAAACTGCAATGTAATACCAGGCAAGCTCAGCTTGACCTGGTCATTCCTACATTCTCAACGAACTGATAAGTCATCCTCAACTATCGCTTACGAGCAACAGCGAACTCTGATCTGAGAACTATTGATCTTAACACACACACATCAATATGTATGTGCATGTATGTGTGCATTGGTAACAACATAGTACAATATATGTAACATAGTATATAAACCTTAAATATACACTTAGGGAACAGCAGTTGAGTTCTCTTAGGTATTCCATCCACATTAGTGGTGCAAAAAGCCTATTTCAGCCAACTCATCTATTAATAACCCCTCACATCAGATCCATAAAACCCCCCATCATGCATGCATGCCCCACCCCCTTCTTGTAGGAGAACCCACATGGTCCAGCTAGCAGATAAGTGGGTGTCACCCTAACACTCTGCTACATGAGTCTTTTTGGCTTCAGAGGATGCACAGGTTCAGTAGATAGTACCTTGTCTCACCCCCCCTCTCTTCTCCCTACCTCTCCCCTTTCCTACTCACATAGCACCATCATCAGTCATGCATACAATTATACATAAAATTTTATAACCATGCATATGTAATATAGTTATTTTCTTATGCTCATCATTCTCTCTCAATGAAAAGGAGTCTCTTATCTTCATTGAGGGGATCAAAAAAGCAAAGGGATAACATGAAGCATGAGTGAAATGATCTGCTCGTCGTACGAGCGCGAAGCTGTGGTGCGCTCCCGCACATTCCCGAAGTGATGGCTATGTAAGCATAAATCCGGCGACGCCGGGTCGTCGGCCGACGGCTTCGCTGATCCATTAAGGGACAGTCCATCCAGGTTCTGTTGCCATCAAGTTGCCATAGATAAGAACTTACTTAATGCGTTGGTCGACCATCGTATGTTGTTCCAAACTTTTATCGCCCCTCTGTTCTCAGCCATGCCCGCTGCTAGTTACATAGCGTTTTCTCGGACTCAGTCCGTTTATCTCCAACTAGCTCCGATCGCGAGCGTACGGCCCTGAGGTTATTATTTTCATAAGGAACTCCAGACATGGCATCGTCCCCCTCTTCTGCAGTCTCATCAGCCCCGGGGTTAACGGGCCCTGCTAACATGTCGCTTGGCTCAAAAAAGTTTATCGGCGCAGTGAAGGACGAATGGCAGCTATACAGGTATTGCATCTCACATGTATAGTTGATTCACGTCAAGCTCACTCGAGCTCCTCAGTGACCATGCTTCTGATTATACTATCGGTTCAGCCATAGGCTTCGGTGCTTCATCTATCGTGTATGCCGCCACCTATCAACCACAGTCGCCAACGCCGTCAACGCCTCCACCTCCAATATCATGCGCTCTCAAGGTCCTCGACCTTGATGCACTCCCACCCCGTTCACTTGCTCTTCTTCAGCAGGAAACAACTCTGATGTCCCTCTCGAAACACCCAAACGTTCTACGTGTACGTGGATCATGGATGGACGGCCACAAGTTGTACATTGCGTTGCGTCTCATGAACAAGGGAAGTGCCGCCGACGTGATGCGTTACGGTTGGCCTGGTGGTATGGAAGAGGATGTTATCCGTTGTATATTGTGTCAAGCATTGCAAGGATTGAAGTGCGGTCAACATCATCTGACGATTCATTCATCCTCACCTATTTCTTCCTTAGTTATCTCCATATTAATGGATTCATCCACCGCGACGTTAAGGCTGCGAATCTCTTGATCGATGACGACGGAACGGTTCTCCTAGGCGATCTGGGTGTTGCTGCGAATCTCGCAGAAGATACATCTCGGCTTCTTGGAGCTTCGCTATCAAGACCCGAGTTTTCTGCCCAACAAACTGATGATGCCCATGGAAACTTAGCTGCAAAGAGGGTCGTTTTGTTTGACCATACCGTTCCCGTGGTCGAACGGCCACGGATGGGCAAACGCAAATCTTTTGTGGGAACGGTACGCTTTTCCTCTGGCTTCAATGGTTGTTATATTTTGAGCTGCGGTCTCAGCCCTGTTGGATGGCTCCAGAACTAATACAAGGGCGGCAGTATGACTCGTCTGCGGATATTTGGAGTTTTGGCATCACTGCGTTGGAGCTGACACAAGGCCGTCCTCCTAGATCCAGAGAACCGCCACAGAGAGTTCTACTGAGAACGTGTGTCAACAACCTTCACCTCATGTAAGGAAACTAACAAGTGCGGAACAGCATTCAGGATGAACCCCCAACGCTTGACCGCATGGGAGGGGTCTACAAATACTCTCGTGCGTTCGAGGAAATGGTAGACCGCTGTTTAGTTAAAGATCCCTCTAAACGGTAGGGCGACTCTTATTTCGACTTTAATTGGTGGTTAAATTTTCTTCGAGCCCGACAGCACAAGAGTTGCTCCAGACACCATTTTTCAAGGCATCGAAGAAGAAGTCCTATCTTATTGGCGCTATTCTGAGTGTGTCCAATTTGGGTTTGTTTCGCTGATTTAACATTCGTGTTGCGAGTAGAAGATCTGCCTCCTTTGTCCGAGCGGCAAGAACGTCGGCTTGCACACCATGCGCAGAGCCTTCACTCGATAGACTCTTGGGACTTTACAACGACACTCAATTCCGGTGCCCTCTACGCGCAAACAGTGGAAGAGGTCAGTTCCTCATCCCAGGTCGAAAATACTGAGCCGGGTGACGGTGTTTTTGAAATGGAGGACAACCCAGCACTTGAAGATCAAAGCCACAAACGGCGACACATCAATTGGGCTAACAAGCCGGAGATTACATCAGAACAAGACGAGCCGCCTGAAACGGATTTAGCGTCATCTTCTGATCCTTCAGACTCAGGCTTCGCGGATCTTGGTTCCAGTCCATCCCCTTCTCCTACTGATGATTCAAGTACCTCCTCTTCATTGCGTGACTCAACGTCAATTCCAAGACCTCAATGTTCAGATAGGCTTATACCCGTAGCTCCGCTCCCACAGAACGCGCTTACCCATAAACGTAACATATCGGATGTCAACCTGCCTTCACTTCGTGCCTTCACCTCTACTTTAACGTCATCTCCAGATGGGCATGGTTTGTCATCCCAGGTCGGCTTATGGCAAAAATTTAAATCTAACGTGCAACGGCGCGACGGCCTTTATGAAGATGAGAAGGCAAACTCAAGAAAGGGGATGAGGAGTGTCTTGGGAGACGTGGGGAAGCATGTGGTAACCAAGACTAGCCGCGCCACTCAAGGAAGGAAAGAAGGAAAGAAGAATTCGTAGCCAGTTGGTCGCTAACTTGTGTGATTTCGTATTCCTCACGTTTACCTCCAGCATCCATGCAAGGAATTGTAAGATAGGAGACACTGATATAACATTTTACGACTTGTTTGGAATACTCATTCGCAATTCATAGATATGTACACCATCATGCCATGTAAATGTTTATCTCATACTAGTAGAGTACTTACCTGTAGACTGTTGTCGTAGTTTTCACGTGATCGCGGTGCTTAGACACCTCATTGCCCCAGTTTATTGAAGGTATCACGATGAGCGCCATGGAAACTGACGAAATCTCCGTAGTCCTTTCATCTTCAACAACGTCTGGATTGTCGCTATCTCTGTGAGCATTCCCATGGATAAATGACTGTATGGACGCGCTAAAACGGTATATCGATGTGATGAGGCACCCGCTACCGATCTTGAACATCTCTGAACATCTAACGAGACTGAAACTGCAAACCAACAGCGCTTCGCCGTTTGGTACAACTCTCGTAACTCTTACTGATCAATTGGCTTACAGTGTTTCAGTTCTGGGAGCACTTTTGGGCACACAGAATGGCCGAGAAGTCGAGATTGTCAACACTTTTGAATTGGCAACTGAAAACGACGGAGAGGCGGTCGATCACGGCTTTCTAGTTTCGCGACGTGACCAATGTGAGCCTCTTATCGAATCTCAAATGTACTTGTTATGAACGACGCGGCACAGATAAGCAGGTATTCCCCTCGCTCGAGTTCATCGGCTGGTACACAGTAGCACAATACCCGACTGCACATCATATTGCTCTTCATGAGCAGGCAAGTCATCTTTGTATCCTCTTACTCTGAATACTATTTATTAAAGGCCAGTAGTTTACAGGCTATTGCTCGACTCCGCTACTTCTCCTTCTCCAGCCCAACGCCAACTTAATTACTACCTCTGTAAATGCCCAAACCCTGCCCTTCAAGGCTTACGAGCCCTCAGTCGAGATACGAGATCGTAAATCGCGCTCAGTGTTCATTGAAGTAACATACAATGTCGAGACGGGCGAGGCGGAGCGGATTGCTGTGGACTGGACAGCAAGAGGCGGCGGGAGTGGAACTAGCTGCAAGTTTTGACTCTTCGTCCATGTCTCTGAATATTCATATCATTTTCAGTGGAATCTTATCTACAAACGCAACGATCTGCAGTCAAAATGTTGCACGAACGTATCCTGGTGCTTGTAAAGTATATTACGGATGTGATTGCAAGTATGTCTTTTTGAAATGCTTCTTTTTTATTTCTCACAATTTCCCGAAGATCAAGCTCCCAAAGATCACGCCACGCTTCGTGCTCTTACAGCCTTGATCGCGTCCTTGCCGGCTACAGAAAATAAGGCATTCCGTAAAGAGTTCGAGACGGTGCTTTTCTGGTTTACTTCTCTTCTACCACTTCTAACAGTTGTTCGTAGGAGTACGAAGACGTTCAAATGACCGCTTTCTTGTCATCATTAACAAAATCAGCAAATACCTTGAACGATGTGCGATTGATTTCGTTTCCAGATTATGCTATCGAATAACTTCTTCTACAGCTGGTAGATAAGCATCTTGTAATGACGGCTGCCCGCGATGATAGAGGTGCAGGAGTTCGAAGAAGAGGTCTTGGTAGACAAGGAGGACTTGCTGATTGGGATCGTCATCATTAACATCGCATTATTTAGGTGCAGTCCGCTTGCGCAAGGCTCCTTGTATATCTAGTTATCCATCCTGTCCCCTGTTTCCGTCTTTGCATCACTTTGACCAGGGATCAAGTACCCTTTAGTGAATTAGAGCAGACCCTCCAGCGAATCGATACAAAGCGAGGGGATGTCATTTTCATCTACATGAACGTTGCAATCGCCCATTCGACGTTCGTGCGAATTCTACAATACGGGGTCTTGTAGTGAAGCCTCGGGTTTGAGGAGATAATCTCACGTACACATTCAGTGACGTAGACTTTTCCTCTCCAAATTTCTTCAGACGTATATTGAACATCCCTTTGGAGTATGGCTGAATCTATGCGATCGTATTAGGAGGTCTTACATGAAGTAGGCCATCGGAGAACGTGTTCACCAAGTCCAGCCCATTAAAGCAGCCCATTAAAGCAGCCTCGAGCCTGCTCCATTGTAAATATCCCCAAACATCTTGCACTGTCATATCTTCACAGATCTTCTTCCTGTCAGCCCAGCAAGTGCACCTGCTCAAGAAGGAAAAAGTATATTCTGTTTCGGATTTGAGTTTTTCGATCATTCTAGCATTTCTGCCTTCTGCCATGCAGTCGTCGGCACGAGTCTCCGTGTTAACAAGGCCACATTGCCTGGGACAGGAGGCGAAACAAGGAATGCACCGAAAGGGAGAAGGGCACGCTCCTGTTAAAAGCTCCTCCTGCGTGCGGGCCTGACCAAATCCAGGTGATTTGTTGGAAGACACCAACATGCATCTTAACGAATCGTGAGGGAATCTCACTCTAGATGCCGAAATAGACTCGATAATGAGTACGTCACAACTCGTCCACTGCCTTCTGTGCCCTTGCCTCTGACAGCATCACCTACATATGCATTCCGTTGAAAGGAATGAAAGACTGCCGCAAGGTATCTGCGTACCACACGGCGTGCTCTGGTGGCTGGGGCTCCGAATACCAGCAGAGGAATGGGCATCCCCAATGAGCCACAAGTGATCTAATCTGAGCTTGACTCAGCTCTATTACTGGATGTAAGTCCGTGAGATATGGGATCGAGCTGCTAGGAAATAGCCAGCACGGCATCCAAAATCTCATAAAAGTCGACAGGTGGCAATAATTTTCGGTCAAAAAATTGGCACAGAAACCTGGTGTCAAGCTGACCCTTTCTATGGAGTGAATAAGCATGGTCTTCGATGAGTTGGGGAACTTGATTATCCCAGAGAGTAAAATGATCACTGAAGGACGCAATCGAAGGTGATATAGTTGGATTATCAGAGTCTGTGATACCCAGAGGTTCAAGAGAGGTTAGGGAGCATGTACAAGATTACCGGTAACCTACACGTAATGACCTGCCCTAAACCTCGTTAGTGGTTCTCGATGTTTTTCCCACTTCGTGTCCCTTCTCAGTTATCATGTCTGGTTTCGACGCGAACAATGTCTACACCGTCTCTGTCCACGATACACCGTCAGCAACCTCTCCGGAATCACCCTCAGAAACTGAGAAACTCTTGCTCGACTTTCTGTTTCAGTATCGCGTCGGGGGCGAGTTCATATACAGGTCAGTTGTCGCTCGCTTACATTTTCACCGACCCTAGTTCTCAACCGTGTAAAGAGATCAATTACGCGCGAATCTTCTCCTGAAGCAATATCTGCTTGAGGTTGACCTGCGGCACGTCAGTCTCTATAACGACGAGCTAGCCCATGCCATTCAAGACAGGCCTGCAGATGTTCTGCCACTGGTTCGTGTCACGAATGATTTTTACATCTTGGATAACTCTAAAGTTCCACCAAAGTTCGATAATGCAGCCACCAAGGCCGCTCGTACCCTCCTTTTCCCTCTCTCTGGAGGTTCAGAAGAATCTACGGAGACTGCAGCAGACTCGATCCCGAAAGTCCAAATCACGATGCGGTCGGGACTCAACATGCTGCAATTTCGAGACCTGACGGCAAATACCATGAACAAACTTGTGCGCGTTCCAGGCATCGTGATTTCAGCATCCGTCCTCTCCTCCCGAGCAATCAAACTGCACTTGCAATGTCGCGCGTGTCGCTCCACAAAAATCATATATCCGTCGGGTGGCATGGGAGGTGTTGGAGGTGGGTCAGACAGAGGGCTTCCACGAGTTTGTGATGCTCCGGAGCCAGACGGCCAGAAAAAAGACTGCCCTCTTGATCCATACCTTATCATTCATTCCAAGTCAACCTTCGCAGATCAACAAACACTCAAATTACAAGAAGCACCTGACATGGTTCCTGTGGGAGAGCTTCCGCGACACATGCTACTCTCCACGGATAGATATCTGACTGGGAAAGTGGTCCCAGGTTCACGCATAGTGGCTTCCGGTATTTATTCTACTTTCCAATCCGCGAAGAACGTGAGTCTCGGTTGGTTCTCCAATGACTGCTACTCACTTAACGATAGAAAAACGCAGGACCTGCTGCATTGCGTCAGCCTTATCTTCGTGTCATTCATCTTGAATTGTCTTTAGCATCATCTGGTAGCCCGGGGGGTGCTAATCCCTTTGGAGTGCAATTCACACCTGAGGAAGAGGAAGAATTCGGTGAAATGGCGAGAAGTGAAGGATTCTACGAACGGTTCGCCAGAAGTGTGGGTCCTAGTATCTACGGCAGTCTTGGTATGTGTTCATTGCACCTCCCTGCTTTATTTTACCCTCATTTCTGTATGTATGAAGACATTAAAAAGGCAATAACCTGCCTATTGTTTGGCGGGTCCAGAAAGGTACTCCCAGATGGAATGAGACTACGGGGCGATATCAACGTACTACTGCTCGGTGATCCCGGTACAGCAAAGAGTCAACTCTTAAAGTTCGTGGAAAAGGTGTCTCTTTTTGGTTCTCTTTATTAAAGCTAGGATTAAAATGCTTCTGGAGGTTGCTCCTATCGCCGTTTACACGTCAGGAAAGGGTTCAAGTGCTGCTGGTCTAACGGCTTCTGTCCAACGCGACTCTGTTTCGGTGTGTACCTTCTCTAGGCACAGATGTGCAGATATATAACAAACATTAGAGGGAATTCTATCTGGAAGGAGGTGCTATGGTGCTTGCAGACACCGGTGTTGTATGCATTGATGAATTTGACAAGATGCGGGATGAAGACAGAGTTGCCATCCATGAGGCCATGGAACAGCAGACCATCTCAATAGCTAAGGCTGGTATTACGACAGTGCTGAACTCGCGAACCAGCGTATTAGCTGCTGCGAATCCTGTCTTTGGTAGATACGATGAAGGAAGAAGCCCTGGAGAGGTATGTACTAAATTCTCTCTACAATGATCCGCCCCCTCAGGATTTTTGACTCGCTATGCAGAATATTGACTTTCAAACTACTATTTTATCCCGTTTTGATATGATTTTCATTGTCAAGGACGAGCATAATGACCAACGGGACAAGGTTCGTTCCTGCAAAGGAGCTTGAGGATCAAAGACGATAATCACTTACAGATGATTGCGCGACATGTCATGAACATCCACATGAACAGAGGAAGCGACGAAAATGGTGATGTGAGTGAGCTTGGTCTGGAGAAAATGAAGAGATACATTGCATATTGCAAAAGGTGAGGTCAACATGGGGAATTTCCCTTACAATGTTGATAAAAATGGTTCCAGTAAATGCGCTCCACGTCTCTCGCCAGATGCACAGGAGATGCTTAGCAGTCACTTTGTGAGTCTGCGGAAGCAAGTCCAAGAAGTCGAGCGAGATAACGATGAGAGAAGCTCTATCCCCATCACTGTTCGGTGGGTAGTTATAGAGTATACTTTGTTCCATTGCCTCACGCTCAGCATCCCAACTACAGTCAACTCGAGGCCATCATTCGGATATCCGAGTCTTTAGCCAAAATGACGTTGTCTCCAGTAGTGCAAAACCATCACGTCGAGGAAGCTATCCGGCTGTTTAAGTATTCAACTATGGATGCTGTATCTGCTGGATCCGCCGATGGCCTCTCGCGAGGCGAGTTGAATGAAGAAATGACACATATAGAACGGGAGCTACGCCGGCGACTGCCCGTAGGTTGGAGTACGAGTTATCAAAGCCTTGTCCGTGAATTTGTGACACAACAAGGATACTCAAGCCATGCATTAGAGAGGACTTTATTTGTCATGGAGAAGAGAGAGATTATACGATTTTCAGGCCAGGTTAGTTGGGTTGTTAAATTGTTCGGTGCCAATGCTGATGTCGTTGCGTATAGAAGAAGGTTGTTCACAGGTCTGCATAATTCTCTTGTTGTTTTTGAACTCAAAACTCACTTCTATTCAAGGGTTGGTGTGTGATATATAGCCTAGATCCTGTACAGTAGTGTTTAGTAATTATTTTTCTTGCTTGCAGTTGTATTAGTTTGAGGTTCATAAGTTACTAAACATGCTAGATATTATCGCCCGCCTAGCTCAATCGGATAGAGCGTCAGACTTTTACGAAGGTCCGGGTGATCTAGATATAATCTGAAGGTTGCGAGTTCGACCCTCGCGGTGGGCTATTAGTAATTTTTTTTCTTTTTTTTCCGTTTCGAACCATGATATTACATAATTTCATGTACACGTACTCAGTGCCTTGAATCAACCTTATGTAACTGCACCTCCTTGCCTTGAGTCAACTACTTAGCAGGGTCGAACTCGCAGCCTTCAAATGCAAGTATGGTAAGAGTGTGACGCTCTTTCGTCAGCGCCGTAGTTTGTTATCATTTTGAGTGGGCATAAGATGCCGCGGGACCTAGGTTTTGATCAAATTTAAATTGAAGGCATGCAGCCGACCACAGCCGTGATTACATAAGAATGCGCAGTAGTGGAGTATAATGGGAGACTTGTTTCACCGCCTTCCCTTGACCTTCCAACCACCATCCCTCCTATCAAATCCCCCTTCCGCAGTTCTCCTCTCCAATGTTCGATTCCTCGCACTACCCTGCTGTCTTTGACCTTTATTCAAAGCAGCCGTCTTTCGGCCTGGATTTTGCAATTCATGATATCGTTGCTCCCTCTGTCGATTCGTTTGAATACGACCTCGATCTCATTTCACAGAACCATGACTTTAACGCATTTCAACTTGAGTTGACTCAAGTTAACAGTGCCTACAATAATGCTGCTCCAACCCAAGGTCCCGGTTCTGCTATCACTTTTTCCTCAGAGTCATCTTCTCAGGACACCCTTTCTTGTTACTCTGAACCTTTTAGCCACGCCTCGCCTCCTACTTCCAATTACTCCTTTCCTTTAGACGTAGAGATGGACTTCCAGCGCATTCGTGTTGACGATTTTACTGGATCGCAGTCCGTCATAGATGACCCTACATCCTTTGGAACTCTGCCACCCACTCCTCCACGCAGTCCTCCGATGCCACTTCCCTCCATAGGGAAGACTTTTGAGAAACCTTACGTTCCTCGTACAAGCTTCTCAGATTACGGTCCTTCCCCAAAGCGTAGCCCCGGGTCATCTGACTACTACAACCACCTTGGTTATAACTCTGGACAGTCTACCATTTCGCCGTCGCATATTTCCAATCCTGTTCCGGTTATTCCATCCACAGCTCGAGTCATTGAAGAAGCGAAAGGTGATCCTCGCAAAAAGTACAAGTGCTCCGTATGTCCCCGAGGTGAGCCATATTCTGATCTGACGATAAGTTCCTTGAACTCAATTGTCTTCTGTTAGCTTTCGCACGGGCCTACAATTTAAAGACTCACATGGCGACTCATGATCCAAATCGCCTCAAACCCTACACTTGCCCTCACCGGTCTTGTGGCCGCTCCTTTAGCCGCAAGCATGATTTGGGTCGTCATTTGATCAGCATTCATCGTGATGAATCCGAGGCTCGCACAGCTGCCTCAGAGGTGTCCATCGGCGTCGAAAGTGGCTTTCGCACGTGGTGTGATACCTGTGGCAAGGGTTATGTTGGCAAGACTGAATGCAACTGTAACAACGTGAAGTAGCTTAGTATACTCGTTGCATGGTGTTCAATTCCCACGATGGTGAGTTTTTCTTGTTAAATATGTAGTTCTCATGAGAAATGACGACACCTTCAAGGCTGCTGCCACATCGTCAACCCGTTATGTCTCCATGCCTATATGCATTTCCGACATTCGGAACGCTTGTCCCGCCAAGCGTCATTCGACGTATCACGTTCCGTACCGCCCTGTTTATATATATATACTTGGCCCCGCGACGGTCGTGATCGCGATATGAATATTCTTTTCTTCTTATTTTCGGACTTCTTTTTACTAGCTTTCGCTCTTTTATTTGGAATTAACTCCTGGACATCGTCGCTACCTATTCAGTAGCTTTGATAACTAACGTGTAACACTTTAAATATGTTAAACCTGTGTACAAGTGGAATTATTTCATGGGGCGGTGGTAGCATTAAACCATATTCTTGCCGAGCTCTGAGCATGGCATGCTAGCAATAGAGGTATGGACCTCGTTGCAGTGTTACCAGGAGTTTAACAGGGATTGAAAATTTATAAACACATGAAAATAACGTGTCCGGCGCTCCGACCGTCTCGTGCTGGTCACATCACGCTAGCGTCTCAAATAAACTTACTGCAACGTCAGTCCACCTGGCAGAACTGGACACGCCAGGCGGATGAGAAGACGGATATGTATATGTTCCAAGTCCGCCCTTGCTCGAAGTCGAACAAATATTGTTGGGAACCAGTAAGTTGCCGACTAGATGATAAGCGCTCACGCTTATTTGTTATTGCGTGACTGTCACAGTACCTACTAAGTATACAACATTCCCACGTAGGTCATTACTTCAATCAAGTTCAATGAAGCGAAAATTCGACATCATACAACCAACTGATGGACAATTTGAACTTGATCACGAACAAACCTTTGCCAGGCTTCATAAATTTCGGAGTGTCCGCATTCAGTAGCCTGATGGCCGTGGCGGCAGCTTGAAAGCAGATCAAGGGAGAGATGCTTAGATCAGTTGGAAGGAGAGCATGGAAAGAGCGTCACAACACGCTAAGCTTCATTGCTCCCGAGATACTCTCCACTATTTCGAACGTGTTGCGGCCCCTGTTCACGATACAGCCTTTCATTCCAAATTGGATTGGATAAAGGTAACCCATGTATGTACCCATTGGCGACGCATGGCGTTGGAATGTCCTAGCCTTTGGAACATTTCTTTTTCACATTTTAGGTGGGCCAACGAGAGGTTGAAACGATACAAGACGGCGTCATTGATGATAGTAGCCAATATTAATGCCAGAGATTCTCGGCATGCGGAACTGGTACAGTCTGCTATGGCCCAGATGTTTCGAATCCAGAAGCTATCGTTCCGTCAGACTGCTTCTCGGAATGAGGATCCACTGGAGTGGATTCTGAGAGAGATAAACCAAACCTGCTCTTCTATTTGAAGACTTTTCGGTGTCTTTCAACCACAGAACTTCACTCCATATGCTTCCCAAGGACATTTTCTGTGGAGAAGTTCCCCGTTTACAGAAAGTCGGATGCGCCTTTATTGAACGCACCAACGATATTAAAACTATGTTTTGTTCCTCTTGAGGTGAGACCGCCAATGGACCAACTCCTATTTGCTATAAGCCGCATGCCAGACCTCAAAACTCTGGACCTTCGTGACGTCCTTCCTCCCTTCGATGCTGCTGCTAGCGAAACTGGCTCTAAGCTCATTGTTTCGCTTCCTCACCTCACTTCTCTACACATCGAATCTGACGTTCCCCAGTCAGCATTCCTGTTGAACCACCTCGCGACCATATCAATCACTCTCATTTGCACACTCAGATGTAACTCATCAAATACGGCAGACGCCTCGTACGATCTTCTGTCTGTATGACATTCTCAGCAAATCCCAACCTGTTCGGTGCCTTGTGGCATGTTACCTTCCATACCCTAATCTGTTCAGTTTTCCACATATGATGTACCAGGTACATGGTTACAACAACCACCAAGCAATGCAAAAGTCAGCATCACTCTGAGGTCAGCATCACCGCTTTCAGGAGTCATTGTCAGGAAATCGTGGACAGACATCCTTGAGTTTCTTTGGATATCAGTCCCTCTTGAAAAATCTAGAATCATTACATGTGATCGACACTAGATCTCAGTGGTCCGATATCAACGATATCGGCATTGGGTGTGGTCCCATATTCTCAAAACCTTGGCTGCTGCAAAGTTGAAGACGCTTAGGGTGGCCAGCAACTCTGGAACATGAGCCTTCTCTCAATGCGCCTGCGATCCAGACGGAGCGAACCAAGAGACGAGATTTTCTAAAGTTTCCATTTCTACGCAAGCTCGCGATCGAAGGTTGGGTGTTCGATGACTCGTTGGATCGTATAACTTGCAGAGTTGCTGAAGATTTGCTTGAAAGATAGATGCAAGCACCAGGCTACGGTGCACTTTCCCTGCCTGAATGTCGTCATATCACCGAGGACGACGTCGGGATGCTGGAGAAATCTGTGAAGGTGACTCGGGATGGACTTTAGTGAGGACGAGGATGAGGAATACGAGTACTACTCCTGATATTGATATGCTACATAGTGACTCCGACTGTGACAACGCGATTAGGCATCGACCACTTTGATGTCATTGTCAACTTGAACTCTCTTCTCCTTGACCAACTCCCCATGGACATAAACGACCTCCACCCACCAGATGATTACAGCCACCGCTTTTTCATTTGGCACGAATGGATACAGGTTCATATGCTGTACCTAGCGTAACAAGCCTTATAACTTTGAACAGGCAAACGGACCTCTTACGACGGAGAACGTCTTCGATTATTTCGCCACGTCCATGTTCTACGATAAGCAAAGCAACAACCAGGTTCTACGTATGCAGACCATGCACACCGGACAGCCGATCTTAAACGAGGCAGAGGAATTGAGGTACACAGCCAAAATCTTACGTGTTCAATAGTCATAAGTCCATAGACGGTTCACCGGCGTAGAGTTTGCCTTGGTCCAATCCCAGCCGCCTTCTATGTTTATCATACAGAAGCGAGAACGAATATCTCCAGACGAAGGTTCGGTGGATTCGAATTCGTGCTGGACTTCCTTTATCACACTCAACCATCACTCGCAGTAAGGCCGTTAGCTGCTTATTTTATCATGAACAATCGCATCTACCAGTCTCCGGACCTTTATACGGTCCTCTCGAACCGCCTCGTGAGCTGCCTCTACAAGTCTATCTGTTGAACGCTGATCACATTCTAGCTCACGTCTCTCTCTTCTTTGCAAACCTCTTTGGACATCCTTCGACGACACCGGCCTGATTACACCCCTCGAACAGGCTTCGTGTGGCCCATTACAGACTCGTCAGCCCAAGACGACAGCATCAAAAGGCGAAAACCAGACGACGACATTGAGATGGCTGACGACGACGCATCCGCCGTCTCCTCGAAGCGTCAGGGCGCCTCGTCTGAAGCGCCCAAACGGCAGCAGAACAATATGCTCCTCCTGAATGCCATGCGCACAGCAGCAGCACACTTGAAACGGCCCTCTCCTTCAGCTGCCAGCGCGGAAAATCCCCCATCAGAGACGCCTGCACCCCAACAACGCCTGTCTACCACCCCAGCTCCGCCTTCATCGCGGGTCGCCACTCCGAAAGCGGCCCATACCGCACCCACACCGCAGGAGATTGCAAAAGCTCCTGCCGGCGCAGGCAAAAAGAAAAGAAAACGTTTGTTCTTCTTATCATGGTTGCATCTGGATTGAGAGCTAAACTCTTGGGATCAAGGAACTTTACTTGCACCGCCTCCTGTACCATGAATTTTACCAGTACAGTCTAATAATTGCTACTTGTGACTAGGCAAACTACTTCAGTACTGTAGCATAGTCCCAGCCCCCAGTCTTGATAACTGTAGATAGATAGTCCTGAAGTCATCGCGAGGCGCAACGGGCGAAGATATACATTCGCGTCGGAAGGAATCGTCTTGTTCAGGAGGCTATATGTCATCTTACACCGACTCCCGTCCATTTTCCTGTTAACCAACCAATAGGTGTCTTCAATTTCCCTCCTCGGGGACCTCCCCCACCCAGCGAAAGAGGATTTGCTGACGCAAAGGACTCTTTCCTTGCTTTGGCTGCTTGATAAACTAATCGTGGCGTAACTAAGAGCTCTTCATAAGGCGGAAAAACAGATAGAGAGACATACCTGAATTATCAATCTCCTCCACATTTGTTTCAAGTACCAATCCTCCCTGTATGATTTCCGCGAGAATGTGATGTACCTATAGTTAATGAGTTCTGAAGCAGGTGGATGAGGGCAAGGAAGCGTACTTCATCGAAGTGGAACACGAGATCCAGCTCACACACGTTCTCGAAAGTCCGATCCAGACATTCCACAAAAACCTATATCCACGAAAATTTTGCAATTTCGCATGTCGGTCGTAACGGCACGAGACGTTGTAGAACGCACTTGGATCAGGTCAAGAATCCCAAGCTCACTCTCCGCACCATCCACGATAAAGACAAAGTAGAGGGTTGCATAACACCGATATACGACCTGCCACCTCTCGCCTGGAGCTTCGTCTTTAGGGCCGAGAAACGCCTCCAGCTCTGGAGCGTCAAGGAAATTGCAGAGGCCCATGGAACGAGAACAAACGAGCGAAAATATCTTCTGGACAAGCGTTTGGGAAGACTGATGCAGGGGAGTGTAGAACTTGGTCAACCTGGCGACACCTGACGTGTTGACTAGACCGACGATAAAAAGTGAGTACAAGACAATGTAATAGACGCAGAGACCCAACAGATAAGCACGGCATGGATCATGACTATCTAACAGAAACAGGTCGACGTCAAATTATGTAAGTTTGTGACATCGTCATGTCACGAGCACCGGGGAAGGGTCCAGCCAGGCTGCAGCCTGCCAGCAAGACTACTAACCGGGCCTGATAACCCTGCTTGGCTTTTGAAACTCTCCAAAAAGTTCTTGATAAGATGATAGTCTGCAGGTGCTTCATCTTCCTCATCTTCATCCTCCATTCCATCTGCTTCAAGCGCTGCTCTAAGCTCAGCATCCATGGCTGCTTCGATGTCTTCTTCCTCCTCAACCACAGTTCCCTTTCCCTTTCCCTTGTCCTTTGCTGGTTCCGGCGATGGGGCCGCTTTCTTGGGACTCGAGCGAGAGCGCACCAGCTCTGCGTCCATCGCCTGCATGACGGCTTCGAATGAATCAAGATTGGGATTGACATTGGGTCTAGGACCAGGCTGTGGTGTTCGTCCAGAAGGTTGCTTCACTTCTATATTCCTCGAGGCGGCGTTCTTCTTGGGTGCATTAGCACTAGCTGGAATGAAGGCTGCAAGAACTATTAGACTGGTTTGGGGGGCTTATCTAGTACGCGAACACACCGCCACGTCCTTGACGATCTTGAATAATGTTACGCCAATGTTCGTCAGAGATACCAAGTGCTTGCCGAGAAAATTCGAGAAACTCTTCCTCTTCCTCTCCCATATCTATCTCGATATCGCCCACAACTTGTGGCTTCTCCTCGTCCGATTCATCATCCACTACCTCCTCCTCGTCCGTTTCGTCGTCGGAGTCCACCCCATCATACCTATCACGGGGAATGATAGGCTGTCGGATTGGTTTGGTTCGGGGTGGAGACTCTGCAACGGATGCGGCCAACTGTTCTTCAGTCTTTCCATCTCCAACCGCATCTGACTCAACCGTCCTTGGAGCAACTCGCTGTGAGTTGCTGTGGAATGATGGAGGCATTTTTCCATACTCAGACGGTTCTAATCCTGGGACGAGCTTGTCCATGGCGAATTTTCTTGCTGCCAATGATTCTGCATCTCCTGCATCTTCAGATCCCGATGAAGACTCCTCATCGCTGAACGATTCATCTGAAAACTCCTCGCTTGAGACGCCCAAATTCAGAGAAGGGCCAATAATGACAGCGAAAAACACACACTCTTCGAACTGGGCGCCTTCGAGGTCACCTTGCCCTGCCACAAAGTCTTCGACCTTTCCCGCTAGCACTTTCAATTTAGACGCCTGTTCTGAGGCCAAACGATCTTCTGAAGACCCCTCAGCCTCTGGGTTGTCCGCATCCATCTCGTCTGTGACTACTCTGCTTCCGGAGGTAGGCATCGAATGTTGCAGCATGTTTTCAAAATCCCGGACATCTATATTGAGCCAATCGTCGGGGTCCTCGTCTAATTGGGAGGGATCCCTCAGAGGCTGCGACGGATTCTCTGCGACGGCTGCGTTGACTTGGGCAGCGAAGGACTGTCGTTGAGCATTGCTGGAATATTCGGATTCGCTTAATCATATAGGAGTTGAAAGTGAGCATTCACGTACTCCTCTCGACGTGTCTCAACAAATAGATGTGCGGCCCTAGTCTCGTAGGCTTTCCATAATGCAGAGCCTTCCTTTTCACCTTTGAAATAGTCGGCAGACACAAGATTTTGAACGTATTTAATGTATTCTGGATTACGCCGTAAGGCATCTTTTTTAGCTTCTGCCTGGATAAAATAAATCAGTTTTGGACAGTATGAAAGTAGAGAAGCCGACCAATGAACTGGCAGTATCTGCACTTGCACCAAAGGCATTTGTCTTGCCTTTACTCTCCTGGTAGAGGATCTCGAAACCGACAGCCTGGCGAAGACAAATCAGTAGAGTGAAATACACTGCACAGTCACACTCACGATTTTCATCCCAACATCACGCCATCTCCATGCTTTGGTTCCTTCATTATCCTTCCATGTTCCAAAGGCTTTCGGAGGAAAGAATTTTTGACCTACAAGCTGCGCATAAGCAGTCCGCGTCATCTTCACGGAGCTCAGCACAGACGAGTCTGGAGGGAAACGGGACATTCTGTGCGCAGTCTGAACACATGATATTGAAGGAGGATGTTAGAATGTATATGATTTGGGGTCTTACGCGTAATTGTATAGCATCCCTGGTGTAGAATGTTTCTACCGCCTTCTGTACTAGAAGAGGGTGGTGGGCCAGTGCTTTGGCAATGTCAGCAGGTATGTATGCCTTAGTAACGTGCATGTGAGTGCGAGCTGCGACCGGATATCTGAATACTGTTAGTAACACATTCAGCTCGAACACTATTCTGTACCTAGAAATTCGCTGCCAAACAATACTTTCCACGCCAGGAGGTGCATTAGTGTCAATTGACACACTTCGGACAAGTTTAACTGCGTCTTCAGCGGAGATGAACTGATCTGAGTCTGAGTCGGCAACATTGAGGTCGCCCCAGTTGTCATCTTCTGATCCTCCTGGAAGCTTCCGACGACGACGTTTTCTAGACGGTGGAGAGATGTGAGAGATTGGGATGAGGTGAAGACGGGAACTGTAGATCCAGACCTATGAAAAATATGAGATGTGAACAATGTATTCTCTCACCAAGCCAGAGGACCAGGGGCGCACCCTATTCTCTGAATTTGTGGGCTTGACCCATGAAGGGAGTGCTTCTGCAGCTTCAATAAGGAGGAACTCTCCATCCGTGTCGAAGGCACTGCAAGACCATATTGAAGATCAGAATAGAGCTTTGGGTTGTAGATCCGAGTTCATGTACCCAATCACGACGTCCCACTTTGTACTGATTTCTCGAAGTAACCAAATCACACACCACTCGTCGTCCACACAATCTCCAACTCTCATCCTTCCCTCAAGAAGCCATGTTTCATTGTCAGGGTTTGGAACGACTTTCAATTCAAAAGGGTCGCGATGCCATAGGAAATCAGGGAGTAGATTGTCGACATAGGTGCTTATGCAGGCCGCGAATGTAGTGACAGAAGCGTGGTCAGAAATGTTTGGGGGAGTATAGAGAGTATAATGAAGAGTATCTTCCGCTATGGCGGGTGAGCGATTGAAAATCTCCATGGACAAGCAAGTCTCAAACTTTGTGTTGTGACCAACCAAACAAGCTGAACCCGTTATCCTCCAATTGCCTTTTGCGGCGTCTTACGATGGCACACCCATCCTACCAAGACCGCAATCTGCTTGCGGTCATTGGAGACGAGGTACGCATTCCTCATTTCTATCAAGGTATGCTCATTGTGACTTTCTGTAGGATTCAATAACAGGTCTTCTACTGGCGGGGATTGGTCACTTGAACGGACAACAGAAGAATTTCTTGGTGGTCGACGCAAGTAAGCTACCCACCCGAAAAACACTCTATTCTGATGCACAGGCTTTCTATGTGCTAGAGACACAAGTGTCTGCTATTGAAGCTGCCTTTCAGGAGTTCACAGAACGAAAAGATATCGCTATATTGTTGATCAACCAACACGTCTGCCCATGTTCTCTATTTAGAGGACTCCACAATCTCATTTACTTTCCCTCAGATTGCAGAGAAGATCCGACCAACGGTCGACAAGTATCAGCAAGCATTTCCAGCACTGCTGGAAATTCCTTCCAAAGACCATCCTTATGGTACGTTCATCCTTCACCCACAGCGACTCCGTCTGACTGCAAGAGATCAGACCCATCGAAAGATTCCGTACTCAAGCGCGTACAGAAGCTATTTGGGGATTAAAAAATGGACGTGTAATAGTATCTTCAGGGCAAAACATAATACCAAGTGTACATCATTTTATGAATTCCAACGCATCACAGGCTCATTGTCTCTGACTCCTGGAGCACGTTCTACAAAGACTCGCATTGGATTGGGATCTCGTGAGCCTAAGCAATCTGTCATCAGCAGTGCACAGTTTCACATGTCTGTACAAACGTACTTGGTATGTCAATTAATATATATCGGAACACAAAGTAGCCTTCCTTATTCTGACGAGCCTGTCAGAAGAAAAATAAGGGAAGAGGGCTTGAAGACACAACTTACCCTGATGAGACTGGCATGAACTTGTCCATCTGTAAAAACCCGGACGTCTGATGAAGGCTTAGATTCTGCTTGACCTCCTCTCGATCCCTTCAGTAAGGAGAACATTCCTGCAAAGTTCCAGGCACTTTTCTCCTCGCTTTTCCGCTGGTCCAAAGAGTTCGAAGGGAGAGTGGGAAGTGGCAGCGGTGGAGGAGAAGCACCACTGAGATATTTAAACAGCCTCTTCGTTCTGTCCATTAGTGTTGCAGTACGCTCTTTTGTCCACGCTATTGATTCGTCGAGGGTTAGATCGGATAGAACTGATATTTTGTCCTTGGTCCATTCCGTCGTTGATTGGAAAAAAGATGATTCCGATTGCGGGACATCAATGCCGGGGGGTCGACCTTGAACGTAAAAGGTCATGATCATATGTTCTTGACCGTACGCGTCAACCATGATCTGTGAAGTGACATGTCTATTTCGATGCCGAGGACGTATTGCGGAGGGCGGATTGTTATGGAAGGATAGCGGACCATTCAGGTACTTTGCTACCTGCGAAAAGATTAAGAAATATGTCTCATACGAGTCCATAGCGACATGCCTTCGGAGATGCCTTTATACGCTCGCAAGCGTCCCCATATAGAACGGTCGGCGAGTTTTTCGAGAACAACTCCGTCACCAGTGAGTATATAAGAAGTGCGGAAAATCCAGCTCCAAGTAGAATTACAGTGAGGTTCGTCGTCCGTGCAGTTGTCCGCATGACTAGAGAAACCTATGTCATGAGGTTGCAGAAGGACGCAAAGGTTGATCCAGGTACCTTTCCCTCTAATGCTTAACTCTGACCATTTCGGAACATTCTCGTCTCTCCGTAAGGAAGACTGCGCAAGGCCTAGCCGAAATGGGCCAACAGAGCTTCCCTGAGACAAACCGCGTTGCTTTGTGTCCAATGACTGCGAGAGCACCGAGGTTTCAGTATCATGATAAGTCGCATATTTCCTCCTCAACAAATGACGGAAACCTTGGTGGCGATTTGGCAATGAAAGCAAAAGTCCACGGCAGCATGGAGGTCGAAACAAAGTAGAAGCACGCATGGACTCGACTGAATCGACCAGTAGTCCAAAACGGCATCTAAAACGACGACTTTGCCATACACGACCAAACAAATTCTACTGCGTCGAAGTAGTCCAATGTTCGCAATAACCGTGTCCATGCATCAAATAATAATAAAAAAGGCTACAAAAAGAAATACAATCAACGGCATCTGTACTACTACAACTTGCTGTCGATGGGAAAGAAGTCACTGGTCTCCTATGATCGTTCTCCACGCAGACGACGGGCCAGCGCCAGATCCTTTGGCTGAATCGTTACGCGCTTCGCATGAATGGCTGCCAAGTTGGTATCTTCAAACAACGAGACCAAATAAGCCTCGGCAGCCTCTTGTAATGCCATAACAGCGGATGATTGGAATCGGAGGTCCGTCTGTGCATGGGAAGGTGCTTAGGTGATGGGCAGGAGTGTGTGTGGAGGTGACAAACCTTGAAATCTTGAGCAATTTCTCGTACGAGACGCTGGAAGGGGAGCTTGCGAATGAGGAGCTCAGTAGATTTCTGGTAGCGTCTGATCTCGCGGAGGGCGACGGTACCGGGCCGGAAGCGATGAGGCTTCTTGACGCCTCCGGTGGTGTTCTAGATGACAGCAGGTGAGTCACTATGACTGGCGAAGAGAATGATATAATGGTGGGGGGACTACTAACAGCTGCAGTCTTGCGTGCTGCTGACTTGGAAGCGAGTTGCTTGCGAGGTGCTTTGCCTATGGATGACAACGTTGAGCATCGGTGGCACGACTGCAAGTTAGCATGCACATGCCTCCAGTGGACTTGCGGGCGGTTTGTTTGGTGCGAGCCATGTGTGCAGATGTCGAATGTCGAATTAATGCTTGATGGAGAGAAGAGAAGGCTGCGGTGCAAAACCGATGGTGGTGGTTGAAGTTCAACGGAGGATGAGCGGAGTCCTAACCACCCCGTTCCTGTTTAACTGTTACGCGACTGTCCAACGCGCTCTTTGTTGACTATCAGCACGTGACGCCGACTTATTTCACGTGATCCGTTTGCAAACATGATTATGAAACTTACAATGGTAGCAGTGAACTCTCTACTCCTTTCTTTGCATGAGCACGCGTTCACCCTCCTATAAATGTGTGCGCTTGAATTCATCCAGGAAAGGGCAATGGCCAATGGAGGACTTCCGATGCCTATGAATTGGGATTAATATCTTTAAGGACAGGAACTTTGACATCTTCTGGCTTGTGGAATGGCATGCTGATGTCGACTAGTCGCCTGGGTCTAGACAGATAATCATCGTCCACTCGGCTGCTTTCTCTTCGGTGAAGGCATCTGACAAAGTAAGAAATTGATCGATTGGCATAGCTGTCGAGTGGTGAGGCGAGAAGCGCGTAGCAGTCAGTGAGTCCAAATGAATATTGGTAAATCCTGGTAAGTATGTTCCTCTGATGTAAAAACAGTTGTCAATTTGTCACTACATCAAATGCCTGCTCGACAACAAAAATGGTGGCTGCAGGGATATGTACACAGGTAAATCCAATCGATGTCGTCTTCAGCTATTTCTACCATAGTCAGTTACTTTTCAAACGAGGCAAGGCGATCCACAACATATTTCTTCAGCTACATAGGAAATCAGTTGCAACATTGAAATTGTGAGCAGCTGGACTCACTGGCGGACTAGGTCCTGCTCCCTCAAAGTAATGCAGAACAAACTCTGTAGCGACCCAGTCACTTTCAATCGCACCAAGGTCTCTGAAAACCAAAATTCTTGTTCGGCCTGGAACAGGCGCAGAAAGGAAGATGTCAAGAGGAGTATGTTTTGCAAGGGGTGAATTTGGGAAAAGGGACTTCAGTTTCCTCATTGGTGAGCCAACTGCTTGGGCTTCTTCTTCAGAGAGTGTGCCATTTTGCTTAGCCGAAGCCATTCGTACTTGCAAGGCTCGCATGAAGGCATCTCTAAGGTGAGTGTATGAAGTATTCCGGACGGGTACTGGAGTTGTAAAAATGGATGAGTGAAATTGTCATTCGCAATCTGAGGGGGACAGACCGATTCGAACAACACATGCAGAATTCCGCACAATACGTTCGATTTTTTCGTCAACAGGCATGTCAATTGGGATCTGAAGCCATGTTCAAGCTCGTGGCCGCCGATTGTTCAAACAAAACGACTGACATTCAGATTAGGATTGTCTAGGTCTGCATAAAATGCGACTGAATACACCTTGACTCCCAGGAATGACACGGTCCGTACACCTACACCGACAAGGGTCATGGTAGGTATTTTAATCTTTGAAGGAATAGACATTGTCCTTGGAAAAGCAATGGCGGTGGCAGGGTCGACTATTTGTGAAATCAGTTAATGAAAAAGATGAGAAAATGGAGCACGTACTGATAGTCTCCTCATTTTCTTCAATCTTTGACAGCGAAAGATCAGAGTCCAGATGAATAACGGGCGCAAACTTGAGAAATGCACCAGTGGAGATGACGAAAGCAGATCCGTACCAGAGGAAATGTTTTCGTGGGGAAGAGGGGAGAGTATGTATGGCGCGTCTAAGACTGAAGGAGTTACAAAGAGATCTGGCTCTGGACGCGCGGGCGATGAGGGAGAATAACATTTTGGTGGAGCTGTGGCACGTGATGGCAAGTTACGCGTCAGTTTTCGGCATAACTGCGCATATAGACATTTGTAATCGACGCGTCACCCGTGCGCTTATAACAACTTGCTACCACCATGTATTCACCTCTTTCTCGCTCCACATTCCCTCTAGATCCTTCAAAGTCACCACCCATGGAGGAAGATCCTCTCACTATCTCGGACACTCCGAGTGAACCCTCAGACTTGCCGGGCTTTGACAAGCAGCGTGCATCTCTTCAAACTTATCTCGACTCCTTGCCATACCAATCTGAATCTATCGATGAAATGCAGGAGAAACTAGAACACATCGTCGGGATGATCTACGTCTGTGCAAAAGCTAAGAACTGGCTGGTTCTTACCACTTGGGATGGAATGTTACAATGGTGACCACATTCTTTCATTTTCTGTCCTTCACTAATTCACTTTTATACAGCTGGCTAACAATGCGTTATCCCATGCCTAAATCGACCCGCGCTGCACTCGTTCGTCTGTACTATGAATTAAGCTTGATCCCGGGTGTCGAACCCAGGGTCATGCGCGGCTGGACCGAGATGCTCTCCCGCCTGCTCGGGAACAAACCCGGTGTAAACCGAAAGCTCGACCCATCTGACCTTGAATTACCCTGGCAGCCACTGTGGCGAGTGCTACAGAAGGAATTATGGCCAAAGAAACGAATTCAGGACAAAAGGTATTTGTTTAAAGTTTGCGAATTAATCATATTAATCGCTGGTATCAGTCGCAATGTCGTCAATATTTTTTTGTACATTGCTGAACAGTCCAGACGCTATTTCCCCGCCCGTGAAATTCCTTCTATGCTCCAGACATTTTTGCCGCTCCTCACAAAGGACGTACGTGGGCTCTTTCATTCTTTATTCATTGCCCTATCTGAACTGCCTGTCATTCAAGACCGTTTTGACAATGATACCCGTGTTAACTTCCTTCCTTCCATCCACTCAAACGCATCTATATCTTTCTGCCCTTTTCAAGCTCTGGGAGGCCTTCAATTCATCCGCAGTTGACGACAGACTGCTCGAGTTGGCTGGTGACTTATCTGAGGAACATGTTTCCGGGATCAGTGGAAGGGCTGGAGAGGAGGATAGTGCGCAATGGAAAGATGTAGGATTATGGACGGCAGCCCAATGGGATTTACTTATGGGCAAAGGTTTAGGGTCGATGAGTAAATCATACTCTTAATATCTCTGACCAACCACATGATTCATTCTTCGCAGACGTTCCCGTAGGGGTGACTCAGGTAAACCTTCATCATCGTCGACTTATTATTTGATTTGCAACTTCACCGCTGTAGGGTGCTTCGACAACTGCTGGTCATGCTGACACTGCGGCTGATAAAGCCTCTCTGCGGATCAAGAAAACTTTCAATCGTTCACGTCAGTCCCTCCATCCATCTCCCCGCACCTACTCTTAAACTCATTCTTCAGACGCAATTGCAAAAATTCTGGTCTACTCCATGGCAGTTGATGGTGAAGAACGTAATGACACTGACCACAAGGGCTATAGAGCTGGTTCTAGAGCCCTCGACTCTTTAGATCGCTTGATCACCAGCACCGAATCATTCTTTCATCCTTCTAATTCTGGTCCGTGGACAATTCTTGTGAGCTCATGTTGTCTTTTGGGAACACTTCGCTATGATACTGACCAATTCAGCTGACACAATTTCTCCAACGTCTGACATACGAGTTTACTAAACGTATGAAAGAGGAGGAACTTGAGTCCTGCAGGACGCCAGTTGTGGGTACATTCGTATTTTCGAGGTTTGATGCTGTATTTAAGCGAGCCTTAGACATGTCGACTCACACCTGCTATTCGCCGTGCCTTTGTATCGATCCTTCGAACCCCAGCACTTCTGGCCATATTTTCAAAGGATTCTTCCACTATGAACTTTGCACAGGGCTCGTTGCGATATCTTGCAATCCTCGAGCCTAATATGCTCATGCCTGAGCTGCTGGAACGTGCCTATGGTGGTCTCGAAGCTGTCAATGAGACACATCGTACAACTGCCGTCTTGAACGTACTGTCTGCGGTCGCGCGTCCTCTTGTTACGGAAAAGATTTGGTTTGGTGGACAGAAGCATCTTCTCCCTCTTCTGGAGCTATGCATACCTGGTATTGACCTTGTCCGTACACGTTTCCTTTTATGTGTTTTGTCCTGCCCATTTATCCATTCAAGAACGATCCGACCAAGACTATCTGTGTCACAATGTTCATCGTTGCTGCAGTCCAGCATATCAAGATTGGCGACTTGACCGCGCACATCTCTGGGATGTCATATTCAAGTGAAAACGACGCCATGCATGTTGATCAAGACTACGGTAAAGACTCCGATACTCCTGTTCTGAGCAAGGAGGAAGAACGCTCCCTTGTACGAGATAGCACAGCCAGTTTTGCAGGTGACTTCAGTTTTTTCCTCTTTATTGTTACATCTAAACCTTCGTCAGACTGGGTAACAATGCTGGTAAGACGTGTTCTTGCATTGTACGAGAATCTTCCCGAAGAGGGAGGCAAGAAGAACATGACTGGCGGCAAGCAAGAGGAAAGTATGCTGAAATCGATCAAGAGCATGATGGACGTCGTCTGTCTTCATTTATCTGATCAGCTCTTTGAGCTTGTATTAAACCTCCTTTTTGACTATGCGATGTCTAATGCCAAGTCGAATGCAGTTCAGGCATTTGGCCAGCTCATTGCGTGTCTGGCACGAGTGAAGCCAGAACAGGTTATGGCCAAGTTCTTGTCGCCCTGTATATCTCAAGTAGAGGAAGAGCTCAAGCATGGTGCGTCAAGCGTGCGAACAACGTCTACGCATGCGGCCGTACCGTCAGATACTACACTGCATTGGAGTAAGGCATTTTCCCTTGTTACAAAGCGCCCCCTTAAACCGCAACCCTCAGATTTGTCCATCCTTCGTGGTTGCCTTGGATATGGTGGTTCTGCCGTGGGTGACAATCTCTTTTTTTCTGAGGACACTCACTGATATTATATACTTATGTCCAGTTGTTGAAGTATAAATCCCAAATCCTCAATTTGTTGACTCTTCTGGTTGATAAGACCAAGGGCGAAAGAGGGTACACAAGCACAGGTCGTCTGATCACTCGTGTGCTTCATAACGTTGCTGGGGTTTATCCCCTAAACAGTCGGTTTGTGAATACCGATGAATGGGCAGACCCGAGTGAGCTACCTCTTTGTTCGACTTCAGCTATAATTTCATCATACCATAGATTTTGATAAAGATCATAATATCCTTTGGGGACAACTTTACTTGCCCGAGAACGTGGCTGTCGAATGGCATGGCACGTAAATTGTCGAATGGTTTCGCTATTCTTGCTCATGCTTACTTCTTAGTGCCATGCCCTGATGAGATTGCTTTTGTTTTAGACATCCTAGACCAGGTTGCAACGCCTGGGTTAGATAAAGTGGAAGCACTGCTTGACAAGACATCGACATGGGACAATGTTGCTCGGAATGATTTCTGCCGGTACATCTGATGGCTTGGCTTTGGTTGCAGCTGTTGGTTGACTAGCATTTAGGTATCTATACGCTTGCAGAACGGTCTGGGGTGGACTTCCGACTTTCATCCAAGAACAACCGAAGGAAGTGGTACACTCGTGTCTAGATGATGAAGTCGAGATACCGGAGCTACTGGTCTCCTTCCTTAACGTGAAAGCTGGGTTCACTCTAACGGACCCGAACGATCCGCGTTTCCAAAAAGCTGTCGCGCATAAATCGCGGTTCGGTGATATCTGTCAACGAGCGGCGGCGGCTCTACAGAAAAACACTGGAGGCGAAGATCACATTGATGCTGTGATAGGCGTGACACGAGCAATTGATACCTTCTTATTGGTATATGGCTTGAGCCAAAACGACTTGGATTCCCTGCAGAAAAATTATACCCAAGCGAGAGAGTAAATGTCTTTTTCTCTTTCATGCGATTTGAATTTCACCCAAGCCTTTCTAATGCAGCCTCTGTCGGTCTTGGCCGAAGCAGAAGGACAATTCGCGACTGGTCTTCGTAAAGCGTGCCCAGGTTTATCATAGTAGCCGCGTGTATATGCATGCCCTTTACCGTCGTAGGTCTGCGCTCGATGACAAGTTAATTAGCGAATTGGTGGAATTGTCTCTCTCCCCATATACTAGAGTCAGACGGTAATAAGATTTCACAACTTGCGGCACATGTTACATAACTTATGTATGTTGTTTTGTAGGCAGGCGCAATCTGTGCTTCACAGTGCCTGTGGGGTAAGTCGCATTCCTTGCTGCTGTGGTGTCATCATGTGTAACGTAACTTTTTAATAGCACTACGTTCGGTCCACCCGATATGCGCTTCCCGTTCTCTTTGATGCATTGGGCAAAGGCAACGACCCTGACCGAATGAAAGGCGCATTGTATGTTCTGTGGAACAAAAGCATCGGTACGCAGTCTTTCCCATAGGAAAGTCCAGTCCATGCTCACGATTATACAGCTGCATATGCACTAGGGGGTAAGCCATTATGAGGATGCAAATATATCAACGTTTCACGCTATTCATAGACTTAGGCTCTTACGGTCGTTATCTAATCTCCCTTCTGGAATGTCAACATGAGGAGAAGGCAAGCGCAGATTGTTTATTGACTACCTAATTTTCTCATGTCGTCACTCTAGCCATCCGTACAGAAACTAGTCAATAGTCTTGCACAAGATTGTGTTACGCACCTGAATGAGGAAGCAATGCACACGGATGCTTACGTTCTCGAAACCCCTAGAGTTGACGAATCTCTTGTTGCATTAGAAGCCGAATTTTCCAGTCAACTGGTGCCCAAGTCGGTTCTGAAGGAAGCCATGAGTAAATCCGAGGCCCGGGTTGCAAAACGAGGCATGACACACAACAATACGGTACGGAGATCTCACACGTGTCTTCCACCGCTCACTCTCATTCTGCGTGTGTAGATCTCATCGATCCTGGAAGTTGCAACCAGGCCTTCAACACATGTTAGTATCGTTACTAGTGTTCCTGGCGTCTGACTGAAGAACATTTTGCAGTGGAGATATGTGCAGATGGCATCGCGATTTCTATCCGGCTTGCTTCGGCGCGATGTCCCCACTTCTCCTGATGTTGTCAAATTCTTCTTGGAGCAAACAACAAGCCCACAGCCAACCATCCGCGTCAATGTACAGAAGTATGCACCCCGTTTCTGTTTTTGTCCTTTTTATAATTATATATTAGAGCGGTGGTCAAACTTTTGTTCTTCGCCAAAATTCGGACGTATGCCAAGTCGATGGAAGAAATGTGGTTAGACGAATGGAGAAATCCATTGCAGAAGGATGTCCTGATTACTCACCCCGACACCTTCTTGCATAGCCTCCAGCAGACTGTCGATGCCACATCAAAGTACGTTATGTGTCACGTTTTTTAGCTTGAAATACATCTAAGTGTGGGAAATAGCGGACATTACATTGACAAAATCCGAACAGGTTTTCTTGCTTGGACTCCGTCTATCAAAGCATACAGGGTAGTAAAACATTCCTCTGATGTGGTTTGGGAGGCCAGCTCTCAGGAATGCTTGCGGGTTATTGTTGAGAATGTGACGAGCAATGATTATTTCAAGAAGTTATCATTGCTTTGGAGTCAAGAATCAAGTAAGACGAGTGGGAAGCTCGAGCTACGCAGCGAAAATATGGCATACATCAAGAGCTTAGGTTAAATTTTCAATAACCTTGTATGATTCATGCTCATTGTTTCTTATGCAGCCAAGATGCTTGAGCATGAAGGGCTTGACGATATTCTTGCTGCTATTGACCCCTTACTGTTGGATTCAGACAAGTACAAGCAACGCGCTGGCGCAGAGATTTTGGGCGGTATTCTGCGTGGTCTGTATATTCGATGAAACTTCCTTGGTTATAATGACTAATAGCAAACTTAAAGGCTCGAAACACTGGTCGAGAGCAAATTCTGACAAGTTATGGGCTTGGACCACCGAGCGATTGGATCGAATATTTGGACAGATAAAACCAGACACCCTGTCATTTTGGGAAGGCTTTTTCCATGTAAGCTTCATATATTTCAAGTTTGCACCTCATTCCACACCGTTGATGCGCTCATATAGTATCAATTAAGAGCACGTGACCCGCGGCGTAGCAAAGGCCTTGTTGATTGGATTCTAGCGCTTCCTCTCGATTTCAATAGCGATTCCGCATTTACAAGTAAAGACATTGTTTTTTTTGCATAGCGCGACACTGAGAATGACATTCAGTGAGCAAACCGATTACTATGTTGGTCATTCTCGCCGATTCCCTTGGAATCTACTTCAACACGAAGGCTGACAAGTATATCAAACTCATGTTTGATAATGCTAACACGGGATATGCGGAGGTACGAGCAGTGGATGTCATTTTGATATATGTCTCACCAGACTTCATTAACAGATGAGAGCACATATCTGCCAAAACCTTGCCATCCTTATAAAAAATCAATGGCAACCCACATACCCGAATACTAGGGCATTCTTGCTCGCATGTGAGGAATCCGAAGATCCGTTGCATCTTCGGTACGGTTGGTTTTATATTAGGCGTCGCAGCTCTGCTAATTGCTTACCATAGTGATTCAAAATATCTCCCTCAAGTCATCAGCATTCTGGACCAATTTCCACAGTGGCGAGAAAATAGGCTTCCTCCCCCCCGAGTAAGCCAGTCCGAGGCAAGTTACAATTCGCCCCCGTTGTCGATGTCGCTCACCAAATATTCAGTACGATAAAGTTGGCTTGACCCGTAAGTGCTACTCCAAGGCTGAACTTGCGGTGTTACTGATGGACTATTATAGTTCTCATGTGGGTTTGGATATCAGCACACGGTGCTAATGCATGTTTGCTTTTCCCCTACGTCATTCCAATGATGTATGTTCCGATGATTGCATTCGAAGGCGGCCTAACTTCTGTATCAGGCCTGAAATATTTCGCATGTCAGAGCTGAAAGATAGTTCCGAATTGCAGGTGTATAGCACCGCTGTATTATATGTGCTTTCTGCGATAACCCCACCTGTCGAGTATGTCGACAAGATTTTAAAGAATTTTGTGTATGCCATAAAGTCTTCTCAGGTAAGCCCTATAATAATCTTGCGGCGCAACGTCTGACGACTTCGTCAGTCGTGGAGAATACGTCTGAATGCCTTGCCAGCGCTTGTCGTATTCTTTTACAGAAACCTTTTGACGATCTCTCAGGAGAGCGTTTCGCAAGTCATGGACGTTCTACTTGACTGTTTAGGCGATGAGAATGTAGAGGTCCGTGAGATGGCCTCTACAGCTCTATCTGGTGTCGTCAGGTGCTCTCAGCGCCAGAGTATATTGCCGTTAAAGGTATGCCGAGTGTGATACCAAGGTGTATTGAAGATCTGAAATGTATCTCATAGAAACGCTTTACTGCAATGGCTTGGAAGATTAGCCTCCCTCCAAGGCGCGATCCCAATTATGCAAATTCTCTGCGGACACTCCACTCTGCAATCCTTGGGTTGTGCGCCTTGATAGAGAGTCTCCCATACTCTGTTGAACCTTGGGTGCCACCCCTTACGGAAGGTAGACTGCATACACTAGCTGGGTTTGTTTTGATCGTTACCCTGATGTTCCTTATTACGTGTAGTTCTTGCTCCTCATGCCACAGATCCGCCTCCAATCTCAACCACCATTCGGAAATGCGCATCCGAGTTCAAGAAGGTAAATTCCTTTTGTGTGAGATGTAAGGCGTGGACTGACAAAAGTTGCCGCGCAGACTCATCAGGTACGATAGATCGATTTGTGATGTTGCTTTAGATATGAAAAAATGGGTCATAGGACACTTGGCATAAGGATCAGCACATGTTCGACGAGGATCAGCTGCAGAGCCTTTCTACCATGCTCGTTGGCACATCTTATTGTAAGTCGTAAAAAAATCAGTGCGATGTCTCCCACGGAAGCGAATTTATTTTTCAATAGATGCATGAGACTGCAGATGTGGGTACGTCTCGCAGAGTTTGTAATATATATAAGGTTAATACAAAGTGTTGGCATGCGGAAGAACTACTACGAATGTGAAGTTGACGTCGAAAGGCTATTGACGGTAATCTGACCCAGATCCGAGGGGAATGAGCTTCTGTCTGGAAAAGTGGGCTGCCGTAACATACAGGAGACGCTTATCGATGACAAAAATTCGAATGTGTTCTGCGTGTTCAACATGTGTTCGATATCGGTCGAGAAGCAACGCCGAGAGCACATGCTTCGTCATGTCTGAGAGGGGCAGCCTATGCCTCTTGGCATTAATGCTGCTTGTTCCGGTATATTAAGCAATCGTTGGATGAATACAACAAGATCAGATTGCGTTAGCGGTGACAGATTAATTTCATTAAGTAATACGGAGGATGTGAATTGCCTCAGATTGCCCCACGGAAAAAGGAATGTAGAGTCCGTCTATTACTAGGTTAATAACTTGGAGATGCCTGCAGATGCCCCCTCGATTTTCAGGAGATTCGTGTGTTGAATATTCGAAACACATGGTCTTGGTGAGTTTCACTTTAGGCGCATTCGCGGCCTTTGAATATATTTGGAGTGTTATTTACTGTACATGGCAAATCAAATCTGATGATCTGACGCTTTGCGTCTTTGCCCCGTTCCGGTAAATGCCAGGATCATAAGCGAGTTCTAAACTCTGGACTGAGCCACATGATACTTATATAAGACGGCGACAAGCGTAGGCGTCAACATGAGGCATCAGACCGCAGGTAAGTCCATCGAAAGTTCAACAGAGACAAAGTGATGCTTCGACTATATGTTGAGAAGACCCACTTGAACGGGTCGCCAACGAAGTGTTTGAAATAAATTCTCGGCAGTGCTGCTCGCGGTGCACTCCGGAGAAAGCGGTGATGAAACGTGATACAGCCTTGTTGTACGATTATCACGATCGATTTCATAGATGGTCGGTCGGTCAGGTCGGAGGGCGTGGGATATGGGTAGAGAGTGTGTAAACTGATGATGGGGGGACACGTGTGGAGGAGGAGGGAGGACAGAATGCAAGAGAAGGGGAGACATGGAGGAGGACGCAGGGGACATAAGTAGTTTGCGGAGGCAGGGGCGGAGATTGAAAGACTTGGTGATGGAACCAAACTAGAAAAGGCAAGAGGCCAGAATCGAGCGAGGCGACAGACAGCTGTAATTTTCATCCTGGAAGCGGCTGTTTGCTGCCCCTCTGCCTGCTTGCCCTCCACCCAGCTCACATCCAGTCCATCCACACGTTGTCTGCCATCAAAACCTTGAGCAACCAACCGTGAATGCCTCCCTCCTGCCTCACCTTCTTAACTCATCATCTCTTCCAGATCACAACATCCCCGCTGACTCCTTCCTCCTACCTTGCTATCTGCTTCACGATCTTCACGCAAGCTCCATCTTTATACTTATCTTGTTTGCAACGTCCTTTCCTTCTTACCCCGCCCTATCTATTCATCTCTTGCCTTACTTTTTTTATCACCATCATTGGCGACCTCTGATTCTTAACTGGCAAGTCTTCTCACCATCCTATAATAAATTCTTTTGTTTATCCCTCCTTCGCCAGTTAAATGCACGACGCAGCAACGAATTCATCACCATCAACTAACCACTTTCTATCTGCAGCTTCAGACGATTTGACTACTCCCATTTCTCGCAAGTATCGAGAGCACGTGGCAGACAACTTTCGTTGGCCTCAGGTACATGATTTTGGCACTGATTCTACTGTAGAGGTATGTCCCATTCACCTGCCACGTGTCGTTTTCCAACTTCTTCTTCAACCCTCAGCCCAATCAAAATTGGCATTTGTCGTCGACTCCCCACAACGACCCGTCCGTTCATTTGGCACCCAACGGCAGAACCACTTCTGCAGGTCTCCATAAAATATCCCCCAGCATGCCCACTCGCACCGAAAATAACCCATCAGATCGAACTGCTGGCGCCAGTCATCGCTGGCGCTTCAATACAAATGGCCAGCTCGTCGATTCCGAGTCTGCTGGTTGGGACCTTGCAGACGAGATCGTCAGGCTCAAAATTGGTGAGGTTACCGCTGACTCGGATGAAGTCCGTGGTCATATCCGCACTCCGCCCAAGTCTAAACCTGCTACGACTGCTGTTGCTCATCTCAGCGAATCAAGTCCGCTTGAGACCTCATCTGACACAAGTGTCGGCTCATCTCCGCACACCCCCGAACACCAAATTAACGTATCTCATTCCCGTGGTTCGTCCACTGACACCACCGTGTCGAGCTCTCAACAGTCCGTTGCCTCTGCTACGAGCAACACGTTATTGGCCAAACCTCCACTTAAGGTAAACACAGGGATCGAAGTAAAGGAGAGGCCTCACTCGTTCAGTGGTGGTCTTTCAAGTGCTGATCTTCGCCGCTTGCAACAAGCCGGAGATGGTGCCGAAGTTGGGGATCGACAACTACAACAACAACAGTGGGCCCAAACAGCTACCGCGGAGCAGTTGTCGTATCCTTCCCTTGCGACTCACATCCATCGTCCGCAGCCCCAACTCCACCCTCAGATGTATGACTATCGAGGCGGTAATTTACAGCTCAATGAAGCGCCTACTTCGAACCGTGACGATCCTCATATAGACTATAATACCCAACAAAGAAATTTTAACCCTATCCCTCAAGGACTCAATTTAGCTACCCCGGCTGCCGGACCCTCATTTGTTCAAGGTCGACCTAATAATACTGTTCCAGGAGTAGCTTATCGTCAACCACCTCGTGGATTTCCTCAACAAGGCCAAGTCGCCAGTCCATCAGTAATCCCCTATCCGGGAGGGCATGTCTCTCATCTCTCTCTCGGTAATGCTCAACAATTGTACGACATGATGATCCCTGGGACGCATCATGAAGGTCACCATGCTGCAGTGACTCGCGTCCAGCAACAGCACAACATTTTTCGGCCGACGCATCATCATTCTGCTTCTGATCCTTCAGCGATTCGGGATGCTTCTACAATCGCCTTGCTCAATAACAATATGCCGACCTTTGGCCCTGGTATGTTCCAGCCAGGCATGCCACTACCCATGTATCCGAATCAGTACTTTGGTGCGCAAGAACAATATCCCCTTCCCGATGCCACCGTCATGGCAGCACGCTTGCAAGCACAATATACCGGCCCGTATGCCGTCCTTCCACCTCAGCCGGTTGCGTTGGAAGGTAGTTCCGTCTCGAGCCCTACCAGTACCAACGGCCCCGGTCCTAGCTCCAACAACCGAAAGTTGGGATTGTATAAAACAGAGCTGTGCCGAAGTTGGGAGGAGAAAGGTTCTTGTCGGTATGGAACCAAATGCCAGTTCGCTCATGGCGAGGAGGAGCTCCGTAAGGTTTCGCGTCACCCAAAGGTCAGTTGTCCTACTTTCCTCTACAGATGGAAACATTATTTATCTCTCCTTTAGTACAAGACGGAAATCTGCAGAGTTAGTTCGTTTTCCTCCCAGTGTAATTATAATCTGATGACGTAGCACATTTAGACGTTTTGGGTGTCTGGATCATGCCCATACGGTAAAAGATGCTGCTTCATACACACTGAACTGCCGACGTCAGGCGCGACGGCCGCGACAGCGAGTAGTGGCACTCCGGTCATAGACAGCGCTCCGCAACAACGACCTGACGGACGTGCGCGCTCGCTGAGTACGAACAGTGATCCTAATGAAGCGAATGTATCGATACTGGCTCGGATTTCGGCGAAACGAGGACAGGACTCGAACAACCTTGCTACTCCGACGGATTCTGGCAGTGCCTTCCAATATAGCCGTCCACCAACTGGCTCTTTACGGGTTGATACCTCAACACTCGAGACTTCTGTCAAGCAAAACAAGTCCGCGTACCCTTCCTTTGCGAGCAACGGCATCTTGCTCCCAGCCCCCGAAACCGTCCGTGCCAAGTCACCAGGCCCCGTCACTGCAGGTCCCGATCTGGGCAGGCACAACAATTTGCGACGAGAGATTGTTGGATATAATAATGTGCGTGCATTTTGTCCTCACATACATTTGCTCTGACATCGATCAGCAGCACCATCAGCAACAACGTACCCATAACACTAACGATTCCACAAGCTCCAGCGTTCATCACTCTTTGAATGGCTCAGACGTTGATGTCAGCTTCAGCACTTCGTCCCCTGCTACCGGGCATTCGTCGTTCGTACTGTCAACTCCTGAGGGTGGGCGGGTCAATGGGCACGTTCGAGCCGGTAGTGCTGGAAACTGGGGCAGTTTTCCTCGAAACAACCATCTTGCCGTGTCTGCCTATCCTCACGGACAGAGCCCTGCCGGCGATATGGGTAGCTCCCCCTGGGCGCCAAACGATGTTCAAGGAGTCGGCGCTTCCAGATTACATGAGAAAGTATGGGCCTGATAACACCTTGAGGAAAGAGAACATCGACACTCCAGGAGTTTACGTTGAATCGTTTCTTCAGCGGTTCTTTCTATTATGCCGCCCGGACGGACATCCACTTCATCAACTGTTAGCTATCAAGTTTGGACCGGATTTCTACATACCATTCACATACATTGTTAAGGTCTAGTCAAAATCGCTCACCGCAATCTCGTAATCCAATCATCGTTTTTCACTGTACTTGTTTCTTTCCTCTCGATTGCCAATGGTTACTTATCCCGAATCAGTCGCATTATATCGTCGCAATCCACATGTTTTTTATTTCACTTCATTATCAATCTCATTCTTGTCAATATCCCTAAAACAAAAAATTTTCTATTAAAAAACCCCATATCTCAAACATGGATAACAAAGATTGAGAGAAAGCTTGGCTACTATTAAATAAATAAGCAAATCCACTCCACGTACGCCTTGTAGCAAGCTAGATTCCCAGCGCTAGGATTTCACGACGAAAAGCTGTCACCCGACAAATAGAGTATCCAATATAATTGAACTCTGGCTCGGTGACATTGGCCTTCAGATCATCCATTGCTTGGACTATCCCCCAAATGCCCCACACGGCGTGAGAGGCGGGGCTCCAAATACGAACCTGCTCCTCTAAATTCGCCAATTGAAGCTCACGGTCCGGTTGAGCCATGATATCTTCCGTAGCATGATCAAGGTACGCAAGGTAGAAATTACGGCGTTGATCATACGTGGGATAACGCAAAAAGTCGCACAGATGTGGAGTCGAAGAGTGATAATCTGCAGTCCATTCGTGGAAATGGTTTGCAATATCATACGACGCTGGATTCGGACCAGCGTACTCGAAATCAACAACAACTATCTTGTGTGGGAATGTCAGTGATGAGAACGAGTAATGGCCTTGACAATCACTCACCTGACGATGTTCATCGACGACCTCCGAATGCTGCAACCTCAACAAATTGCCATATTGGGCGTCATTGTGTGCAAACACTCGTCTACTGCCATTGTTGACATCGTCCGCACTCGACAGCCACTGCAGATACTTGCTCCACTCCTTCCTGAAGGATTTCAAATCAAGTTGTGTCCGAATCGTTTCGGATATACCCGGTAGTTTAAGAACATCTTCTGCGATCACTAGCCACGCATTAACGTTTTTCACTGCACCAATATCCCATTCTTTAGGCTTCCTCCTGGTACCCTCAATAACATCAATGTCGACAGAATGAAGTTCTGCCATTCGGGCCCCGATCCAACGACTAATGGTTGAATCGCGGATGTCAGAGGGAGTTAACGTGGTCGACTCGAAATATTCTTCCACTCGACCATTCTCAAACGTGCCATAGACGCGAGGTCCAATGTGGTATTGAGAGGAAAGCACGTGCAGCGTATGGAGTTCTCTAGGTCGAGAGATAAGAGAGCCAGAGGAGGGACCATAGATCCGTAGTAACAGAGTGCGGGCTCCTCGGAGAGACGAGTGGCAAGACACGAAGAACACAGCGTTCGTGAGAGAACCTGACACTTTGTGTACTTTGATGTCCTCGGATTTGATAGTTGTTGACCAGCCTGGGACCTGGAGTGCCCTCAGGCAATCGAGTAACTTGAAGCGAAAGTAATCAGACTTATACTGCCTAGAAAATATAACAAAAAATTAACAGTCACGACAAGAAACGAACGAGCGACATCAAACCGTGGTTAGACGCCCCAAGTCATTTCATTCAGCTTGCCGATAGACGACATATGAATACCAAGGGAAGAGGAAGATGGAAATCTCACCTTGCTTCCAATCGAACTTTGGAATGACGCAAACCTTCCTCCCTGACGACTTCTACTTCGCCCTCTGGCAACCGGAGGGATGAAGTTGAAGCGCGAGTCAGGCTCTGCAGGGAACTAGTGGATAGCGTCGGTGGTGTGCTCAAACCAAGTGAGATAGAGAATAGATACGGGGAGAGTATCGGGAACATTATGTTGGCTGGGATGATGGTGGTGAGAGAACAACGAGTGGTCTCAGCATCTACCTCCAGTAGCCTCCAGTTTGTGAGATAACGGGCGGATCTTACCTATTTGGCCACGCAAATCGAAAAAAAAGGTGCTGAAGCCGACACCGTTGAGCACGTCGAATAAGGTGATAACAATGGAAGCCACGACTGCGCTGATTTTGCTGCTCGTGTGCTCAAAATATGTCCACTGGTTTATCACACCCCTAGCTACCCAACTCTGGTTGTTAATTAGCATCCGCTACCACAAATACTAGTGTTGTACTGTTGCAGACATCGCTGGCAATCGCTTCCGAATACGCCGGCCTTGCCACTGTAGCTTGCTGCCCACTGTCCGGACCAAAGTTGGTTTCATCTTAGGTCCGCATTGATCACATATTCCCACCTGGAAATCCTAGGTATCAACTTGCATGTCCCCCGAATATCAATTCTTTCTCGAAATTAATGCTGCAGGGACGTCTTTCGGTACCAATCGATGGCTAGTATGGAAACCCACTACCCGGATCCATCTGATATGGTGTTGAGAAACGTCCCAACTGGCAGGTGGAAACTACCTTGCAACGTCGTGTTTGACAACCCATTGACCTTCGTACCAGGGTACGCCAGATATCGAGCCAATATACTACAGCAAATCTTCCCCGATAGTCGAGGCTCGGGTGTCACGATAATACCATGCACGTCCGACAATTGTTCAACTCTGCTCTGAGCAGTCGGCAATTCCGACTGTAAGCGTCGAACTCAGCTATTGATAGAGTCATATATAGTTCTCTTGTCTAGCCTGAATTAGTTTTTTTTCACCCAGGTTCTTGTCAAGGTGACGGCATTTTCAGATCAGACTTGAACGAAGCCTTGATGCTGTGCAGATCCATTAATTTTTGTCTCGCGAAGGCCATTGTGGGGAACGCTGTCGGTAAGCTCTTCCGCAACTCGAGGCATACAGTTTGTCCGACTCATCCGATTTCCGCATTTATCTCTTTGATTTAGGGTTGGTATCATGTAAGGCGTCCTTGCAGTCTCGCAGTCCGGACCGCTTCTTGTCAGATTTTACAAAACGCATCCGTCCCTGTTCCGGATGTTACCCCATTCAAGTTGCAAATGCCTTTACGCATATCATATGCTGTGTGGATGGGACCAATTTTGTTGAATCTTACCAGTGCTGACCCAGCTGAAGTTAGCGTTTTCCATACGCAACACGCGGGAACAAGATTCAACCGAAAAATTCAAACTTCAGGTTCAGACGGTCGGCAAGTTTGTTATTGTTCCAAGTGACATAGGAAGACATGTGGTACATTAATGAATCGGTAAGACCGAAGCTAGACCTCTGTCGAATCTTTTGTGGTTGCCGATGTTCCGGGCTCTTCACCAGGGCTATCGTATACCGGCATGGTTTTCACCAGTAGCGAAACCTTGAGAGTGACGATTGCGTGAGGGTCTGCGGCGTAAAGAGTGAATGTTCTTACAAGGAAAGCGAACCCCAAACACGGGGCGCAAACCATCCAAATAGTCTGCGTCACATTGTTAGCAACGGTCGGTTACTCGAAGGTACGAAAATACCCGAATCGATGTTGATACAATCCACAGAACTTGCTCTCTGAGAGTCAATGGCTGAATGGAATTAAGCAGACTGTAATTCATGAATGGATCTGAAATTTGCGGTGGCATGAGATTGGACGCTCGAACATAAAAAATGGCGCCGGCTACAGCCTGCATTGCGATCAGATTGACAGATTGAGGTAATTGCCAAAGCGTACCAAGCCAACTGTCGCACCAGTGAACCGCACTAGGAAAAACGCGCTCGTCCCTGTCGCTAGTTCTCCTGGTTTCACGGCTCTCGCAAATACTTGGTACGGCGCATGAAATAACATTCCCAATCCTATACCGGCAATAAGGGGGAATACAGTTTGAGCAACGGCAGAGGCATGCTCGTCCAGTAGTATGAAAAGACCTGGCATGGGATAATCAGAAGGCAAACATTGTATATGGTGCCTAGTAATACCGAAGCCTAGCGTTGAGATAAGTAACCCGATGCATATTACCCACTTCTGACCAGTTGTATCGCGAGTGCGTCGTTGCCAGTATCCTATAAACCAAGCCGCAGGCATTGATGCCAAAGATGAACCTAGAGAGTAAGGAAGTAGCCTGATGCCAGCTTGCAAAGGCGTGAAACCATTGGCGGCCTAATTATCCCATGAGAAACTTTTTAAAAAAAAGGAGATAACAACGGACTTGAAATAACAAGGCGAGATAAAAAGTCCCGGCATTGAAAGCAAAATTGTGCAAAAAGTTCACTACAAGTATTATGACTAAAAGATGTGAGGTCAGTGAATGAAAGTAATGATGGGCAGAGAGAGACAAACCAGCAGTGGGATCAGTGAATGTACTAGCAGAGAACAAACACTCTCGCGTTGTATATTTCTCGAAACACCCTCCGCAGACAAGGATAGCCATGCCCAAGATTATCAACAGCAAAGTCGAGGGTGCTGTCCCTGTTGCATTGTCAAGTCCTTGTCGACACAATTATTATTTAGTCAAGTAACTCACAGCCATAATCCGTTGCGAAGCTAAACCCGACTATGATGCAGCTCGTTCCGCTCATGAATAATATCCTAATGACGCCAGTTAACCGAAGTAAGAATTGAAAAGAGAGAAGCGTACAATCCTCCAAAATCGAATTTCTCCGCCAACTCACGCCATGATTTGTCGGAAGTGTTTCCAAGATGTACATTACGAAGGGAGAATACGAGAACCAAAAGTGCGGTAAGGGAGATGGGAAGGTTTATGTAGACTAAAAGCAAGTAAGATAGAGCATACAATAGAGAGAGGTTTCTGTTGCTTACATTCCCATCTCCAGCTTAAAAAACCAGAGCCACCTTGGCCTAAAATAACATGAGCAACGACAGCAGTGTAATCAAGAGCGTGTGTATCACTGAAAACGCCACCAAGGATCGGGCCTCCAATGGCAGAGCAGCTCCACGTGATACTCAATGCCTGAGACCATTTGGCTCGATGTCGCACTTCAACAATTTCTGCGGTAATGACCCAGACGGAATTGACTATACCACCACCTCCGACACCAGCTACAAAACGAGTTTATTTATTATCTGCCTATGACCAAGATGGGCTATTAGCGTCACCTAAAGCTCGGGCTGCGATGAGCCAAGTAATATCCTGCCATCTCATGGTCAGAGGTTAAGACATGTAGAGAGAGATGTATTCTACCTTAGCTGCACCGCAAAGCAGGGAACCCAATGCAAACACCGCCATACTAGTGTACAGGACATTCTGCAAACACTTTTAATTAAAGCCGTATACGAGACACTTGCTCACCTTTCTGCCTACAAGGTCAGATATTTTCCCGTAGAGAGGTTGAAATGCAGTCTGTGTCAGCATATAGGCCACCCCTACCCATGTGTACTGGTTGCGAGATGCATGGAGTTCGTTAGCGATGGTTGGCAAGCTCGTCGAAACGACAGTCTAACAAGAAAAACCTTGAGCTGAATATTTCACTAGAAATGAGGCACGAACAGCATCGGTAGTAGCCAGGAATAGAGTCAAGGCCGCGCTGGAAGAAGAGAGTTAGCTTTTCGGACAAATCACTACAACTTGGGTCGCTTACCCGATGTGAGCCATCGAAAGGCGAAACGTCGATAGCTGCTGTCGTTTGTCATCAAGAGTCGCTGATGACGCTGTTTCTATACTGAAAGAGGAAGGAAGCAAATTATCAGACGTGGTCAAGGAGCCATTTGGTATGGGTGCTTTCTCGGAGTGCGTGCTGCAGTTGTCACAAGTCGACGAAGAAGTATGAAAGTGACGGCAAGCGTCAACATATATCGTCTCTCGCATGGCAGTCTTGGGCAGTAGGCGGAGGCGTTGAGTGTTCACTACTAAGTTCCTGGCGTTATACATTCTGTCGTGCGTTTATATAGAAACTTCGGTGGCACCGTCTAGTGTTTTTTCGAAAATCGGGAGAATATAGTGTCATTAGCAAAATAAAGGGTGCCTCTCTACCATTTCCAATTTTTGAGCAAAATCGGAGTGTGGACGAGGAGGTAGATCCATGGACCGATATCAGGCTTCAGATTCCAGATTAGCGAGATTTCATTTAATACCTTTGTGAACAGTGAAAACTGCTCAGATGAAAGAATCCACAGAGACATGTCCCTTTGAGTACCTCCGATAGACAGAAAACATAATAAGGTCATGGTGCCTCGTGCAAGTAAGACCGAAAGGTTGGCCACGACCGAACCGGATGATCGTCAACTAGATCGCCACACGGCGAGAAGACAGATTCTGAGATCGATGAAGCAGTTCATAATATATAACCTATAGCCTTGGCTCACAATAAAGCTTATATAATCAGTCTTTGGATATATCTCGATAATTAGACAAATTCCATTATGATGCGGTCTAGATAGTTCCTGTAGATTAACCTGTTGCTCTCTTCTTTTTCGCCTCCCGTTCCTTCAACTGGGGGTTCTCTTCAGCGGAATCTGTTGCATTTTGCGCTTTAACTGACGCGAGCAATGTGCAAGTGGGGAATCCACACGTAATGGGAAGACGTGCCATTCAAAAGCGAACCAAAAAAAAAAAAAGTTAAAAGCCAATGAGCCCTCGTATGTTTTGCCAGGTTCGAGAGATCCAACCACCAGGTGGTGGCGAATAGTGGATAAAAGAATCCGTACCATTATCATTATGTGAAAGCTCTTCCCTTTGGCTGCCAGAGGCCTCCGCTTCTGCACGCGGAACATGGTTCCGGCCCTCAACGTCGTCTGCATATTCTTCCAGAAGTGCTCGCTGATGCTTCGTGAGCGATCTAAATAGCTCAGCTTTAGTCAAATGTCACCATGTGTCAGGTTAAGCGATACCTGGGAAGGACAACTGAAAAGGCAACGAAAAGGTCCCCATTGGCGCCTCCACGCACTGAAGACACTCCACGGCCTTTCAAGACCATCTCCTCTCCTTGTTGTGTTCCGCCAGGGATGCGCACATCGACGTCCCCATCGAGAGTAGGAACACGAACCTTCCCGCCAAGAAGTGCGGTGTGCATTGGGATCCGTGCCTCGTGATAGAGATTTGCTCCTTGTCGTATGAAAGATTTTGAAGACGCTACGCTGACCCTGACCAGAAGGTCACCATTGGGACCTTTCCCGGATATTGGCACATCGCCAGCATTCGAGACCCGGATCGTCATCCCGTCTTCCACACCTTTCATATATAATTTAGTGTAGGGATGAAGCAAGTTGGTTTGGATACAAACCTGCAGGAATATTGACCTGAACAGATTTGCTCGACCTTACTTTCCCCAAGCCTCCACAACTGGAGCACTGTCCGCTACGCGGGACCGTACTCCCAGCTCCAGCACAAGCGTGACATGTACTTGCCATCTGAAAACCGCTGTCTATGACAAATGTTCGAGTACCAGAGCCACCACAAGTCGTGCACGTCGTCCGCTTTGCACCTGGCTTCAGCCCACTGCCGGAACAAGTGTTGCAGTCAGTGACTGGATTGATGTTGACCTTCTTGGTCGTTCCCCTGCAAGCCTCCATAAAAGTGATTTTTATGGTCGCCTCAAGGTTTTCCCCCCTGACTGCCTCCGAACCTCTAGATTGACGTCCCCCGAAAGCCCCAAACAGTTGTTCAAAAAGATCTGGTCCTGAGTTCTGACCAAATGCTGCACTGAAATCCTGGAAACCTGCAAAACCACCAGCTCCTCTAGCACCAGCGAAGGCATTGGGGTCAAAACCCGGCTGCTGAGAGGCAGAGCCATATTGATCATACGCTGCTCGCTTTTTGTCGTCTTTCAATATCTGTAAATGATTATGATAAAGACAGTAAGACTTGGTCAAAATAAACTTTACATCATATGCCTCTTGAATTTCGACAAATTTGTCTCTTGCACCCTTATCAGGGTTCGTATCTGGATGATACTTTCGGGCAAGCTAGCAAAGACAGCAATTATGTAAGGGTCAACACAGTGAAAGTCAGTGGGAAGTCATACAGAAAAATAGGTCTTCTTGATTTCGGCTGCGGTCGCGTCAGGTTTTACTCCCAGAACTTGGTACGGATCTTTGGATGTAGCTGCCAGTCGAGAAGTTGCGTGTAGCAGGCGCTATATATTTGAGCCTAGATACGCAAAATATGATACGTTTAAGGGAAATACCTTGTCACCAGGTCGTTCTATATGAGATGGCCTTTGGCAAGAGGACACGCAAAGTTGGGTCCGACGACATCGAGACCTTAAAATAGATACTGAGCGAGTACGTGCATGGTTAGGGCGAGAGCAAGAATAGAAAGCAATAAACGAAGAGAAACCCTGAGATGGAAGCCGTGGAGGCATGAAAGCAGCTCAGCCAACAGTTTGGTATGGAAATTTGAATAGTTTGTCTGTATTTGTCTATTCACTCTAAGTGGTCAGGTGACCTCTACCAAAGAAAACAAATTGAAATATAATATATGATATGCTAATTGCTATGTGTTAGCAAGGCATCTTAACATTAGTCTCGTGACTCGCATCTAACTAATATGGTTTTTAATGTTCTCAAATATGCTTAGCCGTCCTGGGCCTGCAATGCCCATGATGGTGACACACACCTTGATTCTACCCAAAACTGAGGACAGCTGACTCAGGGCAGCGCAGTTTCATCGGAATCTTGTTGGATCCATCGTGAACCCATCGGAGCTTGTGAATTGGCAGATGAAAGGACAATTTCCAAATTGTCATCTCCGTTCCAGGAGCGCCAAAGCAATTTAGAAAAGTAAAGCTGTTAAACCTTGTGCCAAACCAAATAATGCAAGTTGCGCTATACAAGCACACACCCACAAAGAAAACAGCTGACATTCATGATGCAATCGAGGAAGCATTCCCGACTGGGGTGACTCGAGCGAGCCACCAAGCCTTCCCATAAGATACTAAAATCTCCTCACCCTTTTTAATGCCCTTTGCAGAACTCCAGATACCCATCCGTAACTCTCCCGTGGCTGTCCTTCGGTCACAGAATAAGCTGTTGGGTTTGGGTCTGATTCCACGATAGTCATTGATGAATCTGGCTTCATTGCCCATTGTACTGGCATCTATACCCACGCTAATACCATCCCGGCCACGGCAGAGAGAGAGATCATAGTCCGAATTTGGACGGTCGTCGCAGTGTATTTCGCCTAGTGTCTGAAGTCAGCTGTCCAGGAAAAAATATCTTTCAAGCATGTATACCGATGTAGTCGAGGATATGTGTATTAGGGGGTATGTTTCTGACGGCAAAGAGCCCAAATTGCCCGTCGGCTGGATGAGAGGGACATGAAATCAAGCGAATGGCGGCGAGACAGCGATGTTGTGGGACATCACAGTAATTCGAAGGCCCACTCTCGAGCTCAAGACGAACAGCAGCTGACACAGAAGAGTGATATTGCGAAGACCATATGTATTGCAGCTGAGATGGCCATTGAGATGGCTTCGACTTCGACATCCTCGCAGAAGTGGGTTCCGACTGGAAGCCCGTGGGAAGGAGTGCATAATCGGCCACCTCGTGTAAAGCTTTTGAAGTTGGAACTTTAGTTCTCCTTCATCTTCTTCTTTCAACACATTTTAGATGGGCCGGTCCACTACGAAATCCGTTTCCCGTGTGTATTGCGATGTCAACGCTCGGTTAGGCCCTTCATGGCATGAATATGGTCTAGTCGTTGTAACTACTTGGTTTTGCAACCATCTCTAATACTGTACTCTAGACAATCTGCAAGTCCAGTGGGGATCCCAAGATCATTATGAGATTGTTCGCAAAGTTGGCCGCGGAAAATACTCCGAGGTTCGTCTGGTCCAGCCACGAAGTCTGTTCTCCACGAAATGTCCTAGGTATTCGAGGGTGTGAACGTAGTCACCGAGGAAAAATGTATTATCAAAGTTCTCAAACCTGTCAAGAAGAAGAAGATCAAGCGAGAAATTAAGATTCTTCAAAATCTAGCGGGGGGTCCGAATGTTGTTTCGCTTCTGGATGTGGTTCGCGATCCCGCGTCGAAGATCCCCAGCCTTATCACAGAATATGTCCATAATCTCGATTTCAAACTTTTGTATCCTCGTTTCACCGACCTAGATGTGCGATTTTATATGCTTGAATTGCTCAAGGTATGATAATTTGATGCACGAGCATCAGGTGGCTAATCATTCTCACTTTAGGCATTAGATTTTTGTCACTCGAAGGGCATCATGCATCGGGATGTAAAACCACATAATGTCATGATAGATCATGATCACCGCAAGGTTTGGCGGACGTTGGCACTTGAACTCGAGTGCTGACTTATTGTCCCAGCTTCGGCTTATCGATTGGGGCTTGGCAGAATTTTATCACCCAAAAACAGAGTACAATGTCCGCGTTGCGTCACGGTACTTCAAGGGGCCCGAACTTCTTGTCGATTTTCAGGAGTACGATTATAGTTTGGATATGTGGAGTTATGGCTGCATGTTCGCATCGATGGTGATGTACTCTAACTCCGCCGCTAACATTCATTAATTTTCTGCGATAAAGATATTTCGAAAGGAACCCTTCTTCCATGGACATGACAACTACGATCAGCTGGTCAAAATTACCAAAGTCCTTGGGACTGACGAGCTATACACTTACATTGACAAATACAACATTCGTCTTGATTCGCGATATGATGAGCTTCTCGGAAGGTTTTTGAGTCCACCTTGGGTTCATCGTTCACTTCTCAATGGTGTCCGTCTAGATATCCTAGAAAAATATGGACGCGTTTCATTACCTCGGAGAATCAGCGGTACATTTCAAATGAAGCTATCGATTTACTGGATAAACTACTCCGCTATGATCATCAGGAGCGTTTGACAGCACGTGAAGCCCAAGCCCAGCCTTACTTCGGTAAGTCGTTTTCATGCGATCATGCATGTGGGTTACCCAATCATTCATTGTCACAGATCCTGTGAGGACCAGTGCTCCCGTCGCAGTGGCCGATGGAGAAAGCGATTCGGCATCTTCGGGATAATTTCCGATATTTCTATGTGCTCTATACATTTCAGCCGATTCCGGCAGATGCTGTACGTCTCAGTATATTTGGAGTCGGAATTTCTTTCCTTTTCAGGTATGCGAGTAAGGTGGTGACTAGAAGTTCTATGTGGTAAAGCTTCTGGCATGCCATGACAATCAATTGTATCCATGTATTACGTGGTGCGCTCGATGCAAGGCTCGAAAAGCCACAAGCACAGTGTCGGCCCCACATGGGAAAGTTCTCAGGTGCTGCCATTCTCAGCAATTCCAGCTTCAGTCGCAATGTATCACATTTATATGGCCCAAGAAAGGAACTTGGCGTCCTGTGCCCAACCACCACAAGGTCTTCCAGATCTCTGCTTTTCAGTTCAACATAGGAATGCTGCTATAACATAGGATTTCCTCATGGTCATCCAGATCTCTGCTTTTCAGTTCAACTAGGAATGCTGCTATAACATGGGGAGCATTTCTCATGGTCTTCCAGATCTCTGCTTCGCAGTTCAACTAGGAATGCTGCTATAACCTAGGATTCCTCATGGTCTTCCAGATCTCTGCTTTTCAGTTCAACTAGGAATGCTGTTATAACATGAGGATCATTTCTTGCCAGTCGACTGAGCTCTTTCCTACGTTCCTTCACAATGAAATTATCTACATTGCTTGCTTTTAGTGTGTCCGCTGTCCAAGTTTTTGCTTTTGATAACAGCCGCTACGATAACGTGAGTAGTTCATCGTCATATAAGGGTGTAAAGGCTTACGCGTGTGATCGCAGGTCGCCGTGTAAGTTGTGAATCACTTTTTGAAGCTTCTTTTTCATCACGTCCATCAGCTACTGGGGACAAAACTCTTACGGTGCTGCGTATGCAAACGACACAGCGAATTACCAAAAGACGCTGTCATTCTACTGCAACGTAGGTGCTCAAACGTGGTTTAATTCATGCACCATTAAAAAACAACCATCAGGACGATGCGATAGATGTCTTTCCGCTCGCATTCTTGAACGTTTTCTTTGGCCCTGGTGGAGCTCCGTCTCTCAATGTCGCGAACGTAAGTTAGTAAAATATACAGTCTTCATATTGTGATGGCAGATAGACATGCAATCCTACTGACAATGCAACATTCCCTGGCACCAATCTGCCCAACTGTGCTTCCCTGGCTTCGGATATTGCCTTCTGCCAATCCAAAGGCAAGATTGTGACTTTGAGCCTTGGTGGGGCAACAGGCTCTGTCGGATTTCAATCAGATAGCCAGGCAACAAGTTTCGCCCAGACGATATGGAACTTATTCCTGGGAGGTAGCTCTTCTACACGTCCGTTCGGCAGTGCAATTCTGGATGGGTACGCGCGTGGAATATCTTTTCCCAAAATAATTGCCAACTTTCTCTTAGGGTTGATCTTGACATTGAAGGCGGAGGATCTACTTATTATGCCGCATTTGTGAACGAAATTCGCTCGCTCGCCAGCGGCGCTAGCAAGACGTATGTAAAGACGTCAAACGTTCTGGGTGCTTCATTTGATGATCCTCTCAGTTACTACGTGACTGCAGCACCTCAGTGTGTTTTTCCAGACGGAAACTTGGGTGCAGTCCTTAATACTGCTATTTTTGATGCCATCTATGGTATATTTTCTTTAATTTCCCGTGAAGAAAGCTTTCTCATCGATCTTTAGTCCAGTAAGACAATTAGAAACTTGCACAGGACACTACTTAGTCTTTCTCAGATTTTACAACAACCCCTGTGGCTTGCAAGCGTTCAATCAAGCTTCGGTAAGCAAGGTGACATAGGCCTACTGCCTTCTCTACTTATATCAAAACTCTAGGGCTGGGATTTCGGGCTTTGGTGAGAGCTGAAAATTTGTGGCTATGTAAGGTTGCTCATTTCGACCTATTTCAGGGACAACTGGGCTCGCTCAACGAGTCTAAACAAGAATGCGAAGGTTTATATTGGTGCGCCTGCCTCAAGCACAGCTGCAGGCTCGGGTTATGTGAGCATCAATACGTTAAGCAGTATTGCCACACAGATGCGGACGAGCTTCCCGTCCTTCGGAGGAGTAATGCTGTGGGATGCCTCGCAAGCCTATGGTATATCTTCATTTCTTACAATTGCTATCTTTTATGATTCCATCATTGCAGCCAACAATCGTTATGATCTAGCCATCAAGAATGCACTCTCCACGGCAGGGGGGACGGGCTTTACTTTCCCTTCCTGCTCCGCTCCTGCTTTTACAGCGGGTACGAACTACCCAGGTGGCTCAAAGGTATCGTTTGGGGGGTGAGCTATGTCATAGTACTTTATCAGATATATTACTGAAAAAAGCAACAAGGTATATTTGGCAGGTGCGTGATCATAGTGAGACGCCTCGTAGCATTATTCCCTGAACGTTATATCATCAGGCGAAGTGGTATGCTTCATCCCAACCGGCAAACAATCCGAATAGTGACTGGAGTGCGAGTAAGGGTTGCCTTTCACCGTATAATACCTGAACTTTATCATGAAATTACTAGTCAGTGCATGTGCTGGAGCCGGCACGAGCCCACCACCAAGTAGCGGAAGCTGCACAGGAGTGGCTGCGTGGAGTAGTACCACGGCATACACTGGCGGCTCTCAGGTTGTCTTCAGGTGATAGAATTGTGCAATAGTTTTGCGAAATTCTTGACGCTCATGCTTACATTCAGCTCTCATTTGTGGGTTGCCAAGTGGTGGACCCAGGGTGATACACCAGGTGGTACGAGTCCTTTTTTAATAGCTTTTACGTCAAGATACTTAGTGCTTCACCAGGCTCTGCAGGCGTGTGGACCGACCAAGGCGCGTGTCCTTGAGTTGAACCCGATGTACGTTTCTGCGGTAGCAGGACTACCTAGCAACTTCCTCTTTGGGAACTTTAGAGTTTATCTTATGAATATTAAGTATTACGTCGAGGTATCTTCCGTCATGATTATTATGAATTTCTTTTTGTTGAAGTTTTGGAATTCCGGTCACAGATAGGATGTAAGCTATTCCTGAACTACTCCGCTGAGAAACTTTTGAGTCGCGGCCCATCTGCTGGCACCAAGGACAGCTCCGGATGGGCAGTTTTTGATCAAGGGTTAATTGTCCCTCACATGATTGCAAGTGACCGACAAGTGACATACCCTTTTTCACACCGGCGCTGGTTCTCATAGAAGCTCAACTTCTTCCCTCCAGCGATGGATGGATATCTATTCGGAAATACGTGTCTCCATTTTGAAGACAAATTCTTCACGGCGTTAATGAAGTGAAGGCACCCGTGTAAGATGAGTTTGGTCATTGCCGGTGGGCTAACCTGAACATTTAAAATCATAGATAGAATATAGTACGATCGTTCTGCCGCACTTCGTTGTCCTCAATTGCTTATAGCTGTGCGTCTTTTGACACAACTTGACGCGAGCCTCGTTTATTCCGTTCCGAACCATGTGACTTCCCAACCTATTAATTTTCGGGTTGCTTATGATGCATGGGCATTGTTGGACATTTGGGGATTTAAGGCTTCGTGCCTGTTATATCGACGTGCCTGTTATATCGACCTGCTACGTGGCAGAATCCAACTAGAGCCATATGTCTGAACGGGAAAAACATGAATTTCCTATTAAAACGGACATCCTTGTGATATGCGGGAAAAAGAACACGGCGGAAAGGAATCGCCAATGAACTCGACATCAAAGTGTGTACTTAGATCTAATAAATATCCAACACTACTATAAGATTGATCGGTGTTATGGTTAAAAATCCTCGCAACGGGTCTGACTGCATGAGGGTGGTGGCTGAGACTCTGATAAGAGTTCATGTGTAATTGACCCTGAGAAGACTATGATCATTGCATTGTGTGATTACAAGGGGTGGGGGGGGGGGGGGGGTACTCTATTCGCTTAGTTGAGATGCAGTTTCTAGTGGGATGACTAAAGGTGAAACGAGGGAGTTGTTCATATTGCGTTCACCTTCTTTAGGTATCTTCGATGGAGGGCTTGGGTTGTACTCGGGATTAAATGCAGACCAATACATGCCTGATGGATCGCAGAGCCTGCCTCTAACAGCATCGAAGGTATAGTACACAGGTTTAGGAATGGTATCCATCGATTGTGCCTTCATCATGAGTGTGTTGTAGATGACGTATCCGGCATGGGCATCATTGGAGGCATCTGTAATGGTTAGTAAATTAGTGCGCAAAAAAAAGAATGAGAGAAAGAAACAGACAATCTCTTTGTGCTGAGCTAAGCACGGATTGCCAATTACTTCGACTAATTTGACCTTTAAGTAGTTGACGGTCTTGATAAGCTTCGACGAGCCTTGCGAGGCCGAGAGACGTGCTATATTTTCCTTTCCATTGCTCATTGTCCACCGAGCGAGCAAGGAGAGATAAATCAACACAATTGCGAGTTGATACCTGGTAGTCTCTGTACAATTTCTTGACATCATCTGAGAGCCCCAAATAAGTGGGTTAAAAACGGTATGGTAAGGTACTAACTCTGTATTGCGACGCCAACCTTTACAGAATCTGAATTTTCGAGAAACTGTTGAAGCTTGGCGGGGAACTCTGCGGACCAGGAGGAGTGAAACCCGGAGGGATGGCGGTCGTGGACAAAACCTTTACCTTGCATTGCGCTAACTTGAATGAGAAGAATTAAGTCTTGGTTGGCAAGTTGAACTAAAGAAACAGGATTTTGGGGTTGGTGTTTCCTAAAAGTAGGCTTCCATTCCAAATCAAAGCCCACAGGACCTTGTAACAAGCCAACTAGATTATTTGCTTGGTTGACATCCCGGACATAGTGGCATTTGGCATTTGGATGTATAGTGCGCCAAGAATAGGGAGGATGATTATCCAGCGTTCGTTTGGTTGACGACATGGATATATACCGGGAACATCTAAGGAACATGCAAATGAGGGGTGACGTAAGCCGGCGTGAGAGGCTGGTATAAATTTAACAAGCGTTTCATTGGGAGTTATTTAGGAACACGGAACCGTATCACGCCTGTGACTGCCAAGAAAAGACTACGCACTTTACCGCATGGATCTGGTCGCCGGAGAAGCTTGAGCTCTACAGTACTCGCAGGCCACAGCCATTGTGCAGGCAAGCTGTGTGGCAGCGATGTGCCCGCTGGGAGCACGTGAGGCTATCTTTGGTGCGAAACTAAAATAGCTCATCAGGAGTCGGATGATTACAAGGTCTTGGCAGAAAAGCTTGGCATGGGATAAAAATAGGTGTGTGCAGGACATAAGAGCGAGCTCGTCCTGGGCAGTCTCTGCGCAACCTCGTCCGTCATGAACTCCCCTCATCCCGACATCGTCACTTCCGCTTTCGCCGTCCTCGAACAGGTTTGCTCTCGCTTTCTTTTCTCCCTCATCTCTAATTTATTTCACCAGTCTCCTCCTCCTTCTTTGCGCGAAATCCTCGTCGCTTATAGATCCAAAGGTGACGGCGACAGAGACATGCTACTAGCCATGCTCAATGCAAAATCCGCTGAGGATCAGGTTCGTTCTTCTCACCAATCTCGGCTCTCGCTTCCTCTAATCCTACTCTTACCAGCGATTAGCGTCCCTCGCAGCCCTTCACCGTTCCGTCCTAGAGGTCTATCATGGCCATCCCACCAGAAATCGGTCGCCGTCCCCTCCACCAGATATCAAGGGTAGTCACCATTACCCCACTCCCACATCTACCTATACCCAGTCTCCACAACCAGGCCCCGAAAATCCCAGACGTCCTCATCACCAACAGCACTACCCTCATCCAGAGTCTACCAATCGCTCACCACCACTGCATTACCAATACTCTCATTTGCCGTCGGTCAGAGACGCTCCCTACAGCGAACCTCCCCGCAAACGGCATCGTTCATCACACTCTCCTGCATCATCTCACGCCTTTCATGCATCATCCCAACATGACCATCTCCCACCATCTCCATATTCATCTTCAGAGAGAAGTGATTCTGGGGACTATTCTCCTCGTTCTCGGGGCTCGATGGCTATCGGTTCCCTGCTGTCTTCAAGACCAAGTCGAGCACTAAATGGGGATGAATCATGAAACAGGAGCATGCTACCCATTCATTCGTTTCTTGTCTGCTTCTGACTGTCGGTTTTGTCAGTCATCTCGGTGTACATCATTGTATCTTACATGTATCTTTATATATCTGCAGTTTTATTCACTATCATTTTTTGAGGTGTTTATGATCCAGTTGAAGGATGACACGTACTCGACGGGATATGACCATCTGGACTCGAACCCGTGTTCAAAATTCAGCTTGGCGCCACGCCAACTTGGAATGCTGCATGATATGAGCCAAAGTGGGCTATTTTTGAATCTCTGGGCGTGGAATGCGGTCTATGTATAATTAGAGGCATGGCACGTGACGCGATGTTTTGTTGGTTTTAACGACCTGTAACTTGAACGACCATGTCCGACGATGAATTCTATGTCGCCGATGATTTGGTAAATCTCGAAGGAGTAGACTGGGACACCGTACTTTCAGCCCACACAAATTTCCCAACCCATGAATTTCAAGTAGAACGTGAAAACCGATCACCCAGTGCGACCTCGTCGGATTATTCGTTCGATGAGATAGGCCAGGACACATTTGCGGAATTAGCCACTTTGGAGCGGAATGCTGCCCAGGGACAAGCCTGCCCATCTTCGTTTGCTGGTGCTTTACAGTTCAAGTTGATCATGACACCAGCACTAAACTAGCAATACCCAGCTCACAGTGACACACATAGTGTCTCAAGAATGATCTCCTCATGTGAGAATCCTCCGTGCCCAATTAGCGCTGATCAACTGACCGGATATCCATGAGAGCAGCATGTATGTGGATTACTTTCAGCAAGATCATCACCTCACTTGCTCCTCACCCCAACCATAACCGTTCATATATCACAATTTCTCCCCAAGTGTGTTTGTATATGCCCCAGTATATTTCCATGACACTCAGCTTAAGCTTAGATACTATATGCTCACCGCGGCCAGCAGGCAGATCATGTGCGTCGAGTCTTTCATTGCGTTGAGTTTGGTACCTTCAATCTGATTTGACAATCCAAGCTTCGACGAAACGCAAAATTGAATATGATCTCGATTCGCCTGCACGGAAGAAACAACGATCCAGATCTTCGCCACTCAATCCTCATTTGCCCTCTAAAAAAGGTAAAGAAAAGGCAAATGAGGATCTGTGTCAGGTGTTATCTGAGTTTGAGGATGAGTTCACATGTCCTATGTAAGTTCATGCTGACGTTTAATATGGACCTGATCTATTCTAAACCGCGTGCTGTAGATGTTGTGACATCTTGTAAGTCATGTCAAGTCATGTTCTCGATATGTCTACGGGGTAAAGCTAAAATGAATTTGTCAGTGTTGCCGCCCATCTTGGAAATCCATGTGGACATAGTTTCTGTGGAGATTGCGGATGGCAGTGGAGCACGAAAAAGGTTTGGAGGCTGTGCATGCCCGAAACCTTCGCTCACAGTTGTTCCAGAATAATGGCACTTGTGCGGTCTGCCGTACAAAACTGTCAAAGAACATGGCTATGATCCCGAACATTGCAATGGACAATATTGTGGAAAAGCACGTTCAAGCTTTGGGGATCAGCGGGAATGAAGACTGGATGTCAGGTGGAACCAAGTATGTGGAGTGGAACTCCCGCAAGGAGTAAGTACGATATAAACTGCCGCAGGGATCATGTCTAATCGATCTGCAGAAAATGGAAGAAGGATGTTGTGGCCAGAGCAAAAAAAGGCACGATAGAGAAGGGAAAACAACGAAAGGTCATGGAAGTTATCGACCGAATGGACATGGATATTTTGTACTTGATGGTTCCTGACGATGACAATGACGATGATTATGAGGAGGAAGAGGGAGATGTGGAAGCAAATGGCTCGGGTGATGATAACATCAGGAGGTCGGACGCGAGGAGGAGTCTTAGACGGAGGAGGGCTGGAGTATGATTATAGCTGATAACTCCACTTTGTCGCCGAATGTCACTCGTACAATGGACATATCCTTCTCCCCGCCCCTCCCAAACCAAATCCATCTTTCCATCCCACCATTTCAGTCTACCGCCATTCTCAACTTCACCGCTGCCTTGAGTCATGCATGCCACGCACAGTTTATTAAGGATGCTGCAGTTCTGCAGGTCTGGTCCGATGTCTGTTTAGACACTAAGCAGAGTGCCAATTGGTGTGCGTTCGACTTCCAGTCTCCTTCATTTCCGATCTCAGGCTCGACCATTCCTATCGACGTTCCTCTACGAGTTGGCGCCTCCACTCACAAGAGAAACAGCTCCCAAAATCACACACTCTTGTCCCTCCAGCTCTCTGTTCCCCTTACTAGTCAAAAGTACTTTTTTTCATTCACTTATCGTCTCCTCTATCCCACGGGGGAGATAGAGTGGTTTGGACAATACGGCCAGAATGGCACCATCGTCCTTGAGCAATCTCAGACAGACTCCAACTTTATTCTCCACGAGGGATGGTCAATCAAGCATGGCGGATATATCTGGACTCATAGCGGTAAATCTCTTGATGGCCTGGAAGTCGCGAAACTCTCTAGCCCATCAGCCTATTCTATCCAGTCGATTGGCAGAGAAAGGTGAGCCATAACATAACACCCTTATCTGTATCGAAGACTCATGGATACCCCCTTCCAAGTTTTTTCGATGCAAAAACCGCTTCCTTGATTTTTCTTGTACCATTCGTTTTATCCCCCTCCGTGCTACTTGATCCAACCTACATTCTGAGTGCCTCCCCAGACATCACATTCAGAGTCTCATCTTCAGGCGCCATTACGGTGTCAGGGGCTGGCTCCTTGCTATTACAGATCCCCGGCTCGGGGTCCAATTCTGACTTGCACTCTTTAGTGAACAACATGATCGCTCACTGCGCATCTGACGCATGTGAGGCTTTGTTAGATACAGATATGGGACATTTGGTATTGACCTCTCGGCGGGAAGGGAGGCATCTCCTCATGGTTCTTGTGCTTCCTATGATACCGCGTCACCTTCCGATGACGGGCCCTATATGGATCGCGTCAAATAAATTAGCTGCCCTTTTACCTGATGATGTCACAGAATTCTCCATTTTCTCCCCTCTCACCCTGAAAATACATTTCTTTACGAGGCGTAACGAAGAAGTTTTTCTCTTGATGGATCCCTCGGGAGGGCGATTTGTGATGAGCCCAGTGTTTAACCTCAAAGATGGACAGTGCCAGCTGTCTATTCTCAGTGATTGCAAGTCTATTAGGCCCCATTCCGAGTTCGATTCAGGAAATCTACTTACACCACCACAATCTCCTCATCTCCAGCCTAACTCACCTCCTTTGTCTCACCGTGAAACATCCACATCCATCTCAACAGATCACAATCCTCGTCTGGGGCCAGCTCTCCGCAATTCTTCTGAAGATGCATCTCCCTTTGGAACGTATATTCAGACACCAGCGCTGGGCACTATTATTTTAGCCTACCTTGTTTCCGTGGCGACTTTTATCTTCACACCGCTGTATCCGTTTTTATTCGGTCGTATTGGCGAGAACGTCAGCGAGTCAAACTCAGGACACACAGATGAGAAAGAATCCTCGGCGACGCGAGAACACCTTTCAACGGTTATAAGCGAAAGCGAGAACCAAGTCACGCTAGCGGCGTCGGAGGTCCTTGTTGCAGCAGATCATCACAGGCCAGGACAGTTCCCTGGCTCTTCATTGCATTCACTGCTGGTGGAGACTCGTGGAGGAAATGTCACAGCTGCTTTCCGGTCCACAAGTGTCGCAATATCGACGGCCCTCATTACAGTTGACTTAAATGGACACAAGGTAGACCCTAAGTTTACAAAAGTTGACGAATATATTTTACTTTTGGAAGTCGACGGAGGAACAGGAGGACTGCTCAAGATAAGTGTAGTCTGAGTATAACAAAGGCTTGTACTATACCAAGTTCGTGTAGCATCACATGTACTATGTATCCTATTATATTGTGTAGTTGTACTACTTTTGTTATGTACATTGTATGAGCTATATGTCATTGTCATAGTGATAGGTGTCGTCGTCTGTCCGACGTTCGGACCCCCCCCTGAATTCACTGTATCCGTATCCACTGGTGCTGAAGGCTGATATTGACGTAGCGACCATGTCATGCAGGATATCCTGAGGCAAGTCGTATTCCGAGCCGCGGAGTACAATGGCGTATGCAGCTAGATAAGGTATTATAAGTAGTTATGAAAGACGGAAGTTAATAAATCACCATGTTCAATCTTTTCGAGGGACTGTGCGGTTACAGCTTGTTTCTTGGAAAGATCTCGTACATAAGGAGTCAGTCGCTCGAAGTCTTGCCAAAAATAACCATTCAGAGAATGATCAAGAGTCGAGATTAGTATACCCACCTGCTTTGCAATTTCTCACGAATGCACAAACCTCGTTTGCCTTGGTTCGTCCACCCCGGCGGAAAATGCCAGAAATTGCGAACCGCATCAGCTCACCCGTCAGATCGGACAGCCCCAAAAGGTAGTCGGACACTGTTAAAGGAAAATACTATGAAAAACATAGAAGAACAAAGAAATTGCATTATATATACGCAATATACATGGCAGTAGTTACGCGTACGCACTGATACTCCGTCAGGGTCGCCAAGTGTATCCTGAACTTGTTCGAACTTGATAATGGTTCCATGTTCCAGATAGTGCGTAAAGCTCAGAGCTTCGATATATTCTTGAAGCCCAGGTGACACCTGATGTTGATATCGCCAGAAGCGATCGCCTTGGAGGTCATCCTTCATAGCAGCATACATGTCCTGAACTTCACGGAGTTTTTCCTTTGCACGGGAAGCCGCGCGTAAGGCTAGAGTGCGATCGTCGGCCGAGTCTTCGGCGAGAGTGCGATGAAGCAGGAAAATAATCCTTTTAGACGAGTTTGTGACATCTCGACTACACTGCGAAGAAGAAGAAGAATTATTAGTCTGAGTTGAGGTGGGCATCATACCTTGATGAGGCGTTCTCTTCTATCGTGGTAGTCGTCTAGATGTAGCCTGAAGAGGTCGAAGGACTGAAGGGTTGAAGACATGGTGTCACACGTGATCGGGGGTCCAAGTGTGTTTGTGTGTTGTTGTGGTTGTACCATGGCGTATGCTCCTAAACCTGGGTGTCCGTTGTGCGGCATAGTCTCTTCTGCATCTCACGCAACTCCAAATTCTCCTTTGTCTCCCTCATTTCCACCTGGCTCAACGCAACCTGAAGTCCTCTGGCGCGATGACAACTTCACCGCCTATCGCGAGAAGGCACGCCCTCTTTCATCAAAGGGGCACATCATCATAGCTTTCAAGTTTGTCTTTCTTTCCTTCCTGCCATCTTTTTCTTACTGGTATCCAGCTTGCATGTCCCGTCAATATACACTCTTGTGTGTTGTGTATTTTTTCCTGCCATTACTAGTTGTTCACGAGTCTATAGTCCTCAAGTGACCTACCGCTACTAGTCAATATCCGGAACTTGGCAACGCGATTGCTCTCTTCCCTTGTTCCATCATCATCTCCCGCTGTGACACCCTCTTCACTACCAAATTCTACATATCCCTCTAGCAACCCGCTGCCAAGCAACGCCCCTCAATTTCGGATAGGCTTCATTACCCCGCCATTCAAGGACAATCAGATTCCAGTTACGGACCATCTTCATGCACATGCGTACATTGTTCCCGCCGATTTAATGGGCTGGTGGAGGGGCATCGCTTATGGACCCCTGGCTTGGTATGCCATCGACGACTTGATTGCTGAGATCAGGTAACGTATCTTTAAACTCCCACAGTCACTTTGCTCCTCATCCCTCCCAACGAATTATCTTTCTTCCAGGGAGTCGGTTTCTAACAACAGGGTCAAATCAGGCTATCAGAACCGTGTGCAGGCGCCCATTGATATGGTTCCCCAGGCAGGCTCACGCACAGGCACCGCAAACGGTATTGAGACTTCAGAGCGAGCATTGGGCAATTCGGATTCCGACCTTGAAGACGGAGGAGCAACGTTGTATCCGCCTCTTCAGTCACCGACACTGACTCGCCCGAATCACACTCCTCATCTATGAGTGTAATGCGCTTGACATAACATCGACACTTTCGCGGCCTCACTGGAGACACGGCCTATATACCAGCCTATCTTTCTTTATACAAATATTCTCTCTCCTTCCCAGGCGACCCTCTGGAAACCTGGTCATTTACTATAAGTTTAAGCGTTCAAGCATCTGTTTGTCATCAGAAATTGTTTGAAAATAGTAGAGGGATGATATACTAACAATATGAAGAGCCCGTCAGCAAAGTCGATAACGCTGCCAGTTGATCATCGTCAAAGCGTTTCGAATCTTCATGCCAAGTATCCTGATGTGTTTTCTTGAAATTACTAGCACATTTTCGAATTGTTGTAGAGATAGGGGCCTGTGACCTTCATGAGGGTCAAATGTCAGCGAGAAACAACAATTACCTACGGGATCATGGGTGTGCTCAGCCAATACATTCGCAAGTAGGTCAGGCATCCATATTTCAATGGTGTAGGGATAACTGTCAACGAGGGCGCATATCCCAAGAATGGCTGCATGACGTTGCCGAATCGCTTTATTATATCCGGCATGTTGTCGATCAGGAATATGAGTATTTTTTGCCAACCGGACGAACCGAGCCTAGGGTGAGTACTTTCAGTTTGACGTATGTATACACTCCCGAAGGCTTACCTTCAGAGTGAGCATGCTCCGCCGCGGCGATAGGCGAAGAATCCCCGACAGCGTCCTAAAGAAAGTTGAAACGGATGCATTTTCATGTAGTGTCGTTTCAGCTTACGTTGCTGCCATCTCTCTCACTTCCACCACCTCGTCGTCCAAACATCTGCAGAGAACCTACGGTGCCAAAGTTGAGGAGTGGCGGACTGAAAAGAAGCAGAGAGCTAACCTCGAGTATCTCAATAATTTTAACTTGACTGATCAAAGGAACCTGACGGAAATAAAATACTGGCAAACAGGCCATGCGTATGAACGTTACATGGAAAATTGAAAACGCTTACCTTGGACAAGAGGAAGAGCATTCAACCGCACTCTCCATGACTACGAAAGAGATCAGGCGAGGTGAATAGCAAGGGAGCCCAGGACAGACCGGTGAGCTTCGTATAGCTTGAAATATGGCATCTAGGATTGGATTCACTAATGGTAAGGGAGGCGTTACGCCGCACATCTGAACCATTAGGGTGCTCGCACGTGAAGCGAGCTCGTCATTGTCGTGTACTGAAAAGTTTGGTGTTAGCACAGAATCAACATAAGACATGCAATAGACCTTCAGTGAACCGGAACAGCTCAGGCTGTGAAGCTACGATCAATCCTAGTTTATCCAAATAAATATGTAATATACCATCAGCGGTAAAAGGTAGTCGAAGGTTGAGATAGCATGAACATCATGCAGTGATTGGTACAGCCATCTGCAGACGGTTATTCCGACTCTGTGCATGAATGTAAGCCTTGCTTCTTGGAAGGTTACATCCAAAGCGCACCTGTCATACATACATTGGAAAGCTCGAACACCAGGTACTCGTTCTCTGTGCCACACTTGGAAGCGGTCAACGAGTTCCAAAATTCGTTCCTTGTGATATACTCCTCGTATGTTCATAATATCAAAATCCAGGGGACGAGTGCGGCATTCATTGACGAAGACTTCTGTGGTCGGAAGAGATGGCTTTGGCTGCCACTGCAGAACAGTTAGATATACATAGCTGGATAACTACATGCTTACCTTGATTTTTTCCGAAAACGCAAGAAGCTCGCCGATATAGCCACGTACCTAGGTCGTATATTTCAACACGACATACGTTATAAACATATGATGACCGGACTCACCTCGTCGTGTTCGCAATTTATTTCGGTCCAGCATTTTGATATGACATCGTCCGTCCAAGGTAGAAACTTGCGGCCGAGTTGCTCATAGCATGCTTTGAAGAGAGACAGTATTTTGGTGGCATCGAACGCCATCTCAGTATTGTAATCTAAGCAGGTGAATGCCTGGAGAATGTAGTCGACCAGCGGTTGGACTCTACGAGGGTCAGTGTGATAGAAGATATACTGCAACTTTATGTCAGAAGGGTACAAACGATGTCAGCCCGGCTTACCTCTAAAAAGGAAGTCCAAATCATCAACGTGTCTGTTGTAATGTTCTGCCTAAATATTTGCTCAACGAACGGATTAAACCATTCCCAGAGTTTACATTGTTTGTTGGTGGGCCAATGCTTTGAGCCTGGATGGGTAGGTCAAAAATGGTCCCTCTTCGCGAGGATCAGTTAGTACCTCCAATAACGCCGGCGATGAGTTCCGCTGCAGCACGTTGTGGGTCCCGGTCCTTCTCAGCAATCATTTTCTCCAGTGTGGGTCTTAAAGCTTCAAATGGCTCGTCCTCCAGGATCTGAACTGCGCAAACAGTCGAGACAAAACATCCCAAAAAAAGTATCGTCTTACATATGGATTTTACGCAAGACACATTGTCCTGTGTAATCGTGGTTTCGTGGTTCTCTTCTGAATAATAAACGGCCAGTTGTTCCCAGTATGATGAATCCGTAGCTGTTCCATGAAGTGCAGCCAGAGCACCGTCATTTGATGGGTCCCACGATTGGAACGGCGATTTTGTGCTGTCGGGAATGATATATAGTGAAATAGTGTCCCTCCAAGCTATCCATCCTGGTGGATCTTTGTCACAAAATACCCTATCCCTCAGTTAGTTGCAGCTGGATGATTATAGGTCATACAAGACTTCGTACGGAGTTCGATTCATCTGTTTCATGTCGAAATGCTTCCTAAAGTTAGCCAAGAAATCGGGGACTAGCTGAGGCGATGGCTCTATAACCATGCTCCTTTTCAATGGATTGGTCCTGCGCATCAGGGCTAGGTCAGCAGATGTCTTGCAAAATGTTCGGAGTTTGATATAGCGTGCGATCTTCATGATAGCTTGTTGGGCATACTAGATTAAAAGCTTAAGTTAATCCGTTAACAAACTGTAGAACCTATAAACATACATAACGCTGTGGATAAAAACATATCATGTTCCAATTACGTTGGCGTTTACATGGAACTTACTATGGTGGGATGATCATCATAGATCTTCTCTAAGAAAAATAGTGTTTGTGACGAGGTCGAGGGGAAGTCGCGTCGCACTAGAGTGATAAGGCATCTGATTGCAAATATAACGTATCGCCAATGGGTCTGTGGGGAGTTGGCGACCTCTAAGATTACGGCAGTCTATGCAATGCTTTAGATGTATTTATCAGGCCTCGGAGCATTGACTGACACAGTTCTCAATGACTTCATTCATAGTTCGCACGCGCTCAAGCCGTTTTTCTCTGCATCGCAATACCAACGAGTCTTCTTTGACATCGACTTTCAGGCTGAGTCGGAGATGCGAAAGTACTTGTTCTAATGATGGCGTGGGGACATCATATACAAGAAAACAAGGATCTGTCAAATTATTTAAATCTTGTATGCAGTCAGTATGCGCTTTCAGACGGATCAGTAAATGATACAAACAGCCATCGAAGACGATAGGAAGGTAATTTTGAATGGAAGGCTGTTGGAGATGTAATGTAAGATTAAAGAATACAAAAGTCGATGGACAGACGTTTTCGTTTGCCTGACACGAGAAAAGACTCTTAACTAGTTCCAGGGCGAATTTGGGCTCTGCCGAAGGATGTAGGAAATATATTTCTTGCAACCTGAAACATAAATGCTCACCAGAAACGGCATAGCCACCAAAAAAGTTCGAACTGATGGTCCATAAGGCGCCTTTCATGCGGTCATCGTCCGTGCCTTGTTCCAGAGATTCGAATAATACAGGAAGCGCCCGGCAACGAACGCCGTCATAAACCTGAAATTTATTACTCGAAACATAACTAACTGATGTCAATGATCACCTCACTTCACAAATTGAGTCTAAAAGGGATTGACTAGCTCTAGATTGCAAGAAGTGATTACGGATTCACCAATAGGAGGAACCAGAGCTAACCGTCTGATGACTGCATACCGCCATAGAGACCACTCCACGAGCTCATCGATAAGACTATCTTCCAATGCGCCGCGCCGCCGTTCTATGGAATTCCATCGAAGACGCGACGAATGGTAATAGCTGCAATGGCAAGTTAGTTTCACAGATATCAGGGAAGCAAAAATGAGTTACCGTGCTCGGCTGACATGCACAGCTCTCGGCCAGACCTTTTGGTGAGCGTATTGGTGGGCTGCGTTCTTCTCATACCGATATTGCTCATCGTTTAGGAAATAACTGATACAAAAGACATCAGATCATGTCCATCAAAAGAGTGATTGATATACTTGTCCTTGCTTTCACCGTATTCCAACATATAGGTCCGCACAGCTCCGATCTAAACCACATGAAACTCAAGAAAAAAATCTTGATCCTGAACTGACCAGCATGTCAACGACATCAACTATGTTCTCCTCGCTCTGCAGGCGCAGATTTACAGATGCGGAATGCAAAAAAATTCCAAAACGGCGCTTCAGCGAAGTGATGTATCGAAATCGAGGGTCTGCTGTGTTGGTTAGACAGAATCCAGCCTCGACGTTCTCTATGGAAGCTATCATTTCAGGAATTTCGTCACTTAAGGATGTCTGTCAGTTATAACAAGATATCTTAGCAAGCCAGAAGCTTACAGAATATCACTGGTTGAAGTTGCATATGAAAGTTCATTGGGAGTGATAATTTCCTTGACTAAGGTTGGAATTCCGGAAAAAGCATTGCGCACGAAGCTCAGATGTCTGGTGGGCACGTGGTTCGTGAATTGGACATTAACAGAAAGTTATCAAATCCGCTTTGACATACCGGCAAAAGTCATTGCGCCACACTTCGTCTCGAACAATGCCTAATGCAATGAATCAAAATTGAACTTGGAGTTGAATTCGTCTTGTTTACCAGGCAAGACTAGGCCTTCCAATACGGCAAGGGTCGGTTCCACAATTTCCTCGAATATGCGAATGGTGAAGCCAATCTCCTCGTTGCACGGTACATGCCATGATAACTAGTAGTTGTGCATTGAGTTCCACAAACATGTAACTAACATGGACACAAACCACAACTTCTCCCTGCTTGTACAGTTTGCCCCAATGACGATGATGGTTAGAGCAAAACTCTGTAAAAAGAACGTCAAATTCTGTTTTAGATCTAGTCAGTATACTGACCGTCACTATTCCACTCTTGAGGATTGACAAATTTATCTTCTAAAGGGTAGGTCTTGGTCAGTGTTAGCAGCACACTGGAGAGCATTTTTCCACTCCAGGAATAGCCCCGCTTCGAAAATGTTTTGTTGTGAAGCAACCGCAGGAGCTCCAGTAACTCATCTTTGTGTTTCACAACCTGCGCACGAACTGTTACATTATCGGAATGGCAAAACATATGTGAACTTACCACTCCGCCATCACTGCAATAGGGTGCCATTAGAAGCGTCACATAACCTCAATCTATAAACATACTTATATATAGCACCACGTAAGATAGCAAGATCTAGAAGATTATAAGCAAACATGAGAAACTAATACAGAAAAGTGAATATACTCCAATGTAACGTGGCATCAGATGGAAGAGGGTTTGACACAGAGGTCGTCCTCACAGAACTAGCACCATGTTCAAGTTCTAATCTGATATTTTTCGAGCAGAACGGCAAAAATTTGGCCAAAGCCTTGTCGGGATTCGCATTTGCAACACACTCCACAAGTTGATGAATGACCCGCACGGCGTTAGGTCGTACATTCGTACTGGTGTAATCGAATATCATGTTCAAGACTAGGTCGTACAGCGGCTCAGACAGGTGAATGCAAATTTGACCGCATGCGCGGATTACAGCATCCACAACTTGAACTGTTGAAACGAATTAGTGTGACTATGTCAAGTGGATCATATACACTCGCCCTCAGTTGCTTCACCTGCCAAGCCTTCAGGCCCTTCATCAGAAAGATTTTCCAGTAACTGAATAACTCGACGAATGAAACTAGCGATCCAGTCCGGGAAACCACTTGTTGAGACCTGTTTGGAACTGAGATATGGAGAAATGTTCTGAAATTGACAAGGCTGACTCTGAGTAAGACGTCTTCTTTTTCATCACCAAGTCGGGATTCTACGTCGGTATATATGCCATCTACCTCATGCGTGGACAATGACGGAGAGATAGAGGTGCCTAAAACTAATGTTGGTTCTGAATCAAGGAGGACGACATGATATTCTTCGTTGGCGGTCAAATTCCCGAACTTTATAGACTGAGATACATCAACCAGAAAGGATGTAGTGCAGAGCTGATTGGCAGCAATTAATGAGTTGGCTGACTAAAAAGTTAGGCATTACCGTTTTCGAAGGATCATTCTACAGGACCGTCGTAATCAGTGATGCTTCAGTAGCCACCGTAACAACTGTTGAACATACAAGATCGATGCCCGGGATGAGGAGCTGAAGGATGGGTACAAGATGTTTTGCTCCCGGATAATAAATTTCTCTGGAAACAATTGCCGGTGCAACTGCTCTCAGGGCTTGGATAACTGCAATTGTCCGCTGAGTCTATATAAATGCTTAACGACAGATAAGAAACAGATTTCGAGGACACCACAAACCTCATTTTGCGCCTCTAATGAAGGTACGGCTCGTTCTAGGATGGGATACAATATGAGATCAGGCTCCATGATGCTCATTGAATATAAAGCGCTCTGGATGTTAGAAACCGTCGTAGAATCTTGGGAGAACATTGCAAGGAGCGCTACTGTTCTGAGAGACTTGACAAGCTCCCGTTTCATAGATTTCGTTAGTCGACGATGCTATGAAACCATTACTGAGCAAAAATTAAAGTGTTGACTATAGAAACGGACCACCGGTGTTTTGCAATCAGGTTGGCGTTCTTCGTACCATCCTATATTGTTCTCAGCGGCCAATTTACGCCCAGATAATCAGGGTGAATTACGGTTGTTGAAATCATACACAATATATTTGATAAATGCGCTTAACTAGGGATACGACAAAGGTATCAGTCAGTTAATAACTTCATGTGATCAATTTCCAGTGCAAACATACATCATTAGTCCAGGGCCCAGAATTTGAAGGATGGAAAAAGCTTTCAGTGGATGCAATGAGACTCACCAACGAATCCAATGCTTTTGAGCCACCAAAAAAAGTCTCAACATTCGGGCGGGCGGCCCTCCCTAATGGCGCTGCAAGATATTCACCTAGCGGAGTTGTGTGAATTCGTGGAGTGTTCGTTCCAGACGGTGATGGCGAAAAGAGAGGAGTGGGGGTATTAGAAGGCGGCATAGCCACACTATCTGGTGCCATCGAATAAACGATGATATGTGCCAGAGACGCTGTGAGCCTGTTAGAATGATCGCGAACGAACGACTTCAAACGGACTTACATATTCTCCAGTGTGGTGCGGGCAATCGTCCAATTTCAAAACTAGCTTCATTGTCTGCAGACGGGCCGGTTGTAAGTGATCCGGCATCTGCAAGCGGGATTTCTTGGATGATTTCGGATCATGTATACAATCATCAGGATGAGGTACAGTCATACACACCCATAGATGCTAAGCATTTGCACATCACAAGGTGCCATTCGTGCTCCGTAAATATTCCCACATCTTTGTAGATACCCGGCCATGTTGCGCTGTCAGGAAGATTGTTGAAGCTATCTCCAGACCAATTAGGTCTCCCTTCGTCTTCCGATCGTTCATCATCTGGAATTTCAGCCATCTTGCGTGGATCACTAACTTCAGGAGCGACATGCATCTCCGTCAACTTTGACAAGAAGTCCAACATCCGTTCATCATACTTGTAGGAGTTGATTGACTCCCACATCCTAAATAACATTGACAAGTAAAGTTGTGGGTGAGTGAGTGGCAAGAACGTCAACAGATAGTACTGTGGCGCAAGAAGACTCTGATATGCTTTATGAGCATCAAGGAAAACTTCCAACCAATCACTCACATCGAGCTTACTCCCGTCCATAAGAGGTACAAAGGTGGACAGCATTTCTTCGATAGCGGCAGGATGGAAAAACCTTCGTGAGTTGTCGGCTATATGTCCCATATACCATGACAAATGTCTATAAATCAGTTCCATCAGTATTGTTCCATAAAAGACAACTCAAAGCATACGTGTGTTCAAACTGCCGCCGGGACAGAAACAGGTCTTCGCTCAGGATGTTGTAAATAGGTTTCCATGGAAGCCTCATATCGTTGATTGACAGTTTTTTCTTAGATTTTGTCAAAGTTGTAAAAGCGTCGGAGCATGTGGCCACAAGTTGCGTTGGCATTCCTGGGATCGTGCTGGCATGGAAGTACACCTTGGCTAGCTTGATGCATATATCTTTCGGCATAGGACATTTCAACATACGCCAGCTGAGAGTGACGTTCACTTAACTGGAAATCCCACGATTCATAAAAGTCGGACTTACTAGGTCAACATGGTGTTCCACTGCAGCAGTCCGACATCAAAATCCCTGGCTTCCAAGCATTGCGTTAAGCGTAGCACGATGAAGTCGAGCATCTCCAGCATTTTTGAACAGGGCTCTATTGCATAAGGAAGAGACTCTCCATATGATTTGATCTTGTATGGATCCTCCACCAACTCCAAGTCAGCCTCATTTGGGCCACTGATGCTCAACCTAGAAATATCTGGAAGGTCCATGTTTGAATGCTAAGTTCAATGACTGAAGGCAAGAATCGTAGTGAGAATTTGGGAAAAAGTTGGCAGCTGACATGCGAACGATTTGATCTAGTACATAAGCGTACGGCGCCTCCGCATGCAACTTTGAAAATGCTCCACGCTGTGCGGCAGAAACAACAGGAAGGTTAGCAGCCTAGGTGTGGACGAAAGTAATGAGGTTCATGTTGATGCATTGCAAATTGATCCACGACTTCTATTCGGCAGACTTGATCCAATTAGCCTTATGATATGGAGCTGAAGGCTGCGTCCTGCATCTCCATCACCACCCGCTCGCGCACCATATCCCAAATACTATTCCTCTGAGCTCTCACTTCTCCAAGGCCCTCCCGAATCTCCTGTAGTCGTTCTACGTACTCGCGACCATCATCCTGTAATTCACGGAGCGTCGCCAATGATTTTTCTAAGCTTTCGAGCTGCATTTCAGGCGAGGCGAAATGGGACGGTTCGAAGACTGGCGGACCTCCATTGGGGTAAGATAGCAAAAAAAGTTTATGAATTGGTAAAGTTAGGTCCGGTGCGCGTGCAAGTCTACGGCTTCGGTCATCTTGATCTTCGGTATCAAGCTCCTCTTCACGTTTGAGAACCAGTGATGCTTCCCCAGAGCGTTGATCAGGATCTTCACCCATAACATGCCACAACTTTCCCAAAGCCCTCTTCATCATCGCTTCACCTTCAATCAGCCCATTCGTCGCGTGTTCCAGCTCATCTAACAAGCTTGAGCGGAAGGTATGAGTCACCGCTTTATCCATAACAAAAGACGAATAGGTTTGATGGTTAGATATCGGGGGAGGGTAGGGCGAAATTAGAGGAGGGGATGGAGAGCGAGACAGGTAGGGGAGTGACGGAGGAGACATGGAGCGCCGCGGTTGTGGGAGCAGAAGTTTTAGGCGTTTTCTAGCACGTTCCTCCGCCTGTGTATACATCAGAATGAACCGCAGGGAACATCGACCAGCACTTGCCTCCCAGTCGTCCATTCCTGGACCCCATAACGTGATCTTACCGCGACGAAGCCATCGTGCGCCTTTGACTGCTTTTTTCCCCCAATTTCCTACCTCTGAACCCACACGCAAATCCTCGTCGGCTGAACTGTAGCCATGGGAAGGATAATACCAACTGTTTTGGTCACTCAAGGGAAGTAAAGGGAGGTCATCCCTATGGACATTGCGAATGAATGGAAAGGTATTGAAGGAGACATAACGACATACGTGAAAGACTCCTGATACGATGAGCGTTGATTCATGTTCTTGAATGAGTGAACGTGCACGAAAAGGAATTTCAGATCATTACTCTCCTTACATAAGCTGACTGTTAAGTAAAGTACTCTGCGTACGTCGAAGGAGGAAGATTGCATGGCCATTCGCCATCTAGAATCGCTGTCTCGAATAATTCTTCACAACAACGAAAGAGGTCAACAGAGGCACGCGCAATCTCGAGCTAGAATCGGTTTTCAGTCATAGTACTTATTTTTAAACCACAAAAATGGCTAACAGGATTTTCGTAGTCCATCCCGATATTTCGGCCCATGAACAAGTGAACTAGCGTAGGAAGGCTAATGATGGATTTGCTTCTAAGCTTCTTGCGAAAAGGCCGAAACAACGCGAGATCGCGGATCCGTAAAGTTGGATGCGATAGCCCTAATACCTTAAGTAATAAAGAATTCGGTCGCCTGTTGCAGGATTGGGGTTTAAAACGGACCGATAAAAAATTCCACAAGCTGTGTCCGACAAGAATTTTATTTTGAATAAGATCTGCCACTCGCAGTTGGATATCTGGGAAGTGAGGGGCTGCAATGTGTTAATTCAGCCTCTAAAGGTTTTCGAAAAGGCATTGTACACACCGTTCGCCAGATCCGAATGCTGCAATCCAGTCTCGGCCACTCTATAATCCTCAATCCTATGGCTGGAATGGTTGAACTTTATGAGGGATCAGTGGCTCAATGCATTTATGTATACACTAACGTGGGGCGGACAAATGTGTCCAGGATGGCTTTGCCTCTATAGTCCACTATACATACCCGGCTACGAAAATGTGATATTGTGCGTGGATACTGAGAACGCCGCATGGCATGGCTGACTTACGCTACCATTGGAATCTTTTCGAAGCGGTCGTTCTTCGCAATGGCGCCGATGTACACGACCACAGCCGCGACTGCGACATATCTGTATTCCAGGTATCAGTCTCAAGTCAGAGCATCGTTCAGAAGATATGTACTCTTGAGGCCGTATTCTAGAAACACATCTGGGAAGGGCAGAGGGCAAAGGGGAGCCGAGATTTGTTTCTGCCCCAAGACTAGGACAAGAAGGATCGAGTATTGCTGAGGTGCAAGGAAACTGATACATGCATCGACGAAGTTGGAGTGCTCGAGGACGTCATGAGAGAACCAGATCATCAAGTACTTGAAGACAAAAAAGAGATCCCTCACGGGAGAAAGAAGTTGCGTTCTAGTTATCCAGGCCTTTGGCCCTCACTCAGACGTGGCTGTGGAAAGCAAGAGGTAGTAGTCCTGCATTGGTGATATTCAGGAACCAGCGCAAAGGTGACGTGGATCCGAAGCACGATTGATGACAGTTCACCACTTTCACCTAGATGCAAGATTCGCAGTGAGTTCATGCAAGGTAACAACGTCCGTAAATGATGACACACAGTGGTTTGACCTGATCTGACAGGTTGCCGGAGCAGAAGCGCAAAAAGGTACGTCTTAGGGAACAGGCAATACACCTACATTCCCTTCATTGGTGTCAACTGTGTATGGTACAACTTCGTAGCACTTCTGGGTTCGACTGAACAGAAACGACCCAGATAATTGGAGACATATTGCACATACACGTTACAAATAAGCTTTATGCCTTGACTTTGAATTTTACATCGGATCTACTTAGTATATTCCTACAGAATTCATTGGATTTGATGTCTTCGAATGGCGGTACCGATAAACTCACCAGCTATCGTTTCCGACTTTCTGTAAGCGCTATGGCGTGGATCCACCCAATTGGGTTTGATCTGTTTGGTCCACTCGAGAACCTTCCTTTCGGGCAACGCTTGCCTGTTCAAAACTCTCCATCCCGTTGAGGCCCCAACGGCCCATCATGACCTTATCCTACATTACGTCAGAAAGAGAACGCATTTGTATAAACCTTACTTGCCTCGTCCCATGGCGAACCTAGAAGCACGAAAAATGAGAATCGAAATTTTCTAGAAAGTTACAAACTTGCAAGGTGTCGTCAGCATCTGCTCTCCCGTGAAAACAGCGTTCGCGCCAGCCATGAAACACATGGCTTGCTGTGATTCAGCTAGAGTATTTCTTCCTGCTGCCAGGCGGATAATGGTGGTGGGTAGAACGATACGGGCTGTAGCTATGGTGCGAACTAAAGTATGGTACGGTACCGGCTAATGTGCATTTAGCAGAAAGGACAATTGCAGAAGTTGACGATATTGACCTCGTTTTCTTCCAAAGGTGTTCCAGGGATAGGGACTAAAGCGTTGACAGGAAACGATTCCGGATGCTCTGGCATACTAGACAGGTTTTGAATGAGAATAGACATCTTATGGAGGAGAAGGAGAGAAAATTACTTCGAAACCTCCCAGATCAACCCGACGCGGTCTACATCCGACTCACCAAGCCCAAGAATACCACCAGAACAGACACTGATTCCAGCTTCACGGACCGCATTGATGGTATCTAATCGTTCATCGTAAGACCGTGTAGTAATGACCTTTGATAGCGTTGAAGATTCGACAATTGTCGAGGTATGATGTAAGAAAGTACCTGTGGATAGAATTCTCGCGATGTGTCAAGGTTGTGATTATAGGCAGTCAATCCACTGTGAAAGAAAGATTCGGCGCCTACCATGTCGGAAGAGTAGAAAAGAGCACATACGCTTCTTTCAGCTGTCGGGCTTGTTCAGGTGAAAGCATGCCCAAAGTTGTACAAACTTCCATCCCCATCCCGCGGACTTCACGGACCATCTGTAGAATTCTTTCGAACCCTCTCTTCCTCCCAGCGAGGTCTCTCCATGCTGCTCCCATGCAAAAGCGAGTGCTTCCATTCTCCTTCGCCTTTCGAGCCGCTTCCAGTACAGGCTCGAGCTCCACCAAGCGAGAAGCTTTTGTAGGAGTGGAATATCGTGATGATTGTGAGCAGTATGAGCCTGTGGCATGCTCAGTACATGTGCTGAAAATCGGAGAGAGTGCCTACAATCCTCAGAGCAACCCCCAGCTGTTTTGGAAGAGATAGATCAGCTAGGGTGGGATAAGGGTGCTGAGAACACACTCTTGATGTTCATGAGCGTGCATAGTTGTATCTTGCTCGGGTCGTGGTGCTGTCGATGTACAGAAGCAGCACGGAATACCAAGTCAAGCAAGGGACTGTCGTATATCTGTTGTATTTCCTGCTTAGCCCAAGCGCGAGTAATGGGAAGCCGGGAATTGTTAGATGCATGAGTAGCCAAAGCTCGACTGAGCTGCAAAGCTGGGATTGAACGAAACATAAATGTAAGGTGGAGGAAAGGACCACTGTGTTAACTCCGAGTGCGGAAGTCAATCAGATCTAGCCGTTCCATATCGGGACTGCGCCGAAATATACCCTGTATCCATAGAGACCCATATGAAGCTTAGGCACGTTCACCCAGTCAGACAAATTGTAAATATAACCAAGCATCGAGGCATTCGACAAATGAATGGTATCTAGCAGTACATCCTGAGTGTACAAAGGTAGCTAGCTACATACATGCAAAGGGGAAGAAATGGTAGCAATGAGATGTGGCATTATATGAGAACCTAGAATAACGAGGTAAAGAAAGCAGGAGGATGAATATGCTCGAAATCTGATGAGGGTATGAATAAATATCCATATGCAGCTGATAACAAAGATGGTGAGGTCGTGAATCGTACAAAATAACCTAAAGGTTGAACAAGGATGGACATCGAAAGGAGGAAAACAAAGTCACGTCGAAAGCGTCGAAAGCGTCAAAGCCGATACCATATCATCATTTAAAAGCGGGCAAGGTGCGAGTTATTGGCTGGCCTCATGGCCGCTGCCTTCGGTTTACTGGTGCTGGGCGCACCGCCCAGCATCACTCCCCCGGTCAAAACTGTCGTCTTGCCTCCATCATAAGGAGTGATCTCAGTTTTACTCGTGTCCACAAAGACACGAGTGTGCCTGATCGTTTCACGAGAGGACGCCTTGTCATATAAGGCGGGGGAAGGTGATGTTGACATAGATGTCGCGGAACCAGAGGACACAAGAGAAAAGCAAGAGCTCGAGCTAGACGAGCGGGAACTGGAGCGTGAGCGGGAGGAAATGGTGGAAAGGGGGGATGATGATCTGATGGAAGCAGAGGGCTGCGTCTGGATCCAATGGGGGGAACTAACCTCGTTGGCGATCAATGCGAAAAGCTGTTCGTCGTCCTCGTGGTCCACCTCCAGGAGTTGCTGAGCAAATGTCATATTTTGGGGTTTGTCACGTATTTGCGTTTGCATAGTTCTGTGAAACAACGGTTCGACGGCAGGGGCAGAAGCTGGATTGTCAACCCAGACAGTGGTAAATTGCTCTTCGTGCGTGTGCTTTTTGCCGCATCGGACAAAAACATGGCTGGGTTCAATGAAGAGATCAAACTCACGACCACCCAAGAGGGAGATCCAGTCAAACCACTGTACTCCAGCAGCAAGGCAAGCTGAATAGATAACAGAGGAAGGCAGACAGTTCGGGGAAAGGGTGATGCAACGGCAAGTTGAATTGTGAAAGGGCTCTCCTACGGCCCAAAGAAGCAAGAGATTTGTCTTGAGGACGGACCGCAACCTGATGATCGTGGTTTCGGGATACGACAGAATGAGAGGGCGAGTTAGGAAAGAGATGGCATGTGCAACACTAAGAGAAAGATTTGGAGAGATAGCAGCCATGATATATAGTAACTAGACGTAAAAATCGTGAGGCGACGCGTCGACCGGCGAAACGTAGAGCGCGCGATAAAGATATTAGAAATAGAGGCTGATGAATACAGCAGAGTCTGAAAGAAAAAGTCAGTGATGAATACGTATTGTGTATTGCTGACCTAACTATGTGGATGAAAAGGATCAACAATTTCTAAACGAAAGTAGCTGACGCGAGGGGGGGAAGGGGAACTGGGCCAAGTCCAGCCTGAGATGAGCTGAAAGGCTGGAGGAAGACGAGTGAGGCTTTATAGGAAGAGAACATCAAGTAAAGCCGTGATCGAATACCCATGCTGTTGGTAACACAAACAAAAGAGCCAGAACTCAAAGAACAAGGACAATTGGAGCTGGCAATTTCCAGATCCTTCCCTTGATGAACTTCCAGACAGACAATAAGGATGATCTGCCATCTCATCTCATCTCGTACTTGACTTTTTGCCGCAGCATCCTGTTTCTGTCGTCGCAAGGTCATGTTACGTTCTCATGAATGGAAACTTTGTATGCCGAAGTCGGCAAGCGATGTTTCAAAGTCCGGCACGATAACTTAAACCTTATTTGCCTCACATACACACAAGTCATAACCGGTGGACCAAAAAAGTGACTCTACTTGAGCAGAGCTTCTCATTCATTCGAAAGCATGGTAGGCTAATCATTCAGCTTGCAATTCTGAAAGCGCCCCCGTTCAACGAATTGTACCAGACTCTCGCCGTCGATCTCCTTAACCCTTCTGCAGAATACGAAAAAAGCCAGCACAAGCTCAAGCGACTCGTGCAGTCACCCAACTCTTATTTTATGGACGTCAAGTGTCCAGGTACGTTTCTTCTACAGTTGCTACTTGCATGACATTTCATGGTTTTCACCTTAAGGATGCTTTGCAATCACAACTGTATTCTCGCATGCGCACACCGTCGTTCTGTGTGGCTCATGCTCAAGTATCCTATGCCAACCCACGGGTGGTAGGGCAAGGTTAACAGAAGGTCCGCATCCTCCCTTAAACTGCACATTGACAAATCTGATGTGTGTACGCAGGTTGCTCGTTCCGTAGAAAAAACTAGTTCAGTTTATCATGCATATGTTTTACTTTTGTCTGCACCATTAGTGCTCGTCGCCCCGCAACATCCAATGTTCTGCCCCCTGTAATCTATACAGTTCACACAGAATGACTCATAATTCGGGAGTGAGACATTTAGGAACTCGAGTCAGATTCCTGAGTTGGGCTGTGTAAGCTAAATCTCGACTATCAATTATTTTTGACATCCGCTACATCTGCTTAAGATGAGTAGGCCTCTCCGCACCTTGGTTGACCTATATGTTATGGTTCTACAGCCTCGAACCCGGCTTTGGATCGTTAGGCCCTCGTATGTTTGCTCGAACAACACCCTCTTGTGCTGTTACTGCCACCAAAGTTCCATCACGAGTGTACATCTTATGGCAGTTAGAATGATATCAGAGCCCAAAGAAAGTTGAAAATAACAGACTCTTCCTTGTATGATACCTCTCCCAGAACCTGTCCTCGGCGAAACCATCTGAATGTTGGTGTTAGCTACACAGCAACGAATGGGGCAAATATGACTCACGACATGAAGCAACCAATCTCCACAATGGAAGTCGTTGCTTGCGAGCAAACGAGCAAATAAAATTTGCTTAAGGTAATAGAAATGGTTCCCATACTCACTTGTAAAAGTAGATAGAGTGATCAAGGCTGGACTAGAATTCGGAGTGAATAGATGAACACGGAAACGAGACCTTGACAACGCACCGTCATACTGACGGCATCTGGCCCTTTCTCAAACCTCTTAAGGCCCATCACACGAGATGCAGTCGAAATACTTACGAAGGGAGTGGATGCGAATCAGGAGGGATCTACGTAGAAATAGGAAATTGCGCACAAATACAAGTCTGAGATGTAGCTAAGGATGCACTGTTGAATTATGATTGTACGAGTGAGTCGCTTGTTATCAGATACTAAAGTAATAATTACCTTTTGGAAGGGAGCTTCGTATTTGGGTATATCGCGGGCTTGCATCCAGTACATGTAGCGTACAGTTCCATCTTCCGAGATGTCATGTTCTCGGGCTCGTTTGATGGCGATGGGGCTCCTCAAGCGTTCCTGTGAACATGGTAGGATTATCTGCTCATATAGAAGATGCGGATGCGCTCACTGATAAATTTGACTGGTACAATTGCTTCAAACGAGGAGATGTTTCTACTGAATCTATCAGACGAAGATAGCGGGTCTCTTCCAAGTCACAATCTTCCGGAACCGGAACAGCTGGCATAGGCCATTGGTGAAAGGGTTGCCATGGTTCAGGTTTTTGGAAAGAGCACATTAAAATGAAAACAGTCTGTCCGTTTTGAACAGCTTTGACGGAGCGAGTAACATACGACCGTCCTTGTCGTATGCGATCGACGTGATAGATGATAGGGGTGGACGGCGATGCGCTGAGAAGAAAATAGCACTGCAAAGGGGATTTCAGATTCGAGGACCTAGCCTAAGTTTTGGGACGTACGTGCATAGACTGGCCCGCTTCTGGTCAGTAAAATAGTGGATTTGAGTGAATTGGGACTAACGTGTAATGCAAACGCTGGGTCGACGCAATTGGTCGCAGAAACCAATGCTTGGCTGATCACCTGTCTGACAAAAGCTATTATCTCCAACTTCTGACAGCAGACGCTATCAACTTACCCTCCAAAAACGCCTCGAGCGCGAAATGGAAGCCAAAGAGTTTTGGACCGGAAGAGATTGACGTCAATTTGCTCAACTTCCAGAGACGTCGATATTCGCTCATGCTCTACTTGGTTGGAATCGGACATGGCAGAGAGAGCGGAGCAGACCAGCACGAAGTATCTACTACATATGTTACGACCGTTTTGTGGGAGTGATGGCGAGCTAAATGGGGGAGTTTTTCGGCTGAGATCGGTGATTGATCGGCGATGATTGATGGGACGACGCGCACAACATATGGGACGACCGTTTTGTGGGAACAAAATGATGGGATTATCTAAAACAAGGTTTTTAAATGTGCCTCCGGCACACGTTGTTCACCGTGTTCATTGATTTTCTATGAGTAGTGGCACATATTGTTCACTGTGTTCATTGATTTTCTATGAGTAGTAGTTACATATGTACAATATATATTTTAATCTAATAACACTTCATCATATACAATATTTTTTGTCTTTGCACTATCCTCTGAGCTTGGCCATATTGACTTGATATTGTGGACAGACTTGACCCTGGATATTGCCACATAGAACTGCCCATGTGTAAAGACAGGACTCCTGAAATCCAAACCCACATGCTTCACTGACTGCCCTTGTGACTTGTTGATCGACATTGAAAAGCAAAGACGAACAGCAAACTGCAGTCGAGAGAGTGTAAAGGGGAGTTGACCTTCAATAGGCCGAAGTCGCATCCGTGGAATGAAAACAGTCTCTCCTGCGTTATCTCCAGTGATCAACCGAATCTCCAAAACCCTATTCCTGATCCGAGTCAATATCCCCCGACTTCCATTGCAGACCCCTCCAGCAATGTTGAGATTGCGAAGTATCATGACAGGGACGCCGACCTTGAGTGCCAAATGTGCCAAAGGTAGACCTGAGCAGTTGATGGAGTTAAGATATTCTTGGGGATATAGAAGTTCGGCATTCTCATCATTTGCAATCGAGTCAGCACTGTGAAAGACGTGCTCCTGCCCAGGAAAATTGTGAAGAATGTGATGGTTCAAATCGTCGACATCATCGTTCTTGCTCGCCAGGATGACCCGCTCTGAAAAGTATTGATCTGAATGCTGAGCCTGATCATAGATGCCAGGATAGATGGTGTGGATGAGAGAAGCGATGGTGTTCTGAGGACATTTGAGATGATCAGGAAGATTGATAGTGCCACCTTCATCTGTATGACCACCCTTTCCAACCTCCAACTGCCACTTTGCAAAGTTGCGCTCCTGAAGATCGTCTGTGTTCAAACGCATGTTGATTTTGAGATGAAGGATTTTGATGTGTTGCCAGAGAACAGAGCGTTGCAAAGAAGCACCAACAATTTGAGGTCGAGAACCCTTCTCAATGACAGGCAGGATCTGATGAAAGTCGCCCCCAAAGACCACAGGCACACCCCCAAAGGGTTTGTCACATTGGAGAATGTCTTTCAGAGTGCGGTTGACAGCTTCATGGAGATGACGATGCTGCATGAGTGCCTCGTCCCAAATGATCAAGTCAGTCTGCTGCAGGAGCTGTGCCCGTGTTGAACCTCTGGAAATGGTGCAGGTGGATGACTCGTTTATGATGATTGGGATCTGAAAGCAGGAATGGGAAGTACGACCGCCTTTGAGCAAAAGAGCAGCTATTCCAGACGATGCAGCACAGAGGACGATCTTGCCTTGAGAGCGAAGCTGATGGCAGAGGGTGTTGTAAACATAGGTTTTGCCAGTGCCACCTGGACCATGGAGGAAAAAGGTCTGGCCAGTCTTGTTGTTGACTGCATGGATGATCTCATCAAAGACAGCCCTCTGATCATGATTGAAAGTGTCCAGATTGTGTGCAGCCAACTCGGCCTGCTCCACAACATCGTATCTGCGCTGCTCTGCGATCAACCGGTTCTGAATGTTGGCATCCCAATTCTGAGTGATCTGAGGCATGTATGGCCAATCCTTCTCGAGAGATTTCCCAGAGACCATGAGAAGCTGATTGATAAGATAAAGGCCATAATCATGGACATCGTCATCGGTGGGGTTGATACGAATGTTGGTGTGCTGAAGCTGATATCTCAAGTCATCGCAAATGTGAGGCCAATATATATTCCAGAGGTGGACAGGATCAGAGGGAGCACAGTCACGAAGGATGGTGACAAAAAGATTGCGAAGCTGACGACCGGTTGCCATGGACTTTGCTTCCTCCAGACACTGCTGCCACTCTTGGTCATCCTCCAAAAGGCCACGGGCGAGGCAGGCCTCTCTGAATGAGGGAGCGACGATGCCCTGAAAAGTGCGAAGGTCTTCATATGATGTAGCCCCTTTCACAGCAGTGAGAAGCAGCCTGAGGTAAAAGCGTTCACCGGCACTGGGTGGAGCATAGAACATTCTTCCAATGGCGAATCCCCTCTGCCTGGGCTTCCACTTGTGAGCCCTTTGATCCCACACAAATTTGGAAGGAAAGTCCTGGTAAAGAACGACCTGTGCAAGCTCTGGATACTCCTGATTGGCCTTGAAGAAGGCAGTGAGGGTGGTGTCACGCTGTGCAGCATGCTGGACGATTTCCTGGATAGACTGTGGACCGTTCTGATTCCAAGTGACATACTGCTGGCCAGGAAGGTGGACCTGAAGACGGACAACATTGGGAGAAGCACCATGCATGGTGAAGTGGAAGAGGCGCCAGATGCTTTCGCATGCAGATATGTAGCGAGCGTCGAGGTACTGCCTGACTTCATCATTGCAAGTTCCAAACTCCATGGTGATGCGATCGTGGCCTTTGTAGACATATTTGTAGATGTACTTGATGGCCTTGATGGAGCTGATGGACTCGATATTGATGTGGCAACGGTACTTCCAGATGAGATAGGCAGAGTAAGTGACCACCCAACGATTGTCGACCTGCTTTCCCCGAACGTGATATGTGTGTCCAGTGTCCCGACGCTTGGTAGAGGCATAGGCATCCTCAGAGATGGTGGTCTGATCCCTGAATGGCTTGGGGAAACCTTTGGAGCACTGTCCATTCACCATGCAAGGAGCTGCAGGGTTCTCTGCACCACAGGGTTTATGGACCATGAACTTTTTGATGAGGTCGAGGAGCTCAGGATCATCGTCAGGAAACTCTGAAGACAGAAGGCTGTCTATCTGCTCGGGGGTGCGAAGCTTGGATTGCTCATCGAGAAAGATAATGCAGTGCATGTGAGGAAGGCCACGCTTCTGAAACTCGATGGTGAATAGATAAGCCACAGCCTTTCCAAATATGCCAGCCTCAATATCCTTGATCATCTCCTTCTGCTTTGCATAGAATGCACGAACGACCAAATCCGGGCGATCTGCTGCAGTCTGTCCTGGACGAAGAGCATCCCGTATTTCTGGCCAGGCAGGGTTGGCAGTGATGGTGAGAAAGAGATCGCCTCCATTGCAGTGACGATTGATGGCGAATGCATCCTGAAGAAGCTGCTGCATGTGACGTGTGCTTCCTGCAAAGGACGAAGGAAGAATGATTCTTTGACCCAGAGACTCTGTGTCCACATCGATGTTTGCAGCCACAGCATCTGCCAGGCCAACATAGACTTCGCCTCGAATGGTGTCCTGATTCATCAAAATCCAGCGCAACCGATCCTGCTCAGCAGTGGCCCATCCATCACACACAAACTCCTGAAAGAGCTTTCCAGTCAGAAAGATATGCTGGGGCTCGACAGCAGGCGGTCGAAGGTGGAGGCGATAGCAGTAGAATTCGGATTTGGAGACATGTTTGTGAACTCTGGCACCAACTCGGTTGTTGGCATTGACAGCTGCATACTCGATTTGAGGGTGCCATTGGAGCTGGCCAGTAGGAAACAGCAAAACATAGTGAAGGGCAGGATAGAGGGGATGGACGTCACTGATGCGCTGAAGGGGAGGGCCATGCCTGCGGTAGAGAACAATGTCGCGTGTGCTCTCTGGCTGATCGCCATCACCTGGAAGAATGACAGCAATCTCATTGTTGGTAGCATCGGGCAGATTGTAGCGGCGACGGTCACAGGATTGATCAAAACGCAAAGCTATCTTGCACTGCTGGTGTGGAGGCAAGTTCCTGGTGAGCTCATGAGCCTGCTTGTACATCTGAACTGCTGGATGGTGACGGTGGAGCATGTCCTGAAGAGTGAGCAAAGTGTGGTGATGGAGGTGAGTGTTCCAGGCATTGGCCATGCGAAAGTTGACAGCGTCAGCTGGATCGTAAATATATAGCTGAGCATAAACAGGAGGTTCACCCTCTGGTGGAAGAAGAGATCCAATTTTGTGGGACAGCTCGCCATGGAGTTTGTAGACATAGGGACCGACGCCATCATTCACTGCCTCTTCCCCCTCATTGACCGACTCGTCAATCTTGCGACCGATAGAAGTCATGGCGAGTGCATTATTGTAAGTGCGGATGTGATCACGAAATGATTTTCCAATGTCATCCTGAGCAGTGAGCAATTGTATAAGCTCAGGTGGGACTGGGTGAAGAGGTGGCAAAGCGATCTTTCCACTCAGACAGCACATGCCGAATCTGGGATTTATATTGGAGGAGGTGGTAAGACGTTCGGCCATCCAGTGCAAAGCATGGCAATTGGGACACTGAACATCCATTCTTCCGAGATCATGAATAGGCCAAAGTGGGCTAAATGGGCGGCGTGCAGGAGGCAGCAGAACATGTAGAAGAGGGGCAGGATCAATCTTGGATGATCAAGTCAGTCACCACATTCATCAAAACAATAACAGCCTGCTTACATGTGGAGGTACATTGGCAACAGGAACAGCAGGAGCAGGAACAGCAGGAACAGCAGGAAAAGCAGGAACAGCCACAGGTGGGGGAGGTAGAGGGGGAGGTAGAGGTGGCTACATCATTATTCAGTCAGACCATTGCACATCATGTAAAATATAATTCGACATACAGCAGCCAGAGGTGGAAGTGCTGCATTCCAGGCAGCAAGCTCAGCCCACGCCATTGCAGGAGCAGCAACAGGAGGAATAGAAGCAGCAACAGGAGGAATAGGAGCAGCAACAGGAGGAACAGGAGCAGCAACAGGAGGAACAGGAGCAGCAACAGAAGAAACAGGAGCAGCAACAGGAAGAACAGGAGGAGCAACAGGAAGAACAGGTCCAGCAACAGGAATGGCAGGTCCAGCAATAGGAGGAACAGGAACAGGAGGGTAAAAAACAGGAGGAGGAGGCTATACAATTTATTGTCAGTTGAATGTCTGGCACCTGCAAGAATAATTCAACTTACAGCTACAGCCGGAAAAAGAGGTGGAAGTGCAGCATGCCAGGCAGCGAGTTCAGCCAAGGTCAATCTAGGAGCAATGGGTTGAGGGACAGCAGGAGGGACAATCATCGGAGGCACTGGAGTAGGAGGAAGAGGCTACATCAATATGCTGTTAGTCACAATCTATCACCTGACAGAACAATTCAACATACAGGAGGAGCCACAGGAATGGGAGGTGCAGGAATTGGAGGTGCAGGAACAGGAGGATCAAAAACAGGAGGTGCAGGAGGGGCATGTAAAAAATATGGGAGAGCTGGATTGTGTAAAGGAGCAACGACAGGCTGTGGTGGAGCTGCATGACTTGAGCCTCTTCCCCTCCCTCTTCCCCTCCCTCTGCCCCTGCCTCTTGGAATCTGTGGAAGAGGAGGAAGTGCCGCCAACTGCTGTGCCAAATGAGGAGGAAGGTGATTGTATTGAGGAGGTGGTGGAGGAGCAGCAATAAAAGGATCGGCATTCAGCAAGGCAATATTATGGGCAGGCGGCAATGGCAGCAGTGGCTGGGCAATGTGCATAGTGCGAGCATGGTGTGGAGTCCGGTGGCGAGTAGGGCTATCCAAGGTCCGTTGGTCTCGTTCAGTTTGCTGTGCGGCCGTTCGGACACGTCGAGGAGTGTTGGGCGGAGTAGGGTCCATGGGAATCGGGGAGCTCTCTTACAGCAGTGGAGGATGTGACAATCTTGCAGGAGGCTGTGAAATCGGTGCAAACAGTGGCAGTTGATAGTGGAGCGACTTCCAAAAATGGAAGGGGAGGCAACTGCAAACCCGCCAGCCCAATCTCCCTGCACACTGTGCCCTGAGAGAGGTCCAAAAAACAACTGGCAGACACTCCTTTTGTTGAAAAAAGAGAAGCCAGGGAGGTAGGACTTCACAGAGCTTCACCTTGGTCTACAGATACCCCAAGAATGCAAAAACAACCCCACTGGAAAAGAGCCCAGAGCCAGAAAGAGAGCAGAAAAGCTAGAAGTGGCCAAAACTCAGCCAAAAATTTGGTTTCTACACCCAGCAAGCCAAAAATTAGCCGAAAAACCCAGTTATGATCTTTGTCATCGATGACAAATGGGAAAATTAGTTTGTCATCATGGGAACACCTTAAAAAAACAATTAGCTGAAAATTTTGATCCCACACTGTTGTTGCTAATTAAATTTGTCATCATGGCAAGACCCACTAATTATATTTGTCATCAGGCCCAAAAAAAAAACAATAGCCGAAAATTTTGATCCAACACTGTAGCCGAAATTGTTGTTGCTAATTAAATTTGTCATCATGACAACATCCAGTAATTATCTTTGTCATCAGGCCAAAAAAAAAAAAAACAATAGCCGAAAATTTTGATTCAACACTGTAGCCGAAAATGTTGTTGCTAATTAAATTAGTCATCATGGCAACACCCCCTAATTATATTTGTCATCAGGCCCAAAAACACATGCCTACATTATATTATAGTAGCCGAAAAAGCACCCTGTTATTAGTTATTATGTTTGTGATCCAGCCCCAATTTAGCCGAAATTTTTTTTTCGGCTAATCAAAAACTTTTCGGCTAAATTTTTTGAAATGATGGAAACACCCAGTTATTGTCATTTCCCACCTATGACTTATATTTGTCATCATTTTCTCACAGTGGAGGGTTAGTCATGGAACTCCCACCCCTTCAGAGTTAGTCATCTTTCCCACGACCCTTTCACGTGACCATGCTCGCTTTATTATGGACAAGGTTTTTAAATGTGCCTTCGGCACACGTGGTTCACTGTGTTCATTATGAACACCTCACTGCATTTTATTCATGGATGCACAGCTTTTTATTTGACTTTTAGATGGTACGCAACTCTTCAGTTGACTTGGGACCGTTGGCCCCAAGTCAACGTGGGGGGATTGTGGTGTTTATCCCCTTCCCCATCCCCATCCCCATCTCCACCTACCCCATCTCCATCTCCATCTCCTTCCCCTTCCCCTTCCCCATGCCCATGCCCACCTACTCCATCCCTGTCCCCATCCCCATCCCCTTCCCCATACCCATGCCCACCTACTCCATTCCTGTTCCCATGCCCATCTACCCCATCCCCATCACATGTCCACCTACCCCATCCCCTCCCCCATCCCATGCCTACCTACCCCATCCTCTCCCCCATCTCCCCCATCCCCTCCTCCATCTCCCCCATCCCCTCCCCCATCTCCCTCATCCCCCTCTCCCCCATCCCCTTTCTCTCCTCCCCTTTCCCCCCCTCCCCTCCCTCCTCTCCCCTCTCCCCCATCCCTTTCCTCTCCCCCCCTCTCCCCCCCTCCCCTCCCCCCTCCCCTCTCCCCTCACCCCCTTATGCACCCTCCCCCCTCACCCCCTTATGCACCCTCCATTCTCCCCCCCTCCTCTCTCTCATCTCTCTTCCCCTTCTTCCTCACCCCCTCCTCTCACCCCCCCCCTCTCACCTTCTCCCACTCTCTTATCCTCACCCACTCTCCACTTTGCCTCTCATTTCCCATTCTCCCCTTCACTCCCTCCCCTCCTCTCTCCCTCTCTCCCTCACCCCCTCACTCCCTCCCCCCCTTACTACTTCACCCCCTCCCCCATCTCCCCCATCCCCTTCCTCTCCTCTCCTCTCCTCCCTCCCTTACTCCCTCACCCCCTCACTACTTCACCCCCTCACCCCTGCTCACCTCCCTCTCCTCTCTTTAAATTTTGTAAAAAATCTCTAACTTCACTTTGTCTCCCTTCTCCCACTCTCTTATCCTCACCCACTCTCCACTTTTCCTCTCATTTCCCATTCCCCCCTTCACTCCCTCCCCTCCTCTCTCCCTCTCTCCCTCACCCCCTCACTCCCTCCCCCCCTCACTACTTCACCCCCTCCCCCCTCTCTATCCATCCTCCTCCTCCCCTCTCCCCCCTCCCCTACTCCCTCACCCCCTCACTACTTCACCCCCTCACCCTCTCACTACTTCACCCCCTCACCCCTGCTCTCCTCCCTCTCCTCTCTTTAAATTTTGTAAAAAATCTCCAACTTCACTTTGTCAGTATTAAAGTAATATTTATTGACTTTACATTATAACGAACTCAAATTATAACTTGTTAGTAAGTCTGCATAATGACTTTGTATTGAACTAATTGTTATTGAGTTGACTTCATAATGGTAACTGTAATTTTATTTTATATCAAATGCCTTATTTCGAAGATCATTTTACAGACTTATTTTTTACTGACTCATTTTCAAACTTGACTCATTTCTAGACTAATTTTCATAGACTTTACTTCATAATGAGCTTATTTGTAACTGTTATTTTACTGACTTTACTTTGTAACGAACTCAAATTTTAAACTTACTGTATTCAAGTAATTTTTATTTCCTTTACTTCATAATGAACTCAATTGTAACTCTGAACTCAATTTTCAATTCAAACTTATTTCAATACAGACCTAACTTTGTAATGACCTCACTTATAGAATTGCAAATGACATTTTATTGATCCACTTGTTACTGACTAATACAGAGATGTGTCTAAATCATCTTCTTTGGGTCATGCGCCAAGGTCATGATCAGGTTTTTGCATTTTGTTCAGCCCGCGAGGTTTGCTTAGTCAGCTTTCACAGCATAGTAAATGGAATGACGGTTGCTCCTCAGTCAAATTTTATTTAGCAAACACTGCAATATAGCACCTTACATGCCATGCAGACATTATTCTACGTAGCCAATGAGCCCAGAGCCAAAAAAAAAAGTTCGAGGTGGTGAAAAATTAGCCGAGAATTTACTTCCCACACCTTGTTATATTTGTCATCATTTCTCACCTCTCTCTAGAGTCTCACGGCGTGATGCCATTCCCACCCCTGCGGAGTTTGTCATCCATTTACCCACGCCACAGTCACGTGACCGATCTCGCTTTATTATGGATTTGTCAGAGCTGTGCAAAATTGGTCAGCGCTGTGCAAGATGAGTCAGAAATGATTGCATTAGTCAGAGCTGACTAAAATTTGTCAGCTCTGACTAATATAGCTGGGCTTCAAAATGTGGTCGTAGCATATGTAGAGGTGAGCTGCAGCTGAGTTTGAAGTGGAGTTTGAAACTTCGCAAGTGGGCTGAGTGTGGAGAGGAGTGTGAGGGGAGTGTGAGGGGTGGGGTGGGGTGTGAGGGGGTGTGAGGGGGTGGGCAAGAGGGGGATGGAGGAGAGGTATGAGGGGTGGGGAGGGGGTATGAGAAGGTGTAGAGGGGGGAGGGGGACATGGGAAAGTGAGAGGGGGATGAGGAGGGGGAAGGGGGAGGTGGAGAAGGAGGAGATGGAGATGGGTAAGGGGGAGATGGAGATGGGGAAGATGGGGATAGAGATGGGGGAGATGGGGGAGATGAGGAAGGGGGAGGGGGAGATGAGGAAGGGGGAGGGGGAGATGAGGAAGAGAGAGGTGGGGATGAGGGTGGGGATGGGTATGGGGATGGGAAAGAGAAAGGGAAAGAGAGAGATGGAGATGGAGAGAGAGATAGAGATTAGAATGGAGATAAACACCACAACTCCCCCACGTTGACTTGGGGCCAAGGGTCCCAAGTCAACTGAAGAGTTGTGTACTACTATATCTAAAAGTCAAATAAAGAGTTGTGTGACTACAAACCCCCAAACGTTGACTTTGGGCCTTTGGTCCAAAGGCAACTGAAGAGTTGAGTAACTGTAGTGGGATTAAGCATTGTGTTACATATACGCGAGCTGGCCCATGCCGGTGTCAGGCTGAGCGAGCAAGGCGAGCGAATGCCATGACAAAGGCATGGGTCATAAGCTCGTCTACTACATATGTTACGACCATTTTGTGGGAGTGATGGCGAGCTAAATGGGGGAGTTTTTCGGCTGAGATCGATGATTGATGGGACGATGCGCATAACATATGCTACAATCATTTTGTGGGAATGATGGGAGTGATGGTTGATGGGATTATCTAAAATTTGTCAGAGCTGTGCAAAATTTGTCAGAAATGATGGCATTAGTCAGAGCTGACTAAAAATTAGTCAGATAACTGGGTTTGAAATGTCGTCATATGTATAGCACCAAGAATGCCGGTCAGTAACAAGTCAATACAAATTTGTGATTTTGTAACGAAGTCAGTAACATGACAATACAAATTTGTAATGAGGTCAGTAACATGTCAATACAAAGTTGTAGTGAGGTCAGTAACAAGTCAATACAAATTTGTGATTGGTAATGAAGTCAGTAACATGACAATACAAATTTGTAATAACAGGTCAATACAAATTTGTAACGAGGTCAGTAAAAAGTCTGAAGTCAGTAACAGGTCAATTCAAATTTAATGAAGTAATAACATGTGAATAGAAATGTGTAATGAGGTCAGTAACAAGTCAAATACCAAAAAGGAAGATTTGGGTGCATAAAATTTCGGTCACGATATAGTGGACACCTACTTTCACGCCTCTTCTGGAACATGCACAACATGACCAAACAGCTGACAATTCCTTATATGTGGAGAGAGAGTGCACGACAATCAGTTGAGTACCTCTCTTCACACAACATTTGGGGCTATAATAGTGATACTATTGCAATTGCTATCTATTATCAAATAGCAAAATTGGGATTGTCATTACATAAGAGTTGGAATTGGCTATTGAAACTTGAAAACAGTTGAATTACAGTGAGTGTTGTGACAACTGGCTGTTAAAGGAAGTTGTTGCTGACCTTACTTCAGCTGTTCTGGATTGTTGGCTATTGAAATAAATTATTATTGGGCTTTACCATTACTAAATATGTGAGTGGTGTTGGCATATGTTGCAATAATAATGGCTGATTAGAGTGTTTGCAGGAATCAAAGTAGACCTTCTACACCAGAAGTGGAAAGGGCTAGAATTAGAGATGCAGACCATCTGGAAAGGTTGCAGATGACCAATCCTGATGAGAGGAGAAGCAGAGTCAGAGTGACTGCCCCTGCTGAAGGAATTGTTCCACTGAACTATGGAGCTGCATTGGCAGCTCAGATACCACAGGTGCAGATGCCTGCTGATTGGGATGCTCCAAGGGAGTTTGAATTGCCTGTTGTACCTCCTGCTCCTGTATTACATAGGAGAGGGGCTCCTGTGATGCCATATGGACCTGTTTTGGCAAACCATGGAATAGGGGCAAATATAGCTTCTACTATACCACAGGTTCAACTGCCAGCAGGGTGGAATGCACCTTTGGCCAATCCTATTCCTGTAGTTCCACCTGCACCTCAGTTACAAACAAGAAGGGGGAGAGGGAGAGGGAGAGGGAGGGGACTGGGACCATTGCATAATATTTCAGGTGGTCAAGCAGATCCTGCACTCAATAATCTGCATAGGGGACATATTGCATTGAGGGAAAGAACTGCAGATTATGATGCACATGTTCAGGAGTTACAACAAGAAGCAGCTAGGCAGTATCAGCATCAACAGGATTTATTACAGAAGATTGCTGAGGAAAGGAGAGTTGCTGAGGCTGTTGCTGCCAGAGAGAGGATAGCACAGCAAGTGGCTGAAATGAGTAGGCAGCATAATCTGCAATTGCTGCAGGTGAATGAACAGAGGCAAGCTGCTGAAGTGGAAGCAGCTAGGTGGCACAATTGGCAATTGCAGCAGTTGGCTGAACAAGAGCAGCAAAGGCAAGCTGCTGAAACTGAGGAGTATGCCCGAAGACAAGCTGCTGAAGCTGAAGCAGCTAGGCATCACAATCAACAATTGCAGCAGCTGGCTGAACAGGAAAGGGACAGGCAGGCAGCTGCACAGCAAGCTGCTTTAGCTGCTGAGCCACGATATCATGATCCACCCAGACATATTAATATAGAGGCTGCATTGCAAGAACGTAACAGGCGCGATCAGGAATGGGCTTTCAGGATGCATCAGATGTGGAGAAATGAACAGCTTGCAGATGAGCAGGCACAGATGGATGAGGCTGAGGAGCTACAACGTCTATCTATTGCAGACAGGAACTTGCATCAACGAATGATGAGGTTGGATCAATTAGCTAACAATATGTCTGGAGATCGGATTGATCAATATCGAGCTCAAGTAGATGCACAGGCAGAACAAATTCAGATGGATAGGGAAATGGCTGCATTGTTGGCTGCTGAGTATGAAGAACAGAGGAATAATGAGATTGCTTTGAGGAGGGAAATGGAGAATGAGGAATCTGATGATGATGATGGGAGCCAGTCTTCTTTGCAATTTCCACCTTCTCCCCTGCCATCAGATTATTATGATGAATTTGGAAGGGTGACCACTTTGCAATTTCTACCATCTCCTATGCCATCAGATTATTATGATGAGTTTGGAAGGGTGTCTCCTCTACAATTTCTGTCTTCTCCTCCACAATCTTCATCACCACTGCTGCCTGACCCAATATTCCATGTTCCATCATTGCCACCTTCTCCCACCCAATCTCCTTCACCATTGCTGCCTGCTTCATTTCTGAATCCCCCAATGTTGTCACCTTTGCCTCCACCTATGCCTGTCCCTCTACCTCCACATCAACCTGCAAGGCCATTACCACTTGGTCGTGCACCTTATCAGGAGCCAATTCCCAGACATTCACTTGGACCCATGAATGTGGAGTGTCCACACTGCCATGCCTTGCATTTTGATTGTGAAAAACTGTCCAGGTCTACCAGAGCTGTGCCAAAGTTTGGAAGTTGCTGCTTGCAGGGACAAATTCGTCTGCCATCTTTCCGACCTGCTCCTGCCACATTGCGAGATCTGTTGTGTGGCAAAAGTCCTCTTTCTAAGGAATTTAAAACAAATATCTGACAGTACAATGCTGCATTTGCATTCACTTCTTTAGGTGTCAAGGTGGACCATTCTGTTACAGGTACATCAGGCGTATACAGCTTTCGTATTCATGGCGATCTTCATCATCTTTCTGGAGCACTTCTCCCACCTCCTGGACGGCCTGCAGCCTATGCACAGCTCTATATTCATGATCCTATCGCACAGCTCAATATTCGTGAGCGGCGAAACAATAATCTCAACTCAGTTATCATGACAGACCTGCAGGCCATGCTGAATAACACCCATCCTTATGTGCCTTTATTCAAGCAGGCATTCCAGATCATGAGGGAAAAGCCTCCGGAAGAGCAGGACAATGTCTCCATATGGCTGCAATCAGATAGAACCCAGGATTTACATCGCTATAATCTTCCTACAGCCAATGATGAAGTGGCAGCTATTATTCCAGGTGATGGCTCTGAGGAACGGTCTAATCACAGAGATATTGTTCTCAGGCTGAGAGGGGGAGGGCTTAGGCGTATCAGCCAGTTGCATCCATCCTATTCAACTCTGCACTATGTCTTGCTCTTTCCTCATGGTGAAGATGGATGGCATCCAGATATACCTGCACACCAAGGTGCATATGGAGCCAGAAGAGTTCCCAATGTCAGTCAGAGATGCTACCATACTTATCGGTTGCACCCAAGGCCAGGAGAGCAGCCACCATTGTTTTGGGGTGGAAATCTTTTGCAGCAGTATGTTGTAGATGCTTGGGCATCTATTGAACAGAATATGTTAAACTGGGTCCGACATCACCAGAAGGAGCTTAGGGCCGATGTGTATGCTGGATTGAGAGATGCTGCCATGGGTGACCGGGATGAAAATATTAATCTAGAGGATCATGGGAGTTGCATCATTCTTCCATCAATCCATATAGGCAGTGAAAGGCAAATGAATTAGCTTTTCCAGGATTCCATGGCCATTTGTCGCTTTTTTGGCAAGCCAGATCTCTTTCTCACCATGACTGCCAATCCACAGTGGCCAGAAATCCAGGAAGCTCTGTTGCGGGAGGAATCACCCAATCCACGTTTTAGCACCCATGGAAAAAAGCAGGAAGCTTATGACAGGCCAGACATTGTTGCACGTGTCTTTGAACAGAAAAAGAATGCATTGATCAAGGATGTCAAGGATAGTGTGTTGGGTAAAGTGGTGGCACACATCCATACCATCGAGTTTCAAAAGAGAGGCCTTCCACATATGCACCTCCTTATATTTCTCGATCCAGCCGACAAAATCCGTGATGCACATGATGTTGATTCCATTGTGTCTGCTCAGATTCCTGACCCTGTCACACAGCCAATGCTCTATCACACTATAACTACCTGCATGCTTCATGGTCCTTGCGGTCATGACAAACCCAAGGCTTCATGCATGGTTGACAATAGGTGCAGCAAGAGGTATCCCAAGCAGTTCAGAGACCAAACTTCCTTTATTGCAAACAATTATCCTGATTATGCCAGACCCAACAATGGTAGAACAGTGAGGAAGCGTAATTATGTCTATGATAACAGACATGTTGTCCCGCACAATCCTTATTTGGCTGCAAAGTAAGGAGCACTTATTTCAGAACATGCTTATCAGTTAACAACTTGGTTCATTTGTCAGATACAACTGTCACATCAATGTCGAGATCTGTTCTTCAGTAGAGGCTGTCAAGTACATCCACAAGTACATATACAAAGGCCATGACAGAACCATGATTGAGATTCTCGACCAAGACAGAGATGAGGTCAAGGAGTATCTGGATGCACGTTACATTGGATCTGTGGAAAGCTGCTGGCACATGAATGAATTTGGAATGCATGCAGAGTCTCCTCATGTTTATCGTCTGCCTGTCCATCTGGAGGACCAACAAGCTGTCTACTTCAATGCAGAAGACAATATTGATGAGGTTTTGGAGAGGCCTGCTGCCAAGACCACACGTCTCACTGCTTGGTTTGAAGCCAACAGAACATATGAAGCAGCACGTACTGTCACCTACCAGAACTTTCCTCAAGCATGGGTCTACAATCCAACCAAGAAGCAGTGGAACCCAAGAAGGCGTGGCGAGGCTGCCATTGGCAGAATGTACTTTGCTTCTCCTGCCCAGGTACCTCAGGCTCCTTCTTACTGTTGTCACAGGGGCAACATCATTCCAGCACTTGCGCACTGTCAATGGTGTCATCCATAATACATTCAAGCGGGCCTGTGTTGCATTGGGTCTTTTGCAGGATGACCAGGAATGGGTCCAGTGTCTTACAGAGGCATCACAGATGCAGCTCGGTTCCTCTCTCAGATTGCTCTTTGCCACCATTCTTCTTCATTGCAATCCAACATCACCTGACATCCTCTGGAACCAGTTCAAACATCACATTTGTGATGACCTCAGAGTCAAGCTTCTTTCCATCTATCCAGATACAGACTTTACAGATGATCAGGTGTACATGTATGGCTTGCATCTCATCAATCAGATCCTTATCAGATCAGGCAAACAACTTTCTGATTATCCAGAGATGCCTACCATTGAAGGAAACTGGCACATTGATGTTTCTGCCAATAGACTTTTGCAGGAACAGAGGGATTACAATGTTGAAGAGTTGGCCATCACTGTCGCTCACAATCTCCAGCTTTTCAATCACAGGCAGAGACAGATTTTTGATGTTGCAATGGATTCTGTCAACAATAACAAGGGAAAGCTCATGTTCTTGCATAGTGCTGGAGATTGTGGAAAGACCTTTGTCTGCAACACCATTGCAGCTGCTGTTCATGCTCAAGGAAAAATCGCTCTCTGTGTGGCATCATCTAGAATCGCTGCATTGCTTCTAGAAGGAGGTCGCACAGCACATTCCATGTTCAAAATCCTAATCGAAATCGATGACACCTCTACTTGCAGAATACTTCGAGGTTCAGATTTGCACCAGGTCCTTGATCAAACTTCTATCATCATCTGGCATGAAGTTCCTATGCAGCACAAATATGCCACAGATGCAGTAGACCGCACTTTGCGTGATTTCAAGAAGAAGAATGTTCCATTCGGTAGAATCACTGTTTTGTTTGGAGGTGACTTTAGACAGACCCTACCTGTTATTCCTAGGGGCACTAGAGAACAGATCATAGCTTCATCCATCAAAAGGAGCACTCTCTGGCAATGCATTACTGTCTATCACTTGACCGAGAATATGCGACTCGACAGAACTCCAGAGAACACTGCACATGCTGTCTGGCTCTTGCATATTGGTGCAGGCACAACAGTCGATGCTGCAGACACTATACAGATTCCACACAATATGCTCTGCCATGGAAATACCATGGATCACCTTATCAACTCCACATATCCAGGCATAGAGCAGGGGAACAAGCCAGATCAGTACTATTTGGATAGGACCATTCTCTCCTGCACAAATGACAATGTTGATGTCATCAACTCTCTTCTTCTTGCCAGATTTCCTGGACCAGAGCAGGTCTTCAACAGTGCTGATACAGTTTTATTTAGAGAGCAGGAGTTAAACAACTACCAGCCATATCCTGCAGAGTATCTAAACTCTATCAAAGCAAGTGGCCTTCCTCTCTCCAGGCTGGCACTTAAGATAGGCTGTCCTCTCATGCTTCTACGCAATCTGGATGTCACCATGGGTCTTTGCAATGGAACTCGACTTATCCTTCTTGAAGCCAGACCACATGTATTGAAGTGTAGGATCATCAGTGGAGATGCACAGTTTGCAGGAAATATCGTTTTCATTCCTCAGATCACATTGGAGCCTTCAGCAGAGACCTTGCCATTACCACTTCATCGACATCAATTTCCAGTTCGCTTGGCATTTGCTATGACTATTAACAAGTCACAAGGCCAATCAGTATCCCATGTTGGCTTGGACTTGCAGACACCAGTGTTCTCACATGGGCAGCTATATGTGGCACTATCAAGGTGTACATCTGGAGAAAGGATCAAGGTGCTGTTGAATGAAAACAATGGAAATAACAGAACTGCCAATGTGGTATACAAGGAAGTGTTGAATGGAGTTGTTTAGCAAAGGTGAGTCACTTGAGAGATTATTTATAGGAATTGGAAACTAATATAGATATCAACATAGACTTGGATTTAGAATTAGAATTAGAATTAGAATTAAAATTAGATTTGGATTTGGATTGTACTGGGATTGAATCAAATGGTTGAAAAATTTATTGTGAGAAAACTTTAGGGCAGGTTAGTAAACCTTAACAAGTCAATAAAAGTTTGTAATAATGTCAATAACAGATCAATACAAGTTTCTAATGATGTCAATAACAAGTCCATAACAAGTGAATACAAATTTGTAATAAAGTCAATAACAAGTCAATAAAAGTTTGTAATGATATTAGCAACAAGTTTGTAGTAAAGTCAATATAACAAGTCAATACAACTTTGTAATAATATCAATAACACCTTAATACAAGTCAATACCAAGTCAATCAAGAAGATCAAAAGAATCTCTCTTTAAAGACGAGGAAGAAATAAAAGCAGGGCGAGTTTGGTTCAAAATGGACATGGTTTTGTATAAAAAGAGTGTCTGGAGTAGCTGAAAGCAAAGGCTCTTTGAAGACGAGGAAGGAATAAAAGCAGGGCGAGTTCAGTTCAAAATGGACATGGTTTTGTATAAAAAGAGTGTCTGGAGCAGCTCAAAGCAAAGGAGTGTAATTCATTATATATGCTATGACCATTTCAGTCATTGAGTAACTGTAGTGGGATTAAGCATTGTGTTACATATACGCGAGCTGGCCCATGCCGGTGATGAGTTCGGTTGGTACTCGGTGCAGAGTCTCAACAGAAGGGGTGAACACTTAACCTACAACTGCAGGCGTGCTCGGGGTGAGGGGGGAGTTCGCTTAGATGGCCTCGGATCGTCCTTCAGGGCGCGGAGACTATAGAGAGGCTGGTACAGCGATTTTCAGTGTGTGCACTAGTAGTGTACACGAAAGGGGAGATATGCGCAGTGGCGGAAAAGTGCGCAACGCAAAGAGGCAAAAACGCGCAGTGCAGAAAAACGCGCAACGAGAGCGCAAAAGTGCGCAACGATGAGGATGATGAAGGCTGGAGGTGTAACAGGACAAAGACGACACTGGGATGTACTGTGAAGGTGGTGCACAGTTTGGGGGTGCAAACAGAGTGAAAGCGCAAGGAGCGGAAAAAGGCGCAGACGGTGCGCAAAATGTGGCTATGCAAAAGGGTGCGTAAAGGGTGCGCAAACGCGGCTATACGAAGGGCGCACTACGATAGTGCACAGACAAGGACGAAGGACGCAACGCAAGGGACGCAACGCAACAATACGACGAGGGGACGCAAACGATAACACAAACACGGCTATACGAAGGGCGCACTACGAAGGCGCACGGACTGGACGCTGGTGCACAGACTATGTGCGACGCTGACTGAGCTAATAACTATGAGGGGGGGAGGGAAAGATCCTGTGGATTCTCTATCTGTCCGCTACTATGTACAAATGGCTTATGTGATAAAATGGTGAAATAAAGTATAAAAATAGGAAGCGCCATGCGCTACCCACAAGCGTGTCCATTCGCCCATCTAAACCTGACCGCACTATGCCGCTGCCTCAGCCAATAAGATTTGCGCACCTATAGCTCAATATCCAACTGTTCCGGTGCAATGCGCTATTATTGGTGCGCGCTAAGTCTCGTGCGCTCTTCCCAATTAATCCGCTTAGGTGTTATATGTCGCGTGCTGCACCTTAGTAATAATGGCGTGATCGACCTGTGCCAGTTACCAGATAAGGCGATGCCGATTGGAAATGTGGAAGAACTAAAAGGGGATGCTGTGCGAGACCAAATACTGCCAAAGCGCCTGGGTTACGTGAAAGCGCCCAAGTGCGCACAGTCCAATGCCAAATAGGCGTAAAGTGGCCCAGTTATGTAAGAATGCACAGTTCGCTCGTGCTGGAATCGTGGTGTGCCTCAAGTAAATGTGCCAGTAAGATGGGAGCTGCGATGCGCAGTGCACCGGTGCAGTGGATTGTTGTGTGTGATAGAGATTGTGCAAAGAGTGCGCAGCAGGGAATGTGAGTTGCAGGTAAAGTGTAAAAGGAGTGCGCAAAGGCGCATCGAGCGTGCAATAAATGTAGAAGGCAGATAAGGAGCGTGGGGGGGGGGCGCATGGAGGCGGCTTGAAGCGCGATGAGGCGCATTTAGGGCACACAATGATTGGCGGCTATGGGGAAACAAAGGCGCAGTAGAAATGCAAAAGGCGCACAAAGGCGCACCTAAATGGTCAAAGGCGCACAAAAGCGCACGGAGGCGCGCGAAGGTGCACGAAAGCGCACAAAGGCGCGCAAAAGCGCGCTACGCAAAGTGTGCGGAAGCCATCTAGGAGGTGCACACAATCGCAAAAAATGCCGTAGTATGCGCGCAGGGCGATAGGGAGCCGTATCATCTCCTCCCAACTGAAGTACTGACTGTCCTCAGGCAGCATGCGATTGGTCAGCGCAAAATTTTCTTCGCTCACATAAGCGGCCATCCTCTCCTTATCCATCTCTGACCACCATCTATCCTCTATAACTCTTTCCACAACCCATCTCTACCCGATCCGATGGCTTCAGCATTTACCTTAGCCCTCAGACAAACGATCCTGGCCCTCGATGAGACCCTCCCTGCTGCTGGGAGTGAGCAGACGACGATGCAAGCTTGGGGTGAAGGGTTTTGTAGTAAACTGGTGCGCTTTTTGTGTTTCTATAACTGGCGCAGGTTGCTAAGGGTCAGGTCATGTAGAACATGTATAAAAGCCGTGCGGACTGTGTCCAAGATGACGCAGAACTCGACGCGCTCCTCACGAAGGCGCGTAGCGCATTCAGCGGAATCATGGTGGAGGAGTGGCTTGCTTGGGGCGAAGAGCTGATGCCCGATATGCATAAGATGATTGAGGAGAAAGAGAGGTCCGAGGAATTTGAGCGTAGGGCGCACGAGCTGGCGGAGCGGCTGGAAGCGCGCGCGGAGCGTACCGAAGCGCGCAGGGCGTGCCGCGCACTCTTGACCGCAGAATTGCAGGCACCAGATGTTAACTTGGAGCGGCTGGAAGGTGAGTTCAGAGCCATTGATGAGGCGAGCGATATAGATACCGCCGAGGCGCAGGAGGATGAAAAGGCGTGCGTCGCACTGGTGCGCTCTTTGCGCGCGCTTTCTGCCGCTACCGATGCTGAGGTTGTAGGCGAAGGAACTGGGGAGTCTTGGGAGAGTGGGGTGACGAGCGAGGGGGAGAACGAGCATAGCGATGAGAGCGCCAGTGCGGACGAAGGCGCAAGTGCGCGCCCGGTGCGCGCAATGCGGCAATGCGCGTATGTCGAAGTGCCGCCACTGAGTGGGGTTGGCGCCACCTCTAACGCTAATAGCGGACCAGTAAGTTTCTTTGGATATGCGTCAAACTCACTAAACCATTCCCTTTCTCTACGCTAGTGTGATAACTGCCACCGCATTGGCCAACCAGCTAGGTGCACCTCTGTCAATGGAAAACGGTGCGCCCCATGCGCAAAGGGTAAGAGAAAGTGCGAATGGACGAAGCGCACCCTCGCACAGCTGCGCGCAACCCCTAGAGGCAGGAAAGCGGCTACTGGGCGCTCTAGTCTGTCTTTTTCTCATCCTACTTCCATGCTGCGCTAAACTTTCCAAAGGCGCACCGCAAATTGACAAGGGCAATGAGAGCGATGTGGGGCTCATCAGCCCCTCGAAAGAGCGCACATCCAAGCGCCGCAAAGTTGAAAACGCGCCCCCTCCACCATCGCAAGTGCGCCCAAGGCCGCGCCGCCTTACCGTTCGCCAGGCAAGTGTGCACACGCAATCCTCGCGCCAAACCAGATCGGGAAACACCTCGGGGGATGCGGTTTATCAAGGTCAAGATGTTGAGGCGCTCGACTTAGCGCAATGCCGCGCGTTAGTTGCAGTCTTGGGCGCCACGCACAATCGCCTTCAAGAAGATGTCCAAAGGTCGCTCATCGAGTTAGAGGTCGCTAAGAGCTGGTTGCGCAGTGCGGAGCAAGCGGAGGCGGACGCAAAGGCGAAACTGGGTGCAGCCACGGAGCGCCTGGAGTTTCTGGAGTCCATTGAATAGCTGCACAATGGTATAAGTTTTAGATAGTAGGTTAATCAATCTCTTTGTTGCGCCTGTGATACGCATGGTGCACTCTGAAGCAGAGAAGTGTGCGCACGCGCGTGAATGTGCGCACTTTGCGCCAACCTGCGCGCGCACTTCCATGCATGCAAAGATGCGCAAATGCAAAGGGGAGCGGAAAAATTGTCCCACCATCACTTTCCTCCTCCCAACTGAGATATTGACCATGTCCATCAATAAAAAAAGTAAGAGATAAAATGAAGCGCACACGATATCACAAAGTCTAAAAAAATGGGAAAGGCTCAGTAGATCATCACGGCCAGTAAAACCCATGGGTTGCACAATCACAGAACGTGTCCAGATGCGACTTCGCGAATAGGAAAAGGTAATGTAAAAAAATGAAAGAAAGCAAAGCGTACGTATAAAATGGTGAAGTATCCATAGCGGTGCGCACGGAGCGCTAGTTGCGCGCCTCATTGGCGCTTTCTTCTTCCTCAGCGCTATCTCCTTGCGCCTCTTCTTCGTCGACTGCTTCTTCGTCTTCTGTGTCCAGTACTATGGACTCTTCCATTCTCTCTTAACCGCGTTGTGGTGATATCGAGCGCTATGTCAGGAAGCGCAATGGACTTGCGCGTGTGGTATGGCAATAGGCGGAATGCGGCTACTGGCCTGTCAAATACTGTCCCGTTGAGCTCGCAGACTATGTATGCGCCGCCCTGATTGCGCGACACTATAACTAGAGGACCGAGATAACGCGCGCGCATTTTGCGGTTAAGGCTCTTTTCGATTGCCGTGTTCCGCATAAGGACTAAGTCGCCGCGCTGGAAGTCGAAGCTGCGGATGGTTTTTGAGTGCGCTTTCTCGAAACGGAGTGCCGCCTTGCGCCTCTCTGCATAGACGCGGGAATGGATGCGCGCTAAGTCTGCTGGACGCTTTTGTAATGCGCGCGCGCGCCGCGTGATTAAGTCTGTCATGAAGAGTATAGAATCTGGGGGTGGGTTAAGGTATGTCGCTTCAATGATATCGAGAGGGATTAGAGGCTGCGCGCCTGTAACAATAAAGTATGGCGAAACACCGAGGCGCTTCCGAACTGTGATGCGCTCCGCCCAAAAGACTGAGTACAGTGCACTGAACCACTTTGATTCTACTCCATCTGCTGCTTTGATAAGTGCTTGGCGCACATCAAAATGTGCGCGCTCAACAATTCCATTAGCGCGCGAATTATAGCCAGATATGCGGATATGATTGATATGGTAGCGCTTACTGAGATAGGCTAGCGCTTTGATGAATGGCTTGCCATTATCAGTGACTATCTCGCACAATGCACCCCATCTGCAGATGAGGTCTTGGAACATCCAATCGCCAAGTGCGCTCGCATTTTCTTTAGGGAGCCCGCGGAATTCCGGCCAAGTCGCAAGTGAGCAACGCCCTTGGACGATATAGCGCCGCCCTGCTGATACTGGTAAGTGCATCGTATCAATATAAACTTTACTGAACAGGGGCGCAGGCATTGCGACGACTGGCGGTATTAGAACCTTCTGTGTTTGCTGGATCTGGCAAATATGACAAGTGCGCACGAACCAAACGATGTCGTCCATAACATGCGGCCACCAAAAGCGCTCGAGCAATGCGGAGCGTGTCGCGTAAAAGCGCTTGTGTCCAATGTTGTCATGGATGGCGCGCAATATCGGTAAGCGTCTAGACTGCCAAATAACAAGCTGGTGCGCACCATGCGCATTGCGCTTCCATAGGCGCGTCTTGTCTTTGAAAAACGCGCTCGCGTAGCGCACCAGCGCGCTGTACTCGGAATCTGTGAAGTCGCTAGGGCGCGTTAGGGTATCCATCCAAATCCAGACCAAATCTAACTTCTCATCCTCTGCATCTGCTGTTGCACTCCTTGGAACTTGGCTATAGTCATCGTCATAAATAAGCGCACTATTGCGCGCATTTTGCGCGTTTTTGTTTGGCTCTGGCTGCATCAGCGCAAGGGCTTGCGCATCCCAAAGACTGTGAAATGGGACGTATCGCATGCATAAATCCATGTAGCGCATCAATCCAGTCCTCAAACTCTTCATCCTCTTCTCCCTCTAAGTCCTCTGGCTGCTTCGGCCGACGCGAAAGCCCATCTGGACCATGCACCGCTCCCCTAACATGCACGAGTGCAAAGTGGAATGTAAGGATTGAGACAATCCACCGGTTAATGCTAGCGGATGGTTGGATGTCGGGGTTTTGTAGCATGCCCTTGATATAGCGCACGTCAGTCTCCACAATTAAGTTGCGCACACCTATAATATAAAGGCGCAAACTGCGCAGCGCATGGTAAAGCCCATAGATCTCTAGCTTCGGTTGTGAAAAGCGCGCTTCTCTGTCGTTGAGCGTAATCGAGCCGAACCGGTTGTAAATGCGTGTTTTTGCATCTGCGCTCTTTTGCTGGCAAAGGTAAAAGCCGACCGCTATCTGGGAAGAGTCGACTGCAAGGATAACAGGGAGTTCTGAGGAATAATCGATCGGTTGTAGTGCAGGACACTCTAGCACTGCTTGCTTGATGTCATTTTGTGCCGCTATCTGCTCTGGGCCCCATTCAAATGGAGCATCCTTGCGCGTAAGCCTTGTGAGCGCGTTAACGCGGTGCGCATAATTGCGGATATAAATGCGCATTAAACCGACTGTTCCTAAGAATGCGCGCACTTCTGACAGTGTGTGGCATGCGCCCCAATTGTGGATAACATCTACCTTGCCGCGTTCGGGTTTTCTACCTTCTGGGGTGCAATAATGGCCAAGAATGACAAAGTTTTCAGTGCACAAGGTGGATTTCATCCCAGAGAAAGTGCCGCCGCTATATTTCATGCGCTGCACAATGTAGTTCATGTTCTGAAAGTGCTCCCACACAAAGCGCCTTACACCAGGGTTCGCAGTGAGCGCTTCGCACGAGCCATCCGGTAAAATATAGCGCTTCGAAGGCCCCTTGACTGGAACATCGTCAATATAGGGAACGGTGTAATCTGGTATCTCTGGCTGCAGAATATAGCACACATCATCATGGAAGATTGGTACTGAGTTTGTCCAACCCATTGGCAATGTAACGAGGCGCATTGCGCCATATGGTGTCTGGAATGTTGTAAGATCGCGCGACAATTCTTTGATTAAGCGCTCGTCGTATCCCATATATAGATCAAGGACAGCGCCGCATGCGTGCCCCGCAAATTGCTCTGCAAGGTGCTCAGGTGTAGGGGTGACGCCGGAGTGTTTAATGGTAACGCGATTAAGCGGTTCGAGGCTATGTACGATGCGCAGTGCTTTTCCATCTTTCTTGAGTGTGCAGAACCAGCGCGATCTATATGCCGAATTTGAGTGCTCATAAACACCAGAGTCTATTTTCTTCTGGATAATGGCGCAAACTTCGTCGTATATGCCTGGTGGAATGGAGATGTTGCGCTCTATCCAAGGAGTGTGCGGAATAACTGGGATTTCTACTGGGGGAAAGAACGCGGTCTTGAAGCTACCGCGCTCCTCATCGCTCCATGCAAAGGCTTCATTCTGCAAAGACATCAAGTGGTGTAAAACCTTCATCTCCTCTGGTAATAGGAAATCAGTGTGGCGCTCCTGGAGCGCTTGCATGCGCTCTTCAGTATAGCGCCCGGTCGGGGTAAATGGTGGCGGATTTGGTAAAAGCACAGGAAGCGCTGCTAGCGGATCGCCTATAATGTTGCGCTCGATGCGGAATTCGTTTGGGACGGGCGCAATAACTGGCTTGACTTTTCTAGCAACCGGTTTATACTTCTTCTTGGTCACTACGCCCTTTTGCGGTGCGCGCGCATGTGCGCTTTTTGGAAACGCGGCAGGAATAAGCGCCACAGGGTTGATTGAATTTAAGAGCGCCTGCGCGTGACTGTTGGTACACTGGGATAGGTAGAGTTGAGAGATAATAGAGGTGGAAGGAACGGAAGCGGAAAATGGAATAAGCGCAAACGCGGAAATGTCACAAGATTGGGTATCAGAGTCAAATGTTATGATAGTGGCGGCTTCTCCTTGGTCTGAGATCAATTCCTCGAAGCCTTGCAAAAATTTCTTTGCGGGTTATGCTGAATAGCAAAGTGCGGTGTTGCTGGAGCTGGTAAGAAGTGGCGCGGCTTCCCCCTAGGCTTTGTTGGGATGGTGGAGATGGCGCCAGTATTCGGATCGCAGATTGTAATTGTTTGCGCTTCGTCCGCAAAGTTGCGCACGATGGAGCGCGTTAACACGTCGAAGGGGCGCCCTAACAGAATATCGTAAGCAGGTGAACGGATAACGTAAACTTGCACATAGACAACGATATCCCCAATGCGGGCAGAAATGTTGCGCGCAAGCCCAAGCGACTCATCTACCTCTCCATTGGCTGATTGCATGTATAAACGAATGCGCGGGTCGTACTGAAGCCCAAGACGATGGCAGACTGCTTCTGACATTGCGATAATTTGTGAACCCGGATCTAAGATAGCTTCAAAGTACTCTTGGTTGTCGATCAATAAATCAATGGAGCGAAGCGCATGCGACTCTTTAGCAACCTTCAAAACATCGGGGTTTTCAATTTCGCCTGGTTGGAGATGGGTAAGGTACTGTTCAAATGGATCCTGCAAAACAATAGGAAGCGGCCCTGCAATTGCCGCGCTAGCTGGGGGTGTCGCATTAAGCACTTTATCTCCCGCAAAAGGCGCGCGCGCTTCGCAGTGCGCAAATGGCATAATGCTCGCAAGGTTTGTAGCTACCACTTCCGCACTGGTAGCTGCAATGCGCTTTGGGGTGACTTGTTCTCTATGGCGCTGCCTGAGATCGGGCGAAAGGGATAGAAGCTCTTCATGCGAAACCGTAACAGAGGGTGCCTTCATGGCACGCGCATATACGTCGTCGACAATCTGCGGGTTCTGGATGGGAATGACTGTGCGGTATGATGGCTCTTTGCCTTTGGAAGAGTTAGCTGGTATGTCTGGTTTATCTGCTGCTGCAGGCGCGAAACGCGCCTCAGGAATGTTGGAATAGGGATGTATGGGTGTCTCGTCGGGCGCATCAGTTGCGCTCGCAGCGGATTGCGAAGCTGGGGACTCAATACTGTCGGTGGGTGCCATGTCTGTGGTTGTAGAATGCACACCCTCTTGGTTGGATGTATTGCGCGGTGCACACCGCAGAATTTCAATGCCGTCGAAGACTTGCCTCTTGCGAAGCGCCATCAACTCCCTCTCGAGCGCATCAATGCGCTCTTCCTTCGTTAGTTGCGCATTTGGTGCGCTTTGCATATAATCTGCTGCAGGAGCTGAAGCGGCAACGTACGTCGACTGTAGAGATGCAGCTGGAGCTGGACGAGGCGCTATATTGTAGATGAGCTGCGAATTGGTATTAGATGAAAGTCGACCCGTGGCAATCTGCCCTGGGTTGCGCTTATGCCATTCCTCGATGCGCTCGCCTAGGAAATTGCCTGGAATAGAACGCGGCACGAATGCGCCACCTGGGAGTACGATGCGCCCTTCCGCATTTCACCTACACTTTCCTTCGCTAATAAGGCGCTCAATTGAAGCGCACTCAGGGATATAGTGCCCTGTCTGACCGCAACCATTGCACCTGTCGTTGTTTGAGCGAGGTGCACCATTTCCGCCATCTCTGCGTGATGCGCTCAATGCAGTAACTATCGTCTGTGTCATGCGCTCGAATAAGACTGAAATGTCTTCTGCTTTGACTGCGGGTGCGCTAGGTTGTGGCTGGGAAATGGGTGCGCTGGGTGCTGAGTAGGGCGCATATATATCGGGGTTTTGCGCTGTGAGCCCAGTAAGTGGCTGGAAATAGCATGCTGGGCCTTCAAAGATAAAGTCGATCGCATCGCGTATTGCATCTAATGAGTATGGCACATTTGCAGGCTGATTAGGTACCGCAATCGCAAGGCGGCTCAAAATGCGCTCTAGCTGGTCTGGTCGAAACACCTTAACGAACATGCGGCTTTGGTCGTAGCGCGCCAATATGCCTTGCGCAACTAAGTATTCGCTAATGTTGAAAAATGCGCGATAATAGCGCGCGATTTCTTCTGCAGTTACGAGGCCAATGCGTGCAGTCTCACCAATAAGCTTGTCCAGGTCACTAATACTCCATTTACTGCCATCCCTAGAGCCAGGATAAAGCTTTAGGACAGCGTCTTTGAATGCACCATAGTTGTGCATCGCGCTATACTCTGGTAGCAGTTTCCAAGTGTCTGCAGTGTCGCTGTCCAAATAGCGCACTGTGTGGAACTTCTTATCGGTCTCGTCGGTGACGTTACAATCACGGAGGAGTTGCGCAAGCTCCTCAAAGTACTTCTGGAGTTCGCGCGGTTTTGCAGGGTCAAAGCGCGGCGCGTTTTGGTTAGATGCAGATAGCATGTGCATGGTAGCCATGGTAGGTGGAATAAGGTGTGTAGAGTTACGATCTGGTAAAAGCGCAGCGAAATTCGGAGGTGGGGAAAAATGCGGTGATGCGGACGGAGTTAGGGTAGGTAGGGATGATTCAGGTGAAGGTGGAGGTAAAGACAGTGCGGACGAGTGATGTGTGTTGTTTAGAAAGAGTGATTCAAATACTGGTATTTCCCCAAGCTGGAGCGCAGTTGCTAGCAGCTCGGAATGGAGAGTGCGAAGGTGGTTAATGTTGAAGCGAAGGGCGAGCCGATGGAGGTCTAAAATATGGTCTGATAAACAGAAACCCCTCGCGGTGGGCTCCAGAAAATGATGAGTTCGGTTGGTACTCGGTGCAGAGTCTCAACAGAAGGGGTGAACACTTAACCTACAACTGCAGGCGTGCTCGGGGTGAGGGAGGAGTTCGCTTAGATGGCCTCGGATCGTCCTTCAGGGCGCGGAGACTATAGAGAGGCTGGTACAGCGATTTTCAGTGTGTGCACTAGTAGTGTACACGAAAGGGGAGATATGCGCAGTGGTGGAAAAGTGCGCAACGCAAAGAGGCAAAAACGCGCAGTGCGGAAAAACGCGCAACGAGAGCGCAAAAGTGCGCAACGATGAGGATGATGAAGGCGGGAGGTGTAACAGGACAAAGACGACACTGGGATGTACTGTGAAGGTGGTGCACAGTTTGGGGGTGCAAACAGAGTGAAAGCGCAAGGAGCGGAAAAAGGCGCAGACGGTGCGCAAAATGCGGCTATGCAAAAGGGTGCGTAAAGGGTGCGCAAACGCGGCTATACGAAGGGCGCACTACGATAGTGCACAGACAAGGACGAAGGACGCAACGCAACAATATGACGAGGGGACGCAAATGATAACGCAAACACGGCTATACGAAGGGCGCACTACGAAGGCGCACGGACTGGATGCTGGTGCACAGACTATGTGCGACGCTGACTGAGCTAATAACTATGAGGGGGGGAGGGAAAGATCCTGTGGATTCTCTATCTGTCCGCTACTATGTACAAATGGCTTATGTGATAAAATGGTGAAATAAAGTATAAAAATAGGAAGCGCCATGCGCTACCCACAAGCGTGTCCATTCGCCCATCTAAACCTGACCGCACTATGCCGCTGCCTCAGCCAATAAGATTTGCGCACCTATAGCTCAATATCCAACTGTTCCGGTGCGATGCGCTATTATTGGTGCGCGCTAAGTCTCGTGCGCTCTTCCCAATTAATCCGCTTAGGTGTTATATGTCGCGTGCTGCACCTTAGTAATAATGGCGTGATCGACCTGTGCCAGTTACCAGATAAGGCGATGCCGATTGGAAATGTGGAAGAACTAAAAGGGGATGCTGTGCGAGACCAAATACTGCCAAAGCGCCTGGGTTACATGAAAGCGCCCAAGTGCACACAGTCCAATGCCAAATAGGCGCAAAGCGGCCCAGTTATGTAAGAATGCACAGTTCGCTCGTGCTGGAATCGTGGTGTGCCTCAAGTAAATGTGCCAGTAAGATGGGAGCTGCGATGCGCAGTGCACCGGTGCAGTGGATTGTTGTGTGTGATAGAGATTGTGCAAAGAGTGCGCAGCAGGGAATGTGAGTTGCAGGTAAAGTGTAAAAGGAGTGCGCAAAGGCGCATCGAGCGTGCAATAAATGTAGAAGGCAGATAAGGAGCGTGGGGGGGGGGTGCATGGAGGCGGCTTGAAGCGCGATGAGGCGCATTTAGGGCGCACAATGATTGGCGGCTATGGGGAAACAAAGGCGCAGTAGAAATGCAAAAGGCGCACAAAGGCGCACCTAAATGGTCAAAGGCGCACAAAAGCGCACGAAGGCGCGCAAAAGCGCGCTACGCAAAGTGTGCGGAAGCCATCTAGGAGGTGCACACAATCGCAAAAAATGCCGTAGTATGCGCGCAGGGCGATAGGGAGCCGTATCACCGGTGTCAGGCTGAGCGAGCAAGGCGAGCGAATGCCATGACAAAGGCATGGGTCATAAGCTCGTCTACTACATATGTTACAACCATTTTGTGGGAGTGATAGCGAGCTAAATGGGGTAGTTTTTCAGCTGAGATCGGTGATTGATCAGTGATGATTGATGGGACGACGCGCACAACATATGGGACGACCGTTTTGTGGGAACAAAATGATGGGATTATCTAAAATTTGTCAGGCTTTGTCAGGCTTGGTCAGAGCTGTGCAAAATTTGTCAGGCTTGGTAAGAATTGGTCAGCTCTGACTAATATAGCTGGGCTTCAAAATGTGGTCGTAGCATATGTAGAGGTGAGCTGCGTTGAGCATGGCTGAGTTTGAAGTAGAGTTTGAAACTTCGCAAGTGAGCTGAGTGTGGAGAGGAGTGTGAGGGGAGTGTGAGGGGTGGGGTGGGGTGTGAGGGGGTGTGAGGGGGTGGGCAAGAGGGGGATGGAGGAGAGGTATGAGGGGTGGGGAGGGGGTATGAGAAGGTGTAGAGGGGGGAGGGGGACATGGGAAAGTGAGAGGGGGATGGGGAGGGGGAAGGGGGAGGTGGAGAAGGAGGAGATGGAGATGGGTAAGGGGGAGATGGAGATGGGGGAGATGGGGATAGAGATGGGGGAGATAGGGGAGATGAGGAAGGGAGAGGGGGAGATGAGGAAGGGAGAGGGGGAGATGAGGAAGAGAGAGGTGGGGATGAGGGTGGGGATGGGTATGGGGATGGGAAAGAGAAAGGAAAAGGGAGAGATGGAGATGGAGAGAGAGATAGAGATTGGAATGGGGATAAACACCACAACCCCCCCACGTTGACTTGGCGCCAAGGGTCCCAAGTCGACTGAAGAGTTGTGTACTACTGTATCTAAAAGTCAAATAAAGAGTTGTGTGACCACAAACCCCCAAACGTTGACTTTGGGCCTTTGGTCCAAAGGCAACTGAAGAGTTGAGTAACTGTAGTGGGATTAAGCATTGTGCTACATATACGTAAGCTGGCCCATGCCGGTGTCAGGCTGAGCGAGCAAAGCGAGCGAATGCCATGACAAAGGCATGAGTCATAAGCTCGTATTAAAAATACCCGTCCCGTCCTGCTTACGTCACCCTGTAGGAGTTCACAACACCTCGATATCTATCGAAAACCCACAACTATGACAGACTTGCTGTCCGATACCATCTGTGACTTCTGGTTGCCCAAATTCGTGTTTATGTTCTTCGTCCTTTCTTCTCTGCCAAACGCTTTCTTTAGTCCGTTTTCGTAACTCTCGTAAACTTTGTTCAAATTTTCTGTTTTTCTTCTTCTTCTTGTCAGCCACACGCCGTTCATATTCGGCATCCAAAGCTTCTGGAGAACCCCATTTCTTCCACGCAAAGTCTTCAACTTGACATCGAAGGAAAAGCATCATGTTAGCAAAAGTAGATTTATGAGGGTTTGCCTTTAGTAGATGGGGTAGTAATTCTTGATCGCGTAGTTCAGCTGATGAGAAGACATATAAGTGACCACGGGGAGTATACCTGAATGTAATACTTGCCGTCGGTGAGGAGATAATCCTGTCATTCAATGTCGGTATATCAATTGTATAAAGGGTCGTCTTGACATACCTCCTTACATTCCGTCTTTGTTAACAGACTAAACTTCTCAGGTCTCGCGTTTTGGCACTTTTTGCACACAAGGCAGCCGAAAACTTTTCTGTATGTTTGGTCGATATCCATTGACTGGCATTCGTTACACTTTGGATTAAGGGCCGGATCCAAATACATAGCTATAAAATACATGTCAACCAAGTCAAGAATAGAGGAACATAGGGTCAACGACTTACGAGGTTCCAGATTTTGTATAGCCCGCTGACGTTCCCTTTCTTTCTCTTTCCGTCGCACAGTGTCGTCTACTTCTTGGCCATCCTCCAACAAGAAACCACCCTTGGAGTTGACCATTTTCGACAAGTCGTACTCAAAGTATTTACCCAGTCGAGAGTCACGCCTAAGAGGCTTGCCAGAAGCTTCATTTGGGCCTGTGGGGGAGTTTGAGGACGCGGGAGTAACACCCAAAGGCCGCTTATGATTCGAGTTGAATGACGTAGATGTGGACGCCTCCTGCTCTCGTTGACGCTGATTAGTTTTGGCTAGCAAGATAACCTTAGCTTTCGGGACGAGATGCATAAGGACTCCTACCTTTCAGACGGTTGATCTCGATGCGTTTAACCTGCTCAGGGGTCAGCAGTGAAGAACCAGAATCTGGTACATGCGGAGGTGGAGTGATAGGACGAGCGGCAGAGTCTTCCATCGTATAGTATACAGAGAAACTTTAGAACTTAGAACTTGAAGGGAAAGAGTGGAGAAAGTCACGTGACACGCGAAGCCAATTACGAGCAAGACGAAGTATGATACACATAGTGTGTTTAGATATTTGAACTCGAAAGCTCGTCTACCATCATATCAGGGTTCGTCACCTTATCGTTCTGAGGCTCACTCATGCCGTTCTCAATTGGTGGCGATCTCGATGCGTCAATGTCCATTCTTGATGATCCAGCAATCGTTGTCGACAACATCCGAGCGGCAGTGTTGTGTCCACTGGGCCCAGCGCCATGAGTTGCCGCTGATCCCGAAGTCATTATGCCTATCCCCATTCCAAATTTCCGACCTGATGCGCCATCGTCCCCAATAATGGAATCCTGATCGCGATGATGTGCGTTATTCCTGCGCCCGCCTTCGCCTTCATCGTCCGAGTCCGATAATTCGCCATCAGCCTGCCGCCGAGAGTCTAAAAGCCGTTGAGATCGCCGATCATCTGGTGACTCAAAGTCTTCGTCTTGATTTGGATTCTCCAGAATATCATCTATGGGCAGGGATGGAATGTCTACGCACCATGATTTGGAAGTGAATTTCCATGTAACAGAAAGCGACACACCTGACATCTGGACGCTTGGTGGTCCCCCTGTGTGCCTCAGATTCTCCATCACTATTCGTTTGACACGTTCAAGGTACGCAGGCGTGTTCATATCTTCCGTATTTGACGATTTGACATCCAATTCGTAGTCTGGTCCGAAATACTCGTAGTATTCATTTACGGGTATTTCTGGTCATTCTCGTTGGTGAGCATGGCAAGACAAGACTATCAAAGTCGTTACCTGGCCCAAGCTCCACACCAGCAGCTAGTCCTGTTTCGTAAGCCCACGCACGGCTGACATTACGCATTGTGTATCCGCCACCTCCCAGCAGAAGTAACGGCCTGTTAAATGACTTGACAAACTTGACACAATTTGCGTGACCTAATTAATCATCTTGAGTATTTTCAGAGGTGAAGTAAACGGCTTTAACAGACCCCGCATGGAAAGATTAAGGCATCCTAATTTATCGCCTGATAACGAGTCTGTGCCACATTGCAGAACGATAGCCGAAGGGTCATACGACTCCATTACTTTCTGGATGACCTGTGGATGACCTGTATCAGTATCCTATGAACTAGGTAAGATCATTCGAACAGACCGGCTCAAAAACAGACTTGTAATTCTCATCAGAAATTCCGTCTCTTAGAGGAAAATTCAGAGAATAATATTTTCCCTTCATGACACCAACATCCTAATCTGCGTTCAGTAGAAGGAACCATTTGACGAGCATATGACCTCACGCGGAGTTCGCCTGTTCCTGGAAAGTATTCTCCATACTTGTGGAAACTGACAGTCATGACTCTATCAGTAGTATAAAAAGCTTCTTCCACGCCATCTCCATGGTGCACGTCGATGTCAATGTACAATACTCGATTGTGATACCTGGCACATAGTAATACTGTGAATATAAGCTTACTGATGAGTGACAGCGATCGATACCGCAGCAGTTCAAGAATCCCAAGAACGATATCTGACGAGAGTGATTTAGTTGAAGCGGGGTTGAGAATTGTCTAAAACGAAACGCCGAACCATTGACGTAACAGAAACCACTGGCTTCGCTTTTCTTCGCATGGTGAAGACCTCCAGCCCAATTAACTGCAATGTCACATTTATCGCGACTAAGCCGTGCAGCGCCCTCTATGAAGGAGAAGGGAAACAAGTTATACTACAATGATAGACTGAAACGCACCCATTGACCCTCCTGCCGAGATCGAGCAATACTCAAAGAGCCCGTCAAACACAGGACAATCATCACCAACGTTATCTGTATAGCTTTAAGTCCAATATGTCCAAGGAATGTCGTGACAACTAACATTTGTGTTGTTCTTTTACAAACGAATTCATGTTGCTTGGTGTAATGCGACTTAGAAAGTCAACATACTCGTCTGAGTGGAATTGAGTCATTTCCCGTTTTGTTGCAGGTTTCGCTCGCTAGGTGTGGTTACGGGTAATGCAGATTCGGCGATGAAAATAGCTTCTCACAAAAATTTCCATCTTCTTGTACAGACCATAGTTCATGACCAGGGAATGGCACATCCGTATTCGGGTTGGTTTCATCCTTGAGTCGCGCAAATAATTGAGCATAATTTCGAACATCCCGAGTGACATGCAAGGACTCACGGGTGCCCCGGTCCATAATGAAATCCTCCAACGTCGGAATCAAAAAAATAACACTACACATCCAGGCAGATAAGCCAAGCGACGCTACCAGAGTCGAAAAAACGTTTAACATACAACACGTCTCTTTTGATTTTCACCCTCCAAAGAAACCATTTTATCTGACATGATGGAGATCGAAAGAGTTACAATTGCATCAGCAACTTATTTCCCTAATACATGTCAGTCATGATCAAGAGGCTGAGCGAACATCGGGGACTTCCACGTGATCTAACTATGGCAAAACTGCAGGTCATTAATAAGTAGATACATATGTATTGATCTACGGAACAGAAGTGCAGGATGAAATCCGAAATGACAGTGACTGATGTCATATTTTCGCTTTCCCGAGAGGAGCTTCTCGACCTGTGGCAAGCTGAGGTCAGAAAAAGCCCAAGAATGTCTGACTGATTCTACTTTCCTTGATACACCAGTGTCGACGGTGCAAAACCGAAGTCTTCAGTAAGCTGAACGTTCTATCAAGAAAGTCAGAAATAGACCAATGTCCGCAAGTTGAAGGAAACTGACGAGTTCTCCCGCAATCACTCGGATCTGATTTAGGATAAGTCAGCTGCGGTTGTGAAAGAGTGTTTGGAATCCGTACCATCGACCAATGATGGACGCAGTGGAGAGCCGCAAACCAGAGCTATTTAGTACGTTAGATAATTTCGGGGTAACATTTCTGGCTTTCGTACTTCTCGGCCAAACGTTGTCTCAAATTGTTGTGGATGAGGGGTAACAGCGTGGAGCGTTATAGACATATTCATTTGCGTGTTTGGAACAACTGTCTCGAGATGTTGTATTGCTTCAACAAGGGCGTCTCGTGCAGCAGAACGACTGCTCTCCATAGGCGTATTGCGATTTCGAGTGTCGTAAGAGAGCACATGAGGTGCCGGAGATGAGATGCACTTCACCAACAGAACAAAGTGATCACGAGCATGACGCAAGTGTTTTCCTGGTGGTATCGGTGAGTGGGGATAGGTATTTTCGTAGACAGTACAGGGATACCGATGGTTGATCCAGGCAAAAACTTGGAATGTGTAGTGAGTTGGTCGTCCGATGTAAGATAATTGTCCAAAAGATCGACAGCTTGTAACAGCACAGTCTTTGAGACAGACAGCAATTGTGTCAGCGAAGTGACAGCCCCACTTGAGGACGCATTCTGACCACCATCGCTGGGCGACATGAGAGTACCGGGTGTTTCGACATGCATTTTTCAACGAAAGGAATTTGAAGGAGGCGGGACGGGATAAACATTTTTATATATGTATATACAGACATACATAGGCAATGCGTAGTAAACGAGGTCCGCTCCAGATCCGCGGTATGGGATGAAAAATATTCCTCTGCCTAATTTCGGGAAACTCAAAGGTGAGATAAGTGGCCCGAACTCAAGGCGGGGATTTGCTTTGGTCTGACAGAGGTTTCCCGCACCAAAGTCGAAGAACGGCCAGGGGGAGAGAGACAGGAAGAAAAAGATGCTGTCAACCGTCATCTTCGCTCTGTCCAGGTTGTAAAGGCTGACTAAGCAATATACGGCGAACCTCGGTCAACATCCACCAAGTCGACATTCAAAATGCTCTCATCAATACAAAGAGTTGGGTCTTTGTACCGCGCAAGTTTCTACTTCAATCCTTTGCTTTGACACTCTAATACATTATCTAGGCGACGTCTGCTGGTCAGAGGCGTTTTCTGTCTATCCATGAGTACCAGTCGATGACCCTCCTCAATTCCGTGAGTGTAATCCAGACTGTGCTGTGCCATGCAATTAACGTCAGCCACACAAAGTATGGGATACCTACACCTAAGAGTGTCGCTGCGAACTCTCCACAAGAAGCTTTTGAGGTTGCCAAGAATTTTGGTACGTAGAATTCCAAGTCTGCTTGGGCATCAACGTCAACCACCCCCGTAGGTCATAACCGACTTGTCATAAAGGCACAAGTTCTTGCCGGTGGTCGTGGAAAGGGAAAATTCAATAATGGCTTTCAGGGCGGTGTGCATACGGTTGACAGGTAGATTCATTCCGCTGGTCGTATGTGACCTTTCATGTCTGGTTGCGGCAGTCCCGAGCAAGCCAGAGAGTACGCAACGAAAATGATTGGCCACTCTTTGATCACGAAACAAACAGGTGCAGCAGGCCGGGTCTGCAACGCTGTGGGTGTCACTAATTGCATGCCCGTAAATGCAACTTCATGCCTTAATAAATAGGTCATGCTGGCGGAACGTCGCACACCAGCTCACGAATACTATGTTGCTGTGCTCAACGATCGGGTTTCACAAGGCGTTGTTCTCGTCGCGTCATCTCAAGGGGGGATGAACATCGAGGAAGTTGCGGCCAAGGATCCAGAGGCTATAATAACCACCCCAATTGACTATATTAAAGGTCTAAGCAAAGCAGATGGTATAAAAGTTGCTCAGAAGTTGGGTTTCAAGGATGAGAAGACGCAGTCGGATGCAGCAGATATCTTCCTCAACCTGTACAAGATCTTCAAAGACAAAGACGCTACACAGATTGAGATAAATCCCATGGCTTTGACCATTGATGGTGCAGTGCTTTGGTATGTTCCAACTTTTCACCCATCTCTCGTTATTCATATCGCCCAGTATGGATGCAAAGTTTGGATTCGACGACAACGCGGAATTTCGTCAGCAGGATATCTTTGCCCTACGGGACGTTTCCCAAGAAGAGCCATCTGAAGTAGAGGCTCAGAAAGCAAATCTCAATTTCATTAAGCTCGACGGGAGCATCGGCTGCCTGGTTAATGGAGCGGGTCTCGCTATGGCTACCATGGACGTTCTTTCACTCCACGGTGGTCAGCCCGCCAATTTCCTTGATGTCGGCGGGTGCGTTTTCATGGAGCTTGGTATCCGAGATCCTTACTTACGCGTATCACAGAGGCGCTACGCCAGAAACTGTGAAGAAGGCCTTTGAAATTCTTCTCAAGGATCCTAAAGTAAAGAGCATCTTCATCAATATTTTCGGGGGTATGTCGACAAACATAAGTTCGGACTATGCCAATGCATAATGTTCTTTGGGCAGGCATAATGCGTTGTGATTACATTGCAGAGGGAGTTATCAAAGCAACGAAAGAGTTGAAGCTGGAGCTGCCACTAGTCGTGCGACTGAAAGGAACGAAGGAACTAGAGGCCAAACAGTATACCACGTTCCTCATTGCTGGTGACGTAAATTAACTTTTTCTCTCCACAGGATGATCAAGGACTCCGGATTGAAGATTATACCATTCGACAGCCTTGATGATGCAGCAGAGCATGCCGTTAAGTTGGCTGATTAGATCTTAGACCTCATATTTAGGGAATCCATTGGTCACTAATCATAACTTATATGAATCATTGAATCAATTACATGCAACTCCCAAGGAGTGAATGAAACAATGTCTTGTAATATATACACAACAAGGAGTACCGTATGTACCATATGGAAACAAATATAAAAGAAACAAGACGTTCACCACGGTGATCTCGCAAATGAGGCAGACGCCACAGAGTTGAAGCTGGATTGCGGTGGCATATAATTTGAGTGTTGGGAGTGTTGTTGCACGGGCATGTGTCCAGAATCAGCCCGGACCTGACCTCGACCACTACCCTGCACAGGCATGTAGCCGTGATTCTGCGGAACCGACATGACGGGAGCATGCATTAGCACAGGGCTTCCATACATTGGTGGCGCAGCAGGTTGCATGACTGGGCTCATCAAGGACATGCCGCGATCACGACCGGCCTGTCCTCCAGTCTGCTGCTGAGCAGTATTTTGCATTCCTAGAGAAGATTGTGAGGCATACATGGCAGGGGTACCAGGAGATGGGTATGGCATAAGTTGAGCAGGATAAGGAGATGTCATAGGCCTCATCATATTGCCATGGTTTTGGGGAGATGGTCCTGGCATGGACATCCACATCGGTGGATTATACACTGGAGTATGCCCATTTACAGGCATTCTATTTGGAACAGGGCTGGATGCCATCGGATGTGGGTACATAACACCAGGACTTGGAGAATGACTCAACATTTGCGAAGGGTATGCTCCATAAGGTCGCATGCCATTTGGAGGCGGAGGCGGTAGTGGATAAGCATAGTTAGGAGGACGAGTGGTCGGCGGTGCGGTAATCGGAGGCGTTCGATGAGAAGTCGAGGAGCTCGACGAAGATGACGGAACTTGCTGAAAAGCCTTGGTCACATCGTGCAGAGACATACGTGATGGAGCTGCCGATACTGATGGCGGAGGTGTTTCCCCGTCCTCAGACTTGACTTCTTGCAAGGTAAATGGAAGTGCAGTCAGATCATCCGCAATTCCCTCCAGAGAATTTACACTATGGAATCCTGATTTGTTTGATGTCTGGGACCAAACAGCTTTCAAGTGCTCGGGATCAGGACCCCGGGCAGGAGATTCCTTCAAAGGCATGTTCAATGCAGTTCTCGTCCACGGAGAGTTATGTTGGCTAGGCGGAGTGATCGGAACACGATCAGTCTTGAAAAGAGTTTAGCTAACTTCTACAAAATCTGCAACTGACTACAGCACTCACTGAGTCTTCTGAAGCCTTGCTCTCAGGTTTTTTAGGAATCAGGGATGGGGCACCATTCTCGGCAGGGGGCAAAGAATTGATACCATTAATTAGCGGCTTAACACTTCGTACAGAATCAGGATCATTGGAGGCACGAACGGTCAACGGCGATGTCACAGTGATGCTGGGCTTGTTCTTCACTGGGGTGGTTTGTCGCACCTCTTCAAGTTCACTGGTGACAATAAAATTTACGGACGGTTTGAGGTCTGCCTCAACTGCATCAATGCGCGAATCGCGATAGAAGGCGACAGCTGTTCCTGCCGGCATTTTGGGTTGCAGCCTAGATCGCGTAGGCGCTGCAAGTGCGTCGGGTTTGGATGAATCAGATGAATTCGAGATGGGCACAGGGTCCGTGGACAACGTATCGGGTGGTGGAGAGCGGCTGATTGTACTTAAGCCAGGTTCGGACTTTGTCGCATCGCTTGAGTGCGGCTTTGCCGAAGCTGGTTTACGCCACGTAGTTACACCGTCTGCGCCTCCGGGTCGCCCAAATGCACCAACTCCATTGGACTTTTGTGAGAAAGAGTGGGAAGGAATATTAACCCGCGGTCCCAATCGTGGTAGCACTACGCGATATTTTGGATTCCCTCGGTGTCCCCGAGGTGGTTTGCCGAATAAGATGTCATTGAGAGCAGAATCACGCCGACTCATTCCTCCAACCGGCGGATCAAATGAAAATATGTCCCATCGTACTTGATACACTGGTTTGCTAAAGATTTGCAATTGTTTCCTGCTGATAGGTTCCAATACTCGAGCTGACTTGGGAAGTCGTACAACAAATGCATTCCAAGCTGGTTTGGGTGATTGTGGGGGTTTGCATCCGGTTACAGGCTCTTCGTGGAGTTCCTGATCATAACTTTGCAATCGCAGAGGCGGAGGAATCCATCGATCTCTGTGCGAACTCGCCCGTCCTAGCGATCGGGTTACTGACTTGATTGTCGAACTGTCCGACTCTGGCGACAAAATAGGAACCTCTTTCGTTGCCTCACTTGCCTGCATGCCATCCAAAGCTCCCTTGATACGAGACATCACGTCATCAAGTGCCGACATCGCTGCTTCCTTATAGAACGTCTGGGACCTTAAAGTACGTTGAGTGGCTACGTGGGAAGAGACAGTCACAGCTTGAACATGGCAGTCAGTTGATGTTGAGATCGCTTCGGAACTTCGTAAAGGGTCTGGCGCATCTTGCGGTAGTCTCTGCCTCCAATTCACGATGTTGGTGTTGGCAGGATCATGCGCATCCGGCGTGTCACTGAGGAAATCACTAGCCACAGGTCCAGATGACTGTGTGCTGACTTGTTCTGTCTTGGCCATGGGTGATGGAGGGAAGTCGGTCGCGCCAACAAATTTATCCATGTCAGAAAAGTCAACAACCTCAAGCTCTTCTTCGGGGTTAGAAGCGAGGGATTCGACCTGCTCCAAAGCGGACGGTGGTGGAGGGGGAAAAATAGGAATGGACGCTTTGGGGGGAACCTCAATGGGCAGTGGGTATGAAGGAGCTGCCTTGCTTCTCCAAGATTCGGCTTGGACAACTGGCGTTGTCGTCGCAGAAACTGGTGTAGCAGCGACACTTGAAGCTGAAGTAGACATTCGCTGCGAAGTTGGCGAGTGGGGAGCATTCGGAGTGTGTATGGAAACTGCTTTCAGCGGCGGAGTTCGAGGTCCACTCTGCAGACGCTGCGATTGGGATGGTGTATCCTTCGACAGATTGACACTCTTCACCGCTTCCTCGATAACAGCAACTACCTTATCGTCCTATCAAGCGTAATTCAGCAACTAGCATAAAAATTGCAAGGACTGGACGAACCTCTGACGGAGCAGGTTTTTCTACCTCATCTAATTTCGCCTTTTCAGCATCAGCAACCTTCATTCGTTGCTCAATCTCGGCAGCCTTTCGTCTTGCACGCTCTTTTTCTTTCTCTCGCTCCTCTTCCTCTTGTTGTCGTCTCTGTTTGGCTCTCGCAGCGGCACTTTGCATAACGTCTTTCCTCACTTCATCTAGCTCTGGAGCCGATAGTTGTGGCAACGAAGTGGAGGCGAGACCTGGCGAGACCAAGACAGCCGAGGCGTGTGAAAGCGCAGGGGATTGAGATGGTGGACGAGGTGCGGCGGAACCACCAGAAGGAAATTTGGAATCCATTGAAGACCAACGTCCCTGTGGAGCGACTGCGCTGAGAGAGATATCTGCAAGATGAGGTGGGAACTGTCGACCACCATCCTTTGACGGTCTACGTAGTGCATGAGGAGGAAGCGCCGGTGGACCCATCACTGAACGTCTCCCTCGTTCACTATTGTCTCTTTCCTGACCTCGTATTTCTGAGAGATCACGATTATTCTTGGATAGACGTGGACTATGGGGAGGTTCATCCCGCGGTAACTCGCGATCCCGTTGATATGACCCTGAGTATCCGGAACCAATGGCGCCAGAGTTACCACCACTGAACCTACGAGAACGATTAGGAAAGTCAGCATTCCCATGCTTCTGTAACAACTGAATATTGCTATGTAATGGCGAAACTGGCGGAAAGTCTCGAGCGCTTTTCAGTTCTATCGGAGAGGTCGAAGATTCATGGTGGCTGCCTCTCCTCGACGGATGTGGACCGGTCCGTGTATTACTGTACGGTTCCAGCTTATTCGACCGTTCATTGAAAAGGACACGAGATGTTTCCAGGGGAGAATGTAGCGTGATAGGGGATATGGAAGCCGTAGATCCCGCTTTGGCTGACGCTGGTAATTGACCGGACGATGGAGTGAAATCGCGTGTCGACAGAGCGGGTGAGGTCCGGGACCGTGGCCAGCTGCGATCAAAGTCATCCACGAACCGCTCTTCCTTCCTAACAGGCACTTCGGAAGAAGGATCCTTCAGAAGGGCAGCTTCATCCACTCGAGACCTTGCTATGTGATTACCGGGAGGCAGTGATACCAAATCTGACAGCGGAGGAGACTCTGACGGTCGGCTCGAAGGCTCGACCTTGTACTGTCGGCCGTCGCCAAATTCGATAACGCCGCCCAAAAAATTATCATCATCTTCTTCCATCTATAAGTATTGTTAGCCTCGTGTTTAGATACATAAACAGAACAAAGGGACTGAAATAACAAACCTCGTCCCAGTGGTGCGCATTTGGATCTAGATGTACACCTCGAAATGTATCCGCTTCTTCTATTCTCGCTTGCTTATTTGCAGCAGCGATGACTGCAGCTTCTGCGACATCACTGGCTTTCGCCATGCGAAGCAATGTGGTGCCTGATGAATATCATAAAACCGCATTTTGGCTCCAATCTGTCACCACATACCTTGAGCAACTTCGGCTGCCGTGGGGAAATCGTTCTGCCGAACTTCAGGTCGTTGGGGAGCTGCTTGTGATGGTTTCAAATTTCTCCAAACTGGTTTTGTCGATGCCCCTCCTGTAGCACTCTTTGATGACCCTGTTTGCGGCAGAGCAGCACGTGGCTGTGGATGAATCAATTTTGCATGTGGTAAAGACGTGGTCCCTGGCGTCGCGGTCGTAGACGTCGTCGAAGCGGTTGGAAGAAGCGGAGAACCACCATTTGGCGAATGCGATCCCGCAGTGGGTGGTGGCGCTGCAGATGATGGCCGTGACCAACCTGCACCGCTCGTGGATGAAGCAGGGGAGACAGCAGTCAACTTAGTGGTGACGAGGCGGGAATGCGAAGATGGTGGTTGAACCTGAGGCCTCGCTACTGGTGGAATTTAGCGACTGAAGGGTGTATAAAGGTCATTCGAAAACTCACAGACAGGACCTCCAGATTTAGCGTTGACCAAACCTTGGGACGTAGGAAGCGACCCTACAACAGACGAATTCTTCTCCAGAAATTTCTTATTGATATTCACAGCACTGAATCGCTTTGGGTGGCTAGTCGATGAGCCATTGGACCCCAACTGTACCAGCGAAGGACGGGAAGAATTGGAGGTAGATTTCGCATCTGCTGGGATTGGAGGTGGGCATTTCGCAGAAACATCTGGGCCTTCCCGTGTCGAGGTATCATGTGAGTCCTTCAATGGGCCAGAACCATCCCAGCTAGAAACCAAAATCCCCTCCAACAACTCAGGCCCTTCTTTTTGGGACAATTGTGGCGAGACGGATAAGCCTCTTTCAACGTTAGCCATAAACGCGTCAAGTGACGCTGTTCGTACAATGTCGTCTTCCCGTGAGAATGGAGAAAGAATGACATGGAATGAAAGGTATGGTTAGCAGTAGAATAGTCAAGAGGAATAGAAAAGCCTACCACTAGCCTGTCGGTCCAACCTGTGTTCGACCAGGTTATTCTGAAGAGAAGAAAGGGATCTTCAACGCTCTCAAACTTTTCCGGAGCATGCCGGCTGGCGTGTACTATACACCACTCTGAATCGTCTATCGTACAATGCTCAGTACAGCTACATACTATCCGTAGTCGCCTCTCAAAGCGCAGCGAGATCTGCTTCTTTCTGGTTCAACCGTTCAATTTCCGCGTCCAATGCAACATTGGCCATTTCAATCTGCAACACACTCGAAATTAGTTCTGTCCATCGTGTCTCCAATGCAGTCAGTTGTTTTCCGACTCGGTCCTTTGTCTTATAGTCAGAAGACTTTCTTTTTCGAAACGGCACCAATTCACTTACCTGCGTGTTTTTGCGTTCTCGATTGACCTCCACCGTGAGCTGTTTCAAATCATCTAACGCCTTTTCTGTCTGTTTGGCAACTGACTCCAGAAGGTAATTGTGTATCCGCCATGCATTGGGCCCATAAGTTTGCAACAAGGTTAGATTGGTTTGACTGAGAAGTGACTGTCAGCATACAACATCTGTGGCTTAGAGTATAATGCTGCACCGTATTTGTTGGTGCTCAAGCTGGGCACGAGCATTTTTTAGGGAGTTTTGCCATTCTTCATCTGTTGCAGGCATTGATGTGGGAGCTGGTAACTGATATCGAAGGGAATCGAGCGATGGAAATGGTTGGTGAGACTCGACGCGCTCCAGTTCGGCGCGAAGTAATGGGTTTTTCTGAAATGTATGGTATGAATATGTCAAGTTTCAGTCCCTCCTACTCACGCACAGAAAAGAGCTCAAATGGCGGCGGGACGCGTGGGTGAAGAGTTGAAGGTGGTTTTGGTTGGCGACCTAACTCCTGCTCAACTTTTTGTTTCAAGATTGGAAACTTTTGGAGATCATCGTCGTAGTAAGGCAAAGAGTCGAATATTTCGTTCTGAGCTAGTGATTCTGCCATGACTTTATCGGCAAAGCTTGCTAGTATACTTACCTGATAGTGGCCCGGCAATTTCCGATCTTCGTTCATTCCACTCCACTAATTCATCTGAAAGCCAGCGTCAATTACTTGAAAATGGCGCTCCGGTTTGGAGTTCGGGCGAGCCACGTCCTTCGGAATACTACCGCTCGTTCTGTAGTAACAGTCAGGAGACGTATCCACTCTTCTGCCTCACCGAGAGGTGTTCCTCAACCTCAGCCCTTTCTCCACACAGCTCACTTTTTTTTTGCAGCGTCTGTATCGCCATTCACTGAATCGACGTCTCCGAACCCCACTGTCTCACTATACGCACAGACAACCGAGTCGCTCCATACTTATGGTTCCTACCTCATCCAATGCCTACCGAAGTTCATCCAGCAGTTTTCTGTTCTGAAGGATGAATTGACAGTATACGTTGCGCCGTCCGGTCTTATTCCAGTTCTTACGTTCTTGCGAGATCACTCCCAATGTCAGTTCAAGGCTGTCATGGACATCAGCGGAGTCGATTTCCCAGAGCGAGAGAAACGTTTTGAAGTTGTGTATCACCTTTTGAGCATTCGGCATCAGGGGAGGATTAGGGTCAAAACGTACGCAGGAGAAGCTGATCATGTGCCTAGTGCTTGTGAACTGTTCAGGGGCGCCGACTGGTTTGTTAATGTTGCTCGCTAGTGTAATAAATCAAACACTTACTTTCGTGTCGCAGGTATGAGCGGGAAGCTTGGGATCTTTATGGAATTTATTTCAGCAACCACCCCGATCTGTGTGTAACTCTTGGCATTTTTATGTTGTCGTGCTTTCTGACGTGTGGTGCAGGCGCCGAATTCTTACGGACTATGGTATGAACAATGCTAATGGCACGACTGTTACTCACCTGTTTGTAGGATTTGAGGGTCATCCGCTAAGGAAAGATTTTCCACTGACGGTATGCATTATACTTCATTCCAACTCTCGCCTTCGTAGGATATCTTACACATTTGACAGGGATACACAGAAGTGCGGTATGATGAAGAACGGAAACGTGTAGTTTATGAACCTCTGCAGTTAACCCAGGCATTTCGGTGAACCCCTTAATTTGCTACGTGTGTCAAATATTAGCTGACCTGTCCTACTTGATTCCCAGGAATTTTGAATCGCTGTCGCCCTGGGAGCAGGTCGGGGAAGGCACAAAGCCCAGCAGGCCTGAGGAACTTAAACCTCTACCCAAACCCAAACCTGAAGAGGCGAAGAAATGATTAGACATTAAATACTCTCCTGACTATATTTGTTCAGGAATCGAAGTTATATTATATTATTGCTCGTCAACAAATACATCATACGGTATAGAAGATCGTTCAAAATTCATACCAAGAGTCATGTCTCCTCTTCTTTATCTCTATTCTCATTCTGTTCCCTCCCTGGATCACGAGCTTCCCAAGTCTCCACGTCCTTAGTCTCCTCCTGTGCACCCCATCCCATTCGCGCAACTACATATTCCTGGCCAATCACCTCGACACCGACTCTTAAAGCCTCAGCAACAAGATCTTCAACCCATTCATACTCATCCCACAATGTCAACCATCTCCCAGGCACTGCCTGAGTAACTGTGATGTGTATTAATTGGTGCTCGGGGTCAGCGAAGTAAATAAGAAACTGGAGTTGTTGAGTTGAAGACTCCTTCGTAGCCTCAGATGAAGAGGAAACGTGTGCGTAAGTTGCGAAGAAAGGTTGCACTCGAAGATAAACATATGAATATGTGGTTGGAGATTGCGCTGAAGAGGGCTTGGACTCGGATGAAGGTTTAGTATTGTTCTTGATAAGTTCGTCGACATCCGCCTATTGACCACAGACAACTCAGAAGTCTGTATACTTGTAATGTTGACTCCACACACCTGCGCAAGTTTCAATGCAGCATCATATCCTTCAACGCTATTGAAATTTCTTCCTTCCGTATCAGACTTCTTCGGCTTTGATTCCTTGCCGTGATTAACTATGAGGTCACCTGCCTCAACTTGCTCCATGATCTGAGATGAAATTAGACATTATGGCTTAAAGATATTAAGGAGACATACACGAGTCAGGGCGCGGTATACCAGTGATTCAACCCCATCATAACCTTGCATATCGTGGCTTAACCATACTTGAATAACCTCATGCTCGGATATAGGAGGAGCGACAACGTTCAAGATATCCGTAAGAGTCGATAATCCGACGCGCTTGAAGTCCTGTCCTACCTTGGTGCATTAGATCGACGCGTCCCCGCTCAGCAAATCAAAAGAAGGTAACGAACCTATCTTATCGAGCTGAGCTGACTTTGCATAACCAATCACACCTTCACCCCACTTACGCGCCTGCTCGTTATTGGGGAGAGCCTTGACCTGTTCATCAACAACGGTCTTGGCCTGCTGTATAGCAGCAGATGCCGTAGACCATACGGATCCCCATCCCCACGGGCCACTGCCTACGGAAGCCGTGGCCTGATCGGCTTTGGCTGTTTCTGTCCCGGTTGTAGCAGACTTCGGAAGAGATGCGGAAGACGAGGAGGCAGAAGTTGATCCTCCTCCAAGTCTCACCCTCTCCGTGCTTTTCCTAAGCGTTGGTGTCCCAGAACGTGAAATAGGCCGGTCAAGATGAGATGTAGCAGTGGATGGACGCGTTGGCTCGGTGCTTTTCTGAGTGATCTCATCAAGGAAAGCAAGAACCTCTGCTTCGCCTTCGTTGTTGTTGGGAGCGGGTTTGGTAGTGTCAGAGACATTTACTTGGGATGTAGGGGTAAAAGAGTCGAGATCGTCGAGGAATTTGAGGGCTTCTGCCTGCTTTGACTTTGCTTTGGAAGTCATGGCAAGAACCTAAGAGTCACCAAAAAAGCTATCTATATTTACAGTCGTCTTATTCGGCCTCGGTTATTTCCCTTCACACACAGATTCTGGCATGCATCCCTCTACAGCAGAGATGACCAGTCTAGGAGACAACTGTAAACGAATCGAGGCGCTATCAGCTTATGACTCCGGTCTAGTATTCAAACGGTTATTACGCATGTGATTACGTAGCCTCTGCCTCCACATCACCATCGACAACCATGGAGTCCATCCAGCAAATTATAATGAACCCTGCTTACCACGATGCTCTAGCCATCTTGAAGGGTGCTCGTAATGGGTTTGTCTACGGAGTAAAAGTTCGATTTCCCCATGCCCTTGTCATGTCGATTCTTTTTGGACGCGGAGAGTGAGTATATTGTTCGTTTACGTTGATCACCTCAATGACAAGTGAGAGAGTTGGCAGTCGCGTCTCCGTGTTATCTACCGCACAACCAGACAGCACTCTTTCAATCTTGCAAAGTTTGTAGCCTTGTACAAAACCTTCCTCCTAATTCAACGTAAAGCACACGGCAAAGAACGCAGCGGGGATACTTTCGTGGCTGGCCTTTTGGGAGGTTACATTGTATTTGGAGACCGGAACGCTGTCAATGAACAGGTATATCGATTCTATCGAGCGTGATTTCTGACGCCTGAATCGAGACCACCAGATCGTGCTCTACGTAGTCTCTCGCGTCCTCGCTTCTTTCCTCCCGCGAGCTGGTACACCGTACTCAACGTCGCTGCATTCCCAATCTGGAGGCACCACGGTCAAACCCATTCCACCTGACTCCCGCTACTTCACTTTGTTCGCTGCTCTGTCATGGGGTGCCGTCATGTGGTTATTCCGCCACCGCGGAGAGACCATCCAGCCTGGAATGTTCAATTCGATGAAGTATTTGTATCGTGACTCCGAGGCATGGAAAGATCTGAAAACACTGTTATGGCACAATACTTGATTTTTTATTGATCCAGTCCTTCACTACAGTAGAAATACTAGAATCACATAGATAATGGCTTCAGCATTCCTCGGGAAGGTAGTCTATGTTTCTGGGTGCCTTCCGGTATTTATACTGGACAAATTATCATTAATGAGTACAGATCTTGAAGTCTCAGAAAACGAGCCTACAGCAAGCATCTCGACTGCTCCATTACTTGGTAACTCCTGTGTGATAGTCGCCATTTCACCTGCGACATCAGTCACTGCCGAGATAAGATTACTGAGGCCAAAAGGAGGAAGAGGACAATATTGATGTCTGTCTTCGAAAACAGGGACATGCGCTTAGCGAGTGTTTGTCTCCTGTCGATTAGAGGGACAGGCTTCGCCATCAAAGTGAGTACGGGACTACTTAGCACCTGATTGCAGTACATGACAAACCGGAAATATATCCCCTTCCAATAATAGATTTCGAATGGCCTTGAGACGTACGTCCTGAAGTCTGACTATTTTGTGGTAGGCTTCAATAAGTGGGAATATATTGAGTAATTTCAGCTACACGGTAGGACGCAAGCAGCATCGTATATTGGCTTGCTTCTGAAGCAATGTAGTCCATGCCATGGCAGCATGCAAATCTATAGACCGGAATAGGAAAAGAAGGTGCGTACGGTAATAAATGCTCATTCAGAGACTGTGTGGTGGAACCAGGAAGAGTATGCTCATCCACCAGTCAGTATGAGAGCGAGAATAAGATTGGGAGAAAATGTCTGAGTCTGGATCATATCTACCTGCAGAAAGCTCAAAGGTAACGAGTAGTGCAAGAACTACGAGTGTATTTGTCGGTTCATGCAAGTCTACACTACCTTCACGAAGAGGAACGGTGGAGGCATCGGAGCCCATGTCGCAACAGCTCCTACAAGTGAAGAATGATGGGGCCGGTGAAGCCTACTGAAGATTTCGCTGGTCTGCATTGCAGCATGGTGACATTCTTCGCAGTGAAAGAAAGTTCACGCTGTGTAGGAGGACATCGGATAAGAATCAAAGAATGGCTGCAAGCATCATTGAAGGCGGCATTAGAGTGAACGCTGTTGTTCACTCGGCATTAATACGTGGACATTTGCCGGAATTTAACCTGACTCAACTCACATGACACAGGCCAGTATCGAATTCAGAATGACGAAGACTTAAGTCCCCTACCACAGTACATTGTAAGGCCCTAGCCAAACCGCAGACAAGCATGAGAAAGGTGTTGAGTTGAGTAATGATTTTAGAGAAAAGCGAGGGGGAGTCAGAGAGAGGAAAAGAAGGAAAGAAAAAAAGAAGGAAAAAAGAGAAAATCATAGTGGTATCATCAAAGGAGGTAAACGAAAAAGAATCTAAACCAAATCGCCCCAGAGAAACTCTCCTACATGATGATACATTTCTTCTTCCTCACCTCGTGAGACTTTGTTGGACCTGATGCACCTGATTCTATACTCCTGGTCTGTCGTAAAGCACGGACAAGATTCATGAACAGGCGTTCGACGTTTTGGGCTGTCTTGGCGGAAGTCTCGATGAATTCGCAACCAAACTGCCGTGCTAGGGCAGCACCCTCTTCTTTCGAAACCTCGCGCTCGTAAGTCTTGTCACATTTATTACCGACCAGCATAAAAATCGGGTCACCCCTTTTAACTCGCCGCATGGATTGTCTAAAGGTCTCGAGTCGATCGAAGGTTGATCTCGAAGCAATCGAATATACAAGGATGAAACCTTGACCCTCCCTGATGATAAATCAGTGGTATAGATGGATCATTCTCCACTGTTAACTTACCGCACCCATTGGTCACGCAGTGTGGCATACTCCTCTGCAAGACGGTATAAGAAAGAGGTAGGGAAGATTGCTGAATCTCGCTGACCCTGACCGGCAGTGTCGATAACTTCCACGAAACACATGCGATTATCCACCACCAGTTGTTTTCTGTAAGCGTCTTCTATCGTTGGATCATACGTCTAGAAATATATGTCAATTATCTAGCGGGGGAAGCAGGGACAGAGCGGACCTCTATTTAGTTAGGTTGATCAAACGGAGCTTGCGTGAGAGACACGTTGGCACGAGGTGAATGATAGTAGCTTACCGACGAAGCAGTTGAGGGTGAACTGAGAAAGAATTAGGAAGATGTGTCTAGGAAGGATAGATGACAGACAGACCTGAACAGCCAGAGCCGTTTTGCCAACTCCACCATCACCAAGGACGGCCACCCGCCAATTGTCCATTTCTAGGGCAAGGTGAGAAAAGAAAGCGAGGGAAAGATTGATATGATATGTACCTTAAAAAGGGTTCAAGTGAACGTAAAGGAAAGTGTCGAAGATGTGGTTCGCCCTGAGGCAATGGACGACGTCTAGATAGGAGGGTGAAACGGAGAAAGGGTAGTAAAGACGATTTAAAAGAAACAGCAGTCGTCGTCGTCGAAATTCGTGGTTCGTGGAAGGGTCGTAAAGAGAGGCGCAAGAGAGAGGCGGCTGGGTGGCAGCGGGCCAATAGTAGAGTCAAGTTTGGGTTAATCATGACCGAATCGGCCCTATTTCTACTCTTTCCTCTTTTGGCTGTTGCCCTCACTACTCATCGACCCCAGCAACCACACAGCTTCCTGTGCCTGACATTTCACGGTTACACGTAGACCCGAATTATCATAGACATCGTGTACAAACTACGTATACTGTACAATCTACATACATCATCAATACCGTCAAGTATACAAGCGAGTCATGGAGGTGTGGAGCTCGCGTCAAGGTATATATGTGTAGAATGCGCTGCGGAATGTCGTCTGCCTCCGCGGTCATCAATCTTGTCTGCTGAATTCCGCCTGTGTCAGATCCAGCACAAATGTGCACCTGTAGTTCTGCGGAGGCACAATGAGTTTGACCGGCGCCTTTTTCGAGGAAGAGGTTGGTTGTAATGTGTGGGAAATGGAGGGAAAGGGACGAAGCGCGCGTGAAGACTGGAATGTTGGGTTCCGTTTAGGGATGATGCGCTGTGCAGCAGTTCGAGCACTGTGCGACGAGTCAGCAAGCGGCGACGAAACAAGTGGGCGGGACATTGTCATTGTGGCTAAAACGGGCATGGTGTTAGATATGTGAGAAGTAACCTAGGGAAAGTCGTACCCATTGTGGATCTGTGAGGATTACACGCAGCCAAGCAATGAATGCGAGATGACGGTGCGTGGACAGAGAGAGGTTTTCGAGTTTATAAAGTCTTTCACGTTGGGGTCAAGCAGGACATTTCGTTTGGGGACTATTGGTTGGGGGCTCGGCAGCAGTCGGCTCCACGCGGCAACCCGTCGCACTTGTTACCAAATAAACACATCACCGGTCTCTACACTCTGGGCTACACGCCGGTCCAGGACTTTTTTGGGCTAACGTGCTCATTATTCTCTTTATTTCCATGCGTGTAATTACACGGGTACCACCAAGACATGACTTCTCACATCAGAGGCACCGAGACTTTGGGTGGAAATGTTTCACATAACTAGTTTGTTAACAAGGGAGATAACGTGGTCGGATCTATGAGAGGGGTTCGCAGATGGGTTGCATAGAAGTGAGAATAAAAAGATGTTTGAAGATTGGCCATATGGCTGGTTCGTGAAAGGCGGCAGGGTGGGGGCAGGTGGGTGCAGCTGAATGAAATGGTCAGCCATGACATGAGAAGGTGAAGGTCTACTGAGGGTTGGAATTGAAAAGGCACGACTTTAGGTCCCGCCCTCCGAGGACACGAGCTGCATACCTCCCCTCCAGCATTCCACGACCTATGTTCCCAGAACGAGGCGCCAATACGATGAACCTGCCGAGGTGGTCGATCTAATCGCGCTCAATATCAAGTCGCAATTACGATCGCCGATGCCATTGATGTGTTGTAGACTGAGCTATTGCACATCCACGAGCAGGTTTCGCTCCAGGATGTACTTGCCTTCTTTGTACTTCTGCGCCGGCTCGTATGCCTTGTCCTACCACCGGCGTATAAGCACACAAGACGCAAGTCAATGAAATGATCGCTCACATATTTCCAACCAAGAGTAGTACCACATTTGCAGCAATATATATCCCGCACGGTGTGGTTGCCAGTGGTCATCGGACGATCACTGGGCTCTCCCTCGATGACGTTAACACTGCGTTATCATACAAACTGAGAAGACTCATTGTCAAGATGGTCACCCAGACTCACACGCCATCAAAAAGATATGCTCTTCCATGTTGACCGTTGAAAGCCTATACATGTTAGGGGTATTAAGTCAATGACGTCGATATCCTGGTATGGATATTTCCGTACTCGGGAGATCATAGAATGAATAGTTGCAAGATGAGTCTTGCAAGTCGAACAACCGTAAATGCGTTCACCGTTAAGATATCGGCGATAGCTCATGCCCATCCTGTTAAGTATGGAAGATGAGAATTCGGGTAGCGTCAGGGGTTGAGATAAACGGTGAAGATGCAAGAATCAGTGCAAGGGTGGAGAGATGGGTACGATGATAGAAGGTGTTGGTTAAATGGTAACAGGGACAGACCTCGCCCATCACATGCATGCATGCCTCACCTCACCTGATCCGGGTGGTTCTGCGCACGCTCTCGCTTGCCTACTACAACAGGAATTGACATCGCTAGTACAGACATTTTACTTGTGGTCAGATGGACGCTTGGCAAAATCCACTCCTGAGACAGTGCCATCCACATCAGGTTGCAGCTGAGAGCTCATTAACATCGTGACATGTCACACACGTGTTACGAGTTGTTACAGTTTCCCCGTCGCCGGCATTGCCAGTGAAGGCGTCGAAAACATTTGTACATCAGAGTTAGCATCCTCGACGTCTGCACGGCGTGTTCCTTGCGCCGCTCCATGAACCCTCGGAAACGTCCGGCGGCAGACCCTCTTCTACCACTTCACTCCCCAAAGCAACCTCGTACCACCATGACGGGCTATGATGGAGGGAATTCGAGCCCTTCAGGGAACTCTGGAATTATGTCTCGTTGGAAACGCGTGTTTGCGGACATTGTAGTCTTATCCATCGATTCCTTTAAAGTCGCGTTTGATTTCACCCGTCAGTTCACCTCATAACGCTCTCGTCGAATGAAATGTGATCTTTCAGTGACTAGGTCCTATTTCGGATAATCGTGAAATACTGCCAGTGCATAGAGATGTCCAGATACCGGCAGAACTAAGCGAACCGCCGGGTAAGGAAACCCTGTCAGGCCAATTCGACCTGCATCCTACTACACATCGTGCGTCTGTCGATTTAGACGGCTTAGGCAGCAGTCATTCTCTCCGATCACCTTATATCTTGCCTGAAAACATATCAACTTCGACCTTACAAAATTCGATTCCACCTTTTCCACAAACGACCCGCGCCATTCAGCCAGAAATCTATACCAGCCATCAAATGTCACCGTTAGATTCGGACCCATCATCATCGGGGATACAAGGAGATGGGAAGGTCACGCGCAGGTATCGCAACCGGGAGCACATATATGCAAAAGCGGTGAGTTTATACCCGCAAGTTTTGTCAAGTCACGCTAATCGAGGTATAAGCACAAAGCCAATATGCGTGTTAAACTTCAAAAGACTCGCGAAGAAATCCAACGGAATATATACGACATCGAACGTAATAGAGGTGTGTCATCAAGATGTTCATGATGTGAAAAAATTGCATGATTTCAGGATACGCGTCCAACTTCACCGACTTCAAAAGTGAGACCATCGTTTTCAGTGATGACCACTAGATTTGACATCTCGTTATAGGCCTTTTGGCCTACAAGGCCTGGCTAGAAAAGCTTGAGCGACAACATGTCTTCTCTCGTACGTCTTTCACCAAGGATGTGACTCTTTACAAGTATATGCTCAGCCTATTCAACTGTTTCAGCTTCTTCCTCGATGTCAGATTTGCACTCAAAGGAAGCCGCACCGTCACCTCGACAGCGTTCCTACTCGGATGCGGATCAAGTTGACATGGAGTTCTTACGACGCGCCTTTGCTAAGGCACGAGCTACGCTGAACGAGTTAGCGTCTACTCTTTTACTTCTGAATTATTACTGATGTTTGCCGTGCTAACAGACCTCGTCCTCCACGGCCCTTCCAACCAACTTTGGACAACTTGCGGCTGTCGCATCGTGCGAAGGATGAAGTTATAGAACAACAACTTCGTCCGAAACGCATCCCACCATCACCGTTACCTCCTGAGGCTGATTCTCAAGTCACTGCCATTTTGGCCAAACGTGGGGTAGTATCGAAATTTGCGAAGGAGCAGGTAAACGATTGTGACCTGGCGCGTTTGAAACCAAACTGTTGGTTAAATGACGAAGTTGTCAATTTCTATGGCGCGATGATATTGGGACGGTCGTATGATTGCAAAGAGAATGCTGCTCAGGGAGTGAATGGAAAAAAACTGCTGAACATTCATTATTTCAGCACTTTTTTCTGGTCGAAGCTAAAGGAAGGCTACGAAAAATCTCGACTGGCCAAGTGGACCAAAAAGGTAGGTTACCAGCTTGCTACTTTCGCAGCGGAGCTGACGTTTCTCAGCTTGACATATTTTCGAAAGACGTCGTGCTGATTCCAGTCAATCACAATAATGCACATTGGACTGGTGCGGCCATCAATTTCCGTCGGAAACGAATAGAGTCGTACGACAGTATGGGTATGAGAAGGGATAATGTGTTTAAGGTTGGTTTAGACTTCATTCTCCTTGGGGCCACCTTATCTTTATCACAGCTTCTACGTTCGTACATGGACGCTGAACATCTAAATAAAAAGAAGAAACCTTTTGATTTTACGGGATGGGAAGATTATTCTCTAGAGGTATGCGCATCTTTTCAAACTGGGTAGACTCGCTGACACCCCTGTAGGAGCCACAGCAAGAAAACGGTTTCGACTGCGGAGTTTTTACATGCCAGTTCCTCCAAGGTCTGTCGAGAGGCGAGGAATATATCACATTTACCCAGAAAGATATTCCGAATCTACGGCGCCGTATGATATGGGAAATTGGCAATGCTACACTGCGTGATGATCCGTAGTTTCAAGCTTTCCACATTTACTTGGTCGTTCTTGATATTTATGTTGTATATCTCATAATGTAGCCCGTATAAGACAACAATATTTTGGGGGTAGTTTATATGCAGGATAGATGAGACATGAAAAGTCTGTATGTATCATCGTCGAAACCACCAGACAATGATGAAGAACCAAAATACAACGACCAGAAAAACAATATACCATAACCAACGACATCCCTGTCGTTCTGCCATGTTATTCATTCTTCGAAAGGTTCCAGAAAGAATTCCAGACGTCTCCGCAAACGCATCGTTCTTGGGCAGACCGTGAGGCTAAAGCTCGATCATCGTTACAAAAAGACGGCGCACCATCTGGCTTAACTGAACCGTCGACTCCCTCACCTCGTTGCCGATCCCAATAGTAATCTATATGAACCACCCCAATGACGGGTTAGCGAAAAAAAAATACTCTTGGCGTTTGAGAGGAGACTCACATCTTTCAACAACTTGACTTTGGCACTGAGACCATCTAGAGCTTCGTCATTTTGACCTTCTAGGTCATCCGCGAACCGGTGTCCATTAACATGCGAATTATGGTCAATATTGAACGGGGAAGAACGACCAGACGCAGGTGGCGTAGCGCCAAGAAGTGTCGATCGGTCTCGGAGTGAACCCGGCTGTCTGATGCTTGAACTCGATGAGAGAATACACGAGGTATGCGGTGCTCTGGAGTTACCGTTGGGCCATAAGAAGCGACGAGTATAAAATTTCAGTTCTGCATCTGTAGAGCACTATTGGACCGAAGTTAAGTGAGTGACATGACCGGTGACACGTCTTTGTTTACACTACTCCAAACATCTATGTTATTGCAATATCTCTACATCTTATGTCGGTTGCTATGTATCAATATGACGTCCGTGACGATAAAAAAAATAAAAGAACGAAGTGGACCACGAGTGGGTACGCTGATCTACAGGATATCACCAGTGGTACGAACAGTATATGCAGGCGAATTATGGCATAAGATAAGATGTATAGATAAGATGTATATGTACCTTGAAGTGCGCGGTCTGATAGGCATAGGCAATGACACATATGTAGTAAAAGGTCGCCGTGGTGTGTGGTAAATCAGTACAGATGTGGCGCGTAAGACGTCGTGGCGCCTGAAGGTTTAGTGGATGCTCATGCGATTGAGATTCGTACTTGCTGCACGCCGGGGAGGGTGTGATGCCAACCGATTGTTTTGCGTAGCATTTTTCCTCTCCACTGGCAAACTCGTTAAGCGGGATACAGCATGCAGTGAAAGGCTCAAAGACATACAAGCATCTTTCAGACCCCGCCCGAAGTTCATCATTACAATGATGGAGAAGACGAAGGTGATAAACAAGAGGACGATGGCGATGATGGCTGTGACGCATCAGTGGATGCTATAGTTACATGGGCAAAAACTTACAAAAGACTGTCAGAGTTTGCCACACAAGCCTGAATTGAACATCCTGCTTGTATATCAGAACTTTGATGAGCTGTAAAGAAAATATAAGTTCGACATTCAGGACGAGACTGATTCCAACCTTGTAAATAAAGTAGACCATTGCACCTATGCATCCGGACATGAATGTGATCATCATCCACTTGTTTTCATGTCGTGCTGCGAGATGACCCTCCACCAACACTACTACGGACAAAGGCAGCGCGGCACAAGTGACATAGTACTCCCAATCACTCTTCTGGAGCACAAGCCAGATAAACTGCACCGAGAAGCCAACCCAGAAGAAGACGTCGAACTTGATCAGACATTCATAGATCTGATAGTTGGCGTACATTTTCTTGATCCTCCGATCTGCCCCTAGAAATTTGTACACCTTCCATCCAAATTCATGATAAATTTTCCAGCCAAGGGCAATATATGCAATCTCCGCGACCGAAATAACGATGGGAATGATGGTGGTCAAAGTATTGATTGGAATGGATGAGAAGCCGTCGCCGGTCGCGGATGACGTGCTCGAAAGCGCTTGACGAATTTCTCCGATTTGTATGATGGCATATACCAGGAAGAGGGCGTTGAATAATCTAGATTGGGCAAGTGAGGTGACGGAACGGCAGCATATTCGTAGTCGACTGACGTTAGACAGAGAAATTGGAGGGTATTCCGAGCGTATACGGCGTCCATGGCCATAGCTAGCTGGAATATGCTGTCCATGTCCCAGTCAGTCTTCGTTTTTAACGAAAGGAAAAATATACGAACTGAGCAAGGGCAAAAATGCTCAAGTAAACCGGCATTTTTCGAGAAGTTATTTGGCTGCTATCTTTATTGTCTTGGCGTATTCGAATTAAAAGCTCTCCTTCGATAACCAGATCTACTGTTGTCTCGATCACTACGGTGATAACGTAGAGCCGACAAGCAAGAGATTCAGGTAATATCTGTAGACTCATAAGAGAAATGGGGATAATCACAAAAGTAGTGATGACGCACCTTTTGCCATAAGCTCCGAGAGTCAACTTCTTTTGTAGGGGGTAGAGGGGGATATTCGTGAGACAACGGTTCATGCGACATGTCATCGGAGTGTTTAGAGGATAAACCTTTGCTACCCAACGGGACGGAAGGGACTCGGTGATGACCATGTGAGGTAGGGGAATCGAGGGTGAAGGTCTGGTGACGGGAATGCGCAGTGTATGGTGCAGCGTATTCATCGATGAGGTCGTCGTAGGAGGCCTTGCAGTCATCATGGACCGGATTTTGAAATGGTGTTGTCATTGTCGACCTGCGATGTGGAAAAGAGTGGAGACAAAAGAGAGACTCGGCGGAGCTAGAGAATGACTTGGTAACGATATCTTGTTGCGATGGTGGACGCACAAAGTTGGTATGTTTGTTATAGTTTGATTTATTTATTTAATTATACAGCTGATATTTTCACTAGGTGCCCTACATAAACTTATTGTTCGAAGCCTGCCAAATGTGTGTCACACAGGCTTGAGAGAGTAGGAAAATTGTAATGGCTACCAGGGTACAGTGTTCGTGGATTTGAGTCGAGCTACGATACAGTACGTACGGTAAAAATGGCCGAGGTGGCGTGGGGTTTGCACATGCTGGAAAAAAAAAATGAAAGAGGAACAGAGGCAACTGGCAAAAGTTATGACAAGGAACAGAGGATCATAACGCAAAACGGAATATCATGCTGTCGATGTTCAAACAGCGAGTTGTATTAGGCAGCAGTAAAAAGATAACAAGACTACAGGGTGGCGTGAGATGTTCACACATGTTGAAAATGGATGAACCTTGACATTCAGTGGAGAGACCTTGTAAGCGAGGTCAGAACCACCATGGAACAGGACCCAACAACTCCCCAAAATTCCTGATCCATGTGCAGATAAAAATTGAAGAAAATTTTGAAAATGCCTGGGTGGGGATTGGAACAAATTTTGGTATAACTGGAGTGATCCACTAGTCCTCAAATCAGAATTCATCCTCTGAGATCAGTGCCTTGTGAGACCCCATTGATGTGTCATGTTGGTACTCAGTGCAGAGTTCAACAGAAGACGAGAACACAAGTCCTACAGCTACAGGTGTGAGGGTTCATTTAGGGGGCCTCAGAAAAATGTCCTTCAGGGTGCAATGATAGCTATAGTATGAATGTAGAGTCACTGGAATATGATGTGCACACAATGTAAGGGAGTGGAAAAGTGCAATGTAGTAAAATGTGTGACAAAAGTGCAAAAATGTGCAAAGATGATAGATCATAAATGTGGCAAGCACAATGGGATAATGTCAGAGTTCAAATGCTGCTACAAGGATAGAACTTGGGGCAGGAAAAACACTGGACTTCTGGTCAGACATGGTTGCCAGTGGTCAGAGGGTTCAGGAGTTTTGAGGCAGAATCCACCAGGCTGTAGCACACCAGGTGAAAGGGGCCAGAGAGGACTTGGCTTCAACTTGTAAGAAGTTGCACCCTTCTCCTCATCAGTTGTCCTATTTCAGGGTGGAGAAAGTTCAGATTTCCAGGGGTATCCGGATGGAGGGCGAGGATAGGAATAAGCAGAGGTTTGTGATAGCTTCAAGGATTAAGACTTTGGAGGGTAGTATGAAGGAGTTGGTTGGCTAAGTCAAGAGTATGTTGAGGCTTCAATGAGGCTGGGTCAAGACTTGATAATTGACTAATAGACAAATATACAGATGTATAATGTATAATTTGCAAACTGAGGTACAAGGCTAAACTATGGGCACTTAAATAATAAAGGTTGGAAGAATAATGGAAAATGCAGAAGTTTACTAACAGATCTTTGTAAGTGTCCATGACCATAATTGGTAAGACTGTATTAGGAATAAAGTGAGTAAGCAAATGATTACTAAGGCATGTGAGGACTTGTCTGATGACTAAAAAATGCTGCAGCTGGAATGCCAGTAGAGATTATCAGAAAAGAGCCAGAAAAGGTCAGGAATTATCAGGAATTGGGTGAATTGGGTCTTGACAGCATTTCCCCCTTAGTGCCAAGCCTATGAGGCATGTGAGGGTTTGAGAATCCACTCAAAAGCTGGGTCTGTGAATGGAAAATTTTTAAGTTCCTAAGCTCTAACCACCACTATGAACCCACCTACACAAACCACAGCTGAATGCATAGCCACCCTCAAGGCACAGCAAGAGGAGCTTATCCATGAGGGGCTCCAACTTGAGGAGGAGGAGCAGTAAGCAGAGGCCACATGGGTAGTGGAGGAGGAGAGGAAGAGGGCAGTGGCCACCAAGCAGACAGGCAAGAGGAAGGTTAAGGAGGAAGGGGAGGCAAAGGGGAGCAGGTCACCTGTGAAGAGGGTGAAGGGGAAGGCATGGGTGGATGTGGATGTGGAAGGCTGAGGAGGAAGGGAGGCAGAGGGGAGCAGGTTGCCTGCAAAGAGGGCAAAGGGGAAGATGCAGAGTCCAAGGGGGCTGTCACAGCCTCCACCCACACAGCCTTGTAAAAGGTGAGTCCTGATTCTTTACTACTGAGTATAATGCTGATGCTGTAAGGGCAACCTCAAAGCCTCAGTTAGGAGTGAGCTAACAGAAGGGAATCCAAAGTTAATATTATACTACATAATACAGACACTCCAGGTGCACCTAACAGAGGGGAATCCAAAGAGAAAATTCTAAGGACCCATCTGTCGATGCCCAGTATATTGTAAGGTATTCCCTTGCATAACAATATCATGTGACTGTTTTACTCATCATATGATCGTGTTGTACATGTTTCTTTACTCCTTACTATATATTACATTCCTGTTCTTGAGCCCAATCTCAGTGTTGAGAGTTAGCACTCTCTTCCACTTTTTTTTTCAACAAGAATGTAGCTTCACACAAGATCTAATTCGACCCAATTGACAATGAACCCAGAGCAGCACACAACATGCTTACAAATTGCCAAAAAACACATTGCAAGAAATTGTGTCATCCAGTAGGGGCCCAGAAACACAGAGTAGGACACGAAATGCCACACAACTCTCAATTCAAAAATCTCAGAACCTCTTGTCACCAATATTGAACACGCAAGCACACATACAATTGGACAATGTATCACTTGTCACCCCTGCACATAACAATGACCGTGAACCCAGTACACCACTGCTATTGCCCTTATCACCTCTGACTCCATCACCCCCTGCACGACCAATGTTGACCCGACAGGCAGTCAACCACTGCCTGATGACATCATGACCAACCTCGAACTGACCCCAACAAAACCAAAACTTGCAAAGACATAATTACTGCGTGCCCAGCTCTGACTCAGACTCTACAGATAGTAAAACCAAATATCGACGTGTTGATGTGTTCAGTTGGTACTCGGGGGAGAGTCTCAACAGAAAGGGTGAACACTAAACCTACAGCTGCAGGCGTGCTCGAGGTGAGGGGGTTCACTTAGAGGGCCTCGGATCATCCTTTGGGGTGCTGATGTGTTCAGTTGGTACTTGGTGCAGAGTCTCAACAGAAGGGGTGAACACTTAACCTACAAGTGCAGGCATGCTCAGGGTGAGGGGAAGTTCGCTTAGAGGGCCTCGGATCGTCCTTCAGAGTGTGGAGACTGTAGAGAGGTTGGTACAGCAGTTTTCAATGTGTGCACTAGTTGTGTACGCTAAAGGGAAGATATGCACAGTGGTGGGAAAGTGCACAATGCAAAGGGGCAAAAACACCCAGTGTGGAAAAACGCGCAATGGGGCCACAAAAGTGCGCAACGATGAGGAGGATGAAGGTGGGTGGTACAGTGGGACGAAGACGGCACTGGGATGTGCTGAAAGGGGAGGCACACAGGTTAGGGGTGCAAATGAGGTGAAAGTGCAAGGGGCGGAAAAAGGGCGCAAACAGTGCACAAAATGTGGCTATACAAAAAAAAGGTGCAAATGGTGTGCAAATGCAGCTATACAAAGGGTGCACTGCAAGAGTGCACAAACAAGGATGAAGAATGCAATGCAGGGATGAAACACAGCAATACGATGAGGGAATGCAAACGATATGCAAACACAGCTATATGAAGGGTGCACTACAAAGGCGCACAGACTGGATGCTGGTGCACAGACTATGTGCGACGCTGACTGAGCTATGAACTATGAGGGGGGGAAAGATCCTCTGGATTCTCTGTCTGTCTGCCTACTATGTACAAATGGCTTATGTGATAAAAATGGTAAAATAAAGTGTAAAAATAGAAAGCACCATGCGCTATCCACAAGTGCACCCATTTGGCCATCTAAACCCGACCACACTATGCTGCTGCCTCAGCCAATAAGATTTGCGCACCTATAGCCCAATACCCAACTGTTCTGGTGTGATGCGCTATTTTTGGTGTGCTCTAGGTCTCATGCACTCTTCCCAATTAATCTGCTTCAGTGTTATGTGTCGCATGCTGTGCCTTAGTAATAATGACATGATCAACCTGTGCCAGTTACCAGATAAGGCAATGCCAATTGGAAATGTGGAAGAACTATAAGGAGATGCTGTGGGAGGCCAAATACTGCCAAAGTGCCAGGATTATGTGAAAGTGCCCAAGTGCACACAGTCCAATGTCAAATAAGTGCAAAGTGCCCTGATTATGTGAGCATGCACAGTTTGCTCATGTTGGAATCACAGTGTGCCTCAAGTAAATGCACCAGTAAGATGGAAGCCGCGATGCACAGCACAACTAGTGTGGTGGATTGTTGTGTGTGTGATAGGGATTGTGCAATGAGTATGCAGCAGAGAATGTGAGTTGCAGGTAAGGCATAAAAGGAGCATGCAAAGGCGCATTGAGCATGCAATAAATATGAAAGGCAGATAAGGAGTGTGAAGGGGGGGCGTGCAGAGGTGGTTTGAAGCGCAACAGGGCGTATTTAGGGCGCATGACAGCAGGCAGCTATGGGGGAACCAAAAGCGCAGTAGAGATGTAAAAGGTGCACAAAAGCACACCTAAGCGGTCAAAGGCACGCGAAAGTGCATGAAGGTGCACAAAGTGTGTGGAAGCCATCTAGGAGGTGCGCACAATCGCAAAAAATGCCATAGTATGTACACAGGGTGATAGGGAGTTATATCAGCATAGAGACTACAAAGAGGCTGGTACAGTGGGTTTGGAGGTGCACACTAGTTGTGTATGCAAAAAGGGAGGTATGCACAGTAGTGAAAAAGTGCACAATGCAAGGAGGCAAAAACATGCAGTGTGGAAAAATGTGCAATGGGAGCACAAAAATGTGCAATGATGAGGGAGGTAAAAGTGGGAGGTTTGGTGGGACAAGTACAGCACTGGGAGGTGCTGCAAGGGTGACACACAGTCTAGGGATGCAAATGGAATGGGAGTGCAAGTAGTGGGAAAATGTGCAAACAGTGCGCAAAATGCAGCTATACAAATAAATGTGCCAATGGTGCACAAACATGGCTATATGAAGGGCACACTGCAAGAGTACACAAGCGAAGACAAAGAATGCAACAAAGGGATGAAATGCCGATAGGTCCACTACACACTATAAGGTCTGGAGAAGGATCTAATTGTATCAAGACATTATGACTCGCACTCCAAATTGCTACAAATGCCACGAAATTGACTTTGAACACTTTTCGAACTATTTTGCACTATTTCAGATGACTTTGAATGACTTTGAACCATTTTGTGACACTTTGAATGACTTTGCAGCATTTTAAATGACATCAGCCACCATATAGTTGTTTTAAAACACTTTTGATACATGCTGCATATCCGGGACAAACCATTTCATCGCATATCAAGTGCCACTGGATACAAGAAGAGACTACAAGAGACTTAGAATGCGATAAGTGCATTTTTATGTTTCAATGATATATTAAAGCAATAGAACAAGAACTCTTCCTATATTGGAACAATGTACATTTCACTTATTATCATTTCTCATTTGTTTTATGATCTACAAAGTCCTCATTGTTTGATATATTGCCTCATGTTTTACACATGTTATTATTTCCTTTTTAGTACTATCTCTTCAATTTGTATATAGACTATTCGTCACATCCATTATCATTTCGCATCACTAAAAACAATGTTTTGGTATTAGTGGTGATATTTAGTACCAACTGGCACCCTTCCTCTAGCCTGAGTTATTCCACAGATCCAATGTAACGTTGATGTGTTCAGCTGGTACTCGGTGCAGAGTCTCAACGGAAAGGGTGAACACTTAACCTACAACTGCAGGCATGCTCGGGGTGAGGGGGGAGTTCACTTAGAGGGCCTCAGATCATCCTTCAGGGTGCAAAGACTATGGGGAGGCTAGTATGGTGGCTTTCAATGTACGCACTAGTTGTGTATACTAAAGGGGAGATATGCACAGTGGCAGGAAAGTGCACAATGCAAAGAGGCAAAAACGCACAATGGGAGCACAAAAGTGCACAACGATGAGGGTGATGAAGATGGGAGGTGTAGTGGGACAAAGATGGCACTGAGATGTGCTGGGAAGGTGATGCGAAGGGTGGGGGCACTAACAGGATGAAAGCGCAAGGGGCAGAAAAAGGCACAAATGGTGCGCAAAACACGGCTATGCAAATAAGTGTGCAAACAGTATGCAAATGTGGCTATATGAAGGGCACACTGTATGAGTGCTTGAACAAGGACGAAGGACACAACGCAGGGACAAAACACAACAATACGATGAGGGGATGCAAATGATATGCAAACATAGCTATATGAAGGGCGCACTACAAAGGCGCATGGACTGGATGCTGGTGCACAGACTATGTGCGACGCTGACTGAACTATGGACTATGAGGGGGGGAAAGATCCTCCTGATTCTCTATCTGTCCGCCTACTATGTACAAATGGCTTATGTGATAAAAACAGTAAAATAAAGTGTAAAAATAGAAAGTGCCATGCGCTACCCACAAGCGCTTCCATTCACCCATCTAAACCTGACCGTGCTATGCCGCTGCCTCAGCCAATAAGATTTGTGCACCTATAGCCCACTACCCAACTGTTCCGGTGCGATGCACTATTTTTGGTGCACTCTAGGTCTCATGCGCTCTTCCCAATTAATCTGCTCCAGTGTTATGTATCGTGTGCTGCACCTTAGTAATAATGGCATGATTGACCTGTGCCAGTTACTGGATAAGGCGATGCTGATTGGAAATGCGGAAGAACTATAAGGAGATGCTGTGAAAGGCCAAATACTGCCAAAGTGCCAGGATTATGTGAAGGCACCCAAGTGTGCACAGTCCAATGCCAAATAGGTGCAAAGTGCCCTGATTATGTGAGAATGCGCAGTTTGCTCATGTTGGAATCACGGTGCACCTCAAATAAATGCACCAGTAAGATGGGAGCCACGATGCACAGTACACCAGTGCGGTGGATTGTTGTGTGTGTGATAGGGATTGTGCAATGAGTGCGCAGCAGGAAATGTGAGTTGCAGGTAAAGCATAAAAGGAGTGCACAAAGGCACATCGAGCACGCAATAAATGTGGAAGGCAGATAAGGACTGTGGGGGGCGCACGCAGAGGCGGCTTGAAGCGCACTGAGGCGCATTTAGGGCGCACAACGATGGGCAGCTATGGGGAACCAAAAGCGCAGTAGAAATGCAAAAGGTGCACAAAGGCACACCTAAATGGTCAAAGGCGCATGAAAGCGCATGGAAGCGCATGAAGGCATGCTTTTGTGTGCTGTGCAAAGTGTGTGGAAGGCATCTAGGAGGTGCGCACAATCACAAAAAATGCCGTAGTATGCGTGCAGGGCGATAGGGAGCCATATCAACATGCATCCAGATACTTCTTGACCTCATGTCTGTCTTGGTTGAGAATCTCAATCATGGTTCTGTCATGGCCTTTGTATATGTACTTGTGAATGTACTTGACAGCCTCTGTTGGAGCAGACTACATACACTGCACAGAGGAAGAGATGACACATTCCTTATAACCTACCTGGGGTTTAGTTAGTCTTAGAGCTAGGGTTTAGCAGAGTTAAGAACACTGTATATCTTCTATAGTACAGGTTCTCCTTATATACATAATAGTAAGGATGTCACATGACTCGGGAATGTGTTTACCACATGTATGTGCAGTAAGCACAGTAACATGTGTGTGCTGCATGCATGGCCTCATGTATGCAGCATGTATCAGGATTTAATTTCAACACCCCCCCTCAAACTGTACAGCGCTCTAAGCAGCTAAGTTTGAATCTTGAAAGTAATTCCAAGAGAGTCTCTAAATTTCCTGAATAAGACAGCGCCAAGGTTCTTTGTGAACATGTCAGCTGGATTATCATTTCCAGGAATGAAAACGACCATGACTTTGTCATTTTCTATGCATTCACGGTGATGAGTTCAGTTGGTACTCAGTGCAGAGTCTCAACAGAAGGGGTGAACACTTAACCTACAACTGCAGGCATGCTCGGGGTGAGGGGGGAGTTCGCTTAGAGGGCCTCGGATCGTCCTTCAGGGCGTGGAGACTATAGAGAGGCTGGTACAGCGATTTTCAATGAGCGCACTAGTAGTGTATGTGGAAGGGGAGATATGTGCAGTGGCAGAAAAGTGCGCAACACAAAGAGGCAAAAATGCGCAGTGTGGAAAAATGCGCAACGAGAGCGCAAAAGTGCGCAATGATGAGGGTGATGAAGGTGGGAGGTGTAACAGGACAAAGACGACACTGGAATGTACTGTGAAGGTGGTGCACAGTTTGGGGGTGCAAACAGAGTGAAAGCGCAAGGAGCGGAAAAAGGCGCAGGCGGTGCGCAAAATGCGGCTATGCAAAAGGGTGCGCAAACAGTGCGCAAACACGGCTATACGAAGGGCGCACTACGATAGTGCACAGACAAGGACGAAGGATGCAATGCAAGGGACGAAATGCAACAATATGATGAGGGGATGCAAACGATAACGCAAACACGGCTATACAAAGGGCGCACTACGAAGGCGCACGGACTGGACGCTGGTGCACAGACTATGTGCGATGCTGACTGAGCTATGAACTATGAGGGGGGGGGAAAGATCCTCTGGATTCTCTATCTGTTCACTACTATGTACAAATGGCTTATGTGATAAAATGGTGAAATAAAGTATAAAAATAGGAAGCGCCATGCGCTACCCACAAGCGCGTCCATTTGCCCATCTAAACCTGACTGCACTATGCCGCTGCCTCAGCCAATAAGATTTGTGCACCTATAGCTCAATATCCAACTGTTCCGGTGCGATGCACTATTATTGGTGCACGCTAAGTCTCGTGCGCTCTTCCCAATTAATCCGCTTTGGTGTTATATGTTGCATGCTGTGCCTTAGTAATAATGGCGTGATCGACCTGTGCCGGTTACCAGATAAGGCAATGCCAATTGGAAATGTGGAAGAACTATAAGGGGATGCTGTGCAAGGCCAAATACTGCCAAAGCACCTGGGTTACGTGAAAGCGCCCAAGTGTGCACAGTCCAATGCCAAATAGGTGCAAAGCGGCCCAGTTATGTAAGAATGCGCAGTTCGCTCGTGCTGGAATTGTGGTGTGCCTCAAGTAAATGTGCCAGTAAGATGGGAGCTGCGATGCGCAGTGCACCGGTGCAGTGGATTGTTGTGTGTGATAGAGATTGTGCAAAGAGTGTGCAGCAGGGAATGTGAGTTGCAGGTAAAGTGTAAAAGGAGTGCGCAAAGGCGCATCGAGCGCTGATGCAGCTCCCTATCGCCCTGCGCGCATACTATGGCATTTTTTGCGATTGTGTGCACCTCCTAGATGGCTTCCGCACACTTTGCGCAGTGCACTTTTGTGCGCCTTAGTGCGCTTTTGTGCGCCTTTGCGCGCTTCCGTGCACTTTTGCGTGCCTTTGACCATTTAGGTGCGCCTTTGTGTGCCTTTTACCATTCTACTGCGCTTTTGTTTCCCCATAGCCGCCAATCATTGTGCACCCTAAATGCGCCTCATTGCGCTTCAAGCCGCCTCCATGCGCCCCCCCCCCACGCTCCTTATCTGCCTTCTACATTTATTGCGCGCTCGATGCGCCTTTGCGCAATCCTTTTACACTTTACCTGCAACTCACATTCCCTGCTGCGCACTCTTTGCACAATCTCTATCACACACAACAATCCACTGCACCAGTGCACTGCGCATCGCAGCTCCCATCTTACTGGCACATTTACTTGAGGCACACCACGATTCCAGCACAAGCGAACTGCACATTCTTACATAACTGGGCCGCTTTGCACCTATTTGGCATTGGACTGTGTGCACTTGGGTGCTTTCACGTAATCCAGATGCTTTGGCAGTATTTGGCCTTGCACAGCATCCCCTTATAGTTCTTCCACATTTCCAATCGGCATCACCTTATCTGGTAACTGGCACAGGTCGATCACGCCATTATTACTAAGGTGCAGCATGCGACATATAACACCAAAGCGGATTAATTGGGAAGAGCGCACGAGACTTAGTGCGCACCAATAATAGCGCATCGCACCGGAACAGTTGGATATTGAGCTATAGGTGCGCAAATCTTATTGGCTGAGGCAGCGGCATAGTGCGGTCAGGTTTAGATGGGCGAATGGACGTGCTTGTGGGTAGCGCATGGCGCTTCCTATTTTTATACTTTATTTCACCATTTTATCACATAAGCCATTTGTACATAGTAGCGGACAGATAGAGAATCCACAGGATCTTTCCCTCCCCCCCTCATAGTTCATAGCTCAGTCAGCGTCACACATAGTCTGTGCACCAGCGTCCAGTCCGTGCGCCTTCGTAGTGCGCCCTTCGTATAGCTGTGTTTGCGTTATCGTTTGCGTCCCCTCATCATATTGTTGCGTTTTGTCCCTTGCATTGCGTCCTTCGTCCTTGTCTGTGCACTATCGTAGTGTGCCCTTTGTATAGCCGCGTTTGCACACCCTTTTGCATAGCCGCATTTTGTGCACCGCCTGCGCCTTTTTCCGCTCCTTGCGCTTTCACTCTGTTTGCACCCCCAAACTGTGCACCACCTTCACAGTACATCCCAGTGTCGTCTTTGTCCTGTTACACCTCCCACCTTCATCATCCTCATCGTTGCGCACTTTTGCGCTCTCGTTGCGCGTTTTTGCCTCTTTGCATTGCGCACTTTTCAGCCACTGTGCATATCTCCCCTTTCGTGTACACTACTAGTGCGCACACTGAAAATCGCTGTACCAGCCTCTCTATAGTCTCCGCGCCCTGAAGGATGATCCGAGGCCATCTAAGCGAACTCCCCCCTCACCCTGAGCACACCTGCAGTTGTAGGTTAAGTGTTCACCCCTTCTGTTGAGACTCTGCACTGAGTACCAACTGAACTCATCAGCGCGCAATAAATGTAGAAGGCAGATAAGGAGCATGGGGGGGCGCATGGAGGCGGCTTGAAGCACAATGAGGCGCATTTAGGGTGCACAATGATTGGCGGCTATGGGGAAACAAAAGCGCAGTAGAAATGCAAAAGGCGCACAAAGGTGCACCTAAACGGTCAAAGGCACGCAAAAGCGCACAGAAGCACGCAAAGGCGCACGAAAGTGCACTAAGGCATGCAAAAGCGCGCTGCGCAAAGTGTGCGGAAGCCATCTAGGAGGTGCACACAATCGCAAAAAATGCTGTAGTATGCGCACAGGGCGATAGGGAGCCGTATCATCTCCTCCCAACTGAAATACTGACTGTCCTCAGGCAGCATGCGATTGGTCAGCACAAAATTTTCTTTGCTCACATAAGTGGCCATCCTCTCCTTATCCATCTCTGACCACCATCTATCCTCTATAACTCTTTCCACAACCCATCTCTACCCGATCCGATGGCTTCAGCATTTACCTTAGCCCTCAGACAAACGATCCTGGCCCTCAATGAGACCCTCCCTGCTGCTGGGAGTGAGCAGACAACAATGCAAGCTTGGGGTGAAGGGTTTTGTAGTAAACTGGTGCGCTTTTTGTGTTTCTATAACTGGCGCAGGTTGCTAAGGGTCGGGGCATGTAGAACATGTATAAAAGCCATGCGGACTCTGTCCAAGATGACGCAGAACTCGATGCGCTCCTCACGAAGGCACGTAGTGCGTTCAGTGGAATCATGGTGGAGGAGTGGCTTGCTTGGGGCAAAGAGCTGATGCCCGATATGCGTAAGATGATTGAGGAGAAAGAGAGGTCTGAGGAATTTGAGCGTAGGGCGCACAAGCTGGCGGAGCGGCTGGAAGCATGCGCGGAGCACACCGAAGTGCGCAAGGCACGCCGCGCACTCTTGACCGCTGAATTGCAGGCGCCAGAGGTTAACTTGGAGTGGCTGGAAGGTGAGTTCAGAGCCATTAACGAGGCGAGCGATATAGATACCGCCGAGGCGCAGGAGGACGAAAAGGCGCGCGTCGCACTGGTGTGCTCTTTGCGCGCACTTTCTGGAGCTACCGATGCTGAGGTTGTAGGCGAAGGAACTGGGGAGTCTTGGAAGAGTGGGGTGATGAGCGAGGGGGAGAACGAGCATAGCGATGAGAGTGCCAGTGTGGATGAAGGCGCAAGCGCGCGCCCAGTGTGCACAACGCGGCAATGCATGTATGTTGAAGTGCCACCACTGAGTGGGGTTGGTGCCACCTCCAACGCTAATAGCGGACCAGTAAGTTTCTTTGGATATGCTTCAAACTCACTAAACCATTCCCCTTCTCTACGCTAGTGTGATAACTGCCGCCGCATGGGCCAACCAGCTAGGTGCACCTCTGTCAATGGAAAATGGTGTGCCTTATGCGCAAAGGGTAAGAGAAAGTGCGAATGGACGAAGTGCACCCTCGCACAGCTGCGCACAACTCCTAGAGGCAGGAAAGCGGCTACTGGGCGTTCTGGTCTGTCTTTTTCTCATCCTCCTTCCATGCTGCGCTAAACTTTCCAAAGGCGCATTGCAAATTGACAAGGGCAATGAGAGCGATGTGGGGCTCATCAGCCCCTCGAAAGAGCACACATCCAAGCGCCGCAAAGTCGAAAACGCGCCCCCTCCACCGTCGCAAGTGCACCCAAGGCTGCGCCACCTTACCGTTCACCAGGCAAGTGTGCACACGCAATCCTCGCGCCAAACCAGATTGGGAAACACCTCGGGGGATGCGGTTTATCAAGGTCAAGATGTTGAGGTACTCGACTTAGCACAATGCCACTCAGTGGTTGCAGTCTTGGGCGCCACGCACGATCGCCTTCAAGAAGATGTCCAAAGGTCGCTCATCGAGTTAGAGGTCGCTAAGAGCCGGTTGCACAGTGCGGAGCAAGCGGAGGCAGACGCAAAGGCGAAACTGGGTGCAGCCATGGAGCACCTGGAGTTCCTGGAGTCCATTGAATAGCTGCACAATGGTATAAGTTTTAGATAGTATGTTAATCAATCTCTTTGTTGCGCCTGTGATACGCATGGTGCGCTCCGAAGCAGTGAAGTGTGCGCATGCGTGCGAATGTGCGCACTTTGCGCCAACCTGTGCGCGCACTTCCATGGTACCATAAAACGAAATTTGTAAGCCCAAATAATATGTGCGAGAGAAAAGAGATAATATAAGCAACATTCGAGCAAGAAGTGTCAAGCGCACAAAAAACGCGCACCACGCAAAGGTGTGCAAATGCAAAGGGGTGCGGAAAAATTGTCCAACCATCACTTTCCTCCTCCCAACTGAGATATTGACCATGTCCATCGATAAAAAAAGTAAGAGATAAAAATGAAGCGCACGCGATATCACAAAGTCTAAAAAAAATGGGAAAGGCTCAGTAGATCATCACGGCCAGTAAAACCCATGGGTTGCGCAATCACGGAACGCGTCCAGATGCGACTTCGCGAATAGGAAAAGGTAACGTAAAAAAATGAAAGAAAGCAAAGCGTACGTATAAAATGGTGAAGTATCCATAGCGGTGCGCACGGAGCACTAGTTGCGCGCCTCATTGGCGCTTTCTTCTTCCTCAGCACTATCTCCTTGTGCTTCTTCTTCGTCAACTGCTTCTTCGTCTTCCGTGTCCACTACTATGAACTCTTCCATCTTTCTTAACCGCATTGTGGTGATATCGAGTGCTATGTCAGGAAGCGCAATGGACTTGCGCGCGTGGTATGGCAGTAGGTGGAATGCAGCTACTGGCCTGTCAAATACCGTCCCATTGAGCTCGCAGACTATGTATGCACCGCCCTGATTGCGCGACACTATAACTAGAGGACCGAGATAACGCGCGTGCATTTTGCGGTTAAGGCTCTTTTCGATTGCCGTGTTGCACATAAGAACTAAGTCACCACGCTGGAAGTCGAAACTGCGGATCGCTTTTGAGTGCGCTTTCTCGAAACGGAGCGCCACTTTGCACCTCTCTGCATAGACGTGGGAATGGATGCGTGCTAAGTCTGCTGGACGCTTTTGTAATGCACGCGCGCGCCGCGCGATCAAGTCTGTCGTGGAGAGTATAGAATCTGGGGGTGGGTTAAGGTATGTCGCTTCAATGATATCGAGAGGGATTAGAGGCTGCGCGCCTGTAACAATGAAGTATGGCGAAACACCGAGGCGCTTCCAAACTGTGATGCGCTCCGCCCAAAAGACTGAGTACAGTGCACTGAACCACTTTGATTCTACTCCATCTGCTGCTTTGATAAGTGCTTGACGCACGTCAAAATGTGCACGCTCAACAATTCCATTAGCACGCAAATTATAGCCAGATATGCAGATGTGATTGATATGATAGCGCTTACTGAGATAGGCTAGCGCTTTGATGAATGGCTTGCCATTATCAGTGACTATCTCGCACAATGCACCCCATCTGCAGATGAGGTCTTGGAACATCCAATCGCCAAGTGCGCTTGCATTTTCTTTAGGGAGCCCACGGAATTCCGGCCAAGTCGCAAGTGAGCAACGCCCTTGGACGATATAGCGCCGCCCTGCTGATACTGGTAAGTGCATCGTATCAATATAAACTTTACTGAACAGGGGCGCAGGCATTGCGACGACTGGCAGTATTAGAACCTTCTGTGTTTGCTGGATCTGGCAAATATGACAAGTGCGCATGAACCAAACAATGTCGTCCATAACATGCGGCCACCAAAAGCGCTCGAGCAATGCGGAGCATGTCGCATAAAAGCACTTGTGTCCAATGTTGTCATGGATGGCGCGCAATATCGGTAAGCGTCTAGACTCCCAAATAACAAGCTGGTGAGCACCATGCACATTGCGCTTCCATAGGCGCGTCTTGTCTTTGAAAAACGCGCTCGCATAGCGCACGAGCGCGCTATACTCGGAATCTGTGAAGTCGCTAGGGCGCGTTAGGGTATCCATCCAAATCCACACCAAATCTAACTTCTCATCCTCTGCATCTGCTGTTGCACTCCTTGGAACTTGGCTATAGTCATCATCGTAAATAAGCGCATTATTGAGTGCATTTTGCACGTTTTTGTTTGGCTCTGGCTGCGTCAGCACAAGTGCTTGTGCATCCAAAGACTGTGAAATGGGACGTATCGCATGCATAAATCCATGTAGCGCATCAATCCAGTCCTCAAACTCTTCATCCTCTTCTTCCTCTAAGTCCTCTGGCTGCTTCGGCCGATGCAAAAGCCCATCTGGACCATGCACCGCTCCCCTAACATGCACGAGTGTAAAGTGGAATGTAAGGATTGATACAATCCACCAGTTAATGCTAGCGGATGGTTGGATATCGGGGTTTTGTAGCATGCCCTTGATATAGCGTGCGTCAGTCTCCACAATTAAGTTGCGCACACCTATAATATAAAGGCGCAAATTGCGCAGCACGCGGTAAAGCCCATAGATCTCTAGCTTCGGTTGTGAAAAGCGCGCTTCTCTGTCGTTGAGCGTAATCGAGCCGAACCGGTTGTAAATGCACGTTTTTGCATCTGCGCTCTTTTGCTGGCAAAGGTAAAAGCTGACCGCTATCTGGGAAGAGTCGACTGCAAGGATAACAGGGAGTTCTGAGGAATAATCGATCGGTTGTAGTGCAGGACACTCTAGCACTGCTTGCTTGATGTCATTTTACACCGCTATCTGCTCTGGGCCCCATTCAAATGGAGCATCCTTGCGCGTAAGCCTTGTGAGCGCGTTAACGTGGTGCGTATAATTGCGGATATAAATGCGCATTAAACCGACTGTTCCCAAGAATGCACACACTTCTGACAGCGTGTGGCATGCACCCCAATTGTGGATAACATCTACCTTGCCACGTTCGGGTTTTCTACCTTCTGGGGTGCAATAATGGCCAAGAATGACAAAGTTTTCAGTGCACAATGTGGATTTCATCCCAGAGAAAGTGCCGCCGCTATATTTCATGCGCTGCACAATGCGGTTCACGTTCTGAAAGTGCTCCCACACAAAGCGCCTTACGCCAGGGTTCGCAGTGAGCGCTTCGCATGAGCCATCCAGTAAAATGTAGCGCTTCGAAGGCCCCTTGACTGGAACATCATCAATATAGGGAATGGTGTAATCTGGTATCTCTGGCTGCAGAATATAGCCCACATCATCGTGGAAGATTGGTACTGAGTTTGTCCAACCCATTGGCAATGTAACGAGGCACATTGCGCCATATGGTGTCTAGAATGTTGTAAGGTCATGCGACGATTCTTTGATTAAGCGCTCGTCATATCCCACATATAGATCAAGGACGGCGCTGCATGCGCGCCCCACAAATTGCTCTGCAAGGTGCTCAGGTGTAGGGGTGACACCGGAGTGTTTAATGGTAATGCGATTAAGCGGTTCGAGGCTATGTGCGATGCGCAGTGCACCGGTGCGGTGGATTGTTGTGTGTGATAGAGATTGTGCAAAGAGTGCGCAGCAGGGAATGTGAGTTGCAGGTAAAGTGTAAAAGGAGTGCGCAAAGGCGCATTGAGCGCGCAATAAATGTAGAAGGCAGATAAGGAGCGTGGGGGGGCGCATGGAGGCGGCTTGAAGCGCAATGAGGCGCATTTAGGGTGCACAATGATTGGCGGCTATGGGGAAACAAAAGCGCAGTAGAAATGCAAAAGGCACACAAAGGCGCACCTAAAGTGTCAAAGGCGTGCAAAGGCGCACAAAAGCGCACTAAGGCGCACAAAAGTGCGCTGCGCAAAGTGTGCGGAAGCCATCTAGGAGGTGCACACAATCGCAAAAAATGCTGTAGTATGCGCGCAGGGCGATAGGGAGCCGTATCAATGGGTATAGTGGTAGCGAATGTCTATATGTTTGGTCCTTCTTTCCTGAACTGGATTTGATCCAATAAAGATGGATCCCTGATTATCAGCGCAGATTGGTACGCGCTTCAGTACATATGTATCCAAGTTCCTGGAATAAGGACTCTATTTACACTATCTGTCGACAAGTGTTGGAGAGAGCCATATATTTGGCTTCTGTGGATGACAGTGCTACAGTTTTTTGTAAACAGGACTGCCAGCACACAATGCCACTCGCTAGAGTAGCAAAGTAACCTGTTGTAGATCAGCATTTGAGAGTGTCAGCTGCCCAATCAGAATCTGTGAAGGCCTGTAGCCCCTCAGACTTCTCACCATCATAGACAATGTTATATTTCTGGGTTCCCACCAGATAGCGCATAATGTACATCGCTTTGTCTAGATGTTGTTGGCTAGGATTAGCCAAGAATTGCGACATCTTGATTACCACATAAGCGATATCAGGTCGCATTCCGAGCATCAGATACAATAAAGATCCAATCACAGACTGATATTTTGATCTAAGCATCGCGTTGGGTGTTGCTGTGTTTTCCGATGGTCTGTAACCAGTTGGGAGTGGAGTGGGGGTCACTTTGGCATTTGTCATCTCGAATCTCTCAAGCACTTTGGTGAGATATTCAGTTTGATCGAGTTTGACTTTGCTTGCAGTCTGGGTGATGCGCATGCCTAGGAATTCCATGACTTTTTCAGTACTATGGCACTCCCAATGCTTTAGACAAGCATTTTTCTTTTCATCCACAAGTTTCTTGTTCTTCCCCATGAACAAGCCATCATCAACATAGACGAGTGCAATAACAATGCTGCCTGTCTTAGGATCCTTGTGTATGAAAATGCCAGCATCGGAGCTGGCGCGCACAAACCCAATGGTGCGCATAAATGCCTCTAGCTCTTTCCACCATGCAAGTGAGGCTTGTTTAAGGCCATACAATGCTCGGCATAAGTGCAATACTTTGCACTCTTTTCCCTCGAGTCTGAAACCCTCGGGTTGATCCATATAGATCTCCTCATCTAGTTTGCCATATAAAAATGCGGTTTTTACATCTAGGCCAGTCATATACATGCCCTCTAGAGATGCAAGTGCAAACATGAGGTGTATGGTCTTGTAGCGGACTACCGGTGAGAAAATCTCATCAAAGTCAACGCCTTCGACTTGTGAAAAGCCTTTGGCCACGAGTCTGGCTCGTTTTCTTCCATCCGATTTTATGGGAGAAAACCCATTTATTTTTGATCGTTTTTCGATCATGTGGAAGATCGACGATGTCATAGACTTGTCGTTTATGAAGAGCCTCTGATTTTTCATGACAAGCTTGTTTCCACTCACATTGCTGCTGCCGTGGTAGGCGCACAATATCGCGAAATTGGTTTGGAACTTGGCTTATTTCACTCGATGGTTTGACTGCTTTTGACAACCGCCAGCGAATAAGCTTATCTCCTCCTTCCTTGGTTATCTTTTTAATATAACCTGCTTTGTCCAGTTCCCCCATTGGGTGATCATGTTCTTGATCATTGGAATCGGGCACACTCTCGTGGGGTGCCGAACTCAGTCCAGCAACTGGTTCTTTCTGTTGAGATTGTGGTCATGTTCGGTTATGATCCGAATCTTGACCCACAGATCTCTTCCAATATCGATCACGTGCAATGTCTCTCTCTATGTCAGAGGGGAGTTGCTTCTCTCCATAGGTATTGCCAGGACGGTTTGGGATGTTCCTCTGCCTGCCTGATCAACGGGGCAATTGCTGCCATTCCTGTTGATCATCACATCTTGGATGAAAGTCCTCCGTGGTTACTGGAGGCAGTGGAGGAGGAGCATCTGTCACATCGTCATGCACTTTTTGCTCACTTGGTACATCATCATCATCATTTTCTGATGATGGAGGAAGGGGCGGATCTTGTGGCAGTATAGAATCATTGCCATCTGTTCCAGATGAGTGGTCATCATCTTCTGGTTCTGGAGGTGGAAAATCACCAAGGTCTGTATTGGCAGGAGTTTTAGCTCTGGGACAGCATGGGAACAACGTTTCATCAAATAGTGCCATAGCACCAATAAATATTGCACCACTAGGTCGCATGAAACGGTATGCTTTAATGCCATCTTCTAATCCAAGGTACATCATCAACTCCGATCAAGGAGTCAATGTGTTTGGACGCTTCTCCTTGGGTAGGTAGATGTAAGCACCACAACCAAAAACCTTCAGATTGTTTAGATCTGGGCAGACCTTTGTCAGGTCCTCAACCAGTGTCAGCCATTTCAGGTGCCTTATCAGGGTTTGGTTGTATAGGTGTGTTGCATGTTCAATGCAAAATTCCCACCATGATTGTGGTAGACATGTGGTAAATCGCAGGGTTTGCGACTTTTCCATTATTGTCCTTATGGCACGCTCTGCGTGCCCATTCTGTTGGTGAAGATGGGGTGCAGACATCTCTATTTTGATGCCAAAGTCCTTGAGCACATTTTGTAGCTCACAATCTTTGAACTCCCCCCCTGGATCAACATGCCAGCACTTGATTGTAGTGCCATACTGTGTCAAAGCCACTGCCCGAAATTGTCTGATGGCCACAGCAGCATCAGATTTCTTTTTAAGGCATTGGACCCAGATATGTGACGTCTTGTCATCCAGAAATACAATAAAGTATTTATGTTTATGGTACGATAGTACTGGAAGTTCCTTCAGATCGGAATGTATTAATTTAAAGGGTCTTTCTGCACATGAATCTGATTCGGGAAAAGATTTTGAGGTCATTTTCCTTTCAGTGCACCCTGGACATATAATTTTGTCTTTAGAAATAATTAAATTCCTCAGGAATTTTATGGTGCTATTAGGCATCTTCCCTAGCACCTCTTTGGATGGGTGTCCAAGTCGCTTATGCCAAGTCAAGTAGTCTGCGACATACATTGTTGCAACATTGATTCCCTTGGTGCTCAATATATGAGTCCGAGCCCAATAAATAGTGTCATGTTTCATAAGAGGGATGCAATCTATAATTGGGTTTCCTTGCTTGAAAAATAAAATGTGTGTGGAGGAACCATGCACATCACTTCCGTCTTGCAAGAAGATGCCCATTGACAGTAATCGAGCATTACAGTTGGGTATGTAGTAGACGGGGTATAATCGTGTTTCATGCATCTCTGACTTTCCATGACATACTACCTGATGTTTAATGAAGACTGCTCCTTTCCCTACTATATGAGTAGTACCCATGGCTGTTTGAACCAGGGTAGAGTCCTTTCTCGGTAAAGGCTCATAAGAAGCAAAATCTTTAATTTCACCAGTGAAGTGTTTTGATGCGCCTGAATCCATGATCCAGTCGGCACCTTTCTTACAATTTCCATTTGCACATGTAACACATATATTAAGATGTAAATTGTTCCATGATACATTTAGTAGCAGTAAAATTTCACATGAAAAGTTCACTGTGATCAATGGAATGTTAATTCTTGTGCTTGTGGCAGGGAAAAGAACTGACCTTTCATCATATGTACCTGTTTCAAGCGGTTCATCGACGAGCATTTTGTCGACAGCTTTCCATACTTCTTCATCAGAAACAGCAGGTTCCGATCCAAGGGAGATGCTATTGTCTTCTACCTCTACAATCCTTGGTTCTGGTTCAATCCTCCTCCTCTTACCTTCTCACACTGTTAGGTGTTCTTCCAGCAGTCGCAGATTTTTTGCGCTGCATGGGAGATTCATTTGCTCGAGGGTGTCTCAAGCCTGCTGATATTCGGTATAGACCGAATGAGAGGTAGAGGCTGTGCCCATGTATGCCTGTGCAGGTGGTCGGCGGCGAGGATCCCTTGTGGGAGTATGTTCATGCTTCTCGATGCGCTGGATGAGCGGCATCAGCGGTATGATGGTGCCATTACCATTTATAGTAGTAAAGGCTTGTGAGGCAAGGTGGGAATGTTTATCTTTAGGTTTTTCCTCTTTAGTCTTTTTGTCCCCATGTCGTCCATGCTTTCGGGACGAATCCCCATTGTTGCCCTGAGATTGCCATTTGGGGTTTCCCCCTTTGCGCTTGACAGCAGAAAGCTTGGTGGCCTGAGGCGGGCTGATGGGCTTTCCAACTGCTGTGCACCGTGAGGCCTCATACAATTTGGAGACAATGAAGTGAACGTTGTTCGCAGCCAGTTAAGGCGCATTCGCAATGTGCCCAGCAGGGCCCATAACCTGTTGGAGCAGACTACATACGCTGCACAGAGGAAGAGATGACACATTCCTTATAACCTACCTGGGGTTTAGTTAGTCTTAGAGCTAGGGTTTAGCAGAGGTAAGAATACTGTATATCTTCTATAGTACAGGTTCTCCTTATATACATAATAGTAAGGATGTCACATGACTCAGGAATGTGTTTACCACATGTATGCGCAGTAAGCACAGTAACATGTGTGTGCTGCATGCATGGCCTCATGTATGCAGCATGTATCAGGATTTAATTTCAACAGCCTCAACTGAAGAACAGATCTCGACATTGATGTGACAGTTGTATCTGACAAATGAACCAAGTTGTTAACTGATAAGCATGTTCTGAAATAAGTGCTCCTTACTTTGCAGCCAAATAAGGATTGTGTGGGACAACATGTCTGTTATCATAGACATAATTACACTTCCTCACTGTTCTACCATTGTTGGGTCTGGCATAATCAGGATAATTGTTTGCAGTAAAGGAAGTTTGTTCTCTGAACTCCTTGGGATACCTCTTGCTGCACCTATTGTCGACCATGCATGAAGCCTTGGGTTTGTCATGACCACAAGGACCATGAAGCATGCAGGTAGTTATAGTGTGATAGAGCATTGGCTGTGTGACAGGGTCAGGAATCTGAGCAGACACAATGGAATCAACATCATGGGCATCACAGATTTTGTCAGCTGGATCAAGAAATATAAGGAGGTGCATATGTGGAAGGCCTCTCTTTTGAAACTCGATGGTATGGATGTGTGCCACCACTTTGCCCAAAACACCATCCTTGACATCCTTGATCAATGCATTCTTTTTCTGTTCAAAGACACGTGCAACAATGTCTGGCCTGTCATAAGCTTCCTGCTTTTTTCCATGGGTGCTAAAACATGGATTAAGTGATTCCTCCCACAACAGAGCTTCCTGGATTTCTGGCCACTGTGGATTGGCAGTCATGGTGAGAAAGAGATCTGGCTTGCCAAAAAAGTGACAAATGGCCATGGAATCCTGGAAAAGCTAATTCATTTGCCTTTCACTGCCTATATGGGTTGATGGAAGAATGATGCAGCTCCCATGATCCTCTAGATTAATATTTTCATCCTGGTCACCCATGGCAGCATCTCTCAATCCAGCATACACATTGGCCCTAAGCTCCTTCTGGTGATGTCGGATCCAGTTTAACATATTCTGTTCGATAGATGCCCAAGCATCTACAACATACTGCTGCAAAAGATTTTCTCTCCACAACAATGGTGGCTGCTCTCCTGGCCTTGGGTGCAACCAATAAGCATGGTAGCATCTCTGACTGACATTGGGAACTCTTCTGGCTCCATATGCACCTTGGTGTGCAGGTATATCTGGGTGCCATCCATCTTCACCATGAGGAAAGAGCAAGACATAGTGCAGAGTTGAATAGGATGGATGCAACTGGCTGATATGCCTAAGCCCTCCCCCTCTCAGCCTGAGACCAATATCTCTGTGATTAAACCATTCCTCAGAGCCATCACCTGGAATAATAGCTGCCACTTCATCATTGGCTGTAGGGAGATTATAGCGACATATATCCTGGGTTCTATCTGATTGCAGCCATATGGAGACATTGTCCTGCTCTTCTGGAGGCTTTTCCTTCATGATCTGAAATGCCTGCTTGAATAAAGGCACATAAGGATAGGTGTTATTTAGCATGGCCTGCAGGTCTGTCATGATAACTGAGTTGAAATTATTGTTTTGCCACTCATGAATATTAAGCTGTGCAATAGGATCATAAATATAGAGCTGTGCATAGGCTGCAGGCCATCCAGGAGGTGGCAGAAGTGCTCCAGAAAGATGATGAAGATCGCCATGAATACGAAAGCTAAATACGCCTGATGTATCTGTAACAGAATGGTCCACCTTGACACCCAAAGAAGTGAATGCAAATGCAGCATTGTACTGTCAGATATTTGTTTTAAACTCCTTAGAAAGAGGACTTTTGCCACACAATAGATCTCGCAATGTGGCAGGAGCAGATTGGAAAGATGGCAGATGAATTTGTCCCTGCAAGCAGCAACTTCCAAACTTTGGTACAGCTCTGGTAGACCTGGCCAACTTTTCACAATCAAAATGCAAGGCATGGCAGTGTGGACACTCCACATTCATGGGTCCAGGTGAATGTCTGGGAATTGGCTCCTGATAAGGTGCACGACCAAGTGGTAATGGCCTTGCAGGTTGATGTGGAGGTAGAGGGACAGGCATAGGTGGAGGCAAAGGTGGCAACATTGGGGGATTTAAGAATGAAGCAGGTGGCAGCAGTGAAGGAGATTGCATGGGAGATGGTGGCAATGATGGAACATGGAATATTGGGTCAGGCAGCAGTGGTGATGAAGATTGTGGAGGAGAAGATGGAAATTGTAGAGGAGATACCCTTCCAAACTCATAATAATAATCTGATGGCATAGGGGATGGTGGAAATTGCAAAGTGGTCACCTTCCAAATTCATCATAATAATCTGATGGCAGGGGAAAAGGTGGAAATTGCAAAGAAGACTGGCTCCCATTATCATCATCAAATTTCTCATTCTCCATTTCCCTCCTCAAAGCAATCTCATTATTCCTCTGTTCTTCATACTCAGCAGCCAACAATGCAGCCATTTCCCTATCCATCTAAATTTGTTCTGCTTGTGCATCCACTTGAGCTCGATATTGATCAATCTGATCTCCAGACATATTGTTTGCCAATTGATCCAACCTCATTATTCATTGATGCAAGTTCCTGTCTGCAATGGATAGACATTGTAGCTCCTCAGCCTCATCCATCTGTGCCTGCTCATCTGCAAGCTGTTTGTTTCTCCACATCTGATGCATCCTGAAAGCCCATTCCTGATCATGCCGGTTACGTTCCTGCAATGCAGCCTCTATATTAATATGTCTGGGTGGATCATGATATCATGGCTCAGCAGCTAAAGCAGCTTGCTGGGCAGCTGCCTGCCTCTCCAGCTCCTGCAATTGTTGATTGGCTGCTTCAGTTTCAGCAGCTTGCCTGTTCCTTTCCTGTTCAGCCAGCTGCTGCAATTGCCAAGTATGCTGCCTAGCTGCTTCAGCTTCAGCAGCTTGTCTTCGTGCATGCTCTTTAGCTTCAGCAGCTTCCCTCTGCTTTTCTAGTTCAGCCAGCCACTGTAATTGTTGATTGTGCTGTCTAACCACTTCAGCTTCAGCAGCTTGCCTATGTGCATACTCTTCAGCTGCAGCAGCTTGCCTGTGCTGCTCTTCTTCAGCCACCTGCTGCAATTGCCAATTATACCTCCTAGCTGCTTCCACTTCAGCAGCTTGCTGCTCTTCAATCACCTGCTGCAATTGCAGATTATGCTGCCTACTCATTTCAGCCACCTGCTGTGATATCCTCTCTCTGGCAGCAACAGCCTCAGCAATTCTTCTTTCCTCAGCAACCTTCTGTAATAATTCCTGCTGATGCTGATACTTCTTAGCTGCCTCAGCTTGTTGTAACTCCTGAAGACATGCATCATAATCTGCAGTCCTTTCCCTCAATGCAATATGTCCCCTATGCAGATTATTGAGTGCAGGATCTGCTTGACCACCTGAAATATTATGCAATGGTCCCAGTCCTCTTCCTCTTCCTCTTCCTCTTCCTCTTCCTCTTCCTCTTCCTCTTCCTCTTCCTCTTCCTCTGCCCCTCCTTGTTTGTAACTGAGCTGCAGGTGGAATCACAGGAATAGGATTGGCCGAAAATGCATTCCACCCTGCTGGCAGCTGCACTTGTGGTATAGTGGCAGCTACATTTACTCCCAGTCCATTGTTACCTCTCCTAGGTAGTATAGGAGCAGGAGGTACAACAGGCAATTCAAACTGCCTTGGTGCATCCCAATCAGCAGGCATCTGCACCTGTGGTATCTGAGCTGCCAATGCAGCTCCATAGTTCAGTGGAACAATTCCTTCAGCAGGGGCAGTCACTCTGACTCTGCTTCTCCTCTCATCAGGATTGGTCATCTGCAACCTTTCCAGATGGTCTGCATCTCTAATTCTAGCCCTTTCCACTTCTGGTGTAGAGGGTCTACTTTCATTCCTGCAAACACTCTAATCAGCCATTATTATTGCAACATATGCCAACACCACTCACATATTTAGTAATGGTAAAGCCCAATAATAATTTGGTTCAATAGCCAACAATCCAGCACAGCTGAAGTAAGGTCAGCAACAACTTCCTTTAACAGCCAGTTGTCACAACACTCACTGTAATTCAACTGTTTTCAAGTTTCAATGGCCAATTCCAACACTTATGTAATAACAATCACAATTTTGCTATTTGATAATAGATAGCAATTGCAATAGTATCACTATTATAGCCCCAAATGTTGTGTGAAGAGAGGTACTCAACTGATTGTCGTGCACTCTCTCTCCACATGTAAGGAATTGTCAGCTATTTGGTCGTGTTGTGCACATTCCAGAAGAGGCATGAAAGTAGGTGTCCACTATATCGCAACCAAAACTTTATGCATGGAAATCTCCCTTTTTGGTATTTGACTTGTTACTGACCTCATTACACATTTCTATTGACATGTTACTGACTTCATTAAATTTATATTGACCTGTTACTGACTCAGACTTTTTACTGACCTCATTACAAATTTGTATTGACCTGTTACTGACCTGATTACAAATTTGTATTGTCATGTTACTCACTTCATTACAAATCACAAATTTGTATTGTCATGTTACACACTTTGTTACAAATCACAAATTTGTATTGACTTGTTACTGACCTCACTACAAATTTGTATTGACATGTTACTGACCTCATTACAAATTTGTATTGTCATGTTACACACTTCATTACAAATCACAAATTTGTATTGACTTGTTACTGACCTCACTACAAATTTGTATTGACTTGTTACTGACCGGTACTATTACATATGGGATGACCACATTTCAAACCCAGTTGTATTTGTCAGAGCTGACAAATTTTAGTCAGCTCTGACTAATGCCATCATTTCTGACAAATTTTGCACAGCTCTGACCAAGCCTGACAAATTTTAGATAATCTCATCAACCATCACTCCCATCATTCCCACAAAATGAACGTAGCCTATGTTATACAGCTTGTTGTCTATTTTTATCTCTGATCCCATCATGCCATCACTCTGACAAAACAGTCACAACATATGTAGTAGACAAGCTTATGACCCATGCCTTTGTCATGGCATTCACTCGTGTATATGTAACACAATGCTTAATCCCAATACATTACTCAACTCTTCAGTTGCCTTTGGACCTTCGGCCCAAAGTCAACGTTTGGGGGTTTATGGTCATACAACTGTTTAGTTGACTTTTTGGATGGAGCGAGCCCTAATCTGGTATCTGTATAAATAATACACATTGAGTCAACGTGGGGGGGTTGTGGTGTTTATCCCCATCCCCTTCTCCCCTTCTCCTTCTCCTTCCCCAACCCCAACCCCAACCCCAACCCCATCTCCCCCTTCCTCCTCTTCCCCTCCCCCCCTCTCCCTTCCCCATCTCCCATTCCCATACCCATCTCCCCCTTCCTCATTGCTATCCCCACCTCCCCCTTCCCCCTCCCCATCCCCCTCTCACTCTCCCATGTCCCCCTCCCTCCTCTACACCCCCTCATACCCCCTCCCCACCCCTCATACCTCTTCTCCATCCCCACCCCCTCACACTCTCTCACACCCCCTTACACCCCTCACACTCCCTCACATTTCTTCTCTATCCCTCTCCTGCCCACCCCCTCACACCCCCTCACACCCCTCACACTCCCTCACATTTCTTCTCCATCCCACCCCCCTTCAGACTCAGCTCACTTGCAAAGTTTCAAACTCCACATCAAACTCAGTCATGCTCCACCCAGCTCACCTCTATGCAACGACCACATTTTGAAACCCAGCTATATGACTAATTTTTAGTCAGCTCTGACTAATGCCATCATTTCTGACCAAGCCTGACAAATTTTAGATAATTGCATCAACCATCAGTCCCATCATTCCCACAAAATGACTGTAGCCTATGTTATGCAGCGTGTCACCTATTTTTAGCCCTGATCCCATCACACCATCACTTCCACAAAAATCGTCATAGCATCTATTACATATGTTACAGTTGTTTTGTGGGAGTGATGGCATGATGGCATCAGCTAAAGGGGGGAATTTTTCGGCCAAGATCGGTGATTGATGGGGACGATGCACACAACATATGCTACAGTCATTTTGTGGGAATGATGGATTGATGGGATTATCTAAAATTTGTCAGAGCTGTGCAAAATTGGTCAGCGCTGTGCAACATTAGTCAGAAATGATGGCATTAGTCAGAGCTGACTAAAAATTAGTCATATAACTGGGTTTCAAAATGTGGTCATAGCATATGTAGAGGTGAGCTGCAGCTGAGTTTGAAGTGGAGTTTAAAACTTTGCAAGTGAGCTGAGTGTGGAGAGGAGTGTGAGGGGAGTGTGAGGGGTGGGGTGGGGTGTGAGGGGGATGGAGGAGAGGTATGAGGGGTGGGGAGGGGGTATGAGAGGGTGTAGAGGGGGGAGGGGGACATGGGAAAGTGAGAGGGGGATGGGGAGGGGGAAGAGGGAGGTGGAGATAGAGGAGATGGAGATGGGTAAGGGGGAGATGGAGATGGGGGAGATGGGGATAGAGATGGGGGAGATGGGGGAGATGAGGAAGGGGGAGGGGGAGATGAGGAAGAGAGAGGTGGGGATGAGGGTGGGGATGGGTATGGGTATGGGTATGGGTATGGGAAAGAGAAAGGGAAAGGGAGAGATGGAGATGGAGAGAGAGATAGAGATTGGAATGGGGATAAACACCACAACCCCCCCACATTGACTTGGGGCCAAGGATCCCAAGTAAACTGAAGAGTTGTGTACTACTTTATCTAAAAGTCAAGGAAAGAGTTGTGTCACCACGAACCCCCAAACGTTGACTTTGGGCCGAAGGTCCAAAGGGAACTGAAGAGTTGAGTAACTGTAGTGGGATTAAGCATTGTGTTACATATACGCGAGCTGGCCCATGCCGGTGTCAGGCTGAGCGAGCAAGGTGAGTGAATGCCATGACAAAGGCATGGGTCATAAGCTCGTCTACTACATATGTTACGACCATTTTGTGAGAGTGATGGTGTGATGGGATCAGGGCTAAGAATAGATGACGAGCTGTATAATGTAGGCTATGTTCGTTTTGTGGGAATGATGGGAGTGATGGTTGATGGGATTATCTAAAATTTGTCAGAGCTGTGCAAAATTGGTCAGCGCTGTGCAACATTTGTCAGAAATGATGGCATTAGTCAGATAACTGGGTTTGAAACGTCGTCATATAGCACCAACAATACCAGTCAGTAACAAGTCAATACAAATTTGTGATTTGTAATGTGATCAGTAACAAGTCAATACAAATTTGTGATTTTGTAACGAAGTCAGTAACATGACAATACAAATTTGTAGTGAGGTCAGTAACAAGTCAATACAAATTTGTGATTTGTAATGAAGTCTGTAACATGACAATACAAATTTGTGATTTGTAATGAAGTCTGTAACATGACAATACAAATTTGTAATAACAGGTCAATACAAATTTATAACGAGGTCAGTAAAAAGTCTGAAGTCAGTAACAGGTCAATTCAAATTTAATGAAGTAATAACATGTCAATAGAAATATGTAATGAGGTCAGTAACAAGTCAAATACCAAAAAGGGAGATTTGGGTGCATAAAATTTCGGTTGCGATATAGTGGACACCTACTTTCATGCCTCTTCTGGAACACACACAACATGACCAAACAGCTGACAATTCCTTACATGTGGAGAGAGAGTGCACGACAATCAGTTGAGTACCTCTCTTCACACAACATTTGGGGCTATAATAGTGATACTATTGCAATTGCTATCTATTATCAAATAGCAAAATTGGGATTGTCATTATATAAGAGTTGGAATTGGCTATTGAAATTTGAACACAGTTGAATTACAGTGAGTGTTGTGACAACTGGCTTTTAAAGGAAGTTGTTGCTGACCTTACTTCAGCTGTGCTACATTGTTGGCTATTGAACAAAATTATTATTGGGCTTTACCATTACTAAATATGTGAGTGGTGTTGGCATATGTTGCAATAATAATGGCTTATGAGACTATTTGCAGGAATCAAAGTAGACCTTCTACACCAGAAGTGGAAAGGGCTAGAATTAGAGATGCAGACCATCTGGAAAGGTTGCAGATGACCAATCCTGATGAGAGGAGAAGCAGAGTCAGAGTGACTGCCCCTGCTGAGGGAATTGTTCCACTGAACTATGGAGCTGCATTGGCAGCTCAGATACCACAGGTGCAGATGCCTGCTAATTGGGATGCTCCAAGGCAGTTTGAATTGCCTGTTGTACCTCCTGCTCCTGTATTACATAGGAGAGGGGCTCCTGTGATGCCATCTGGACCTGTTTTGGCAAACCATGGAATAGAGGCAAATATAGCTTCTACTATACCACAGGTTCAATTGCCAGCAGGGTGGAATGCACCTTTGGCCAATCCTATTCCTGTAATTCCACCTGCACCTCAGTTACAAACAAGAAGGGGCAGAGGAAGAGGAAGAGAAAGAGGATTGGGACCATTGCATAATATTTCAGGTGGTCAAGCAGATCCTGCACTCAATAATCTGCATAGGGGACATATTGCATTGAGGGAAAGGACTGCAGATTATGAGGCCCATATTCAGGAATTGCAACAAGAAACAGCTAAACGGTATCAGCATCAGCAGGAGCTATTACAGAAGATTGCTGAGGAAAGAAGAATTGCTGAAGCTACTGCTGCCAGAGAAAGGATATCACAGCAAGTAGCTGAAGTAAGTAGGCAGCATAATCTGCAATTGCAGCAGGTGAATGAACAGAGGCAAGCCACTGAAGTGGAAGCAGCTAGGTGGCACAATTGGCAATTGCAGCAGTTGGCTGAACAAGAGCAGCACAGGCAAGCTGCTGCAGTTGAGGAGTATAAACAAAGACAAGCTGCTGAAGCTGAAGCAGCTAGGCAGCATAATTGGCAATTGCAGCAGCTGGCTGAACAGAAAAGGCAGAGGGAAGCTGCTGAAGCTGAAGAGGATGCACAAAGACAAGCTGCTGAAGTTGAAGCAGCTAGGCAGCATAATTTGCAATTGCAGCAGCTGGCTGAACAGGAAAGAAACAGGCAAGCTGCTGAAGCTGAGGAGTATGCCCAAAGACAAGCTGCTGAAGCTGAAGCAGCTAGGCAGCACAATCAACAATTGCAGCAGCTGGCTGAACAGGAAAGGGACAGGCAGGCAGCTGCACAGCAAGCTGCTTTAGCTGCTGAGCCACGATATCATGATCCACCCAGACATATTAATATAGAGGCTGCATTGCAAGAACGTAACAGGCGCGATCAGGAATGGGCTTTCAGGATGCATCAGATGTAGAGAAACGAACAGCATGCAGATGAGCAGGCACAGATGGATGAGGCTGAGGAGCTACAACGTCTATCCATTGCAGACAGGAATTTGCATCAACGAATGATGAGGTTGGATCAATTAGCTAACAATATGTCTGGAGATCGGATTGATCAATATCGAGCTCAAGTGGATGCACAGGCAGAACAAATTCAGATGGATAAGGAAATGGCTGCATTGTTGGCTGCTGAGTATGAAGAACAGAGGAATAATGAGATTGCTTTGAGGAGGGAAATGGAGAATGAGGAATCTGATGATGATGATGGAAGCCAGTCTTCTTTGCAATTTCCACCTTCTCCCCTGCCATCAGATTATTATGATGGATTTGGAAGAGCGACTGCTTTACAATTTCCACTATCTCCTATGCCATCAGATTATTATGATGAGTTTGGAAGGTTATCTCCTCTACAATTTCCATCTTCTCCTCCGCAATCTTCATCACCACTGCTGCCTGATCCAATATTCCATGTTCCATCATTGCCACCATCTCCCATGCAATCTCCTTCACTGCTGCCACCTGCTTCATTCCTGAATCCCCCAATGTTGCCACCTTTGCCTCCACCTATGCCTGTCCCTCTACCTCCACATCAACCTGCAAGGCCATTACCACTCAGTCGTGCACCTTATCAGGAGCCAATTCCAAGACATTCACTTGGACCCATGAATGTGGAGTGTCCACACTGCCATGCCTTGCATTTTGACTGTGAAAAGCTGACCAAGTCTACCAGAGCTGTGCCAAAGTTTGGAAGTTGCTGTTTGCAGGGACAAATTTGTCTGCCATCTTTCTGACCTGCTCCTGCGACATTGCGGGATCTGTTGTGTGGCAAAAGTCCTCTTTTCAAAGAATTTAAAACAAATATCTGACAGTACAATGCTGCATTTGCATTCACTTCTTTAGGTGTCAAGGTGGACCATTCTGTTACAGGTACATCAGGCGTATACAGCTTTCGTATTCATGGCGATCTTCATCATCTTTCTGGAGCACTTCTCTTACCTCCTGGACAGCCTGCAGCCTATGCACAGCTCTATATTCATGATCCTATTGCACAGCTCAACATTCGGGAGCAGTGAAACAATAATCTCAACTCAGTTATCATGACAGACCTGCAGGCCATGCTGAATAACACCCATCCTTATGTGCCTTTATTCAAGCAGGCATTCCAGATCATGAGGGAAAAGCCTCCAGAAGAGCAGGACAATGTCTCCATATGGCTGCGATCAGATAGAACCCAGGATTTATGTGGTTATAATCTTCCTACAGCCAATGATGAAGTGGCAGCTATTATTCCAGGTGATGGCTCTGAGGAACGGTCTAATCACAGAGATATTGTTCTCAGGCTGAGAGGGGGAGGGCTTAGGCGTATCAGCCAGTTGCATCCATCCTATTCAACTCTGCACTATGTCTTGCTCTTTCCTCATGGTGAAGATGGATGGCACCCAGATATACCTGCACACCAAGGTGCATATGGAGCCAGAAGAGTTCCCAATGTCAGTCAGAGATGCTACCATGCTTATCGGTTACACCCAAGGCCAGGAGAGCAGCCACCATTGTTTTGGGGTGGAAATCTTTTGCAGCAGTATGTTGTAGATGCTTGGGCATCTATCAAACAGAATATGTTAAACTGGGTCCGACATCACCAGAAGGAGCTTAGGGCTGATGTGTATGCTGGATTGAGAGATGCTGCCATGGGTGACCAGGATGAAAATATTAATCTAGAGGATCATGGGAGTCGCATCATTCTTCCATCAACCCATATAGGCAGTGAAAGGCAAATGAATCAGCTTTTCCAGGATTCCATGGCCATTTGTCGCTTTTTCAGCAAGCCAGATCTTTTTCTCACCATGACTGCCAATCCACAGTGGCCAGAAATTCAGGAAGCTCTGTTGCAGGAGGAATCACCCAATCCACGTTTTAGCACCCATGGAAAAAGGCAGGAAGCTTATGACAGGCCAGACATTGTTGCATGTGTCTTTGAACAGAAAAAGAATGCATTGATCAAGGATATCAAGGATGGTGTTTTGGGCAAAGTGGTGGCACACATCCATACCATCGAGTTTCAAAAGAGAGGCCTTCCACATATGCACCTCCTTATATTTCTCGATCCAGCCGACAAAATCCGTGATGCACATGATGTTGATTCCATTGTGTCTGCTCAGATTCCTGACCCTATCACACAGCCAATGCTCTATCACACTATAACTACCTGCATGCTTCATGGTCCTTGCGATCATGACAAACCCAAGGCTTCATGCATGGTTGACAATAGGTGCAGCAAGAGGTATCCCAAGGAGTTCAGAGAACAAACCTCCTTTACTGCAAACAATTATCCTGATTATGCCAGACCCAACAATGGTAGAACGGTGAGGAAGTGTAATTATGTCTATGATAACAGACATGTTGTCCTGCACAATCCTTATTTGGCTGCAAAGTAAGGAGCACTTATTTCAGAACATGCTTATCAGTTAACAACTTGGTTCATTTGTCAGATACAACTGTCACATCAATGTTGAGATCTGTTCTTCAGTAGAGGCTGTCAAGTACATTCACAAGTACATATACAAAGGCCATGACAGAACCATGATTGAGATTCTTTACCAAGACAGAGATGAGGTCAAGGAGTATCTGGATGCACGTTACATTGGATCTGTGGAAAGCTGCTGGCACATGAATGAATTTGGAATGCATGCAGAGTCTCCTCATGTTTATCGTCTGCCTGTCCATCTGGAGGACCAGCAAACTGTCTACTTCAATGCAGATGACAACATTGATGAGGTTTTGGAGAGGCCTGCTGCCAAGACCACATGTCTCACTGCTTGGTTTGAAGCCAACAGAACATATGAAGCAGCACGTACTGTCACCTACCAGAACTTTCCTCAAGCATGGGTCTACAATCCAACCAAGAAGCAGTGGAATCCAAGAAGATGTGGCGAGGCTGCCATTGGCAGAATGTATTTCCTTCTCCTGCCCAGGGGGAAAGGTTCTACCTCAGGCTCCTTCTTACTGTTGTCACAGGGGCAACATCATTCCAGCACTTGTGCACTGTCAATGGTGTCATCCATAATACATTCAAGTGGGCCTGTGTTGCATTGGGTCTTTTGCAGGATGACCAGGAATGGGTCCAGTGTCTTACAGAGGCATCACAGATGCAGCTTGGTTCCTCTCTCAGATTGCTCTTTGCCACCATTCTTCTTCATTGCAATCCAACATCACCTGACATCCTCTGGAACCAGTTCAAACATCACATTTGTGATGACCTCAGAGTCAAGCTTCTTTCCATCTATCCAGATACAGACTTTACAGATGATCAAGTCTACATGTATGGCTTGCATCTCATCAATCAGATCCTTATCAGATCAGGCAAACAACTTTCTGATTATTCAGAGATGCCCACCATTGAAGGAAATTGGCACATTGATGTTCCTGCCAATAGACTTTTGCAGGAACAGAGGGATTACAATGTTGAAGAGTTGGCCATCACTGTCGCTCACAATCTCCAGCTTTTCAATCACAGGCAGAGACAGGTTTTTAATGTTGCAATGGATTCTGTCAACAATAACAAGGGAAAGCTCATGTTCTTGCATAGTGCTGGAGGTTGTGGAAAGACCTTTGTCTGCAACACCATCGCAGCTGCTGTTCATGCTCAAGGGAAAATTGCTCTCTGTGTGGCATCATCTGAAATCGCTGCATTGCTTCTAGAAGGGGGTTGCACAGCACATTCCATGTTCAAAATCCCAATTAAAATTGATGACACCTCTACTTGCAGAATACTTCGAGGTTCAGATTTGCACCAGGTCCTTGATCAAACTTCTATCATCATCTGGGATGAAGTTCCTATGCAGCACAAATATGCCACAGATGCAGTAGACCACACTTTGCATGATCTCAAGAAGAAGAATGTTCCATTCGGTGGAATCACTGTTTTGTTTGGAGGTAACTTTAGACAGACCCTACCTGTTATTCCTAGGGGCACTAGAGAACAGATCATAGCTTCATCCATCAAAAGGAGCACTCTCTGGCAATGCATTACTGTCTATCACTTGACTGAGAATATGCGACTTGACAGAACTCCAGAGAACACTGCACATGCTGCCTGGCTCTTGCACATCGGTGCAGGCACAACAGTCGATGCTGCAGACACTATCCAGATTCCACAGAACATGCTCTGCCATGGAAATACCATGGATCACCTTATCAACTCTACATATCCAGGCATAGAGCAGGGGAACAAGCCAGATCAGTACTATTTGGATAGGACCATTCTCTCCTGCACAAATGACAATGTCGATGTCATCAACTCTCTTCTTCTTGCCAGATTTTCTGGACCAGAGCATGTCTTCAACAGTGCTGATACAGTTTCATTTAGAGAGCAGGAGTTAAACAACTACCAGCCATATCCTGCAGAGTATCTAAACTCTATCAAAGCAAGTGGCCTTCCTCTCTCCAGGCTGGCACTTAAGATAGGCTGTCCTCTCATGCTTCTATGCAATCTGAATGTCACCATGGGTCTTTGCAATGGAACTCGACTTATCCTTCTTGAAGCCAGACCACATGTATTGAAGTGTAGGATCATCAGTGGAGATGCACAGTTTGCAGGAAATATCGTTTTCATTCCTCGGATCACATTAGAGCCTTCAGCAGAGACCTTGCCATTACCACTTCGTTGACATCAATTTCCAGTTTGCTTGGCATTTGCCATGACTATCAACAAGTCACAAGGCCAATCAGTATCCCATGTTGGCTTGGACTTGCAGACACCAGTGTTCTCACATGGGCAGCTATATGTGGCACTATCAAGGTGTACATCTGGAGAAAGGATCAAGGTGCTGTTGAATGAAAACAATCCAAATAACAGAACTGCCAATGTGGTATACAAGGAAGTGTTGAATAGAGTTGTTTAGCAAAGGTGAGTAACTTGAGAGATTATTTACAGGAATTGGAAACTAATATAGATATCAACATAGACTTGGATTTAGATTTAGAATTAGAATTAGAATTAGAATTAGAATTAGAATTAGAATTAGAATTAGAGTTAGAATTAGAATTAGAATTAGAATTAGAATTAGAATTAGAATTAGAATTAGAATTAGAATTAGATTTGGATTGTACTGGGATTGAATCAAATGGTTGAAAAATGTATTGTGAGAAAAGTTTAGGGCAGGTTACTAAACCTTGGTGTGTATTCAATAACAAGTCAATAAAAGTTTGTGCTAATGTCAATAACAGATCAATACAAGTTTCTAATGATGTCAATAACAAGTCAATAACAAGTGAATACAAATTTGTAATAAAGTCAATAACAACTCAATAAAAGTTTGTAATGATATTAGCAACAAGTTTGTAGTAAAGTCAATATAACAAGTCAATACAACTTTGTAATAATGTCAATAACACCTTAATACAAGTCAATACCAAGTCAATCAAGAAGATCAAAAGAATCTCTCTTTAAAGATGAGGAAGAAATAAAAGCAGGGCGAGTTCGGTTCAAAATGGACATGGTTTTGTATAAAAAGAGTGTCTGGAGTAGCTGAAAGCAAAGGCTCTTTGAAAACGAGGAAGGAATAAAAGCAGGGCGAGTTCACTTCAAAATGGACATGGTTTTGTATCAAAAGAGTGTCTGGAGTAGCTGAAAGCAAAGGCTCTTTGAAGACGAGGAAGGAATAAAAGCAGGGCGAGTTCGGTTCAAAATGGACATGGTTTTGTATAAAAAGAGTGTCTGGAGCAGCTCAAAGCAAAGGAGTGTAATTCATTACATATGCTATGACCATTTTGGTCATTGCGTAACTGTAGTGGGATTAAGCATTGTGTTACATATACGCGAGCTGGCCCATGCCGGTGTCAGGCTGAGCAAGCAAGGTGAGCGAATGCCATGACAAAGGCATGGGTCATAAGCTCGTATGTAATAGATGGGCATATCCTCCCTGCTGTGGCATGCTGGTCAATCAATGTTTTCTACCCTGCATGGTACTTTCGTGGGCAGCTGTATGGTCAGGATACTAAGACAGGTGCTCCTGGTAGCAATTGTATGTGGTGGAACATGTCACATGGTAGGTCCTTGACATGGGGGATGTCTGAGGGGAAACAATCATGAAAGATTTCTTTTGTCTGCTTGTCGAGTTTCTGTAGCATGGCTTCTCCTGCCAGTTGCCCAATTCACATTTTGATCATTGCAATTAGGTTCAGCAGACCAGTTGTACATTTGGTCATATTGAAGCATTCAGTGTTTTCCTCAAATAGTGCCATTAACTCCATATGGACAAGTATCCATGCCTTTCTTGTTTCTGCTTGCCCAGTTTAAATTGTTTGTGCTTCAAGTTTCCAGTACTCAGCAGGGGATTTCACTTTTTGTTTCTGGTGTGATTTAGGGTCAGGTGAGTTCAGAAGATTGTACCTGGATTCTTTTGCTACAGCAGTCCACAAGTGTGCATCGAGAACAGTTTTATTTTTTACCAGAAAGTCGAGGCCAAGTATCAAGTCAGTATGAAGGTCTGGACAAATGATTGCATTGATAGCTCAGGAATGCCAAAGGGAATCAGGGGATTGGATGTACAATCTACAATACTGAGTCAATATGAGAGGTATTGATTCCTTCTTCTTTGTAAATGCACCAGAGATGGAAACAGGCTTGAAAAGTGGTCATGCAGTGAGACACATAATGTCCATGAGGTTGCTAGAAATCAAGACTAGAGGGGAGCCATGGTCAATTAGAGCTTGAACAGGGGTGGCTGCACATGTCACTAGAGCATCAATGCAACAGATCCAGAGCAGGTGTTGTGGGAGAATGAAAGGGGAAGGAACATACTCATCTACCTCATTGGCATCAATGAACTCTGAGTCATTGTTGCTCTCACTCTTTTCAAAAACAGTGTCTGCCTCAAAAATCGCTGTGACCATTGCTGGGTGGCAGTGTTGATCTTTTCATATGTAGCTTTGGCCTTGGCAGCATTTGCTGCCATTACCTTTTTGCAGTCTTCTAATGCAGGCCAGGGGTTGGTGCAGTTGTGGCCAATGTGTTCAGTGCAGAAGACTCAGCACTTGTAACAGCCCATGTAAAGGTGGAGCATGGTCTTCTCGTCCTCTGTGAGAGGGTTGAGTGCAGTGGATTGGGAGGCAGTGGATAAGGAAGGGGTAGAGCTGGAGGTGATGTTAGGGACAGCAGAATCTCGCAAGACATTACCACTCTTCACATCACTGCTTGACTGTGTAAACCAATAGATAGTCCATAATCGATTTCCTTGTTGCACCTGCGATAAACGCGTGATGCGCTGATGTGTTCAGTTGGTACTCAGTGCAGAGTCTCAACAGAAGGGGTGAACACTTAACCTACAACTGCAGGCATGCTCGGGGTGAGGGGGGAGTTCACTTAGAGGGCCTTGGATCGTCCTTCAGGATGCAAAGACTATGGGGAGGCTGGTATGGCAGTTTTCAATGTGTGCACTAGCTGTGTATGCTAAAGGGGAGATATGTGCAGTGGCGGGAAAGTGCACAATGCAAAGGGGCAAAAATGCACAATGGGAGCGCAAAAGTGCGCAATGACGAGGGTGATGAAGATGAGAGGTGTAGTGGGATGGAGACAACACTGGGGTGTGCTGTGAAGGTGGTGCATAGGTTGGGGACACAAATGGGGTAGAAGCACAAGGGGCAGAAAAAGGTGCAAACGGTGCACAAAATGCAGCTATACAAATAAGTGTGCAAATGGTGCGCAAGCATGGCTATATGAAGGGTGCACTGTATGAGTGCTCAAACGAGGATGAAGGACACAATGCAGGGACAAAATGCAACAATACAATGAGGGGACGCAAACAATATGCAAATGCTGCTATATGAAGGGCACACTACAAAGGTGCACAGACTGGATGCTGGTGCACAGACTATGTGCGATGCTGACTGAGCTATGAACTATGAGGGGGGGAAAGATCCTCTGGATTCTCTATCTGTCCATCTACTATGTACAAATGGCTTATGTGATAAAAATGGTAAAATAAAGTGTAAAAATAGAAAGCGCCATGCGCTACCCACAAGCACATCCATTCACCCATCTAAACCTGACCGCGCTATGCCGCTGCCTCAGCCAATAAGATTTGTGCACCTATAGCCCACTACCCAACTGCTCTGGTGTGATGCACTATTTTTGGTGCACTCTAGGTCTTGTGTGCTCTTCCCAATTAATCTGCTTCAGTGTTATGTGTCGCATGCTGCATCTTAGTAATAATGGCATGATCGACCTGTGTCGGTTACCAGATAAGGTGATGCCAATTGGAAATGCAGAAGAACTATAAGGAGATGCTGTGAAAGGCCAAATACTGCCAAAGTGCCAGGATTACATGAAGGCACCCAAGTGTGCACAGTCCAATGCCAAATAGGCACAAAGCACCCTGATTATGTGAGAATGCACAGTTCGCTCATGTTGGAATCATGGTGCACCTCAAATAAATGCACCAGTAAGATGGGAGCCACGATGCGCAGCGCACCAGTGCAGTGGATTGTTGTGTATGTGATAGGGATTGTGCAATGAGTGCGCAGCAGGGAATGTGAGTTGCAGGTAAAGCATAAAAGGAGCGCGCAAAGGCACATCAAGCATGCAATAAATGTGGAAGGCAGATAAGGAGTGTGGGGGGGGGTGCGCAGAGGCGGTTCGAAGTGCAACAAGGCACATTTAGGGCACACAACGATTGGCAGCTATGGGGGAACCAACAGCACAGTAGAAATGCAAAAGGTGCACAAAGGCACACCTAAATGGTCAAAGGCGCATGAAAGCGCATGGAAGCGTGCTGCACAAAGTGTGCGGAAGCCATCTAGAAGGTGCACACAATCGCAAAAAATGCCATAGTATGCATGCAGGGCGATAGGGAGCCGTATCAGTGCTCTGAAGTGGTGCAATGCGCATGTGCATGCAAATGTGTGCACTTTGTGCCAACCTGTGTGTGTGCTTCCATGGTGCCATAAAATAAAATTTGTTAAGTCCAAATAATATATGTGAGGGAAAAGAGATAAGATAGGCAACATTCGAGCAATAAATGTCAAGTGCACAAAAAACATGCACCAGCGCAAAAATGTGCAAATGCAAAGGAGTGCAGAAAAATCATCCAACCATCACTTTCCTCCTCCCAACTGAGATATTGACCATGTCCAAACAATAAAAGAGTAAGGGATAAAAGGAAGCACATGCCATATGACAAAGTCTAAAAAAATGGGAAAGGCTCAGTAGATCATCATGGCCAGTAAAACTCATGGGTTGTGCAATTATGGAATGCATCCAGATGCAACTTTACAAATAGGAAAAAGGTAACGTAAAAAAATGAAAGAAAGCAAAGTGTATGTATAAAAAGGTGAAATATCCATAGCGGTGTGCATGGAGTGCTAGTTGCATGCCTCATCGGCACTTTCTTCATCCTCAGCGCTATCTCCTTGTGCTTCTTCTTACTGCTTCTTCATCTTCTGTGTCCACTACTATGGACTCTTCCATCTCTCTCAACCACGTTGTGGTGATATCGAGCGCTATGTCAGGAAGCACAATGGACTTGTGTGCATGGTACGGCAAAAGGCAAAACACGGCTACTGGCCTGTTGAACACTGTCCCATTGAGCTTGCAAATGATATATGTGCCGCCTTGATTGCATGACACTATAACTAGAGGACCAAGATAACGTGCACGCATTTTGCAGTTAAGGCTCTTCTCGACCGCTGTGTTGCACATAAGGACTAAATTGCCGTGCTGGAAGTCAAAATTGTGGATGGTCTTTGAGTGCGCCTTCTCAAAATGGAGCACCACTTTGCACCTTTCTGTGTAGACATGGGAATGAATGTGTGCTAAGTCTTCTGGACACTTTTGTAATGCGTGTGATCAAGTCTGTAGTGGAGAGTATAGAATCTGGGGGTGGGTTAAGGTATGTCACTTCAATGATATCGAGAGGGATTAGAGGCTGCACGCCTGTAACAACGAAGTATGGTGAAATGCCCAGGCACTTCTGAACTGTGATGCACTCCACCCAAAAGACTGAGTATAGCGCACTGAACCATTTTGACTCTACTCCATCTGTGGCTTTGATAAGTGCTTGATGCACATCGAAATGTGCATGCTCAACAATTCCATTAGTGCACAAGTTATAGCCAGATATGCGGATGTGATTGATATGGTAGCACTTACTGAGATAGGCTAGCGCTTTGATGAATGGCTTGCCATTATCAGTGACTATCTCATACAATGCGTCCCATTTGCAGATGAGGTCTTGGAACATCCAATCGCCGAGTGTGCTCGTGTTTTCTTTAGGAATTCCACAGAATTCTGGCCAAGTCGCAAGCAAGCAATGCCCTTGGATGATATAGCACTGCCCTGCTGATAGTGGTAAGTGCATTGTATCAATATAAACTTTACTGAAGAGAGGCGCAGGCATCGTGACGACTGGCAGTATTAGAACCTTCTGTGTTTGCTGGATCTGGCAAATATGACAAGTGCACATGAGCCAAACAATGTTGTCCATAATGTGTGGCCACCAAAAGTGCTTGAGCAACGCAGAGCACATCGCATAAAAGTGCTTGTGTCCAATGTTGTCATGGATGGCATGCAATATTGGTAAGCATCTAGACTGCCAAATAACAAGCTGATGCACATTGTGCTTCCATAAGTGCATCTTGTCTTTGAAAAAGGCACTCACATAGCGCACGAGCATGCCGTACTCAAAATCTGTGAAGTCGCTAGGGCGCGTTAGGGTATCCATCCAAATCCACACCAAATCTAACTTTTCATCCTCTGCATCTGCTGTTGCACTCCTTGGAACTTGACTATAGTCATTGTTATAAATAAGTGCACTATTGTGCACATCTTGCACATTTGTGCTTGGCTCTGGCTGCATTAGCGCGAGTGTTTGCACATCAAAGGACTTTGAAATGGGATGTATTGCATGCATAAAGCCATGTAGCACATCAATCCAATCCTCAAACTCTTCATCTTCTTCTCCTTCTAAGTCTTCTGGCTGCTTCAGCCAATGCGAAAGCCCATCTGGACCATGCACCGCTCCCCTAACATGCATGAGTGTAAAGTGGAATGTAAGGATTGAGACAATCCACTGGTTAATGCTGGTGGATGGTTGGATATCAGGGTTTTGTAGCATGCCCTTGATATAGTGCGCATCAGTCTCAACAATTAAGTTGTGCACACCTATAATATAAAGGCACAAACTGTGGTAAAGCCCATAGATCTCTAGCTTTGGTTGTGAAAAGTGCACTTCTCTGTCGTTGAGCATAATCGAGCTGAACCAGTTGTAAATGCACATTTTTGCATTTGCGCTCTTTTGCTGGCAAAGGTAAAAGCTGACTGCTATCTGGGAAGTGTCGACCGCAAGGATAACAGGGAGTTCTGAGGAATACTCAATTGGTTGTAGTGCAGGGCAATCTAGTACTGCTTGCTTGATGTCATTTTGCACTGCTATCTGCTCTGGGCCCCATTCAAATGGAGCATCCTTGCATGTAAGCCTTGTGGGTGTGTTAATGTAGTGCGCATAATTGCAGATATAAATGTGCATTAAACCAACTGTTCCCAAGAATGCATGCACTTCTGACAGTGTGTGGCATGCGCCCCAATTGCAAATAATGTCTACCTTGTCACGTTCAGGTTTTCTACCTTCTGGTGTGCAATAATGGCCAAGAATGATGAAGTTCTCAGTGCACAACGTGGATCTTGTCTCAGAGAAAGTGCCACTACTATATTTCATGTGCTACACAATGCGGTTCATGTTCTGGAAGTGCTCCCACACAAAGCGCCTTATGCCAGGGTTTGCAGTGAGTGCTTTGCATGAGCCATCCAGTAAAATGTAGTGCTTCAAAGGCCCCTTGACTGAAACATCATCGATATAGGAAACGGTGTAATCTGGAATCTCTGGCTGCAGAATATAGCACACATTATTGTGGAAGATCAGTACTGAGTTTGTCCAACCCATTGGCAATGTAACAAGGTGCATTGCACCATACGGCATCTGGAATGTTGTAAGGTTGCACGACGATTCTTTGATTAAGTGCTCATCATATCCCACATATAGATCAAGGACGGCGCTGCATGTGCACCCTGCAAACTGCTCTGTGAGGTGCTCAGGTGTAGGGGTGACACTGGAGTGTTTAATGGTAATGCAAAGTGGTTTGAGGCTATGTACAATGCATAGCACTTTTCCATCTTTCTTGAGCGTGCAGAACCAGCACGATCTATATGCCAAATTTGAGCGCTCATAAACACCTGAGTCTATCTTCTTCCAGATAATAGGCCAAACTTCTTCGTATATGCCTGGCAGAATGGGGATGTTGCGCTCTATCCAAGGAGTGTGCAGAATAACTGGGATTTTGACTGGGGGAAAGAACGCGGTCTTGAAGCTGCCACACTCCTCATCACTCCATGCAAAGGCTTCATTCTGCAAAGACATCAAGTGGTGTAAAACCTTCATCTCCTCTGGTAATAGGAAATCAGTGTGGTGCTTTTGGAGTGCTTGCATGCGCTCTTCAGTATAGTGCCTGGTCATAGTAAATGGTGGCGGGTTTGGTAAAAGCGCAGGGAGTGCCGCCAGCAGATTGCCTATAATGTTGTGCTCAATGCGGTGATACGGCTCCCTATCGCCCTGCGCGCATACTACGGCATTTTTTGCAATTGTGTGCACCTCCTAGATGGCTTCCGCACACTTTGCGTAGCGTGCCTTCGTGCGCTTTCGTGCGCCTTTGACCATTTAGGTGCGCCTTTGTGCGCCTTTTGCATTTCTACTGCGCTTTTGTTTCCCCATAGCTGCCAATCATTGTGCACCCTAAATGCGCCTCATTGCGCTTCAAGCCGCCTCCGTGCGCCCCCCCCCCACGCTCCTTATCTGCCTTCTACATTTATTGCGTGCTCGATGCGCCTTTGCGCACTCCTTTTACACTTTACCTGCAACTCACATTCCCTGCTGCACACTCTTTGCACAATCTCTATCACACACAACAATCCCCCGCACCGGTGCACTGCGCATCGCAGCTCCCATCTTACTGGCGCATTTACTTGAGGTGCACCATGATTCCGGCATGAGTGAACTGCGCATTCTTACATAACTGGGCCGCTTTGCACCTATTTGGCATTGGACTGTGCGCACTTGGGCGCTTTCACGTAATCCAGGTGCTTTGGCAGTATTTGGCCTCACACAGCATTTCCTTTTAGTTCTTCCACATTTCCAATCGGCATCGCCTTATCTGGTAACCGGCACAGGTTGATCACGCCATTATTACTAAGGCGCAGCACGCGACATATAACACCAAAGCGGATTAATTGGGAAGAGCGCACGAGACTTAGCGCACACCAATAATAGCGCATCGCACCGGAACAGTTGGATATTGAGCTATAGGTGCGCAAATCTTATTGGTTGAGGCAGCAGCATAGTGTGGTCAGGTTTAGATGGGCGAATGGACGCGCTTGTGGGTAGCGCATGGCGCTTCCTATTTTTATACTTTATTTCACCATTTTATCACATAAGCCATTTGTACATAGTAGCAGACAGATAGAGAATCCAGAGGATCTTTTCCCCCCCCCTCATAGTTCATAGCTCAGTCAGCGTCGCACATAGTCTGTGCACCAGTGTCCAGTCCGTGCGCCTTCGTAGTGCGCCCTTCATATAGCCGTGTTTGCGTTATCGTTTGCATCCCCTCATTGTATTGTTGCGTTTCGTCCCTTGCGTTGCGTCCTTCATCCTTGTCTGTGCACTATCGTAGTGCGCCCTTCATATAGCCGCATTTGCACACCGTTTGTGCACCCTTTTGCATAGCCGCATTTTGCGCACTGCCTGCGCCTTTTTCCGCTCCTTGCGCTTTCACTCTGTTTGCACCCCCAAACTGTGCACCACCTTCACAGTACATCCCAGTGTCGTCTTTGTCCTGTTACACCTCCCGCCTTCATCATCCTCATCGTTGCGCACTTTTGCGCTCTTGTTGCGCATTTTTGCCTCTTTGCATTGCGCACTTTTCCGCCACCGCGCATATCTCCCCTTTCGTGTACACTACTAGTGCGCACACTGAAAATCGCTGTACCAGCCTCTCTATAGTCTCCGCGCCCTGAAGGATGATCCGAGGCCATCTAAGCGAACTCCCCCCTCACCCCGAGCATGCCTGCAGTTGTAGGTTAAGTGTTCACCCCTTCTGTTGAGACTCTGCACTGAGTACCAACCGAACTCATCAATTTCTGGAGCCCACCGCGAGGGGTTTCTGTTTATCAGACCATATTTTAGACCTCCATCGGCTCGCCCTTCGCTTCAACATTAACCACCTTCGCACTCTCCATTCCGAGCTGCTAGCAACTGCGCTCCAGCTTGGGGAAATACCAGTATTTGAATCACTCTTCCTAAACAACACACATCACTCGTCCGTGCTGTCTTTACCTCCACCTTCACCTGAATCATCCCTACCTACCCTAACTCCGTCCGCATCACCGCATTGTTCCCCACCTCCGAATTTCGCTGCGCTTTTACCAGATCTTAACTCTACACACCTTATTCCACCTACCATGGCTACCATGCACATGCCATCTGCATCTAACCAAAACGCGCTGCGCTTTGACCCTGCAAAACCGCACAAACTCCAGAGGTACTTTGAGGAGCTTGCGCAACTCCTCCGCGATTGTAACGTCACCGATGAGACCGATAAGAAGTTCCACACAGTGCGCTATTTGGACAGTGACACTGCAGACACTTGGAAGCTGCTACCAGAGTATAGCGCGACGCACAACTATGGTGCATTCAAAGACACTGTCCTAAAGCTTTATCCTGGCTCTAGGGATGGCAGTAAATGGAGTATTAGTGACCTGGACAAGCTCATTGGTGAGACTGCACGCGTTGGCCTCGTAACTGCAGAAGAAATCGCGCGCTATTATCGTGCATTTTTCAACATTAGCGAATACTTAGTTGCGCAAGGCATATTGGCGCGCTACGACCAAAGCTGCATGTTCGTTAGGGTGTTTCGACCAGACCAGTTGGAGCGCATTTTGAGCCGCCTTGCGATTGCAATACCGAATCAGCCTGCAAATGTGCCATACTCATTAGACGCAATACGCGATGCGATCGACTTTATCTTTGAAGGCCCAGCGCGCTATTTCCAGCCACTTACTGGGCTCACAGTGCAAAACCCCGATATGTATGCACCCTACTCAGCACCCAGCGCACCCATTTCCCAGCCACAACCTAGCGCACCCGCAGTCAAAGCAGAAGACATTTCAGTCTTATTTGAGCGCATGACACAGATGATAGTTACTGCATTGAGCGCGTCACGCAGAGATGGCGGAAATGGTGCGCCTCGCTCGAACAATGACAAGTGCAATGGTTGCGGTCAGACAGGGCACTATATCCCTGAGTGCGCTTCAATTGAGCGCCTTATTAGCGAAGGGAAGTGTAGGCGAAATGCAGAAGGGCGCATCATACTCCCAGGTGGCGCATTCGTGCCGCGTTCTATTCCAGGCAATTTCCTAGGCGAGCGCATCGAGGAATGGCATAAGCGCAACCCAGGGCAGATTGCCACAGGTCAACTTTCATCTAATACCAATTCGCAGCTCATCTACAATATAGCGCCCCGTCCAGCTCCAGCTGCACCTCTACAGTCGACGTACGTTGCCGCTTCAGCTCCTGCAGCAGATTATATGCAAAGCGCACCAAATGCGCAACTAACGAAGGAAGAGCGCATTGATGCGCTTGAGAGGGAGTTGATGGCGCTTTGCAAGAGGCAAGTCTTCGACGGCGTTGAAATTCTGCGGCGCGCACCGCGCAATACATCCAATCAAGAGAATGTGCATTCTACAACCACAGACATGGCACCTGCCGCCAGTATGGAGTCCCCAGCTTTGCAATCCGCTGCGAGCGCAACTGATGCGCCCGACGAGACACCCATACATCCCTATTCCAACATTCCAGAGGCACGTTTTGCGCCCGCAGCAGCAGATAAACCAGACATACCAGCTAACTCTTCCAAAGGCAAAGAGCCATCATACCGCACTGTCATTCCCATCCAGAACCCGCAGATTGTCGACGACGTATATGTGCGCGCCATGAAGGCGCCCTCTGTTACGGTTTCGCATGAAGAGCTTCTATCCCTTTCACCCGATCTCAGGCAGCGCCATAGAGAACAAGTTACCCCAAAGCGCATTACAGCTACCAGTGCGGAAGTGGTAGCTACAAACCTTGCGAGCGTTATGCCATTTGCGCACTGCGAAGCGCGCGCGCCTTTTGCAGGAGATAAAATGCTTAATGCGACGCCACCAGTTAGCGCGGCAATTGCAGGGCCGCTTCCTATTGTTTTGCAGGATCCATTTGAACAGTACCTTACCCATCTCCAGCCAGGCGAAATTGAAAACTCCGATGTTTTGAAGGTCGCTAAAGAGTCGCATGCGCTTCGCTCCATTGATTTATTGATCAACAACCAAGAGTACTTTGAAGCTATCTTAGATCCGGGTTCACAAATTATCGCAATGTCAGAAGCGGTCTGCCATCGTCTTGGGCTTCAGTACGACCTGCGCATTCGTTTATACATGCAATCAGCCAATGGAGAGGTAGATGAGTCGCTTGGGCTTGCGCGCAACATTTCTGCATGCATTGGGGATATCATTGTCTATGTGCAAGTTCACGTTATCCGTTCAACTGCTTACGATATTCTGTTAGGGCGCCCCTTCAACGTGTTAACGCGCTCCATCATGCGCAACTTTGCGGACGAAGCGCAAACAATTACAATCTGCGATCCGAACACCGGCGCCATCTCCACCATTCCAACAAAGCCTAGGGGGAAGCCGCGCCACTTCTTACCAGCTCCAGCAACACCGCACTTTGCTGTTCAGCATAACCCGCAAAGAAATTTTTGCAAGGCTTCGAGGAATTGATCTCAGACCAAGGAGAAGCCGCCACTATCATAACATTTGACTCTGATACCCAATCTTGTGACATTTCCGCGTTTGTGCTTATTCCATTTTCCGCTTCCGTTCCTTCCACCTCTATTATCTCTCAACTCTACCTATCCCAGTGTACCAACAGTCATGCGCAGGCGCTCTTAAATTCGATCGACCCTGTGGCACTTATTCCGGCCGCGTTTCCGAAAAGCGCACATGCGCGCGCAACTTTTATCGATTTAGCGGTGCGCGCACCGCAAAAGGGCGTAGTGACCAAGAAGAAGTATAAACCGGTTGCTAGAAAAGTCAAGCCAGTTATTGCACCCGTCCCAAATGAATTCCGCATCGAGCACAACATTATAGGCGATCCACTAGCAGCGCTTCCTGTGCTTTTACCAAATCCGCCACCATTTACCCCGACCGGGCGCTATACTGAAGAGTGCATGCAAGTGCTCCAGGAGCGCCACACTGATTTCCTATTACCAGAGGAGATGAAGGTTTTACACCACTTGATGTCTTTGCAGAATGAAGCCTTTGCATGGAGCGATGAGGAGCGCGGTAGCTTCAAGACCGCGTTCTTTCCCCCAGTAGAAATCCCAGTTATTCCGCACACTCCTTGGATAGAGCGCAACATCCCCATTCCACCAGGCATATATGATGAAGTTTGCACCATTATCCAGAAGAAAATAGACTCAGGTGTTTATGAGCACTCAAATTCGGCATATAGATCGCACTGGTTCTGCACACTCAAGAAAGATGGGAAAGCACTGCGCATCGTACATAGCCTCGAACCGCTTAATCGCATTACCATTAAACACTCCAGTGTCACCCCTACACCTGAGCACCTCACAGAGCAGTTTGCAGGGCGCACATGCAGCGCCGTCCTTGATCTATATGTGGGATATGATGAGCACTTAATCAAAGAATCGTCGTGCAACCTTACAACATTCCAGATGCCGTATGGTGCAATGCACCTTGTTACATTGCCAATGGGTTGGACAAACTCAGTACTGATCTTCCACAATAATGTGTGCTATATTCTGCAGCCAGAGATACCAGATTACACCGTTCCCTATATTGACGATGTTCCAGTCAAGGGGCCTTCGAAGCGCTACATTTTACCGGATGGCTCGTGCGAAGCGCTCACTGCGAACCCTGGTGTAAGGCGCTTTGTGTGGGAGCACTTTCAGAACGTGAACCGCATTGTGCAGCGCATGAAATATAGCGGCGGCACTTTCTCTGGGACGAAATCCACCTTGTGCACTGAAAACTTTGTCATTCTTGGCCATTATTGCACCCCAGAAGGTAGAAAACCCGAATGCAGCAAGGTAGATGTTATCCGCAATTGGGGCGCATGCCACACGCTGTCAGAAGTGCGCGCATTCTTGGGAGCAGTCGGTTTAATGCGCATTTATATCCGCAATTATGCGCACCGCGTTAATGCGCTCACAAGGCTTACGCGCAAGGACGCTCCATTTGAATGGGGCCCAGAGCAGATAGCGGCGCAAAATGACATCAAGCAAGCAGTGCTAGAGTGTCCTGCACTACAACCGATCGATTATTCCTCAGAACTCCCTGTTATCCTTGCAGTCGACTCTTCCCAGATAGCGGTCGGCTTTTACCTTTGCCAGCAAAAGAGCGCATATGCAAAAACGCGCATTTACAACTGGTTCAGCTCGATTATGCTCAACGACAGAGAAGCGCGCTTTTCACAACTGAAGCTAGAGATCTATGGGCTTTACCGCGCGCTGCGCAATTTGCGCCTTTATATTATAGGTGTGCGCAACTTAATTGTGGAGACTGATGCGCGCTATATCAAGGGCATGCTACAAAACGCCGATATCCAACCATCCGCTAGCATTAACCGGTGGATTGTCTCAATCCTTACATTCCACTTTACACTCGTGCATGTTAGGGGAGCGGTGCATGGTCCAGATGGGCTTTCACGTCGGCCGAAGCAGCCAGAGGACTTAGAGGGAGAAGAGGATGAAGAGTTTGAGGACTGGATTGATGCGCTACATGGATTTATGCATGCGATATGTCCCATTTCACAGTCTTTGGATGTGCAAGCACTTGCGCTGACGCAGCCAGAGCCAAACAAAAACGCACAAAATGCACGCAATAGTGCGCTTATTTACGACGATGACTATAGCCAAGTTCCAAGGAGTGCAACAGCAGATGCAGAGGATGAGAAGTTAGATTTGGTGTGGATTTGGATGGATACCCTAACGCGCCCTAGCGACTTCACAGATTCTGAGTACAGCGCGCTCGTGCGCTACGCAAGCGCGTTTTTCAAAAACAAGACATGCCTATGGAAGCGCAATGCGCATGGTGCTCACCAGCTTGTTATTTGGCAGTCTAGATGCTTACCGATATTGCGTGCCATCCATGACAACATTGGACACAAGCGCTTTTATGCGACACGCTCCGCATTGCTCGAGTGCTTTTGGTGGCCGCATGTTATGGACGACATCGTTTGGTTCGTGCGCACTTGTCATATTTGCCAGATCCAGCAAACACAGAAGGTTCTAATACTGCCAGTCGTCGCAATGCCTGCGCCCCTGTTCAGTAAAGTTTATATTGATACGATGCACTTACCAGTATCAGCAGGGCGGCACTATATCGTCCAAGGGCGTTGCTCACTTGCGACTTGGCTGGAATTCCGTGGGCTCCCTAAAGAAAATGCAAGCGCACTTGGCGATTGGATGTTCCAAGACCTCATCTGCAGATGGGGTGCATTGTGCGAGATAGTCACTGATAATGGCAAGCCATTCATCAAAGCGCTAGCCTATCTCAGTAAGCGCTACCATATCAATCACATCTGCATATCTGGCTATAATTCGCACGCTAATGGAATTGTTGAGCGTGCACATTTTGACGTGCATCAAGCACTTATCAAAGCAGCAGATGGAGTAGAATCAAAGTGGTTCAGTGCACTGTACTCAGTCTTTTGGGTGGAGTGCATCACAGTTCGGAAGCGCCTCGGTGTTTCGCCATACTTCATTGTTACAGGCGCGCAGCCTCTAATCCCTCTCGATATCATTGAAGCGACATACCTTAACCCACCCCCAGATTCTATACTCTCCACGACAGACTTGATCGCGCGGCGCGCGCGCGCATTACAAAAACATCCAGCAGACTTAGCGCGCATCCATTCCCACGTCTATGCAGAGAGGCACAAGGCGGCGCTCCGTTTTGAGAAAGCGCACTTAAAAACCATCCGCAGTTTCGACTTCCAGCGCGGCAACTTAGTCCTTATGCGCAACACGGCAATCGAAAAGAGCCTTAACTGCAAAATGCGCGCGCGTTATCTCGGTCCTCTAGTTATAGTGTCGCGCAATCAGGGCGGTGCATACATAGTCTGCGAGCTCAACGGGACGGTATTTGACAGGCCAGTAGCCGCGTTCCGCCTACTGCCATACCACGCGCGCAAGTCCATTGCGCTTCCTGACATAGCCCTCGATATCACCACGATGCGGTTAAGAGAGATGGAAGAGTCCATAGTAGTGGACACGGAAGATGAAGAAGCAGTTGACGAAGAAGAAGCACAAGGAGATAGTGCTGAGGAAGAAGAAAGCGCCAATGAGGCGCGCAACTAGTGCTCCGTGCGCACCGCTATGGATACTTCACCATTTTATACGTACGCTTTGCTTTCTTTCATTTTTTTACGTTACCTTTTCCTATTCGCGAAGTCGCATCTGGATGCGTTCCGTGATTGCGCAACCCATGGGTTTTACCGGCCGTGATGATCTACTGAGCCTTTCCCATTTTTTTTAGACTTTGTGATATCGCGTGCGCTTCATTTTTATCTCTTACTTTTTTTTATTGATGGACATGGTCAATATCTCAGTTGGGAGGAGGAAAGGGATGGTTGGACAATTTTTCCGCACCCCTTTGCATTTGCGCATCTTTGCGTTGTGCGCGTTTTTTGTGTGCTTGACACTTCTTGCTCGAACATTGCTTATATTATCTCTTTTCTCCCGCACATATTATTTGGGCTTACAAATTTCGTTTTATGGCACCATGGAAGTGCGTGCGCAGGTTGGTGCAAAGTGCGCACATTCACGCGCATGCGCACACTTCACTGCTTCGGAGCGCACCATGCGTATCACAGGCACAACAAAGAGATTGATTAACATACTATCTAAAACTTATACCATTGTGCAGCTATTCAATGGACTCCAGGAACTCCAGGCGCTCCATGGCTGCACCCAGTTTCGCCTTTGCGTCCGCCTCCGCTTGCTCCGCACTGCGCAACCGGCTCTTAGCGACCTCCAACTCGATGAGCGACCTTTGGACATCTTCTTGAAGGCGATCGTGCGTGGCGCCCAAGACTGCAACCAACGCACGGCATTGCGCTAAGTCGAGTGCCTCAACATCTTGACCTTGATAAACCGCATCCCCCGAGGTGTTTCCCGATCTGGTTTGGCACGAGGATTGCGTGTGCACACTTGCCTGGCGAACGGTAAGGCGGCACGGCCTTGGGCGCACTTGCGATGGTGGAGGGGGCGCGTTTTTGACTTTGCGGCGCTTGGATGTGCGCTCTTTCGAGGGGCTGATGAGCCCCACATTGCTCTCATTGCCCTTGTCAATTTGCGATGCGCCTTTGGAAAGTTTAGTGCAGCATGGAAGTAGGATGAGAAAAAGACAGACCAGAGCGCCCAGTAGCCGCTTTCCTGCCTCTAGGAGTTGCGCACAGCTGTGCGAGGGTGCGCTTCATCCATTCGCACTTTCTCTTACCCTTTGCGCATGGGGCGCACCGTTTTCCATTGACAGAGGCGCACCTAGCTGGTTGGCCGATGCGGCGGCAGTTATCACACTAGCATAGAGAAAGGGAATGGTTTAGTGAGTTTGAAGCATATCCAAAGAAACTTACTGGTCCGCTATTAGCGTTAGAGGTGGCGCCAACCCCACTCAGTGGCGGCACTTCGACATACGCGCGTTGCCGCATTGCGTGCACCGGGCGCGCACTTGCGCCTTCGTCCGCACTGGTGCTCTCATCGCTATGCTCGTTCTCCCCCTCACTCGTCACTCCACTCTCCCAAGACTCCCCAGTTCCTTCGCCTACAACCTCAGCATCGGTAGCGGCAGAAAGCGCGCGCAAAGAGCGCACCAGTGCGATGCGCGCCTTTTCGTCCTCCTGCGCCTCGGCGGTATCTATATCGCTCGCCTCGTCAATGGCTCTGAACTCACCTTCCAGCCGCTCCAAGTTAACCTCTGGCGCCTGCAATTCAGCAGTCAAGAGTGTGCGGCGTGCCTTGCGCGCTTCAGTGCGCTCCGCCAGCTCGTGCACCCTACGCTCAAATTCCTCAGACCTCTCTTTCTCCTCAATCATCTTACGCATATCGGGCATCAGCTCTTCGCCCCAAGCAAGCCACTCCTCCACCATGATTCCGCTGAATGCGCTACGCGCCTTTGTGAGGAGCGCGTCGAGTTCTGCGTCATCTTGGACACAGTCTGCATGGCTTTTATACATGTTCTACGTGACCTGACCCTTAGCAACCTGCACCAGTTATAGAAACACAAAAAGTGCACTAGTTTACTACAAAACCCTTCACCCCAAGCTTGCATCGTCGTCTGCTCACTCCCAGCAGCAGGGAGGGTCTCATTGAGGGCCAGGATCGTTTGTCTGAGGGCTAAGGTAAATGCTGAAGCCATTGGATTGGGTAGAGATGGGTTGTGGAAAGAGTTATAGAGGATAGATGGTGGTCAGAGATGGATAAGGAGAGAATGGCCGCTTATGTGAGCAAAGAAAATTTTGTGCTGACCAATCGCATGCTGCCTGAGGACAGTCAGTACTTCAGTTGGGAAGAGATGATACGGCTCCCTATCGCCCTGCGCGCATACTACGGCATTTTTTGCGATTGTGTGCACCTCCTAGATGGCTTCCGCACACTTTGCGTAGTGCGCTTTCATGCGCCTTTGCGCGCCTTTGACCGTTTAGGTGCACCTTTGTGCGCCTTTTGCATTTCTACTGCGCTTTTGTTTCCCCATAGCCGCCAATCATTGTGCACCCTAAATGCGCCTCGTTGCGCTTCAAGCCGCCTCCGTACGCCCCCCCCCACGCTCCTTATCTGCCTTCTACATTTATTGTGTGCTCGATGTGCCTTTGCGCACTCCTTTTACACTTTACCTGCAACTCACATTCCCTGCTGCACACTCTTTGCACAATCTCTATCACACACAACAATCCCCCGCACCGGTGCACTGCGCATCGCAGCTCCCATCTTATTGGCACATTTACTTGAGGCACACCATGATTCCGGCATGAGTGAACTGCGCATTCTTACATAACTGGGCCGCTTTGCGCCTATTTGGCATTGGACTGTGCGCACTTGGGCGCTTTCACGTAATCCAGGTGCTTTGGCAGTATTTGGCCTCACACAGCATTTCCTTTTAGTTCTTCCACATTTCCAATTGGCATCGCCTTATCTGGTAACCGGCACAGGTTGATCACGCCATTATTACTAAGGTGCAGCACGCGACATATAACACCAAAGCGGATTAATTGGGAAGAGCGCACGAGACTTAGCGCGCACCAATAATAGCACATCGCACCGGAACAGTTGGATATTGAGCTATAGGTGCGCAAATCTTATTGGTTGAGGCAGCGGCATAGTGTGGTCAGGTTTAGATGGGCGAATGGACATGCTTGTGGGTAGCGCATGGCGCTTCCTATTTTTATACTTTATTTCACCATTTTATCACATAAGCCATTTGTACATAGTAGCAGACAGATAGAGAATCCAGAGGATCTTTCCCCCCCCCCTCATAGTTCATAGCTCAGTCAGCGTCGCACATAGTCTGTGCACCAGCGTCCAGTCCGTGCGCCTTCGTAGTGCGCCCTTCGTATAGCCGTGTTTGCGTTATCGTTTGCGTCCCCTCATCGTATTGTTGCGTTTCATCCCTTGCGTTGCATCCTTCGTCCTTGTCTGTGCACTATCGTAGTGCACCCTTCATATAGCCGCATTTGCACACCGTTTGCGCACCCTTTTGCATAGCCACATTTTGCACACTGCCTGCGCCTTTTTCCGCTCCTTGCGCTTTCACTCTGTTTGCACCCCCAAACTGTGCACCACCTTCACAGTACATCCCAGTGTCGTCTTTGTCCTGTTACACCTCCTGCCTTCATCATCCTCATCGTTGCGCACTTTTGCGCTCTCGTTGCGCGTTTTTCCGCACTGCGCGTTTTTGCCTCTTTGCGTTGCGCACTTTTCCGCCACTGCGCATATCTCCCCTTTTGTGTACACTACTAGTGCGCACACTGAAAATCGCTGTACCAGCCTCTCTATAGTCTCCGCGCCCTGAAGGACGATCCGAGGCCATCTAAGTGAACTCCCCCCTCACCCCGAGCACGCCTGCAGTTGTAGGTTAAGTGTTCACCCCTTCTGTTGAGACTCTGCACTGAGTACCAACCGAACTCATCAGCGGAATTCATTTAGAACAGGCACAATAACTGATTTGACTTTTCTAGCAATCAGTTTATACTTCTTCTTGGTTACTACACCTTTTTGCAGCATGCGCACCACTAAATTGATAAAAGTTGCATGCGCATGTGCACTTTTTGGAAATGCAGCTGGAATAAGTGCCACAGGGTCAATTGAATTTAAGAGCGCCTGCACATGACTGTTGGTACACTGAAATAGGTAGAGTTGAGAAATAATAGAGGTCGAAGGAATGGAAGCAGAAAATGGAATAAGTGCAAATGCAGAAATGTCACAAGATTGGGTATCAGAGTCAAATGTTATGATAGTAGTGGCTTCTCCTTGGTCTGTGATCAATTCCTCAAAGCCTGGCAAAAATTTCTTTGTGGGTTATGCTGAATAGCAAAGTGCAGTGTTGCTGGAGCTGGTAAGAAGTGGCGTGCCTTCCCCCTAGGCTTTGTTGAAATGGTGGAGATGGCGCCTGTGTTTGGATTGCAGATCATAATCATTTGCACTTCGTCCACAAAGTTGCGCATGATGGAGTGTGTTAACACATCGAAGAGGCGCCCTAACAGAATATCATAAGCAGGTGAACGGATAACGTGAACTTGCACATAGACAATGATATCTCCAATGTGTGCAGAAATGTTGCATGCAAGCCCAAGCAACTCATCTACCTCTTCATTGGCCGATTGCATGTATAAATGAATGCACAGATCATACTGAAGCCCAAGACAATGGCAGACCGCTTCTGACATTGCAATAATTTGTGAACCTGGATCTAAGATAGCTTCAAAGTACTCTTGGTTGTCGATCAATAAATCAATGGAATGAAGTGCATGCGACTCTTTTGCAACCTTCAAAACGTCCGGGTTTTTAATTTTGCCTGGCTGGAGATAGGTGAGGTACTGTTCAAATGGATCCTGCAAAACAATAGGAAGTGGTGCTGCAATTGCTGCACTAACTGGAGGTGTCACATTAAGTGCTTTATTTTCTGCAAAAGGCGCATGCGCATCACAGTGCACAAATGGCATAACACTCGCAAGGTTGGTAGCTACCACTTCTGTGGTGGTAGCTGCAATGCGCTTTGGGGTAACTTGTTCTCTATGGTGCTGTCTGAGATCAGGTGAAATGGATAGGAGCTCTTCATGCAAAACTGTAATGGAGGGTGCCTTCATGGCACGCACATATACATCATTGACAATCTGCAGGTTCTGGATGGGAACGACAGTGCAGTATGATGGCTCTTTGCCTTTGGAAGTGTTAGCTGGTACATCTGGTTTATCTGCTGCTGCAGGCACAAAATGCGCTTCAGGAATGTTGGAATAGGGATGTATGGGGGTCTCATTGGGCGCTTCAGTTGCGCTCGCAGCGGGTTGCAACGCTGGGGACTCGATACTGTCAGTGGGCACAATGTCTGTGGTTGTAGAATGCATGCTCTCTTGATTGGATGTATTGTGTGGTGCATGCTGCAGAATTTCGATGCCATCGAAGACTTGCCTCTTCCAAAGTGCCATCAACTCCCGCTCGAGCGCATCAATGCACTCTTTCTTCATTAGTTGCACATTTGGTGCACTTTGCATATAATCTGCTGCAGGCACTGAAGCGGCAACATACATCGACTGTAAAGGTGCTGCTGGAGCTGGACGAGGCACTATATTGTAGATGAGCTGCGAATTGGTATTAGATGAAAGTTGACCAGTGGCTATCTGCCCTGGGTTGCGCTTATGCCATTCCTCGATGCACTCACCCAAGAAGTTGCCTGGAATAGAATGTGGCACGAATGCACCACCTGGGAGTACGATGCACCCTTCCGCATTTCGCCTACACTTTCCTTTGCTAATAAGGCACTCAATTGAAGCACACTCAGGGATATAATGCCCTGTCTGACTGCAACCATTGCACTTGTCATTGTTCGAGCGAGGCACACCATTTCTGCCATCTCTGTGTGATGCGCTCAATGCAGTAACTATTGTCTGTGTCATGTGCTCGAATAAGACTGAGATGTCTTCTACTTTGACTGTGGGTGTGCTAGGTTGTGGCTGGGAAATGGGTGCGCTGGGTGCTGAGTAGGGTGCATACATATCAGGGTTTTGCACTGTGAGCCCAGTAAGTGGCTGAAAATAGCATGCTGGGCCTTCAAAGATAAAGTTGATTGCATCACATATTGTGTCTAATGAGTATGGCACATTTGCAGGCTGATTCAGTACCACAATCGCAAGGCAGCTCAAAATGCACTCGAGCTGGTCTGGTTGAAACACCCTAATGAACATGCAGCTTTGCTCATAGCGTGCCAATATGCCTTGTGCAACTAAGTATTCGCTAATGTTGAAAAATGCATGGTAATAGTGCACAATTTCTTCTGCAGTTACAAGGCCAATGCATGCAGTCTCACCAATAAGCTTGTCCAGGTTGCTAATACTCTGTTTACTGCCATCCCTAGAGCTGGGATAAAGCTTTAGGACAGCATCTTTGAATGTGCCATAGTTGTGCATTGTGCTATACTCCGGTAGCAGTTTCCAAGTGTTTGCAGTGTCGCTGTCCAAATAGCACACAGTGTGGAACTTCTTATCGGTCTCATCAGTGATGTTACAATTGCAGAGGAGTTGCACAAGCTCCTCAAAGTACTTCTGGAGTTTGCACAGTTTTGCGGGGTCAAAATGCAGCACATTTTGGTTAGATGTGGATGGCATATGCATGGTAGCCATAGTAGGTGGAATAAGGTGTGTAGAGTTAAGATCTGGTAAAAGTGCAGCAAAATGCAAAGGCAGAGAAGGATGTGGTAATGCAGACAGAGTTAAGGTAGGTAGGGATGATTCAGGTGCAGGTGGAGGTAAAGACAGTGCGGACGAGTGATGCGTGTTGTTTAGGAAGAGTGATTTGAATACTGGTATTTCCCCAAGCTGGAGCGCAGTTGCTAACAGCTCGGAATGGAGAGTGCGAAGGTGGTTAATGTTGAAGTGAAGAGCAAGCCGATGGAGGTCTAAAATACAGTCTGATAAACAGAAACCCCTTGCGGTGGGCTCCAGAAATGATGTGTTCAGTTGGTACTCGATGCAGAGTCTCAACGGAAGGGGTGAACACTTAACCTACTACTGCAGGCATGCTCAGGGTGAGGGGGGAGTTTGCTTAAAGGGCCTCGGATCATCCTTCAGGATGCAGAGACTATGGAGAGGCTGGTATGACGGTTTTCAATGTGCACACTAGTTGTGTATGCTAAAGGGGAGATATGCACAGTGGCAGGAAAGTGCACAATGCAAAGGGGCAAAAACATGCAGTGCGGAAAAATGTGCAACAGGAGCGCAAAAGTTTGCAACGATGAGGGTGATGAAGGTGGGAGGTGTAGTGGGATGAAGACGACACTGGGATGTGCTGTGAAGGTGGTGCGCAGGTTGGGGACACAAATGGGATGAAAGTGCAAGGGGCGGAAAAAGACGCAAACAGTGCACAAAACACAGCTATGCAAATAAGTGCACAAATGGTGTGCAAACGCAGAATACAATGAGGGGATGCAAATGATATGCAAATGCGGCTATACAAAGGGTGCACTACAAAGGCACATGGACTGGATGCTGGTGCACAGACTATGTGCAATGCTGACTGAGCTATGAACTATGAGGGGGGGGAAAGATCCTATGGATTCTCTATCTGTCCACCTACTATGTACAAATGGCTTATGTGATAAAAACAGTAAAATAAAGTATAAAAATAGAAAGTGCCATGCGCTACCCACAAGCGCATCCATTTACCCATCTAAACCCAACCGCACTATGCCGCTGCCTCAGCCAATAAGATTTGCACACCTATAGCCCAATATCCAACTGTGCCAGTATGATGCACTATTTTTGGTGTGCTCTAAGTCTCATGCACTTTTCCCAATTAATCCACTTCAGTGTTATGTGTCACGTGCTGCACCTTAGTAATAATGACATGATCGACCTGTGCCAGTTACCAGATAAGGTGATACCAATTGGAAATGCAGAAGAACTATAAGGAGATGCTGTGAAAGGCCAAATACCACCAAAGTGCCAGGATTACATGAAAGCGCCAAGTGCACACAGTCCAATGCCAAATAGGTGCAAAGCGCCCTGATTATGTGAGAATGCACAGTTTGCTCATGTTGGAATCGCAGTGCACCTCAAATAAATGTGCCAGTAAGATGGAAGCCATGATGTGCAGCACACTGGTGTGGTGGATTGTTGTGTGTGTGATAGGGATTGTGCAATGAGTGTGCAGCAGGGAATGTGAGTTGCAGGTAAAGCATAAAAGGAGCACACAAAGGTGCATCGAGCACACAATAAATGTGGAAGGCAGATAAGGAGTGTGGGGGGGGCGCGTGGAGGTGGTTTGAAGTGCAATGAGGCGCATTTAGAGCACACAATGATTGGCAGCTATGGGGGAACCAAAAGTGCAGTAGAAATGCAAAAGGCACACAAAGACGCACCTAAATGGTCAAAGGTGCACAGAAGCGCACAAAGGCACACAAAAGCACACTGCGCAAAGTGTGCGGAAGCCATCTAGGAGGTGTGCACAATCGCAAAAAATGCCGTAGTATGCACGCAGGGCGATAGGGAGCCATATCATTGTAATGTGTCAATACGAGTGGAAAGTTTCTCCAGAGCTTATAGCATATAGTGGACCTATCAGCACTACCCACAAGTGCATCCATTCGCCCATCTAAACCCGACCACACTATGCTGCTGCCTCAGCCAATAAGATTTGCACATGCTATAACCCAATACCCAACTGTTCTGGTGTGATGCACTATTTTTGGTGTGCTCTTGGTCTTGTGTGCTCTTCCCAATTAATCTGCTTCAGTGTTATGTGTTGCATGCTGTGCCTTAGTAATAATGATGTGATCAACCTGTGCCAGTTACCAGATAAAGTGATGCCGATTGGAAATGCGGGAGAACTATAAGGAGATGCTGTGCAAGGCCAAATAGTGCCAAAGTGCCAGGATTATGTGAAAGCGCCCAAGTGCACACAGTCCAATGCCAAATAAGCACAAAGTGCCCAGATTATGTGAGAATGCGCAGTTTGCTCATGTTGGAATCATGGTGCACCTTGAGTAAATGTGCCAGTAAGCTGGAAGCCACAATGTGTGGTGCAACTGGTGTGGTGGATTGTTGTGTGTGTGATAGAAATTGTGCAATGAGTGCACAGCAGAGAATGTGAGTTGCAGGTAAGGCATAAAAGAAGTGTGTAGAGGTGCATTGAGCACACAATAACTGTGAAAGGTAGATAAGGAGTGTGGGGGGGCATGCAGAGGCAGTTTGAAGCATAACAGGGTGCATTTAGGGCACACGACAGCAGGCAGCTATGGGGGATCCAAAAGTGCAGTAGAAATGTAAAAGGTGCACAAAAGTGCATGGAAGCACACAAAGGCACACAAAAGTGCACTGCGCAAAGTGTGCGGAAGCCATCTAGGAGGTGCACACAATTGCAAAAAATGCCATAGTATGCACACAGGGTGATAGGGAGCCATATCATCGCGACACTTTGAATGCTTTTGAATGACTTCGCAGCATTTTGAACAATATTGGCCACCGTATAGCTGTTTTAAAACACTTTCAATACATGCTGCACATCTGGGACAAACCATTTTATTGCATATTGAACACTACCAGATGCAAGGAGAGATGATAAAAGAATTAGGGTATGATAATTGCAGTTTTGGGGTTTCAACGATCTATTGAAACAACAAGAGGAGTACTCTTACTATATGGCGACACTGAATGTTTCAATTATCATCATTTCTCATTTGTTTTTATGTTTTACAATACCTTTATTGCTCTGCATACTGCCTCATGTTCTACACCTGTTATATTTCCTTTTTAGTACTTACCTCTTTGAAATGTATATAGACTCGTATTAGTTAGTTAGAAGGACAGCAAAGCAATGGGGAACAGAGAAGAAGTTACCCTCTCACTCATCATCTGACTTAAGAGCCATTCTCTTGAGTCTTAGCTTGCATCGTATCTCTAAGTTCTGTGAAATATCATGAACTTCTTTGAAACTATCGTATTCACTCCTTATTTTATTGCACATTGCCTATCACCTCTCAGCAAACATTCATTATTTGTTATATTCACTTTTTGACATACCTCGACATTAGTACAACATCTACAAACTTCTTTGAGCCCACTTTGAACTACTTTGCACCTCTTCAAACCCTTTTCGAACTCTTTTGGACATATTTGTATGCCTATAAAGACTATTTGCAACATCCCTTATTATTTTGCATCACTAAACACAATGTTTGGGTATCAGCAGTGATATTTAGTACCAACTTGCACCCTTCCTCTAGCCTGTGTTATACTTCCTAAGCCTTTTAACAGGGTTTTGTTAGGTTTCCAGGTCGAGTATCATCAGTGTCATGGCTTCCAGCTTACTGGCATGCTTATTTGAGGTGCACCATGATTCCAGCATGAGCGAACTGCGCATTCTCACATAATCTGGGTGCTTTGCACCTATTTGGCATTGGACTGTGTGCACTTGGGCGCTTTCACATAATCCTGGCACTTTGGTGCTATTTGGCCTCACACAGCATCTATCTCATTACAGTTCTTCCACATTTCCAATCAGCATCACCTTATCTGGTAACCAGCACAGGTTGATCACATCATTATTACTAAGGTGCAGCATGTGACACATAACACTGAAGCAGATTAATTGGGAAGAGCGCATGGGACCTAAAGCGCACCAAAAATATAGCATCACACCGGAAAGTTGGATATTGGGCTATAGCATGTGCAAATCTTATTGGCTAAGGCAGCAGCATAGTGCAGTCAGGTTTAGATGGGCAAATGGATGCACTTGTGGGTAGCGCATAATACTTTCTATTTTTATACTTTATTTTACTGTTTTTATCACATAAGCCATTTGTACATAGTAGGCAGACAGATAGAGAATCCAGAGGATCTTTTCCCCCCTCATAGTCCATAGCTCATCCAGCATCGCACATAGCCTGTGCACCAGCGTCCAGTCCATGCGCCTTTGTAGTGCACCCTTCGTATAGCCACATTTGCATATCATTTGCATCCCCTCATCATATTGCTGTGTTTCATCCCTTCATTCCATTCTTCATCTTTGCTTGTGCACTCTTGCAGTGCACCCTTTGTATAGCCACATTTGCACACCATTTGCATATTTTATTGTATAGCCACATTTTGTGCACTGTTTGCACATTTTCCCACCAGTTGTGCTCGCATCCCGTTTGCATCCCTAGACTGTGCATCACCCTTGCAGCACATCCCAGTGCCATACTTGTCCCACCAAACCTCCCACTTTCATCTCCCTCGTTGATGTGTTCAGTTGGTACTCAGTTCAGAGTCTCAACAGAAGGGGTGAACACTTAACCTACAACTGCAGGCGTGCTTGGGGTGAGGGTGGAGTTTGCTTAGAGGGCCTCGGCTCATCCTTTGGGATGCAAAGACTATGGAGAGGCTAGTACAGCGGTTTTCAATGTACGCACTCATTGTGTATGCTAAAGGGGAGATATGCACAGTGGTGGGAAAGTGCACAATGCAAAGGGGCAAAAACGCGCAATAGGAGCACAAAAGTGTGCCACGACGAGGATGATGAAGGCGGGAGGTGTAATGTGACGAAGACAGCACTGGGATGTGCTGGAAGGGAGGCACACAGGTTAGGGGTGCAAACAGAGTGAAAGCGCAAAGGGCGGAAAAAGGCACAACGGTGCACAAAATGTGGCTATGCAGAAAAAGGCACAAGTGGTGCGCAAATGCGGCTATATGAAGGGCGCACTGCAAGAGTGCACAAACGAGGATGAAGGACACAACACAGGGATGAAACACAACAATACGATGAGGGGACGCAAATGATACGCAAACACAGCTATACGAGGGGCGCACTACAAAGGCGCACTGACTGGACGCTGGTGCACAGACTATGTGCGATGCTGACTGAGCTATGAACTATGAGGGGGGGAAAGATCCTCTGGATCCTCTATCTGTCCGCTACTATGTACAAATGGCTTATGTGATAAAATGGTGAAATAAAGTATAAAAATAGGAAGCGCCATGCACTACCCACAAGCGCACCCATTTGCCCATCTAAACCTGACCGCACTATGCCGCTGCCTCAACCAATAAGATTTGCGCATGCTATAACCCAATACCCAACTGTTCCAGTGCGATGTGCTATTTTTGGTGTGCTCTACGTCTCATGCGCTCTTCCCAATTAATCCACTTCGGTGTTATGTGTCGCATGCTGTGCCTTAGTAATAATGATGTGATCAACCTGTGCCAGTTACCAGATAAGGCGATGCCGATTGGAAATGTGGAAGAACTATAAGGAGCTGCTGTGCGAAGCCAAATACTGCCAAAGCACTGGGATTACGTGAAAGCGCCCAAGTGCACACAGTCCAATGCCAAATAGGTGCAAAGCGGCCCAGTTATGTAAGAATGCACAGTTCGCTCATGTTGGAATTGCAGTGCGCCTCAAGTAAATGTGCCAGTAAGATGGAAGCCGCGATGTGCAGTGCATTTGAAGTGGTGAATTGTTGTGTGATGGTAAGAATAGTGCAGTGAGTATGCAGCAAAGAACGTGAGTTGTGAGTAAAGCATAAAAGGAGTGCATAAAGGTGCATCGAGCATGCAATAATGGAAAACAGCAGATAAGGAGTGTGGGGGGGGCGCACAGAGGCGGTTTGAAGTGCAACAGGGCACATTTAGGGCACATGACAGCAGGCAGATATGGGGGAACCAAAAGCACAGTAGAAATGTAAAAGGCACACAAAAGTGCACGAAGGCATGCAAAGTATGCGGAAGCCATCTAGGAGGTGCGCACAATCACAAAAAATGCCATAGTATGCGCGCAGGGCGATAGGGAGCTGTATCATCATCATTGCACATTTTTGTGCTCCCATTGCACGTTTTTCCACACTGCATGTTTTTGCCCCTTTGCATTGTGCACTTTTTTGCCATTGTGCATACCTTCCTTTTTGTGTACACAACTAATGCGCACATCAAAAACCACCGTACCAGCCTCTTCGTAGTCTCTGCATCCTGAAGGATGATCCGAGGCCCTCTAAGTGAACCCCCTCACCCTGAGCATGCCTGCAGCTGTAGGTTTAGTGTTCACCCCTTCTGTTGAGACTCTTCCTACCAACTGAACACATCACCATGCATGCAACCCACACCACATGGCTAGCTTGCAGATCCTGTTCCAACAACTGAAGTTGTTCCAACCACTCTTCAGATGGCATCCAGCGTGCCCTTCATCACGCCTGGAGTGACACCACTGTTGATTTTGTAGAGGTGTTTCATGCCATCTGAGAGATGAGGGATCAAGTGTAGGTGGAAACAATTAGTGGGGATATGATACTCAGAGCTGGCTGCACCCAGTTCATTGTTGGCATTACGAACTGTGTTGATCCAGGTGAGGAAGCTGTTGATACCTTGTGCTGCAATTTGATCTTGTACAAGCTCATCCTCCCAAGATCGGGGCAAGAATTTCTTCTTGAGCATGATGAGGAACACTGGGAATGTGAGAGGAAGTAACTGGGCCTCCTCCACATTGATCCAGGACTGTATCGCTGTGGATTCAAAGTTGTAAATAATCTTTCCTATGAGGATGTCTGCCATGATGTCCTTCATGGAAAAATAGCGACGACAAGGTGATACATGTCTTAGATATCCCTTAGTCTCTTATAATCATAACAAGTTCCTGTTTTAAAAAAGTGTAATGGAAACACCCTGATGTTTCCATCACTTAGAGGAGCAGGACAAACTAAACAGGAACTTGTTATGATTGTAAGAGACTAAGGGATATCTAAGACATGTATTGCGAGGTCAACAAGGATGCATGTGATCATGTGTATTAGTAATTGTACAGAAATGGAAGGTGGCTGAGGGAAATCAATAATAAAAGGAGGATGGTCAGGTGACTAGGCCATGGGAGGTGACTAGGCCGTGGGAAGTGATGAGGCCATGGGAGGTGAAGAGGCCATAGAAGTTGCTCTGAGTGGGTGGGAGAGTGATGACCAACTCCGAGGGTCATGAGACATGATGACAAATATAAGTGAAAGGTGGGAACAAATGATAACAAAAATTTTTGGCTAATTTGGGGCCAGATCACAAATATAATAACTAATGACATCAATTTTGGCTACAATAATATAATGCAGGAACAAAATTTTTGGCTACATTGGGGGATCAAAAATTTCAGGTAATTTTTTTTATTGGGCCTGATGACAAATATAATTTATGTTGCCATGATGACAAATATAATTTATGTTGCCATGATGACAAATTTAAACTTTTCAGCTACATTGTGGGATCAAAATTTTCAGCTAATTTTTTTTTGGGGGGCCTGATGACAAATATATTTTGATTACTGGGTGTTGCCATGATGACAAATATAATAACTTTGTCTAGGATCAATATTTTCGGCTGATTTTTGGCCTGATGACAAATATGATTACTAAGTGTAGAAACCAAATTTTCGGCTGATTTTTGGCCACTTCTACCTTTCTGCACTCTTTCTGGCTCTGGGCTCTTTTCCAGTGGGGTTGTTTTTGCATTCTTGGGGTATCTGTAGACCAAGGTGAAGCTCTGTGAAGTCCTACCTCCCTAGCTTCTCTTTTTTCAACAAAAAGAGTGTCTGCCAGTTGTTTTTTGGACCTCTCTCAGAGCACAGTGTGCAGGAAGATTGGGCTGGTGGGTTTGCAGTTGCCTCCCCTTCCATTTTTGGAAGTCACTCCACTATCAACTGCCACTGTTTGCACTGATTTCACAGCCTCCTGCAAGGATCTCACATCCTCCATTGCTGTAAGAGAGCTCCCCGATTCCCATGGACCCAACTCTGCCCAACACTCCTCGACATGCCCGGATGGCTGCACAGCAAAATGAACGGGACCAATGGACCTTGGATAGCCCTACTTGCCACCGGACTCCACACCATGCTCGCACGATGGGCATTGCCCAGCCTTTGCTGCCAGTGCCCAGCCTTTGCTGCCAGTGCCACCACCCTATGGTGGTTTGCTGATTGGGAATGACACTGATCCTTTTCTCGCCCCTCCACCTCCACCTCCTCAATACAATCACCTTCCTCCTCATTTGGCACAGCAGCTAGTGGCACTTCCTCCCCTTCCACAGATTGCAAGAGGCAGGGGCAGAGGAAGGGGAAGAGGCTCAAGTCATGCTGCTCCACCTCAGCCTGTTGTTGCTCCTTTACACAATGCAGCTTTTCCATATTATTTTAATGCCCCTCCTGCCCCTCCTGTTTTTGACCCTCCTGTTCCTGCTCCTCCAATTCCTGCACCTCCCATTCCTGTGGCAGCTCCTGCAATGGCCTGGACCAAACTTGCTTTTCAGCATGCTGTACTGCCTGCTCTATTTCCTGCTGTATGTTGGCTTATCTTTCACATAATGTATGTTATCTGACAATATCATGATCTAGCCTCCTCCTCCTCCTCCTCCTGTTTTTGATCTCCCTGCACCTGTTCCTCCTGTTCCTGCACCTGCTATCCCTGTTTTTGATTCCCCTGCACCTGTTCCTCCTGTTCCTGCACCTGCTATCCCTGTTTTTGATCCCCCTGCACCTGTTCCTGCCATTCCTGCTCCTGTTGTCCCTGTTTTTGATCCCCCTGCACCTGTTCCTCCAGTTCCTGCACCTGCTATCCCTGTTTTTGATCTGCCTGCACCTGTTCCTCCCATTCCTGCTCCTGTCATCCCTGTTGTTGATATTCCTCCACATGTATGCTTATGTCCTTTTTGGTCATGTCTTTATTTTGTGACTGACTCGATTATCCCAGGTGGCTCAACATATTGATCCTGCACCTGTTCCACTTGGGCCCCTTCCTCCTGCACACCATCCTTTTAGTCCTGACTGGCCTGTTCATTATCTGGGAAGAATGGATATTCAGTGTCCCAATTGTCATGCATTGCACAGAATGGCTGAGCATCTCACAGCATCCTCCAATATAAATCCCAGATTTGGCATGTGCTGCTTGAGTGGAAAAATCGTTTTGCCTCCTCTCCACCCAGTCCCACCTGAGCTTCTCCAGTTGCTCACTGCCCAGGATTACATTGGCAGGTCATTTTGTGATCATATCCGCACATACAACAATGCTCTTGCCATGACTTCCATTGGGCACAAAATTGATGAGTCTGTTAATGAAGGTGAAGAGGCTGTGAATGATGGTGTTGGCCCCTACATCTTCAAACTGCATGGCAAGCTGTCCCACAGAATTGGCTCTCTTCTTCCACCAGAGGGTGAATCTCCAGTGTATGCTCAGCTTTACATTTATGATCCAGCCGAAGCAGCCAACTTTCACATGGCCAATGCCTGGAACACTCACCTCAATCACCACACTTTGCTCACCCTCCAGGACATGCTCCACCATCTCCATTCTGCAGTTCAGATGTACAAGCAGGCCCATGAGCTCACCAGGAACTTGCCTCCACACCAGCAGTGCAAGATAGCTTTGCACTTTGATCAATCCTGCGACTGTCGCCGCTACAATCTTCCTGATGCCACCAACAATGAGATCACAGTCATTCTTCCAGGTGATGGTGATCAGCCACAGAGCACATGTGATATCATTCTCTACCGCAGGCATGGCCCTCCCCTTCAGCACATCACTGATGTCCATCCCCTCTATCCTGCTCTTCACTACGTCTTCCTGTTTCCTACTGGCCAGCTCCAATGGCATCCTCAAATCGAGTATGCAGCTGCTAATGAAGGCAGTGCAAGGGTTCGCAAGCATGTGTCCAAATCAGATTTCTACTGCTATCGTCTCCACCCTCGACTGCCTGCTATCGAGCCTCAGCATATATTCTTGAGCAGAAAGCTCTTTCAGGAGTTTGTTTGTGACCAGTGGGCAACTTCAGAGCAGGATTGGTTGCACTTTATCATGATGAATCAGGACACTATTCATGGTGAAGTCTATATGGGCTTGGCTGATGCTGTGGCTGCAAATGTGGATGCAGACACAGAGTCTCTCAGTCAAAGAATCATCCTGCCTTCTTCATTCGCAGGGAGCACATGTAGTGAATAGCAAGGGTATGAAATACCCCAGGGTTTTATCGAGGGTAAGGGTAGGGTGAGGGTAGGGGTACAGATTTTCTACCCTCTGAAAACCCCTACCCTTGCCAAGGGTATGAAGGGTAATAAGGGTCCGAATAAGGGTCCTCAGGATCTAAGGGTCCATGGGACAATCTTGGCTTTTGTTATCACCGAAAAGCAGATTAACACTACTCATACTTCTCATTGCATAAGAACATAGATAATCTACACAGAACAAACACAGAACAGTGTACAGTAAGCTGTTGAGCAAGCACTAGATCTCATATGGCATGATACAACATAGTGATAGAAAGAAAATATGTTTCAAATGATGTGAAGGGAGCAAAATTCAACTCCGGCGCAAAGAACAGTCCGCTGGCCATACAAACACGAAAATAAAACATGACACGAGCCGAAGAAGATAATGTGGCATGATGAGTGGAATGGATCCAGTGAGACTACAAAATTTGACACTGTGAAGTAGCTTGAGTGCAACTTCATCCCCTTCTTTCATCATCTCAACCATGAGCACCACCAAACGCAAAACCTCCAATGGCGATGATGGACCTCAGAAAAGGGCGAAGGCTGCAACAGCGATGATGACAAAGGCTTCAACAACTACCAGAAAGCCATCGGCAAAGGCCACGAAGGGGAAAGCCACACAACCACCCATCAGGAAGCCCACCACTTCGAGAACGCCGTCACGCTCACACTCGTTATCCATGGAAGTGATTGAGGATGAAGACGAACATTCCACATGTCATGGTGGACATTCCAAGGCACCCGGCCATGTTCTTGAAGCAGCAGACAGCAGTGATGACGACGACGAGGAGGATGATGAGGTGGTGGAGGTAGAGCCATCTGAGGAGGCAGGAGAGACGGCAGAGGTGGAGCTCAGTAAGTCACAAGTGATATACTGCCAAGAAAACCTTATTAACAAATGATAGAATGACTCAAGAAGAAGTGGACTGCACCTATCTACGCCTTCTTCAAGCCCGACGTGACACTTGAGGTGAAGAATGGGAACCGGATCCACATCTTCAAATGTAATGCCGAGCACTGTAGAGGGAAGACTCGGGACATCCGACGAAACCTCGGCACCAAGGACAAGAAGTCGACGAGCAACATGCATACGCATGCCAAGAGCTGCTGGAGCTCGACAGTTGTTGAAACCACAGATTGAGCTGGTGGTACAGCCGCTACTACACGTTCTATTATTGCTCGAAAACCTCTAAAGGATGGGTCAATAATGGCCGCATTTGAGCGTGAGGGGAAAGGAAAGGTTAGCTACTCACATACACCCCACACCTCAACCAAGTCACGGTATGTCCTAAACTCTCAACACTGATTTCTTGAGAATTGACCATTGCATAGGGTGGAGATTGCTCATTGGGTTTCGGAAAGCATGTGTCCATTCTCTATAGTGAAGGATCGAGGTTTTCAGTCACTTATGAAAACTGGAAGACCGGGTTATTACATACCTTCGGAACATACAGTCTCGCGGAATGTAAAAAGGGTTTTCGTTCGATGCCGAGCTCGGATTGCCAAGCTACTTCAGGTATGTTAATGAAATATTCAAAGACTATAAGCTAAAAATGACATATCAGGAACATGACGGGGAGTTGAGCTTCTCGACCGATGCCTGGACGTCTCCGAATCACAAGGCCTATGTGGTGGTTGCTGTGCACTTCAACGTTGATGGTAAGATGGTCGCGATGGGTAAGAAGACTCTAAATTGTTATTATAGTAAAACAGACCACTCGGATCTGTATTGCATTGCTATGAGTGAGTCTTTTAAAGCTTTCGTCTTCCATCCCAGATCTAATTCGACATTCAAGTTCTCCACCCCAGACACAAACTCAAGTACTTCCATAACCTGAAGTGGGAGACAGATTGGATCACTGATGCTCGTCAAATTGTTCGGGACATCTTTGAGCAGGACTACAGCAGTGGCACGACTGTGGTATGTTCATTTTAACAACATGTATCCTTACATCTTACTGAGGGATCATTGAATTAGACTACACCTACCCCTCCGTCGACTCAGAGTTCATCAAACCAGTTCAACAACCTTCATCTGAGCCGTCGCGCTCGTAAAGACCCCCGGGATGAACTCGAGCACTACCTCAGCAGTGACCCGGAGCTCGTCGAGGACCGCGATGTCCTCACATGGTGGATTGAATGGCAAATCACGTACCCATGCCTATCCCGCATGGCGATTGATTATCTTTCCATTCCCGGTACGTCGCTATTTACCTTCTATTCCTCTTGATCTAATTTATTCCTTGCAGCCACCTCCATCTACGTTGAACGTGTGTTCAGCAAGGGACGCATTCTCCTCTCTCATGTTCGCAATAGGCTCTCTGTGCAGTCAACCCAGGCTTTGCTTTGCCTCGGAACATGGAGTCGGATGGGTTTCGTTCGCAACGGCGATGTCAAGGTTGGGGTATCTCACCCAGAGGTTGAAGGAGAGGAGGAGGATGGTGATGTCGGCGAAGGGTGGGATGCTATGGATTTCACGGACTTATAGATACATACACACATAGATAGTCTGTGCATAATTAACTACTTTATTTGATGCTTTTAATTCCTCCCCCCTCTCTGGAAGCTACCCCAATCGAGGTTCCACCGGTGATGATTTGTCGGCGACGACTCAGACGATCAGGTAAGCACTAAGACTTGCCCCAAACCCTCATCACGATCGTGATCCCCACCATCGCCAGTGTTCGCCCCCGTAAACGAACGATGTAAGTCTTTTTTTTCTCATTCCTTGGCCTTCCACCTAACTATAGCTACCCTCATGAATCACGACAGAATGCCGTGTTACTGAGCACCCAAAACAGCTAACGAGCGATCCCCACCATCGCTGGTGTTGCAGTTCCGCCTCGTTCCCCCATAACCGGACGCCGTAAGTCTTTTTTTTTCATTCCTTGCTTCTAACTAACTATTTACATTACTAGCTTATCTCAAACAAGTTCAGACGACGTTTAACAATGCCACGTCACCGGTCACCGAGCCTTAGCTACCTGGCATTGTTTGACATGCCACAGCCCTCTCCCACTTTCGTCAAGGCTTGATGGTGTGCACAATGGGGGGGGAACAACCACTAGTGCGAGGGGTGGGGGAAACAGAGGCAGAGGGATGACAACGGAGAGGCGTTTGGACGAAACAGCGCATACTCACACATTGCTTTCTGTTACTGACACTCTCCACTATCATTTAAGTTTTCTTTATAGCGTTTGTGAACGCCAAATACGTTCTCAACGCGCCACGTCTCTCAATGACCCCACCACTCACTGCCACGGCTGTGGAATGACGAGCGGTTGCTGGATGCGTCATTATGCGCCGTTTCTCAGTTCCATGGGCGCTATGACCAACAAGGAGGACAGGCCCAACATGCAGCCTGCCACCCTACACTAACGGTGAACGCCATGAATGCGATTCGGCGGCATCCCCTTCAACCTCAATGGGCACTTGGGCCAGTCCCAGCTCCTCACCCGCTCGATGACAACTACAGCCAAAGCCGCCAAGCATTGCATTCGACGAGCGTCGGCGCTATGTACAGCCTCTAGAGCGACCATAACTACGAGGGCAGCTCTGCCGCTCATGGACAGGTTTGACGGCGTGGCTAGTATCAATACCTTGACGCCCACAGCACCTCTCCATGGCGAATGTCACCCTGTGTTCGTCGGCAGCACCAACGACAATGTCTCACCCCTTGGCTCAGCTCCTCGCTCATGGGGTGTCGTGCACTGTTGTGCCGGCGTTTCTCGGCGAGGACTTGAGTTTTTGATTGGGCAATGACGCTGTGGGGCAGCGACGTCAGTGCATGCACTGTTTGTCAGTTCGGTGGGCTCTACGGCGACGTTGAGGTGTACCTGCCGTGCCAAACCCACAGGTAATCCGCACCCACGCTACCCTGCAGAAACTGTACCCGCGAACGTGGTTACCTGTACCCTTCGGCATGGGTACAGTATTCAGCGGGTACGGGTACGGGTCTCGTTTTTCTACCCGGGGGTTACCCGCGCTATTCACTAAGCACACATCATATGCAGCAGCTTCTTCAAGATGCCTTGGCTATCAATCGCTACTTCAAGAGTGGTGATCTCTTTCTGACCATGACTGCAAACCCCGCTTGGCCAGAGATCCAGGATGAGCTCAAGCCTGGACAGACTGCTGCCGATTGCCCTGACTTGGTTGTTCGTGCATTCCATGCAAAGCAGAAGGAGATGATCAAAGACATCGAGGCTGGGATCTTTGGCAAGGCACTCTCTTATGTGTTTGTGATCAAGTTTCAGAAGTGTGGCCTGCCTCACATGCACTGCATTATCTTTCTTGATGGGGAGTCCAAGCTTCGCACTCCTGAGCAGATAGACAGCCTCATGTGCTCAGAGTTTCCTGATGACAATCCTGAGCTGCTTGAGTTGGTCAAGAAGTTCATGGTCCATAAACCCTGTGGTGCAGAGAACCCTGCAGCTCCTTGCATGGTGAATGGACAGTGCTCCAAAAATTTCCCCAAGCCATTCAGGGATCAGACAACCATCTCTGAGGATGCCTATGCCTCCACCAGGCATCAGAACACTGGAAAGACATATCAGATTTGGGGAAAGCAGGTCGATAATCGCTGGGTCATCACTTATTCACCCTATCTCCTCTGGAAGTACCGCTGCCACATCAACATTGAGTCCATTGCCTCCATCAAAGCTGTCAAATACATCTACAAATATGTGTACAAAGGTCATGATTGCATCACCATGCAGTTTGGGACTTGCAACAATGAAGTCAAACAGTATCTGGACGCTCACTATATTTCTGCCTGCGAGAGCATTTGGCACCTCTTTCATTTACCTATGCACTCTGCTTCTCCCAATGTCGTCCGACTTCAGATCCACCTCCCTGGCCAGCAGTATGTCACTTGGAATCAGAACAGTCCACAGTCTATCCAAGAAATCGTCCAGCATGCTGCACAGTGTGACACCACCCTCACTGGCTATTTCAAAGCCAATCAGCAGTATCCAGAGCTTGCACAGGATCTTCTCTATCAGGACTTTCCCTCCAAATTCATGTGGGATCAGAAAGCCCACAAGTGGAAGCCCAGACAGAGAGGATTTGCTATTGGGAGGATGTACTACACTCAGTTTACTGCAGGTGAACGCTTCTACCTCAGGCTTCTTCTGACAGCTGTCAAGGGTGCAACATCATACAAACATCTGTGCACTTTTCAGGGAAATGTCTCTCCCTCATTCAGAGAAGCATGTCTGGCATGTGGCCTTTTGGAGAATGACCAAGAGTGGGTGCAGTGTTTGGAGGAAGCAAAGTCCATGGCAACAGGTCGTCAGCTCTGGCAACTCTTTGTCACTATTCTTTGTGATTGTGCACCCTCTGATCCTGTCCAGCTTTGGAACACATACTGGCCCCACATTTGCGATGACCTGCGGTATCAGCTCCAGCACAATAATATCCATCTCAACCCTACCGATGATGATGTGCAGGATTATGGCCTCTACTTGATCAACCAGCTTCTCTTATCCTCTGGCAAATCTCTCAGCAAGGATTGGCCATACATGCCTCAGATCACTCAGAATTGGGAAGCCAACCTCGAAAACTGGTTGATTGCAGAGCAGCGCAGATATGATGTTGTGGAGCAGGCTGAGTTGGCTGCACAGAACTTGAACACTTTCAATCCAGACCAGAGAGCTGTCTTTGAGGAGAGCATGCATGCTGTCGACAACAAGACTGGCCAGACATTTTTCCTCCATGGTCCCAGTGGCACAGGCAAAACCTTTGTATACAACACTCTGGCCCATCAGCTTCATTCTCAGGGCAAAATTGTCCTCTGTATAGCATCATCCAGTATCACTGCACTCCTGCTCAAAGATAGCTCCACTTCTCATTCATGTCTCCAGATCCCTCTCATCATTAATGAGTCATCCACCTGCTCTATCTCCAGAGGTTCCATTTGGGCAAAGCTGTTGCAGGAGACTAACTTGATCATTTGGGACGAGGCACTCATGCAGCATCATAATCTCCATGAAGCTGTCAACCGCACTCTCAAAGACATTCTCCAATCTGATCAACCCTTTGGTGGCATTCCTATCATTTTTGGGGGCAACTTTCACCAGATCCTGCCTGTTATCGAGAGGGGTTCACAGCCTCAGATTGTTGGTGCTTCCTTGCAGCGCTCTGTTCTTTGGCAACATATTAAAGTTCTTCATCTCAAAATCAACATGTGATTGAACACGGATGATCTTGAAGAGCGACAGTTTGCAAAGTGGCAGCTGGAGGTTGGAAAGGGTGATCATACAGATGAGGGTGGCAACATCGAACTTCCCAACCATTTCAAGTGTCCTGAAAACACTCTGGCTTCCCTCATCGACACCATCTATCCTGGCATCTATAATCATGCTCAGCATCCCGATCAATACTTCTCAGAGTGGATTGTCCTGGCAAGCAAAAATGATGATGTGGATGATTTGAACCATTACATTCTTCAGAGGTTCCCTGGAGAGGAGCAAGTGTTTCATAGTGCTGACTCTATTGCAAACAATGAACTTCTGTATACACCTGAATACCTCAACTCAATCAACTGCTCCGGTCTACCTTTGGCACACTTGGCACTCAAGGTTGGCATCCCTGTGATGATACTTCGCAATCTCAATATCGCTGGATGGGTCTGCAATGGTTCTCGAGGGATTTTGACTTGGATTCGGAACAGAGTGTTGGAGGTTCAGTTGATTACTGGAGATCATGCTGGAGAGAAGGTGTTTATTCCACGGATGCGACTGCAGCCAATCAAAGGACAACTCCCTTTCACTCTGTCTCGACTCCAATTTGCTGTTGGACTATGCTTTTCAATGTTGATCAACAAATCCCAGGGACAGTCAGTGCAGCATGTGGAATTAGATTTCAGGAGTCCTGTCTTCACTCGTGGGCAGTTCTATGTGGCGATATCACGAGTAAGGTCTGTGCACAACATCAAGGCAATATGGCCAAGTGACAGTGGAAGTGCAAAAACCAAAAATATTGTATACAATGAAGTACTATTAGAGTAACATAGAAATGAAGTACTATGTATATAGAAATGAAGTCCATACTTATTAAACATGTTAACATGTGACAGTGGAAGTGCAAAAACCAAAATAATGAAGTACTATCAGACTAACATGGAAAAATGAAGTTGTGACAGTGGAAGTGCAAAAACCAAAATTATTTGTATATAATGAAGTACTATTACACTAACATAGAATTGAAGGCCATACATATTAAACATGTTAACGCGTGCCGGAGGCACATTCCCAACCTTGTGGTAAGATAAGTGGGGAATTATCTCACACTTTCAAAGCCTTGGGGAACTCCTTCTTCATTCCACAACCTCCTTCAATCCAACTCAGAATGTTCAATGGTCTTCTCCTATTTGATGTGGCACTGCACCTAATCATCATAAATTCCTACGGTTCAAGATTCCATGGTCAAAAACAAAACTCTCCCAGAGGGATTGGATCACACTCACCAAAACCTTTGGCAACGTTGATCCAGTAGCTGCTTTTGAACATCACCTTTTGTCAATTCTGGTTGCCCTCCCTTGTTGCCACTTTTTTCATTCAAAACTCCTACTGGTTGGTTACCACTCACCCACTCCATTTTTGTTGACTGCTGTAATTCTATCTGGATAGTGTGTGGTTTAGGTGCCATCTTCGGTCACAGTTTTAGAATTGGAGGCACGACTCACTTACATATTGCTTTCTGGTGTTGATCCTTGGATCGTGATGAAACAAGGACATTGGTCTTCCAAAGCCTTTCTAGCATATTGCCATAAAGTTGAATCTATACTTCCTCTTTTCATTGGTAATGCCTTTGATAAACTACAACCTAAATATTTTTGGGGGGGAGTCAGTTTTTGGTGGATTCTGACTGGTTCGCTTTGCTTGCTTTGGTGGTGGAGTCTAATCCACTGGATCTCGCTGACAGAAAGTTCCTCTGGAATTTTCTTCCCAAGTCTGTTGTACTGCATTTTGTTTATTGCAACAAGCCTGAGTCAGCTTGAACATTGAACCCTCCAAGCTAGCGAGGTGGGCTCCACAAAGGCTGACTCAGCGAGTGGAAGTAGCATGGTCTGTGCGCCCTCATCTTTTGCTCCACCGAATTTCGCTACACAACCCACCCAATCCTGAGTTTAGATCAGTGGTGGAGTCTAATCCACTGGATCTCGCTCACAGAAAGTTCCTCTGGAATTTTCTTCCCCCCAAATCTGTTGTATTGCATTTTGTTTATCGCAACAAGCCCGAGTCAGCAACATAGATAGTGTCAAAATCTATTGTGAATCATGTCACACTTTTGGTGGGGTCACAGAACGTCACGTTCGTGACATATTTTCGTCATTCATATATGTAAGTATGTCATAATGCATGCTCAACTGTATTACAATCACAAAAGTCGCAACTTCCCAGTCACCTGGTTGACCAGTCTCGCTGGTCCTTGATTATCTTTAGCTGGGTGGAATGAGTGAATCAAAGGCTTGATTACCTGCAACTCCCAGAACGGTCTTTGAGCCCGCTGCGATCTGCGTTCTCCCCCTGCTATAAAATTAGAAATTTATGCATGTAGACTAGAGAAATCCCACTAACGCATCTTGAATGGAACGTGCACACAAATTCAGTCTCTGTGCATGAGTTTGCAAGCGTAACAGTTCGTGCTCATCTGCACAGCGAAGCGCCACTTTCGTCTGACTGGCTATGCACGCTCAACGTATGCTTGATCGTATCTTCAAATGTCACGAAACTCACCCTGCGCGTTCCCACTGCCTCAGCAACTGTACAACAATCAGATTTTGACCAAGATCTGAAGTAATAAAATGTACTGTGGGGTTTCCTAATGACATAGCCTTGTAGCATGCCAGGGCAGCGTGACTGACGAGAAATAAATGAACATCGAGGCAGGTTGATACATGAAATTTGTAACCCACGAGCACCTTCATGAAAGGAATCGGTTGTTGATAAAACATACGGACCATAACTGGTAATTAGGCTTACTGGGCAGCAATTTTCCCGGGGGACATTCCCAAGTCTATTCGTACGACAAGAACCTGTCTTAGAGTGAGTCCTCGGGATCACAGATATTTCCGATTGAGTTTGACCATTTTGCATTCTTCTGGGTGGTTTGGTCATTCTTCTGTTTGGTCTATCGGAGTAAAACCAGCTGTTTCTCACCCGGATCCAACGTCTCGCTCGGATCCAAGGGCTCGCTCTCGCTGTTATCGCCACTCGAGCCGTCTTCAGTCCCATTAATCTTGGTATTGGTAGTTTTCCAAGGTTCGCAATTACCGGCTGTCGTTCGTGATTGAGTGCCTACCCAATACCCAACTGAAAGCGAGGCAACAACAAGCATAACATATGGCGCTACTGGAAGATTTACCAGATATGAATATCAGCCAGAACGCACACATCGGATCCGCGTGGCTTGCCTTGCCCCATTGCAATCACCAAGGAGATCCGGGGTCTGGGGAATATGCCAAATCTTAGAATTTGAATCTAGCAGACTTACAGCTGTTCGTGTTACCAAAAGAAGAAGGCGAGTTTCCGAGTTGATTCCGTTTCCGATGTCCAGTGATCGAAAATTTCGTTTTCTCTAATTTGTCTTGCTTATGGCCGTCGACCCTTAGCTTCTCCTTTCTTACACTCTACTGCTCAGTGCTAATCATTATTTGGTTCTTCGGAAAGGAAGAGATTGAAACGCGTTACCCAAAATATTACACCTAGTTTCAGCCAAACTGTCCAGGCACAGCGGCACACTCCCCCGAAATCACTAGTGTGTGTCCCTAAATTTAATGCAGAAGCCCCCACACGTCTCCACGGTTGCCAATCACGTTTGCCCTTGCTCTGGTCTCCCAACTCGATATTGTTCCGGGCAACTGCTCTGTAAAAGTTTTCGTGCTGTTGGCTTTATTTCGGTGAAGTCCATGTAACTTTCTCCCAGATTCTCGGATCTACATCACGATGCAACCAATCACAGCGCGCCCACGGACCGGGTTCATGTGTCTATCTATGTACACGTAAATGGGTTAACTCTCTTCCGACATTGTGGCAAACCCCAAATTTCTCTATATGAAGGGCAAGTCCCAGATGCATTTCAACACTTCTTTATCACCCAATGTCGTGGTTGTTGCCGACTGTCGCTTTAGAATCTTGCGAAACAACTCTTAGGGGCCGACGGAGAAGCTCAATTCGTCCGCTAGCCACCGTTCCTCTTATATCCTGTGCTACGTCTTTCGCCGCTAATGATAGCGCCATCTCAGATGAGGTTAACATAATAGAAAATAAGGAATGTTCCTCGGCGGTCACCTCCACTTCTTCTCAGGCTGCTACGACGCCGTCGCTTTCTCCACTTTCAAACGCCCATGTATCAGATTATTTCACTAGCACTGCTGTTCCTCGCCACAATACCTCTGCTCCGATTTTGCACTCTGTAGAAATACTGTCTCCAACCATAATATTGCCGCCAAGTAGTCGTAAATCATTGTTGGATAATCTGAGAAGCGAATCTCAGGCTTCCTCTCGTCTCGAGCGTCTAAAATGGCGTCTAGCTAGCGGTTTCTTCGCCTACTTTTTATGTGGGTGGGGTGATGGAGGTGAGATTAATCTTTTTGTTTCAACAGTTGTCTCACTTTTTCTGTCTCTCGTTAGTAACGGCAACGGTTCTTCCTTGTGCGTCATGATCAAGTTGCTTGGATTCATCACGTTTCGGCTTATAACTTCGAGCCTAGTTTTTACAGCTGACTATCATCTAACCTCAATGACCTCTTCTTTACTATTTTTTGCGAGCACTTGCGGGTACGTCATTCAATCCTAAGTTAGGGAGTAATGTTGGAAAATTTTGCTTTCCAGTTACATACTGGGAACGGTCCTTGTGGAACCAATACTAAATATTTTGGGACGTTTCTGTCTCAACAGCACCTCGCAAACTGTTTTTCCGTATTTTCCTAGAGTTTCGCAGCTTCTCTTTCGTCGTTCGTCTTCTAGGGTTGGGTATTCCGCCTCGCAAGCCAGATTCTTAGCAATAGCCATATCCAGTTTGTTGCACGCCTCCAATTTTATTATGATAGGCTCGAAACGTGGTTTCGCGGTCACATTCTTAGCTTACTCCGTTGCTGCGTTTTCTCGAGCCATTTTAACAGGTTAGAATTCTGTGGATCAATTTACTGTTAGAGGATTGCTGATGCCCTCTAAACAGCTTCCTTGTGATTGTCTCAACTTGTTTACATACGTTCCTTCCTACTAAGATTCCGTTATTCAGAAATGACTACTTTGCATCCGGCCCCTCGCAGTCCATTGGATACGCATTTGGATTTTGGAGTGAGTTGTTTTTCTTGATTCTTCGATTTTCGACCAACCAGTTTTTATGATTGGACATAGGCTTCGGTGGCGTCGTCTCCCCTTTAATCTGTCAGTCCATTGTCGCGGCAGGTGTTCCCTGGTTTCACTTCTACCTTGGGTCACTGGTGCTCTCGGCAATCAACACAACGTTCTTGATATATGTGTTCAGGCCGACAATACGAGAATTCTCAGTGGACCGCCAACAAACATCAGATGTGACTAGTGCTCTTCTTGCGCAGGAAGCGCCCTCTCGTTCATCGCCGACCGTCGAGGACGGTGGAACACTTCAGTTATCCGAACGTCAACGTCCACGACCTCGTCCCATTAGCAGTAAGCAATATTACATCTAGTGTTGAAGTGATAAATCCAAATAATTGAATAGCGTTTCGGCTTGCGCTCTCCATGCGATACCAATGGGCGTTCTCCATCTTTGCTATGCTTTACAACGGGAGGTTAGTCATGATACGATTCTTGGAACAAATTCTGACCTCCAGCTCTACAGCGAAACGACGACGCAGGGATTTGTCAGTGTCTCCGGTCTACACTCGTCTGTTTGTCTTACTGATGATTGCGATAAGATGGTCACGTATCTACTTGCCACCAGGGTATTGTTTGGGCTTCTTTAATACAGCCCCTCACCATTTATAAATATTTTTCTCAGCACGCTAATCCCAAGACAGTGGGATATGTCACAAGTGGTTTCTGGGGTGGCATTACAATTGGACGTTTTGCCTGGGGATATCTTACGCCTTTGTATGTCTCTCTTCTTCCGCGTGGGTAAAGACTTGAATAAAATTTGTCAGATTGACATTTACGCAGAGAAAATTTGTCATATTTGGATGCCTGTATGTGTCTTTTGCACACTACATTATCAACATTTCAGCTCATTTTTTCTAGTGGTGGGTTGATTCTTCGCTAGCGTTCGACCACATTCAAACTTGCACATCAGTCTTCTCACTTGCTATGCAGCTTCTCATCTGGTTTGTAAACTCCAATGTAGAAAATGCATTCTCTACAGGTCTCATTGGTGTCCTCTATGGTCCGATATTCCCCGCATGTTTGACCATGGCAAATGAACTTCTGCCCCCGAATGTTCACATGAGTAGCATGACTCTGGTGTGAGCATTTGTATTCACCATCCGAAGTTGATTTATTTATCGGTCCTTTCACAGGTCTGCTTTCGCAAGTTTCGGAAGTGGTGAGCTGGCTGGGACCCCCTTTGTATTTTGAGATCTCAATTAACGATCCTTCTAGCATTGTTTCCTTTTGTTTCAGGCACGGTTGCCAGTATAAAGGGTGCTCAAACGTTCCCTTATTTCACTGTTGCACTTGGAGCAACAATGATCTGCCTCTGGTCTCTGTTTCCTTCCAGAGCACCCTCACCTAATTATATATCCTAGTTTTCCTTCAAACACATCCTGAATACAAGATCTATATTAGATATGTACATAGTCAAGCTGTTTTTGCTCTGAGATACATAGAACCTCGGGAAGCGGATGTGTACATGAAAGCAATAAGATATCACATGAGATGAATAATCTATGAACTGTCTGTGTCAGTTGAAGAACCTGTCTCATCACCACCTTCGACATCTATTTCTCACACCACTTAGTAAGTTGCAAAGTCAGAAATGACGACTCACCTATGGTGTAATCAGGAACCGGTAGCGGCGGCGGTCGAGGAGGACTCGGATGTTTTGGGGGGTTGAATGCGAGTGCCTTGGATTTGCTGATCCCGATATTCTTGGCAGAGAGTTGGGGACTATGTGAGAACGAAGATGATGCGGGTGTGCCAGCTCGCGAAGTGGAGCGCGACGAGTCGGACAGGGAAGATCTCTCCAAGAAGGAAGCGGATGAAGACTCTCGTAATTTGGATGGCACCTTCGACTGCGAATGCGAAGGTGAATAACGCGCCTAATTATATGGTCATTGAGTATCCGGATCTTGCCCAGACATACAACCACGTTACACTGTTTGGTACACCAGATACATCCTTGACTCTCGAGACGGGTGAAGCTACCAGCCATCGAAGTCAATTTGGGAAAGAGCACTGAGAGTATGCCATACCAGATGAATTCTGCTTTTTCTGCTTTTTGTGAGGAGAAACTTGAGGGGAATCGAGCTTACTCAAAGTTCAGAATGACCTCATGCTTGACTAGGAAATATAAACTTACTCGTTTGCGCTTCAGATTAAATTCTGCTTCATCTACCAACGGTCAGCAGTAGCGCATGTGACAGACCATCCAACTTACCTGCACGTTTGACCTTTGACTTTCCTTTGCTCTTGCTCTTTGAGTTATCGTCCGAAACGTTCCCAACTTCTGATGCAGGGGAGATTGATCGACCGAGGTCTAATGAGGGTCTACATACTTATTAGAGCACTTTCAGATTTGCACGGAATTTGTGACATACTTTGACTTAACATTTCCCCGAACAGCTCCTCTTCGAGCGGAAGCCAGACCCATACAATTGCTTAGGTGTGGCGCATAACGATTGGATGCAACCTGTGGTCACGCTGGTTGAGGGTCTCAGACGAACTACCTGAACGTAGGCAATCGCACCTGTCGAGAACAGTTAACACACTCCAGATATAAATTTCCGTCCTTCACACTCGTCGGAGTGTTTGTGCCTGTTCCGGAAGATCCGTTATTGGCTTTGAGCTCAGGCATTAAAGACGGGGAATCTGCTCTGGTTGGAGACACTGTAATTTGAGAAGCGGAAGTTGCAGGTACTGGGGTATGTACTACGAAGAATGAGTATCAGGGAATTTGTGGTTGAAGAGCTCTACCTGAACTACAACTGCGCAAATAGTACATAAGCCATACCCAAGAGAAGATCAGAAGCTACAAACAGTGTATGACATATACAACATATTGTGCGACTTCGAGCGATCTCATGGTGCGACTGTAGAGTTACATCCATCATGAGGTCATTGAGCATTGCTGAGAAAATTCGTGACGTCTGAGGGTAACGAGACACAGTCAACGTGCAAGAAGGTAACAATGGAAAGATAAATTACCAGAACAGAGATGGTCTCCTCACGTTCAGACTTGGGCATTGCGAAACGGGTCCAGAAAGCAGAAGCAATCGAGATTCGAGTGCCAACACCGTTTCACGCGATGGGCGAATGGCCACACACGTGACGACCATCAACTTACAAGCGTGATCGCCGCCCCCAACATCAAATGGCCCAGTAAGTCATATTTGAGTCATACTGCAAAACCATTATACAGGTATGTGTGTTCTAAAAAGCTGAGACTTAAGAAGGTACGTTCGTCCGAAGCTCCCCTCTAGTAGTTCAAGGATGTTAACCGCGAAATTGTAAATACTCCAATGATAACCACTGCCAAAGCTCCAATACTTGCTGGGAGGAGCAAATCTCTGTGAATACCGAAGACTTCGTCTTGGATGGGCGCAGCTGAACGAGATGGTGACGGGGTATGTGCTGGAGTATCGGCAACAGCTGCTTCGGTCTTCTCAACTTCTTTAACATGCTGCGGAACAGGGACAGCGATTTCATCGTGAACAGCAGGAGGCTCCGACCAGCCCTTTCCACCCTGCACATAGAGCACAACACGGTCGCTGTGTGCCAAACGGGCTATTCTGACGGCATCTGTTACATCGTCATCAGATGTAATGAGAACACTATCGCCATCTGCGTCTGTGTACGACAAATGGAAATCGGCGGGGTCGGGGTGGTAGTCGGTTTCCTCAGCCGGTTTAAAGTCAGTGAAAAAGGGATCTGTGGCCAACTTACCCGCCACGACCTCTCGCAGATGCTCCACGTCGTCATGGCGAGCCTGGAACCGATGGGTCCTTCCACTTGGAGTGCGGAACTTAAAGACATAGGTACCATCGTCGGCAGGTGGGGCGTCAGCAACGGACGGAACTGCAACACCTTTTTGACGTGGGTAGCCTTCAAGAACAGAGACGGGATCGTCTTCCACCACCGAGGCGGAATCATTCGGGTGCACCTCAGAGTGTGGCGACTGTTGCACATGACTAACATCGAACGATGGGATCGACCTAACGTCTGAAGGGCGGTGAGAGTCCGACATGGCGGATTCTGCATCGTCATGTCCGATAGAGTCGAAGAAGCGACCCCACATGGGACCACCTTCTGCTTCGTGTTCGGCGCCCTCAGTGCTCATGGCGTTCATCTACGCAAGAAGATTAGTCCAATATTACGCGATGGATACAGAAAGCTAACCTGCTCTAAGGTCGCATAGGTCAGTTTGAGAACGTCCACAATTGCGACCAGGCGGCCATCATCCTCTACAACAGGAAGGTTGAGATAGTGTCCATCTGTGCACGAGATCATCTAGGTGCAAGGACAGCCAACACATCAAGTGACTCACTGTGCATCTTCTTCAATGCGTCATGGATGGTCATGGTCGGAGGTGCAGTGTCCGGATGAGGTGTCATGACTCTCACAACACTACATTTGCCAGCATCCAACCCGGCTGCGATGACACGCAAAACAACATCCTTGCTGGTAAAAATTCCCGCAATCCGCAGACTGCTTCCACCGGTAGGTCCAGGAGAGGAAGAAATACCTCCTTCCATCACACAGACCGCAGTAGTTCGCCTTTCTTTCATGAGCTTTGCAACCTCACGAACACTCGTTCTGGGACCAACAGTGGCAGGATGCGTGCGCGAGTCCATAATGGTGGTCAAATCTGGCAACGCGGTCCTTTCCTTCAGTTTTTCTGCCCATGCGAGCATCGCTGCTGCTTGAGGGTTTGAGCCTACTGAACCAAGTTCCGACTGAACACCCGCCATGGCACTGAAGAGTTGCTCAGAGGCTGCAGAACTGCGTTCCACTTTTCCCAAGGCTTCGTGGAAAACTTTGGTGATATCGAGGAGGCCAACGACGTTACCATCTTCATTACAGACGGGCTATGGGCCATGTATGACAACGTAGAATATAAGAAGCAAGACATTTCATACCAAGTGCCTGAAGTGTTTCGAAACCATTAGCTGTAAAGCCTCTGTTGCACTGGTAGTATCACGAGTAACCATGGGGTTCCGTGTCATTATCTGGTGAACAGGAGTGGTGTGAGGATCAAGACCTTCCGAAGTGACCTAGGGAATAACGTATGAATGGTGTGACCGAAAAGAACAAAAAATATTTTGTGTACTCGGTAAGCCAAGTCTTTGGCAGTAAAAATCCCACTTAATCCCTCCTCCTCGTCGACGACGAGAACGCAGTCGGTTCTTTTGGCTGCACATAACTGACTGGCTTCTGCAACGGTGATATTTTCAGGGACGGTCAAGGCGGGAGTTGGCCTGAGCGCAGCGACAGTGCCTTTCGTTGGTGGCAATTTGCCGCCACGCTTACTACTGCGTTGGTGATATGTAGTAGAGATTGTACGTTTTCGCGCCAACTCTGATTCTATTTTCTTCCGGATGGCCTACGATGGATGTCATTGAGTATCGACGTGGGATAGAGAGATTAAGCAGAGGTACTTCGTCTCTCTTTGACTGCTTCTTCCTTGTCTCCGAGAGCGGGCTCTGGTATCCTGCCAAAGAAGACATTGAAACCGAGGTATTGGGTGAGCGAGGGTTATGACGATGAACGGAGGAGTCTGAGGGGAAGGGAACGGGAGAAGGAGATCGCAAGTGGGAAGGAGAGGACGAAGGGATGGGTATACGCGACATGAGCCTCCCTCCACTAAAACGGACAGATGCATCCAAACATTTTCTCTCTGTTGCTACTTGTTTGCTATGTTTATGCATATAAACATCTGAACGGACGTCAGGAAATATTTCGCAGCTAGTTCTAATAATTCATCCTAACGGCGAGGCCCCGCTCCTCCCGCAGCATCAGCATCAGTGGGATTCCAAGTTGCTCCCAGCCCACCGTGCCGTCAACATCTGAGCCTTCTCCCACACCTGTACAACCATCGGGGGATTGCCAGGCTTGCGAACATAACCATCGATCTTTTTGGCCGCTGTGGCAATGGCTTCCCGCGTAAATGCAGACTGGTAATAACGCTGACGCAGGAAATGCGCATAGATAAGCGGAGAGAGCAAAGCATTCTGGAAAGTGATCGCCCCAAGAACAACGCGGACGAAGATAACCAGTTCAGTGTATGCAACAACTTTCATCGCCGAATCGTAGTTGGCTGTGGAAAGCGGCATTTGCTTCCGGAAGTAGACACAAAATGATATATCTAACCTTTTACCCAAACCTGCAACCTCTTGGAAATCGGGTGTGGTTGAGGCGGTCCTCCTGCGGTCGCCGGTGGGCCGGGAGGAAGAAATTGGGGCATCAAGGTCGTTCGCGTGAAGGTCAGCGCGTGGAAGAGCGAAAATATCACATAAGGGAGCAGCGTTACTACAAAACATGACGAACAAACCGTCAGCAATGGCAGAGGCAAGTTTTACATCGGTACGCACTTGCAATAGGCTTAGAGGACCACCAGAAGAATGCGAGCAAAAAATACTGAACATTCTGGACAAATTGGTTCAGCGTTTCCAGCCCACGCGTTGACTAATGCATCAAACCTCGTCCAGAAGAGCGCGTTTCAGATACGCAAAATTAGGCTGGGGAGGCTGTAATGAAGGGTCAGACTATATATCATGTTCATGGATCAGGGTACTTGCACCGAGAGATTTTCTGAGTACGGTGATTGGAGTAAGTCATCTGCAAATTATTGGAAGTAGATACAAAGCTAACTGACTGGCAAACTATGGCATAGCTGATGAGAGCACCAGTGAAACTCGCTGCGTACGAGCCGAATTAAGATGGGACTGCAGAAAGGCATGATAAACAGAATCATCTCACCTTTATACCACCATGCGGTAATGGTCTTGAAGGTTATCCAAGCGAAGAAATAGCGCAGGGATGAGAGTAGGAGAAGAAAATGGCCTGATGCCCACAAGTAATGCTGGAAAGATGATGAGCACCCTACGATGGATTCAGTTGACAATCAAGGCAATACCTGGGTAGTTGCCATTGGCAATTGCAGATGTAGGAGACTGAGGAACGATATAATACAGAAAACAAGGGTTGAGCCAACGTTTTGGGTGCGTTTTTGCTTCGTGGACAGTCACACCGTTAACTCGGTCGTCACGTCACGTGATACAGCTATCTACTCCAATTTACTGGCGGACGTTTGTCTTTTCGATATACCTCCTTCTCTACCTTTTGCTTCCCAAGCGTCTCAATTCTTCGTCCCTTGCTTTGCCTTCGTTGTCCTCGCATTTCCTCCTCTTCTCCCCCTTCTTCCTCTTCGTCCGATCCCCTAGCCCGTTTCCTCCCATGACTCTTCCCTGCCCCAATATTTATGTTCACTCGCGGGGGAACCGCGAACCCAAATGCTTTCCCCACCTTGACGAGGTCGAGAGCATTCACATCAAATATTTTCTTCAAAGAATATGACGCGTATGCCTGAAGATATGATCGGAAACCATCACGCGCCGATTGGTGGAGGAAATAATTCTTCTGTAGCAGCTTTTCTAGCTATACGGCTTGTCAGAACTGATATGCCAGATCGGGCTGTAGACATACCTGACTCTGAACATTGGCTATTCGCTCTGCAGGAAAGCTAAACTCGTTTAGCGGTACCTTTGCCTGCTTCAAATATCGCAAAAACCCAAGTTCACTCTCTAGCAGAAACAGCAAACTCTTTCCTGCTTTCCCCGCACGAGCCGTTCGACCCACCCGATGAATATAGTCACGCGGGTCGTCTGGCGGATCGAACTGCACAATCCAGTCTACTCTCGGAATATCGAGGCCACGAGCCGCAACATCTGTACACAGTAGGATACCAGATTCGGCATTGATGAATTCGAAGAACGTGTTGGTTCGCTTTTGTTGCTTTTGTTTTCCCTGTGGATGCTACTGTCACTCCTGGAACGTTGTAATACCATGGGACGTAAGTACACACATGCAGGTCCAAGACGGGGACATCAATGTAGTTGAGTAGTTCGCCGTGGTATTTCACAGAATTACAGCTTGAAAAGAATACAATAACTTTCTTCTTCAAATTCTTCTTGAGGAACGTAAACAGGAGGAGGAACCGTCGATCGGATGGGCACACGACATATCCTTGTGACAGCGTTGAGACAGTACTGGTGGACTGCTCCTTGTCTACGTCGATGTACACAGGACCAGGTCTGAGAGATATTCGTGCCAGATCTGTGACTTTGGTTGTCTGCGTTGCTGAAAAGAGCATGGATTGACGGTTCTCTGCATCGATTACACTTATGAACAGATAATAACAGGATACAAGGCTCACTGACCATTCGGTACAATGCTGATAATCTTTTTCATCTCTTCTTCGAAACCAACTTCTAATATGCGGTCAGCCTCGTCAATCACGAGGGCTTTCAGATTCCGAAATACAAAGCCTTTTGTATCCTTGCATGGCAAATGAGAAAACGAGGCAAGGAAACATTCAATAATTGCACCTTCAAATGATCCAATAACCGCCCTGGTGTTGCCACCAATAAATTGACGCCCTTGGCCAATTTATCCGCTTCTGCCCTACGATTTGCCCCTCCAATAACAATCCCAAAAGTCTGTGAATGGTGTGACATCAAATCTTTCACAACTCCAAATATTTGCAGCGCTAGTTCTCGTGTTGGTGAGACAATAATAATACCGGTACCTGTCAACACGCAGACATGTATGAATGCGCGGCGGCTTAATTAACGTGCTCAAAGTTGTACCGTTAAGAGGTTTGAATTTGAGCCGGTGCAGTAATTCCACTGCAGGAATTAGAAACGCTAGCGTTTTTCCTGATCCCGTGCGCGCAGCACCGAGAACGTCTTTACCAGCAAGTAGCACAGGGATTGATTTCGCTTGTACAGGGGTCATAGTCGTAAAACCCATTTCTGCGAGCGCTCGAGTTGTCTGTTCTGACAGCTCCAGAGTTGAGAACGGTTGGCGCCCTTCGTTATCTTCATGAAGTTTACCGACAGTTAGTGATGTGCCTTCGTCAGTAGCCATTTCGACGGTCGAGGTTGATCGAAAGAAAAATAAAGGACCGGAGATTGCCGAAGGTGATTTTCTGCAGATGTCCTCGTTGAATGCAACTTCGGCGACATCACAAAGTATGCAGTCTAGCACTTTTATTCAGTACTGTGCTGACATGCTTACTTGTTCTTGTTAGTCGTCTTTGCTTTGCTGCTGTCTGTGACTTCTCTGGGTCTTGGTTTTCATCTTGGATCTCGACGAGCGAACCTGCCGCAGGAAACAGGCGAACGACAGGCTGAAAAGGAGGATTACCAAGAAGAGGATGAGAGCGAAGGAGTTTCAGATGGCGATCTTGCTTTAGTTGAGGCAGGCTTCATGGAACAATGCAAACTTGTAAGGTGTCGCTTTCGGCGTCTGCCACCATACCTTGGCTTACGGACTTTTCTGTTCTGCCAAGGTGCTGGTGGTTAGAACTGATTTGAAGATGACACCCGGTAAAATAGCGGCGCAGTAAGTGTAAATGAATATTGTCTCTACTTCTCATCGAGCTTGTATCCTTAAAAGATGCGGGTGAGATATTCCCCGCTGGGATTACCAGATACCGATTCACTTTCTGCACAGTCACGCGACCCTGGCCTGCTATAAGGCCCTCGCCAAAAAGAATCCAAAGGTATGGTCTCCTGTCTGTCGAAACGAATGCCCCCATTGAATTTACGTCAGCTTGTAACACATTGGGAACGAACTGGGTACTGAATGCTGACACTACACAATCGTTGATTTTCTTAACCATGGGCTCCAGTCAAGCGAAAATTGCACTAAGGGGAACCTCGGAAGAACAGTTACTTGAGCTGGAGGCGATCGCAAAGAGCCTTAATCTATGTGCTCGATCAATAGAAGACCAGTAAGTTTGTTTGGGTTGCACACCCTGAACACCCTAATTATTTCCAAGGGGATTGACACAGGTTGCAGAGGGGTCGAGGACAGTTTTGGGTATTGGTCCAGCACCCGTCGCGCTGATAAACGAGGTGACCGGGAAACTACGCTTGCTGTGATCCTGTTTATTACTTGTATATGATACAACTGATTGGCTGGTGATACAGTAGAATGTGTGATTGTGGTACATTGCTTCTCCCCTTGTCCGTCGTCTTCACTAACAACCGCAGTTGGCCGCTTGGTGCCCGCGTCCCAAGCTCTCAGTATCAACTCTGTGATTAGGCCCTGCGTTTCCTGTATATGCTCAGTTAAGTATAATCTTCAAGCACTATACAAACAATTATACCTAGCAAGCCTAGCAGACCGTCAGAATGTGGGCTACTGTACATATTGTTATTGCCGTCCCCCGTCTGACCACTTCCACTTGACGATTTTCCTGACGAAGCTAGTCCGCCGTCTCCTGCGTTGTCTTCACAGTAATGTCAATCTCCAACGCAGAAACGAAGCGCATACAGTGATACTCACTGGAAAAAATGTTAACGATCCCTTGGTCATTGACTGAGCCTCCGAGAGATTGACCTCCTGCACCCGAGTATGAGCTCCCTGTTTCACGAGAATCGAGAGGTATGGCGAGGACGACGTTTGCATAGAGGGAGGGGAGAATGAGGGAGAGGATGAGGGAGAAAGAATGCATGGATAGTTTTAAGTAGGTAATAGGATGTAAATTCAGAGGAATCTGAATGAGCAATATAGTATGATGGTGGTAGGAGGAAGAGAACGATTGAAGCGGGGGTAGACGAGCAACGCGCTTTATACGTATCCTTAACATCTGTATTGGCGTATTTGGACAAACGCGTCGCGCCAGTCACGTGCTCCAAATGACTTTCTTGCTGTGATGGACTTCCGAATGCCGATGAGTAGAATTTCAAATTCGATAGTGCAGAGGCTGCACCTCTCTCCATGCCTTCTAATTCTCATTGCACATTATAGACGCCTTTCACTACCATATGACCACCCTCTCAATAGCCCGCGTGTATCAGTACTCGTTTGACTCACATCCAAACATCACCCTCGCCATTACAGGCGCATGTCTGAATTCTCTAGGCGACGTTGTCGCACAGTTCACAGAGAAAGTAGTCAGCATTACATTTTGCATTACATATGCGGTTTCTCACTTTCCTTCAGATAGCTCGAACAGAACCTGAAGATCACCACTATGACTACGCGCGAACCCTACGTTTTTTCTGTTACGGCTTCACTATCAGTCAGTACAATCCAATATATTTCATCTCATTCTTACCCTCAACGGAACTAAGGTCCTTTACTGGGACGATGGAATAATGTTCTTGAAAAGCGCTTTCCTTTGCGTTCTTGTGTCCGTCGACGTCCCGTCTCTGGTAAAGTGAGCTGGAAAGCGATGTCCAAAAGACTCGTATGTGACCAACTGGTGATGTGAGTTCTCAAATTCTGCTAGTCTTTTACATCATGAGATTTATTGCTCTTCAGGGCACCTATTGGTGTAAGTCACCATGCTTTGTTCCGTAACGTGCATCCAACTTGAACAACAATGTGATAGCTTGGGTTTTTCTTGGGTTCTATGGGCGTCATGGAGCGTCGCAGTTTTGGTCAAATCAAAGAGAAATTTACCGATTTATACAAACCCGCTCTCGTGACGAACTGGCAAGTATGGCCTATCGCACAAGTACGTCCGACTACGAGGCCGCCGCTTCGTGGCTGACTGTGTCTAGCTCATAAACTTCCGCTATATGCGTTTGGCGTATCGAGTGCCATTCCAGTCTAGCTGTGGCGTATTCTGGACTTTATATCTATCATTATTGAATGCAAAGTTCGTTCGCAGCATCATCTTTGTTTGGCTTTTTTCAGACTGACCCGTTTGTAGGGAGGACAAGAAACAAGATAGAAGTATCACCTCACACTGTAGTAATCTCCCAACCGAACCCATCCAAGCATAGAGTTATTTACTCAACACCAGGAGCCTTGCAATTATCCATACCTGTAGCTTATTCCTCGACACTTATCCAGTCATCTATTCAAAGCTAGTGACGGTAGTAAGTAGTCATGATCCATACTTGTGTTTAAAGTAGGCCGGAGGTAGGGTAGAAAGCACATCTATCAGTGGCCTCTCGACCACAACCAATTCCCCTGCTGTAAGATAATCAACGAAGAGGATCGGACGGTAGTGAGTGATCATTTTGAAGTCTGCTGGATCATCAGTTGGGGGTTGCGCAGGGCGTTTCATGCTTTCCCTCCGCCTTTTTTTGTTGTTGTCGTTGCCAGCCCCTAAAAAACTAGTTAATGGCAACTTGCACATCCAGGTTGAGCCCCAGAACAGCGCATGTCGAGAGTGTGCATTTGTTGAGGGGCCTATGGGATCGAAAGCTACACCCAGGATGGGATCGTGTGCGTAAGTGAATCGTTTAGGAAGATTACTGCACAACTCCTTTCCCCAGGGTGGAAACTGACGCGATTCGACATCATAAACTTGAAGACTGTTATCGGGAAATGCCATCATCAATATGCTAGGATGAGCAGCGTCGAAACATAGAGCTTGAGCTGGGTTTGAAAATGAAGGCAGTACGCAATGATGCTGCAGTACAATGCAATAAGACAGATATCGTACCTATAGAGAAAGGGACGTACTTGGATAGAATCCAGATTGAACACATGTGTTCGTGAATGATCGTCTGAGCTTGCCAGCCACTGTCCGTCGGGGCTGATAGACATTCGAAGAACGTTCACACTGGCAGGCGTCGATGAATTTTTCCCCTCGTCCACTGAATCGACAGGTAGGTCTGTTATGTCGACACTCTCGTCTACGTCACCCTTGCGTCCCTTCACGACACGGCCTGGGCAAGGCCGACGATGATGATCAAATCTCCGGAGTACCCGTATCCTATCGCCACTGAGGTCGATCACCAGGATGCATGCTGTTGCGGCTGTCGACATTATAAGCTTTGATGAATCTGGGGTGAACCGGAAGACAAGGCCGCCTGTTGACGATGAAATCGATTTCGGAATGCACTCTGCCAAAATGGAGGTGAAGTCCCGGATCCGTTTGAGGTGGAGACGATCACTCCTCTGCATTGGCGTTAGCCAGATGGCATTGGTATTGAGACATTTCAAAGGTCACTTACATCCCTTATAAGTGAGAACAGCTTCGTTTCACGCAAGTCCGAGACTACAAGCCAATGTCCATCATCTGATATCGCGCTGGCCACCAGATTCGTTTGGACTTTGAAGTCCATTTCCAAGACTTTTTCCCAACCAGGGACATCAGAAATGTCTTCGTCAACATCTTCGTCATTCAACGGGGATCGCTTCACAGGAATACGCCACACACTCAACCCCGAATCCCGCATGCAAGATACAAGTCGTGCCTGTCGTGCAACCTGGATTGCGGAAGTACATGACGGACCCGATGTATATGCTAGCCTGCGGTGATATGAATCTTCAAATGTACAATCGGCGCTCGTTGCCAAGGGGTTTGTCACTTTCACGAGGGTAGCCGAAGGAAGTGCAGCGGGCGTCAAGACTACTGACATATCTAGACCTCCTGACGCCAATATCGGTGCAATGTCCACAGGAAAATGACGCTTATGAGAAGAAGGAAGAGCCGTGTAAGGAGGCCAAGTTGCTAGTGCCCGTACGTCGTGAGAATGCATTCTACGTGAACATGCCTGTACCCATCGGTCGGAAGAACCGACGAGAGAATTCGCACTCTTCCCCGACACTACAGTCTTGACCACGGTGAACTGACATGTCTTTTGGTCGACACCAGAGGTGAAAACCGTTTTACCCTCCTAATTACTAGGGATCAGCGAAGGGTTACATCTCATGTAACGAATAAACTACTTACGGGGCCAATTGTCAAACAGAGGACATCTGCACTGTGAGCTTGAAAGCTCTGCAGCTGAGTACACGTGCGAGAGTCCCAGAATTTGATCATTCCCAGCGAGTCTCCGGAGACAATTGTACCGTCACTGAACACTTCACGATTAACGCCCAGGATTGACATAAATTCATGACAACTGACCCAATCACACCCACAGTCCACACCAAAGTTCGTTCCCCCCGCATTTTGTCTGTACCCATCCTGTCAACCACTCGTCCCGTCGAAACATCCCATTTTCTTACGCTGCTATCTGAACCACCCGTCACTAACCAGTTGTCAATCCAATTATCGTCGTCGTCATCGTCGCTTGAACCGTTCTCAGTCCTGGCTGTGGATACCTGTTTCGCAGGTGGTTGTGGAGCTGGAGGACCCCATGCAATGCTCAAGAGTCTGCATTTCACTCGATCAAACCGACGAAAATGGGATAATGTGTCGTTAACCAGCGACAGAAGTCGTACTGTGCCATCCTCGCAACCAAGGGCGAGTAAATTCGAGGCAGGATTTGCAGCCATGCACCAAATAGAACCTCCTTGGGAGCTTATCGTTCTCTGCTTTCCACGAGATGCTTCAGATATATTGCATGGCATTTTTCATACGTACTCTGACAGAGGATTGATCCATATCCCACTCCAAAAGCTCACTGCCTCCTCCAGCGCTGAATAGCCGAAGATCAGAACAAAACGGAACATCGTCTTGTTTAAAATCATCCGGATGACGTATCACGAAGGTGATAGAATCGACCTTGGACGGATGAAGTCCAGTTAACGTCTACTGCCCTAGTAATAAGCCTGTACTTGCTAACTTGTATGACTAGACCGACCTTCCTGACGACCCAGGCTTGTGTGCATTGGAAATCACGGTCATGACCTACCCATTCATATAAATCAATATTGCCATTGGCATGACCCACTGCTAGCGTTCCAAATCTCGACGGGCGATCCCCTGTTGAGGTATTTTTTCCCTTCGCTGGCGGGAGGGGGGATGGAGGAAAAGCAAGCGCAGTTATCGCAGAAGGGTTGTGGTCCACGAACCTGCAACGATGAACGGCGATCGCAGTAGGTTCGCCCATGTTGTACATTATCAGTAGGGAATGCGAAATGCAAACTCTTTTTGATCGGAATAAACGTGACCACGCCAAACCTCTACTACCAGCTACCAGTCACCATGTCATTTCTCGGAAGAGGTGGAAATGTGCCCACTGGTGGGGTCAACCCTGATAAAATAGATATGGCAGTCACAGAGTACGTTCCGATTGTTCTCGTCATCACTTCCATTATTTAACATCACATAGGCTAGACACAGTCACGGACTTTTTCAACCGGATGGTTTTGTTAGTGATTCTTGCAGATGCCGCCTTAGGTTACATGCACTCAAGACTTTCAACATAGGTCATGCCACAGCAAATGTATTAGCCAGCGATACGCAGAAGCAGAACTCAACAAGGGCGAGAGTGTTTGCATCGACAGATGCGTCGCGAAATTCAACGAGGTTCAAAAGAAAGTGGGGGAAAAGTTGCAAAGTAAAGGTGCAGCAAACGCAGCTAGTTCTGCTAGTTCATTTGGATCATTGTAATTTTCCGCATCTTTCTAATTTTTTGGCCGACTCGATGGAGGGAAAACCGTACAGATGCCAAACCGTGAACGCTAATTTTCATCTGTGCGTTACTTCGGAACACCTGGGAAACAATCTTCCATAGTCTTGGAATGCCTTGTCTCTGCATGCTCGATGAGTCTGGTAAAGGAAACCAGTTCTACGCGCCAGTAAACCAACAACAAATGACGAAGTAAAACTTACGCAGGCGAACGAGTGGTGATCAACTAGAGAAGAACAATGACTTGTCAGGAGCTCACGTATACGCTGAAAGGAACGCTCACGAATGGCTTCTTGCAAACATTACATATGATCGACTTGGCTGCTTCATTGACCTTGGCCTGGCTCTTCGACCCCTTTGCGGCGCCTTTGTCAGCATTGCGCTCCCGTTTTTGAGCTGCTTTAGCACCCTAATTGTTTTGTGCTTGGATGAAGAAGCATATGGATGATGAGAGGACGTACATTACCCATAGTAAAGGACAAGTGAAGGCAAGTGGCAGGCTGTTACTAATACTTAAAAACAAGTTCAACTACTGATAAGATTGCATTAGGTTACGTAATGTGATCCGTGATCAATCCGTACACACAACATATGATCTCCAAGTTAAAGATTCTCTTCTCTCTTCTTCGCCAACCATGTCCTCCGAAGCTAGCGACATAATTGCAGAACAAGTCAAGGTTGACATATTGTCCAAGGACTATGCTTTAGATAACGATGCAATGGTCAATGAGATCTCCCGCACCTTTATCTGTAAGATCAGCATTATTCCCAAATTATTATCTAGCTAAGACTTTAGTATCGTAGCGGATACTGTAACGAGTAATATCCCAATACCATCTTATGCATCGTGATCCTGGAATTAACGACAAGCTAGTCCCTACAAAGGAGATGTACGCCTACGCTGCTCTCGCTACCCTTGGAGATGATGTTTATTTCGACCATTCCACTGCGTGAGTGTTTCTCTTTCGACGGTCGGTGCAGCCTTCATATCTCTCCTTAAGGGCGCTCGAAGTACATATGGCTCAGCTGACTGGCAAAGAAGCCGGGTTGTTCATGCCTTCAGGCACCTGCTCCAATCAGATTGCTCTGAGAACCCATCTCACACAGCCTCCATATTCTATCCTGTGCGATTATCGCTCACATATCAACAAGTATGTGAAATCAGTACTTGACTCAGTGCAACTAGAATTACATTTCGCAGGTATGAAGCTGGCGGCGCTGCATTTCATTCAGGAGCTGCTGTAACTGCGATCATTCCGTCCAACAGTATAACTCCTGTTCCTGGTCGTGGATCGAAAACTGACGAGCATTCTCAGGGCACCATTTCACTCTTTCTGATGTTCAGGAGAACGTCATCATCTCCACTGATGTTCATATGTTGAGCCAGTTCCTCAATCACCGGCGATTTTGAAAGACTTGACCGTTCGTCAGTGCCCCTACGAAAGTAATTGCATTGGAAAATACTCTTAATGGGACTATATTCCCACAAGACGAGATCGTAGCTATTTCCGAATTTGCACATTCCCGCGACATCAAGATGCATCTTGATGGCGCGCGAATCTGGAATGTCGCCGTGGAGACGGAGACCTCTATTAAACAGCTATGCGATCCTTTTGATTCCGTCAGCTTATGCTTCAGCAAAGGGCTAGGTCCATGCCTAAATAAATATATCTGCTCTACGTACTAATTCAGTATCCTTTGTTTATCCAGGTGCTCCTATCGGTTCATGTTTGGTTGGCCCTAAAGAGTTTATCATGAAAGCTCGTTGGTTCAGAAAGCTCTTTGGTGGGGGAATGCGTCAGACAGGTTTCCTTGCCGGTTGTGTTGCCTATGCCCTGACACACAACTTCCCTCAATTTCGAAGGGTCCACACTCTTACTAGGAAACTGGAGGCTGGACTGGAAGACATCGGTGCGGTGATCACGAGTAGGGCAGAGACTTGCATGGTGAGACATCGTTCTCTAGTCCTCTGTATTCTATGTTCATTATGTTCGTAGGTATTTTACGATCCTACTCCTATCGGACTTAACTTCGATGAGATTGCGGATAGAGCTAATGCGTTGCCTAATCCGCTTTTCCTAGGAGGTTCCCGCTTGGTTGTACACATCCAAACCACGGAGTCCGCAGTTGATGATTTTTTGGCTGTTGTTAGGGAGCTTGCGGAGGAGAAGGAAAAAGCAGGCTTTGTGAAGCCTAAACCTTCTCAACAGAATGGCGTATACAAGGATGTATATGTTAGACGAGTCCCAAATAAGTCTAACAACTAAATAGCCTCCGGAAAGAAATATCAGACAGCGAATGGTGCTTTGGATGAAGTTTGATAATCTATATCATATATCTATCTTAAAGTAAAGTTGAGGTGCACATGATTTCATCTCACTCGCCTCTTCTAAGTACTCTCACAAATGGAAAATGTATGGAAAATGATGTTAATTTAGAAGAGGTCTAGGTGCTCACCACTGGCCAGCCTGGATTTATCTCTGCAAGTTTGATCAGTTTTCTCCTTTTTCTGCAAGCTCCCACTTCAGCAAATTTATATCTCCACCTATACCAAGCCGTATCCGGATTTGGAGTAAAGAGATGACAACTTCTCCAGGCTGTAATTCGATCCATATTCAAGGATCAAAATTTATCGGCTGTAAACAGAAATATTCTATCACTATAGGTTTTTTTCTGGCTGCTTCACAGTATTGTCTCAAGAAATGTTGTACCATTAATGGCCAAACAACTTGTAATTCAACAAAAGTCAAGCAACTTATTCACTCAATGAGCTTATGACCCATGCCTTTGTCATGGCATCCACTCGCCTTGCTTGCTCAGCCTGACACCGGCATGGGCCAGCTCGCGTATATGTAACACAATGCTTAATCACACTACAGTTACTCAATGACCGAAATGGTCATAGCATATGTAATGAATTACACTCCTTTGCTTTGAGCTGCTCCAGACACTCTTTTTATACAAAACCATGTCCATTTTGAACTGAACTTGCCCTGTTTTTATTCCTTCCTCGTCTTTAAAGAGAGATTCTTTTGATCTTCTTGATTGACTTGGTATTGACTTGTATTAAGGTGTTATTGACATTATTACAAAGTTGTATTGACTTGTTATATTGACTTTACTACAAACTTGTTGCTAATATCATTACAAACTTTTATTGACTTGTTATTGACTTTATTACAAATTTGTATTCACTTGTTATTGACTTGTTATTGACATCATTAGAAACTTGTATTGATCTGTTATTGACATTATTACAAACTTTTATTGACTTGTTAAGGTTTACTAACCTGCCCTAAAGTTTTCTCACAATAAATTTTTCAACCATTTGATTCAATCCCAGTACAATCCAAATCTAAATCTAATTCTAATTCTAAATCTAAATCTAAATCCAAGTCTATGTTGATATCTATATTACTTTCCAATTCCTGTAAATAATCTCTCGAGCTTATGACCCATGCCTTTGTCATGGCATTCACTCGCTTTGCTCGCTCAGCCTGACACCGGCATGGGCCAGCTCACGTATATGTAACACAATGCTTAATCCCACTACAGTTACTCAACTCTTCAGTTGCCTTTGGACCTTTGGCCCAAAGTCAACGTTTGGGGGTTTGTGGTGACACAACTCTTTATTTGACTTTTAGATACAGTAGTACACAACTCTTCAGTCGACTTGGGACCCTTGACCCCAAGTCAATGTGGGGGGGTTGTGGTGTTTATCCCCATTTCAATCTGTATCTCTATCTCCATCTCCATCTCTCCCTTCCCCTTTCCCATACCCATACGACACCTATCCCCACCCCCATCCCCACCTCTCTCTTCCTCATCTCCCCCTCTCCCTTCCTCATCTCCCCCATCTCCCCCATCTCTATCCCCATCTCCTCCATCTCCATCTTCCCCTTCCCCTTCCTCATCTCCCCCTCTCCCTCTCCCTTCCCCACCTCCCCCTTCCTCATCTCCCCCATCTCCCCCATCTCTATCCCCATCTCCCCCATCTCCATCTCCCCCTTACCCATCTCCATCTCCTCCATCTCCACCTCCCCCTTCCCCCTCCCCATCCCCCTCTCACTTTCCCATGTCCCCCTCCCCCCTCTACACCCTCTCATACCCCCTCCCCACTCCTCATACCTCTCCTCCATCCCCCTCTTGCCCACCCTCTCACACCCCCTCACACCCCACCCCACCCCTCACACTCCCCTCACACTCCTCTCCACACTCAGCTCACTTGCGAAGTTTCAAACTCCACTTCAAACTCAGCTGCAGCTCACCTCTACATATGCTACGACCACATTTTGTAGCCCAGTTATATTAGTCAGAGCTGACAAATTTTAGTCAGCTCTGACTAATGCAATCATTTCTGACTCATCTTGCACAGCTCTGACCAATTTTGCACAGCTCTGACCAATTTTGCACAGCTCTGACAAATTTTGCACAGCTCTGACAAATTTTAGATAAGCCCATCAACCATCACTCCCATCATTCCCACAAAATGGTCATCCCATATGTTGTGCACGTCGTCCCATCAATCATCGCCGATCAATCACTGATCTCAGCTGAAAAACTACCCCATTTAGCTCGCCATCACTCCCACAAAACGGTCATAACATATGTAGTAGATGACCCATGCCTTTGTCATGGCATTCGCTCACTTTGCTCGCTCAGCCTGACACCGGCATGGGCCAGCTCGCATATATGTAATACAATGCTTAATCCCACTACAGTTACTCAACTCTTCAGTTGCCTTTGGACCTTTGGCCCAAAGTCAACGTTTGGGGGTTCGTGGTGACACAACTCTTTATTTGACTTTTAGATACAGTAGTACACAACTCTTCAGTTGACTTGGGACCGTTGGCCCCAAGTTAACGTGGGGGGGTTGTGGTATTTATCCCCATTCCCATCCCTATCTGTATCTCCATCCCCATCTCTCTCTTTCCACTCTCCCCCTTCCCCCTCCCCCTCTCCCCCTCCCCCTTCCTCATTGCTATCCCCACCTCCCCCTTCCTCATTGCTATCCCCACCTCCCCCTTCCCCCTGCCCATCCCCCTTTCATTCTCCCATGTCCCCCTCCCCCCTCTACACCCCCTCATACTCCTTCCCCACCCCTCATACCTCTTCTCCATCCCCACCCCCTCACACCCCCTCACACCCCCTCACACCCCCTCACACCCCCTCACACCTATACCTCTTCTCCATCCCCCTCCTACCCACCCCCTCACACCCCCTCCCCACCCCTCACACTCCCCTCACACCCCCTCACCACCCCTCACACTCCCCTCACACCCCCACACACCTCCTCCCCACCCCTCACACTCCCCTCACACTCCTTCACACTCCTCTCCACACTCAGCTCACTTGCAAAGTTTCAACTCCACTTCAAACTCAGCCATGCTCAACGCAGCTCACCTCTACATATGCTACGACCACATTTTGAAACCCAGCTATATGACTAATTTTTAGTCAGCTCTGACTAATGCCATCATTTCTGACTAATCTTGCACAGCGCTGACCAACTTTGCACAGCTCTGACAAATTTTGCACAGCTCTGACAAATTTTAGATAATCCCATCATTTTGTTCCCACAAAATGGTTGTCCCATATGTTGTGCGCATCGTCCCATCAATCATCACCGATCAATCACCGATCTCAGCCGAAAAACTACCCCATTTAGCTCACCATCACTCCCACAAAACGGTCGTAACATATGTAGTAGACAAGCTTATGACCCATGCCTTTGTCATGGCATTCGCTCGCCTTGCTCGCTCAGCCTGACACTGGCATGGGCCAGCTCGTGTATATGTAACACAATGCTTAATCCCACTACAGTTACTCAATGACCAAAATGGTCATAGCATATGTAATGAATTACACTCCTTTGCTTTGAGCTGCTCCAGACACTCTTTTTATACAAAACCATGTCCATTTTGAACCGAACTCGCCCTGCTTTTATTTCTTCCTCGTCTTTAAAGAGAGATTCTTTTGATCTTCTTGATTGACTTGGTATTGACTTGTATTAAGGTGTTATTGACATTATTACAAAGTTGTATTGACTTGTTATATTGACTTTACTACAAACTTGTTGCTAATATCATTACAAACTTTTATTGACTTGTTATTGACTTTATTACAAATTTGTATTCACTTGTTATTGACTTGTTATTGACATCATTAGAAACTTGTATTGATCTGTTATTGACATTATTACAAACTTTTATTGACTTGTTAAGGTTTACTAACCTGCCCTAAAGTTTTCTCACAATAAATTTTTCAACCATTTGATTCAATCCCAGTACAATCCAAATCTAATTCTAATTCTAATTCTAAATCTAAATCTAAATCCAAGTCTATGTTGATATCTATATTAGTTTCCAATTCCGGTAAATAATCTCTCAAGTTACTTACCTTTGCTAAACAACTCCATTCAACACTTCCTTGTATACCACATTGGCAGTTCTGTTATTTGCATTGTTTTCATTCAACAGCACCTTGATCCTTTCTCCAGATGTACACCTTGATAGTGCCACATATAGCTGCCCATGTGAGAACACTGGTGTCTGCAAGTCCAAGCCAACATGGGATACTGATTGGCCTTGTGACTTGTTGATAGTCATAGCAAATGCCAAGCGAACTGGAAATTGATGTCGACGAAGTGGTAATGGCAAGGTCTCTGCTGAAGGCTCCAATGTGATCCAAGGAATGAAAACAATATTTCCTGCAAACTGTGCATCTCCACTGATGATCCTACACTTCAATACATGTGGTCTGGCTTCAAGAAGGATAAGTCGAGTTCCATTGCAAAGACCCATGGTGACATCCAGTGTTGAGAGCGATTGGTAATGCAATAGTAGTGAGCTAGAGACAAAGACTCCAAAGTAGCTGAATGTGCCGAGGAGTTGCTAGTTAAGCACCAATGTCAAAGAGTGTAATTGACTGAGGGATAACTACTACACAGTCAGCTACTTATATAACAAAGTATTACTAAGATTACTACTTGCTAATGACTAATGCCAAGAGTATTGGTAATGTGCTTGGTAAGAGATCAGTAAGCAAAGTAAGCAACATTAGTCATACTAGAATTGGTGAGTAATCGCATACTAAGCAAGCATCAGTCAGCAGATTAGTAATCCTACTTGTAACACAGCCCCGTAATCTAGGACTTATGCGGAAGTGGTATGGCGTCTATGCCGGCGCTTGTCTCTTGCAGACTGTGCAGCTCGACGTCGAAGCTCAGTGGAATCGGCAGAGAGTGCAGCGAAATTCATAGGAGTTTGAATGGCGTGAGCAGGTGTTGGGTAAGGAAAATGATGAAATGAGGGGGGTGATGCAGGTAAGGTGGACATAGCTGTATGTGCACGTGCCTCTTTAGCCATCCTACTGTTCCTCGCTACTCGTTTCCTCATAGAACTTGGATCTTTGGTGCGGCACTCAGTGTTAGAATGACCGCGTGCATGGCATAACGAGCACCTAGCTGGACGCTTGGGTGCTTTAGAAGTGCTGCTGGTGGATGCCGTAGTTCCAGGTTGTGCTGTAACACTGCTAGGAGGCGGCTGTGCAGTTGGAGAATGAAGCTCTTCAACGTACTCGTTGAGTGTATCGATCTGGATTGCAATAACCATAAAGGATTTCTCCAAAGTGGCGAGGAGAGCGATGAAAACTGCTGATAACCAATCAGTGAAGGCGTCAAGTGCAGAACTGACACGTGGCCGTTTGGAGTAGGCAGTCTTGACATCGTCAAAAGCGTCAGCGAGCTGATGTTCCATGGAAGAGGTAGACATGGTCGGCTGACGAGTGGAGTCAATTATGTTGATGATTGCACTAGATTCAAGTGTGGTCTTGGACTCAGAAAGAAATCAGATGCCTTTGCTGCATTTTTGCAATTCAAAGCTTATGCAGAGAATTTGCATAATGCTAAAATCAAAGTCAATTATGTTGAGAGCGATTGGTAATGCAATAGTAGTGAGCTAGAGACAAAGACTCCAAAGTAGCTGAATGTGCCGAGGAGTTGCTAGTTAAGCACCAATGTCAAAGAGTGTAATTGACTGAGGGATAACTACTACACAGTCAGCTACTTATATAACAAAGTATTACTAAGATTACTACTTGCTAATGACTAATGCCAAGAGTATTGGTAATGTGCTTGGTAAGAGATCAGTAAGCAAAGTAAGCAACATTAGTCATACTAGAATTGGTGAGTAATCGCATACTAAGCAGGCATCAGTCAGCAGATTAGTAATCCTACTTGTAACATCCAGATTGCGTAGAAGCATGAGAGGACAGCCTATCTTAAGTGCCAGCCTGGAGAGAGGAAGGCCACTTGCTTTGATAGAGTTTAGATACTCTGCAGAATATGGCTGGTAGTTGTTTAACTCCTGCTCTCTAAATGAAACTGTATCAGCACTGTTGAAGACATGCTCTGGTCCAGGAAATCTGGCAAGAAGAAGAGAGTTGATGACATCGACATTGTCATTTGTGCAGGAGAGAATGGTCCTATCCAAATAGTACTGATCTGGCTTGTTCCCCTGCTCTATGCCTGGATATGTGGAGTTGATAAGGTGATCCATGGTATTTCCATGGCAGAGCATATTGTGTGGAATCTGGATAGTGTCTGCAGCATCGACTGTTGTGCCTGCACCGATGTGCAAGAGCCAGGCAGCATGTGCAGTGTTCTCTGGAGTTCTGTCAAGTCGCATATTCTCAGTCAAGTGATAGACAGTAATGCGTTGCCAGAGAGTGCTCCTTTTGATGGATGAAGCTATGATCTGTTCTCTACTGCCCCTAGGAATAACAGGTAGGGTCTGTCTAAAGTCACCTCCAAACAAAACAGTGATTCCACCGAATGGAACATTCTTCTTCTTGAGATCACGCAAAGTGCGGTCTACTGCATCTGTGGCATATTTGTGCTGCATAGGAACTTCATCCCAGATGATGATAGAAGTTTGATCAAGGACCTGGTGCAAATCTGAACCTCGAAGTATTCTGCAAGTAGAGGTGTCATCGATTTCGATTGGGATTTTGAACATGGAATGTGCTGTGCGACCCCCTTCTAGAAGCAATGCAGCGATTCCAGATGATGCCACACAGAGAGCGATTTTTCCTTGAGCACGAACAGCAGCTGCGATGGTGTTGCAGACAAAGGTCTTTCCACAACCTCCAGCACTATGCAAGAACATGAGCTTTTCCTTGTTATTGTTGACAGAATCCATTGCAACATTAAAAACCTGTCTCTGCCTGTGATTGAAAAGCTGGAGATTGTGAGCGACAGTGATGGCCAACTCTTCAACATTGTAATCCCTCTGTTCCTGCAAAAGCCTATTGGCAGGAACATCAATGTGCCAGTTTCCTTCAATGGCAGTGATGAGTTCAGTTGGTACTCAGTGCAGAGTCTCAACAGAAGGGGTGAACACTTAACCTACAACTGCAGGCGTGCTCGGGGTGAGGGGGGAGTTCGCTTAGAGGGCCTCGGATCGTCCTTCAGGGTGGGGGGACTATAGAGAGGCTGGTACAGCGATTTTCAATGTGCGCACTAGTAGTGTACGCAAAAGGGGAGATATGCACAGTGGCAGAAAAGTGCGCAATGCAAAGAGGCAAAAACGCGCAGTGTGGAAAAATGCGCAACGAGAGCGCAAAAGTGCGCAACGATGAGGATGATGAAGGCGGGGGGTGTAACAGGACAAAGACGACACTGGGATGTACTGTGAAGGTGGTGCACAGTCTGGGGGTGCAAACAGAGTGAAAGCGCAAGGAGCGGAAAAAGGTGCAGACGGTGCACAAAACGTGGCTATGCAAAAAGGTGCACAAATGGTGTGCAAACATGGCTATACGAAGGGTGCACTATGATAGTGCACAGACAAGGACGAAGGATGCAACGCAAGGGACGAAACACAACAATACGATAAGGGGATGCAAACGATAATGCAAACACGGCTATACGAAGGGTGCACTACAAAGGCACATGGACTGGACGCTGGTGCACAGACTATGTGCGACGCTGACTGAGCTATGAACTATGAGGGGGGGGAAAGATCCTCTGGATTCTCTATCTGTCCGCTACTATGTACAAATGGCTTATGTGATAAAATGGTGAAATAAAGTATAAAAATAGGAAGCGCCATGCGCTACCCACAAGCGCGTCCATTCGCCCATCTAAACCTGACCACACTATGCCGCTGCCTCAGCCAATAAGATTTGCGCACCTATAGCTCAATATCCAACTGTACCAGTGCGATGCACTATTATTGGTGTGCGCTAAGTCTCGTGCGCTCTTCCCAATTAATCTGCTTCGGTGTTATATGTCGCGTGCTGCGCCTTAGTAATAATGGTGTGATTGACCTGTGCCGGTTACCAGATAAGGTGATGCCGATTGGAAATGTGGAAGAACTATAAGGAGATGCTGTGCGAGGCCAAATACTGCCAAAGTGCCTGGATTATGTGAAAGCACCCAAGTGCGCACAGTCCAATGCCAAATAGGCGCAAAGCAGCCCAGTTATGTAAGAATGCGCAGTTCGCTCATGCTGGAATCATGGTGTGCCTCAAGTAAATGTGCCAGTAAGATGGGAGCTGCGATGCGCAGTGCACTGGTGCGGTGGATTGTTGTGTGTGATAGAGATTGTGCAAAGAGTGTGCAGCAGGGAATGTGAGTTGCAGGTAAAGTGTAAAAGGAGTGCGCAAAGGTGCATCGAGCGCGCAATAAATGTAGAAGGCAGATAAGTAGTGTGGGGGGGGTGCATGGAGGCGGCTTGAAGCGCAATGAGGTGCAATGAGGCACATTTAGGGCGCACAATGATTGGCGGCTATGGGGAAACAAAAGCGCAGTAGAAATGCAAGAGGCACACAAAGGCGCACCTAAACGGTCAAAGGCATGCAAAAGCACATGGAAGCGCGCAAAGGCACACAAAAGCACATGAAGGCACACAAAAGTGCGCTGCGCAAAGTGTGCGGAAGCCATCTAGGAGGTGCACACAATCGCAAAAAATGCTGTAGTATGCACGCAGGGCGATAGGGAGCCGTATCATCTCCTCCCAACTGAAGTACTGACTGTCCTCAGGCAGCATGCGATTGGTCAGCGCAAAATTTTCTTCGCTCACATAAGCGGCCATCCTTTCCTTATCCATCTCTGACCACTATCTATCCTCTATAACTCTTTCCACAACCCATCTCTACCCGATCCGATGGCTTCAGCATTTACCTTAGCCCTCAGAGAAACGATCCTGGCCCTCAATGAGACCCTCCCTGCTGCTGGGAGTGAGCAGACGACAATGCAAGCTTGGGGTGAAGGGTTTTGTAGTAAACTGGTGCGCTTTTTGTGTTTCTATAACTGGCACAGGTTGCTAAGGGTCGGGGCATGTAGAATGTGTATAAAAGCCATGCGGACTCTGTCCAAGATGACGCAGAACTCGACGCGTTCCTCATGAAGGCGCGTAGCGCGTTCAGCAGAATCATGGTGGAGGAGTGGCTTGCTTGGGGCGAAGAGCTGATGCCCGATATGCATAAGATGATTGAGGAGAAAGAGAGGTCTGAGGAATTTGAGCGTAGGGTGCACGAGCTGGTGGAGCGGCTGGAAGCGCGTGCGGAGCACACCGAAGCATGCAAGGCGCGCCGCGCACTCTTGACTGCTGAATTGCAGGCGCCGGAGGTTAACTTGGAGCGGCTGGAAGGTGAGTTCAGAGCCATTGACGAGGTGAGCGATATAGATACCGCCGAGGCGCAGGAGGACGAAAAGGCATGCATCACACTGGTACACTCTTTGCGTGCGCTTTCTGGAGCTACCGATGCTGAGGTTGTAGGCGAAGGAACTGGGGAGTCTTGGGAGAGTGGGGTGATGAGTGAGGGGGAGAACGAGCATAGCGATGAGAGCGCCAGTGCAGACGAAGGCGCAAGTGCGTGCCCGGTGTGCGCAACACGGCAACGTGCATATGTCGAAGTGCCACCACTGAGTGGGGTTGGCGCCACCTCCAACGCTAATAGTGGACCAGTAAGTTTCTTTGGATATGCTTCAAACTCACTAAACCATTCCCCTTCTCTACTCTAGTGTGATAACTGCCGCCGCATGGGCCAACCAGCTAGGTGTGCCTCTGTCAATGGAAAATGGTGCGCCCCATGCGCAAAGGGTAAGAGAAAGTGCGAATGGACAAAGCGCACCCTTGCACAGCTGTGCGCAACTCCTAGAGGCAGGAAAGTGGCTACTGGGCGCTCTGGTCTGTCTTTTTCTCATCCTCCTTCCATGCTGCACTAAACTTTCCAAAGGCGCATTGGAAATTGACAAGGGCAATGAGAGCGATGTGGGGCTCATCAGCCCCTCAAAAGAGTGCACATCCAAGTGCCGCAAAGTCGAAAATGCGCCCCCTCCACCGTCGCAAGTGTGCCCAAGGCCGCGCCGCCTTACCATTCGCCAGGCAAGTGTGCACACGCAATCCTCACGCCAAACCAGATCGGGAAACACCTTGGGGGATGCGGTTTATCAAGGTCAAGATGTTGAGGTGCTCAACTTAGCGCAATGCCGCTCGGTGGTTGCAGTCTTGGGCGCCATGCACGATTGCCTTCAAGAAGATGTCCAAAGGTCGCTCATTGAGTTAGAGGTCGCTAAGAGCTGGTTGTGCAGTGCGGAGCAAGCGGAGGCGGACGCAAAGGCGAAACTGGGTGCAGCCACGGAGCGCCTGGAGTTCCTGGAGTCCATTGAATAGCTGCACAATTGTATAAGTTTTAGATAGTGTGTTAATCAATCTCTTTGTTGCACCTGTGATATGCATGGTGCGCTCCAAAGCAGTGAAGTGTGCGCATGCGTGCAAATGTGCGCACTTTGTGCCAACCTGCGTGCGCACTTCCATGGTACCATAAAACGAAATTTGTAAGCCCAAATAATATGTGCGAGAGAAAAGAGATAATATAAGCAATGTTCAAGCAAGAAGTGTCAAGCGCACAAAAAACGCGCACCACGCAAAGATGTGCAAATGCAAAGGGGTGCGGAAAAATTGTCCAACCATCACTTTTCTCCTCCCAACTGAGATATTGACCATGTCCATTGATAAAAGAGTAAGAGATAAAATGAAGCGCATGCGATATCACAAAGTCTAAAAAAAATGGGAAAGGCTCAGTAGATCATCACAGCTGGTAAAACCCATGGGTTGCGCAATCACGGAACACGTCCAGATGTGACTTCGCGAATAGGAAAAGGTAACGTAAAAAAAAATGAAAGAAAGCAAAGCGTACGTATAAAATGGTGAAGTATCCATAGCGGTGCGCACGGAGCGCTAGTTGCGCGCCTCATTGGCGCTTTCTTCTTCCTCAGCGCTATCTCCTTGCGCTTCTTCTTCGTCAACTGCTTCTTCATCTTCCATGTCCACTACTATGAACTCTTTTATCTCTCTCAACTGCATTGTGGTGATATTGAGCACTATGTCAGGAAGCGCAATGGACTTGCGCGCGTGGTATGGCAGTAGGCGGAATGCAGCTACTGGCCTGTCAAATACCATCCCATTGAGCTCGCAAACTATGTATGCGCCGCCCTGATTGTGTGACACTATAACTAGAGGACCGAGATAATGCGCGCGCATTTTGCGGTTAAGGCTCTTTTCGATTGCTGTGTTGCGCATAAGGACTAAGTCGCCGCGCTGGAAGTCGAAACTGCAGATGGTTTTTGAGTGCGCTTTCTCGAAACAGAGCGCCGCTTTGTGCCTCTCTGCATAGATGCGGGAATGGATGTGCGCTAAGTCTGCTGGACGCTTTTGTAATGCGTGCAATCAAGTCTGTCGTGGAGAGTATAGAATCTGGGGGTGGGTTAAGGTATGTCGCTTCAATGATATCAAGAGGGATTAGAGGCTGCGCGCCTGTAACAATGAAGTATGGCAAAACACCAAGGTGCTTCCGAACTGTGATGCGCTCCGCCCAAAAGACTGAGTACAGTGCACTGAACCACTTTGATTCTACTCCATCTGCTGCTTTGATAAGTGCTTGATGCACGTCAAAATGTGCGCGCTCAACAATTCCATTAGCGCGCGAATTATAGCCAGATATGCGGATGTGATTGATATGGTAGCGCTTACTGAGATAGGCTAGCGCTTTGATGAATGGCTTGCCATTATCAGTGACTATCTCACACAATGCACCCCATCTGCAGATGAGGTCTTGGAACATCCAATCGCCAAGTGCACTCGCATTTTCTTTAGGGAGCCCGCGGAATTCCAGCCAAGTCGCAAGTGAGCAATGCCCTTGGACGATATAGCGCCGCCCTGCTGATACTGGTAAGTGCATCGTATCAATATAAACTTTACTGAACAGGGGCGCAGGCATTGCGACGACTGGTGGTATTAGAACCTTCTGTGTTTGCTGGATCTGGCAAATATGACAAGTGTGCACGAACCAAACGATGTCATCCATAACATGCGGCCACCAAAAGCGCTCGAGCAATGCGGAGCGTGTCGCGTAAAAGCGCTTGTGTCCAATGTTGTCATGGATGGCGCGCAATATCGGTAAGCGTCTAGACTGCCAAACAACAAGCTGGTGAGCACCATGTGCATTGCGCTTCCATAGGCGCGTCTTGTCTTTGAAAAACGCGCTCGCGTAGCGCACGAGCGCGCTGTACTCGGAATCTGTGAAGTCGCTAGAGCGCATTAGGGTATCCATCCAAATCCACACCAAATCTAACTTCTCATCCTCTGCATCTGCTGTTGCACTCCTTGGAACTTGGCTATAGTCATCGTCGTAAACAAGCGCACTATTGCATGCATTTTGCGCATTTTTGTTTGGCTCTGGCTGCATTAGCGCAAGTGCTTGCGCATCCAAAGACTGTGAAATGGGACATATCGCATGTATAAATCCATGTAGTGCATCAATCCAGTCCTCAAACTCTTTATCCTCTTCTCCCTCTAAGTCCTCTGGCTGCTTCGGCCGACGCGAAAGCCCATCTGGACCATGCACCACTCCCCTAACATGCACGAGTGTAAAGTGGAATGTAAGGATTGATATAATCCACCAGTTAATGCTAGCGGATGGTTGGATATCAGGGTTTTGTAGCATGCCCTTGATATAGCGCGCGTCAGTCTCCACAATTAAGTTGCGCACACCTATAATATAAAGGCGCAAATTGTGCAGCGCGCGGTAAAGCCCATAGATCTCTAGCTTCGGTTGTAAAAAGCGCGCTTCTCTGTCGTTGAGCATAATCGAGCCGAACTGGTTGTAAATGTGCGTTTTTGCATCTGCGCTCTTTTGCTGGCAAAGGTAAAAGCTGACCGCTATCTGGGAAGAGTCGACTGCAAGGATAACAGGGAGTTCTGAGGAATAATCAATCAGTTGTAGTGCAGGACACTCTAGCACTGCTTGCTTGATGTCATTTTGTGCCGCTATCTGCTCTGGACCCCATTCAAATGGAGCATCCTTGCGCGTAAGCCTTGTGAGTGCGTTAACGTGGTGCACATAATTGCAGATATAAATGCGCATTAAACCGACTGTTCCCAAGAATGCGCGCACTTCTGACAGTGTGTGGCATGTGCCCCAATTGCGGATAACATCTACCTTGCCGCGTTCAGGTTTTTTACCTTCTGGGGTGCAATAATGGCCAAGAATAACAAAGTTTTCAGTGCACAATGTGGATTTCGTCCCAGAGAAAGTGCCGCCGCTATATTTCATGCGCTGCACAATGCGGTTCACGTTCTGAAAGTGCTCCCACACAAAGTGCCTTACGCCAGGGTTCACAGTGAGCGCTTCGCACGAGCCATCCAGTAAAATGTAGCGCTTCGAAGGCCCCTTGACTGGAACATCGTCAATATAGGGAACGGTGTAATCTGGTATCTCTGGCTGCAGAATATAGCACACATCATCATGGAAGATTGGTACTGAGTTTGTCCAACCCATTGGCAATGTAACGAGGCGCATTGCGCCATATGGCGTCTGGAATGTTGTAAGGTCGCGCGACGATTCTTTGATTAAGCGCTCGTTGTATCCCACATATAGATCAAGGATGGCACCGCATGCGCGCCCCGCAAATTGCTCTGCAAGGTGCTCAGGTGTAGGGGTGACGCTGGAGTGTTTAATGGTAACGCGATTAAGCGGTTTGAGGCTATGTACGATGCGCAGTGCTTTTCCATCTTTCTTGAGTGTGCAGAACCAGCGCAATCTATATGCCGAATTTGAGTGCTCATAAACACCTGAGTCTATCTTCTTCCAGATAATGGTGCAAACTTCGTTGTATATGCCTGGTGGAATGGGGATGTTGCGCTCTATCCAAGGAGTGTGCGGAATAACTGGGATTTCTACTGGGGGAAAGAACGCAGTCTTGAAGCTACTGCGCTCCTCATCGCTCCATGCAAAGGCTTCATTCTGCAAAGACATTAAGTGGTGTAAAACCTTCATCTCCTCTGGTAATAGGAAATCGGTGTGGCGCTCCTGGAGCGCTTGCATGCGCTCTTCAGTATAGTGCCCAGTCAGGGTAAATGGTGGCAGATTTGGTAAAAGCACAGGAAGCGCCGCTAGCGGATTGCCTATAATGTTGCGCTCAATGCGGAATTCGTTTGGGATGGGCGCAATAACTGGCTTGACTTTTCTAGCAACCGGTTTATACTTCTTCTTGGTCACTATGCCCTTTTGCGGTGCGCACACCGCTAAATCGATAAAAGTTGCGCGCGCATGTGCACTTTTCAGAAACGTGGCAGGAATAAGCGCCACAGGGTTGATCGAATTTAAGAGCGCCTGCGCATGACTGTTGGTACACTGGGATAGGTAGAGTTGAGAGATAATAGAGGTGGAAGGAACGGAAGCAGAAAATGGAATAAGCGCAAATGCGGAAACGTCACAAAATTGGGTATCAGAGTCAAATGTTATGATAGTGGCTTCTCCTTGGTCTGAGATCAATTTCTCGAAGACTGGCAAAAATTTCTTTGCGGGTCATGCTGAATAGCAAAGTGCGGTGTTGCTGGAGCTGGTAAGAAGTGGCGCGGCTTCCCCCTAGGCTTTGTTGGAATGGTGGAGATGGCGCCGGGGTTCAGATCACAGATTGTAATTGTTTGCGCTTCGTCCGCAAAGTTGCGCATGATGGAGCGCGTTAACACATCGAAGGGGCGCCCTAACAGAATATCGTAAGCAGGTGAACAGATAACGTGAACTTGCACATAGACAATGATATCCCCAATGCACACAGAAACATTGCGCACAAGCCCAAGCGACTCATCTACCTCTCCATTGGCTGATTGCATGTATAAACGAATGCACGGGTCATACTGAAGCCCAAGATGATGGCAGACTGCTTCTGACATTGCGATAATTTGTGAACCCGGATCTAAGATAGCTTCAAAGTACTCTTGGTTGTCGATCAATAAATCAATGGAGCGAAGCGCATGCGACTCTTTAGCGACCTTCAAAACATCGGGGTTTTCAATTTTGCCTGGCTGGAGATGGGTAAGGTACTGTTCAAATGGATCCTGCAAAACAATAGGAAGCGGCGCTGCAATTGCCGTGCTAACTGGAGGTGTCACATTAAGCACTTTATCTCCTGCAAAAGGTGCGCGCGCTTCGCAGTGTGCAAATGGCATAACGCTCGCAAGGTTTGTAGCTACCACTTCCGCACTGGTAGCTGCAATGCGCTTTGGGGTGACTTGTTCTCTATGGCACTGCCTGAGATCGGGCGAAAGGGATAGAAGCTCTTCATGCGAAACCGTAACAGAGGGCACCTTCATGGCACGCGCATATACGTCGTCGACAATCTGCAGGTTCTGGATGGGAATGACAGTGCGGTATGATGGCTCATTGCCTTTGGAAGAGTTAGTTGGTACGTCTGGTTTATCTGCTGCTGCGGGTGCAAAACACGCCTCAGGAATGTTGGAATAGAGATGTATGGGTGTCTCGTCGGGTGCATCAGTTGCGCTCGCAGCGGATTGCGAAGCTGGGGACTCAATACTGTCGGCGGGTGCCATGTCTGTGGTTGTAGAATGCACACCCTCTTGATTGGATGTATTGCACGGTGCGCACCGCAGAATTTCATTGCCATCGAAGACTTGCCTCTTGCGAAGCACCATCAACTCCCTCTCGAGCGCATCAATGCGCTCTTCCTTCATTAGTTGTGCATTTGGTGCGCTTTGCATATAATCTGCTGCAGGAGCTGAAGCGGCAATGTACATCGACTGTAGAGGTGCAGCCGGAGCTGGACGAGGCGCTATATTGTAGATGAGCTGCGAATTGGTATTAGATGAAAGTCAACCCATGGCAATCTGCCCTGGGTTGCGCTTATGCCATTCCTCGATGTGCTCGCCTAGGAAATTGCCTGGAATAGAACATGGCACAAATGTGCCACCTGGGAGTACGATGCGCCCTTCCGCATTTCACCTACACTTTCCTTCGCTAATAAGGCGCTCAATTGAAGCGCACTCAGGGATATAGTGCCCTGTCTGACCGCAACCATTGCACTTGTTGTTGTTTGAGTGAGGCGCACCATTTCCGCCATCTCTGCATGATGCGCTCAACACAGTAACTATCGTCTGTGTCATGCGCTCGAATAAGACTGAAATGTCTTCTGCTTTGACTGCGGGTGCACTAGGTTGTGGCTGGGAAATGGGTGCGCTGGGTGCTGAGTAGGGCGCATACATATCGGGGTTTTGCCCTGTGAGCCCAGTAAGTGGCTGGAAATAGCACGCTGGGCCTTTAAAGATAAAGTCGATCACATCGCATATTGCATCTAATGAGTATGGCACATTTGCAGGCTGATTTGGTACCGCAATCGCAAGGCAGCTCAAAATGCGCTCTAGCTGGTCTGGTCAAAACACCCTAACGAACATGCGGCTTTGGTCGTAGCACGCCAATATGCCTTGCGCAACTAAGTATTCACTAATGTTGAAAAATGCGTGATAATAGCGTGCAATTTCTTCTGCAGTTACAAGGCCAATGCGTGCGGTCTCACCAATAAGCTTGTCCAGGTCACTAATACTCCATTTACTGCCATCCCTAGAGCCAGGATAAAGCTTTAGGACAGCGTCTTTGAATGCGCCATAGTTGTGCATCGCGCTATACTCTGGTAGCAGTTTCCAAGTGTCTGCAGTGTCGCTGTCCAAATAGCGCACTGTGTGGAACTTCTTATCGGTCTCGTCGGTAACGTTACAATCACGGAGGAGTTGCGCAAGCTCCTCAAAGTACTTCTGGAGTTCGCGCGGCTTTGCAGGGTCGAAGCGCGGCGCGTTTTGGTTAGATGCAGATGGCATGCACATGGTAGCCATGGTAGGTGGAATAAGGTGTGTAGAGTTAAGATCTGGTAAAAGCGCAGCGAAATTCAAAGGTGGGGAAAAATGCAGTGATGCAGACAGAGTTAGGGTAGGTAGGGATGATTCAGGTGAAGGTGGAGGTAAAGACAGCGCGGACGAGTGATGCGTGTTGTTTAGGAAGAGTGATTCAAATACTGGTATTTCCCCAAGCTGAAGCGCAGTTGCTAGCAGCTTGGAATGGAGAGTGCGAAGGTGGTTAATGTTGAAGCAAAGGGCGAGCCGATGGAGGTCTAAAATATGGTCTGATAAACCGAAACCCCTCGCGGTGGGCTCCAGAAAATGATGAGTTCAGTTGGTACTCAGTGCAGAGTCTCAACAGAAGGGGTGAACACTTAACCTACAACTGCAGGCATGCTCGGGGTGAGGGGGGAGTTTGCTTAGAGGGCCTCGGATTGTCCTTCAGGGTGGGGGGACTATAGAGAGGCTGGTACAGCGATTTTCAATGTGCGCACTAGTAGTGTACGCGAAAGGGGAGATATGCACAGTGGCAGAAAAGTGCGCAATGCAAAGAGGCAAAAACGCGCAGTGTGGAAAAATGCGCAACGAGAGCGCAAAAGTGCGCAATGATGAGGATGATGAAGGCGGGGGGTGTAACAGGACAAAGACGACACTGGGATGTACTGTGAAGGTGGTGCACAGTCTGGGGGTGCAAACAGAGTGAAAGCGCAAGGAGCGGAAAAAGGCGCAGACGGTGCACAAAACGCAGCTATGCAAAAAGGTGTGCAAATGGTGCACAAATGCGGCTATACGAAGGGCGCACTACGATAGTGCACAGACAAGGACGAAGGATGCAACGCAAGGGACGAAACGCAACAATACGATGAGGGGACGCAAACGATAATGCAAACATGGCTATACGAAGGGCACACTACGAAGGCGCACGGACTGGATGCTGGTGCACAGACTACGTGCGACACTGACTGAGCTATGAACTATAAGGGGGGGAAAGATCCTCTGGATTCTCTATCTGTCCGCTACTATGTACAAATGGCTTATGTGATAAAATGGTGAAATAAAGTATAAAAATAGGAAGCGCCATGCGCTACCCACAAGCGCGTCCATTCGCCCATCTAAACCTGACCGCACTATGCCGCTGCCTCAGCCAATAAGATTTGCGCACCTATAGCTCAATATCCAACTGTACCGGTGCGATGCGCTATTATTGGTGCACACTAAGTCTTGTGCACTCTTCCCAATTAATCTGCTTCAGTGTTATATGTCGCATGCTGTGCCTTAGTAATAATGGTGTGATTGACCTGTGCCAGTTACCAGATAAGGTGATGCCAATTGGAAATGTGGAAGAACTATAAGGAGATGCTGTGCGAGGCCAAATACTGCCAAAGTGCCTGGATTACATGAAAGCGCCCAAGTGTGCACAGTCCAATGCCAAATAGGCGCAAAGCGGCCCAGTTATGTAAGAATGCACAGTTTGCTCGTGCTGGAATCGTAGTGTGCCTCAAGTAAATGTGCCAGTAAGATGGGAGCTGCGATGCGCAGTGCACCGGTGCGGTGGATTGTTGTGTGTGATAGAGATTGTGCAAAGAGTGCGCAGCAGGGAATGTGAGTTGCAGGTAAAGTGTAAAAGGAGTGCACAAAGGTGCATCGAGCGTGCAATAAATGTAGAAGGCAGATAAGTAGCGTGAGGGGGGTGCACGGAGGCGGCTTGAAGTGCAATGAGGCGCATTTAGGGCGCACAATGATTGGCGGTTATGGGGAAACAAAAGCGCAGTAGAAATGCAAGAGGCGCACAAAGGCGCACCTAAATGGTCAAAGGCGCACAAAAGCGCATGGAAGCGCACAAAGGCGCATGAAAGCGCACAAAGGCGCACAAAAGCGCGCTGCGCAAAGTGTGCGGAAGCCATCTAGGAGGTGCACACAATCGCAAAAAATGCCATAGTATGCACGCAGGGCAATAGGGAGCCATATCAGCGGGCATCTCTGGATAATCAGAAAGTTGTTTGCCTGATCTGATAAGGATCTGATTGATGAGATGCAAGCCATACATGTAGACTTGATCATCTGTAAAGTCTGTATCTGGATAGATGGAAAGAAGCTTGACTCTGAGGTCATCACAAATGTGATGTTTGAACTGGTTCCAGAGGATGTCAGGTGATGTTGAATTGCAATGAAGAAGAATGGTGGCAAAGAGCAATCTGAGAGAGGAACCGAGCTGCATCTGTGATGCCTCTGTAAGACACTGGACCCATTCCTGGTCATCCTGCAAAAGACCCAATGCAACACAGGCCCGCTTGAATGTATTATAGATGACACCATTGACAGTGCACAAGTGCTGGAATGATGTTGCCCCTGTGACAACAGTAAGAAGGAGCCTGAGGTAGAACCTTTCCCCCTGGGCAGGAGAAGCAAAGTACATTCTGCCAATGGCAGCCTCGCCACGCCTTCTTGGGTTCCACTGCTTCTTGGTTGGATTGTAGACCCATGCTTGAGGAAAGTTCTGGGAGGTGACAGTACATGCTGCTTCATATGTTCTGTTGGCTTCAAACCAAGCAGTGAGACGTGTGGTCTTGGCAGCAGGCCTCTCCAAAACCTCATCAATATTGTCTTCTGCATTGAAGTAGACTGTTTGTTGGTCCTCCAGATGGACAGGCAGACGATAAACATGAGGAGACTCTGCATGCATTCCAAATTCATTCATGTGCCAGCAGCTTTCCACAGATCCAATGTAACGTGCATCCAGATACTCCTTGACCTCATCTCTGTCTTGGTCGAGAATCTCAATCATGGTTCTGTCATGGCCTTTGTATATGTACTTGTGGATATACTTGACAGCCTCTACTGAAGAACAGATCTCGACATTGATGTGACAGTTGTATCTGACAAATGAACCAAGTCATTAACCAATAAATATAATGTCAGATAAATGTTCCTTACTTTGCAGCCAAATAAGGATTGTGTGGGACGACATGCCTGTTATCATAGAGATAATTATGCTTCCTCACTGTTCTACCATTGTTGGGTCTGGCATAATCAGGATAATTGTTTGCAGTAAAGGAAGTTTGTTCTCTGAACTGCTTGGGATACCTCTTGCTGCACCTATTGTCGACCATGCATGAAGCCTTGGGTTTGTCATGACCGCAAGGACCATGAAGCATGCAGGTAGTTATAGTGTGATAGAGCATTGGCTGTGTGACAGGATCAGGAATCTGAGCAGACACAATGGAATCAACATCATGGGCATCACGGATTTTGTCAGCTGGATCGAGAAATATGAGGAGGTGCATATGTGGAAGGCCTCTCTTTTGAAACTCGATGGTATGGATGTGTGCCACCACTTTGCCCAAAACACCATCCTTGACATCCTTGATCAATGCATTCTTTTTCTGTTCAAAGACACGTGCAACAATGTCTGGCCTGTCATAAGCTTCCTGCTTTTTTCCATGGGTGCTAAAACGTGGATTGGGTGATTCCTCCCGCAACAGAGCTTCCTGGATTTCTGGCCACTGTGGATTGGCAGTCATGGTGAGAAAGAGATCTGGCTTGCCAAAAAAGCGACAAATGGCCATGGAATCCTGGAAAAGCTGATTCATTTGCCTTTCACTGCCTATATGGGTTGATGGAAGAATGATGCGACTCCCATGATCCTCTAGATTGATATTTTCATCCCGGTCACCCATGGCAGCATCTCTCAATCCAGCATACACATCAGCCCTAAGCTCCTTCTGGTGATGTCGGACCCAGTTTAACATATTCTGTTCAATAGATGCCCAAGCATCTACAACATACTGCTGCAAAAGATTTCCACCCCAAAACAATGGTGGCTGCTCTCCTGGCCTTGGGTGCAACCGATAAGCATGGTAGCATCTCTGACTGACATTGGAAACTCTTCTGGCTCCATTTGCACCTTGGTGTGCAGGTATATCTTGGTGCCAACCATCTTCACCATGAGGAAAGAGCAAGACATAGTGCAGAGTTGAATAGGATGGATGCAACTGGCTGATACGCCTAAGCCCTCCCCCTCTCAGCCTGAGAACAATATCTCTGTGATTAGACCGTTCCTCAGAGCCATCACCTGGAATAATAGCTGCCACTTCATCATTGGCTGTAGGGAGATTATAACGACGTAAATCCTGGGTTCTATCTGATTGCAGCCATATGGAGACATTGTCCTGCTCTTCTGGAGGCTTTTCCCTCATGATCTGGAATGCCTGCTTGAATAAAGGCACATAAGGATGGGTGTTATTCAGCATGGCCTGCAGGTCTGTCATGATAACTGAGTTGAGATTATTGTTTCGCCGCTCCCGAATGTTGAGCTGTGCGATAGGATCATGAATATAGAGCTGTGCATAGGCTGCAGGCCATCCAGGAGGTGGGAGAAGTGCTCCAGAAAGATGATGAAGATCGCCATGAATACGAAAGCTGTATACACCTGATGTACCTGTAACAGAATGGTCCACCTTGACACCTAAAGAAGTGAATGCAAATGCAGCATTGTACTGTCGTATATTTGTTTTAAATTCCTTAGAAAGAGGACTTTTGCCACACAACAGATCTCGCAATGTGGCAGGAGCAGGTCGGAAAGATGGCAGACGAATTTGTCCCTGCAAGCAGCAACTTCCAAACTTTGGCACAGCTCTGGTAGACCTGGACAGTTTTTCACAATCAAAATGCAAGGCATGGCAGTGTGGACACTCCACATTCATGGGTCCAAGTGAATGTCTGGGAATTGGCTCCTGATAAGGTGCACGACCGAGTGGTAATGGCCTTGCAGGTTGATGTAGAGGTAGAGGGACAGGCATAGGTGGAGGCAAAGGTGGCAACATTGGGGGATTCAGAAATGAAGCAGGCAGCAATGGTGAAGGAGATTGGGTAGGAGATGGTGGCAATGATGGAACATGGAATATTGGGTCAGGCAGCAGTGGTGATGAAGATTGCGGAGGAGAAGATGGAAATTGTAGAGGATCTACCCTTCCAAACTCATCATAATAATCTGATGGCATAGGAGATGGTGGAAATTGTAAAGCAGTCACCCTTCCAAATCCATCATAATAATCTGATGGCAGGGGAGAAGATGGAAATTGCAAAGAAGACTGGCTCCCATCATCATCATCAGATTCCTCATTCTCCATTTCCCTCCTCAAAGCAATCTCATTATTCCTCTGTTCTTCATACTCAGCAGCCAACAATGCAGCCATTTCCCTATCCATCTGAATTTGTTCTGCTTGTGCATCCACTTGAGCTCGATATTGATCAATCCAATCTCCAGACATATTGTTTGCTAGTTGATCCAACCTCATCATTCGTTGATGCAAGTTCCTGTCTGCAATAGATAGACGTTATAGCTCCTCAGCCTCATCTATCTGTGCCTGCTCATCTGCAAGCTGTTGATTTCTCCACATCTGATGCATCCTGAAAGCCCATTCCTGATCGCGCCTGTTACGTTCTTGCAATGCAGCCTCTATATTAATATGTCTGGGTGGATCATGATATTGTGGCTCAGCAGCTAAAGCAGTTTGCTGGGCAGCTGCCTGCCTCTCCAACTCCTGTTCAGCCAGCTCCTGCAATTGTTGATTGGCTGCTTCATCTTCAGCAATCTGCCTGTTCCTTTCCTGTTCAGCCAGCTGCTGCAATTGCCAAGTATGGTGTCTAGCTGCTTCAGCTTCAGCAGCTTGTCTTTGTGCCAGCTCTTCAGCTTCAGCAGCTTGCCTTTGCTGCTCTTGTTCAGCCAACTGCTGCAATTGCCAATTATGCCACCTAGCTGCTTCCACTTCAGCAGCTTGCCTCTGTTCATTCACCTGCTGCAATTGCAGATTATGTTGCCTACTCATTTCAGCCACTTGCTGTGATATCCTCTCCCTAGCAGCAATAGTCTCAGCACTTCTCCTTTCCTCAGCCACTTTCTGTAATAGCTCCTGCTGATGCTGATACTGCCTAGCTGCCTCAGCCTATTGCAGCTTCTGAATGCGTGCATCATAATCTGCAGTTCTTTCCCTCAATGCAATATGTCCTCTATGCAGATTATTGAGTGCAGGATCAGCTTGACCACCTGAAATATTATGCAATGGTCCCAGTCCCCTCCCTCTCCCTCTCCCTCTCCCCCTTCTTGTTTGTAACTGAGGTGCAGGTGGAACTACAGGAATAGGATTGGCCAAAGGTGCATTCCACCCTGCTGGCAATTGAACCTGTGGTATAGTAGAAGCTATATTTGCCCCTATTCCATGGTTTGCCAAAACAGGTCCAGATGGCATCACAGGAGCCCCTCTTCTATGTAGTACAGGAGCAGGAGGTACAACAGGTAATTCAAACTGCCTTGGAGCATCCCAATCAGCAGGCATCTGTACCTGTGGTATCTGAGCTGCCAATGCAGCTCCATAGTTCAGTGGAACAATTCCTTCACCAGGGGCAGTCACTCTGACTCTGCTTCTCCTCTCATCAGGATTGGTCATCTGCAACCTTTCCAGATGGTCTGCATCTCTGATTCTAGCCCTTTCCACTTCTGGTGTAGAAGGTCTACTTTGATTCCTGCAAACACTCTAATCAGCCATTATTATTGCAACATATGCCAACACCACTCACATGTTTAGTAATGGTAAAGCCCAACAATAATTTGGTTCAATAGCCAACAATCCAGCACAGCTGAAGTAAGGTCAGCAACAACTTCCTTTAACAGCCAGTTGTCACAACACTCACTGTAATTCAACTGTTTTCAACTTTCAATAGCCAATTCCAACTCTTATGTAATGACAATCCCAATTTTGCTATTTGATAATAGATAGCAATTGCAATAGTATCACTATTATAGCCCCAAATGTTGTGTGAAGAGAGGTACTCAACTGATTGTCGTGCACTCTCTCTCCACATATAAGGAAAAGGCCTCTGTTTGGTCGTGTTGTGTGTGTTCCGGAAGAGGCGTGAAAGTAGGTGTCCACTATATCGCAACCAAAATTTTGTGCACCCAAATCTCCCTTTTTGGTATTTGACTTGTTACTGACCTCATTACACATTTTTATTGACATGTTACTGACTTCATTAAATTTGTATTGACCTGTTACTGACTCAGACTTTTTACTGACCTCATTACAAATTTGTATTGACCTGTTATTACAAATTTGTATTGTCATGTTACTGACTTCATTACAAATCACAAATTTGTATTGACTTGTTACTGACCTCACTACAAATTTGTACTGACTTGTTATTAACCTCACTACAAATTTGTATTGACTTGTTACTGACCGGTACTATTACATATGCATTTCAAACCCAGTTGTATTAGTCAGAGCTGACAAATTTTAGTCAGCTCTGACTAATACCATCATTTCTGACAAATTTTGCACAGCTCTGACTAATACCATCATTTCTGACAAATTTTGCACAGCTCTGACCAAGCCTGACAAATTTTAGATAATCCCATCATTTTGTTCCCACAAAACGGTCGTCCCATATGTTGTGCACGTCGTCCCATCAATCACCACTAATCAATCACCGATCTCAGCCGAAAAACTCCCCCATTTAGCTCGTCATCACTCCCACAAAACGGTCATAACATATGTAGTAGACGAGCTTATGACCCATGCCTTTGTCATGGCGTTCGCTCGCTTTGCTCGCTCAGCCTGACACCGGCATGGGCCAGCTTGCATATATGTAACACAATGCCTAATCCCACTACAGTTACTCAACTCTTCAGTTGCCTTTGGACCTTTGGCCCAAAGTCAACGTTTGGGGGTTTGTGGTCACACAACTCTTTATTTGACTTTTAGATACAGTAGTACACAACTCTTCAGTCGACTTGGGACCCTTGGCCCCAAGTCAATGTGGGGGGGTTGTGGTGTTTATCCCCATTCCAATCTCCATCTCTCTCTCCATCTCCATCTCTCCCTTTCCCTTTCTCTTTCCCATACCCATACCCATCCCCATACCCATCCCCACCCTCATCCCCACCTCTCTCTTCCTCATCTCCCCCTCCCCCTTCCTCATCTCCCCCTCCCCCTTCCTCATCTCCCCCTTCCCCTTCCTCATCTCCCCCATCTCCCTCATCTCTATCCCCATCTCCCCCATCTCCATCTCCCCCTTCCCCCTCCCCCTCTCCCTTCCCCACCTCCCCCTTCCCCCTCCCCATCCCCCTCTCACTCTCCCATGTCCACCTCCCCCCACTACACCCCCTCATACCCCCTCCCCACCCATCATACCTCTTCTCCATCCCCCTCCTGCCCACCCTCTCACACCCCCTCCCCACCCTCACACTCCCCTCACACTCCTTCACACTCCTCTCCACACTCAGCTCACTTGCGAAGTTTCAAACTCCACTTCAAACTCAGCCATGCTCAATGCAGCTCACCTCTACATATGCTACAACCACATTTTGAAACCCAGTTATATGACTAATTTTTAGTCAGCTCTGACTAATGCCATCATTTCTGACAAATTTTGCACAGTGCTGACCAATTTTGCACAGCTCTGACCAATTTTGCACAGCTCTGACAAATTTCAGATAATAGAGCATATTTGCAACCGCCAAATCACTGATTTTAACAAAAATTTGATGGCTATTGAACAAAAATTTGGTTCGTCCGGATTTGGTCAAGTGTGACTATCTGTCACCCTCTGGCGATAGCGCCGTCCAAGCACCGTCATCATCATCGCTTGCATTGCTTTCCGCGTCGCGCGACGTGTATACAATGGACCTCTTTACAATGTTACTGGCGGCAGTACCATTACTCGCACAGCCTCCGCTGCCTCCTCCCATGTTGAACACGACTCTATTGGCAGCTGCACTCGGGAATGACGGTGCAGTGCGTCGCGCCGCCAAGCCCGGTGGCTTGGATGTGGACTGCATGGCCATGGAATCGTGTTCCGGACGCGTCGAATCAGCTCTGTGCACGTAGAATCAATGGAAAATATCACCTGTGGCTGCAATGTGTTATCTTTGGGAGCGAAAGGGCCAAGAGAGGCGATTTCAGAGGGGTGTGGTAGATCATCATCATCTGGGGTAGGGGGGAGCGAAATCTGAGGTAAAGACTGAGGTAAAGGAGTGGCTGAGGAGTTGGTCCCTGAGAAGTCAATTATGCCCTCGAACGGCTGCATTTTTACGATAAACTAGCGAGAGATGGAAGAGGGGGTCGCGGGTGGTCGTGGTTGAGCGAGAGAAGTCACGCTATCCAAATCTGGACTGTGACCTATCCAAAAATGGTCAACAGAAATTTCCACGCCTTTCAACGAAAATTTGAAAGCCGTTTTTCGGCCGTTGCAAATATGCTCTAATCCCATCATTTTGTTCCCACAAAACGGTCGTCCCATATGTTGTGTGCGTCATCCCATCAATCACCACTAATCAATCACCGATCTCAGCCGAAAAACTCCCCCATTTAGCTCGCCATCACTCCCACAAAACGGTCGTAACATATGTAGTAGATATGTAGTAGATTCTTCTATGTGCAACAAATGGAATATGAATTTTCCAATGCAGTGGGGGACTTCTTCGTAATGAGACCGAAGAACCTGCCAGATATGACTTCGAACACTCTGTACAAAACGACTGTATTGCTACATTCGCGGATCGTAAATTGCCCTCACCCATATCGAGCAGCGCGGCCTCGAACACTTGTATGTTTCGAATAGATACGAATGCAGAAGGCACAACAAAGGCTTTCGAAGAGGGATGAATGACTATGGGACGTAGTGATGTGTCATTCGCTCGAGATATACGAAATTTCCGCCTCATCGTCCACTACAAAGCTCCCAAAAGCATATTCATCGGGGTCGCTTTGGGGGGGCGAACTAGAGGCAATAGGTCCTCGCCTTGAGCTCATGCCTCCATTTCCGAATATCCCGTGTCTAACGGGGCGATTTGCAAAAACGGGAACCTTCGACCCAGCTGGGACCTGTGTAAATAGACTCTGGCGATATGCTAGAGATTGATCATACGAAGGTGAAACCTGAGTCTCAGGCACCTGTTGTAAAAACAAGCGGTCGGATTCGTCCTCGACATCATTTTCAGGACCAGATGATCCTTCACTGGTTTCGCCACCAGAGTGGATGGCTGCGACATCTAGGAGCGGGTAAAGCTGGTGGTTGAGGTTGAAATTGGTCCGTTCCCGCGGCACTCGCTGAACGGGAGATAATTCGTGGCGCCGATGTAATCGGCGCTGGGAGGACGGTGGCATATCTAGGACTGGAGAACCGTCTTCATGTGCAACATGGTGCCTCTTCCGTTGCTTCGCTATAAGCCGTACAGGGAAAGAAGGGTCAGGCATGTCTTGTTCCGATTCGGACCGCCACACGGGGGATCGAGGCCATATAACTGGCGACAGAGGAGATGTACAGGGTTCCTTGATTCTTCGGCTTGCTGGATGGGGAACAGGTTGATAAATTGAGGAATTAGTCATGTCATTGTCCGAGGGATTGGAATCCGAGATGACCTCGATGTCTTCAGATCTACCACCACTGGGTACAGTAGGATTGGAATGTCGCTTCGATGTTGTACGAAGTATGGCAACCTTTGAACTTTTACTGACCTCGATCAAGTCAGACTGCGATGGGCCATTGCCAGGTTTTGGTGGGGATACCCGAGGCTCAACAAACTCGATTGAATCATCGTCCCTGGCTAATCTGAGAGGTGAATGGCTTCTCTGCGCAACGGGAGAGGATTTAACAATCTCAAGGTCAAGATCGTCATCGTCATCGATAAGCCATGCCATATTCTGATCGTTATCTACAGAGAATTGTCAGATAGGTTAGTGCTGAAGGTACTATCTTTACCTTGTTTGGGGACATCGTTAAGGTTAGCGTCCACGATTGCATCATTAGACGAAGGATCAGTGGGATATGAATTCACTGGATTAACAGGCTCTTTGAATTGTGTGTGGTCAGCTGAGATACAACGCTCAATCCCCAGGTTGTTCTCGGCGCCATTACCTGAAAACTGACTGGACGCTGGTTCGTTCCCCTTTTCTATCTTCATTTTGTTCTTGCTTTTGGAACCGTCCATGGTCGATACTCTGCGCAATCTCGTCCGGTTGTCGGGAGGCTTTGAGACAGTAACCGACTTTGTGCGTCGGGGAGGACCCATCACAAGCCCCGATTCCAGTTCCAAGTCCGTATCATCATCTTGACCAGCAAATTCCAAATCCTTCACGACAAAAGCCTTCTTCTGTTTTTTGGCTCCTTTGACCAGTAGTTCGGCAACACTGACAAATCCAGTACTCGCACCTGTTGGGATATTCCTTAAAACGTTGTCATTTCTCTTGCGCTTGGTGCCTTTTGCTGGAGAACGACCACCTTCCGTCCTGTTCCGTTTGCCTTCGTCTCGGACATACTCTCGAATTTCCATCTGTTTCTCCAGACATTCGGGGTGGATGTGCTCGGGAAGTAATCGTTTAACATCTGCGTAGAGTTCGAGTTGGTCTCCACGCAATATCGTTTTCTGTACCTCTTTGTGCGTGTCTTTGGCTTTATCAAAATTAAGTTCTTCGCGACCTTCTGCAAGCAGGACATGCACAAAGCCTGCTCGTTTGCGTCCCGTTCGACCTACGCGTTGGAGCTACAAACCGCCATGCGTCAACGCAAACTTGAAAGGAAAAGGCACAATGTACCATTCTGATAGGCGTCTTTTGAGCGTCATAACACACAATCAGATCAACCTCGCCAATGTCCAAACCTTCTTCCCCAATAGAAGTTGCAACTAGTACGTTAAACTCTCCAGTTTTAAATTTCTTGATGACCTAGAAGGAATGATTTCAACGAAGACAACGATTAACCAGATCATCTGTTAATACCTCAAGCTGCTCCTTTTGCGCAAGGCCTTTTCTACCTTGCTTATCGACTCCTTGACCGACAAACTTGCTGGCCCGAATTAGTGGCCTCTCAAAGTTCAAAGCCTCGACTATCTCATCGACGGCTTCCCTGAATGTGACAAACACCATTGCTCTCGTCTCCTCCTTAGTACGCTCCTCATCCTCGTCTGCAAAATGCTGGACCATCAGTGTTTTTAGAAGGTCCATCTTAGGATGTACAGAAAACCCCCGAGAATGCTGAACCTCAAGTTCGCGCACGATGGCCTGGAACAATGGATCGCTGCGTAATTTCTTTGACCTGGATGCTGCTGCTGCTTTCCCCGGACCGGAATTTTCATTGACATCATTTTCGCGCGAAAGCTGTTGCAGGTACGTGTAGCACATGCCCATGGTACCTTCCACCTATTTGCGGAGGTCAATAATTGATGATTGAATAGATGGCAAATGTTTGACTGACCAGATAGCCCATTGCTCGTGCCAGAGATGATAGATTGGCTAGAGGTCCATACGCCCACTTCTGTGCCTTGTCCAGGCTGCCCATACGAGCCTGTGCTGCATATGGGTGCATCCTCACTGGGTCAGGTGAGCCGAACAGAATCCCCCGCTGCTTCAAAGGTTTTATGTCCGTCTGGCGAAGAGATGAGAAAGGACAAAGACGACCGAACAATTAACGTACATCCATGAGTTTGGCAAGAAGATCTTTGACTTTATCAACATCTTCAGTCATTTTGATGATGTGTTGTTTGATTGTCTTGTCACATTGACGTCAGCCGTCATGGATGCCATAGGTGACAGTACGTACCTTATGGTGAATGAAAGGCTTCAAGTCCAAACTGCTCTCGTCTCTAATGTCGATACGGCTGATGTGCAACCCATCGATCAATGATTGCACGGCCTCGGGATTGCTTCCGGGAGTTGCAGTAAGAGCCAGTACGCGAAAATGAGGATTCTTTGCCATCAGGAAGCGAATTACTTGGTTATATGCATAGTCCCCAGTAGCTCTGTGAGCTTCGTCTATGAATGCACTATCATATTCAATATCCTAATAAATCTGCTGTTTCACAACGAACCGACCACCATGAGGATAATATCGCGCGGATCGCAGTTTTCTGTCATAAGGTCATTGATAAGCGTCTGAGGGGTCATGTAGAACACGCGTTTCTCTTTCCACTACATCCTAAGGTAAAGGCATTTGAATATATTTCTGATGCAAAAAACTCACAGCTCTCCCTCGTATTGCGCTTGGAATTTGACCCGTGAGTTCTACAGCATCACTGCCTGGAATTCCGCATATCTGATGACAGGCATCGATTTGTTGTGCTACGAGAGGTTTCGTAGGTGCAACGAAGATCACTTTGCCATCTGGAAACCAACGGTAATCTGTTTGAGATGTCAAGCCTGAGAACAAGACATCGCAGAGGCATTAAGGAGACTTACAGTTGAGCATAACGACACCAGCAATAAATGTTTTGCCCAGACCAGTCGGGAGGGCAACAATTGTATTTTCAAAAAAACAATGCTTCACAATATTGTACTGATAGTCACGTTTTGGACGATTCAATGGATATATCCAGTGTTTTGCTTCCAACAAATCAGGCGATAGTTTCATTGGAGGAGGCTTAACACATTGTAAGCATCAGCCGTGGAATGATGACCAAATATACTTACGGGACTTCAGGGTTATGAAAGTACAAGATTCTGCTGAGTACTGGAAAGTGAATGGGCAACATGAAGCGGCTTACCCAACTTACTCGAAAGCATTTCAGGATGATCGCGTGAAGCGTGGAAAAGAATACGCACCGGACACAAACGGTGCCGGAAACTGTTCAAACTCAACTGATTCTTCCTCCTCCTCGTCCAACGTCGCTTTCCCCTTTCCCTTCGACTTTCCTCGTTTCAGGCCGGTTTTAGCAAATGCCGTGTGGTCCCATTGTTTAGTTTTTGGGGCTTGCTTGCCAAACGGATTTCGGGATGTTGATTTTGTTCTCTGAAGTTGAGATCGGGGCTTGGCTGAAGATGAGTGCGCGGGAAGAATGTCGCCAAAGAGAGTAGTCTGATGAGAGACTACAGAGCCCCTGCTCGGACCAGCTACAGGTTGCGTTTTACCCTGATACGTGTCTTCAATAAAGTTGTCGAGTCTCTGAAGATCTGCATCGTCAATATCGAGCGTTAGATCATAGAATGAGCTTTCTTTCGTGAGAGGAGGAGGGGGTATATGGTGAACCGGTTGTGCATCAGGAGATAACAGTGCAGCCTCGATAGCATCCAGTTGTTCGAATGTAGCAGGATCTAGATCATCACTGTCAAAGTAGCCGTCGGAGCTCATGAAATCTAGAAATGCGAGCAAGGAAGAAGGTGTGTGACAAATTGAAAATATATGGACGTCGCGATCACGTGTGGTTCAAAAGTCCGACTTCGACTCCGATTGAAAGCTGTTGGTGCGTGTTGCATGTCCATTCACCGATTTCTGTCATTGATCATGTCGATGAGCTCAATTGCTAAATGGAATTCCATTCCCTTGTCGCGAGCTGAGAATAGCTTGAAGGTACTCTTACCATACTCTTTGCCCCACTAATATACCCCGTACTGCCTCTCTCCCTTCTCTTATCCCATTAGCCCGAGCAAGAATCAATACCCGATGATGATGGTGACGGTGATGATAACGTTTCCATCGTGTCTCGTACACCTTCTCCACAGCCTCAAGATGGAATGGATGTCGATAATGATCTCTCAAAGTATGACGAGTATGTTCGCGGTACCGCTCGTGAAGTCATCACTGTAGAGACGAAGATCAAACCGACGAATAAAGGATTTGCCATGCTCGCAAATCTCGGTTGGATTGAAGGACAACCACTTGGGCTTTCAGGGGATGGTTCGTCTACCTGAACCATCCGATGTACATTAATTTCTGACTGATAAGCAGGGCGTGTTGATCCTATTCCTTTCCAAATTAAGCAAGATTTGACTGGTCTGGGGAAGACAAATCAGGATGTCAGAATGATTGAAACAACGGTTGCCCAGCGACGCGGACTGGACTCTGAACGCCAGCAGAAAGAGAGTGAGAGCCAACGCAGAGCACGAGAGGTTAACCTGATTGCTTCTGGTCACTATCTCAAACTAACCTGTCTGTCAGGATCTGGTAGCTCGAAAGTCAGCTCTAGAAAGCGAAATTTCAACTACCCTGCGACCCTTCTACTGTGCTTTATGCGACAAACAATTCAAGACGGTTGCTCAGTATGACGAGCACACCAATTCATACGCTCATCATCACAAAGCACGCTTCAAAGATATGCAAGCCAATGTGCGTTTGAAGCCCAAAGAGGATATTGATAAGAGGAAAGAGAAGGAAAGAAAACGTGAGGAGAAAGAGCTCCGCAAAATTGCTGCCGCCAATGGCATCAGGATGGCGAAACCGACCCCGAATGTTAATTTGGATGCTGCGACAAGTACCGACATTCTCATGGATGTCTTTTCAGTGATTAATAGTTTGGAGTCTCAGCCTGCTGCCAAGAAAGCCGGGTGGGCTTCCCTTACATCAGCGTCTCCACCAGTTCCGCCCACTATTCCATCTGGGAATCGGGCCCCTCCGCGGTCAACCAACACCGTCTCAAATGCCCCTGCCTTCCGGACAGCTGGCTGGACATTGTTAGATACTGGCAGTTCACACGCATTTCCTCCGCCTTCAGGACATTCGATACCTCCGCCTCTCCCGCCTACCAGTGCTCTGCCTCTTCCTCAGGACGGCTCGTCCATAGCTCTCACTAGCCCAGAGAAAGGAGGATGGGCCGCTGTTTCTGGTTCGTCTCTACCACCGGCACCTGGGGTGACTGCTCCACCATCTCCACCTTCTTCAAATCCGCGAATTCGATCACCATGGCAGCAGTTTCGGAGTTCTGGACCCCGCAAGCGATAACGTATGCTTTACATTTAGTCTTTATCTATTGTAATGTATCGCCAAACAATCTTTGGATTAATATATCGAAGAAAACCAAGGAGCTAGTCATTGCTTGATCTTGTTCATGATAAAATATATCGTTGCTATTGATAACAAAAGGGAAGAGTGTCGACAACTTAGTGTAAAAGACAGAAGGACAAACTGCAATCAAACACAAAGTTCCAGGATGAGGGTAAGACGATCATTCGGAATCGCTGCCAGAACTGTCCGAGTCACTCGAGTCTGATGAACGGTCGCTATCGTTTGCTATATGCGGCGGTGGCCTGGCATTGGGATTCGAAAAGAGAGCCATGCGTTCCTCTAGCATCCTGATCTTCTCTGCCTCCACGTCCTCATCCATGCTCTTTCGCTTCAGACCACCGGTTCCCGTGCCTTTTCCAGTTCGGTTTCGCTTTGTTGCTGGTGCACGCATGGGGCGGATCACGAAGTTGTAAAGCTTCGTCAAAACTGATGCTGGAAGTGTGTCGATTTCTAACTCTATTTCCTCCGTACTCTGGTTACAAAGCAAGCAATCAGGTATAAACTTACATGTAGATGATCAGGCAGACTTACATCTCGAATCTCAGGTACACCCTCGTGGATGATGTTAATGACTCTCTCTAGCTTCGCGCCATCTAACTTCCCAATAGACTCGCTGAGATCCTTCTTTTGCTCGAATGTCAATACGTCATTATCAGAGATGAGCTTCTTGTTCTTTTTCTTCGTAGCAGCCTTGTTTGATTTGGCTGTGGCTTTGGAGGAAGAGGCAACAGGCACCCTGTCACGTTTCTCTTTCTTCTTCTTCTCTTTCGGCAATTTCGTGTTTTTGAGTGCAGCTATATTTCCTCGCATCGTCTCGATCTGGCTCTCCATCATTGCGATGGTACCTGCGAGGGCTGTCAGCATACAAAGTCAAGTTAACGTATAAAAGATAATAAATGTGCAGCTCACGCTGACGTTCATCTTCACTGTCCTCTTCGTCTTCCTCGTCATCATCCTCACTCACCACTTCGCGGAGTGGCGGAAGTTGTTTCCATTTCTCGTCGAAAACGCGCTGCAGCTCAATCCCAGCCTGATTGACGGGCGTTCCAGCAGGGTTGAATAAAAAACAGTTCCGAATCATGAGTTTAAAGTCATCAAAAAACTTTTGAGCTGTTGAATACTGCTGTTCATCCAGTTTCTTCCGGATCGTTGACAAATCCATCGGCTTCTTTACAATCTTCGGGTAGGTAGGCAGGTCCAGTGCGACCCAGTCTTTGGCAATAATCAGAAACGTCGAAGGCCGGAAAAGACATGACTTGCCTACTGGTTCATAGAACGGGTTGGCAATACCGTAATACTGCTTGCGGTGGATATCGGACAACAGTTTACTACAGAATTTAAGTTGCTCTGCAGTTCCATCGTCCTTGGCCCTCTTTGTTTTGCGATGCTTTTTGGGTGCATCAACATAAAGCAGATCTTTCGGCGGGGGTGGATGGATCTCGCGTTTTGGCCGCCCAATTGTTTCTGTATCCGACCGACGAATGACGGGCACAGATGTAGAGGGACGCCGTGCAGCTATGGAAGTCTTTTTGGACGGAGGGACTGGCTGGGGAGGTGGAGGAGTTGCAATCTTTTTCACGACCGGGGGCTTGGGCTGACCAATAGATATGAATCGGATCAAGGAAGATAGGATAGCGCCTACCTCTGCTGCTGGCATCTGCTTGATGGTTTTGTCAAACATCTGCTCCAGACGTTTTCCCATTGCAGAAATGGCATGATCCGGACCATTGAAAGTCAGACAATTCTGAAAGATCAACCTAATGTCACTGATGAACTCGTCGGCGCTATGATAACGTGGATTTTGAGTGTTCAGATCTGGTTTCGCGGGATTAGAAGAGACTACTTTGCGCTCGATAGTGGAGAGATCCATGGGCGTTTTGATGATAGATGGATAATGAGGAATATTGAGTTCGATGGGATCAACTGGTCGAAGAAAAGGAACAGCATCTTTCTGCTTCTTCAACTGACGGACCGCCCCCAAGCAAAAGCGATACTGAGTTACACTAAAAGTGGACGAGTCGGGTGATGGAGTAGGAACGGGAGTGTTTGTATCGGATGCCACAACCGAGGGAGGTGGAGGACTGGCAGACTTTCGGTGCGATAGCCGATTAGCACACCTGGATTGGCGCACGAGAATAAACGAGGCTTACATGTGCCAAAGAAGCTATATCGGCATCAGAGTGTATCCTCGCACGCTTGGCTGGAGGAGGCTTATGGTCATCGTCGTGTAGTGGTTGATCATGGGGGGAGGAGTATGACGTCGACGCGCCGTTTGATACAACGGTTACCATCGATGAGTCAGGGAGAAGACCAGGAGTGGTCACAGGTGTCTCAGTCATGGCATCGCCAACATCGCCAACATCACCCATAACAACATCACCAATCACCGTTACAGCCTCAGCCAACTTGACATCTTCAAGAAGATCACCAGGCGGTGGAGGTGGAGTACCAGTAGGTGGGTGGACAGGAATGGTAGCTGGTGGTCGGATGAGACGCGACTAGGAACGCGACAAAGTGTAAAACATACATGGATCAGCGGGTGTACCTGGTTGTGGAATGATGGATGCAGTATCAGATCTATCTACTGCATCGATGGACTTCATAATGGGTTCATGGCGAACATCGCTCTCTTGCTCTTGGTAGTCCATCGCAATCTTTACATCAGGGGCAGTGGTAATAGAAACGGGGGTGTCTGGTGAGTCGGCTTCAGGACAAGAGCTGGATTTGCCGTTTATATGTTGACCATTCAAGTGCTGACCGTTGAGAAGGGGCTTGTCGCTGCCGTTGACGACGAGCTCATGGAGGGTGTCAACGCCATTCGGGTTTGAAATGTCCGCGTGGTTCATATTTGGCGCGTGACTGTCACAGCGTGACAGTATGCACTGGGGCAGGTGAAGAATTTTTGGGGAGTTAGGGGGATCCGAAGTTGGCTAGGTCTTTATAGCCCTCAAAATTTAAGGTTCAGATCTCCCGCGCAGGGGCCACCCTCTTTCAACCGCTTTCTCCTCTTTCTGCCCGTACGTTTTCAAGTGCTCCGTGCTCAACGCTACTATACTCCCTACTGTTCCTCCTCTTCTTCTTCTGCTGGGACCGGTGCAAATACTGGCGTTGGTTGGTTCGCTTTCCAGGCTAAACAAGGTTTCGGAAACCACCGTTATGTTAGTGATCATGAAAATATCGACAAATAGAAATGAAATTTTCAATCTCAGCACGTGATCACAAATGTCCGAGGAATAATGCAAAAAATCCTGCCACCCACCTGCAGTCCACTGAGGGTCATTCGTCGCCACTTCCGCGTATTTGAGCAAAGCTTCACGGGGCTAGAAACATGCAAAAATCAGTTTTGTGTCTCATCACATGTGTGAAGTCAGCTCGTCAAGGCAATCGTGTCAGCCTCCATCACGCGATAAATCGCCGCACAGCACTCCGATCGCTCTGAGAAGAAACTCCCACAACTGCGGCGTGGTTGAGACAACAAAAGGAACCGTCAAAGCACATACATCTTGGTCTCTTGTCGTATCCCGCACGAGGTTCTGTACGACGTGCTGAGTGGCACTCGCACCAACTCGGCCGCCTTTTCCTGGTCCAGTAACAGGCAACTCGGGTCTTCTGCTTTTCCGGGGGTCTTGTCTGTCTTTCTCAGCCTTGCGTTTCGTTCCCTTTCCAGGATCAAGATCACGGAACATGGGAAGTGCGTGGGGTGTAAGGATCGATGGTGCAGCCAAGGCATCTGACATGTCCTCAACGGTAACCTTCCTCGGTGGTCCTTTATTCAATAGCAATTTCGCTCCATTCAGGGATGTCGTCGGTGAATACAACACACATATTTGTCCATTTGAGAAACCTATCACAATCTACATCAAATCAGCTTGTTTAACACCGACTGTGAACATCATCAGATGCTCCTACCTGATTGATCTTTGAATGCCAAAACACTTTGACAGGTGTCGAATCCACCTCAAGCGTCTTGACGACGTCCAAGCTATTTTTCTCCATGAACAACAGTTTACCTTTGCCACCCTTCGAAGTAGCTGCTGAGCCTGTGATGACAAACTTATCATCAGGACTGAACATCGCATTGGTATTCGGATACAACGTCGTGATCTCGGATCGAGTGGCTAATGGCTTTTTGAACAAACGAAGATCCCATACTTTTTGGCATGAGTGGTGCATATTCACTTAAAGAGCACCAACGTACATTTCACAGTGTCATCACCGCCTCTGGTCAATATCGTGCGCCCGTCGACAGAGAACATTATGGATCCAGTCTCCGTTCCTTTGCTGTGCGCGCCCTCGACCGTCATGCTTGGTCTAACGAAATTTGAACTTGCTTGCCACATGTGTATGGCTCCATCCGAACACGCTGCCATGTTCCTCAGAATATAATCAATGATCAGAAATAACCTTCTACATACCTCCACTGATCAAGTTTCCATCCGTGGAATATCCACACGCTGTTATCTTGGTCCTTGCCCCTCGCTCTTTGGATTTGACAACAATGACTGTCTTTTGCTTCCGCTTGTTCTCAACATCCCATATTCTACATGGAGCTGTTGGTATGCAACTCCGAAATAAGTTAAGGATACCTACCGAATCGTGGAATCCGCAGAAGAAGTCATAAAGACTTTGGGATCGCGAGGATGCCAGGTGCATGAAGATAGTTCTCCGACGTGACCACTAGACCATTCAGCATGCAAAACTAGTAGAACAGAACCAACGACGCACGATGTATGCTTCATATCACGTATGTAAGGATCGCCCTTGATATACGTAGCCCTAGGTCAGGTTGGTAAGTCATTCTCCGTCACTAGTAGAGATACCTCACTCTTCTTCGCCATCTCGGTCAAATAGCTTCGCCTGCGTTGTACCAGAAACTACAAGGAATTTTTGGCCGTCGTTCGAGTATTTCAAGTCGTGTATCTGTTAACAATTAGATGATTAGACATTGCTTATGAGAAAAAACAAACAACGAACATAGTATGTCCCGGCGGGCTCCCAGCTCTTGAAAGGCTTACATCTGGCATCCATGCCACCGAAATCCCATAACTTACAATCGTAATCATGTGAGCCAGATAAGACACGGGCGCCGGAAGGGTCTAGCGTAAGCGCAGACACCACTTTTGTATGATCCTTGAGTATTATTTCATGAGTGATTGGAAACTGCGGTTGGTCTGCATCTTCTTCGTCTCGGTCAGACGGATCGAATTCAGGCTCTTCATCGTCACCATGTTCTGTTGCTGCAAGCAACGATAAGGATACTTTGTCAACCGGCTTCGGACCAGTTGAAGATCCAGTAGGTTGTTCTATGTCATTTAGGACAAGCTTGGTATCCAGCTGAGCAGTAGAACGGGCGTCCAACGGCTCCACTTAATGGTCAGAGTATTGACTGAAGGTGCTGGAACAGAGCATACCTCCACAGCAGAACTTCGTTTGTTTTTATCGAACCGTGAAGGGTCTAGCTCCCTCTTCTTGCTTGCCTTCCCAAAACCAGACATACCCATCGCCGCGAGAACGTCCATGTCGGCCATTTTGTACTCGGTTTGTGTGGAAGGTATAGTCTCACGTTATAAATTAGATAGCCGTCACGACATCACGTTACAAAACATTCAGCCTCGAGTCGCAAGTGCTCAGTACTATGCTCACGCTGGGTTTTCGGCTTCTAATACAGCGTTCTATCATCTCCACCCATCGTATCTTATACAAGGCATGCCGAAGAAGACACCTATCTTTACTAAACTTGTCTCGAGCTTGTGTCACTCAACAACATCGGATGTTGAGCACCCCTCCACTCCATATCAATATCAGGTCGGAAGTTTACTACGAGACAGGTAATTTACTGCTTAACGACCTCTGATCACAGTGACTTGACCATGGAACGATACCATGCATTATCTGACGCGACTATGGACAACCTCCTTGAGTCACTAGAATCGTTACTCGACGATCTGGGAAATCCTAGTTACGAGTTAGAATATCATGTGTGTACACCGATTTCATGTTTCTCCTGCTAACTTCAACGCGCTCTCCTCGTAGAGTGGTGTTCTCACTCTTGTGCTGGGTGAAAAGGGCACGTATGTGATTAATAAGCAGCCCCCGAACAAACAGATATGGCTGTCATCACCGTTCAGGTCAGATTTGAATATTTATCCGTTTTTCATTCACCAACGTCCAGTAGTGGGCCAAAACGCTACGATTACTCTCAGGCGACCAATAATTGGTTTTACTCCCGCGACGGAAGCACATTAGAAGATCTGCTCAATGATGAATTGACCAACGCTGTAAACCGCCCAGTGAATGTTAATCTTGGGGAAATCCCCACACATTAACGAAACTCGGAGTTGAATGGAAACCATTAAGACCCCCAAACGGCATTATATGGTGGGTAATGATCTCTGAATTTCCAGCAGGTAGACCCGGGCCCATTATGCACGAAATAGTGAAGAGAGAATTTTGCAGAAATTCCATCCATTCTTGAATGACCTCTTCAAGATGCGTAATTCATGGTGGAAACTACCTCCACAGTTCTAGGACAACATCATGTTGACAGAACTACGCAGGCTCATTAAAGTTTATGTCTCTAGAACTTCGACGCTTCTTCCATGTGCAACTCATCGCAAGAAATTATGACGGATTCAGCACTGGCACACTTCGATATCGGAAGCAACTTATTAGAACAGTAAGGGCTAGAGATATAGGACAGTCTAGCATAGCTCGTGTTGATACTCAATTAGTTATTTTGGTCTGTCTGTTCTAAAAACAGGGTGGGTAGCTTTCATATGCGATGTAGCCAATTACTTTGCAAATCCAACGATATCAACCTTGCTTGTCCCATAAGCTGTTCTGAACCAGACGTGTGTAATGTAGCTAAAAATGAAATGGCGGACAACGAGCATATCCCCCATCGCAAAACGTTCAACCCTTCCCGATGTACTTTTGCTTCTCATAATCTTTCCACAGTGCCTTCATCGTAGTTTTACCCCCCGCGTCGAGCGCAGAGACCATCATAGCATTGCGGCTATAGTCTTTCATCATGCCACATAATGCGTACAAGCCGTTTTGAAGTTCCTTTCGAAGGCTAGAAGGTATGATACCAAACGGATCGTTCATGGCTTCGATATAAGCCTTCAGAACATATGGTGCGTGTTTCGAAAACGGTTTGGCCAATGATTCAGCCTTTTGAGCGTCCGTGTTATTAGCATTGATCCGAACAGTTGTTTTAGACGCAAGCATCTCCAGCAGTCGAGCGAGAAGTTTAGCTTCTTCTGGACCGAGTGGGCTTTTCGCATTGATGTACCTTGGTTGCGTGTCGGTTACCAACATAGTCTGCTTGGCTCCAATATGAGGTCGCACTCTCCGCATTGACCACAACAGCTGCTGCAAGATGGTAGCAAGATGAGGCAAAGCTGGGGTAAGCAGATCTCGGCGGAGCCTGACGAGTGCGCCGATGATTGTGACACATTTATGGAAAACGGTAACAGTCGTGTCGTCGTCATGAATGCGAGAGCCTGACAAAAACCTTGATAATAAAGCCCAGATACTACCCAGATCAACCATTCGCAGAGCGGCAGACTATAGATCATGGCATTGTAAGCAGAAGAAATAGGTATTCAGATCTTCTTGCTCACTCGATCGGAGCAATGTCGAACTACGAATTCGAGGACGTGTACGCGTAGAGGCACAGTTCCATCGGTAAATATACGGCGGTCGGCAAAAATAGCGACACATCGCGTAGCAAAGTGTTGTATGGGTTTGAATGTATCTATGCCAATAATCAGCCCGATGCGGCAGAAAAGACAAATTTGTTCTATGACATACTGGGTGGGTGATCACGAAGTAAGATCATAGCGAGCTGAATAAGCGGTATAAGATCCTGCGTCGAAGTTTGGCTGCTTGCTAGTGATTCGTAAATAAAGTCCAATGTGTGCGAAAAATCTGATGGAGACAACGCTCCAGATGTTTTAGAGAAATGATCATCCATTCGTTGCCGGTCTGACACAACATTAGCATTAGCACAAAAATGCATAACATCCATCTCACTAGCTATATCTATCACTCGATGGTGCATGATGTATGTTGCAATAACCGTCTCCAGATGGGAAAGACGATCCTCCCCGCAGTAATGAAGCTCTTGAAGCAGAATGGCGAAGGAGGCGACACGGATGCTATCTCTGCCATCAAGTGCTGGTGAGGAAGCTAGCTTGGGCATCTCAACAGTTTTCAGACGTATTATTTCACGTGGACGAGGCATGTCTGTTACAAATAGATAAGAAACCAACAGTTCATGGGGTGTGTCATATCTTACCGATCAATCCAAGCCATCGGCCAAACGAAAGTAAGGAGCACCATAACTTCATAAGATCGCATTGGCGAGCAATATCAGTCGACGCGACGTCACTTTGTGCAGTCGTCACTCGAGGAAGAATTAGCTTCGAAATGTGTTGGTGGAATTCGCGGAGAGAGACCTGCACTTCGTGTGAATAGCTGTAACGTTCAATAAGCGTCTGATAACCTGAGAACGATAAGGCCCACTTGGAAAATGAGAAGTGTGTTGCCAAGAAATCGAGCATCCTGATGATGCTTTGATAGCCTATATCAAAAGTCCAAGGGGATGAAGAGCCTAAATCACTTTGGGAGAACAAACGTAAGATTGCTTGAACTGCTTTTATGCCCATTTTTTCTGGCACTTTAAACAGCTCACTGTGCGAAGTTGAGATTGCGGTTGTAAGTATTGAAAATTTTCTCACCGAAGTTGTGCTTCAATTAGGTCTACAGTGACCGAAATGTAAGCGGCACTAGGCTGCGAAGAAAAATTCTGAACCGTTAAAAGGTGCTCCAAGTATTTATATACATTTTCGGCCTAATAACACACAGTGAATATAATTGTAGGGCAGAAGATTGTTAAACTTACGGATTGTTCTACATAACTGACATGTGTGACGACACACTTGAGAAACATGCGAAGAATGGTTAGGGACTGATCCACATAGTTTGACACATTGTCAGAATCGACCGATAAATGGGTGAAGTGATGGTCGGCGACCAATCCTCGTTTGATGAAGTCGGCTCGAGAGGAACGAGGCATATATTCCACTGGTAACAGCAGCAACAAGCGATATACCGCGATCACGCTTGAAAGCTTGGAAACACTAGATAACCCAGTGCTATCATCAAGAATTGATGTGGCCTCGTTCAGGTATTCCAGAAAAACAGCTAAAAGATCTCAGCATGAGCCATGATTAGGAGATAATCCAGTTACCGCGTATTCTGTGAAACTCCCAAAAATTAGCAGAATGAAGAGTTTTCCCAAGCAACGATTGAGCGTGCAGTCCTGTGACGACAAATGGTTCGGAATAATCTGTAATATCGACAGACATGACCACACGTATCAGTTTTTCCAATTGTGGCCGAGATGCCATAGACCTGGGTCAAGTGTCAGTATCTCCATGCATGTTAGTGAACGAATCTAGATACTCTATCAGAGGAAGCCATTTCTCAAAGATTATGTGCAGGAGAGCAAGTGGACCTTTCGCCCTTCCTTGGCCCTCCAGAGTCAGGTGATGTGATTGACCTGACCACAAAACACTAGCGCTAAAGCACCGATCGATATACAATAGAACTTGGTCGAAATACACCCGAAATTGACCCTCATTTTGATGAGAGGACGGCTGGCTCAAGAGAGCACGGAACTGATATGAAACCTGTTAGAACATGGGGCTTATACACATTCTGATACACATACAATCTCCACAATGAGCTCGGGAAGAAGTCCATCATCCAACAGTGAGTCTGAGACGTTTTTCCACAGTTTCGAGTCATCGTACATCTTCAGAAATGAAGAATGGGAGATTTCCAAAGCATATAAGAGTCGAAGAGACGCTGTTGCGACAATTTGCGATGACCAAACATCACTACCAGCCCTCTTCCGTATAATTTTGAAGGACTTCTTCAGTTTGTGATGTATAAATGAATCTCGCAAGTCGGATAGCCTTTGTCCAACATCATCTTGCGTTGCTTGTGGTATCGATTGCATGGCCAGGGAGGAAAGAACAACCGAGGCTATCCGGGCAGATAGCGAGAACGAGACGGCCGAAGCATCTGAATGTAGCGATGTTGCAATGACTTCTACCTTCCTCTTTTTACGTGGACCTTCTTCATGGTCAGCCTGGTCGTTTTCACCCGCATTATGAAACTCCGCCAAAGTTTCCTTCAAGTGCTCGAGAAATATTTCAACGGTCGAATGTATTTGAGCACCTGGCAAGAAGATTTGAATGGCTTTAGAAAGATGTGCAAGGAACATTGTATCCAGAAGAGGTCCAGAATGAGACATCTGATATACATTCCTCATAACCTGGCCGATCCCTTGAATATGCCGGTGAGATAGGGCTGAAAGGATATGACTAAGGAAGACATTCATTGTCCGCGTTTTGGAGTGATAGTCCATTAATACATCTAAAAACGTGGTAAATAATTGCGTCGAAGGGGCCTAATATGCTTTAGTAAATGGTTACTGCAATTTAGAAAAGTATACGAACCAGTAGGATTCTGAGGAGAATATCGGGAAGCGCGTAGGAGATGAGATCATAATCGACACGCGCAAGTGTTGTTAAACTTTCAATAACGTATCTTGTGATTTCAGTTTCTTCTTCTGCAGCGGAAAGGACACTTATTCACTCGACATCAGGGATCAAATGAAAAGAATAGTCACCATTCCATGCAGTACCTAGGATCTGGAGTGCGGATTCTATGGTGCGATGCAACACCGACACATCCACTTGATTACGATTATAAATCCCTTCATGATTCACAAGATGCAGCAAATCCACTTTTATTGACCATCTCTGTGCATCCAACTCTACAACATTCAGCAAAGACTCGGATGAGACAAAGAAACGCATTCCAGAGGCCTGAAATTCTTCTGTAGCGACCTCGGGTCGCAGATTGGAGCCTCGACTGAACAAGGCGCCCCGATGTTTTCGTAAGACATGGACATAGGATGCGAAGAGGCGAGGAAAACATAAAAGGACTCTTGTATTCAAAATCGGGATGGCCTTCATCGCGTCGAAAAGCGGGTCCTCCGACTTGGAATCGTAAGTGTGACGTAATATATCAAGGTTGAACAGTGTTTCCGCGCCAGCATTATAGATGAGTTCGAGAAGTGATTTAGTCTCAGGCGATGCTTCGAGTACTGCACTTTCAAGCCAGTGGTGAAGGTGAGCATGCAAAAAGGCATGATAAATCTGGTCCCGGACGCAGGTCAGTCAGGAGTATGAGTAGTTGGCATGACATCACAACACCTTCTTTTTGTTGGGCGAATGGTAAAAGGAATCCTTATACGAGGATATGACCTTGACGCCAATTCGCACGAGACCTTCATCGTGTTCGCACCATTGAACAGCAGGAAGAAATGAACCAAAGCACTCCAAGAGTATTTCTGTACCCATCTTCTGTACAGCCAATGGCCAAACTATTGAGAGGCAAGATGAAACAACCTGCGAAAGGCTTTCGCGCATCTGCGAATCTAAACCCTCAAGTAGAGCAAAGAAAGTCAGAAGGATCGGTGGGATTGAGATGCGATGTAACAAAGTAGCAAGCCACGTCTTCGAAGGGCGCGTGGATGACAAAAGAGCAACGTCCGTTGAAATGACGCCATGCAAGAGGTGCCAGAGACGGAAGTCCAAGATTGGGTTTGACGACCTGCAATGGATCCATCATATCGTAATTAAGCAGAGAAAATGGAAGGCGTACGGTGCCTTGGACTTGTCCTTCAGAAACTTCCCCAGAATCCAGTCCACAATTATTTCGGCTTTGCGTGGTACATAGAAAGACGTATCCTGCCAGGCCTGACTCGCTATTTCAATCTTGAGAGGCCCGTCGGGAACAGGAGGGTCCGATGTTGATTTCAGGGCTCGAACAAATTCCTGAGATGAATGGATTGGAGACATCACGCTCAAGGTGCATTACTTACGTAACGCCGTTTTTCTTTTGAATTGCATGGAGAAAAGTTGTTGAAAGATATGACTTCTTTCCGTTCTGCTACATATTATCCGTACGCGGGGTTGACCAGGCTGTAATACTGCTGCGTATACCTGACTCGTGGTTTGCAGCTTCGTCATTCGTTTTCAAGTCGAATGATGTCCTCGATTTCTCATACCGATATGGACATTCCGGAGTGCCGCTCTCTTCAAAGAGAAGAATACGATGTCATAGAGGTTAATTCCAGTCTTTCACTTGCGTGCAGTAGCGTTCACAGCATCGGTTCTAGTCCATTTATCCCGAGTGTGTTTCAAGCCTCAGACCGGATAACACGTTAACACTGGAGATACCAATTGAATTTGTTGAATCACAGACAATCTCTCTTATACAGGATGGGACCATGGCAAGTCCAGATCCGGATCATAGCTCACAACTTTCTCTATCGTCATTACCCCCATTGTTGATCAGCATGATATTACCACCGTCTTATCCATTGCACAGTGCTCCACGACTAACGTCTATTCGTGCCACTCACCTATGGTTGCCCAAATTGATGGGACTACAAAACATTCTTACTGGAATGTGGACACCCGGAGAAGGTGTGTTGTATGCCTGGATTGAATTCATACGCACAGGAGATTTCCTTCTATCGCTTGGGTTGATATCTGCAGCTGGCGATACTATACGGTTAGTCTGATTTCGGCAGATAGATGAATGATCCTTCTCAACACAACATAGCATCGTGCATGCGGTGCCTAGCGTGCTCGCCCCTCTGCTCAAAGACTATGAAATGGCTGCAAGAGATTTTCAGTTCTCCCAAAATACATATCCATGCTCTATCTGCCTGGAGACACTGAAGGGAGCCAAGTGCATACGACTGTCTTGCTACCATACGTTTTGCCGCTCCTGCCTAAGTGACTTTTGGCAATCGTGTATTATTGAAGGTGATGTTGGAAGAGTCCGATGCCCAGATCCAGAGTGCATCAAAGTAAACAGGGAGGCAAATATGGAGGAAATTGCACGTGTCGTGACGGAGACAGAACTACGGCGGTGGAGGTGGTTGAGAGAGAAGAGGGATATGGAGAAGGGCAAGTTGTGGGTTACACACCATGTCTCATATGCATCTGACAATGCAGCAAAACAGATCCTTCCATCATTCATTGTCCGATGATCTTCTGTCAAACACCTGTTCCTAGAGCCAACGATTCAGAAGAAGGTACCGGCTGGGAACGATTGAGATCGTGCCCAGCATGTTCGTTTTCATTTTGTGCTTTTTGCCGACGGACTTGGTATGGTTGTAGCTTCTTTTGCTGATTGTTTCCTTATTACCCAGTTCCAGGCACGGACTGCACGTGCCTTGTCCGATAGCACACTCCGAGAAGCTAGTTTTGGACTACCTGGCTCTTCCGGAGGGCAATTCAGAGCGGATATTAATTGAGAGAAGGTTTGGGAAAGCTAATATTGTCAAACTGGTCACAATGTACGAGGAGGAACAAGCGAACAAGCAATGGTTCACGTCAAGCACCACTGCTTGTCCTGGCTGCAATGTCCGCGTAGAGAAATCTCTAGGGTGCAATCACGTAAGGAGTTGATAAAATGGTGTACTACATTAATGAACATGATATTGCAGATGACGTGTACCAAGTGTAGGCAACACTTCTGCTATAGATGCGGCACGAAATTGCCACCTTCGGACCCATACACGCACTTTTCGACGGTTGGACAGCCGTGCTACAACAAGCTATTCGATTTTGTGTCAGAAGAGGAGTGGCAAGGAGGGTGACGAGGATTGAGACCTTAGGGGTAGAATGTCTCAATTTAAAGCCCGCGCTATGTTGTCTAGCAAAGTTGTTCTCCTTATATATAGCGTACCAAGTTTTATCTTGTCGTCGCTGTTCTTGTCTCTTCCTTGTCTCCTTCACGTTCTCCTCCGACGATTGGTTCTGCTCACAGCTACACATTGATACCACTTCTTGTGTCAATACCCGCCTATCCACATACCCTCCAATCCACATTCTCTCTCTCTCTTTTCCTCTCCCACATATGGAGGTCTATACTACGTCCTTCACTTATCCACGCCGGTCACGTCTCGCCCGTCCTGCACCCTCATCCATCGATTTTCCCGTCCAAGAGCTCAGAGGTCCTTCAAACGACCCGTATCCACATCTCCAGCAAACACCAACTACTCTCACAGATCCTGCGGCGTCCGATGCCGTCCAAAAGCTCACACTCATGGCCATGTCCCTGCATGGCTGTCATGTAACTTATTTCGCCGACCAAAACAGAGGATGGAATTTTCACATCACTGGAGCTTATCAGCAAGTAATGGCTACTCGTGGTATGATTCTTAAGGAGTGTCCTATTCAGGTAAAGGGATTTGCTTCGGCTGACTTCTTCCATGGAACAAGATACCTAATATCTTGCATTTTAGCACCGTGCTGCTATCAAGGTGACACGTTCAGAGATCCTCGATTCCCCTTCTTCCAAGCCCGCTTTGAAGCCCGACGTTCGACGTCGACTCGATGACATTGCCTCGCAAACGCTCGCCCACATTGCTGTCGTCAACAGCCCGTTATCCCTCTCCAACCGTACGCCACCCGATGGAATTAGCAGTAGTGCAGGCTGGTCAGGTCTTGAAACCGAGCGCGTCTGCGAGTTGGTGGTTACTGGGTATGAGGACTCTGTGGATCTCGCTCGTGTTCGCTTGCTTGTCATGCTGGACGAGTTGGTAAGTGACATCCTCCCATCCCCTTATCTAAGTCTTACTTATGTCTCAGAGCGGGCTGCACGCTGAACTCTGCGAGATAGACCACCAATTACATGCAATTATTGCTGGCAGGAAGCGTAATCTCTTGCAGTCGATCCAGGAAGAAACAGCCACAAATATCTATTTTCCATCGCCTTTGCAAGGACTCATGGGCCCCGACCTCAATAGTGCTGTGGGAGGATCTCAAACTGCCCGCAACAATAATGTCATCTGGATAACTGGTGAATTCTTTGGAGTACAGCGGGCAAGAGACATGCTTTATTCGGTTTCGTTAAGCAAGGTGCCATTTTCGTATCACTCTCGAGAGCTGCTATTCATTCGGAAGCATCAGAGCAAATCCATTATCTCACGCGACACCGCTATTCTCCCTCGCAAGTTAGACTGGATGGTCACCGACCGCGCAGACGACCTGAAATCCATCATGGCCGACAATGCCACATTTATTCATTTCCCGCCTCTTGGGAGTTCGACCAGTTTAATCACCGTCTATGGAGATCATAGAGTCAATATACAACGAACCATCCGATCTATAATGCAACTCGTAAGTACAAACATCAATTGACATTTCCTCCCGAGATTCTTATTTAATCCAAGGCTTGTCAATATTACGTCGGTTCTTTCTGGCTCCTACCTGTTCAATTCAATGCACTCTTGCCTCCTCCGACCCTGAACGCCTCTGCAGCCTCAACACTTCTTAAGCAGATCTCCATGACAACAGGTGCAGAGGTTGTCTTCAAGAGCATGTGTTTCGAGATGCATGGTCTTGAGCATGAAGTTCGTGCCGCTGTCAGTATGGTAATGGAGTTGGAGATCATAAAGGTAGGTTTCGGACCTGCAGGCAATCTTATGTCTCATATACATTCGCAGGCTTTCCACCATGAAATTCGCTTCCAAATTGAACTGGCAAACGATCATCGCGAATTCATTAGTGGTAAGAAGAACGGCAAGATTAACAAAATCATGCAGACTACCAACGTCAAGATCAAATTCGAAACTTTCAACGATCACAACTTCCTTATCGACATTGCAGGCCCTGATGACTCAGTGCTCCAGGGTTTGTCTCTCCTGCAGGAGGAGCTTCCTGCCGAGATATCGTTCCATGTCCCGGAAGCATACCACAAACGCATTATTGGCGTCGGGGGACGGAGCATCCAACGGATAATGAAAAAGTACGGTGTTTACGTCAAGTTTTCTAATGCAGAGGAATTTGCCGCATTGGGCGGTTACAATGACAATGACGACAATGTCGTCGCAAGGACTCCTGCCAAGAACGCGATAAATCTAGATAACCTCAAGCAGTCCGTCATGGAGTTAGTGAATCCCAAGGTTTGTGTTAATGGCTTGCCTTGCTTTATGTCTTGAGCTCAAGGTATGCAGGATAAGGACTATGTAAATGAGACGGTATCCATTCCACGACGTTATCATCGCACGCTGTTAGGAGAAAAGAGTATCTTTATTCATGATATCGAGGCCAAGACCAATTCTCGTGTGCGGTTCCCGGATAAGGAAACAGCTTCCGATGTTGTCACAATATTTGGCCCTGAAAGCCAGGTGCAAATTGCTGCCGCTATGCTTTTGGTATGTACTTAATGTGCTTGCTGTAGTTGTTTCACCCAATCCGCACTTCAGGATCACGTTCCTTTTGAGGCTGATATGGCTGTTCCTCCTACCACTGATCTCCCTCGAATCTGCGCTTCGGATGGGTTTAACAAGTTGGCTGAACGCGTCAAACGCGAGTTGCAGGTCTCCATCGTCCCCAGCGTCAAAACTGCAGGCATTACAAATGGCAGCTCTGGTTCTGAGACACCCACTGAATTTTCATTCAAGTTCCGGTGTCAGCGCAGCAATAGCGATTTTCTCATCACCGCCAGAGAAATGCTCGAGCAGTTCCTGATCAGCAACAACATCCTTGTGTATCCCTCTCCTACGGCCCATACACACAAAAGAGGAGACTCGTTCGCAGAAGCTTTTCCTCACTTTGATAGCAAGGTTCTTTCTACTGCCAAGACCCGTGGCCATGGTTAGTTGTAAAACCCCATACCGTCATCGATCTAGTGGTGATGTCTTCGCCTTTATAGAATCTATGGATATGGGTCGATCTGACGCTGGCGACCGGGACCGCCGGCTTCGCCTTGCCAATTCTTCGCCGGATGTCAAAGCTTTGTTTAATGCTCCGGCGTACATCTATAATTTGGATGAACACGTAGACCCGGAAGCCACTTTTATGCCCGGACCCGCGATTGAATACTGGACACCTATGCCACCCATCGTAAGTCCCGTCATTGTTAATTGTAGGATCCAATTGACATTGGGTTGACAGGGTTCCGGGGTTCCTAATCGTGCAAGGCATTCGGAGGACGCTGTTAAACGAGGTTCGGACTCCCTGTTAGAAGCAAAACTGAAGGAGCAGATTTCCAAACCACGCTCACTGCAAAATCGTGCCCAGTCGCTTGATTTGACGTTTTCTCTTTCTCGTATCACCGAGTCCTCAAGAGGCGTCCCAGAGTCCCCCACGACGTCCACCGGGGACACAGGTGATAATTCCAGCCCCTCGTCTGCGACCGTACCCTCATTTCCGAGTGTGTATGGTCCTCCCATGTCAAGACCAGCGGCCGTGGGGACATCTGCTCAAGATATCGCGCTTGATGAAGAAGCTATTGATGAGGTTTCCCGAGTCATATCTAACTTGGGATTGTGAGCCTCGTTTTAAGCAACTCACAAAACCGCACAAACGATTTGATTGTTGTATAAAAGTATGACGTGTATGAAGATGGACATTGCTTCGACCAACGATGGTCTGTACGTACAATACACACACCTTATATGTTATTTGGTCTCATCTCCCCCTGTATTATATCTTCCCTACAATAGTGGGCTGGCGGTATCTTTATCTTTTGCTAATTGATGTGATATTACAAGTCTAACGGTCTTCAGTTAACGATCCATGGAACATCGAACAATACGAAATCATAAAATTCCTGTTCCATGAGAGACTGGTATTCACCGATGAAGTCATCTCCTTCGTCCTTCTTTCCCTCGGCACGGTTAGAACGCGGGCTTAGATACGTGAAATAGCTTTGAAGGACGTTGAATGTTTTTTTGGCTGATCTTGGGTCTGGCTACGATGTCGTTTAAGTAGCTCGTTTCATCATGCTGTACAGATATATACCTTGACCGCAAGCCCCATATAATTTGCGGGGAGACCGTATCGAAGAACGCTTTCAACAAAAAGGCGAATGATCTTAAGGTGGACAAGAATTTGGAAAGATTCTGAGAAATTTGTTCTTGACACACGAAGGAGTTCCGTCTGGCCAACTTCCAGTCAGTGATGCACTGGTGCAGGTAGCGATTGTCATACCCATAGCTCTTTCTCAGTTGTGTTAGCCGTTTCCAGGTCTTCTTGTTGCTTAGCGAGTTCATCCTCTGAAAAAACGAAGTCCCGAACTAAGAATCTTGATTCAGGAAGAATTACCTACGGATTGAACAGAGATAGATCAAGACGTACTTGTTTTCCCTACACGCTTGCACGAATTCATCATGAACCCGTCGAAAAATGACAACTCCAAAAAGAATATATTCTTCGTCTGACGCAATGTTTCTGCACTGTCGAGTCAGTAGAATGGCATTCTGCGGTCAATCGATAAACGAACGTCGAAGATCGGGGAACCACCATTGTTGTTAGCCGCTCATATTTCGAATTCCACTCCTTCGTAAGTGTTCTTGAGATTGATTAATTAAACCACTGAAGTTTGACTGTTGTCACATACCTTGGAACCGCCACGAAGAGGGTTTCCATGTATTCTGAGTGCTGTATAAGATCGTCCTTGGAGACGACATCAGCCAGAGAGCGTACAGAAAGATTGCCTCTAAAACGACAGTCAGGATATTCCAGATGTAAACCCAGAGGCAACCCACTGCTTCTTTCGCTGCATCTGTGTTAGAGAACCCTTCACCAAGTTGTAATTGTTGAGTTTAGCCTTCATAGCGTTGTCGATCGAGATCATTTCCTAGCGTTAGGTGGACCGCATGTAGGCAGTTGCTACGAAGGACGGGCAAACAACATACTTTACTAAACGTATCAGCTATTTCACGCAAACTTTTCTGCACGCCATAACGCCCCTCGTTCCATTTCCATCCTTTGAAGAGATAATCATCTACAGTTTTCTCGTTCACGAGAATATGTTGTACGAGCTTCGTGGGATCATTGTTCAACAGACTGCGTAGGGTGTCCACGGTCTTCGCGACAGTCGCGGTAAAGAAGGCATCTTGTTTTGGCAGATCTTCAGAAAGGGCGACAAGAAGATCAAGTGTTCCGGTCTATTGTTGACTCATGAGATTCTGAGCCTCATATCAGGCTACAACCAACCTTGAAAGATGGGATGTCCAGCTGAGCAAGACCAAAAGACTTCGTTTGCTGTGACAACTTTGAATGCAGTTCCTGTCCAAGACCTTCCGCATCGCCATCGCTTGGCACTGCGATCAACCATGTACTCTGATCCGAGGGCATTTGTCCTGTGACGCCAGGAGGAGGAGAAATATTTACCCTTGTTTCATCTTCAAGCTTTCGTCCCCACCAGCGAAGTTATCCTTACACTTCAACACTTTACTTACCTATGTTGTCACCCCTCATCAGAAATTCGAAATTACTATTCAGGCACTCTCGCGCCATGTCGTCGCATACAGCGCCCCTGTTACTGTCGCCAACCGAAGTTCGTGATCTTTCCGAATCGTTTCAACCCGTCTCCTTGCTGGACGCGTCTTGGTTCATGCCAAATTCACCACGCAATCCATACGAAGAATTTTTGGCCAAACGAATTCCCGGTGCTCAATTCTTAGATCTTGATCATGTCGCTAGTCCGCATGAACTTGGCTTGAAGCATATGATGCCTTCAAGCCAGGTTTTCGCCGATGCATGTGGTATGACACTCAAACCGATTTTGTACAGCGTAGCACTAAGAAGAGACACAGAAAACTTTGGAATAGAATCCACATCTCACGTAGTAATGTCAAACTCATACAATCCTTCTGATCTGCAGCCAAACCCACATTCACTTACAGATATGATAGTGCGGGAGTTTTCTCTTCTCCACGCGCTCTTTTCATGTTCAGGTCCTACGGCCACCAAAAATCTAGCATCATAAATGGGGGACTCCCCGCGTGGGAAGCGGAAGGGTTTCCTGTTGACGGCGGCCATCCTTTCAAAGTGAAGAAGACACATTACCCTATACCTAGTCTCGAAAGTCAATTTCTCAGAAGTATGAACACTTAGCACACGAATAATTTCAATAACTTACACTAAGCAATAGGTTACGAACAGATCGTAGCCAATTCATTGGCGGATCCGTCAACAACCCCTGATGCAGAGCTGGTTCTTGATGCTCGTTCTCGAGGAAGGCGAGTCGTTTCATGGAGGGAGAGGTAATTTTGGATTGATATTTGGCAGATTTCTTGGCATGGAGCCCGAGCCACGCCCAGGATTATCGTCCGGCCACATCCCATATTCGTTTTCTCTTCCCTTCGCCAACTTTTTGAAGACGAATACTGCTTCAAATGGCACCAAATACACCACGTTTCTTCCCAATGAAGATCTGCACAAAGCACTCACGGAGTCCGTAGGAGTTGAACGAGCTGACTCAATTCTCAAAGGAATTATGCCTGTCGTGACTAGCTGCGGGAGCGGTATGACTGCTGGGGTGCTGTGGCTGGGGTTGAAGCTTTTGGGCGTGGAGCATACCAGCTTATATGACGAGGTGCGGTCATGAAGGTTTATTGCCATCATATTTATTGATGACAAAAATAGTCTTGGACTGGCTACGCTTCACGATCATCAAGCATGATCGAAAAATCGCAGTGACGTGCTGTGTCAGGGGGTTGTATTTATTCTTTTTAGATTCTCTCGTATACGCGGTTAATAATCATTGCGCTGCTGCGTATGTCATCAAGGCCTTGCTGCGTTGCATTAAAGCGTATCTGCAACTCTTTTTTCATGGATGTAAAAGGAATTTTTACATCATCGCAATACGTTGATCGGCTGACAGAGCTCTACCTTGGAGTTGCAGATACGCTCTATTCCCGTGTCCATTTGGATAAACATACTCTGCTGGTCTTTCCTGCCATCAGGACTCCGGTGTAGGTATGTACATCCGGAATTGATTGATATGATGATTAGAGTGATCTAAACAAAACATTTTCCCCGTCTGATAACTTACTAATGATAAGAATCCCAAGCAGCTAATTAGCTATACGTGTTCAAAACACCCATAAACGGTGGCAACCTTCCGGAGGGTAATTTCCCAAGTGCATGGGCAGCTAAGGAAGAGCCTATGGTAAGTATGCAGCATAGGTGCAAACGTGATGCCTTACGGCGTGCACTGTATTGGACCTCAATTCGATGTTGTTTCCCTCTTCGATACACAGTCAATTGCCAACTAGTTCAGAAGATAAGTGAAAAAGGCAGGATTCGATCACAATAAACATGCCTTTCAAACAACAGAATATTGAACCCTTTCTTCGCAGCCTCCTTTAATAGCTGTTGCTGCGCGAATACAACGGCGTCTCTTGGATCGATACTTTTCTTCGAGCGATTTCCTTCGAAAACATATGTGCCCCGAGTATCTGCGTTGCCCACAGTGACAATCTCTAGATCTCGATAATGAAAGTTATCAGCCTATTTGATCATGACTGCAGGATATTGACACACCATCCTCCTCATAGTCGTAGTAGAGGGGAACAGGGTCGACAGCTTTACTGTCGACTACCTCCCATGGAATTTCCCTTCGTCTGAATTTGAACATATTCCTAGCTCGTAGGGAATGGAGGTGGCGACCAAGCAAAACAATGATTACATTAACCGCACCAACTCCTTACCTGCGAGTAATTTATAGTCGTGATCTAGGATGGCACCGCCACACGAGCAAGATCGCATCGGACTGTGGTAATGATTAATGATTAATGATTGCTTACTGTAATGAAACATTGCCAAGGCGAAATGGGTGGGGCTAAACAAAGTTTAAAGGTTCCTACCCCGTAGCACTCGCACTGATTCTCGGACGTCCGTCTATTCGCCATGAAGACATGCAGTCAGTGGTAGCACAATTCCATACTAAAGCAGCGTTCATGTTATTCTGACGCATCCAAGGGGCAATCAGGGGTGACGTGTGAGTTTGGTAATATGCCGAGAGCCACGCGTTCGAGCGCTCTGAAACCAAAAACTTGGAAGAGGCCCACTTCGTAATCTCGTTGACGTCCTGTGAACGGTTTGAACGGAAGGCGAATCGGACTCGTGAGCTTTTTGTGGGCCGATGCCGTACCGTGGGGGAATGCTAGTATGATCAAAAAATCACAGGTTCTACCAAGTTCTACCAGGGACCACCGAGGGATATAAACTCTCAATGAAAACTCCTCAGATGTGGTTGGAGAACAGGATAACATGAAGCATGTTTACAATGTACACAATCTGATATCCGCTGCATCTCCGAGTCTGGGTTTCCAGGCTGTGATCCGTCCAAGATCCATATATAACTGCGTTAGTACCATAAGTGGCAAAGCTTACCCAGACCGACGCCGAAACAGTCTTAACCGGAATACTATGCGTTCTACTTAAGCCATCAGAAGCTTCGGCTTCACTATTTTCCAAAATAAAGGAGTGGATATGCATCCGACAACTAGTTACAGAGCTATGAACGCGATTCCACATGCGCCCAGCAAGGCAGTTATATAGAATATCGATATTCGTTCTGCTACGGCGCCGGATGTCGGTGTGCTCGTACTGTTCGTTGCATTCGTGCAGGTCACATTGGCTGAGATCCTCAAATTGCTTGAGAGGGTCAAATCAGCGCACTGTACAATGTTTGACTTCAGCTGTCGATACATCAGAACATCAAGAAACTAGCCTGGTACAGAAGACCGTCGCCCCCGTCGAACACAACCTAGCGTAAGTTGACGATCAGAATGAGTAGAAAAGTCAAAGGCTAAGAAGAATAACCTGTATTGTGACATTTTGACCATCCTTTAAGCTAGTTCCGTTGTCATTGGCCAAGTTCAAGGGAAAACAGAAGGCCCCTTCTCCTTGTTCCTGGAAGAACGGCTTGACTTGCGAAAAGTTGTTGAAGGACGTCGGATTCGTTACCGGAGAAACCAAAACGCCCGCTAGGTGCAGGCAGGTGTTAAGGTAAATAAGACGAGACTATCATTGGCACTAACATGTCCATTGGGTATGCTCAGAGTTTAAACTGTAGAACCCGCCTGTGAGCGGAAACTGTGTACGATTTGCTGCAGGACTGTTATAACCATCTAGAGGACTGTGAGTAGGATAATTGTTCCATCAGCACCTGAACATACCACAAAATGTCGGCTCATTGATAGCAGTGAACGGGCCACGAGGAACAGGAAATTGAAGTTGAAAGTGAGCACTAGCTATAGCCGCGAAGCTCAGCAACGAAATAATGGAACGGTGCATTTCCAGAGTCCGAAATCAAGAGAAAGAACACGGTGCTGAGGATTGTGGTCCGAGTCCGATTCTGAATCATTATAACGTTTTGATACATTTATAAAGACTCTGGCCTTACATATGTAAAAAGTTTTTTCATCGTAGTATATGTGCAACCTATAATTATACCAGCCAATAGGAGCCTGGCGCACTTTCGGCCCAACATTCAGAAGCTTATGTAACGACAATTAAGTGAAAGAGCGCGGGAGCAGCATCAGGTAAGGCAACTGAAAATAGGGCCGTGCGACTGAAATTGGACGTTTCACGTGGCCCTAAATAGGATTTCAGGTACGGTCGAACCTTCCTCGGTGGACACCCCAGGGTATGGGTTATGAGGGGTGATGGTATGCCAAAAATGGGCTAGATAAATCACGGAAAAATCGTAAAAATTAGCATAAAATTCTTAGGCCTACCGACTCATGCTGAATCATTATCAATGTAGATACTAATTTGAGTGATACTACTTACAGCATTTTTATTTTTATTTTCATTTGGTACTGAGCGGCTCGGACCGTCTTTTGAACATCATGCTCAATCCAGCTCGAAGGGTGGCCGTTGATACATATATGAGTATCTCTGCAAGATTCCGCCATTGTTCACTCTCACCTCGGCACATTGACATGATCACGACATGCATGACATGCCGGTTTTGGCAGTGAATTTATAACTGACGAATCCATGGATATCCCACTCGCAATACTTTTGTTCAAGCTCAGGCTTTCAACAAGTCCTGAAACAATTTTCGGGTCCGTGGGGAACGAAGTTGAGAAGACATTTGACAAGTTCATTCAAGTGAAGGTGAAGGTCGTTTTTTTGCTATTAGTAGCGGCCAATTGATTCATTGTGCTGGTAAATCACTACTAGTAAACCAATTACGGAACCATAGAAATACGGGCAAAACCCATGGGTGGTATGCAATTCCCTGCGAACCAAGTTGCTCAGGCTATGGGATATAAGGGGTTATGGGTTATCAGAGGTATGGTTTATGAGGGGTTCGACTGTATCCCTCCTGAGTTAGTCACGTCGCTGAAACTGGCAAAGTTTCCAACTGACCTGAAAGCTGGTTACTGTACCATTTCGATCAATTCGTCACTTTGGTGGAATTTTTACATTTTAGAAAATAAGTTATTGGCGGGTCAGCGAAAATCGGGTGTGACGCGTGACTGACGAATTGAATGAAATGGTACAGTACTCCCCATGTACATACCAATCAGTAGGCATGATTTGCACAAGAATAAGTACCAGCCTGTCAGTTGAGATAACAATTGTATTAGGTCAAAGCGGTCACAAGTTTCCTAACATTCGCTGAGTTACGAGCAAGAAACAAACAATTTCTTTACTCACGATCGATTTGTATCGATTTCTTCGCAGCACTTTGTGTTCATTGAACACGTCGATAGCTGGCGATCGATAGCCTAGTATTACTACTAGCAGTAAGCTATCAACATCGCTGACACGCTCTCTATGCACATGACATATGTCGAGTCTGCCACCTTGCTCAACATAATTTCCCTCGCTCAGATCAGAGTCGATGGATCAGTTGAAAAATCCTCGTACAGACTATCAGCGCTCAGCGCTCGGTCGCGAACAGAAATTACGTACCATCTACGTATTAGATAATAATTAAATAAAGTTTGTTTACATATACGTAACATTTTGCAATTTACATATCTACAAACTTCTTTGGAACAGCAATGCTCCGAACGCGTATTATCCAGTCTGCAAGGATCCTCGCCCAACCTCGTGTTTATGCTCATCCTCTAAGGCCGCTGGTCGTCCAGTCGGTCCGATTCGAGACTACCGAGGCACCGTCGTCTGAGTCGAAGCCGTCGTATCGACAAGCGTTCAAGGCTGCACAGGAGCTAAATGATAATCTTCAACGAGACTGGGATGCTAAAGAGTTGACTTATGAAGAGCTGAAACCAATAACGAACAGTCCAACCATAGTAAGCATTCACACGTTTTTGAGCAGCGTCATTCATAGCAGAGCTGTAGGACACGTACCTGATCGATGTCCGTGAACCTGATGAGGTTATTCAAGGAATGATACCATCCGCAGTCAACTTGCCACTTTCCGTGATGGCGAACGCTTTTCATCTCCACCATACGGTTTTCAAAGAGAAATATGGCTTCGAGAAGCCAAGAAAGGACCAAGAGCTTGTCTTCTACTGCAGAAGCGGTAAGCGCAGTACATCTGCAAGTGATATAGCGAAACGGAATGGATACACAAAGTGCGGTTTATTGTGCATGGCCAATTAAAGATGAAGGTGTTTAGTAACTTCTGCTTGCAGGATTCTGAACTACAAGGGTTCGTGGCTCGATTGGGTGGAAAGAGAAAACAAATCATTATCGTAGTTGTAATAGACCATAGGGTGACAGGGGTCGTCGTTTCTTGATCAACCAATCGCATAATGCCGCGGGGCACAAAAACCTCTCAACTTGCTATAAATATATATATATATATATATAAGTAACTAGAGCTCCGGCGATTTGTTCTTCTCACCCTTTACTCCCTCCTTGACATACTCTCACATGTTGCACTGATTTTTTTCGCCACCATTTCGAATCGTCCTGGTTTCCTGTACCTCGACTCTCTAGTGCTTGTGATGTCGTCAGCGTGGCGCTGTCCTAGAAGTTGTACGCTTCTGGTGACATCTACTCGGCATTCCAGCAGCCTTTCCTTACGTTGAGACGTATTCAAGTCGTATTCATGCTTAGATCTTGGTCCAGTGCAGTCGAGGTTGGGACGTCCAAACTTACAAATCACATCTCAGGTATGTATTGTTTACTGTTCAACTAACCCACGATGTTTAATTCTTATATACCTTCTTGTACCCTCAGTGCTACCCACCCCGGGAGTAGCCATTTTGGTATGAACCTAATTGACTGATCCCCTATTGTTAGGATATTACACACGTCCTTCGAGTCATCTATCAGCCCATGATCTATCGTGTTAACGGCCCGCATCTGCTCTTGTCCACCTTTTCGTTGGTGACCCATCGATGCTGTTCGATCTTCTCACGCCTTTGTCACAAGGTTCAAGTTCCCGAGTCAACTTAGGCACTGCCGATGACTCGGGGAACGTCAAACATAATTGGTTGGAATGAGAGCTCTCTGGGGACTTTTGGACATTCTGGAACTGATATATTGAACGATGCATATATTTTTGTGAGTGTTGACAACCTGTGGTGATTTTGATAGATGGACATGGATTTTTTTCGAAGTACAGTCTGATATCCATGTTCTCTCGTATGTCTATCTAAAAAATAAGAATATGGATTTATTTGCATAACCAACGTGTTTGTATGATGATTAGTGTTTAGCAGGTGTAAGCAGATGAAAATAGGTTGCTATATACTTAAAAAATATATATAATAATTACGCTGCTTAGTTAATTTCTGCTGACTAATTAAACTTGGACGGAAAGACTGGCGCGCACTGTTTTTGTTGTTCTCCTCACGAGAGGTTTCGCTGTGCTATGATATTCGACCCCTCTTCTGCCTCTCATCTGAAACCATGGCTTGTCCGCACTCTAGAACCAATGTATGTTTCAAAGCTTGTCAAATCGTAGTATCCAACTAACTCATAACAAGTTGCGATGCTGAACCTGGAGCACTGGCCGACTACATTCTTGCTCTGCTAAAACATAATGTTCCAGAGGCTGAGATGCGCCAGGAGTTGGCTGTACAGCTCGACGAATTTCTAGAAAAAGGTCAATTTGTTCTTCTTCTCTTAGGACGTGGACATGACACCTGTTACAGAATGCTCTTCATTTATCGATACATTATTCACAGTTCTTCGGACGAAATCCTATTTACCCTACTCTGCCCATTCGCCGTCATCCCCTTCCTTCCCCTCCAAGCCAATAGACACTGGTATACCGATTCCTCTGGATGGACTCTTATCACCCTCCGTACCATCCCCCCTCGAACTGAATCGCAAACGAAGTATCGATCATGATGAGCGTGATGGGAGACCTACTAAAGGTCCACGGTTGAGCACTGAGGGTCAATTTCCGCGATTTGCGAATGGACATGGTGGACAACCGGAAAGCAGGTCTACGGGTGGTTGGGGTGGCCGAGTAGAGAGACCATCATCAAGTGGGTATAGGGAAGGTGGGGATATGTATGGTGGTGGTGCGATGGGGATGCCAGGCATGAACGGATCCGTGCAGATGACAGGTCGTCGGCCGCAAGTGTACCTGCCGCCAGACCAGAAACGAGGGATATGTAGGGATTACCACAGTGCGTTTTATTCTTGTTTTATCCATAGTTCGCTGATGTCAAGCTTTCAGATAATGGATATTGTGCGCGAGGAGCCATGTGTAAATATAGTCATGGCGACGATGCTGTTGTCCCCGGACAACTTTATCCAATGGGGCCAGCTATTCCAGGCGGGTTGCCGTTTATGCCTATGTTTCCCGGTGCTGGTGTACCATTCGGCGTTGGAGGACCTGGCGCGGCGTACGATCCTCATGAAGCCCGTATGGACATGCGACCTACTGGTCGTCCTCATCAGCGTGCGCCTCTACTACCTCGAATACAACAAGAAGACGGAAGTCCAGTCGTTCACAGTACTCGTACTTCAGGAGAGCTTCCGGTCATTCAGGATTTGACCCCAAATATTCCACCTGATCCCGATAAGTCCCAGGCTCCTTCACTGCAGCAGCCGTCGCAGTTACATCCAGAAGCGGTGGAGCGGATAGGCTATGGTGGGGAGCAAACTGGGGTGAGCGAGGCCCCGTACGTGGTCGCGCAGATGGACATGGAGGTAAATCATCCGATGGAAATGAGACCTCCGAAGAACTATAACAACGGATTTCGTCCGGCAGTGCGAGGTGGTGCCCGAAGTCGTGGTACATTTGGTGGCGAGACCCACAACTTCCGTCCGGAACGCCGGAACGACAAAACGCTAGTCGTGGAAAAAATCCCTGAAGACAAATTGACTCTTGAGCAGGTCAACCAGTGGTTTAAGCGCTTTGGAACAGTCACAAATGTTGCCATCGATAGTTCGAACGGAAAGGCGTTGATTAGCTTTTCTAACCATGAAGAAGCGCATGCTGCCTGGAAGTCAGAGGACGCCGTTTTCAACAATAGATTCGTCAAGGTCTTTTGGCATCGACCCATGGAAGGACATGGTCAAGTAGGGGTTAGGATGCTTGCTGCCTCAGCACCCTTAGTGGCCAACATGTCTGCCAAAGAATCACCTGCGCGCCCCGTCGTCCCGCCTTCGACAGGTTCTTCTACAGCCACTGAACGAAAGCCTTCGTCCACCTCTTCAGCTGCAGCAAGTGCTCTCGCCGCAAAGCAGCAGCTTTTGGAGCAACAAATTGACGAACAGAAGTCTCTCATGGCCTCCTTGAATACCGCTTCTTCTGAAGAGAAAAAGGCGATTATGGCACGTTTGCGCAAATTGGGGGATGAGATGAATCCGACGGTCGTGACAACACAAGCATCTTCTAGTTCTACCCCGACTAAAAAGCCTGCTAGTTTGAGTTTGAAGGGTGAAGATCGTGAGAAAAAGGAGCGTGAAAGGCTGGATAAGGAACTCGAAATGCATAGCGCGACTGCCGCCGTAGATGGCGAAGAAAGCACAGAAGTTTTGAAGGCGAAACTCGAGAGACTCAAGGCAGAGGTATGTATGGTACAGCCTTTATACTTCTTACAACTCAACATAACATATCTCCAGGCTGCAAGCCTTGGCATCGCAGAGACAGAACCGTCTTACAGCAGTTCATATCGCACACACCGCGGACGCGGACGAGGCGGGCGCGGCTTCCACCGTCCAATACGGGGTGCACCTCCTCCCAGAGGCAGTATGAAGCTTGACAACCGTCCAAAGAAGCTACTTGTGAAAGGTGTTCGCAGGGAAAACTTACAGGCCTTGCGAGACTGGTTTGAGGTAAGTCTTTGTTCGTGGCTCGCTATTATTAAAACTGAACGCTCCGATTCGACAGATAACGGGTCAGGTGGAGTCACTGGAAACCGTCGAATCGGGAGATGTCATAGTCGCGTTCAAAAGCCGCTCCGCCGCCGAACAGGTATAACGTATTTTAGATACAGATCTAAAGGCAGCTTACATTTTTTTCCCCAGGGAATGTCGAAAGGCAACAACGTACCAACCATTGGTCCTGTCAACATTAGTTGGTGTGCAGGGACGCCAGCCCCTTCACGCCCGGTATCCAGCTCTATATCCCCAGGAACGGCATCGTCCGGCACCCTTGATACTCATATGATTGAGCCCACCCAACCAAGTTCGCCTGAACAACCCACGATACCTCCTCTTCATCAGGAAGAGGAAGTGTTCGCCAGTGGATGGGGAGGGGATGGAGATGGAGAAGACGGGATGGGCATGCTATGACGATTGACGTTCATTGCATTTATGCTCTTATCCATATTCTCTTTTGGGATACATTGTGGTTCTGTGATCATACCTGCACCGTAACGAATCAGAAAACTGGGGAGGGCCCGCCTTTTACCTCCATGCTGATGCTTCATGAATGGCGTTACGAACAAAAATATCTTATAGTACAAGATAAACGGTTTTTTGTCAGTTCGTACTTTCGATCAGAGAAAAAATCCATAAAACTGAGAATAGGGTGGTTGAATTAGTCTTCGTATAAGTACGTACCGGTCCGGAGTATGCGTTCGTTTTTCCTGGCTTCTGGACGAACTCGAGAATAATGTCGGCCACGTTGTAAAAGCGTAAATCGGTTGGGCAACGATGTTAATATCAGTGCTTCTCCGGGCCTTGTCGAGGAATCACAGCTTATTAAGCAAGGGAAGGCACAGAGCCACATCGAATGAAATGAATGTATATGAGCAACCAAATGACGTCTAGCTTTAGCTACACTTTCCTCTTAGGCTTATACTCTTTTGTCTGTCAGTTCCATGATCTTCCAACGATATTGAAACTAAATTTCCGATAAATCTTAGTGAAGAACCATGTTATTTATTCCGCGACAAGCACACTCCAGTCGCTGGGAATAGTACCAGTCTGTATACCAACCAATTGCTTCCAGATAGGTCTAGAGACGGGGCCCATCCCATCTCCCCCTGTTGGGATGAGTACATCCTCACCCATATATCCGATTTTATCCACTGGACTGATGACGGCAGCGGTACCTGCAGGAGAACCAGATTGTCAGCTGCCAAGAGTCGTGTTAGACAGCAAACTAAATTACCCGCTCCAAAAAGTTCCACAAGAGATCCAGATTGGGAAGCTTCCTTCACTTCCTTCATGGTAACGGGGCGTTCCGACACAATTAATTTGTCCGGCAAGTTGGCCAACGGTTTCACACCTGAGACATGATCTCGCGCGAGGGCGAGGACAGAATCGCGAGTGACACCAGGGAGTATCATACCATCCAGTGGTGGAGTAACAAGTTCAATAGCTGCGTAGAACGTATCAAGTCGTGAAGTTACGCCGGTGCGATGGAGGACTGACCATTGTCTTTTGTCTTAAACACAACGAACATGTTCATTGTTCCAACCTGCGTGATATTCGAGGAGAGCGTCAAACCTGGCAAGCGAGAAAACACACCTCGGTGAGATAATGTTCTGGCCCATGTAACCACAGATTTTGTGCATATCCTTGTGCAATTGCACGTTTCTGAGCGACAATTCCAGGAGCATAATTCACACCTAGTTTATACGCCCCAGTGCCTGAAAGGAGATTGAGCCCAAAGTTGTAAAACAATGATCGTGATCAGATCGCACCACCCGGGGCGGCGCGGATGTATTCCGTAGTGCCGTATAATGCAATCGGTTTGAATCCTTTAGGGTAGTATGGTCCAACGGGACTGCAGATTACGAATAGCAGGGCCTCAGTGGGAGGAGTTACGCCGATAATCTTCTGAGTACCGACTGGAGTGCAAAATGTATCAGTAACAGGGATAGCTTGAGCCAAAGGAAGGCAATAACTTAATGTAGGACGCACATACAAGCTGTGCCCAGGCTCCTTTGGTATCCAATGCTTGTCAAGGGTGACAAGCCGCTTAATCAACTCCAGCAGCGAGTGTCCATTGAAGGACTGGTGGAAAGGATATAATGAATCAAGGCGAAGAAGTTATAGTCAATCCTCACAGGTAACGCAATTCGCTTGGCACTGCTGTTCATGCGTTTCATGTTCATATCGGGCCTGAACAACATCACTCTGCCATCGTCATTTCGGTATGCCTTCATGCCTTCGAAAACGGTCTGCGCATAGTGAAGTACTGAGGAACTTGGCTCTAACGGGAGTGGCCCATCTGCAAGAGGAGTCAAAACCGTTCAGATCGGAAAGACACGATGAAAAGTTTACATGGTCCAATTTGCGGCCTACCCCATCCTGACAGTACGTTCCACGGAATTTTTAACATGTGATCTGTCTATAGAATTGGTTGAACAAACTGAAAGGGGAGTATGGAAAACGCTCACAAAAGTACGTCCAAATAGCAAGGTGGACGAGGGCGGTAGTGTCCTGGGTTTTAAATTCCGTACTATCTCGAGTTGAGATGGCTGTTTGTTCATGGTAAGTCAATTTTGATTACCTCAAAACAGAGCAAGAACTGACATCGATATCAGGTTGGACCACTTCTTCGTTTGGCCGGCTTGTACCAACGAACCGACGTGGACCAGTGACCAGGGGACCCCATCGCGCTAGCTGACTAGGGGCACGGAATGGCGTCAGACATCCAATGGTTAAAGCCATTTGAGAAGCCGGATATAGTCGAGAACAAGTGTGTATGTTCAGCTGTATTACTTAAGCACACATCGACATACGGGGTAATTGCGGAATAAAATTGCAGGTAAGTATGTTAGTGACTGCCGGTCTATGACACCAGAAACCTTCAAAAGCACAACATTTCCGAGCAACTGTACTAAAAATCTGTTGGGCACACACAGACACTGCTGCTGCAAGCCTGTTTGAACAGCAGGTTGAGCATTGAACATACAAATAGAAGCAAGAAACCTGAGCTTGGCTAGCATATGCAGATAATTAAAACAAAATAATTCATTGCTGGCGGAGGCTTGCTGAACCTCCAGGAAATTGAAAAAAAAAAACTTCCGCATCCCTTTGGATTGATCACAGTGCCAAGAAACGAACAAGCCAACCTGTCACCGATAGGAAGAGTTAGAACCAGTTGCACATCTGTTCATCTGGAGGTCGTCAGCCAAGTAGAAAGAGTGTTACGAAGGTGTTACGTAGCATGATGGGTCCGGCCACTGAGAAACTACGCTGTAACCTTTACATGTTGCCCACAGGAAAAAAAGTTGTAGCGCACCGAGTATAATTTGGTTACCTTCCGAATCATCTAAGAAACAGCGCACAAAGAGACTAGTGAACAACGAAAATTGGCGCATTGAACCCGCACTATTGTCTGACCTCATATAGATAGATCCACGGATCCTTGTCCAAAGCAGTGAAGGCGAGTATCTGAAAGGTTGTCGAGAACAGAGTAAATGAGGATACAATGCTCTTCCAAAGATTCGCTGTCACGCGCAAAACGCGGACTTGTCTCAGTCTGTTCTAGCCTTCGGCAGTCTGAATGAGGTGCAAAACTGCGGCGGGTGAATGGCGGAATTAGAGTCGCTGAGGTACATAAGTTATGCTCGTCCTCAGCACGATATCGATTCCCGGGAAGATATCCGACGCATGAATCCAGCCCAACCTGCAGGTCTTCGTGAATCATGAGAGCCAGTCAAATCCGAATAGCAAAATAGTCAAAATTCCAGACAAACATCTGTCTCAATCCCCATCCTCGACGAAGGGGCGTGCGAGAACTAGGACAGGAAATTTCGAAGTGACCAGGCAGAGCTTGGCTGCCAAACCAATGTGTCGGGAATTTCCAATTGTTTGATATTAGTGGCATACCTTTTATTACATACCAATTAGTACCTTCCCACCAACGATCACATCTCTACCATTCAACCGTTGGATCATTCTTCAGCGAGAAGCGACAATTTAATCTGAAGCCATTAGTCCTCAATCACCATCATATCACGCAATGTCGAAAACTTGTCCCATGAATATCTGACCGCGGGTGTTCATCTTGCAACTCCAAACGTGAATCGCGATGAGCAGCTACGGTGGCATGCAATGTTGGCTACGGCTGGATCTTTGTCAAGTCGGGGAACCCAGGACTGACATAGAGGACGCTACTGCACCCTTGAGCAGGTGAGTTCTTTGCTCCGCTTGAGCTGCCTCCTGCTCCGATGATCACTGAGGGGCAGTCTCGAAGGCCAGGACATTTCAAAAACATGCCGCCGATGGAAATATGTCTCAACCTTGCGTAGAATTTTCTGCCAGGTTTTTTTTGCCAATGGGCATGCCTCACACGGTCTTCAACAAAAATTTGGATGTTCTGAGGGCATCTGGAGCAAGCCGCATTACCACAGCTGATTTCGGCGCTGATATTAGTTGCCATCTTGCTGTTGACATTACACCAATAGATCCTTGAAATTCATCCTGACATGGAGATAATCCGGGACTTGCAGAGAGGTATGATTTGATGGTCTGAGGAGCATTTTGCATACTGATCATACTTATAGAGGAATGCTGCCTGCTATTCATCCTTCTCGAGGGAGAGCTGTCAGATGGTTGGGAACAAGCCATTAATCTAATGACTCACGCGGTTGTCGACGCGATCACGCAAAGTGATCACGTGAGAGGAATGGGAACTGCTTGAGCAAGGGAATGTCATCTGAAGGGAAGAAAGGACAGTTGTACGCGATGGGCTATAGGCAAGATGAATCCCTGATTAGAATGAATCATTGGTGCGGGCGCGGCTGCTGCCTGCGGGCTCTGCATCCATGGGGCTTAGCATCTATGGCATCTGGATCTACCGACGGGATTGGCGAAATGTGAGCCAACATGACACTCAGTGGAGAACACGCACATGAAGCTGTCGTTTGCACATTCAATAGGTTTCTAGGTTGAACTGGGGGAAATCAGCCTTCCAAACTACCGATGGTATCTGTCTGAGATGCTTTCTTGGGTTACAGACCTGAAATATCATTCTGGGCCTCTCAGAATATCATAATTGACTTGTCAATATGACCGAAGGTCCATTGATGTTGGGCGCCAATGAATCAGGTAGCAGCAGTTCTGGAATGAAACACCAGACCGTGGTCTTGATGCAAGCGATCCATTGCTCGACATGCAACTGGAAATGCGATGAAAACGGCGTTTAGCGGGCGGAAACGATACTAGGGTGGCATTGTAGCGCAGAGCGGTTGGAATTCGGAGAGTTGCCTTTTTCGCGACTTCCACGCTGCTTTACCGCCTGAAAATATTGGAACACGATTTGGCATGAGGACTTTGTTATACATATATTCGGTAAAGATCCTCGCCGCCCGCCCGCGTCCGGGGCTCACTTTAAAAATGGGGTGGGAGACCCTGAATTCTTTCCCCACACTACCTCTGCTATCTTTCCTTGATCAATCAGGCATCACCTCCTCTTTTCAACAGACATGGTCTTGCGCAATCGAGGCATGCCTTTCAGTCTAAATCCTCAGGAAGGGCGGCAGCCATACCTTCCCACCTTTCAGGAAGTAATGTTAACATATGAATATGAGGATTCCATGAGGCTGCCCTCATACCAGGGACGGCAACTCGGTCGCTATCATCCTTATTTACGACGCTCCCAGCCTAGGTTCGAAGGACCATCGTCGATGACGCGATATATGGTGCATTTGTCCTTCTCCCCTCCTCTCAATGTATATTTTCCGTCTGATTTGAAATCGCTGTCTCAGAATACAATATATGATGAGGAATGTGTCTTCCTCGAAGTACCGTCATTTGCTCCTCCTGTAAGTCATGACTCTCCTTATTGAACATCACTTATCAAATTCATCAGCTTAATGCGCCTGTTGCTGCACCCGGAACCCCCAGAATTGGCCCTGATATTGCTGCGCAAGTTCCTCCAATCGTTTTGAATATATTGCAAAATCCTGTGGCTGAGCAAGAACGCCAACAGCTGGACGAGATCAGACTCAATTGGTTTGGTGGCTCCGTGATGGTATGCCCTCATTCTTTCGCCTTGCTCCATACTAACTTATCACTTATTTTTGAGGAGACTTTTATACAGGGAGTCCGGCGTGCGATAATGGCCGAAGCAGGCGCAAACACAGACCCTGCTCAAAATCGTGAACCAGCTGCCCAAAGAGGAGACCATGTCACAGTCGAAACCGATTCGGACCACACACTTTATGGATCGGTGTATGTTCCTCTTTAGGCTCTAGTGATGTCAGCTGCTCATCTGGCGTTATACAGGCCATAATAATGGACAACTTAGTAATGTACATACATCTTCCACTGCTTGCTTTCATCGTGTAATTTTCGCTTCATTCTCGTAGCACTGCGTGACTAATTTTCAGGTTTTCATGTATACGTATAATCAGGTTCTTGTATATATCTTCAAAATCCGATTTCAATTAGCATAATTAAATAAGCCGATGACTAGTAATGGCGGCCAACCAATTCTTAAGGCAACAACAGGATAGGCAAAGCGGCTTATAATGCAACTGTCGGCTGAGTTAATGTAGCTTCGATGATCCAAGAGGAACCAAAACGAGCGCACAGAAATACGAGCGTTGTTGGGGGATATAGCAAAACAGTCGCTAAAAGGCCTCCGCGAGGGGCATATAGAAAGCTCCACCTATTCTTCTAGGGGAGGAGCTCAGGACTCAGGAGCTACCGCCACTATTGAGAATCGCGTGGTTGAAGGTCCGAGAAGGTCTGCGGAAGAATCGATATTGGCGAATTAGCATACGAAGTAGTAAAGAAGGTACCTACCAGTCAATAAAGGGTCATTAGGAGTAACCCAATCTGGAAATGTGGCGTATTTCCGGGGTATCTTTTATGATACTGCAGAGACATAGATTCTAAAAACTTTCGAAAATCAAGTTCGTCCATGACAAGCGCCTAAACGTACCGAACCTGGTAATTGTAGGCGAGGAGCTTCAGGAGCTTCACGTGGGATGAAAACGATTGGTGCTATTGACAAGTTGTGCAGGTGATGTTGCTTCGAAAATCGCACGCTGCAGAAAACTTGCAGATGCAAATACGGACAAGAAATGTGACATAAATGGCACGAGAGGTTTAAAACTGACCTCTGCTTTTCAGTGAGTTAGACTTGCGTTGATGAAAGACTACTTCGGGATCCAGTGCCGGCATCATTGTCGATGCGGGTCTTCGGTGCAACCGTGGGCGTCAGCAAAGTCGCCGTCATGCAAATTCCTTCCATATGTTGAATAAATGCAACAACTTGCGATTTCGCCTGTCTGCTCCTATGAATGCAGTGAGAGACGTCAGAATATGCAGCGTAGATAAAGCAACCGCAGAATGAGTTTTCCGTGACTTACATGGCGGGTAATTATGGACCTCCTGACACGTATTGTGTTGTCCAATTCTCTTCATGCGGCTCCGTAGATCGAGCGTTGCTCTAAACAATATTCTGGGATTCGGTGACCTGGAGCAAAAACGCTGGATTTCCCGAAAAGGAGTTTGCTGAACCATTGTGCCGGGAATTTCCAATTTTGATGAGTTGACTCTCATAACCCAACCACCCACCCACAACGACATGCCCACTGTTCAGCGTAAAGCTTTTGAATCTAAGCTCGTCACGTCAGTACTCTTCAGCGACAGATCACACAACTTGTTTGATATCTTGGTTGGCTTCCAACGTTGATGGTCAGCATGGTGGCATCCACAGCTGGTTGCAGACGGGTCTTTGTAAAGTTGGCGAGCAGGGGGCCTTCAGAGGACACCTTTTACTTCATCCTTGAGCAGGTGAGTCCATTATTCCGCTTGCGCTCCTTGCCCAATGACCAACGAACCGCGGAGGATGAGCATCTTGCCAGGTGTCATTTCGACGACATCCTCCCTGCAAAAAATCATTGCACAAGCCTCAAATTTTCCAAGTATTCTTGTTGCTTCTTGACAAAAAATTCATGGGATGGCACGCCTCACTTGGTTTTTGGATGTGTTGAAGGCACCATGTCCGAGGGGGAGGGGAGGGGATCGTGCCAGATCATCACACTCGCTTGCAACGCATGGAGTTATCTCCATCTTCGAAGGAGATTTGTGATTTTTTTGAGGATAACCTGTATAGTGACGAGGGACATCACTCGTTTTCGACGCAGTCATTTCCATCTTTGAGGGCAACTTGGGGAATATTCTGAGGAAATTGGACAAGAATGCATGCCACGATATTACTCTTGCTTTCGGCGGAGTGGGTTATTCCAATCTTGCTGTTGAACATCGCCAAGCGATAGATCCTTGAAATTCATCCACGACCGATCTTGATGAGGGATGGTATTGAACTTGAGGTAGGGCTTCATGATTTGAAAAGTTTGATGCATACTAAGCATACTTATAGAAGGAATACTTCCTGCCATTCATCACTTTCGGGAGAACTGTCAGATGGTTGGGAACAAAAGCAACGGCTGACGTGACACTGACTCACGCGCTCTCCTTATATCGGACGCGATCACGCGATTTGGTCACGTGGGAAATTTTGATCGACTGGTTGGCTCAAGGAATAAGGGAAGTGAAGTATTTCTGCGGTGGGTTCGGTAGAGGCGATGGATTCATCCTTGGCGGGAAGTCGATCAGGAGTGCTGCTGTGGGCATTGTGTCCATGTCGTTTCCCAGTCCCACACGACGGCGCTAAGTGGATGAAGCTGAGAAAGCTCCTCTTTCAAAGCCACGGCAAAGAACATGGTTTGCAAGCCGCCGTTGGTGTCAGACCATCTTCCCCAGAGGACGTTCAGGAGGCCTGCCGCCGCCGCCGCCGCCAAACACCCTTTCGGGGCGCCAGGCTGGTGTGAGAGGCGTGTATCCGGCGCTTTGTGGAGGAGAATCTCAGAGCGCGCTCTTCAGTGGGAGGAGCATCTATCGTTCGATGCGATTGAAGAAGCAATGGGTTTCCAGATGACAGAAGTCAATCAAAAGGTATTGGATAATGCCGAGCGATTGAGTTTAGAGGGTTGCCTTTTTCGCGTCAGATTCCACGCCGCTTTAACACGTTGGAAATTTTGCAACGCAGTCCTGCATGGAGCAGATCCTAATCTAAGCCTTCCCCTCATTCTTTTCTCAACGTCTGCTTTTTCCTTCCATATGCCTTTCAATACTCCGCAAGAACAACGCCGCCCTTACCTCCCCAGTTTCGAGCAAGTGATGCTAACCTATGAATACGAAGATTCCATGCGTCTCCCAACGTATCAAGGCCGACCGCTTGGCCGTTTCCACCCATATCGGCGATACCTTCCTTACAGGCTCGAACAATCCTCGTATTCGAGGTTTCTTGTGTGTCCATGTTTTTAATGCCAACTATTCTCCTGATATGAGCCTACTTGTTCTAGAACACTATTTATGACGAGGAATGTATCTTTCTGGGAGCTATTCCTCCTGTAAGTCACATCTCCGTCTGAAAACTTCTCCAGTCTAAATAAAACCTTTAGCTCTCTCCGCCTGTTGCCTCAGCCACAGGCCCCGAGGTTGAGGTTGCTGCCCACCCTCACCATGAAGATCCAGCACTCGAGCCTGAGCCTGACCAAAACGAGGCCAGAGTCCATCATTTGGGCAGTGCCATCATGGTGTGTTTATTTTCCTTGCTCCCTACTTGATGATGAACATTGTCAAGATGGCATTTATACAGGGAGTACAACGTGCCATAGAGGCTGAAGGCGGTGCACAGCCCAACACAGCGCCTGCTCCCGAACCAGAGACCAATCCTGAAGCCGAAGTTGTGGCTGAAGCTGAGCTGGAGCATGCATTGGTGCCATCCCCTCATGGCAAGGAGTAGTGGTGTTGAGATTTCTTTTCCTCCGTTTATGATTTCACACAGTATAGTCAACATATTTGTACCACATCTGCCCTGGACCACGGAACTATAGTAGCTTTGTAGTTATCTATATCTATATACACACTATTAGTCGCTTCTGATTTTATATACTTTGCAATTCATGTACAGTTGCATATGGAATTCATACACTGATTGATGTCCTTTCATCACCCTCGTCCATCATCCCATCCACAGCCAACTTGGGGAACAGGGTCACAACAATACAGTCCAAAAGCAGCAATACGAGGTGAACATTACATGGAGCGCTGCTGAGCGGATCCAAGGCTTCACCAAGAGTTTTTGATGGATCTGGACCAAGGATGAAGGGCATTAAATGCGCTCCAGACAGTGTGAACCTTAGTCGAAGTTCCAAGGTGAGAGGAAAAGCAACATACAGAGAACTCCAACAGGTCTCCATGAGACGAGACGCGCACGTACCTCTGCTTGTTCTTCTGCAGAGGGCTCAGGAGGTGAAGGACCAGGATAGCCGTTTGGGAAGAGGGTACGTTTTGCGAGACGCGTTGTGTTGAGGAGGAAGGAAGGGGAGAGGTACAACATAAGAAAATGGGGGAAGAGTCTAAGAGATGGGATCAGCGATTTGGCGACGCGGGAAAGGAGAAAGCAACCTGTCGAGAAAGGATGAGGAAAGGGTGGTAAGCATGCGTATAGTTGTGAGGAGAGTTGTAGCTGCGATACGCTGGCGGAGGGTGAATATTTCTGAGATCATGATGAGTAGAGGAGAACTATAACTCCCCGGAGTTGGATGTGAAGACGTGGCTGGAGGGGTAGGCAATGAAGAAGTGGCAGCGATTGGGGATGGGGATAAAGAAGGAATGGGGTGGGAGTTTGGAGGCTTGGGCTCGGGCGGGATTTGATGTACGCGTTTTATGGTGTTCATTGTTTGTTTGTAAGCTTCAATTAGAGCCAGACATGCTCCTGAGATGGATTGGACTGCGGAGAGAAAGAGCACGAGGAGGTTGTGAAAGGTGAATGAGGAGGAGCGAGACGGCGTTAATTTTGGTGGAAGCTATGGGGGGGATTGTTAGAGGGAAGGGTGACGGGTTGAGTAATCAAGGCACCTGGTTCTGAATTAGAAGAAGTATGGACTGCTCTATAAACCACGGCTGGGTGATCTTGGGTATGACATCGTTCAAGACGAGTTTGACGATGACTTCGCGTATAATGAAGCGTTCGGCGTCAGGCTGGTAATCTTCATGGGGAAGACAGTGATTCAAAATACGATCGACCACCTGACGCAAGTACTCTGTATCTATCCTTCCATCAGAAGACACGGCCATGTGTGGCTGTAGCTGGTGAAAGAGCTGTGACAGAGACGCGGCGCCAGCACTAGCGTAAGAAGTAGAAAGTTTGGCGGTAGCGTTACGGTAGTCGCGATAGTGCTGAGTGATGATGATAGGAACATGGTGGAGAAGGAGCAAGGGTATATCAGCAGCTAAAAGACGAGCTTCGAGAACGCGAATGACGATGGTGAGGACGTGAGTGATCTGAGGAAGGAATTCTTTGTCGTATCTAGATATTTTTGACCACCAAGGGACGACAAATGCACGAAGGGCAAGAGCAATGAAGTCATATAGCTCATGATCAAGATGAGGAGATGAAAGGAGGAGAGGAGGGATGGCAGAGTGATTTGGAAAGAGGAGACGTTTAGCAATGGGTTGAGGAGGAGGCATGCCACTGGTCATCGTCGTCGTCACCAATCTCGTTCTTCTTATTCAGTCTCGACAACGTGTTGCTGCCTCAGTAGCAGACTGGGCGCTGTCGACATGTGCAGTTGGTCTGATAGTTAGGAATCGGTCGTCTACTTTGCTTAGGTACCGTTGCCAGCCTCGCTCCATCCCATCCCATCCCATCGCTTTTCACCCTCCCCTTCTTTATCTTCTCTCTCCTGCGTAGCTCTCCAAATCAGACGCCCCATTCAATCTCGAACAGTATGTATGTTATTTCTATCTATAGAACTGTAGTTCGATCACTGCTTCCAATACCAGTTTGAACTTATCCGCTAACCCTGCCTTGCTTATTTAAATCTTTGTTCTCTGTGAAATGGGCAAGAGTAAAAAGAGACCCGCCAGTCCTAGCCCAGAACAAGAGGTCTTTCACGTCGGTTCGCTTCCTTTCTCTTCGCCCTCAAGAAGAAGACCATCTCGCTTACCTTCCACCAAAAACAGAAGTCATCACTCAAGCGCGCGTAGCCCCTATATCTAGCGATGAAGAGGAGGACAATGATGACGACAGTGACATCGGCAAAAAGAAGGACAGAAAGGGCAAGGGCAAACCAAACCAGAAGAAAAAGCCTGCAGGCAGATGGGTAAGACGCTTTACTTCTCGTGTGATCGTTCTCAGACCTGTTTTTCCTATGAATAGGAATATCTCGTAAAGGTGCTTTTACGCCAATCAACTTGCCTGGTGCTTTCTAACAACTTGATCATGATCAGTGGGCTGGATATGGCTCTGATGCGGACAGGTAACGCTATCACATATTCTCATATATACTCGCTGACGTCGCTTTCAGCTGGGAACCAGAACGCAATGTTGCAGGCTGTCAGCGTCTCCTCGCCAGTTTCTGGGATCACGTTGGGACAGACAACAAGGATTATAGTATTAACCACACTATACGAGCCAAAGAGAAATGGATCAGTTGAGCGAAAACTCTAGCATTTCATGCCCCATCGAAGTTGATTAAACCTCTCTAGAAAAGGAAAAGAAGTATTTTGCGACAGAGTTTAATAACGAGCAAGAAAGTATTCGCCTCAGGAGGGAGAAAGAAGAACGGGAGCGGAGTGCAAAGGTGTGTGGTCGTCAATCTTTGCTCCTCTGACGATGGCTTATGTTCTGGGCAGAGCAAGAAGAGGCGGAAACCATCACCATCCATCGATTTGATGTCGCAACGGCCTGTCGCATCGTCGTCCCAGCACAAGGTTCCCTCGTGTTTTAGGCTGCGAGGTCTGGGACTCATGCTTCTTTCGTTGTTAACAGGCGTCTGAGCACTCGAATGATGATGAGCCACTTCGTATTCGCATCAGTCGGAAGCGGCTTCTGGCGCATTCTTCGGATGAAGACGTGCGTACTTTTTTTCTTGCCCCGTGGCATCATTATTTATATGCTACATGGATTCAGGATACTCTTCTAATGACCAAGATGGATAAACCACCTCGGAAGATGATGAAGATGGATTACGTAGTGACTCATGACAAGGATCAGGTAGGTGTCCACTTCGTTTCGTTCAACAGATGTTAACCAATGCGCAAAGGATCAAGCCAGACAAAATGCTACAGAAAGAGCGAAAATTTCATTACACGGAAGATCCGACTCGAATTCCACGTTTTACACTCACACCACGCAGGGACAGCAGGCCGGTGAAAGGGTAGTTATACCTTTATTGGTTATAACCTCAGTTTGACTCATACCTGTACTTGTAAAAAGAGAACAACAGAAGAGCGAACAAAGTCACCACATTCGCCCACTTCTCTCTTTTCCGAACCTTCTTCCTCAGGACCTCTTACTACCACCGCTTCTCGTCCTGCACCCGATAAGCCCGTTCCTCCCTCTGCAAAAATTGTGCCGCCCAGTCTTCCAAAAATACCACGTCGAGTCCCTACCAACCCGCACAACAAACTCTTGGGGATGGCGCCCAGTAAGCATGCGTCGGGAAGCGGGATTTCAACGAAACAAAGGCTTGCACAAGGAGCCCTCAATCCTACTAATCCTAGAGATGTAGGTTCTGCTGCTGGGCGACCTCTGTTACCTCAGCTTAAGACTCCTGCCAATTCATTGATGAACCTCAGCTTCAAGAAGAAGGCTCAAGCACCTACGCAAAGTCTTCCTAAACTTCCAGACGTTGATCGTAGGAACTCAATCGACATGCAGCACCCTGTGGTTCGAGAGGTTGATCACAGGAATTCAGTTGATATGCAGCCCCCGGTGGAGCGCAGGGATCCAACGCTAGCAGCGTTGAACGCATCTTCGACGTCGCGCCCATCAGCTTCTATGTCTCCGATGATGATGAGTGCAGATATGCCCTATACCGCGTCCTCTGACCATCATTACACCATGTCGGATCATCCCCCTGAGATATTCACGACGGATGGTACAGAGTAAGTTGTTGTTTAGGTTGGTGCTCGATGGTCCCTGATCATCCAATGATAATTTAGTCTGTTACGGAGGCGCCAAGTACGCGTTGAAGGTCCATACATGGCTCAGGCCGAGAGCTTTCTGCAGAATATCATGCCTGATGAGTAAGCGTTTTTTTTTTTCCATAATAATTTAAAAAAAATCTCTGCCTTGTCTCTAGGCTTGCTGCCCCGCTACCGTGAGTGATGCTCGAGTCCGCTGAATCCTACTCACGATCCTTTGTTATTCCTAGGTCGCCCATTGAAAGGCCTTTCGAACCAGTACCTCCCCGCCCTCTGGTAAAACCAAAGATCCTCCTCCCAAAGCAAAGGTATTTCTTTGTCCATTTTTGCTATTTATTATGCCGAATAAAGTACTTCAGGATTCAGAAAAAGTGGAGCTGGTCTGGATGTGTCTATATCGAAGCCACTGGAGGTCGATCTGAGCCCCTGTGCAATGCTACCCTCCTTGACGCTACTGAAAACATGGGAATGCGATTTAGCATCCCAATGAGTTCAATGGATCACCTTAATTTCCCTAGCTTTCATAATATTCTCGATTTAAATGCGATTCTGCCAGCATGCAACCCGCCTCTACAGTACGCTCGGCTAGCTCCAAAAGAAGAAGCTAAGGATGGTAAAGCTATGGCCACACTCGCGAAGTATATGGCGAAGAAGCGAACAGTGTGTCTTAATTTTGGCTTTGCCTCTGTCTTCACTGACATCCTTAAAGGTTATTTTTGTACCCGTGTCTATGGATAACAATGTTATCGCCCACATTGTGTTCTTTCCTCACGTCATAGCATCACTATGCCAGCGCTTCAAAGTCCCTCCTGACCTCCATGTCGCTGGGTCTTGGGTGGCTGTTTTAGTACCATTTGCTTCCTCCCCGGCACAACTTTCACGAGGCTGGCGTAAGCATCCCAGCGTGTACCTGCCCGCCAAGACTAGCATGGAACCCATGATTATGGACAAGGCAAGATGGGAACGATCCATCCGCACCAAGCCAGTTTATCAACGAGCCATCCGAATGTTGCGATTTCCCCCGTGGCTTCACGAATACATGTCTGCTGCAGAGCACAGTCGATCATTCTGCGTATGGTGGGAGACAGGAGATGTCAAAAAGAAGAAAGCTGCGATGGAAACGATGTTCTTGTATTCCATCATGGAACAATGTCGTGCAAAGCATCTTAGCAGCTCGTCTCCCGACGTCCGTGTCGTCTTCGTACATGTCGGGGCACTGAAAACCATTCACAAATTTCCATTCTTCATTGAGAGATGTTCAAAGTCGCCTCAAGTTCAATTTTACACTTATGGAACCCATGAAAGTATCCCACCCGAGGAGTGGGGAGTACGAGAGATATATCCGTGTGGTATGTCTTATCTGATTATTTGCCTTTCTCTCTGCTCAAAACTGCTTGCAGGAGGCGTTGTCACTTTTACTCCGGGAGCTATCTTGGAGGATCCCATTGGTGTTCTTCACAAGATCCGGCAAACGCAAAGCCATCCATTGTGGATGTGTTATATTCTGCCATCGGTGCTCGGGATGGTAGCCAAACTACATTGTGAGAACGAGGATCCGCTAGTCGTATTTAATAGGTCGGCATATGTTTTCTTGCACGTATGAACCTCTTTTATTTCTGAAGCAGCGGAAGATTCCCGTACCACTACCTTTTGACGGCTATCGAAGAGGGTGACCTTGCCTTGATATGCGCGCCACCACGAGATCGTAACCCTACCCTATCCAAAGATAGTTGTCAAGAATGGATCAGAGATTATTGGTCATGTCGCCCCCACAGTGCTCGGGCAATGTTGGAGACTGGTTTTGCTGCCTTCAGCACCAAGTATTCTAACATTCAAAGTTCGGAATGGGCATCTGAGATTGAGTTGGAGATCTCACGGGACCTTTCCGCCATGCAACGACATCCTGCGATAATGGTTCAACATCGACGATATGTAGTATTTCGAAGCGAGCGAACTCAACGTACCACTTCTAGTCGAGACGGCGTGAGTTGTCCTATGTTCTTCTTCAGGTTCGTACTGAATGTATTTGTAGTTGGAATGGACTACGCCAGCCAAATTTGACTTCAGAGATGATTTTTTCCCAAAGCAAACGTAGGTGTACGGTACCTATAGTCAATTGTTTGATCTTATTCTGCTTGCTGGTTCCATGATTCATGTAACTCATAGTTAAAAAAACCTCGTCGGTTGTCTACAGATCTACCAATGTTATCCTATGAGCATCTCATTTATTGCTTTTGTCAGGGCCTCGTCTGCTTCGCAGCGATCTAAACCTCGCATCTGTGTGTAAATATTAAAATACAATACTTTGTCGCAGATAATTTAGCTTACAGAGGAAAGGACGACAGTCTTGGATGAGTCCTGAAGTTCTCCTGTCATGACGAGCTCATCTAGAATCTGCAAGTAGTGTGAACGATAAAGATTTGTTTTGGAAGGGGATGAATAGCCTGAGGCGTACAGCATACGCCCGCTGGAAGTTGAATATTCTGGAGGAAAAGTTTCCTGATGAATGTCTAGACTCCGTCGAGCAGTATTGGGGCGTACATATCCAGCTCACACACCTACAATCCAAAGGACCTTTAGCCATGGGATCCATACCGAGTACTGAAGCTCTATTTCACTTACATCTCCAAAGTAGCGATCCAGTACCTCAACATATCGGTGAACAATTTCTAATGTTATAAGCTCGTTGTCTTCCTCCCCGATCCCACACACGAAGAATAGCGATGCATATTGCCGGTATACGACCTTGAAAAAATTATCTGTCGGCTCGACAACTTAGCAACTCCCTCATATCCTGAAGCACCTTGGTTCCTGCCGAGCCAATTTATATAGTTGGCATTCATTACGTATACTGCCACTTCACCTTTGTATTCTATGAAATTGCACAAAGTCTGCTGTCGACGCGCCAGAACAAGGTGGATTATGTTGTGCACCAACTTTGCTTTTCCTCTTGCCGTCATAGGGACGAACCATTTCGCTAGGCGCAATTTGCCTGAAGTTATGAATACATCACAGTCTCTCAGAAATATGATTGGAGGAGACGAGCCTTGTCGCGAAATGAGTAAAATATACTCAATCATGGTGCGACTCAAAAGTGCATTTGTAACAATGATCCCATCATGTTAGACCTACTACCGCCTCGAGAAATAAGAATAGCTCTGCGGTCCAAAAAAAAAAGGGGATAAGAGATAAAAAGATGAATTTCTACTTTACATACTGCTTTCCATTACCTAAAATTTTATTCTTAAAGACCGCCGATGAGAGGTGTAGAAGACTAAGACTAGAGCTTGAAGGCAGTACGAGAATATTGAACCTTTTCTACTGCGGCATCGTCGACAAACCAATAAAGATGACCTGGATATACCGGCCTAACCCTCGAAGATGGTAACCCGACCTCTGGGTTATCCAAAACCGTGGAAAGGGTGTCCACTTTCTCCTTGCCAGCTGCGACAAAGACAACCCTGGCAGCGTGATTGATAACAGGATAAGTGAATGTGACTCTCTTTGGTGGAGGCTTCGGTGAATCCTCTAAATAAGCTACCCATCGATCTTCTTCAACGAGGAGTTCATGACCGGGGAAAAGGGAAGCTGTGTGACCATCTGGCCCCATTCCGAGGAGAATGAGATCGAAGACAGGGAAACGGGCGGAGTCTTTCTGTGCAAACTCGCGAATAAGCTCCTTCTCGTAAGCGTCAGAGAGCTCTTCCAAATCATCCAGCAAACTCGGATCAAGAGTGTGAATGTTTTCAGAAGGAATGGTTTTGGGAAAGAGATGTTTTTGGCAAGCAGCATGATTGGAATCGTCATGATCAAGGGGTACTGCACGCTCGTCGGCGTAGAAGACTTGCCTAGAGATGGGAGTTACGCAACAAAGTGGAAAAGCAAAGTAGGCGGTACCATTTGTCCCATTTTATGGCGTGGTTGTCTTTGAGACCACTGAGAAACTTTGGAAGAGAACCGCCAGAGAGGGCTATAGTGAATTTTCCCTTCTTGTCAAGAGAATCCTTCTGTGCTTTGACAATAAAAGCTTCAAGAGACTGCGAAAGATCAGTAGGAGAAGGAAAGGAATAGAGGATGGGAGGATTTGGGGGTTGGTGGATACCTGACATGTTGCGAACGGGAGCAGAGTTGCAAGCTGCAAGTTTCAAACGTCTGACCTGGATCACCTGATCTGACGTCACCCCGATATGTTAGCAGAGACAATTAATTTATACACAAAATCTCGTAGTAGCGTATATGTCGTGTCTGAATATGTCCACCAGCGTTCAACAATTGCAGCCATAGCTCTGCGAACTCTCCGAGTCAAGTTGAATGGGATCTGGATAGTCAACGTACCTGTCAAAGCGTTGTCAGAACAAAAGTCGTTCTATGGAAAAATTAATTACTTACAACTGCTCTTCTGCTTCCTGTTGCAATGCATTCTTCGCCACAGTTTGGAATGCTTGCTCCACGTTGATAGCCTCCTTAGCAGACGTTTCAAAGTACGGTATATTGCCTTTGGATTGACACCAAGTCATCGCACGCTTCTGCGTAACCTGAAAAGTCGCCATCAATGAGCAAAGATACCATGACAGGCATGGAATGAAAAACCTGTCGTTTGTTTTCTTCGACATCAATCTTATTGCCAAGCACTACAAAAGGGAAGTTCTCCGGGTCATGTGGGCTTGCCTGGATAAGGAACTCGTCTCGCCAACTGTCAAGCGTTTCAAAAGACTTTGCACTGTTAACGTCGTACACAAGGACACAACAGTCTGCTCCACGGTAGAACGCTACACCCAGAGATTGAAAGCGTTCTTGTCCCGCCGTATCCCAAAGCTATTATTCAAAACACACCATCAGGCATCGAGTTTAGACAAAACCAACGACTACTTGCCTGCATCGTAACGAGTCGATCATCCACCATCACCTCTTTAGTCAAGCTTTAACAAATCATAATAGTAAGTCCCACGTAAGATGTGCAGAACGGACACCCACAAGTCGGCGCCAATAGTTGCTTTGTACTGGTTGCTAAACCGCTTGTTCACGTACTGGTTCATAAGAGACGTCTTCCCAACGCTACAACAGACAACTGAATTGAGTCGCTGATGCAAGGCTCGAGGATGCATGACGTACCCGCTGTCACCGAGGATGATAACCTATAATTTATGAGTACGGGGGCTGATATTGTTGGCAGATGAAGCAAACCTTGAGTAAGACGCGACCCATTTGAATTTCCAAAGGGTATACAGCAAAAGCAGGTGGAGTGAGTCGAACGACCTGTGAAGTGACAACGTTTCAGACTCAAGAGTTGCCAAATTCGGTATTTCGAACCCCGACCGTCCTTCTCACCTGTTCACATTGTCAAATGGCGGAGCCTCGTTGGCAGGAAACTCTGCGCCTGCGGCTGACGGAAAGAAATGCAAAGGAATCAGCATATGCACCCATCATTGAGCAATGTAAGTCCTCGGACGCTCCGATCACCAGGTTAGCTGATTCTATTCGAACAAAACTCAATTAAGATCGTAGATTGGCACAACAAACAAAACTCTTGAAGGAACGCAATGCATCTCTTCTGCGCGCAGTTGGCTCAGTTAGAGGAAACACAAGTAGCTCCACGGTGTTTGTGCCAGGAAACGGCGAAGAGTGAGTTCCTTGGCTTTTCGATGTACATCTCATGACCGGAGCGGGGCAGGAATCCAGTACGCGCAGCATACATGGCATCGCTAGAATCTCAGATATCTTCTTTACGCGACGAGCTAGCAACTGTCTACAAAACTCAAGGACAGAATGCTCAACGTCTGTTGTCAATGAATGAGACACTCAGAGAGAAGGAAGAGTTGTCGAGAATAGACTCGGAGAACTTGAGAAAGACGAAGGAAGAGATCACAGTCTTAAGGCGTAAAGTCGATCAGCATGCTGAGCTAATGGCCGAGAAAGATCGCACTGTTCAGGTTAGTGTGCTCATCTATTGCTGTAGACGTCAATAAGCTTCAACGCGCGTCACCTCAGATCCTACACGATGAAATCAGCACTCTCCAACTGGAACTTGGACAGATAGAGGAGCGCAACTCGATCCTCACGAAGGATAACGCGAAGCTCCTCCAGCGTTGGCTGGACGCCAAACAGGCCGAAGCAAACAAAATGAACGAGGCAAATCAGTTTTATGAAAACATGCGCTCACGACATCAAGCAGTACTGAACTGGCGAGATGACTCTGACGGGGGGCACGCAGCCACAGGTCATTTACATAATGGAGCAGACACAAGCTCCGAAGTGTCCACATCGTCGGTATCGGGAAAAGGAGTGGCGAACGACAGTCCCTTTCCTCCGATGAAGGATGGGATTCCATCTCCAGTGCAAGATCCAGTGGATCTGACGCCGAATGGTTGATTGTCGACGATTGATTGGTTCTCTTATCTACCACCAATGTTCTATACCCTGTGCACTATCTGATATCCTGCTAATTCCTGCATAATCTGGTTATGGTCGTTATTATCCAGCCTGACCTCTTCGTGCTGCCCTGAATCAAATTTATAAGATGGAGTCGAGGTCGTTTGAAATACATATAAGCATGGAAACAGGAATATAGAAAAAGGAGATAATGGAACAGGAGCTTTACGAAAAATGTAAAAGAGTGAGTGGGCAATCACAGGCAAGGGACAAGAAATAAACTATGCTCAGAGTGGAGAACATCTGCAAACGAATGACGGATGGGCTGGCTACATTTAGCAATCTGAAAATTTATTTAGGCAGGGCCCTGCATCTGAGTGTCTCCGGCCTGCTGGCTAGCTTGACCATAATAGCCTACAGCGGGATGCAGAAATTAGTTTACAGTCACTTTATTTTATTTTAAGACTGACCACCCCAGTAGTTCGAATAGTAGGAGTTCGGATCTGCCCCTCCCCACTGTGCTTGACCTGGCTGACCAGCAATTGCAGTGGCATTAGGATCGGCTCCGGGTTGTTGGCCACCAGTACTGAGACCTAAACCTGCGCCTCCTGCAGCAGCCGGCTGGGGCATTCCAGGGGAACCAGGACCGGTAGCGCCTGGCGCACTTGCACCTTGGTTAGGGAAACCTCCATAAGCGCCGAATCCATATTGTCCGTAAGAGTTTGGCTGAGGCATTCCGTACATAGGCTGCACAAAAAAAAAAGAAAGAAAGAGATAATTAGAAACGGACGAGAAATCAGTGGGTTATTCCTAATTTACCAGCTGAGCGTAAGGGGCAGTAGCGGTAGTCGGTGTCAGAGGACCAGGCTGGGCAGTTCCACCATCAGCTCTGTCCTTGCCCCAGCTACATTTGATCGGCCTTCCGTGAACCATCTGACCTTGGAGTTGGACAATTGCCATCGCAGCGTGTTCATGTGTGTCCAGTTTGACAAACGCAAAGCCACGATCTGCCTGCATACGAATTTCGGATAAGTAACCGATAGATTGGAAAAGCGGGATGAGATCGGCTTGGGTGCAGTACGGGACAAGATTCCCAACATACACAGTGGAGTTATAGGAGGGAGTCTGCTGCACAACCGATTCGTAGGAGAGTGGACCGCCTTGGAAATTGATAGGGGCAGGGGCACTACCAGTGGCGCCAGGGCGTGGGGAGGCGGCGACGGTCGTAGCGGGACCACCTTGTGTTTTCTGATTGGCCCAGTTGACGCGGATGGCGCGGGAACCCAACCATTCTCCGTTCATGGTGGCGATGGCCTGTTCGGCATCTGTTTTGTCGCGGAAAGCAAGGAAGCCATAACCACGGGACTTCCCAGAGTTCATATCCCACATTACACGAGCGTCGGACATGGTTCCGAAAGCACTGAAGGCCTTAGCAAGAACTTCGTCATTCACCTCGGGACTGAGGTCGCCGACGAATACATGATAGTGCCCGGTAGTGTCCTCCTTATTTTGTTGACCTTGGTAAGCCCAGTTGACTCGAATCTCGGTGTCAAAGATCTTGCGGCCATTGAGGGTCTGCAAGGCAGTTTCGGCAGCACGCATGTCCATGTACTCCACGAAGCCGTAGTTAAGACCTCCATGTTGATAGTTGCGGTCGGGAATAATTTTAACATGTTGTACAGGGCCGGCGACGGCAAAAATTTCGGTAAGCATGTACTCTGTAACACGAGGGCTCAAGTTTCCAACGTAAAGATGAGCACGCCTCTGGATTGCAGATAATCGAACAAATTGTTGCACGAGTCGATGGAACCAAAGATCAGTTCTGCAGACAATGAGATAAGAGATACAGAACGTACCGGGGCATCAGCCGGACCTCCCATACCCATTTGATTCATGATTGGAAAAGATGAAAGGAAATGAGACCTGTGAAACACGGAGGGTGAGCATGGGGAAGGAAACTGTAAGGAAACGGACATACGAAAGGAAACAACAGACAGTATATGATAGACGAGAACGTCAGAGAGAGGAAATGATAAAGAGGAGAGAGGAGAGGAGAGAGGAGAGAGAAGAGAAGGAAAAAGATACTTAGGAGACTAGATGACAGTCGAGAGCAAGCACCAACTTTGTCCGTGAGACTTTTGAATAATTTGCACGCAGAGCACAAGTTCTACTTATTCGTAGGTACATTCAATAACACATTCCCCCCTCCGCTCGGGATATACGTTACGTTCGAATTGTTGGCCAGCGACTGCACAATGGCCTTACTCGCCTCAATCTTTCTAAACGCCACAAATGCTTCTCCTGCCTTTTCAAGTGCTCGTGATATCGTAGCCGCAGCCTCTGCTTCACCCTCCGCCCGGATAACAGCGGCTTGTCGCTCTTGCTCTGCCTATACACCCTTTGCGTCAAGACAACCAGATCAAGATGCGAAAATACTTACCTTTTCCACAATGAACTTAGCACGCTCCGCATCTGCCAACCAACTATAAGCTACAACATCTTACGAAAGAGGATCGACTTGCCTTGCTGGGCTATTTGTTTGGCTTCTACTGCTTGGGTAAATTCCTGGTATTGAACATGAATTCCGGTGAAACTGATCAAGAACCCTCATCAAGACTTTACTTTTCCAAAGGTAAGATGTGTGATAGAGACATCTTCAAGTTTGATGTTAAACTCTCCCGCGCGTTGAAGAAGGTCCGCCCTGATGCGTGAGGAAACCTGGGTAATCTCGTTAGCCCAAAACTAACACAGGTCGGATGCACTGACCACTTCACGTTGGGTGATAAGTTCGGCCGCATCAAACTGAGCCACGATGCTCTTCAACACCTCATTACCAATCGATGGCAAAACCCTCTCGTCATAGTCCATCCCAAGATTTTGATAAATTTTAGATAGGTGGCTAATATCGGGTCTGGAAAGTACTCGAAGTGTGAGTGATACCATTTGCAAGTCTTTTGAACCGGTTGTTGTCGAAATATTCTGTAAAAGATATGAGTTGCAATATACACAAGGTTGTGGAGGAGTCACCCTTGGCTTGATTCGGCAGTCGTAGAGAATGGCACGTTGAAGCCAAGGAACTAGGAAATGAGTTCCTTCCCCAGTTGCCTAAGTAAAAGATACATGTGTCAGCAAATCACAAAGGTATTGCCTCAAAGGCACTGACCTTGTCCTGCACACCAGAGAACCGATCAAACATAACTGCTTGGTACCCTCCAGGGACATCGTATATGCTGGCTTGGAAAAGGGCGGCAGCCAGACCAAGGGGAACTACGACAAACAAATCAGATCAAGCCTTGAATTTTGTTGTAGGGCGACCTACACACCTACAAGTCGACTTGCAGTCTGTGCAAACGCCATGATGGGTCGAAGCAGAGTCTCGCACAATTAAACGCAAACAACGCGTCTTATATAAGAAGTTCTTGGGATCTCACATATATAAATTTCTCCTTACCCCGGAACTGTAGACTGGGTCGTTAACTTACTCACTACTCCCTTTGAGTTGCCTCTTTGCCTACCCTTCGTTGAGGTAACGGACACGAAGCGACCGAGGGGTTATCATCTACCACCTGATCGGCAACGCTCTACAAATGCCCCACTACACATGAATGGCTGTACGGTCAGGTCTGATTTTTTTTTTCGTTGCATAATCCAATTCTAACTTATTCCAGGCGATTTGGTGCATGTGTCTGTCTTGGGGCAACGCATCGTCATCCAACTCTACAGCTTTCATAGACGATTTGTTTGAAAAGATATATTCAGACCGACCTAAACTTCATGTGGCAGGCGATATGTATGTTTCTCTGTGACTCGTATCAATAGATCGCGCTCAATGCACACTTGGGATACAAAGATGCTCTTCCATTGCATACCTATGATGCCACGCATCGCGAGGCTCGCAAGCTTTTGAATATGGCATTGGCTTCTCATAAAGTGGAGAATTACCATTCAGTAGGAAAAGATGAACGAATTCCTTCACTGACTTCTGCGTTCTCCCACCCAACTGTTGGCTCACATCCGTCAGTGCGTATGGTTTATCTAAAACCATTCCTCACTATTCTTATCCCGATCTCAGTTTAGTAGGCGGTGTTGGCTTTCAGATCTCTCACGGTTACAAGGTTAAAGATGACAACGACCCAATGGTTCAATTAGCTGAGAAAGCAGTTCGCGAATTCTCGATGGCTGTTGCAACCGGTGCATTCCTTGTTGATACGCTTCCGATTCGTAAGATTCAGTCAATCCACATTGCCATTAGTGTTTGAACATCAGTGTCATTAGTTCGATATGTTCCTGAATGGTTTCCTGGCGCAGACTTCAAGAGGAAAGCCAAAGAATGTCGTTGGACGATGAACAAATGAGGGATAGCTTTTACAACGATATTAAGGATCAAGTCGTATGTATGTTGTTGATCTACTGGCTATGATCTCACTTTCCGTATGTCTTAGTCCCGTGATGTGGCATTGCCATCATTCACATCCAAATTAATTGAAGAAAGTCCTCAAATAAGGCACAGGAAGACTTACATGAATGGCCGTCGGTCGCATTCTACACAGGCGAGTTCAAGCTCATGCATGTAATGTTGTTGAATCCAACCTTTGCCTACAGCTGGCACAAACACAGCAAGTACCTTTCGAGGCATTGATAGATTGGGATCTAAGTTCCTTCCCTTAGACAGTTACCCTGCTTCTCTCGTTCTTCCTGGCCATGGTATTGTATCCCGATGTCCAGCGGAAAGCGAAGGAGAAAATCGATAAGGTTCCTTGGACACAGCCGTTTACCGAATTTCAGTGACCGCGCGCAGCTGCCCTATGTCAAAGCTTTGATTATAGAGGTATATAGGTAGAAGTCTGTGGTTCCGATAGGTGAGTATCATATATATTGCACAGATAATACTGATCAGGGAGTAGCAATTCCGCACAGATTAGTTATATTTACTATATTCCTTCTGGATCGATCGTTATCGCAAATACTTGGTAGGTAGTTGTTACCTTTGATGTGGGCTTGGCTTCACATTTAGCAGGGCGGTGTCGCAAGATACAAACTTATATTCCTCGCCTCTCGAGTTCATACCTGAGCGATATCTGTCTTCTTCCCCTTTACCAGATCCCCGTGCCTATATATTTGGCTATGCGAATGTTCGATCTGCGTTGTTTTTTCTAACTTACCATCTAGCCCAGGGTTTGCCCGGGACAGTATCTGGCTGATCAGTCACTGTTCATAACGATAGTTTCAACCTTGTCTATGTTCGATATCTCCTGTGCCATTGATCAGAAGACTGGTGTGCCCCATTGTACCCGAACCCGGTTATCTAACAGGTCTCGTTAGATCTATTTATCATTCTTCCCACGGGATTGAAGAACTGACAGGATTCACCAGTCATCCGGAGCCTTTTGAGTGCTCGATTACACTTCGCCGCTGACGTTCTGGCGATACTGGGTAGACTGCCCATGGCAGCACGATACGAAGGCAAGGTATTCCGCTATCCAAACGAGCAATGAGAGTGTATGCACCTGCAGTGACTTATTATTATAGTTTTCACAAGACAAACCATGTATCCTTCACGGAAGCCGAGTGTAGAAAGCCGTGCAATGCAGTGTAACTTTCTAATCACAGGAAACCCTCTATTCTGGAACGAAGATGGAGAGACTAAACGCAGAGTAGTAACAGGGTAGGCAATCTCTTCCTCAAACCCACCTTTCATTACCAACCCACATTCATCACAACCAACTGTGTCAGGTGCAAACGGACCAGCTTCCGACCGGGGAGCTCGAGTTTGGATTTGAGCTTGACATCGTCAAAAGCTCAAAATCAAGCCTCTAACAACATATCTCCGCGCCTTTCGCCTTCCATTCTGGCTGAATGGCTTCCAAATTGCATGGCTCGCTTTTTCCTCTCGCTCGCTTCAATCAGCCCCACCTTTCGAGCAACCAGCCGGAGTAGCAATTTATCTCCTATGCCAACCTCTAGTCTCGGATCCATTTTCAGATGTACAGGAAGTCTTGCCAAGAAGTCCACCACCGCGAGGGATAAGAAGGGATGGCGTGTCTCTTTGCCATGAGAGGAAATTACTCGGTCATCTCTTCCCAAGTTTCGCATGGGAATACGATCGATCTCCAGCTGAAGCTGTAACCCGGCATAAGCACTCGATCAACAGATGTGCAGAGGTGGGTCACCTCTTCTATGACTGATTTCCAGCCGCCAGTTGTGAAGGCCGAACGATGTCGTCCGTAACCGCCCAACAGTTCATCAGAGCCTAGTCCATTCAACAGAACACGCGCCGTACTTGTATACTGTTTTAATTCGGCATCTGGTGAGCTTCGTACTTGGCCTATGCCCCTAGAAGCAAAATAGAGAGCAAGAGCTAGGCTCTATGTCACTTGTCAGCCCCTCACTATAAAAAAAGACAATGCGTTATACCATGTCCATGACAGTCCGCGCAGGAAACATGAGTGACTGAATCACACGACGTGAAGATTGAGATTCCTATCCAAAAGAACAGTTTCAGGAACATGCACGCTTCCGAGTGCTTGTACAAACCTGATACGGCACGTTGACCTCGACCTGCAAATGCGGTCAGTTTGGGCATTGAAATCATGTACAGAGGAAGGGTGCCTCACAAAATTCCAGACACGACCAGGACAAAGGCGTCGTAACTCTTCCAACTCTTGCAAACCAGTAACGCGATCCGGAACCATATACGATGTGTCTATGATAGGTTCTGAAATTATCCGCCTCCGTTGTCGCTCTTTCTTCTGTTTTTGTGAAAGGCCGCCGGTGTTGCCTTGAACCTGAACCATAAGTTTGTGCGGGTTTTCAAATGCGACATTGAGGAGGTCAATAGGTTCGTCCATCGCGGCATGTCTGACAAAAGTTGACTTATGTTATATTTCGTTCGTCGCGTGAACAATGGCGAGTACGTACTTGTGCGCAAAGTAGGCAATTACAGTTGAATCAATGCCTCCACTAAATAGAACAGCAACCCTAGCACTGTTAGCGGTCCTACTTTACTCGTGAGCAAGATAATTTATAAGGAATAAATAACCCACAACGGCGGTGGTATATTGACCACGCGAAGCATCACACTTCTATTGAGATGATATATTAAATCGTTCACGGCTACTACCAGATGTTCTGGAATTTTATCCAGGGATTCCACTAAAGGAGCGTCTTCAGATGGAATATCCAAACTGACCTTGCTTAGGACTGCCTTCAAACATCCGGTTGAGCATTGACAGTATAAATTTCAAACAAGGAAACGCTTCACTCACATGTTGTGTAGAAGTAGCTATGCTCGAATGAGGACTTCGATGGAGAGGAATGTAACACGAAAACTTCCCATCGATCTGGCAAATTTACCCAAATTAGTGGCCTTGAGCCTAAAAAATAATTCTGTAACGGACAGCTTCCATACGGCCAAGATCGAGACAATAAATGGAGTCTGTGCATAGTTCCTCAAAATTATATCTTGAATCAACGCCAACAGATACCGATGTGAGAATGAGGCATGGCGATTCGGGAGTGTATTCGTGGATTAAGAGAGATCGACGACCGAGAGGATCTCGAGCGAAAAAGAGGGACTGTGAGGATGCCTTGACGGATATCAGGGAGGTAGATGGTTGCAAGGAGATATATGCTTCACATGATAGTAGATAAAAGCGTATCTTGGATGTCATTAATTGAGGTTCTCCGAAGACAAGCGGGAACGCCTTACGGTCCCTCGATCGTGGCAAACAGGTCTCGAATCTGTTCTGGACCCTTCAAAGTGCGTAATTTTTGGAACAGTTTGACTCCGTCGTTTTCTTGGAGCGAGATCTACAGAAGTGTCAATTTGGGGTCCAATTCGAACAAAGCACCTCGCTAACATCTAATCCATCAAAGATCTGCATTCCCTGTGATCAGGCAACACGCAAGATGCCACGAGAAGCGTGATTCACCTCTCCATTCCAACATAAAACGTCGCCTTCCTTCTCATGAGGTTGGACAATTGATGCCTGTCCTCGTAGGCGGAGTTGGGAGGCAAAGAATTCAAGAATAAGGGGCGGCTGTTTCTCATCGGCGTCGGGCTTTACTAAAACCCGGTGGAAGCCTTGAGCGTCAGGGCCTACTCACGTCGCACAGTGAGAACTCGATGAACGTTGACTGTGCAATCAGATTAGGGACAAACCGCGAGCAGAATTGGCGGCCTGTAACTTGTGAGACAACTCCACAAAAGCGGTGGAATCGAAAGAAATTTCATCCTTTAGAAATCAGGTCAGGACCACACCATGAAAAGCTGAGAAACACAAACCCGGCGCAAGGAACAGAAGATTCCACACATGAGATACCGAAAGCACTTCCAAATGCGGAAGCCGTCAGAATGATAATAAGTTTTTTTAAAAGAATTTTTGCCTCATAATTCAAATGCTAATTGGGGAATCCGGGCCATCTTGCACTACTGGGTAATAAAATCATGAATACCCTGTGATAGACCACTATGAGATTTTCTCGCATGATAGAAATCATAGTGCCACAGGCCGGGGGTTGGTGTTTTGAACACCAGTTCTGCCAAAAGGTGCTGTGGCATCGGTGTGACGTTGTTTCTCGTACTACTGCGCCATTAAGAAGCGACGAAACTGGGCAAACGTGACGAATATAATCTTCATTGACACTTTATACAAACGTTATATGTGGCGTTCGAAACACCAAATCTACAGAAAGAAACAGTACAATTGGGGTCTTTGTGGACTTCCAACAACACTCATGTGTTGTATGTGCTGGCGGAGACCAATCCTCCGCGACCAGTCCAATTAACGTCTAGGAACAATATTTATCAATGAGAATTCAGCCTCCCGCAGGCAAGTCACGTACGAATGTCCTCATTGATTTTGAATCGTGAATTTTCTTGGCCGGGCAGCACACGGAATGTATGGGCACCGAAATAGTCACGCTGATGGTCGTTTATCAGTCAAACTCTGTTATATAAAAAGAGTGTCGGTTTACTTGAGCCTGAATGAGGTTGGCGGGTACTATTTCACTACGATAACCATCAAAGAAGGCCAAGGCTGTGCTGAATGCTGGTGTAGGGATGCCCCACAAGACAGCCTGGGCAATGACACGTCTCCAGCCAGGCTGGGCCTTGTGGACCGCTGGATGTCCATAAGTAAAATGAAGTATACCCACTGAGGAAATGGCACTAACCTTTGTTGAAGAAGTCGTCAAAGAGAAGAGACTCTAATTGAGAGTTCTTCTCATATGCTGCCGCTATGTCACCAAGAAAGACGCTCTACGTGAAGCGGTCAAGTCGGGTGCTTATGCGAAAAGGAGGGATGAATCAACCTTGATGATGCATCCTCCACGCCACATGCTTGCAATTCCAGCATAGTTCAGGTTCCAACCAATCTGTTGCATGATCAGAAGCCGTCAGGTAGAAAGGCGGGTTGACTAACCTCCTTAGCGGTCTCTCTCATAAGCATGAAACCCTGGGTGTAAGAGATAATCTTGGAGGCATACAACGCTTGCTCGAGGTCATCAATGAACAGCTGTTTATCTCCACGGAATGGTTCTTTCTGAGGGCCTGCAATGTGTTTGCTAGCCCTGACACGCTCCTCTTTAATGGAAGATAAGCAGCGGGCAAACACTGCCTCTCCAATAAGAGTAACTGGTATTACTGAGTAAGACAACATCGTCTTGTTCAGATAGATAAAACTCACCGGCCGTTCCGGCATCAAGAGCAGCGATAGCAGTCCACTTGCCCGTCCCCTTCTGCCCAGCCTTGTCCAAGATCTTAGAAAGCATAGGTTTGCCATCTTCATCTTTAAATTTGAGAATATTCGCAGTAATGTCGATGAGGAAAGAGTCAAGGACACCCTTGTTCCATGTGAAGAAAATATCTGCAATCTCATCTTCCGAGAGACCAAGACCGCGCTTGAGAATATCGTAGGCCTCGGCGATGAGCTGCATGTCACCGTATTCGATACCTAAGGTACCAACGTAAGGGCTGAAGAAGATAATAGGAAGGTTAGACTCGCCATTGTGGACCATTTTGACGTAGTGTCCTGAACCAGTTTCGCCAACCCAGTCGCAGCAAGGTTCGCCATAAGCCTGAGCTGCAGTCTTCTGGAAGATTTCCTTGATCGCCGGCCAGGCGGCAGTTGATCCTCCAGGCATGAGTGAAGGTCCGTGGCGTGCTCCTTCCTCACCGCCAGAAACACCTGAACCGACGAAGAGAAGGCCCTTCGCTTCCAGCTCTTTGGTGCGACGGATGGAATCGGGATAATGAGAGTTGCCACCATCAATGATGATATCACCTTTTTCCAAGTGAGGCTCGAGCATTTTGATGAAATCATCGACCGCAGATCCAGCCTTCACCAAAAGAATGATTTTGCGGGGTTTCTTCAACTTAGAGACAAGCTCCTCGATCGAATGTGCGCCTTGGACGTTTGTACCTTTCCATTAACAATGAGATCGTGCTTTGCAGTTTCTATGAGACAGATTGAACCTTTTGCCTCGTTTGCGAGGAAAGCATCGACTTTGGATGTTGTTCGATTGAAAGCCACGACATTGAATCCTTTGTCATTCATATTAAGAATCAAGTTTTGGCCCTACTTCGTTGTTCACTCCTGTGCGTTATGGTGCTTGGTAGCTACATACCATGACAGCAAGGCCGATAAGGCCGATATCTCCACTAAAGGTATGTTATCCATGAGGTTGCAGAGGATCAGCGATAAAAACGTACGTAGCCATGATTAAGAGGGGAGGAAGAGTGAAAGTGAAGTGAACGATGAGAGGATGCGATAACAAGTGTGCTTGGTCATCTTTATCGTTTTTGGATGTGGCATGAGAGTATCATAATCGCAAGCTTGCAATTGATTCCAGTCGCTCTGTGGAAACGGAATCCAGGGTAACCAGGTACAACGGCAGCACGCTCGGGTCTACGTACAATGCATATGGCGCTGTAATGTTCTACGGATCCGCGTACGTGCACCCCCGAAATCCCCGATCATGACTTCCGACACGCACAACAATGGTCAGGTCTAAACCCCCAATGCAACACCTCGACCCTTCTCCTACACATGGGATCTCGACTCATCTCTTACCTGATATCCTGTGCGAAGGATGGGTCCTAAAGAAACGGCGAAAGAAAATGCAAGGTGAATGGCCACTTCTCAACCTCCACATTGACCTAATGCTTCCGAGTACAGGATTCGCACGTCGCTATTTCACTCTGTACCCTTCAGGGATTCTTTCCTACTCTTTTGAACCCGGCCAACCTGTTCGCGACCAGGTCTCTCTTCATCATGCTGCCATTTCGACAGCCCCTGGTCGTAAAGATATCCACATTGATTCCAATACTGCGACATTTCATATCAAATGTCTGAGCATGGAAGATTTCAATACATGGATGGTGGCCTTCAGGTCAGGCTCTCTAAACGTGTCCCTACGATGGTAGTTGAACTTAGTTGAACTTTGTTGCAGGAAATTCGTTTCTCTTGGCACTGAGGTGCGCAAATCTGCCACGATGAAGCTCGCATCGCGCCATGAGAGCCTGAACCTAAGTAAAATTGGGTCTATTGCAGAAGAAATGGGGTCGGTACGTTCTTTACATAGTTATTGATTCGTAACATTAATCCTGCAGAGTATTTCAATCCTGGAAGACACCATTATGTCAATGGTACAGGAGGTCGCAAAGTCAAAGTCTCATCACAGTCTGAACAAGAGAGACAGAGAGAGATCGAAGGACCACGGCAAGGAATCAAAATTCCATCTTTTTAAGAAATGTGAGGCGAATTGAGCCTATATGCGACTGTTATATAATTTATCTTTGCAGCATCCAATCAAGCCATCGCTACTGATAGTAGTATGTCCGACAGCGTTGTCCCTGATCACATGCCCCTGTCTGTGCAGCGCGTTATGGCTGCTCTAGATAACATGAAAGTCCAGCATGCCGCACTGTTAAAGTCATTGCCAGCTCATCCAACTTTCGATTCAAACCGATTCATGCAAGCTCCTCTCCCTATCACAGCCGAGGAGGAAGAGCAACACGATCAACTTGAGCAACGCGATAGTCCTCGCTTGATGTCACCGATATCGAAGCTATCCAAAAAGTCATCGATTTCAACCTTTGTTAGTGACAGTGTGCATGAGTGGTTCGATGCTCTTGAAGGTGCAGAAGAGTTTGTCATGGATGTGCAGATTACACCAGAAGGAAGCGGGCCACCAAGTCATTTGTTCGCTAATGACACTCGGAGTGCTGTAAGCCATCAAGAAGACTCTAGTGCTGATACAGATACAGAAGAGAGTGACAAGTCACTATCGCCTGACGAGAGGCCGCGAGTCATTACTGGATCATCTAATGAAACTTCGAGGGTAATTTGGAGGACCAAGCTGCCTGCATCTCCGGCTGGTGACGAAGGGAGTCTATTTGCAATATTGAAAAAGAACATCGGGAAGGTATGCATGTCTTTAAAGGTGTTACGATTTAATCTTATCCAAATCAGGACCTGGCTACGATTACGTTTCCCGTCTCTTTCAATGAGCCTCTGACCCTGCTTCAGCGAGCTGCGGAAGAGGTCGAGTACTACAGCCTCCTTGAACAGGTTGCTGAATCAGATGATATGGTTGACCAGTTTTGCTACGTTGCGGCTTTCGCAGTCTCGAGTTACGCTCACACTCGATATCGCTCTGGAAGAAAAGGATTGTCAGTTATTTCATTCTCTAGCTTGTTCTCGGGTTTCTCACGCTTTGATATCAGCAATCCCATGCTAGGCGAGACGTTCGAAGACCAGCGCATGAGGTTCATTGCGGAGAAAGTCCGACACAATCCCTTGGAAATCGCATATCATGCTGAAGGCGTAAAATGGGAATTGTACGGTACCTCTTCTGCCAGGACCAAATTCTGGGGTAAGCAGACTTCATCTTGATAAGCTTTCCTCGAATTTCATTTGGCTCAGGTAAAAGTCTGGAAGTTATTCCGCTCGGCACGTCGCACCTAAGAATTGGCAATGACCATTATGTGTGGTAAGGCTGCTACAACCTCGACGTGCAACGTACTGAGTCGTTGAGCGCAGGAAAAAGCCGTCGTCATTCATGAGAAACCTCATGATGGGGACAAAATATCTCGAGCATTGTGGTCAGATGATCATCGAAAACTCTCATAATCAAACTCGCTGCGTTCTCGATTTCAAGCAGGGTGGATATTGGGGTCCTTCAAACGTTGTCTCAGGAGTCATTTACGGAACAACTGGTGACATTTTAAGCCGCATGGAAGGTAAATGGGATAATCAAATGGCACAGACATTCGATTCATTACATTTTCGTGTGCTTTGGCGGATGACCCCGTTTCCGAAGAATACCCATGAATATTATGGCTTCACTTCATTCGGCTTTACCCTCAACGAGTTGACAAGGGATATTATTGGGAAACTACCTCTCACGGATTCTCGTCATCGGCCTGATGTGCGAGCACTTGAGAATGGCGAAATAGAAGTCGCGGAGGAGCAAAAAATCAGGATCGAGGAGATGCAACGGGAGCGTAGAAGACGGGGAGAAGATCGACAGCCCCGATGGTTTAAACAAGTTGGCGATGAATGGATGTATTCTGGGGGTTATTGGGAAGCCAGAGACAGAGGCTGGAAGGGCGAGGATATCCTCTCGTTATGGTGAATCTGTATCACAAACTTTTTACAGCTAGACGGCGAGTTATACTATACGATATACTAATATCATGCATATCTTACGATCCAGATATTAGCGGCCTGACCCTGTTATAGGAATGTCGATCGTGTGTTTCGATGCCATCAACGACCAATGTTCGTCTAGCCTTGGGTACCAGTCAGTAGTAATAATCGACGATCAATCTCAGCAGGCTTTTTGCGGACTCGTCAGTTAAGTGACCGTGTAGTAGTAGTTTGGCTCCGTGTGAGGAGTTTTGCTTGGTCTTCACTGATTAGTTGTTGTACTCACAGTGTCACTGGTGGATTTGAAGTAATCCAATGGATGAAGGTTCCTTTTGAGAACATATGCTGAACCTGATTCCATGGCACAGTTGCAACAAGTCGAGCGATCATTCGTAGCGGCGCTGGACAACTGACCTTCCCACAATAATAGCCTTATTTAGCCTGGTACCCGGCGCGGGGGTTTAACCGCCAAGGGCAAATGTTTTGAACTTTAAATCTCCGCTCGGAAACAACCATGCAGGTGACTTGACGCGTCGACGCGTTCACGATCGTTTGTTTATTGTCGGATTAGGCATTGAATATGCCCTTCCCAATGCATTTGGTGTTACATTGTAGGGTGTGGTACCCTGGATTGCGAACGGGAATGAATATGGGGTGATTGGAAAATAGGATATTGGGCCTGGAAAATGAGCCGCTGGTGCAGGCGTCTGAGGAAAGTTTGTTGGTAAAGCATCAGTATCATCTCCATCATCTGATTTACTGCCAAGTGCACTAGCTTGCATGATAGGACGAAATGTAGCTACATTTAATACCGTACACCCGATTTGGCTGTGTGGTGCCTAGCCGGCATTGCTCGGCTTGAGCGTGGAGTTTGAAATCTCGTGAGAATTGGGGTTGGCTAAGAAGACCCCCGCGCCGGGTACCAGGCTTTATATAGTGAACGACTATACTACAAGACTGGCTACAGTTGCGGACAACTAAAGCCAACAAATTAATTATCTCGGGAACCAGATTTTTTGGCAGAAATCTGACAACGGATCTGAAATCGGACGGGGAAAAGGAGCTCAAAAATGGTCTTTTTGTATTATTCCCACGGGTTTTTGGCCGCGCCAAATTTTCGGGCAAGATTTTTCAAAAGTTAGGGTCTACAAATGGCTAAATCTCGGTACCTAGGACTCGGCCAACCCAGCAACCGGGGTTGCCGGGTTCATCAAGACATCGATGGCCATCATGACCGTCTGGTTGATGGCACGGTGCTGCTTTTGCTTGCGCACCGCCCACGCAGCAGCGGCACCCGTCAGACCCTTACGGTAAGCACTCATAAACCGCCACGATCGGTTTATGAACCGCTGTATCACCTCTTTCGGGCATTCTTCAAGGAAGCGCTGGGCTGCCTCCTTCGCGTCCTTGAAAGTTTTCTTCTCGACCTCGCGATAACGGTACTTACACCATCCCCAGTACTAGCAGCCAAAAAACCTATCAGTACATATGATGGTGGTTAGAATAACAATTCCATACCATCTCGATAGGATTAAGTTCACAGTGGAACTTTGGAAGAAAGATGCACTCATGCCCTCGGGAGTGAATGTAAGTTTCGAGCATGGAAGGCTGATTCTTGAAATCATCTTGTTGACTGAGGAGACGAGCCATACAACAACCTGTGTTTTCAATGGGGCATACCGGTGAACATTTCGCACGTAATTTTGAGACATTGAAACCGCGTTCTTGAAGTACACGTTGCATTCCCTTTGGCTGACCATTTTCGAGGGTCATCTTTTGGGTCTTGCCGCGGTGCTCTGGGACTGGATTCGACTCGGGAATGACAGTGTCACGCTGTTTGCGTTGCTTCCCGCCGTCCGATTTATTCATCTCGAAAGCTTTGAGAGTGTCGGGTGGCAGAGAAGCATGGGCAGAGGATTGATCGAAAATAAAAAGTGCCTGTTTATCTGGATGTGCGAGCTCGAAGACTTCACCAGCATCTCCCATTTGCACCAGAAGTTGATCAGTGTCCCACCATGCATCTCCTTGAGATCCGGGATAAATGATTTTGGTCGAATCACGGAGGACACGACCAGATCGGTCAACGTGGATGAGACGACCATTTTCGGGGTTAATGAATGCGGAGACATGAATGAGTCTGCCGCGACCTTTTTTCCGCAATGGTTGTTCATCCTTTCGAAGCCAAGCACTGCGTGATTCCTCGTTGGCATGAAATGTGCTTTCATCGTGGAAGTTGGGGATGATTTCGTGTTTACCAGGAGCAAGATTTGGTGCGACACGCTTTAGTTCTGGCCCTTTGTAATGAGCCATCCATCTCTCAAACTCTGCCATGGCCGGAAGAAAAACCTGCTGCCGATATTCCACAACATCCGCACGCTCATGCCCATCCATGTATACACCCTTCTTCACAAGCGTGTTGCGCCATCCCAATTTGATGAGCCATCGACGTGCCGTCCGCACGCAAAGGGGTTTCCGAGTTGTGATCCCAAGGTCAGGCAGAATAATTGTGTTGAGCGCGACCTGTAGCTTTTTTGGTGTGACCTTTCCTGTAGGTAAACTCTGCAGATATGAGAGTGCTCGCTTCTTCACGTTCTCATCCTTCAAAAGTGACCGTGCATTCTTGTATCCACCTCGCCGCTCGACTGGTAGCTGCTCAAATACCTGGTAATGTCGGGCCAGTGCACGCACCCTTTGTGCAAAATATTTGCCAGCTCCGTCATGCCATTGTCGAGCGATCTCCTCACTCGCTCCAATCCGTGATGCCCCCTTCAATTTCAGAGTTGCAAAATTTGATAAGATCATGTATTGGTTGATTGCAGCAAGCGTTAACAGTTTGCTACGCTTTTTCAGATCTTTCTTGATTTGTGTTCGAAGAGTTCCCCAGTCTTTGATCTCGGTGGGAGAGGTCTGAACACCCTCGTCTAGTTCATGCTCCCATGCCTCTGCTGCATCCTCTTCGGCTAAACCATGGATGTGTGCGGCTGACTCCAATTCTTCAATATCCTCATCCAAGTCTTCCTCAATCTCCTCAATACTGGAGGCAGCAGCACTTGACGGTGGACAAGTCACCATCTCTGGCGATCCTGATCTCTCATCTGAATCTGTTTCCAGGTCGGAGATGCGTCTGATTTGTGGAATTACAGGGCTGGTCACATGTGGTGACTCGCGATTGTGATCGGATGGAGGAATTTCGATGCTCGTGTCATTGTCAGATATGGTGATGGTGGGCCCAGTGTCAATGTCTATTACAGGCTGTGACTTTTGTAGTGAAAAGAATCCATTGAGACTTGTCTGTCCCTTCCAAGATGCAGCATATCGTTGTTGCGATCGCAAGGATTTGCTCATAACATCTGGGCCTTTTGCGTATGTTGTTGGACGCGCTGCATTAAAATGTAAGCATATGGTACTTCTCAATTGAGCAGCTTGTTACCTTTTTTCGTTGCAGTTTGCCTACCGCGCAGTTTAGCTGGCACCCAGTCCAAATCATTTGGATCGTCTTCAGCCGCCATCACAACCAATCTCTCGGCAAATTCCTGATCCTCAAGCTCATCCCAATCACTCTCTGCATAATCCTCAGCATCCATCTCTTCTCCCTCAGAATCAGAACCCTCAGCTTCACTGCTTGCCTGATCCTTCATGACTGACCCTTCAGATCTCGCAATCACTGCATTGCCCAATCCGATGACCTTCCTGAGATCGTGACAGGCTTGAGAATTTGATGGTCCCAAGGGAGAAACGTTCGAAGATGAGTTATTTTGGAGTTTTGTGAGATTGCAACGCTTTTTTGGGGGGCGGCCTCTGGGTTTGGGTGGCATAGTAGGAATTATTTTGCGGCGGGAGGAAAAGATTATCTTATTTTTTTTTGGTGGCGTCAGATAGTACTCATCGAGATCTGTTCAAAAATGATTTTTTCGAGATTTTATCGAATTTTTTCGGTCCGCGCCAAAATTTTGGACCCCTTTTTGAACAAATCTTCACTTTTGGGGAATTGGCTCTTACCAATCATTAGAGCAGGTCAATTCCTAGCTATTCCGATGGTTTCCGGACTATTTATCGGCCTCTTGGGGTGTCAATAAATCAGTCAATAAATTTGTTGGCTTTGTTTGTCCGCAACTGTAGCCAGGCTAAGCCTTATTATAGTAGTGCATCATGCTCATGATCTAAATGGTCAGGTATGAGTGGAAAGGCATGCTCATTGTTGCTCATTTGGACTGTGAGAATGATGTACTGAAATGTATGAGTGTTGCCAACAGAAGGGGGATAACATCGTGCTCGACGTTGATGATGATGAGTACCTAGGACCGTGAGAGGAAGCGACGTTCTTGATCTGGATACGGAAGGTATAGCCACTGTCCGGATATAGGCGTGGGCGGAGGGAGCGCGGAGGGGCGGAAGGACTTACTGGTAGAATTTTCGTTTTGCGAGGGAACTAATGCCGGTGTTGGGTTTTATTGAGATCAAGCCTTATGAAACTAGATCACGAGCATGATGCACTACTATAATAAGGCTATTATTGTGGGAAGGTCAGGTGCAACTTGGGAGCGGAATGTCACTGTCAGGGCGTCGGAGAGGCCTGGCTTTGCTTCGCCGAGCTCTTGCTACTTATGCTTCCCTTCCAGAGAAAAATTGCTCTTCTATCACTCCTCCCTACCCCGTTTTGCTCCAGAATCTCAAGCGTGTTCGCGGATTACTCGATCGCCCCTTGACCCTCGCAGAGAAAATCTTATATAGTCATCTCGTTGACCCGGAGAAATGTCTTGCTGGTGCAGGTAAAGTTAGAGGAGAAGTTTATCTGCAGCTGCGTCCAGAAAGGGTTGCAATGCAAGATGCTTCTGCTCAGTAAGCATGCCACATATATCCTTCAAATCCAGTTGTGCTCACAAGTCACGAATCGTAGAATGGCATTGTGAGCCTTTCAATCGCTTTTTACGGGTTTTTGAACAGTGTGTATGTGATTAGACTGCAATTTATGAGCGCTGGGATGTCTCAGTCTGCAGTTCCTACAAGCATCCATTGCGACCATCTCATTCAGGCTGTGGATGGCGCTGACCAGGATTTGAAGGTGCTGGAATCGAACAAGGAATGTTTTGCAGACTAATGCACCAACAGCGCTCTATCGTTTCAAATCAGGAGGTATTCGACTTTCTTCGTAGTGCAGCCGAAAAATATGGGATCGAGTTTTGGCGGCCTGGCTCTGGGATCATTCACCAGATCGTATTGGAGAACTACGCTGCTCCTGGAATGTTGATGTCAGTCGTGATTGCTTCAGGCCTCACTGATAATTAATCAGCTTCCAGGCTAGGGACCGGTACGGTGTAACCGTGAACAGCTGGGCCGAAATCTAACCAAGATGATGTAGACTCCCACACGCCAAATGCTGGTGGTCTTGGAATGTTGGCTATCGGCGTAGGCGGCGCCGATGCTGTAGATGCAATGACAGGAACACCTTGGGAACTCAAGGCGCCGCAAGTTATCGGTGAGCTTGTCCCATCTGATTCCAGTGTTCAGCTTTTTCAACCCTCTTAGGCGTCCATCTTATTGGCAAATTAAACGGTTGGGCAACGCCTAAAGACCTGATTCTTCAATTGGCTGGGAAGCTCACTGTCAGGGTGCGTGGATTTTGACTTCTTGCACTGCTGTGTGCTAGAACGATTGCTGTGATCAGGGGGGCACGGGCCGCATCTTGGAATATTTTGGCCCTGGTGTCTTCAATCAGTCTTGCACAGGTACGTGCGATCCTATATTGTTATAATGATAGTGACTCGATCGTAGGCTAGGTTTGGCAACCATTGCAAACATGGGTGCGGAAGTAGGAGCAACTACTTCAGTCTTCCCGTATACACCTCAAATGCGAGCTTACTTGAATGCAACGGGTCGTGCACCTGTTGCTTGCGCTGCTGATGCAGCTGCTGTGGAGGGCTTTTTGAGCCCAGATGAAGGTGTTGAGTATGACGAGGTTATTGAGATTGTACGAAACTATTTGCATCATTTGAATTTTCGTTGATAATCAAGCTCTAGAATTTGTCCGATTTAGAACCAACAATCAATGGACCTTTTACCCCCGACCTAGCAACTCCCATCTCTGAGTTTGGACGGTTCGTCAAATCGCAAGGTTGGAAAGATGAATTTTCTGCGGCTCTCATTGGCTCTTGTACCAACAGTTCCTACGAGGATATGGTAACTCAATATCATTGTTACTTTCACGGCGTGCTGGTGATGTCATTTGCTTTTAGACTAGTGTCGCGTCCTTGGCTCGGCAGGCAAAAAGTGTTGGACTTACTGCAAAGGTTAGCACATTGTCTCAATTTACCTTATTTGCTCTAATTCTCAGAATAGGTTCCCTTTTTATGTACCCCTGGTTCAGAGCAAATTCGCGCAACCATGGAACGAGACGATGTTACACCAATCTTAGAGGATGTGGGTGCGGTTGTTCTAGCGAATGCTTGCGGTCCATGTATAGGCCAAGTGCGTTCGGTATATCCTGAGTTCCTCCATGCCTTTCATCCGCCTGTCCTTATAGTGGAGAAGAGAGGATAAGAAAGATGAAGAAAATGGTTTGTCCACATATATTGAGAATTCAGCTCTATTGATATTGATTCTTGATTTCTTGATATATAGCAATACTCACAAGCTTCAACAGAAATTTCAAGTCAAGGAACGACGGTAATCGCCTTACAATGAACTTTCTTGCTTCCCCCACAATTGTAACGGCGATGGCATTCTCCGGCAAGCTATCTTTCAATCCCATCATTGATTCGTTAGTATTACCTTCCGGGAAAACTTTTAAATTCAGCCCACCTTCTGGTCAAGATCTTCCGTCGGCAGGATTCACGGCGGGAGATAAGTCATACTACCCTGAGCCGACACCTCGGCCCAACCCCGCTGTCGAGGTTGTCATCCAGCCGGGTTCACAGAGATTGGAATTTCTTGAACCCTTTCCAAGTCACTTTGGAGAAGCGGCTGAAAACCAGAGAGCCCTGGAGCTCCCTCCATTGGAAGTACTAATGCGTGTTCGAGGAAAATGTACAACAGACCACATATCGGCAGCAGTATGGCGTAGTCTTCACTAGCATAAATATTCCTGATGTTCTGTTGCAGGGACCTTGGCTCAAGTACAAGGGGCATTTGACCAATATATCGGAAAATCTGTGTACGTTCGAACTTCCAACAGTTGGAATGATTATTGCTGATATGCATATCTTAGTAATTACGGTGTGCGACGTCACTAATATCTGCAAGTCTTGTTCTGACATTTTTCAGGCTGTCAACGATGAGGGAGGTGATATAAATAAGGCCTATGATCACAATCAAAACATATCCAGTACCATTCCCGATATTGCCAAACGGTTCAAGGCGAGACGGCAGCCATGGGCATTGATCGTGGATGAGAACTATGGTGAAGGCAGCGCCCGAGAACATGCAGCTCTGCAGCCCCGCTTCTATGGTAGTTGGCGAAGTCTTGAACAAAAGCCGTCTGTGTTGACCAGTTCCATAGGATGCGCTATGATTATCGCCCGATCTTTCGCTCGCATCCACGAGACAAATCTCAAAGTCTGTTATCCTCCCTCAATGAAACACTTAAGTTGCTGACGTAATTTTCAGAAACAAGGGATATTGCCCTTATGGTTTGCGGACAAAGCAGACTACTCCAGCATCGGATCTGGAGACATTCTTGAAACACAAGGACTGGCCGAAACATTTCAGGGTGTGCCAGGTGCCATCATTAAGATCAAAGTCACAAAATCGAACGGGGAAGCATTTGAGATCCCGACAAAACATACTATGTCCACTGACCAACTGAAATGGCTACAAGCTGGTTCTGCTTTGAATCATATACGCTCCCAGACCATCTAGTTATTCGTCTGTACGATTTTAGACTGGAGGCGTTTCGTAAAAAATAGAATGTTGGGCACTGCTGACCCTTTCATCGTCTTTAATGCCTTTCAGGCTAAGTAGAGTATCCTTAGCAACTTCCATAACAGCGACAGGCATGCCAGCCAACTGGGCCACCTTTAATCCATGGCTATCACGGTTGACGCCAGGGCGTATCCGATATGAATAAGCGAAGTGACCGTCCTAAAAATACCCGATAAACAGTTGGAAATTACTCAGATGGCGAACTTACATTCGTTTCATCAACACCACTACAGAAAAAGTCAACTGTGCTAAAGGAGCCTTGACCGGATCGATTACCAGGATATCCAACCATATCCGAAAGTTCATGGAAATGCGTCGCGAAAAGCGTTCGACATCGGTTGGTAGAGACTAGATGATGAAGAGTTGCAAATGCTATAGCTAGGCCATCTTTGACTGTGGTTCCCCGGCCTACTTCGTCCATGATGACCTGAAAATACGATCAATATTGAGACAAGTCATTGAAAAACACTGCCATACGAGACTCTGGGGAGTCGCACGTCTCAGGATATCCGCAGTCTCGAGCATCTCGACCATGAAGGTACTCCGGTCATGGAATAAATCATCTTTAGCTCCTACCCTTGAGAAAAGTCTGTCCACGATACCGATTGTAGCAAATTCGGCCGGCACGAATGAGCCCACCTGGGCTAGGATAGCAATCAAAGCTGTTTGACGAAGCAAAGTGGACTTCCCCGCCATGTTCGGGCCCGTGATTACATGTAACATTGATCTAGACGATAGTTGGACAGAGTTAGGCGTGAAAACGCGTCCTGCGGCAAGGAGTCCTAGTTCAACAGTGGGGTGCCTGCCATTTTCGACCTTGTAGATGATGCTGAGAAGCTAATAGATTGGAAGCTTCAGATTCAGAGCTACAAAGACACTTACTCTTCCGTTAATAGTGGTCTGACAAAATTCATTTCGGTGGCAAGATTTGCAAACGACAGTGCAACATCCAGTTCGTCAAGGATGTGCGCGTTGCGGCGTAGAATTGCAGCACGACGGTTTACCTGGATCTCCGTTGTCAGCTATCGTCTCAGCTTATCTATGAAACTAGGACCTCATCGCGAAGAATTTCGAAAGCTTCTTTCTCCGCAGCAATGAGGGCCATTGTGGTTTCGGCAATCCGACTTCCCAGCTGGGACCATTCCTGCCATAAGGATAAATGAGACCTGTATTCATAGTTATATGCAGAAGAATTCTACCTTATAAAAGTAACACTGTGTCGAAGCGCTTTCGGCAATAGTCACAAATTCAGATGTCGCATTCAATCTGTGCTGGTCGCGTTTAGCTTTCCCAATATGAACATGCATGCCATGAGCAGGGGATGCGCGCAGCGTCAAAGAAGGGGCATCTATAGTAGATGTATTATGACAAATGGAAATAGTTAAGAAATGCACCTGCCATATCGAAGCTGCAAGTCTTTCTCAAGTTGTTCTCTTTTTTGAAAGAGTTCTCGGAGTGTTGCGTGAAGCATCGATAACGTCGGTGAGAAACTATTTATTTAAACTTCTTCAGTATACGGGCGGGCGGTAGTGAAGATAACACGAAATACTCTGGCTTGATCATCCATTTTCCGGGTCCATATCGCCACAAAGCGTTGTCAGCATTAACACTCTCCAGTTTATCACCGATGACCTGAAGGTCTTCAGATGCTGATGAGGAGTAGCTTGATGACGAAGGATATTCATCGTCTAATGCCATGATTATTCGCTTAGACAAGTCTTGTAGATCAGTCATGCGAGACATCAGTGCATCGATGCTTGTCCAACACGTTTTATGAAGACTTGTCCGTTCAGCAGCTTCCATGGTTCTTTCTTCCTTGAATCGCTTGATTACAGTGGACCATGTGCGAATTGTTCGATTTACAGCCAATAGATCGCTTGGATCGCCACGACCCATGGTAAATCTTTGAACAATACGTCCGACGTCTTCTACACCCGCCAGAGCTCCAGCAATATCAGCTCCAAAATGGGGTCGAGTAGAGAAAAATGCCACGACGGATTGACGCGCCTTAATTTCGGCTATCGATGTGCTTGGTGAGCCTGAGATTTCTGTTAAGTTTCAAATTCCTAGAGTAAGATATTCCTTACAGAGCCATCTGGCAAGGAGACGTGTTCCTCCGCTCGTGATTGTCCGTTTTATGACACTTAACAGGCTACCTTTGGTGCCCCCTTCTCGCATTCCTTCCCGAATCTCAAGTGCTTTGATGGTATGGGAGTCAATCTGCATACGGTCAGTAGTGCCCTCCCGATTTGGTGAAGAGAGAATCGGCATATGTTCCAACAGATTGGCGTGAAGATATGTCGTTAGTATATTGATGGCAGTGGTTTCCTGCGGGCTGAGGGACATTGCAAGAGAAATCCGGGCCTCTTCAACAGGAACAGGTGGTTGTGCCGTGTCAGAGATTCGAATTTTAACTGCTGATGAGCTCACGCCATTGGCGTGCAAGTCCTCCGAGAGAGACACAAAGGAGACGAAGTTATCTTCTTCCATGAGAGTTTGGAGGACGGGATGCGATTTAGTTGCCTCTAATTGCCTGTCCAGAACAACTTCGCGAGGGCCAATACGAGCAAGTTCATCGCGAAGGCTATCATACGTCGAGGGTCTGGAGAAAAATTCTCCTGTTGAGACGTCGATCCATGCCAAGCCAACATAGCAATCTCCCGATGAATCAACATCCTCGTCTGCACAGCTGATTGCGAGAAGATAATTGTTCTCGAATGGGTTGAGAAACGGCTCGTCAATGAGTGTGCCAGGAGTGATTACTCGAACTACTCGTCTGTCAAATTCCTTGACGCCTTTGTCGGAAAAGTGAGGAAACTCTTCGCACATAGCCACGAATCGTTTGTTTTGTTGCACCAGCACCTTCAGATACTTATCCACATGAACGAGCGGAAAACCACACATGGGAACCCGCCGACCATCCCATTTTCGCGTTGTCAACTTAATATTGAGCAGGTGAGCAATTTCTGTGGCTTGATCAAAGTATGACTAGAATTCTAATTAGAGCATTATATCCGGAGGAAGCGTATTAATGGTTCACTTCGTAAAACTGGCCCACTCGCGTAAGCAGCAGACAATGAGGAAACTTGTCAAGATTTTCCAAAATTTCCTTGGCAAGACTGTTCTGAGGGTGTCCACTTTTTTCTGTCAAGTGTAAGCTGAAATGGACAAGTCAGAGGTCCAAAATTACCTGATGTTTTAGACACGCTACTTGAACTAGCAGTGGGAATTTGCTTAGATTTTCTGGCTAGTAAAACTAGACACCTGAGACGAACCGAGCTCTGCACATGATGCAAGAGACATACCACTCATACTGCGTTCATCAGCACGAGTCTCAGGAGGAGAGTCCTCAGTGATATTTGTGGTATTCTCTTGAAAAAATTCGGTCATTAACTTTCTGGTACGTCTGACCTTGGTTTTCCCCAAGGATTCCCTTTCTTGGTTGTGTCAGTATGACGTTGCGCGGATCTGGGCGAAATGGTACTTGTACTAGAAGGCAATTCTGTCTTCCGCTTGCGGCGTTTACGCTGGGAATCGGGCAAAACTTCAGCTGAGCTGGAGCTATTTGAGACTACCATCTCCTGCGTATCTGCATCGTTTTTTTGTGCCTTACGAGCCCAGGCTGCTAACAGAACACAGAACATAAAATCGATGACTAGCCTCATGTATACGAAAGCGTACGTTCGGGACCCGCATGCCATTCTCCTAAAGGCGATGCAGCAGTTCCATCTGAACGTAGAAAAACAGATGGTAACGCGGAAAAAATTTTAGTCGTTTTCGTAGCAGTTCGCTTGGAGAGCGTGATGAGCGTGCATGACCTTGCAGCGTAATGAAGGGCCTTTGATCGAACAAGCATAGTCCATGCAGCAGTCAGCGGGTATTGGTGCGAGCTACTAGGAGTCCATTAAGGTATAAAAATACGGACACGAGACGCGTTTCTGTCAAAGCCAGTATTTGGTCACGCCACATGTCGGAGTTTTAAAACTGAAGGTCTTTGAACCTTTTCCATCCCTTCCAGCCAAACGTACATTTACAAAACTTCCTGTCAGTATGTCTTTTGCAGGAAGACGTAGAAACAAGGTTAAGAAAGGTGTTCAGTTTACCGTCATGGTTGTCGGTATGTTCCTTCTGCTGTTATCCAGTCATTCGCCATAACATGAGTTCGTTTTTTTTCCCTCGCGTTTTCTATTCCTCAAGGTGCATCTGGGACTGGGCGCACCACCTTTGTCAATACCCTTTGCGAGTCTGAGGTTTTGGCTCATAAAATCTCCGATGACCCAGACACAGCACACGTCGAAGAGGGCATTCGAATCAAGCCGGTCAATGTTGGTGAGTTCGTTTCCTTCACTTCTCATGGTTTCCCGATATTTTGTTTGACCCCATCTTCAATTAACAGAACTTGAGGAAGACGGTGTTCGCATCGCCTTGACCATTGTTGATACTCCCGGCTTTGGTGACAACATTGACAACGAATTTGCGTAAGTTTGATCGATTCTTATCCGGGTACCTCATTAAGGTTGGACTTTTGACAGCTTCCAAGAGATTGTTGGTTATCTTGAACGCCAATCTGATGACATCTTGGCGGAAGAGTCGCGTATCAAGCGTAATCCACGTTTCAGGGATAACCGAGTTCATGCTCTTCTGTACTTCATCCCCCCTACTGGACATTCGTATGTTTAGATTTGTATTACAGAATTCGGCTTACTTCTTTGGCGATAGCTTGAGGGAAATGGACATCGAGCTCATGCGTCGTCTCTCTCCCCGTGTTAATGTCATACCTGTCATTGGAAAGGCAGACTCCTTGACTCCTTCGGAACTCAGGGGCTTCAAGAAGCGTGTATGTGTGATTGGAGCTCCTCAGTGGTCTATCTCTGATGGTTAACTCACAGATCATGGAAGACATCGAACATTATGACATTCCGGTTTACAATTTCCCCTATGATGTCGAGGAGGATGATGAGGAAACAATCCAGGACAACAGCGAGCTTAGGGTATGCGATTCAAATTGTCATTTAATTGTCATCAAGCATACTAATACATGAAAATGCAGGCGTTGCTTCCCTTTGCCATCATTGGCTCTGAGGAGGAGATTGAAATAGACGGACAACCCGTCCGTGCTAGGATCTATCCATGGGGTATCGCTGAGGTCGACAACCCGAAGCATTCGGACTTCAGCAGACTGCGGAGTGCTCTTTTGAAGTATGTTGTATAGTCTTGCCTGGTATCTATTGATTCTATCTGCAAACCTAGTTCCCATTTAGGCGATCTGAAGTCCTTGACTCATGATGTTCTTTATGAGACGTACCGTACCGAAAAACTCTCGAGGACTGTTCATTCTGACACTCAGTTTGTGCCTTCAGTCTCGATGATATGCTTAAATGTTAATGTGCCTTACAGTGACTCTTCTATACTTCCGGAAGAACTCGCCAACCAGAGTGTGCGTCTTAAGGAAGAACAACTCCGTCGTGAGGAAGAGAAAGTATGTGCAACTTGCATAGCGTGCGACACGCATTGTTGATGAGAATGCTCTTAGCTTCGCGAGATTGAACTCAAAGTACAACGTGAGATCAATGAAAAGCGTCAAGAGTTATTGGCGAAAGAAGAATCTCTCAGGTCTGTTCAATTGATATACATTACGATGGTGTTCTAACATCCGCCGCTAGGAATTTGGAAAGTCGTCTTGCAGCTCAAGGATCACAGTCCGAGTTCCAGAACTGATTGCCTCACGCTATATGGAGATGAAAACCTTTCCGGTATGGCACTATACCCGTTATAATCAATGTTCATATTAGCTTGTGATCCACGCTCTTTCTTGTCTGCTACTTAGTTTGATATGGATAATTTGTTTTGTTCACCGTCGTTACATCATATCTTTGGACTTATGCTTGATGTTGTTCGTTGTATAGGGGTTTCTATAACAACGGAAGCAAGTTGAATACGTTGATCATAATCGTCAGTGACTAGACGTTGAGACATTAGAGGACTGACTGGTCAGTGCTGTTTAGCGATACCAAACCAGATACAGCAATGGACAAAATAGCACTAGTAGTACTGATAGTTTTGTGATGGTGATGGAGGCTTGCTGCCCGATCAGAACTTGGTTGATTCTTTTCGTTGTCAGTGTAAAGCACATATCCCGTTTTAACCTTTCAACTCTTACCCCCCCGACGGCCAACGGAGACAGCGAGGACGGTTTCTATCGACCAGGACAAAGAACTCGCGCAACGTTCTTGTCTTGTACAACTCACCGGCGCCGGCAATCCTGCTTTCTGCTACGATGGAAGTTGGATGGGAGTCGAGAACAGCTCTTCCTCGCTCGTCGCACGACTGGCACGATGCTCCTCCGCCTGCTTCAGTTTCCTCCTCCGCGCACGCACCTCCTTCCTTCACCTCAACTCAACGACGCCGGTCATCCGCTGCTCATACTCGACCCGCTGTTCCACCACCCAATCTGCCTATTCCAAGTGTGCCTGGCAGCTCCACGTCCGCAATACAGCACCCTTCTGTACCAGATCACTTGGAGGAACCTTATTTCAACGGCAGAGATACGCGTACAAGCTTGTCGACCACATCAGTCGCCTCAGCAAACCTGATGGCAGTAGCCTCCTTTGCCGAATCGCGGCATGCATTATTGCCCATCGAACCAACAGTGGAAGACCTGTCGGATCCCCCTCCTCGGTCTTTTCTTCCTTCATCGTCGTCATCATCTCGGGCCCCGGATACACGCGAAGATGTTATACCAGATCCAGAGCTCGTGACAGATCGACTGTTGCCTCCGCCTCGCGAACCTCGCGCAGAACCTCGGTTGCCATCGTCTCGACGAGCTTTAACCAAAGCTCTCGAACTCGCTCGTGAGGCGGTTCAGCTTGACACGATGAACGATAACCCGGAAGCTGCTGTTAAAGCGTATGGTCGCAGCGTCGCCCTGTTAAGTGAGGTTATGGAACGGGTTCGAAGAGGCGAAGAGAGCACTGAACCTCCTAGGCGACGGCGACGTCGAAGCGTCGCCGCCCAAGAGGAAGAAATTAGGAGACTGCAAAATATTGTGCGTGGATTGCAGTTTTCTGAAGACCACATCATGGACTTACAGCCTTCATAGCATGATACTTATGCAGACCGTATGAATATTCTTAGTATCATCTATAGCATACCCGCAGTTCCATATTCGTCATCGTCCATGTACTCAGCCTTAACCGACTCGTCGACGACGCTGACGCTCATGAGTGACTCAAGCGCGCCGCTCACGCCCACACGCAATGCTTCTCCTTCCCCATCCCTGTCATCAGACTCATCTCCTCGGATACCTCAAAACAGTCAGGTTCTTCCTAACCTCCATAACGATTACCAATTACATTCAGACGAACAAGCAACGTACGAAAGGGATTTCCTTAATCCAGAAGCAGTCAGCTCCGCTATGTTCCCTCTGAGCGCGTCCGGATCAGGTCTCCCCTTAACATCACACCATCCATATGCTAATCAATATGATCCTCCTCAACAACCGGCACCCTCTGTGGCTCCAGTAAACCGTTCATCAGTCGTCCCTCGCAGGGCTCGCGCATCATCCAATCTCCATCTCCTTCCACCTCCACCGCCTCCTTCTAGCTCATTGCCTCCTGCCCCTACTACTGTCGTAGTGGAACCTTCGACTAATGCATCTTCTCAGAGGCAACCTGACGGACGAATACGTCATCAAAGTGAGTTTATAAGTCACAGGAGGACTGGTTCAAGCGGGTTGGAGGTTTTGACAGAGGAATACGATGATGCAGAGGGGTCCAAACGAATCATAGATGAAAAGGGTTCGAAAGCCAACCCCACTCGAAGTGCGAAACATGATTTCCATCCTTTGCCTCCTACACCAACGGGAACACCAGGGACACCTCGCAATCCTCCGACACCCTCTAAACCGCCACCGTCTCCACGCTCATCAAACATTGTAGCTCCTAGGCCGCGAGGTACTTCCCAGCTCACCACCCGCTCAGAAATGGCGAGTCAACCTGCCTTCATCAACCCGACAGCAACTCAGGGAACAATTTTCCAGCGGAGGACAAAGACGTCGGCACCCCCAAGCTCACGCTCGACTTCACCTGCAGACTCAATTGCATCCGCGGGATCTAGTCCACATCCCAAATCAGCCGCCTCGTTACCAGGTATCACGACTATCGGACCCGTTCCAGGTCGAAGTCGGTCCTCCTCACAACCAGGTCGGCGACCGTCCCTTGTGGGGGGGCGGATCTCTCCTCTAGATCCCCGGCCGCCTCTCCCAGGAGCTGTTAGTGTAAATGGATCGGCCATGCGCAAGGTTTCAGTTCATTCCAAATTCAACTCAAGTACTCAACCATCCCAGCTTTCGATCCAGACAGACCTCTCGCCACCCCAAACTGGAAGTAGTGCTCTGTCACTTGTTCCACCCCTGCCTGTCTTTACGGGTAATTTGCCAACGACTCCTACATCACCGCTTCCCCAAGCGCCGCCTACTGACCCCCTTCTAAAACCCTACTATATGATGAGTCTCTTGCGGACCACTATGGTTTCTACCACGGGTGGGTATGTGACTCGTCGACTACATGTCCCTCACGAGGTATGGTCTCAGGGTGGCGCGAAACTTTCAAATGTGTTAGACAAAGTGCGCGTGGTTGCGATATTGTGTTCTGCGTTAGAGGAGCTTCAAAATAGTAGCTCGGAATATTTTGGAGCGGGGAATGTGAGCAGTGGGCTCGCATTGGGCATTGGCAGTATTGGGAGGAAGGAAGCGGATGCATGGCTTGCAAAATTGGAGGACTTTTCCTTGGTGTGTGATGGTGTTGTGACGAACTTCGGTAAGAAGCTGGGTGTAGGAGAAGGCTTTGTCCTCAAGAAGACAACTTGGGGAGACAAACTCACCCGAAGCTTCGACAAGTTTACCAACGGGAAAAAGTAAGATGATTTTTATACATGATTCGTGAATGACTGACAGGTCGATTCTAGTCTCGACTCTCCCGCTGCCTATGTTCGGGGTCTTGAAAAGCTTTTCCTACATGCACAATTACTGGATGAGCATACAAAGGCTGCGTTGTCCCAACCTGTGGCACCTTCATATGCTGCGTTTCCTGTGGACATCCGCACATCTGCTGAGCAGAAGCTACAACGTGCTTCTGAATTCTTCGCGAGTGTCGTGTTGATGTTTGTGATTAGAGATTTGTCACAACTTCTCGACAAGTATGCGAAGAAGTGCGAGAAGTGGTTGGCCGAATAATTTACTCCTACTGCTAAATCTCAGTATTACATCCTGCAGTCCCTCAAATCATGGTTTTACGCCCTACTATTCCCACAGCCAGGAATGAGCATTTATGCCTATATTTTGCGCCTGTATCAGATTGCATAATGGCCTACATATCGTCTGCAGTATCATCTTCCATCATTTTCATCACATATTCGTTCCATCGTGACCTTTCTTCCAATGACCCACTTGATTGTGCTGTTGTTCTTCTGCCATTCACATATTGTGGCTTTGTACACGTAGTACCCGCATGTAGAATATTGCTGAGTTCTATGTGCAGATAGATACTCTTGTTTCTTTCACAACACGTTTTACGAAACGATACAAAATATATACAAGATAATAATAAGCGAGGCAAGGACTCGTTCTCGCCGTTCATTCCCAAGTTTATCAATCTGATAAGTATCCATGTGGATCTGTAACAGCAACTTGCATGACAATTTGCTCAGACTCTGGAGTGGGTTCTTTGCGCCGCAGGGCGCTTATGACCCGAAGCCGTTGAACTGAAACAAACGAAAAAATGAGGTTAGGGAGTAAAAAAGAAAGTAATATAACAGACTGTAATCGTGTCGAATATGTTCGCCTTCGAGCTCCAATTCGTTGTCGGAATCGAGAAGAGGATCCGTGGTAGATATTATGTGCCAAGTGTCTGGGACTCGAAAGTTACGAAAAGATCATAGGTCTGAAGGCTAAGTTCGAGCTCACGTTGCAACATCGACCTCGGAGCTACAGAACGTAACCTTGATGGGGGCCGTTGTGGTCTGTCGTGCATCTGTTTGGAGAAATTCTTGCTATATGGAGAAAAACGGTGTCGGTGAGCAGGATCTACAGATGGTCCTACAGCTAAGTTCTGATGAATGGTCACGTGAGTTTCCATCGTTGGCAGAAGATGACGCTGGTATTGATGATGTGGGTATTGGTTTGTGGTGGGATGGGCAGTGGAGACTGTTGATTCAAAAACCTTGATCTCCAGCTGAAGCCTGAAGTGAAACCTAACTTACGTTGGGGAAGGTCATGTCCATTCTCACTTTCTGGCGCGGGAGTGCACATTTCTCCTTCCGCGGTCTCTTCCTTCAATTTAGAGCGGCGCGATTTTCCTGCCGTCTTCTTCATTTTGGAAGTCGAAGGTTTGGCTTTTGCGACGCCACGCCTGCCTTTCATCTTGCGTTCGGTTCCATCAGGAACAGCTTCTTCATCACCTCCCAAGGCCACAGCAGATGCTGTAATAAGAGCCTTGTTGCTTTCCTTCTCTTCGTGAGACTTCAAAATCTCGGCCCGTTGTGCAACAAGCTTCCCTGCTAATGTTATTTCTTCTGGAGGATCATTATTCTCTTGTGCTGCTTCTTCCTCCGAAAGAAAGACAAAGCTGGGCATATTACCGCATCTATGATCAGCGAAGGGATTGGAGGGGCCATCCTCATCGTAATTGTCATCACCATCTGTGGAAGAGGCTTCTAGATAATGATAACAAAGCCACAGAAAAGCATGGGCTCGGCTCAAGGAAGAAATGTCCCTGCGCAGGAATATATCGATGAAATCAAGGTGATTAGAAAAGTGTGCTTGACTAATTGCCTAGGTAGAAGAAAGGTCAGTAAACAGCCATAGTATCATCACTGGTGCAAATAGCATACAGCTGAGTGGTTTGCCATAACAAATATGAGATTCGTGACTGTTGTTGATGGAATTCGACCGGCCCTCTGAACACGAACGATAATGAGAGACGAGGTTGTCAGTGTTTTTACCGTAATCAGAGAAATAGACACGCACAACTCGGGCAAGGATTTCTGCGGGGATTGACGGTGTGTTTGCTTGTTCACCATCAAGAATGCTCGACTTTAAGATGTGCTTGATACGGGGCGCGTCCTGAAGATTGCCATTGGTCCTCTGGAGTGCCGGAATGGGATGGTATGTTCGAATTGCAGTTTTCATTTCCGGGAAAACTATCAAATAGGTATCAGCACATTCCAGTAGACGAGCTACAGGGTGCCTACAGCTCATGGTAGTATTAACGCGTCCAACATTTACCAGTAGAGCGAGCATTCCGAAGTCCTCCGCGAAGGTCTGAGAATCAAGCATCTTGTCTTTCAAAGCCTTCGTTGCTTTCGGGGAGTGCAGGATGTATTTCAGGTAGAGATTGCGGAAACATATTTTCGGGCTTGGACCGACATCAGAAGGATATGGATCAGTGAACACGTCGTGTGTGTCGTGGAATATCTTGTATAGTACATCGTATTGGATGTCAGCACGCGTGAGGGGTTCGCCATCGGCGCGCTTGAGGGCGATTGTCCTTCTTGAAGGTGTAGATGGACTTGGGCGTCGCGACATCGCTGCCAATGTACGACGACGTATGTCGGCTATGTAAAAAAAATAACTAACATAAAAGCTGTGAAGTTTTTTTTACATAAAATAAATGACTAAACACACATTGATTACCATGCTATGTACCATTGACCACTAGTAAGGAAACTAAACCATAAGAACTAATGTAATAAAGGTTACAGACGAGGTATATGCCCGAAGAGCTAAAAATGACAACACGCAAGTATGTTCTGTCTCTAGTGCTCTGTGAGCCAATCTTGCCATTAGAAACGGCGTCACAGATTACAAAAAAATGCTGACTGACCCGATTTCCAGAAGGACAGAGTGTGCTCTAGGACTTCTACAACCACACTGCTCCTATACATCAGTCCGTGATCTGCGCCTTTAACAACCGTAACAGAACATCTGTCTTCCCCCATATTATGCTCCATCCATCTGACAGCATTCTCAGCAATCCTTTCGTCCTTATCCCCGTACCATATTTTGACAGTATGAGGGTAGGAGGAGTAGGAAAATCCCCAGGGATGATTTTCATGGTTCAGAATTTGCAAAAGATCACTGTGAGTTCCTTTCGCTGACTCTGAGTGTGATGCAGCGATAAGTGCGTTACCCAAGGCCGCTTGATGAGCATTACCAGGTCCCATGCTGACAGTGAAAGAGGAATGAGGGGTAAGGGAAGGTGATGCAGGCAGTGACAATGTAGGTTTGGGAGGCGTGAAAGAAATTGATCGTCGTCTATGAGACCTACTGTGCTGCACGTCACCAGTATTCGAAGACTTTGAAGCTGTCGCAGTAAACAAGTCTTTTTGAGTGAGAGACGTTTCTGAAGTGGATCTGACCCAATCAAGATCATTCAGTCCTAGACCAACCTCAATTTTAAGTGAAGGCGGTAGATGGGGACTGGGAGGCGTTGATTTCTTTGATGTTGTTTGTGACCTGCCTTTGAGCGAGCCCATGGACCGAAGCGCTTTTAATTTCCTTCCTCCAGGTTGAGGTTGAGCTTTTCCTTCCGGCGACTGAGGTGAATTTGATGTCCCCTTGAATCGATTCAAGAATCCTCTAGAAGTTTTTCGTTTGGTAACAAATGCCTCGGTCCCGTCGCCAGCTTGCGTGTGGGAGGATGGACGTGTTCCCCCCGTCCCTAATGTACTTCGACTTTCAAAGCGACCCTCGAAGTCTCTTAGATCGTCGTATTCGCTAAATGTACTCGATCCTATGCTTGGGCGACGTTGACCTTCTGGAACAGGCGGATAAACATCAAGATTTCCATTCGAACGAGGGGAAGCTTGATGGTCGGACGCGGGTGATTTCAGAGGAAGTTGAGCATTGTATCCAATCCCCTCGTATGGTATCGTGGGAGGTTTTCCGATCATCCATGCTTGTATTTTCCATTCGGCGGCCTGTGCAGTTTTGAGAATTCCGTTCGGGACGTACTTTAACCACTTGTAGCTGTCTGTAGAAGCTGAAAGTTAAAAAGAAAGACATCGTACTTGCTCAAAGAGAGGAACTTACTGCCTTCGCTACCACCCACCCAAGGCGCCAGTAGGCAAATATCACCGCGAATACGCGATGGAATTTTGTTGGCGAAGGATAATGCGTAAGGCGCTCCCGCCGAATGCGCCATGACGCTGCACTGACCAATATGCAATAGATCGAGCACTTCCTCAACCACAGATGCCCATTGCATGATACCTTTGGCAGATTTGGCTCGAGGTTCCGTCCGTCCAAGACCCCAACTGTTATAAAAGTAAGCACCAATACAAGATTGTAGAACAACAATGACATACCGGTCTATTGTGATGAATCTGAGATTCAGGCATTCTGCCATCTCATCATATAAGCCCATGATATGCCGCACACACCCTAAACCTAAAAATACGACCACTGGATGGCCGGTTGGACACCCTAAATCAGAGAGACTCACAGTCAATGGGTTATCGTGTGAGGCATGAGGGGATCGAGTAAGTTTCAACAGAGTAGTTAATCGGGAAGACCGCAAGTATTGCGCAACTTCTTGGGAAGCTGAATGTGGCTTGTTTAACGAAATAAAGCTGGCCGTGTCGAAAGGAGAAGGTGTGAGGTGATATGACGCAATGGACGATGAATATATCGAAGAACCGACACCAGGATCGGAGCGTGGAGAATAAATACTTGCATTGTCAGATATGATGGAGTGTCGCTTGGGAAACGATGATGGAGGAGCTGGCGGTGGCGGTTTGACAACCATTTGATTGCGTAAAGTGCGCAAAACTTCATCAGCTACACTATCTATTGAAGACCGGGACATCATCTCGGCCTCCTCCTGAGGATCAAGTGGCTCAGGTTCAGATTCAGGTTCTTCATGAACCGTGGCATGGCCCTGACTATGCGCATACAAGGAGGACCGTGCAGTAGATGGCCTTGGCCGAATGTGGCTCTCTGGGGGTCCATGAGAACGAATGATTTCAGATATCGAGGGGATAACACTCTTTTGCTTGCCAGAAGGTGAAACTGGTCTGCGAAGGGTGTCAACCTCGTCAATGAAAGCGGGACTAGAAGCCTCCTGTGGGGGTGATCTGTTAATGCTCGGGAGTGGGGAAATGGTTGAATCTGAAGCAGTACGATGTGGGCGTGGTCTTCGACGACGAGGGCGTGTAGAGACAGGAAGATGAGAGTCATCTTCCTCGGAATCACTCGACTGGTTTGCAGGAGGATTGGACCTGCGTCGCATCTTTCCTCCGCCTAGGATAACGCCTGGAGGGGGAGTGGGTAACGGAGGTTGGTAAAGAGGATGATGGCCTGGTATCCCAAATCTAGAACGACTGGAGATGCTTGCACCGCTCGATAGAATGTCGTCTCGTCCGTTCATGCCATCGACAAGAGCGTCCATGGTTTCCACGCCTGATATGGGAGCTGCAACCACAACAGGGAAATGTTCAAACGAGTCTCTAAATGGATTAATATCAACTGGAGTACAAGGAGGGGTTTCTGTATGCTGAGTAGACGATGAGCCAGAAAAGCGAAATTGATGGATAGAGGTGTCCTCCCTGTTCGACCTCCTCGAAGGACCGGTACTTGATCGAGTACGTACATATTGTGCCGGTGTTGCAGGCATATTAAAATCATCTGTTGAATCAAAGCTAGGAAATACATAAGATGACACGGTGGGGATTTTACCACTGCTGAACCTTTCTAACTGATCGTGACGACCAGACACGGGCTGTGAAGGACTACGTGTAGATGGAGAGCTTCTGCGCAGCTTAGATTTCGACGGACGAACGTTGGCGGTTGTCTTCGCTCGAGGGTATGCATCGAAATAAGATGACCGGGAACGATTTGACGGCCCTGGAGGATCGGAAGTGGGCGGATGTGAATCGAGTGACGGAGTTAGTTTCTCCTTTTCACGTCGTAGGGACAGGAAGGATGAGCTTTTACGGGCTACACGGTAAGAGGGACCGCTGGGGCCATCCATGGTCTGTGGGCGAGATAAGACAGAGTGCATGGCGGTGGTTGAAGGAGTGGAAGTCGAGGACAACGAACGACGGTGAGATGACGACTGGATGCTGAAAGAGACAGCGACGACCAAGACAACGAGCGATGGACGCCCCGCGTCGTTAGAACCGTTGAGGCAGCGACCAAGAAATTTCCTTCGGTCGCTCTTGGCGATGTGACCGATTTGGCCAAATGGAGCCAAATGGTTTCTTTCTAATCAAATTCTAGGGTATACATACTTATTGACCAGGAATTCGGATTCACAATAAAACAAGCTTTTCGGATGTGCCTTCGGCACACGGGTGGTATTTATATTCATGGTATCTGTGTACATGCTGTGCTATGCTACATAAGGTATTGAAATCATAATACAGGATGGACAGATATGCTATGCTAAACATTATCTATTTTTGAATGTGCCTTTGGCACATGGGTGATATTTAATCTTTATGACAACCCATTTTTATGTACATTCTATCCATCTAGTAGTACTTCATTATATACAATATTTTTGTTATAGCCTCCTCACTTGTACTTGCCCAGATTGCCTTGATGTTGTGAACTGATGTTATGCCACATAGAACTGCCCATGTGTGAAAACTGGAGTCTGCAGGTCAAGACCAACATGTCTGACAGCTCCTCCAGATCCAAGAGCAACAAACTGAAGGACTCCATCTGGGGAAGAATGGTAAACTAACTGGAGAAGAACGCAAGCACTGCATGAAGGAAGGCCTTTGCCTTTATTGCAGTGAAGAAGGACACCTAGCTGGGAGTTGCAGTAAGTCCAGAGCCACTGATATGTTCAGTTGGTACTCAGTGCAGAGTCTCAACAGAAAGTGTGATCACAAAACATACAGCTGCAGGTGTGCTCGGGGTGAGGGGGTTTGTTTAGAGGGCCTCAGATTGTCCTTCAAGGTGCAAAGACTACTAAAGAGGCTAGTTCGATGGGTTGCTAGGTGCACACTAAGTGGTGTACACAGAATGGAAGGTATGTGCAATGGTGAAAAAGTGCACAAAGTAAAAGACTGAAAATGTGCAGTGTGGAAAAATGCACAACAATGATGGAGGTGAAAAGTGGGAGGTGTAACGGCATGGGGACAAGGTGGGAGTGTGTCAAAGGTGCGACACACAGACTAGGAATGCAAGTGGGACGAGCGCAGCTAGGGGGAAAATCCACAAATGATGCACAAAACATGGCTATACAATGAAAATGCGCAAACAATGTGCAAATGCAGCTATATGAAGGATGCAAATGAAGGACAAAATGCTGCTATATGACAAAGGGTAAAAATGATGCACAGAACACAGTTATACGAAGGGCACACTACAGAAATGCATGAACTGGACAATTATGCACAGACTATGTGCAACACTGAATGAACTGTGAACTGTGGGGGGGTGGGGGGGAAATTTTCTGGATTCTCTATGTACCTGGTGGAAGGAAGTATCAACTTCCAATACTCAAGCAGAACAAGAGCTGAGATGAACATAGTCAGGATTCAAAAAAGATAATAATACAAAACAATTGTACGATACTCTTAACTATCAGTACACATGATACACAGGTGACTGTGATAAGGTGTAATCTCCTACCAGAAATGGATGGTAAGAGAGAATCTCTTACACTCCCTCAAGTTCCAAAAAATTGTTACAGGTCTGGGGTTGAACTTTCCCATGTGTCTAAAGCCTCTGTGTCCAAGAGCTCTGATTGAGGCAGCCAGAGGTTGGATTCTGGGCTGTACCCAAGCCATCGCACAAGGTACTCTTTTCTACGTCCATGTGGCTGCTCATCCAGGATGCGTTTGATGAAGTACTCCATTGCACCATTGATATGGCTCTCTATTACCCTGTGCTCATACTACAGCATTTTTCACGATTGTGCCCACCTCTTGGATGACCTTTACTCACTTTGTGCAGTGCACTTTTGGGTGCTCTCATGCACTCTTGTGTGCTCTTGTGTGCTTTTATGTGCTTCTATGTGCTTTTGTGTGCTCTTGTGCACTCTTGTGTGCTTTTGTGTGCTCCTGTGCACTTCTGCACACCTTTGACCACCTAGGTGCACTTTTGTGTGCCTTTTACATTTCTACTACACCTTTGGAATCCCCTATAGCTGTCTTCTACCAAGTGCCTTTACTGCACCTTGTTATGCATCACCCCACCTTTGTGCGCCCCCTACACTCGTTATCTGCCTTTCACAGTTACTGCACACTCAATGCACCTTTATGCACTCTTTTATGCTTTACTGGCAACTCACATTCTTTGCTGCGCACTCATTGCACTATTCATTTATCACACACAACAATTCTTCTCCACATCTATTGTGCTGCATGTCATGGCATCCAGCTTACTAGGGTGCTTATTTGAGGTGCACCATGATTGCATCATGAGCTAACTGTGCATTCTCACAGAATCTGAGTGCTTTGCACCTATTTGGTGTTGGACTGTGTGCACTTGGGCACTTTGGCACTATTTGGCTTCACACAGCATCTTCTTATAGTTCTTCTGCATTTCCAATTGGCATCACTTTATCTGGTAACTGGCACAGGTTGATCACATCACTATTACTAAGGTGCAGCATGTGACACATAACACCAAAGCAGACTAATTGGGCATGTTGAAATTAAATCCTGATACATGCTGCATACATGAGGCCATGCATGCAGCACACACATGTTACTGCGCTTACTATGCATACATGTGGTAAACACATTCCTGAGTCATGTGACATCCTTACTATTATGTATATAAGGAGAACCTGTACTGTAGTAGATATACAGTGTTCTTACCTCTGCTAAACCCTAGCTCTAAGACTAACTAAACCCCAGGTAGGTTATAAGGAACGTGTTGTCTCTTCCTCTGTGCAGCGTATGTAGTCTGCTCCAACAGGGCAGAGCACATGGGACCTAAAGTGCACCAAAAATAGAACATTATGCTGGAACAGTTGGGTATTGGGCTATAGCGTGCACAAATCTTATTGGCTTAGGTAGCAGCATCATGCAGTCGAATTTAGATGGGCCAATGGATGGACTTGTGGGTAGCACATGGTGCTTTCTATTTTTATACTTTATTTTACTGTTTTATCACATAAGCCATTTGTACATAGTACCCAGGTACATAGAGAATCCAGAGGATCTTTCTCCCCCCCCCATAGTTCATAGCTTGTTCAGTGTTGCACATAGTCTGTGCACCATCATCCAGTTCATGTGCCTTTGTAGTGCACCCTTCATATAGCTGTATTTGTGTATCATTTGTGCCCCTCATCATATTGCCATGTTTTGTCCCTTTGTTTACATCCTTCATCTTTATTTGTGCACTTTTGCAGTGTGCCCTTTGTATAACCATGTTTGCACATCATTTGTGCCCCTCATTATATAGCTGCATTTTGTGCACCGTTTGCACATTTTCCTGCTGGTTGCACACATCATCTCACCTGTGCTCCTAGTCTGTGCGCCACCTCTTTGGCATACTCTAGTATTGCCCTCATTCTACTAAACCTCCTACCTTTCACCTCCATTGTCATTGCACATTTTTGCACTCCTGTGGCATGTTTTTCTGCACTGCACATTTTTGCCCCTTTGCATTGTGCACATTTTTGCCATTGTGCATACCTTCCTTTTTGTGTACACAACTAGTGTGCACATTGCAAACCATTGAACTGGCCTCTTAGTAGTCTTTGTGCCTTGAAGGATGATCCGAGGCTCTATAAGTGAACCCCCTCATCCCAAGCATGCCTGCAGCTGTAGGTTTTGTGTTCACACTTTCTGTTGAGACCCTGCACTGAGTACCAACTGAACACATCATCGTTGACAACAATTTTGTTTTTTGCTAAGAAATCCAGTCCCAGGATGAGATCAGTATGAAGATTAGGACAAATGATTGCATTGACTACTTGTAATTTCCATGCTGTGTCTTCTGATTGAAGATGTACTTTACAATACTCATCTAAAACTGTGATAGTGGTTGATTCTCTTTTTCTTTCTATGAAGGCACTGGAAACTAAAAATGACTAGAAAAGCTTGCATTGAGAAAGGCACATGAGGTTGGCAAAATCAGAGGAAATCAACACTGAGGTTGAACCATGGTCAATAAGGGCTTGTATCAGAGTTGGTGCACAGGTAGCTGGGGCATCAATGCAACATGTCTACCAAAGGTGGTTTGGAAGGGAGAGATTATGGAGGACATTGATGATACTCAACCTGGAAACCTAACAAAAACCTGTCAAAAGGCTTAGGAAGTATAACACAGGCTAGAGAAAGGGTGTGAGTTGGTACTAAATATCACCGCTGAGACCAAAACATTGTGTTTAGTGATGTGAAATGATGGGTGCTGATGTGTTCAGTTGGTACTAGTGCATTGCAAATAGTCTTTAGAAGCATACAAAGAAGTTTGAAATAGTTCGAAAGTGTGCAAAATGGTTCGAAAGATGTTCAAAGGTGTGCAAAATAGTTCAAAGAAGTTCGAGGATGTGCAAAGTAGTTCAAATAAGTTCAAAGAGGTTCAAGATATATCGAGGAATGAGTTTAGCAAATGTGAAGTGTTTTTCAAATGGCGATAGGTGATTGGCAATGAGTCGAGAGACTAATATGAAAGTTTGAAGAAGTTCACAATATTTTGCAGAACTTTAGAGATACAATGTGAGCTAAGACTCAAGAGAATGGCTCTTAAATCTGATGGTAGTGGAGAGGGTAACTTTTTTTCTGTTCCCCATTGCTTTGCTATCGTTCTAAGTAACTAGTACAAGTCTATATACAATTTGAAGAAATAGTACTAAAAAGGAAATAATAACAAGTGTAGAACATGAGGCAGTATGCACAGCAATAAAGGTATTGTAAAATATAAAACAAATGAGAAACGATAATAAATGAAACATACATTGTCCCTCTATAGTAAGAGTTCTTGTTCTATTGCTTTAATATATCATTGAAACATAAAAATGCACTTATTGCATTCTAAGTCTTTTATCATCTCTCCTTGTGTCCAGTAGTGTTTGATATGCGATGGAATAACTCATTCTGGTTGTGCAGTGTGTATTGAAAGTGTTTTAAAACAGCTATATGGTGGCCGATATTGTTTGAAGTAGTATGAAGTCATTCGAAAGTGTTCGAAGTTGTCCAAAATAGTGCAAAATAGTTCGAAAAGTGTTCAAAAAGGGTTCATGGTCAATTTCATGGCATTCATAGTGGTTCGGAGCATCTGTCATAATGTCTCGATATGAGTGGGAATGTTCTCCAGACCTTAAAGCGCATAGTGGACCTATCATCCTCCCCCTTACTGAAATCCTGACTGTCCCAGTCAGCTGATTGAAGTCACATGTGGAATGCATGATCATGTTGAAAAAGTTAGCGTAGTTTGAAATACTTCTCATTCTTCTTCCATCACCTCCTCTACATCATCGAACTCTAGCTTTCATAATGTCTCTCTTGGCTGAACTCAATGTCAAAGTACTCGAGTACACAAAATTGATGCCCTAGTGGGCATCACGAAAGATCTCTATTTTAAAGTGTGGGGTAAAGGTTTTTGTATGAAAATGGTATGTCTGCTGCTCATCTATTCGTGGTCAAAGGTGCTAAAATGTTTCATATAAGCAGAATATGATGAACTCACCGAAGATCTTGGTGAAGAGTGTGATGTGACCATTCAAAAGGTTGTGGATGAGGTTTTCAAGCTGTATAAACTGATGGTGCAACACAAATGGATTTCATGGGGTGGAGAGCTACTGTTTGTAGATTTAGCGGAAGAGGTAGAGTACGAGGCATGGAAGGAGAAAGAAAGACAGGTTAGAGAGGAGGATGAGGCTGCAAAGAAGGCAAAAATCAAGGGTCAGAGGAGGGCATTGGCAGATGCTTGAAAACAATTTTGAAGGAGGATTCACAGAAGAGAAACACAGAGTTCGAGACTGAGGCAAAAGTGATTGAGAGGATGGAGGGAGGGGAGGGTGATGAAGGTGAGGGCGAAGATGAGGGTGAAGACAAGCTACCCATAGTAAGGGTGGCAAAGCAAAAAGCCATGGAGGTTGAAGAGGAGCAGGCTGGAGAAGAGGAAGTTGAGGGGGTAGAGTGGGCGAAGTGGGCACGAGTAGAAATGGGAGGGCTGCTCGATTTTGAGGGCACGGTGAGTGTTTTTACTTTATTTTCGAAGATTTTTTGAGGTACTAATAGTTTCGTAGTGCGATCAATATGCTGGGTTCAAGTCCTAGCCATGATGTGTCATCAAGGAGGGTGCTGCAAAGTGTACGAAATGTATCCAGGAAACACAGGGGTGCTACTGGGATGGGATGTTGAGGCAAAGAAGTTCAGAGGTGCGAAGTGGGATTCTTGCCCAAAACCAGGTATGGAAACTGTTTGAAATTGTTTCAAAGTGATTTCTAACTTGTTTTCAAATTTTTCAGTATGTTGAATTCATCTTGTAGGACTGGTGGCCAATGTTGAACCTGTTGCAGGGCCTTCGAAGCTATTGAAGGAGAAAAAGAGGTCGTCAAAAGGGAAGGCAAAGGCGATGGAGGTTCAAAGGATTGAGGAAATCGAGGCTGGGGATTCAGATGAGGTCAGCACTCATCGTCAAGTGCTGGTGAGAACATTGGTTGAGATGAAGGTGGAGATGGAAATATTAGGGAGGGAGATAGAAGTGTTGGAGCAGATGCTAGAGGAGTAGAAAGGTTTTTCTTTTTGATGTATATCTCTTTTTAAATTTGAAATTTGAATCTTCTGAGTCTTGAGTGGTAGCGATAAGCAAAGCAAAAAAAATAGAAAAAAATAAGGGAAAGATATAGTTATTCGTTTTCGAAGTCCCAAAAGTCTTTGAAAGTATGATTGTCAAGGTTTGAGGATATTCAAGGCTTTTTGAAACATTCAAAGTCAGTATCGCAGAGATTTGGCGAAAGACAAATGGTCATAGAGTATTTTTGAGGAATATCGAGGTTGAGATGAGCAAAGGCTTGCATGGGTGAATAAAAGCAAAAGCTGTTGAAGCTCTTTCAAAGAATGTCGAGGATAGTAAAATGTTTTCGATAAATAGAATAAGGTCGAAATGCAAAAAAGAAAAATGAAATATGCAAATTTAATTGATGTCGATGATACTAACCATGATCTAATAATTGAGTTGAGTGACTGGTCGAATCAAAATTGGATGAAGAATCGAGGGGTGGAAAACGAGGTTGAGGGAATATTTGTGGGCGATGGATGTAATAAAAATTTTGGTGATAAGGGCTAGACAAAGTTTGAGGCGATGGCTGTAGGTATATGATGGGGATAGAGTTTTGTGCACTATACTAAATTTTGAGGGCGAATATGAAGATGAATCTGGCAATGGAATATAGGGTGAAGGCGATATCAAAATAGATGTTGAATCAAAAGATGGCACAGATGACAAGATGGAGGATGAGAATATTGGGAGTGGCGAACAGCAAGTCGAGGTCAAAATAGGCAATGATGGAGGCAAATGCGATAAGAATTTTGGAAGCAAGATCAAGTTCAAAGATGGCAAAGGTGCAACTATTGGAGTGGACTGGGCTGGAATTACTGAAGGCAAAGACAATGAGACTGGGATGGATGTGTGCAACGAAGCTGGGACAATGCAATAGAAACTAGAAGGCATGACATAATAATTTTGAAGTGCGACATTTTCTTGTTCGAGGGCAAGCTGTTTTTCGAGGGCTAGTTCCTGTTTGAGTGCCACGATACAAGCTTCTATGTCGTCCAAATTGTTCGAGCTGTGAGGTACACTGTCAGATGCTAAGTTTGATGTAGTGGAAGGTGCAATATCAGTGATGAACAAGGTCGAGACAGAAACTTTGGGTGCTGATTTGGTCAAATTTGAAGCTGTGATAACCAATGCAAGGTTTAATGCAAAATTCTCGAGAATGTGTGAAACATCTTCAGAATTGATCAATGTGCTAGACTGTGATAAATTTGAGGTCAAAATTGATTGCTGGGGAGAAGAATATGAGTTCAAGGATGCTATAGCAAATTTTGTGGCATCGTGGATGTCGTTCAGCATATATGGGTCATCGGGATAGTGATCAGGGAACTTTACTTCAAGACAATCTGCAATTTGAGTCTGTAAGTCTGTTTGAAAGCCTTGAAGAAAAGTTTGACTCTGTTCAGCTTCTGAGAGTCTATGTTTTGACTGAAGGAAGCCCATGACCTTGTAGAATGACCTGTAATAATCTCCTAAATTGTTTGCATCAAAAATACTGATGCGAAGCTGTTCACCAACAAGTGTATCCATGTCTGAAATGCTGTATTTTCATTTGTCTTCTATTTTGGGATAGAATTTGAATACTGCAATGTGAAATCTGTCAGATGATGTGCTGGGTTCGTACTCTGGAAGCGATTTCCAGAGGTCATAAGAATCAATGTTGATGTATCTGCAAGCATATCTCTTCTTCAAGTCGTGAGCTGTAATACTGCAAGTTACGAATAAAAATTTGAGATCTTCAAAGTATTTTCAAAGTTCTTTAGATTGTCTTGAATTGAATTTCGGAGATGTAGAATGACCGGGAGCTGGCATAAAGGATGTCAACATGTTCGAGGTAGATTTCAGAGGTCATGAGGTCAAAATTTGTGTGGTGTCATTTCTTGTATGTTTTTGAGGTCAAAGATGATAGCGATGTTGTAAGGACGAAAAATGAAAGAGTGCAAAATAATATTATAGAGGGGGGTGTTTGGACATGGTCTGACTACTGTCCATAGCAATCTTGACTCATTCAGCTTGTTTGTTGGAAAGTTCTATGTCAAGGAGGTAAACCCATTCAATCCATGCATTGAGATCTGTGATCTTGTCAAGGTCAAGATGGATATTGCTCACATCATAAGAGATTTTCAGTCTGGGTGAGAGTCTGAGAACAAAGTGAGCACATAACTTGTCCTCTTTGATGTGATAGCTGGATTTTGTGATCCCTAGTTCCGTGTTCGCTTCCTGGACCCTTTTTGTTCAAGAGAAAAAGGGGACAGCCCCTGCATTCCAATCTGTGTAGCAACAAGTTCATCTTGCCAGTTTCATGAGAGGAACTAGGGGAGCATGAGTGCCATGAGGTGGGCATTGTTGGCATTAATATGGCTTCCTATCACCCTGCACTCATACTATGGCATTTTTTGCAATTGTGTGCACCCTTTGGATGACTCCTGCTCACTTTGCACAGCACACTTTTGTGTGCCTTCATGCACTTTCGTGCACCCAAGTGCACTTCCATGTGCTCTCGTATGCTTTTGTGTGCATTGATGTGTTCAGTTGGTACTCGGTGCAGAGTCTCAATTGAAGGGGTGAACACTTAACCTACAACTGCAGGCATGCTTGGGGTGAGGGGGGGGTTCGCTTAGAGGGCCTCGGATTGTCCTTCGGGTCATGGAGACTATGAGGAGGCTGTAATGGTGGTTTTTAATGTGCGCACTAGTCACATATGCTCAAAGGAAGATATGCACAATAGCAGGAAAGTGTGCAATGCAAAGGGGCAAAAATGCACAACAGGAGTGCAAAAGTGTGCAATGACAAGGAAGATGGAAGTGGGAGGTGCAGTGGGATGAAGATGGCACTGGGATGTGCTGTGAGAGAGGTGCACAGGTTAAAGGCGCAAACAGGATGAGGGCACAACAAGCAGAAAAAGGCACAAATGGTGCACAAAATGCAGCTATACAAAAAAAGGTGCAAACACAGCTATATGAAGGGTGCACTGCAAGAGTGCACAAATGAGGATGAAGAAGAGGATGAAGAATGCAATGCAGAGACAAAACACAGCAATACGACAAGGGAATGCAAACAATATGCAAATGCAGCGATACAAAGGGCACACTACAAAGGTGCACAGACTGGACACTGGTGCACAGACTATGTGTGATGCTGACTGAGCTATGAACTATGAGGGGGGGAAAGATCCTCTGGATTCTCTATCTGTCTGTCTACTATGTACAAATGGCTTATGTGATAAAAATGGTAAAATAAAATGTAAAAATAGAAAGTGCCATGTGCTACCCACAAGTACACCCATTCGCCCATCTAAACCCAACCACACTATGCTGCTGCCTTAGCCAATAAGATTTGTGCATGCTATAACCCAATGCCCAACTGTTCCAGTGCGATGTGCTATTTTGGTGCACTCTAGATCTCATGCGCTCTTCCCAATTAATCCACTTTGGTGTTATGTGTCACATGCTGTGCCTTAGTAATAATGACATGATCAACCTGTGCCAGTTACCAGATAAGGCAATGCTGATTGGAAATGCGGAAGAACTATAAGGAGATGCTGTGAAAGGCCAAATACCACCAAAGCGCCAGGATTATGTGAAAGTGCCCAAGTGTGCACAGTCCAATGCCAAATAGATGCAAAATGCCCCAATTATGTGAGAATGTGCAGTTTGCTCATATTGGATTTGCAGTGTGCCTCAAGTAAATGTGCCAGTAAGATGGAAGCCATGATGCGCAGCTCAACTGGTGTGGTGGATTGTTGTGTGTGTGATAGGGATTGTGCAATGAGTGCACAGCAGAGAATGTGAGTTGCAGGTAAAGTATAAAAGGAGTGCGCAAAGGCACATCGAGCATGCAATAAATGTGAAAGGCAGATAAGGAGTGTGGGGGGGTGCGTGGAGGCAGTTTGAAGTGCAACAGGGTGCATTTAGGGTGCATGACAGCAGGCAGCTATGGGGGAACCAAAAGCGCAGTAGAAATGTAAAAGGTGCACAAGAGCGCACCTAAGCAGTCAAAGGCATGCGAAAGTGCATGGAAGTGCGCAAAGGCACATGAAAGCACATGAAGGTATGCAAAGTGTGTGGAAGCCATCTAGGGGGTGCGCACAATCGCAAAAAATGCCGTAGTATGTATGCAGAGTGATAGGGAGCCGTATCATCTCCTCCCAACTGAAGTACTGACTGTCCTCAGGCAGCATGCGATTGGTCAGCACAAAATTTTCTTTGCTCACATAAGCAGCCATCCTCTCCTTATCTATCTCTGACCACCATCTATCCTCTACCACTCTTTCCACAACCCATCTCTACGTGATCTGATGGCCTCAGCATTCACCTTAGCCCTCAGACAAACAATCCTGGCCTGCAATGAAACCCTTCCTGCTGCTGGGAGCAAGCAGACAATGATGCAAGCTTGGGGTGAGGAGTTTTGAAGTAAACTGGTGCGCTTTTTGTATTTCTATAACCGGCATAGGTTGCTAAGGGTCAGGCCATGTAGAACATGTATAAAAGCCATGCAGACACTGTTAAAGATGATGCAGAACTCGAAGCACTCCTTGTGAAGGTGCACAGTGCATTTAGTGGGATCATGGTGGAAGAGTGGCTTACTTGGGGTGAGGAGCTGATGCCTGATATGTGTAAAATGATTGAGGAGAAAGAACGGTTCAAAGAATTTGAGCGCAGGGTGCATGAACTGGTGGGGCAGCTGGAAGCATGCAAGGTGTGCCACATGCTCTTGACAGCTGAATTACAGATGCCCAAGGTCAACTTGGAGTGTCTGGAAGGTGAGTTTAGAGTTATTGATGAAGCAAGTGATATAGATACCGCCGAAGTGCAGGAGGATAAAAAGGTGCACATCACGCTGGTGCACTCTCTGTGCATGCTTTCTGGAGTGACCGATACTGAGGTCATAGGTGAAGGAACCGGTGAATCTTGGGAGAGTGGGGTGATGAGCGAAGGGGAGAGTGAGCTGAGCGATGAGAGCATGAGTGTGGATGAAGGTGCAAGTGCGCACCCAGTACATGCAATGCGGCAACATGCATATGTCGAAGTACCACCACTGAGGGGCATTGGTGCCACCTTCGACACTAATAGCAGACCAGTAAGTTTCTTTGGATATGCTTCAAACTCACTAAATGGCTTCCCTCCTACTCTAGTGTGATAACTGCCACTGCATGGGCCAGCCGGCTAGGTGCATCTCTGTCAATGGAAAGTGGTGTGCTCCATGTGCAAAGGGTAAGCAAAAGTGTGAATGGATGAAGCACACCCTCGCACAGCTGTGCGCAACTTCTAGAGGCAGGAAAGTGGCTACTGGGTGCCCTGGTGTGTCTTTTTCTCATCCTCCTTCCACACTGCGCTAACTATTCCAAAGGCACATCGCAAATCAACAAGGGCAATAAGAGCAATGTGGGGCTTGTCAGCCCCTCAAAAGAGCACACGTTGAAGCACCACAAAGTCGAAAATGCACCCTGTGTGCCATCACAAGTGTGCCCAAGGCTGCGCTGCCTTACTGTTCACCAGGCAAGTGTGCACACTCAATCCTTGTGCCAGACCAGGTCAGGAAACACCTCAGGGGATGCGGTTTATCAAGGTCAAGACATTGAAGCACTCGACTTAGTGCAATGCCACTCGGTGGTCACGGTCTTGGGCACCATGCATGATTGCCTTAGAGAGAACGTCCAAAGGTCACTCATTGAGTTAGAAGTTGCCAAGAGCCAGTTGCACAGTGTGGAGCAAGCAGAGGTGGACGCGAAGGTGAAACTGGATGTGGCTATGGAGCGCTTGGAGTTCCTGGAGTCGATTGAGTAGCCACTCGCCTGTATAAGTAATAGGTAGTCTGTCAATCCATCTCTCTGTTGCACCTGTGATAAACACATGATGCGCTCCAAAGCAGTGCAATGTGTGCACTTTGCACCAACCTGCGTGTGCACTTCCATGGTGCCATAAAATGAAATTTGTAAGTCCAAATAATATGTGTGAGGAAAAAGAGATAAGATAGGCAACATTTGAGCAAGAAATGTCAAGCACACAAAAAACACGTGCCAGCGCAAAAATGTGCAAATGCAAAGGAGTGCAAAAAAATCATCCAACCATCACTTTCCTCCTCCCAACTGAGATATTGACCATGTCCAAACAATAAAAGAGTAAGAGAAAAAATAAAGCACATGCCATATGACAAAGTCTAAAAAAATAGAAAAGGCTCAGTAGATCATCATGGCCAGTAAAACCCATGGGTTGCACAATCATGGAACATGTCCAGATGTGACTTCATGAATAGGAAAAAGATAGCATAAAAAAAATGAAAGAAAGCAAAGTATACATATAAAAAGGTGAGATATCCATAGCGGTGCATGTGGAGTGCTAGTTGCGCGCCTCATTGGCACTTTCTTCATCCTCAGTGCTATCTCCTTGTGCTTCCTCTTTGTCAACTGCTTCTTTGTCTTCTGTGTCCACTACTATGGACTCTTCCATCTATCTCATCTCTAAATGCACCTCATTGCACTTCAAACCACCTCTGCACGCCCCCTCACACTCCTTATCTGCCTTCCACATTTATTGTGCACTCCTTTTATGCTTTACCTGCAACTCATATTCCCTGCTGTGCACTCATTGCACAATCCCTATCACACACACAACAATCCACTGCACTGGTGCACTGCGCATTGTGGCTCCCATCTTACTGGCGCATTTATTCGAGGTGCACCATGATTCTGACATGAGCAAACTGTGTGTTCTCACATAATCGGGGCGCTTTGCACCTATTTGGCATTGGACTGTGTGGCTTGGGTGCCTCCATGTAATCCTGGCACTTTGGCAATATTTGGCCTTTCACAGCATCTCCTTATAGTTCTTCTGCATTTCCAATCGGCATCGCCTTATCTGGTAACCGGCACAGGTTAATCATGCCATTATTACTAAGGTGCAGCATGTGACACATAACACTAAAGTGGATTAATTGGGAAGAGCGCATGAGACCTAGAGTGCACCAAAAATAGCACATCGCACTGGAACAGTTGGGTAGTGGGCTATAGGTGCGCAAATCTTATTGGCTGAGGCAGCGGCATAGCACAGTTGGGTTTAGATGGGCAAATGGATGCGCTTGTGGGTAGCGCATGGCACTTTCTATTTTTACACTTTATTTTACCATTTTTATCACATAAGCCATTTGTACATAGTAGGTGGACAGATAGAGAATCCAGAGGATCTTTCCCCCCCCTCATAGTTCATAGTTCAGTCAGCATCGCACATAGTCTGTGCACCAGCATCCAGTCCATGCGCCCTTGTAGTGCACCCTTCATATAGCTGCGTTTGCATATCATTTGCATCCCCTCGTCATATTTGTGCCCTTCATATAGCTGTGTTTGTGCACCATTTTTGCACCTATTTGCATAGCCACATTTTGTGCCTTTTTCCGCCCCTTGCACTTTCATCCCGTTTGCGCCCCCAACCTTTGCATCACCTTCCCAGCACATCTCAGTGCCATCTTCATTCCGCTACACCTCCCGCCTTCATCATCCTTGTCATTGCGCACTTTTGTGCTCCCATTGTGCATTTTTGCCCCTTTGCATTGCACACTTTCCTGCCACTGTGCATATCTTCCCAGTAGCATACACAATTAGTAAGCACATTGAAAACTGCTGTACCAGCCTCTCCATAGTCTCTGCGCCCCAAAGGACGATCTGAGGCCCTCTAAGCAAACTCCCCCCTCACCCCGAGCATGCCTGCAGTAATAGGTTAAGTGTTTACCCCTTCCGTTGAGACTCTGCACTGAGTACTAACTGAACACATCATCGTATCAATATAAACTTTACTGAAGAGAGGCGCAGGCATTGCAATGACTGGTGGTATTAGAACCCTCTGCGTTTTCTGGATCTGACAAATATGACAAGTGCGCATGAACCAAATGATGTCATCCATAATGTGCGGCCACCAAAGTGCTCGAGCAATGCAGAGCGCATCATGTAGAAGCACTTGTGTCCAATGTTGTCATGGATGGTGCGCAATATCAGTAAACATCTAGACTGCCAAATAACAAGCTGGTGAGCACCATGCACATTGTGCTTCCATAAGCGCATCTTGTCTTTGAAAAATGCACTCACATAGTGCATGAGTGTGCTGTACTTGGAATCTGTGAAGTTGCTAGGGTGTGTTAGGGTATCCATCCAAATCCACACCAAATCTAACTTCTCATCCTCTGCATCTGCTGTTGTGCTCCTCAGAACTTGGCTATAGTCATCATCATAAATAAGCACACTATTGCGTGCATTTTGCATGTTTGCACTTGGCTCTGGCTGCGTTATTGCGAGTGCTTGCACATCAAAGGACTGTGAAATGGGATGTATCGCATGCATAAAGCCATGTAGCGCATCAATCCAATCCTCAAACTCTTCATCTTCTTCTCCTTTTAAGTCCTCTGGCTGCTTCAGCCAATGCAAAAGTCCATCTGGACCATGCACCACTCCCCTAACATGTATGAGCATAAAGTGGAATGTAAGGATTGAGACGATCCACTGGTTAATGCTAGCAGATGGTTGGATATCAGGGTTTTGTAGCATGCCCTTGATATAGTGCGCATCAGTCTCAACAATTAAGTTGCGCACACCTATAATATGAGCTTATGACCCATGCCTTTGTCATGGTGTTCGCTCACTTTGCTTGCTCAGCCTGACACCAGCATGGGCCAGCTCGCATATATGTAACACAATGCTTAATCCCACTACAGTTACTCAATGACCAAAATGGTCATAGCATATATAATGAATTACACTCCTTTCCTTTCAGCTCCTCTAGACACTCTTTTTATACAAAACCATGTCCATTTTGAACTGAACTCGCCCTGCTTTTATTTCTTCCTCGTTCAAAGAGAGATTCTTTTGATCTTCTTGACTGACTTGGTATTGACTTGTATTAAGGTGTTATTGACATTATTACAAAGTTGTATTGACTTGTTATATTGACTTTACTACAAACTTGTTGCTAATATCATTACAAACTTTTATTGACTTGTTATTGACTTTATTACAAATTTGTATTCACTTGTTATTGACTTGTTATTGACATCATTAGAAACTTGTATTGACCTGTTATTGACATTATTACAAACTTTTATTGACTTGTTATTGAATACACACCAAGGTTTAATAACCTGCCCTAAAGTTTTCTCACAATAAATTTTTCAACCATTTGATTCAATTTCAGTACAATCCAAATCTAATTCTAATTCTAAATCTAAATCTAAATCTAAATCCAAGTCTATGTTGATATCTATATTAGTTTCCAATTTCTGTAAATAATCTCTCAAGTTACTCACCTTTGCTAAACCACTCCATTCAACACTTTCTTGTATACTACATTGGCAGTTCTGTTATTTGCATTGTTTTCATTCAACAGCACCTTGATCCTTTCTCCAGATGTACACCTTGACAGTGCAACATATAGCTGCCCATGTGAGAACACTGGTGTCTGCAAGTCCAAGCCAACATGGGATACAGATTGGCCTTCTGACTTGTTGATAGTCATGGCAAATGCCAAGTGAACTGGAAATTGATGTCGATGGAGTGGAAATGGCAAGGTCTCTGCTGAAGGCTCCAATGTGATCCGAGGAATGAAAATGATATTTCCTGCAAACTGTGCATCTCCACTGATGATCCTGCACTTCAATACATGTGGGTCTGGCTTCAAGAAGGATAAGTCGAGTTCTATTGCAAAGACCCATGGTGACATCCAGATTGCATAGAAGCATGAGAGGACAGCCTATCTTAAGTGCCAGCCTGGAGAGAGAAAGGCCATTTGCTTTGATAGAGTTTAGATACTCTGTGGGATATGGCTGGTAGTTGTTTAACTCCTGCTCTCTGAATGAAACTGTATCAGCACTGTTGAAGACATGCTCTGGTCCAGGAAATCTGGCAAGGAGAAGAGAGTTGATGACATCGACATTGTCATTTGTGCAGGAGAGAATGGTCCTATTTAAATAGTACTGATCTGGCTTGTTCCCCTGCTCTATGCCTGGATATGTAGAGTTGATAAGGTGATCCATGGTATTTCCATGGCAGAGCATGTTCTGTGGAATCTGTATAGTGTCTGCAGCATCGACTGTTGTGCCTGCACCGATGTGCAAGAGCCAGGCAGCATGTGCAGTGTTCTCTGGAGTTCTGTCGAGTTGCATATTCTCAGTCAAGTGATAGATAGTAATGCATTGCCAGAGAGTGCTCCTTTTGATGGATGAAGCTATGATCTGTTCTCTAGTGCCCCTAAGAATAACAGGTAGGGTCTGTCTAAAGTCACCTCCAAACAAAACAGTGATTCCACCAAATGGAACATTCTTCTTCTTGAGATCACACAAAGTGCGGTCTACTGCATCTGTGGCATATTTGTGCTGCATAGGAACTTCATCCCAGATGATGATGGAAGTTTGATCAAGAACCTGGTGCAAATCTGAACCTTGAAGGATTCTGCAAGTAGAGGTGTCATCAATTTCGATTGGGATTTTGAACATGGAATGTGCTGTGTGACCCCCTTCTAGAAGCAATGCAGCGATTCCAGATGATGCCACATGGAGAGCGATTTTTCCTTGAGCATGAACAGCAGCTGCGATGGTGTTGCAGACAAAGGTCTTTCCACAACCTCCAGCACTATGCAAGAACATGAGCTTTCCCTTGTTATTGTTCACAGAATACATTGCAGCATAAAAACCCATCTCTGCCTGTGATTGAAAAGCTGGAGATTGTGAGTGACAGTGATGGCCAACTCTCCAATCCCTTTGTTCCTGCAAAAGCCTATTGGCAGGAACATCAATGTGCCAGTTTCCTTCAATGGCGGGCATCTCTGGATAATCAGAAAGTTGTTTGCCTGATCTGATAAGGATCTGATTGATGAGATGCAAGCCATACATGTAGACTTGATCATCTGTAAAGTCTGTATCTGGATAAATGGAAAGAAGCTTGACTCTGAGGTCATCACAAATGTGATGTTTGAACAGGTTCCACAGGATGTCAGGTGATGTTGGATTGCAATGAAGAAGAATGGTGGCAAAGAGCAATCTGAGAGAGGAACCAAGCTGCCTCTGAGCTGCCTCTGTAAGACACTGGACCCATTCCTGGTCATGCTGCAAATGATCTAATGCAACACAGGCCTGCTTGAATGTATTATGGATGACACCATTGACAGTGCGCAAGTGCTGGAATGATGTTGCCCCTGTGACAACAGTAAGGAGCAGCCTGAGGTAGAATCTTTCCCCCTAAGCAGGAGAAGCAAAGTACATTCTGCCAATGGCAGCCTCACCATGCCTTCTTGGGTTCCACTGCTTCTTGGTTCCATTGTAGACCCATGCTTGAGGAAAGTTCTGGTAGGTGAGAGTATGTGCTGCTTTATATTTTCTGTTGGCTTCAAACCAAGCAGTGAGACGTGTTGTCTTGGCAGCAGGCCTTTCCAAAACCTCATCGATGTTGTCATCTGCATTAATGTAGACAGTTTGCTGGTCCTCCAGATGGATGGGCAGATGATAGACATGAGGAGACTCTGCATGCATTCCAAATTTATTCATGTGCCAGCAGCTTTCCACAGATCCAATGTAACATGCATCCAGATACTCCTTGACCTCATCTCTCTCTTGGTAAAGAATCTCAATCATGATTCTGTCATGGCCTTTGTATATGTACTTGTGGATGTACTTGACAGCCTCTACTGAAGAACAGATCTCGACATTGATGTGACAGTTGTATCTGACAAATGAACCAAGTTGTTAACTGATAAACATCTGAAATAAGTGCTCCTTACTTTGCAGCCAAATAAGGATTGTGGGGGACAACATGTCTGTTATCATAGACATAATTATGCTTCCTCACTGTTCTACCATTGTTGGGTCTGGCATAATCAGGATAATTGTTTGCAGTAAAGGAGGTTTGTTCTCTGAACTCCTTGGGATACCTCTTGCTGCACCTATTGTTGACCATGCATGAAGCCTTGGGTTTGTCATGACCGCAAGGACCATGAAGCATACAGGTAGTTATAGTGTGATAGAGCATTGGCTGTGTGACAGGGTCAGAAATCTGAGCAGACACAATGGAACCAACATCATGAGCATCATGGATTTTGTTGGCTGAATTGAGAAATATAAGAAGGTGCATATGTGGAAGGCCTCTCTTTTGAAACTCGATGGTATGGATGTGTGCCACTACTTTACCCAAAACACCATCCTTGATATCCTTGAGCAATGCATTCTTTTTCTGTTCAAAGACACATGCAACAATGTCTGGCCTGTCATAGGCTTCCTGCTTTTTTCTATTTGTGGTAAAATGTGGATTGGGTGATTCCTCCTGCAACAGAGCTTCCTGAATCTCTGGCCACTGTGGATTGGCAGTCATGGTGAGAAAGAGATTTGGCTTGCCGAAAAAGCAACAAATGGCCATGAAATCCTGGAAAAGCTGATTCATTTGCCTTTCACTGCCTATATGAGTTGATGAAAGAATGACATGACTCCCATGATCCTCTAGATTGATATTTTCATCCCAGTCACCCATGGCAGCATCCCTCAATGCAGCATACACATCGGCCCTAAGCTCCTTCTGGTGATGTCGGACCCAGTTCAACATATTCTGTTCAATAGATGCCCAAGCATCTACAACATACTTCTGCAAAAGATTTCCACCCCAAAACAATGGTGGCTGCTCTCCTGGCCTTGGATGCAACCGATAAGCATGGTAGCATCTTTGACTGGCATTGGGAACTCTTCTGGCTCCATATGCACCTTGGTGTGCAGGTATATCTGGGTGCCATCCGTCTTCACCATGAGGAAAGAGCAAGACATAGTGCAGAGTTGAATAGGATGGATGCAACTGGCTGATATACCTAAGCCCTCCCTCTCTCCCCCTGAGAACAATATCTCTGTGATTAGACTGTTCCTCAGAGCCATCACCTGGAATAATAGCTGCCACTTCATCATTGGCTGTAGGGAGATTATAGTGACATAAATTCTGGGTTCTATCTGATCACAGCCATATGGAGACATTGTCCTGCTCTTCTGGAGGCTTTTCTCTCATGATCTGAAATGCCTGCTTGAATAAAGGCACATAAGGATGGGTGTTATTCAGCATGGCCTGCAGGTCTGTCATGATAACTGAGTTGAGATTATTGTTTTGCCGCTCACGAATATTAAGCTGTGCAATAGGATCATGAATATAGAGCTGTGCATAGGCTGCAGGCCATCCAGGAGGTGGCAAAAGTGCTCCAGAAAGATGATGAAGATCACCATGAATATGAAAGCTGTATACACCTGATGTACCTGTAACAGAATGGTCTACCTTGACACCCAAAGAAGTGAATGCAAATGCAGCATTGTACTATCGGATATTTGTTTTAAACTCCTTAGAAAGAGGACTTTTGCCACACAACAGATCTCGCAATGTGGCAGGAGCAGGTCAGAAAGATGGCAGACGAATTTGTCCCTGCAAGCAGCAACTTCCAAACTTTGGCACAGCTTTGGTAGACCTGGACAGTTTTTCACAATCAAAATGCAAGGCATGGCAGTGTGGACACTCCACATTCATGGGTCCAAGTAAATGTCTGGGAATTGGCTCCTGATAAGGTGCATGACCAAGTGGTAATAGCCTTGCAGGTCGATGTGGAGGTAGAGGGACAGGCATAGGTGGAGGCAAAGGTGGCAACATTGGGGGATTCAAGAATGAAGCAGGTGGCAGCAGTGAAGGAGATTGCATGGGAGATGGTGGCAATGATAGAACATGGAATATTGGGTCAGGCAGCAGTGGTGATAAAGATTGCGGAGGAGAAGCTGGAAATTGTAGAGGAGACACCCTTCCAAACTCATCATAATAATCTGATGGCATAGGGGATGGTGGAAATTGCAAAGTGGTCACCCTTCCAAATTCATCATAATAATCTGATGGCAGGGGAGAAGGTGGAAATTGCAAAGAAGACTGGCTCCCATCATCATCATCAGATTACTCATTCTCCATTTGTCTCCTCAAAGCAATCTCATTATTTCTCTGTTCTTCATACTCAGCAGCCAACAATGCAGCCATTTCCCTATCCATCTAAATTTGTTCCACTTGTGCATCCACTTGAGCTTGATATTGATCAATCCGATCTCCAGACATATTGTTTGCCAATTGATCCAACCTCATCATTTGTTGATGCAAGTTCCTGTCTGCAATGGATAGACATTGGAGCTCCTCAGCCTCATCCATCTGTGCCTGCTCATCTGCAAGCTGTTCATTTCTCCACATCTGATGCAATTCTGAAAGCCCATTCCTGATCGTGCCTGTTACATTCTTGCAACGCAGCCTCTATATTAATATGTCTGGGTGGATCATGATATTGTGGCTCAGCAGCTAAAGCAGCTTGCTGGGCAGCTGTCTGCCTCTCCCTTTCCTGTTCAGCCAGCTGCTCCAATTGTTGATTGGTTACTTCAGCTGCAGCAGCTTACTGCACCATGTGCTCTTCAGCCAGCTGCTGCAATTGTTGATTGGCTGCTTCAGCTGCAGCAGCTTGCCTGTTCCTTTCCTGCTCAGTCAGCTGCTGCAATTGCCTAGCTGCTTCAGCTTCAGCAGCTTGTCTTTGTGCATGCTCTTGAGCTTCAGCTGCTTCCCTCTGCTTTTTCAGTTCAGCCAGCTGCTGCAATTGCCAGGTATGCTGCCTAGCTGCTTCAGCTTCAGCAGCTTGCCTTTGCTGCTCTTGTTCAGCCAGCTGCTGCAATTGCCAATTATGCCACCTAGCTGCTTCCACTTCAGCAGCTTGCTGCTGTTCAATCACCTCCTGCAATTGCAGATTATGCTGCCTACTCATTTCAGCCACCTGCTGTGATATCCTCTCTCTGGCACAACAGCCTCAGCAATTCTTCTTTCCTCAGCAACCTTCTGTAATAATTCCTGCTGATGCTGATACTCCTTAGCTGCCTCAGCCTGTTGTAACTCCTGAAGATGTGCATTATAATCTGCAGTCCTTTCCCTCAATGCAACATCTATGCAGATTATTGAGTGCAGGATCTGCTTGACCATCTGAAATATTATGCAATGGTCCCAGTCCCCTCCCTCTCCCTCTCCCTCTTCCCCTTCTTGTTTGTAACTGAGGTGCAGGTGGAACCACAGGAATAGGATTGGCCAAAGGTGCATTCCACCCTGCTGGCAGTTGAACCTGTGGTATAGTAGAAGCTATATTTGCCCCTACTCCATGGTTTGTCAAAACAGGTCCAGATGGCATCACAGGGGCCCCTCTCCTATGTAATACAGGAGCAGGAGGTACAACAGGCAATTCAAACTGCCTTGGTGCATCCCAATCAGCAGGCATCTGCACCTGTGGTATCTGAGCTGCCAATGCAGCTCCATAGTTCAGTGGAACAATTCCTTCAGCAGGGGCAGTCACTCTGACTCTGCTTCTCCTCTCATCAGGATTGGTCATCTGCAACCTTTCCAGATGGTCTGCATCTCTAATTCTAGCCCTTTCCACTTCTGGTGTAGAAGGTCTACTTTGATTCCTGCAAACACTCTAATCAGCCATTATTATTGCAACATATGCCAACACCACTCACATGTTTAGTAATGGTAAAGCCCAATAATAATTTGGTTCAATAGCCAACAATCCAGCACAGCTGAAGTAAGGTCAGCAACAACTTCCTTTAACAGCCAGTTGTCACAACACTCACTGTAATTCAACTTTTTCAAGTTTCAATAGCCAATTCCAACACTTATGTAATGACAATCACAATTTTGCTATTTGATAATAGATAGCAATTGCAATAGTATCACTATTATCTATTACATATGCTATGACGATTTTTGTGGGAGTGATGGCGTGATGGGATCAGGGCTAAAAATAGGTGATGTGCTGCATAACATAGGCTACAGTCGTTTTGTGGGAATGATGGGACTGATGGTTGATGTGATTATCTAAAATTTGTCAGGCTTGGTCAGAAATGATGGCATTAGTCAGAGCTGACTAAAATTTGTCAGCTCTGACAAATACAACTGGGTTTGAAATGCAGTCATCCCATATGTAATAGTACCGGTCAGTAACAAGTCAATACAACTGTGTAGTGAGGTCAGTAACAAGTCAATACAAATTTGTGATTTGTAACGAGGTCAGTAACATGACAATACAAATTTGTAACGAGGTCAGTAACATGTCAATACAAATTTGTAGTGAGGTCAGTAACAAGTCAATACAAATTTGTAGTGAGGTCAGTAACAAGTCAATACAAATTTGTGATTTGTAACAAAGTCAGTAACATGACAATACAAATTTGTAATAACATGTCAATACAAATTTGTAACGAGGTCAGTAAAAAGTCTGAAGTCAGTAACAGGTCAATTCAAATTTAATGAAGTAATAACATGTCAATATAAATATGTAATGAGGTCAGTAACAAGTCAAATACCAAAAAGGGAGATTTGGGTGCATAAAATTTCAGTCACGATATAGTGGACACCTACTTTCACGCCTCTTCCGGAACACACACAACATGACCAAACAGCTGACAATTCCTTATATGTGGAGAGAGAGTGCATGACAATCAGTTGAGTACTTCTCTTCACACAACATTTGGGGCTATAATAGTGACACTATTGCAATTGCTATCTATTATCAAATAGCAAAATTGGGATTGTCATTACATAAGTGTTGGAATTGGCTATTGAAACTTGAAAACAGTTGAATTACAGTGAGTGTTGTGACAACTGGCTTTTAAAGGAAGTTGTTGCTGACCTTACTTCAGCTGTGCTACATTGTTGGCTATTGAACAAAATTATTATTGGGCTTTACCATTACTAAATATGTGAGTGGTGTTGGCATATGTTGCAATAATAATGGCTTATGAGACTATTTGCAGGAATCAAAGTAGACCTTCTACACCAGAAGTGGAAAGGGCTAGAATTAGAGATGCAGACCATCTGGAAAGGTTGCAGATGACCAATCCTGATGAGAGGAGAAGCAGAGTCAGAGTGACTGCCCCTGCTGAGGGAATTGTTCCACTGAACTATGGAGCTGCATTGGCAGCTCAGATACCACAGGTGCAGATGCCTGCTAATTGGGATGCTCCAAGGCAGTTTGAATTGCCTGTTTTACCTCCTGCTCCTGTATTACATAGGAGAGGGGCTCCTGTGATGCCATCTGGACCTGTTTTGGCAAACCATGGAATAGGGGCAAATATAGCTTCTACTATACCACAGGTTCAACTGCCAGCAGGGTGGAATGCACCTTTGGCCAATTCTATTCCTGTAGTTCCACCTGCACCTCAGTTACAAACAAGAAAGGGGAGAGGGAGAGGGAGAGGGAGAGGGAGGGGACTGGGACCATTGCATAATATTTCAGGTGGTCAAGCAGATCCTGCACTCAATAATCTGCATAGGGGACATATTGCATTGAGGGAAAGAACTGCAGATTATGATGCACATGTTCAGGAGTTACAACAAGCTGAGGCAGCTAAGCAATATCAGCATCAGCAGGAAGTATTACAGAACATTGCAGAGGAAAGGAGAACTGCTGAGGCTGTTGCTGCCAGAGAGAGGATATTACAGCAGAAGGCTGAAGTGAGTAGGGAGCGTAATCTACAACTGCAGCATGTGAATGCACAAAGACAAGCTGCTGAAGCTGAAACAGCTAGACAGCATAATTGGCAAATGCAGCAGCTGGCTGAACAGGAAAGGAACAGGCAGGCTGCTGAAGATGAAGCAGCCAATCAACAATTGCAGCAGCTGGCTGAACAGGAGTTGGAGAGGCAGGCAGCTGCCCAGCAAGCTGCTTTAGCTGCTGAGCCACGATATCATGACCCACCCAGACATATTAATATAGAGGCTGCATTGCAAGAACATAACAGGCATGATCAGGAATGGGCTCTCAGGATGCATCACATGTGGAGAAACGAACAGCGTGCAGATGAGCAGGCACAGATGGATGAGGCTGAGGAGCTCCAACGTCTATCCATTGCAGACAGAAACTTGCATCAACAAATGATGAGGTTGGACCAATTGGCAAACAATATGTCTGGTGATCGGATTGATCAATATCGAGCTCAAGTGGATGCACAGGTGGAACAAATTCAGATGGATAGGGAAATGGCTGCATTGTTGGCTGCTGAGTATGAAGAACAGAGGAATAATGAGATTGCTTTGAGGAGACAAATGGAGAATGAGTAATCTGATGATGATGATGGGAGCCAGTCTTCTTTGCAATTTCCACCTTCTCCCCTGCCATCAGATTATTATGATGAATTTGGAAGGGTGACTGCTTTGCAATTTCCACCATCTCCTATGCCATCAGATTATTATGATGAGTTTGGCAGAGTGTCTCCTCTACAATTTCCATCTTCTCCTCCACAATCTTCATCACCACTGCTGCCTGACCCAATATTCCATGTTCCATCATTGCCACCATCTCCCACCCAATCTCCTTCACCATTGCTGCCTGCTTCATTTCTGAATCCCCCAATGTTGCCACCTTTGCCTCCACCTATGCCTGTCCCTCTACCTCCACATCAACCTGCAAGGCCATTACCACTCGGTCGTGCACCTTATCAGGAGCCAATTCCCAGACATTCACTTGGACCCATGAATGTGGAGTGTCCACACTGCCATGCCTTGCATTTTGATTGTGAAAAACTGTCCAGGTCTACCAAAGCTGTGCCAAAGTTTGGAAGTTGCTGCTTGCAGGGACAAATTCGTCTGCCATCTTTCCGACCTGCTCCTGCCACATTGCGAGATCTGTTGTGTGGCAAAAGTCCTCTTTCCAAAGAATTTAAAACAAACATCCGACAATACAATGCTGCATTTGCATTCACTTCCTTGGATGTCAAAGTGGACCGTTCTGTCACAGGTACATCAGGTGTATACAGCTTTCGTATTCATGGTGATCTTCATCATCTTTCTGGAGCACTTTTGCCACCTCCTGGACAACCTGTAGCTTATGCACAGCTCTATATCCATGATCCTATCGCACAGCTTGATCTTCGTGAGCGACGGAATAATAACCTCAACTCAGTCATCATGACAGAGCTGCAGGCTATGCTAAATAATACCCATCCTTATGTGCCTTTATTCAAGCAGGCATTCCAGATCATGAGGGAAAAGCCTCCAGAAGAGCAGGATAATGTCTCCATATGGCTGCGATCAGATAGAACCCAAGATTTACGTCGGTATAATCTTCCTACAGCTAATGATGAGGTAGCAGCTATTATTCCAGGTGATGGCTCTGAGGAACGGTCTAACCACAGAGATATTGTTCTCAGGCTACAAGGGGGAGGGCTCAAGCGCATCAGCCAGTTGCATCCATCCTATTCAACTCTGCACTATGTCTTGCTTTTCCCTCATGGTGAAGATGGATGGCACCCAGATATACCTGCACACCAAGGTGCAAATGGAGCCAGAAGGGCACCCAATGTCAGTCAGAGATGCTACCATGCTTATCGATTGCACCCAAGGCCAGGAGAGCAGCCACCATTGTTGTGGAGAGGAAATCTTTTGCAGCAGTATGTTGTAGATGCTTGGGCATCTATTGAACAGAATATGTTGAATTGGGTCCGACATCACCAGAAGGAGCTTAGGGCTGATGTGTATGCTGGATTGAGGGATGCTGCCATGGGTGACCAGGATCAAAATATCAATCTAGAGAATCGTGGGAGTCGCATCATTCTTCCTTCAACCCATATAGGCAGTGAAAGGCATATGAATCAGCTTTTCCAGGATTCCATGGCCATTTGTCGCTTTTTTGGCAAGCCAGATCTCTTTCTCACCATGACTGCCAATCCACAGTGGCCAGAGATTCAGGAAGCTCTGTTGCAGGAGGAATCACCCAATCCACATTTTACCACAAATAGAAAAAAGCAGGAAGCCTATGACAGGCCAGACATTGTTGCACGTGTCTTTGAACAGAAAAAGAATGCATTGCTCAAGGATATCAAGGATGGTGTTTTGGGTAAAGTAGTGGCACACATCCATACCATCGAGTTTCAAAAGAGAGGCCTTCCACACATGCACCTTCTTATATTTCTCGATCCAGCCGACAAAATCTGTGATGCCCATGATGTTGATTCCATTGTATCAGCACAGATTCCTGATCCTGTCACACAGCCAATGCTCTATCACACTATAACTACCTGCATGCTTCATGGTCCTTGCGGTCATGACAAACCCAAGGCTTCATGCATGGTCGACAACAAGTGCAGCAAGAGATATCCCAAGGAGTTCAGAGAACAAACCTCTTTTACTGTAAACAATTATCCTGATTATGCCAGACCCAACAATGGTAGAACAGTGAGAAAGCGTAATTATGTCTATGATAACAGACATGTGGTCCCACACAATCCTTATTTGGCTGCAAAGTAAGGAACATTTATCTGCCATCATGTTTATTGGTTAACAATTTGGTTCATTTGTCAGATACAACTGTCACATCAATGTTGAGATCTGTTCTTCAATCGAGGCTGTCAAGTACATCCACAAGTACATATACAAAGGCCATGACAGAACCATGATTGAGATTCTTGACCAAGACAGAGATGAGGTCAAGGAGTATCTGGATGCACATTACATTGGATCTGTGGAAAGCTGCTGGCACATAAATGAATTTGGAATGCACTCAGAGTCTCCTCATGTTTATCGTCTGCCCATCCATCTGGAGGACCAGCAAACAGTCTACTTCAATGCAGATGACAGCATTGATGAGGTTTTGGAAAGGCCTGCTACCAGACCATACATCTCACTACTTGGTTTGAAGCCAACAGAAGATATGAAGCAGCATGTACTGTCACCTACCAGAACTTTCCTCAAACATGGGTCTACAATGCAACCAAGAAGCAGTGGAACCCAAGAAGGCGTGGCGAGCCTGCTATTGGCAGAATGTACTTTGCTTCTCCTGCCCAGGGGGAAAGGTTCTACCTCAGGCTCCTTCTTACTGTTGTCACAGGGGCAACATCATTCCAGCACTTGCACACTGTCAATGGTGTCATCCATAATACATTCAAGCAGGCCTGTGTTGCATTGGGGTTTTTGCAGGATGACCAGGAATGGGTCCAGTGTCTTACAGAGGCAGCCCAGATGCAGCTTGGTTCCTCTCTCAGATTGCTCTTTGCCACCATTCTTCTTCATTGCAATCCAACATCACCTGACATCCTGTGGAACCTGTTCAAACATCACATTTGTGATGACCTCAGAGTCAAGCTTCTTTCCATCTATCCAGATATAGACTTTACAGATGATCAGGTGTACATGTATGGCTTGCATCTCATCAATCAGATTCTTATCAGATCTGGCAAACAACTTTCTGATTATCCAGAGATGCCCGCCATTGAAGGAAACTGGCACATTGATGTTCCTGCCAATAGGCTTTTGCAGGAACAAAGGGATTACAATGTTGAAGAGTTGGCCATCACTGTCGCTCACAATCTTCAGCTTTTCAATCATAGGCAGAGACAGGTTTTTGATGCTGCAATGGATTCTGTCAACAATAACAAGGGAAAGCTCATGTTCTTGCATAGTGCTGGAGGTTGTGGAAAGACCTTTGTCTGCAACACCATTCGTGCTCAAGGAAAAATTGCTCTCTGTGTGGCATCATCCGGAATCGCTGCATTGCTTCTAGAAGGTGGTTGCACAGCACATTCCATGTTCAAAATCCCAATTGAAATCAATGAGGCCTCTACTTGCAGAATACTTCAAGGTTCAGATCTGCACCAGGTCCTTGATCAAACTTCCATCATCATCTGGGATGAAGTTCCTATGCAGCACAAATATGCCACAGATGCAGTAGACCGCACTTTGCATGATCTCAAGAAGAAGAATGTTCCATTTGGTGGAATCACTGTTTTGTTTGGAGATGACTTTAGACAGACCCTACCTGTTATTCTTAGGGGCACTAGAGAACAGATCATAGCTTCATCCATCAAAAGGAGCACTCTCTGGCAACGCATTACTGTCTATTACTTGACCGAGAATATGTGACTTGACAGAACTCCAGAGAACACTGCACATGCTGCCTGGCTCTTGCACATCGGTGCAGGCACAACAGTCGATGCTGCAGACACTATACAGATTCCACAGAACATGCTCTGCCATGGAAATACCATGGATCACCTTATCAACTCTACATATCCAGGCATAGAGCAGGGGAACAAGCCAGATCAGTACTATCTGGATAGGACCATTCTCTCCTGCACATATGACAATGTCGATATCATCAACTCTCTTCTCCTTGCCAGATTTCCTGGACCAGAGCATGTCTTTAACAGTGCTGATACAGTTTCATTCAGAGAGCAGGAGCTTAACAACTACCAGCCATATCCTGCAGAGTATCTAAACTCTATCAAAGCAAGTGGCCTTCCTCTCTCCAGGCTGGCACTTAAGATAGGCTGTCCTCTCATGCTTTTATGCAATCTGGATATCACCATGGGTCTTTGCAATGGAACTCGACTTATCCTTCTTGAAGCCAGACCACGTGTATTGAAGTGCAGGATCATCAGTGGAGATGCACAGTTTGCAGGAAATATCATTTTCATTCCTCGGATCACATTGGAGCCTTCAGCAGAGACCTTGCCATTACCACTTCATCGACATCAATTTCCAGTTCGCTTGGCATTTGCCATGACTATCAACAAGTCACAAGGCCAATCAGTATCCCATATTGGCTTGGACTTGCAGACACCAGTGTTCTCACATGGGCAGCTATATGTGGCACTATCAAGGTGTACATCTAGAGAAAGGATCAAGGTGCTGTTGAATGAAAACAATGCAAATAACAGAACTGCCAATGTGGTATACAAGAAAGTGTTGAATGGAGTTGTTTAGCAAAGGTGAGTAACTTGAAAGATTATTTACAGGAATTGAAAACTAATATAGATATCAAGATAGACTTGGATGTAGATTTAGATTTAGATTTAGATTTATAATTAGATTTGGATTGTACTTGGATTGAATCAAATGGTTGAAAAATTTATTGTGATAAGACTTTAGGGCAGGTTACTAAACCTTGGGTGTGTATTCAATAACAAGTCAATAAAAGTTTGTAATAATGTCAATAACAGGTCAATACAAGTTTCTAATGATGTCAATAACAAGTCAATACAAGTTTGTAATAATGTCGATAACACCTTAATACAAGTCAGTAACAAGTTAATATGGGTTTGTAATAAAGTCAATAACAAGTCAATAACAAGTCAATACAAATTTGTAATAAAGTCAATAACAAGTCAAGAAAAGTTTGTAATGATGTCAGTAACAAGTTTGTAGTAAATCAAGGTAGACTTGAGTAACTGTAGTGGGATTAAGCATTGTGTTACATATACGCAAGCTGGCCCATGCCGGTGTCAGGCTGAGTGAGCAAAGCGAGCGAACACCATGACAAAGGCATGGGTCATAAGCTCATAGCCCCAAATGTTGTGTGAAGAGAGGTACTCAACTGATTGTCATACACACACTCTCCACATGTAAGGAATTGTCAGCTGTTTGGTCATGTTGTGTGCATTCTGGAAGAGGCATGAAAGTAGGTGTCCACTATATCGTGACCAAAACTTTATGCACCCAAATCTCCCTTTTTGGTATTTGACTTGTTACTGACCTCATTACACATTTCTATTGACATGTTATTACTTCATTAAATTTGTATTGACCTGTTACTGACTCAGACTTTTTTCTGACCTCGTTACAAATTTGTATTGACCTGTTACTGACCTGATTACAAATCTGTATTGTCATGTTACTGACTTCATTACAAATCATACAGTGACTCACAAAACTGAGTCAATGTTTTGGACTTTTTGATTCATTATTGAATAGCTTCCCATAAACAACAAAACCAAACAAGGTATTGGTGTACCAAATAACATATATGATCAGGGCTACCAAACAAACAAAGAATTATGTAATTTTAATCATCCCTCATGGAGATATGATTATTTTAATTCAGGGACTCATTGACTCAGTTTTGTGAGGGGTAGTCAGAAATATTAGAATCTGATGCTCCACCAACTGTATAATGTCAAAAACTTGACAGATGGTTTCTAAGGTGATGTGACCCTTGATGGGACCTTAAATTATAGTATTTAATTAGGACTAGCATTCTTCATACTTCAATATTCTCCAATGCATCCCATCTCCTCTGCTCAGAAGGAAAACATTCTTTCCCTGGCCTCCAATCATTATTCTACCCACAATATTGCCTCTAAACTCAACCTCAGCCAGTCTAGTGTATCCAGAACACTCAGGGCTCTCCATCCAAACCTGGATTCCCCCTCTGGTGGTCATCCTTCTAAGCTCTCATCTACCTCTCAGAGAGCCATCCTTACCCAAATCACCACTGGCAAGGCTGCAAATGCTGTTCAGGCCACCCATTACATCAACAGCATCATCCCCACTCCAGTCTCCTCAGAAACAGTCAGAAGAGTTCTCAGAAAAAACTCATTCAAGGCTGTGGTGAAGAAGAAAAAGCCTTTGCTTAGTATAAGGCATAGGAAAGCAAGATTGGCTTTTGCTCAGAAGTATAGAGAGTGGACTGTGGAGGACTGGAGAAGGGTTATTTGGTCAGATGAGACTAAAATTAACAGGTTTGGGTCAGATGGGAGAGAGTGGGTTTGGAAACAGAAGGGAGAGGGGCTGATTGAGAGAGAGGTCCAGGGAACTGTCAAATTTGGGGGAGGAAACATTATGCTATGGGGGTGTATGGGATGGAATGGAGTGGGGCATCTTGCAGAGGTTGAGGTGTTAAGACAGAAAGATGACCAGACTGGGGATTGAACCCAGGACCAACTGGACATATACCAGATGCTCTACCAACTGAGCTATCAGGTCTTACTGGGTTCAATACAACAATGTGATATAAACCAGACACTATTGATGTAACCACCACTTGACCACTGTCAATATTATAGCAGGGGGGGATTAACTGCCTCCAGTTTGTCTGTTAAGGAGCAAAGCCTCCATATTACATAATCACCAAACAATGTGTCAGATTACACAATCCAACACAGCCCCCATAATCTGATACATCTAATCTGCTCAGGTAAGCTAGATGACTACATGAGGGGAGGATGAATGCTAACCAGTATGTGTCCATTTTGAAGGACCATATGCTGCCTAGCTTGGAGGAGAGTGGAATTTCTGGAGAAGAGGTGATTTTTCAACAAGACAATGACTCCAAGCATACCTCAAAAAAGACCAAGAAATGGATGGAGAACAACAATATTACTCTTCTGGATTGGCCTGCCCAATCTCCAGACCTCAGCCCTATTGAACATTAATGAATTCACCTCAAGAACTAGTTAGACAAGTATCCAACAGTGCCAAAAGGAATTTGAGAGTTATGGGAAAGAGTAGTGGAAGAGTGGAATAATATTCCATCAGAGGTGTGTCAGAATTTGATTGAAAGCATGCCTAGAAGATTGGGAGCAGTTATTAAGGCCAAGGGAGGTCATACAAAATACTAGAATTACAATTTATCATAATATTGATACCACCTCACAAAACTGAGTCAACGAGTCTCTGAATTAAAATGATCATATCTCCATGAGGGATGATTAAAATTACATAATTCTTTGTTTGTTTTGTAGCCCTGATCATGTATGTTATTCGGTACACCAATACCTTGTTTGGTTTTGTTGTTTATGGGAAGTTATTCAACAATAAATTAAAAAGTGCAAAACATTGACTCAGTTTTGTGAGTCACTGTAACACCGAAGCAGATTAATTGGAAAGAGTGCACAAGACCTAGAGCACACCAAAAATAGTGCATCACACCAGAACAATTGGGTATTGGGTTATAGCATGCACAAATCTTATTGGCTGAGGCAGCGGCATAGTGTGGTTGGGTTTAGATGGGCAAATGGGTGCATTTGTGGGTAGTGCATGGCACTTTCTATTTTTACATTTTATTTTACTGTTTTTATCACATAAGCCATTTGTACATAGTAGGTGGACAGATAGAGAATCCAGAGGATCTTTCCCCCCCTCATAGTTCATAGCTCAGTCAGCATCGCACATAGTCTGTGCACCAGCATCCAGTCCATGCGCCTTTGTAGTGCGCCCTTCATATCGCTGCATTTGCATATCATTTGCATTCCCTTGTCATATTGCTGTGTTTTGTCCCTGCATTGCATTCTTCATCCTCTTCTTCATCCTTATTTGTGCACTCTTGCAGTGCACCCTTCATATAGCCATGTTTGCACACTGTTTGTGCCTTTTTTTGTATAGCCGCATTTTGTGCATTGTTTGCACCTTTTTCTGCTCATTGCACCCTCGTCCTGTTTGTGCCTTTAACCTGTGCACCTCCCTCACAGCACATCCCAGTGCCATCTTTATTCCACTGCACCTCCCACTTCCATCTTCCTCGTTGTTGTGCACTTTTGCGCTCCCATTGCGCATTTTTGCCCCTTTGCATTGCGCACTTTTCTGCTATTGTGAATATCTTCCTTTGAGCATATGCAACTAGTGCGCACATTAAAAACCACTGTTCCTGAGGTGTGTTTTGTCCCTGCAGCAGCAGATAAACCAGACACTCCAGTTAACACTTCCAAGGGCAAAGAGCCATTATATTGCAATGTTGTTCCTATCCAGAACCCACAGATTGTCGACGATGTATATGCATGCACCATGAAGGTGCCCTCCATTATGGTTTCGCATGAAGAGCTCCTTTTGCTTTTGCCCAATCTCAGGCAGTGCCCTAGAGAACAAGTTACTCCAAAGCGCATTGCAGCTACCGGTGCAGAAGTAGTAGCTACCAACCTTGCAAGCATTATGCCATTTGCACACTGCAAAGTGCGCACATGTTTTGCAGAAAATAAAGCACTGAGTGTGACACCTCCAGTTAGTGCAGCAATTGCAGCACCTCTTCCTATTGTTTTGCAGGATCCATTTGAACAGTACCTCACCCATCTCCAGCCAGGCAAAATTGAAAACCCTGACATTCTGAAGGTTGCTAAAGAGTCGCATGCACTTCACTCCATTGATTTATTGATCAACAACCAAGAGTACTTTGAAGCTATCTTAGATCTGGGTTCACAAATTATCGCAATGTCAGAAGCAGTCTGCCATTGTCTTGGGCTTCAGTATGACCCATGCATTCATTTATACATGCAATTGGCCAATGGAGAGGTAGATGAATCACTTGGGCTTGCATGCAACATGTCCATGCACATTGGGGATATTATTGTCTATGTGCAAGTTCACGTTATCCATTCACCTGCTTATGATATTCTGTTAGGGCACCCCTTTGATGTGTTAACGCACTCCATCATGCACAACTTTGCGGATGAAGCGCAAATGATTACTATCTGCAATCCGAACACAGGCACCATCTCCACCATTCCAACCAGGCCTAGGGGGAAGCCACACCACTTCTTACCAGCTCCAGCAACACCGCACTTTGCTATTCAGCATAACCCACAAAGAAATTTTTGCCAGGCTTCAAGGAATTGATTGCAGACCAAGGAGAAGCCACCACTATCATAACATTTGACTCTGATACCCAATCTTGTGATGTTTCTGCGTTTGTGCTTATTCCATTTTCCGCTTCCATTCCATCAACCTCTATTATCTCTCAACTCTACCTATCCCAGTGTACCAACAGTCATGTGCAGGCACTCTTAAATTTGATTGACCCTGTAGCGCTTATTCCAGCTGCATTTCTGAAATGCACACATGCACATGCAACTTTTATCGATTTAGCGATGTGCACGCTGCAAAAGGGTGTAGTAATCAAGAAGAAGTATAAACCAGTTGCTAGAAAAGTCAAACCAGTTATTGTGCCTGTCCCAAATGAATTCCGCATTGAGTGCAACATTATAGGCAATCTGCTAGCAGCGCTTCCTGTGCTTTTACCAAACCCGCCACCATTTACCCCGACTGGGCACTATACTGAAGAGTGCATGCAAGCACTCCAAAAGTGCCACACCGATTTCTTATTACCAGAGGAGATAAAGGTTTTACACCACTTGATGTCTTTGCAGAACAAAGCCTTTGCATGGAGCAATGAGGAGTGCGGCAGCTTCAAGAACGTGTTCTTTCTTCCAGTCAAAATCCCAGTTATTCTGCACACCCCTTGGATAGAGCGCAACATCCCCATTCCACCAGGCATATATGATGAAGTTTGTGCTATTATCCAGAAGAAGATAGACTCAGGCATTTATGTGCACTCAAATTCAGCATATAGATTGCGCTGGTTCTGCACACTCAAGAAAGACAGAAAAGTGCTGCACATCATACATAGCCTCGAACCGCTTAATCATGTTACCATTAAACACTCCAGCATCACCCCTACACCTGAGCACCTCGCAGAGCAGTTTGCAGGGTGTGCATGCAGTGTTAATCAAAGAATCATCACATGACCTTATGACATTCCAGATGCCGTATGGCGCAATGCACCTCATTACATTGCCAATGGGTTGGACAAACTCAGTACCAATCTTCCATGATGATGTGTGCTATATTCTACAGCCAGAGATTCCAGATTATACCATTCCCTATATCAACAATGTTCCAGTCAAAGGGCCTTCGAAGCGCTACATTTTACCAGATGGCTCATGTGAAGCGCTCACTGCGAACCCTGGCATAAGGCGCTTTGTGTGGGAGCACTTCCAGAACATGAACCACATTGTGCAGCACATGAAATATAGTGGCAGCACTTTCTCTGGGATGAAATCCATACTGTGCACTGAGAACTTCGTCATTCTTGGCCATTATTGCACCCCAAAAGGTAGAAAACCTGAACACAACAAGGTAGACATTATCCACAATTGGGGTGCATGCCACATGCTGTCGGAAGTGCATGCATTTTTGGGAACAGTTGGTTTAATGTGCATTTATATCCACAATTATGCACACTGTATTAATGCACTCACAAGGCTTACATGCAAGGACACTCCATTCAAATGGGGCCCAGAGCAGATAGCGGTGCAAAATGACATCAAGCAAGCAGTACTAGATTGCCCCGCACTACAACCGATCAATTATTCCTCAGAACTCCCCATTATACTTGTGGTTGACACTTCCCAGATAGCAGTTGGCTTTTACCTTTGCCAGCAAAAGAGCACAATGCAAAAGCATGCATTTACAACCGGTTCAGCTTGATTACGCTCAACGACAGAGAAGCGTGCTTTTTACAACCAAAACTAGAGATCTATGGGCTTTATCGTGCGCTGCATAGTTTGTGCCTTTATCTACTACATATGTTATGACCATTTTGTGGGAGTAATGGTGAGCTAAATAAGGGAGTTTTTCAGCTGAGAACAGTGATTGATCAGTGATGATTGATGGGATGACACGTATAACATATGCTATGTTCATTTTGTGGGAATGATGGGAGTGATGGTTGATGGGATTATTTAAAATTTGTCAGGCTTTGTCAGGCTTGGTCAGAGCTATGCAAAATTTGTCAGAGCTGTGCAAAATTTGTCAGAAATGATGGCATTAGTCAGAGCTGACTAAAATTTGTCAGCTCTGACAAATACAACTGGGTTTGAAATGTGGTCATCCCATATGTAATAGTACCGGTCAGTAACAAGTCAATACAAATGTGTAGTGAGCTCAGTAACAAGTCAATACAAATTTGTGATTTGTAACGAGGTCAGTAACATGACAATATAACATGTCAATACAAATGTGTAGTGAGGTCAGTAACAAGTCAATACAAATTTATGATTTGTAACGAAGTCAGTAACATGACAATAGATTTTTTGTAGTGAGGTCAGTAACAAGTCAATACAAATTTACAGTGACTTACAAAACTGAGTCAATGTTTTGCACTTTTTAATTTATTGTTGAATAACTTCCCATAAACAACAAAACCAAACAAGGTATTGGTGTACCGAATAACATACATGATCAGGGCTACCAAACAAACAAAGAATTATGTAATTTTAATCATCTCTCATGGAGATATGATCATTCTAATTCAGAGACTCATTGACTCAGTTTTGTGAGGTGGTATCAATATTATGACAAATTGTAATTCTAGTATTTTGTATGACCTCCCTTGGCCTTAATAGCTGCTCCCAACCTTCTAGGCATGCTTTCAATCAAATTCTGACACACCTCTGATGGAATATTATTCCACTCTTCCACTACTCTTTCCCATAACTTCCAAATTCCTTTTGGCGCTGTTGGATACTTGTCTAACTAGTTCTTGAGGTGAACCCATTGATGTTCAATAGGGCTGAGGTCTGGAGATTGGGCAGGCCAATCCAGAAGAGTAATATTGTTGTTCTCCATCCATTTCTTGGTCTTTTTTGAGGTATGCTTGGAGTCATTGTCTTGTTGAAAAATCACCTCTTCTCCAGAAATTCCACTCTCCTCCAAGCTAGGCAGCATATGGTCCTTCAAAATGGACACATACTGGTTAGCATTCATCCTCCCCTCATGTAGTCATCTAGCTTACCTGAGCAGATTAGATGTATCAGATTATGGGGGCTGTGTTGGATTGTGTAATCTGACACATTGTTTGGTGATTATGTAATATGGAGGCTTTGCTCCTTAACAGACAAACTGGAGGCAGTTAATCCCCCCCTGCTATAATATTGACAGTGGTCAAGTGGTGGTTACATCAATAGTGTCTGGTTTATATCACATTGTTGTATTGAACCCAGTAAGACCTGATAGCTCAGTTGGTAGAGCATCTGGTATATGTCCAGTTGGTCCTGGGTTCAATCCCCAGTCTGGTCATCTTTCTGTCTTAACACCTCAACCTCTGCAAGATGCCCCACTCCATTCCATCCCATACACCCCCATAGCATAATGTTTCCTCCCCCAAATTTGACAGTTCCCTGGACCTCTCTCTCAATCAGCCCCTCTCCCTTCTGTTTCCAAACCCACTCTCTCCCATCTGACCCAAACCTGTTAATTTTAGTCTCATCTGACCAAATAACCCTTCTCCAGTCCTCCACAGTCCACTCTCTATACTTCTGAGCAAAAGCCAATCTTGCTTTCCTATGCCTTATACTAAGCAAAGGCTTTTTCTTCTTCACCACAGCCTTGAATGAGTTTTTTCTGAGAACTCTTCTGACTGTTTCTGAGGAGACTGGAGTGGGGATGATGCTGTTGATGTAATGGGTGGCCTGAACAGCATTTGCAGCCTTGCCAGTGGTGATTTGGGTAAGGATGGCTCTCTGAGAGGTAGATGAGAGCTTAGAAGGATGACCACCAGAGGGGGAATCCAGGTTTGGATGGAGAGCCCTGAGTGTTCTGGATACACTAGACTGGCTGAGGTTGAGTTTAGAGGCAATATTGTGGGTAGAATAATGATTGGAGGCCAGGGAAAGAATGTTTTCCTTCTGAGCAGAGGAGATGGGATGCATTGGAGAATATTGAAGTATGAAGAATGCTAGTCCTAATTAAATACTATAATTTAAGGTCCCATCAAGGGTCACATCACCTTAGAAACCATCTGTCAAGTTTTTGACATTATACAGTTGGTGGAGCATCAGATTCTAATATTTCTGACTACCCCTCACAAAACTGAATCAATGAGTCCCTGAATTAAAATAATCATATCTCCATGAGGGATGATTAAAATTACATAATTCTTTGTTTGTTTGGTAGCCCTGATCATGTATGTTATTCGGTACACCAATACCTTGTTTGGTTTTGTTGTTTATGGGAAGCTATTCAACAATGAATCAAAAAGTCCAAAACATTGACTCAGTTTTGTGAGTCACTGTATGTGTCGCGTACTGCACCTTAGTAATAATGACATGATCAACCTGTGCCAGTTACCAGATAAGGCAATGCCAATTGGAAATGTGGAAGAACTATAAGGAGATGCTGTAAAAGGCCAAATACCACCAAAGCACCAGGATTATGTGAAAGCGCCCGAGTGTGCACAGTCCAATACCAAATAGGTGCAAAGCACCCCGATTATGTGAAAATGTGGAGTTTGCTCATGTTGGATTCACAGTGCACCTCAAGTAAATGCACCAGTAAGATAGAAGCCATGATGTGCAGCTCAACTGATGTGGTGGATTGTTGTGTGTGTGATAGAGATTGTGCAATGAGTGTGCAGCAGAGAATGTGAGTTGCAGGTAAAGCATAAAAGGAGCATGCAAAGGTGCATCAAGCATGCAATAAATGTGAATGGCAGATAAGGAGTGTGGGGGGGTGTGCGGAGGTGGTTTGAAGTGCAACAGAGTGCATTTAGGGTGCACAACAGCAGGCAGCTATGGGGGAACCAAAAGCACAGTAGAAATGTAAAAGGCACACAAGAGTGCACCTAAGCAGTCAAAGGTGTGCGAAAGCGCATGGAAGTGTGCAAAGGCACATGAAAGTGCACTGTGCAAAGTGTGTGGAAGCCATCTAGGGGGTGTGCACAATTGCAAAAAATGCCGTAGTATGCGCGCAGGGCAATAGGGAGCCATATCAGCATTTGACCACTTAGGTGCACTTTTGTGCACCTTTTACATTTCTGCTGCACCTTTGGATCCCTTAGCTGCCTTCTATGGTGTGCCTTAAATATGCCTTGTTACACTTCAAACCACCTTTGTGTGCCCTCCACACTTGTTATCTGCCTGTTATGAAAAGGGAGAATCAAATTCTTTTTCTATTGTTTCTATTGTCTTCTATGAGTGCACTCTCATGTTATTGTTTCCTGACATCTTACCTATGTATGACAGTGCCTACTTACTATTGTCCTTCTTATCTTCGTTTCTCTCACTATTGTGATAGTCTATGAATGCTTTCACACTATTGTCTCTTCCTATTGTTCTTACATCTCTCTGCATAACTCTGTATAGTATTTAAGCAGTAATGCAACGACCAGTCAAGCTCAGCTTGACCTGGTCTTTTTTATGCTCTTACGATCTTAGTGATCTAAGTCATTCTCAAACCATTACTTACAAGCTTCGGCAATCCTGAACTCTTTATTGAAGATTGACGCTTACGAGCCTCAACTCATTTCATGAACTAAGAGCTTCGACTCTAACAAAAGGTCAAGCTGCTTGATACTCTCCTGACTAACCCTAGTCTAGGCAGAACCCATTACATGGAAAGATTCTTATGAGAAACATTCGACCACTCCCTATGAAGCAAATCATGGCAGCCCCATCCACTCCCATAACTTCCACACCACCCACCGCCCCTGCCACTCGTCCCGTTGAAATCAAGATGAGGGTGCCGACTGACTACTCCGGGGATAGAGCAAAAACCATGCTCTTCCTCCTCAAATGCAGGGCCTACGTTGACGTGAACGTGGCCATGTTTCCAGACGATCGTCATAAGATTCTGTTTATGCTCTCCTACATGAACGGAGGTATAACAGGGCCGTGGAAGCAGGCTTATCTAGAGGAGAGATACATCGAGTCTAAACCTTGGGATATGTTCCAAGAATTTATTGCAAAGGTATGTGCAGCATTTTCACCAATCGACAATGCAGGGAACGCGTGCACCCAACTCCTAGCACTCTCACAGGGAGGAAGGGGGGTAGACGAATATATTGCACAATTCAAAACGCTTGCTTATCACACAAAAATCAAGGAAGACACCACCCTCATCGAATACTTCATCGACAGGCTCAATAACAAAGTACTGGACAAAGTCTTTGGCATGGAAAACCCACCTGACATGATTGAAGGATGGTACACCCATGCAGCTAGGGCAGAAGGGCATTTGAGGCGAGTGAAAGCAATCAAGGAAAGAACTTACAGTAAGGCAGGAGGAGGAGGAGGAGCACGCGGCTCTTCCAAAGACCCTAACACCATGGATATAGACACGACATGCCTCTCTTACACAGAGAGGCTCAAACACATCAAAAAAGGGAAGTGCTTCATCTGTCACAAGTCAGGGCACAGAGCAAATGATCACAAGGGAGGGAAGGAACCACCCAAAGAAGAGAAGAAAGTGGAGATGAAGAAGATGCCACGCGACCATTACACCAAGATCCATGCACTTATCAATGAGTTGGAGGAGAAGGAAAAGGAGGAAGTGCTGGATCTCATGGTGGTGGAGGGTTTTTAAAATGGCGGCCCACATCGGCAGTGGAACCCGCCAGATTAGTTGTCTCAACCGTAATGGTAGTGCAAGTAAGCCATCAATCAATGCACCTTCCAGTTTATTATTTGCTAGGAGACAAGAAAGCCGAAATCCCAGCCCTGATTGACTCAGGGGTGGGTGAAACATTCATCGATCACCGAGTAGTTGAGAGACTTGAACTGAGGAAAATCCCACTCGACAAAAAGATCCTTGCAAAAAATGTCGATGGAACCCTTAACAAGAATGGAACCATCTCACATTACATTTACATCAACAAGGAGATTGGAGGGAAAGAAGAAGAGATTAGAATGCTGATAACGGGGCTAGGGAAGGAGAGAATGATCCTGGGGTACACGTGGCTCCAGAAGTGCAACCCCATCATCGATTGAGAGAAGGGGACTCTTACCAACAGGCAGACCGAAAGGTCCCTTATGAGAAAAATCCGAACCATGATTGAGCAGATGCAAACCACAATTGGTAAGCAAAGTCTCACTATAGATGACAAGGGGCTGATTGTACGGAGAGTAACATTGAGCCTGACTCTCAGGAGGCTACCTATAAGAAGTGCTGGGGAGACCTTCGGGGAAACCCACCTTGCTGCCGCCGAGCACGTGAAGAGTAGGCTCAGGATGGTTCATCTCGCAAAAGGACTTTGCACCACAGACAAACCCAATAAAGATGGATCACACATGGCAACGGACACGGCAATGGATATCCATCCTGGGATTGACCCACAGATCTCTGTACTGGATAACTCAGACACCAGCTTATCACTTGACTCGGGAGGAGATCATAATGGGACTGATGTGCTATTCACTTATGTTCGGGGAGAACCAATGATAGGAATATTCAGGGCTGAGGAGTCACCCCTCACCATCGAAAATGACTATCTACCACTGAACTACCAAAGACTCCAATGGATCTCGCATCTCACTCGATCTCGGCTGACCGGCAGAATCGCCTACTCCAACACGACCCATATTTGAGCAAAGACCTCTGTCTCGCAGAGGCTCGCCCATGAAAGGGAGGATGTCAAGGAAACACGGTCGCTCGACGAGTTGCTCCCTGACAAAAACAAAGAATACTGGAGTGTGTTTGAGAAGGCAGCATCGGAGAGATTCCCCGAGTCTAGACCATGGGACCATGTGATTGAGCTCAAACCGGACTTCATTCCGCGAGACTGTAAAGTCTACCCCATCACCCCGGCAGAACAAAAGAAGTTAGATGAATTCATTGATGATAACCTAAGGAAGGGATACATCATCCCATCCAAGTCCCCCATGGCATCACCATTCTTCTTCGTGGCGAAAAAGGACTCTGACACGATTTGGCCCTGCCAAGATTACCAGTATCTGAATGAAGGAACCATCAAGAATTCTTATCCCCTTCCACTGATCGGTGGTCTGCTCGACAAGCTGAAAGGAGCAAGATGGTTCACGAAATTAGACATTAGATGGGGATATCATAATGTCAGGATCAAGAAGGGAGATGAGTGGAAAGCGGCATTCAAGACCAATAAGGGGCTGTTCGAGCCCAAGGTCATGTTTTTCGGCCTCTGTAACTCCCCAGCGACTTTCCAGGCAATGATGAACGATATCTTCCAAGACATGCTAAACGAGGGGTGGCTGGTAATCTACATGGATGACATTCTTATCTTCTCTAAAGCCAAGGGGAAACATGAAGAGAGAATGAGGAGGGTCCTAGCAAGGCTTAGAGAGAACAACCTCTACCTAAAACCCGAGAAGTCTAGATTCAACATACAAGAAGTCGAGTTTCTCGGACTGATTCTGTGACCTAACCAGCTAGCCATGGACCCCACCAAATTAAGCAGGATTAAAGACTGGCCACCCCCAACCAACATCAAAGGGGTCAGATCATTCCTGGGCTTTGGGAATTTCTATTGGAGATTCATCGACAACTTCACTGCAATTACGAAGCCACTCAATGACTTGACAAAGAAGGATCAGCCCTTCAATTGGACGAATGAATGCCAAGAGGCATTCGACACACTAAAAAGGAAATTCTTCAAGGCACCAGTGCTGCTGATGCCTAACGTGGAAAAGCCATTCATAATCGAAAGCGACTCCTCAAAATACGCGATGGGGGCTGTGCTGAAGCAAACTGACACTAACGGAGATTGGCACCCCTGTGGCTACATCTCCCATTCCCTAACAGCGACCGAACAGAATTATGAAATCTATGATCGAGAGCTCCTAGAAATAATACAAGCGCTGGAGACCTAGAGACATTACCTCCAGGGATCCGAACACCCAACAACGATCCTATCGGATCACAAGAACCTCATGTACTTTAGAATGGCACGTAAACTGAACCAACGACAGGCTAGATGGAGTCTTTTCCTGTCACAGTTTAACCTCCAATTAGTACACGTGCCAGGAAAAATGATGGTGCAATCCAATGCCTTATCGAGATGAGGAGATCACATATTCGATATCGACAATGACAATGATGACATCACACTGTTAAAGGATGAAATCTTTGCATGAATAATTGACACTGAATTGAAGGACGTACTGGCAGAAAGCATGATGCGCGATGACCTACTAAAGGAGATAGTAAGGGCCATCAAAGAAGGAGGAACGCCACCGATCAAGTTGGCAGTAGAAGACTGGAGGATGGAGAATGATGGGACTGTCTTTTTTAAAGACCGATGCTATGTTCCAGACGACAAGGAGTTGAGGAGGAAAATCGTGGCAAACCTCTTCAAACCTTTTTCGAACCTCTTCGCACATATTTGGACCTCTTTTGAACTATTTTGAACTTCTTTGTATGCCTATAAAGACTATTCTCCACAACCCTTACTATTTTGCATTACTAAACACAATATTTTGGTCTCAGTGGTGATATTTAGTACCACCTCACACCCTTCCTCTGACTTGTTGATGTGTTCAGTTGGTACTCAGTGCAGAGTCTCAATGGAAGGGGTGAACACTTAACCTACTACTGCAGGCATGCTCGGGGTGAGGGGGGAGTTCACTTAGAGGGCCTCAGATCGTCCTTTGGGGCGCAGAGACTATGGAGAGGCTGGTATGGTGGTTTTCAACATGTGCACTAATTGTGTATGCTAAAGGAGAGATATGCACAGTGGTGGGAAAGTGTGCAATGCAAAGGGGCAAAAATGCACAGTGCAGAAAAATGCACAATGGGAGCACAAAAGTGTGCAACAATGAGGATGATGAAGGTGGGAGGTGTAGTGGGATGAAGACAACACTGGGATGTGCTGTGAAGGTGGTGCATAGGTTGGGGACACAAATGGGATGAAAGTGCAAGGGGCAGAAAAAGGCGCAAATGGTGCGCAAAATGTGGCTATGCAAATAAGTGCACAAATGGTGTGCAAATGTGGCTATATGAAGGGCGCACTGTATGAGTGCACAAACAAGGACAAAGGATGCAATGCAGGGATGAAATGCAACAATACAATGAGGGGATGCAAACAATATGCAAATGCGGCTATATGAAGGGCACACTACAACGGCACATGGACTGGACACTGGTGCACAGACTATGTGCGATGCTGACTGAGCTATGAACTATGAGGGGGGGAAAGATCCTCTGGATTCTCTATCTGTCTGCCTACTATGTACAAATGGCTTATGTGATAAAAATGGTAAAATAAAGTGTAAAAATAGAAAGTGCCATGTGCTACCCACAAGTGCATCCATTCACCCATCTAAACCTGACCACACTATGCCGCTGCCTCAGCCAATAAGATTTGTGCACCTATAGCCCAATATCCAACTGTGCCGGTATGATGCACTATTTTTGGGTGCGCTCTAAGTCTCATGCACTTTTCCCAATTAATCCGCTTCGGTGTTATGTGTCACATGCTGTGCCATAGTAATAATGATGTGATCAACCTGTGCTGGTTACCAGATAAGGCAATACCGATTGGAAATGCGGAAGAACTATAAGGAGATGTTGTGAAAGGCCAAATAGTGCCAAAGTGCCAGGATTATGTGAAAGCACCAAGTGCACATGGTCCAATGCCAAATAGGCACAAAGCGCCCTGATTATGTGAGAACACGCAGTTCACTCATGTTGGAATCATGGTGCACCTCGAATAAATGTGCCAGTAAGATGGGAGCCACGATGTGCAGCACACTGGTGCAGTGGATTGTTGTGTGTGTGATAGGGATTGTGCAATGAGTGTGCAGCAGGGAATGTGAGTTGCAGGTAAAGCATAAAAGGAGCGCACAAAGGCGCATCAAGCATGCAATAAATGTGGAAGGCAGATAAGGAGTGTGAGGGGGGCACACGGAGGCAGTTTGAAGTGCAACAAGGTGCATTTAGGGTGCATGACAATTGGCAGCTATGGGGGAACCAAAAGTGCAGTAGAAATGCAAAAGGCACACAAAGGTGCATCTAAATGGTCAAAGGCACATGAAAGCACATGAAGGCACGCAAAAGCGTGCTGTGCAAAGTGTGCGGAAGCCATCTAGGAGGTGCACACAATCGCAAAAAATGCCATAGTATGCACGCAGGGCGATAGGGAGCCATATCATCTCCTCCCAACTGAAGTACTGACTGTCCTCAGGCAGCATGCGATTGGTCAGCACAAAATTTTCTTTGCTCACATAAGCAGCCATCCTCTCCTTATCTATCTCTGACCACCATCTATCCTCTACAACTCTTTCCACAACCCATCTCTACGTGATCCGATGGCTTCAGCATTCACCTTAGCCCTCAGAGAAATGATCCTGGCCCTCAATGAGACCCTCCCTGCTGCAGGGAGCGAGCAGATGACGATGCAAGCTTGGGGTGAAGGGTTTTGTAGTAAACTGGTGCACTTTTTTGTATTTCTATAACCGGTGCAGGTTGCTAAGGGTCGGGGCATGTAGAACATGTATAAAAGCCACATGGACACTGTTAAAAATGACGCAGAACTCGATGCACTCCTCGCAAAGGCATGCAGCACATTCAGTGGGATCATGGTGGAGGAATGGCTTACTTGGGGTGAGGAGCTGATGCCTGATATGCATAAGATGATTGAGGAGAAAGAGCGTCTGAGGAATTTGAGCATACACGAGCTGGTGGGGCGGCTGGAAGTGTGCACCCTGCACTCTTGACCGCTGAATTGCAGGTGCCCAAGGTTAACTTGTAGCGTCTGGAAGGTGAGTTCAGGGCAATTGACATAGATACCGCCGAGGCACAGGAGGACAAAAAGGCATTCATCGTGCTGGTGTGCTCTCTGCGCGTGCTTTCTGGAGCGATCGATGCTGAGGTTGTAGGCGAAGGAACTGGGGAGTCTTGGGAGAGTGGGGTGATGAGTGAAGGGGAGAGTGAGCAGAGCGATGAGAGCGTTAGTGCATGCCCGGTGTGCGCAATGCAGCAACATGCGTATGTTGAAGTGCCACCACTGAGTAGCATTGGTGCCACCTCCGATGCTAATAGTGGACCAGTAAGTTTCTTTGGATATGCTTCAAACTCACTAAATGGTTCCCCTTTCTACTCTAGTGTGATAACTGCTGCTGCATGGGCCAACCGGCTAGGTGCATCTCTGTCAATGGAAAATGGTGCGCCCCATGTGCAAAGGGTAAGAGAAAGTGCGAATGGATGAAGCGCACCCTTGCACAGCTGTGCACAACTTCTAGAGGCAGGAAAGCAGCTAGTGGGTGCTCTGGTGTGTCTTTTTCTCATCCTCCCATGCTGTGCTAACTATTCCAAAGGTGCATCACAAACTGACAAGGGCAATGAGAGCGATGTAGGGCTCATCAGCCCCTTGAAAGAGCGCACATTGAAGTGCTGCAAAGTCAAAAACGTGCCCCCTCCCCCATCACAAGTGTGCCCAAGGCCGCACCGCCTTACCGTTTGCCAGGCAAGTGTGCACATGCAATCCTTGTGCCAAACCAGATCAGGAAACACCTCAGGGGACATGTGCTACCAAGGCCAGGACATCGAGGTGCTCGACTTAGTGCAATGCTGCTCAGTGGTCGCAGTCTTGGGTGCCACACATGATCACCTTAAAGAAGACATCCAAAGGTCACTCATCAAGCTAGAAGTCGCCAGGAGCCGGTTGCGCCATGCGGAGCAAGCGGAGGCAGACACAAAGGCAAAACTGGATGCAGCCATGGAGTGCTTGGAGTTCCTGGAGTCCATTGAGTAGCTGCTCGCCTGTATAAGTTTTAGATAGTGTGTCAATCCATCTCTCTGTTGTGCCTGAAATATGCATGATGTGCTCCGAAGCGATGCAATGCACGCGTGCATGCAAATATGCGCACTTTGTGCCAACCTGTGCACATGCTTCCATGGTGCCATAAAATGAAATTTGTAAGTCCAAATAATATATGTGAGGAAAAAGAGATAAGATAAGCAATGTTCGAGCAAGAAATGTCAAGCGCACAAAAAAATGCACACCAGCGCAAAAATGTGCAAATGCAAAGGAGTGCAGAAAAATCATCCGACCATCACTTTCCTCCTCCCAACTGAGATATTGACCATGTCCAAATGATAAAAGAGTAAGAGATAAAATGAAGTGCATGCCATATGACAAAGTCTAAAAAAAATGGGAAAGGCTCAGTAGATCATCATGGCCAGTAAAACCCATGGGTTGTGCAATCATGGAATGCATCCAGATGCGACTTTGCGAATAGGAAAAAGGTAACATAAAAAAATGAAAGAAAGCAAAGTGTACATATAAAAAAGGTGAAATATCCATAGTGGTGCACACAGAGCGCTAGTTGCACGCCTCATTGGCGCTTTCTTCATCCTCAGCACTATCTCCTTGTGCTTCTTCTTTGTCAACTGCTTCTTTGTCTTCTGTGTCCACTACTATGGACTCTTCCATCTATCTCAACCGCATTGTGGTGATATCAAGTGCTATGTCAGGAAGTGCAATGGTCTTGCATGCGTGGTATGGCAGTAGGTGGAATGCAGCTACTGGCCTGTTGAATACTGTCCCATTGAGTTTGCAAACAATATATGCGCCGCCTTGATTGCACAACACTATAACTAGAGGACTGAGATAACACATGCACATTTTGCAGTTAAGGCTCTTCTCGATTGCTGTGTTGCACATAAGGACTAAATTGCCGTGCTGGAAGTCAAAATTGCAGATGGCTTTTGAGTGCGCTTCTCGAAATGGAGCACTGCTTTGCTCCTTTCTGCATAGATGGGGGAATGGATGCGCACTAAGTCTTCTGGATGCTTTTGCAATGTGCACGCGCACTGCACGATCAAGTCTGTAGTAGAGAGTATAGAATCTGGGGGTGGGTTAAGGTATGTTGCTTCAACGATATTGAGAGGGATTAGAGGCTGCATGCCTGTCACAATGAAGTATGGCGAAACCCCAAGGCACTTCCAAACTGTGATGTGCTCCACCCAAAAGACTGAGTACAGCACACTGAACCATTTTGACTCTACTCCATCTGCTGCTTTGATAAGTGCTTGACGCACGTCGAAATGTGCACACTCAACAATTCCATTAGCACGTGAGTTATAGCCAGATATGCGGATGTGATTGATATGGTAGTGCTTACTGAGATAGGCTAGCGCTTTGATGAATGGCTTGCCGTTATCAGTGACTATCTCATACAATGCACCCTATCTGCAGATGAGGTCTTGAAACATCCAATCGCCGAATGTGCTCACATTTTCTTTAGGAAGCCCATGGAATTCTGGCCAAGTCGCAAGTGAGCAATGCCCTTGGACAATATAGTGCCGCCCTGCTGATACTGGTAAGTGCATCGTATCAATATAAACTTTACTGAAGAGAGGCGCAGGCATTGCAATGACTGGTGGTATTAGAACCTTCTGCATTTGCTGGATCTGGCAAATATGACAAGTGCACACAAACCAAACAATGTCATCCATAACGTGCGGCCACCAAAAGCACTCGAGCAATGCAGAGCACCTCACATAAAAGCGCTTGTGTCCAATGTTGTCATGGATGGCACGCAATATTGGTAAGTGACTAGACTGCCAAATAACAAGCTGGTGAGCGCCATGCATGTTGTGCTTCCATAGGCATGTCTTGTCTTTGAAAAATGCGCTCACGTAGCACACGAGCGCACTGTACTCAGAATCTGTGAAGTTGCTAGGGCATGTTAGGGTATCCATCCAAATCCACACCAAATCTAACTTCTCATCCTCTGCATCTGTGGTTGTGCTCCTCGGAACTGTCATCGTCATAAATAAGCACACTATTGCGGACATTTTGTGTGTTTGTGCTTGGCTCTGGCTGCATTAGTGCGAGTGCTTGCACGTTAAAGGACTGTGAAATGGGACGTATCACATGCATAAAGCCATGTAGCGCATCAATCCAATCCTCAAACTCTTCATCATCTTCTCCTTCTAAGTCCTCTGGCTGCTTCAGCCGATGCGAAAGCCCATCTGGACCATGCACCGCTCCCCTAACATGTATGAGTGTAAAGTGGAATGTAAGGATTGAGACGATCCACTGGTTAATGCTAGCAGATGGTTGGATATCAGGGTTTTATAGCATGCCCTTGATATAGCATGCGTCAGTCTCAACAATTAAGTTGCGCAAACCTATAATATAAAGGTGCAAACTGCGCAGCATGCGGTAAAGCCCATAGATCTCTAGCTTCAGTTGCAAAAAGCACGCTTTCCTGTCGTTGAGCATAATCTAGCCGAACCAGTTGTAAATGTGCATTTTTGCATCTGTGCTCTTTTGCTGGCAAAGGTAAAAGCCAACCACTATCTGGGAAGTGTCGACCACAAGGATAATGGGGAGTTCTGAGGAATAATTGATCGGTTGTAGTGCAGGACACTCTAGTACTGCTTGCTTGATGTCGTTTTGCACTGCTATCTGCTCTGGGTCCCATTCAAATGGAGCATCTTTGCGCATAAGCCTTGTGAGTGCATTAACATGGTGCGCATAATTGTGGATATAAATGCACATTAAACTGACTGTTCCCAAGAATGTGTGCACTTCCAAAAGCATGTGGCATGTGCCCCAATTGCGGATAATGTCTACCTTGTCACATTTGGGTTTTCTACCTTCTGGTGTGCAATAATGGCCAAGAATGATGAAGTTCTCAGTGCACAATGTGGATTTTGTCCCAGAGAAAGTGCTGCCACTATATTTCATGCACTACACAATGCGGTTCACATTCTGGAAGTGCTCCCACACAAAGCGCCTTATGCCAGGGTTCGTAGTGAGCACTTCACACAAGCCATCTGGTAAAATGTAGCGCTTTGAAGGCCCCTTGACTGGGACATTGTCAATATAGGGAGTGGTGTAATCTGGAATCTCTGGCTGCAGAATATAGCACACATCATTGTAGAAGATTGGTACCGAGTTTGTCCAACCCATTGGCAATGTAATGAGGTGCATTGCACCATATGGTGTCTGGAATGTCGTAAGGTCACGCGATGATTCTTTGATTAAGCACTCGTTATATCCCACATATAGATCAAGGATGGTGCCGCATGCATGCCCCGCAAAGTGCTCTGCGAGGCGCTCAGGTGTAGGGGTGATGCCAGAGTGTTTAATGGTAATACGATTAAGTGGCTCGAGGCTATGTACAATGCGCAGCACTTTTACATCTTTCTTGAGTGTGTAGAACCAGCGTGATCTATATGCCGAATTTGAGTGCTCATAAATGCCGAGTCTATCTTCTTCCAGATAATAGCACAAACTTCGTCATATATGCCTGGTGGAATGGGGATGTTGCGCTCTATCCAAGGGGTGTGCAGAATAACTGGGATTTCTACTGGGGGAAAGAACACAGTCTTGAAGCTGCCGCTGATAGGTCCACTGCATGCTCTAAGGTCTGAGCAAAGTTTCCAATCATATTGACACACTACAACAGACCTTCCGAACCACTACGAACATTACGAAATCGACTTCGAACTATTTTTGACTTATTTCGCACTATTTCAGATGACTTCGAACTATTTCGAACACTTTCGAACCATTTTGCGACATTTCGAACGACTTCGCAATACTTCGAACGACTTCAGCGGCCATATAGCTGTCCTCAAACACTTTCGATATACGATGCTTAACCAGAGTAAGCTATTTAGTCACATATCAAGCACTACCGGACACGAGGAGGGATTACAAGAGAGTTAGAATGCGATAAGTGCGGTTTTTATGTTTCATGATATATTAAATCAATAGGACAAGAACTCTTACTATACTGGGACAAAGTACGTTTCAATTATTGTCATTTCTCATTTGTTTTTACAATTTACAAAGTCCTTTATTGTTGCACATATTGCCCTTTATTGTATTCCCCTTTTTGGTATTATCTCTTCAAAATGTATATAAACTTGTACTATTTACATAGAACAAGGGAGCACAAGTTATCCTCTCGCTATCATCAGATTTAAAAATTGTTCTCTTTAGTCTTATCTTCACGTCATATGTCTAAAGTTCTGCGAAATATCGTGAACTTCCTCGAAACTATCGTATTTGCTCTCCGTTTTATCGCCCATCACCTACCGCTATTTAACAAACATTTCACATTCATTAAACTCGCCTTTCGATACACCTCGAACCCCTCCGAATTTATTTGAACTATTTCGCACATCTTCAAACTTATTCAAACCACTTTGCATGCCTTCGAACCTTTTTCAAACTCTTTCGGACATATTCGTACACCTATAAAGACTATTCGCACCATCCCTTATTATTTCATGTCGCTAAAAACATCATTTTGGTCTCAGCGGTGATATTTAGTACCACCTCGCACCCTTCCTCTGGCCTGTGTTATACCATCCAAAGCCATTAGTAGGTTTTGTTTGGGTTTCCGGGTTGAGTATCATCACCGCGCTCCTCATTGCTCCATGCAAAGGCTTTGTTCTGCAAAGACATCAAGTGGTGTAAAACCCTCATCTCCTCTGGTAATAAGAAATCGGTGTGGCGCTTTTGGAGTGCTTGCATGCGCTCTTCAGTATAGTGCCTGGTCAGGGTAAATGGTGGTGGGTTTGGTAAAAGTGCAGGAAGCGCTGCTAGCAGATCGTGTTAGGATCAAAAGCTCTTAGTCTGTGATTCTGTCGAGGCTCGTAAGCAGTGACTTTAAGTAAAATGTTCAAGATCTGTTGAAACTTGTAAGCAACAACATGAGGATGACTTATCGCTAGTTCGTTAAGAGTGTAGAAATGACCAGGTCAAGCTGAGCTTGACTGGTCCTTGCATTGCAGTTTAAATATTACAAGTACAAGATCGCAGATACATAAGCACGTAGCAAGAACAATAAGAGTACTAGAACAATAGTGTGAGAACATCCACAGTCTACTACAATAGCACGAGAATGTGAAGGTGGGTGATTAGAGGAGTGTGGTCACAACACAATAAGAACGATGAGAATAATAAGAACAATAGAGGCGTAAGCAAAGACAATAGGAACAATAGAGACATGCCAAAAGAAAATTGATTCCCCTGTTTCTCGTATTATCTTGTAACATCAGCTCCCCCTAAATGTTTCAAGTCCCATCCAAAACTTTGTTCTAATCATTTGCATCAGGTCAAATGTTGTTGTCTGTTCCTCATCAGTTGTCGCGGTGAATGTGCTGATTGTCGTTGTGGTGGGTGCATTGTGGGCATAACCTCTGGAGGGTAGTTCGATGTTGTTCATCTGAGTTTCTGTGAATCACACCAAAGTGCCAGTTATGAGTGTGGTGATATGAGGTAGGGGCGCGGTGGTCAGAATTTTGAGTGAGATGAGGGCGTAAAGGAATAGCATGATAGTAATGGCGGCACTGAATACAGTGCTGAGGACGATAACGAGGGTGAGATTTCTGATCATGATGGTTTGGGTTTTAGGTTGTGCAGTGATGGGGTGGATTGTTATGTGACGGATTACTCAGACAGAAAAGTGCCAAATGTTTGGGGTGCCACTGTCAGCAGTGGGGGCATTGGTATTCAGGGCAGTGGGAAGAGAAGTGGACAATCTGGGCACATGTAAAGCAGACAGAGTTCCACATCCATGGAGGTGCAGATGGATATTTGGGTGTTGGTTGTCTAGGATAGGGCATAGGCATGCATAGTGGTGGGGCTGGTAATGATGGATGCAGGGGTGGTTGTGGAGGCGACGAAGACAGTGATGTCGGCCATTCTGGTGCCATCCTGAATTCCTCATCCTCCTCTTCGTCAGAAGTCTCTATAATGAATACACACTGGGGCATTGGGACCCATTCTCCAGGTCTGTAATTTAGCGACTGCTTGTCGAGTTCCCTCATTAGGGAGAGTAGTTCTAAATGGTAGGCTTCTTCAGAGAGGCATTGGAACACCTGTTCGAGAGCGGAGATTGCTCGGTACATTTTGAACAGATTGCATACGGTTCCATTGAGCAGCGCTTGATCGCAAGTGACAAAAAGCAATCTCTCTTCATTTCATGAGTCGTCCATGTCTCGGATGAAGCTCAGGATCAGCTCGAAGGTCTGTATGGGGTCGGGGTCAGGAGTGACATTCATGACAAAATGGAGAGGGCGACTCATGATGATAGTAGATTATGGGTGGTCTTGTATTCTCCTAGGATTTCTGAAGCATTTTTTAAATGAATTTCTGGTTCCCAAGTATTCTCCGCCATGCCATAGCCTTTCCATTTTACTAAGAATTGGGTTCTTTGGCCCATCTTTTTGTGTGCTAAAATTGCTTCGACCTCGTGCTCTAGGTCTCCCTCGATCAGCTCAGGGGATGGAGGAAGAAGGTTGGGTCTGTGTGTCTCATTCTCCTTAAAACATGAAAGAAGAGAGGTGTGGAAGATGGGGTGAATCCTCCATTGTGAAGGAAGCTTCAGTTCATAAGCATGGGAGGAGATTACCTGGGTGATAGGGAATGGCCCCTGACGTTTTGGGGCGAGTTTCCTAATGGGGTATTCTAATTTCAGGTTCCTAGAGTCCAGCCATACTCTCTCTCCCACCATGAATGGGCGGAAGCCTTGTCTGTTTTGTCCAATCATAACCTGTCAGGACAGTTCATGTGCCACCAAGGCTTCTCATCATACATTCCCTAATTCGGCTAACCTTTGTTCGGTAGCTGGCACGTTTGTCTTTTCATAGGTCATGGGGATGGCTTTGGGGTGCGCTCCCATCATTATGTAAAATGGGGTGTTTTTGATCGCCAAGTGGTATTTCTGGTTGTGTGTGAATTTGGCAGTGGTAAGGTGCCCCTTCCATTGGAAGGGTCTGTTTGCACAAAAGATCTGGAGATAGATCTCCAGTTCTTGATTGACCTGTTCAGTTTCTCTGTCAGTTTGCAGGTGATAGGCTGTACTCATGGCCAGTTTTATCCCCAGGAGTCTTCCAATTCTTGGAATGCATTGGAGGCGAATTGTGGGTCACGATCGGATATGATTTTGTCAGGGAGGCTGAATCTTTTAAACACATTCTGAAGATAGAGGTCCGCTGCCCCTAGCGTGTCAATGGCCTTGTTGCAAGGAATGAAAATCACCCCCTTAGTAAGCCCATGGTCTACCACGACCATGATGGTGTCACATCCATCGCTGGTGGGTAGATTAGTGATGAAATCCATGGTTACCAGCGCGAATGGTCATGTTGCTTCAGATTTAATTGGCAGTAGAGGCAGTGTCATGGGGTGTGTGTTTACCTTCATCTGCTGACATGTGGCACATCCGTCAACATAGTTCCAGATAAAGATGGTCATTCCAGGCCACCAGTAGTCTCTTCGCACCAATTCCAGCATCTGGAATTGGCCAGGGTGCCCTGTAAGTATATTATCGTGGTACTTCTCCCTGATTTTCCTCTGCAGCTCCTTATTGTCTGGGAAATAACATCGGTCTTTAAAAAAGACCATCCCATCATTCTCCATTCTCCAGTCTTCTACCACCGACTTGATTGGTGGTGTTCCTCCTTCTTCGATGGCCCTTACTATTTTCTTTAGTAGGTCATCATGCATCATGCTTTCCACCAGCATGTCCTTTAATTCAGTGTTGATCGTTCATGCAAAGATCTCATCTTTTAACAGTGTGATGTCATCGTTGTCATCGTCGATTTCTGGTATGTGATCTCCCTATTGCGATAGTGCATCAGACTGTATCATCATCTTTCCTGGCATGTGTACTAGTTGAAGGTTGAACTGCGACAGGAAGAGGCTCTATCTGGCCTGTCATCGGTTCAGTTTTTGTGCCATTCTGAAGTACATGAGATTTTTGTGATCCGATAAGATCGTAGTTGGGTGTTCAGATCCCTGGAGGTAGTGTCTCCAGGTTTCCAGGGCCCGTATTATCCCCAGCAGTTCCCAATCGTAAATCTCATAGTTCCATTCAGTAGCTGTCAAGGAGTGGGAAATGGAGCCACAGGGGTGCCAGTCTCCATTTGTGTCTGTCTGTTTTAGGACAGCCCCCATTGCATACTTCGAAGCATCGCTTTCTACCATGAATGGCTTTTTGGTGTTTGGCATTAGCAGAACTGGTGCCTCGGAGAATTTTTGTTTTAGCATTTCGAATGCACTTTGGCATTCGCTCGTCCAGTTGAAGGCCTGATCCTTCTTTGTCAGGTCATTCAGTGGCTTTGTGATTGCAGCAAAGTTGCCAATAAATCTTCAATAGAAGTTCCCGAAGCCCAGGAATGATCTAACTCCTTTGACATTGGTCGGGGATGGCCAGTCCCTAATTCCACTAAGTTTAGTCAGGTCCATGGCCAATTGGTTTGGTCACAGGATCAGTCCAAGAAATTCAACCTCCTGTACGTTGAATTTGAATTTTTCAGGTTTTAGGTAGAGGTCGTTTTCCCTCAGCCTTGCCAGAACCTTTCTTGTTCTCTCCTCATGTTCTTTTCGGTCGTTTGAGAAGATTAGAATATCATCCATGTAGATTACTAGCCATCCCTCATTTAGCATGTCTTGGAAGGTGTTGTTCATCATTGCCTGGAAGGTGGCTGGGGAATTACAGAGCCCAAAGAACATGACTCTGGGTTTGAATAGACCCTTGTTGGTCTTAAATGTAGCTTTCCATTCATCTCCCCTTTTGATCCTGACGTTATGGTAACCCCATCTGATGTCTAGTTTTGTGAACCATTTTGCCCCTTTTAGTTTATTGAGTAGATTGCTGATCAATGGGAGGGGATAAGAATTCTTGATGGTTCCTTCATTCAGATATCAATAGTCTTGGCAGGGTTATAGTGTGTCAGAGTCCTTTTTTGCAATGAAGAAGAATGGAGATGCCATCGGTGACTTAGATGGAATGATGTACCCTTTCCTCAGGTTCTCATCGATAAACTCGTCTAGCTTCTTTTGTTCTGCCGGGGTGATGGGATAGACTTTGCAGTCTTTTGGGATAAAGTCTGGTTTTAACTCGATCACATGATCCCATGGTCTCGACTCAGGGAACCTTTCCAATGCTGCCTTTTCAAACACACTTCGGTACTCCTTATATTTGTCTGGGAGTAGGTTGTTGAGCGATTGCTTTTTCTCCTTGCCCTCATCTTTATGAGCAAGTTTTTGCGAGATGAAGGTCTTTGCTCGAATGTATGTGGTATTAGAATAGGCGATCCTGCCAGTTAATCGAGATCGAGTGATGCATGCAATATGCCTGAGTTTTTGGTAATTCAGGGGAACATAGTCATGTTTGATCATCAAGGGGGATTCCTCAGTTCTAAATACCCCAATCATCGGTTCCCCTCGAACATAGGCGAATAGCATGTTTGTTCCATCATGATCTTCCTCCGTGTAGAGCGATATGTTGATGCCTTCAGTGTCTAGTACCGGCATCTGCGGGTCGATCTCAGGGTGGGTGTCTATTACTGTGTCCATTGCCAGGAGTAATTCATTACCATTGGGTTCATCCTCAGCGCAAAGTCCTCTTGCAAGATGAACCATCCCGAGTCTACTCTTCACATGCTCAGCAGCGGCAAGGTGGGTTTTCCCAAAGGTCTCCCCAGCACTCCTTATAGGTAGCCTCTCGAGAGTCAGACTCAATGTTACTCTCGATACAAATGTCCCCATGTCATCTAGAGTGGGACTTTGCTTACTAATGATAGTGCACGATCGTTCGATCATGGTTTGGATTTTCTTCATGAGGAGACCCTCAGTCGGCTTGTCAGTGAGAGTCCCCAATTTCCAGTCAATAATTGGGTTGTGTCTTTGGAGCCAGGAGTAGCCTAAGATGGTTATCTTCTTCCCCAGCCCTGTTATCAGCATTCTCATCTTCTCCCCTTTCCCTCTGATTTCTGTGTCGATATGAATGTAGTGGAAGATCATACCATTCTTGTTCAGAGTTTCATCGACCTGTTTTGCAAGGATTTTTCTCACAAGCGGGATCTTCTTCAATCCGAGTTTTTCAATGACTTGATGGTTAATAAATGTTTCTCCTGCCCCTGAGTCGATCAGGTAATTTGGCTTTCGTGTCTCCTAATATGCAATGAACAGGAATGTGCATAGATTGATGGCTCACTTGCGCTATCATTACAGTTGAGACAATTATTCTGGCAGGCTCTGCTGCCAATGTGGGCTGCTGCTTTAAAAACCCTCAGCCACCATAAGATCCAATACCTCTTCCTTCTCCTTCTCTTCTAACTCATTGATGAGGGCATGGATCTTCGTGTAGTGGTTGCGGGGCATTTTCTTTGCTTCTACCTTCTTTTCTTCTTTCACAGGTGGCTCCTTTCCTCCCTTGTGGTCGCTTGCCCTGTGTCCTGCCTTGTGACAAATAAAACACTTTCCTTTTTTGATATGCTCAAGCCTCTCTGCATAAGAGAGGCATGTTGCATCAATGTCCATAGCATTTGGATCTTTGGAAGAACTTCATGTTCCTCCCCCTCCTCCCACCTTGCTATAAGTCCTTTCTTTTATCACTTTCGCCCTTCTCAGGTGCCCCTCCACCCTTGCTACATGAGTGTACCATCTTTCAATGGTGTCTGGCAGATTCTCCATTCCAAATACTTTATCTAGGTTGTTGAGTCCATCTATGAAATATTCAATCAGTGTGGCATCTTCTTTAATCTTGGTTCGATAGGCCAGTGTTTTAAACTGGGCAATGTATTCGTCTACTCCCTTTGCTCCCTGTGAGAGTGCTTGGAGTTGAGTGTGCACATTTCCCATGTTGTCAATTGGTGAAAACGCTGCTCATACTTTCGCGATGAATTCCTGGAACGTGTCCCAGGGCTTCGATTCAATATATCTTTCCTCCAAGTAGGCCTGCTTCCATGGCCCAGCCATCCCTCCATTCATGTAGGAGAGCATGAATAAAATTTTGTGGTGGTCATCAGGGAATGCGGTGGAATTGGCATCAATGTATGCTCCACACTCCAGGAGGAAGAGCATTGTCTTTGTCCGATCTCCAGAATAGTCAGTTGGTGCCCTCATCTTTATTTCAGCGGGTTGGGCAGGGGTGGTGGGTGCTGTGGGGATGGTAGGAGTAGATGGTGCTGCCATAGCTCTTTTTGTTGGTTGTGGTTGGGTAGTTCTCATAAGAATCTTGTCATATGATGGGTGCTGCCTAGACTAGGGTTAGTCGGCAGAGTTTAGATCAGCTTGACCTTTTGTTAGGATTAAAAGCTCTTAGTCTGTGATTCTGTCGAAGCTTGTAAGCGGTGACTTTAAGTAAGATGTTCAAGATCTGTTGAAGCTCGTAAGCAACAACATGAGGATGACTTCTCGCTAGTTTGTTAAGAGCATAGAAATGACCAGGTCAAGCTGAGATTGACTGGTCCTTGCATTGCAGTTTAAATATTACAAGTACAAGATCACAGATATGTAAGCATGTAGCAAGAACAATAAGAGTACTAGAACAATAGTGTGAGAATGTCCACAGTCTACTACAATAGCACGAGAATGTGAAGGTGGGTGATTAGAGGAGTGTGGTCACAACACAATAAGAATGATGAGAATAATAAGAACAATAGAGGCATAAGCAAAGACAATAGGAACAATAGAGATGTGCCAAAAGAAAATTGATTCCCCTGTTTCTCGTATCATCTCATAACAGATCACCTATAACGTTGTGCTCAATGCAGAATTCATTTGGGATGGGCGCAATAACTGGTTTGACCTTTCTATCGACCGGTTTATACTTCTTCTTAATTACTATGCCCTTTTGCAGTGCGCACGCTGCTAAATTGATAAAAGTTGCGTGTGCATGTGCACTTTTCGGAAACATGGCTGGAATAAGCGCCACAGGGTCAATCGAATTTAAGAGCACCTGTGCATGACTGTTGGTACACTGGGATAGGTAGAGTTGAGAGATAATAGAGGTCGAAGGAATGGAAGCAGAAAATGGAATAAGCACAAATGTGGAAATGTCACAAGATTGGGTATCAGAGCCAAATGTTATGATAGTGGCAGCTTCTCCTTGGTCTGCAATCAATTCCTCGAAGCCTGGCAAAAATTTCTTTGTGGGTTATGCTGAATAGCAAAGTGCGGTGTTGCTGGAGCTGGTAAGAAGTGGCGCAGCTTCCCCCTAGGCTTTGTTGGAATGGTGGAGATGGCACCTGTATTCGGATCACAGATCGTAATTGTTTGTGCTTCATCCACAAAGTTGCGCATGATGGAGCACATTAACACATTGAAGGGGTGCCCTAACAGAATATCATAAGCAGGTGAATGGATAACGTGAACTTGCACATAGACAATGATATCTCCAATGTGCATGGAAATGTTGCACACAAGCCCAAGTGACTCATCTACCTCTCCATTGGCTGATTGCATGTATAAGCAAATGCACAGATCATACTGAAGCCCAAGACGATGGCAGACCGCTTCTGACATTGTGATAATTTGCGAGCCCAGATCTAAGATAGCTTCAAAGTATTCTTGGTTGTCGATCAATAAATCAATGAAACAAAGTGCATGCGACTCTTTTGCAACCTTCAAAACATCCGGGTTTTCAATTTCGCCTGGCTGGAGATGGGTGAGGTACTGTTCAAATGGATCCTGCAAAACAATAGAAAGCAGTGCTGCAATTGCTGCACTAACTGGAGGTGTCACATTAAGTGCTTTATTTTCTGCAAAAGGCATGCACGCATCGCAGTGCACAAATGGCATAATGCTCACAAGGTTGGTAGCTACCTCTTCTGTGCTGGTAGCTGCAATGTGCTTTGGGGTAACTTGTTCTCTATGGTGCTGTCTGAGATTGGGCAAAAGGGATAGGAGCTCTTCATGTGAAACCATAACGGAGGGCACCTTCATGGCGTGTGCATATACGTCAGCAACAATCTGTGGGTTCTGGATGGGAACAACAGTGCAGTATGATGGCTCTTTGCCTTTGGAAGTGTTAGCTGGTACATCAGGTTTATCTGCTGCTGCAGGCACAAAACATGCTTCAGGAATGTTGGAATAGGGATGTATGGGCATCTTGTTGTGTGCTTCAGTTGTGCTCACAGCGGGTTGCAAAGCTGGGGACTCAATACTGTCAGTGGGTGCAATGTCTGTGGTTGTAGAATGTGCACTCTCTTGATTGGATGTATTGTGCAGTGCGCGCTGCAGAATTTTGATGCCGTTGAAGACTTGCCTCTTCCGAAGCGCCATCAACTCCCGCTCGAGCACATAAATGCGCTCTTCCTTTGTTAGTTGTGCATTTGGTGCACTTTGCATATAATCTGCTGCAGGCACTGAAACGGTGATATGGCTCCCTATCACCCTGTGCACATACTACAGCATTTTTTGTGATTGTGCGCACCTCCTAGATGGCTTCCATGCACTTTGCACAGTGCGCTTTTGCATGCCTTCGTGCGCCTTTGTGTGCTTTCCGCTTTCGTGCACCTGTGACCATTTAGGTCTGCCTTTGTGTGCCTTTTGCATTTCTACTGCGCTTTTGGTTCCCCATAGCCGCCAATCATTGTGCGCCCTAAATGCACCTCGTTGTGGTTCAAACCACCTCTGTGCACCCCCCCCACACTCCTTATCTGCCTTCTACATTTATTGTGCACTCGATGCACCTTTGCATGCTCCTTTTATGCTTTACCTGCACTCACATTTCCTGCTGCACACTCATTGCACAATCCCTATCACACACACAACAATCCACTGCACTGGTGCACTGCGCATCGTGGCTCCCATCTTACTGGTGCATTTATTCGAGGCGCACCACGATTCCGACACGAGCGGACTGCACATTCTCACATAATCAGGGCACTTTGCACCTATTTGGCATTGGACTGTGCACCTTGGGTGCCTTCATGTAATCCTGGCACTTTGGTGGTATTTGGCCTTTCACAACATCTCCTTATAGTTCTTCCACATTTCCAATCGGTATCACCTTATCTGGTAACTGGCACAGGTCAATCATGCCATTATTACTAAGGTGCAGCATGCGACACATAACACCGAAGTGGATTAATTGGGAAGAGCACACGAGACCTAGAGTGCACCAAAAATAGTGCATCGCACCAGAACAGTTGGGTAGTGGGCTATAGGTGCACAAATCTTATTGGCTGAGGCAGCGGCATAGCACAGTCGGGTTTAGATGGGCAGATGGATGCACTTGTGGGTAGCGCATGGCACTTTCTATTTTTACACTTTATTTTACCATTTTTATCACATAAGCCATTTGTATGTAGTAGGCAGACATATAGAGAATCCAGAGGATCTTTCCCCCCCTCATAGTTCATAGTTCATAGTTCAGTCAGCGTCACACATAGTCCATGCACCAGCATCCAGCCCGTGCGCCCTTGTAGTGTGCCCTTCATATAGCCATGTTTGCATATCATTTGCATTCCCTTGTCATATTGTTGCATTTCATTCCTGCATTGCGTCCTTTGTTCTCATTTGTGCACTCTTGCAGTGCACCCTTCATATAGCTGCGTTTGCACACCTATTTGCATAGCTGCATTTTGTGCACCATTTGTGCCTTTTTCCGCCCCTTGCACTTTCATCCCGTTAGCACCCCCAACCCTTGCATTACCTCCCCAGCACATCTCAGTGCCGTCTTCATCCCACTACACCTCCCATCTCCATCAACCTCATTGTTGTGCACTTTTGTGCTCCCATTGTGCATTTTTCTGCACTGTGCATTTTTGACCCTTTGCATTGTGCACTTTCCTGCCACTGTGCATATCTCCCCTTTAGCATACACAACTAGTGCGCACATTGAAAACCACCATACCAGCCTCCCCATAGTCTTTGCACCCTAAAGAACGATCTGAGGCCCTCTAAGCAAACTCCCCCCTCACCCTGAGCATGCCTGCAGTTGTAGGTTAATGTTCACCCCTTCCATTAAAACTCTGCACTGAGTACCAACTGAACACATCAGCGGCAACATACATCAACTGTAAAGGTGCTGCTGGAGCTGGACGAGGCACTATATTGTAGATGAGCTGCAAATTGGTATTAGATGAAAGTCGACCAGTGGCTATCTGCCCTGGGTTGCGCTTATGCCATTCCTTAATGTGCTGGCCCAAGAAGTTGCCTGGAATAGAATGCAGCACAAATGCGCCACCTGGGAGTACGATGTGCCCTTCCGCATTTCGCCTACACTTTCCTTCGCTAATAAGGCACTCGATTAAAGCACACTCAGGGATATAATGCCCTGTCTGACTGCAACCATTGCAAGTGTCATTGCTCGAATGAGGCATGCCATTTCTGCCATCTCTGCATGATGCGTTCAATGTGGTAACTATTGTCTGTGTCATGCACTCGAATAAGACTGGGATGTCTTCTGCTTTGACTGCGGGCACACTAGGTTGAGGCTGGAAAGTGGGTGCACTGGGTACTGAGTAGGGCACATACATATTGGGGTTTTGTGCTGTGAGTCCAGTAAGTGGCTGGAAGTAGCATGCTGGGCCTTTGAAGATAAAGTCAATCACATCATGTATTGTGTCTAATGAGTATGGCACATTTGCAGGCTAATTAGATACCGCAATTGCAAGGCAGGTCAAAATGCACTTGAGCTGGTCTGGTCTAAACACCCTAACAAACATGCAGCTTTGGTTGTAGCACACCAATATGCCTTGTGCAACTAAGTATTTGCTAATGTTGAAAAATGCGCGATAATAGCATGCAATTTCTTCTGCAGTTACAAGGCCAATGCATGCAGTCTCACTAATAAGCTTGTCCAGGTTGCTAATACTCCATTTACTGCCATCCCTAGAGCCGGGATAAAGCTTTAGGACAGTGTCTTTGAATGCACCATAGTTGTGCATCGCACTATACTCTGGTAGCAGTTTCCAAGTGTCTGCAGTGTCACTGTCCAAATAGCGCACAGTGTGGAACTTCTTATCAGTCTCATCAGTGATGTTACAATTGCAGAGGAGTTGCACAAGCTCCTCAAAGTACTTCTGGAGTTCGCACGGTTTTGCGGGGTCGAAACGCGGTGCATTTTGGTTGGATGCAGATGGCATATGCATGGTAGCCATAGTAGGTGGAATAAGGTGTGTAGAATTAAAATCTGGTAAAAGCACAGCAAAATGCAAAGGCAGAGAAGGATGCAGTGATGCAGACAGAGTTAGGGTAGGTAGGGATGATTCAGGTGAAGGTGGAGGTAAAGACAGTGCAGACGAGTGATGCATGTTGTTTAGGAAGAGTGATTCGAATACTGGTATTTCCCCAAGCTGGAGCGCAGTTGCTAACAGCTCGGAATGGAGAATGCGAAGGTGGTTAATGTTGAAGCAAAGGGCAAGCCAATGGAGGTCTGATAAACAGAAACCCCTTGCGGTGGGCTCCAGAAATGATGTGTTCAGTTGGTACTTGGTGCAGAGTCTTAATGGAAGGGGTGAATACTTAACCTACTACTGCAGGCATGCTCGGGGTGAGGGGGGAGTTTGCTTAGAGGGCCTTGGATCATCCTTCGGGGTGCAGAGACTATGGAGAGGCTGGTATGGTGGTTTTCAACATGCGCACTAATTGTGTATGCTAAAGGGGAGATATGTGCAGTGGTGGGAAAGTGCGCAACACAAAGGGGCAAAAATGCTCAGTGTGGAAAAGTGTGCAATGGGAGCGCAAAAGTGCGCATCGATGAGGATGATGAAGGCAGGAGGTGTAGTGGGATGAAGACAACACTGGGATGTGCTGTGAAGGTGGTGCATAGGTTGGGGACACAAATGGGATGAAAGTGCAAGGGGCGGAAAAAGGCGCAAACAGTGCACAAAATGCAGCTATGCAAATAAGTGTGCAAATGGTGTGCAAACGTGGCTATATGAAGGGCACACTGTATGAGTGCACAAACGAGGATGAAGGACACAATGCAGGAACGAAATGCAACAATACAATGAGGGGATGCAAACGATATGCAAATGCGGCTATACAAAGGGTGCACTACAAAGGCACATGGACTGGACGCTGGTGCACAGACTATGTGCGATGCTGACTGAGCTATGAACTATGAGGGGGGGAAAGATCCTCTGGATTCTCTATCTGTCTGTCTACTATGTACAAATGGCTTATGTGATAAAAATGGTAAAATAAGGTGTAAAAATAGAAAGCGCCATGCGCTACCCACAAGCACATCCATTCACCCATCTAAACCCGACTGCACTATGCTGCTGCCTCAGCCAATAAGATTTGTGCACACTATAGCCCAATACCCAACTGTTCCGGTGCAATGCACTATTTTTGGTGTGCTCTAGGTCTCGTGCACTCTTCCCAATTAATCTGCTTCGGTGTTATGTGTCGCATGCTGCACCTTAGTAATAATGGCATGATTGACCTGTGCCAGTTACCAGATAAGGTGATACCGATTGGAAATGTGGAAGAACTATAAGGAGATGTTGTGAAAGGCCAAATACCACCAAAGTGCCAGGATTACATGAAGGCGCCCAAGGCGCACAGTCCAATGCCAAATAGGTGCAAAGTGCCCTGATTATGTGAGAATGTGCAGTCCGCTCGTGTCGGAATCATGGTGCGCCTCAAATAAATGTGCCAGTAAGATGGGAGCCACGATGCGCAGTGCACCAGAGCAGTGGATTGTTGTGTGTGTGATAGGGATTGTGCAATGAGTGTGCAGCAGGGAATGTGAGTGCAGGTAAAGCATAAAAGGAGCATGCAAAGGTGCATCGAGCGTGCAATAAATGTGGAAGGCAGATAAGGAGTGTGAGGGGGGCACATGGAGGTGGTTTGAAGTGCAACGAGGCACATTTAGGGTGCACGACGATTGGCAGCTATGGGGGAACCAAAAGCGCAGTAGAAATGCAAAAGGCGCACAAAAGTGTGCTGTGCAAAGTGTGCGGAAGCCATCTAGGAGGTGTGCACAATCACAAAAAATGCTGTAGTATGCGCACAGGGCGATAGGGAGCTGTATCATCGTGTTATACCATCTGAAGCCATTCAGTAGGTTCTGTTTGGGTTTCTGGGTTGAGTATCATCACCGCTATATTCATTTGTCAAACATATCTCAACACCAGTCGAAAACCTTTGAACCCCCTCGAACTCACCCAAACAACTTCGAACCTATTTGAACCTATTTCGAACTACTTCACATGTCTTCGGACCAATTTTGAACATCTTCCTATGCTTTAAAAAGACTATTCATCACACCTTTTACGATTTGCATCACTAAAACAACGTCTTGGTATTAGCTGTGATATTTAGTACTAACTCACACCCTTTCTCTAGCCTGAGTTATACTTCATAAGCCTTTTTAACAGGTTTTTGCTAGGTTTCCAGGTCGAACATTATCACCATGTTGGGATCAGCCTGATGTCAGAACCCAGTCTGTCTGTGATCATTAAAATGCAATCGCAATTTTCATCTTCTGGGAGTGATCCCATGAAGTCCAGACACACAGAGTCACCTCTCTTTTCAGGGATCAGTAACGGATGTAGTGGTCCCTTTGTTTTTGAAGTGCTTCCCTCATTTCTTTGGCATTTGGAACATGCAGAGACACATGCATTCTCCAAATCTCTGCACATATTAGGCCAATAAAAGCAGTGCCTAATACTGGTATATGATTTGTCTGCACTGAAGTGCCCCAGTGAGTCGTGTGCGAGTCAAAAAAGATCCTCACGCAGTGTCTCAAATCTTGGTATTACAAGTTGGTCACTTAAAGTACCAGAGTTTATTAACCTTGCAGATCTCAGGCATGCCACTTGCAATGTTATCCAGCTTTTTGCAGAAATCATCGTGTTCATACCCATTATGCACATAATTGAGGAAGGATTCGTCTGCACTGATGGACAGCATTGCATTGCACATTGTAGGCTCACTCAGCCAGCAGTCCCACCACAAAGGTGAGTCCACTACATCCACATCATCAGATATTTCATCTGGAGTGTCAGCTGGCAGGCGGGAGAGTGCATCTGCAATGGTGTTGTCTTCACCCCAGATGTAATAAATATTCATGTCAAATTGGGAAAGATGCTCCATCCACCGGGCTTGTCGCTGTGATAGATCTTTCTGAGTATCAAAATTTTCAAGAGTGCGGTGGTTGGTATACACAATGAATTGTGATCCAAGCAGGTCAGATCACCATTTTTTAAGAGCCCAGACAATTGCTAGCATTTCTTTTTCGTGTACTGGGTAATTTTTCTGTGCATCTTTGAGCTGCATTGAATCAAATGCAACTGGTCAAGCTGTTTCCCATGTTGGGCCCCAGCTCAGAATGGCACCCATTCTCTAGTCACTTGCATCACATGTTACAAATATTTTATTATTTCCAGGATCCATGTGGTTGATCACGGTTAGGCATTCTCTGCTTATGACCAAAGCTTTAATCACCTCAAAGGCATTCTGATGTGCATCTGACCACATGGGAAAGTTCTTTTCACACTCTTTCATTGTCAGTGGAGTGAGTATACCAGTATGATTAGCAAGGTGAGGCAGAAATGTGGCAATGTAACGTACAAGTCCTAAGAAGCTGCATACTTCAGTTGCTGACTTGGGTGTTGGCCAGTTCAAGATTTTATCGACCTTTGAAGAGCAAGCTTCGATACCTTGCTGGGAGATGTGGTGCCCCAGGAAGATTAACTCTGTTTGGTAAAAAATAAATTTTTTTTGGTTGCAATACAGACGTGCCTCTCGAAGAGCATCCATAATTTTTCTGATATGTTCAGTGTGCTCCTTTAGAGAGTTCAACCAGATGATAATATTGTCTAAGTAGATGTGAGCAAAAAATTTTAGGAAACGTTGTAACACAGCTGTTACTCATCGCTGATGTACAGGTGGTGCATTTCGAAGCCCTTGGGGCATAACTGTCCACTCATAGAGTCCCAGTGGAGTTGTTACTGCAGTAAGAGGTATGCTATCTGGATCCATTTTGGTGTGGAAAAAATTATCTGTCATATCCAGTTTACTTCAGATTTTTCCACATCCAACATCTGCAAAGATGTCATCCACATGTGGCAAAGGGTGAGAGTCCATCACTGTGTTGCTATTGAGCTGATGATAGTCATTCACCCAGCAAGGTAGGTCCATAGCATCTGCCTTTGGCACTAAGAAAGCCAGTGAAGCATGCACAGAAGAGGAAGGGCAGATTCACCCCACATCTAAGTGTCACTGTATCAGGATACTCCATGCTTCACAAAACTTCTGTGGGCAAGAATAGTTCTTAGTTGTTATCATTTTACCAGCATCTTTTAGGCTGATCTTGCAAAATACAGAATTCAGCAATTCATTGATGTGCAGAATGGGTTTGAAAACATCAGCATACTCCTCTTTGATTTCTGAGCCAAGTTCCTGCAGTTGCTCAGCAGCAGCCAGTTGCTCCACATGCAGTCAGATTGCTGCCATAATGTCAACACCCAAGACGTGTTAACATCTCACATTGACCAAAGGTCGATGGTCTTTGCAAAGGACCTTAAGCTCATCAATCATCAACATTCGATTTGCCTTAATATTCGCAAGAAAATCATGTTCAACTTTTTTGACACTAGTGACAATGGGTGGTACAGGATGCAGTAGGTTGTAACCACAGTTGTAATTTATTGCAGTATTATTTTGGGTGTCAACAACTATGTGATTATGAGACAGGAAGGGTAGTCCAAGAATTACAGAGTGGCAAAGATTTGGTGCAATAAGAGCGCAAACGGTGCGAGCTGAATATAAATTTCTATGATTGTGTAATTTGAGTTTGACCCAGTGGGTGAGTGAGATATAAGATGAGCTAGAAGAATTATCAAAGAATGCTCCAGAGACAGGGAATGGGTGAGGCAATAAGCGAACAGTGAGGCCTAAACAAGATACAAGATCTTCTTTAATCAGAACTGCAGAAGAACCATGGTCAATTAGTGCAGAAATCTCAATGCGAGGCAAGGTAGAGGCATCTAGCATATCCACTGCACACTCCCACACAAGGTGGGGCTTGAAAAATGGGACATGTTTGCTTACTGAGTCATTGGAGTCATGTGAGAGGTCACTATCACCTCCATTGATAATCGAGCTATCATTGGGCAGGTAAACAGCAGTGATGGGGTAAGACGACATGCCTAAAACACTAGCAACAAGAAGAGCAGGTGGAATGGTGTTGAGTTGAGGTGGTGCATTGTTGTAATTGTTGCTCGATGAGGCAACCACGCCCACCATCAGGCCCTGTTCATCATGAGGAATAGGCAAGGTAGGTAGCTTGATTTGTTTATGTGCATCGTTAACGGCTGTCATGGAACATTTGATATAGCTCCCCTGATGGGAAATCGCAAGCATGCCCATTAGGCATATAGAATTCACAGCACTTCTTACAGCCATTGTAAGTCTCAAGGTATTTGCATTCACGATCAGTTAATTTAGTTGGACGTGCAGTGGAAGACAATGTAGTGACACGAGAAGTGGGGGATGCTTGGGCATGGGAGAATGGTGCTCATCTGTTGCTGTCAGCCAGCCCTACAGAAGAGCTCGACCGCTTCAGGCTTCTTGCAGTGTCCTCCACATTCCATTTGCATGCAGTTCTATCTTCAATGAGCTTCTGGTCCAGCTTGGTCAGTGTGTCGACAAAGCTCTGCAGTTTGTTCTCTGCTTTCAAAGCATTGGTGGCAGCTTTCATGACAATGGCTGCAGCTGCACCATCTGGATCAGTGATTGCATTGATTTTATCATCTGCTTCTTCATCAGAGGACTTGTGGTTGTCCTTCCACTGGTCGAAGGCAGCAGCCAGTTCGGTCATAATGTTCAATTTGGTTTGCATACATAGTTGTGTAGGGGAAAGGTGGAACTGAGAGTTTTTGAGTAGAAGATTGCCCCAGCGCATCAAGTCTATGAACTCTGAGAAGGGTGTCTTGCCCTGTTTTGTTGAGCAGACTTTATGGGCCAGATTCTGCTGCCAGCATTTTGGTAACCATCACGAGCAAATTTTCACCATGAACTCTGCGAAGGACAGCATCGACAGTATTTCCTGTTGAGATTGGTACCAATCTGAGAACAGTGGGTCCTCAAAAGAGTAGACGATATGGTCAACAAAGCCTTTAGCTTCGAGTCCTTCTTTGTTGTGAAGGTAACCATGCATGTGGTGCTCAAAGCGGTGCAGAAGGGTTATTGTTCCCATGGAGATTATGGGGCGCTTGCCATTGTTGAGGCTGAGGACAGCAGTAGACATAGTGGAAGACATGGAAGTATGCAAAGAGATGATGTGATAACTGTCCAAAGAGGAAGACAAAATGTGTCTGCATCTAGAAGGGGTGGAGGTGTGGATAAGCACATTATTTGCTATGACAGAGGTGGGGGGGGGGTGGGTGAGTGGAAGTGTTGGCTATATGCATGTTGTTTGTTATAATGGAGGTAGGAGGAGGCAGATGAGTGGAAGAGGTGGCTATATGTGCATCATTTGCTATGATGGAGGCAGGAGGATCAGGTATATGCACATCGTTTGTCATGACAGAGGCAGGCAAGGCAGGAGGGACAGTAGAGGTTGTGTGGGAAACATTGTTTGAGATCACAAGTGCTGCTAGTGAAGAACATGTGGCGTCTGCTGGAAATGCATTCCTTGCCCTACTATGGGTAGTAAGGGGGATGGAGACAGTTGGTTTTCGTGACAGTGTTTGACTGTCATTACCATGGAGTTATCAGCAATGTAATAACGCATTGTTGTTTGAGTTAAAATAAAAGTAAAAGCCTGTCCCTTAATTGGGATAGGAAACACTGGGGATGGAGGAGAGAGAGAGAGAGAGAGAACTGTTGAACTCACTACTAATCATGTAAAATAACAAGACAACAATGTGTATTTAGAAGTGAGATGTAGAACAAAAAGCTAGTGTAGTGGAAGTGAGAGGGAAAAAAAAAGAATGGGAAATTCCCCGTGTGTAATAATATATATTGCTCGAATAGTATGATCATACAAACAAGTGTCCATAGAATGATGTAAGCCAGGCTTACACCCTCCCACCCTTAGAAAAGTGTATCTGGTCCATGTAGTTAGAATTTCAACACAACATCAACCAGTAACAGCAGGTGCATTAAAAAACCCAGTGAGAAAAAGCTACTGTGTTTCCTCTGCCTTATCAGCCTTCCAGCAATCCAGTGCTTCACAGTTGATGAGTTCCCATTGAGGAAGCCAAAGGTTGTCGCCTTCTCCATATCCAGACCATCTTACGAGGTACTGCGGCCCCTTTTTTGTTCATCGATGATTTTCTCAACCAGATATTCCTCCATGCCATTTTTGGTAAGCACAGGGCCTGGGTGTTTAAGCTCACAGGAAGGGAATAGCTCAGCATCATTTTCATTGTGCCGCTTTAGCAGGGAGGCATGATAAGTGGGGAACATGTTTGGTGAGTTTGGAAGGTGCAGAGTGTAAGAGGACATCTCTGAGAATGCCTTCACTACAGAGAACAGTCCATCAAATTGTGGAAAAATTTTGCCATTCTGGACTTGTCTCCAGCCTTAAATTCTCAATGGCAGTGAAGAGTAGCAAGCATCACTTTATCACCCACAAGGTATGCATCCTCATGACCTCGTGTCTTATTCACGAAGAAGGCTTGCATGACTTTAGCACCAATCAAGGCATCTTTTGCATCAGCGACATCTGTCTCGATCTGAGAGATAATATTCTGTGCAGCAGTCCCCTCAGGGGTGTTGTCACATGCAATCCTTGGGATTAAAGGCAGTATCATGTGCAGGCTGTGCCCCATGTGGATTTGAAATCCTGAGAATCCCGTAGAACTATTAACAGAGTTCATCATATTGAATCGGATGATGGGCAATGCTCGAACCCATCCTTTCTGGTTGCATTCAACATGGAACTGCATACATTGATTCAGTGTTTTGTTTATGTGTTCACTTGCACCATCAGTCTGAGGATGGTAAGCAGTAGACATTTTTAGATGCACACCAGTCAGTGCATGTAAAGCTTTCCAGAATTTCGACGTGAACAATTTATCACGGTCAGAAATCAGCTCAAGCGGTAAGCCATTTTCGCAGTACCACTCATTGAAAAAAATTAGAGTGAGTTTTGAGGCTGTGATGTCTGTCCATGTTGGGATCAGCCTGATGTCAGAACCCAGTCTGTCTGTGATCATTAAAATGCAATCGCAATTTTCGTCTTCTGGGAGCAGTGATGATACTCAACCTGGAAACCCAAACAAAACCTACTAAATAGCTTCAGATGGTATAACACGAGTCAGAGGAAGGGTGTGAGTTGGTACTCAATATCACCACTGATACCAAAACATTGTGTTTGGTAATGTGAAAGGACGAATCATGTTGCGAATAGTCTGTAAGAGCATATGAAGAAGTTCGAAATAGCTCAAAATCAGTTTGAAGACATGCAAAATAGTTTGAAGATGTTTGAGGATGTGCGAAATAGTTCAAAGAAGTTTGAAGAGGTTCTAGATGTATCGAGGAATGAGTTTAGCGAATGTGATGTGTTTTTTGAAAGGCAATAGGCAATGTGCAATAAAATGAGGAGTGAATACGATAGTTTTGAAAAAGTTTGTGATATTTCACAGAACTTAGAGATACAATGCGAAGATATGACTCAAGAGAATGACTCTTAAATCTGACGATAAGTGAGAAAGTAACTTGTGCTCTGTTCCCCCATTCCTATTTTTTCTATTCTATAACTAATACAAGTCTATATACAATTTGAAGGAATAGTACTAAAAAGGAAATAATAACAATTGTAGAACACAAGGCAATGTGCACAGCAATAAAGGTATTGTAAAACATAAAACAAATGAAAAATGATAATAAGTGAAATGTTCAGTATCACCATATAGTAAGAGTACTTCTCTTGTTGTTTCAATAGATCATTAAAACCCCAAAACTGTCATTATTGTACCCTAATTCTTTTATTGTTTCTCCTTGCATCTGGTAGTGTTCGATAAGTGATGCAGTGGCTCATGCTGGATGTTTTGTGTGTGTCAAAAGGGCTTTAGAATATCCCTATGGCAGCCAATATCCTTCTAAGTGGTGTGAAGTCATTCAAAAGCATGCGAAGTGTCATGAAATTGTTGTGAAATAGTTTGAAATAGTTTGAAGTCATCCGAAATAGTGCAAAATAAATCGAAAAGTGTTTGAAGTTGATTTCGTGGCATTCATAGTGATTTGGAGTGCATGTCATAATGTGTTGATACAAGTGGAAATCTTCTCCAGACTTTAGCATGCACAGTGGATCTATCATCCTCCCCCTTACTGAAATCCTGACTGTCCCAGTCAGCCGATCGAAGTCACGTGTGAAATGCATGATCATGTTGAAAAAGTTAGCGAAGTTTGAAATACTTCTTGTTCTTCTTCTTTCATCTCTATATCATCGAATACTAGCTTTCATAATGTCTCTCTTGGCCAAACTTAACATCGAAGTACTCGAGTATGCAAAGTCGATGCCTAAGCACAGCACCACAGAAGATCTTGATTTTGAAGTCTGGGGGTGGGCTTTTTGTATAAAAATGGTACATCTGTCGCTGATTGATTCATAGTTAAAGATGGTAAAATGTTGTGTGTAGGCAGAATATGATGAACTCGGCAAAGAGCACAATGCAACCATTCAAAAGGTCATGGATGAAGTTTTTGAGTTGTATAAACTGATGGCACAATGTGAATGGATTTTGTGGGGCAGAGAGTTATTGTTTGTAGATTTAGCAAAAGAGGTAGAGCACAAAAGAAAGAAAGAGAAAGACAGGTGGGTTTGAGACGAGGAAAAGGTAGCAAAAAGGGCTATTATCGTCACTTCCTCTTTAATAGTTTTTCCACAATTGATCATACTGTCAATATTGTACACCATTATAGGTTGTGGCAGTTTACGCATGCAAATACCATTTCCGGTAATTAGGGATCGATTAATAAATAATCCAGTAGCACCACTGTCAAGCAATGCCTCCACATTAATTGCTGCATGTGTGTCCACTGTCAAGCTGATTTCGGGTTCTATCTGCGCTGAGTGAATAAAAAATTTAGGGGTCTTGGGAAATAAGGCTGGGCATTTTTTTTTGTCGGATAAATAATGATGGTCATACTCTTCAATTTCTCTTTCAGGTTCACTCTCAGTTTCCTCAGATACTAATACATTATATTGATTCTGGGTCACCAATGGGGAAACCTTCACTGGGACTCTTCCACAAAATTCTTCTGCTTATCTTCCTCCAACTTCACTTCCTCGATTGTTGCTTCCCTAATCTTCCTTTTCTGCCTACAATTTCAAGCCATATGCCCTAATTGCCCACAGTTAAAACATTTAACTGGAGCTCATCTCCCTGCTCAATCAACATCCATTGCATCCGTCGATGCTGCTGACTCCTTAACAATAGGTGTCACTGCTATGGCTGGTGGCTGTGCCCTCAGAGCTTGTACCTGAGGTGTCCTCCCTTTCTCGGACTTTCCTTCTGATGACTTTCCAAATTTGGAATTCCCATACATCAATTTTGATTCTGCCTGTTCCTGTCGATATTGCCAATCAAGATGCATTGCCCAATTATACCACTTGTCCAACCTCTCCAGCATAGAAGGTAGTTGATAGATAGACTTGAATAATGAGGGATTTAATCCTGCCTTCAAATATTCTACCAATGCTGCTTCTTCCATATTGGTTTGTGATGCTTCTGCTTTGAACTGCAAAATAAATTCATCTGCAGTCAAAGAACCTTGGCGCATGGTTTTTAATTTTGCATTAGCTGTCGCCTTTGGGTTAGGGTCTCCAACTGTGCCTCCAATCTCTCCAAAAATTCCCTGAAGGTCACAAATGGTTTATATCTTGCAGCAATTTGATTAATGGCTTCGTTTCTCCAGAACTGTGCTTTCTCTCCCTGGATGTATGAGAGAGCAAACATAATCCTAGACTCAGTCGTACAAAATTCAGGCTTTCTCCCACGAATATACAAGACTATAGAGCTGATGAAAAATTTTGTGTTCTCCATGGTACCATCAAATATTTGCAGGGGCACGTATTTAAGTAAACATATTTCTCCACTCTCAGATCTCTCCTCTGCATGCTCACCCTTCTGAGACATCGACTCCACCATCTCCTCCATCTCATCATCTTTATCTTCTACTGTTTCTGCATTTGTTTGTACTTGTTTGGGCTGGGATGCTGCTAATACTAAATACTAATTGGGACATTTGTGCTGTTAGAGCATCAATTTTGGCTTCAAGAACAGGTGTGGGAACAGGATTGTGTCCAGGATTCGAAGCTGCTTGTTCTGACATAATTATGTAATCTGTGATGAGTCACTTCTTTGGCTGTGTAAAGATTCAGCTGTAGAAGTTTTTCGCAAAATTTCGAGTCATGTGATCTGGCTATTTCAGGTACCAAACATGGCAAAACATGTGATTTCGGCTATTGGGCACTTCAGATCAATAACCCTTCCAACAGCGCCTGATCTCAGGGCTATTACTGAATTTGGCTAGTAACTACCTAAAATAGTCATCCAAATTGAGTAATGTAAATCTTAGCTAAACCAGATCCAATCGGTTGTCTGGTTGCAGCTGTCCTAATGACAAGCACTGCCTTTCAATCACTGGTGGTCGCAATGTAAGGCGAGGCCTGGCGTTGGCTTATGAAAGCAAGGTAGACATGCATATACAATTAATTCCGGCTCTTGCCAAAATGATGAGTAAGCAGATGTGGTGCGCTGAGACAAATGATGTATGTGCGTGTAAGAGAAGGCGCACTGATGGGGTAGTTGAGTTCTTCTGTTAGAGTGACACCCACTAATCTGCTAGCTGGACTGTGCAGGTTCTCCTACAAGAAGGCAGTGGGGGGTGCACGCATGATGGGGGGGTTTGATGGATTTGATGCAAGGGGTTAAAAATAGAACAGTTGGCTGAATTAGGCTTTTTGCACCACTATTGTGGATGGAATACCTAAGAGAACTCAACTGAGGTCTTCTAGTATTTATTTTAGGGTTATATACTATGTTACACATATTGTAGTATGTTATTATGGAAGCATGTACATGTGCATACATATTGATGCATGTAAATAAAGAATTCCCATGCTGACAAATAATGCATATATAGGCATTTTGTAGCATATTTTGGTGAAATAAAATGAAATAAAATGAAATAAAATAAAATAAAAATAGTATTATGTAATAGGCATGTTAGGAGACTGTTTCCTAACAGATAGGAAACACTGGGGATGGGAGAGAGAGAGAGAGAACTGTTGAACTCACTACTAATCACGTGAAATAACAAGACAACAACATGTATTTAGAAATGAGATGTAGAACAAAAAGCTAGCATAGTGGAAGTGAGAGGGAAAAAAGAAAGAATGGGGAATTCCCCATATGTAATAATATATATCACTTGAATAGTATGATTATACAAACAAGTGTCCATAGAATGATGTAAGTTAGGCTTATACCCTTCCACCCTTAGAAAAGTGTATCCAGTCCATGTAGTTAGAATTTCAACACAACATCAACCAGTAACAGCAGGTGCATTAAAAAACCCAGTGGGAAAAAGCTACCGTGTTTCCTCTGCCTTATTAGCCTTCCAGCAATCCAGCGCTTCACAGTTGATGAGTTTCCATTGAGGAAGCCAAAGGTCATCGCCTTCTCCATATCCAGACCATCTTATGAGGTATTAAAAACTGCAGCCCCTTTTTTGTTCATCGATGATTTTCTCAACCAGATATTCCTCCATGCCATTTTTGGTAAGCACAGGGCCTGGGTGTTCAAGCTCACAGGAAGGGAATAGCTCAGCATTATTTTCATTGTGCTGCTTTAGCAGGGAGGCATGATAAGTGGGGAACATGTTTGGTGAGTTTGGAAGGTGCAGAGTGTAAGAGGACATCTCCGGGAATGCCTTCACTACAGAGAACAGTCCATCAAATTGTGGAAAAATTTTGCCACTCTGGACTTGTCTCCAGCCTTAAATTCTCAATGGCAGTGAAGAGTAGCAAGCATCACTTTATCACCCACAAGGTATGCATCCTCATGACCTCACGTCTTATTCACGAAGAAGGCTTGCATGACTTTAGTGCCAATCAAGGCATCTTTTGCATCAGCGACATCTGTCTCGATCTGAGAGATAATATTCTGTGCAGCAGTCCCCTCAGGGGTGTTGTCACATGCAATCCTTGGGATTAAAGGCAGTATCATGTGCAGGCTATGCCCCATGTGGATTTGAAATCCTGAGAATCCCATAGAACTATTAACAGAGTTCATCATATTGAATCGGATGATGGGCAATGCTCGAACCCATCCTTTCTGGTTGCGTTCAACATGGAACTGCACACATTGATTCAGTGTTTTGTTTGTGTGTTCACTCGCACCATCAGTCTGAGAATGGTAAGCAGTGGACATTTTTAGATGCACACCAGTCAGTACATGTAAAGCTTTCCAGAATTTTGACATGAACAATTTATCACGGTCAGAAATCAGCTCAAGTGGTAAGCCATTTTCACAGTACCACTCGTTGAAAAAAATCAGAGTGAGTTTTGAGGCTGTGATGTCTGTCCATTGATAGGTCCACTGTGCATGCTAAGGTCTGGAGAAGATTCCCACTCATATCAAGACATTACAACATGCATTCCGAACCGCTATGAACAACATGAAATCAACTTCAAATTATTTTCAAACTATTTTGCACTACTTCAGATGACTTCAAACTATTTCAAACTATTTCGTAACACTTTGAACGACTTTGGCCACCATATAGCTGTCATGAAACACTTTCGATACATGCTGCACAACTGGAACAGGTTATTCCATCGCATATCAAGCACTACCGGACATGAGGGGAGACTACAAAAGAATTAGGATGCAATAATAGCATTTTTATGTTTTGATGATATATTGCAGCAAAAGATAAGTACTTTTACCATATGGGGACATGTATGTTTCAATTATTTATCATTTCTCATTTATTTTTGATCTACAAAGTCCTCATTGTATGATATATTGCCTCATGTTCTACACATGTTTTACTTCCCTTTTCAGTACTATTTCTTTAAAAATATATATAAACTTGTACTAGTTACTTAAAACAACAGAGAACCAGTTACCCTCTCCACTACAGTCAGATTTAAGAGCAGTTCTCTTGAGTCTTACCTCGCATCATATCTCTGAAGTTCTGCAAAATATCGCGAACTTCCTTGAACTTTCGTATTCATTCTCAACTTGTCATCGCCTGTCGTCACTAAAAACCCACTTCGTAACCGCTATATTCATTTGTCAAACATATCTCGACACCAGTCAAACACCTTTGAACCCCCTTGAACTCACCTGAACAACTTCAAACCCATTTGAACCTATTTCAAACTACTTCACACGTCTTCTGACCAATTTTGAACTTCTTCAAACATCTTCGTATGCTTCAAAAAGACTATTCATCACACCTTTTACCATTTGCATCACTAAAACAACGTCTTGGTATTAGCAGTGATATTTAGTATTGACTCGCACCCTTTCTCTAGCCTGAGTTATACTTCATAAGCCTTTTTAACAGGTTTTTGCTAGGTTTCCAGGTCGAGCATTATCAATTTGGAGCCCACCGTGAGGGGTTTCTAAATCATTTCATCACCTAATCCACCTCGAATTTCTCAGCTTAGGCCAATACAAGCTCAAAACCTTAGAATTGAGACTCGCCAGGCCTTCGAATCTCTCAAACAATTGGGGGATATCCTAATACCTGTCTCTGATGCTGAATCCACACATTATCATCTGATTCCTTCACCTATTTCCTTGTCTACAACCTTGTCTTCCTCTTCTTCCTCATCATCTACTACATTATTTATTATTCCAGGTACTTCAACACATCTACCATCCTTTGCTCAGGTTCTAACTCCTCGACTCGGTACATTCATGGCCACCCAAGCAACAATGCCAGCTCGTGGACATTCCACAGCACCTAAATTTGACCCTACTCAACCTCGAAAGTTATGTCGATACTTTATGAGCTTGAAATACTCTTCATCAACTGTAATGTTACAGATCCTGAACTTATGAAGAAGCACACCTGTCGATATGTTGATATCAATACATCCAAACTCTGGGAATCAATTCCTGGTTATGAAACTGCACTTTGTTCACGATTTTCATGTCACAATCTGCAGACTATATCCTAGTTCTGAAGACGATTGAAAATGGTCGATTGTAGACATGGACAAACTCATTGGCAAACAACTTTGGATGGGTATCTATAATGCAAGCGATTTAGGATTATATTAAAGGTCTTTCTACAACATTACGAAGTTCCTACTCTCTAAAGGCCGAATTTTGGAGGCAGAACAAAGTAGAGCGTTTGTTCGAGGTTTTCAACTGGGTTTATGGTCACGAATTGCACGACGACTCGAACTTAAATTTCCCGACCACTATCCGGATGATGCCTACCCACTTGACGACATTCACATGGCAGCAAAATTTGTTTTAGCAGGGTCAATTAGCTTGAATTTGGCATCATTACAGTCTTCAGAAATATTGGCATTGACTTTGACATCTTCGACACAGATCAAATCGGAAGACTTATTGGCGATCCTCAAAAAATTTGCAACCACACTTGTCACAGCTTTAGCAGGTTCAAAACCCACTAATCCTCCTTGAACTAACAGTGGATTTCACTCAGACCAGCTCGAAAATTTAGCATGTGTCTTTTGTGGACTCACTGGTCATTTCATTAGTGACTGCTTGGTTTGCCAAGCCTATATCAATGAAGGAAAGTGTAAAAAGGACAACGAAGGAAAAATCGTGCTTCCAAATGGATGGTTCACCCCTCGAAACATTCCTGGTCGCTTTATCAAAGACAGAATCGATGAATGGACTCAACGAAATTCTTTGAATACAACTGCATTGTCACTCATGTACAACATCGCATCCTCAATGGCTACTTCGACACCACCTAGGGGCATCTACCAGGTTTCTGAACAATCTGCGACACCCAAAGATCACATTGCAAAGCTCGAACAAGAGATATATGCTTTGCAAAGTGGTAGAGCCTTTGCTAAAACTAATTTGAGCAGACCAACAGTCTCTGTCTCTCAACCTTCAGTCTCCTCAAACACTGCCGCAGTCGAACATAGTCGAACAACTGACTCCACAAGTACCTGCATCATCCATCTCATCTATGGCAACAAACCTACCAACCTCGACTTCGGCATCATCTTTGACTTCAAAAACAACTTTGCAGCCTCTTATGCTGCTACAAAAGAAAATTTGTACCTACCACCACATGAACAAAACTTCGGATCAACTGTGAAAGGTAAAGGCAAAGATGGTCCTTCACACCATACCCAAGCGCCAATTCAAAAGGATAAAATCATGGAAGATGTTTTCGCTTGTTCGATGAAGATGCCAATTATCACACTAATGCCCGAGGAATTGTTGTCTCTATTGCCCAAAGTTCATACAAAATGGAAGGAACAGGTCACTCCACATTGAATTTAGCAGTCCGAAGGAAATAACGCCATGAATCTGCTTAATGATGAAATTTTTGTAATTGATGATCCATTCAAAACTTATATTAACAGTCTTCAACCTGGCGATATTCCTGAACCCTTCATCCTGCAAAGGAATCCCATTTAATTAGGTCGATTATTATGAATGTCAACAGAAGGAATATAGTCGAAAGTGTCATAGACCCCAGCTCTTCGATTATTGCAATGTCCAAAGAAATTTGCCATGAACTTGGCCTCGCTTACAATCCTTCAATCCACATTCCACTCCAATCAGCTAATGGAGGCATTGATGAAATGTGCCTTGCGAAGTGGGGAGTATCACACTGTTCATGCAAATTCACATAATTCGTGACCCAGCCTATGATATCTTACTTGGTCGACCATTCAATGTGCTGACTGAAAGCACCGTTAAAAACTACAGGAACGAGGCTCAGACAATCACAATATATGATCCTAATTCAACATGATCATGTGCAATCCCCATGATTCCCCATTCTAATCACTGTCAAAAGGATTTTCGCAACTAGAGGACGAAATTTCAGACATTGACCAGTGCACTTTCATTATCTTATTTGATCCCTCTAATTTATCTATCACTATCGAATGCACTGCAAATATTTCTGATATGGAGTCCTCAAACTCCTTGAAATCCATTTCTTATTCTTTGATCCTTGCGAATTTATATTTAACAGCCAGTCATCAATACAAAACATATTTATCAACCTTGATGGCAATGTCTATGCCATCTATGCCTATTATCGATTCCTCATATCCGATTTTTGTGGCTTCGAAAAAAAAATACAAACCTGTTGCACAAAAAATTCACCCAGTTATTACTGAGCTACCTGACCGATTTCACATTATTTGAACAATTACTGGCGACCCTCTCGAAAACATGCCAAAATTAAATCCTCATCCACCATCGTTTATCCCCACTTCGCGATATACACTCGAACATAAAGCTATTATCGACAAGAATCATCCTGGCGATTTCCTATGGCCAGAGGAATGAAATCTTATGCACGATTTTATTCGAAATCAGGAAACAGCTTTTGCGTGGACAGAACAAGAGCGAAAAAGCTTTCACTCTGACTTTTTTTCCTCTTATAGAGTTCCCTGTCATTCCTCAAACTCCATGGGTTGAGTGAAACATTCCTATACCTCCAGGTTTGTATGAACAGATATGCAAAATGCTGAAAAAGAAGATAGAAGTGGGAGTATATGAACCATCGAACTCTTCATACTGATCATGATGGTTTTGCATCACGAAAAAGGATGTGAAATCGCTTTGAATTGTCCACAGTCTCGAACTGCTTAACCAAGTAATGATCCAGCACTCAGGCATCATACTGATACCTGAACATTTAGCAGAACAATTCGGGGGACGATCATGCAAAGGAATGTTGGATCTCTATGTGGCATTCGACGAAAGGAAAGTCGCAGAATCATCTTGCGATCTGACAACATTTCAGACACCATTCGGAGCACTTTGCATTATTACCCTACCCATAGGTTGGACAAATTCTGTCCCTATCTTACACGACGATGTCACATTTATTCTACAGCCTGAAATTCCTCATATCACCATCCCTTACATCGATGACACACCAGTTAAGGGTCTGAAATCGGAATATAGAATGATTGGTGGATCCTATAAAATGATTCCCAAGAATTCAGCTATTCGACGCTTTGTCTGGGAGCATTTCGACAATTTAAATCAGATAGTCCAGCACATGAAGTATTGCAGAGGAACATTTTCAGGTCCAAAACTTATCTTTGCATCCCTGAAATAATCATTTTGGGGCATCGATGCAATATCAAGGGTCATATGGCTGACCTTACTCGAATCGCAGCTGTTAGCAAGTGGGGATTATGTCAAAGCCTCACCGAAGTCAAAGCGTTCCTAGGAACCATTGGAGTTTGTCATATCTTTATCCAAAATTTTGCTCAATGAGCTGCAGCACTGATCCAACTCACTCGAAAAGATGTACCTTTCAAATTCGGAGCAGAACAAATAGCAGCCCAAGAAGATTTGAAAGCAGCTCTAATCAATTCCCTAGCGATTCAAGCTATTGATTACTCTTCAGCCCCAGTAATCCTATTGGTCGACACTTCAAACATCGCTATTGGTTTCTTTCTCACTCAATGTGATCCCAAAAACCCTCGAAAATGATATTATAGTCGATTCAGATCGATTACACTTAACGACCACGAATTCCGATTTTTGCAGCCAAAACTTGAACTTTATGATCTATATCGCACTCTCAGAGCACTATGATTGTACCTAATAGAAGTTTAAAGGCTTATCGTCAAAGTTAATGCACGACATATTAAAGGCATGCTCGAATCCTGATATCACACCTAGTGCTAGAGTCAACCAATGGATTGTATCCATCCTAACCTTTCACTTTACATTAGTCCATGTCGCAGGGACACACCATGGTCCTGACGGACTTTCGAGATGCCCCCCACAAGACAAAGATGTTCAGCTCAACAATGAAGATAATTTCGGAGACTGGATCGACCGCCTTCATGGTTTCATACATCAAATAAATTCTATTACAACCCAACCATTTACTTCTCATCGAATTTTGACCTTCTCCCTCTCTTTGAATTTCAGTAAGGGGGAGGATCTCACCTATAATGATGTCCCACGATTGAATAATGCAAAAACAAATGACGAGAGGTTACTTCATGTTTGAAAATAATTACATGACTTGGTGTGACCCCCTGATCTATCGGATGCTGATGATACTCAACCTGGAAACCCAAACAAAACCTACTAAATGGCTTTGGATGGTATAACACGAGTCAGAGGAAGGGTGCGAGTTGGTACTAAATATCACTGCTGAGACCAACACGATGTGTTTAGCAATGCAAAATAATAAGTGATGGTTCGAATAATCTGTAAGAGCATACGAGGTTGCTCGAAAAAGTTCAAAAGAGGTTTGAAGATGTGCAAAATAGGTTCAAAAAAGGTTTGAAGAGGTTCAAAGTCATGCAAAGTAGTCCAAAGAAGTTCAAATAAGTTTGAAAAGGTTTGAAGTAAATCAAAGAGCAATTTTAATGAATGTGAAGTGTTTATCAAATGGCAATAGGTGATGGGCGATATAATGTGGAGCGAATATGATAGTTTTGAAGAAGTTCATGATATTTCACAGAACTTAGAGATACGATGCAAAGATATGACTCAAGAGAACGACTCTTAAATCTGATGATAGCAAGAGGGTAACTTGTGCTGTTCCCAATTGTTATTATTGTTATTTTTAACTAACTAATACAAGTCTATATACAAAATGAAGAGATAGTACTAAAAAGGAAATAAGAACATGTGTAAAACATGAGGCAATATATCATACAATGAGGACTTTGTAGATCAAAAATAAATGAGAAATGATAAATAATTGAAACATACATGTCCCTATATGGTAAAAGTACTTATCTTTTGCTGCAATATATCATCGAAACATAACAAACACTATTATTGCATCCTAATTCTTTTGTAGTCTCTCCTCGTGTCCAGTAGTGCTTGATATGTGATGGAATAACCTGTTCTGAATGTGCAGCATGTATCGAAAGCATTTCAAGACAGCTATATGGTGGCCAATGTTATTTGAAATACTGTGAAGTCATTCGAAGTGTTGTGAAATAGTTCGAAAGCATTCAAAATGTTTTGAAGTCATCTGAAATAGTGTGAAATAGTGCAAAATAGATTTGAAGTCAATTTTGTGGCATTTGTTAGTGATTCGAAATGTCTGTCGTAATGTGTCGATACAGGTGGGATCCATTTCCAGACCTTATAATGCATAGTGGACCTATCAACACAGAATACACTACCTTTATCTGATATTGCACCAAATTCTTTTTAGACTCGGTGATATGGCTCCCTATCGCCCTGCGTGCATACTATGGCATTTTTTGCATTTGTGTGCACCTCCTAGATGGCTTCCGCACACTTTGCGCAGCGCACTTTTGCATTCCTTTGACTGTTTAGATGCGCCTTTGTGCGCCTTTTGCATTTATACTGCGCTTTTGGTTCCCCGTAGCTGCCAATCATTGTGCACCCTAAATGCACCTCGTTGCATTTCAAACCGCCTCTGCGTGCCCCCCTCACACTCCTTATCTGCCTTCTACATTTATTGCATGCTCGATGCACCTTTGCACACTCCTTTTATGCTTTACCTGCACTCACATTCCCTGCTGTGCACTCATTGCACAATCCCTATTGCACACACTACAATCCACTGCACTGGTGCACTGCGCATCGCAGCTCCCATCTTACTGGCACATTTATTTGAGGCGCACCACAATTCCGACACGAGCGGACTGTGCATTCTCACATAATCAGGGCGCTTTGTGCCTATTCAGCATTGGCCTGTGCGCCTTGGGTGCCTTCATGTAATCCTGGTGCTTTGGCAGTATTTGGCCTTTCACAGCATCTTCTTATAGTTCTTCTGCATTTCCAATCAGCATTGCCTTATCTGGTAACCAGCACAGGTCAATCACATTACTATTACTAAGGTGCAGCATGCAACACATAACACTGAAGTAGATTAATTGGGCAAAGTGCACAGGATCTAAAGCACACCAAATATAGAACATCACATTGGAACAGCTGGGTATTGCTATAGTGTGTGCAAATCTTATTGGCTAAGGCAGCAGCATCATGCAGTCGGGTTTAGATGGGCCAATGGATGGACTTGTGGATAGTGCATGGTGCTTTCTATTTTTATACTTTATTTTACTGCTTTTATCATATAAGCCATTCATACATAGTACCCAGGTACATAGAGAATCCAGAGGATCTTTCCCCCCACATAGTTCATAGCTCATTCAGCATCACACATAGTCTGTGCACCATCATCCAGTCCATGTGCCTTTGTAGTGTGCCCTTCATATAGCTGCATTTGCATATCATTTGCATCCCTCATTGTATTGCTGCATTTCATCCCTTTATTTGCATCCTTCATCTTTGTTTATGCACTTTTGCAGTGCACCCTTTGTATAGCTGTATTTGCACATCATTTGTGCCCCTCATATATAGCCATGTTTTGCACAGCATTTGCATATTTTCCCACCATTTGTGCTTGCATCCTGCTTGCATCCCTAGTTCATGCATCTGCCTTTCAGCACACTCCAGTGCTGTCCTTGTCCTGCCAAACCTCCCGCTTTCACCTCCCTCATCGTTGTGCACTTTTGCACTCCCATTGCATATTTTTCCACACTGTGCATTTTTGCCCCTTTGCATTGCGCACTTTTTTGCCATTGCACATACCTTCCTTTTTGTGTACACAACTTAGTGTGCACATTGCAAACCACCAAAACAGCTGTGGTCTTTGTGCCCTGAAGGATGATCTGAGGCCCTCTAAGTGAACCTTTTCACACCAAGCATGCCTGCAGCTGTAGGTTTAGTGTTCACCCCTTCTGTTGAGACTCTGCACTAAGTACCAACTGAACACATCATTTTTGGAGCCCACCACAGGGGGTTTCAGGTTTACTGGACCTTATTTAGACCTCTATCAGCTTGCCCTTCACTCCAATATTAATCACCTTTGCAATCTCCATTCCAAGCTGTTAGCAACTGTGCTCCAACTTGGAGAAATACCAGTATTCCAATCACTTTTCCTGAACAACACGCATTACTTGTCTGCACTGTCTTTACCACTGCCTTCACCTGAATCATCCCTACCTACCTTAACCCCATCCACATCACCATATTTTTTGCCACCTTTGAATTTCACAGCACCTTTACCAGATCTTAACTCTACACACCTTATTTCATCTGCCATGGCTACCATGCACATGCCATCTGCATCTAACCCAAATGTGCTGCACTTCAACCCTGCAAAACTGTGTGAACTTTAGAAGTACTTTGAGGAGCTTGCACAACTTCTCTGTCATTGTAATGTTACTGATGAGACCAATAAGAAGTTCCACACTGTGCACTATGTGGATAGTGACACTGCAGACACTTGGAAACTGCTACTGGAGTATAGTGTGACACATAACTATGGCATGTTCAGAGATGCTGTTCTAAAGCTTTATCCTGGTTCCAGAGATGGCAGTAAATGGAGTATCAGTGACCTAGACAAGCTTATTGGTAAAACTGCATGTGTTGGCCTCATAACCACAGAAGAAATTGCATGCTATTATCACGCATTTTTCAACATCAGTGAATACATAGTTGTGCAAGGCATATTGGCATGCTATGACCAAAGCTGCATGTTTGTTAGGGTGTTTAGACCAGACCAGCTCAAGTGCATTTTGACCTGCCTTGCAATTGCGGTACCAAATCAGCCTGCAAATGTGCCATACTCATTAGACACAATATGTGATGTAATTGACTTTATCTTCAAAGGCCCAGTGCACTATTTCCAGCCACTTACTGGGCTCACAGCACAAAAACCCGATATGTATGCGCCCTACTTAGCACCTAGCATACCAATTTCCCAGCCACAACCTAGTGCACCAGCAGTCAAAGCAGAAGACATCTCAGTCCTATTTGAGTGCATGACACAGATGATAGTTACCACATTGAGTGCATCACACAGAGATGGTGCAAATGGAGCACCCCATTCGAACAGTGACACCTGCAATAGTTGCAGTCAAACAGGGCATTATATCCCTGAGTGCACTTCAATTGAGTGCCTTATTAGTGAGGGCAAGTGTAGGCAAAATGTGGAAGGGCACATCGTACTCCCAGGTGGTGCATTTGTGCTGCATTCTATTCCAGGCAATTTTTTAGGTGAGCACATCAAGGAATGGCATAAGTGCAACCCAGGGCAGATTGCCACTGGTTGACTTTCATTGAATACCAATTCACAGCTCATCTACAATATAGCACCTCATCCAGCTGCAGCAGCACTTTTACAGTCAACATACATTGCCACCTCAGCTCCTACAGTGAATTATATGCAAAGTGCACCAAATGTGCAACTAACAAAAGAAGAGCACATCAAGGTGCTCGAGCAGGAGTTGATGGTGCTCTGAAAGAAGCAAGTTTTCAATGGCATTGAGATTCTGTGGTGCACACCATGCAATATAGCAAATCAAGAGAGTGCACCTTCTATGACTACAGACATTGCACCAGCTGACAGTATTGAGTCACCAGCTTTGCAATCTGCTGCGAGTGCAACTGAAGTACTCAATGAGATGCCCATACACCCCTACTCCAACATTACTGAAGCACCTTTTGTACCTGCAGCAGCAGATAAACCAGATGCTCAAGTCAGCACTTCTAAAGACAAAGAGCCATTGTATTGCACTGTCATTCCTATCCAGAATTTGCAGATTGTCAATGACATATATGTGTGCACCTTGAAGGCACCTTCCATTACTGTTTTGCATGAAGAGCTTCTTTCACTTTTGCCCAATCTCAGACAGTGCCATAGAGAACAAGTTACCTCAAAACACATTGCAGCTACTGGTGCAGAAATGGTATCTACCAACTTTTGTGAGCATTATGACATTTGCACATTGCAAAATGCATGCACATTTAGCAGAAAATAAAGTGCTTAATGTGACACCTCCAGTTAGTGCAGCGATTGTGGCACCTCTTCCTATCATTTTACAGGATCCATTTGAACAGTACATCACCTATCTTTAGCCAGGCAAAATTGAGAATCCCAACATTTTGAAGATTGCAAAAGAGCTGCATGTGCTCCACTCCATTGATTTATTGATCAACAACCAAGAATACTTCAAAGCTATCTTAGATCTGGGTTCACAAATTATCGCAATGTCAGAAGCAGTCTGCCATCATCTTGGACTCCAGTATGACCCACACATTGATTTATACATGCAATCAGCCAATGGTGAGGTAGATGAATCACTTGGGCTTGCATGCAAAATTTCCACATGCATAGGAGATATCATTGTTTATGTGCAAGTGCATGTTATCCATTTGCCCACCTATGATATTCTATTAGGGTGCCCCTTCGATGTGCTAATGTGCTCCATCATGCGCAATTTTGTGAATGAAGGGCAAACAATTACTATGTGCGAATCTGAACACAGGTGCCATCTCCACCATTCCAACAAAGCCTAGGGGAAAGCCATGCCACTTCTTACCAGCTCCAGCAACACCACACTTTACTATTCAGGATAATCCACAAAGAAAATTTTGCCAGGCTTTGAGGAATTGATCGCAGACCAAGGAGAAGCCACTACTATCATAACATTTGACATTGATACCTGATCTTGTGACATTTCTGCGTTTGCACTTATTCCATCTTCTGCTTCCATTTCATTGACCTCTATTATCTCTCAACACTACTTATCCCAATGTACCAATGATCATGCGCAGGCACTTTTAAATTCTATTGACTCTATGGCACTTATTCCAGCCACATTTCCAAAAAGTGCACATGCATGCACAACTTTTATCAATTTAGCAGTGCGCATGCCACAAAGAGGCATAGTAACCAAGAAGAAGTTTAAACTGGTTGCTAGAAAGGTTAGACCAGTCATTGCATCCATCCCAAACGAATTCCACATCTAGTGCAACATCATTGGTGATCTGCTAGTGGTGCCACTTGCGCTTTTACTAGTGCCACCTGCACTTTTACCAAATCCGCCACCATTTACCCTGATTGGGCACTATACTGAAGAGCACATGCAAGTGCTCCAAAAGTGCCACACTGACTTCTTGCTACCAGAAGAGATGAAAATTTTACACCACATGATGCCTTTGCAAAATGAAGCCTTCACATTGAGTGATGAGGAGCATGGCAGTTTCAAGACTGTGTTTTCTCCCCCAGTAGAAATCCTGATTATTCTGCACATGCCTTGGATAGAGCACAACATTCCCATTTCCCCAGGCATATATGAAGAAGTTTGCACTATTATTTGGAAGAAGATCAACTCAGGCATTTATGAGTGCTCAAATTTGGCATATAGATTGCACTGGTATTGCACACTCAAGAAAGACAGAAAGCACTGCACATCATACATAGCCTCAAACTGCTTAATCACATTACCATTAAACACTCTGGCATCACTCCTACACCTGAGCACCTTGTGGAGCAATTTGCAGGGCATGCATGCAGCACCATCCTTGATCTATATGTGGGATATGACGAGCACTTAATTAAAGAATTGTCATGCAACCTTACAACATTCCAGATGCCTTATGGTGCTGATACAGCTCCCTATCACCCTGCGCTCATACTACACCATTTTTCATGATTGTGTGCACTGCTTGGACATCTTCTACTCACTTTGCACAGTGCACTTTTGTGCACCCAAGTGCACTCCTGTGCACTTCCATGCACCTTTGTCTGCTTCCTGCACTTCCAGTGCACTCCTGTGCGCTCTATTGTGCTCCAGTGCGCTCCATTGTGCTCCATTGTGCTCCATTGTGCTCCATTGCACTCCTATGCACTCCCGTGTGCTCCCGTGCACTCCTATGTGCTCCCATGCACTCCCATTGTGCTCCAGTGTGCTCCCATGTGCCCCAGTGTACTCCTATGCACTTTTGCGCGCCTTTGACCATTTAGGTGTGCCTTTGTGCGCCTTTTGCATTTCTACTGCGCTGTTGGTTCCCCCATAGCTGCCAATTGTCGTGCACCCTAAATGTGCCTCATTGCACTTCAAACCACCTCCGCATGCTCCCCCACACTCCTTATCTGCCTTCCACATTTATTGCGCACTCTTTTTATGCTTTACCTGCAACTCACATTCCCTGCTGTGCACTCATTGCACAATCCCTATCACACACACAACAATCCACTGCACCGGTGCGCTGCGCATCGTGGCTCCCATCTTACTGGCACATTTATTTGAGATGCACCATGATTCCAACACGAGCGAACTGCACATTCTCACATAATCAGGGCACTTTGCACCTATTTAGCATTGGACTGTGCGCACTTGGGTGCCTTCATGTAATCCTGGCACTTTGGCAGTATTTGGCCTTTTACAGCATCTCCTTATAGTTCTTCCACATTTCCAATTGGCATCACCTTATCTGGTAACCAGCACAGGTCGATCACACCATTATTACTAAGGCACAGCACACGACACATAACACCGAAGTGGATTAATTGGGAAGAGCGCATGAGACCTAGAGTGCACCAAAAATAGTGCATCACACTGGAGCAGTTGGGTAGTGGGCTATAGGTGTGCAAATCTTATTGGCTGAGGCAGCAGCATAGCGCGGTCGGGTTTAGATGGGTGAATGGATGTGCTTGTGGGTAGCGCATGGCGCTTTCTATTTTTACACTTTATTTTACTGTTTTTATCACATAAGCCATTTGTACATAGTAGGCGGACAGATAGAGAATCCAGAAGACCTTTCCCCCCCTCATAGTTCATAGCTCAGTCAGCGTTGCACATAGTCTGTGCACCAGCATCCAGTCTGTGCACCTTTGTAGTGTGCCCTTCATATAGCCGTGTTTGTGTATCATTTGTGTCCCCTCATCGTATTGTTGCATTTCGTCCCTGCGTTGCATCCTTCATCCTCATTCGAGCACTCATACAGTGCACCCTTCATATAGCTGTGTTTTGCACACCATTTGCACACTTATTTGTATAGCCGCATTTTGCACACTGTTTGCGCCTTTTTTGGCCCCTTGCGCTTCCACCCCATTTGTGTCCCCAACCTATGCACCACCTTCACAGCACACCCCAGTGTTGTCTCTGTCCCACTACACCTCTCGTCTTCATCACCCTCGTCGTTGCACACTTTTGCGCTCCCATTGTGTGTTTTTCCACACTGCGCATTTTTGCCCCTTTGCATTGCACACTTTCCCGCCCCTGCACATATCTCCCCTTTAGCATACACAACTAGTGCACACATTGAAAACCGCTGTACCAGCCTCCCCATAGTCTTTGCGCCCTGAAGGACGATCTGAGGCCCTCTAAGCGAACTCCCCCCTCACTCCGAGCATGCCTGCAGTTGTAGGTTAAGTGTTCACCCCTTCCGTTGAGACTCTGCACTGAGTACCAACTGAACACATCAGCGCAATGCACCTCATTACATTGCCAATGGGTTGGACAAACTCAATACCAATCTTCCATGTCGATGTGTGATATATCATGCAGCCAGCGATACCAGATCATACTGTTCCATATATTGACAACATTCCAGTCAAGGGACCTTTGAAGCACTACATTTTACCAGATGGCTCATGTGAAGTGCTGGTGTTAGGCACTTTGTGTGGGAGCACTTCCAGAATGTGAACTGCATTGTATAGCACATGAAATATAATGGTGGCACTTTCTCTGGGACAAAATCCACATTGTGCACTGAAAACTTTGTCATTCTTGGTCATTATTGCATGCCAGAAGGTAGAAAACCTGAACACGACAAGATAGACATTATCTGCCATTGGGGCACATGCCACACATTGTCAGAAGTGTGCACATTCTTGGAAACAGTTGGTTTAATGTGCATTTATATCCACAATTACATGCACTGCATTAACATGCTCACAAAGCTTACATGCAAAGACGCTCTGTTCAAATGGGGCCCAGAGCAAATAGCAGCACAAAATGACACCAAGCAAGCAGTACTAGATTGCCCTGTGCTAAAACTGATCAATTATGCATTAGAATTCCCTGTTATCCTTGCAGTCAACACTTCTCAGATAGCGGTCAGCTTCTACCTTTGTCAGCAAGAAAGTGTAAATGTGAAAATGTGCATTTACAATCGGTTCAGCTTGATTATGCTCAACTACAGAGAAGTGTGCTTTTCACAACTGAAGCTAGAGATCTATGGGCTTTATTGTGCACTGCACAGTTTGCACCTTTATATCATAGGTGTGCACAACTTAATTGTTGAGACTGATGTGCACTATATTAAGGGCATGCACCAAAAACCCGATATCCAATCATCTGCCAGCATTAATCAGTGGATTGTCTCAATCCTTACATACCATTTTACACTTGTACACATTAGGGGAGTGGTGCATGGTCCAGATGGGCTTTTGCATTGACCGAGGCAGCCAGAAGACTTAGAAGAAGAAGACAATGAAGAATTTGAGGATTGGATTGATGTGCTACATGGCTTTATGCACACAATACATCCTGTTTTACAGTCCTTTGATGCGCAGGTATTTGCACTAATGCAGCCAGAGCCGAGCACAAAAGTGCAAAATGTGTGCAACCCTGTGCTTATTTATGATGATGACTATAGCCAGGTTCTGAGAAGTGCAGCAGCAGATGCAGAGGATGAGAAGTTAGATTTGGTATGGATTTGGATGGATACTCTAATGCACTCTAGCGATTTCATGGATTCTGAGTATGGCACGCTCGTGCACTATGCGAGTGCCTTTTTCAAGACAAGACATGCTTATGGAAGTGCAATGCACATGGTGCTCATCAGCTGGTTATTTGGCAGTCCAGACACTTACCAATATTGTGTGCCATCCACAACAACATTGAGCACAAGTGCTTTTATGTGATGCAATTCGCTTTACTCGAGCACTTTTGGTGGCCACACATTATGGATGACATCATTTGGTTTATGTGCACTTGTCATATTTGTCAGATCCAGCAAATGCAGAAGGTTTTAATACCACCAATTGTCACAATGCCTGCGCATCTATTCAGTAAAGTTTATATCGATACAATGCACTTACCAGTATTAGCAGGCAGTGCTATATCATCCAAGGGCATTGCTCGCTTGTGACTTGGCCAGAATTCTGCGGACTTTATAAAGAAAATGTGAGTGCACTCAGCGATTAAATATTCCAAGATTTCATTTGCAGATGGGGTGCATTGTATGAGATAGTCACCGATAATAGCAAGCCATTCATCAAAGTGCTAGCCTACCTCAGTAAGCACTACCATATCAATCACATCTGCATATCTGGCTATAATTTGCATGCTCATAGAATTGTCGAGCACACACACTTTGATGTGCGCTGATGTGTTCAGTTGGTACTCAGTGAAGAGTCTCAACAGAAGGGGTGAACACTAAACCTACAGCTGCAGGCGTGCTCGGTGTGAGGGGGTTCGCTTAGAGGGCCTCGGATTGTCCTTCAAGGCATAAAGACTATGAAGAGGCTGGTATGATGGTTTTCAATGTGTGCACTAGTTGTGTACACAAAAAGGAAGGTATGCACATTGGCAAAAAAGTATGCAATGCAAAGGAGCAAAAATGTGCAGTGCAGAAAAATGTGCAACAATGAGGGAGGTGAAAGCAGGATGTAAGCGGGACAAGGACAGCATTGAAGTGTGCTGAAAGGCAGATGCACAGACTAGGGACACAAGTGGGATGCGAGCACAACTGGTGGGAAAATCTGCAAATGGTGCACAAAACATGGCTATATATGAGGGGTGCAAACAATGCACAAATGTGGCTATATGAAGGGTGTACTGCAAAAGTGCACAAATGAAGATGAAGGATGCAAATGAAGGGACAAAATGCAGCAATACAACGAGGGATGCAAATGATATGCAAACACAGCTATATGAAGGATGCACTACAAAGGTGCATGGACTGGACAATGGTGCACAGACTATGTGTGATGCTAAATGAGCTATGAACTATGTGGGGGGGAAAAGATCCTCTGGATTCTCTATGTACCTTGGTACTATGTACAAATGGCTTATGTGATAAAAGCAGTAAAATAAAGCATAAAAATAGAAAGTGCCATGTGCTACCCACAAGTCCATCCATTGGCCCATCTAAACCTGACCGCTGATGTATTCAGTTGGTACTCAGTGCAGAGTCTTAACAGAAGGGGTGAACACTAAACCTATAGCTGCAGGCTTGCTCAGGGTGAGGGGGTTTGCTTAGAGGGCCTCATATCGTCCTTTGGGGCACAGAGACTATGAGGAGGCTGGTACGGTTGCTTTCGATGTGTGCACTAGTTGTGTATGCAAAAAGGAAGGTAGGCACAATGGCGAAAAAGTGCACAATGCGAAGGGGCAAAAACATGCAGTGCAGAAAAATGCACAATGAGAGTGCAAAAATGCACAACGATGAGGGAGATGAAAGTGGGAGGTTTGGCAGGACAAGTACAGCACTGGGATGTGCTGCAAGGGTGATGCACAGGCTAGAAACACAAACAGAGTGTGAGCACAACTGGTGGGAAAATGTGCAAATGGTGCACAAAATGCAGCTATACAATAAAATGCACAAATGCAGCTATATGAAGGGTGCACTACAAGAGTGCACAAATGAAGATGAAGGATGCAATGAAGGGATGAAATGCAGCAATACGATAAGGGGATGCAAACAATATGCAAACATGGCTATACAAAGGGCACACTACAAAGACACATGGACTGGTGCACAGACTGTGTGTGATGCTGGATGAGCTATAAACTATGAAGGGGGGGAAAGATTCTCTGGATTCTCTATCTGTCCACCTACTATGTACAAATGGCTTATGTGATAAAAAACAGTAAAATAAAGTATAAAAATAGAAAGCACCATGCGCTACCCACAAATGCATCCATTCGCCCATCTAAACCCAACTGCACTATACTGCTGCCTTAGCCAATAAGATTTGCGCACACTATAGCCCAATACCCAACTTTCTGGTGTGATGCTCTATTTTTGGTGTGCTCTAGGTCCTGTGTGCTCTTCCCAATTAATCTGCTTCAGTGTTATGTGTTGCATGCTGCACCTTAGTAATAATGACATGATCAACCTGTGCTGGTTACCAGATAAGGCAATGCCAATTGGAAATGCAGAAGAACTACATATAAGGAGATGCAATGCGAGGCCAAATAGTGCCAAAGCACCAGGATTACATGAAAGCATGCAAATGCACACAGTCCAATGCCAAATAGGCACAAAGTGCCCAGATTATGTGAGAATGCACAGTTCACTCGTGCTGGAATTGTGGTGCATCTCGAATAAATGTGCCCGTAAGCTGGAAGCCATGATGTGCAGTGCAATTGGTGTGGTGGATTGTTGTGTGTGTGATAAGAATTGTGCAATGAGTGTGCCGCAGAGTTGTGGGTAAAGCATAAAAGGAGCACATAAAGGCACATCGAGCACACAATAATTGTGAAAGGCAGATAAAGAGTGTGGGGGGAACACATAGAGACAGTTTGAAGCGTAACAAGGCACTGATGATACTCAACCCAGAAACCCAAACAAAACCTACTAAATGGCTTTGGATGGTATAACACAAGTCAGAGGAAGGGTGCGAGTTGGTACTAAATATCACCGCTGATTTCCAAACATTGTTTTTAGTGAGGCAAATTGATGAGGGATGGTGCAAATAGCCTGTAAAAGTGTACAAAGAAGTTCGAATGAGTTCAAATAGGCTCAAAGATGTCCAAAATAGTTTGAAGATGTGTGAAGTAGTTCAAATAAGTTTAAAAAGGTTCAAGGTATATTGAGGAATGAGTTTAGTGAATGTGATGTGTTTTTTGAATGGCAATAGGCGATGGGCAATAAAATGAGGAGCAAATATGATAGTTTCAAAAAAGTTTGCAATATTTTGCAGAACTTAGAGATATGATGTGAGCTAAGACTCAAGAGAACAGCTCTTAAATCTGACGATGAGTGAGAGGGTAACTTGTGCTCTGTTCCCCATTGGTTTTCTTCTATTCTAAGTAACTAATACAAGTCTATATACAATTTGAAAAGATATTACTAAAAAGGAAACAAGAACATGTGGAAAACATGAGGCAATGTGCACAGCAATAAAGGTATTGTAAAACATAAAACAAATGAAAAATGATAATAAGTGAAACATACATTGTCCCAGTATGGTAAGAGTACTTGTTCTATTGCTTTAATATATCAATGAAACATAAAACTGCACTTATCGCATTCTAACTCTCTTGTAGTTTCTCCTCATATCCGGTAATGCTTGATATGCAGTGAATTGGCTTATTCCAGATGTGCAGCATGTATTGAAAGTGTTTCAAGACAGCTATGTAATGACTGATATTGCTCAAAATGCTGCAAAGTTGTTCGAAGTGTTGGGAAATAGTTCAAAAGCATTTGAAATGTTTCGAAGTTGTCTGAAATAGTGCGAAATAGTTCGAAAAGAATTCAACATCAATTTCATGGTGTTAGTAGTGATTTGGAGTGCATGTCATGATGATTAAATCCTTCTACAGACCTTATAGCATGCAATGGACCTATGAGCACATTTAGAGTGCACATCAGAAGGCAGCTAAGGGGGATCCAAAGGCACAGTAGAAATGTAAATGGCACACAAAAGTGCACCTAAGCAGTCAAAGGTGTGCAAAAATGCATGGAAGCACACTTGGGTGCACAAAAGTGCATGAAGGTGTGCAAAAGCATGCTGTGCAAAGTGTGCAGAAGCCATATAGAAGGTGCACACAATCACAAAAAATGCCGTAGTATGCATGCAGGGCAATAGGGAGCCATATCATCTCCTCCCAACTGAAGTACTGACTGTCCTCAGGCAGCATATGATTGGTCAGCACAAAATTTTCTTTGCTCACATAAGCAGCCATCCTTTCCTTATCTATCTCTGACCACCATCTATTCTCAACAGCTCTTTCCACAACCCATATCTAAATGATCCAATGTCTTTAGCATTTACCCTAGCTCTCAGGCAAATGATCTTGGTGCTCAGTGAGACCCTCCCTGCTGCTGGAAGCGAGCAGGTGGCTATGCAGGCTTGGGGTGAAGGGTTTTGCAGCAAACTGGTGCACTTTTTGTGTTTCTATAACCGGCATAGTTGGGTAAGAATGGGGGTGTGTAGAACATGTATAAAAGCCGAGCAGACACTGTTAAGGATGATGTGGAACTCAATGCACTCCTTGGAAAGGCATGCAGCACATTCAGTGGAATCTTGGTTGAAGAGTGGCTTACTTGGGGTGAGGAACTGATGCCAGATATGCACAAGATGATCAAGGAGAAAGAGAGGTCTGCAGAATTTGGGCATAGGGCACACAACTGGTGGGTCAGCTGGAAGTGTGCAAGGCATGCTGTGCACTCTTGACAGCCAAATTGCAGGTGCCCAAAGTAAACTTGGAGTGGTTAGAAGGTGAGTTCAGGGTGATCGATGAAGCGAGTAACATCAATACTGCTGAAGTGCAGGAAGACAAAAAGGCATGTGTCGCGCTGGTGCACTCTTTGCATGTGCTTTCTGTAGCAACCAATGTTGAGGTAGTGGGTGAAGTGATAGGTAAATGTTGGGAGAGTGGGGTGACAAGCGAAGGGGAGAGTGAGCCAAGTGATGAGAGTGCCAGTGCAGACGAAGGTGCAAATGTGCACCCAGTGCATGCAATGCAGCAATGTGCATATGTCGAAGTACCACCACTGAGTGGCATTGGTGCTACATCTGATGCTAATAGTGGACCAGTAAGTTTCTTTTGATATGCTTCAGACTCACTAAGCAGCTTCCCTCCTACTCTAGTGCGATAACTGCCACCACATGGGCAAGCCAGCCAGGTGTGTCTCTGTTAATGGAAAGTGGTGTGCTCCATGTGCAAAGGGGAAGCAAAAGTGCAAGTGGACAAAGCGCACTCTTACACAGCTGTGCACCACCTCTAGAAGTAGGAAAGTGGCTGCTGTATGCCCTGGTATGTACTTTTCCTCATCCTCCTCCCACACTCCCTCACCAGTTCCTGCCAAAGGCATGTCGCAAATTGACAAGGGTAATGAGAGCGATGCAGGCCTTGTCAGCCCCTCAAAAGAGTGCATGTTGAAGCACTGCAAAGTCAAGAATGCACCCCCCACACTGTCGCAAGGATGCCCAAGGCCATGCCGCCTTACTGTTCGACAAGCGAGTGTGCACACCCAGTCTTCACACCAGACCCAGTTGGGGAACACCTTAGGGGATGCAATCTATTAAGGCCAAGACATTGAAGTGCTCGACTTAGTGCAGTGCTGCTCAGTGGTCGCTGTCTTGGGCACCACTCATGATCACCTCAAAGAGGACATACAAAGGTTGCAGGTCAAGTTGGAAGTCGCCAAGAGCTGGCTGCGCAGCATGGAACAAGCAGAGGCAGATGCAAAAATGAAGCTGGATATGGCTGCAGAGTGCTTGGAGTTTCTGGAGTTGGTTGAATAGTCACTCCCTTGTGTAAAACCATTGCTAGCCCATAAATTGGTTTGTGTGTTATGCCTGTGATAAACGTGTGATGCACCCCAAAGTGCTGGAGTGCATGTGTGCATGCAAATGTGCATGTTTTGTGCCAATCTGCATGTACGCTTGCACAGTGTTGTAAAATGCAGGTTGTAAGCCCAGATAATATGTGTGAATGAGAAGAGTTAAGATAGGCAACATTCGAACAAGAAATGTCAAGTGCAAAAAATGTGCAAATGCAAAGAAGTGTGGAAAAAATTGTTCAACCATCACTTTCCTCCTCCCAACTGAGATATTGACTCTGCCCAAACAATAAAAGAGTAAGAGATAAAAGGAAGCACACACCATATGACAAATTCTAAAAAAATGGGAAAGGCTCAGTAGATTATCATGGCTGGTAAAACCCATGGGTTGCGCAAACATGGAAGGTGCCAAGATGTGACTTTGTGAATAGAAGAAAGATGACATAAAAAAAAGAAAGAAAGCAAAGTGTACATATAGAAAGGTGAAATATCCATAGTGGTGCATGTGGAGTGCTAATTGTGCACCTCATCAGCACTTTCTTCATCCTCAGCGCTATCTCCTTGCGCTTCTTCTTCATCAACTGTTTCTTCATCTTCTGTGTCCACTACTATAAACTCTTCCATTTCTCTCAACTGTGTTGTGGTAATATCGAGCACTATGTCGGGAAGCACAATGGACTTGCATGTATGGTACGGCAGTAGGCAAAACATGGCTACTGGCCTATCAAATACTGTCCCATTGAGTTTGCAAACAATGTATGCACTGCCTCAATTGCATGAAACTATAACTAGAGGCCCAAGGTAATGTGCATGCATTTTGTGATTAAGGCTCTTCTTGATCACTGTGTTGTGCATATGGAATAAGTCACCATGCTGGAAGTCAAAATTGCAGATAGTTTTTGAGTGCGCTTTGTTGAGACAGAGTGCCACTTTGCACCTTTCTGCATAGACACGGGAATGGATGTGCACTAAGTCTTCTGGCCACTTTTGTAATGCATGCGCTCGCCAAGCGATCAAGTCTGTAGTGGAGAGTATAGAATCCAGGGGTGGGTCAAGGTATGTTACTTCAATGATATTGAGAGGAATCAGAGGCTGTGCACCTGTAACAATGAAGTATGGCAAAATGCCAAGGCACTTCTAAACTGTGATGTGCTCTGCTCAAAAGACTGAGTACAGTGAACTGAATCATCTTGACTCTACTCCATCTGTGGCTTTGATAAGTGCTTGGCACACATTGAAATGTGCATGCTCAGCAATTCCATTAGCATGTGAATTATAGCCAGATATGTGGATGTGATTGATATGGTAGTGCTTACTGAGATAGGCTAGCACTTTGATGAATGGCTTGCTGTTATTGGTGACTATCTTATACAATGCACCCCATCTGCAGATGAGGTCTTGGAACATCCAATCACTGAGTGTGCTCACATTTTCTTTAGGAAGTCCACAGAATTCTGGCCAAGTTGCAAGCAAGCAATGCTCTTGGACAATATAGCATCACCCTGCTGATACTGGTAAGTGCATCGTATCAATATAAACTTTACTGAAGAGAGGCGCAGGCATTGCAACAACTGGCAGTATTAGAACCATCTGTGTTTGCTGGATCTGGCAAATATGACAAGTGCGCATGAACCAAACAATGTCATCCATAATGTGCAGCCACCAAAAGTGCTCAAGTAACATGGAGCACATAATATAAAAGTGCTTGTGTCCAATGTTGTCATGGATGGCATGCAATATTGGTAGGTGTCTAGACTGCCAAATAACAAGCTGGTGAGCACCATGTGCATTGCGCTTCCATAAGGATGTCTTGTCTTTGAAAAAGGTGTTCACGTAGTGCACAAGCATGCCATACTCAGAATCCATGAAATTGCTAGGGCATGTTAGGGTATCCATCCAAATCCACACCATATCTAACTTCTCATCCTCTGCATCTGCTGCTGTGCTTCTCGGAACTTGGCTATAGTCATTGTTGTAAATAAGTGCAGGTTTGCGTGCATTTGCACTTGGCTTTGGCTGGATTAGTGCGAGTACTTGTGCATCAAAGGACTGTGAAACAGGACATATCACATGCATAAAGCCATGTAGTGCATCAATCCAATCCTCAAACTCCTCATCTTCTTCTCCTTCTAAGTCTTCTGGCTGCTTCAGTCGATGTGAGAGCCCATCTGGACCATGCACCACTCCCCTAACATGTACGAGTGTAAAGTGGAATGTAAGGATTGAGATGATCCACCAGTTAATGCTGGCAAATGGTTGGATATCAGAGTTTTGTAGCATGCCCTTAATATAGCACACATCAGTCTCAACAATTAAGTTGTGCACACCTATAATATAAAGGTGCAAACTGTGCAGCACATGATAAAGCCCATAGATCTCTAGCTTCGGTTGCAAAAAGTGTGCTTCTCTGTCATTGAGCATAATCGAGCTGAACTGATTGTAAATGCATGTTTTTGTGTTTGTGCTTTTTGCTGACAAAGATAGAAGCCGACTGCTATCTGGAAAGTGTCAACCACAAGGATAATGGGGAATTCTGATGAATAATTGATCAGTTTTAGTGCAGGGCAATCTAGTACTGCTTGCTTGATGTCATTTTGCACTGCTATCTGCTCTGGGCCCCATTCAAATGGAGCATCCTTGCATGTAAGCTTTGTGAGCATGTTAATGCAGTGCACATAATTGCAGATGTAAATGTGCATTAAACTGACTCTGCCCAAGAATGCGTGCACTTCTGACAGCATGTGGTATGCACCCCAATTGCGGATAATGTCTACCTTATTGTGTTCGGGTTTTCTACCTTCTGGAATGCAATAATAGCCAAGAATGATGAAGTTCTCAGTGCACAATGTGTATTTCATCCCAGAGAAAGTGCCACTGCTATATTTCATGCACTGATGATACTCAACCTGGAAACCCAAACAAAACCTACTAAATGGCTTTGGATGGTATAACACGAGTCAGAGGAAGGGTGCAAGGTGGTACTAAATATCACTGCTGAGACCAAAACGATGTGTTTAGTGACATGGAATAATAAGAAATAGTTCAAATAATCTGTAAAAGCATACGAAGTCATTCGAAACAGTTTGAAAGAGGTTCAAAGTTGTGTGAAATAGTTCGAAGTAGGCCTGAAAAAGTTCGAAGAGGTTCTAAGAAGTACAAAATAGGTTCGAAGTATGTTGAAAGGCAAGTTTAACAAATGTGAAGTGTTTGTCAAATGGTGATAGGCAATGGGCGATAACACGGAGAGCAAATACGATAGTTTTGAAGAAGTTCGCGATATTTCACAGAACTTAGAGATATGATGTGAACTAAGAATGAAGAGAACAACTCTTAAATCTAACAATAGTGAGAGGGTAACTTGTGCTGTTCCCCATTACTTATTGTCCCATTCTTCTAACTAATACAAGTCTATATACAATCTGAAGAAATAGCACTAAAAAGGAAATAATAACAATTGTAGAACATGAGGCAATGTGCACAGCAAATAAAGGTATTGTAAAACATAGAACAAATGAAAAATGATAATAAGTGAAATGTTCGGTGTTGCCATATAGTAAGAGTACTTCTCTTGTTGTTTCAATAGATTGTTGAAACCCCAAAACTGCCATTATCATACCCTAATTCTTTTATTGTCTCTCCTTGCATCTGGTAGTGCTCGATATGTGACTAAATAGTTCACTCTGGTTGAGCATTGTGTATTGAAAGTGTTTTAGGACAACTATATGGTGGCCAAAGTCATTTGAAGTGTTGCAAAATGTCACGAAATAGTTTGAAGTAGTTCAAAATAGTGCAAAATCATGTGAAAATGGTTCGAAGTCGATTTCGTGGCATTCGTAGCAATTCGGAGTGTGTGTCATAATGTCTCGATGCAAGTGGAAATGTTCTCCAGACCTTAAAGTGCATAGTGGACCTATCAGCACTGCACAATGCAGTTCATGTTCTGGAAGTGCTCCCACACAAAGCACCTAATGCCAGGGTTTGCAGTGAGCGCTTCGCATGAGCCGTCCAGTAAAATGTAGCGCTTTGAAGGTCTCTTGACTGAAACATCATCGACATATGGAATGGTGTAGTCTGATATCTCTGGCTGCAGAATATAGCACACATCATCATGGAAGATTGGTACTGAGGTTGTCCAACCCATTGGCAATGTAATGAGGTGCATTGTGCCATAAGGCATCTGGAATGTTGTAAGGTCACACGACAATTCTTTGATTAAGTGCTCATCATATCCCACATATAGATCAAGGATGGTGCCACATGTGTGCCTTGCAAACTGCTCTGCAAAGTGCTCAGGTGTAGGGGTGATGCCAGAGTGTTTAATGGTAATGCGATTAAGCAGTTTGAGGCTATGTATGATGCACAGCGCTTTTCCATCTTTCTTGAGCATGCAGAACCACTGTGATATATATGCCAAATTTGAGCGCTTGTAAATGCCTGAGTCTATCTTCTTCCGGATAATAGCACAAACTTCTTCATATATGCCTGGGGGAATGGGAATGTTGCGCTCTATCCAAGGCATGTGCAGAATAACCAGGATTTCTACTGGGGGAAAGAATGTGGTCTTGAAGCTGCCATCACCTCATTGCTCCATGCAAAGGCTTCATTCTGCAAAGACATAAAGTGGTGTAAAATCTTCATCTCCTCTGGTAGTAAGAAATCGGCTTGAATTATGTGAATGCTGATACAGCTCTCTATTGCCCTGTGTGCATACTATGGCATTTTTTGTGATTGTGTGCACCTCCTAGATGGCTTCCACACACTTTGCACACCTTCATGCACTTTCATGTGCCTTTGCATGCTTCCGTGCACTTTCACATGCCTTTGACCATTTAGGTGTGCTTTTGTGTGCCTTTTACATTTCTACTGTGCTTTTGGTTCCCCGTTAGCTGCCTGCTGTCATGTGCCCTAAATGCACCCTGTTACGCTTCAAACTGCCTCCATGCACCCCCCCCACACTCCTTATCTGCCTTTCACAGTTATTGTGCGCTCCTTTTATGCTTTACCTGCAACTCACATTCTCTGCTGCGCACTCATTGCACAATCCCCATCACACACACAACAATCCACCACACCAGTTGCACTGCACATCATGGCTTCCAGCTTACTGGTGCATTTACTTGAGGCACCCCACAATTCCAACATAAGCGAACTGCACATTCTCACATAATCTGGGCGCTTTGCACCTATTTGGCATTGGACTGTGTGCACTTGGGTGCTTTCATGTAATCCTGGCGCTTTGGCACTATTTGGCCTCATACAGCACCTCCTTATAGTTCTCCCACATTTCCAATCAGCATTGCCTTATCTGGTAACAGGCACAGGTTGATCACATCATTATTACTAAGGCACAGCATGCGACACATAACACTGAAGCAGATTAATTGGGAAGAGCACATGGGACCTAGAGCGCACCAAAAATAGTGCATTGCACCAGAACAGTTGGGTATTGGGCTATAGTGTGCACAAATCTTATTGGCTGAGGCAGCAGCATAGTGCAGTCGGGTTTAGATGGGTGAATGGATGTGCTTGTGGGTAGTGCATGGCGCTTTCTATTTTTACACTTTATTTTACCATTTTTATCACATAAGCCATTTGTACATAGTAGGCAGACAGATAGAGAATCCAGAGGATCTTTCCCCCCCTCATAGTTCATAGTTCAGTCAGCATCACACCTAGTCTGTGCACCAGCATCCAGTCCATGCGCCTTTGTAGTGCGCCCTTTGTATAGCCACATTTGCATGTCATTTGCATCCCCTCATTATATTGCTGCATTTTGTCCCTGCATTTTGTTTTTCATACTCGTTTGTGCACTATTGCAGTGTGCCCTTCATATAGCTGCATTTGCACACCATTTGCACATTTATTTGTATAGCCACATTTGCACACTGTCTGCACCTTTTTTTGCTCATTGTGCTCTCATCCCATTTGTGCCCCCAACCTGCACACCACCTTCACAGCACATCCCAGTGTCGTCTTCATCCCACTACACCTCCCGCTTTCATCTTCCTCATCGTTGCACATTTTTGCACTCCCATTGCACATTTTTCTGCACTGTGCATTTTTACCCCTTTGCATTGTGCACTTTTCTGCTATTGTGCATATCTTCCCTTTAGTGTACACAACTAGTGCACACATTGAAAACTGCCATTCCAGCCTCCTCATAGTCTCTGTGCCCTGAAGGATGATCTGAGGCCCTCTAAGTGAATCCCCCTCACCCTGAGTATGCCTGCAGTTGTAGGTTTAGTGTTCACCCCTTTTGTTGAGACTCTGCACTGAGTACCAACTGAACACATCAACGTGCCCAAGTGCACACAGTCCAACACCAAATAGTTGCAAAGTGCCTGGTGATAGGTCCACTGCACATTCTAAGGTCTGGAGAAGGTTCCCAATTGTATTGACACATTATGACAGATGTGTATCGAAATTGTTTCAAGACAGGTATACAGTGGCCAAAGTCATTCAAAGTGCTGCAAAGTCATTCGAAGTGTTGCAAAATAGTTCAAAAGCATTTGAAATGTTTCAAAGTCATGCAAAATAGTTTGAAAATGGTTTGAAGTTGATTTAGTGGCATTCATAGGGGTTCAGAGCATGTGTCGTAATGTGTCAATATGAGTGGGAATACTTCTCCAGACTTTAAAGCATGAAGTGGACTTATCATCCTCCCCCTTACTGAAATCCTGACTATCCCAGTCAGCTGATTGAAGTCATGTGCAGAATTTTTCGAGATGTTCGAAGTCAATAGGGAGAAGATTCTGGGGAAGGAAAATGGTCGTAGGGCATTGTCGAGGGAGTTTGGAGTCAAGATTGAAGTGAGCGAAGGCATATGTGGGTGAATAAACACAAAAGCTGTCAAAGCTGTTTCGAAGAATGTCGAGGATAATAAAATGTTTTCGATAAATAGAACGAGGTCAAAATGCAAAAAAGAGAAAGAAAATAGGTGAATTCGATCGATGTTGATAGGGCTAACCATGGTCGTAATATTCGAGTCGAGTGACTGGTTGAATCAAAATTGGATGAAGAATCGAGGCATCGAAAACGAGGTTGGAAAAATACTTATGGGCGATGGATGTGATACAATTTTTGGTGATAAGGGGAAGGTGAATTTCGAGGCGATGGCTGTAGGTATATGATGGGGATGGAGCTTCAAGCACTATACTGGACTTCAAAGGTGAATCTGGCAATGAAATATACAGTGAAGGCAATATCGAAATAGATGTTGAATCTGAAGAGGGTGCAGGTGACGAGATTGAAGATGAAAATACTGGTAGTGGTGAATGGTGAGTCGAGGTCAAAATGGGTAATGGTGGGGGCAGATGCAACAAAGATATCGAAGGTGAGATCGAGTTTGAAAATGATGAAGGTGCAACTATTGAAGTGGATGGGGCTGGAGCTACCAAAGGCGAAGACGATGGGATTGGAATGGACATGGGCGACAAAGCTGGGATGATGCAATGAAGAACAGGAGGCATGACATAATGATTTTGAAGTGTGACATTTTCTCGTTCGAGGGCAAGCTGTTTTTCGAGGGCCAGTTCCTGTTCGAGTGCCGCGATACAAGCTTTGAAGTCATCCAAAGTGTTCGAGCTGTTCAATATACTGTCAGATGCTGGGTTCGATGTAGTCAAAGGTGCAATTTCGGTGATGAATGAGGTTGGAGCAGAAACTTCAGGTGCTGATTTGGTTGAATTCGAGGCTGCAATAACCATTGCAAAGTTTGATGCAAAAGTTTCGAGGATGTGCGAAACATCTTTGGAATCGATCGATGTGCTAGACTGCAATATATTCCAGGTTGAAATTGATTGCTGGGGCATAGAATATGAGTTTGAGGATGCTAGAGCAAATTTTGCAGTGTCATAGATGTCGTTCAGCATATATGGGTCATCAGGATAATGATCAGGAAACTTTACTTTGAGGCGATCCATAATTTGATTCCATAACTTTGGTTGAAAGCCTCGAAGAAAAGCTCGACTCTGTTCGGCTTCTAAAAGTCTACGTTTCAAGCAAAGGAAGCTGGTGACCTTGTAGAATGACCTGTAATAAGCTCCTAAATTGTTTTTGTCCAAAATATTGGTGCGAAGCTGTTTGTCAACCAGTGTATCCATGTCTGAAATGCTGTATTTTTGTTCATCCTCCATTTCGGGATAGAACTTGTATACTGCAATGTGAAATTCATCAAATGAAGTGCCATGTTCATACTCTGGAAGCGATTCTATCTGCAAGTGTGTCGCTTCTTTAGGTCATGATCTGTAATACTGCAAGTTATAAACAAAAATTTGAGATTTTCAAAGTAATTTCGCAATTCTTTAGGTTGTCTTCAAATTTTGGAGCTGTCGAATGTCCGGGAGCTGGCATAAAAGATGTCGACATGTTCAAGGTAGATTTCAGAGGTAGCGAGGTCAAAATTTGTGCAGTGTCATAGCTCATATGTTTTTTGAGGTGGAAGATAGTGGCGATGTTATAAGTGCAAAAGGCAAAAAAGTGCGAAATACTATCATCGAGGTCAAGATACTGTATCGATCAAGATCTCCTGGTTGTTCAGGAGGGTTGGAGGCAATATGAGTTCAATTCGAAGTTGAGATCATTGAGCCCCTAAATGGTAAAACAAGTGGTGGAAAGAGTGGAGGTTCAGCAATGAAATAATCTAGAAACCCCTCGTGGTGGGCTCCAAAATGATGATACTCAACTCGGAAACCCAAACAAAACCTACTAAATGGCTTTGGATGGTATAACATGAGTTATAGGCATACGAAGATGTTTGAAATAGTCTGAAATTGCTTCGAAGAAGTGCGAATATAGTTCAAACAAGTTCGAAGATGTGCGAAGTGGTTCGAATAAGTTTGAACAAGTTCGAGGTATATCGAAGGATGAGTTTAATGAATATGATTTTTTTTGAATGGCGATAAGCGATGGGTGATAAAATGTGGGGCAAATATGATGGTTTAGAAGAAGTTTGCAATATTTCGCAGAACTTAGAGATACAACGTGAACTAACACTCAAGAGAATGGCTCTTAAGTCAAATGATAAGTGTGAGGGTAACTTGTGCTGTTCCACATTGATCTAATGTTCATTCTAACTAACTAATACAAGTCTATATACAAAATGAAGAGATAGTACTAAAAAGGAAATAAGAACATGTGTAAAACATGAGGCAAATATATCAAACAATGAGGACTTGTATATCATGAAACAAATAAGAAATAATAAATGATGAAACATATAGTGTTTCCATATAGTAAAAGTGCTTCAATAAAACACAAAAATGCACTTATCACATTGTAACTCTCTTGTAATCTCTCCTCGTGTCCGGTAGTGCTCAATATGCAGCAAGTTGGCTTGTTCTGAATGTGCAATGTGTATCGAAATTGTTTCAAGACAGGTATATGGTGGTTAAAGTCATTCAAAGTGCTGCAAAGTCATTCAAAGTGTCGCAAAATAGTTCGAAAGCATTCAAAATGTTTCGAAGTCATGCAAAATAGTTCGAAAATGGTTCGAAGTCGATTTAGTGGCATTTGTAGTGGTTTGGAGCATGTGTCATAATGTGTCGATACGAGTGGGAATACTTCTCCAGACTTTAAAGCGCAAAGTGGACCTATCAACGGAGTGGTAATGGCAAGGTCTCTGCTAAAGGCTCCAATGTGATCTGAGGAATGAAACAATATTTCCTGCAAACTGTGCATCTCCACTGATGATCCTGCACTTCAATACACATGGTCTGGCTTCAAGAAGGATAAGTCGAGTTCCATTGCAAAGACCCATGGTGACATCCAGATTACATAGAAGCATGAAAGGACAGCCTATCTTTAGTGCCAGCCTGGAGAGAGGAAGGCCACTTGCTTTGATAGAGTTTAGATACTCTGCTGGATATAACTGGTAGTTGTTTAACTCCTGCTCTCTGAATGAGACTGTATCAGCACTGTTGAAGACATGCTCTGGTCCAGGAAATCTGGTAAGGAGAAGAAAGTTGATGACATCGACATTGTCATTTGTGCAGGAGAGAATGATCCTATCCAAATAGTACTGATCTGGCTTGTTCCCTGCTCTATGCCTGGATATGTGGAGTTGATAAGGTCATCCATGGTATTTCCATGGCAGAGCATGTTCTGTGGAATCTGTATAGTGTCTGCAGCATCCACTGTTGTGCCTGCACCAATGTGCAAGAGCCAGGCAGCATGTGCAGTGTTCTCTGGAGTTCTGTCAAGTCACATATTCTTGGTCAAGTGATAGACAGTAATGTGTTGCCAGAGAGTGCTTCTTGTGATGGATAAAGCTATGATCTGTTCTCTAGTGCCTCTAGGAATGACAGGTAGGGTCTGTCTAAAGTCACCTCCAAACAAAATGGTGATTTCACCAAATGGAACATTTTTCTTCTTGAGATTATGCAAAGTGTGGTCTACTGCATCTGTGGCATATTTGTGCTGCATAGGAACTTCATCCCAAATGATGATAGAAGTTTGATCAAGAACCTGGTGCAGATCTGAACCTCGAAGTATTCTGCAAGTAGAGGCCTCATCGATTTCGATTGGGATTTTGAACATGGAATGTGCTGTACAATTACCTTTCAGAAGCAATGCAGCAATTCCAGATGATGCCACATAGAAAGCAATTTTTCCTTGAGCATGAACAGCAGCTGCGATGGTGTTGCAGACAAAGGTCTTTCCACAACCTCCAGCGCTATGCAAGAACATGAGCTTTCCCTTGTTATTGTTCACAGAATACATTGCAGCATAAAAACCCATCTCTGCCTGTGATTGAAAAGCTGGAGATTGTGAGTGACAGTGATGGCCAACTCTTCAATCCCTTTGTTCCTGCAAAAGCCTATTGGCAGGAACATCAATGTGCCAGTTTCCTTCAATGGCGGGCATCTCTGGATAATCAGAAAGTTGTTTGCCTGATGTGATAAGAATCTGATTGATGAGATGCAAGCCATACATGTAAACTTGATCATCTGTAAACTCTGTATCTGGATAGATTGAAAGAAGCTTGACTCTGAGGTCATCACAAATATGATGTTTGAACTGGTTCCACAGGATGTCAGGAGATGTTGGATTCCAATGAAGAAGAATGGTGGCAAAGAGCAATCTGAGAGAGGAACCAAGCTGCATCTGAGCTGCCTCTGTAAGACACTGGACCCATTCCTGGTCATGCTGCAAGTGATCCAATGCAACACAGGCCTGCTTGAATGTATTATGGATGACACCATTGACAGTGCGCAAGTGCTGGAATGATGTTGCCCCTGTGACAACAGTAAGGAGCAGCCTGAGGTAAAATCTTTTCCCCTGAGCAGGAGAAGCAAAGTACATTCTGCCAATGGCAGCCTCACCATGCCTTCTTGGGTTCCACTGCTTCTTGGTTCCATTGTAGACCCATGCTTGAGGAAAGTTCTGGTAGGTGAGAGTATGTGCTGCTTTATATTTTCTGTTGGCTTCAAACCAAGCAGTGAGATGTGTTGTCTTGGCAGCAGGCCTTTCCAAAACCTCATCGATATTGTCATCTGCATTAAAGTAGACATTTTGCTGGTCCTCCAGATGGATGGGCAGATGATAGACATGAGGAGACTCTGCATGCATTCCAAATTTATTCATGTGCCAGCAGCTTTCCACAGATCCAATGCATCATGCATCCAGATACTCCTTGACCTCATCTCTCTCTTGGTAAAGAATCTCAATCATGATTCTGTCATGGCCTTTGTATATGTACTTGTGGATGTACTTGACAGCCTCTACTGAAGAACAGATCTCCACATTGATGTGACAGTTGTATCTGACAAATGAACCAAGTTGTTAACTGATAAACATCTGAAATAAGTGCTCCTTACTTTGCAGCCAAATAAGGATTGTGGGGGACAACATGTCTGTTATCATAGACATAATTATGCTTCCTCACTGTTCTACCATTGTTGGGTCTGGCATAATCAGGATAATTGTTTGCAGTAAAGGAGGTTTGTTCTCTGAACTCCTTGGGATACCTCTTGCTGCACCTATTGTTGACCATGCATGAAGCCTTGGGTTTGTCATGACCGCAAGGACCATGAAGCATACAGGTAGTTATAGTGTGATAGAGCATTGGCTGTGTGACAGGGTCAGAAATCTGAGCAGACACAATGGAACCAACATCATGAGCATCATGGATTTTGTTGGCTGAATCGAGAAATATAAGGAGGTGCATATGTGGAAGGCCTCTCTTTTGAGACTCAATGGTATGGATGTGTGCCACCACTTTACCCAAAACACCATCCTTGACATCCTTGATCAATGCATTCTTCTTTTGTTCAAAGACACATGCAACAATGTCTGGCCTGTCATAAGCTTCCTGCTTTTTTTCATGAGTGATAAAACATGGATTGGGTGATTCCTCCTGCAACAGAGCTTCCTGGATCCCTGGCCACTGTGGATTGGCAGTCATGGTGAGAAAGAGATCTGGCTTGCCGAAAAAGCAACAAATGGCCATGAAATCCTGGAAAAGCTGATTCATTTGCCTTTCACTGCCTATATGAGTTGATGAAAGAATGACATGACTCCTATGATCCTCTAGATTGATATTTTCATTCCGGTCACCCATGGTAGCATCCCTCAATCCAGCATACACATCAGCCCTAAGCTCCTTCTGGTGATGTCGGACCCAATTCAACATATTCTGTTCAATAGATGCCCAAGCATCTACAACATACTGCTGCAAAAGATTTCCTCCCCACAATAATGGTGGCTGCTCTCCTGGCCTTGGGTGCAATCGATAAGCATGGTAGCATCTCTGACTGACATTGGGTGCCCTTCTGGCTCCATTTGCACCTTGGTGTGCAGGTATATCTGGGTGCCATCCATCTTCACCATGAGGGAAAAGCAAGACATAGTGCAGAGTTGAATAGGATGGATGCAACTGGCTGATGCGCTTGAGCCCTCCCCCTCGTAGCCTGAGAACAATATCTCTGTGGTTAGACCATTCCTCAGAGCCATCACCTGGAATAATAGCTGCCACTTCATCATTGGCTATAGGGAGATTATAGCGACCTAAATCCTGGGTTCTATCTGATCACAGCCATATGGAGACATTGTCCTGCTCTTCTGGAGGCTTTTTCCTCATGATCTGAAATGCCTGCTTGAATAAAAGCACATAAGAATGGGTGTTATTTAGCATGGCCTGCAGCTCTGTCATGATAACTGAGTTGAGATTATTGTTTTGCCGCTCCCCAATATTGAGCTGTGTGATAGAATCATGAATATAAAGCTGTGCATAGGCTGCAGGCCATCCAGGAGGTGGCAGAAGTGCTCCAGAAAGATGATGAAGATTGCCATGAATATGAAAGCTGTATACACCTGATGTACTTGTAACAGAATGGTCCATCTTGACACCCAAAGAAGTGAATGCAAATGCAGCATTGTACAGTCAGATATTTGTTTTAAATTCCTTAGAAAGAGGACTTTTTCCACACAGCAGATCTCACAATGTGGCAGGAGCAGGTCGGAAAGATGGCAGATGAATTTGTCCCTGCAAGCAGCAACTTCCAAACTTTGGTACAGCTCGGGTAGACCTGGCCAACTTTTCACAATCAAAATGCAAGGCATGGCAGTGTGGACACTCCACATTCATGGGTCCAAGTGAATGTCTGGGAATTGGCTCCTGATAAGGTGCACAACTGAGTGGTAATAGCCTTGCAGGTCGATGTGAAGGTAGAAGTACAGGCATAGGTGGAGGCAAAGGTGGCAACATTGGGGGATTTAAGAATGAAGCAGGTGGCAGCAGTGAAGCAGATTGCGTGGGAGATGGTGGCAATGATGGAACATGGAATATTGGGTCAGGCAGCAGTTGTGATAAAGATTGCAGAGCAGAAGATGGAAATTGTAGAGGGGACACCCTGCCAAGCTCATTATAATAATCTGATGGCATAGGAGATGGTGGAAATTGTAAAGCAGTCACCCTTCCAAATTCATCATAATAATCTGATGGCAGGGGAGAAGGTGGAAATTGCAAAGAAGACTCGCTTCCATCATCATCATCAGATTCCTCATTCTCCACTTCCCTCCTCAAAGCAATCTCATTATTTCTCTGTTCTTCATACTCAGCAGCCAATAATGCAGCCATCTCCCTATCTATCTGAATTTGTTGTGCCTGTGCATCTACTTGAGCTCGATATTGATCAATCCAATCTCCAGACATATTGTTAGCCAATTGGTCCAACCTCATCATTCGTTGATGCAAGTTCCTGTCTGCAATGGATAGAAATTAGAGCTCCTCAGCCTCATCCATCTGTACATGCTCCTCTGCATGCTTTTCGTTTCTCCACATCTGATGCATCCTGAGAGCCCATTCCTGATCACACCTGTTATGTTCTTGCAATGCTGCCTCTATATTAATATGTCTGGGTGGATCATGATATCATGGCTCAGCAGCCAAAGCAGCTTGCTAGGCAGCTGCCTGCCTCTCCAACTTCTGTTCAGCCAGCTGCTGCAATTGTTGATTGGCTGCTCCATCATCAGCAGCCTGCCTGTTCCTTTCCTGTTCAGCCAGCTGCTGCAATTGCCAAGTCTGCTGCCTAGCTGCTTCAGCTTCAGCAGCTTGTCTTTGTGCATGCTCTTCAGCTTCAGCAGCTTGCCTTTGCTGCTCTTGTTCAGCCAACTGCTGCAATTGCCAATTGTGCCACCTAGCTGCTTCCACTTCAGCAGCTTGCCTCTGTTCATTCACCTGCTGCAATTGCAGATTATGCTGCCTACTTACTTCAGCCACTTGCCGTGATATCCTTTCTCTGGCAGCAGTAGCCCCAGCAATTCTTCTTTTCTCAGCAATATTCTGTAATAGCTCCTGCTAATCCTGATACCATTTAGCTGTTTCTTGTTGCAATTCCTGAATATGTGCCTCATAATCTGCAGCCCTTTCCCTCAATGCAATATGTCCCCTATGCAGATTATTAAGTGCAGGGTCTGCTTGACCACCTAAAATATTATGCAATGGTCCCAGTCCCCTCCCTCTCCCTCTCCCTCTCCCTCTCCCTCTCCCTCTCCCCCTTCTTGTTTGTAACTGAGGTGCAGGTGGAACCACAGGAATAGGATTGGCCAAAGGTGCATCCCACCCTGCTGGCAGCTGAACCTGTGGTATGGTAGCAGCTATATTTGCCCCTGGTCTATTGTTTGCCAAAACAGCTTCAGATGGCATCACAGGAGCCCCTCTCCTATGTAATACAGGAGCAGGAGGTACAACAGGCAATCCAAACTGCATTGGTGCATCCCAATCAGCAGGCATCTGCACCTGTGGTATCTGAGCTGCCAATGCAGCTCCATAGTTCAGTGGAACAATTCCTTCAGCAGGGGCAGTCACTCTGACTCTGCTTCTCCTCTCATCAGGATTGGTCATCTGCAACCTTTCCAGATGGTCTGCATCTCTAATTCTAGCCCTTTCCACTTCTGGTGTAGAAGGTCTACTTTGATTCCTGCAAACACTCTAATCAGCCATTATTATTGCAACATATGCCAACACCACTCACATGTTTAGTAATGGTAAAGCCCAAAAATAATTTTGTTCAATAGCCAACAATGCAGCACAGCTGAAGTAAGGTCAGCAACAACTTCCTTTAACAGCCAGTTGTCACAACACTCACTATAATCCAACTGTTTTCTACTTCCAATAAACAATTTCAACACTTTTATAATAACAATCACAAATTTGCTATTTGATAATAGATAGTAATTGCAATAGTATCACTATTATAGCCCCAAATTTTGTGTAAAGAGAGGTACTCAATTGATTGTTGTGCGCTCTCTTTCCACATGTAAGGAAAAGTCAGCTGTTTGGTCATGCTGTGCACATTCCAGGAGAGGCATGAAAGTAGGTGTCCACTATATCGTGACTGAAATTTTATGCATGCAAATCTCCCTTTTTGGTATTTGACTTGTTACTGACCTCATTACACATTTCTATTGACATGTTACTGACTTCATTAAATTTGTATTGACCTGTTACTGACTTCAGACTTTTTACTGACCTCATTACAAATTCATATTGACTTGTTACTGACCTCATTACAAATTTGTATTGACTTGTTACTGACCTCATTACAAATTTGTATTGACTTGTTACTGACTTTATTACAAATCTTGCTTTGCTTGCTCAGCCTGACACTGGCATGGGCCAGCTCACGTATATGTAACACAATGCTTAATCCCACTACAGTTACTCAACTCTTCAGTTGCCTTTGGATCTTCAGCCCAAAGTCAATGTTTGGGGGTTCATGGTCACACAACTGTTTAAGTGACTGTTAGATAGATAGTACACAACTCTTCAGTTGACTTGGGACCATTGGTGCCAAGTCAACATGGGGTGGTTGTGGTGTTTATCCCCATCCCCATCCCCATCTCTATCTCTCTCTCCATCTCCATCTCTCCCTTTCCCTTCCCCATACCCATACCCATACCCATACCCATCCCCATCCCCATCCCCATCCCCACTCCCATCCCCACCTCTCTCTTCCTCATCTCCTCCTCCCCCTTCCTCATCTCCCCTCCCTCATCTCCCCTATCTCTATCCCAATCTCCCCCATCTCTATCTCCCCCTTCCCCTTCTCCATCTCTCCCTTTTCCTTCCCCATCTCTCCCTTCCCCTTCCCCACCTCCCTCTTTTACCTCCCCATCCCCCTCTCACTCTCCCATGTCCCCCTCCCCCCTCTACACCCTTCATACCCCTCCCCACCCCTCATACCTCTTCTCCATCCCTACCCCCTCACACCCCCTCACACTCCCTCACACCTATACCTCTTCTCCATCCCCCTCCTGCCCACCCCCTGCCCACACACTCCCCTCACACCCCTCACACACTCCTCCACACTCCTCAGCTCACTTGTGAAGTTTCAAACTCCACTTCAAACTCAGCTGCAGCTCACCTCTACATATGCAATGACCACATTTTGAAGCCCAGCTATATTAGTCAGAGCTGACAAATTTTGGTCAGCTCTGACTAATGCCATCATTTCTGACTAATGTTGCACAGTGCTGACCAATTTTGCACAGCTCTGACAAATTTTAGATAATCCCATCAACCATCACTCCCATCATTCCCACAAAATGACCATAACATATGTTATGTGCATCGTCCCAACAATCATCACTGACCCCCGAATTTTTTTGCTTTGCCCTTGCTTTGCCCTCGCCTCGACAGCCCCACCCAGTAGCAGCCTTGCGCCTCCTGGGTGCACTTCATACATTTTGGAGCACCCTCCTTAATGATGCAGCATGACTGGGACCTAAAACCAGCACATTGATCGCACTACAAATGTATTAGTACCTCGAACATCCTTTGAAAATAAGTAAAACACTTACTGGGCCCTCAAAATTGAGCAGCCCTCCTGTTTCCATGCATGCCCACTTTGCCGATTCTACCCCCTCAAACTCCTCCTCTCCACCTTCTTCCTCATCAACCACTACCGCTTTTTGCATTGTCACCTGCACCATGGGCAGCTCTTTGCCATCATCCTTGCCCTCATCTTCATCTTCATCTCCAGCCTCTGCCCTTTCTATAGCCTTCGACTCAGCCTTGAACTCCGCATTCCATCATTGCAATACTTCCTTCAAGATCATCTTTGCATGAAATTTGGCCAGAACGACATTGCGACCTTCCTGTAACACGACTTTTTGGGCCTCAAGCCAATATTGAAGTATCAGGATCATCAGGAACAAGGCATGTTTGAGGTGTGCGACCTTGGGAAAACCAATCTGATAATTGGATGTCCATGGTTATGAAAGCATAATCTGGAAATTGATTGGAAACCTGGGAAGGTACACATGACTCATTGTCCTAAAGAATATAATGTGTATGGGAGAAAAGTAAAAAAGGAGAAGAAGGAAAAGAAAGAGAAAGAACATCCAAGGAAGTATTCTGTTATGATGGAGGAAGTAGAAGATGAGGTTATGACAAATGGAAAAGTTCCAATTATGACAAGTAAAGAAGAACAGAAGCAGACTTTTAGGAAAATTCATGGAGGACAGTCATGAGATAAAAATGTGGAGAAAGTAGAGAAACCAGTGGAGGAGTGGGTGCCAAAAGCCTACCATAAATATTTGTCAGTTTTTCAGAAGAAGGAATTGGAGTGGATGCCAGTGCAAAAGCCATGGGATCATGCTATTGAGATGAAGCTGGGATTTGTGCCGAAGAAGTCAAAAGTCTATCCGTTATCTCTGAAGGAACAAGAAGAAGTGGATGCATTCCTTAATGAACAATTGTGCAAGGGATACATACGACCTTCAAAATCACCACAGACATCACCAGTATTCTTTGTACCAAAAAAGAATCAGAGGAAGAGGATGTGTACAGATTATAGGTACTTGAATGAGTGGACAGTGAAGAATGTGTACCCTTTGCTGTTGATCTCAGAGATAATTGACAAAGTGGGAAAGGCCAAGGTCTTTACAAAATTGGATTTATGCTGGGGGTACAACAATGTATGAATCAAGAAAGGAGATGAGTGGAAAGCAGCATTTGTCATGCATCGAGGATCCTTCGAGCCACTAGTCATGTTTTTTGGGATGACCAATAGTCCCCCAACTTTCTAAAATATGATGAACAACATTTTCAAGGATGTGATAGACAAAGGCGTGGTAATAATATTTATTGACGATATTTTGATATTCATGGAGACTGAAGAAAATCATGAGGTGATAGTGCAGGAGGTGTTGAAGAGGTTGGCAGAGAATGATTTATTCATTAAACTGGAGAAGTGTGTATTTGGAGCAAGCGAGTTCGAGTTCTTGGGATTAAAGATTGGTCCTGATGGAATCAAGATGGATCCTATCAAGGTACAGGCTATTGTTGATTGGCCCATGCCTACCCATATCAAGGAAGTTCAGGCTTTCTTGAGACTCGCCAATTTTTATCGTCGCTTTGTTTATAATTTTTCCAAAATTGCTGCACCATTACACAACCTTACATGAAAGGAAGTAGTGTGGAGATGGGGAGAACAACAGCAGACAGCATTTGAGGAGTTAAAGAGGAAGTTTGTGGAAGAACCAATATTGGTCCCAGTAGATTTCATGTGCCCTTTACAAGTGGAATCAGATGCATCAGATTTTGCTACTGGAGCAGTATTATCAATGCTATGTGAAGATGACAAATGGCATCCTTGTGCATATTTGTCTAAAGGGTTGAATGATGTGGAGAGGAATTATGATGTGCATGATAAAGAGATGTTGGGAATAATATGAGCATTGGAGGCATGGAGACATTATTTGGAGGGATGTATGCATCAGATCAAGATCTGGACAGACCATCAAAATCTGCAGTATTTCATGTCTGCTAAAAAGCTTAACTGTCAACAAGCACATTGGGCATTATTCCTATTGCGCTTTAATTTTCACTTAGTCCACAAAGCAGGAAGCTTGATGAGGAAAGCAGATGCATTATCCAGATGTACAGATCATAAAAGGGGAGTGGAGGAGGACAATAAAAATACTACCCTACTCAAACCTGAATACTTTCATATTTGTGCTATGCATCAAGGGCATTTATTGGTGGATAGCTCAGAGACAGAAACATTGTCTAAAATCAGGCAATGTTCAGAGATGGATGATGAAGTGGTGGAAGCTGTAAAAGCTTTGAGGGGAGAGAAGAAAGGTAATATTAAAGGAGATGAATGGGTTGAAGAACAAGGGTTAGTGTTGTTCAGAGGAAAGGTCTATGTACCGAAGGATCAAGATTTATGAAGGGAGATCATATGGTTACATCATAACATGCCAGCTGCTGGACATCCAGGAAGGTGGAAGACTTTGGAGTTGGTAATGAGAAATTATTGGTGGCCCAGAATTTCAAAGTATGTGTTGGGGTATGTGGATGGGTGTGACACATGCATGAGGGGAAAGAAATTTCCAGAAAAGCCTGCTGGGAAATTAATGCCGAACCCTATACCTAAAGTGCCATGGTGAGATATATCTGTGGACTTTATCACAGGATTACCTGCAGCTCAAGGATACAATGCAATATTTGTAGTATGCGACCACTTCACAAAGGAAGTCCATATCATTCCTACTACTGCAGAAACCTCATCATTGGGCTTGGTGCGCCTCTATCTAAATCAGGTATGGTGGTTACATGGATTACCTGATACAGTTATTCCTGATCATGGATCACAATTTGCTTCTGCATTTATGCGAGAGTTAAATAACATATTGGGGATTCAAATCAAATTATCTACAGCATATCACCCACAAACCGATGGGCAAACAGAGAGAATGAATCAGGAGTTGAAGCAGTACCTACGCATGTTTGTTAATCACTGACAAACTGACTGGCCTGAATGGTTAGCAATTGCAGAATTAGAACTACACTGATGAAAATAATTCATGGGAACCCAAGGAGAATTGTAAGTGAGCATGTAATGCAATTGCCCAATTCTTTAAACATAATCCAAATGCTCCATGTCGCATTGCTAGAATGGTGTATGAGGAGATGAATTTCTGGCCTTACCAGAATTTCACAGAGGGGACAGATACAATATTTTCTCACCTGGAAGTTGAGGCAAAAAAGGGAGGTAATGTTAGGAAACAGTCTCCTAACATGCCTATTACATAATACTATTTTTATTTTATTTTATTTGATTTTATTTCATCAAAATACACTACCAAACACCCATACATGCATTATTTGTCAGCATGGAAATTTTCTATTTACACACATCAATATGTATGTGCATGTCTGTAACAACATACTACAATATATGTAACATAGTATATAACCCTAAAATAAATACTAGGAGACCTCAGTTGAGTTATTCCATCCACAATATGTTGAAATTAAATCCTCATACATGCTGCATACATGAGGCCATGCATGCAGCACACACATGTTACTGCACCTACTGCGCATACATGTGGTAAACACATTCCCGAGTCATGTGACATCCTTACTATTATGTATATAAGGAGAACCTGTACTATAGTAGATATACAGTGTTCTTACCTCTGCTAAACTCTAGCTCTAAGACTAACTAAACCCCAGGTAGGTTATAAGGAACATGTCATCTCTTCCTCTGTGCAGTGTATGTAGTCTGCTCCAACAGGTTATGGGCCCTGCTGGGCATGTCACGAATGCGCCTTAACTGGCTACAAATGACGTTGACTTCATTGTCTCCAAATTGTAACCTTGCACTTTTCATGAGCTGCATTGCGCTCCCTGCAAGCTGCATTTAAAAACCCAGGTTGACTAGGGTTAACCACTCTGAAGGAGTGTTTTTGCCTGAGATTATGGAATGTGTTTTCTTGAATAGAGGACTGGTTAAGTGCTTTTACCAGCTGCCACTATAACATCATGTCTTCAACTCTTGAAAAACTCGTACAAACTTTCGACGGCTCTAACTACATTCAATGAGCCGACTCAATGAAGGCGTGGCTCAGGTCTCAGGGCCTCTGGCAAATAACTAGCGGGATGGAACTAAAACCACCCCTGGCGCCTCCTTTGATGGCGACAAATGCTGCACTAGTAGCAGAAGCTAATGCCAAGCTCCAGACCTGGAACAATAAGAATGACCAGGCGATTGGTAGCCTAGTGCTCTGCCTGGCCCCCTCTATTCGGCAGCATGCCAACACCAAGGACACTGCTGAGGAGGTATGGGATCTCATCCGCACCGACTATGGTGTCGATGGCCCCTCCCAAGTCTTTGCGGACTTTAGGTCTGCAATCGCAATCAAAATTCCAGCTACAAATCCTGCGCCAGAGATTGCCAAAATGGCTGATAAATTCGAGTGCCTTACAGCTGCCAATGTCGCCATCCCCAAATTAGTACAGGCAATGATTCTACTTGCTGCGATGCCGCGCGAGTATGATTCTCTATCTGCCACGGTCCTTAACACGACCGCTACTAGAGCCTTGACATTTAAACATGTCAAGGACTCCATTGTCGCTGAAGCCTCATGGTGCACAGCAGTTGGAAAGCCCATTAGCCCACCTCAGGCCACCAAGCTTTCTGCTGTCAAGTGCAAAGGGGGAAACCCCAAATGGCAATCTCAAGGCAACAATGGAGAATCATCCCGAAAGCGTGGACGATGTGGGGACAAAAAGACTAAAGAGGAAAAACCTAAAGAGAAACATTCCCACCTCACCTCACAAGCCTTTACTACTATAAATGGTAATGGCACCATCATACCACCGATGCCGCTCATCCAGCACATCGAGAAGTGTGAACATACTCCCACAAGGGATCCTCGCTGCCGACCGCCTGCACAGGCATACACGGGTGCGGCCTCTACCTCTCATTCAGTCTATACCGAATATTAGCAGGCTCGAGACACCCTCGAGCAAATGAATCTCCCACGCAGCATGAAAAATCTGTGACCGCTGGAAGAGCACCTAACAGTGCGAGAAGGTAAGAGGAGGAGGATTGAACCAGAACCAAGGATCGTAGAGGTAGAAGACGATAGTGTCTCCCTTGGATCGGAACCTGCCGTTTCTGATGAAGAAGTATGGAAAGCCATCGATGAAATGCTTGTCGATGAACTGCTTGAAACAGGTACATATGATGAAAGGTCAGTCCTTTTCCTTGCCACAAGCACAAGAATTAACATTCCACTGATCACAGTGAACTTTTCATGTGAAATTTTACTGCTACTAAATGTATCATGGAACAATTTACATCTTAATATATGTGTTACATGTGCAAATGGAAATTGTAAGAAAGGTGCCAACTGGATCATGGATTCAGGCGCATCAAAACACTTCACTGGTGAAATTAAAGATTTTGCTTCTTACGAGCCTTTACCGAGAAAGGACTCTACCCTGGTTCAAACAGCCATGGGTACTACTCATATAGTAGGGAAAGGAGCAGTCTTCATTAGACATCAGGTAGTATGTCATGGGAAGTCAGAGATGCGTGAAATGCGATTATACCCCGTCTACTACATACCCGACTGTAATGCTCAATTACTGTCAATGGGCGTCTTCTTACAAGACGGAAGTGATGTGCGTGGTTCCTCTGCACACATTTCATTTTTCAAGCAAGGAAACCCAATTATGGATTGCATCCCTCTTATGAAACATGACACTATTTATTGGGCTCGGACTCATATATTGAGCACCAAGGGAATCAATGTCATGACAATGTATGTTGCAGACTACTCGACTTGGCATAAGCGACTTGGACACCCATCCAAAGAGGTGCTAGGGAAGATGCCTAATAGCACCATAAAATTCCCAAGGAATTTAATTATTCCTAAAGACAAAATTATATGTCCAGGGTGCACTGAAGGGAAAATGAACTCAAAATCTTTTCCCGAATCAGATTCATGCACAGAAAGACCCTTTGAATTAATACATTCCAATCTGAAGGAACTCCCAGTACTATCGTACTATAAACATAAATACTTTATTGTATTTCTTGATGACAAAACGTCACATATCTGGGTCCAATGCCTTAAAAAGAAATCTGATGCTGCTGTGGCCATCAGACAATTTCGGGCAGTGGCTTTGACACAGTATGGCGCTACAATCAAGCGCTGGCGTGTTGATCCAGGGGGAGAGTTCAAAGATCGTGAGCTACAAAATGTGCTCAAGGACTTTGGCATCAAAATAGAGATGTCTGCACCCCACGTTCACCAACAGAATGGGCGTGCAGAGCGTGCCATAAGGACAATAATGGAAAAGTCACAAACCCTGCGATTTACCGCATGTCTACCACAATCATGGTGGGAATTTTGCATTGAATATGCAACACACCTATACAACCGAACCCCAATAAGGCGCCTGAAATGGCTGACACCGGTTGAGGACCTAACAAAGGTCTGCCCAGATCTAAACAATCTGAAGGTTTTTGGTTGTGGTGCTTACGTCTACCTACCCAAGGAGAAGCATCCAAATACATTGGCTCCTCGATCAGAGTTGATGACGTACCTTGGATTAGAAGATGGCCTTAAAGCATACTGTTTCATGCGACCTAGTGGCGCAATATTCATTGGTGCTATGGCACTATTTGATGAAACGTTGTTCCCATGCTGTCCTGGAGCTAAAACTCCTGCCAATACGGACCTTGGTGATTTTCCACCTCCAGAACCAGAAGATGATGACCACTCATCTGGAACAGATGGCGATGATTCTATACTGCCACAAGATCTGCCCCTTCCTCCATCATCAGAAAATGATGATGATGATGTACCAAGTGAGCAAAAGGCACATGACGATGTGACAAATACTCCTCCTCTGCTGCCTCCAGTAACCACTGAGGACTTTCGTCCAAGACGTGATGATCAACAAAAATGGCAGCAATTGCCCTGTCGATCAGGCAGGCAGAGGAACATTCCAAACCATCCTGGCAATACCTATGGAGAGAAGCGACTCCCCTCTGACATAGAGAGAGACATTGCAGGTGATCGATATTGGAAGAGATCTGTGGGTCAAGATTTGGATCATAACCGAACACGACCACAAACTCAACAGAAAGAACCGGTTGCTGGACCAAGTTCGGCACCCCATGAGAGTGTGCCCAATTCCAATGATCAAGAACATGATCACCCAATGGGGGAACTGGTGATAGGTCCACTGCACGCTTTAAAGTCTAGAGAAGTATTCCCACTCATATTGACACATTACGACACACGCTCCGAACCACTACGAATGCCACTAAATCGACTTCAAACCATTTTCGCATGATTTCACACTATTTCGAACAACTTCGCACTACTTCAAACCTTTTTGAATGCTTTTGAACCATTTCATGACACTTCGAACAACTTCAGCTGCCGTATAGTTGTCCTCAAACAATTTCGATACACGTTGCACATTTGGAACAACCCAACTCGCCACATATCGAGTACTACCAGACAAAAGGAGGGATTACAAGAGACTTAGGATACGATAAGTGCATATTTGTGTTTCATTGATATATTAAAGCAATAGAACAAGATCTATTACCATACTGGGACAATGTACGTTTTACTTATTATCATTTTTCATTTGTTTTGTGTTTTACAATACCTTTATTGCTGTGTACATTCCCTCATGTTTTACAATTGTTCTTATTTCCTTTTTAGGACTATCTCTTCATTTTGTATATAGACTTGTGTTAGATACTTAGAATGGGAAGAAATAGAACAACGGGGAACAGCACAAGTTACCCTCACAGTTATCATCTGACTTAAGAGTCATTCTCTTGAGTCTTAGCTCGCGTCGTATCTCTAAAAGTTCTGCGAAATATCGCGAACTTCCTCGAAACTATTGTATTCGCTCTCTGTTTTATTGCCCATCGCCTGTCTCCATTTGACAAACACCTCACATTCATTAAACCCACTGTTCGATATACTTCGAACCTCTTCGAACTTATTCGAACTATTTTGCGCATCTTCGAACTTATTCGAACCGCTTCGCACGCCTTCAAACTACTTTCGAACTCTTTCGAACAACTTCATACGCCTATACAGACTTTTATCCACAGCCCTTACCATTTCGCATTACTAAACATTACGTTTTGGTCTCAGCGGTGATATTTAGTACCACCTCGCACCCTTCATCTGGCCTGTGTTATACCATCCGAAGCCATTAGTAGGTTTTGTTTGGGTTTCTGGGTTGAGTACCATCATTTTGGAGCCCACCACGAGGGTTTTCTAAATCATTTCATCGCCTAATCCACCTCAAATCTCTCAGCTTAGGCCAACCCAAGCTCGAAACCTTAGAATCGAGACTCGCCAGGCCTTTGAATCTCTTGAACAATCAGGAGATATCCTAATTCCTGTCTCTGATGCTGAATCCACACATTGTTGTCTGTTTTCTTCACCTATTTCCTCGTCTATAACTTCATCTTCCTCTTCTTCTTCATCCTCTACTACATCATTCCTTATTCCAGCTACTTCAACACATCTACCATCCTTTGCTCAGGTTCTAACTCCTCGAATCGGTACATCTATGGCCACCCAAGCAACAATGCCAGCTCGAGGACATTTCACAGCACCCAAATTTGACCCCACTCAACCTCGAGAGCTACGTCGATACTTTAACGAGCTCGAAATACTTTTCATCGACTGTAATGATACGGATCCCGAACTTATGAAGAAGCACGCCTGTCGATATGTCGATATCGATACGTCCGAACTCTGGGAATCAATTCCCAAATATGAAACCGGGACTTCCTTTCATGATTTTCGTGTCGCAATCCACAGACTATATCCTGGTTCCGAAGACAATCGAAAATGGTCGATTTCAGACATGGACAAACTCGTTAGCGAACAACTTTGGATGGGTATCTATAACGCGAGCGATTTAGGATTATATTACAGGTCTTTCTACAACATTACAAAGTTCCTACTCTCTAAAGGCCGAATTTCAGAGGCAGAACAAAGTAGAGCGTTTGTTCGAGGTTTTCAACTGGGTTTATGGTCACGAATTGCACGATGACTCGAACTTAAATTTCCCGACCACTATCCGGATGACGCCTACCCACTTGACGACATTCACGCAGCAGCAAAATTTGTTTTAGCAGGGTCAATTAGCTCGAATTCGGAATCCTTACAGTCTTTAGAAACATCGGTATCGACTTCAACATCTTCGACACAGATTAAATCGGAAGACTTATCGGCGATCCTCGAAAAATTCACAACCACACTCGTCACGGCTTTAGCAGGCTCGAAATCCACTAACCCCCCTCGAACTAACAGTGGATTTCGCTCAGACCAGCTCAAAAACTTAGCTTGTGTCTTTTGTGGACTCACAGGTCATTTCATTAGCGACTGCTTGGTTTGCCAAGCCTATATCAATGAAGGAAAGTGTAAAAAGAACAACGAAGGAAAAATCGTGCTTCCAAATGGACGGTTCACCCCTTGAAACATTCCTGGTCACTTTATCAAAGACAGAATCGATGAATGGACTCGATGAAATCCTTCGAACACGACTGCATCATCGCTCATGTACAACATCGCATCCTCAACAGCTACTTCGACACCGCCTAGGGGCATCTACCATGTTTCCGAACAATCTGTGACACCCAAAAATCGCATCGCAAAACTCGAACAAGAGATATACGCTTTGTGAAGTGGTAGGACTTTTGCTAAAACTAATTCAGGCATACCAACAGTCCCCATCTCTTGACCTTCGGTTTCGCCAAACACTGCAGCAGTCGAACAATCGGCTCCACATGTACCAGCATCATCCATCTCGTCTATGGCAACAAACCTACCAACCTCGACTTCGGCATCATCTTCGATTTCAGAAACAACTTCGCAGCCTGTTATTCATCCTTACACCGCTACAAAAGAAAATTCGTACCTACCACCACACGAACGAAACTTTGGATCCACTGCGAAAGGTAAAGGCAAAGATGGTCCTTCGCACCATAACCAAGCTCCAATTCAAAAAGATAAAATCATGGAAGATGTTTTCGCTCGTTCGATGAAGACACCAATTATTACACTAACGCCCGAGGAATTGTTGGCTCTATCGCCCGAAGTTCGTACAAAATGGAAGGAACAGGTCACTCCACATCAAATTCAGCAGTCTGAAGGGAATAACGCCACGAATCTGCTTAACGATGAGATTTTTGTGATTGATGACCCATTCGAAACTTATATTAACAGTCTTCGACCTGGTGGTATTCCAGAACCTTTTATCGCAGCGAAGGAATCCCATTCAATTAGGTCGATTATTATGAATGTCAATGGAAGGAATCCAGTGGAAAGTGTGGTAGACCCAGGTTCTTCAATTATTGCAATGTCTGAAGAAGTTTGCCACGAACTTGGCCTTGCTTACGATCCTTCAATCCACATCCCACTCCAATTGGCTAATGGAGGCATTGACGAAAGTTTGGGTTTAGCACGAAATGTGCCTTGCAAAGTGGGGAGTATCATGCTGTTCATGCAAATTCACATAATTCGTGACCCAGCCTACGATATTTTACTCGGTCGACCATTCAATGTACTCACCGAAAGCACTGTCAAAAACTACAGGAATGAAGCCCAGACAATTACGATATATGATCCTAATTCGACACGATCGTGCGCTATCCCCACGATTCCCTGTTCTAATCACCGTCGAAAGGATTTTCGCAACTAGAGGACAAAATTTCGGACATTGACCAGTGCGCTTTCATTATCTTATTTGATCCCTCTAATTTATCTATCAATATTGAACGCACTGCGAATATTCCCGATATGGAGTCCTCGAACTCCTCAAAATCCATTTCTTATTCTTCAATCCTTGCGAATTTATATTTAACAGCCAGTCACCAATACGAAACATATTTATCGACCTTGAAGGCAATGTCTACGCCTTCTAAGCCTATTATCGACTCCTCATATCCAACTTTCGTGGCATCGAAAAAGAAATACAAACCTGTCGCACAAAAAATTCGCCCAGTTATTACCGAGCTACCCAACCGATTTCACATTATTCGAACAATTACTGGCGACCCTCTTGAAAACATGCCAAAATTAAATTCTTATCCACCGTCGTTTATCCCCACCTTGCGATATACACTCGAACGTAAAGCTATTATTGACAAGAATCATCCTGGTGATTTCCTATGGCCAGAGGAACGAAATCTTATGCACGATTTTATTCAAAATCAGGAAACAGCTTTTGCATGGACAGAACAAGAGCGAGGAAGTTTTCGCTCTGACTTTTTTCCTCCTATGGAGTTCCCTGTCATTCCTCACACTCCATGGGTTGAGCGAAACATTCCCATACCTCCAGGTTTGTACGAACAGATATGCGAAATGCTGAAAAGGAAGATAGAGGCAGGAGTATACGAACCATCGAACTCTTCATACCGATCACGATGGTTTTGCGTTGCGAAAAAGGATGCCAAATCACTTCGAATTGTCCACAGTCTCGAACCACTTAACCAAGTAACAATCCAGCACTCAGGAGTCATACCAATACCCGAACATCTAGCAGAACAATTTGGGGGACGATCATGCAGAGGAATGTTGGATCTCTATGTGGCATTCGACGAAAGGAAAGTCGCAGAATCATCTCGCGATCTGACAACATTTCAGACACCATTTGGAGCACTTTGCATCGTTACCCTACTCATGGGTTGGACAAATTCTGTCCCTATCTTACATGACGATGTGACATTTATTCTACAGCCCGAAATTCCTCATATCACCATTCCTTACATCGACGACACACCGGTTAAGGGTCCGAAATCAGAATATAGAACGATCGGTGGATCCTACGAAATGATTCCCAAGAATCCAGCTATTCGACGCTTTGTCTGGGAGCATTTCGAAAACTTAAATTGGATAGTCCAGCGCATGAAGTATTGTGGAGGAACATTTTCAGGTCCGAAGCTCTATCTTTGCATCCCCGAAATAATTGTTTTAGGGCATCGATGCAATATTGAAGGTCGTATGGCTGACCCTACTCGAATCGCCGCTGTTAGCAAGTGGGGACCATGTCGAAGCCTTACCGAAGTTAAAGCGTTCCTAGGAACCATTGGAGTTTGTCATATATTTATCCGAAATTTTGCTCAACAAGCTGCAGCACTAATACAACTCACTCGAAAAGATGTTCCTTTCAAATTCGGAGCGGAACAAATAGCAGCCCAACAAGATTTGAAAGCAGCTCTAATCAATTCCCCAGCGATTCGAGCAATCGATTACTCATCTCCAGCCCCGGTTATTCTATCGGTCGACACTTCGAACATTGCTATTGGTTTCTTTCTTGCTCAGTGCGATCCTGAAAACCCTCGAAAATGATATTATAGTCGATTCGGATCGATTACACTTAACGACCGCAAATCCAGATTTTCACAACCCAAACTCGAACTTTACGGTCTATATTGCGCTCTCAGAGCACTACGATTGTACCTAATAGGAGTTCGAAGGCTTATCGTCGAAGTTGACGCACAATATATTAAAGGCATGCTTTCAAATCCTGATATCACACCTAGCGCTAGCATCAATCGATAGATAGTATCCATCCTAACCTTTCACTTTACATTAGTCCACGTCGCAGGAACACACCATGGTCCTGACGGACTTTCGAGATGGCCCCCACAAGACGAAGATGTTCAGCTCAACAACGAAAATAATTTTGGAGACTGGATCGACCGCCTTCATGGTTTCGTACATCAAATAAATCCTATTACAACCTGACCATGTACTTCGCATCAAAATTCGACCTTCTCCCTCTCTTCGAATCTCAGTAAGGGGGAGGATCTTACCTATAACGATGTCCCACGATCAAATAACGCAAAAACGAATGACGAGAGGTTACTTTGCATTCGAAAATGGTTACATGACTTGGTGCGACCCCCTGAACTATCAGACGCGGAATACACTACCTTTATTCGATATTGCACCAGATTCTTTTTAGACTCGGGCAAACTGTGGAGAAAAGACTCCCAAGGAGCTCACAAAATTGTCGCTCCTCCAGAACGTCGTCTCGAAATCATTCGCGCAGCTCACGACGACATAGGACACAAAATGGTTTTCGCTACTAAATCAGTTATTGCCCTTCGATTCTGGTGGCCGAACATGAAATTCGACATTGCATGGTATATTTGAATTTGCCACCTATGCCAAATTCGACAAACGCGAAATGTTCTAATTCTGCCCACAGTCGCCACTCCAGCACCCCTTTTCAGCAAAGCCTATATCGACACAATGCAAATGCCACCTTCGAACGGATTTAAATACATTGTACAAGGTCGATGCTCACTAACGACCTATCCAGAATGGTGAAAACTTTGACGCAAAAATGCCACGTCTCTGGGCGATTGGATCTTCGAAGACATTATTTGTCGATGGGGCTCGCTATATGAAATCGTAACCGACAATGGCGCTGCGTTTATTGCAGCCATGGAATATCTTGCGAAGCGATATCATATTAACCATATTCGAATTAGTGGTTATAATTCATGCGCCAACGGACTCGTCGAACGAGTCCATTTCGATGTTCGACAATCATTATTTAAAGCTGTCGATGGAGAACAAGCGAAATGGTCAGCAGGGGCGCACTCAGTGTTTTGGGCAGAGCTAGTCATGGTCCATAAACGCATGGGTTGTTCTCCCTACTTCGCAGTTACAGGAACACATCCTCTAATACCCCTCGACATCTCCGAAGCAACATACTTACAACTGCCACCCGATTCAATTTTATCGACAACCGATCTTACAGCTCGACGAGCCATAGCGCTACAAAAATGATCTAACGACCTCGAACTGTTATATTCGAAGGTCTACATGTCCCGAATCAAAGCTGCGAAACGCTTCGAACTTGCTCATGAACATACTATGCGGGACTACAACTTTGCGAAAGGAGATTTAGTGCTACTTCGAAACACGCAAATCGAGAAGTCCCTTAATCGCAAGATGAAACTCCGATATGTCGGCCCTCTTATCATTATCAAACGAAACTACAGAGGGGCTTATATTCTCTGCAAACTCGATGGGTCAGTACTACATAGACCTATTGCTGCATTTCGTTTGCTACCATATCTTGCTCGAAAGTCAATTTCCCTACCACCGAATTTCCTCGATATCGACTCCGAGCACCTCGAACAACTTCGAACAAGTTTGAACTTCGACGAAGATACCTTCGAAGATTTTCAGGACTTCGAAAACGAATAATTATCCTTTCTTTCTTTTTTTGCAATTACTTACAAAAAATCTGATTATTTTTAGTGTATGATACAAGTCGCGATATCGCATCATAGCATGGTCGTGCAAACTCCAAAGGGTTTTTCGGCTATGATGAACTACTGAGCCTTTCCCTAAAAAGCCATATTCTTTGTTCATTAAATTATATTTATCTTTTTCTTTACTTTACTTTCCAAAGACATTTAACGAAAATTTGAAAAATGAACAGATATACAACAAAAGAAAAACCCCTCTACTCCTCCAACATCTCCTCCAATACCTCTATCTCCCTACCCAATACCTCCATCTCGACCCTCTTCTTCGCCAGTTTTCCAGTGATAATCCATCACCGTACCCCCCATTCTTCCTCGACATCCTCGACTCCCTGTGACTCCCTCGCCTTCCCCTTCACCTTCCCCTTCGATGACCTCTTTTTCTCCTTCGACACCTTCGAAGGCCCCGCTACCGGTTCGACATCCTCGACAGGGCCCACGAGACGGATTCGACGAACTACAAAATTCGAAAATTAGTTAGCAATCACTTCGAAGCGATTTTGAATAACTTTCATACCTGGTTTTGTGCGCGAATCATGTTTCGCGCCCCCGAACTTCTTCGCCTCGCCTTTGCGAAGCCCTCGCCTTGACACCCCACCCCAATAACACCCCTGCGCCTCCTGGATGCACTTCGTACATTTTGCAGCGCCCTCCTTGATGATACAGTGTGGCTGGGACTTGAACCCAGTGCATCTATCACACTATGAAACATTTAGTACCTTGAAAACTCCTCGAAAGTCAGTAAAACACTCACAGGGCCCTCGAAGTCAAGGAGCCTGCTCGATTCGACCCACGCCCGCTTTTCACCCCCTTTGTCGCCATCCGCCTCTTCTTCTTCCTTCTCATCCTCTACCGCTTTCCGCTTCGCCACCTGCATCATGGGCAGCTCCTCTTCGCTCTCGTCTTCATCGCCCTCCTCGTCGCCTTCACCGGCTTTGGCCCTCTCGATAGCTTTTGCCTCTGCTGCAAGTTGTGCATTCCTCTGCTGCAGCTCTTCCTTCGATAACGATTTTGCATGAAATGCAGCAAGAGCTGCATTTCGAGTGTCCGCCAACGCCCTCCTCCAACCCTCGATCTCTGCCTTCTTCGCCGATTCTGCTTCCTCCCAAACATGTCGTTCCTCCTCTTCCCTTCGTTTTCGTTCTACCTCCTCCGCTAAATCGACAAAAAGCAACTCCCCACTCCACGAAATCTATTCGCGTCGAGCTAAAGGCTTGTATACCTTGAAAACCTCGTCAACGACCTTTTGTACGGTTGCATCACGTTCCTCAGCCAGCTCGTCCGCCAGCTCATCATATTCTGCCTATGAAACACAAATATAGCACACTAAACACAAGTACGAACACGAAACTCACCATTTTTTCACAAAAACCCTGCCCCTAGACTTCGAAATCGAGATCTTCTGCAATGCCGTGCTCAGGCATCGACTTCGCATACTTGATAAGTTCAACATTAAGCTCGGCCAGGAGAGACATTACAAAAGCTAGTATGCAATAATGAAGAGGTGATGGAGAGAAGAAGAATGAGAAGTATTTCGAACCTCGCTAAGTTTTCAACACGATCATGCATACTGCACGTGACTTCGATCAGTTGACTGGGACAGTCAGGATTTTAGTAAGGGGGAGGATGATAGGTCCACTGCACGCTTTAAAGTCTGGAGAAGTATTCCCACTCGTATTGACACATTATGACACATGCTCTGAACCACTATGAATGCCACTAAATCGACTTCGAACCATTTTCGCACGATTTCACACTATTTCGAACAACTTCGCACTACTTCAAACCTTTTCGAATGCTTTCGAACCATTTCGCGACACTTCGAATGACTTCGGCTGCCGTATAGTTGTCCTCAAACAATTTCGATACACGTTGCACATTTGGAACAACCCAACTTGCCGCATATCGAGTACTACTGGACAAAAGGAGGGATTACAAGAGACTTAGAATACAATAAGTGCATATTTGTGTTTCATTGATATATTAAAGCAATAGAACAAGATCTATTACCATACTGGGACAATGTACGTTTTACTTATTATCATTTTTCATTTGTTTTGTGTTTTACAATACCTTTATTGCTGTGTACATTCCCTCATGTTTTACAATTGTTCTTATTTCCTTTTTAGGACTATCTCTTCATTTTGTATATAGACTTGTGTTAGATACTTAGAATGGGAAGAAATAGAACAACGGGGAACAGCACAAGTTACCCTCACAGTTATCGTCTGACTTAAGAGTCGTTCTCTTGAGTCTTAGCTCGCGTCGTATCTCTAAAAGTTCTGCAAATTATTGTGAACTTCCTCAAAACTATTGTATTCACTCTCCATTTTATCGCCCATCGCCTGTCTCCATTTGACAAACACCTCACATTCATTAAACCCGCTGTTCGATATACTTCGAACCTCTTTGAACTTATTCGAACTATTTCGCACATCTTCGAACTTATTCGAACCGCTTCGCACGCCTTCAAACTACTTTCGAACTCTTTCGAACAACTTCATACGCCTATACAGACTTTTATCCACAGCCCTTACCATTTTGCATTACTAAACATTACATTTTGGTCTCAGCGGTGATATTTAGTACCACCTCGCACCCTTCCTCTGGCCTGTGTTATACCATCCGAAGCCATTAGTAGGTTTTGTTTGGGTTTCCGGGTTGAGTATCATCACCGGACGAAGCAGGTTATATTAAAAAAATAACCAAGGAAGGAGGAGATAAGCTTATTCGCTGGCTGTTATCAAAAGCAGTCAAACCATCAAGCAAAATAAGCCAAGTTCCAAACCAATTTTGCGATATTGTGTGCCTACCACGGCAGCAGCAATGTGAGTGGAAACAAGCTTGTCATGAAGAATTAGAGGCTCTTCGTAAACGACAAGTCTATGACATCGTCGATCTTCCACATGATCAAAAAATGATCAAAAATAGATGGGTTTTCTCCATAAAATCGGATGGAAGAAAATGAGCCAGACTCGTGGCCAAAGGCTTTTCACAAGTCGAAGGCATTGACTTTGATGAGATTTTCTCACCGGTAGTCCGCTACGAGACTGTACGCCTCATGTTTGCACTTGCATCTCTAGAAGGCATGTATATGACTGGCCTAGATGTAAAAACTGCATTTTTATATGGCAAACTAGATGAGGAGATCTATATGGATCAACCTGAGGGTTTCAGACTCGAGGGAAAAGAGTGCAAAGTATTGCGCTTACGCCGAGCATTGTATGGCCTTAAACAAGCCTCACTTGCATGGTGGAAAGAGCTAGAGGCATTCATGCACACCATTGGGTTCGTGCGCGCCAGCTCCGATGCCGGCATTTTCATACACAAGGACCCTAAGACAGGCAGCATTGTTATTGCACTCATCTATGTTGATAATGGCTTGTTCATGGGGAAGAACAAGAAACTTGTGGATGAAAAGAAAAATGCTTGTCTAAAGCATTGAGAGTGCCATAGTACTGAAAAAGTCATGGAATTCTTAGGCATGCACATCACCTAGACTGCAAGCAAAGTCAAACTCGATCAAACTGAATATCTCGCCAAAGTGCTTGAGAGATTCGAGATGACAAATGCCAAAGTGACCCCCACTCCACTCCCGACTGGTTACAAACCATCGGAAAACACAGCAATGCCCAATGTGATGCTTAGATCAAAATATCAGTCTGTGATCGGATCTTTATTGTATCTGATGCTTGGAACACAACCTGATATCACTTATGCGGTAATCAAGATGTCACAATTCTCGGCTAATCCTAGCCAAGAACATCTAGACAAAGCGATGTACATCATGCGCTATCTGGTGGAAACCCAGAAATATAATATTGTCTATGATGGTGAGAAGTCCGAGGGGCTACAGGCCTTCACAGATTCTGATTGGGCAGCTGACACTGTCAAACGCCGATCTACAACGGGTTACTTTGCTACTCTAGCAAGTGGCATTGTGTGCTGGCAGTCCCGTTTCCAAAAAACTATAGCACTGTCATCCACAGAAGCCGAATATATGGCTCTCTCTGACACTTGTCGACAGATAGTGTGGATAGAGTCATTATTCCAGGAACTTGGATATGTACTGAAGCGCGTACCAATCTGCGCTGATAATCAGGGATCCATCTTTATCAGATCAAATCTAGTTCAGGAAAGAAGGACCAAACATATAGACATTCGCTACCACTATACCCGCGAATGCATAGAAAATGACAAAGTCACAGTCGTTTTCATTCCTGGAAATGATAATCCAGCTGACATGTTCACAAAGAACCTTGGCGCTGTCTTATTCAGGAAATTTAGAGACTCTCTTGGAATTACTTTCAAGATTCAAACTTAGCTGCTTAGAGCGCTGTACAGTTTGAGGGGGGGTGTTGAAATTAAATCCTCATACATGCTGCATACATGAGGCCATGCATGCAGCACACACATGTTACTGTGCCTACTGCGCATACATGTGGTAAACACATTCCCGAGTCATGTGACATCCTTACTATTATGTATATAAGGAGAACCTGTACTATAGTAGATATACAGTGTTCTTACCTCTGCTAAACCCTAGCTCTAAGACTAACTAAACCCCAGGTAGGTTATAAGGAACGTGTCGTCTCTTCCTCTGTGCAGCGTATGTAGTCTGCTCCAACACAATAGTGGTGCAAAAAGCCTAATTCAGCCAACTAATCTATTTATAACCTCTCGCATCAAAACCATCAAACCTCCCATCATATGTGCGCACCCCACCGCCTTCTTGTAGGAGAGCCTGCACAGTCCAGCTAGCAGATTAGTAGGTGTCACCCTAACACTATCCCAATTAAGGGACAGGCTTTCACACTCCCACAAAACAGTCGTAGCATATGTAGTAGATAGCGATGGGGATGAGGAAGAGGCCATTGGGGAAGGGGATAAATACCACAACCCCCCCACATTGACTTTGGGCCAACGGTCCCAAGTCAACTAAAGAGTTGTGTACTACTGTATCTAAAAATCAACTAAAGAGTTGTGTGACCATGAACCCCCAAACGTTGACTTTGGGCCGAAGGTCCAAAGGCAACTGAAGAGTTGAATAAGTGTAGTGGGATTAAGCATTGTGTTACATATATGCGAGCTGGCCCATGCCAGTGTCAGGCTGAGCGAGCAAAGCGAGCAAACACCATGACAAAGGCATGGGTCATAAGCTCGTCCCATATATTATGCGTGTCGTCCCATCAATCATCACCGTTCTTAGCCGAAAAATTCCCCCATTTAGCCCGCCTTCACTCCTACAATAGTTTATAAATTACGTAATTTCTTTAAAAGGCTATTGTGGTTGCTTTTGATGAGCTTATGGAAATCCGCCGTCATGAACATGATTTACAGTAAGTAATGACATTGTAAGGACAATGATATTGAACCTCGATAGGTATGCTTCATATCTGCTTGGCTGCGGCAGAACTCCGAGGTCCTGCTGGAGATCCTTAACATCCTCACCTTCGTTCAGAATGGCCTAAGGTCCGTTTAATTCCCATTAAGGTTGGTCGTGACTTGTAAAGCGAGAACCAACCTTGCCTCGTGGACTCTACTAACCTCGTGCCTTGATCACTCTTTTTTATGGCTTCTACCTCGCCTATGTCCCATAACTGGCTTTCTGATCCAGCACCACCGTCAGCACTTGCATTTCTATGCATGATATACACTGACATTTAGCAGTGTGGGTTATCTTAGCCGCAAGGCTTTGCCAATAAAGCGTAATGACGCTGAGCCGTTGACACGCGAGGATGTACAATTTGATCTGCTGAACCACATATTTTCGGATGCCAAAGCCGTTTTCACCAGCCCAATGCCAGGGAAGTCAGCGAAGGTCACCTTTTCTGAGCTGTACGTCTCTGCGCTGTACAATTCAAGTAAATGTTCCAAAGTCCTCAAGGACAAAATGGTGGATACTCCCGCATTTGCTATTGAACTTGCCAAGTTTTCTCTTCTGACCAATGTTGGGCGCATCAATACTACGATGGCCTGTGAGACCACGGCTGCTGTTTATTGATGTAAACATCTCATTAACTTTTGCAGTTTTCCCCGAGATGAAAACCGCACTAAGGACCTACCATCCGGTGCCTTCCCTACAGAAAACGGATGGCAATGCTCAGGATGCTCCGCGAATCAAAAACTGCCTCAAAGCCGCTCTCCTTCCTTCCGAACTGAAGACAATTCCTCCATCGACTCCCGAAGACATTTTAGAGAAAAGTGTAAGTTCCTCTACCAAATTGCTGAAGTTTCATAAGAGACCTATTTTAAATTACAAGAGGTCAGGACTACGTCCACCTACGACCGTGGTTAATCTTGTGTTTGTACTAGCCAACCATGCAGCTGTGAGAACTTAATTTTACCCTCAAGCAGCTCTTGTTGATTGATGAACGTAGCCTCTAGCAGCTATTCATTTCGATGGGTCACTGAATTTCTTGGATCTTTTTTTACCGAAACGAGATCTCTCGTCTTTCGACCGCGCTCAAGCCTTCCTCTGGCTCATTTACTATTATCTGGAAAGTTCGGACGAACATAACCCCTTTGGTGATGATTATTCGCATGCAAACGCTGGCAAAGCACCGTTTCTGCGTAAGCTTACCGATGCACAAATCGGTACGGAGAATGTCGACACGTCAGAAGAGATTTCCTGGGGCAAAAAGATGTCCGCCCAGAGAAATGCTTTCCTTCAGCGGCTGGTATCTTCAACAGAATACGAGAAGAATGCCAAAGCTCCTGCCCCTCATTTTGTGTCAGGTACTTTGTCATCGCATTTGTCCTTGGTGTAATTAAAATCGTTGGTTGCTTCAGAAGGTTATAGCGACTTTCGTCAACCTCGGCAGCGAAGACAAGAGCGGGAAAGGTTCAGAGATGAAGGCGCTTTCATGTACTATGTCCCCCGCCGTGATTTACCCTTGTCTATTGCGCAGAAGAGAGGTGACTAGTGCCATCTTAATCGATACCATGAATTGAAGTATATTCTAGATTCTCAATCCCAGCATCAAATTAACCAAACCCGCCCCTCTCAGTGGGCTGAGCGCACTATGCTTCAACGTGCGATAATTTGTGTATTTCCAAGGTCGACTCGTTTCTAATATTCACCAGAGGCGTGGCACATCGTAAACACAACAGATCCTCTTTTGGATTCCGATGATGAAAATCCAGATGAACATGTCCGCCTTGATTACTGTGGGTGATGAAATGAATAATGTCTCGCATTTCTCTGAACTGCCCTTAGCACGTCGGCTAAGTGTCATATCATCACTGCGACGATTCTCCTGAGCAACGCAGAGTATGCATATATCTCACCCATTAGGAGCTCACATACACATCATAAAATGGTGGAATAAGATAACCCAAACTTACCTATATTTCTTTACATTACAAGTCATACTTGCTCGAAATACCAACCAGCACATGGTAGTCCAGCACATGGTAGAGACGAGTAACATATTTCGCGTCTCCTGCAAACCTGTATCTCAATCGCCGAGATTCCATTGAAGAGATATGCACAACCTCAGCGCCAGCTCAGAAACCGCCTGGAAGAAGCAGTACGGGATGTTTAAAACCATCGCGCTCCTGGAATGGCGATAGGTCTGCTGGGGCACTATATCGCTTTCTAGATCGTTCACTCGTTCCGTCAAGCTCTGTGAAACAGTGGTCGGTTGATATCGTTCGCCGTTTCAACGTCGAGACCATATCATATGCCTTGCGTGCCCGAGAATCCAAGGAGTACAGCTTGGATTCTGAAAGTCCAGGCAAAGCCATAGTGGCAGAACGTGGAGCAATAGTAGTTGCGATCTGAAAAATAGGTGGTAAGAATGACAAAGAGGTGTCCGAAGCTATGATACATACATGAGAGTTAAAGGGTATAATGGAGCTCTTCTGCTGATTGGCAGCTAATGGGAGACATAAATCATGATCTGAAGGAAATAAGAAGGCTGGAGGCCTTGTGGCATATTTAGCTGAAACTTTAGTGCGAAGATGTCCTTGAGAATTCATGCGTGCAGATATCTGGTCCAGTGACGGTATTCCCTTGTAGCCTCGTGCAACATCAATAGAACTGGACTTGCCATCCACTTCCGCTGGGTTGTTGCACCTCGAGGAACGGAAATCAATCTGCTCGACCCAAGGCTCGCAAACATATGGAAGGACACCATGTGTCGAATTTCTCTCCAGCGTCTCGAAATGTGCGAGGGGCGAAACAAGGCCGGGTGAAGGAAGAGTATAATGGAATATAGCAGGAGAATCAGGAGGTGTTGTCGGAGTCAATGTTGCTGTTGGGGACGGGGGCGCAAGTATTCTGGAGAGAAAAATGGCACGCCTGGCCGCTGCCATGGATGGATGAATGATTATTATGGGCCACAAACCAGCGAAAAGAGGTCTATCATACCCTGAGTCTTTATATGTGCACTGGGCACTATTTTCTGTTGCAGACACCCTGCACAGTTGCCACTGATTCCAACATTTTTATTTGTCGAAGCCTGGAGGGGTGGTTGAGAGTGCTCATGGGCTACAGGGCTGGTATCAAGAGTGTCATCCTCTCCGGGGTAACGAGAGTTCTGGTCAAAGGCCGCGAGGGTTGGCGGAGGAGTCAGATGCCGAGGCCTAAAGGCATCCTCATCGCTAGACGTGACCGGAATAGATTGAAAAGGAGAGTATGGATCGATCACTGGTTCTTCCGGAGGAGCGGGAGAAATAGAAATTTGAGGAATGTGCCAGCTCACAGCAGCCGATGGATCCATGGGAAAGAAGGAAAATATAAAATATTCAATGCCTTGGGACGAAGACGACCAGCGCCAAGAATGGGAAAGGTGCAAAGGAGGGGAATTAAGGCAGAATAGTAAGGAGGGAGTGTGAGGAGGATGAACTTGCTAGTGTGGCCAATTGCCCCTCAACGTATGTCCTGACAAAAATCTGATCACCGTTATTATATAAGTAGGTCGGATGCAATCGCGTATCTACGTCGATATAACAACGAATAGATGCAGCAACAAAACAAGCGCAACTTCCTTTCAAACGCAATAGATTGCTGACAGCCCATTCCCTCATCGAGACCAATTTCCAGCCTTCACGATGCTTTGGAGGAGTTTCAGAGATGAAAAGTTGGAGATGGAAGTTGTTAGCAAAGAATGGAGGCACACTGAGCTGGTCGGGATGGATAGGAGAGCCGCAGATGGTTTTTAGGACTTCGATACCAGAGGCGAGCTCCGACAACATGGTCTAGAAAAGCTTTCTGCTAATGTGGTCCAATGTTGGGGTCGAAATATTCCAGATAACATCCACAACGGGCACTGATTACCTTGTTAAGCCATCGGACACGGTTGATCAAGAGATCGATGTTTCGAATATTAACAATCGTGTTCAAATGATTACAGAATGTTGGGATTGTGTAACAAACCAACTGTAGAACCTTAGACTCGTCAACTCAAGAACACATTAAAGCTGGCATAATTGCACTTACTGAAAGTTGAATACTCATCCCTCCATCAGTACTGTTGCTTTCATATTATTATGAAATCCTTCTGCGAATTCACCTTTTCTCATATCAAAGTGCTGGAACAATTGGTCTGCCATGCCACAAGCGACATGATGATCACCCCTCCTAAGTCCTTCCATTGTGACCTTTGTATATTCGTCCAGGGGCATCCAAAACTTCGATAATTTCTCGGTGGTTCCATAAGCTGAATAACACCGCTTGAGCATAGTTCGAGCAGGCGTATACTGGGCTTTGACTGACGATCATGGAGTTCCGATTCAACCAACCTGGAAGACAGCAGTTCATGCAAGCCGCTGGAAGGAGACAATAACTGTACTTACGGCGGGATAACTTCCAGGACATGAACATCTGTGCCTTGCAGCTGGACACGAAGCGAGAGGCTGAAACTGTGCAAGGCTGCCTTCGTGGCAGAATAATTAGGCACCGCTGCTCCTGGGACAATTGAAAGGCCCGAGGTTACTGGAATTATAAAACAAGGTCTGCCATGAGCCTACGAGTGGTATTCAGCATGAGATAGAAATAGGATGTTCGGAGCTCTCACCGCAAGTCGCAAGAAGTGAGGCGTTATGAACGAGATCATTGTGACCACCGATATGTAATTGATGTTGACCTCCTTGGTAAGCTCTGCCAGAGCATCTCAATGATCACAACGAAGTGACTCGGGATTCTTACTATCAATATCCATTCCCTCCCTTAGATCAAACTCATGTTGTATGCCCGCGCAGAGCACCACCGTATCTAGCTGGGGCAAAATATGAGAAGGTAATATCGAACAGTGTGGCGGGGTTACACACATCAGGATACTTCTGGAGAATATCAGCAACGAATTTCTTCAGAGAATCCTTATCGGCATCGAGATCGACTTGTACGGTTTCAAAGTTTTCCATTGCTAATTGCCGCAACCTGTCCTTGCGTCGGCCGGCTGCTACAACTTGTGGACGTGACGGGAGGTTTGCAATGGCACGAGCAAGTGCACCACCAATTCCAGATGTCGCCCCGGTGACTAAGACACATTTACTTTCATCGATACCAGGCATCAGTCGTTATGGGGGCTCCTAAGAAAAATTTGCACGCCCACAACAGACCGTTGATAAGCATAACAAACAGCGAACTTTCTAGCCTCTAGCTTTCTCTCACCATCACACCGTTAGCTAACGAATCGTGCCACTTTGATTAGAATTAGGCGCACTCGGGTGAGGTGAAAGGCCGGGCGTGGTTGTCGCCTTGCGGGACTCCGAATCTGGGAACGCGGCTCTGGTGCCATGTCTGGAACAATTTTTTTTCAAAGACTCGGTTCAAGCGGATGTTATAATGTATTTCGGCACATACGTACTAAGTATGAAAGGATTTTTACAAAATAATACTTAGCGAAGTCGTAGCAGGTGGTTTTGAGTCAATGTATCGTTGTTGGGAAATCGTAATGGAGCTCACGACAACCCATAAGCGGGAACACCAGATGATCCTGAATGGAAGCATTCCGAGCAGGTTTGACTGCTGAAGATGCTCAACTCCATGTCAAAAACAGTTCAAGGCAGTAGAAGTCCCATCGACGTATTCCTGATATAGTATGTGTTGAGAATGGACGCAGTTAATCGTTAGATATGCGCGTAATCATGTATTACTACGACTTGTGTATCTTAACACTCCCCTTCAAGTCGACAACTGTCCTTGTGTAAGATAGGAACCGTGGATGCATTAAAACACCTCTCGGAAGGGTACCACTTGATCTATGTTCCTTCCTCTGTTGACTTCATGCCAATCTATAGCTATTCTCGATGTGAGAATATGACTGATTGTAATGCCATTTGGATCCCAAAGAAATATTACCAAATCCAGAATGAAATGAAGGAAGCCGAAACAACTACTTTGTGCAGCTTTTGGGCGAGCTACAATTCCTCGCTAATGCCACCCGACTGGATATCACTTATGCTGTTAACCATCTTGCCTCCTACACCACCAATCCCACAATTCAACATGTCACTGCACTCAAACAAATTAATATTTTAAAGGCTCCGAAACTTACGGAATCACATATTCCATCCCAACCATGAATCTGATCAGTGCTGACACCGAATTATTCCATGGTTTCTTCCACGTTTTGCCGACGCCAGATGACTACAAGTCTACGGCTCGGTATGTCTTCATGGCAGCGGGGGGAGCTATAACATGGTGTTCTAAAAAACAGATGTTCACTGCTCTTTCCACAACCGAAGCCGAATACGTGGCTTTATCTGAAACTGCTCATGAAGCATACTGGCTCAGAAACCTCTACGAAGAACGTGTATTTACACAGAAGTCACCGACTACAATTAAAGGTGACAACAACGGATCTATTTCGATGGCCAGGAACCCACAGTTTCACAACCATGCCAAACACATCGCTGTATGTTACCACAGAGTGCGAGATGCTATCAGCGACAGCATCATCAAAATAGAATCTTACCGGGATCCTGAACAAACCGCCGACATACTTGCGAAGGCATTACATCGCATAAAACATTGGAAACACGTCACCGAGATGCCACTGTGGCAAGTGCCTTAGGTAAGAGCCATTTCAGGGACATCTGCAAAAAAAAATTTCGCGGCCAAATTGGCCGCCAGTGCACCATATGCCCACGGATTTGGGTCAATTTTTTCTCATTTTGCATGATTACTACCTGGTGGAAACCATTATGATATATGGAGCTCATACTGATGGAAGGAAGTCCATTGGTGTCAAGTGCATGTCTCGTAGCAGGCGGGCGTCCTAAAGCGAAGATTTTCATGTTGTGTGGAAGGCACCGGTGGTCCTAGCACTAGCCTAACAGAGTTTTCAGCTGAGGTTGCGTATATTGCCCACAATTGTTATCTGTCATCATGTCAAGAGAAGCCAGAATCAGCATATGATTTTCAAACTCCAGGGTCGCCCCTTGCACACGAGTCTGTCTACGACACAAAAACACCCCCAACCTAAACAGATGATAACGAGTGCAGAATAAGCCAAGGAGATCTTATTATCAGCAAGAAAACGGTTTCCCAACAAGATGATTGCCATATGCATCGCTGATCAGCTAATCAAAAACAAGGAGTGTGAGCATGTTATCCGAAGCCAGAAACTTGAAACTGAACTTTAATCGACACATATGTCCCTGAAACACATATAAACCCACCAGCAACTATCGTCAATACGGCCAAGATCAATCCGCCAGTTTGACGTTGTAATCCTTGGGATCCCCCCTTAAGCTTATAGACGTCGTGTAACCAGAAAAAACCTGCTACACCGTACGTATACCACGAGGCAAAGAGTGCAGCTGAGATGCCTATCAAGTAGGAGAAGATTGGCACCGCAATGGCAAGAATAAACGCAATCGCCACAGCACCAAGACATAGGATGCACCATACAAACCAACCTAGGACCGTGTGTGTATATATATGACGCGTATGTCTAAAAAGACGGACAAACAAAACTTTGGCGGCGGTGTGCGCATATAGGCTTCCTGCACTAAAAGCGATTGATATAAGCAGGTAGCAAGCAATATATTTGGAATCACACATAAGAAAATTTGTTAGAGCAATTCCAAAGGCTGCCTTGGCCCATTTGGGAGGGAGGGAAAGAAACGCGGGGGACGCAACAGTGTTCCCAATGTACACATACCTACGATATGGACGGGTACTCAATTTAAGGTAACTATAGGTAGGATCGCAAAATTGTGGCGCTCACATGACTACCGCGAAGATAACATAATAGATTGTTGCGAACCCTTGAAGACACCAAGCAGCCTTCCTTATCGTTACGTACTGAACAAGAGGGGTAACAATAACTGGGCGTACCTTCATTGCATGTTCTGGATGTCGCATTTCCGAAATGAGAATGAAAAACCTTGTAATAATGTGAGCGCTCTAGTGTGAAGCTATCACATCCCGAACAGCGCATTACATGAAATGTCCTGACTCACAAAAATCAGTTGACTATTCGACGTTCAACGCTAGGCGAGTGGCAGCTCACCAGAATAAGCAAAGACCTGGAATAAAGTCAGTAAGATGGATGAATTTGAACTGAGCCACCCACAGGATTGGTTATGGCTAGGAACGCCTGATAAAAGCTGGTTCGAGTGGTGGCACCCATCTCACGACCAAGGACAGGATTCAATCCTGCACCAATCATTGCTACTATGCCAGCGACACCAATTACACAGACGCTTAACAGTCCCAGCCAACTGAGACGATCAAGTGTACGGGGCAATGCAACTACTAGAGTAGCAACTGCAAATATGAGCAAGAGGTATATTGCGCACAGACTGTTGTTCGATAGCGCCGACAATGCCTGCTGACCAGATAGTAACTCCGAACCCTGATGAGGCCGTTCGGATGTAGCAATAGCGAAAAGGTAATGCCACGCACAGTTCCACAGATGGCAAAGATAATTGTACCTAACGATAGCGCCTCTCTGGCAATAGGTCCACCAAGAATAAATCCGGCGTCACCCCTGGAAGCACCTAAATTAGGCGTAGTGGGGCATAAGGGATGTATATTCACGAACATATTGTGAACGCCTGGATGATTCAACTTGAAATCGATCAATAATTTCGCTGTGTATAAACCAAATATGCCAAAGAAAGCGATCTCCAAGAGGAATTGTGTTCGGTCAGTAAATAAAGCAGGAAGATCAGGAATTTTTTTACCAGAATGACCGCTGGCGCAATTCCTGCAGTGTTATAAGTCAAGAATCTCGTCTGCAACAACATTTCAAAATTTACCTACGACAGCAAGGGCTGAGGGTAGGGAAAGCATTCCATTGCTAACTATCTCTGCAATCATCAACAGACTAACAAACTGAGCTGATTTGAGCAAAGATTAGGTGAGCACAAGTTCTAGTTACGTCGTACCTGCCAGCTCAAAGTCTTGTATTGGAAGTCATGTTGCGGGTTTCCTTGAAAGACATCTTCTTCGGGGATGCGACTCGACGAACCGAGTTTGAAGGACTTCGAGGCGAAAGATGGTGATATCTTTTCATGAGCAGCCGTAGACATTGTGCGACAGACAACAGCATATAGCATGTTATTTCCTCCATTTAAAGGAACACATCACTGCGTGACGAGGCGACGATAAGTTATCATAATTTATAAGTTTGATAACGAGTCGCATGAGATATCTGTTCATCAGGACTGCCGAGTGTCCGAGTCAGCGTCAGCGTGGGACCAAACGCGATCTATCACCTGATCGTGTGCCTTGATAAGATTCCACCTCCTGTCCACTCCAAAGCCGCGATATTTACTACGTACTCTCTCATCACTCGAGCGGTGGTAAGCTTGCCATTCATCCAGATATATTCATCATCCTTTGGTAGATTATGACTCGACCTTGTTTTATTGACGACCTTGTTCCCATCATTCTTGAGAGCAACAAGAATTGGTGGCCTATGGATTTGGTCCGCCTTGCACAGGTTTCGTCCGGATGGCTTGGACCTGCGAGACGGATGCTTTATGCATCTCCTAGCCTGTATACTTTTACTGCGTGCAAGCAATTTGCCAGGGCAATCTCAGATAACCCCTCACTCTCATGTCTAGTTCACGGCATCGAGCTTTGTCCAGTATTGGATGTCCACACTCATCACCTATCCATCGCGGATCCAAGAATCGTCAGATCCATCCTTGCACTTGAGGGGCTACTATCCGTTACGCTCGGGGGCCATCTGGCAATAAGAGCAGAGAGATTCCTGCACTTGCTGATTGACCCATACGAGCTCAGAGAACTCCATGTAGACGGTAGCTTGCTATCGACTTCACTCACAGGCTTTCATCCTTCTTTGGAATGGGATGAGGTCCTCGCTACCAAATTCACTTGCCTTAGGAAGTTGCGTCTGACGAACATCGACCTTGACATTATACATCCTTCCATCCCATATCACCTACAACTTTGCGAGCTGATACTAGACAACGTGAATATCACAGCGGGATACCTTCCTCATCTTCTCCATGATACGTCCTCACTCGACAGGTTGTGTGTGATTTCGAAGTCCGCTGGTGATTTTGACGACCAAATCGTTTTTGTACTGGGCAGCTGTGCAGTTCAATCTTTGGAATATGAAGCACAGCTTGGTCCCCCAACACACCCTCTTGTCTTCAGCAATGTTGCACCATCTTCATCATCCCTACGTTGCCTACGTCTTCAAGGGGTGAAAGTCAATCTGGAAACTTTAGCTTCTGTTAGCCAGAGTTGTATAAATCTAGAAGAGCTGTCCATCCTTGGACGTACAACTAGTATTTCGCCTTCTGAATGGGCAGAATTTATAGGTTCGGGAGTGCTGTCGTCGTTGCGTTGTCTTGGCGTTCCGTCGGGCACCTACCATCCACCCTTTAGAGAATGGAGTGGTCCCGCAGTGGAGTTGGTGCACAGAGCAGCTGTTCTTCGTAATGTACAAATGATCAATATTCCATAGCCTCTAATCACATGCTCAGGAGTTGGAATGAGGGACGATGTAGCCGAAAAAATGCTGCGCTCCGATATCAGCAGCGCGACCAGTCGTGAATTGTGCGTGTACTACAGTACTATATTCAGTCAAGTAAATAGACTACGAGTGTGAAGAAAAATACTTGGCGTGTGCGTCAAAACCTCTAAGTTGCTGAAAACCCAGTGGGGGAAAAGACAACCAAGTAGTGATGAAAGCTACCAGCCGAAGTTGTACATGTGAACTGGTATGATCTATGGCATCGTTGTCCGTGCCAATAGAACAAATGGTATGTAGCGTCATCCATCCTGTCGGCTCAGGTATGACCATGTACCAGAAAAGTAAAGGGTGGGAAAGGTGGTAAAGCAAATAGAATGACCACTAAAGGCACGAGCGATGTGAGTTGAAGGAGACGACAGATGAGGAAACAAAGCAGTGCTTACCCAACGCACGAATTGAAGGAGACGGCGACAAACTCTCGAGCTGTAACACTTATTTGCCAGAGCCGAGAAAGGTGTCGTCACAGATAAGTAAGCATAGCGTACGGGCTCAAGAGTGGTATACTGGCATACTGGCACTCTGAAGAGGGCTGCGGAACCAGAGAGGAGGTACACAGAGTGTACAGGCACTCAGAAGTGCGGGCTATCGTCGCCAATGAGTTGTTCCTTCACGGTGATTGGTCTTAAGGAAACACAAGTTTATTAACCATCTCATTTACATAGTCCTTATCCTGCATACCTTGAGCTCAAGACATAAAGCAAGGTAAGCCATCAACACAAACCTTGGGATTCACTACACACAAAGTTCAAGTTTTCAGATTGACTCAAAACATTGCTGAAATTAGAAGTTTCTATAAAAAAATTAGGAGAGCTAAAAACAATACTTAAACTAGCAGCTTCAGTGTAATGGAAATTTAGGTCAAAACTATGGAATTTGGTAGTGTTCTGACCCTCAGAAATCAAACATTTCAGTTTGTCTGAAATCTCAGTCAAGGTTTCAAGTTTTGGAATTGATTTCGACAAACCCGACATTATCAGTTTCAAGTGTACTAAATGGGCGAAGAAATGAAACTCAGCACACGTTTCAGTATGGCTGACACGCAAAGTTTTGGCAACAATCTCATAAATCCTGAAATGGCTGCAAAAACAATCAGTTCCAGGGCCCCCGAAACTGAACTGACGGCTGGTCGTACGCTGTCGCATGTTGGGTGCATGCACTGACAAAAATCTGATAAAGAAAATAAAATGTTACTATCGAGGCAGTTTATTTCAAGATACATGTGGTGCTTCATAAATGTAACCTATGAGTTGCTAGAGGAAAGTGCAAAATACAGGTGGCAAAATGCTCGAGCTTCACCATACATTGGACTTGAACCTACACAGCACACATAAGATGCAGAAATGAAAAAAAGTAACTCACTTCTGGAAAGAAAGTAACAAGTTCTAAGGCTCCAACCGTACCATATACCTACTGTATATATACGGTAAATACCGTATCCGTATGCTGCCAAACAGCCAAAGAGCAATATACAGTCAATATACAGTACAGTCGACTTTCTCATACTGCATAGCCTCGGGACTGACCGAGGACCTATGCATTATTAGATTTATGCAAGACGAAAACATGTCACACTGTGACCTACCAGGAAGTGTGACACCTCTTGCAGGGCATAACGGACGACATACACTACAATAGGACTCTATCTAAGAACATTTTGGTGTAAAATAGTTAGTTAATGGTGTTTGAGTGGAGCTGAGAAGATCTTCGCGCAATAATTGTGCTCTGTACTTGCGTAACTGACGAGGCAATTCCAGGGAGAAGTTCTCACCTCCGTACCTGAAACAAACCTTTTCCAGCATCTCGCAGAGCTTTATGACTTCACGTCGAGAGGTAGAGTCGTCATCATCTTCATCTTCCGAGTCCGAGTCATCAAGTTCAATGATTTCACCACGCGCAACTGCCATCTCATGCCGAACCTCGGCCACGATCTCGGCATCACCTCCCTCAAACCTGTATGGCGAGTCACCAACTTCTCGCTCTTCGACGGGGTTGACAAGATCCTCGACGGTAGGTGGGCATCCAATTATTCTTTTTTGCTTGACAAGTTCTTCAACAGACTCCATTAGCCCTTGCTCTGCATCGACAATCTGTGGGATACGGGATTCTGGTTGCGATCTTCGTGTGAGTTTGATTGTCAATCGTGGCAATTGGCTTTTTGAAGCAAGGCAATGTACAGCTTCTTGGGCACGCGAGATGTCACCTTCTGCATCCATAACCACATTAAGTGCTGGCCGCCAGTCCCGGTCATTGTATCGGTCACCAAGGTGTTTCTTGAGACATTCTTCGGCATCGGGCAACATCATTTCGGTTGTTGCAAAGGTCCAAATGATGTCCCATGCACCACGGTCTGCACACGGTGATGCGGTATCATAGACTTCGCTATCCAAGACTTCACTGTGATGTGTGAACCCCTTATCAGTGCCGTTTTCTGCCAGTCACTTATCAGTGCTTACCCTTGAATCTTTGCATGGTCCCAACAATGTTGAATTGTCAAATCATCCACCTGCTTCCACGCCTCCTTCGCCATCAGCATCGCTTCAAGCAAATTGATCTTGTATATGTCACGTTCTCCAAGTTCATCCTTCTCGATTGCACGAAGACAAAATTCCCACCGATAATGAGCTTTGAAACATTGGATAATCCCTGCATCCAAGGGCTGGATAAATGAGGTCATGTTTGGCTCAAAGTACAAGAGCTGAACGTTTCGAGGTTTATATTGAATGTAGTGCCCAGAAAAGTTGTCAAGGGTGAGGCAGATGCGTCGGTCCTGATTACGCATCTTGACGTCCAACTCTTTAATATACCTGCCACCCATTTTTGCACAATTGATCATCATTCGGGCTCGAGGGGACAAATACTTACTCCTCAAACAGCTCCGATGTCATCCAGGCCTTTTTATTGTTTCGATAGTAAAACCCCAGTTGGGCAGGAGTCTGTGTCTTGAAGCATCGAGGTTTCTTGGATTTGCCAATATAAATTGGTGGTAGGCGTTCACTCCCATCAGCATTACAGGCGAATGCCATGGTGATGTGAAACTTCTCTTTCTTTTTCCCACTCATCTGTTTCGACGAGAGACCTTGGTCTGGCGGTGCACTATGGTGTGGTGTTCAAAAACACCATTCAAGAATGCAACGAAGACTTGACTTACAATGCGAAGAGGGCCAGTTCATCGACATTCCACCAATCTTGAGGAGCATAGGTTGTCATGATCATCCCAACCCGTTTGCGCTCTGCTTTGACCGCTTCGAGATCAACAGATCCTGCCTCCCCATGCTGACGATGTTCCTTGTAGCCATGGGCTTTACAGAATGGTGCAATCCATCCTTTGCCCAGAAGCTGCTCACTCTCGGGAACATCAAACTGCTCCTCAAATCTGGCCCGCTTTTCCCGCAGCATTGGACCGTTGACTGTTTCGCCCTTTTCCTCCATGTGGCGCACCCAGAGCACAAGTGCCCTCTCTACATCTGGATGCGTGACAACCCATGGACGCTTAGATGACAACGCGCCCGGGTATGACATGACACGTCCCTCAAGCTCAGACCATGCCTTTACCTTTTGTGACAGAGTGGACTGATCAAAAATCAACGTGCCGTCTGCCTTTGATGCAAAATGCCTGGCAATGTCCCCTTGTGACATGTGGGGGTGCTCGTCCATGTATGTGAAGACAGTCATCCAATCATGCAGCGTGAGGTTTTCGTGCTTCTTCGACTGGCTGGGCTTTGCAGCTGTCCTGTGCACTGTGGCACCTTTTGGAGCTGGGACTTTTGATTTTTGCTCATAAGGTTTTGGTTTGGCACGAGGTTTGCGGGTGGGCTCGGGACCAGTCATGCCGATGAGCATTCGATTCAGCGGGTTGCTACACATTTACTGGACTTTTTATTGGTAAATTTTCAATCATTTTCATCACTATGGCCCCCGCATACTATACCATGTTGGGCAGAGGGCCATCATTAAGTGATTAGAGACGATCTAGTGGCGCTCCTGACCCTTGTTCACCGCAATAGCATCAGTGGGATGTGGTTCCCACATGTTCTGATATTGCATATTTTGGTCGTTGTGCCTATGCATTATGCACCCCACTTCCCTGTGTCCCGCGGTGGGACCTATGCGAACCCTATGCAGTACTAGATTTATGCATGATTACGTTATGCAGTATGAGAAAGTCGACTGTATAGAGTAAGTGTATACGGTTGGACTGACGTGGGAAATCTTTGAGGCAGTGTGCTTTGTCACTGACGAAAGCAATCTTCTGTGTCTCTCTTGTGGATCCTCCAGTATACGAGAGCTTTCATCTGACAGGCTGCCCCTAGCCATGGCAACTTATTGGAATTTGGCTATATGCATCTCCCAAAAGGTCACCATGATGTTCAAGATGTGTGTAGCCACCAGCTTCAACATGTTGAATTTGTGAATCATCAAGGGTAAACTGCCACTTCTAGATTGCATTCTTCCTTGTTGATTCATTCTACAGGGCAGATATAAGAACTTCGGGGTTGAGTCCATAGCATATAAATTAGGCTTGGTTTTGGATTGTACAGTACCTGCACATTTTTCAATGAGCAACAACTCTCAACTGCATGATGGCCCTGACCCTGCACACACTGCTGTTGAGGAACAAGTTTGCACTTTGATCTCGCTTCTGCCTTCTCTGCCTACGAGTATACAACTTGCAACTAAGGATGACAATATATCACACATTTTTGCTGCAATCCCTGTTCTCAGTGATCCTGAATTGTCATGGCTAGTTTTCAACCATCGTATAGATATTCTCTTTGGTGATGATGTCCACAATGACAAGGGTTGTCTCCTCAATGTCATGCATGGCCTGTTTGGAATGGTTATGGTTGTAGATTACATCCAACAATCCGTAAAGGCTGGTTATCTCCTTTGGGAGCCTGTGAGCCCAAAGTTGGATTGTCTGATCAAGGAGATACGTGTTCTTGTGTAAGTTGTTGTACCTGTGCATGTAGACACTCAATAGCTTCCCTATCAACAGTGAAGGTGTTCCTACAGCTGCCCAATGCAAGGTTACTCTCAAATTACCATTACCTCCCAACTCAACATCACAGTGACACACTGCAACTGTAGAAGATGCTGATGAAAAAGAAGACGAGGACTATGTGGCTCCAAAGTGATGTTGTGCCGAGCCTGCCTCCCCTGGTCGGGTGTATGATACAGATGGTGAGGAACATACTGAGCACACAGAAATGGGTGAGAAATTAGTGAGTGATATAATGATGCTTTGTTTCTTTACTCATGCAACATCAGGCTGAAAAATGTAACAATAAAAAGCAGTCCAGTACCACATCGGGCTTCAAGGTGCAGATTTCCTAGTAATACATATTGCCATATTTCCTAACCTGATCTGAACAGAAGTGCAAAAGTTCAACTAGGAAAAACAAAGCATCGAAGAAGACATCCAAGTCCAAAGTGATGGTATCTGATACAGAAGACTTGGATTCGGTGATGATACTCGACTTGGAAACATAGCAAAAACCTGTTAAAAGGCTTATGAAGTATAACTCAGGCTAGAGGAAGGGTGCGAGTCAGTACTAAATATCACTGCTAATACCAAAACATTGTTTTTAGTGATGCGAAATGGTAAGTGATGTGACAAATAGTTTTTAAAAGTGCACGAAGACATGCAAAATAGTTCAAAATACAGTGACTTACAAAACTGAGTCAATGTTTTGCACTTTTTAATTTATTGTTAAATAACTTCCTATAAACAACAAAACCAAACAAGGTATTGGTGTACCGAATAACATACATGATCAGGGCTACCAAACAAACAAAGAATTATGTAATTTTAATCATCCCTCATGGAGATATGATCATTTTAATTTAGGGACTCATTGACTCAGTTTTGTGAGGTGGTATCAATATTATGATAAATTGTAATTCTAGTATTTTGTATGACCTCCCTTGGCCTTAATAACTGCTCCCAACCTTCTAGGCATGCTTTCAATCAAATTCTGACACACCTCTGATGGAATATTATTCCACTCTTCCACTACTCTTTCCCATAACTCCCAAATTCCTTTTGGCGCTGTTGGATACTTGTCTAACTGGTTCTTGAGGTGAACCCATTGATGTTCAATAGGGCTGAGGTCTGGAGATTGGGCAGGCCAATCCAGAAGAGTAATATTGTTGTTCTCCATCCATTTCTTGGCCTTTTTTGAGGTATGCTTGGGGTCATTGTCTTGTTGAAAAATCACCTCTTCTCTAGAAATTCCACTCTCCTCCAAGCTAGGCAACATATGGTCCTTCAAAATGGACACATACTGGTCAGCATTCATCCTCCACTCAACCTCTGCAAGATGCCCCACTCCATTCCATCCCATACACCCCCATACCATAATGTTTCCTCCCCCAAATTTGACAGTTCCCTGCACCTCTCTCTCAATCAGCCCCTCTCTTTCCTATGCCTTATACTAAGCAAAGGCTTTTTCTTCTTCACCACAGCCTTGAATGAGTTTTTTCTGAGAACTCTTCTGACTGTTTCTAAGGAGACTGGAGTGGGGATGATGCTGTTGATGTAATGGGTGGCCTGAACAGCATTTGCAGCCTTGCCAGTGGTGATTTGGATAAGGATGGCTCTCTGAAAGGTAGATGAGAGCTTAGAAGGATGACCACCAGAGGGGGAATCCAGGTTTGGATGGAGAGCCCTGAGTGTTCTGGATACACTAGACTGGCTGAGGTTGAGTTTAGAGGCAATATTGTGGGTAGAATAATGATTGGAGGCCAGGGAAAGAATGTTTTCCTTCTGAGCAGAGGAGATGGGATGCATTGGAGAATATTGAAGTATGAAGAATGCTAGTCCTAATTAAATACTATAATTTAAGGTCCCATCAAGGGTCACATCACCTTAGAAACCATCTGTCAAGATTTTGACATTATACAGTTGGTGGAGCATCAGATTCTAATATTTCTGACTACCCCTCACAAAACTGAGTCAATGAGTCCCTGAATTAAAATGATCATATCTCCATGAGGGATGATAAAATTACATAATTCTTTGTTTGTTTGGTAGCCCTGATCATGTATGTTATTCGGTACACCAATACCTTGTTTGGTTTTGTTGTTTATGGGAAGCTATTCAACAATGAATCAAAAAGTCCAAAACATTGACTCAGTTTTGTGAGTCACTGTAGGTTCGAATGGGTTCGAGATTGTTTGGGTGAGTTAGAGGAGGTTCGAAGGTGATCGACTGATGTCAAGATATGTCGACAAATGAATATAGCAATTAAGAAATGGTTTTTGAGTGGCGATAGGCGATGATGAGTTGAGAGCAAATATAAAAGTTCAAGAAAGTCCATGATATTTCACAGAACTTCAGATGTGAGCTAAGACTCAAGAGAACTGCTCTTAAATCTGATGGTAGTGGAGAGGGTAACTTATTCTCTGTTCCCCATTGGTATTCCTTGCTTGTTATTCTAAGTAACTAATACAAGTCTATATACAAATTGAAGAAATAGTACTAAAAAGGAAATAAGAACATGTGTAAAACATGAGGCAATATATCAAATAATGAGGACTTGTAGATCATGAAACAAATAAAAAATGATAAATGATAAAACATATAGTGTTCCCATATAGTAAAGTACTTATCTTTTGTTTCAATATATCAATGAAACATAAAACTGCACTTATCATATTCTAAGTCTCTTGTGGTCTCTCCTCATGTCTGGTAGTGCTTGATATGTGGTGGGTTGGCTCACTCTGAATGTGCAGTGTGTATCGAAAGTATTTTAAAACAACTATATGGTGGCCAATGTCATTTGAAATGCTGCAAAGTCATTCGAAGTCTTATAAAATAGTTTGAAAGCATTCGAAATGTCTCAAAGTCATCCGAAATAGTGCGAAATAGTTTGAAAAGGATTCGATGTCAATTTCATGGCATTCATAGTGATTTGGAGTGTGTGTTGTAATGTCTCAATATGGTTAAATCCTTCTCCAGACCTTAGTGCATGCAGTAGACCTATCATCAGAGGAAGAATTGGATGGTCATACAGCACTTAGGAATACTGAAGCTCACGAGCAAGCACAGGGTGCACGATGTGGTTCTAAAAATGCTAGCATGCAGCATTACCACACCCCAAGCCTGATTGTGGATAAGAGTGGGGGAAAATGCTGGGAGTTCAAGTGCAAGTACTGTGCCTTATAAGTGCAGATCTTTTTTCATTGATCAACATTGTAATAAGTGCTAGTGCTCATTCATTTCCTTGCACAGTCGACCATCAAGACATAACTTTCGATGATGAGCTGACCCTTCCAAAGCTCAACAATCTTGCCACACATACCACCAATTGCAAGAAAAAGTCTGAAGGTGGGCCTACTGGTCCTGATCATGAGGAACTAAATTCTGCTTGCCTGAATATCAAGTAAAGCGCAGATTTTATGGTGGCATATCTTAAGGTGGGCGAGCTCAATCCAGATTTGATCCCAACACAGAAGGGGTTTCTTCACTTATTCTCTGCATGGATTTTAGATGAAAGCCTTCCCTGGACTTCAGGAGAAGCACCCTTGCTTGCACTTCTGTTCAAGTATCTTAAGGTCAAATTTTATCTTCCAAGCGATACTACTGTCTGCAACCAACTAGCAAAGATCTTTGCTGAGCTACATGGGAAAGTTGTGCAAGCATTCACAGTGTGTTTCCTTTGTTGCTGATACTATGCAATAACCTCATCTGTTTATAGAGTGTCACATCTAAGATTGCATACACTACTGACACATAGATGACCAGACAAATGGTGTATACATTTGCTTGAACAATAGCCTCTTTCATGAATGAGGACTGGGAACTAATCCAACATGTTGTTGACTTCAAGCCACTTGAAGATAAGGAACATGAGGGCCTTTGAGGTGGATTTGCTTTTGTGAATGGTGCTGCTAAATGAGGTGGCCTTAATAAGATAAGCTATTTTCTGTTTGGTCTACCAATTTCACCACTTATCTCTCTATGATCCACTTCATTAGCCTCATGATGGACAATGCATCAGTCAATGATGTAATTGTTAAAACAACAGCTCGGTGTCTACTTCAGCGCTACAGTATACCATTCACCCCTGATATGCATATTAGGTGTATTGCACACATTATTAATCTTATCATGCAGGCCTTTTTAGTAGGCATGGATGAGGTTGATGACCCCAACATTCTGGATTATTATACTCTATACAAAGATGCACCAGTCCACTATGATGTAGACAAAGATGAAGATCAACAGGCATTGGAAGCTGAGGAGATAGAGGATGATGATGGCATGGATGTTGACATTGACGACATGAACATGGATGATGAAGAGCTGACTGGCCATCAAAGTGCTGTTAAAAAGGTAAGCTGTGATTTTTCATGGGTTATTATCTCATCTATGGTTTTAGTTACATGCTATTACAACAAAGATTGTATCGTCGCCTCAATGATGCACAAAATTTTGCAAAATCACACTTTCACAGTATAGCAGTGATCCTTTTACCAAAGATCAGGCATGTCTCATGGTGGTTCACGATGTTCATACTCATTGGAATTACATGCATGCCATGATCCGTTGAGCTCTGTTACTAGAAGAAGTATTTAGCTGCACTTTCTTGCTAGAGTAATCTTTCACCAATCTCATTGAAACAGGCAATTGATTCCTGGACATACGAAACTTAAGAGCTTTGAGGTCTTGGGCTATCAAGATCTGATTGAAAGTTGCTGGGACAATTAGCAGATGTTCTCGAGGTGTGGCACTGCTACATAACCATTTTCTCACTCCATACTTTTTATCCAAAGATTTTCACACATATGACTCTTTGTATGTCACGCACCAAGGAGCCGACAATTCCTTTTGTTCTTCTAATGTATGCAAAGATGAACAACCATTTGTCAATTACAATGGCAGATACTAGTCTTTCTACAATGTTATGGCATGCTGCATCAGTAGTGCACACCAAGCTGACAAAGTATATGTCCATTGCTAAGAAGAATCAATACTACACCATTGGCACAAGTGCATAGCAAATTCGATTGCAAGTTACAGTCACTTCAAGTTATATGTTTACAGTTCTGCACCCTAATCTGCATTCTGAGTGGTTCAAGATGACCATCCCTACCTGCAACACAGCTGGCAGTCCTGCTGCAATGGTAGAGGCTGCCCAGCGAGATGCCATAGAAAAGGCAGAGCTGTTGTTTACTCATGTTGCATGCACCTACTACAATAACACACCTGCATCTGACACCGCTTCAAAAGAAACTGAGGCAAAGAAAGCTAGCCATATACCTGAACCTATCGACTGCCTGGCCAACATCTGTGACTTTGAGGTGGTGACAGCACCCATGGTGGAAAGTGAAAATCAACTTCAAGATGAGCTTAGATGGTATTTCAAGTTTGAAGGAGGCCATACAAGTCTCGCAGCTTCACTTGTGTGGTGGAAGGTAAGCCAGACTATCACAATTCATGATCTCACATCTGATCAGTAAAAAGAAACATGCTGCACTGTTCCCCACTCTGGCTTGCATGGCTTGGGATTTCCTTGCGATCCCAGCTACAAGTATTTCAGTGGAACGAACCTTCTTGAAATCATGACACATATGTAATGATTTATGATCATCTCTCAAGGCCAAGACCATATCAGAAGTGCTTCTTTCTGTCAAAAGTATGGATTCGTGAAGATTTGTTTGATGTGAATGAACCAATCCCTGTATGCAGAAAGCATGGAATGCCAAAAAAAATACCTTTTTTTTTACAACCATATATATCAACTGTATAACTGTATTTATATGGTATATAGTGTATAAATTACTGTATCCATATATGGATACTATATGGTTGGAGCCTTAATAACAACAGGATCTCCCAATATACATTGAGACATCCTTATCCATAATAACACAGTCATACCAAATCCTGTTCCTCTCTTCCAGCTCCCACATGCCAAACAACATCCTACCAAGCTCTTCCTGAGCCCACCTGTTGTTAGGGCAACACCCACTTATCTGCTAGGGCTGCACACCATACCCATCCCTCATATTTAGATGGTTCTGTATGATGGTTACTATACCTGTCACCGTTCGAGCTCTCCTCAACTGACTAGATGGATGGTAGACAGGACGGACTAGTCCCATCTATGACCATCCCATTACAGCTGTCAATGGCAATAGATGGTTTGTAGGGTGCAAACTTTAACAAACTCTAATTCTGTTTCCATGCCACACCAATTTGCACCAAGGCCATGAATGTCCCCAATGTTCACGTTGACTGCCATCTTGTGATCATTTTATCAATATACTCTGTCATTCATATAGCCTAGGATGAAGTCGATTTCCATGCCTCTTCCAGCTGGCCCATGACATTCTATGCATTCCTGGTGAGCTGTTTCACAAAGTTAATTGGTGCAATTTCTGAAGACTCGTAGACTCATGGTATACATGGCCTCTAGGTTCAGCTGTGGCTGTCGAGAGGATCTTCTCAGGCAGTCAGGACACTATCTCCCTTCGGTGTGCTAGTCTTCATCCTGATACTATTCATATTCTCATGCTAGTCAAGAAACATTTGCATCTTGCACATGCCAAGGCAAATACTGCCCTCAGTCTTTATTTAGCATTTAGTTGTCTATGTATCTATAATGGTTATTTTAGCATTGAAACTACTACTGTATAATACTGTTGATGTGTTTAGTTGGTACTCAGTGCAGAGTCTCAATGGAAGGGGTGAACAGTAAACCTACAACTGCAGGCATGCTCAGAGTGAGGGGGGTTTGCTTAAAGGGCCTCAGATCGTCCTTTGGGGTGCGGAGACTATGAGGAGGCTGGAATGACAGTTTTCAATATGTGCACTAGTTGTGTATGCTAAAGAGAAGATATGCGCAATAACAGAAAAGTGCGCAATGCAAAGGGGCAAAAATGTGCAGTGCGGAAAAATGCGCAATGGGAGTGCAAAAATGTGCAATGATGAGGAAGATGAAAGCGGGAGGTGTAATGGGATGAAGACGACACTGGGATGTGCTGTGAAGGTGGTGCACAGGTTGGGGGCGCAAACGGGATGAGAGTGCAATGAGCAGAAAAAGGCACAAACAGTGTGCAAACATGGCTATACAAATAAATGTGCAAATGGTGCACAAATGTGGCTATATGAAGGGTGCACTGCAATAGTGCACAAATGAGGATGAAGGATGCAATGCAGGGACAAAATGCAGCAATACAATGAGGGGATGCAAACGATATGCAAATGTGGCTATATGAAGGGCATACTACAAAGGCGCATGGACTGGATGCTGGTGCACAGACTATGTGCGATGCTGACTGAGCTATGAACTATGAGGGGGGGAAAGATCCTTTGGATTCTCTATCTGTCTGCCTACTATGTACAAATGGCTTATGTGATAAAAATAGTAAAATAAAGTGTAAAAATAGAAAGCGCCATGCGCTACCCACAAGCGCATCCATTCGCCCATCTAAACCCGACTGCACTATGCCACTGCCTCAGCCAATAAGATTTGCGCACACTATAACCCAATACCCAACTGTTCTGGTGTGATGCACTATTTTTGGTGCACTCTAGGTCTCGTGCGCTCTTCCCAATTAATCTGCTTCAGTGTTATGTGTTGCATGCTGCACCTTAGTAATAATGATGTGATTGACCTGTGCCAGTTACCAGATAAGGCAATGCTGATTGGAAATGTGGAAGAACTATAAGGAGATGCTGTGTGAGGCCAAATAGTGCCAAAGCACCAGGATTATGTGAAAGTGCCCAAGTGCACACAGTCCAATGCCAAATAGGCACAAAGCACTCAGATTATGTGAGAATGTGCAGTCCATTCATGTTGGAATCATGGTGAACCTTGAATAAATGTGCAAGTAAGCTGGAAGCCACGATGCGCAGTGCAACTGGTGTGGTGGATTGCTGTGTGTGTGATGGGGATTGTGTGATGAGTGCACAGCAGAGAATATGAGTTGCAGGTAAAGCATAAAAGGAGTGTGCAAAGGCACATTGAGCATGCAATAACTGCGAAAGGCAGATAAGGAGTGTGGGGGGGTGCATGGAGGTGGTTTGAAGTGTAACAGGGTGCATTTAGGGCACACGACAGCAGGCAGCTATGGGGGAACCAAAAGTGCAGTAGAAATATAAAAGGCACACAAAAGCACATCTAAATGGTCAAAGGCGCACAAAAGTGCACTGCGCAAAGTGTGTGGAAGCCATCTAGGAGGTGCACACAATCACAAAAAATGCCGTAGTATGCATGCAGGGCGATAGGGAGCCATATCACCATCTACCATATAATGGCCATCTCCATACCCATCCGTCTCTGTTGGGCTTCTGCAAACCAGATTAGATGGATGGTAGATGGTTGAGCCGTACCCATCATCTAACCATCTAGTGAATGGCCATCACTTGTCAGATGGACAGTACACAGTCCTATTATCTGCTAGCTGGACCATGCAGGTTCTCCTACAAGAAGGGGGTGGGATGCATGCACATGATGGGGGTTTTGATGGATTTGATGTGAGGGGTTATTAATAGATGAGTTGGCTGAAAAAGGCTTTTTGCACCACTATTGTGGATGGAATACCTAAGAGAACTCAACTGCCATTCCCTAGGTGTATATTTAAGGTTTATATACTATGTTACATATATTGTACTATGTTGTTATCAACACATGCATACATGCATGTACATGTTGATGCATGTGAATATAAGATTCCCATGCTAACAAATGTAGTGTTCTTGGGCATTTGGTAGTGTAATTTGACATAATAAAATAAAATATTATTATGTAATAGGACTGTTTCCTAACATTACCCCCCTTTTATGCCTCAACTTCCAGGCAAGAAGATATTGTATCTGTCCCCTCTGTGAAATTTTGGTAAGGCTGGAAATTCATCCCCTCATACACCATTCTAGCAATGTGACATGGAGCATTGGGATTAAGTTTAAAGAATTGGGCGATTGCATTACGCGCTCGCTTATAATTCTCTTCAGGTTTCCATGAGTTATTTTTATCAGTATAGTTCTTCCACTTGATTAAGAACTCCAATTTATTTTGTCGAAGATGTGAGTCTAAAACCTCTTCCACTACATATTCTGGAGCATCTTCTACCATTATTGGAGGTTGTGGAGTAGTTTGTTGACCAGGAATAGTGGGTGGGTGGTAAGGGTGTAAGCAGGAAACATTAATTTCAGGATCAATTGAGGTAATTTTAGGACCACCACATTGGGTGAAATTATTTTAGAAATTGCATATGGGCCAACTTGCTTCTCCATAAGTTTTTTTGAAGGTCATGAAATATTTAGATCCTTGGTACTTAGCCATACCAAGTTACTGTAAGGGGAAAGGAAGGCATACCAGGTGTCTGAGCAATTTTCTGCATTTGTCCCATATTTGTATATATTTTATTTCACTCTATTCTGCATTTTCTATGATTTTCTATGATTTATTCCCATTTTATTATTATATTTCAGTTTTTTTCCATGTTGGTATATGTTGACAGTTCTATTCTTAGAGGCAGGACCCCTTCTGAGTGTTTACCCATCAAGGTGATGTCATCCTATAGCCTGATCTGCCTATCTCTGCCTTTTTGCTATTTTTAGCTTACTATTTGTTTTTTGGCTCTATCACATATACTGGGCATCAACAAATGGGTCCTTAGAGTTTTCTCTTTGAATTCCCCTCTGTTAGGTGCACCTAGAGTGTCTGTATTATGTAGTACAATATTGACTTTGAATTCTCCTCTATTAGCTCACTATTGAATGAGGTCCTGAGGTTGCCCTTACAGTAGAAAACTCTCTTCTAAGGCTCAAAATCTCAGATGCTCTGCCAAGATAGGCAGGTACAGAGTAGAAGACAACTCCCAAAGCTCCACAGACTTCCTACACACCATCCCAGACACTCCCACCTTTAGTGCACACTGTTTTTTACCCGACCCACTGCCTAGTGCCATGAATGCCCTGGAGCGCATTGATGCGCTTGAAGGCGATGTTGCTGGAATTCATGTGCAAATTGATACACTCACATCTACCATTGAAATCTTTGTTAACACCCTCCAATCAAATCCTACATTGCCTATTTTGACCCCTAGTATGCCAAGCATGCACATGCTGCCCAATGTGCACCCAAGCGAAGATGCATGCATTAAACCCACACCCCTCACCGAATTCAATGGCGTGCATTCCCAGGGACATGCCTTCCTCAATTCCTAAAAGTTGTACATCAGTCTATGCCCAAACCAATTTGTGGATGATGCTGCTAAAATTTATTGGGCCCTCACATACATGAAATCTGAGTGCGCCTATCTCTATGTTGATCATATATTATACCAGACCAAGGAGCATGCCCCCTTCTATTTTCCACCTGGGGGGACTTTCATGATGAGTTCATACAACACTTCTGCCCCCTCAATGAGTGCCAATGAGCTGTAACGTGCCTTGAATCCACTTCCTACTACCAAGCACATCGATCTGTAGATGACTACATTGATGGATTTAGAGACTTGGTGGACATGGCGAGGTATGGGAGTGGGTTGCCTATGGTGGTGAAGTTTTGTCAAAGTTCAAGGTCTTAATCGGAAAATTTATGACCAGATTGCACAGATGTTGGAGGGACATCCAGCAGACAATGATATAAATGCTTGGTACAAGGCTGCTTTGCTCTGCAATGAGAACTGACTCACAAATGCAGCATTTACTGTGGCCTTCCACACTCCTACCACCACCCATGCACCTCACACCTTTAATTGAGCACTCCCTCGCCCTAATTCCATCCCTATGCATTAACCCACTGCATTGAGCTCCAACACCCCTACTCCGATGGATGTCGATGCAACCTGTAGTTGAGCTTGCAGGCTAGACCTCTGCTACTATTGTGGGAAAACCAGACACATGGCTCATAATTACCTTCATTGCCAAGACATCTGTAAACTCACACCTGAGGGACGAGATGAGCTCCTCCAGAACCTGTTGGCACTGGCGGATATTGAAGGCCTGGAGAGAGAGGAAGTTAAAGAGGAAGAGGCAGAGGAACAGGATTTTTCTGCCTGTGATAAGTGAATAGTACATCCTCGTTGCCTGTCCATAACCACTTTGAAGTTCTGTCTGTTGATTCACTAAAGGATGAATCTCATTCTATGACTGTTCCTTCTCCAGACCCCTCTGAAGTGGCTAAAGATGTACCTACCCCTTCCTCCCCTCCCCTCCCTCTACCCAGACTGAAGTCTTGGGAGTGTAAGCTACCATGCAAGTACATTGTGGCATCCACCCCCTCCCAATAATCTTTAAAATTGAAGATTGGGCTGCAGACCACAGATATGGGGCAAGTACTTGGTGTCTCTGCTCTTTTGGAATTGGGTGCCATGGGCCTTTTCATTGACTTGTACCTAGTTCAACAAAAACAACTTAACACCCGCTTACTATCTTGACCCATACCTGTCTACAATGTGGATGGCTCCCCAAATGAAGCCAGGGTGATTTGGGAGGTTGTTGACCTAGTCCTCTGGTACAAGGATCATAGTGAATGGGCTCTCTTCACAGTAACCCAGCAGGGAAAGCAGGAGGCAATTTTGGGCTACCCATGGCTTCGTGGCTATAATTTTGAGGTTGATTGGGTGACAGGTGAAGTCATGATTAGTTGTTGTCCCTCTCACTGTCATACTTGCTTCACTGAAGGCAGACAGGAATGTCAAGGGCAAAAGGTCCACTTACAGCGCACTCGAAAGTGTTGTGCTGGTCCAATGCCTGTGGCTGATGTGGACTTAGAAAATGTCCCAGATCTTGCACCCAACTCAGACGATGATAAAGAGGAGGTGGAGGAGATTGAGAAAGGTGACTGAATTTTCTACACTGCCATTAATCCTTTGCATGAGGTGCATGCCACCTCAAACATATCCTCGTGGAGGCCTTCCATAAGAACAGTGCGCCCAAATCTTTTGCTGACTCCATGCTTCCTCACCTGCATGACTTTGAAGATGTTTTCTCTAAGGAATCCTTTGACTTACTTCCTAACTGTAAGCCATGGGATCATGCAATTGAGCTTATGCTGGGTGCCACACTCTCTTCTTGCAAGGTTTATCCTCTCTCCCCTAAAGAACATTGACAACTCAACAAGTTCATCGATGAACACTTGGCTTCAAATTATATCCACCCTTCTAAATTGCCCATGGCCTCACCCTTTTTCTTTGTCAAGAAAAAGGATGGGTCCCTTCAACCAGTTCAAGACTATCGATGCCTCAATGACATCACAGTCAAAAACCGTTCTCTGCTACCCCCCATATCCAAACTCATTAACCAACTTTGTGGAGTGCATTACTTCACCAAACTCGATGTCTGTTGGGGTTACAACAATGTCTGGATAAAAGGGGATGAGTGGAAGGTAGCTTTTTGCACAAACCATGGTCTTTTTGAACCACTTGTCATGTTCTTTGGTCTCACTAATAGTCCTGTCACCTTTCAGACCATGATGAATGACATCTTCCATGATCCTATATTGGAAGGTGTGGTCTGTGCCTACCTCGATGACATTCTCATCTTCACTCGAGACCTCAATGAACATCACTGAATCATGTGCCTGGTACTGGAATGACTTGGGTGGCACATACTCTACCTTTGTCATGACAAGTGTGAGTTTGAGAAGACACAAATCGAGGACTTAAGCCTGATCATCTTGGATGGACAGGTGGAGATGGACTCAGTCAAGGTTGCTGGTGTTACAACCTGGCCCATGCCCACAAACAAGAAAGAGGTGCAGTCTTTTCTGGGCTTCATCAATTTCTATTGGTGCTTTATTAAAGATTTTTCCCACCATGCCTGCCCACTATTTGACCTCACTGGCAAGGAGGGATGGAAATGGGAGAATGCACAGCAGGAAGCATTTGAGAAGCTCAAAGAGATGGTCACTTCCACTCCAATCCTCACCTTTGCTGATCACTCATGCCCCTTCCATGTAGAAGCTGACAGTTCAGACTTTGCAATGGACACAGTACTATCCCAACAGTCTCCTGAGAACCAGAAATGGCACCCTATTGCCTTCTACTCAAAGAGTCTCAGTGCTGTGGAGTGCAATTATGAGATCTATGACAAGGAGATGCTGGCAATAATGCAGGCATTGGAGAAGTGGCGACATTTCCTAGAGGGTGCTCAACATAAGGTTGAGATCTGGACAGACCACAAAAACCTCAAGTGCTTCATAACTACCAAGAAGCTTAATCATTGCCAAGCCCGCTGGTTCCTTTACCTCTCCAGGTTCGATGTCTCCCTGCATCATCACCAAGGATTCAGCATGGGGAAGACTGGTGCCCTCTCTCGTCACCTGGACCATGGGGATGGAAGCAACAACAATCAAAGTATTGTGTTGTTGCAACCTGATCTGTTTACAGTCCATGCATTAGAAGGTGTTGCCTTGGAGGGTGAGAAACACAGTATCATATGTGACATTCATCATGCAAACCATAGCAGTTTACATGAGGATGCTGTGGCTCTGGCAGTAAAGGAGCTGAGGAAGGGATCCACCCCTTCACTTTGTGCAGCAGAGTGGACAGAGAAGGATGATATCCTATACTTCCATGACTGCATCTATGTCTCTAACAATTCCCAGCTTTGATGACAACTCATCTCTCAGCACCACGACTCGCTCATTACAGATCACCCCAGATGTTGAAAGACATTGGAACTCATATCATGGAATGATTGGTGCCCCCAGATGTCTCAACTCATTGGTCAGTACTGTCATACCTGTGATCTGTGCTTATGCACCAAGACTCCATGGCACAAGCCCATGGGCGAGTTACACCCCCTTCCAGTCCCAGAGAATTGTTGGGATGTCATCAGTGTGGACTTCATAATGGAACTAACAGAGTCCAATGGGTTTGATGCGGTAATGTGTACAGTCAACTCTGCTGGAAAGCAAGCTCATTTTATTCCCACTTATATGACTGTCACTGCACTTGAAGCAGCTTGACTCTATCTGCACCATGTGTGAAAGCTCCATGAACTGCCTGGCACATTTCTCTGTGATTGAGAACCACAATTTGTTGCAGAGTTCATCCAAGAGCTGTACTGCCTGCTGGGGATCAAACTCCTTGCCTCGACCACCTGCCACCCACAGACAGACAGACAGATGGGATGAGTCAATGAAGAACTTAAGCAGTACATCCATGTCTTTGTCAACGAGCAGCAGAATAACTGGAAAGATCTCCTCCCCATGGCTGAGTTTGGATACAACAATCATGTCCACTCTTCCACCCAACAAACTCCCTTCCTCTTCAACACAGGGTGACATTTATGCATGGGCTTCGAACCTTGATAAGCACCCTTGCACTTGGAGATGGTGAATGAGTTCACAAAGCAGATGAAGAACATCTTGGAGGAGGTGAAGTCAGCTTTGGCCAAGGCGAAGGATGACATGGCATGCTTCTACAACCAGTGTCACTCACCCACACCCACATATAAAGTTGGTGATCATGTCTATCTTGACTCTAGTGACATTTCCACCACACGCCCATCCAAGAAACTTGCCCACCATTTTCTTGGACTGTTCCTCATCACTAGATGCATTGGGTTGCATGCCTACCATCTATGGCTACCACAATCCATGTTCAGACTCCATCCTGTCTTCCATGTCATAAAGCTGCTGCCTGCTCCCACAGATCCATTCCCTGGATGTGTGACATGACCTCCCCCACCACCTACAGTTATCAAAGGTAAACCTCAGTATGAAGTTGAGTCTATCTTAGACAGCCATTTATGTCAAGATAAAGTCGAATACCTGGTGCACTGGAAGGGTTATGGGTACAAGGAGAACTCCTGGGTTTTAGAGTCTGATGTAAATGCCCCACAACTGGTTAGGGAGTTCCACCGGCGACATTCCTCTGCACTTCAGCACATCCAAGCATCTGACTTTGGGCAAATACAGTTTCAAATACATTGGGGCAATGCATCATAGAAGGGGGGTAATGTAAGGGAAAAGGAAGGCATCCCAGGTGTCTGGACAATTTTCTGCATCTGTCCCATTTTTTTTTATATTTTATTTCACCCTATTCTGCATTTTCTATGATTTTCTATGATTTATTCCTATTTTATTATTATATTTCGGTTTTTTTCCATGCTGGTACATATTGACAGTTCTATTCTTAGAGGTGGGACCCCTTTTGGATGTTTACCCATCAAGATGATGTCATCCCACAGCATGATCTGCCTCCCTCTGCCTTTTTGCTATTTTTAGCTTACTATTTGTTTTTTGGCTCTATCACATATACTGGGCATTGACAGATGGGTTCTTAGAGTTTTCTCTATGGATTCTCCTCTGTTAGGTGCACCTAGAGTGTCTGTATTATATAGTATAATATTGACTTCGGATTTCCCTCTGTTAGCTCACTATTAAGTGAGGCTCTGAGGTTGCCCTTACAGTTACCAACTTTGTCCTCTGGAGCAATGGCTCGAGTATGATCTGCATGTTGCATCATATTATCATGTGCTTTCATCAATGCCACCTCTGCTTCCTCCTGTACCTTTGCATCTTAGATACAAAGTCTTCTACTGACTGTACCTTGATTTTCCTTTGAGGTTCTATTCTTATTCGGGGATGATACCCATAATTAGGGAAGAAAGGTGACATGTGAGTAGCTGAATGGACTTTATTATTGTGAGAAAATTCAGCAATTGCCAACCATTCAGGCCAGTCAGTTTGTTGGTAGTTGACAAACATATGTAGGTACTGCTCCAACTCCTGATTCATTCTCTCTGTCTGCCCATCAGTTTGTGGGTGATATGCCATAGATAACTTGGTTTGAATTCCCAATATGTTGTTTAACTCTTGCATACATGCAAAAGCAAATTGTGATCCATGATCAGAGATAACCATATCAGATAATCCATATAACCACCATACCTGATTTAGATAGAGGTGCACCAAGCCCAACAATGAGGTTTCTGCAGTAGTAGAAATTATATGGATTTCCTTTGTGAAGCAGTCACATACTACAAATATTGCATTGTATCCTTGAGCTTCAGGTAATCTGGTGATAAAGTCCACTGCCAGGGCACTTTAGGTATAGGGTTTGGCATTAATTTCCCTGTGGGCTTTTCTAAAAATTTCTTCCCCCTCATGCATGTATCACATCCATCCACATACCCCAGCACATATCTTGAAATTTTGGGCCACCAATAATTTCTCATCACCAATTCCAATGTCCTCCCCCTTCCTGGATGTCCAGCAGCTGGTGTATTATAATGTAACTGGACAATCTCCCTTTGTAAATCTTGATCTTTCGGTACATATATTTTTCCTCTGAACAACACTAATTCTTGTTCCTCAACCCATTCATCTCCTTTAATATTATGTTTCTCCTCTCCCCTCAGTGCTTTCACAGCTTCCACTACTTCATCATCCATCTCTGAACATTGTCTAATTTTAGACAACATTTCCATTTCTGAGCTATCCACCAATAGATGCCCTTGATGCATAGTGCAAATGCGAAAGTATTCAGGTTTGAGTAGAGTAATATTTTTATTGTCCTCCTCCACCCCCTTTTTGTGATCAGTACATCTGGATAATGCATTTGCTTTTCTTATCAAGCTTCCCACTTTGTGGACTAAGTGAAAATTAAAATGTAATAGGAATAATGCCCAATGTGCTTGCTGATGGTTAAGCTTTTTAGCAGACATGAAGTACTGCAGATTTCAATCTGATGCATACATCCCTCCAAATAATGTCTCCATGCTTCCAATGCTCATATTATTCCCAACATCTCTTTGTCATGCACATCATAATTTCTTTCCACATTATTCAACCCTCGAAACAAATGTGCACAAGGATGCCATTTGTCATCTTCCATAGCATTGATACTACTGCTCTAGTAGCAAAGTTGGATGCATCTGATTCCACTCATAAGGGACCCATGAAATCTACTGGGGCTAATATGGGTTCTTCCACAAACTTCTTCTTCAACTCTTTAAATGCTGTCTGCTGTTGTTCTCCCCATCTCCATACTACTCCTTTTCATGTAAGGTTGTGTAAGGGTGTGACAATTTTGAAAAAATTATGGACAAAGTGATGATAATAATTTGCAAGTCCAAAGAAGGCTTGAACCTCCTTGATATGGGTGGGCACAGGCCAATCAACAATTGCCTGTACCTTAATAAGATCCATCTTGACTCCATCAGGACCAATTATTAATCCCAAGAACTCAATCTTGCTTGCTCCAAACACACATTTCTCTGGTTTTATGAATAAATCATTCTCTGCCAATTTTTGTAGTACCTCCTTCACTATCGCCTTATGGTTTTCTTCATCTTCTGTGAATACCAGAATGTCATCAATAAATATTATTACCATACCTTTGTCTATTACATTCTTAAAAATGTCATTCATCATATTTTGGAAAGTCGGGGGATTATTGGTCATCCCAAAAAATATGACAAGCAGCTCAAAGGATTCTCAGAGTATGTTACACTAAGCCACCTATTCCAGTTGGATTCTGGTCAGTCCAACAGGAATTTCCAGAATTTCTGAAATCCAGTGGACTTTTTTTTCCCTTTGTGGAAGTATTCTGGCTGGACTAATAATCAATTTCATACCTGGAATCCATGGAATCTCACTGGACTCATAATCAACTGGATTAACCAGAATCACCTGGATGTGCAGCATGAGAGAGAACTGGACTTACCAGAATGCACATGCTTTTTGAATCAAAAGTTTCACATACAACAAGAGTTGAACACTCAACCTTAGGTGTGACCAAAGATTAGCACCCTTAACCACTGAGCCACAGAGTCATTGTTAGTGTACTCATGTCTAAACTATTTATTATCCAACCAAGATGCATGGTAACAAATCACCAATGAATTATCAATCATAATGCATCACAACTGTGTGACATGTCATCACCAACACTCTCACATGCAACCCCACCTATATCCACCAACCACTGACCCATCGCAACCCCATACATCAACAACTCCCATCAAAAACAATGCCCAACACTCATGCCAGTGCATGCAAGAAAGGATTGGGCCCATTGCCTGCCAAATCCCCATCCAAAACAGGTTCCCAAACTTATAAACATGCCATGTCAGCACTCCTTTTGCTTTCCTAGAGCTGAACTTGCCCTTGAGGCAAGCAGAGTCTCGGTTGCCCCCCTCAATGTACTCAATCAGCCATGGTGAGTCTCCTGCTGCCTCCTCTTGGTCAGGGGAGTTCTGGTTGACACTAAGCATGGCAGACCCCCTCCACTGACAGCAAGGACAGTGAAGGGGATAGCAGTAATGAAAATGACAGGGATGACACCCATGGGAGCCAGACCAGCAACAAAGATGACAGTGACAACACCATGAGCAATGGGGAGCCTGCAGCCAATAATGACAACAATGGGGAGGCCGACAATGCGACCAACTGTGAGGCCAACAATGGCAAGGCTGACAATGTGAACAACAACAAGGCTGCCAAAGACACCAACACCGATGCCAGCAATAAAGAGCCCCAGGACAACAACAACAATGCCAATGCTGGCAACAACAAGGAGGCCTGGAACGACAATGCAAACACTAACAATGACACCAGCCATAACAGTGAGGGCCAGGGTGATAACAATGCCAATAACTGGGCCGACACCACCAAGGCCAGTGACAGCAAGGCCACAGATGCCAGTGCCAATGACGGGGAGGTTGGCACCACCAACACCAGTGGCAAGAAGGCCATGGATGGCAAGGCCGATGATGGGGGTACCACAACCACTAGCAAGCCCCCATTTTTTTTTTACTTTTACTGATTATATCCTGACCACACCTCATCTATGTAACCCATAGATCCCAATGTATATTTATTTGTTGTAGTTGTAATTTAATATCTAGAATTCATATCAGATGTTTTGCTTGGTGACTCCCCAATGGGTGACACAAGTAATGAAAAATAATACATCATGTTCATTTTAATATATCATCCTAGTTGTTCCTCGTGCAACACCCTCAGTCCAACCCAAAGGCTTTCAAGATCCAGGTAAAAGGTTTTTACCTCTGCTATTGCTTCTTAAGCATTGTATGACACTATAGACATTCATATGACTAGTCTACCATCCAGTCCACCTCCTGCTCCCCACAGATCATTCCATGCCACTGGTGGACATATGTGTGGATGTGCCACTGGCAATATCTTTAATTTTGCTGATGCAAATGATGACAATCTCGAGACTCAAGTTTTAAGGATGGGAAAAGTACATATTTATAATTCATCAGTTGATCCTGCTGAAGCCAAGCCATTCCATATTCTCAAAGTCGATGTCCAGTTCTCTATGGCACCTGTCATCAAATCTATTGCTGCAAAGTGGTCTCTGATTGAAAGTATGGAGCCTGGATACCTATTAATATTTATAATAATCCCATGGTAGAATCCAGTCCTCAAATCTCTGTTTATAAACAAGGGGAGTGGACTGACAAAGGCTGATACAATACTGCAGTATCATTTGATGAAGATATTGAATGGACTAAGAAAAAGACAGAGTATATTCTTCCAGTCTGTTATGTGAGAGACTTTTACAGTCTTCACCAAGAATACTTGATTTTTATCTCACATCAGGAACACCAATCTGCTTTCTTTTCTGGGTTATCTGTCTCAACCCCACTTGGTTCTACTGGCACCACTCTGCCTGATACTTGCATGTCCACACCTCTTTCTATCCCTGCTCATACCAGCTCTCCATTCAAAGACAAGATCATTGCCTCTCTCAGTATTCTGGTTGAGTTGACTGATCACAAGAATGTAGATTTGGGTTATGCATGGCAGAAGTACAAGGCATACTTGGTGGCTGTCAAGATGTGCAATACATTATGGGAGAGTGAAAAGTTGAGAGATGTTTTTGATCAGAAGCCGACACAGGTGGATATCATCAGTGTTTTTAAGGGTAAATCACAGGGGCATTTGACATATAGCAAGGCATTTCCAAAGCTTTCCAGTTATCCTATGATGGTGTCTTGGCTTGAGGACAGTGATGACAAGCTCTCGGATATTGAGTTGTAGGGAATATTGAAACCTGCATATGCATTTTCAGATCTTTTGGAGTGGCTGGCAAATGGCAGAGAGGGTTTGACAAAGGGGGAGACAGAGGCAGGATCTGACATAGGGGAAACTCAGAAGAAAAAAGGGAAAGGGAAAGGGAAAGGGAAAGGGAAAGGGAAAGGGAAAGGGAAAGGGAAAGGGAAAGGGAAAGGGAAAGGGAAAGGGAAAGGGAAAGGGAAAGGGAAAGGGAAAGGGAAAGGGAAAGGGAAAGGGAAAGGGAAAGGGAAAGGGAAAGGGAAAGGGAAAGGGAAAGGGAAAGGGAAAGGGAAAGGGAAAGGGAAAGGGAAAGGGAAAGGGAAAGGGAAAGGGAAAGGGAAAGGGAAAGGGAAAGGGAAAGGGAAAGGGAAAGGGAAAGGGAAAGGGAAAGGGAAAGGGAAAGGAAAGGGAAAGGAGAAAGAGAAAGAGGTAACTGGAGGAAAAAAGAAGAAATCTAAGGCTGTGTAAGTAGAATACAATGGACCAATTGAATCATGTGTTATAGTTCCAAGTTCATCTTTTCAGTGTCCCCAATTGTGCAAAAGCAAGCCTCTGGCTGTTTTCAATTCTTTGCTGTCTACCTTTGCCATTGTGGATTCTGCTGGGTCTTAGTTTTCTGCCCACCACTGCCACATTGTCAGATTTCAGCCCATTTCCAGAATTGACTTTCCTCTCGTTCAGTCAATTCATCCAGAAAAACTTTCCAGCTGACATCTCACTTTCAACAGTTTTATTACTGTTGTTTACAATGACTAAAAATCCCAATCTTCTCAGCTTACATGCAAGACAACAGTATTCACTTGCAAAAGGAGAAAACATATCTGTGGTCAACAGTTGGATCACAAGCTTGTCATGGGCAGTACATGCAAAAGTGGACAACAGTGCATCCTTGTTGCATAAATCTGACCAGTATGAAGGCATTTCTGAAAACCACATCATCAGCAACATTGCAACCAAACTTGATAAATGGGCACCTCATCAAATACAACAAAAAGGGCCATCTAAAGACTGCTCTCAAGCCAATATCATATACAGCAATTGAAGCTGTGCATATCATCTGTCCAGAATCATATCAATGTGTCACAAGTGGATGTGGATTTTGGTCTCTGGTTCAGACAACCAAACTGAGAGACATTCCCCTGGTTACACTTGTGAAAAACAATACCATTCACAATAATGTTCCAGTTCTTACTGGATGATGCCCCAATTGCACAACACTATATAGTGCTGATCACAAGCACACACCAGAAATCGATGAAGAGAACCAGTTTACCAACTTGTATTTGAATTCTGCCAAATACCTCAAAGTTGGTCAAAGTGTATAGGTTGATTGGGTTTTCTCAAAATGCTGTTGTGAATGCCATGTACAGCTTTCATGCCTCAGCCTCAGCATACATGGAATTCTGGAATAATTTCTTTGAAAAAATACAAGAACATGTGTTCCATTGGTTGTCATGCTGTCAAATCTGGCAGGCCTTTGTTCAGGACTCCATCTGCACCATTGCTGCTTCTGCTGATATGGAGCTATCAGTTTGGGGTAATCTTGCAATTGGTGAATCACAAAAGAAGCTTTTTTGGTTCTTGGTGAAAATGGAGTTATCAGAGCTGCAGATCAACATGCTTGTTCAGAATGCACTCATGACTACATTGCAACACCTTCTGATACTACTCCAACTGCTATTTCTGCTGCTGTAGTTGGAGTTGATAAGGTTGAACAGCCCTCTCCACAATATGCTGATTCTAGTTCTTCATCATCCTCTGATTTATCATCTTTCAGTTCAACATCTGCATCCACCACTGATGACATGGATATTGACACAGCACCAGTAAAGATGATGGTTGTTGATGGAACATGCTTTGGGCCAAAGCACTGTGCTTATGAGAATTGTGCAGATGATCTCATAAACTATTGTGGTGCTGTCTTTTGTGCAATACATGAACAAACCCATGGTGAAAAATGCCATGTTTGCAATTGTGACAATGAAAAAATCAAAGCAACTCAAGCCTGTCAACAGCATCAGCAGCAATGGAAGAAATATGTTACTTGACACAAAAGACAATCTGCACCTGGTTTCTGAAGAATTACACAAAGGCCAGCTGAAAACCTGCCTTGGATTTCAACAAACAAGCAAACAGAACAATTACATGATGAACCAATTGAGGACACAGAGTGTAAAAACTATTTCTCCGCTCCTAGGTTTTACTGTGTTGAAACAATATATGCACCATGTGGTGTTGTGATTGCCTGGGCAAAATTTTCCAAGGCTGAATCACCCACCAATATCTTGGCATTTTTGGAAAAGGTTTTCCATACTGAAGAGTCCTGACCAGATTACATTTGCATCGATAATGCATGCCAGGTACTTTGAACTGCTCTCAGGAATAGATCATGGGAAAGGGCATGGGGACAGACAACATGATTTATTGTTGATGCTTATCATTACATCAACCATCGAGATGATGATGAACTTTGCAAGAAATGGTGCAATCCTGCACCAGCAAATGGCTCTGCACCTAATCTAATTGTTGAAGCCAAAGATAAACAAGGCAAACCTTGTTTCAGATGTGCATTCAACACACAGGCAAGCTTTGATACTTGTTTCATGCACCAATGATACTTGACTAACCTATAACAAACAGGCTTGTAAACAGTTAAATGCATGGATGGGAGGATATGAATCAATGTTAGAGAAAATGACACCTGGTAACTTCAATTGGTTCTTGCACAGCATGCTATTTTATCATACTAGACATGTTATTGCAAAACAAGAGGAAAAAGCAAGTAAGGCAGAGAATAGATAGTAATAGTGATAGTGATAGTGATAGTGATAGTGATAGTGATGATGAGTAAGTGGTACTGATTAAGTGATACTGATTGTAACAATAGTGATAGTGTCTGTCTATGTTCAGTGATACTGATTGTAACAATAGTGATAGTGTCTGTCTATGTTCAGTAATACTGATTGTAACAATAGTGATAGTGTCTGTCTATGTTCAGTGATACTGATTGTAACAATAGTGATAGTGTCTGTCTATGTTCAATGTTATTTATATGGATACATTCATAAAATCTCAGTCTGTTACACAGAATTCCATTGGAATACACTGGAATCCATTGGATTCCAATCAGAATAACTGGAATTTATGACCCCATGTTATGACCCTATGGATTCCAGTGGATTCCAGTTGGACTGACTGAAATCCGACTGGAATTTCCAGAATCTGTGGAGTCTGACTGGAATAGGTGGGGAAGTGTAAATTACAGGATTCTCGATGCATGGCAAATGCAGCCTTCCACTCATCTCCTTTCTTTATTCATACATTATTGTACCCCCAGCATAAATCCAATTTTGTAAAGACCTTGGCCTTTCCCACCTTGTCAATTATCTCTGAGATCAATGGCAAAGGGTATGCATTCTTCACTGTCCACTCATTCAGATACCTATAATTTGTACACATCCTCTTCCTCTAATCTTTCTTTGGCACAAAGAATATTGGTGATGTCTGCAGTGATTCTGAAGGTCATATGTATCCCTTGTTCAATTGTTCATTAGGGAATGCATCCACTTCTTCTTGTTCCATCGGAGATAATGGATAGACTTTCGGCTTCTTTGGCACAAGTCCTGGCTTCATCTCAATTGCATGATCCCATGACTTTCACACTGCATCTTCTCCAATTCCTTCTTCTGAAAGACTGACAAAAATTTATGATATGCTTTTGGTACCTACTCCTCCACTGGCTTCTCCACTTTCACAGCATTTTTATCCCAGGACTATCCTCCATGAATTTCCCTAAAGGTTTGCTTCTGTTCTTCCTTATTGGTCATGTGTGAAACTTCTCCATTTGGCATGTCCTCATCTTCCACTTCCTCTATCATAACAGAATACTTCCTCAGATGCTCTTTCTCTTTCCTTTCCTTTCCTTCTTTTCCTTTTTTACCTTCCTCCTATATACATTACATTCCTTATGACAATGATTCATATGCACTTTCCCATTTTTCCAATCAATTTCTGGGTTATGTTTACATAACCATGGACATCCAATTATTAGATTGGTTTTCCCATGGTCGCACACCTCAAATACAGCTCGTTCCTGATGATCCTGATACTTTAGTATTATTGTCACCTCCTCCTTAAGAGTTCCTCCATGATTAATCATGCTGTCAATATTGTATACCATTATAGGTTGTGGCAGTTTATGCTAATACCATTTCCAGTAATTAAGGATTGGTTAATGAATAATCTGGTAGCACCACTATTGAGCAATGCCTCCACATCAATTGCTGCATGCATCCACATCAATTGCTGCATGCATGTCCACTGTCTTCAATCCTACTATCAAGGTGATTTCAGATTCTATTCGCACAGAGTGAATAAAGAATTTAGGGGTTTTTGGAAATAAGGCTGGGCATTTTTCTTTATCACATAAGTGATGATGGTCATACTGCTCAGTTTCTCTTTCTGGTTCACTCTGGGTTTCCTTGGATACTAATACATTATAATGATTCTGGGTCACCAATGGGGAAACCTTTAATGGGACTCTTCCACAAAATTCTTCTGCTTATCTTCCCCCAACTTCACTTCCTCAATTGTTGCTTCCCTAATCTTCCTTTTCTGCCTACAATTCCTAGCAATATGCCCTAATTGCCCACAGTTAAAACATTTAAGTGGGGCTCATCTCCCTGCTTGATCAACATCCATTGCATCTGCTGATGCTGCTGACTCCTTAACAATAGGTGTCACTGCCATGGCTGGTGGCTGTGCCCTTGGAGTTTGTACCTGAGGCATCCTTCCTTTCTCAGACTTTCCCCCTGATGACTTTCCAAATTTGGCATTCTATGCATCAATTTTGACTCTGCCTGTTCCTGTCGGTATTGCTGATCACTCAGGCTTCCTTCCATGGATGTACAATACTATAGAGCTGATGAAGGACTTTGTATTCTCTGCGGTACCATCAAAAATTTGTGGGGATGCATATTTAGGTAAAGATATTTTTCTACTTTCAGATCTCTTCCCTGCCTGCACATCATCCTGAGACATCCACTCCACCATCTCCACCATCTCATCATCTTTATCTTCTACCATCTCTGGTTTTATTTCTGCTGGTTTGGGCTGTGATGCTGCCAATACTGATAATAATTGGAACATTTGTGCTGTAAGCACATCAATTTTGGCTTCTAGCACTGGTGTGGGAACAGGATTATGACTGGGATTAGAAGCTGATTGTTCTGACATAATGACATAAGCTGTGATAAGTCACTTCTTCATCTGAGTCAAGATTCAGCTTCTAAATTTCTTCACAAATTTTCAAGTCATGTGATCTGGTAATTCAGGTACCAAACTCAGCAAAGCTCATGTTTTGGCTATTTGTCAACAGTTGGAAATGTGAGACACTTTGGATCAATATCCCTTCCAACAGTGCCTGATCTCAGGGATAATACTGAATTTGGCTTGTAACTATGTAACTAAAATAGTTGTCCAAATAGAGAATAGTAAATCTTAATTAAACCAGATCTGATCAGTTGTCTGGTTGCAGCTGTCCTAATGATGAGTACTGCCTCTCGATCACTGGTGGTCACAATATAAGGTGAGACCTGGCATTGGCTTATGAGAGCAAGGGTAGGTATATATATACAAGTACTTTCAGCTCATGCCAAAAGGATGAGGAAGCAGTTGTGGCACAATGAAACAATGACATATGCATGTGTAAGAGAAGGCACATTGATGAGGTAGTTAAGTTCTTCTGTTAGGGCAACACCCACTTATCTGCTAGCTGGACCATGCTGGCTCTCCTACAAGAAGGGGGTAGGATGAGCATGTGTGATGGGGGTTTTGATGGTTTTGATGCAAGGAGTTATTAATAGGTGATGATAGGTCTACTGCACACTATAAGGTCTAGAATGGGTCCCAATCATAATACATTATGACAGATGCTCAGAATCACTACAAATGCCATGAAATTAACTTCGAACCCTTTTCAAACAACTTCACACAATTTCACATGACTTTGAACCATTTCACACCATTTTATAATATTTTGAATGCTTTTGAAGAACTTTGCACCACTTCAAACAATGTCAGCCACCACATAACCATTTTGAAACCCTTTAAATACATGCTGCACAACTGGAATAAGCCATTTTATCACATATCGAGCATTACCAGACACGAAGAGAGACTACAAAAGATTTAGAAGATGATAAGTGTGGTTTTATATTTCAATGATATTGAAGCAATAGAACAAGAACTTTTACTATACTGGGACAATGTATGTTTCATTTATTATCATTTCTCATTTGTTTTATGTTTTACAATACCTTTATTTGCTATGCATACTGCCTCGTGTTTCCACATGTTATTGTTTCCTTTTTAGTACTATTCCTTCAAATTGTATATAGACTTGTATTAGTTACTTAGAAGAGAAGAAAAAAGGGAACAGAGAAGAAGTTACCCTCTCCCTTATTATTTGATTTAAGAGCCATTCTCTTGAGTCTTAGCCTCACATTGTATCCCAAAGTTCTGCAAAATATCACAAACTTCTTTGAAGTTTCATATTCGCCCCTTGACTTATTGCCTATTGCCTATCGCCTATCGTCTCTCAAAAATACATCTAATTTGCTATATCCATTCTTCGATATCCTTCAACACCAGTCTGACTTTTTTGAAACTCCTCGAACTACTTTGAACCTCTTTGAACCTACTTTGAACTATTTTGCACATCTTCAAACCTATTTCAAACTATTTCGAGCTTTTTCATATGCTTCTAAAGTCTATTTGCAACATGCCCCATCATTTCATATTGCTCACTACAACTTTTGGGGTATCAGCAATGATATTTAGTACCAACTTGCACCCTTTCTCTAGCCTGTGTTATACTTCTTAAGCTTTTTAACAGGTTTTTGTTAGGTTTCCAGGTTGTGTATTATCAACAAGTTGGCCGAAAAAGGCTTTTTGCACCACTATTGTGGATGGAATACCTAAGAGAACTCAACTGCCATTCCCTAGGTGTATATTAAAGGTTTATATACTATGTTACATATATTGTACTATGTTGTTATCGATGCATGCATACATGCACATACATATCGATGTGTGTGAATATAAAATTCCCATGCAAACAAATGTAGCATTCTTGAGCATTTGGTAGCATAATTTGATGTAATAAAATAAAATAAAATATTATTATGTAATAGGATTGTTTTCTAACACCTGTCAGCACTCTGATGCATCCCCAGATCCTGAGCCATGCATATAGCCATCCTGACATATGTCCATGCCTGCACCATGGTGCTGATACCAATCTTGTGGTCCCCCAGGAGCAAGAGGGCCTGGCAAGTTGCAGGACAGGAGGTCACATAGGAGATGTCGAGGAGGAGGTGGGCTTGGTCTATGTATTTATCACCTGCAGTCCACATTGGGGAAGTGGGAGTGGGAATGGGGAGTAGGGTTGGCATGGAGGGGAAGGTGGGGGGTAGGGAGGGTGTGAAGCGGTGATGGTACTCAACCTGGAAACCCAAACAAAACCTACTAAATGGCTTTGGATGGTATAACATGAGTCAGAGGAAGGGTGCAAGGTGGTACTAAATATCACTGCTGAGACCAATACGATGTGTTTAGCGACGTGTAATAATAAGGGATGGTTCAAATAATCTGTAAGAGCATATGAGGTTGTTCAAAAAGGTTCGAAAAAGGTTCAAAGATGTGCGAAATAGGTTCGAAAAAGGTTCGAAGAGGTTCGAAGTCATGTGAAGTAGTCTGAAGAAGTTCAAATAAGTTCGAAGAGGTTCGAGGTATATCGAAGAGCAAGGTTAACGAATGTAAAGTGTTTGTCAAATGGCGAAAGAGGATGGGCAATAAAATGGAGAGTGAATACGATAGTTTTGAAGCAGTTCGCAATATTTCGCAGAACTTAGTGATACGATGCAAACTAAGACTCAAGAGAACGACTCTTAAATCTGACAATAGCAAGAGGGTAACTTGTGCTGTTCTCCATTGGTTCTATATTTCGTTATTCTAACTAATACAAGTCTATATACAATCTGAAGGAATAGTACTAAAAAACAAATAATAACAATTGTAAAACATAAGGCAATGTGCACAGCAAATAAAGGTATTGTAAAACATGAAACAAATGAAAATTGATAATAAGTAAAATGTTTGGTGTCGCCATATAGTAAGAGTACTTCTCTTGTTGTTTCAATAGATTGTTGAAACCCCAAAACTGCTATTATCATACCCTAATTCTTTTATCATCTCTCCTTGTGTCCGGTAGTGCTCGATATGCGACTAAATAGTTTACTCCAGTTGAGCATCATGTATCGAAAGTGTTTTCAGACAACTATACAGTGGCCAAAGTCATTTGAAGTGTTGCAAAGTTGTTCGAAGTGTTGCGAAATGTTGCGAAATAGTTCGAAGTAGTTCAAAGTTGTCCAAAATAGTGCAAAATCATGTGAAAATAGTTCGAAGTCGATTTTGTGGTGTTCGTAGTGATTTGGAGTGTGTGTCATAATGTCTCAATACGAGTGGAAATGTTCTCCAGATCTTAAAGCGCGTAGTGGACCTATTAGTGGGCAGCAAGAGCATACATTGTGAGGAGGGCAGGGATGCAGTGTCTGCATTGGTAGAAGGGGGAAGAGGTGCTAATGGTGGAAGTAGGAATGTCATCAGATGTATGTGGGTTATCGACACTATGGGGAAGAGTGAGATGGTGATTGATCGCATGTAGGAATGCTTACCCATTTTTTATGGCTTCAAAAAAGGCTGGTTTGTGTACGACTGGAAAGGAAGTATACATATGTGAGATACAGATTAAGGAGATGTTCCTGCACAGCAGGACCAGGCAACTGCACTGACATGTCTTCTTCTGGTCTCGCATTTAGCCCTGGAACCATGGGCCATACCCTTACCTGAACTGCTAGCTTGACGACCCACATGCAAAAAAAACATAAACAAAAGTTCCTCTTGTCCACCTGATTGTGCCTCAACCTTTCAACTTTCCAGACCATGTGTCCATCAGGATAGATCACACACTTGCACAGGTAGGAATGCATGGTCAGAAAATGCAACTGTAAGTGCCACTTGTCAGTGTAAACACTGACAAGGGAATAAAGTGGTGAGGGAGTTTGGGAGTTTGGGAAGTTCAGGAGGATAAGCAGGCAAGCATAACTCCTCAGACCAACAGCTATGCATCATAAGACAATGCATAGCAAGGCACCACCCTCAACTATACAATGTACACATTGTATGGTTGGAGGTATAGTCAAGTCATCAGCATCAGCATGGATCAAGCTAGTACAAATATTAGTCAGAATACAACCATGCCACTGGAACTTTCATATCCTCTTACTTGAGTCTTTGGTGTTTTATGCTAAAGAACAAGGGAATTGCCACAGAGTTACTGCTGTCTCTTTGGTGTTTTATACTAAAGAAGGCTGCCTTCACTCCATTTCTGTCTACCAGGTCCACTACACTACTAAAACTTTCACAATCCCTACTTACTCTTTAGTCTTTGGTGTTTTATGCTAAAGAACAAGGGAGTCACCAAAGACTTACTGCTGGCTTGGAAACCTGCCCCATAGTTGGGAAGGTAATACTGGGAGGATAGAATGAAAATAGGAAGATGAATGAGAACTCACTAATAATTACACTACAGACAGGACAACAGTGTGCTTATTAGAAGCGAGTAGTGATAAAAAGTGTGAGCACCTAAGGAAATGTAATCAGAGAAGGGAAGAAAAAATGGGGAATCTGTTTACGTGGCATTTCTTATTACAGAATATGAACCACATACAAACAGGCATCAATGGTGTTATATAAGCCAGGCATACACAGCTCTTTTGTGTTTTATGCTAAATGAGGCTGCCTTCACTTCTTTTCTGTCCACCAACTGCCTCTTAGTGTTTTACCCTGAGGGGATCAGGCTGGATATCCTTGTGCTCTTTAAGAACTAGTTCTATTCTTGCATTCTCAACACTGTCTACCTCCACTGTAAGTATGTTGGATGAATTCTTCCTTATATTGTCATCTGACTGTAACCTTAGACAAGAATCATTATACAAGGTAATAGAAATTATTTTCCTCATGTTCCTGTCCAATTCCATCCCAACCCCAAGTCTGTCATTGACCCATGGGGTCTATTTACAATGCTGAATTAGATTCCTGAGGATTCATGGTGTTGGCTCCTATGCATCAGCCTTTATACTACCCCCCTTTTAACTAGTGTTTGAGAGTCCAGTCTATTGGACCAAAAAAAGACCATGGACCAAACCAAACTGGACTGATGGCAACCAGATTGTCAGTTGCGGTTGCCCTAACATCTTCACAAGTCTGGTTCACAGTTCATCAATGATAGGGCATCTCAATGGACCACCCAAAGACTGACCACAATTGGTTGTGGACCGGACTTCAGTTGCACAGGCTTGCAAGGTATAAATATATGAATAAATGCTAAATACTTTTTGTAATAGTATACTTTACAGACTGAGATAAATGCTCTTATATTACTACTGCTATTTACAGGTGAGAGGGCCCAAAGTATCAGTTATTTCATGGGTGCTTATATAGCTGTGGCAGTGCACAGACCATTTGGTCATGCTTGTGCTCACAAAAAAACAAAGTGGCATCATTTGACAGATGCCTCCCACAACTCTCCACCATGTTGCATTCAATACAAACCACCACCTCAACCACCCCTGCCCCCCCTCAACCCCCATTATATGGCAACAATATGTGTTTGACATATTCGACATGGTAAGTGCTTTTTCATTTTGTCATTTTTCATCTTACTACTAACAATATGTTTTGTTTTATAGATTTGCAATCTCTTACTATCAAATGACAGGCAACAGACAACAAACAACAATGACTGCCAAACAACAACATCAATGACAACAATGAACCTTTCGACTCCCTCCAATTACCCATGGCTGCAAATGTGCCATGTCACACATATTCTATGCACTCGACAACTGATGCCCATGACTCCAACACATAATAAGTGAGTCATATTTCATTCTTTCATTATTCTTTTTACTAACATTGTTGTCTTCTTTTCTTATAGGCTTAAACTAATGTGAGAACAGACCAGCCCCACAAATGACTCAACACCAACATCTAGCCTTGTGAGCCACTGCTCACAGGGTGGATCGTTGGTACTATTTTCTGCAATGACAGAGACAATTACAATGGTGACAAAGCATGCACATTCAGCCTCACGAGCCCCTGCTCATGCAGTGGATCATGGGTGTGACTGATGGGCAACAGCTGGGGATGAACAATGTGGGTGATGAACAGCAACAATAACAGGCTGCAAATGTGCCATGTCACACACATTTGACACCCTTTGTGCATGTTCACATCTGTAGCTAAGTCTTTTCTTTTGTTTACTGTTACTGTTTTAACTTCCATGCTTTTTTTTTGGCTATCTGTATCATTGTTCTTGCCCATGATGCCCACCTCCCACACAAACCCCAACCTGTCAAAATACAATGTGGGAGACTGGATGATGACAGGGAGCAATAACATTGTCTACCACCCCAAGTCCCCAACCCTGCACCTGCCCATGCCATTGTGAGTTGCCACCCACATAGGGGATCGTGTGTGCTCACAAATGACACCCTTTTATTTCATTATATACATGCCCATCCGAGGCCCCTTGCATGTGAGGGGCACTTTGCTACCTTAAAATAAATGTATGTAGTTGTTTCATTGTTATATAGAGTGTATATATGTAAACTAGTCTGAACTGACCCAGCACTGGACTGGTTACAACCAGTCCAGTAACTGGTAAGCAACCAAAATGGACCAGTTTACAGTTACATAGATATCTTGAATAAGAGCAACTGGTCCAGTCTGTGGTTGCCCCCTTTGGGGTCAAAAAAACTGGACTGGACTGGACTTTCAAACACTATTTTTAACTGACTGGACTTTGTTGAGAGTCAGTTCCCTGTTCAGTGTGACCAATGATATGGCTCATTATTGCCCTGCACTCATACTACGGCATTTTTTGTGATTGTGCACACTTCTTGGATGACTTTTACTCACTTTGTGCAGCACACTTTTGCATGCCTTTAACTGCCTAGGTGCACTTTCATGTGCATTCTACATTTTTACTGCACCTTTAGATCCCCTTTAGCTGCCTTCTACCATGCACCTTAAATGTGCCATGTTATGCTTCAAACTGCTTTTGTGCACCCCATGCACTCATTATCTGCCTTTCACACAGTTACCACGTGCTCGATGCGCCTTTATGCACTCTCTTACACTTTACTAGCTGTTACAAGATGGCACGAGAAGGGGAAGATCAATTTTCTTTTCTATCATCTCTATTGTTCTACTCGAGTATGCCCCCATGCTATCATTCTATGATCACCTACTCACTATTGTTCTTATTGTCTTCATCACGTGAGACGCTATTGTTCTACGATCCTATTTGTCTTGCAACCATACATCCTTAATCACCCTTTCCCCCATGCTATTGTACTAGGTTGCAGATACTCCCACATTATTGTCTTGACATTTCTATTAGCGCTATGCGACTCTTCCTGTACCAATAGTATTTAAACAGCAATACAATGACCAGTCAAGCTCCAGCTTGACCTGGTCATTTCTACATTCCTAACGAACTCTAGATAAGTCATCCTCACAACTGTCACTTACGAGCTTCAGTGATCCTTTGAAGACATCTTGCTTTGACGTCAACGCTTAAGAGCTTTGACTGATTATAGGAACCTTGACTCCAACAAAAGGTCAAGCTGCTCGACACTCTGCCGACTAACCTTAGTCCAGGCAACACCCACTAGATAACAACAGAATTCTTACGAGAACCATCCGACCTTATCCAACCCGATGAAGAAAAGCTATGGCAGCACTATCCACCCCCACCATTCCCACTGCACCCACCGCCCCTGCTCGACCCACAGAAATTAAAATGAGGGCACCAACCAACTATTCTGGAGACAGAACTAAGACCATGCTATTCCTCCTCGAGTGCGGGGCATATGTCAACGCCAACTCAACTGCATTCCCTGATGATCCCCACAAGATCTTATTTATGCTCTCTTACATGAACGGAGGGACAGCCGGGCCATGGAAGCAGGCCTATTTGGAAGAAAGGTATATCGAATCAAAACTCTGGGACACATTCCAGGAATTTACCACAAAAGTACACACAGCATTCTCATTGATCGATGATGTGGGGAACGCATGAACACAGCTCAGGGCACTCTTCCAAGGGGGAAAAGGAGTAGATGAGTATATTGTGCAATTCAAAACCCTTGCTTACCATATGGAAATCAAAGAAGATGCCGCCCTCATAGAATATTTTGTCAATGGACTCAACAATCGAGTCCTCGACAAGGTCTTCGGGATGGAAAATCCCCCAGACATGATTGAAAGGTGGTATACCCATGTGGCAAGGGCAGAAGGACACCTGAGGAGGGCCAAAGCGATTAAAGAAAGGACATACAGTAAGACTAGAGGAGGAGGAGGAGCAGGAAGCTCCTTCAAAGACCCAAATGCTATGGATATCGATGCAATGTGCCTCTCCTATGCAGAGAGGCTCAAACATATTAAAAAGGAAAAGTGTTTCATTTGCCATAAAGCAGGGCACAGGGCAAACGACCACAAGGGAGGGAAAGAGCCACCTGTAAAAGAGGAGAAGAAAACTGAGACGAAGAAAACACCCCACGACCATTATACGAAAATCCATGCGCTCATCAATCAGTTGGAGGAAAAGGAAAAAGAAGAGGTGTTGGATCTTATGGTGGCTGAGGGTTTTTAAAACAGTGGCCCACATCAGCAATGGAGCCCACCAGAGTAATTGTCTCAACTGTAATGGTAGCAAAAGTGAGCCACCAATCTATGCACATTCCCGTTTACTGCGTATTAGGAGACGGTGATGAAGAGGAGGTGGAAGAGATTGAGAAAGGTGAATTTTCTACACGCTATTAATCCTTCACATGAGGTGCATGCCACCTTGAATGTCTCCCAGTGCCTCGCAGATGCCTTCCACAAGAACAGTGCACCTAAATTCTTTGCTGACTCCATACTTCCTCACCTGCATGACTTTAAGAATGTCTTCTACAAGGAATTCTTCAACTCACTTCCTAACTGTAAGCCATGGGATCATGCAATCGAGCTCATGCTGGGTGCCACACCTTCCTCCTGCAAGGTATATCCTCTCTTCCCTGAGGAACAATGACAACTCAACAAGTTCATTGATAAACACTTGGCTTCTAGTTATATCCACCCTTTAAAATTGCCCATGGCCTTGCTCTTCTTCTTTGTCAAGAAAAAGGATGGGTTCCTTCAACCAGTTCAAGACTATTGATGCCTCAACAACATCACAGTCAAGAATTGCTATCTACTACCCCTCATACCTGAACTCATCAACCAACTCTGTGGGGCACATTACTTCACCAAGCTTGCTATCCATTGGAGTTACAACAATGTATGAATAAAGAAAGGAGATGAGTGGAAGATGGCTTTCCACACTAACCATGTTCTTTTGAAACTGCTTGTCATGTTCTTTGGTCTCACCAATAGTCCTGCCAACTTTCAGACCATGATGAATGACATCTTTCATGATCTCATATTAGAAGGCATTGTCTGTGTCTATCTCGATGACATCCTCATCTTTACTTGAGACCTCAATAAACATTGTCGAATCATGCACCTAGTACTGGAGCGATTTTGGTGGCACAAATTCTATCTTCATCATGACAAGTGCAAGTTCGAGAAGACACAAATCGAGTACTTGGGCTTGATTATCTTGGATGGACAGGTAGAGATGGACCCAGTCAAGGTTGCTGGTGTTACAACTTAGCTCATGCCCACAAAAAAAAAAAGGTGCAGTCTTGCCTGGGCTTCATCAATTTCTATCAGCACTTTATTAACTTATCCCACCATGCACACCCATTATTTGACCTCACTGGCAAGGAGGGATGGAAGTAGAAAAATGCACAGCAGGAGGCATTTGAGAAGCTCAAAGAGATGGTCACTTCCACTTCAATCCTTACCTTTGCTGATGACTTGCATTTCTTTCATGTAGAAGCTGACAGTTCAGACTTTGTGCTGGGCACAGTGTTGTCCCAACAGTCTTCTAAGGACCAGAAGTGGCACCTCATTGCCTTCTATTCAAAGAGTCTCAGTGCTGTGGAGTACAATTATGAGATCTATGACAAGGAGATGCTGGCAATAATGTGGGCATTGGAAGAGTGGCAACATTTTCTGAAGGGCACTCAACACAAGGTCAAGATATGGACAGACCACAAAAACCTCGAGTATTTCATGACCACCAAGAAACTCAATCGCTGTCAAGATCATTGGTCCCTCTACCTCTCCAGGTTCAATTTCTCCCTACACCAGTGCCTGGATCACAGCATGGGCAAGACTGATGCATTCTCCCATTGTCCAGACCATGGGGATAGAAGTGGTGACAATCAAGGTATTGTGTTGTTGCAACCTGATCTGTTTACAGTCCATGCATTAGATGATGTTACTTTAGAGGGTGAGGAGTGCAGTATCCTATGTGACATTTGTCATGTAAATTCTAGCAGTTTACATGAGGATGCTGTGGCTCTGGCAGTGAAGGAGCTGAGAAAAAGATCCACACCTTCGCTTCATGCAGCAGAGTGGACAGAGAAGGATGACATCCTATACATCTATGACCATATCTATGTCTCTAACAATCTCCAGCTTTGATGAGGACTCATCTCTCAGCACCATGACTCACTCATTGCTGGCCACCCTGGGCATTGGAAGACATTAGAGCTCATATCACAGTCTCGACTCATTGGTCAGTACTGTTGTACTTGTGATCTCTGCTTATGCACCAAGACTCTATGGCACAAGCCTATGGGCGAGTTACATTCCCTTTTAGTCCCAGAGAATTGTTGGGATATTGTCAGTGTGGACTTCGTGATGGAACTACCAGAGTCCAATGGGTTTGATGTAGTAATGTATATAGTCAACTCTGCTGGGAAACGAGCTCATTTCATCCACACTCATATGATTGTCACTGTGCTTGAAGCAGTTTGACTCTATTTGTGTTATGTGTGGAATCTCCATGGACTGCCTGGCACATTCCTCTGTAATCGAGGACCACAGTTTTTTGCAGAGTTCACCCAAGAGCTGTACCACCTGCTTGGGATCAAACTTCTCACCTTGACTGCCTACCACCCACAGACAGATGGACAGATGGAGTGAGTCAACCAAGAACTGGAGCAGTACATCCATATCTTCATCAATGAGCAACAGGACAATTGGGAAGATCTCCTCCTTATGGCCAAGTTTGGATACAACAATCATCAGCACATCCAAGCATCTGACTTCAGGCAAATATGGTTTTGTATGCATCAGGGCAATGCATCATAGAAGAGGGGTGATGTAAGGGAAAAGGAAGGCACCCCAGGCATCTGGGAAATTCTCTGTGTTTGTCCCATATTTTATTTCACTCTATTCTGTCTTTTCTATGATTTTCTATGATTTTATTCCTATTTTATTATTATATTTCAGCTTTTTCTATGTTGGTACATGTTGACAGCTCTATTCTTAGAGGTGTGACCCCTTCTGGATGTTTACCCATCAAGATGATGTCATCCCACAGCCTAATCTGCCTATCTCTGCCTTTTTGCTATTTTTAGCTTACTATCTGTTTTTTGGCTCTATCACATATGGGCATTGACAGATGGGTCCTTAAAGTTTTCTCTTTGGATTCCCCTCTGTTAGGTGCACCTCAAGTGTTTGTATTATATAGGATAATGTTAACTTTGGATTCCCCTCTATTAGCTCACTATTAAGTAAGGCTTTGAGGTTGCCCTTACATCCCTGGGGATTGCTTATGTGAGCACAGTGCATTAACTTACCATGTTGGAGGAAAAGATCTCAGCAGATGCTCTTGATGGGTAATGGAAAGTGATATGTTACCAAGCATTGATCTGATCACACCGGTAACTTGGGACCCTTAAGTGGAGTCACATCTTTGTAAGTTAAAACCTGTAAACAGTGAAAAATAAGTTAGTTGAAACAAGAAAAAACATATGAACAAAGAAAAAACTTATCTGGGGCCCAAACGACAATCAAAGTCATTTGGGCCTGTTTTGTTTGCTTCATTGCCAGTGGTTTAGAGCCTAAAGAATCAATTAGTTGTGACACATTATAAGATACAAATGATCATTGATTGACATCTGGCATCTTCTGTGGCCAGTGACTTGAATACCCATTAATACCCATGACATCACCAAAATGGGTACTGTATGCCACAGGTATGGCATTTCAGCAACCATACCCATATCTGTCAAACTCACCACCTAGTTATAAACCCACCACCTAGTTACCACAGATTGACCTGCACCCATGCTTTACCCTAGGAGTAGGGGTGTATGGGCATCTCGTCAAGTGCTTTGTTTGCACTCACAGTAAATTGCAAAACTGGTGGCTCAATACTGTCTGCTGGTGCACTTGCTGTAGTTGTAGCAGTTGCGCTCTCTTGATTTGCTGTATTGTGTGGTGCACACTGCAGAGTTGAAGACTTGCTTCTTTTGAAGTGCCTCAACTCCTGCTTGAGCACCTTGATGTGCTCTTCTTTCATTTGTTGTGCATTTGGTGCACTTTGCATATATTCTGCAGTAGGGGCTGAGGCAGCAATGTATGTCGACTGTAAGGGTGTTGCTGGAGCTGGACAAGGTGTGATATTGTAGATAAGCTGTGAATTGGTATTCGATAAAAGCTGACCTGTGGTAATCTGCCCTGGGTTGCACTTATGTCATTCCTCAGTGCTCTCATCTAAAAATTTGCCTGGAATAGAATGCAGCACAAAAAGGCCACCTGGGAGTACAATGCACACATCTGCATTTCGCCTACACTTGCCCTCGCTAATAAGGCACTCAATTGAAGCACACTCAGAAATATAATGTCCTGTTTGACTACAACCATTGCATGTGACGTTGCTTGAATAAGGTGCTCCATTTGTGCCATCTCTGCATGGTGTGCTCAACATGGTAACCATCATCTGTGTCATGTGCTCGAACAGAACTGTGATGTTCCACGAGATAAATGCGCTGCACTATACAAGTCAAAAACAAGTTAGTGAGCTGTTAAAAACAATTTTAAATATTTTTCATACCTTTTCTGTGGTGCAAATTTCTTCGCTTCACCTTTGCAAAGCCCCCTCCTCGAAAGACCCTCCCAATAGCACTCCTGCACCTCCTGGGTGCACTTTCTGCACTTTGCTGCTCCCTCATTAACAACACAATGTGGCTGGGACTTGAACCCAGCACAATGATCACACTACAAATTATTTAGCAACTGGAATTACTTCAAACAAAACAAAATGCTTACAGGGCCTTTGAAATCCAGTAGCCCATCACCACTGAACTTCATGCATTTCACCCCCACTTCATCTCTGCCCTGTTCATTGTCACCATCATCGCTTGCCTCGATCACCCTTTTCTTCTGCTTCCCTATCCTGACAACAGGCAATTCCTCGATATTTTCCTCATCCTCATCACCCACCTCGATTCTCTCAATCACCTTCACCTCAGCCTTGAACCCTGCATTTTTGTGTTGCAAGTCCTCCTTCAAAATAGTCCTCACACAAAATTTAGTGAGGGCTGCATTTTGAGTGTTCGCCACTGCCCTCCTTCGACTTTTGATCTTTGCCCTCTTCCCTTGCTCCTTCTCCTCTTGAATGCATTTTGCTTCTCCTCCCTCCTTTCGCACTCTACCTCCTCAGCTAAGTCTACAAATAACAGTTCCCTACCCCACAAAATCTATTCTCAATGAGGTAAAGGCTTGTATATCTCAAAAACCTTGTCAATGACCTTTTGAACAGTTGGATTGCGTTCTTTGCCCAGGCTGTCAGCAAGTTCATTGTATTCTGCCTACATGAACCATTTTAGAATCTTTAACTATGAATTGATTATGAGGGACATACCATTTTCATGCAAAAACCCTGCCCCCACACTTCAAAATCAACATCTTTGGTGATGCCACACTGGGGCATCGACTTTGCATATTTCAGAACTTTGGAGTTGAGCTCAGCCATAAGAGACATGATCAAAGCTAGGGTTGGATGATGTAGGAGGTGATGTGGAACAACAAGAAGTATTTCAAATCTCACTAACTTTTTCAACACGATCATGCATTTCACATGTGACTTCGATCAGCTGAGTGGGACAGTCAGGATTTCAGTAAGGGGGAGGATGATAGGTCCATTGCATGCTCTAAGGTCTGGAATGGCTCCCAATCATATCGACACATTATGACAGATGCTCTGAACCACTATGAACACCACAAAATTGACTTCAAATTCTTTTCAAACTATTTTGCACTACTTCAAACAACTTTGAACGATTTCAAACAATTTTGCGACACTTTGAATGCTTTCAAATGACTTTGCACCACTTCAAACGACATCAGCCACCATATAACTGTCTTGAAACCCTTTCAATACACAATGCACAACCAGAATGAGTTATTCCATTGCATATCAAGCACTACTGGACACAAGGAGAGATGACAAGAGACTTAGGATGCAATAATAGCACTTAGAGGTTTCAATGATGTATTGAAGCAAAGAGATAAGTACTTTTACTATATGGGGACACTGTACATTTTGTTTATTTATCATTTCTCATTTGTTTTATGATTTACAAAGTCCTCATTGCTGCACATATTGCCTCGCATACTACACATGTTAAATTTCCTTTTTAGCACTATCTCTTTAAAATGTATATAGACTTGTATTAGTTACTTAGAACAACAGAGAATAAGTTACCCTCTCTACTATTGTCAGATTTAAGAGCAGTTCTCTTGAGTCTTAGCTCGCATGGTATCTCTAAGTTCTGCGAAATATTGTGAACTTCTTCAAACTTTCATATTTGCTCTCAACTAGTTGCCTATCACCTATTGCCACTCGAAAACCACTTCTTATTCACTATATTCATTTCTTGACATATCTCGCCACCACTCTGACATCTTTAAACCTCCTCAAACTCACTTCGAACATTTTCAAACCTCTCCGAATCTTCTTTGAACAATTTTGTACATCTTCAAACCTGTTTCGAACCTCATTCATGTTGGAGCAGACTACATACGCTGCACAGAGGAAGAGACAACATGTTCCTTATAACCTACCTGGGGTTTAGTTAGTCTTAGAGCTTAAGAACATTGTATATCTACTACAGTACAGGTTCTCCTTATATACATAATAGTAAGGATGTCACATGACTCAGGAATGTGTTTACCACATGTATGCGCAGTAACATGTGTGTGCTGCATGCATTGCCTCATGTATGCAGCATGCATCGGAATTTAATTTCAACAATTCAAACAACTTTGTATGCCTTCACAGACTATTAGCACCATCCCTTATCATTTTGCCTCACTAAAAACAATGTTTGGATATCAGCGGTGATATTTACTACCAACTTGCACCCTTCCTCTAGCCTGTGTTATACTTCTTGAGCCTTTTAACAGGTTTTTGTTAGGTTTCCAGGTCAAGTATCATCGCCAATGTGCATTTTTCTGCACTATGTGTTTTTGCCCCTTTGCATTGCACACTTTTTCGCAATTGTGCATACCACCCTTTTTGTGTACACAACTAGTGTGCACATTGAAAACCATCATACCAACCTTTTTGTAGTTTTTTTAGTCTTTGCGCCTTGAAGAACAATCTGAGGCCCTCTAAGCGAACCCCCTCACACCAAGCATGCCTGCAGCTGTAGGTTTAGTGTTCACCTCTTCTGTTGAGACTCTGCACCAAGTACCAACTGAACACATCAATGGATCAGTACTACATCAACCTGTTGCCAAGTGTGTCAATGTGCTCTGGGGTGTCCATGGTGCTAGATGATGGGTCAGGTGAAAAACAGTGCACACTAAAGGCAGGACTGTCTGGGATGGTGTGTAGGGAGTCTGAGGAGCTCTGGGAGTTGTCTTCTACTCCATACCTGCCTATCTTGGCAGCATGTCTGAGATTTTGAGCCTTGAGAGAGAGTTTTCTACTGTAAGGGCAACCTCAAAGCCTCACTTAGGAGTGAGCTAACAGGGGGGGATCCAAAGTTAATATTATCCTACATAATACAGACACTTCAGGCACACCTAACAGAGGGGAATCTGAAGAGAAAACTCTATGGACCCATCTGTCGATGCCCAGTATACATATGTGATAGACCCAAAAATCAAATAATAGGCTAAAAATAGCAAAAAGGTAGAAATAGGTGGATCAAGCTGTGGAATGATGTCATTTTGATGGGTAAACACCCAGAAGGGGTCCTGCCTCTAAGAATAGAACTGTCAACATGTACCAACATGGGAAAAACCAAAAAATAATCATAAAATAGGAATAAAATCATAGTAAGCATAGTAAATGCAGAATAGGGTGAAATAAAATATAAAAAATATGGGATGAACACAGAAAATTGCCCAGACACCTGGGACGCCTCCCCTTCCCCTTACACTCACATACATGAAACATGGAAGAGTTGGTGCTTCTCCACACAAAGAATATCCTTGGTTGATTTAGCACACTGTGCTTCACAAGCTTTGTTGTGTAGCTTGCATGCATTCTCATCAGCTCGCATGCACTGCTTTTCAATTTTTTTTTATGGAGCTGTTGGAGAGGTGTGAGGGTCATAATTCTTGCAGTTTGATGCATTGATTTTCTAGATGCTGCACCCACTGCAGCTGGGATTTCCAGCCCATCCACAGTGGGGCAAGTGTTGGGGTTATGCGGGCAGGGGCAAAAGTCATGTCCACCAAAATGCATCCCCGATCATGTTAAGTTTCCTTTTTTAGACATAAATTATACCTGAGCCCATTCTGCACTCCCATGGCTTTTACATTTCTCTACCTTGATTTTAACTAATTCTTCCGGAACAGAATTTTCTTAAAAGTCTCTGATCTATCAAATATAAACAATGTGTATTGAAAGAACTAGACCAGTCAAAAAAATTCTACTCCGGAGAATTTTATTAGAGTATCATTGCCATTATTTTTCCCCATATAAAGTATACACAGAAAGTAGTGTAGAGCAAGATAACTACTCGTGCCGTTTCTCTGTGCTACTGTCGGAGTTTAAATATTGAGCCTGAATTGTCCACAACTGTACTCCGACGAACTCACGTGAGCAGAAAAGTATCATGTCTGAAAAATTCGACGAAGCAACTCAGGTTAGAAATCACATTCTGAACGCGACAGATGCTTATACAAGACTGCAATAAAACCAGAAAGAGCTCGCTAGTTTCCTGGAGAAAGAGCAGGCCCAGGTGTGCATTATGATCATTCATACGATTACAGGACTGAGTTTACTGCCCAGGCTAGATTGCATACCTCCATCCATACTTTCACCAGCCTTTGTTGGGACAAGTGGGTTCATTAATCGCCGAATGTTTTGTTTTGCTAACAAGTGTCATTAAGGTGTATCACTGGCACTCCCTCCACTCGGTTTTCGCGTAGCGAGGAGAGTTGCTTGGCGAATTGTGTGGAGAGGTTCTTGGACACCAGTCTGTTCATGGTCAAAAAGATAGAGGAACAGAGGGAACAAGCAAGGCTCTCAGGATGATACATTATCTATTCAACTTATTGCAATTCACTAGCCATACAAACAGATTCTACGGAAGCTCGCCCAGCGATTCATAGCTCCATCCATGTAGTAACTTGACAATCATTGACATATCTTTACACATATATAAAAGGCGCATGCTGGCAAGAAAAAGCAGAAAGCATCTAGGATCTCTCGTTTGCGACGCAACCTGAGTGGAATTTCGACTGATGTCGTCGGTCGACGTCCCTCGGAAAAAGACGCAGTTTCCAAGAATCTCGTAACCGATTCATCCTTTTCTTGCCATAGTTCTCTCAACCACACATCAAACTGCTCTTTTTCTCTCTCAGGTATCTCGACCTCTGCAGGATGTTGGTTTTGTAAGCCATTTACAGTAGACTTCCTGGTTGGCATGGCGCCGATTGGGACGTCAGACACTACATCAAATATTCTCAGGTGAATGTGGACAGCAGGAGGAGGAACGCCACCCATGAAAATGGAACGGAGGGTATAATAGCTCTGACCGTATCCCATCGGCGGTATCCCTAAGAAGGATTTAATATGGGCTTACAGATGGCTGTCATGGATGCTATTCACCTGGATATACCATTGTGAGATCCACCAATTGTAGACCAGGAATTCGAGGCGCCAAAGAACGCAGGCTGTGATGTAAACCAGTCGACCTTGGAAGTAACATGTTCTTCATGTCAGACTATTTGATATGAGTTCTAGTCATAGATGTCCGAAAGGAAAGGCCTTACAATTCCAGTATTATCCGCAAATTTCTTGCTGATTGGCCTGGTATGCTGGCTTACAAGCGTTCCTTCGGGGTATAAAATGAAGCAAAGGGGATTGTCTTCTTCCTCCGCAGATCTTCCTAATGCAGCTAGTTTGGAAGCTAAGCGCACTCGGTCTGAAGCCCAAGAGCGAGAAAGGAAGATGAATTTGAACAGTTGCATTCCCTAGGTAGATAATCAGTTGAAATGAAAGGCTAAACATCCGATAATCACACCCATCCAACAACCGGTAGATATTGGAGGTTCTTCTTTAAAGTGATATAGACGTAACGATGAACCCCCCTCGAACCAATAAAGTATGTTAGGCACCATGTGTACCACCAATCGGCGTAAACCTATTAGCAGAACATGAGCTGAAAGCACTGTGATTAGAGACTTAGAGTAACCGCACTTGATGGTTGGATGTTAAAACAAACTTGGTCGGTAGATTTAAGGATATGACTCTGCCGTACTGGTCCCTCACAGCCATATTTTCTATGTCTGCCTTACTAAACTGCCCATTGCCCTCCTGCTGGAATGTTATGCATAACTTTGTGGGTGCAAACCATTGGCACATGAGCACTACACCCATAATTATTACGGTGGGATTGGGTAAGTGGGATGGTGGTGGACAAGTGACAAGTGACGAACTTAACAGGCATCCAAACGCTCCCTTGGTATAGCAGATTCCTTTCTCATACAGTTGACTAGACCATTTAAACGGGAGTGCTCGCAAGGGTAAGAGGAATACAATTTGAAAACCGTGAATCATGAGACATCCAAAATTGAAAGTGATACACCACACAAGTGCGTTCAACCTCCTAAGCCATGATAACGACGGGCGTTCAGATATGGGCAAGTTGTGGAGTTCGTGAACAGCAGTCATACAAATACAGGGGCGGGGGGGATTGTAGGAAGATCTGCCAATGCGGCAATTGAAGTACTGACAGTCATGTCGTTCTGTCAAGCTTCATCATTATGTAATAAATAGTCTACTTGCTAAGTACTCAAAAAAAAAGTATACAAGTAGTAAGGTCTGGAAGAACAGGCTCGAGTCCAACCTGCTAGATTTAACAGAGCACAGCATGTGGAAGATTCGGTAGAAACTCTTATTTAATGTATTCTATAGGACTTACATAAATAATAAAATATACTACAAGTCCTGCTATGTGATAGTTTGTGAGTATGTGATTAGTAAGGAATGTTGGTAATTACTGAGATGTGCATGATTGTGCTTATGTATGGGTTGTTATGTAATATATGTCCATCCCCTCAATCAATACATGAGTCATTTATTATGGTGCTCACCAATCATGGGGAAGACATTGTTGAGCATTAGAGTTGTTCTAGGGTGATGATATCATCCTGGATGGTTTGTGGATAGCATAGGATGTATATTGCATGAATAGTCACTAAGAATAAAACTATTGCTAGAAGACTGCCTATGGTAATTCCAGTGATATGGCTCCCTATCGCTCTGTGCTTGTACTATGGCATTTTTCATGATTGTGCACACCTCTTGGACAACTTTTACTCACTTTGTGCAGTGCACTTTTGGGCACCTTTGTGCACTTCCATGCACTTCCATGCACTTTTGTGTGCTTTTGTGTGCCTTTGACTGCCTAGGTGTGCATTTGTGCACCTTTTACATTTCTACTGTGCCTTTGGATCCCCTTCAGCTGCTTCTACCATGCACCTCAAATGCACTTTGTTATGCTTTGAACCACCTTCATGTGCCCCCTACACTCATTATCTGCCTTTCACAGTTACCGCATGCTCGATGCACCTTTATGTGCTCTCTTACACTTTACCAGCAATTCACATTCTTCGCTGCACACTCCTTGCACTATTCATTTATTGCACACAATGACCTCTCACACCATCTGTTGCACTGTGCATCATGGCCTCATGCTTACTAGGCAACTTATTTGAGGCACATCATGATTGCATCATGAGCCAACTGCACATTCTCACATAAGCTGGGCACTTTGCACTTATTTAGTGTTGTGCACACTTGGGCACTTTCTCATAATTCAGGTGCTTTGGCACTATTTGGCATCACACAGCATCTCCTTATACATAGTTCTTCTACATTTCCAATCAGCATTGCTTTATCTGGTAACTGGCACAGGTCGATCATGTCACTATTACTAAAGTGCACCATGTGACACATAACACTGAAGTGGACTAATTGGGCAGAGTGCACAGGATCTAAAGTGCATCAAAAATAGAACATCATGCCAGAACAGTTGGGTATTGGGCTATAGTGTGCACAAATCTTATTGGCTAAGGTAGTGGCATTGTGCAGTCGAGTTCATATGGGCCAATAGATGGACTTGTGGGTAGCACATGGTGCTTTCTATTTTTATACTTTATTTTATCATTTTTATCACATAAGCCATTTGTACATAGTATCCAGGTACATAGAGAATCCAGATGATCTTTCCCCTCACAGTTCACGAGTCTCATTCAGCATTGCACATAGTCTGTGCATTATCATCCAGTTCATGCACCTTTGTAGTGCACCCCTCATATAGCTGCATTTGTGCATCGTTTGCACTCTTCATCATATAGCTGTGTTTCATCCTTCATTTTGCATCCATCATCTTAGTTTGGGCTCTTTTACAGTGCACCTTTCATATAGCTGTGTTTGTGCATTGTTTGCACCTCTCATTGTACAGCTGCATTTTGCACACTGTTTGTGCATTTTCCCCCTAGTTGTGTTTGCATCCCATCTGCATTCCTAGTCTGTACATTGCCCCTTCAACACACTCCCCATCCTGTTACACCTCCTGCTTTTCACCTCCATCATCATTGCACATTTTTGCACACCCATTGTGTGTTCTTCTGCACTGCACTTTTTTGCCTTTTTATGTTGTGCACTTTTTTGCCATTGTACATACCTTCATTCCTGTGCACACAACTTAGTGTGCACATCATCATCCATCAAACCAGCCTCTTTAACAGTTATCGTGCTGATAATACTTGACCTGGAAACCAAACAAAAACCTGCTAAAAGGCCTAAGAAGTGTAACACAGGCTAGATGAAGGATGTGAGGTGGTACTAAATATCACCGCTGTTACCCAAGAGTTGTAGTTAGAGGTGTAAAATAGTGAGACATGCTGCACATAGTTTTAGGAGCATACAAAGTTGTTTGAAAGGGCTACAAAGATGTTCAAAATAGTTCGAAGACAGTTCATGGAGGTTCAAGGACTTTTTGGAGGTTTGAAAAGAATTGGAATGGTTTTGAGGGATGTCAGGGAATGAATATCATGAATTGGAAGAGTTTTCAAGAGATGATAGGTGATATGTGATAAGTTGAGAAGCTAGTTCAAGAGTTCAAAGAAGTTCATGATAATTTGCAAAACTTAGAAGTATGATGTGAGGCTAGGACTCAAGAGGATCGCTCTTAAATCAGATAATAATGGAAGAGGGCGACTTCTTCTCTGTTGTTCTAAGTAATTAGTACAAGTCTATGTACATTTTGAAGAGATAGTACTAAAAAGGAAATATAACATGTGGAGAACATGAGGCAATATGCACAGCAATAAAGGACTTTGTAAATCATAAAACAAATGAGAAATGATAATAAATGAAATGTACAGTATCACAGTAAGTACTCATCCTATTGTTTCTGTCATGTCTCCTCGTGTCCAGTAGTGCTTGATATGTGATGCAGTAGCTCGTACTGGATGTGCTGTGTGTATCAAAAGGGTGTTAGAATAGCCATATGGCAGCCAACATCATTCAAAGTGCTGCAAAGTGTTGCAAAGTTGTTTGAAGTCATTCAAAGTTGATTTTGTGGGGTTCATAGGGGTTGGGATCATGAGTTGTAATGTCTCAATACATTTGGAAAATTCCCAGACTCTAGAGTGCACACTGGACCTATCAGTACCTTGAAGGACAATCTGAGGCCACCTAAAAGAACCCCCACACCCTGAGCATGCCTGCAGCTGTAGGTTTTGGGTTCACATCTTCTGTTGAGACTCTGTACTAGTACCAACTGGACATATCATTTCTGGAGCCCACTGGGAGGGGTTTCAAGTTCATAACAGACCTTATTTAGACCTCCATCAGCTTGCCCTTTGCTCCAATATTAATCACCTTTGCAATCTTCATTCTGAGCTGTTAGCAACAGTGCTTCAGCTTGGGGAGGTACCAGCATTTGAATCACTCTTCCTAAACAATACACATCACTTGTCCACACTGTCTTTACCACTGCCTTCACGTAAATTATCTCTACCTACCTTGACACCTTTTTAAATCACCACATTCTTCACCACCTTCAAATTTTGCAGCGCTTTTACCAGATTCTATCTCTACACATCTCAATTCATATACCATGGCTACCATGCACATGCCATCCACATTTAACCAAACTGCACCATGTTTTGACCCCACAAAACCATGCAAACTCCAGAAGTACTTCAACTAACTTGCACAACTTCTCTGTGACTGTAACATCACTGATGAAACTGATAAAAAGTTCCACACTATGCACTATTTGGACAGCAACACTGCAGACACTTGGAAACTGCTACTGGAGTATAGCATGATGCATAACTATGGCGTGTTCAAAGATGCTATTCTAATGCTTTATTTTGGTTCCAGAGATGGCAGTAAGTGGAGTATCAACAACCTAGACAAGCTTATTGGCAAAACTACATGTGTTGGTCTCATAACCATGGAAGATATTGCATGCTATTATTGTGCATTTTTCAATATTAGCAAATACTTAGTTGCACAAAGCATATTGGTGCACTATGACCAAGCCACTTGTTCATTAAAGTGTTTTGACCAGACCAGCTTGAGCACATTTTAAACCACCTTGTGATCGCAGTACCAAACCAACTGGCAAATGTGCTATACTTATTGGATGCAATACACAATGTGATTGACTTTATCTTCGAAGGCCCAGCATGCTATTTCCAGCCACTCACTGAGCTGACATCACAAAACCCCAATATGTATTCACCCTACTCAGCTCCCAGTGTACCCATTTCCCAGTCACCACCTAGTGCACCAGCAGTCAAAGCAGAAAACATCACAGTTCTATTCAAGCACATGACACAATGATAGTTACTGTATTGAGCACATTGCACAGAGATGGCACAAATGGAGTGCCTCATTCAAGCAATGATGCATGCGATGGTTGCAGTCAAACAGGACATTATATTTCTGAGTGCACTTTGATTGAGTGCCTTATTAGTGAGGGCAAGTGTAGGTGAAATGCAGAAGGGGACATCATACTCCTAGGTTGCACATTTGTGCTGCATTATATTCCAGGCAAGCTTTTAGGTGCGCGCATTGAGGAATGGCATATGCACAACCCAGGGCAGATTACCACAGGTCTACTCTCATCAAATACCAATTCACAGCTTATCTATAATATTGCACCTTGTCCAGCTCCAGCAGCACCTTTACAGTCAACATACATTGCTGCCTCAGCTCCTACTGTAGAATATATGCAAAGCGCTGATGATACTCAACCTGGAAACCCAAACAAAACCTACTAAATGGCTTTGGATGGTTTAACACAAGTCAGAGAAAGGATGTGAGGCCCTCTAGATGTCACCTGTCAGACCAACCATCAAATAGTTATAAAAGGACCACCTGTCAAAGAAACTCAAAGCTAAAAGAATGTGTTTCATGGAATTTCAGAGAATTTCGTGGCTAGATCAATGAATTTGAAGTGCAAAAATATGTTTGGATGCAAGATTGAGGGACCAGACAAGTAATAAAAGTGAAGCAAAGATGAATCGAGGGAAATGAAAGCAAAAATGGCATAATGCAAGGATTTTTGAAGAAATTTAGTGTAGATGCAAGTCTTTGGACTGAAGAAGAGTAAGCTGAACTCTCAAATCACTGCCATCCGGGAGGAATATGATTGCTTGTTTGTTTTAGTAACTAGTACAAGTCTATATACATTTTGAAGGATGGAACTAAAAAGGAAATACTACATGTGTAGAACATGAGGCAATATGCACAGCAATAAAGAACAAATCATAAAACAAATAAGAAATGGTCATAAATGAAACATACAGGGTCGCAGTATATCAAAAGTACTTGTTCTAATGTTTCAATATATCATTAAAACACCAAAATGGACTGTCCTTATTATAAATTGCATAAAACATCAGAAACTGCTTTGCACTGATTGTATGCATGCACATGCAGTCGAAATGTGTTTGATATACTTGGAATAGTGCTCCATGTGTCCAGCATGCATTTGAAGATTGTTCGAATAGGAAATACTGTGTCCGAAGATGTTTTTTGAAGTTTGATGTTTTTCAAAGATTTTTGAAGTTTCTTCAGACTTGTTCAAAGGCTGATATAGCTGTGATATTGCTCAAAATTGGTTCAAAAGTCATTGAAGATGTTCCAAGTGTATATTGTGAGCTGTATGAAGCATTCAAAGTCAATTGAAAATGTGAAAACTGATGTATCGGTGCTTAAACTGTGCTGGGGACCTATTAGTGCACCAAATGCACAACTAACTAAAGAAGAGCATATCAAGGCACTCGAGCAAGAGTTGATGGCACTTTAAAGAAAGCAAGTCTTTGACAGCATTGAAATTTTGTGGCATGCACCATGCAGTACAGCAGATCAAGAGAGCACACCTTCTATGACTACAGAGATTGCACCAGCTGACAGTATTGAGCCACCGGTTTTGCAATCTACTGTCAACACAAATGAAGTGCTCAACAAGACACCCATACACCTCTACTCCAACATTCCTGAAGCATGTTTTATCCCTACAGTGGTGGATAAACCAGATACTCAAGTTAACACTTCTAAAGGCAAGGAGGCATCATACTGCACCATTGTTCCTATCCAGAATCTGCAGATTGTTGATGACATATATGTGCACACCATGAAGGTGCCTTCCATTACTGTTTTGCATGAAGAACTCCTTTCACTTTTACCTGATCTCAGACAATGCCATCAAGAACAAGTTAGAGCACATTACACTAAGCCACCTATTTCAAGTCCAATCTAATCAGATTCTGAGTTTTCCAAGTTGGAATACTAAAAATTTAGTTGGACTAAACTCAGACTATCTGATCAGGAATTTGGGTTGCACTCCTGCCATTTGGTCTGAGTCCAGTTCTAGTCCAGTCCTAGTCCATTCTGAGTTGGAAAACTAGGAATATAGGAATTCCTATGGAATTCTGATCAAACATTGGACATTGACTCAGAATGTCAGACTGTTCAGCCTGATAGGACTGTTTCTGGAGTACTAGGAAAGTACATGAACTAGTGCATCAGCCATTCAGACCATTCTCACATATATTATGTAAGGAAAAATGTAATGCTGTAGCACAGATTCAAAACCACAACCTTGTATTATGTTCACACATGATACCAGCATCACATACCACTAAGCCAAACAGTCTTATTCACTCCCCTTTTATAACATTATTATTAGCCATTCACACTCCAACCCAGGGTTTAGGGTTAGCACTGCCACCACCTGTACACCACTGACCACCAATGTTGCACTGACCATGACAGCTACCTCCACAACCTAGATGACAACATGCCCGAAACCAAGTCGACTACAACTGCCACCTGTAGCGGTACCATGTACAAGGCCCTGGACTCACAGGTGAAGCCTTGAAGCATGTGGGAGTGTGCCACATCATCAGTTGACACTGAAGGCCAGTATGCAAAAAAGAAGAAAATGGTTGATAACAGCGCTTGAGGAGAGGCAAAATGAGTGCAAAAGGGCCAAAAAAAGGCACCCAGGTGAATTCCCACCTACTCTTTCTCTTTTTTGGCTTCAAATGAATCTTTTTTGTTTTTTTTTACCCAGGACAACCTCAGGTATGTGAGCCCAGCTCGATGCAGTGGTAGCCCCCCCAAAAAACTCACCAGGTGAGTATTTTCACTTTCTATCTCATTAATTCATTAATTACAACTACTTTACAGAATGGAACAGGTCCTGGAGGGCAGTGGCATTACCATCGCCCCTCCCAAATGTGCTCTCTCAGCCACAATGAGCATCATGCTGCCTCGACCCACCCTCACTCCCAGTGGGTGCCAATGATGTCCAGATACCCCTTTCCTCACCAACAATGGCAGCAATGGCAAGAACAACAACAGCGAAGTCGCCTCAGGCTTGGATGAGAACAAGGAAGGGCAGAACATTAACAATGACACCAAGAACCACCATCACAAGAACAGCAAGGCCATGGCAGGCTCACAAGAGGATGGAGGTGAAGAGGAGGGTGCAGGCTTGGGTGATGATGATGACAACAATAAGGAAGATGTGACTGGTGCTGACAATGCAGTAGTTAATGAAGAACACCCCCAGGACAATGAGGGAGACAATGACAATGCCCAGGAGAATGACAAGCACACCTATGACACCCAGCAAGACAACGAACACACTGACAACACCAAGGAAGACAACAAGCATGCCAACAAAGCCCAGCATAACAATAAAGATGTTAACAACATCCAGGTGGACAATGAATGTGCTGACAAAGCCCAGCACAATGATGAAGACACCAACAACACACAGCATGACAACGAAGATGCTAACAACACCCAGGTGGACAATAAATACACCAACAAAGCCCAGCACAATGATGAAGATGCCAATGACACCCAGTGCAGTGACAAACAAGCTGACAAAGCCTAGCACAACAACAAACAAGCCAACAAAGCCCAGTACAATGACAAACATGCTGACAAAGCCCAGCATGATGACAAGCATGCACAGGATCCACAAATGAGTCCTGTTTCCCAAGGTTCGTCTCATTCTGCAATTTTTTGTTTTGATGTCAGTTTAAAAATGATATGTAGATATTCAGATGCAAAGTCTGCTGAGTAGTCCAACTCAGAACCTTCAGGGTGCTTCTCACATCACAGGGGGGTTTACTCGTGGCTGGGCTCAGGGCAATGTTTTTAACTTTGCTGATGCATTTGATCTTTCCTCTGACTCCCCTAAAATCTTTTGCAAGGGAAAAGTTTTTCTACATATATACCACTAGTGGAGATGTGAAGGATATAAAACCAAAGCTTTCCTTGAAGCATAATGTGTCATCTACTCTTGGTCCAATTCTTTCATCTCTCAAAAAATGCTACACTCAAATTTATGGTATGTTTTGATTGTAATGTCTTCTGATCAGTTATTTCTGATAAAGGTTATTAGATCCAAAAGCCATGGTCTGTGTCTATGAAGAATACATGTGGAATCTTTAGGGAGAATTTGATGTTGCTCTTGAGAATGATGAAGAAGTTGCATGGGAATTCAAGAATGACAGTTATGTCTTGTGTATTTTGGTGGTGAGTATGATTTGATTTACATTTATATTACCAATTCAACCAACTATATTTAGAAACCTGCCTTTACTCTCACTCAAGATAAATGCACCTCTACTTTTGTGTCTACCTCTTATGAATCCCATCCTGTTACTGGTTCTCCTCCTCCCTATTCTAATTCAGCTACTTCTGGTGCCAAATCTTCTTCGACTACCTCTTTCAAAGACCATCTCATGACACTTCTTGGAGTCCCCAAACATTTGTCCAACCATGCTGACCAAAATCTTTATTTTGCCTATCAGAAGTACAAGGCTTATATACAAGCTTGTCAAACCCTCAACAAATGCATCTCGAAAAGCACTTAGCCTAGAAAGTGGCCTTCTGCTACTGAGCTTATCAAAATTTCTCTTTCAAAGTCCATGTAGTTCTCCCATTACAAGCCAGTATTTTTGAAAGTCTCAAACTATCCTTTGATGGTTGGATAATTGGAGAATGAAGAAGACAAGCCATCTGATTTGGAGGCTTTGGGTGTTGAAAAGCCAACTTATACATCAACAGACTTGTAGAAATTCATGGATAATGGAACTTTAGCTTCAGCTGAGGAATCAGTGGTGAAGATGAGCAAGGGGAAGAAAAAGGTGAAAGATGGATGTTTGTCTAAGGAGTTTGGAAAAGGAAGCAAGGCAGTTGATAAAGGTAGTCCAAAGAAGAAAGATGGCCCAGTGAAGAAGTTGCAAAAGTAAGCAATGGACTGAGTTTTTCTTTTTTTTCAAAGTTGGTAGAATTCAAATGATTATTTAGTATCTGGTTTGCCTTGGGTTTGATTGTGTTCAAGATTTTTTTGGCCATGGTCTCAGGCATTATTGAGATGCCTCAAGCTGTTGGACTACTATTGGTGTTTGCAAATATGCCAGCCACATTTGCACTTCTAGATCAATGTCCATTTCCTGATATTCCCTTCAATCTTTTCAGCAATTTTATTCAACAGAACTTGGGGCCAACAATTTCTCCCTCAACAGTGCTTGTTCTGGTATTTTCTGTCTTAAAAAATCCAGAGTGTTTCAGCTTGCATGCATGGCAACAGTGTCTCAAATACCCAGGAGAAAAAGCATCAGCTGCTTCTGGTTGGATAAAACATCTTGCACATGCTATTCAAGACAAGCTAGGCTCTGCTACAGCTGGACTGCTAAGGACCCAGGATATTTGCAAAGATATGTCTGAGGACCAAGTTCTGACAGCCACTGCCTCCAAGCTGGTAGCACTGGCACAAGTTTTGCAATTCTATCCTCTGGATAAGAATGGAATGTTTCTGGGGAAACTAAAGTCTGTTTCTCAGAAATTAATCCAACCAGTCCAGGTTATTTGTCCAACTAGTGTGCAGTCCATGACTGCAACTTGTAATCCTTGTTCATTGCTACAAGCCACTAAAACCTGAGATATTCCCAAAGTTACCTTGGTCAAAAATTTTATCATTTATGATAAAGTTTCTGTGCTTACTGGCAAATGCATGGATTGCCTCACATTGTATCATGCTGATCATGAATGAGTACCTGTTCCTAATAGGGAGAACACCTGGAATCGAGTCTACTTGAATTCAGCCAAGTATTTTAAAGTTGGACAAAGTACTTGGGTTGACTGATCATTTTCTAATGCAGCATTGAATGGAATGTATAGCTTCCATGCTTCAACTGCTGCTTATACTGAATTTTGGAACAATACTTTTTGGGAAACACAAGATGTTCAGTGTCAAAAGTTCTCTCATCATCATATCTGGCAGGCTTTTTTACAAGAATCCATCCACACAATTGGTGCTGCATCTGATATACATCTGGAAATTCGAGATGGACTTGCTATTGATGAAGTAACAAAAGAAGCATTTGAAATATTGGGAAAAAATGGTATTATCAGAGCAGCAGATTAGCATGCTTGTTCAGAATGTATACACGAGTACAAGAGAATAGCAGACTGGCTTACAGGAGACAATCCAACTGCTCTGGTTAATAATGATGAGAATTGAGTTGTACCTCCACTAGTTGGAGAAGATGCAGAATTAGCTGCAAGAGATGCAGAGGTGGCTTGAAATAATGCTCACAATCAGGATATGGAGGTTGACCAGGTAGATCAGAATATGGAGGTTGACTGTCCACCAGTCACAATGATAGTTTTGGATGGCATGTGTGGAGGTCCTCTTGTATGTTTTTGTTCAAAATGTTATCATTGATATTGTATTTACTTGGAAATATATAGCATTGTGCATATGATAACTGCACATCAGATGTTTCAAATGCTTATAGTGAAGTTTTCTGCTCTTTTCACAATGATTTATATGGTGCAAAATGTCGAATTTATGATTGTGATAATCAGAAAGTTGTGGATACTGATGATTGTGGGGAACATCAGGAACGATGGCAGAGGTATCAGCAAGATCATAGCCACCAAGCACTAGCCAGTGTAAGAAGAATACTCCAACATCCTAGAGAACAGATGCCATGGCAAGCAACTCTGGCAACAAATGATCAGCCTCATAATGAACCAGTTGAAGAAAGACAGCAAGGCCATTATTTTTCTCCAAACCAATTCTACTGCATTGAAACAATTTGTGCACCCTGTGGAGTTGTAATTGCATGGGCCAAGTTTGCAAAAGCAGAATCTCCTACCAATATCTTGCATTTTTTGGAATCTATCTATCCCACAGAGACTTCAAGGCCTGATTATGTCTGCATTGACAAAGCTTGTGCAGTTCTTTGGTCTAGTATTGTCAATGGAAGTTGGCAGACTTGGCAAAACACAACTCATTTTATTGTGGACTCTTACCACTATATCAATCATCGCACTGCTGATTATTTGTGCTGCAAATGGTGCAATCTAGCACCATTGAATAGATCAGCACCTAACCTTGTTGTTGTTGCATGTGACAAAAATGATCAGCCCTATTGCAAATGTGCATTCAATACACAAGCCTGTGAGCAGCTTAATGCATGGCTTGGGGGATTTGAATCCATTATCAAGTGGATGACAACTGGAAACTTTAACTGGTATTTACATACCATGTTGTTTTATCATACAATGTTTGTACTCAGGAAACAGGTGAGAAAGGCAGGGGAAACAGCCTGAAATAATAGTGGCAATGATAGTAATGATGATACTGAAGATGGTTATGCTTGATGTATTTTAACAAGTGTATATACATAACAAATTGTGCAAGTTAGATAGAGTAGGATTGGAATTTACTTGGAATTTGTTCAGACTTTTGTTGGACTGTGATCGGACTTTGATCAGAACACATCATGAAAATTAGATAGAGTAGGATTGGAATTTACTTGGAATTTGTTCAGACTTTTGTTGGACTGTGATCGGACTTTGATCAGAACACATCATGAAAATTAGACAGAATTTACTTGGAATTTACTTGGAATTTACTAGGAATTTACTCAGAATATTTCTCAAATGTCTGAAGATTTCATCATGGAGTAGGAGTCCGATAACAGTCTGATCAGAGTCCTAGGACTTTCCTTGTTGTCCTATTAGACTTTTATCGGACTGTTGAACTATCATGGTAGTTTAGTCAGAGTCCAGTCAGAAAACTCAGAGTCCAGTCAGAGTCCAGTCAGAATAGGTGGGGGAGTGCAAAGTTCTGTGTCGATGCCCAGTATATGTGATAGAGCCAAAAATTAAATAGTAAGCTAAAAATAGCAAAAAGGCAGAGATAGGCAGATCAAGCTGTGGGATGACATCATCTTGATGAGTAAATGTCCAGAAGGGGTCCCACCTCTAAGAATAGAACTGTTAACATGTACCAACATGGAAAAACCAAAATATAATAATAATAAAATAGGAATAAATCATAGAAATTATAGAAAAGGCAGAATAGGGTAAAAAAAATATAAAAGAATATGGGACAAATGCAGAAAATTGTCCAGACACCTGGGGCACCTTCCTTTCCCCTTAAATCACCCCCCTTCTATGATGAATTGCCCCAATGCATTTGAAACCATATTTGCCCAAAATTGGATGCTTGAATGCACTGAGGCACAGAGGAATGTTGCCAGTGGAACTCCCTGACTAGTCATGGGGCATTCACATCAGACTCTGTGACCCAGGAGTTCTCCTTATACCCATAACCCTTCCAGTGTACCAGATATTCGAGTTTACCCTGATGTAAGCAGCTGTCTAAGATGGACTCAGCCTCATACTGAGGTTTGCCTTTGATAACTGTAGATGGTAGGGGAGGTCATGTCACAATCCAGGAAATGGATCTGTGGGTGTGGGCAGCAGCTTTATGACATGGAATACAGGGTTGTAGTGATCCCCACCAACCCCAGGGGGATCAAGTTTGTATCTATTATATTTCAAGGGAGCTGGTTTCTATAAAAACCAGCTCTTACCTAATTTGTACCTTAGTTTACACCAGATCACTCACCCCACATTATTTGTGTCATTGTGTTGTGTGATCTAACCTAAGCTACCCCCGACTCACTACACTTTTTTTGACATAAAAAGTTTATATACATACTCCAATCAACATGCCTCATGGTGAACATTCATGTGTTCATTATCAATCCATCAACATTGACTCTGATTACCTCCTCTGGTACAATCCCAGAGACTTCCCAAAGTGTGCTGATGCCTCGTGGGCACCAGACAACCCCTTTTCAGGTCATATTGACCTAAAGCAGCAGCATGATGCATTGAAGCATCATGCCACATCACAGTCTCGTGTTGCACAGGACTGCAAAAAAACACAATTTTTTTTCGATGCGCATGAGCATTGTATATCAATGTCCATCAAAAAGCTCACTGCCAAGCATTTTGCCCTGGCAACAAGTGATTTAGTTGATCACTGCAGAAGTGCAATCGTTTATAATCCTCAACAACTTCGTCAAGAAGTAAAAGCCCTTGAAAATTGTTTTACCAAACAATTTGAAGTCTGAACTGGTACAGTAGCCAGCAGTTCCCCACTTCTCATTGAAAGATAAGCATACAGTGACCCTGCTAGGCATGGACCCCAGCAACAACCAAATCTGACCCTTGTCAGATGCCAGGACAGAGTTGGATTTCAATATGTGCAAGGTATATAGAGAAAGGAGACGATCCAACAAGATTGTTGAGTCAGGAATGACTGATGCAGAGTCAAGGTCATTGACAGGGAGCAGGGGCAAAAGGTGGACACAAATGACCAACACAAAGTCAAAGTCATCCAGAGAACCAGGAGTCTGTGCCCACAGTATGCACAGGAACTAAATCTTGTCATCAGACAAGATCTTGACATTGTTGGCACCAACACCTCTCCCACAGAATAAGACTAATGGGGAGAGACCGCCGATAGGAGTGTACTCAATGCTTTGGTGTCGAGTTCAGATCCTCTTATACTGAATAACAATAAAATTTGTTGTCCACAAAAGAAAAGGATCAGTAAAGTTGGACAGTGCCCTTGGCACTGTCCTCAGTAATGCAGGTGACTTACTTACCTGTTTCCCAATATCTTACATGCTCAAAAGCATGTATGAATCCACCTGATGGCCTCCAAGTGGCCATGACCTCAACCCAAATGCAGTCCCTCAAACGGTCATGTTCCCATCAATCCGATGACTCAAAACTGTGCCACGATGGCACAGTTATCTGAGGACATTTGAAAGTGAATGTTAATACTGAAAAGAAGTCAGGATCGTTGTCACTAACAACTCAAGTAGTTCAAAAGAACTGCTTACCTTTTCACCAAACATGTACATGCCAAAAAATGCATACAAATCCACCTCACAGCCCCCCAGTGGCCGTTCCATCCATCCAACTGGATTCCCTTGAAGGAAAGTGACCTTATCAATTGGAAGAGTCAGAACTGCACTGAGGCAGCGCAGTAAACAGAGAATGGTTGAATGCAAACATTCTCCAGTTGAGAAACAATGAAGTATGTTGTTCTGTCAAGCAAAATATCAGTAGACAAAGGACAGCACCTGTAGTACTGTCCCCATCCTCACAGGTAACCAACTTATTTGCAATCTTAGACCCAATGGATTCCAAAATGTGTTATATTCCAACATATGGCCACCAAATGGCTGTATCCTCAACCAACCAACATCCCCATCAACAGTCACAAAATCTTGATCTTGAGGGGTCAAAATGGTGCCATAGCAATGCTGTAAACTAGAAACATCCATGTTGGGATATTGGATTGAAAACAAAGTTTTCAACTTTGTTAGCACTGCCTAGAAACCGAGATAGAACTACACTTACCTGGTACAGAGCTCTGAAGCCTCCTGAGTGCAATAGGAGGCAATTAGGAGGTGTTGAGAGACCTGGAGTGCATGATACACCCCAAGAAAGATGGATGAATGATGGCACACATCGTTCACCACAGTTTGCATGAGGATTGAGGATCTTCATGTGTCAACTCAGACTTGAGATGCATGGCATGATTTAGTCACATGTCATGCATTATATTCAATGTGCAACTTAAATGCATACTAGCAGTTGGAACATCAACTGTTTGCAATTCAAACAACCTGGGTGTGCTGTCCAGTGACTTAGATGAGTCAATGGACCATGATGATTACTTGCAGGGTCAAGTGGTCTTTGTTACTGAGTTTACAGAGTGATACTCAGTTCCACTCATTATAAAACCTTGCATTTTCAGGGTTTTTTATTTTTATTCTTATTTCATTACCTTCACCCAGGGATGAAGCTAAAGAGGAAAAATATAATAATCCCCACCGACCCCAGGAAAATCAAATTTGTATCTATTATATTTTAAGGCAGCTGGTTTCTATAAAAACCAGCTCTTACCTAATTTGTACCTTAGTTTACACCAGATCACTCACCCTGCATAATCCATATGTTGATAATACTCGACCTGAAAACCTAGCAAAAACCTGTTAAAAGGCTTATGAAGTATAACCCAGGCTAGAGAAAGGGTGCAAGTCAGTACTAAATATCACCGCTAATACCAAAACATTGTTTTAGTGATGCAAAATGATAAAGGATGTGACGAATAGTCTTTTTAAAGCATACGAAGATGTTCGAAGAAGTTTGAAATTGGTCTGAAGACATGCAAAGTAGTTCAAAATAGATTTGAATGGGTTCGAAGTTGTTTGGGTGAGTTCAAGGGGGTTTGAAGGTGTTCAACTGGTGTCGAGATATGTTTGACAAATGAATATAGCAGTTACGAAGTGGGTTTTTAGTGACGATAGGTGATGATGAGTTGAGAACAAATACAAAAGTTTGAGGAAGTTCGTGATATTTTGCAGAACTTCAGAGATTCGATGTGCCTGTAAGACTCAAGAGAACTGCTCTTAAATCTGACTATAGTGGAGAAGGTAACTGGTTCTCTGTTTTCCTAAGTAACTAGTACAAGTTTATATACATTTTTGAAGAGATAGTACTAAAAAGGGAACTAAAACCTGTGTAAAACATGAGGTGATATATCAAACAATGAGAACTTTGTAGATTATAAAATGAATGAGAAATGACAAGTAATTAAAACATACATGCCCCCATATGGTAAAAGTACTTATCTTTTGCTTCAATATATCAATGAAACATAAAACTGCACTTATCGCATCCTAAATCTCTTGTAATCTCTCCTCGTGTCTGGTAGTGCTTGATATGCGATGTAATAACTTGTTCCGGCTGTGCAGCATGTATTGAAAGGGTCTTAGACACAGCCATGTGGCAGCCAATGTTATTCGAAGTAGTACAAAGTTGTTCGAAGTGTCACGAAATTGTTCAAAATCATTCAAAGTCATTCAAAGTCATTCAAAGTAGTGCGAAATAAATTGAAAAGAATTAGAAGTCAATTTCATAGTGTTTGTAGCAGTTTGGAGGGTCTATCATCCTCCCCCTTACTGAAATCCTAACTGTCCCAGTTAGCCGATCGAAGTCATGTGCAAAATGTGCGATCGGGGTGAGGAAATTAGCGAGATTCAATATATTGCTTGTTCTTCCATGTCACCTCCTGCATTCATCAACTCTTACTTCTATAATGTCTCTCCTCATCGAACTCAATGCTGAAATGCTTGAATATGCAAAATTGATGCCTGAGCACAGCATCACCAAGGACTCAGATTTTGAACTGTGGGGGAAGAGTTTTTGTGTGAAAATGATATGCCTGTCACTGATCGATTTATATTTAAAGATGCTAGTATGTTTTGTGTAGGCAGAATATGATGAACTCGCTGAAGATCTAGGTGAGGAGCACAATGCAGCTGTTCAAAAGGTCATGGATGAAGTATTCAAGCTGTATAAACTGATGGCATGACGCGAATGGATTTCATGGGGTGGAGAGCTATTGTTCATAGATTTGGCTGAGGAGATAGAATGAAGAAGAAGGTTCGGAGGAAAAAAAATGTGCTAGAGAGGAACAGGAGGAGGCAGAGAGGGTGGAACTTGAGGGTCAGAGGAGGGCATTGGTGGATGCTCGAAACATGGCTCTTGCTGTGTTTCATGTGAAGACAATTTTGAAGGAGGACTTAAAAAGGCAGAGTGCAAAGTTCAAGACTGAATTAAAGGCGATCGAAAGGGCAGAAAGAGGTGAGGACAATGAAAATGAGGACGAAGATGAGCTGCTTGTAGTGAGGGTGGCAAAGTGAAAGGTGGTCAAGATTGAGAGTGAAGATAATGAGGAAGAGGAGGTCATGGGGGTAGAGGCTGCAAAGTGGGCACCAGTCGAAATGAGCGAGTTGCTCAATTTCGAAGGTCCAGTAAGTGTTTTCTTTTATATTCGAAGATTTTTTGCACTGCTAATTACTTTTGTAGTGCAATCGATGTGCTGGGTTCAAGTCCCAGCTGCATTGCATCATTAGAGAAGGCACAGTGAAGTGTTCGAAGTGCACACAGGAGGTGCAAGGGTGTTATTGGGGCAGCATAATGAGATGAGGGATTCGAAAAGGTGAGGCAAAGAAGTTTGGGGGCACGAAATGAGATTCACACACAAGACCAGGTATGAAGATCATTCAGAGTTGTTTTGAAGTAATTGCTAACTTGTTTTTAAATTTTGTAGTACATCGAATTTGTGTTGTGGGCCCATTTGAAGATGTCGAGCTGGTAGCAGGGCCATCAAAGGCGTCAAAGAAGAGAAAGAGGTTGTTGAAAGGGAAGGCGAAGGTGAGGGTGGTTCAAAGGGTTGAGGACATCGAAGAGGCTGGGGATTCAGATGAGGTCAGCACTCATCATCAAGTGCTGGTGAGAAAATTGGTCAAGATGAAGGTGGAGATGGAGGTGTTGGGGAGGGAAGTCAAGGTGTTGGAGGAGATGTTGGAGGAGTAAAACTTTTTTTTTTTTTTTTTCTGGTTTTTTTTGTTTTTTCTATTTCAAATTATTTTTTGTTAAATGTCTTGGAAAGTAAGCTGAAGAAGAAATGAAGATATAACAGATGAAAAATTAAATTTTTTGAGGAAAGGCTCAGTAGTTCATCATAGCTGAAAAACCCTGTGGAGTTTGCATGACCACACTATGATGCAATATCGTAACTTGTATTGTACACTAGAGGCAATCAAAATCTTTGTAAGTAATTGCAAAAAAGAAAAGGGAGGATAGTTATTTATTTTCAACATCCTGAAAATCTTCAAAGGTATCTTCATCGAAGTTCGAACTTGTTTGGAGTTGTTCAAGGCACTTGGAGTCGATATCGAGAAAATTCAGTGGTAGGAAAACTGATTTTCAAGCGAGGTATGGTAGCAGACAAAATGCAGCAATAGGTCTATGTAGTACTGACCCATCGAGTTCACAGAGAATATAAGCTCCTCCATAGTTTCATTTGATAACGATAAGAGGGCCGACATATTATGGTTTCATCTTGCGATTGAGGGATTTTTTAATTTGCGTGTTTTGAAGTAGCACTAAATCTCCTATTGCAAAGTTGTAGCTGCACATCATATATTTGTGAGCAAGTTTGAAGCATTTTGCAGCTTCGATTCGAGATGCATAGACCTTCAAATATAATACTTTGAGGTTGTTCGATCATTTTTGTAAAGCTATGGCTTGTCAAGCTATGAGATTGGTTATTGATAAGATTGAATCGGGTGGCAGTTGTAAGTATGTTGCCTCAGAGATGTTGAGGGGTATTAGAGGATGTGCTCCTGTAACTGCGAAGTAAGGAGAACAACCCATGTGTTTACGAACTGTGACTCATTCTGCCCAAAATACTAAGTGCACCCCTGCTGACCATTTCACTTGTTCTTCATCAACAGCTTTAAATAATGATTGTTGAACATCGAAGTGGGCTTGTTCGACGAGTCCATTGGCATGCGAATTATAACTGCTAATTCAAATATGGTTAATATGATATTGTTTCACAAGATATTCCATAGCTGTGATAAATGCAGTGCCATTGTCGGTTATGATTTTGTATAGTGAGCCCCATTGACAAATAATGTCTTCAAAGATCCAATCACCCAGAGATGTGGCATTTTTGCATCAAAGTTTTTGCCATTCTGGATAGGTTGTTAGTGAGCATTGACCTTGTACAATGTATTTAAATCCATTCGAAGGTTGCATTTGCATTGTGTTGATATAGACTTTGCCAAAAAGGGGTGCTGGAGTGGCGACTGTGGGCAGAATTAGAACATTTTGCATCTGTCAAATTTGGCATAGGTGGCAGGTTCAAATATACCATGCGATGTCAACTTTCATGTTCAGCCACCAAAATTGAAGGGCAATAACTGATTTAGTAGTGAAAACCATTTTGTGTCCAATGTCATCATGAGCTGCGCGAATGATTTTGAGACAACATTCTGGAGGAGCAATGATTTTGTGAGCTTCATGGGAGTCTTTTCTTTATAGTTTGCCCAAGTCTAAAAAGAATTTGGTGCAATATTGAATAAAGGTAGCGTATTCTGCATCTGATAGATCAGGGGGTCATGTAATCATTTTTGAATGCGAAGTAACCTCTCGTCATTCGTTTTTGCATTATTTGATCATGGGACATCATTATAGGTGAGGTCCTTCCCCTTACTGAAATTTGAAGAGAGGGAGAGGGTTGAAATTCGATGCGAAGTAAATGGTTAGGTTGTAATAGGATTTATTTGATGTACGAAACTGTGAAGGCAGTCGATCCAGTCTCCGAAATTATCTTCATTATTGAGCTGAACATCTTTGTCTTGTGGGGGGCATCTCGAAAGTCCATCAGGACCATGGTGTGTCCCTGCGATGTGGACTAATGTAAAGTGAAAGGTTAGGATGGATACGATCCATCGATTGATGCTAGCGCTAGGTGCAATATCAGGATTTGAAAGCATGCCTTTAATATATCGTGCATCAACTTCAACAATAAGCCTTCAAACTCCTATTAGATACAATTGTAGTGCTCCGAGAGTGTGATATAGACTGTAAAGTTCGAGTTTTGGCTGCAAAAATTGGGATTTGCAGTCGTTAAGTGTAATCAATCTGAATCGACTATAATATCATTTTTGAGGGTTTTCAGGATCGCATTGGGCAAGAAAGAAACCAATAGCTATGTTTGAAGTGTCGACCGATAGGATAACCAGGGCTAAAGATGAGTAATCGATAGCTCAAATCACTGGGGAATTGATTAGAGCTGCTTTCAAATCTTCTTGGGCTGCTATTTGTTCTGCTCTGAATTTAAAAGGAACATCTTTTCGAGTGAGTTGGATCAGTGCTGCAGCTTGTTGAGCAAAATTTTGGATAAAGATATGACAAACTTCAATGGTTCCTAAGAATGCTTTGACTTTGGTGAGGCTTTGACATGGTCCCCACTTGCTAACAGCTGCGATTCGAGTAGAATCGGCCATACAACCTTCGATATTGCATCGATGCCCTAAAACAATTATTTTGGGGATGCAAAGATAGAGTTTCAGACCTGAAAATGTTCCTCCACAATACTTCATGTGCTGGACTATCCAATTTAAATTTTTGAAGTGCTCCCAGATGAAGCATCAAATAGCTGGATTCTCAGGAACTGTTGATAGGTCCACTGCACGCTTTAAAGTCTGGAGAAGTATTCCCACTCGTATTGACACATTATGACACACGCTCCAAACCACTACAAATGCCACTAAATCGACTTCGAACCATTTTCGCATGATTTCGCACTATTTCGAACAACTTCGCACTACTTCGAATCTTTTCGAACGCTTTTGGACCATTTCGCGACACTTCGAACGACTTCGGCTGCCGTATAGTTGTCCTCAAACAATTTCGATACACGTTGCACATTTGGAACAACCCAACTCACTGCATATCGAGTACTACCAGACAAAAGGAGGGATTACAAGAGACTTAGGATATGATAAGTGCGTTTTTGTGTTTCATTGATATATTAAAGCAATAGAACAAGATCTATTACCATACTGGGACAATGTACATTTTACTTATTATCATTTTTCATTTGTTTTGTGTTTTACAATACCTTTATTGCTGTGTACATTCCCTCATGTTTTTACAATTGTTCTTATTTCCTTTTTAGTACTATCTCTTCATTTTGTATATAGACTTGTGTTAGATACTTAGAATAAGGGAGAAATAGAACAACAGGAAACAGCACAAGTTACCCTCACAGTTATCGTCTGACTTAAGAGTCGTTCTCTTGAGTCTTAGCTTGCATCGTATCTTTAGAAGTTCTGCGAAATATTGCGAACTTCATCGAAACTATTGTATTCGCTCTCCGTTTTATCGCCCATTGCCTGTCTCCATTTGACAAACACCTCACATTCGTTAAACCTGCTGTTCAATATACTTTGAACCTCTTCAAACTTATTCGAACTATTTCGTGCATCTTTGAACTTATTCGAACCGCTTCGCACGCCTTCGAACTACTTTCGAACTCTTTCGAACAACTTTTGAACTCTTTCGAACAACTTTTGAACTCTTTCGAACAACTTTCGAACTCTTTCGAACAACTTTCGAACTCTTTCGAACAACTTTGTATGCCTATACAGACTTTTATCCACAGCCCTTACCATTTCGCGTTACTAAACATTACATTTTGGTCTCAGCGGTGATATTTAGTACCACCTCACACCCTTCCTCTGGCCTGTGTTATATCATCCAAAGCCATTAGTAGGTTTTGTTTGGGTTTCTGGGTTGAGTATCATCACTGTTTCGTAGGATTCACCAATCATTCTATATTCCGATTTTGGACCCTTAACCAGTGTGTCGTCGATGTAAAGGATGGTAATATGAGGAATTTCAGGCTGTAGAATAAATGTCACATTGTTGTGTAAGATAGGAACAGAATTTGTCCAACTGATGGGTAGGGTAATAATGTGAAGTGCTCTGAACAGTGTCTGAAATGTTGTCAGATCGCGAGATGATTCTGTGACTTTCCTTTCATTGAATGCCACATAGAGATAGGCAGTGGCACGGGTAACCCGCGGGTAGTTTTTGGGTTACCCATACCTGTACCCGTGGCTACCCGTACCCATAACCCACGGGTCATGAGCTACGGGTCGTGCGGGTACGGGTCCACATAGATGGGTCGAGTCGAAAAGTATGCATTAAGAATATATTAAACTAATATACTGTCCCAGCCATCCTCGAGCTCAGGCTCATCATCCCCTTCAACCTCCTGGAGGACTGTAACTGCCAAAACATCACTGTCCTTGACCAGACCCAGCAGACTCCACGAGCCTAAGCACAGAAGTGCCCGGGTGGACTGCGATGAGAGCTGGCTACGGACATGGGATAAAACGAGGCAGCCGCAGCTGAAGATACGCTCGATGTCGACAGATGTAGCTGAAATAGATAGTTGAGTTGACGATCATGTATCAAAAGAAAACGACGGCCCACCGGGGATTGTCAAGTAATCCAACGCCATATGCGAGAGGCACGGGTACATTCCCCGGTGCTCGTGCCACCACATAAGGACTCCCTCTACCATTTCTGGGTCGGTGCTGAGGTACCGGTCAAGCTCGTCCCACAATTCCTTCTGCATGGGGGCGCTGAGTGATGGAAGGTTGTCGAACATGTTTTTCGGCTTTGACGACGCCTGCCCGCAGATGTTAGCTTAGTTCTTGGGAGAACAAGGAGCATGCACCTTCGATGCCGCGTTTGACATCACCAGAGTTGGTCTTTCTTCCACACAAGCCTCTTCCTGTTTGTAAGATCGCTCAAACACATCACATACCATTTCTTTTGCTGTTTCAATCCATTCTTCTTCCCAGCCGGCTGTTCTAAAGTATGAGAGTTTATGACGAGGGTGCAGAACTGATTTCGGATGGAATTAGGAAAGGTTTGTTAGAGGAAACTTGAGTTACAGACCCATAGTGACACGGTACACCTCGGACGAATCTGTGAGCGAGTAGTATCAATTCAGAGTCTTCTTTCCAAGTTCCAGAGAGGCCTTGATGGCTGGGGAGAGGCTCCGATCGTGTGCGTGTGCAGTAAGCTTGTCGTTGATGAAATCCATGGCTGGAATAACGGTAGCAAGGTTGGGCATTGAGCGAGAGAAGAACAATGTCGCATCTTTCAAGACCTGTGCAGACGGCATCACATTGATGATGAGTCAGCAATCCGCGGATCGCTTACATCACTTACCTTGAGGACATCACTCAACTGCGCCGCAATCGTCCATTCCCATTCGCTCAACTCATAGTTTTGGAGCTCATTCTGCCTGTCTGCTGTCAGGATGTCGATTGCCTTGCGGTACTCGAGTGCGAACTTCAACATATCATAGGTTGAGTTCCAGCGTGTTGTCACATTGCAAGGCATGATCCTATCTGATGCTTTGAGTTCCTGGAGCAGTTTTTGCCAAGGAGGCAAGACAATTGTTGATGAGTTGATGACTTTGAAAGCAATTTTCTGAAGCTTCCAATTCCTGTAAGTAACATCCTCCCTGCACAATTGGTATCTCACCTTTACCAGAACGAGTTTGACTGGGCGAATATCTCCCTCAACTTGCTCACGCTCGGCGGGGGAAAGCAACATCATCTCATCGATCCATCCTTCTACATCATCGTCTGTCTCCATTTCCATGTCTGTGTCACCTGTCTCGCCGTCAATCTGACGTTGTGCCATAGCATCTATAGATTGTCATTCTTCGAGGTCCACATCCCCAGCCAGGTCCTGCAATTCTCACTCAGCCACGTCGCCCCGAAGTTCTTGTTCTGCATCATCCAGGTGTTGATCTTCTCGCATTTTCTGTACGTCGAACTGTTTTATTATAGATTTTGCCACAAGATTGACAATGTGCAGGAAGCATCATGTGTGGCCAACCTCGGAGAAGGAGGGAAGAATTTTTGCAAGCTCGGCTATCATGACATTATTACACAATGCGTTATCGCATGTAATACTCAGAATCTGTTGGAGGTGAGGCATTTCTTCCTCAGTTTTGGTTTGATCCTCACCTTGTCTGCTATTCCAAATTCCTGTAGGATCTTTGCGAATGCTGTTGCCAAGTTAAGTCCAGAGTGAGACTACGGAATGGGGCTCATCAGTGAACAGCAACTTCTAACCATGGTAGGTCCATACTTGTGCAACTTCAACAATATCTAATACGAGGCATAGCAGTGTACCATTTCGCTCAAGGTGAACTGTAAGCGCTACAAATGCCTTGTGGTTTGGGTATGTCCATGCGTCAGTTGCAAAGTTCAGTTCGCCATCATATGTCTGTATCCCCTCAGTGTCGTTCAAAGTGGGGCCCAAAGAAATGTCCACTTACCCGCAACATGTTCGCAATCCTCTGCCGCGTGTGTGCAAAAACCATTCGAACATCACGGGATACTGTCGAAGGCGAAGGTACGTAATATTCTGGCCGTCCTGTCTTCATCAAGGATTGAAAACCACGATCCTTTACAATCTTGAAGGGTCGAGCACTTTCAGAAACCCAGTGGACAATTTCAGCTCTAAGACAGCAAGTCAGGGAGGGATCTTTCTCGACGCTGTGATGGATGAACAAACTTTGTCTCCGTCTTTGTGTGTTGCCAGTGTGAGAAGGTGACCTTGCCTTTTCCAGCCCTTTCAAACAATGCAGTGATTGATCCATTTGGGTGTCCTGATGTTATTCCAGTGTGACAAGCCTCGGAAGCATCCTTCATTTTGTCGGCGGCTTCGATTGTTTCTGCCCCCCAACATTGCTTGGCATGCTTTCGTAAATTGCTGGTCGATTTTGCATTGGCCTTGTCCAAATAACGACGTATCCTCTTCTGGCAACCTTTGGCGGCACAGGCAAAGACATGGAAGCGACGTCCTTTATCATAATCAATAGTTGGTACTGGGTGGAAGAAGGAGTAAATTGGTGCATTCCAGTCCTTTTTCAAACGTTCTGAGCATTGTAATGAGCATCTCTTTTTTTTGTCACAGGGACTGAATGGCGACATACCGAGCTCAACATCTGCGGCCTCTTCTGCCTCTTCCACCTCTGCGTCTGTTTGACCAGTACTGCTATCGATGATGGATGGTTCATCACTCTTGTTACTGCCGGTGTCGGATAACGATATAGTATCCCCAGTAAGTCCTTTTCTCTTCTTTTTTGGCAATAGAGCCTTGACGACTTTTGATGCTTTCCGCTTTAGGGTTTCGACGACTTTTGTTGAGCGTTTTATGGATCCATCAGATTTGCGCGAAGCAGGCATGATGCTGGGTCCCTATTTCTTTTTTTGTCATGTTCGTGTAGTTATGCTCGAAACTCCGCCACTGTACAGTTGTGGAGTTGGGCAATGTAGTGTACCTTAACTTTGATCTCCTGGTGCATGGGTTTGTGCGGGTCATGGGTCCCAGAATGGTGACCCGTACCCGTACCCGTCACTACCCATACCCGTAACCCCTACGGGTTACCAAACCCATGCCACTGCCTAGTGGAATGTGGATTGAAGGATCGTAAGCGAGGCCAAGTTCGTGACAAATTTCTTCGGACATTGCAATAATCAAAGAGCCGGGGTCTACAACACTTTTGACTGGATTCCCTTCATTGACATTCATAATAATTGACCTAATTGAATGGCATTCCTTTGCAGCAATGAAGGGTTTTGGAATATCGCCAGGTCAAAGACTGTTAATATAAGTTTCAAATGGATCATCAATTATGAAAATCTCATTGTTAAGCAGATTCATGGCGTTATTTCCTTCGGACTGCTGAATTCGATGTGGAGTTACCTGTTCCTTCCATTTTGTATGAACTTCAGGTGATAGAGACAACAATTCCTCAGGCATTAGTGTGATAATCAGTGTCTTCATTGAACAAGCAAAAACATCTTCCATGATTTTATTCTTTTGAATTGGCACTTGGGTATGGTGCAAAGGACCATCTTTGCCTTTACCTTTTGCAGTTGATCCAAAGTTTTGTTCGTGTGGTGGTAGGGACAAATTTTCTTTTGTAGCAGCGTAAGGATGAATAACAGGCTGCAAAGTTGTTTCCGAAGTTGAAGATGATGCTGAAGTTGAGGTTGGTAGGTTTGTTGCCATAGACAAGATGGATGACACAGGTACTTGTAGAGTCAATTGTTTGACTGCCGCAGTGTTTGGGGAGACCGAAGGTCGAGAGACAGGGACTGTTGGTATACTCAAATTAGTTTTAGCAAAGGTCCTACCACTTCACAAAGCATATATCTCTTGTTTGAGATTTGCAATGCAATCTTTGGGTGTTGCAGATTGTTCAGAAACCTGGTAGATGCCCCTAGGTGGTGTCGAAGTAGCCATTGAGGATGCGATGTTGTACATGAGTGATGATGCAGTTGTAGTCGAAGAATTTCATCGAGTCCATTTGTCGATTCTGTCTTTGATAAAGTGACCAGAAATGTTTTGAGGGGTGAACCATCCATTTGGAAGCATGATTTTTTCTTCGTTGTTCTTTTTACACTTTCCTTTGTTGATATAGACTTGGCAAACCAAGCAGTTGCTAATGAAATGACCAGTGAGTCCACAAAAGATACAAGCTAAATTTTCGAGCTGGTCCAAGCGAAATCCACTGTTAGTTCGAGGAGGATTAGTGGGTTTCAAACCTGCTAGAGCCATGACAAGTGTGGTTGTGAATTTTTCGAGAATTGCCAATAAGTCTTCTGATTTGATTTGTGTCAAAGATGTTGAAGTTGATGCTGAGGTTTCTGAAGACTGTAATGATGCTGAATTCAAGATAATTGACCCTGCTAAAACAAATTTTGCTGCCACATGAATGTCGTCAAGTGGGTAGGCGTCATCTGGATAGTGGTCAGGAAATTTAAGTTCGAGTCGTCGTGCAATTCATGACCATAAACCTGGTTGAAAACCTCAGATGAATGCTCTACTTTGTTCTGCCTCCAAAATTTGGCCTTTAGAGAGTAGGAACTTCATAATGTTGTAGAATGACCTGTAATATAATTCTAAATCACTTGTGTTAAAGCTACCCATTTGAAGTTGTTCGCCAATGAGTTTGTCCATGTCCAAAATTGACCATTTTTGATCATCTTCAGAACCAGGATATAGTCTGTGGATTGCGATGTGAAAATCGTGAAATGAAGTGCCAGTTTTGTATTTGGGAATTGATTCCCAGAGTTTGGACATATCGATATCGACATATTGACAGGCATGCTTCTTCATAAGTTTGGGATCCATAACATTACAGTCGATAAAGAGTATTTCGAGCTCGTTAAAGTATCGATGTAGCTCTTGAGGTTGAGTAGGGTCAAATTTAGGTGCTGTAGAATGTCCATGAGCTGGCATTGTTGCTTGGGTGGCCATAGATGTACCGATTTGAGGAGTTAGAACCTAAGCAAAGGATGGTAGATGTGTCAAAGTGGCTGGAATAATGAACGATGTGGTAGATGATGAGGAAGAAGAGGAAGACGAGGTTGTAGATGAGGAAATAGGTGAAGAAAACAGACAACAATGTGTGGATTCAGCATCAGAGACAGGAATTAGGATATCTCCTGATTGTTCAAGAGATTCAAAGGCCTGGCGAGTCTCGATTCTAAGGTTTTGAGCTTGTGTTGGCCTAAGCTGAGAGATTTGAAGTGGATTAGGCAATGAAATGATTTAGAAACCCCTCGCGGTGGGCTCCAAAATGATAATACTTGACCTGGAAACCTAGCAAAAACCTGTTAAAAGGCTTATGAAGTATAACTCAGGCTAGAGGAAGGGTGTGAGTCAGTACTAAATATCACTGCTAATACCAAAACATTGTTTTAGTGATGCGAAATGATAAAGGATGTGATGAATAGTCTTTTTAAAGCATACAAAGATGTTCGAGAAAGTTCGAAATTGGTCCAAAGACATGCAAAGTAGTTTGAAATAGATTCAAATGGGTTCAAAGTTGTTTGGGTGAGTTCGAGGGGGTTCAAAGGTGTTCGACTGATGTCGAGATATGTTTGACAAATAAATATAGCAGTTACAAAGTGGGTTTTTATCAATGATAGGCGATGATGAGTTGAGAACGAATACGAAAGTTCGAGGAAGTTCACGATATTTCACAGAACTTCAGAGATTTGATGCGAGGTAAGACTCAAGAGAACTGCTCTTAAACCTGACTATAGTGGAGAGGGTAACCAGTTCTCTGTTTTTCTAAGTAACTAGTACAAGTTTATATACATTTTTGAAGAGATAGTACTAAAAAGGGAACTAAAACCTGTGTAAAACATGAGGTGATATATCAAACAATGAGGACTTTGTAGATCATAAAATAAATGAGAAATGACAAGTAATTGAAACATACATGCCCCCATATGGTAAAAGTACTTATCTTTTGCTTCAATATATCAATGAAACATAAAATTGCACTTATCACATCCTAAATCTCTTGTAATCTCTCCTTGTGTCCAGTAGTGCTTGATATGTGATGTAATAACTTGTTCCAGCTGTGCAGCATGTATCAAAAGGGTCTTAGACACAGCCATGCAGTGGCCAATGTTATTTGAAGTAGTACAAAGTTGTTCTAAGTGTCACAAAATCGTTTGAAATCATTTGAAGTCATTTGAAGTAGTGCGAAATAAATCAGAAAGAATTTGAAGTCAATTTCGTAGTATTCATAGCAGTTCGGAGGGTCTATCAACATTATTCGTGCCATTGTGCTGTGTAATCTAACTTAAGCTACTCCCGACTCACTATTAAAGGTGGAGTCTGGACAATGACTGTGGTAGCCATAGGCAGTAGGCATGTGACCTGATGTGTCTAGTGATGAGGAACAGTCCAAGAAAGTGGTGGGTGAGTTTCTTGGATGGACATGTGGTGGAAATGTCACTAGAGTCAAGATAGACACAGTCACCAACCTTACATGTGGGTGTGGGTGAGCAATGCTGGTTGTAGAAGTGTGCCATGTCATCCTTTGCCTTGGCCAAAGCTGACTTTGCCTCCTCCAAGGGGTCCTTTATCCACTCTGTGAACTCATTCATCATCTCCAAGTGCGAGGGTGCTTGTTGAGGCTCGAAGCCCATGCGTGTGTACTGCACTGTGTTAGGAAGGAAGGGAGTTTGTTGGGTGGAAGAGTGAACATGATTGTTGTATCCAAACTCAGCCATGGAGAAGAGATCTTCCCAATTGTCCTGTTGTTTGTTGATGAAGATATGGATATACTGCTTTAGTTCTTGGTTGACTCGTTCTGTCTGTCCATCTGTCTGTGGGTGGTAGGTGGTTGAGGTGAGAAGCTTCATCCCCAGCAGGTGATACAGTTCTCGGATGAACTCTGCAATGAGTTGTGGTCCTCAGTCAGAAAGGAATGCGCCAGGCAGTCCATGGAGCTTTCACACATGGTGCAAATAGAGTCAAGCCACTCCAAGTGCAGTGACAGTCATATGAGTGGGGATAAAATGAGCTCGCTTCCTAGCAGAGTCCACTGTGTATATTACTGCACCAAACCCATTGGACTCCAGTAGTTCCACCATGAAGTTCACACTAGTGACATCCCAATGATTATTTGGGACTGGAAGGGGATGTAACTCACCCATGGGCTTTCACTGTGAAGTCTTGGTGCATAGGCAGAGATCACAGGTACAGCAGTACTGACCAATGAGTCAAGACATTTGGGGCCACCAATAATTCCATGATATGAGTTCCAATGTCTTCCAATGCCTGGAGTGGCTGGCAATGAGTGAGTCATGGTGCTAAGAGATGAGTCATCATTGAAGCTAGGGATCATTAGGGACATAGATGTGGTCACAGAAGTATAGGATGTTGGCCTTTTCTGCCCACTCTGCTGTCCAAAGTGAAGTGTGGATCCCTTCCTCAGCTCCTTCACTGCCAGAGCCACAGCATCCTCATGTAAACTGCTACAGTTCACATGATGAATGTCACATAGGATACTATGCTCCTCACCTTCCAAGGTAACACCTTCTAGTGCATGTACTATAAACAGATCAGGTTGCAACAACACAATACCTTGATTGTTGTTGCTTCCATTCCTGTGGTCCAGACAACAAGAGAGGGCATTAGTCTTCCCTATGCTGCATCCTGGGCAATGATGCAGGGAGAAATCAAACCTGGAGAGATAAAGGGACCAGTGGACTTGGTGACGATTAAGTTTCTTGGTGGTCATGAAGTACTCAAGGTTCTTGTGGTCCATCCAGATCTCAACCTTGTGTTGAGCACCTCCAGGAAATGTCACCACTCCTCTAATGCCCACATTATTGCCAGCATCTCTCTGTCATGGATCTCATAATTGCATTCCACAGCACTAAGACTCTTTGAGTAGAAGGCAATGGGGTTCCATTTCTGGTCCTCAGGAGATTGGTGGGACAGCACTGCGCCCATCACAAAGTCTGAGCTGTCAGCTTCTATATGAAAGGAATGCGAGTCATCAGCAAAGGTAAAGATTGGAATGGAAGTGACAATCTCTTTGAGCTTCTCAGAAGCCTCCTGCTGTGCATTTTCCCCCTCTCATCCCTTCTTGCCAGTGAGGTCAAATAATGGGCATGCATGGTGGGAAAAATCTTTAATAAAGCACCGATAGAAATTGATGAAGCCTAAAAAAGACTGCATTTCTTTCTTGTTCATGGGTGTGGGCCAAGTTGTAATGCCAGCAACCTTGACCAGGTCCATCTCCACCTGTCTATCTGAAATGATCAAGCCCAAGTACTTAATCCATGTCTTTTCAAACTCGCACCTGTCATGACAAAGGTAGAGTTTGTGCTGCCAAAGTCACTCTAGCACCAGGTGTGTGATTCAATGATGTTCATCAAGGTCTTGAGTGAAGATGAGAATTTCATCAAGGTAGACACAGACCACACCTTCCAATATGAGATCATGAAAGATGTTGTTCATCATGGTCTGAAAGGTGGCAGGACTATTAGTGAGACCAAAGAGCATGACAAGCAGCTCAAAAAGACCATGGTTTGTGCAAAAAGCTGTCTTCCACTCATCCCCTTCCTTCATCCACACATTGTTGTACCCCCAACAGACATCAAGCTTGGTGAAGTAACACATCCCGTGGAGTTGGTTGAGGAGTTTGGATATGAGGAGTAGTGGATAGCGGTTCTTGACTGTGATGTCATTGAGGCATCAATAGTCTTGAACCAGTCAAAGGGACCCATTCTTCTTTTTAACAAAGAAGACAGGCAAGGCCATGAGTGACTTTAAAGGGCAGATACAACCAGAAGCCAAGTGTTCATTGATGAACTTGTCAATTGTCATTGTTCTTCAGGGGAGAGAGGATAGACCTTGTAGGAGGAGGGCATGGCACCCAGCATGAGCTCAATTGCATGATCCCATAGCTTACAGCTAGGAAAGGAATCAAAAGATTCCTTGAAAAAAACATCCTTAAAGTCATGCAGGTGAGGAGGTACCAAGTCAGTGAAGGATTTGGGTGCACTGTTCTTGTGGAAGGCCTCTGCGAGGTGCTGGGAGACATTTGAGGTGGCATGCACCTCATGCGAAGGGTTAATAGCAGTGTAGAAAATTTAGCCACCTTCCTTGATCTTCTCCACTTCCTCCACATCACTCAAGCCTCACTTAATAGTGAGCTAACAGAGGGGAATCCAAAATTAACATTATACTACATAATACAAACACTTCAGGTGCACCTAACAGAGGTGAACCCAAAGAGAAAGCTCTAAGGACCCATCTGTCAATGCCCAGTATATGTGATAGAGCCAAAAATCAAATAGTAAGCTAAAAATATCAAAAAGATGGAAATAGGTGGATCAAGCTGTGGAATGATGTCACCTTGATGGGTAAATATCCAGAAGGGGTCCTGCTTCTAAGAATAGAACTGTCAACATGTACCAACATGGAAAAAACCAAAATATAATAATAAAATAGAAATAAAATCATAGAAAATTATAGAAAAGGCAGAATAGAGTGAAATAAAATATAGAAAAATATGGGATGAATGCAGAAAATTGCCAAGATGCCTGGGGTGCCTCCCTTTCCCCTTACACAATTGACCTCAGGATTATGGTTATGAAGCCACAGGTAGCACAAAATCACCTCCTGCTTCTCCAGTTGGATTATAGCGAAGAGAGCCCATTCACTGTGGTCCTTTTACCAGAGGACTAGGTCGACAACCTCCCGAATCACCCCAGTTTCATTTGGGGAGCTGTCCACATTGTAGACAGGTATGGGTTGAGATAGTGAGCAGGTATTCAGTTATTTTTGTTGAACCAGGTGTGAATCAATGAAAAGGCCCATGGCACCTGAGTCCAGGAGAGCAGAGATACTGAGCATCTGCCCTGTATCTGTAGTCTGCAGCTCAATCTTCAATTCTAGTAATCTCTGGGAGGGGGTGGATGCCACAATGTATTTGTGTGATAGATTGTGCTCCCAAGATTTTAATCTGGGAAGAGGAGGAACAGGTGTGAGTGGAGCAGGTGTGACTTCCATCGAGCTAAGGGACTCAGGGGGGAAGTTGGTTGTAGAGTGAAGTTTTTCCTCAAATGGGTCAACCAGTAGGGCATCAAAGCAGTTACTGTTGGGCAGTTGGGACAGACAGTTAGAGGGATTGGAGGCATGTGTGGTCATAGTGGCATGCAGTGTAGTGTTAAAAGCTGCATTCATGAGTCAGTTCTCATCACAGACAGAAGCAGCTTTGTACCAAACATCAATATTGTCATCAGCTGGGCATCCCTTAAACATCTGTGCAATCTGGTCCTGAACCTCTCGATTGAGACCATGATGAAATTTAACCACCACTGGTAACCCATTCTCATATCCCGCCATGTCCACTAAATCCCTAAACTCATCAATATAGTCATCCACAGATTGGTGCACTTGGTAATATAAGAATGACTCAAGGTGCATTGCAGCTCATTGGCATTTGTGGAGAGGGCAGAAGTGTTGTACAAACTCCTCCCTAAAGTCATCCCAAGAGAAAAAAGGGAGGGAACTGAGTTTCTGGGCTTGGCGCAAAATGCGGTCAACATAGAGGTAGGTGTGCTCAGACTTCATGTATGTAAAGGCCCAATAAATTTTTGTGGTGTCATCTAGGAATTGATTAGGGTGAAGACTGATGTATAACTCACAGGAGTTGAGGAAAAAATGTCCGTGAGAGCGTGCACCATTAAAGTTGGCAGGAGGGGACAGTTTAATCTGTGTGCCAGTAGTATTAGGTAGAGCATCAATGCTGGAAGCAGTTGGAGTTAGAATAAATGGGATATTAGGTGAGGGACTAAGCTGCAGGGTATTAACAAAGCTTTTGATGTATGATTTAGGCAATTCAATTTGTGCACACAATCCAGTAATGGTGCCTTCAAGTGCTTCAATGCATTTTTGGGCATCCATGGTGCATGGTGGTGCATCAAGTGGAGATAAGCATGCATTTAAGGTGGGGGTGTCAATTATGTCCTGGGGAATGTCCTGTAGGCACAGAACACATTATATCTGCAGTGCACTTTGATTCTGGGCCTAGGGAGAGAGTTTTCTACTGTAAGGGCAACCTCAAAGCCTCACTTAGGAGTAAGCTAACAGAGGGGAATTTAAAGTTAATATTATACTACATAATACAGACACTCCAGATGCACCTAACAGAGGGGAATCCAAAAAGAAAACCTTAGGGACCCATCTGTTGATGCCCAGTATATGTGATAGAGCCAAAAATCAGATAGTAAGCTAAAAATAGCAAAAAGGTGGAGATAGGCAGATAAAGCTGTGGGATGACATCACCTTGATGGGTAAATGTCTAGAAGGAATCCCACCTCTAAGAATAGAACTGTCAACATGTACCAACATGGAAAAACTGAAATATAATAATAAAATAGGAATAAATCATAGAAAATCATAGAAAAGGCAGAATAGGGTGAAATAAAATATATAAAAATATGGGACAAATGCAGAAAATTTCCCAGATGCCTGGAGTGCCTTCCTTTCCCCTTACACAGAGCACATTAACCAAGAGCTGGAGCAGTACATCTACATCTACTATATATGTTATGACTGTTTTGTGGGAGTGATAGCGAGCTAAATAAGGGAGTTTTTCAGCTGAGAATGGTGATTGATCGGTGATGATTGATGGGACGATGTGTATAACATATGCTACATTCATTTTGTGGGAATGATGGGAGTGATGGTTGATGGGATTATCTAAAATTTGTCAGGCTTGGTCAGAGCTGTGCAAAATTTGTCAGAAATGATGGCATTAGTCAGAGCTGACTAAAATTTGTCAGCTCTGACAAATACAACTGGGTTTGAAATGTGGACATCCCATATGTAATAGTACCGGTCAGTAACAAGTCAATACAAATTTGTGATTTGTAACAAAGTGTGTAACATGACAATACAAATTTGTAATGAGGTCAGTAACAAGTCAATACAAATTTGTAGTGAGGTCAGTAACAAGTCAATACAAATTTGTAATCAGGTCAGTAACAGGTCAATACAAATTTGTAATCAGGTCAGTAAAAAGTCTGAGTCAGTAACAGGTCAATACAAATTTAATGAAGTCAGTAACATGTCAATAGAAATGTGTAATGAGGTCAGTAACAAGTCAAATACCAAAAAGGGAGATTTCTGTGCATAAAATTTTGGTTGCGATATAGTGGACACCTACTTTCATGCCTCTTCCAGAACATGCACAACATGACCAAACAGCTGACATTTCCTTACATGTGGAGAGAGAGTGCATGACAATCAGTTGAGTACCTCTCTTCACACAACATTTGGGGCTATAATAGTGATACTATTGCAATTGCTATCTATTATCAAATAGCAAAATTGTGATTGTTATTACATAAGTGTTGGAATTGGCTATTGAAACTTGAAAACAGTTGAATTACAGTGAGTGTTGTGACAACTGGCTGTTAAAGGAAGTTGTTGCTGACCTTACTTCAGCTGTGCTGGATTGTTGACTATTGAACCAAATTATTATTGGGCTTTACCATTACTAAATATGTGAGTGGTGTTGGCATATGTTGCAATAATAATGGCTGATTAGAGTGTTTGCAGGAATCAAAGTAGACCTTCTACACCAGAAGTGGAAAGGGCTAGAATTAGAGATGCAGACCATCTGGAAAGGTTGCAGATGACCAATCCTGATGAGAGGAGAAGCAGAGTCAGAGTGACTGCCCCTGGTGAAGGAATTGTTCCACTGAACTATGGAGCTGCATTGGCAGCTCAGATACCACAGGTGCAGATGCCTGCTGATTGGGATGCACCAAGGCAGTTTGAATTGCCTGTTGTACCTCCTGCTCCTATACCACCTAGGAGAGGTAACAATGGACTGGGAGTAAATGTAGCTGCCACTATACCACAAGTGCAGCTGCCAGCAGAGTGGAATGCACCTTTGGCCAATCCTATTCCTGTGATTCCACCTGCAGCTCAGTTAAAAACAAGGAGGGGCAGAGAAAGAGGAAGAGAAAGAGGACTGGGACCATTGCATAATATTTCAGGTGGTCAAGCAGATCCTGCACTCAATAATCTGCATAGGGGACATATTGCATTGAGGGAAAGGACTGCAGATTATGATGCACATCTTCAGGAGTTACAACAAGCTGAGGCAGCTAAGAAGTATCAGCATCAGCAGGAATTATTACAGAAGGTTGCTGAGGAAAGAAGAATTGCTGAGGCTGTTGCTGCCAGAGAGAGGATATCACAGCAGGTGGCTGAAATGAGTAGGCAGCATAATCTGCAATTGCAGCAAGTGATTGAAGAGCAGCAAGCTGCTAAAGTGGAAGCAGCTAGGAGGTATAATTGGCAATTGCAGCAGGTGGCTGAAGAAGAGCAGCACAGGCAATTGCAGCAGGTGGCTGAAGAAGAGCAGCACAGGCAAGCTGCTGCAGCTGAAGAGTATGCACATAGGCAAGCTGCTGAAGCTGAAGCAGTTGGATGGCACAATCAACAATTACAGTGGCTGGCTGAACTGGAAAAGCAGAGGGAAGCTGCTGAAGCTGAAGAGCATGCACAAAGACAAGCTGCTGAAGCTGAAGCAGCTAGGCAGCATACTTGGCAATTGCAGCAGCTGGCTGAACAGGAAAGGAACAGGCAAGCTGCTGAAGCTGAAGCAGCCAATCAACAATTGCAGGAGCTGGCTGAACAGGAGCTGGAGAGGCAGGCAGCTGCCCAGCAAGCTGCTTTAGCTGCTGAGCCACGATATCATGATCCACCCAGACATATTAATATAGAGGCTGCATTGCAAGAACATAACAGGTGTAATCAGGAATGGGCTTTCAGGATGCATCAGATGTGGAGAAATGAACAGCTTGCAGATGAGCAGGCACAGATGGATGAGGCTGAGGAGCTACAATGTTTATCCATTGCAGACAGGAACTTGCATCAATGAATGATGAGGTTGGATCAATTGGCAAACAATATGTCTGGAGATCGGATTAATCAATATCGAGCTCAAGTGGATGCACAAGCAGAACAAATTTAGATGGATAGGGAAATGGCTGCATTGTTGGCTGCTGAGTATGAAGAACAGAGGAATAATGAGATTGCTTTGAGGAGGGAAATGGAGAATGAGGAATTTGATGATGATGATGGGAGCCAGTCTTCTTTGCAATTTCCACCTTCTCCCCTGCCATCAGATTATTATGATAAATTTGGAAGGGTGACCACTTTCAATTTCCACCATCTCCTATGCCATCAGATTATTATGATGAGTTTGGAAGGGTATCTCCTCTACAATTTCCATCTTCTCCTCTGCAATCTTCATCACCACTGCTGCCTGACCCAATGTTCTATGTTCCTTCATTGCCACCATCTCCCACACAATCTCCTTCACCGCTGCCACCTGCTTCATTCTTAAATCCCCCAATGTTGCCACCTTTGCCTCCACCTATGCCTGTCCCTCTACCTCCACATCAACCTGCAAGGTTATTACCACTTGGTCATGCACCTTATCAGGAGCCGATTCCCAGACATTCACTTGGACCCATAAATGTGGAGTGTCCACACTGCCATGCCTTGCATTTTGATTGTGAAAAACTGTCCAGGTCTACCAGAGCTGTGCCAAAGTTTGGAAGTTGCTGCTTGCAGGGACAAATTCATCTGCCATCTTTCTGACCTGCTCCTGCCACATTGCGAGATCTGTTGTGTGGCAAAAGTCCTCTTTCTAAGGAATTTAAAACAAATATCTGACAGTACAATGCTGCATTTGCATTCACTTCTTTGGGTGTCAAAGTGGACCATTCTGTCACAGGTACATCAGGTGTATACAGCTTTCGTATTCATGGCAATCTTCATCATCTTTCTGGAGCACTTCCGCCATCTCCTGGACAGCCTGCAGCCTATGCACAGCTCTATATTCATGATCCTATTGCACAGCTTGATATTCATGAGCGGAGAAATAATAATCTCAACTCAGTTATCATGACAGAGCTGCAGGCCATGCTAAATAATACCCATCCTTATGTGCCTTTATTCAAGCAGGCATTTCAGATCATGAGGGAAAAGCCTCCAGAAGAGCAGGACAATGTCTCCATATGGCTGCGATCAGATAGAACCCAGGATTTACATCAGTATAATCTCCCTACAGCCAATGATAAAGTGGCAGTTATTATTTCAGGTGATGGCTGCGAGGAATGGTCTAATCACAAAGATATTGTTCTCAGGCTGAGAGGGGGAGGGCTTAGGCATATCAGACAGTTTCATCCATCCTATTCAACTCTGCACTATGTCTTGCTCTTTCCTCATGGTGAAGATGGATGGCACCCAGATATACCTGCACACCAAGGTGCATATGGAGCCAGAAGAGTTCCCAATGTAAGTCAGAGATGCTACCATGCTTATCAGTTGCATCCAAGGCCAGGAGAGCAGCCACCATTGTTTTGGGGTGGAGATCTTTTGCAGCAGTATGTTGTAGATGCTTGGGCATCTATTGAACAGAATATGTTGAACTGGGTCCAACATCACCAGAAGGAGCTTAGGGCTGATGTGTATGCTGGATTGAGGGATGCTGCCATAGGTGACCGGGATGAAAATATCAATCTAGAAAATCATGGGAGTCACATCATTCTTCCATCAACCCATATAGGCAGTGAAGGCAAATGAATCAGTTTTTCCAGGATTCTATGGCCATTTGTCACTTTTTTGGCAAGCCAGATCTCTTTCTCACCATGACTGCCAATCCACAGTGGCCAGAAATTTAGGAAGCTCTGTTGCAGGAGGAATCACCCAATCCATGTTTTAGCACCCATGGAAAAAAGCAGGAAGCTTATGACAGGCCAGACATTGTTGCATGTGTCTTTAAACAGAAAAAGAATGCATTGATCAAGGATGTCAAGGATGGTGTTTTGGGTAAAGTGGTGGCACACATCCATACCATCAAGTTTCAAAAGAGAGGCCTTCCACATATGCACCTCCTTATATTTCTCGATCCAGCCGACAAAATCCATGATGCACATGATGTTGATTCCATTGTGTCTGCTCAGATTCCTGACCCTGTCACACAGCCAATGCTCTATCACACTATAACTACCTGCATGCTTCATGGTCCTTGTGGTCATGATAAACCCAAGGCTTCATGCATGGTCGACAATAGGTGCAGCAAGAGGTATCCCAAGGAGTTCAGAGAACAAACTTCCTTTACTGCAAACAATTATTCTGATTATGCCAGACCCAACAATGGTAAAACAGTGAGGAAGCATAATTATGTCTATGATAACAGACATGTCATCCCACACAATCCTTATTTGGCTGCAAAGTAAGGAGCACTTATTTCAGAACATGCTTATCAGTTAACAACTTGGTTCATTTGTCAGATACAACTGTCACATCAATGTTGAGATCTGTTCTTCAGTAGAGGCTGTCAAGTACATCCACAAGTACATATACAAAGGCCATGACAGGACCATGATTGAGATTCTCGACCAAGATGGAGATGAGGTCAAGGAGTATCTGGATGCATGTTACATTGGATCTGTGGAAAGCTGCTGGCATATAAATGAATTTGAGATGCATGCAGAGTCTCCTCATGTTTATCATCTGCCTATCCATCTGGAAGACCAGCAAATGGTCTACTTCAATGCAGACAACAATACCAATGAGGTTTTGGAAAGGCCTGCTGCCAAGACCACATGTCTCACTGCTTGGTTTGAAGCCAACAGAAGATATGAAGCAGCACGTACTGTCACCTACCAGAACTTTTCTCAAGCATGGGTCTACAATGGAACCAAGAAGCAGTGGAACCCAAGAAGACATGGCGAGGCTGCTATTGGCAGAATGTACTTTGCTTCTCCTGCTCAGTGGGAAAGGTTCTACCTCAGGCTGCTCCTTACTATTGTCACAGGGGCAACATCATTCCAGCACTTGCGCACTGTCAATGGTGTCATCCATAATACATTCAAGCAGGCCTGTGTTGCATTGGGTCTTTTGCAGGATGACCAGAAATGGATCCAGTGTCTTACAGATGCAGCTTGGTTCCTCTCTCAGATTGCTCTTTGCCACCATTCTTCTTCATTGCAATCCAACATCTCCTGACATCGTGTCGAACCAGTTCAAACATCACATTTGTGATGACCCCAGAGTCAAGCTTCTTTCAATCTATCCAGATACAGACTTTACAGATGATCAAGTCTACATGTATGGCTTGCATCTCATCAATCAGATCCTTATCAGATCAGGCAAACAACTTTCTGATTATCCAGAGATGCCCACCATTGAAGGAAACTGGCACATTGATATTCCTGCCAATAGGCTTTTGCAGGAACAGAGGGATTACAATGTTAAAGAGTTGGCCATCACTGTCGCTTACAATCTCCAGCTTTTCAATCACAGGCAGAGATGGGTTTTTGATGCTGCAATGGATTCTGTCATCAATAACAAGGGAAAGCTCATTGTCCTGCATAGTGCTGGAGGTTGTGGAAAGACCTTTGTCTGCAACACCATTGCAGCTGCTGTTCATGCTCAAGGGGAAATTGCTCTCTGTATGGCATCATCTGGAATTGCTGCATTGCTTCTAGAAGGTGGTCACACAGCACATTCCATGTTCAGAATCCCAATCAAAATTGATGAGGCCTCTACTTGCAGAATACTTTGAGGTTCAGATTTGCACCAGGTCCTTGATCAAACTTCCATCATCATCTGGGATGAAGTTTCTATGAGACCTTGCCATTACCACTCTGTCAACATCAATTTCCAGTTCACTTGGCATTTGCCATGACTATCAACAAGTCACAAGGCCAATCTGTACCCCATGTTGGTTTGGACTTGCAGACACCAGTGTTCTCACATGGGCAGCTATATATTGCACTGTCAAGGTGTACATGTGGAGAAAGGATCAAGGTGCTGTTGAATGAAAACAATGGAAATGACAGAACTGCCAATGTGGTATACAAGGAAGTGTTAAATGGAGTTGTTTAGCAAAGGTGAGTAACTTGAGAGATTATTTACAGGAATTGGAAACTAATATAGATATCAAGATAGACTTGGACTTGGATTTAGATTTAGATTTAGATTTAGATTTAGAATTAGAATTATAATTAGATTTGGATTGTACTTGGATTGAATCAAATGGTTGAAAAATTTATTGTGAGAAGACTTTAGGGCAGGTTACTAAACCTTGGTGTGTATTCAATAACAAGTCAATAAAAGTTTGTAATAATGTCAATAACAGGTCAATACAAGTTTCTAATGATGTCAATAACAAGTCAATAACCAGTGAATACAAATTTGTAATAAAGTCAATAAAAGTTTGTAATGATATTAGCAACACGTTTGTAATAATGTCAATAACACGTTAATACAAGTCAATACCAAGTCAATCAAGAAGATCAAAAGAATCTCTCTTCAAAGACAAGGAAGAAATGAAAGCAGGGCGAGTTCAGTTCAAAATGGACATGGTTTTGTATAAAAAGAGTGTCTAGAGTAGCTGAAAGCAAAGGAGTGTAATCTATTACATATGCTATGACCATTTTGGTCATTGAGTAACTGTAGTGGGATTAAGCATTGTGTTACATATATGTGAGCTGGCCTATGCCGGTGTCAGGCTGAGCAAGCAAAGTGAGTGAACACCATGACAAAGGCATGAGTCATAAGCTCATCTTCATAAATGAGCAACAGGACAATTGGAAAGACCTCCTCCCTATGGCCAAGTTTGGGTACAACAATCATGTCCACTCCTCCACCCAACAAACCCCATTCCTCCTCAACACAGGGCAACACCCATGCATGGGCTTCAAACCTCATCAAGCACCATCACATCTAGAGATGGTAAATGAGTTCACAGAACAGATGAAGGGCACCTTTGAGGTGACAGAGGTGGCACTAGCTAAGGCAAAGGACAACATAACATGCTTCTACAACCAGCATCACTCACCCACACCCATATATAAGGTTGGTGCTTATGTCTACCTTGACTCCAGTGACATTTCCACCATGTGACCATCCAAGAAACTCGCCCACCACTTTCTTGGACCCTTCCTCATCACCAAGTGCATTAGGTCACATGCCTATCACCTATGACTGCCACAGTCAATGTCCAGACTACACCCTATCTTCCATGTCATCAAACTGCTGACAGCCCCCATGGATCCATTTCCAAGGTGCACAACATGACCTCCTCTACCACCCACAGTCATTGAAGGCAAACCTCAGTATGAGGTTGAATCCATTCTAGATAGCTGTTTGCATCGAGGGAAACTTGAATACTTGGTACACTAGAAGAGTTATGGGTACAAAGAAAATTTTTGGATCACAGAGTCCAACGTGAATGCCCCATGCCAGGTCAAGAAGTTCTATCATCGACATTCCTTGGTACAATGCATTCAAGCACCTGACTTTGGCCAAATACAGTTTTGAATGCATCAGTGTGATGCATCATAGAAGGGGAGTGATGTAAGGGGAAAGGGAGGCATTCCAGGCATCTGGGAAATTTTCTGTGTTCATTCCATATTTTTCCATATTTTATTTCACCCTATTCTGCCTTTCCTATGATAGCATTGCAAATGAATTTTAGGAGCATAATTATTAGATGATGATTCTATGATTTTATCCTATTTTATGATTATTTTTCAGTTTTTTTTATGTTGGCACATGTTGACAGTTCTATTCTTAGAGGTGGGACCCCTTCTGCCTACTTCCACCTCTTTTCTATTTTTGGCCTACTATTTGATTTTCAGGTCTATTACATATACTGGGCATTGACAGATGGGTCCTTAGAGTTTTCTCTTTGGATTCCCCTCTGTTAGGTGTGCCTGAAGTGTTTGTATAATATGAACTTTGGAGTTCCCTCTGTTAGCTCACTGTTAAGTGAGGCTTTGAGGTTGCCCTTACACCTGCTCTGTATCTGTAGTTTGCAGCTCAACCTTCAACTGTAAAGAGCATTGGGAAGGAGTGGATGCCACAATATCCTTGCACAGCAGTTTGTGCTCCCATGATTTAATTTTGACAAATGGAGGAAAGGGAGTAGGAGGAGTGGGTGTGGCTTCTATTAAGCTAAGGGATTCAGAGGAAGGAGTGGCCATGGAGTGAAGTTTTTCCTCTGGTGGGTCAACCAGCAGGGCATTAGAGCAGTTACTGGTGGGTAGTGAGGGCAGATTGTCAGAGGAATTGGGATATGTGTGGTAGCAGTGGCACAGAGTGTAGTGTTAAAAGCCACATTCATGAGTCAGTGATGATACTCAATCTGGAAACCTAACAAAAACCTGTTAAAAGGCTTAGAAAGTATAACACAGGCTAGAGGAAGGGTGCGAGTTGGTACTAAATATCACCGCTGATACCCAAACATTGTGTTTAGTGATGTGAAATAATAAGGGATGTTGCGAATAGTCTTTATAGGCATACAAAGGTGTTTGAAAGAGTTTGAAATAGGTTCGAAGATGTGCAAAATAGTTCGAAGTTGGCTCAAAGAAGTTCAAAGAGGTTTGAAGTGAGTTTAAAGAAGTTTGTAGATGTCAGACTAATGTCGAGGTATGTCAAAAAACAAATATAACAAATAAGGAGTGTTTGTTGAGAGGCATTGATACAGCTCCCTATCACCCTGCGCCCATACTACACCATTTTTCATGATCGTGCGCACTGCTCGGACATCTTCTACTCACTTTGCACAGCGTGCTTTTGTGTGCCCAAGTGCGCTCCTGTGCACTTCCGCATGCCTTTGTCTGCTTCCTGCACTTCCATTGCACTCCTATGTGCACCCGTGCAGTCCATTGTGCTCCAGTGCGGTCCATTGCACTCCAGTGCGGTCCATTGTGCTCCAGTGCACTCCATTGCGCTTCAGTGCGCTCCTATGCGCTTTCGTGCACTTCCGCATGCCTTTGACCATTTAGGTGCACCTTTGCGTGCCCTTTTGTATTTCTACTGCGCTTTTGGTTTCCCATAGCTGCCAATTGTTGTGTGCCCTAAATGCGCCTTTATGCGCTTCAAACTGCCTCCATGCGCCCCCCCCACTCCTTATCTGCCATTTTCAGTTATTGTGCGCTCAATGCGCCTTTATGCACTCCTTTTATGCTTTACTCGCAACCCACATTCTTTGCTGCGCACTCACTGCACTATTCTTACCATCACACAATTCACCACTTCAAATGCGCTGCACATCACAGCTTCCATCTTATTGGCACATTTACTTGAGGCACACTGTGATTTCAACATGAGTGGACTGCGCATTCTTGCATAACTGGGGCGCTTTGTGCCTATTTGGCATTGGACTGTGCGCACTTGGGCGCTTTCACATAATCCCGGCACTTTGGAAGTATTTGGCCTCGCACAGCATCTCCTTATAGTTCTTCTGCATTTCCAATTGGCATCGCCTTATCTGGTAACTGGCACAGGTCGATCACATCATTATTACTAAGGCGCAGCATGTGACACATAACACTGAAGTGGATTAATTGGGAGGAGTGCACGAGACATAGAGTGCACCAAAAATAGTGCATCGCACTGGAACAGTTGGGTATTGGGTTATAGCATGCGCAAATCTTATTGGTTGAGGCAGCGGCATAGTGCGGTCAGGTTTAGATGGGCGAATGGGTGCACTTGTGGGTAGCGCATGGTGCTTCCTATTTTTATACTTTATTTCACCATTTTATCACATAAGCCATTTGTACATAGTAGCAGACAGATAGAGAATCCACAGGATCTTTCCCCCCCTCATAGTTCATAGCTCAGTCAGCATCGCACATAGTCTGTGCACCAGTGTCCAGTCCGTGCGCCTTTGTAGTGCGCCCCTTGTATAGCCACGTTTGCATATCATTTGTGTCCCCTCGTTGTATTGTTGTGTTTCATCTCTGTGTTGCGTCCTTCATCCTTGTTTGTGCACTCTTGCAGTGTGCCCTTCATATAGCCACATTTGTGCACCATTTGCGCCTTTTTCTGCATAGCCATGTTTTGCGCACCGTTGTGCCTTTTTCTGCCCTTTGCGCTTTCACTCCATTTGCACCCCTAACCTGTGCGCCTCCCTTTCAGCACATCCCAGTGCTGTCTTTGTCCCATTACACCTCCCGCCTTCATCATCCTCATCGTTGCACACTTTTGCGCTCCCATTGTGCATTTTTCCACATTGCGCATTTTTGCCCCTTTGCATTGCGCACTTTCCCGCCACTGCATATATCTTCCCTTTAGTGTACACTACTAGTGTGCACATTGAAAACCACCATACCAGCCTCTCTATAGTCTCCGTGCCCTGAAGGATGATCTAAGGCCCTCTAAGCGAACCCCCCCCTCACCCTGAGCATGCCTGCAGTTGTAGGTTAAATGTTCACCCCTTCTGTTGAGACTCTGCACCGATTACCAACTGAACACATCAGCGTAGGCAATGTGCGATAAAACAAGGAGTGAATACGATAGTTTTGAAGAAGTTTGTGATATTTCACAGAACTTAGAGATACGACATGAGCTAAGACTCAAGAGAATGGCTCTTAAATCAGACAATAAACAAGAGAGTAACTTATTCTCTGTTCCCCATTGCTTTTCTGTCCTTCTAAGTAACTAATACAAGTCTATATACAATATGGAGAAAGATTACTAAAAAGGAAACAAGAACATGTGGAAAACACAAGGCAATATGCACAGCAAATAAAGGTATTGTAAAACATAAAACAAATGAGAAATGATAATAAGTGAAACATACATTGTCCCAGTATGGTAAGAGTTCTTGTTCTATTGCTTCAATATATCATTGAAACATAAAAATGCACTTATTGCATTCTAAGTCTTTTATTGTCTCTCCTTGTGTCCAGTAGTGTTCAATATGTGATGCAGTGGCTCATGCCATATGTTTTATGTGTGTCAAAATGGTTTTAGAATATTTCTATGGTGGCTGATGTCATTCTAAGTAGTGCAAAGTCATTCAAAAACATTTGAAGTGTCACAAAAATGTTCGAAGCTATTCAAAATCATGCAAAGTCATGCAAAATAGTTCAAAAATGTTCAAAAAGTGTTCAAAGTTGATTTTGTGGCATTCATAGCAATTCAGAGTGTGTGTCATAATGTCTCAATATGGTTAGATCCTTCTCCAGACCTTATAGCATGCAATGGACCTATCATCAGTTCTCATCACAGAGAAAAGTGGCTTTGTACCAAGCATCAATAATGTCATCAGCTGGGAACCTCTTCAACATCTGTGCAATCTGATCCTGAACCTCTCAATTGAGACCACAACAAATTTAACCACTACTGGTAGCATATCACTAAGTCCCTAAACTCATCGATGTAGTCATCCACAGACTGGTGTGCTTGGTAGTACAAGGATGACTCAAGGCATATTGCAGTGCATTGGCATTCATGAAGAGGGCAGAAGTGTCATACAAACTCCTTTCAAAAGTCACCTCAAGAGGAGAAAGGGAGGGAACCAAGTTTCTGGGCTTGGCACAAAATGCAGTCAACATAGAGGTAGGCATGCTCAGACTTCATGTATGTGAAGGCCTTGCAGTGTCATCTATGTATGAACTGATTGTTGGAGCAGACTACATATGCTGCACAGAGGAAGAGATGACATGTTCCTTATAACCTACCTGGGATTTAGTTAGTCTTAGAGCTAGGGTTTAGCAGAGGTAAGAACACTGTATATCTACTACAGTGTAGGTTCTCCTTATATACATAATAGTAAGGATGTCACATGACTCAGGAATGTGTTTACCACATGTATGTGCAGTAAGCGCAGTAACATGTGTGTGCTGCATGCATTGCCTCATGTATGCAGCATGCATCGGAATTTAATTTCAACACCTCCCCTCAAACTGTACAGCGCTCTAAGCAGCTAAGTTTGAATCTCAAAAGTAATTCTGAGAGAGTCTCTAAATTTCCTGAATAAGACAGTGCCAAGGTTCTTTGTGAACATGTCAGCCAGATTATCACTTCCAGGAATGAAAACAACTGTGACTTTGTCATTTTCTATGCATTTGCGGGTATAGTGGTAGCGAATGTCTATATGTTTGTCCTTTTTTCCTGGACTGGATTTGATCCAATAAAGATGGATTTCTGATTGTCAGTGCAGATTGGTATGTGCTTCAGTATATATCTGAGTTCCTGGAATAAGGACTCTATCCACACTATTTGTTGACAAGTGTTGGAGAGAGCCATGTATTTGGCTTCTGTGGATGACAGTGCTACAGTTTTTTGTAAATGGGACTGCCAGCACACAATGCCACTTGCAAGAGTAGCAAAGTAACCCATTGTAGATCAGTGTTTGACAGTGTCAGCTGCCCAATCAGAATCTGTAAAGGCCTGTAGCCCCTCAGACTTCTCACCATCATAGACAATGTTATATTTCTGGGTTCCCACCAGATAGCGCATGATATACATCGCTTTGTCTAGATGTTCTTGGCTAGGATTAGCTGAGAATTGCAACATCTTGATTACTGCATAAGTGATATCAGGTCGCATTCCAAGCATCAGATACAATAAAGATCCAATCACAGACTGATATTTTGATCTAAGCACCGCATTGGGCATTGCTGTGTTTTCCGATGGTTTGTAACCAGTTGGGAGTGGAGTAGGGGTTGCTTTGGCATTTGTCATCTCGAATCTCTCAAGCACTTTGGCAAGATATTTAGTTTGATCAAGTTTGACTTTGCTTGCAGTCTGAGTGATGTGCATGCCTAAGAATTCCATGACTTTTTCAGTACTACGGCATTCCCAATGCTTCAGACAAGCATTCTTCTTTTCATCCACAAGTTTCTTGTTCTTCCCTATGAACAAGCCATCATCAACATAGATGAGTGCAATAACAATGCTGCCTGTTTTAGGATCCTTGTGTATGAAAATGCCGGCATCGGAGCTGGCATGCACAAACCCAATGGTGCGCATGAATGCCTCTAGCTCTTTCCACCATGCAAGTGAGGCCTGTTTAAGGCCATACAATGCTCGGTGTAAGCGCATTACTTTGCACTCTTTTCTCTCGAGTCTGAAACCCTCAGGTTGATCCATATAGATCTCCTCATCTAGTTTGCCATATAAAAATGCAGTTTTTACATCTAGGCTGGTCATATACATGCCCTCTAGAGATACAAGGGCAAACATGAGGTGTATGGTCTCGTAGCGGACTACTGGTGAGAAAATCTCATCAAAGTCAACACCTTCGACTTGTGAAAAGTCTTTGGCCATGAGTCTGGCTCATTTTCTTCCATCCGATTTTATGGAGAAAACCCATCTATTTTTGATTATTTTTCAATCATGTGGAAGATCAACGATGTCATAAACTTGTCACTTACAAAGAGCCTCTAATTCTTCATGACAAGCTTGTTTCCACTCACGTTGCTGCTGCTGTGGTAGGCGCGCAATATCACGAAATTGGTTTGGAACTTGGCTTATTTCGCTCGATGGTTTGACTGCTTTTGACAATAGCCAGAGAATAAGCTTATCTCCTCCTTTCTTGGTTATCTTTTTAATATAACCTGCTTCATCCGGTTCCCCCATTGGGTGATCATGTTCTTGATCATTGGAATCGGGCACACTCTCATGGGGTGCCGAACTCGGTCCAGCAACCGGTTCTTTCTGTTGAGATTGTGGTTGTGTTTGGTTATGATCCAAATCTTGACCCACAGATCTCTTCCAATATTGATCATGCGCAATGTCTCTCTCTATATCAGAGGGGAGTCGCTTCTCTCCATAGGTATTGCCGGGATGGTTTGGGATGTTCCTCTGCCTGCCCGATCGATGGGGCAATTGTTGCCATTCTCATTGATCATCACGTCTTGGATGAAAGTCCTCAGTGGTTACTGGAGGTGGCAGAGGAGGAGCATCTGTCACATCGTCATGTGCCTTTTGCTCACTTGGTACATCATCATCATCATTTTCTGATGATGGAGGAAGAGGTGGATCTTGTGGCGGTATAGAATCATCACCATCCATTCCAGATGAGTGGTCATCATCTTCTGATTCTGGAGGTGGAAAATTACCAAGGTCTGTATTGGCAGGAGTTTTAGCTCTGGGACAGCATGGGAACAATGTTTCATCAAATAGTGCCATAGCACCAATAAATATTGCACCACTAGGTCACATGAAATGGTATGCTTTAATGCCATCTTCTAATCCAAGGTACGTCATCAACTCTGATCAAGGAGCCAATGTGTTTGGACACTTCTCCTTGGGTAGGTAGATGTAAGCACCACAACTGAAAACTTTCAAATTGTTTAGATCTGGGTGGACCTTTGTCAGGTCCTCAACCGGTGTCAGCCATTTCAGGCACCTTATCAGGGGTTGGTTGTAGAGGTGTGTTGCATGTTCAATGCAAAATTCCCACCACGATTGTGGTAGACATGCAGTAAATCACAGGGTTTGCAACTTTTCCATTATTGTCCTTATGGCACACTCTGCGCGCCCATTCTGTTGGTGAATGTGGGGTGCAGACATCTCTATTTTGATGCCAAAGTCCTTGAGCACATTTTGTAGCTCACGATCTTTGAACTCCCCCCCTGGATCAACATGCCAGCACTTGATTGTAGTGCCATACTGGGTCAAAGCCACTGCCCAAAATTGTCTGATGGCCGCAGCAGCATCAGATTTCTTTCTAAGGCATTGGACCCAGATATGTGATGTCTTGTCATCCAGAAATACAATAAAGTATTTATATTTATGGTACAATAATACTGGGAGTTCCTTCAGATTGGAATGTATTAGTTCAAAGGGTCTTTCTGCACATGAATCTGATTTGGGAAAAGATTTTGAGGTCATTTTCCCTTCAGTGCACCCTGGACATATAATTTTGTCTTTAGGAATAATTAAATTCCTCAGGAATTTTATGGTGCTATTAGGCATCTTCCCTAGCGCCTCTTTGGATGGGTGTCCAAGTCGCCTATGCCAAGTTGAGTAATCTGTGATGTACATCATCGCGACATTGATTCCCTTGGTGCTCAATATATGAGTCCGAGCCCAATAAATAGTGTCACATTTTATAAGAGGGACGCAATCCATAATTGGGTTTCCTTGCTTGAAAAATGAAATGTGTGTGGAGGAACCACACACGTCACTTCTGTCTTGCAAGAAGATGCCCATTGACAGTAATCGAGCATTACAGCCAGGTATGTAGTAGACAGGGTATAATTGTGTTTCACATGTCTCTGACTTCCCGTGACATACTACCTGATGTCTAATGAAGACTGCTTCTTTCCCTACTATATGAGTAGTACCCATGGCTGTTTGAACCAGGGTAGAGTCCTTTCTCGGTAAAGGCTCGTAAGAAGCAAAATTTTTCATTTCACCAGTGAAGTGTTTTGATGTGCCTGAATCCATGATCCAGTTGGCACCTTTCTTACAATTTCCATTTGCACACATAACACATATATTAAGATGTAAATTGTTCCATGATACATTTAGTAGTGGTAAAATTTCACATGAAAAGTTTGCTGTGATCATTGGAATATTAATTCTTGTGCTTGTGGCAGGGAAAAGGGCTGACCTTTCATTATATGTACCTGTTTCAAGTGGTTCATCGATGAGCATTTCGTCGACGGCTTTCCATACTTCCTCATCAGAAACCGCAGGCTTCGATCCAAGGGAGACACTATCGTCTTCTACCTCTACAATCCTCGGTTCTGGTTCAATCCTCCTCCTCTTACCTTTTCGCACTGTTAGGTGCTCTTCCAGTGGTTGCAGATTTTTCATGCTGTGCAGGAGATTCATTTGCTCGAGGGTGTCTTGAGCCTGCTGATATTCGGTGTAGACCGAATGAGAGGTAGAGGCCATGCCTATGTATGCCTGTGCAGGCGGTCAGCAGTGGGGATCCCTTGTGGGAGTATGTTTATGCTTCTCAATGCGCTGGATGAGCGGCATCGGCAGTATGATGGTGCCATTACCATTTATAGTAGTAAAGGCATTTGAGGTGAGGTGGGTATGTTTCTCTTTAGGCTTTTCCTCTTTAGTCTTTTTGTCCCCATGTCATCCATGCTTTCAGGATGAATCTCCATTGTTGCTCTGAGATTGCCATTTGGGGTTTTCTTCTTTGTGCTTGACAGCAGAAAACTTGGTGGCCTGAAGCAGGCTGATGGGCTTTCCAACTGCCGTGCGCCATGAGGCCTCAGCAACAATGGAGTCCTTGACATGTTTAAACATCAAGGCTCTAGTAGCAGTCGTGTTAAGGACCGTGGCGGATAGAGAATCATACTCACATGGCATCGCAGCAAGTAGAATCATTGCCTGTACTAATTCAGGGATGGTGATATTGGCAGCCATAAGGCGCTCAAATTTGTCAGCCATCTTGGCAATCTCTGGCATGGGATTCACAGCCAGAATTTTGATTGCGATTGCAGACCTAAAGTCCGCAAAGACTTGGGAGGGGCCATCAACACCATAATCGGTGTGGATGAGATCCCACACCTCCTCAGCAGTGTCCTTGGTGTTGGCACACTGCTGAATAGAAGGGGCCAGGCAGAGCACTAGGCTACCAATAGCCTGGTCATTCTTGTTGTTCCAGGTCTGGAGCTTGGCATTAGCATCTGCTACTAGTGCAGCATTCATCGCCGTCAAAGGAGGCACCAGAGGTGGTTTTAGTTCCATCCCGCTAGTTATTTGCCAGAGGCCCTGAGACCTGAGCCACACCTTCATTGAGTCAGCCCATTGAATGTAGTTAGAGCTGTCAAAAGTTTGTATGAGTTTTTCAAGAGTTGAAGACATGATATTGTAGTGGCAGCTGGTAAAAGCGCTCAATCAGTCCTCCATTCAAGAAAACATGTTCCATAATCTCAGGCAAAAACACTCCTTCAGAATGGTTAACCCTAGTCAACCTGGGTTTTTAAATGCAGCTCACGAAGAGTGCAACAATGAAGTCAACATCGTTTGCAGCCAGTTAAGGTGCATTCACGATGTGCCCAGCAGGGCCCATAATTTGTTGGAGCAGACTACATACACTGTACAGAGGAAGAGACAACACATTCCTTATAACCTACCTGGGATTTAGTTAGTCTTAGAGCTAGGGTTTAGCAGAGGTAAGAACACTGTATATCTACTACAGTGTAGGTTCTCCTTATATACATAATAGTAAGGATGTCACATGACTCAGGAATGTGTTTACCACATGTATGTGCAGTAAGCGCAGTAACATGTGTGTGCTGCATGCATTGCCTCATGTATGCAGCATGCATCAGAATTTAATTTCAACACTGATTAGGATGAAGACTGATGTATAACTCACAGGAGTTGAGGAATGAATGTTCATGAGAGCACACACCATTAAAGTTGGCAGTGGGGGATGGTTTGATTTGTGTGCCAGTGGTATTAGATAGTGCATCAATGCTGAAAGTGGTTGGGGTTAAAATAGATAGGATATTAGATGGGGAACTGAGCTGTAGGGTATTAACAAAGCTTTTGATACACAATTTAAGCAGTTCAATTTGTGTGTGCAATCTGATAATGGCACCTTCGAGCACTTCAATACATTTTTTGGCATTCATGGCATATGGCAGCATGTCAAGCAGAGATAAGTGTATATTTAAGGCAGGGATGTCAATTGCATTCTGGGCAATGTCATATATGCATAGGAAGTATTATATTCACAGTGCATTTCAATTCTAGGCCTAGAGAGAGAGTTTTCCACTGTAAGGGCAACCTCAAAGCCTCACCTAGTAATGAGCTAACAGAGGGGAATCCAAAGTTAACATAGTACAGACACTTCAGGTGCACCTAACAGAGGGGAATTTAAAGAGAAAACTCTAAGGACTCATTTCTCGATGCTCAGTATATGTGATAGACCCAAAAATCAAATAATAGGCTAACAATAGAAAAAAGGTGGAGGTAGGTGGATCAAGCTGTGGAATGATGTCACCCTGATGGGTAAGCATTTAGAAGGGGTCCCACCTCCAAGAATAGAGCTGTCAACATGTACCAACATGGAGAATAATCATAAAATAGGAATAAAATCATAGAAAATCATAGTAAAGGCAGAATAGAGTGAGATAAAATATAAAAAAATGTGGGATGAATGCAGAAAATTGCCCAGATACTTAAGATCCCTCCCTTCCCCCTTACAAAAACTGTCATCCAGTCGTGAAGTGTTAGATGTTGCTGGCCCTTTTCTTTGAATGTCTTTCCCAAAGTTTTTGATGCATCTGGAACCTTGGGCTTTCACTGGTAGGATTTGGGCTTTTCATGAGGTTTTTGAGTAGGCTCAGGGGGCATTTTGTCAAATAAAATTTTACATTCACTACTTATGAGGGGAGTTATGGCATTGAAAAAATTGGTCTTCATACTATTCCTTCTCTGGAAACAGCTATCATTCTTGTAAATTGCAATTGTGGGCATGCCCAAATGACTAGCTGGGCACTCATTCATCATTTTGATACTCATATCATATCACTGCCACCAGATTTATGCACTATGCACTTCATGTTCCTGCATCCTATGGTGGTTCCAATGCAAAGGCTATGCAAGATGAGAATTATGCATGGTGATGTTATGCATGGTGATGTTATGCATTATGAAAAAGTCAACTGTACTATAAACAACCCTATTACAGCCAAACTCAAAATGATAGGCCCCATCAAAAATTATCCAACCTGAATTTCAATTTCCACTTAGGGAATGGAATGGGTTTTACCTGTGGGTTTCCCATGCTTTTATTTTTCAATTTATTCAATGAGTTTTGCATGAAAAATCATGAAAAAATGATTTTCTGGAAGCTTTTTCTTCGCTCTATGTGATCCAATGCATAAAACAATATTTGGGTCACATCTTTCATGTGACAAGGTTAAAAAAAATATTATTCTGTCTAATGTATCACAAGCACCCATTGAATAGATACCAGAAAATCATTTTTTTATGATTTTTCATGCAAAACTCATTGAATAAATTGAAAAATAAAAGCATGGGAAACTCACAGGTAAAAACCCATGCCATTCCCTACTTCCACTATGTACGTATAGACTCAGAAGTTGAAATTTAGGTTCTGCCCTGTGTGATGTGATATGTGATATCTACTTACATAGTGGAAGTTAGAATTTAGGTTCTGCCCTGTGTGGATAATTTTTGATGGGCCTATCATTACAGCCATTATCATGTCGATAGGCCCCAGCATGACAGACTTAAACTAGTTGTTGTTTGGCTATATCTGTGATGGAACTGCATGCCAATGAGCTGAATGCAGTGCTAAAGCCCATGCTCAGTAGCTCACTGTGGAACTCAATGACCAGCTATGGCTTCCAAAGAAAACCACTGAGAGCTGTGTCATTCAACACAACTCTCAAGAAACTACCTTTAGCATTGAAAATGACCTTGTCAAGAACTTGTAGCAAAGTAATTGATTTACCAAGATATGAAAACTGTTGAGTGAACAAAGGCCATTGTCAATAGTCCTCTTCTTTACCACATCCCCTGTCTGCCTGTTAGGGCGACACCCACTAATCTGCTAGCTGAACCATGTGGGTTCTCCTACAAGAAGAGAGCAGGATGCATGTGCATGATGGGGGTTTTGATGGATTTGATGTGAGAGGTTATTAATAGATGAGTTGGCTGAAATAGGCTTTTCACACTACTATTGTGGATGGAATACCTAAGAGAACACAACTGGGGTCCTCTAGGTGTATATTTAGGTTTATATACTATGTTACATATATTGTACTATGTTGTTACTAATGCATGCATACATGCGCATACATATTTGATGTGTGTGAATATAGAATTCCCATGCTAACAAATGTAGCATTTTTGGGCATTTGGTAGCATAATTTGATGTAATAAAATAAAATATTATTATGTAATAGGACTGTTAGGAGACTGTTTCCTAACACCACCCATGAAGAGCACAGATGCATTTGGTTGTCCTCTCACTAACCCCTGATATTTCATGAATTTTCTTGTACTTGTATCCATGTATAATTGCAAGTCACAATACCAGCTGCTTTATATCTGTTGATATATGCCATCTCATAGTAATGGTGGTTTTAAAGTGGCCACATTTGAGGTATGGCTGCCGCATGGCAGTCCCATCACTTATAGAACCAAACAAACACTAAATAGAGCCTGATGGCTATATGAGTTTGACTGTAATCCTCAGCAATTTCCTATCCTTTTGGAATCTTATTAAGCCCTTCATCAGGTACTTATGGCATTCTTTCCTATACATCCAATTTCGGGATTCTATATCACACCACAGAAGATGATCGATATATTGGAGGATGCTGCTAAGCATATGGGTGCAGGCTCAATGGAACCCAGTGTTTTGGCACCTGATCCTGTTGACTCAGACATCGCAAGTTACAATGAAATTTTCTATGAAACAACTTTACATTCATATCTTTCTGTTTCCCAAAAGTGAGCCAGAGTGGATGAGATGAATGGACATCAATTCAAGAAGGGGAAGACAAATGCTGGTCAGGAAATCTACAACTTTGAGAACTAGACACCATCGGTGAGCCATCAATTTGCATCCACATCAATATCAGGATGGATTGGGGTAGGCAGTGATGTATCAGGACCTGGTAATAGTAAGGCAACCTGAAAATAGCAATGTTCACATGTTTTGCATCTTTACCTTCAGCTTCATTTTTAAGTTACTCTTTGACTTGTTCTTTATGTATTAGTCTCATCCCCAGCCAGTCGATTTTCAATTTCTGATTAAATGATGATGTTAGAAAATCATCTCCAGACCATCTGGAGACATTTGTAAGGCTGGGTGTAGGTGTCACATGTGTGACCATGATGGTTCTTTCATAGATGACAAGAGGGTCCATAGATTCCCCAGCTGACTGCCCAGAGTAGCACTGAAAGAGTGACATCTTGCAAATGCATATATATGAGAATATTACAGACTTCTTCAATCAATTTCCCATTCTCTTGCAGGAAGCAATGAGAATTGCATGATCAGTGAAGATACAGACTTGTTTGACTTGGACCTGATGTGGGTGGTTGCTCTGATGAGGTGAATGGATCCATTGTGGTTAATGTGCAATCCAGATGCAAAGTCATACTAGTGCTATGCATTTGAAAATTGCATGCATCGTGGTCACGTGCATGATACCTACACCATCTTACAAATGTCTCCAGACTGTCTGGAGATGATTTCTCACAATTGTCATTCAATCTCCAACTGAAACCACAACTGGCTGGGAATGAGACTACTGTGTTCTATTGGGTAGTGGATCAGTCCAAGGCAAATCATGAATGGTACATGTAATTTTGAGGAAATTGATGATTGGATTGTTCGTAGGGCTAATAAACCATCTTGTTGACTTTCTGAACTAGTGCAATTGATTTATAATACTGTTGATGCTAAGTAATGAATATTTTGGAGATGGGGGTATAAAAATGCCAAAAGCATGGTAACAGGTCATGGGGTCAATAGATGTAAACTGAGATGCCCAACTGATCAACCATCGATAGCAAGGCATGTACAATGTTTGAATCGACCACTATCAACCTCGACTGTAATACATCTTGTTTATCTTACCCAAACCTCTTGTGTGAACCACCCAGCATCAACACTTTCATTGTATTTTTCTTGTAGAACCCATCTCCACCAACTCTTCTGCCACATTATGGGCTTTTTGTTTCATTCACCTCATTCTCAATGAGGGAGGAGGTGAAGAAGTAGGAGCCAGAGTAGGTGATGATGATGACACATCTTCTTCATCTTGACTAATGATCTGATGCACAGACTGCCGATGAGGATTGAATGGAACAGCTGGTGGTGCTACCTGTGACTGACCTGCATCATCATGAACAGGTTCATTTCCTGGCTGTGGGCAGGGATGAGGAAGAGGTGTAGGAAGAATATCTTCGTCACCTGGTGTATCTGGTCCCACAGAATCATCAGATGCCTCGCTTTCATCCAAGTCTCTGATTATCTCCTCCATTCTCTCTCCAAGTCTGGCCCAGTTTTTCACCACGTACATGGCCTTTGCCTCTTGGCCTGCTCTTACCCTTGTGGCCTTTGCAGCTGTGATTGCCTTTGCCTTTGCCACCCTCTGCTCTCAAATAGCAGCAGCCATGGCCACTTTTCTCGCTTTCTCTGCATCTCTCAATGCCTTTTGTTGTTCTCACTCTTGAGCTTTCTCTTGTTGTATTCATGCCTTCTCCTGTGCTTTCTCCTGTCTTTCCATATCCTTTTGTTCCTTTTCCTTTTCCCTCTCCTTTCCCTTCTCCTCAGCTGATAACCTCTTCTCAACTGCTGCACAGGATTTCTTATGCTCCTTCCACTCAGCACTTTTGAAGATGCTCTTCTAGTTCGATACCCATATATCCTGAGCCAATGCTTTCAGGCACTTGTCTGATGTCATATGTCTTGCATAAACATTTGTTGTTTTCTTCTTGGGTTTCTGTGTCCTCTGGAAAAGACATTGCCACAATTGTTCATTTTCCCGTTCCACTAACTTTAGCAATGCAAAATCCTGGCTCATCTGGTACCATGCCTTATCCAGCAAATCCTGAAGCAATGCATTCTCCTGGACAACCATGGCCCATGATGTGTTGCCATGAAGATGTGGAGGAAGGCTAGCAATTCTAAATCTTGGTATGTTTTGTAGAACCATTTTGATATCATCAGAGATGGCTAATTCTTCCTTATCTGATACAGGGCATGGCATCAGATTTAGCATGGCAGCTGGGATAGAAGACAGCAATGTAGCCGATGAGAGATGCGATCCAGGTGATAAAGGATGCAGTAATGAAAGACTTGATCTGGGCAATGAAGGATGTGATCTGGATGATGAAGAACACGATCTAGGTGATGAAGGACATGATCTGGACGATGAAGGATGCAATCCAGGCAATGAAGAATGGGGTTGTTCTGTTGTGGATGATCGCAATGTCCCAGCATCTAATGCAGATCTTTGTGAAATGGTATGGCCTTTCAATGGGCAGGCTGGTGTCCCAGGTATGACAATTTGAGGAACAACAGGAGCGACAGGGAGGGCAGGTTTGGTTGTGGTGTTCAGTGAAGGTGCATATGCAGATGGCTCAATAGCTTTGGGATTCAATGGCCAAAGGCCAGTCTTATGCCATGCATTTTTAACAGTGTCAGTCATAAACACCTTCTCCCATGATTTCGAATAGTAGTGGAGGAAGTTGCCTTTTCAAATTGGAGCATGATTGGCATGCGCCTCCCACACCATAGCCTTCCACCTTGAGCTGAGCGGTCTGAATACACCAACATCACATGGCTGGAGGCAATGTGTGGTAATAGGGGAAAGGCAGAAAATAATAATTTTATGCTTTTTGGCAAACGATGATGAGTTCAGTTGGTACTCAGTGCAGAGTCTCAACAGAAGGGGTGAACACTTAACCTACAACTGCAGGCGTGCTCGGGGTGAGGGGGGAGTTCGCTTAGATGGCCTCGGATCGTCCTTCAGGGCGCGGAGACTATAGAGAGGCTGGTACAGCGATTTTCAGTGTGCGCACCAGTAGTGTACACAAAAGGGGAGATATGCGCAGTGGCGGAAAAGTGTGCAACGCAAAGAGGCAAAAACGCGCAATGAGAGCGCAAAAGTGCGCAACGATGAGGATGATGAAGGCGAGAGGTGTAATGGGACAAAGATGACACTGGAATGTACTGTGAAGGTGGTGCACAGTTTGGGGGTGCAAACAGAGTGAAAGCGCAAGGAGCAGAAAAAGGCGCAGGCGGTGCGCAAAATGCGGCTATGCAAAAAGGTGCGCAAACGTGGCTATACGAAGGGCGCACTACGATAGTGCACAGACAAGGACAAAGGACGCAACGCAAAGGACGCAACGCGACAATACGATGAGGGGACGCAAACGATAACGCAAACACGGCTATACGAAGGGCGCACTACGAAGGCGCACGGACTGGATGCTGGTGCACAGACTATGCGCGATGCTGACTGAGCTATGAACTATGAGGGGGGGGGGGAAGATCCTCTGGTTTCTCTATCTGCCCGCTACTATGTACAAATGGCTTATGTGATAAAATGGTGAAATAAAGTATAAAAATAGGAAGCGCCATGCGCTACCCACAAGCGCGTCCATTCGCCCATCTAAACCTGACTGCACTATGCCGCTGCCTCAGCCAATAAGATTTGCTCACCTATAGCTCAATATCCAACTGTTCCGGTGTGATGCGCTATTATTGGTGCACGCTAAGTCTTGTGCGCTCTTCCCAATTAATCTGCTTTGGTGTTATATGTCGCGTGCTGCACCTTAGTAATAATGGCATGATCGACCTGTGCTGGTTACCAGATAAGGCGATGCCGATTGGAAATGTGGAAGAACTAAAAGGGGATGCTGTGCGAGACCAAATACTGCCAAAGCGCCTGGGTTATGTGAAAGCGCCCAAGTGCGCACAGTCCAATGCCAAATAGGCGCAAAGCAGCCCAGTTATGTAAGAATGCGCAGTTCGCTCATGCCAGAATCGTGGTATGCCTCAAGTAAATGTGCCAGTAAGATGGGAGCTGCGATGCGCAGTGCACCGGTGCAGTGGATTGTTGTGTGTGATAGAGATTGTGCAAAGAGTGCGCAGCAGGGAATGTGAGTTGCAGGTAAAGTGTAAAAGGAGTGCGCAAAGGCGCATCGAGCGCGCAATAAATGTAGAAGGCAGATAAGGAGCGTGGGGGGGGCGCATGGAGGCGGCTTGAAGTGCAACGAGGCACATTTAGGGCGCACAATGATTGGCAGCTATGGGGAAACAAAAGCGCAGTAGAAATGCAAAAGGCGCACAAAGGCGCACCTAAACGGTCAAAGGCGCGCAAAGGCGCACGAAAGCGCACGAAGGCGCGCAAAAGCGCGCTATGCAAAGTGTGCGAAAGCCATCTAGGAGGTGCACACAATCGCAAAAAATGCCGTAGTATGCGCGCAGGGCGATAGGGAGCCGCATCAACGAGCAGAATTGGTATGTTGTATGTGAATTGTGGCCATCAAGAATAAGCATATGGTACCCTTTATTTGCTTTGTCTCACGTCATGGGTTCAAAGTCTCATTCAAGCCATGCTGAACCAAGTTCTTGATCTGTCCAACCATTTGGTGAATGTGAAATGCTAATGGTTGTTCATGCTTAGCTGCAAAGTACAATGTAACAATGTTATCACTCACCTTGCATTACATGGATTGTCTCTTCCCCATTCCAAGTTGCATCTATTTCAAAAAAACTACTGATGGTCGAATTGCTGAGCCATCTGCGCACACATATTCTATAATAGTGATGAGCTCTCAATTCCCATCCTCAACTTGCTGGACATTCTTCTGGTTCTGGTCTACCAAAACATGCACTTTACCCCCAACACCTTGCTGACAGCCCTTTTTGTCCATGTTATATAAGTCCTTTGCCTCTATTTTGTACATGGCAATGAGTTCATCAGCCATCATATAGAGATCTGCAGTAGTGCCTGGGTTTAATGCCTGTGCACGACACTGCTCCATGCCTGTCACCCACCATGCCCACAGCTCAAAATGTCTTTTCTGGAAGCGCTGCACCCAACATTCACCAATCTTGACACCTGAAATAGCCTTTGCATGTGCAGCCACAGCAAATGGATGTAAAGGTATGTTCTGACAACCACATTCTTGGATCCACTTAACTAAAACTGCTTTGGCAGCATCATTGAGCCTCAGTTCATGCTTATGGCCCTCTTTGCGAGTCTTCTGGCCATTGAAGCATGCTGTTAAAGTGCTCTTGCTGACATTAAACATTTGCGCAGCCTCCCGGAATGAATATCTTGGGTTTCTGTTTGCCTTAAATCCATTCTGCTTGATCGCACTGATGGCCATGTGGATTCGCTCCTCATTAGATTTTCCTTTGAGGTCAAGAGGGTCAACTTGGACAAGAGATGGGGTATCCATGGTTGTAGATGAAAAAAACAAAGTAAGGTTATGCACTTGTTCAATTTAAATTTAGGGACGGAAGGTTCATGATGTACAGTGGCGCCGTTGACCCTGGAATTATGTACATTTAGATGAATAGACTTTCTCCGATAGAACTACATAGCTCTAAGTTTCTTCAAGACCCACTGGCAAGGCTTTCCTATCACCTATCATGCGATATCATTTTCACCGAACAAGCCATCCTTCATGAGGGGATGCATAGGTCGACGGTAAGTTGGTGACCCTGTTTGCTCATATTGACAGTTAGCGTAGGTGGCGCCTCAATGTCGATCGATTTCAACGCTCATCCCTGTGCACAAAAATTCCCAAAAAATGTTCATGCATAAGTCATTGGTACAAAGACTTTTTACTCCACAGCTGGTCCATATACACCTCAGTGTTGTGGAGCAACACCAGTGGTCTCAATCCCAACATGTTTGCTGAAAATACCCTGACCTGCCCATGACTTCCTGGCGACCATGCCCGTATTTCCCTTTTCCATGGCTTGTGACTGTTCTGCTACATACCTGAGATGTACATATATTAAGGATTTGGAACACGTCTTATGGCTGCAGAAGGGGTCTACATGTGTACATGAGAGCTGTATGGGAAATTGCACATCGAAAAATCATCCCTGGCTGATGGTCTCACCCTGCTTGTTCAACACCTGCTGCTTCGTCCAGCTGACAATTTCACATACATGTTCCACCAGATGTCAGCTTTAATTTAGCAAGAAAGAGCTCATGAAAATGTGGCGTAGTTCTTGAGATATTTGTGTTTGACCCGTTACCATGCTTGACCCGGTACCTGATTACGTACTGTATTTATGTATACTATTCGAACCTAATTTTTGAAGAAAAAATAAATAATATCCGCCCTAAGTTCCGCAAATGGCTGTAAGACCTTATCTAGCTTTTTCATCGTCCGATGTCATCCGATGTCAGATCTCCTCAATCACTCACCTTCACCGCACACTGAAGACCACAAGGCTAGCGTGGATGTCACGGTCTGTCTTAGAATGCCTACGCAAGCATACCTAAGCTCACTGTGTTCAGATTTCCCTGCAGCAGGCTGATATTTTGAAAGCGGAAGGAAATAATCATTTTCGCTCAAAGAGATGGGACGAAGCATTGGTAGCTTATCAAACTGGCCTCAGTCGACTTCCAAGCAAGAGTCAAAATGAAGAACCATCCACCCACGACGTCAATTTTCCGAATGAAGATGGGAAAGTGCTGGCAACTCCGGATGAGGCTGATCATAAGGCGTTTTCACCATCCGAATTGGAAGACTTCGCTATACGCCGAGCAGTATTGAATGCTAACATAGGGGCGTGTTATGTCCAGCTAGTATGTACAAAGGTTCTTGTGTTTACTGCTCAGTACTAACTTTTGTTGATCAGGGAGACCACAAGAGCGCTATAGATGCTTGCACTGCGGGTCAGGACTTTTGTAACCCATCCTTCGTTAGGGCACAAAATGATGTTTTCGTAAAGCTTTGCGTGATGATCCAAAATATGTGAAAGCATTACAAAGACGCGCCGCATCAAACGAGGCACTAAATTCTTGGACGTCGCTGAGTGCTGCAGGGGAAGGTATCGTGTCATGATTCATCGTCATTAAACGACTATAGATATACTTTTTAATAGACTACACCACTCTCCTAAAGCTCCTGCCTCCTTCTTCTCCCGCTTTCAGAGAAATAGAACGATCTCTACAATCATTGAAGCCGCGAACTGAGGCTGCGCAAAAGAAAGAGACCACGGAAATGATGGATAAACTCAAGGGTCTCGGTAACAGCATCTTGGGTACGTCGCGAGATTCCTATACCATTCGTATACTTAATTTTTTCATATCAGGGAATTTTGGCTTATCAACGGATAATTTCAAATTTGAGCCTAATGGGCAAGGAGGCTATTCGGTGAACTTTTCTCGATAAGTCTGCGACTGCTCAACCAAGTCACACCCACCCACTCACCCGTTACCCACTCACCCTTCACCCAATTACCCTCCCTGTCGACTGTTCTTTCTTGGGGAAATGTTCCATTGTCGCAAGGATGATGAAGGGCCGCACGATGAGTTGTATGCGCAGGTGCAATATCGGTACCGTGGGCAGTTCGTGTTGTTGTAAATATATGCCAATTCATCTGATATGATCTTGCATGTCGGATCTTTATTCATAAAAATGTCATTGGATTGCGAAAGATTGTAGCTTGCCGTAGCGGCCAAACCTGCATTCATGGTGGTCAGCAGAATATTGGAGCAGCACTCTCATCCTCACCCTCGCGACTAATCTACCTTGTATCAGTGAAATAGATACAGGTCCATAATCACGCGAATCACGTGACCACGCTGCATTATCTCCGCTGATCCAGACGTGGCCTTCAGGAATCTTAACGTGTTCTGTAGACGGGGCTCTTTCTCCAGTTGGGTCGACACACACAACGTCTCCAGGCAAACCAATAACTCGTTTGCAAATAATACGACAGGGTTCCAGGGGAGATTTCAAAGTTATGAGGTCCCCGCGAGAGAGACGACCAGGCAGGAGACGAAGTGTCACACGATCCTCTATGACGAGTTCTCCTTCACTGGCAAGAGTTGGCAGCATCGATGCACCTGTCATCTGGTTTGGGATTACTGTAGTGTTTGCGAAGACGAAAGAAAGCTCGTACTGTTGAAGGCCTGCCAATGTACTCAGCGAAGAGGTGAATTGCACACGCTACATTGAATGCCTGTCCGAGTAAACTCAGCGGTGCAAGATTAGCGTGAGATACATTGCGTACATGTAACAGCCTGGATCCAACAAATTTTCCTCTATATGACCAGGATGCAGAACGAAAACGAAATAACCAGGACTTGAAGGCTACGCGCTTCTTGATGATCGAGCTGTGCAGCAAGGCGTAGTACTTCATGAACGACCAAATGCTTTTATTTGCTCATGTGGTTGTCTGTCTGATTATGTAAATAAATTTAGCCTTGGGATTCATGTCGTCCTTCAAGCGCAAAGGAGCAGTTAAGCAGGCAAACGCACTTCCAGGCACTCGGATATCTCCTGCATCACCTTCCACTTGCATTACATCTACCGGTATCCCTTCCTTTGACGATATTCTTGGTGGTGGACTGCCCTTGTCGTGCTTGTTGCTTATTGCTGCCCCAGATCTTCACTCGTCGTACGGTGACCTCGTTCAAAAGTACTTCATTGCTCAAGGCCTCAGCTGTGGACACCATGTCTATGTAGTGGCCGACGATGCAGAACAGTTCGTCAAGGATGTCATGTGGATTTCCAGAAGAAGCGCTACTCCCAGTACATCTACACCTGGTGATGACGACGACAAAGCAGGCGAGCTTGATTCCCCGAAGATAAAGATCGCATGGAGATATGAACAAATGAAGCAATTTCAGACTACAGTATCCTCGTCCTATGTGAGTTTTATCGCTGTGTTGTAGTGCTTGCCATCAAAATCATATGCATGATCTCCATTTCTGCTTGTCTATTTTCCTTTGTGGTATTTCAAACATCTGCAAGTTGAATGGAGAATTCTGCCATGATTTCGATTTGACCAGTCGAATTCCCGATTCTGTCCTTGATGCTGCTCTTCAAACGCACCAGTTATGTTTCATCCCCACGGAGAGCACTTCGCGGGACCGGACTTCCACATCCCATGTACTCGGGCAAATCTCAGATATCTTGAAATCGACGGGGTCTGGACAACCATCCCCGACTCCTGTTCGGATCTGTATTCGTTCACTAGGTTCTCCACAATGGGACGAGCTTACAGACCAAGTGAGTTCCACTTGGTGTTGTTGTAACTCTTAACGAGTTTCTCTAGGATATATTGCGATTTCTGTATTTCCTTCGATCACTCCTACGTCGATATCCTTATGCGTGTGCTTCTGTGAGCCTGCCTCCCCACCTTTCTACAGACTCGTGGGCAGGCCCAGGATGGATAAATAAGTTGAGTTGGCTTTCAGATGCAGCTTTCACGCTGTCAGCGTTTTCTGGTCTGTCATCAAGTGTCAATCTGCAAAGAAACGTAATTGATATCATCCTACTAGCTAATCCCTCCCTGATTGCGATGTTCCCTTCTCATCACGGTCTCTTACACATACATTCTTTACCTGCTCCTCATAGTCTGCTTCCACCCAGTGACAGGTTTTCGAGTCTCCGAGGACTCTCTGCTTCGGCAGGGTTCGCGGGCGGTAGCGGCGAGAACAATCTTACATTCAAGTGCACCCGAAAACGATTGATCTTTGAAACGCTGCACCTCGATATCGAAGGAGGAATCGGAGAGCGACAAACTGTGCCATCCACCGTCGTGCCCGCAAACACAAGTAGTGAAAGGCATGACTGGTCGGTTCATTCGGATCAAGCAAAAACAGCTCTCGCTGCCGTGGAACTCGAGTTGGAAGACGTGAAACCGGAGAATGCCAGTTGTCAGACAGGCCACGGGGCTGCTGTTGAAGCAGCGGAGGTGCCAGAATCGAAACCAAAAAAGGAAAGAAAGAAGGTGGCCTTCCGGTCAGATCGACCTGATCTGTATGATTTCTGATGATGTGTCGTTTGGTAAAAATTCGAATTGATTGCTTGAACGCTTGATTGACTGCAACGCGCCCATGGTGGAAGTAAACGGAGAGGCACCGGAAGCGAAGAGCAGGAAGCAAATGTTGGTAGTAACGAGCAGACCCTTTTATACAGTCAAGGATAGACTTGATAGGGACTGCGGATCATCGATCATGCACATGTGGTTGACAAGGTACAGTAACTAGGAGAACAAAATGTTTTTGTATGTTTGGGGAATCAAAAAGACTTGGAGTGCTTTCTGTATGTCTTCGTCGTCGTCGCCGCCGTCGCCGTCGTTTGCAGTGAGAGAAGAGGTTTGTCTTGTCGATCGTGAGCATCCATCGCCTCTCTCTCCACAGGTATATGGTCGTCCACGTGCTCCCACCCCTTCTGCGTCTCATTCCATCTCCATCCCTTTTATTCCCTCATACTCCTCCGATTCTCCTGTCTCCATCTCCTCCGATTCTCTGTCATTTTCTCACTCTGCTCCCCATACCGATTTTCCCGAGTCCGAAGTGCCCCAGACCTCTTTTCATCGTCCTTCAAAGTCCTCTATGCCGTTACCTGATCCTTCCCAGTTTCCAGACCCATATCCTCTTCGGCCACCCCACCATCACCTGCCAAATCTTCCCGCACTTTCATCCGCCGGTTCTTCCTCCTCCAGGTCATCTGCATATACCAGTTCTGGAAGTGGAAGGAGCGCTATGGCCTCAGGAGACTATGGACATGTTCACGTCGCGTCAGGTGACGATGAGGCAGTCGGTGTGGGGATAACTTCCGATGCCGTCATCCAGCTGCTCGCAAATGATCCTAACTCGTCCTCCTCAGCTGCTCGTGGAATACAGTCAAGGGCTCCGATCGATCAATCACGTTGGTCTGGGTCTTATTCTATTCGATCGCGATCTTCTTCTCTCGGGAACAACTTATCCAACAACGGTCTAGACAGTGCTTCCCCAAAACTGCAGCAGAAGCCTAGCTATGATATGGGTTGGCAGACCGTCGATGAGAGAGATGAGGTAGCAATAAGTGAAGAGGAAACTGACGATGATCATCATCTGGACGAGGAAGATGAGGACGAGGAGAAGGAGGAAGAACGAACCTCGGCTGCTGTCATTGCAGAAGAAGGTCGCGGTTTGATCATACACGGAGACAATGTTCCCATTGTCCAGCTCCATGTACAACCTGGTAAATCTATTGACATGCATGAATTCCATCTATTGAACTCTTTCAGGTACTACCCATCTTTTGATAGGATCTTCAAGCACCCCCAATGCAATGCCTGCGTTCTTGACGTCCACTCTGCCTCAAATTGGCACCACGCTCCTTGCTTTGGATATCTCGGCCAATTTCTTGGGTGCTTTGCCTCCCGTGCTCGCAGTCTGTGAAAATCTCGAAGAACTCAACATCGCTTCTAATCCCCTGCGTGTGCTGCCTGTCTTTCTAGCTGACCTCACAAACCTCCGTGTCCTCATCGCTGACTCAACAGGCATCAGCACCTTGCCGGATACTCTCGTCGATCTCGATAGACTGCACACAGTGAGCATCCGGAGAAATAAATTGCATGCACTTCCCAGTTGGCTGTGCCTCCTTCCTGCTTTACAAACCTTGTGTGTAGACGGGAATCCTTTCCAGGGACCCTGGAAAGCATTGGTGGAGCCACTTTTAGCAAAGGTCCCATTATTTCCCCATTATCCTCCTTCGACCCCCATCTTTCCTTTGTTATCGGCGAGCACGCAAAGCTCTACGACGATGGAGGCAGATGGCACCGATATTGATGAACTGTCAGATTCCGCTCCCCCAAGCGCTCATCCCGATAGACGGTCGCAGTCTCCAGACGAAGATCATACGATCACACCGGAACGTGCACCCTTCCTTGGTCGATCAGCAACTGCGCCGTCCGCAGGAGTTGGCTCTGCACCCCCCACACCACAACTACGCGGACTCACACGGACCCGAACGACTCCCAACCGGGCGCACTTCAATCAGTCCCGGGGAGCGAAGAGCGCGTTGCGTTCGAGTGATTCACGAAATCAGATGATACTTCCTCCCCCCAGGCCCCCGCAGGATTCCGGATATTTTGGCGATCACGAGTTGCGCAAGATGAAGAGTGCTGGAGACCTTCGACTGGGAAAGTCCGTCACTGCGTCCGTTGAGACAGGACTGTCATCCCCTCCCGTCCAGCCTTCGTTAATCTACCCCACTTCTCTTTCAAGCTCAAATCTACTAAATACTAGTCCGCTGCCACCTGAGCGACCTGGCTTAAGCAAGCCTTTTGCAAGCGTAGGCCCAGCTGCCGGTGGTCTATCGCGCCCAGCAGCCAATGAGCTGAGACCCCACCTCACTAGATCTCTTTGGGACAATATCGCAGAAAATGAAGACAGTCCATCTTCGTTCGTTTCAAAACGGGTGTCGGCTACACCCAATAATCCATCTTCTCACTCTCAAAAGTCAGGCACGCAAAATGCCCAAGATAAATACCTAGTCCAAGCCCGTTCTATCAAGGAAGGGAAAGATAAAAGTAATCGCTGGGGATTTCTGAAAAAGATGTCTATGGGGAAGATGAGAGTAGACTCGCCTTCCCAAGCCCAGTTAACACAAATTCGAGTTGAATCTGTGCACAGGCCCCACACATCTGCTGGTCTATCACCATCACTGTCATCATCCACATCTACAGCACCTCCTCCATCTTCAAGCTTTGCCATGGTACCTGAGCGTCTTAGCAGATCACCTCAGATTGATCTGCGGTTTTCAACGTCTGGTATACTAGACAGTGTCATACCAAATCTTATCACACCCCTGTCGCCTCCCCAAGAAGAACGGGAGGCTCCTCAGGATTTGCTGAAGTCACCGGGTGCGACTTCGCCGAGTGGCCTTTTAGCCCCTCCTTCCCCTCTTCCAAGAACGGCAAAGCGCAGAAGCTTCCTTCCCATAGATGCCCTCGGAAGTGTTCCGCTCGATATTCCTGTTCCAGACTCATCACCATTCATACCTGGCTTGACTGCTCTGAACGACGGCTGGGATGTCGATGGACGAGGAACAACCCCGAGTCCTGTTGACAGTGAACAATATCTTCGTCGTGAAGAGGAACGAGCCAAAGAAGCTTACATGAGAGCCCTTCGATCGGTTATGGCTTATCTCAAGGATATGAATGATCTGGGATTATCACAGCAGTCGAATCCCATGAGTATGTATGGTGCAGCAACGGATGATGCTTTGATTACGCGTTCGAGGAGGCCCACTGTTGTGGATGGGCCGCGAGAGGTCTCGATGGCCCTCAGCGGCTCGACAGCCGTGTCGCTGTCGGACTCAGCTGGTCAATTGCGATCCATGGAATCGATGGCCGGTCTGCGTAGCGGAGGTTCGACTCAAACGTTGAGCGTTGCCACGACTGACAGCAATGGCTCATCAGAGGAACGCAAGTTCAAAGATGACAAGGGCAAACGAGCGATGGTGGTTAGAGAAATTGTGGCGTATGTCAGCTACTTTTTGTCTACTCTCACTCACTCACCAGTGGGCCTTGAACAGTACAGAACGAACATACGTAAAAGGGCTTCAGGAACTTGTCGACATATATGTCAAGCCTTCTTGCGTTCCGGTGAACATCCTTAGCGGAGTCGGATCTAGCAAAGATACTATCGTCCCTGCGTCGGAACGGAAAATAGTATTTGGTGGCATTGAGGCATTATTCTCTTTTCACAAAGACAGCTTCCTCCCTGCGTTGGAGATCGCTGCCGCTCCGTTGATGAAATCTTCTGCGGAGCTGCAGGTAGCCGATGCTGACGGTCAGTTGTCATTGAATGTGGTGAGAGCTGTAGGGAGTATGTTTCTTAAGCATACTGCTTTCATGAAAATGTATTCAAGCTACATTAAGTAAGTGATCCATATCATAGACTTCCACCATCATGTTCATTGAACATCACGTACAGCAACTTTGATAACTCCGTACAACATGTCAAGCATTGGACAGTCGATCGATCTCAGCTAGGAAATGTTAGCTCAGGGACTGGGATTTCACCATCCTCCAGTACTGCTCACCTTGTTGGTCTGGGGTTAAGTATGTCTGCAATCTCCAGTCCTGGTGTAGCAGCAGATGGGTCAACGGTGTTGACGGGGGTATCCAATCTGACTACGAGTCAGCGCAAACGAATCAAGTCATATCTCAAACGGTGTCGTATGAATCCACGACATTCTCAATTAAACTTGGAAGGTTATCTGCTCCTTCCCGTTCAGCGGATACCTCGGTATCGGTTACTGGTGTGTTTCGATCACCGTACTTCTACCCCATGAATGACGTGTTTTACAGCTGGAGGAATTGCTGAGAAGCACCCCACCGATGTACGAGTACATGGATGATCCGTTGGATAGAGCGTTGGCAGAGATCTCATCGTTGGCTAACAACATGAACGAGGGCAAGCGTGAATCCGAATCCCGGCGAAAGCTTGTTCTATGGCAATCCAGAATACGAGGGAAGTTTCCGAGCCCTTTGGTTCAACCGCATCGGTATGACCGATTGTTATCAACACCATCATTAACTAATTTATTTACAGGCGGTTAATCATGGATGGACCACTCCTGCTGACTCGGGTTGTCCGGAAGGCTATGGTCTCCTTTGAGGCGATCAACGCACAAGGCGACGCATCCACAGTTCAAGTAGATTGTCTCGCCCCTGAACTAACACCTCGGCCACTTGTCGGAATTCTATGCAACGACTTGTTGGTGCTATGTCGAGACCCTTCCGAGGCACAAGATCTATCATCATGTGTTGACCTCTGGGCGGTATTGAGGATGCAAACTCTCCCACAACCCGCCAGCATTGTCCACGGGAATGGTATTCGCTTAACTTCGTACTCTATTCATGGTCTCCCTAATGCTTCTTCTCCAGCCCTTCGTCTTGTTGATAATAAGGCTATCCTATATTTTGATGCTCCTTCACCATCCGACGCACTAAATTGGTATCGAGGTTAGTGAGGTGGTTTACTTGTTGCGAGTGTTAACCGAGCTTCCTTTACAGCGATAAATCTTCACATTCCGGCCTCCAAGACCTAACTTGGGTGGCTGCGCAACTTTCGTTCATTATCACGCATTAATCTGTTACACTCTTTCATCGTGCGCAAGTTTACATATCACGCTCCTCGGCAGCTTTTGCTTTGCATTCCATTAAGCAATCATACCACATAAACTACGCAAAGGGTCAATTTGCCTTTGTGGTGCAGCGTTATAAAATGCATAGTTACAGATCGGTAATTTACGAATTAATTACATCTAGAATTGCGATGTGAACTGAACCATCCACCTATGTCTGGTAAATTAACTTACCAGCGATTGCCAGAAAGCTTCAAATTTGTTCCGAGGTGGAGGCTCATCATATCTGGTGCAGCAATTAACAACTGATATCTGTATCAACAAGGACACTCACGAGTCCGCCTCGATCTCTGCTATGCCAGAAACGAAATCCATTTCTTCGGGTTTGAGGACCGGTTGTCGTGTCCATAGCTTGGCACCTGTATACAGGATGGGGAATAATACAAATGGGAGGTAATTTGTCACAAATGTTGCAACAACCCAATTTCCTTTGAGGAAAACTTTCCACCCGCTGAACTGCATTTTTAATTTTTTAATTCAATGTTAAGCGAAACATTTAATCTTCAAAGATACTCACCAAGCAGACCAGCAAGCACATGACCATAGCATACCAAGCAGCATAGGGTTGCAGCTTGGACGCATACGGCAGCTTACTTCTGTCATAACCTTGGGCCTTCATCCCTGCATAAAACCGGACATATGTGACGGTGATTCCGAACCAAGTCATTAGGCCTGCAACGGACGTCATGTTGGCAAACCAACTGAAAACCTTGCCGGATCCAGTGTTGACACCCATGTACGAGAGCAAAGCAAACACAGAGCAAAGAATGATGGATGCATAAGGTAGTCCATTTTTGGACGTTCTCATAAATATTTTGGGTGCATTGCCGGCCACAGCAAGACCATCTTTGGAAACAGTTGTGAGGGTCAAGCATCTCATCATCACCTAACACATACAGAGGGCTCGCGAGCTTGTATAGAGATCGCTCGATGCAGCAGACCATGCAGATGTCAATAAACAAGCATTGATGATCTGTATGACTATCAGCCATAGCATCCAAAGATAACATGCAATAGAAAATTCACGTACTGATGGAAGCGACTTGATCCCCGACCTACGAATAGCAATGACAAAGGGGGAAGATGCTGCGGTTCCGTCAGCAAGATTGAGGCCTGACGATGTGTAAGGCACCAAGAGGCCAATGATAGTTACTCCTCCAATGTAGAATAAAAGAATACCTATGAGATTATCTTCAGTCAATAACACATCAATTTGGGTAGGAACTGACGAATATACACTCTTTTGATGGCTCTCGGTATGTTACGTCTCGGATTTTTAGCCTCTCCTGCAGCAATCTTGATAACGAGATAAGTGAATGGTAGGTTAGTAAACAAGGCCAACTTACTGCAACAATTTCTGTGCCTATGTAAGAGAATGCCGCTTGTGACATGACAGCCCACCATCCCAGGAACCGCCCTTTGGAACCAGAAATACCATTGAATTGAGCGAAGGGCCCGGGATGTTTCCAGTATCGGAATCCGATTCGGTCTTCGTTAGGGCCACCTACAGTAGTCACTCAATAATATGATCCTAGACTCCCAAGAAAGGCTCGCTATCTTACCTCCCAGGTCAAGTACGATACCCAGTATAATGAGCCCAACGATTGTAACGACCTTAACGGAACTGTCGAGACTCTAGGAATGTTCAACACAGAACGGATGAAACGTACGCAAATATGAATTCTGCTTCCCCATATATACCTGCCCCAAACATGTTGATGGTGATGGTAACAACCAACGTAATCGTTATCCAAGCAGCAGGGGTGATATTGTGATTCCAAAAACCGATAAGGACAGCTGCAGCACTGAGCTCTGCAGGTAAGACTATCGTCCAGTTGTACCTGACAGATATGTCAGGATGATACGAATATAAGCTCTGCAAACTGCGTACCAGTAATTCCAACCCATTGTGAAGGAGAGTGCAGGGTCGACAAAACGTTCGGCCAACCTGATATGTCCTCCAGGAATTGGCAAATACGCAATCATTTCACCAAGTGAAATCTATAATGGTATCATTTAGTAGCATTTATGCAGAATGCAAGGAGACTAATACCATAACACTGTAGCAGATTGTGCCCATAGCAAGATAACCCAATAGCAGTCCTTGTACAACGCAGTTGATAAAAAACAAGCAAAACGACGAATGACCATGCCTACCCACTGGCCCCCCATTCTGCAATGAACCCGCGGTTCCTAAAAATAACCCTGCATTGAAGACTAGTTCAGCCTTATAGATCAACATAAACGAGCAAGCACATGCCTGTGCCAATGACACCACCAATACTAGGAATGTAAGATAAGGACAGAGTGGAGACGTTTCACCGATGTAGCTACCTAATCATAGCAATGTGTCGATTTTTGAGCTGTCGCACAAGCTTGCCTTCTGGGGGACTGTTGCTGACAACTGACTCTGCATCAAAGTCATTTTGTGAACCAGGGACTTTCTCGTTGGGAAACTCCTTGCTGGCCATTGTTCCTAGGGCGCTCAGCCAGAGAGGAGAGCGTAAAATTTCAGAAGCGCTCGCTCCACGGATAGCCTTTATAAGTCAGGAGCAATTCAGGTCACGGTGACATGGGAGAAATGGCTTTGAGATGATCCCCATTACCACCGATCGGTCAAAGGCACCTATACCGAGGAACTCGGACAGATTCGAAGAATGCAGGCCGCTCGATAGGAACCTTGTGGAGACGGCGCCGCAGATGACGTCTGAGACTGGAAAAAGTTTCATGTCCTCGAAATGAGTATGAGGCACATGTGGTGGACTCATGTGGATTACCGCCGAGTTGAAGGTGTGTGCACACGAGCTATGTCACTTGTGCGGTCGATAGGGAGGTCTGGCAGACTGAATGGGGTTGTGGCCAGTGGCTGTGGTAAACCTTATGTAGATTATGTAATATATGATAAGTATTTATCGATCAAATCTTAAGATCTTACCCTCCAAGTTGCAAGGAGTCTAGACGGAGCTATTATTTTGAATTCAGCTGCAACACACATCGGGACAAGCAGGTTTTCGGGTCAGCTGAAATCTGTGTTGAAAATTATGGTTTCAGTAAAGTGAAGAAACGAGGTTTAGGGCCACTCGAACTATAAAGTATTTCAGTTGATCTGAAAAGCTGTTGTTCCCCCCAGTTGTATTGATCCCCCAAATGCGACGTCGGACACTGTCACACTCGTGCCTGGCGGCCTCATCATACTCGGCTCAAGTACACTCACACTCGATTGGGAAAGTATGCGACAAACAGCACCCTGACAATAATCACATAATACTACTGAGAGGACCGGTTAGGGTTCTAAGTTAGGTGGTTGGTCGGATTAAGCATCGAATTCCACAGGGGGCCTGGCTTGTCATGAACGAGGCTTTACTTAGTACTGCTCGGAGGGTCCCGGGTCTCGTTTTGAAATAATTATGTAATTAAATATATTCTAAAAAAGTTGGACGAAGTGTAGCCGCCAGGCACAAGTGTAACACGTCTTTCACCTCTACCATACTTAGTAGTACCGATTTTTTCAAATAGAATTTTGGGACCTATTTTAAGCACCATCCTCGAACCCCTACTCCCTCATAACCCATAGCTCCACGGAAGGGGTGTGAGTTAAGAGGGAGTCGACTGTAGTATCTACTTTGTTGTGATCCACAATAAAATGCGTTCTGATGCGTTTTGTGCGGAATATTGCGATCGGATGTTGATGGTGACTCAACGATAGGCTAGGCGAGCTTGGCCGGAAAAGTTGTGTCCGGGCTTTGTAAGCATGATTTTGACATTTCCCCAACGTGTTTCGACGTCTAGCGTCCTTGGGGGTCTGTGCACGACGAAGGTCAAGAAGGGCAAGAAGAAGAAACACATTCTTCCTTCCTCTTCCTCATCCCCTCACATTGACAGACGCCGTCTGTCCATTTTTTCACCCACCCTCCTCCCATTCTCTCTCTTAGCGTGCCTTGGTGTAGTCTCGTTTTTCCCCTTCATACTTTTTGTCCGTTTGTGGGACTAACGGGGCACGCTCCGAAGATTCTGATCGCGATCTCTGCTTTTCGCTTTAAACCATCGCGCTTATTGCGGCGCCTGTCACGTGACTATCATCATGTGCTGCAAGCAGACAGGTTTTCCAGAATCTTCCCCCAAACCTTGAAAAATCTTATTTGGAATGTGTTAACAAATAATATTTTACATTGAACTCAAACTCAGATATAACAAGTGCGTCTATACAAAGCTGGGGTTTTTTGAAGTTCCGCGACTCGGAGGTATAGCACAAGGCACATTGCCCCGAAGCACAGGTTACAGGGCAAATACTCGATGCCTAGATTTCTTCACCGGGTGTTGCCTTTACGTAGTGATTACTTTGAAATTTTATTCCTGGGGTCTCTTTGGAAGTTGAGCCGGAATATTTGAATGAAGAAATTATGACTGCAAATTATTTCCAGTTGTGTAATACTCTATAGGTCACATTTTTCTTCCGTGCTCCCTAATCGTCCTATAATTATGCATGTTGAAAACTTGTGGAATGTTCTTGAACGAGTGAAGAGCAGATTGTAAATCCAATTTACATTAAAGGTTGAACGGCCAGCCACCAGGCATACTCCACTCGCGCCCTCCTTCACTTGCATCACAAACAGATCTTCGGGCAGGGGTAACGGAGTGAGAACTGCTGATATCCGAGTCATTCAAGAGGTACGAATAGCAATTATCCTGGGAATCGGATTGTGGTCGGAACAATGGCGACGTCAGCAAGAATGATCGACTCGGAGACGGCTGGCGGCGCTCTTCTGAACGCCCGAAGGAAGTGGCCGAACACACTGCGGAGGATGACGTTCCTGGAAAGTTCTGGAACTTGTTAGATTGAGGTGCTGTGATTGTATCAAGACTGGTGTTCGACAGGTCGATCCAACTATCAATGCATTCATAATCATTCGGCTTGTGTAACTCCATAGCAACAGTAGTTCCCAAGAAGTGGAATAAGCCCGCTGATAAAGTGGCATTAGGGCGACCTGAACACACTGGTTTCGCTCGCGATTGCGCACAGGTGGAATGGCGACGCTTCTGGAGTAGCGTTTTCGACTTTACTAAGGTCCTCCTAGCTGTTAATTTGAGGTCTTTGAAGCTCGACAAAAAGTTTAAAAATTTGATAGCTCGTTGACGCCGCTGGGCAGAATATGTTTGACAGGGATAGCAGGCAGGCAAGCAAGAGGAAGGCGTTAAAGATCGAGAGACCTCTTGTCTGGCCTGTGAAGTACAAGATACATGGGTACTATTAGACAATGAGGCCTCAAACGGTAAGCCACCAGTTGTTGCCTTGTTCGTTGTGTGGACTCCAGCATCCGTGGCAGTGATTGGATCAAGACTTAAAAGACACAAGGGCGAGGGTGTTGAAAATGGTCCGTAAGCATCAGGGGAGAAGAAGCAGGAAGGCAGGTGCAAGGATGACATGTGTGCGAGGGTTGGAAGGTCGAATGAGGCTGACTTCACAAATTGTTCAGGATCAGTAAGGGTGATCGCGGCCTTGCTGCCCTCAACTACTTGGCTACGAATTCGGTGGGTCTAGAACAGGCGACTTCTTAACGTTTATCTATCGAGATGTTGCGACTCAACGTACGGTGATGGCATTGATAGGAGCATTGAGGCTTTGGAAACTCTCCAGACTCCCGCACGCGGCTAATCTTTGAACCATTACGAAAGGAATGCCGTCGAAAATGGGCATAGGCGATGCTGTTGGAGGCTCACTAGTAGTATCACGTAGCAACAACGACATGGCCAGAAAAGAGAAGTTCGATTGACACGTGCTCATTGTCAAGTTGAAAGTTGCAAGCTAATAATAGCTTTCCAAGTTTATGGCATGATTTTCTGTCTGGGCACGCACTTCAGTGAACTATCTAGTTCTAGTGCGACCGAAAGATGCCACCTGAGGCCTGAACTGGAAGACAGGCGTACCGACTGGGTCAGAGCCCAAATCCGGATCCCATCGCACAAGCAGCACCCGTAGCACCTGGGAAGAATTCGAATATCAAGCTGTCCCTGAGCTGTCTGCATCACCACCAGACGGTCACCTTGCAAACGGTTACTCTGGGGCAATACCAAGGAAACGGGTGTAAGCTGTTGAAGAGATGGCACCGATGGAGATCAGCCAGAACACCCTGACGGTGGTACCCGCATAATCAATACCATGCATTGTTATGCATATGTGACGCGGCTGATGCTCTACTGGAATCTCGGAATGTACACCGCTCATCCATGGGACACCCTTTAATCACCTTCTGTTGCCAGAGTTTGGCCTTTGGTTATTATGTTACCCAAGTAACTATTTTCGGACTTGACTGTGTAGGAGAAGGACTGGAACATGTCACTCATGGAACGAAATTCTCCGCGATGCTCGACATCTGCACAGATATTTGGGCAGTAGGGTGATCAGGGACATCCAAAGAAAGCATATCACCTGTGCCATCGACACCAACATCCATATTCAGGTATATCAAATAAATTATCTTTTACCATTTCTCAACTTACTGAAGTATAGTAGGATTCTGCTCCTAATTCACTCAGCCCAATGGCAGACGGGATTGAAGAAACGGCTATTATGGCGGCATTCTTGACTTGGAATATGGCCATCCTTACTCCGTGGTTGGAGATATCGGAAGTGCTGCTCTATTCTCCACTTGTCCAGTATTCACCGATGATCCACAGAGTTCGTTCATAATCACTGCCAACTACTCCGAACACTGACCCCATGTAGCAGACGACCCCAGACATCGACTTGCTGGAAACAAACCCACAGAGATTGTTCGAATCGGAACTGGCAACAAATGTGCCGCCAAATGTTTGGTTCTGGTAGGATGCCCTCTATGGCACTTGTGGACTTTAACACGACAGGAAAACAGGTGGCGCCGTCGACTGCTTCCGGAGCTACTTGGTGCATAGGATCAGATATAAATTTCCAGCATCTAACACATTTTTCTTAGGACCCAAGACATTGGGGCAACAGATAGCGTTACGGGTCTGTGCATCTGAACATGCTCATGGCCATCGTGATTGACATGCGTGTTGTGGTCTAACGGGGAGGGTACACTCCCAGCTGGTTGCACCCTCCTCTGGCGTACGAGTTCTAATGACGTCCAAGTAAGTATCGCAGTCCCGTAGCGGCGCCTGTCGCCTCTGATATCTCGTGCATCAATCAGATCCGGGTAACCAGCTTTGCCCCTACAACGTCCAACGGGTATCCTACTCTGTTTGCTGGCTGTTTTCAACACTGGCGGCGTGGGCTATTACAGATGACGCTGGTGTGAACTGGGTTCAAAATCAATGATGCATCCTATGGGTTCAGTTGCGCCAGGCAAACGTTCTCACAACCGATCCAAGAGTCTTCGGTAGGTATGTTCTTTAATGACTCATTTTTGTCTGACTGCAGGAGAATGATGTTCCCATGTCGTCAAGTAGAACAAACGCACGTCAGTGGGTTCCCATACATCAGCAGTTACTTTAGGGTTAAGCACGGCTTCCACGGGTGAAGTTGAACCACCAAAGCTACTGGTTTGTGTAAAGTTATTGCCTCCATCTGTAGGGAGATATAAGGAAGATCTGTTGGCTTCGTAAAACCCAGAAGGTATACATCCGTACTAATGGTCAAGGTACGTTCTACGGAGATGTGAACGGATCTGGCTCTTCCCTCAGGGCAACACCAGGGACAACGACCTCTCCTTCAATGACAGTGGTCCATGCGACATCGACGACCAAAGTCGTTCAGGAGGTTATAGCACTTTCTGGGGCTTGGAAACGACACGGACGTCAATAATTAGATAGTTCATCTAGCTCATCTGCGCAGGGGAGGACTGGACAAGACCTACAAATGGTATTCAAGGGTGCTGTCAGCAACCCTTGTATACCTTCCCGCTTTCTTCGAGACCCGCTTAATCTGATCTTTCTCGACATTACTGTTAATCACATTACGTTCCGTCGTAAACTTAAATAGATCCTTCGGGTGGGGGCATTGAAGACATTTGCAAAAGAATACTACTCTGCTGTAGACCAACCTATATCCGAGCTGTAGAGAGTCCATCCGACTAACTTCTGGCTTTCTCCCAAACCTGTGTTACACAGTTAACAGTTGATGATGTCCTTGGATGCAGCAAAGCAAACCTCAAAGAATCGACGCCGGTCGACAACACTGACACCTCGACAACTTGTGAGATCCAAATTCTGCAATCTGGGGCAACAATCGATGATAGAAAAAAGCCCTTCGCCTATCCAGTAATCAGGTTTGATATCTGATGCGGAGGATGCGATCCACCACATACTGGTCATTCTTGTCCCAGCAACTGCCAAGGTTTCAAGAGATGAACAAGCGCCAATGAAGACAGCAGCTTCATCATCAATACCGGTGTTGTTGAGGATCAGGGTCTCAAGAAGAGGCGCATCACCGGCTTCTTCAGATATCAATCCACCAAGATGGAAAGAACGAAGAGACGAAATTCCGGCAAGATTCAGCTTCTAATAAAAGGTCCATTAGGTTCAATACATGCAGAATGATGCTTCTTGTAAACCTTGCACTTCCTCCCAACATGGCTGATGAGATTCCAAAGCGCACTATCGATTTTTGAAGTTGATCCAAGCTTTATATTACCCACTAGACTTATATCTTCCAGGTGGACAAACTTTTGCAAGACATCGGTCAGAGCATGAAGAGCGTTGTCATTCATTGTCATGGCTGAAGAGTTGCTGATGGATGCCTGTGATCCACGATTGGCACCCATAGCCCCGAGAGACAACGTTCGTAATTGAGGTAACAATCGGATGATGCTGATCAGGTCCACGGTGTTCACAGCCGTGGATGTCAGTGAAAGCTTTTGTAGAGGAAGAATCTGGGTTTCTGAGAGCAATGCAGGTACATGTTGGATAAGTGTGAACGACAGATCTAACCGCCGAAGATTTGGACAGCATGCCAAGAAAAAGCTCACAGAAACGTCTGATAGTGACGTTTGGCGAAGCTTTAGAGTGTGAAGATTTGAAAGTGTCAGGTCTTCGCCAACACCTGCAATAAGATTGACAAATTTTGCGTCTGTCTGGAAAAACCATTTTAGTTGAGCATAGATCGGATGAAAAGCATACCCAGTTTTGTATGCCCGCTAGCTTGATCACTGTCAACTCCAGGCATCCAGTGAGCAGTGGAATAAGGGAAGCAGGAGTGACAGCTGTGTAATTGAAATTGACAACTGAGAGCTTGAGACAAGATGTACCGGCTGCCATGGCGGTCTCTGGACCGACTTTGCTGCAACCACTGGTACAAAACATGGTGAATGACATCCAATGATAATGATCTCGAAAACTGATCACCGTAGAACCAGCACGCGTAAATCTGACAGATGTCGTAACAGCGAAGCAAAGACGTTGTCCTTTATCTTTTCCAACCCGGACAACTCGAGTTCATGGATGCCGGGGTTGATTCTTGAGATGGCCGTTATGGTCCTCTTGTCAACCCCTGGCATATCACCCAGCAGTGTGACTGAAGGACCACGTAGTAGATACTGTTAAAATAAATGTACATGTTCATGGACAGAGGAGTGTGTCATACACATACGGTAGTGATAAATTCGTGCATCAAGTATGTTGGACATGCCCTTCGAAGCATAGCGAATATTTTCGGAATGAGGACATCTGGAAGTACCCTCAGGTGTACAGATACGCGCCCCCAGCGGTCTTCGTGGTTCCTCAGTTGGACGAAGTTGGCAGCAAACACACGTGCACAAAGTGTCGTCAACGCAGGAATTGTTGAAAGCGGCAATGCTCGCGTAGACGAAGCAGAGGAGGATGGAGTGTCTGTAGGCACCGCAGCGGACGCAAAGTCTCCAATTCGCTGCTTCTTCACTCTCGACATCACAGTACTAGTCAAGTGATCAGTTGACACCTTGTATAGTTATAATATTACTTCTCCGTGCTATACACTATGATTAACGGGTGACATGTCCGTATCTGATCCACTTCAGCGGAGCCCAATGTAAAACCGTCGAAACAACCACAAATGGACCAACAATCACTCTCCATAAAGCTTTCTCAGCCACCCCACCCCACGCTGCTTTAATGCCAAGTAAAAGGGCCCCATTGCGAGGTATCCTGATGAGAAGAAGGTGTATGATGTTGAAAGGAGGAGGGAACTTGTACAGTCCCGCGCAAGGGACAATAGCGTCTACAAGAGCCATTCGGGCCATATGGCCGACTTCCGGAGAGTACCTGTCCCAGGGTTCCGTACTTTTCTTGTATGGCGAAAAGAGCGTCGTAGCCAACAGAAAAAAGGAGGATATCAGAAGGATAAGGATCACGGCGAATAAGTATAAGAAGGTTAAACGTGTTGCCATGGGAGAAGGAGATGGTATTTGGAGTGGGAGAACAAATCCATTCGATAACCAATCTGTAAGAGAAAAGGATATAAGGGATGAAGCGATCAAGAGTCCTGGAAGAAAAAAAACCACTGCAGGGAATATCATCCTAAAAAGACCGTGGCTTAAAAAGGCGGCGAGTGGCAAAGAGCGGTGATGTGAGAAAAGGAAGAGGGGACTCGGAGAGATGGGAATATGAAGTCGTAAGATATGAAGAACAAATATCCATAAAAGGATGATGAAGGAAACACTGCCTGGCAAAGGCAATGAGGTAAAGCTTATCAAGAAAGCGAGTGGTACGAATAAAGGAAGGGCGTTGAGAATGGTATAAGGTCTGTGAACCAAGGATAGAGGTGTGCAGATAAGTAATAGTCCCCGCCAGGCGAAATGATTGTCCCAAATAATAGGCCCATTCGGAGGGTTAAGCAAGTAGTGACCGAGCAGGACGAGGTATGCCACATGGCAAATTAATTCGATCCAATGGTAAACCCTGGGAAGGATAGTTTTAAGGAAATGAGGAAACAAAAACCATTGCCTCCTACCGAGGGGTGCAAAGTGCATCGTAGCGTCTGATTGAGCTATTGGCGGCCGGGAGCGATTCCGACGGAGGCCGCGTGGGAACACCATGGCACCATGTATGAGAAAGGCTCAATGTGAGGACGGGATGAGAGGCCAATGCCGGGAAACTTCCCAGGAAATCGGCAACTGCGACGTGTCAGATTATAGGACGGAGAACAAAGAATGCAATGGACAAACCTCGAATTGTCTTTATGCCCCCAACTTCTAATGGAAATTGCGTCCATAGAACCGTCTCGACCTCGCGAACATCACGGTACTGTTCGAGGAACTCGGTCCAGACACGCATGATCTGGTTCTCGAGCGTCCTCAAGCCATCTGTATCGAGATACCAGCGTTCATAGGCGCTGGCAGATTTGAATGACTGCATTTTCCCATGGCGGAGTTGGAGAAGGACAGCCAAGATGAAAGCCACCTCTGTAGGTTGGTCATTCAAGGAATAAGGAAGAAGATCATTGCTGGGTATCTCTTGATCTGAAGAGACGGATATGCGAGCGAGGGATATTGCAGGCAACGACTGGTCATCGTTGACTCTGTCAAGCAACGGAGTATGTTCATCGGTTAAAGCAGATGAATGGCTGTAGGAATTCATGACAGGTTATTTGGACATGTTTTGTTTGGCGCTTTCTGACCATGAGCATGACAACACAGCTCCTCGACACTATCGAGCCAGACGAACCAACAGACCCACCGTTGGGAAGTGCTCGTCCTGTGCACCAGGACCAAATGGCTACTACAGCCAATGACGCCGAAGCTGGCATGTTCTCTTCATACGTTTTTGATCTTACCATGTTGATATGTATTCTCATTTCAGGTTTAGCAGGCCTTTTTCGACAAGTATGGTATCGTATTAACGTGTATAAATGTCCACTGACGTCTGTCCTAGTCTGCTCATCCCTTGGCCCTCTTCTTTCTCTTCTTCTTCCGCATAGCTGCTATTTCTGTGTACATCCTTTGCGGATTCTTTACAAGCAACTATGTTCTTTCCGTAAGACCAATCATCATTTACATATACGCGATTTAATCTTAGTCGACTTCAGACAGTCACTGTCGTCGTCCTTCTCGCAATGGACTTTTGGAATTGCCGAGTCAGTTTTCAGGCCGGGTATTCTTGTCACGTCTGACTCTCCTTCAGAATGTTGCAGGCAGAACGTTGGTAGGCTTGCGGTTTTGGAACCAAGTGTGCACGCCGACTACATCCCCGATCGTTGTTCTGATGGATAAACTAGGTGGACGATGACGGAGAGAGCTACTGGGTATTCGAGAGCCGAGACGTGAGTTTTACCTTTTAGCAAGTGCCACTCATCTGACAGAAAAACCCTAGCCCTCCCGGCCTCCAAACCCTGTCGATGCAAGGTCAGTCCTGGTTCCGCATTGTATCGCACCACTGATCCTGTTCTTACAGGATGTTTTGGGTAAGTTCGCTTGACAATACGTACCAAGTCTCCGCAAAAGACTGGACCTAGATCGCTCTGTATGCGTTTCCTCTTCTTTGGGCCGCACTCTTCATTGTCTCCCTCCTCAAACTCGGATTCGCGTACGTTTATTCCATAGTCACCCGCTCCAATTCTCATCCCGCGGATAGCTTCATCCCCATAGTCATTCTGGCTCTCATTTTCAATGTTACCAACGTCATCGGCTTCACATACGCGTAAGGCTTTCCTCGTTCGCTTCTTCTGCCTTGAACTCTGTTTTCAATCTCCAGGGATCGGGATGCCAAACAACGATGGGCAAATGCCGTGGGATCCGGGTGGGGTCTGGGACTTGGCGGCATCGGTGGCCAAATTATTACTGGTGCGGTAAAGAACAGCGTTGGCAGGGTATTCCGCTAGACTCTAGATCACTTGTATAATAATCTGGCGTTTGACACTCATTGAGGGCCGCGGCCAAATATTTATCGCGGAATCCGAGGGTGATGGGAAAAAATCGGAATGGGTTAATGACAAGCGGAAAAAAATTACGAAATCCAATTTCGAAATTAATAGATCCAGAACAATGCGATGATGAGAGTCTTGGCAAAGAAAAACAGTAATAGTGTACAAGGCGCACGTTGGAGAAAACTAATACGAACACTCCAGCGCGATAAAACAACAAATTGAATATTAGATACAAGAGTCCATAAAAAGTCCAATCACGACAATACCTATTCTATCGCAAGATAGCCGCGCACGTCCACTTTGGAAAACGCTGTGGTAGGAGCCGGACTCGCTCCGAGTCCGATGAACGACCTTGTGCGTCCATGGGAGCGGAACGTCGATACTCGAGGCGTTGCAATGCTAGGAAATGGGACATGAGCACCAGTAAGAGTCATCGTAGACGGCGTCCGCGTCGTTAGCGTAGACGTAGGCGATGGGGGAAAAACGAAGAGAGTCTGAGAAGGCGTGGAAACAAAAGAAGAATCCTGAACAACGGCATTGGCACTTGAACTGCGCAGGACGCTGTTCCTGATGTGAAGCGGAGGGGGCACGAGTTTTTTTGGTTCGGTGCGTGGGCGTAGGGGTGTCGGAGGCACAGGGGCGAGGGCAGGCGCTCTGAGTGCGCGGTGTATTGGGGGTTTGGTGGGTTTGACAGAGGGCTGCACCAAGTCGGCGGCAGTGATGGGGGAGGATGGGACAGGTGGCAAGACGACGATGGGCGGGGGGCGGCGCTTCGATTTGAGCGCTACACGAGGAGGGATATTGAATGTTGAGCGAACGGCGGTCGCGGCAGGAGAAGGGATATTAAACGAGGTCTTCCACACTGAGGCCGAGGGCGGTGGCCTGACGTCTTGCAGAGGACTGGCTATAGGGGTGAGGTGTTGAGAGGGATCTAGGTCGTCATCTGGCGAATTGGAAGTAGACGACTCTTCAGTCTCTGTGCTTATACTGTGTCGGCGTTCGTCATCAAAACCACCTCCGATACCTAATAGCTCCCCTTCTTCATCCTCCTCCACCAGGTCCTCGCTGATGACACTACCATTTGTCATATCACTTGCAACGGATTCAGCACGCTTCCGCGTGGAGCCATATCTATCTCTCCATGCAGCACCCATGCCAATGCCTGACCCCATGGATGTGATGGATGAAGCGGACGACTTGCGAGCGACGATGCGATCCTCCATGGCTTTGTCCAGTGCTTCGGCTTCATGCATGACGACGGCGCTTTCCGGGTCATCTGAAGAGGTGTCGTCCAACATGCGCCTACGGCGACCCCATTCCTCTTCTTCATCGGTCAGCTGTTCAGAGAAAGGCCCTTTGAGTTTTTTCTCATATTCCAATAGCTGATATATAAGCCTATAAAAGGTGAGGATAGATAACAGGAGATGACAAGTAGACGTACGACATATTGGGACCAACCCATTTACTTTTTTGCTTGACATAGGCATAAGCTCCCTGATAACCCTTAAGGGCCCATACTTCTGGAGGAACAGAAGGTGATTGTTCTGCGGCGGCTCTCATGACGAGGGCGATGACCATGGTTGCGGAACGAGAAATGCCACATTGACAGCTGAGAGAGATGAGAACGGGATGATTACGAGATCAAGTGACATACTGGATGAGGACGCCATCTCCACGTTCCAAAGCAGCATCAGTGAATGCCATGGCAGCATGGAAACCGACGTCAACGAGATCCTGTTGCCCATGGGACCAGTGAAGTTTAAGATAGTGCATGGGCGGTCTGCCAGTAGCAAGATTGGGAGGGTGATAAGTAGAATCAGAGTTGCGAGACTTTTGGAAGTTGGGAGCCGAGGCGACAGCACGGAGCGGCTGAGAGACAACGGCAGAGTAGTCGAGAGGAGAAGCGACTTCCTTTGCGACGTTGAGAATGGACCTGATGCCCCGCTCGACAAGGGATTTCCAGTCACGGGCATTATCCTCTGAGCCCAGCCAAATGCCAGGAATGACCTGAACGGGGCCATCGGGGTATGGAGCGGTAGGAGAGCCATCTTCCTCTCGTCTGTAGAGGAGAGAAGCGGCGGTGGGAGGGGCAGGAAGGGAGATGACAGAAGGGCGACGGGGACGGGAAGGGGAGTGGGGCTGTGGGATGGCAGATGAGGGAAGGGTAAGAGAAAGGTTTTTCATGTTTCTTGATTTAGGGAGGATTGGAGAGTCGGATGAGTCTTGAGGTCTTCTGCGGGGCATTGTCGGACAACGAGCCTTGCGTTGTGGGCGTGGACAAGAAACAAGAAGAACACGCCCAGCGTGAGCGAAGAAAGGAAGGAAAGACGGAGATGGTCGTCGTAGTCGAGAGCGAGGCTGTAGTGACATGTGACGCAGACCCAGCACACTTTACCCAGTGCCGCCACCCCAAGTACACATACCCCCCCCTCCCCCCGGTCTGCCCAGAGTATACAACGAGGGTCTGTGCACCCGCATGCCAAACGTATATCAAGCCGCCTTTCTCGTCTCCCTCTTCCTTACCTTTGCCTCGTTGGTCCTTCTCTCCAACTTGATCTCCTCCAGACTAGCCAACGCTGGTTTCCACATCTCCCATCTCATTCTCATCGGCTTACCAGACACTCCCCCTCCTCCCCAGCGCGTAGAGTTCTTTGACAACATCATGTCCTTCCTCGTCCCCAACAATCTTCATGCCGTTCAAGTCCCTCTTTTGGGGTCTGTTGACCTCGTTGCCCTCTCCTCTTCCCCTGCCTTCATCTTCACTGCCATCGTCGTCGTCGCCACTGGCATCTATTCCAACATCCTCCACACCGGTTGGTTCTTTGTTTACCACTACTTCACTTTTCCCATCTTCTCCTAGGTCGTACCAAGCCCTTGAACCCTGACGCATGGCAAGAGTACCCTCTGCAGAAGAAAATCGTTGTCTCTCCCAACACCGCCATGTTCGTCTACCTTACTTCCTTCTACTTTTCTACCTCCAACTCTTCCATAGGTACCGCTTCAAACTCCCTCATGTACAGGATGTTCTTGGTCTTCCCGTCGGACAGCACATATCTGTCTCTGCAGAGATTGACGGCAAAACCGTTACCCGTAGCTATACCCCCGTCAGCAACGATGATGATCGCGGCCACTTTGACCTCCTTATCAAAGTAATTCCCTTATCTTCTTCTCTCCAACATCGCCTCATGTCTCTCCCCCCTTCAGACTTACGAAATGGGCAACATCTCCAAGCACATTTCTAAACTCAAGATCGGCGATACCATTCGCGTCAAGGGTCCCAAGGGCAACTTCCGTTACAAGCCAGAAATGACTTCTCACCTCAGCCTCATCGCTGGTGGCACAGGTATCACCCCCATGATCCAGATCATCCGTGCCGCTCTCAGAAATCCTTTCGACCCTACCACCGTCTCCCTCATTTATGCCAACGTCAATGAAGAGGACATTCTCCTCAAGGACGACCTCGAGGAGCTTCTCGACGTCCATGAACTCAAGTTCAAGATCTTCTACGTCCTTAACAACCCCCCTCCCGGCTGGAAAGGTGGTGTTGGCTACGTCACCAAGGAACACATCAAGGAGCACATCCCCAACCCCAACACTTCTGACAGCAAAATTCTCATCTGCGGTGAGTTCTCCCCATCATTGCTACCATCCATTCTCATTTCGTCCCAGGTCCTCCTCCTATGGTGTCCGCCATGAAGTACGTCCATCCCACATTTCTCAAACTAGGTCATTGACATTGTTTCAGGAAAAACCTTGCCGACCTCAATTACCCTGCCCCTCAAACAGTCAGCAAGGTCGACGACAAGGTAATCACTCACCTCACAGCCCATCCCATCGATCCATATTCATCATTCTGCAGGTCTTTGTGTTCTAAATTATATCCGCCCTGGTGTTTCAGCCTAGAAATGGGATATCGCGCTTTATTTAATTAATTGGCACGTAGACAGTTGTCAACCGGGGATGTCACGAATTCCCAGTAGAGAATAATTCATGGTATCCATCAATTCAACTTTGGCACCATCTAAGATTCCTGAGAAGACAATACATCCAACTGCGTAGAAGATCCTTCAAGCATCTCCAAATGGCAATCATTCAAGCTGCACAAGTTCGTAAGTTGTACTGCAAAATGGACGTCTGAACCAAGTCATCGACAGACCATTTCAAAATATCACCTGCAAACGTCATGCCTACTTCAAACTCGTGTTCCGAGAGTTCAACGTTCGAATGTCGTGCAAGCTGAATAGCCGAATCGTAATAGTGCAGCGGCGTCAGCCCGTCCTCGTCTACAGGCAGCAGAGGAAGAAGAAATCGGAAATGATGTAGCATGCGCGTGTGGGGCTTCAACGTGGGATGCGTCGGAATGATGGTATGCGCAAGGGTATCTGTGTCAAGAAGATACAAAATGAGAGAAAGTGTTGACTACAAGAACGAATAGCTAACCGATATCGCAAATCGTGTCAAGCAGCACACGCCGAAACCGAATGCCGCTGTACTTTGTTCCTGTGGTACATATAAGACTGGAAGTGAAATGCTTAAACACATTCGGGGGAGACTCGCCTGGTCTGCCCCAACCCTCGTGGTAGACATCTTTCGGCAGAGATTCGTACGAAACAAGACACGCGCGGACGTATTCCTGCGAGATGTACCTGTACACCGACTACAGCGCAATTGAGCAAAGGCACGGACGGCATGAGAGATGAGAGATAGAGACAGACTTGAGGGAGGTCGGCTTTCCTGATGGTCCGGTCCGCTTTGGATATCTTCTGTAGTTTCACCCTCACCGCGATTCGCCGTTTCACGCAGTACAGCAACGATACGACCATCTATGCGTATAGGTCATTTTTGGGAACATGAATAGTAGCGAGAAAAGTGGTGCTACCACGATAGCATAGGAAGCACCAATGACGAGTGCATTGATATTGTTCGTCCAGGAGCGGTTCGGTGCCGTTCGAACGGCTTGAGAAAGGAGCGCGAAACATGAGAGGCCAACGGCGGCTAGAGTCGTCAGAAGAAGGAGGAGATAGCTGATGTTAGAGGCTGTTCTCAGTAGAACCAAGCGCGATAAAAACATAAAAGGTGAACTCGGCAAGAGATGTACATGTAGGTCACCGATAACAAGTCCAGCTCGGATGAATAGAGTTATCCGTCTTACCAAGCAAGGACAAACAACGCCATGACACAACTACCTTTCTATGTTCTCTGTGAACATTCAGCTATGCATTCTGGGCCACCTTCCAATGCCCTCGCTCACCCCACCGTCCAATACCACTACGCAGATGACTCACCCCTTGCCCTCTGGCCCCAGCATCCAAATGAACACGTTCTTGTCCTTGATTACGATCCCACCACCACCAAAACTACCCTCAAAAGCATGTCAAAAGACCTCGCAGTAGTATCTCTCAAGGTTGAGGAAGCACCAGGTACAGCTGCGGCTGATGCAGATGGTACACGGAGTGACAGAATGTATATTATCCAGACAACGGTTACCGACGGGTAGGTCCATCGTACATCTATTCGTTTCTCCACTCAAATCCAGTAGTGTAGTTGATCCGCCGTATGCCGATCGCAAGTCTGCTCATAATGTCTTGGCGCAATACAAGCGCAGGTGTGATTGTTTCATTCAGGAAGCCTCCATTCCAGGTTCGCTGACTTAATGACAGAAACGCAACTTTGCGTCGCGTTCTTCTGTACCCTAACACGCCCGAAGAACTTTCCCCCACATCCTGATTCATAACTCTATATGTTGTGTATCCGTGCGCATGTTCCCATTCAGGCTGCGCAAAGTCAACGCTTCTTATTCCTATTCGTCCCTTTAGGCCTTGTTGATGATGGTATCTTGCCAGCAGAATGCGGAATAGAAGGGCTGGAGGGTTCCTCGCCATCCACGGCTGATATTCTATGACACAGTGTGAAGCAAGAGGAGGAGCACTCGGGGCTGGACGTACTCAGATTTGCTAACTCCACTTGTCACTGCATTCTGTAGTTTGCCTGCTTTAGCATACTGTCCTTTCATTTCCTCCAGGGCTTCTGGGTCCAGGTTCTTCTGCGTGCCGACGCCGTAAACATCAATGTCAATATTCATTCATCAAAGAACATACCATGATGTATGGCATTGCGAAGACCATGATTCCACCAAAGACCATCAGTAGCATCATTGGATTTGAGAACATGGCCATGAGATTGAAAGAATCCGGAGGCATGAAGTAAACATGTTTCTGTCGGGGCACCACCGTTATGGGGTACGACAGGAGAATTGTGGAAGGAGGGTTCAATGGAGTGCCAGCGAAGTATGGACGGACTTCCGGTGTGGCTTCGGAGTCCAGCACGTCTATCCTTAGCTATAGAAATGATGAGCACGCATGTTGTACACCACACGGCAGCGATTCCCACCTGATCAAAAGAGTAGTGTGGTGATACAACTGAGAGGATGTAGGTTCCTGCAGGTACATCGGGTCTTGTAGTCATAAGTTACATTGTCGTATCGTAGAAAGTGAACGTACATTGTAAACGTTCCATCACGCATGACGCTTCCTTTCATCCTTCCATTGTCAAGAGAGACCTGAGAATGTCCTAACTGTCCAATACCTTGAGAAATACGTTCAGGGGAACAGTCCTTGGTCAAGAAAGAATGAGAGTCAACCTGGACACACGTCGTTAAAATCGATTCGACCTTGGAGGTCGGAGGCGAGGACCAGTACAGCGACACTAAAGGACAGTCAGATACACCGTGAATTTTGCAAGTCCAAGAAATACCATGAAAGGAATGCGACGAAGAGAGAGCGAATCCATGCCATGACGCGTGCAGTAGAGGCGAGATATTCTTTATTCAATATGTGCAAACAACTTTATATCGTCTCCTTCCAGCCGAAATGCGGCAAAAGCGAGCAAAAGCCTATCGAAAGCTTATGGCTTTGTATTCCATGTCATTTGGATTCAGACGGCCATATCAAGTTCTTGGTGAGTCTCAACGGATCACGTCTCTTATTCCCTCGACTGACGAACCTCTAGTGGATTCAACAATGTGCAAGTCTGCAACAGAGCTCAAGATTGAGCTTGTCAAACAACTTGGCACCGTTTTACAAGGGGAGATCAAACCCAGTGGGTACCGATTAATCCAAAACCTGAGCATTACTGAAGCCCTGACCGCAAAGCCGTCTCCCAGTGATCACTCAATGCTGTATTCACGAACTATATCTTCAGGGAAAATCACAGCAACCCACCGTAGATCTCGCGAAGACTTTTGAGCGAAGAAAATGCAATCATCGTGAACCTATACCTGGCGACGACTGCGTGGCTAGTGTAGTCGGTGAGTTTTTTTTTTTTGTTCGAAAAATTTCTCGTTTGTCCTCAAAGTGACGCAGGCGAGACGAACAAGCATCGGTATGTGATTGCGACGCAGTCACAACCTCTTCGTGTGCAGCTCCGAACCATTCCTGCCGTACCACTTGTACACATAAACCGTGCAGTCATGGTGCTCGAGCCACCGAGCGACATCACAATCAAGACAAAAGAAGCGGCGAGTTCTTCCATTCTTTCTGTTCTCTCCTTGAGTCTAACTAAGGAACACTCAGACTGAAGAACAAGACCTTCATATGAAACAATCTGACTTGGCTCTCGTCGGTGCACCGAAAACAGAACCTGTTCAGAGAAAGAGAAAAGGGCCCAAGGGACCTAATCCACTAAGTATAAAAAAGAAGCAAGTTGCGCGGCTGCCACAGCCGCCACAGGACAACAAACATATCAGAGTTGGGGAGAAGAGGAAGCGAGATATTCTTGAGGCTGAACAAGTTGAGGTTGAGAAGAATGATCATACTATTGCAGTATCAGAAGGCATAACAAGAAAAAGGCGACGTCGAAGAAAAGCGAAAGACTAGTTTGTTTTGATGATTATGTGCAACTTGATCAGTTTCTGAAATCAAACGATATAACGCGCCCAAACATTATATATACAGTATCACAATGATTGTAGTGAGATTACATAGGTTATTCAGGTGAGTGAAGACTAAAGTCCACCACGAAGGCGAAGAACTATCATGGTCGTCAGACAGGGCGTGCAACATACGAGCAAGAACAAATACTAACCAAGGTGCAGGGTACTTTCCTTCTGAATGTTATAATCAGAAAGGGTCCGCCCGTCTTCCAGTTGCTTCCCGGCAAAAATGAGACGTTGCTGGTCGGGTGGAATACCCTCCTTGTCTTGAATCTTTGCCTTGACATTGTCAATCGTGTCAGAAGACTCTACCTCCAACGTAATAGTCTTCCCCGTCAAGGTCTTCACAAAAATCTGCATACCACCACGGAGTCGAAGGACAAGATGCAGTGTTGATTCCTTCTGTATATTGTAGTCTGAAAGAGTGCGTCCGTCCTCCAACTGCTTCCCAGCAAAGATCAGACGCTGCTGATCCGGAGGAATACCCTCCTTGTCCTGGATCTTCGCTTTAACGTTGTCGATGGTGTCTGATGATTCCACTTCAAGGGTTATGGTCTTCCCTGTCAATGTCTTCACGAAGATCTGCATACCACCACGCAGACGAAGAACCAGATGAAGGGTCGACTCCTTCTGAATATTATAGTCGGACAGCGTACGACCATCTTCTAGTTGCTTGCCAGCGAAGATTAGACGTTGTTGGTCAGGGGGTATGCTAGCGAGTCACGTCAGTTGTGTCACAAAACAAAATCACAAAAAATGCTAACCCTTCCTTATCCTGAATCTTCGCCTTCACATTGTCGATGGTATCGGAGGATTCCACCTCCAGAGTAATAGTCTTACCCGTGAGGGTCTTGACAAAGATCTGCATTCCCCCACGGAGACGGAGAACGAGGTGGAGAGTCGACTCCTTCTGGATGTTGTAGTCAGACAAAGTCCGCCCATCCTCGAGTTGTTTCCCAGCGAAAATGAGGCGTTGCTGATCGGGAGGGATCCTAATGAAAGAACGTCAGGAGAAGAAGGACTGACAGCGATATGCACTTACCCCTCCTTGTCCTGAATTTTGGCCTTGACGTTATCAATAGTGTCTGAGGACTCGACCTCAAGAGTGATGGTCTTGCCAGTAAGGGTTTTAACGAAGATCTGCATTCTACACGATGGAAGTAGGTGAATGATAAGACGCTGCACTTGACACCCCTTTTATATGGAATGAAGCGGAGTTTGAACTGCACTGCATCGCTGAGTCACAAGTATACCCGCTGGAATCTGCTAGAAGACACAGCCTCTCTATGTACTTATGTGACAAACCAGTCACGTTGCCTCATCATGCCATAGTTTAATTGTGAGATCCTTCTCCATAGATGCAGAGGCTATAATGCTCTTCGTCGGGTGCGTCTGGACTCCCGGTTAGATTGAGCCATATGTGACATTATTGTACTCACAGCCACAGCCAATACAACGTCTGTACGAGAATGTAACTCAGTTGGCTGTGGAGCTGCGCATCTAAAAACCCACCTCGATGTCCTTCCAGTACCTGCAATACTTGACGGGTTTGCAAGTCCCAGATAAAAATCTTGGCATCTTCACTTCCACACACTATGTATTTTCCTCTCGTAGTGCTGAAGCAGGGGGGAAGACAGTATGTGCGGTTGGTGTGTCCAGTATAGGTCTTCACACAGCGAGACGTGTGATAATTCCACAAGCGAATTGTAGAATCTTGAGTGGATGCGAGCACAAATTTCGAATTCGGCGAGAACTGAACATGAGAACTAAAATGAAATGAAAACGATGGGAAAGGCTCTAATCATTGTAGTGAGGTACACGAACCAGATCGGGTTGTCGTCATCCACAAGAGTCTTCAAACATTGACCAGAATCAGCATCCCAAATTCGGCTGTTGACGATTGAGCTTAAGGATCATTGAAAAGAGTGTTAAGCCTACATCAACCCATCCATAGCACATGAAACAATAAGAGTACCATCGTGGTTGAAGCTCACAGCGGTGACAGGATCAGAATGGGCAGGAAGAACCTTCAAAGACTTGCCTACAGGAAATATCAGGTTGCATACAATTTCTAATAGCATATTTGCCTACCTCTTGCCACATCCCACACTCGCACAGTCTCGTCGAATCCGCCAGAGACGAGGAGATTTGAGTTCGGATTGAAATTGACACAAAATACAAAGTTTGTATGCCCAATCAGTGTCTTCACGGGATCTCCCTTCATTATGGGTGCATGTAGTCAATGTCACCAATGGCGTCGGTTGACATCAACTCACCAACTCGAGACTCCATAATATAACAGTCTTATCATCCGAGGCAGTTGCCAAGTATTCTCCATCAGATGACCAAGCAAGGTCAGATATCCCTTCGTGATGCCCATCTAGCGTACGTATAATTTCACCTGTGTAGGAGTCCCATAGCTTCACAAGCTTGTCAGCGCCTTCCCGAATCCAGCCGCAATAAACACGGCATCCAGCGTATGACTGGAGATGCTAACCCACCAGATGATGCGAGCATTGAACCATCAGGACTGAATTTAAGCGAGGAAATTGACATCGTGTGGCCGCTAAGAGTATATCGCAGCGTGTACTTTGGTTTAATGAGGGCATCCGGCGGTTGAGGAGTCACTGGGTGTGTCTGGGGAGGACTAGGTGGGGGTGGTAAATTGGTAACGGCATCCACGAACATGGGCTCAAAGCCTTGGGTTATTAGAGTAACTACGTTGGACGGAGAATTCGCGTTGTCCATGGATGAGAATAGCTCACGTGCTCAAAAACTTTTCTTGCAGAGGCTAATAGCACAGACATCATGACTGCTTCGTGGGTTTCTCCTTCAACGCGCCCTGAACTCATTGAAGGTCTCGTGTCAGGCGTAGGTCAGTATTTTTGGTTCTTGTCTCATTCAACTCAACTTCGAATAAACTCAAGATCGCTATAATCCATCTAATGTCGGTATACTCGAAGATTATCTCTATCACCAAATTAGAAGCGAGGAATATGATTGTCTGGCCAATCTCGCTATTTTGAAACTGTGCGCACCAGTGTCATCGTGTATATCAAGCAGTCCTGACAAAATCTCAGCTACCAGTTCAACCCCGAGCTCTACAACCCGGACGTGGTCATTAACATCCTCATAAAATCACTGACGACCTCACCACTCCCGGACTTCAACTTATGCATCTCCCTTCTTGAAGAGCGGCCCGTTAACATTAACTTCGATGAACCCGATCCACTGCCTGCCATGTTGCCCATATTGAAAGCCTTACACAGTCTTCTGTATCGCTGCCGGTTCCCTGCCTTTTGGGAGATCTATCACTCAGAGGAGCTTGAGACCCTTCGTGACAATTATACCGTGGAATGCATAGGATTCGAGAACGCGGTCAGGCAAGTCGTTATTCACGCTGTCAAGACAGCTTTTACGAAGATAAGTACGAAGCGGCTGGGCTCATACCTGGATCTGAGTGGTACAGTCTTTGTGTATCTTTTCCTCTAGTACACTCTCAAGGATGCTTCTAGGTGCTGCGCTCGAAGTCTATATCAAGACACAGGGGTGGACTCTCGATCTCACGTCCTCCGTTGTTTGCATTCCCCCAAACCCTGATAATCAAATTGAGGCCACCATAGTTCAAGAGAGTATCAACCTACCCCGTATGTTATAATTCCTCAAGCCTATACCGTTCAACTGATCTCATCAATGCAGAGCTCAAGAAGATTATCTCCCATGCCGCTGTAAAAACATAAGCACATAGTTTTTGTATTTCTGTTAGATTTCCTCTAAAATTCAGACAGCGATCTGTTCATGGAACAAACATGCACGTAGATTACTTAGTAGGAAGCAAGAACGCCACTCCTGTTCCCCAAATTGCCTTCATGATGCCCAAGGCTGGAATTACACCATCAAAAATGCCACAACGGCCTGCAAGCATGATTTTCGCGGTAATCGGACCTATCACACAGAGTATGAAGGCAGAGAAAGAACCGAGAAATGCCATCATTGAACTGAATTCCGGAACGAGGATCGAGACAAGAATTGAGAACGACGTGACCAAATAACAGTGAGGAAAACTGCTTTGAGCAGTACTGGTGTTCGACTTTTCGGGGGTACCTGTTGAAGCCGTAACGAGAGGTGTCCCGATCTCAATTGTTGAATTCAGCTTCGTGAAAGGAACGTGAGGCAATCGATTAGATATTATGAATGATGCAACTTATAGGGTAAGTTGTGAGCGCGAACTTTGACCCGTCGCGAGATGTCAGCTAACTTAGAATGCAACATAAGTCGAACTGACAAGGGGCTGATCACAAGCATCCACAAAGCTATCTTATTAAGAACAGGATTGTAACCTTGCGTGGTCAGTAAATCTGCGCAGATCTAACACAACTATTAATAGCCAATATAGCATACACGCAGGGGAACTGACCTCATCACTAACAGAGTTTCCGAACATCAGGTACCCCGCACCTCCAATAAGAGCGTATAGGAATATGGCGACCACCTAAGAAGTCAAAGTCTTTCTGTTATTAAATAGAATGCGTGGTATGCGAAGACTTACAAATGCCCAATTTATCATTTTGTCAAACTGACTCGGATCAGCCATGTCTGTGGCGAGTGAAGGTATAACAAGGTGTCCCGAAAACTGAAAGACCCTATCTAAAACACGCATCCAACCCCAGCCATGAATAGCCCGAAAGCTAGTCCCAGGTTATTTCAATTCATGTTTGTTTCTGCAGGGCTCCAGAAACTACCCGGAAGGTCATATTTTGAAAATCCGTCAACTAGCACTACAAAAATTATAAGGACCGAGAAGATGACATCAAATATTGATGTGTAGGCCAGTAGTGACAAGGGCAAGAAGACCGTCGGGATTAAACTGAAGTAGGTCGAGTTAGACAGGCAGTCAGGCCTCGTATATTATAGATACGTACAATATGCCTCCCCAGAGCTTATAGGTGGTCGTAGAGTAACGAGGAAATATGGTGTGCAACGAATCTGCATATAGAACCACACTGTTGATTAATCACGGACGAAAAGCCGATACTTATGTAGTGACCTTGACAGAGAATGATTCGAGACAAAACATTCCACTGATGAACGGAGTGGATGCAGGTCCAAAGGCTTTCCTTCCGATGTCCGCATACGAATGCAAGTGAGGGTTCGCAAGGATTATTCGAGCAAGAATTTTGGCACTGGATGAAATGAAATATCAAAACGTATTTGAATATCTCTACGATGGAACTTGAACACACACGTATAATAAGAAATATAACTATATCATCCCAGTGATCCAACCCGAGTAAGCAAAAGCCAGAGGCTCAGACAACATGCCAATGCCAAGCAGGATTGCAATGGAGTCGAAGAGTCGTCAACATACATGCCCCGAACGCAAGGGAAAGATCATACAGACAGTTTGACCAAGTGTACTTTGATCCCTGTAAATATGCTTCCTACTCTGAGATAAATCAGTCGATGAGCGGCGTCTGGTCAGATTGAAGAGTGAGGCCAAGAATGAGGTTTCAGGAAGCGTTGAAGATGGGTGAAGCAGATTTTCGACGAGGATGGGGGGATATAAAACGATACAGCATTGCGAAGCAGAGGTGTAGCTTCATGCGCAAGTTCATTCAGTGATCCTCTATCACGATTGGAAGGAAGGACGATTTGTGACATGGCCTATGTTCGCGACGGTTCATTGGTGCCAGAATGGCCTTCTTCATCCCATTCAAGCTGGTCTATTAAGATCGTCCCCTACAGCTGTATGACCACCTGCATTCGAAACACTGTCATTTTGTTCATTCAGGGAACAGACGGATTCATTATCGTAATCCTCATCATCCAGTTTACAACCGCAGATTTGGCAACGAAGTATTGAGCTCTGCGGTCTGGCAGATAATATTAGTAGTACTTCGAAGGGATACTGAATTGTATATGCAATTGCATCTCAGGTAAAGAGGCCATCTTACACTATTTTTCATAACGATAGGCCCTTCCACAAAACGGCGTATGCCACCATTGCCGGTAAAGATCCACATATGAGAAGACATATGGTCCTCGATAGTATTCATGCAGTGCATATTCAGGAGGCAGTGGAGGCAGTGGGAACAGTGGAGGATTAGGCGGCGGATATTGAACGTAGGGTTGCGGATAACGCGCCCAGGACCCCTTGGCATCGCTCATATTGCAAAGCGCCCAGGTAGCCGTCGTGCAGAAGTTGGGGAATGAAGTCATTTGGCAGGTAACGACGCTGATAGTCTGCGGGCGCACCATATCAAGGTGTAACCTGAGGTCCACGAAAGCGAGGAATGACATGTTGATCAGGCCGCCAATTCTCACTAAACATGAGCCTAGCAAGATTTGCGACAAGACCTCGAGGGTCATCCGAAAGCATTGTGGTCTTCTGGCCGTTCTCGTCGAGCCACGAGGAGGATCTGCTGCATGGCTGGTGGTTTCTGGGCAATTTTTAAAGCAAAGAAAGAACGCACGGGCTGGAAATTTATTTAAATCAGCCCATCGTTCAATATTTTTTTCTGCAGTGGAGCATGGCGGCCAGCTCGTCGATGTAATAGCGAGCAAGGATGTTGGGAATTGAGAACCGCTGAACCAAACAAAAGGGCATAAACAAGCCAAGTTTGTGGAAGGGGCTTATCGTTATGAGAATAGCTGCATGCATTCACAGTAGAAGACCCATCTGTTCAAAATTTCACTACCAATTTTAAACAAGACAGAGACAGCAATTCAAATTCAGCTATGGAATATGGGCTTGATGGATGGCATTTGATAACATATGATACATCTCGGCAAGTTGAACTTGCTGAATATTTATTTCGTCCCACTGCCATACGGCTCTTATTCCAAGAACCATTCTTCTCCATTTTTCTTAATCCCCACAGGTCTTTTCTCATCCAGGCTTATTCGCCCAGCATTTAGTATAGCGGTGGTCAAAACGGTATTGGCGATCGTAGGTAAACCCTCGGCATCATATTCCGCTGGTTGGGAAAGGCGGGCATTCACGCTGCGTGCGGCGTCAACAAACGTCTCAATCGAAATGTAACCGTAACCACGTTGTCCATCAAAATGACCACTTCCAGAGGGTGAATATTTCATGCTAACACAAGTCATTCATTAACTTACAACCCACAGAGAGATTCATGTACGCACTAAAATGGATTGTACCACGTCTTCCCATTTTCATCGAGAGTGACGTCGTACCCGCGATGGGCTTGGTCGACATTAATATCGCCCTGTAAGTAAAAGTAGGTTGAATGTAGCTAATCAATCCATGATGGCCAGGCTGACCTTTTCACCCATGTAATACCAATGTTGAGTAGAATGTACTCCGGCCTTAAGTGGCGCAGTCCAGCTTGCTGTGTACACACCAGTTCCGCGGTGCTTCGGGCTTTTGATAGATTGCCAGTCGACCATGAGGGTAATGGTGTCCTCTGTTTGAGGAACGCAGTTGTACGGTTCGCTGGTTGCGATGCCTGTCGCTGCACTTGCGACAACACGAGTAGGAATAGCAATGTCTTGTAGGATCCAACAGCAGATATCAATATGATGCGAGGAGAGGTAATAACTGCAAAACGTGTGTTAGTTTATGGTTACGAAGGAATACTGAAAGCCTGACAAACCTGATGTCAGAGTCTTTGCCAGCCCAAGCACGAAAAGTCTCCAGTTGGCTTTTGGGCTGACTCATCCATGCGTTGAAGAAGTTGAACTCGCCCAAAGTTGCAGCACGGGCCTTGGCATCGCTGTACACTGGGTCGAAACTTCAGAAAAACTAAATATGTGGTTATCATGGCTTCGTTGAAAGCGAAATGTTCACCGCTTATGATGCTCAACGAAACAAACTACGTTGTGTTTCTTTGCAGCAGCGATCAGGGCGTTGTGGTGGGGAAGCAATTGTGTTGCAGGCTTCGTAACAAGCACATGTATACCACGTTCGATTGCATATATAGCAATGGGGAAATGAGTGCCTGTATACCAAAGATGATTATACGCAGTGTCTGAATAAACGAATAACCACACGGACTGTCCGGCGTAAAGATGATAATCGCATCGCCTGGCGAAAGCCTGTCAATAGCTTCCTTGTCTGGTAAAATGCAATGAGAGGAAGCCAAGCTTTGAAAAAGGGACGGCCGAACAAGCTTCCGGGTCCACTTTCCCTTCTTCTGGAAAGCCGTCGAATCTGGAAAACATATGCAATTGTGATGAGACCCTGATTCAGAAACAACTAACGAGAGGTCCATGTCCTTGTAGACAGCGCCAATGTGTTCGTCTAGATGTTTGCGTATAGCGGGGAACTTCCCCCCATTCACGCCGACCATTCCAAGCTGATCAACCTGAAAAAAAATATTAATGGGAGTTGCGTTTAGAATTACATCAGGCAAGTCTCGCCTTTCCCAGTCTTCTCAGATCAAAGAGAGTAAGGCCAACCACCTGAGGGTTGATTAATTCAATGCCGCGCCGTTATCTACTGTATTGTGAATGTACCCCGATCTGGAAATTGACAATTTAAAGGCGCAGGATAACGACAACAGGACTCATACCTTTTTGTCAGATTTCGATGCGCCTGTGCCAGTCCATCCTGTGGTATACTCTCCCTGCAGAGTTGAATAGGGGCACTTGGACAAACGCACGGGACTTACGGTTCCGCCTGGTGTATTAAAAACATCAGTGTTTGGGGCCTGATATCCAGAAACGTCTTACACATAAGAACATTGAGTTTCCCGTGATTTGCCATCTATTAGAATGGGGTATGTCCGATGGGGTCGGAACCGCCAGTGAGGCACGTGGAAACGGGACACGGAACACGTGTGGGGCGTGACGTCAAAGCTACAACGTGCTCCACGGTCACTACGCTGAGTGTCATGTCTTCAATAATTGTGCTCTCATCCTTACTCCTCCTGTCTCCAAGACTCCTATTAACAATATTGGCCCTGAAATGCTACAACAACCTACTGCTGGCACCCCTACTTCTCCGCAGTCAGGCTTCATCCCCAGAAAAGAGTTCATTCGCCAGCAGAAGCCTCCCCCGAGTTCCTTCGCTCTTCTGGCGATTGCTGGCTCTGGTTCCATCAAGCTTTATTCCTTTTCTATTCAAATTATCGATGAATTTCGCCATCTTTTCGAACAGCATGACATCCTCCTTGCCTCTCGTGAAAATGCCTCCCGAAGTCTTTACGAGTTTTCTCTCGACGGAAAACCTTGGGCAAACTCGAAAAGTGTGGCCACAGAGAAGTTGTTGATTGATCTGGTTGCAATCATTTACCAATGTGGTTACGCATATCTATCCACGCTTGATTATGGCAGAGAACATGACGATCGCCTTGTGATGGCATTCTCAAAGCCAGAGATCCAGGATACTTTCTCGCGCTCCGCCTCCCCTTTTTCTTCTTCTCCCTGGACAATGGTTTCTGGAAGCCCGTCCTACGAGAAACCAAGGAGCAAACGGATACCTTTTGCTCTGTCCTTCACCTCTGGCACTACCATGCGCGTGATCGCACCTCCCCTTAATTTGACGCCTGCTATTCTTCAGGCAGTGCGCAATTCTTGGCCACGCGGTGTAGTTTCAGAGAAGAAAGTTGGTGATAATTCGTTTGAATTCAAGTTGAAGGGCTACAAATGTGCGACTTTGATCAGACTCTACTGCTTCTCAATGATTGACACCGTATCCAGGGTTTCAACAGGATACTTTTCCAACGGACTCTCTGTGTCATATTCTTGCACTTCTCTCATCTTTGGATTCGCAGTCATATACCCTCCTTTCTTCGATATCTCTCACTAGTCACTCTAAGGTCAAGGATTTGTGGATATTTATGGGGCCTCCTGTAAGGGAAGATTCATTTAGCGAAGATTCTCCGGCGTCTTCTATCCATGATTCCTCACACGATGAACTCAAACGGCAGGTCCATAGCGCAGGTCTACATAAAATAGGTGTCCACCCAAACTCCTCAACTCATCGGAAATTTGCAACTGAGCCTGACATGCACCGTCAACCTGTGAGACCAGCTACCGACGACCCTAGCAGTATGGAACCTCGCCAACCAAATGATACCCGGATAGTTCCTATTTCCTCTCCATCTTCTGCCGGTACATCCAATATACTCCGAAAACCCAGACCCAGGGCCAAACTATTGACTTCTGTTGATCAGAGGGCAGATGAATGGCATGATGGGGTGGTCCGCGCAATTCTTCCGAGTACTATTTCGAGTAACGTGGAGAACATGACTGGTGTGGGAGCGGGGACAGCTCGTATTTCACCGAATGGATTCTATCCCGCGTCTCCTCATAGCGGCATAGATTCCAGCGGCAAGCCAGTTTCCCCAAACCTGCCAATCTCCGGCCATCCACCTCCTAGATCAAGGTCTATCAACCCTTCTCATTCTTCCTATTCGCCCCGCCCGAAGACGCCTCCGCTTTTTGTATCCCATTTACCTTCACCCCCATCATCACCACGTGGTGTTCCAAATACACCATCAGAGCAACAGGGAGACGTGACCGCTGACACATCAAGCAGTGCTATGCCAGGATCGGGTTGCAGGACCCCTCCGTTGCTTGGTGCTAGCGCATTCAGGGATTCAGCATTTTCTTCCAGCAGCCAAGCAACCTATTATGTGCCCATAAAAGCGCATGATGAAAAAGCCGAGCGAGACCAAGAGGATTCTGAAAGATCGAGGCCTTCTATTGGTAATCGAGCGTCTTCAATGGGACCCATCTTGCGGGGTGGTTGGCAGCCAAGTCCTGTTAAAGAGGAACCTGAAATGAACGGAAGTGTGAATGGGGCACAGTCTCTGTTTGCTGAATCCAATATAGAAGGAGCAACAGAAACACCTATTCACGAGGTTGGTTCACGAGTCACTTCTCCTGAATTTAATAGGCCAGATTCAAGATTAAGAAAAAGTGAGGCGGCAGTTCTGGGGATGATTATGAATCCTGTGCCTCCTCCCCCAGCTTTACCTCGTCTTGGTCAAGACAAGTGTAAGAGCTTTGGGACAGGGCAAGGATGGGTGCTAGTCAATGTTGATGGAATGGGTTCCCCATCTCCTGTGGAAATGAGCCCTGCTCGTGACACGTATGCTGTTTCCAGGTCGCCGGAAACACTGTCCCCGATGTCCGTTGCCTGGAATGGACGTGACAAGGGTGACGAAGCATGGTCGCGTGAAACACGACCCATGGTTGCAAACGGTGTCATGAATGAAAGCAAGAAGTCGAAATCCAAGTATAAGCCGACTGATAGTAGTTTGGATGGATCCACCTCCGGGAAATTATTATTTGGTTTCAGGAGAAAGATTTCGGTGAGTATTTTTGTATTGTCACATTTACGTGTTTAAGACGACAGCCGTGAAGCGTGTACCAAAATCATCACCATTGCCCGCAAAGGGTCCAGCAATGGGTGAAGATGTCAGAGCGACCAAGGCAGGATTGCGCGATAAGCTCCAACTTGTTGGCACTCCTGAAGGGTCAAGACATGATAGCAAACGACGCAGTATAGATTGAGTGCCGCCGATTACTTTGTTATGCACTCTCGTTTCAATTATCTCTGTATCTTAGTTATGCTTCGAAGGGAAAAATACAGTGTAATTTATGGCAGTGAACGCGATCTTTGGGTCACGATCACGTGAAAATGCACGTGGATTGAAAGTCACACCAGAGGAATAATAGATGGAACGAGGAGACGGCATCTTGGAAACGGGTAGATTAATGAGATTGAACGAATTGAAGGGGATGAAATAAGAAGAAAAAAGAGGAAATGTTGAGGCAAAAATACTTGAACCGGAAGACAGAAAGGAGTTTCAGGACGGGATATGGAGATATCTTACTCCATCATGTTGTAAAAGATGAAAAGGTGTGGAATGGGAATGAGAGAGACAAAGGGAAGAGAGTGGGGGGGGGGATCTCGAAGTCAAGGGTGACGCGGAGATGAAGGAAGAAAAGGAAAGAGGGAGGAGGAAGGGGGGAAGGAAAGAGGAGTGTGTCAGTTGGCCCGACCTCCGCCAGCCTGAGCCTGACCCAGCCACCTGGCCTTTCTTTCCCGCTTGTCCTCCCATCACCCCTTCTATCTTTTCTCCCACATCTTCCTCCCCTCACACTCCCCCTCATCCCAACCATGCCTACTTGTCGCCGCAAGCGGGTCGTGCTCACTGAGCCTTCCGACGCCCTCCTTCAAGCTGTAGTGTCTGATCCAAGCAGAGAAGTCTATTACCTCGAACAAACAGGTGAAATATTCGAGTTTTATGAGTACGTCCCTTGTCCTCTATCCTTACAACTCTAATATCCTTACGAACCCTAAATTCTTCTCTCTCATAGAGCCTATGCGGCGCGCATGTCCTTTTATCGCCTTAAACAGTTTCAGTGCGAGGTCACAGGAAAGAGCGGTCTTGACTATTTCCAAGCCCTCGACAGTGAAAGACAAGAGGCTAGGACCTTGCACTCCAGATTCTCCGAGCCTCTCAAACCTGCCGTTCTCAAGGCTGTCCAATGGCGTATGTCTCAGTCATATTGTCTCTTTCCCTCTCTGATTTTTCTTTCCAGAGGTCATGGGCCGCTTAGATCATCTGGTGGAAGCAGTTTATGAACGTTTCAAGGACCGATATTTCAAGGATGAGAGTACGTCATCGTTGCTCGTCAACTTGTCTTCCACCCCTAACCCATGATGTCAAGGAGTCCTGGTTGACCTTTCTGGTACCAAGTAAGCTACACTACTCCCACTTCTTTACGATCAACTCACAAGGATTACAGGTACTATGCACGGGTAGAAAAAGTCTACCCTCCAAAATACAGCTCTGACGCCAGAGCCCGTGATGCACATAAAGACTCGCCATCATCATCCACGTCTTCTTTGGAAGACGACGCGCCTCACGTCCTTGGTGGTGACCTCAAGATCCCGGCCAAAGATGCCATCGCTCAAGATAATCCTGCGCTCTATTTCTATTGGGTTCACATCCTTGAACTAGAAAAAGACAAGAGTCATGATAAGAGCAAAAGTGCCAGCAAGAGTTCAGATAAAGATGGCAAGATGGTTGGCAGTCTCATGGAAGTTCAATGCGGAATGATGAGGTATCGTTCACTTTGGCGCAATACGTCTATCCGCTAGGCTGATGTATACTGTCCAACAGTCGTGACCGTCTTTCCTTTTCAAAGTCAATTCTGCGCAGATTCATTCGCGATTGTGTAGATCGTGACGCTGCCGTTGCTTCGCCTTGGACGGTAAAACCACTCATTGCAAAACGTTACGGCGTAGCCTATGTCATGCCCGAGGAAACTCGGAAAGGCGTTGAGACGATCAAGAAGGGAGAGATCGATAAGAGGAAGAAAGTTTGGGAGGAGAAAGATGGTCCACCGACCAAGAAGCAGAAGAAGATGACAGCAGCTCAGGAGGAGAGAGGTAAGGAACCCGTTTTGCCCCTCCCATTCCACTAATCAAGTGCTGATAGTGAAAGTTCTTGCTGCTACAGCTGAAAAACGAGAGCGTGAAGCTCGTGAAAAGGCCGAGAAACAAAAACAGGCAAAGGAAGAAGCCGAGCGCCTGGCAGCAGAGAAAAAGAAGAAGAAACCTGTTCGCTATCCAACGGAAGATCTTGATGTACGGATGGCAGACAGGGATAAAAAAGCAGGAATGAGGGTCAAGAGGCCTGTCGCTAGCCGTCACGTCCTTCCTTTCAACGACACTCCGGGTGCCTTCGAATCCTTCCTAATGGGTTGGAATTTTTTAGTTGTCTATGGGTAAGTACTTTTCTTCCTGTCGAGACTTGCAATCACATGTTTACATTGCGTTGTAGCCAACCACTTCATATTTCTACTTTTACCCTAGATGAATTTGAACACGCACTTCGTCACTCACACTCAGATTCTCCATGCCTCCTGCTAGCCGAAATACACTCGACCCTCATCTACAATCTACGGACTGTTGCATTTCAACGTCACAGCGCTCTTGTTTCATTGTTGCGACTCAAGGATGAATTAACGGAAGAAGGCCGTTCGAATGAAATCTTCGGCGTTTCAATAGACGACCTTAGTGCGGCTATGGCTGACGCTGGCAATAACTGGGAGCGAGTTCCTTTGCGGCATGCGGAGGGACGTGAGGGTTGGGAGGAGGCTTTGCTGGGATGCTTAAAAGATGTCTGTTCTGCTCTTCTACTCGTCAGGATCCTGACTAAACATCTCATATATAGCATGCGACAGTGACCAGCTTCCCTCGCCTTCAAGAAATCCTCACGCGTTTGCTCTTCGCTCCTGATACTTCTGTCGAACTACCATCCCCATCATCGAGCTCTCGCCTCTCCACACCCGTCCAACCTCTACTTCTCCGGCAATCCATTCCAAAAGAACGATATTATTCGCTGCCGCCCGAAGACAAGATTGCTATTTTGTCATTCATGTGCAACCTCGCTATCTCCAGCAAGGCTATTCATGGACACATGGAATCTTGTGAGGAGCAGTTAACCGCTTTGCGGAAAGAGAAGATTGAAGTTAACCGGCTTAAAAAGCAGTAGTGAGTCTCTCCTGTGAAACATCCACGTCTACGCGATTAACAAAGTACTTTCAGCGCGGAGGAGATGAACGCCCTTCTTGGAGAAACAAAAGAGGAACCAGCGTCTAGCAGTGTAGACCAAGATGTGATCATGCAGGATTCCAGTGAACTGTCTGACGTTTCTGAGGGTGGTTCGGAATCCACCTCTGTTGTCAGCAGTAAGAAGAACTCTACTCGCCAGAAAGAACTTCGCCACAAGGCGCAAACTACCGCACATGCAAAACAGCGAGAAGCTGCAAGAGCGAAGCAGGCTTCGGTCAAGCAAGCTCTTTCGGAGCACCGTCGGCTCGATGAGGAGGTGAACAAATTAGAACGACGTCTTGAAGGTATCGAGCGGGAATTTAGAAAGCTTCTTGGAGCCATTCGTGTCAAGCCACTTGGTAGAGACCGGTTTTATAATCGGATATGGTGGTTTGATGGCACAGGTTCTGCGTCATTGATTGGCAGTGGTGGTGTCGCTCAATATGGCACAGGAAGGCTATTCATTCAAGGCCCGAGCGAGTTTGACGTCGATCTTCTTGAACAGAGAAAAGATGAGGATATCGTAGAGCGAAGAAGAGAGGAAGAGGGTGAGGAAGGAATGTTAGGTCCTGGTGATTGGGCCGCCTATTCTGATCTAGAAGAGGTTTGCCGGCCGCTCAGTCGTAACACTGCTTCTCATTGACACATCTCTTTTACAGCTGGAAGAATTTGTTGCATGGCTGAACCCAAAAGGTCACCGAGAGACCGCTCTTAAAGCTGCTCTTACGAAGTGGTGGGTTCACATTACGGCTGGAGTTCGAAGACGTACCACAGTGAGTGATCTGTGTATTGATGGACTTCGTTTGATTAAACATGTGCTAGGACGTCAACGTAAGTGCGAAACTCCCTGAAGCAAGACGAAGCACTCGCACGAAGACCGCTGTTGGCTACGACATCACAAGAGAACCCTACATGATGTGGACGAACCGCAGGGCGGTAAATTTGTCGTAGTGTCATTTTTGGTTGAAGCACGTTGAACAGCAATACTTAGATCATCCCACCTCTTGACATCATTAATACCCGAGTGTTTACATGCAGTATACTGTTATCGAGAACTCGTTAATAAATAGCATCGTCATCTTCATCAGAACACACAGGCATCGGAATCTCCCGTGCTACTTAGGAGATAACACGGCATGGGCGCCGCAACTATGTCGTGTCAATTTACATACAGTTGATATTCTCATAACACATAGCCCCCGGACGATCCAGAGCCTACACATTATGACATATGAGCTTATGACCCATGGCATTCGCTCGCTTTGCTTGCTCAGCCTGACTCCAGATGGGCCAGCTCACATATACATTACACAATGCTTAATCCCACTACAGTCACTCAACTCTAACTGTTGTAATATTGAGATGTCCCCATGATACCCTTTTTGGTGACCATAGTTACATCCACTTTATTCATTTATCTGTATTGTTCCACCTCAATGTTCAACCATTCACTGAGGTTCCTACTTTCTTCACTTCTAGCTTTGTAATTGGTCCTTGCACTCTACAGGTTATGGGCCCTGCTGATATCTCCAACATGTCTTCTACCACAAACAAGGAAACCCTTGATTTCCCAAAGCTTCGGAGTGATAGTGCTAATTGGGCAACTTACCAGGAGTGGATCATCAACTACCTCGCTTCGAAAGGATTGAAGAAGCATGTTTTGGGTACTGTGCGCCAACCAACTTGAAGAACATGATGGGGACTATTATAAGCCACATAGCCTAGCCCCATTGATGTATGAAGAGCTCGAGAAACACAAAGAGGAAGAGGAAGCCTACAAGCAAAAGCAGGCAGCTGTTCAGGAGGTTATTTACCAGACTGTTGACAAATCCACATTCCTGCAAGTCAAAAATGACAGCACTGTTGCTGCTATATGGAAGAAGGTTATTTTGATCCATGCTGATAAGGGTTCATCAGCAAAATCACAGGTCCGTTTTTTGACACTTATTCTGCTTTTCAAAGCGATAAAGTGAAAAAGTGTTCACTGCTTTTTTAATCCCAGTCCTTTTGATTTTAAAAGTGCTTTTTCAGCTTTCAAAGTACAAATAACTTGAAATAAGCATCATGCAAAAGATGTCAAAAACCAGGCACTTTTCTGTTTATTCCCTGTCAGTTTTGAAAAGATATCCAATGGTAGTACTTATATAGCATTCAATTGGTTATCAAATGGCAATGGACATAAAAAATGAAAAGCATGCATAAAGTCACAGACACGATACATCCATATTTATCACCGGTGGTGCTCCCAGAAACTCTTCTTCCTGCTTGCCATCATCTGACAGATCCTCATCCCCATCAATCAGCTCCATCACCTCTGGAACATCCTCAACAATGATATGGCTCCCTATCACCCTGCGCTCATACTACAGCATTTTTTGTGATTGTGTGCACTGCTTGGACATCTTCTACTCACTTTGCACAGCACGCTTTTGTGTGCCTTCATGCGCTTTCACGTGCCCAAGTGCACTCCCGTGTGCTTCTGTGTGCCTTTGTCTGCTTCCATGCGCCTTTGTCCACTTTCTGCACTCCAATGCGCTCCAGTGTGCTCCCATGTGCTCCCATGTGCTCCAGTGCACCTTTGACCATTTAGGTGTGCATTTGTGTGCCTTTTACATTTCTACTGTGCCTTTGGATCCCCCTTAGCTGCCTTCTGTTGTGTGCTCTAAATGCACCCTGTTACACTTCAAACTGCCTCTGTGCACCCCCCCACACTCCTTATCTGCCTTTCACAGTTATTGCGCACTCGATGCACCTTTACGCACTCCTTTTATGCTTTACCCACAACTCACATTCTTTGCTGCACACTTATTGCACTATCCTTACCACACACACAACAATCCACCACACCAATTGCACTGCGCATCATGGCTTCCAGCTTACTGGCACATTTGTTTGAGATGCACCGCAATTTCAATACGAGCAAACTGCACATTCTCACATAATCAGGGTGCTTTGCATGTATTTGGCATTGGACTGTGCACACTTGGGCGCTTTCACATAATCCTGGCACTTTGGTGCTATTTGGCCTTGCACAGCATCTCCTTATAGTTCTTCCACATTTCCAATCAGCATTGCCTTATCTGGTAACTGGTGATGATACTCAACCCGGAAACCCAAACAAAACCTACTAAATGGCTTTGGATGGTATAACATGAGTCAGAGGAAGGGTATGAATTGGTACTAAATATTACTGCTGATGTGTTCAGTTGGTACTCGGTGCAGAGTCTCAACAGAAGGGGTGAACACAAAATCTACAACTGCAGGCATGCTTGGGGTGAGGGGGTTTGCTTAGAGGGCCTCGGATCATCCTTCGGGGTGTGGAGACTACGAAGAGGCTGGTATGGTGGTTTTCAATGTGTGCACTAGTTGTGTACACTAAAGGGAAGATATGCACAATAGTGGGAAAGTGCACAATGCAAAGGGGCAAAAATGCGCAGTGTGGAAAGATGCACAATGGGAGCGCAAAAATGCGCAACGAAGATGGAGATGAAAGTGGGAGGTGTAGTGGCATGAGGTCAGCACTGGGATGTGCTGGGAGGGCTATGCACAGGTTGGGGGTGCAAACGGGATGAGAGCACAATGGGCAGAAAAAGGTGCAAATGGTGCACAAAATGTGGCTATACAAAAAAGGTGCAAACAGTGTGCAAAATGCAGCTATACGAAGGGTGCACTGCAAGAGTGCACAAACGAGGATGAAGGATGCAACGCAGGGACAAAATGCAGCAATACAATGAGGGGATGCAAACAATACACAAATGCAGCTATACGAAGAGTGCACTACAAAGGCACATGAACTGGATGCTGGTGCACAGACTATGTGTGACGCTGACTGAGCTATGAACTGTGAGGGGGGGAAAGATCCTCTGGATTCTCTATTTGTCCACCTACTATGTACAAATGGCTTATGTGATAAAAATGGTAAAATAAAGTGTAAAAATAGAAAGTGCCATGTGCTACCCACAAGTACATCCATTCACCCATCTAAACCTGACTGCACTATGCTGCTGCCTCAGCCAATAAGATTTGCGTATGCTATAGCCCAATACCCAACTGTTCTGGTGCGATGCACTATTTTTGGTGTGCTCTAGGTCCCGTGCACTCTTCCCAATTAATCTGCTTTGGTGTTATGTGTCGCATGCTGTGCCTTAGTAATAATGATGTGATGGACCTGTGCTGGTTACCAGATAAGGTGATGCCGATTGGAAATGCAGAAGAACTATAAGGAGATGCTGTGCGAGGCCAAATAGTGCCAAAGTGCCAGGACTACATGAAAGCATCCAAGTGTGCACAGTCCAATGCCAAATAGGTGCAAAGCACCCAGATTATGTGAGAATGTGCAGTTTGCTTATGTTGGAATCATGGTGCACCTTGAATAAATGCACCAGTTAGCTGGAAACTGTGATGTGCAGTGCAATTGGTGTGTGGATTGTTGTGTGTGTGATAGAAATTGTGCAATGAGTGTGCAGCAGAGAATGTGAGTTGCAGGTAAAGCATAAAAGGAGCACACAAAGGTGCATTGAGGGCACAATAACTGTGAAAGGCAGATAAGGAGTGTGGGGGGGGTGCACAGAGGTGGTTTGAAGCATAACAGGGCACATTTAGGGTGCACAACAGAAGGCAGCTAAGGGGGATCCAAAAGTGCAGTAGAAATGTAAAAGGTGCACAAAAGTGCACCTAAGCAGTCAAAGGCATGTGAAAGTGCACAAATGCACACAAAAGCACACAAAAGCACATAAAAGCACACAAAAGTGCACAAAAGTGCACAGAGGCACACTGGAGCACATGGGAGTGCACTTGGGCATGCAAAAGTGAATGAAGGCGCACAAAAGTGCGCTGTGCAAAGTGAGTAGAAGATGTCCAAGTGGTGTGCACAATCGTGAAAAATGCCATAGTATGAGCACAGGGTGATAGGGAGCTGTATCACTGCTGATTTACAAACGTTGTTTTTAGTGAGGCAAATTGATGAGGGATGGTGTGAATAGTCTGTAAGAGCATACAAAGAAGTTTGAAATAGTTTGAAATAGGTTTGAAGACATGCAAAATAGTTTGAATAAGTTTGAAGATGTGCGAAGTAGTTCAAATAAGTTTGAAGAGGTTTGAGGTATATCGAGGAATGAGTTTAGTGAATGTGATGTGTTTTTTGAATGGAGATAGGCGATGGGCGATGAGTTGAGAGACTAATATGAAAGTCCAAAGAAGTTCATGATATTTCACAGAACTTAGAGATATGACACAAAGATAAGACCCAAGAGGACGGCTCTTAAGTCAGATGATAAGTGAGAGGGTAACTTATACTCTGTTCTCCATTGGTTTTCTTTTTATTCTAAGTAACTAACACAAGTCTGTATACAAATTGAAGAGATAGTACTAAAAAGGAAATAATAACATGTGTAAAACATGAGGCAATATATCAAACAATGAGAACTTTGTAACAAATGAGAAATGATAATAAGTGAAATGTACATTGTCCCAGTATGGTAAGAGTTCTTGTTCTATTGCTTTAATATATCAATGAAACATAAAACTGCACTTATCATATTCTAAGTCTCTTGTAGTCTCTCCTCATGTCCAGTAGTGCTTGATATGGTTTGTTCTGGATGTGCAGTGTGTATCTAAAGTGTTTCAAGACAGCTATATGGTGGCCGATGTCATTTGAAATGCTGTGAAGTCGTTCAAAGTGTCGCAAAATGTTGTGAAATGGTTTGAAATAGTTCAAAGTCATCCAAAATAGTGTGAAATAGTTCGAAAAGAATTTGAAGTCAATCTTGTGGCATTCATAGCAATTTGGAGTGTGTGTCATAATATATAGATATGATTAGATCCTTCTCCAGACCTTATAGTGCACAGTGGACCTATCATCCTCCCACTTACTGAAATTCTGACTGTCCCAGTCAGCCGATTGAAGTCGTGTGTGAAATGCATGATCATGTTGAAAACTTAGTGAAGTTGTTCAAAGCTTTTCAAGATGTTTGAAGTTGATAGGGAGAAGATTCAGTGGAAGGAAAATGATCATAGGGCTTTTTCGAGGATGTTCAGAGTCGAGATCGAAATGAGTGAAGACATATGTGGGTGAATAGAAGGGAAAGCTGTCGAAGCTGTTTTAAAGAATGTCAAGGATAGTACAATGTTTTTGATAATTAGAATGAGGTCTAAATGTGAAAATGAAAAAGGAAATGGGTGAATTTAATTGATGTTGATATTACTAGCCATGATCATAGTAATTGAGTCGAGCGACTGGTTGAATCAAAATTGGATGCAAAATAGAGGGGTCAAAAACAAGGTGGAGAAGATATTTGTCGGCGATGGATGTAATGAAAATTTTGGTGATAAGAGGTAGACAAGTTTTGAGGTGATGATTGTAGATATACGATGTGAATGGACTTTGGAGCACTTTACTAGACTTCAAAGGTGAATTTGAATGCGAATCTAGTGTCAAGGGCAAAGCCGATATAAGATGGATGAGGGCGCAGATGATGAAATCGAAGACGAAAATATTGGGAGTGGTGAGCACCAAGTTGAGGTCGAAATAGGCAATGGTGGGAGCGAATGCAACAAAGATATCAGAGACGAGATCGAGTTTGAAGATGATGAAGGTGCAACTTTTAGAGTGGACTGGGCAGGAACTACTGAAGGTGAAGACAATGGAATTGGAATGGATGTGGACAACAAAGCTGGGATGATGCGATGAAGACCAGGAGGTGCAACATGATGATTTCAAACTGCGACATTTTCTCATTTGAGTGCAAGCTGCTTTTCAAGGGCCAGTTCCTGTTCGAGGGCTGCAATACGAGCTTTGAAGTCATCTGAATCATTCGAGCTGTGAGGGATGCCATCAGATGCTTGGTTTGATGTAGTTGAAGGTTGATATTGGTGATGAATGAGGTCAGGATGGAAACTTCGGGTGCTGATTTGGTCGAATTCAAAGCTGCAATAGCCAATGTGAAGTTTAATGCAAAATTTTTGAAAATGTGCAAAATGTCTTCTAAATCGATCAATGTGCTAGACTGCAATAAATTTGAGGTCAAAATCAATTGCTGGGAAATAGAATATGAGTTCGAGGATGCTATAGCAAATTTCGTGGCATCGTGGATGTTGTTCAGCATATATGGGTCATTGGGATAGTGATCAGAGAACTTCACTTCAAGACAATGCACAATTTGAGTCTGTAAGTCTATTTGAAAGCCTCAAAAAAAAGCTTGACTCTGTTCAGCTTCTCAAAGTCTATGCTTCAAGCGAAGAAAGTTTGTAATATTGTAGAATAACCTGTAATAAGCTCCTAAATCATTTTTGTCAAAAATACCAGTGCAAAGTTGTTTGTCAACAAGTAAATCCATGTCCAAAATGCTATATTTTCATTCATCTTCTATTTTGGGATAGAACTTGAATACTGCAATGCAAAATTCATCAAATGATGTTCTGGGTTCATACTCTGGAAGCGATTCCCAGAGATCGTAAGAATTGATGTCGATGTATCTGCAAGCATATCTCTTCTTTAAGTTGTGATCTGTAATACTGCAAGTCATGAACAGAAATTTAAGATCTTCAAAGTAATTTCAAAGGTCTTTAGGATGTCTCAAATCAAATTTCGGAGATGTAGAATGACCAGGAGCTGGCATAAAGGATTTCGACATGTTCGAGGTAGATTTCAGAGGTCGCGAGGTCAAAATTCATGCAGTGTTATGTTTTGTATGTTTCAAGGTTGAAGATGGTAGCAATGTCATAAGTGTGAAAGGTGGAAGAGTGCAAAATGATATTATTGAGGGGCAAAATACTGTATCAAGATCTCCTGGTTGTTCAGGAGGGTTGGAGGCAAAATGAATTCAATGCCAAGTTGAAATCATTGAGCCCCCTTTAGGTAAAATGAGTGGTAGAAATGAGTGGAGGTTCAATGATGAAATGATCTAGAAACCCCTCGTGGTGGGCTCCAAAATGATGATACTCAATCCAGAAACCCAAACAAAACCTACTAAATGGCTTCAGATGGTATAACATGAGTCAGAGGAAGGGTGCGAGTTGGTACTAAATATCACCGCTAATTTCCAAACATTGTTTTTAGTGAGGTAAATTAATGAGGGATGGTGCAAATAGTCTGTAAGAGCATATGAAGAAGTTTGAAATAGTTTGAAATAGGTTCGAAGACGTGCAAAATAGTTTGAATAAGTTTGAAGAGGTTTGAGGTATATCAAGAAATGAGTTTAGTGAATGTGATGTGTTTTTTGAATGGAGATAGGCGATAGGCAAGAGACTAATATAAAAGTTTGAAGAAGTTCACAATACTTTGCAGAACTTAGAGATATGATGCAAAGATAAGACCCAAGAGAATGGCTCTTAAGTCAGATGATAAGTGAGAGGGTAACTTATGCTCTGTTCCCCATTGGTTTTCTTTTTATTTTAAAGTAACTAACACAAGTCTGTATACAAATTGAAGAGATAGTACTAAAAAGGAAATAATAACATGTGTAAAACATGAGGCAATATATCAAACAATGAGGACTTTGTAACAAATGAGAAATGATAATAAGTGAAATGTACATTGTCCCAGTATGGTAAGAGTTCTTGTTCTATTGCTTTAATATATCAATAAAACATAAAACTGCACTTATCATATTCTAAGTCTCTTGTAGTCTCTCCTCATGTCCGGTAGTGCTTGATATGTGACTAAATGGTTTGTTCCAGATGTGCAGCATGTATCTAAAGTGTTTCAAGACAGCTATACGGTGGCTGATTTTGTTTGAAATGCTGTGAAGTCATTCGAAGTGTCATGAAATGTTACTGAAATACAATAATAAAATAGGAATAAATCATAGGAAATCATAGAAAAGGCAGAATAGAGTGAAATAAAATATAAGAAAATATGGGATGAATGCAGAAAATTGCCCAGACACCTAGGGCACCTTCCTTTCCTCTTACATTACTCCCCTTCTATGATGCATTGCTTCGATGCATTTGAAACTGTATTTGCCCAAAGTCAGATGCTTGGACGCATTGAGGTGCAGAGGAATGTTGCTGGTGGAACTCCTTGACCAGTTGTGGGGCATTCACATCAGACTCTGTGACCCAGGAGTTCTCTTCATACCCATAACCCTTCCAGTGTACCAGGTATTTAAGTTTATCTTGATATAGGCAGCTGTCTAAGATGGACTTGACCTCGTGCTGAGGCTTGCCTTTGATGACTGTAGGTGGTGGGGGAGGTCATGTCACGTGTCCAGGGAATGGATCTGTGGGGGCAGGCAGCAGCTTTATGACATGGAAGACTGAGTGGAGTCTGGACATTGATTGTGGTAGCCATAGGCAAGGCATGTGACCCAACACATCTAGTGATAAGGAATGGTCCAAGAAAGCAGTGGGCGAGTTTCTTGGATGGACACATGGTGGAAATGTCACTAGAGTCAAGATAGACATTATCACCAACCTTATATGTGGTGTGGGTGAGTGGTGCTGGTTGTAGAAGCATGCCATGTCATCCTTCACCTCCTCCAAGGTGTCCTTCATCTGCTCTGTGAACTCATTCACCATCTCTAAGTGCAAGGGTGCTTGTTGAGGTTCGAAGCCCATGCATGGGTCTCACCCTGTGTCGAGGAGGAAGGGGAGTTTGTTAAGTGGAAGAGTGGATATGATTGCTGTATCCAAACTCAGCCATGGGGGGGAGATCTTCCCAATTGTCCTGTCACTCATTGATGAAGATGTAGATGTACTGCTCCAATTCTTGGTTGACTTGCTCTGTCTGTCCATCTGTCTGTGGGTGGTAGGTGGTTGAGGTGAGGAGTTTGATTCCCAGCAGGTGGTATCTCTCTTGGGTAAACTCTGCAATGAATTGTGGTCCTCAGTCGCAGAGGAATGCACTAGGCAGTCCATGAAGCTTCCATACATGGTGCAAATAAAGTCGAGCTACTCCAAGTGCAGTGATAGTCATATGAGTGGGGATGAAATGAACTTGCTTCCCAACAGAGTCGACTGTGCACATTACTGCATCAAACTCATTGGACTCCAGTAGTTCCACCATGAAGTCCATATTGATGATGTTCCAACAATTCTCTGGGATGGAAAGGGGGTGTAACTTGCCCATGGGCTTGCACTATGGAGTCTGGTTGCATAAGCAGAGATCACAGGTATGGCAGTACTGACCAATGAGTCGAGACATCTGAAGCCACCAATAATTCCATGATATGAGCTTCAGCATCAGCATCTTCCAACATCTGGAGTGGCCAGCAATAAGTGAGTCATGGTGCTGAGAGATGAGTCATCATTGAAGCTGGGGATTTTTATGGATGTAGATGCAGTCACAGAAGTATAGAATGTTGTCCTTTTCTGCCCACTCTGCTGCATGAAGTGAAGCAGTGGATCTCTTTCTCAGCTCCTTCACTGCCAGAGCCACAGCATCCTCGTGTAAACCGCTATGGTTCACATGACAAATGTCACATAGAATACTGTGCTCCTCACCCTCCAAGGTAACACCTTCTAGTGCATGGACTGTAAACAAATTAGGTTGCAACAACACAATACCTTGATTGTTATTGCTTCCATCCCCATGGTCCATACGATGAGAGAGGGCATCAGTCTTCCCCATGCTGCAGCCTGAATAATGATGCAGGGAGAAATTGAACCTGGAGAGGTAGAGGGACCAGTGGGCTTGATGATGATTAAGTTTCTTGGCAGTCATGAGGTACTTGAGATTCTTGTGGTCCATCCAGATCTTGACCTTGTGTTGAGCACCCTCCAGGAAATGTCATTACTTTTCCAGTGCCTGCATTATTGCCAGCATCTTCTTGTCATGGATCTCATAATTGCATTCCACAGCAATAAGCCTCTTTGAGTAGAAGGCAATGGGATGCCACTTCTGGTCCTTGGGAGACTGTTTAGACAACACTATGCCTGTCGCAAAGTCCAAACTGTCAGCTTCTACATGGAAGGGATGTGAATCATTAGCAAAGGTAAGGATTGGAGTAGAAGTGACCATCTCTTTGAGCTTCTCGAATGCCTCCTGCTGTGCATTTTTCTACTTCCATCCCTTCTTGCCAGTGAGATCAAATAATGGGCCTGTATGGTGGGAAAAGTCTTTAATAAAGTGCTAATAGAAATTGATGAAGCCCAGGAAAGACTGCACCTCTTTCTTGTTTGTGGGCATAGGCCAGGTTATAACCCAGCAACCTTGACCAGGTCCATCTCCACCTGCCCATCCAAAATAATCAAACCCAAGTACTTGATTTATGTCTTCTCAAACTTGAACTTGTCATGACAAAGATAGAGTTTGTGCCACCAAAGTTGCTCCAGTACCAGGCGCATGATTCGATGATGTTTATTGAGGTCCTGAGTAAAGATGAGGATGTCATTGAGGTAGACACAGATGATGCCTTCCAGTATGAGATCATGGAAGATGTTGTTCATTATGGTCTGAAATGTGGCAGGACTATTAGTAAGACCAAAGAATATGACAAGCAGTTCAAAAAGACCACAGTTCATGCAGAAAGCCATCTTCCACTCATCCCCTTTCTTTATCCATTGATGTGTTCAGTTGGTACTTGGTGCAAAGTCTCAACAGAAGGAGTGAACACTAAACCTACAGCTGCAGGCATGCTCAAGGTGAGGGGGTCCATTTAGAGGGCCTCAGATTGTCCTTCAAGGCACAAAGACTACAAAAAGGCTGGTACCATGTTTTTCAATGTGTGCACTAGTTGTGTACACAGAAAGGGAGGTATGCACAATGGCAAAAAAGTGCACAATGCAAAGGGGCAAAAATGCACAATGGGAGTACAAAAATGTGCAATGATGAGGGGGGTGAAAGCAGGAGGTGTAGTGGGACAAGGACAGCACTGGAGTGTGCTGAAAGGGTGATGCACAGGCTAGGGATGCAAATGGGATGTGAGTGCAACTGGTGGGAAAATGTCCAAATGGTGCACAAAATGTGGCTATACAAAGAGGGGTGCAAATGATGTGCAAATGCAGCTATATGAAGGGTGCACTGCAAGAGTGCACAAATGAAGATGAAGGATGCAACAAAGGGATGAAACACAGCAATACAATGAGGGATGCAAACAATATGCAAACACAGCTATATGAAGGGCACACTACAATAGTGCACAAATGAAGATGAAGGATGCAATGCAGAGACAAAACACAGCAATACAATGAGGGGATGCAAACAATATGCAAATGCAGTTATATGAAGGGCACACTACAAAGGCACACAGACTGGATGCTGGTGCACAGACTATGTGCGACACTGACTGAGCTATGAACTATGAGAGGGGAAAAGATCCTATAGATTCTCTATCTGTCCACCTACTATGTACAAATAGCTTATGTGATAACAAATGGTAAAATAAAGTATAAAAATAGAAAGCACCATGTACTACCCACAAGCACATCCATTCACTCATCTAAACCCAACCGCACTATGCCACTGTCTTAGCCAATAAGATTTGCACATGCTATAGCCCAATACCCAACTGTTCCAGTGCAATGCTCTATTTTTGGTGCACATTGGGTCCCATGCGCTCTTTCCAATTAATCTGCTTCAGTGTTATGCATCGTGTGCTGCACCTTAGTAATAATGACATGATTGACCTGTGCCAGTTACCAAATAAGGTGATGCCAATTGGAAATGCAGAAGAACTATAAGGAGATGCTGTGTGAGGCCAAATAGTGCCAAAGCACCAGGATTATGTGAAAGCACCAAAGTGTGCACAGTCCAATGCCAAATAGGTGCAAAGCGCCCAGATTATGTGAGAATGCGCAGTTCACTCGTGCTGGAATCATGGCATGCCTCGAATAAATGTGCCAGTAAGCTAGAAGCCTTGATGTGCAGCGCAATTGGTGTGGTGGATTATTGTGTGTGTGGTAAGGATAGTGCAATGAGTGTGCAGCAAAGAATGTGAGTTGCAGGTAAAGCATAAAAGAAGTGCATAAAGGTGCATCAAGTGCACAATAACTGTAAAAGGCAGATAAGGAGTGTGGGAGGGGTGCACAGAGGTGGTTTGAAGCATAACAAGGCACATTTAGAGTGCATGACAGAAGGCAGCTATGGGGGATCCAAAGGCGCAGTCAAAATGTAAAAGGCACACAAAAGTGCACCTAAGCGGTGATATGGCTCCCTATCGCCCTGTGCGCATACTACGGCATTTTTTGCGATTGTGTGCACCTCCTAGATGGCTTCCGCACACTTTGCATAGTGCGCTTTTGCGCGCCTTCGTGCGCTTTCGTGCGCCTTTGACCGTTTAGGTGCGCCTTTGTGTGCCTTTTGCATTTCTACTGCGCTTTTGTTTCCCCATAGCCGCCAATCATTGTCCGCCCTAAATGCGCCTCGTTGCGCTTCAAGCCGCCTCCATGCGCCCCCCCCACGCTCCCTATCTGCCTTCTACATTTATTGCGTGCTCGATGCGCCTTTGCGCACTCCTTTTACACTTTACCTGCAACTCACATTCCCTGCTGCGCACTCTTTGTACAATCTCTATCACACACAACAATCCACTGCACCGGTGCACTGCGCATCGCAGCTCCCATCTTACTGGCACATTTACTTGAGGCACACCACGATTCCGGCATGAGCGAACTGCGCATTCTTACATAACTGGGCCGCTTTGCGCCTATTTGGCATTGGACTGTGTGCACTTGGGCGCTTTCACGTAATCCAGGCACTTTGGCAGTGTTTGGTCTTGCACAGCATCCCCTTATAGTTCTTCTGCATTTCCAATCGGCATCGCCTTATCTGGTAACCGGCACAGGTCAATCATGCCATTATTACTAAGGCGCAGCACGCGACATATAACACCAAAGCGGATTAATTGGGAAGAGCGCACGAGACTTAGCGTGCACCAATAATAGCGCATCTCACCGGAACAGTTGGATATTGAGCTATAGGTGCGCAAATCTTATTGGCTGAGGCAGCAGCATAGTGTGGTTAGGTTTAGATGGGCGAATGGACGCGCTTGTGGGTAGCGCATGGCGCTTCCTATTTTTATACTTTATTTCACCATTTTATCACATAAGCCATTTGTACATAGTAGCGGACAGATAGAGAATCCAGAGGATCTTTCCCCCCCCCCCCCCCCTCATAGTTCATAGCTCAGTCAGCGTCGCACATAGTCTGTGCACCAGCGTCCAGTCCATGCGCCTTCGTAGTGCGCCCTTCGTATAGCCGTGTTTGCGTTATCGTTTGCGTCCCCTCATCGTATTGTTGCGTTGCGTCCCTTGCATTGCGTCCTTCATCCTTGTCTGTGCACTATCGTAGTGCGCCCTTCGTATAGCCGTGTTTGCGCACCCTTTTGCATAGCCGCATTTTGCGCACCGCCTGCACCTTTTTTCGCTCCTTGCGCTTTCACTCTGTTTGCACCCCCAAACTGTGCACCACCTTCACAGTACATTCCAGTGTTGTCTTTGTCCTGTTACACCTCTCGCCTTCATCATCCTCATCGTTGCGCACTTTTGCGCTCTTGTTGCGCGTTTTTCCGCACTGCGCGTTTTTGCCTCTTTGTGTTGCGCACTTTTCCGCCACTGCGCATATCTCCCCTTTCGTGTACACTACTGGTGTGCACACTGAAAATCGCTGTACTAGCCTCTCTATAGTCTCCGCGTCCTGAAGGACGATCTGAGGCCATCTAAGCGAACTCCCCCCTCACCCCGAGCACACCTGCAGTTGTAGGTTAAGTGTTCACCCCTTCTGTTGAGACTCTGCACTGAGTACCAACCAAACACATCAGCAGTCAAAGGCATGTGAAAGTGCATGGAAGTGCATAAAGGCACACAAAAGCACAAAAGTGCATGGTGCAAAGTGAGTGGAAGCCATCTAGGAGGTGCGCACAATCGCAAAAAATGCTGTAGTATGCACGCAGGGCGATAGGGAGCCATATCAACATATGGTGTTGCCATATAGTAAGAGTACTCCTCTTGTTGTTTCAATAGATCGTTGAAACCCCAAAATTGCCATTATCGCATCCTAAATCTCTTATCATCTCTCCTCATGTCTGGTAGTGCTTGATATGCAGCGAATTGGCTCACTCTGGGTGTTCAGCATGTATCAAAAGGATTTTAAAATATCCCTATGGTGGCCAATGTCATTCTAAGTAGTGTGAAGTTGTTCAAAAGTGTTCAAAGTGTCGCAAAATCATTCAAAATTGTGTGAAGTTGCTCAAAAAGTGTTCAAAGTTGATTTCGTGGTGTTCATAGTGGTTTGGAGCATTTGTCATAATGTGTTGATATGATTGGGAGCCATTCCAGACCTTATGGCATGCAATGGACCTATCAGTGGAGGCCTTCCACAAGAATAGTGCACCCAAATCCTTTGCTGACTCCATACTTCCTTACCTGCATAACTTCAATGATGTCTTCTCCAAGGAATCCTTTGACTCACTTTCTAACTGTAAGCTGTGAAATCATGCAATTGAGCTCATGCTGGGTGCCATGCCTTTCTTCTGCAAGGTATATCCTCTCTCCTCTGAAGAACAACAACAACTCAACAAGTTCATCAATAAACACTTGGCTGCAGGTTGTATCCACCCTTCAAAATTACCCATGGCCTTGCTCTTCTTCTTTGTTGGGAAGAAGAATGGGTCCCTTCAACTGGTTCAAGACTATCGACGCCTCAATGACATCACAGTCAAGAATTGCTGTCTATTACTCCTCATATCCAAACTCGTTAACCAACTCTGTGGAGTGTGTTACTTCACCAAGCTCAATGTCTGCTGGGGTTACAACAATGTGCAGATAAAGAAAGGGGATGAGTGAAAGGCAGCCTTTTACATGAACCATGGTCTTTTTGAACCGCTTGTCATGTTCTTTGGTCTCACTAATAGTCCTGCCACCTTTCAGACCATGATGAATGACATCTTTCATGATCTCATATTGAAAGGTGTTGTCTGTGTCTACCTCAATGACATTCTTATCTACACTCGAGACCTCAATGAACATCATTGAATCATGTGCCTGGTGCTGAAGTGACTTTGGCAGCACAAACTCTATCTTTGTCATAACATGTGCAAGTTTGAGAAGACACAAATCAAGTACTTGGGCTTGATTATCTCAGATGGACAGGTGGAGATGGACCTGGTCAAGGTTGCTGGTGTTACAACCTGGCCCACACCCATGAATAAGAAAGAGGTGCAGTCTTTCCTGGGCTTCATCAATTTCTATCAGCGCTTTATTAAAAATTTCTCCCACTATGCACACCCATTATTCGACCTCACCAGCAAGGAGGGATGGAGGTGGGAAAATGCACAGCAGGAGGCATTCATGATGCTCAAAGAGATGGTCACTTCCACTCCAATCCCTACTTTTGCTGATGACTCATGTCCCTTCCATGTAGAAGCTGACAGTTTGGACTTTGTGATGGGTGCAGTGTTGTCCCAACAGTCTTCCAAGGACCAGAAGTGGCACCCCATTGCCTTCTACTCAAAGAGTCTCAGTGCTGTGGAATGCAATTACAAGATACATGACAAGGAGATGCTGGTGATAATGTGGGCATTGGAGGAATAGTGACATTTCCTGGAGGGTGCTCAACACAAGATTGAGATTTGGACAGACCACAAGAACCTCGAGTACTTCATGACCGCCAAGAAATTTAATCATTGCCAAGCCCACTGGTCCCTCTATTTCTCCAGGTTTGATTCTCCCTGCATCATCGCCTGGGCTGCAGCATGGAAAGACTGATGCCCTCTCTCATCATCTGGACCATGGGGATGGAGGCAATGACAATCAAGGTATCGTGTTGTTGCAACCTGATCTGTTTACAGTCCATGCATTAGTGTTACCTTGGAAAGTGAGGAACACAGTATCCTATGTGTCATTCATTATGTGAACCATAGTGGTTTACACAAAGATGCCATGGCTCTGGCAGTGAAGGAGCTTAAAAAGAGATCCACACCTTTGCTTTGTGCAGTGGAGTGGACAGAAAAGGATGACATCCTATACTTCTGTGACCATATCTACATCCCTAACGATCCCCAGCTTTGATGATGACTCATCTCTCAGCACTATGACTCACTCATTGCTGGCCACCCCAGGCATTGGGAGATGTTGGAGCTGATATCACAGAATTATTGGTGGCCCAGATGTCTCAACTCATTGGTCAGTACTGTTGTACCTGTGATCTCTGCTTATGCACCAAGACTCCATGGCACAAGCCCATGGGTGAGTTACACCTCCTCCCAGTCCCAGAGAATCATTGGGATGTCATCAGTGTAGACTTCATAGTGGAACTATTAAAGTCCAACAGATTTGATGCAGTAATATGCACAGTCACCTCTGCTGGGAAGCAAGCTCATTTTATTCTCACTCATACAACTGTCACTGCACTTGGAGCAGCTCGACTCTATCTGCACTATGTGTGGAAGCTCCATGGACTGTCTGGTGCATTCTTCTGCGATTGAAGGCCACAGTTCATTGCAAAGTTTATTTGAGAGCTGTACTGTCTGCTGGGGATCAAACTCCTCACCTCAACTGCCTACCACCAACAGACAGATGGACAGACAGAGCAAGTCAATCAAGAACTGGAGCAGTACATCTGTATCTTCATCAATGAGTGACAGGACGATCAGGAAGATCTTCTCCCCATGGCTGAGTTTGGATACAACAATCATGTCTACTCCTCCACCCAACAAACTCTCTTCCTCCTCAACACAGAGCGACACCCATGCATGGACTTTGAGCCTCAGCAAGCACCCTCACACTTGGAGATGGTGAATAAGTTCACAGAGCAGATGAAGGACATCTTGGAGGAGGCAAAGTCAGCTTTGGCTAAGGCAAAGGATGACATTGCACACTTCTACAACCAGCATCACTCACCCACACCCACATATAAGGTTGGTGATTGTGTCTACCTCGACTCCAGTGACATTTCCACCATGCACCCATTCAAGAAACTCACCCACCACTTTCTTGGACCATTCCTCATCACTAGATGCATCGGATTGCATGCCTACTGCCTGCGGCTACCACAGTCAATGTACAGACTCCACCTCATCTTCCATGTTGTAAAATTGCTGCCTGTTTCCACAGATCCATTCCTGGATGGATAACATGACCTCCTCCACCACCTACAGTGATCGAGGGTGAACCTCAGTATGAGGTCAAGTCCATCCTGGACAGCTGCTTGTGCCAAGGCAAACTTGAATACCTAGTGCCCTGGAAGGGTTCTGGGTACAAGGGAAACTCTTGGATCACAGAGTCAGATGTGAATGCCCCACAACTGGTCAAGGAGTTCCACCAGCGACATTCCTCTGTGCCTCGGCACATCTAAGCATCTGACTTTGGGCAAATACAGTTTCAAATGCAACAGGGCAATGCATCATAGAAGGGGGGTAATGTAAGGGAAGGGGAAGGTGCCCCAGGCATCTGGGCAATTTTCTGCATTCATCCCATATTTTTTTATATTTTATTTCACTCTATTCTGCCTTTTCTATGATTTTCTATGATTTATTTCTATTTTATGATTATATTTTGGCTTTTTCCATGTTGGTACATGTTGACAGTTCTATTCTTAGAGGCAGGACTTCTTCTGGACATTTACCCATCAAGGTGACATCATCCCACAGCTTGATCTGCCTATTTCTGCCTTTTTGCTATTTTTAGCTTACTATTTGATTTTTGGCTCTATCACATATACTGGGCATCGACAGATGGGTCCTTAGAGTTTTCTCTTTGGATTCCCCTCTGTTAGGTGCACCTGAATTGTCTGTATTATGTAGTATAATATTAAATTTGGATTCCCCTCTGTTAGCTCACTATTAAGTGAGGCTTTGAGGTTGCCCTTACATTACTCACCTTTTCAAAATAGAATAGCTGAGTGCCTAAACAGGACACTGGTGGAGCATGTGCAGGCAATGTTGCATCAACATGGCTTTCCTTACTCACTCTGGAGAGAAGCAGTCACTTATGCAACACATCTTAGAAATAGATCACTAACATGCACGATCAAGGAGTACAAGGTACCCAATTAAGTCTTCTGGGGAAAGAAGCTGGATGTGTCACACTTGCAGGAATTCAGGAGAACTTGCTGGGTTTTACAGCAAGATGGAAATCTCTCAAAACTTGATCCAAAATCACTAAAGTTTATTTTTGTTGGCATTGCTAATGGTACAAAGAGGTACAGGTACTACAACACCAAAACTCATCAAATTCTCACCTCTCAGAATGTGGTATTTATGGCAGAGGAGGAAAAGTCTGATGAAGTGGAGGTCACTCACCCTACATGGCTTGAGGGGGAGAGTGGAATGGATGGCAAGCAGCCTTCGGGTGGAGAAGGCAACCAGGTGCCAAAAAGGGAAATAGTGATCACATCAGAAAGCCCATTAGGATTCCAGTTCTTCTGGAAAAGTCAGCTCGTATTCTCTCACAGCCACTGATCAATTATTGGCTACTCAATAACCCGCATTCTCATGGACCAACAGAATGGAGACACCACATGCCAACTATGGAGGAATTAGGCCACATCACAGTGGATTATGCAATGATCGACACAACACTGGAGGATGATCCACTCTCACTGAGGGAAGCAATGTTGTAGATCGAGACAACCCCGACAAAACCCGAAGCAGATATTACATAATACCCGCCTGACTTTTTTAATGATCGTCGTCGTCACCCTCACACCTCAGTGTTTATTCCACTCACTGAGGTGTAAGTCCTATGTTACTGTCCCATTATATTACTTACTTACATTCACGTTAGTCTTATTCTATCAGGTATATAATAAGCAATGTACAGTGTTTATCCCACTCACTGAGGTTCTTATTCTATCAGCTCGTGCTCTTTTGGTTCCACCCTGCTACAGGTTATGGGCCCTGCTACCACTCAAGACATGTCCGAGACACTCTCTACCCAAATTACCTCCCTTCCGAAACTGCATCCTGATGGCTCTAACTGGTCAACATACCAGGAATGAGTTCTCAATACACTTACTTCGAAAGGGTTGAAACAGCACGTCATGGGTACCACGCAAAAGCTGATAGAGCTCCAAGAAACCAGCAGCGACTTTTTCAAGCCAGGCCAGCTTGTTCTGTTGACCGATGAGGAGCTCGAGAAGCATGAAAAGGAGCAGGATCTCTACGATCAGCACCAGGCGACTGTCCGAGACATTATCTACTGAACTGTCAACAAGTCCATGTTCTTGCAAGTCAAGGGCGAGAAAACAGCTGACATGGTCTGGAAGAAGCTTATCTCGATCCACGCGAACAAGGGCAGGATGTACAAGATGGATCTCCTTGCCAAATTGCAGAATATGCACTACACAGAGGGAGAAAGTATGAGGGACCATCTAACGGAGATGACCGAGCTCAAAGAAAGGCTCACAGAGATGAGCATCGAGATTTCTGACCAGTCATTCGTCACCTACATCTGTACCTCGCTATCCCTCACTCCCACCTATTGACCCCTATTTATTGCACTCAGCGCTGCCGCTCGCAAAGCCGAAAAACCCCTCACCAGTTCCGAATTAATTTGGCACCTAACTGAGGAAGCCTCGTCAACTGCCGTTGAAGACAATATCAACAAGTCTAACACAGCCATGAGTGCTCAGCAGTGGGGGAAAGGCAGAGACAAAGGGGGGAAGTCGAAACCAAGGAATGAGCGCCACTGCACCAATCCAAACTGTAATATGGATGGGCATACGAAGGACCAATGTTGGGAAAAAGGTGGCAGAAAGGAAGGCCAAGCGCCCGAATGGTGGAAGACTAAAAAGGGAGGCAAAGAGAACAAAAGGGGGTCGACGACTGCCAACATGGCGGAAAAATCAGACGACGAGACCGAGAACTATGCATTTGCGATCCACGGTCCCTCTCACGAAGACGATGAGACCCATGTACTCGCCATCACCTCAGACTTCCATTCCGAAGCCCACACTATATCCTGGACTGGAGGAATAATTATCGACTCGGGTGCCACAGGTCACTTCTTGCCAAACAAATCCAAGTTCATAAACTACTGCATAATTTCACCTGAGCCAATCCGAGCTGCAGATGGGTGCATATTTAATGCGCTTGGCAGGGGGGACATGTATATTGACCTGCCAATAGGAAACAATGAGAAACCGATGTGAGTTTTACTCAAAAATGTCCACTACTCACCCAGCATGATATTTACCATCCTCTCAGTCTCCCAAATGGACCACGCCAGACTTGGACTCTGTATTCGCGATGGTTGCTGTGAAATCGAGAGCCCACGACCAAAGATGAAGGTCATTGGATGAATCCCCTTGATCAGAGGACTCTACCGTGTCAGCGAAAACACCATCACCACCACCAAAATCCAAACAGCCACCATTGCTGCTACAAAGGTCATGTCGATCAATGAGCTCTACTGTAAAATGGGCCACATAAATCATGACGACCTGTGCAACATGGTAGCAAAGGGAATGGTCACTGGAATCGAGCTCGACATGAACTCCAAGCCCGAATTTTGTGAGGTCTGCTTAAAATCCAAAGCAACCCGCAAGCCATTCCCGAAGAAAAGCACCATGGGATACAAAGCCTATGGTGACAAGGTCATTACTGACCTATAGGGCCCAGCAAAAGTCATGTCGCTTGGGGGAAGCAAGTACGTGAATGTCTACCTCGACAAATATAGTCATGAGGAAAAGCCATTCTACCTCCCTGCAAAGTCGGACGCATTTGAAGCCTACAAAAAATATGAGGCATGGGCGAGAGTCCAGCGCGACGCTACCATAAAAATATTCGGTTGCGACTGGGAGGGGGAATTCACAAGCAAGGCATTCAATGAACACCTGGAGAATGCCGGCACAGTGCACCACCTCACAGTACATGACTCCCCTGCCTCAAATGGCATCGCCGAGAGGGCAAATAGAACGCTAATTGAGGGCACTAGGTCCCTACTCCAAGCCTCAGGCCTTCCACCATCTCTTTGGGCTGAAGCACACCATCATTTCATCTGGCTGTGAAACTGCTCACCAATGCGATCCCTGCTAGAAAATAAAACCCCACACGAGATGGGCACTGGCAACAAGCCAGACCTCTTTCTCCTGCAGGTATTTGGTGTGACGGCATGGGTAAAAAGGCTAAACATGGGAAAATTGGACTCAAGGGCTGAGGAAGGCCATTTCGTGGGTTTTGACAAGGAATCAAAGGGTTACAGGATATATTGGCCACAGAAGCGAAGGATTACAGTCGAATGTGATGTCTACTTCAACAAGAACGAGTCCTTGACACCAGTCAATCAGGAGGTTGAGATCGAGGGGGAGATGGAAGCACTTACCAATCCAGAACCTCCAAACACGACTGCTACACCTCCAGACGCTTCCTACCATCCTAATACACCCCAAAACAATCCGAATACGCCAAATGAACACCCACACGATGCAAATGATGCAAACGCGCCTGAAACTAGTCATAATCTGCCCCAGCACACCCAAAATGCTCCAGAACCTTCCCAAAATGCTCCAGAATCACCTCCACATCAAAGGAGGGCTAGACAGGACTCCCTTAGAGGTCTACCACAATTCGACGAGGCCCTTTATGGCTGCGGACGATGCAGACAACCTGCCAGCTCATCGAGCACAGCCACCAATGCAAACAATGCAACAGTAGCCGAAAACGCAATTGTGCTCAAGGATGACGATCTGCTGGGACCAGGGGGAGTGGAAGGCCTAGGAAACGAAACAGAATGGTTCTTAGCTGCTATGGAATGCGTAAAATACGCGATGGGGGCCTAGGAAGATGAACCTACACTGCAGGAAGCAATGAGGGGTGATGAGAAGCATGACTGGTGTGACACGATCAAAGCTGAACTGAAACAAGTCAAAAAGCTACGCACCTACGACCTTGTCATTGCTCCTCCCAATGTCAATGTTATTCCGTCGGGTTACACATTCTGATGCAAGCGAAATGAGGATGGGAAAATCACACATCACAAGGCACGTCTTATCGCCAAGGGATGCAAACAAAGCCTTGGCATTGATTACTTCGAAACTTATGCTCCAACAGTTCGTCCAGCCACTCTTTGAATTCTCCTATCACTTGCAGCCCAAAAATCCGCATACGTCGACCAGGCTGATGTCAAAAATGCCTATCTCAATGCCCCACTCAAGGATGACAAAGAAATCTACATGAAACTTCCTCCCCTCTACAATGACTACCAAAAATTGCCACCCGAGCTCGAAGGGAAGGACGGAGTTGTTTGTAAGCTGCAGAAAGCCTTGTATGGGACAAAACAGGGAGCTCACCACTGGTATGCCGAGTTGAAATGAGTTTTTCTTGAACTTGGTTACACTGTCTCCCATGCTGACGAAGCCATCTTCTACAAGTTCAGCCGCAACAATTACACCATCATCGCAGCCGCTACTGATGATTTTACAATCATTGGTGAATCTGACAACTCCATCTCACTCATTAAAAGGCAGTTGAGCAAGCATTTTGAAATCTCTGATCTTGGACCTATCAAATGGCTTCTTGGGGTCAGCATCACTCACGACCTCAACAACAAAACTATGGCTCTTGGCTAGCAGGCCTATATCGAGCAGATCCTTGCTCGTTTCAGTCTCGAGGATGCCCGTCCGGCCTCCACATCAATGGAACCTGGGATCGACCTCACTCCAGGATCCAATGCTGTATCGTCAAACCTCCTCACACCAGGAGGGAAAATGAAATATCGTGAAATGATTGGCTGCCTCATGTATGCCAGCCTGATGACTCAACCCGACATTATATTCGCTGTCTCGGTACTTTCCCAATACCTTGAGGCACCTACATCGAGCCATATTCATGCCATTACCTGTGTATTCCGCTACCTTTTGGGGATAAAGCACCTCAAGCTCATCATTGGGGGTGACCATGTCATCATAACTGGTTATTTCGATGCCGATTGGGCTTCACACCTCCACTGCCACTCCATTTCAGGCTTCACCTACTTCATTGGATTAGGTATCGTTTCCTGGAGTGCAAAGAAGCAACCTATCATTATGCTCTCAAGTATGGTGATGTGTTCGGTTGGTACTCGGTTCAGAGTCTCAACAGAAGGGGTGAACACTTAGCCTACAACTGCAGATGTGCTCGGGGTGAGGGGGGAGTTCGCTTAGAGGGCCTCAGATCATCTTTTGGGGTGCAGAGACTATAGAGAGGCTGGTACAGTGATTTTCAATGTGCACACTAGTAGTGTACGCTAAAGGGAAGATATACACAGTGGCGGGAAAGTGCGCAATGCAAAGGGGCAAAAATGTGCAATGTGGAAAAATGTGCAATGGGAGCGCAAAAGTGCGCAACAACGAGGATGGTGAAGGCGGGAGGTGTAATGGGATGAAGACAGCACTGGGATGTGCTGAAAGGGAGCAAACGGAGTGAAAGCGCAAAGGGTGGAAAAAGGTGCAATGGTGTGCAAAATGTGGCTATGCAGAAAAAGGTGCAAACGGTGCGCAAATGCAGCTATATGAAGGGCGCACTGTATGAGTGCTTGAACGAGGACGAAGAATGCAACGCAGGGATGAAACACAACAATACGACGAGGGGATGCAAATGATATGCAAATGCGGCTATACAAGGGGTGCACTACAAAGGCGCACAGACTGGACGCTGGTGCACAGACTATGTGCGATGCTGACTGGGCTATGAACTATGGGGGGGGGAAAGATCCTCTGGATCCTCTATTTGTCCACTACTATGTACAAATGGCTTATGTGATAAAATGGTGAAATAAAGTATAAAAACAGAAAGTGCCATGCGCTACCCACAAGCGCACCCATTCGCCCATCTAAACCTGACCGCACTATGCCGCTGCCTCAACCAATAAGATTTGCGCATGCTATAACCCAATACCCAACTGTTCCAGTGCGATGCGCTATTTTTGGTGCACTCTACATCTCGTGCGCTCTTCCCAATTAATCTGCTTCAGTGTTATGTGTTGCATGCTGTGCCTTAGTAATAATGATGTGATTGACCTGTGCCAATTACCAGATAAGGCGATACCAATTGGAAATGTGGAAGAACTATAAGGAGATGCTGTGCAAGGCCAAATACTGCCAAAGTGCCGGGATTACGTGAAAGCGCCCAAGTGCGCACAGTCCAATGCCAAATAGGTGCAAAGTGGCCCAGTTATGTAAGAATGCACAGTTTGCTCATGTTGGAATCGTGGTGCACCTCAAGTAAATTCACCAGTAAGATAGAAGCCACGACGTGCAGCGCGTTTGAAGTGGTGAATTATTGTGTGATGGTAAGAATAGTACAGTGAGTGTGCAGCAAAGAATGTGAGTTGCGAGTAAAGCATAAAAGGAGCACATAAAGGTGCATCGAGCGCGCAATAATGGAAAACCGCAGATAAGGAGTGTGGGGGGGGGCGCGCAGAGGCGGTTTGAAGCGCAACAGGGCGCATTTAGGGCGCACGACAGCAGGCAGCTATGGGGGAACCAAAAGCACAGTAGAAATGTAAAAGGTGTGCAAAAGCACGCTGCACAAAGTATGCGGAAGCCATCTAGGAGGTGCGCACAATCGCAAAAAATGCCGTAGTATGCGCACAGGGCGATAGGGAGCCATATCAATGGAAGCTGAATATGTTGCCCTAACACATGTGTCGAAGGACATTTTATGGATTCAAAAATTACTTACTGATCTTTTCCCTTTCTTCCATTTTAAACCACCTTCTTTACTTTACTGTGATAACCAGGGTGCCATCCGACTATCAAAAGACTCCACATTCCATGGTCGTACCAAACACATCGACGTCCACTTCCACTTCATCTGACAAACCGTTTCTTCTGGAAGAGTCACCCTCGAATATTGCCCAACTGAAGACATGATCACGGACCTATTCACAAAGTCCCTTGCGCATGTCAAATTTGAGAAATTCCGTGGACTTCTTGGCCTCACCTAGCATGGCTGTCTCGAGGGGGAGTGTTGTAGATCGAGACAACCCCGACAAAACCCGAAGCGGATATTACATAATACCCACCCAACTCTTTTAATGATCGTCGTTGTCGCCCTCACACCTCAGTGTTTATCCCACTCACTGAGGTGTAAGTCCTATGTTACTGTCCCATTATATTACTTACTTACATTCATGTTAGTCTTATTCTATCAGGTATATAATAAGCAATGTACAGTGTTTATCCCACTCACTGAGGTTCTTATTCTATCAGCTCGTGCTCTTTTGGTTCCACCCTGCTACAAGCAAAGGAGCAATTTGATTGGCCAAAGTGGAAGGTGGAAATGGATGCTAAGGTGGACCAATTGACCAATTGGGGGACCTACAGACTTGTCAAACTACCTGCAAATCACAAAGCAATTGCATGCAAATGGGTATACTGCATTAAATGCAATCACATCAGGGAAATCACAAAACACAAGGTGAGACTCATTGCCAAGGGGTGTTCCCAGATCCCAGGGGTGGATTTCATGGAAACATTTGCACTGGTCATGCAATTGGAAATGTTGCAGCTATTGTTAGCACTTGCTACCAAACTGGGACTTGTGATTCATATGGTCAATGTTGTGGGCACATACCTGAATCGGACTTTGGAGGAAGAAATTTTCATGGTACAACCCCTGGAATATGATGATGGCACTGGACATGTCTGGCAATTGTTGAAGCCACTCTATGGTCTAAAACAGGCAGGACATGCATGGAATGATGAGCTTAATAAAGCATTTTGCAAAATGAACTTCACATGGCTCTTCTCAGATCAATGTGTTTACATCAGGGTAACCGATCATGATCTTCTAATTGCATCCATTCACATTGATGATATGACCATTTTTGGATCAGATACTGAAGCCATCATGAGAATGAAAGTGGAGTTGAAGGAGCACTTCACAATCACAGATTTGGGAGAGGCAAGGCAGATTGTGGGATTGGAATTGGAGAGGGATGTAGAGGCAGCTACCCTCAAGATCAAGCAGTCCCAATACATCAAGAGAATTCTGCAAGATTCAGGATGGCAGATTCGCACCCTGTTAGCACCCCATTAGACCTGAACATCAAACTTGTAAAAACCTCAGATGATAAGCATTATGACATCCCTGACTACCGAAGCGCTATTGGATCACTTATGTATGCATCAGTCGGCATGCAACCGGATATCTTGTTTGCAGTGCAGACACTCAGTCAATTTTTGAGCAACCCTGGCCCCACTCACTGGACTGCCATCAAGCATGTTTTTTGGTATCCTAATGGATCAAGGGACTTGGGGATTATCTACACAAAAAGGGGAAAAGTCAAACCCCTTGCTTACTCGGATGCAGATTGGGGCACCAACATTAATGATCAAAAATCTATTCCTGGATACATCTTCCAGATGGCCAGTGCACCAATCTTTTGGCAATCCAAAAAGCAACCCACAGTGGCATTATCATCTATGGGTACATGGCGGAGAGCCTGGCAATGTGCCAAGTCATATGGCTGCGATCTCTTACTTCCAAACTCGGCATTCTATACTCTGGACCCACCAAACTCAACATTAGGGGGGTTCAAAGCTGGTCGCATGCACATGCGCAGCCCACATACGCATACGCCAAGCTTATGTAAAACTGCCATTTTCATTCTCCGCTGCATTCCCGCATGCCTCAAGACGTGTCCACCGCATAACCCTACCTGCTGCCTGGCCAGATGCCCGCCAGATCGGTTCACGATGAAGCGGTTAATGCATATCTTCTGTCTATGATTACTCGTCACATCTTTTTCCCTCCCAAGGACCTTAGGGAGATCTGTTTGCAGTTTGGCATTGATGTTGCCTCCATCCTCGCGATCGAACAAACGCACTACATCAATGGTCGTCATCCTGTCCCGAAAGCCGGAAATCTTCATCTCATTTGGCAGTATGCCCAAAATCCTGATACCCACCATCGCTTTGTCTCTATGCTTCATGTTACATTCTTGGTATTCCACACAATCCTCACACTCATCCAGGATCACCCTGTCTTCACCAATCACTCGAACCTTGGGCAAACACCAGTGGAGAAGCAACTTGCTGTCACTCTCTATCGCATGGGCCGTTCTGGGAATGGTGCTTCTGTGGAAGATCTATCGAGGATAGCAGGTTGTGGTGAAGGTTTGGTGGAGAATTATACGTCACGATGCTTTACTGCGATCGAAAGTTTGTATGATCTCTTTGTCCGAAGGTTGACACCTGAGGAGAAAGAGGTGGAGAAGCAGTGGATAGATAACCGTCTAGGCTTCAAAGGGTTGTGGCGGGAGGGATGGTTGATGTATGATGGCACGATTGTCGTGTTAGCCGAAAGACCTGGGCTCCATGGTGATGCATATTACACCCGTAAATCCAACTACGGTCTCAACGTTCAGGTGCGTTATGATTGGAAATGTGCTCAATGATCTTTTTCTAATGAGTCCTTGGCAGATTGGCAACACTCCGTCAAATCTCTGTATCTGTGACTTCTCTCATGGATTAACAGGATCTGCCCATGATGCTGCAGCTTTCCAACACACCACTGCTGTTGTGCATCCCGAGCTTCTTTTTGAAGGTGAAGAGTTTGCATGGACAGATTCGGCCTATGCAGTCACGACTCGTACAATCCCAGTTCACAAACGCCCAGCCTCGCTAGATCCCGCAAACACACTGTTTGACCAAATCATGTCATCTCTCCGTGTTCGTTCTGAGCACTGCATGGGTGCACTCAAGGGCCACTTTCAATGTCTGCGTGGTCTACAAGTCTCTATCAATTCAAATCTAGAACATGGACGTGCGCTACGTTGGATTACTGTCGCCATTATCCTACACAATCTCATTATTGATGTGGAGGGAGGCAGTGCCGCAATGCAATTTCTTGGTGAGCATGGACCTTACGATGAGTATCAGGATCGGAGAGAACGGGATCTTCCAACAGGAGATGATGACAATGAAGGTGAAGCAAAACGTCGTCAATTGGTGACGGAGTTAATAGCATATGGAAGTAATTAAAAGACAATAGAAATTATGTAGCGGGTATCACTGTACCACGAGGCTCGGTCTGAGAAAACAAGCAGATCGTAAAAATGAAGAGATCAAGAGAGAATGTCACCATATGATGTAGAGTGGGTTTCGAAAAAAAAAAACAAAGAATTATTCCGAAGAAGAGTCATTGAAGCCGCTGAGGTCCCAATCAGGTGAGGGTGCTCGCGTTTTCTGATGCTTCGATGGACCGGGTGTGTTGAACATAACCTGATTCTCCAATTCCTCCATCTTCTGGTGGTACGACTCAGGAGTCCGAAGCCCTAACTTGACTTCATCGAGCAAGTGAGTTCACTTTGCGATCAGAATCTTCTCGAATGCCTCCTGATGAAGGATTGCAAGGCCTTTCCTATGAATCAGAAGGTCACCATGCTTGTGTTGTTGAAAATGCGAAGATGAACTTACTCCTGCATTTCCATGAGCGTCTCGCCTAAAGTCTGCTTGGCAGGAACCTTTGTGAGAGTTGCACGGGCCTTTTGGAGTGCTTCTTGAGTGTATGACGATGGCTTTGCGGAACGAACCTTCTTCTCACTGTGCGGAATAGGCTGAGAGGCAGGTGGTGCAGTGTTCACCATATCACTGATATCATCCCCAAAGGAACGAGGAGAGGGCGAGGCAGGAGGGCTGGCCTGGGCTGTGCAGAGTGAAGGATCAATTAAGTCATCCGTGATTGGCTGAGGGGGAGCCTGAGTAGCAGTTGGTGGCTGATACCAGACAGTCTCGCGACCCCGAGGTCCAAGTGCAGTGGTTGCACAGATGGGGACCACATTAGGACGGGTGGCAAAGATGCGGTGGAGCACAGGGAAGAACGGGAAGACAGCTTCAATTTGCTCTGAAAAGGGATGTTGGAATGTTATCTGTTACTTAGAATAATCAGGAACCATGCACTCCAGATATTCATGTCGGCTTCCGGGGTGGAATCATCGGGGCCGGAACCAGGGATCCGAGAGGCCTGAATCGTTTCTTGACTCTCTACAGGACTATTGGCACCTTCCTCATCCTCATCAGGGTTGCCAACGCCGTCGCCAGTCCTACGCAAGCGAACGGCATGTTTGCGATATGCCTTGGTCAGTCTGGAGAGAAAATTTCTCAGTAACAACAGTTTTGAGCCTTATCAGAGCACGTACGTTTCGAGTTTACTCTTAACACGATCCCCCATGGTGTTCTCGTCCTACTCATAGAGTTTCAGGAAGAGAACGGTGGCGATGCGACGGTACACCGTGACTTTTGTTCCACCACTTGTGTTCTGAAAAAATAGGCACTTGTGAGATCTCACCTCACAGTAGGTAGTACTACACAAACCTCATCCTTGGTTTTTTTCCCAAAAAGGACCTTGTAGTTTGCATCCTTGGCAATTTCATTGAGCAATCGCCAAGTGAACGCGTGGTTGTTCTCGGACCATGGGAGTTCAGGAATGGTGGATTTTTTGATGTTCTTCTTGCCTCGTGGCATTGTAAAAGAGTGGTATATGGAAAGATAAGGAGTAACGACAGTGGATAGTGATTAAATTAAGAGGAGAGAAGGAAATATGACGCAGAGCAAAGACGCGCAAGCAGCACGACAATGGTGACGGTAATCGGAGCCTGAATACCTATGTTATGTAATCTACGGCTGGCCTCGGCGTATGCGTATGCGGGCTGCGCATGCGCATGCGACCAGCTTTGAACCCCCCTATTGATAATCAAGGCGCAATCAATTGCTCAATCAATGCCATCAATCACGGCCGCACCAAACACATCGACATACAACACCACTTCGTACGCGAGAAAATTATCTCCAACGAGATTCACATTCAGTATTGCGTGACGGATGACAATTTGGCTGACATACTCACCAAAGCATTGCCAAAGCCCAAACACGAGGACCTTGTTAGGCGGATGGATGGGCATGGCGTAGGAGTCGAGGGGAGTGTTGGAATTACCGAGCCAAATAAGGCGACCCCACCGCCATCACATGGCACAGCCGAATAAGGACAATGAGGCGATGCGCGCTAAGCGCACAGGAATACATCGCCACTCGCTCACTGGTAAATAGTCGGGCACAGCCCAAAAGTAGTATTTCATAGTTTTTAGAAAATTAATCCAACTGTTATTCATTCCTTATATATTACGAGTCCTCTATTTTCTCAACACCCAATCCTTTAACTCCACTAAAGTCATTTGGCAGGAAGTGTACATAGATTGACAAAACCTAAATATTACCTCTGGTGCAATACGCCTGAGCTGCTACCATCGCTATTTGCTCACAGTCAACCACTAACTTTCGGAACAGAGTGCACTGGTTGAATATCAATGCATCATTAGACTTGGAAGCAAAGTGCTTGACACTGCATTTCAGGGTGCTTATCATTGAATGCGAAGACAGTCAGTATGCAGCTCGTGCTTCTTTTCTTTGACAAAGTTTTTGGTGCATTCTTCATGATGGGAACCTTGGGTTTTCGCTGGTAGGGTTGGGGCGTTTCTGAGTACATCTAGTGCTCGAAATTCCCATTATCAGATATATATCAGCCAGTGGCAATCTCATCAATTTGGTGTGATGCACTGCGCACTTCGATATCGATGAACGTTTGAACATTCGGTGAATATATGCTGTGTACAATTTTCTTGATGTAAATTGATGCAACATGATTTCGTCTTCCTTCGCCCGGGAACCGGGCCGTCCACCTCAGCGGACGAGACTAAAATATCACGGACAATGAATATTTGCAGGAATTGGCAAATACAGTTCTGTGATTGATGTAAAGACGAACATGTGACGAGATGGGTAGTTAAGCCCGTCAGGCTATTGGTTATTGTACGAGACGACAGCTAAGGGTAACAATGGGGTGAAGGATATATGCCAGAAGGAAGGAAGAGGCAAAAATATACAGGTGAAGTAAAATGCCCGATATAATATACTTGAACAGGTGCTTGGGCGAGCGGAATGGACCAAGAAAATATATCGCAACTGACAGAGGCATCAGGTTGGTCGGCGCAGGGATGGGCAAGGTGATAAGGTGAAGAATAAAATAATACTGGAAAAATGCAGGTGCAAGCTGTCGTCGTGATGGTACTGTATTGAGGTATGAACTACTGATTGAAATGGGCAATGACAGGAGATGACGATGGTGATGAATGCATAGGGAAACAAAGGACGAGACAATGAGTGTAAAATCGCGAAAAGGAGATAGGATGGCGTTCCCACAAAAGGGAAGAAGATACGGATGGAGGGTCAAACAGATCGAAATAAACTGTCTGAAGATTGTAGTGCCGCCTCCACCCAGGTCAAGCTAGTGGAGATAACATGCATCGTCCCTCTGTCCAACATCGACCTTTTTGGCCCTAAGATAGTTTGTACGCTTGCCATGGTAAGGTAGTGAGTGCAGTTGGATGTAGTGAACCCGGACAATTGCAAGGGAAAGTGATGCGTGGATGACTGAGGTGCAGAAATGTTGTGCGAGGATGTTCGGTGCAACGTGTATTGATATTACATTTGCTTTTTGAGACACAGAGAAAATCGAAACGCAAGACCGATATACAGATGATTGACCGTTATGACACCATCGCAGTTCTTGGTGAAATGTTGTTCAGGTTGTGAAGCGCAGGACGACCAAATGTCACAAAATCATGAGGAAGATATTGATCGGGGGTTGACACAACACGGTGCTTATTGAGCACGGGCTCGAAGGATGAAGACATGTTCTCCTTGTCATCAGACGAATATGAACCCGAAAATGCATCACTTGAGAAGGATGGTGTTATGGGTGTCAGAGGCATATCGTCGGACGCATCTGACAAAGATGTCGAACAGCTCATTGGCGTACCAACGCAAGATGGGGAGGACCGTTTGGGAGTCACAGGGAGAGATATGAGAGGGTGACGGACGAAGCGACCACCCTGTAGGTAGTGTTGGACAACAAACGTAGCTGCCTTCGAATAAAATGCGTAGGAGTACTTTTTCACTAGTGTCTCCGAAAGGTCACTGACATGCTTGGCCAACCTATTGTCAAGGTAATCAACGACCTCCAAGCAGTCATCAGTTTCTTCCCAAAAACGACGAGGTTTGCAGCACAGAAAGCGTGCAAGTGTCAGAGCGCCCAATGCGATTGATGACGATGGGTACTTGACGAACTCCCTATAAAAGAGAGTGATTTCCATCAAAAAACGAGCAACATGTTGTACTTTGGGTTCCTCGATGCAGGGTCCACAGCACATGAGCCTAAGCCAGGCTTCGGCAGTAGGGTGACCGAGAGTCCATTGGATAGTTGACAGAACATGGCCTTCCATTTGAATGAATGCCGATTGTTCGTAAGTCTCACGGCATATCTGAACAAGGTCTTGAACGGTGGGCACACGTTCTTTCGCATCCTCGAATTTCGCGGCAATCCAAAGGGCGGCACACCCAACGAGCTGGTAGTGCTTAATGTAGACAATACGACGGGAGACGTAGCGGTCAATGATGTTGAGAGTGAGATACAATGTTTCGGGACGCAGACGAAAAGTGAAATGGATCTCAACGAGGAAATCGACAAGGCAAGGTCGCATGTGCCATCGGATTTCAGGCTGTTGATCCATGGACTGCATGGACGACATTGTATATCGCTGCATGATAAATGTAAGGTTGTTGAATATAAAGCGAAAAAACGAACGCACCTCCATGTCATGCATATAGTATCGGATCTCGTCACGATATTCCTCTTCAAGTAGCACGCCTTCTCTGCGGAGTGCCAACAATTGCGCATCGCGCTGGCGTTGATGAAGAATAGCCGATTTGGCTGAACGAGGTGATCTTCGAACAGGGCCATTTGCAGGAAGAAGCGGAGACTTGTGAGGTTTTGATATGCCGTTGGGAGAAGGACGTTTCTTAGGATAGACGAGGGAGTTGCGGGAGTGTCTGATTGCGGCGATGGAAACGTCTTTCATTTCGGGACGAATCAAGTCGGACGAAAGTACAATCGATTTCAGGCTAAGATGCGGGAAGTGAGTAGGAATAGAAACGGGGCGTAAAAACGGTAGAGGCGTGCACTAGCACACGAGGAAATCATATGCACGGCGGGAAAGAACAGAGAACGAAGATAGTTGCAGAGTGAAAAGAACATGTGGCCAGCCAATCAAGTGGGACCACAACATCGATCATCGGGGTACGATGACAGGAAAATACAAGGTATCGAATAAAATAGAATAGAACAACATACCAGAGGCAGACAAACTGCACAACATACAATGGCGGAGACGAGGCAGGTGAAATTGAGAGAGTCGATGGGTGTTGAAGCCAGAGACTGTAAGAAAGAAGAAGGAGAGGAAAGAAAGAGTCGTCAGCGTCTATAGTCGTGAGCTGCAAGAAGCAGGGGGAAAAAAAAAAACAAGGCGGTGGAATCTAAAACGTCGAGGAGAGAGTCGACCTCGACGAGAAGGGACAAGGCTACAACAACGACTAGCGGAGTCTCAATCCAATACCCAAATGGGTTATGCCGGCAACTGTGAAATACGTGAAGACTGAGGAAAGATCGTAACCATCACAAATCCCAGCATGCTCCTCCAGGTCCTATCATTCTCAATCCCAGCCGAGCTGTGCATGTCTCATGCATCCAAAGCCCCTGCAAACCCGCAGCCGTCATGCCGGTCCATTCCCACGACCCCACGTTCTCCAACGAGCCCCCAACACTTACCTGCAGAAACAACAGTAGTACAATGCAGTCTGTTTACGAGGTCGACATTCAGCAGTGTGCCTCCCCAACAACATCACTGACACTCACCAAAACTACCACGTTCAACAAATATCTGAATGGGCTGGATTCTTTTCAGCCATGTATGTATTCCTTCAAGGACAGAGATTTACCAGATGAAAAATCAATGACTGTCAGTTTTTTTGCGGTCGAAAAAAAGGAACGAGGCCAGATTAAAGACGAATTACTTTGTGCGAAAGCTGTGTGAGAATGACGAGTGGTACCCGCAAGAATAAAGGAGTGACTGGGGGTGAGTGGAGGACGACCTTTGTCTGAAAGAAATTGCCCGAGGAATGAGCTGTATGCAGAGATCGATGGCGCTGGAAGTAAATCGAGCGAGTCGGTAAAGGCAACAGTTGAGGTTCTGATTGAACCTCTTCCTCGACGAGGACAACAGGGACGTTGAAGGGATGTTGAGAAGATGTGTCGTTAACACAACACAAAACTTTTCAAGGATGGTGAGGGTGTGCAATGCGTTCAAGGCGTGTATCGCTTACGCCGTTCTAATATCCAACATGCAATCCCTGTTTTGATACAAGCCCACCACGTTTCTTGCCTGCAGGCAAGGTGTGTCAACTTCATGATTCCCGATGCGGCCTTCCTTGTTTACATAATTATCTTGATTTCACCGCTTGTCTTCATTTATCACCTCTTTCGATGCATGAACCTGCCTAGAGCCACTATCTCTTACATACTTGCGAGCTAACACTTAACTCAAGGACATGGATATCCTCTGAATTATAAACAAATGCCATTTTATACCGGACCAGTAACTCCTGCAACCCCATTGATGCGATTGTACGCAGACTCCGGCCACGACCCGGGATATAAACTTTATGTCAAGTAATTTGCGCAATTCATTGCGAGATATGTTCCACACATTGCTTTGCGAAGCATACAAAGCACATAAACGACTTGCGCATTTTCTGCTAGGGATGTGGCATGAAAAAAATGGCATTTTAAAAGATCGCGAGATCCGGGCGCTCAGTCGCACACGATGTATTTGGTTCTCTAATAGATCATCGATCAGGTTTTGTGCGGTTGGTATTAATATTAATGTATAATGATACATGTCCAGGGACACCAGATGCGCGCTCACAATTCCTGTGCTGGTTGCCCTGTGGGTTCTCATGGTCCCCGATCTTATCGGTGGTTGTATTATGCGTACGCCAATCGTGACCATCTACATGGATTTAATCGGGATGATTAATAGGCACTTTTTTCGAATCTGTCTAACATATGACACTTAAAAGGTAAACGTTAAACGAAGCCGCAGACGTACCAATCTACTTACGAAAGGTATATTTAGGGGATGAGTTTACACGTGATACCCATTAAATTCTTGCAATGTGTACAAGCCAAGGATGAACGAAAGGGAAGTGACAGGAACTGAACATGAGCAATATGGAGGAATGAAATTTACAAATTGAGCGTCTGATAAAGGTGGAAATATGCGATATCATATTCATGGCAGAATACGCTCTTACTCTCGATGAGTTCCACCCATGAGAAGCGCCATCAAATCATGTGTAGGTTGACTGCCATTCGGTCCCTGTGGTCCTTGCTGCTGTAAGTGGGGGGGGAGCAGGTGCGGCATCAAGTGTGGAGGTAACTGTTGCTGTTGTGGCCGCATCGCGAGCAGAGGAACTTGCCCATGAGTAGGTTGCCCTTGATGACCAGGGAATCCGCCACCTAGACCTCTTACACCACCTAGACCAACCCCACTCATGCCTAAGACTTGATTTGAGCTAGCACTGCGCAAGTCGATATGACTTTGATGCCCCGGACCTCCCATCGGCTGATGAACGACAGGATTCAGCAGCTGGTGAGGTGCACGTCCTTGTGGCCCTCCTACATAACTCATATTACTGCCAGCAGTAAATGAATTATAGGGCGGATGACTTGATCCATTGAGGTGCAGGCCCCCGTGTAGACCAGACGTCGGCATGCCAGGCATACCTAAATATTGGGAAGGTTCAAGGGGCGGTCGCCCTCCGAGATTTGCCAAGCCTGGAGGAAGCCGTTGCTGCGTGTTCTGAAGGGAGGATGGCTGACTAGATATAGGAGATGCTCCCCCGCGATAGTGCGGTGGTTGCAGAGGGAAAGCATTGTTGCGACCAGTTTGCTGGGAGTACATGGAACCAGAATACATTTGATCGACAGGGCGATGTTGTTGAGGAAGACGTTGGTGGTGGTTATTGAGATGCAATGAGTCATCCAATACATCCGGATATCCAGCATTTTCCCGAGTTCTAGGTGCTGAGCGAAGGCCAGGGACCATACCATCTGGCATGAAATTTCGATCATCGAGGCGGCTCTCATACAAAGGTTCAAGTCGATTGTTATGTATTTGCTGTTGATTCTGGTGATAAACTTGCTGCTGTTGGAAAAGGTTAAGATTATGCTGCGCTTGTTGAGCTAACGGCACATGTGATGGTGGGGCAGTGCTAGGAATATTTCCCGTGCCTCCTCTTTGGTTCTGCAGCAGCATTGTCAAAATATAGAACGAGAGAGGAAGAAAGGAAGAACAGGGAAGATTAGTGCTTACTTGCGATGAGTTATTCAACATAGCATATATGTCATCCATAGCTCGGTGATCTGTCACGCCACCCATAGCAGCGTTGAAATGTTCTTGCCTTTGTCCAGGACCAGGACCAGGTGAGGAAGAAGGAAACCCGATGGGACCTTGAGGCTTCGTCATGGAAATGACATCTCTCCCTTTACCATCAAAAAACTTTGCAAATCGACTTCCCTTGCTGGTAGACAAGCCGACACCATTATCTGAGGGGACGTCCTGGAAAGAACCGTGTTCTGCGACAGGTGAAAAGGAAACGTGCTCTCGTAATTCTTGAAGACTTCCGGTTGACGAGCTAAATTTTCCTGGCTCTTCGGAAACGAAAGGACGCGTCTGGTCTTCAAATGGCGAAAAGCCTTGTAACGATCGAACATTATCAGATTTGGAAAGACCCTGCTGAAGATTTGGTTCAAGCATCGATGTACCCGTAGTTTGGAAGCTCCCTGATAGTGCAACATGAGCATGAGTACAGATCAACGGAACATTGCTCCGTGCATACCATTTGGAGGTTTGCTGACGACAGCGGCTTGAGGCCTGGCAGCAGAGGACGATGTACGAGCAAAAGCCAGCAGACGTGAGCCTTGGGGCGGATTAAACTGAGGAGGTAAGGCGGATGGCGTACGCTCCATGTCTGGTACATTTGTTTCCTGAGGAGCGTGGCTACGTATAGCTGGCGACAATGGTGCCTTTAATCCACCAGTAGATAGCTCCAAGGAAGCCGTGGGATTCTGAGTGGGATCCGGGCTTTCTTTATAGTCAAGAATAGGGTGAGGAGTCTTTCTTGCAGAGGGTGAAATGATCTCAAGTTGCGGCAGAGGCGAGGTTTTCATATCAAGACGAGTGGATTGTTCTGCCGTTCCTTGGACAACAGACGTAGCATCCACTTTCAGCGAATCATCTGTAGGTTAATCAATAATTCAGTAACATCTGCTGGGACTTGAGCATACCTTCAGAAGTCTTTATCGATTGTGGGGTTTGTAGATTTGGCTTCGGGACAGCGTTAACCGCAGGAGGCGAGGCCCGAAGGAGTGGAGGAGGATCAGCATTGTCGAATTTTTTCTTTTCCTCTTCGCGTTTCATCAACAACCTGAACAATTGAATCTCATCCAACTGATCATTAGGTATCAGCGGACGGGATTCAACGTCGTTGCTCTCCTTTATCGTAGCTTTCATCTCCTTCTCCTTCAATCCCTTTTTCCAGGCCTGGATACCATCAAGCTCTCCATCAGCACCTTTGCTGCCTAAATTATGTCCACTGGAAGGGCTTGGAATGTACGTATCCATCCATGCGGGTTCTTTTTCTCGGTCCCGTTCACGGTCACGACGCTCTTCCCGTTCCTTCGTGTCGTCTGCAATTGGCCCATTCCTCTTTTCACGTCCAGGTAAGCGTTTCGGACGCGCGTCGCGCTCCTCGACAGACATCCACCGACGATCAGTTGTAGAATCCCATGTCGAATCTTTATCCCGGACTCGCTCTTTGTCACGATAGTGATCTGCATACCTGTCCCCCCGTCTTGCAGCCATCCTTTCGTCCCTTTTCCCGTCGTCTCTCCATCGTCGAGGATCGTCGAATTCAACCTCTCGATCAGCATCCCGATCTCTCCGTGAATCTTCTCGCTCGCGCTCGCCTCTAATTCGATCTTTATCCTCGCGGTCCCTATCTCGTCGAGAGACAGATGGATCTCCTCGGTGTCTTGAGGAATCACGCACATGAGATCTTGGCCTGTCGCGTTCATCACGATCTCTACGGCTAGGTTCAGCACCTGGAACACTGTAAGTGGATACTCTATTCGAAGTTGGGCGATATACGTACGGTCCTCTCGGGTAGAACGTGATTCGGCTCCTGATTAGAATATTAATTAATTTTCCAATTAACAGAGACGAAGCATCCACCTCTTCTCCAGTCATCACTGGCCTCCCCACCTTTCTTCTTGGCAGCCTCTCGAACGTCGGCTCGTCGCGAAGCCGTAGCAGGAACTTGGGCCTGGGTGCCTGACTTATTGGACGAACTTGAGTTGAGGTGCGGTGCGGTTTCCCTTTGGGTAGGCGGCACGAATTTTTCAGGGAGCTGAGGTGAAATTCAGTATATGAGAGGGTAAAAGCACACGTGTACTGACGTGTCGCAAACCTCTGTCGTCGTTCGGCCGCTGATGCTTGAAATTACCCATTGGTGACTCTTCCGCATCACGCCTGGATCTAGGTAAGGTAATATATTATCAGCACGGTTGAAATCTTGACAATAAATAAGCTAACCGCCTATCCCTCCCAGTATTGGGTGCTATAGGTTCGAGATCTTTCTTGGAAAGGTTTTGTTCATTTTCGGTTCTGGTCAAAATCGTATCACGAGTTAGATAGGGATGAGACCTTAATAGCATCATACCCAAACCAGTCCTTCAGTACCGGCATGTTAGGTGGCAATTGAACTAGGGACGAGTTGTGTAAGAGAAGGAGCTGTCGCCTAGTGTAGATCCTGATTGGACAGAGCACAGCGGTGTCATTTTCGTGTTGTTGAAGTATTGGCCCTGGCTGACTGGCATTATTGTGGACAGTGACTGTTGCGACAGAGCGAGCCAGATCCTCCACAGCTGAAGCCTGAGCACTAGACGTAGTTTCTGGTATATTGTCAACTGCAAGCCCTGCCATACTCGAGTTATGAGGCGGTTTGTTGGTGAAGGTAGTCACAGGTGGTAGCGTTCATGCGGGATTTGAAACGTATTTGGTAACCACTTGAACTTTCCCAAATCATCATGCATCATGGCTTCAGCAGCTAACCTCACGCTCAAGCACTTTCTTCTCAAACAGCAAGTACTCGATTTATATCGTAATGCAATTCGTGCATCCAGAGGTATCACATGTTGCTAAATGTCCACCAGAGCTGCCTAATCAATCACATCCAGTTATTCAAGACCCAGTGACTAGGCGAGAGACCCTGGTCTGGATTCGCAGTGAAATTGAATACAACCAGCATATTACCGATGTAGTACGTTCTTGATCCTTCTCTTGCACGACGTACTTATCAGAGGAAGCTCTGCAGATTTTAATTGAGGACAAACTGAAACTAGGTCGACGGGACTTGAAAGCTATTCTACCCACTGTTCGATGAAGGAGTAATTGTTTATGCCATGATTGTGGCTTCGACGCAGTAAGCAGTGCAAGTTTATCACTGATAATCCTGTAATAGGCAAGTACATTGCTCAGTGTCAATAAAACATCGCAATTCGAATGAGATTCCAGTTTCAGAATAATTGTGGTGGACCAGATGCTCGAAATAAGAAGTTCCATGATCTCTCCAAAGTTGTTGAGGTTCATGGTACCCACAATTCGGAATATCCAGGCGATCGCCCGGAGCTTTTCTCTGCAGCTGCACTAGAGGAACTTCAACATTGGCTTCGTGGTGTGTGTATCTTTTCAGATTGAGGCACTTCTCAGGTTCTCGCGTGTGGACATGCTTATTTCATTCCCTCATGCTCAAAGACTTGTTCATAAGCGAGGCACAAACTATACGTCCTCAATCCTTCGCTACTTCAGTACCCTTTCGGCAGAGTACTTTCCTACAGCTGATGAGGTGCACAGGCGGAGACTACATATCTGCCTTCATTCAACCGGCGGATGAAATGGTCATTTGTTTTGAAAGGCTGGTACTGAGTACCGATTTCTCTATTATTCATCCGGATAATGTCTAAGTTGTTTGCACCGACCGGAGTCACGTTTCTCAAACGAGGCCCTCCGGAACAAGTCTCCAGCGTACAGATTATCAAACGAGCCTCGTCAGTATTGTCCATTCAATCCGATTTTATTCATCAGGAGCCAGGCCAATTCCTTCATGCTTAGGAAGAGAAGATTTACATGGCGATATTTGCAACCTTATGCCATTGAATCAGGTCCGCGACTTCAAATCAACACATACTCATGCACTTACAGAATATCATCTAGTTCCAAATGAATTCTTTTAGCGGCCAAGTACGTCGCAGAATTTGTCATGGGTACATTAACAGTGATGTTCGTTTTGCCTCGGCTTATTCGTTGCTGGTGACTCAGATTCGCAATTGATACGCATAGGTTGTAGCAATAATCGCGATGAATTGGCTAACCCTGCCGTATTCGATTCGGACTGTTTGAAACTATCAGGTCTGCAGATGCTGTACTAGATTATCCGAAATCAGGACAGACTGCCCTTCAGCCTACTATCCCGAAATTACGCTTGCGGAAAAAGTTTGACTTGACTGGAACTGGAATGCTCCTGAAACGGTCAGTTCGGACTCTTCGAGGTGTATGTCATCGGTCGATTATCGATCTCCCATCATTGACACAACCTAAACGAGCACGGAGAACCCGTAAGTGCATGAAGTAACCAAAGCCTTGGTTATCTCAGCCAAGACTCAGTTGCAGAGCAATCAAATGCCGGGTTGGCGACGTTCAGAACATTCTCTCTCTGCACGGCTCGATATATGTCCCGGAGCTGGGGACTATTTGTGTAGCCATGCATTCTCGCACACCGACGATCTGCCCCACTCAGAGAAGAAGCTATTATTGGGACGTACAAAAAGTTCATAACAGCGAAAACGAGAAGAAATGTTCAGGGAACAGATTTCATGTACATGGTGCCAGAGCTGGGGACGAAGGTATGCCCCCGACAGAGTTTTTGGAACGAGCATAGTTAGTATGGCAGTTCTCAGTATTGGAATGCAAATCCTTTGGTGTGCAGTTGGGTGGCTCTAGGGGGGCTTTCTTCCAAGCAATCAAGGAAATCGAGGAGTCATTAACCAATTGGATTTCATATGCAGTGTATTGAGAATCGGCATTGTAATAGCCTGCCTGGGGAAAGGTTCGTATCGAAAAACAATGCTGGCATACAGCACTTCTGGACAGAAAAAAAATACATCTATGCTTGATTACGGAGAACTGGGAGGGGGGTTCATTTAAGCTGAAATCCATTGTTAGTGACGGCCGGACTTACTGAGAATTACTGAATCGCCTCTACAAATGATACAACACCTTAACGGGTCTTCAGCGGCGAAAAAAATATACACATACCTTAAAAACATTTTGCTAATAAACCGGTCCTTATTCACAGGTTTCTTGTTTTTTCCTTTTGGGATCTCAGTCCACATCTAACTTAATCGTTAACTGCGAATTAGTATCGATGGACGTATAAACGTACCTCCTTCACATTCTCAAGAACCTGGAACGCTGCTTTGAGTACGAACATCATATCGAACAGAAAGTCCAATGACTCGCCATATTGCTGTGTCTGTCAAACGCTTTAACACGAGCAAGTAATTTTTTGTTATTGCGCAAGGAAATGAGGACCTGCGCGTGGTTCCGGACTGCTTGCTGAAGCACCGACAACGGCCCCTGTGAGATCTCGTGCTCCTCTAGCTGGCGCAGCTGAGCCTCATCCAATTCAGACTTTGGAACGTGAACATATTGACTGAATAGTGAAGGTAAACAAAGGACTGACGAATCGAACGCTTCTCACCTCATTTTGGTTGTAGTTGTAACAGAGCCTGAGTCTGACTCTTAGTAAGTTGGGATCAATTACATAACACGCAACTTTTTTTGAACGCTACTCTCATGGGTCGTCTAAAGCAGAAAGGAAAGGCTGGAGCCGCGAAGGCATATGTTACTCGGTCTGCTGCAATCAAAAAGTTACAATGCTCACTCGCAGACTTCCGTCGTCTGTGTATCTTGAAAGGTATCTTTTTGTGTCCTTATTTCCTGAGTGTTTCTCCACCTAGACAGGGATTTTTCCTCGTGAACCTCGGAGTCGCAAGCGTGCCAACAAAGGATCATCGGCCCCCACTACATTTTATTACGCCAAAGATATTGCATATCTTGCTCACGAGCCAGTTCTCAAGAAGCTGCGAGAACATAAGGCTTTTGCGAAGAAGCTGTCACGCGCCCTTGGACGTGGGGAATGGAGCAGTGCAAAGACTTTGGATGATAACAAGCCTGTTTATCGTCTAGACCACATCATCAAAGAAAGGTGAGAGATTCTGACGATGGATTGATGCACTTCCTCATTTCCTAGGTATCCGACTTTCATTGATGCTATTCGAGATATCGACGATGCATTGTGCATGATATTTTTGTTTTCGTCTCTCCCATCCAATTCTCGCCTTCCCCCAGAGCTTATTGAAAATTGTACTCGTCTTTCGGCAGAATGGCAACTTTACATTTTGCATACACGATCTTTGCGAAAGTGCTTTCTTTCAATAAAAGGTGTTTACTATCAAGCCGAAGTCATGTCCCAAAGCGTAACCTGGCTTGTGCCGTATCAATTCACCCAAAACGTACGTGATAACTTACGAATCTGAAGGCAGGCTCACTTATACTCTTTTAGATTCCAGCGGACGTTGATGTTCGCGTCATGCTAACCTTTCTGGAACTATATCAAACATTGCTAGGATTCGTGCTTTTCAAGCTCTATACAGATGCTGGACTAGTTTATCCTCCGCCGCTTGATAAACAAAAGGATGATGGAGGTGCAGGCGTTGGCGCTTTCAGCATCCAAGTTGCAAGCAGTAGAATGGGGCATACCTTAGAACATCCGTCGGATATCGATGGGCGCAAAATCACAGGCAAAGACGTGCGAAAAACAATCAAAAGCATCGGTATGTCTTCTGGGACAGATGTTACGGACGCAGCAGATATGTCCACCGCTGAGCCCACCGTGGACGAAGTTGACGAAGAATTTACTACCCATCCTTCGGCATCAGACACGGCAATGACTGCCTCCCTGCCAACCTTGAAATCACTTGTGACCCTTCCCCCATCAGTTTCCAGTGCACTTTTCGCGCCATATACCTTTTTCCTTTCTAGAGAAACTTCGAGGCCTATTTTCGAATTCATTGTGCGGTCATTTGGCGGACGAATAGGCTGGCCTGCTTCTTCGGGTGCTGGATCTCCCTTTGGCGAAACAGATGATTCAATAACGCACGTCATCATTGACCGGCCGCTCGTGCAGAAACAAGATGAGACGGTCATGGAAAGGGAGCGCAGGCTTAGAAGAAAGTTCGTTCAGCCGCAGTGGATTGTGGATTGCATCAATACAGGCAGAATTTTACTTGAGGAGCCCTACGCACAGGGCAAGACACTTCCTCCTCACCTAAGTCCATTTGGCGAATCTGAAGACGCTTATGATCCGGCATTGGAACATGCCGGCGCAGGTGCGGTTATGTTGGATGATGTAGAATCAGAAAATGGAGGAGACATTGATATGGAACATATTGCGGGCGGAACGGTTGCTGACTCAAGTGCGTTGAGGACGGCGGAATTGGCGGCGGAGGCAGCTGGTGTGGACTACAGCACGTTCGAGAAGAGGGTCGACAAGTTGCGGAATAAATCCAAACAATCCTCCGGAGAGACTCTGGAAGAGAGCGAGAAAGACATGAACAAGATGATGATGAGTAACAAGCAACGGAAGTTGTATGAGAAGATGAAATACGGTCAGAGGAAGCGTGAACATGAGGTAAGGGTGTTGAGATCCTTTGCGTCGTACGTGCTCAATGCCTCGCATTCTACTTTAGCGAGAAATTTTAATAGCGAAGAAACGAATAATCGAGAAGAAAAAGAAGGGCGGGGGTCAGAGTACGAGCACTTACTACAGTAATATATAGTTGTTATTACAGTAATCGTTGCAAGTCACGCTCCATCATCATGGTCTAGTCCTCTTTCCACATTCTTGTGAAGTAGTTGCTCTTTCTTGTGGCTTGTGCGTCTCCTTTGTGAAGCCAACGTTTCGACAGCAACCGGACGTACACTATCTTGTGCATCCATTGCATAGGCTCGAGTTGTCGGCGAACAATCATCATGCAAGAGCAACTTACACTCACCATCACCGGGCACACTCTACCACATGCGTCACCCCAATCCGTACTCCCCCCTCCTTACGAACCAAAGACTAATTCTTCTGTATTCCTGGCCGAAACAACTACAACGCGCACCGAAGTTGTAACTACTACAACCACAACGACACACTTTTTCTCTCTCTCGCCTTGGCGAAAACGCAGTTTTGCGAATCTTATGCACCAGAGCGCAGGTGTGAATGACAAGGGCCAGCGGGAATCAATTGCATTTCACACACGTCCCATGATAGAAAAGGAACTGCCTCCGACGCCGCCACACGACCAAGACCTTGACAGTAATATATCACCGACTTATGGTACGTCCACAGACCGAGGGCTAGTAGACGAGTGACTAATTATTCTACATCAGCTTCCGCTGACCCGCCCAAGTCACCCGTCAGAGATTCTCAGCCGACGAGGCATTCGACCGCTGTGCTGGCCCGCGCTGCACTGGGTCTAGGGTTACCGCACGTTCTTCCTCATGTCCCCACTTCATCCTCATCCTCCAGAATCCCTTTTGGTACAGCGACATACCCAGAATCCGAGGATGATGTCACCGCCCCTGAAGTTTACAAATCCGACAAAATTAACGCAAATTTGACGCACGAAAGCCCAGCCCCCGTTGACGTGACTTATGACGAGGATCGACGGCGAAGAACTCGGGGAGTCTCATTTGGTGCCTCTTCCTTCCTCAAGTTGGGCTCTGCTGAGGTGAAGGGGAAAAGGAAGGAAAAGGAAATAGGCAATGAATCGGCAGCTAAAGGGTCCCCGAAAACAATCCCGAGAAGACCTTCATTTTGGTCTCGTAAAAAATCAGACACCTTCGTACCCAGCTCGACGACATCTGACAATACCGAGGCCCATTTGGCTCCACATCTAACATTGCCGCCTATCTCTCCCTTCGACGCGAACATCACGTTTACTCCGTCGCCATCTTCACCCCTGCAACACTACCGGACTGTATCTCGAAGTTATTCCGAGCGGGGTGACTCGTGCCAGACCACTGAAGCAACGTCTTCTAGGCGGCCGGCAACGGCCAATCCCTCTTATGGTCACCACGGTTCTCAATTCCCAATGATTGAGCCTTTATCAGCTCCTGAAGTTTTACCCGTCTTCATGCGTTCATCTCGCAGGCCACAGACGGCTGTAACTGGCCAACGGCCTCGCTCATCGACAAACCCTCCTCGGTCATCATCTCCTTTGGGCCAGTCGATATCTCTGAAGCCTTCTTTACCTCGTGGGTCTTCTGCGAGTTGTCCAGGAACCCAAAATAGACCGAATTCCACAACATACTCCCTGGATAAAGGTCTCACCACCATTCTTCCGTCTGGCGATACTCAGGGCTCTGGAAAACCCCAGGCATTCCCTAGCAAGAAGTCGCAATTAATTCCTCCTATGCCATTGAAGGATCAGGAGTCTCCTGAATTGTACTTGAGCCGGCTTCAAGCGGCGGTAAGTAAAGTCGAAGTAGCTGGCATTTTGGCGTCGAGGTACGTCTGCATATGCTATCTTTTTGCTTGTCTCATCCTGTATGATGTTTTATGAACAGTGCTGACGTTTTTCACGTTCAAGCACTCCGAACATACATTGGACAGTTTAATTTTGTCAACGACCCACTCGATGTAGCCCTTCGAAGGTTGCTTATGGAGGTAGGTCTACCGAGGGAGACGCAACAGATTGATCGAGTTGTTGAAGCGTTCGCTGGTCGATATGTGCAATGCAATCCAAACTTATTTACTTCGGAAGGTAAGTATTGATGCTTCCGCACACTATTTTTACTAAATCGAAAAGCAGACCACCCGTATATCTTGGCCTTCAGCTTGATCATGCTGCACACGGATGCCTTCAACAAATCAAACAAGCACAAGATGACCAGGGCAGCTTATGTCAAAAATGCCAGACTTCCTGGGGTGGCTTCTGATGTCTTGCATGTGAGCTCACTTATGGACATCTAGAGACTGTCACTAACATAAATCGTAGTGCTTCTATGACAATATAGTCTTCGCACCATTCATCTTTATTGAAGATCCTGTTGATGTCAATGGGCAACGCGGAGTATCATCTGAGGCGATGACCAGCCGCCCTTCTACTCGTGCCTCCAACAGCGGGCCGGTCGCCTTGATGCGAGGGAACAAAATTGACCCGTATTATCTCATAGCCAACGTAAGGTTTCTTTTTCAGATATAAAGGTGCTTTTACAAGTTTGCACATAGAATCTACTGGACCCTCTTCGTCTTAACGTGGATGATTATGTTCCAATGGAAAACCCGTACTCTTACGAAGGGACTGCTGGTCCTTGGGATGAAGCACAGCTTCGGCTTGCATTTGCGAAAGCAGGCGAAATGGAAGTCGGCTCCACTGGTCCGATGTTGCCGTTCTTCGGTCTCGGCATGGGTGGAAGTCCTCCAAGTCCCTTTGGGAGTTCAGGAACATCTCCTGAGTCTCCATGCTCTTTCGAAGTGTGGACCTTGAAGGTGACCAAAGTAGGTCTGTTGAACAGGAAGGATGACATTCTGGAAAGAGGGAAAAAAGCCTTGAATCGGAAATGGAAGTTACGGAGTGTTGTCCTGACTGGGTCCCAGCTTCTCTTTTTCCGTGATTCGTCTTGGTCCACCTCAATGCTAGCTCAAACGGTGCCTTCGGATGGCCACGTTATTTTCCCTCAACAAGCTGTGTTCAAACCTGATGAAATATTGTCCGTTAAGGATGCAGTGGCCGTGATAGATAAGTCCTACGTTAAGGTATTGTTCCTCCATCGAGTATAGTTCAACACTGAACGACGACGCAGTACGAACACACTCTACGATTCGTCCTGCCCGACGGCCGACAGATCCTTCTACAGGCGCCAGGGAGGAATGAACTTAATGAGTGGATTTCCAGAATTAACTATGCGAGTGCTTTCAAGTCAGTCGGAGTGCGGATGAGGCCTCTCGACATGTCAGGGATAGATGTTAAACTTACCGGCATAGCAGCGGCCGCCTCGCATCTTCGCAGTCTACAACATCATGGACAGGCGAAGGCTCGTGGTTGGGACAGCGCTGTTTCAGATCCTTTGGTGAATACGTCTCCAGGCGGTTCAGAGGAGGAACAAATATCTCTGTCGGTTTCCAACCGGACTTTATTGGATGGGCTTGATAGCGTTGTTCTAGAACCTCTTATGTCTCCAGGCGATCCAAGGGAAGATAAATCTCCGTCGGTGTCTGACCCGACCTTGTTGAACGGACTGGACAACGTGGGCCTCGACGTGCCTGTCGCCCCAGAGATTGATGGAGCAAATCAGTTTGGTCAAGTCAAGGCTGATTTGGCGATGGTTTGCTCGACTGATGAAACCCCTCCATCTAGTCGAGTATCAGAAACTCCAGAATCGGCTCAAGACGAAGATTCACGGCTTCTTGCTCGCTCAGAGATCATGCAGGCTAAAATTCAAGATTTGGAATCTCGGATTGCTGCAGCCAATGCGCACCTTGATGCCGACATGAGATTCGTTCGAAACGTGGCTACACTCACACCATTCCAGAAGTCTACTCGCGATAGACTGGTGATCGCATTACAAGCAGTTTCTAAACGTGTCGCGCAAGTACGACTAGATATTACTAGGCTCACTTGTCACCGCGACGTACTTTCGAATGACCTTGCCTCAGAAGGACGGTCTTGGCGCCGAGCTAAAACAATAGCCACGCAAGAAACGTTGCAACGTCGTTGCCCTGACAATCCTCCCAAATTGACTGTTCCACCCCACCACGAGACTTTCGGAATGGAAAGTTCTACTGCACAGAGTTCTCCACATTATCTCGATACACCGTTGTCATGTAGACCCGAGTCGTCCCTTTGCGAGTCATTTCACTCTGCTCAGGATTTTGGACCTCCCTGGCTATCAGCTGAAAATCTAGCGTCGCCAGAATCTGCTATCACGCCTCCCTTTGTGGATTCTCCGAAGCTGAGCTCCTCACTATCATTTGCTCACACGGATATCAAATCGGCAACCTCGAGTCCACGTCGCAGTTCTTTGACTGTTCTGTCAGCCGACAGATCGCCGCGAACGAGTGGCGAATCTGAAGATCATGAGAGGTTTTATTCTACTTACAACAGCCCCAGGGAACAGGCAGAGGCCTGGAACCAGACACGTTGCGCTCAACGTGTGTCTCTTGTGAGAATGCCTTCTTACATACAAATGCCAATATCGAGGAAGCATAATGATCAGACTTAATTTCCCGATGATTCTGTCAACTCGAATGCTTCCTTACGCTATGTACGGTACTTTATCGTATGTATGTATTATTATTGTAAGTTACGATTTCTAGCCCGTCTTGCACCTGAATATAGAGATCTTTCATCAACATAAGCAGTTAACACAATAAGCAGTAATTCATTCTACAGAGCACTTGTATCAAAACCCTATGGTTTCAAATTGTTCAATAGAAGCATCAATAGAGCCCAAGGAAGTGGGTGATATACATAGAATGAGGTCAGTAATCTTTGGTATTCACTTCCTTTCTGGCTTCATTTTTGGCTTCAACACCAGAGAGACCGGGCAAAGTCACACTCCATGTCCTGCGTGCTTCAAGTAAGCGACGTACTTGATGCTGAATGAGCTCGTGCAATTTCGGGACGTTGGCAAGTTTCGCGCGACATCCCATGAGCGACGTAATTGTAAGATCGAGTATGAAGTCTGGCAGAATGCTAATAGTTAGTACGGGGACAGCTGAAGTCGGGGTTGGTGGCGTTATAACAACCTGCAAGTTATTGAGACTTGAGTCTCATGATGTTAAGAATACAAGGATTTCTTACAGAAGATCTAAATTGCGAAAGCGAAATCGTTAGAGAGACTGGGAGACGGGCAAAAGACGACATGGGATAATTGAACAGGTATGATGTCGAGAGGGAGAGAGACAAAGAATCCGTGTATGTCACATCGCATTTGGTCTCCTGAGATCATACTAAGGGTCTGGGTGAGTGACGTTCGGCGCTTCACTTACGATCATTGGCCCGGTCATTTCTTGGTGGATAGGGGAAGCATTGTAAAAACGCGGCGCGGAGACGCCTAGGTCGACAGATTGTATGGTTATATAATCCTGACCGGTAAGTCAATCGGTATAGAGCCCCGAAAAGGAAGCAAGACGTGTACAAGGAAGCTGGTGGGTCGTATTCTGTTTGCGTAGTCCTCGAGATGTTTCCGTGCAGCTTCATCGCCTGCGGCACCTGGCAGATCGTCGCGCAATTTGGAGCGGTAGACGTCAATAACCTAGACATCTAAATACGTGACAGAGCAAGAACGAATTGAAGTAGTGATGACCTGTTGCAAGAGTGCATTAAGCCATTCAGTGGATTCCGGAAGTCTGTCATGTCCTTCGGCAACTACATTTTGTGGATGATGTCTACGAGTGAAGTTGTTTTCTGGCCGAGGCTGATATGAGGAGGTTTCAAAAGGATGCTGGGTGGAATCCAGAAAGAGATACTTGAGAATTAAGATAAGAAGGATGAGGACAGAGAGTTGACCCAGCAGGAAACCTTGGGTGAATGTTGGCTGGAAATAATTGATTCCCATTGCAAGCGAGGATTGTCGTCGACAGTCAAAGCTGCCGCTTACCTAAGTCTCCCATGACTCCCACCTGTTTTGTTTCCTGGCCTTCTGCTCCGTTGTTTCATTCTTTGGTCAAACAAGCCCTGCAGGCCTTGAACATATCCCTGACAATAACCTCCATTCCCCCGGTGGACAGAAACGAGTTTCTTATCCAATGGTCATCCTACGATCAGATTGATCATAACCTGACGCACTCACACCGTCAGAATGTTCTTTCCTCCAGCTATACCTTTCGAAAGGCTCTAATTCGCAAGCATTTTCTATCGCGATGCATCCGTTCGTATGTCACAAAGCACTCGGCTTCTTCACTGATACGCGCAACTCCTCGAACTTTTGAGTTTGAACTCTCGTTCTCGGACGAGCTCGATGAACTATGGGCTGACGATCTATGGGAACTTGGAGCAGAACTAGTCGACTCTTCTCCATGGTGGATCTTGAAACCGTCAGTGCTATTCGAGTCGGAACTTCTTTCTGTCTGACTTGTCGGCATGGTTAGTGGAATGGCTGATCGGGGAATGGGCATCAGGCTTTTCAACAGCAAAGATGCACTGCAATATATATTTGATGACTTCGAAGATGCAGACCAGGATGCAGAGGACACAGGGACTTCAGTAGTAACCTCCCAGTTACGTCATTTTGTGGCTCAGGTAGAGTCTCGCAATCATATTTTCATACGACACCTTACCTTTGACGTACAGGAGTATATTGCTAAGCCCTTGTTGCTGGATCCTTCAGATGCGGTAATAAACGGGCTTATAAAACCAACTACACCTGAGGGTCACAAAGTCAAGGCGTACTCCCTTTGTTAACTGACAGGAAACCTAACGACTACTCTGTAGTTTCATCTCCGAGCCTATTGCGTTGCGTCGGGTGCTTTGCAAGTGTATCTTTATACTCGTATCCTGGCTTTATTCTCGGCTGTTCCGTATGTTGAGCCTGAGTTTAACTTGACAAGCCATGACACACATTCGCCAGTGGATTTGGCACCTCACCTTACAAACACCTCACTTCAAGGCCATCATGGCCAAAATGGCGTACGATTATTAGAGGAGTTAATTGATTGCAGAATTATGTCTGGAGCGCTAGAAGATGAAACAAAACTTACCACGGGAGATGTGACCGACATCGTTTGTCAAATTGTTGACATTCTAGCCGAAACTTTTAAAGCAGGCTTGGAAATACCTATCCACTTTCAGGTGAGGTTTTTTGTTTCACTCTCGTGTTGTTGCTTACGGCAACCAGCCGTTACCCAACGCTTTTGAGCTTTACGGCGTTGATTTCTTAATTGAACATGCCCCTGCATCAAACGCAGCAGCACCCTTGTATCAAGTGAAGCTTCTGGAAATCAACGCTGAGCCCGCCATCGAACTGACAGGTCCAAGACTAACATGGATTTTGGAGGATCTTTTCGTCTCCATTGCCACCGTCTGCGTGAAACCGTTTTTGGAAGGCAAGAGCGTTGCTGAAGTGGATGAAGGATGGGACTTGGGCGAAACCCGTTACAACCTGACCAAGTGTCTAGAAGAAAAAGTGAGAGGAAGCGATTAATAGAGGCTCTTATGTAATATTAGTCTGTAATGTCGGAGCTGCCGTCCACAGACTTAGGCCCCTCGACGCCGTCGCGGAAACGGACAAAATGGGATGAAGATGAAGGAGAGAGCACCGTCTCTGGCAAGCAACTTCCCCCTCCCAAACGTCAGACAAAGGCGAAATCAGTGAAGCCCGCTGATCTAGGCTCGCGTTCTAAAAAATCACTATCATCCATTCGCCCTAACCACAGTCTCTATGTTCCTCCAAGGATTCGACATCCTCCCATCCTTCCTTCCCGTTCAGTGTATTGCTATGAAAGGTTGAATCAAATAGAAGAAGGTTCTTACGGTGTTGTATTCCGAGCACGGGATAAGCAGACTGGTGACATTGTCGCGTTGAAGAAGTTGAAACTTGACGAAGAAAAGAATGGTTTTCCCATCACTGCATTGCGAGAAGTGTATGCTCTCATGTCGTGTCGGCACGAAAATGTGGTGGGCATCCGAGAGGTGGTTGTCGGTGACACGTTGACGCAGTGCGTGCTAGTCAGCTTCCATACCGCTCCATTCTCAAAGCGAATTAAAGGGTTTTTGTGGTGATGGACTTCATTGAGCATGATCTGAAATCCCTCCTTACCATGATGCCTTCGCCTTTTCTGCAATCCGAAATCAAAACATTGATGCTTCAATTACTATCTGCTGTGGGACATTGTCATTCGAATTGGATATTGCATCGAGACCTCAAGACGAGTAATTTGTTGATGAACAATCGAGGCACTATCAAAGTTGCAGATTTCGGTCTAGCTCGACGATATGGCGACCCCGTAGGTGTCGGTGGAATGACTCAACTGGTGGTGACACTCTGGTACCGGTAGGTGTCTAGCAGAAGCCAGCTCGTATTTTGACTGCATATTCATCGTCTTCAGAGCTCCTGAGATCCTCCTTGGCGCCACAACATACTCAACTCCCGTGGACCTCTGGTCTGTAGGGTGTATTTTTGCAGAACTTCTTCTTAAAGAACCCCTTTTCCAAGCGAAGGGAGAGATCGAGCTTCTTTCCATGATCTTCAAGCTCCTGGGCCCGCCGACCAACACTTCCTGGCCTGAATATTCTAGATTTCCACTTGCAAAAACTCTCTCGCTCCCCTCGCCACAACCTCCCCAGTTCCGTCAAAAGTTCCCCTACCTGACCGCCACTGGCATCGATTTATTGATGTCTCTCCTTACATACGATCCTGCGCGTAGGATCACAGCAGAGGAGGCTTTGCAACATCCTTATTTCAGGTTAGTGGTTAGTATGGTGTCTGGTTTCGCCATTCGCTCATCCAGACACGTGCAAGTGAATCTCCATTGCCTAAGCATCCAGATTTATTTGGGTCGTTCCCATCTGTGGCTGCAGGAGAAAAGTACGTGGTTATGAAGTGCTGGTTGTGCCTATATTCAAGTTTTGAGATGCAGGAGACGGAAACCATTTGATAGCCCACCTGCACCAGCGAGAGTCGCGGGAACCGACTTGTACATCCAATAGCGAGCGGATCAACTGAGATCCTAGAAGACTTGGACTCGAACTCATGTGTCAAGACATTCCCTAGAATGGTGTCACATTCTATATTATGGCAGTACAATAGACTATAAGTAGCTATTCAATAAGGCTTCATACAATAGTGGAACATCATTTGTCGTCGTCGATAAACTTCGACTGAAGTTCGTGTCGCATCTTCTGAAATCGGTTTCTAGTGCGATCCACATCTCCACATTTGTCGTAATACTCTTGAACTTCTTCTATGGTGAACCTAAACTCCTTCGCAATTTCACGAATCTTCTGGTCGATCACATGCATATTGGCAATGGCTAAGACAGCTTGAGGGGTCAATTCCGCTGGTTTCACCGGCTGATCTACATGCTGAGGTGGGACGCCTGAATCACTGGACAATGGATGAGTCTTCGCTGTTCTGATGGAATCATTATATAACGCACTTGCGTCTGGTCCTTTTATTTCCGTCCCCATTCTCGAGTTCTTCGCTCGCCTTTCTCTTTCCCCATGATGGAGGTTGTGCATCGCCAACTCTGATCGCCCATTCACCTTCTTCTTCCATTTCTTCCTCAGCCGGACTTTTTCTAATCACCCCATGGTCCATTGGCGTTCTGGCTGAAGCCAACGTGGGAGGGAACATCACTGTGTGAGTGCCGGGTAGCCCAAGAGCGTCTGCCCCTCGACCGTCAGTGGGTATCAATTCTGCCAAGCCTGACATTGGCATTGCGGGCAATCCGACCAAACCTTCCACAGCAGCATACTGGTCTTCATCGACTGGAGGATGTTCCACGTGTTTTACACGTTTCTTCCTGGAGCGTTTGGGTTTCTCTTCGGCTTGGCGAACGTACCCATATTGGCCCTTTTCGCCCTGAGCCGGTTTCTTTTGATCAACAATATGGGCAATCAATGCGTCAAGACGAGTTGCATTTTTTTTATATCGTTCCCTCCATGACTGCCAGGTGTGGCGAGAGACCCAAGCATACTCAGGGTCAGCACTCTGTGAATTAGTTATAAGTACCACGGGGAGCAATAAGCGACGAGGCATACCAAATCGCAAAGTTGCTGATATAATCTGTTCCCAGTCCGGCCGCCAGTCTCTTTATAGGGAATCTTCGCCGCTATCCAGCTGCACAGATGCTCCTCGTCTTCTTCTGTGAACTGCGTCCTTCTACGGCGTGTCAGTTATATCAGCACGGAAAAGAAAATATGAACGCACTCCTCGCCTGGACGTCGACCACCAGGGTTTTTGTACACCAAAGGTGTATACACGACTGAGTTTCTCTCGATACACTTCTTGACCCACAGATACGATTCTATATACTTGTCTGAAACGCCTTGATAGGTTTTAACAATATGACCAAAGATATCTGTGTTGGGGTCTGCAAGAATGACGCGTGCGGATTGCATCGACGCATATGGATCACCACCGGAATGCTAGTAAGGTCTCAGGAAAAGTACTGCGTCAGTTTGGATCAGACTAGGGACGCACCATGATACGCTGGCTAAGTGCACTTCTAGCGTTGACATTGGCAATACTTGGATGAATGTGCATGCCAATTGGCACGCCATTCTCGACAAAAATCTGCTTGAGGAGCATCCCGGCAATTTTACATGCTTCGACATAAGTGTAAGGTACGAAGTGTCTGTCGGGTCTGTCAGCACTGGTCCAGCAGAGACGGAGACGCTCTTCTTCGGCTGTCCCTGGCTGAACAAGGATATACCCTTGTCGTGGTACTTTTGGCTCGACACGGCCACCAAGGGACTAGTAAAACATGTTACAAGAGAAACAACCGGATTAAAAAACGGTACACCGACAGTGATCGTTTCGCATAAGTCAGCTTGAACCTCCTGATCCAAATCTTTCTGAATGAAGAACTTGACAGCAAGACCACCGTTGTCTTGGAAAATGGGCTATGTAGTTGTTTGAAAGGCGTTAGACTAGGTGATTGCTGTCAAGAGTACGAATCACCATCTGGATTTGCAAAACAGATAACGAGCCCCAAGTTTAAGGTTGAGGTTAAGATGATGTGGGTTTGTTTCAAAACAAAAAGGGTTATGGTTTACATGATCACATGATACTTTGTTATTATGTAATATCTAAACCTTATTCAAGAACCTTGCCTGGGTTCATGATCCCTCTTGGGTCGAAAAGCTCCTTGATCTTTTTCATCAACGCAACGCTGATTTCACTCTTTGAGTAATGTAGCGCGTGTATTTTCATGGACCCAATTCCATGCTCTGCTGATATCGACCCTCTATGTGATGCTGTTATTATGACGCTAGATGAGATGTACATCACACATGATTCGAAATGCCTACCAACAACCTCGTAGATGTAAGGCTCAAGTGCTTCCTGTATTTCTGGGGTATATGAATCCGCGACAACATTGAGATGCAGATTTCCTGATATCACATGAGCAAGCCGTGGCTAATCTAAAAACCAATAGCTTACCGTCACCCACATGTCCATAGCCGAGAACATGTTTAACTGCTTTGTCACCTAGTAGTCCCTTTGACCGCAGACGTTCCCGTGTACCGTCAACCACGGTTTTAAAGGTTGAGAGGGGAACCGAAATGTCATATTTGTAAGCCTTGCCTTCCTTCGAAACTGCTTCCGTCACCCCTTCTCGAAGTGCCCATAATGATGAAAATTGAGCAGGAGACTGAGACAGAACTCCAGTATTGACCAAAGGTTTGTCAGCCTCTAATAAGCTTTCCAAAAGATCTGCAAGTTTCTAGGCGATCAACGAAATCAGTATCGAGGAAGAAAAGTAGATTGAAAAGAATCACTTCCTCATCGTGCTCTCGCCGTCCTCCGCTGGTTTCAACTAGAACAAAGCATTCCGCCCCGGCGACGTCGTCGTCACTGAGTGCTCTCCCTTGGCCGTGCTTGACAGCTAAATTATACGCAGTGCGGTCGATAAATTCAAATGCAGAGAGAATCTCCGAGAGTTGACGCTTGACAATCTCGTAGAGCGGGCGTACATTGTCAAATGAAGGTAGGGCGAGAATTACGTTATTTGAAGCCTGAGGTGCCGGAGGTGTAAGGATGGAGACCCCAGTGATAACCCCTAGCGTTCCTTCAGCACCAATAAAAAGCTGCTTTAAATCATAGCCTAAACGGAAGGAGGATAAGATCAGGGCAGAGTGGATTCGATCAACAAACCTGTATTATCCTTCCGCAGTGTTGTCAGCTGATCAAGGATAGTGCCGTCAGGAAGAACGACCTCAAGGCCTAGAACTGTGCCATGCAACGATCCATATCGCAGAAGGCGTAGGCCACCAGCATTCGTAGAAACATTTCCCCCGATGTGACAGCTGATGAAATGACTCAAAGCGCAGAACGCTCACTGCACCACTAGCCACATACCTTCCTTTGGCGCCCAGATCAAAGGGCATGATGTGGTTATGAGGGGCTATGTAGTCGGTGAGGGATTGAAGGATGCAACCAGCATCTGCCACCAATATGCCTGTGCATTAAAGAAAGAACGGCGTGAGCTTGGAATGAAGAAGGGATGCATGACAATTACCGGAAACTGGGTCGAAAGAGCGTACTGTGCTCATGTTCGCCAAAGAGAGGATGACTTCATCCTTGACTGGCACGCTTCCTCCAACGAGGCCAGTGTTTCCACCTTGGGGTACGATACCAATTCGGTTCTCATTGCACCACTTGACAATCTCACTGACTTGTTGAGTCGTCTTCGGTTTCAGCACCGTTGTCGAATGACCTTTGTATTTCCCCATCCAATCATTATTGAAGGGGGCTAGTTCTTCGGGAGAGGTTGACGAAGGCGGATAAATGGAAAGTATAGATGAAGGAGGAAGGATTCCTGCAAAGTGAAAGAGATCGTGTTCTGTGACCGAGTTGAGCCTACGCGCAGAGGAATGGTTAAGTCTACGAGAGAAAGACGCGATAAAGGAACGGCGAAGGGCGAGCATGATGGTCCAATGTCGAGGAGCAGCACATCTTGTGGCGTGGGTATCTCCTCTACATCCGAGTCCACTCCGAATCCCGTTGCACTCAGACCTCCTCCATCCATGCACTCTTGAAAATATCTCCCCAAGGCGCACTTTTGTGCCACTCATGCCCCAGGCTCTTGACACCGTCCATCCCTCTACCCATGCCTTCGAAGATGTGCACTATGCAGGCAGTCCTCAAGAATTGGAGCAAGCACAAATCCCTCACGCCATCGGCGATGACCTTTCTATGCAAGATGTCAAGATATCTCCTTCACATAACGAGTCTAGTCGTCGCAGTTCTCTTCATACTGAACAAGCAATAGATAATACTAGTGTGCATAGTCTGCCCGTTGCACATGTAACCGATCCAGAACCACCTACAAACGGAAGGCCCTCGACAGCAAGGGGGGCGGAATCTGGTGTTCCGCCTCGTTCCCTGTCTCGCATTCAAACTTCTCAGGGAGGCATGCCTATCCCTCAATCACATCGTAGATTGCGAGACAGGTCGGGAGCTGAAGTGGGTGATAACCTCTGCCCATCCAACCCAAGTCCCATTAATTAATATTCTTTGTTATCACAGACTCGTTCCTCCAATAGGCTCTCTGGTTTCTTTACAAACCTCATTCATAGACGTGATCACCTGACAAATAGTAGTTCAAATACGATTCATGAAGATGCTCCACTTTCTACTCCCCGGGAAACCTCAGAGACTCAGTCGCGACCATCTTCACCCATACCCGCTAGACCGGTCACCCCTCCTCCTCCTTTGCCTCCCCCGACTCTTAAAGAGCTCGGTCTATCGCTCTCCGCTCTCACCTCTGACCTTTCTCCTTCACATTTCAGTACGCCACCCTCTAGTGGTGCGTTCTTAGCCCCACACTATCTCTTACTTTGTCATGTACAAGGTTTGGATGTCCTCCCGCTGGTATCCCCCCCAGCTCCTCAGCCTTACGCATTGGTACGCCGTGTCTGTTTTAAGAGTGTTGTTGTTATGGAACATCGTGGAGTACTTGTTGCTATCGCTGGAAGGCGAGATGGGGTTCGTGTTTATGCATTGGAGGAGGTAAAAAGAGCCATAGAATGGCGTATTGATGTCGAAGTTAGGCGTGAGCGCGATCGCATTCGGAGGGAAACGCTGAAAAAGATCGTGATCGATGGTCTTGAGAATAGGCACGATTCTCGCAATTCGACCGAAAAGCCCGGAAAAAGTAGTTTATCCACTCCATCTCCTGGCGAACCCGTCATCCGAAATGCCCTACTTCGTAAGGGGTCTTATAGTCCGTTTCCGATTTCCCCACCCCCACCCCCACCCCCACCCCCACCACCCCCATCAGCATCTGTTGCCACGCTAATCCCTCGATCACCTACTCCACGCACCATCAGGAGGCCAAAGGTACTTCAGTCTCAAGTACAAGTCCCTACGCCCGCCGAACATCCTCCTCCATATAGTAACCCATCGGAATTTGCGCCGCGGTTTCGAACGCAGCCTTCTACCGTCTCTCTCGCTCCTCGCTCTCGCAGTGGATCAGTCAGCGAAGTATTAGCCGCCGCTCCGTCTCGTCGCAACCTGGATGGCAATAGGCTTCGTGATCCTGATTTGAAGTCTGATTGGGTAGAGTCAAGCGACGATGAAGCCATTGATATTGTAGCCGCAGCTTCCAGTGGTAGCCAGGCACTGGACGAACGGACATCTGTAAATGTTAGCGCAACAGCTCCAACAGTACATCCTGTACCAGTACTCAGCTCGACAACCTCCACGTCCACTCGGAGACGTAGACCTTCCAACCTTGATTTGACATTATCCCGTACCAGTATGTCTGCGGTGCCACCAGAGCCGTCCCCAGTCCCGACACTGTTAACTCTGCGGCACGCGCTCTACAATTCCCCACCAACGCTTCGAAATATACACACAATGGACGTGATGCAAGATCCAGATGCACCAGTTACGGACGATGATGATGGCGATGTTAATGGACGAATAAGTCTAGCACAAGCTTTATTTGAATCTAGAATACCCGATCTCCCACCGGCCGGAACAAGACGCCCCCAAGAACCCATTCTGATTACGTCCTCTCACCCTGTTGCTACGGCAGATGACGCACAAGCCAGTAATCGTACATTCGAAGAACCACTGTTACTCGGTCCCTCGAGTAACGATGATCGGCCGGGACGGCGCAGACGCTGGTCTATACTCCTTGGAAGTACAACTGTACCAAGTGCTAGCGAACCATTGATGTCCTCTCGTTCCTTGAGCGCATCCATTGCGCCAGTAGTCAGAGAACGCCCGATAACTCGGGGTAGTCGATCACATTCGCTTCGATCCAACCTCTCCCGAACATCTATTGTTCGTCCATCAACATCACCAAATGAATCGTCCTTGACGACATCATTGACTACTGGTGTTCCAGGACAGCCTGAGGCGACCCCTTCTGTTATGTCTCCCCGAACTGCTCTGCCCACTCGCTTTCTTCCCCGCCTGATCACAAATGCCTTCAATGGTAGGAGATCTGATGACCGCCCTTTTTTGCCTATCCAAAAAACTGTTGACAGTGATAGCTCAAAGAAAGTCACTGGAACATCTCTGGTACCTCATGCCCCACCGCCAAAGCTGGAATATGTAAAGCTTCCTGGAACAAAAGGAGCTTTGGTGGTCAAAGCAGTCGAAACCGCCAAGAAGAGGTGAGTTTCACCAGCTAACTTTCGGATCTTGTGCTGATGCGCGTTAAAAAAGTTTCCTGGCTATTCTTTGCGGTGAAAGTGGAGAGAAGGTTGAGTTGTTTGCAGGAACATACCGCACAGCCCTCGGTCTTTCTCGAACTTTTATCTTGCCGGATTCTCCTCGATCCTTGGAGCTTCAGTTGCAAGGAGATGATCTTGTAGAGGTCTTCTTAGTCTTTTCGCAGAACGTCTTTGGACTTGAACCGGCCACCGTGCGAGTACGAGAAGTTAGGATAGGTCGTGCAGAGCGGCGAGCAGCAAGGCGCCGAGCGCGAGAGATCCGATCAGGCGAAACTCCTAATGATTCCGAGGCTGCCCTGGCTGAGGAAGATGTCAATGTCAACGTGAACATCGGTGTCTCAGTAGCTGTCAGTTCGACTACTACAGACAATGAGAATAGGCTCGAACGCTCACAAACACCCCCGCTCATTCCAAATGAGCATCCGGATGCGCAACCGGATTTGACACTCAGCGAAGCTCCCGCTACTTCTTCCGTTGCTAATTCAGAGGAGCTTGTTGCTGTAGCTCGCATGGGTCCATATACCACCTTTCAGCAATTGAGTTTCGCACCGAAATTCCCGTTAGCATCTATTGCTGATGAATATATCATTCCACCAACATACCCGAGCTTTTTAGAGTATCGAGCGACACACGAACCGGAAGAAGGAAACAACACGGACTTGGCGCAGGTCCAATTCTCACCGCCAGGCCTTCCTGTCCCAGTGCCCACGGCTCCATCAAGATGGTTTTACCGCGACCCCAAGAATGTTGTGCACGGTAAGTTGATGTTGTTCGAACACAACAATACGCTAATCAAGGTCGAATTCTCAAGGGCCATGGAAAGCAAGTTTAATGCAGGCGTGGTATAAAGATGGATTGCTTCCTCCGGACCTTCCTGTTAGAAGGGAAGAGGATGATGACTACATGCTCCTCAAGGATCTCAGACTGCAGTGTGTTGATCCGACTCATCCCTTTCGCTGTCCTCCAACCCCCATCGCATCCACCCCCATGCCTGCAGCAGAGGGTGACAAGCCTCTTCTCCCTCCCATATCCCTCTTGTCTCAGCCTCGTCATTTTGGTCCCCCTGCGTTGTTCTTCTCTTCCCGCGGGGGACACAGTACCGCCATTGTTGATGCACGTGGACGATCTGTGCTGAAGGGTAGATTATTTTGGAGTTCAGACGAGATGGATGAAGAATCTAAGCCTGCAGCAATGGGAAGAATGGGGGACATAAAACGTCTGGAAGCTTTTGACGTTCACGATCGCGCTGTTCTAGTTGCCATGCGACGAGGAGGGCTTGAGGCTGTGGACTTGAGTGATGCTTTGCTCAAACCGGCTGACGAATCTCGAACTGTGTTGCCACAGTTCTCTTCGCCTCATGCAAATACCAACAGACGTGCCCCGTTCGTGTGGAAGATTGGGACACCTGTTTCAGCCTCCCCGACGTCAGCTACCATCCTTTCATCAAAGGGGAAAGGAGGTCATGGTTCTCTCGGCACGAAAAAACCGAGCTCTGGAGCAACGAAATCTCCTTCAGGCAGGACAGAATTTTTAGTAGGCGATGTGGAGTCGGATACTCACGATGAAGTGTTCTTTCTGGGCCGAAAGGATAACCAGATTTACTTCTGCGAACGAAATGCCGGTTTTTTCCGTATTTTGAGACTTTGTCCTGATTCTTTGCAATGATCTGGATGGTTGCATGCCGGACATAGAAAGCAAGTAATTTACTCTGAGACTTTTACGTTACGTATACTCATCATGACTTGTATACATGACGAAATTCAAGCTATGAGGTATCATTTGAGAGCACCATCCACTTTAAAGTTTCGCAACCGTCTTCCGTAATTCGGTCTTGAGTATCTTGCCAGTTGAAGTTTTCTGAACGCATCACTTTTAGTCTCAACGACGGCAACGAAGTGCTGCAACTTACAGGTAGCTCCGATACAACTTCCACCCACTCTGGACATGCAAACCCCGGCAATTTAGATTTCGCGTGTTGTTTGAGTTCCTCGGCAAATTCGTGATGGCGACCTGACCACTGAGCGACATGTTGCGGATGTAATATAACAAAAGCCATAGGCCGTTCACCCCATTTCGAGTGACTTCTTGCCACTACAGTAACTTCTAAAACGTGAGCGTGAGTCGCGAGTTCTACGAACGGATATCAGATAATATATAACATGGATAAGTGCCCAAGCCCACCCTGTTCAATGGCCAGACTTGACGCGTTCTGGCAACAAGGTCAAGTCAATGGGTGTTGCCGTAAGACACATACACATACCTCTCCACCGGATATAATAATGTCCTTACTTCTATCCATGATGGCAATAGATCCATCGGCATGCCAGACCGCCAAGTCGCCAGACCTGAAAGCACCGCCCCGAAAAGCCTTTTCTGTGGCTTGAGCATCACGGAAGTACTAACGTCATCAGAAACAAGTGAGCATCGGTTGCCTAACAACCGCAAAAGGACCACCTAACTTCTTTCATAACGATATTACCCTTTGTGACAACTTCTCCCAGTGTCTTACCATCCCGCGGGACATCTATGAGTTCTCTATCGCTTGACCTTTCACCGGGAGGGTATACGACTCGCACTTCTTGAGCAGTTGCAAAGGCATGTCCTTGTCTGGCAAGGAATCTTGCCCGCTGCTCCACCGGCAACGAACTCCAGCTAGGGTGATCATAACTTCGCGTGAACGGACCATACGTCTGACAAGGCATTCAAAAATGCTATGCATCAGAAAAGAAGGAGGATACCTCGCTAGATGAGAGGATAAATTTGAGTAACTAGTGCATAATAAGGAAACACACGTTAAGCCGTAAACATGAACGGGTTTAATGCCTTTTTTTTCCAAACCAGCGATGAGATGAGGAGTTGGAGCAGCTCCAGCTTGAGATGTTTTAATCCATAGAAACAGGCAAGTCACAGAACAGTTCGAACCTATGATCGCGGTAACAGGCTGTGGAAGTTTCCTTGCAGAGGAATCATTGATGATACCAATCTAAGGTGTCCTGTTCAAAAGTTGACGGTGTAATTAAATGAACTGAGCAACATACCTGGACGGTAGGAGCACCACAATAATGGGTTACACCAGAGTGTAACAGGTGGTTCCAAATGTGCGTAAAATTGACTGTTCTGAGGGTAATCTTGATGGAATTAGCATATACATAGGATTGATTATTGTTATGCCTCACTTGCGTCGCAAAAGCGAACACATTTGCCCAAGGGTATGTCCATCCAGCAGCATGGAACATCGGCAAAATCCTGCGACAACGAATGTCAGAAACTCTTTGGGGGGGGATCCATGACATACCACAAGTAAGTCGAATCCCGATTAAGTCTGGAGGATGAGTCAAAACCGATGGGGAGGAATTTCTGAATTTACTCACCGGCCTTCATATGCATTCGCAATGGCAGCCAAATAAGAGCCTGGATCAAGGACAGTCGATAATGAATCATATGCAAATTGTCAACTATACCTCGTAGTGTTGTAAGAACTCCCTTGGGCTGGAGTCACGTCAAGATCCGAAGCTTCCTTTAGAAGTATAGTAACATACTCTTCCGGTGGTGCCGGATCTAGGCCAATGTAAATTGAAGAACAATGGTCAAGCCCAGGACACACGTATAGCACAAGACACAAGCTGTGTTTTCATCTGGCTCAGCATCCAAACCTGCCCATCCCATTTCACGACTAGAGATTCGACCGTTGCTGAGAAACCTCTCATAGGGATCTTCAGGCTTCCCTGTATCTTGAGAAACGATGGTTGGAATGTTGGTGCCTTGGATGAGGTGGGCATACTCGTGGTCCACCAGGATGAAGCGGGAACCGCTGTGCTCCAGAATGTATGCCACTTCCTGTGGTTTGAGTCGAGTGTTAATGGGTGTCAAGATTGCTCTGGCAGCAAGAACGCCGAAATGGGCATCTACGAGTGCGTGAGATGACTGAGGAATAAGACTAATCGCAAAATGAACCTGCTATGAGAGGTCTAGGACGCATTTGTGACCGGACATCATTACAAGGGCGGACACTCACGAATTGGGCGCAATAACCGCGACACGATCTCCAGGTTTTATTCCAACTCGTAATAGGCCGTATGCTAAGTTCTGTACACGTTGAGCCCTATCAGCATGGTTATCACCTACGATCTACCAGGCATTATTCTGTCAGGAGACTGACCAAACAGCAAAAGAGTAGAAAACCGGATGGGTGACATTGGGATGGGCAAGCGCAAGTTTATCTGGATAGATCTCTGCCGCGCGCAGAAGAAAATCGAGGGGATTCTGGGGGGAAAAGGATCAGTTTACTTAGGGGTGGATGACGGTTTGATTCTCACCAAAGGATGGAAATTGACTGGAGAGTCGATTGGCTGTTTGAGTCTGAGGCCAGGATTTGGGGGAGGAATGCTAGCAGGAGTTGGGGCAAAGGCGGAAGACATGGACTTGAACTGGGCCTCTCACTGACTCTCACTGCCTATATAACCCCCACGTGATATGTATACTACGCGATCGTACGCAACTTCCTTCAGGCTTCGTCCAACTAGACACTTGGCAGCAGCTTGCAATATTTCTTCGCATTGCACGTACGGGACAGGAATATGTTGAGATGCAAGAACAATTTCAGCGAAGTGGTGGGTTTTCAACATGTCAAGTGCCGACGAAAGAATTCAAACAGGATCCCTGCTTTGCACAATGCCACGATGGTTCCCTGTCTGCAATTGATATGGAGTAGCCACAGCTAACTCGTTCCTATCCTGCCCTATTCCTATCCTATCCTATCCACGGGCCTCAAGCTTCAACGTCAACCGCATACGTCCTTTTGCAACCTGGTCAGCCTCACCTCTTTTCATCTTTCCTTTCACCAATGCTGTATTCCAGTCTTTCTGTCGCAGCTGCTCTTCAGGCATTTGTCCTTCCTGCATTAGGTCCGCCCTTTCTTCGACCATTGACCGAGCTGATTGATCAGATATAGGCGATCCAATCGATTGGATCAATGTCGACTATGTCGTCCAGCGTGCATTTGCCAATGGTCGTCCAAATACAGCCGATGCTCAAGATACAATTATGCGTTTAGCTCAAAGTTCATCTTCGCGTGGGACTTGGAGTACAGTTGCTCGTAAATATTTTCCGCCTGTGGCTGACGATCTCCATCCTTAGGTGTGACCAATGGGAGAGATGTGCTGCCTCCTAGCGGAGATACTCATGATTATCTGAGCTGGGCTCCGTAGTCAGTTCAGTATAAGTCTTCATCCTCACATGCTTTAATTTGCTCCCATACAGTCACTGGCCAGACTGCAACTGGTGCGCGACCTCCGGCCGTTCCCATCTGGTCCATTCTGGGGACGAAGTCAACGCTACATCTCCTGACAATAGCAATGAGCATCCCGATAGCTCTTCAGCACTTTCGGATGAAATTAGCATCCGAGAAGAAGACGTCAAGCAAGATGGCCAAGAGGAAGGAGAAGAGCCTTCACTTCAAGACTCAGCTCCACGTCGTCCAGGTAACGAGATGCGCCGATCTAGAGGTTTTCTAGTCGGGAGAAATGACGTCCCTACACCGCCCGAAATTTATTCTTCTGCGGCCACATTCGAGGAAGCTGTTTACCTCCCTCAATTGCCACTGGGCGGATCGCTTATACTGCCTACCTCCCTGCCTAGCAATATTGTTTCGTCTCCTTCTACCCACGACTCCGCTTCTCAGACAACAGACTCTCCGGGTAGTAGCACTCATGGGCCTGCTCAAGCTGCAGCTAAGACTAGCAGAATGTCATGCACTCCTTCTCCAACTGAGAGCCTTCCACCTAGCGCAAGTACGTGATCGTCATTCATCCTTAATTTCGACGATCAAGTAGTGTTCTACATAGCTTGGACAACCTGCCCGTACGTCGTTCGCGATGGTCGGGTTAACCCAGATGTCCAAACTTTAAATGGCCCCGGAGCGATTAACGGCATCTCCCAGGCTGTTATCTGCAATGCGGTGGCCTATGCCATTTCGAATTCGACAGTATATCCACGAAACTTCGTCCGATTCATCGATGCTTTCTTCCTTGACGAATCCACACGCATGCATCCCGACATGAACTATGGTCAGATTGTTCGTGGCCCAGGAGCCAAAGGCTCTTCTGGAACATGGTGTGGTATTTTGGATTTAAGGGGTCTAGTGAAGGTAGTCAACGGTATTCTTATCATGAAGGGCATGCGGAGCCCAGATTGGACCGTCGAAAGGGATCAATTTATGGACAGTTGGATAACCCAGTATGCGGAATGGCTGACCCAAAGTAACCTCGGAAAGGAAGCAGCCTCCCGTCCAAAGTACGTAACCATCTAGCTCACTCTTTAAAGCGAGATGACTGACAATTCGCAGCAATCATGCATCTTTTTATGTCTCGCAGGTTGTTGCAACTAAGTTATACGTTGGTGATCGAAATGGAGCGGCCGCTATCCTGAAAGATTATTTCAGCTCCCAGTTCCTTGATCAAATTGCAAAGTCTGGAGAGCAACCGTTCGAAGCAGTTCGTACCCGTCCGTTCCATTATCGGTGCTTTGGGCTGGAAGCTATGATAGTCAGTTTTTGCAGTAATGTCCTCTCTATGACTTACACTGGCCTTGTCATAGACCAATGCAAAGCTGGGCGACGAGCTTGGATTGAACTTTTGGACTGCTAGATCCAGATACGGTGCGACTATACAAACAGCTGTGGACTACACCATGAACATCGATCCTAAATCCGAAGATATTACTGAGCTTGTTCCCCATATTGCAGCAATTGCAGCGGCATATGGAGACCCAATGGGAAAATATGCGAAATTTTTGGAGAAAACGATCCCAAATTATCAGTCAAGGCCTTTCTTTTTCTATGATCAGACGATGGCGCTGCCGGCATCTAGGATGAACGGGCATGCAGAGAGGTCCCGCGATACAGTTTCGTTCGAGTGCTCAGAGATCTTGAAGGGGGAAATGCTTGAGATAGACGCCGGGGTATATGTGACATGCGAGGAAATGGTGCCGTATTACGAGATGTAGACAGTTGTAAGACAAGCACGAACAAACAGATCTCACCGTTCTTGTTCCATTCTGTCTTTCTTCCTTCACAAGTCATGTCTGACTCTGCCTCTGGTTCCATCGATAAATCCGTCCAAGTAAAGCTGGTCCTTCTAGGTGAGCATATCCTCTTTGCTTGCATCTTTCTGCCAAATATTTCTTCTGCTGTTGTCCCCCGCTTTTAAGCCATTCTAATCGAAAAACGTTTCCTTGAAACTGACGTCGGTGTACCTATATTTATCAGGAGAAGCCGCTGTAGGCAAATCATCCGTGGTCCTTCGATTTGTATGTCAAAACGACTTCCGCAGCTTGTGGCTGTTCACTGAGTTGTTCATTTGGTGGTGCAGGTTTCCAACGAATTCCAAGCCAACAAAGAGCCCACCATCGGTGCCGCCTTCCTCACTCAAAAATGTCGTCTCGAAGACCGTGTTTTACGATATGAGATCTGGGACACAGCCGGTCAAGAACGGTTTCATTCACTTGCTGTGCGTCTTGATGTGCTCCTTCTCCATCATCACGTTCTCATTTTTGTACAGCCCATGTATTATCGTAATGCTCAAGCTGCGGTTGTGGTGTACGATGTAACGAAGGCGACAAGTTTGGAAAAAGCCAAGTCGTGGGTAAAGGAGCTTCAACGGCAGGCAAACCCTAATATCGTCATTGCGCTCGCCGGAAACAAAGTCGACCTTGTCCAATCCTCAACTTCTTCATCCGGCCCCACTGCGTCTTCGGAATCTGAGGACGAAGCGGATGATGCAACGGCTACACCCGGAGAAACGCTTGGTGCGTCGGGGAACGAGCCCGAAAGACTGCGACAAGTGCCCAGAGAAGAAGCACAGGCATACGCCACAGAAGCTGGATTGCTCTTTTTCGAAACCAGTGCGAAGACAGGTAAGGGTATTGTTGACCTATTTACGGAGATTGGTAAGTCCATCGTATCCTTCAGAGTAACCTCCTATTCGAACTGGTATTTTGTAGCTAAGAAGATACCCATCGAGCACATCTTGGCAGCAACACGGGGTACTAGTCGACCAAATGCTAGCGGCAGTCGCGTAAATGGCGCTGGACATACAGGCAATGTTAATCTCGATGAGAACGCAGCCAAACCAAAGGATGCATGCAAATGTTGAGGCTGTGTGGATTTCCTATTGTTTTATGTATTTGGAGGACTCTCTACTAGTTTAAATGTTGACTTCTTTAGCTTATACATGCGATATCTATCCATCCTGACAGTACATAATGCCCAACGTCTGTTTTCTACGGACACCAATCTGCCTAAATGACAGAGTTAATCCATGTACGGAGGTGGCCGTGCAACAGTTTCCTGATCATTATGGTTTTCTGGGACAATATATGGTGGCGGTGCGGATGGCTGAGACTGGGTTGATGAAGAAGAGGTGATCATTGTGGAATGCTCGATAGAGGCATAAGAATGGCCAGGAGGAGATGGAGATGTCCGTCGTGTGATACCAGGAGATCTAAAAGCTGAATCGATCAAGGGAGGTGGATCAGAAGGATCATCCATAGCAGGTGGAGGGGGCGGTCGCTCCCCAGACTCAGACTGGGTATGGTGTTCGAGGCTTAAACCGAGCGCTTCCATTGTATGACCTGGCCTCTGAATGTCGGCCAAGGATGTCAGATCTGTGTCTCTAGTTGCCATTTCCAAAGTTGGAGGTAGTGTTGGTGACTGCTGCATATCTTCAGAATGGCCATCGAATTGATGAGAAGGCGGAAAACCAAACTCCACTCCTTCCCCCGGAATGGACGCAGATGCATCTGGATTTGCCAATACATGCGTGTCCGCATCACCAGGGATAATGAATTCCGACTCTGACTCTAAGAATGTAGGGAGCCCAGTTGACGTAGATGCTTCAGCTTCAGAGGAAAAAAACGGAGGAGGCGCATCTCGGTCTTCGAACGGAGGGGGGGCACCGTTGGGCAACATGCTTGGACCAGCTTCCCCTTCAGAGTAGTGAGGGACCGCATGATCGAGTTCATCATGCCTGACCGTTTTTGCAGGAGGCCGGTCATGCTTTTTGTGATAGGCTTCATCTGTCGCCTGTGATACCTCTGGAAGTGGAGCAGATGGAGCAAGGATCGTGAGAGGGATGGAGATGTTGGATATACGCTCCCTGTGAGTGAACGTGTCCACAAAAGATATACTGATGTTAAGCCAAAAAGAAACGCTATGAAGGACTGTCGTCTGTGTGATCAAGGCACATTCTGCATCACTGCCCAGATGTGCATATTCTTCATCGGGCTGAGCAGGCGAAAAATTTGCGGGCGAACTTGAGGGCAAAGGCTGATGCAACACGAAGCGTAATTGAACAGGACGAGATGAATGAAAGCGACACGACGCTCCAGAGCGCGCTATAACCGCTTTGTAGGAAGAGCTTGAGAACACATCGGAAGTTGGCGATGTGTTATGCGACGACGAAGATCGCAACTGTTCTTCCAGCCCTTCTGATGCAAAGATATCATCGTTGGTTAATCCTCGGTCGTTCGACAGGCTTCCGTCTTTGTTCCGATTGGAAGATGGATCGTCTGGTCGAAACTCTGCTAAGTCTTCATCACCAATTCGATCCTTAACCCTAATAAGTCGCACAAGCTCTGTCCTGACATTGCGAAGCCTCAAACCTTGATCCACAACTAGTTCTCGTGGAGGAGGGGGAATTGTAACATATACGGCAATGGATTCACCAGCCTTGAATGTGGTTCGAGGAACCTCGACTTGCACACGCGTTGGCTCATCTAGATTGTGTGTTTCAGGATGGACTAAGAGTGTAAGTGTATGGGAAGAGTAACGTCGTGTATACACGGTGAGGGTCCTCGAAAGAAGAGGCAAAAGAGAATCCAATGGATGCAGCGTTGCGGTCAGGTAATGCGACAAGGAAGAATGCGGGGTTTGTAGCGATTGCGGAGTATCGGAGGTCAAAGGAAGCGAAAAAAGAAATGAGGATGGAAGTGGAAGGAACGTCGAATAAGGCTGAGAGAATATCACAACTTCAGAGGAGCCGAGTTCAATCTCCAATTGATTCGCGGTCTCCACTGTTCGCAAAGACATGGTCCTTAAGTTTAGTGAGAGCATCAACATAATTTTCTTTAGTTTGGAATGATGTGACCGACAACTTAGACCATTGCCCAAGGTCAACGTCTTTTATCTGCAACTCCCCTTCAATAGCAGCGCGTTCACCTTCAGCGCCTAAGAAACCTTTCTGAAAGTTGATGGCATCTGCGGCAGGGATAATGAGAATTTGAGGACCTCCTTCGTGCTCCTGCTGGGAATAGATTGGAGGAGGAAGTGAATCCGCCATGAGCGCCAGAAGCGAGTCTTATCAGATCATTTGTTACATAAGCATACATATGTTTAAGGCAGCGCTCAGCACTCAACCCTGGCAAGGCTCTCCAATTCTGCAAACATAACCTCATCCCCATACACTTCCGGAGTCATCAGCATGTCCCATGCGATATCCCTGTGTCCCCCTAATAGGCCTGTGCCCTTTTCAGCTCCGTTGTCCCCAATTTCTCCATATCCCATGCCGAACGACATCGTCGGCGCTATCGATTTCGATGTGTCGAACGAGTCTTCCGCATCATCCAATACCTTCATGGCTTCGATAGCTCGCCGAATGCATACCATGAACCATGCCCGTCCACCAGGGTCAAGGAACTTCTGTACCATCCTCAGCATGACCGCCTTGAAAGACAAAGCACGGTCTGCTTTGACTTTCTGCTTCACGTCGGGTGGTGCGAGGAATGCTAGGGAATATATTGCCATTACAATTTTTTCCAAGTAGCTTAGCCATAGTTCCCGAGTCATCAGCTGAAAATCTGCATCGACGACGGGAAGCCGATGGACTAAAGCCTCGAAAAGCCGGAAGATGGGACCGTGAGGGATTGCCTTGGCAAAGATCTGCCTGTTCGAGTCAGCCTGACTCAACCTTGTGAATACATCCAAAGCTATATCTGCAAGTAATGGTGGCCTGACGTTTCCGTTAGCACGTTGTACGCACGCCGCAGGGGAAACGGCTTCCACGGGGTCGACAAGATACGACGAAATCAGTTGGAAAGCTCGGCTTGCCATCCTAAGCGCAGTGTGTGAAGAGTCACTGGCAAAATGTATGTTCCCAGCGATATTGGTGAAAGCATGTAGCGTGTCTTTACGAACGACCACCAAATCATTGAATGATAGTGCCGAGGAGGCGGGACAAGGTTGACCAGCCTGGACATGCACCAAAGTGCACAGGCGTAACATCAAATCAATCAGCCTGTGTTGGCGGGAAATGAACTCTACATTATCTGGAATGGTGGTCAAGTTGCGGATGATGTTCAGTATGGCAATGATAATGTTGCCTGGCCGTTGGCGCGGTCCTAAATCAGGGTCCTTTGCCCCTTGACGAGGCTGCAATCCAGAAAATGGATGAACCTCTGCGTCATGAATCAGGTTGATCAGCGCTCGATTTGTTGTCAAATGTGCTTCTCCATCTAGAACATAGTGTTCCGCAGCATCTTCAACACCCCCGAATGCCAATTCCTCAAGAAGATCAAGCGTTTCGTCCAGTAGCTCGGAAGACTGGAAGACTGGAAATCCTGAACCGGGCGTTTGTCCCCGCATCGTCGACAACAATGTGAATGTTGTCAACGCATACGACAACTCGGTCGACAGCCTTGAGCGAATGGACATAGTAAGTGCCTCTATGTCGACGATGCCCCAGTCATGGAGGTCCCGTAGAGGACGACGTTGTGATATATTCATAACCTCGGATTCGAGAGCGTTTAAATCGCGACCGCCATACGTTTCAACTTCGCGACCTAACGGAACATATTCAATTCTACGGCGGGATGGCTGTTGTCGAGGCCGAGGTGGTGCTGGCGATGCTGTGAGCGCCTGAGTTGCATTAGCGGTATTAGTCGTCACAGCAGCAGAACTCTGTTCCGCAGTAGTCGAAACACTCAACTGGACCAATAACGTCAGTGACTATCCAGAGTACACAAGTGGTACACATACAGCAGCTTCGGGGGGCTCTGACCCTGGAACGCAAAATAAGCGGAAGTCTTTATAATGGAAAAACACGGACCAGTTTTCTGTCTTGCCCTTTTGGTATCTTCTAAATCGAAATCCATCTTCCGCTTAATTCCTTGCATTTCTTGGTCAAGCACATTGCCGTCACCAAATCCATTAGCTTGCGGCGCGTCTAATAGCGTGTCAGGGAGAGTAGACAGGCTGTTAGGGGTGCTATGATCAGGCTGAGCTAGACCTAGGTTGGCCGACGAAGGTCGTTGATGTGGGGTTTGCGGTGTGTACGCATTGGTAAATTGAGCAGCGCCGTTCATTGAAAGAGGGCCCGGCGGTCCTCGCTGCAACTGGGCTGGTTGGGAGGCACTACCCGTCACTTGCATTGATCTACCTTGAACGGATGATGGATGCTGACTTTGCATGCCTCCCTGCCTCGAGATTTGAGCCTTTTTTTGCTGGTCCTGCATGTTTCGTTTGTACATTTCTTCGAAAGGATGCAACATTGCCATGTAATATTGCCCAAGGGTTTGTGCGGCGGGGGGCTGTGGGGGTAGCTCCCCAGGAAGGCTGAATTGAGCCAGAATTGCAGACCATCCGTTGTTGGACGTGACCTAGAGGGTGTCCATGAATATACTGCTAGAATAAAAGGGATGATTGACATACTACAGAACCTCCGCCATTCTGAAAGACTAAGCCCCAAAGTTTGAAGAGATCAATATCCTTTCCAGCTAGACGGAAAGATCCCACTTCTGAAGATAATTCGATGGTCTTCCACATAGAAGTACTGTGATCGTAGTTCGAGACAGGTACACCAGTGAGAGCAGGCGGTAAAGGAGTACCGCGTTTGGCCATGACATTAGCGAGACCCTGTAAGAAGCCTTGCTGGCGCTGTTTGAGAGAATTTAAGGGGTGTTGTGGGTTGCGAGCAGCGGCGGTTGGCTGTGACATAGATGGGTCGAGAAAAGAAGCGGAATTTGGAGTTGGCAAGCCAGGGTTGTTCTGCATTTGGAACGAGACAGAAGAACCGGGCAAAAGATCATGGTTTGTAGCTGGATAGTTGGGAGAGTTAATTCCTCCGAGGAATGGTGCCGAATTTGTTCCGCCAGATAAACTGAGTTGAGGTGCGGGTCGACTATTGGCTATTCTTGCCTGGCTGGCAGCGTTGAGCGCCGCAATTTGCTTGGCCGCCTGGGTCGGATCGAGATTGTTTAAATACGGGGAGGGATCAAAGCCGGGGCCAGACATGAATGCAGGCAATCCTGGCGGTTGTTGTGACCCAAGTTGAGCTGCGTTCAGCTGTGGACTAGCCATACAGACCGAGATCAAGCAGTGCACTTGAGAGAAAATCTAACTCACATCATCCTTTGGTACCAGCGCTAGCGCTGCTGAGGGCGACGGACAGTACGATCAAGTATACTACGTGAGTGTCAAGAGCTTTGGCTAAATCAGGATCGATGCTCCCAGAACAGATTTCAGCGCGAATCCTGCAACAGAACTCTTCTTTTCATTAAACTCAAGCGCAGTCCTTCTAACGCTGTCCTATATTCCGTGACCTTGTCTGTTCGACTGTGACGCAGCTGTTAAATTTGCCGTCCATGGCAGAAATCGACAACATCTTCGCTTCCAAAGGGGTCTCTAAAGCAATTAAGCCCACAAGCTCGACATCCAATCCTCTAGAACAGAAGAAACCTGCTAACAAAAAGCGCGGACGCGTTGCGCAGTCAACCACATCGACTCAATCCGATTCCCGTCCAGCTCCTGAAATTGTCATCGATTCCTCTGTACCTCTTTCCCACGCAAAACGTCCGAGAATCGCCAAAGCTACCAAGGATGCAGCATTGAAAAATCCAGAATCAGCCGAGAAGAAAACGGACCATGAGATGGAAGGCAAATTTCAGGACTCCAGAGGATCAGATTCACGTCAGTCTTCCGTCGCCTTGTTCTGCAGCCTCTTACCGTAATATCCTGAACATTCCTTAGGTCGTAAAACGGAGGAAGGTTGGGCGATCTACAAAGAAGACGAATTGGGTATACATGACAAGGGAGGTGGTGAGTAGGCCACCCTTATTCTCTTTCTGCTTCTCATCTCCTCGCATGCTCAGACACACCGCTCTGCCCATTCGATTGCGACTGCTGTACGACTTCCTTTTGTGCAAGCTGACTTGTGGCTGATATGGTGCTCAGGTTTTTGAGATTCCTTCATTCTTTATGGGAGCACGGTATAGAATCCATCTACAGTGAACACAACAGATCCCTGGATCATTGATTCGATTCCTTCAATACCTCTGTAACCGCCTTACTCAAGGATTAGGTGCAGTCATCCCGTGTCCTCATTGAATTTATAACACCCTTCTCGATCAGTTGTTTTGGAAGGAGTTGAATTTCATATTCCTGGGTGACGTCCAGTCCAATGCACTTCACTTGTGATGTGCGTTCTCGAGCCTAGTAATTGCAGATCTGTCGAATGAGATGACTCGATGGCTTCGATAGCCTCCGAATTATCCTGCTGTCGGGTCGTGCCGTGTGGATAATTCTGCTAGTAGGATACGATATAATTCTCTTTTGTGTGCCCGAAATGGTACGATTTTCTGCTTCAACCCGGATAGAAATCTGCTCAACTGCTCTACTACGTACATACCTCCGATGGATGTCATTAAAAAAATGACATATTATGTAATCGACAAAAAACTTTGATATGCTACTGTATTACGGACAACGGTATGCCTCGGTACATCGCAGATACATTCAGTCGTCGTCGTCGTCGTAACCAGATCGGCTAGTTCCCAGTTCGTTTCCAAATGGGTCTTCTTGTATTGTTTCAACGGCCTTCCTGTTCCGTTTCTCCTCAGATTTCTTTGCTTCTTCAGCCTGCTTTGTGAGATAGGCTGAACTGCCAACAACCTTTTCTGGGTTTTTGCACAGCTTAAGCCGTCTGTCGACTTCACGGACAGCTTCAAGACCTGGAGCATGGCCTGCAGAGGTAATCAAAGATTTGATTCCGTCGATGACCACCGGGAGTGTGTCAGCCGACAGAAGCGAAGAGGAAGACACAAGTGTTAATTTAGATGCTGACCACTGCAAGGCCAGTTCAGGCGAGACGAGAGAAATCGCCGCGAGGGCAATTTGGGATGGCGTATAGATGAGTTCCGCATCTGTTAGGCGAGATGCTCGAACGTGACCCAACGCCTTGTCGTATATTTCTCTAGTACTTGAAGAACAGTTCGGTAGACTCTTCGGAACGCAGATGAGTGCTCTCGCCTGCCATGCATTTAAGAGAATAACTAACTTGTAGATCTAGCCAAATTCCCCACAGGGCCCGGTGGGAATGCCAAACAGCAAATTCGAAACCAAGACTTTGTGCCACGAGAAATTCGAGATCAAGAACGTCAGAAGGCGTCGTGTTGGGTATGCGAGTAGTGTATGTCTCGAGCGATATTGGGTGATTTGTCGTTTTCGTGGCGAGAAACAAAGCAGTCAACCTGTAGTTATGTTACGACATATGTATATGCGAACTCAGGTGAAAATGCGTACATAACATTCTTAGGATGCCAATCCATAACAGTGTTCTTCAAGTAGAAGCGCTTCAGATAGCTGACCGCTGTTGCCTCGACCTCCTCCGGGAAACGAAAGAGACCGCACAACTGCGTGACCTTAGAGATATAAAGCTTTACGAGTATGTGTTCTTCATCTGGAGTCAGAAAAGATAGAAGAGAAGAACAACCTGGCTGAACCTATTGAGCTAGACATCTGGCAGACGTATTACTGGATGATTACCTCCTGAGTTTCGAAGGTGTTGCGGATAGCGGTAACAGCTCCATGATTTAAAGAAGTACGAATGGCTAACAATTGTTCTGGGGAATATCTCCAGTTCCTGAACTGGGTGCTGGCCTCATAAAGTGGCTTTTTGGTGGGTGTTGAGGTAGACGATGTAGTCGGAATAGTCGTTGTCGCAGATGACATCTCACGGTCGAAGACCTGAAGGTGCCCATTTATTCCCACGACTGGCGATGGACTGCACTCATCGTTCACTTTAATGTCGCAATTCCCTGATTATTACCAACTCCTAGGCATCCCTCAGTCCGCATCTCAAGAAGAAGTACGGCAGGCGTACAAGAAGCAGTCCCTAAGGTCAATTTCTACCGCTGCTCCTTTACCTCAGCCAATTTATTTATGTAGTTTCTCCTAGAACTCATCCAGACAGATTGGTGAATGTCAGCCCTGCTGAGAAGCAGCGGGCAACTGAAAGATTCCAGGTTTTTTTGTCCTTCGTAATTGAATTATATACGCTGAAAGCAATGTCGACAGGCAGTGGCTGATGCTTACTACGTTTTATCCGATCCAAAACGCCGGAAGGAGTATGACGCTCTATATGCATCGCAGTCGTTTTCGAATGGGACGAACGATGCCAACTCATCCTCTTTCTTTTCACAATTTACTGGAATGTTTGGCGGCTCAGGGGCTACGACGGGACAAGGACGACCAGATGCTGAGGGCGTTTTCGCGGATGTCTTTGAGGAGGTTGGTACAAAAGTATTCTTTGAAGTCACAATAGACACTGATGATATCATTCATTATATAGCTTCTGCGTCCAGAGGTTGAGCGGCATGCACCTTGGTGGAGTTATGTTGGAGCCGTCTGTGGGGGTGGAGTCGGCTTCATCGTTGCGAATTTACCCGGTTTGATGCTTGGAGCCTATGCCGGAAATCGCTTGGGAGCTGTAAGAGATGCTAAAGGTAAAAGTGTTGCTGCAGTATTCAGTGAGCTTGGGGGCACTCAGAAGGCTGAGGTGAGTCTTACTATGACCTATTGCTCTGCATTGTCATATTCCTTGCCAGATATTACGTGCCCTAGCTATGAAGGTTCTAGGCTCTGCGATGTAGTTACCCTGGATTGACCCTTTTTTCCTTTCGACTCGTCTTTCCATGATATCGAATATTTCATTGCATGGATCCTACTGGAACATCGAATGCGGTTCATCTACATGTTCTCAGAAGAATCCTTACAGAACAGTTGACTATTTCTGAAAATCAATCACGTCGAAAAGCAGCAGTCTCTGTGAATCCTCTGTTTCTTTAGAACACTACACAGCGAGAGGTATATATACATTGCAAAGCCTTTCCAGAATGAGGTGAGTTGAATATGCGGGAGGAAAGTGTTTGGCGTTTCAGGTGTAACTGTATAATGGTGGTTTCGGGGGAATTGACCGTACAAAAAAAACAGCGGTCGTGACCTGGAAACAAGTTACCGCAGATGCTATGAACATTAGCACTGTTCAATATCTTCAGTGCCACATCTCTCCGACGTGCGAGTTATCTAAGGCTGGAGGGGCTTGGATGGCCAAAAGTGCCTGATAGTCGGTTAGGTCTCCGGCACCATTCGCCATGGCCAGTGTCAAGGCCGCGATTGCCTTTTCTGAACGAGATGTCAGACCAGACCGAGGAGGTTGGTACGGATTATGTGGTATTGAAGGTGGAAGAACAAGTGAAACTAGTGATGAGTTTGTGGAATTCGAAAGGGTGTGCGACAGAGCGGGAGTGGATGATGTCGGATGCGGAGAGGAGAATAATGAGCATGCAAGAGATGATGATCTCACACTCGAGACATGCGATTCATCATCTGAATGAGATATAAAACTGGGATAAGAGATTGGCGATAAACACCTTTCGCTTCCAGTAGACGATGACAGGAGATCACCGGGACCGAGAGAGACGGCTCGCTTTTTGTGTCCAGAGCTCTCCGGGAATGACATCTGCGGAAGAAGAATTTGAACTTCGTCGTCGTCGTCCTCACCATTAGTCACCTGGCGTCGTTGGCTCACAGTCTTCTGAACTCCAAGAGGCAATTGTTTACGTCCCCTTTCTGGATATTTTGCGACTTTAAGATAAACATCTGACTTGGATCTCGAGAGTTCATAGTCACGCATGCGCTGTATGAGCCCCTCTCCACTCTCTGCCACAGTTCTGTGAAGTTCCCCAAATGCGTTAGATCGCAGACTTGACAAAGCGGCCAGATCATAACTCTCAGGCTCAGGCACAGAAAAGCCAAAAGAGAACGAATCAAGAGGTGGAGTTGAAGTTGTTGAACCGCGTGGTCTCTGGACATCATGTACCCTTTTCGGGAGTTGAAACTCGGCGGGTGTTGAGGCGAATGAGGGAGTACGTAGCATGGTCGAACGAGAGGTAGGAGCGTGTGTGGACGGCTGTCGTAGAAATAAGTTGTACCAGGCGACAAGAAACCGACGATCATAGGGACGCACAGAATGATCTCGCCTACGTTTTTTTTGTCTCCACGTATCAGTATCCAATGCCTGTACGAAATATGCATCATGAGCGAAATTAGAGGGATAAGGCCTCTTGGTTGGAAGTATGTGATCTGGAGAACGTCGTGACCTTGGAGACGAAGTCGAGGCAGACAGAGACCTCGGGCGGTGGGCCTGAGTAAGAGGAGACGTCATGTATAGGCGCAAGGGAAACACAGAGAGAGAGAGAGGAGTTGGAGATGGCTCCAAGTCCTCGTAACGTGATCATTGCCGAAACATGGCAGTATACTACGCATAACATTCATCTTCTACGGGGCATCATATATTGACTATCGATTTGGAAAGGACCATTTTGCTACTGCTTTCTATACCAGTCTTGGCTCAGTCGTAATTGTATCTGACAAGATTTGTCTTGAATGGCATCATGTCTGAGTGATGAGTATCAGACGAGAGCATGGATAGACACAGCAAAACACCAATTTCAACTCAGAATGACAGCATTCCTATATAAAATGCACACGACTTCAGTATTGCCTCTCCGAATTACAACCTGAAGCTTCAGCCACACACCGTGTCTGCGATTCCCATTCCCTGGGGTCGCGAGGTGATCTGTGGATAGGTTTGCTTGAGCTTTGACCCAGAAGGGTCATTGTCCTTACCTTGTTCAGTAAAACATCACCTGCTGGGGTTAACCTGCGATAAAGAGCTGAAAAATATGGTGCAATCGATTGCTTTCGGGCTTCCAGTGTCATAAGCGACCGTAGTTCTGTGCATAAGCTGATCGTCCAAGGTGAAGAAAGCAGGAATTGCACTTGGACAAACTTAGTGGCGTTTAGGATGGAAATATTATTTGACTTACAGACAGAGTGGTCGACGTCGGCTACTCTTGCCAAAGCAAGGCATATCGTTGGGGATACTAACAGCGCCAAGGCCTCGTTTTCCTCTGCGAAGCGGCGCCCAAGAATGAGCAAGAGGACATCCCGAAGATAACTCCAAGCGTCAGCGCAATGGAGAGCGTCACAGGGATTGGCTAGGATGCAGTGAGCAATACCGGCTGTATATCCACATCGATGAGCAGTTTACTAGCTGATTTGCGGCGCATAGCCATACATGCCGCTATAAAATTGGAACACCCAGATTGCACCAAAGAGCTTCGAACAAGCCATTCTTGCATCAGCTTGACATCATCTAAGGAGTAATTGCTGCTGAATGCCGAGAAAGCAACTAGGAGAGTGTCGTTTAGTATTAACGAAATATAAGAATTTTGGCCCTGATTCTTTAAAGCGGCAATAGCCGATCTCAAGAATGAGACAGCATTTGTTCGGCAGACAGATTCTTCAGCTCTGCTGTGCCACATAATGGTGAGGAAGTCAATTAAGCATTTCACAGCAAGAACACTGCGTGACGAAATGGACGACGCATGCAAAGCACTTGCAGCATGTCAAACAAGATCAGCAGGCAGGTGTGTACTAAAAACGTACTTCTCGGATCTTACGATGGCTTCATACATTTAGGTGAGAGCGTATTCAGCTCGCCTTTCGTATGTACTCACCGTTAAGTAATTTAAAATTGAACCCAAGGTCAGCGTCTTGTTGAACATGCACTACGCACATGGCCAGCGTTCGAGGTGCAATCATAGTCAGAGCCTCGAGAACAAGCGTCTTTACTGCGAAAGAAACATTTTTAAGTAACCTAAGCGAGGATGATAACTTGGCCGAACACACTCTTCAGTTCTCCCTCTGCCTCACGTAAAATGCAGAATAGGGTGAGAAGGCATCGACCGAATTCAGCGACTCGAGACTGGACTTCCTTCGTATCCAGTCGAAGCAACTGAATCGTCGCCCAACATGATTTGCAAAGGACCAAGGTAAGCGGCAGAGAAAGAACTTCAAGAAGCCGAGAATCGTAAGTCTCTCGCAAGTGCGTATTGATCTGGCGCAGAACCTGCTGGAAAACAACAGCGTTTAATCGATGAGCGGAAAAGGTATCACGGGAGTTACTAGAATGGCTATGCATGACGATGCTTGCTTACTTGCAATCAGGTTTTCTAGCTGGCTTGTAACACTAGTGCACGTATCCGTTGAGAGAAAAGGTGAGTGTGTATGATAGAGCCATGTGATAGTCTGTTTCTATAATAATCAGACTTGTACAGACTATGACTGCGGCGCTCACAAGATAAGTGATGCATTCCAATCCTGCAATGTGGTGGCCGTCCAATAATGGCCAAGACCAGGGGACCAAATCACCCCATCTCACGAGAATGGTCTGTGCAAGGTCAAGGACCAGACTGTGTTGGGAAAGCCAAGAAAAGACGGCAGAAGGCTGATACATTATGGATTGAATCATGTCTAGGATATATCCCAGGCTTTGGGGCCTAGTTAGCAAACTAGGAGTGTTAGCATCGGACTTGAATTGTGCGATCTGGCAAGCCTATGTGCATGTACATCAGGATCCTGGGTGAGAGAAGTTTGTGGTAAGGCCGGAGATAACTAACCGAGAACAGAGAAACAATCATTGCACAATCAGCGCCTTCTTGTGCGTCATATCGATGTATGGAAGGGATAGATAACCCATTAAGCGAATGGGGATTACTACTGCGGATCAGGGACCCCATAAGAAGTTCAGGTCGAACGCCAATTGACGAACTGAGTAGTCATTCACATCCACGATAAGATGCAGCCTGAATGCCCCACGTACCTCGCGTCAATCCAAGGATTGCGGGCCGTCAGCTGGGGACCCATCACGTAGGCAGCAAATAGTAAACGCAAGGCGAGACGTTTAGCAGCAGGCGATGCCTCGTTCGAGGCAATTATGTTGCTCATGGATTGCCATTTCTCTGATGACATGCGTATATATAGATATAAACGGAGTGATATCATTGAGAAAATAGATACCTGGTAATTGGGCAGCAGCTCGGACTGCATCTTCTTCCCGATGAAGGCGCATAGATTCGAGAAAAGGAGCCTGCAAGTTCGGAGAAAACCCGCCTGTAACATTCAAAACCAGAAGGCCCAATTTAGCCAACACGACATCCAGTAAACAAATCACAGTAGAAGAAGTCGCATCGATGGGTGTGTGACTTATATTTTGGAAGGCTTGGCGATGGCTGAAGAGCATTGACAAAAAATTCACATCCACTGCCACAACCGTAAAACAAATGCATCTCGATTACAGACGCGTATCCCGTACCAAGATGTGCAAATACAGACAAAACTTCAGCAGAGCGGCTGCTAGGCAGAGGAAGAGTACAAGCGTCGTCTAAGAAGCGAACAATGGCAGTGTATGCTTCGTGTATGTCATGTTGGGAGTCGATATCCTATAAAACAGTAGGTGAACATTGTGTTTGCAGTGATGAGGACGTACTTGACGACGGACAGTGGACGAATCAACACTTTTGATTTGCTCGACCGCTAACAGCGGGTCTTGGTTGTGAACCAGCTCATGACGACTAGGATTTTTTCCGCCATAGGATAACTTTGAACGAGAAATCCTGAGGCCGTTGATAACACCGTCTTTGCACCGTGGCTCTATGCTGCATTCATGTTCGGATTCAGTGTCGCTGTCGCTTTGCATTGCTAAATTTCCCCGTTGCAGTTACATATACGAACTCGACGCGACGCATGTGATTGTCACGCGACTTCTGCAAGTTACCACATGCTATATTATAGTTTGAAATATCCCCAATCTCATTCAAAATATTATCGCGTGCCAATTCCGCAAGCAAAGTAATAGCAGGACTCCTAAGCACTGTCAATGGGTCTTTCATGTCTCGGAGTACGGCAGGGTACGATTTGGTCCCATGCATAAGCGGCAACAGCCACCCTAGTGGTTCTCAAATATGTTTTTCCCCCTACAGACCATGTATCTCCCGAAGGAATGCAGTCATATTTGTTGAGCATTCCAACACTTGATCACTCTGGGAGAACACCCTTTCAAAAGCTTGTTCAGACTCGATCGTCTGGTAGTGCTGTTGAGTGAACGTTTTGGAGGACATCATGAATTACGCACCGATACATCACAAAACTCAAGGTCTTCCCAAATTACGTCTTCCTCGGTTCGGATAGCGTGAAGTATATCTTTTCTTACGGCAGAGAGACCCCCCGTGACTTGAGCCCCGCCCTTGTCTTCAACTTTACGAGCAGACACTTGTACCTCCCTTGATTCTGCTGTAGACCTTTTCTCCTTTTTTGCAACGGAATTGCGTGCGGTTTCATCGGGATCCGGGGGTGGCCCATCGTCGAATTCGGAATCAGACGCTCCACCCCAAGTACGTTTACTTTTATGTGACAAAATATCCAAGTAGGTCAATGTTGGTCGAAGTTGATGTGTTTGACTAATCGGGTGAAGATGGAGTTTACCTAGGCGATGATTAGTTGTTAGACAAAGGAACAGAAACGGCCGTACCATCACGAACTATGCCTAGCATGTGAACACCTCTTTGTGGAATTTCTTCACTTCTCAGGCGAATTTCACTAAGCCGGGGCTCTTCGTCCTCACGTTCCTTGCCTCTGCGGTCTTGATTTTTTTCACGATCATCTTCTGCTCGAGCAGCACCTAGCTCTTTCGTTCGATCAACATTCCAAACATCGGGTCGTGAATCAGCTGGCACATGGATTTCCAACCTGTGGATGTCGGATTTGATGCGAGCAGTTATGCGCTTGCCGCTAATAATGGCAGAAGGAGGTGCCTGCAGAGGACGAGTCAATAATGGAAATTGATGAACTTGGATTTTGGAGGCATGTCCATTGGAATAATGTATCGGCAGGACACTGACTATCTCGTCATCGTCCATTGCCACAGACCGTGAGATTAAATCTGCTAAGTGTTTATTTAATTTCATAGACGCTTACATAATCTGTTTCTGCGCCCTTAGGTGATCTCATCCATTCCATGTTGTGGAACGAATCTCATTTCCACCCATAGTTCTGACGGAATAAAAATGGATTCAAGGCATGGACCAGTGATTATCATTACAGGGACACCAGGAACTGGCAAATCCACTCATGCCCAAGTGCTTTCTGAAGAGTCTCCTATCAGCCTTACACACATCAACATCGGTGATTGGGTGAAAGAGAGACGACTATATGAGGATTTCGACCAGGAATGGCAGAGTTATGCCGTAGACGAGGACAAGGTGATCAAAGGACCAGAATCTATAAGCATATTACTAATCATCGGAAGGGAATCAGTTGCTGGACGAACTAGAACCTGTGGTGTCTCAAGGAGGGGTTATCCTCGATTGGCATACGTGCGAGATATTTCCAGAGCGGTGGGCTGATCTTGTTGTTGTCCTGCGTTGCAATCACTCGATACTATGGGAGCGATTAGAAAAGCGGTTTGAAGTTTTCTTCTCGTTCACATTAAGCGAACTCAATGATCAATTTCCAGAGGCTACCCTCTGAAAAAAATTCAAGAAAACAATGAGGCTGAAATCATGCAAGTTGTTTTGGAGGAAGCAAGGGAATCATACCCCACAGAAATTGTCGTTGAGCTCAGAAGTGAAGGAACTGACGATCTAGAGGCTAACATCAAACAGATTGTTGAGTGGATTGGACGATGGAGCAGCGACCACTGAGACAAGCATATAATATTCATGTTCTATTGTAGGCCATGCATGATCATCGGCTCATAACCCAGCCCATTCGTCTATTTTCGAGCGGAAAACCGTTTGGATGAGGCACTTCATTGTTCTGACGTTTAAGTGTCTTTTTCTTCCCCTCAAGAATTCTCACTTTCTCAAAATAGACGTAACTTGAGAGATTGTGTTAGCGCTGACAACGATGATGGCAGTAAATTGACACACCCTGCATAGTAGGTGCCATTTGAGGCACCATCAGTCTTTCCTTTCTCTTTCACTAGGTGACGGTTAGCATGGGGGTATAAGAATCCGGTAACTTACTAAAACGATTGAAGGAATTGCTATCAATGTCACCAATGTCCCTTAACCAATGAGTCACCTGGAGAGAAGTAAGCTCAAGTGGTAATCATAAAAACTCTAGACACATGCCTTGAAGCCTAAAGTTTTCCGAAGCAAGTTAATTTTCCGCCTGACTTCAGCACAGTCATCACTGGCATCGTGTCAGCGGAGTGAAGAAAAAGGCTGCAAAACCACTCACTACACTGGAACACCTCCCTGTAGACGAAAACGCAAACTGTTAGAGACCCTGAGGGCTACGACGTTTTGAATATTCCTCACCTCATCTTCTCCGTGAAGCTTCACTCAGGATTCTGGTTTCGTGCTCTTTTCCTTTCCTTCGGTCTCCGAAGTCAAAGTGGAGGACGCGTCCGATTTGCGGGCTTTTTTTGTCGAAGCAATGACCTGGTTGTTTTCATCCACGGTGATAGTGAGGTCAAGGTCAACCTGGTCCGATTGTCGCTTGGGTGGCATTACAAATGAGGGGAAGATGGTCTATTACAAGCCTCGTTATATGCAAAACGCGTGACGTCACGCGCCGAATATTGAAAGCGGACATGCTATACATACGTAAACACTTGGTACTTAAAGTCTATAATACAGAATGGTGCCATCCTCGATAAATGGTGTGTAGAAGTTCGTCCAGCAATCATCGATATCTCACACACCACTAGCACCGGTCAGCTGTCTGACAAGAAACATCCCCCGACCCTCGTCGATGCTCCTAGTATTCCTCATCCCGATTACACTCTTCGGTCGAGGCCTCATCCCACTACCACCAAACATTCCCAACTGTTTCGTTGGGCTGATACTCCTTGTGGGATTCACACCCCCACCTATCATTTGTCTTAGAGGACCCGAATCACTGCCCATTCCGGTAAATTGTCGTGCAATAGTTGTAGTTCCAGTAAGCTGTGCGGTGACTTTGGCCGACTCTGTATGAGCAGGTACCAGAGCAATCGGAGATGTGGCCGTTCGGGTCTCTCCAAGTAAGAGCTGAGTGGAATCAGGAACACATGAAAAAAAAGTGTGCAAAACATGTAGCCTCTCACCAAACATTCCCGACACCAAACACCACCATCCTCGCTGCTCTTTGCTGCGCTATCCAGTCTTTTACCGCACCCGGGCTCTCCTTTCTTCTTCCCTCTAGTTTGTCCGGATCTTCCTTTCGTCGCATTCTTTCCCCCGCATACCAAACATCCTGTGTGCCATCGCGTTCCCTGTGGACCTGGTACTACACCTCGTTCCATCGGGGAAACAGATTGGTGACAACCAGGACACGTAGTCCTACTACCGAAGCGAGGAACTAACGACCCCGGTGATGTTTGTGCAATAACTGATAGTTTGTCCATTCGGCTGGAGGATGCATGTGCCAGAGTGGATGTTGGTGGAGGCAAAGCAGCAGTACGAGAAGCAGCCTTGGTGTTTCCATCAGAAGGACTAGATCTCAAGGAGCCCAAACTAGGGGATTTCCGAAACGTGATCATCGTGGCAGATGTACACTACGGCACGCAATTGTGAAATTTTCATGATCCCTAGGAAACTGTAACAAACGCACCTCGACATGACAAGGGCCATTCTTCAATTTAACAAAAACGGCCTGACCGATATTCGTCTGTTTGAAGATCCCATTGCATTTCACGCACCTGAAACAATCGGCATGATACGTCAACACCTGAGTGCCGTCGCCATCATTTGGCACCGTGACAAACTTGTTTTCCCCCCTCGCAGAGAATATATTACCACCACAGTTGACACAACGCGCCGAAGTCATCAGTTCAGCGGGGGTTAAAGCAGGGATGATAATCTCGTCAAGGGACGACATCGGTTTCGTAGATGTATGTTCTGGACTTTTCATTTCATTAGGCATTCCTTCTTCAGCCAACCGATCTGGGGTGCCGAACACGTCGTGAGGGACGTAATGCGAGGCCTGCTCAAGTCCGGGAATGCGGGACGGCTTATCGAAATCCTCGTCATTCCTTGGAGGCGAGTCTAATCCTGAAGATGATGATTGCGTATCTAATAAGTCCGACATTAGGTCAGGAGTCTGCGGGATAGTAGGACTAAGCGGAGAAGCAGGCGCTTTTTCAAACAAGGAGGTTGAGTTATTGACGCTAGATCTGGCCCTAGGAGCGAAACATGTGGTGGATAGGGGATCACAATCAGTCGGTGTAGGCATTCTAGGAGATGACGAATGTTTAAGGAATCTCTGTTTCATTTCTTCTGGTGCCTCTTGAATAGATGCAGGGCTTCCTGTGGTTTGTCTTCGGACAGGACTGTACCTACGAGCCGCGGTCTCCTCGATTTGGGAATTTCGTTTGCTTCGTAATCGTTCAACAAGAGTGTTCTCTTGACTATACGCAAGGGGCTTCCCCGCAGGACTGCCAGAAGCAGAATATCTGGTTGAGGGTTCTTTTCCAATCATGCCAAGCCTCTGGCTTAACTCTTCCAGTGCTGGACTTCCCTCTCGGCTTTTGGTGATACCAAGTCGTTGCGCAAGCTCTTCAACTACTGGACTTCCTTCTCTGCTTTTTTTACCATCGGAATGGAAATTCATACCACCGATGTTGTTGACCTTGATGTCTCTGCCATCACTTGGGGAGTATTTTTTGGATGCATTCGAACCGCGCACGAGACAGTGGTCAAAGCATTCTATACAAGATGGGTTTCCAAAGAGATCCAACATGGGTGAATCTCCGATATTCTTCAAGCAGCCCGAGCAGTTGAAGCATCGTTTGTGCCAGTATTTCCCGGCAGCCTCAATGAATCCTCCTTCCGACTTTAGGATCAGAACAGGTCGCGAGCACGCACTACATGGTCCTTTCGATCCTCCATTAGTCGTAAAGCAGGGGCGACATAGGAACCGTGACGAGTTTGCGACAGTTGGGTCGGGGTATATGGTGGCATCCGGAGGGAAAGTGGAGGAACAGATTGCGCAAGAGTAGGTGGTCAAAGATTCTTTGGGTTGTAAGATAGAGCCATACACCTTTGAAAGAGTGGTGTCGTGGTGGTCGAGCGATGGAAGGATACCGGAGTCGGGATCAGGCAGTGTACTCGAATACTTCAGAGGTGATGGCGGTCGATTCTGTGAAGCCTTTGACGCGATATGAGCAGATACATGGCTGCCTAATATTGGAGAAGACACGATGTTATTTGAGGCGGGACGAGGAAAACGTTTAGCTGCAGGCACCGAACCCATAAGACCGGTTGTAAGAGGTCTTGTAGGAGAGACAGATCTTTCCCTGCGTATATAAGTCTTTGACCACTTGTCTGGAATTTTGTCTTCCGATGTTGATTTGCTCCATGGCACAACAGGAGCTGCACATGCGATGTTAGCTAACAGACAGCTATAGAAAAGCATGAACATACCAACTGCGGTACCACCACATTTACACCGGGCACCTGTTACAATCTCACCACATCTGCGACAGAACCCCATTTGAATTGGACGTGAAGCAAGAAATGAGCCATGGCGGTTGAACCTGCCAAATCCGGCGACACAACGGTCACGTGGTTAAACACTTGCAGCCTGCAGTTACTACTTTAAAACTTGTTAGCCATGGTTGGTGCTATGTGGCCCCCTCGAACGCCATCGAAAAAGGGGACTGAGAAACCCTCTCCTTACTTCTCTCCTGCATCAATTTGTGTAGCCCCAGAGCATATAATTGACACCTTATTCAAGCCTGAATGTATGGCTTCGCCAGAGGATTCCTCGGAGAACTTGAAGGAAGTACCGGACACCCCGCACAATGATCCTCTGTTCTGTTATTACTTCCGCGCTTTTCTTCGTCTATACAGGCAGCTAACTTTGTTAAAGCCGGTCATGATTCAAGGTTGTGATAGTACTTAATTGCATTTGGTATTTTGCACTCACTTCGGTGCTATTCAGAAAGTGTTGCGGATGACCCGTGGAAATTACTCATATCAGTAACCCTACTCAATAAGACCACTGGGAAACTAGCTATACCCGTATTCTGGGACATATTGAACAAGTGGCCCACTCCTTTTGCACTGTCCCAAGGTGTAACGGTTAACCCTACTATCATACTTAGGAACTCATAACAAACAATTCATAGCCAACGAAGCCGAACTAATCGCCTCCATTCAGTGCCTCGGCACGCAAAATGTTCGTGCAAAGCGCCTCATAAAGCTCTCCAGAGCTTACCTCCGCGATCCACCCCGCCTTTCCGACCCTCGCCCCTCCAGACCCGTCATCTGGTCCTCTTCCATAATACGAAACAACAGACGGTATCCCCCTACACCAATTTCCCATCTTCCAGGTACAGGTTCCTATGCACTCGACTCCTACCGCATCTTTTGCAACCATCCGTCGGAGGAGTGGAAGGCCGTGAATCCGGATGACAAAGAGCTAATTCGATACTTGGTAAAGCCCAGATTTTATGGGAATATCGGCATGCCCTGACCGCATTGCTTCAGAGGTGGAAATGGGCTTTTGCGGAGCGGCAGGAATGGATACCAAAAATTGGCGTTGTCCGCCCTGTGAACCTCTCATATCTTGAACTACTAATAGCCGAGCTCACAGAAAAATCTTAGATATTGTTACATTGCATTCCAGTCCTCAAGGCTGAGCACTCTTCCTATGGTATCGTGAACGTTCCTTCAACTGGCTTATGCAAGGTCATAATCTGGCACGCGGAAGAGGTTGCCAGTCTACACGTTCAACCTGCGAGGATAGTTTGAGCTATGAGCAATTAAGGACAGAGACAAACAAACACACCATCTCGGGCTTTAAATCGTGCACTGAAGACGCTCCAAGTAATGCCATGGCTCTAACAATCTCACGTTCCAGAATGTGGATGATTTTCACAACACCGGAAACACCGTATGCCTGTTGGGCATGATATCGTGGGCTCACTGCTAAGTAGGACAAATTGGAACTTACACTTTGTGCATAAAGAAAGGGACGACCGAGACCCACAGCTCTCGCCCCTAGACAGAGGGCTTTGATTACATCTGGTACCCATCAATTGTTACTTCCAAGAATGGACAGATGTAATACTACTTTACCTGTGCCACGCCGGATTCCACCTGGATAAATGCGTCAGTAACATATTTGCGAAGCGCATCTCTGACATACCGTCAATATAGACTGAGATAATGAACGTCAGACAGACGAACAACTTCCAACAATGAAAAGTCACCTTCCAGCTTCTCGAACACATCTGGTCTTTGCAGACGGAGTCGGTGAAGAACTTCAAGCGGAGGGTACGAACTATTTGCGACTCAACGACCTGAACATGACGAGATGTACGGTTAGAAACTAACTAGTCCAGCTGGCGACCTGACAATATTGACTACATGAACAACGAACATCAGGAAGCAATGTAAGACAATACACTTACCACCGTGATTTGAAAGAAGGATGCCATCAACACCCGCTTCCGCTGCAAGGATTGCATCCTGAGAAGAAGTTTAGTGATTACAATGCTTGGTCAAAGCAAGGCAGTTTTGCACCTCAACACACTGAATCCCTGGCAAGCAATGAACAGACAGGACATGGAAGCAAGTGTATCTCTCACCTTTGATGACAACTGGAAGTGTTGTAACACTTCGCAGCCATGGTATAGTCTATATCAGGGTAATTACAGATACGTTGGATCACAATTATTGTGCATCCCGCACCGTCTCCCAGGTCATATCACGGTCATCGTTCATAATTAGAGCCCCAGCAGTGCCAAGGGTATTTACATCTTGAACCGACAAGACTTCATCTGCAAGATCTCCGTGGACTTCAGGTTTACCTCTCTCCATATCCTCCAACTCCCAGGGACTCCGAATATCTCTTTCTCTATTCCCCGGTACAATGGCATCCACGGTCAGGAAGATGGCCTTGTACCCGAGTCTCTCAGCCTCACGTACACGCTTCTCGGCAGTGAGATTGTTGGCATGTTTATACAGTTGGAAGAAGAGAGGCTGTGACGGGACTGCAGCGGCTGCGATCTCCTCACAAGACAGCGAGGCATTAGATGACACCATTTGAATTATGGAAGCGACTCCCGCCCCTTTAGTTATATTTACTTCGCCTGGAACCTACTGAGTCAAGTCAAACCTATGGGTAAAAGGATGTAAATCACCTTGTGGATGTCCTAGTTTCGCCAGGGCCGCACCACAGACGAAGACGGGGATGGACGATTTATAACCAAGAATAGTTGTAGAAGGATCACACTGGGAGACAGGACGCATAACACGAGCATGGAAGAAAAATCTTGAAAATGCGCGAGCATTTTCGGCAAATGCTGATGGATGAAAAATTATGAACGTCATAGCTTAGGGAGTTAGTGGACGCACCGACTTCATCGTCAGACGCGGAAGAATAATACGACAATGCCTTGTGAGAAAGCACTTGTGTTGCGACACTCTATATGGCCTCATCAGAGACGAAAGAACGACGACGACGCAAACAAACCTCCATATCAGCTAGACTGAGTATTCTGCTCAGAGGAGGCCTCAGTTTTCGAGCATTTTCAACTCTGATTTCGTCTTTGGGTTTTTGCTTAGATTGTCGTTCCAGTGCTATGGTTTGTATAGCATCGGGGTTAAGTGATCCCAGGTGTTTGGAAGACGGAAGATACTTCTCCAGAGCGTCGGGAGGATGAATAGGTTCATATGCCTGTGTAGCATCACGACCAGCATACTTGAGGATAACCTCTGCGCCACCTGGGTGCTCCTACATATGAAGAAATCCATTAACCCATTTGCCCTTGGGCGATTGCAACAAGAAGCACGCTACTTGTAAGAAGCCAGTGACATCGTATACATTATTCTTGATGATAACCCAACAAGAACTAGATGGAGATGAGATAAAGAGTCATACTGAAACGAATGAATCTACTTGGAGGAGTTGTGCTGAGCCACTTGTTCAAGGTTCCAAGAAGACATGAAGGTCAGAGTGGGAACATGAAAGAAACCGGACCGATTTATATTAGGGAACAATTAGTGAACGACGGACCGATAGATCGCACGTGACGTCGCGTTGTTTGCGACTGTTACAATTGAACCACCTGCAATTGTCTTGTTTGTTGTTCAAGCGAGCAAGGCATGTCTTCTTTGCCATCCAGGAAGTCCTTAGAAAACCTCAAGCGCGCTGACCTGCAGAAGCTATGCAAAGTATTCTGTTTGTTCTCTCATCCTTCTGCACATTCTCATTTGGCATTCCAGCATTATGGTGTGAAAGCCAATCTTAAGTCGGAGGCTCTCATCGACCTACTTCTTGACACACAGTCCGTTGGCTCGCCACTTAAATATTCCGCTGATTTGATTTTTTTTGTTTAGAAAGCCTGCTCCGAGGTCTACGCGTCGTTCGGTCTCAACAAGAATATCTGGCCGATCCAGTCCTAGCCGTATAAGTTCTGTTATCATACATGACACAGACGGTAAAAAGGAACATGAAGGTGAAGGATTGATTGAGGAATATTCTCGTGGACATGAAGCCAACACTCAAACCACCCTTCCTGCAACTCGGGCAAGGAAGGCCAAAGAGCAAACCAGACTAGGAGTTGGACGACCCGTCGCCGCGGGAGGCTCTGGTCCTCGCGCAGTAACGAGATCCTTAAGTATCCCAAAGGGCAAACGTGCTAAAGCGAGCAAGACTATGAAGCCAACCGAAGACACAATACCTGAAGAAGGTAGGTAGATTTTCATATTAGGATGCTGTCTTCACTCATAAAGTGCTCACAATCCGAACTTCAAGCATCACACGAAACCATGCAAGGTCTGCCATCTATTTTGAGAAATTGTAATACCATACTTATGCCATTGTAGATATTGAAAACCCTCCACCAATGGACGCTCTAAACAATGGACCACAAGCACGCTTGAGACCACCGCATGCGCATACCGGCACTGGGGAAGAATCACTGGCATCCCTTGCAACTATTGACAAGCACGTTGCGGACGCAGTTGAGTCCTTCCATTTCATTTACCGCTACTTTGTTCTCATCGCCTCTCACTGGCTACTAGCTAAGGCCTCTTTACGAACAAATGAAGTCCCTGAAGTCGGAATTGGAGCTGATGCAATCTCTCAAAGCCGAGCTCGGGCAGTTGAAGAATCAGGTTGCAGAGATGGGTACTTTGAGAACAAAGGTGGAAGCTTTAACCGGAGAGCTTCAGGAGTTTCGCACGCAAGCTACGTCAACCACAGCGGGAGCAAGCCAGCACCGGCAATCGCCTGAACCATCCAACAAGGCAGCTTCTCCCATACCTTCCGGTCCTCTAATCAGAAAAGAACTTAGGTAAGTAACCAATAATGTGTATCTATGCTTACGACTGACCGTGCGTTAAGTGGCTCGGAGACTGCATATCTTTCAGAGTCCGGTTCTGTCGGTCTACAGACTAGCCATCGCGTACCCGCCAACGACATTGCCACACCCAACCATCCAGATATAATCCCGATAATGTTGGGTAAGCGTCGGCGCGATTCTTTAGGAAGCAACATGGCTGGCATAACGGAAGAGCGCTCAGACGATGAGCTTCCAGAAGATGATCCCCGAAACACCGTCGTCAAACCTGCCAGGAAACGTGCAAAAATGACCAATAAACCGGACGACCAAAGGAACTCGATGGTACCTATGTCCGGCCATCCTCAAGGCGAGGAGGAAGAAGTCCCTGCCTCTGATATCCCTAGGTTTACTGTTTTTCGCGGTCCAGGCGAATATTTTGATCCTCCACCTCCGAACCACCCCTTCCCAGATTTGTTTCCTCCGTCACCTGCTGCAGCTGAAGCTAGTTATGGTTATGTGAGACAAGGGCTGAAGGGTACAAGTTCTGCCCACGCATCTGAAAACCAACAGCCATTCAGTTTTTCTTTCGTTCCCATGTCCTCGACCCCAGCACATGGTCTGTTCACGCCCAGTTTCCCTTATCCAGAACCACCACAATCACCATCTCCTGCTGGGATAAATCCTCCCAGTTTTCTCAACCCTCTTCGAGGGGAGCGGACAGACGTATTTCAGCCATTTGGATTTCCTAATCCCAGTCGACCATCACGATCACGCCTAGGCGGCAACATGGGAGGTGGTTTCGTGGATCCTGCTGCGTTGACACGTCGCATATCTGACCGCGATCCAGTAGAAATCTCACGTAATAACGCCGGGAATGACACGTCGATGGGGTCGCCAGAGCCCGGCCCTAGTTCAGAAGGCACGGAGGCTGTACCTCTAATGAAACGAACGATGTATGGGACCGAGCTGGACGGTGACACACGATTTGGAGATTTCGGTGTCGAAGGGGTGGGTAGCAGCAATCGAGCATTTTGGGCGGGTGGTAGATACTAAGACCGGTACCGACACCGGCGTTTCCCGTGATTGAGTTATTGAGTGTGGAAGCCCTTAAGAAAATCCATAATATGATACTTTGGCATACATATATACATATATTATTGTGTACTTCTGCTGCATATGGACATCTGAGCCTAAGATCGTTTAATTGTAAACTCGTAACATCTATCTCAACAGGCATATGCAATGTGGTGTCTAAAGCAAAAGTCAATAAACATCCAAGAACGCTGCAGATGTCATGACTTAGATGGACGGCACAAATGAGAGAACTTCTTCGTAAAGAAGCTCCTTCAGCTGATCCTTCGTCAAGTCGTCCTTGTGCACTTTTGCGGAACGTCAATGCCAAGCTCAAACACAAGCACAATTAACCGACTTACGATCAAACTCGAAGTATGATGGGCTGAGAGGGGTTACTACAGGCTCATCATCAGGGTCATGCTACCCTCACGAGGTCAGCGACCTATCTGAGGTGACGACCAGGAGGAAACTCACGTATGCCGAAAGGTAAGGGTGTTCGAGTGCTTCATCGACGGTGAGTCGTTTCTTCGGGTCAAACGTCTGAATAAGAAAGAATTTAGACCAGTTCGGAATAAATACATCAGGATTACAAACCAATGTCTTTGACAAAAAGTCAATGGCTTCCTTGGATGCGTGGGGGAAAAGGGTTGTGAAGGAACGCTTCTTGCGGATGGGCAATGCACGTATATAGTCGCGTGACCGACGAGATGTTATGGCGTAGAACTCATCGAGGCTAGGGGTGCCTGCGAAGTTGTGTGAGTAGGCGGTCTAAGGAGAGCATTGATGAATCTGACCAATCACGTCAAGGATGAGATCAAGCTGATGGCTGTAATCTCTTCCTGGGAATAGTGGCCGTCCAGTCAGGAGTTCTGCGAGAATGCAGCCGACGGCCCAGATATCAATTGCCTTACAGTTTAAAATCAGGATGGGAGAAAATTCACATTAAAATGAGGAGTTACCTTCGTATACATCTTGAACGAGAGCATGATCTCAGGTGCGCGATACCACCGGGTCGCCACATACTCAGTCATTAATCCCACTTCTTTCCCCCCTGGCACACTGGTCTTCACGCTTCTGGCAAGACCAAAATCGCAAACTTTGAGATCGCAGTTGGCATTTAACAACAGGTTCGCAGGTTTCAGGTCGCGGTGAACAACGTCTGCACTGTGTATAGACTTTAATGCCCGTAGAGTCTGATAAACGAAATACTGGACATCACGGATTAGCATGAATTCCTCGACAAATATGGGAGATTCTTACTTGGCAGTGGTCGTCAGTCAGATGTTGCGTTCGAATAACACGGTGGAGGTCCGTCTGCATCAACTCCTGGATAACTGTAGAAAACCGTAAGGATATGGACTGCCATCGGATAGGCAAACCGCACAGTAGATTTCCTTAAACGACTCTAGAGTCGGAGGCTTCATAATGTCCAGGATAGATATAATCTATATGTGCATCAGCAATAGTCCTTTACATTGTCTATCCTCGCTCACATTTTCGTTGACACATGTCTCCGAGAAGAACTTCAGAAGCTTTAATTCTCGGAGCGTTCGCAAGCAAAACAATGTGTGATCAAAAGGGAGAATCTTCTTGATTGCCACTTGTCTTCCTGTTGGCTTGTGGAGGGCAGCAGCAACAATGCCGTATGCGCCTTCTCCAATAGCATGCAGCAGTTGATAATCATCACCTAGAAAGCAGCTTTAAGTATAATGGATGGCTAGGACAGCTGGAAGCTGATCATACCGATTTCGAACTTGGGAAGAGGCTTTGGGACTTTGCGAGAAGACATTATTCACACCAGAACCAGCCGGTGGAAAGGCAAGCGAAACGGAGTTGAGGTGAATTCCGAAAGACGGGATTGTTAAACATTAGAGGGGTTGATGGGTTTAAGTACCCCTCAATGTGAGAGGATGGTGGAAATAAGTGGAAACCGGCGGTGCACCGACACGCATGGATCACCATTAGCGTATCCACCATGATTCCGCGCCAGGGGCCAGTAGCCGCTAGGTCCAGTATCATGTGTTAGATGGTAATTCATGTTAAGCACAACGTGCTGATGTTTCGAGCAGAATTCTGCGTAACAGCTCAACATGTGAATATCCGTACGCGTTCTATGGATCCTGTGCGCGAAACAGTTGGCTCTAATGGAGAGTCCCAGGATGCGCTAGGGATCTAGGATGGAGTTCTTAGCGACGCTCATCAATTATTCTAACATTGGATGATGCAGAACTTGAAGGCGCGACGAAACGAACAAGCCTAGCTATAGCCGGTTACCCCACTGGTTGCCATCAGAGATGAAGAGTCCATGTTGCCAGGAGATGGAACAAGGATACTGGTCTAGGACACTATATGCCTGGTAATACATAGTCGCGTAGACGTTTCAACCTTCAAAGGATGATCCCGAGTCGAAACAGCAGATTTCAATTTCACCGGTGAATATTACGTAATGGGAATCAATGAGTCCCACAGTGTTTGGCTGTGATGAATTATGACTTGTATCATATACAGTGCCACTTCTCCCAAAAGCAGCCTCAGCCTGTTCACCTCTCAGAAAGTGCGAATTTGAGGATGCGTAGACAGGCCGCATTGTCCATAAAAGATAGCATACTAAAATAACTACTAATGCCACAATATCACCTATTCACCACCTGTCGATTCTCTGGCCTTCTTCTCCTTCTTTAATCTCTTCTTCTCTCGCCGTGCCTCGTCCTCTCCAACAGCTTCAGTCGTTTCAGCAGCCTCCTGTAAAGCCTTCTTTTCCTTTTTACGTTTCCTTCGCTCTGCACGTTCCGCGTCTTCATCGATCGTGACTGCCATTGATACATCGCCATCTTCAATTGCGGATACCTCCGACTTACGTTTTCTTTTCCCCTCTTTCTCCTTGGGAGGACTAGCTTCGGCAATGGGAGGCGGCAATGTAGTAGGCTCATTAATCGCGAGAGCACTTGAAGGGCCAGCTTTAGGTTGCTGTGTCAAGACATCAAGACATAATATATCAAAGTCAAAGATGGTGCAAGACAAACCTCTTCGCGATTGTAATCAACGTAATCGCGGCTCCACTCAGCTGGTGTGATGCCCTCGAGTTTCTCGCCATGTTTCCCAAGCTTACCATCCTTTACCATCTTTTTCTTTTGGAGAGCCATGGGGCCAAGGCCCCATCGACGAGGGTAAGTGTCACGCTCCATGATACACCGTTTGACCTTCGCTACAACACCATGATCACACGTTGCGAGCTCGACTGTCGACATTTGGGCGACCGCAAGTGCAATAGCTTCACCTGATATGTATCATCGGTCACGATGTTTCAATAATTAGGCATCAGCCAGACCTTTTGTTGTCATCAACACCACTTCTTCATGCAAGGCAATGTCCACTTCATAGCGTAAAAGACCGGGAATCATGAGTTTTGCGCCGTAGCAAACGGCATTGACGGCACTGTCTTTGACAACAATGCGTTTATACCCCACCATTAGACATTCCAATGGCCGAATGACGCGTCGGAGATATGATTCTTTCAGCCGATATGTCAAATGATGGCTAGCACATTAAAACGAAGCTCACCGTCTCGTGTATTGTCATATAACCACTGCGCATCCATAACATCGTGCATCGTGACAATGTCATCATTCTCTGACATGGCCCCACTTCTGACTCTGCGTAACTCTTGCATATGTCCTCCTACACCAACGATCAAACCAAGGTGTACACATAACGTCCGAATGTATGTGCCCGCCTCGCACGAGACCCAAAACACTGCCAAATTACGCTTTTCATCGAATTCTAGCAGTTTGGATTCGTGAATAGTTCGGATACGAAGTTGTCGTTTTACGGCAGAGATGAGAGGCGGACGTTGGAATAATGCACCGGTAAGGGTTTGTAAGGCTCGGGACAGAGCTGCAGGATTTGGGAGGCTTGCGTGTAGGCGGAGCACGCACACATATTCCTTCCCTGGGTTCACACAGGTTAGGTGTCATACGAGAAGCTGGACTGAATATATGCTCGCCTGCTCCCTGCTGAGATTTCACCAGCCTGGTAGCACGGTCGATGCAGACTATCAGACACCCAGTTACCTTTGGATCGAGCGTTCCGCTGTGACCTGTCTTCTCAACTCGTAGAATTCGCCTCAACCAGGCAACGACCTCGTGTGAAGATGGGTTTGAAGGTTTATCTAGATTTATAACTCCTGACCTAATGGTACATGAGTTCAGAACAAGACAAGAAATAATTTTGGGGCACTTGATGTATGTTGTAATGTCACGCTTCAAGGGACTACATCCTGAAGGGATTGGGGTGAAGTGACTCGACCGAACGAGTAGTTTGTCGTAATTTTTGAGGAGAAGAGGCCACTGTGATGTATCAAGCTTAGGGGCGCTAGCTTCAGATTTGATAGAAAAGTCGCCTTGAAGCTGAGCCGAGGCGACCTCATCTCTGGTCAGTGCAGGAGGCATAGAGAATCCGAAAAAGTTGTTCTATTATTAGTCAGATTGGTTCCACGTGCCCGCTGTGTTTGAACTTTATTTTGCAGCTATACAGTATACCGTCAACTTGAATTGAATCGTGTTTCAGTATACCCTCAAGTCTTCAGCCATGGTCAGTGCCCGGTGTTGCTTTGCTGAGTTCCCTTCTCAGTAGGCTGATACTGTGCCTTCTTCTTTTGATCCCAGCCCAAGGCGTCCACAGGAAAGACTACCGCCACCAAGCACAAATTCACCGTTGACTACTCTAAACCTGCAGCCGACGGTGTTTTCGATGGTGCAGACTTTGAAAAGTTCCTTCACGATCGCATTAAGGTAGATGGCAAAGCAGGCCAACTTGGCGACAGCATCAAAATTTCACGCGATGGTACGATCCTTTCTGTATTCATTGCAACTCTTAGCTTAAGATAATTTTAATAGGTAACACGAAAATCACCGTAACCTCGAACATACCCTTCTCTAAAAGATACCTTAAGTACCTCACCAAAAAGTTTTTGAAGAAGAACAGCCTCCGAGATTGGATCCGGTGTGTCCTGTCTTTGTTTCGTTGTTTCCTATGTTTACGTTCTTCCACTTCCCAGTGTTGTTGCATCAGCCAAAGATAACTATCAACTGCGCTTCTACAACATTGCGTGCGTATCTTTCTTTGGTGTTGATCGACTTTTGACTTTGTTGGTAGCGCTGCCGGTGATGATGATGTTGAGGAATGAAGATCCAATTGGTTCATATGCGTTGTCCGTGTTGGTTAATGTGTATTTGATTGAAATCTATCGCTCATCCTAGTTTCGGGATAATAGTACAACCTTTACGCATAGGCTGCATCATTTGCAGGGACCTCGACTACCCTTGGAGTTAGGTTACTAGGTATCAACACGATCTATGTAATTTGTTTTCGCAACTTTCGACATCATCAGCGGGCAACAGCCAACGGGAAGTGTACGTGTATCCATTCGTTTAACATTACTCGTCCATGACCTTCCGCTCGGCGCCACGAGGTATTTAAGTCTCTTTTTTTAACATTGTCCGCAAAAGGCAGGAACTCGTCGCTCGAGCAACCGCTCTTCAGGTTGGCAGCTCCAACTTCACTTCTCGTCAGGTTGAGGGAAGTCATATAAGAGGCTTTGCCAGTGAGCTTTCTCCGCCCGAGACGAAAAGGTAGATGGCATGATCCCTATCTGCGAACTTCATTGCCTTCGCGCAAGCACGTATCAGTGGTAATGTAGCCACTAAATGCCGCTTGTTCGCGGAATGGTTGTACGATCGTTGACATTGGGACGGAACCATCCTGCCCTAAATCTTTGATTCCACACTAATCACTCGTTTGGGAGACAAGGATAGCCGTGAGGGAAAATATAGCCGAAAACGGGCGCGCCCTGAAATCAGTGGCGTTCCCGAGAATTAATTGCGTGCGAACTGCTAAAGGCTAGGAAATAGGAGGAAGGGAAGAGGAGAAGTGGTGAGAGGGGTGGAGAGGGTGGAAAGAAGATGTAGTACAGGGATATGGAAGAAGAAAAATAAGTTTTTTTAAAAAAAAAGGGGGATGATTAGGATACAAATAGAGTAAGAAATACAAACAGGTGAAGAAATGATGGTGAGTGCAATTAAGACGTCGTAGATGAATGGTGGCTGAAAAGAAACATCGCGAGTAGAACAGGATGATGGCGGATGTATATATGGAAGGCTTCAGAGGTCCAACGACCTATTGCTTGGATGATGTGGAGTGGAATCCCAGCTTCAGCAAGAGCAGTGGCACCACCAGCACGTAAGGAGTGACCACCAACATTGGATGGGAAATGATGGTGTAAACGGTGGATGAACCAAGATCTAGTGGGGATAGAACCATCTTCTTTTAGCCATAATTCAGGGTGGAAGGGGAAATGTCGATCTCGAGCACTGATGTAAGAGATGAAAGGTGATAGAGGGTCATCAGCACAACGAGTGGCCTGAATGATGATGAGATTGCCATCGAAAAAGCAGTCAGCTTTGTGCCCTGGAAGGTAGAACTGAAAGGAGTCTTGATTGAGTTGAACTTTGTTGTGAAAAATGACCTTCCGATAATCTTGTAACTTTTTGTAATCAGGCCAAACCAACTCTCCCAGACGCATGAGACCATGGAAGCTGGTCAGAAGTAAAGCAATGAACAGGCTGTCATCATAGGACGGGAAAGAAAGGAATTGACGTGAGACTGCTTGTAGCTCAGAACGTGTGAGAGGGCATTTACGTGATGGGATAGAAGGACAGAGCTTCTTGCAGCCTTGGATTGTCTTGACGACTAACCTGTGATGCCTGTGGGCCCGGACATCTGGGAAGAAAGGTTCCAGTTGATTGCAGATGCCAGCCAAGTAGGAGTCAACAGATTTAGGTTTAATATGATGGCACATGTAGACGGCGAAGAAGCTGAGGGTGTCAGGAGTTGGTTCTACAGGAAAGTCGTGTAAGGAGCAGAAGTTGATGTAAGAGTTGAGAGCAGAGGAGTATGAAGATGCGGAGCCTGGTTCAATAGCACTAGCAATTGCAATGGCACATTCTCGGAGCAGACACTCCCTCGTCCAGGCTTCCCGCAAGGGTTGCCTAGACGATGAAGGTAGATGCATCATAACGGCGGCTCCCCCAGCATCAATCGAGGGGGTGTAAAGTTGGTGACCACCAAATCTGGTTGTAGCAGTCGAGCAGTATTGCCATCGAGATGAGAGAGAGCATCTGCGACTTTGTTCTCACTCCGGTGATGTGTTCAGTTGGTACTCGGGGCAGAGTCTCAATGGAAGGGGCGAACACTTAACCTACAACTGCAGGCGTGCTCGGGGTGAGGGGGGAGTTCGCTTAGAGGGCCTCGGATTGTCCTTCAGGGCGCAAAGACTATGGGGAGGCTGGTATGGTGGTTTTCAATGTGCGCACTAGTTGTGTACGCTAAAGGGGAGATATGTACAGTGGTGGGAAAGTGTGCAATGCAAAGAGGCAAAAATGTGCAATGGGAGCGCAAAAGTGCGCAACGACGAGGGTGATGAAGACGGGAGGTGTAGTGGGATGAAGACGGCACTGAGATGTGCTGGGGAGGTGATGCAAAGGTTGGGGGTGCTAACGGGATGAAAGGCGCAAACGGTGCACAAAACACGGCTATGCAAATAGGTGCACAAATGGTGCACAAACACAGCTATATGAAGGGTGCACTGCAAGAGTGCACAAACGAGAATGATGTTGGAGCAGACTACATACGCTGCACAGAGGAAGAGACAACACGTTCCTTATAACCTACCTGGGGTTTAGTTAGTCTTAGAGCTAGGGTTTAGCAGAGGTAAGAACACTGTATATCTTCTATAGTACAGGTTCTCCTTATATACATAATAGTAAGGATGTCACATGACTCGGGAATGTGTTTACCACATGTATGCGCAGTAAGCGCAGTAACATGTGTGTGCTGCATGCATGGCCTCATGTATGCAGCATGTATCAGGATTTAATTTCAACACCCCCCCTCAAACTGTACAGCGCTCTAAGCAGCTAAGTTTGAATCTTGAAAGTAATTCCAAGAGAGTCTCTAAATTTCCTGAATAAGACAGTGCCAAGGTTCTTTGTGAACATGTCAGCTGGATTATCATTTTCAGGAATGAAAATGACCGTGACTTTGTCATTTTCTATGCATTCGCGCGTATAGTGGTAGCGAATGTCCATATGTTTGGTCCTTCTTTCCTGAACTGGATTTGATCCGATAAAGATGGATCCCTGATTATCAGCACAGATTGGTATGCGCTTTAGTACATATCCAAGTTCCTGGAATAAGGACTCTATCCACACTATCTGTCGACAAGTGTTGGAGAGAGCCATATATTCGGCTTCTGTGGATGACAGTGCTACAGTTTTTTGTAAATGGTGATGAGTTCAGTTGGTACTCAGTGCAGAGTCTCAACAGAAGGGGTGAACACTTAACCTACAACTGCAGGCATGCTCGGGGTGAGGGGGGAGTTCGCTTAGAGGGCCTCGGATCGTCCTTCAGGGCGCGGAGACTATAGAGAGGCTGGTACAGCGATTTTCAATGTGCGCACTAGTAGTGTACACGAAAGGGGAGATATGCACAGTGGCAGAAAAGTGCACAATGCAAAGAGGCAAAAATGCGCAGTGCGGAAAAACACGCAACGAGAGCGCAAAAGTGCACAACGATGAGGATGATGAAGGCGGGAGGTATAACAGGACAAAGACGACACTGGGATGTACTGTGAAGGTCGCGCACAGTTTGGGGGTGTAAACAGAGTGAAAGCGCAAGGAGCGGAAAAAGGTGCAGACGGTGCGCAAAATGCGGCTATGCAAAAAGGTGCGCAAACACGGCTATACGAAGGGCGCACTACGATAGTGCACAGACAAGGATGAAGGATACAATGCAAGGGATGAAATGCAACAATACAATGAGGGGACGCAAACGAAAATGCAAACACGGCTATATGAAGGGCGCACTACAAAGATGCATGGACTGGACACTGGTGCACAGACTATGTGCGACGCTGACTGAGCTATGAACTATGAGGGGGGGGAAAGATCCTCTGGATTCTCTATCTGTCCGCTACTATGTACAAATGGCTTATGTGATAAAATGGTGAAATAAAGTATAAAAATAGGAAGCGCCATGCGCTACCCACAAGCGCGCCCATTCGCCCATCTAAACCTGACCGCACTATGCCGCTGCCTCAGCCAATAAGATTTGCGCACCTATAGCTCAATATCCAACTGTTCCAGTGCGATGCACTATTATTGGTGCGCACTAAGTCTCGTGCACTCTTCCCAATTAATCTGCTTCGGTGTTATATGTTGCGTGCTGCGCCTTAGTAATAATGGCATGATTGACCTGTGCCAGTTACCAGATAAGGCGATGCCGATTGGAAATGTGGAAGAACTATAAGGAGATGCTGTGCAAGGCCAAATACTGCCAAAGCGCCTGGATTACGTGAAAGCACCCAAGTGCGCACAGTCCAATGCCAAATAGGCACAAAGCAGCCCAGTTATGTAAGAATGCGCAGTTCACTCATGCCGGAATCGTGGTGTGCCTCAAGTAGATGTGCCAGTAAAATGGGAGCTGCAATGCGCAGCGCACCGGTGCAGTGGATTGTTGTGTGTGATAGAGATTGTGCAAAGAGTGCGCAGCAGGGAATGTGAGTTGCAGGTAAAGTGTAAAAGGAGTGCGCAAAGGCACATCGAGCGCGCAATAAATGTAGAAGGCAGATAAGGAGCGTGGGGGGGCGCACAGAGGTGGCTTGAAGCGCAATGAGGTGCATTTAGGGCGCACAATGATTGGCGGCTATGGGGAAACAAAAGCGCAGTAGAAATGCAAAAGGTGCACAAAGGCGCACCTAAACGGTTGAAGGCGTGCAAAAGCGCATGGAAGCACGCAAAGGTGCATGAAAGTGCACGAAGGTGCGCAAAGTGTGCGGAAGCCATCTAGGAGGTGCACACAATCGCAAAAAATGCCGTAGTATGTGCACAGGGCGATAGGGAGCCGTATCATCTCCTCCCAACTGAAGTACTGACTGTCCTCAGGCAGCATGCGATTGGTCAGCACAAAATTTTCTTCACTCACATAAGTGGCCATCCTCTCCTTATCCATCTCTGACCACCATCTATCCTCTATAACTCTTTCCACAACCTATCTCTATCCGATCCGATGGCTTCAGCATTTACCTTAGCCCTCAGACAAACGATCCTGGCCCTCAATGAGACCCTCCCTGCTGCTGGGAGTGAGCAGACGACAATGCAAGCTTGGGGTGAAGGGTTTTGTAGTAAACTAGTGCGCTTTTTGTGTTTCTATAACTGGCGCAGGTTGCTAAGGGTCGGGGCATGTAGAACATGTATAAAAGCCATGCGGACTCTGTCCAAGATGATGCAGAACTCGATGCGCTCCTCACGAAGGCGCGTAGCACGTTTAGTGGAATCATGGTGGAGGAGTGGCTTGCTTGGGGCGAGGAGCTGATGCCCGATATGCATAAGATGATTGAGGAGAAAGAGAGGTCTGAGGAATTTGAGCGTAGGGCGCACAAGCTGGCGGAGCGGCTGGAAGCGTGCAAGGCACGCCGCGCACTCTTGACCGCTGAATTGCAGGTGCCAGAGGTTAACTTGGAGCATCTGGAAGGTGAGTTCAGAGCAATTGACGAGGCGAGCGATATAGATACCGCTGAGGCACAGGAGGACGAAAAGACGCGCGTCGCGCTGGTGCGATCTTTGCGCGCGCTTTCTGGAGCTACCAATGCTGAGGTTGTAGGCGAAGGAACTAGGGAGTCTTGGGACAGTGGGGTGATGAGCGAGGGGGAGAATGAGCAGAGCGATGAGAGCGCCAGTGTGGACGAAGGTGCAAGTGCGTGCCCGGTGCACGAAATGTGGCAACGCGCATATGTCAAAGTGCCACCACTGAGTAGGGTTGGCGCCACCTCCAACGCTAATAGCGGACCAGTAAGTTTCTTTAGATATGCTTCAAACTCACTAAACCATTCCCCTTTTCTACGCTAGTGTGATAACTGCTGCCGCATGGGCCAACCAGCTAGGTGCACCTCTGTCAATGGAAAATGGTGCACCCCATGTGCAAAGGGTAAGAGAAAGTGCGAATGGACGAAGCGCACCCTGGCACAGCTGCGTGCTGATGAGTTCAGTTGGTACTCAGTGCAGAGTCTCAACAGAAGGGGTGAACACTTGACCTACAACTGCAGGCGTGCTCGGGGTGAGGGGGGAGTTCGCTTAGATGGCCTCGGATCGTCCTTCAGGGCGCGGAAACTATAGAGAGGCTGGTACAGTGATTTTCAGTGTGCGCACTAGTAGTGTACATGAAAGGGGAGATATGCGCAGTGGCGGAAAAGTGCGCAATGCAAAGAGGCAAAAGCGCGCAGTGCGGAAAAACGCACAACGAGAGCGCAAAAGTGCGCAACGATGAGGATGATGAAGGCAGGAGGTGTAACAGGACAAAGATGACACTGGAATGTACTGTGAAGGTGGTGCACAGTTTGGGGGTGCAAACAGAGTGAAAGTGCAAGGAGCGGAAAAAGGCGCAGGCGGTGCGCAAAATGCGGCTATGCAAAAGGGTGCACAAATGGTGTGCAAACGCGGCTATACGAAGGGCGCACTATGATAGTGCACAAACAAGGACGAAGGATGCAATGCAAGGGACGAAACGCAACAATACGATGAGGGGACGCAAACGATAATGCAAACATGGCTATACGAAGGGCGCACTACGAAGGCGCACGGACTGGACGCTGGTGCACAGACTATGTGCGACGCTGACTGAGCTATGAACTATGAGGGGGGGGGGAAAGATCCTCTGGATTCTCTATCTGTCCACTACTATGTATAAATGGCTTATGTGATAAAATGGTGAAATAAAGTATAAAAATAGGAAGCACCATGCGCTACCCACAAGCGCGCCCATTCGCCCATCTAAACCTGACCGCACTATGCCGCTGCCTCAGCCAATAAGATTTGCGCACCTATAGCTCAATATCCAACTGTTCCGGTGCGATGCGCTATTATTGGTGCACGCTAAGTCTCGTGTGCTCTTCCCAATTAATCCGCTTTGGTGTTATATGTCGCATGCTGCGCCTTAGTAATAATGGCATGATCGACCTGTGCCGGTTACCAGATAAGGCAATGCCGATTGGAAATGTGGAAGAACTAAAAGGGGATGCTGTGCAAGGCCAAATACTGCCAAAGTGCCTGGATTACGTGAAAGCACCCAAGTGCGCACAGTCCAATGCCAAATAGGCGCAAAGCGGCTCATTTATATAAGAATGCACAGTTCGCTCGTGCCGGAATCGTGGTGTGCCTGAAGTAAATGTGCCAGTAAGATGGGAGCTGCGATGCGCAGTGCACCGGTGCAGTGGATTGTTGTGTGTGATAGAGATTGTGCAAAGAGTGCGCAGCAGGGAATGTGAGTTGCAGGTAAAGTGTAAAAGGAGTGCGCAAAGGCGCATCGAGCGCGCAATAAATGTAGAAGGCAGATAAAGAGCATGGGGAGGGGGGGCGCACGGAGGCGGCTTGAAGCGCAATGAGGCGCATTTAGGGCGCACAATGATTGGCGGCTATGGGGAAACAAAAGCACAGTAGAAATGCAAAAGGCGCACAAAGGCGCACCTAAATGGTCAAAGGCGCGCAAAAGCGCATAGAAGCGCGCTGCGCAAAGTGTGCGGAAGCCATCTAGGAGGTGCACACAATCGCAAAAAATGCCGTAGTATGCGCGCAGGGCGATAGGGAGCCGCATCAGCGCAACTCCTAGAGGCAGGAAAGCGGCTACTGGGCGCTCTGGTCTGTCTTTTTCTCATCCTCCTTCCATGCTGCGCTAACTTTCCAAAGGCGCGTCGCAAATTGACAAGGGCAATGAGAGCGATGTGGGGCTCATCAGCCCCTCGAAAGAGCACACATCCAAGTGCCGCAAAGTCGAAAACGCGCCCCCTCCACCATTGCAAGTGCGCCCAAGGCCATGCCGCCTTACCGTTCGCCAGGCAAGTGTGCACATGCAATCCTCGTGCCAAACCAGATCGGGAAACACCTTGGGGGATGCAGTTTTTCAAAGTCAAGATGTTGAGGTGCTCGACTTAGTGCAATGCCGCTCAGTGGTTGCAGTCTTGGATGCCATGCATGATCGCCTTCAAGAAGATGTCCAAAGGTCACTCATCGAGTTAGAGGTTGCTAAGAGCCAGTTGCGCAGCACGGAGCAAGCGGAGGCGGATGCAAAGGCAAAACTGGGTGCAGCCACAGAGCGCCTGGAGTTCCTGGAGTCCATTGAATAGCTGCACAATTGTATAAGTTTTAGATAGTGTGTTAATCAATCTCTTTGTTGCACCTGTGATACGCATGGTGCGCTCCGAAGCAGTGAAGTGCGTGCGCACTTCCATGGTGCCATAAAATGAAATTTATAAGCCCAAATAATATGTGTGAGAGAAAAGAGATAATATAAGCAACGTTCGAGCAAGAAGTGTCAAGCACACAAAAAACGTGCACCACGCAAAGATGCGCAAATGCAAAGGGGTGCGGAAAAATTGTCCAACCATCACTTTCCTCCTCCCAACTGAGATATTGACCATGTCTATCGATAAAAGAGTAAGAGATAAAATGAAGCGCACGTGATATCACAAAGTCTAAAAAAAATGGGAAAGGCTCAGTAGATCATCACGGCTGGTAAAACCCATGGGTTGCACAATCACGGAACGTGTCCAGATGCGACTTTGCGAATAGGAAAAGGTAATGTAAAAAAAATGAAAGAAAGCAAAGCATACATATAAAATGGTGAAGTATCCATAGCGGTGCGCGTGGAGCGCTAGTTGCGCGCCTCATTGGCGCTTTCTTCTTCCTCAGCGCTATCTCCTTGCGCTTCTTCTTCGTCAACTGCTTCTTCATCTTCCATGTCCACTACTATGGACTCTTCCATCTCTCTCAACCGCGTTGTGGTGATATCGAGCGCTATGTCAGGAAGCGCAATGGACTTGCGTGCGTGGTATGGCAGTAGGTGGAACGCAGCTACTGGCCTGTCAAATACCGTCCCGTTGAGCTCACAAACTATGTATGCACCGCCCTGATTGCGTGACACTATAACTAGAGGACCGAGATAACGTGCACGCATTTTGTGGTTAAGGCTCTTTTCGATTGCTGTGTTGTGCATAAGGACTAAGTTGCCATGCTGGAAGTCGAAACTGCGGATGGTTTTTGAGTGCGCTTTCTCAAAATGGAGTGCCGCTTTGCGCCTCTCTGCATAGATGTGGGAATGGATGCACGCTAAGTCTGCTGGACGCTTTTGTAATGCATGCGCACGCCGCTGATGAGTTCAGTTGGTACTCAGTGCAGAGTCTCAACAGAAGGGGTGAACACTTAACCTACAACTGCAGGCGTGCTCGGGATGAGGGGGAAGTTCGCTTAGAGGGCCTCGGATCGTCCTTCAGGGCGCGGAGACTATAGAGAGGCTGGTACAGCGATTTTCAGTGTGCGCACTAGTAGTGTACATGAAACGGGAGATATGCACAGTGGCAGAAAAGTGCGCAACGCAAAGAGGCAAAAATGCGCAGTGCGGAAAAACGCGCAATGAGAGCGCAAAAGTGTGCAACGATGAGGATGATGAAGGTGGGAGGTGTAACAGGACAAAGACGACACTGGAATGTACCGTGAAGGTGGTGCACAGTTTGGGGGTGCAAACAGAGTAAAAGCTCAAGGAGCGGAAAAAGGCGCAGGCGGTGCGCAAAATGCAGCTATGCAAAAGGGTGTGCAAACAGTGCGCAAACGTGGCTATACGAAGGGCGCACTACGATAGTGCACAGACAAGGATGAAGGACGCAACGCAAGGGACAAAACGCAACAATACGATGAGGGGACGCAAACGATAATGCAAACATGGCTATACGAAGGGCGCACTACGAAGGTGCACGGACTGGATGCTGGTGCACAGACTATGTGCGACGCTGACTGAGCTATGAACTATGAGGGGGGGGGGAAAGATCCTGTGGATTCTCTATCTGTCCGCTACTATGTACAAATGGCTTATGTGATAAAATGGTGAAATAAAGTATAAAAATAGGAAGCGCCATGTGCTACCCACAAGCGCATCCATTCGCCCATCTAAACCTGACCGCACTATGCCGCTGCCTCAGCCAATAAGATTTGTGCACCTATAGCTCAATATCCAACTGTTCCGGTGCGATGCGCTATTATTGGTGCGCGCTAAGTCTCATGTGCTCTTCCCAATTAATCCGCTTTGGTGTTATATGTCGTGTGCTGCGCCTTAGTAATAATGGCGTGATCGACCTGTGCCAGTTACCAGATAAGGCGATGCCGATTGGAAATGTGGAAGAACTAAAAGGGGATGCTGTGTGAGACCAAATACTGCCAAAGTGCCTGGGTTACGTGAAAGCGCCCAAGTGCGCACAGTCCAATGCCAAATAGGCGCAAAGCGGCCCAGTTATGTAAGAATGCGCAGTTTGCTCATGCCGGAATCATGGTGCGCCTCAAGTAAATGCGCCAGTAAGATGGGAGCTGCGATGCGCAGTGCACTGGTGCGGGGGCTTGTTGTGTGTGATAGAGATTGTGCAAAGAGTATGCCGCAGGGAATGTGAGTTGCAGGTAAAGTGTAAAAGGAGTGCGCAAAGGCGCATCGAGCGTGCAATAAATGTAGAAGGCAGATAAGGAGCGTGGGGGGGGGCGCACAGAGGCGGCTTGAAGCGCAACGAGGCGCATTTAGGGCGCACAATGATTGGCGGCTAAACAAAAGCGCAGTAGAAATGAAAAAGGCGTGCAGAAGCGCACAAAAGGTGCACTGGAGCGCACAGGAGCGCATGGGAGCGCACTTGGGCGCATGAAAGCACACTGTGCGAAGGGAGTAGAAGATGTCCAAGCGGTGTGCACAGTCATGAAAAATGCCGTAGTATGCGCGCGGGGCGATAGGGAGCCATATCACCGCACGATCAAGTCTGTCGTGGAGAGTATAGAATCTGGGGGTGGGTTAAGGTATGTCGCTTCAATGATATCGAGAGGGATTAGAGGCTGTGCACCTGTAACAATGAAGTATGGTGAAACACCAAGGCACTTCCAAACTGTGATGCACTCTGCCCAAAAGACTGAGTACAGAGCACTGAACCACTTTGATTCTACTCCATCTGCTGCTTTGATAAGTGCTTGACGCACATTAAAATGTGCGTGCTCAACAATTCCATTAGTGCACGAATTATAGCCAGATATGCGGATGTGATTGATATGGTAGCGCTTACTGAGATAGGCTAGCACTTTGATGAATAGCTTGCCATTATCAGTGACTATCTCACACAATGCACCCCATCTGCAGATGAGGTCTTGGAACATCCAATCGCCAAGTGCGCTCGCATTTTCTTTAGGGAGCCCACGGAATTCTGGCCAAGTCGCAAGTGAGCAACGCCCTTGGACGATATAGCGCCGCCCTGCTGATACTGGTAAGTGCATCGTATCAATATAAACTTTACTGAACAGGGGCGCAGGCATTGCGACGACTGGCGGTATTAGAACCTTCTGTGTTTGCTGGATCTGGCAAATATGACAAGTGTGCATGAACCAAACAATGTCGTCCATAACATGCAGCCACCAAAAGCGCTCGAGCAATGTGGAGCATGTCACGTAAAAGCGCTTGTGTCCAATGTTGTCATGGATGGCGTGCAATATTGGTAAGCATCTAGACTGCCAAATAACAAGCTGGTGAGCACCATGCGCATTGCGCTTCCATAGGCACGTCTTGTCTTTGAAAAACGTGCTCGTGTAGCACACGAGCATGCTGTACTCAGAATCTGTGAAGTTGCTAGGGCATGTTAGGGTATCCATCCAAATTCACACCAAATCTAACTTCTCATCCTCTGCATCTGCTGTTGCACTCCTTGGAACTTGGCTATAGTCATCATCGTAAATAAGCGCACTATTGCGTGCATTTTTGTTTGGCTCTGGCTGCGTCAGCGCAAGTGCTTGCGCATCCAAAGACTGTGAAATGGGACGTATCGCATGCATAAATCCATGTAGCGCATCAATCCAGTCCTCAAACTCTTCATCCTCTTCTCCCTCTAAGTCCTCTGGCTGCTTTGGCCGACGCAAAAGCCCATCTGGACCATGCACTGCTCCCCTAACATGCACGAGTGTAAAGTGGAATGTAAGGATTGATACAATCCACCGGTTAATGCTAGCAGATGGTTGGATATCGGGGTTTTGTAGCATGCCCTTGATATAGCGCGCATCAGTCTCCACAATTAAGTTGTGCACACCTATAATATAAAGGCGCAAATTGCGCAGTGCGTGGTAAAGCCCATAGATCTCTAGCTTTGGTTGTGAAAAGTGCGCTTCTCTGTCATTGAGCATAATCGAGCCAAACTGGTTGTAAATGCGCGTTTTTGCATCTGCGCTCTTTTGCTGGCAAAGGTAAAAGCCGACCGCTATCTGGGAAGAGTCGACCACAAGGATAACAGGGAGTTCTAAGGAATAATCAATTGGTTGTAGTGCAGGACACTCTAGCACTGCTTGCTTGATGTCATTTTGCGCTGCTATCTGCTCTGGGCCCCATTCAAATGGAGCATCCTTGCGCATAAGCCTTGTGAGCGCGTTAACGCGGTGCGCATAATTGCGGATATAAATGCACATTAAACTGACTGTTCCCAAGAATGCGCGCACTTCTGACAGCGTGTGGCATGCGCCCCAATTGTGGATAACATCTACCTTGCCGCGTTCGGGTTTTCTACCTTCTGGGGTGCAATAATGGCCAAGAATGACAAAGTTTTCAGTGCACAATGTGGATTTCGTCCCAGAGAAAGTGCCGCCGCTATATTTCATGCGCTGCACAATGCGGTTCACGTTCTGAAAGTGCTCCCACACAAAGCGCCTTATGCCAGGGTTCGCAGTGAGCGCTTCACATGAGCCATCCGGTAAAATGTAGTGCTTCTTGACTGGAACATCGTCAATATAGGGAACGGTGTAATCTGGTATCTCTGGCTGCAGAATATAGCACACATCATCGTGGAAGATTGGTACTGAGTCTGTCCAACGCATTGGCAATGTAATGAGGCGCATTGCACCATATAGTGTCTGGAATGTTGTAAGGTCACGCGACGATTCTTTGATTAAGCGCTCGTCGTATCCCACATATAGATCAAGGACGGCTCTGCAAGGTGCTCAGGTGTAGGGGTGACGCCGGAGTGTTTAATGGTAACGCGATTAAGCAGTTTGAGGCTATGTATGATGCACAGTGCTTTTCCATCTTTCTTGAGTGTGCAGAACCAGCACGATCTATATGCCGAATTTGAGTGCTCATAAACACCTGAGTCTATCTTCTTCCAGATAATGGCGCAAACTTCATCATATATGCCTGGTGGAATGGGGATGTTGCGCTCTATCCAAGGAGTGTGTGGAATAACTGGGATTTCTACTGGGGGAAAGAACGTGGTCTTGAAGCTACTGCGCTCCTCATTGCTCCATGCAAAGGCTTCATTCTGCAAAGACATCAAATGGTGTAAAACCTTCATCTCCTCTGGTAATAGAAAATCGGTGTGGTGCTCCTGGAGCGCTTGCATGCGCTCTTCAGTATAGCGCCCAGTCGGGGTAAATGGTGGCGGATTTGGTAAAAGCACAGGAAGCGCCGCCAGCAGATCGCCTATAATGTTGTGCTCGATGCGGAATTCATTTGGGACGGGTGCAATAACTGGCTTGACTTTTCTAGCAACCGGTTTATACTTCTTCTTGGTTACTACACCCTTTTGCAGTGCACGCACCGCTAAATCGATAAAAGTTGCACGCACATGTGTGCTTTTCGGAAACCCGGCAGGAATAAGCACCACAGGGTCGATCGAATTTAAGAGCGCCTGCACATGACTGTTGGTACACTGGGATAGGTAGAGTTGAGAGATAATAGAGGTGGAAGGAACAGAAGCGGAAAATGGAATAAGCGCAAATGCGGAAACGTCACAAGATTGGGTATCAGAGTCAAATGTTATGATAGTGGCGGCTTCTCCTTGGTCTGAGATCAATTCCTTGAAGCCTGGCAAAAATTTCTTTGCGAGATATGCTGAATAGCAAGGTGCGGTGTTGCTGGAGCTGGTAAGAAGTGGCGCGGCTTCCCCCTAGGCTTTGTTGGAATGGTGGAGATGGCACCGGTGTTCAGATCACAGATTGTAATTGTTTGCGCTTCATCCGCAAAGTTGCGCACGATGGAGCGCGTTAACACGTCGAAGGGGCGCCCTAACAGAATATCATAAGCAGGCGAATGGATAACATGAACTTGCACATAGACAATGATATCCCCAATGCGCACAGAAACGTTGCACGCAGGCCCAAGTGACTCATCTACCTCTCCATTGGCCGATTGCATGTATAAATGAATGCGCGGGTCGTACTGAAGCCTAAGACGATGGCAGACTGCTTCTGACATTGCGATAATTTGTGAACCCGGATCTAAGATAGCTTCAAAGTACTCTTGGTTGTCGATCAATAAATCAATGGAGCAAAGTGCATGCGACTCTTTAGCAACCTTCAAAACATCAGGGTTTTCAATTTTGCCTGGCTGGAGATGGGTAAGGTACTGTTCAAATGGATCCTGCAAAACAATAGGAAGCGGCGCTGCAATTGCCGCGCTAACTGGAGGTGTCACATTAAGCACTTTATCTCCCGCAAAAGGCGCACGTGCTTCGCAGTGTGCAAATGGCATAACGCTCGCAAGGTTTGTAGCTACCACTTCCACACTGGTAGCTGCAATGCGCTTTGGAGTGACTTGTTCTCTATGGCGCTGCCTGAGATTGGGCGAAAGGGATAGAAGCTCTTCATGCGAAACCGTAACAGAGGGCGCCTTCATGGCACGTGCATATACGTCGTTGACAATCTGCGGGTTCTGGATGGGAATGACTGTGCGGTATGATGGCTCTTTGCCTTTGGAAGAGTTAGCTAGTACGTCTGGTTTATCTGCTGCTGCGGGCGCAAAATGCGCCTCAGGAATGTTGGAATAGGGATGTATGGGTGTCTTGTTGGGTGCATCAGTTGCACTCGCAGCGGATTGCGAAGCTGGGGACTCAATACTGTCGGCGGGTGCCATGTCTGTGGTTGTAGAATGCACACCCTCTTGGTTGGATGTATTGTGTGGTGCGCGCCACAGAATTTCAACGCCGTTGAAGACTTGCCTCTTCCGAAGTGCCATCAACTCCCTCTTGAGCGCATCAATGCACTCTTCCTTTGTTAGTTGTGCATTTGGTGCACTTTGCATATAATCTGCTGCAGGAGCTGAAGTGGCAACGTATGTTGACTGTAGAGGTGCAGCTGGAGCTGGACGAGGTGTTATATTGTAGATGAGCTGCGAATTGGTATTAGATGAAAGTTGACCCGTGGCAATCTGCCCTGGGTTGCGCTTATGCCATTCCTCGATGCGCTTGCCTAGGAAATTGCCTGGAATAGAACGCAGCATGAATGGGCCACCTGGGAGTACGATGCACCCTTCCGCATTTCGCCTACACTTTCCTTCACTAATAAGGCGCTCAATTGAAGCGCACTCAGGGATATAGTGCCCTGTCTGACCGCAACCATTGCACTTGTCATTGTTCGAGTGAGGCGCACCATTTCCGCCATCTCTGCGTGATGCGCTCAATGCAGTAACGTTCGTCTGTGTCATGCACTCGAATAAGACTGAAATGTCTTCTGCTTTGACTGCGGGTGCGCTAGGTTGTGGCTGGGAAATGGGTGCGCTGGGTGCTGAGTAGGGCACATACATATCGGGGTTTTGCGCTGTGAGCCCAGTAAGTGGCTGGAAATAGCATGCTGGGCCTTCAAAGATAAAGTCAATCGCGTCGCGTATTGCGTCTAACGAGTATGGCACATTTGCAGGCTGATTCAGTACTGCAATCGCAAGTTGGCTCAAAATGCGTTCTAGCTGGTCTGGTCGAAACACCCTAACAAACATGTGGCTTTGGTTGTACCGTGCCAATATGCCTTGCGCAACTAAGTATTCGCTAATGTTGAAAAATGTGCGATAATAGTGCGCGATTTCTTCTGCAGTTATGAGGCCAATGCATGCAGTCTCACCAATAAGCTTGTCCAGGTTGCTAATACTCCATTTACTGCCATCCCTAGAGCCAGGATAAAGCTTTAGGACAGCGTCTTTGAATGCACCATAGTTGTGCATCGTGCTATACTCTGGTAGCAGTTTCCAAGTGTCTGCAGTGTCGCTGTCCAAATAGCGCACTGTGTGGAACTTCTTATTGGTCTCGTTGGTGACGTTACAATCACGGAGGAGTTGCGCAAGCTCCTCAAAGTACTTCTGGAGTTCGCGCAGTTTTGCAGGGTCAAAGTGCGGTGCGTTTTGGTTAGATGCAGATGGCATGTGCATGATAGCCATGGTAGGTGGAATAAGGTGTGTAGAGTTAAGATCTGGTAAAAGCGCAGCGAAATTCAAAGGTGGGGAAAAATGCGGTGATGCGGATGGAGTTAGGGTAGGTAGGGATGATTCAGGTGAAGGTGGAGGTAAAGACAGTGCAGACGAGTGATGCATGTTGTTTAGGAAGAGTGATTCAAATACTGGTATTTCCCCAAGCTGGAGTGCAGTTGCTAGCAGCTCAGAACGGAGAGTGCGAAGGTGGTTAATGTTGAAGCGAAGGGCGAGCCGATGGAGGTCTAAAATATGGTCTGATAAACAGAAACCCCTCGTGGTGGGCTCCAGAAAATGATGAGTTCAGTTGGTACTCAGTGCAGAGTCTCAACAGAAGTGATTTGGGTAAGGATGGCTCTCTGAGAGATAGATGAGAGCTTAGAAGGATGACCACCAGAGGGGGAATCCAGGTTTGGATGGAGAGCCCTGAGTGTTCTGGATACACTAGACTGGCTGAGGTTGAGTTTAGAGGCAATATTGTGGGTAGAATAATGATTGGAGGCCAGGGAAAGAATGTTTTCCTTCTGAGCAGAGGAGATGGGATGCATTGGAGAATATTGAAGTATGAAGAATGCTAGTCCTAATTAAATACTATAATTTAAGGTCCCATCAAGGGTCACATCACCTTAGAAACCATCTGTCAAGTTTTTGACATTATACAGTTGGTGGAGCATCAGATTCTAATATTTCTGACTACCCCTCACAAAACTGAGTCAATGAGTCCCTGAATTAAAATGATCATATCTCCATGAGGGATGATTAAAATTACATAATTCTTTGTTTGTTTGGTAGCCCTGATCATGTATGCTATTTGGTACACCAATACCTTGTTTGGTTTTGTTGTTTATGGGAAGCTATTCAATAATGAATCAAAAAGTCCAAAACATTGACTCAATTTTGTGAGTCACTGTAGGTGCAAAGCACCCCAGTTATGTAGGAATGCGCAGTTCACTCGTGTTGGAATCATGGTGCACCTCAAGTAAATGTGCTAGTAAGATGGAAGCCGTGATGTGCAGCGCAACTGGTGTAGTGGATTGTTGTGTGTGTGATAGGGATTGTGTAATGAGTGTGCAGTAGAGAATGTGAGTTGCAGGTAAAGCATAAAAGAAGCACACAAAGGCGCATTGAGCATGCAATAAATGTGAAAGCAGGTAAGGAGTGTGGGAGGGAGGGGTGCGCAGAGGTGGTTTGAAGTGTAACAGGGTGCATTTAGGGTGCACAACAGCAGGCAACTATGGGGGAACCAAAAGCACAGTAGAAATGTAAAAGGTGCATGAAAGCACACAAATGCGCACAAATGGTGCACAAAAGTGCACAGAGGTGCACTGGAGTGCATGGAAGCGCATGGGGGTGCATGGAAGCGCATGGGAGTGCACTGGAGCACACAGGAGTGCACTGGAGTGCAGAAAATGGACAAAGGTGCACGGACACGCATGGGAGTGCACTTGGGCATGCGAAAGCGCATGAAGGCACGCAAAAATGCACTGTGCAAAGTGAGTAGAAGATGTCCAAGTGGTGTGCACAATCATGAAAAATGCTGTAGTATGAGCGCAGTGTGATAGGGAGCTGTATCACCATATTACTACTTCTATTAATGTTGAACATTTCCGCTCTTTGTTAGCACCTCATCCAAATTGAGCTTTAGTTGAGTCAGTTTGCAAGGCCATGGGCTATTACTGCACATTCTGCAGCCCCATCAATTGTTGACAATGTGGCATTACAGAAGATCAGGGATTCAGAACACTTGAAATTTGTCCGAGAACAGTGGGATCAAGAGATGGGATTGTGACATTTTTCTTTACCTTTCGACACATTACTGCCTGGCATGACTACCATCCCTCTATGGGTCATGCCGAAACCTCACTCTGATAAACTATGCTTAGTCATTGATCAGTCCACAGGTGATTTTCCTCCAAACTCCTTTATTTCATCAGATGATGCTCAGGTACATCTTGACTCTCTTCATGCACTTAGGACTGCCCTGATTCATGTATGGGAGCATTATGGCAATGTTCCACTTGTTCTGTTTAAGTCAGATGTATCACAAGCATATTGTTGTCTCCCGGTTCACCCACTGTGGCAACTGCATCAGGTTGTCACGATTGATGGTAAACATCATGTTGATAATAACAATGACTTTGGAAACAGAGGAGCGGGTCGCTTATGGGTCATCTTCTTCAGTCTTGTTTACTGGATAGCCATTTGGATTTATTACTGACCTTTTTTCTTATGTCGATGACTCATTCTCTTGGGACTTTGCTGGCCACATGGAGTACTATGCACCATATCGCAAAATGTTGCCAAGAAAGCAAGCTCGTCTCCTCTGTCTTTTTGATGAGCTAGGGGTACCACATGATGAGCGCAAGCAAGTTTTTGGTTCGCCTCTAACTATTATTGGATTTGATATTGATCCAAATGCTATGATGATCACTATGCCTCCTGATGCACGTCAGAATCTTCTTGCAGCTATTTGTGCTTTTGCTAATCCTAGTCAGCATCATTTTCTCAAGGATTTCCAATGCCTTGCTGGCTGGGTAAATTGGTCGCTAAACATCTACCCTCTCCTTTGACCTGCCTTATCCAATGTTTATGAGAAGTTGCATCGAGGCTCATCTCTATACCAGAAACTGTCTGTCAACAAAGCTATCTGTAGTGAACTCCATTAGCTCACTAACCATATTAAGCACTCAACCGGTGTACATATCATTGAGTTCCAAGAGTGGTCAAGGTTGGATGCACATGACACATACCTTTGTGATGCCTGTCCATCAGGCATGGGTTACTGGTCTCCGAAAACCTGTGAGGGTTTTCAATGTGCAATTCCTCCTAACTCCAGGAATGGCATTTTCTTTTTTGAAGCTTTAGCTGTGCTCTCAGCTCTTCATCACATTTGCATGCACTTACATCCCAAACCACATCGACTTGCGATTCTTACTGACAGCTCCAACACCTTTGACATGTTCAACACCCTGCACACATTACCTGCATACAACCCTATTTTCATCACAGCTATTGATCTTCTCCTTGGCTCTGGGGTTCACCTTTGTGTTTTCCACATCCCCTGGTGATATGGCTCTCTATCGCCAAATGCGTGCATACTACGGCATTTTTTGCATTTGTGTGCACCTCCTAGATGGCTTCTGCACACTTTGCACAGCGCGCTTTTGCATGCCTTTGCACGCTTCTGTATGCTTTCATGCACCTTTGACTGTTTAGGTGCGCCTTTGTGCATCTTTTGCATTTCTACTGCGCTTTTGGTTCCCTATAGCTGCCAATCATTGTGCACTCTAAATGCGCCTCATTGCACTTCAAACTGCCTCCGCGTGCCCCCCCCACACTCCTTATCTGCCTTCCACATTTATTGCACACTCAATGCGCCTTTGCGCACTCCTTTTATGCTTTACCTGCACTTACATTCCCTGCTGTGCACTCATTGCACAATCCCTATCACACACACAACAATCCACTGCACTGGTGTGCTGTGCATCGCAGCTCCCATCTTACTGGCACATTTATTCGAGGCGCACTGCAATTCCGACATGAGTGGACTGCACATTCTCACATAATCAGGGCACTTTGCACCTATTTGGCATTGGACTGTGCGCCTTGGGCACCTTCACATAATCCTGGTGCTTTGGCAGTATTTGGCCTTTCACAGCATCTCCTTATAGTTCTTCCATATTTCCAATCAGCATTGCCTTATCTGGTAACTGGCACAGGTCGATCATGCCATTATTACTAAGGTGCAGCATGTGACACATAACACCGAAGCGGATTAATTGGGAAGAGTGCTGATGTGTTCAGTTGGTACTCAGTTCAGAGTCTCAACAGAAGAGGTGAACACTTAACCTACAACTGCAGGCATGCTCGGGGTGAGGGGGGAGTTTACTTAGAAGGCCTCGGCTTGTCCTTTGGGGCACTAAGACTATGGGGAGGCTGGTACAGCAGTTTTCAATGTGTGCACCAGTTGTGTACGCTAAAGGGGAGATATGTGCAGTGGCGGGAAAGTGCACCATGCAAAGAGGCAAAAACGCACAGTGCGGAAAAACATGCAACAGGAGCGCAAAAGTGCGCAACGATGAGGGTGGTGAAGATGGGAGGTGTAGTGGGACAAAGATGACACTGGGATGTACTGTGAAGGTGGTGCATGGGTTGGGGATGCAAACAGGATGAAAGTGCAAGGGGCAGAAAAAGGTGCAAACAGTGCGCAAAACATGGCTATGTGGAAAAAAAGGTGCAAATGGTGCACAAACACAGCTATACGAAGGGCACACTGTATGAGTGCTTGAACGAGGACAAAGGATGCAACACAGGGACAAAATGCAACAATATGATGAGGGGGATGCAAATGATATGCAAACGTGGCTATATGAAGGGCACACTACAAAGGTGCATGGACTGGATGCTGGTGCACAGACTATGTGCGATGCTGACTGAACTATGGACTATGAGGGGGGGAAAGATCTTCTAAATTCTCTATCTGTCCACTACTATGTACAAATGGCTTATGTGATAAAACAGTGAAATAAAGTATAAAAATAGAAAGCACCATGCGCTACCCACAAGCGCATCCATTCGCCCATCTAAACCTGACCACACTATGCTGCTGCCTCAACCAATAAGATTTGTGCATGCTATAATCCAATATCCAACTGTTCTGGTGCGATGCACTATTTTTGGTGCACTCTACATCTCGTGTGCTCTTCCCAATTAATCTGCTTCAGTGTTATGTGTCGTATGCTACGCCTTAGTAATAATGATGTGATCGACCTGTGCCAGTTACCAGATAAGGCAATGCCGATTGGAAATGCAGAAGAACTATAAGAAGATGCTGTGCGAGGCCAAATACCACCAAAGCACCAGGATTATGTGAAAGTGCCCAAGTGCACACAGTCCAATGCCAAATAGGTGCAAAGCACCCCAGTTATGCAAGAATGCACAGTCCACTTGTGTTGGAATCGCAGTGCACCTCAAGTAAATGCGCCAATAAGATGGAAGCTGCGATGCGCAGCACATTTGAAGTGGTGAATTGTGTGATGGTAAGAATAGTGCAGTGAGTGCGCAGAAAAGAATGTGGGTTGCAAGTAAAGCATAAAAGGAGTGCATAAAGGTGCATCGAGCATGCAATAACTGAAAACGGCAGATAAGGAGTGGGGGGGGCACATGGAGGCAGTTTGAAGTGCAACAGGGTGCATTTAGGGTGCACGACAGCAGGCAGCTAAGGGGGATCCAAAAGCGCAGTAGAAATGTAAAAGGCGCACGAAAGTGCATGAAGGCGTGCAAAAGCGTGCTGTGCAAAGTGTGCAGAAGCCATCTAGGAGGTGCACACAATTGCAAAAAAATGCGGTAATATGCATGCAGGGCGATAGGGAGCCATATCAGCACATGAGACCTAGAGTGCACCAAAAATAGTGCATCACACCAGAACAGTTGGGTAGTGGGCTATAGGTGCACAAATCTTATTGGCTGAGGCAGCAGCATAGCGTGGTTGGGTTTAGATGGGCGAATGGATGCACTTGTGGGTAGCACATGGCGCTTTCTATTTTTACACTTTATTTTACCATTTTTATTACATAAGCCATTTGTACATAGTAGGCAGACATATAGAGAATCCAGAGGATCTTTCCCCCCCTCGTAGTTCATAGTTTAGTCAGCGTTGCACATAGTCTGTGCACCAGCGTCCAGTCCGTGCACCCTTGTAGTGCACCCTTTGTATAGCCACATTTGCATATCGTTTGCATTCCCTCATCATATTGTTGCGTTTCATCCCTGCATTGCGTCCTTCATTTGTTGAAATTAAATCCTGATACATGCTGCATACATGAGGCCATGCATGCAGCACACACATGTTACTGCACTTACTGCACATACATGTGGTAAACACATTCCCGAGTCATGTGACATCCTTATTATTATGTATATAAGGAGAACCTGTACCATAGAAGATATACAGTGTTCTTACCTCTGCTAAACCTTAGCTCTAAGACTAACTAAACCCCAGGTAGGTTATAAGGAACGTGTCATCTCTTCCTCTGTGCAGTGTATGTAGTCTGCTCCAACAGGTTATGTGCCCTGCTGGGCACGTCACGAACATGCCTTAACTGGCTGCGAATGACGTTGACTTCATTGTCTCCAAATTGTAACCTTGCGCTCTTCGTGAGCTGCATTGTGCTCCCTGCGAGCTGCATTTAAAAACCCAGGTTGACTAGAGTTAACCACTCTGAAGGAGTGTTTTTGCCTGAGATTATGGAATGTGTTTTCTTGAATAGAGGACTGATTGAGTGCTTTTACCAGCTGCCACTATAACATCATGTCTTCAACTCTTGAAAAACTTGTACAAACTTTCGACGGCTCTAACTACATTCAATGGGCCGACTCAATGAAGGTGTGGCTCAGGTCTCAGGGCCTCTGGCAAATAACTAGTGGGATGGAACTAAAACCACCCCTGGCACCTCCTTTGATGGTGACATACACCGCACTAGTAGCGGAAGCTAATGCCAAGCTCCAGACCTGGAACAATAAGAATGACCAGGCTATTGGTAGCCTAGTGCTCTGCCTGGCCCCCTCTATTCGGCAGCGTGCCAACACCAAGGACACTGCTGAGGAGGTGTTATCGCCCTGCGTGCATATTACCGCATTTTTTGCAATCGTGCACACCTCCTAGATGGCTTCCACACACTTTGCGCAGTGCACTTTTGCATGCCTTCATGCACTTTTGTGTGCCTTTGACTGCTTAGGTGTGCTTTTGTGTGCCTTTTACATTTCTACTGCAATTTTGGATCCCCCTTAGCTGCCTGCTGTCATGTGCCCTAAATGTGCCCTGTTGCGCTTCAAACCGCCTCCATGTGCCCCCCCCACTCCTTATCTGCCGTTTTCAGTTATTGCATGCTCGATGCACCTTTATGCACTCCTTTTATGCTTTACTTGCAACCCACATTCTTTTCTGCGCACTCACTGCACTATTCTTACCATCACACAATTCACCACTTCAAATGTGCTGCGCATCGCAGCTTCCATCTTATTGGCACATTTACTTGAGGCATACTGCAATTCCAACATGAGCAGACTGTGCATTCTTGCATAACTGGGGTGCTTTGCACCTATTTGGCATTGGACTGTGTGCACTTGGGCGCTTTCACGTAATCCCGGCGCTTTGGCAGTATTTGGCCTCACATGGCATCTCCTTATAGTTCTTCCACATTTCCAATCGGCATCACCTTATCTGGTAACTGGCACAGGTCGATCACATCATTATTACTAAGGCGCAGCATGTGACACATAACCGAAGCGGATTAATTAGGAAGAGCGCATGAGATGTAGAGTGCACCAAAAATAGCACATCACACCAGAACAGTTGGGTATTGGGTTATAGCGTGCGCAAATCTTATTGGTTGAGGCAGCGGCATAGTGCGGTCAGGTTTAGATGGGCGAATGGATGCGCTTGTGGGTAGCGCATGGTGCTTTCTATTTTTATACTTTATTTCACCATTTTATCACATAAGCCATTTGTACATAGTAGCGGACAGATAGAGAATCTAGAGGATCTTTCCCCCCCTCATAGTCCATAGTTCAGTCAGCATCGCACATAGTCTGTGCACCAGCGTCCAGTCCGTGCACCTTTTTAGTGCACCCTTTGTATAGCCGCATTTGCATATCATTTGCATCCCCTCATCATATTGTTGCATTTTGTCCCTGTGTTGCATCCTTCATCCTCGTTCAAGCACTCATACAGTGCGCCTTTTGTATAGCTGCATTTGCACACCATTTGCACCTTTTTCCACATAGCCGCATTTTGTGCACCATTTGCACCTTTTTCTGCCCCTTGCACTTTCATCCCGTTTGCATCCCCAACCTGTGCACCACCTTCACAGTACATCCCAGTGTTGTCTTCATCCCACTACACCTCCCGTCTTCACCACCCTCATCGTTGCGCACTTTTGCGCTCCCATTGCGTGTTTTTCCACACTGCGCATTTTTGCCTCTTTGCATTGCGCACTTTCCTGCCACTGCGCATATCTCCCCTTTAGTGTACACAACTGGTGCACACATTGAAAACCGCTGTACTAGCCTCCCCATAGTCTTAGTGCCCCGAAGGACGAGCCAAGGCCCTCTAAGTGAACTCCCCCCTCACCCCGAGCATGCCTGCAGTCATAGGTTAAGTGTTCACCCCTTCTGTTGGACTCTGAACCGAGTACCAACTGAACACATCATTTCTGGAGCCCACCGCGAGGGGTTTCTGTTTATCAGACCTTATTTAGACCTCCATCGGCTCGCCCTCCACTTCAACATTAACCACCTTCGCACTCTCCATTCCGAGCTGTTAGCAACTGTGCTCCAGCTTGGGGAAATACCAGTATTTGAATCACTCTTCCTAAGCAACACGCATCACTCGTCCATGCTGTCTTTACCTCCACCTTCACCTGAATCATCCCTACCTACCCTAACTCCGTCTGCATCACCACATTTTTCCCCACCTTTGAATTCCGCTGCGCTTTTACCAGATCTTAACTCTACACACCTTATTCCACCTACCATGGCTACCATGCACATGCCATCTGCATCTAACCAAAATGCACTGTGTTTCGACCCTGCAAAACCGCGCAAACTCCAGAAGTATTTTGAGGAGCTTGCACAACTCCTCCATGATTGTAACGTCACCGACGAGACCGATAAGAAGTTTCACACTGTGCGCTATCTGGACAGCGACACTGCAGACACTTGGAAACTACTACCGGAGTATAGCGCGACACACAACTATGGTGCATTCAAAGACGCTGTCCTAAAGCTTTATCCTGGCTCTAGGGATGGCAGTAAATGGAGTATTAGCGACCTGGACAAGCTTATTGGTAAGACTGCACGCGTTGGCCTTGTAACTGCAGAAGAAATCGTGCGCTATTACCACACATTTTTCAACACCAGTGAATACTTGGTTGCGCAAGGCATATTGGTGCGCTATGACCAAAGCCACATGTTCGTTAGGGTATTTCGACCAGACCAGCTAGAGCGCATTTTGAGCCGCCTTGCGATTGCAGTACCGAATCAGCCTGCAAATGTGCCATACTCATTAGATGCAATACGCAATACGATCGACTTTATCTTTGAAGGCCCAGCGTGCTATTTCCAGACACTTACTGGGCTCACAGCACAAAACCCCAATATGTATGCACCCTACTCAGCACCCAGTGCACCCGTTTCCCACCCACAAGCTAGCGCACCAGCAGTTAAAGCAGAAGACATCTCAGTCCTATTTGAGCGCATGACACAGACAATAGTTACCGCATTGAGCACATCACGCAGAGAGGGCAGAAATGGCGCACCTCGCTCAAGCAATGACAAGTGTAATGGTTGCAGTCAGACAGGGCATTATATCCCTGAGTGCACCTCAATTGAGCACCTTATTAGCAAAGGAAAGTGTAGGCAAAATGTGGAAGGGTGCATTGTACTCCCAGGTGGGGCATTGGTGCCACGTTCTATTCCAGGCAACTTCTTGGGCGAGCGCATCGAGGAATGGCATAAGCGCAACCCAGGGCAGATTGCCACAGGTCAACTTTCATCTAATACCAATTCGCAGCTCATCTACAATATAGTGCCTCATCCAGCTCCAGCTGCACCTTTACAGTCGATGTACATTGCCGCCTCAGCTCCTGCAGCAGATTATATGCAAAGTGCACCAAATGCACAACTAATGAAGGAAGAGTGCATTGATGCACTCAAGAGGGAGTTGATGGCCCTTTGGAAGAGGCAAGTCTTCGACGGCATTGAAATTCTGCGGTGCGCACCGTGCAATACATCCAATCAAGAGAGCATGCATTCTACAACCACAGACATTGCACCCGCCGACAGTATTGAGTCCCCAGCTTTGCAACCCGCTGCGAGCGCAACTGAAGCATCCAACGAGACACCCATACATCCCTATTCCAACATTCCTGAGGCGCGTTTTGCACCCACAGCAACAGATAAACCAGACATACCAGCTAACTCTTCCAAAGGCAAAGAGCCATCATACTGCATTGTCATTCCCATTCAGAACCCGCAGATTGTCAACGATGTATATGCATGCGCCATGAAGGCGCCCTCTGTTACAGTTTTGCATGAAGAGCTCCTGTCCCTTTTGCCCGATCTCAGACAGCACCATAGAGAACAAGTTATTCCAAAGCGCATTGCAGCTACTGGAGCAGAAGTGGTAGCTACAAACCTTGCGAGCATTATGCCATTTGCGCACTGTGAAGCGCATGCACCTTTTGCGGAAACTAAAGCACTTAATGCGACACCTCCAGTTAGCGCAGCAATTGCAGCGCCGCTTCCTATTGTTCTGTAGGATCCATTTGAATAGTACCTCACCCATCTCCAGCCAGGCAAAATTGAAAACCTGGACGTTTTGAAGGTTGCAAAGGAGTCACATGCACTTCGTTTTATTGATTTATTGATTGACAACCAAGAATACTTTGAAGCTATCTTAGATCCGGGTTCACAAATTATCGCAATGTCAGAAGCAGTCTGCCATTGTCTTGGGCTTCAGTACAACCCATGCATTCGTTTATACATGCAATCAGCCAATGGAGAGGTAGACAAGTCGCTTGGGCTTGCGCGCAATGTTTCCATGCACATTGGAGACATCATTGTCTATGTGCAAGTTCACGTTATCCATTCACCTGCTTACGATATTCTGTTAGGGTGCCCCTTTGATGTATTAATGCGCTCTGTCGTGCGCAACTTTGTGGACAAAGTGCAAACGATTACTATCTGCGATCCAAACACAGGTGCCATCTCCACCATTCCAACAAAGCCTAGGGGAAAGCCACACCACTTCTTACCAGCTCCAGCAACACCGCACTTTGCTATTCAGCATAACCTACAAGGAAATTTTTGCCAGGCTTCAAGGAATTGTTCGCAGACCAAGGAGAGGCTGCCACTATCATAACATTCGACTCTGATACCCAAATCTTGTGACATTTCCGCATTTGTGCTTATTCCATTTTCTGCTTCCGTTCCTTCAACCTCTATTATCTCTCAACTCTACCTATCCTAGTGTACCAACAGTCATGCGCAAGCGCTCTTAAATTCAATTGACCCTGTGGCGCTTATTCCAGCTGCATTTCCAAATAGCGCACATGCGCGTGCAACTTTTATCGATTTAGCGGTGCACATGCCACAAAAGGGCATAGTAACCAAGAAGAAGTATAAACTGGTTGCTAGAAAAGTCAAACCAGTTATTGCGCCCGTCCCAAACAAATTCCGCATCGAGTGCAACATTATAGGTGATCCGCTAGCAGCGCCTCCTGCGCTTTTACCAAATCTGCCACCATTTGCCCCAACTGGGCGCTACACTGAAGAGCGCATGCAAGCGCTCTAAAAGTGCCACACCGATTTCTTATTACCAGAGGAGATGAAGGTTTTGCACCACTTGATGTCTTTGCAGAATGAAGCCTTTGCATAGAGCGATGAGGAGCATGGCAGCTTCAAGACCGCGTTCTTTCCCCCAGTAGAAATCCCGGTTATTCTGCACACTCCTTGGATAGAGTGCAACATCCCTATTCCTCCAGGCATATACGATGAAGTTTGCGCTATTATCCGGAAGAAGATAGACTCAGGCATTTACGAGCACTCAAATTCAGCATATAGATCGCGCTGGTTCTGCACGCTCAAGAAAGATGGAAAAGCGCTGCGCATCATACATAGCCTCGAGCTGCTTAATCGCATTACCATTAAACACTCCGGCATCACCCCTACACCTGAGCACCTTGCAGAGCAATTTGTGGGGTGCGCATGCGGCGCCATCCTTGATCTATATGTGGGATACGACGAGCACTTAATCAAAGAATCATCACATGACCTTATGACATTCCAGATGCTGTATAGCGCAATGCACCTCATTACATTGCCAATGGGTTGGACAAACTTGGTACCAATCTTCTACGATGATGTGTGCTATATTCTGCAGCCAGAAATACCAGATTACACGGTTCCCTATATCGACGATGTCCCAGTCAAGGAGCCTTCGAAGCGCTACATTTTACCAGATGGCTCGTGTGAAGCGCTTACTGCAAACCCTGGCATAAGGTGCTTTGTGTGGGAGCACTTTCAAAACGTGAACCACATTGTGCAGCGCATGAAATATAGCGGCGGCACTTTCTCTGGAATGAAATCCACATTGTGCACTGAGAACTTCATCATTCTTGGCCATTATTGCACCCCAGAAGGTAGAAAACCTGAACACGACAAGGTAGACATTATCTGCAATTGGGGCGCATGCCACACACTGTCAGAAGTGTGCGCATTCTTGAAAACAGTTGGTTTAATGTGCATTTATATCCGCAATTATGCGCACCACGTTAATGCACTCACAAAGCTTACGTGCAAGGATGCTCCCTTTGCATGGGGCCCAGAGCAGATAGTGGCGCAAAACAACATCAAGCAAGCAGTACTAGAGTGTCCTGCACTACAACCGATCAATCATTCCTCAGAACTCCCAGTTATCCTTGCGGTCGACACTTCCCAGATAGTGGTCAGCTTTTATCTTTGCCAGCAAAAGAGTGCAAATGCAAAAACATGCATTTACAACCGGTTCGGCTCGATTATGCTCAACGACAGAGAAGCACGCTTTTTGCAACCAAAGCTAGAGATCTATGGACTTTACTGCGCACTGCGCAACTTGCGCCTTTATATTATAGGTGTGCACAACTTAATTGTCGAGACTGACGCATGCTATATCAAGGGCATGCTACAAAACCCCGATATCCAACCATCCACTAGCATTAACTGGTAGATCATCTCAATCCTTACATTCCACTTTATGCTCATGCATGTTAGGGGAGTGGTGCATGGTCCAGATGGGCTTTTGCATCAGCCAAAGCAGCCAGAGGACTTAGAAGGAGAAGAAGAAGAAGGGTTTGAGGATTGGATCGATGCGCTACATGGCTTTATGCATGCAATACATCCCATTTCCCAGTCCTTTGATGTGCAAGCACTCACGCTAATTCAGCCAGAGCCAAGCGCAAACGTGCAAAATGTGTGCAATAGTGCGCTTATTTACGACGATGACTATAGCCAAGTCCCAAGGAGCGCAACCACAGATGCAGAGGATGAGAAGTTAGATTTGGTGTGGATTTGGATGGATACCCTAATGCGCCCTAGCGACTTCACAGATTCTGAGTACAGCGCGCTCATGTGCTACACGAGCGCCTTTTTCAAAGACAAGATGCACTTATGGAAGTGCAATGTGCATGGTGCTCACCAGCTTGTTATTTGGCAGTCTAGATGCTTACCGATATTGCGCACCATCCATGACAACATTGGACACAGGCGCTTTTACGCGACGGACGTGCTCCGCATTGCTCGAGCACTTTTGGTGGCCACACATTATGGACAACATCATTTGGTTTGTGGGCACTTGTCATATTTGCCAGATCCAGCAAACACAGAAGGTTCTAATACCGCCAGTCGTCGCAATGCCTGCACCTCTCTTCAGTAAAGTTTATATTGATACGATGCACTTACCAGTATCAGCAGGGTGGCACTATATCATCCAAGGGCATTGCTCGCTTGCGACTTGGCCAGAATTCCATGGGCTTCCTAAAGAAAATGCGAGTGCACTTGGCGATTGGATGTTCCAAGACCTCATCTGCAGATGGGGCGCGCTGTACGAGATAGTCACCGATAATGGTGATAGGTCCACTACACGCTTTAAGGTCTGGAAAAGACTTCCACTCATATCAACACATCACGACATGTACTCCAAAGTACTAATAATGCCACGAAATTAACTTCGAACTATTTCCGCATTATTTCGCACTATTTCGGACGACTTCGAGACACTTTGAACGCTTTCAAACTATTTTGCAACACTTCGAACAACTTCATGACACTTCGAATGACTTCGGCTGCCGTATAGTTGTCCTCAAACAATTTCGATACATGTTGCACATTCGGAACAACCCAACTTGCTGCATATCGAGTACTACTGGACAAAAGGAGGGATTACAAGAGACTTAGGATGCAATAAGTGCATTTTTGTATTTCATTGATATATTAAAGCAATAGAACAAGATCTATTACCATACTGGGACAATGTACATTTTACTTATTATCATTTTTCATTTGTTTTGTGTTTTACAATACCTTTATTGCTGTGTACATTCCCTCATGTTTTACAATTGTTCTTATTTCCTTTTTAGTACTATCTCTTCATTTTGTATATAGACTTGTGTTAGATACTTAGAATAAAAGAATAGTAAACAGGGAACAGCACAAGTCACCCTCTCGCTATCATCAGATTTAAAAATCGTTCTCTTTAGTCTTATCTTCACGTCATATCTCTAAAGTTCTGCGAAATTTCACGAACTTCCTTGAAACTATCGTATTCGCTCTCCATTTTATTGCCCATCGCCTGTCTCCATTCAACAAACACCTCACATTCGTTAAACTCGCCTTTCGATACACCTCGAACCCCTCCGAACTTATTTGAACTATTTCGTGCATCTTCAAACTTATTCAAACCACTTCGCACACCTTCGAACCTTTTTCGAACTCTTTCAGACATATTCGTATGCTTATAAAGACTATTCGCACCATCCCTTATTATTTCGCGTCGCTAAAAACATCATTTTGGTCTCAGTGGTGATATTTAGTACCACCTTGCACCCTTCCTCTGGCCTGTGTTATACCATCCAAAGCCATTAGTAGGTTTTGTTTGGGTTTCCGGGTTGAGTAATATCATTTTGGAGCCCACTGCGAGGGGTTTCTAGATCATTTCATTGTTGAACCTCCACTCTTTCCACCACTCATTTTACCATTTAGGGGCTCAATGATCTCGACCTCGAATTGAACTCATTGTGCCTCCAACCCTCCTGAACAACCAGGAAATCTCGATATAGCATCTCGCCCCCCGATACTATTATTTCGCACTTTTTGCCCTTTGCACTGATGACCTCGCTACTATCCTGGACTTCAAAGCATACAAACTACAACATTGCATGAATTTCGACCTCGCAACCTTCGAAATCTACCTCAAACATGTCGACCTTTTTGATGCCAGCTCCTGGACATTCGACAGCTCCGAAATTTGACTCGAGATGTCGTAAAGAACTTCGAAATTACTTCGAACACCTCGAATTTTTGTTTATAGCTTGTGGTATCACAGATCACAACCTAAAGAAACGACACGCTTGCAGGTACATCGACTTCGACTCTTATGACCTCTGGGAATCACTTCCAGAGTACGAACCCGGCACCTCATTCGACGCATTTCGCATCACAGTATTCAAATTCTATCCCAAAATAGAGGATAAATAAAGATACAGCATTTCGGACATGGATAAACTTGTTAACGAACAGATTTGCACTGGTATTTTGGATGAAAACGATTTAGGAGCTTATTGCAGGTCATTCTACAAGGTCACTAGCTTCCTTCGCTCGAAATGTAGACTTTCGGAAGCTGAACAGAGTCGAACTTTTCTTCGAGGCTTTCAAACAGACTTATGGACTCGAATTGCAGATCGTCTGGAAGTAAAGTTCCCTGATTACTATCCTGATGACCCACATATGCTGAACGACATTTACGACGCTGCGAAGTTTTCGATAGCATCCTCGAATTCGTACTCCATCCCCCAGCCATCGATTTCGATGTTGAGTGCTAGCACATCGACCGATTTTGAAGACGTTTCGCACATCATCAAAAATTTCGCATCAAACTTCGCAACAGTTATCACAGCCTCGAATTCGACCCCATCAGCACCCGAAGTATCTGTCTCGACCTCGTTCATCACCAATATCGCACCTTCGCCCACATCGCACCCAGCATTGGACGATATACCTCATAGCTTGAACAATTCGGACAATGTAGAAGCTCGTATCGCGGCCCTCGAACAGGAACTGGTCCTCGAAAAACAGCTCGCGCTTGAACGAGAAACTTTAGCACTTCGAAATCATCATGTCGTGCCTCCTGGTCATCATTGCATCGTCCCAGCTTCGCTGCCTACATACATTCCAATTCAATCATCTTCGCCTTCGATAGTTCTACCCCAGTCCACTTCAATAATCACACCGTCAGTTTCGAACTCGATCTCGCCTCCAAAGCCCTCATCGCACTCATCCCCATCATCGCACATTTCGACCTCGACTTGCTGCTTGCCACTACCAGTATTTTCATCCTCAATCTCGTTGCCTTCGCCCTCATCCAATTCAACATCTATTTTGATATCGCCTTCGCCCTCGCCACTAGATTCGCGTTCGTATTTGCCTTCAAAGTCTAGTATAGCACTCGAAACTCCATTCGCATTATATATCTCCAATCACTGCCTCGACATTTGCCTCCCTCTCATCACCAAAAGGTTTATCACATTCATCGCCAGCACATATCTTCTAGACCTCGTTTTCGACCCCTCAATTTCGCATCCAATATCGATTCGACTAGTCGCTCGACTTGATTATTACGATCATGGTTAAAACCATTGACATAGATTAACTTTGCATATTTCGTTTCTCATTTTTGCATCTCAATCTTGTTCTATTTATCTAAAACATTTTATTATCCTCGACATTCTTCGAAACAGCTTTGACAGCTTTTGCCTTTATGTGCCCACGTATGCCTTTGCTAACCTCAATATCAACTTTGATATTCCGCGAAAATACCCTATGACCATTTTGCACTTCGCCGCATCCCTTCGAAATAGACTCTGAACGTCTTGAAAAGCCCTGAATACCCTCGAACCTCAACAAACATACTTTCGAAGACTTTCGAAACTTCGAAAATGAATAACTATGTCTTCCATTATTTTCTTATTCTTTTCATTTTTTTTATCACTACTCTTCGAGACTCAGAAGATTCAAATTTCAAATTCAAAAAGATATACATCAAAAACAAAAAAAACCCCTCTACTCCTCCAACATGTGCTCTAACAACTCAATTTCCCTCCCCAACACTTCCATCTCCACCTTCTTCTGTGCCAGCTTTTCAGCAATAATTCATTGCTGCACCTCCCAATCTTCCTCGGTATCTTCGACATCCTCGACCCTTCAAACCACCCTCGCCTTCGCCTTCCCCTTTGATGACCTCTTTTTCTCCTTCGACGCCTTCGAAGGCCCCACTATCGGCTCGACATCCTCAACTGGGCCTATGAGACGAATTCGATGCACTAACAAATTTGAAAACAAGTTAGCAGTCGCTTCGAAACGATTTCGAATAAATCTCGTACTTGGTTTTGTGTGCGAATCTCATTTTGCGCCCCCGAATCTTTTTGCTTCGCCCTTGCGAAGCCCTCGCCTCGACATCCCATCCCAATAACAGCCCTGCGCCTTCTGGGTGCACTTTGTGCACTTTGGGGCGCCCTCCTTAACGATGCAGCATGGCTGGGACTTGAACCCAGCGCATCTATCGCACTATAAAACTATTAGAACTTCGACAAATCTTCGAAAATAGGTAAAAAACTTACCGGGCCCTCGAAATCGAGCAGCCTGCTCGTGTCTAGTCGCAGCCGCTTCGCCACTTCTACCCCCTTGACTTCCTGTCCATCTGCCTCCTCTTCGTCCTCTGCTGCCTTTCGCTTTGCCACCTGCACCATGGGTAGCTCGTCTTCGGCCTTGTCTTCGTCCTCTCCCTCGTCTTCATCACCTTTGCCAGCCTCCTCCCTCTCGATACCGCTCGCCTCAGCCTCAAACTCCGCATTTCTCTTCTGCAAATCTTCCTTCAAAATCGTTTTAGCACGAAATGCAGCTAGAGCCACGTTTCAAGCGTCCGCCAATGCTCTCCATTGACCATTGATGTTTGCCTTCTTCATCGCCTCCTTCTCCTTTCGAACCTGTTTTTCTTCCTCCTTCTTTGTCTCGCATTCGATCTCTTCTGCTAGATCTACGAATAATAGTTTTGCACCCCACGAAAGCCACTCGCATCGAGCCATCAGTTTGAAAAGCTCGAATACCTCTTCTACGACCTTTTGTATGGTCGCATCGTGTTCCTCACCCAAATTGTTTGCGAGTTCGTCATACTCCACCTACAAAATGTGAATTTAGAGAACATAAAACAAAATGAAGACAACACATACCATTTTCTTGCAAAAACCCTGCCTCCAGACTTCGAAGTCAGCATCCTCGGTGATGCCTCGTTCGGGCATCGATTTCACATATTCAAGTACTTCGACGTTAAGCTCAGCCAAGAGAGACATTATGAAAGCTAGAATTTGGATGTAGGAGGTGAAAGAAGAAGAACAAGAAGTAATTCGAACCTCGCTAAGTTTTCAACATGATCACGCATTCCACACGTGACTTCAATTGGCTGACTAGGACAGTCAGGATTTCCATAAGGGGGAGGATGATAGGTCCACTACGTGCTTTAAGGTCTGGAGAAGACTCCCACTCATATCAACACATCACAACATGTACTCCGAAGTACTAATAATGCCACGAAATTAACTTCGAACTATTTCCACATTATTTCACACTATTTCGGACGACTTCGAGACACTTCGAATGCTTTCAAACTATTTTGCAACACTTCAAACAACTTTGTGACACTTCAAACGACTTCAGCTGCTGTATAGTTGTCCTCAAACAATTTCGATACACATTGCACATTTGGAACAACCCAACTTGCCGCATATCGAGTACTACCGGACAAAAGGAGGGATTACAAGAGACTTAGGATGCAATAAGTGCGTTTTTGTATTTCATTGATATATTAAAGCAATAGAACAAGATCTATTACCATACTGGGACAATGTACATTTTACTTATTATCATTTTTCATTTGTTTTGTGTTTTACAATACCTTTATTGCTGTGTACATTCCCTCATGTTTTACAATTGTTCTTATTTCCTTTTTAGTACTATCTCTTCATTTTGTATATAGACTTGTGTTAGATACTTAGAATAAAAGAATAGTAAACAGGGAACAGCACAAGTCACCCTCTCGCTATCATCAGATTTAAAAATCGTTCTCTTTAGTCTTATCTTCACGTCATATCTCTAAAGTTCTGCGAAATTTCATGAACTTCCTTGAAACTATCGTATTCGCTCTCCGTTTTATCGCCCATCGCCTGTCTCCATTCGACAAACACCTCACATTCGTTAAACTCGCCTTTCGATACACCTCGAACCCCTCCGAACTTATTTGAACTATTTCGTGCATCTTCAAACTTATTCAAACCACTTCGCACGCCTTCGAACCTTTTTCGAACTCTTTCGGACATATTCGTATGCTTATAAAGACTATTCGCACCATCCCTTATTATTTCGCGTCACTAAAAACATCATTTTGGTCTCAGTGGTGATATTTAGTACCACCTTGCACCCTTCCTCTGGCCTGTGTCATACCATCCAAAGCCATTAGTAGGTTTTGTTTGGGTTTCTGGGTTGAGTACCATCACTGCATATCTGGCTATAACTCGCGTGCTAATGGAATTGTTGAGCACAAACATTTCGACGTGTGTCAAGCACTGATCAAAGCCACAGATGGAGTAGAGTCAAAATGGTTCAGTGCACTGTACTCAGTCTTTTGGGCGGAGCACATCACAGTGCAGAAGCACCTTGGTGTTTCACCATACTTCATTGTTACAGGTGCGCAGCCTCTAATCCCTCTCGATATCATTGAAGTGACATACCTTAACCCACCCCCAGATTCTATACTCTCCACTACAGACTTGATCGCGTGGTGCGCGCATGCATTACAAAAGTGTCCAGAAGACTTAGCGCACATTCATTCCCACATCTACGCAGAAAGGCGCAAAGCGGCGCTCCATTTCAAGAGGGTGCACTCAAAAACCATCCACAATTTTGACTTCCAGCACAGCGATTTAGTCCTTATGTGCAACACAGCAATTGAGAAGAGCCTAAACCGCAAAATGCGCATGCATTATCTCAGTCCTCTAGTTATAGTGTCATGCAATCAAGGTGGTGCATATATCGTTTGCGAGCTCAATGGGATGGTATTCGACAGGCCAGTAGCCACGTTCTGCCTGCTGCCATACCACGCATGCAAGTCCATTGTGCTTCCTGACATAGCGCTCGATATCACTACAACACGGTTGAGGGAGATGGAAGAGTTCATAGTAGTGGACACAGAAGATGAAGAAGCAGTTGATGAAGAAGTGCAAGGAGATAGTGCTGAGGATGAAGAAAGCGCCAATGAGGTGTGCAACTAGCGCTCCACGTGCACTGTTATGGATACTTCACCTTTTTATACGTACGCTTTACTTTCTTTCATTTTTTTACGTTACCTTTTTCTATTTGCAAAGTCGCATCTGGGCACATTCCGTGATTGTGCAACCCATGGGTTTTACCGGCCATGATGATCTACTGAGCCTTTCCCATTTTTTTAGACTTTGTCATATGGTGTGCGCTTCATTTTATCTCTTACTCTTTTATCGATAGACATGGTCAATATCTCAGTTGGGAGGAGGAAAGTGGTGGTTGGACAATTTTTCTGCACCCCTTTGCATTTGCACGTCTTTGTGCTGGTGCGCGTTTTTTGTGCGCTTGACATTTCTTGCTCAAACGTTGCTTATATTATCTCTTTTCCCTCACACATACTATTTGGACTTACAAATTTCGTTTTATGGGACCATGGAAGCGTGCATGCAGGTTAGCGCAAAGTGTGCACATTTGTATGCGTGCGTGCACTTCACTGCTTTGGAGTGCACCACACGTATCACAGGCGCAACAAAGAGATTGATTGACACACTATCTAAAACTTATACAGTCGAGCAGCTATTCAATGGACTCCAGAAACTCCAGGCACTCAGTGGCCACATCCAGTTTTGCCTTTGCATCTGCCTCTGCTTGCTCCATGCTGCGCAACCAGCTCTTAGCGACCTCTAACTCGATGAGCAACCATTGGACATCTTCTTGAAGGCGATCATGCATGGTGCCCAAGACTGCGACCACCGAGCGGCATTGCGCTAAGTCAAGTGCCTCAACGTCTTGACCTTGATAAACCATGTCCCCCGAGGTGTTTCCCAATCTGGTTTGGCATGAGGATTGCGTGTGCACACTTGCCTGGCGAATGGTAAGGCAGCACGGCCTTGGGCACACCTGTGATAGTGGAGGGGGCGCGTTTTCGACTTTGCGGCACTTTGAAGTGCGCTCTTTTGAGGGGCTGATGAGCCCCGCATCGCTCTCATTGCCCTTGTCAGTTTGCGATGCACCTTTGAAATAGTTAGCGCAGTGTGGAAGGAGGATGAGAAAAAGATGCACCAGAGTGCCCAGTAGCTGCTTTCCTGCCTCTAGAAGCCGCGTGCAGCTGTGCAAGGGTGCGCTTTGTCCATTCGCACTTTCTCTTACCCTTTGCACACAGAGTGCACCACTTTCCATTGACAGAGATGCACCTAGCCGGCAGGCCCATGTGGAGGCAGTTATCACACTGGAGCAGGAGGGGAGCCATTTAGTGAGTTTGAAGCATATCCAAAGAAACTTACTGGTCCGCTATTAGCATCAGAGGTGGCGCCAACACCACTCAGTGGTGGTACTTCGACATATGCGCATTGCCGCGTTGCATGCACTGGGTGCGCACTTGTGCCTTCATCCGCACTAATGCTCTCATCGCTCTGCTTACTCTCCCCTTCGCTTGTCACCCCACTCTCCCAAGACTCCCCAGTTCCTTTGCCTATGACCTCAGCATCGGTCACTCCAGAAAGCGTGTACAGAGAGTGCACCAGCACGATGCGTGCCTTCTCATCCTCCTGCACTTTGGCGATATCTATATCGCTTGCATCGTCAATTGCCCTAAACTCATCTTCCAGACGCTCCAAGTTAACCTCGGGTGCCTGCAATTCAGCGGTCAAGAGCGCGCGGCGTGCCTTGCGCGCTTCCATCTGCCCCACCAGCTCATGCGCCCTACGCTCAAATTCTTCAGACTGCTCTTTCTCCTGAATCATCTTACGCATATCAGGCATCAGCTCCTCACCCCAAGTCAGCCACTCCTCCACCATGATCCCACTGAAGGTGCTGCGTGCCTTCACGAGGAGCGCATTGAGTTCTGCATCATCTTTAACAGTGTCCGCGCAGCTTTTATACATGTTCTACATGCCCCGACCCTTAGCAACCTGCGCCGGTTATAGAAACACAAAAAGCACACCAGTTTACTACAGAACCCTTCACCCCAAGCTTGCATCGTCGTCTGCTCACTCCCAGCAGCAGGGAGGGTCTCATAGAGGGCCAAAATCGTTTGTCTGAGGGCTAAGGTAAATGCTGAAGCCATCGGATTGGGTAGAGATACAGTGACTCACAAAACTAAGTCAATGTTTTGCACTTTTTAATTTATTGTTAAATAACTTCCCATAAACAACAAAACCAAACAAGGTATTGGTGTACCGAATAACATACATGATCAGGGCTACCAAACAAACAAAGAATTATGTAATTTTAATCATCCCTCATGGAGATATGATTATTTTAATTCAGGGACTCATTGACTCAGTTTTGTGAGGTGGTATCAATATTATGATAAATTGTAATTCTAGTATTTTGTATGACCTCCCTTGGCCTTAATAACTGCTCCCAACCTTCTAGGCATGCTTTCAATCAAATTCTGACACACCTCTGATGGAATATTATTCCACTCTTCCACTACTCTTTCCCATAACTCCCAAATTCCTTTTGATGCTGTTGGATACTTGTCTAACTGGTTCTTGAAATGAACCCATTGATGTTCAATAGGGCTGAGGTCTGGAGATTGGGCAGGCCAATCCAGAAAAGTAATATTGTTGTTCTCCATCCATTTCTTGGCCTTTTTTGAGGTATGCTTGGGGTCATTGTCTTGTTGAAAAATCACCTCTTCTCCAGAAATTCCACTCTCCTCCAAGCTAGGCAGCATATGGTCCTTCAAAATGGACACATACTGGTCAGCATTCATCCTCCCCTCAACCTCTGCAAGATGCCCCACTCTATTCCATCCCATACACCCCCATACCATAATGTTTCCTCCCCCAAATTTGACAGTTCCCTGCACCTCTCTCTCAATCAGCCCCTCTCCATTCTGTTTCCAAACCCACTCTTTCCCATCTGACCCAAACCTGTTAATTTTAGTCTCATCTGACCAAATAACCCTTCTCCAGTCCTCCACAGTCCACTCTCTATACTTCTGAGCAAAAGCCAATCTTGCTTTCCTATGCCTTATACTAAGCAAAGGCTTTTTCTTCTTCACCACAGCCTTGAATGAGTTTTTTCTGGGAACTCTTCTGACTGTTTCTGAGGAGACTGGAGTGGGGATGATGCTGTTGATGTAATGGGTGGCCTGAACAGCATTTGCAGCCTTGCCAGTGGTGATTTGGGTAAGGATGGCTCTCTGAGAGGTAGATGAGAGCTTAGAAGGATGACCACCAGAGGGGGAATCCAGGTTTGGATGAAGAGCCCTGAGTGTTCTGGATACACTAGACTGGCTGAGGTTGAGTTTAGAGGCAATATTGTGGGTAGAATAATGATTGGAGGCTAGGGAAAGAATGTTTTCCTTCTGAGCAAAGGAGATGGGATGCATTAGAGAATATTGAAGTATGAAGAATGCTAGTCCTAATTAAATACTATAATTTAGGGTCCCATCAAGGGTCACATCACCTTAGAAACCATCTGTCAAGTTTTTGACATTATACAGTTGGTGGAGCATCAGATTCTAATATTTCTGACTACCCCTCACAAAACTGAGTCAATGAGTCCCTGAATTAAAATAATCATATCTCCATGAGGGATGATTAAAATTACATAATTCTTTGTTTGTTTGGTAGCCCTGATTATGTATGTTATTCGGTACACCAATACCTTGTTTGGTTTTGTTGTTTATGGGAAGCTATTCAACAATGAATCAAAAAGTCCAAAACATTGACTCAGTTTTGTGAGTCACTGTAGGTTGTGGAAAGAGTTATAGAGGATAGATGGTGGTCAGAGATAGATAAGGACAGGATGGCTGCTTATGTGAGCAAAAAAAATTTTGTGCTGACCAATCACATGCTGCCTGAGGACAGTCAGTACTTCAGTTGGGAGGAGATGATATGGCTCCCTATCGCCCTGCATGCATATTACCACTTTTTTTGCAATTGTGTGCACCTCCTAGATGGCTTCTGCACACTTTGCACAGTGCGCTTTTGCATGCTTTCATGTGCTTTTATGCACCTTTGCATGCTTCCGTGTGCTTTCACGTGCCTTTGACCGCTTAGGTGCACTTTTGTGCGCCTTTTACATTTCTACTGCGCTTTTGGATCCCCCTTAGCTGCCTGCTGTCATGCACCCTAAATGCGCCCTGTTGCACTTCAAACCACCTCCGTGTGCCCCCCCCCACTCCTTATCTGCCGTTTTCAGTTATTGCGTGCTCGATGTGCCTTTATGCGCTCCTTTTATGCTTTACTTGCAACCCACATTCTTTGCTGCGCACTCACTGCACTATTCCTACCATCACACAATTCACCACTTCAAATGCACTGCGCATCGCAGCTTCCATCTTATTGGCGCATTTACTTGAGGCATACTGTGATTCCAACATGAGCGGACTGCGCATTCTTGCATAACTGGGGCACTTTGCGCCTATTTGGCATTGGACTGTATGCACTTGGGCACTTTCATATAATCCCAGCGCTTTGGCAGTATTTGGCCTCGCACAGCATCTCCTTATAGTTCTTCTGCATTTCCAATCAGCATCGCCTTATCTGGTAACTGGCACAGGTCAATCACATCATTATTACTAAGGCACAGCATGCGACACATAACACTGAAGCAGATTAATTGGGAAGAGTGCACAAGATGTAGAGTGCACCAAAAATAGTGCATCACACTGGAACAGTTGGGTATTGGATTATAGCGTGTGCAAATCTTATTGGTTGAGGCAGCAGCATAGTGCAGTCAGGTTTAGATGGGCAAATGGATGCACTTGTGGGTAGCACATGGCGCTTTCTATTTTTATACTTTATTTCACTGTTTTATCACATAAGCCATTTGTACGTAGTAGTGGACAGATAGAGAATCCAGAGGATCTTTCCTCCCCTCATAGTCCATAGTTCAGTCAGCGTCGCACATAGTCTGTGCACCAGCATCCAGTCCATGCACCTTTGTAGTGCACCCTTCGTATAGCCGCATTTGCATATCGTTTGCATCCCCTCATCGTATTGTTGCGTTTCATCCTTGCATTGCATCCTTCATCCTCGTTCAAGTACTCATACAGTGCGCCTTTCGTATAGCTGTGTTTGTACACCATTTGCGCCTTTTTTCACATAGCCGTGTTTTGCACACCATTTGTGCCTTTTTCCACCCCTTGCGCTTTCATCCCATTTGCATCCCCAACCTGTGCACCACCTTCACAGTACATCCCAGTGTCGTCTTCGTCCCACTACACCTTCCATCTTCACCACCCTCATCGTTGCGCACTTTTGTGCTCCCATTGCACATTTTTCCACACTGCACATTTTTGCCTCTTTGCATTGCACACTTTCCTGCCACTGCGCATATCTCCCCTTTAGCGTACACAACTGGTGCACACATTGAAAACCGCTGTACCAGCCTCCCCATAGTCTTAGCGCCCTGAAGAACGAGCCGAGGCCCTCTAAGCGAACTCCCCCCTCACCCCGAGCATGCCTGCAGTCATAGGTTAAGTATTCACCCCTTCTGTTGAGACTCTGAACTGAGTACCAACTGAACACATCAACATGCAAATACAAAGGAGTGCGGAAAAATTGTCCAACCATCACTTTCCTCCTCCCAACTGAGATATTGACCATGTCCATCGATAAAAGAGTAAGAGATAAAATGAAGTGCACACCATATAAAAAATGGGAAAGGCTCAGTAGATCATCATGGCCGGTAAAACCCATGGGTTGCACAATCACGGAATGTATCCAGATGTGACTTCGCGAATAGGAAAAAGGTAACGTAAAAAAAATGAAAGAAAGCAAAGTGTACATATAAAAAGGTGAAGTATCCATAACGGTGTGCGCGGAGTGCTAGTTGCGCACCTCATTGGTGCTTTCTTCATCCTCAGTGCTATCTCCTTGTGCTTCTTCTTCGTCAACTGCTTCTTCATCTTCTGTGTCCACTACTATGGACTCTTCCATCTCCCTCAACCGCATTGTAGTGATATCGAGCACTATGTCAGGAAGCGCAATGGACTTGCATGCATGGTATGGCAGTAGGCGGAACACGGCTACTGGCCTGTCAAATACCATCCCATTGAGCTTGCAAACAATATATGTGCTGCCTCGATTGCGCGACACTATAACTAGAGGACCAAGATAATGTGCACACATTTTGCAGTTAAGGCTCTTCTCGATCACTGTGTTGCACATAAGGACTAAATTGCTGCACTGGAAGTCAAAACTGCAGATGGTTTTTGAGTGCACTTTCTTGAAACAAAATGCCGCTTTGTGCCTTTCTGCATAGATGTGGGAATGGATGCACGCTAAGTCTTCTGGATGCTTTTGCAAAGTGCGCACGTGCCACGCGATCAAGTCTGTAGTGGAGAGTATAGAATCTGGGGGTGGGTTAAGATATGTCACTTCAATGATATCGAGAGGGATTAGAGGCTGCGCGCCCCTCACAATGAAGTATGGCAAAATGCCAAGATGCTTCTGAACTGTGATGTGCTCTGCCCAAAAGACTGAGTACAGTGCATTGAACCACTTTGATTCTACTCCATCTGCAGCTTTGATAAATGCTTGATGCACATCAAAATGTGCATGCTCAACAGTTCCATTAGCATGCGAGTTATAGCCAGATATGCGGATGTGATTGATATGGTAGCGCTTACTGAGATAGGCTAGCACTTTGATGAATGGCTTGCTGTTATCGGTAACTATCTCACACAATGCGCCCCATCTGCAGATGAGGTCTTGAAACATCCAATCACCAAGTGTGCTCGCATTTTCTTTAGGAAGCCCATGGAATTCTGGCCAAGTCGCAAGCGAGCAATGCCCTTGGATGATATAGTGCCACCCTGCTGATACTGGTAAGTGCATCGTGTCAATATAAACTTTACTGAAGAGAGGCGCAGGCATTGCGATGACCGGTGGTATTAGAACCTTCTGCGTTTGCTGGATCTGGCAAATATGACAAGTGTGCATGAACCAAATGATGTCATCCATAACGTTCGGCCACCAAAAGCACTCGAGCAATGCGGAGCACATCACATAAAAGTGCTTGTGTCCAATGTTGTCATAGATGGCATGCAATATCGGTAAGCATCTAGACTGCCAAATAACAAGCTGGTGAGCACCATGCACATTGTGCTTCCATAGGTGTGTCTTGTCTTTGAAAAATGCACTTGCGTAGTGCACAAGTGCACTGTACTCAGAATCTGTGAAGTCGCTAGGGCGCATTAGGGTATCCATCCAAATCCACACCAAATCTAACTTCTCATCCTCTGCATCTGCAGTTGCACTCCTTGGAACTTGGCTATAGTCATCATCATAAATAAGTGCACTATTGCACGCATTTTGTGCATTTGCACTTGGCTCTGGCTGCATTAGCATGAGTGCTTGTGCGTCAAAGGATACGTATTGCGTGCATAAAGCCATGTAGCGCATCAATCCAATCCTCAAACTCTTCATCCTCTTCTCCTTCTAAGTCCTCTGGCTGCTTTGGCTGATGTGAAAGCCCATCTGGACCATGCACCGCTCCCCTAACATGCACAAGTGTAAAGTGGAATGTAAGGATTGAGACGATCCACCGGTTAATGCTAGCGGATGGTTGGATATCGGGGTTTTGTAGCATGCCCTTGATATAGCACGCGTCAGTCTCCACAATTAAGTTGCACACACCTATAATATAAAGGCGCAAACTGTGCAGTGTGCAGTAAAGCCCATAGATCTCTAGCTTCGGTTGCGAAAAGCACGCTTCTCTGTTGTTGAGCGTAATTGAGCCGAACTGGTTGTAAATGCGCATTTTTGCATCTGTGCTCTTTTGCAGGCAAAGGTAAAAGCCGACCGCTATCTGGGAAGTGTCGACCGCAAGGATAACAGAGAGTTCTGAAGAATAATTGATCGGTTGTAGCACAGGACACTCTAGTACTGCTTGATTGATGTCATTTTGTGCCGCTATCTGCTCTGGGCCCCATTTGAATGGAGCATCCTTGCACATAAGCCTTGTGAGCGCATTAATGTGGTGTGCATAATTGCGGATATAAATGTGCATTAAACCAACTGTTCCCAAGAATGTGCACACTTCTGAAAGTGTGTGGCATGCACCCCAATTGCAGATAACATCTACCTTGTCGTGTTCGGGTTTTCTACCTTCTGGTGTGCAGTAATGGCCAAGGATGACAAAGTTCTCAGTGCACAGTGTGGATTTCATCCCAGAGAAAGTCCTGCCGCTGTATTTCATGCGCTGCACAATGTGGTTCACATTCTGGAAGTGCTCCCACACAAAGCACCTTATGCCAGGGTTTGCAGTGAGCACTTCACACGATCCATCTGGTAAAATGTAGCACTTTGAAGGCCCCTTGACTGGAACATTGTCAATATAGGGAACGGTGTAATCTGGAATCTCTGGCTGCAGAATATAGCACACATCGTCATGGAAGATTGGTACCAAGTTTGTCCAACCCATTGGCAATGTAACGAGGTGCATTGTGCCATATGGCATCTGGAATGTTGTAAGGTTGCGCAACGATTCTTTGATTAAGCGCTCATTGTATCCCACATATAGATCAAGGATGGCGCCACATGTGTGCCCTGTAAACTGCTCTGTGAGGTGCTCAGGTGTAGGGGTGATGCTGGAGTGTTTAATGGTAATGCAATTAAGCGGCTCGAGGCTATGTACGATGCACAGTGCTTTCCCATCTTTCTTGAGTGTGCAGAACCAGCACGATCTATATGCCGAATTTGAGTGCTCATAAATGCCTGAGTCTATCTTCTTCCGGATAATAGCACAAACTTCATTGTATATGCCTGGAGGAATGGGGATGTTGCATTCTATCCAAGGGGCGTGCGGAATAACCGGAATTTCTACTGGGGGGAAGAATGCAGTCTTGAAGCTGCCATGCTCATCATCGCTCCATGCAAAGGCTTCATTCTGCAAAGACATCAAGTGGTGCAAAACCCTCATCTCCTCTGGTAATAAGAAATCAGTGTGGCACTTTTGGAGCGCTTGCATGCGCTCTTCAGTATAGCGCCCAGTTGGGGTAAATGGTGGCAGGTTTGGTAAAAGTGCAGGAAGCGCCGCTAGCGGATTGCCTATAATGTTGTGCTCAATGCGGAATTTGTTTGGGATGGGCACAATAACTGGTTTGACTTTTCTAGCAACTGGTTTATACTTCTTCTTGGTTACTATACCCTTTTGCGTGCGCATGTGCACTTTCCTAAAATGTGGCTGGAATAAGTGCCACAGGGTCAATTGAATTTAAGAATGCCTGCGCATGGCTGTTGGTACACTGAGATAGGTAGAGTTGAGAGATAATAGAGGTTGAAGAAACGGAAGCGGAAAATGGAATAAGCGCAAACGCGGAAATGTCACAAGATTGGGTATCAGAGTCGAATGTTATGATAGAGGCAGCTTCTCCTTGGTCTGCAATCAATTCCTCGAAGCCTGGTGAAAATTTCTTTGTGGGTTATGCTGAATAGCAAAGTGCGGTGTTGCTGGAGCTAGTAAGAAGTGGCGCAGCTTTTCTCTAGGCTTTGTTGGAATGGTGGAGATGGCACCTGTGTTCGGATCGCAAATCATAATCGTTTGCACCTCGTCTGCAAAGTTGCGCATGATGGAGCAACACATCGAAGGGGCACCCTAACAGAATATCATAAGCAGGTGAACAGATAACATGAACTTGCACATAGACAATGATGTCTCCAATGCACGTGGAAACATTGTGCGCAAGCCTAAGCGACTCATCTACCTCTCCATTGGCTGATTGCATGTATAAATGAATGCACGGGTCGTACTGAAGCCCAAGACGATGGCAGACCACTTCTGACATTGTGATAATTTGCGAACCCGGATCTAAGATAGCTTCAAAGTATTCTTGGTTGTCAATTAATAAATCAATAGAACGAAGCGCATGCGACTCTTTTGCAACCTTCAAAATGTCCAGGTTTTCAATTTTGCCTGGCTGGAGATGGGCAAGGTACTGTTCAAATGGATCCTGCAACACAATAGGAAGCAGTGCTGCAATTGCCATGCTAACTGGAGGTGTCACATTAAGCGCTTTATTTTCTGCAAAAGGCGCGCGCACATTGCAGCACACAAATGGCATAACACTCGCAAGGTTGGTAGCTACCACTTCTGCACTGGTAGCTGCAATGCGCTTTGGGGTTACTTGTTCTCTATGGCACTGTCTGAGATCGGGCAAAAGGGATAGGAGCTCTTCATGCGAAACTATAATGGAGGGCGCCTTCATGGTGTGGACATATACGTCATCAACAATCTGTGGGTTCTGGATGGGAACGACAGTGCAGTATGATGGCTCTTTGCCTTTGGAAGTGTTAGCTGGTATGTCTGGTTTATCTGCTGCTGTGGGCGCAAAACATGCTTTGGGAATGTTGGAATAGGGATGTATGGGCATTTCATTGGGCGCTTCAGTTGCGCTCACAGCAGGTTGCATGGCTGGGGACTCGATACTGTCGGCGGATGCAATGTCTATGGTTGTAGAATGCGCGCTCTCTTGATTGGATGTATTGCGCAGTGTGCGCTGCAGAATTTCGACGCTGTCGAAGACTTGCCTCTTCTGAAGTGCCATCAACTCCCGCTCGAGCGCATCGATGTGCTCTTCCTTTGTTAGTTGTGCATTTGGTGCACTTTGCATATATTCTGCTGCAGGCGCTGAAGTGGCAACATACGTCAACTGTAAAGGTGCTGCTGGAGCTGAACGAGGCGCTATATTGTAGATGAGCTGTGAACTGGTATTTGATGAAAGTCAACCAGTGGCAATCTGCCCTGGGTTGCGCTTATGCCATTCCTTGATGTGCTTGCCCAAGAAGTTGCCTGGAATAGAACGCGGCACCAATGCCCCACCTGGGAGTACAATGCGCCCTTCCACATTTTGCCTACACTTTCCTTCACTAATAAGGTGCTCAATTGAGGTGCACTCAGGGATATAATGCCCTGTCTGACCCCAACCATTACACTTGTCATTGTTCGAGTGAGGTGCGCCATTTCTGCCCTCTCTGTGCGATGTGCTCAATGTGGTAACTATTGTCTGTGTCATGCGCTCAAATAGGACTGAGATGTCTTCTGCTTTGACTGCGGGTGCACTAGGTTGTGGCTGGGAAACAGGTGCACTGGGTGCTAAGTAGGGTGCATACATATCAGAGGTTTGTGCTGTGAGCCCAGTAAGTGGCTGGAAATAGCGCACTGGGCCTTCAAAGATAAAGTCAATTGCATTGCGAATTGCATCTAATGAGTATGGCACGTTTGCAGGCTGATTCGGTACTGCAATCGCAAGGCAGCTCAAAATGTGCTCGAGCTGGTCTGGTCGAAACACCCTAACAAACATGCGGCTTTGGTCATAGCATGCCAATATGCCTTGCGCAACTAAGTATTCGCTAATGTTAAAAAATGCGCAGTAATAGCGTGCAATTTCTTCTGCAGTTACAAGGCCAATGCATGCAGTCTCACCAATAAGCTTGTCCAGGTCGCTAATACTCCATTTACTGCCATCTCTAGAGCCAGGATAAAGCTTTAGGACAGTGTCTTTGAATGCACCATAGTTGTGTGTCACGCTATACTCCGGTAGCAGTTTCCAAGTATCTGCAGTATTGCTGTCCAAATAGCACACAGTGTGGAACTTCTTATTGGTCTCGTTGGTGATGTTACAATCACGGAGGAGTTGCACAAGCTCCTCAAAGTACTTCTGGAGTTCACGTGGTTTTGCAGGGTCAAAACACAGCATGTTTTGGTTAGATGCGGATGGCATATGCATGGTAGCCATAGTAGGTGGAATAAGGTGTGTAGAGTTAAGTTCTGGTAAAAGTGCAGCAAAATTCGAAGGCGGGGAAGAATGCAGTGATGCGGACAGAGTTAATGTAGGTAGGGATAATTCAGGTGAAGGTGGAGGTAAAGACAGTGCAGACGAGTGATGCGTGTTGTTTAGGAAGAGTGATTTGAATACTGGTATTTCCCCAAGCTGGAGTGCAGTTGCTAACAGCTCAGAATGGAGAGTGTGAAGGTGGTTAATGTTGAAGCGAAGGGCGAGCCATTGGAGGTCTAAAATATGGTCTGATAAACAGAAATCCCTTGTGGTGGGCTCCAGAAATGATGTGTTCAGTTGGTACTCAGTGCAGAGTCTCAACAGAAGAGGTGAACACTTAACCTACAACTGCAGGCATGCTCAGGGTGAGGGGGGAGTTTGCTTAGAGGGCCTCAGATCGTCCTTCAGGGTGCAAAGACTATGGGGAGGCTAGTACAGCGGTTTTCAATGTGTGCACCAGTTGTGTACACTAAAGGGGAGATATGCGCAGTGGCAGGAAAGTGCGCAATGCAAAGAGGCAAAAATGTGCAGTGCAGAAAAATGTGCAGTGCAGAAAAATGTGCAGTGCAGAAAAATGTGCAATTGGAGTGCAAAAGTGCACAACAATGAAGGTGATGAAGATGGGAGGTGTTGGGATAAAGATGGCACTGAGATGTGCTAGGTGACACAAAGGTTAGGGGTGCTAATGGGATGAAAGCACAAGGAGCAGAAAAAGACGCAAACGGTGTGCAAAACACGGCTATGCAAATAGGTGCACAAACAGTGTGCAAACACAGCTATATGAAGGGTGCACTATATGAGTGCTTGAACGAGGATGAAGGATGCAATGCAGGGACGAAATGCAACAATACGATGAGGGAACGCAAACGATATGCAAACATGGCTATATGAAGGGTGCACTACAAAGGTGCATAGACTGGATGCTGGTGCACAGACTATGTGCAACACTGACTGAACTATGAACTATGAGGGGGGGAAAGATCCTGTGGATTCTCTATCTGTCCACCTACTATGTACAAATGGCTTATGTGATAAAAATGGTAAAATAAAGTGTAAAAATAGAAAGCGCCATGTGCTACCCACAAGCGCATCCATTCGCCCATCTAAACCCAACCATGCTATGCCGCTGCCTCAGCCAATAAGATTTGTGCACCTATATCCCACTACCCAACTGTTCCGGTGTGATGTGCTATTTTTGGTGCGCTCTAGGTCTTGTGCACTCTTTCCAATTAATCTGCTTCAGTGTTATGTGTTGTGTGCTGCACCTTAGTAATAATGGCGTGATCAGCCTGTGCTGGTTACCAGATAAGGTGATGCCAATTGGAAATGCAGAAGAACTATAAGGAGATGCTGTGAAAGGCCAAATACTGCCAAAGTGCCAGGATTACATGAAGGCACCCAAGTGCGCACAGTCCAATGCCAAATAGGCATAAAGCACTCTGATTATGTGAGAATTCACAGTCTGCTCATGTTGGAATCATGGTGCACCTCGAATAAATGCATGAGTAAGATGGGAGCTGCGATGTGCAGTGCACCAGTGTGGTGGATTGTTGTGTGTGTGATAGGGATTGTGCAATGAGTGTGCAGCAGGGAATGTGAGTGCAGGTAAAGCATAAAAGGAGTGCGCAAAGGTGCATCGAGTGTGCAATAAATGTAGAAGGCAGATAAGGAGTGTGAGGGGGGCACGCAGAGGCAGTTTGAAGCACAATGAGGCGCATTTAGGTCGCACAATGATTGGCAGCTATGGGGAACCAAAAGCGCAGTAGAAATGCAAAAGGCACACAAAGGTGCACCTAAATGGTCAAAGGCACGCAAAAGTGCATGGAAGCATGCAAAGGCGCATGAAAGTGCACAAAGGCATGCAAAAGTGTGCTGTGCAAAGTGTGTGGAAGCCATCTAGGAGGTGCGCACAATCGCAAAAAATGCTGTAGTATGCATGCAGGGCGATAGGGAGCCATATCAACGTCTTGGGTGAAAGTCCTCAGTGATTACTGGAGGCAGCAGAGGAGGAGTGTCAGTCACATCATCATGTGCCTTTTGCTCGCTTGGTACATCATCATCATCATTATTTTCTAATGATGGAGGAAGGAGCAGATTTTGTGGCGGTATAGAATCATCGCCATCCATTTCAGATGAGTGGTCATCATCTTCTGGTTCTGGAGGTAGAAAATCACCAAGGTCTGTCTTGGCAGGAGTTTTAGCTCTGGGACAGAATGGGAACAACATTTCATCAAATAGTGCTGTAGCACCAATGAATATTGCACCACTAGGTTGCATAAAACAGTATGCTTTAATGCCATCTTCTAATCCAAGGTACGTCATTAACTCTGATCGAGGAGCTAATGTGGTTGGACATTTCTCCTTGAATAGATAGACATAAGCACTGCAACCAAAAACCTTCAGATTGTTTAGATCTGGGTGGACCTTTGTCAGGTCCTCAACCAGTGTCAGCCATTTCAGGTGCCTTATCAGAGTTCTGTTGTATAGGTGTGTTGCATGTTCAATGCAAAATTCCCACCATGATTGTGGTGGCAGCTGGGGTAAGCACTCAATCAGTCTTCTATTCAAGAAAACACGTTCCATAATCTCAGGCAAAAACACTCCTTCAGAGTGGTTAACCCTAGTCAACCTAGGTTTTTAAGTGCAGCTCACAGGGAGCGCAATGTAGCTCACGAAGAGCACAAGATTATAATTTGGAGACAATAAAGTCAACATCATTCACAGCCAGTTAAGGCATGTTTGCGATGTGCCCAGCAGGGCCCATAACCTGGTGGAGCAGACTATATATGCTGCACAGAGGAAGAGACAACACGTTCCTTATAACCTACCTGGGGTTTAGTAAGTCTTAGAGCTAGGGTTTAGCAGAGGTAAGAACACTGTATATCTACTACAGTACAGGTTCTCCTTATCCATAATAAAGCGAGATCGGTCATGTGAATGTGGCGTGGGAATGATGACAAACTCCGAAGGGGTGGGAATGGCATCATGCCATGAGACTCTAGAGAGAGGTGAGAAATGATGACAAATATAACAAGGTGTGGGAAGTAAATTCTCAGCTAATTTTTTGCCACCTCGAACTTTTTTTTCTGGGTCTGGGCTCATTTTCTATGTACAATAATGTCTGAATAGCATGTAAGGAGCTGTATTGCAGTATTTGCTGAATAGAATTTGACAAAGTAGCTCAACCGTTGATACAGCTCCCTATCGCCCTGCGTGCATACTACAGCATTTGTTGTGATTGTGTGCACCTCCTAGATGGCTTCCGCACACTTTGTGTAGCGCGCTTTTGCACGCCTTTGACCGTTTAGGTGCGCCTTTTGCATTTCTACTGCGCTTTTGTTTCCCCATAGCCGCCAATCATTGTGCGCCCTAAATGCGCCTCACTTCAAGCCACCTCCATGCGCCCCCCCCCATGCTCCTTATCTGCCTTCTACATTTATTGCGCGCTCGATGCGCCTTTGCGCACTCCTTTTACACTTTACCTGCAACTCACATTCCCTGCTGCGCACTCTTTGCACAATCTCTATCACACACAACAATCCACTGCACCGGTGCACTGCGCATCGCAGCTCCCATCTTACTGGCACACCTACTTGAGGCACACCATGATTCCGGCACAAGCGAACTGCGCATTCTTACATAACTTGGGCGCTTTCACATAACCCAGGCGCTTTGGCAGTATTTGGTCTCACACAGCATCCCCTTATAGTTCTTCCACATTTCCAATCGGCATCGCCTTATCTGGTAACTGGCACAGGTCGAGCACGCCATTATTACTAAGGCGCAGCACACGACATATAACACCAAAGCGAATTAATTGGGAAGAGTGCACGAGACTTAGCATGCACCAATAATAGCACATCGCACCGGAACAGTTGGATATTGAGCTATAGGTGCGCAAATCTTATTGGCTGAGGCAGTGGCATAGTGCGGTCAGGTTTAGATGGGCGAATGGATGCGCTTGTGGGTAGCGCATGGCGCTTCCTATTTTTATACTTTATTTCACCATTTTATCACATAAGCCATTTGTACATAGTAGCGGACAGATAGAGAATCCAGAGGATCTTTCCCCCCCCCCTCATAGTTCATAGCTCAGTCAGTGTCGCACATAGTCTGTGCACCAGCGTCCAGTCCGTGCGCCTTTGTAGTGTGCCCTTCATATAGCCATGTTTGCGCATCGTTTGCATCCCCTCATCATATTGTTGCGTTTCGTCCCTTGTGTTGCATCCTTCATCCTTGTCTGTGCACTATCGTAGTGCGCCCTTCATATAGCCGCATTTGCGCACCCTTTTGCATAGCCGCATTTTGCGCACCACCTGCACCTTTTTCTGCTCCTTGCGCTTTCACTCTGTTTGCACCCCCAAACTGTGCACCACCTTCACAGTACATTCCAGTGTCGTCTTTGTCCTGTTACACCTCCCGCCTTTATCATCCTCATCGTTGCACACTTTTGCACTCTCGTTGCGCATTTTTCCGCACTGCGCATTTTTGCCTCTTTGCATTGCGCACTTTTCCGCCACTGCGCATATCTCCCCTTTCGTGTACACTACTAGTGCGCACACTGAAAATCGCTGTACCAGCCTCTCTATAGTCTCCGCGCCCTGAAGGACGATCCGAGGCCCTCTAAGCAAACTCCTTCCTCACCCCGAGCATGCCTGCAGTTGTAGGTTAAGTGTTCACCCCTTCTGTTGAGACTCTGCACTGAGTACCAACTGAACTCATCATTATCTGGAGCCCACTGCGAGGGGTTTCTGTTTATCAGACCATATTTTAGACCTCCATCGGCTCGCCCTTTGCTTCAACATTAACCACCTTCGCACTCTCCATTCTGAGCTGCTAGCAACTGCGCTCCAGCTTGGGGAAATACCAGTATTTGAATCACTCTTCCTAAACAACACACATCACTCGTCCACGCTGTCTTTACCTCCACCTTCACCTGAATCATCCCTACCTACCCTAACTCCGTCCACATCACCGCATTTTTCCCCACCTCCGAATTTCGCTGCGCTTTTACCAGATCTTAACTCTACACACCTTATTCCACCTACCATGGCTACCATGCACATGCCATCTGCATCTAACCAAAACGCGCCGCGCTTTGACCCTGCAAATCTGCGCGAACTCCAGAAGTACTTTGAGGAGCTTGCGCAACTCCTCCGCGATTGTAACGTCACTGACGAGACCGATAAGAAGTTCCACACAGTGCGCTATTTGGACAGCGACACTGCAGACACTTGGAAACTGCTACCGGAGTATAGCGTGACACACAACTATGGCGCATTCAAAGACGCTGTCCTAAAGCTTTATCCTGGCTCTAGAGATGGCAGTAAATGGAGTATTAGCGACCTGGACAAGCTTATTGGTGAGACCACATGCGTTGGCCTCGTAACTGCAGAAGAAATCACGCACTATTATCGCGCATTTTTCAACATTAGCGAATACTTAGTTGCACAAGGCATATTGGCGCGCTACGACCAAAGCCACATGTTCGTTAGGGTGTTTTGACCAGACCAGCTAGAGTGCATTTTGAGCCGCCTTGCGATTGCGGTACCAAATCAGCCTGCAAATGTGCCATACTCATTAGATGCAATACGCGATGTGATCGACTTTATCTTTGAAGGCCCAGTGCACCATTTCCAGCCACTTACTGGGCTCACAGCGCAAAACCCCGATATGTATGCGCCCTACTCAGCACCCAGCGCACCCATTTCCCAGCCACAACCTAGCGCACCCACAGTCAAAGCAGAAGACATTTCAGTCTTATTCGAGCGCATGACACAGACAATAGTTACTGTGTTGAGCGCATCACACAGAGATGGCGGAAATGGTGCGCCTTGCTCGAACAACGACAAGTGCAATGGTTGCGGTCAGACAGGGCACTATATCCCTGAGTGCGCTTCAATTGAGCACCTTATTAGCGAAGGAAAGTGTAGGCGAAATGCGGAAGGGCGCATCGTACTCCCAGGTGGCGCATTCGTGCCGCGTTCTATTCCAGGCAATTTCCTAGGCGAGTGCATTGAGGAATGGCATAAGCGCAACCCAGGGCAGATTGCCATGGGTCGACTTTCATCTAATACCAATTCGCAGCTCATCTACAATATAGCGCCTCATCCAGCTCCAGCTGCACCTCTATAGTCAACGTACGTTGCTGCTTCAGCTCCTGCAGCAGATTATATGCAAAGCGCACCAAATGCGCAACTAACGAAGGAAGAGCGCATTGATGCACTCGAGAGGGAGTTGATGGCGCTTTGCAAGAGGCAAGTCTTCGACAGAGTTGAAATTCTGCGGCGCGCACCGCGCAATACATCCAATCAAGAGGGTGTGCATTCTACAACCACAGACATGGCACCCGCCGACAGTATTGAGTCCCCAGCTTCGCAATCCACTGCGAGCGCAACTGATGCGCCTGACGAGACACCCATACATCCCTATTCCAACATTCCTGAGGCGCATTTTGCGCCCGCAGCAGCAGATAAACCAGACGTACTAGCTAACTCTTTCAAAGGCAAAGAGCCATCATACTGCACTGTCATACCCATCCAGAACCCGCAGATTGTCGACGACGTATATGCACGTGCCATGAAGGCGCCCTCTGTTACAGTTTCGCATGAAGAGCTTCTATCCCTTTCGCCCGATCTCAGGCAGTGCCATAGAGAACAAGTCACCCCAAAACGCATTGCAGCTACCAGTGCGGAAGTGGTAGCTACAAACCTTGCGAGCGTTATGCCATTTGCGCACTGTGAAGCGCGCGCGCCTTTTGTGGGAGATAAAGTGCTTAATGCGACACCTCCAGTTAGCACGGCAATTGCAGCGCCACTTCCTATTGTTTTGCAGGATCCATTTGAACAGTACCTTACCCATCTCCAGCCAGGTGAAATTGAAAACCCTGATGTTTTGAAGGTTGCTAAAGAGTCGCATGCGCTTCGCTCCATTGATTTATTGATCGACAACCAAGAGTACTTTGAAGGTATCTTAGATCCGGGTTCACAAATTATCGCAATGTCAGAAGCAGTCTGCCATCGTCTTGGGCTTCAGTACGACCCGCGCATTCGTTTATATATGCAATCAGCCAATGGAGAGGTAGATGAGTCGCTTGGGCTTGCGTGCAACGTTTCTGCGTGCATTGGGGATATCATTGTCTATGTGCAAGTTCACGTTATCCGTTCACCTGCTTACGATATTCTGTTAGGGCGCCCCTTCGACGTGTTAACGCGCTCCATCATGCGCAACTTTGCGGACGAAGCGCAAACAATTACAATCTGCGATCCGAACACCGGCGCCATCTCCACCATTCCAACAAAGCCTAGGGGGAAGCCGCGCCACTTCTTACCAGCTCCAGCAACACCGCACTTTGCTATTCAGCATAACCCACAAAGAAATTTTTGCCAGGCTTCGAGGAATTGATCTCAGACCAAGGAGAAGCCACCACTATCATAACATTTGACTCTGATACCCAATCTTGTGACGTTTCCGCGTTTGTGCTTATTCCATTTTCCGCTTCCGTTTCTTCAACCTCTATTATCTCTCAACTCTACCTATCTCAGTGTACCAACAGCCATGCACAGGCGTTCTTAAATTCAATTGACCCTGTGGCACTTATTCCAGCCACATTTTAGGAAAGTGCACATGCGCGCACAAAAGGGCGTAGTAACCAAGAAGAAGTATAAACCAGTTGCTAGAAAAGTCAAACCAGTTATTGCGCCCATCCCAAACAAATTCTGCATTGAGCACAACATTATAGGCAATCCGCTAGCGGCGCTTCCTGCGCTTTTACCAAACCTGCCACCATTTACCCCAACTGGGCGCTATACTGAAGAGCGCATGCAAGCGCTCCAAAAGTGCCACACTGATTTCTTATTACCAGAGGAGATGAGGGTTTTGCACCACTTGATGTCTTTGCAGAATGAAGCCTTTGCATGGAGCGATGATGAGCATGGCAGCTTCAAGACTGCATTCTTCCCCCCAGTAGAAATCCCGGTTATTCCGCACGCCCCTTGGATAGAATGCAACATCCCCATTCCTCCAGGCATATACAATGAAGTTTGCGCTATTATCCAGAAGAAGATAGACTCAGGCATTTATGAGCACTCAAATTCGGCATATAGATCATGCTGGTTCTGCACACTCAAGAAAGATGGAAAAGCACTGCGCATCGTACATAGCCTCGAACCGCTTAATCGCGTTACCATTAAACACTCCGGCGTCACCCCTACACCTGAGCACCTTGCAGAGCAATTTGCGAAGCGCGCATGCAGCGCTGTCCTTGATCTATATGTGGGATACGACGAGCGCTTAATCAAAGAATCGTTGCGCAACCTTACAACATTCCAGATGCCATATGGCGCAATGCACCTCGTTACATTGCCAATGGGTTGGACAAACTTGGTACCAATCTTCCATGACGATGTGTGCTATATTCTGCAGCCAGAGATACCAGATTACACTGTTCCCTATATTGACAATGTTCCAGTCAAGGGGCCTTCGAAGCGCTACATTTTACTGGATGGCTCGTGTGAAGCGCTCACTGCGAACCCTGGCGTAAGGCGCTTTGTGTGGGAGCACTTTCAGAATATGAACCGCATTGTGCAGCGCATGAAATATAGCAGCAGCACTTTCTCTGGGATGAAATCCACCTTGTGCACTGAAAACTTTGTCATTCTTGGCCATTATTGCACCCCAGAAGGTAGAAAACCCGAACACAACAAGGTAGATGTTATCCGCAATTGGGGCGCATGCCACACGCTGTCAGAAGTGCGCGCATTCTTGGGAACAGTCAGTTTAATGCACATTTATATCCGCAATTATGCGCACCGCGTTAACGCACTCACAAGGCTTACACGCAAGGATGCTCCATTTGAATGGGGTCCAGAGCAGATAGCGGCGCAAAATGACATCAAGCAAGCAGTGCTAGAGTGTCCTGCACTACAACAGATTGATTATTCCTCAGAACTCCCTGTTATCCTTGCAGTCGACTCTTCCCAGATAGCGGTCAGCTTTTACCTTTGCCAGCAAAAGAGCACAGATGCAAAAATGCGCATTTACAACCGGTTCGGCTCGATTACGCTCAACAACAGAGAAGCGCGCTTTTCACAACCGAAGCTAGAGATCTATGGGCTTTACCGCGCGCTGCGCAATTTGTGCCTTTATATTATAGGTGTGCGCAACTTAATTGTGGAGACTGACGTGCGCTATATCAAGGGCATGCTACAAAACCCCGATATCCAACCATCCGCTAGCATTAACCGGTGGATCGTCTCAATCCTTACATTCCACTTTACACTCGTGCATGTTAGGGGAGCGGTGCATGGTCCAGATGGGCTTTCGCATTGGCCGAAGCAGCCAGAGGACTTAGAGAGAGAAGAGGATGAAGAGTTTGAGGACTGGATTGATGCGCTACATGGATTTATGCATGCGATACGTCCTATTTCACAGTCTTTGGATGCGCAAGCACTTGTGCTGACACAGCCAGAGCCAAACAAAAATGCACAAAATGCGCGCAATAGTGTGCTTATTTATGACGATGACTATAGCCAAGTTCCAAGGAGTGCAACAGCAGATGCAGAGGATGAGAAGTTAGATTTGGTGTGGATTTGGATGGATACCCTAACGCGCCCTAGCGACTTCACAGATTCCAAGTACAGCGTGCTCGTGTGCTACACGAGCACGTTTTTCAAAGACAAGACGTGCCTATGGAAGCGCAATGCGCATGGTGCTCACCAGCTTGTTATTTGGCAGTCTAGACGCTTACCGATATTGTGCGCCATCCATGACAACATTGGACACAAGCGCTTTTACGCGACATGCTCTGCATTGCTCGAGCACTTTTGGTGGCCGCATGTTATGGACGACATCGTTCGGTTCGTGCGCACTTGTCATCTTTGCCAGATCTAGCAAACACAGAAGGTTCTAATACCGCCAGGCATCGCAATGCCTGTGCCCCTGTTCAGTAAAGTTTATATTGATACGATGCACTTACCAGTATCAGCAGGGCGGCGCTATATCGTCCAAGGGCGTTGCTCACTTGTGACTTGGCCGGAATTCCGCAGGCTCCCTAAAGAAAATGTGAGCGCACTTGGCGATTGGATGTTCCAAGACCTCATCTGCAGATGGGGTGCATTGTGCGAGATAGTCACTGATAATGGCAAGCCATTCATCAAAGTGCTAGTCTATCTCAGTAAGTGCTACCATATCAATCACATCCACATATCTGGCTATAATTCGCGCGCTAATGGAATTGTTGAGCGCGCACATTTTGACGTGCGTCAAGCACTTATCAAAGCAGCAGATGGAGTAGAATCAAAGTGGTTCAGTGCACTGTACTCAGTCTTTTGGGCGGAGCACATCACAGTTCGGAAGTGCCTCGGTATTTCGCCATACTTCATTGTTACAGGCGCGCAGCCTCTAATCCCTCTCGATATCATTGAAACAACATACCTTAACCCACCCCCAGATTCTATACTCTCCACGACAGACTTGATCGCACAGTGCGTGCGTGCATTACAAAAGCATCCAGCAGACTTAGCGCACATCCATTCCCGCATCTATGCAGAGAGGCGCAAAGCGGCGCTCCGTTTCGAGAAAGCGCACTCAAAAACCATCCGCAGTTTCGACTTCCAGCGCGGCGACTTAGTCCTTATGCGCAACACAGCAATCGAAAAGAGCCTTAACCGCAAAATGCGCGCGCGTTATCTTGGTCCTCTAGTTATAGTGTCGCACAATCAGGGTGGTGCATACATAGTTTGCGAGCTCAATGGGACGGTATTTGACAGGCCAGTAGCCGCGTTCCGCCTACTGCCATACCATGCGCGCAAGTCCATTGCGCTTCCTGACATAGTGCTCGATATCACCACAACATGGTTAAGAGAGATGGAAGAGTCCATAGTAGTGGACACAGAAGACGAAGAAGCAGTTGACGAAGAAGAAGCGCAAGGAGATAGTGCTGAGGAAGAAGAAAGCGCCAATGAGGTGCACAACTAGCGCTCTGTGCGCACCGCTATGGATACTTCACCATTTTATACGTACGCTTTGCTTTCTTTCATTTTTTTTTACGTTACCTTTTCCTATTCGCGAAGTCGCATCTGGATGCATTCCATGATTGTGCAACCCATGGGTTTTACCGGCCGTGATGATCTACTGAGCCTTTCCCATTTTTTTTGAACTTTGTGATATCGTGTGCGCTTCATTTTTATCTCTTACTTTTTTTATCGATGGACATGGTCAATATCTCAGTTGGGAGGAGGAAAGTGATGGTTGGACAATTTTTCCGCACCCCTTTGCATTTGCGCATCTTTGCGTGGTGCGCGTTTTTTGTGCGCTTGACACTTCTTGCTCGAACGTTGCTTATATTATCTCTTTTCTCTTGCACATATTATTTGGGCTTACAAATTTCGTTTTATGGCACCATGGAAGTGCGCGCGCAGGTTGGCGCAAAGTGTGCACATTCGCGCGCGTGCACACACTTCACTGCTTTGGAGCGCACCATGCATATCACAGACGCAACAAAGAGATTGATTAATATACTATCTAAAACTTATACCATTGTGCAGCTATTCAATAAACTCCAGGAACTCCAGGCACTCCGTGGCTGCACCCAGTTTCGCCTTTGCGTCCGCCTCCACTTTCTCCACACTGCGCAACCGGCTCTTAGCGACCTCTAACTCGATGAGTGACCTTTGGACATCTTCTTGAAGGCGATCGTGCGTGGTGCCCAAGACTGCAACCACCGAGCAGCATTGCGCTAAGTCGAGCACCTCAACATCTTGACCTTGATAAACTGCATCCCCCGAGGTGTTTCCCGATCTGGTTTGGCATGAGGATTGCGTGTGCACACTTGCCTGGCAAACGGTAAGGCAGCGCGGCCTTGGGCGCACTTGCGACGGTGGAGGGGGCGCGTTTTCGACTTTGCGGCGCTTGGATGTGCGCTCTTTCGAGGGGCTGATGAGCCCCGCATCGCTCTCATTGCCCTTGTCAATTTGCGACGCGCCTTTGGAAAGTTTAGCGCAGCATGGAAGTAGGATGAGAAAAAGACAGACCAGAGCGCCCAGTAGCCACTTTCCTGCCTCTAGGAGTTGTGCGCAGCTGTGCGAGGGTGCGCTTCATCCATTTGCACTTTCTCTTACCCTTTGCGCATGGGGCGCACCGTTTTCCATTGACAGAGGCGCACCTAGCTGGTTGGCCCATGCGGCGGCAGTTATCACACTAGCATAGAGAAAGGGAATGGTTTAGTGAGTTTGAAGCATATCCAAAGAAACTTACTGGTCCGCTATTAGCATTAGAGGTGGCGCCAACCCCACTCAGTGGCGGCACTTCGACATATGCGCGTTGCCGCATTGCACGCACCAGGCGCGCACTTGTGCCTTCGTCTGCACTGGCGCTCTCATCGCTATGCTCGTTCTCCCCCTCGCTCATCACCCCACTCTCCCAAGACTCCCCAGTTCCTTCGCCTACAACCTCAGCATCGGTAGCGGCAGAAAGTGCGCACAAAGAGCGCACCAGTGCGACGCATGCCTTTTCGTCCTCCTGCGCCTCGGCGGTATCTATATCGCTCGCCTCGTCAATGGCTCTGAACTCACCTTCCAGCCGCTCCAAGTTAACCTCTGGCGCCTGCAATTCAGCGGTCAAGAGTGCGCGGCGCGCGCTTCCAGCCGCTCCGCCAGCTCGTGCGCCCTACGCTCAAATTCCTCAGACCTCTCTTTCTCCTCAATCATCTTATGCATATCGGGCATCAGCTCTTCGCCCCAAGCAAGCTACTCCTCCACCATGATTCTGCTGAATGTGCTATGCGCCTTCGTGAGGAGCGCGTCGAGTTCTGCGTCATCTTGGACACAGTCCGCACGGCTTTTATACATGTTCTACATGCCCTGACCCTTAGCAACCTGCGCCAGTTATAGAAACACAAAAAGTGCACCAGTTTACTACAAAACCCTTCACCCCAAGCTTGCATCATCGTCTGCTCACTCCCAGCAGCAGGGAGGGTCTCATTGAGGGCCAGGATCGTTTGTCTGAGGGCTAAGGTAAATGCTGAAGCCATCGGATTGGGTAGAGATGGGTTGTGGAAAGAGTTATAGAGGATAGATGGTGGTCAGAGATGGATAAGGAGAGGATGGCTGCTTATGTGAGCGAAGAAAATTTTGTGCTGACCAATCGCATGCTGCCTGAGGACAGTCAGTACTTCAGTTGGGAGGAGATGATACGGCTCCCTATCACCCTGCGTGCATACTACAGCATTTTTTGCGATTGTGTGCACCTCCTAGATGGCTTCCGCACACTTTGCGTAGCGCACTTTTGCGCGCCTTCATGTGCTTTCGTGCGCCTCCGTGCACTTTTGCACGCCTTTGACCGTTTAGGTGCACCTTTGTGTGCCTTTTGCATTTCTACTGTGCTTTTGTTTCCCCATAGCCGCCAATCATTGTGCGCCCTAAATGCGCCTCATTGCGCTTCAAGCCGCCTCCATGCCCCCCCCCCCCCCCACGCTCCTTATCTGCCTTCTACATTTATTGCGCGCTCGATGCGCCTTTGCGCACTCCTTTTACACTTTACCTGCAACTCACATTCCCTGCTGCGCACTCTTTGCACAATCTCTATCACACACAACAATCCACTGCACCGGTGCACTGCGCATCGCAGCTCCCATCTTACTGGCACACCTACTTGAGGCACACCACGATTCCGGCACGAGCGAACTGCGCATTCTTACATAACTTGGGTGCTTTCACGTAACCCAGGCGCTTTGGCAGTATTTGGTCTCGCACAGCATCCCCTTATAGTTCTTCCACATTTCCAATTGGCATCACCTTATCTGGTAACCAGCACAGGTCGAGCACGCCATTATTACTAAGGCGCAGCACGCAACATATAACACCAAAGCGGATTAATTGGGAAGAGCGCACGAGACTTAGCATGCACCAATAATAGTGCATCGCACCGGAACAGTTGGATATTGAGCTATAGGTGCACAAATCTTATTGGCTGAGGCAGCGGCATAGTGTGGTCAGGTTTAGATGGGCGAATGGACGTGCTTGTGGGTAGCGCATGGCGCTTCCTATTTTTATACTTTATTTCACCATTTTATCACATAAGCCATTTGTACATAGTAGTGGACAGATAGAGAATCCACAGGATCTTCCCCCCCCCCCCCTCATAGTTCATAGCTCAGTCAGCGTCGCACATAGTCTGTGCACCAGCGTCCAGTCCATGCACCTTCGTAGTGCGCCCTTCATATACCTGTGTTTGCACACCATTTGCGTCCCCTCATCGTATTGTTGCATTTTGTCCCTTGCGTTGCATCCTTCATCCTTGTCTGTGCACTATCGTAGTGCGCCCTTCATATAGCCGTGTTTGCGCACCCTTTTGCATAGCCGCATTTTGCGCACTGCCTGCGCCTTTTTCCGCTCCTTGTGCTTTCACTCTGTTTGCACCCCCAAACTGTGCACCACCTTCACAGTACATTCCAGTGTCGTCTTTGTCCTGTTACACCTCCCGCCTTTATCATCCTCATCGTTGCGCACTTTTGCGCTCTCGTTGCGCATTTTTCTGCACTGCGCATTTTTGCCTCTTTGCATTGCGCACTTTTCTGCCACTGTGCATATCTCCCCTTTCATGTACACTACTAGTGCGCACACTGAAAATCGCTGTACCAGCCTCTCTATAGTCTCCGCGCCCTGAAGGACGATCCGAGGCCCTCTAAGCGAACTCCGCCCTCACCCCGAGCACGCCTGCAGTTGTAGGTTAAGTGTTCACCCCTTCTGTTGAGACTCTGCATTGAGTACCAACTGAACTCATCACCGTCATTCTTTTCCTATGCTGTGAAAGCTGACTAAGTGAACCTCGCGGGCTGAACAAAATGCAAAAACCTGATCATGACCTCGGCACATGACCCAAATAAAATGAGTTAGACACATCTCTGTATTAGTCAGTAACAAGTTGGATCAATAAAGTGTTATTACAATTGTATAAGTGATGGCATTACAAAGTCAGGTCAGTATTGAAATAAGTTTGAATTGAAAATTGAGTTCAGGACAAAGTTAAATCAGTAAAATATAAGAGTTACAATTAAGTTCATTATGAAGTAAAGGAAATAAAAATTACTTGAATACAGTATGTTTAAAAATTGAGTTCATTACAAAGTAAAGTTAGTAAAATAACAGTTACAAATGAGTTCATTATGAAGTAAAGTCTACGAAAATTAGTCTAGAAATGAGTCAAGTTTGAAAATGAGTCAGTAAAAGATAGGTCAGTAAAATATATAGATCTTTGAAATAAGGCATCAATAAAATAAAATTACAGGTATCATTATGAAGTCAAGTCAATAAAAATTAGTTCAATACAAAATCATTATGCATACTTACTAACAAGTTATAAATTGAGTTCGTTATAATGTAAAGTCAATAAATATTACTTTAATACTGACAAAGTGAAGTTGGAGATTTTTTACAAAATTTAAAGAGAGGAGAGGGAGGTGATCAGGAGTGAGGGGGAGTGAGTGAAGGGGGAAATGGGAAATGAGAGGGAAAGTGGAGAGTGGGTGAGGATAAGAGAGTGGGAGAAGGTGGGGTGGGGTAGGTGGGCATGGGATGGGGATGGGGATGGGGTAGGTGGGCATGGGATGGGGATGGGGATGGGGTAGGTGGGCATGGGATGGGGATGGGGTAGGTGGACATGGGATGGGGATGGGGTAGGTGGGCATGTGATGGGGATGGGGTAGGTGGGCATGGGATGGGGATGGGGTAGGTGGGCATGGGATGGGGATTGTTGAAATTAAATCCTCATACATGCTGCATACATGAGGCCATGCATGCAGCACACACATGTTACTGCGCTTACTGCGCATACATGTGGTAAACACATTCCCGAGTCATGTGACATCCTTACTATTATGTATATAAGGAGAACCTGTACTATAGTAGATATACAGTGTTCTTACCTCTGCTAAACCCTAGCTCTAAGACTAACTAAACCCCAGGTAGGTTATAAGGAACATGTCGTCTCTTCCTCTGTGCAGCGTATGTAGTCTGCTCCAACAGGGATGGGGTAGGTGGGCATGGGATAGAGATGGGGTAGGTGGGCATGGGATAGAGATGGGGTAGGTGGGCATGGGATGGGGATGGGGTAGGTGGGCATGGGATGGGGATGGGGTAGGTGGGCATGTTGGGGATGGGGATGGGGAAGGGGATAAACACCACAACCCCCCCACGTTGACTTGGGGCCAACGGTCCCAAGTCAACTGAAGAGTTGCATACCATCTAAAAGTGAAATAAAAAGTTGTGCATCCATGAATAAAATGCAGTGAGGTGTTCATTAGAAAATGAACCACCACTTACACATTCACAGACTGAGTCAAAAAATGCAATGAGATGTTGATAAAATTAATGAACACAGTGAACCACGTGTGCCGAAGGCACATTTAAAAACCTTGTATACATAATAATAAGGATGTCACATGACTCAGGAATGTGTTTACCACATGTATGCGCAGTAACATGTGTATGCTGCATGCATCTTGGAGTTTTTAATTTCAACAAGGGAGCTTGGAAGCTCAACAAGACTATGCAGCGAGATGTGTAGGCAACATGTCGGAAGATGGTGCCGCATAGGTCAAGGCTATGTGGTCAGGATCCCGCACGGTGATTAGCTTTGTGTAAACAAACAGTCTAAACCCAATTTTCGATTTGTTAGCACACGATTCTCACGTGACTCTATATGACCCTTTTTCTTGGCCAATGCACTAATACTTATTGTCCGAGACATTATGCAGGTCGCAGTGGCGTTACAGCAGACCAGGTGATGACGTTATTCGGGAAGCTACTGTAGGGTGACGCGTGAAGGATGCAGTGAAGCGGGATCTGGATACGGCTGCGTAATTACAGAAGTGCAGCTGGCACTCTTAGTACGGTCGGAGACTGGCGCTGGGCCAACACAGCCTTTAGTGTCTTCCTTTTGCGTTCTCGGAGCGTGGGCTGTCAAGCCAGCATGACAGAGAAGGTGCTAGCCCTGATATGTTTTCATAAAAACTGGGATGAGGGATAGCCGAGTGACATCAACAAGATTATTAGTTTATCATAACAGATCGTTCTCTGTTTTCATCTTCTATCTCCATTTTCCCGAGCACCAGCAAGGAAATGTCATACCAGATGATCTGAGATACATTTAAAGCCTTGCCTCGAAACTGATGAGCCAGGAGAGATCCTAATTGCGTGCGGAGAACCTTAAGTGCGACATTCGACTTGGGTGAGATGTGAATCTTGATTTTTCGATCGATGAAAGCCGAGTTGGATATCAACTGATGGTTTGAACGAGTTACTTGGTCATTAACGACGAAATGCAGGACGTCTTACCTTGAAGTCGCATTCTCCACATAGAAGTATCACAGACAAGTCATCTACAGGACCTGTCTCCCAAGCATATAATTTTTTGGAGTGCCTGCGGCGCGATCAGAGTTTGTAAGGAAAATCAAGAGTTGAACATACATCAGGGTAAAGTATGCCAGGTGGTTGACTCCGAAATCGGTTGGTTTCCTGCCAAAGTTGACGGACGAAGGATGGAAGAAAGCATGTTGATTATTAGAAATTGTTCGCATTTGTCCTCTTTCGTCAACAGCTAAAACTTTGGGAAACAATCCAGCAGTCAATGCCGCATTAATGAGGGCAGAATTTCCGGAATTGATATCCAGTTCAGGTGGAATTGTGACGAAGCGTGTACGATGTCGTCCGTAACGTGCTCTAGAGATATATTTGAAAAGCTGAAAAAATAAAACATCCTTCTTACCTGCTGAGTTCACGGATAAACGATTTATCAACTTGAATGAAGCATGAATCTATCAGATATCTAGATCATCGTTAGAGGCGTCCTTGGGAACGTGGGTGAATCGAGATACCCTAAGAACTGTTGCCGAAGCTCCTCTATTTGTTGAAGGTTCTGAGTACGACCATCAGACGACCGTAGGTCAGGATAAGAACCATAGATATACCTGATGACTGAGATAATTTGCACGGCAAAACTTTTTAATGGTTCCCGGATTTGCTGAGGCTCTGCGCCAGCTCGCAAAAGCATTGTGGATGGTCAGGAAATCAGAATTTTCTAAGCAAACCATAGTGGTCACGGTTGAGAACCTCCCACCAGTAAACATGTACTCACCAATTTTGAACGAGTGTTTTGCTCGGTCTGCCTCTTGCTCGAAACCAAATGGTGTTACAAAAGGAGATTTAGAATTTAGTGCCGCCGCGATAGTTAGAGCAGGGTCCAAGCAGCGAAATAAGGTAGCAATTAACAAGAATTTTCCCAGATGAACATCTGTAGGGAGTTTACTGAGCAACCGGCCCATTGGAGTTATTTCTTCGGAGGGCGTCAAAGCTCGGACCTAAAAGAGGGTAAACAGAAGCAGCAGCAGATTGCTCGTTTTTGTGGAGCTTACCTCGACAAGCATAGAGATTGCGCGCTGCACATTGATAGACACAGGTGGATCCAATGCACGAGACAGAACGTCTTCAATCGAAGATCCTAATCTGACTTTCATAATCTTAATGCGAAGTGCCAAGTCTGACAAGCTCAGACGCATCATCTCTGGAAGCGGATGGTCCGCCATCTGAAAGATCCTCTTCTCAAACTTGGCTCCCAGCAATGAAACATAGTTGTTACCTGTGTATCATGCCGTATTTTTGTAAAAAGGTGGAAACACAGGCCACGTTGCACTCGACCTGCCCTCCCTCGTCTCTGTGCAGCATTACTTCTTGCAACAAAGGTTTCCACCAAGCGGCTAATCTGTCGTTTTTCGTCAAATCTAGAGGATCCATTTGTAAAACGTGAGGAGAATGATAGTACAAGAAACAAACCTCATTTCACGGTGCTTACCCGAGTCGATAACACAGGTGATGTCAGGTATTGTGATTCCCGTCTCCGCAATATTTGTCGCTGCGCAGTACTTAGTAGTCTCGCGAAAAACGATACAATTTGAACCCACCAATCACAATTTTACGAATGCCAGGCGGCGGAACATCAAAAACGGCACTTTGATGCTCACTAGAGAGCATCGAGTGCAGAGGGTATATCTTGAAATCGTTGCCGCCGAAAGCTGGGTGCTCGCTAAATATGTCGCTTAAACGACGTATCTCTGCTAAACCGGGCATGAATATTAAAATGGCACACGAATAGGATGCATAGGATGGGTCATCGAAGCATATTCGCTCCAAGAGGCGAATGATAAGATCATATGGGACCAATCGCTCGTCGAGGATGTTGATGGTTGCCGTTGTCTCCGCAGAGTATCGTTTCTCAAGTTTGACGTTCTCCTGAACAACATTATCGTCTTCGTCCTCTCTGGCTGGGGTTTCCTCGATCCAGTCCGGTCGATTTTTACCACGATAAAACTTATCATGAACTAGAGATCTATAAGCGCCGAGTGCGGAAAACGGTGAATACAGACTCACGTCGTCTAGCGTAAGGCGAAGATTCTAATATAGACCATTTGGTATACTCTACCGCGTCTTCTAAAAACTTGACGTCGACGGGGAAGGTCCGCCCAGGAACACGAATTACAGGACATCCTCCGAAAAAGCTCGAAATCTTATCCGCATCAACAGTTGCAGACATCAATATCACCCTGATGTAATAATATATTAGCTTATGTCTATCAAAAGAATCCAAGAACTTGCTTAAGGTCCGATCGTTCTTCTAATAACGATTTAAGAACAATCAGGAGAAAATCTGATTCGATTGTACGCTCATGTACCTATAATAAACAAACATTGAGTTTAGACAACAAGCGGTAGTTCAGTTAAAAGCACTTCGTCAATGATTATGTGCTATTTATCGTGTCAGAATTGGTTTTTTACAGACAACGTATTGCTCACGGTGATCTCATCGAACGCTGTTCCTTGCCCACCCTGACCTGTTCCACCTTCCAACATTCTGAGGGCAATACCATTTGTAACGAAGGCTAGCCGAGTATTCCGCGAGATATTGCTTTCCAGACGGATTGAATACCCAACAAGAGAGTTGGCAGTTCCAACAGCATTTGGAACATCCCCAAGCTCGCGAGATACACCTGTGTTTAATATGTGAGAGTTGTCCGAAGAATGGCAAGAACGACGCGAACGTTGTGCTAGAGAAATCGCGGAGATGCGCCTTGGCTCCGTACAATATATTTTACATGGTCTGCCCCGGTAAAGCTGATCTTCGAGTATGAAAGCAGGAACTTGAGTGGACTTCCCGCTAAAGCGAATTAATCACGGCAGATGTTGTTTTGGTGTAGGCACAACTCACCATCCTGTCTCACCGCTCAAAACAAGGACTTGGGATTTCTCCAGTTGTTGAACCACTTCTGCGCGATATTGGGCAATAGGTAACAGGTTGCGTTGATTCTGTTTAGGGATCAGAAGGGAAGAACAATAAGTAGATGTCTCGACTCACAAGCATCTCCTGATAACTTGCACTAGCTTGTCGGGCTCGGAAGTCGGAGGCGATTTGCTCCGATAGAACTTCGCTATTAAGTGGTAAGGTGGGAGGAGTGAACAAATTCTTGGTGTGAAGGGCTGGTTGAACAATTCTCTCATTAGGCTAAACAGTATCGGAACAGTATCGGTCAAAATCAAACAAACATGACATAAATGAAACCCACCTTATCGCTGACCTCTATCTTGGATTCAAGGATGGAAAGCAATTTCTCCCAAACATCACAATTGATTCTCTGATCTCTGACCTTTCTCGTTTCCTCGAGTTCGTTCCACAGATCTCGGAACACGGCAGGAAGTAATCGGAAGAATGTTTGGCTGCCAGGAAAGGTTGATACGCTAGCAGCAAATCCTTCAGTTGGCGGAAAGGTCAATGCATGGAGGGCAACAGTTGCGATGTATTGTTCTGCTTGTCCATCGTCATGACAGGCAACGTTTTCCATAAGCCATTCGTCCATTTTCTTCCCCTCCCATCGAATGCTGACGCAAGCTCGTCGAGCGCGACTGCCACTTGATACGATGCCGTATCCGATGGCTGCATAGCGGTCTGACTTTGCGACAGTTTCTGTCAGTAACATTTTGGGTGTGCGACCGGACCAATGTCTAGGCATTGCCATGTCACGAATAGTAATAGTCTTTCCTTGGGCATCAATTTCTGTAGTCGGCATGTCATCCAGGAGCTCAAACACTCCTCCGGTAGTCGAGTCCCCGCTATCATCGGCAAAAATGTCCGGACTGGCAGTAGACGTCGATAGCTGTGGCTGGAGTTCAGGTGCTCGTTTCGGCATTGACTCATCAATGGCCGCCAAGGGGGTCACCCCGCGTAGTTCATCCCGAAGGGTGCGTTCGCGAACCTTATCTCGTTCAACTTCATACATAGCTTCTGCCTCCTGTTCGTCGAAAAAATAGCTGTTCTTCAGAGCGTGAAGCCGCATGTCGAGTTCGTGCACTTCATTTGCATCAACTTTACGACCAAGTTTCCTAAAAGATGTAACCTTGTCGTGCTGTAGTCTCAATCGAGCATACTGAATGGCGAGGTCATCAATATCCAGAGATTCGGGGCCACTGTCAAAGCCATCATTGGACGAGATATTTTCCGGGTCTGGATGGTCCTCGGCAGTGGGAGACTGGGAAGGTAACGAACACGATGGAATGAAAATTGGGGCATTAGCATCAAGACGAAATGACGGTTTGGAAGTGGCTTTGATCTTTGTCGCAGCTAGAAATTCTGCGGGAGTGCGTGATGTAATTGTCCGAGAAGCAGGTCGGTTTACAGAAATCCGAGGAGTTTTTGGCTCAGAGCCCTCAGTAATCCCTGCGAGACGTAGGAATACATGTTATTACAATCATATAGAGAGCATGAATATCGTACGCTTGTCTTCTAGTTCTTCTTCCGTGCAGTGTAAGCACAACTAGCAAATCGATCGTTAGACAATTAGTGGGAAGAATTAGATGTTCATTCACCCATTCATAGGCTTCGTCTAAATCGACACTAGGAATAGCACGAAGACACTCTTCCACTCTGGCCTCCGAGAAGCCAAGACGTCTAAGGACTCCATACGTGATGCCAAGCCGGAAAATTGCCTTATCCTCGGGTTCTTGAACAAACTTTTTACCTATGAAATCACACCGTGAGCTTTATCATAGAATTCAGCGACTGCCGTACCCTCCGCAACATCCGACTCCAATGCCAGAGAAATAATACGATCTGTAAGTGATGTGTCAAACGCCAAGGAAGGAAGGGATTTCGAAAATCGTCGATCCGCCTCTATTGCCTGAGCAAATGAATGAGGCGCGCTCAGAAAAAAAATGTCAGGACATACCTTGATGGTCCTAGGTAGTTCCCAAGATGTTGTAAGTCAGACGTAAGTCGGAGAGTCTTTAAAATACCTTGCTATCTCCTTCTCGGTCTTTTCTTGTAATTTATCTACCAGGTACTGTGGCGACTGCTCCCCGGTTCTACATCCCTCATTCTGAGCTGGGCCAGCCTCGTTCGTCTGTTGTTCAACTTTCAACGGCTCTTCAACATCATCATGACTATCCACGTCTGGTACCAACTCCAGGGGAGGGATTTTCTTGGGGACCGACGTAGTTGCGAAGCCGCGGGCCACTGGCCTCAACTGAGTCTTCTTCTTCTTGGCCATCCCAGACGGACCAAGAGTGTTTGAGGTGTAGAAATTGGTTGAACTTCGCCCTGATGATAGGGTTGTGTAGTGGTTGTTGCTATTGCAAAGACTCTTTAATCCGCCTCGCTCGGCCCTGCCTCAACCCCCCAGGAAACCGAACCCGCGTGAAGCTTAGCAGTACTGCAGTGTGTCGGCTGTAAACGTAGTAGACAGTGAAAAGTCTCTATGCGCATGAGCTTTATAATTCACGAAGTCACTGCACATGAGGGGTCCAGATGAGATTGTAAATTTCAAGTTTCAACCTTACTATACTGCCTCCGGATCCATCCCGGAAAAATTTCAGGGTTCAGGATTATTGTACATAACTGTCTGGCTCGGCCGACACATAATGTAGTATGAGTAGCAATATGAGTATGCAACAGTATTAGTATTATTATGCAAGTCCTACATTACAGCATTCGAATTTAAAAAACAGTACCTCCAATGACTGCATGATTTATTTATGCGGCTGGCTCCTTGACAGACGCTGCCTTCTTGGTGACCCCTTTCTCCGAAGGTTTTCTCGACTTGCGCCCACGAGTAGTACCAGTAGTTCCTGTTTTACGTTTCTTTCCTCGGGCACTGCTAGGGTTAGGTGTATCAGCGTCGATGACATCAGAAGGCATAGCCGTGGCTGTGGTTCCGGCATGGCCAAAGAAATTATCTTCCTCATCGTTCCAGAGGTCTTGTACAGGCCCTCCTACGGAGTTGCTTGTCCCCTCGGTACCGTGGTTTCTTGCCATACTCGGAGACGTTGAAGTATTCAGCGTCGCCAGCTGTTCGTCGTTCAATAATAATTGGACGATTTCACTCGGTTTCGTGACATCCGTAAAGTTTTTGTTTCCCACCACGATATCTTGCACCTTGAAAATATCTCAAAATACTGGCATAACAAAAAAACTCAAGGCTCACATCTTTTTTGACTCGCGCTAATTGGACAATGCGCTCGTCAATTGTCCCCTTGGTGATAAGGCGATATACTGTGACTTGACGGGTTTGACCAAGACGATGTGCACGGTCCATTGCTTGTGCGTCATTAGACGGGTTCCAGTCATGATCATAAAAGATGACAGTATCTGCTGCAGTGAGATTGATGCCCAAGCCACCAGCTCGCGTGCTGAGCAAGAACACGAAGATGTCAGGCCTGGCGCGCAACACATAGTTCTTAGCATCTGCAACAGATCCAGAATACAAAAACCAACCGTGTTTGCCAATCAATGACCATATCCCGTCTGTCTTCAAGCTTTGAAGAACCATCGAGTCGCAGATATTTGTATTGTCGATAAATCAGATATTCCTCCATGAGATCCATCATCCGAGTCATCTGGAAATAGACCAAAACACGATGATCGCCCGTCTTAAGTTCTTGTAAGAGCGAATCAAGGCGAGAAAGCTTAGCCGAATCGAAGACAAGTCGTTTAGCTTCCGGCACTTGCATGGCAGACGTTGGAAGCTGATCAGACGGCGAACTATCAACCAAACCATTGGGGGAGAGACCAGGTATGCAGATGCCGTAGCTACCACATGCTTGCTCTGAATTTCGGAGTTCCCGTGGCAATCCGTATACGGCAAGTGATTCTAACGGTCCGTCAAGTAAGCGGGATTGAAATTCCATAAACGATCGATTTGTGCACTGCATCGAAATCGGGGGTGCAATAGCAGGCGGCACAAACCACTTTAATTCTGGACGAGATAGGCAAGACTCTGTCCAAGCAGAAGTTGAGATGCCACGAAGGCTCGGAAGACCTTCAGCAATATCCAGGCAAAGTAATGATGATATCAGAGATATCTTGGTCTTACTCTGGGCTTGATGTGCCGCAAAGTCGGAATCACTATTTACCACATGAGCTAGCAGTTGGGTTCCGAACGAACAAGCTCACAGTGTGTATGCCGACTCTCTCACCGCCTTCACCTCTTCTCTAACTGCCAACATTCGTCTACGAACAAGGGGGGATATATGAAGGGTATGGGCTTCCATTGGAGACATATCTAGTGCGCGAAGGAATGAAAAGGAAGATTCTAGTTTCCCCATTAAAAAAAGTAACATTAAAAGCAACACGAAACCTACCACTGGTGTGCAGTGACTGATGTATCCAATCAGTGGACCATATATTCAACATCTTCGGTAAGCCGTTGTCTTGCGAACGGGACCCCGAATTCTCACAAGGGATATTAAAAAGACCTCCGTCTTCGTAGAAAAGCGACGGTATCCAGTACTCGATCGGATTGCGCGTAGAATACGGAAGCGAAACAAATTCGCCTTCACGCCCCAAGGGCCCGGAACGACCGAAGTGGGAGAACGAGAACGGCGCAACAACGTCGGCTCTTTCAAAAAGCTCTGGATGATTACAGACCTATTTTCGTCAGTTAAAAAAACAGTCATCGGACCTCATTCTCGAACCACGTACCTTGCGAAACTGCATTACAAGATTCATCAGCGATCGGGCCGAGTCAACGTCGCCAATGTTCGCGGCTTTTTCTAGAAGATCCGTCACAGAGACATTGGCCAGTAGAGCTTTGTACAAGGCACGTTGCCTCGCAGTGAGGTCCACATATATGTCCTTTTCGATCTAAAGACAGATCACTCGGCGGAAATCAAAACATTATTGAAAGCTGACCTTTTCACTTAATTCGTTCTGCACATGTCGCTTGACTCTTCTTAGCATAAAGGGCTTGAGTATCATATGCAGACGTCTCAGCTGATATTCGTTCAGTTTGCTCCCCTTGTTCTCTGCTGCGTTTTCTATGTCTTTCGAGAACCATTCGTTAAACTCGTCGTGAGAGTCGAACAAGCTAGGCATGATGAAGTGAAGCAATGCCCACAATTCTATGTGATGCACCATTAGGTGGATCACATGGAGACGAAAATACGAATTTACCCTGCATAGAATTTTGGATAGGGGTTCCGGTGAGTAGAAGCCTATTTCGACAATGGAACCCAAGAAGAGTTTTCCATCGTACACTCGAAGAATTCTTGATATTTTGCGCTTCGTCTAATATCATATATTGCCATTTGACGCGCTGAAAATATTGCTGATCTTGCGTTACCTAGGGGAATAAAAAAGTTGGATATCATCCTTAACGCAGTTAAGAGGTACGCACCAGCTGATAGCTCGTGATGAGTATATGAAAGGGAGCATCCTGATTATAGCTGATCTCTTTCTTACTCCAGAACTTCCGCAAAGTGGCTCGATCTTTTACATTACCCCAGTAGGGCAACGCTTTAAGACCAGGTACAAACCGGGTGATCTCCTGCTGCCAGTTGTGAAGGGTTGAAGCAGGTGCGACTACCAGGAAAGGCCCCCAGATGTCATGCGTTTCTGCAAGGTAGGACAACAACGAAATGGATTGAACAGTCTAAATTGCTATCAGGCTGGAGCCAAGGAGGAGAAATTCCAGATACAAGTGGCTGACCTTGCCAAGGCCCATCTCGTCTGCAAGAATGCCATTGATACCCTGCTCATATAGGGTAGCAAGCCAGTTCAAACCCTTCAACTGGTATTCCTTGAGCTGTGCCATCAGCATCTTCGGTTGCACGATGGTAAGAGGTCCGCTTAATGAAGTCGGATTTTGGAAGTTAAACTCGTCGGAATCGACTGAAAACATGAGAGCTCAAACATTGCTCAAAGCGTTTTAACACACTCAACTTACGATCGACGAGCGGTGCCCTGACTGATGCTGGAGAGGTATCATCAGTATCTTCATGAATGTGTGCCTGAGCTTTTGCTAGTTTGAGTGCCTCATTTGTTTTCCTTTCTAGTGCAGCTTGAGTATCGAACTGTTGTGCCCGCTGCTTCGCGAGAGCAATAGCTTCTTGGGCATTGTGTTTCGCATGTCTATGCAGATTGGTCGGATCGTCTGGTGCGTATTTTAGACCACACACAATAAGAGATGAGGAACGGTTATACCATCGTCAAAATCAATATCCTGAAGTGTATCAGGGTCAACATCACCAACGTCAACACCGGCTGGAACGGGAAGCTTCTCTCCGTCGCCTTCAATTTCAGTAGCTACTAAAGCGTAAGCAGCGGATCAATATCCACAACAGAAACAGAAGCCCTCACTCTTAAGTTTACTCCCCACGAAATGGCTGTAGAGTTCAGTTTGGCTAATCAAGAACTCGAGCTTTCGAGCTTGTCTTGCAGCCTCCCGCTTCTCCTCTTCAAGTTTAAGGCGATCAGAAGCTTCTTTCTGTTCGCGTTTCCGAACATCTCTCTCTTCCTTCTCGTTCTTCTTCCAGAACACTTGCATTTCTCGCATTAAGCGCTTCGCTTTGCCTTGGATATCCTTACTCGCCTTGGCAGTTTTCGTCAAAGGCCTCCGTGCTTGTATAGATGCAACCTTGGCTATGCGCTCCATTTGCGATTGTCTGGATTGATATCCTAACGCGTGATATTTGTAGACCTAGGCATAATTGAGTAACAACAAATATGGAATCTAAACGACCTTCACACCTTGGCAACGTCCCTTCTGGCGATATTGGTCCATACTTTGCGCTGGGCTTCTTCTAAGGCCTTGAGCCGTTTCATAATTGCACTATCATCCATTTTCTTTGCTTTTTTTAGTGACGGAATTTGCTCGTCTAGTTCGTAGACAAAGGTTGAAGGGGCGACCACAGGAGATGCAGGTCGTGATATGGCGGGTGTAACATCTGCAGAAGCAGATAGCGCAAGGGAACCTGATTCGAGCTCAAACTCGGACACAAGGCCAAATTTCTTCTTGGATGCTTTCTTGCGTAGCGGTTTCGGCGTCAGGGAAAGACTATCACAGCTACCTTCTCGCTGTATTTGTCTGTCCTTGCCTTTCAACTTCAATATCGTCGACGACAAGAGACCATCAGTCATATTTAACTCTTCATGAACATCCAGATTGCTCTCGGCGTCCTTGTCAAGTTTCCGCTTCTTCAAAGCAGGACCTGTCTTGTCGCCTTTCTTGGGTACCTCGAAATCACTGTTCGTGTCCGACGCTGGACGCTTACTGAACTCCTTGCCCTTGTTGGATTTTTGCCTAGCACGCCTGTCAGGATAGTCATAGTAATCTTCAAGAACGGATCTCTCAAGTTCGTGGGCAGCATCCTCTGCACCAGACCCGAAACGTCCAGTAGGCCGAACTCCACCGTCGTCCTGGGAACGTTCGTAGTCACTTGTGTACCCGAGAATGGGTGACGGGTCCCGGAAACCATCATCATGTCTTGGTGCCTGAATTGCAAGGGATGTAGGGGGTGGTAAAGGCATCCTGTCAATCCGACTTGAATAATAATGTGATATTCGTTGCGCAGTCATCGAGTTGCGGTCCTAGATGTGTCATTAGGGGTGCCAATAGATGGCTACCAGGATCTGCTCACCACAATACTTGCCTCGAACCAATCAGCAACCTGATTCTGGCGTTTTTGAGTCTCTAGCATGTAATCGCCGAGCTCGCCAATCCATACTTCTTCACAGTCCTCTAGATCTGACGAAACAAGGCGCAGTTCCTCGTCAGTCATCCCTTTGCGAACATCAGGTACCTCCTGGTCTAAAAGTTCGCTTCCAGGGGACTGCAAGCGAGTTGATTTGGCTCGTGACGGATATGTGCGATATATGTTCTAGTAGACATGGGTAAGAACGATGATACGGACATGTAACTAGTCGACTGACAGGAGAACCTTCATACGTATATGAACTCTTGCGTTTCTTCCGCCACACTGTATCTTCCCTATGCGGGGTGGATAGAGAATCGTGGTCGTCCGGCGACTTAATGCGATGGCCTTCTTCAGGGCCAGTCCCGCCTGTAGCAAAACATGACACATTGATAAAGGCACAATAAAAACGGTGAGCTTCGCCCACCGGCAGCTGCAGGATGAAAGAGGTGGCTTCGAGCTAGGTTTGTTGGGCGCTCGTGTGCGGGGGATGACCGGCCACGAGATGCACGAGACGTGTCAACGTAGGGAGGATGGAGGGCGGACTGGGATGGACTGGGGTATGCGGAATGAGATGAGCGCACACTGACGGGCATGGGATCATCGTTTAGAATACGGCTAAGGGACATGGGGAATCCAGGAGAATATAAGAAACAGACTTTGGACAAGGATTACAGTGAAAGACGAGGGAAGACGCCAAAAAAGGGCGGAAGGCGTGACAAGCAAGGTCGAGCAAATTTGTCGTTGCTGAGTCCCAACCCGTTCAATTACTTATGGGCTTTCAAACTTGTTTCATGCCCCTGTTATTCCCAAAGTGATGTACGAATGCCCCCAACGTCCTAATACATAATCCAAACTACCGGATTCCATACACTCAGGGATGAATCATCAACTCTGGTCGTACTATTTCATCAAACGCTTCCGGGGTCAAGAAGCCCAGCGATACTGTTGCTTCTTTGAGTGTCGTCCCTTCCTTGTGAGCTTTCTTCGCACATGCCGCAACATCTACAAAACAATATGATAAATCATTTCAAGGGTAGATGATCAAAGCACGGACTGTCATAACCCAGATGGCTGTTGAGGATAGTGGCTAACATCAGCGACTCATTGAGCAGGGTATTGATACGCTTCTCGTTGGCCTTGATGCCAACAATGCAGTTCTTAGTAAATGAACGTGACCCTGATATTTAAATACATTCAGCATCTTCGGGTGAAGAGCTTGTCGATGAAATCAGACCATCTGATAATAATCGGATGCTTCGTAAGACATTTTGAGCGATGACCGGTTTGAAGACGTTCAGCTGTTGAATATAAGCTTTCGAAAGCAATAAAAAAAAATCGAACTTCAAACTGTCCGCTTGCCCCAGCAACGCTGACTACCGTCTGATTGCCTATCACTTGTGCAGCCACCATAGTCAGAGCTTCACACTGGGTAGGATTAACCTTGCCAGGCATAATGCTGCTACCAGGCTCATTCTCAGGCAAACTTAACTCGCCAAACCCGCAGCGAGGCCCTGAGCCAAGGTAACGAATATCGTTCGCAATTTTCATCAATGAACATGCGATCACGTTAAGAGCTCCATGAGTTTCCACAAGTGCATCATGAGAAGCCAAGGCCTCGAACTAAAAGATGTAGTAAGAAATCTACCGACGACTTACAACTGAAACAATTACCTTATTCGGAGCCGTCTTGAATTCCAACCCAGTTAATTTCGAAATTTCGGCCGCAACGTTCACAGCAAAACCGGGTCTGGTGTTGAGTCCCTGCGGGAGCACCATCAGTAGGAGAATAGTTTGTATCCAAGGACGCTCACAGTGCCAACCGCCGTGCCACCTTGAGCAAGAAGACTTAAGCGAGGAAGGACGGCCCTGATCCTATCGATACCATTCGAGACTTGCTGAACATAGCCACTAAATTCTTGGCCAAGAGTCAAAGGCGTCGCATCCTGAACAACATATTAGGCACGACGCCTGCAACAGGACTCCAAAAACACACTGAACCTGCAAGTGCGTGCGTCCAATCTTTATGATGTGATCGAATGACTTGGCTTTGGAATCCAATGCATCACGGAGTTCGGTGAGGGCAGGAATTAAAGATTCGTGTACTTCCGTTACAGTTGCGACATGCATCACAGTCGGAAACCTGCTCGAGATAATACTTTGTTCGGAGCAGTGGAGTGGGAGGAGTGAGGGCGCACGTATCATTGCTGCTTTGACTCATGTTAACGTGGTCATTTGGGTGGACCGGTTTCTTTGAACCAAGTTCACCACCAAGAATCTCGGTAGCACGATTTGATATAACCTCGTCGAATGAAACGCATCAGTACTCTTTGTTTCGTGCTAGATTGGATGGAAGTACTTCATTGGCGTTCATGTTACTTTGAGTGCCACTTCCCGTTTGAAAAACGACCAAAGGAAAATGGTCTAACAGCTTCCCTGAAATAACCTGAAATGGAATGGAATTAAAGATAGTCACATAATCATAATCACATAACTAACGTCGTCTGCGGCCTGTTGAATGGCCTCTGCAATCTTGCGATCCAACCCATAGTTGACATTGACGATGGATGCTGCCTTCTTCACGATCCCAAAGGCTTTGATTAAAGGCGGTGGAAGGCGTTCAGTTGGTCCCCCAATATCGAAGTTTTGTAAGGATCTGATAAATCATTACGCGTTGACCTAGCCCCTGTCTCCATTCATACCTTTGAGTCTGGGCACCCCAGTAACGGTCTGCCGGAACCTGCAGGTCTCCAAATGTATCCGTCTCGGTACGGAAACGTTGATGAGACTGGGATATACAGTTCTGCTTAGTGCATCCAAATGAAAAGAACACTCAAACGTACCATATTCATAAACGACGTTGTACTTGTAGAAAGCAACCTCGTTCCAAATCCGAGTGCCTCCGAGAATAAAAATCACGTGTAAATAAAACAAGAAAATAGAAAATTACCTTGCGAGACATATTCAGAGAAGTGATCATTGCAAACAGAACTGAAAATGCTCGAAGGCCTATGACCACCAGCCGGAGACGTGCAAATCCGGGATTGTGAACATCGGCCATTGCCGTCTGGGAATCAATTACATACCCCTCAAGAGTCAGCTCCGTGGCTTCGTTGTCTACGATACTGAAAAAAATGTCGAGATGAAAATGGTAGCAGAAAAAATCGCGTGATTAACACTCGTACGGGATCCTTTCCCTCTTCCGAATCCGCTTCTTGATGCATGTTATTGTTTTTGGATCTTGTCGCCGTGTAAAATCAATAAACTCTGTGTCAGCTGTGAGCAGTGCTACTATAGCGTCGACATGTCAGCTGTCTTGCGAACCACTCGATTGCATCGACACATTCGATGCCTGGCAACCATCTCCGGTTCATCGCCAAGCAAGTCAGCTTTTAGGGCAACCTTGGAAGCTGGTCCTTCATTCAAAGAGTTCCTTTCCGGAAGGGATAAAGAGCGAGTAGTGCTTAGAAATACCTTAGGGTATGTCAACTCTCAGGATTTTACGTGCATCTTAAGTGTTCTTCAGCCATCGGCTTCCGTCGTATCTTAAGACCAGCATTCCGTCTGGCGATTCATTCAGTAAAATCAAAAAAGACCTCCGGGGACTTGGTCTTCATACAGTTTGTGAGGAAGCTAGATGTCCAAATATAGGAGATTGTTGGGGGGGAAAGAAGAACGCGACAGAGGGTAGAAATACAGCGACTGCTACTATCATGGTGATTTCTTTGTGATTGGAGCCGAGTGCAGAAATTTACCCCTTTCTATAGTTAATGGGCGATACGTGCACTCGTGGGTGCAGATTTTGCTCAGTCAAGACATCGCGCTTCCCACCACCTTTGGATCCCCATGAGCCGGAGAACACGGCTGAAGCCATCAGTCGATGGGGCTTGGGGTACATCGTGTTAACAAGCGTCGATCGTGACGGTGCGAGGGGCTGTTTATCTTCCTCCCTAAAACGCTGATCCCGCTTAAAGACCTCGCTGACGGGGGCGCTCACCACTTCGTTCAGACCATCCGCAAGATTAAACAGAAGTGAGCAATGTCCCTGCAGCCTATATCTCGGACCTCATACGTCGTTACAGGGCGCCTAACATACTTGTAGAAGCCCTGACAGGTGATTTTGCTGGCTGTTTAGATCACGTGTCACTCGTTGCACGATCTGGCTTGGATGTCTACGCTCATAACATCGAAACCGTGGAAGAACTTACTCCCTATGTCCGAGATCGCCGTGCAACATTCAAACAAAGCCTCAAGGTTCTTGAACATGCAAAGAAAGAAGGCGTCCGCATTACAAAAACAAGTATTATGCTGGGCGTCGGAGAAACTACCGAGCAAGTAATGGCGGCCCTCAAAGGTAACGTGGAAGCTGCGAATCGTTGTCTTTTCTAAATTGATTTATAGATCTGCGCAACATCGACGTGGATATTGTGACATTTGGTCAATACATGCGACCGACGAAACGACATATGAAAGTTGAGCGTTATGTTGAACCCAGTGAATTTGACAAGTGGAAGAGGGTGGCACAGGACCTTGGATTCCTCTACGTGGCTAGTGGGCCTTTGGTGAGGAGCAGCTACAAGGTAAGTTGGGGCCGACTGAAGCCTTTATGCTTTTCTTATCGTGACTTCTATCAGGCGGGCGAGTTTTACATAGAAAACATACTAAAGGGAGAGAGCTCAAGGAAGGCTGGGGACATCTTGTCACAAGAATTCGCTTCTCCGCTTTCTTCGATATTGACGGTGGTAGATGCCTGATTTCTTTTGTTGTGCGTACCAATGTAATAATGTGCGGTGGACGTGCATCTGTGAAGACAATAATATAATGAATGTCCGTTTACCCGCCCTCCGTAACGCACCACCTTCTGCTTTTAGAGGACGAGTTCGAGCTACCCAGCGCATATCTAAGTACATTCATACTACCCCACGCCTAGCAGTGCTCACACAGTATATATGTTTGCGCGACGTGCATTACAGGGGACCGGAATATTCTGAGGGCAAGCTGTGATATCTTGAGTATATCTAGTGAGCATATGAAAAGATATCATCTTGGGACATTTCCTATTCTGGGACCATGCAAAAAAAAGACAGAAGTGTCCTTACTTCATCTGCATGTTCAGCCCAGACGGAAATTTTCTTGCCCAGGATCCAAGGGGTACACTGAGTACCAACTGAACCCATCACCGTTGATGTGTTTGGTTGGTACTCAGTTCAGAGTCTCAACAGAAGGGGTGAACACTTAACCTACAACTGCAGGTGTGCTCAGGGTGAGGGGGGAGTTCGCTTAGAGGGCCTCGGATTGTCCTTCAGGGCGCAGAAACTATAGAGAGGCTGGTATGGTGGTTTTCAATGTGCGCACTAGTAGTGTACACTAAAGGGAAGATATATGCAGTGGTGGGAAAGTGCGCAATGCAAAGGGGCAAAAATGCGCAATGGGAGCGCAAAAGTGCGCAACGATGAGGATGGTGAAGGCGGGAGGTGTAATGGGACGAAGACAGCACTGGGATGTGCTGAAAGGGAGGCGCACAGGTTAGGGGTGCAAACGGAGTGAAAGCGCAAAGGGTGGAAAAAGGCGCAATGGTGCGCAAAATGCGGCTATGCAGAAAAAGGTGCAAACAGTGTGCAAATGCAGCTATACGAAGGGTGCACTGTATGAGTGCTTGAACGAGGATGAAGGACGCAATGCAGGGATGAAACGCAACAATACGACGAGGGGATGCAAACGATATGCAAATGCGGCTATACGAGGGGCGCACTACAAAGGCACATGGATTGGATGCTGGTGCACAGACTATGTGCGATGCTGACTGGGCTATGAACTATGAGGGGGGGAAAGATCCTCTGGATCCTCTATCTGTCTGCTACTATGTACAAATGGCTTATGTGATAAAATGGTGAAATAAAGTATAAAAATAGGAAGTGCCATGCGCTACCCACAAGCGCACCCATTCGCCCATCTAAACCTGACTGCACTATGCCGCTGCCTCAACCAATAAGATTTGCGCATGCTATAACCCAATACCCAACTGTTCTGGTGCGATGCACTATTTTTGGTGTGCTCTATGTCTCGTGCACTCTTCCCAATTAATCCACTTCGGTGTTATGTGTCACATGCTGTGCCTTAGTAATAATGATGTGATCGACCTGTGCCAGTTACCAGATAAGGCAATGCCAATTGGAAATGCAGAAGAACAATAAGGAGATGCTGTGCAAGGCCAAATACCGCCAAAGTGCCAGGATTACATGAAAGCGCCCAAGTGCGCACAGTCCAATGCCAAATAGGCACAAAGTGGCCCAGTTACGTAAGAATGCGCAGTTCGCTCATGTTGGAATCGCAGTGCGCCTCAAGTAAATGTGCCAGTAAGATGGAAGCTGCGATGCGCAGCGCATTTGAAGTGGTGAATTGTTGTGTGATGGTAAGAATAGTGCAGTGAGTGTGCAGAAAGAACGTGAGTTGCGAGTAAAGCATAAAAGGAGTGCATAAAGGCGCATCGAGCACACAATAATGGAAAACGGCAGATAAGGAGTGTGGGGGGGGCACGCAGAGGCGGTTTGAAGCACAACAGGGTGCATTTAGGGTGCACGACAGCAGGCAGCTAAGGAGGATCCAAAAGCGCAGTAGAAATGTAAAAGGCACACAAAAGCGCACCTAAGTGGTCAAAGGCACATGAAAGTGCACGAAGGCGCACAAAAGCGCGCTGTGCAAAGTGTGCAGAAGCCATCTAGGAGGTGCGCACAATTGCAAAAAATGCAGTAATATGCATGCAGGGCGATAGGGAGCCATATCACCGTAGTTTATGTCAAAGTTTGGATTGCTACTACCAAGGTCAGAACTTGGTCAGGCAAACATTGGACTTCCAGTTGGACCTGGTCATTGGTGGTTGGAGGGTTTCAGAGGTTTCTGGGCGGAATCCACTGGGCTGTAGCAGGCCAGGTGAAAAGGGGCCAGAGAGGACTTGGCTTCAACTTGTAAGAAGTTGTGCCCTTCTCCTCATCAGTTGTCCAATTTCAGGTGGAGGTGGTTCAGATATATGGAGGGTTTCCAGATGGAGGGTGAGGATAGATTAAGCAGAGGTTTTAGAGTGATTTGAAGTCAAGAAGAGTCAAAGGATTAAGAGATTAAGTCAAGATTAAGTCAAGGATGATTAAGGAATAATATTAGACTGGAGGTGATTAAACACAAGTGAGTTACAATGTGTAGATGAATATACACATATCCATGTAATTTGCAAACTGAAGACTAAGGTGCTTAAATAACAAAGGCCAGAAGAATAACAGAAAAGGCAGAAGTTTACTAATGGGTCTTGGTAAGTGTCCATGACCAGAATTGGTAAGACTGTATCCATAATAAAGTGAGATCGGTCACGTTAATGTGGCGTGGGAATGATGACAAACTCCGAAGGGGTGGGAATGGCATCACGCCGTGAGACTCTAGAGAGAGGTGAGAAATGATGACAAATATAACAAAATGTGGGAAGTAAATTCTCGGCTAATAACTGGGTGACAAAAATTGGCCGAAAAAAAATTTCGGCTATTTTTTGGCCCGATCACATCTGTAATAACGGTTCCGATCATAACAAAAAAATTTCGGCTAAATTTTGGGCCCGATCACAAATGCAATAACTGTTCCCATCAGAACAAATATTTTCCTGATGACAAATCTAATAACTTAGTGTAGGAACCAGGTTTTTTTGGGCCTGATGACAAATAAGGTTACCATGATGACAAATCTAATAACTGAGTGTAGTAACCAAATTTTCGGCTAATGTTTGACCTGCTGACAAATATTATAAGGTGTACCTATCATGACAAATCTAATAACTGAGTGTAGGATCAATTTTTTCGGCTAATTTTTGGCTTACTGGGTGTAGGAACCCAATTTTCAGCTGATTTTTGGCCACTTCTAGCTTTTCTGCTCTCTTTCTGGCTCTGGGCTCTTTTCCAGTGGCGTTGTTTTTGCATTCTTGGGGTATCTGTAGACCAAGGTGAAGCTCTGTGAAGTCCTACCTCCCTGGCTTCTCTTTTTTCAACAAAAAGAGTGTCTGCCAGTTGTTTTTTGGACCTCTCTCAGGGCACAGTGTGCAGGGAGATTGGGCTGGCGGGTTTGCAGTTGCCTCCCCTTCCATTTTTGGAAGTCGCTCCACTATCAACTGCCACTGTTTGCACTGATTTCACAGCCTCCTACAAGAATCTCACCTCCTCTGCTGCTGTAAGAGAGCTCCCCGATTCCCATGGACCCAACTCCGCCCAACACTCCTCGACGGATCCGGACAGCCACGCAGCAAACTGAATGGGACCAACGGACCTTGGATAGCTCTACTTGCCACCGGACTCCACAACACGCTTGCACAATAAACATTGCCCAGCCTTTGCTGCCAGTGCCACCTCCCCATGGTGGTTTGCTGAATGGGAATGACACCGATCCTTTTCTCACCCCTCCACCTCCACCTCCTCAATACAACCACCTTCCTCCTCATTTGGCACAACAGCTGGCAGCACTTCCTCCCCTTCCACAGGTGGTGAGAGGCAGAGGAAGAGGAAGAGGAAGAGGAAGAGGGAGGGGAAGAGGCTCAATTCATGCAGCTCCACCTCTGCCTGTGGTCGCTCCTTTACACAATGCAGCTCTCCCATATTTTTTTCCTGCCCCTCCTGCCCCTCCTGCCCCTCCTGTTTTTGACCCTCCTGTTCCTGCACCTCCAATTCCTGCACCTCCCATTCCTATGGCTTCCGCACCTGCTATTCCTGTTGCACCTCCACCTCCCATTCCTGCTACTCATGCAATCGCCCAGGCTGGGCTGCAAGTTCCACCTTTGGGTCCTCCTCCTGTTTTTGACCCTCCAGCTCCTGTTCCTTTGGTTCCTGCACCTCCCATTCCTGTCGCTCCTCCGATGGCCTGGCCTGGACATCAAGTTCCACCAGTTATTCCTGCGGTAGCTGTATGTTGGATTACATATTCTTCTATGTGACACAGGTTAATTAACAACATAATACTGATGCAGCCTTTTCTGCCTCCTGTTTTTGACCCTCCAGCTCCTGTTCCTCCTGTTCCTGCACCTCCCATTTCTGTGGCCAATATACCTCTACCAATGGCTCCTCCACCAATGGTTCCTGCAATGGCTTGGGCTGCACTTGCTGTGCAGCATGCAGCACTTCCACCTCTGGCTGCTGTATGTTGAATTAAATTCTACATCATGTGCAATGGTCTGACTGAATAATGATGTAGCCACCTCTACCTCTCCCTCTACCTCCCCCACCTCTGGCTGTTCCTGCTGTTCCTGCTCCTGCTGTTCCTGTAGCCAATGTACCTCCACATGTAAGCATGCTGATAATGTTTTCATCAATTTGGTGACTGACTTGATTATCCAAGATTGATCCTGTACCACCACCACCACCTCCTCTGCCTGTTTTGCCTCCTGCCCGCCAGCCATTTAATTTAGATTGGCCTGTTCATCATCTGGGAAATATGGATGTGGAGTGCCCTGATTGCCATGCTTTGCACTGGATGGCTGAACGTCTTATGAAATCCTCAAATATTCATCCTCGATTCAGCATGTGCTGCCTGAGTGGAAAGATCGCTTTGCCACCTCTTCACCCAGTCCCACCTGAGCTTATACAATTGCTCACTGCTCAGGACGACATTGGAAAATCATTTCGTGATCACATCCGCTGATGAGTTCAGTTGGTACTCAGTGCAGAGTCTCAACAGAAGGGGTGAACACTTAACCTACAACTGCAGGCGTGCTCGGGGTGAGGGGGGAGTTCACTTAAATGGCCTCGGATCATCCTTCAGGGCGCGGAGACTATAGAGAGGCTGGTACAGCGATTTTCAGTGTGCGCACTAGTAGTGTACATGAAAGGAGAGATATGTGCTGTGGCAGAAAAGTGCGCAATGCAAAGAGGCAAAAATGCGCAGTCAGAAAAACGCGCAACGAGAGTGCAAAAGTGCGCAACGATGAGGATGATGAAGGCGGGAGGTGTAACAGGACAAAGATGACACTGGAATGTACTGTGAAGGTGGTGCACAGTTTGGGGGTGCAAACAGAGTGAAAGCACAAGGAGCGGAAAAAGGCGCAGGCGGTGCACAAAATGCAGCTATGCAAAAGGGTGCGCAAAGGGTGTGCAAACACGGCTATATGAAGGGTGCACTACGATAGTGCACAGACAAGGATGAAGGACGCAACGCAAGGGAAGAAATGCAACAATACGATGAGGGGATGCAAACGATAATGCAAACACGGCTATATGAAGGGCGCACTACAAAGGCGCACGGACTGGACGCTGGTGCACAGACTATGTGCGACGCTGACTGAGCTATGAACAATGAGGGGGGGGGAAAGATCCTCTGGTTTCTCTATCTGTCTGCTACTATGTACAAATGGCTTATGTGATAAAATGGTAAAATAAAGTATAAAAATAGGAAGCGCCATGCGCTACCCACAAGCGCATCCATTCGCCCATCTAAACCTGACCGCACTATGCCGCTGCCTCAGCCAATAAGATTTGCGCACCTATAGCTCAATATCCAACTGTTCTGGTGCGATGCGCTATTATTGGTGCGCGCTAAGTCTCGTGCGCTCTTCCCAATTAATCTGCTTTGGTGTTATATGTCGCGTGCTGTGCCTTAGTAATAATGGCGTGATCGACCTGTGCTGGTTACCAGATAAGGCAATGCCGATTGGAAATGTGGAAGAACTAAAAGGGGATGCTGTGCGAGACCAAATACTGCCAAAGCGCCTGGGTTACGTGAAAGCGCCCAAGTGTGCACAGTCCAATGCCAAATAGGTGCAAAGCGGCCCAGTTATGTAAGAATGCGCAGTTCGCTCGTGCCAGAATCGTGGTATGCCTCAAGTAAATGTGCCAGTAAGATGGGAGCTGCGATGCGCAGTGCACCGGTGCAGTGGATTGTTGTGTGTGATAGAGATTGTGCAAAGAGTGCGCAGCAGGGAATGTGAGTTGCAGGTAAAGTGTAAAAGGAGTGCGCAAAGGCGCATTGAGCGCGCAATAAATGTAGGAGGCAGATAAGGAGCGTGGGGGGGGCGCATGGAGGCGGCTTGAAGTGCAACGAGGTGCATTTAGGGCGCACAATGATTGGTGGCCATGAGGAAACAAAAGCGCAGTAGAAATGCAAAAGGCGTGCAGAAGCGCACAAATGCGCATGGAAGCGCACTAAGGCGCACTGGAGTGCACAGGAGCACATGGGAGTGCACTTGGGCGTGCGAAAGCGCACTGTGCAAAGGGAGTAGAAGATGTCCAAGCGGTGCGCACAGTCATGAAAAATGCCATAGTATGTGCGCGGGGCAATAGGGAGCCGTATCACCACACTTACAATAATGCACTCGCCATGACTTCTATTGGTCGCAAGATTGATGAGTCGGTCAATGAGGGCGAAGAGGCTGTGAATGATGGTATCGGTCCCTATGTCTACAAACTCCATGGTGAGCTGTTCCACAAGATCGGATCTCTGCTTCCACCAGAGGGTGAACCTCCTGTTTATGCTCAGCTATATATTTACGATCCAGCTGACGCTGTCAACTTTCGCATGGCCAATGCCTGGAACACTCACCTCCATCACCACACATTTCTCACTCTTCAGGACATGCTCCACTGTCACCATCCAGCAGCTCAGATGTACAAGCAGGCTCATGAGCTCACCAGGAACCTGCCTCCACACCAGCAGTGCAAGATAGCTTTGCATTTTGATCAATCCTGTGACCGTCGCCGCTACAATCTGCCCGACGCTACCAACAATGAGATTGCTGTCATTCTTCCAGGTGATGGCGATCAGCCAGAGAGCACATGCGACATCATTCTCTACCGCAGGCATGGCCCTCCCCTTCAGCGCATCAGTGACGTCCATCCCCTCTATCCTGCCCTTCACTATGTTTTGCTGTTTCCTACTGGCCAGCTCCAATGGCACCCTCAAATCGAGTATGCAGCTGTCGATGCCAACAACCGAGTTGGTGCCAGAGTTCACAAACATGTCTCCAAATCCGAATTCTACTGCTATCGCCTCCACCTTCGACCACCTGCTGTCGAGCCCCAGCATATCTTTCTGACTAGAAAGCTCTTTCAGGAGTTTGTGTGCGATGGATGGGCCACTGCTGAGCAGGATCGGTTGCGCTGGATTTTGATGAATCAGGACACCATTCGAGGCGAAGTCTATGTTGGCCTGGCAGATGCTGTGGCTGCAAACATCGATGTGGACACAGAGTCTCTGGGTCAAAGAATCATTCTTCCTTCGTCCTTTGCAGGAAGCACACGTCACATGCAGCAGCTTCTTCAGGATGCATTTGCCATCAATCATCACTGCAATGGAGGCAATCTCTTTCTCACCATCACTGCCAACCTTGCCTGGCCAGAAATACAGGATGCTCTTCGTCCAGGGCAGACTGCAGCAGATCACCCAGATTTGGTTGTTCATGCATTCTATGCAAAGCAGAAGGAGATGATCAAGGATATCGAAACTGGCATATTCGGAAAGGCTGTGGCTTATCTTTTCACCATCGAGTTTCAGAAGCGTGGCCTTCTTCACATGCACTGCATTATCTTTCTCGATGAGCAATCCAAGCTTCGCACCCCCGAGCAGATAGACAGCCTTCTGTCTTGAGAGTTTCCTGACAATGATCCTGAGCTCCTCGACCTCATCAAAAAGTTCATGGTCCATAAACCCTGTGGTGCAGAGAACCCTGCAGCTCCTTGCATGGTGAATGGACAGTGCTCCAAAGGTTTCCCCAAGCCATTCAGGGATCAGACCACCATCTCTGAGGATGCCTATGCCTCTACCAAGTGTCGGGACACTGGACACACATATCAGGTTTGGGGAAAGCAGGTCGACAATCGTTGGGTGGTCACTTACTCTGCCTATCTCATCTGGAAGTACCGTTGCCACATCAATATCGAGTCCATCAGCTCCATCAAGGCCATCAAGTACATCTACAAATATGTCTACAAAGGCCACGATCACATCACCATGGAGTTTGGAACTTGCAACGATGAAGTCAGGCAGTACCTCGACGCTCGCTACATATCTGCATGCGAAAGCATCTGGCACCTCTTCCACTTCACCATGCATGGTGCTTCTCCCAACATCGTCCGTCTTCAGGTCCACCTTCCTGGCCAGCAGTATGTCACTTGGAATCAGAACGGTCCACAGTCTATCCAGAAAATTGTCCAGCATGCTGCACAGTGTGACACCACCCTCACTGCCTTCTTCAAGGCCAATCAGGAGTATCCAGAGCTTGCACAGGTCGTTCTTTACCAGGACTTTCCTTCCAAATTTGTGTGGGATCAAAGGGCTCACAAGTGGAAGCCCAGGCAGAGGGGATTCGCCATTGGAAGGATGTTCTATGCTCTACCCAGTGCCGGTGAATGCTTTTACCTCAGGCTGCTTCTCACTGCTGTGAAAGGGGCTACATCATACGAAGACCTTCGCACTTTTTAGGGCATCGTCACTCCCTCATTCAGAGAGGCCTGCCTTGCCCGTGGCCTTTTGGAGGATGACCAAGAGTGGCAGCAGTGTCTGGAGGAAGCAAAGTCCATGGCAACCGGTCATCAGCTTCACAATCTTTTTGTCACCATCCTTCGTGACTGTGCTCCCTCTGATCCTGTCCACCTCTGGAATACATATTGGCCTCACATTTGCGATGACTTGAGATATCAGCTCCAGCACACCAACATTCGTATCAACCCCACCGATGACGATGTCCATGATTATGGCCTTTATCTTATCAATCAGCTTCTCATGGTCTCTGGGAAATCTCTCGAGAAGGATTGGCCATACATGCCTCAGATCACTCAGAATTGGGATGCCAACATTCAGAACCGGTTGATCGCAGAGCAGCGCAGATACGATGTTGTGGAGCAGGCCGAGTTGGCTGCACACAATCTGGACACTTTCAATCACGATCAGAGGGCTGTCTTTGATGAGATCATCCATGCAGTCAACAACAAGACTGGCCAGACCTTTTTCCTCCATGGTCCAGGTGGCACTGGCAAAACCTATGTTTACAACACCCTCTGCCATCAGCTTCGCTCTCAAGGCAAGATCGTCCTCTGTGCTGCATCGTCTGGAATAGCTGCTCTTTTGCTCAAAGGCGGTCATACTTCCCATTCCTGCTTTCAGATCCCAATCATCATAAACGAGTCATCCACCTGCACCATTTCCAGAGGTTCAACACGGGCACAGCTCCTGCAGCAGACTGACTTGATCATTTGGGATGAGGCACTCATGCAGCATCGTCATCTCCATGAAGCTGTCAACCACACTCTGAAAGACATTCTCCAATGTGACAAACCCTTTGGGGGTGTGCCTGTGGTCTTTGGGGGTGACTTTCATCAGATCCTGCCTGTCATTGAGAAGGGTTCTCGACCTCAAATCGTTGGTGCTTCTTTGCAACGCTCTGTTCTCTGGCAACACATCAAAATCCTTCATCTCAAAATCAACATGCGTTTGAACACAGACGATCTTCAGGAGCACAACTTTGCAAAGTGGCAGTTGGAGGTTGGAAAGGGTGGTCATACAGATGAAGGTGGCACTATCAATCTTCCTGATCATCTCAAATGTCCTCAGAACACCATCGCTTCTCTCATCCACACCATCTATCCTGGCATCTATGATCAGGCTCAGCATTCAGATCAATACTTTTCACAGCAGGTCATCCTGGCGAGCAAGAACGATGATGTCGACGATTTGAACCATCACATTCTTCACAATTTTCCTGGGCAGGAGCACGTCTTTCACAGTGCTGACTCGATTGCAAATGATGAGAATGCCAAACTTCTATATCCCCAAGAATATCTTAACTCCATCAACTGCTCAGGTCTACCTTTGGCGCATTTGGCACTCAAGGTCGGCATCCCTGTCATGATACTTCGCAATCTCAACATTGCTGGAGGGGTCTGCAATGGAAGTCGGGGGATATTGACTTGGATCAGGAATAGGGTTTTGGAGATTCAGTTGATCACTGGAGATAATGCAGGAGAGACTGTTTTCATTCCATGGATGCGACTTTGGCCTATTGAAGGTCAACTCCCCTTCACACTCTCTCGACTGCAGTTTGCTGTTCGTCTTTGCTTTTCAATGTCGATCAACAAGTCACAAGGGCAGTCAGTAAAGCATGTGGGTTTGGATTTCAGGAGTCCTGTCTTTACACATGGGCAGTTCTATGTGGCAATATCCAGGGTCGAGTCTGTCCACAATATCAAGGCAATATGGCCAAGCTCAGAGGATAGTGCAAAGACAAAAAATATTGTATATGATGAAGTGTTATTAGATTAAAATATATATTGTACATATGTAACTACTACTCATAGAAATTAGATTAAAATAAAAATCAATGAACACAGTGAACAACGTGTGCCGGAGGCACATTTAAAAACCTTGTCCATAATAAAGCGAGCATGGTCATGTGAAGGGGTCGTGGGAATGCTGACAAACTCCGCAGGGGTGGGAATGGCATCATGCCATGAGACTCTGCAGAGGTGTGGGAATGTGAGAATGGTGAGAAAGTATGACAAATATAACTCAAAGGTGGGAACTTTTTTCTTGGCTAATTTTTTGCCACCTTGAACTTTTTTTTCTGGGTCTGGGCTCATTTTCTATGTACAATAATGTCTGAATAGCATGTAAGGAGCTATATTGCAGTGTTTGCTAAATAAAATTTGACTGAGGAGCAACCATCATTCCATTTACTATGCTGTGAAAGCTGACTAAGCAAACCTTGCGGGCTGAACAAAATGCAAAAACCTGATCATGACCTCGGCACATGACCCAAATAAAATGATTTAGACACATCACTGTATTAGTCAGTAGCAAGTTGGTTGGCTCAATAAAATATGGTTACAATTTATAAATGAGGTCATTACAAAGTCAGGTCAGTATTGAAATAAGTTTGAATTGAAAATTGAGTTCAGATCAGTAAAATATAAGAGTTACAATTGAGTTCATTATGAAGTAAAGGAAATGGATAAGTCCAAGGAAATAAAAATTACTTGAATACAGTATGTTTAAAAATTGAGTTCGTTACAAAGTAAAGTCAGTAAAATAACAGTTACAAATGAGTTCATTATGAAGTAAAGTCTACGAAAATTAGTCTAGAAATGAGTCAAGTTTAAAAATGAGTCAGTAAAATATATATATATCTTTGAAGTTACCATTATGAAGTCAAGTCAATAAAAATGAGTTCAATACAAAGTCATTATGCAGACTTACTAACAAGTTATAAATTGAGTTTGTTATAATGTAAAGTCAATAAATATTACTTTAATATTGACAAAGTGAAGTTGGAGATTTTTTACAAAATTTAAAGAGAGGAGAGGAAGGAGAGCAGGGGTGAGGGGGTGAGGGGATGAAGTAGTGAGGGGGTGAGGGGGTAGGGGAGGAGGGAGAGGGGAGGAGGATGGATGGAGAGGGGGGGAGGGGGGGAGGGGGGGAGGGAGAGAGGGAGAGAGGGGGGGGAGAAAGTGAAGAGGGGAATGGAAAATGAGAGGGAAAGTGGAGAGTGGGTGAGGATAAGAGAGTGGGAGAAGGGAAGAGGGGGGGTGTGAGAGAGGGGGTGAGGAAGAAGGGGAAAAGAGATGAGAGAGAGGAGAGGGGGAGAATGGAGGGAGGAGGGAGGAGGGGGAGGGTGCATGAGGGGGTGAGGGGGTAGGGGAGGGGGTGAGGGGGTAGAGAAGGGGGGGAGAGGGGAGGAGAGGAAGGGGATGGGGGAGATAGGAGAGGGGATGGGGAGATGAGGGAGGGGATAGGGTAGGTGGACATGGGATGGGGATGGGGTAGGTGGGCATGGGATGGGGATGGGGTAGGTGGGCATGTTGGGGATGGGGATGGGGAAGGGGATAAATACCACAACCCCCCCACGTTGACTTGGGGCCAACGGTCCCAAGTCAACTGAAGAGTTGTGTACCATCTAAAAGTCAAATAAAAAGTTGTGCATCCATGAATAAAATGCAGTGAGGTGTTCATTAGAAAATGAACCACCACCTACACATTCACAGATTGAGTCAAAAAATGCAATGAGATATTGATAAAATTAATGAACACAGTGAACCACGTGTGCCGAAGGCACATTTAAAAACCTTGTCAATAATAAAAGGAGGATGGTCAGGTGACTAGGCCGTGGGAAGTGATGAGGCCATGGGAGTTGCTCTGAGTGGGTGGGAGAGTGATGACCAACTCCGAGGGTCATGAGACAATGATGACAAATATAAGTGAAGGGTGAGAACAAATGATAACAAAAATTTTCGGCTAATTTGGGGCCGGATCACAAATATAATAACTAATGACATCAATTTTGGCTACAATAATAGAATGCAGGAACAACATTTTCAGCTACATTGGGGGGATCAAAAATTTCGGGCAATTTTTTTTTTATTGGGCCTGATGACAAATATAATTTAATTACTGGGTGTTGCCATGATGATAAATTTAAACTTTTTGGCTACATTGTGGGATTAAAATTTTCAGCTAATTTTTTTGGTGGGGGCCTGATGACAAATATATTTTGATTACTGGGTGTTGCCATGATGATAAATTTAAACTTTTTGGCTACATTGTGGGATTAAAATTTTCAGCTAATTTTTTTGGTGGGGGCCTGATGACAAATATATTTTGATTACTGGGTGTTGCCATGATGACAAATATAATAACTTTGTGTAGGATCAATATTTTCGGCTGATTTTTGGCCTGATGACAAATATGATTACCAAGTGTAGAAACCAAATTTTCGGCTGATTTTTGGCCACTTCTAGCTTTTCTGCTCTCTTTCTGGCTCTGGGCTCTTTTCCAGTGGCGTTGTTTTTGCATTCTTGGGGTATCTGTAGACCAAGGTGAAGCTCTGTGAAGTCCTACCTCCCTGGCTTCTCTTTTTTCAACAAAAAGAGTGTCTGCCAGTTGTTTTTTGGACCTCTCTCAGAGCACAGGGTGCAGGGAGATTGGGCTGGCGGGTTTGCAGTTGCCTCCCCTTCCATTTTTGGAAGTCACTCCACTATCAACTGCCACTGTTTGCACCGATTTCACAGCCTCCTGCAAGGATCTCACATCCTCCATTGCTGTAAGAGAGCTCCCCGATTCCCATGGACCCAACTCCGCCCAACTCTCCTCGACGTGCCCAGACGGCCGCACAGCAAAATGAATGGGACCAATGGACCTTGGATAGCCCTACTCGCCACCGGACTCCACACCATGCTCGCACGATGGGCATTGCCCAGCCTTTGCTGATTGGGAATGACACTGATCCTTTTCTTGCCCCTCCACCCCCACCTCCTCAATACAATCACCTTCCTCCTCATTTGACACAGCAGCTAGCGGCACTTCCTCCCCTTCCACAGATTGCAAGAGGCAGGGGCAGAGGAAGGGGAAGAGGAAGGGGAAGAGGCTCAAGTCATGTTGCTCCACCTCAGCCTGTTGTTGCTCCTTTACACAATGCAGCTTTCCCATATTATTTTAATGCCCCTCCTGTTTTTGACCCTCCTGTTCCTGCCCCTCCAATTCCTGCCCCTCCCATTCCTGTGGCAGCTCCTGCAATGGCCTGGACCGAACTTGCTTTTCAGCATGCTGCACTGCCTGCTCTATTTCCTGCTGTATGTTGGTTTATCTTTCACATAATGTATGTTATCTGACAATATCATGATCTAGCCTCCTCCTCCTCCTCCTCCTCCTGTTTTTGATCCTCCTCCTGCTGTTCCTGCTTCTATTGTCCCTCTTGCCAATATCCCTCTCCATGTAGGCTTATATATGTTCTTTTGAGTATATTAACTGACAATAATGATGATGTAGTATCCTGCTTCTGCTCCTCCTGTTTTTGATCTCCCTGCACCTGTTCCTCCTGTTTCTGCACCTGCTATCCCTATTTTTGATCCCCCTGCACCTGTTCCTGCCATTCCTGCTCCTGTTGTCCCTGTTTTTGATCTCCCTGCACCTGTTCCTCCTGTTCCTGCATCTGCTATCCCTGTTTTTGATCCCCCTGCACCTGTTCCTCCTGTTTCTGCACCTGCTATCCCTATTTTTGATCCCCCTGCACCTGTTCCTGCCATTCCTGCTCCTGTTGTCCCTGTTTTTGATCCCCCTGCACCTGTTCCTCCTGTTCCTGCACCTGCTATCCCTGTTGTTGATATTCCTCCACACGTATGCTTATGTCCTTTTTGGTCATGTCTTTATTTTGTGACTGACTTGATTATCCCCAGGTGGCTCAACATATTGATCCTGCACCTGTTCCACTTGGGCCCCTCCCTCCTGCATGCCGTCCTTTTAGTCCTGACTGGCCTGTTCATTATCTGGGGAGAATGGATATTCAGTGTCCCAATTGTCATGCATTGCACTGGATGGCCGAGCATCTCACAGCATCCTCCAATATAAATCCCAGATTTGGCATGTGCTGCTTGAGTAGAAAATTTGTTTTGCCTCCTCTCCACCCAGTCCCACCTGAGCTTCTCCAGTTGCTCACTGCTCAGGATCACATTGGCAGGTCGTTTCATGATCACATCTGCACATACAACAATGCTCTTGCCATGACTTCCATTGGGTGCAAAATTGATGAGTCTGTTAATGAAGGTGAAGAGGCTGTGAACGATGGTGTTGGCCCCTACATCTTCAAACTGCATGGTGAGCTGTCCCACAGGATTGGCTCTCTTCTTCCACAACAGGGTGAATCTCCAGTATATGCTCAGCTTTACATTTATGATCCAGCCAACTTTCGCATGGCCAATGCCTGGAACACTCACCTCAATCACCACACTTTGCTCACCCTCCAGGACATGCTCCACCATCTCCATCCTGCAGTTCAGATGTACAAGCAGGCCCATGAGCTCACCAGGAACTTGCCTCCACACCAGCAGTGCAAGATAGCTTTGCGCTTTGATCAATCTTGTGACCGTTGCCACTACAATCTTTCTGATGCCACCGACAATAAGATCGCGGTCATTCTTCCAGGTGATGGTGATCAGCCACAGAGCACACATAATATCATTCTCTACCGCAGACATGGCCCTCCCCTTCAGCGCATCACCGATGTCCATCCCCTCTATCCTGCTCTTCACTATGTCCTCCTGTTTCCTACTGGCCAGCTCCAATGGCATCCTCAAATTGAGTTTGCAGCTGCTAATGAAGGCGGTGCAAGGGTTCACAAGCATGTGTCCAAATCAGATTTCTACTGCTATGGTCTCCACCCCCAACTGCCTGCTATCGAGCCTCAGCATATATTCTTGAGTGGAAAGCTCTTTCAGGAGTTTGTTTGTGACCAGTGGGCAACTTCAGAGCAGGATCGGTTGCGCTTTATCATGATGAATCAGGACACTATTTGTGGTGAAGTCTATATGGGCTTGGCTGATGCTGTGGCTGCAAATGTGGATGCAGACACAGAGTCTCTTGGTCAAAGAATCATCCTGCCTTCTTCATTCGCAGGAAGCACATGTCATATGCAGCAGCTTCTTCAGGATGCCTTAGATATCAATCGCTACTTCAAGGGTGGTGATCTCTTTCTGACCATGACTGCAAACCCCGCTTGGCCAGAGATTCAGGATGAGCTCAAGCCTGGGCAGACTGCTGCCAATCGCCCTGACTTGGTCATTCATGCATTCCATGCAAAGCAGAAGGAGATGATCAAAGACATCGAGGCTGGGATCTTTGGCAAGGCACTCTCTTATGTGTTTGTGATCGAGTTTCAGAAGCGTGGCCTGCCTCACATGCACTGCATTATCTTTCTTGATGGGGAGTCCAAGCTTCACACTCCTGAGCAGATAGACAGCCTCATGTGCTCAGAGTTTCCTGATGACAATCCTGAGCTGCTCGAGTTGGTCAAGAAGTTCATGGTCCATAAATCCTGTGGTGCAAAGAACCCTACAGCTCCTTGCATGGTGAATGGACAGTGCTCCAAAAATTTCCCCAAGCCATTCAGGGATCAGACAACCATCTCTGAGGATGCCTATGCCTCCACCAGGCATCGGAACATTGGAAAGACATATCAGGTTCAGGGAAAGCAGGTTGACAATCGCTGGGTCATCATATTCACCCTATCTCCTCTGGAAGTACCGCTGCTACATTAACATCGAGTCCATTGCCTCCATCAAAGCTGTCAAATACATCTACAAATATGTGTACAAAGGTCATGATCGCATCACCATGCAGTTTGGGACTTGCAACAATGAAGTCAAACAGTATCTGAACGCTTGCTATATTTCTGCCTGCGAGAGCATTTGGCACCTCTTTCATTTACCTATGCACTCTGCTTCTCCCAATGTCGTCCGACTTCAGATCCACCTCCCTGGCCAGCAGTATGTCACTTGGAATCAGAATGGTCCATGGTCTATCCAAGAAATCATCCAGCATGCTGCACAGCATGACACCACCCTCACTGGCTATTTCAAAGCCAATCAGCAGTATCCAGAGCTTGCACAGGATCTTCTCTATTAGGACTTTCCCTCCAAATTCATGTGGGATCAGAAAGCCCACAAGTGGAAGCCCAGACAGAGAGGGTTCACTATTGGGAGGATGTGCTACACTCAGCCTACTGCAGGTGAACGCTTCTACCTCAGGCTTCTTCTGACAGCTGTCAAGGGTGCAACATCATATGAACATCTGTGCACTTTTCAGGGAAATGTATATCCCTCATTCAGAGAAGCATGTCTGGCACATGGCCTTTTGGAGCATGACCAAGAGTGGGTGCAGTGTTTGGAGGAAGCAAAGTCCATGGCAACAGGTCATCAGCTCCAGCAACTCTTTGTCACTATTCTTCGTGATTGTGCACCCTCTGATCCTGTCCAGCTTTGGAATACATACTGGCCCCACATTTGCAATGACCTGCAGTATCAGCTCCAGCACAACAATATCTGTCTCAATCCTACCAATGACGATGTGCAGGATTACAACCTCTACTTGATCAACCAGCTTCTCTTATCCTCTGGCAAATCTCTCAGCAAGGATTGGCCATACATGCCTCAGATCACTCAGAATTGGGAAGCCAACCTCGAAAACCGGTTGATTGCAGAGCAGCGCAGATATGATGTTATGGAGCAGGCTGAGTTGGCTGCACAGAACTTGGACACTTTCAATCTAGACCAGAGAGCTGTCTTTGAGGAGATCATGCATGCTGTCGACAACAAGACTGGCCAGACCTTTTTCCTCCATGGTCCTGGTGGCACAGGCAAAACCTTTGTATACAACACTCTGGCCCATCAGCTTTGTTCTCAGGGCAAAATCGTCCTCTGTATAGCATCATCCGGCATTGCTGCACTCCTGCTCAAAGGTTGCTCCACTTCTCATTCATGTCTCCAGATCCCTCTCATTATCAATGAGTCATCCACCTGCTCTATCTCCAGAGGTTCAATTTGGGCAAAGCTGTTGCAGGAGACTGACTTGATCATTTGGGACGAGGCACTCATACAGCATCGTCATCTCCATGAAGCTATCAACCGCACTCTCAAAGACATTCTCCAATCTGATCAACCCTTTGGTGGCATTCCTATTATTTTTGGGGGTGACTTTCACTAGATCCTGCCTGTTATCGAAAGGGGTTCACGGCCTCAGATTGTTGGTGCTTCCTTGCAGCGCTCTGTTCTTTGGCAACATATTAAAGTTCTTCATCTCAAAATCAACATGTGATTGAACACAGATGATCTTGAAGAGCGACAGTTTGCAAAGTGGCAGCTGGAGGTTGGAAAGGGTGATCATACAGATGAGGGTGGCAACATTGAACTTCCCAACCATTTCAAGTGTCCTGAAAACACTCTGGCTTCCCTCATCAACACCATCTATCCTGGCATCTATAATCATGCTCAGCATCCCGATCAATACTTCTCAGAGCGGATTGTCCTGGCAAGCAAAAATGATGATGTGGATGATTTGAACCATTACATTCTTCAGAGGTTCCCTGGAGAGGAGCAAATGTTTCACAGTGCAGACTCTATTGCAAACAATGAACCTCTGTATCCACCTGAATACCTCAACTCAATCAACTGCTCCAGTCTACCTTTGGCACACTTGGCACTCAAGGTTGGCATCCCTGTGATGATACTTCACAATCTCAATATTGCTGGAGGGGTCTGCAATGGTTCTCGAGGGATTTTGACTCGGATTCGGAACAGAGTGTTGGAGGTTCGGTTGATTACTGGAGATCATGCTGGAGAAAAGGTGTTTATTCCATGGATGCAACTGCAGCCAATCGAAGGACAACTCCCTTTCACTCTGTCTCGACTCCAATTTCCTATTCGACTGTGCTTTTCAATGTCGATCAACAAATCCCAGGAACAGTCAGTGCAGCATGTGGGATTAGATTTCAGGAGTCCTGTCTTCACTCATGGGCAGTTCTATGTAGTGATATCATGAGTAAGGTCTGTGCACAACATCAAGGCAATATGGCCAAGTGACAGTGGAAGTGCAAAAACCAAAAATATTGTATATAATGAAGTACTATTAGAGTAACATAGAAATGAAGTACTATGTATATAGAAATGAAGTCCATACTTATTAAACATGTTAACACATGACAGTGGAAGTGCAAAAACCAAAATAATGAAGTACTATCAGACTAACATAGAAATGAAGTTGTGACAGTGGATGTGCAAAAACCAAAAATATTGTATACATTACTTATTAAACATGTTAACGCATGCCGGAGGCACATTCCCAACCTTGTCCATAATAAAGCGAGATTGGTCACGTGAAGGTGGTGTGGGTAAATGGATGACAAACTCCGAAGGGGTGGGAGTTCCATGACTAACCCTCTACTGTGAGAAAATGATGACAAATATAAGTTATAGGTAGGAAATGAACTTTTTGGCTAATTCCATTACATTACACATTTCAAAAATTAGCCGAAAAAAAATTTCAGCTATTTTTAGGCCGGATCAAAATTGTAATAATGGTTCCCATGATAATTTCGGCCAAGTTTTGGGCCCGATCACAAATGCAATATAACTGTTCCCATCAGAACACTAATGACAAATATAATAATAACTGATCAATATGGGGATGTTGCCATGATGACTAATTTAATTAGCAACAACATTTTCGGGTACAGTGTTGAATCAAAATTTTCGGCTATTTTTTTTTTTTTGGCCTGATGACAAAGATAATTACTGGATGTTGTCATGATGACAAATTTAATTAGCAACAACAATTTCGGCTACAGTGTTGGATCAAAATTTTCAGCTATTGTTTTTTTTTTGGGCCTGATGACAAATATAATTAGTGGGTCTTGCCATGATGACAAATTTAATTAGCAACAACAGTGTGGGATCAAAATTTTCAGCTAATTTTTTTTTTTGACCTGATGACAAATATTATAAGGTGTTCCCATGATGACAAACTAATTTTCCCATTTGTCATCAATGACAAAGATCATAACTGGGTGTAGGAACAATATTTTCGGCTAATTTTTGGCTTGCTGGGTGTAGGAACCAAATTTTCGGCTGAGTTTTGGCCACTTCTACCTTTTCTGCTCTCTTTCTGGCTCTGAGCTCTTTTCCAGTGGCGTTGTTTTTGCATTCTTGGGGTATCTGTAGACCAAGGTGAAGCTCTGTGAAGTCCTACCTCCCTGGCTTCTCTTTTTTAAACAAAAAGAGTGTCTGCCAGTTGTTTTTTGGACCTCTCTCAGGGCACAGTGTGCAGGGAGATTGGGCTGGTGGGTTTGCAGTTGCCTCCCCTTCCATTTTTGGAAGTTGCTCCACTATCAACTGCCACTGTTTGCACCGATTTCACAGCCTCCTGCAAGATTGTCACATCCTCCACTGCTGTAAGAGAGCTCCCCAATTCCCAGGACCCAACTCCGCCCAACACTCCTCGACGTGTCTGGATGGCCGCGCAGCAAACTGAATGGGACCAACGGACCTTGGATAGCCCTACTCGCCACCAGACTCCACACCATGCTCACACTATGCACATTGCCCAGCCACTGCTGCCATTGCCGCCAGCCCATAATATTGGCTTGCTGAATGCTGATCCTTTTGTGGCTGCTCCTCCACTACCTCCTCAATACAATCACCTTCCTCCTCATTTGGCACAGCAGTTGGCGGCACTTCCTCCTCTTCCACAGATTCCAAGAGGCAGGGGCAGAGGGAGGGGAAGAGGGAGGGGAAGAGGCTCAAGTCATGCAGCTACACCTCTGCCTGTGGTTGCTCCTTTACACAATCCAGCTCTCCCATATTTTTTACAGGCCCCTCCTGCACCTCCTGTTTTTGATCCTCCTGTTCGTGCACCTCCCATTTGTGCACCTCCCATTCCTGTGGCTCCTCCTGTATGTTGAATTGTTCTGTCAGGTGATGGATCGTGACTGACAGTATACTGATGTAGCCTCTTGCTCCTACTCCTGTGCCTCCAATGATTGTCCCTCCTGCTGTCCCTCAACCCATTGCTCCTAGATTGACCTTGGCTGAACTCGCTGCTTGGCATGCTGCACTTCCACCTCTTTTCTCAGCTGTAGCTGTAAGTTGGATTATTCTTGGAGGTGACAGACATTCAACTGACAATAAATTTTGTAGCCTCCTCCTCCTGTTTTTTACCCTCCTGTTCCTGTTCCTCCTGTTGCTGGACCTGCCATTTCTGTTGCTGGACCTGTTCTTCCTGTTGCTGCTCCTGTTCTTCCTGTTGCTGCTCCTGCTTTTCCTGTTGCTGCTCCTATTCCTCCTGTTCCTGCTCCTGCTCCTGTTCCTCCTGTTCCTGCTCCTGTTCCTGTGCCTGCAATGGCATGGGCTGAGCTTGCTGCCCAGCATGCTGCACTTCCACCTTTTGAAGCTGTATGTTGCATTATATTTTACATGATGTGAAATGGTCTGACAGTATGATGATGTAGCCTCCTCCACCTCCACTTCTGCCCGCACCTGTTTTTGATCCTCCTGCTGCTGTTCCCCCTGTTCCTGCTGCTATCATCCCTGTTGCCAATATTCCTCCACATGTATGCTCATATCTTATTTTGTAATTTTTTATTTGGTGACTGACCTTATTCTCCAAGGTCGCTCAGCTTATCGATCCTGCACCACCACCACCACCACCACCACCACCACCTATTTTGCCTCCTGCCCGCCAGCCATTTAATTCTGATTGGCCTGTTCATGATCTGGGAAATATGGATGTGGAGTGCCCTGATTGCCATGCTTTGCACTGGATGGCTGAACGTCTTATGAAATCCTCAAATATCCATCCTCGATTTGGCATGTGCTGCCTGAGTGGAAAGATCGCTTTGCCACCTCTTCACCCAGTTCCACCTGAGCTTATCCAATTGCTCACCACTCAGGACGACATTGGAAAATCATTTCGTGATCACATCCGCACATACAATAATGCACTCGCCATGACTTCTATCGGTCGCAAGATTGACGAGTCGGTCAATGAGGGTGAAGAGGCTGTGAATGATGGTGTCGGTCCCTATGTCTACAAACTCCATGGGGAGCTGTCCCACAAGATCGGATCTCTGCTTCCACCAGAGGGTGAACCTCCTGTTTATGCTCAGCTATATATTTATGATCCTGCTGATGCAGTCAACTTTCGCATGGCCAATGCCTGGAACACTCACCTCCATCACCACACGTTGCTCACTCTTCAGGACATGCTCCACCGTCACCATCCAGCAGTTCAGATGTACAAGCAGGCTCATGAGCTCACCAGGAACCTGCCTCCACACCAGCAGTGCAAGATAGCTTTGCATTTTGATCAATCCTGTGACCGTCGCCGCTACAATCTGCCCGACGCTACCAACAATGAGATTGCTGTCATTCTTCCAGATGATGGCGATCAGCCAGAGAGCACATGTGACATCATTCTCTACTGCAGGCATGGCCCTCCCCTTCAGCGCATCAGTGACGTCCATCCCCTCTATCCTGCCCTTCACTATGTTTTGCTATTTCCTACTGGCCAGCTCCAATGGCACCCTCAAATTGAGTATGCAGCTGTCGATGCCAACAACCGAGGTGGTGCCAGAGTTCACAAACATGTCTCCAAATCTGAATTCTACTGCTATCACCTCCACCTTCAACCACCTGCTGTTGAGCCCCAGCATATCTTTCTGACTAGAAAGCTCTTTCACCAGTTTGTGTGTGATGGATGGGCCACTGCTGAGCAGGATTGGTTGTGCTGGATTTTGATGAATCAGGACACCATTCGTGGCAAAGTCTATGTTGGCCTGGCAGATGCTGTGGCAGCAAACATTGATGTGGACACAGAGTCTCTGGGTCAAAGAATCATTCTTCCTTCATCCTTTGCAGGAAGCACACATCACATGCAGCAGCTTCTTCAGGATGCATTCGCCATCAATCGTCACTGCAATGGAGGCAATCTTTTTCTCACCATCACTGCCAACCCTGCCTGGCCAGAAATACGGGATGCTCTTTGTCCAGGGCAGACTGCAGCAGATTGCCAAGATTTGGTTGTTCATGCATTCTATGCAAAGCAGAAGGAGATGATCAAGGATATCGAGGCTGGCATATTCGGAAAGGCTATGGCTTATCTATTTACCATCAAGTTTCAGAAGCGTGGCCTTCCTGCAAATGATGAGAATGCCAAACTTCTATATCCCCAAGAATATCTTAACTCCATCAACTGCTCAGGTCTATTTTTGGCACACTTGGCACTCAAGGTTGGCGTCCCTGTGATGATACTTCGCAATCTCAATATTGCTGGAGGGGTCTGCAATGGTTCTCGAGGGATTTTGACTCGGATTCGGAACAGAGTGTTGGAGGTTCGGTTGATTACTGGAGATCATGCTGGAGAGAAGGTGTTTATTCCACGGATGCGACTGCAGCCAATCGAAGGACAACTCCCTTTCACTCTGTCTCGACTCCAATTTCCTGTTCGACTATGCTTTTCAATGTCGATCAACAAATCCCAGGGACAGTCAGTGCAGCATGTGGGATTAGATTTCAGGAGTCCTGTCTTCACTCATGGGCAGTTCTATGTAGCGATATCATGAGTAAGGTCTGTGCACAACATCAAGGCAATATGGCCAAGTGACAGTGGAAGTGCAAAAACCAAAAATATTGTATATAATGAAGTACTATTAGAGTAACATAGAAATGAAGTCCATACTTATTAAACATGTTAACACATGACAGTGAAAGTGCAAAAACCAAAACAATGAAGTACTATCAGACTAACATAGAAATGAAGTCATGACAGTGGAAGTGCAAAAACCAAAAATATTGTATATATTACTTATTAAACATGTTAACGTGTGCCGGAGGCACATTCCCAACCTTGTCAATAATAAAGCGAGATCAGTCATGTGACTAGGCCGTGGGAAAATGGCTGACAAATTCCGCAGGGGTGGGAATGGCATCATGCCATGAGACTCTGCAAAGGTGTGGGAATGTGAGAATGGTGAGAAATGATGACAAATATAACTCAAAGGTGGGAGCTTTTTTCTTGGCTAATTTTTCGCCACCTCAAACTCTTTTTTTTGGATCTGGGCTCATTGGCTATGTAGAATAATGTCTGCATGGCATATAAGGTGCTATTGTTACGAAACATGGTACGGACAGTGATAGGTCCACTACACGCTTCAAGGTCTGGAGAAGACTCCCACTCATATCAACACATCACGACATGCACTCCGAAGTACTATAACACCATGAAATTAACTTCGAACCATTTTCACATTATTTCACACTATTTCAGACGGCTTCGAGACACTCTGAATGCTTTCGAACTATTTTGCAACACTTCGAACAACTTCGCAGCACTTTGAATGACTTCAGCCGCCGTATAGTTGTCCACAAACAATTTTGATACACACTGCACATCCAGAACAAGTTATTTCGTCGCATATCGAGCATTACCGGACACGAGGAGGGATTACAAGAGAGTTAGAATGCGATAAGTGCAGTTTTTATGTTTCATGATATATTAAATCAATAGGACAAGAACTCTTACTATACTGGGTCAATGTACATTTTACTTATCATCATTTTTCATTTGTTTTGTGTTTTACAATACCTTTATTGCTGTGTACATTGCCTCATGTTTTACAATTGTTCTTATTTCCTTTTTAGTACTATCTCTTCATTTTGTATATAGACTTGTGTTAGATACTTGGAGAAATAGAACAACGGGGAACAGCACAAGTTACCCTCACAGTTATCGTCTGACTTAAGAGTCGTTCTCTTGAGTCTTAGCTCGCATCGTATCTCTAAAAGTTCTGTGAAATATCACGAACTTCCTTGAAACTATTGTATTTGCTCTCCGTTTTATTGCCCATTGCCTGTCTCCATTTGACAAACACCTCACATTTGTTAAACCTGCTGTTCGATATACTTCGAACCTCTTCAAACTTATTCGAACTATTTCGCACATCTTCGAACTTATTTGAACCGCTTCGCATGCCTTTGAACTACTTTCGAACTCTTTCGAACAACTTCGTACACCTATACAGACTTTTATCCACAGCCCTTACCATTTCGCGTTACTAAACATTATGTTTTGGTCTCAGTGGTGATATTTAGTACCACCTCGCACCCTTCCTCTGGCCTGTGTTATACCATCCAAAGCCATTAGTAGGTTTTGTTTGGGTTTCCGGGTTGAGTATCATCAACGGGACTCTAATTCTTTTTCTTATTGTCTCTATTGTCTTTCTAAACTCGCTCCCATGCTATTGTTTTCTGAACAATACCTATGCCTATTGTCTTATTGTTCTTACCCTCTTATTGTTCAACCATTCTTATTGTCTTATTGTTCTCGATGTACGTACATTCTTATTGTCTTATTGTTCTCAATGTACATACTCGCCTTACTTACATTCCTGCGTGTACATTATTTAAACTGCAAAGTTATGACCTGGTCTTTCATATGCTTCTAACGAGCTATTGATCTAAGTCTCTCTCAGCTGTTACTTACGAGCTTCAGTGATCTGAACCTTTGCTGAACATCGATGCTTACAAGCTTCAACTTATATTTGATTTAGAAGCTTCGACTATAGCAAAAGGTCAAGCTGGTCTTACTCTGCTGACTAAACTCTAGTCTAGGCAGTACTTATTATATGACAATTTTGTTTATGCTGTCTTACATGAACGGGGGAACGGCAGGGCCATGGAAGCAGGCATACCTGAAAGAGAGATACATAGAGTCTAAGCCTTGGGACACATTCCAAGAGTTTATCGCGAAAGTACGTGCAGCATTCTCACCTATTGACGATGCAGGAAATGCGCACACCCAACTCCAAGCACTCTCGCAGGGAGGAAGGGGGGTGGATGAATATATCGCACAGTTCAAGACGCTCGCCTACTGGATGAAGATCAAGGAAGACACTGCCCTCATCGAATACTTCGTCGACAGGCTCAATAACAAGGTGCTGGACAGAGTCTTCAGCATGGAAAACCTGCCTGATATGATCGAGGGGTGGTACATTCATGTGGCGAGGGCTGAGGGACACCTAAAGAGGGCAAAGGCGATTAAGGAAAGAACATACAGTAAGGTAGGGGGAGGAGGAGCAAGCGGCTCTTCGAAGGACCCCAACGCCATGGACATCAACGCGACATGCCTCTCTTATGCAGAGAGGCTCGAACACATGAAAAAAGGAAAGTGCTTTATCTGTCATAAAACAGGACATAGGGCAAGTGATCACAGGGGAGGGAAGGAACCGCCCATGAAAGAAGAAAAGAAGGAGACAAAGAAGACACCACGCGACCACTACACCAAAATCCGAGCACTCATCAATGAGCTGGAGGAAAAAGAAAAGGAGGAGGTGTTAGACTTAATGGTCGAAGAGGGTTTTTAAAATGGTGGCCTGCATCGGCAGCAGAACCTGCCAGAGTAGTTGTCTCAAGCATAATGGTAGTGCAAGTAAGCCATCAATCGATGCGTCTGCCAGTTTATTATTTGCTAGGAGACAAGAAAGCCGAAATCCCTGCCCTGATCGACTCAGGGGTGGGAGAAATGTTCATCGATCACCGAGTAGTCGAGAAGCTCGGACTAAGAAAGATCCCACTCGTCAAGAAGATCCTCGCTAAAAATGTCGATGGAACTCTTAACAAAAACGGAACTATTTCCCACTACGTCTATGTCAACATGGAGATTAGAGGAAAACAGGAGGAGATTAGAATGCTGATAATGGGACTAGGAAAGGAGAGGATGATCCTGGGGTACACGTGGCTCAGGAGGCGCAACCCCATCATCGACTGGGAAAAGGGGACCCTTACCGACAGACAGACCGAAAGGTCCCTTATGGGGAAAATCTGGACCATGATTGAGCGGATGCAGACCACAATTGGTAAGCAAAGTCTCACTATAGATGACAAGGTGCTGATTGCACCGAGAGTAACGTTAATTCCAACTCTCGGGAGGCTACCTAAAAGGAGTGCTGGGGAGACCTTCAGGGAAACCCACCTCGCTGCTGCCGAGCACATGAAGAGTAGGCTTGGGACTTTCATCTCACAAAAGGACTTTGCACCATGGACGAACTCGATAAAGATGGATCACACCCAGCAATGGACACGGCAATGAACACCCATCCCGAGATCAATCCATGGATCTCCATACTAGACAACTCCGACATCAGCTTATCGCTTGATACTAAGGGGAATAATGATGGAACAGATGCACTGTTTGCCTACATCTGGGGGGAACCAATGATCGGGGTATTCAGAACCGAGGAATCCCCCCTTATGATCAAACACAACTACATCCCCCTGAATTACCAGAAACTCAGGCACATCTCATGCATCACTCGATCTCGATTAACTGGCAGGGTCGCTTACTCTAACACCACATACATCTGAGCAAAAACTTCCGTCTCTCAAAGGCTCACTTACAAGAAAGATGGTGACAAGGAAACACACCCGCTCAATGACTTGCTCCCTGACACATACAAGGAGTATCGGAGTGTGTTCGAAAAGGCAGCATCGGAGAGATTCCTTGAATCCAGACCATGGGATCACACGATCGAACTTAAACCCGACTTCATCCCAAAAGACTGTAAAGTCTACCCTATTACCCCAGCGGAACAGAAAAAATTGGATGCATTTATCGATGACAATCTAAGGAAGGGATACATCACCCCATCTAAGTCGCCCATGGTGTCACCGTTCTTCTTCATAGCAAAAAAAGACTCTGATGCACTTTGACCCTGCCAAGACTACCATTATCTAAATGAAAGAACCATCAAAAATTCTTACCCTCTTCCACTGATTGGTGATCTACTCAATAAGCTGAAAGGGGCAAGATGGTTCACTAAATTGGACATCAGATAGGGATACCACAACGTCCGAATTAAGAAGGGCGACAAGTGGAAAGCGGCATTCAAGACCAATAAGGGGCTGTTTGAGCCCAAGGTCATGTTCTTTGGCCTCTGTAACTCCCCGGTGACCTTCCAAGCTATGATGAATGATATCTTCCGGGACATGCTGAATGAAGGCTGGCTGGTAATCTATATGGATGACATCCTTATCTTCTCCAAAGACAAGAAGGAACACGAGGAGAGAACTAGGAGGGTACTAGCGAGACTTAAGGAGAACGATTTGTACCTGAAACCTGAGAAATCTAGATTTGATGTACAGGAGGTCGAGTTCCTCGGACTGATTCTGCGACCAAACCAGCTAGCCATGGACCCGACTAAGCTAAGCGGAATAAAGGACTGGCCAACCCCAACTAATGTAAAGGGGGTTAGATCATTCCTAGGCTTTGGGAACTTCTATAGGAGATTCATCGGCAACTTTGCCACGATTACAAAACCGCTCAACGACTTAACAAGGAAGGACCAGCCCTTCAGCTGGACAAATGAATGCCAAGAGGCATTTGACTCACTAAAAAGGAAATTCTCTGAGGCACCAGTACTGCTGATGCCTGACGCAGGGAAACCATTCATAATCGAAAGCGACGCCTCTAAGTATGCAACAGGTGCCATCTTAAAACAAACCGACACCAACAGAGATTGGCACCCCTGCAGCTATATCTCCCATTCCCTGACAGCAACCAAACCAAACTATGAGATTTACGATCGAGAGCTGCTGGGAATAATACGAGCACTGGAAACCTGGAGGCACTACCTCCAGGGATCCGAACATCCAACAACAATCCTATCAGATCACAAAAATCTAATGTACTTCAGAGTGGCACGGAAACTAAATCGGCGACAGGCTAGATGGAGCCTCTTCCTATTGCAATTTAACCTGCAATTGGTACATGTCCCAGGAAAAATGATGATCCAATCTGATGCCCTATCGTGGTGGGGAGATCACATACCCGATGTTGACAATGACAATGACGACATCACACTACTAAAAGACGAGATCTTTGCATGGACAATAGACACCGAACTAAAGGAAGTACTGGCAGAAAGCATGATGCGGGATGACTTACTAAAAGAAATAGTAAGAACCATCAAGGAAGGAGGAACGCCACCAATCAAGTCAGCGGTAGAAGACTGGAGGATGGAAAATGATGGGATGGTCTTTTTCAAAGACTGATGCTATGTCCCAGATAACAAGGAATTGAGGAGGAAAGTCATGGAAAAGTACCACGACAACATACTTACGGGACACCCCAGCCGGTTCCAGACTCTGAAACTAGTACGGAGAGACTACTGGTGGCCAGGAATGACTATTTTTATCTGGAATTACATCGATGGCTGTGCTACCTGTCAACAGATGAAGGTGAACACACATCTGACAACACCGGGGCTGTCACCTATCAAGTCTAATGCCACCCGACCATTCGCACTAGTAACAATGGATTTCATCACAGATCTGCCGATAAGTGATGGATGTGATACCATTATGGTTGTGGTAGACCATGGTCTTACGAAGGGGGTAATTTTTATCCCTTGCAACAAGACCGTTGATGCATTAGGGGCAGCAGATCTTTATCTGCACAATGTGTTTAGGAGATTCAGCCTCCCAGATAAGATTATATCAGATCGCAACCCACATTTTGCCTCGAATGCGTTCCAAGAACTGGGGAGACTCCTGGGAATAAAGCTGGCGATGAGCACAGCCTATCACCCTCAAATGGATGGGGAAACGGAAAGGGTAAATCAAGAACTTGAGATCTACCTCCAAATCTTCTGTGCAAACAAACCATCGCAGTGGAAAAAGCACCTCACCACCGCCAAATTCACACACAATCAGAAGCACCATTCGGCGATCAAGAACACCCCATTTTACATCATGATGGGAACACACCCCAAGGCCATCCCCACGACTTACGAGAAAACAAACGTGCCAGCTACTGAACAAAGAATAGCCGAACTAGGAAACATATGGCAGGAAGCCCTGGCGGCACACGAGCTGTCCCGACAGGTGATGATTGGATGAAACGGATGAGGCTTCCGCCCATTCACGGTGGGAGAGAAAGTTTGGCTCGACTCGAAGAACTTGAAGTTGGGATACCCAACCAGAAAGCTCACCCTCAGGCACGAAGGACCGTTCCCCATCACACGAGTGATCTCATCCCATGCCTATGAATTGAGACTCCCCTCTCAATGGAAAATACACCCCGTATTCCATGCCTCACTTCTTTCACGTTTCAAGGAGAACAACACCCACAGACCAAATCTTCTTCCTCCACCACCCGATCTGATCGAAGGAGAGTTAGAACACGAGGTTGAAGCTATCCTGGCTCATAAGAGGACGGGCTGAGGGACCCGATTCCTGGTGAAGTGGAAAGGGTACAGCACGGCAGAAAACACCTGGGAGCCAGAGGCTCATTTAAGAAATGCTGCTGAAATACTGGGCGAATACAGATCCACCCACAACCTCTCTCCAACATGAGCCGCCCTCTTCATTTTTACATGAATGTCACACCCGATCCCGACCCCGTTAAAACTTTTGAACTTATTCTCAGCTTTGTCCGAGACATGGATGGCATCCGAAATGAGGAGAGACTGCTCTCTGTGACCAAAGATCATGCACTCCTACACAGCACCATGCAAAACCTCTTCAAAACTTATCGAGCCATCTCCCGCCTTCAGTGCATGTTCCGACGTTTGATGGAAGAGGCCTACCATCTAGATCTGCTCTTGCTCATGAGGAGCTTGGACGAGCAAGCGCTCCATTACAGACCTGGAGAACGGGTCCCCACCCCGCAACAGATTTTTATTATAGAGCCACTAAGTGATGAAGAAGATGGAACGTTTGAGATTGTGCCCGAAGAACCAATGACTTCATCCCCAACCACCACTCCCCCATGTCCACCAGCGCCACCACGAGCGCCCACACCCTATCCGACTCAGACAGCCGCCGAGCACACCCCCGCACTGCCGTGGATGCAAAATTTGATCTGCTTCACCTGCACATGGGTAGGACACTTCTCATCGCACTGTCCTGAGTACCAGTGCCCACATTGCCGATGGTGGTGACCAGAGCATTCTGCTCTCTTTTGTCCCAGCAATCCAACACGTGACAATCTGCCACGTCACCGCACAACCTGAACCTAACTGTCATGATCTACAATTTCCACATCGCTATTGCTCTTGGCACCATCTTCGGTGTGGCCATTCTCATCATGCTGCTCTGTTACGTCCTCATTTTATTTAAAATCATCTCTGCCCCATGTATACCACAACTCACTACATTCATTACTGGCACCTCGGTGCGCTTTGCAGGAGAAAACGACATTGAGCTACCAACTCGGGTTTATGCACATGACACCCCGACCCCTACTACCTTCAGCACGTTCACCACGACGACTGATGACGCGACGTCCTTTGACCCTATGTGGATGATCAGAACGTAGTTTCGGATGGGACTCGAAACTTTAGAGGGGAGCTAATGTTACGAAACGTGGTACGGACGGGACTCTAATTCTTTTTCTTATTGTCTCTATTGTCTTTCTAAACTCACTCCCATGCTATTGTTTTCTGAACAATACCTACACCTATTGTCTTATTGTTCTTACCCTCTTATTGTTCAACCATTCTTATTGTCTTATTGTTCTCGATGTACATACATTCTTATTGTCTTATTGTTCTCAATGTACATACTCGCCTTACTTACATTCCTGTGTGTACATTATTTAAACTGCAAAGTTATGACCGGTCAAGCTCAGCTTGACCTGGTCTTTCATACGCTTCTAACGAGCTATCGATCTAAGTCTCTCTCAGCCGTTACTTACGAGCTTCAGTGATCTGAACCTTCGCTGAACGTCAATGCTTACGAGCTTTGACTTATATTTGATTTAGAAGCTTCGACTATAACAGCTATATTGCAGTGTTTGCTAAATAAAATTTGACTAAGGAGCAACTGTCATTCCATTTACTATGCTGTGAAAGCTGACTAAGTGAACCTTGCAGGCTGAACAAAATGCAAAAACCTGATCATGACTTTGGCACATGACCCAAAGAAGATGATTTAGACTCATCATTGTATTAGTCAGTAACAAGTGGATCAATAAAATGTTATTTGCAATTCTATAAGTGAGGTCATTACAAAGTCAGGTCAGTATTGAAATAAGTTTGAATTGAAAATTGAGTTCAGGACAAAGTTAAATCAGTAAAATATAAGAGTTACAATTGAGTTCATTATGAAGTAAAGGAAATAAAAATTACTTGAATACAGTATGTTTAAAAATTGTGTTCATTACAAAGTAAAGTCAGTAAAATAATGGTTACAAATGAGTTCATTATGAAGTAAAGTCTACGAAAATTAGTCTAGAAATGAGTCAAGTTTGAAAATGAGTCAGTAAAAGATAGGTCAGTAAAATATATAGATCTTCGAAATAAGGCATCAATAAAATAAAATTACAGCTATCATTATGAAGTCAAGTCAATAAAAATTAGTTCAATACAAAATCATTATGCATACTTACTAACAAGTTATAAATTGAGTTCGTTATAATGTAAAGTCAATAAATATTACTTTAATACTGACAAAGTGAAGTTGGAGATTTTTTACAAAATTTAAAGAGGGGAGAGGGAGGTGATCAGGAGTGAGGGGGAGTGAGTGAAGGGGGAAATGGGAAATGAGAGGGAAAGTGGAGAGTGGGTGAGGATAAGAGAGTGGGAGAAGGTGAGGGGGGGTGAGGAAGAAGGGGGAGAGAGATGAGAGAGAGGAGGGGGGGGAGAATGGAGGGTGCATAAGGGAGTGAGGGGGGAGGGTGCATAAGGGGGTGAGGGGAGAGGGGAGGGGGGAGGGGAGGGGGGGGAGGGGGGGAGAGGAAGGGGATGGGGGAGAGGGGGATGAGGGAGATGGGGGAGGGGATGGGGGAGATAGGGGAGGGGATGGGGGAGATGGGGGAGGGGATGGGGTAGGTAGGCATGGGATGGGGGAGGGGATGGGGTAGGTGGGCATGTGATGGGGATGGGGTAGGTGGGCATGGGATAGGGATGGGGTAGGTGGGCATGGGATAGGGATGGGGTAGGTGGGCATGTTGGGGATGGGGATGGGGAAGGGGATAAACACCACAACCCCCCCATGTTGACTTGGGGCCAATGGTCCCAAGTCAACTGAAGAGTTGCATACCATCTAAAAGTGAAATAAAAAGTTGTGCATCCATGAATAAAATGCAGTGAGGTGTTCATTAGAAAATGAACCACCACTTACACATTCACAGACTGAGTCAAAAAATGCAATGAGATGTTGATAAAATTAATGAACACAGTGAACCACGTGTGCCGAAGGCACATTTAAAAACCTTGTCAATAATAAAAGGAGGATGGTCAGGTGACTAGGGCATGGGAAGTGATGAGGCCATGGGAGTTGCTCTGAGTGGATGGGAAAGTGATGACCAACTTTGAGGGTCATGAAACATGATGACAAATATAAGTAAAAGGTGGGAACAAAATTTTCGGCTAATGATAACAAAAATTTTGGCTAATTTGGAGCTGGATCACAAATATACTAAGTAATAATGTGTGGAAACAGTATTTTTTTGGCTACAGTGTGGGATCAATTTTGGCTACAATAATATAATGCAGGAACAACATTTTCAGCTACATTGGGGGGTCAAAAATTTCAACTAATTTTTTTTTTTGGGACCTGATGACAAATATAATTACTGGGTGCTATGATGACAAATATAATAAGGGCCTGTTCGGTAACTGTCAATAATTTTGAGTTGCCACTACATATTGTCAAAATTATCTAATATAGGGTTATCATTCAATTTTGTAACATTTGGGTGTTTGGTTGCGCTTGTTTGCACACCAGGTGACTTTTTTTTTGTCAATCCCTCATGGCGGGTGACAATGGCGACTCTGGACAGGCATCCTGGAGCAACGCTGCTGAACTCTTGCTCATCGAGCATCTACTTAAAGCCATTAGCGAGAACCATCAGTCTGACAACAACTTCAAGCCGTCTGTCTACACCAGTGTTGCCAAGCACCTCACTGTGAAGGGTCATTCTTTCACGTCGAAGCAGGTCAAATCACGTTGGACATGGGTATGCAAGTTAAAAGCAACTCTCTTCATCCATCATTGATAGATCAATCACAGTTCAAAGAGGAGTACAAGGTTGTGAAGACACTTCGAGGGTTGTCTGGGTTTGGCTGGGATGACTCTAAGAAGATGGTGACTGCCGAGCCCCAGGTTTGGGATAGTTACCTCAAGGTGAGCACACGAGATCCTATTTTGAACCATCATGATGCTGACTATGGTCAACAGGGACATAAGAAGGCCCGTCCATTCTGTAAGAAGCCATTCCCACTGTATGATAAGATCAGCATCATTATTGGGGATTGTATGGCTACGGGAGAGTTGGCCTTCTCTTCCGAGCGTTCTGCTGCACCACAGAACAATGGCTTAGGTGGAACCTCAGACTTGGACTCAGGTAATGAGACTGGCAAGGATGATGACGAGGAGAGTGACAAGGAAAATGACTCATCACATGAAACAGACCAGGTATTTTCCAGTCACGACAATCTCATGTAGATCTGAACCCTGGCCATCAATGTAGGGAAAGAAGCGCTCTCATTCACCAACTCCACCTCTTGTGACACCCGCGCCACCGCAAAAATGCACTTGTGTATCAGGTGCTCAGGCTCTCGAGTCACTCGCAGATTCAGTCAACCAGATTGTCTCAACTTTGTTGTTTGATACTCCTCGCCCTCATTCTGATACTATGGCTGCTACACCATGAAAGGACAAGGCCTTCAAGACTATTTGTGCAGAGGAGGGACTCTCACCTTACTCAGTCGCTCTTGCTCGAAAGATTTTCCATGGAAGTGCCGAGCTCACCCATGAGTACTTGAGCTTTGATCTCTCTCAGCCTGGAATGCAGGAGGCCCATTCGTACTGGCTCAGCGACGAACTTGTCCATGTGCAGGGAGTATAGTTTTCAGTCTTGTTATTGTTCTCCATCGCTCCAGGCTCCCTCTACCATAATTTCCAGTCATTACACACTCCCTCTCTATCCTACCTATAATTACCATTCGTTTATTATGCCCTTCACACTTGTTGAATCACAGTCGTAGTAAATTTAATTGATGTCTGCCGTTTCTGATATACTGTTAGCTGCAAGCACCTCCTGGTAACTGGCCCACATCGCTTCCGCTATTTCATCACGCTTCCAGTCTGCTTCCTCTGCTTCTTCCTCAGAAACACCGATTGTTGGAACCTGATCACCATGAGGAACCAAAGGCAAAAGCTCTCGCGATGAGATGTCCAGCAGAAATTCAGCTTCTCCATGATGATGAATGAAATTCAGGAGTGTGGTGATCGCAACAGGGATAAGGTTTTGTATATGAATTGGATATTCAGTTGCCTCAGCAGCCATCCTGAATTTCTGTTTGATAACACCAAAAACCTGCTTAATGACATTTCGAAGCTGTGAGTGCTGCAAATTGAAGAGTTCCTCCTTGTTCTGCGGGCTGAATAACACTCAATGACAACAGTGTGAACATCAGAGAGCAGCATCATATACCGCTTGCTGCCAACTTGCCATTCACGAAGGTGATAACGAACATTTAGGTAAGGCACAAGAAGTTGACTGCAATTGGGGAAGCCTGCATCAGCAACATAGTACTTGCCAGGTGGGACGTCAAAGCCAGAGACCATGGCTTTCTGGAACAAAAGGCTATCCGCTGCACTTCCCTCCCAACCAGTCATGACATACACAAAGAACATATCAAAATCGCATGCCGCAAACATGTTCTGAGTTAGGTTGCCATTACGATCACGAAAGCGGGCCTTTATTGCCAAAGGAGGTTTCACGAACAGATGAGACCTGTCAATGGCACCAAGAGCATCTTTGAAGAACGGAAAGAATTTTGTGTTTGAGTGAATGACATGTGGGATCTCCTGGGGATTTGGAAGCTTCATGTACACTGAGCGGAATCCATCGGAGACCATTGCATCGAGGACTGCTCGAAATGATCTGTATCTCCAGGTCAATGGTTCACTATGAAGAAGTACATCAGGAAATACTCACCTTGAAACTGTCTCATTGCTTCGCTGAAACCATTCAGCCATCTTTCGTACCGACAGATTCATCACAAGCTGGTACAAGAATGTGCCAATCTGCTCTGTGACACCAACATGTCGTCGAGGCCTCAGCCCACCTTTTCTAACCAATTCTCTCTTCAGCTTCACAAAGACATCCTTCTGAACACCAGTGTTGTCCTTCAATCTATCGTGATGACCATCTAACATCTCATTCACCCAAGCCTCACCGGACAGTTTAGATGTGTGGTAAGGTTCAGGATTGTACCAAGCCTGAGATGTCTGAAGCACAATGCCCACTGTTGCAAGGGTAATAACAGTGGCTATGAGGGCCTTCCAGCGGCGAGTGACTTCATGAATCGGCTCATGCACAGAGTGGCAGGCCCAAACCATGGTGTGGTGCATCGCGATACGCACGTTTTTGCTCATTCCCACAATATTTTTGAAACCGTCATATTTTATTGATCGGCAACTCAAAATTATTGACAGTTACTGAACAGGCCCTATTTGGGGGATCAAAATTTTTGAGCTAATTGTTTTTTTGGGGGCCTGATGACATATAATTACTGGGTGTTGCTATGATGACAAATATAATAACTTTATGTAGGAACAACATTTTCGGCTACAGTGTGAGATCAAAATTTTCAGCTAATTTTTTTTTTTGGACCTGATGACAAATATAATTACTGGGTGTTGCTATGATGACAAATATAATTAGCAACAAAATTTTCGGCTACAGTGTTGGCCTGATGACAAATATAATATTGTGTTTATATGATGACAAATCTTATAACTGACTGTAGTAACCAAATTTTCGGCTACTTTGTGGCCTGTTGACAAATATAATAAGGTGTTCCTATCATGACAAATCTAATAACTGAGTGTAGGAACAATTTTTTCAGCTAATTTTTGGCTTACTGGGTGTAGGAACCAAATTTTCAGCTGAGTTTTGGCTACTTCTACCTTTTCTGCTCTCTTTCTGGCTCTGGGCTCTTTTCCAGTGGGGTTGTTTTTGCATTCTTGGGGTATCTGTAGACCAAGGTGAAGCTCTGTGAAGTCCTACCTCTTTGGCTTCTCTTTTTTCAACAAAAAGAGTGTCTGCCAGTTGTTTTTTGGACCTCTCTCAGAGCACAGTGTGCAGGGAGATTGGGCTGGCGGGTTTGCAGTTGCCTCCCCTTCCATTTTTGGAAGTCGCTCCACTATCAACTGCCACTGTTTGCACCAATTTCACAGCCTCCTACAAGAATCTCATTTCCTCTGCTGCAGTAAGAGAGCTCTCTAATTCCCATGGACCCATCTCTGCCCAACACTCCTCGACGTGTTCGAATGGCCGTGCAGCAAACTGAACAGGACCAATGGACCTTGGATAGCCCTACTCACCACTGGACTCCACACCATGCTTGCACGATGCACATTGCCCAGCCACTGCTGCTATTGCTGCCAGCCCATAATATTGCCTTGCTGAATGCCGATCCTTTTATTGCTGCTCCTCCACCACCTCCTCAATACAATCACCTTCCTCCTCATTTGGCACAGCAGCTGGCAGCACTTCTTCCCCTTCCACAGATTGAAAGAGGGAGGGGCAGAAGGAGGGCAAGAGGGAGGGGAAGAGGCTCAAGTCATGCAGCTCCACCTCAGCCTGTTGTTGCTCCTTTATACAATGCAGCTTTCCCATATTATTTTAATGCCCCTCCTGCACCTCCAGTTCCCTCCTGTTCCTGCACCTCCAATTCCTGCACCTCCCATTCCTGTGGCAGCTCCAGCAATGGCCTGAACTGAACTTGGTTTTCAGCATGCTGCACTGCCACCTCTATTTCCTGCTGTATGTTGGTTTATCTTTCACATGATGTATGTTATCTGACAATATCATGATCTAGCCTCCTCCTCCTCCTCCTCCTCCTCCTGTTTTTGATCCTCCTCCTGCTGTTCCTGCTGTTCCTGCTCCTATTGTCCCTCTTGCCAATATCCCTCTCCATGTAGGCTTATATATGTTCTTTTGAGTATATTAACTGACAACAATGATGATGTAGCATCCTGCTCCTGCTCCTCCTGTTTTTGATCTCCCTGCACCTGTTCCTCCTGTTCCTGCACCTGCTATCCCTGTTTTTAATCCCCCTGCTCCTGTTCCTCCTGTTCCTGCACCTGCTATCCCTTTTCTTGATCCCCCTGCTCCTGTTCCTCCCATTCTTGCTCCTGTTGTCCCTGTTGTTGATATTCCTCCACATGTATGCTTATGTTCTTTTTGGTCATGTCTTTATTTTGTGACTGACTTGATTATTCCAGGTGGCTCAACATATTGATCCTGCACCTGTTCCACTTGGGCCCCTCCCTCCTGCACGCTGTCCTTTTAATCCTGACTGGCCTGTTCATTATCTGGGAAGAATGGATATTCAGTGTCCCAATTGTCATGCATTGCACTGGATGGCCGAGCATCTCACAGCATCCTCCAATATAAATCCCAGATTTGGCATGTGCTGCTTGAGTGAAAAAATCATTTTGCCTCCTCTCCACCCAGTCCCACCTGAGCTTCTCCAGTTGCTCACTGCTCAGGATCAGGTCATTTCGCGATCATATCTGCACATACAACAATGCTCTTGCCATGACTTCCATTGGGCGCAAAATTGATGAGTCTGTTAATGAAGGTGAAGAAGCTGTGAATGATGGTGTTGGCCCCTACATCTTCAAACTGCATAATGAGCTGTCCCACAGGATTGGCTCTCTTCTTCCACCAGAGGGTGAATCTCCAGTGTATGCTCAGCTTTACATTTATGATCCAGCCGATGCAGCCAACTTTCGCATGGCCAATGCCTGGAACGCTCACCTTGATCACCACACTTTGCTCACCCTTCAGGACATGCTCCACTGTCTCCATCCAGCAGTTCAGATGTACAAGCAGGCCCATGAGCTCACCAGGAACTTGCCTCCACACCAGCAGTGCAAGATAGCTTTGCGCTTTGATCAATCCTGCGACCATCACCGCTACAATCTTCCTGATGCCACCAACAATGAGATTGCAGTCATTCTTCCAGGTAATGGTGATCAGCCACAGAGCACATATGATATCATTCTCTACCGCAGGCATGGCCCTCCCCTTTAGTGCATCATCGATGTCCATCCCCTCTATCCTGCTCTTTACTATGTCCTCCTGTTTCCTACTGGCCAGCTCCAATGGCATCCTCAAATTGAGTTTGCAGCTGCTAATGAAGGCGGTGCAAGGGTTTGCAAGCATGTGTCCAAATCAGATTTCTACTGCTATCATCTCCACCCCTGACTGCCTGCTATCGAGCCTCAGCATATATTCTTGAGTGAAAAGCTCTTTCAGGAGTTTATTTGTGACCAGTGGGCAACTTCAGAGCAGGATCGGTTGCGCTTTATCATCAAGAATCAGGACACTATTTGTGGTGAAGTCTATATGGGCTTGGCTGATGCTGTGGCTGCAAATGTGGATGCAGACACAGAGTCTCTTGGTCAAAGAATCATCCTGCCTTCTTCATTCGCAGGGAGCACACGTCATATGCAGCAGCTTCTTCAGGATGCTTTGGCTATCAATCGCTACTTCAAGGGTGGTGATCTCTTTCTGACCATGACTGCAAACCCCGCTTGGCCAGAGATTCAGGATGAGCTCAAGCCTGGACAGACTGCTGCCAATTGCCCTAACTTGGTCGTTCGTGCATTCCATGCAAAGCAGAAGGAGATGATCAAAGACATCAAGGCTGGGATCTTTGGCAAGGCACTCTCTTATGTGTTTGTGATCGAGTTTCAGAAGCATGGCCTGCTTCACATGCACTGCATTATTTTTCTTGATGGGGAGTCCAAGCTTCGCACTCCTGAGCAGATAGACAGCCTCATGTGCTCAGAGTTTCCTGATGACAATCCTGAGCTGCTTGAGTTGGTCAAGAAGTTCATGGTCCATAAACCCTGTGGTGCAAACAATCCTACAGCTCCTTTCATGGTGAATGGACAGTGCTTCAAAAATTTTCCCAAGCCATTCAGGGATCAGACAACCATCTCTGAGGATGCTTATGCCTCCACCAGGCGTCAGAACACTGGAAAGACATATCAGGTTCAGGGAAAGCAGGTCGACAATTGCTGGATCATCACTTATTCACCCTATCTCCTCTGGAAGTACCACTGCCACATCAGCATCAAGTCCATTGTTTCCATCAAAGCTGTCAAATACATCTACAAATATGTGTACAAAGGTCATGATCGCATCACTATGCAGTTTGGGACTTGCAACAATGAAGTCAAACAGTATCTGGATGCTCGCTATATTTCTGCCTGCGAGAGCATTTGGCACCTCTTTTATTTACCTATGCACTCTGCTTCTCCCAATGTCATCCAACTTCAGATCCACCTCCCTGGCCAGCAGTATGTCACTTGGAATCAGAACGGTCCACAGTCTATCCAAGAAATCATCCAGCATGCTGCACAGCATGACACCACCCTCACTGGCTATTTCAAAGCCAATCAGCAGTATCTAGAGCTTGCACAGGATCTTCTCTATTAGGACTTTCCCTCCAAATTCGTGTGGGATCAGAAAGTCCACAAGTGGAAGTCCAGACAGAGAGGGTTTGCTATTGGGAGGATGTACTACACTCAGCCTACTGCAGGTGAATGCTTCTACCTCAGGCTTCTTCTGACAGCTGTCAAGGGTGCAACATCATATGAACATCTGTGCACTTTTCAGGGAAATGTATATCCCTCATTCAGAGAACCATGTCTAGCACATGGCCTTTTGGAGGATGACCAAGAGTGGGTGCAGTGTTTGGAGGAAGCAAAGTCCATGACAACAGGTCGTCAGCTCCGGCAACTCTTTGTCACTATTCTTCATGATTGTGCACCCTCTGATCCTGTCCAGCTTTGGAACACATACTGGCCCCACATTTGCGATGACCTGCGGTATCAACTCCAGCACAACAATATCTGTCTCAACCCTACCGATGACGATGTGCAGGATTATGGCCTCTACTTGATCAACCAGCTTCTCTTATCCTCTGGCAAATCTCTCAGCAATGATTGGCCATACATGCCTCAGATCACTCAGAATTGGGAAGCCAACCTCGAGAACCGGTTGATTGCAGAGCAGCACAGATATGATGTTGTGGAGCAGGCTGAGTTGGCTGCACAGAACTTGGACACTTTCAATCCAGACCAGAGAGCTGTCTTTGAGGAGATTATGCATGCTGTTGACAACAAGACTGGCCAGACCTTTTTTCTCCATGTTCCAGTGGCACAGGCAAAACCTTTGTATACAACACTCTGGCCCATTAGCTTTGTTCTCAGGGTAAAATCGTCCTCTGTATAGCATCATCTGGCATTGCTGCACTCCTGCTCGAAGGTGGCTCCACTTCTCATTCATGTCTCCAGATCCCTCTCATCATCAATGAGTCATCCACCTGCTCTATCTCCAGAGGTTCAATTCAGGCAAAGCTGTTGCAGGAGACTGACTTGATCATTTGGGATGAGGCACTCATGCAGCATCGTCATCTCCATGAAGCTGTCAACCGCACTCTGAAAGACATTCTCCAATGTGACAAACCCTTTGGTGGTGTGCCTGTGGTCTTTGGGGGCGACTTTCATCAGATCCTGCCTGTCATTGAGAAGGGTTCTCAACCTCAAATCATTGGTGCTTCTTTGCAATGCTCTGTTCTCTGGCAACACATCAAAATCCTTCATCTCAAAATCAACATGCATTTGAACACAGACGATCTTCAGGAGCGCAACTTTGCAAAGTGGCAGTTGGAAGTTGGAAAGGGTGGTCATACAGATGAGGGTGGCAACATTGAACTTCCCAACCATTTCAAGTGTTTTGAAAACACTCTGGCTTCCCTCATTGACACCATCTATCCTGGCATCTATAATCATGCTCAGCATCCCGATCAATGCTTCTCAGAGCGGATTGTCTTGGCAAGCAAAAATGATGATGTGGATGATTTGAACCATTACATTCTTCAGAGGTTCCCTGGAGAGGAGCAAGTGTTTCACAGTGCAGACTCTATTGCAAACAATGGACTTCTGTATCCACCTGAATACCTCAACTCAATCAACTGCTCTGGTCTACCTTTGGCACACTTGGCACTCAAGGTTGGTGTCCCTGTGATGATACTTCGCAATCTCAATATTGCTGGAGGAGTCTGCAATGGTTCTTGAGGGATTTTGACTCAGATTCGGAACAGAGTGTTGGAGGTTCAGTTGATTACTGGAGATCATGCTGGAGAGAAGGTGTTTATTCCATGGATGTGGCTGCAGCCAATCGAAGGACAACTCCCTTTTACTCTGTCTCAACTCCAATTTGCTGTTTGACTGTGCTTTTCAATGTCGATCAACAAATCCCAGGAACAGTCAGTGCAGCATGTGGGATTAGATTTCAGGAGTCCTGTCTTCACTCATGGACAGTTCTATGTAGTGATATCATGAGTAAGGTCTGTGCACAACATCAAGGCAATATGGCCAAGTGACAGTGGAAGTGCAAAAACCAAAAATATTGTATATAATGAAGTACTATTAGAGTAACATAGAAATGAAGTACTATGTATATAGAAATGAAGTCCATACTTATTAAACATGTTAACACATGATAGTGGAAGTGCAAAAACCAAAAATATTGTATATAATGAAGTACTATTAGAGTAACATAGAAATGAAGTACTATGTATATAGAAATGAAGTCCATACTTATTAAACATGTTAACACATGACAGTGGAAGTGCAAAAACCAAAATAATGAAGTACTATCAGACTAACATAGAAATGAAGTCATGACAGTGGAAGTGCAAAAACCAAAAATATTGTATATATTACTTATTAAACATGTTAACGTGTGCCGGAGGCACATTCCCAACCTTGTCAATAATAAAAGGAGGATGGTCAGGTGACTTGAGTATGGGAGTCTTTTTGAGTGGGTGGGAGAGTGATGACCAACTCCGAGGGTCATGAGACATGATGACAAATTTAAGTGAAAGGTGAGAACAAAATCTCGGCTAAGAAAATTTTTTTTGGCTAATTTGGGGCTGGATCACAAACATAATAACTAATAATAGGGTGGTTTTTTGGCTACAGTGGGGGATCAATTTTGGATACAATAATATAATGTAGAAACAACATTTTTGGCTACAGTGTGGGGCAAAATTTTCTGCTAATTTCTTTTTGGGGCCTGATGACAAATATAATAATTAGCAACAACATTTTCGGCTAATTTTTTTTTTTGGGCCTGATGACAAATATAATTACTGGGTGTTGCCATGATGACAAATACAATTAGCAACAACATTTTCAGCTACAGTGTGGGGTCAAAATTTTCAGCTAATTTTCTTTTGGGCCTGATGACAAATCCAATAACTGGCTGTAGGAACAAAGTTTTCGGCTGATTTGGCCGAGTGTCTCACAGCATCCTCCAATATAAATCCCAGATTTGGCATGTGCTGCTTGAGTGGAAAAATCATTTTGCCTCCTCTCTACCCAGTCCTACCTGAGCTTCTCCAGTTGCTCACTGCTCAGAATCATATTGGCAGGTCGTTTTGTGATTATATCTGCACATACAACAATGCTCTTGCCATGACTTCCATTGGGCACAAAATCGATGAGTCTATTAATGAAGGTGAAGAGGCTGTGAATGACGGTATTGGCCCCTACATCTTCAAACTGCATAATGAGCTATCCCACAGGATTAGCTCTCTTCTTCCACCAGAGGGTGAATCTCCAGTGTATGCTCAGCTTTACATTTATGATCCAGCTGATGCAGCCAACTTTCACATGGCCAATGCCTGGAACACTCACCTTGATCACCACACTTTGCTCACCCTTCAGGACATGCTCCACCATCTCCATCCTGCAGTTCAGATATACAAGCAGGCCCATGAGCTCACCAGGAACTTGCCTCCACACCAGCAGTGCAAGATAGCTTTGTGCTTTGATCAATCCTGTGACCGTCGCCGCTACAATCTTCCTGATGCCACCAACAATGAGATTGTGGTCATTCTTCCAGGTGATGGTGATCAGCCACAGAGCACATGCGACATCATTCTCTACCACAGACATGGCCCTCCCCTTCAGTGCATTAGTGACATCCATCCCCTCTATCCTGCCCTTCACTACATTTTGCTGTTTTCTACTGGCCAGCTCCAATGGCACCCTCAAATTGAGTATGCAGCTGTCGATGCCAACAACCGAGGTGGTGCCAGAGTTCACAAACATGTCTCCAAATCTGAATTCTATTGCTATCACCTCCACCTTCAACCACCTGCTGTTGAGCCCCAGCATATCTTTCTGACTAGAAAGCTCTTTCACCAGTTTGTGTGTGATGGATGGGCCACTGCTGAGCAGGATCGATTGCACTGGATTTTGATGAATCAGGACACCATTCGTGGCAAAGTCTATGTTGGCCTGGCAGATGCTGTGGTAGCAAACATCGATGTGGACACAGAGTCTCTGGGTCAAAGAATCATTCTTCCTTCGTCCTTTGCAGGAAGCACACATCACATGCAGCAGCTTCTTCAGGATGCATTTGCCATCAATCATCACTGCAATGGAGGCAATCTTTTTCTCACCATCACTGACAACCCTGCCTGGCCAGAAATATGGGATGCTCTTCATCCAGGGCAGACTGCAGCAGATCGCCCAGATTTGGTCATTCGTGCATTCTATGCAAAGCAAAAGGAGATGATCAAGGATATTGAGGCTGGCATATTTGGAAAGGCTGTGGCTTATCTTTTCACCATCGAGTTTCAGAAGCGTGGCCTTCCTCACATGCACTGCATTATCTTTCTTGATGAGCAATCCAAGCTTCGCACCCCCGAGCAGATAGACAGCCTTCTGTCTTCAGAGTTTCCTGTTGATGATCCTGAGCTCCTTGACCTCATCAAAAAGTTCATGGTCCATAAACCCTGTGGTGCAAAGAACCCTGCAGCTCCTTGCATGGTGAATGGACAGTGCTCCAAAGGTTTTCCCAAGCCATTTAGGGATCAGACGACCATCTCTGAGGATGCCTATGCCTCTACCAAGCATCGGGACACTGGACACACATATCATGTTCAGGGAAAGCAGGTCGACAAACATTGGGTGGTCACTTACTCTGCCTATCTCATCTGGAAGTACCATTGCCACATCAATATCGAGTCCATCAGCTCTATCAAGGTCATCAAGTACATCTACAAATATGTCTACAAAGGCCACGATCACATCACCATGGAGTTTGGAACTTGCAATGATGAAGTCAGGCAGTACCTCAACGCTCGCTACATATCTGCATGCAAAAGCATCTGGCGCCTCTTCCACTTCACCATGCATGGTGCTTCTCCCAATGTCGTCCATCTTCAGATCCACCTTCCTGGCCAGCAGTATGTCACTTAAAATCAGAATGGTCCACAGTCTATCCAGGAAATTGTTCAGCATGCTGCACAGCATGACACCACTCTCACTGCCTTTTTCAAGGCCAATCAGGAGTATCCAGAGCTTGCACAGGTCGTTCTTCACCAGGACTTTCCTTCCAAATTTGTGTGGGATCAAAGGGCTCACAAGTGGAAGCCCAGGCAAAGGGGATTTGCTATTGGAAGGATGTTCTATGCTCCACCCAGTGCCGGTGAACGCTTTTACCTCAGGCTGCTTCTCACTGCTGTGAAAAGGGCTACATCATACAAAGACCTTTGCACTTTTCAGGGCATCATCGCTCCCTCATTCAGGGAGGCCTGCCTCACCCATGGCCTTTTGGAGGATAACCAAGAGTGGCAGCAGTGTCTGAAGGAAGCAAAGTCCATGGCAACCAGTCATCAGCTTTGCAATCTTTTTGTCACCATTCTTTGTGACTGTGCTCCCTCTGATCCTGTCCACCTCTGGAATACATATTGGCCTCACATTTGTGATGACTTGAGATATCAGCTCCGGCACACCAACATTTGTATCAACCCCACCGATGATGATGTCCATGATTATGGCCTTTATCTTATCAATCAGCTTCTCATGGTCTCTGGGAAATCTCTTGAGAAGGATTGGCTATACATGCCTCAGATCACTCAGAATTGGGATGCCAACATTCAAAACCAGTTGATTGCAGAGCAGCGCAGATACGATGTTGTAGAGCAGGCCGAGTTGGCTGCACACAATCTGGATACTTTCAATCATGATCAGAGGGCTGTCTTTGATGAGATCATGCATGCAGTCAACAACAAGACTGGCCAGACATTTTTCCTCCATGGTCCAGGTGGCACGGGCAAAACCTATGTTTACAACACCCTCTGCCATCAGCTTCACTCTCAAGGCAAGATCATCCTCTGTGCTGCATCGTCTGGAATAGCTGCTCTTTTGCTCAAAGGCAGTCGTACTTTCCATTCCTGCTTTCAGATCCCAATCATCATAAATGAGTCATCCACCTGCACCATTTCCAGAGGTTCAACATGGGCACAGCTCTTGCAGCAGACCGACTTGATCATTTGGGATGAGGCACTTATGCAGCATCGTCATCTCCATGAAGCTGTCAACTGCACTCTGAAAGACATTCTCCAATGTGACAAACCCTTTGGTGGTGTGCCTGTGGTCTTTGGGGTGACTTTCATCAGATCCTGCCTGTCATTGAGAAGGGTTCTCGACCTCAAATCATTGGTGCTTCTTTGCAATGTCCTGTTCTCTGGCAACACATCAAAATCCTTCATCTCAAAATCAACATGCGTTTGAACACAGATGATCTTCAGGAGCACAACTTTGCAAAGTGGCAGTTGGAGGTTGGAAAGGGTGGTCATACAGATGAAGGTGGCACTATCAATCTTCCTGATCATCTCAAATGTCCTCAAAATACCATCACCTCCCTCATCAACACCATCTATCCTGGCATCTATGATCAGGCTCAGCATTCAGATCAATACTTTTTAGAGTGGGTTATCCTGGCGAGCAAGAACGATGACGTTGATGATTTGAATCATCACATTCTTCACAATTTTCCTGGACAGGAGCACGTCTTTGACAGTGCTGACTCGATTGCAAATGATGAGAATGCCGAACTTCTATATCCCCAAGAATATCTTAATTCCATCAACTGCTCAGATCTACCTTTGGCACATTTGGCACTCAAGGTTGGCATCCCTGTGATGATACTTTGCAATCTCAATATTGCTGGAGGGGTTTGCAATGGAAGTCGGGGAATATTGACACGGATCAGGAATAGGGTTTTGGAGATTCAGTTGATCACTGGAGATAATGCAGGAGAGACTGTTTTCATTCCACGGATGTGACTTCGGCCCATTGAAGGTCAACTCCCCTTCACACTCTCTTGACTGCAGTTTGCTGTTCATCTTTGCTTTTCAATGTCGATCAACAAGTCACAAGGGCAGTCAGTGAAGCATGTGGGTTTGGATTTCAGGAGTCCTGTCTTCACACATGGGCAGTTCTATGTGGCAATATCATGGGTCAAGTCTGTGCACAATATCAAGGCAATATGGCCAAGCTCAGAGGAAAGTGCAAAGACAAAAAATATTGCATATGATGAAGTGTTATTAGATTAAAATATATATTGTACATATGTAACTACTACTCATAGAAAATCAGATTAAAATATATATTGTACATATGTAACCACTACTCACAGAAAATGTTATTACATTAAAATCTATATTGTGAAAATCAATGAACACAGTGAACAATGTATGCTGGAGGCACATTTAAAACCCTTGTCAATAATAAAAGGAGGATGGTCAGGTGACTTGAGTGTGGGAGTCTTTCTGAGTGGGTGGGAGAGTGATGACCAACTCCGAGGGTCATGAGACATGATGACAAATATAAGTGAAAGGTGGGAACAAAATTCTCAGCTAATTTTTGCCACCTCTATCTTTTTTTTTTTTGGGTCTGGGCACTTTTTCTATGTAGAATAATGTCAGGATGGCATGTAAGCAGCTGTATTTGAGTGAGTGCTGAATAAAATTTGATGAAGTGGCTCAACCAGCATCCTTTTACTATACTGTGAAAGCTGACTAAGCAAACCTCGCAAGCTCAACAAAATGCAAAAACCTGATCATGACCTCAGCACATGACCCAAACAAAATGATTTAGATACATCACTGTATTAGTCAGTAAGAAGTTGGATCAATAAAGTGTTATTACAGTTGTATAAGTGAGGGCATTACAAAGTCAGGTCAGTATTGAATGAACTCATTTATGAAGCAAAGTCAACAAAATTGAGTTCATTACAAAGTAAAATCAGTAAAATATAAGAGCTACAATTGAGTTCATTATGAAGTAAAGTCAACAAAAATTAGTATCAATACAAAGTCTAGAAATAAGTCCAAGAAAATAAAAATTACTTGAATACAATAAGTTTAAAATTTGAGTTCATTTACAAAGTAAAGTCAGTAAAATAACAGTTACAAATGAGTTCATTATGAAGTAAAGTCAATGAAAATTAGTCTAGACATGAGTCCAAGGAAATAAAATAACAAGTTTAAAAATGAGTCAGTAAAAGATAAGTTTAATATGGGTCAATAGAAAAAAAAGGGGGGGGTTCGAAACAAAGTTAGATTAACAATACAGGTTGAAAGTTGACTTCATCACCTTTGTACCAAGTCAAGTCAGTAAAATATATAGATCTTCGAAATAAGGCATCAATAAAATAAAATTATAGTCATCATTATGAAGTCAAGTCAATAAGAATTAGTTCAATAAAAGGTCATTATGCAGATTACTAACAAGTTACGAATTGAGTTCATTATAATGTAAAGTCAATAAATCTTACTTTAATACAAGGTCATAAAAATTGAGTTTAATGACAAAGTGAAGTTAGAGATTTTTTACAACATTCAAAAGAGAGGAGAGGGAGGAGAGCAGGGGTGAGGGGGTGAAGTAGTGAGGGGGATAGGGAGAGAGGGGGGGAGGGGGTGAAGGGGGGAATGGGAGGTGGGAGTGGGTGAGGAGGTGATGGGGGAGAGGGGGGAGTGAGTAGGGGAGGGGGGAGAGGGGAGGAGGAGGATGGATGGAGAGGGGGGAGAGGGGGGAGAGGGAGGAGAGTAGGGGAGAGGAGAGAGGGGGTGAAGGAAGGAGGGGGTGAAGGGGTGAGGGGGAAGGAGGGGGGAGGAGATGAGGAGGGGAAGAGTGAGTGAGGGGGGGAGGGAGTGAGTGAGGGGGGGAGGGAGTGAGTGAGGGGGTGATGGGGGTGAAGTAGTGAGGGGGTGAGGATATGAGAGTGGGAGAACATGAGAGAGGGGGGGGGAGGTGAGAGGGGGAGTGAGGAAGAAGGGGGAGAGAGAGGAGAGAGGGGAGAGGGGGAGATTGGAGGGAGGAGAGAGGAGGGGGAGGGTGCATGAGGGGGTGAGGGGGGAGGGGAGGGGGGGAGGGGGGAGGAGGAGGATGGATGGAGAGTGAGAGAGGGAAGGGGAAGGTAGGGATGAGAAGGGGATGGGGAACAATGTGCACTGAAGTCAAAAAATGCAATGAGATGTTGATAAAATTAATGAACACAGTGAACAACATGGGCCATACTTCACTCATGGGTAGTTCTATGTGGCAATATCATGAGTAAGGTCTGTGCACAACATCAAGGCTATATGACCAAGTGACAGTGCAAGTGCAAAAACCAAAAATATTGTATATAATGAAGTACTATTAGACTAACATAAAAATGAAGTACTATGCATATAGAAATGAAGTATATACTTATTAAACATGTTAACGCATGCCAGAGGCACATTTCCAACCTTGTCAATAATAAAAGGAGGATGGTCAGGTGACTAGGCCATGGGAAGTGATGAGGCCATGGGAGGTGAAGAGGCTGTGGAAAGTGATGAGGCCGTGGGAGGTGAAGAGGCCATGGGAGTTGCTCTGAGTGGGTGGGAGAGTGATGACCAACTCCGAGGGTCATGAGACATGATGACAAATATAAGTGAAAGGTGGGAACAAAATTCTCAGCTAATTTTTGCCACCTCTATCTTTTTTTTTTTTGGGTCTGGGCATTTTTTCTATGTAGAGTGTAAAAATTGAGTTTAATGACAAAGTGAAGTGAGAAATTTTATACAACATTCAAAAGAGAGGAGAAGAGCAGGGGTGAGGGGGTGAAGTAGTGAGGGGGAGAGGTAGTGAGGGGGAGAGGGAGAGAGGGGGGGAGGGGGTGAAGAGGGGAATGGGAGGTGGGAGTGGGGGAGGGGGTGATGGGAGAGGGGAGGAGTGAGTAGGGGAGGGGGGAGAGGGGAGAGAGGGAGGGGAGTAGGGGAGAGGGGAGAGGGGGTGAAGGGAGGAGGGGGTAAGGGGTGAGGGGGAAGGAGGGGGGAGGAGATGAGGAGGGGGAGAGTGAGTAAGGGGGGTAGAGAGTGAGTGAGGGGGTGATGGGGGTGAAGTATTGAGGGGGTGAGGATATGAGAGTGGGAGAACATGAGAGGGGGGGGTGAGAGGGGGAGTGAGGAAGAAGGGGGAGAGAGAGGAGAGGGAGGAGGGGGAGGGTGCATGAGGGGGTGAGGGGGGAGGGGAGGGGGGGAGAGCGGAGAAGAAGGATGGATGGAGAGTGAGAGAGGGAAGGGGGAGGTAGGGATGGAAAGGGGATGAGGGTGAAGTAGGTGGAGAAGGGGATAAGGGAGAGGGAGAGGGAGAGGGAGAGGGAGAGGGAGAGGGAGAGAGAGAGGTAGAAGAGGGGGGAAGAGAGAGATGGGGATGGGGATGGGAGAGGTTGGGATAGGGGAGATGGGGATGGGGATGGGGGAGATGGGGATGGGGGATGGGAATGGGGAGGTGGGGATGGGAAGGGGATGGGGGTGAGGTAAGTAGAGAAGGGGATGGGGATGGGGTAGGTGGAGAAGGGGATGGGGATGGGAGAGGTGGGGATGGGGGAGATGGGGATGGGGAAGAGGGAGAAGAGGAAGGTGATGGGGGAAAGGTGATGGGGGAGAAGAGGAAGGGGATGAGGGAAATGAGGATGGGGGAGATGTGGAAGGGTATAAACACTACAATCCACCCACATTGACTTGGGGCCAATGGTCCCAAGTCAACTGAAGAGTTGTGTACTATCTAAAAGTCAACTAAAGAGTTGTGTAACCATGACCCCCCAAGTTCAAAGGCAACTAAGGAGTTGAGTAACTGTAGTGGAATTAAGCATTGTATTATGTATATGTGAGCTGGCCCATGAAAATGAACCACCACTCACACATTCATAGACTGAGTCAAGAAATGCAATGAAGTGAACAATGTGCACTGAAGTCAAAAAATGCAATGAGATGTTGATAAAATTAATGAACACAGTAAACAACATAGCCATACTTCATTCATGAGTGGTTCTATGTGGCAATATCATGAGTAAGGTCTGTGCACAACATCAAGGCTATATGGCCAAGTGACAGTGGAAGTGCAAAAACCAAAAATATTGTATATAATGAAGTACTATTAGACTAATATAGAAAGTATATAGAAATGAAGTATATACTTATTAAACATGTTAATGCATGCCAGAGGCACATTCCCAACCTTGTTAGGAATAAAGAGAGTAAGCAAATGATTACTAATGCATGTCACAACTTGTCTGATGACTAAAAAGTGCTGTGGCCAGGATGCCAACAAAGAAGGTCAGAAAAGAGTCAGGAAAGAGTTGGGTGTTATTGGGAATCCAGTTGGGTGAAATGGGTCTTGACAGTATTTCCCCCTTAGTGCTGAGCCTACAAGGCACATGAGGGTTCGAGGGTCCAACTTAAAAGCTGGGTCTGTGGTCAGAAAAATTCCAAATTTCTAACCTTCAACCACTATGAACCCATCCTCGCAAACTACTGCAGAATGGTTGGCTGCCCTCAAGGCTCTGTAAGGGGAAAGGAAAGTGCCCCAGGCATCTGGGCAATTTTCTGCATTCATCCAAGCAGGTTGTGACACATTACATAAGACATCAACAATGCCAAAGTGAGTACTTTGTGTGTGCACAGAGGCATTGGCATGACATGAGCATGCAGTACTTCTTAAATTTCTAAGTTCATGCTGTAGGATATAATAAGTCATGTTTAAGCTATGTTATAACATATATTATGGCATAGTAAGTTCTATTGTTAAGTCAGTATTCAGTTAAGATTCATCTGAATCATATTTTGAGACATCTAATCCTCTCAAGGCCTGCACCTGGTAGCCCATTGTGTCTTGCGAGTGATGCATACCATCACAATCGCCAGCACATGCCCAAGTTAGATCTCATCATCATCCGTTCTGTTCTATGTGTCGGACATCCTTCACCATTAGGCTTACATCACCTCCAAGATTTTGTATCGCTATGCTGTTGATCCAGATATGGTTTCTATGTGGGAGTTGGGATCGGATGATTTTGGCAGCCTAAACAAGTTTATCAGCATGTATGGAAAGGGCATTTATTTGAGCTTGTAGCTTTGATATGAATGGTGAGTGATGCATCTGTATTAGGGCAACACCCACTGATCTGCTAGCTGGACTGTGTAGGTTCTCCTACAAGAAGGGGGTGGGATGCATGCATGTGATGGGGGTTTTGATGGATTCAATGTGAGAGGTTATTAATAGATGAGTTGGCTGAAATAGGCTTTTTGCACCACTATTGTGGATGGAATACCTAAGAGAACTCAACTGCCATTCCCTAGGTGTATATTTAAGGTTTATATACTATGTTACATATATTGTACTATGTTGTTACCGATGTGCATGTACATGCACATACATATTGATGCATGTGAATATAAAATTCCCATGCTAACAAATGTAGCATTTTTGGGCATTTGGTAGTGTAATTTGATGTAATAAAATAAAATAAAAATAAAATAAAATATTATTATGTAATAGGACTGTTTTCTAACATTACCCCCCTTTTATGCCTCGACTTCCAGGTGAGAAAATATTGTATCTGTCCCCTCTGTGAAATTTTGGTAAGGCCAGAACTTCATCTCCTCATATACCATTCTAGCAATGCAATGTGGAGCATTTGGATTAAGTTTAAAGAATTGGGTGATTGCATTATGTGCTTGCTTACAATTCTCTTCAGGTTCCCATGAGTTATTTTTGTCAGTGTAGTTCTTCCATTCGATTAAGAACTCCAATTTATTTTGTTGAAGATGTGAGTCTAAAACCTCTTCCACTACATATTCTGGAGCACCTTCTACCATTATTGGAGGTTGTGGAGTAGTTGGTTGACTGGGAATAGTGGGTGGGCAGTAAGGGCATAAGTGGGAAATGTTAATTTCAGGATCAATCTTGAATGATTGAGGTAGTTTTAGCACTACTGCATTGGGCAAAATTATTTTAGAAATTGCACATGGGCCAACTTGCTTCTCTATAAGTTTTCTTGAAGGTCATGGAATATTTAGATCCTTGGTACTTAACCATACCAAGTCACCAACTTTGTCCTCTGGAGCAATAGCTCGAGTCTGATCTGCATGTCGCATCATATCATCACATGCTTTCATCAATGCTGCCTCTGCTTCCTCCTGTATCTTTTGCATTTCAGATACAAAGTCTTCTACTGACTGTACCTTGATTTCCCTTCGAGGTTCTATTCCCATTCGGGGATGATACCCATAATTAGCAAAGAAGGGTGATATGTGAGTAGCCAAATGGAATTTATTATTGTGAGAAAATTTGGCAATCGCTAACCATTCAGGCCAGTCAGTTTGTTGGTAGTTGACAAACATGCATAGGTACTGCTCTAACTCCTAATTCATTCTCTCTGTTTGCCCATCAGTTTGTGGGTGATATGCCATAGATAACTTAGTTTAAATTTCCAATATGTTGTTTAACTCTCACATAAATGCAGAAGCAAATTGTAATCCATGATTGGAGATAACCATATCAGGCAATCCATGTAGCTGCCATACCTGATTTAGATAGAGGTATGCCAAGCCCAACGATGAGGTTTCTGCAGTTGTAAAAATAATATGGACTTTTTTGTGAAGCAGTGATGTGTTCAGTTGGTACTCGGGGCAGAGTCTCAACAGCAGGGGTGAACACTAAACCTACAGCTGCAGGCATGCTCAGGGTGAGGGGTTCACTTAGAGGGCCTCGGATTGTCCTTCGGGACACAGAGACTATGAAGAGACTGGTATGGTGGTTTTCAAGGTGTGCACTAGTTGTGTACACAAAAAGGGAGGTATGCACAATGGCAAAAAGGTGCACAACACAAAGAGGCAAAAATATGCAGTGCAGAAAAATGCACAATGGGAGCACAAAAATGCACAACGACAAGGGAGGTAAAAGCGGGAGGTTCAGTGGAACACACAATGCAAAGGGGCAAAAACACGCAGTGCAGAAAAACATGCAATGGGAGTGCAAAAGTGTGCAATGATGAGGAAGATGATAGTGGGAGATGCAGTGGGATAAAGATGGCACTGGCAGGTGCTGTGAGGGAGGTGCACAGGTTAAAGGCACAAACAGGACGAGAGCGCAATGAGTGGAAAAAGGCACAAATGGTGCACAAAATGTGGCTATACAAAAAAAGGTGCAAATAGTGTGCAAATGTGGCTATATGAAGGGTGCACTATATGAGTGCTTGAATGAGGATGAAGGATGAAACGCAACAATATGATGAAGGGATGCAAACGATACACAAATGCAGCTATATGAAGAGTGCACTACAAAGGCACATGGACTGAACGCTGGTGCACAGACTATGTGCGATGCTGAATGAGCTATGAACTATGAGGGGGAAAAGATCCTCTGGATTCTCTATCTGTCTGCCTACTATGTACAAATGGCTTATGTGATAAAAAACAGTAAAATAAAGTATAAAAATAGAAAGTGCCATGCGCTACCCACAAGTGCATCCATTGGCCCATCTAAACCCAACCACACTATGCCGCTGCCTTAGCCAATAAGATTTGTGCATGCTATAGTCCAATATCCAACTTTCTGGCATGATGCTCTATTTTTGGTGCACTCTAGGTCCTGTGCACTCTTCCCAATTAATCTGCTTTGGTGTTATGCATCGCATGCTGCACCTTAGTAATAATGATGTGATCGACCTGTGCCAGTTACCAGATAAGGCAATGCCAATTGGAAATGCAGAAGAACTATAAGGAGATGCTGTGCAAGGCCAAATAGCACCAAAGCACCAGGATTATGTGAAAGCGCCCAAGTGTGCACAGTCCAATGCCAAATAGGTGCAAAGTGCCCAGATTATGTGAGAATGCACAGTTCACTCATGCTGGAATCATGGTGCACCTTGAATAAATGTGCCAGTAAGCCAGAAGCCATGATGCACAGCGCAATTGGTGTGGTGGATTGTTGTGTGTGTGATAAGGATTGTGCAATGAGTGCACAGCAGAGAATGTGAGTTGTGGGTAAAGCATAAAAGGAGCACATAAAGGTGCATTGAGCGTGCAATAACTGTGAAAGGCAGATAAGGAGTGTGGGGGGGCACATGGAGGTGGTTTGAAGCATAACAAGGCATATTTAGAGCGCACAACAGAGGGCAGCTAAGGGGGATCCAAAGGCACAGTAGAAATGTAAAAGGTGCACAAAAGTGGTCAAAGGTGCACAAAAGTGCATGAAGGCATGCAAAAGTGTGCTGCACAAAGTGTGCGAAAGCCATCCAGGAGGTGTGCACAATCACAAAAAATGCCATAGTATACATGCAGGGCAATAGGGAGCTGTATCATCTCCTCACAACTGAGGTACTGACTGTCCTCAGGCAGCATATGATTGGTCAGTGCAAAATTTTCTTTGCTCACATAAGTGGCCATCCTTTCCTTATCTATCTCTGACCACCATCTACCCTCAACAGCTCTTTCCACAACCCATATCTAAACGATCCAATGTCTTTGGCATTCACCCTAGCTCTCAGGCAAACAATCTTGGTGCTCAGTGAGACTTTTTCTGCTGCTGGAAGTGAGCAGGCAGCTATGCAGGCTTGGGGCGAAGGGTTTTGCAGCAAACTGGTGCACTTTTTGTGTTTCTATAACCAGCATAATTGGCTAAGGATGGGGGTGTGTGAAATATGTATAAAAGCTAAGTGGACACTGTTAAGGATGATGCAGAACTTGATGTGCTCCTTGGAAAGGCACGCAGCGCATTTAGTGGAATCTTGGTTGAGGAGTGGCTTACTTGGGGTGAGGAACTGATGCCAGATATGCATAAGATGATCAAGGAGAAAGAGAGATTTGCAGAATTTGAGTGTAGGGCACATGAACCAGCAGGTTAGCTGGAACCGTGCAAGGCATGCTGTGTGCTCTTGATGGTCAAATTGCAGGTGCCTGAGGTCAACTTGGAGTGGTTAGAAGGTGAGTTCAGGATGATCAACAAAGCAAGTGACATTGATACTGCTGAAGCACAGGAAGATGAAAAGGCATGTGTCATGCTAGTGCACTCTTTGCGTGCACTTTCCACAGCAACTGATGTTGAGGTAGTGGGCAAAGTGACAGGTGAATCTTGGGAGAGTGGGGTGACAAGCAAAGGGAAGAGTGAGCCAAGCAATGAGAGCACCAGTGTAGACAAAGGCACAAATGCATGCCCAGTGCATGCAATGCAGCAATGCTGATGATGCTTAACCTGGAAACCTAACTAAAACCTGTTAATAGGCTTATGTAGTATAACTCAGGCTAGAGGAAGGGTGCGAGTTGGTCCTAAATATCACCTCTAATACCAGAACATTGTTTTTAGTGATGCAAAATGGTAACAATGTGACGAATAGTGTTTAAAAGCATATGAAGATGTTTGAAGTGGTTTGAATATGTTTGAGGACATCTAAAGTAGTTCGAAATAGATTCGAATGGGTTCGAAGTAATTCAGGTAAGTTTGAGAAGGTTCAAAGGTGTAAGCTGGGTTTTTTAGTGATGGTAGGCGATGACAATTTGAGAATGAATACAAAAGTTCGAGGAAGTTTGCAATATTTCACAGGACTTCAGAGATATGATGCGAGGTAAGACTCAAGAGAACTGCTCTTAAATCCAACTATAGTGGAGAGGGTAACTGGTTCTCTGTTGTTCTAAGTAACTAGTACAAGTCTATATACATTTCAAAGAGGTAAGTACCAAAAAGGAAATATAACAGGTGTAGAACATGAGGCAGTATGCACAGCAATAAAGGGATTGTAAAACATAAAAACAAATGAGGAACGATGATAATTGAAATGTTCAGTGTCACCATATAGTAAGAATACTTCTCTTGTTGTTTCAATAGATCGTTGAAACCCCAAAACTGCCATTATTGTACCCTAATTCTTTTATCATCTCTCCTTGCATCTGGTAGTGCTCAATATGCGACTAAATAGTTTACTCCGGTTGAGCATCATGTATCGAAACTGTTTTAAGACAACTATACAGTGGCTGAAGTTGTTCAAAGTGTTGCGAAATGGTTCGAAGGCGTTCGAAGTGTTTTGAAGTCATCCGAAATAGTGTGAAATAAATCGAAAAGTGTTCGAAGTCAGTTTTGTGGTATTTGTAGTAATTTAGAGTGCATGTTGTGATGTGTTGATATGAGTGGGAGTCTTCTCCAGACCTTAAAGTGTGTAGTGGATCTATCAATGTGTGTACATTGAAGTACCACCACTGAGTGGCATTGGTGCTACATCTGATGCTAATAGTGGACCAGTAAGTTTCTTTTGATATGCTTCAGACTCACTAAGCAGCTTCCCTCCTACCCTAGTGCAATAACTGCTGCTGCATGGGCAAGCCAGCTAGGTGCATCTCTGTTAATGGAAAGTGGTGTGCTCCATGTGCAAAGGGGAGTGAAAGTGCACCCTCACATAGCTGTGCACCACCTCTAGAGGTAGGAAAGTGGCTGCTGGGCACCCTGGTGTGTACTTTTCCTTATCCTCCTCCCACACTTCCCTAACCCATTCCTGCCAAAGGTGCATCGCAAACCAACAAGGGTGATGAGAGCAATGTGGGGCTTGTTAGCCCCTCGAAAGAGCACACATCAAAGCGCCACAAGGTTGAGAATGTGCCCCCCGCACTGTCACAAGGGCACCCAAGGCTGCGCCGCCTTACCATTTGACAAGCAAGTGTGCACACCCAATTCTCATGCCAGACCAGGTCAGGGAACACCTCAGGGGATGCAATCTATCAAGGCCAAGATGTCGAAGTGCTCGACTTAGTGCAGTATCGCTTGGTGGTCACTGTCTTGGGCACCACTCATGATCGCCTTAAAGAGAACATACAAAGGTTGCTGGTTGAGTTGGAAGTCGCCAAGAGCTGGCTGTGCAGCACAGAACAAGTGGAGGTGGATGTGAAGGCAAAGCTGGATGAAGCTGCAGAGTGCTTGGAGTTTCTGGAGTCAGTCGAATAGTCGCTCTCTTGTGTAAAATCATTGCTAGCCCATAAATTGATTTGTTTGTTGCACCTGTAATAAACGTGTGATGCACCCCGAAGTGCTGCAGTGTGTGGTGTTGTAAAATGCAAACTGTAAGCCCAGATAATATGTGTGAAGGTGAAGAGATAAGATAGGCAACATTCGAACAAGAAATGTCAAGGGCAAAGAAAATGCCAAATGCAAAGTAGTGCAAAAAAAATCATCCAACCATCACTTTCCTCCTCCCAACTGAGACATCAACTCTGTCCAAATGATAAAAGAGTAAGAGATAAAAGGAAGCACACACCATATGACAAATCCTTAAAAAATGGGAAAGGCTCAGTAGATCATCATGGCCAGTAAACCCATGGGTTGCACAATCACAGAAGTGCCCAGATGTGACTTTGTGAATAGAAGAAAGGTAACGTAAAAAATAAAAGAAAGCAAAGCGTACATATAAAAAGGTGAAATATCCATAGCAGTGCATGCGGAGCACTAATTGTGTGCCTCATCGGCAATTTCTTCATCCTCAGCACTATCTCCTTGTGCTTCCTCTTCATCAACTGCTTCTTTATCTTCTGTGTCCACTACTATGGACTCTTCCATCTCTCTCAACCACATTGTGGTAATATCGAGCAAAATGTCAGGAAGCATGATGGATTGGCATGGCACTAGGTGAAATGCAGCTATTGTATGGTGCTGCCAAAAGTGCTCAAGTAAAGAGGACCATGTCACGTAAAAGCACTTGTGCCCAATGTTGTCATGGCTGGCATGCAATATTGGTAAGTGTCTGGACTGCCAAATAACAAGCTGATGAGTGCCATGCACACTGCGCTTCCATAGCCATTTTTTGTGTTTGAAAAATGTGCTCACATAGCGCACAAGTGCACCATACTTGGAATCCATGAAATCACTAGGGCACATTAGAGTATCCATCCAAACCCACACCAAATCTAACTTCTCATCCTCTGCATCTGCTGCTGTGCTTCTCAGAACTTGGCTATAGTCATCGTTGTAAATAAGCATGGGAGTGCATGCATTTTGCGCTTTTGCGCTTGGCTCTGGCTGCATTAGCACAAGTACCTGTGCATCAAAGGACTGTGAAATGGGACATATTGCATGCATAAAGCCATGTAGTGCATCAATCCAATCCTCAAATTCTTCATCGTCTTCTTCTTCTAAGTCTTCTGGAGTAAACGGTGGTGGATTTGGTAAAAGTGCATTTAGTGCCATGAGCAGATTGCCAATAATGTTGCGCTCAATGCAGAATTTGTTTGGGACAGATGCAATGACTGGTTTGACCTTTCTAGCAACTGGTTTATACTTCTTCTTGGTTACTATGCCCTTTTGCAGTGCACATGCCACTAAATCAATAAAAGTTGTGCGTGCATGTGCACTTTTCAGAAATGCAGGTGAAATAAGCACCATAGAGTCAATAGAATTTAAGAGCACCTGTGCATGACTGTTGGTACATTGGGATAAGTAGAGCTGAGAGATAAGAGAGGTCGATAGAATGGAAGTGGAAAATGGAATAAGCACAAACATGGAAACATCACAAGCTTGGGTATCAGAGTCGAATGTTATGATAGTGGCGGCTTCTCCTTGGTCTGCGATGATAGAAAGAGGTGCTGCAATTGCTGTGCTAACTGGAGGTGTCACATTAAGCACTTTATTTTCTGCTAAAGGCGTGCGCGCTTCGCAATGCACAAATCACATAATGCTTGCGAGGTTGGTAGATACCACTTCTGCACTAGTAGCTGCAATGCTCTTTGGGGTGACTTGTTCTCTATGGCACTGTCTGAAATCAGGCAAAAGCAAAAGGAGCTCTTCCTGCAAAACTGTAACAGAGGGCGCCTTCATGGCATGCATGTATATGTTATTGACAATCTGCAGATTCTGGATAGGAACGACTGTGTGATACAATGGTTCTTTGCCTTTGGAAGTGTTAACTTGAGCATCTGGTTTCTCTGCTGCTGCAGGCACAAAACATGCTTCAGGAATGTTGGAATAGGGATGTATGGGTATCTCATCAGGTGCTTTAGTTGTGCTCACAGCGGGTTGCAAAGCTGGTGACTTAATACTGTCAGCGGGTGCAATGTCTGTAGTCATAAAAGGTGTGTTCTCTTGATTTGATGTATTGTGCAGTGCATGCTGCAGAATTTCAACACCATCAAAGACTTGCCTTTTCCAAAGCACCATCAACTCCCACTTGAGCACATAGATGCGCTCTTTCTTTGTTAGTTGCACATTTGGTGTGCTTTGCATATACTCTGCTGTAGGAGCTGAGGCAGCAAGATACGTCAACTGTAAGAGTGCTGCTGGAGCTGGATGTGGCACTATATTGTAGATGAGCTGCGAATTGGTATTCAATGAAAGTCGATTAGTGGTGATCTGCCCTGGGTTGCACTTATGCCATTCCTCGATGTGCTCACCTAAGAAGTTGCCTGGAATAGAATGCAGCATGAATGCACCACCTGGGAGTACAATGCGCCCTTCCACATTTCACCTACACTTTCCTTTGCTAATAAGGCACTCAATTGAAGCACACTCAGGGATATAATGCCCTGTTTGACTGCAACCATTGCAAGTGTTGTTGTTCAAACAGGGTGCACCATTTCCACCCTCTCTGCGCAATGTGCTCAATGCAGTAACTATCATCTGTGTCATGCACTCAAATAGGACTGAGATGTCTTCTGCTTTGACTGTGGGTGTGCTATTGGGGTTTTGCTCTGTGAGCCCAGTAAGTGGCTAGAAATAGTGTGCTGGGCCTTCGAAGATAAAATCGATTGCATCGTGTATTGCATCTAATGAGTATGGCACATTTGCAGGCTGATTTGGTACCACAATCGCAAGGTGGCTCAAAATGTGCTCAAGCTGGTCTGGTCGAAACACCCTAATGAACATGCAGCTTTGGTCATAGTGTGCCAATATGCCTTGCACAACTAAGCATTCACTGATGTTAAAAAATGTGCGATAATAGCACTGATGTGTTCAGTTGGTACTCAGTGCATCATCTCAATGGAAGGGGTGAACACTTAACCTACAACTGCAGGCATGCTTGGGGTGAGGGGGGGGTTCACTTAGAGGGCCTCGGATTATCCTTCAGGTCACAGAGACTATGAGGAGGCTGTAATGGCAGTTTTTAATATGTGCACTAGTCACATACACTCAAGGGAAGATAGGCGCAATAGCAGGAAAGTGCGCAATGCAAAGGGGCAAAAATGTGCAGTACAGAAAAACATGCAAAGGGAGTGCAAAAGTGTGCAACGATAAGGAAGATGAAAGTGGGAGGTGCAGTGGGACAAAGATGGCACTGGGATGTGCTGTGAGGAAGGCACACAGATTAAAGGTACAAATGGGATGAGAGCACAATGAGCAGAAAAAGGCACAAACAGTGCACAAAACATGGCTATACAAAAAAAGGTGCAAACAGTGCACAAACATGGCTATATGAAGGGCGCACTGCAAGAGTGCACAGATGAGGATGAAGGATGCAATGCAGGGACAAAACACAACAATATGATGAAGGGGATGCAAATGATATGCAAATGCAGCTATACGAAGAGCACACTACAAAGGTGCATGGACTGGATGCTGGTGCACAGACTATGTGCGATGCTGACTGAACTATGAACTATGAGGAGGGGAAAGATCCTTTGGATTCTCTATCTGTCCACCTACTATGTACAAATGGCTTATGTGATAAAAACAGTAAAATAGAAAGCACCATGCGCTACCCACAAGTGCACCCATTTGCCCATCTAAACCTGACCACACTATGCCGCTGCCTCAGCCAATAAGATTTGCACACCTATAGCCCAATACCCAACTGTTCCAGTGTGATGCGCTATTTTTGGTGCACTCTAGGTCTCATGTGCTCTTCCCAATTAATCTGCTTCAGTGTTATGTGTCGCATGCTGCACCTTAGTAATAATGACATGCTCAACCTATGCCAGTTACCAGATAAGGCAATGCTGATTGGAAATGCAGAAGAACTATCAGGAGATGCTGTGCGAGGCCAAATAGTGCCAAAGCGCCAGGATTACATGAAAGTGCCCAAGTGCACACAGTCCAATGCCAAATAGGCACAAAGCGCCCCAATTATGTGAGAATGCACAGTTTGCTCATGTTGGAATCATGGTGCACCTCGAGTAAATGCACCAGTAAGCTGGAAGCCACAATGCACAGTGCAACTGATGTGGTGGATTGTTGTGTGTGTGATAGGGATTGTGCAATGAGTGCACAGCAGAGAATGTGAGTTGCAGGTAAAGCATAAAAGGAGCATGCAAAGGCACATCGAGTGCACAATAACTGTGAAAGGCAGATAAGGAGTGTGAGGGGGGCCCACAGAGGCAGTTTGAAGCATAACAGGGCACATTTAGGGTGCACGACAGCAGGCAGCTATGGGGGAACCAAACATGCAGTAGAAATGTAAAAGGCCCACAAAAGTGCACCTAAACAGTCAAAGGCATGCAAAAGTGCATGGGAGTGCTCTGGAGCACACTGGAGTGCAATGGAGTCCATGGGAGCACATGGGAGCACACAGGAGTGCATGGGAGCACATGGGAGCACATGGGAGCACACTGGAGTGCAATAGAGCACAGAAAGCAGACAAAGGTACATGGAAGCATGCTGTGCAAAATGAGTAGAAGATGTCCCGTGGTGCGCACAATTGTGAAAAATGCCATAGTACAAGCGCAGAGTAATAGGGAGCTGTATCATCTCCTCCCAACTGAAATACTGACTGTCCTCAGGCAGCATCCTTGTCAGCTATTGAAGTGTGAAGCGTGAGCGCCAAGAAAGTGGGTGAGTGGTAGAAGTGAATGTTTGGGATATTTAAAGAGGCCAAGTAAAGCACATGAAAATGTGCAAAGCAAAGTGCACAAGTGCAAATGAAATGTGGAAAAATTGTCCAACCATCACTCTCCTCCTCTCAACTGAAATTTTGACTCTGTCCAAATGGTGAAAGTATGAGAGATAAAAGAAAGTGCACACCATATGACAAATTGTATAAAAAGGTGAAATATCCATAGCGGTGCACACGGAGCGCAAATTGCGTGCCTCATCAGTGCTTTCTTCATCCTCAGTGCTATCTCCTTGTGCTTCTTCTTTGTCAACTGCTTCTTCGTCTTCTGTGTCCACTACTATGGACTCTTCCATCTCTCTCAACCACATTGTGGTAATATCGAGCACTATGTCTGAAAGCACGATGGACTTGCACACACAGTACAGCACTAGGTGAAATGCAGCTATTGTATAGCACCACCAAAAGTGCTCAAGCAAAGTGGATTGCGCTGCATAAAAGCACTTGTGCGCAACGTTATTGTGGCTGGCATGCAATATCGGTAAGCATCTGGACTGCCAAATAACAAGCTGGTGAGCACCATGCACATTGCACTTCCATAACTGCTCCTTGTGTTTGAAAAATGTGCTCACATAGTGCACAAGCACACCATACTCAGAATCCATGAAATCGTTAGGGCGCGTTAGGGTATCCATCCAAATCCACACCAGATCTAACTTCTCATTCTCTGCATCTGCTATTGTGCTTCTCAGAACTTGGCTATAGTCATTGTCATAGATAAGTGCACTATTGCACACATCTTGCACGTTTGTGCTTGGCTCTGGCTGCATTAGCACGAGTGCTTGCACATCAAAGGCCTGTGAAATGGGATGTATCGCATGCATAAAGCCATGTAGTGCATCAATCCAATCCCTAAATTCTTCATCGTCTTCTTCTTCATCGTCTGCTGGAGTAAATGGTGGCAGGTTCGGTAAAAGCACAGGAAGCACCACTAGCGGATCGCCTACAATGTTGTGCTCAATGCAGAATTTATTTGGGACAGGCACAATGACTGGTTTGACCTTTTGAGTGATTGGTTTATACTTCTTCTTGGTTACTATGCCCTTTTGCAGCGTGCGCACTGCTAAACTGCTAAACGTTGCATGTGCATGTGTGCTTTTTGGAAACGTGGCTAGAATAAGAGCCATAGGGTCGATAGGATTTAAGAGTGCCTGCACATTGCTGTTGGTACATTGGGATAAGTAGAGCTGAGAGGTAAGAGAGGTTGGTGGAATGGAAGCAGAAAATGGAATAAGCGCAAACATGAAAACATCGCAAGCTTGGGTATCAGAGTCAAATGTTATGATAGTGGCTGCTGCTGCTTGGTCTGCGACAATAGAAAGAGGTGCTTTAATTGCTGCGCTAACTGGAGGTGTTGCATTAGTGCTTTATCATCCACAAAAGGTGCACACACTTTGCAATGCGCAAATGGCAAAACACTCACAAGGTTGGTAGCTACCACTTCTGCACCGGTAGCTGCAATGCGTTTTGGAGTAACTTGTTCTCTATGGCACTGTCTGAGATCAGGCGAAAGTGAAAGGAGCTCTTCATGCAAAGCCATAATGGAGGGTGCCTTCATGGTGTGCACATATATGTCATTGACAATCTGCGGATTCTGGATAGGAAGTACAGTGCAATATGATGGTGCTTTGCCTTTGGAAGTGTTAACTGGAGTGTCTGATTTATCTGCTGCTGCAGGCACAAAATGCACTTCAGGAATGTTGAAATAGGGATGTATGGGTGTCTCGTCAGGTGCTTCAGTTGTGCTTGCAGCGGGTTGCAAAGCTGGTGACTCGATACTGTTGGCAGGTGCAATGTCTGTGGTTGTAGAATGCATGCTCTCTTGATTGGATGTATTGTGCGGTGCGTGCCACAGAATTTCAATGCCATTGAAGACTTGCCTTTTCCGAAGCACCATCAACTCCCTCTCGAGTGCACTGATGTGCTCTTCCTTCATTAGTTGTGTATTTGGTGCACTTTGCATATAATCTGCTGCAGGCACTGAAGTGGCAATGTACATCGACTGTAAAGGTGCTGCTGGAGCTGGACGAGGTGCTATATTGTAGATGAGCTGCAAATTGGTATTACATGAAAGTCAACCAGTGGCTATCTGCCCTGGGTTGTGCTTATGCCATTCCTCGATGTGCTCACCCAAGAAGTTGCCTGGAATAGAACATGGCATGAATGCACCACCTGGGAGTACGATGTGCCCTTTCACATTTTGCCTACACTTTCCTTCACTAATAAGGTGCTCAATTGAAGTGCACTCAGAGATATAATGCCCTGTCTGACCACAACCATTGCAAGTGTCACTGTTCAAATGAGGCGCACCATTTCTGCCATCTGTGGGATGCACTCAATGTGGTGATAGGTCCACTACACATTATAAGGTCTGGAAATGGATCCCACTTGTATCGATACATTACAACATGCACTCCGAAGTACTTCAAATGCCATGAAATTGACGTCAAATCTATTTTGCACTATTTTGCACTATTTCAAATGACTTCAAACTATTTCATGACATTTCGAACAACTTCAGCCACCATATAGTTGTCTTGAAAAATTTTCGATACATGCTGTACATCCAGAACAAGTTCTTCCATTGCATATCGAGCACTACCAGACACGAGGAGAGAGTACAAGAGAGTTAGAATGCAATAAGTGCATTTTTGTGTTTCATTGATATACTTTTACTATATGGGAACACTATATGTTTCATCATTTATTATTTCTCATTTGTTTCATGATCTACAAGTCCTCATTGTTTGATATATTTGCCTCATGTTTTACACATGTTCTTATTTCCTTTTTAGTACTATCTCTTTATTTTGTATATAGACTTGTATTAGTTAGTTAGAATGGAACAATATAATGGGGAACAGCACAAGTTACCCTCTCACTTATCGTCAGATTTAAGAATCATTCTCTTGTGTCTTAGTTTGCATCGTATCTCTAAGTTCTGCAAAATATTGCAAATTTCTTTGAAACTATTGTATTCGCTCTTTGTTTTATTGCCCATCGCCTATCACCATTCAACAGACACTTCACATTTGTTAAACTCATTCCTCAATATACCTCAAACCTCTTCAAACTTCTTTGAACTATTTCGCACGTCTTCGAATCTACTTTGAACTCTTTCGCACATTTTTAAACCTATTTCAAACTCTTTTGAACACCTTCATATGCCTATAATGACTATTTGCCACAGCCCTTACCATTTCACATTACTAAACATTACATTTTGGTTTCAGCAGTGATATTTAGTACCAACTCGCACCCTTCTTCTGACTCATGTTATACCATCTGAAGCCATTTAGTAGGTTTTGTTTGGGTTTCCAGGTTGAGTATCATCATTTTGGAGCCCACTGTGAGGGGTTTCTAGATCATTTCATTGTTGAACCTCCACTCCTTTCCAGCACTTGTTTTACCATTTAGGGGCTTAATGATCTCAACTTTGAATTGAACTTGTTTTGCCTCCAACTCTCCTGAACAGCCAGGAGATCTCGATATAGCATCTCACCCCTCGATACTATTATTTCGCATTCTTTTGCCCTTTGCACTTATGACATTGCTATTATCTTCAACCTCGAAAACATACGAACTACGACACCACATGAATTTCAACCTTGCAACCTTCAAAATCTACCTTGAACATGTCAATGTCTTTTACACCAGCTCCTGGTCATTCTACATCTCCAAAATTCAATTCGAGATGACCTAAAGAACTTCAAAATTACTGTGAAGACCTCGAATTTTTGTTTATAACTTGCAGTATTACAGATCACAACCTAAAGAAGTGACACTCTTGCAGATACATCGATTTTGATTCTTATGACCTCTGAGAATCGCTTCCAGAGTACGAACCCAGCACTTCGTTCGATGAATTTCACACTGCAGTATTCAAGTTCTATCCCAAAATAGAAGACGAATGAAAATACAGCATTTTGGACATGGATTCACTCGTTGACAAGCAGCTTTGCACTGGTATTTTTGATGAAAACAATTTAGCAGCTTATTACAGGTCATTCTACAAGGTCACCAGCTTCTTTTACTCGAAATGTAGACTTTCAGAAGCCAAACAGAGTCGAACTTTTCTTCGAGGCTTTCAAACAGACTTATGGACTAGAATTGCAAACCATCTCAAAGTAAAGTTCCCTGATCACTATCCCGATGACCCATACATGCTGAATGACATCTACGATGCCACAAAATTTGCTATAGCATCCTCAAACTCATATTCTATTCCACAGCAATCAATTTCAACCTCGAAGTTATCGTAATCTAGCACATCACTCAATTCTGAAGACATTTTGCACATCCTCAAAAATTTTGCATCAGTTATCGCAGCTTCAAATTCGACCAGATCAGCACCCGAAGTATCTGTCTTGACCTCATTCATCACTAAAATTGCACCTTCGACTTCATCGAACCCAGCATCTGACAGTATACCTCACAGCTCGAATGATTCGAATGACTTTGAAGCTCATATTGCGGCCCTCAAACAGGAACTAGCCCTCAAAAAACAGCTTGCACTCAAACAAGAAAATATCACACTTCGAAATCATTATGTCATGCCTCCTGGTCATTATTGCATTGTCCCAGCTTCATCGCCCACATCCATTCCAATTCCAGTCTTATTGTCTTTGCCTTCAGTAGTTCCAGCCCTGTCCACTTTGATAGTTGCACCTTCATCATTTTTGAACTCGATCTCACCTCCAATATTTTTGTCGCATTCGTCCCCTCCATTGGCTATTTCGACCTCGACATGCCGCTCACCACTATCAGCATTTTCATCTTTGATCTTGTCACCTGCACCCTCTTCTGTCTTACCATCTATTTTGATATCGCCTTCACCCTTGACACCAGATTTGCTGGTGTGTTCAGTTGGTACTCAGTGCAGAGTCTCAACAGAAGGGGTGAACACTTAACCTACAACTGCAGGCGTGCTCAGTGTGAGGGGGGAGTTTGCTTAGAGGGCCTCAGATTATCCTTCAGGTTGCGGAGACTATGAGGAGGCTGTAACAGCAGTTTTTAATGTGCACACTAGTCACATACACTCAAGGAAAGGTATGCACAATAGCAGGAAAGTGGGCAATGCAAAGGGGCAAAAATGCGCAACAGGAGCGCAAAAGTGCACAACAATGAGGAAGATGAAAGCAGGAGGTGTAGTGAAACAAAGACAACACTAGGATGTGCTGGGAGGAAGGCACACAGGTTAAAGGTGTGAATGGGATGAGAGTGCTGATATGGCTCCCTATCACTCTGCATGCATACTATGGCATTTTTTGCAATTGTGCACACCTCCTAGATGCCTTCCGCACACTTTGTGCACCTTTGTGCACTTCTGTGTGCCTTTGACCATTTAAATGTGCCTTTGTGTGCCTTTTGTATTTCTACTGCACTTTTGGTTCCCCATAGCTGCCCATCATTGTGCACCCTAAATGCGCCTCGGTGTGCTTCAAGCTGCCTCCGTGCACCCCCCCCCACAGTCCTTATCTGCCTTCCACATTTATTGCACACTTGATGCGCCTTTGCGCACTCCTTTTATGCTTTACCTGCACTCACATTCCCTGCTGCACACTCATTGCACAATCCCTATCACACACACAACAATCCACTGCACTGGTGTGCTGCGCATCACAGCTCCCATCTTACTGGCACATTTATTCGAGGTGCACCGCGATTCCAACATGAGCGAACTGCACATTCTCACATAATCGGGGCGCTTTGTGCCTATTTGGCATTGGACTGTGTGCACTTGGGTGCCTTCATGTAATCCTGGCGCTTTGGCAGTATTTGGCCTTTCACAGCATCTCCTTATAGTTCTTCCACATTTCCAATCGGCATCGCCTTATCTGGTAACTGGCACAGGTCAATCATGCCATTATTACTAAGGTGCAGCATGCGACACATAACACTGAAGTGAATTAATTGGGAAGAGCGCACGAGACCTAGAGCGCACCAAAAATAGCGCATTGCACTGGAACAGTTGGGTAGTGGACTATAGGTGCGCAAATCTTATTGGCTGAGGCAGTGGCATAGCATGGTTGGGTTTAGATGGGCAGATGGATGCACTTGTGGGTAGCGCATGGCGCTTTCTATTTTTACACTTTATTTTACCATTTTATCACATAAGCCATTTGTACATAGTAGGTGGACAGATAGAGAATCCAGAGGATCTTTCCCCCCCTCATAGTCCATAGTTCAGTCGGCGTCGCACATAGTCTGTGCACCAGCATCCAGCCCGTGCGCCTTTGTAGTGCCCCCTTTGTATAGCCACATTTGCATATTGTTTGCGTTCCCTCATTGTATTGTTGCATTTTGTCCCTGCATTGCATCCTTTGTTCTCGTTTGTGCACTCTTGCAGTGCGCCCTTCATATAGCTGCATTTGTGCACCATTTGTGCACCTATTTGCATAGCCGCATTTTGTGCACCATTTGCACCTTTTTCCGCCCCTTGTGCTTTCATCCTGTTAGTGCCCCCAACCCTTGTGTCACCTCCCCAGCACATCTCAGTGCTGTCTCCATCCCACTACACCTCCCATCTTCATCACCCTCATCATTGCACACTTTTGTGCTCCCATTGTGCACTTTTGTGCTCCCATTGTGCACTTTTGTGCTCCCATTGCGCATTTTTGCCCCTTTGCATTGTGCACTTTCCCACCACTGCGCATATCTCCCCTTTAGCATACACAACTAGTGCGCACATTGAAAACCACTGTACTAGCCTCCCCATAGTCTTTGCACCCTGAAGGATGATTTGAGGCCCTCTAAGTGAACTCCCCCCTCACCCTGACATGCCTGCAGTTGTAGGTTAAGTGTTCACCCCTTCCGTTGTGACTCTGCATTGAGTACCAACAGAACACATCAGTGCAACAAGTGGAAAAAGGTGCAAATGGTGTGCAAAACACAGCTATACAAAAAAAAAGATGCAAACGGTGTGCAAATGCAGCTATATGAAGGGCACACTGCAAGAGTGCACAGATGAGGATGAAGAATGCAATGCAGGGATGAAATGCAGCAATATGACAAGGGAACACAAACAATATGCAAATGTGGCTATATGAAGGGCGCACTACAAAGGCGCATGGACTGGACGCTGGTGCACAGACTATGTGCAATGCTGACTGAGCTATGAACTATGAGGGGGGGGGAAAGATCCTCTGGATTCTCTATCTGTCTGCCTACTATGTACAAATGGCTTATGTGATAAAAATGGTAAAATAAAGTGTAAAAATAGAAAGCACCATGCACTACCCACAAGCGCATCCATTTGCCCATCTAAACCTGACTGCACTATGCCGCTGCCTCAGCCAATAAGATTTGCACACCTATAGCCCAATACCCAACTGTTCTGGTGCGATGTGCTATTTTTGGTGTGCTCTAGGTCTCGTGCACTCTTCCCAATAAATCTGCTTTAGTGTTATGTGTTGTGTGCTGTGCCTTAGTAATAATGACATGATCGACCTGTGCCAGTTACCAGATAAGGTGGTGCCAATTGGAAATGCAGAAGAACTATAAGGAGATGCTGTGAAAGGCCAAATACTGCCAAAGTGCCAGGATTATGTGAAAGTGCCCAAGTGCACACAGTCCAATGCCAAATAGGTGCAAAGCACCCCAGTTATGTAAGAATGTGCAGTTCGCTTGTGTTGGAATCGCAGTGCACCTCAAGTAAGTGCGCCAGTAAGATGGAAGCCATGATGCACAGCGCAACTGGTGTAGTGGATTGTTGTGTGTGTGATAGGGATTGTGCGATGAGTGCACAGTAGGGAATGTGAGTTGCATGTAAAGTGTAAAAGGAGTGCTGATGGTACTCAACCCGGAAACCCAAACAAAACCTACTAATGGCTTCAGATGGTATAACACAGGCCAGAGGAAGGGTGCGAGGTGGTACTAAATATCACCGCTGAGACCAAAATGATGTTTTTAGCGACGCAAAATAATAAGGGATGGTGCAAATAGTGTTTATAGGTGTACAAATATGTCCAAAAGAGTTCCAAAAAGGTTCGAAGGCATGCAAAGTGGTTCAAATAAGTTCGGAGGGGTTCGAGGTGTATTGAAAGGCGAGTTTAATGAATGTGAAATGTTTGTTGAATAGCGATAGGTGATGGGCAATAAAACGGAGAGCGAATACGATAGTTTTTAGAAGAAGTTCACGATATTTCACAGAACTTAGAGATACGACGCGAACTAAGACTCAAGAGAATGGCTCTTAAGTCAGATGATAACTGTGAGGGTAACTTGTGCTGTTCCCCGTTGTTCTATTCTCTGTTGTTCTAACTAACTAATACAAGTCTATATACAAAATGAAGAGATAGTACTAAAAAGGAAATAAGAACATGTGTAAACATGAGGCAAATATATCATACAATGAGGACTTTGTAGATCAAAAATAAATGATAAATGATAAATGATAAAACATACAGTGCTCCCATATAGTAAAAGTACTTCAATGAAACACAAAAATGCACTTATCGCATTCTAACTCTCTTGTACTCTCTCCTCGTGTCCAGTAGTGCTCGATATGCGGCAAGTTGGCTTATTCCGAATGTACAACATGTATCGAAAGTGTTTGAGGACAACTATATGGCCGCCAAAGTTGTTCAAAGTACTGCGAAGTTGTTCTAAATGTCGCAAAATAATTTGAAGTAGCTCGAAGTTGTCCAAAATAGTGCAAAATTGTGCAAAAATGGTTCAAAGTCGATTTCGTGGTGTTCTTAGTACTTCGGAGTGCATGTCGTAATGTCTCCATACAAGTGGAAATGCTTCTCCAGGCTTTAAAGAGCATAGTGGACCTATCAGCGCGCAAAGGTGCATCGAGCGCACAATAAATGTGAAAGGCAGATAAGGAGTGGGGGGGGGGGGCATGGAGGCAGTTTGAAGCACAATGGGGCACATTTAGGGTGCATGACAGCAGGCAGCTATGGGGGAACCAAAAGCGCAGTAGAAATGCAAAAGGCGCACAAAAGCACACCTAAATGGTCAAAGGTGTGTGAAAGCGCATGGAAGTGCACTGTGCAAAGTGTGTGGAAGCAGTCAAAGGTGTGCAAAAGCACACGGAAGCACGCAAAGGCACACTAAAGTGCATGAAGGCATGAAAAAGTACATTGCACAAAGTGTGTGGAAGCCATCTAGGAGGTGCACACAATCGCAAAAAATGCCATAGTATGCATGCAGGGCGATAGGGAGCTGTATCATCTCCTTCTAACTGAAGTACTGACTGTCCTCAGGCAGCATGTGATTGGTCAGCGCAAAATTTTCTTTGCTCACATAAGCGGCCATCCTCTCTTTATCTATCTCTGACCACCATCTATCCTCTATAACTCTTTCCACAACACATCTCTACCTAATCCAATGGCCTCAGCATTTACCTTAGCCCTCAGACAAATGATCCTGGCCCTCAATGAGACCCTCCCTGCTGCTGGGAGCAAGAAGATGATGATGCAAGCTTGGGGTGAAGGGTTTTGTAGTAAACTGGTGCACTTTTTGTGTTTCTATAACCGCTGCAGGTTGCTAAGAGTCGGGGCATGTAGAACATGTATATAAAGCCATGCAGACACTGTTAAAAATGATGCAGAACTTGATGCACTCCTTGCGAAGGCATGCAGCGTGTTCAGTGGAATCATGGTGGAGGAGTGGCTTACTTGGGGTGAGGAGCTGATGCCTGATATGCATAAGATGATTGAGGAGAAAGAGCAGTCTGAGGAATTTGAGTGTAGGGTGCACAAGCTGGTGGGGCAGCTGAAAGCATGCGCTGCGCACTCTTGACCACTGAATTGCAGGCGCCTGAGGTTAATTTGGAGTGTCTGGAAGGTGAGTTTAGAGCAATTGACGAGGCAAGCAATATAGATACCGCTGAAGTGCAGGAGGATGAAAAGGCATGCATCGCACTGGTGTGCTCTCTGTGTGCACTTTCTGGAACAACCAATGCTAAGGTTGTAGGCGAAGGAACTGGGGAGTCTTGGGAGAGTGGGGTGATGAGCGAAGGGGGAGTGAGCAGAGCAACGAGAGCACTACTGCAGATGAAGGCGCAAGTGCGTGCCCAGTGTGCACAACACGGCAACATGCATATGTCGAAGTACCACCACTGAGTGGCATTGGCACCACCTCCAACACTAATAGCAGACCAGTAAGTTTCTTGGATATGCTTCAAACTCACTAAATGGTTTTCCTTTCTACTCTAGTGTGATAACTGCCGCCGCATGGGCCAACCGGCTAGGTGCATCCCTGTCAATGGAAAGTGGTGCACTTCATGTGCAAAGGGTAAGAGAAAGTGAGAATGGAAGAAGTGCACCCTTGCACAGCTGCATGCAACTTCTAGAGGCAGGAAAGCAGCTACTGAGCACCCTGGTGTGTCTTTTTCTCATCCTCCTTCCATGCTGTGCTAACTGTTCCAAAGGTGCATCGCAAATTGACAAGGGCAATAAGAGTGATGCAGGGCTCATCAGCCTCTTGAAAGAGCGCACATCAAAGCGCCACAAAGTTGAAAATGCACCCCCTCCACTGTTGCAAGTGTGCCCAAGGCCATGCCACCTTACCATTTACCAGGCAAGTGCACACACACAATCCTCATGCCAAACCAGATCGGGAAACACCTCAGGGGATGTGGTCTACCAAGGCCAGGATGTCGAGGCACTCAACTTAGTGCAATGCCACTTGGTGGTCGCAGTTTTGGGCACCATGCACAATCGCCTTAAAGAAGACGTCCAAAGGTCACTCGTCGAGTTAGAAGTCACCAAGAGCTGGTTGCACAGTGTGGAGCAAGTGGAGGCAAACACAAAGGCGAAACTGGATGCAGCCATGGAGCACTTGGAGTTCCTGGAGTCCATTGAGTAGCTGTTCGCCTGTATAAGTAATAGATAGTCTGTCAATCCATCTCTCTGTTGCACCTGTGATATGCATGATGCACTCCAAAGCAGTGCAATGTGTGCGCACTTCCATGGTGCCATAAAACAAAATTTGTAAGTTCAAATAATATATGTGAGGGAAAAGAGATAAGATAGGCAACATTCGAGCAAGAAATGTCAAGCGCACAAAAAACATGCACCAGTGCAAAAATGTGCAAATGCAAAGGAGTGTGGAAAAATCGTCCAACCATCACTTTCCTCCTCCCAGCTGAGATATTGACCATGTCCAAACAATAAAAGAGTAAGAGATAAGATGAAGCGCATGCCATATGACAAAGTCTAAAAAATGGGAAAGGCTCAGTAGATCATCATGGCTGGTAAAACCCATGGGTTGCACAATCATGGAACACGTCCAGATGTGACTTCGCGAATAGGAAAAAGGTAACATAAAAAAAAATGAAAGAAAGCAAAGCATACATATAAAAAGGTGAAATATCCATAGCGGTGCACGCAGAGTGCTAGCTGCATGCCTCATTGGTGCTTTCTTCATCCTCAGTGCTATTTCCTTGCACTTCTTCTTCATCAACTGCTTCTTTATCTTCTGTGTCCACTACTATGGACTCTTCCGTCTCTCTCAACCGCATTGTGGTGATATCGAGTGCTATGTCAGGAAGCGCAATGGACTTGCGCACTTGGTATGGCAGTAGGCAGAATGCGGCTACTGGCCTGTCGAATACTGTCCCATTGAGCTCACAAACAATATATGCACTGCCTTGATTGCATGATACTATAACTAGAGGACTGAGATAACATGCACACATTTTGCGGTTAAGGCTTTTCTCGATCGCTGTGTTGTGCATAAGGACTAAATTGCTGTGCTGAAAGTCAAAATTGCAGATGGTTTTTGAGTGCGCTTTCTCAAAACAGAGCACCACTTTGTGCCTTTCTGCATAGATGTGGGAATGGATGTGTGCTAAGTCTTCTGGACACTTTTGTAATGCATGTGTGCACCACGCAATCAAGTCTGTAGTGGAGAGTATAGAATCTGGGGGTGGGTTAAGGTATGTCACTTCAATGATATTAAGAGGGATTAGAGGCTGCAAGCCTGTAGCAATGAAGTATGGTAAAATGCCAAGGCACTTCCAAACTGTGATGCACTCCACCCAAAAGACTGAGTACAGCACACTGAACCATTTTGACTCTACTCCATCTGTGGCTTTGATAAGTGCTTGATGCACGTTGAAATGTGCATGCTCAACAATTCCATTAGTGCACGAGTTATAGCCAGATATGTGAATGTGATTGATATGGTAGTGCTTACTGAGGTAGGCTAGCGCTTTGATGAATGGCTTGCCATTATCAGTCACTATCTCATACAACATGCCCCATCTGCAGATGAGGTCTTGAAACATCCAATGGCCGAGTGTGCTCGCATTTTCTTTAGGAAGCCCACAGAATTCTGGCCAAGTCGCAAGTGAGCAATGCCCTTGGATGATATAGCACCACCCTGGTGATACTGGTAAGTGCATCATATTAATATAAACTTTACTGAAGAGAGGCACACGCATTGTGACGACTGGTGGTATTAGAACCTTCTGTGTTTGCTGGATCTGGCAAATATGACAAGTGTGCATGGACCAAACGATGTTGTCCATAATGTGTGGCCACCAAAAGTGCTCAAGCAATGCGGAGCACACCGCGTAAAAGTGCTTGTGTCCAATGTTGTTGTGGATGATGCACAATATTGGTAAACATCTAGGCTGCCAAATAACAAGCTGGTGAGCACCATGCGCATTATGCTTCCATAAGTGCATCTTGTCTTTGAAAAACATGCTTGTGTAGCACACAAGTGCACTGTAGTTGGAATCTGTGAAGTCGCTAGGGCACGTTAGGGTATCCATCCAAATCCACACCAAATCTAACTTCTCATCCTCTGCATCTGCTGTTGCACTCCTTGGAGCTTGGCTATAGTCATTGTTATAAATAAGCACACTATTGCACACACTTTGCACATTTTGCACGTTTGCACTTGGCTCTGGCTGCATTAGTGCGAGTGCTTGCACGTCAAAGGACTGTGAAATGGGACATATTGCATGCATAAAGCCATGTAGCGCATCAATCCAATCCTCAAACTCTTCATCTTCTTCTCCTTCTAAGTCCTCTGGCTGCTTTGGATGATGCGAAAGCCCATCTGGACCATGCACCACTCCCCTAACATGTACAAGCATAAAGCGGAATGTAAGGATTGAGACAATCCACTGGTTAATGCTGGCGGATGGTTGGATATCGGGGTTTTGTAGCATGCCCTTGATATAGCATGCATCAGTCTCAACAATTAAGTTGCACACACCTATAATATAAAGGTGCTAACTGCGCAGCATGTGGTAAAGCCCATAGATTTCTAGCTTTGGCTGTGAAAAGCATGCTTCTCTGTTGTTGAGCGTAATCAAGCTGAACCGGTTGTAAATGTGTGCTTTTGCATTTGCACTCTTTTGCTGGCAAAGGTAAAAGCCGATTGCTATCTGGGAAGTGTCGACTGCAAGGATAACGGAGAGTTCTGAGGAATAATCAATCGGTTGTAGTGCAGAGCACTCTAGTACTGCTTGCTTGATGTCATTTTGCACTGCTATCTGCTCTGGGCCTCATTCGAATGGAGCATCCTTGCACATAAGCCTCATGAGCACATTAACATGGTGCACATAATTGCAGATATAAATGCACATTAAACTGACTGTTCCCAAGAATGCATGCACTTCTGACAGCGTGTGGCATGTGCCCCAATTGTGGATAACATCTACCTTGTCGCATTCAGGTTTTCTACCTTCTGGGGTGCAATAATGGCCAAGAATGATGAAGTTCTCAGTGCACAATGTGGATTTCATTCCAGAGAAAGTGCCGCCACTATATTTCATGTGCTGCACAATGCGGTTCATGTTCTGGAAGTGCTCCCACACAAAGTGCCTTATGCCAGGGTTTGCAGTGAGCGCTTCACATGAGCCGTCCGGTAAAATGTAGCGCTTCAAAGGCCTCTTGACTGGGATGTCATCGATATAGGGAACGGTATAACCCGGAATCTCTGGCTGCAGAATATAGCACACATCATCGTGGAAGATTGGTACTGAGTTTGTCCAACCCATTGGCAATGTAATGAGGTGCATTGTGCCATACGGCATCTGGAATGTCATAAGGTTGTGCAATGATTCTTTGATTAAGTGCTCATTGTATCCCACATATAGATCAAGGATGGCACTGCATGCATGCCATGCAAACTGCTCTGCGAGGTGCTCAGGTGTAGGGGTGATGCTGGAGTGTTTAATGGTAACACAATTAAGTGGCTTGAGGCTATGTATGATGTGCAGCACTTTTCCATCTTTCTTGAGCATGCAGAACCAGTGCAATCTATATGCTGAATTTGAATGCTTGTAAATGCCTGAGTCTATCTTCTTCTGGATAATAGCGCAAACTTCATCGTATATGCCTGGTGGAATGGGGATGTTGCGCTCTATCCAAGGGGTGTGCAGAATAACTGGGATTTCTACTGGGGAAAAGAATGCAGTCCTGAAGCTGCCGTGCTTCTCATCGCTCCATGCAAAGGCTTCATTCTGCAAAGACATTAGGTGGTGTAAAATCTTCATCTCCTCTGGTAATAAGAAATTGGTGTGGTGCTTTTGGAGCGCTTGCATGCACTCTTCAGTATAGCACCTAGTTGGGATAAATGGTGGTGGATTTGGTAAAAGTGCAGGAAGCGCCGCTAGCGGATTGCCTATAATGTTGCACTTGATGTGGAATTCGTTTGGGACAGGTGCAATAACTGGTTTGACCTTTCTAGCAACTGGTTTATACTTCTTCTTGGTTACTATGCCCTTTTGTGGTGCGTGCACTGCTAAATCGATAAAAGTTGTGCATGCATGTGTGCTTTTCATAAATGTGGCTGGAATAAGCGCCATGGGATCAATCAAATTTAGGAGTGCTTGTGCATGACTGTTGGTACACTGGGATAGGTAGAGTTGAGAGATAATAGAGGTCAAAGGAATGGAAGTGGAAAATGGAATAAGTGCAAATGCAGAAACATCACAAGATTGGGTATCAGAGTCAAATGTTATGATAGTGGTGGCTTCTCCTTGGTCTGCGATCAATTCCTCGAAGCCTGGCAAAATTTTCTTTGTGGGTTACACTGAATAGCAAAGTGTGGTGTTGCTGGAGCTAGTAAGAAGTGGCACGGCTTCCCCCTAGGCTTTGTTGGAATGGTGGAGATGGTGCCTGTGTTCGGATCACAGATCGTAATCATTTGCACTTTGTCCACAAAGTTGCGCATGATGGAGCACATTAACACATCAAAGGGGCACCCTAACAGAATATTGTAAGCAGGTGAATGGATAACGTGAACTTGCACATAGACAATGATATCTCCAATGCATGCGCAAATGTTGTGCGCAAGCCCAAGTGACTCATCTACCTCTCCATTGGCCAATTGCATGTATAAATGAATGCGCAGGTCATACTGAAGCCCAAGACGATGGCAGACCACTTCTGACATTGCGATAATTTGTGAACCCGGATCTAAGATAGCCTCGAAGTATTCTTGGTTATCAATCAATAAATCAATGGAATGAAGTGCATGCAGCTCTTTTGCAACCTTCAAAACATCTGGGTTTTCAATTTCGCCTGGCTGGAGATGGGTGAGGTACTGTTCAAATGGATCCTGCAAAACAATAGGAAGCAGCACTGCAATTGCTGTGCTAACTGGAAATGTCACATTAAGTGCTTTATTTTCCACAAAATGTGCATGTGCTTCACAGTGCACAAATGGCATAACGCTCACAAGGTTGGTAGCTACCACTTCTGTGCTGGTAGCTGCAATGTGCTTTGGGGTAACTTGTTCTCTATGGTGCTGTCTGAGATCGGGTGAAAGGGACAGGAGCTCTTTATGCAAAACCATAATGGAGGGTGCCTTCATGGCATGTGCATATACATCATCAACAATCTGCGGGTTCTGGATGGGAATGACAGTGCAGTATGATGGCTCTTTGCCTTTGGAAGTGTTAGCTGGTACGTCTGGTTTATCTGCTGCTGCGGGCGCAAAAGGCGCTTCAGGAATGTTGGAATAGGGATGTATGGGCGTCTCGTCAGGCACTTCAGTTGCGCTCACAGCGGGTTGCAAAGCTGGGGACTCGATACTGTCGGCGGGTGCATTGTCTGTCATTGTAGAATGCGCACTCTCTTGATTGGATGTATTGTGCAGTGTGCACTGCAGAATTTCAATGCCATTGAAGACTTGCCTCTTCCAAAGTGCCATGAACTCCCTCTCGAGCGCATCGATATGCTCTTCCTTTGGTAGTTGTGCATTTGGTGTGCTTTGCATATAATCTGCTGCAGGCGCTGAAGTGGCAATGTATGTTGACTGTAAAGGTGCTGCTGGAGCTGGACAAGGCGCTATATTGTAGATGAGCTGTGAATTGGTATTAGATGAAAGTCGACCAGTGGCTATCTGCCCTGGGTTGCGCTTATGCCATTCCTTGATGCACTCACCCAAGAAGTTGCCTGGAATACAATGCGGCATGAATGCACCACCTGGGAGTATGATGCGCCCTTCTGGATTTCGCCTACACTTTCCTTTGCTAATAAGGCACTCGATTAAAGCGCACTCAGGGATCTAATGCCCTGTCTGACTGCAACCATTGCACTTGTCGTTGTTCGAGCGAGGCACACCATTTCCACCAGCTCTGTGCAATGTGCTCAATGTGGTAACTATTGTCTGTGTCATGCGCTTGAATAACACTGAGATGTCTTCTGCTTTGACTGTGGGTGCACTAGGTTGTGGCTGGGAAATGGGTGCACTGGGTGCTGAGTAGGGCGCATACATATTGGGATTTTGCACTGTGAGCCCATTAAGTGGTTGGAAATAGTGCGCTGGGCCTTCAAAGATAAAGTCGATTGCATCGCATATTGCATCTAATGAGTATGGCACATTTGCAGGCTGATTCGGTACCGCAATCGCAAGGCGGCTCAAATTGCGCTTGAGCTGGTCTGGTCAAAACACCCTAATGAACATGCAGCTTTGGTTGTAGTGTGCCAATATGCCTTGCGCAACTAAGTATTCACTAATGTTGAAAAATGCGTGATAATAGTGCACAATTTCTTCTGCAGTTACAAGGCCAACGTGTGCAGTCTCACCAATAAGCTTGTCCAAGTCACTAGTACTCCATTTACTGCCATCCCTAGAGCTGGGATAAAGCTTTAGGATAGCGTCTTTGAATGCACCATAGTTGTGCATCATGCTATACTCCAGTAGCAGTTTCCAAGTGTCTGCAGTGTCGCTGTCCAAATATTGCACAGTGTGGAACTTTTTATTGGTCTCATTGGTGATGTTGCAATTGTGGAGGAGCTGCACAAGCTCCTCAAAGTACTTCTGGAGTTCGTGTGGTTTTGTGGGGTCGAAACACAGTGTGTTTTGGTTGGATGTGGATGGCATATGCATGGTAGCCATGGTAGGTGGAATAAGGTGTGTAGAGTTAAGATCTGGTAAAAGCCCAGCAAAATGCAAAGGTGGAGAAGAATGCAGTGATGTGGACGGAGTTAAGGTAGATAGGGATGATTTAGGTGAAGGTGGAGGTAAAGACAGCATGGACGAGTGATGCATGTTGTTTAGGAAGAGTGATTCAAATACTGGTATTTCCCCAAGCTGGAGTGCAGTTGCTAACAGCTCGGAATGGAGAGTGCAAAGGTGGTTAATGTTGAGATGAAGGGCGAGCTGATGGAGGTCTAAAATATGGTCTGATAAACAGAAACCGCTTGTGGTGGGCTCCAGGAATGATGTGTTCAGTTGGTACTTGGTGCAGAGTCTCAATGGAAGGGGTGAACACTTAACCTACTACTGCAGGCATGCTCGGGGTGAGGGGGGGAGTTTGCTTAGAGGGCCTCAGATTGTCCTTTGGAGCATGGAGATTATGGAGAGGCTGGTACGGCAGTTTTCAGTGTGTGCACTAGTTGTGTACACTAAAGGGAAGGTATGTGCAGTGGTGGGAAAGTGCGCAATGCAAAGGGGCAAAAATGCACAGTGCAGAAAAATGTGCAATGGGTGCACAAAAGTGTGCAACGACGAGGGTGATGAAGATGGGAGGTGTAGTGGGACAAAGATGGCACTGAGATGTGCTGGGAAGGTGATGCAAAGGGTGGGGGTGCTAATGGAATGAAAGCACAAGGGGCAGAAAAAGGCACAAACAGTGTACAAATGCGGCTATATGAAGGGCACACTGTATGAGTGCTTGAACGAGGACGAAGGATGCAACACAGGGACGAAACACAACAATATGATGAGGGGATGCAAACAATATGCAAACGTGGCTATACAAAGGGCACACTACAAAGGCACATAGACTGGATGCTGGTGCACAGACTATGTGTGACGCTGACTGAACTATGAACTATGAGGGGGGGGAAAGATCCTCTGGATTCTCTATCTGTCCACCTACTATGTACAAATGGCTTATGTGATAAAAATGGTAAAATAAAGTGTAAAAATAGAAAGCGCCATGCGCTACCCACAAGCACATCCATTTGCCCATCTAAACCCGACTGCGCTATGCCGCTGCCTCAGCCAATAAGATTTGTGCACCTATAGCCCAATACCCAACTGTTCCGGTGCGATGCACTATTTTTGGTGCGCTCTAGGTCTCATGCACTCTTCCCAATTAATCTGCTTCGGTGTTATGTGTCATGTGCTGCGCCTTAGTAATAATGGCATGATTGACCTGTGCCAGTTACCAGATAAGGTGATGCCAATTGGAAATGCGGAAGAACTATAAGGAGATGCTGTGAAAGGCCAAATACTGCCAAAGCGCCAGGATTACATGAAGGTGCCCAAGTGTGCACAGTCCAATGCCAAATAGGTGCAAAGCACCCTGATTATGTGAGAATGCGCAGTTCGCTCATGTTGGAATCATGGTGCACCTCGAGTAAGTGCGCCAGTAAGATGGAAGCTGCAATGCACAGCACAACTGGTGTAGTGGATTGTTGTGTGTGTGATAGGGATTGTGCAATGAGTGCACAGTAGGGAATGTGAGTTGGATGTAAAGTGTAAAAGGAGTGCGCAAAGGCACATCGAGCATGCAATAAATGTGAAAGGCAGATAAGGAGTGTGGGGGGAGGCGCGTGGAGGCGGCTTGAAGTGCACCGAGGCACATTTAGGGTGCACAATGATTGGCAGCTATGGGGAACCAAAAGCGCAGTAGAAATGCAAAAGGCACACAAAGGTGCACCTTAATGGTCAAAGGTGCGCAAAAGCGTGCTGCGCAAAGTGTGCAGAAGCCATCTGGGAGGTGTGCACAATCGCAAAAAATGCCATAGTATGCACGCAGGGAAATAGGGAGCCGTATCAGCGCCAAGGCACATCAAGCATGCAATAAATGTGAAAGGCAGATAAGGAGCATTGGGGGGGGTGTGTGGAGGCAGTTTGAAGCATAACAGAGCACATTTAGGGTGCATGACAGCAGGCAGCTATGGGGGAACCAAAAGCGCAGTAGAAAGGTGCACAAAAGCACACCTAAATGGTCAAAGGTGCATGAAAGTGCATGGAAGTGCACTGCAAAAAGTGTGCAGAAGCCATCTGGGTGGTGTGCACAATCGCAAAAAATGTCGTAGTATGCACACAAGGTGATAGGAAGCCATATCATCGCATTCACATTTGCCTTTGAAATCCAGTATAGCACTCAAAACTCTATCCCCATTGAAAATATACAATTATTGCCTTGAAATTCACCTTCCCCTCATCGCCAGAAAGTTTATCACATCTATCGCCCACAAGTATTTCTCCGACCTCGTTTTCTCCCCCTCAATTTTATGTCTGATTTTAATTCTACCAGTCCTTCGACTCGATTATTATGACTATAGCTAGCACCATCGACATCGATCAAATTTGCCTCTTTTTCTTTCTCATTTTTTATATTTCGATCTTATTCTATTTATCGAACACATTTTACTATCCTTGACACTCTTTGAAACAGCTTCAACAGCTTTCGCCTTTTATGCCCCCATGCATGCCTTTGCTAACCTCGATCTCAACTTCAAACTTCCTCGAAAAGGCCCCACAACTATTTCACTTTTGCCAAATCCTTTCGATATTGACTTCAAACATCTCGAGAAGCCTCAAACACCCTTGAACCTCAACAAAAATACTTTCGAAGACTTTCGAACCCTCCAAAATAAATAACTATACCTTTTTCTTATTCTTCTATTTTCTTCACTCTTCTTATCGATACCTTTCTAACCTCAAAAGACTCAAATATCAAATTGAAAAAGAAATACAATGAAAGCTTTTGCCCTACTCCTGTAGCATTTCCTCCAACACTTCTATCTCCCTACCCAGCACCTCCATCTCCACCTTCATCTCAGCCAATCTAGTTGCCAGCACTCGACAACAAATGCCGGCCTCATCCAAACCCTCAGCCACCTCGAAACCATGTGACTCCTTTGCCTTCACCTTCCCCTTCAATGACCTCTTTTTTTCCTTTGATGCCTTCGAAGGCCCTGCTATCGGTTCGACATCTTCGAAGGGGCCCACAACCCAAATTTGATGAACTATGAAATTCGAAAACAAGTTAGCAATTACCTCAAAATGATTTTGAATGAAGATTGTACCTTTTCTCAGGTGTGAATCTCGTTTCACGCCCCCAAAGTTTTTCGCTTCACCTTTGTGAAGCCCTCACCTCAACACCCCACCCCAATAGCACCCCTGCACCTCCTGGTGCATTTCGTGCACTTTGGGGCACCTTCCTTGATGATGCAACATGGCTAGGACTTGAACCCAGCACATCTATTGCACTACAAAATATTTAGTACCTCAAAAATTCCTTCAAAAATAAGTAAAAAACTCACTGAACCCTCGAAATCGAGAAACCCACTTGTTTCGACATGCACTCGCTTCGCCGACCCTACCCCCTCGAACTCCTCCTCTCCATCTTCCTCCTCATTGACCTCTACTGCTTTTCGCTTCACCACCCACACCACAGGCAGCTCGTCTTTCTCCTCATCTTCGTCTTCCTCCCCAGCCTCTGCCCTCTCAATACTGCTCGCCTCCGCTGCGAGCTCTGCATTTTTCTTCTGCAACTCCTCCTTTGAGATTGTCTTCATATGAAATGCAGCAAGAGCTGCATTTCGAGCATCTACCAATGCTCACTTCCGCCCCTCGAGCTGTGCCCTTTTTGCTGCCTCCTTCTGCTCTCGAACACATTTTGCTTCTTCCTCCCTAGTCTTGCATTGGATCTCTTCTGCTAAATCCATGAATAAAATTCTCCACATCCATGAATAAAATTCTCTGGCTCACGAAATCCACTTGTGTCGAGCCATCGGTCTGTAAAATTCAAATGAGATGTCTTCTGCTTTGACTGTGGGCGCTGATATGGCTCCCTATTGCCCTACGCGCATACTACGGCATTTTTTTGCAATTGTGCGCACCTCCTAGATGGCTTCCGCACACTTTGCACAGCGCGCTTTTGCATGCCTTCATGCACTTCCATGCGCCTTTGCATGCTTCCATGTGCTTTCATGCACCTTTGACCATTTAGGTGCGCCTTTGTGCACCTTTTGCATTTCTACTGCACTTTTGGTTCCCCATAGCTGCCAATCATTGTGCACCCTAAATGCGCCTCAGTGCACTTCAAGCCGCCTCCGTACGCCCCCCCCCCCCCATAGTCCTTATCTGCCTTCCACATTTATTGTGTGCTCAATGCACCTTTGTGCACTCCTTTTATGTGTTACCTGCACTCACATTCCCTGCTGTGCACTCATTTCACAATCCCTATCACACACACAACAATCCACTGCACTGGTGCACTGCGCATCGCAGCTCCCATCTTACTGGCACATTTATTTGAGGTGCACCATGATTCCGACATGAGCAGACTGTGCATTCTCACATAATCAGGGCGCTTTGCACCTATTTGGCATTGGACTGTGCGCACTTGGGTGCCTTCACATAATCCTGGCGCTTTGGCGGTATTTGGCCTTTTACAGCATCTCCTTATAGTTCTTCCACATTTCCAATCGGCATCACCTTATCTGGTAACTGGCACAGGTCAATCATGCCATTATTACTAAGGCACAGCATGCAACACATAACACTGAAGCGGATTAATTGGGAAGAGTGCACGAGACCTAGAGTGCACCAAAAATAGTGCATCGCACCGGAACAGTTGGGTATTGGGCTATAGGTGCACAAATCTTATTGGCTGAGGCAGCGGCATAGCGCAGTCGGGTTTAGATGGGCAAATGGATGTGCTTGTGGGTAGCGCATGGCGCTTTCTATTTTTACACTTTATTTTACCGTTTTTATCACATAAGCCATTTGTACATAGTAGGTGGACAGATAGAGAATCCAGAGGATCTTTCCCCCCCCTCATAGTTCATAGTTTAGTCAGCATCACACATAGTCTGTGCACCAGCATCCAGTCTGTGCACCTTTGTAGTGTGCCCTTCATATAGCCACGTTTGCATATTGTTTGCATCCCCTCATTGTATTGTTGTGTTTCGTCCCTGTGTTGCGTCCTTTGTCCTCATTCAAGCACTCATACAGTGTGCCCTTCATATAGCCGCATTTGTACACTGTTTGCGCCTTTTTCTGCCCCTTGTGCTTTCATCCCGTTAGCACCCCCACCCTTTGCATCACCTTCCCAGCACATCTCAGTGCTGTCTTTGTCCCACTACAACTCCCGTCTTCATCACCCTCGTCCATGCGCCTTTGTAGTGTGCCCTTCGTATAGCTGCATTTGCATATCATTTGTGTCCCCTCATCGTATTGTTGTGTCCTTTGTCCTCGTTCAAGCACTCATACAGTGCACCCTTCATATAGCCACATTTGCACACCATTTGCATACTTATTCACATAGCTGTGTTTTGTGCACCATTTGCACCTTTTTTCTCCCCCTTGCACTTTCATCCCGTTAGTGCCCCCACCCTTTGTGTCACCTTCCCAGCACATCTCAGTGCCATCTTTGTCCTACTACAACTCCCGTCTTCATCACCCTCATCATTGCGCACTTTTGTGCTCCCGTTGCGCATTTTTCCGCACTGCGCATTTTTGCCTCTTTGCATTGCGCACTTTCCCACCACTGTGCATATCTCCCCTTTAGCGTACACAACTAGTGCACACATTGAAAACCACCATACTAGCCTCCCCATAGTCTTTGCACCCTGAAGGACAATCCGAGGCCCTCTAAGTGAACTCCCCCTCACTCCGAGCACACCTGCAGTTGTAGGTTAAGTGTTCACCCTTTCTGTTGAGACTCTGCACCGAGTACCAACTGAACACATCAGCATGCTAGGTTGAGGCTGGGAAATGGGTGTGCTGGGTGCTGAGTAGAGTGCATACATATTGGGGTTTTGTGCTGTGAGCCCAGTAAGTGGCTGGAAATAGTGCGCTGGGCCTTCGAAGATAAAGTTGATCGCATCGCATATTGCATCTAATGAGTATGGCACATTTGCAGGCTGATAAGGTACCACAATCACAAGGTGGCTCAAAATGCGCTCTAGCTGGTCTGGTCAAAACACCCTACCAAACATGTGGCTTTGGTCGTAGCATGCCAATATGCCTTGCGCAACTAAGTATTTACTAATGTTGAAAAATGCATGATAATAGCATGCAATCTCTTCTGCAGTTATGAGGCCAACACACGTGGTTTTGCCAATAAGTTTGTCCAGGTCACTAATACTCTATTTGCTATCATCCCTAGAGCTGGGATAGAGCTTTAGAACAGCATCTTTGAATGCGCCATAGTTGTGCATCGCACTATACTCCAGTAGCAGTTTCCAAGTGTCTGCAGTGTTGCTGTCCAAATAGCGCACAGTGTAGAACTTCTTATTAGTCTCATCGGTGACATTACAATCATGGAGAAGTTGTGCAAGCTCCTCAAAATACTTCTGGAGTTTGCGCAGTTTTGTAGGGTCAAAACGCGGTGCATTTTGGTTGGATGCTGATGGCATATGCATGGTAGCCATAGTAGGTGGAATAAAGTGTGTAGAGTTAAGATCTGGTAAAAGTGCAGCAAAATGTGAAGGTGGAGAAGAATGCAGTGATGCAGACGGAGTTAAGGTAGATAGGGATGATTCAGGTGAAGGTAGAGGTAAAGACAGTGCAGACGAGTGATGCGTGTTGTTTAAGAAGAGTGATTCGAATACTGGTATTTTTCCAAGCTGGAGCGCAGTTGCTAACAGCTCAGAATGGAGAGTGTAAAGGTGGTTAATGTTGAGATGAAGGGTGAGCTAATGGAGGTCTAAATAAGGTCTGATAAACAGAAACCCCTTGCAGTGGGCTCCAGAAATGATGTGTTCAGTTGGTACTCAGTGCAGAGTCTCAACGGAAGGGGTGAACACTTAATCTACAACTGCAGGTGTGCTCGGGGTGAGGGGGGGGTTTGCTTAGAGGGCCTTGGATCATCCTTCAGGTCATGGAGACTATGAGGAGGCTGTAATGGCAGTTTTTAATGTGCGCACTAGTCGCATATACTCAAGGGAAGATATGCACAATAGCAGGAAAGTGCACAATGTGAAGGGGCAAAAATGCGCAGTGCAGAAAAACATGCAACAGGAGTGCAAAAGTGCGCAATGACAAGGAAGATGAAAGTGGGAGGTGCAGTGGGATAAAGATGGCACTGGGATGTGCTGTGAGGGAGGCGCACAGGTTAAAGGCGCAAACAGGACAAGAGTGCAACGAGCAGAAAAAGGTGCAAACAGTGCGCAAAACATGGCTATACAAAAAAAAAGATGCAAACAGTGTGCAAATGTGGCTATATAAAGGGTGCACTGCAAGAGTGCACAGACGAGGACGAAGAACGCAATGCAGGAACAAAATGCAGCAATACAACGAGGGAATACAAATGATATGCAAATGTGGCTATACGAAGGGCGCACTACAAAGGCACACAGACTAGATGCTGGTGCACAGACTATGTGCAATGCTGACTGAGCTATAAACTATAAGGAGGGAAAAAATCCTCTGGATTCTCTATCTGTCCACCTACTATGTACAAATGGCTTATGTGATAAAAACGGTAAAATAAAGTGTAAAAATAGAAAGCACTATGTGCTACCCACAAATGCATCCATTCACCCATCTAAACCCAACCGCACTATGCCGCTGCCTCAGCCAATAAGATTTGTGCACCTATGGCCCAATACCCAACTGTTCTGGTGTGATGTGCTATTTTTGGTGTGCTCTAGGTCCCATGCACTCTCCCCAATTAATCCGCTTCAGTGTTATGTGTCGCATGCTGCACCTTAGTAATAATGATGTGATCAACCTGTGCTGGTTACCAGATAAGGCGATGCCGATTGAGAATGTAGAAGAACTATAAGGAGATGCTGTGTGAGGCCAAATAGCACCAAAGTGCCAGGGTTACATGAAAGCACCCAAGTGCACATAGTCCAATGCCAAATAGGTGCAAAGCACCCCAATTATGTGAGAATGTGCAGTTTGCTCATGTTGGAATTGCGGTGCGCCTCGAGTAAATACACCAGCAAGCTGGAAGCCACAATGCACAGTGCAACTGATGTGGTGGATTGTTGTGTGTGTAATAGGAGTTGTGCAATGAGTGCGCAGCAGAGAATGTGAGTTGCAGGTAAAGCATAAAGGAACATGCAAAGGCACATTGAGCGCACAATAAATGTGAAAGGCAGATAAGGAGTGTGGGGGTGCACAGAGGCAGTTTGAAGCGTAATAGGATGCATTTAGGGTGCACAATAGCAGTCAGCTATGGGGGAACCAAAAGCGCAGTAGAAATGCAAAAGGTGCACAAAAGCACACCTAAATAGTCAAAGGTGTGTGAAAGTGCATGGAAGCACACTGCACAAAGTGTGCGGAAGCCATCTAGGAGATGTGCACAATCACAAAAAATGTTGTAATATGTGCACAGGGCAATAGGGAGCCATATCAGCATTTCTGCACCATTCTACCAATAACACTGAAAACACTCGTGTAGTAAGACAGATTGTGACCCACATTGTGATGACTATACTGAACTTCTCCGACCCTAACCATCATCTCAGCAGAACCATCTTTGACATTGTCAGGCTTCCATACTTTGCAAAGGCTGGTCATCTACATCTGCAATACCACGGGTGGTTGTTTTTAACTTAATCATTCTAGATAATTCGATGTTTGCACTGTGTCATCAAATTCTTCAAGCATGCAACTGCAGCTAAGGCATTGCTGAAGGATCTCTGCCTTCAGATGGGCCTAGATGCAGGACTGGAAAGTATCAGCAAAACACGCTTTGGGTCATTGATATGGTCTGCACTCTCACTTCGTCACTCCCTTCTGGCCATTTGAATTCTCTGCACAACACAGGCTATTGACATTCTGGTACATTTAACATTGTTATCTTCAAGTTGTCACTGAATAATTTCAACAGGACTGGGGTAGCGTGTTTATTCAAAACTCGGCCACAACCCTCCAATTTGAACTCTCGCTCAATCAGCTTATCACCATTAGAGAAGGACCTGCGAAGGCAATCGAGTGTCTAGAAGCCACTGCTTCAAACCCAGTGGATATATATCTGTTATGGCTTGCTATGACCATGCACATGGCAGCAGCCTTGACAACATCTGGACTACCAGATTCTGTCTGTGCTGACATATGAGGAATCATCAACCAACAATGGTGCCAGTTCTTTATTGATGGTGATATGGCTCCCTATCGCCCTGTGTGCATACTACAGCATTTTTTGTGATTGTGTAGATCTCCTAGATGGCTTTCACACACTTTGCACAGTGCGCTTTTGCACGCCTTTTACATTTCTACTGTGCTTTTGGTTCCCCCATAGCTGCCCGCTGTTGTGTGCCCTAAATGCACCCCATTGCGCTTCAAACCACCTCTGCGCGCCCCTCCACACTCCTTATCTGCCTTTCACATTTATTGTGCGCTCGATGCACCTTTGCGTGCTTTTTTTATGCTTTACCTGCAACTCACATTCTCTGCTGTGCACTCATTGCATAATCCCTATCATACATACAACAATCCACCACACCAGTTGTGCTGCGCATCGTAGCTTCCATCTTACTGGCACATTTATTGGAGGTGCACCGCAATTCCAACATGAGTGAACTGCGCATTCTCACATAATCAAGGTGCTTTGCACCTATTTGGCATTGGATTGTGTGCACTTGGGTGCTTTCATGTAATCCTGGGACTTTGGTGGTATTTGGCCTTTTACAGCATCTCCTTATAGTTTTTCCACATTTCCAATTGGCATCACCTTATCTAGTAACTGGCACAGGTCGATCACATCATTATTACTAAGGCACAGCACATGACATATAACACTGAAGCAAATTAATTGGGAAGAGTGCACGAGACCTAGAGTGCACCAAAAATAGTGCATCACACCAGAACAGTTGGGTATTGTGCTATAGGTGCACAAATCTTATTGGCTGAGGTAGCGGCATAGTGCAGTTGGGTTTAGATGGGCGAATGGGTGCGCTTGTGGGTAGCGCATGGCGCTTTCTATTTTTACATTTTATTTTACCATTTTTATCACATAAGCCATTTGTACATAGTAGGCAGACAGATAGAGAATCCACAGGATCTTTCCCTCCCTCATAGTTCATAGCTCAGTCAGTGTCGCACATAGTCTGTGCACCAGTGTCCAGTCCATGCGCCTTTATAGTGCGCCCTTCATATAGCCACATTTGCATATCGTTTGCATTCCTTCATCGTATTGCTGTGTTTTGTCCCTGCATTGCATTCTTCATCCTTGTTTGTGCACTCTTGCAGTGCACCCTTCATATACCTGTGTTTGCACACCGTTTGCACCTTTTTTCTGCATAGCCATGTTTTGTGCACCATTTGTGCCTTTTTCCACCCCTTGCGCTTTCACTCCGTTTGCACCCTCAACCTGTGCACCATCTTCACAGCACAACCCAGTGCTGTCTCCATCCCATTACACCTCCCATCTTCATCATCCTCGTCATTGCGCACTTTTGTGCTCCCATTGTGCATTTTTCCGCACTGCACATTTTTGCCCCTTTGCATTGCACACTTTCCTGCCACTGCACATATCTTCCCTTTAGCATACACAACTAGTGTGCACATTGAAAACCATCATACCAGCCTCTCCATAGTCTCCGCGCCCCAAAAGACGATCCGAGGCCCTCTAAGTGAACCCCCCTCTCACCCCGAGCATGCCTGCAGTTGTAGGTTAAGTATTCACCCCTTCTGTTGAGACTCTGCACCAAGTACCAACTGAACACATCAACAGCCCTACCAATGCTCATCTCTCAGCATTTTAATCCTGGTATGTCATGATTATGCAAATGTTTGCATGTGACCATTGAGATCTGGAAACAGCATATGTACATTCAACAATCTTCAAACATGCCAATGCCCTCTCATTTTCCATCACACTCCCAGGGAAGGAAACTTCAAAAGTTCCACCTGGTATTCGAAGCCCAAAAACATTCCAAGAAGTTGGCAAGTACTTATTGACATTAGCTGTTAAGGAGATCAATGAAGGTGTTGATCCGGTGCTTACTGCATGGAAAGGAAAGGCAAAAGCATTCACGCGAACATATCAAGCACAATTCACAGCCTTTGTGCAAGGTGCATATCCTCTCAACACGCCATTACGAGTTGATCAAGATCCACTGAATTGGTGAGAGGCATATCGAGCGACTCCGAACGGTGGAATTCTGGCAGTATGTAAAGTCTCAATCACATCTGGCTCATCTGAGACATTGGGCTATAGGCAATTGCAATCAAGCTCTATTCTGCAGTCCCACATTCGATGGCCGATGAACGTACAATATCCATTGTCACAATGATAAACACAGCCCAACGAAATCGGCAAAACGTGGGGACCATCATGGCCATGGCACAAGTCCAAGGATACTATCGTAATCAGAGCGAGGCACATTCAACCACTCATCTTGGTCTTCAATTTACTCTTTTCGAGTTACCAACCCGTGCATCTGCGTGCCCACATCCGATGGTCAAATTCTATGACATCAATCGCGTTATCCACAGCATTGATATCTCCGACTCTCCTAATCCTAATCCAGCGGCTGACGACAGTTCTGCTGACGACGACGACGACGACGACACTGATGATTGGTTACTAGCCGATCCCAACGAACCTAAGGCAATGCCGAGTGAGACACTTGATGTGGATAGTCACACTGAGTTTGACCTGGAGTCAAGGATGGTGCAAATGGTCCTGGCTGATCAGCCCCTTCCTGAGGAGGTCTCCACAGTGGCTGGTGATGTCAAGATGTTCGACGCAGAAGAAGGAGGCACCTACGACCTCGCAGCATGGATTTAGCGCGCTCTGGGAATTTTTTTCTATAATAGTGGTAAAAAAGTGTAATTTACACACTATTATACATTTTTTACATCCCGGAAAATCACGCGATGTAATTTACATGTATATATGTACCCCCACCGACTTTTACACGCAACCCTAGTCGGGACGCATGCGCAGGTCACCTCTCAAAGTTCCAGGTCGGTCGTCAGTCTAAGCGTACCTCTTACGTCTAATGTTACACTAGAGAAACCGTATTTGGCTCTTGGGCTTGAGGGTTCTGCAAATAAACTCGGAGCAGGAATTATCAAGCACTCCGAGGATGGATCAGTCGCAGTTCTGTCAAACATCAGACATACTTATATCACACCGCCTGGAGAAGGGTTTCAGCCTAGGGATACTGCCCTTCATCATCGTGAATGGGTTTTGAAAGTTATCAACGAATGTCTTATCAAAGCCTGCGTGTCAATCCGGGAAGTCGATTGTATCTGTTACACGAAAGGTACATACGTATCACCTTTTTTCCATCTGTTAGTACATCTCGTCTGTAGGACCTGGCATGGGTGCCCCTCTCCAGTCTGTTGCACTCGTTGCCCGGACATTGTCGGTTCTCTTTGGAAAACCTCTAGTCGGGGTCAATCACTGCATCGGGCGTAAGTTTAGATCCATAACCCGCCCGCAGTTGAAATCATGCAGTTTTTCAAGATATTGAGATGGGTCGAGAAATTACAGGAGCCCAAAATCCAATAGTGCTTTACGTTTCAGGAGGAAACACCCAAGTTATCGCCTACTCTCGACAACGTTATCGAATTTTTGGCGAAACATTGGACATCGCCGTTGGCAATTGCCTGGACAGATTTGCTCGGGTAATTAACTTGAGCAATGATCCAAGTCCTGGATATAATATCGAACAAGAAGCAAAAAAGTAGGAATGACTCGTCAATAGGTGCATGGGTCTTGATTTCATCTCTTACAGGGGTAAAAGGCTATTACCACTTCCCTACGCCACCAAAGGAATGGACATCAGTCTATCAGGAGTGTTGACTGCAACAGAGGCTTATACAATGGACCAACGTTTCCGTAATGACGGCGGGCGAAACGACGCAGACGGCGAAAATATCATCACTCCTGCTGACCTGTGCTTCTCCCTCCAAGAAACCATATTTGCGATGCTCGTAGAGATAACGGAGCGTGCCATGGCCCACATTGGGAGCAAAGAGGTTCTCATAGTAGGTGGCGTAGGTTGTAAGTAGTATTGCCACAGATCTCTTCATCCTAGATTAATTCTATCTTAACCACTGAAGGTAATGAACGTCTTCAAGACATGATGGGGATGATGGCACAAGAGCGCGGTGGACAAATTTTCGCAACTGACGAAAGGTTGGAACAGTTTGTTTCTCGCTCGCTCTGTCCTCACACCTTACCAATAGATTTTGCATTGACAATGGGATCATGATTGCACACGCAGGTCTTCTTAGCTTCAGGATGGGCCAGGAAATTGTTTTGTCAAAGAGTACTTGCACACAAAGGTAAACCGTATGTCCCAAATGCAAACCATGTTAAGGTTTTAATATATCGAAACAGGTTCCGGACTGACGAAGTCCATGTTGCGTGGCGTACGTGATAACGTATGGTAGCGAAGGTCCACCCCAGAAATGCTGCTGGGCCTTGCCAAATGCTAGACAACTGTGCCATTAACATTGTCAACGTTTGACAACACCAAATGCCATCCTTCAGGGTCTGAAGTTATCATCTCCTCTCTCAAACCCTCAAACTGCTGCCACCACCATTCATTGAGAATTTCGAGGTCCGGTTGCAAGCCCGGAGAGGTCACTCTTGATTGCCAAGGTTTATCGGGCAGAATATAATGAAGGCACCGAACCTCTTCATCGCGCCATTCATTAGGGTGAATGAAGCGCAATGTTTTCAAGGCATTGTAATACCATGGAAGCGGCTTCCATTTTCCCTTAAAAAACGCCGTAAGCAGATCTTGATCTGGGAATGAGAATTCGGAAATCTTGTCATGCGTTAGAAGGAAATGCACAATAGCTTCGGAGAGCTCCTTGGAAGGATCAAGTACCAAGGTCCCAGAGTTCAACTGACTGTAAGGGCGGGGGGAGGTATCTGTTGTGCTTGGAGGCAATGCTAGTGAGTGAGTATTGGCGGTATGCGCACAGTTGGCAGGAATCCTTATATGGAAGCTCTGAATTTGAAAGAGTTGAAGAATTGATAGGCTTACCAATCCGCCGGATAATGCGCCAGTTTGTGTGGGTTGCATGCGCAGACATGTACTGCCGCAATCTGATCCTTATTTAAGACGAGGTCCATCAACTCATCCATATTTTTCATGACGATCATGTCGCAGTCCAGCAGCACAATACGCTATAAACACATTAGGAATAATATCAACCATAGGGCAGAGCTATGTTAAGCTGACCTCATACTCAGTTAACTCAAACCCTCTGTATCGTAGGTAAATATATCAGCTGTTCCCAATCAGGCAGACAACACACCTCAACTTCGTCCAGGTATCCGCGAATCTGGCGTCGTGTGCTGCAAGAACATGCTTATTCTTCTGAGGATAAAGACTGTCTACCTCTCTGATCAAAATCCCGCGCTCGTGAAGAACAGCTCTCGCCGCATCGGGCAAAGATGGTGTAACCATCACTACAAGTGGATATTGTGAATGGACGTTGCGCAAACTATAGTCCAAAACTAAAGTTCCTGGAAGATAGGATGTTTTGGTGAGCAAAGTTACATATGCACCTTTTGGCTTCATTTGGTGAGATGATAAGCAGATGCGTTGGTTGTACATAAGTAAGTACGATGGGTTTGGCCAAGGGGGTGTCACATGTTCAATTTGCCATATAGGGATGATTAGTTAATCCAGCGACTAGTGTTTCACCACCACACTGATAACACTTTCTAACCCCCAAAACATGTCCAACCATCTTAAAATTGACGATCTGAGAGGTTGTAAGTATTAAGAACATTCCTCCGCTTTTTTCCTGATTTTTTGATGAGGTCAAGGCCAGTGGAAGCTACATTATGAGGTGTGAATCAGACACTGAAATATGAGGAATGAACTGATCTCCCATTTTGTTTTATCATATCAGGAATATCTATTTTACATAGACCAAGAGTAGTTATACAATGATCACTTTTTTGGCTCACCATGTCATTTCACCAACAGAATTTAAGCACTGACAAGTGTGCTATTTTAGGCAAATTCAATCAACAAATGCATTGGTGAATGAGGAGGCAGCGTCAGCCAAGGCCAGAAGAGAAGGGTTCTCGTCCTGATGATCGCCTCTCCATTCAGCAGATTGCACTCAAATTTGAAGTTTCTTATTTCACACTGTGAAGCAGGATTAATGGACTATATCAGAGTGCATGCCAGGCCCATGAGTCCCAACAAAGCCTCAGCATCATACAGGAATGTGTCATTGTCAAATTGCTCAATGATCTCAATAACCAAAGTGTACCTCTCAGCAAATGGTGTTGGGACTGGCATCCTGAGTCTGGTCTGGGTATTCTAATGATAGTATTGTACAGGTCATACACATAGAATATGGAATGTCTAAGACTCATTCTTGCCTCCTACCATCATGAATTCCAATAGGTTATGGGCCCTGGCACCATTTCTTGAGTCTCTAAACTTCTGAACTATTAACTCTATACAACCACAACAAGAAGGAGATCAGTAATCTGACCTTTTTTCTGAAAGAAGAAGTCAGCACTCACCATCATTGACTGCTTCGCATTTTTGCATCCCTAATGACATAACCATTAACTTGATCCAAATGAAGGTTTTAATGCACCCAGATGGAAGGATGTATGCACATCCAACACTAAGGGAGCACAGGAAGTAAAGTGGAACAAGTTATATTTGTTGGGGAAACAAGATAAGATATGGTACAAAAATGAAAGTGCTGGTATATAAACTATGAGTCAGGTGACTGTGTGTGTGACTAAGTATTAGGTAAGAGGGCTCATCCTCTTACACTCTCCCAAGTTCCAAAAAATTCAGTCATTAATGATTCTTGACCCATTTAGCATATGCCTCAGTGTCTGCAAGTTCGCATCATGGAAGCCAGAGGTCAGCCTCAGGGCCATACCTGAGCCATCGCATGAGGAATTGCTTGCCTCGTCCGCATGTGTGTTTGTCAATAATTTTGTCAATATAGTATTCGGTCTCTCTGTCCTTGGTCACGATAGGTCCTGGTCTCTTGAGTGTGCACGATGGAAAGAGGTTGTCATCATTTTCAACATGTGGGTGAAGCAGGGAGAAATGGAAGGTTCAGTGGAGGTTGCTGGAATTGGGGAGGGTGTAGGTAGATGTTTCTGGGAACGCTGCAGTGATCTCGAAAGGTCCATCAAATCTTGGCATAAATTTGGTGATGCATGCATCCTTCTTTTGCATGTAGTCTCACCTACAGTATGCCGTAGCAAGCATTACCCGCTCTCCAACATTGAAGCTGGGGTCAGCAGCATGGTCTTTGTTCACATGGTGTGCCTGGCTTATTTTGGCAGCTGTGAGTGAGTCCTTTGCTTCAAGAAGGTCTGTCATAAGTTGCGCCATCATGTTCATGCCACGTCCTCACCATCTGGGGTAGGGGGAATAGTGGTTGGGGATCCTGGTGACACATGATTTTTCTGGGCAGTGTCAGGTAGTGCAGTGCAGGGCCTTTCTCCAGAAATTTGGGTGTTGATGAGGGGTGGGATGAGGCAGGGGGAGAAGCCCAATTTCAGGGCAAATGGGGAGAAGCCTGTGGAAGCATTAACTGTATTCATAATATCAAATTGCACTTTTGGTAGTGCTTTGACCCAGCTTTTTTGGTTTCATTCAACATAAAAGTGCAGAACCTTTACCACAGTTTTGTTTGAGCATTCTGAAGTGCCATTGGTTTGGTGGTGGTAAGCTGTCAACATCTTATGTTTGATGCCAGAAAGTTTCATTAGGGTCATCCAGAAATACAAGAAGAACACTTTGTCACAGTCAGTGATCAATTCTAGTGGGCAACCATTTTCACAGAACCATTTATCAAAAAAGATGGTTGCAAATTCCTCAGCGGTGATGTTTGCATTGCAGGCAGCTAGTTGGATGTCAACACTGAGTCAGTCTGTCATGGTAATGATCATGTCGAAGCCTTCATCTTTGGGAAGAGGTCCCACAAAGTCAACAGCTACAGAATTGAACCATTTGTCAGAGACTGCCAATGGGTGTAACAGGCCAGCAGGTCTTGATGTTCAGCTTTTGTTTCGTTGGCATTCTGTGCATGAGGGGATGTAGGCATTGATGAGGTCCCACACATGTTGGGCCTGTAGAAATCATTTTGGAGTGTGTGGTATGACTTGTCATTTCCAAAGTGACCAAGGTTGTCATGAGCAAGGCAGAAAAGGTTTTCATGGAGTTGTTTGTGTTTTGGGATTGTCAGTCCCACTCTGATAAAAATCAGTCCATTTCGAGATGTGATACCCAGCTTGGAATTGACAATGTTTCTTGTCAGGTCTGCTACTAGGGCTTTGCACCAAGGCTCCATGTGGTACCCATCCTTGATATCTTGGAGGAATGATAGGTCTGATGATAGGTCCATTGCATGCTTTAAGGTTTGGAGAACACTTCCAATCATATTGAGACATTATGACAGATGCTCCGAATTGCTACAAACACCACAAAATTGACTTTCAAACCCTTTTTGAACTATTTCAAATGACTTCGAATGATGATGGTACTCAACCTGGAAACCCAAACAAAACCTACTAAATGGCTTTGGATGGTATAACACGAGTCAGAGGAAGGGTGCAAGTTGGTACTAAATATCACTGCTGATACCCAAACATTGTGTTTAGTGATGCAAAATAATAAGGGATGTTGCGAATCATCATTATAGGCATATGAAGGTGTTTGAAAGAGTTCAAAATAGGTTCGAAAATGTGCAAAATAGTTTGAATAAGTTTGAAGATGTGCAAAGTAGTTTGAATAAGTTTGAAGAGGTTTGAGGTATGTCAAGGAATGAGTTTTAGCAAATGTGATGTGTTTTTTGAATGGAGATAGGCAATGGGTGATGAGTCGAGAGACTAATACAAAAGTTTGAAGAAGTTCACAATATTTTGCAGAACTTAGTGATATGATGCAAAAAGAAGACCCAAGAGAACAGCTCTTAAGTCAGACAATCAGTGTGAGGGTAACTTCTTCTGTGTTCCCCATTGCTTTTTCTTTTGATTCATATCAATGAAACATAAAAATGCCCTTATCGCATTCTAAGTCTCTTGTAGTCTCTCCTCGTGTCCAGTAGTGCTCAATATGTAATGAAATGGTTTGTTCCAGATGTGCAGTATGTATTGAAAGTGTTTTAAAAGAGCTATACAGTGGCCAATATTGTTCAAAATGCTGTGAAGTCATTCAAAGTGTTGCAAAATAGTTTGAAAGCATTCAAAATGTCTCAAAGTCATCCGAAATAGTGTGAAATAGTTTGAAAAGGATTCAATGTCGATTTTGTGGCATTAGTAGTGATTCGGAGTGTGTGTTGTAATGTCTCGATATGGTTAAATCCTTCTCCAGACCTTACAGCATGTAGTGGACCTATCATCCTCCCCTTTACTGAAATTCTGACTGTCCCAGTCAGCCAATTGAAGTCACCAAAATGCATGATTGTGTTGAAAACTTAGTGAGGTTTGAAATACTTCTCATTCTTCTTTCATCACCTCCTCTACATCATTGAACTCTAGCTTCTTTAATGTCTCTCCTTGCCGAACTCAACATCGAAGTACTCGACTATGCGAAGTTGATGCCTGAGTGCAGCGTCGCAGAAGATATTGATTTTGAAGTCTGGGGGCAGGATTTCTGTGAGAAAATGGTATGTGTCATCTTCATTTTGTTCTATGTTTTCTAAATTTGCATTTCATAGGTGGAGTATGACAAACCCACCGACGATTTAGGTGAGGAATGCAACATGACCATACAAAAGGTTGTGGAAGAAGTCTTTGAGCTTTTCAAATCAATGGCTTGATGCGAGTGGCTTTCATGGGGCACTGAATTATTATTCATGGATTTAGATGAAGAGTTAGTATGAGAAAGAGCAGAAGAGCATGCGAAATGGGTTCAAGAGGAGGAGCAGGTGAATATTGAGGGGTAGAGGCAAGCGTTAGCAGATGCTCAAAACATGGCTCTCGCTGCATTTTGTGCAAATACAGTATTGAAGGAGGAGTTGCAGCAGAGAAACATGCAGCTCACAGCTAAGGCGAAGGCAATCAAGAGGGCGGAGGCTGGGGAGAAAGACAAAGACAAGGACAAGAACAAGGGTGAAGAGGAGCTGCCTGTGGTGTGGGTGGTGAAGTGGAAAGCAGTAGCAGTCGATGAGGAAGAAGGTTGAGAGGAGGAGGTCAAGGGGGTAGAGTCGACAAAGTGAGCCAGGGTTGAAATGAGCAGGCTCCTCAATTTTGAGGGCCCAGTAAGTTTTTTTACCTTATTTTTGAAGATTTTTCAAGGTACTGATACTTTTCATAGTGTGATCGTTGTGCTGGATTCAAGTTCCAGTCACAATGTGTCGTCAAAGCTGGCACTGTGAAATGTACAAAGTGCACCCAGTAGACTTAGGGGTGCTATTGGGATGGGGTATTGAGGCAAGGGCTTCGCAAAAGTGAAGCAAAAGGTTTCAGAGGCACAAAATGAAATTCGCACCCAAGACCAGATATGATTTTTATTTAAAATTGTTTCAAAGTAATTGCTAACATTTGTTTGAATTTCTTAGTCCATCGAATTCATGTCATGGGCCCATTCAAAGATGTTGAGCCAGTGGCGGGGCCTTTGAAGGCATCGAAGGAGAAAAAGAAGTTGTCAAAAGGGAAGGCAAGGGGGAAGGCAAGGGAGTCATGAGGTTTCGAGGAGGCTGAGGGTTTGGATGCAGCCAGCATTCATTGGTGAGTGCTGGCAACTAGATTGGCCAAGATGAAGGTGGAGAAGGAGATTCTGTCTAAGCAGATAGAAGTAGTAGAGAAGATGCTAAGAGAGTAGAGTAAAATCTGTTCAGTGTATTTCTTTTTAATTTGATATTAGAGTCTTCTAGGTTTTGAAAGGTATCGATAAGAAGAGTGAAAAAAATAGGAAAAATAAAGGAAAAGCATAGCTATCCATTTTTGAGGTTTTGAAAGTCTTCGAGAGTATTATTGTCAGGATTCAAAGATGTTTGAAGCTTTTTTGAGGCATTCAAAGTGGATATCGAAAAGATTTGGCAAAAGCAAAATAGTTGTAGGGCATTTTCAAGGGAGTTTGGAGTCGAGATTGAGGTTAGCAAAGCCATGCATGGGCACGTAAAAGCAAAAGCTGTTGGAGCTATTTCAAAGAGTGTTGAGGATAGTAAAATGTGTTCGATAAATAGAATGAGATAAAAATATGAAAAAGAGAAAGAAAATAGGCGAATTCGATTGATGTTGATGGGGCTAATTATGATCGTAATAATTGAGTCGAAGAACTGGTCGAATCGAATGAAGAATTGAGGGGTTGAAAATGAGGTCAGAGAAATACTTGTGGGCGATGGATGTAATGAAATTTTTGATAAGGGCTAGATGAATTTTGAGGCGATGGGTATAGGTATATGATGGGGATGGAGCTTCAAGTGCTATGTTGGACTTCGAGAGTAAATACAAATCTGGCGATGAAATATAGGGCGAAGGTGATATTGAAATAGATTTTGAATTGGAAGAGGGTGCAGATGACAAAATTGAAGACAAAAATATTGGGAGTGGTGAATGGTGAGTCGAGGTTGAAGTGTGGGATGATGGGAACAAATGCGACGAGGATTTTGGAGGCGAGATCGAATTCAAAATTGATGAAGGCATGACTATTGGAGTGGACTTGGCTGGAGCTACCAAAGGCAAAGATGATGAGACTGGGATGGGCATGTGTGACAAAGCTGGGATGATGCAATAGAGATCAGAAGGTGCAATATAATGATTTCGAACTGCAACATTTTCTCGTTCAAGTGCAAGCTGTTTTTTGAGGGCCAGTTCCTGTTCGAGGGCTGCACTATGAGCTTTGAAGTCATCCAAATTGTTCGAGCTGTGAGGCATACTGTCAGATGCTGGGTTCGATGTAGTCGGAGGCACTCTATCAGTAAGAAACAAGGTTGGAGCAGAAACTTCAGGTGCTGATTTGGTCAAATTCAAGGCTGTGATAACCGATGCGAAGTTGGATGCGAATTGTTCAAAAATATGTGAAGCATCTTCAAAGTCAATCAATGTGCTAGATTGCGATAGATGCAAGGTCAAAATCAATTTTTGGGGAATGGAGTATGAATTCGAGGATGCTATAGCAAATTTTGCGGCATCGTGGATGTCATTCAGTATATATGGGTCATTGGGATAGTGATCAGGAAACTTTACTTCAAGACAATCTGCGACTCAATTCTATAACTTCATTTGAAAGCCTCAAGCAAAAGCTCAACTTTGTTCAGGTTCTGAGAGTCTACATTTCTAGTGAAGGAAGCTTTGACCTTGTAGAATGACCTGTAATAAGCTCCTAAATTGTTTTCATCAAAAATACCAGTGCGAAGCTGTTTGTTAATGAGTGTATCCATGTCTGAAATGCTGTATTTTTGTTCGTCTTCTATTTCAGGATAGAAGTTGAATACTGTGATGTGAAATTCGTCAAATGATGTGCTGGGTTCGTACTCTAAAAGCAATTCCCAGAGATCATAAGAATTGATGTCGATGTATCTGCAAGTGTGTCACTTCTTTAAGTCGTGATCTGTGATACTGCAAGTCATGAACAGAAATTTGAGATCTTTGAAGTATTTTCGAAGGTCTTTAGATTGTCTCAAATTGAATTTCAGAGATGTAGAATGACTGGGAGCTGGCATAAAAGATGATGACATGTTCAAGGTAGATTTTGGAGGCCGCGAGGTCAAAATTCATGTGATGTTGTGTTTCAAAGTCGAAGATGGTAGCGATGTCATAAGCATGAAAGGCAAAAGAGTGTGAAATAATATTATCAATGGTTGAGATACTGTATTGAGATCTCCTGGTTGTTCAGAAGGATTGGAGGCAAAACAAGTTCAATGCGAAGTCGAGATCATCTATTACATATGCTATGACCATTTTGTGGGAGTGATGGCATGATGGGATCAGGGCTCAAAATAGGTGATGAGCTGCATAACATATGCTACAGTCATTTTGTGGGAATGATGGGAGTGATGGTTGATGGGATTATCTAAAATTTGTCAGGCTTGATCAGAGCTGTGCAAAATTTGTCAGAAATGATCGCATTAGTCAGAGCTGAAAAAAAAAAAAAATTAGTCATATAGCTGGGCTTCAAAATGTGGTCATCGAATATGTAGAGGTGAGCTGCAGCTGGGTTTGAAGTGGAGTTTGAAACTTCACAAGTGAGCTGAGTGTAGAGAGGAGTGTGAAGGAGTGTGAAGGGAGTGTGAGGGGTGGGGAGGGGGTGTGAGAGGGCGTGAGGGGGGGTGAGGGGGTGGGGATGGAGAAGAGGTATGAGTGGTGGGGAGGGGTATGAGGGGTGTAGAGGGGGGAGGGGGACATGGGAGAGTGAGAGGGGGATGGGGAGGAGGAAGGAGGTGTGGATAGCAATGAGGAAGGGGGAGATGGGAATGGGAATGGGAGATGGGGAAGGGGAAGGGGGATATGGGAATGGGAATGGGAGATGGGGAAGAGGGAAAGGGGAGAGTGGGAAGAGGGGAATGGGGATGGGGATGGGAAAGGTGGGGATATAGGAGATGGGGATGGAGAAGATGGGGATGGGGATGGAGATGGAGATATAGATAGGGATGGGGATGGGGATGGGGATGGGAATGGGGATGGGGATGGGGGAGATGGGGATAAACACCACAACCCCCCCATGTTGACTTGGGGCCAATGGAATAAAAATCAACTAAACAGTTGTGTGACCATGAACCTCCAAACATTGACTTTGGGCCGAAGGTCCAAAGGCAACTGAAGAGTTGAGTAACTATAGTAGGATTAAGCATTGTGTTACATATATGTGAGCTGGCCCATGTCGGTGTCAGGCTGAGCAAGCAAAGTGAGTGAACACCATGACAAAGGCATAGGTCATAAGCTCATTGAGCCTCCTTTAGTGAAATGAGTGGTAGAAAAGAGTGGAGGTTCAACAATAAAATGATCTAGAAACCCCTTGTGGTGGGCTCCAAAATGATGGTACTCAACCTGGAAACCCAAACAAAACCTACTAAATGGCTTCAGATGGTATAACATGAGTCAGAGGAGGGGTGCGAGTTGGTACTAAATATCACTGCTGATACCCAAACGTTGCGTTTAGTGATGCAAAATAATAAGGGATGTTGTGAATCGTCATTATAGGCATATGAAGGTGTTTGAAAGAGTTTGAAATAGGTTCGAAAATGTGCAAAATAGTTCAAATAAGTTTGAAGATGTGCAAAGTAGTTCAAATAAGTATGAAGAGGTTCAAGGTATATTAAGGAATGAGTTTTAGCGAATGTGATATGCTTTTTGAATGGAGATAGGCGATGGGTGATGAGTCGAGAGACTAATACAAAAGTTCAAAGAAGTTCACAATATTTCGCAGAACTTAGTGATATGATGCAAAGATAAGACCCAAGAGAATGGCTCTTAAGTCAGACAATCAGTGTGAGGGTAACTTCTTCTGTGTTCCCCATTGCCTTTTCTTTTGATTCTAAGTAACTAACACAAGTCTATATACAAATTGAAGAGATAGTACTAAAAAGGAAATAATAACATGTGTAAAACATGAGGCAATATATCAAACAATAAGGACTTGTAGATCATGAAACAAATAAAAAATGATAAATAATGAAATGTGTAGTGTTTCCATATAGTAAAAGTACTTATCTTTTGCTTTAATATATCAATGAGATATAAAAATGCACTTATCACATTCTAAGTCTCTTGTAGTCTCTCCTCGTGTCCAGTAGTGCTCGATATGCGACAAAATGGTTTGTTCTGGATGTGCAGCGTGTATCAAAAGTGTTTTAAAAGAGCTATACAGTGGCTGATATCATTTGAAATGCTGTGAAGTCATTTGTATCTGAGCTGCCAATGCAGCTCATGAATGTTTTGAAGTGTTGCAAAATAGTTCAAAAGTGTTAAAAATGTCTCGAAGTTGTCTAAAAATAGTGTGAAATAGTTTGAAAAGGATTCAACATTGATTTCGTGGCATTAGTAGTGATTCGGAGTGTGGGTCATAATGTCTCGATACAGTTAAATCCTTCTCCAGACCTTATAGCATGTAGTGGACCTATCAACAATTTCATGACACTTCAAATGCTTTTGAATGACTTCGCATTACTCCAAACGACATTGGCCACTATATAGCTGTTCCCAAACCCTTTTCGATACATGCTGCACAACTGGAATGAGCCATTTCATTGCAAATCGAGTACTACTAGACACAAGGAGAGATGACAAGAGACTTAGGATGTGATAATAGCACTTAGAGGCTCAATGATATATTGAAGCAAAGAGATAAGTACTTTTACTATATGGGAACACTGTACATTTCAATTATTTATCATTTCTCATTTGTTTTATGATTTACAAAGTCCTCATTGCTGCACATATTGCCTTGTGTACTACACATGTTAGATTTTCTTTTTAGTACTATCTCTTCAAAATGTATATAGACTTGTACTAGTTACTTAGAAAAACAGAGAAAAAGTACCCTCTCCCTTATCGTCTGATTTAAGAGCCATTCACTTGAGTCTTAGCCTTGCATCGTATCTCTAAGTTCTGTGAAATATCATGAACTTCTTCAAACTATCATATTTGCTCCTTGTTTTATTGCACATTGCATATTGCTGATAGGTCCACTGCATGCTCTAAGGTCTGTAGAACACTTCCAATCATATCGAGACATTATGACAACACTCAAAACCTCTACAAATGCCACAAAGTCAATTTTGAGCACTTTTCAAACTATTTTGAACTTTTTGAACAACTTCGCATGATTTTGAATGACTTTGAACCATTTCAAACTATTTTGTGACATTTCAAACACTTTCGAATGACTTTGCAGCACTTTGAACAAAGTTGGCTGCCACATAACTGTTTCAAAACCCTTTCAATACATGCTGCATATTTGGAATGAGCCTTTTTGTCACATATCAAACACTACCAGACATGAGGAGAGACGACAAGAGATCTAGAATGCAATAAGTGTGGTTTTTATGTTTCAATGATATATTAAAGCAATAGGACAAGAACTCTTACTATACTGGGACAATGTACATTTCACTTATTATCATTTTTCATTTGTTTTATGTTTTACAATACCTTTATTTGCTGTGCACATTGCCTCATGTTTTCCATGTGTTATTGTTTCCTTTTTAGTAATATTTCTTCAAATTGTATATAGACTTGTACTAGCTACTTAAAAGAAAATCAGAGAATAAGTTACCCTCTCCACTATAGTCAGATTTAAGAGCAGTTCTCTTGAGTCTTAGCTCGCATTGTATCTTTAAGTTCTGCAAAATATCACAAACTTCTTTGAACTTTCGTATTCACTCTCAACTTGTCACCTATCATCTATCGCCACTCAAAAATCACTTCTTATTTGCTATATTCATTTCTTGACATATCTTGCCACCAGTCTGACATCTCCAAATTTCTTCGAAATTACTTTGAACCTCTTTGAACCTCTCCAAACCTTCTTCAAACTATTTCACATGTCTTTGAACCTATTTCGAACCTCATTTGAACAACTTTGTATGCTCTCACAGACTATTTGCACCATCCCTTATCATTTTGCCTTACTAAAAACAATGTTTGGATATCAGCGGTGATATTTAGTACCAACTCGCACCCTTCCTCTAGCCTGTGTTATACTTTCTAAGCCTTTTAACAGGTTTTTGTTAGGTTTCCAGGTTTAGTATCATCATTTTGGAGCCCACCGCGAGGGGTTTCTAGATCATTTCATTGTTGAACCTCCACTCTTTTCTACCACTCATTTTACCCAAGGGGGCCCAATGATTTTGGTTTCACATTGAACTCATTTTGCCTCTAACCCTCCTGAACAACCAGGAGATCTCAATACAGTATCTCGACCATTGATAATATTATTTCACACTCTTTTGCCTTTTGTGTTTACGACTTTGCTACCATCTTTGACTTTGAAACCAGACATGATATCACATGAATCTCGACCTCACGACCTCCAAAATACACTTCGAACATGTCAACATCCTTTATGCCAGCTCCCAGTCATTTTACATCTCCAAAATTTGATTCAAGACAACCTAGAGAACTCTGAAAATACTTCAAAGAGCTTGAATTTCTATTTGTGACTTGCAGTATTACAGATCACAATTTAAAGAAGAGACATGCTTGCAGATACATTGACATTGACTCTTATGACCTCTGGAAATCACTTCCAGAGTACCAGTCTGGCACCTCATTACTGAATTTTGCATCACAGTATTCAAGTTCTATTCCAAAATAGAAGACAAATGAAAATACAGCATTTCAGATATGGATTCACTCGTTGGTGAACAGCTTCACACCAGTATTTTTAACACAATCAAATTAGGAGCTTATTACAGGTCATTCTACAAAAACTACAACCTTTCTTTGCTTGAAACATAGACTTTCAGAAGCTGAACAGAGTTGAGCTTTTCTTCGAGGCTTTCAAACAGACTTACAGACTAGAATTGTGGATCACCTTTAAGTGAAGTTCCTTGATCACTATCCTGATGACCCATATATACTGAGCAACATCCATGACACCACAAAATTTGTTATAACATCCTCGAATTTATACTCTATTTCCTGGAAATTGATTTCAACCTCGACTTCATTGCAGTATAGCAGATTGATCGACCTCGAAGATGTTTTGCACATTCTCAAACAGTTCGCATCCAACCTCGCATTGGTTCTCACAGCTTCAAATTTGACTGAATCAGCCCCTGAAATTTCTGCTCCAACCTCATTCTGTACCGGTCCAACACCTTTGACTTTCTTTGAACTCACTTTGAACCTCTTCAAATTTCTTTGAGCCTACTTTGAACTACTTTGTGCATCTTTGAACTACTTTGTGCATCTTTGAACTACTTTGTGCATCTTCAAACTACTTTGTGCATCTTTGAACTTATTTCGAACTCTTTCGAACAACTTTGTATGCTCCCACAAACTATTTGCAAAATCTCTTATCATTTTGCATTACTAAACACAATGTTTGAGTATCAGCAGTGATATTTAGTACCAACTCGCACCCTTCCTCTAGCCTGTGTTATACTTCCTAAGCCTTTTAACAGGTTTTTGTTAGGTTTCCAGGTCAAGTATCATCACTGCTGATATGGCTCCCTATCGCCCTGTGCACATACTACAGCATTTTTTGTGATTGTGCACACCTCCTAGATGGCTTCTGCACACTTTGCGCAGTGCGCTTTTGCATGCCTTCATGTGCTTTCATGCACTTTTGCATGCTTCTGTGCATCTTTGACTATTTAGGTGCACTTTTGTGTGCCTTCTAAATTTCTACTGTGCTTTTGGTTCCCCCATAGCTGCCTGCTGTTGTGCACCCTAAATGTGCCCTGTTATGCTTCAAACTGCCTCCGTGCACCCCCCCCACACTCCTTATCTGCCTTTCACATTTATTATGCACTCAATGCACCTTTGCACACTCCTTTTATGCTTTACCTGCAACTCACATTCTCTGCTGCACACTCATTGCAAAATCCCTATCACACACATGACAATCCACCACACCAATTGCACTGCGCATCACAGCTTCCATCTTGCTGGCACATTTATTTGAGGTGCACCATGATTCCAACACGAGCAAACTGCACATTCTCACATAATTGGGGTGCTTTGCATTTATTTGGCATTGGACTGTGTGCACTTGGGCGCTTTCATGTAATTCTGGTGCTTTGTCACTATTTGGCCTTGCACAGCATCTCCTTATAGTTCTCCCGCATTTCCAATCAGCATTGCCTTATCTGGTAACTGGCACAGGTTGATCACATCATTATTACTAAGGCACAGCACGTGACACATAACACCAAAGCAAATTAATTGGGAAGAGTGCATGGGACCTAGAGCACACCAAAAATAGCACATTGCACTGGAACAGTTGGGTATTGGGCTATAGTGTGTGCAAATCTTATTGGCTGAGGCAGCAGCATAGTGCGGTCAGTTTTAGATGGGTGAATGGATGCGCTTGTGGGTGATGCATGGTGCTTTCTATTTTTACACTTTATTTTACTGTTTTTATCACATAAGCCATTTGTACATAATAGGCAGACAGATAGAGAATCCAGAGGATCTTCCCCCCCCCCATAGTTCATAGCTCAGCCAGCATTGCACATAGTCTGTGCACCAGCATTCAGTCCATGCACCTTTGTAGTGCACCCTTTATATAGCCACGTTTGCATATTGTTTGCATCCCCTCATCATATTGTTGTGTTTCATCCCTGCATTGCATCCTTTGTCCTCATTTGTGCACTCTTGCAGTGCACCCTTTGTATAGCTGCATTTGCACACTGTTTGCACATTTATTTGTATAGCTGTGTTTTGTGCACTGTTTGCACCTTTTTCTGCCCCTTGTGCTTTCATCCCATTTGCACCCCTAACCTGTGCACCTCACTTTCAGCACATCCCAGTGCCGTCTTCATCCCACTGCATCTCCCGCTTTCATCATCCTTGTCGTTGCGCACTTTTGCACTCCCATTGCGCATTTTTGCCCCCTTGCATTGCGCACTTTTCCGCCATTGTGCATATCTTCCCTTTAGTGTACACAACTAGTGTGCGCATTGAAAACCACTGTACCAGCCTTTTCATAGTCTCTGCACCCCGAAGGATGATCTGAGGCCCTCTAAGCAAACCCCCTCACCCTGAGCACGCCTGCAGTTGTAGGTTTAGTGTTTACCCCTTCTGTTGAGACTCTGCACTGAGTACCAACTAAACCCATCACCGCATCTTCATCAATGAGCAACAGGATGATTGGGAAGATCTCCTCCCCATGGCCAAGTTTGGATACAACAATCACATCCATCTTCCATCCAACAAACTTTTTCCTCCTTGACACAGGGTGACATCCATGCATGGGCTTCAAGCCTCGACAAGTGCCCTTGCACTTAGAGATGGTGAATAAGTTCACAGAATGGATGAAGGAGATGAAGTCAGCTTTGGCGAAGGCAAAGGATGACATGGCACACTTCTACAACCAGCATCACTCACCCACACCCACATATAAGGTTGGTGATCGTGTCTATCTTGACTCTAGTGACATTTCCACCACACGTCCATCCAAGAAACTCGCCCACTGCTTTCTTGGACCATTCCTCATCACTAGATGTGTTGGGTCGCACACCTACCACCTATCCTACAGCTACCACAGTCAATGTCCAGACTCCACCCTGTCTTCCATGTTGTAAAGCTGCTGCCTGCTCCTACAGATGCATTCCCTGGACATGTGACATGACCTCCCTCACTGCCTACAGTCATCGAAGGCAAACCTCAGTACAAGGTTAAGTCCATCTTAGACAGCTGCTTACATCAAGGTAAACTCAAATACCTGGTACACTGGAAGGGTTATGGGTACAAGGAGAACTCCTGGGTCACAGAGTCCAATGTGAATGCCCCATGACTGGTCAGAGAGTTCCACTGGTGACATTTCTCTGCACCTCAGCACATCCAAGTGTCCAACTTTGGGCAAATACAGCTTCAGATGCATCGATGTGATGCATCATAGAAGGGGGGTGATGTAAGGGGAAAGGAAGGTGCCCAGGGTGACTGGGAAAATTTCTGTGTTCATCCCATATTTCTTTATATTTTATTTCACCATATTCTGCCTTTTCTATGATTTTTTATGATCTATTCCTATTTTATTATTATATTTCAGTTTTTCCCATGTTGGTACATGTTGACAGTTCTATTCTTAGAGATGGGTGGGTGCTGGATGTTTACCCATCAAGGTGATGTCATCCTGCAGCTTGATCCACCTATTTCTGCCTTTTTGCTATTTTTAGCTTACTATTTGATTTTTGGCTCTATACTGGGCATCAACAGATGGGTCCTTAGAGTTATCTTTTTGGATTCCCCTCTGTTAGGTGTGCCTGAAGTGTCTGTATTATGTAGTATAATATTAACTTTGGATTCCCCTCTCTTAGCTCATTATTAAGTGAGGCTTTGAGGTTGCCCTTACAGTGACAGTGAGTGGACATATAGTGGGAGAGGCAGTAGATGGGCACTGATGTGAGAGGCTATCTTTAGCCACTTGTACCTGACAATGACCAAAGTTTGCCAGACATTCAGCTGTACCTGATGACATGTCAAGGCAGTGCCATGAGCATGGATACCAACTGCTGTAACAATGGCTCATATTGATACTTGTTTACCATGCACATTACTAAGGATAGGTGGGGGGGAGCTCTCTTGACCATGTACCACTACATCGAACTTGTAGTACTACATTCCTCTATGCTTATTGTTAATCCATACCTTGGGCTCATTATTGCTTGGTCACCTCAGTCTTGCATCTAGTGATTTCTTGTGTGCATACCACATGAGGTTACACTTTTTTTTTAATGCCGCTTTGGAGAGGATCAAGTTCTCATGTAGCTGTCATGTCTACTGTCACTGCTGAACATCATTACCCATCCTGCCATTGACATGCTGTCAAGCACAGGGTGTCCTTGATACTGCCGCTGTTGCACATCCTGCAGAAAAACATGCTGGTTCTTCATTATTGTCCTCCCTAATGTCCAATCTAAGCACTGTCAATGCTCCATCACTGTCTGCTGAAGCTAACAACATGCATACACCTACATCAGCTGGTCCAAGCCCATCTTCATGCTCTCTCATGCATACACCCACCACTGTTTACAACTCTGATTCTGACCTTTCATCTGATGCTCCTTCACTCTTGTTGCCATGACAAATGTCCACTCACATGCCTGCTGAATGTCTACATGCTGAACCAAAACATATCCCATTACTCACCCTGGGTGAGGTCTCCCCTATGGTTATATGACAATGGGAGATGGCCTGTGAAGATTTCTTCTCAGTGAACAAGAAGCTGAAAGACATGGATCATGTTGGCGCTGTGCTGCCCAGGCTAAAAAACATGTGTGCTCATGACTGGGTGGCAATGCACTGTGCTGAACTTGTTATCCTCTCATTTGCCAACTTCATGAAAAACTTGTGAAAGGAGTTCCTATTGTTGAAATTAAATCCTGATGCATGCTGCATACATGAGGCCAAGCATGCAGCACACACATGTTACTGCGCTTACTGCACATACATGTGGTAAACACATTCCTGAGTCATGTGACATCCTTATTATTATGTATATAAGGAGAACCTGTACTGTAGTAGATATACAGTGTTCTTACCTCTGCTAAACCCTAGCTCTAAGACTAACTAAACCCCAGGTAGGTTATAAGGAACGTGTCGTCTCTTCTTCTGTGCAGCGTATGTAGTCTGCTCCAACAGGTTATGGGCCCTGCTGGGCACGTCACGAACGCGCCTTAACTGGCTGCGAACGACATTGACTTCATTGTCTCCAAATTATAACCTTGCGCTCTTCGTGAGCTGCATTGCGCTCTCTGCGAGCTGCATTTAAAAAACCCAGGTTGACTAGGGTTAACCACTCTGAAGGAGTGTTTTTGCCTGAGATTATGGAATGTGTTTTCTTGAATAAAGAGGACTGATTGAGCGCTTTTACCAGCTGCCACTATAACATCATGTCTTCAACTCTTGAAAAACTCGTACAAACTTTTGACGGCTCTAACTACATTCAATGGGCCGACTCAATGAAGGCGTGGCTCAGGTCTCAGGGCCTTTGGCAAATAACTAGCGGGATGGAACTAAAACCACCCCTGGCACCTCCTTTGATGGCGACAAATGCTGCACTAGTAGCGGAAGCTAATGCCAAGCTCCAGACCTGGAACAATAAGAATGACCAGGCGATTGGTAGCCTAGTGCTCCACCTGGCCCCCTCTATTCGGCAGCATGCCAACACCAAGGACACTGCTGAGGAGGTATGGGATCTCATCCGCACCGACTATGGTGTCGATGGCCCCTCCCAAGTCTTTGTGGACTTTAGGTCTGCAATCGCAATCAAAATTCCGGCTGCAAATCCTGTGCCAGAGATTGCCAAAATGGCTGATAAATTCGAGCGCCTTACGGCTGCCAATGTTGCCATCCCCGAATTAGTACAGGCAATGATTCTACTTGCTGCAATGCTGCGCAAGTATGATTCTCTATCTGCCACGATCCTTAACATGACCGCTACTAGAGCCTTGACATTTAAACATGTCAAGGACTCCATTGTCGCTAAAGCCTCACAGCGCACAGCAGTTGGAAAGCCTATTGGCCCACCTCAGGCCACCAAGCTTTCTGCTGTCAAGCGCAAAGGGGGAAACCCCAAATGGCAATCTCAAGGCAACAATGGAGAATCGTCCCGAAAGCGTGGACGATGTGGGGACAAAAAGACTAAAGAGGAAAAACCTAAAGAGAAACATTCCCACCTCGCCTCACAAGCCTTTACTACTATAAATGGTAATGGCACCATCATACCACCAATGCTGCTCATCCAGCGCATCGAGAAGCGTGAACATACTCCCATAAGGGATCCTCGCCGCCGACTGCCTGCACAGGCATACATGGGCACGGCCTCTACCTCTCATTCAGTCTATACCGAATATCAGCAGGCTCGAGACACCCTCAAGCAAATGAATCTCCCATGCAGCGTGAAAAATCTGCGACCGCTGGAAGAGCACCTAACAGTGCGAGAAGGTAAGAGGAGGAGGATTGAACCAGAACCAAGGATTGTAGAGGTAGAAGACGATAGCGTCTCCCTTTGATCGGAACCTGCCATTTCTGATGAAGAAGTATGGAAAGCCGTCGACGAAATGCTTGTCGATGAACCGCTTGAAACAGGTACATATGATGAAAGGTCAGTCCTTTTCCTTGCCACAAGCACAAGAATTAAAATTCCACTGATCACAGCGAACTTTTCATGTGAAATTTTACTGCTACTAAATGTATCATAGAACAATTTACATCTTAATATATGTGTTACATGTGCAAATGGAAATTGTAAGAAAGGTGCCAACTGGATCATGGATTCAGGCGCATCAAAACACTTCACTGGTGAAATTAAAGATTTTGCTTTTTACGAGCCTTTACCGAGAAAGGACTCTACCCTGGTTCAAACAGCCACGGGTACTACTCATATAGTAGGGAAAGGAGCAGTCTTCATTAGACATCAGGTAGTATGTCATGGGAAGTCAGAGATGAGTGAAATGCGATTATACCCCGTCTACTACATACCCGACTGTAATGCTCGATTACTGTCAATGGGCGTCTTCTTACAAGACGGAAGTGATGTGTGTGGTTCCTCCGCACACATTTCATTTTTCAAGCAAGGAAACCCAATTATGGATTGCATCCCTCTTATGAAACGTGACACTATTTATTGGGCTTGGACTCATATATTGAGCACCAAGGGAATCAATGTCGTGACAATGTATGTCGCAGACTACTTGACTTGGCATAAGCGACTTGGACACCCATCCAAAGAGGCGCTAGGGAAGATGCCTAATAGCACCATAAAATTCCCAAGGAATTTAATTATTCCTAAAGACAAAATTATATGTCCAGGGTGCGCTGAAGGGAAAATGACCTCAAAATCTTTTCCTGAATCAGATTCACGCGCTGAAAGACCCTTTGAATTAATACATTCCGATCTGAAGGAACTCCCAGTACTATCGTACCATAAACATAAATACTTTATTGTATTTCTGGATGACAAAACGTCACATATCTGGGTCCAATGCCTTAAAAAGAAATCTGATGCTGCTGCAGCCATCAGACAATTTCAGGCAGTGGCTTTGACACAGTATGGCGCTACAATCAAGCGCTGGCATGTTGATCCAGGGGGGGAGTTCAAAGATCGTGAGCTACAAAATGTGCTCAAGGACTTTGGCATCAAAATAGAGATGTCTGCACCCCATGTTCACCAACAGAATGGGCGCGCAGAGCGTGCCATAAGGACAATAATGGAAAAGTCGCAAACCCTGCGATTTACCGCATGTCTACCACAATCATGGTGGGAATTTTGCATTGAACATGCAACACACCTATACAACTGAACCCCGATAAGGCACCTGAAATGGCTGACACCAGTTGAGGACCTGACAAAGGTCCGCCCAGATCTAAACGATCTGAAAGTTTTTGGTTGTGGTGCTTACGTCTACCTACCCAAGGAGAAGCGTCCAAACACATTGGCTCCTCGATCGGAGTTGATGACGTATCTTGGATTAGAAGATGGCATTAAAGCATACCATTTCATGCGACCTAGTGGTGCAATATTCATCGGTGCTATGGCACTATTTGATGAAACGTTGTTCCCATGCTGTCCCGGAGCTAAGACTCCTGCCAATATGGACCTTGGTGATTTTCCACCTCCAGAACCAGAAGATGATGACCACTCATCTGGAATGGATGGCGATGATTCTATACTGCCACAAGATCCGCCCCTTCCTCCATCATCAGAAAATGATAATGATGATGTACCAAGTGAGCAAAAGGCACATGACGATGTGACAAATGGTCCTCCTCCGCCGCCTCCAGTAACCACTGAGGACTTTTGTCCAAGACGTGATGATCAACAGGAATGGCAGCAATTGCCCCGTCGATCAGGCAGGCAGAGGAACATTCCAAACCATCCTGGCAATACCTATGGAGAGAAGCGACTCCCCTCTGACATAGAGAGAGACATTGCACGTGATCGATATTGGAAGAGATCTGTGGGTCAAGATTCGGATCATAACTGAACACGACCACAAACTCAACAGAAAGAACCAGTTGCTGGACCGAGTTCGGCACCCCACGAGAGTGTGCCCGATTCCAATGATCAAGAACATGATCACCCAATGGGGGAACCAGACGAAGCAGGTTATATTAAAAAGATAACCAAGGAAGGAGGAGATAAGCTTATTCGCTGGCTGTTGTCAAAAGCAGTCAAACCATCGAGCGAAATAAGCCAAGTTCCAAACCAATTTCGCGATATTGCGCGCCTACCACGGCAGCAGCAACGTGAGTGGAAACAAGCTTGTCATGAAGAATTAGAGGCTCTTCGTAAGCAACAAGTCTATGACATCGTCGATCTTCCACATGATCGAAAAATGATCAAAAATAGATGGGTTTTCTCCATAAAATCGGATGGAAGAAAATGAGCCAGACTCATGGCCAAAGGCTTTTCACAAGTCGAAGGCATTGACTTTGATGAGATTTTCTCACCGGTAGTCTGCTATGAGACTGTACACCTCATGTTTGCACTTGCATCTCTAGAAGGCATGTATATGACTGGCCTAGATGTAAAAACCGCATTTTTATATGGCAAACTAGATGAGGAGATCTATATGGATCAACCTGAGGGTTTCAGACTCGAGGAAAAAGAGCGCAAAGTATTGCGCTTACGCCGAGCATTGTATGGCCTTAAACAAGCCTCACTTGCATGGTGGAAAGAGCTAGAGGCATTTATGTGCACCATTGGGTTCGTGCGCGCCAGCTCCGATGCCGGCATTTTCATACACAAGGATCCTAAGACAGGCAGCATTGTTATTGCACTCGTCTATGTTGATGATGGCTTGTTCATGGGGAAGAACAAGAAACTTGTGGATGAAAAGAAAAATGCTTGTCTAAAGCATTGGGAGTGCCGTAGTACTGAAAAAGTCACGGAATTCTTAGGCATGCGCATCACCCAGACTGCAAGCAAAGTCAAACTTGATCAAACTGAATATCTCACCAAAGTGCTTGAGAGATTCGAGATGACAAATGCCAAAGCGACCCCCACTCCACTCCCGACTGGTTACAAACCATCGGAAAACACAGCAATGCCCAATGCGATGCTTAGATGAAAATATCAGTCTGTAATCAGATCTTTATTGTATCTGATGCTTGGAATGTGACCTGATATCACTTATGCGGTAATCAAGATGTCGCAATTCTCGGCTAATCCTAGCCAAGAACATCTAGACAAAGCGATGTACATCATGCGCTATCTGGTGGGAACCCAGAAATATAACATTGTCTATGATGGTGAGAAGTCCGAGGGGCTACAGGCCTTCACAGATTCTGATTGGGCAGCTGACACTGTCAAACGCTGATCTACAACGGTTTACTTTGCTACTCTAGCAAGTGGCATTGTGTGCTGGCAGTCCCATTTACAAAAAACTGTAGCACTGTCATCCACAGAAGCCGAATATATAACTCTCTCCGACACTTGTCGACAGATAGTGTGGATAGAGTCCTTATTCCAGGAACTTGGATATGTACTGAAGCGCGTACCAATCTGCGCTGATAATCAGGGATCCATCTTTATCAGATCAAATCCAGTTCAGGAAAGAAGGACCAAACATATAGACATTCGCTACCACTATACCCACGAATGCATAGAAAATAACAAAGTCACGGTCGTTTTCATTCCTGGAAATGATAATCCAGCTGACATGTTCACAAAGAACCTTGGCGCTGTCTTATTCAGGAAATTTAGAGACTCTCTTGGAATTACTTTCAAGATTCAAACTTAGCTGCTTAGAGCGCTGTACAGTTTGAGGGGGGGTGTTGAAATTAAATCCTGATGCATGCTGCATACATGAGGCCAAGCATGCAGCACACACATGTTACTGCGCTTACTGCGCATACATGTGGTAAACACATTCCTGAGTCATGTGACATCCTTACTATTATGTATATAAGGAGAACCTGTACTGTAGTAGATATACAGTGTTCTTACCTCTGCTAAACCCTAGCTCTAAGACTAACTAAACCCCAGGTAGGTTATAAGGAACATGTCGTCTCTTCCTCTGTGCAGCGTATGTAGTCTGCTCCAACACCTATCTGATGGCTGGGATGATGAGCTTCACACATGCATATGCAATCCTCATTTAAAAGCCTCAGATTCCTTCTCCAAATGTATGAATGATGTATGCCACATGCATATTATCTTGCGTGGCACTGACTATCATTTTATAAACAATGCTCTCCATTTGCAGCTTGACAGTTTTCTCAATGTTGACCTTCATACCCATTGCAAGAACCACAAAATTAAAGACCTTGTTGATGCTGCAATAAATATGATAGCGGCAGTCAGGATCTGACATCCATTATATAAGCAAAATGATGACCACTACTGCTTCAAACTACAACTACTAGGAGCTATTGTGAGGACTGGGAATAGTACATTATATACTAAGGAAGAAGTTGCAGTAATCACACTATATAAATTCTTATTATAACTTATGCAGTAATAGTTTCTTTTTCCAATTTTTTTTCGACTCTCAAATGTGTTTTTACATCAAACTGAATGTTTTCACCAAACCAAACAATTTTGAGATCATAGATTTGGCAGCTGACTAATCACCCCATGTGATACATGACCAGCAAAGCAAAGAAGCAGGAAGAGCTATAATTCAGAGGAAAATGCCTAGAAAAACCCATGTGAATGCTGCTCAAGCTGAAAACCTTCATAAATAGCAGAAACAGGCCCCAAGACCAACAGTAGAAGATGCAGAAGACAGTGAATTCATGGACTTGCATTCCTGCCTGCCTAGCTCACATGCCCATCCAAACCCCAATGTGTCCTCATGCCAACAGGATGACATCATCAGTGACCCAGAGCTTCTTGACATTATGGGTGTGCTTAAAGGGGCTGCAATGATTGATGATGAGGATGATAGCTCTGAATCTGAATCAGAGGATGATGAGAGTGATGAAATTTGGGAAATTACTGTGTTAGAACATTTCACATCTATGCTGTACTGGGCACATGATCTTACATGATCTTGCAGCCGCTACAGAGCGAGAACGAGAGAAGGGAAGGAAGAGACCCAAAACATATACTGGGAACTCGGTCAGAACAAAGGAACAGTGTTGACAGAGGCCGTGAGCTAGCCACCAAAGGTTTCCACTCAGTAAAAGCCTGGCTGCTTCAAATGCTAGCACCATCCACTTCACATGAAACAACTGCATGCAATACCCCAGAACCAGAAAGATTAGATCTCCATGAGGAATTTGAAGAATCAGCATCCGAGGATGAGATCCAGCCAATCAGGATAGAGCAACCAAGGGGTTCTACAACTCAAAGGCCATGAAGACAGCAGAAAATTGTAACAGCAGTTCTAGAAACTGACTCTGAATCAGAATCTCAAACAGTGGTTGGGTCACATGCATCAGGTGCAAAGAACAGTGAGACATTGAATCCCAAGGAAAAGAAAAAGTTGTGCTACCAGGATGTCATGGCTGAGATGTTGAAGGATTTACAAGATGGAAAAACTCCTCATGACAGGAGTGAAGAAACTCCAACAGATTGAGCACTGAACCAGCTGAACTACAAGAACTTCCCTGCACTCCGCCAAGCACTTGCCAAGTTGACAGTGAAGAGCAAGGATAAAAAGATCGACATTGTTTTTCGTGCTCAGATCACTGCCATGGCTGGGACTTTGAACCTATATCTTGATCCCGAGGTGTCATATTCCTGGAGGAAAGCTTTGTTAGTTGTGTCAAAGTCACAAGGCCATGGTGTCTATCATGCACGAACTATTTGGGCAGTGGATCTACAGATTTACCAATCATGGAAAGCTCCCCCCTGCATTGCTACAAAGGCACTCACTCTAGTATTCTTGAAGATGAGGATATCACCATGGAGATTCAGCTGAAGTTGGCAGAGTGGGCAAAGAACAGCTTCATCAAGGCATTGGATGTGGTCGAGATAGTTGCTGGTGCAGAAATACAGGAATGTTTGGAGGCAGCCAGCATTGAGAAGCGAAAAATCTCAGAGCAAAGTGCAAGGCAGTGGCTCAGAAAGTTTTGATGGCATTATTCTCACAAGAAGAATGGGATGTATATTGATGGCCACAAGCATGAAAATGTCGTCACCTACTGTCAAAAATTTGTGAGTCAGTTTCTCACCTGCTATGCACCTCAGATGTATACCTGGGACAACAAAGGAAATGAAACAAAGCCAGTTGGATTTAATTCACCTGACTTTAATGGCCATTTCCGACTCATTCCTGTGACACATGATGAATTGACATTCCATGCAAATGATGAGAGGAAGACATGATGGATCCATGAGAGCCAGAAGGCAACTCCAGAGAGAAAGGGGGAAGGAACATCGATCATGATCTCCGACTTCTTGACTTCAGAGTGGGGACGTTTGATGAGTGCAGATGGCACAGAGTATGATATTTTATCATCAATCTGATCAATCTACTCCTTATCAAATTTCACTGTCAACAAAGATGCTCACATTGTTTTCAAAGCTGGCAAGAATCACGATGGATATTTCGATGCTGACAATCTCCTTGCTCAAGTTGACAGGGCCATCGACATCTTTGAGGGCAGAACTAATGGTTTTGCAATGGGCTTGTTTCTGTTTGATAATGCTCCAAGTCATCAAAAGCAAGCCCCTGATGCACTTTCTGCACGCAAGATGCCCAAAAATCTGAATGACAGATGGACTCATCACAAAGGTGGCCCTTGCATGCGACCAACTACACTTGCTAATAGACAAGTTCAAGAGTTTTACTTTCCAGATGACCATCCACAATATCTGGGATATTTCAAAGGGATGGAGCAAATTATTTGAGAATGCACACTTTAGCCTCAATCCAGAAATCTCCTTGCTCAGTGCAAGAGTTTCAAATGTGAGGCTGGCAGAATGGACTGCTGCTGCTGCCATGTTTTGTTTACTCAGCCTGATTTCATCAACCAGAGGTCCCAGCTGGAAGAGCTTGTGACTTCACATGGGCACATATGTGATTTTTATCTAAAATACCACTGTGAGCTTAACTTTATTGAACAGTACTGGGGGGCTGTCAAATTTTGTTATCGAGGATTTGGAACCCACCCATCAAATGTGGATGAGATGGAGAAGCGCATTCTTGAATGCCTTGATGACATTTCCATTCTTTAAATCTGATGGTCTGTGGCTCATTTTTTGATTCTGCCAAGTGAGCTCACATTAAATCCAGGTATGCTAACTGATCCGTGAGGTATATAAATGCATACTCAAAAGGACTGACAGGTCCCAATGCTATTTGGGTAAATCAGAAATATTGTGGGCACCACACTCTCCTCCCAAACATCTTATCCAAGATCAAGACAGCTAATTCTACTTCATAAGGTTGTTTACACAAGTTATAATACTCCTACTACAGTTTTAATATATAATCTCCCTGTTTCTATGGTGTCTGAGGTCATAGCCCTCATCCAAACTTTTATAAAAATTTTCTTGCTCAGATTTGGCAGCTAAACCCTAATCCTAACATGCTTACATAAGGGATGTCAGATCCTGACTGCCACTATCTTATGGCAGAGGAGTGAACAGCAGAGTCCCACCTCGCTGTTTGGATTGTAGAGGTTTGCAAGCTGGCAGAGGAGCGTACTCTTGACACTAAACAATACCTCAAAACATCTGAGGATTTCCAATGGGCTCCAAAGTGCCAGGCTCTTGTGAATAACTCCTGCATGGGAAATACAGCAACCACAGTGAAATTGTCGATTATGATAAATGCTGGTAGCATGATGAATTCTGGAGCCATGACACGCACGAAACCTCCTCACCTCACCAATAATGAATATTCTCTTCTCCACAAACATCAAGGCTGTATGAAGTGCCATTGTGGATACCAGCCTCACTGCACTTCAGACTGCCCATTTGATTTCCCTGATCCTCACAATTATGAAGAATTGACTGAAGACTTTTTACTCAGTTTCAAATGTGGGTGCTGCTAATGGTGATGTATTCAGTTGGTACTCAGTGCAGAGTCTCAACAGAAGGGGTGAACACTAAACCTACAACTGCAGGTGTGCTTAGGGTGAGGGGGTTTGCTTAGAGGGCCTTAGATCGTCCTTCGGGGCACAAAGACTATGAAGAGGCTTGTACAGCAGTTTTCAAAGTGCACACTAGTTGTGTACACTAAAGGGAAGATATGCACAATAGTGGAAAAGTGCACAATGCAAAGGGGCAACAATGTGCAATGGTGATAGGTCCAATACGCATTATAAGGTCTGGAAATGGATCCCACTTGTATCGACACATTATGACATGCACTCTGAATTACTATGAACACCATGAAATCGATGTTGAATTATTTTCGCACTGTTTTGCACTATTTCGGATGACTTCGAACTATTTCAAACACTTTCGAACTATTTCATGACACTTCAATAACTTCACAGCACTTCAAACAACTTCAGCCACTGTATAGTTGTCTTAAAATACTTTCAATGCATGATGCTTAACTGGAGTGAGCTATTTAGTTGCATATCAAGCACTACTGGACATGAGGAGAGACTACAACAGAGTTAGAATGCGATAAGTGCATTTTTGGTGTTTCATTGATATATTAAAGCAATAGAACAAGAACTCTTACTATATTGGGACAATGTACATTTTACTTATTATCATCTTTCATTTTGTTTCATGTTTTACAATACCTTTATTTGCTGTGCACATTGCCTCATGTTCTACAATTGTTATTATTTCCCTCAGTGAGCATTTCTGACATTAAGCAATCCAAAAAGGCTGCTCTTTTTGAGCTGGTAACTGTTTGCAAAGAACATCTACAAATGGGAAAGTGTGTCCCAGAACAACTTAAACCACTAAATGTGGCAGGAATGATTAAGGACTGAATAGAAGTTTTGGCACTCCAGGAAAAGTTTGGCTCATTGGAGAAGGATTTTCTGTCAGATTTCTGTAATGTTTTTGAACCACTGCCACATGTTGACAAACTGCCTCGCAATGTCACTGTGATAATTAAACTGAGAGACACAGAGCAAACGATTAAGACCCAAACATATTCCTGTCCACACAAATTCTGTGATGCATGGCAAACCTTGATACAGCAACATTTGGATGTGGGGTGCATCTGCCCATCTTCATCACCTCATGCTTTTCCTGCATTCATTATCCTGAAAGCTGATCTGACCATCCTACCACATTGGGTAGATGACTACCATCAGTTGAATAAGAACACTATTACCAACTCTCACCCTCTGCCCCACATCAATGACATTCTAAATGACTGCACAAAGGGAAAGATTTGGGCAATTATTGATATGACAAACAGTTTCTTCCAAACTTGCATGCACCCTGACGACATTCCACTGACTGCCATCTCAATACCCTTTGGCCTTTTTGAGTGGATGGTTATGCCCATGGACTTGAAGAACATGCCTGCCATCCATCAGTGACAAGTGACATCTGCCTTATGCCCACACATTGGGCAAATCTGTCACATATACCTGGATGATATCATCATCTGGTCAGATTCCATTGAGGAACACTGTAAAAATGTACAAATGATTCTGTCTGTGCTCCAAGGTTCACAACTATACTGCAATTCCTGTAAAATGCATTTGTTCAAGACCGAGGTGGATTTTCTTAGCCACCACATCTTGGCACATGGCATTGAAACAGACACTAAGAAGATGGACAGAATCATCAACTGGTTGTGTCCTTGCAGTGCCAAGGAAGTTCATCAGTTCTGAGGGCTGGTACACTATATTGCACATTTCCTGCCACAGATCACAGAGCACACCCAAGTGCTGACAGAGCTCACAACTAAAGAGTGTAATGCAGAGTTTCCTCCTTGGATGGATGTCCACCAATATGCCTTTGACACAGTGAAGAAGGCTGTGGTGGGGTGAGACTGTTTGACAACCATTGATGATGCCCTAATGCCTGAGTTACAGGTTTTTGTAACTACTGATGTGAGTGATTTCCAGTCTGGTGCAGTCCTGTCCTTTGGGAAGACGTGGGAGACAGCTCATCTTGTGGCATTTGATTCCATGACATTTAAAGGTGCTGAACTGAACTACCCAGTTCACAAGAAAGAGATGCTGGTGATTATCCATGCACTAGATAAATAGCAGTCTGATCTGATTGGAATACCGGTCTCAATATACACCGACCATAAGACCTTAGAAAATTTTAAAATGCAAAGGGACCTGAGCTGCCACCAAGTGAGGTGAATGGAATTCATGTCCCAGTATGACAACAAGATCATATATATCAAGGGAGAGCTTAATACTGTTGCCAATGCCCTGTCTCATATGACCTTTGAAGGGGAGATATGCACCTCAGCTGTGGACACAACTGACATTGTAGCTGCATTTTGTGCATAGTTTGCACCCCTCATATATAGCTGTGTTTTGCACACCATTTGTGCATTTTCCCACTAGTTGTGCTCACATCCCACTTGCATCCCTAGCCCATGCATCTGCCTTTCAGCACACTCCAGTGCTGTCCTTGTCCCACCAAACCTCCACTTTCACCTTCCTCACCATTGTGCATTTTTGCACTCTCATTGCATGTTTTTCTGCACTGCACATTTTTACCCCTTTTGCATTGCACACTTTTTCACCTTTGTGCATACCTTCCTTTTTGTGTACACAACTTAGTGCACACATTGTGAACCATCATACCAGCCTCTTCATAGTCTTTGTGCCTTGAAGGACAATCTGAGGTTCTCTAAGTGAACCCCCTCACACTGAGCATTACAAAGGGTGCACTGCAAAAGTGCACAAATGAAGATGAAGGATGCAAACAAAGGAACGAAATGTGGCAATACAATGAGGGATGCAAATGCAGCTATATGAAGGGGCACACTACAAAGGCACATGAACTGGACACTGGCACACAGACTATGTGCAACACTGAATGAGATGACCTATGTGGGGGGAAAAAGATCCTTCAGATTCTCTATGTATGCCTACTATGTACAAATGGCTTATGTGATAAAAGCTGTAAAATAAAGTATAAAAATAGAAAGTGCCATGTACTACCCACAAGTCCATCTATTGGCCCATCTAAATCTAACCACACAATGCTGCTGCCTTAGCCAATAAGATTTGTGCACACTATAGCCCAATATCCAACTGCTCCAGTGTGATGTTCTATTTTTGGTGTGCTCTAGGTCCCATGTGCTCTTTCCAATTGACTTGCTTTGGTGTTATATGTCACATCCTGTGCCTTAGTAATAGTGACATGATTGACTTGTGCTGGTTACTAGATAAGGTAATGCTGATTGGAAATGCAGAAGAACTATAAGGAGATACTGTGCAAGGCCAAATAGTGCCAAAGCAGCTGAATTATGTGAAAGTGCCCAAGTGCACACAGTCCAAAGCCAAATAGGTGCAAAGCACTCAGATTATGTGAGAATGCACAGTTGGATTGTGATGCAATCACAGTGCACATTGAATAAGCACCCTAGTAAGCTTGGAAGCCATGACACATAGCTCAATAGATGTGGTGAAGGATTGTTGTGTGTGATAAATGGATAGTGCAATGAGTGCACAGCAAAGAATGTGAGTTGCTGGCAAAGCATAAAAGAGTGCATAAAGGTGCATCGAGCATGCAGTAACTGTGAAAGGCAGATAACAAGTGTGGGAGGCGCATGAAGGCAGACAGAAGTGTGACAAGGCACATTTAGGGCACATGATAGAAGGCAGCTAAAGTGGGATCCAAAGGCACAGTAGAAATGTAAAAGGTGCACTTTTGTGCACCTAAGCAGTCAAAGGCATACAAAAGTACATGAGTGCACATGAAAGCACATGAAAGCATGCAAAAGTGCGCTGCACAAAGTGAATAGGAGTCATCCAAGAGGTGTGCACAATTGCAAAAAATGCTGTAGTATGAGCGCAGGGCGATAGGGAGCTGTATCATCTCCTCCCAACTGAAATACTAACTGTCCTCAGGCAGCATATGATTGGTCAGTGCAAATTTTTCTTTGCTCACATAAGTGGCAATCCTCTCCTTATCTATCTTTCACCATCATCTATCCTCAACAAATCTTTCAACACTCTATATCTGAACAATCCATGTCTTCAGCATTCACTCTAACTCTTAGGCAGATGATCCTGGCACTCAAAAAGACCCTCTCTGCTGCTGGGAGCGAGCAGGTGGTTATGCAAGCTTGGGGTGAAGGGTTCTGCAGTAAATTGGTGCACTTTTTCCATTTCTATAACTGGTGTGATTGGCTAAGAATGGCAGTGTGTAAATCATGTATAACAATCATTCTGACACAGTCAAGAATGACATGGAACTCAATGCGCTCCTTGGAAAGGCACACAGCACATTTAGTGGAATTTTGATTGAAGAGTGGCTTCTTTGGGGAGAAGAACTGATGCTTGAAATGTGTAAGATGATCAAGGAGAAAGAAAGGTCTGCCAAATTTGAATGTAGGGCACACAAACTTGCAGGTCAGCTGGATGTGTGCATGGAGCACACTGAAGCATGCAAGGTGCACTGTGCACTCTTGACAGCTGAATTGCAGGCACCTGAGGTAAACTTGGAGCATCTGAAAGGTGAGTTCAGAGCGATTGACAAAGCAAGCGATATGGATACCACTGAAGCACAAGAAGACTAAAAGGCATGCATCGCACTGGTGCACTCTTTACAGGCACTTTCAGCAGTGACTGACATCGACATGGTGGGTGAAGCAACAGGTGAATCTTAGGAGAGTGGGGTGACAAGTGAAGGGGAGAGTGAACAAAGTGATGAAAGCACCAGCATGGACAAAGGTGCAAATGTGCATCCTGTGCATGCAACGTGGCAATGAGCATACATAGAAGTACCACCACTGGGTGGCATAGGTGCTACCTCCAACTCTAACAGTGGATCAGTAAGCTCTGTTTTGGTATGCTTTAGACTCACTGAACAGTTTTCCTTTGATTCTAGTCCAATAATTGTCATTGCTTGGGCAAGCTGAGCAGGTGCACCTCTAGTAATGGGAAGTGGTATGCCCCATGCACCAAAGGGAAGCAAAAGTGCAAATGGACAAACTGCACACTCATGCAGCTGTGTGCTACCACTAGAAATAGGAAAGCGACCAGTGGGTGACCTGGTATGTACTTTTCTTCATCCTCCTGCCAATCCTCTTCTAACCAATTCCTGCCAAAAGGCACACCATAAATCAACAAAGGGGACAAGAGTGATGCAAAGCTCATCAGCCCTTCAACAGTGCACATATCAAAGTGCAACAAGGTCGAAAATGCCCCCCCTTGCCATTGCAAGGGTGCCCAAGGCTGCACTGCTTTACAGTTCGACAAGCAAGTGCGCACACCCAATCTTCATGCCAGACCAGGTTGGGAGACACCTCAGGGGATGCCATCTATCAAGGCCAGAATGTCAAAGTGCATGCACTCCACACATGTAATCAAATCTGTAGTAGAGAGTATAGAATTTGGGGGTGGGTTAAGGTATGTTGCTTCAATGATATCAAGAGGAGTCAGAGGCTGCACACCTGTAACAATGAAGTATGGCAAAATGCCGAGGTGCTTCCAGATAGTGATGTGCTCCACCCAAAAAACTGAGTACAGTGAACTGAACCATTTTGACTCTACTCCATCTGTGGCCTTGATAAGTGCTTGGCGCACATTGAAGTGTGCATTCTCAACAATTCTATTAGTGCACGAATTATAGCCAGATATGCAGATGTGATGGATATGGTAGTGCTTACTGAGGTAGGCTAGCACTTTGATGAATGGCATGCCATTATTGGTGACTATCTTGTACAATGCACCCCATCTACAAATGAGATCTTGGAACATCCAATCACTGAGTGTGCTTGCATTTTCTTTAGGAAGTCCATGGAATTCTGGCCAGGTCACAAGTGAACAATGCCCTTAGATAATATAGTGCCACCCTGTCAATACTGGTAAGTGCATTGTATCAATATAAACTTTACTGAATAGAGGCGCAGGTGTCATGATGATAGGTCCACTATGGACTATAAGGTCTGGAGAAAAATCTAATCATATCTACACATTATGACATGCTGATATGGCTCCCTATTGCCCTGCGCACATATTACAGCATTTTTTGCGATTGTGCACACTCGATGCACCTTTGCGCACTCCTTTTATGCTTCACCTGCAACTCACATTCTCTGCTGTACACTCATTGCACAATACCTATCACACACACAACAATCCACCACACCAGTTGCGCTGCGCATTGCAGCTTCCAGCTTACTGGCACACTTACTCAATGTTACAGGAGCATTCAAATGGGGAAATCAATTTTTCTTCACAATTGTTCTTATTGTCTTACCTGTGTATGTCCATGCTATTGTCTCTTTTCTTATTGTCTTACAACCGCATGCCTCTAATCTTACATCGTCACATTCCCACCTTATTGTAGTAGTACTGCAGACGTCCTTTTGCTATTGTCTTTTCATTCCTATTATTCTTATTGTTCTCGTAGCACGACTCATTCATCTATGATCTATGCTTGTAGTATTTAGGCTGCGAATATAGGACCGGTCAAACTCAGCTTGACCTGGTCATTCTTATGTTCCTAACGAACTCCAGCTAAGTCGCTCTCAACTGTTGCTTACGAGCTTCAGTGACTCTACAAAGAACTTCTTACTTTACATCGACGCTTAAGAGCCTCGACTGCTAGTAGGAACTTTGACTATAACACTCGAGGTGCACTGCGATTCCAAGATGAGTGAACTGTGCATTCCCACATAATCTGGGTGCTTTGCACCTATTTGGCATTGGACTGTGCACACTTAGGCACTTTCACATAATCTTGGTGCTTTGGTGCTATTTGGCCTTGCACAGCATCTCCTCATAGTTCTTCTGCATTTCCAATCAGCATTGCCTTATCTGGTAACTGGCACAGGTCAATCACATCATTATTACTAAGGTGCAGCATGTGATGCATAACACCAAAGCAGATTAATTGGGAAGAATGCACCAAACATAGAGCATCATGCCAGAAAGTTGGATATTGGACTATAGCATGCACAAATCTTATTGGCTAAGGCAGCAGCATAGTGCAGCCAGGTTTAGATGGGTGTATGGGTGTGCTTGTGGGTAGCACATGGTGCTTTCTATTTTTACATTTTATTTTACAATTTTTATCACATAAGCCATTTGTACATAGTAGGCAGACAGATAGAGAATCCAGAGGATCTTTCCCCCCCTCATAGTTCATAGCTCAGTCAGCATCGCACATAGTCTATGCACCAGCATCCAGTCCATGCACCTTTGTAGTGCGCCCTTTGTATAGCCATGTTTGCATATCATTTGCATTCCCTCGTTGTATTGCTGTGTTTCGTCTCTGCATTGTGTTCTTCATCCTCGTTTGTGCACTCTTGCAGTGCGCCCTTTGTATAGCTGCATTTGTGCACTGTTTACACCTTTTTTTTCTATAGCCACATTTTGTGCACCATTTGTGCCTTTTTCCACTCATTGCGCTCTCGTCCTGTTTGTGCCTTTAATCTGTGCACCTCCCTCACAGCACCTGCCAGTGCCATCTTCATCCCACTGCACCTCCCACTATCATCTTCCTCATTGCACACTTTTGTGCTCCCATTGCATGTTTTTCTGCACTGCATGTTTTTGCCCCTTTGCATTGTGCACTTTCCTGCTATTGCACATATCTTCCCTTGAGTGTACGCAACTAGTGCACACATTAAAAACCACCGTTACAGCCTCCTCATAGTCTCTGCAACCTGAAGGACAATTTGAGGCCCTCTAAGCAAACCCCCCCCTCACCCAGAGCATGCCTGCAGTTGTAGGTTAAGTGTTCACCCCTTCTATTGATACTCTGCACTGAGTACCAACTGAACACATCAATGCTGATGATACTCGACCTAGAAACCTAACAAAAACCTGTTAAAAGGCTTATAAAGTATAACACAGGCTAGAGGAAGGGTGTGAGTTGGTACTAAATATCACTGCTGAGACCAAAATGTTGTGTTTAGTGACACAAAATGGTAAGGGCTGTGGTGAATAGTCTTTAAAGGCATACAAAGATGTTCTAAAGAGGTCGAAATAGGTTTGAATATATGCAAAAGAGTTCAGAAAGATTCGAAGAGGTTTGAAGAAGTCTGTAGATGTCGGACTAATGTCAAGGTATGTCAAAAAGCAGATATGTAAATAGGGAGTGTTTGTTGAGAGGCGATAGTGGAGTGTTTGTCGAGAGGTGATAGGCAATGTGCGATAAAATGAGGAGCGAATATGATAGTTTCAAAGAAGTTCACAATATTTCACAGAACTTAGAGATATGACATGTGCTAAGACTCAAGAGAATGGCTCTTAAATCAGATGATGAGTAAGAGGGTAACTTGTGCTCTGTTCCCCATTGCTTTTTGCTTTTATTTTAGGTAACTAATACAAGTCTATATACATTTTGAAGAGATAGTGCCAAAAAAGGAAATATAACATATAGAGAACAAGGGGCAATATACACAGCAATAAAGGTATTGTAAAACATAAAACAAATGAAAAATGATAATAATTGAAATGTACATTGTCCGAGTATAGTAAGAGTTCTTGTTCTATTGCTTTAATATACAGTGACTCACAAAACTGAGTCAATGTTTTGCACTTTTTGATTCATTGTTGAATAGCTTCCCATAAACAACAAAACCAAACAAGGTATTGGTGTACCGAATAACATACATGATCAGGGCTACCAAACAAACAAAGAATTATGTAATTTTAATCATCCCTCATGGAGATATGATCATTTTAATTCAGGGACTCATTGACTCAGTTTTGTGAGGGGTAGTCAGAAATATTAGAATCTGATGCTCCACCAACTGTATAATGTCAAAAACTTGACAGATGGTTTCTAAGGTGATGTGACCCTTGATGGGACCCTAAATTATAGTATTTAATTAGGACTAGCATTCTTCATACTTCAATATTCTCCAATGCATCCCATTTCCTCTGCTCAGAAGGAAAACATTCTTTCCCTGGCCTCCAATCATTATTCTACCCACAATATTGCCTCTAAACTCAACCTCAGCCAGTCTAGTGTATCCAGAACACTCAGGGCTCTCCATCCAAACCTGGATTCCCCCTCTGGTGGTCGTCCTTCTAAGCTCTCATCTACCTCTCAGAGAGCCATCCTTACCCAAATCACCACTGGCAAGGCTGCAAATGCTGTTCAGGCCACCCATTACATCAACAGCATCATCCCCACTCCAGTCTCCTCAGAAACAGTCAGAAGAGTTCTCAGAAAAAACTCATTCAAGGCTGTGGTGAAGAAGAAAAAGCCTTTGCTTAGTATAAGGCTAGGAAAGCAAGATTGGCTTTTGCTCAGAAGTATAGAGAGTGGACTGTGGAGGACTGGAGAAGGGTTATTTGGTCAGATGAGACTAAAATTAACAGGTTTGGGTCAGATGGGAGAGAGTGGGTTTGGAAACAGAAGGGAGAGGGGCTGATTGAGAGAGAAGTGCAGGGAACTGTCAAATTTGGGGGAGGAAACATTATGGTATGGGGGTGTATGGGATGGAATGGAGTGGGGCATCTTGCAGAGGTTGAGGGGAGGATAAATGCTGACCAGTATGTGTCCATTTTGAAGGACCATATGCTGCCTAGCTTGGAGGAGAGTGGAATTTCTGGAGAAGAGGTGATTTTTCACCAAGCATACCTCAAAAAAGGCCAAGAAATGGATGGAGAACAACAATATTACTCTTCTGGATTGGCCTGCCAAATCTCCAGACCTCAGCCCTATTGAACATCAATGGGTTCACCTCAAGAACCAGTTAGACAAGTATCCAACAGCACCAAAAGGAATTTGGGAGTTATGGGAAAGAGTAGTGGAAGAGTGGAATAATATTCCATCAGAGGTGTGTCAGAATTTGATTGAAAGCATGCCTAGAAGGTTGGGAGCAGTTATTAAGGCCAAAGGAGGTCATACAAAATACTAGAATTACAATTTATCATAATATTGATACCATCTCACAAAACTGAGTCAATGAGTCCCTGAATCAAAATGATCATATCTCCATGAGGGATGATTAAAATTACATAATTCTTTGTTTGTTTGGTAGCCCTGATCATGTATGTTATTCGGTACACCAATACCTTGTTTGGTTTTGTTGTTTATGGGAAGTTATTCAACAATAAATTAAAAAGTGTAAAACATTGACTCAGTTTTGTGAGTCACTGTATCATGAAACATAAAAACTGCGCTTATCGCATTCTGGGTCTCTTGTCATCTCTCCTTGTGTCTGGTGGCACTTGATATGTGACGAAATGGCTTATTCCGGTTGTGCAGCATATATCGAAAGTGTTTTAAAACAGCTATATGGTGGCTGATGTTGTTCGAAATGCTGCGAAGTCATTCAATGTGTCGTGAAATAGTTCGAAAGCATTCAAAATGTCTTGAAGTCATCCAAAATAGTGCAGAATAGTTCAAAAAGGATTCAATGATGATTTCATGGCATTTGTAGTGATTTGGGGTGCATGTCATAATGTGTAGATATGATTAGATTCTTCTCCAAACCTTATAGCACATAGTGGACCTATCAATGCACTCTGAATCACTACAAACACCACCAAATCGACTTCAAACACTTTTCGAACTATTTTGCACTATTTCAGATGACTTCGAATGACTTCAAACAATTTTGTGACACTTTGAACGCTTTTGAACAACTTTGTACTACTTCAAATGATATTGGCCACTGTATAGCTGTTTTAAAACACTTTCAATATATGCTGCACATTCAGAACAAACCATTTCGTCACATATCAAGCACTACTGGACACGAGGAGAGACTACAAGAGACTTAGAATGCAATAAGTGCATTTTATGTTTCAATAATATATTAAAGCAATGGAACAAGAACTCTTACTATACTGGGACAATATACATTTCACTTATTATCATTTTCATTTGTTTTATGTTTTACAATACCTTTATTGCTGTGCATATTGCCTCATGTTTTCCACATGTTCTTGTTTCCTTTTTAGTAATATTTCTTCAAATTGTATATAGACTTGTATTAGTTACTTATAACAGAAGAAAAAGCAATGGGAAACAGGGAAGAGTTATCCTCTCACTTATCGTCTGATTTAAGAGCCATTCTCTTGAGTCTTAGCTCACATCGTATCTATAAGTTCTGCAAAATATCGCAAACTTCTTTGAACCTTCGTATTAGCCTCTCGACTTGTCGCCTATCACCTATCACCATTTAAAAAACATTTCACATTCAGTGTACTCACTTCTTGGAATACCTCGAACCACTTTGAACCACTTTCACATTCCTTGAAACTTCTTCAAACTATTTCACACATCTTTGAACCTATTTCAAACTCTTTCAAACATCTTCATATGCCTTTAAAGACTATTTGCCACAGCCCTCACCATTTTATGTCACTAAACACAATGTTTGGGTACCAGTGGTGATATTTAGTATCAACTCATACCCTTCCTCCAGCCTGTGTTATACTTTATAAGTTTTTTAACAGGTTTTGTTAGGTTTCCAGGTTGAGTATCATCATTTTGGAGCCCACCACAAGGGGTTTATTTTTTTTCATTGTTGAACCTCCACTCTTTTCTACCACTCATTTCACTAAAAGGGGCTCAATGGTTTTGACTTCACATTGAACTTGTTTTGCCTCCAACCCTCCTGAACAACCAGGAGATCTCAATACAGTATCTTGACCTTGATAATATTATTTTGCACTCTTTTGCCTTTTGTGCTTATGACATCGCTACCATCTTTGACCTTGAAAACATATGAAACATGATCCCACATGAATTTTGACCTTGCAACCTCTGAAATCTACCTCAAACATGTCGACATCCTTTATGCCAGCTCCCAGTCATTCTACATCTCCAAAATTCAGTTTGAGATGACCTAAAGACCTTTGAAAATACTTTGAAGATCTCAAATTTCTGTTCATGACTTGCGGTATCACAGATCATGACTTGAAGAAGCAACATGCTTGCAGATACATCAACTTCGACTCTTATGATCTCTGGAAATCGCTTCCAGAGTACAAACCCAGCAGTTCATTTGACAAATTTTGCATTGCAGTATTCAAGTTCTATTCCAAAATAGAAGACAAATGAAAATATGGCATTTTAGACATGGATACACTCATTAACAAACAGCTTCACACCAGTATTTTTGATGAAAACAATTTAGAAGCTTATTACAGGTCATTCTACAAGGTCATGAGCTTTCTTCACTCAAAATCTAGACTCTCAGAACCTGAACAAAGTCAAGCTTTTGCTTGAGGCTTTCAAACAAAGTTATGGAATCGAATTGTGGATCATCTTGAAGTAAAGTTTTCTGATTATTATCCTGATGACCCATACATGCTGAACGACATCCACAACACTGTGAAATTTGCTATAGCATCCTTGAACTCATATTCTATTTCCCAACAATCAATTTCAACCTCGAAGTTATCACAGTCTAGAACATCCATCGATTCTGAAGATGTTTCACATATTCTCAAAAATTTTGCATTAAACTTCATGTTGGTTATTGCAGCTTCGAATTTGACCAGATGAGTACCCAAAATTTCTGCTCTGACCTCATTCATCACCAATATCACACCTTTGACTATATTGAATTCAGTGTCTGACAGTATACCTCACAGCTCGAACAATTTGGATAACATTGAAGCTTATATTGCAGCACTTGAACAGAAACTAGCTCTCGAAAAACAGCTTGCACTCGAACAAGAAAATGTCACACTTCAAAATCATCATGTCATACCTCCTGGTCTTCATCACATTGTTCCAGCATCATTGCCCACATCTATGCCAGTTTTATCATCTTTGCCTTTGGTAGTTCCTGCCCAGTCCACTCTAAAAGTCACACCTTCGCCACCTTCAAATTCGATCTTGCCTCTGAAATCCTTGTCACATTTGTCCCCATCATCCCACACTTTGACCTTGACTTGCCAATTGCCACTACCAGTATTTTTGTCCTCAATCTCCTGTGCCCTCTTTCAATTTAACATCTATTTTGATATCACCTTCATCCTCAACACTAGATTCGCATTTGCATTTGCCTTCAAAATCCACTATAGTGCTTGAAATCCCATATCCCTCATATATCTATCATATTGAAACTCGCCTACTCCACTTTCTCAAAATTTTCATTACATCCATTGCCAACAAATATCTTCTCAACCTCATTTTTGCCTCCTCGATTTCGTGTCCAATTTCAATTCAACCAGTCACTCGACTTGATTATTATGATCATGGTTAGTATCGTCGACATTAATTAAATTCACCTATTTTTTTTCTCTTTTTTGTATTTTGATCTCATCCTATTTATTGAACATGTTCTACTATCCTCGACATTCTTCAAAATAGCTTCAACAGCTTTTGCTTCTAGTCACCCGCATAGGCCTTCGCTCTCCTCGATCTCAACCTCGATATTCCTCAAAAATACCTTACAACTATTTTGCCTTTACCAAATCTTTGTGATATTGACTTCAGACATCTCAAAAAGCCTCAAATACCCTCGAACCTCGATGAGCATACTTTCAAAAATTTTCAAAACTTCAAAAACAAATAACTATATTTTTTCCTCATTTTTCTATTCTTTTCACTTTTCTTATCACTACTTTTCGAAGCCCATGAAACTCTATTTCCAAATCGAAAGAATTACAATGAACAATTTCTACTCTACTCTTCTAGCATCTCCTCCAAAGTTTCTATCTCCCTCCCCAATATTTCCAGCTCTACCTTTTTCTGCACAAGTTTTGTGGCAATCAAGCCATGATGCACTCCCCATTCACCCTCGAAATCTCATGACTTGTGCACCTTCACCTTGCCCTTCCCCTTTGATGACTTTTTCTTTCCTTTGATGGTTTTGAAAGCCCCACCATCAGTTTGACATCTTCGAAGGGGCCCACGATGCAAATTTGACATACTATAAAATTTGAACAAATGTTAGCAATCACCTCAAAACAATTTTGAATGAAAATCATACCTGATTTTGGGCGCGAATCTCGCTTCACCTTTGCAAAGCCCTTGCCTCGATATCCTGCCCCAATAACATGCACCTCCTGGATGCACTTCAAACATTTTGCTGTGCCAGACTTGATGACACATTGTGGTGGGGACTTGAGCCCAGTGCATCTATCACACTACGAAACATTTAGTAGCTCAAAAGTCCTTTGAAAATAAGAAAAAAAAAAAACTCATCGGACCCTCAAAATTGAGCAGTGTGCTTGTTTCGAGGTGCACTCGCTTCGCTGACCCTACCCCCTGGACCTCCTCCTCTCCATCTTTCTCCTCTTCGACCTCCACTGCCTTTTGCTTTGCCACCCTTACTACGGGTAGCTCCTCTTCGACCTCCACTGCCTTTCACTTTGCCACCCTTACTATGGGTAGCTCCTCTTCGACATCATCTTCCCCCTCATCCTTGTTTCCCTCCCCAGCCTCTGCCCTCTCGATAGCCTCTGCCTCAGCTGCGAGCTGTGCATTTCTCTGCTGCAACTCCTCCTTCAACACTGTCTTCACACAAAATGCAGCAAGAGTTGCATTTTGCATGTCTGCCAGCACCCTCCTCTGACCCTCGATCTCTGCCTTCCTCGCCAATTCCACCTCCTCCCAAACACATCGTTTCTCCTCTTTCCTTGTTTCTCATTCTATTTCCTCAGCTAAGTCAACAAATAATAGTTCACCCCCCCACGAAACCCACTTGTGTCGAGCCATGGGCTTGAAGACCTTGAAAACCTCATCAATGACCTTTTAAATGGTCGGCCATGTTTTTCGGCTAAATCGTCCATGAGTTCATTGTATTCTGCCTACAAAAAACAAATATAAAGCACTAAAAGCTCATACAAATTACAAAACTTACCATCCGCTCACAAAAACCCTTCCCTCAGACTTCAAAATCAATATCTTTGGCAATGCCATGCTCGGGCATCGACTTTGCATAGTCAAGAACTTCTGTGTTCAGTTCAGCGAGAAGAGACATGATCAAAGTTAGTATTCAATGATGTAGGAGGTGATGTGGAAGAACAAGCAGTATTTTGAACCTCGCTAATTTCCTCAACCCAATCATGCATTTCGCATGTTGATATGGCTCCCTATCACCCTGCGCTCATACTATGGCATTTTTTGTGATTGTGCACACCACTTGGACATCTTCTACTCACTTTGCACAGCACACTTTTGTGTGCCTTCATGTGCTCCTGTGTACTCCATTGTGCTCCCATGCACTCCCATGCACTCCCATGCACTCCCATGCACTCCCATGCACTCCATTGCACTCCATTGCACTCCTGTGCACTCCGGTATGCTTCTAGTGCACTCCAGTATGCTTCCAGTGTGCTCTAGTGTGCTTCCAGTGTGCTCAAGTACACTTCCAGTGTGCTCCAGTGTACTCCATTGTACTCCATTGCACTCCTGTATGCTCCAGTGCACTTCCATGCATGTTTGTGTGCTTTTGTGCACCTTTGACCACTTAGGTGCACTTTTGTGTGCCTTTTACATTTCTACTGTGCTTTTGGATCCCCCATAGCTGCCTTCTGTCGTGTGCCTTAAATGCACCCTGTTATGCTTTAAACCGCTCATGTGTTCTGTTGGTACTCAGTGCAGAGTCTCAATGGAAGGGGTGAACAGTTAACCTACTACTGCAGGCATGCTCAGGGTAAGGGGGGAGTTCGCTTAGAGGGCCTCAGATCATCCTTCGGGGCGCGGAGATTATGGAGAGGCTGGTATGGTGGTTTTCAGTGTGCGCACTAGTTGTGTATGCTAAAGGGAAGATATGTGCAGTGGCAGGAAAGTGTGCAACACAAAGGGGCAAAAATGCACAGTGAGGGAAAATGTGCAATGGGAGCGCAAAAGTGCACAATGAGGGTGATGAAGCAGGAGGTGTAGTGGGATGAAGGCAACACTGGGATGTGCTGTGAAGGTAGTGCGCAGGTTGGGGATGCAAACGGGATGAAAGCACAAGGGGTGGAAAAGGGTGCAAATGGTGCACAAAATGCGGCTATGCAAATAAAGGCACAAATGGTGTGCAAATGTGGCTATATGAAGGGTGCACTGCAAGAGTGCACGAACAAGGACCCAGGACAAAATGCAGGGACAAAGCGCAACAATACGATGAGGGGATGCAAACGATATGCAAACACGGCTATACGAAGGGTGCACTACAAAGGCACATAGACTGGACACTGGTGCACAGACTATGTGCGATGCTGACTGAACTATGAACTATGAGGGGGGGAAAGATCCTCTGGATTCTCTATCTGTCTGCCTACTATGTACAAATGGCTTATGTGATAAAAATGGTAAAATCAAGTGTAAAAATAGAAAGCGCCATGCACTACTGACAAGCGCATCCATTTGCCCATTTAAACCTGACCGCACTATGCTGCTGCCTCAGCCAATAAGATTTGCACACACTATAGCCCAATACCCAACTGTTCCAGTGCAATGTGCTATTTTTGGTGCACTCTAGGTCTCATGTGCTCTTCCCAATTAATCCGCTTTGGTGTTATGTGTTGCATGCTGTGCCTTAGTAATAATGATGTGATCGACCTGTGCCAGTTACCAGATAAGGCAATGCCAATTGGAAATGCAGAAGAACTACAAGGAGATGCTGTGAAAGGCCAAATAGTGCCAAAGCACCAGGATTATGTGAAAGTGCCCAAGTGTGCACAGTCCAATGCCAAATAGACACAAAGCGCCCCAATTATGTGGGAATGCACAGTTCACTCGTGTTGGAACCATGGTGTGCCTCAAGTAAATGCACCAGTAAGATGGAAGCCATGATGCACAGCACAACTGGTGTAGTAGATTGTTGTGTGTGTGATAGGGATTGTGCAATGAGTGCATAGTAGAGAATGTGAGTTGCAGGTAAAGCATAAAAGGAGCATGCAAAGGTGCATCAAGCACACAATAAATATGAAAGGCAGGTAAGGAGTGTGGGGGGGGGGCAGCGCGCAGAGGCAATTTGAAGTGCAATGGGGCACATTTAGGGTGCACGACAGCAGGCAGCTATGGGGAACCAAAAGCACAGTAGAAATGTAAAAGGTGCACAAAAGCACACCTAAGCAGTCATAGGCATGCGAAAGTGCATGGAAGTGTGCAAAGGTGCATGAAAGCGCATGAAGGCATGCAAAAGCATGCTGTGCAAAGTGTGTGGAAGCCATCTAGGAGGTGTGCACAATCGCAAAAAATGCCATAGTATGCATGCAGGGCAGTAGAGAGCCATATCATCTCCTCCCAACTGAAGTACTGACTGTCCTCAGGCAACATGCAATTGGTCAGTGCAAATTTTTCTTCACTCACATAAGTGGCCATCCTCTCCTTATCTATCTCTGACCACCATCTATCCTCTATAACTCTTTCCACAACCCATCTCTACCTGATCCGATGGCCTCAGCATTTACCTTAGCCCTCAGACAAATGATCCTGGCCCTCAATGAGATCCTCCCTGCTGCTGGGAGCGAGCAGATGACGATGCAAGCTTGGGGTAAAGGGTTTTGTAGTAAACTGGTGCACTTTTTGTGTTTCTATAAGCGGTGCAGGTTGCTAAGGGTCGGGGCATGTAGAACATGTATAAAAGCCACACAAACACTGTTAAAGATGATGCAGAACTCGATGTGCTCCTCGCGAAGGCACACAGCGCATTCAGTGGGATCATGGTGGAGGAATGGCTTACTTGGGGTGAGGAGCTGATGCCTGATATGCATAAGATGATTGAGGAGAAAGAGCAGTCTGAGGAATTTGAGCGTAGGGCGCACGAGCTGGCAGGGCAGCTGGAAGCGCACGCGGAGTGCACCGAAGCATGCAAGGCATGCCACACACTCTTGACAGCTGAATTGCAGGCACCCGAGGTTAACTTGGAGCGTCTGGAAGGTGAGTTTAGAGCAATTGACGAGGCAAGTGATACAGATACCACTGAAGCGCAGGAGGACAAAAAGGCATGTGTCGCGCTGGTGCGCTCTCTGTGCGCGCTTTCTGGAGTGACCAATGCTGAGGTCATAGGTGAAGGAACTGGGGAGTCTTGGGAGAGTGGGGTGACAAGTGAAGGGGAGAGTGAGCAGAGTGATGAGAGCACTAGTGCAGACGAAGGCGCAATGCGGCAATGCACATATGTTGAAGTACCACCACTGAGTGGCATTGGTGCCACCTCCAATGCTAATAGAGGACCGGTAAGTTTCTTTGGATATGCTTCAAACTCACTAAATGGTTTCCCTTTCTACTCTAGTGTGATAACTGCCGCCGCATGGGCCAACCGGCTAGGTGCATCTCTGTCAATGGAAAATGGTGTGCTCTGTGCGCAAAGGGTAAGAGAAAGTGCGAATGGATGAAGCACACCCTTGCACAGCTGCGCGCAACTTCTAGAGGCAGGAAAGTGGCTACTGGGCACCCTGGTGTGTCTTTTTCTCATCCTCCTTCCACGCTGCACTAACTATTCCAAAGGCACATTGCAAATTGACAAGGGCAATGAGAGTGATGCAGGGCTTGTCAGCCCCTCGAAAGAGTGCACATCAAAGTGCTGCAAAGTTGAAAATGTGCCCCCTCCCCTGTTGCAAGTGCGCCCAAGGCCATGCTGCCTTACCGTTTGCCAGGCAAGTGTGCACACGCAATCCTCATGCCAAACCAGATTGGGAAACACCTCAGGGGACACAGTCCACCAAGGCCAGGATGTTGAGGTGCTCGACTTAGCGCAATGCTGCTCAGTGGTCGCAGTCTTGGGCACCACACACGATCACCTTAAAGAAGACGTCCAAAGGTCGCTTGTCAAGTTAGAAGTCACTAAGAGCTGGTTGCGTAGCACAGAGCAAGCGGAGGCAGATGCAAAGGTGAAACTGGATGCAGCCATGGAGTGCTTGGAGTTCATGGAGTCCATTGAGTAGCCATTTGCCTGTATAAGTAATAGATAGTCTGTCAATCCATCTCTCTGTTGTGCCTGAGATAAACACATGATGCACTCCAAAGTGGTGCAATGCATGCACGCACTTCCATGGTGCCGTAAAATGAAATTTGTAAGTCCAAATAATATATGTGAGGGAAAAGAGATAAGATAGGCAACATTCGAGCAAGAAATGTCAAGCGCACAAAAAATGTGCACCAGTGCAAAAATGCACAAATGCAAAGGTGTGTGGAAAAACCATCCAACCATCACTTTCCTCCTCCCAACTGAGATATTGACCATGTCCAAACGATAAAAGAGTAAGAGATAAAATGAAGCGCATGCCATATGACAAAGTCTAAAAAAATGGGAAAAACTCAGTAGATCATCATGGCCAGTAAAACCCATGGGTTGTGCAATCACAGGATGCATCCAAATGTGACTTCACGAATAGGAAAAAGGTAACATAAAAAAATGAAAGAAAGCAAAGTGTACATATAAAAAGGTGAAGTATCCATAGCAGTGCACGTGGAGCACTAGTTGCGTGCCTCATCGGCACTTTTTTCATTTTCAGTGCTATCTCCTTGCACTTCTTCTTTGTCAACTGCTTCTTCGTCTTCTGTGTCCACTACTATGAACTTTTCCATCTCTCTCAACTGTGTTGTGGTGATATCGAGTGCTATGTCAGGAAGCGCAATGGACTTGCATGCGTGGTACAGCAGTAAGCAGAATGTGGCTACTGGCCTGTTGAATACCGTCCCATTGAGCTTGCAAACGATATATGCACCACCTTGATTATGTGACACTATAACTAGAGGACCGAGATAACATGCACACATTTTGTGGTTAAGGCTCTTCTCGATCACTGTGTTGCGCATAAGGACTAAATCACCATGCTGGAAGTCAAAATTGCAGATGGTTTTTGAGTGTGCTTTCTCAAAACAGAGCGCTGCTTTGTGCCTTTCTGCATAGACATGGGAATGGATGTGCGCTAAGTCTTCTGGATGCTTTTGTAATGTGCACACACGCTGCGTGATCAAGTCTGTAGTGGAGAGTATAGAATCTGGGGGTGGGTTAAGGTATGTCACTTCAATGATATGGAGAGGGATTAGAGGCTGTGCACCTGTCACAATGAAGTATGGCAAAACACAAAGGCGCTTCCAAACTGTGATGCGCTCTGCCCAAAAGACTGAGTACAGTGCACTGAACCATTTTGACTCTACTCTATCTGTGGCTTTGATAAGCGCTTGATGCACATCAAAATGTGCACACTCAACAATTCCATTAGTGTGCAAGTTATAGCCAGATATGCAGATGTGATTGATATGGTAGTGCTTACTAAGGTAGGCTAGCACTTTGATGAATGGCTTGCCATTATCAGTCACTATCTCATACAATGCGCCCCATCTGCAGATGAGGTCTTGAAACATCCAATCGCCGAGTGCGCTCACATTTTCTTTAGGAAGCCTGCAGAATTCTGGCCAAGTTGCAAGCAAGCAATGCCCTTGGACAATATAGCGCCACCCTGCTGATACTGGTAAGAGCATCATATCAATATAAACTTTACTGAAGAGAGGTGCAGGCATTGCGATGACTGGTGGTATTAGAACCTTCTGCATTTGCTGGATCTGGCAAATATGACAAGTGCACACAAACCAAATGATGTCATCCATAACGTGCGGCCACCAGAAGCCGGAGCACGTCACATAAAAGTGCTTGTGTCCAATGTTGTCATGGATGGTGTGCAATATTGGTAAGCATCTAGACTGCCAAATAACAAGCTGATGAGCGCCATGCACATTGTGCTTCCATAAGTATGTCTTGTCTTTGAAAAATGCGGTCGCATAGCACACGAGTGCACTGTACTCAGAATCTGTGAAGTCGCTAGGGTGCATTAGGGTATCCATCCAAATCCACACCAAATCTAATTTCTCATCCTCTGCATCTGCTGTTGCGCTCCTCGGAACATGGCTATAGTCATCATCGTAAATAAGTGCACTATTGTGCACAGTTTGCGCATTTTGTGCATTTGCGCTTGGTTCTGGCTGCATTAGCGCGAGTGCTTGCATGTCAAAGGACTGTGAAATGGGATGTATCACATGCATAAAGCCATGTAGCGCATCAACCCAATCCTCAAACTCTTCATCTTCTTCTCCTTCTAAGTCCTCTGGCTGCTTCGGCCGATGTGAAAGCCCATCTGGACCATGCACCACTCCCCTAACATGTACGAGCATAAAGTGGAATGTAAGGATTGAGACAATCCACTGGTTAATGCTAGTGGATGGTTGGATATCAGGATTTTGTAGCATGCCCTTGATATAGCATGCATCAGTCTCAACAATTAAGTTGCGCACACCTATAATATAAAGGCACAAACTGCACAGCGTGCGGTAAAGCCCATAGATCTCTAGCTTCAGCTGCAAAAAGCGCGCTTCTCTGTTGTTGAGCATAATCGAGCTAAACTGGTTGTAAATGTGCATTTTTGCATCTGTGCTCTTTTGCTGGCAAAGGTAAAAGCCGCCCACTATCTGGGAAGTGTCGACCATAAGGATAATGGGGAGTTTGGAGGAATAATCGATCGCTTGTAGTGCAGGGCACTCTAGTACTGCTTGCTTGATGTCATTTTGCGCCGCTATTTGCTCTGGGTCCCATTCGAATGGAGCATCCTTGCGCATAAGCCTTGTAAGCACGTTAATGCAGTGCGCATAATTGTGGATATAAATGCACAATAAACCAACTGTTCCCAAGAATGCGTGCATTTCTGACAGCATGTGGCATGCACCCCAATTGCAGATAATGTCTACCTTGTTGCATTCAGGTTTTCTACCTTCTGGCATGCAATAATGGCCAAGAATGACGAAGTTCTCAGTGCACAATGTGGATTTCATCCCAGAGAAAGTGCCGCTGCTATATTTCATGTGCTGCACAATGTGGTTCACATTCTGGAAGTGCTCCCACACAAAGCGCCTCATGCCAGAGTTCGCAGTGAGCACTTCACATGAGCCATCTGGTAAAATGTAGCGCTTCGAAGGCCCTTTGACTGGAACATTGTCGATATAGGGAACGGTGTAATCTGGAATCTCTGGCTGCAGAATATAGCACACATCATCATGGAAGATTGGTACTGAGTTTGTCCAACCCATTGGCAATGTAACAAGGCACATTGCACCATATGGCATCTGGAATGTCGTAAGGTCACGCGACAATTCTTTGATTAAGCGCTCATCATATCCCACATATAGATCAAGGACAGTGCTGCATGCACACTCCACAAACTGCTCTGCAAGGTGCTCAGGTGTAGGGGTGATGCCGGAGTGTTTAATGGTAATGCAATTAAGTGGTTCGAGGCTATGTACGATGCACAGCACTTTTCCATCTTTCTTGAGCATGCAAAACCACTGTGATCTATATGCTGAATTTGAGCACTTGTAAACACCTGAGTCTATCTTCTTCCAGATAATAGCGCAAACTTCATCGTATATGCCTGGTGGAATGGGGATGTTGCGCTCTATCCAAGGGGTGTGTGGAATAACTGGGATTTCTACTGGGGGGAAGAACATGGTCTTGAAGCTGCCACGCTCCTCATCGCTCCATGCAAAGGCTTCATTCTGCAAAGACATTAGGTGGTGTAAAACCTTCATCTCCTCTGGTAATAAGAAATCGGTGTGGCACTTTTGGAGTGCTTGCATGTGCTCTTCAGTATAGTGCCCAGTCAGGATAAATGGTGGCGGGTTTGGTAAAAGCACAGGAAGTGCCGCTAGCGGATCACCTATAATGTTGCACTCGATGCAGAATTCATTTGGGATGGGCACAATAACTGGTTTGACCTTTCTAGCAACCAGTTTATACTTCTTCTTGGTTACTACATGCTTTTGCAGTGCGCACACTGCTAAATCGATAAAAGTTGCATGTGCATGTGCACTTTTTGGAAATGCGGCTGGAATAAGTGCCATGGGGTCAATCAAATTTAAGAGTGCCTGCACATGACTGTTGGTACACTGGGATAGGTAGAGTTGAGAAATAATAGAGGTCAAAGGAATGGAAGCAGAAAATGGAATAAGCACAAACGCAGAAACGTCACAAGATTGGGTATCAGAGTCAAATATCATGATAGTGGCAGCTTCTCCTTGGTCTGCAATCAATTCCTGGAAGCCTGGCAAAAATTTCTTTGTGGGTTATGCTGAAGAGCAAAGTGCAGTGTTGCTGGAGCTGGTAAGAAGTGGCGCGGCTTCCCCCTAGGCTTTGTTAGAATGGTGGAGATGGCACCTGTGTTCGGATCGCAGATCATAATCATTTGCATTTTGTCCACAAAGTTGTGCATGATGGAGTGCATTAACACATCGAAGGGGTGCCCTAACAGAATATCATAAGCAGGTGAACAGATAATGTGAACTTGTACATAGACAATGATATCTCCAATGCACACGGAAACATTGCATGCAAGCCCAAGTGACTCATCTACCTCTCCATTGGCTGATTGCATGTATAAACGAATGTGCAGGTCATACTGAAGCCCAAGACGATGGCAGACTGCTTCTGACATTGCGATAATTTGTGAACCCAGATCTAAGATAGCCTCGAAGTATTCTTGGTTGTCAATCAATAAATCAATGGAACGAAGTGCATGCAACTCTTTTGCAACCTTCAAAATGTTGGGATTTTCAATTTTGCCTGGCTGGAGATGGGTGAGGTACTGTTCAAATGGATCCTGCAAAACAATAGGAAGCAGTGCTGCAATTGCCATGCTAACTGGAGGTGTCACATTAAGCACTTTATTTTCTGCAAAAGGCATGCACACTTCGCAGTGTGCAAATGGCATAACACTCGCAAGGTTGGTAGCTACCACTTCTGTGCCGGTAGCTGCAATGCGCTTTGGGGTAACTTGTTCTCTATGGCACTGTCTGAGATCGGGCAAAAGGGACAGGAGCTCTTCATGTGAAACCGTAACAGAGGGTGCCTTCATGGCACACGCATATACATCATTGACAATCTGTGGGTTCTGGATGGGAATGACAGTGCGGTATGATGGCTCTTTGCCTTTGGAAGTGTTAGCTGGTACATCTGGTTTATCTGCTGCTGCGGGCACAAAATGCGCTTCAGGAATGTTGGAATATGGATGTATGGGCATCTCATCAGGTGCTTCAGTTGCGCTCACAGCGGGTTGCAAAGCTGGGGACTCGGTACTGTCGGTGGGTGCAATGTCCATGGTTGTAGAATGTGCACTCTCTTGATTGGATGTATTGCGCGATGCATGCCACAGAATTTCAATGCTGTTGAAGACTTGCCTCTTCCAAAGCATTATCAACTCCCGCTTGAGCGCATCGATGTGCTCTTCCTTTGTTAGTTGCGCATTTGGTGCACTTTGCATATAATCTGCTGCAGGCACTGAAGCGGCAATGTACGTCGACTGTAAAGATGCTGCTGGAGCTGGACAAGGTGCTATATTGTAGATGAGCTGCGAATTGGTATTAGATGAAAGTCGACCAGTGGCTATCTGCACTGGGTTGCACTTATGCCATTCCTTGATGTGCTCACCCAAGAAGTTGCCTGGAATAGAATGTGGCATGAATGCACCACCTGGGAGTACAATGCGCCCTTCTGCATTTCGCCTACACTTTCCTTTGCTAATAAGGTGCTCAATTAAAGCACACTCAGGGATATAATGCCCTGTCTGACCACAACCATTGCACTTGTTGTTGTTCAAGCAAGGCACATCATTTCTGTCATCTCTGCATGATGTGCTCAATGTGGTAACTATTGTCTGTGTCATGCATTCGAATAAGACTGAGATGTCTTCTGCTTTGACTGCAGGCATGCTAGGTTGCAGCTGGAAAATGGGTGCGCTGGGTGCTGAGTAGGGCACATACATATTGGGGTTTTGTGCTGTGAGCCCAGTAAGTGGCTGGAAATAGTGCACTGGGCCTTCAAAGATAAAGTTGATTGCATCGCGTATTGCATCTAATGAGTATGGCACATTTGCAGGCTGATTAGGTACCGCAATCACAAGGCAGCTCAAAATGTGCTTGAGCTGGTCTGGGCGAAATACCCTAACGAACATGTGGCTTTGGTCATAGCATGCCAATATGCCTTGTGCAACTAAGTATTCGCTAATGTTGAAAAATGTGCGATAATAGCATGCAATTTCTTCTGCAGTTACAAGGCCAACGCATGCGGTCTCACCAATAAGCTTGTCCAGGTCACTAATACTCCATTTACTGCCATCCCTAGAGCTAGGATAAAGCTTTAGGACAGCATCTTTGAATGTGCCATAGTTGTGCATCGCGCTATACTCCAGTAGCAGTTTCCAAGTGTCTGCAGTGTCGCTGTCCAAATAGCGCACAGTGTGGAACTTTTTATCGGTCTCATCAGTGACATTACAATCACGGAGGAGTTGCACAAGCTCCTCAAAGTACTTCTGGAGTTCGCACAGTTTTGCAGGGTTGAAACGTGGCACATTTTGGTTAGATGCGGATGGCATATGCATGGTAGCCATAGTAGGTGGAATAAGGTGTGTAGAGTTAAGATCTGGTAAAAGCACAGCAAAATGCAAAGGCAGAGAAGAATGCGGTGATGCAGACGGAGTTAAGGTAGGTAGGGATGATTCAGGTGAAGGTGGAGGTAAAGACAGCGCAGACGAGTGATGCATGTTGTTTAGGAAGAGTGATTCAAATACTGGTATTTCCCAAAGCTGGAGTGCAGTTGCTAACAGCTCGGAATGGAGAGTGTGAAGGTGGTTAATGTTGGGATAAAGGGTGAGCCAATGGAGGTCTAAAATATGGTCTGATAAACAGAAATCCCTCACAGTGGGCTCCAGAAATAATGTTCTGTTGGTACTCAGTGCAGAGTCTCAACGGAAGGGGTGAACACTTAACCTACTATTGCAGACATGCTCAGGGTGAGGAAGGAGTTCACTTAGAGGGCCTCGGATCATCCTTTGGAGTGTGGAGATTATAGAGAGGCTGGTACAGCGGTTTTCAGTGTGCACACTAGTTGTGTACGCTAAAGGGAAGATATGTGCAGTGGTGTGAAAGTGTGCAATGCAAAGGGGCAAAAATGCGCAGTGCGGAAAAATGTGCAATGGGAGTGCAAAAGTGTGCAATGAGGGTGATGAAGCGGGAGGTGTAGTGGGATGAAGGCAACACTGGGATGTGCTGTGAAGGTAGTGCACAGGTTGGGGACACAAACAAAATGAAAGCGCAAGGGGTGGAAAAGGGTGCAAATGGTGCACAAAACATGGCTATACAAATAAAGGCACAAACAGTGTGCAAATGCAGCTATATGAAGGGCGCACTGCAAGAGTGCATGAATGAGGACAAAGGATGCAACATAGGGATGAAATGCAACAATACGATGAGGGGATGCAAACGATATGCAAATGTGACTATACGAAGGGCACACTACAAAGGTGCTTGGACTGGACACTGGTGCACAGACTATGTGTGACGCTGACTGAACTATAAACTATGAGGGGGGGAAAGATCCTCCAGATTCTCTATCTGTCTGCCTACTATGTACAAATGGCTTATATGATAAAAATGGTAAAATAAAGTGTAAAAATAGAAAGCGCCATGTGCTAACCACAAGTGCATCCATTCACCCATCTAAACCTGACCACACTATGCCACTGCCTCAGCTAATAAGATTTGCACACCTATAGCCCAATATCCAACTGTTCTGGTGCAATGTGCTATTTTTGGTGTGCTCTAGGTCTCATGCACTCTTCCCAATTGATCCGCTTTGGTGTTATGTGTCACATGCTGCACCTTAGTAATAATGATGTGATTGACCTGTGCCAGTTACCAGATAAGGCAATGCCAATTGGAAATATGGAAGAACTATAAGGAGATGCTGTGAAAGGCCAAATAGTGCCAAAGCACCAGGATTATGTGAAAGTGCCCAAGTGCACACAGTCCAATGCCAAATAGGTGCAAAGCACCCCAATTATGTGAGAATGCACAGTTCACTCATGTTGGAACTGCAGTGCGCCTCAAGTAAATGTGCCAGTAAGATGGAAGCCACAATGCGCAGCACAAGTGGTGTAGTAGATTGTTGTGTGTGTGATAGGGATTGTGCAATAAGTGCACAGTAGAGAATGTGAGTTGCAGGTAAAGCATAAAAGGTGCATGAAAAGGTGCATCGAGCATGCAATAAATGTGAAAGGCAGGTAAGAAGTGTTGGGGGGGGGGGGGGGGCACATGGAGGCAGTTTGAAGCACAACAGGGCGCATTTAGGGTGCATGACAGCAGGCAGCTATGGGGAACCAAAAGCACAGTAGAAATGTAAAAGGTGCACAAAAGTGCACCTAAGGAGTCAAAGGCATGCAAAAGCACACAGAAGCACACAAAGGCACACAAAAGCACATGAAGGCATGCAAAGTGTGTGGAAGCCATCTAGGAGGTGCACACAATCGCAAAAAATGCCATAGTATGTGCACAGGGCAGTAGGGAGCCATATCACTGCCTCTGCGCACCCCCCCCACACTCCTTATCTGCCTTTCACAGTTATTGCACGCTCAGTGCACCTTTGTATGCCTTACCCACAACTCACATTCTCTGCTGCACACTCATTGCATAATTCCTATCACACACACAACAATCCACCACACCAATTGCACTGTGCATCGTGGCCTCCAGCTTACTGGCACATTTATTTGAGGTGCACTGTGATTTCAACACAAGCAAACTGCACATTCTCACATAATCAGGGCGCTTTGCACCTATTTGGCAGTGGACCATGCACACTTGGGCACTTTCAGGTAATTCTGGTGCTTTGATGCTATTAGGCCTTGCACAGCATCTCCTTATAGTTCTTCTGCATTTCCAATTGGAATCACTTTATCTGGTATGGTACTTAGTGCAGAGTCTCAATGGAAGGGGTGAACACTAAACCTACAGCTGCAGGCATGCTAGAAGTGAGGGGGTTTGATTAGAGGGCCTCAGATCGTCTTTCAGGGCACAGGGACTATGAAGAGGCTGGTATAGTGGTTTTCAATGTGTGCACTAGTTGTGTACACTAAAGGAAAGATATGCACAATGGTGGAAAAGTGCTCAATGCAAAGGGGCAAAAATGTGCAACAGGAGCACAAAAATGTGCAATGATGAGGAAGATGAAAGCAGGAGGTGTAGTGGGATGAGGACGGCACTGAGATGTGCTGAAAGGGTGATGCACAGGTTGGGGGCACAAATGGAATGAGAGCGCAATGGGCGGAAAAAGGCGCAAACAGTGCACAAAACATGGCTATACAAATAAATGTGCAAATGGTGTGCCAACACAGCTATATGAAGGGCACACTGCAAGAGTGCTCAAACAAGGATGAAGGACACAATGCAGGAGGCACACAAAGGCACACAAAAGCACATGAAGGCATGCAAAGTGTGTGGAAGCCATCTAGGAGGTGCGCACAATCGCAAAAAATGCCATAGTATGTGCACAGGGTGGTAGGGAGCCATATCACTGCCTTTGCGCACCCCTCCCACACTCCTTATCTGCCTTTCACAGTTATTGCATGCTCGGTGCACCTTTGTTGCCTTACCCACAACTCACATTCTCTGCTGTGCACTCATTGCACAATCCCTATCACACACACAACAATCCACCACACCAATTGCACTGTGCATCGCAGCCTCCAGCTTACTGGCACATTTATTCAAGGCACACCATGATTCCAACACAAGCAAACTGTGCATTCTCATATAATCAGGGCACTTTCACATAATCCTGGTGCTTTGATGCTATTTGGCCTCACACAGCATCTTCTTATAGTTCTTCTGCATTTCCAATTGGAATTACTTTATCTGGTAACTGGCACAGGTTGATCATGTCATTATTACTAAGGCACAGCATGTGACACATAACACCGAAGCAGATTAATTGGGAAGAGTGCATGGGACCTAGAGCACACCAAAAATAGCACATCACACTGGAACAGTTGGGTATTGGGCTATAGCGTGCGCAAATCTTATTGGCTGAGGCAACAGCATAGTGTGGTCAGGTTTAGATGGGTGAATGGATGTGCTTGTGGGTAGCACATGGCACTTTCTATTTTTACACTTTATTTTACTGTTTTTATCACATAAGCCATTTGTACATAGTAGGCGGACAGATAGAGAATCTAGAGGATCTTTTCCCCCCTCATAGTTCATAGCTCAGTCAGTGTCGCACATAGTCTGTGCACCAGCATCCAGTCCATGCGCCTTTGTAGTGTGCCCTTCATATAGCTGCATTTATGTATCATTTGCATCCCCTCATTGTATTGTTGCATTTCGTCCCTGCATTGCATCCTTCATCCTTGTTTGAGCACTCATACAGTGCATCCTTCATATAGCCATGTTTGCACACCATTTGTGCACTTATTTGTATAGCCATGTTTTGCACACCGTTTGCGCCCTTTTCTTCCCCCTTGCACTTCCATCCTGTTTGCATCCCCAACCTATGCACCACCTTCACAGCACATTCCAGTGTTGTCTTCATCCCACTACACCTCCCATCTTCATCACCCTCATCGTTGCGCACTTTTGTGCTCCCATTGCACATTTTTCCGCACTGCACATTTTTGCCCCTTTGCATTGCACACTTTCCCGCCACTGTGCATACCTCCCCTTTAGCATACACAACTAGTGCACACATTGAAAACCACCATACCAGCCTCCCCATAGTCTCTGCACCCAGAAGGATGATCCAAGGCCCTCTAAGCAAACTCCCCCCTCACCCTGAGCACACCTGCAGTAGTAGGTTAAGTGTTTACCCCTTCCATTGAGACTCTGCACTGAGTACCAACTGAACACATCATTTCTGGAGCCCACCACGAGGGGTTTCTGTTTAACAGACCATATTTTAGACCTCTATCAGCTCGCCCTTCGCTTCAACATTAACCATCTTCACACTCTCCATTCCAAGCTGTTAGCAACTGCACTCCAGCTTGGGAAAATACCAGTATTTGAATCACTCCTCCTAAACAACATGCATCACTCGTCTGTGCTGTCTTTACCTCCACCTTCACCTGAATCATCCCTACCTACCTTAACTCCATCTGCATCACCACATCCTTCTCCGCTTTTGCATTTCACTGTGCTTTTACCAGATCTTAACTCTACACATTTTATTCCACCTACTGTGGCTACCATGCATATGCCATCCACATCCAACCAAAATGTGCCATGTTTCGACCCCACAAAACTGCACAAACTTCAGAAGTACTTTGAGGAGCTTGCACAACTCCTCCGCCATTGTAACATCACTGACGAGACTGATAAGAAGTTCCACACTGTGCACTATTTGGACAGCAACACTGCAGACACTTGGAAACTGCTACTGGAGTATAGCATGATGCACAACTATGGCGCATTCAAAGATGCTGTCCTAAAGCTTTATCCTGGCTCTAGGGATGGCAGTAAATGGAGTATTAGTGACCTGGACCAGCTTATTCATATTGGTGCACTATAACCAAAGCCACATGTTTGTTAGGGTGTTTCGACCAGACCAGCTCAAGCATATTTTGAGCCGCCTTGTGATTGCGGTACCGAATCAGCCTGCAAATGTGCCATACTCACTAGATGCAATACACGATACAATCGACTTTATCTTTGAGGGCCCAGCACACTATTTCCAGCCACTTACCGGGCTCACAGCACAAAACCCCAATATGTATGCGCCCTATTCAGCACCCAGCACACCAATTTCCTACCCACAACCTAGTGTGCCCACAGTCAAAGCAGAAGACATCTCAGTCTTATTTGAATGCATGACACAGACGATAGTTACCGCATTGAGCGCATCATGCAGAGATGACAGAAATGGCATGCCTCGCTCGAACAATGACAAGTGCAATGGTTGTGGTCAGACAGGGCATTATATCCCTGAGTGCACTTTAATTGAGCACCTTATTAGCGAAGGAAAGTGTAGGCGAAATGCAGAAGGGCGCATTGTACTCCCAGGTGGCGCATTTATGCCGCGTTCTATTCCAGGCAACTTCTTGGGCGAGCACATCGAGGAATGGCATAAGCCCAACCCAGGGCAGATCACCACTGGTCGACTTTCATCTGATACCAATTCGCAGCTCATCTATAATATAGCACCTTGTCCAGCTCCAGCAGCACCTTTACAGTCGACATACATTGCCACTTCAGTGCCTGCAGCAGATTATATGCAAAGTGCACCAAATGCGCAACTAATGAAGGAAGAGCACATCAATGCACTCGAGCAGGAGTTGATGGCGCTTCGGAAGAGGCAAGTCTTTGATGGTGTTGAAATTCTGCAGTGCGCACCATGCAATACATCCAATCAAGAGAGCATGCATTCTACAACCACAGACATTGCACCCACCAGCAGTATTGAGTCCCCAGCTTTGCAACCCGCTGTGAGCGTAACTGAAGCGCCCAATGAGATGCCCATACATCCCTATTCCAATATTCCTGAAGTGCGTTTTGTGCCCACAGCACCAGATAAACCAGACATACCAGCTAACACTTCCAAAGGCAAAGAGCCATCATACTGTACTGTCGTTCTCATCCAGAATCCACAGATTGTCAATGACGTATATGCGCATGCCATGAAGGCACCCTCTGTTATGGTTTCGCATGAAGAGCTCCTGTCCCTTTTGCCCGATCTCAGACAGTGCCATAAAGAACAAGTTACCCCAAAGCGCATTGCAGCTACCAGCACAGAAGTGGTAGCTACCAACCTTGTGAGCATTATGCCATTTGTGCACTGTGATGCACACGCACCTTTTGCAGAAAATAAAGTGCTTAAAGCGACACCTCCAGTTAGCATGGCAATTGCAGTGCCACTTCCTATTGTTTTGCAGGATCCATTTGAACAGTACCTCACCCATCTCCAGCCAGGCAAAATTGAAAACCTGGACATTTTGAAGGTTGCAAAGGAGTCGCATGCACTTCATTCCATTAATTTATTGATCAACAACCAAGAATACTTTGAAGCTATCTTAGACCCGGGTTCACAAATTATCGCAATGTCAGAAGGGGTCTGCCATCATCTTGGGCTTCAGTACGACCCGCGCATTCACTTATACATGCAATCGGCCAATGGAGGTAGATGAGTCACTTGGGCTTGCATGCAATGTTTCCGTGTGCATTGGAGATATCATTGTCTATGTACAAGTTCATGTTATCCATTCACCTGCTTATGATATTCTGTTAGGGCACCCCTTTGATGTGCTAATGTGCTCCATTGTGCACAACTTTGCGGATGAGATGCAAACGATTATGATCTGCAATTCAAACACAGGCACCATCTCCACCATTCCAACAAAGCCTAGAGGAAAACCGTGCCACTTCTTACCAGCTCCAGCAACACCGCACTTTGCTATTCAGCATAACCCACAAAGAAATTTTCACCAGGCTTCAAGGAATTGATTGCAGACCAAGGAGAAGCTGCCACTATCATAACATTCGACTCTGATACCCAATCTTGTGATGTTTCCGCATTTGCACTTATTCTATTTTTTGCTTCCATTCCTTCAACCTTTATTATCTCTCAACTCTACTTATCCCAGTGTACCAACAGTCATGCATGGGTGCTCTTAAATTTGATTGACCCTGTGGCACTTATTCCAGCTGCGTTTCCGAAAAGTGCACATGCATGCACAACTTTTATCGATTTAGCAGCGCGTGCCCCACAAAAGGGTGTAGTAATCAAGAAGAAGTATTAACCAGTTGCTAGAAAAGTCAAACCAGTTATTGCGCCCATTCCAAATGAATTCTGCATTGAGCGCAACATTATAGGTGATCTGCTAGTGGCACTTCCTGCACTTTTACCAAACCCACCACCATTTACCCTGACCGGGCACTATACTGAAGAGTGCATGCAAGCACTCCAAAAGTGCCACACTGGTTTTTTATTGCCAGAGGAGATGAGGGTTTTGCACCACTTGATGTCTTTGCAGAATGAAGCCTTTGCCTGGAGCGATGAGGAGCATGGCAGCTTCAAGACCGCATTCTTCCCCCCAGTAGAAATCCTGGTTATTCTGCACACCCCTTGGATAGAGTGCAACATCCCCATTCCACCAGGCATATACAACAAAGTTTGCCCTATTATCTGAAAGAAGATAGACTCAGGCGTTTATGAGTGCTCAAATTCGGCATATAGATTGTGCTGGTTCTGCACACTCAAGAAAGATGGGAAAGTGCTGTGCATTGTACATAGCCTCGAGCTGCTTAATTGCATTACTATTAAACACTCTGGCATCACTCCTACACCTGAGCACCTCACAGAGCAGTTTGTGGGGCGCGCATGTGGTGCCATCCTTGATCTATATGTGGGATACGATGAGTGCTTAATCAAAGAATCGTTGCACGACCTTACAACATTCCAGATGCCATATGGCACAATGCGCCTCATTACATTGCCAATGGGTTGGACAAACTTGGTACCAATCTTCCATGATGATATGTGCTATATTCTGCAGCCAGAGATTCCAGATTATACTGTTCCCTATATCGACGATGTCCCAGTCAAGGGGCCTTTGAAGTGCTACATTTTACTGGATGGCTCGTGCGAAGCGCTCACTGCAAACCCTGGCATAAGGCGCTTTGTGTGAGAGCACTTCCAGAACGTGAACCGCATTGTGCAGCACATGAAATATAGTTGCGGCACTTTCTCTGGGCCAAAATCCACACTGTGCACTGAGAACTTTGTCATCCTTGGCCATTACTGCACACCAGAAGGTAGAAAACCTGAACGCGACAAGGTAGATGTTATCCGCAATTGGGGTGCATGCCACATGCTTTCAGAAGTGCATGCATTCTTGGGAACAGTCAGTTTAATGCGCATTTATATCTGCAATTATGCGCACCACATTAATGCACTCACAAGGCTTACGTGCAAGGATGCTCCATTCAAATGGGGCCCAGAGCAGATAGCGGTGCAAAATGACATCAAGCAAGTGGTACTAGAGTGTCCTGTGCTACAACCGATTGATTATTCCTCAGAACTTCCCGTTATCCTTGTGGTCGACACTTCCCAGATAGCAGTCAGCTTTTACCTTTGCCAGCAAAAGGGCGCAGATGCAAAAACGCACAATTACAATCGGTTCAGCTCAATTACACTCAACGACAGAGAAGTGCACTTTTCGCAACCAAAGCTAGAGATCTATGGGCTTTACCACATGCTGCGCAGTTTGTGCCTTTATATTATAGGTGTGCGCAACTTTATTGTTGAGACTGACGCGCGCTATATCAAGGGCATGCTACAAAACCCCGATATCCAACCATCTGCTAGCATTAACCAGTGGATTGTCTCAATCCTTACATTCCACTTTACACTCGTACATGTTAGGGGAGCGGTGCATGGTCCAGATGGGCTTTCGCGTCGGCCGAAGCAGCCAGAGGACTTAGAAGGAGAAGAGGATGAAGAGTTTGAGGATTGGATTGGTGTGCTACATGGCTTTATGCATGTGATACATCCCATTTCACAGTCCTTTGACACGCAAGCACTCACGCTAACACAGCCAGAGCCAAGCACAAACGCGCAATAGTGCACTTATTTACAATGATGACTATAGCCAAGTTCCAAGGAGTGCAACCGCAGATGCGCAGGATGAGAAGTTAGATTTGGTGTGGATTTGGATGGATACCCTAACATGCCCTAGCGACTTCACAGATTCCGAGTACAGCATGCTCGTGTGCTACATGAGCACATTTTTCAAAGACAAGATGTGCCTATGGAAGCGCAACGTGCATGGCGCTCACCAGCTTGTTATTTGGCAGTCTATATGCTTACCGATATTGTGCGCCATCCACAACAACATTGGACACAAGCGCTTTTATGCGACATGCTCTGCATTGCTCAAGCACTTTTGGTGGCTGCATGTCATGGACAACATCATTTGGTTTGTGTGCACTTGTCATATTTGCCAGATCCAGCAAACGCAGAAGGTTCTAATACCACCAGTCATCGCAATGCCTGCATCTCTCTTCAGTAAAGTTTATATTGATATGATGCACTTACCAGTATCAGCAGGGTGGTGCTATATTGTCCAAGGGCATTGCTTACTTGCGACTTGGCCAGAATTCCATGGGCTTTCTAAAGAAAATGTGAGTGCACTTGGCGATTGGATGTTTCAAGACCTCATCTGCAGATGGGGCACATTGTGTGAGATAGTTACTGATAATGGCAAGCCATTTATCAAAGTGCTAGCCTATCTCAGTAAGTGCTACCATATCAATCACATCTGCATATCTGACTATAACTCGTGTGCTAATGGAATTGTTGAGCATGCACATTTCGACATGCTGATAGGTCCACTGTGCGCTTTAAGGTCTGGAAAAGGATTTCACTTGTATCAAAACATTACGACATGCACTCCTAATCACTACGAATGCCACGAAATCAACTTCGAATCATTTTTGCATTATTTCACATTATTTCAGATGACTTCGAACTACTTTGAACCATTTCGCAACATTTCAAACAACTTTGCAGGACTTCGAATGACTTCAGCGGCCATATAGCTGTCCTCAAACACTTTCAATACATGATGCTTAACTGAAGTAAGCTATTTAGTTGCATATCGAGCACTACTGGACACAAGGAGAGATTACAAGAGAGTTAGAATGCGATAAGTGCAGTTTTTATGTTTCATGATATATTAAATCAATAGGACAAGAACTCTTACTAGGGACAAAGTATGTTTCAATTATTGTCATTTCTCATTTGTTTTTACAATTTACAAAGTCCTTTATTGTTGCACATATTGCCCTTTATTGTATTCCCCTTTTTGGCACTATCTCTTTAAAATGTATATAGACTTGTACTAGCTATGTAAAACAGCAGAGAACCAGTTACCCTCTCCACTATAGTCAGATTTAAGAGCAGTTCTCTTGAGTCTTACCTCGCGTCATATCTCTGAAGTTCTGCAAAATATTGCAAACTTCCTCAAACTTTCATATTCATTCTCAACTCGTCATCGCCTATCATCACTAAAAACACAGCTCGTAACTGCTATATTCATTTGTCAAAACATATATCGATGCCAGTCAAACACCTTTGAACCCCCTCGAACTCACCTGAACAACTTTGAACCCATTCGAACTTATTCTGAACTACTTTGCACATCTTTGAACCATCTTCAAACATTTTCATACACTTTAAAAAGGCTATTCATTACATCCTTACCATTTCGCATCACTAAAACAACATTTTGGTATTAGCGGTGATATTTAGTACCACCTCACACCCTTCCTCTAGCCTGAGTTATACTACAAAAGGCTTTTAACAGGTTTTTGCTAGGTTTTCAGGTTGAGTATCATCAGTGCATCAAGCACTTATCAAAGCTGCAGATGGAGTAGAATCAAAGTGGTTCAGTGCACTGTACTCAGTCTTTTGGGTGGAGCGCATCACAGTTCGGAAGCGCCTTGGCATTTCGCCATACTTTGTTGTGACAGGTGCACAGCCTCTGATCCCTCTCGATATCATTGAAGCGATATACCTTAACCCACCCCCAGATTCTATACTCTCCACTACAGACTTGATCGCATGGCGTGCACACATTGCAAAAGCATCCAGAAGACTTAGCGCACATCCATTCCCATGTCTATGCAGAAAGGCGCAAAGCAGCGCTCCATTTTGAGAAAGTGCACTCAAATACCATCTGCGATTTTGACTTCCAGTGTGGTGATTTAGTCCTTATGTGCAACACAGCGATCGAGAAGAGCAATAACTGCAAAATGTGCATGCATTATCTCAGTCCTCTAGCTATAGTGTCACACAATCAGGGCGGCACATATATTGTTTGCAAGCTCAATGGGATGGTATTCGACAGGCCAGTAGCCGCGTTCTGCATACTGCCATACCACGCATGCAAGTCCATTGGGCTTCCTGACATAGCACTCAATATCACTACAACGCAGTTGAGGGAGATGGAAGAGTCCATAGTAGTGGACACAGAAGACGAAGAAGCAGTTGATGAAGAAGAAGCACAAGGAGATAGTGCTGAGGATGAAGAAAGCGCCGATGAGGCATGCAACTAGCGCTCCACACGCACCGCTATGGATACTTCACCTTTTTATACATATGCTTTGCTTTCTTTTATTTTTTTATGTTACCTTTTCCTATTCATGAAGTCGCATCTGGACGTGTTCCATGATTGTGCAACCTGTGGGTTTTACTGGCCATGATGATCTACTGAGCCTTTCCCATTTTTTTGACTTTGTCATATGGCGTGCGCTTCATTTTACCTCTTACTCTTTTATCGTTTGGACATGGTCAATATCTCAGTTGGGGGGAGGAAAGTGATGGTTGGACAATTTTTCTGCACTCCTTTGCATTTGTGCATTTTTGCACTGGTGCACGTTTTTTGTGTGCTTGACATTTCTTGCTTGAACATTGCTTATCTTATCTCTTTTCCCTCACATATATTATTTGGACTTACAAATTTCATTTTACGGCACCATGGAAGTGCATCATGCATATCACAGGCACAACAGAGAGATGGATTGACACACTATCTAAAACTTATACAGGTGAGCAGCTACTCAATGGACTCCAGGAACTTTAAGCGTTCTGTGGCTGCATCCAGTTTCGCCTTTGCAACAGCCTCCACTTGCTCTGCACTGCGCAACCGGCTCTTGGTGACTTCTAGCTCGACAAGCAACCTTTGGATGTCTTCTTTAAGGCAATCATGTGTGGCGCCCAAGACTGTGACCACCAAGCAGCATTGCACTAAGTCGAGCACCTCGATGTCCTGGCCTTGGTAAACCACGTTTCCTGAGGTGTTTCCTGATCTGGTTTGGTGTGAGGATTGCATGTGCACACTTGCCTGGCAAACAGTAAGGCGGCACGGCCTTGGGCACACTTGTAATGGGGGAGGGGGCACATTTTCAACTTTGCAGTGCTTCGATATGCACTCTTTCGAGGGGCTAATGAGCTCTGCATTGCTCTCATTGCCCTAGTCAGTTTGCGATGCACCTTTGAAATAGTTAGCGCAGCATGGAAGGAGGATGAGAAAACGACACACCAGAGTACCCAGTAGCCGCTTTCCTGCCTCTAGAAGTTGCATGCAGCTGTGCGAGGGTGCGCTTCATCCATTTGCACTTTCTCTTACCCTTTGCACATGGGGCACACTGTTTTCCATTGACAGAGACACACCTAGCTGGTTGGCCCATGCGGCGGCAGTTATCACACTAGAGTAGAAAAGGGGAACCATTTAGTGAGTTTGAAGCATATTCAAAGAAACTTACCAGTCCACTATTAGCGTCAGAGGTGGCGCCAACACCACTCAGTGGTGGCACTTTGACATACATGCATTGCCATGTTGTGTGCACTGGGCATGCACTTGCGCCTTCATCTGCACTGGCGCTCTCATCGCTCTGCTCACTCTCCCCTTCACTCATCACCCCACTCTCCCAAGACTCCCCAGTTCCTTCACCTACGACCTCAGCATTGGTAGCTCCAGAAAGCGTGCGCAGAGAGCGCACCAGTGCGATGTGTGCCTTTTCGTCCTCCTGCGCCTTGGCAGTATCTATATTGCTCACCTCGTCAATTGCTCTGAACTCACCTTCCACATGCTCCAAGTTAACCTCAGGTGCCTGCAATTCAGTGGTCAAGAGTGTGTGGCACACGCTTCCAGCCACCCCGCCAGCTCGTGTGCCCTACACTCAAATTCCTCGGACCGCTCTTTCTCCTCAATCATCTTATGCATATCGGGCATCAGCTCCTCACCCCAAGTAAGCCACTCCTCCACCATGATCCCACTGAATGTGCTGTGCACCTTCACGAGGAGCGTGTTGAGTTCTGCATCATCTTTAACAGTGTCCACATGGCTTTTATACATGTTCTACATGCCCCGACCCTTAGCAACCTGCACCAGTTATAGAAACACAAAAAGTGCACCAGTTTACTACAAAACCCTTCACCCCAAGCTTGCATTGTTGTCTGCTCACTCCCAGCAGCAGGGAGGGTCTTATTGAGGGCCAGGATCATTTGTCTGAGGGCTAAGGTAAATGCTAAGGCCATCGGATCGAGTAGAGATGGGTTGTGGAAAGAGTTATAGAGGTTAGATGGTGGTCAGAGATAGATAAGGAGAGGATGGCCACTTATGTGAGCGAAGAAAATTTTATGCTGACCAATCGCATGCTGCCTGAAGACAGTCAGTACTTCAGTTGGGAGGAGATAATATGGCTCCCTATCGCCCTGCGTGCATACTACGGCATTTTTTGTGATTGTGCACACCTCCTAGATGGCTTCCACACACTTTGCGCAGTGCATTTTTATGCACCTTCATGCACTTTCATGCACCTTTGCGCACTTCCGTGTGCTTTCGCGTGCCTTTGACCGTTTAGGTGTGCCTTTGTGCGCCTTTTGCATTTCTATTGCACTTTTGGTTCCCCCATAGCTGCCAATCATTGTGCGCCCTAAATGTGCCTCATTGCACTTCAAACTGCCTCTGTGTGCCCCCCCACACTCCTTATCTGCCTTCCACATTTATTGCGCGTTCGATGTGCCTTTGCATGCTCCTTTTATGCTTTACCTGCAACTCACATTCCCTGCTGCATGCTCATTGCACAATCCCTATCACACACACAGCAATCCACTGCACCAGTGCACTGCACATCATGGCTTCCATCTTACTGGTGCATTTATTCAAGGTGCACCACAATTCCGACATGAGCGAACTGTGTGTTCTCACATAATTGGGGTGCTTTGCACCTATTTGGCATTGGACTGTGCACCTTGGGTGCCTTCATGTAATCCTGGTGCTTTGGCAGTATTTGGACTTTTACAGCATCTCCTTATAGTTCTTCTGCATTTCCAATTGGCATCACCTTATCTGGTAACCAGCACAGGTCGATCACGACATTATTACTAAGGCGCAGCATGCGACACATAGCACCAAAGTGGATTAATTGGGAAGAGCACACGAGACCTAGAGCACACCAAAAACAGCGCATCACACCAGAACAGTTGGGTAGTGGGCTATAGGTGTGCAAATCTTATTGGCTGAGGCAGCAGCATAGTGCAGTCGGGTTTAGATGGGCAAATGGATGCACTTGTGGGTAGCGCATGGTGCTTTCTATTTTTACACTTTATTTTACCATTTTTATCACATAAGCCATTTGTACATAGTAGGCAGACAGATAGAGAATCCAGAGGATCTTTCCCCCCCTCATAGTTCATAGCTCAGTCAGCGTCGCACATAGTCTGTGCACCAGCGTCCAGTCCATGCGCCTTTGTAGTGCACCCTTTGTATAGCCATGTTTGTGTATCATTTGCGTCCCCTCATCATATTGTTGTGTTTTGTCCCTGCATTGCATCCTTCATCCTCGTTTGAGCACTCATACAGTGTGCCCTTCATAAGCCATGTTTGCGCACCATTTGTGCACTTATTTGCATAGCCACATTTTGTGCACCGTTTGTGCCTTTTTCTGCCCCTTGTGTTTTCATCCCATTTGTGTCCCCAACCTATGCACCACCTTCACAGCACATCCCAGTGTTGTCTTCATCCCACTACACCTCCCGCCTTCATCATCCTAGTCGTTGCGCACTTTTGCGTTCCCATTGTGCATTTTTCTGCACCGCGCATTTTTGCCCCTTTGCATTGCGCACTTTCCCGCCACTGCGCATATCTCCCCTTTAGCGTACACAACTAGTGCATACATTGAAAACCGCTGTACCAGCCTCCCCATAGTCTCTGCACCCTGAAGGACAATCTGAGGCCCTCTAAGTGAACTCCCCCCCTCACCCCGAGCATGCCTGCAGTAGTAGGTTAAGTGTTCACCCCTTCCATTGAGACTCTGCACTGAGTACCAACTGAACACATCAATGTGGCAGAGGTGTACAATACCTCATGTGATGGGCAGGTTATGGCCCCGAAGAAGACCATTGGTTACCCAGTGATGTGTTCAGTTGGTACTCAGTGCAGAGTCTCAACAGAAGGGATGAACACTTAATCTACTACTGCAGGCATGCTCGGGGTGAGGGGGGAGTTTGCTTAGAGGGCCTCGGATTGTCCTTCAGAGCACAGAGACTATGGGGAGGCTGGTATGGCAGTTTTCAATGTGCGCACTAGTTGTGTATGCTAAAGGGGAGATATGTGCAGTGGTGGGAAAGTGTGCAATGCAAAGGGGCAAAAATGCGCGGTGCGGAAAAATGCACAATGGGAGCGCAAAAGTGCGCAATGACTAGGATGATGAAGGCGGGAGGTGTAGTGGGATGAAGACAACACTGGGATGTGCTGTGAAGGTGGTGCGTAGGTTGGGGACACAAATGGGATGAAAACACAAGGGGCAGAAAAAGGCGCAAACGGTGCGCAAAATGTGGCTATGCAAATAAGTGCACAAATGGTGTGCAAACATGGCTATATGAAGGGTGCACTGTATGAGTGCATGAACAAGGACGAAGAACGCAATGCAGGGATGAAATGCAACAATAGGGGATGCAAACGAAATGCAAATGCAGCTATATGAAGGGCGCACTACAAAGGTGCATGGACTGGATGCTGGTGCACAGACTATATGCGATGCTGGCTGAGCTATGAACTATGAGGGGGGGAAAGATCCTCTGGATTCTCTATCTGTCCACCTACTATGTACAAATGGCTTATGTGATAAAAATGGTAAAATAAAATGTAAAGATAGAAAGCACCATGCGCTTCCCACAAGTGCATCCATTTGCCCATCTAAACCCGACCACACTATGCCGCTGCCTCAGCCAATAAGATTTGCGCATCTATAGCCCACTACCCAACTGTTCTAGTGCGATGTGCTATTTTTGGTATGCTCTAGGTCTCGTGCACTCTTCCCAATTAATCTGCTTCGGTGCTATGTGTCATGTGCTGCGCCTTAGTAATAATGGCGTGATTGACCTGTGCCAGTTACCAGATAAGGCAATGCCAATTGGAAATGCAGAAGAACTATAAGGAGATGCTGTAAAAGGCCAAATACTGCCAAAGTGCCAGGATTACATGAAGGCACCCAAGGCACACAGTCCAATGCCAAATGGGCGCAAAGTGCCCTGATTATGTGAGAACGTGCAGTTTGCTCATGTCAGAATCGCGGTGCACCTCGAATAAATGTGCCAGTAAGATGGGAGCCATGATGTGCAGTGCCCTGGTGCAGTGGATTGTTGTGTGTATGATAGAGATTGTGCAATGAGTGTGCAGCAGGGAATGTGAGTTGCAGGTAAAGCATAAAAGGAGCGCACAATAAATGTGGAAGGCAGATAAGGAGGGGGGGGGCGCACGGAGGCGGTTTGAAGTGCTACGAGGTGCATTTAGGGTGCACAATGATTGGTAGCTATGGGGGAACCAAAGGCGCAGTAGAAATGCAAAAGGCACACAAAGGCGCACCTAAATGGTCAAAGGCACGTGAAAGTGCACAGAAGTGCGCAAAGGCACATGAAAGCACATGAAGGTGCACAAAAGTGCGCTGCGCAAAGTGTGCGGAAGCTATCTAGGAGGTGCACACAATCGCAAAAAATGCCATAGTATGTGCGCAGGGCGATAGGGAGCCATATCACTGGACGTGAAGTGGTGGATTGTGAGGCACTCGACATCTGGTTGGCAAAACGGGATTTGGTTGCTAGTATGTAGCCTTTCAATTTCATTTAGCAGACTGGTAGCTTTTCCCTACCGGGGTTTTTAATGCACCCATGTTCCTGGCTTTTTTTTTCCTATGTTTCTATCTTGCTGGAGGGCCTTGGTTTGAATTTTTTATGGGGGGGAAGGGTGTAACGCTAGCTCATATTGACACTTGTTTACCATGCACATGACTAAGGATAGGTGGGGGGGGAGCTCTCTTGACCACGTACCACTACATTGAACTTGTAGTACTACATTCCTCTATGCTTATTGTTAATCCATACCTTGGGCTCATTATCATTTGGTCACCTCGGTCTTGCATCTAGTGATTTCTTGTGCACGTACTGTACAAGGTTACAACTGCACCCAACAGCTTCAGGAATGTTGAATTATAAATCTAAGTTAATGATATCAAAGGGACATATCAGTGGGTAAGGGATATTAATAGATTTAACACTGATCAATGGGCATGACATGATGGGATCATGTCAACTAATATGTAATGTATGGTGGGAAGGTTAGGTACCATATACTCTTTGTTTGTCACCATAAACAACATCATCTGACCCGTGCGAAAGATTTGCTCGAGCGGCAGGGAAGGAGCCTGGCTCTCAATCAATGATGTACTAGCCTCTAAGTGACATGGGAAAGCAATGAAGATCGTATCTATCCTTCTGTTTTACAGCATAAAAGTCAAAGGATTTTCAAGGTAGCCTTTGAATGCTGCCATCCACCTCGCACCTACCGCACCATCCACCGTCCGATGATCTGCACTAAGCGTAACTTTCATGATTTGTACGGTCTTGAATCCACGATCATCTTCTGGGGCGGGTACAAGGGTTGGTTGCGTTGATCCAACGGCAAGAATACAAGACTGGGGTTCATTGATGATAGCGGCGAAGTGGGAAATGTCGTACATCCCGAGGTTAGATATTGTGAATGTGCCACCCTGAGGGCAGAGTTAACAGAGTATGAATGGGTGATTACCTAGCTTACCTGGTATTCCACTGGAGCTAACTTCCCTTCGCGGGCCTTCTTTGCGAGAGCTTTTGTTTCCGATGATATCGTAGCAAGACCCTTTGAGCCAACATCCTTCACAATAGGTGTGATAAGCCCCGAAGGAGTCGCGACAGCAACAGATATGTCGACATTCCTGTACCTAGCGCGTACGAAAGGTAAACCAAGAGATCACCGTGTTTATCCATCAATTGAAACTCACGTTCGGATGACCTCTCCAAGCCAGGCAGAATTTGCTTCTGGGACATCAGCCAACGCGCATCCAACGGCCTTGACGATGAAATCATTAACACTAAGCTTGGCAGTCTTGTCCTTCTCGCTCAGCGTTTTGTTGAATATTTCTCGCAGCTTCAGAACCTTGTCCATGTTGATGTCCACGGTAAGGTAATAATGGGGCACATTTTGCTTGGACTGTGTAAGGCGCGAAGCAATAGTACGACGTATATTGGAAACAGGGGTGTCGTAGTGATCAGGAAGTTGGAGTGATGACGACGGCGGGTGAGAAGCGGTCGAAGGAGGCTTATATTTCTCGACATCCTCACGAACAACACGACCCATGGGACCTGACCCCTTGATTTGTGCAAGGGGGATGCCACGCTCAAGCGCAATCTTCTTCGCGATGGGAGACGCGAAGATGCGGTCGCCTGGAGGTATCTCGAGCTTCGAGTCCGGTTGAGGCTTTAGTTCCAATGGTTCAGTTTTCCGCGGTGGAGGATGACCATCTGTAGGGGCCACAGAGGATTTATCTTCCTTGGCAGGCGACTGAGAGGGTGCCCGGGAAACCATCTCAAAAGCACCGGAGATGTCGTCACCCTCTTCGCCGACGACAGCGATAGCTGACCCAACCTGCACATTTTTTGTGCCGTCCTCCGCCTGAAGTTGGGAAGAGGTGAATGCGACATGAATGTTTTAAAATATAGACCATACAATGATTTTCGCCAAGATACCATCGTCTTGCGCCTCCACGTCAATCGTAGCCTTGTCAGTTTCCTGCGGTGTGTAAGTTGTGACGAATCACAAAAAAGAGTGAGCGGGCCGCCTCACGATCTCAAGCAGCACATCTCCCGTGGAGAAGGTATCACCCTCTTTCTTTTTCCATGAAGCAATGCCGCCCTCGGACATTGTAGGGCTCATTGCAGGCATATTAAAGTACGAGAGCGCATTTCGACGAGCGGAGACATGAAAACCTGAGGAAGATACGTAAGTGGCAGGGAACAACACAGACAAGGTACATACGACGTGCAACAATACGAGCAACGACAGAGGACGCCATTGACATGTGGCAAGCCCCAGTGTTTGATTTTTTATCGGGATTCGGGGCGTGTAACAGAGCCAAAGCTCCGGTATATGCCGATGCCATCCCTATGCCTGACATTGTCCTCCCAGGACAGCCAATTTCCCTTCCTCGGGGCCCGATTCCGCAATCTGGCTCAGGTATATACATAAGGGATGCCCAACTGCGAGCAAGTCTAGTTGGAGTCCCCCAAATGGATGGTGCTGTTCGTTCTACCTTCTGGAATTCAGGTTGGAGACTTGACGATGATCGTTTTCCTGGACACCTGCCATAGACACTCTCCATTTCTCGTGTACGGTTTCATCCTCCAACGTCCAACTCGATAGTGCTTGGATCGATCACTCGATTATCCCCACTTCAGGCTATGCTCTCAATCAGTGTGGTAGATGGTGTACCACTCCCTGCAGGTGAAGAGTTTACCGGGGTGATACGTACACAAGACGTACGAGCAACCGAAAAAGACCGGATCAAGATGGGGGATTGCTTCAGAGGTGGTGATGTCGTTCGAGGAATCGTGGTAGGTTGATTAAGCACTACTAATAAATAACACAACCAAGGAACTGATATCCGGTTAGATCTCACTAGGAGATGCGCGTAGCTATTATGTTACAACTGCAAGGAATGATTTAGGTGTGATATTTGCAACAAGTGAAGCAGGTGATTCCATTTGGGGTTCAAAGTGAACTTGATCAACTCATCTTTTGTAATGTAGGTGCCACTATGGAACCTGTTTCTTGGCAAGAAATGAGGTGTCATAAGACTGGAAAGCTTGAGAAACGCAAGTGCGCGAAACCAGAAGGCTTATAAAAATTGGGCGGTTGGATGCTTGATGTTGTCAATTAATATATTTGTTTGAACGCTGGATTGTACGACTCCTTGCTTGGAGACATGTTTTTGTGACCAAATGAAAGATGAAACCAATCCAGAAAAGGAAATGCGTCCAAGTTAGCAGCTTCAAGCCAAGCTTGCTAGCAGAAGGTTTTCCCGTCAATTTCTTGTTTCCTCGCTCGTGGTTCCGGTAGCTGTAACTGCAATGACGGCCATTCTCCCTGCAGGTGACGTTCTGCGCAGAGACAGGCACATATCACTTGACGACAACCAGATCAAGTATTTCTCAGTTTCATGCCACGATAATTCACCGCTCATACACCCGTTCTATACTTCAGCTATTCAACTGACTGGCGTGCAAAATACAATGAGGTGAACTAGCTCTTAATCACCATCTGGTCCGTGCACTCAATTGTCACTAAGGTGGCTGATATGTTGGCAGAAACCCGTGCTGAACTCGATGACTTTCATCACGCAAGCAAGGAGCTCGAAGCAGAGCTGGAGAACGAACTTCAGAGAACTGAAAAGTCACAGATGGATCTTAAGGTGAAGGTTTCCAGAGCAGAAGAAGAGCGCGATGAATGGAAGGTGCGTATTCTTTGGACATATCGCTCTGCAGACGGATAGTAAACTTCCGTTTGCAGAACAAATTTATGTCACTTCAGACCAACCATAACACTACAACGGCTTCTCTCCAACGTGAACTTGATAAATTGCGCCAGGAACACCAGCACACGAAGATTCAGCTACGCGACCTGGAGATGGGAAATGACGATCTAGAGAGAAACGAACGCGCAGTCTCTTCGAGTTTGGCCGATATGGAATCCAAGTATTCCCGTGCTTTGGAGGAAAAGATTCTGCTCGAGCATGAACTACTAGAGAAGGCAAATCTTGAAGAGGAATCTCAACGGCTTAGGGACGAACTACGAGGTACTTCGGTTTAATAACACCTTCTCGAGTTGTAATCCTCATTTTCCGCATAACTAGATGCCAACGTTGAAATATCTATCCTCAAAGATCAGCTTGCAGCCATTTCCAATACTTCAGCGCCTTCTGAAACGGCGTCATCACATGTCCCTTCTCATGCTACTCAAACCGCTATTCCTTCGGACGACAACCTTCTCAACACACTGCCACCCCCTGATCTTCAGTTGTGCGATTTGTCGCCTAGCACTGAAAATATCTCCTCCATCAACACCACTCCCAAAGCATCAAACACGGGAGCTCAATCTGCACTTCTCCAGCGTGCAGGATTCCGACCTCATAAATACCATCTTACCACACCTGTGACCTCATCTGGAGTCACTCGATCGAACACCCTTCCGTCTACCTACAGTCCATCGACATCAACCCCCCGCACTTTTGCATTGCGTCCTCCAACCGTACGTCACCCTTCTCAAATGAGTACAACCTCTACGACAAGCACAACATCGAAAAACAAAGGGGTCCAAATGGTCTCTGAAATGCGTGCGCGAGTGAGGAACCTCGAGCAAAAGATTCATACACGCGTTCCACGATTACGTATAGGAAGTATGACGACTCGACTGAATGCCAACTCGCCTGCGCCGTTTACGATAACGAATGCATCTGCAACTTCTTCGTCGTCTTCGATTAAAAGCTCAATATTTTCTAATAGAGGGAGCAACGATTCAAGAGGCAGTGACGAAGTTGAACCCAGGAAGAACCAGAACAACGCTGGAGGAGAATCTTCTGGATGGGTTCTGATCATGGAAGACTCGCCATCACCTCCGAAGGACAAGGAAAGGGAAAGACGAAGGCTCTCAAGTCCTTCCGCACCCACTGCATTTCGCTCCGGTGTTTCTACATCTATCCCTGCCCCTGCTTTGGGACTCGCCAAGCCAAATAATCTTAGCCAAAGTACTATGAGTCCAGGCATCCGCCGGCCACAATCTAGGCTATCAGCTGGCAGTCTCAGTACAACCACTACGAGTTCAATCCCTACCCCCGTTTCTCGCCCAGCCACCCCCACGTATCTACCCGTACCCACCAGTAGTTTATACTCGTATCCGGCCACTGCTGGTCTGACTGGGATTAAGCGTCCCACTGGTCCTAATGGTTCCAACAAACGATCGTCACTTGGATCCAACGCTACAGGAATACCTCTTTCGGACCGCGAAGAACCAAGAACGGCGATACCACCCGCAAGACCGCCTTCAGATACCCCTGGGGCTAGTTCTAAGTATAACTTCGAGAGCAGTAAAGCTCTTCCACTGTTACCTGGAGTATATTCAAATATAACGATGAGACCGGCATCGAAGTTACCGTCTGGCACGGCCTCCATGCTGGCACAAAGCCGAATTGGACGACCGAGCAGTGGAGGGTTCTCTGGCCGCAAGAGCAACGATAATAAGGCTTTGGATGTGAAGCCTGACTCGCGTCCTAGATCTGGCAGCAGTGCGTCTAGGCTAACAAGTTTTGAATGATCTACTGTAGAGTGTATTTAATGAGAGTGCTGACGTAATTGAACTTGTTACTTGTCAATGAATCCTCCGCCAACGTCTTCTGTTTCTGGGCCTCAACGATCGCTCAGCAGCCAAGTTGTTCTCGAAGAAGACGAATACACAGCTGCATTGTCTGATATCATCGCCAGAGACTTCTTCCCTTCGCTCGTAAAACTCGATGCCACAAATGACTACCTCGATGCCCTCCATTCCCGAGATCCACACCTCATCAATGCCTCCGTCCGCCGGCTCGAACACGTTAGCCAAACACCATCTAGTCGTCTCCTTCAAACTCCTTCGCAAACTCCGTTTGACGTCGCCCCATCAGAGACCCCACTGCACACCCGTGGACGTCTTCACAAGAGACCAAAGCTTGATACTGAATTGAGCCTGGATGCGTTCCAGGCGCGGTATACATCAGAAGATAACTCAAGCTTTGCCGATATACTTGATGACGAGAATCGGAGGCGGAAGGAAAAATGGGCATGGGCATGGGACGCTCAGAAACGTGTTGAAGGACAACGCGAGAGGATGATAGAATCTAGGGAGAGGATGATGATAGAAGCACCTCCGGCAACGGGGGTTAAGGAAAGGCTCGTGATCAATGCTGCTGCCCCGGTGGGACTGTTGACGCACGGTAGCGAGGATAGGGAAGATAATGAGAAGGAACCGCGAGGTGAAGATGAGGATGCATCCATTAGTGCGGGAGGTTCGAATAAAGGCAAGCAAGTTACTGCCAACACTAAAGATTCAGAGCCGGAGCTCGATGTGATGGCTCCTGTGAAGGATACCCGGTCGGCTGGAGTGGATGGATGGAAATTCAAGGTATTTGCACCCCCCCTGCCCCTTACGTCCTATTCATTCGCAGTCCATACTCATCGATGCCATAGGCCCGAAATTCCTTCATGTTCTCTCCTGACGCAGACCAGTCTCCCTACCGGCCTTCTCTTAGCTCATCAGACATTAAGGGTGATCCAAAGACGATTAAACATGGGAACACCCGTTTATCAACATCCGACTTTTCCTCTTCCACTTTGCAGAGCCACTCTTCCCCTCCAAGCCCAACAAGAAGTCGAATCGAAGCAGCCATAAATGGAACTTCCTGTAGGTGTTCCTATTACTGAGGTTATGCTTCCCCAACCACCTTTTGTCTCAGATCGACCCAGATCTCCAACCAATTTTTCGCTCGTACCCGACCTTCCTTCACCAACAGCAGCGGAACTTGGACCAGCCGCCGTGAAACAGCTGATGACCTGGGGTACACTCGATGCCACGCCGCGCATTATATCTCAATCTGATAATCCTGTCGAATTTGCAACCCCTAGCACGCCATTCCACATTCCTGCGGTCTCCTCAAGGGAATCCATCTCTCACAAACTCTCCAGCAGTGCATCAAAAAGTCTACGTGCCAAAGCTGGACTGCTCGGGCTCGGGCAGCTTGGCCGTACACCCGGTATCATTGCCAGCACTCCTGGTGGTGGGATGAGAGGTACAAGAGGGAAAGGAAGTATGCCACCGCCTTCGTGGACCCCCCGTCGCTCAGAAGCAGCTGGTAATCTGACTCCTGCTGCTCGGCGATTGCTGGAACGGAGTACCCTAGGCACCGCTGCTATGAGGAGGGCAGAAGCTATGGAGCGGACAGCTAGATGGGAAAGCGGTAAAAACGCAAAGGAGAAAGATCTGAATCACATGCGGTGGACACCAGCTCCTAGCCCTACCAGTGGACGGTAAAGAACGACACGCTCACCCATCTGAGTGACAACTACTACCAAAGTTCTCTCAAAGGATGATGATCCAAAAAAAGGCTGTATTGGAAGAGATGTGCTATCATCGTGATACTTTACGCCGCTTGGCGTCATGCTGCGTCTCAGTCTCGGGAACATTCCCATTAGTTTCCTTTACCAGCTCATGAGTAGGTTTGGTCTTTCTCTTCACGACAACGCCCTTCAACGACTTTTTGTCTCTTCTTGTCGCCGGTGGTTGAAGCGCAGCCGGTTTTACAGTTGGATTTGAAGCAACTGGCGGCGGATTGTTGACGGCACTGGCTCGTGCTGCAACGGCTCTGGATATCTATCGTTGGAATGATGTGAGCGAGAAAGAGAAAAGATAGCGCACTCCTTAAATTGTCTGATTTCTTCCCCATCTTTCTCCTTCCGCTGTCTCTCTTCTTCCTCTTGTTTTTCTCGTACGGAATCAAGAAACATAATTTCATCCTCCTCAAGGGCACGGAATTGGTTGGCTGACGTAGTACGGTTAGTGTGGAAAAAGTGGAAAGGAAAATGAATGAATCCACCAAGCTTTGTTTTTTCCTCCCATTCTTCCTGCTTTGCTACCTGTAGCGCAGCAAAAATAATAAGTTGAGAGAGAGCAACATGGTGACGCGAAAATGAACCTTGTTCGCAGCGAGTTTCTGTTTGCGTCACATCGAAATCATACGTGGAAATTTAATACACCGCGTGCTGCGAGAAGCAAAGGCTCACTTCAGCAAGACTGCGACCATCATAAGAATCCTCCTGTTGCTGTGGTGGAGGATCCTGACCGAGCCTGTATTTGAGGTGGGTCAACGAGGAAGGATGCAGATTCGTATATTGGAAGACCTGGCATATGCAGCCTTCCACTGTTCATCACGTCTTGCCTTTGCATTATCAAGATCGTTCTGGGAGACGAAACGAGAGCCAACAACGCCGGTAGACAACGATGGGATGATGGACTCGTCCATTGTGGTGTTAAGAGTGTTAGTGAGGTTACTGAATGGTCACAACCTCTCCACACCGATGACATTGAACTATGGCATCGCCTCTGATAGTTTTCTAGACCGCCTTCATGTCCGTATCTTCTCGCCAGCGACCACCTTCAGCACCCTCAACACCAAGTCTTAATCATACAACTAATGTTGACGCCATCCCTCCCCCACCTCCCATTGTTATCACTGTCCCACGTAGATCTTTGTTAACAACCTGTTATGTCGTCTAACATTTCGTTTAACAGCATGGGCTCGGGATGAGCTTTCCTCTCCAACAGAACATAGTTCGGTCATTGACCCTAATCTTCCAACGGCGTTCCAACCTTCAGATGCTTCTTACAATGCTAGTGTCTCCGATCTCAATTCTCGCTGGTGGACCTTTATTCTTCCTCGCCCTCCTAGACAGCTTCGCTTGCCTGAATCTTCTTCTACCACCCCAAGAAAGAGCTTTAGGGACTCCATACGTGAAGGTACTTCCTTCATTCGCAGGGAAAAAGACTCCGAAACTGCCCAAGCAACTGGTAGCGGCAAACGCAATCGGGGACTGTCCATCACCCTCCCAACTCCCGCTTCTCCGTATACCTTGTCCCACAATGTCACCCCGGGTTGGGATTCTCCATGGTCCCCACGAACCGCTGTCCAGCGTCCCGAACGCATATCAATGGACGACAACCCACATCATCTTGAGGAAGACCGCAATGATGCCTATGAAAGCCAAGAGAGCTCAACTAGCCGGCGAGCACGGAAGAATTTTCGGGTTTTCATCCTGACCAACACTTATGTGCCGTTGGTCAGTTTGTGCGCTTTGTCTTCCAGCCGCCTCAAAAATTACTTTCATCCCATTGTAGTTCTTTCGATTCATTAACATCGTCTTCACTACCGCTGCTCTTGGTATTGCTATCCGAATCCGCAGGATAGAGATGGATAGCAACTCAGAGGGCGCGCTTGGCAGTTCCCCGTACGTCTCGAAGCTGGACCAATGACGCAGGTTTAATCAATCAATTGTTAGAACGGTCGTCATAATCTTTGCCCCGCTGACATTAGTTCATGTGATGGCGGCCATTTATGTTGGTTCCATTTTATCTATCAAACGATGGCCCATTTACCCATTTTGTCTGTATAGCTCGAATATTTCGGTCGGCCTCTGGGTTTATGGCGTACTTCGGGCAAGCTGACCCACACCCTTTCTGAGGTCTTGTTTATTTGTGCCTGGTCTGCCGCTCTTTCCCTTTGTTTCGACAATTTCTTCACGTCCCTCGTACCATGTACATCACCATCGAGTATATCGTGGTACAACCAACTCCCACGACCTCCCAGCCCCATCCCTAATCTTGAGGGAGGATTAGGGGACCGACTATGCGACGATCAACTCGCCCTTATCTGCCTCGTCGGCGTTGGACTTTCCGTTTACTGCATAAACCTCGTTATCAGCCTTTTTCGAATATTTGAAAAAGTCAAACATCATCCAGCGGCCCCTCCTAGGACATGATGTTACTCCTGAAGTGCTAGAACCGTGACACTACTTGTTTTCCGTCTAGATCTCGAATTGTATTTGTTGTCTTATTTTTCACAACTCCATTCGGTTGACTTTGCGTGTAATCGATCCCGTAGCGTCAGTAGCACGCGTTAGCAGAACGTTATTGTACTCAGTAGAACGGCAGGATTATATTTACGGAGGCTGGCTGCGGTAATTTACACACGATCTAATTTATGATCAAACGTACTAAAAAACGGAGCTGCCAGTGTTCCTCATTAGGACCCCTCGGATTGACTTCCTTCCACAAATCACGAAATACAAGTACATAAACAGGTCAAAGCTGTTCAGTTCTACGAAATAGAAGTCGCACCGGCGTGTTGCTGAGATGGTGGCTTTTGGATCGGTACTTACATGGTGGAATGGTTCACATGTCAATGGGCGTCACCCTCCACTGATTACAAACAACGGACAATGCCAAGTGAAATGAACGAGTAGAGGTTTCGACTACAATCCAAGACGCGATTCAAATGGACACGTTAGATGCCACGTCTTCATCAGATGGGTCGTTTCCTAGGTCCACTAGTCCAGCCACACGGCGGTTACGCGGGGCGTATGTCTCTGGCATTCTGTTACTCTTGATAGTAGTATTTCTTTGGACTGCATCCAATTTCGTAACCCAGGTGAGATCCACTTCTGTATGCCAGGTTCGTAGGTAGCAAAGCTGACAAGCGAACATCGGTGAAACCACAAGGCTCTCTTCCAGGAAGGATATGACAAACCTTTCCTGTGAGTTGATTTAATTCAGATATTCGTTGCATGGATTGACACCATGTTCTCTATATAGCTTAACATACCTGAGCACAAGCTCATTTGCGCTTTACCTCTTGCCCAGTTTGGTGCGGCAATGGCGAAATGGAAAGACTCGATTCGGGAGGTTCAGTCTACGGGGTAAGCAAATGATTCTTCCTACTTCGAAATGATTGTCACTCGTGCAAGCACAGATGCGGGACTCGGATATCAGCCTATGACAACAGGAACTAGGCCGGGTAGTGGAGATTTTAACGTCCAGGAGGAAGAGGTGCTTCGTCTCAAATAAATGTAAAAACTTGGGTGACAAAATAATTTTGCTAGGACCTGCAACCTATCACTACCGAAGGTTTGCATCCTCTGACCACAAAAGAGACCGCGGATTTGGCTTTCACGTTCTGTTTTCTCTGGTTCATTGCCAACTGGACTGTAAACGCTGCGTTACTTTATACGAGTGTAGCTAGTGCGACAATTCTTTCCAGCATGAGCGGTATGCGTCCAATGCCGATATTCTACCTTTCCGCTGACTCTTTCTTGTGAAGGATTTTTTACGCTGGGTATTGGACGGGTGTTTCTTGTGGAGCGCCTGACCTATACTAAGATTGCTGCTGTAGTGGCGAGGTACGTGATCATCAAATAACTGGCCTTCTGGCTTATTTGGGACATTCGATTTTTTGCAGTTTTGGGGGTGTCCTCCTGGTGTCGCTCTCAGATTCATCATCCAAAGCGCTACCAGCACTATTAGTTCATTCTTTTGAAAGTCGTTCGATGCGAATTTTCGGCGATTTTCTGGCTCTCATATCAGCACTATTTTATGCTCTTTATGTTACTCTGCTCAAAGTCCGCATTCGTTCCGAATTTAGGATCGATATGCAACTTTTTTTTGGTTTTGTTGGCCTTTTCAACATCCTCACATGCTGGTTGCTTGGTGTCTTTCTTCATCTTATAGGGGCGGAGCCATTCGAGTTACCAGGGACGAGGAATGCTATCGGTGCAATTCTGATAACTGTAGGCACATCTTTCTCCTCCTTCAGCTCAGCTCCCACCTATAGACAGATGTTTATCACTTTAACCAGCGACTATCTCTATGTTCTCGCCATGCTCAAAACCTCGCCCCTCGTCGTTACCATCGGCCTCAGCCTCACGATACCCCTTGCAGTCATTGGAGATTTTACCTTTGGCAGACATGTAGCAGGTCAAGTTATTTTTGGGGCCTTTCTTGTGTTGGTCAGCTTCATCGCTGTGGGTATGGACGACGCAAATTTCAATAATCCTAAACGGGAAGAAATACATCGAGTGGCGGGTGATGGACTGGATACGCGAATTCGTGAAACCTTACAGGATGAGCCAGATTCAGCTTAGTCTACCTTTCTAGATGATAGTGATGTCTTGTAGTTACTAATAACTGGCGGGAAGACGCGATTCTAGATCGTACTCGAAATTCATAATCAGTAATTATGTTACCGACACGAACTTTATTTTGTAAGAAACTTGAACAAAGCCATGGTAAATGTTTCTCACCTGAATCTTGAGTACACAAAAACTGACATGATATTTCACAGCCAAAAGACCGTAGCAATCAGAGACGAACACACGAGTCTTCAGTCAGACTGAACAAGAGACAGTTTGCAGTCCATAATCATGTTCGACACATCGAGATCGGGAGTGCAGTTGAAGCTTCGGTGATTGACGTCCATGCGAATCGAATTCCTGTATTTATCTGATAGGTCATTTTCAGGGCTCTGAAATTCTGGAATCCTCTAAAACGGAGGAGACCTTGATTCCGTTGACAAAAAAAGAAAAACACAGATCGAAAAAGGAAGCATTTTTGCAACGTATGGACGCAATCGCTCTATACACTTTCCATGTTGCATTGACTGTCTTTCGCACAGGTCTGAAGATGCCATACTCCAAATCCCATAACCGCCGCCTTCGGCGAAAGGGAAAGGAACAGATCATTGGTGGTGATCTGAATGATTTGCAAGCGGCCATCGCTGCTCTCGATGACAACCAGGATGCTCTAGACAGTCGCGTACCTTCTTCAGGCAAATCTACTTCAAACCCCCGTCCGAAGCCTGGAAAGATTGGCGAAGGGACGAAAAATCCTTTTTCTCAATCACGACGGAAACATGCTCTGTATGTCGTCCCCTTGCTTTGGTGGTCTAGCCTAACCTTCATTGCAACAGTGTGGTAGAGCAACTAAGACAGCCTCTGATACTGTCCAATCCTGAATTTTCCTCAAACCCGTTCCAGACTTTGCGCACTCATGCTCAGAACACACTCTCGAAACATCATATGCCCATTTAACTGTTTGTTCTGTTATTTGGCCCACGTAGACTATAGCCCTTTCCCTTATCGTGGCTTCATATCACCCTGCGCTCGGGTTTCGAGTTGGCTTCACCAAGATCCGTTCTATATTTCGCAGCATACATGCACTAAGCTAATTGTGGTTTGTTGGCTCTTCAGAAGCACTGAGGGGCTTCGGAACTTCCGACCCTATGTCACCCTCTTTTGCACCTAGGACCTCCATTAGATGCGTTCTCCTGAACATATATGCTGTTTGAATAGCGTTTGGTTTCCCAGCACGAGGGTCTGCTCCGTTGTCCATGAGGGCACGTACTACCTCGTCGTGGCCCTTGAAAACTGCGCCTGCAACTATGGACTGACCCAAGTCATTCAATCGGTTGGGATCTCCTCCAAGTCGGAGTAAATCCTTTGTAAGCTCAGCATGGCCAGCATATGCAGCCAGCATCACAAGAGTATTCCCTGTAAATTATTGTAGTCAACGCTTCTGGGCAGACAGCAATCGAGAATACCTTTATCGTTCGTTAGGTTAACAGGCAAACCGGCCTCGATTGCTGACAGCAAGAGGTGAGAGTCTCCATTACGTGCAGCGTTGAACATTCGATGCGCAAATTGGAGAGTCTCAGCAGGCAAGGCTGAGACATCAGGCTTTTGTGTCGTCGTCGTCTGGTTTCCTTCAGACTGTCATCCAAGGTCAAACTGGAAATATGTTTTTGACAATCCACAAACCATTTGACAAATTGTGAAGCTAAGGCTTCAGGTTCCGGATGGGATAATACGGAATATTACTTAATAGGGTATGTATGTACTTACATAACGTTGCATTATTAATCATCCTCTCCTCCACCGCTCATTCCCGCGCTCCACACAGTACTCCCACTCCCACTGCCGCCTGCACTTCTCCGACTTCTTCTCCCGCCTACGTTCCTCGACGCAATTTCAGTAAACCCACTACTGCCTCCTCGCGCAATCTCCGCACTGAGCGTTCTTTCGCGTGCATCCAATGCGGCAAGGGAATTTTCCGCTTCAGCGCGTTCCAGAGCCTCTTGAGTGAGGTCACCTCTAATCCCAACTCCTGCCCGAGCATTCATGGTGCCGTTGTCCAGCGAAATCGAATTCATAGATGATGTTTCTGAATTCGATGTAGACTTTGTGCTGAAGAACGAAAGATGCCGATTGTTGTTATTGTTGAGGGGTGGGGTCTGAGAAGTGGGTATCGGAAATGCAAAGGAGGGAGACTGTTGTGTAGCAGGCTGTTCAATCCCCATCAATTTCATCGTAGCATTCAAACGTTCCCTTTCTCGTCGATCATCTTCATCCTCTTGATTATCCAGTTTGCGAGCTCCCGTTACAGGGCTAACGCCAGGGTTCAGCGTCAAGGGGCGTAAATTCGGGTCCGGCCTTTTCTCAGCCGAATTGAAGATGGAAAAACTCTTCCAATCAAACGACAGCGAGCGACGCTTTGCATTGGGATTCGGTGGGGTGATCCTGGGAGTTGTAGTAAGAGGAGAGTGGAACCGTGTGTCAACCGTCGGCAGAGGATTGGAAGAGGTTCGGCCCACTATAACAGATTGTGGTCGGTTCTTCATATGGGTGGCCGAAGACTTTGGAACACGAGGTGCTCCCGTCGTGGGCGTTTGAGGGTCTTTGTCGTAATCTATAGCCAGCACATGCTCGAAGCCTTCCTGCGCTATGATACGATCGATGATCTTTGAAGCATACAGAGATAAGGCTTTGTTGGCATCTTTGAGAGATTTGACTTCTGTTCGAAGAGCATCGATGTCATTGACTGGACCGCTAGTGTCCAATCCACTCTCAGATGATGATGATATTTTTCTGCTATCAGAGCCTTTCTTGGATCGCTTCGCCTTGCCATTGAGAGCGGTACGCTCCTCCACGTCATTACCCGCTAGCATATCTTTATTTTCTGCACGCCCAAGCTCCGCGGCAAGGTCCAGCCCGGGACCAGTTATAGGCAAATCGGCAAGTGATTCTCCTCGAGGCCCGCTCGACATTGAAGGAGTTCGTTTGCGACCCTGCCTGGCCAGGTGACGTGATGCAGGCGAGTCGATATCAGACTCTAAACTTCGCTCCAGCTGTCTTTCAAGGTTGTCCTCGTGTTCCTCGTCGACTCTGTCAAGAGTACTTCTGGCAGTGCTCCGGAGGCTACCGACATCAGCATCGTCTGCGCCCTCCTCGTCCTCATCATCCTCATCATCACCGCCGTTGCTGCTTCCACCTCCGACTTGCCTCATAAGGTCAAACTGACCACTGAGAGTTTTCTCCCTCAAGAGAATCATGTAACTTTCATTCTCCTCTTGCAGCTCGTTATTGACTCTTTTAAGGTCAATGAGCTGAGTTTGAAGAAGAACAAGTGTGCTTTGAAGGGAAGAATATGATGTCGAGAGCGTAGAAAGCTCTAATCTGAGTGAAGTCATCTCGGCCGGTTCAGCCTCTGCATCATGAAGATGCCGACGTGATATGTTTTCTGTCCGATGATTATTCTGTTCTTCTTCCTCGTTATCGGGCTCAACATCGGATTCTGGCTCCGTGTCAGCAATGTCAGGTTCAGGTGGTGTTCGAGGCTGTGTGAGGGACAGAATGCGGGATTTGAGGTGTTGTTCGTTGTCGTAGAAGGCCTGGCGCTCTGCTTCGAAAGTTGCCGTCTACAACATTGTAAGCTTGCAGGTCTCATTGCCAATATGGAGAATACTAGCCTGCTCATTATATCTACGATGGATATCTCTCTTTTCTTTCTCCAATTCTCGAACCTGAGTTCTAAGTTTATCCGATATATCTATTCGTTGAGCCAATTCGACTTCTGAGCGCGACTGCTCAGTGTAAAGTTCATTGAGACGCTGTTCTGTTGTATTGAGTGCCGACGTGAGATCGTCATTCTCCGTGGTGAGATTTGAAATAATTTGATCTTTATTTTGCAATTGAACTAGCAGCTTTGACAAGAATGAAAAGCCAGAGTTAATGTGTGGGTGCGATACACACCTGCTCCTTGTGGTCAGTCTCCTGTTTCAACAAGGTAGAAAGGGATTCGTGGAGTTCGCCATTGGACAATGACGATGTTGCCTTTGACGACGGTCGTCTAGCCGCGGATGCGGAATTCAAGGTTGATGGTGGACGCGAAGAGGCAGCAGATCGAGCAGTAGCACCTTTTGCGATTGAAGACGAAGGAGTCGGAGGGGTAGAAAGAGGACGCCTAGAGGTGGGTGAGGCTCGGACGGTTGCCATACTCCTTATGTGTGTGTTATAATGGAGGACGAATTGTGGTGCGAGGGAAGGGGAGCAGATCAGTGGAGGACTGGGTACCAAAGAAGTGTAGCATTCAAAGAATGGAGATGACAACGCAGTCACAGCGAGGCAACTGCCATGCTTGATGAGATCTGCTCGGAATCTCTTGATCAGGTATACTTTCACATTTCTCTCATCTTAACAAACTAATAGACTTCATAGCTGCTCACATCCGTAACCGATGCCAGCCTCCGTGGTGCCCACAATCTCAGTCGCGGAGATGTCGTTGAAATACAAGGACCCCCATCATGTGGCAAAACACACCTCATGTATTTCTTTCTCATTATCTGTATAACACCCGGTGAACGCCAGTCCATCACTGTTGGAGGTTGGGATAAGGGTGCGGTCGTCTTTGATATGGATGGCAGCTTTGACGTCATACGTTTCAAGCGTTTACTCCTCGGCCGTCTGAAACAGCTCTTCTCTTTCGACATCGCTCAGACCGTGGCCCAGAGATCATTAGAAAAGTTACATATCTTTCGCCCAACGTCTTCTACCCAGCTTGCCACATCGCTGACGCAACTTGGAAAATATCATACCTCTCATCTTCCTGGCTCAGAGATTGGACTAGTTGCAATCGATTCTATAAATGCCTACTATTGGCCTGACCGGCTTATTGCAGAACATATGCAATCATCTCCCGAACAACGGAAGACATCAAGTTCTACCTTTCCTCCCCTGTGCATTCGGACAGCTTTGTCTTCGCTTCGTGCGACCCACGCACCTGTGGTAATAATGACCAGCAGAGGCCTTCAACCTACTATGCATGGTGTTTCCGCCTTGGTCGATCCTCTGATCTTGACTCATCATATAACGCTTTCGACCCTCCATACGCCTCAATTCCAACGGTGCATGCCCGTTGCTACTGAAGAAAAACATCACCAGAATGAAGCGGTTGAAAGGGTGGATATTCTCGCATCAATGCGACTGCTTAAAACCTCCAGTTTGCATAGTTTTACTCTTCGTATTGCTGAGGATGAAGTTGTGGCCAGCCAGCCTGAGCATTTGTCTGACAAGCCCATCTTTTAGTGCAAGTACATAATAATAAGGTGTTCCATGAACTTCGCAAAGAAGTCAGGTGACCGAAAAACATGAAGTGTTTTTTTCTCAATAATGCCCAAACGAGGTGAAGGGTATCCTGGCTGTCCATGTTCAGGAGAGTCACTCTTACGCAAAGGTCGCATCTTGAACACTTTGGTATGCTGGCTTTGTGCGCAAACCGCTCCAGAGCTCTGAGTCGAACCGTGAGCTGTACAACTCCTACAACTGTACAGTACAAACACCCAACAGGAGAGGCGAAACAGGTCCACCCTTCGAGGGAGAGACACAAACACGTCTCTCCAGGTCACCAGAAGCCTCTATCTGGAAAGAAAGCAACACTTCCTTCTGAAGAGCTTATTTCCGCTGTAGACACGCTTCTGTCGCATACGACGAGCACGCATACGACGAGCAGACACCGCGCTTTGAAACGTATTCGGGAATCATCTGATCTTTCCACCGCATTTTCTGATCCTGAGCAAGTGCGAAAGATAGCAGAAGCTCTGGCACGCAGTCGTTCGTCATGGCGGTCATTTGAGGTCCTGAATCTTGCACACAAATTCGGATGCCGTCTAAAACAAAACGCATACGAGTGTTTGTGTCATCATTTTGCGAGTGTAAAAGATTGGCGCACTGTCCTGACCGCCGTATCGCTGGGAAAGCGTCACACACAACGGACTACGTCTCGACTGTTGAACTGGCGTGCGCGTGCTTTAGCAGAGAGGCAGCATTACACATTACTTCAAGGAGTTCTGGACGAATTCCGAGAGAACAATATAAAGCCTACTCGTCGAACATTCCATCTCATTCTTTCCGGTCACATTCGAAACCGCAGCCTTTCAATGGCGAAGCAATGCCTTCAGACTATGACAGAAGCTGGTTTTCCTGTTGATGCAGCTACCCATGCAATTGTCGCCACACATTACAGATCTTTGGGAACAGACTCGCAAGTACAAACCCGTTCCCTGGAAGCCTTGACAGAACTCCGGAGCACCACCGCCACGGCCGTCGTCAACAGTTTGATGCAGATGCGTATGGATGCACACGATGTAGCAGGTGCAAAACAACTGTTGTCACTCTTCAACCAGCGCTACGTTAGCGTCATATTCGATGCGATGTTGGCTGGAGGCGATCGGATAGTACAGAGAGAAAGTGCTATGCGTTCCACGCTAATCCCTCCGGATGCTGTGGCTTTCATTCAAGGAAATCTCGTTCCAAATGCTGCCACGTTCGCGATTTTCATCAATTATTTGGCAAAGGAATCAAATCTTTCTGGCGTGCTTCAGATCTTACAGAGCACGACGACGACGGGTGTCAAGCCTACCCCCTGGCTTGTATCGTCTGTTCTGTACGCTCTCTTCTCCGCTAGGCGAGGAGACCTTGCAGTGCGTCTTGTTGCGGGGATGTGCGACGCGAAACAGGTACCCTTAACGATGTTCAAGCCTCTGCTGTCGCCATCGTGTTCTTTGGATGAACCCCTTCCTTGGGTTCCATCTGATATTCCACCCACCGTTCGGGTGATCAATTCTTTGCTTAGAGGTGTTCTGAACATATATGGTCAGCGCAGCGCCGGTGTCGTCTTGCATATCATGCGCGCCATCAACCTTAAACCTAATGTCGCAACCCTGCAGATCATTATTACGCATCTCTCTAAAACAGAGCAAATCAAACCTGCTGTTCTTATTCGCCTTCTGCGGAACCTTTTGTCGCCGGCTCTGCGACCCACTCTCAGGCACTTACATGCTGTTCTGAGTTGTGTGCTACGTTATGAGAAATATCTCTTATATGGTCGTGGGTGGAACTCTACGGCTTCCCTGTTCTCGTCTCGTCCCGGAGCACTTCGCCGCCACTACCCTGAGAACCGGATATCTGGGGTGGCAGATTCTTTCCATCCAATAGCTGGCATAGAGTTGCCTCGAGGCCTTGCAATCCGATCTGTTGCCAAGTCTCTTCTGCAGTCCTTGTCTGCTCGGCGGATCACGAGTGACATGGTTACAATTGCCTTGCGCATTCAGCATGATGGGCTAGTCAAGTCTGATGCAGAATCTGCCAGAGAAGTCTTCAACGTCTTGCTGACTCGTGGAATCCATCCCAACGAATATCATTTCAGTGCACTTATGGAAGGTCTTGCTCGATCGGGCGATATTCAAGGTGCTGTGGACGTCATGAAGTCAGCTAAACAAATGGGTGTGGCACCAAACGTTGTCATGTTCACCATTCTCATTGTCGGTCATGGACGTCAGGGCAACCCGGATTTAGCCCTCCGAGCCTTTGAAGAAATGGTGTCGGCTGGGATTAAACCCGACGTTCCGGCTATCGATGCGGTTTGTGGTGCTTTTTTTGCTGTTGGAGCATACGCCATGGCGAAACGAGTGTTGATATCGTTATGGCCGCACATCCAACCTTTTCCAAGAGAACTGCGAGGAGCGTCTTTGAAGGATTTGGCTTCTGACTTTCGCTTACTTTACCGCAAACACGGTGTCGATTGGAAACCTCCAGCTAAGCGGGAACGACTATTCGTGCTCTGGAAGTTAAGACGTTTGCGGGAGGCATGGGTTCAGCTTCATATCCAAACAAGAAGCTCAATACCGAATCCCATCCGAGCAAGAAAAACGAAGCGAAAAAATATCATACTTTGACTTTGAAGATCCATAGCTTACAAGCTATGTGCTTGGTTACACTGTGCGAGCTCATAGATGGGTCAAAAAAATTTTGCAATTAGTCTTCTGCATTTACAGATCAGGCATCCTGCAGCCTCATTAACAATCGAGCTCTCGGTATCGTGCGTTTATGCGCATGCCTCCTGGTGTATATAAAGCTAGCTGGGAGGTTGAGAGCGAAAGATAAAGCACAAACAACGAATTCTGGGTGTAGAGAACAGTGAGGAAAGACATACCTCTGTGAAAGCAGTCTAATAAATATGAGAAGTATGCCTACAATTCCCCCTTCCACAGCCTAGAAACGTTAATTTATGCAAATTTTGCGTCGAGGAGACGTAACGCAGTCCGAACGGCCTCCGTCTCGACTTCACGCACTCTCCGCCGGCTACATCTCATCTGGACGTCCGGCTGCACCAGGGCAGGGGAGGAAGGTCCGTTTGATTGAGATCGGGCTCGCTCTTTCTCGTGATAATGAGCGTGTGGGTCAGTTAATAGTACGGGATCGTCGTCAGACAGGGAAGGAAGCTTGGGCGAAAGTATGCGCTCAGGCGTAGCCGATCCCAGTGCCGGAGAGATGACAACTTGGGGACCTGTGCACTTCGACCTGCGTGCAACGACCTCTGCAAGTAAAGAGAGATCGGCGAATGCGACGTTTGGGTGGGATTTGAGTTGACTCCAAGCATCATTTGTGGGTATAGTCTCCGGCTCACACTCGATAGAGACTGACGGGCAACAATTACAATCGGGAAATTTGACGCAGCAATTCAGTGGAGAGGTCGATTTGTCATTACTGAATCCTGAATTGTTCTTACAAGGACAATCTGCGCATGGACCCTGAGTAGCGATGGCCTCTTCGATGGCTGTGCAAAATGCTTTCCCGAAGGCATCATCTGCACATGCCATACAGTTGGAAGGTTCTCCTGAGCATTTGATAGGAGGTGTGCGCTGTAGAGGCAAAGGGGGGGCCGAACCATAAATAGAGTTTACACTGGATGGCAGCAGGCCACCACGCAGAGGAATAGGTGGCTGATAAGGTGGCAGGTTGTCTAAAATGGAGATATGATGCGGAGGCGCAATAGAACACGGTTCAAGGTGAATGGAAGTTGTATGTTCCAAGTTATTCGTCCTGTAATCATCTGTTTTGAAAGCCATCTTGTCAGCGACTTGTTGCACTGCAATCTCGCGACAAACGCAGGGAGTATCTTCGGTGCAGAACCCGCAGTCAAATGCTTGTGCATGGGTCAGCTGAAGTGGCTTGACGTTCGACGACAACTCTAAAAGGTCAGGTAGAGAGGTTTGATTCGGGTCAGGTCGCGTATCGAAGGGAAGAGGAGAGAAACGAGTCTCTAACGACTGATTAGAAGCCGGGGACGAGACCATCGACGGGGAAGATTGGGTATTTGATGTAGCCAGCTGGAGGGCTCGAACTGGAGGTGAACCAGAGCCAAGCCTTGACCTCTTGTTAGCAGGAGGGATTGCTACAGAGGGGTTCGAGAGCGGGGAATCATCCCTCCATCGCTTCTTGTCGTTTTCTGAGAGTGGCTCGTGTTCCTGTTCGACCTTTGAAATTCTCTCTCTGAGCAGCGTGTTTTCAAGACGAAGCGCTTCATTCTCCTCTTTGAGCCGCTTTGCGATGTTTTGCAATTGAACTGTGCGTTCAATTTCGCCTTGTTCATAAGATTGGACTCGAGCCTGAAGCTCAGCAAGCTGTGTCTGCTTCCTCTCTCGAAATGCACGCTGTGCAGCACTGAAGGAAGGTGTGTTAGCCAGGACATGTCCGTGATGATACGCAGAAGCACTTAACCGATTCTGGACGCGTCTTCCTCCACTGTCCAGCTGCTCGTACAAGTAATGTCAGGTCAACGAAATCCAGTAACAAAGTGTGCAGTTAGACAGACCTGCTCTTCCGCATCGACGGGAGAAACAACGTCCTTTTTTGGTTTGCGGCCTGGCTTTGGCTTTGGTTGAATGACCCATTCTTTGGATGCTATGAAAGGCGGTGGTTAAGAAGAGAGAGTTGCAGTAACCACAGTAAAAGCACGCGGTACCTGTAGCCCAGAGCGTCGGGGTTGAGGACGGGATATTGGCGTTGGGCATGGCTTCATGCGGAAAGAGGAAAGTATGGGAGAACTGCAACGTTTATTAATGGCGGATCGGTAGCGTAGGAGGTGCACCTTGTCTGATAAGATAATCTCCCACAGGGGCCACATGTTCCTATACCACGTGATCCTGCAGCTCACTGCCTCTTACCACGGAGTCATCCGAGGCAGTTGAAAGTGTAGAGAACAACCTCGGCTCCGGTTGTACTATGGATTAACTTTAAGCTCTTGACCAGAACTTGAATTCAGCTCGCCAAATTAGCGCCATTTCCATTCCTGGTATCACCGTCGGCTGCCCCAGCCTTATTTTTCACTCAAAGCGTGTCCATCCATATCTCAATGGAGAAGGATTTATGCATAAATCAAGTACTGCGTCCAACAACTTGCTGGTATGCGCCAACATGGGTGAGAACAGTGTGAAGATCAGCGGCTGTTCTATGACGGACTCGTTCCCACCACCACCCACGAATTGTCGAAACGAAAATAGAAGGCGCAACCACGTTCACATCTAGTCATCAGAAATCTCTTCCTCTATTTGGTCGATTACTTCATCAACCCACACCTCGATTTCCTCCTTTCCTTCCTCCGGCTCACGTGCCTGCTCGATCGAAAGGCTCTCTTCACTGAATTCCTTCGTACAAAGCGTGCGCCATGCATTCCACTCGTCCACGAGACGTTTGCGATGGGCAACCAATTCCGCGCTGACATTGCTTTCTTCCGCTGCATCATCTTCGTCGAATGTACGGCTATATTCTCGTAAATTCTTCCGTACTTGTCGTTGTTGTTCCTTAGTCAACAGCGTCGCAGGACGTGGTCGCCATATGAACTGTTTAAAGCGATCTTGAATCTGCTTGGTAAGTTCTTGACCGCGGAAATCCCAGATCGCATAGCCATTCTCCAACTGAAGGAACATTTTAGCACACTAATAGTCGGAGAGCCTGTGAATGCTCGCACCGTATGTGTCCAAGCACTGGCACTTGTAGCTAAATACCGACCGCTAGGATCCCATTCAACATCCGTTACACCATAGTGATCAGCAGTGCCTAGGAGTTGAATACCATTACCCCACTCCTCCTTGGAGGCTTGGCCCTCTCTGCGACCGGTGTCGTCTATGTTGAAATCGATGTCCCAGAACTCGAGTTCGGATTTGCTAGTGGACCCAACAGTGGCAAGAACCACATGACGACCTCTAGGTGACCACCGAATAGCATTGCTCGTTCGAGATGGCAAAACACCTAAGAAGTGTGAATCATCACTCCGTTATATTTATGAGCAGGACTCACGAAGAAGTCTGAAGTCATTTTTGCCATGGTCAAGTTGATAGAAACTCACATCAGTTTTAATAGTAATGCCAGGTCCCGGGTTGCCGAGGTTTGGATCATTACTCGAAACTATGGAGAACCGCTCGCCTTTAGGCTCCCACGAGAAGTCTGTTACTGTGTCTGAATGGAAGATTGTGAGATGGGTCGATATGTGACAACAAGTCATTAACCTTTGAGCTCGATGACCTCGACTGGATAGTCCTTTTCACGTACTCGGAAAATTTCAAGATTGCAGAAGATAGACTTCTTTGTTTTCGTGTGTCGATCTACCTTGACACAAAGGAAGTCACCTTGATTTTGCCAGTACAATTTACACTTGCATAACAACGTTAGCTAGCATTCAGACACTATCCAACAGGAACATACCTCGGTTACATTGAAGAGATTTTTCTGTCGCAAGATGGTACGGCTCGGGAAGCTAAGAAGAGTGACACGTGCTGGTTGATTCATGACTTCGGGAGTCCAATAAGCCAGCATATTTTCTCTGGTCTTCTTGCTAGCCTTGTTTCCAGCACCACTGGTTGGCTTGTCCGCATTTTCCTTATCCTTGTCACCAAGTGGACACCATTCGAAATCAACGACGCCTTCTATCTTCAAGCTTTTTTTCCCGTGTAAATACATACTAGGAAGCTCATGCACGCTGATCATTTGACCAGGCGTCACACGTGCGACGAACTTATCATCCGGGCTCCATTTGAGTGCAGGCCATTGCATTTGTTTTCTACTAACAGGAAGTTCATCATCGCTGTTAGTTGAGAACGTGCGAAGCAGATCTCCGGATTTGATATCCCACACGGCAACATTGTTACCTTCATCATCCGGTGAGAGATATTGTGGTCCTTGTGGGGCGCCCTCGGGAACGACGATGGGCTCGTTTGACCATGTGACGAGGTATTGTTCGCAAGGAGAGAAGTCGATGAGTTTCACAAGAGGGTGAGCAAAGCGCTGTTGAGGTTTCCATGAAGGTCCTCCCCACAGACGTACGCCTTGTCGATGGAGAGTTGCGATATAGGTACCTAAAGGAGACCAGGCCACATATAAAAAGTCTTTCCAGTCCTGTCAACAAGTTAAAGTCTCCAAAGGGATGTACTTGTTGATGCTCACAGGCTTGTTAGCTATTTCACATTGGGAAGGCTTCCCATGCCAATGAATTTCCACGTCCTCGCCTCGGTATGTGACATACTGGTCACGTCCTTGAGGGTCAGCAAGCCAGGCACGAAGATGTTCCTACACAAATTGCCAGATACTGCAATGTGTCGGGTAGGAAAGGAACAAACGCACTCTAGCTACAAAATCCTCCAATTCGGGCTCTACGTATGTCTCGTCCACAGCTGCAAATTTTTCAATATCGGTGAATCGATTGACTTTGAAAAGGTGCTTGGCATCAAATGGATGATTATGGAGGGCCGTGAGCGCCAGGTTGGCGTCGTCGATGGTACGGAAGTCCACGAATATGAATCTAGCTACGTTTAACCAGGATTATACAATCGGCGCGAAAAAGACACACCCTTTGCTTTTCCCCGTAGTGTCGACCCAAGGCATGTAAATATCATCGGGCTTGACCAAAACTCCCTTTCGTGCAAATTCCTTTGATATCTTTGCCAGCAGCTTGTCTAGTTTAGTCTTGTCGATAATAGGAACACCGTCGATGACTAGAATGTTGTCGAAGCTATCGTCATACTGAACTCGATATCTAAATATATTCCGTCCTGGTGTGGCCCTTGTGTAAATGCATGAAGTTAACCTACTTTTCCTCGATATCAAAGAAGTCGATGTCGTCGACAGTCGTTGCAGGCATTCTTGATCAGTGAACGATGTTTTTTTCGAGAAGTAAATTTGTGGTTGTTTGTCAACAAACCCTAGCAGTCCTATCCTGCAGTTGGACATTGGATGTTGCTCTCTCTGTGGAGAGTACAATGCTCTGCATATCTACGTTTAGGACACAGACATTATGCTTCCGCTGTTGTTGCCCGTACGCGTCGGAAGTCGCTGCCGAGTCACTCACCTTCGCCGCCGGACCACCTACAACAGTCTGAAGAGATCCAGACGCCCACTGTCGTAAATTCCACGAGAAAAATACCTACTAGGAGGCTCGCCAAGAAATTGCTTAGACCAAAGGAGGAAATAATATCTCACAGAAACCTCCTGGAACAGACTAAAGTACAAGAATATCTGGATTTTGTTGCGTCCACCAGCAATGCTGTCACATTGGCAGACATCGAGCGCTGCCGACCTCCAGAATACGGGGTTCCAGGCACATCCGAATACGAGAGCGATTATAATTTACTTCTTGATACTCTCGTTCGGTCATTCAGCACGAAACAATTGCGTCGATTTCTCCACTTATACCAACTTGACCTTCCTAAAAAAGGTACAAAATGGCATTATGCGGCGTCTATCATTGAACGTCAGTGGGGTTGGCCTTCTCTGACTGAAATCCAGAAACAGCAACGGGATTGGACTGAAGTAACTTACGCAAGTAGGTCACTTTTTGTCAAACTCGGATTCACGTTAACTGTGCCCTACAAGCATTTCCTTTGGATCCTCAACAAGCCTTTCTCATTCTTGGCAAAGGTTTGTTCTTGGGCATCTAAAATCCCTTCCTCACACTCAGCTCTACAGATGGCGCGGACCTTCTCTCTTTATCTTTAAGGCACAACGTACACGTCTCTTTTTCTGCCAATCCTCTTTCGTTAAAAGCAGAAGGATTGCGAGGCTCTCTGGACAACCTTAGTCAATACATCAATGAATTCAAGGATGTTCGTGGGTTTTATCGTCTTGTGATATCGTTAACGACCTACTTTGACGGTTAGAGCATAAAACACGACTATTTTGAATTGCCTTTTGGACGCACGAACGAGCCTGCCTTGCTCGAAAAAATCTCGCGCCTATCTGGTGCGTTTACCGAGAACGTGGGCCATGGGATGGTGTGTGTTACTCGGCTTCTCTGTGTTCCTTATCCATGAATCACTGTTGTCTTATCAGATACGTGTGTCTTATAAAAGCGAGGATGTCAGTGCAGCAAATTTAGCAAAGAAACTCGCAACACGTGCTGCTTTCGAGGTAATCCACTCTTCGTTACTTACCGAATTGTATGACATTGCTCTCTCAGCTTGTCATCAAAGTTCCCACACTGGTCTATTCCCCTACTAGGGCTTTGAGTCGTGCGACCCCGCTAACGACCTTATTCCCTCATCGGTACTCCCTCTATCCCTTTTTACCCCCTCGAGCATTACCGTGGCTCGGCAATGGGCGTAATTTATTCAGATTGCGACGCGTTGGGGAATGGCTGCCAGTTGATACCAGGGACGACGGAGAGCAGGCTGGAGATCTAGTGGACAGATGTGGGATCGCTGTAGATTTCGTAGGGTAAGTCTGAACCCTTGTACATAAGTGTCAGTGTTTTACTTGCCTTGCTAGAGAAGAGAGTGACATTAGGGATAGACTACTGAACCAATGTTCTGGGCAGCTTGAGGGTGCAGATGGTACCAAAAGAGTCCTCGTTGCATCGTACGTAGTTGATCCTAACGTAGGGCACTTCCTAACAAACCTTAGTTTTGGCCATCTTCTGATTCCATCTCCTTCAACTAAACGAGTAACCCTAACATCTCCTTTAGAGGGCCGTTCGGATATTTCTAATATTCTGGAGTGGGTGAAGAGCCACGGAGTCAAGCCAGAGTTCGTTCCAAGGTGCGACTTCTGCCTTACTACGTAAAGGTGAAACTGAAGGTCAGCAGTTTGCCTGTTCCCCTTCTCAATACCCCTCCGGCTGAGCAACGATTTATTCATCGCCTCACGTACGGCACCCTTCCAGCAACAGGGGGTGAGACAGGCGCCCCACAGATACCAACGGCTCTGAAGTTCGAAGTCACGCTTGGCTTGTCCGACACTAAATCTGCCTCTGCAGGCGACACTGCTGACCTCCCTCAACGCAAATCGTCTGTAAATAAGATCATTGATCTAGCCCCTATGTGCTCGATGGGACCAGAAGCCCATTTAAACTTGATGATACCCGACCGGTTCGTCTAAGGCACCTCCCTCAGCAGAAAGTCTGACACTGTCCTTACAGATCGATGGATATTCGCTTTTCCCTTTTTAATTACTTATCGTTGTCACAGGACAAATGGCCGCAAGGACTGCAAAATTATTTTTGCGACCTGCAAGCCTTGTCGGTATATTTCATTTTTATTGCAGTATCCCAAAATTTGATTGATCCATGCTCAGCCTGTCGGTCGCGGAAGGATCGTCTCAACCAGACGCGCCGCTGATTCTTGAGCATCAGGATGTGACCTATGTGCTTCAATCTAACTCCAGCATACGCCAATCTTCGGAATTGGTTTCTCCAACGGTTTCTAGCTTAGATGCGCACCCGCATTTCCATACCATCAGTGAGAGCAGTCTGGATCTGGAAAGCAGCCAGAAATCTACTATTTGCCAGGCATGCCAATTGATCTTGTTTACATTTCTTGACTCAACCCATTTTCCTAGGTAATATGCGAAGATGCTACATCAGATGCTGCTTGGACATCCTTCTTCAACAACTGCGAGTACCTCGCTGCTTTCCGTCAAGACCGTCGTTTGGAAGCGTAGTAAAGACATAATATATTATAAACATCATAATATCAATCAAAAGCGTGCAGTGAAAATCATCAAGTCCGTGTACGTTTTTTGTTCGCCTTTTCTTTACGCTTTTTCGACCGAAGCTAGGGGACACGTCATAAGATAAACCAGTATGCAACTTGGTATGAACACACCTCTTTCCTCATTCTGGCGTCGACCATGGTATACCTTCCCTTGACGCCTTTCGGTCGTCCTTTGATGCCCTTGTGAATACCCTTCGCCACCACAACCTTGACCTCCGTTTTCTTCTTGTGACCTGACGCCATGCCCTTGTGCATCAACTTTTCTATCTGCTGAGCCTTCTCGCGCTCTGAGATGTCAGAGGTCGCATTGACACCTTCAGCCTTCTTCATGGCTTTCTCTAAACGCTGCTGCGCTTTGAACTTCTTGCGTGCCTTGGCCTCTGCAACCTTTTTGATCGGTCGCGCGTCCAAAGCTCGCTGTTTTTCGCGAAGCGCAGTTACAGCTTCTTTTGTGATCGGCAGGTTTGGCTTATAGAACTTAGACTCGTCGTCTAGGAACCACGAAGGCAGACCCTCTTTTGAGTTCAAGGAATACCTGTTGAATCCGTCATTGATAAGATTGGTTTTCGTTGTCTGGCGATTGACAAGCTGCTGGGCAAGCGTCACAAGTTCTGGAGTATCTAGGCCACGTCCTGGAATGCAACGGACGGTGAACAAGAAAATAAGCAGAATAGTAAAGAACGTACCCCTGATCTCGTTGGTACTATTCCCCATACTCCAAAGGCTATGAACCTCTGGTCCTGGAGCAACATGAAAGTCATCATCGTCTTCTGAGGTAGCCTATAGATTGATGAATATCAGAACACCAGTTAAGTTGTGGTCCTCACAGCATCTTCTGAATGCGTCAGTCGACGATGCACATCAACGGACATGTCATCATCGTCGCTGTCTTTCCCGTGTTCGTCCTCATCCCCATCCTCATCGTCGCTGATCACGTCTGCACCGTCTATGCCTGCAAATACACCTTGGCTGAACCAGAGTTGGGCAGCCTTGCTGACCGGGATCTTAGGCCCCTCGAGCTTTGTAACCAGGCGTGGTCGCTTTGAACTGTGAGAGGTATCGTCTTCCTTGTATGGTCTTTTCCTGGCTTTGGAAAGAGAGGTTTCCCCATCGCTGTCACTTTCATCTGATGACAAGTCGCTTCCGTCCTTCTCATGCCAACCACCAACGGAGGATTCACCATCGTCATCTTGTTCTTCCTGAATCCCATGCCACTCCTCGCGTTCTGTGTTTTTTCGTCTGGCTTCCATGATTTTATATTTGGCGTCCCGTTCCCGCAACCTATTTTGGTAGGCATCGTAAAGCCCATCCAATTCTGCTTCCAACCCCATCACCTTGCTCTCTCTCTCCTGATCCGAGTCCAACACTGGATCGCTCTCGCTTCCATTCTCTTCCGTCTCATGATCATCGCTCCCGTCGTCGTCGTCATCGATTTCTCCCTTCCGCAATGCATTTTCTGCCCGCACGAGGTCAAAAACGTCATCCTGTCCCAAGACAAGAGCCGCATCTTGCTGTTCCAAGCCGATATCTAACGGAGCAGTCATCTGCAGCTGCATGCGTTGGATGGTTCGGGCTTTAATCTCGTTGGCGCGCCGTCTTTCACGCTTCGTCCGCGCAGCCGCCTCGGCGTTGAGGCGCTCCAACTAATCACAGACAATGAGCAGATATACAGCCACTTTCGATGAGCATACCTCTTCAGATATTTGCTGTTCCTCATCGAGCTCCTCGGTTATTTCGACAGTTTCGGTCAGTTCTTCGGTAGTTTTAACCTTATTATCTAAACCAAACTGTGGTGGAAGGGTAGTCAACAAAGTAATGGAAAGTGGTAGAGTTTGCTTCAAACTTGCCTCTTCGCGAAGGGCGAGACGCCATTTTAGTAGTGTTTTGAAGTCGCCTTTACCAAGGACTTTCAAGTCATTACAATTAGCCTTGACATCCTCGGAGGTTACGCCGAGATTCAACCACCTTGAAGTGATTGACTCAACAAAAGAAATGACATTCAAAATAAATTGTACATACTCTCTTTCTTCCTCAGTTCCAAAAACGATTTTATTGGCAGTACCGAGTAAAGCAACTGGATCGCCGCCTCTCACGAAATCCTGTGCCGAAATCGTTTTGAAGAGAGTGTAATCTCCATCAGCGTACCCATCTCGCTGTCGTCGCTTCTTTTCAGGCTGGAAAACGTTTGCTTGAGCGTGAACAGCAGACGGATCTTTGTTTACGCTAGGCTCCGCAGCAGAAATGTCTTTGAAGACATGGGCAGGATCAAGGAACTTGGGATCGATGTGTTTTGGTGCCAAGAAGTCGCGACAGACAACAAAGATCTCGGCGGAGACATTTCTAAATTGTCTTGAGTTATCTCCGAATATAACCAGGTGGAAGACAGGTATACCTGGATGATGGGGGCTTAGTTGCTTCAACTTTACCAAATAACTGGTTGAAAACCCAAAGAAGGTTATTGTAGTCGGCACTGCGGAAAACTTTGGTAACGAAGACGCCTCCTTTGACAAGGAATTCTACGGCAAGTTTGAGGCTCATCAATACGAGTTCCGATTGACTGTAGGCATCTTGAACCCAAGCAGTTCCAACGTTTGGAGCGCCATCATGAAGGACGACATCTGCTTTCCAGTCCTTTACGGCACTTCGGATGAGATTGCGACATTGGGGGGTGGTTATATCGGAAGCAAAGGTAATGACGTGAGGGATGGGCTTTATTGGCACGAGATCAACACCTATCGAGGTGGATAAGGAGGGAGGAAGAGAAAGGACAGAAAGAACTTGCCGACGATGATACTGTTAGCAGGCATGTACTTGGTGGCGACCTGAAGCCAACCTCCGGGAGCAGCACACAAGTCGATGATGCATCTTGCGGACTCCAAGAAGAGAAATTTTTTGTTCAACTGAATGAGCTTGAACGCAGAACGAGCACGATAACCTTGTTCTCTGAAGCAATGAGTGTAAGAGAAGAGAGAAAGAGGAGAAAGAGGGATACTTTGCAAGCCTGTAGTACTTGTCGAGGCGACCTTTGCCGGTTTTCTTGTGAGATTTGGCCATCGAGCAGGGAACACGTGATGGGCGCGTCTGGTCTGGACTTGTCTTGTGTGTTTGTCTTGTCACAGAAATGTCTGCACAGCGCTGCGAGCTCGAGCTCGAGTTCTTCACTCCTGCTGCCTCTTCTTTCAAACCAAGGCCCTATACTCCTGTCAAACACAATCCTTCTTCGTTTCGCCCCGCCCTCGATGCACATCCCCCTCCCATGGATCCCCACCCTTCCGACCCAAACGTCCTTTTCATTCATCCCCCATTCAACGCTTTTCCAACCTCTCACCTTCATCCTGGCGGTCTGACCTTTCAACTAATGACTGAAAATCCTAACTGGTTCCTCGACCCCCACGATTTTATCTCCGTTCAGAATTCCACCACAAACATAATTCCTTATCCTCCTCATCTAGAACCTCCCCGCGGCTGGTGTCCAGCAAAGAAGAAAGTTCTCAAAGATAGAGGCTCAGATGGTTGGCCTGATGGTGAAGAGCCACGCCTTAGGTGTACTTTTTGCAGAAGAACTTACGCGGGTGTCAACGCCAAGAGCATGTGGAGACGACATATCTTTGAGAAACACAACATCCCAATGTCTAACCGCCGCGATGGATCCGACCGTCCCCGTGGACGAGGTTCAAACAGTATGTAGAGTCGACATCACTCATCTTCATGCTCTCACTCGGTGCGTTCCAGAGGAAAACAGGCACAATCTCGATATAGCCCCCCAAATTGATTCTCTCAATGTCTCCCGCAAATCAAAATTCCGCTCTATTTTTCCTGCCACAGCCGAGCCCCGCAATCGTCGGCGGAATTCTGTCAAGGAATGCCACAACACCCTTCCTCTTTCGGCTGCTCCCCAATCTGATTCACATCAAGACGAGCGAGAAACCCACCACTCTCCTACGCATGCCCTTCCTCTTAGTCCGCCATTGACTCCGCAATCATCAACGTCCCCTGATCCTATCCGTGCCTCTTTTGACCCTCCGACACAGCTTTCTACTCCTCTCACCGTCGTGCCACCTTCCCCGTACGATCCCCTTCTCACACCTTCTTTTCGACACTCTCCTCCGCGTCTTCCTTCTGATCAGCCATGGCGTTTTCCCAGTCCAAGCCATCCACTACACTCGCGAGCACGGGAACTCTCCTTGAGCATGCTTATTCGCGAAGTGAATAGTCCCGTGATGAAGGGGTTGCCTGCAAGTCCTGGTATGACACAACCTTCCCCTGTGCCCGCCTCACGCGTCCTCAAAGCAAAGCGAAACATTTTTGAGGCGGACACGCCTGAAAGTGTTGCAAAATCATTAGGTCTATCCCCTCGGGCTTTGTTTCTGGACCAGTCACTCACACCCCTCGGAGTTCGGCTATTCTCCACTAAAACACGACATCGGATTGCAGAGTCCCCTCTGCATCGCAGTTCAACCCCTGCTGCAAAAGACCGTGCACCATCGGAATCAGCCGATAACTGGCTTTCAGAAACCTCCCTCATGTCGTCTTCTTCGAGTCTTGACACCTCCGAACTCCTGACAAGTGGTGATCCCTTCGTTACCATGTATTCATCGTGGGGACCCATCGCCCACTATGAACATCAAAAGCCCCAAGAGCTCCCGAGTTCACCACCCAGTGGTCCAGAAATCGATAGTCCTGTTTTGAGAAATGCCGCACTCCCGCACGGTGTCGGCCTTCTAGTGCCATTCAGTCTTCCGGAGGATACCCAAAGTCTTGTCACCCAAAGTCCTGTCACCCAAAGTCCTGTCGTTGACGTAGGCGGTGACTTTACAGACATGCTTACGTGTCCTCTCCTAGAAGAGGAAGGCAATAAGACCACGTCTTCAGCGGTAGCTGACAATAACAAGGCGAATTGCCACGCGACATCGCCACCAAAGAAGAAGAGGAAAATGACCGTCGACAATCATGATTGATTCTTACAACTCCTACAACATCCCTTTTGCATCGCTATGCTGTGTCCTGTGCTCTGAAGTCCCACTGGTGAATGTTCTCATGTCATTTCTGGTGTATCTATTGTGATTCCATGTTCCCTTCCTCTTTACGCTATTTTATCCTCTTGACGTTACTATTCTCGGAATATCATATCTGTGCCATAAATATGTTCTTCTATGTCTTGTATTGCGTACACATCAGCTTGTAGAATACTACGCCTCGTTGTTGCCTCATTGATCAAAACCAGACCGCACATAGGTAGCGTGAGAAAATTGATCACAGGAACGTACACTCTTTGATCCTGATTGACTGACCATACAACCCTGCTCTTATTACTTTCGTCCTCTCGGTTTCTTCGAGATTCCTAGCCCAAGGTTTAGCGTTCTCCTCATCATATAACAAGTGTATCAATATCGTTTCTACCAGCCAATCTCACGCCGAAATTATATCCAGTCTTAGGCGTTTCGAGTTGCCTCGATCAGCAACACGACCTTACGACGCCAAACCTCTGTACCTTAACACCCCGTAAAACAGAATGCAGGCCATTAAATGTCCGTGTTACGCTTGAAACATCCGGGATAATCAGCTAACTATGGTCCCAGGTGTTGTTGTGGGAGATGGTGCTGTAGGGAAGGTATGGATCAGATAATATGCACTGTGGTCTAATATTAATACAATTTACACCGTTCAGACATGCCTTCTCATCTCTTATACAACCAATGCTTTCCCAGTAAGTACTTCTTGTGACATGTATCCAACTTCTCTAATGGAAATCCACCGATAGGGAGAATACATACCCACTGGTGTGTTGCTGCTTAGAGTACTCCTCCATTTCCATTCTGATAAGCTCCCACAGTGTTCGATAACTATTCCGCAAATGTCATGGTAGATGGAAAGACCATTTCTCTCGGTCTATGGGACACGGCAGGCCAAGAAGATTATGACCGACTCCGTCCGCTTTCTTACCCCCAAACCGATGTATTCTTGATTTGTTTTTCTCTCGTCAGTCCTCCGAGCTATGAGAACGTCAGGACTAAGGTAGAGCTCTTCGCTATACCAAGATTGGCATGCTGATGCCGGTTTCAGTGGTATCCTGAAATATCCCATCATGCTCCTTCAACATCTGTAGTGCTTGTTGGTACCAAGCTTGATTTGCGCGAGGATCCGGCAACGATTGAGAAACTGCGAGACCGGTAAGTTTCACCCGTTCTACTCAGTATGCTTACGTTGTCGATAATTTACAGCCGCATGTCACCTATTCAATACTCGCAAGGTGTCGCGATGTGCAAAGACATTGGAGCGGTGAAATACCTCGAATGTTCAGCCCTGACGCAGAAGGGTTTGAAGACAGTTTTTGATGAGGCTATCCGGGCTGTTTGTGAGTGCATACGTCACGATTCCATCTATTCATTTAACATTGGATCACAGTGAATCCCCCTCCGCAGGTGAAGAGGCCCAGTGGGAATAAATCTAAGTGCATCATCGCATAAGTATCTTATACAGTTGAATTTTTCTTCTTCTGCGGAGGTGGTTTGTATCACCGTATTATATTACGCCATTTATGTCCTTGCTCAAACGTCCTTTACGACCATATGCCGTTTCTTTCTTAGCAAGTTTTACCACCATAGATGCCAAAATGTGCCGACAGTAGACCAACCCTAGCTGATACGAAGGACCCCTTCTAAGGCTAAGTCCAATTTCTGCGACTTCTGTCCGGACACGGTTGGGCGATTTCTTTCGAATTGAACCTAGAACCTCAAGCCCAAGAGACACGAAAGCGGTAGACTCGGAAAATAAGCTCGGCGGCCAATTCAGAAGTTTCTCGGGCCCGGACTGGCAGACGAACGGGTTGTCGGGTCAAGCCTCAAAATTTGTGTTGAAAATTATGGTTTCAGTAAAGATTTAGGCCACCTGAAATGGGACGTTTCAAGGTAGCAACTCACTAAAATAATTTTAGGCACAGTTTTAGCTAGCCTGAAGCATAACAACCATTGCATATGAAAATCATAAAAACTCCTTATTATCATGTCGGTAGAAATACATTTCATAGTCTAGCTTAGTTTTGTAGAAGGCTGATGGTCATGCAATACGCACTGATATCTACAGGTATTCAAGTTTCTATCCTGTCCATCAATTCAAGTTAAAATTGCGACTCTGCGAGTGCTTCATAGGCTGCGAGTCACAGGCCTGCGGTAAGCGGTGGCAGTATACCAGTTATGATAACATTAAACAAACAGCCCGCCCAGTTCCATCTGCCAGTGCATGCCAACAACACTGGCTCGGAACTTTTTGCGTTGCCCAGCACCGGTCGCTTGCAATTGGGCCTCCCGCCGTGATCATGAGTCCAGTGTCCAACCCACTGCCCATCATATATCATCACCAAGAAAGATGTACATCTCCAGCGCAGCCTTGACCTGTTCGACCTGTTCGACCTATTCCCTCGTTTGTTTCTGCTTTCTGGTCACTTTTGCATTCTTTTCACCCCGTCGACATCTACTTAGCCTGCGTCCGTTCGTATCTCGATTGATTGAGGACTGATTCTACTGCGTGCGTCGCTTGATTCTCAGTATGGAATTATACACAATGATATGTTAGTTCCGTTCATGAGCTCAAATCAGAATCATGAATCTGAACGGTCTTCTCTGGATGTCTCTACGCTCTCGTACGACACATACGCATCTACCTTCGCCGATGGAGAATCCTCGTGGTCTTCCCGGTTTCCGACCCCGCCTCTTTCAATACCAACAACGCCTATTTCGTCTGCATTTAGTATACCGTCCGTGTGCGGAAATACTTCTACCGTATGCAACACCTTGCAAGTCCGGGGATCGACAGCTCCACATCTCGGAGGTACTGGCTTCCGTTCCAATGCGACCTCTGCACATCAATCACCTGCATATCCCTTAAGATCTCACCAACCACCCACCTCGCACGTGCCGTCACCACATGATTGGCATGACGGAGTGTCCAGCATCACAATAGATACCATACCTGAAGATCGGCTGCTGTCTACCTCATTCATCACATCTCTCCTCGAGGAGAATGCGGCCATCCGGTCTGCCCAACGCGCCTCCCGTCATAGTGAAGCCTTCAGTGGCTTCTCCGAAATTTCCTACCCTCCGGTGGCTTCTGCATTTTGTGATATTCATGTCCAATTTTCACCATTGCGAACACGTGTGCTGCAACAGTCTAGATGGTGTCCTAGTGCCTTTACGCCAATTATACAATCACCGAATCGTCTTTCTGGGGATTCGGCGAATCAAAACTATGGCATAAATGCTGCCGCCTCAGATGAGTATCCCCCGGAGCGCCCTCACGTAGCCCATAACCGACAAACACTACCCTCCATCAGAAGCTTGATACCTTCCTGGATATCTCGTATTTCCTCCAGTCGATCTATCAGACGTGTCATGGCCCGGAGAACCGTGCGGCCTTTACCTCCCGTTCCCATCTTAAACCACACCTGCATAGTGGAGACTGATGATCGAGAAGCTGACGAATTCGAGTCTGTGAACCCAGTTCACCGTTCAGTGATAGTTGACTATGGTGGCAATCATTCTCACCGAAGACGCAGCTCTCGTTTTGTTACAGATAAGGAAGAGCCAGTTGGCGAATCTATTGCCGTAGGTCTGGAGATGAACTTCGTTCAACCTAAACGAAGTCCCCAACCAGGGCGACTTTTTTGTGGTCAACGGCCATGGTGTTTTGATACGCCAATGGTTAAGTGGGATTTATTGGTTCAAAATCAGAAACGGACGTTTGTCATTCTATTCGTCTTCCTTATGGTGGTCCTTGCCGCCGTCGGTACGACACTGGGAATCGTTTTCCAAAGAAAAGGTGCAATTCCTTTGTGTTCTGCAGGCCTTGCTGGGGCCAAGTGTGACTTAAGTCGGTAATTTTTCTGGTGATTAGAACTTCTCTGACCCTTTTGCATCAAGATGCGACATGTGTTTGTACTTCAACTTCTCCTGGAAGATGCGATGGTTTAGCTCAGAATATAATTGATCTCATTCCAACACTAAATCAATGTTTCCTCACCAACATGACACCCAGTGCGGTCTATAATGGCATCTGGCTTACCCAGGGTGCCCTGGAACGGAGTAATTGTACATCCCAGTCATTGTTGGTTGATGTAGCCCCTGCACTCAATCCGCGAACGTTGCCTAATGTCACGCAGTGGGCACAAATCGCTCTGCTCTGGAATGTGATCGAATCGCAGGATATTCAAGCCGTAACGAAATTGCAGAATTTCATTCAGAAGGCTCCATGGAACATATTTGGTCAATCGGTCGAGAACACGTCTTTCTCAGTTCTGGTGTCAGGGTACACGTTCAATTTCGCGATCCAAAAAGTAACTCCGCCAAACACATCATTTGTGCTGCAGAGCCAACCGACGAAGACTCAGTTAGCGCAAGTTGGATCTGGTGCTCACTCCGTTCTAGACCGTATGTACAGCTTTGCCGTTGGTAAGGCAATCTTTTCCTCACATATCATAATACTCATCTACCTACCTAGCTTCGTCCACGCAGCACCAAATGGCCTTGCAAAATTACTGGATCGCTGTTCTTCAGCAGCGGCCGGCGGACCTGCCAATCTTCATCTCAGCCCTGAGCGCCTCCCCTGTCTTACTTCCTTTCGATGCCAGACCGTCACCACAAACCGTTGCAAGCCTCCTGACAGTTCCGGCTCCTTCATCTTTTCCACCTCCGCTGGGATGCTATCCAGGGCTCAGTTCAGCTCAGAAAGAGTGGATTGACTCGATCGAGGGTCCAGTATTTGGGCTCACACCGATAAACAATACAACTCAATTCGAACCGGCATGCTACCCGGACAGACCTGTGTATGGCGTTCTGGATGTACTGCGCCTGCGATTACCTTTCAGTGATTCTAGAACGGATGTCCCCAGACAAGCCGTTGTTTTGAAGCGTGACGTTGTCCCGCGAGTTTTGGTTCACAGCGGGGAAGCTCTTAGTTTGCTGCCAAATGGCAACATGATCACGATTTCTGGAGAGCAACGTGATCCTCGCCAATATGGAGTGCTGGGGAATTTTGACCATGTTGTTCTGAAATATTTATCTTCCATTTCAGACATCAATGTTGCAATTGCGCTTGTGAAGTATATCCTTGGATCTGCCTCCACGCCTCCAATTCCTCCGACTAATTCTTCCATCCTTTACGAGTCACTCCCTATGATCCCAGTGATGGAAGTGGCAGTATTTGGATCAATCGCCCCATCCGACATCGATTGGGTTGTTTCGGCGTTCAGTACTACCTCTGGCTCCCTTTTCTTTGGTTCTACTCAAGGAGGGGCTCTTCGAAGTTGGGCCATCACGGGATGTGGGAGCATGATTGCGTGGTCAGAAACAGCTCTGTCCCCCCTTGTTGTTCATGACCGTAATTTATCAGATTCAGTCTTCAATCAAACATGGACAGCGGTCTCGACAGCTCTGCATTACAACATATCTGGAATAGGCATTGCCAACATTACAAAAGTGTTTGGACAATTTCACATGTTTAGTGCCTGATACCTCTTATACAAGTGTAGACATATATATGACCCAATTCAATATGATATGAATGCGTAGCCGCTGTTTCCGGGTCCCACGTGTTTTGACTTCCCGATCATAGTGAAAGTCCGAATCTACGGGGCTCGTACATTCCAGCAGCAAGCAATATGCCTAGAGTCTCACAATCTTCGACGAACCGCCCTTCACCTTCAGATCCTCTTACTAACACAGGTACTCATCCAAATGTTCTTAAGCGGAATCAAGTACGTCTTTGCGCACTCTGAATCGCTTACATTTCTTACTCTGCTTTAGGCATGTCATCAGGTATCTTTATTTCGAGAACCTCAACAGCGATTTGAGCTAATTATCATCGAATGATTAAGTGTCGCAGGAGAAAGCTGGTGTGTTCTTCAACTTGATACCGAATACAAACACAACTGACGCTCGCTAAAGAAATGGTATTCTCATGTTAGTTTAGGTGGAACTGTGTTGATAGATGCCATTATAGCGATGCCAAACGACCCTGCTCCACTTGTGTACGCTCCCATGCCCATGCTACAGCCCATGCTCCCCCAGGCACAAACCTTCCACCGAGACCAGAGTGCACGTTCGACGATGGTGATTGACCTTCTCACTTGATAAAGATCTTCAACCTCACCGCACTTTGAAGTTGTAGAAAGCAGCACTACCTCAACTGATGGTCCCAAGAGTAGATATGAGAAGCTGGAGAATCGAATAAGTTCGTAGCTATGTTGAGGTCTAGTCGCACGCTGACTTTTGTTGACTTAGATGAATTGGAGACACTGCTTCTTCAGAAAGAAGCAGCTGATAGTCCAAGAGTGTCAGTGCAATCATCAGATGCGCTGTTCTCAGACAGACCTCTGGCACGCTCGGGGGCTGAAGCATCTCCGAACGCAATGGGTCCAGTCCACAATTTCAACACATATTCGTCTGCGCTTCCGCCTAGCCCAAGCTCGACTGTCATCGGCTCTTCTCAGCTTCAAAACGACGTAGAGTTCTCTCAGCGCAATCAATCACATTCCCCTCTTCAGGATTTGTATTTATCTGCTTCAGCTACTGGCAGCACCTCTGCTAGACCTCAAACAGATTCATCGTTTGGACTGGATGTCATATGGCCGAATTGGCCCCCCAATTTGCCAGGGCCGGAGCTGCTACGCCACTTGTGAGATATCTGATTATTGATTATCTATCTTGTGGTATTAAAAGCTTTGCAGAGTCGAAGTGTTCTTTGTCTTTCATCCTCATGCCAATCGACTCTTCCATGCGCCGAGCTTTATGAGCACTCTTGCGTTACCTCCGAGCCACCCTAAATTTCCATCTGCCCCTGTTCTTCACGCTATATGTGCAATAGGTAGCCTCTATACGGCTGCAGTTACTTCTCCTCCCCTTCCAAATTTCTCGGAAGTTGCTCCAGGTACGCGTAGTATCACTGCATACCAGATTTCACCTCATAAAAGCGAGAAGATGAGATCTTCTTACTAAGACATCGTATCAAGGAACAACGGCCTGACTCGTTTGCTGAACAACAAGCTCAATACGGTCGTGAAACTGCTGAACGCCTGAACTCATTAGGGGAGGATTTGTTTCAAGTGCTCCAAGGTAATGTTCGCCGCGCTGTTGTTGCACGTCAATCAATGCACTTTACACTTAGCCAACATAATTCTGACTTGGTTCTATTGGTCTCACTCACGGTCAGTATCATTTCTTCACTTTGATTTACTCTATGTTTCTTATTATCATTTCGAATTTGCTAGATGGGTTGATGTAGATACCTCTTCTATGGTTAAAATTTGTATCTCATGTAAGGTTTCAGGTCTTTCTTGCCTCTTCCTACTCTATTCGCCTTACTGTTCCGCTGGGACTAAATATGTGCCCGCCATTTCATTCAATTGCAAAATCAGAAAGACCCGCCTCAATCATCCCCCCCGCTCGAACCGTCATCGAAGACGAAACCAGAAGAAACGTGTTCTGGTTAGCTTATGCCACCGAGCGTGAAAGTGGATGTGGGAATGGATGGGCACTCAGTATCGACGACCAGGATATCTCTCAACTGCTCCCAGTCCGAGGTGATCAGTTCGAACAAGGTGTAAGGATATCACACTAGCGGTAAATCTATTCAATTCTGATGCAGATTCTCACAGACTCTAGTGACGCCGCGTGAACGTCAATGGGCTCATACCAGAGACCTTCTCCTTAACCACCCCGAGGAGCAAACAGATTCCTTTATCCTGTACATTAAGGGAACCATCATGATATGTGGGTGCTCATATAAGCCTACTTATATGTTGCTGAATGTCCAGTTATCAGCTCAAATAAAAACTTTTAATTCACGATTTAGGGCACGACACTTTGCGGGTGATGTTGCGGTACAAGCAAATCCATTCAGCGACAATCTTCAATCCAGCGAGCCCATCGATCCTCGTGGCTCACAGGCATTTATCGAGTTGGACAATGTAGTCTCTTCCTTCCGTGCATCATTTCCGAGTCATCTCAGGAACCCAATTGTCAACAATGTGGTCGATAATCATCTCTACACAGCTTGCTTGATGCCTCATGTGTAGGGTCACCTGTTAAAGTGAGAATTTCTGCACTTACAAGATTTTTAGTGCGACCATAGTGTTGCATGATCCTCATGCGGAAGTACAACGATCCGGCTGCATATCTGCACTCAAGATCCTTACAGCGGCAAGGGCCATCCTTGACTTGATATACAATGTTTGGTCCACAAGTTTTGACATCACCCTTCTTGATTCATTTTGCTCGGTGAATATTTTTTACTTTTCTCTGGATTTTCATTGACCTGTCGTTGTCTTAGTTTTGCTGGTTTGCGGGAGGAAGAGTGCTCGTCCGATTCCTCCAGGCAGCTTTGGAGGCTAAGAGCATGGACCAGGTTTCAACGTTACGTGCAGAACTGGACTTCGTGCAGTCAGTCATTCATTTTCCTTAAGCTTCAAATAAATGAACAGTTCTGTTTCCAGGGCTGCAATTGCTAAACTTGGTCAACGTATTCCCCTGGCCTTCCGTTTCGCCAAAATGCTTGAAGACCTCATACTTAAGCGGTGTGGATCGGCAATTGGTGTACCAGCACAAATCACATTTCCACGTCCATCAATGGAGCCGGCGGATTTTCAGACCTTCTTTGAGGAGAATTGTAATCGGTTTCCTGATGCCTGTCTGCCCAAAAGCTTGCAGGACTCTAGCTCATTCTTTTGACTCCTGTGAATTCATTAAGTAGCTTATTCTACTTTCGAATCAGCACTTCAATTTATTTAGTATGTATATAACTACCCTGTATTCCACTTTCCTGATGGTGTTGCACACATTACATAACGGTTTCAGCGGTCCATCCAAACACTCGAGAACATTGTCATCGCTATGAGGGACAGGAACTTGAGAGTAGCTGTTCTGGGACCTCTTGGAACTTACACTCATGAAGTGAGCAAATCTGTTAATCATCCATTTCTCTGTGGAATCAAGCAGATATTAGGCTGCGTATAAACGATTCGGTGCAGAAGCTGAATATAATGAGCGAGAAAGGATCAGAGGTAACTTTACTTCTCATTGTGCCGAGCAAATTCTAATGCTAAGATTAGATGTTTTTGATTCTGTATCGTCCACGGCTGATTTGGGTGTCGTGCCTCAAGAAAATTCGACTTTTGGGACTGTCATCGAAACATACGATAACCTCCGTAGCCCTGATGCTAAATTCGTCCGGGGCGAAATTACTTTACAAGTGCAGCACTGTCTGCTCGTTCGGCATGGGGTGAAACTGGATCATATCGAGAAAATCATGAGCCACGAGCAAGTGAGTGAGAGCCTGTTTGATAGCACTGGTTGTAGTGGTTATTTGCAACTTGAAAGGCACTCGGTCAATGTCAGACCTTCATTGCAAACCATTTTCCATCCGTTTCCTTGATGAAAACGACGTCGACTGCAGCAGCTGCACAAGCCCTTCTTCACAATCCCCCGAATTGCGCGGCTATATGCTCGAAAATATGTGGCACGTTATTTGATGGTCTAGCAGTCCTACAGGAAGGAATTCAGGACGATATCGGTGTGTTCTACCAGCGCTGCTGTTGTGCCATGACTGAAGGCCGTTAGCCAACTTCACGCGTTTCTTTGTCATCGCAAAGAACAGTGAAGCATGGCTTCCAGACTGCCTGCAACCAACCAGGGCTCTTGTTCAGATATCCGTCAAAATCCCTTCTTCCATTTCTGCAGGGAGCAACGCAAACATCTCCAATCTTCTAACAGCACTTCAGATGTCGGTAACACGCATTGATCGCAGACCAGCAATTGGGACGGTTCCTTTCCATGATATATATATTGTAGAACTGGAGCGAGAAAGTAATGCTCAGGATAATGACTCTTGGGCTCGAGAAGTTGAGGCGTCGGTAGAGGGTGTCACACAAGTTGGTGGTAATGCCAAACTCATTGGTATGTGGTGAATGCATAAAACGACTCGACCAAACCAAGCGACGAGGTGGAAAGTACTTAAGTACAGATAACGTGACGCACAACAAGTCACGAGGTGCCCTGATCACACATTCCTTACGTTTCTTTCTTCCATGGCTACCGCCAATCCGCTCATTGCCCCTTCTCCTCTCAGAGACGTGATAAATCCTCAATTCTACCAGAACAATTTCCCTGTGGAGGTTTATGTCAAAAACGAGCTCGGCATCAAGCTCGACAAAGGCAAGTTCTATGCATTCCCTCTTCACACTGACGGCTTAAGCTTCCTCCCTTGACCAGATGATCAGATCTGTCGTCTATCTTTGACTCCAGCCGGTTGTCCCCTCGGCCCTCTTCATTGCCCATTGCGTCATACTTCACCATCCGTCCAAAACTTTCAACCCGCAAAACAATTGCCAACGCATCCCCGTGAACGAGAACGTTTGTCAACAGTCTGCAAGCATTGGCTACGAGGCCTGTGTAAAAAGGGAGATGCTTGTGAATTTCTTCATGAATACAACTTGAGGCGTATGCCCGAATGTTGGTGGTTTGCCAAATACGGCTACTGCTCGGCAGGAGATGAGTGCTTGTATGCGCATCCAAAAGAGCGCAGAGTTGAATGCCCGGATTACATCAGGGGCTTTTGCAAACTTGGTAATTATATTATTTGCGTTTCCGCCTGAATTCATCATATTTGTAGGTCCAGCGTGCCCTCGCAAACATGTCCGCAAGGTTGCTTGCCAGCTTTATTTAACAGGGTTCTGTCCCCTAGGCCATGAATGTCCACGAGGCCAGTGAGTGGTTGCACGCAGACTTTCAATATAAATCATTAACGTTGTGCTTAGTCCTAAGCCAGGCTTACCTCTGCCGAAAGCTTACGATCCACCATCACCACCCTCAAATCGTGATCTAGGACCCCCTCCGCCAGGCTACGGAAGGTATATGGAGACTGATCGCAACTTCCCGAACGGTGCAGGAATCTCCGGAAATGGCACAAGTGGGCCCCCGCGAAGAAATCTTGATGACGTGCTGTGCTTCAAGGTATAGTTCTTGTTCTTGCTTGACGTACTCACTCCAACGTCTTTTCATAGTGCGGAGAGAAGGGGCATTACGCTAATCATTGTCGAAACCGGAATGTCCCAGGCAATCGCGGAGGGAATGAACGTTTGAAGAGGTATGGTGGGCTGAGTGATGAATGAACACTGACGATTGCACATGTTACTGAGTATAATATAGAGCGCTCTAATTTCACTACATTAACTAGTGCGGGACTTGCACCGTTTGAATCGCAGACTTGCGATCTAACTAAAGGCTGCTGATTGTGTTTGGCTTTGGTAAGAGCACTGTAAGACACAAGTAAGAACAGCGTTGAGTGAAGGCTTGCGTTGGACTTGCAACGAACACTCCGAATTATGGCATGGCAGAAAACATTTTCACTGGGCAAACGGGCAAAAGGCTGCTACTTGGTTACTGAAGAGGTATTGGGGCAGATCAACGAGGGTCTGCAGGGTGTGCAAGTAAGTTGCCATTTCCCCATTACCGTTCCTATCCTAACTCATCTACTGACAATCTTAGGCTGGCATGCTGTTCCTTTTCATGTCTGTCGCATATGAACATCTAGCTTGCGTGACAACATGGATAACAAATTTTAGCCAGCATACCTCAGCAGCACTCACCATCAACGAAAACTATGATAAAGGTCTTCGTCCGGTTGTATTCCCGTCATCTGATTCTCTGACGTCCATAGATGTACGCCGAGGTAACAACTGCATGAAGTAATTGTTTGTAGGTACTGGACAGCATACCTCAGATATGGACATGGCTCTCGACAACGTCGTCCCCGAAAGCCTCAACTGGAGACATACTGATGAGGGACCAGAGTGGGTTTGATTTCAGCGACTAGACCTATCTAACGGGTTTTTCTTCTTGCAGTGATTCGTGAGTCTTGCAGTTGTTCAGCAATGTTAAATCTTGACAACCTGAGAATGAAGTGTATCTCATACGAAGGCTTCCCTCATCGGAAGTTCTGTATCAGTCCCTGTCACTAACGGGCAACTCAACCTGGGTACATGGCAGGGCGAGTCGTAAGTCTATTCCAGTTGCATCTCCATTCTAATGTCGAGGCAGGTATCTACCTCACCGAGTTCCGCCATGTTACCCACACTCGACGTGTTGTTGCCACCATCTTGTGCGTTTCCTAATGTGCAGACCAGCAGCGACTGACTGTGTCTAAGATCGTAGTATAAAAAAGCCAAGGGATATAAATGAGCCACGGGAGCTGGCGGAGCGCATGGGTCCTAAAGTAGTTACATACTTGCACACGTTTCCCCGAGTCGTAGTTGAAGAATAGCAGCGAGTTGCAAATTGCAATTCAATAAGCAATACTCATATTCAACTCCCATCGTGGTCCTTATCATCGGCTCTGTGGGTGGCTGTCCTTTTAGCCATCAACCATCTGGTCGACGTCCCTGCCGCAGAGCTGATCACGCTGAATATTTCTGGCCGTCAGACTGGACATGCCAAAAACCTCGAGCACGAGTGCAAATCGTCCAGCTCTTCGTAGAAACCAGGTAAGTCAACCGAGGGATTCATTCTCTTCCTATGACACTTCAAATGCTTTCTAGGCCTGTCGGTCTTGTCGCAAGAGGAAACTGGCACGTATACCTTCTTCACTATTCGTGAATCCTTTCAAGACATTGTTTGCAGAAGTGCGATGCTGCGAGACCCCACTGCGGAACTTGCGTAAAGTTAGTTGTCTGCTGCGTTTTGGACCTGAGCAACCAAGAAACTGAAACGCACTTGCCCTACAGACATTGGCAAGCACTTATTAGTGTTCCTGCGCCCGTGGGCTACGCGTGAGTTCGATCAGTGTTTCGCTTTGACGTGTACACATCGTTTTGTTCAGACATCCTACTGAACCACAGTGTTCTTACGACCCAGTGGAAGGTCTGCCGCTTGCACCTGATACGGATCCTCTAGAGAGAATTAAACAACTCGAGGACCAGATCTGTAAATGATTTTTGTTTTTCCCCAACCACTCCAATTCATTCATCATCCATCTGGCAGCTCATCTAAAATCTCGGTTACATGACCAACAATTCAAATCTCGTTCGATCTCTCCTAGTCGTCCATCTAGTTCGTTTTTGAAACCAGATGTTACATCTTCTTCGGTTGGTGCTTTGCGACAGCATTCGGACATTCCCGGGATAACCGTACCTCGTGCTTCGATGTCTATGATGAATCTTACTACCCCTGAAACCTCTGAAGTTCCTCGTCAAAGTGGGAGTCCTGAGGTATTCGCCCTCAATGGCCACAAACCTAGTTCAGACTCTTTTTTGGATTTGCTCTTTTTGGGCTGGAATTCAGATCTTCCACACCCTGGTACTCTCAACCATTAGTAAGTCAATGAAACGCTAGACACTGAAGAATTGCTCATGAACTGTTGTAGCATAGACATATTCTTTCGATGTGATCCCTGCGGATCAAGAGTATTGCATCGTCCATCATTTCTGTCTTCAATGCATCTCCCTCCAAGGGATCCAAGATTTCCTCATTCGGCCATACTACATGCTATCGTTGAGCATAACTCTTTGCGCCCAACTTCTAGTTTCTGAGATTCTGTCTCATAGTGCGCAGCGGCGTCTCGTTGGTCGCCGCACAATGCGGTCACCCTCCCCGATGGAAGCCGACGGGACCCTTTTGCAGAGTATCATGCTAGTAAAACCCGTCAATATATTGACAGAACAATGGCGAGCGGGGAGGATATTTTTTCGGTGATGCAGGCTTGTATTCTGCTATCCTGGTACTTTTACCAAGAGGGTCGGTGGGTTGAAGTTTGGATCTTTGCGGGATTTCAGACTCGTGTAGCTGTCCCACTCCGATTAAATTATCCTGGAACATTCTCGACTCACGGCAACAACTCTCCCGGTGCATATCTTGCACCACCGAAAGACTTGCGAGATTTGGAATCAAGGCGTAGGACGTGGTGGATGACTATCCTTTTTGATCGCATTGCGTCAGTAGGTGGTTGGGTCCATGCCGTAGACGAGCGAGACCTGGGGACAGAACTACCACTACGGACAGAAGATTTTGAATCAGAGGTATAATCTAATAATCACTGACCTGCCATGATCTCTAAACGCAATCACACAGGTTGCACTACCTAGCAATCCTCAAGACTTGGCCACTCCTGATGTTTTTGTGCGACACCCACCCCAGTATACGGATTCCTTTCTTCTGCTCATTAAAGCTGTCATGTTATTCGGAAGAGTCACGGACTTCAATGTCCGGGGAAATCTCCGCGCTCCAACTGCACCTAGCAAAAATCAGGATCCGTTCCTATTAGATGGTTTCAAGCAACTAGACCGATTAGTCTGCTCCGACTTTCTGGACAGTCTTCCTCAGATTTACAAGAACAATACCGGAGTGACTGATGCGCCAGACGGAAGTATGCTAGATACAGATTTGTTTATGGTACACATTATTCCACACGCGTAAGTCCCTTTGCTGATGTTGTTCTGTGCACTGTATTGATGTCAACGCCAGCGCCACGATTACACTGCACAATCCATATCTAGACTTCACTGATCCTCACTGTGTTTCTACTGCTCGTTGCGTCAACTCGGCACGTAATATCCTTGCGGCATATTATGTGTTGTCTGCAACATCACTGGACATATCTAGATTGCATCCATTTGTCACGGTCGGTCTTGTTTCATGGTCATAGATACTGTACTCTACTCACTTTTGTTAGATTTGTTGGTATCTTGCAGCTGTGGTGCAAGTCCAACTCTGCAAGTACTTCATCGAAATTAATGATTGTGAGCGGGAGTCCACTGTCTGGGGTGAAATTAATGTTTTACGGTTCGTATTGTTCATTGCAAGCAATGGGATTCTTTCTAGCAGTCATTCGGAACTTAGATTTGCGATGATGGAATATGGTAATCGGTCCCCTATCGGCAGTAAGAGTGTTTTGAATGATGTGATATGGAAGATGCTGATAGCATGATGTAGCTCGACAGGAAAGGCTTCTCCAGGGATTGATGCGCGAGATTGTCAGGATGACAGCGCAAAAACAACCCCTGGAGGTTGGGGTCCCGCTTTATCCCTTTTCTCACTCCTCATTGTTCGGAAAGGATAAACCGCCACCGGAAGAGGGTGCTGCACCTCTGCCTAACCCTCCCTTTGAAGAACAAAGAAGTACACCGCCCACTTCGTCTTACAATAGACCAACAACATCAGCTGGTTGGCCAGCGCACGAGATGCAAGAGCCCCCAGCGGTCCTTTGAAGTGCTCAGTAGGCTTCGCTAGGAATGTCGAGTGGATTCCTCGCCGTTATGATCTGTTTTTATCTTTATTTCAAGCGTCGCTATTTCATGTACTTTGTGTACTATTTGATATTCCTTTCCTTCTCTAGAAGTGCATCAAACTTGGCTTGTTCCTCAGCACGATCTTCATACCTTTGCTGGCCAGCTCCGTGATCGTGATCGTCTTCGTTACCTGTACCAACACGATTTCGTTCGTGGCCTTGACGGATTGCATCCCATGAAGAGCTGCGCGAGGTACGGGCATTGGCTGCCCGAATCTGTTCCCATTTGCTGGAGGATGCAGTGGAGGGAGCTGCAACATTTGTCGTAGTAGTATTCGCTGATGTCTGTTGGGGTGTAGCAGGATCTGAGAACGGATGATTAGCAACGATGGACCTAGAAAAATGATAGGATAACTAACTGGCGGCAGGGAATTCTGAGTCAACGCCAACCACCAGCTTTCCGCCGTGCCTTACAATTACAGGACCAGGAAGAGAGAATCCGCCCATGTTCTTTTGTATATTATCGAGGGCCTGAGAAAAACCAGCAGGATTTTCAATCGAACGAACGAAGTGGAAGTGTGCGGATATGGTTATCATATGGCCGGCAAGAACACCAACGGCAGAGGAAGTGGTCATTAAAAAATAGACGCGAGCATTAGTCCAAGAGGGCTTGCGCAAAGCAAATGCAAGAGGGAGAGCGGCGACGGCACCAAGCAGCTAATGCAAGAAGTTATTAGGGGCTAGAGGTGAAAGCAGAATTGAGGAGACGAACGTGGTAGCGTCGTTTGGGGCCTGGAAAGAACCGGGTGGCGGCTTCATAGTCGTTTGTTGTGATATTGCCGGACTCTCGTTCTGGTGAGAGAAGGGATTCTGTAACGGAGGGAGAGGTGAATGTTTGCTCAATCCAACGAACGTTGTACTTGAGAACAGCGTCGGCCATGTTATTAAGAACAAGACTGACTTGAATACAAACTTTGTAGCGCTTATTCTTTCCTCCCATGAGCGAGCTGGGCCTGGCTCACGATCCTCATAGGGTTGCAACAGATGCTACCCTTCTGCCACCATCTCTTCCTCCAAAGTCACCTTCAAGCGGATCCTCTCCTGACCCAGGCATGATTCAATGTTAAAACAGCCCCCTTGTATCCTAACGCTTTCCTCTAGGCATCAGACTCCCTTCAACACCTATCACTCCTTCAAGTCCTTCTTTCTCATCTCCAGGTGTCAAGCCAAAGAAGGCCAATCCTCTCAACGACCTCATCGACACAGAGAAAACTTATGTCGACCAATTGTCAGGTGTCATTCGCGTGAGTCCTAACCTCATCTTGCTCGCGAGATCTCACTAGCTCGTTCAGAAAGTCGCGGCTGCTTGGTCTCGATCCAATCTCCCACCACCGGACTTGGATGTCATGTTTCGCAGCATTGAGGGCGTGTACAAGGCTAATCGGGGTTTGCATTCTGTATGTTTTCTTTCTCAACTTCGTCATCATCTGCCTTAACGTCTTGTCAAGAAATTGAAAGAGATTGGAACGAACCCCTCTTCACCCAAAGCACTAGGTGATCTACTAATGCAATGGGTATGCACAGTTCACCACCATTTCTTCATTTTCTTCCAACCCATTTATTGTGCAGATCGATGATTTGAACGGACCTTACACCACATATTGCACCAGATATCGGTGTGGCTTTGATACTTGGGGTCCCGTTCAATCTAATCCCCGACTGGCCGACGTTTTGTCCACTTTCTCTGCGTTATACCCTCCTCCATCATTTTTAAATATTTTGGACCCCTCTACGTGGACGCTCGATGACCTATTTTTGTTGCCTAAAGCGAGACTCAAGTATTACAAAAATCTATACGGCAGACTCTTAAAAAGCACAGCTCCTGGCCGAAGTGATCATCGTTTGCTTGTTGGTGCTTTGGATTCACTGGATAGGCTGTTAGACACTCTGGAAAGTCGGGCAACCATTAAAGTCGGTCAATCTATGTCATCTACTCTGCTGGAGCCGGAAGACGAAGTCGTCATCGATTTAAGAACGCCGAGTGTTATCAACAATCAGGATAGACAAAAGGTCCACCTGCGTGCAAGTACTGACAAAGCGCTTGAAAGCGGGAACAGTTCAACCCCCGGGAGCAGCATATCAGGGGGGTGAGTATGCTTTATGATCATGATCACTTCATACCTGAGCAACACTGATAAGCAGGGAGCGTTCGTCTCAAGACACAGCTTCAACTTCGGTTGGCAGAGTCTCTCCTGCATCTCTGTCAATCCCAGTAACCGATCTCGAGAGACGACTTACCACTGATCAAACGCTTGATATCTTTACAATGAAACCGAAGGTCATCGTATTACGGAGCTTCTCTTCATTACCACTTATTCCTTGTGTTTAGGTTGTACGTCTTCAAATGGCACCCCCAGCTCTCACGTACACACGTGAATTGCGCCTCTCCATTGATGTTATCATCCGACTTACGCCTCAAGCGACGGGCATTGAAGTTGTACATAGTAGAGGACATATATTTTTACTGTCAGACCTTTTTTTAGTATGTGAAAGGATGTCACCCGAGGAACGATTGCAATATGGGTCTGGAGGTCCTGATATGTGGCTTCGCTATCCGCCATTGGCTGGGAAAGTATTGCGTGTTTCAGAGGTTGCTGGTCAAGGTTGGTTGTTTTCCCCTCGACCTTTGGTGGTTTACTGAAGTCATGTCATGTAGACAATGTTGTTCAAGTTGCGATCATGAGAAAAGAGACCCTCATCTTACAGTTGGAGACAAAAGACGTTCGCGATTTCATGTTGGCGCAATTTAAGGAGTGTATTGAGTTCGCTGGCTCAGGTCTGTCGGTTGTTTTTCGAATCACATCCCTGTTCAATGTCTTCCTTTAGTTCCTCCTGTGTCCAAACAACCTCCGCCCCCGTTGCCTCCCCTCAATGGCCTGTTGCGTGCTTCAGCTGGAACGCCACAAACTCCACAGGCAAGCCTCAATAACTCAGATACTCCAAGACAACAGACTTCTCCATTAGCACTAGCCCACAGACCTGACTCATCAGGCCGTCCAATTCCTCAATCAGAGTCACGAGATATCGATTCGATAACAGCTGTCCATGTAACCAAACAGGTGCTGTCGCCAGAGGGACAGATGCGACAAAGTGCTCAAAGACTACCTTCCATACGTGATCCTATGCCGACGCCAATGATGTCTAGACTACCCTCCTCGGCTCAGCAACACTCAAATTTCCTGCCATCTTTTAGCCCTGGGGAAGTTGTGCCTCCAGGCCGAAGTAGCAGTTTTGGCCACCAAGCTCCCATGCGACCTGAGCCCGGCCTACCTTTTGATCCTCCGGTTGGGCAGCATGGAAATGTCGTCCACCCACAAATCCAACCCAATCAGCCAAATCGTCAAAATACATACGGATCTCATCCAGCCCCTCCAAGGTACCCACCACGCCCTCCGTCGGAACCATCCATGCAAGATGGGATTCGAAAAAGTCTTTCTACACTTTCTCTCACGTCACAGTACTCTCAACATGAACATTTTAAACCAGCACCACCCATTCCACCCTTCTCCGGGGGGTTCCCTCCTAATATACCTAATTTCATCCCTAAGAGCAACTCATACAGCAACTTACATGCACCGCAACCTCGCCCGTTGCTACCATCAGCGCAATTCGCTTCTAGAACTGTCTCTACAGCGACAGGTTCCTTCGATGAGCCTAGTCCTCCCAGCTCACCTGTTGAAGAAACGCCTCCTCACTCAGGGCCAGTGACATCCACGGTTTCTGCGCAGATGAAATGCAAAGTATTTCTTCAGCAGCACCACGCCCAATGGAAAGCTTTGGGTGCTGCGAAACTGAAATTATATCGTCAGGATCCCACCAATATCAAACAACTTGTGGTGGAAGCAGAGAATAAGGATAAATCTATCTTGATTTCAACTATCGTATTGACCGACGGTGTCGAACGCGTTGGAAAGACGGGTGTTGCCATTGAACTGAGCGATAAAGGAACCCGTACTGGAATTATATACATGATTCAACTTCGCAGCGAAAAGTCAGCCGGCGGGTTGTTCGACAGCCTTCTGGCGGGGTCTGATAGAGCATCGAGAGGATAATTTTTTGCGCTGCAAAATACCCCAGTTCTCGTCATAGACTGTTGCACATCTTCATTAACGATTTCCACTGTTCACGTTCTTTCCACATTATCGTAATACGTCGTTGTTTTCTGTATTCAGAATGCTTGGATAATGGGTATCGGGTTACACTAGAGGTCCTTCATCCAGGATAACTCAGCTGCCAGAGAGATGTGGTCACTACCACAGACACCTTTCTGCGGAATGCCATGTACAAGATCCGCCGTGAGGTGTGGTGAGAGAAGAGTCCTGATCTTTGAATGAAAGTTAACTGGATCCAATACAAAAATGTAATCTTTAAAATCCAGGTTGAGTCTCGAATCAAGTGATAGCAATAAAAGGCCGAATTCACCCAAAACTGTCTTCCAATAATGAGTGTAGCTTGTATACTCGGGCTCGTTCCGGCCTCTCCTTGTAGCCAAAAACTCGACTCTGCCACCAAATGTCGACAACCCTCTAGCGTCACTGACCAAGCCAAGCCCTTCATCATAGACGCTGCGAAGGCGTGGTAGTCGAGAGAAAAAGTCACTTAACTCCGGTACCGTGAAGAGTCCGTCTGCCAATGTTGCGGAGCGTGCACTTGTAACAACTTTGTCAGGGTCCTCAGTAGTTTCATCACTTTGCTCTTCAATTGATCTCGCAGTGGATCCAGGTATGGACGGGTCAATTGAGACGTGTACAATGCGAGAAGTTGCCAAAGATTCTTCTTGGTCTGGCAACAGAGGATCACCGACCAGGAGTGAATAGGCGGCATCGTCTGGGGCAAAATTGAAATCTATATTACTGAGAGGATTATGTGTCGCACGTCGACCGTGTTAGCCAACTCACCTCCGCCTATGATGCACGGCCAATCATCACAGCCAATCTCAGACCTGAAGAAACTGGTTTCTCGAACTAAAATTCCGCTCTGTCTGGAGCTGTCGTTTGTTCATATATACGGAAGGAATGAGAGACGGCTAACCTCGCTCTCTCGTACGTATATCTGTTCGTATGTAAAGTTAGTTCATGTTCCGTTAGCCCGTTGCTGAAGTCTGATAACATACTTCGGATGCCAAAATAGATGGGTTGTGGCCACTACAACCCCCCGACCGTCTAAGAGGTTGCTGCTGAGTGCTATTAACGAGCCAATGTTCCTTGTTCGAAAACTGCATCCACGACGCATTTGCTCATCACCCTCGGTACGTATTTCTTCGTCATCGTATGCCACTAATTTAGTAGCATGCAAGGAGTATTGCTTCGTCTTAAATGCAATAAGACACCCATGCTTCTTGCCTGGACCTGAAGCATAATGATGAGCATACCCTGCCTTTCTGAGGACTGGAATAAGTTTCTCCAGACGGTCGACTTCCTGAATAGTGTTTAGGTTATGACTCTAAAATTACATAGAAATATCATACCTGCAGACACAATATATCGGCATGTGCGGACAGTATTTCATTGTGTAGCATGGGTTCTCTGTCACTGGCTTTTAAACAATTACTCGTCGGAAACAGATCGCGGCCTTAATGCGTGGAGTCACTAGAATGTGTGCATCACGGCAGCCGAAACCTACGAATAAGGGATTGAGCGAGTAACTTTAAGCTCTCCGTTAGTTTAGGTACTCTTGCTGTTAGGAGAGCGGGAAACAGACATTCCAAGTAAGTACTTTGATCTTCTGCTCTTGATGCCCATCGGTGATGTTCTCAAGTTGGGGGGTAGACAATGGAATCCAAACGCGATTTAAGATAGCTCCTGCGGAACTGTTGTCCGACGATTGGGGGGAATTGGTTTTTTGTTTCTTTGCTTTTCGCTCCGCTGAAAGAGCAATTTGTTCAGGTGTTAGCTGGAATGGCTTAACGTTCCGAGGGGGTGACATTTTGTGTATATACGAAACTCGAAGCTGAAGTTGTAGTCTCGTTCCCAGCCGAATTTTTCAATCTCCGATCGAATCACATTGGGCTCATCATTTGTACTTCTATCGGAGATTGAAAAACCGGATGGGCACGAGACTACTGAGACCCCCCTTACACGTGAGTCAGCAGCAATTCTTTGGGACCACGACATCAAGTAGCATCAAGTTTGTGCATGCCACTACCGTCGACTCTGTGGCGAAACTTGCTTCCGAAAATTGGTCCGGGTAGATTGCTGTCTCCTGGCAGACATAGCATCCAACTCCCATCACTCTTTCTAAACCACGAACAGCCGCTTATTGGATCTTTACAGCGTCGTTACGCCACCTCACTCATGAATAAACCTGAGAAATTCGGCAATTTTGATCTTGTTCGGCGATTCAAGCTCGATTTTACAGACGTAATTGTCTCGAAATGGAGAAGCCGAATCACAGGTCTTAGTGTTGTGCATCTCGACTATGAAGGTCAACAAACCCTCGTGGGATCCCGTGTTAACCCATCTGAACATCTTTCTCTTAGCACCGATTGTAAATGGATACTTCGTTTTTGCCACAGAAAGTATGTTTTTCTCAATTATAATGTATGGATTTCAAACTCATGTCGCCAAATCAGTTTTCGATGATTCCGGCTGTCCCCATACATTAGAACAGTATGTCTCCTACATCATAATACCTACAGCCACTCGGCTGATGGATACAAGCCTAGTATTTATGGGTTCCGAACAATACCCTTATAAAGGTATTCTGGATCTTCTCGCAAATCGTGGTTTCTCGAATGGAACCAACGCTTGGACTGATACCGATCATACTGCGTATACGATTTCCACTGCGGGAGAACAGGGTTTCCTACAAATGTTGCCTATATATGTCGATCACATTTTATATCCGACTATCACGAAAGCTGGGTTAGAACTGATGCTCGTGTTATACTGTTGATCATAATTGACATCACACAATACAGCTTTATCACAGAGGTATGTCTGCTTCTTGACACCAGCATTTAGTCTGTGTTATCAATGTCGTAGGTTCATCACATCGATGCGAAAGGCCAAGACTCTGGTGTGGTTTATAGTGAAATGCAAGGGCGACAAAACACTTCCGGGGATTTAATGGCTCTACAGTTCGCCTCCGAAATTTTTTGGGCCAAACACCATTTCTGACCAGTTGTATTAGGCTACAGCGCCTGGTGAATCCACCGGGGAGTGCGTATCGTAGTGAGACTGGCGGGCTTATGGAAGCGCTCAGAATTTTGACACCCGAACGAAGTGAGCGAAGATTGCCAAGGACCACGCTTGCAATCTACTAAAAACATCACCGCAGTTAAAAAATATCACGCCACGTACTATGTTCCCCATAATCTATCCCTCATCGTCACCGGCAAACTTTCCAGCGGCACACTCTCACTGCTTGATGTTCTTCAGCAGAAGGTGGAGTCTAGTCTCGTTTCACATGGACAAAGCAATGGATCTCATCCACAAGGTTGGAGACGCCCATTTGTCGAAACTGAAAGTGCCCAGAGACCTCCAATTCAGACCACTCTGAAGGAGGTCGTAGAATTTCCTGAGAAAGATGAAAGTTCGTGATGTAATGATCAGGAATAATTTTAGTCACTCACTTCTTTACTAGGTATGGGTGAGTTGATAATCAGCTTCCTAGGCCCTGCACCGACGGCTTTCTTGGAGAGAAAAGTTGGCCAACTTTGTTCTGAGCTTACACATACTGATTCTGTTGCCTGCATTTCAGGCATTAGATCTGCTTGGTACATATATGACTTCATCCGCCGTAGCCCCTTTAAATAAGGAGTACATCGAGACCGAGTCTCCCCTTTGGTATGAGCTCCGTATCATATGTTGAACCGACCCTGATATACCATGTAGCTCTTATATCTATTTTGGAGAGGAAACACGTGCAAATCATGTTGATCTACCGATTTATGTTGGCTCAATACCCGCCGAGCATTTAGATGGTTTCAATGAGAAACTCAAAGCCAGCTTCGAAAGGATCATCACGGAAGGTGTAGACATGGACCGGATGGCTATGGTACTTAATAGAGATGAACGTCAGGTAATACACAACTTTCAGGACATATCGCGGAGGTTTGATATATGACCTGCCATAGCTGCGTAGCAAACTTGAATCTGCCAAAGGCGATACCTTTTCTGGCACCATCATCGCAGATTTTCTGTATGGAGCGGAAGACGGATCTCATTTGAAGGATTCTATGGACGAGATTCAGCAGTATGCTGAGCTACGGCAGTGGTCTAGCAAACAGTGGACGAATCTTTTACAGAAGTAATAATTTGCTCTTAATATTTTGTCCTGACCGACTCAGAAATTCTTCCTAGATACTATGTTGACCCTCCGTCGGTGGTTGTCTGTGGAAAACCTTCTTCTACCCTTGCGGAAAAGCTTGAGCAGGATGAAAAGGCTCGCGTTGCTCAACAACTAGCGACTCTTGGACCTGACGGGTTAGAGAGGGCTAAACTGGCGTTGGAAAATGCGAAGGCCGAACATGCCAAACCAATCCCCGAAGATATTTTGACTTCATTTCCCGTTCCAAATGTGAACAGTATATCCTGGATACCAGTGCAGAGTGTTCAAGAAAGAGGTATTGGCAGAAGTCAGCCTACCACGGCAATAAGTCCATCGGAATTGTCTGGGCACATTGAAACCGATGGAGATGTTTTGCCATTTTTTGTGCAGTATGACCATGTCGAGGTGCCCATCTCTTTATTTGAATAAAGGTGATTGCTAATTTTGAAGTAGTCTGACTTTGTCTCAATCCATGCGTTATTTTCCTTGGATAAACTTCCAAATCGGTTACGACCGTAAGTCACAACGTCCATGGCTTAGCCTCATATGAAATGTCTTGCAGATATATTTCAACATACCTTTCGGCATTTTTCTCACTGCCGGTCAAGCGACAGTCTGGTGAATATTTGACGCACGAACAAGTCATCAACAAACTAGACAATGAGACTGTGTCTTATGAAGTGGGTTTGGGGATCTCGAGCTCCTTCACCGACATTGTCCGTGTTAGCATCAAAGTCGAAACAGCTCTGTATGAAGCTGCTGTTGCCTGGCTCAAAGACTTGATATATGGGAGCGAATTTCATCAAGATCGGTCGGAGTCGCTTTGTTGATTTAACGACAAGTAGGGTCTGATTTTCTTTTTCTTTCGCCAGGCTACAAATTGTGATAGCAAAAATCCAGCAATCTTTGCCAGAGATGAAACGAGATGGCAATAATGTTTTAGGCTCGCTATGGGCCGATTTGATCTATGGCGACAGCTCAACCTCCCGTTTTGGAGGCATTATTCAACAGGCAGACTTCATTCCCAAATTGGCGAAGCAACTGCAGGCCTCTCCAGCCCAAGTCATAGCAGACTTTGAGGAGATCCGAAAGTGCAGTAAGTCCAGGATTTTTTGGAATGAGTGACATTCTTGACAGCGCGATAGTGACCAATTCCTCTGGCGTCCGTTTCTCAGTCACTGGTAATGTACTACGGCTTGAGACACCCAGAAGTACTCTGGGTCGACATTTTGCCCAATCTCTACCGGTATTTAATGGTGTATCTATTCGTCATTGGTTTTGACTTGCAGCACAGGAGAGCACCTTATCACCTGTTCCTTTTGCTTCCCGGGCGCTCAGTGAAGTGGGTAGGCAACCTGTAAAGAAGGTATATGATACACGACCATAGTCCCTTCATGTCTAACTCCACTCGCATTTTCAGGCCATTTTAATGACCCTCCCAACCATCGAAAGCTCATACGTCACTCATACCACTAAGTCAATTCAAGGGTTCAATCATCCGGAATATCCGGTTCTTCGGATTGCCCTTGAAGTCTTAAACGCAACGGAAGGCTATCTATGGGTATGTTGTTATTTCGCTATTGATTGTAAGTCTTAACGCAAACTATACTAGCGTTATATACGGGGGTCAGGGTTGGCGTATGGTGCCTTCGTCTCCTTGGACGTCGAGGCTGGGCTTCTCAGTTTCTCTTTATACCGCGTGAGTATTTCTCGCTTGGAATATTTACCTCTTCGACTGTTCTGACCTCGAAATTTATAGAGCTCGAACAGCATGAGTGCATTTGAAGAAGCAGCAAAGGTTCTTAGTGATGTCATTGATGGATCTGTAAGCCATTTTGTCGCACCACCTCCGTGCTGCAGTCTGAATAGGAGTGACTAGATAACTTTTGATCAATCGACTTTGGATGCTGCAAAGAGCAGCATCGTTTATAGCGTAGCAAGAGGGGTATCTACCGCTGGGCGAGCTGTAAGATATTTTATTTGCAGAACTACGCACCAACTGACGCGCTTTTAAAGGCTATGGTTTCATTCACAAATCAAGCCCTGAAAGGTGTTGAGAAAACCTACCAAGTTGATCTCTTGGAGAAATACCAAAGAGTTTCCAAGGAGGACGTCCTGCAAGCATTCCGGAAACATCTCATACCTTTGTTTGATCCTAGCTCGTCAGTTGCAGTAGTGGTCACTGCTCCTTCTAAGGTAGACCAGGTTTTCGATGGATTGAACAGAGTAGGGTTTGTAGTGGAACAGCGGACGTTGGATTTCGATCCTGACGAACTAAACGACGGCGACGACGAAAGTGGCGAGGAGACCGAATCAGAGGACAGTGCACGACAATGAAGGAGTGTGTATGCATACACTGGGTCAACGTACTATACTGAAAGATAATGGATGCTAAGATGCCATCGCTCCACTTGCATTGATAACTTGAATTATATCATCCTGTGCTTCTCCAGCTTTCAGTTCGACGTTGCGCAGAAAATCATTGTCCGCAAGGAATCTAATGGCTTGAGAGAGATTTGAAATTGTCACACGGATCTCAGGCAGCAGCAGCTAACAAAGGCGTTAAGACAAATGAAAAAGACAAGATATGGAACATACATTCCGCAAAAGCACCGGACGAGACGCAAAAGGATTGGGTGGGTCTCGTCTGGGCTGGTGATTGTAAGGTTTTTGAATCTGAGGACTATCTCCAGCAGTGCCAAAAGTAATGGGCTTATAATTGTGTGGCAGAGGTTCTGGGACAGTAAGTGGCTCCCGTTTGGACGAGATTACTTCCGGTTTGTCGTCGTCGGGTTCTTCGGAAGTGGAGCGGCTGAAGACGGTCGTGCTCTTAGAGGTCGGTAAAGGTCGATGTTTCTCTGGAGAGGTCTTATGACCATGCCAGCCTTGCCCCCGTCGTGCGTTTGGGATCGATCTAAGCGCGCGGTCTTCTCTGTTGTCTCTTTCATGATTTATTCTTTGGACGGGAAATCCAATTAACTTCCGTCTTTTCCTGCTATGACAACTAGGATCCTCCGAAGAAAGCTGGCCACGAGCGATTGCCTCGTCCATTTTTTTCTTCTTCTCTTGAATGCGGCTAGTCGTGGGCCATCGTTTTTTACGCTCTGCGATCCACGCGTCCACGGCTTCTGGAGAGTCGAGTACTAGCGTAGTGCCCTGAATCGGTATTGCTTTTCTGAATGACATGTGAGTATAATACGGCAGACACGGAGCATTAAACCAACCCTTTCAAACTAGGGTCAGCATCCCAGTCGGACTTCTGTTTCCTTTTCTCCCACCTTGGGGGATAGATAAGATGTCTGTCCATTTTGTGTATTTCGAGTGCTTTATGCGACCCGCTAAAATTGCATCCTTGATAGGAGCATTTCTCATTGCCAGACTGATACCAAGAAGCATAAGACTGTGGATTGAACGCTTGTTGACTTCTTTTAGGCTCAGTAATTCTGTTTCTTCCATAGCTAACAGACGAAGAGTTCATAGAGGGAGTATATGCAGAAGATATTGAATAACCATCGAAAGTGGTCGATTGACGTTGGTATGGGGATAGATAGGTGCTGTACGGATTTGCAAGGGCAGCTGCAACGGCGAAAGCCGTTGAGATCGCTGGAGACGGTGACGACGAAGGTGCTGGCGGTCCATAAGGTCGCATAACAAGGTAGTAAGTACTACCAATACAAACACGTGACTCGTCACAACACGCGCTCAAAAAAATCGTTTAGGGAGTGTCAAAAGATCATCGGTATTTATGGACGGGGCTGGGAAATGGATGCTATGAACCATATCGTAAAGAAAGGGGAGGGCAAACAGTCGACATGCGAGGAAATGGAACAGATAAAACATCATGAAAAAGAAACGTGTGCACAACTTCAGAAAGTTACTCCTGCTGCTCCAACTGCTGCTGCTCCCGCCCAACCCTCCTCTCTTTCTCACTCTCCAGCTGATTGTATAACAAGAACAATGCCTTCTCATTGGCCTCCGGCGTGCCAACGATCGTGAACATCCTTTCGCCAGTTTCATCATGGGATGCCTTTGCGATAGAAATCTTCGAACCGGACAGACGGCGGATTTCAGTGATTTTTGTTCCACTACGACCAATGATGCATCCGACCATATCAGATGGAATGGAAATGTTTTGGGTGCGAAGATTCGCCGCAGGCTGGGGGGCTCCTGACGAGTGAGCCATGTCGGGGGACGCGGGAGGAGAAGCGCGACCACGAGGGATGGCTTCACCATTGGAGCGACGAGAACCGCCATACGAAGATCCCGGATAACCGTGGGACTGGCGTCTATTTCCAGTGGATCGATCGTCATTCGTTCCCGGATGGAACAGGACTGTTCCCAAACCCCTTTCCCAGTCCTCCAACAGGCATTTGCCTATCTCCGCAATGGCACGACCAATAGCCTCGGGAGAACCTTGCACTTCGACAATGCGCTCGGTTGATTGTGGCAACATATCTTTCGAGGCCACCATGCGGGCTCCAGAGCCATCTTGAATGGCTTTGATTTTGAGACCACTGCGACCGATAATAGTGCCCATAAGATTGTGGGAAATCAAAAGTCTGATAGAGGTGTGAACAGTGGATGGAGAGGGAGTAACTGGGGATGAAGGATTCGAAACCACGAGTTGAGAGATAATGAGGGTGTACGCCTAAATAATATGTTAGGTGGCATATACCGACATTGTAAGAGTTGAGATACTTTGGCGACGCCTTCAACGGGCCCGGTGACAGTAAGAACCCGCTCGTGGACACCAGGGATGACTTTGCTGACGCCAGCCTTGACACCAGTTTGCTCGCGCAGATCAGCAACATTCTTGCCAGCTTTTCCAATGATAACGCCAGCATCCTTAGTACTGACGAGGGCGCGGAGAGTCAACGTGTCATGAGCGGAAGGAGATGGAGAACGCGATTGTGGTGGTGAGGCTAAGAGCGATATTGAAACTCATCATACAGGATGGCAATGAAACGAACCTGAACCGCGTTGTGCAGAGGAGTCAGAGGGCATTTATCGGGATAGAGGAGGGGGAAGGAGGAGGAGGAGGAGGGGAGAAGTAAAAGAAATGCAAAACACTGACGAGACTGGTTACAAAAGATGACTCACAACCTCAACAAACACCCGACAGTGCCCTCAACAAAGCACTGCAGCATTCTCCACGGCCGTAGACCATTTACAATCGCATGCAATCATTTCAATTCCAGCATGATTTCTACCAGAAACCTAACTACGGAGCTCTGTACTTATGCCATTGCCTGAACATTTTGGCAGCGGTGCTTGATTATGTAATAGCCATCGGCTGTGTCCGGGTGTATTCATTCTGCTGTCCACCACCATGTCTTTCATCCGTTTGGCTACAAGGGCTGCGTTCTTTCCTCGTCACCATTGGTCTGCCCCACGTATAACAACCCAGCTTGTTGACCGCGCTCGTTTCTCCGCTGCAGCAGCCGCCTTGTCGCGAGACACCATCCAGTCGCGCGTCCTTGAGGTCCTCAAGGGATTTGAAAAAGTGGATCCTGCAAAAGTAAGTCATGTACGTTCTTGCTGCGGGAAGACCTGACTTGCATTTCCAGCTGTCGCTTTCCGCCTCATTTACAAATGACCTGGGGCTTGATAGTCTGGATGCAGTTGAAGTAGTCATGGCAGTGGAGGAGGTATGTAGCCTTCTTCGTAACACATCCGATTATGCTAAATCGTCTGCTCACCAGGAGTTTTCGATTGAAATCCCGGACGCTGAGGCTGATGAGATTCGGACGGTTCAACAGGGTATGCTTCTTGTCCCCTGTGTTGGAACATACCGTGATGCTATTTATTTCTTCTTAGCAATTGATTACATTGCTAAGACCCCAGAGGGTATGTCGTTGAGGTTTTTAGAAGTGTCCTGCTCTGAATCCGTATATTTTTTTTGCAGCGCATTGAGGGCCTCTCGGGAAATGCCGTACTGTACATGTAGTGGTATTGGCAAGTCTTTGATTTGTCTGGTGACCTGCTTGGGAGTTGTCTGAAGAGATCGTTGGATGCAAAGTATTGCTAGAGATCACTGCTGATGGATTAATCATACTGGTCGCAAAACTTGATATGTTTTATTTCCGAGTTTGGATTAATTATAGTCAGTCTTTCCAATATCGAACCGCAATCATGGGGCACACACAAATCGTAGCCGGCCGTCCTTGGTTTGAGATAGGCTGTACCCTAGGGGAAGGTGCTTCAACTCCGCTTCCTCAACAATTATGAAACATATACACAATGAATAGGCCCACTCTATGATCCAAAGACTTCCGTTTTGCATTTTGTCGACATTTCCGAACACAAGGTCGGATATGTCCAGAATCTTTTCGTCTTCTTACTCCTTCCATGCCTCTAGGTTTTTCATCTCAACACAAAGACCTTTAAGCTCCAAGTCGAGACGTTTGACGAACCCGTATCATGCCTAGCAGTAAGACGAAACGGCAAAGGAGTGCGCAGTTCATACACTCCCGCTTTATCTCACTTGAGCCTTCCGCTTCTAGTTGGCTTGTGCTGCTGCCCGCGGTTTTGCCTTGCTCGAGGGCAACTCTACCTTGAAATATATCAGTCAGCCCCTTCCCATGCACCATTTGCCCTACACACGGTTCAATGATGGAGCGTGTGACTCCAAAGGCCGTTTCTTTGCAGGGACGATATATTCTAGAGAACATGGCGTCCCGGGGATGTTGTATAAATATGATCCTGAAAAAGGTTGCACTGTTGCTGACGAGGGACCTTTCACAGTGTGTAGTATTTGATATCCCCCGAGCAATTGATCTGACTCTGCGCAGGACTCAAATGGTTTGGGGTGGAGTCCAGACGAAAAGACCTTGTAAGTTCGAACCTTCCATGCAACAGGACTTATCTAGAAGAGAAAGTCAGTTATTTCACAGACTCCTTAACCAACAAGATACATGCATACGACTATGATGATGGCGAGTTGTCAAACCCCCGTGTCATAGTAGATGCAATTGCTCTAGGGCTACCTGAAGATTCATTCTGCGACGGCCTATGCCTTGACGACGAAGGATGTCTTTGGAGTGCACGGTTTGGCTAACCATCGTTCGTCTCCCGAGGAAAACACTGATTTGGACCATCTCCAAGGTGGGGAGGCTCGCGTATAATTAGATACACCAAGGACGGAGCTATCGATGCCGAAATTGTTTTTCCCACTGCCCTGAATATTACTGCCTGTTGTTTCGGAGGTAAGATATCTCTCTACATTTATGAAAAACTCTGAGAATGTTTCCTTGGTCAGGTCCAGACAACGACCAGCTGTTTGTCACAACAGCACATTGTGGTGCGATAGGTGGGGATGCAAGCAGACAGAAGCAATATCCCGACTCTGGACATGTGTTCCTCATCGATTTATCCGGAAGGTATAGAGGAAGTCCACGTTCAGAATTTGCTGGTTAATGCTTACTGGTACATTGTACTTACGAGGATAAGAATTGTACAAGTACACTTTTGCGAACCTGAGGATACGGTCGGCAAATGCCGAACCAACTGTGCAGTACTAAACAAGGTTCGAAATTGGTTCCAAGCCACTGTCCTTCCGCCATACGGCGCAAACGGTTAAACCCCCTCAAGGTAAGGACATCACAAAATCTCGTCTTGAACCCGTGCTGAACAGTATCGCCATCGTTCCACATAGGTTGGTCTACTTGCTTTAACGCGCTACTCAATGACAATGATTATTTCCACCGCTAGACTTCACTATGGCCACCTTCTCCTCGACACCTATCGTAATTGATGGCAAGGGACATCTCCTGGGTCGCCTGGCGTCGATAATCTCCAAGCAAATCCTTTCCGGCCAGAAAATTGTCGTCGTAAGATGCGAGGAAATTAACATCTCTGGCAGCTTCTTTCGAAACAAAGCGAGTTTTCTCTCAAGCAGGTGTACTATTTTCTGACGCGAGGGGGTTCTTTGCAGCTCCGTTACCACAACTTCCTTCACAAACGGCATATCGTCAATCCCAAAAAGTCCGGCCCTTTTCATCACCGTGCTCCTTCCAAGATCCTTTACCGGGCCATTCGTGGCATGACACCTCATAAGATCCCTAGGGGTGTTGCTGCTCTTGAACGTCTCAAGCTTTTCGAGGGTGTCCCGCCACCATACGACCGGAAGAAGAAAATGGTTGTCCCAGAAGCTTTGAGAGTGTTGCGGCTGAAACCTGGACGCAAATATTGCACCGTCAAAGTACGTCCCAAGTTCCAGGTCTGACCTTGCTTGACCTTGCCCGGTTAGCGTCTCTCGCATGAAGTCGGGTGGGGTTATAAGGACGTTGTTGATCGCCTTGAGGAGAAGAGGAAGATTAAGGCCCAGGCATTCCATGAACGCAAGGTATACAGTCTTAATTTCTGGGAGATCCTGAAAGTTGACCATTGAATCCCATTCCAAGCTTGCTGCAATCAAGCTGCGTCAAAAGGCAATTTCAGACACTGCATCATCATTCGGGCAACTTGCGCAGCTTGGCTACTAGATACTAGACAGACAGTGTGGTCCATTATTTTGTATGCCTTACTACGTGATAACATGCCTGATCGTCGCCTTCGATATGACATGCAATTTATTTACCAGTCAGAGATTGAAATTGCAGACCACTTGTTTTTGCATACCTTGCATTTATTCATTGAACGGTCGAAGACTGGGAGTTAGTGTACTGAGATTGTTGTGTGTGGCGAATTTGGCTTATGTTATCAACGAAGTTTGCCAGCTATCGTTATATCCCGTCATGAAGCATGGCGTCGCGTTTCGCAAATTCTCAAGAACGTCCTCACATCGGATGCTTATGTTACGGTAAGACACTAATGTGCCTAGCATTGGCTACGTTTTTCAAAAGCGTGCAACAGTAATCTAGTCACCTCACTGGTCGAGCATGAGCAAATCAAAACGACACTGCCGAAAGCTAGAGACGCAGCTCGACTTGCAGAAAAGGTGGTGGTTGTCGAGGTATAATGCGATGGGTTACTTAGCTTCAACAGATCATCACTTTAGGCAAGAAAGGCGACCAGGCGGCGCATGCGCGTGCTTCTGCATTCCTTTTGAAACCGGAATTGCTGCCCAAGCTATTTGGCACCTTTGCAGAACGGTATGCGGATCGCCCAGGGGGCTACACGCGGATACACAAATTTGGTAATCGACCAGGGGATAATGCTCCTCGCGCCATTTTGGAACTGGTTGACAATCCGAGAGACTTACGCTGGGAAATGACTGCAAGAGCCGTCGGTTGGGAGGTATTGAAGGAAAAGCTGAAGACTCGCACACCCTTGTCCGTCATCAACAAAGGCGCCGAGGGAATACGCGAAATCATTGCCAGACAAAGTTCTTACGCTGGCGAATCCGGTGATTTGTTGCGTCCCAAAACCAGATGGAATGTTCAAAAGCTTCTGACGTTTAGAGATGAGAGTGCCTCCATGGCACTGAGCACAAAGGCTGGACATTACATTGTAAATTGCATTATTCTGTCCACCCCCGCTGAAGTGTGTTAACCCAATTTGAAGGACCACCTCTTGGCTACCCCGATGGCTCTTCGGACTATTCATAACGAGATGAAGGAAAGAAATTCGCAGAATCGAGCACCACGCCCTAAGGCTGGACAAGCGCTTCCCGGAGAGACTCATGGTGCTTTATACATGGCACAAGGCGAGCTAGGGAAACGCAAGTCATCACCAAGGAGGCGTATACTGAGTTTGGGGTCCGTATTTGGACGAAAATACAAAAGTGCATACCATTAATCCCATGTTTACTGTTCTCCGTTACCATGGCTTGAGACACTGCATCATCATTTTAAATTTTATAAGTTGGTAGCTGCTGGGCCTTGCGCCTTGCGTCCTTCCGTAAGTATTTTCCTTGACGTACAATGTATGGTCTTTAGGAAATGAGTGATCCAATGTTTGTACAGAAAGTCCGGTCAGTAAAGTCTATGGTTACAAGCGTAGTTTTCGTAAAAATATCAAGGTGGAAGCGGCGGTAGGGACCAAATGCAGTCATCCTCCAAGAAACCTCGCGAATGCTCAGTCAGGATCGATCAAGTCTACGTATGGGATATTAAGCTGCCGTACCACCGTAAACACCGTCATCGTACCGTTTGTGTCCCAGGGGCGAATATGGTCCTCGTTGATAATTGGGGTTCGCAAACGCATCATGCGGTTGCACTGGCGGCTGAGCGATCATATCTGACACGCTCCCAGCACTCTCATGCCGAACGTGATTATAACCCTCAGTAGACCCGTTCACAGGTGAATAGAGCGAATCAGTGGAGTGTCTGCTGTCCCACGGATCGTTACGTCTGTTCATCGCTATACTGTCGTTGTGAAGCTGATCGTATTTTTCATGGTCGCGGCGTTGAGAGCGCCCATAAGAGGACAATACGATATAGAGATATAGCTGTCAAAAAACGGTGAGAGAGAAAAATGTGGGAGCATGTGGATAGCTTACCTGCAGAATGCCTAACACGACCCATAGGCCACACATGACGCCGACGTCGACCCATGGAAATATATTACACAGCACATTTCCTTCGGAGGTCTGCGCAGCGTCACCGGGGAGGAAGAAATCATTTAAGCATTTTGATTTAGCAGTGGAGTGTCGGGTTGCCGACAAAATTATCCATGCTGCAGCAACGGCGAATGCTGCAAGCGTGACTATACAATGTAAGCTGACGTATCTTCGGTATAACGTGGCCTTTTCCTTTTGTACATAGCATATTCAAACGGAGGTCATCCTGAGGCAAGAAGATGACGAGACTTACTTTTGCCACGCCGATAAAACCAAGGACTTGGATAGCAGCTACTACAAAGGTGAGAATAGCAAGAATCCGTGCCGCAAAGGATGGTGTAGCCGCTCCTACAACTAATAGTCTGTCAGTACTGCGGCAGAGAGAGATTGATAGCCACTGACTGGAAGGAGTGGCTAACGACAGGACGCCGACCAGAATGCCAACCACAAACTGCTCTGTGAGTGTAACGTAGATTCCCGTGTTGACTATAGGGATCGCACAGCAACAATAGTCTCGGGGCTTCATGATGGCAAGGAGGTAAGGGCAGAAGCTGTGTTAGTGTTTATTTATTTGAATTATATAAATAAACAATGGAGCTTCCGGATGCAAGAAGTCTTTCAACGTTCAACGTTCAACCATCATGCGTTCTTCTCTCCTCACTCTTTTTGCACTCGCCCTTCCCTGTCTTGCTCTAAGAAGCCCTTGGGCTGAACAGGTGGCTTTGGAGGCAGATGGCACTGTCCACACCATGGAGGGTTGGAGCTATGTTAATTGTGGTTGGTGTAATGCCATAAACTCCGCTACCGGCGCTCATAGTCATCCAGGGTCTTCAAGTGACGTGGTTCAGATCGAATCTATTGAGATAAAACCGGATCCTCCTCAGCCAGGTCAAGACATGACTATCACAGTCAAAGCCAACACGTTCGAGATCATTGAGGTAACTCGTTGTATATACATGATGAGATGATTTTAGTAGCGTTTTATAATATAGAAAGGCGCCTACGCAGATGTCATAGTTAAGCTTGGCGTTATCAAGTTGCTTCAAAAACGTTTTGATCTCTGCAAGGAAGCGTATGTTTCTTTCCCTATAGCGTTCCGTTCCCCTGACCATTTCGAAGGCAAAACATCAACGCAACTGTGCAATGCCCTGTTGAACCAGGTTCATATACTGTCGAGCAAACGGTGGCCCTTCCCAAGGAGATCCCGAAAGGTATGCATGCCATCAGATGCGACATGCATGTTCTCATTTCTCGGCAGCCAAATTCGTCGTTAACGTTAAAGCATTCACCCTCGATGATTCTGACATGGTTTGCCTAGAACTCAAAGTGGATTTTATGAAGCGCCCTTTGTTCAAACTTGGCTGGTAATTTGATGAGAATTATAACTATATCTTGAGGGACAATTAACTTCTAGTACTGTATAAATGGTATAGCTGTTGGAATTCCACCTCAAATTATGTGATTTGGGGTTCCGACTTGCAAGCGAGACAATTTTTTTAATCACTCCAACTGCATTACAATTAGAAGGCTTCAAAGTACTTATGTCGAGTGGCATGTGTCAGCTTTGCCTCTTCCAGGAAAGATGCTCTGCATGAATGGAGTGGATACAATCCTGACGTACGGATGTCAAATAGCGGTTGGAAAGAAACTCAGTCCAGAAATTGACCGACGTGCAGCACCAGTACGTCAGGGAGGTTGCTAGGGATCGGGTCACACACCATGCACACCATGCTGGCAACGCTATTTTCTGAAACAGGAATTCTGCCTTTTGAGGTTTCGACGAGATATCTATATCTGTTGCAGTTGCCATGCAGCCACTATGCATATGCCGCATTGCAGAAGTCTAAATATCTCTTGTGAAAAGGTTTCTCGTGCTGCACAGGAGATCTTAACTGGGTAATTCGTCATCTACCTGGAGAACGCTGGAGAAAGTGCGAGTCGAAGATATGGATCGAGAGCAGCTGGTAGGACTGCAGAGTATCATCGAGAAATGCTGCGATGAGGCCGCCCCTGCAGAATGCGTTGGACTCTTCGACTGAATGTACAATGACCAGATAGGAAGATTAGAGATAAATGAGAACGGAAGGATAAAGCCGATTACCAGAAAACTATCGTTCCGCACGTCGTCGTGCATCATTCACTGCCATCATGCTGTCATGGCATGCTTTGGCCGTGGAGCGATTGAGATTGAAGGAGAGATATCGGGCTCCTATTCCAAGGAGATGGCGGTTGTGTCGATTCTGCCGAATTCATGTGGAGGATGTCGATGAACCCCTAAGATGCTTCCATTTTAGGTATTTTTCTGTACGCAAAATGTGACATATGACAAGAGCGGACATAAAAGCCAACGTTAGGCGCAAATTGTTCATACGATGCCTAAAAGCTCCAAGAAACGGAAGGAGAAGGCAGCAGATTTTACGGTCTTGACATAATTTATTAATGCCATTATGCACTCACTTTTTCTGACAGAAAGCAAAGCTCAAACTGGGCAAAACTAAACGCGCCCCGTCAAATGCAGTAGATACATCCTTCAAAGCTCGCTGTACGTCTTTACTTTGTCCTGTATGGTGGGTCTTACTGAGCCATGAAGCGTTTGCCTAGCCATTGCATTGCCAACCCAAAGTATCTCTCTTGTCACAGATGAGAAGACGCCCATTACCAGGAGAAAACATTCCTTCGACGATCTGATTCAACATTTGAAGCATTACAGTGCAGGAACGCGTAAAGGTGCTAAATTTTCTGGTAGTGGACTACCAGACGCTGACCCTTTTCCAGATGCTATATTAGGACTGCGAGAACTCTTGGAAGCGCATCGGACTTTACTGGATTCTGCTCTTTCAGTGCTGATCAATGCATGTGTGCGGATTATTGCTGACGAGGTTTGTGATCCCTGTTTTCGCATTATTCCATTGACTCCCATATTGCAGGATGCAGGCGTACGCAAAGCGCTTTTGGGTTTCTTCACGTGGATTTTCCCCCGGATTCCGCAGGTTTGAGCTATCGTTTTGTTGAACAATTCCCAATATCACATCATGCTCAGGAAGACCTTGTCCCTCATCAACCCATACTCCTTCTCTTCGCTGCATCGGCGCAATCCCATATCTTCCCCGAGATTCGACTCGATGCCATACGTTTTTTGAATATCTTCCTTGAGCACATGCCTCACGCTGTTGTTGAAGGGTGGGATGGAGATGGTAGTGGTCATGCAGTCCGAATTTTGGATGGATATCTTGGATTTCTGAATGTAGGGCCAAAGATCCGGGGAGCAGACGGTATGATCTCATCTACAAATACTAATACTGTGCTGATAAATTAAAACAGAAAGCGTTAATGAAACCAGTTCTGGAAGCGTGATACTGAGTCCAGCGGTATGCCTGTTCTGAAACGCTCTCCGATCAAGGCTGATACGCTTTTTATACAGTCGAAGGTCGTCGTTCTTCATTCGCTTTCCACATTCCTTCAGTTTGCGTTGTCGTCCAGTGTGCACCTTTCGTCGAGCTCAGCTCTCAATCAGTACTCGATGCGTTCTTGGTATCTTGCCCCTTCATTTGCGAGACCTGAAGCATATGTTTCCTTTGAGGAACTTTTACAACCTGCGCAGCAACGCTCCGCGGATTGCGACTGTCGTACTTGGCAAGCAGAAGTCGATCTAGAGGACGACAAGTTTATACATCACCACACTTCGATCTGGCCTCAACCGTATCTGGATATTGTGTCGGACGACGTTGGAATTACGGAAGCAGCACAAGTTGATGGTTCTGACATCAACTATACATTTATAGCCGTATGGTTTCTTTGGTACAGCCGGAAAGCACTTCTAACCTTTCTGGTAATAGCATCTGAGCCAAAGATTACATGCGTGTTTGGTTGCCACATTTCTTGATTGTGCCCCAATTGTTTTTTCACCGAGTGGAACTCCTCCGGAAACAGAGATGCAGTTGATTGTGGCGGTGGCTCAAATATCACGCACTCTGTATGGCACTTTGCTGCAAGCGCCTGTATCTGTCGGTCTCTTCAACATCCCGATTTTCATTTCATCCCGATCACTCACAAGCCTACAGGCAGCAAGTCATCTTGATACAGCCCGTGAGAACCTCGGGGCTACTCTTGGATACATGACACCCTATTTCCCTTTCAGACCAAATGGGAGTCGTGATGTTAAGGTTAATTAATATCGCGGCAGCGAGTGCATTGCTGAATTCTCCTCTTCATAGCTTGAACAAGCTGTTCAAGATCTGAATCTGATCTTCTGCGAGCTGACTTCACTGCTGGTTCTTTCGATGCATCGTAAAACGCAGAGCAGCTCTGCACAACCATTAAAGCCACAGAAAACTGTGACAGGCAGCAAGGTGTCGCAGGCTTCGTTACAAGCTTCGTTACAAGCGCGATTGCTGCGTGTGAGTGAATATGTCACTCAACTGCTTCGCGGAGACGTTGCCTCTGCATCGCAACTTGGACGACCCCTGGCACCTGCGGCTTACGTAGCCCTGCTGCCGACGATATGGGCTCTTCTCAGTAGTCCGACTGCATCCCGTGCCCCAACGTTGCAGGCTGTTGTTGAACATGCGGTAAAAGTGTCATCCAAATCCGCTCTTAAAAGACCGACAATAGAATTTGTTGCACGCCTTGTTCTTGTTTGTGACCTCTTTTTTCATGTGATGACTTTATTCTCATTCATACAGCTTGACACAGAGCGTCAGTATGTAGGAAATTTTGGAGTTGGTAAGAATGCCGTAGATGATGAGAAGCTTGAAGGATGGATTGCACATCTCCCGCAAACACTGTGGGAGATTGGTTCAAGCAATTTACCCACTACGGAGGTGAGTGAATGTGGGAATGAAGTTTTTGGCTTTGTTGCTAATTTGGATGCCAGATTATCCTGCGGTTTTTGTTACGTGCTGTGCAACGTAGATCAAGATTAGTTCCTGCCAAGGTTCGATATTTCATGTTCCAGAGGCTATTATCTAATGTGCCTTAGAGCATCGGAGTGCTCCGATTGAAGCTTGTCCCTTATTTTAGCATCACACATGCTGTCCACGGGCAACTCCTTGGGCCGTACAGCAAGCTTCCGCGTGCACCGCTTCGACGTCTTGCATTGGACCTGGTAACAATAATCACAGATAGTTTCAATTGTAATGATGGTTTGGATGTTGCGGTCTGTCAAGCAGTCGTTGGGACGAAGGAACAGAGTTACTGGGAACATTTGCACAAAAGCAGTTCTATCATTAGATGAATGTGTTTTATTTAGTACATATCTATGCATTTCTTGTACACATCTATAAGGAGCTCCGGAGCCCACCTGAACACAAAAAAGCACGTACATGACTATAGCAAGTAAGTGACCGAATGCAAGTCGAGCAAGCTCGAGTAACAGGAGAGTATATGACAGCTCGCACTAGCTAATCCCCAAGTTGTATGCTAGCAAATTGGAAAAGAACGCTCCAGGCGCTGAGAGTCGCCAAGGGATTTAAAAAAAAACCAAAAAAAAAAAAGGTGTAGAGCGCGATTCAACTGAGCCATACCCACTGGATGTCAATACGGCCAGTGCCAAGGTTTGCAAGGGCACTGAAGGCAGCAGGGGAGAAGTCAAGGTCCTTAGGACCGCAACCTACACAGCGATCGGTGATTGTAGCAGTAACCTGCTTGCCTTGATCTATGGAAGAAGATGAATTGAGAGAAGGATATAAAAGAGAGAAGAATACTTACAGGTAGCCTGTATCTTCTTGTTGCAAACGGGGTTATTGTTTGGGTTGCTACCCTTGATGAAACCACTTTCGAGAAAGATAAGAAATTGAATTTTGAGCCGAGGGATTAGAGACGTACGGGAAATTGTCGAATAGAGAATAGGATACGGCAACAATGAAATCTCCGTCATTGTTCTCAATGCCGCAAGCTCCAAGACCGGCTGAAAGATGAAGTGGTAAGTAAAACATGAAGAAGAAATGGAGACTGTACATACTGTTGTACCAAGTGCCTTGGCCAGTTTGAAGATTGGATGGAGGAGGTTGTGACGAAGGAGGGTTGGATGGGAAAGGTTGTGACGGAGGAGGGTTGGATGGAGGAGGTTGAGAGGCAGGAGGGTTGGATGGAGGAGGTTGAGAGGCAGGAGGGTAGGATAGAGGAGGTTGAGAGGCAGGAGGGATGGACGGTTGAGGCTTAGGAGTGGTTGATGTATGGGGTTGGAGAGAAGAAGATGGTACTGGCAAAAGCACTGGCGCTGAAGAAGGCAAGATGGAGGACAATGGCAGTGACGAAGAGGATGGCAGGGAGGAGATGGAAGAGAGTGGCAAGGACGTCGAATTGCTCGGTTGTGGCCTTGGCCTGCAGCGTTTTACGTTTGGCGAGACGGCGATGGAACGATGGAGATGGATGTTGCGTGCAGCGTGAGGAGAAGAGAGAGAAGAAACGACAGCAGCCAGAGAGAAGAGGAAGAAGAAATGAACGGAAAACATTTTGGCTGGCTTGCATTACATATTGATGATGATCAATCTTTATAAAAGCCGTTGTTGCCGTCTATTTGGTAGCATACATTTTAACTAACCTTGTGCTTGCCGTCTTTTCCAAACTCCGCCCATATCCATCAATCTGTCCCAATAATAACATGCTTTCCAGCCGGCTCGGCTCGGCCGGAATTTTGAACAGCCGCGTGACGTCTTCTTCTGGAAGTGGGGCAAGCCCTTGTCCGGCTCGTACAACGTTTTCTTCTTTTCGCTTTGCAATATAATTCTCCGCTCGGGCTTTTTCTCGTCCTATTTGCCGTGACAAATACGCAAGGTTGCCTTCTTCTGTTCGGTAATTGTCCACTGCTTCCGCGATCTGTTCAAGGTTGCGTGTCACTCCCGATGTCCCCATCTCCAACGTGGAACACGACGCCTTGATCGCAGCCTCTCGGACTCGCTCCGGCGTTGCACCCGACAGGCGTGATCGCCTTGGCCGTGTCATCGCTTCCAAAAAGGAGTTTAGCAGGGGATTCGTCCGGATTTTAAGTGGTATTTCCTCTAGGATTGATGAAAACGTTAGGGGGTGGTTCATTAGGCTGTCGTGCTATTTTTAGAATCTACTTCCATAATAAAACGTTAATTACTCGCCTTGTTGTACTGAAGTTGGTCTGCTTGTATGCTGCCAAAAACGTTGGAGACAGGCGATACCCACGGAATGATGCATTTCCTCGCGCCGTGGACGACAGGTCTATGTTTCACATAACGCGTGAGATACACATACACGTGGGGGTATGCCGCTCTGACCGTGTACAACAACCACTCCCCCGTGTCTAAGTTTATCTTGATGGATAGCTTGAGTGTCCACCAGGGTTTGATTCAGGAATGCCCCTAACGTCGTAGCCTGATAGAATCCAACCACACTGTCATCCGCCTGTACTTCTTTCAGCGAACGCAGCATCGACGCTTGATAGCGTGCTTTAAACAACCACTTTAGCTTCAATGTACCGTTAGTCAAATTAATCACCAAACAACGCACCAACTACTTTGGTAGACTTTTCATCATCTTCTCCTCCATGTTGCGGCAACCGAAAACTGTTTGAAACTTCAAGCGTGCCGTCAAGGTCAAGTCCCAGCAGTAGTCCATGAGCCGTCGTTGATGGTGCTTCTCGTGCATGTTTAATAATTTTTATAGCCACCTGTCAACATTCCTATTCTCTACAAGTTTATACCATGGTTAAAATGAACCCACCATCCCGTCAATTTGTACATTCGTCAGTGGAATCTCGGCCTCAATGTCGATCACCTTGGACATGGAAGCAGGAATTGCTTCATATGTGGATACCACTGGCACTGGGGCTGTTGTTGGTGCTGGAAGGGAGGCCGCAAGGGCCGCGGCCATAGAAGTTGCAGCCATGATGTTGATGTTGGTATGAGCAGAAAAAAATCCAAGGTATTTAAGGTCTTCGGTAAACAAAGCCAACTACTTTTGTACACCGCCCGTAAAAAGTCAGAATTTTTATTCCTCTAGCCAAAACACTTCTTTCGATCGATGAGAGGAACAAAAGCAAATGGTTTGTCGAAATACTCAAAAGTCAAAACTGAGGGATTTTTTTTTTTTTTTTTGCAAGGCCAATTCCGCCGCCTAGGTACAAATCAAGTAACCACACATCCAATAGTGCTGCAACGTGCTCGGGAAACCTTTGTAACGTCGTGAACTGAACTTTTTGACCTGATTTTAAGCCTGTTTCGTATCCAGTACACCTCAATATGCCTCCATCCATCTTTTCGTCCGATGGTCTCAACTAATACTGATGGCAATGCTTTTGGCATATTCTCCTTCAATGTCTCGAAAGTGTAATCACGCAATTTTATTCTGGGATCTTGCAGTGCAGGCTCTTGCCGCCAGTGTTGTTACTGACCTGGGTTTTTACCATTTGGGTCATTTCGATCTTGAAATGATCGCCTCTGACCCAGGGTTAGAGGGGTCAAAAGGTCAAAAACAAAAATTAAAATTTCAGTAGGAAATGTAGCCTGCATGCTCAAATCTATGCTACTACTGTATTAGATGATGACAAGCCATCCCCTCCTAGGGTGTCATGACCCAATTCAGGATGACCAGATTTCTGATGGACTCCACCATGTACATAGTTACCTATAGTTAGAACTCATGGTTTGGTTTCTTAGATATAGCTATGATATTTGGTTTCCTATGACATGGCATTACCAGTCACTTCCCCAGAATCCCGGTTACTTCCAGCTAGTATTTAGTTTAGCCACATTTGTTTGTTTCAGAAATCAACAAAGTTCTCACAACAAAGGCTCTCCCAGCTTAACCTCTCAACTGTAAGGGGACTAGGTGCCCCAGTGGTCTCATCAATTTTCTGCATTCATCCCATATTCATCCTTATCTCATTTCACCCTATTCTGCATTGTCTATGCTTTCATCTTTATTTTATGATTATTTTCCATCCCCCCACATTTGTACATGTTGACAGTTTTACTTTTAGAAGCAGAGTCCCCTTTTGACATCTACCCCTTGGTATGATGTTATTCCATGGTCTTGATCTGCCTATCTATGTCTTTTTAGACTACTATTTGATTTTTAGGTTTTCACATACAGTGACTCACAAAACTGAGTCAATGTTTTGCACTTTTTAATTTATTGTTGAATAACTTCCCATAAACAACAAAACCAAACAAGGTATTGGTGTACCGAATAACATACATGATCAGGGCTACCAAACAAACAAAGAATTATGTAATTTTAATCATCCCTCATGGAGATATGATCATTTTAATTCAGAGACTCATTGACTCAGTTTTGTGAGGTGGTATCAATATTATGATAAATTGTAATTCTAGTATTTTGTATGACCTCCCTTGGCCTTAATAACTGCTCCCAACCTTCTAGGCATGCTTTTAATCAAATTCTGACACACCTCTGATGGAATATTATTCCACTCTTCTACTACTCTTTCCCATAACTCCCAAATTCCTTTTGGTGCTGTTGGATACTTGTCTAACTGGTTCTTGAGGTGAACCCAATGATGTTCAATAGGACTGAGGTCTGGAGATTGGGCAGAACAATCCAGAAAAGTAATATTGTTGTTCTCCATCCATTTCTTGGCCTTTTTTGAGGTATGCTTGGGGTCATTGTCTTGTTGAAAAATCACCTCTTCTCCAGAAATTCCACTCTCCTCCAAGCTAGGCAGCATATGGTCCTTCAAAATGGACACATACTGGTCAGCATTTATCCTCCCCTCAACCTCTGCAAGATACCCAACTCCATTCCATCCCATACACCCCCATACCATAATGTTTCCTTCCCCAAATTTGACAGTTCCCTGCACCTCTCTCTCAATCAGCCCCTCTCCCTTCTGTTTCCAAACCCACTCTCTCCCATCTGACCCAAACCTGTTGATTTTAGTCTCATCTGACCAAATAACCCTCCTCCAGTCTTCCACAGTCCACTCTCTATACTTCTGAGCAAAAGCCAATCTTGCTTTCCTATGCCTTATACTAAGCAAGGGCCTTTTCTTCTTCACCACAGCCTTGAATGAGTTTTTCCTGAGAACTCTTCTGACTGTTTCTGAGGAGACTGGAGTGGGGATGATGCTGTTAATGTAATGGGTGGCCTGAACAGCATTTGCAGCCTTGCCAGTGGTGATTTGGGTAAGGATGGCTCTCTGAGAGGTAGATGAAAGCTTAGAAGGACAACCACCAGAGGGGGAATCCAGGTTTGGATGGAGAGCCCTGAGTGTTCTGGATACACTAGACTGGCTGAGGTTGAGTTTAGAGGCAATATTGTGGGTAGAATAATGATTGGAGGCCAGGGAAAGAATGTTTTCCTTCTGAGCAGAGGAGATGGGATGCATTGGAGAATATTGAAGTATGAAGAATGCTAGTCCTAATTAAATACTATAATTTAAGGTCCCATCAAGGGTCACATCACCTTAGAAACCATCTGTCAAGTTTTTGACATTATACAGTTGGTGGAGCATCAGATTCTAATATTTCTGACTACCCCTCACAAAACTGAGTCAATGAGTCCCTGAATTAAAATGATCATATCTCCATGAGGGATGATTAAAATTACATAATTCTTTGTTTGTTTGGTAGACCTGATCATGTATGTTATTCGGTACACCAATACCTTGTTTGGTTTTGTTGTTTATGGGAAGCTGTTCAACAATGAATCAAAAAGTCCAAAACATTGACTCAGTTTTGTGAGTCACTGTATACTGTACTTGGCACTGGCAGATGGGTCTTTAGAGTTTGCTCTTCAGACTTCTCTCTATTAGGTGTGCCTCCAGCATCTGTATTATGTAGTATAACATTAACTTCAGATTTTTGTAACCCTGTTGTGCAGGGTTCACCAAGACAGGGAAACAGCAAGGGCTCAGACAAGACAGAACATGCTCAATGTAGGGGAAAGGGGAAACTTTAGCTAGAGGGGAAGGAAAAGGAAGAAGGAAGGATGATGTGTATGTGGTGTGTGTCTGTGATTTAGTGATGCTCTTTGAGGTCTCAAGTTGTAAGGGAAAAGGAAGGTGGCCTAGGCATCTAGGCAATTTTCTGCATTTGTCCCATATTTTTATATATTTTATTTCACCCTATTCTGCCTTTACTATGGTTTTATATAATTTTATTCCTATTTTATAATTATTTTTCAGGTTTTCTATGTTGGTACATGTAAGGGCAACCTCAAAGCCTCACTTAATAGTGAGCTAACAGAGGGGAATCCAAAGTTAATATTATACTACATAGTACAGACACTTTAGGCACACCTAACAGAGGGGAATCCAAAGAGAAAACTCTAAGGAACCATCTGTCGATGCCTAGTATATGTGATAGAGCCAAAAATCAAATAGTAAGCTAAAAATAGCAAAAAGGCAGAGATCGGCTGATCAAGCTGTGGGATGATGTCACCTTGATGGGTAAACATCCAGAAGGGGTCCCACCTTTAAGAATAGAACTGTCAACATGTACCAACATGGAAAAAGCTGAAATATAATAATAAAATAGGAATAAATCATAGAAAATCAGAGAAAAGGCAGAATAGGGTGAAATAAGATGTAAAAAAATATGGGACAAACACAGAAAATTGCCCAGAAGCCTGGGGCACCTTCATTTTCCCTTACATCACCCCCCTTCTATAATGCATTGCCTCGATGCATTCAAAACTGTATTTGCCCAAAGTTGGATGCTTGAATGCACTGAGGTGCAGAGGAATGTTGCTGGTGGAACTCTCTGACCAGTCATGGGGCATTCACATTGGACTCTGTGACCAAGAAGTTCTCCTCATACCCATAACCCTTCCAGTGTACCAGGTATTCAAGTTTACCTCGATGTAAGCAGCTGTCTAAGATAGACTTGACCTTGCTTGTACTGAGATTTGCCCTCAATGACTGTAGGCAGTGGGGGAAGTTGTGTCATGCATCTAGAGAATGGATCTGTCTTTCTGTTTGAATACACACTTCTCTGGTTTCAAGTATAAATTGCTTTCTGCCAACTTCTTCAACACTTCCTCTACTATTTCATTGTGACCCTCTTTAGTCTCTGTGTATATCATTATATCATCTATATAGACAACCACTTTCCTACTCTTGATTTCTATTTGCAGAATCCCATTCATCATTGACTGGAATGTTCCAGGACTGTTTGTCAATCCAAAGTACATGACCAATGGTTTAAATGCCCCTTGATGTGTCATAAATGCGGCCTTCCACTCATCTCTCTCCTTCATTCTCACATTGTTGTATCCCCATCTAATGTTCAGCTTTGTAAACACCCTTGCTTTTGCTACCTTATCAACCAACTCATTGATCAATGGTAATGGGTAGTTGTTCCAGATGGTCTGCCCATTCAATGCTCTGTAATCCTGCACGAAATGTTTCTTCATGTTCTTTTTTGGCACAAAGAAGGTTGCTGATGTTTGGAGTGATTTGCTTTCATATATATATCCCTTATCCAATTGATCCGACAAAAATGTGTCTACCTCCCTCTGTTCCTGAGGTGATAGTGGAATGTTCTTTGCCTTCTTTGGTTCAAACCCTGGTTTCAAGTCAATCACATGATCCCATGGTTGGTGTTTTGGCATTCTTTCTGATGCTTTTTTCTCAAACACCCTTAGGTATTTGTGGAATTGTTCTGGTACCATCTCCTCGACTGTCTTCTGCACCCCATCCTTCATTTGCAGGTTTAAATCCTGGCTTTTCCATGATGCAAATCATGCTGCTGTTTGAATAATTTTCTCAAAATTATATCTTCATTCTCAACTACTTCTCCTCTCCTATGCTCTTGTGCATCCTCATTTTCTATATCCTCTACTGATGGTTTATATTTCCATCCTGCTGCCAGCTTCTTTTGATGCCTCTTTTTCTTTACTGCCCTTATGTACACATTGCATTCATGTAGGCATCGAATCATCTTTACGCTCCTGTGATCTAGTCTATCTCTGGATTATGTTTCCTCAACTAGGGGTGTCCCAGAATCATTACTGCCTTCCCTAAATTGCACACCTCAAGCACCACCTTTTCTGAGTGTCCTTTGTGTGACAACATCAAGGTGACCTCCTCAGTGATCAAGCCTCCTTGATTCTCTGTGCCATCCACATTGTATACCTTAATGGGGTACTCCAGCACTTGTGTTTTCAATCTATTGCAGTGCACAAATTCTTTGTCTATAAATAGACTAGTTGCTCCACTATCCAGCAGCACCTTGACTAATATCAAGTCATGTGTATCCATGGTGGTGATAGCAATGTCCATTAGTATCTCCCTTGCTTTTGTTCACTTCTGACTCTAATGCCTTATGTGAAATGGAAATTAAGAATGCCACCTGTGTGCCAAGCTCAGTTTCCTGAGTCCTCCTAATTTTATAATCATTACATGAGTCATCCACTACTAAATTACTGTATCTGTTCTGAGAACTAAGTATGGGAGCTACTTGTCCTTGCTTGGAAAATCCTTCTTCCTGGCTTTCTTTTCCTCTTACATCCTGAAAAAGTCACTCATTTTGTCATAGGTCATGTTCTGTACATCTAATCTGACTCTACAATTTTTTGCCATGTGGCCCAGCTTGCCACATTTCCAACATTGTATTGGGAGTCTTACTCCCCCATGATCCACGTCCATAGCATTTGGATCCCTTCTCAGCTGCTCAGCTGGCTGCTGCACCTTGAGTGGTTTTTCCCAAAATGGCCATACTGCTGGTGCCTTAACCATCTGATTCCTGTGTGAGGCAAACATCTGTTCCTCCATTTTTGCTTGTCGCCATTGGCGGTCCAGCCTCATTGCTTTCGTGTACCACCCAGTGATTGTGTATGGTCTCCATTCCAAGTTACTGAGTTATTCATATAGTGCCTGGTTAAGAGACTGCTTGAACTCATAGATCAGGGGCTTCCCAGTGTAGCCCAATTCATGTGCTGCAATCTTAAAGTCTTGGACATGTTCATCTGCAGTTTTATCTCTCTGCATCATGGACATGATCTTGAAGACTTGGGTGTCTTTCTTGTTAGAGTTCCCGAAGGTCTCTTCAATATTGTCTAGCAGTATTTCAGCTGTCTTGAATGGTATTACACCATGCATGATTTCTCATACAGCTACCTCGCACCATTTTAATGCTGTGCCACCCTGTAGAAAGAAAAGAATCCATATGACCTTGGATTCTTCTGTAGGGAATTCATCAGTGCACCCACACAGGTACATGTAGCAGGCAGTATGGAATGCATCAACTTCCTCCATCTTCCCCATGAACACTGGTGGTAAGAGAATCTTTGGTGCCCTGTGCTTTGTTTCCTCGAGCTTGTTTTTAGTGAGGTCTAGCTCCTCCTTTATTGACAAGAATTGTGTGACAATCTCATCGCATTCCTGCTTCAGATTTGCATAACATTTCTCTATGGAGAGTACTGGCTCTCTTGGTAATTTTAAATCCTCTGACAAGTCACCCATGTTTGCTAATGATAGGTTAGCAAATAGTGGTGTGGTAGGTGAAGGTGCTGATAGCAGAGTTGTGTCAGATATGGCAGGTGAATGTGATTGGTGTTTGAAAAACATTTTTTTTACTCAATAGTTCCTTGGTCTGGGCATACGACCCTGAGTTGGACCTTAGGTATGTAGGGGGGGTTTATCTGTTACACCAAGTGCAGTGTAGCTCGCAGACCCTGTTAACCAACAGGCAGATCTGACACCCAGTACAGGAAGATTCTCACTCCCTCTTTCAGAGCTCTCTTGCAAAATGAACTATTCTGAGTCTACTATTTATGTACTCGGCAGCAGTGAGGTGGGTTTCTCTGAAGATCTCCCCAGCACTCCTTATAGGTAATCTCCTGAGAGTCAGGCTCAATGTTACTCTCAATACAAGCGATCCTTTGTCATCTATCATGAAGCTCTGAGGGTCTGCTAATGAAATGTTTAAAGTGGTTTGGGTGAAATGTGCATGCAGAGAAATTAGTGATAAGGTGCATACTAGGCTCCTTGTCAAAACATTCTGTGACACAAGAGGTATGATGTGTGAGAGAGCATGTAAAGAAGTTGAGTTCTTTTGTTAAGGCAACACCAATTGCAACCACTACTTCAACCGAAGTTATACTGAGTAGACTGCTATGCAGGCTCTCACAAGAAGTCATCATTTGATAGAAAGGCTGTCTGGCAGTCTCAAGCATTCACACTTGTTATGGTGGAATCTTAAGAGAACTCGACTAGAGCTTCTTGGTATAATATTGCATCTTATATACTACTATACATGCTGCATCCATGAGGTTTGGCCATGCTTACCCCATGTGTTGGATCAGTAAGCCTCCCTTGCCATGCTGCATCTATAGCTATTGCACAGTGCCTGCCTCTAACTATGCTGTATGTAATCTACTAAGATGATCTGATATGATTAGATAAGATAATGTAAAATATTGATCTTGCTCTCATAACAGCCTGTGCATCACCCTTTCAGCACACTCCAGTGCTGTCCTTGTCCCACTATACCTCCCGCTTTCACCCCTCCTCATCATTGCACTCCCATTGCACATTTTTCTACACTGTGCATTTTTGCCCCTTTGCATTGTGCACTTTTTTGCCATTGTGCATACCTCCCTTTTTGTGTATACAACTAGTGTGCACATTGAAAACCATCGTACCAGCCTTTTTGTAGTCTTTGCACCTTGAAGAACGATCTGAGGCCCTCTAAGCAAACCTCCTCACCTCAAGCATGCCTGCAGCTGTAGGTTTAGTGTTCACCCCTTCTGTTGAGACTCTGCACTGAGTACCAACTGAGCACATCAATGATAATGCACAGACTATGTGCAACACTGAATGAACTGTGAACTACAGTGGCTCAAAAAACTGTTTCAATGTTTTGCTATTTTAAAGACGTTGGCTCACAACACAACACCATCATTCTATTTTATTCTGTGAAAAATATATGTAATAGTGTATTATCATAGCTTTCAGAATATGCAAGAATTATGTGATTCTAATCAAAACTGATGAAATAATAAATAGAACAAAATAATCAATCATTGGGATAGTTTTTTGACCCTCAATTCTTTTATCCATAACCATGCTGTAGTCATCTGAATCTTGGTGGGATTACTTGTAATGACAATAAACAATGTCATGTAAGCTTGTTTATTATAGTTTGACATGTTGAAACTGGTTCAACCATCTTCTTTCCTTTCATAAACCCTAACATGAAGCCCTTATCCTCTCCCCAACACTTTACTATCATTTCTCTTCTCCAGGAGGGGTATTCCTTGCATTAGATCCAGTCAAAAACCAATGTTGGGAAGTCAACAATTGGCAGAATCAAAGAGGAGATGGATTGGAACAAGGAAAACAACATGGGAGGTTGTCCTTCCAAGCTCTTTTCTTGTGACAAGCAATCCATCATTCAACAAATCACTACTGGAAAGCTTGACAATGCTATTCAGGCCACCAATTTTATCAACAACATCATTCCCAGTCCTGTCACTCCTCAGACTGTCAGAAATGCACTAAAGAAGAATGATTTTAGCCATTACTAAGAAGAAACGTGCCCTTCTCAAAAAAGCCCATCAAAAGGCTCATCTCAAGTTTGCCAGATACCATAAAAATTGGACTGTATAGGATTGGGAAAGGGTCTTATGGTTAGATGAGACTAAAATTAACATGATTGGGTCAGATGGGAAGGTTTACACTTGGAAAAAAAAAGGGGAACCACTTTCAGATAGAATCACCACATCTACTGTCAAGCATGGAGGGGGGAATAACCTTATGGTGTGGGGTTGTATGGGGTGGAATGAAGTAGGGAAGCTCACAGAGGTTCAGGAAATTATGGATTCACAACAATACTGTGATATTTTGGAGGATGGAGTGGTAGAAAGCTTTGAAAAGCTGGAGATAGCAGAAGGGGAGAGGATCTTCCAGCAGGACCATGACCTCAAGCACACCTCCTACAAGGCTACAAAATGGTTTAAAGACAATGTCATTCAAGTGCTTGTCTGGCCTGCACAATCCCCTGACATTAACCCCATAGAACACCTGTGGGTCAACCTCAAGCATGCCATGCAGCAATACCCAAGACCACCAACTGGAGTGCATGAGTTGTGGGATAGAGAAGTTGAGGAGTGAAACAAAATTCCACCAGAAGCATGCCAAAGGCTTATATAAGCATGCCCAGGAGGATAGAAGAAGTTATCAAGGCAAAAGGAGGCCATATCAAGTATTAATTAGTTAGAAAATTGAGGGTTAAAAAACTGTCCCAATGATTGATTATTTTGTTCTATTTATTATTTCATCAGTTTTGATTAGAATTACATAATTCTTGCATATTCTGAAAGCTATGATAATACACTATTACATATATTTTTCACAGAATAAAATAGAATGATGGTGTTGTGTTGTGAGCCAATGTCTTTAAAATATCAAAACATTGGGACAGTTTTTTGAGCTACTGTATGTGGGGGGTGGGAAAAATCCTCTGGATTCTCTATGTACCTCGGTACTATGTACAAATGGCTTATGTGATAAAACAGTAAAATAAAATATAAAAATAGAAAGCACTATGTGCTATCCATAAGTCCATCCATTGGCCCATCTAAATCTGACTGCACAATGCTGCTGCCTTAGCCAATAAGATTTGCATATGCTATAGCCCAATATCCAACTGTTCTGGTGCAATGTTCTATTTTTGGTGCACTTTAGGTCCCATGCACTCTACTCAATTAGTCTGCTTTGGTGTTATATGTCACATGCTGCACCTTAGTAATAGTGATGTGATCGACCTGTGCTGGTTACCAGATAAAGCAATGCTGATTGGAAATGCAGAAGAACTATAAGGAGATGCTATGTGAAGCCAAATAACACCAAAGCACCTGAATTATGTGAAGCGCCCAAGTGCACACAGGCCAATGCCAAATAGATGCAAAGCACCCAGATTATGTGAGAATGCACAGTTGGCTCATGATGCAATCATGGTGCACCTCGAATAAGTGCCCTAGTAAGCTGGAAGCCATGACACACAGCACAATAGATGTGGTGAAGGATTGTTGTGTGTGATAAATGAATAGGGCAATGAGTGTGTGTTGGAGCAGACTATATACACTGCATAGAGGAAGAGACAACATGTTTCTTATAACCTACTTGGGGTTTAGTAAGTCTTAGAGCTAGGGTTTAGCAGAGGTAAGAACACTGTATATCTACTATGGTACAGGTTCTCCTTATATACATAATAATAAGGATGTCACATGACTCAGGAATGTGTTTACCACATGTATGCGCAGTAAGTGCAGTAACATGTGTATGCTGCATGCATTGCCTCATGTATGCAGCATGCATCTCAGAGTTTAATTTCAACACCCCCCCTCAAACTGTACAGTGCTCTAAGCAGCTAAGTTTGAATCTCAAAAGTAATTCCAAGAGAGTCTCTAAATCTCCTGAATAGGATGGCACCAAGGTTCTTTGTGAACATGTCAGCTGGATTATCACTTCCAGGAATGAAAACGACTGTGACTTTGTGTTATTTTCTATGCATTCATGGATATAGTGATAGCAAATATCTATATATTTTGTTCTTCTTTCCTAAACTGGATTTGATCTGATAAAGATGGGTCCTTGATTATCAGCACAGATTGGTATGCACTTAAGTATATATCCAAGTTCCTGGAATAAGGACTCTATCCACACTATCTGTCGACAAGTGTCAGAGAGAGCCATATATTCAGCTTCTGTGGATGACAGTGCTACAGTTTTTTGTAAATGGGACTGCCAGCACACAATGCCATTTGCTAGAGTTGTTGAAATTAAATCCTGATACATGCTGCATACATGAGGCCATGCATGCAGCACACACATGTTACTGCGCTTACTGCGCATACATGTGGTAAACACATTCCTGAGTCATGTGACATCCTTACTATTATGTATATAAAGAGAACCTGTACTATAGTAGATATACAGTGTTCTTACCTCTGCTAAACCCTAGCTCTAAGACTAACTAAACCCCAGGTAGGTTATAAGGAATGTGTCGTCTCTTCCTCTGTGCAGCGTATGTAGTCTGCTCCAACAAGAGTAGCAAAGTAATCCATTGTAGATCAGTGTTTGATAGTGTCAGCTGCCCAATCAGAATCTGTGAAGGCCTGTAGCCCTTTTGATTTCTCTCTATTGTAGACTATATTATATTTCTGGGTTCCTAGGAGATAGCACATGATGTACATCACTTTGTCTAGATGTTCTTGGCTAGGATTAGCTGAGAACTGCAACATCTTGATTACTGCATAAGTGATATCAGGTCACATTCTGAGCATCAGATACAATAAAGATCTGATCACAGACTGATATTTTGATCTAAGCGCCGTGTCTGGCATCGCTGTGTTTTCTGATGGTTTGTAACCAGTCGGGAGTGGAGTGGGGGCCACTTTGGCATTTGTCATTTCAAACCTCTCAAGCACTTTGGCAAGATATTCAGTTTGATTGAGTTTGACTTTGCTTGTAGTCTGGGTGATGCGCATGTCTAAAAATTCCATGACTTTTTCAGTACTATGGCACTCCCAATGCTTTAGACAAGCATTCTTCTTTTCATCCACAAGTTTCTTGTTCTTCCCCATGAACAAGCCATCATCAACATAGACCAGTGCAATAATAATGCTGCCTGTCTTAGGATCCTTGTGTATGAAAATGCCAGCATCAGAGATGGCATGTACAAACCCAATGGTGCACATAAATGCCTCTAGCTTTTTCCACCATGCTAGTGAGGCCTATTTAAGGCCATACAATTCTCGGCATAAGCACATTACTTTGCACTCTTTTCCCTCGAGCATATAGATCTCCTCTTCTAGTTTGCCATATAAGAATGCAGTTTTTACATCTAGACCAGTCATATACATGCCTTCTAGAGATGCAAGTGCAAACATGAGGTGTATGGTCTTGTAGCAGACTACTGGTGAGAAAATCTCATCAAAGTCAACACCTTTGACTTGTGAAAAGCCTTTGGCCATGAGTCTGGCTTGTTTTCTTCCATCCAATTTCACAAAGAAAACCTATCTATTTTTGATCGTTTTTAGATCATGTGGAAGATCGACAATGTCATAGACTTGTTGCTTATGAAGAGCCTCTAATTCTTCATGGCAAGCTTGTTTCCACTCATGTTGCTGCTGCCATGGTAAGTGCACAATATCGCAAAATTGATTTGGAACTTGGCTTATTTTGCTTGATGGTTTGACTGCTTTTGACAACAGCCAGTGAATAAGCTTATCTCCTCCTTCCTTGTTTATCTTTTTAATATAACCTGCTTCATCCAGTTCCCCTATTGGGTGATCATGTTCTTGATCATTGGAATCAGGCACACTCTTGTGGAGTGCCAAACTTGGTCCAGCAACCAGTTCTTTCTGTTGAGATTGTGGTCGTGTTCAGTTATGATCTGAATCTTGACCCACTATAGGTAATGCTGGGACAGTTTGAAATGTTCCTCTGCCTGCCTGATCGACAGGGCAATTGCTGCCATTCCTGTTGATCATCACATCTTGGATGAAAGTCCTCAGTGATTACTGGAGGCAGTGGAGGAGGAGTGTCAGTCATATTGTCATGCACCTTTTGCTCGCTTGGTACATTATCATCATCATTATTTTCTGATGATGGAAGAAGGGGTGGATTTTGTGGTGGTATAGAATCATTGCCATCCATTTCAGATGAGTGGTCATCATCTTCTGGTTCTGGAGGTGGAAAATCACCAAGGTCTGTTTTGGAAGGAGTTTTAGCTCTGGGACAGCATGGGAACAATGTTTCATCAAATAGTGCTGTAGCACCAATGAATATTGCACCACTAGGTTGCATGAAATGGTATGCTTTAATGCCATCTTCTAATCCAAGGTACATCATTAACTCTGATCGAGGAGCTAATGTGGTTGGACATTTCTCCTTGGGTAGATAGACGTAAGCACCGCAACCAAAAACCTTCAGATCGTTTAGATCTGGGCAGACCTTTGTCAGGTCCTCAACTGGTGTCAGCCATTTCAGGTGCCTTATTGGAGTTCGATTGTATAGGTGTATTGCATGTTCAATGCAAAATTCTCACCATGATTGTGGTAGACAAGTGGTAAATCGCAGGGTTTGTGACTTTTCCATTATTGTCCTTATGGTGTGCCATTCTGTTGGTGAACATGGGGTGCAGACATCTCTATTTTGATGCCAAAATCCTTGAGCATATTTTGTAGCTCATGATCTTTGAACTCCCCCCCTGGATCGACATGCCAGTGCTTGATTGTAGCGCCATACTGGGTCAAAGCCATTGCCTAAAATTGTCTAATTGCTGCAGCAGCATCAGACTTCTTTCTAAGGCACTAGACCCAGATATGTGACATCTTATCATCCAGAAATACAATAAAGTATTTATGTTTGTAGTATGATAGTACTAGGAGTTCCTTTAGATTGGAATGTATTAATTCAAAGGGTTTATCTGCATGTGAATCTGATTCAGGAAAAGATTTTGAGGTCATTTTCCCTTCAGCGCACCCTGGACATATAATTTTGTCTTTAGAAATAATTAAATTCCTTGGGAATTTTATGGTGCTATTAGGCATTTTCCTTAGCGCTTCTTTGGATGGGTGTCCAAGTTGCCTATGCCAAGTCAAGTAGTATGTGATGTACATTGTTGCGACATTGATTCTTTTGGTGCTCAATATATGAGTCCAAGCCCAATAAATTGTGTCATGTTTTATAAGAGGGACGCAATCCATAATTGGGTTTCCTTGCTTGAAAAATGAAATGTGTGCAGAGGAACCATGCACATCACTTCTGTCTTGTAAGAAGACGCCCATTGATAGTAATCGAGCATTACAGTCAGATATGTAGTAGATAGGGTATAATCGTGTTTCACATGTTTTTAACTTCTCATGACATACTACCTGATGTCTAATGAAGACTGCTCCTTTTCCTACTATATGAGTAGTACCCATGGCCATTTGAACCAGAGTAGAGTCCTTTCTCAGTAAAGGCTCATAAGAAGTGAAATCTTTCATTTCACCAGTGAAGTGTTTTGATGCACCTGAATCCATGATCCAGTCAGCACCTTTCTTACAATTTCCATTTGCACACATAACACATTCATTAAGATGTAAATAGTTCAATGATACATTTAGTATCGGTAAAAATTCACATGAAAAGTTCACTGTGATCATTGGAATATTAATCTTTGTGCTTGTAGCAGAGAAAAGGACTGACCTTTCATCATATGCTCCTGTTTCAAGCAGTTCATCGACGAGCATTTCATCAATGACTTTCCATACTTCCTCATCAGAAACTGCAGGTTCCGATCTGAGAGAGACACTATTGTCTTCTACCTCTACAATCCTTGGTTCTGGTTTGATCCTCCTCCTCTTACCTTCTCACACCATTAGGTGCTCTTCCAGCGGTCGCAGATTTTTTGGGCTGCATGGGAGATTTATTTGCTCGAGGGTGTCTCAAGCTTGCTGATATTTGGTGTAGACCAAATGAGAGGTAGAGGCTGCATCCATATATGGTGCAGGTGGTCGGTGGCGAGGATCCCTTGTGGGAGTATGTTCGTGCTTCTCGATGCGCTGAATGAGTAGCATCAGTGGTATGATGGTGCCATTACCATTTATGGTAGTAAAGGCATTGGAGGTGAGGTGGGTATGTTTCTCCTTTGGCTTTTCCTCTTTAGTTTTTCTGTTCCCACATCATTCACGTTTTTGGGATGAATCTCCATTGTTGTTTTGAGGTTGCCATTTGGGGTTTCCCCCTTTGCATTTGACAGCGAAAAGTTTGGTGGCCTGAGGTGGGCCAGTGGGCTTCCCAACTGCTGTGCGCCATGAGGCTTCAGTGACAATGGAGTCCTTGACATGTTTAAACATCAAGGCTCTAGTAGTGGTCATGTTAAGGACCGTGGCAGACAGAGAATCGTACTCGCGTAGCATTGCAGTGAGTAGAATCATCACCTGAACTAGTTCAGGGATGGCGACGTTGGCAGCCATAAGGTGCTCAAATTTGTCAGCCATCTTAGCAATCTCTGGCATGGGATTCACAGCTGGAATTTTAATTGCTATTGCAGATCTAAAGTCTGCAAAGACTTGGGAGGGGCCATCGACACCATAATCAGTGTGAATGAGATTTCACACTTCCTCAGCAGTGTCCTTGGTGTTGGAATGCTGCTGAATGGAAGGGGACAGGCAGAGCACTAGGCTTCCAATAGCCTGGTCATTTTTGTTGCTCCAGGTCTGGAGCTTGGCAGTAGCATCTGCTACAAGTGCAGTGTTCGTTGCTGTCAAAGGAGGCACTGGAGGCGGTTTTAGTTCCATCCCACTAGTTATTTGGCAGAGGCCCTGAGACCTGAGCCATGCCTTCATGGAGTCGGCCCATTGAATGAAATTGGAGCCATCGAAAGTTTGTATGAGTTTTTTAAGGGTTGAAGACATGATTCTGTGGTGGCAGCTGGTAGAAGCACTCAATCAGTCTTCTATCCAAGAAAACATGTTCCATAATCTCAGGCAAAAAAACACTCCTTCAGAGTGGTTAACCCTAGTCAACCTAGGTTTTTAAGTGCAGCTTGCAGGAAGCACAATGCAGCTCATGAAGAGCACAAGATTATATTTTGGAGACAATGAAGTCAATATTGTTTGCAGCCAGTTAAGACGCGTTCGTGACATGCCCAGCAGGGCCCATAACCTGTTGGAGCAGACTATATATGCTGCACAGAGGAAGAGACAACACATTTCTTATAACTTATCTGGGGTTTAGTAAGTCTTAGAGCTAGGGTTTAGCAGAGGTAAGAACACTATATATCTACTACAGTACAGGTTCTCCTTATATACATAATAATAAGGATGTCACATGACTCAGGAATGTGTTTACCACATGTATGCGCAGTAAATGCAGTAACATGTGTATGCTGCATGCATCTCAGAGTTTAATTTCAACAGTGTGCAGTGAAGAATGTGAGTTGCTGGTAAAGCATAAGAGAGTGCATAAAGGTGCATCAAGCACACAGTAACTGTGAAAGGCAGATTATGAGTGTAGGGAGCACATGAAGGCGAGTCAAAGCATAACAGGGCACATTTAGAGCACATGGTAGAAGACAGCTATAGGGTATCCAAAGGCACAGTAGAAATGTAAAAGGTGCACAAAAGTGCATGAGAATGCATGGGAGCACACTTGAGTGCATGAAAGTGCACTGTGAAAAGTGAGTAAAAGTCATCCAAGAGGTGCACACAATTGCAAAAAGTGCTGTAGTATGAGCACAGGGTGATAGGGAGCTGTATCACTGCTTGTCATGTTCTTTGGTCTCACTAATAGTTCTGCCACCTTTCAGACCATGATGAATGACATCTTCCATGATCTCATATTGGAAGGTGTGGTCTGTGTCTACCTCGACAACATTCTCATTTTTACTCAAGACCCTTGATGAACATCATCAAATCACATGCCTGGTGCTAGAGTGACTTTGGTGGCACAAACTCTACTTTCATCATGACAAGTGTGAGTTTGAGAAGACACAGATCGAGTACTTGGGCTTAATTATCTCAGATGGACAGGTGGAGATGGACCTGGTCAAGGTTGCTGGCATTACAACCTGGTCCACACTGATGAGTTCAGTTGGTACTCAGTGCAGAGTCTCAACAGAAGGGGTGAACACTAAACCTACAACTGCAGGCATGCTCAGGGTGAGGGGATTCAATTAGAGGGCCTCAAATTGTCCTTCAGGGCACAGGGACTATGAAGAGGCTGGTACGGTGGTTCTCGAGGTGCACACTAGTTGTGTATGCAAAAAGGAAGGTATGCACAATGGCAAAAAAGTGCACAATGCAAAGGGGCAAAAATGCACAGTGCAGAAAAATGTGCAATGGGAGCACAAAAATGCGCAACAATGGGGGAGATTAAAGTGGGAGGTGTAGCGGGACAAGAACAGCACTGGGATGTGCTGCAAGGGTGGTGCATAGGTTAAAGACGCAAGTGGGATGTGAGCGCAACAGGCAGAAAAATGTGCAAATGGAGTGCAAAACACAGCTATACAATATAATGCACAAATGGTGCACAAACATGGCTATATGATGGGCACACTACAAGAGTGCACAAACAAAATGAAGGATGCAATGCAGAGATGAAATGCAGCAATACAACGATGGGATGCAAACAATATGCAAATGCAGCTATATGAAAGGCACACTACAAAGGCACACAGACTATGTGCGATGCTGACTGAGCTATGTGGTATGAGGGGGGGGAAAGATCCTCTGGATTCTCTATCTGTCTGCCTACTATGTACAAATGGCTTATGTGATAAAAACGGTAAAATAAAGTGTAAAAATAGAAAGTGCCATGCGCTACCCACAAGTGCATCCATTCACCCATCCAAATTTGACTGCACAATGCCACTGCCTTAGCCAATAAGATTTGTGCACGCTATAGCTCAATACCCAACTGTTCTAGTGCAATGCACTATTTTTGGTGTACTCTAGGTCCCATGCACTCTTCCCAATTAATCTGCTTTGGTGTTATGCATCACATGCTGTGCCTTAGTAATAATGATGTGATTGGCCTGTGCCAGTTACCAGATAAGGCGATTGGAAATGTGGAAGAACTATAAGGAGATGCTATGCAAGGCCAAATAGCACCAAAGCGCCAGGATTACATGAAAGCGCCCAAGTGCACACGTTCCAATGCCAAATAGGCATAAAACACCCCAATTATGTGAGAATGCACAGTTCGCTTATGTTGGAATCACGGTGCACCTTGAATAAATGTGCCAGTAAGCTGGAAGCCACAATGCGCAGTGCAATTGTTGTGGTGGATTGTTGTGTGTGTGATAGGGATTGTGCAATGAGTATGCAGCAGAGAATGTGAGTTGCAGGTAAAGCATAAAAGGAGCATGTAAAGGCACATCAAGTGTGCAATAACTGTGAAAGGCAGATAAGGAGTGTGTGGGGGGGCGCATGGAGGCGGTTTGAAGTGTAACAGGGCGCATTTAGGGCACACAACAGGAGGCAGCTATGGGGGATCCAAAGGCACAGTAGAAAAGTAAAAGGCACACAAAAGCACACCTAAGTAGTCAAAGGGGCACAAAGGTGCACAGAGGTGCACTGGAGTGCATTAGAGTGCACTGGAGCACACTGGAGTGCATTGGAGCACAGAAAGCAGACAAAGGTGCATGGAAGCGCACGAAGGCACACGAGAGTGCACTGGAATGCACAGGAGTGCATTGGAGTGCATTGGAGCATAGAAAGCAGACAAAGGTGCACAAAAGCGGACAAAGGTGCACAAAAGTGGACAAAGATGCATGAAAGCAGACAAAGGCACATGAAAGTGGATGGGAGCGCACTTGGGTGCACAAAAGCACATGAAGGCACACAAAAGCACGCTGTGCAAAGTGAGTAGAAGATGTCCAAGCAGTGTGCACAATCACGAAAAATGCTGTAGTATGAGCGCAGGGTGATAGGGAGCCATATCAATGCCCACCAACAAGAAAGAGATGCAGTCTTTTCTGGGCTTCATCAATTTCTATTGGCACTTTATTCCAACCATGCACACCCATTATTTGACCTCACTGGCAAGAAGGGATGGAAGTAGGAAAATGCACAGCAGGAGGCATTCAAGAAGCTCAAAAAGATGGTCACTTTCACTCCAATTCTTACCTTTGCTGATAATGTGTGTCTCTTCCATGTAGAAGCTGACAGCGCAGACTTTGTGACAGGTGCAGTGCTGTCCCAACAGTCTCCTAAGGACCAGAAGTGGCACCCCATTGCCTTCTACTCAAAGAGTTTCAGTGCTGTGGAACGCAATTACAAGATCCATGACAAGGAGATGCTGGTGATAATGTGGGCATTGGAGGAGTGGTGACATTTCCTGGAGGGTGCTCAACACAAGGTCAAGATCTGGATGGACCACAAGAACCTCAAGTACTTCATAACTGCCAAGAAACTTAATTATTGCCAATCCCACTGGTCCCTCTATCTCTCCAGGTTCAATCTTTTCCTGCATCATCACCTGGGATGCAGCATGGGGAAGACTGATGCCCTCTCTCATTGTCCAGACCATGGGGATAGAAGCAATGACAATCAAGGTATTGTATTGTTGCAACCTGATCTGTTTACAGTCCATGCACTAGAAGTTGTTACCTTGGAGGGTGAGGAGCACAGTATCCTATATGACATTTGTCATGCGAACCATAGCAGTTTACATGAGGATGCTGTGGCTCTGGCAGTGAAGAAGCTGAAAAAGGGATCCACTTCTTCACTTCATGCAGCAGAGTGGGCAGAAAAGGATGACATCCTATACTTTCATGACTGCATCTATGTCCCTAACAATCCACAGCTTCAACAATGACTTATCTCTCAGCACCATGACTCACTCATTGCTGGCATTGCTGGGCACCCTGGATGTTGGAAGATGTTGGAACTCATATCACAGAATTATTGATGGTCCCGATGTCTCGACTCATTGGTCAGTACTGCCATACCTGTGATCTCTGCTTACACACCAAGACTCCACAGTGCAAGCCCATGGGCGAGTTACACCCCCCTTCCAGTCCCAGAGAATTGTTGGGACATTGTCAGTGTGGACTTCATAGTGGAACTACCAGAGTCCAATGAGTTTGATGCAGTAATGTGCAGTCAACTCTGCTGGGAATGAGCTCATTTTATCTCCACTCATATGACTGTCACTGCACTTGGAATGGCTCAACTTTATTTGTGCTATGTGTGAAAGTTCCATGGACTGCCTGGTGCATTTCTCTGTGACCAAGGACCACAATTTATTGCAGAGTTCACCTGAGAGCTGTACTGCCTGCTGGGGATCAAACTCCTTGCCTCAACTGCCTACCACCCACAGACAGACAAACAGACAGAGCGAGTCAACCAAGAACTAGAGCAGTACATCCACATCTTCATCAATGAGTGACAGGACAATTGGAAAGATCTCCTCCCCATGGCCAAGTTTAGATACAACAATCATGTCTACTCTTCCACCCAACAAACTTCCTTCCTCCTCAACATAGGGTGATACCCATGCATGGGCTTTGAGCCTTGACAAGCACCCTCACACTTGGAGATGGTGAATGAGTTTACAGAGTGGATGAAGGACACCTTGGAGGAGGCAAAGTCAGCTTTGACCAAGGTGAAGGATGACATGGCACACTTCTACAACCAGCATCACTCATCCACACCCACTTACAAGGTTGGTGATCATGTCTACCTCGACTCTAGTAACATTTCCACCATGCATCCATCCAAGAAACTCACCCACTGCTTTCTTGGACTGTTCCTTATCACTAGATGTGTTGGGTCGCATGCCTACCACCTACGGCTACCACAGTCAATGTTCAGACTCCACCCTGTCTTTCATGTCATAAAGCTGCGAGGTGGAGTTTTTGGGTGTGGTCATCAGATCAGACAGATTAGAGATGGATGAGACGAAGGTCAAGGCAATAAGGGACTGGCCAGCATCAACATGCATGAAGCATGTACAGCAGTTTCTAGGACTCACAAACTATTAATGCTGGTTTGTGGAGGACTTCTCAAAAGTGGTGACACCCTTAAATAAGTCGTTATGAAAGGAACAGCAGTGGGAATGGACAGAAGCACAGCAAGGTGCATTTGATGAACTGAAGAGGCAGTTCACAACATTTCCAATATTGGTAAACCCAAATTTGGAAAGACCAATGAGGATAGAAGCAGATTCATTGGGATTCGCAACTAGGGCAGTCTTGTCAATGAAGGGCAAAGATGAGAAATAGAGACCATGTGCATTCTACTCAAAAACATTGAATGATGTTGAGAGAAATTATGATGTACATGATAGAGAAATGCTGTCAATCATTAGGGCATTGGAGACATGGAGGCATTATCTTGAAGGAGTGAAGCACAAAGTGGAAATCTGGTCGGATCATCAAAACCTGCAATATTTCATGACAGCAAAGAAGTTAAATCAGAGATAAGCACGATGGGCACTGTACCTATCAAGATTCAACTTTGAATTAATACTAAAGCCAGGAACAGTGATGGGAAAAACAGATGCTCTGTCTAGAAGACCAGACTTTAAAGAGGCAGTGAAAGATGATAATAAAGATGTTACTCTATTAAAACCTGAGTTTTTTGCTGTATGGGCACTACAACAGAGACACCTGCTGATCAAAGGAGAAGAGGAAGGGATCTTATAAAAAATTAGAAAATAGAGAGAGAGGGATGAATCAGTTGTAAAAGCAATTGAAGAAATAAAGAGATCACCGACAAAGAGATTAAGATCAGAAGAATGGGCTGAGGAGCAAAACTTAGTACTGTTCAGAGGAAAGGTCTATGTACTTAAAGACATACAGTTGAGGAGATAATTGGTGAAATTGCATCATGACACACTAATAGTGGGACACCCAGGGAGGTGGAAAATGCTAGAGTTGATGTGGATGGGTGTGATAAGTGTCAGCAAAACAAGAACTACTTGCAACCTCTGGCAGGGAAACTAAGGCCACCAGAGACACCAATGGAGCCATGGAAGGGAGTTGCAGCAGATTTTATCACAGGGTTACCAGAGGCACAGGGTTTTGATGCACTACTGGTGGTGGTTGACAGGGCAAAGAAGCAGATACATGCAGTGCCAACAACAAAGAAGACAAGTATCATGGTTTACCTGAGTCAATAATTTCAGATTGGAGACTGCAGTTCACAGCAGACTTAATAAAGAAATTGAACTGGATGCTAGGAATTCAGATGCAGTTGTCAACAGCATATCATCCACAGACAGATAGTCAGACTGGATGAACAAATCAGAACATAGAACAGTACTTGAGGATGTTCATGGCACACAGACAGGACAACTGGCCAGAATGGATCACAATGGCAGAGTTTGCATACAACAACAAGATGCATTCTGCAATCTAGACATCACCATTTTATGCAAACTATGGATTCCACCCACGCATGGGATTTGAGCCAAGGAGAGAGACAAAGAATGAAGCAGTGGATGACTTCACAAAGAGAATGAAAAGGGTTCATGAGGAAGCAGAGGCAGCACTAATGAAGGCGCAAAATGAGATGAAGCACTATGCAAATCAACACTGTGGGGAGGTGCCAAAGTATGCAGAGGGCCAAAAAGTATGGTTGAAGACAGAGAATTTGAACATTGGGTGACCAACAAAGAAGCTGACAGATATACGAATCGGTCCATACAAAATTACAGAAGTGCTGTCACCAAATGCAGTCAGGTTACAAGTACCAAAGACAATGAAAATACATCCAGTGGTCAATGTGTCGTGAATAAGGCCATATAATGAAACATGAATTCCAGGGCAGAAAGTCATGCCACCAGAACCAATGATTATTGAGGGAGAGAAAAAGTATGAGGTTGAGGAGGTACTAGATTCAAGAATGAGGTGAGGGAGGTTAGAGTATTTAGTCAAGTGGAAAGACTACACAGAAGAGAACAACACTTGGGAGCCATTCACAAACCTTGGCAATGTACCAGATAAGATGCAAGAATTTCACCATCTGCACCCCGCAGCACCACAATGAATTTGAATGCTAGATGGATTGAACTTTTGACCAATCAAGAACTTTACTACAACACTGGAAGGCATGCTCAGCAAGCTGAACATTGACTAGCCTCCCACACAAAAGCCCCTCCCCACTACAAGTTAAGATACACTCCAACTATAACCATATAGTCCTCATCAGGTCAAATGGCACAACCACTCCTGACTCATCCATTTGTGTGCCAAAAATTGATGATGCGTCCACATATGAGTCATGTGTATGGGCAGTGGAGGGTCTCCAGATGGACTGGAGCTTGATGTCGGCGAAGACGATAGACATGCTGGGTATGTGAACCGAGGAATGGAAGAAAGAATCACATAATGTATGTGCAGTCTGCCAAAAGAGGCAGATGAGAATGATATTACGCTGCCACTTTCATCACTCTGTCTTCCATGTTGTCAAACAAAAATGCACTTATCACATTCTAACTCTAAATGAGCACTTCCAAAGAGTGCTCTGAGGATGGCAAGTAAAATGTGGTTGAGCGACATTGGGGGAATGAGCATTGAGGATGGTGCATGACAAGCAGAGTAGTTGGTGTTTGGCAATAAAGTTTCTCTCATAGCTCAAGTCCAGATCTCAATTGGGACAATCGAGCATAGGAAGGGAGTGCTGTTATGAGAGCAAAATCAATATTTTACATTATCTTATTTAATCATATCAGATTGTCTTAGTAGATTACATACAGCATGGTTAGGGGCAGGCACTGTGCAACAGCATGGATGCAGCATGGCAAGGGAGGCTTACTGATCCAACACATGGGGTAAGCATGGCCAAACCTCATGGATGCAGCATGTATAGTAGTATATAAGATGCAATATTATACCAAGAGGCTCTAGTGAAGTTCTCTTAAAATTCCACCATAACAAGTGTGAATGCTTGAGACTGCCAGACAACCTTTCTATCAAATGATGACTTCTTGTGAGAGCCCGCCTAGCAGTCCACTCAGTATAACTTTGGCTGAAGTAGTGGTTGCAATTGGTGTTGCCTTAACACAGGCTAGGGATGCAAATGGGATGCGAGCACAACTGGTGGGAAAATGCACAAATGGTGCACAAAACACAGCTATACAATGAGGGGTGCAAATGATGTGCAAATGCAGCTATATGAAGGGTGCACTGCAAGAGTGCACAAATGAAGACAAAGGATGCAATGAAGGGATGAAATGTGGCAATACGATGAGGGATGCAAAATGATAGGCAAATGCAGCTATACAAAGGGCACACTACAAAGGTGCACAGACTGGATGATGGTGTACAGATTATGTCCAACGCTGAATGAGCTATGAACTATGTGGGGGGAAAAATTCTCTCGATTCTCTATCTGTCTGCCTACTATGTACAAATGGCTTATGTGATAAAAGTGGTAAAATAAAGTATAAAAATAGAAAGCACCATGCACTACCCACAAGTCTATCTATTAGCCCATCTAAACCCAACTCCATGATGCTGCTGCCTTAGCCAATAAATTTTGTGCATGCTATAGCCCAATACCCAACTGTTCCAGCACAATGTTCTATTTTTGGTGCACTTTAGGTCTCATGTGCTCTTCCCAATTAATCCACTTCAGTGTTATGTGTCACATGCTGTGCCTTAGTAATAGTAATGTGATTGACCTATGCTGGTTACCAGATAAGGCAATGCTGATTGGAAATGTGGAAGAACTATAAGGAGATGCTGTGTGATGCCAAATAGTGCCAAGTGCCTGAATTATGTGAAAGTGCCCAAGTGCACACAGTCCAATGCCAAATAGGTGCAACACACCCAGATTATGTGAGAATGTGCAGTTGACTCATGCTACAATCACAGTATGTCTTGAATAAGTGCCCTAGTAAGCTGAAAGCCATGACATGCAGTGCAATAGGTGTGGTGAAGGATTGTTGTACATGATAAATGAATAGTGCAATAAGTGTGCAGCGAAGAATGTGAGTTGTTGGCAAAGCATAAAAGAGTGCATAAATGTGCATTGAGTGCACAGTAACTGTGAAGGCAGATAATAAGTATGGGAGGCATCTGAAGGTGGTCTGAAGCATGACAAGGCACATTTAGGGCATACAATAAAAGGCAGCTAAGGGAGATCCAAAGACACAGTAGAAATGTAAAAGGTGCATGAAAGTGCATGAGAGCACACGGAAGTGCACTGGAGCACATGGAAGCGCACTTGGGTGCATGAAAGCAGACAAAGGCACACAGAAGTGCACTAAAGTGCACAAAGGCACATGGAAGTGCATGGGAGCACACAAAGGCACACAAAGGCATGCAAAAGCATGCTGTGCAAAGTGAGTAGAAGTTGTCCAAGCAGTGTGCACAATTGCAAAAAATGCCATAGTACAAGTGCAGGGTGATAGGGAACCATATTATTGTCCAGTTCATGTGCCCTTTGTAGTGCGCCCCTCATATAGCCATGTTTGCATATCATTTGCACTCTTGTCATATAGCTGCATTTTGTCCTTTGTTTGCATCCTTCATTTTCATTTGTGCACTTTTGCAGTGCACCCTTCATATAGCTGTCTTTGTGCATCATTTGCACCTCTCATTATATAGCTGCATTTTGTGCACTATTTGTGCACTTTTCCCCCAGTTGCGCTTGCACCTCACCTGCATTCCTAGCTTGTGTGCCACCCCTTCGACACACTCCAGTACTGTCCTTGTCCTGCTAAACCTCCTACTTTCCACCTCCATCATTTTTTGTGCTCTCATTGCACATTTTTGGCCCTTTGCATTGTGCACTCTTTTGCCATTGTGCATACATTCCTTTTTGTGTACACAACTTAGTGCACATCTTGCAACCCATCACCCCAGCCTCTTAGTAGTCTTTGCACCTTGAAGGATGATCTGAGGCCCTCTAAATGAACCCTCTCACCCTGAGCATGCCTGGAGCAGTAGGTTTTGTGTTCACACTTTCTGTTGAGACTCTGCATCAGGTACCAATAGAACACATTAGTGGTTCAAAAAGACCACAATCCATGTGAAAAGCTGCCTTCCACTCATCCCCTTCCTTTATCTCCACATTGTTGTAACTCCAACAGACATCAAGCTTGGTGAAGTAATGCGCAATGCGCTCTGTGGAGTTGGTTGATGAGTTCAGATATGAGGAGTAGTGGATAGCAATTCTTGACTGATGTTGTTCAGGCATCGATAGTCTTGAACTGGTTGAAGGGACCCATCCTTCTTTTTAACAAAGAAGAAAGGCAAGGCCATGGGTGACTTTGAAGGGTGGATGCAACCAGAAGTGAAGTGTTCATTGATGAATTTGTTGAGTTGTTGTTGTTCTTTAGGGGAGAGAGGAGGGTGTGGCACCTGGCATGAGCTCAATTGCATGATCCCACAGCTTACAGTTAGGAAGTGAGTTGAAAGATTCCTTGGAGAAGACATCCTCAAAATCATGCAGGCGAGGAAGTACCAAGTCAGTGAAGGATTTGGGCACACTGTTCTTGTGGAAGGCCTGCATGAGGCACTGGGAGACATTCAAGGTGGCATGCACCTCATGTGAAGGGTTAATAGCAGTGTAGAAAATTCAGTCACCTTTCTTGATCTCCTCCACTTCCTCCACATCATTGTCAGAATCAGTGCACTGCAAGATCTGGAACATCTTCTAAGTCCACATTGGCTATAGGCATTGGACCAGCATGACATTTTCGAGTGTGCTGTAAAAGGACCTTTCGCCCTCGATGTTCCTGTCTGCCTTCAGTGAAGCAAGTACAGCAATGAGAGGGACAATGACTCATCATAACTTCACCTGTCACCCAGTTGACCTTAGGATTATGGTCACAAAGCCATGGGTAGCCCAAAATCACCTCCTGCTTCCCCAGTTGGGTCACAGCAAAGAGAGCCCATTCACTGTGGTCCTTGTACCAGAGGACTGGGTCAACAACCTTCCAAATCACCCCCGCTTCATTTGGGGAACCATCCACATTGTAGACAAATATGGGTCGAGATAGTGAGTGGATATTGACTTGTTTTTGTTGAACCAGGTATGAATCAATGAAAAGGCTTGTGCCACCTGAGTCCAGGAGAGCAGAGACCCCAAGTATTTGCTCTATATCTATAGTCTGCAGCTCAATCTTCAATTCTAGTGATTGCTAGGAGGGGATGGATGCCACAATGTATTTGCATGGTAGCTTGTGCTTTCAAGATTTCAATCTGGGAAGAGGAGGAACAGGTGTGAGTGGAGCAGGTGTGACTTCTATTGAGCTGAGGGGTTCAGGGGAGGGAATTGGTTGTGGAGTGAAGTTCTTCCTCAAGTGGGTCAACCAGCAGGGCATCAAAGTGGTTACTGGTGGGCAGTGGGGGTGGATAGTTGGAGGGATTGGGGGCATGTGTGGTCGTGGTGGCATGGAGTGTAGTGTTAAAAGCCACATTCATGAGTCAGTTCTCATCACACAGAGAGGCAGTTTCATACCAAGCATCAATATTGTCATCAGCTGGGCATTCCTTCGACATCTGTGCAATCTGATCCTGAACCTCTCAATTGAGACCACAAAGAAATTTAACCACCACTGGTAGCCCACTCCCATATCCTGCCATGTCCACTAAACCCCTAAACTCATCAATATAGTTGTCCACAGATCAGTGTGCTTGGTAATACAAGGATGACTCGAGGCATGTTGTAGCTCATTGGCATTCATGGAGAGGACAGAAATGTTGTGCAAACTCCTCCCTAAAAGTCATCCCAAGAGGAAAAAGGGAGGAAACCAAGTTTTTGGGCTTGGCGCAAAATGCGGTCAATGTAGATGTAGGCATACTCAGACTTCATGTATGCGAAGGCCCAATAAACTTTTGTGGTGTTATCTAGGAATTGATTAGAGTAAAGAGTGATGTATAACTAGTGTTTAAGGGTCCAGTTTGGTCCAAACCAATCTCTACTTGCAGTGGTGGTGTGCATCATTTGGTGGATGGGTGTCATTATCAAGATGCATAAATCTAAAAATGAAAACAGGTAGTTAGTAAAAGAAAGAAGTAAACTATAAAAACATATCTCAGAGGGCCCAAACAATGCTAGGTCATCATTTGGGCCCTCTGCTTTGTGTTCATTGGTTTGTGTGGTCATAGTTGGTGGTGACATGGCACCAGTTGATGGTTTTGCATAATTGTTTGTAATTACAAACAAATACATCAATGCATGTTCATTTACTGTAAACAAACATGTACAACCAAGACAAACATGTACAATGACTTTGAAGATACATAAACTCAACCTCCCCCACTTATTCTTGGTGCATTCCCCCACTTGTCATTACATGTATAAGTAAATTTAGTAGTTAGGTACATGAATACTTAGTTACGTGAAAAGACCAATCTTTGATTGGTTTTTGTGACTTTTAAATAAGTATCAACTGGTAACTGGACCGCAGGCTATTATGGATGAACCAAGACCAACAGTTCAGTCTCTTGTGATTAAGTTTAGTTAAGGGTCCAGTCTTTTTCCAGTCTTATGGACTGGACCCTCAAACACTATGTATAACTCACAGGAGTTGAGAAAAGAATGTCTGTGAGAGCATGCACCATTAATGTCAGTGTGGGGGGGGGGATGGTTTAATCTATGTGCCAGTTGTATTAGGTAGAGCATTGATGCTAGAAGCAGTTGGAGTTGAAATAAATGGGATATTAGGTGAGAGACTAAGCTGTAGGGTATTAACAAAGCTTTCAATACATGATTTAAGTGATTCAATTTGCGTGCGCAATCCGGTAACAGTGCCTTCGAGCGCTTCGACACATTTTTGGGCATCCATGGTGCATAGCAGCACATCGAGCAGAAATAAGGGTGCACTTAAGGTGGGGGTATTGATTTCATCCTGGGCAATGTTCTGTATGTGTAGGACACATTATATTTGCAGTACGCTTCAATTCTGGGCCTATGGAGAGAGTTTTCTACTGTAAGGGCAACTTCAAAGCCTCACTTAATAGTGAGCTAACAGAGGGGAATCCAAAGTTAATATTACACTATATAATATAGACACTCCAGGCACACCTAACAGAGGAGAATCCAAAGAGAAAGCTCTCTAAGGACCCATCTGTTGATGCCCAGTATATGTGATAGAGCCAAAAATCAAATAGTAAGCTAAAAATAGCAAAAAGGTGGAGATCAGCTGATCAAGCTGTGGGATGACATCACCTTGATGGGTAAACATCCAGAAGAGGTCCTGCCTTTAAGAATAGAACTGTCAACATGTACCAACATGGAAAAAGCCAAAATATAATAATAAAATAGGAATAAATCATAGAAAATCATAGAAAAGGCAGAATAGGGTGAAATAAAATATATAAAAATATGGAAAAATGCAGAAAACATATGTTGTTGTACCCCCATCATAAATTCAGTTTTGTAAAGTCCTTGGCTTTTCCCACCTTGTCAATTATTTCTGAGATCAACAGCAAAGGGTATGCATTCTTCACTGCCCACTCATTCAAATACTTATAATCTGTACACATCCTCTTCCTCTGATCAGATATGAGGGGCAGCATAACTATAAGGGGAAAGGAAGGTGTCCCAGGCATCTGGGCGATTTTCTGTGAACTCATCAACCAAGTGCATTATTTCACCAAACTCAATGTCTGCTGAGGTTATAACAATGTGTGGATAAAGGAAGGGAATGAGTGGAAAGCAGCACTTTACATGAACCATGGTCTTTTTGAGCTACTTGTCATGTTCTTTGGTCTCACTAACAGTCCTGCCACCTTTTCTATGATCTCATAGGTGTGGTCTGCATCTACCTCGACAACATCTTCATTTTCACCCAAGACCTTAATGAACATCATTGAATCACATGCCTAGTACTGGAGCGACTTTGATGGCACAAACTCTACCTTCATCATGACAAGTGTGAGTTTGAGAAGACGTGGATTGAATACCTGGGCTTGATTATTACAGATTGACAGGTGGAGATGGACCCAGTCAAGATTGCTGGTGTTACAACATGGCCCATGCCTATGAACAAGAAAGAGGTGCAGTCTTTTCTAGGCTTCATCAATTTTTATCAGCACTTTATTAAGGATTTCTTACACCATGCATGCCCACTATTCGATCTCATGGGCAAGGAAGCATGGAGCTGGGGTAATGCACAGCAGGAGGCATTTGAGAAGCTCAAAGAAATGGTCACTTCCACTCCCATCCTCACCTTTGCTGATGACTCCCACTCCTTTCATGTAGAAGCTGACAGTTCTGGCTCTGTGATGGGTGCAGTGTTGTCCCAAGTCTCCAGAAAATTAGAAATGGCATCCCATTGCCTTCTACTTGAAGAGCCTCAGTGCTGTGGAATGCAATTATGAGATCTATGATAAGGAGATGCTGGCAATAATGTAGCATTGGAGGAGTAGTGACATTTCCTGGAGGGTGCTCAACACAAGCTTGAGATCTGGATGCACCACAAGGACCTCGAGTACTTCATGACTGCCAAGAAACTTAATTGCCATCAAGCCCACTGGTCCCACTATCTCTCCAGGTTCGACTTCTCTTTGCACCATTGCCCAGACTGCAGCATAGGGAAAACTGATGCCCTCGCTTGTTGTCCAGACCATGGGGATGGAAGCAATGACAATCAAGGTATTGTGTTGTTGCAACCCGACCTGTGTACAGTCCATGGACTGGAAGGAGTTACCTTGAAGGATAAAGAGTGCAGTATCCTATGTGACATTCATCATGCAAACCATAGTGGTTTACATGAGGATGCGGTGATGATACTCAACCCAGAAACCCAAACAAACCTACTAAATAGCTTCGGATGGTATAACACGAGTCAGAGGAAGGGTGCGAGTTGGTACTAAATATCACCACTAATACCAAAACATTGTGTTTAGTGATACGAAAGGATGGATCATGTTGCGAATAGTCTGTAAGAGCATACAAAGAAGTTCGAAATAGTTTGAAATCAGTTCAAAGATGTGCAAAATAGTTCAAAAATGTTCAAAGATGTGCAAAATAATTTGAAGAAGTTTGAAGAGGTTCTAGATGTATCGAGGAATGAGTTTAGCAAATGTGATGTGTTTTTCGAAAGGCAATAGGTGATGTGTAATAAAATGAGGAGTGAATATGATAGTTTCAAAGAAGTTTGCGATATTTCACAGAACTTAGAGATACGATGCAAAGATATGACTCAAGAGAATGACTCTTAAATCTGACAATAAGCAAGAGGGTAACTTGTGCTCTATTCCCCATTGCTCTTCTTCATTCTAAGTAACTAAATACAATTTGAAGAAATATTATTAAAAAGGAAACAAGAACATGTGGAAAACATGAGGCAATATGCACAGCAATAAAGATATTGTAAAACATAAAACAAATGAAAAATGATAATAAGTGAAATGTACATTGTCCCAGTATGGTAATAGTTCTTGTTCTATTGCTTTAATATATCAATGAAACACAAAAATGCACTTATCACATTCTAACTCTGTTGTAGTCTCTCCTCGTGTCCAGTAGTGCTCGATATGTGGCAAATTGGCTTGTTCTGAATGTGCGGTGTGTATCAAAAGTGTTTCAAGACAGCTATACAGTGGCCATTGTCATTCAAAATGCTGCAAAATAGGTTCGAAGTGTTACAAAATAGCTCGAAAGCATTCGAAATGTTTCGAAGTCATCCAAAATAGTGTGAAATAGTTTGAAAATGATTTGACATCGATTTCGTGGCATTCATAGCAATTCAGAGTGCATGTCATAATGTATAGATACTATGAGATCCTTTTCCAGACCTTATAGCATGCAATGGACATATCAGCAGTGACTCTAGCAGTGAAGGAGCTGAGGAAGGAATCCACCCTTTCACTTCATGCAGTGGAGTAGACAGAAAAGGATGACATCCTGTACTTCCGTGATTGTATCTACATTCTTAACAACCCCCAGCTTCAATAGCAACTCATATCCCAGCACCATGTCTCACTAGTTGCTTGCCACCTTGGATGCTGGAAGATGTTAAAGCTTGTATCATCGAATTATTGGTGGCCTCAGATGTCTCAACTCATTGGTCAATACTGTCATACCTGTGACCTCTGCTTATGCACCAAGACTCCACAATGCAAACCCATGGTTGAGTTACATCCCCTCCCAGTCCCAGAGAATCATTGGAATGTCGACAGTGTGGACTTTGTGGTGGAACTACTGGAGTCCAATGGGTTTGATGTGGTAATATGAAGTGACAGGCAAATGCACAGGACAGCCATTCACACAAACTAGTGAAGTTGAATGTAGATGCAAGGTGTTTAACATCTCAGGAGGGGCTGAGGTTGAGTTGAGAGCACATTGAAAGCAGCACAGGAACAAAAGAAATACAAGGCACAAGAACAACAAGCAGTGAAAGAGGCAGAGCAGCAGCAGTAATAGAAGTGGTCAAAATAGATTGATAGTGCAATTATTGAAAAATCATATCAATAATCTGAGTCACTTTGACTGTGATGATTATTGAGGGTGATTATAGTGCTCTTCTGCATGATGTAAGCAAATGTCAAATAATTGCAAATAAACATTGAATTATGTGATTATTACAATAATCGATTATCTGTGTCCCAAAAATAGTGGATATAATTTGACTGCTACTAATGAATGGACAGGGATTCAATGAACCATTCATTGGGCTCTGACAACAAAGTCAAAACTTGACCTTCAAGCATTGCTCAAGCCCTTGAACTTTCTATCAACAGTGCAAAGAAGAACATCCTCAAATGCATCACCAACCACTTTGACACAAATCCCAACCTCTGTGCTTCTCCTTATTTGAAGGCCTTTTCAATCATTCATGCTGTCGACCTCAAGGGCATGGCAATGATGAGAATATTGCTGTCATGAATTCCAATGTGCCCAACATCCCTAACCATATATCCCTTCACTTTGCAATGTAGTGATGTGACAGCTCGGCTCGGCTTTGAGCAGCTCAGGCTTTTCAAAACTCAAGCCTGGGCCATAGTAACAGCTTCAGGCCAGCTTAGACTGGCCTAGGCTGAAGCCATGGCTTTACAGCCAGTAGAGACATCAAATCTAACTTTAGTTCATGTGATCGTACATATTGTCGTCATCAGCAAGTAGTTGATCCCACGTATGGTGCTGATCACTTATGCACTGCCACATGTGTGCAACCACCAAATTGACTGCCCAAAAAAAAAAAACAGTAAACCAAACAGTGTGCGGTGGCGGCCAAGGGCATGTCTCACTAGCACATTTTAAGTTAATGAATACATAGCATGAAAATTTTGACATGGATATCAACAGTGTCTGAGCCCATTCACACCCATGGCCAAATCACATCAGAAAACCAACCTTGCAAAAGCTAGAATCAGTCAGCATACAAGTAAAGACTTGGACCTTGAACTAATTTTTATGTAAAGCTCAAAGAGAAAATCATTCCAACTTTTGAGTGCGTATATGGTGCTGGCCACCAGGCTCTCATAATGGTCGATAATTCCCCAAGGTCACTCCACTTACTCAGAGGATGCATTGTTGGTTTCGCGAATGAACATCAATCCTGGGGGAAAGCAGGCAGAGATGCATAACGAATGGTTTATGCATGAAGGCCTGAAAATCACACAGCCAATAGTCTATACTGCCAACCATCCAATGTACCCAAATCTTGCAAAAGGTATCAAAGCTGTTCTTATGGAGCATGGCCTTTACAAAGACCATTTGCAAGGGAAATGCAAGAAATGCACATCAGACTCATGTTGTGGTAAGCACATTCTTGAACAGCAGCCAGATTTTCAGCAGCAGAAATCCCTTGTGCAGGAGGTGATTGAAGCTGCTGGTCACCTGTGCATTCTCTTGCTGAAATTTCACTGTGAACTCAATTTCATTGAGTTTTTCTGGGGTGCTGTCAAGAAATATCTCTGTGACAACTGCGATCATACATTTGACACCTTAAAGGAGAACATGCCAAAAGCACTGGCATCTGTGCAATTGCAAATGATCTGGCGATAGGAACATTGGATGTTTCAATGGATGGAAGCTTATGGGAACAACGGAAGCCCAGAAACAGGTGAAGCAATTCAGTTCCACAAAGTACAAGTCACATCGGCATGTTTCTGAGACAATAGCTCATACATTCAATGTGTAATTATTGGATGTGATCAGTTTATACCATAGTCACTACATCCACCCTACAGACATGATTTCTCTTTCAGTTTTAGTGATACCAGCATTCTGTCAATACAATCTGCTCAATACACATATAAGAGTGTTTCTATGAGAGGGATAAGATCTACCCTTTTTTTTGCTAGTTGTAGAGGCAAAAATGTAACCACCCGCCAATCTCAGGTCTGCTAGAGAATTTATCTCGCTCAATTTTGAAGCTAATAAAAAATCCTCAATATAATATGTTGTTATCACATAAAGGAGTGTTTCTACAAGAGGAATAAGAAATCCGCTTTCTTTTGGAGGACCAAAAATGTTTGCACAAATGTGGTGGTGTGTAAGTGATCGGCACCATAAAACCTTCAGACGATGAGACGCTAATGCGGGTTGTGCGGCATTAAAATCGGCAGTTAGACGGCTGGAGGGATTAGGTGGGCGTCTATCTCGCAGCGCTCTTTCTGTTGACATGATGACAAAAACAACTGCAAATATGTTTTTAAATGTCGTAGGCTTGTAAACTGCACAGTTGCAGTTCGCAAAAATCCGGATAGAAAAGGCTTGATTCAGCCACCAGAAGCTGGCCTAGGCCACGGCTTCAGACTTTCCATAGCTTGAGCCTGAGCCGTGGGCTCTCACAAGCGCTTCACACGGCCCACATCGGCCCGGCTTCTTCAGGCTCAGCAACGGCTGGCTTACGGCTTTGAGCCGAGCCGTGCACATCACTACTTTGCATGGACTCAGATTTTATTGTTCAAGTATGCTAATGTGCCACAAGATGGCCCATCACAATATGCTTTGGGGCAGCCAGCAGTCCAACATAGTGTCTCACCATTAGTCTCATATCTACCTTGAACATCCTGCTGGACATTACTACCCACCATCCTATCCTCAACACCTGGAGAAATTTCTTCTCTGGCTAATCTGTTTGTTTACTTCCATGGCCTCGGGGTTTCCAATGCACCCTTATGTGTTCGTCATGAAAGCCTTTCACTACAATAATAATTCTAACACTATGTATGTCCATATATTGTTTTGGGATTTCAGACACGCTCCTAAAAAAAGAGGTTGCGCCGAAGCCGAGATTCAATCGGCATTGTGACAAGTTTTGAATTTGGGGTTTCTGTGCTCGGTATCGTCCCGAGGTTCGTTTCCCTCAGGATATTGAAAGTAACATTAGATCTATATGCTAGTCAATGTGAATCCAAGGCCAATTTGCCAGATCTTGAGTAGTTGTGAAATTATTCGTGATTTGCAAAAAAAAATTGACCATCAGTGTTAGTAAGCAATACAAAAACCACCTAACCCCCGTTCTCAATTTATCAACCAATCAGCATTCGAAAAATCACGTGTATGTAACTCTGCTAGGACCCACTACTAAAGCAGCGGGAATACTCTTTCAACTTCATGGCCATATCTCGTTCTGCCCGTATCACATTTCTTTTGATCATCGACCTCGTTTTCTTCTTTGTAGAACTCATCGTTGGCAAGTATCACCCCACTACGATCCATTTACCTTATTCTTATGTTCCACCCCAGGCTATGCCGTAGGATCCCTCGCACTCGTAGCGGATAGCTTTCACATGCTTAAGTGCGCTCATATCCTCCATCTTCTGTTGTCTAGTGCTCACCATCCACCAGCGATGTCATGAGCCTCATCGTAGCTCTTTACGCCGTCAAGGTGATTGCTAATGCGCCTCTCTTATCTTACTTGACCCACGCAATATCACTACAGCTATCCGCGTCCAATTCAACAGACTCCAGATATTCCTATGGCTGGCACAGAGCTGAAATACTAGCAGCCCTCGTTAATGGCGTGTTCCTCCTAGCCCTTTGTTTCTCGATATCTTTAGAAGCAATGGGCCGGTTTTTCTCAACACCGGGTATGTTCGAATCAGTCATCCTGTCACACCTCTAATTGCTCTTCTCCACGTAGAAATTTCTAATCCGCGTCTAATAGTCGTGGTTGGCTCCCTGGGTCTTGCCTCCAACATTGTCGGCTTGTTTTTGTTCCATGGTGATTATCTATTTTTCCACCTGCACAGCCCCTATTCAGCGCCCGTTGTAGAGCACAGCCACACCCACGATACACCTCGGGTATCCAGATCACCCTCTGTGAAGACGTCTTCCGCCCCACAATCTATACTTGGAGATGTCCCACCAACCAACAGAATTCCAATTCGCTCGCGGCGTCGCTCCCACGCATCTGTTGATTTTTCTTCTCTATACGGACATCCTGCGGCAACCCGGGCATCTCTTGTGCAAACTGCTAATGAGATTGCTATGGCCCGTTCTCCTTCTCCTACCGCCCGACGACACAGCGTTTCGCACCACCATCGTTCCGTAGATACCGAACAGCCACCTCTAGCTACGTTTACGAACTCGACTAACGAAAATGACCTCTCAGACGTCCTCTTGACAGAAGATACACCCTTGTTATCCGGAGACCAAAATGGCAAATCTGATAATAGGGGTCATGGACACTCTCATGCCGGGTCGATGAACATGCGGGCCTTAATATTACATGTCATCGGCGATGCACTTGGTAACGTGGGCGTCATTGCGACAGGACTTATCATCTGGCTTACAGAGTGGAGTTTTAAATACTATTGTGATCCAATTATCAGTCTTGTCATCGCCGTCATCATCTTTTCAAGCGCACTCCCATTAGGTACGCAGCTCTTTGCTTGTTCAGTCCCAATCTCTTGACATTTGTCATGCAGTCCAAAGCGCGTCTTTCATATTACTTCAAGGTGTTCCCCATACCATCTCCTTGGACCAGGTCCGGAATTCTATCCTTGGGGTTGAAGGGGTGCTTTCACTTCACGAATTGCACGTATGGCAACTGTCCGAATCTAAAATTGTCGCTTCAGTACATGTGCTTGCATCTCGTGACCATGATTTTATGCCCGTTGCGGCGAAAATCCGCAAGGAACTGCATCACCATGGTATCCACTCAAGTACGATTCAACCAGAGTACCATCATCCAGGAACAGGCTTACCTGATTCGCAACGAAAGGTATGAACTAATCATTACAGTTATCAGGACGTTTTAATGGGTTGCTCAGGTAAACGGCGAGACTTCTTGCCTTATTCTCTGCCCTTCCGATCAGGAATGTGACCCTGTCGAAAACTCGTGTTGTCGTTAGTGCCCATATCCATTTTTGTGGGTCGTGGAAGACTGATCGCTCTGTTTATAGCGCCCCCTTCAGTGGACGTGTAGTGTACATTTAGAACACACATCCAAAAACTTGTCCCTAGTAACATACATGCATCACATACTATTCATCCCAATTCGTTCATGAACACTGGAAAGTTTGCTACAAAAGACTGTGATGATGCCAGCCTCTGCAGAATTGTGACACTGGTATGACTGTTCTTTCTTTCCCGCAGGTCAGCGGCGAACCGACGAGCAATCGCTGCACTTGGTTTTCCAAATACGGAAGAGTGTTCTCCCATCACGGACCGTATCGCCAACTCAAGGTGCAACGCAGCAGTCAACACCGATGATATAATGGCCACAAGTAGTTCAAGATTCACGGTTTGTTCTGGAGGCTGAATGTGGTCTATTGCAGCTATCAAGGCGGGCGATACGATGAACAGAAAGATCGGCAAAAGAGGCGGAGTGCTCGGCGCTCGAGGCATGGTCAGTACAAAGGTGGCAATGCGTTGACAGCTTTCCATCTCCCCCAAACTAGCAGAGACCGCCAACTCCGACCAGAGAAGGTGGAGGAATCTGGAGGGTGGCATGATCCTGATACAGCGTTCAATATATAACGCTGGGGCTTTTCCTGATCGCGCCATTGCCAGAGCTGTCTGAATGGACTGTCTAGGCTCGTTTTCACTATGAGTTCGAGCGCTCAACGAGTCCTGTTGGAGCGGGTTTGCTATGGGCAGACAATCAACAACTCTATGATATTGATATCGAACGAGAAACGAACTATCGTTTTTGAGTCCCAGGGCCTTCCCTACAACACGCCGGACAGAAGGAACATCAATCCCTGGCGGCAAACTCCTTGTTTTGGCGTTCTTATCATTGAACAGGGTCAAGATGCGCGGGCTACAAAGCGAGAGAACGGGGCGAGGGCAATAACTCGAGAGCAGCAGTGTTTGAAGAATCTCAAAATGAATCGGGGCAGAGAACCTGGCGCCACAAATTTAGCTGTATAACACCCATAAACGTGTAGGACATACCCCCTCAGCTGTATCTCCCTCGCAAGCGCTTTGACAACACCGACAAGAGTCCAATTGAGAAGAGGACTTGTGAAATAAGACACTCCATTATTTAGGACGTCCCCATCAATTTGCTGTGCAAGGCGGGCTTGAATCGCCTGTGAAAATAGGGTTGCTGATATCCTAAGCAGGGTCCTGGGTTCGGTTGACCTAATTTCGAGTGTGAGTCATGCCCTTGTATCAAAACGATAGACTCTACCGGAGGATACTGTCTTCTATCCCCTCGCTGTTACTATCAAACAATGCTTTAAACCACGCGCTGAATGCAACCGCATCATCACCCGACAACTTTTCAACAGAATACACGATATCATTCGCAGTAAGATAATTTGCAGAGAGGGTTCTACCTTCCAATGTAAATGGGTGGGTTTCGAGCTGAAGCAGGTTGTCAACATAGGTAAAAAACACTGTAGATTAGTACGTGCATGAAAGCGCGATATCGTATATTGCACAAACAGTACAACGTCCCCAAGATGAGTGACAGCAGTCTGAGGATCACCTTGAAAGTTAAAGCTACAGTGTGCATCAAATCAAAGGATGGAGTAGAATAGTCCCTACCAACTGTTTCGCAATCATATTGCTCCAGAAACAGGAGAGCGCGAAATATTATGTCGCATATTTTGACATGAATCGCCAGGATGTCAAGCGCTGCTTCATATGTGTACAATAATCTGCACAAATGACTTAGAGACTCCACATCAAACACAGCGGCGAAGTTTGCGAAACGCTTGCAATCAACAGATTATCGGTATGCCCGAGGCCATGATAATAAGAACCTACCCTGAGTGCGACATCAGCGAATGCATTATGACTACCAACATCCCGCCATATACGATCAATCCAAGATTGAAGATCCTCAACGCTAGTGTCGGGTGTTATTTTGGATTCAATATAAGACTGAAACATGCAGTGAGTAAACGAGGTGACATAAAAGAAATTTCCTGACTTCCAGATCAAAGCCAGCATCTCGAGCTTCACCATAAATGCCAGGCGTGTTATAATTTGAAATCAGAGGATCACCCTCTATGGCGAAAGATGCATCAATGAGCTCAATTTGTGTGGCATATTGAAGGAGGTCTCGATAAAACGATCGCAAGCTACGAGACATAATGTTAATCACATCGATGCAAGTCAAAAAAGACCTGACGTACGTTTCCTCATGCGGCATGATGGATCCGTCCGCGACTGAAAGTACTTGGTCACATTGCGTGATGATATCGGTACGTCGAGACGCAGCCAAAAGCGCATCCTGGATTGTGCGTCTCTGGAATAAAGTCAACAAACAGCGGAAAACGGAGGAATCTTGAGCCTACCCAATCTGCTTGACTAACCCCATCAGCATTTACGGCATTTTCGAACGAGATCAGAAGACGAGGGAGCTGTGTCAGACCATGCAGACCGGAATTGACAATATTATCACGAGAGAACAATGTAGATACTTACACGGCTGACGATGAAAGACTTCCAAATCAACGCACATCCGTGACTGTGCGACATACATGTGAAGGCAGAAATAAATAACTGTGTACAAAACACCGAAGGGGACCAGGACATCCATCTGAATAGGCCTACAAGTAATGCCACAGAGCCAGAACCATCCCCCGAACCAAAGTCTTGCGCTCGGTAAGAGATCTTAAGATAACATAAGGCTGGGTGACATACGAAACATACTACATACCATATGGTGAAATATGAGACTGAATGTTATGATATCCGTGTTTGAGCTTGCCCCTAAGATATCACCCTTTCCAAGTGCCAATTGAAGGGTGTGCATGATTTGCGCCTCTCTTGCAGCCTTGGCATCGTCTCCGAGCAGAAGGCTAAGAGAAAGAACGAATGTCTCCAATACTTGTCGAACATTAGCAGCAAGACGAAAATTCTGTAGCAGACTGTTTGCATCGGCGAAATGCACCATAGCTTGAGCGGTAGAGACTTGTGAGATGTCGGAAACACATGACAGCAAGAGCATCACAAGTTCAGAGGCAGACATTGTCAGTTGATGATTAGGTGACATGGGAAGCGAGTGTGCCGTTCTTAACAAAGCAAGAGCGTCCTGAACCGTGCCCAACACAGTAATAGGAGACTCTCCGAACAGAACAACAGAGCCAACGGGTGGCAGACCAGAAGAGTAATGAGCGTTCAACGCGAGACGACAGAGAGTATCCAGTGTGGTAGGAGCATGGAGTTCTGGTGAACGAGCCGCCTGGAGCAAAGTTGCTACGAAGACTGCAACAGATAGTAGTCCGTCCTGAATGGCATGTTTCAAATAATCTTGAAGGTCGGGGTCTCCAGGATAAGAACGGTAGAGAACAAGAACCGAGTCTTTACATAAACATGTTTTATCAGCCAGTCACCCCGAACACTAGCACGTCACTAACTGCTAAGGTCGGTTTCAACCGTAGTAGAGTCATGAACAATGTGTTCTTTGGAGATTAGAAGCTTGCATAAGCTCAGCCACTATGATAATGGTCTGAATAACAGTCAGTGAGGACGTCGAAAAACTAACTGACTTTAGAAGAGGAAACGCCACTTTGAAAACAATTCCTAGTGAGTTCTGCAAGGGACATACGAGCCGGGGGAGAAAACAGATGGATTGCAACGGTAAGAACAGTCAGTTGATTGTGAAACGGCGGGGAATATGTAAGAACTGGTAGTCTATGATCATGAGTCCAAGTCTATAACTGTCTTCCCACGACTCGTTGGTATACTACGTATATCACACCTTCGCCATCAATCTCCGCGTTTCCTGTGGTGTAAATCGCAGAATGATAGACAACACCTTCACAAGACTCGGCTGTAGAAAACAACAGTGTAAAACACGCCCATATGCGAGAAAGCGTTACTTACCCGCATCTCCTTGTGTTCAAGGAACTGCAAGATCACATTCCTAAGGTATTCTAAGTTTATTTCTTCATCGTTCGTTGTTTGCGTCAGAGAAGCTGGCGCAGGGGAAGCGACTCGGGATGGCGGGTCAGAAGAGATGGAGGTCCGAGTGTCTGTTGAGTTGTTGCTCCAATATCCCACACCGGGATTTCTTTGGCGCTCCAGTAACGCAGCAGATGATTGAACCTTCCGTAACTCTTCGCGAATGGTCTGGAAAAAAATAGTATTCATTGCTGTGAACGCGTGCAACACAATCTGACCTTGTTATTCAATCGTAATTGAGTCTCCCGTGATCTGCTTTCTTCAATTTGCTGTTCCAGTGCTGAGATTTTTTCGTTCAGTTCCAACTCTCGAGCTCTGCCTAACTTCTTTATATACGATGTCAGATGGCTAATGGTGTCAGTCGATGATGAAAACACATACCTCTATGTCTCTGACCTTGGAGTCACTCAGTCGAAGTTGTGAAAGTTGATCGTGCAGCAAGCGAGATTCATCTTGCAATCTATTGATCTCAGTCCTCATTCCTGCAACTGCTTCTTCCTCATGTTCCTGAGTGTTCGCCGTTGAGCCAACTTCCTCTTTCAGCTGATCTACCTCTTTGACTTTGTCACGAAGCTTTCGACTCCACTCTGCCTCGCCATCACTTCGTTCTTTCTCAAGAGCCCTGAGATTCCTTTTGAGATCAGAGATCTTGGATTCATATTTTACTTCGGCTGCAGACAGCAAACGTGCTACTTCGCCGGCGGAAATTAGTGGTTCTCTTGACCGATTTTCGTGTTCGCGTCGGATCTCTGCAAGTTCGTCCCTGAGTAGTGTGCAGCGATCGTTGGTCTCGCGTAACTGATACTGAAGTTCGGTATTTTGACTTTGAAGAGATTCCAAATGAGATTGGGCCGATTCCACCTCGGCTTGCCGAAGTTGAAGCTCATCGAAGAAAGAGTTTTTGTCCCTTGTAACATTATTCAGCGAATTTTCTAGGGTGCTTATGAGTACAGTCTTGGAAGACAGCTCTTTGGCATGCGCATGCTGAGACATTAATTAGTTAGCATAAGATTCGGACTTGGTTGAGACAAACCTTGAGAGTAACTCCTTCCAATTCCAACTGCCCTCTGAGCATAGATATCTCTTTCTCATACCTCTCCTTGATGGTCGCGAGTTCATGGTCGAAATGGGTCTTCAAGCTATCCAAAGCCTTTTCCTTCTCGACCTTCATTCCGACAATCTCGCTCCGTAGTTTGATCATTTCTACTTGTTCTCTATCTTTGTCACTCCGCTCTGTTTCTCTAAGAGATGCTGCCTCTCTGAGAAAGTCATCCCTTTCTTTTTCAGCTTTCACGAGCTTCTGCCTGACCGTCTTCAGTAGACTTATGGCCTTCACACGCTTCTCCTCCTCTTCCTTGGCCACAGCTTTGACATTTGCGACCTCCTGCTGGAGTTGATTAATTTCCGCCGTCTGCTTTGTGGCAGCTTCTTCAGCAATGATATCCGCGCCTTCGGCAGCTTTCAAGAGAGCCTCCGCTTCGTTGAGTTGTGTTCGAAGTTGTTCTATTTGATCCGATTGAGAAGCAGACTCCAATCGATGTATATCACGCAGTTCATTGATACGTTCCTCTTGTCCTGAAAGATGCTTGAGCTATATCGAAGTAAATGATTATGGAATGCATACTTTCAAGTGCGTGATTCAAACGGGCAACTTCGCGCTGCAGATTCTACAGAGAAATAGCATGGGAACTTTGCACTGAAATCCAACAATAGTCACAGACCTCAGTCTTGGTCGACATACTCTGGAGGTAGTCGCGAAGGGCAACATCGTCATGAGCACTCTCTAAAGGCGTCAAATCGCGGACAACAAAGTCCGCAGCAGCTTTCTCGGCCTGCAGCTTCTTGAAAGAAGTTGAAACATCTAAAGGAGTAAGAAGTTGGGATAGTCCATGTTAATTGAAGGACGCGTACCTGTAAATCGTTGCTCAACTTGCTTCAATCTCTCTTGAAGGCCTTCCACATTCATAGAGCTGGAATGACTGTCAAGCACAGCTTCAGGATAATCCTGTGCCGAGTTAGTTGTGGCCGATGATTCATCGACTAGGAGTAGATGTATGCTTTCTGACGTGGGCGCCGTGATTTCAGTCGACGGCGGTCCCCGTGGGGAACATGGCGGCAATTGAACCGCTGGAGTCGTAACGGGGCTGACCGTGGAAGTGATTAAGGGCGCTGCAGCCTGTATTTCCAGGAAAACCTTTGGTGATTCAGGCAAAGGTATCGAGTGCGGAGAAGGAGGACGCTGAGTTTCTGAATTCGGTGGCGTAGGAGATACTCTAGCTGAGGCGACAGATGAGGAAGGGTTTGAGGCCTCTCCGATAGCGAATGCAGCAGCTCTGAGTCTGTCCTCAAGAGTAGACTTTGGCAACTTATAGTCTCTAACTCCAGCAGCTTTTGGCAAGGCGGGACTGCCAGAGCGCTGTGAGACCACAGATTTACGAAGATTTACCAAGGCAGACTCTGCCAGCTGCCCAGAGGACAGGGGCGACGACGAACGCAATTGAGAATCGATAGAATTGGAGCGGGAAGAAGAAGACGGTTGCCGAGGTTCATCTGTGGAATGAGTTGACAAGTTTTCGACAGCTTGGAAGATTTGAGTGAACATGTTATTCGTTCTATCCGTCGAGTTCACAACCTGAGGAAAACATCACGTGGCTCTATTCTATAGATATCGACTACTCTTCAACAATCTCAGTTTCTTTGCCTTTCCCGTTGCTAATCACTGGCATGGGGGGAGAAGCATTTGATGGCACTTCCATCCCCGCAGGGCTTGCCAATTGCCATGCCGGAATGGTAGGTCTTCCTAACACAGGAAGAGGTGACGAGGGAACGTTGCCCGGCCCTCGATTAAGTAATAGCGCCTTCAACGATTTCAACTCCTGCTGTAGTTCAGATAGTGCTTGAGACTGAGTCTCCTTGTTTTTCTCGATCATCTGGCCGACATGAATCAAAGAATGAATTGACCAAAATGATATCAAGAGATTACCTTGGGCAACATCTCTCGCACGTTATTAACCTCATCACGAATTTCACGCATTTCGTCTCGTGTTTTATTCTCTCCGTCACGCAACTCTTTCATTATCGCTTCAACGTCTGCTGTCGTCTTGTCAATCAGTGACTTCTGCTCCTCAACCGCGACACGGACAGCAGACGACTCCGATTGTATTTCTTTGAGAAGGGCTTCAGCAGCGTCAAACTGGGCTGTCAGTGCATCACGGTCCTCCTCGTAAGCCGTGGAGTTTGGAGGCTGGAGATACGGCAAAAGGTATTTCTGGGACGAGTGAGTTTAAAATGCTTTGAAAACAAGGCGAAATGTACTTACTTTGAACAGTGTTACCGCTCCATAAGCCACAGAACCAGAGAGCACGGCAGTAATCTCAGCCATGACAAACGATGTCAGTATGTCCTAGTGTCCACAGGAACCGACGTACAAAGTAATCTCGCCAATCCCACTGATTAGCGACTGCATATGATGGGGGATAATGTGTAGGGTGGGCTGGAGTGTTGTTTAAAGAGGATTGTTTAATGGCAACATCGATTTCTGTGGGTGTTAAGCCCTTTGCCTCCAGAAATTGTATACGCTGTGCAAGCGATGAAACCTGAGTCTAAAGGAGAGTAAGATATTTCAGTATAAGTGTAGAACAATTACCTTTGGGTCAGCGAGAAATGCTACAGCGTTGCGGATGAGCTCTTGACGATCTGAAGCAGACATTATCGCGCCGGCCAGACTCCGGCAACTTTGCCGAAAACAATCGGAAGGCCGGAAGTCGTGGGAGGCCTTCCGGATGGGAAAACAAAATTTGGCGGGCTCAACGAGTTATCAGAACTATTAGAACTTGCTCAAAACTTGCTCGTTGCTCGAGGACATGTTGCAGTGGGCAGTTTCCAAATCTGCTTTCCGAAGTCTCCCCTCAGCACAATGTATGTCCAGTTCATTTCCATCTTCGCGTCCTTCTTACGGTTTGTCCGAGTTTCCTTCCATGTCTTCCAACGCACTACCTGGAAGCCTTCGTTGAGCGTGTCGCCAAGTTTGGGTATGGATAAACGCGTCTTTTATCCCCTGCGGTTCTTATTTAACTGCACACCAGGTTTCCGTAGAGGATATGCCGAAGTCTTTTCGCGCAAGAAGCCACATATGAACATCGGCACAATCGGTTTGTTTTCTTTTAGACTTCCTGGACTTTGCCTTACCTCAACACTTAGGACACGTTGATCATGGAAAGACGACGTTAACAGCAGCTATCACCAGAGTCATGGCTTCTCAAGGCGGAGCCAAATTCACCGACTACAATCAAATAGACAAGGCCCCCGAAGAGAAAGCCCGTGGCATCACCATTAACTCTTCTCATGTCGAATATGAGACAGACGCTCGCCATTATGGCCATATAGATTGTCCCGGTCATGCTGATTGTCTGTCGTACTTCTCTTTCTTCCTCAACATCATCTCACTTATTCGAGTACAGACATCAAGAACATGATCACAGGGGCAGCTCAAATGGATGGTGCAATAATTGTCGTATCTGCTACTGACGGCCAGATGCCCCAAACTCGCGAACATCTCCTCTTGGCTCGCCAGGTCGGTATCAAGAGGCTGGTTGTCTTCATAAACAAGGTAGATCAAATCTCGGACCCCGAAATGCTGGAGCTTGTGGACATGGAAATGCGTGACCTGCTGTCGACGTATAACTTCGACGGGGAACATACTCCAATAGTTATGGGTTCCGCTCTTGCGGCATTGGAGGGACGAGATGATCAAATTGGTTCCTCTAAAGTCTCCGAATTAGTCAAAGCCTGCGACGAATGGCTTGAACTACCCCCTCGCAAGTAGATTTACTAAGCTTGTTTGCCAAGCTATTGACTTTCATTTTAGGTGATCTCGAGAAGCCTTTCCTCATGCCTATCGAGGGTCAGCGCCTTCTTCGTTATGTTCAGTATCACCGTCTAACCTCAAATCAGATGTCTTTTCCATTTCTGGTAGAGGAACCGTTGCAACTGGCCGGGTAAGAGCCCTTCTCCGGCTCACCGTACAGCTTCGTATTCAAACTAGGATGTCAGGTGGAGCGAGGCGTCGCCGCGAAGGGGGCTGATGTTGAAATTATCGGTCTTGGCAACACCTTTAAAACGACACTCACGGGCATCGGTCAGTAATAACTTGTGAGATAAAATCTTACCATGCTAACAGTCGTACAGAAATGTTCCATAAAGAACTGGAAAGAGTGAGAGCCGTTCTTCGCTAATTGCCACCTACTCATTATACCTCATTCAGGCCGAGGCTGGTGACAACATGGGGGCCCTCCTACGTGGCGTCAAACGCGAGCAAGTTCGTCGTGGTCAAGTTGTCGTTGCACCGGGTTCCATAAAGGCTGTGAAGAAATTCCAGGCTCAAATATACGTAGGACAAGAATCTTAATGAGCTGGATATAGCATCTCACACTTTAGCTCTGCTTCTCAACTAGGTCCTTACGAAGGATGAAGGTACTGGGAGGTCTCGGTATCTCACAATCACCAAACTAATGCATTTTCGAAAGGTGGTCGCTACACTCCGTTTATGGCTAACTATCGCCCCCAGCTCTTCCTCCGAACTGCGGATATTACAGTCAGTCTGAGCTTCCCTGAGGGAACTCCAGATGCCGCAGAGAAGATGGTTCGTCCTGTCACTCACTGTTATAGACTTGCTGAGCATGACATTTCAGGTTATGCCTGGTGACAACGTCGAAATGGTATGCGACCTCCACTTTGATGTTGCAGCGGAGGTTGGCTCCCGGTGAGTAACTGTTCCCTCAATTTTCCAGGAAACCTTCTCTTATGATATCTTAGGTTTACACTGCGTGAGGGCGGCAAAACCAGTACGTCTTTGTATCTAACTCTATTGCGAAGTGGACTCGCAAACTTGTTTAGTTGGCACTGGTATTATTACCAAAATTCTGGATGCCGCATAAGGACATGCATCATGATGTTGGGGAAGATAATGATCTGCTGCAATTGTACTTACACTAGCACCTCGACTCCACTTAACTACATATTTATGCTTCACTTGACTCCATCTAAAAGTAAAAGATTATGTAATAAAGTAGAATTATGCTTTCGACCGCACGGGCCGAGGCTGCGTTACCCCCCCGACTTGACTTAAGATGCAATCAGTGCTCTGGGCAGCTGCGCGAACACGAACGCTGGCACTTTGCAAGCCGAACCCTCCACTTGGATTTACGCGCAGAACTCAGCTGTTTCGATCGCTTGTTAGTATGTATTGCTAAACCACATTTTAGAGAATTTTGTCTGATTTCATATTCATATAGCCAAGCGGTATACTGCTGAGCATGAGGTAGTCGCTTTTGACGACTCAACAGGAATAGGCACCGTCTCTATCACGGACCACGCACAATCTGTTCTAGGAGATGTTGTCTTCGTTGAATTACCAGCTTTAGGAACAGATGTCACACGGGGTGGTATGTATCCCGTCTGTATTTCGTGGAACATACTCAATGTCGCTATGCAGAAGAAATCGGGGCAGTGGAAAGTGTGAAAGCAGCCTCGGACATTGTTCGTGGTCCCAATTTATAGTTATACGCTCACAAACACCTCTTAGTACGCTCCTGTTTCCGGAAGAGTGGAAGAAATCAACGAGGTTCTTTCTTCCCAACCTAATCTGCTCAACAAGTCAGCAGAAAACAAGGGTAAGTATGGCAGTTCATTATATTACTGTTGATCCATTGTCGAATAGGATGGCTCTGCAAAATCAAACTCTCTGATCCATCTGAGGTAGACTAGAAATTTGTTGGTCTGTATCACGCTCATTGAAACCAACAGATGGATAAGCTATTAACGGAGGAGGCATACAAAGCTAGCACTGAAGTTTAACTCTGAAGAATAGACCGGTCGCAGTTGAGGAGCTTGAATGACTGTACTTCGGACGAATTCGAGTCTCATGGTTGACATGATGGTCAATCGTTTAAAAAGGAAGAGGTCTATTCATGAACTTGATGATGATGGGGTGTATTGGTACTTCTCCCCGCGTGCTTCCATTCGTTCTTTCGCCTCTTTGAGTGCCCATGTTTGTATGCTAGAGCACATGTCATTTGAAAAACATCCTTGCTTGCATGTAAGATGACGTACCTGGTGTCGGGCTTATAGTATAGCATGACGGCGGCAAATGCCATCGTCCCAAACATTCCAATATACCAAATGTTCTCCCAATCCTCTTTCACCCGCTTCTGGCCGGCTGGTGGAGGCTAATCACAAGTCAAAATTCTACTGATAGCGAGCGAATATGGAGACAGACCTTTTCACCGAATAACCAGCCAGAGGGTTCGTTGTACTGGGGAGCTTCGTGAGAGGCAAAGCGCTTGCCTTTGATGCGAGGTACTGCCAAGCGCAGAACTCGCAGCGGCGATGAAGAGAGCATGTTCAAAGGATTCAACAATGGTTACGGAAGGCAACAGCCTCACGAACAAATAATAGTCACCAACTGTAACTATCATTACATAATCAGTTCCTTCGACAAGATCTCGTAGTCTACGTCATTCACATCGTCTGAACTATCATCCTCTACTGTGCAGCCTGGGGATGTTGCGTCGATCTGAAATCTGGGATTCTCTAATTGACCACGACAATTTGGATAACATCCAGCATGAACCTACCCAAATGCATCATAAAACTGCACCGCATTTATGTTGCCTTCCATCGCAAGTTCAGATAGTTAATGGCTCACGAAATAAGAAAACCGACCCTTCAGAACAGTGAGAATGACTTTGTCCATTTTCCAAGCAACTCCGATGCTTTCGAGCCACCGTAGCAGTAATCTTCCTATACCAGCGCGTTGGGTACTGCTTGTAACTTGAAGTTCATAACTGTAATGACGAATATAATAAAGATTTCAGGGAAATGAAACAGAGCTGACCAATACAGAAGGTTATTGTAATGTTCATACTCGAAGCGGAACATGGCAAATGCAACTAGTGTCTCTTCATTGTGAACCAGTATAAAACGAGACAAGGGATCAAACAATTCTGCTGATTTCGCGGCAGGGTCCCATCTGAAGGACGAACGAGAGTAGCTAGACAAGCCGGCTCAGCCACGTCCAGCAAGAAAACATATCTTGACATCGCGAGAATGACGCACAGGTCCCGCATGTTCATTTCAAAGATCGTCCAGATAGAATTGCGTTCATGATCCTGCAAGTTTACCGAGTGGACTAACCTGAAATCATGACTGTAACTACTGAATGAGGCATCTAACGGATATTGTGCGTACACTCACGAAACGTTCAGCGTCAAATTTACGCAAGACTGAAGTTGGGACGATGAAGCCTTTGTTGCTGGATGAGCCTGGGTAGAATGTTCAAATTATTCTCGATTACCTTGTTGGCGTTCCGAACTACTTTGGAACCAGTAGCAGACATCGAACCCTTACGTAAATCAATTTTCGTCGAATCGATTATTGAACGCTATGAAGCTAGATGCCACTGACCTTCGTTATCTCACATCTGACGAATTTCGTGTTCTGACAGCGGTATCGATGGCCTCAACCGAACAAGATATGCTTAATGATGTCGGAATTATTTAGGTGGAGATGGGTTCCAAGAACCACGAAGTAGTCCCGACGGCCCTAATTGCTCAGATATCTGGCTTGCGAAACGGAGGGGTTAACAAACTCATAGGGTCACTTGCCAAGCGTAATTTGGTATCCAAAGTTCAAAATTCAAAATGTGAACATAATAGTGCGTGTGTTTTAGGACCTGCTGACCAGTTTTCGAACAGATGATGGGTACAGGTTGACCTATGGCGGCTACGATTATCTCGCTATGCGTGCAATGTCGAAAAGAGATTCGATGCATTCTGTGGGTAATCAGATTGGAGTTGGAAAAGAATCTGGTGAGGCATTCGGCTTTTCGCACTGTGATCATTTCTCACATGAAAGAAGACATATATGTCGTTGCAGATGCCAAGGGACAGGAGATGGTATTGAAACTTCATCGGTATCATAGTTCAGGCGGTCATCCATTGCTCAACTGAACGACAGCCACCAGACTTGGCCGAATATCGTTCCGTGCGATCAAGGAAAAAAGAGACTATCTTGGCAAACGAAAATCTGCCTCCTGGATGTATATGTCTCGTTTAGCAGCCCAAAAGGAGTGGGCTTTCATGAAGGTAGCTCTGATTTATGAATGTGGTATCGGTACTTACATTTGTAGGTGTTGCATGAACATGGTTTTCCTGTTCCTCGGCCGATTGACCAAGCAAGGCATTGCATTTTGATGGAGTTCATCAATGCGTATCCTCTGTAGGCCCTTTTGGCCTCCCTTTTTTTTCTTTTTCTCATCATGTAAACAGCCGTCAGATCTCCGAAATACCTTCCCCGGGGAAGCTCTACTCAAAGCTCATGGATTTGATTGTGCGATTTGCCCGTGCAGGACTAATCCATGGTGACTTCAACGAATTCAACATTCTCATCCGAGAGTCTGGGGAACCCGTTGTAATTGATTTCCCGCAGATGGTCAGCACTTCGCATGAAAATGCAGAATGGTGAGTCTCCTACGTGTTTATCTTTCGTGACGATGACTGAAAGTTTCAGGTATTTTAACCGCGATGTCGAGTGTATTCGGACATTCTTTAAACGTCGATTTCAATATGAAAGCTCGTTGTTCCCTAAATTCAAGAAGATAACAGCTGAGGGAAGTTCTGAGGGAGAGAATTTGAGATTGGATGTCGTAGTAGAAGCTAGTGGATTTGGCCGAAAGGATATGAGAATGTTGGACGAGGTCAGTATCATTTACATCAGGTTTGGATGCAGAGCTTATGGATATACAGTATATGGAGACAGTCAAAACTGATGAAATAAACCTGAGCGAGGATGATTATGACGACGAAGACAGTGACGAAGATAGCAGCGAATCTGAAGAAGAGGCAGCTTCGTCTGATCCAGCTATTCCAAGCACAACACTTCCCGTAGCTCGCAGCGAAGAGAACGGCCGCGCCGCAGCCGTCCAAGAAAAAGTTTACAGTTCCTTGTCACGAAAATCTTCCCCTTCTCCTTCGCTTACAGAAATGACTGCTACTCTCCAGTTGAACGGCATAAAAGACATCGTCTCCTCTGACTTGACCAAGGAGCGTGCAAGACAGCGGCGCAAATACCACTCTAAACGAGGAGCTCGTCACGCTGGTCGTCCACAGGGAAGCAAAGCGAAACAGGACACACGGGTAAAGTTGGACCGAGATGGGGCATGGGATTAGATGTCTTGTAATGTATCATATATTATTGCGATATACAATGGTTTATTATTGAGCACCGGCTCGGAAGTTGATCCTTCCGACCGAACCAACTTCCGATTCACATTGCCATCTCGTTTGCAGTTTCTTGTTCTGTGGCTCCTTCATTTTCCTCATACTGACTCTCATGGACAAGGCAGATCTTGAAACCTATCAAGTGCAGCTCTCCCAAGTGGAACTTGCCCTTTCAGCAGACCCGACTAATGCAGAACTCGCCTCATTGCGCTCAGAATTGAAAGAGCTTATTCAACTTGCCCAAACTGCGGTTTCTCAAGCGACGTCTTCGTCGAAAACTGATGTCAGTCGCAAGGCTCATACTGCTACACCGATACAAACATGGTCGGCCGGAGATGAGTGCTTAGCAAAGTATTCGGCAGATGGGGTGTGGTATCCTGCTCGGATCACGTCTCTGGGTGGCTCTGCAGACAATCGTGTATACAGCATTGTTTTCAAAGGTTACAACACGACCGAACTCGTTAAAGCCTTCGAAATCAAACCTCTTCCGCCTAACCATTCTGGCACTGAACCATCATCGAATAAACGAAAATTGAGCAAAGTGGAGGAGGAAGAAAGAGAAAAGAGGAAGAAGAAGAACGAGAAAAAGATCGAGGCTAAGGCGGCGAAAGCAAAGGAGCAGACCCAGAAACAGGCAACTTGGCAGAAGTTCGCCAAGAAGTCGGAGAAGAAGGGTGTACACATCGCCGGAGTTTCTGGGACAAGCATATTCAAGACCCCAGATAACCCCTTGGGAAAAGGTTTCTCGACCTTTTGCATATTTCTTTTCCTTCGCTGACTTTGACTCTTTTAGTGGGTGTGACTGGCAGCGGGAAAGGTATGACAGAGGTCGCTTTACGGGGCAAACACAAGTTTGTAGCGGGCGATGATGAAGTGTAAAAATGGAATTGTTCGTGCTTCTTTGGGACCGTCGCTGCCTGCTTACTTATCCAAGTACAGGTGTAATTGTGTGTGTCGTCTGTGTGTTGTCTGCATCTGTTATCCTTTGTCTCCAACTCTCTATCAGGCGAATTCCTCCCGCTGGTCGTGATCTTCTGAACTGATACATGTGATGTTATACTTTTTTTCTCGCGTTTCACTACCACAGCTCTCATGCCAGTCCTCCTTTGTCTGTCATTCTCTTAGAACTATGGTCTCTTTGAAGCGTCTCCCACGAAGACCTTTCGTCGTATTCTTGGGTTGTTTTTACGGCTCCGTGAATCTTCTCGTGTACCAAGTCGCTAAGTAATAACTGTATCATCATCATCCAGACGTTGCAGCTAATACTAGCTCATTTGCCGTGGACTTTTGACGGGAGTCTGTTGACCTCCTAGCCAACTGATCCATCCCGGCCGCAATCTGTACTCTGTGGGACCAATCATTGAAGCCACAGCCAGTATGTCCATTGCCAATGCGATCATTTGTGCTCATGGACGTTTGGGGATGTAGAGCGTCGTAAGGGTGCGAGACGCACGGCTCCTCTGAATTAGTCGAGTCCATCAGTTGGGTTGTGAGACGTTAAAGAGCGCAAGCATTTTTGCCATTGCGGTATATTATTTGTTGTACACGTACGAGTGCTGAACTCGGGGAAACATTAACCATACAGTATTCATACGTACACTATAAACAGACAAAAGAAGATTCAATGTTCACAACGGAGAATAGCAAACACCAGGTCTAGGCCTCAAAGGCACCGATAAACGTCGTGTATCACTGCGTTTTGCAGACCTTCGTTCTGATTAAACTGATCAAGAAGAGCCACGCCAGATATCTGGACAACATACCGCTCGCTCTAGCTCAAGCAACTTCAGTTTTGCAATGGATGCATCGTGTTGCAGGCCAGCGACCATACTCTAGCTAGACAGTTAACAGAAAAGCGTAGAGAACATGGATGACTTTACCTTGGCTGTTTTGGAATTCAAACCTCTAAATGGCTCGAGCTCCTCAAACGCGACTGGCCAGAATCCGATACTATGCGGGTGTGAGTGTGGTAGGGCGAAGAAAGGAATTATAACGTACGTCAACAACTGAGTGTGGAGTCTATCAATATGGGCTTCCAAGCTTGACATATAAATGGTGCGACGGTGAGGAGCTCCAAGTGCTGATCTATTCACCGTGAGATAGGTAAACAATAATTGGACAGAAAAAGTTGACATACAACTCGTAAGGACTAAATAGAGATTTTTCAAGAGCATGATTCCAAATCTTTCGCCGTTTGACCTCTCCCGTCTTGGCGAAAAGGCGGGCGTATGGATGGGCGATCTTGAATCTGGTTGTGGTCGCTCCATGATAGCGCTCTTTGTGGACTTTCGGGAGGAAATTATCAGAAGAAATGTACGGTGGAGGTGGGGTGCAATTTTGTTGGGGAATTGCGGTTCCATAGTCATAGGGAGGAATATGATTCACGCAGGTAGGATCTGCAGCACTGGAGTATGAAGAATCACTGGGAGACGAGGGATATTGATATGCTGGGTAGTCTGGATTGAGATACAAGTGTTGGGTGGACGACATGGTTGTGTTGAGGAGACACTAGGAATCGAAGAAATTTTATACGAATGAATAAAAAAGGATTTGACAACATTTGAAGGGGAAGAGAAGGCAGGTGTCGTTTGACTCGATCCGCGCTGCCAGATTGGTTGAGATCTCAAGCGCCCTGCATTTATACAGGGTAAATCTGGGAACAAGGAGGCCGAGAAGGGAACAATGATGGAGTCAGAGAAGCCTGAGGTAGTGATGCAAGAGATTATGGAAGGAAGCCTGAGCCTCTGGGGGCGAGGTAAGTTGGCCCGCAGTTGGCCATCAGCACTCAGTTTCGAGGCTCACGAGCGACTTGAGCAGACAGAGTCGAGATACACCATCGCTCTCGAGGTTCAGGGCAGATGAGGAAAAGGACAAAAGACGACTTCTCTCGGGTTCTTCGTACGTGTGAGATCTTGAGCTCCACATCTCGGTGACTGGGACCACAAGTTTGGGTCGCTGCATTTGGGATTCGGGACAGAAAAGGTAGGAGATTGGGCTGCAATGGCATTCGCGAGCGACAGGAGCCGACTTGTTTAGGCATCGTGCGGCCCAACCGCGGGAGAGCTGTCAAGAACGATATAAAAGACGGAGAACACAGCGATGGTTCCTGACATTTCTCTTCCACTCCACCGTGGTTCTTGACCACCGCCGTAGTCATGTCCGTCTCCTATAAATCTCCCTTCCTTTCTCTGCCCTTGTCATGGCCTTTCCTACCCAGAATACACTTGCCATTCACCTCCCCGTCAACCTTCATGTCAGTCTTTCATTCTATTCTTCGCCCGGTTCTAAACAATCTACTTCTGCACAGTATAATTACGCGTATTCTGCCGAGTGCGACTCTCCTTGTTCCCCTGGCTTTCCTTCTACTCCATCTGTTTGCGATGACGCTTTCCCGTCTCAGCAGAATGCACATCCTGTCTGCACATCATCTATGGATTCTTACAACGACTATCCCGCGCAAAGTGATTCTCCAACGGCGCCTTTCTCCTCCGGTCTTCCTCTTCACGCCCCAACCCCCCTTCCTGGTCAATCACCTCTCCTGCGTTCCGATCCCCACAAGTTCAACTATCCCTTTCTCAGGTCATCACCATCTCCTCCTCAGCAATCTCCGGTAGACTACGTATCACAGGCAGCACCCGTCTCAGGACGCGACATATCACAACACCCTGTCAATACTGATCTTTACTATGAAGACCCCGTGCAAATAACTTTTCCTACGCCCAGCGAGTTACTCGTCGAACTCAGTGGGAGGAATCCCAACATAGACCAACTCCGGGTGGAAAAAAAATCCGAAACTCGCAAAGCTCGTCGACGTGCCGTAGCCAAGAGTGTGGGATTTGTGCCTACAGATCCGTTCGTCCAGATCCTCCGCGCCCTTCGTCCCGTATGTCTGACATGCACTTCTAGTGATACCATATCTTCGCATGACAAAAAACGACATTATCTCGAATGTCTCGAGCATTATGTCATGTATTTACACGAGCAACTCCATCTCGTAGGCGCTGAACCCGTCCACCTGGAACGCGTTTCGGATTATCGTGGGTTGAATAGTCGATCCATCAGGGTACGTCCGGCCATTAATCAATGACTTGCTTTATTACTCACATCGTGAGTGATCGCCGGTTAGACACTTCTCGTTCATATGGAAAATATCAACAGAAAGCTCAACTTACGGACGTTGGACGAGGAACAAAGGGTAGGGATTAATCCTCGAGGCTTCGAAGCTTCATCACTGTAACCTGACGAGATCACACTTTTTAGTTCATGACTCTTCGAGATACCGTCTGTAGACAAGACACCGCTGCCTTGCATGAATCTCACCACCAATCAACGTCTTCGAACACAAGTTCTGTCACCGATTTCTCTACGAATTGGCAATGGTAGTGGCTTCTTACCACCCATAACCATGTTTTAGTAGTAGGTTCAATCTCAACGTGTGTTTAGTGTACAAAAGAAAAGAACAAGTGCACAATTACAGTATTACAAGTTCGCAAGCAAATCACAGATCATGATAAGCAGGTAGTTCCTCATGGTTGTTCTTCTCCGAACCATGATCGTCGTTGCTTAACAGCCTCTCCCCCTCTTCGCGTTGAAGCCTCTTCTTTTCGTCGTTCGCACTTTCATCGTGCGACGTAGAAGCGCCAGGGTCTGCACTCAAACCACTTTCTTGTTGACCTGCTAGAGAATAAGCAGCTGCGAGCCTCTTCTTTTCTTCTTCCGCCGATTCATGTTTTTGAACAACCAAGCTCTCGAGCGCAGGCGCATCCACCGGGACAACGTTATGTTTGATGTCATAGAGGGAGCCACTAGCCGGACCAGGCCCATCGGCTCCTGCAGTCACAGGTATTCCTGTTTCTGCAACAGTGGGAACATCGTTGGACACGAATGGATCTGAGTCAGATGCAATGACGGGGGAAGAGGCCTGATTTTTTGAAAAAGTAGGAGGAATGATAGCAGGTGATTGATTGAGAGCCGCAGGATTGATGACGGTAGGAACGTCATGCTGCGGTTTGGTCGTAGGTGCATCGTAAAGAGGTGCATCGTTATGGGGAGGAGTGGACGGAATGCCAGAACTGCTGACATCAGAGTTCATGGATGAAAGTTCGCTAGCGTGAGTTTCACCAAAGCTAAGGGTGTCTGATCTGTGGAGATGTGCCCCCGAGGCATGGGGAGGTAAGTTAATATGTCCTGTCTTGTAGTCGTCGAGGGCTCTCTGGAGCGAAGCACGAGCAGCGCCTGTAGTCTGTGCACCGATATACGGCGAAGTCTGGGAAGGAGGGATAGAAGGCAACGCGCCAATAATGGGTGTAGCAGCTTGAGACAGAAGAGCAAGTTTCTCCCCATACTGATGCCCGTGAGATTAAGCTGAGCAGATATCATTGAACTCTCACCTCTCGCAAAGCTTCCCACTTGAGTTGTTCACTTTCTCTCACTGCCTTGCGCTTCAGTATTTCAACCTCTTTTTCCAGGACTTGATCGTCCAGCTCGGCATTCTTTATCTGGTCTTTGAGTTCTGCCATTCTCTTCTCAGCACCTTTCTGTTGTTCATGTTCAAGCCTTGATAACTGAAGCTGCAGCCCAGAACGGATGTTACGACGAGGTGCAAGTTTTGTTTCGGCATCTCGCAGGGCTTTGAGGGGGGCTCGGGCAGAGTCCAGTTTGCGCGCGAGTGAACTTGCGAGAGAGCCCTGAACGAAATTCAGATATGCTAACCTATCAGTTACTAGAGGATGACTATAAGTACATTTTTCCAAGCGTACATGAAAGGGAGCACATACCATCTTTGATATCTTCCAGTTCAGACTGGCCCCAGGTGTACAATTCTTTGCTTTGGGACTTGGCGTCACGAGAGATACTATCAAAGCCAATCGCTACACTCTTCTCGATAGTGATTATCTTCTGGACGAGGGTGGTCGGACTTGTATCATTCAGATGGCAACAACAAGTCAGATTAAAAGAAATGAGGCTCACGCATATTGCTGACCCAAAGCACGGAGCTGATTCTGGAGAGAACAACCAAGATTAGATCTGTGACCACCCTCGGCAGCAGCTTCATTTGCAGATGGTTGAGCGGTGGAATGAGGGCTGGATGAAGGGATGTTGTAGCCAGCAGCATTGATAGCAGACTGAGCCTTGTCAGCGAAGGAAGTGAGGAAACTGGGAACAGGCATTGTGGTGATCTTTGGAGAAAGACATAGCTCCAACGATCGCCCTTATACCTGTTTCAGCGACTGTCATGTGGTGTACTGCCTCCCTGCTAGCAACAGCCGCATCTTCTACTTTGCCGCAGTTAATTTCCAGCATGTGCTCAAGATTACCAGAACAAACCGATGTTGGCAGTGGATGGCAATGCTAAGGCCAGAAGCGCAGCTTTCAAACCGTGGCGCGTATTTTCGGGAAAAAATATATAATATAAATACCATCTACACCTATACAATCATCTTCTTCGCCGCCTTGCCTTTCCTCTCCGAGTCCTTATGAGAAAGAAACTCCACCTCCGTTGCCAAGGGTCCCGCGAGTTTCTGGCCCTCAGCATATCCAAGCACGTTCATCTTGAAATGCTTCCCGACCCCCTCAATCCTCTCACGCAAACCATCGTCCTCAGACCCCGAAGGCGCCACTCGTGTCCATATCGAAAGCCGATAGAATTGAGGCCGGGTAGATACAATCACGCCAGTAATCAGCGATTTCGGAGGCGACCCCGTCCCATCTGTAACAACTGGTGATGGGTCAAATGTTTCACCAATGGCAGCAAGCATCTGGTCGTCTCTAGTTGAGTGTTGATACGACAAGAGCATCCTCTGAATGCCCACCGTATATAGCCACATCTTGTCGACATTAGCTCTGTTCTTGTCCTTCGGGAGTTGAATACTCCATTTCCCTCCATTCTTATTGGCCTCATCTTCCCATGCCGGAATGATACCTTCCTGTCATTGATCGTCAGTTATATTGATGGAAGGGTGTCATGGAATGGTGACAAACTTTGAATAAATAGTAGTTTGCTTTTTGGGGTAGCTGAGATGGCGGTATTATGTTGTTGTAAAGACTAAGATGCAAGATTTTTCAGCGTATCCAACGTGGATGAAATTGTGTTCGACACTGACCCCCAGAATTCTTCAACGCTGTCGAAACTAATAACGCGCTTTATATCTTCCATCCAGCCTTGAGCAGCAGCTATCCCTGGGGTTTGAGGAACTGGAGTCTGAGGGAAAGCGGAGATGGGGGTCTGCGGGAGATTTCGACCTTTAGTCGCAGGAGAATCAAACCAGAGCGTCCAGGGAGAGTAGAGGGGGTGCTAAGAAGGATGAATGGGTAAAGAGCCAGATCGAAACAAAGAGCCACCCACTTTGACATTGAAGTTGGTGGGATCACTGAATACGGTTCGTATACCATCTGCTTGTGCCTGCATGTCCACTTCTTGAATTTCCCCAGGTTCCAAAGAGTCATCATCATCGAGAGTGGTCGAGGCGACCTGGTCAACTAGAGCGGCAGAGAGCGCAGCTCTCGAAGCCTGGAGGGCGGCACCAGTTAAGGTGGAAGCCATTATTTTCTTGACGTCGGAAACTTGTGAGGAGGGGGATTCCTGGGCCTCGTAGGTTAGAGAACTCGAGAAATCTATGTACGATGAGAAAAAAGGATTGATCACGTGCCACTGTTTTGGTTTATCAGATAAGCAGAAATGGTGAGCCGTCACGCCGCGTCAGAACTTACCATGGATCCTTTCTATGCAAAGGTCGTTGCGGCCGCGACTGGGTCTACAATGACCGCTTTAACAAGTGCGTGCATGCTCCAATCATCCCTTTATTCTGCTTATTGTACTACTTACAAGTGACTCCTTTCGACGTCATAAAAACAAGACTCCAGACACAGCCTCTTAAAACCGAGCCTCTTTTTCCTCGACCTCCACCGAACACTTGTTGCTATCCAACAAGGAGTCCTGCATCTTGTGTCAGAAATATGTCATCTTTCACACGGCCTCTCGCAGACGAGCTCGTGTGCGTCTGGCACGATGGCATTCTTAGGACACAACGGGTTGACGGATTCCTGGATGCTGTCCGCCATGTCTGGCGAGCAGAAGGAATACGGGGGTTATGGAAAGGCTCTGGAACATCACTGTCTGTGTCTTCTTTGTGTCTTTGGAGACCGAGTGCTGACTTGACTTCAGAGTAATTGGCGTCCCTTCAGCGACGTCTTATATATTGACTTACGATCACCTTTCTAATGTCATACTTCCTCCCCTTATCCCATCTGGACCCCTCGTTCCGCTCACCGCTGGCATTATAGCACGTTCTGTTATCTCGTCCATTGCATCCCCTCTGGAACTCATTCGTACAAACCTACAATCCACTCCCCTTTCCCCTGATAATCCTCATACATTACGTTCAGTTCTCATGTCTGTGCGCACCCTGGTTCAGGAACAAGGTGTCGGTTATCTATGGAGAGGGCTGGGACCTACGCTATTGCGAGATGTTCCCTTTTCTGGAATATATTGGGCAAGTTACGAATCATGCAAGAGAGCCTTCGCAAGGCAGGGACATGATGGTGCTTCGGTGGCATTCATTAGCGGAGCGTCGAGCGGTACTTTGGCCGCTCTGGTCACATCCCCTTTCGACGTCTTGAAAACACGACGACAATCCTTTATAATGTCGTCATCAAATCTCCCATTTTCAAGTATACCTCTTCTGCTACGGATCATACGAACGGAAGGAGGATCGGCGCTATTCGCAGGCATTGTTCCCCGGATGGTTAAGATTGCGCCTGCTTGTGGTATAATGATCGCGTGCTTTGAGGTTTGTCACTACTTCGTTGGTCCATGTGCAACTACTGAAGAATATCACAGGGCGTCGGTAAACTCTTGACTATTACGAAGTAAACATACAGATTCACTCTAGAGTCTTGGTCATTGCCTGGATGGATATCAACCTCTAATTACCAAGTACATTACACATTTCCCGCAGTGGATTACATATATCAGTGAGAAGTGAGAGTAGACGTCGATACTCTATTGCAGTCTATTTAACTGCCTGTTTGTTCTGGCAAGCTTGCCTCCAACCCGATCCACATCATTTGAAAGATCATCGAGCATCTCGATTTGGGAGGCAATTTCGCTACCAATAGCTTCCCCGAGCTGCCGCTGCCGCTGCAAGACCGTGCTCAATTGACAGAGTTGTTCATCCTGCAGCTCTATCTGAGCCTGTTGTAGCCCAATTAGTCCATGTTCATCAAGTGGACGAGTTTGTTCGGTTTCTCGAGGATGGGAATTACCACCAAACACTCTTGTAATTGGTTTGAATGTGCCTAGCAACGCAGCTCGGTCAGATTCCGGAGCTGCATTATTTGCAAAAGACCCGCTGTTCTGTGAGGTCTGTCTCGCCACAGTAACCATTTTGGTCAGCTTGTGATGGTCATCTAATATCCTCGCAACCATGTCGGATCTCCGCTGAAGTTCACCCTCGCTGATCCCATGCATCCCAAGCTCCGCCAATCCTTTCTCCAGTGTATTGATACGCGAAAACAGACCCGCTAGTTTCGTCTTTGCGCTCACATTCGCTTTATGTGAGGACCCAGCATCACCACGTTCCGAGAAGGCATCACGCTTGTTAACGTCCGCCCGAATGTCACGTATTCGTGTCTGGAGCTCCAGGTGCTCTTCCAACCATGAAGATGAAGTGAACTGGCTTGGCGGTAGGCCATGCCTGCTCACGGGTACACCAAGAAACTCTCGGAAGGCGAAGTTCTCTCTCCATTTATCCTCTTTCGTACTGATGATCGCTCGCAGATAGTTCTCCAGTCCAACTCTCCTCTCTTCTAGCAATTTAGCATCAGTATGGGACCTGAGGATGGAGAACTTGTGCTTTGGGGGTAAGACGCCTGGTGGTGGGGATCCGGTTGATTTGGTAAGTTCTGTGTGGAGATCGTCGAATTCGGAATAGCGTCGCCACATTTGCCATGATCGGACGTGAGCTTGAATGTCTATCCTATAGACAGTGTGTGGTTTGGGGGCAGAACGTTCCTCGTATCCATGAATATGCACTGCTTGAATGGCGGTCATGCAGACTTGAAATGCATGAAAGATGTTTGTACTTGTATGTGCCAATTCCCAAGTGAAAACCAGACCTAAGCGATCATGATGGCAATTTGTTTCCGTATAGCTAGGAATTTGGCCCACTTCCTTGACTTTTTGCTAGGTCTACCAATATCTATCGAGAGAGACTTGTAAATGAACTGTAAATATATCTTCCTCGATTTCTCTCGAAACATTATGTTCCTGAGTGTGCCAATTTATCCGACTGCTGCGGTTTTCTGCTCACATAACGAATGAATATTAATGAAGAAACACAATATTCACCATATCATGTGCAACCTTCTCATATTCCTGAGGACAAGTAAATTGAATATTCCAGAGATTGATCAATGTTGGACAGACAAGTTTCCTTTCAGCGACAACCCTGCCCAATATCTGAGGTACTCCCTCCAGCATTTGATAAACAACTCTCAAATGCAGAGGTTTTTAGAAGAATTAGCTGAACTCATCTGCAAGGAAAGTATGTACTGGGCTGTGAGTGCATTGCTAGAGTGCATCTTTGATGGTCACTTGTAGTTTACTAGTTTTGGCCCTGATGTTTGCAAGGCTACCACATGAGTGCCAGTACCATTGGTGGGCATAGTGCTGGGTTGTGGTGCATGGGCAAGTGCTGCTTGTGAAATATTGATGGAAACAGTCTGGTTGTCAGGAGTGGTGCTGTGCTTGGCCCGGCCTCAGGCTGTGAGCCAAGCCAAGCCGGTGATACAGCTCCCTATCACCCTGTGCTCGTACTACACCATTTTTCACGATTGTGCACACCGCTTGGACATCTTCTACTCACTTTGCACAGCGTGCTTTTGTGTGCCTTCATGCACTTTCGCACACCCAAGTGTGCTCCTGTGTGCTCCCGTGTGCTCCATTGTGCTCCTGTGTGCTCCTGTGTGCTCCATTGCACTCCCATGCGCTCCAGTGCACTCCAGTGCATTCCATTGTGCTCCATTGTGCTCCCATGCGCTCCAGTGTGCTCCAGTGTGCTCCAGTGTGCTCCATTGTGCTCCATTGTGCTCCAGTGCATTCCATTGCACTCCATTGTGCTCCCATGTGCTCCCGTGCACTCCAGTGCATTCCATTGCACTCCATTGTGCTCCCATGTGCTCCCGTGCACTCCAGTGCATTCCATTGCACTCCCATGCACTCCAGTGTGCTCCCATGCGCTCCAGTGCACCTCTGTGCACTTTTGTGCGCCTTTTACATTTCTACTGCGCTTTTGGTTCCCCCATAGCTGCCTGCTCTCGTGTGCCCTAAATGCACCCTGTTACGCTTCAAACTGCCTCTGCGCACCCCCCCCACACTCCTTATCTGCCTTTCACAGTTATTGCATGCTTGATGCACCTTTGCACGCTCCTTTTATGCTTTACCTGCAACTCACATTCTCTGCTGCACACTCATTGCACAATCCCTACCACACACACAACAATCTACCACATCAGTTGCACTGCACATCACGGCTTCCAGCTTACTGGTGCATTTATTCGAGGTGCACCGTGATTCCAACATGAGCGAACTGTGGATTCTCACATAATCGGGGCACTTTGCACCTATTTGGCATTGGACTGTGCACACTTGGGCACTTTCACATTGGACTGTGCGCACTTGGGCACTTTCACATAATCCTGGCACTTTGGCAGTATTTGGCCTTTCACAGCATCTCCTTATAGTTCTTCCGCATTTCCAATCGGCATCGCCTTATCTGGTAACTGGCACAGGTTGATCACATCATTATTACTAAGGCACAGCATGTGACACATAACACTGAAGCAGATTAATTGGGAAGAGTGCACGGGACCTAGAGTGCACCAAAAATAGTGCATCACACTGGAACAGTTGGATATTGGGCTATAGGTGTGCAAATCTTATTGGCTGAGGCAGCGGCATAGTGCGGTTGGGTTTAGATGGGTGAATGGATGCGCTTGTGGGTAGCGCATGGCGCTTTCTATTTTTACATTTTATTTTACTGTTTTTATCACATAAGCCATTTGTACATAGTAGGCGGACAGATAGAGAATCCAGAGGATCTTTCCCCCCCTCATAGCTCATAGCTCAGTCAGCATCGCACATAGTCTGTGCACCAGCATCCAGTCCATGTGCCTTTGTAGTGCGCCCTTCATATAGCTGTGTTTGCATATCGTTTGCATCCCTCATTGTATTGCCACATTTCATCTCTGCATTGGTCCTTCATCTTCATTTGTGTACTCTTGTAGTGTGCCCTTCATATAGCCATGTTTGTGCACCATTTGTGCATTTTATTGTATAGCCATGTTTTGCACACCATTTGTGCATTTTCTGCCCATTGCGCTCGCATCCCGTTTGTGCCCCTAACCTGTGCACCACCCTTGCAGCACATCCCAGTGCTGTCCTTGTCCCACTACACCTCCCACTTTAATCTCCCTTGTTGTTGTGCATTTTTGCACTCCCATTGCATTGATAGGTCCACTACGCACTTTAAAGTCTGGAAAAGGATCCCACTTGTATTAAAACATTATGACACGCACTCCTAATCGCTACGAATGCCATGAAATCAACTTTGAATCATTTTCGCATTATTTCACATTATTTTGGACGACTTCGAACTACTTTGAACCATTTTGCGACATTTTGAACGACTTTGCAGTACTTCGAATGACTTCGGCGGCCATATAGCTGTCCTTAAACACTTTCAATACACGATGCTTAACCGGAGTAAGCTATTTAGTCGCATATTGAGCACTACTGGACACGAGGAGAGATTACAAGAGAGTTAGAATGCGATAAGTGCAGTTTTTATGTTTCATGATATATTAAATCAATAGGACAAGAACTCTTACTATACTGGGACAAAGTATGTTTCAATTATTGTCATTTCTCATTTGTTTTTACAATTTACAAAGTCCTTTATTGTTGCACATATTGCCCTTTATTGTATTCCCCTTTTTGGCACTATCTCTTCAAAATGTATATAGACTTGTACTAGCTACATAAAACGGCAGAGAATCAGTTACCCTCTCCACTATAGTCAGATTTAAGACCAGTTCTCTTGAGTCTTACCTCGCATCGTACCTCTGAAGTTCTGCAAAATATCACAAACTTCATCGAACTCTCATATTCACTCTCAACTCGTTGTCGCCTATTGCCACTCGAAAACCACTTCTTGATTTCTATATTTGTCTGTCGAACATATCTTAACACCAGTCGAATGGCTTCGAACCTCCTCGAACTTACCCGGATGACTTCAAACCCATTTGAATTTATTTTGGACTACTTTGGACATCTTCAAACATATTTTGAACTACCTCAAACATCTTCACATGCTTTTAAAAACTATTCATCACATTTTACCATTCTGCATTACTAAAAACAATGTTCTGGTATTAGAGGTGATATTTAGAACCAACTTGCACCCTTCCTCTAGCCTGAGTTATACTACATAAGCCTTTTAACAGGTTTTTGTTAGGTTTCCAGGTTGAGCATCATCAGCGTGTTTTTCTGCACTGCATGTTTTTGCCCCTTTGCATTGCACACTTTTTCACCATTGCGCATACCTTCCTTTTTGCATACACAACTAGTGTGCACCTCGAGAACCACTGTACCAGCCTCTTCGTAGTCCCTGCGTCCCGAAGGACAATCTGAGGCCCTCTAATCGAACCCCCTCACCCTGAGCATGCCTGCAGTTGTAGGTTTAGTGTTCACCCCTTCTGTTGAGACTCTGCACTGAGTACCAACTGAACACATCAACGCGCCAGCTTCCTTCTTGATGCAAATAATGAGGTTGTGTAGGATAAGGCAGCAAGTAATCCAAAGTATGACAAAATGATGTATCTTATGCAACGAGATCTGAAAACGAAGCTCCTTCAGGGATTGAAACCAATTTTTTAGCATTCCAATTGCATGCTCAGATTGTACTCGAATCTAACAGCAAAATTAGTGAGCCAAGATAGTAAGTAGTACAAGACTGACAAACCTTGGAAACATAGTAGTTGAATGTGTGTTGATCACATATCAACTTGCCACCAGAAGGCTTTTTGAAGGGTGATAAGGAAACTCTTGTGTTCCCAGAAGATCTGGATGCTCTGGAATGCATATGAATCATGAATGCTGCTGACATAACCAATACCATAGTCGGTGAAGACTAGGTTGTGGGTAAAATTGATGAGCTGGTGATGTAGGTGGATAAACTTTGTCTACTTGTAAAAAAATGTGACTCACTTGAACATTAACTGAGTAATTTAACTTCCTATCATACCATGCTTCTCCATGTAAGCCTGGTCATTGAAAAAATAGGATTAAAGTACCATCCCATGAGAGTTTTCCACTGCCCCATTGGGGACACATAATGCAGATGACATACTCACTTGATCGAGCTGAATCTTCCTCAGTTGGTGGACTGAATGCCTCATCATGCAGTTGTAGGATTGCAATCATAACACAATGGGTGCATGTCTCAACAGTTCCAGTCGACTTTCCCACCCAATCGGCAAGATCGTCAGGTCCTGCCAAGTTGCCATAATGGCCAGCATGATTGAGAAAGATTGCAAGTTGAGTCATGGGGGCAAGTTGGGGGCAGTTCGAGTTGTTGTAAAAGATTGGATGGTCCTCGATTTTTGCCACCAGTGAATCAAATGTAAGTGGGTTGATGTGCACTGAATGACAAAACTTATTGGGCTGGTGGATTCTGTGATCATTGAGAAGGTGAATCTGAGGCACACATAGAACTGGGGGAAGCGTTTGAAGGACTCGCATGAGGGCGATCTCCTCCTCGGCTGCCTGCAGATGGTGGTCCCAGGCATCAAAAATGAGAGATTCATATCCAGAGCTGGTTGTGGAAGCAGATGACTCAGAAGAATGGCCTGATGATGATAATGATGACTGGCTGCTGATGGAACTTGCAGATGATGAACTGGAGCTGTTAGATTGGGAAGGATCATTTAAAAGGTCAATGGCCGATAGAGGATCGGAGAACAGATCTAGATCAAGTCTGCAATCATCAAGCTTTTTGGCCAACAACAGATGAAGGCAGAGCTGCCATAGTAACTGACAATGTCAGAAAATCTCTTCAAGCCATTGTTGTCATTGTGACACATGTGGCATTTTTGGTTTAGGCATGTGTTAGTTGATAAAAAGGGAGGTCACATGCATTGTGATCAATGGGATTTGAATTTGAAGTCATGTGATATTTGTAATCTAAGCGGACTTTGAATCCAGCCGACTGGGTAGCTGAACACATGCCAAGTAGGCCAGGACTGAATTCCACTAATAGAAAGTTCAAGCAGAAGGTGTAAGGGCAACCTCAAAGCCTCACTTAATAATGAGCTAAGTTCTAACAGAGGGGAATCTGAAGTTAATATTATACTACATAATACAGACACTTCAGGCACATCTAACAGAGGGGAATCTGAAGAGAAAACTCTATGGACCCATCTGTTGATGCCCAGTATATGTGATAGACCCAAAAATCAAATAATAGGCTAAAAATAGCAAAAGTAGAAATAGATGGATCAAGCTGCAGAATGATGTCACCTTGATGGGTAAACATCCAGAAGGGGTCCCACCTCTAAGAATAGAACTGTCAACATGTACCAACATGGGAAAAAATTGACAAATAATTATAAAATAGAAATAAAATCATAGAAAATCATAGAAAATGCAAAATAGGGTGAAATAAAATATGAAAAAAATATGGGATGAATGCAGAAAATTGCCCAGATGCCTGGGGCATTTACTCTTCCCCATACATCACCCCCCTTCTATGATGCATCACCCCGATGCATTCAAAATTGTATCTAGCCAAAGTTGAATGCCTGGATGCATTGAGGTGCAGAAGAATGTTGATGGTGGAACTCTTTGACTAGCTGTTAATAATGCTTGACCTGGAAACCTAACAAAACCTGTTAAAAGGCTTAGGATATATAACACAGGTTAGAGGAAGGGTGTGAGTTGGTACTAAATATCACTGCTGATATCCAAAGATTGTGGTTAAAGATGTGAAATGGTAAGAAGTGTTACAAATAGTCTTTTGGAGTGTACCAAAAGGTTTGAAAGCCATTCAAAATATGTTCAAAGGGGTTCGAAGTAGTTCTGAGGAAATTTGAAGATGTTCAAAATGGTTCAAGAGGCTTCGAAAGAGTCAGGATGGTGTCGAGGTATATTGAGGAGCTAATATAGCAGATAAGAAGTGTTTTTTGAGAGGCAATGGGTGATGTGCGATAAGTCAAGGAGCAAATACAAAAGTTTGGGGAAGTTTGTGGTATTTTGCAGAACTTAGAGATACGATGCGAGACTAAGACTCAAGAGAATAGCTCTTAAATCAAACGATAAGGGAGAGGGTAACCTCTTCTCTGCTTTTGTTTCTTTAACTAATACAAGTCTATATACAATTTGAAGAGATAGTACTAAAAAGGAAACAATAATATGTGGAAAACATGAGGCAATATGCACAGCAAATAAAGGTATTGTAAAACATAAAACAAATGAGAAATGATAATAAATGAAATGTACATTGTTCCAGTATAGTAAAAGTACTTGTCCTATTGCTTCAATATATCATTGAAACATAAAACCACATTTATTGCATTCTAAATCTTCTGTTGTCTCTCCTCATGTCCAGTGGCACTCAATATGCGACGAAATGGCTCATTCCAGTTGTGCAGCATGTATTGAAAGGGTTTTAGAACAGCTATATGGTGGCCAACATCATTCAAAGTGGTGTAAAGTGATTTGAAGGTGTTTGAAATGTTGTGAAGTCATTCGAAGTCATCTGAAATAGTTCAAAAAGAGTTCAAAATCGAGTTTGTGGCATTTGTAGCAATTTGGAGTGTGTGTCATAATGTGTTGATACAATTAGAACCATTCCCAGACCTTAGAGCACACAATGGACCTATCATCCTCCCCCTTACTGAAATCCTGACTGTCCCAGTCAGCTGATCAAAGTCACGTGCAAAATGTATGATTATGTTGAAAACTTAGCAAAGTTCAAAATACTTCTCGTTCTTCATTCATTACCTTCTACATCCTCCAATCCTAGCTTCTGCAATGTCTCTCTTGGCCGAACTTAATGTTGAAGTTGAATACACAAAGTCGATGCCTGAGCATGGCATCGCAGAAGATGTCAACTTCAAAATCTGGGGCAAGAGTTTTTGTGAGCGGATGGTGAGTTTCGTGGTTTGTAGTTGCTTTTAGTATTCTATATTCATTTTTTATAGGCAGAGTACAATGAACTTGCAGATGATTTAGGCGAGGAGCATGACCCAGCTGTACAAGCAGTCATTAACAAAGTATTCAAGCTATTTAAACCAATGGCTCATTGAGAGTGGCTTTCATGGGGTGGGGAGTTGTTATTCATAAAGTTAGCTGAAGAGGTTGAACACAAAAGAAAGAAGAAGGAAGACAGGCAGGTTTGAGAGGAGGAGGAGGCAAAATGAGAAGTGGAGGAGGTAGCAAAAAGGGCATGTCTCGAGGCCTGAAGGATCGCATTACAGGAAGGTCACAATCTCATTCTGGCCAAATTTTGTGTGAAGACAATCTCAAAGGAAGTATTGCAATGATGGAATGCCAAGTTCGAGGCTGAGGCGAAGGTGATTGAGAGGATGGAGGGAGGGGAGGGTGATGAAGATGAGGACAAGGATGAGCTACCCATAGTAAGGGTGGTGAAGCAAAAAGCAGTGGAGGTCAAAGAGGAAGATGATGGGGAGGAAGAGATCAAGGGCATGGGGGATGTGAAGCGACTTGAAATGAGTATGTTCCTTGATTTTGAGGGCCTGGTGAGTTTTACTTGCTTTCGAAGAATTTTCGAGCTACTAACTCTTTTGTAGTGTGATTGATGTGCTAGGTTTAAGTCCCAGCCATGCTGTATCATTGAGGAGGGTGCCCCAAAGTGCATGAAATGCACTCAGGAGGCACAAGGCTGTTATTGGGATGGAGTTTTGAGGTGAAGCCTTCGAAAAGGTGAGGTGAAGAAATTCACGGGTGCAAAACAAGATTTGCACCCCAGACAAGGTATGAAAGTTATTCAAAATTATTTTGAAGGACTTGCTAACTTGTTTTCGACTTCTATAGTGCAGCAAATTTGTGTTGTGGGCCCTTTTGAAGATATCGAGCCAGTAGTGGGGCTTTCGAAGGGCATCAAAAGAAAAGGAAAAGTCATCGAAGGGAAAGGGAAAAATGAAGTGAGGCAGTCAAGGATGTTGAGGAAGATCAGGGCCTGCATCATGGCTTGATTGCTGCGAGGCTGATGCAGAAAAAAGTAGAGATGGAGATACTGGGTAGGGAGATCCAGTTGTTAGAGGAAATGCTAGAGGAGTAGAGTAAAAAGTGTTCATTGTATTTCTTTTGATTTGAAAATAGAGTCTCGTAGGCTTTAAAAGGTAGCAATAAGAAGAGTAAAAGAATAGGAAAATAAGGAAAAGATATAGTTATCCATTTTTGAAGTCTAGAACATCTTCAAAAGTATCTTCGTCAAAGTTCAAAGGTGTTCAAAGGTGTTCAAAGCTTTTTTGAGACGTTTGGAGTCGATATAGAAGAGATTCAGAGGAAGGAAAATGGTCGTAGGGTATTTTGAGGAATATTGAGATTGGGATCAAGATGGGCAATTAGAAGCAAAAGATGTTGAAGCTATTTCGGGAAATGTTGAGCATAGTAAAAATGTTTTCAATAAATAGAACAAGGTCGAAAAAGAGAAATAAATTTGTGAATGTAATCGATGTCGATGATACTAACCATGATCGTAATAATTGAGTCAAGGGACTGGTCAAATCAAAATCCAATGTGAAATCAAGGGGTCAAAAATGAGGTCGAGAAAATATTTGTTATCGATGGATGTAATAGAACTTTTGGCAATGAGGAGTAGATAAATTTCTAGGTGATGAGTATGGATATACAGTGGATAGGGAACTTCAAACACTATTTTGGACTTTGAGGGCAAATATGAACATGAATCTGGCAATGAAATATATGGTGAAGGTGATATTATGAATCAAAAGATGATGCAGGCAATGAGATCGAGGATGAGAATATCAGGAGAGGTGAACTGAAAGTCGAGGTTGAATTGGGCGATGATGGGGATGAATGCGATGAGGATATCAGAGGCAAGATCGAGTTTGAAGGTGATGAAGGTGTGACTATTAGTGTGGACTGGGCTGGAACTACTGAAGGCAAAGATGATGAGACTGGCATGGACATGTACAATGAAGCTAGAACTATGCAATGAAGATCAGGAGGCGAAACATGATGATTTTGAAGTGTGAAAATTTCTTGCTTGAGTGCAAGCTCTTTTTCGAGGGCTAGTTCCTGTTTGAGTGCCACAATACAAGCTTCTAAGTCATCTGAATTGTTTGAGCTGTGAGGTATACTGTCAGACGCTTGGTTTGATGTAGTCAGAGGTGCTATGTTGGGGAGGAATGAGGTTGGAGTAGAAATTTTTGGAGCTGATCTGGTTGAATTTGAAGCTGTGAAAACTGATGCAAAGTTTGATGCAAAATGTTCGAGAATGTGCAAAATATCTTTGGAGTCGATCGATGTGCTACACTGTGATGAATTTGAGGTTGAAATCGATTGCTGGGGAATGGAGTATGAGTTTGAGGATGCTATAACAAATTTCATGGCATTGTGGATGTCATTCAGTGTGTATGGGTCATCAGGAAGTCAAAGATGGTAATGAAGTTGTAAGTGCGAAAGGCGAAAGAGTGCAAAATGATATTATCGAGGGGCAAGATACTATATTGAGATCTCCTGGTTGTTCAGAAGGGTTGGAGGCACTACGAGTTCAATGCAAAATCGAAATCAATGAGCCCTCTTTAGGTGAAATGAGTGGTAGAAAGGAGTGGAGGTTCAATGATGAGATGATCTAGAAACCCCTTGTGGTGGGCTCCAAAATGATAATGCTCGAGCTGGAAACCTAACAAAACCTGTTAAAAGGCTTAGGAAGTATAACACAGGCTAGCAGAAGGGTGCGAGTTGGTACTAAATATCACTACTGATACCCAAAGATTGTGGTTAAAGATGCAAAATGGTAAGAAGTGTTACAGATAGTCTTTTGAAGTGTACAAAAAAGTTTGAAAGCCATTCAAAATATGTTTGAAGGGGTTCGAAGTAGATTCAAGGAAATTCGAAGATGTTCGAAATGGTTCAAGAGGCTTTGAAAGAGTCAGGATGGTATTGAGGTATATCAAGGAGCTAATATAGCAGATAAGAAGTGTTTTTTGAGAGGCAATGGGTGATGTGCGATAAGTCGAGGAGCAAATACTAAAGTTCGAAGAAGTTTGCAATATTTCACAGAACTTAGAGATATAATGCAAGACTAAGACTCAAGAGAACAGCTCTTAAATCAAACGATAAGGGAGAGGGTAACCTCTTCTCTGTTCCCTTTGCTTTAACTAATACAAGTCTATATACAATTTGAAGAGATAGTACTAAAAAGGTAACAATAATATATGGAAAACACGAGGCAGTATGCACAGCAAATAAAGGTATTGTAAAACATAAAACAAATAAGAAATGATAATAAATAAAATGTACATTGTCCCAGTATAGTAAAAGTACTTGTCCTATTGCTTCAATATATCATTGAAATATAAAACCACATTTATTGCATTCTAGATCTTTTGTTGTCTCTCCTCATGTCCAGTAATACTCAATATGTGATGAAATGGCTCATTCCAGTTGTGTAGCATGTATTGAAAGAGTTTTTGAACAGCTATATGGTGGCTGACATTGTTCAAAGTGGCACAAAGTGATTCGAAGGTGTTCAAAATATTACGAAGTGATTCAAAGTCATCCAAAATAGTTCGAAAAGGGTTCGAAATCAAGTTTGTGGTATTTGTAGCGATTCAGAGCATGTGTCATAATGTATCAATATGATTAGAACTATTCCCAGACCTTAGAGCATGCAATGGACCTATCACTGTGGGGCATTCACATTGGACTCTGCAAGCCAAGAATTCTCTTTATACCCATAACCTTTCCAGTATACCAGGTATTCAAGTTTGCCTTAGCATAAGTGGCTGTCTAGAATGGACTCGACCTCATACTGAGGTTTACCTTTGATCACTGTAGGCAGTGGAGCAGGTCATGCCATATGTCCAGAAAATGGATCTGTGGGGGCTGGCAGCAGTTTGACAATGTGAAAGACAGGGTGTAGTCTAGACATTGATGGTGGTAGCCATAGGTGATAGGCATGCAACCCAACATGTTTGGTGATGAGGAAAGGTCCAAGGAAGTGATAGGCATGTTTCTTAGATGGTTGTGTAGTGGAAATGTCACTGGAGTCAAGATAGACACAATCACCAACCTTGTACATGGGTGTGGGTAAATGGCATTGGTTGTAGAAGCATACTATATTGTCCTTTGCCTTAGCCAATGCTGCCTTGCTTTCTCCAAGGTGTCCCTCATCTGCTTTGTGAACTCATTCACCATCTCCAAGTGCAATGGTGCTTGACGAGGTTCGAAACTCATGCATGGGTGTCATCCTGTGTCAAGGAGGAAGGGAGTTTGTTGAGTGGAGGAGTGGATGTGATTGTTGTACCCAAACTCAGCCATGGAGAGGAGGTCTTCCCAATCATCCTGTCGCTCATTGATGAAGATGTGGATGTACTCCTGCAGTTCTTGGTTGATGTGCTCTGTCTGTCTGTCTGTCTGTCTGTGGGTAGTAGGTGGTCAAGGCAAAAAGTTTGATTTCTAGTAGGTGGTGCAGCTTTTGGATGAACTCTGCAACAAACTGTGGCCCTCAATTGCAGAGGAATGTTCCTGGCAATCTATAGAGCTTCCACACATGATGCAGATAAAGTTGAGCTGCTCCAAGTGCAGTGACAGTCATATGAGTGGGATGAAGTGAGCTTGCTTCCCAGCAGAGTTGACTGTGCACATTACCACATCAAACACATTGGACTCTGGTATGTAGTTCCACTGTGAAGTCCACACTGATGACATCCCAACAATTCTCTGGGAGTGGGAGGGGGTGTAACTCACCCATAGGTTTACATTGTGGAGTCTTGGTGCATAAGCAGAGGTCACAGATGCGACAGTACTGATCAATGAGTCGAGACGTTTGGGGCCACCAATAATTCCACGATATGAGCTCCAATGTCTTCCAATGCTTGGGGTGGCCAGCAATGAGTGAGTCGTGGTGCTGGAAGATGAATTATCATTGGAGCTGGGGGTCATTAGGGACATAGATATGGTTATGGAAGTATGGGATGTTGTCCTTTTCTGTCCACTCTGCTGCACAAAGTGAAAGAGTGTATCCCTTTCTCAGCTCCTTCACTGCTAGAGCCACAGCATCCTTATATAAACTGCTATGGTTCACATGATGAATGTCATGTAGGATACTGTGCTTCTCATCCTCTAAGGTAACCCATTTCAGTGCACAGACTGTAAACAGGTCAGATTGCAACAACACAATACCTTGGTTGTTGTTGCTTCCATCCCTATGATCTGGACAACAAGAAAGGGTGTCAGTCTTCCCCATGCTGCAGCCTGGGCAATGGTGCAGGGAGAAGTCAAACCTGGAGAGGTAGAGGGACTAGTGTGCTTGACGGTGATTAAGTTTCTTGGTAGTCATGAAGTACTCAAGGTTCTTGTGGTCTGTCCAGATCTTGACCTTGTATTGAGTGCCCTCCAGAAAATGTTGCCACTCCTCCAATGCCCACATTATGTTGAAATTTAGAGGACTCGATAGAGTATAGAACACTTCATTAAGTTAATAAACTATTTACAATGAATATTTATACTAGCATGGGACACTGCCCTGTAATTAAATCTAAAACAACAAGGCGATGTTACTAATGACTGTGGCTATACACCATGGCCATTTGGTGTTGGTGTTGGTGTTGCCTAAAGCACGTACCACTGCCCAATTTCAACACTCCCCCTTGACACCTACACCATCCCTAAGCGATTAACAAGGTCATTGTGTTTCAGCTTTGGTAATGCTTTGGTAAGCAAATCAGCTAAGTTGTTGTCCATTGTGCAGTACTGAATGCATATTTCATTGGAGATGAGTTTCTCATGTACGAAATGGTGTTGGATGTCAATATGTTTGGTACAGCCATGATTGATGGTGTTGTGAGAATAAGCGATCGCACATTGGTTATCCACCTTGAGGACGATGGGTCCAGAGTAGGGAATGCCGAGCTCAGCAGTAAGGGTCTTTAACCAGATTGCTTGGCACATTGCTAGACTTTCTGCCATGTACTCAGCTTCTATAGATGATAATGTAATCATTGGCTGCTTCTTTGATTGCCAAGAAATTGGACTGCCAGTCATCTGGAAGACATATCCAGAGATAGATTTTTGATCATTTGCATTTGATCTCCAATTGGCATCTGAATAAGCAAGGGGTTCGACTTCTCCCCCTTGTTAGTAAATGATCCCAAGTTCGCGAGTGCCATTGAGATACTGGAAAATGCACTTGACAGCAGTCCAATGGGTGGGTCTGGGGTTGCTCATGAATTGACTAAGCATTTGGACTGCAAATGAGATGTCGGGTTACATTCCTATCACTGCATACATGAGTGATCTGATTGCACTCCGATACTCTGGGATATCATGATGCTCGTTATCAGGGATTTTGATCAATTTGATGTTAGGGTCCAGTGGTGTGCTGACAGGGTGTGAATCTGACATTCCAAACTTCTCCAGGACCCTCTTGATATATTGGGCTTGCATAATTTTGAGAGTGGCCCTTTCCAAGTCCCTCTCTAATTCTAGTCCCACAATCTGCTTTGCCTCTCCCAAATCCATGATTGTAAAGTACTTCTTCATTTCAGCTTTCATTTCCATGATGGCATCAACATCCGATTCTAGGATTGTCATGTCGTCGATATGAACTGATGTGATTAGGAGACCATGATCGGTGTGCCTGATATAGATGCATTGATCTGAGAAAAGCCGCATAAAGTTCATTTTGAGAAATGTTTGGTTGAGCTCGTCATTCCAGGCCCATCCCACCTGTTTCAAGCTGTAGAGAGGTTTTAAGAGTTGCCACACGTGCCCACTACTGTCATCATATTCTGGTGGTTGCAGCATGAAAATAACCTCCTCCAAAACTCCATTAAGGTATGCGCCCACCACATCGACCATGTGAATCACGAGTTCTAAATTCATCATGAGCACTATTAATAGCTGGAAAATTTCCAGCTACATAACTGGCATGAAGGTTTCCATGAAATCTATTCCCAGAACTTGGGAACATTAGCCTAGCCTTGTGCTTCGAGATTTCCCCGATGTGATCATGTTTGATGTGATATACCCACTTGCTTGCAATTGCCTGGTGATCAGGGGGTAAGTCAACCAATTTGTAAGTACCTTGTTTGGTTAGCTGCATTATTTTGTTGTTTATCGCCTCCTTCTATTTCGGCCAATCTGATCTGCCTTTTGCTTCTTTTACTGAGAGTGGGTCATCCTTGGATGTTGCTCTGATCATTGCATAATCGATTGTGATGTAGCCAGACTCTTCTATAGTTGGCACATGATGCTTCCATTCCTTTGGTCCATGTGCATTCGGATTATTACAGTGAGGGACAAAACCTTTCAAATGATTTTTGAAGTTGAACTATTTCTTAAATAACTCAAAAACAACTTAACCAAACAAGTCCAAATTTGGGATAGTGGTAGAGTATCATGTGAATAATAAGTTGCAATTTGTTTTATTACATAATCTTAATTTGTTCCCATGTTATTAATATTTTACTGGCACAAGTCCATTTGAAAGGTTTTGTCCCTCTGGTATTATAAAATATTATTCTAATATTCTAGTACTTGGTATAGCCCCCCTTTGCCTGTAACACAGCCTGAACCCTTCTAGGCATACTCTCTATCAGACTCTGACAGACAGATGCTGGAATATCATTCCACTCCTTCTGTACTCTCTCCCACAACTCTGCAATTCTAGATGCTGGAGTATCATACTCTCCAAGTCTAACCTTGAGATGATGCCAAAGGTGTTCAATGGGGTTAAGGTCTGCTGATTGAGGGGGCCACTGCATAGCCTCTAATCCACTGTCTTGAAGCCATTTTTGGGCCTTTTTGCTCTTGTGTTTGGGGTCATTGTCCTGCTGAAAAAGAACATCTGTTGGGTTTTTCTGGTAATACCTGATTGATTCTTGAAGTTCATCATCCAGAATGCTGACAAAAAGGTCAGCATCCATTCTCCCATCAATCTTGGTTGCATATCCAGGCCCTTCCCAAAACATACAGCCCCAGATCATTAGAGAACCCCCTCCAAACTTGATTATCCTCTGCACCAGCCTATTACTCAACCCCTCTCCTGGCTTTTTCCACACCCATTTCTTCCCATCTGACCCCAAACGATTGATTTTGGTCTCATCTGACTGTATAACCCTCTTCCAGTCCTCCACTGTCCAGTCTTTGTGTGCTTCTGCAAAGTCCATCCTAAGCCTCCGATGCTTCTTGGAGAGAAAGAGTCATTTTTGCTTGGTTACAGCCTTTATTCCAGTGCCTCTAAGTGCTCTTTATACTGTCTTCACAGTAAATGATGTGTTGGTCATGTCTTGTAAGGTTTTGGTGACCTCAGTGGCATTTTCAGCCTTCTGAGAAGTGATGAGGTGAATGGCATAGTGGGTGTTGGCAGGTGAAAAGCTTCCCTGGATGGCCACCAACAGATTTGGAAAGTGTTGAACAATGTTTGGAGTGAATATTGGATACAGAACCAACACTTATACCAGTGATGGAGGAGATAGCAGGACAAGACTGCCCTTTGTCAAGCAATTCAAGAACATGAGTGTGTGTTGAGCAGGAGTAAGTGATCGCATGAGTGTATGTGGGGGGATTTGGTGTGGGAAATGACAGAAAGTTGGACACAGAGTATATATACATATTTTTACCAAGTCACATAATTTTATTTATACTTATTTGCTTTGATTAAACAAAGTCGTGTGCCTGACATACCAGAGGAACAAAACCTTTCAAATGAACTTGTGCCAGTAAAATATTGATAACATGGGAACAAATTAAGATTATGTAATAAGACAAATTGCAACTTATTAGTCACATGATACTCTACCACTATCCCAAATTTGGACTTGTTTGGTTGAGTTGTTCTTGAGTTATTCAAGAAATAGTTCAACTTCAAAAATCATTTGAAAGGTTTTGTCCCTCACTGTAAGTAACCAGTAGTTGATGAGTGGTTTTGCAAGGATGTGGCTTAATCATTCCCGAGGAACCAGTATGCGTGATGGCAATGATTGGTGTATTTCCTTTTTTGGTGAGTGATCTGTATCTGATGCGGTGCCATTCCCACTGTCACCCATAGGCTGCTTGGCATTGGTTTCATGCTCCCCCTCAAGCGGTGCAGGGTGAGTTACCTCTACAATGTTAGAATCGTCCCCTTCTATCATGAACACCACATTCCTAGAGGTAAGAATTTGGCATGTCTGGGAATTGTAGTACCTGTATCCCTTAGTACTGTCAGCCATTCCCACAAAAATAAATTGGTGTGATTTCGGATCAAGTTTTGAGTTTTTCCCATCCTGCTGTAAAACCCAACAAGGCCTGCTGAACTCCTGCAGGCCCGATATGTCCAGCTTCTCTCCCCAGAAGACTTCATCAGGTACCTTATGATCTTTGATTGCTCGTGTCAGGGATCTGTTTTTAAGATAAGTTGCATAAGCGATCGCCTCCCTCCAAAGGGAGTGAGGTAGTCTGTGCTGATGTAACATTGCACATGCATGTTCTACCAGGGTTTGGTTTAGACGTTTGGCAATTCCATTTTGGGATGGTGAGTGCGGGGCTGTGACTTCCAGTCGGATCCCATTGTCAAGTAAAAATTTCTTGAATTCCTTGCTAAGAAAATTTCCTGCACCATCAATGTGAAGTTTCTTGAGCTTCCGACCGGTTTGCATTTCGACGAAATTTTTGTACTGCTTAAATTTCATAAGTGCTTCAGATTTCTGCCTTAAGAAATATGTCATCATGCATCGTGCCTTGCCATCAGTAAATGTGATGAAATACTGATCTCCCCCTGGAGCTTCAGTGCGCGCTGGCCCCCACAGATTGCTGACTGTCAGATCTCCAATCTCCTTGATCTTGGTATGGCTCTCCTCGGGAAAAGGCTGGACATGCTGCTTGGCAATGATGCATGCTTGGCATTGAGCAGCTGGCTGCACAGTTCTATCCACTTCCATTACCAAAACCATTTCCTTTTCCTTGAGTATCTTTACTGACCCCATGTTCAGATGCCTGAAGATTCTATGCCATTCATCCCACATTCTGCCATTCTTGGCAGGGTATGCTTGGTCTTGTTTGGCAACACCTTTGACATTCATGTCAAATAACTGGTTCTTGACCCGACCTTCCATAATAATTGTCTTGTTTGGTGCCTGGAACTGTACCCCCAGTGTTACAAATAGAACTTTGATTCCAGCCTCAAGCACACATGAAATCAAGATAAGGTTGAAAGGTGCATCAGGCGCATGTACCACATCTTTTAGGGTAAGCATTGAGGTTCTCCCGTCTATGGTACATTCCAGCTGTATCGAACCTCATCTGAGCCCAGGAGATTTACCAAAACCCGAGGTTTGATGTCCAGGGGTGGAATTATAGTCAATGAAGATATTTCGATCCTGTGCTATGTGTGAGGTGCATGCTGAGTCTGCCAACCAAGAGTCCATTGAGACTGCTAGTGCAGTGTCATCCCCACAATCCCCACAGGAGGCAAATTCCTCATCTGCTACTGCATGAGCTTCTGTCAATCCCTTTTGCTTTCCTCCTGATCTCCCCTTTCCCAATTTGGACTTGTTCCTGCACTGCTTGCTGATGTGCCCCTTTTCTCCACATCCATAGCAGGTTATATTAGGATTGACTCTTTTCCCAGGCTTTCCCACCAGGGCTGTATCGTCTGAGTTATGTAGGCTAAGCCATCGATCATGTTTCAGAATTCGAGCAATAAGTGTCGGAGCATCCTTCAGAGTGATGGTGTCTATGAATGCAATGTAATTATTCCAATTTTCAGGGAGTGAGGTTAGCAAAATGATGGAAAATTCTTCTCCATCGATCTTCTGCCCCAGATTGTGCAGCTTTTCCTGATAGCCACACAATGTCCAAATGTATTCATCAATGGGCATTCCTTCCATGCATTGAGACTGGAATAGCTTTCATCATGCCTGGACTATTTCTAATGCCCCCTGAGTCTCCAGTAATGACTTCAATGTACCCCATGCTTCCAACGCACTCATTGAACTTGCAATGTACACCAACATTTTGTCAGCCACCCGTAAATGGATCATTGACAGTGCTATCTGATCCTTCTTATGCCACGCTGTCAGCAAGGCTGCTTCTGTCAGCTGGGTAGTCGATCCATCAACATATTCCCACAGATCTTGCCCCATCAAAATGTCTATCATTTTGATCTTCCATATGGCATAATTCTCAGCACCTATCAAGGGTTCTATTTGGTAAATGTTTGTGTGCATCGAAGCATTCGAAACATCGGCCATTGTTTAAGTTTGATCTGGGTAGTGTTAGTTTGATTATAGTGTGAGCGAGAAAATTCAGACAAGGCCAGGGCCCATAACCTGTTGAAATTTAGAGGACTTGATAGAGTATAGAACACTTCGTTAAGTTAATAAACTATTTACAATGAATATTTATACTAGCATGGGACACTGCCCTGTAATTAAATCTAAAACAACAAGGTGATGTTACTAATGACTGTGGCTATACACCATGGCTGTTTGGTGTTGGCATCAGTGTCACCTAAAGTGTGTACCACCGCCCGATTTCAACACATTATTGCCAGCATCCCTTGTCATGGATCTTGTAATTGTGTTCCACAGCACTGAGGCTTTTTGAGTAGAAGGCGATGGGGTGCCACTTCTGGTCCTTTGGAGACTGTTGGAACAATACTGCACCCATCACAAAGTCAGAACTGTTAGTTTCTATACAGAAGGAGTGGGAGTCATCAACAAAGGTGAGTATGGGAGTAGAAGTGATTACCTCTTTGAGCTTCTCAGATGCCTCCTGCTGTGCATTACCCCAGCTTTATGTTCCCTTGCCTGTGGGCATGCATGGTGTGAGAAATCCTTAATAAAGCACCAATAGAAATTGATGAAGCCTAGGAAAGACTGCACCTCTTTGTTGTTTGTGGGCATGGGCCACATCATAACACCAGGAACCTTGAATGGGTCCATCTACACCTGCCCATCCAGAATAATCAGGCTCAGGTATTCGATCTGCATCTTCTCGAACTCACACTTGTTATGACAAAGGTAGAGTTTGTGCCATTGAAGTTGCTCCAGTACCAGGCATGTAATTTGACAATGTTAATTGAGGTCTCAGGTGAAGATGAGGATGTCATTGAGGTAGACGTAGACCACACCCTCCAGTATGAGATTGTGGAAGATGTTGTTTGTCATGGTCTGAAAGATGGCATGGCTGTTAGTGAAACCAAAGAACATGACAAGCAGTTCAAAAGACCATGATTTGTGCAAAATGCTGCTTTCCACTCATCCCCTTCCTTTATCCACACATTGTTATAATACCAGCGGACGTCGAGTTTGGTGATATAGCATGCCCCATAAGTTGGTTGACAATTTCAGATATGAGGGGCAGCAGATAATGATTCTTGACTGTGATTTCATTAAGTCATCAGTAGTCTTGGACTGGTCAAAGGGAGCCATCCTTCTTTTTGACAAAGAAGAAGGGCAAGACCATGAGTGACTTAAAAGGGCAGATTAGAAGGGCAGATATGACCAGAAGCCAAGTGCTCATCAATGAACTTGTCAAGTTGTCATTGCTCTTCAGGGGAGAGAGGGTAGACCTTGCAGGAGGAAAGTGTGGCATCCAGCATGAGCTCAATTGCATGATCCCACAGCTTATGGTTAGGAAGTGAGTCGAAGGATCCCTTGGAGAAGACATCCTCAAAATCATGCAGGTGAGGAAGCACAGACTCAGTGAAGGGTTTGGGTGCTGTAAGAAAAAAGGAAGGTGCCCCAGGCATCTGGGCAATTTTCTATGTTCATCCCACATTTTTTCTATTTTATTTCACCCTATTCTGCCTTTTCTATGATTTTCTATGATTTTCTATGATTTATTCCTAGTTTATTATTATATTTCGGTTTTTTCCATGTTGGTACATGTTGACAGTTCTATTCTTAGAAGTGGGACCCCTTCCAGATGTTTACCCATCAAAGTGACATCATCCCACAGCTTGATCTGCCTATCTCTGCCTTTTTGCTATTTTTAGCTTACTATTTAATTTTTGGCTCTATCATATGTACTGGGCATCGACAGATGGGTCCTTAAAGTTTTCTTTTTGGATTCCCCTCTGTTAGGTGTGCCTGGAGTGTCATCTGTATTATGTAGTATAATATTAACTTTGAATTCCCCTCTGTTAGCTCACTATTAAGTGAGGCTTTAAAGTTGCCCTTACATTATCAATATACATGTTGTCATCACTAAAGCCAAATTAGATCACTGGAGCAGTTACCTGGAAAATGTGGACAGCACAACACTCTGGATGGCAAACAAATACCTCACAAAAGTGCAAGTAGAAGGTTAGCAGTGGGAAGTGAAGAAGAATGGTTATTATTTTTGCTATTCATAGCAAAAGCAGCTTGAGAGTTGCATAACTGGGAGATGAGATCTTAATGGTCAGTAATGAGCTTGCCAATGGTTTGGGAAACACCATCGAGGGATGTGCAGAGAAAGTCAAGTTAAGTGCAGACAAAGGGAGACTCAGGAGGAGGAAGGATGGATTGATTAAGAAAAGAGGCCAGAGGAAAACCTTTAGAGTTGAGGATGTAGAGATAAACAGGTTTGCTGGGGTTGAAAGGCAGGTTGATGTCAATAAAAGCATTAAAGGGGTCAGTGAGGAGATGGTTAGCGATTTCAGGGGGTTTGACTACAACAGTATAAACCATGTCATCAAGTTCCAAGCAGCTAAAGTACACAACAGGATCTGAAAAGTCCCAGGTACCATATGTATGCTCAATATAACAATTAATCATAGCATGAGCTTCTGGTATGTTGTTGACATTGGTGATAGTGATCTCTTGGCTATGAACAGATTGAATGTAGCAAGGGAAAATAGGTGGGTAAGAGACACCATCAATGAGTGGAAACTCACAGATAAGGGCACAGACCACTGCATGGTTAGTAAAATCATAAGTGAGATGTGTGCCTTGTTTAGAGACCCAACATGACTGAACAACATATCCTTTGGACTGAAAATCTTATTTCAAGGCTCACACAACCTCATTGGAGCTTTCTTCAGCATTAAAGGAGAGTTGGCAAGATTTATTGAACCCATTGCTAACCTTCCAATCTACTGTGATACCAGGGATGTTGTTGAATATGGCTTGGATGCATTGCACTACATCTGGATGAGGTGACTCCCAAATATTCCCAGAAAGGGAAAAGTTGACATAGTTGAGAGAATCCTAAGGTGACCCAAAAGGTGAGACAATATTGTGAGGAGGAAGAGGCTGACCATTAGCCAATGATTCCTCAATGATTTTGTGAAGATGAGCCATAGCAGAGCCCAGACTGGTACATTTGAGAACTCTGACTGTAAGTTTGAGGCCTGGAGATGGAAGAAGTGGGCTTTCAAAAGCATTGACTAAAGTGGTTGTAAGCCTGGCCACACAGACTTATGACAACACATGACACACTACCATATTACTGTACCATTTTGATCAATTTGTCACTTTGGTGGAATTTTTACATTTTAGAAAATGCTCAGAAAATCTGATAAATTGAGAAAACATTATTGGCGGGGTTAGCAAAAATCAGGTGTGATGTGTGACTGACAAATTGAATGAAATGGTACAGTACAGCTGCCTGCACTTGCCTGCAGTTGCTTAGTCATCACATGACTAAATTCCCATCACCCACCTGCAGTCACTTAGTCAGCACATGATTTATACTCATACACCACTGGCACTACACATACTGACAACATGTATGTTTTTTTTTGTGTAATTTTATTGACCTCTCAGAGAACATCCTACTATGGTTCTTACATCTTAGAGTACCTAGTTAAGGCCCCATCGCCTTGTCCTCACCCCAGACTTAGCTTCTCAGATGGCATGCCCTAGGCAATCACTCCCCCTGAGGACCAATTCGACAAATCGTTTGAAGCTGCAGGACCTTCTTTAACCTCTTTTTATGCTTGCTTAGCATGTTTGCTATGTGTGCAAGTTATATGACTGCTAAGTGCCTGGCCATCCCATGGCAGGCACAAATCAAATGGGGTGGTTGGTGTGATTGCTGATTCATCATGTAGCTGTGGGCTTAAGCTTCATGTATTCACATCAGCCCTTTGCATCGCAGGCAAAAATAATTTTGTTGTGAGCATGTAGAGTGTGCATTGTAAAGTGTGCATTGTGTCATCATGTGATTGGGCAATACCTATGTGCATTTGGTAGCAAATGTTCCTTTAAGAGACCATGAGTTCACCTTTTGCTGGGTGCAGCTGCCCTGTTTTATTCACATAGCCAATGATACGGCTCCCTATCACCCTGCACTCATACTACAGCATTTTTCGTGATTGTGCCCACTGCTTGGACACCTTCTACTCACTTTGCACAGCACACTTTTTCATGCCTTTGTCCACTTTTGTGCACCTTTGTGCACTCCAGTGCACTCCAATGTGCTCCAGTGTGCTCTCGTGTGCTCTCATGCACTCCAGTGTGCTCCCATGTGCCCCAGTGCACCTCTGTGTGCTTTTGTGTGCTTTTGTGTGCCTTTGTGCACTTCTGTGTGCATTTGACTGCTTAGGTGCCAGTGTGCTCCAGTGTGCTCCCATGCACTCCAGTGTGCCTCTGTGTGCTTTTGTGCACTTTTGTGTGCCTTCGTGCACTTCCATGCACGTTTGTGTGCATTTGTGTGCTTCGTGTGCCTTTGACTGCTTAGGTGCACTTTTGTGCACCTTTTACATTTCTACTGCACCTTTGGATCCCCCTTAGCTGCCTTCTGTTGTGCGCTCTAAATGCGCCTTGTTACACTTCAAACTGCCTCTGTGTGCCCTCCTCCACACTCCTTATCTGCCTTTCACCATTATTGTGCACTCGATGCGCCTTTACATGCTCCTTTTACACTTTACCTGCAACTCACATTTTCTGCTGCGCACTCATTGCACAATCCCTATCACACACACAATAATCCACCACACCAATTGTGCTGTGCATCATGGCTTCCAGCTTACTGGCACGTTTATTCGAGGTGCACCACGATTCCAACACGAGCAAACTGTGCATTCTCACATAATCTGGGCACTTTGCACCTATTTGGCATTGGAATGTGTGCACTTGGGCTCTTTCATGTAATCCTGGTGCTTTGGGACTATTTGGCCTTGCACAGCATCTCATTATAGTTCTTCTGCATTTCCAATTGGCATCACCTTATCTGGTAACCAGCACAGGTCGATCACATCATTATTACTAAGGCACAGCATGCAACACATAACACCAAAGCTGTGATGATACTCGACCTGGAAACCTAGCAAAAACCTGTTAAAAGGCTTATAAAGTATAACTCAGGCTAGAGGAAGGGTGCAAGTCGGTCCTAAATATCACTGCTAATACCAGAACATTGTTTTTAGTGATGCAAAATGGTAAAGAATGTGACGAATGGTCTTTAAAAGCATACAAAGATGTCCAAAGTAGTTTGAATTAGGTTCGAATGGATTTGAAGTTGTTTGGGTGAGTTCAAGAAGGTTCGAAGGTGTTCGACTGGTGTCGAGATATGTTAGACAGATGAATATGGCAGTTAAGAAGTGGTTTTTAAGTGGCAATAGGCAATGATGAGTTGAGAGCAAATACAAAAGTTTGAGGAAGCTCACGATATTTCACAGAACTTCAGAGATACGACGTGAGGCAAGACCCAAGAGAACTGCTCTTAAATCTGACTGTAGTGGAGAGGGTAACTTATTCTCTGTTCCCCGTTGTTATTCTTCTGTTCTAAGTAACTAATACAAGTCTATATACAATTTAAAGAAATAGTACTAAAAAGGAAATAATAACAATTGTAGAACATGAGGCAATGTGCACAGCATTAAAGGTATTGTAAAACATAAAACAAATGAAAGTGAAACATTCAGTGTTGCCATATAGTAAGAGTACTTCTCTTGTTGTTTCAATAGATCGTTGAAACATAAAAACACACTTATCACATTCTAACTCTCTTGTAGTCTCTCCTCATGTCCAGTAGTGCTCAATATGCGGTGAATTAGCTTGTTCCGGATGTGCAGCATGTATCAAAAGGGTTTCAAAACAGCTATATGGTGGCTGATGTCGTTCAAAATGCTGCGAAGTCATTCGAAGTATTGTGAAATGTCATGAAATGGTTTGAAATAGTTCGAAGTCATCCGAAATAGTGCGAAATAGTGCGAAAATGATTCGACATTGATTTCATGGTGTTCATAGTGATTCGGAGTGCATGTCATAATGTCTCGATACAAGTGGGAATCTTCTCCAGACCTTAGCACATGCAGTGGACCTATCAGCAGATTAATTGGGAGAGCGCATGGGACCTAGAGCACACCAAAAATAGAGCATCACACTGGAACAGTTGGGTATTGGGCTATAGCATGCACAAATCTTATTGGCTAAGGCAGCGACATAGTGTGGTCAGGTTCAGATGGGCGAATGGATGTGCTTGTGGGTAGCACATGGCACTTTCTATTTTTACACTTTATTTTACCATTTTTATCACATAAGCCATTTGTACATAGTAGATGGACAGATAGAGAATCCAGAGGATCTTCCCCCTCCTCATAGTTCATAGCTCATTCAGCGTTGCACATAGTCTGTGCACCAGCATCCAGTCCATGCGCCTTTGTAGTGCACCCTTCATATAGCCACGTTTGCATATCATTTGTGTCCCCTCATTGTATTGCTGCATTTTGTCTCTGCATTGCATCCTTCATCTTCATTTGTGCACTCTTGTAGTGTGCCCTTCATATAGCTGCATTTGCGCACCATTTGCACATTTTATTGTATAGCCGCATTTTGCACACCATTTGCACATTTTTCTGCCCATTGCGCTCACATCCCGTTTGCACCCTTAACCTGTGCACCACCCTTGCAGCACATCCCAGTGCTGTCCTTGCCCCACTACACCTCCCACTTTAACCTCCCTTGTCGTTGCGCATTTTTCCACACTGCACATTTTTGCCCCTTTGCATTGTGCACTTTTTTGCCATTGCACATATCTTCCCTTTAGCATACTCAACTAGTGCGCACATTGAAAACCACCATACCAGCCTCTTCATAGTCCCCGCACCCCGAAGGATGATCTGAGGCCCTCTAATCAAACCCCCTCACCCCGAGCATGCCTGCAGTTGTAGGTTTAGTGTTCACCCCTTCTGTTGAGACTCTGCACTGAGTACCAACTGAACACATCAGCAAATTATAGCCAAATATGCAGATGTGATTGATATGGTAGCACTTACTGAGATAGGCTAGCGCTTTGATGAACGGCTTGCCATTATCGGTGACTATCTCGTACAATGTGCCACATCTGCAGATGAGGTCTTGGAACATCCAATTGCCAAGTGCACTTGCATTTTCTTTAGGAAGTCTGGAAATCTGGCCAAGTCACAAGTGAGCAACACCCTTGGATGATATAGCGCCACCCTGCTGATACTGGTAAGTGCATCATATCAATATAAATTTTACTGAAGAGAGGTGCAGGCATTGCAACAACTGGCGGTATTAGAACCTTCTGCGTTTGCTGGATCTGGCAAATATGACAAGTGCGCATGAACCACACGATGTCATCCATAACATGTGGCCACCAAAAGTGCTCGATGCGGAGTGTGTCATGTAAAAGTGCTTGTGTCCAATGTTGTTGTGAATGGCGCACAATATTGGTAAGTGTCTAGACTGCCAAATAACAAGCTGGTGAGCACCATGCACATTGCACTTCCATAAGCGTGTCTTGTCTTTGAAAAAGGTGCTCGCATACTGCACGAGCGCGCTGTACTTGGAATCCATGAAATTGCTAGGATGCATTAGAGTATCCATCCAAATCCACACCAAATCTAACTTCTTATCCTCTGCATCTGCTGCTGCACTTCTCAGAACTTGGCTATAGTCATTGTCATAAATAAGTGCAGGATTGCGTGCATTTTGCGCATTTGCACTTGGCTCTGGCTGCATTAGCGTGAGTGCTTGCACATCAAAGGACTGTAAAATGGGACATATCACATGCATAAAGCCATGTAGCACATCAATCCAATCCTCAAACTCTTCATCTTCTTCTCCTTCTAAGTCTTCTGGCTGCTTTGGTTGATGCGAGAGCCCATCTGGACCATGCACCGCTCCCCTAACATGTACGAGTATACAGTAGAATTAGGGTGTAGCACAGGTACAGGTTAACCTGTGGTATTTTGCCTGCAGGTAGCACAGGTGCAGGTATGGGTTGGTATATCTGTACCTGTAGCAACACCACACCTGTACTCATGGTGTTGCAGGTTGTGACAGGTTTGAGTTGTGATGCATCTCATATCATGTTCAATTCTTCTAAGCTCTTTGGCTATGAGTTGACAGCATTTTTATCAACTTTTATGAGAATCCATTTGTTGTTATACTCTGTGAAAAACATGTATCTGACTGGTGCTGTAGTATTTTATGACATACAATGATCTAATTAAGTAAAGTGGATGTTATTTTGCATGGTTATCTGGAGTGTTCATTCTTAAAGTTCCTTTTGTGCCAAAAATTACTATGCCCATATTAAATACAGTGAATTACAAGTTTCTTTGCATTCTTTATGATGGATAAGTCTGACAGGTGATTGGTGAAAGAATTGAACACTATATCATAATTTATATGTGGATTCAAGTGTTGAAGCAGTATAAGAGAGTTAAATAATTTTCTACTATAGCTGTTTCTCATCTTTGTCTTAGCTACACATAGTTTATTCAAGTGCCACTGTAGTTTTTAAACACCATACAAAATCTGTGCTTATAACCTGTACCTGCAGGTATGGTGTTTGTACAGGTATGGTGTCACAGGTGACAGGTGTGGTATTGCCAGTGAAACCCATGGTGTCACCTGTGCTACACCCTAAGTGGAATGTAAGGATCGAGACAATCCACCAGTTAATGCTGGCAGATGGTTGGATATCGGGGTTTTGTAGCATGCCCTTAATATAGTTTGCATCAGTCTTGACAATTAAGTTGCACACACCTATAATATAAAGGTGCAAACTGCACACCGCATGATAAAGCCCATAGATCTCTAGCTTTGGTTGCAAAAAGTGCACTTCTCTGTCATTGAGCATAATCGAGCCAAACTGATTGTAAATGTGCATTTTCACATTTGCGCTTTTTGCTGACAAAGGTAGAAGCTGACCACTATCTGGGAAGTGTCGACCACAAGGATAATGCGGGATTCTGAGGAATAATTGATCAGTTTTAGCGTAGGGCAATCTAGTACTGCTTGCTTGATGTCATTTTGTGCTGCTATCTGCTCTAGGCCCCATCTAAACAGAGCATCCTTGCACATAAGCTTTGTGAGCGCATTAATGCAGTGTGCATAATTGCAGATATAAATGCACATTAAACCAACTGTCCCCAAGAATGCGCACACTTCTGACAGCGTGTGGCATGCACCCCACTTGCGGATAACATCTACCTTGTCATGTTCGGGCTTTCTACCCTCTGGCATGCAATAATGACTGAGAATGACAAAGTTCTCAGTGCACAGTGTGGATTTTGTCCCAGAGAAAGTGCCACTATATTTCATGCACTGCACAATGCGGTTCACATTCTGGTAGTGCTCCCACACAAAGTGCCTAATGCCAGGGTTTGCAGTGAGCACTTTGCATGAGCCATCCGGTAAAATGTAGTGCTTCAAAAATCCCTTGACTGGAATGTTGTCAATATATGGAATGGTGTAGTCTGGTATCTCTGGCTGCAGAATATAGCACACATCATTGTGGAAGATTGGTACTGAGTTTGTCCAACCCATTGGCAATGTAACGAGGCACATTGCACCATAAGGCATCTGGAATGTTGTAAGGTCACATGTCAATTCTTTGATTAAGTGCTCATCATATCCCACATATAGATTAAGGACAGCGCTGCATGTGTGCCCCACAAACTGCTCTGCAAGGTGCTCAGGTGTAGGGGTGACACCGGAGTGTTTAATGGTAATGTGATTAAGCAGTTTGAGGTTATGTACAATGTGCAGCACTTTTCTGTCTTTCTTGAGCATGCAGAACCACCACAATCTATATGCTGAATTTGAGTGCTCGTAAATGCCTGGATCTATCTTCTTCCAGATAATAGCGCAAACTTCTTCATATATGCCTGGCAGAATGGGAATGTTGTGCTCTGTCCAAGGTGTGTGTGGAATGACTGGGATTTCTACTGGGGAAAAGAATGCAGTCTTGAAGCTGCCGTGCTCCTCATCGCTCCATGCAAAGGCTTCATTCTGCAAAGACATCAAGTGGTGTAAAATCTTCATCTCCTCTGGTAGTAAGAAATCAGCATGGCACTTTTGGAGCACTTGCATGCGCTCTTCAGTATAGCACACGATCAGGGTAAACAGTGGCAGGTTTGGTAAAAGCGCAGGAAGTGCTGCTAGTGGATTGCCTATAATGTTGTGCTCAATGTGGAATTCATTTGGGATGGGCACAATAACTGGTTTGACCTTTCTAGCAACCAGTTCATACTTCTTCTTGGTTACTACGCTCTTTTGTGGCATGCACACCACTAAATTGATAAAGGTTGCATGCACATGTGTGCTTTTCGGAAATGTGGCTGGAATAAGCACCACAGAGTCAATCACATTTAAGAGTGCCTGTGCATGACTGTTGGTACACTGGGATAGGTAGAGTTGAGAGATGATAGAAGTCGGTAGAATGGAAGCAGAAAAGGGAATAAGCACAAATGCAGAAACATCACAAGATTGGGTATCAGAGTCGAATGTTATGATAGTAGCGGCTTCTCCTTGGTCTGTGATCAATTCCTCAAAGCCTAGCGAAAATTTCTTTGTGGGTTATTCTGAATAGTAAAGTGCAGTGTTGCTGCAGCTGGTAAGAAGTGGTGTGGCTTTCCCCTAGGCTTTGTTGGAATGGTGGGGATGGCACCTGTGTTCAAATTGCAAATAGTAATTGTTTGCACTTCATCCGCAAAGTTGTGCATGATGGAGCACATTAACATGTTGAAGGGGCACCCTAACAGAATATTGTAAGCGGGAGAACAGATAACATGCACTTGCACATAGACAATGATATCTCCAATGCATGCGGAAACATTGTGTGCAAGCCCAAGTGATTCATCTACCTCTCCATTGGCTGATTGCATGTATAAATGAATGCACAGGTCATACTGAAGTCCAAGACAATGGCAGACCGCTTCTGATATTGCAATAATTTGTGAACCCAGATCTAAGATAGCTTTGAAGTATTCTTGGTTGTCGATCAATAAATCAATGAAGCAGAGCACATGCGACTCTTTTGCAACCTTCAAAACATTGGGATTCTCAATTTCGCCTGGCTGAAGATGGGTGAGATATTGTTCAAATGGATTTTGCAGAACTATAGGAAGAGGTGTTGCAATTGCCATGCTAACTAAAGGTGTCGCATTAAGCACTTTATTTTCTGCAAAAGGTGCATGCGCTTCACAGTGTGCAAATGGCATAATGCTCGCAAGGTTGGTAGCTACCACTTCTGCACCGGTAGCTGCAATGCATTTTGGGGTAACTTGTTCTCTATGGCGCTGCCTGAGATCAGGTGAAAGTGAAAAGAGCTCTTCATGTGAAACTGTAATGGAGGGTGCCTTCATGGTGCACACATATACATCATTGACAGTCTGCAGATTCTGGATAGGAATGACAGTGCGATATGATGGCTCTTTGCCTTTAGAAGTGGTAACTTGAGCATCTGGTTTCTCTGCTGCTGCAAGAACAAAATGCACTTCAGGAATCTTGGAATAGGGATGTATGGGTGTCTCGTCAGGCACTTCAGTTGCACTCACAGTGGGTTGCAAAGCTGGTGACTCAATACTGTCAGCAGGTGCAATGCCTGTAGTTGTAGAAGGTGCGCTCTCTTGATTTGATGTATTGCGCAGTGTGTGCCACAGATTTCAATGCCATCAAAGACTTGCCTCTTCTGGAGTGCCATCAACTCCCTCTCAAGCGCATTGATGCACTCTTCCTTCGTTAGTTGTGGGTTTGGTGCACTTTGCATATACTCTGCCATAGGAGCTGAAGCAGCAATGTACCTCGACTGTAAAGGTGCTGCTGGAGCTGGACGAGGTGCTATATTGTAGATGAGCTGCAAATTGGTATTCGATAAAAGTCAACCAGTGGCAATCTGCCCTGGGTTGCACTTATGCCATTCCTCAATGCACTCACCTAAGAAGTTGCCTGGAATAGAATGCAGCATGAATGCACCACCTGGGAGTATGATGCGCCCTTCCATGTTTTGCCTACACTTTCCTTGCTAATAAGGCACTCAATTGAAGTGCACTCAGGGATATAATGCCCTGTTTGACTGCAACCATTGCAAGTGTCATTGTTCAAATGGGGCGCACCATTTCCACCATCTCTGCACAATGCACTCAATGCAGTAACTATCATCTGTGTCATGTGCTCGAATAGGACTGAGATGTCTTCTGCTTTGACTGCAGATGCACTAGGTTGTGGCTGGGAAATGGGTATGCTGGGTGCTGAGTAGGGTGCATACATATTGGGGTTTTGTGCTGTGAGCCCAGTAAGTGGCTGGAAATAGCATGCTGGGCTTTCAAAGATAAAGTTGATCACATCGCATATTGTGTCTAATGAGTATGGCACATTTGCAGGCTGGTTCGGTACCACAATCACAAGGTGGCTCAAAATGTGCTCTAGCTGGTCTGGTCGAAACACCCTAACGACCATGCGGCTTTGGTCGTAGCGTGCCAATATGCCTTGCGCAACTAAGTATTCGCTAATGTTGAAAAATGCGCGATAATAGCACGCGATTTCTTCTGCAGTTACGAGGCCAATGCATGCAGTCTCACCAATAAGCTTGTCCAGGTCGCTAATACTCCATTTACTGCCATCCCTGGAACCAGGGTACAGCTTTAGAACAGCATCTTTGAATGCACCATAGTTATGCATGTGCTATACTCCGGTAGCAGTTTCCAAGTGTCCGCAGTGTTGCTGTCCAAATAGCGCACAGTGTGGAATTTCTTATCAGTCTCATCAGTGACGTTACAATCATGGAGAAGTTGTGCAGGCTCCTTGAAGTACTTCTGGAGTTCACGTGGTTTTTCAGGGTCAAAGCGCAGCACATTGTGGTTAGATGCGGATGGCATGTGCATGGTAGCCATGGTAGATGAAATAAGGTGTGTAGAGTTAAGATCTGGTAAAAGTGCAGCAAAATTTGAAGGTGGTGAAAAATGCGGTGATGCAGATGGAGTTAGGGTAGGTAGGGATTATTCAGGTGAAGGTGGAGGTAAAGACAGCATGGACAAGTGATGCATGTTGTTTAAGAAGAGTGATTTGAATACTGGTATTTCCCGAAGCTGGAGCACAGTTGCTAACAGCTCAGAATGGAGAGTGCAAAGTTGGTTAATGTTGAAGTGAAGGGCAAGCCAATGAAGGTCTAAATAAGGTCTGGTAACCAGAAACCCCTTGCGGTGGGCTCCAGAAATGATGTGTTCAGTTGGTACTCAGTGCAGAGTCTCAACGGAAGGGGTGAACACTAAACCTACAACTGCAGGCATGCTCAGGGTAAGGGGGTTCGCTTAGAGGGCCTCGGATCATCCTTTGGGGTGCAGGGACTATGAAGAGGCTGGTACAGTGGTTTTCGAGGTGCACACTAGTTGTGTATGCAAAAAGGAAGGTATGCACAATGGTGAGAAAGTTCACAATGCAAAGGGGCTAAAATGCACAGTGTGGAAAAATGCGCAATGGGAGTGCAAAAATGTGCAATGATGAGGGAGATAAAAGTGGGAGGTTTGGCGGGACAAGTACAGCACTGGGATGTGCTGCAAGGGTGACACACAGGCTAGGGACACAAATGGGGTGTGAGTGCAACTGGTGGGAAAATGCACAAATGGTGCACAAAACACGGCTATACAAATAAATGTGCAAATGGTGCACAAATGCAGCTATACAAAGGGTGCACTACAAGAGTGCACAAATGAAGATGAAGGATGCAATAAAGAGACAAAATGCAGCAATATGACAAGGGGACACAAACAATATGCAAATGTGGCTATACAAAGGGCACACTACAAAGGTGCACAGACTGGATGCTGGTGCACAGACTATGTGTGATGCTGAATGAGCTATGAACTATGGGGGGGGAAAGATCCTCTGGATTCTCTATCTGTCTGCCTACTATGTACAAATGGCTTATGTGATAAAAAATGGTAAAATAAAGTATAAAAATAGAAAGTGCCATGTGCTACCCACAAGCACATCCATTGGCCCATCTAAACCTGACCACACTATGCCACTGCCTTAGCCAATAAGATTTGTGCATGCTATAGCCCAATACCCAACTGTTCCAGTGTGATGCTCTATTTTTGGTATGCATTGGGTCCCATGCACTCTTCCCAATTAATCTGCTTCAGTGTTATGCATTGCATGCTGCACCTTAGTAATAATAATGTGATCAACCTGTGCCGGATACCAGATAAGGCGATGCTGATTGGAAATGCAGAAGAACTATAAGGAGATGCAGTGCGAGGCCAAATAGTGCCAAAGTGCCAGGATTACATGAAAGCGCCCAAGTGCACACAGTCCAATGCCAAATAGGCACAAAGCACCCAGATTACATGAGAATGTGCAGTTCACTCATGCTGGAATCGTGGTGCACCTTGAATAAATGTGCCAGTAAGCTGGAAGCTGTGATGCACAGCACAATTGCTGTGTTGGATTGTTGTGTGCATGGTAAGGATAGTGCAATGAGTATGCAGCAAAGAATGTGAGTTGTGGGTAAAGCATAAAAGGAGTGCATAAAGGCGCATTAAGCATGCAATAACTGTGAAGGACAGATAAGGAGTGTGGGGGAGGTGCACGGAGGCAGTTTGAAGCATAACAAGGTGCATTTAGAGCGCACGACAGAAAGCAGCTATGGGGGATCCAAAGGCACAGTAGAAATGTAAAAGGTGCACAAAAGTGCACCTAAGCAGTCAAAGGCACACAAAAGCATATGGAAGCACACAAAGGCATGCAAAAGTGCGCTGCGCAAAGTGAGCGGAAGCCATCTAGGAGGTGCACACAATCACAAAAAATGCTGTAGTATGCATGCAGAGTGATAGGGAGCTGTGTCAATGCTTAAAGGGCTGGAATTCGCATGCAACTTGATGCACTCACCTCTACTATTGAAACCTTTGTTAGAACCTTCCAGTTCAGTTGAACCCCACACCACCTATTTCGACCCCTAGCATGCCTAGCATGAACACACTGCACAATGCATGTCCAAGCGAAGATGCACACATCAAACCATCACCCCCCACCAAATTCAGTGGCATGCTGATGATACTTGACCTGGAAACCTAGCAAAAACCTGTTAAAAGCCTTATCTAGTATAACTCAGGCTAGAGGAAGGGTGCGAGTTGGTACTAAATATCATTGCTAATACCAAAACATTGTTTTAGTGATGCGAGATGGTAAGGATGTGATGAATAGCCTTTTTAAAGTGTACAAAGATGTTTGAAGATGTTCAAAATTGGTCCGAAGATGTGCAAAGTAGTTCAAAATAGATTCGAATGTGTTCAAGGTTGTTCGGATGAGTTCGAGGGTGTTCGGATGAGTTCGAGGGTGTTCGAAGGTGTTCGACTGGTGTTGATATATGTTTTGACAAATGAATATAGCAGTTACGAGCTGGGTTTTTAGTGATGATAGGTGATGACGAGTTGAGAACGAATACAAAAGTTTGAGGAAGTTCGCAATATTTTGCAGAACTTCAGAGATACGATGCGAGGTAAGACTCAAGAGAACTGCTCTTAAATCTGACTATAGTGGAGAGGGTAACTGGTTCTCTGTTTTTCCAAGTAACTAGTACAAGTTTATATACAGTTTTGAAGAGATAGTACTGAAAAGGGAAGTAAAACATGTGTAAAAACATGAGGCGATATATCATACAATGAGGACTTTGTAGATCAAAAATAAATGAGAAATGATAAATAATTGAAACATACATGTCCCCATATGGTAAAAGTACTTATCTTTTGCTGCAATATATTATCGAAACATAAAAAATGCTATTATCGCATCCTAATTCTTTTGTAGTCTCTCCTCGTGTCCAGTAGTGCTCAATATGCGACGGAATAACCTGTTCTGGTTGTGCAGCATATATCGAAAGTGTTTCACAACAGCTATACAGCAGCCGAAGTCGTTCAAAATACTGCGAAGTTGCTCAAAGTGTTGCAAAATAATTCGAAAGCATTCGAAATAGTTCGAAGTCATCCGAAATAGTGCAAAATGGTGCGAAAATGATTCGACATTGATTTCGTGGCATTCGTGGTGATTTGGAGTGCATGTCATAATGTATCGATATGAGTGGAAAGCTTCTCCAGAGCTTATAGTGCATAGTAGACCTATCATCCTCCCCCTTACTGAATTCCTAACTGTCTCAGTTAGCCATTCAAAGTCACGTGCGAAATGCATGATCGGGGTGAGGAAATTAGCGAGGTTCAATATATTGCTCATTCTTCCATGTCACCTCCTACATTCATCAACTCTTACTTCTATAATGTCTCTCCTCGTCGAACTCAACGCCGAAATTCTTGAATACGCAAAATTGATGCCCGAGTGTGGCGTCGCCGAGGACTCAGATTTTGAACTGTGGGGGGAAGGGTTTTTGTGCGAAAATGGTACATCTGTCACTGATCGATTCATAGTTAAAGATGCTAAAACATTTCATGTAGGCAGAATATGATGAACTCACCGAAGATCTTGGCGAAGAATGCAACATGGCCATTCAAAAGGTCGTGGATGAAGTATTCGAGCTGTATAAACTGATGGCGTGACGCGAATGGATTTCATGGGGCAGAGAGCTATTGTTCATAGATCTGGCTGAGGAGATAGAATGCAGAAGAAGGGAGGAGGAAGCAAAAAGGGCTAGAGAGGAGCAGGAGGAGGCGAAGAGGGCAGACATCAAGGGTCAGAGGAGGGCATTGGCAGATGCTCGAAGATGATTTTGAAGGAGGATTTGAAAAGGCAGAGTGTAAAGTTCAAAACTGAATTTAAGGCGATCGGAAAGGCAGAAGCAGATGAGGACGATGAAAATGAGGATGAAGACGAGCTGCCCGTGGTGACAGTGGTGAAGCAAAAGGTGGTTGAGGTTGAGAGTGAAGAGGATGAGGAAGAGGAGGTTGCAGGGGTAGAGGCTGCAAAGCAGGCACAAGTAGAAACAAGCAAGCTGCTCGATTTCGAAGGTCCAGTAAGTGTTTTCTCTTATGTTCGAAGATTTTTCATGCAGCTAATCACTTTCATAGTGCAATCGGTGTGCTGGGTTCAAGTCCCAGCTGCGGTGTGTTGTTAGGAAGGGTGCCGCAAAATGTTCAAAATGCACTCAGGAAGTGCAAGGCTGTTACTGGGTGGGGTTGTCCAGGCGAGGCCTTCGAAAAGGCATAGCAAAGAAGTTTGTCAGTGCGAAATGAGATTCGCACCCCAGACAAGGTACAAAAAATATTCGAGATTATTTTGAAAGGATTACTAAATGGTTTTCGAACTTTGTAGTGCATCGAATTCATGTCATTGGCCCTTTCGAAGATGGCAAGCAAGTCACGGGGCCATCCAAGCCATTGACGCCCAAATTGAAACAGAAAAGGCAATTGTTGAAGGGCAAGGCGAGGGAGATACAAGTTGTCAAAGGGGTCGAAGGGGTTGATAATGCATGGGTTGTGTGCCATAGCTTGATCACTGTGAAATTGGCACAGAAAAGATTCGAGATGGAGGTATTGGGGAGGGAGGTAGAGGCATTGGAGGAGATGTTGGAAGAGTAGAACTTTTTGTTTCTGTTGCTCTATTAAATTATCTTTAAATGTCTTTTGGAAAGTAAGGTGAAAAAGAAATGAAGATATAATGAACGAAAAAAGAAAAAAAATGACTTTTAGGGAAAGGCTCAGTAGTTCATCATAGCCAAAAAACCCTTTGGAGTTTGCACGACTATGCTATGATGCGATATCATGACTTGTATCGTACACTAGAGGCAATCGAAATCTTTGTAAGTAATTGCAAAAAAGAAAAGGGAGGATAATTATTCATTTTCGATGTCCTGAAAATCTTCGAAGGTATCTTTGTTGAAGTTTGAAGTTGTTCAAAGTTGTTCGAGGCACTCGGAGTCGATATCGAGGAATTTCAGTGGTAGGGAAATCGATTTTCGAGCGAGGTATGGTAGCAGTTGAAATGCGGCAATAGGTCTATGTAGTACTGACCCATCGAGTTCACAGAGAATATAAGCCCCCCCGTAATTTTGTTCAATAATGATAAGAGGGCCGACATATTGGGGTTTCATCTTGTGATTGAGGGACTTCTCGATTTGTGTGTTTCGAAGTAGCACTAAATCTCCTTTTGCAAAGTTGTAGTTGCGCATCGTATGTTCATGAGCAAGTTCAAAGCATTTCACAGCTTCGATTCGGGACACATAGACCTTCAAATATAACAGTTCAAGGTCATTAGATCATTTTTGTAGTGCTATGGCTCATCGGGCTATAAGATCAGTTGTTGATAAAATTGAATCAGGTGGCAGTTGCAAGTATGTTGCTTCAGAGATGTTGAGGGGTATTAGAGGATGTGCTCCTGTAACTGCAAAGTAAGAAGAACAACCCATGCATTTATGAACCGTGACTCATTCTGCCCAAAATACTGAGTGTGCCCCTGCTGACCATTTCGCTTGTTCTCCATTGACAGCTTTAAATAATGATTGTTGAACATCGAAATGGGCTCATTCGATGAGTCTGTTGGCATGCAAATTATAACCACTAATTCAAATATGGTTAATATGATGTCATTTCACAAGATATTCCATAGCTGCGATAAATGCAGTGCCATTGTTGGTTATGATTTCATATAGTGAGCCCCATCGACAAATAATGTCTTCGAAGATCCAATCGCCCAGAGATGTGGCATTTTCGCATCGAAGTTTTCGCCATTCTGGATAGGTCGTTAGTGAGCATTGACCTTGTACAATGTATTTGAATCTGTTTGAAGGTGGCATTTGCATTGTGTCAATATAGACTTTGCCGAAGAGAGGTGCTGGAGTGGTGACTGTGGGTGGAATTAGAACATTTCGAGTCTGTCAAATTTGGCATAGGTGGCAGGTTTGAATATACCATGAGATGTCGGATTTCATGTTCAGCCACCAAAATCGAAGGGCGATAACTGATTTAGTAAAACCATTTTGTGTCCAATGTCATCGTGAGCTGCATGAATGATTTTGAGATGATGTTCTGGAGGAGTGACGATTTTGTGAGCTCCTTGTGAGTCTTTTCTCCATAGTTTGCCCAAGTCTAAAAAGAATTCGGTGCAATATTGAATAAAGGTAGCGTATTCTGCATCTGATAGATCAGGGGGTCACACCAAGTCATGTAACCATTTTCGAATGCGAAGTAACCTGTCATCATTCGTTTTTGTGTTATTCGATCGTGGGACATCATCATAGGTGAGATCCTCCCTTTTACTGAAATTCAAAGAGAGGGAGAAGGTCAAAATTTGATGCGAAGTAAATGGTCAGGTTGTAATAGGATTTATTTGATGTACGAAACCATGAAGGCAGTTGATCCAGTCTCCAAAATTATCTTCGTTGTTGAGCTGAACATCTTCGTCTTGTGGGGGGTGTCTTGAAAGTCCATCAGGACCATGGTGTGTCCCTGCGACGTGGACTAATGTAAAGTGAAAGGTTAGAATGGATACGATCCATCGATTGATGCTAGCGCTAGGTGCGATATCAGGATTCGAGAGCATGCCTTTAATATATCATGTGTCAACTTTGATGATAAGCCTTTGAACTCCTATTAGGTACAATCATAGTGCTCCGAGAGTGCGATATAAACTGTAAAGTTTGAGTTTTGGCTGCAAAAATTGGGATTCACAGTCGTTAAGCATAATTGATCCGAATCGACTATAATATTATTTTCGAGGGTTTTCAGGATCGCATTGAGTGAGAAAGAAACCAATGTTCAAAGTGTCGACCAATAGGATTACCGGGGCTGAAGATGAGTAATCAATAGCTCGAATTGCTGGGGAATTGATTAGATTAGAGCTGCTTTCAAATCTTCTTGGGCTGCTATTTGTTCCGCTCTGAATTTAAAAGGTACATCTTTTCGAGTGAGTTGGATCAGTGCTGCAGCTCGTTGAGCAAAATTTCGGATAAAGATATGACAAACTCTAATGGTTCCTAGAAACGCTTTGACTTCGGTGAGGCTTCGACATGGTCCCCACTTGCTAACAGCTGCGATTCGAGTAGGGTTGGCCATATGACCTTTGATATTGCATCGATGCCCTAAAACAATTATTTCAGGGATGCAAAGATAGAGTTTTGGACCTGAAAATGTTCCTCCACAATACTTCATGCACTGGACTATCTGATTTAAATTTTCAAAATGCTCCCAGACAAAGCGTCAAATAGCTGGATTCTCGGGAATCGTTTTGTAGGATCCACTGATCGTTCTATATTCCAATTTTGGACCCTTAATCGGTGTGTCATTGATGTAAGGGATGGTGATATGAGGAATTTTGGGCTGTAGAATAAATGTCATGTCATCATGTAAGATAGGGACAGAATTTGTCCAACCCATGGGTAGGGTAACGATGCAAAGTGCTCCGAATGGTGTCTGAAACGTTGTCAGATCGCGAGATGATTCTGCGACTTTCCTTTCGTCGAATGCCACATAGAGATCCAATATTCCTCTGCATAATCATCCCCCAAATTGTTCTGCTAAATATTCAGGTATCGGTACAATGCCTGAGTGCTGGATCGTTACTTGGTTAAGCGGTTCGAGACTGTGGACAATTCGAAGCGATTTCACATCCTTTTTCATGACACAAAACCATCGTGATCGGTACGAAGAGTTCAATGGTTTGTATACTCCTGCTTCTATCTTCTTTTTCAGCATCTCACATATCTGTTCATACAAACCTGGAGATATAGGAATGTTTCGCTCAACCCATGGAGTGGAGGAACGACAGGGAACTCTATAGGAGAAAAAAAGTCAGAGTGAAAGCTTCCTCGCTCTTGTTCTGTCCATGCAAAAACTGTTTCCTGATTTCGAATAAAATCGTGCATAAGTTTTCATTCCTCTGGCCATAGGAAATTGCCAGGATGATTCTTGTCGATAATAGCTTTACGTTCGAGTGTATATCATGAAGTGGGGATAAATGACAGTGGATGAGGATTTAATTTTGGCATGTTTTCGAGAGGGTCGCCAGTAATTGTTCAAATAATGTGAAATCGGTCGGGTAGCTCGGTAATAACTGGGCAAATTTTTTGTGCGACAGGTTTGTATTTCTTTTTCAAAGCTGCAAAAATCAGATATGAGGAATCGATGATAGGTGTAGAAGGCGTAGACATTGCCATCGAGGTCAATAAATATTTTTCATATTGGTGACTGGCTGTTAAATATAAATTCGCAAGGATCGAAGAATAAGAAATGGATTTCGAGGAGTTCAAGGACTCCATATTGGGGATATTCACAGTGCGTTCGATATTGATAGATAAATTAGAGGGATCAAATGAGATAATGAAAGCACACTGGTCAATGTCCGAAATTTCGTCCTCTAGTTGTGAAAATCCTTTCGATGGTGATTAGAATGGGGAATCATGGGGATTGCGCATGATCGTGTCAAATTAGGATCATATATTGTGATTGTCTGAGCCTCGTTCCTGTAGTTTTTAACGGTGCTTTTGGTCAGCACATCGAATGGTCAACCAAGTAAGATATCATAGTCTGGGTCGCGAATTATGTGAATTTGCATGAACAGCGTGATACTCCCCACTTTGCAAGGCATATTTCATGCTAAACCCAGACTTTCGTCAATGCCTCCATTAGCTGATTGGAGTGGAATGTGGATTGAAGAATCATAAGTGAGGCCAAGTTCGTGGCAAATTTCTTCAGACATTGCTATAATCAAAGAGCCGGGGTCTACGACACTTTCAACTGGATTCCTTCTGTTGACATTCATAATAATCGACCTAATCGAATGGGATTCCTTTGCAGCGATGAAGGGTTCAGGAATATCACCAGGTCGAAGACTGTTAATATAAGTTTTGAATGGATCATCAATTATAAAAATTTCATCGTTAAGTAGATTCGTGGCATTATTTCCTTCGGACTGCAGAATTCAATGTGGAGTGACCTGTTCCTTCCATTTTGTACAAACTTCAGGCGATAGAGACAACAATTTCTCAGGTGTTAGTGTGATAATCGGCATCTTCATCGAACGAGTGAAAACATCTTCTGTGATTTTATCCTTTTGAATTGGTGCTTGGGTATGGTGCAAAGGACCATCTTTTCCTTTACCTTTTGCAGTTGATCCGAAGTTTCATTCATGTGGTGGTAGATACAAATTTTCTTTTGTAGTGGTGTAAGGATGAATAACAGGCTGCAAAGTTGTTTCCGAAGTCAAAGATGATGCCGAAGTCGAGGTTGGTAGGTTTGTTGCCGTAGATGAGATGGATGACATGGGTACTTGTGGAGTCAGTTGTTCGACTGCTGCAGTGTTTGAGGAGACTGAAGGTTGAGAGACAGGGACTGTTGGTATGTTCGAATTAGTTTTAGTGAAGGCCCTACCACTTCACAAAGCATACAGTGACTCACAAAACTGAGTCAATGTTTTGCACTTTTTAATTTATTGTTGAATAACTTCTCATAAACAACAAAACCAAACAAGGTATTGGTGTACCAAATAACATACATGATCAGGGCTACCAAACAAACAAAGAATTATGTAATTTTAATTATTCCTCATGGAGATATGATCATTTTAATTCAGGGACTCATTGACTCAGTTTTGTGAGGTGGTATCAATATTATAATAAATTGTAATTCTAGTATTTTGTATGACCTCCCTTGGCCTTAATAACTGCTCCCAACCTTCTAGGCATGCTTTCAATCAAATTCTGACACACCTCTGATGGAATATTATTTCATTCTTCTACTACTCTTTCCCATAACTCCCAAATTCCTTTTGGTGCTGTTGGATACTTGTCTAACTGGTTCTTGAGGTGAACCCAATGATGTTCAATAGGACTGAGGTCTGGAGATTGGGCAGGACAATCCAGAAGAGTAATATTGTTGTTCTCCATCCATTTCTTGGCCTTTTTTGAGGTATGCTTGGGGTCATTGTCTTGTTGAAAAATCACCTCTTCTCTAGAAATTCCACTCTCCTCCAAGCTAGGCAGCATATGGTCCTTCAAAATGGACACATACTGGTCAGCATTTATCCTCCCCTCAACCTCTGCAAGATACCCAACTCCATTCCATTCCATACACCCCCATACCATAATGTTTCCTCCCCCAAATTTGACAGTTCCCTGCACCTCTCTCTCAATCAGCCCCTCTCCCTTCTGTTTCCAGACCCACTCTCTCCCATCTGACCCAAACCTGTTGATTTTAGTCTTATCTGACCAAATAACCCTCCTCCAGTCTTCCACAGTCCACTCTCTATACTTCTGAGCAAAAGCCAATCTTGCTTTCCTATGCCTTATACTAAGCAAGGGCCTTTTCTTCTTCACCACAGCCTTGAATGAGTTTTTTCTGAGAACTCTTCTGACTGTTTCTGAGGAGACTGGAGTGGGGATGATGCTGTTGATGTAATGGGTGGCCTGAACAGCATTTGCAGCCTTGCCAGTGGTGATTTGGGTAAGGATGGCTCTCTGAGAGGTAGATGAGAGCTTAGAAGGACAACCACCAGAGGGGGAATCCAGGTTTGGATGGAGAGCCCTGAGTGTTCTGGATACACTAGACTGGCTGAGGTTGAGTTTAGAGGCAATATTGTGGGTAGAATAATGATTGGAGGCCAGGGAAAGAATGTTTTCCTTCTGAGCAGAGGAGATGGGATGCATTGGAGAATATTGAAGTATGAAGAATGCTAGTCCTAATTAAATACTATAATTTAAGGTCCCATCAAGGGTCACATCACCTTAGAAACCATCTGTCAAGTTTTTGACATTATACAGTTGGTGGAGCATCAGATTCTAATATTTCTGACTACCCCTCACAAAACTGAGTCAATGAGTCCCTGAATTAAAATGATCATATCTCCATGAGGAATAATTAAAATTACATAATTCTTTGTTTGTTTGGTAGCCCTGATCATGTATGTTATTCGGTACACCAATACCTTGTTTGGTTTTGTTGTTTATGGGAAGCTATTCAACAATGAATCAAAAAGTCCAAAACATTGACTCAGTTTTGTGAGTCACTGTATATCTCTTGTTCGAGCTTTGCAATGCGATCTTCGGATGTCGAGGACTGTTCAAAAACCTGGTAGATGCCCCTAGGTTGTGTCGAAGTAGCCGATGAGGATGTGATGTTGTACATGAGCGATGAGGCAGTTGTATTCGAAAAATTTCGTCAAGTCCATTCGTCGATTCTGTCTTTGATAAAGTGACCAGGAATGTTTCAAGGGGTGAACCATCCATTTGGAAGCACGATTTTTCCTTCGTTGTTCTTTTTACATTTTCCTTCATTGATATAGGCTTGGCAAACCAAGCAGTCGCTAATGAAATGACCGGTGAGTCCACAAAAGACACAAGCTAAGTTTTGGAGCTGGTCCAAGCAAAATCCACTGTTAGTTTGAGAAGGATTAGTGGGTTTTGAACCTGCTAAAGCCGTGACGAGTGTGGTTGCGAATTTTTCAAGGATCGCCGATAAGTCTTCCAATTTGATCTGTGTCGAAGATGTCGAAGTCGATGCCGATGTTTCTGAAGACTGTAACAATGCTGAATTCGAGCTAATTGACCCTGCTAAAACAAATTTTGCTGCCGCATGAATGTCATCAAGTGGGTAGGCATCATCTGGATAGTGGTCAGGAAATTTAAGTTTGAGTCGTTGTGCAATTCATGACCATAAACCCAGTTGAAAACCTCGAACGAACACTCTACTTTGTTCTGCCTCCAAAATTCAGCCTTTAGAGAGTAGGAACTTCATAATGTTGTAGAAAGACCTGTAATATAATCCTAAATCGCTCACATTATAGATACTCATCCGAAGTTGTTCGCCAATGAGTTTGTCCATGTCCAAAATTGACCATTTTCAATCATCTTCGGAACCAGGATATAGTCTGTGGATTGCGATGCAAAAATCATGAAATGAAGTGCTGGTTTTGTATTTGAGAATTGATTCCCAGAGTTCGGATGTATCGATATCGACATATCGACAGGCATGCTTCTTCATAAGTTTGGGATCTGTAACATTACAGTCGATGAAAAGTATTTCGAGCTCATTAAGGTATTGACATAGCTTTCGAGATTGAGTAGGGTCAAATTTAGGTGCTGTGGAATGTCCACGAGCTGGAATTGTTGCTTGAGTAGCCATAGATGTACCAATTTGAGGAGTTAGAACCTGAGCGAAGGATGGTAGATGTGTCGAAGTAGCTGGAATAATGAATAATGTAGTAGATGATGAGGAAGAAGAGGAAGATGAGGTTGTAGACAAGGAAATAGGTGAAGAAAACAGACGACGATGTGTGGATTCAGCATCAGAGACAGGTATTAGGATATCCCCCAATTGTTCGAGGGATTCGAAGGCCTGGCGAGTCTTGATTCTAAGGTTTTGAGCTTGTGTTGGCCTAAGCGGAGAGATTTGAGGTGGATTAGGTGATGAAATGATTTAGAAACCCCTCGTGGTGGGCTCCAAAATGATGATACTCGACCTGGAAACCTAGCAAAAACCTGTTAAAAGCCTTATCTAGTATAACTCAGGCTAGAGGAAGGGTGCGAGTTGGTACTAAATATCACCACTAATACCAAAATGTTGTTTTAGTGATGCAAGATGGTAAGGATGTGATGAATAGCCTTTTTAAAGCATATGAAGATGTTCAAAGATGTTTGAAATTGGTCCGAAGACATGCAAAGTAGTTCGAAATAGATTCGAATGTGTTCGAGGTTGTTTGGGTGAGTTCAAGGGGGTTTGAAGGTGTTTGACTGGTGTTGATATATGTTTTGACAAATGAATATAGCAGTTACGAGCTGGGTTTTTAGTGACGATAGGCAATGACGAGTTGAGAATGAATATGAAAGTTCGAGGAAGTTCATGATATTTCACAGAACTTCAGAGATACGATGCGAGGTAAGACTTAAGAGAACTGCTCTTAAATCTGACTATAGTAGAGAGGGTAACTGGTTCTCTGTTTTTCCAAGTAACTAGTACAAGTTTATATACAGTTTTGAAGAGATAGTACTGAAAAGGGAAGTAAAACATGTGTAAAAACATGAGGCGATATATCATACAATGAGGACTTTGTAGATCAAAAATAAATGAGAAATGATAAATAATTGAAACATACATGTCCCCATATGGTAAAAGTACTTATCTTTTGCTGCAATATATCATCGAAACATAAAAAATGCTATTATCACATCCTAATTCTTTTGTAGTCTCTCCTCGTGTCTGGTAGTGCTCAATATGCAACGGAATAACCTGTTCTGGTTGTGCAGTGTGTATCGAAAGTGTTTCACAACAGCTATATGGCGGCCAAAGTCGTTCAAAATACTGTGAAGTTGCTCAAAGTGTCATGAAATAATTTGAAAGCATTCAAAATAGTTCGAAGTCATCCGAAATAGTGCGAAATAGTGCGAAAATGATTTGACATCGATTTCGTGGCATTCGTGGTGATTTGGAGTGCATGTCATAATGTGTCGATATGAGTAGAAAGCTTCTCCAGAGCTTATAGTGCATAGTGGACCTATCAACGCATTCTCATGGACATGCCTTTTTCAATTCCTGTAAGTTATATATTAGTTTGCATCCAAATCAGTTCATGGATGATGCTGCTAAAATTTACTGGGCTCTAACATACATGAAATTGGAGCACACTTATCTCTATATTGATCATATACTCTGCCAGACAAAGAGTGTGGTTCTTTTCCCTTCTCATCCTGGGAGGACCTCTGAGATGAGTTCATATGACACTTCTGCCCCTCAATAAATGCCAACATGCCATGACATGCATTGAATTTGCTGCCTACTACCAGGCATGTCGATCTGTGGATGACTACATCAACAAATTTAGGGACTGTAGCACCAAACCACAACATCTCAGCTCCAATGGATGTCGATGCAGCCCATAGTCAAGCCCACAGACTGGATCTCTGCTACCACTGTGGGAAAACAGGACATATAGCTCAAAACTGCCCCCACCATCAAGACATCTGCAAACTCATGCCTGAGAGACAAGATGAACTCCTCCAAGATCTGTTGGTGCTTACAGATATCAAAAAGTTGAGGAAGAAGAGAGATGAGGAAGTTAAAGCAGAAGAGGTGGAGGAGCAGGATTTTTCTGCCCACGATGAGTAAACAGTATGCCCTCATTGCCTGTCCATAACCACTTTCAAGTTCTGTCTGTTGATTCACTACCAGATGAATCTTATTCCATGACTGTCTCCTCTCCAGAATTTCTTAAAGTGGCTAAAGATGTACCTACCTCCTTTTCATCTCCTACACCCCAATCCTGATTGAAATCTTGAGAGCACAAGCTACCATGCAAGTACATTGTAGTGTCCGCACCCTTCTAATGTTCACTAGAATTGAAGATTGAGCTGCAGACTACAGATATGGGGCAAGTACTCAGTGTCTCTGCTCTCTTAGACTCAGGTGTCATATTTGCTTCACTGAAGGCAGACAGGAGTGCCAAGGGCAAAAGGTACTGTTGCAGCATACTTAAAAATGTCATGCTGGTCCGATATCGATTTAAAAGACATTTCAGATCTTACACCCAACTTTGACAATGATGAAGAGGAGGTGGAGCAGATCAAGAAAGGTGACTGAATTTCTATGCAGCTATTAACTCTTTGCAAGAGGTGTGTGCTATCTTGAACATCTCCCAATGCCTCACAGAGGCCTTCCACAAGAACAGTGCATCCAAATCCTTCACTGACTCTGTGCTTCCTCACCTGCATGACTTTGAGGATGTCTTCTCCAAAAAATCCTTTGACTTACTTCCTAGCTGTAAGCCATGGGATCATGCAATTGAGCTCATGCTGGACGTCATGCCTTTCTCCTGCAAGATCTACTCTCTCTCCCCTGAAGAACAATGACAACTTGACAAATTCATTGATGAGCACTTGGCTTCTGGTTGTATCCACCCTTCTAAGTCACCCATGGCCTCACCCTTTTTCTTCATCAAAAAGAAGGATGGCTCCCTTTGGCTGGTCTAATACTACCAACAACTTAATAACATCACAGTCAAGAATTGTTATCTGCTGCCCCTTATATCCAAGCTCATTAACCAACTCCAGAGGGCACATTACTTCACCAAACTTGATGTCCACTGTGGTTATAACAATGTGTGGATAAAGGAAGGAGATGAGTGGAAGGCAGCTTTTTACACAAATTATAGTCTTTTTGAACTGCTTGTCATATTGTTTGGTTTCACTAACAGCCCTGCCACCTTTCAGATTGTAATAAATGACATCTTCCACAATCTCATACTGGAGGGGGTGGTCTGTGTCTACCTCGATGATATCCTCATCTTCACCTGAGACCTCAATAAACATCATCGAATTACACATTTGGTACTGGAGTGACTTTGATGGCACAAACTCTACCTTCATCATGAAAAGTGCAAGTTTGAGAAGACACAAATTGAACACCTGAGCTTGATTATTTTGAATGGGCAGGTGGAGATGGACACAGTCAAGGTTGCTGGTGTTACAATGTGGCCCATGCCCATAAACAAGAAAGAGGTGCAGTCATTCCTAGGCTTTATCAATTTCTATTGGTGCTTTATTAAAGGCTTCTCACACCATGCATGCCCATTATTTGATCTTACAGGCAAGGAAGCATGGAGCTGGGGTAATGCACAGCAGGAGGCACTTGAGAAGCTCAAAGAGATGGTCACTTCTACCCCCATCCTCACCTTTTCTGATGACTCCCACCCTTTCTGTGCAGAAGCTGACAGTTTGGACTTTGCAATGGTGATAATACTTGACCTGGAAACCTAACAAAAACCTGTTAAAAGTTCTAAGAAGTATAACACAGACTAGAGGAAGTGTGTGAGTTGGTACTAATTGTCACTGCTATTACGCAAATGTTATAGTTAAAGATGTAGAATGGTGAGAGATGATGCAAATAGTTTTAGGGGCACATGAAATAGTTCAAAAGTGGTTCAAAAAAGGTTCAAAAGATGTTCAAAGTAGTTCAAAGTAGTTCAAAGGAGATTTGAGGAGGTTCAAGGAGGTTCAAAGGAGTTGGACTGGTGTTGAGGGATATCGGGAGTCGAATATAGCAAATTGAGAAAGTTTTGGAGAGACAATAGATGATACACAATAAGTTGAAAAGCTAGTACAAGAGTTCAAAGAAGTTCATGAGATTTTGCAGAACTTAGAGATACGAGGCAAGACTTGGACTCAAGAGAATGGCTCTTAAATCAAATTGATAATGGAGAGGATAACTTCTTCTCTGTTCTTTCCTTCTTGTTCTAAGTAACTAGTACAAGTCTATATACATTTTGAAGAGATAGTGCTTAAAAAGGAAATATAACATGTGTAGTACATGAGGCAATATACACAACAATGAGGACTTTGTAAATCATAAAACAAATGAGAAATGATAATAATTGAAATGTACATTGTCCCAGTATAGTAGAAATACTTATCTTATTGCTTCAATATATCATTGAAACCTTTAAGCACTATTATTGCATTCTAAATCTTTTGTTGTCTCTCCTTGTGTCCAGTAGTGCTCAATATGTGATGCAGTAGTTCATATCAGATGTACTATGGGTATCGAAAGGGTTTTGGGACTGTCATATGGTGGCTGACTTTGTTCAAAGTGCTGCAAAGTGGTTTGAAGGCATTTGAAATGTTGCGAAGTTGTTCAAAGTTGTTCAAAGTTGTTTGAAATCATTCAAAGTCATTCAAAATAGTTCAAAATAGGTTTGAAATTGAGTTCATGGTGCTCATGGGGTTGGAATCATGAATCGTAGTGTGTCGATACATTTGGAATGCTTCTCAGACCCTAGAGTGCACCATAGACCTATCAATGGGTGCAGTGTCATCCCAACAGTCTCCAGAGGAGCAGAAGTGGCACCCCATCACCTTCTACTTGAAGAGCCTTAGTGCTGTGGAGCACAATGATGAAATCCATGACAAGGAGATGCTGGCAATAATGTAGGTATTAGAGGAGTGGCAACATTTCCTAGAAAGTGCTCAATACAAGGTTGAGATCCAGATGGACCACAAGAACCTCAAGTACTTCATGACCACCAAGAAACTTAATCACCATCAAGCCCACTGGTCTCTGTACCTCTGCAAGTTCAATTTCTCCTTGCACCATTGCCTGGGCCACAGTATGGAAAAGACTGACACCTTCTTTTGTCATCTGGATTAAAGGGATGGAAGCGACAACAATCAAGGTATTGTGCTGTTGCAACCTGACCTGTTTACAGTCTGTGCATTGAAAGGGGTTATTTTGGAGGGTGAGGAGCACAGTATCCTACATGACATTTGTCATGCAAACCATAGCAGTTTACATGAGGATGCTGTGGCTCTAGCAGTGAAGGAGCTGAGAAAGGGATCCACTTTTTCACTCTGTGCAGGACAGAAAATGACAACATTATATACTTCCATGACTGTATCTATGTCTCTAATGGTCCCCAGCTCTGATGATGACTCATCTCCCAGCATCATGATTTGCTCATCACTGGCCATCCCAGGCATTGGAAAACATTGGAGCTCATATTGTGGAATTATTGTGGCCCCAAATGTCTCGACTCATTGGTCAGTACTGTTGCACCTGTGACCTCTGCTTATGCACCAAAAGACTCCACAATGCAAGCCCATGGGTGAGCTACATCCCCTCCCAGTCCTGGAGAATCATTGGGGTGTTGTCAGTGTGGACTTTGTGGTGGAGCTACCAGAGTCCAATGGATTTGATGTGGTAATGTGCATAATCAACTCTGCTGGGAAGCAAGCTCATTTCATCCCCACTCAAACAACTTTCACTGTGCTTGGAGTGGCTCAACTCTATCTGCACCATGTATTAAAGCTCCATGAATTGCCAGGTGCATTCTTCTGTGATCAAGGGCCACAGTTTGTTGCAGAGTTCATCCAAGAGCTGTACTGCCTGCTGGAGATCAAACTCCTCACCTTGACTGCCTACAACCCACAGACAGACAGACAGAGCATGTCAACCAAGAACTGCAGCAGTACATCTACATCTTCACCAATGAGTAACAGGACAATTGAGAAGACCTTCTCCCCATGGCCAAGTTGAGGTACAACAATCATGTCCATTCTTCCACCCAAAAAACTCCCTCCCTCCTTGACACAGGATGACACCCATGTGTGGTTTTGAGCCTTGTCAAGCACCACACACTTGGAGATGGTGAATGAGTTCACAGAGCGGATGAAGGACACCTTGGAGAAGGTGAAGGCAACTTTGGCTAAGGTGAAGGATGACATGGCATGCTTCTACAACCAATGCCATTCATCCACACCCACATACAAGGTTGGTGATCATGTCTATCTTGACTCCAGTGACATTTCCACTACATGACCATCCAAGAAACATGCCCATCACTTCCTTGGACCCTTCCTCATCACCAAACACATTGGATTGCATGCCTATTGCATATGGCTACCACAGTCAATGTCCAGACTGCACCCTGTCTTTCACATCATCAAACTGCTGCCAGCCCCCACTGATCTGTTTCCTGTGTTGGAGCAGACTACACACACTGCACAGAGAAAGAGACGACACATTCCTTATAACCTACCTGGGGTTTAGTTAGTCTTAGAGCTAGGGTTTAGCAGAGGTAAGAACACTGTATATCTACTATGGTACAGGTTCTCCTTATATACATAATAGTAAGGATGTATGTGTTTACCACATGTATGCACAGTAAGTGCAGTAACATGTGTGTGCTGCATGGTTTGCCTCATGTATGCAGCATGTGTCGGAGATTTAATTTCAACATCCTGGATGCATGGCACGACCTACAGTCATCGAAGGTGAACCTTAGTACGAGGTTGAGTTCATCCTAGATAGCTGCTTACATTGAGGTAAACTTGCATACCTGGTGCACTGGAAGGGTTACAGGTATGAAGAGAATTCTTGGGTTACAGAGTCCAATGTGAATGCCCCATGGTTGATCACAGAGTTTGTTACGAGAAGGTGTGGGAGTTCAATTTTCTTTTGTTACTATTGTTCTGCCGTTCAGGTTCTCTCACGCTATTGTTCGTTCCCTTTTGTCTCGTCGACACGCGCCCTTAACGATACGCCTTTACTGACTCACGTTAGCATAATATACTGTGGATGCCTATCATTCTTATTGTCCTTATTGTCTTTCCATTATTATCTTCTCTATTGTTCCAATAACATGATTCGTATCTATGATCTACGCCTGTAGTATTTATACAATGAATGTACGACTGGTCAATCAGCTTGACCTAGTCATTTCTAACACTCCTAACCTGGTGCGATCTGAGTCTTTACTCAACCATCGCTTACGAGCTTTGGCGAACTAAACTTCTATCTCGACGTCGTCACTTACGAGTCTCGGCTTATCTTTGATCTAGGAGTATTGACTTTAACAAAAGGTCAAGCTGATCTTTCTCTGCTGACTAAACACAGTCTAGGCAGCCCACTTACATGACGACATCATTCTTATGAGAATAATCTGACCGCTCCCCACCAAACGCATAATGGCAGCTCCGTCGACTCCCACCGCTCCTACTGCACCCGCCACTCTCCCCACTCGCCCAGCCGAGATCAAGATGAGAGCGCCCACTGACTACTCGGGAGATAGAACTAAAATGATGCTCTTCCTACTCGAGTGCGGAGCCTATGTTGACGCTAACGCAGCCGCATTTCCCGATGATCGACACAAGATCCTGTTTATGCTTTCATATATGAATGGAGGGACGGCAGGGCCGTGGAAACAGGCTTATTTGGAAGAGAGATATATAGAATCAAAACCCTGGGACTCGTTCCAGGAGTTTATCGCAAAGGTGCACTCGGCATTCTCGCCGATCGATGACGCAGGGAATGCGCGAATGCAGCTGAGAGCGCTGTCACAAGGAGGAAAGGGAGTAGATGAGTATATTGCCCAATTCAAGACCCTTGCTTACCACACCAAAATTAAAGAAGACGCCGCTCTGATTGAATACTTCGTCGACGGGCTCAACAACAAGGTCCTCGACAAGGTCTTCGGAATGGAAAACCCACCCGACACAATCGAAGGGTGGTACATCCATGCAGCAAGGGCCGAAGGACATCTAAGGAGAGCAAAGGCAATAAAAGAGAGGACATATAGCAAGGTAGGGGGAGGAGGAGCAAGCAGCTCTTCAAGGGACCCCAACGCCATAGACATCGACGCGACACGCCTCTCTTACGCAGAGAGGGTAAAGCACATGAAGGAGGGAAAATGTTTCATTTGTCATAAAACAGGGCACAGAGCCAGCGACCACAAGGGTGGGAAAGAGCCACCCGCCAAAGAAGAGAAGAAGACCGAGATGAAGAAAACGTCTCGAGAACACTACACGAAGATCAGAGCACTCATCAATGAGTTGGAGGAGAAGCAGAAGGAGGAGGTATTGGACTTAATGGTAGAGGAGGGTTTTTGAAGCGGCGGCCTGCATCAGCAGCAGAGCCCGCCAGGATAGTTGTCTCGAGTGTACTGGTAGCAGATGTGAGCAAACAATCCATGCACATCCCAGTTTACTGCTTGTTAGACGACAAAAAAGCTGAAATACCCACCCTAGTCGACTCGGGGGTGGGAGAAACCTTCATCGACCACCGAGTAGTCCAAAAGCTCGGCCTACAAAAGAACCCGCTCTCCAGGAAGATCCTCGCCAAAAACGTCGACGGAACGCTAAACAAGAACGGAACAATCTCGCACTACGTCATTATTGACACCGAGATCGGAGGAAAGGAGGAGAAAATCAGAATGCTAATAACAGGGCTGGGAAACGAGATGATGATCTTGGGATACACCTGGCTCCAATGACGAAACCCCGCCATCGACTGGCAGAGGGGGACCCTCACAGACAGACGGACTGAGAGGGCCATCATGGGAAAGATCCGGACGATGATCGAGTGAGCTCGGACCACAATTGGTAAGCAGAGTCTTACTATAGATGACAAGGGGCCACTTGTATCGAGAGTAACGTTGAGCCCGACTCTCGAGAGGCTACCTAAAAGGAGTGCTGGGGAGACCTTTGGGAAAACCCACCTCGCCGTCGCCGAGCACGTGAAGAGTAGGCTCGGGGTGGTTCATCTCGCAAGAGGACTCTGCGCCACGGACGAACTCGAGGAGAGCGGATCACACACGGCAATGGACACGGCAAAGGACACGGTAACGGACACCCTCCCCGAGATTGATCTACCGATCCCTACACCAGACGAATCCAACTTCGGCTTATCGCTTAATGGGAATAATGACGGAACGGATGCTCTATTTGCCTACATCCGGGGGGAACTAATGATTGGGATATTCAGGACCGAGGAATCCCCCCTCACAATCGAACACGACTACATCCCCCCGAATTACCAAAAGCTCAGGCACATTGCATGCATCACTCGATCCCGATCAACCGGCAGATTCGTCTTCTCTCATACCACCCACATCCGAGCCAAGACCTCCGTCTCGCAGAAGCTCGCTCACGAGAAGGAGGATGGCAAAGAGAAACAGTCACTCGATGATCTGCTCCCCGATAAGTATAAGGAATATCGAAGCGTGTTCGAAAAGGCAGCATTGGAAAGGTTTCCCGAATCGAGACCGTGGGATCACGCGATCGAACTCAAACCGGACTTCATCCCGAAGGACTGCAAGGTCTACCCCATCACCCCGGCAGAACAGAAGAAATTGGACGAATTCATCAACGATAACCTGAGAAAAGGATACATCACCCCATCCAAATCTCCTATGGCGTCGCCATTTTTCTTTGTAGCAAAAAAGGACTCCGACGCCCTCAGGCCATGCCAAGACTATTGGTATCTAAACGAGGGAACCATCAAAAACTCATACCCGCTACCATTGATCAGCGATCTGCTGGATAAGCTGAAAGGGGCGAGATGGTTCACCAAATTGGACATCAGATGGGGGTATCATAACGTCAGGATCAAAAAGGGAGATGAATGGAAGGCGGCATTTAAGACCAACAAGGGGCTGTTCGAGCCCAAGGTCATGTTTTTCGGCCTCTGCAACTCCCCGGCGACTTTCCAGGCTATGATGAACGATATCTTCAGGGACATGCTAAACGAGGGCTGGCTGGTAATATACATGGACGACATCCTCATCTTCTCCAAAGACAAGAAAGAACACGAGGAGAGAATGAAAAGAGTCTTGGCAAGGCTTAGGGAAAACGATCTGTACCTAAAACCGGAAAAGTCTAAGTTTGATGTACAGGAGGTCGAATTCCTTGGCTTGATCCTGCGACCAAACCAATTGGCTATGGACCCCACTAAGCTAAGTGGAATAAGGGATTGGCCAGCCCTGACCAACGTAAAAGGAGTTAGATCGTTCCTGGGCTTCGGGAACTTCTACAGAAGATTCATCGGCAATTTCACTGCGATCACTAAACCACTAAACGACTTGACGAGAAAGGACCAGCCGTTCAACTGGACTAACGAATGCCAAGGGGCGTTCGACTTACTAAAGAAGAGGTTCTCTGAGGCACCGGTATTACTTATGCCCGATGCAGAAAAACCATTTGTGATCGAAAGCGATGCCTCAAAATACGCAACGGGCGCCGTACTAAAACAAACCGACTCCAACGGAGATTGGCACCCTTGCGGGTACATCTCCCACTCCCTGACAGCCACCGAGCAAAACTACGAGATCTATGATCGGGAGCTATTGGGAATAATACGGGCACTCGAGACCTGGAGACACTATCTCCAGGGATCAGAACACGCGACAACGATCTTATCTGATCATAAAAATTTAATGTATTTCAAGACAGCACGGAAATTGAATCGGCGACAGGCTAGGTGGAGCCTTTTCCTGTCACAGTTCAACCTAAAATTGGTACACATCCCGGGGAAAATGATGATCCAGTCAGATGCCTTATCACGAAGGGGAGATCACATTCCAGATATCGATAATGATAATGATGATATCACCCTGCTCAGGGACGAGATCCCCGCACGGACCATCGATACCGAGCTAAAGGAAGTACTAACTGAAAGCATGATGAGAGACGACTTGCTTAAGGAGATAGTAAGAGCAATCAAAGAAGGAGGAACGCCACTGATCAAGTCGGTGGTAGAAGATTGGAGGATGGAAGATGATGGGACGGTCTTTTTCAAAGACCGATGCTACGTCCTGGATGACAGGGAATTATGAAGAAAGATCGTGGAAAAATACCACGATAACATACTTACAGGGCACCCTGGATGATTTCAGACTCTGGAACTGGTGCGGAGAGACTACTGGTGGCCAGGGATGACCATATTCATTCGGAATTACATCGACGGCTGCGCCACCTGCCAGCAGATGAAAGTAAACACCCACCCGACAACACCGGGACTATCCCCGATCAAATCAACCGCCACTCGACCATTCGCGCTAGTAACGATGGACTTCATCACTGATCTCCCGATAAGCGACGGATGTGACACAATCATGGTCATGGTAGACCATGGACTTACTAAGGGGGTAATTCTCATCCCCTGTAACAAAAGCATAGACGCATTGGGAGCAGCCGACCTCTACCTCCACAACGTGTTTAGGAGATTCGGTCTCCCAGATAAGATTATCTCCGACCGAGACTCACGCTTCGCGTCGAACGCTTTCCAGGAACTAGGGAGACTTTTGGGGATAAGATTAGCGATGAGCACAGCTTACCACCCACAGACTGATGGGGAAACGGAGAGGGTGAATCAGGAGCTCGAAATCTATCTCTGGATCTTCTGCGCGAACAAACCTTTGCAATGGAAGAGCCACCTTACCACCGCCGAATTCACGCACAATCAAAAACACCATTCGGCTATCAAGAACACCCCATTTTACGTGATGATGGGAGTACACCCCAGAGCTATCCCCATGACCTACCCGAAAACGAACGTGCCGGCTACCAAACAGTGGATAGCCGAACTAGGAAATGTATGGCGGGAAGTCCTAGCAGCTCATGAACTCTCCCGACAGGTGATGATCGGATGAAATGGATGAGGATTCCGTCCATTCACAGTGGGAGAAAGGGTCTGGCTCGACTCAAAAAACCTAAAGTTGGGGTACCCGACCAGAAAACTCACCCCCAAACGTGAAGGACCCTTTCTTATTACGCGGGTAATTTCACCCCACGCCTATGAACTGAGGCTTCCTTCCCAGTGGAAAATTCACCCTGTATTCCATGCCTCTCTTCTCTCACGCTTCAAGGAAAATGAGACCCACGGACCAAACTTCCTTGCTCCGCCACCGGATCTGATCAAAGGAGAACAAGAACACGAGGTTGAGGCTATTTTAGCACATAGGGGGGCAGGCAAGAGAATTCGATTTCTGGTGAAGTGGAAGGGATACAGCACAGCGGAAAACACCTGGGAGCCAGCAATCCATTTAAAAAACACTGCTGAACTGTTGGGAGAATACAAGACCACCCACAACCTCTCACAATCATGAGCCGCCCTCTGCACTTCTTTATGAATGTCACACCCGACCCTGACCCAGTCAGGACCTTCGAACTTATCCTTAGCTTTGTCCGAGACACGGACGGCATCAGAAATGAAGAAAGACTGTTATCGGTAACCCAAGACTGCGCGCTGCTCCACAGCACCACGCAAAACCTTTTCGAGACATACAGAGCTATCTCCCGCCTTCAGCGGGTATTCCGATGACTGACTGAAGAAGCGTATTATCTCGACCTGCTCCCACTAATGAGGAGCCTCGATGAGCAGGCACTTCGATACAGACCCGGAGAACGGGTCCCCACGCCACAACAAATCTTCATCATAGAACCGCTCGACGACGAAGAAAATGAAGAAACGCCAATAACGACGTCCCCACATCCTCCACTCCCACCTTACATCTCACAGTCTCCGCCGAGACGAGCACCCACGCTCTACCCTACCCAAACCGCTGCCCCCGATTATGCACCCGCACCAGCGTGGATGAGGAACTCAGTTTGCTTCACCTGCGCTCAGGTGGGGCACTTTTTGTCACACTGCCCCGAATACCAGTGCCCGCACTGTCGACGGTGGCGACCTGAGCACTCGGTGCTCTTCTGCCCAAGCAACCCCACACGTGACATTCTGCCACGTCATCGCACGACCTAAAGCAAACCACCATGACCTATAACGTCTATACCGCCATCGCTCTTGGCGCCATTTTTGGCGCGTTCATTTTTATTATGCTGATCTATTATATGCTCATCTTGTTCAAAATCGTCTCCACCCCACCACTCCCACAAATCTCCCCTTTCATCACGGGCACCTCTATTCGCTTCGCCAGGGAAAGAGACATCGAACTTCCCACTCGAGTTTACGTGCACAACACCCCCACCCCTACGACGTTCTCCACATTCTCCGCAATGACCAGCGACGCACCGTCTTTCGACCCAATGCGGACGATGAGGACTTAGTTTCGGATGGAACTCGAAACCATGGAGAGGAAATGTTACGAGAAGGTGTGGGAGTTCAATTTTCTTTTGTTACTATTGTTCTGCCATTCAGGTTCTCTCACGCTATTGTTCGTTCCCTTTTGTCTCGTCGACACGCGCCCTTAACGATACGCCTTTACTGACTCACGTTAGCGTAATATACTGCGGATGCCTATCGTTCTTATTGTCCTTATTGTCTTTCCATTATTATCTTCTCTATTGTTCCAATAACATGATTCGTATCTACGATCTATGCCTGTAGTATTTATACGATGAATGTACAACTGGTCAATCAGCTTGACCTAGTCATTTCTAACACTCCTAACCTGGTGCGATCTGAGTCTTTGCTCAACCATCGCTTACGAGCTTTGGCGAACTAAACTTCTATCTCGACATCGTCACTTACAAGTCTCAGCTTATCTTTGATCTAGGAGTATTGACTTTAACAGAGTTCCACTGGTGACATTCTTCTGCACCTCAATGCATCTAGTCATCTGACTTTGGCCAGATATGATTTTGAATGCATCAGGGTGATGCATCATAGAAGGAGGGTGATGTAAGGGGAAGGGAAGGCATCCCAGGCATCTGTGCAATTTTCTGTGTTCATCCCATATTTTTTTAATATTTTATTTCACCCTATTCTGCCTTTTCTATGATTTTCCATAATTTTATTCCTATTTTATAATTATTTTTCAGTTTTTCCCTTGTTGGTACATGTTGACAGTTCTATTCTTAGAGGCAGAACCCCTTCTGGACATCTACCCATCAAGGTGATGTCATTCCACAGCTTGATCTGCCCATTTCTGCCTTTTTGCTATTTTTAGCCTATTATTTGATTTTTGGGTCTATCACATATACTGGGCATCGACAGATGGGTGTTAGGAAACAGTCTCCTAACATGCCTATTACCTAATAATATTTTTATTTTATTTTATTTTATTTTATTTCACCAAAATATGCTACCAAACACCTATAAATGCTTTATTTGTCAGTGTGGGAATTTTCTATTTACACACATCAATATGTATGCGCATGTATGTGTGCATCGGTAGCAACATAGTACAATATTTGTAACATAGTATATAACCTTAAAATAAATACCGGGGGACCTCAGTTGAGTTCTCTTAGGTATTCCATCCACATTTGTGGTGCAAAAAGCCTATTTCAGCCAACTAGTCTATTTTTAACCCCTCACATCAAAACCATCAAACCCCCCATCATGCGCGCATGCCCACCGCCTTCTTGTAGGAGAGCCCACACGGTCCAGCTAGCAGAACAGTGGGTGTCGCCCTAACAATGGATCTGTAAAGTTTTCTCTTTGGATTCCCCTCTGTTAGGTGCACCTGAAGTGTCTGTATTATGTAGTATAATATTAACTTTGGATTCCCCTCTGTTAGCTCATTATTAAGTGAGGCTTTGAGGTTGCCCTTACAAAACCCTTGATTGTGGTCAAGCCTCCTTACTTTTCCAACTTTGCTTGGGGCACATTGGGCTGAACTACCATCTCTTTCGCATTCACAGATTGGAATCTCCAGCATACCCTCACTGTCTTGGGACCACATTGGAAACTGTCAAGCACTTCTGCTTGACTGCCTGCAATATGCACAGGAGTGGCATGAGCTATGTATTAAACTCTACTAAAATTCTGACTTACTCTTGTTCCTCCTCAGCAGCCATGAAGCAGTCCTACCCTTACTAAAATTTGTTCATTCAACAGGTCGACTCAAGCCCCTCTTTGGTAAAGCTCTGGAGGAATGAATATACATGAACCAAGAAGAAAAGCTGAAATATGAGCAGCAGTTGTTAATCTGGGAGCCTCCATGCATGGTGCCAACATTCATGCACCAAACTGATTGTAACCACACCCTAGCCTGACTTCACTCAACCTTGCCGATCACATTTTCCCCTCATACTTGCATGCCCCCCCAAAATCTCACCATCTCCTCCCCTCTCTCCCTATCCCCTCTACTCCCCTCTACCTCCTCCCAGCATCCTTCTATTGACTCCATCACTGCCCCTCCCTTCCAAATCTACAACTCCCATGGTGGTGCCCCCTCAGAATGCGATACTTTCTAATAGCTCTTATCTATATTTTTCCTCTGATATTTCAGATCTTGTTGTCACATACCTCTCTGCTGTCTTTTGCATGCTATATTGGTCTCAGGGTATTATTGGGGAGCATGTTCAAAACAGGTTGGGATAACCTGGCCCCTTGAGCTGCCACCATAGAGTGGTGGGGAGAGGGGACTTGCATGGCTCTTGTAGCTCCAGTCAGGTTTGATTAGTGCTTGTCTAGAACTGATTCCCCTCTTATTTCCCGACAGTAGTAATGTGTAACTTAAGGGACTGTCCCTCTAGCACAATAAATCTGAAAGGAAAAAAAAACTGGAGGAGGGCCACAGCCAATCTGTTGGAAAATATTTGAAGGTCTACTTGATGCCCCAAAGGCACAGAGGGTTTTTGAGCAGGAAGTGTCAATCAGCAAATGGTGGAAATTCTGGTACTGATCCAGCATGATGAGAGTTTTTTGTCAAACATTGTCAGGCTTGAGTTTCAATGCAGCTCATAGGTTGTTTGAGTTGGACAAGAGAAGGATAAGTTCATATATATGTTAAGACTGTTGTGTACCAAGGGGTCAAGGGTCTGCCTCTAAAAATAAAACTGTCAACATGTACAAACATGGGAGAAGGGGAAAAAAGATAAAATCATAGAAATGCAGAATAGGGCAAAATCAGATAAAGTAAAAATTTCCACCTCTGCTCTATCTCAGTTTATCTCACTCACTGGGGCTACGTAATTCCTTGCCCCAGTCACAATAACAAATTGTGCTCCTGCATTTGCTAACCAATCGATCACTAAAGCAAAAGCCCACCAAGCCCATCCTTTCCCTTTCAAAAACTTAACAAAACCTGGGAAGACATCTTTCGTGATATCTTGCAGCTGCACATCAACATAGCCAATCTCCTCCATTACTGATACGTATTCCTTCGTCGATACCATATTTTGCTTCGGCATCAGCTTGAAAAAATATGTGATCAGCCATGCTTGTCCATATCCAAGAGCTGAGGGATCTATGCATATATCAGCGAGGGCAATTCGACCTCCAGGAACAAGTTTGATGAAGGATTGCGTCAGAAATGTGGAGCGAGTATTAAAGTGATATGCACAGTCTAGCGCAAGAATTGTGTCGAAACCTCCTGGCAAAGAAGGGTCCAAGGGGTGATTTAAAGCTGGGTAATGGTATACTGCATCACCAGCGAGCAGGACGACTTCTGGCATTGGCTCCGGCAAAGAGAACTGCAGCTGTGTCATGCGATCCTGGGCGCGACGGTGATGTTCAACAAGGCTTGTGATACCTGTAAGGCTGGACGGGCGTGGTACGCGATGATCCGAGAGGAGGAAGACTAGGGATTCGCCTGTGCCATAACCAACGTCTACATGACACAAACCAGGCTGAGATTGGCTATGCAAAGGAAGGATATACACGCACCCAGGACCTTACCTTCATCCATGCATTCCGCAGCTTGTGTGAGGGTGACAGCCAAAGCTATATTCTAGAATAAGTTTGGCTGTTAACGCATATCTCCTATATCCGACACTTGCCTGCGCACGCGTGAGGAAAAACATCTGTATCCTAATCGAGGTTTTCAATTCCTCATACATCGATATCTTGCATCACTAACCCTCCAAAATCCCATGTTAAGCCACTCGGTTTGAGGCGGAATGTCAGGGTCGTCACCTGGCAACCTGTTCAAAGTGAGATGAAATAGGCCGTAAGGGTCTTTGGTTATGGTGGACCGGTAGGCAATGAACGCGGCTCCGATAAAGGTAACAAATAGTTGGATTTCCGTATTGTAAGCACTGACCCACAAGATTGACAAGAGTGCAAGAAAGACTAAGAAAAGGATATATGGTAGTGGGCTGGATGCGTTTTGTTCGGCGCTAATATCGATTGAATGAGTGCCCGATAGTTCACCATCTGCAGAGGTCCATCGATCGCTGCTTGCGAACAAATTTAAATAGGACAGAGAACTAGCCTGAGGGATGTTCCGCCTCGGTCATTAAGTTGTCGAAGAACGCGTTGTGACCATCAGACATTGATTTTACAATAAACGGCACCCTGGAAGACGGAATCACAGGATGTGTTCACCGTTCTGCAGAATGTAAGTCAACAAGTCGGACATACTTCTACACTTGCAGGTGTTTCTATTAACCCCAAGTTAAAAATGGCGCCGTTGGTGTGGAGGTTAATATAACCGAAGTGTGGCTGGCACGCCATCAGACGTGGGAAAACCCACCCAATGATCATGTGGTAAAAAAAACATGTACAGGTTAGACATGGACAGGTAGGTATACAGTAAATCATACACCAGCAATATTCGAGTAGATGATAGCATAAGAAAAGGCAAACAGCACGGAGTCACGTCGAAGTCGCCATCATGAGCCTGCAGATTCCAATGCCGGCGGCTCTTCACCCTTCTCAATCCCTTCGCCAATCCCATGTTCTCCGATCGTATAGCGTAACACATCACTTAAAGTGATGATGCCCAACAGCCTACCCTTCTTGCCGCCTCTTTTCTCTTCTTCCTGCAAAAAAAAACACCAATCTTTGGTGCGGAGGCTATGATTAAAGACCACGTACCTCGCCTTCTACAACAACGAGACGGTGAACCCTCCGTTTCTTTATAAGCTGAAGTAGCGTTCCCAGGGAGTCCGAGACGGTACATATCACAACTCCCGGGAAGTCCGGTGATCTTTGCTTCAATGCTTCGGAAATAGTAAGGCCGAGAGACTGATACGCTCCCAAGCGCACCAGCGTCTTGGCGTACAAGGAAAGCGCATATTCAGTGAACGGCGAAGTTTACAAGAAATATGACATACAATCACATCGACAGTTTCATACATGTTGACAACAATGCCATCCTCATCAATGATCGGAACGGCGGATATGGATCGCTCAGAGAACATATGAACAACGTCAAACACGGGAGTATTCAAGCTGGCCGTGGCGATAGGATGGTAAGGATTATAGCCTTCTGGAACGTCCGACGGGGAAGGTGAAGACACGTATGTTCCAATTTTGAGTTTGCGAAGAGAAAGATGCAGCTGTTGAATTTCCTTGTGACACTGTAATAAGAGGGATGAGGTAATTTTGTTGTCGAAGGTCGAGCAGAACAGACATTGATCGAGATGAATTTGAGCAAGCGATATTGGGTTAGGACTGATACAATGATTTCATGGCCAGTTTCTGTGTCGTTGTCGAGCAGCGGGAGCCGGCGCGCGTGAGTCTGTATCAGTAGTTTCGCAGCATCGTAAAGGGTGCTTTCTGGATGCTCCCGTAAAAGAGGTGGCTGGGCTACTCCGAGTTCTTTCTCAATGTCTATTGAAATTCAGAACAAGAGGATGATAACGGCCAGATAGAAACAATCTACCTCGAAGCGACTCAAGCCGGAAAGTCTCGACATCAGTTGCAGCAGAATCGAAAGAAGCCGTGTGATAGTAATATTGAATCAAATGTATTATGTCCAATACGGTGAGCATCCCGGCAAACTTAGATTTCTCGCTATTCCAAAGGGGAGCAGATACGACGCCTAGAAGATGTAAGTGGATTGAAAGAGACGCAGGATGGTGCAGACCATTGAGCAGTAAACATTGAAGTGCTTTCTTGACGTTGAGTTTGGTGTCCAGGACTATCAACCTAAAGCTGACAGGAAAGGCCTCGTATGCTGTATGACATTTAAGAAAAGATCGAACGGCATGAAGGGCAGCATCGTGCGATTCCTGTGACGGATAAGGAGGAAGATGTGAGCCAGCGCGTCTACGGGTTGATGCTTTGCGTCTGAATTTTGGAGAATGGGTTGGAGAAAGAGTTGCCATAAAATGAAACGAAGGAAGGAGCAGATGAGATAAGAGATATTATGTAATTGTTATGGCAGTGTCTGTAAACCTCCCACCTGCTTCCAGTCTTTCGCCATCTCGCCATTTCAGATTTTCTTTATGGCCCTAGCAAAAGTTTCGGGCGCTCTGCTCAGTTCTCTCACTGATATTCTCACTGATATACCACCACCACTAGACTATGAACCTCCAGATGGTCCAGCTACAGGTCCACAACAACCTGATGCTCTCTTCGTTCTCCTCCCTCTTCTCATCGTCCTATCTACCTTCCTCTTCCTGCTCCTCGTATTTCTCGTCTGTGTTATTCTTGTACGCCGTAGGAGGGGTATATCCTTAAATGACAGCGATGGTCCCGTTGACATGAGTAGAGAAGAGCTAATAGAGGGCGAGGGTGGCTTTGATGGTGTTGAGTCTCGTTGGCTCGAGACCATCACTGAACACGTCCGACGCTCGTATCTCCGTGCAAAAGGTCGGTCAATTTGAACCGTGATGTCTCTCACCGAACACAGCCCGAACTCATATATATCTTCACAGATCATCAGCTACAATACCCCCCTAACTCTTTGCCCACAGACATCACATTGTCTCAGTTTCTCTCCATCCAAGAGAAGGGCGTTTCTGCCTGGTCCTTCGAACCAGACTATGAGACAGTGAACTCACTCCTCGTTCACGCACGAACTGAAATTACATTCCTTCCTGATCCTGCTTCATCGTCATGCGTCCAGTCAAATTTGCCGCTGCCCAAGTTGAATGAGGTATATTATTGGGAGGTTAAGATGTTTGATCTGCCAGAAACTACTATGGTGGCTGTCGGTCTGGCTACAAAGCCCTATCCTGCTTTCCGGTTACCTGGCTTGAACCGATATTCTGTGGCCTATCACTCGAATGGCGACAAATCACACAACTACCCGTTTACTTCTTCGCCCTTTGGCCCAATGCTAAAGGAAGGGGATGTCTTAGGTGTTGGTTACCGCCCACGGACGGGCACAGTGTTCTTCACACGCAACGGTCGTAAGATGGAAGATGCTTTTATTGGTCTCAGCCGTTGGAATCTTTTCCCTACTATCGGTGCCGATGGACCGTGCAGTGTCCATGTTAATCTCGGTCAGGCAGGGTTCGTGTTCATCGAAGCGAATGTTAAGAAATGGGGCTTGGCTCCCAGTGTGGGAACCCTTGCACCGCCGCCAGCATACGGAAGTGAACGTGGTAGTATCTTGCTAGATGTTGGAGGGCGTGCAAGACCGAACACAGACGGTACGCTGCACGACCCAAGTTCCACGCCCTCTCGCCACCCTCATCGCTCCCGACGTTCCAAGACCACCACTGCTGGGTCCTCTACACAGAACACCTACCTGTCAGCTCCTTCTCCGTTGACGCCGCCACCACCTATAACATCAATACCAGAGGAGGAGTCTGATGATGACTCTCATGCAGGTCCTTCAATGTCTCCCTCTTCTGCAAGTCCTCCACAAGGTTACCATAGCATTTCGCAAGCCCCCATAAACCATGAAGAAGGGTTGGAAGAAGACCAGACTGCGTCAGATCCCTCATCTCCGACAAGTTCTTCCAGATCTCTCTCTCCTGACAGTTTCTCAGGTGCGAACAACTCGTATACGGCGCCTTGGCGTCAACGTCTCTCTCACACTCACTTCGCCGCTTCCTTGTCTCAATCAGGATCACAGTTGAGGGTTCAGGTACACCCTCCGCCGGACTCCCCTACGAGTCCTATTCTGAATCCCCCTACCCCCAATCAAAGAGATATTCACCTACAAGCGCTCTCGCGATCTTCACACGTTGGACATCCATCCAGGGCGCCTGAAGGTAACAGCGACAACCTTTCTAGGAATGACAACATTGGGCCAATAGGTCGATTAACCAGGCGTGATCCTCCGGCTTATTCTCCCCTAGATGCTTTCACCTATGCAGACGGTGTTCATATTGATCTCCCTGCTGAGGTTATCGCCGCAGCTCTCGAAGGCAACACAGTTCCAACGAGCTCTGTAGGGACCTCGCGAACCGACCGACGTAGTCGAAGACAGTAGAGAGAAGAAATCATTGTACGCGGTTTGCTTAGAGTGTTGACATCCTTGGACATTACTATTGTTTGGATTATCTGTATCTGCAATATCATCCCCGATTTTGGTTCTTCCCCCCTTTTGATTCTTTCCCCCTTTTTAACGGAAATCTAGCTTATTCATTTACAACCTGTTTGCCGCTCCAATCACAGGAATATATACACCTGGACATCTGGGTCCATTAATCTTGATGTGTTCTTCCCGCAGCGTTGACAAGTTTCAATGCGAAAGCACCATCCTGTCTCAACCCTTACAAGCCCAAGCAAATTATGTGGCTCGCAACTGAGAATGTCTCTGTCACCCATTCAGAGGTGTGGTTGACTTTTCGGCTGAGATGTCAGCCTAAAATGCAATTCGTGGGAAACTGGACGCACACGAGGTATTTTCCAATGGCAAGCCATCGCATATTCGAGCTGCACACCAGACTTTTGTCCTTCAACCATAGTGAGGCTCTTCAATTTAATCTCGTGGCTGTGTGTGTCATTCGTTCCGTCTTCGTTTGACTCTTCCTCGTTCTTAGCCACTAGCTCTGTTTTCCTCCGATAACAACAGCAGTGGGCTTTAGCCATGCTTCTCGGCCACTTCCCCAGTACTAACCATAGTCCCAGCACGATAAAGACCATCCCTGCAGCCATTCCTATCCCAATAAATCGATGTGAGCCGGGCTTCTCATAACCTGGCGGTCCCATTACTCGATTGCTGCTCCCACCGTCGATGCTAGTAATTATTGTCGCTGAGGTGCAATTCGAACGCCCGAGCGAACAGATCTGTTCGTTTGCTCGTGCCAAGATCATTGAGGAAGGATGCGGGGATGAGTATCGCTGTTCTTGATGTGCTAGTAGGTCCGCATATATATGTATGTAATTGCCATGAGCGACCTAACCATTTCGGTTCCTTTCAACATCGTTGACCATGCCATCTTTATATCATCATTTCTGATGTTCCCTTCGATGAGGTAATGTTACAAACCAAGTTTAGTCCTTCAATCCGTTCCAGCTGTTTACGATATTTCTGTGTTGGTTCCAAACAATTTAAAAAGTTTGAAAGTGTTATATTGTGTTCAGATTGGAACAAAGCATATGTAAAAATTCGCGACTGTCTAGATGTATCGTATACTCCTCCCAGTACTTAAGAGAGGTCAGCTCCGTAGTAATCGGACACCAAGTAGTACCAAATATAGCCTGAAAAGGATGCTTTGTCATGGATTCAAGTCCGAAAGTTTCCCGAAAGAAAAACGTTCCATCACATGAGGCATGCGCTCCCGAGCCGCAACCTTGGCGCATTATTGAGTGCGTCCCTTGCCACTCTTAGCTCGTTAATCATGTACATCCGCGGGGGTGGTATTATGGCAGTGCCACAACTAGGAGGCTCCTCTCATTCACTTCCACCCCACTTGTCCTCCGCATCCTCATCGTCATCATGTCGAGACCATTTGTGAAATCATCGACGGCCTCGACGGTCTTTCGGCAATTGACTTCAGTGTCTCGTAGTTGTTTCATTATTTCTTGTAGCTCATTGTTTAGATGTGGCGCTGAGTGTTTCTTTGTTCGAGCCTTCAAGAATACCACGTTCTCCATCTTATCCTTCAGATACAAGAAGTGGTGCACATTCACTCGAACTCCTTTCCCTTGTGCTGGGTTATGTCTTCAAGCCAGAAGTTAAAATGTTCTTGCATCAGGTCCATGATGAACATCCCAGATTCTATGTGAAGATTAACAACCTGGCAGTTCATCAGTATAGCATTGCATAATTTTGGTGGAAACTCCCATTTAAAGTTGCAGTATAATTCCAGCAGGTATTCCAAATAATAAGGGTTTCTGCCCCCTACAAACGTGAAGATACACAGTTTCAAGATTTCCCAAACTCGTCCCAGGTCTCTACTAGCCACAGCTTTACACATTTCTCATCACCAAATTGCATTTTGAATGAACAATCTGCTGTTTGTCAAGGTAACATCTGCTTCTGGATTCTTGGGTGCACCAGACATGTTTTATAAGTGATCTTCTTTGTCTTCAGATATTGGATCCCTCATCTCAGCATCTTGCCCACCATCTTCTTGGAGAATCCATGCCCAAAGTTTCAGAAGATGTGTGTCATCATAAAGTTCCACTTTTCTCAGATTTGGTGTCATTTGGCAGCATACTAGTGATATGGCTCCCTATCACCCTGCACTCATACTACCACATTTTTCACAACTGTGTGCATCTCTTGGATGACTCCTATTCACTTTGCACAGTGTGTAAGGGCAACCTCAAAGCCTCACTTAATAGTGAGCTAACAGAGGGGAATCCAAAGTTAATATTATACTACATAATACAGACACTCTAGGTGCACCTAACAGAGGGGAATCCAAAGAGAAAACTTTAAGGACCCATCTGTCGATGCCCAGTATATGTGATAGAGCCAAAAATCAAATAGTAAGCTAAAAATAGCAAAAAGGCAGAGATAGGCAGATCAGGCTGTGGGATGATGTCACCTTGATGGGTAAACATCCAGAAGGGGTCCTGCCTCTAAGAATAGAACTTTCAACATGTACCAACATGGAAATATAATAATAAGATAGAAATAAATTATAGAAAATCATAGAAAATGCAGAATAGGGTGAAATAAAATATAAAAAAATATGGGATGAATGCAGAAAATTGCCCAGGCACCTGGGATGCCTTTCTTTCCCCTTACACAGTGCACTTTCATGTGCCTTCATGTGCTTTCATGTGCTCTTGTGCACTTTTGCACACCTTTGAGCACTTCCATGCACTTTTGTGTGCTTTGGACTGCCTGCATGTGCTTTTGAGCACTTTTCTTGATTTCACCACACTTTTGGACAACACTGAGCTGCTTTCTATCATGCACTTCCAACTGCCTTTGTGCACTCTTGCACTCATTTTTCTGCCTTCTACAGTTCATTGTGTGCTTGATGTGTCTTTATGCACTCCTTTGTGCTTTATCCACAATTCACATTCTCATTGCATACTCCTCAAACTACCCATCTATCATACACACCAACCTCTTGACCTCATCTGTTGCATTGCACACCATGGCCATCAGCTTACTAGACAAGTTAGTTGAGGTGCACCACAACTGTAAGGGGACTAGAAGGTGTCCCAAGGGTCTTGGCAATTTTCTGTGTTTGTCCCACATTTTTTCACATTTTATTTTACTCTATTCTTCAATTTCTATGATTTTCTATGATTTTATCCCTATTTTATAATTATTTTCCATTCCCCCACATTTGTACATGTTGACAGTTTTATTTTTAGAGGTGGGGCCCCTTTTGGATACTTACCCATTGAAATGATGTCATTCCATAGCTTTGATCAGCCTATCTCTGCCTTTTTCTATTTTTCATCTACTATTCAATTCTTGGGTCTTTCACATATACTGGGCATTGACAGATGGGTCCTTAAAGTTTTCTCTTTGGATTCCCCTCTGTTAGGTGTGCCTGAGGTGTCTGTATTATGTCAACTTTGAATTCCCCTCTGTTAGCTCACTATTAAGTGAGGCTTTGAGATTGCCCTTACAATCTCCTCATGGTCACTCTGCAGTTCCAATTGGCATAGTCTTTTCTGGTAACTGGCATGCATTGATCATATCATTATTACTAATGTGCAGCACTCAGCACATAATTCTAAAGTGGACAAATTAGGTGCAAGCACATGAGGCCTAAAGTGCATCAAAAATAGAACATCACCCAAGATCAGATTGTTGTTGAGCTATATCATGTGTAAAGCTTATTAGTTAAGGTAGCAGCATTACACAGTCAGATTAATACAGGTTAATAGACAGACTTGCAGGTAGCAAATTGTTTTTTCTATTTTTATACTTCATTTTACAGTTTTTGTACATAACATAAATCATTTTGTATATAGCACCCAGGTACACAGAGAAAGAAGAGGATCTTTCCTCACCAGTTTAGCAGTCTCACTTAGGATTGAATATCATTTGCACCTTATCATCTTTGTCCATGCACTTTTGCATAGCACCTTTCATATAGCCATGTTTGTACATTGTTTGCACCTTTTTATTGTATAGTTGCCATTGCACCACATTTTTATTGTGCATCACATCTTTGACACACTCCAGGCTAATCCTCATCTCATTGCACTTTACCCATTTACCAGCTCTCATCTTTTTACATTTTTGTGCTTTCATTGCACATTTCATGGCATTGTGCTTTTCATGCTTTTACATTGCACACTTTTGCACCACACTGTGCAAACCTTTATTTCTGTACTCATTTACATTGTGCACACATCATATTCCAGTAACTTTACATTTCTAGCTTTTGTTGCACCTTGAAGAATGTTCTGAGGCCACTAACCAAACCTTTGCATTCCAAATACTCCTGCAGTTGCAGGACTTGTGTTTTTGAACTCAGCTTTGAGTACCAATACATAAGAGACATCAGCAGTAAGGCATGACATGGGTATGGTTAACACTGTGATAATGTGGTTTTGGTGTTGCTCAGTTACAGGTGGGGGTTGTGACATGCTGTACCCAGGCAATACCAGACCCTTACCCATGGTTTTGGTATCACAGTACCAGTCCAATGGTCATGTGCCTGATCAAATGACTTTGTTGATCAATGTCAACAACTTCATACCAACCATCACCCCCTTCTAAACATGCCACTTCTAAACATGCCACTACAATGATAATGACCTCCTCCCTAACTCCCAATGCAAGTGGGGGTTTTATGTTCTAGGCAATAACAACAATAATGACTGGGCAATGATGATGGCAATGACTAGGCAACAACAACAACAAAAATGACCCCCTGCCTTACTGCAAACATGAGTGGAGGGTTTTCTTTTCTGTTTTTAGCAACAATGGCCACCACCACCCCCTCCCTCGCTGCAAATGCAAGCAGGGGGTTTCTCTTTTCTTGGCAATGATGATGATGAGGACCCCTTCTCTCACTGCAAATGCAAGTGGAGGGGGCTGTTCTTACTCTTTAGGTGACTATAGCCACGTTCTCCCTTCCTCCAAATGTGGGTGGAGGAGTTTCCAGCTTGAAATAATAGAAGTTTGTAGTAATATATATACAAGTATGTAGTAATATACATACATAATTCTGTAGCAAAACCATGGGTGACCCACCCAAATCCAAGGAAAACCCCATGACACCATGGTAATACCACACCTACACCCAAAAAAAATATGGTGTTCATGGGTATGGGTAGAAATACATACACCAAAATATACCCAGGGGTTACCCATATTGTGCTCTAATCAGCAGTTAATGCGCACAGTTAACTCCACTGGAAAGTAAGCTCACTTCATCCCCACTCACAGGACTGTTACTGCACTTGGCACTGTTGACTCTATCTATGCCATGTGGAGAAGCTGCACAGACTACCAGACACCTTCCTCTGTGATTGAGGACCTCAGTTCATTGCTAAGTTCACCTGTGAGCTGTACCATCTACTTGAGATCATTACCTCGACTGCCTACCATCCACAAATTGATGGACAGATGAAACATGTCAACCATAAGTTGGAGCAATACATTTGCATCTTCATCAATAAATGCTGGGATGACTGGGAGAATCCACATAGGTAAGCTACAATATGTCGAATGATATGGTCTATTGAATATATACAGTGTATCAAATGATACAGGTTCGGTGGACATTGTCGAATGCTCTAATATATATATGTGTACCTACTATAGTAACAAATGAATACACTATTACAATGGTTGCTAGACCAAAGAGTAATACATTTAATACAGACATCAGTAGCCTATGAAATAGTTTCAGGCAGTGGCAATGGCAACAGGGATGGCAGTGGCAGTGGCTTTACCAGGATTGGGATCAAGATTGGCATTACAGGTATGGCCAATTGGAAATTAATCTCATTTATGTAGTAATTCATGTGTAGTCTGCATGGATTTTGCATGCAAATTGGTGTATGATAAATTCAGTAAAAGCCATGTTTATGCAATAATTCATTTATTGCAGTGTGTAGGCCTGCAAAATTGGGTTGGCATGCTGGTCAGCAACCCAATAGGGCTGCAGCAGCATAGGCATTAGGCAGTGGCAGTGGCATCGGCATTAGACCACTATGTGATCAACATTGCACAGGCATGGTTCAGTGGACAACTCTATGTATATATATGTATGTACTATAGCAACAAATGTTCAGTTCTTGCTGTACCACACTAGACATATTAAGAATGTGGTGTACAGATCGGTGACCTATGAGACAGCATCAGACACATGCATCAGCATCAGCATATGTATCAGGGCTGGGCCCAGAGTCGGCAATTGGTATGAACATTGGTCTTAAAGATATATTTTATTGGTCTACCAATTAAAGCACCATATATCTATAGGAAGAAAGCTATCACTCATTGTCACTAGTGTCCATCATATCATCAGAGCCAGGCAACCAAGTGTCATCAACATAACTGAAGTCCACATGACTATAGATTGGGAGTGTGATGTGAGAAGGAGTGGGGTTCTCTATCTGTAAGGTGCTAGGGGACCCAGTTTGGAAATCATCATCATCAGAATTGGCATCAGGGCCAGTTGAATCAGCCTCTGAATGGGTCTCTGACAATAAGAGGAAAACATCAGCCGCATCAGATGCAGTGGGGTAAACATTTGAAAGGGGAGGTGCAGGGGGAGATAAAGAAGGAGAATTAGAAGCTTCAAGGTAAAAGGTGGCAGCATCAAAGCCAGTTGGAGAACCAGTGTGGGAAGATGCTGATGATGAATGATGAACCTGCCAAGCCATGGCTGCCTGAAATGCAGTAGGCTGATTGGCATCTTCTGATGCATCATCCTCCCCTTCCCATAACATAGCAGCATAAGAGGCAGTAGGCTAGGTGAGGGCGGTGTGTGCATCAGCATAAAGATCGTTAGCTTCATCATCAGCATCTGCAGCAGGGGCAGCATCAGGAGCAGGGTCAGCATTGGGCTCGACAGTGAAATGTGACAAATTATCAGATCCAGCATCTGAAAAATAAAAGCCAGCATCAATACCAGTTACAGCAGGTGATGAGCTGTAGGCACCAGAAATGGAGGTTGGGAGACTGGCTGTGATCGACCACTCCTTATTCTTATTGTATGCACCATTGGCCAGAGACTGAGCATACCCAGAATGATATTTGGTCTTCAGTGATGGGTTAGATGCCAAAACATCACTCTCTGTGATGTCAACACCCTAGGTCCACTTGTGGGAGGAGGGGGGAAGAGCCTTCAGGTGCTCGAGTTCAGCCTGTGCATGTGCAGATACCAGTTCCAATTGTCTTCTCATTGCTGATTGCCTTGACCATCTCCCAGCGTGTTCATGGATAAATGCCACTGCCACTGCCATTGTTAACTTATGTAGTTCAGACTGAAGCTCCTTGAGCAGGGCTAGCTCATGAAGCCATTGAAACCCTGCTGCTTTCTGGACATTCACATTCATCGCAGCCTCTGCTGATGATTCACAGCCATCTACCAAGTCACAGATCCCATGTGCTTCATCGAACATATCCCCAATGAGAGCCCACAGATCGATGCAAGATCTGCAGTCAGCTCAGCCATTGGCAGCATTGTCTGCTGGTTGGCTATCATCGGATGGCAAGCCAGTGAGCAGAGGGAAAGGAATGTATTGGCAATAGCTATCGGGGCATTTATCCACAGTGTCACTGGCAAAAATTTGCCCCAGTGCCAGTTCACTATTGCATCTCCACCAATCACATACATAGGAATCCACCAAATGGCTAGGACCATCAGTGGCAACACCATCATCCAACATGGCCAAGAGAGATAGATGGCTTCTGAGGGGTAGGTGGTCCAAATTAACATTGGTGAGACTGTTGGCCAAGGACTGAAGAAGGATTGGCACCTCCATCAGAAGGCCGATGGAGGTGCTGATGCTGATGCATGACATGACATACATCTGTCATACTTGTCAGTAATGTATACTTACTTCCTTTAGGAAAGATACATACAAGCTCAGAATAGAGAACTTTCTGCATCCAATTTGTTTTACAAAGTTTGTGTCATCTAACTCCAACAAAACTCGACAGAATTGGGACTCTGCATACTAAATGATCTCTTGTGTCCAGATTTGGAGTTGCTGTTTCAGGCCCGATTGCAAAGAAAAAGGGTTGAAGATTGAGAGAGTTTTGTTTGACATAGTATTACTGGTCATGGTTGGTGATCAAGATATCATGTTTATATGAATTATGTTTATATAATACAGGCCCTTTTCAGTCACAAAGGGTAGATATAATTAGCATTTGCTGATCTAAATGCATTTTATATGTGACCAGTAAAAATTCCTCTTTCCATAAATTTCTCTAAGCTCATGATTAAAGCCAATATAGTTGCCTGACTATGAAAAATGTTAGTACATACAAAATATATTTACATTCCTAGAATCAGCCAGCATCAAGATGGGCAGCAGCATCAGCAATGGCAATAGCAATATTAATATTGGCAACAGCAACTCTAGGATTGGCAATGGCAACACCAGGATTGGTAGCAGCTGGTGCCTACCATATCCCCTCTGCACTGGATGTATTTCAACAGATGACTCCACCATCATCTCAAAATCCATCAGCCTCAGCACAAGCATGACCTATCTGAAGGACAGCTGACAACCTTGCACAGCAGAAAGCCATTTCAACCTAGGCTGTTGGATGGAGGCAGTGAATTAAAAAAGTGAAATTTACAGAGTAGATTTACAAATAAATTGTGCAAAAAAAAATTAATATTACTTTTATGTACATACTGGATAACATCTGTTCTTTTCTGCCTCGCTTTATCTCCCCTCTGTCCTCAGGTGTGGCTGCTCTCTTCCTTGAATTAGGCTCAGGGGTGGTACTTCTGGAAGATAGTTCAGATAGACCAGGGGTCAGCCCGCATGGAGATCAGCACAGCTGTGCAGAGGGAGGGGATGGCTGAAGTGAGGTGATAACATCGACTACTGATGCCAGGGTGGCAGGCTCAGGCTCAGTGAGTGACGTTGAGGGAAAGAGGAGAGGGAGTGGTGGGGCCATAGGTGTTGTGGGCTGTACGATTTTGTGAGAATCCTGTGGCATGGTGGGAATAATTTGGATGGGGGGGGCGCCAGCTAAGGATCCTTCCATGGCAACCTCTTCAGGTATGGCCAGGCCCTCTTTACCATCCGGCTCAGCCATCTCTTCGTCTTTGTCCTTGGCAGTGAGAATGGGAGTGGCATTGGGAGCAGAAGTGGGAGCAGGCATGGAACCAGCAGCGGGAGCAGGAGTGGGAGTGGGAGCAGGCATGGGAGCAGGCATGAGAGCAGGAGCAGGAGTGGGAGTGGGAGAAGTGGGAGCAGGAGCAGGAATGGGAGTGAAACTCAGAGCAGGAGTGGGAGTGGCATTGACTTCCTCAGCATCCATCTATCCTTCCAAATCCACCTCTGCCCTCCTGCTTGGAGTCCTCCTGAGGTGATCCACCTGCCCAGCCATGTAACCATTGTATAACATAATGGGCTGTGGGCTGGCCTGCAACCCAAGGTATTCTTCAATGTCATTCACCCTGTTTTGAAGCAAGTGAAACACATCCCAGAGTTCTCGTAGGTGGAGTCAGGATGCTTGCACTGACTCTTCATTCTACCATGCATGCTGGTACATGTCTTCCTCCAGTTGGTATAGATGTCCAGTGAGGGGGGCATAGCTGACAGAGGAGGGGTTGGCCATCAGGGCAGGGGGGGCAGTTGGCTCAGGCTCAGGATCAGCCATGTTGATATCCTCTTCCACAGCTATAGGTATATGTGTTAGTTAGTAGTTTTATGTGTCATGATATGGAAGAACTCACCTTTGGATTTTCCTTTTTCTCTTGCGGTGAACTGCCTAGATGATTCCTCTCCACTGTCTTTACTGGAAAATCATGCCTTCTTTGCTTTTCGTCTTGCCAATCCTTTTGCTTTCTTCATTCTTGGCACTCGATCCACGTTCTCTGAATCGCACCAAACTTTCCCTTTCCCACAGAATTAGCATGCAATTTTGCCATTCACCTGCTCCCAACACTGATGCCTAAGCCTGACACATCGTGCACATGGCATTGTTCACAAACTCCCTCACTGGGGTGCTCCTTGTGCCTCCCTTGCTGCATTGTGCTGCTTCTGCTTTATCCTGGGATTGGCACTGGCATTGCTCTCCATCTCCTCATTCAAATCCTCATCCGATCCCTTGCTACTCTCCACCTCTTGCATGTCACTGTAATGACTGGCAGTATTGGATGCTGGGCTGAGGCAGGAATTCTGGATCCTGATGCTTCTGATTGGGCCTGCATCTTGGCCCATGCTGCTGCCACTTCTCTCCTTGTTGGCATTGGCATTGCTGCTGCTGCTCCTCATGCCTTTGCCCCTGCCACTTCCATTCCTTGTTTGTTGGCCACTGCCACTCCTGCTCCTCGTACCTTTGCCACTGCCACTCCCATTCCTTGTTTGTTGGCCGCTGCCATCCCTGCTTTGTTGGCTGCTGCCATTCCTGTTCCCACTGCCATTGTTGTTCCCATGCTGTGGCCATTCTGGTAGGTGATGCTATTCCTGCTGCTGCTGCCACTCTGGTGGCCCTTGCTGGTTCAGCTCCCATTGCCACTGCTGTTGTCAAGTCAGTTGGTCCAGCTGATGTGGATGCAGCCCCTGTGATGCCCTTTTTCTCATTGAAGGTCTTCATTGTCCTCTGTTGACCTTCAATAAACCTTTGATCCCCTGTCCTGTCTGACTTTGACCATGCCACCACAAATCCCCACAGAAAGGCATTGGCCTGGAAAATGGCCTGCACATCTTCTGTGAGAACCTCTTTTTGCCACCCAAATAATGTTTTCTACAATTTATAAGTGCATAGTTGGTCTGATAGCATGCCGATCCACTCACAAGCACTGATTTTCTTTCCTTCATCACAGTGGTGATACTTCCATCCCAAAGTCCAATGCAGATGGCCTGTTTGATCTTGATGATCTTGCTGATGACTTGGTTGCATGTAATGTTCATAATGGATGATAGGCCAGCTGCAGCAGTGGGGTCAATATTGATATGAAAAAGAGTGAAATGCTGAAGATCAACAATCATGTGTTGTTGATCCCTATACAATCAATATATATAAACAAAGCAGCATTCCCATTTTGAAACTCAAACCTGGCTTTTTGAGTATGCTGAAATTTGGTAGCTGGATAGCCTTAAGCTAGCTTGGCTTTTCTTGTTGAGGAGGTTGATGTGATGTACATAATAGTGTTTTTTATTCATTTTTAATGTGTGATTGATCCCTGATTAAAACAGTTATGATTCCAGTTACCCACCAGGCAATGGAGGCCTATTCCAAAAAGGTTGAATTCAATGTGCACATGGCACATGGGGGGGTAAAATGTTTTTCTTCTCAAAGTCTCATTGCCAGCAACCTAGCCCTGATGGCATCCTTGGGCCAATGCCAGCTTGGCCAATATGCCATGTACTGGAACCTCATGAATGCCCTTCCTACAGCAGCCCAGATCAGTGCCATCTGTGTGATCCACATAATGAGTGGGAGCAGCACTTACCATATCGACCAGGACCTCAGCAGATATACTCACCCGAATGTTTTTCAGGCGGACCTGTCTCCTGGCCCCCTACCTCACCTGGATATAAAGATGCTGAGAGAATTCCACAGGTTCCATCACACCATTCTTGAAAGGACTGCCCAGGACATGAGCATAGATACTCTCCTGAGATGTCATCCTGTTGGCCGATGCCATGTACTGAAACCTAACGAACACTTTTCCTACCACAGCCCAGATTGGTGCCATCCATGTGATCTGCATGATGAGCAGGAGTGGCACTCACCATATCAACCAGGACCTCAGCAGGTATACTCACCTGAATGTTTTTCAGACAGACCTGCCTTCTAGCCCCCCACCTCACTGGTTATTCAAAAATATGGGCCAAGATTCCAAATGGTCCTAGTAATGCATACAGCATTGGGCACAATATTGGCATTCCTTTGGCCAGATCGGTTGGAAGTCCATTTGGAAATGCATTGTTTGGCAATGCATTGGGCAGGTGAAGGATTATTCAAATCATTAGGATAGTGCACAGGAGGCACACTCCTATCACTTACTTTGATTTCTTCTGCAAATCTTACTATTGATGTTCTTTGTCTTCTACTGAGACACATATAGTAAATTTACTGTGCAAAGTTTACTCTTCTTCTCCCAACAACCTGTATAGAGACAGCTTCTTGCTGAGCAAGGTGATCAGCTATTCTGCAGGCATGTCGGGCCAATGTCTGTCTCTGATTCTTAATTTGAGATGATGGGGGGGTCATCTGTTCAAATGTATTTTTCACAGGGGTCTGACCATCACCAAATAATCCTACCGCTGCCGATTCTATGTCTGCTGATTGCACTGTTGCCGATTGTATGTGTGGTGATCCTACTGCTGCCAATTGTCTGTGTGCCGATCCTACTGCTGCCAATTGTCTGTGTGTTAATTCTACCGCTGCCAATTGTCTGTGTGCTGATGATGATACTCAACCTGGAAACCTAACAAAAACCTGTTAAAAGGCTTAGGAAGTATAACACAGGCTAGAAGAAGGGTGTGAGTTGGTTTTAAATGTCACCGCTGATATCCAAACATTGTGTTTAATGACATGAAATAGTAAGGGATGTGGCGAATAGTCTTTTAGAAGTGTACGAAGAAGTTCAAAATAGTTTGAAATAGGTTTGAAGATGTGTGAAATAGTTCGAATAAGTTCAAAGATGTGTGAAGTAGTTCAAATAAGTTTGAAGAGGTTTGAGGTATATCGAGGAATGAGTTTAGCAAATGTGATGTGTTTTTTGAATGGCAATAGGTGATGGGCGATGAGTCTAGAGACTAATACAAAAGTTCGAAGAAGTTTACAATATTTCACAGAACTTAGTGATATGACGTGAAGATAAGACCCAAGAGAATGGCTCTTAAGTCAGACGATAAGTGAGAGGGTAACTTATGCTCTGTTCCCCATAGCTTTGCTTGTTGTTCTAAGTAACTAATACAAGTCTATATACAAATTAAAGAAATAGTACTAAAAAGGAAATAATAACAAATGTAGAACACGAGGCAGTATGCACAGCAATAAAGGTATTGTAAAACATAAAACAAATGAGAAACGATAATAAATGAAATGTAAATTGTCCCAGTATAGTAAAAGTTCTTGTTCTATTGCTCTAATATATCATTGAAATATAAAAACACACTTATTGCATTCTAAGTCTCTTGTAGTCTCTCCTCGTGTCCGGCAGTGCCTGATATGTGACAAAATGGCTCACTCTGGCTGAGCAGTGCAAGTCGAAATGGTTTCAAAACAGCTATACGGCAGCCGATGTCATTCAAAATGCTGCAAAGTCATTCGAAGTGTTCGAAGTGTCACAAAATTGTTTGAAGTCATTTGAAGTCATTTGAAATAGTGCAAAATAGTTTGAAATTGATTCGAATTCGATTTCATGGTGTTTGTAGTGATTCAGAGTACATGTCATAATGTGTCAATACAGTTAGATTCTTCTCCAGACCTTATAGCATGTAGTGGACCTATCACTGATCCTACCACTACTGATGGTCTGTCTGCTGATCCTACTGCTGCTGATTGTATGTGTGGTGATCCTACCACTGCCAATTGTCTGTCTGCTGATCCTACCGCTGCTGATTCTACCATTGCTGATTCTGATGCCAATCCAACTATTGACAGTTCTGATGCCTTCATCCTTGCCCTTGCAATAGAATCCTCTGTCTGAGGTTGCCTGGACAGTTGGTGAGGTTTAGGTCATTGCAATCTTTCTTGAGTTGATGTGGTGTTGCCTTCCAACAGTGATGGATCAAGTGAGCATGGGGCATCATTTACATTGTCATTTAAAGGTGATATGGGTGTGATGGACTTCTTGTAAATGTGTTGAGGAATGACATACTCTGGTTCACCATCACCTGGACCATTAATTGGCTGTGGTCAAGTCACACCAGCTGTGTAGAGTATGTCCATTGTCATTTGATTGATTTGCACATAGCTCAACTGAGCTGCAGAACATGGTCAAAGAAGTCTTCTATGATGCTCTTGTGCATGTTCTATGGGTCTCTGAATTTGAACCTTCCTGGGAGATATTCAGGATTGATGAATAAAGAGGTTCAGTCAGCAATTACTTTGAATGGGATATCGCGACTACAACCATTGTTGGCTAGTTCTGCATGGAGATAAGTAATGGTTTGTAGCATGAGAAGTCATCATACTGTAATGCTTTCCAACATACAACATAAACCATTGCTCCAGCTCTTTTTTCTTGTATTGTGATTCTGTTTATGGTGTGGGCAGGATGGGGAACCCATTCTGAGTCATCAGCACTCGGGTTTGTGGTGTGGTGGTGTTAGGTTGCATTGCTGACCTTGAGGCAACATCTGATGTATGTAAAGCCTTGACATAACTCATGAGGTTCTGTTTGAGCTCTGTGATATGATCATGATAGGTGTCCAGAAATAATCATGCAGGGGTAGCCATTAAAGAGGCAACATTTTCATGACTGTAATCGGCATTGGCATTGGCACCACAATTAAAGATTCAATTGATGCATCAACAACCATCAAACTATTAGGTGCAGTATGGGCTGTAAATGTCACAGACAGCACTCCCATTTTTAACCAGTGTTGTTGGGCACTCTCCTCCACACCCTTACACAGGTTTTTCTCTGCTAGTCTGTAAAATGTCAGTTACTATCGGCATCAGCAGCAGCAATGGCATTAACTTACCTTCACTTTGTCTGCTCAGGATAATCTTCCTGCATCATTTTATCCTGCTCAGTTTAAAGGATTACCTTTTTTTCTGCAGTCATGTTGTTAAAAACACTTCCAATGACTGACAGTCACATCTGAAACCATCCAGGTGTACTTGTGGTGGCATTCTCAATACCTAGCAGGTTTCCTATCTCTTTCAAAACTCGATCCTGGTATAAGGCCCGAATGGCTTCTGATCACTTGACTTTGAAGTTGTTTGATTTGTGTGAGTAGCCCTTCATCATTTGCCAGTTGTTCAAAAGCCAGGTTGTCAGTTCCTGGTGATGTGATCAAAAATAGAACCTTCACATGCTTCAAGTTGATGGTTCACCTTGACATGTAGGAAAATCTCCTCTTCATCTATTGGGGCCCTCTTAATTGACACCCAGTAATTGAATATGGCAGGGAGAATGTCACACTTGAGTATTTGCAACTGGCCAGCTTTTGATTCCTGTGATTGGAATGCATCTCTATAAGGCTCGATGATCCTCCACTCTTCGACCATATATCTCCCCTTGTGATACTGTCTCACACCCAGGTTTCCTGATGGCTCAGGCAGCATTGGAGGGGGATTGATGTGGAGGAAAGAATAATTCTTGTTATCATCAGGCATAACATATTATCAGAATGAGGATAACACAAGGATCACATGAGGCCAATAGTACAATAAATAGTCCATCACTGCAATCAATTCCCCCCAATCATTGTGAGCCTGACAAGAGCTCCTTACAAGAGAAAGAGAAGATCAAAGAAAAATGCACCCCTGCATGAGGACTATGATGATGCAGTCAATACTGTTACACATGTAGAAGTTGAGGTCAACACGAGACATGGACCAAAAACAAAGCGTATCAAGGTTCTCTTGCCTCTGGTTACAGAAGAACATGGTGAATTGAATTCAGCTGGTATCCATGACAATCCAGGTCTTGCTCCAGAATGGGATATGCAAGAACCTCAGGTGGCTGATGAGCCAGTTTGGCTATGGATCGGCATGGTCAGTTTCTGACATGGATTGACTTATTGAGGCTTATATACAACTAATAGAGACAGAAGGACTATGTATTGCAGTTTGTGGGATGAGTGGATGAATTGCTGCAAGCATCCCTGGCTCAGCAGGCATGGTCCATCAACAAACAAGTTTGCAACCACTGTCAACTGAATAAATGGGCAATTTGGAGAGGTGTTGATTGTTCACTAGGAAGCACACTTTGCTGGACATGTATGCACATAACATACAGGCAGAGTCCCTTCCATCACATTGAATGCTGGACTGGCATGCACTTCTTCTGCGCTGAGTTATGGGAGGTTGGCATGTACCTTTTGGTCCAGCACCAGACAGATCAGCCAATTTGCAATGCTCTTAACTTTTAACTGAAATATCTGGAGACATTTGAAGAGATGAAGGATAAAGCCAAGGCAGAGTCAGCCAATTATTACTTGGTGATAAGGCTCCCTATCACCCTGCACTCATACTACAGCATTTTTCGTGATTGTGTGCACCACTTGGACATCTTCTACTCACTTTGCACAGTGCACTTTTGTGTGCCTTCATGCACTTTCGCATGCCCAAATGCACTCTTGTATGCTCCAGTGTGCTCCAGTGTGCTCCAGTGTGCTCCAGTGCACTTTTGTGTGCCTTCATGCGCTTTTGCATGCCCAAATGCACTCTCGTATGCTCCAGTGCACTCTCGTATGCTCCAGTGCACTCTCGTATGCTCCAGTGCACTCTCGTATGCTCCAGTGCACTCTCGTATGCTCCAGTGCACTCTCGTATGCTCCAGTGCACTCTCGTATGCTCCAGTGCACTCTCGTATGCTCCAGTGCACTCTCGTATGCTCCAGTGCACTCTCGTATGCTCTAGTGCACTCTCGTATGCTCCAGTGCACTCTCGTATGCTCCAGTGCACTCTCGTATGCTCCAGTGCACTCTCGTATGCTCCAGTGCAGCTCTGTGCACATTTGTGCACCTTTGACTGTTCAGGTGCACTTTTGTGTGCTTTTTACATTTCTACTGTGCTTTTGGATCCCCCATAGCTGCCTTCTGTTGTGTGCCCTAAATGCGCCCTGTTACACTTTAAACTGCCTGCGTGCACCCCCCCCACACTCCTTATCTGCCTTCACAGTTATTGCGTGCTCGGTGCACCTTTGTGCACTCCTTTTATGCTTCACCTGCAACTCACATTCTCTGCTGCACACTTATTGCACAATCCCTATCACACACACAACAATCCACCACACCAATTGCATTGTGCATTGCAGCTTCCAGCTTACTTGCTCATTTATTTGAGGCACACCACGATTCCAACATGAGTGAACTGCACATTCTCACCTAATCAGGTGCTTTGCACCTATTTGGCATTGGACTGTGTGCACTTGGGCACTTTCACATAATCCTGGCACTTTGGCACTATTTGGCCTCACACAGCATCTCCTTATAGTTCTCCTGCATTTCCAATTGGCATCACCTTATCTGGTAACCAGCACAGGTTGGTCATGTCATTATTACTAAGGTGCAGCACGCTGATAGGTCCACTATGTGCTTTAAGGTCTGGAGAACATTTCCACTCATATCAAGACATTATGACACACACTCTGAATCACTACAAATGCCACGAAATCGACTTCGAATTATTTTCGCATGATTTCGCACTATTTCGGACAACTTCGAATGCTTTTGAACTATTTTGCGACACTTTGAATGACTTCGCAGCACTTCAAACGATATCGGCCATCATATAGTGTCTTGAAACACTTTCAATACATGCTGCACATCCAGAACAAGTTATTCTGTCACATATCGAGCACTACTGGACATGAGGAGAGATTACAAGAGAGTTAGAATGCGATAAGTGCATTCTTGTGTTTCATTGAAGTACTTTTACTATATGGGAACACTGTATGTTTCATCATTTATTATTTCTCATTTGTTTCATGATCTACAAGTCCTCATTGTTTGATATATTTGCCTCATGTTTTACACATGTTTTTATTTCCTTTTTAGTACTATCTCTTCATTTTGTATATAGACTTGTATTAGTTAGTTAGAACAACAATAGAACAATGTGGAACAGCACAAGTTACCATCTTGCTATCATCAGATTTAAGAGTCATTCTCTTGAGTCTTAGTTCACATCGTATCTCTAAGTTCTGCGAAATATTGCGAACTTCCTTGAAACTATCATATTCGCTCTACATTTTATCGCCCATCACCTATCGCCATTTGACAAGCACTTCACATTCATTAAATTCACTCTTCGATATACCTCGAACCCTTTCGAACTTATTCGAACTTATTTGGACTACTTCGCATGACTTCAAACCTCTTCGAACCTTTTTTGAATCTATTTTGCACATCTTTGAACCTCTTTCAAACTCTTTCAAATGACCTCGTACACTCTTACAGATTATTTGAACCATCACTTATTATTTCGTGTTGCTAAACACATTGTTTTGGTCTCAGCAGTGATATTTAGTACCAACTCGTACCCTTCCTCTGACTCGTGTTATACCATCTGAAGCCATTTAGTAGGTTTTGTTTGGGTTTCCAGATTGAGTATCATCAACATGACACATAACACTGAAGCAGATTAATTGGGAAGAGCGCATGGGACCTAGAGTGCACCAAAAATAGTGCATCACACCGGAACAGTTGGGTATTGGGCTATGGCGTGCACAAATCTTATTGGCTGAGGCAGCAGCATAGTGTGGTCGGGTTTAGATGGGCGAATGGAAGTGCTTGTGGGTAGCACATGGTGCTTTCTATTTTTACACTTTATTTTACCATTTTTATCACATAAGCCATTTGTACATAGTAGGCAGACAGATAGAGAATCCAGAGGATCTTTCCCCCCCTCATAGTTCATAGCTCAGTCAGCATCGCACATAGTCTGTGCACCAGCATTCAGTCCGTGTGCCTTTGTAGTGTGCCTTTCGTATCGCTGCATTTGCATATTGTTTGCGTCCCCTCATCGTATTGCTGCATTTCGTCCCTGCATTGCATCCTTCATCCTCATTTGTGCACTTGTGCAGTGCACCCTTCATATAGCTGCATTTGGCACACCATTTGTGCCTTTTTCTGCCCATTGCACTCTCATCCCATTTGTGCCCCCAACCTGTGCGTCACCTTCCCAGCACATCCCAGTGCTGCCCTCATAACACTACACCTCCCACTTTCATCCCCCTCATCATTGTGCACTTTTGCACTCCCGTTGCACATTTTTCCACACTGTGCATTTTTGCCCCTTTGCATTGTGCACTTTTCTGCTATTGCGCATATCTTCCCTTTAGTGTACACAACTAGTGTGCACATTGAAAACCACTGTACCAGCCTCTTCATAGTCTCTGTGCCCCGAAGGACGATCTGAGGCCCTCTAAGTGAACCTCCTCACCCTGAGCACACCTGCAGTTGTAGGTTTAGTGTTCACCCCTTCTGTTGAGACTCTGCACCAAGTACCAACTGAACACATCATCGGTAATAGCAATGGCATCAGCAACAGCAATGGCTCAACATCATGAGTTGGCATCAAGAATGACAGAGAGTACAGCAGATGATGAGACTGGGGCTGATGCAGCCTTTTTTAATCATCTTGATGCCCTTTGGAATCAAGAAAATGGCAATAATAATGTTAATGACAGCTTACAAGACTTCTTTGATGGTGATGATGAACATGAAGTTGAACTTGCTGATGAAGACATCCATGGGTTTTAACCATATTTGCCTGAATAATGCATGAGGACCAATGCCCAGGCAACAACCATACTAGCAACTGCTGATCCTGAGCTGACCACTGCACTGCCGATTGCTGATGCCTTGAGCAACAGCTATATCCATGTGGTGCATATGAATGGAATACATCATTTAGCAATGGTTACCTGCCAGTGTCAGAGAGAACACCAAATTCCCTTGGACCAAGTAACCAGTAACTTGCTCCCGACCAGCTTCACCAAAATATGCACTCTTTTTACTGTGCAGGTTCTAGACTATTTTTGGCTCTGTAATCTGGAATTGAAGACATTGGCCTATCAGTTTTACCAGCTGATTCAATGCATAACATTGCTGATGAGGCCTGCCAAAGTGGTCAACCTCTACCATGAGCTTTGGCACATGTCCCACTTATGGTGTTGGATGAAAAGATTGAAGTGGGCAGGGTATGGACACAATTCAAAAGATCCATTAAATTCTAAACCAGGATCACTTGCCAATTACTGTCCAGCCTCTCCTCAAGCAGGCATAAATATACCAGAAAATTGGAAGGACAATATGAAGTGGTGGGTGACTAAATACCATGATTATACAAGTTGCATCTGAAATGATACTATGGCTCTCAGATTTGTTTTTAAATGCATATTCATGGCCAACGGCAATTTCAAAGCTGACCATGTCCAGCAGAAAAACTCCAATGCTGATGTATGGCTATGGGATGGAGCTGGGATGGCATCAAATCAAACTGAATATAAGCAATTCCTCCAAGCTGCCATAGAACGATTCATGGTAGGTACACTTCACTTCACAGTAGCTGATGCTGTAACTGCTGCCAGTGCCACTCCCAATGCTGGTTTTGACTGGGATACACAGGTTTTTAGAAGGCTCCATGTGAAAATAAATTCTGAGCCATTGCAAATGCTTTTTTGGCATCAAAGGCATGTGATAGGACTGGAGGAGTGGCCATTGCATGTGCACAGCATGGCTGTTATGCACCCAATGCACTAGTAGACCTGTTTCAGGGAGAACAGCAAAAGAATGTCAATTTTGCTTTCCTTCAAGCCCTGAAAACCACCAGGGTTGACCGTCAACAGAGAGTGATGCTCATTTATGACATTGTCTACCAATACATCATCCACATTCAGGAGCATATTGGTGCACATCTGCCAGCCAGCTTGAGCATTGACCAGGCCATTGGGCTTTTGCATGTTTATGGCCACAAGGATGAATGCTTTTTTTTGATATGCTCCATCTTTTATTTCAGGGTCTGGCATTGTAGCAGGGAAAATACTCAAGTCTTTGTGGTCATTGCTAAATTCCATTTCCCCAACAGTCAGAACAGTGATGTTGCCACATCGGGCTGAAATGCTTGATGATCATGCTACAGATTCAAATCACAAGAAAATGCTCAGCATGACAGTCACACTGTGCTCAAAATCTCAAGAAGCCCTTGAGATATCCACACAGCTTGGCAAGCACCATGCAGAATTGACAGCAGCTTTTGGTCAACAGGCAGTCGAATGATGGGAAGATGAAGTCACCACAGCAGAAATGCTAAGGCTAACAGATGTCAGGGTAATAGATATGTATGCCACTCAGGGATCGCAACTGATGTTGGGAATGGGAATGGGACCAGGACTAGGAGCAGAATTGGGAGCAGCATCGGGAATAGTCATAGCATTGACACTCATTCAATCAGCAGTTGAGCAGTGGATTGATTTCACTATTGTTTTTGAAAAATGCAGTGGGTCATACTTCCTACCAAGATTTATGTATCACAATCCCTCATTGATCTGCACCAGGATTCAATTATGAGACAAAGTCCATCAACTTGGTAAAGCACCTCATGCTTCTGACACACAAGCTGTTGAATGGGAAAGAGAAGCTCTCACATCTCATATGGTAACCTTAACAGATTTACAAAATGCTGCCAACATTGCTAAGTATGACATTGTTTCCTTCTGAATCACCCATGACAATGAAGCCAAATTTGAGAACTTTGATGACATAGAACCCTTTGATGAAGAGACTCCTGCTTCATCTCTTCTGGCTGACACAAACACTATTCCAGTTGAGGAGCAACAAGTATACCTCCCACATGATGGAGAACTTGCTAATGTGGAAATTAACCTCAGGAAGAACCAGGCAAGTAAACTGCTGCATCAGTTGCAGGAGCTTGTTGCTGACAAATCATTTCAACATTTACACATCATCCGAGCGGCCCCAAAAAAGGGAGTTTGCACCCGAGCATGAGCCATTGTCCAGGATGTGGTTAACAAAATTGCCTTGCATGCCCAAATGTATAACTATTGCTGAAGCCAACTGGTGGCACTAAATTGTGATGCTGAGACATCAAGTATGTTTCAGCGGTTAATGAAGGATGACCTCAATGCTAGCACAGCTATTCTAAAGCCAAATGCACCAGGCTCCACTAATCTTCACCTGTTTTAAATTTGGCATAATGCCCACAATTGAACTGGTGTCATTACTGAACAGCACAGCAATGCTGATGCTGATGCCACTCGATTCTGGGAATGTAAATGTATTTTGTGGCCACCTATATTCATTACACTAACAGTTTTATTAGTCAGGAGAGTACACTGGCTTCAATCATGGGCTCAGAGAAATAGAAGGAGGGAGGAATTTCTACTGGTCACATATGAAATGCAGTGGACTGTGCAATATTTCATCTATCACAGCCAATGGTGGCAGTCAGCCTCACAGTCCAAGAATACCTTTCCTGGCCCACTAACCTATGCTAATCACCAGCAGGCTTTCTGGCAAGAATTAGCATTGAGGGCTGACAATGCATTTAGATCAGCAAATGCTGATTATATCTCCCCTATATGACCAAAACATTCTGTATTATGTAAACACAATTATCTTGATCAGAATCCACCATCTTGCAAGGGCAAGAGAAAAAGCATTAGCAGTGGAATCAGTAACAGTGGAATCGGCAATGTGGGAATCTACAACAAAGGGATCAGCAATGGGGGGATTGGTAACAGTGAGATTGGCAATGGGGCCAAATATTGCCAAATAAATAATCCTTCATTGATAGATCTCTGATCACTGATTAAACACAATAGTGTTATCATCTCTCTTCCTACATCCATCCCTCTACAATGAGCAATCAGGAAGAAAGCCAGGCAGATATTCCTGATGGCTATGTCCCTATCCAAAGTGACAATGAGCAGCACTATCTTGTACCCTGTTTTATGATTCTGGCTACCCACCAGGTGATGGAGGCCTATCGAAAGAAAGTAGAATTTAAAGTGCATATGGCACATGGGGGGGTAAGATTTCCTTCAATTCAAATGACATTACCAGTGGCCAATGCTGTGCCTTTGGCTGATGCCATGCCCTTTGCCAATGGCATATTTCCTTCTGATGCTCTATCATCTCACTGATCATCATTTTGCAGTCTGAAAACATGACCAATCAACTGTACTATCTGTTGGCCCAAAACTAGCTCATGCTACTGGCCAACCAAGTAAGTGTCATGGTCCTCATTTGTGTAACTATAGTTGATCCTGTTGCAGACATTGACAGACAGGGAGCTGTTGAACTGCCATGCTGAAGTGAAAGCCCTGCAAAACCAGCTTGGCACATCATATAAGGATGCCAATTATTGTCTCTACATGGCCAAGGTCAAAAAGCTGGAACAACAGGATGTGACCTTAAAGACATATGCAACCTTGAAGGAAAGGATGGAGTTTAATCTGGAATCATTTAAATGCAGGTTCTCAGAGATTCCAATCAGACTGTTGTTCCATGAGCATGACAATGATGCCGATCCCCCTGCCAATTCTCAATATAATGCCAAGGCCATGATATTCTTATTGTATCTACATTGAACATTGCTTTGTGTGCTGTATCTAATTATTAAATATTGCTGGTACCTGTTTGCGAATGCTGGAATGCTCAATGCTGACCCCAGCCCTGATGTTTGCCAATGCTGATGCACTTTTTGTGCTAATGCCCTGTTTAAGGCCGATGCCTATTCTGATGCCCAATGCTGCTGATGCCAATGCTGTTGACCAATGCTAATGCCTGTGTTGGCCAATCAATTCATTGGTTAAGATGTTTGTACAACAACTTACCTGTTGTATTGATGAAATAGTGCAATCCCAGGTGCCTAATGCTGATGCTGCTGCTGCCCTATTGGGTTGCTGACTGGTATGCCAACCCAATTTTGCAAGCCTGCACACTGCAATAAATGAATTATTGCATAAACATGGCTTTTACTGAATTTATCATACACCAATTTGCATGCAGAATCCATACAGACTACACATGAATTACTATATAAATGAGATTAATTTCCAATCAGCCATACCTGTAATGCCGATCTTGATTCTGATGCTGGTAAGGCCACTGCCACTGCCATTCCCATTGCCATTGCTGTTGCCTGAAACTATTTCATAGGCTACTGATGTCTGTACTAAATGTATTACTCTTCGGTCTAACAACCATTGTAATAATGTATTCATTTGTTACTATGGTAGGTACACATATATAGATTAGAGCATTTGACAGCATCCACTGAACCTGTATCATTCAATACATTGTATATGTTCGAGAGACCATATTATTCGATACATTGTAGCTTACCTATGTGAGTATATGTGATAGACCCAAAAATCAAATAGCAAGCTAAAAATAGCAAAAGAGTAGAAATAGGCAGATCAAGCTATGGAATGACAAGGGGTCCTGCCTCTAAGAATAGAACTGTCAATATGTACCAACATGGAAAAAACCAAAATATAGTCATAAAATAGGAATAAAATCATAGAAAATCATAGAAAAGGCAGAATAGGGTGAAATAAAATATATATGAATGCAGAAAATTGCCCAGATGCCTGGGGTGCCTTCCTTTTTCCTTACATTACCCCCAATCTATGATGCATCACCTCAATGCATTCAAAACTGTATTTGCCCAAAGTCAGACACTTGGATGCACTGAGGTGCAGAGAAATGTTGCCAGTGGAGCTCTCTGACCAGTCATGGGGCATTCACATTGGACTCTGTGACCCAGGAGTTCTCCTCATACCCATAACCCTTCCAGTATACCAGGTATTTGAGTTTACCTCGACATAAGCAGCTGTCTAAGATGGACTCGATCTCATACTGAGGCTCGCCTTCGATGACTGTAGGCAGTGGGGGAGGTTGTGTCACGCATCCAGGGAATGGATCTGTGGGGGCAGGCAGCAGCTTTATGACATGGAAGACAGAGTGGAGTCTGGACATTGACTGTGGTAGCCATAGGCAGTAGGCATGTGACCTGACATGTCTAGTGATAAGGAACAGTTCAAGAAAGTGGTGGGCAAGTTTCTTGGATGGACACATGGTGGAAATGTCACTAGAGTCGAGATAGACATGATCACCAACCTTATATGTGGGTGTGGGTGAGTGGTGCTGGTTGTAGAAGCATGCCATGTTATCCTTCACTTTGGCCAAAGCTGACTTCACCTCCTCCAAGGTGTCCTTCATCTGCTCTGTGAACTCATTTACCATCTCCAAGTGCAAGGGTGCTTGTCGAGGCTTGAAGCCCATGTGTGGGTGTCACCCTGTGTTGAGGAGAAAGGGAGTTTGTTGAGTGGAAGAGTGGACATGATTGTTGTATTCAAACTCAGCCATGGGGAGGAGATCTTCCCAATCATCCTGTTACTCATTGACAAAGATGCAGATGTACTGCTTCAGTTCTTGGTTGACTCGCTCTGTCTGTCTATCTGTCTGTGGGTGGTAGGTGGTTGAGGTGAGGAGTTTGATCCTCAGCAGGTGGTACAGCTCTTGGGTGAACTCTGCAATTAATTGTAGTCTTCGGTCGCAGAGGAATGTGCCAGACAGTCCATGGAACTTCCACACATGGTGCAAATAGAGTTGAGCCACTCCAAGTGCAGTGACAGTCATATGAGTGGAGATGAAATGAGTTTGCTTTCCAGCAGAGTTGACTGTGCACATTACCACATCAAACCCATTGAACTCCAGTAGTTCCACCACAAAGTCCACACTGACAATGTCCCAATGATTCTCTGGGACTGGAAGGGGGTGTAACTCACCCATGGGCTTGCACTGTGAAGTCTTGGTGCATAAGCAGAGATCACAGGTATGGCAGTACTGACCAATGACTCAAGACATCTGAAGCCACCAATAATTCCATGATATGAGCTCCAGTGTCTTCCAATGTCCAGGGTGGCCAGCAATGAGTGAGTTGTGGTGCTGAGAGATAAGTCATCATCAAAGCTGGGGATCATTTAGGGACATAGATGTGGTCACAGAAGTATAGAATGTCATCCTTTTCTGCCCACTCTGCTGCATGAAGCAAAGCAGTGGATCCCTTTCTCAGCTTTTTCACTGCCAGAGCCACAGGATCCTCATGTAAACCACTATGGTTCGCATGACAAATGTCATGTAGAATACTGCACTCCTTGTTGAATTAAATCTGCACACGTGGCACCTATTCTGTGCCTCAGTGTAAGAATCCTTAAAACACATATATATGTAAATACATGTATACAAATATGTCATAATGACATGTGGACAGGAACCATGTGGTACACCGCCCTTTTCTCTACCCCACTGAGCCTTATGTGACCTGAGCCTCACATGACCATGTAGGCTCTCTAGGTATATAAGTATGCTGTACCTCTACCTAGCAATACAGAGAGTTCTATGCCCTCTAACCTAAGTTACTTAGCACACTAACCAACTCAACAGGTAAGTAGTAAAATCTGTGAGCACTCTACACTGTGCATAGCGCGCTGCTCAACAGGTTATGGGCCCTGGAAGCGACGTTGCACAGCTATGAGCTCCTCGGAGCTCTAGTTGGAAGGAGTTGTACTGTAGCCCCTCGGGGCTCCAACTCACACATTGTGCACAGGTCTTACTACTGATGTGCTTCACTGCGCTGAGCACCTCATTGCTTTTGTGATGGGGTTAGCCTCCCTCTGACATGCGCCCTTTTGGTGCTCATCATGTGCTAAACAAAAGTACTCTGACGGAGTGCTAAGTTTTGCATCTGGCATCTCTAATTTAAGAGCAAGTGACTGATTTGGTGCTTTTATTAGCTCAAATCTTAAAAATGTCCTCCTCGCTTGATAAACTCATCTCCTTGTTTGATGGCTCCAGCTACAAGGCCTGGGCTGAAAGTATGAAGGCATGGCTTATGTCACAAGGCCTTTGGGAAGTTGCCTCTGGCGCTGAAACAGTGCCAGAAGCAGCTGATGTTGCTGCATGTAAGGTGTGGAATCGGGAGAATGATCAGGCATATGGAGCTATCTTGCTCTACCTATCTCCTTCCATCAGATCCAGATCTGGATCTGCAACAGGACTTGCTAGTGCCCTGTGGCAAGCCCTGCAGGCCAATTTCAGCCAAGAAGAGCCTTTTCAGATATTTGCAGACTTTAAATCTGTGATCTCGATCAGAGTCCCAGCACAAAACCCTGTGCCAATAATGGCTCAGATCTCTGAGAGATACCAGTGGCTAACTGCCAATGGTGTCAACATCCCTGAGATAGTTCAGGCCTTATTACTCCTTTCAGCATTGCCAAAGGAGTACAATTCTTTATCTTCCACCATCTTATCCACAACCAGTATGACCAGTCTCTCCTACACTGTAGTGAGGGACCATGTGATGGCAGAAGCCTCCCGTCGAGCTGCCTTTGCATGCTCTGGGGAAATGGCGAAGAAGCTGTCAGCTGTCAAGAGAAAGGGCAGCGACCCTAAGTGGAAAGGGAAGGGATCAGAGAAATCCAGTGAGAAGTCATCCGAGCCTTTGGGCTCTGACTCGAAGAAAAAGCATAGGTCTGGCAAGGCTGCCAGGGAAAAGCATGAGAAAAAGGAATCTCACAGCCACCTCACCTCTGTTATGGTCAGATAACTCCTAGATCAAAATGTAATCGAAGCTCGTGAGCAACGATGTTCAGAGAGTTTTCAGGATTCACCGGGGCTCGTAAGCGACGGTTGAGCAAGCTTAGATCACGACTCGGTAGGAGTTGTAGAGAAGACTAGGTCAAGCTAGTTGACCAGTCGTATATTCGTAGCATTAAATAGTACAAGCGGGATCGAGAACAATAAGGATGGTAAAGACAATAAAGACAATAGAAACAATAGGCATCCGCAGTACACTACAATAGCGTGAGAAGGTAAAAGGCACAGAGTGAAGAACGCGTCGCCGAGACAAAAGAGTAAAGGACAATAATGTGGGATGTACGTGATATAAGACAATAAGAAAATGAATTCTTCCCATCTGCGCAGTTCTCTCGTAACATTAGCTTCCCCTCAATGTTTCGAGTCCCATTCGAAACTAAGGCCTGATCGTCCGCATTGGGTCGAAAGATGCCCCGTCGCTGGTCGTCGTGGTGAATGTAGAGAAGGAGGTGGGAGTCGGGGTATCGTGGCCATAAACCTGAGTCAGCAGCTCGATGTCTCCCCCTCCAGTGAAACGAACCGAGGTCCCCGTGAGGATGGAGGTGAGTCGAGGGAGTTGTGGGGCGGTGACGATTTTGAATAAAATAAGCATATAACACACGAATATAATGAGAATTGACGTGCCGAATATGGCGCTGAGAGTGATGATGACATATAAGTTGTAGAGCATGGTGGCTAGCTCTAAGTCGTGCGGTGACATGGTGGAACGTCACGCGAGGCGTTATTCGGGCAGAGAAGCGCCGAGTGTTCCGGTCGCCACCATCGGCAGTGAGGGCACTGGTATTGAGGGCAGTGCGACGAAAAGTGCCCCACCTGAGCGCAGGTGAAGCAGATTGAGTTTCTCATCCACGGTGGTGCGGGCATGGGCTCGGGGGTGGTGGTTCGGGTGGGGTATGGCGTGGGTGCTCGTCTCGGTGGAGACTGTGAGTCGTAGGGTGGAAGAGGAGGATGTGGGGACGTGGACATCGGCGTTTCTTCTTCTTCGTCATCGAGTGGTTCTATAATAAAGATCTGTTGAGGCATGGGGACCCGTTCTCCGGGTCTGTATCGGAGCGCTTGCTCATCTAGACTTCTCATTAGTGGGAGCAAATTGAGGTAATATGCTTCCTTGGTCAATCGTCGAAATACCCGTTGGAGTCGGGAGATAGCCCTGTAGGTCTCGAAGAGGTTCTGGGTAGTGCTATGGAGGAGGGCTCGGTCTTGGGTCACGGATAATAATCTTTCTTTGTTTCTGATGCCGTCCGTATCTCGGACGAAACTGAGGATAAGCTCGAAAGTCCTGACAGGGTCAGGGTCGGGAGTGACATTCATAAAGAAATGAAGAGGGCGACTCATATTTGTGAGAGGTTGTGGGTGGTTCTGTATTCTCCCAATAATTCAGCTGCGTTCTTTAAGTGAATCGGTGGTTCCCAGGTATTCTCCGCTGAGCCGTACCCTTTCCACTTCACTAAGAACCGCATTCTCTTACCCATTCCCTTATGCGCCAAGATAGCCTCCACCTCGTGTTCAAGCTCTCCTTCGATCAGATCGGGTGTTGGAGGAAGCGGGTTCGGTCCGTGGGTGTCATTCTCCTTGAAACGTGAGAGTAAAGAAGCATGAAATACAGGGTGGATCCTCCACTGAGGGGGAAGCTTTAGTTCATAGACGTGAGATGAAATCACCCGCGTGATGGGGAAGGGTCCCTCTCGTCTAGGGGCGAGCTTCCTGGTTGGGTACCCTAGCTTCAAATTCCTCGAGTCAAGCCAGACTTTTTCTCCTACGGTGAATGGGCGGAATCCTCGTCCATTTCGCCCGATCATTACTTGTCGAGAGAGTTCATGGGCCGCTAGGGCCTCCCACCGTACATTTCCTAGTTCGGCTATCCGCTGTTCGGTAGCCGGTATGTTAGTCTTTAGATAGGTTGTGGGAATGGCTTTAGGATGTGCTCCCATCATCACGTAAAACGGGGTGTTTTTGATGGCCGAGTGGTGTTTCTGATTATGTGTGAACTCGGCGGTGGTGAGGTGGCTCTTCCATTGCGAAGGTTTGTTAGCACAGAAGATTCGGAGGTAGATTTCGAGTTCCTGATTCACCCTCTCAGTCTCCCCATCGGTTTGTGGGTGGTAGGCTGTGCTCATTGCTAGCCTTATTCCCAAGAGTCTTCCCAGTTCTTGAAAGGCCTTAGAGGCAAAGCGAGGATCTCGGTCGGATATGATCTTGTCCGGGAGGCCGAATCTCTTAAATACGTTATGTAAATAGAGGTCGGCCGCCCCTAGCGCGTCAATGCTCTTGTTGCAGGGGATGAAAATCACCCCCTTAGTAAGACCATGGTCTACCACGACCATGATTGTGTCAGATCCGTCGCTTATCGGGAGATCGGTAATGAAATCCATTGTTACTAGAGCGAACGGTCGTGTGGCATCAGATTTGATTGGAGATAGTCTGGGTGTTGTCGGGTGAGTGTTCACCTTCATCTGTTGGCAGGTTGCGCAGCCGTCGACGTAGTTCCAGATGAAGATGGTCATCCCTGGCCACCAGTAATCCCTTCGCACCAGTTCAAGAGTTTGGAATCGGCCGGGGTGTCCAGTAAGTAAATTGTCATGGTACTTTTCCACGATCTTCCTTCTTAGTTCTTTGTTGTCAGGGACGTAGCATCGGTCTTTGAAGAAGACCATCCCATCATCTTCCATCCTCCAGTCTTCTACCGCCGACTTGATCGGTGGCGTTCCTCCTTCTTTGATTGCTCTTACTATTTCTTTTAGTAAGTCATCTTTCATCATGCTTCTAGTTAGCACCTCTTTTAGTTCGGTGTCGATCGTCCATGCGAAGATCTCATCCTTGAGCAGGGTGATATCGTCGTTATCGTTGTCGATATCGGGGATGTGATCTCCCCTCCGTGATAAGGCATCGGACTGGACCATCATTTTCCCGGGGACATGTACTAATTTTAGGTTGAATTGCGACAGGAAGAGGCTCCACCTGGCCTGTCGTCGATTCAGTTTTCGTGCTGTCCTGAAATACATTAAGTTTTTATGATCCGACAAAATTGTAGTCGCGTGTTTTGATCCCTGGAGATAGTGTCTCCAGGTCTCGAGTGCCCGTATAATTCCCAATAATTCCCGATCGTAGATTTCGTAGTTTCGTTCAGTTGCCGTAAGGGAATGGGAGATATACCCACAAGGGTGCCAATCTCCGTTAGAGTCGGTTTGTTTCAGTACAGCGCCCGTCGCATATTTCGAAGTGTCGCTTTCGACCACGAATGGTTTCTCTGTGTCGGGCATCAGCAATACTGGTGCCTCGGAGAACTTCTTTTTCAATAAGTCGAACGCCCTTTGGCATTCGTCAGTCCACCCGAACGGCTGGTCTTTTCTTGTTAAGTCATTTAACGGCTTTGTGATCGCGGCGAAATTGCCGATGAATCTTCTGTAGAAGTTCCCGAAGCCCAGGAATGATCTAACTCCCTTTACGTTGGTCGGGGCTGGCCAGTCCCTTATTCCACTTAGTTTGGTGGGGTCCATAGCTAATTGGTTCGGTCGCAGGATCAAGCCAAGGAACTCGACTTCTTGCACGTCGAACTTAGACTTTTCCGGTTTCAGGTACAGATCGTTTTCCTTAAGCCGTGCCAGGACTCTCTTCGTTCTCTCCTCGTGTTCTTTTTTGTCTTTGGAGAAGATGAGAATGTCGTCCATATATATTACCAGCCAGCCCTCGTTCAGCATGTCTCTGAAGATGTCATTCATCATGGCCTGGAAGGTTGCCGGGGAGTTGCAGAGACCGAAAAACATAACCTTGGGCTCGAACAGCCCCTTGTTAGTTTTGAACGCTGCTTTCCATTCATCTCCCTTTTTGATCCTGACGTTGTGATAACCCCATCTGATGTCCAACTTGGTGAACCACTTTGCCCCTTTCAGTTTATCCAGCAGATCGCCGATTAATGGCAACGGGTAAGAGTTCTTGATGGTCCCCTCATTCAGATACCGATAGTCTTGGCACGGCCTGAGGGCATCTGAGTCCTTTTTTGCCACGAAGAAAAATGGCAATGCCATCGGAGATTTAGATGGGGTGATGTACCCTTTTCTCAGGTTATCGTCGATGAATTCATCTAGCTTCTTTTGTTCCGCCGGGGTGATCGGGTAGACCTTGCAGTCTTTGGGGATGAAGTCCGGCTTGAGTTCGATCGCGTGATCCCACAGCCTTGATTCGGGAAACCTCTCTGACGCTGCTTTTTCGAACATGCCTCGATACTCTTTATACTTGTCAGGGAGCAGATCGTCAAGTGATAGTTTCTCCTTGTCATCTTCCTTTTCATGAATGAGCCTCTGCGAGACGGAGGTCTTGGCTCGAATATGGGTGGTGTGTGAGAAGACGAATCTGCCTGTCGATCGAGATCGAGTGATGCGCGCAATGTGCCTGAGTTTCTGATAATTCGGGGGAATGTAGTCGTATTCGATGGTAAGGGGGGATTCTTTGGCCCTGAATACCCCGATCATCGGTTCCCCCCGGATGTAAGCGAACAAGGCGTCCGTTCCGTCATTGTTTCCGTTAAGCGATAAGCCGATGTTAGATTCATCCGGTGTGGAGATCGGTGGATCGATCTCGGAGCGGGTGTCCGTAGCCATGTCATTTGCCGTGTGTGATCCGTTTCCGTCCGGTTTGTCCGCGGTGCAAAGCCCTCTTGCGAGATGAACCGCCCCGAGTCTACTCTTCACGTACTCGGCGGCGGCGAGGTGGGTTTCTCCGAAGATCTCCCCAGCACTCCTTATAGGTAGCCTCCCGAGAGTCGGACTCAACGTTACTCTCGGTTCTAACGGCCCCTTGTCATCTATAGTAAGGCTTTGCTTACCGATTGTAGTCCGCGTTCGCTCGATCATAGTCCGGATTTTCTTCATGAGGGACCTTTCGGTCTGCCTGTCCGTGAGGGTCCCTTTCTCCCAATCAATGATAGGGTTGCGTCTCTGGAGCCACGTGTAGCCCAAGATCATCATCTCCTTTCCTAGCCCTGTGATCAGCATCACGATCTCCTCTTCCTTTCCCCCGATCTCGGTGTTAATTCGGACGTAGTGTGAGATCGTCCCATTTTTATTTAAGGTTCCATCGACGTTTTTGGCGAGGATTCTCCGGGCGAGTGGGAGTTTCTTTAGCCCGAGTTTTTGGACGACTCGGTGGTCTATGAAGGTTTCGCCCGCCCCTGAGTCGATCAGGGCGGGGATTTCGGCTTTTCCGTTGTCTAACAAGCAGTGAATGGGAATACGCATAGACTGATTGCTTACATCAGCTACGAGTACACTTGAGACAATAATTCTGGCGGGCTCTGCTGCTGATGCAGGCCGCCACTTTAAAAACCCTCCTCAACCATTAGGTCTAACACCTCCTCCTTCTGCTTCTCTTCTAGCTTGTTGATGAGCGCTCTGATTTTTGTATAATGTTCTCGAGACGTTTTCTTTGTCTCGATCTTCTTCTCTTCTTTCGCGGGTGGTTCTTTCCCGCCCTTGTGGTCGCTGGCCCTATGTCCTGTTTTATGACAAATGAAGCACTTCCCTTCCTTCATGTGCTTTACCCTTTCTGCGTAAGAGAGGCGCGTAGCGTCGATGTCCATGGCGTTGGGGTCCCTTGAAGAGCTGTTTGCTCCTCCTCCCCCTACCTTGCTATAGGTTCTTTCCTTTATTGCCCTGGCCCTTCTCAGGTGCCCTTCTGCTCTCGCCGCATGGGTATACCACCCTTCGATCGTATCGGGCGGGTTCTCCATGCTAAAGACTTTGTCGAGGACTTTGTTGTTAAGGCTGTCGACGAAGTATTCGATAAGTGTGGCATCTTCCTTGATTTTTGTTCGGTACGCAAGTGTCTTGAATTGTGCGATGTACTCGTCGACACCCCTTCCTCCCTGAGAGAGCGCCCGCAATTGGGTGCGCGCATTCCCTGCGTCGTCAATGGGAGAGAATGCTCCACGTACTTTGGCGATAAACTCTTGGAACGTGTCCCAAGGTTTAGATTCAATATATCTTTCTTCTAAATACGCCTGTTTCCAGGGCCCTGCCGTTCCCCCGTTCATGTACGACAGCATAAACAGGATCTTGTGCCTGTCGTCTGGGAATGCCGCTGCGTTTGCATCCACATAAGCTCCACACTCGAGGAGAAAGAGCATCGTCTTAGCTCTGTCCCCGGAGTAGTCAGTTGGAGCCCTCATTTTAATCTCGGCGGGGCGAGCGATGGGAGCGATGGGTGCGGTTGGAGCGGTGGGTGTCGATGGTGCTGCCATGATTCGTTTGGTCGGAAGAGGTCGGATAGTTCTTGTAAGAATTTCGTCGAATGATGTGTGCTGCCTAGACTGTAGTTTAGTCGGCAGAGTGAAGAATTAGCTTGACCTTTTGTTATGGTCAGATAACTCCTAGATCAAAATGTAATCGAAGCTCATGAGCAACGATGTTCAGAGAGTTTTCAGGATTCACCGGGGCTCGTAAGCGACGGTTGAGCAAGCTTAGATCATGACTCGGTAGGAGTTGTAGAGAAGACTAGGTCAAGCTAGTTGACCAGTCATATATTCGTAGCATTAAATAGTACAAGTGGGATCGAGAACAATAAGGACGGTAAAGACAATAAAGACAATAGAAACAATAGGCGTCTGCAGTACACTACAATAGCGTGAGAAGGTAAAAGGCGCAGAGTGAAGAACGCGTCGCCGAGACAAAAGAGTAAAGGACAATAACGTGGGACGTACGTGATATAAGACAATAAGAAAATGAATTCCCCCCATCTGTGCAGTTCTCTCGTAACAACCTCCACCAGTATGGTGGAGCCCTTCATGGTGCCTAGTGCACCTTATGCAGATGCAGTATGCTCTGCCCATGCTGCCATGACCATTAACAGTCAAGGCATCATTTCGAACAGACTGGCGCAGGCCAGCCCCTCTCACCTCCCACTGACGTTTGACCAAAATGTTCAAATGTCACGGCTACATGGGAAATCCATGTATTTCCGCACCACTGACCTGAGAAAGCAGCCTAATCAGCCCAAGTCAAAGGTCACTGGAACCTTCTCTCTCGGCCCCTCTGTGTACAAAGACTACCAGGTGGCCTTGGACCTGCTCACAGACATCGAAGTGCCTAAAATGGCCAAGAATCTTCAAATCATTGAAGAAGACCAGATGAGTAAGCAGGAAGGTAAGTGCCACTGGATGGAAACCCCTGAACCATTGGCTCGGATCGAGGAGGTTCCTGAAATAGAACCTGAGCCTGAGGATAATGATGATGAAGTCTCCCTCAGCTCCAAAATGACAGTCCCGGATCAATCGATCTGGGAAAGCATGGATAACATGCTTGCAGACGAGCCAATAGCCCCCTTCATGGGGGCTTATGATGAAATGCCAGTCCTTTTCCCTGACCATCGCATCATTGCTAACAATAGCTTGACAGCGATGAACTATTTGGGCCATTCCTGTAATATAGAGTGTTCTATAGAATTTTTAATAAATTATATTGTCGCTTGTGATGCAAAGGCCCTAATCAGGCCATGTGTGATGTGTGCCAGAAAGGAATGCAAACATGGTGCCCCTTAGACTTCACTGGTGAGATAAAAGACTTTGCCTCCTATGAGGATTTGCCTATGTCTGAGAAATGGCAGGTCAAGACTGCTACCAGCGTGACTTCGATCAAAGGCAAAGGCACTATCCTGATTCATCATCAGGTAAAAGTTAACAGGAAGACAGAGTCGCACATCACGCGCTTATCCCCCATTTTCTATCTCCCAGATTTGACAAGTCGGCTTATGTCAATGGGAGTGTTCCTCATTGCTGAGGAATATACTGTAAAAGGAAACAGTTAAATAATTTCCTTTGCCGACAAAAAGGGAAAACCCCAGCTCGATGCGACGCCAATAATACACGGCGAAACTATCTATGTGTGTGATTTGCACATTTAGAGCACTAAGAGATTAGAAGTCGTGACTATCTATGTTGCTGACTATGACATTTGGCACAAGCAGCTTGGCCACCTGAGTGAAGCTGTCATGCGACAGATGCCAAAACACACCCATAAATTTCCCAAGGATCTAAAAATTCCAAGGGACAGGCACATTTGTCCAGGGTGCACCAAGGGAAAAATGACATCAAAATTCCCTGGATCTGAGTCTCGGGCTGAAGGAGCCTTCGAGCTGATCCATTCCAATCTGAAGGAATTACCAACACTCAGTTATCACAAATACAAATATTTTATCATATTTGTTGATGATCGAACTTCACATATGTGGAGTCAGTGCCTGAGAAAAAAGTCTGATGCTGCTGAGTCAATCAGACAGTTTGAGGCGATCGCCAAAATGCAATATGATACAAAAATCAAGTGTTGGTGTTTCGATCCTGGGGGGGAATTCCATGATTGGGAACTCATAACCCAGCTCAAAGAGGCTGGGATTAAAATTGAGATGTCGGTGCCCCACATCCACCAGCAAAATGGTCATGCTGAATGCACGATCAGGACATTAATGGAGAAAGAACAAACATTGCGCTTTACTGCCTGCCTACCACAGTCATGGTGGGAATTTTGCATAGAGCATGCTATGTATCTCTACAACCAAACACCAATAAACCACCTGAAATGGCAAACTCCGATTGAAGATCTCGATGGTGAGAAGCCTGATCTGAGTGATGAGAAGGTATTCAGATGCAATGCCTATGTTTACCTGCTGAAAGAGAAGTGTCCTAATAAGTTAGCTGCAAGATCAGAGCTCATGACATACATTGGCCTGGCAGATGGCATCAAGGGTTGGTGCTTTATGTGCCCATCAGGGTCAATATTTGTTGGTGCTATGGCATTCTTCGATGAGACTCTGTTCCCTCATTGTCCCGGGGCCAAGACCTTGGCTAAAACTGATCTCGGGGATATACCCCCTTCCGGAGATGATGACCACTCTGGGGGATCAGGGGATGATAGCAATGGAGGAAGTGATGACAGCTTCTATCTGGGCCATGGGCATTATGCTCCACCAGTGCCGAATCCTCCTCCATGAGCTCCATCCCCACCGCCTTCACAATCAGGGTCTGGAACCCCTGAAATGTCTAAAGACCCATTGTTCGGCTCCTTTGGTGATCTGCCTCAGAGTGCTGATCTGTTTGCACCAGCAGGTGCACTGGGTCCATCGTCCCAGCCTAGTCCAGCACTGCTAGCAGTAGAGGCCCCCATACCTCCACTAAGGCAATCAAACAGGCAGCGATGAGTCCCAACTCATCCGGGCAATGTCTATGGTGAAAATCGCGACCCTGTTCAAATCGAACGAGATATTGCACAGGAGTGCCAATGGTGGGAACCAGCAGGACAAGGCAGGAGTTGCACTCCAGCCCTCCCTCAGGTTGAAGAAGAGGTGCCAGCTGGGCCCTCTCAACCACCAGTGGCAAGTAGAACTCCTCCTGCACAGACCCCAGATAATTTGGGATTAGAGTATGCAACACCCCCTCAACTTCAGGAGTCTGAGGTGCCATGGATTTGGCACCAGAATCCCAATGAGGAGCAAGGACGGTGGTTACCAATCTGGGTACCCCATCATATTGGGGCCCTAGAAGGGATAATTATGTCGCTGAAGGTGGAACGGATCTGATGCACCTTCTGCTTAGCAAAGCAGTTGCACCATCTACAGTGTCAGATCCTGTCCCGATCCAGTATCATGACATTGTACACTTACCCAAGCCTGCGCAATCAGTGTGGAAGAGTGCATGCCTGGAGGAACTAGAGGCCCTCCATAAATGACATGTCTATGACATCGCAGATCTCCCTGCTGGCCGAAAGGCCATCAAAAATAGATGGGTTTTCTCCATAAAATCTGATGGATGAAAATGGGCCAGACTTGTAGCCAAAGGCTTCTCGCAAGTCGAAGGCATCGACTATGATGAGATATTCTCTCCAGTGGTCCGCTATGAGATGGTGCACCTCATGTTTGCCCTGAGTGCCCTAGAAGGCATGTACATGACGGGACTCGACATAAAAACCACATTCCTATATGGCAAACTAGATGAGGAAATTTACATGCATCAACCAGAGGGATTTGTCATCCCAGGTAAAGAGCGCAAAGTCATGCGCTTATGCCGAGTGTTGTACGGCCTTAAACAGGCCGCCCTAGCATGGTGGAGAGAGCTAGAGGTGTTTATGTGATCTATTGGATTTGAATGTGCCAGCTCAGATGCCAGCATTTTCATCTACAAAAATGGTAAAGACATTGTCATCACAATAATCTACGTCGATGATGGCATGTTCTTGGGGAAGAACAAATGCTTTGTAGAGGAAAAGAAAAATTCTTGTCTCAAGCATTGGAAGTGTCAGGACACTGGTCGTGTTACTGAATTCCTTGGTATGTGCATAACACAAGGTGCATCAAGAATCACTCTGAACCAAACAACCTACCTAGCCACTGTGCTAGCTTGGTTTGGAATGATGAATGCCAAGGCATCCCCCACTCCACTTCCCACTGTGGGATACTTCCCTACAGAAAACCCTGATGAGCCTAATCTGGCTCTCAGAACTGAGTTTCAATTGGTGATCAGGTCTTTATTGTACCTGATGCTTGGAACTCGCCCCGATATTGCCTTTGCAGTGATAAAGATGTCACAATTCTTGGCTAATCCAAGTAAAGAACATCTCAATAAGGTGCATTACATAATGTGCTACCTAGTCGGTACTCAATCATATGAGCTTATCTATGATGGCTGTGGCAAACAGGGCCTCCAAGCCTTTACTGATTCAGACTGGGCATCTGATGTCATGAAACGCAAGTCCACAATGGGTTACTTTGCCACCTTAGCAGGAGGCATTGTGTGCTGGCAGTCCTGTATGCAAAAAACTGTAGCACTTAGTTCTACAGAAGCTGAATACATGGCTCTCTCTGACACTTGTCAGCAGATAGTGTGGATCACATTCTTATTTTCTGAATTGGGATATCCCTTGAGTAAGGTGCCTATCTGCACCAATAATCAGCAGTCGATCTTCATCAGATCTAACCCCGTTCAGGAAAGAAGGACTAAACATATTGACATTCGCTATCATTATACACACGAATGTATCGAAGACAGCAAGGTCACAGTCGTCTTCATCCCGGGAACTGAAAACCCAGCAGATATGTTTACTAAAAATCTCGGGAGGCAGCTCTTCAAGAAATTTAGAAGCTCCCTCAGAATTAAATTTGAGGTTCAAACTTAGTACCTATACATGGCACCTTGGATTGTAAAGCCCCTCCAGGTTGATGCCGGTACAGTTTGTGGGGGGGTGTTGAATTAAATCTGCACACATGGCACCTATTCTGTGCCTCAGTGTAAGAATCCTTAAAACACATATATATGTAAATACATGTATATAAATATGTCATAATGACATGTGGACAGGAACCATGCGGTACACCGCCCTTTTCTCCACCCCACTGAGCCTCACATGACCTGAGCCTCATGTGACCATGTAGGCTCTCTAGGTATATAAGTATGCTGTACCTCTACCTAGCAATACAGAGAGTTCTATGCCCTCTAACCTAAGTTACTTAGCACACTAACCAACTCAACAGGTAAGTAGTAAGATCTGTGAGCACTCTACACTGTGCATAGCATGCTGCTCAACACTCCTCACCCTCCAAGGTAACACCCTCTAGTGCATAGACTTTAAACAGATTAGGTTGCAACAACACAATACCTTGATTGTCATTGCTTCCATCTCCATGGTTCAGACAACAAGAGAGGGCAATTAGTTTTCCCCATGCTGCATCCTGGGCAATGATGCAGGGAGAAATTGAGCCTAGAGAGATAGAGGGACCAGCGTGCTTGACAACAATTAAGTTTCTTGGTGGTCATGAAGAACTCGAGGTTCTTGTGGTCCATTCAGATCTTGACCTTGTGTTGAGCACCCTCCAGGAAATGTTGCTACTCCTCCAATGCCCACATTATTGCGAGCATCTCCTTGTTGTGGATCTCATAATTGCATTCAACAGCACTGAGACTCTTTGAGTAGAAGGCAATGGGGTGCCACTTCTGATCCTTGGGAGACTATTGGAACAACACTGCACCCATCACAAAGTCCGAACTGTCAGCTTCTACATGGAAGGGATGCAAGTCATCAGCAAAGGTAAGGATTGGAGTGGAAGTGACCATCTTTTTGAGCTTCTTGAATGCCTTCTGCTGTGCATTTTCCCACTTCCATCTCTCCTTGCCAGTGAGGTCAAATAAAGGGCATGCATGGTGGGAAAAATCTTTAATAAAGCACCAATAGAAATTGATGAAGCCCAGGAGAGACTGCACTTCTTTCTTGTTTGTGGGCGTGGGCCAGGTTGTAATACCAGCAACCTTGACTGGATCTATCTCCATCTGCCCATCTGAGATAATCAGGCCCTAGTACTCATTTGTGCCGCCAAAGTCGCTCCAGTACCAGGCACATGATTCGATGATGTTCATCAAGGTCCTGAGTAAGGATGAGTGTCATTGAGGTAGGCACAGACAATGCCTTCTAGTATGAGATTATGGAAGAAGTCATTCATCATGGTCTGAAAGGTGGCAGGACTATTAGTGAGATAAAAGGACATGACAAGCAGTTCAAAAAGCCCATGGTTCATGCAGAAAGCTGCCTTCGACTCATCTCCTTTCTTTATTCGTACATTGTTTTAACCCCAGCAGATGTCAAGCTTGGTGAAGTAATGTGCCCCACACAGTTGGTTGACAAGTTCAGATATAAGGAGTAGTGGATAACAATTCTTGACTGTGATGTTGTTGAGGCATCAATAGTCTTGAACCAGTTAAAGGGACCCATCCTACTTGACAAAGAAGAAGGGTGAGGCCATGGGAAATTTTAAAGGGTGGATATGACCCAAAGCAAAGTGTTCATTGATGAACTTGTCAAGTTGTCATTATTCTTCAGGGGAGAGGGGATAGACTTTGCAGAAGGAGGGTGTGGCACCCAGTGTGAGCTCAATTGCATGATCCCACAGCTTATAGCTAGGAAGTGAGTTGAAGGATTCCTTGGAGAAGACATCCTTGAAGTCATGCAGGTGAGGAAGCACAGAGTCAGCAAAGGATTTGGGTGCACTATTCTTGTGGAAGGCCTCCACGAGGTGCTGGGAGACTTTTGAGGTGGCATGTACCTCATGCAAAGGATTAATAGCAGTGTAGAAAATTCAGTCACCTTCCTTAATCTCTTCCACCTCCTCTTCATCATCATCAGAGTCAGGTGCAAGATCTGGAACATCTTCCAAGTCCACATCAACCACAGGCATTGGACTAGCACAACATTTTCAAGTGTGCTGTAAGAGGACTTTTCACCCTCAACATTCCTGTCTGCCTTCAGTGAAGCAAGTATGACAACAAGAGGGACAACAACACATCATGACTTCACCTGTCACTCAATCGACCTCAGGATTGTGGTCACAAAGCCATGGGTAGCCCAAAACTGCCTCCTGCTTCCCCAGTTGGATCACAGTGAAGAGAGCTTGTTCACTATGATCCTTGTACTGGAGGACTAGGTTGACAACCTCCTGAATTGCCTTGGCTTCATTTGGAGAACTATCCACATTGTAGACAGGTATAGGTTGAGATAGTGAGTGGGTATTGAGTCATTTTTGTTGAACCAGGTGTAAATCAATGAAAATGCCCATGGCACCCAAGTCCAGGAGAGCAGAGACACCAAGTACTTGCTTCATATCCATGGTCTGCAGCTCAATCTTCAATTCTAGGAATTGTTGGGAGGGGGTGGACACCACAATGTACTTGCATGGTAGCTTATGCTCCCAAGATTTCAATCTGGGTAGAGGGAGAAGTGGGGAGGAAGGGGTAGGTATGTCTTTAGCCACTTCAGAGGGGTCTAGAGAAGGAATGGTCACAGAATAAGATTTATTCTCTAGTGAATCAACAGACAGAACTTCAAAGTGGTTATAGACAGGCAATGAGGGCATACTGTTCACTCATCACATGTGGAAAAATCCTGTTCTTCCACCTCTTCCTCTTTAACTTCCTCTTTCTCCAGGTCTTCAACATTTGTCAGTGCCAATGGGTCTTGGAGGAGCTTGTCTCATCCCTCAGGTGTGAGTTTACAAATGAATGTCTTGGTGGTGGGGATAATTTTGAGCCATGTGTCCAGTTTCCCCACAGCAGTAGCAGAGATTTAGCCTGCAAGCTCAACTATGGGCTGCATCGACATCCATCGGAGTGGAGGTGTTGGAGCTCAACACCATGGTGATAGGTCCCCAGCACCATTCAAGCACTGATACATCAGTTTTCACATTTTCAATTGACTTTGAACGCTTTGTACAGCTCACAATATACACTTGGAACATCTTTGATAACTTCTGAACCAATTTTGAGCAATATCGCAGCTATATTAATTAGCCTTTGAACAAGTCTGAAGAAACTTCGAAAATCTTCGAAAAACATCGAACTTCAAAAAACATCTTTGGACACAGTATTTCCTATTTGAACAATCTTTGGATGCATGCTGGACACATGGAGCACTACTCCAAGTATATCAAACACATTTCGACTGCATGTGCATGCATACAATCAGTGCAAAGCAGTTTCTGATGTTCTATGCAATTTATAACAAGGACAGTCCATTTTGGTGTTTCAATGATATATTAGAACAAGTACTTTTGATATACTGCAACCCTGTACATATTATTTCTTATTTGTTTTATAATTTGTTCTTTATTGCTGTGCATATTGCCTCATGTTCTACACATGCTGTATTTCCTTTTTAGTACTATCCCTTCAAAATGTATATAGACTTGTACTAGTTACTAAAACAGACAGAAGCAATCATATTCCTCCCAGATGGCAGTGATTTGAGAGTTCAGCTTACTCTTCTTCAGTCCAAAGTCTTGCATCTACACTAAATTTCTTCAAAAATCCTCGAAAATCCTTCTATTACGCCATTTTTGCTTTCATTTCCCTTGATTCACCTTTGCTTCACTTTTATTACTCATCTAGTCCCTCAATTTTGCATCTGAATGTATTTTCACACTCCAAATTCATCGATCTAGCCACAAAATTCTCCAAAATTCCATAAAACACATTCTTTTAGCTTCAAATTTCTTTGACAGGCAGTCCTTTTATAACTATTTGATGGTCAGTCTGACAGGTGACATCTGGAGGGCCTCGCATCCTTCCTCTGACTTGTGTTATACCATCCAAAGCCATTTAGTAGGTTTTGTTTGGGTTTCCAGGTTGAGTATTATCAGCAGATCGACACATAGAGATGGGATTAGCATGAGGAGTACTCGAATAAAGGTGTGGGTTGCATGGGTGGTGGTAGGAGTGTGGAAGGCCACAGTGAATGCTGCATTTGTGAGTCGGTTCTCATCACAGAAAAAAGCAGCCTCATATCAAGCATTTATATTATCATCTGCTGGGCATCCTTTTAACATCTGTGCAATCTGGTCTTGGATTTTCCAATTAAGACCTTGACAAAACTTCACCACTACAGGCAACCCACTCCCATACCTCGCTATCCACCAGATCTCAAAACTTGTCGATGTAGTCATCCACAGATCAACGTGCTTGGTAGTAGGAAGTGGGTTCAAGGCATATTATGGCTCATTGGTATTCACTGAGGGGGCAGAAGTGTTATATGAACTCATCATGAAAGTTTCCCCAGGTGGAAAATGGAAGGGAGCCATGCTCCTTGGTTTGGCATAATATACAGTTGACATAGAGATAGGTGCACTCAGATTTCATGTATGTGAGGGCCCAATAAATTTTAGCAGCATCATCCACAAATTGGTTTGGGCATAGACTGATGTACAACTTACAGGAATTGAGGAAGGCACATCCATGGGAATGTGCACCATTGAATTTGGCAGGGGGCACATATTGGGCGGCGCTAGGGGTCGAAATGAGTGGTGTGGGGTTTGACTGGAGGGTTCTAATAAAGGTTTTAATGGTAGATGTAAGTGTATCAATTTGCATACAAATTCCAGGAATGTTGGTTTCAAGTGCATTGATGCACTCTGGGGCTTCCATGGCGCTAGGCAGCGAGTCAGGTGAAAGGCAGTGCACACTAAAGGCTGGAGTGTCTGGAATGGTGTGTAGGGAGTCTGTGGAGCTCTGGGAGTCATCTTCTACTCTGTACCTGCCTATCTTGGCAGAGTGTACAAGATTTTGAGCCTTAAGAGAGAGTTTTCTACTGTAAGGGCAACCTCAAAGCCTCACTTAATGTGAGCTAACAGAGGGGAATCCAAAGTTAATATTATACTACCTAATACAGACACTTCAGGTGCACCTAACAAAGGGGAATCCAAAGAGAAAACTCTAAGGACCTACCTGTCGATGCCCAGTATATGTGATAGAGCCAAAAATCAAATAGTAAGCTAAAAATAGCAAAAAGGCAGAAATAGGCAGATCAAGCTGTGGGATGACATCACCTTGTTGGGTAAACATCTAGAAGGGGTCCCACCTCTAAGAATAGAACTGTCAACATGTACCAACATGGAAAAAACCAAAATATAATTATAAAATAGGAATAAATCATAGAAAATCATAGAAAAGGCAGAATAGGGTAAAATAAAATTTAAAAAAATATGGGACAAACACAGAAAATTGCCCAGATGCCTGGGGTGCCTTCCTTTCCCCTTACACCCCTTGGAATCCACATCTGCCCATGCCTTGCCCCTTGCCCTCTTAGTGGGTGACCCACTCCCTTTTGCCTCTGCCTCCTCATCTACAGCTTTCCTCTTGCCCACCCACTTGGAAGCCACCGCTTTCCTCTGCTCCTCCTCTTCAGCCTTCTGTGCAGCCTCTGCTCCACCTTTCCTCCTCCTTGTGCTGCACCTCCTCCTTTAGTCAAAGTTCTTCCCAGACAAGCTCCTCCTGCTGCACCTTGAGCGCTGCCAGTTGTTTAGCAGTAATTGAGAGGATGTGTTTATGATCAAAGTAGGAGTTTAGAAACTTGGAGATTTTCTGTCCACAGACTTGGCTTTTAAGTTGGACCCTTTAACCCTCACGTGCCTCATAGGCTCAGCACTAAGGGGGAAATATTGTCAAGACCTGTTTCACCCGATCGGATTCCCAATAACTCCTGACTCTTTTCTGACTCTTTTCGACCTCTTCTGTCAGCATTCTGGCTGCAGCACTTTTTAGTCATCAGACAAGTTGTTATGTGCCTTAGTAATCATTTGCTTACTCACTTTATTTCTAACACAGTCTTACCAATTCTGGTCATGGACACTTACCAAGACCCATTAGTAAACTTCTGCCTTTTCTGTTATTCTTCTGGCCTTCATTATTTAAATGCCCATAGCTTAGCCTTAGTCTTTACTTTGCAAATTGTGTATATTCATCTACACATTGTAATTTGTTTGTGTTTAATCACCTTCAGTCTAATATCAATCCTTAATCATCCTTGACTTAATCTTGACTTATTCTCTTAATCCCTTGATTCTTCTCAACTTCAATTCAACTCTAAAACCTCTGCTTAATCTATCCTTACCCTCTATTCAGAAACCCTCCAGAATTCCAAACTACCTCTGCCCCGAAATTGGATGACTGATAAGAAGAAGGGTGCAACTTCTTACAAGTTGAATCCAAGTCCTCTATAGCCCCTTTTCACCTGGCCTGCTACAGCCCAGTGGATTCTGCTCAGACTGAACCCTCTGACCATCGATGACTGGGTCCGACTGGAAGTCTGGTGTTTTTTCTGACCAAGTCCCAACCTTGGTAATAGCAAATCTGAACTCTGACACAAGATCAGGAACATTCTCTGAGTCCACATTGGACATGGACATTAGTCCAGCATGACATTTCTGAGTGCACTGCATCAATACATTTCATTCTCAATGCTCCTATCTGCCTTCAGCAAAGCAGGTACAACAATTGGAGGGACATCAACTCATGCTGACTCCACCTATTACCCAGTCAACTTCTGGATTGTGATTATGCAAGCCATGGGTAATCCAAAATTGCCTCCTGCTTTCCTAATTGGGTCACAGCACAAAGGGCATGCTCACTATGATCTTTGTAATGGAGGACCAAGTCTACAACCTCCCAAATTGCCCCAGCTTCATTCAGAGACCTATTCACATTACAAATGGATATCAGTGAAGATAGTGAATGAGTGTTGAGGCATTTTTGTTGGACAAGATGGGCATCAATAAAGAGACTGGTCCCATTTGAATCCAGAAGAGCTGAGACAACAAGTACTTGCAGAAGATGTTATATCTGCAGTGCACTTTGATTCTGGGCCTAGGGGAGAGTTTTCTACTATAAAGGCAACCTTGCTTACATAATAGTGAGCTAACAGAGGGAAATCCAAAGAGAAAATTCCAAGGACCCTTCTGTCAATGCCTAGTATATATGACAGACCCAAAAATTAAGCAGTAGTCTAAAAATAGAAAGAGATGGAGATAGGCTGATCAAAGTGATGGAGTGATGTCATATCAGCAGGTAGGCATCTGAAAGGGGCTCCACCTCTAAAAATGAAACTGTCAACATATACAAATATGGGGGAAACACGAAAATAATCATAAAATGGAGATAAAGAAAATGCAGATAAGGTGAAATAAAATGGGAAAAAGTATGGAATGAATGCAGAAAATTGATGAAACCCTTGGAACACCTCCTACAAGGAGGAGAAATGCTTGCTCTGAGAGATCCATGGCACAAAAGTAGTTCCTTTCTTTTTTTTTCTATAGGGAAATGCACAGGTTTTATTTATGGGTTTTCCACACTTTCATTTTCTATGAGTTTTGCATGAAAATTTATGAAAGAATGATTTCTTAATAGCTGTTCAATTAGTACTTGTGATAAAATAGACGAAATAATATACTTTTAGATTCATCACATGAAAGATGGCACCCAAATATTGATTTATTAATTGGGTCACAGAGAGCCAAAAAAAAAAAGCTTCCAGAAAATTATTTTTTTATGATTTTTTATGTGAAACTCATTAAATAAATTAAAGAATAAAGCATAGGAAACCCACAGGTAAAACCCATGCATTTCTAAGTCTAATATAAAAGTATAATTAGGGTAAATAATGGTTGTCGCAAGGGAAGAAGGTCCCAGCTCATCAGGGCATGGGTTCCCCATCAACAGATGTTGTAAGGGGACCAGGTGGTGCCCCAGGTGTTTCATCAATTCTCTGTCTTTGTCCCATATTTTTCCTCTCTTATTCCATCCTATTCTTCATTTTCTATGACTTTATCTTTATTTTCCCTTTCCCAAAGGGGTCCCAGAAAAAAAATTAGAGATATTGGGTTGAATTTTTTCAAGTCCTCAAGTAGCAAACTAACTAACCACAGGAATTATTTGCCATATAAGGCAAATCTGACATCATTGTTCTTGCCATCTCTTTCCTGCCTGTCATTAACCACTACCACTTGCTTCATAGGCCTCACCCATGTTGGAGCAGACTACATATGCTGCACAGAGGAAGAGACGACATGTTCCTTATAACCTACCTAGGGTTTAGTTAGTCTTAGAGCTAGGGTTTAGCAGAGGTAAGAACACTGTATATCTACTACAGTACAGGTTCTTCTTATATACATAATAGTAAGGATGTCACATGACTCAGAAATGTGTTTACCACATGTATGCGCAGTAAGCGCAGTAACATGTGTGTGCTGCATGCATTGCCTCATGTATGCAGCATGCATCAGAATTTAATTTCAACAACCCACCCACCCATTGATATTATATTCAAGCTGAACAGATAGTACTGGAGAGTAGACCATATTTGCAGCCACTGTCAAATTTTTGAGGCATGTATCATTCTACTTACCTTGTAACCTATTTTTGGTTGTGTCACACCCCCAAAAGGTACAACCTGAGCCAAAAGCAGCCTTTTCATTCTTCAGCAATCTGTGCACCCATATGAGTTCATGCTCAACTTTACTGCAATCATTGGCAATCAGTTTCTAACCATGTTCACACTCCTTTTCTATCCTCTCCTTATCAGCAACAGGCCTACCATCCTTACCATCAACCTTTTCTTCAACTGTCCCAGCCTGTTTACACACCTATGAAAAATCTGTCTCCTCAGTGTCCAGTCCCTGCACCATCTCTTGTGCCACCATCAAATTCTGTGAAACTCACAGGTCCACCACAGCCTAGTGTGGTAGAGGTCTTAGATGCATTCTCCACATCATCTAGGAAGCATACATGGACAGCTAAAGAGCTCTTCAAGATTATCCAAGCTACTCTGACTGTCCAGGTTTTCAAGGCAAAACATAGAGAGAAAGGCAAACAGGAGGAGGAGATAGAAGAGCTGCTGAGGGAAGATGAACATCCAAGGAAGTAATGCTGTGTTCCAAACTTGGATAAAAGATATGCTTGCTTGGCACAAGGTGCACTTTTCCCTTGTGATCTTCTTCACTTGTATCTGATGTCTGCTGTATCCTGTAGAATCCTGCAAGTGCACCAAAACATATGAGAGGCTGTTGAAGGGTCAACCTGTGAAATATCTTTTGGTGCACCTCTCAACAGTCTCAGCTTGATGAAAAACCTAAATAAGAACAAGTCAGATGAAGAGAAGGAAAAGCTTCATCAGGTATGTACCATCATCTACTGTTTTATTTGTTTTCAATTTATATATGTTGTTTTACATTATAGAAAGCCAACAAGGACAAAGTGGGTGGAGACACTATCCACCAGGCATCACTTTTACATTGCTGAAAAGCAAAGGCATTAGATGCTGGTCCAGGTGTAAAATCAGAGTACTGTATGTCTACTTCAAAATGTGACAGTATTAATAATTAAGGTTTACTAGATGTTAGATAACGCACCATTACCCATCTTCAAATCCAATATTGGAATTGTTGACATTGATTCTTTTGTCTTTCTGCCTTCATCTCATACAAAGGTAAACACCATAGATACTGCTCTGAAGATTTTAAAGCAGAGATTGAAGATCAAGGCTGAAACACCTGTATGCATTGGCAGCCTTCCTCACACTCCTGCAGTTTCTGTCCCATCATTGACCTCATATCCTAAAAAATGCTTGCTGTCCAGTATCGATGTTGTGGATGTTCAGAAGACAAAATGTATATGCAGGACTGACTCCTATGATCAATTGGACATCATCAAGAATATGTTGGAGGCAAATCAGATGGAACAGAAGATTTATCAGGGTAAGCTGCTCCAGCAGATAGAATGGAGTAATGAGCAGTATGAGATTCAGGTCAGGAACACACAAGAATTCCAAACCAATTTCCTTGCTGCTCTTTCTTGCCTTGCACCTCAAAACTAATACCTGATACATGTCAACCATTACACATATTGTTAATCATCTATAACATATGGGATGATAATTCTTGTGGGAGTGATGGGTTGATGGTATCAGCTAGAAGTAGTAATTTTGGAGCTGAAAATAGTCATTTTTGATGGCATCTTCTGTCTATCATATGGGACAGTCATTTTGTGGGGATGATGGGAGCTGAAATGGTAATTTTTGGTGAGATTATATAAAATTGACCAGAGCTGTGCAAAATTTGTCAGAAATGATGGCATTAGTCAGAGCTGACTAAAATTTGTCAGCTCTGACATGTGCTTACATAACATTTGGGTTGCACTATAGTGGACACTTACTTTTATGCCTCGCCTGTTTCTGGCACAATATGACTAAACAGATGCCTTTTCCATACATGTGGAGAGAGAGTGCACAACAATCAATTGAATACCTCTCTTCACACAAAATTTGGGTCTATAATAGTGATACTATTGCAATTGCTATCTATTATCAAATAGCAAATCTGCGATTGTCATTATAAAAAGTGTTGAAATTGTTTATCAGAACTAGAAAACAGTTGGATTATGGTGAGTGTTGTCACAATAGGCTGTTAAAGAAGTTGTTTCTGACCTCACTTTGGCTATGCTGCATTGTTGGCAATTGAACAAAATTATTATTGGGCTTTACCATCACTAAACATGTAAGTGGTGTTGGCATATGTTGCAATAATGATGGCTTATTAGAATGTTTGCAGGAATCAAAGTAGGCCTTCTACTCCAGAAGTAGAAAGGACTAAGAGAGAGAAACTCCAAACACATTTGATGTCATGTGGTGTGACATATTTGTGACCAGGAGGTTAGCAAACATGTGAGCCATACTACCTCACTGAGTGAGGTAGTATATTATTGCATCATCATACTTATCTACAATTTGAACTATGTACTAAGTACTATAAACTATATACTGTTAAAAAGGCAGCCTACTCAATTATAAAGATATATGAATAAGAAAAAAAGTTAGCTTATGTTTGCCTTCATAAGATCATCCATGACAGATTCTGGTATTACTCGATGTCCTCTACATTTTCATGCAGCCCAGGCAGCTTGTTTTCCATTTAGTCTATGGTAATATGCATCCATGAACCAATGAGCTTGCGTTACAAACCTATTTAGATAGATGTGGTTGCCATCAATAATCAGATGAGGTGAGATCTTACCACCGCATCATTTCCATCGAGACAGAATCCAGTGCAGATAACAGGTTGGCTTCCAAATCTGCTTCCTTTGACGATGGAGGATACTGACAGTAGACCCTTTTTGCATGTCCCCAGCATTGCTCGATGAAGTTTAGCTCACAATGAAACTTTGGCAGAAATAGGACCTCAAATCCTCTTGCTCTACATCTTCCTTCTAAGACTGACTCCTGGTCAAGAAAATCTGGTTGGTTGTATAGGACACATCATTGGCAGCACTGAGTCTCCCCTTCAAAGCATTTGAAATTTTTACATTCAGCATGCAGTTTGGACTCTTCATGCATTTCACATTCTTGCAGGATTTTAGTCATCCCTTTGAAGACACTGTTCTCATTATAAAATGGCTGTGGACTTCCTTTGGGAAGCTGCCCTGGGCCCATTTGGATGGTTTTCTTCACAGGTTTCCCATCTGCAGTGTACCTGATCTTTCCAGCTTCATCAATGACTGTCACATCCACCCCAAAAGTGTTAGATGGGCCCTTGGTCATTTTTCATGCTGAGAGTGCAGTCTCATTCCTTTTTAAGTGAGTCATTGCATTGTCAAAGACAAAAACATGGTCCTCATTGGGGTAGTGTTTTGAGATGATGTCCATTGCAGCTTCAGTTTGTCTCACAATATCCTCATTGGTAAAGTAGCCATCCCTATTTTTTTCTGCTTTGAAAAGTACCTGCACTGATTTCTTTCCATCAGGTGAACGTAACCACCCATAGTCAGCAGAGACAAAGTCAGCAACCATTAAAGATGCGCCTTCACCTTTTGTTCGAGGAACTGATTTCTCTGACTCATGGACCCAGTGCTTTTTTCACTGGTCATGTGCATAGAACATGGACTCATCATGGAACCATACAATGACCCTTCACTGGTTGTGTGGCTGTGGGTTTTGAATTTTTCCCATCTGCTGTCCATGCATGCTGATACAGCTCCCTACCACCCTGCACTCATACTACAGCATTTTTCATGATTGTGCGCACCACTTGGATGACTTCTACTCACTTTGCGCAGCATGCTTTCATGTGCCCAAGTGTGCTCCCATGTGCTTCTGTGCACCTTTGTATGCTTTAGTGTGCTTCTGTGTGTTTTAGTGTGCTTCTGTATGCTTTAGTGCACTTTTGTGTGCTTTAGTGTGCTTCTGTGTGCCTTTGTGCATTTTCATGTGCCTTTGTGCACTTCTGTGCACTTTTGTGTGCCTTTGACTGCTTAGGTGCACTTTCATGTGCCTTTGACCACTTAGATGCACTTTTGTGTGCCTTTTACATTTCTACTGCACCTTTGGATCCCCCTTAGCTGCCTTCTATCATGCGCCCTAAATGTGCCTTGTCATGCTTCCAACCACCTTCGTGTGCCCCCCCACACTTGTTATCTGCCCTTCACAGTTACTGCGTGCTCGACATGCCTTTATGCACTCTTTTATGCTTTGCTAGCAACTCACATTTCTTACTGCACACTCATTGCACTATCTATTTATCACACACAACAATCCTTCACCACACCTAGTGAGCTGTGCATCATGGCTTCCAACTTACTAGGCACTTGTTCGAGGCACACCACGATTGCATCACAACTCAACTGTGCATTCTCATATAATCTGAGCACTTTGCACCTATTTGGCATTGGACTGTGCACACTTGAGCACTTTCACATAATTTGGGCACTTGGCACTATTTGGCATTGCACAGCATCTCCTTATAGTTCTTTCACATTTCCAATTGGCATCACCTTATCTGGTAACTGGCACAGGTCAATCACATCACTATTACTAAGGTGCAGCACATGACACATAACACTGAAGCAGATTAATTGGGAAGAGTGCACAGGACCTAAAGTGCACCAAAAATAGAACATCATGCCAGAACAGTTGGGTATTGGGCTATAGTGTGCACAAATCTTATTGGCTAAGGCAGCAGCATAGTGCAGTCAGGTTTAGATGAGCCAATGGATGGGCTTGTGGGTAGCACATGGTGCTTTCTATTTTTATACTTTATCTTACCGCTTTTATCACATAAACCATTTGTACATAGTAGGCAGACAAATAGAGAATCCAAAAAATCTTTTCCCCCCACATAGCTCATAGCTCGTTCAGCATTGCACATAATCTGTGCACTATCATCTGGTCCATGCACCTTTGTAGTGCACCCTTTGTATAGCTGCATTTGCATATTGTTTGCATCCCTCATCGTATTGCTGTGTTTCATCCCTTCATTGCATCCTATGACTTCATTTGTGCACTCTTGCAGTGCACCCCTTTGTATAGCCACATTTGCACATCATTTGCACCCCTCATTGTATAGCCACATTTTGTGCACCATTTGCACATTTTCCCACCAGTTGTGCTTGCATCCCATTTGCATTCCTAGCCTGTGCTGCTCCTTTGACACACTCTAGTACAGTCCTTGTTCTGCTAAACCTCCTACTTTCTACCCCCATCATTGTTGTGCATTTTTCTGCACTGCACATTTTTGCCCCTTTGCATTGCACACATTTTTGCCATTGCACATACCTTCCTTTTTGTGTACACAACTAGTGTGCACATTGAAAACCATTGTACCAGCCTCTTTGTAGTCTCTGCACCTTGAAGGACAATCTGAGGCCTTCTAAGTGAACCCCCTCACCCTGAGCATGCCTGCAGCTGTAGGTTTAGTGTTCACCCCTTCTGTTGAGACTCTGCACCAAGTACCAACTGAACACATCATTTCTGGAGCCCACCATAAGGGGTTTCAGGTTACCAGACCTTATTTAGACCTCCATTGGCTCGCCCTTCGCTTCAACATTAACCACCTCTGCACCCTCCATTCTGAGCTGTTAGCAACTGCGCTCCAGCTTGGGGAGATACCAGTATTCAAATCACTCTTCTTAAACAACATGCATCACTCGTCCACACTGTCTTTACCACCACCTTCACCTGAATCATCCCTACCTACCCTAACTCCATCCACATCACTGCATTTTTTGCCACCTTCAAATTTCACAGCACTTTTACCAGATCTTGACTCTACACACCTTATTTCATCTACCATGGCTACCATGCACATGCCATCTGCATCTAACCAAAATGTGCAGTGCTTTGACCCTGCAAAACTGCGCAAACTCCAGAAGTACTTCAAGGAGCTTGTGCAACTTCTCTGCAATTGTAACATTACTAATGAGATCGATAAGAAGTTTCACACTGTGCACTATATGGACAGCGACACTGTGGACACTTGGAAACTGCTACCAGAGTATAGTGCGATGCATAACTATGGCGCATTCAAAAATGCTGTTCTAAACCTTTATCCTGGTTCCAGAGATGGCAGTAAATGGAGTATTAGTAATGTAGACAAGCTTATTGCAAAACCACACATGTTGGCCTTGTAACTGCAGAAGAAATTGTGTGCTATTATTGCATATTTTTCAACATCAGCAAATACTTAGTTGTGTAAGGCATATTGGTGCACTATGACCAAAGCCACATGTTTGTTTGGGTGTTTTGACCAGACCAGCTCGAGCGCATTTTGAGCTGCCTTGCAATTGCAGTACCAAATCAGCCTGCAAATGTGCCATACTCATTAGAAGCAATATGCAATGCAATCGACTTTATCTTCAAAGGCCCAGCATGCTATTTCCAGCCACTTACTGGGCTCACAGCACAAAACCCCAATATGTATGTGCCCTACTCAGCACCCAGCATACCCATTTCTCAGCCACATCCTAGTGCACCACAGTCAAAGCAGAAGACATCTCAGTCCTATTCAAGTGCATGACACAGACAATAGTTACTGCATTGAGCACATCGCACAGAGATGGCACAAATGGAGCGCCCCATTCAAACAATGACACCTACAATGGTTGCAGTCAAACAAGGCATTATATCCCTGAGTGTGCTTCAATTGAGTGCCTTATTAGTGAGGGCAAGTGTAGGCAAAATGTGGAAGGGCACATTGTACTCCCAGGTGGCACATTTGTGCTGCATTCTATTCCAGGCAACTTCTTAGGCAAGCACATCGAGGAATGGCATAAGTGCAACACAGGACAGATTGCCACTGGCTGACTTTCATCAAATACCAATTCACAGCTCATCTACAACATAGCACCTTGTCCAGCTCCAGCAGCACTTTTACAGTCAACATATGTTGCTGCCTCAGCTCCTACGGCAGAGTATATGCAAAGCTCACCAAATGCACAACTAACGAAAGAAGAGTACATTAATGTGCTTAAGCGGGAGTTGATGGTGCTCTGCAAGAAGCAAGTTTTTGATGGTGTTGAAATTCTGTGGTGTTGATAGGTCCACTGCACACGCTAAGGTCTGGAGAAGATTCCCACTCATATCAACACATTACAACAGACTCTGAATCACTACAAATGCCACAAAATCGACTTTGAACAATTTCACACTATTTTGCACTATTTTGGATGACTTTGAACCTTTTTGAACTATTTTGCAACATTTCACAACACTTCAAAATGACTTCGCAGCATTTCAAACAACATCGGCCACCGTATAGTTGTTTTAAAACACTTTTGATACATGCTGCACATCTGGAACAAACCATTTCGCTGCATATTGAGCACTACCAGACACGAGGAGAGACTACAAGAGACTTAGGATGTGATAAGTGCATTTTTATGTTTCATTGATATATTAAAGCAATAGAACAAGAACTCTTACCATACTGGGACAATGTACATTTCACTTATTATCATTTTTCATTTGTTTTATGTTTTACAATACCTTTATTGCTGTGCATATTGCCTCATGTTTTTCACATGTTCTTTTTAGTAATATTTCTTTAAATTGTATATAAAGTTGTATTAGTTACTTAGAACAAAAAGAAAAGCAATGGGGAACAGAGCACAAGCTACCCTCTCACTCATCATCTGATTTAAGAGCCATTCTCTTGAGTCTTATCTTCGCATCGTATCTCTAAGTTCTGCGAAATATTGTGAACTTCTTTGAAACTATTGTATTCACTCCTTGTTTTATCGCCCATTGCTTATCGCCATTCGAAAAACACTTCACATTTGCTAAACTCATTCCTCAATATACCTCAAACCTCTTTGAACTTATTCAAACTATTTTGCATGTCTTCAAACCTATTTTGAACTCTTTCAAACACCTTCGTACACCTATAAAGACTATTCGCCACAGCCCTTACCATTTTGCATCACTAAACACAACGTTTGGGTATCAGCAGTGATATTTAGTACCAACTCGCACCCTTCCTCTAGCCTGTGTTATACTTCCTAAGCCTTTTAACAGGTTTTGTTAGGTTTCCAGGTCAAGTATCATCAGTGTGCACTGCACAATACATCAAATCAAGAGAGTGTGAAGTGCTTGATGAGATGCCAATACACCCCTATTCCAACATTCCTGAAGCATGTTTTGTCCCTGCAGCAGCAGATAAACTAGACACTCAAGTTAACACTTCCAAAGGCAAGGAGCCATCATATCACACCATTGTTCCTATCCAGAATCCACAGATTGTCAATGACATATATGCATGCACCATGAAGGCGCCCTCTGTTACAGTTTCACACAAAGAGCTCCTTTCACTTTCACCTGATGATAGGTCCACTGCAGGTGCTAAGGTTTGGAAAAGATTCCCACTCATATCGATACTTTACGACACATGTTCCAAACCACTACGAGTTCTACGAAATCAACCTCGAACACTTTTTGATTTATTTCGCACTATTTCAGATGACTTCAAACTATTTCGAACTATTTCGTGACATTTCACAACACTTCGAATGACTTTGCAGCATTTTGAACAATATCAGCCACCATATAGCTGTCTTGAAACACTTTCGACACATGCTGCACATCTGGAACAAACCATTTCATCGCATATCAAGCGCCACTGGATACAAGGAGAGACTACAAAAGACTTAGAATGCGATAAGTGCATTTTTATATTTCATTGATATAACAAAGCAAAAGATAAGTACTTTTACTATATGGGAACACTATGTTTCATTATTTATCATTTTTCATTTGTTTTATGATCTATAAGTCCTCATTGTTTGATATATTGCCTCATGTTTTACACATGTTATTATTTTCTTTTTAGTACTATCTCTTCAATTTGTATATAGGATTGTGTTAGTTACTTAGAATCAAAAGAAGAAAAGCAATGGGGAACAGAGCACAAGGTACCCTCTCACTATTGTCAGATTTAAGAGTCATTCTCTTGAGTCTTATCTTTATGTTATATCACTAAGTTCTGCGAAATATCGTGAACTTCTTCGAACTTTTGTATTAGTCTCTTGACTCATTGCCCATCACCTATCTCCATTTAAAAAAACACATCACATTTGCTAAACTCGTTCCTTGATATACCTCAAACCTCTTCGAACTTATTCGAACTACTTTGCACATCTTTGAACTCATTCAAACTACTTTGCATGTCTTTGAACCTATTTCAAACTATTTTGAACTTCTTTGTATGCTCTTACAGACTATTCACACCATCCCTCATCAATTCACCTCACTAAAAACAACATTTGGAAATCAGCAGTGATATTTAGTACCAACTTGCACCCTTCATCTGACTCATGTTATACCATCTGAAGCCATTTAGTAGGTTTTGTTTGGGTTTCCAGGTTGAGTATCATCACCGATCTCAGACAGCACCATAGAGAACAAGTTACCCCAAAACGCATTGCAGCTACTGGCGCAGAAGTGGTATCTACCAACCTTGCAAATGTTATGCCATTTGCACATTGCAGAGCATGCGCACTTTTAGTGGGAAATAAAGCACTTAATGTGACACCTCCAGTTAGTGCAGCAATTGCAGCACCTCTTCCTATCATTCTACAGGATCCATTTGAACAGTACATCACCCATCTCCAGCCAGGCGAAATTGAAAATCCTGACATTCTGAAGGTCACAAAAGAGTTGCATGCGCTCTGCTCCATTGATTTATTGATCGACAACCAAGAATACTTTGAAGCTATCTTAGATCTGGGCTCGCAAATTATCACCATGTCAGAAGTGGTCTGCCATCATCTTGGACTCCAGTATGACCCACACATTTGTCTATACATGCAATCAGCCAATAGCAAGGTAGATGAATCACTTGGGCTTGCATGCAACATTTCCATGCACATTGGAGATATTATTGTTTATGTGCAAGTGCATGTTATCCATTCACCTGCTTATGATATTCTGTTAGGGTGCCCCTTCGACGTGTTAATGTGCTCCATCATGTGCAATTTTGTGAACAAAGCACAAGCGATTACTATTTGCAACCCAAACACAGGTGCCATCTCCACCATTCCAACAAAGCCTAGGGGAAAGCTGCACCACTTCTTACCAGCTGCAGCAACACCACACTTTACTATTCAAAATAATCCACAAAGAAATTTTTGCCAGGCTTCAAGGAATTGATGGCAGACCAAGGAGAAGCCGCTACTATCATAACATTCGACTCTGATACCCAATCTTGTGACATTTCCATGTTTGCACTTATTCCATTTTCTGCTTCCAATCCATCGACCTCTATTATCTCTCAACTCTACTTATCCCAGTGTACCAACAGTCATGTGCAGGCGCTCTTAAATTTGATTGACTCTATAGCACTTATTCCAGCTGCATTTCCAAAAAGTGCACATGTGCATGCAACTTTTATTGATTTAGCAGTGCACGCACCACAAAAAGGCATAGTAACCAAGAAGAAGTATAAACTGGTTGCTAGAAAGATCAAACCAGTCATTGTGCCTGTCTCAAATGAATTCTGCATCAAGTGCAACATTATAGGCAATCTGCTGGTGGTGCTACCTGCACTTTTACCAAACCTGCCACCATTTTGCCCGATTGGGCACTATAATGAAGAGTGCATGCAAGTGCTCCAAAAGCACCACACTGATTTCTTGCTACCAGAAGAGATGAAGATTTTCCCCCACTTGATGTCTTTGCAGAATGAAGCCTTCGCATGGAGCAATGAGGAGTGCAGTAGTTTCAGGCCTGCATTTTTTCCTTAGTAGAAACTCCAGTTATTCTGCACATGCCTTGGATAGAGCGCAACATCCCTATTCCCCCAGGCATATACAAAGAAGTTTGTGTTATTATTTGGAAGAAGATTGATGATGATACTCAACTTGGAAACCCAAACAAAACCTACTAAATGGCTTCAGATGGTATAACACGAGTCAGAGGAAGGGTGCGAGTTGGTACTAAATATCACCGCTGATACCCAAACATTGTTTTTAGTGAGGCAAATTAATGAGGGATGATGTGAATAGTCTGTAAGAGCATATGAAGAAGTTCGAAATAGTTTGAAAGAGGTTTGAATATGTGCGAAGAGGTTTGAAAGAGGTTCAAAGAGGTTCAAAGTTGTGCAAAGTAGTCCGAATAAGTTCAAATAAGTTCGAAAAGGTTCGAGATATATCGAAGAGCGAGTTTAATGAATGTGAAGTGCTTGTCAAATAGTGATAGGTGATAGGCAATAAAATGTGGAGCGAATACAATAGTTTTGAAGAAGTTTGCAATATTTCACAGAACTTAGAGATATGATGCGAGCTAAGACTCAAGAGAACAATTCTTAAATCTGATGATAGTGAGAGGGTAACTTATGCTGTTCCCCATTGTTATATTGTCTGTTCTAACTAACTAATACAAGTCTATATACAAAATGAAGAAATAGTACTAAAAAGGAAATAAGAACATGTGTAAAACATGAGGCAAATATATCAAACAATGAGGACTTGTAGATCATGAAACAAATGAGAAATAATAAATGATGAAACATATATTGTTCCCATATAGTAAAAGTACTTCAATATATCAATGAAATACAAAAATGCACTTATCACATTCTAACTCTCTTGTACTCTCTCCTCGTGTCCAGTAGTGCTCGATATGCAATGGAATAACTTGTTCCAGATGTGCAGCGTATATCAAAAGTGTTTCAAGACAGCTATACCATGGCCGATATCATTTGAAATGCTGCGAAGTCATTTGAAGTGTCACGAAATAGTTCAAAAGCATTCAAAATAGTTCGAAGTCATTCAAAATAGTGCAAAATAGTGCAAAAATGATTTGACATCGATTTTGTGGCATTCGTAGTGATTTGGAGTGCATGTCGTAATGTCTCGATATGAGTAGGAATGTTCTCCAGACCTTAAAGTGCATAGTGGACCTATCATCGACTCAGGTGTTTATGAGCGCTCAAGTTTAGCATATATATTACAATGGTTTTGCATGCTCAAGAAAGATGGAAAAGCACTGTGCATTGTACATACCCTCGAACTGCTTAATCGCATTACCATTAAATACTCTGGTGTCACTCCTACACCTGAGCACCTTGCAGAGCAGTTTGCAGGGCATGCATGTGGTGCTGTCCTTAATCTATATGTGAGATACAGCAAGCGCTTAATCAAAGAATCGTCATGCAACCTTACAACATTCCAGATGCCTTATAGCGCAATGCACCTCGTTACATTGCCAATGGGTTGGACAAACTCAGTACCAATCTTCTACAACAATGTGTGCTATATTCTGCAGCCAGAGATACCGGATTAGACCATTCCATATATTGACAATGTTCCAGTCAAGGGACCTTCAAAGCGCTACATTTTACCAGATGGCTCATGCAAAGTGCTTACTGCAAACCCTGGCATTAGGTGCTTTGTGTGGGAGCACTTCCAGAATGTGAACCACATTGTGCAATGCATAAAATATGGTGGTGGCACTTTCTCCAGGACAAAATCCACATTGTGCACTGAGAATTAACTTTGTCATTCTTGGTCATTACTGCATGCCAGAAGGTAGAAAACCTAAAGACAACAAGGTAGAAGTTATCTGCAATTGGGGTGCATGCCACACATTGTCAGAAGTGTGCGCAGTGTTGGGAACAGTTGGTTTAATGTGCATTTATATCTGCAATTATATGCACCACATTAACGCACTTACAAAGCTTATGCACAAAGATGCTCCATTCGAATGGGGCCCAGAGCAGATAGCAGTGCAAAACAACATCAAGCAAGCAGTACTAGATTTCCCTGTGCTAAAACCAATTGATTCTTCATCAGAATTCCCCATTATCCTTGCAGTCAACACTTCCCAGATAGCAGTCAGCTTCTACCTTTATCAGCAAAAAGGTGCAAATGTGAAAACATGCATTAACAATTGGTTCAGTTCAATTACGTTCAATGACAGAGAAGTGCACTTTTTACAACCAAAGCTAGAGATCTATGGGCTTTATCATGCACTGCGCACTTTGTACCTTTATATTATAGATGTGCGCAACTTGATTGTCAAGACTGATGTGCACTATATCAAGGGCATGCTACAAAACCCCAATATCCAACCATCCACCAGCATTAACCGGTGGATTGTCTCAATCCTTACATTCCATTTTACACTTGTACACATTAGGGGAGCAGTGCATGGTCCAGATGGGCTCTCACGTCAACCAAAGCAGCCAGAAGACTTAGAAGAAGGAGACAATGAAGAGTTTGAGGATTGGATTGATGTGCTACATGGCTTTATAAATGTGATACATCCCATTTCACAGTCCTTTGACATGCAGGTACTCATGCTAATGCAGCCAGAGCCAAGCACAAAAGTGCAAAATGTGCACAATCCTGTGCTTATTTATGATGATGACTATAGCCAGGTTCTGAGAAGCACAGCAGCAGATGCAGAGGATGAGAAGTTAGATTTGGTGTGGATTTGGATGGATACTCTAATGTGCCCTAGTGATTTCATGGATTCTGAGTATGGCATGCTTGTGTGCTACATGAGCGCCTTTTTCAAAAGCAAGATGCGCTTATGGAAGTGCAATGCACATGGCACTCACCAGCTTGTTATTTGGCAGTGGGCTAGATGCTTACCGATATTGCATGCCATCCATGACAACATTGAACACAAGCACTTTTACACGATGCGGTCCACATTACTCGAGCGCTTTTGGTGGCTGCACAGTATGGACAACATTGTTTGGTTCATGCACACTTGTCATATTTGCCAGATCCAGCAAATGCAGAAGGTTTTAATACCCCCAATTGTCGCAATGCCTGTGCCTCTCTTCAGTAAAGTTTATATTGATATGAGGCACTTACCAGTATCAGCAAGGCAGCGCTATATCATTCAAGGCCATTGCTCACTTGCAACTTGGCCAGAATTCTGTGGACTTCCTAAAGAAAATGCGAGTGCACTCAGTGATTGGATGTTCCAAGATCTCATTTGCAGATGGGGCACATTGTACGAGATAGTTACTGATAATGGCAAGCCATTCATCAAAGCACTAGCCTGTCTCAGTAAGTGCTAACATATCAATCACATCTGCATATCTGGCTATAATTCGCATGCTAATGGAATTGTTGAGCCTGCACACTTCAATGTGCACCAAGCACTAATCAAAGCCACAGATGGAGTAGAGTCAAAATGGTTCAGTTTGCTGTACTGAGTCTTTTGGGCAGAGTGCATCACAATTTGAAAGCGCCTCAGTGTTTTGCCATACTTCATTGTTACAGGTGCACAGCCTCTGATTCCTCTTGATATCGTTGAAGTGACATACCTTAATCCACCCCCAGATTCTATACTCTCCACTACAGACCTGATCGCATGCCAAGCACACGCATTACAAAAGCAGCCAGAAGACTTAGCATGCATTCATTCCCACATCTATGCAGAAAGGTGCAAAGCAGTGCTCCATTTCAAAAAAGCGCACTCTAAAACCATCCGCAATTTTAACTTCCAGCATGGTGACTTAGTCCTTATGTGCAACACAGCAATCAAGAAGAGCCTTAACCACAAAATGTGCCTGCATTACCTTGGCCCTCTAGTTATAGTTTCATGCAATCAAGGCAGCACATATATCATTTGCAAACTCAATGGAATGGTATTCAACAGGCCAATAGCTGCATTTTGCCTAGTGCCATACCATGTGTGCAAGTCCATCGTGCTTCCCAACATAGCACTCAATATTACTACAAAGCAGTTGAGAGAGATGGAAGGGTGCATAGTAGTAGACACAGAGGATGAAGAAATGGTTGACGAAGAAGAAGTGCAAGGAGATAGCACAGAGGATGAAGAAAGCATTGATGAGGCATGCAACTAGCACTCTGTGTGCACTGCTATGGACATTTCATCTTTTTATATGTACACTTTAATTTCTTTCTCTTTTTTTAATATTATCTTTCTTCTATTCACAAAGTTGCATCTGGGCATCTTCCATGATTGTGCAACCCATGGGTTTTACTGGCCATGATGATCTACTAAACCTTTCCCATTTTTTCAGAGTTTGTTTTATGGTGTGCACTTCCTTTTATCTCTCACACTTTCACTGTTTGGACAGAGTCACAATTTTAGTTGGGAGGAGGAAAGTGATGGTTGGACAATTTTTCTGCACTTCTTTTGTGCTTGCGCATTTTTGTGTGCTTTACTTGGCCTCTTCAAATATCCCATACACTCACTTCTACCACTCACCCACTTTCTTGGTGCTCACACTTCGCACTTCAATAACTGACAAGGATGCTGCCTGAAGACAGTCAGTATTTCAGTTGGGAGGAGATGGTATGGCTCCCTATCACCCTGCACTTGTACTATGGCATTTTTCACAATTGTGCACACCACTTGGATGACTTCTACTCACTTTGCACAACAGACTTTTGTGCACCCAAGTGTGCTCCCATGCACCTTTGTGCACTTTAGTGTGCTTCTGTGTGCTTTAGTGTGCTTCTGTGTGCTTTAGTGTGCTTCTGTGTGCTTTAGTGCACTTCTGTGTGCCTTTGTGCACTTTTGTGCACCCAAGTGCACTTTTGCATGCCTTTGTGCACTTTTGTGTGCCTTTGATTGCTTAGATGCACTTTCATGCACCTTTTACATTTCTACTGCACCTTTGGATCCCCCTTAGCTGCCTTCTATTGTATGCCCTAAATGGGTCTTGTCACGCTTCCAACCACCTTCGTGCACCCCCCACACTCATTATCTGCCCTTCACAGTTACTGCATGCTCGACATGCCTTTATGCACTCTTTTATGCTTTGCCAGCAACTCACATTCCTCACTGCACACTCATTGCACTATCCATTTATCACACACAACAATCCTTCACTACACCTAGTGAGCTGCGCATCATGGCTTCCAACTTACTAGGTGCTTGTTCAAGGCACACCACAATTGCATCACAACTCAACTGTGCATTCTTACATAATCTGAGCACTTTGCACCTATTTGGCATTGGACTGTGCACACTTGAGCGCTTTCATGTAATTTGGGCACTTGGCACTATTTGGCATCGCACAGCACCTCCTTATAGTTCTTCTGCACTTCCAATCGGCATCACCTTATCTGGTAACCAGCACAGGTCAATCACATCACTATTACTAAGGCACAGCATGTGACACATAACACTGAAGCAGATTAATTGGGAAGAGCACACGGGACCTAAAGTGCACCAAAAATAGAACATCACACCAGAACAGTTGGGTATTGGGCTATAGCATGCGCAAATCTTATTGGCTAAGGCAGCAGCATAGTGTGGTCAGGTTTAGATGAGCCAATGGATGGGCTTGTGGGTAGCACATGGTGCTTTCTATTTTTATACTTTATTTTACCACTTTTATCACATAAACCATTTGTACATAGTAGGCAGACAGATAGAGAATCCAGAGGATCTTTCCTCCACACATAGCTCATAGCTCATTCAGTGTCACACATAATCTGTACACCATCGTCCAGTCCATGTGCCTTTGTAGTGCACCCTTTGTATAGCTGCATTTGCATATTGTTTGCATCCCTCATCATATTGCCATGTTTTGTCCCTTCGTTGCATCCTTCATCTTCGTTTGTGCACTCTTGCAGTGCACCCCTTCATATACCCATGTTTGTGCATTATTTGTGCCCCTCATCGTATAGCTGTGTTTTGCACACCATTTGTGCATTTTCCCACCAGTTGCACTCACATCCCATTTGTGTCCCTAGCCTGTGCTGCTCCTTTGACACACTCTAGTACAGTCCTTGTCCCGCTAAACCTCCTACTTTCCACCCCCATCATCATTGTGCATTTTTGCACTCTCATTGCACATTTTTCTGCACTGCATGTTTTTGCCCCTTTGCATTGCACACTTTTTTGCCATTGCACATACCTTTCTTTTTGTGTACACAACTAGTATGCATATTGAAAACCATCATACCAGCCTCTTCATAGTCTCTGCACCTTGAAGGACAATCTGAGGCCCTCTAAGTGAATCCTCTTACCCCGAGCATGCCTGCAGCTGTAGGTTTAGTGTTCACCCCTTCTGTTGAGACTCTGCACTGAGTACCAACTGAACACATCAATGCATATGATGCTCGAGGTCTTTCCATTTGGGTAGGAAGGTGTTTTGATGGTAATTGGTAACATCTTTCCATTCATGTCCATCCACATACTGGCCATGTGGCTCAAGCTTCCATCAGTAACCCATTTTCTTTAACCAATTCCATGCAGTTCTCTCTGTGATGGTTCTTTTGAGACTGTGCCATGCTTTAACATCAGGTCAATCAAGGTAGCATACAATGTCCATGGCAGATATGTATTTTCTGATTGATTGAAAATGTATTGAGAGTTCCTGCCTCAAGTCCTCATCATCAAGGTGAAATTTGTTCCAAGTTCCATATATATTAAAAGAAAGAACCTTGTGGTCATTAATGAAAGCATTTGATTACTCTCATAGCCAGTGGGCAAACCATGGACCCTTCTCGGATGCTCTCACTGTGGCAACTGATGCAGCAGTTCATTTCCCATAAAATCCCGATGTGGTATTGGTGTAATTCCACAAGAATCATTTCATTCCTTCGAGGTGGGATCATAATAGGAGATTGAGGTTCAGATCTTGTGGCCCTTTCCATTATTCCTTTGTGGATTGATAATCTTGTCCAGCTGTGCATGGGCAGCAAGGGCTGCCTCTATGCTCTGTGGTATCCAGATTTTCTGCCTTTCATCATCCTGTGCATCTCCGACACCTTCATCATCACTTTTACCTTCATCCCCAGCATCAGATTCATCATCACTTTCTTCAATGGGTGGGCTTGCCTGTGAGAGAGAGTTGCTTTCTGCCTGAGCCATTGGGGAAGTTTCTGCATCAGGTCTGACCTCAGGCTCATCCATAGTGGATGCATCCTCCACTGTACCATTATTAATATTGGTACTGGTGCTTCAACGACAGGTGCAAAGACAGTTAGAAGTGGAAGTGGGGCCACCATGACATACACCATGCTTCTGTCATCTTGAGCCTGATGTTTGTGTATTGTATTGTCCTCAGCCCTTCCAAACACAGATTCAGTAATGCTACTGATTATAGAGACAGCTTTTCCTATTGATGCCTGCCATTTGGAATTGGGATTGACCTGCCACAACAACAGACAATAGTGAGTGCAACCAAGTTGTGCAATGTCAAGCATGCACATTTTCCTTGTCTGAACTGTTCTTTGTTGATAGGTTTATCTTCTTCTTACCCCAGCTTCCTAGATTAAGAATGTGTGCAAGCTTGCACTTTTTCTGGCCAGCCATAAAATTACATTTGACGCAACACAATTTGCTTTCCTGTACTATGTAAATCACATGTTCATGATAAATTAATACATGAAAACAAGCATATCACAAGATGCCAGTTCAATTGAACACTTTAGTCAAAATCTGTTTCCACCAAGAATTCAGAATTCAGAAAATGAAGTACTTGGTGGAAACCAATTTTTTTAAATGAGGTTCTGAATCTTTGGCATTTTTGATTCTTTAGTTTTGTAACACTTTTGTCACCAAAAAGCATGTGATATTAGATGTGCATGGAGTTCCTCTATCTTAGAATTAGAGATGCAAACCATTTGAAAAGGTTGCAGATGACCAATCCTGATAAGAGGAGAAGCAGAGTCAGAGTAACTGCACCTGCTTGGGTTTCAAGCCTCATCAAGCACCATTGCACTTGGAGATGGAGTGGATGAAGGATGCCTTGGAGGAGGCGAAGGCAGCTTTGGCTAAGGCAAAGGATGATATGGCATGCTTCTACAACCAATGCCATTCACCCATACCCATGTACAAGGTTGGTGATTGTGTCTACCTTGACTACAGTGACATTTCCAATACACAATCATCCAAGAAACTTGCCCACTGTTTCCTTGGACCCTTCCTCATAACCAAACACATTGGATCACATGCCTATTGCCTACAGCTACCACAGTCAATGTCCAGACTACACCCTGTCTTCCACATCATCAAACTGCTGCCAGCCCCTATGGATCCATTTCTGGGACGTATGGCATGACCTCCTCCACTGCCTACAGTGATTGAAGGTGAACTTCAGTACAAGGTCAAGTCCATCCTAGACAGCCACTTACGTTGAGGCAAACTTGGATACCTGGTGTGCTGGAAAGGTTATGGGTACAAAGAAAATTCTTGGGTTGCAGAGTCTGATTTGAATACCCCATGACTGGTCAAGGAGTTCCACCATCGACATTCCTCAGCACCTCAACTGTAAGAGCAACCTCAAAGTCTCAATTAATAGTGAGCTAACAGAGGGGAATCCAAAGTTAACATTATACTACATAATACAAACACTTCAGGTGCATGTAACAGAAGGAAATCCAAAGAGAAAACTCTAAGGACCCATCTGTTGATGCCCAGTATATGTGATAGACCCAAAAATCAAATAATAGGCTAAAAATAGCAAAAAGGTGGAAATAGGTGGATCAAGCTATGGAATGATGTCACCTTGATGGGTAAACATCCAGAAGGGGTCCTGCCTCTAAGGATAGAACTGTCAACATGTACCAACATGGAAGAACTGAAAAATAATCATAATATAGGTATAAAATCATAGAAAATCATAGAAAAGGCAGAATAGAATGAAATAAAATATAAAAAAATATGGGATGAATGCAGAAAATTGCCAAGATGCCTGGGGTGCCTTCCTTTCCCCTTACATCAATGCATCCAAGCATCCAGCTTTGGCCAAATATGGTTTCAGATGCATTGGGGCGATGCATCATAGCAGGGGTGATGTAAGGGAAAGAAAGGCATCCCAGGTATCTGGGCAATTTTCTGTGTTCATCCCATATTTTTCTATATTTTATTTCACCCTATTCTGACTTTACTATGGTTTTCTATGATTTTATTCCTATTTTATGATTATTTTTCAGTTCCATGTTGGTACATGTTGACAGTTCTATCCTTAGAGGCAGGACCCCTTCTGGATGTTTACCCATCAAGGTGACATCATTCCATAGCTTGATCCACCTATTTCCACCTTTTTGCTATTTTTAGCCTATTATTTGATTTTTGGGTCTATCACATATACTGGGCATCAACAGATGGGCCCTTAGAGTTTTCTCTTTGGATTTCCTTCTGTTACATGCACCTGAAGTGTTTATATTATGTAGTATAATGTTAACTTTGGATTCCCCTCTGTTAGCTCACTACTAAGTGAGGCTTTGAGGTTGCCCTTACACTAACCTGATGATAGGTAACAAGATACTCAAGCAGGCGACACAATCCTATGAGGCCCCTTTCGCCTACTTGGACTAGGTCTCAAAGCTCTTCTGCAGGCTTCTGAAGAAGGGTGTTCCATGGTCTATCAAACTTCTCCCATGCATCCTCGCCTTCACCCATGCACCCAGCTGGTCCAGAAAATGCTGCAAGAGGATGTCTTTCATCAGCCTCACTAATGTCTCTAGAAAGAGCTTCAATACATGCATGGAACTTGCATAGAAGCTCATGCCCAATCAGGCAGCCAGCTGGGACTATGGCATTGGATGCTTTGTGAGGTGTATGTTGGTGTGCTCTGCACATGCCAGATGAACTAGAGCCTGTGGTTGACCATATATGTGGGTTCACAAGAGCACATGAAATGACTGTGGATGGTACCATGGATGCTTGTAACTGAAAAAAAATCTGCATTCTGCTTTGTCGTCTCTACAGTATCTTTGACCTTTTTCTTCTTCTTGTTGATTGCTGCCTTGGTGTCACTTTTTATAAATCTGTATTCCAACAGTCCCAATGTTTGATGTGAGTTTCACAGTTTGGGCAGAGCACATGCCCATCCTTTGCTATTAGTTCTGCAGCTTTGGGTCCTTCTAAAATGGTATTTAACTTGTAGATTGCACTTTTCTTATCCTGAGGAACTTCTTACCACCATTCAGTGTCATAATTTTGATGCATCTTTTACATCTGAATGGGGAACAGCTGGGGCTTCTCTTCCCATCTGGTACACCCTGCAATTCTCAGCCACAGGTCTCTATTTTTTTAAAATGACTCAAGGCCAGGACTAACTATCTATGGTAATTTGATCATGTGATACCCCTTGCCCTTCCCCCCACATTTGTACATGTTGACAGTTTTATTTTTAGAGGCAGTCCCCTTTCAACATCTACCCCTGGTATGATGTTACTCCACAGCTTTGATCTGCCTATCTCCACTTTTCTATTTCTAGACTACTATTTGATTTTTGGGCTTTTCACATATACTGGCACTGACAGAGGAGTCCTTAAAGTTTTCTCTTTGGATCTCCCTCTGTTCAGTGTACCTCCACTGCATGTATTATGTAGCATAATATTAATGATTCCCTCTGTTAGCCTACTATTATGTAGGGCTTTGAGGTTGCCCTTACAGATAAAGTTTGCTCACCATGAGTCACATACTGTATCTATTGTCCAAATCCTGTTCAAGGCATTCTAGGTTCATTTATAGTCAGCAGATAGTCCATATAGTCAAGACTTCATCCTACAGATAGGATCTTCACCTACTCACCTATGCTCCTTGTTGCTCCAGTGCCAGCTCATAGCGACAGCCCCAGTTGTGAGAGAGATATACATACATACCAATGAGTTCCAAGTATAATTAACTAGCATGCTTGAGCGATCTATGAGTTGTAATCTACGCAGTAGATCCGACCGCATCTGAAATACTGCTCTAAGCCCACTTTAAGGCTCTAGCCTCTTTGGGTCGCGGGGAAACATCGATGCCCGGCGTATGTTGTTCAATTTCAAGAAGAGCATGAGCACACGCTCCAATCCAATCCCACCTCCTCCGTGAGGGGCGCAGCCCATTCGGAAAGCATCAACGTAACCTTTCATACTATCGGGGTCAACGCCTTTACTGCGCATCTTTTCACACAGTAACTTGGGGTCGTGGATACGTTGAGCACCAGAGAGAATTTCTTCGCCCCGCATAAAGAAATCGTACGAATTCGAAAGAGTCTGTCAACGCACGTTATTAAAAGAAGAACGATGTTTGCCTAAACGCACAGGATCATCTGGGTCTGGCATTGTGTAAAATGGACGGAGTTCCATGGGGAACTTGTCAATTATGAAGTAGTCAGTGTCATACTTCGCCCTGACAAGACGACCAAGCCTCTTCTCGTTCTCGGTGCTAAAAAAATCTGGTCATTTCAGAAGAAGTATTGAAAGCTCATTGACTTACTTTATATCATCCAAGGTTTCCCTTGGCACACCGTCCTCGACCAACATGTCGACCGCTTGCTTGTAGGTTAACTTCAATGTCCCTTCTGGGCCTTCCCTCCATTTAAAATCTTCGACAGGAAACTGTTTTTTGACCGCCTGGATTTCATTTATGTATGTCTCGCGAAGACCTCTGAAGATACTCAAAAACAATCCATCCAGCAGCTCTAACACTTCGTGATAGTGTTCCTCAATAGTCATCTCCAGATCAAGCCCTATGAATTCTGTGAGGTGACGGTGTGTGTTTGAATCCTCCGCTCGGAAGACAGGTCCAATTTCATAAACTCGTTCAAAATCGGCGGCGATTGCCATTTGTTTCGCAAGCTGGGGGGACTGTGCCAGGAAGGCATTACCTGGAGAACAACGAATGAGAGCTTCAGAACCACTTGTTAGTAGATATACCTTTAAAGTAGGAGACTTTGAACACAGATGCGCCTGATTCTGTCGCCGCCCCCTGAAGCTTAGGGCTATGTATTTCGACAAAACCCTTGGCGCTGAGAAATTCACGGAAGAGGTCGCCGATAGCGGCCTGCAGGGTGAACACGGCTTGATTGGCCTGTGTCTATCACAAAAGTTTATAAAGCAAATCCGCTCTAATCCCGGTATTGACTTACACGTAGATCAACTACCCTACTGTTGAGCCGGGTATCGAGCAATACTCTGTTGTATTGAACTTCAGATGACTCCTTCTCCGATTCGGGCCGAGATGCGTCATCGAGGGAAAAGGGGAGTCGTCCATCAATGCCAGAAATTAGATAAAGCTGAGATTTCAGGGACCCACAGTAAGGTCTACATCAAGACTCAGTCTGAAGGAACGACACCTTTGTAACAAGAACTTCGACGTCACCAACGGTTGCACTTTTGATAAGTTCGGGGGTTTTCTGTACTGTTCCTTCAACTAGGACGATCGACTCATCGGCGAGACTGGCTGCCCATTTAACCATTTGTTTAGATACCTTCCCTTCTGCTACTGTCAAAAGTGCTTGAACGGAATCGATACGCTGACGTAGGTTAAGGAAGACCATTTTGTTTCCCTGAGCACGGGATGTCTGTACACGAGCACGGAATAGAACAGTTTCGCCATCGCGAGAAGAGAACGATGAAATCTGAGCTCGTGGTCGATGAGTCCGGCTTTGGGACTGATTAAGGGGCAGGACACCATAAAACTCTGTTGCGAAGTCCTGAAACGAAAACACAAAAAGGGTGAGCAAGCAATAGAAATGAATGGTCAAATGACGAACGACATCGGCTGCAGCCTGCAACTGTGCCATTTCCTGCTGTTTCGCTGCCTTCTCTGCTGCCTTTTTTTCCTTTTCAAGTGCTTTTGCGCGTTTCTTCAGCTCACTCTTCGATGGACCTGCATTTCTAGAAAGAATGATGTCAAATCGAATTGGATATGAAGAAAAGAGGGTACTCACTGCTCTTGTGGTTGTGAGTCGGCCATAGCTAAGTTATCGATCTCGGCTACCACCGGCTGTTTCCATCCAAAAACTTTGTTTCTGTGTGTGCACTGTAGATTTCAAGTATGCTCCCCGCGACTGTCTATCGTCGTACCGCTCTTTCTCTCCGTTCCCTATCCACTTGGAATGCCCTTGTTGCTGGTCCTCCTGATTCTATCCTTGGTGTGTACTCCTTCTACTCCCTCTGTGGTCCAACAAGCGTCCACTTCGCCGCTCTTCGTGTCTGACATGTCTTCATAATTTCTAGGCGTAACGGAAGCGTTTAAAGCCGACAAGGACCCTCGCAAAATCAACCTAGGTGTTGGGGCATACAGGGATGAGAACGGCAAACCATATATCTTGGGAAGTGTGAAAAAGGTATGTCAGTGTCTCAATGTTGTTAAATTTGGCGTTATGTTTCACAAGGCTGAAGAACGCATAACTGCTTCTCGACCCGACAAAGAATACCTCCCTATCACTGGTCTCCCCGAGTTCAATAAAAGAGCTGCTCTACTGGCCTATGGTGTAGACAGTGTGCTCTTGGAGCGGAACGCTGTACGTTTTATTACCTGCCGTGTATCCTCGCTCACATTACTCTTCCTAGATTGCTGTAACCCAGTCCATTTCTGGTACTGGCGCTCTTCGTATTGGCGCAGCGTTCCTCGCACGCCACTATCCACATTCCAAGATCATATATTTGCCCGTTCCATCATGGGGCAATCACACGCCTGTGTTTCGCGACTCTGGCCTCGAAGTCCGCGGATACAGATATTTTGATAAAAATACCGTGGGTCTAGATTTCGAAGGCCTCAAGGCCGACTTGCAGGTATGTGAAACGAGGTATACTCTGTTCTCTTGAGCTCTGTCGTACCATCTTCCTTCAGGCTGCTCCAGAACAGTCAATTGTGCTCTTACATGCCTGTGCACACAACCCCACCGGCGTGGACCCTACCCAAGAACAATGGGCCCAGATTTCGGACATCGTCAAGGAGAGGAAGCTCTTCCCGTTCTTTGATATGGCCTACCAGGGTTTTGCCTCTGGCTCTACTGCCCGTGATGCTTTTGCTGTTCGCCATTTCGTCTCTCAAGGCCACCAGATTGCTCTTGCTCAGTCATTTGCGAAAAACATGGGGTTATATGGCGAACGGGTGGGCGCATTCTCATTGACTACTGCAGATCCATCAGAGAAAGCTCGGGTTGACAGTCAGCTGAAAATATTGATTCGTCCTTTGTATTCGAACCCTCCGCTGCACGGCGCGCGAATTGCTAGCACCATCTTGGCAGACGAAGCATTATATGCACAATGGGAAGGCGAGGTCAAGGGCATGGCTGATAGGATTATCAGCATGCGAGAGAAATTGTATGAGATGTTAACTCATGATTTCAAGACTCCTGGAGAATGGAGTCACATTAAAAGCCAGATTGGCATGTTTAGGTCAGACCTCATCTCTTATTATGTTGAATTCAAGTGGTTGACAAGGTTGACAGCTTCACGGGTTTGACTGCACCCCAGACCAAAGTGCTTGCAGAGAAAGCACATGTGTACATGACTGCTGATGGACGTATCTCCATGGCGGGCTTAAATAACAAGAACATCGAATACTTTGCTAAGAGTGTAGATGCTGCAGTGAAGGGTGATCTGTAAGGAGGCTAGAGGATTCTCAGATGCGCTGAAAATTTGGTGAAGCACGTAGATATCAGGTTGGATCTGCATTACGTGACCTCTCTTTCAACTTTTCACATATTTAGACGATTCTCCTCAATACATGCTTTGTAAAGAGAGCTATCTTTTTATATATCTAGATCTTCGTCAGGGTCATCATCGTCTATGTCGTCAGCAGAGTCGGGATCGTAAAGAATTACGGCCGAGGAGTCTGCGGTCTTGTTCGAAGTGCCCTTCCCTTGTGAAAAGACCAAGTTTTAGCAATAGACACGAAGTTACTGTGTAGATCACTTCACCGTTGTGGCTATATGGAAGGGGAACGCGAGCCCTAGATTGATGTTGTGACGCTGTGAGAGTTAGGTTGAATGATATATCGTTAACGACATCCGGAGCACCCCGACCCTGGAAGAGCAGTTAATGAGAATGTGAAAAGTCCAATCCAAGTTTTGTCAAACCTCCATAACTTTTTTTTTCCATAGCGTCTTCAAGGTCTCGAGCTTCGTCACCACACACGCACCACCCTCTGATGAGGACCAACCCTCAAGGGTACGCTCAACGCCGCGTTTTTTACCAGAACCATTCAAACCCCTCACAAGGACCTCCACGGCAAACTCGGTTGTAGAACCTGAGCCCTCACCATCATTTCCAAAAACTAAGCGCTCTTCGTAGCCACGTTCGCTCACAGGAAGAAAGACACCCCAAAACTTGGAGTCCGAAGACGCGGGAGGGGGTGGCGTTAGATAGTCTATTGCCAAATGGGTGATAAGAACCGAAGGATGTACAACCAAGCATATGAGGGAGGGCGAAAACGCAGGTTGCATCAACATTGGAGCAAGCTTGCATGTTTGCAACCCATGCAGGATCAAGCGGGATGGATCTGTATAGTCTTTGTGAGTTTGAAACTGACAGAAGAATTACATTCTTACTTGGCCGGGCTTGAACAAGGGCAAGCACCTCCCGTAGAAACATGTATGTTTGTGGTGTAGAACCTATATCAGAAGAAAGCGTATCTAGACAGTCGATGATAACATCTAGACATCCAGAAGGGGAGGCTACGTTGCGTTGATAATGAATCGCGAGAATCAGTCTTCGTGTTGCTCACTGTTTCGAATCGCGGAGAGAATGACCTCTCGCGGGCTAAACTGGCCAACGTCGTATTCAGGTACATGGCCAACCCAGTCATGGACCTCGATAAAATCGAGATGGGAAGGAAAGCTCTCCAGCAGGTCTGTCGCAGGATAACAGACGCAAAACAGAATGAATCTTGTTGATCCAGTGTTATCCGAGGTGAGTTTCGAGGACAAGAGCTGCCGGAGAACTGGCAGACCGGACTGAGCAATTGAGGACAGAAGTACAAGGAAAGAGTGCTGAGGTCGAGGAGGCTCGCTGATTATTTTGGAGAATAATGACATAAAGATGTGTAGTATGAGTTTTAGCTACTGCCCACTTAAGCTCTCCCAAACACCTCTTTCCAAAGTCTGCATGTCGATCTTCCATCTAAATAGCCCGACCTCTTCGATAGGATGCTCTATTGCAAATCCTGCTTCTTGCAAACACGAATGGATGTAGTTGTTTAGGGGCGAATCGATAGCTCTGATATGTAATACTTGGTCGTCTGAATCAAAGGCAGATTGAACGGCATGCCTGAGCAGATCAGCCTGTATCCCCGAGCCTCGGTAAACTTCATCTATGTAGAAGTGGCGTATGATCGCCGTTTTCGCCGAACCCTCTTGCGTTGCCGCTTTCTTCCTATTACCAGTTGACTTTCGCAGGGAAGTAGACTGTGTTGGTGCAGAATCAGGGGATGCATCGAGCGCAATCAAACCAACGAATTGGTTGCCATAATCAAGTATCCAGAACCCAGAAGATGCAGAACGCGAATAATAAGCAAGGATATCAGACATATCGCGGCCGCGAAGTGCGTCGCGGACAGCCCGCTCAAAATAAGGGCGATTGACCCTGTTCGAGTTGTGAGATTATATTCTCATACAGCGAAATGACGATCGTACCAGTCAATGAAAGCCATGATTGGAACAGCGGTTGCGGCCATGAGGGGAAAGGGTCGTAGATAGCCCGGGAAGCCAAAGGCATCTGTCGGCCACATATTCATATAACGTACGAACATGTAGGATAACACGACGAAAGTAATAATCGTGAACGGATGAGCGTAACCTGTGGTAGAAATAGGTATTGAGCATGTACTCTGAAGTGGAAGAACAGACTCACCTCTGCGATTGGCAACAGCCAATGATTCCATGTGTGCTTTGCCAATAGCAAACTGTACTACTTTGTAGTCGGACGCTTGGAAAGGGCGAATACGCGCTACAGGTTCAGCCATGGCAACGCTCTGCTGGGCTTGTTCAACCCAGAAGTTTTATAGGCTTTCGTGGATTCCTATTGCCCGCTGCGGCAGTACGGTAGCACGTTCGTAACGGTTGCTATTCATGGAACATGAAGAGTACTTTCTCACACTGCTCATCTACACAAGATGCTCATTTCCAAAACATTTCATGATCTTCCAACCAAAGCTGACCCCGCTGGACGTCCTATCAGAATATTTGTGATATCTCCAAACCTTCCCAATTACCCTCAGGCGAAGTTCCCAGGTCCGCAGTCGATGAAAGCCTAACACAAGGTTGTCTCACATGTTCTTCCAGGCGTCGTAGTCTTCAGGTATAACAGTGCCTTCTTAGACGTTAGGAGGCTCAACACATCCTGCTCTCTGTTAAGTGAGATATACCAAGTGACAGGCCCTGTCGAACGCTTTGCAGGACAGATCGCCAGTCAGGGATACGTCGTTGGTCAGTGGTTACTGTGAAGTCTGGGTATCGGTGGAGACATGGTTTATTATCCAGCTTGCCCTTCTATTTATCATGAGTTTGAGGGACCCGAGGCAATTCCTTATGATACCGAAGGTGCATCACACTATTGCCCGTTGCGTCCTCTAGCAGCACCTGATCTGTCCAGGCACCGATAGAGGAAACCTCTATAAGGCAAATTTCTCTGCACTTAATTAACTCTATAGAGCTTACCTCTATGTATCACTGTTCAGGTTGAAAAAGAAGTTGCTGCATATGACGAGGTAATCAATGGCCAGACACGGGAATTGATTTCGACTGACCTTTATTGGGAGGATGCGTCTCTCTCTGTGGACCTATTAATGTCATTGGCCAACTGCAATGGTCGTGTCGCTGGTGCGTGACCATGCTATACCCGCTGTCTACTACTAAGTTGAGTGTTGAAGCGACGGGAATGTGTCTTGGGGGACACCTGGTGGGTCAGAACAATCAGTTGTACATTGAAAAATTTTCATCTCGTTCCAGGCTTTCCGTGTATGTTTTTCAACTCTGAGGTCTCGTGTCTGTGTCCCAAATTTAACAGGCGGCCTTTGATCCTCGTGTCTTGGCGGCGGTGTGCTTTTTTGCAACTGACATCCATAGTGCAACGCTGGGCAAGGGCAAAGATGATGATACTCTTATTCGGGTTCGTAAAGGCGACCTGACAGGGAGGGGCGAGCTAGTGGTCAGCAAAGTCAATTCTTTGTTAGCATCCTACAATATTTTCTTTTGCAGATGATTTTCGGGAAACAAGTAATATCTGTCCATTGATTCTGAGACACTACTCAATTTGTTGTCAGGACACGCATGTTCCGCGAGCAGGTCGAGATCTCATCCGCTCTGCACTGGAAGATGCGAGCGTAACAGTTTCGGTCCGTTTCATTGTTAGAGTGAGATTCGTAGATGACTGAGAGCTTCTCAAATGTGCCAGTTTATCGAAGTTCAAGCCCAGCACGCATTTATCCGTGACGAACATTCAAAAGGTCGCTGGGATGCCGCTTTGACCAGGTCGTTGTTTGGGTTTATGATGGAAATATTTGAGAGAACTGTGGGCAGAGACCTCGGTCCCAGAGTTGATGTTAGTGGGCAGCAAGAGCATATATGTTAGGGAAGTACTACTTCGCCAGAATTCATGTTCAGGATGTTGGTTATTAGCGTTCCTGGACATTGATTTCCGTGCAGTGGTCGGATCCCAGTAATTCTGCTTGGATTTCAGTAATTCTGTGCACCTTGCAACCCTTCCAAAAACCATGTGCTTTTCCTTTTTTTACATGTAATGTTACATGTTACAGTTGTATTGCAAGTCGAGTCATCAATAATTTCGTCACGTTCGAACAGTGGTCCTCAGAGTTGGGGATCACTGCCACACAGCTTCCATATGTCCTTAAAACCGTACCATGGACCAAACTGTGCAGCACGAACACATCATGTATCCCGTAGGATACGACGAGACAACTCGTCGCCAACTTCGTTATCATGGACGTACATAATATGGTGGGTGGTGTTACGAATGGCAGAATAGGCAGATGAGAACCAACATGACAAGGATGGAAGAAAGAAAACGGACGAGAAAATGTTACAATAATTCTACATCTATTTACTTCTTCTTCGCAGCTTTCTCCGCAGACTTCGTCACTAAGTGAAGAAGTATAAAGGCGTCGCCCCAAAGGAAAACAAAACGGCGCCTCACCTTTACCGCCGGACTTGTCAGTTTTCTCAACAGATTTGATGATTCCAACGGCAACGGTCTGCCTCATGTCACGGACAGCGAAGCGACCGAGAGGAGGATACTCATTGTAGGACTCTGTATTTATAAGGAAAAGAAAAACAAATCAGCACCTGCTATGCTAGCCGCTCGATGAGAAACCATACTGACCAACACACTAAAATATAAAAGTTAATCAGTCACATCGATAGGCACGTCGAAAGAAAAGAACGTACCATGGGCTTACTGGGCACAAGTTTGACAATGCAAGCATCTCCAGACTTCACGAATTTCGGCTTGTCCTCAAGTGATTTACCTGTCCGTCTATCAATCTTCTCGATGAGCTCAGCGAATTTGCAAGCGATGTGGGCGGTATGACAATCGAGGACTGGGGCGTAGCCGGCACCAATTTGTCCGGGGTGGTTAAGGACAATGACCTGAGCAGTGAAAGAGGCAGCCTCCTTGGCGGGATCATTCTTAGAGTCCGAGGAGACATTTCCACGACGAATATCTTTGACCGACACGTTCCTACACATTATTCAGAAGATGTAATCATCAACGGAGGAGCAGGAACGCTCACTTGACGTTAAAACCGACATTGTCACCAGGCACACCCTGCTCCAGCTGCTCGTGATGCATTTCGACGGACTTGACTTCGGTGGTTACGTTGGTGGGGGCAAATGTTACGACCATTCCAGCCTTGATAATACCAGTCTCTACACGACCTACTGGCACAGTTCCTATACCACCAATTTTGTAGACATCCTGAAGAGGAAGTCGGAGGGGCTTATCGGAAGGTCGTGTCGGTGGTTCGATAGCATCGATAGCATCAAGAAGAGTCTTGCCCTTAACGACACCTGCCTTGGTCTCCCTGGTCCAGCCCTTGTACCATGGCATGCTACATCAAATTCATTACAGATACTCTGAAAACAGATCGCATAGTTCCCATACTTTGCAGACTCCTCCAACATGTTGTCACCATGCCAGCCGGATATGGGCACGAAAGCTACATTCTTAGGGTTGTAACCGACCTTCTTAATGAAGTTGGACGTTTCCTTCACGATTTCGTTGAACCGGTCCTCACTCCACTGTAAATCGGTGTAATTATCAAACATTCACCGCAATCGTGGAGAAATACTTACCTTAGTGGTGTCCATCTTATTCACGGCAACAATGAGCTGCCGCACACCCAGAGTAAACGCAAGGAGGGCGTGCTCTCGCGTTTGACCATCCTTGGAGATACCGGCCTCAAACTCACCTGTACCACCCGCAATAATGAGGATAGCACAGTCAGCCTGAGATGTACCCGTAATCATGTTCTTAATGAAATCACGATGGCCTGGAGCATCGATGACCTGCGGCATAATGAGGTCGAACACGGGAGCATCAGTTTGAAGCTCAACGTACAGTAACAACAAATTTGACAGTCTCGAACTTCCAAAGAGCGATATCGATGGTGATACCACGCTCACGCTCAGCCTTCAGCTTGTCGAGCACCCATGCTATTGATCATGAGAGACATGGTTCGGACGAGTGCGGACAGGGATAACTCACCATATTTGAAGGAGCCTTTGCCAAGCTCAGCAGCCTCTTTCTCAAACTTTTCGATGGTACGCTTATCGATACCACCGCACTTGTAGATTAGATGACCGGTGGTGGTAGATTTCCCGGAATCGACATGGCCGATGACTGCGGTGGGTGCGTATCGGTGTGGGAGGCGATAAAGCAATGGATAAGATAAACGCACCGACGACATTAACGTGGGTCTTGTCCTTTCCCATTTTTAAGAATTCTGGGATCGTGCGCAAGTGAGTGAAATCGTAAGAGATGCGAAGAAGGCGATGACATCGAAAGAGAAGAAACGAAATCCATCGGAGCAAAGGCACAAACGAGATTGACGGAAGCAAAGATCAGGGAGGATGAGGCGCATGAACTTACTCTAGATGTGGAAAAAGACCAAAAACGGTGAAGAAGATGGTGGTTGGGGGAAGGAAGTCTGAGATGGGGGGATTATGTTTGGCCTAGTTATACCGCCAATTTTTTTTTATCGATCCATCACTGATAACATCAGCGTGACGCGTAACCCATCACGAGTCACACGTCAATTAAATTCTACATGAGATACAGAAAAAACATATGCTTCTTCTATCTCTGGTCGATTTCACAGCCTCTCGCTCCAGCAAGGAAGCGGCATTGCAAAATCTTGTCAAATGTCGGTCGCAATCCAACGTCCACCCGAAGACAGGCTCTTACGAGCATCGCTGCATCGCCCAGTGCGCCCCCTCCGTCTGCTTCTTCGCCATCTCTCTCTTTTCCATCCGCACATCGTTCATCTAGGGCAATCGAAGCGTTCGCAAAGGGAGATTCCAACCCCTCTTGTGTTTCTTCGGCAGTCATGAACGGGCATTCACCTACCAAGAGTACGTATGCAACCACTCCAAATGCCCAAACATCCTGTTCTCTCCCGTGATATCTCTCGCCACGAAGGATCTCTGGTCCTGCGTAGTCAAGGCTGTGAACGCCATGGGCGATTAATCATAGTCGTAAAAACAATTTATCAACACTTGCGTTCCGCTGAATGTGTCCCATCCATTCTTTCTCACTAGCCCAGAACTGCCGAAATCGATCAAAATACATTTCCCGGCGGGACCAAGGACAACGTTTTCGTCCTTGATATCACGATGTACTACACGACTCAGTTTAGATATCTATGATGGGGCACCGAAATGTAGCATGTAGCGCACCGATTCCTTGCACGTGAAGAAAACACAAAGCATCCGCAATCTGTCCTAGATAGCTTCGGATATCACTCGCCGGTAGGCCTTGAGGAAAGGATTCCACCAGATCGAAGAGATCAGAAGGAGGTGGCTGATCCAACTGCTGCACCGGCGTCGTCGACGGGAGAATAAGATAATAATAGTGATTATCCTCGAAAAAGTCAAGGAGGGGGCATATATTGGGATGGCCTTTCGCCATTGCACCTTCTATCCAGTCGTTATCGTGCCCCACGTTATCGGGGTAGTCTGAACCGTTACAGTGGGTGGCGAGCCGTGAAGGGTCCCATGGCCGACGAGGGGGCAAAGTATATGAAGTATTAGAGATAGCCGACATAACGTAGATTTCTATTGGTATCGTCCCATGTTCGGGATGTTTCTTCCAGCAATCTGCCAGGATACGGGACTTGATGATCTGTTTAATAACCAGCTGAGGCTACGCCAAAAAAGCTCAACCATCATCAAGATAAGCCAGGAGCGGGAAAGCTTACTCCCAGAGAACCGTCTGGACGGATCTCTCTGCCTCGTTTGACTAATCCATACGCCCCTCTTCCGATTTCTCCCTCAATGTGAAAATCAGAAATACTGCGGTTTCCTAGAAATGATTCTTTCTCAACGGCGGGAGATGGTGCGCGGGTGCTGGCAGCAACACTAATAGAACTACCGGAACTATCTGTGCGGCGCAAGCTCCGGGGTAAAAGATATGAAGGAGAAGGCGATTCTAATGGAATGATGGATACGCGACCTGCGATAAGCGATACCCGTTGTCGGGAAGATCGCCTACGAGGTCGAGGGGATGATGTAGAGCGCGACGGAGTCGGACGGCAAGAGCTCGGAGCGATGGACGATGAGGAAGTGCAAGAATCTAAGGGAGAAACCATGAAAGGCTCTATGGTGGGCGTTGTGGACGAGGTCCGCGCGGAGAAGGCTGTCGGGGTGATAGAACCCATTTTTGGCGATATGTTAACGAATGCATGGTTTTGTTTGGGCGCAAGTGTGGTGTCCACTTTCGACGCATATCCAAACTCTGAACGGAGTGAATATGGAGGCGTTGTTTCTACCTCCTCTGATGTTTTGTCGTTACTAGGCCCGTCCCAATCAAAGCCTCTCCCAATCGACGTGACCGCCCAACTTCCAACGCTAGCAGCTCTGTAGAATTTGTTCCGGATCGGGGGCGTCTTCCATTCGTCGTCATCGAACGTAAGATCGACAGCGGGCGCCGACAACATATAAATCGAACAAGGTGAAGACCAGATCTCCGCCTTGACAGAGAGAGCTTGTGTCACACTGCAATGGAACTTCTCAGCCACACAAGACCCCGAACCACGAATCACGGTTCTACCTTTGCGTCCTAGGCGATTGCTACACAGGACTAGCAATCGCCTACTATCTGCGTTGTACTCCCTCCCGTTCCATACATCACGTCGAATACGTGAAGATCGAATAACAAGATTTTTCATGTGAAAAGGTGTCTGGGGTATCTATGCTTACGTTATTGGGTACATCTGAACTCAACTATACGATTTGCTCCATCTTACGCCCTAAGAATCTGTGAGTACCTCTATCCTCAACCGTCTTTATACGGAATCACTTTTTGAACGTCGGAGGAGCCCAAACGACTGGCAGATGCTGGTGTATTCATGGTTTACTTTGGTGGATGGGTCAATTCTTTGCAGGATGACGTTCCTTTGATTTCCTATCCGTCTTTTGAGCCAGTTCCTCGCTGATCGTCTCTTGAATTTGCAGCAAGCCATGGCCATCAAGGTTCCAATCGTCAAGAAGCGCACGAACAAATTCAAGTGTGTCTTGCTAGCATAGCCTTACCTCGCGATTTACACCGTCTTGTAGGCGTCATCAATCGGATCGTTACCACAGTGTGAAGGAGGCATGGCGGAAGCCGAAGGGTATTGACAACAGGGTTAGGCGTCGATTTAAGGGGCAGACCGCCATGCCCAAGGTACATCCCGTTCGCTCTTGTCATTCTTGTCAATGATCGACGTGTCTCTTAACAGATTGGTTATGGCAGCAACAAAAAGGTGCGTTTTGTTCCAGCGGTATCGAGTAGTAATTGAATGCGTTGGCTAGACACGTCATCTGCTCCCCAACGGTCTCAAAAAGTTCCTTGTCAACAATGTATCAGAACTTGATATCCTGTTGATGCACAACAAAACCTTCGCTGCTGAGATTGCTCACGGCGTCTCGAGTCGAAACCGCACTACAATTCTGGAGAGGTATGAGCCATTTTTAAGCTGGTTCATATACAAACCCTCAAATGTTCGTGTTTCCCAGGGCGAAGGTGTTAAGCATCAAGGTTACTAACCCTGCTGCTCGTCTGCGGTCAGAGGAGTAGAGAGTGCTGTCACCTTACATACTCACATGTATCATGCCATATGACGGATTGTCAACCTACATGATCTCTGCGAACAATATGAACACGGCTTGCATATCTCAAAGTTATACATGAGCATGTGCAGTACTTATCACACTACTTACTATCTTAGTACTATTAGCTTCCAAAGTTCTTCAAGCGTAACCCAATCTTCGACATGGTCTTTGGAGTTGGAAAGCAAGTCACCATCTTCTTCCGCATCATTACATACATTGAGTTTTTTACAGCTTTAGAATGCTCAGGAAGGCATCTCATGCTGGTGATTGGTATACGGATAATGGTGAATATAAATTTGTCAATTGGGAATCATACTTTATCTGTTATTAGGACAACAGCTAGACGCGGAACTGTCTTTATGGCTTAAAGACGTTGAGGCGGTAGATGCAGTCGAAGGGTGTAAAGCCATCATTGCTCCGTTCGTGTCCTACATTCTGAGGCCTGCGTTAGAATGGCTGACATGTAACGCGAAGGCATGCCGGCTACACCTACTCTGGCCGTACTGCTGCTTGGGCGTACAAGAGTATCAGTACTACTGGAATGTAATCTAAGTTGTTTCCGTTTGTCTTCTGACCTGATACGAGTTGTCTCCCAGCAAACGGGTTTTTATCCTCGGTCCATCGCATCATCTCTATCTGGAAGGATGCGCTCTTTCGACCTGCAAGGAATACGATACTCCCATCGGGAAGTTACCGTTGGATCTTGACAGTGAGCATATATATGTTCATCTCCTCAGACCAGAACGTAAAACTATTCAGCCATTGATGAATTGCGGTCCACGGGAAAGTTCGACCTCCTCACGCTCAAAGATGATGAGGCGGAGCACAGCGTGGAGATGCATCTGCCATATGTTCGGAAAATATTTGCTGGGTACGAAATGTTTATTCTGGAACAAGAGTGGGTTGTTAACTCCAGAAGACAGACAGGACATTACGATCGTCCCTATCGTTGTAGGAGCTATATCACAACGACTTGAAGCTACGTTTGGATCACTCCTTGCACCATATCTTGCCAGGGATGATACCTTTTGTGTCGTATCCAGTGATTTTTGTCACTGGTTAGACCCATCTATTGTTTTTTGTTGGGCTTCAACCTGATTCATACACATCTAGGGGATCAAGATTTTCTTACACATATTATTATCCCGAGCCCGCACCAAGTGATTCTCCAGCAATTTCTCTCACGCGAGCTTCAGAACCGACACCCTCACATCCTATACATGAATCAATCAGGCGCCTGGATCAGGAAGCTATGGTGTTGCTTACTCTTCCCCGTTCGAGTGCCGCCGATTCGCATGACACGTTTGGGAAATATCTGGCCAAAACTAAAAATACGATATGCGGCCGCCATCCCATTGGAGTTCTCCTTGGTGCTCTCACATCCCTCGAACGGGACAAAGACATCCATCCTGTGATGACGTGGGTAAGGTATGAGCAAAGCAGTGCATGCCTCACAGTCAAAGATTCTAGCGTGAGCTACGCAAGCGCTTGGGTTAAATTCTAGGGGTATAGACTCTTCCTTGTGTACAATTTTTACAATCTATACTGTAAACAACATTGAACAAACAACTTCCCAGCATGAATCCTGCGTTCTGTCTAAAGATTACTCGAAAGAGGTATTTGTGAACCTGTGAATCCATCTTGCTCGTCTTCTGTTCCCGGTACACCTGGATCGTTGACTACCTGTGTCCTTTTGTGATAAAGGATTCAGAGAACAATGGACGTTACTGACTCTACCTCGTTCGGTTTCAATGTCTTCGAAGCCCCAATCTCTAGAAGCCCCCTCTTTCAGATGGTTTCCATCAGCAAGCCGAGTCGCTGTCCAGGATGGACCTCCTCTTCCCGTGTTTGACATGCAAGTGAACTCAGAAAGCGAACAACATCCAACTCTGAGAGGTAAATCCTTGGTGCCGAGAAGACTCCTCGCGAGCGCGATGACAGTTGCTGCGTGGCTCACGAGGAGTATGCAGGAGTGCTTTCCAACATATCTACGCTTGATTTCTGGAATGAAGACCCCGAGGAAGCCATCTATGCGGGTATGAATTTCTTCAACATCTTCTCCTTTGCGCGAGGGGTACCACACCGTGGACCAAGAAGCATCAATTTCCGAGAAGTAGGCCTGAAGGGAGGAGGCCGATCCTGGACGAGGGTGTAGTCCTGTGCCTGGCACAACAGGCGAGTACCATTCTGCGATGCCTACAAAAAGATCCGGCTAAATTCCACTGATTTTATCATTGACTCACCGTGCTCGACATATATCGGAATGCCGAGGGCGATCGCCACGGGCTGTGCAGTTTGCAGACAACGATCTGAACGAATTGCTCGAAAAAGCGACAGAGATGTAGTAGAGGACCTACAGTAAGGCGAGGAGAATATGGCTGTAGGCTGCTCTTCCTTGGCCAGAGAGGAGAACCAATTTCCGAGCTCCTGAGCTTGTGCCTGAATGGATTCTCTAAAGCCTGGAATTTTCGTCGATATGAAAGAATATGTGACCGCTGACCTCCCCGTAAGCCGCCAGAGGAGGATCGCGCGGTAGACCCGTTTTGCTTTGCCTAACATTATCAATCGAAAATTTCAGGGGAAACTTCGCACACACCTACCAATTAGTAGTCACCCAGTTCAACCGAAAGCCTTACCAGATTCAGGATATTATCAGCATATTGGAGAGTCGAAAATGACTGTTTCATACCATGTCGTGCGATGTAAATCTTCTCGACCATTACGCCTGATTGAATGGTTTGGCAGGAAACTTTGGAAGGCCGGAGTAGGGGGGCTTCAAACACGCATCCACGTGCATTCAAATCGCTCGCCTAACTTGTCATAGTTTCGTGAACCATCCTCTACTTACATATTTGTGTGAAGTTCTCAAATATAATGGCAATTAACTATAATGGCGATTAATGTAACACGACGTCGACACATACAAGACTTAAATTTCAGCTTGAATAACTGTCACCTACGACCGTAACCTATAGAAAGCAGGCCGCATAAAATAATAGAAAGTTATCTGTAGTCGACAAGATAAAGCAATAGAGAAACGGGGGCGGGAGGGCGAGAAATGAACCAGAAGGTATGCAACGAATTAGCCAGGAGAGTGCAGGGCAATGACAGGTTAACAAAGCAGAGTAGTCAGGATACCTACAACTCATAACCTTTTAATGCAAAACTCAAAAGAGGGAAGGGAAGGCTGCTGCATCATTAACATCGAAAGTGTTCTGGCGGCCATCCTTTGCACCGCGACCGCGACCACCACGACCCCTGTCCCGTCCTCTGTCACCCCTATCACCTCGGTTACGGCCACCACGACCACGATCAGGACGTTCGAACCGTGCTTCAATTTCCAAAAAAATCTTTTCTTCCTTCTTGGCACGAGCCTTTGGCGCTGTCTTGGTCTGCAAACAGACGATGACCATAAGGAAGGGACACATGGCGGTATGATTGAGAGCTCTCACCTTGCCAACAAAGTAAGCATCTTCGTCCTCCTTCTGGAGAGGGACGACGTCCTTCCAAATATTGGCATCAGCACCTTCATTCGCCTTGCGAGTGCCCTCCAATTTTGGAATGACGGATTCCTTTTCCTTCTGCTGTGCTAGGTATTGTTCGAGGGTCAGAGTATTATCTTCCTCCTCGGGCTCTCTCTCCCTGCGGGGGCGACCTTCAGGCTTGTCAGCTTCCAGGGTAGTGGTGGTGTCTGCAACTGGAGCACCCCAGGCGTCGGCTACAGGGGCAGTTTCTGGAGCACCCCAGGCATCGGCGGTGGGGCTAGCACTCGGAGCACCCCAGGCGTCGGCAGGAGCAGAGTCAACGCCCCAATTATTTGTACCAGCGCCTTCGGCAGCAGCGTCGTTTGTAGCTGCTTCCTCAGTCTTGCGTTCGGCATTACCATCATCGCCACCCCAAGACTGATGGAGTTTCTTGTCCGAATCACTAGGTGGATCGATGAAGGGGGAAATGAAAAATAGGGTAAGAGGTACTGACGTCTTGCCCGTCTGGCTATGCCTATCAAAAGGACGACGTCCACCACGCTGGGGGCCAGAGCCGCGAGCGCCTCTACCTCTGCCGCGGCCATCAACTGGAGGAAAGATCAGCAAAATGGGAGGAGATATGGGCGATCAAGACGGAAAATGATGGACATACATCTCCTTGGTCCTTCGGAAGCGACAGGTTCTTCAACACCGTTCTGATTTAGATTGGCATCTTTAGGAGTGGACTTGTTGGCACCACCTCTGGAATAGTACTTTCCACCTCGAGCAGCAGGGCCTCCCCGTTGCTTCTGATTGCCGCGAGCATTGGCAGGAGGAGGTGCAGGAACCTCGACAGCAGGGGCCGGAGCAGGGCTTGAGGGTCTGGAGGCATCCTCAGCTGAGAGATGTGAGTAGATTAGAAGAGAGGCGTGAAGAGAACGAATAGAAAGAGACCATCCAACAGAGCAAACGGGTTTTTTGTGGCCACCGACATATTTGACGGGGCCCTTTTGACGGATAGTCAGACTATGGACGAGGCGAGGGAGGAAGGAGTGAGTCTGGGGTCCTGGCAAGCCACGCATCTGGTACTGTACAGTTGCTCCTATAAATAACACTCCCTCCTCCTCTTCCTCAGTATACCACAGGCAAGTAATCATCTCTCTCATGTCTATCGTATACTCAACCTCGTCCCACAGCCGCTCAAAAGCATCTCGACGATGGTTCGCCCGCCTGATTTCAGGACTGGAGTGGATCGAGGACCTTGAGACCGTCATAGTGTGCTGCAGACCAACAATGCCAGCAATCGCATCGACGATGGGACTTGGGTGCGGTGAGCTTGGAAGTACAATCAGTACTGGCGGTGGACTCTTCGTGGTTCCCGTCGTAGGCAACATCGCAATGTCTCGTTGTACAAATTTATTATTTATTTTATTGTGGGATTTCTGCCGTTTCTGAGATTAGAACTTGTCATTGTTGTCAACGTCGTCCAGCTCACTGTCTTCGCCGTCTGTCATGGCCTCGAGACGTCTTGCCATATCATCCCTCCTTTGTGACGACCATACACCACCAGAGCCCGTCGTAGACCCTGTCGTGCTTGCCCCACATCTCAAAAATCCGCATCGAGCTGCCAGTTCCTTTCATCCTCGTCCGTCTTCTTCACCTTATCCTCCCACTTCTATACACCTGGCTGCTCACCAGGACGCTCACCAGTCTTCCTCCTCGTCCCATCGTCCCTCCTCATCACACCATGCTTATAATCCTATTCATTCTCCACCATCTCAACACCAACTTCCTTTCCTTGGTCTCGAAGCTCTCGTCCATGCTGCCACCGAGGAGCGGAGACGGCTCAGTGCTGGCAGTTCTGCAGATCAAGATACAGCAAGCCCTTTCATTCACGAGTCACTCCATCGCCCTCACCAGCGCTCCCATCATCGTTCACCTTCTCGCCAGCCGACCGAGCAGCATTCACGACCATTTGAACGTTCTGCTACTGTCAGTCCTCCTTATGAGTACAAGATACAGAGTCCTTATTCCCCCCATCTTAACTCACAACTCCCTCATCATCGTACTCATGATAGGTTACTTTCTGACGATACTCAAGTTCAGATGAAGCCAGTCAATGAGACACATCGCCTTGCCTATTTCCCCCCTCAACCCCTCCCACCAACCTCCTCTCATCCTGACCATGACTCGCTTATCCAGCAGCAGCTCGAATTGATTCATCAACGACAACATCACGAGCAACTGTTACTCAAGGAGCAGCAACAACAACGCCAATTGGCTCGAGAACGACAGCTTGCATATCCTAATCCCTCTACATCCCCTACAATTCCTCCTCGCGTTTCTTCTATGCCTCTGCATTTACAACTTCCTTCCACGTCTTTCTCGCAGCCTCAGCTTAGCCCTCACGTTGTCCCGCGCAACTCAGACCCAGACCAAGTTCTACCCATGATAACCCAGAAGATTCAGACACGTCCGACTTCAGCACACCTCAACCATATTCTTTCTCCAAATTCCCCTGTTCCGGACGACACTCTGTTCTATCCAACTAAGAAACGACGATACTCCGATTCACCAAATCTTCCAATATCTTCAGAGGAGCAGGAGCGACTTTCTCCCGATCAAGAAAAGACGGCAACGGCGGACATGGGCTACCAACGTATCGACCCTCAGGTAGTGTCTATACCGCCTAAATCTCCTTCGCAACTAGCTTCGGCGCTTGAGCGGAAGCCGGCAGCAGTTGCCGAACCTGTCATGCCTGATCGAGAGAAGGAGAGGGGGCGTATTCAGGTCGGTGAAAGTCAGCGGGACGGACAAGGCCTACTTAAGCCTGTCGGGCGAAGGGCTTCTCCTGGAAGTCAAGCAGGGAAAGCCATGGCAGCGAGGAAATCAGAAGAGACGGACACGAGCTTAGGGTTTAAGGATCGTACTTCGGAGAGGGGACGACACCGCATCCCCGAAGACCGTCAGATGCCTGGTGAGGAAAGGAAAAGATATCACGCTAGGCCAGCTGATGAAGTTCAGACCGTGGTGGAGGGATCGGTTTTGAGAATCAAAGAGGCCCATGAAGTTCTCCGCCGGCCTCGGATGCCTACCCCTCCCCCAACTAAATCTCAAGATGCACACGAGTGGTTTCTGGAACATTACGATGACGTCCCGTTGCATCCTGTTTCTGATGAATCCGCAGCCCCCCCTCGCGTACCATCTCCTATTCCTCCTCATGCTGTTTCACTCGCCTCTTCAGTCAAGAAACGGATGTCAACACCTGTCACAATGCCCGAGGCTGCTGTTGCCCTCGAACAGGAACTGGAGGAACTTATGGTCAACCCCCCGACCATACCAAGTAAAAAGGAGCCCAACGTCGATGTTGACATGGATGTAGATTTCGCCGTGACGGAACTTGTGACGGAAACATTGGAACCGGATGTTCCACATGTGGGGATGGAAGTCGATGTGGAAGATGAGCTGCTGAGTCTGGTAGATGATAGGCCGTCTATGCACCATACGAGTCGTCGTACTTCAGGACCGACAACGTCTGCAATGCCAATGTTGACCACGAAAAATCTATCCATTCAGGCCACTTCCAATTCAGACGTCCAACAGGATTCGCCTTCTGTTGTGTCTGCTGTGTCGAATGTTTCGCTCCCTGGGAACTTCTCTCCTGTCATTCGATCGTCGTCTGCTCGCCTGTCAGAGCGTGGATCTATGCCACCCCCAACCTTTGTTACGCCTGTCCGAGGAGAGCGAGCGGGGAGCGTTACAGCAACAGCCCCTACTACAAAGAAGAAGAAAGATGGGACGTCCAAGGTGTGTTTGAATTGCGATTTTCTGCTCCTGCGATGACAAAAAATCAACAGGCTGCAGCCAAACCCAAGACTGTGGCAGCAACAGCAGCCAAATCCCGAGAAAAACTAGGACCGAAACCCAAAACGAAAGACGCGGACAACGTCACTGTTTCCTCAGCTCCCGCCAAAAGCGCAAAGGCGTCAGCCACCCCTGCTGTGAAGAAAGCCACGGGGTCGCGCTCCCGCTCAACCTCTACAATGCCTGGTGGATCTGTAGGCCCCGAGGGTGATCCTAAAACGGAGAAACAGGAGGAAGAAGAAGAATCCGATGGGCACGAAGATGACAAACTGTACTGCGTCTGCAAAACGAAGTACGACGAGGATCGCTTTATGATTGCTTGCGATCGGTGTGTCCTTCCTGCTGGTGCTTAGACGAGACCTGATATCGTGTCTTCCAGTTGTGATGAATGGTATCACACTCAATGTGTGAATATGCCCGATCTCGAGGTTGATCTAGTTGATCAATTTATTTGTCCGCCTTGTGTAGAACGTATGTCACTTCGCAGTCTAGCTTTGAAATTGCAATTTAAATGTGTCATCCACAGGAAATCCTCATCTTTCTCTTCACACGACTTACAAACGACGATGCCTTTTTGGACTTAAGCATGCAGATCCTGATTCTGTCAAGGCATGCCATAAACCTGCCAGAGGCGCCTTCTCAAAGTACTGCTCGGACGAATGTGGTGTCAAGTATATGCAGACGCGCCTGGACGCTTGGGCAAAGAAAGGTGGAAAGAAAGACAAGCTGTGGGAAAGCGTAAAGAATGCAGAGAAAAGGGAGGGAATAGTCATCAGTGCGGATGACGGGATATTCATGAAGGGGGAAGGTGAAGATGATTGTAAGCGTGAAGAAGTGGAGATCAAACCAAGGAAAGGGAAAGTCGAGAGGGAACTTGAACGTTTGAATGGTCTGCTTGACCAGGTAGTCAAATTACGGGAAGAGATCAAGAAGGGAATGGAAGTAGTGGTGTGGAGAGAAAAGCTCATTGAGCTGGCGAGCGAGCGAGCTGAGCAGGTTGATCAGTGTGGATGGGACCAGCGCCTCTGCTTCGGGGACGATGAGTGGGCAGATTTTGGAGCAGGGGTACTCGAAAGCTATGAAGATGTCAAGGTGGAAAGCAATCAGGGTGATATGCAGGTAGATGGTGTATCAGAAGATCTTGGTGAATGGTGGTGCCCGGGAAAAAAGATGTGTGACCGTCATGCTGGGTAAGCTTTGTACGAATATTTCATCGTCGTCAGTGACTTACTCAACGCTGCAGCTGGCAAGTCGTGCGCCAGAAAGACGTATGTCAAGAAAAGGAGAAGAAAGAAGATGCGCTTTCCAACCTCACGACTCGAGAACGTGAAATACGCAAACGCATAGAAGATATAGTCGATCCGCAGAGTCGCAATTGCGCCGATCCTGACAAGGCTGGAGCTAAGATCCACACTGCAAAGCAATCAAATGGTTCAAGCGGAGGGAAAACACATACCGATACGTCAAAGAAGGGAAAGAAAAGGAAAGCGCCCTCGTGAATTGTAGTGATAGCTTCGTATATTATTTGGTTTCACAGAGCTCACCCAGGAAGATCTACTACAGTCAACTTTACGAGTTGTATAATTATTGATGTTGCGCTTTGTGCGTTTTGACCATCATCATGCGAGGAACCAACAGTCCTTTGTGCAAAATCTTCATAAAGCAATGAATACTGGGGCACTAAGACACTTGACAACATCACTCCAGTATAGCTGAAAGAATCCTGCAGTCTAATAACCGTCACCTTCTCCGCCCTCCTTGCAAAAACCCTTCTGCTCAAACAAAATCTTTGACTTGGATTCGTCCCGTAGTCTCTTAGCCTCCACTTCATCCCTGTGATGGGGTTCCAAGACATTCCAATCTACTTGTCGCAGAGCAATGTCGTCTTCTTGATCAAGATCCTGTCGGTGAAATGAGAAAACAATTTGGAGGGATTGCACGTTAAGAGCACACGCACTATTTCGCCGAGTAAAACAACATTTTCGCCGCGAATAAGATAAAGACCGCGCCAGCTTTCAGCAAAAGCATTCCCTTGATATATTCGTTCCACGGTATCTTCAAGCACGAGGTTGGCTGTAAACGAAAGTTAAACATTGACCATTGATAGGGAATTCCACATACCAAACTGATCGTAAGAACGCAGGACACCGTGAAGTTTTCTTCCATCTCTTAATATAACAAGCATCTTCCCTAGGCAATAGAGGGAAAAGGGCAGAGATGTCAAGGAAGGCGCAAGGTGATGATGATTGTGCTCAAAATGTGGTGCAGGAGTTGACTTTGGGCAGACGTACTGTCCACGCAATCCACTAGAGACCCCGACGTTGTGAACGGGATCAAAGAATCCATTGGCACGAGAATGCTGCTCGAGGCAGCGGATGAAAAGCTCCGAGTCAATGAGGGAACGACAGAAAGTTGCGGGTCGGAAGTCCCAAGTTGAGGATAAATGCAGATGTAACCTTGGATCACTGAATCTTCAGCAGCTGGAATGGCCGAGTCGTTAAGGCGAGTGACTTGAACTGTTCAAATCATATCACTTGGTGTTTCACCGCACAGGTTCAAATCCTGTTTCCAGCGAATAATTTTCCTGCGCAGCTCAGGTATCAAACTCATCCATTGTACATATTCTTGACTCATTGTCAAATCTTTTGATACATTTTTTCCAACGTGCAACACGAACGAACATCTTATGACGATGTGCTCTGCCCAACATATTCCCACTGTCCTCCTTCAGGTTTCTCTTCTAGAGGTTCCCAACTATTTCTGCAGTATTAGCCATCATTCAGCGTATATAAGACAGGTGACTAACGCCTTCCATTCAGCCATCTTCGCTGCTAGCCTTAACTCGTCCTGAGCAATATCCAAGGATTCCTCTATTTGACCCTCCTCCAACTGCTTCTCTACTGAGGCAACGTCCCCATTTGCTCCTTTTGCAATATCGAGCTTGCGGCGGGTGAGGGCTTCGACACCTTGTCGATAAACGGATGAGGATGGGATTGAAGACAGGATGGTGAGTGTAGACTCGTAGGTTTGTGTCAGCTCCGGAAGAGGATCGGGGTGAACAGCAAGGCCTGTAATGCCAGTAGTTCTTTTCAAAACCTGATACAAAGGACGAGTAACGCGAAACATCGACACAGTATCAGAGTATGAGCACGATCTTGCTGACGGGTCGGAGTTCAAATCGAATCTTCAATCTTCAACTCATGGCTACGCTGGCGCGTCGGACGCGTAGCGTGCTATCACGGTCTCTGTTTGCTGCAATACCAACGATTTTTCATCGAGTGGCATGGCCAATATTACCTACAGTGCAATCATTCCTTCAACTCTTTCCACCCATCGTACTTGCTGTGCCAAAATCCAAGATTTCACACTCCAGAAAATCGATGCGTAGTGCCAACAAGGGACTGAAAGACAAGCAGAGTATGTAGTAATGTTTGTGAGTTTCGTCGTTCCAAGGGCACTCATTTATTCCAGACATCGTAAATTGTCCGGGATGTGGAGAACCCAAACTTGCTCACAATCTCTGCCCCAACTGCTATACCTTCCTCAGTCGGATATGGAAAACCAAAAGAAAACAGGAAGGTGGAGGGGACATACCTGACTTATCATGATATGGTATAGGTGTGGAGCAATTTTCTGTCCCTTTCTGTTTTCATAAACCTGGCGGGGTTTGCAGCACGAAGACCAGTGAAATATAGTTTTTGAGCACGTGGTGAAGCTTGAAGTATACAGTCAGGTGGACTGGAAGTTCGAACGACGGCAGCGGACATTGTTCGATGTTCCGAAATATTTCATCATCCCTTTAAAAGCCATACGTTATACGTCTTTTGACTCCATTTGCCATACATAGAATGCTGTCTGTATCCTCTCGGTACATATTTCAGGTCCCATTCAGTATTCGACGTGCCTCAACCCGGGCTGCTTCCCGTGGTCTTGGTGCGATTCTGCAGCAGAATCCAGACGATGTTGTCATAACTTTCGCGAAGCGTACTGCTGTTGGCAAGGCAAAGAAAGGTCAGTTGAAGGATATACCTGTTGACGAGATGCTCCGGGCCCTGTTTAAGGCGAGCCACGTTCAGTATTACTCAATACGCAATTAACAGCCTCCAGGCGACTCTGGAGACAACCAAGCTTCATCCATCTAAGATTGACGACATCTGTGTCGGTAGGATACATTTGCTCTTGAATTTCTAGGTGTCTTGATACCAGTTTCGCAGGTACATGTCACCCTCCATCACCACTTTATATTTCCCGCGCTGCAGCCTTAGCTTCTGGTATACCTCATGATGTATCTATCTCAGCCGTCAATCGGCTTTGTTCTTCGGGGTTAATGGCAATACGCAGCATCGCACATTCTATCCAAGCAGGGGAGACGTCTGTAGGTCTTGCCGTGGGAGTTGAGAGCATGAGCCTGAAGTACGTTCACTCGTGATACGTGGGTATGACCTCGTTGTGAACGACTGCATTCAATATAGTCCACGTCCAACTCCTGAAATATCCGAGACAGTGGACAAGAGTTCCGCTGCTCATGATTGTATCCAAGTATGTGCATAATCCTTCTTATCGAGTTTTGCCACACTAAGTTTACAGCCCATGGGTTGGACCTCAGAAATGGTTGCAGAAACATATAAAGTATCGCGTCAGAAGCAAGACGAATATGCTTTTATTTCGCATACTAGAGCTGCTAAGGTCCATCTCACGTGTCGCCTTTTTACTACAAATTGTTTATGCACTACGCAGGCCGTAGCCAGCGGGATATTCGCAGATGAAATTCTACCCATCGAAGTAAAGGGCACTACCATATCTGTTGACGACACCATTCGCCCGGGTGTCACTCTTGAGTCACTGTCTGGATTGAAACCTGTGTTTCCCAATTGGGGTGAAGCCTCTACCACGGCTGGGAATGCTAGTGGAGTCGGTGATGGCGCTGCCCTCTGTATTTTGACTACACGAGAACGAGCACTGGCGGATGGAATGGATATAGTTGGTAAATGGGTGGGAAGTGCGCTTGTCGGTAAGTCGCATCTCAGTCTCATGGTTCCGTCATGAACAATACTCGCATACTAGGTGTTCAACCTAGATATATGGGCATAGCGCCGATTTTTGCTATTCCCAAGCTCCTCTCTCAGATAGGGCTATCGAAAGAAGATATTGATATATTTGAGGTCAGCACTCAGTAAACGTCTTGTAAGCTAAATATATCTAGATATGCAGATCAACGAAGCATTCGCCTCACAATTCGCATACTGTGTCGAGGAGTTACAGATTCCTATCGAGAAAATAAATCCGAAGTATAACTCCTTTACCGACCTTCCTATTAATCCTCAATAGTTTCTTTCTTCCCACTTCATAGCGGGGGAGCTATTGCTATCTCACATCCTTTGGGAATGAGTACGTTACCCAATCACTCAAATAATCTATAATCAACAAGATTCACTCAATCTGTAATAGCTGGAGTCCGCCAAGTCGTAACTGGTCTCGCAGAACTCAAACGCAGAGATGCTAAGGTTCTTTGTACGAGCATGTGTGTAGGGAGCGGAATGGGTGCAGCGGGTATCTTTGTTAACGAAACTCATGGATGACAAGATATTTTATTGCATGTGAATTTTGAAAATGCTACCACGAATTCAAAAACCCTACGAGAGACAGTTAAGTTAGTACGAGTAGAATATCAAGAGAGGAGAAAGGATAAATTAGAATCTCAGCAAGTCATTCATGTCAGTGATTCACGCGAGAGCAAGTCTCGTTGACCGTGAAGCAAGTCTACTAAGAGGTGCCAATGGTTGAATATTACAACACTCGTCATAGAAGAAGGGGTAAGAACAATGAAAAAACCGGTACTCACCACATCGACGAATGCGAAGCTCATGCCTGGGCAGCCCAATGAGTAATAGCCCGAATGAACCTACATGGTCAAAGTTCGCTCGTTAAATAGATGACAAGTCACGTGCATCGGCAAATAACGGTGGTACTGTCTATTTCCCAAGCCACATACACCGACTCTAGAACGATAATCGTTCCACAGAGACATCTTACTAGCAACATGGCCGCCCAAATCAGCAAAAAGCGAAAGTTCGTCGCTGATGGTGTTTTCCGTGCCGAACTCAATGAGTTTTTCACCCGTGAACTCGCTGAAGAGGGTTACTCAGGTTGCGACGTTCGCGTCACTCATGCTCGCACCGAGGTAAGAGAAATAACATGTATCTTTCTATTGACGGCTCTCAGCAGACCAAACTAGATTATTATCCGTGCCACGCATACCCAGGAAGTTCTGGGAGAGAAGGGTCGTCGTATCCGCGAACTCACTGCACTCGTGCAGAAGCGTTTCAAATTCCCTGAAAATTCCCTTGAACTGTATGCCGAGAAGGTCCAGTATCGTGGACTTTCTGCTATTGCTCAGTGTGAAAGTTTGAGATACAAGCTTCTTGGTGGTCTTGCCGTGCGTCGGTATGTTCAAGTCGTTCATAAAACTGGATAACGTCTTCATTCTCACATTTTGCGTAGTGCATGTTATGGTGTCCTCCGTTTCGTTATGGAGTCTGGTGCTAAAGGATGCGAAGTCGTCGTCTCCGGCAAGCTGCGTGCAGCTCGTGCTAAATCGATGAAGTTTACGGATGGTTTCATGCTTCACTCTGGTCAACCCGCGCGAGACTTTGTAGACTACGCTGTCCGGCATGTGTTATTAAAACAAGGTGTGCTCGGAATCAAAGTCAAAATGTGAGTTTGCAGTTGCACAAAAGGAGCTGTTACTTACGTCCTCTTAGCATGAAGGGCTCTGATGCTGAAGGTTTACTTGGGCCTCGAAAACCCCTTCCTGATTCCGTCCAAATCTTTGAACCTTCCGTCGATAAGATCGTGTCCGAGCCTTCTTCTGAACAGAGGGACACCGTTGTTGTTCCTGCTGCCGTGCCCGGGGAAGAGCTGTACGCTCCGCAGGAACCTGCATATCAACAGCCTGACGCTTATGGCGAATCTCCCGCCGTATTTTGAGTTTCAGTCCTCTAGCACATGTTTTTTTTACTCTTACATTGATTGAAGAATGACACTGTTTATGTAAGACAACTGTGTAATGGAAAGGCCGCTCACACTTATGGTCCCGGGCGGAGCTCTGTCGGAGATTCAAAATATGCTACACATCGCGAGCCAAACTCAAACGAGCTTATGACCCATGCCTTTGTCATGGCGTTTGCTTGCATATATGTAACACAATGCTTAATCCCACTACAGTTACTCAACTCTTCAGTTGCCTTTGGACCTTCGGCCCAAAGTCAACATTTGGGGGTTCATGGTGACACAACTCTTTAGTTGACTTTTAGATACATTAGATATAGTAGTACACAACTCTTCAGTTGACTTGGGACCATTGGCCCCAAGTCAATGTGGGGGGGTTGTGGTGTTTATTCTCTTCCCCAATGGCCCCTCCCCATCTCCCCATTCCCCTTCCCCTTCCCCATCTCCCCCTTCCCCATCCCATTCCCATTCCCATCTCCCCCTTCCTCATTGCTATCCCCATCTCCCCCTTCCTCATTGCTATCCCCACCTCCCCCTCCCCCCTTCCCATTCCCTTCTCACTCTCCCATGTCCCCCTCCCTCCTCTACACCCCTCATACCCCTCCCTACCCCTCATACCTCTTCTCCATCCCTACCCCCTCACACTCCCTCACACCCCCTCATGCCTATACCTCTTCTCTATCCCCCTCCTGCCCACCCTCTCCCCACCCCTCACACCCTCACACCCCTCACACACCCCTCCACACTCAGCTTACTTGTGAAGTTTCAAACTCCACTTCAAACTCAGCCATGCTCACTTTTACATATGCCACGACAATGAATTTAAACCCAGCTATATTAGTCAGAGCTGACCAATTCTTACCAAGCCTGACAAATTTTGCACAGTGCTGACCAATTTTACATAATCCCATCAACCATCACTCCCATCATTCCCACAAAATGACTGTACCATATGTTATGTGCATCGTCCCATCAAACATCACTGATCTCAGCTGAAAAACTCCCCCATTTAGCTTGCCATCACTACCACAAAATGGTCGTAGCATATGTAATAGACGAGCTTATGACCCATGCCTTTGTCATGGCATTCGCTCGCTTTGCTTGCTTAGCCTGACACTGGCATAGGCCAGTTGGTACTCAGTGCAGAGTCTCAACAGAAGGGGTGAACACTAAACCTACAACTGCAGGCATGCTCAGGGTGAGGAGGGTTCACTTAGAGGGCCTCGGATCGTCCTTTGGGGCATGGAGACTACGAAGAGGCTGGTATGGCGGTTTTCAATGTGCGCACTAGTTGTGTATGCTAAAGAGGAGATATGCGCAATAGCGGAAAAGTGCGCAATGCAAAGGCACTAAAATGCTAATAGGTCCACTATATGCTTTAAGGTCTGGAGAACATTCCCACTCGCATTGAGACATTATGACACACACTCCAAATCGCTACGAACACCACGAAATCGACTTCAAACCATTTTCGCATGATCTTGCACTATTTCAGACAACTTTGAACACTTTCAAACTATTTCGCGACACTTCGAATGACTTTGCAGCACTTCAAATGATATCGGTGATGTGTTCAGTTGGTACTCGGGGCAGAGTCTCAACGGAAGGGGCGAACACTTAACCTACAACTGCAGGCATGCTCAGGGTGAGGGGGGAGTTCGCTTAGAGGGCCTCGGATCGTCCTTCAGAGTGCAAAGACTATGGGGAGGCTAATATGGTGGTTTTCAATGTGTGCACTAGTTGTGTATGCTAAAGGGGAGGTATGCGCAGTGGCGGGAAAGTGCACAATGCAAAGAGGCAAAAATGCACAGTGCAGAAAAACATGCAACGGGAGCACAAAAGTGCGCAATGACGAGGGTGATGAAGACGGGAGGTGTAGGGGGATGAAGACAGCACTGAGATGTGCTGGGGAGGTGATGCAAAGGTTGGGGGTGCTAACGAGATGAAAGCGCAAGGGGCAGAAAAAAGGCGCAAACGGTGCACAAAATGTGGCGATGCAAATAGGTGTGCAAATGGTGTGCAAACGCAGCTATATGAAGGGCACACTGCAAGAGTGCACAAACGAGAATGAAGGACGCAATGCAGGGATGAAATGCAACAATACAATGAGGGAATGCAAACAATATGCAAACACGGCTATACGAAGGGTGCACTACAAGGGTGCACAGACTGGACGCTGGTGCACAGACTATGTGCAATGCTGACTGAACTATGAACTATGAAGGGAGGGAAAAATCCTGTGGATTCTCTATCTGTCCACCTACTATGTACAAATGGCTTATGTGATAAAAATGGTAAAATAAAGTGTAAAAATAGAAAGCACCGTGCGCTACCCACAAGCACATCCATCCACCCATCTAAACCCGACTGCACTATGCCGCTGCCTCAGCCAATAAGATTTGTGCATCTATAGCGCACTACCCAACTGTTCTGGTGTGATGCACTATTTTTGGTGCACTCTAGGTCTCGTGCACTCTTCCTAATTAATCCGCTTCAGTGTTATGTGTCGTGTGCTGTGCCTTAGTAATAATGGCGTGATTGACCTGTGCTAGTTACCAGATAAGGCAATGCTGATTGGAAATGCGGAAGAACTATAAGGAGATGCTGTGAAAGGCCAAATACTGCCAAAGCACCAGGATTACGTGAAGGTGCCCAAGGCACACAGTCCAATGCCAAATAGGTGCAAAGCACCCCGATTATGTGAGAATGTGCAGTTCGCTTGTGTTGGAATCATGGTGCGCCTCAAATAAATGCGCCAGTAAGCTGGGAGCTGCGATGTGCAGCGCACCGGTGCAGTGGATTGTTGTGTGTGTGATAGTGATTGTGCAATGAGTGCGCAGCAGGGAATGTGAGTGCAGGTAAAGCATAAAAGGAGTGTGCAAAGGCACATTAAGCATGCAATAAATGTAGAAGGCAGATAAGGAGTGTGGGGGGGGGGGCGCACAGAGGCAGTTTGAAGCACAATGAGGCACATTTAGGGCGCACAATGATTGGCAGCTATGGGGAACCAAAAGCACAGTAGAAATACAAAAGGGCGCACCTAAATGGTCAAAGGCGCACGGAAGTGCATGGAAGCATGCAAAGGCGCATGAAAGCACATGAAGGCATGCAAAAGCACGCTGTGCAAAGTGTGCGGAAGCCATCTAGGAGGTGTGCACAATCGCAAAAAAGGCCGTAGTATGCACACAGGGCGATAGGGAGCCATATCATCTCCTCCCAACTGAAGTACTGACTGTCCTCAGGCAGCATGCGATTGGTCAGCATAAAATTTTCTTTGCTCACATAAGCAGCCATCCTCTCCTTATCTATCTCTGACTACCATCTATCCCCTATAACTCTTTCCACAACCCATCTGTGCCTGATCCGATGGCCTCAGCATTTATCTTAGCCCTTAGACAAATGATCCTGGCCCTCAATGAGACCCTCCCTGCTGCTGGGAGTAAGCAGACGACAATGCAAGCTTGGGGTGAAGAGTTTTGTAGTAAACTGGTGTGCTTTTTGTGTTTCTATAACCAGTGCAGGTTGCTAAGGGCCGGGGCATGTAGAACATGTATAAAAGCCATGTGGACACTGTTAAAGATGATGCTGAACTCGACATGCTCCTCATGAAGGCGTGCAGCGCATTCAGTGGGATCATGGTGGAGGAGTAGCTTACTTGGGGTGAGGAGCTGATGCCCGATATGCATAAGATGATTGAGGAGAAAGAGCAGTCAGAGGAATTTGAGCATAGGGTGCACGAGCTGGCAGGGTGGCTGGAAGCGCACGTGGAGTGCACCGAAGCACGCAAGGTGCGCACGCACTCTTGACCACTGAACTGCAGGCGCCCGAGGTTAACTTGGAGCGTCTGGAAGATGAGTTCAGAGCAATTGATGACGCGAGCGATATAGATACCACAGAGGTGCAGGAGGATGAAAGGGCATGCATCACGCTGGTGCACTCTCTGCATGCACTTTCTGGAGCTACCGATGCTGAAGTCATAGGTGAAGGAACTGGGGAGTCTTGGGAGAGTGGGGTGACAAGCGAAGGGGAGAGCGAGCAGAGCGATAGGAGCGCCAGTGCGGATGAAGGTGCAAGTGCGCGCAATGCGGCAACGCACGTATGTCGAAGTGCCACCACTGAGTGGTGTTGGCGCCACCTCCAATGCTAATAGTGGACTAGTAAGTTTCTTTGGATATGCTTCAAACTCACTAAATGGTTCCCCTTTTCTACTCTAGTGTGATAACTGCCGCCGCATGGGCCAACCGGCTAGGTGCATCTCTGTCAATGGAAAATGGTGTGCCCCATGCACAAAGGGTAAGAGAAAGTGCAAATGGACAAAGTGCACCCTCATACAGCTGCGCGCAACTTCTAGAGGCAGGAAAGCAGCTACTGGGTGCTCTGGTGTGTCTTTTTCTCATCCTCCTTCCATGCTGCACTAACTATTTCAAAGGTGCATTGCAAACTGACAAGGGCAATGAGAGCAATGTGGGGCTCATCAGCCCCTCGAAGGAGTGCACATCAAAGCGCCGCAAAGTTGAAAATGCACCCCCTCCCCCATCGCAAGTGTGCCCAAGGCTGCACCGCCTTACCATTTGCCAGGCAAGTGCACACACACAATCCTCGCACCAAACAAGATTGGGAAACACCTTGGGCGACACGGTCTACCAAGGCCAGGATGTCAAGGTGCTTGACTTAGCGCAATGCTGCTCAGTGGTCGCAGTCTTGGGCGCCACGCATGATCCTTAAAGAAGACGTCCAAAGGTCACTCGTCAAGTTAGAGGTTGCTAAGAGCCGGTTGCGCAGCATGGAGCAAGCGGAGGTGAATGCAAAGGTGAAACTGGATGCAGCCTTGGAGCGCTTGGAGTTCCTAGAGTCCCTTGAATAGCCGCTCGCCTGTACAAGTTTTAGATAGCGTATTGATTAATCTCCCTGTTGTGCCTGTGATACGCATGATGCACTCTGAACCAGTGCAATGCCCGTGCACGCGCAAATGTGTGCACTTTGTGCCAACCTGTGCGCACGCTTCCATGGTGCCATAAAACAAAAATTGTAAGTCCAAATAATATATGTGAGGGAAAAGAGATAAGATAAGCAATGTTCGAGCAAGAAATGTCAAGCACACAAAAATGTGCACCAGCATAAAAATGCGCAAATGCAAAGGGGTGCGGAAAAATTGTCCAACCATCACTTTCCTCCTCCCAACTGAGATATTGACCATGTCCAACGATAAATGAGTAAGAGATAAAATGAAGCGCACACCATATGACAAAGTCTAAAAAAATGGGAAAGGCTCAGTAGATCATCATGGCCAGTAAAACCCATGGGTTGCACAATCATGGATCATGTCCAGATGCAACTTCGTGAATAGGAAAAAGGTAACGTAAAAAAAATGAAAGAAAGCAAAGCGTACATATAAAAAGGTGAAGTATCCATAATGGTGCATGTGGAGCGCTAGTTGCGCGCCTCATCAGCGCTTTCTTCATCCTCAGCACTATCTCCTTGCGCTTCTTCTTCGTCAACTGCTTCTTCGTCTTCTGTGTCCACTACTATGGACTCTTCCATCTCCCTCAACCACGTTGTAGTGATATTGAGTGCTATGTCAGGAAGCGCAATGGACTTGCATGCGTGGTACAGCAGTAGGCGGAATGTGGCTACTGGCCTGTCGAATACCATCCCATTGAGCTCGCAAACGATATATGCACTGCCTCGATTGCGCGACACTATAACTAGAGGACCGAGATAACGTGCACGCATTGTGCAGTTAAGGCTCTTCTCAATCGCTGTGTTGTGCATAAGAACTAAATCACTGTGCTGGAAGTCAAAACTGCGGATGGTTTTTGAGTGCACTTCACCGCTTTGCACCTTTCTGCATAGACATGGGAATGGATGTGTGCTAAGTCTTCTGGATGCTTTTGCAATGCGCACGCGTGCCGCATGATCAAGTCTGTAGTGGAGAGTATAGAATCTGGGGGTGGGTTAAGGTATGTTGCTTCAATGATATCGAGAGGGATTAGGGGCTGCGCACCTGTCACAATGAAGTATGGCGAGACGCCAAGGCGCTTCCGAACTGTGATGCACTCTGCCCAAAAGACTGAGTACAGTGCACTGAACCACTTTGTTTCTACTCCATCTGCGGCTTTGATAAGTGCTTGATGCACATCGAAATGTGCATGCTCAACAATTCCATTAGCATGCGAGTTATAGCCAGATATGCGGATGTGATTGATATGGTAGCGCTTACTGAGATAGGCTAGCACTTTGATGAATGGCTTGCCATTATCGGTAACTATCTCACACAATGCACCCCATCTGCAGATGAGGTCTTGAAACATCCAATCGCCAAGTGCGCTCGCATTTTCTTTAGGGAGCCCGCAGAATTCTGGCCAAGTCGCAAGTGAGCAATGCCCTTGGATGATATAGTGCCGCCCTGCTGATACTGGTAAGTGCATCGTATCAATATAAACGTTACTGAAGAGAGGTGCAGGCATTGCGATGACTGGTGGTATTAGAACCTTTTGCGTTTGCTGGATCTGGCAAATATGACAAGTGCACATGAACCAAATGATGTTGTCCATAACGTGTGGCCACCAAAAGCGCTCGAGCAATGTGGAGCACATCACATAAAAGCACTTGTGTCCAATGTTGTCATGGATGGTGTGCAATATCGGTAAGCATCTAGACTGCCAAATAACAAGCTGGTGAGCGCCGTGTGCATTGCGCTTCCATAGGCGTGTCTTGTCTTTGAAAAATGTGCTCGCATAGCGCATGAGCGCACTGTACTTGGAATCTGTGAAGTCACTAGGGCACGTTAGGGTATCCATCCAAAACCACACCAAATCTAACTTCTCATCCTCTGCATCTGCGGTTGCGCTCCTTGGAACTTGGCTATAGTCATCGTCGTAAATAAGCACACTATTGCGCGCATTTTGCGCATTTGCACTTGGCTCTGGCTGCGTTAGCGTGAGTGCTTGCACATCAAAGGACTGTGAAATGGGACATATCGCATGCATAAAGCCATGTAGCGCATCAATCCAATCCTCAAACTCTTCATTCTCTTCTCCTCCCAAGTCCTCTGGCTGTTTTGGCTGACACGAGAGCCCATCTGGACCATGCACCGCTCTCCTAACATGTACGAGTGTAAAGTGGAATGTAAGAATTGAGACAATCCACCAGTTAATGCTAGTGGATGGTTGGATATCAGGGTTTTGTAGCATGCCCTTGATATAGTGCACGTCAGTCTCCACAATTAAGTTGCGCACACCTATAATATAAAGGTGCAAACTGCGCAGCGCACGGTAAAGCCCATAGATCTCTAGCTTCAGTTGTGAAAAGCGCGCTTCTCTGTCGTTGAGCATAATTGAGCTGAACTGGTTGTAAATGCGCTTTTTTGCATCTGCACTCTTTTGCTGGCAAAGGTAAAAGCCGACCGCTATCTGGGAAGTGTCGACTGCAAGGATAACAGGGAGTTCTGAAGAATAATCGATCGGTTGTAGCGCAGGACACTCTAGTACTGCTTGCTTGATGTTGTTTTGTGCTGCTATCTGCTCTGGGCCCCATTCGAATGGAGCATCCTTGCGCATAAGCCTTGTGAGTGCGTTAATGTGGTGCACATAATTGCGGATATAAATGCGCATTAAACTGACTGTTCCCAAGAATGCGTGCACTTCTGAAAGCGTGTGGCATGTGCCCCAGTTGCAGATAACATCTACCTTGTTGCATTCAAGCTTTCTACTCTCTGGGGTGCAATAATGGCCAAGAATAACAAAGTTCTCAGTGCACAGTGTAAATTTTGTCCCAGAGAAAGTGCCGCTGCTATATTTCATATGCTGCACAATGCGGTTCATGTTCTGGAAGTGCTCCCACACAAAGCGCCTTATGCCAGGGTTTGCAGTGAGCGCTTCGCATGATCCATCCGGTAAAATGTAGCACTTCGAAGGCCCCTTGACTGGGACATCGTCGATATAGGGAACGGTGTAATCCAGAATCTCTGGCTGCAGAATATAGCACATGTCATCGTGGAAGATTGGTACTGAGTTTGTCCAACCCATTGGTAATGTAACGAGGTGCATTGCACCATATGGCATCTGGAATGTCGTAAGGTCATGCGACGATTCTTTGATTAAGCACTCATCGTATCCCACATATAGATCAAGGACGGCACCACATGTGCACCCCGCAAACTGCTCTGCGAGGTGCTCAGGTGTAGGGGTGACACCAGAGTGTTTAATGGTAACGTGATTAAGCGGCTCGAGGCTATGTACGATGCAGAGTACTTTCCCATCTTTCTTGAGTGTGCAGAACCAGCATGATCTATATGCCGAATTTGAGTGCTCATAAATGCCTGAGTCTATCTTCTTCCAGATAATAGCGCAAACTTCGTCGTATATGCCTGGTGGAATGGGGATGTTGCACTCTATCCAAGGGGTGTGCAGAATAACCGGGATTTCTACTGGGGGGAAGAACATGGTCTTGAAGCTGCCGCGCTCCTCATCGCTCCATGCAAAGGCTTTATTCTGCAGAGACATCAAGTGGTGCAAAACCCTCATCTCCTCTGGTAATAAGAAATCGGTGTGGTGCTTTTGGAATGCTTGCATGCGCTCTTCAGTATAGTGCCCAGTCAGGGTAAATGGTGGTGGGTTTGGTAAAAGCGCAGGAAGCACTGCTAGCGGATCACCTATAATGTTGCGCTCGATGCGGAATTCATTTGGGACAGGTGCAATGACTGGTTTTACTTTTCTAGCAACCAGTTTATACTTCTTCTTGGTTACTACGCCCTTTTGTGGTGTGCGCGCTGCTAAATTAATAAAAGTTGCGTGCACATGTGCACTTCCTGGAAATGTGGCTGGAATAAATACCACAGGGTCAATCGAGTTTAAGAGCGCCTGCGCATGACTGTTGGTACACTGAGATAGGTAGAGTTGAGAGATAATAGAGGTCGAAGGAACGGAAGTGGAAAATGGAATAAGTGCAAATGCAGAAACGTCACAAGATTGGGTATCAGAGTCGAATGTTATGATAGTGGCAGCTTCTCCTTGGTCTGCGATCAATTCCATGAAGCCTGGCAAAAATTTCTTTGTGGGTTATGCTGAATAGCAAAGTGCAGTGTTGCTGGAGCTAGTAAGAAGTGATGTGGCTTTCCTCTAGGCTTTGTTGAAATGGTGGAGATGGCGCCTGTGTTCGGATCGCAGATCGTAATCATTTGCGCCTCATCCACAAAGTTGCGCACGACAGAGCACGTTAACACATCAAAGGGGCACCCTAACAGAATATCGTAAGCAGGTGAACAGATAGTGTGAACTTGCACATAGACAATGATATTTCCAATGTGCATGGAAATGTTGTGCACAAGCCCAAGCGACTCATCTACCTCTCCATTGGCCGATTGCATGTATAAGTGGATGTGTGGGTCATACTGAAGCCCAAGACTATGGCAGACCGCTTCTGACATTGCGATAATTTGCGAACCCAGGTCTAAGATAGCTTCAAAGTATTCTTGGTTTTCGATCAATAAATTAATGGAACAAAGTGCATGCGACTCTTTTGCAACCTTCAAAACATCCAGGTTTTCAATTTCGCCTGGCTGGAGATGGGTGAGGTACTGTTCAAATGGATGCTGCAAAACAATAGGAAGCAGTGCTGCAATTGCCATGCTAACTGGTGGTGTCACATTAAGTGCTTTATTTTCCGCAAAAGGTGCGCATGCATCGCAGTGCGCAAATGGCATAATGCTCGCAAGGTTGGTAGCTACCACTTCTGCGCTGGTAGCTGCAATGCGCTTTGGGGTAACTTGTTCTCTATGGCACTGTCTGAGATTGGGCAAAAGGGATAGGAGCTCTTCATGCGAAACCATAATGGAGGGCACCTTCATGGCACATGCATATATGTCATCAACAATCTGCGGGTTCTGGATGGGAATGACAGTGCAGTATGATGGCTCTTTGCCTTTGGAAGTGTTAGCTGGTATGTCTGGTTTATCTGCTGCTGCGGGTACAAAATGCACTTCAGGAATGTTGGAATAGGGATGTATGGGCATCTCGTCAGGCGCTTCAGTTGTGCTCACAGTGGGTTGCAAGGCTGGGGACTCGATGCTGTCAGTGGGTGCAATGTCTGTGATTGTAGAATGCGCTCTCTCTTGATTGGATGTATTGCATGGTGCACGCCTCAGAATTTCAATGCTGTCAAAGACTTGCCTCTTCCGAAGCACCATCAACTCCCTCTTGAGTGCATCAATGCGCTCTTCCTTCATTAGTTGCGCATTTGGTGCACTTTGCATATAATCTGCTGTAGATGCTGAAGCGGCAACGTATGTCGACTGTAAAGGTGCTGCTGGAGCTGGGTGAGGCACTATATTGTAGATGAGCTGCGAATTGGTATTAGATGAAAGTTGACCAGTGGCAATCTGCCCTGGGTTGTGCTTATGCCATTCCTCGATGCGCTTGCCCAAGAAGTTGCCTGGAATAGAACGTGGCACGAATGTGCCACCTGGGAGTATGATGCACCCTTCTGCATTTCGCCTACACTTTCCTTCGCTAATAAGGTGCTCAATTGAAGCACACTCAGGGATATAATGCCCTGTCTGACCACAACCATTGCACTTGTCATTGTTCGAGTGAGGTGCGCCATTTCCGCCATCTCTGCGTGATGCGCTCAACGTGGTAACTATCGTCTGTGTCATGCGCTTGAATAACACTGAGATGTCTTCTGCTTTGACTGTGGGCGTGATAGGTTGAGGCTGGGAAATGGGTGCACTGGGTGCTGAGTAGGGCGCATACATATCGGGGTTTTGCGCTGTGAGCCCAGTAAGTGGCTGGAAATAGCATGCTGGGCCTTCAAAGATAAAGTCAATTGCATCGCGAATTGCATCTAATGAGTATGGCACATTTTCAGGCTGATTTGGTACCACAATCGCAAGGCAGCTCAAAATGTGCTCAAGCTGGTCTGGTCAAAACACCCTAATGAACATGCGGCTTTGGTCATAGCACACCAATATGCCTTGTGCAACTAAGTATTCACTAATGTTGAAAAATGCATGGTAATAGCACGCAATTTCTTCTGTAGTTACAAGGCCAATGCGTGCAGTCTCACCAATAAGCTTGTCCAGGTCACTAATACTCCATTTACTGCCATCCCTAGAGCTGGAATAAAGCTTTAGGACAGCGTCTTTGAATGCGCCATAGTTGTGCATCGCACTATACTCTGGTAGCAGTTTCCAAGTGTCAGCAGTGTCGCTGTCCAAATAGCGCACAGTGTGAAACTTCTTATCAGTCTCATCAGTGACGTTACAATCGTGGAGGAGTTGCGCAAGCTCCTCAAAGTACTTCTGGAGTTCGCACAGTTTTGTGGGGTCAAAACGCGGTGCATTTTGGTTGGATGCGGATGGCATATGCATGGTAGCCATAGTAGGTGGAATAAGGTATGTAGAGTTAAGACCTGGTAAAAGCACAGCAAAATGGAAAGGCGGAGAAGGATGCAGTGATGTGGGTTAAGGTAGGTAGGGATGATTTAGGTGAAGGTGGAGGTAAAGACAGCGCGGACAAGTGATGCGTGTTGTTCAGGAAGAGTGATTCGAATACTGGTATTTCCCCAAGCTGGAGCACAGTTGCTAACAGCTCGGAATAGAGAGTGCAAAGGTGGTTAATGTTGAAGCGAAGGGCGAGCCAATGGAGGTCTAAAATATAGTCTGATAAACAGAAACCCCTTGCAGTAGGCTCCAGAAATGATGTGTTCAGTTGGTACTCAGGGCAGAGTCTCAACGGAAGGGGAGAACACTTAACCTACAATTGCAGGCATGCTCAGGGTGAGGGGGGAGTTCGCTTAGAGGGCCTCGGATCATCCTTCAAGGCGCAAAGATTATGGGGAGGCTAGTATGGTGGTTTTCAATGTGTGCACTAGTTGTGTACACTAAAGGGGAGGTATGCGCAGTGGCGGGAAAGTGCACAATGCAAAGAGGCAAAAATGCACAGTGCAGAAAAACATGCAATGGGAGCACAAAAGTGCGCAACGACGAGGGTGATGAAGACAGGAGGTGTAGGGGGATGAAGACAGCACTGAGATGTGCTGGGGAGGTGATGCAAAGGTTGGGGGCGCTAACAAGATGAAAGCGCAAGGGGCAGAAAAAAGGCGCAAACGGTGCACAAAATGTGGTGATGCAAATAGGTGTGCAAATGGTGTGCAAATGCAGCTATATGAAGGGCGCACTGCAAGAGTGCACAAATGAGAATGAAGGATGCAACGCAGGGATGAAATGCAACAATATGATGAGGGAATGCAAACAATATGCAAACGCAGCTATACGAAGGGCACACTACAAGGGTGCACAGACTGGATGCTGGTGCACAGACTACATGCGACACTGACTGAACTATGAACTATGAGGGGGGGGAAAGATCCTGTGGATTCTCTATCTGTCTGCCTACTATGTACAAATGGCTTATGTGATAAAAATGGTAAAATAAAGTGTAAAAATAGAAAGCACCATGCGCTACCCACAAGCGCATCCATCTGCCCATCTAAACCTGATTGCACTATGCCACTGCCTCAGCCAATAAGATTTGCACACCTATAGTGCACTACCCAACTGTTCCAGTGTGATGTGCTATTTTTGGTGTGCTCTAGGTCTCATGCGCTCTTCCTAATTAATCTGCTTCAGTGTTATGTGTTGCATGCTGCGCCTTAGTAATAATGGCATGATCGACCTGTGCCGGTTACCAGATAAGGCGATGCTGATTGGAAATGTGGAAGAACTATAAGGAGATGCTGTGAAAGGCCAAATACTGCCAAAGTGCCAGGATTATGTGAAGGTGCCCAAGGCACACAGTCCAATGCCAAATAGGCGCAAAGCGCCCCGATTATGTGAGAATGTGCAGTTTGCTCATGTTGGAATCATGGTGTGCCTCAAATAAATGTGCCAGTAAGCTGGGAGCTGTGATGCGCAGTGCACCAGTGTGGTGGATTTTTGTGTGTGTGATAGTGATTGTGCAATGAGTGCACAGCAGGGAATGTGAGTGCAGGTAAAGCATAAAAGGAGTGCGCAAAGGCGCATCGAGCACGCAATAAATGTAGAAGGCAGATAAGGAGTATGGGGGGGGGCACACAGAGGCAGTTTGAAGTGCAATGAGGCATATTTAGGGTGCACAATGATTGGCAGCTATGGGGAACCAAAAGCACAGTAGAAATACAAAAGGGTGCACAAAGGTGTACCTAAATGGTCAAAGGCATGCAGAAGCGCATGGAAGCATGCAAAGGTGCATGAAAGCATGCTGTGCAAAGTGTGTGGAAGCCATCTAGGAGATGTGCACAATCGCAAAAAAGGCTGTAGTATGTGCACAGGGTGATAGGGAGCCATATCATCAGCCACTGTATAGCTGTCTTGAAGCACTTTCGATACATGCTGCATAGTCAGAACAAGTTATTTAGTCAGATATTGAGCACTACCGGACACGAGGAGAGAGTACAAGAGAGTTAGAATGTGATAAGTGTGTTTTTGTATCTCATTGATATATTGAAGTACTTTTACTATATGGGAACACTATGTGTTTCATCATTTATTATTTTTCATTTGTTTCATGATATACAAGTCCTCATTGTTTGATATATTTGCCTCATGTTTTACACATGTTCTTATTTCCTTTTTAGTACTATCTCTTCATTTTGTATATAGACTTGTATTAGTTAGTTATAACGGACAATATAACAATGGGGAACAGCACAAGTTACCTTCTTGCTTATCGTCAGATTTAAGAGCCATCCTCTTGAGTCATATCTTCGCGTTGTATCTCTAAGTTCTGCAAAATATTGCGAACTTCTTTGAAACTATCGTATTTGCTTCTTGTTTTATCACCCATCACCTATTGCCATTCGACAAACACTTCACATTCATTAAACTTGCCCTTCGATACACCTTGAACCCCTTCGAACCTGTTCAAACTTATTCGGACCACTTCGCATGACTTCGAACCTCTTCGAACCTTTTTCGAACCTCTTCGCACATATTCGAACCTCTTTCAAACTCTTTCGAACACCTTCATATGCCTATACAGACTATTCACCACAGCCCTGACCATTTTGTGTTACTAAACACAATGTTTTGGTCTCAGCGGTGATATTTAGTACCACCTCGCACCCTTCCTCTGACTTGTGTTATACCATCCGAAGCCATTTAGTAGGTTTTGTTTGGGTTTCTGGGTTGAGTATCATCAATGCGCAGTGCAGGATAAATGTGCAATGGGAGCACAAAAGTGCACAACAATGAGGGTGATGAAAGTGGGAGGTGCAGTGGGATGAAGATGGCACAGGGATGTGCTAGAAGGGGAACGCACAGGTTAAAGGCGCAAACAGGATGAGAGCACAATGAGTGGAAAAAGGTGCAAACAGTGTGCAAAACACAGCTATACAAATAAATGTGCAAATGGTGCACAAATGTGGCTATATGAAGGGCGCACTGCAATAGTGCACAAATGAGGACAAAGGATGCAATGCAGGGACGAGATGCAGCAATATGACAAGGGGACGCAAATGATACACAAATGCACCTATACAAAGGGTGCACTACTAAGGTGCATGGACTGGATGCTGGTGCACAGACTATGTGTGACACTGACTGAGCTATGAACTGTGAGGGAGGAGAAAGATCCTCTGGATTCTCTATCTGTCCACCTACTATGTACAAATGGCTTATGTGATAAAAACAGTAAAATAAAGTGTAAAAATAGAAAGCACCATGTGCTACCCACAAGTGCATCAATTTGCCCATCTGAACCCAACTGCACTATGCCACTGCCTCAGCCAATAAGATTTGCGCATGCTATAGCCCAATACCCAACTGTTCCAGTGTGATGCACTATTTTTGGTGCACTCTAGGTCCCATGCACTCTTTCCAATTAATCTGCTTCAGTGTTATGTGTTGTGTGCTGCGCCTTAGTAATAATGACATGATCAACCTGTGCCAGTTACCAGATAAGGCGATGCCGATTGGAAATGCAGAAGAACTATAAGAAGATGCTGTGCAAGGCCAAATACTGCCAAAGCACCAGGATTATGTGAAAGCGCCCAAGTGCACACAGTCCAATACCAAATAGGTGCAAAGTGCCCACATTATATGAGAATGTGCAGTTTACTTGTGTTGGAATCATGGTGCACCTCGAGCAAATGCACCAGTAAGCTGGAAGCCACGATGCACAGTGCAACTGGTGTAGTGGATTGTTGTGTGTGTGATAGGGATTGTGCAATAAGTGCACAGCAGAGAATGTGAGTTGCAGGTAAGGCATAAAAGGAGCGCATAGAGGCGCATCGAGCATGCAATAACTGTGAAAGGCAGATAAGGAGTGTGGGGGGGCACGCAGAGGCAGTTTGAAGCATAACAGGGTGCATTTAGGATGCATGACAGCAGGCAGCTATGGGGGAACCAAAAGCACAGTAGAAATGTAAAAGGCACACAAAAGTGCACCTAAGCAGTCAAAGGCATGCATTGTGCAAAGTGTGCAGAAGCCATCTAGGAGGTGTGCACAATTGCAAAAAATGCCATAGTATGCACGCAGGGTGATAGGGAGCTGTTGATGATGCTCGACCTGGATACCTAACAAAAACCTGTTAAAAGGCTTATGTAGTATAACTCAGGCTAGAGGAAGGGTGAGAGGTGGTACTAAATATCACCGCTGAGACCAGAACGTTGTGTTTAGTAATGTGAAATGGTAAAGCCTGTGGCGAATAGTCTGTATAGGTGTACGAAGGTGTTCGAAATAGTTCGAGATTGGTTCAAAGTCGTGTGAAAGTAGTTCTAAATAGGTTCGAAGAGGTTCGAAGTCATGCAAAGTAGTCTGAATAAGTTCGAATAAGTTCGAAGGGGTTCGAGGTGTATCGAAGGGCAAGTTTAATGAATGTGAAGTGTTTATCGAATGGCGATAGGCAATGGGTGATAAAATGGAGAGCGAATACAATAGTTTAGAAGAAGTTCACAATATTTCGCAGAACTTAGAGATGTGATGTGAAGATAAGACTAAAGAGAACAATTTTTAAATCTGATAATAGCGAGAGGGTAACTTGTGCTGTTCCCCATTGTTCTGTTGTTTTTATTCTAACTAATACAAGTCTATATACAATCTGAAGGAATAGTACTAAAAAGGAAATAATAACAATTGTTAGAACATGAGGCAATGTGCACAGCAAATAAAGGTATTGTAAAACATGAAACAAAATGAAAGATGATAATAAGTGAAACATACATTGTTCAAGTATAGTAAAAGTTCTTGTTCTATTGCTTTAATATATCAATAAAACACAAAAATGCACTTATCGCATTCTAACTCTGTTGTAGTCTCTCCTCATGTCCAGTAGTGCTCGATATGTGGCGAGTTGGCTTGTTCTGGATGTGCAATGTGTATCGAAATTGTTTGAGGACAACTATATGGCAGCCGAAGTCGTTCAAAGTACTGTGAAGTCATTCGAAGTGTCGCGAAATGGTTCAAAAGTGTTCGAAATAGTTTGAAGTCATTCAAAATAGTGCGAAATAAGTTGAAAATAGTTCAGAGTCAATTTCGTAATGTTCGTAGTGGTTCGGAAGGTCTGTCGTAGTGTGTCAATATGATTGGAAACTTTCCTCAGACCTTAGAGCACGCAGTGGACCTATCACCGTATCAACGCGTGCACTGTGCAATCAAGTCTGTAGTGGAGAGTATAGAATCTGGAGGTGGGTTAAGGTATGTCGCTTCAATGATATCAAGAGGGATTAGAGGCTGCACACCTGTAATGATAAAGTATAGCGAAATGCCAAGGCGCTTCCAAACTATGATGCACTCTGCCCAAAAGACTGAGTACAGCACACTGAACCATTTTGACTCTACTCCATTTGTGGCTTTGATAAGTGCTTGACACACATCAAAATGTGTGCACTCAACAATTCCATTAGCATGCAAATTATAGCCAGATATGTGGATGTGATTGATATGGTAGCGCTTACTGAGATAGGCTAGCACTTTGATGAATGGCTTGCCATTATCAGTGACTATCTCGTACAATGCACCCCATCTGCAGATGAGGTCTTGGAACATCCAATCACCAAGTGCGCTCACATTTTCTTTAGGAAGTCCTTGGAATTCTGGCCAAGTCACAAGCGAGCAACACCCTTGGATGATATAGCGCCACCCTGCTGATACTGGTAAGTGCATCGTATCAATATAAACTTTACTGAAGAGAGGCGCAGGCATTGCAATGACTGGTGGTATTAGAACCTTCTGCGTTTGCTGGATCTGGCAAATATGACAAGTGTGCATGAACCAAATGATGTCATCCATAATGTGCAGCCACCAAAAGTGCTATGCTTCAAACTGCCTCTGCACCTCCGCACACCCCCCACCACACTCCTTATCTGCCTTTCACAGTTATTGTGTGCTCGATGCGCCTCTACATGCTCTTTTTATGCCTTACCTGCAACTCACATTCTGTGCTGTGCACTCATTGCACAATCCCTATCACACACACAACAATCCACCACACCAGTTGCACTGCGCATCATGGCTTCCAGCTTACTGGCACATTTACTCGAGGTGCACTGTCATTCCAACACAAGTGAACTGCGCATTCTCACATAATCTGGGTGCTTTGCACCTATTTGGTATTGGACTGTGCGCACTTGGGCACTTTCACATAATCCTGATGCTTTGGCAGTATTTGGCCTCACACAGCATCTTCTTATAGTTCTTCTGCATTTCCAATCAGCATCACCTGATCTAGTAACTGGCACAGGTTGATCATATCATTATTACTAAGGCGCAGTGACAAAGTTCTCAGTGCACAATGTGGATTTCATCCCAGAGAAGGTGCTGCCGCTATATTTCATGTTCTGCACAATGCGGTTCACATTCTGGAAGTGCTCCCACACAGAGCGCCTAATGCCAGGGTTTGCAGTGAGTGCTTCACACGAGCCATCTGGTAAAATGTAGCACTTCAAAGGCCCCTTGACTGGGATGTCGTCGATATAGGGAACAGTGTAATCTGGTATCTCTGGCTGCAGAATATAGCACACATCATCGTAGAAGATTGGTACTGAGTTTGTCCAACCCATTGGCAATGTAACAAGCTGCATTGCACCATAAGGCATCTGGAATATTGTAAGGTCGCATGATGATTCTTTGATTAAGTGCTCATCATATCCCACATATAGATCAAGGATGGCACCGCATGCGCACCCTGCAAACTGCTCTGCGAGGTGCTCAGGTGTAGGGGTGATGCTGGAGTGTTTAATGGTAATGTGATTAAGCAGTTCAAGGCTATATAAAATGCACAGCACTTTTCCATCTTTCTTGAGTGTGCAGAACCACTGCGATCTATATGCCGAATTTGAGCACTTGTAAATGCCTGAGTCTATCTTCTTCCAGATAATAGTGCAAACTTCTTCATATATGCCTGGTAGAATGGGGATGTTGTGCTCTATCCAAGGAGTGTGTGGAATAACTGGGATTTCGACTGGGGGAAAGAATGCGGTCTTGAAGCTGCCACACTCCTCATCGCTCCATGCAAAGGCTTCATTCTGCAAAGACATCAAGTGGTGTAAAACCTTCATCTCCTCTGGTAATAGGAAATCAGTGTAGTGCTTTTGGAGCACTTGCATGCACTCTTCAGTATAGCGCCCAGTCGAGGTAAATGGTGGTGGGTTTGGTAAAAGTGCAGAAAGCACCGCTAGCGGATCGCCTATAATGTTGCACTCAATGCGGAATTCATTTGAGATGGGCGCAATAACTGGTTTGACTTTTCTAGCAACCAGTTGATACTTCTTCTTGGTTACTATGCCCTTTTGCAGTGCGCACACCGCTAAATCGATAAAAGTTGCATGTGCATGTGTGCTTTTCGGAAACATGGCTAGAATAAGTGCCACAGGGTCAATCAAATTTAAGAGTGCCTGTGCATGACTGTTGGTACACTGAGATAGGTAGAGTTGAGAGATAATAGAGGTCGATGGAATGGAAGCAGAAAATGGAATAAGCACAAACATGGAAACATCACAAGATTGGGTATCAGAGTTGAATGTTATAATAGTAGCAGCTTCTCCTTGGTCTGCGATCAATTCCTCGAAGCCTGGCAAAAGTTTTTGTGTGGATTATTCTGAATAGTGAAGTGCAGGATCGCTGCAGCTGGTAAGAAGTGGTGCAGCTTTCCCCTAGGCTTTGTTGGAATGGTGGAGATGGCACCTGTGTTCAGATTGCAGATAGTAATTGTTTGCACTTCATCTGCAAAATTGCGCATGATGGAGCGCATTAACACGTTGAAGGGGTGCCCTAACAGAATATCGTAAGTGGGTGAATGGATAACGTGAACTTGCACATAGACAATAATATCTCCAATGCACATGGAAATGTTGCACACAAGCCCAAGTGATTCATCTACTTCTCCATTGGCCAATTGCTTGTATAAATGAATGCATGGGTCATACTGAAGTCCAAGATGATGGCAGACTGCTTCTGACATTGCGATAATTTGTGAACCTGGATCTAAGATAGCTTCGAAGTATTCTTGGTTGTCGATCAATAAATCAATGGAGCGAAGCGCATGTGACTCTTTTGCAATTTTCAAAACATTGGGGTTTTCAATTTTGCCTAGCTGGAGATGGGTGAGGTACTGTTCAAATGGATCCTGCAAAACAATAGGAAGAGGCACTGCAATTGCCATGCTAACTGGAGGTGTCACATTCAGTGCTTTATTTTTTACAAAAAGCATGTGCACTTCACAGTGCGCAAATGGCATAACACTCGCAAGGTTGGTAGCTACCACTTCTGTGCTGGTAGCTGCAATGCACTTTGGAGTAACCTGTTCTCTACGGCGCTACCTGAGATCAGATGAAAGCGAAAGGAGCTTCTTCATGTGAAACTGTAATGGAGGGCGCCTTCATGGCATGCGCATATACATCATCAACAATCTGTGGATTCTGGATAGGAATGACAGTGCGATATAATGGCTCTTTGCCTTTGGAAGTGTTAACTGGAGCATCTGGTTTATCTGCTGCTGCGGGGACAAAATGCGCCTCAGGAATATTGGAATAGCGATGTATGGGCATCTTGTCAGGCACTTCAGTTGCACTCACAGTGGGTTGCAAAGCTGTTGACTCAATACTGTCAGTGGGTGCAATGTCTGTGATTGTAGAATGTGCTCTCTCTTGATTGGATGTATTGCACAGTGCACGCCGCAGAATTTCAATGCTGTCAAAGACTTGCCTCTTCCGAAGCACCATCAACTCCCTCTCGAGTGCATCAATGTGCTCTTCCTTCATTAGTTGTGCATTTGGTGCACTTTGCATATAATCTGCTCCAGGTGCTGAAGCAGCAACATACATCGACTGTAAAGGTGCTGCTGGAGCTGGACAAGGTGCTATATTGTAGATGAGCTGCGAGTTGGTATTAGATGAAAGTCGACCAGTGGCAATCTGCCCTGGGTTGCACTTATGCCATTCCTCGATGCACTCACCCAAGAAGTTGCCTGGAATAGAACATGGCATGAATGCACCACCTGGGAGTACGATGTACCCTTCTGCATTTCATCTACACTTTCCTTTGCTAATAAGGTGCTCAATTGAAGCACACTCAGGGATACAATGCCCTGTCTGACCACAACTATTGCAAGTGTCATTATTCAAGTGAGGCACACCATTTCCACCATCTCTACGTGATGTGCTCAATGTGGTAACTATCATCTGTGTCATGCACTCGAATAGGACTGAGATGTCTTCTGCTTTGACTGCAGCCACACTAGGTTGTGGCTGGGAAATGGGTGCACTGGGTGCTGAGTAGGGTGCATACATATTGGGGTTTTGTGCTGTGAGCCCAGTAAGTGGTTGGAAATAGTGCACTGGGACTTCAAAGATAAAGTTGATCGCATTGCATATTGCATCTAATGAGTATGGCACATTTGCAAACTGATTCGGTACTGCAATCGCAAGGTAGCTCAAAATGTGCTCAAGCTGGTCTGGTCGAAACACCCTAATAAACATGTGGCTTTGGTTGTAGCATGCCAATATGCCTTGCGCAACTAAGTATTCATTAATGTTGAAAAATGCATGATAATAGTGCACGATTTCTTCTGCGGTTACGAGGCCAATGCATGCGGTTTCACCAATAAGCTTGTCCAGGTCACTAATACTCCATTTACTGCCATCCCTAGAGCCAGGATACAGCTTTAGGACAGCGTCTTTGAATGCGCCATAGTTGTGTGTCGTGCTATACTCTGGTAGCAGTTTCCAGGTGTCTGCAGTGTTGCTGTCCAAATAGAGCACAGTGTAGAACTTCTTATCAGTCTCGTTAGTGATGTTACAATCGCAGAGAAGTTGCACAAGCTCCTCAAAGTACTTCTGGAGTTCACATGGTTTTGCGGGGTCAAAACGCAGCACGTTTTGGTTAGATGCAGATGGCATGTGCATCATAGCCATGGTAGGTGGAATAAGGTGTGTAGAGTTAAGATCTGGTAAAAGCGCAGCGAAATTCGAAGGCAGGGAAGAATGTGGTGATGCGGATGGAGTTAGGGTAGATAGGGATAATTCAGGTGAAGGTGGAGGTAAAGACAGCATGGACAAGTGATGCATGTTGTTTAGGAAGAGTGATTCAAATACTGGTATTTCCTCAAGCTGGAGCGCAGTTGCTAACAGCTCGGAATGGAGAGTGCAAAGGTGGTTAATGTTGAAGTGAAGGGTGAGCCAATGGAGGTCTAAATAAGGTCTGGTAAACAGAAACCCCTTGCGGTGGGTTCCAGAAATGATGTGTTCAGTTGGTACTCAGTGCAGAGTCTCAACAGAAGGGGTGAATACTAAACCTACAACTGCAGGCATGCTCAGGGTGAGGGGGGTTCACTTAGAGGGCCTCAGATCGTCCTTCGGGGTGCGGAGACTACGAAGAGGCTGGTATGGCGGTTTTCAATGTGTGCACTAGTTGTGTACGCTAAAGGGGAGATATGTGCAATAGTGGAAAAGTGCACAATGCAAAGGGGCTAAAATGTGCAGTGCAGGAAAAATGCGGTGATAGGGCCACTATATGCTTTAAGGTCTGGAGAACATTCCCACTTGCAATCCAGACATTATGACACACACTCTGAATTGCTACAAACGCCACGAAATCAACTTCGAACCATTTTTGCATGATTTCACACTATTTCAGACAACTTCAAATGCTTTTGAACTATTTTGCGATACTTTGAATGACTTCGCAGCACTTCAAACAATATTGGCTGCCATATAGCTGTCTTGAAGCACTTTCAATACACACTGCACAGCCAGAACAAGTTATTTAGTTGGATATCGAGCACTACCGGACACGAGGAGAGAGTACAAGAGAGTTAGAATGCGATAAGTGCATTTTTGTGTCTCATTGATATATTGAAGTACTTTTACTATATGGGAACACTATATGTTTCATCATTTATTATTTCTCATTTGTTTCATGATATACAAGTCCTCATTGTTTGATATATTTGCCTCATGTTTTACACATGTTCTTATTTCCTTTTTAGTACTATCTCTTCATTTTGTATATAGACTTGTATTAGTTAGTTAGAATGGACAATATAGAAGTAATGGGGAATAGCACAAGTTACCATCCAGTCATCATCAGATTTAAGAATTGTTCTCTTTAGTCTTATCTTCACATCATATCTCTAAGTTCTGTAAAATATTGTGAACTTCTTCGAAACTATCATATTTGCTCCACATTTTATTGCATATTGCCTATCGCCTTTCAACAAACACTTCACATTCATTAAACTCGCTGATACGGCTCCCTATCGCCCTGCACGCATACTACGGCATTTTTTGTGATTGTGTGCACCTCCTAGATGGCTTCCGCACACTTTGCGCAGCGTGCTTTTGTGCGCCTTCATGCACTGATACGGCTCCCTATCGCCCTGCGCGCATACTACGGCATTTTTTGTGATTGTGTGCACCTCCTAGATGGCTTCCGCACACTTTGCGTAGTGCGCTTTTGTGCGCCTTTGACCGTTTAGGTGCGCCTTTGTGTGCCTTTTGCATTTCTACTGCGCCTTTGTTTCCCCATAGCCGCCAATCATTGTGCGCCCTAAATGCGCCTCATCGCGCTTCAAGCCGCCTCCATGCGCCCCCCCCATGCTCCTTATCTGCCTTCTACATTTATTGCGCGCTCGATGCGCCTTTGCGCACTCCTTTTACACTTTACCTGCAACTCACATTCCCTGCTGCGCACTCTTTGCACAATCTCTATCACACACAACAATCCACTGCACCGGTGCACTGCGCATCGCAGCTCCCATCTTACTGGCACATTTACTTGATGCATACCACGATTCCGGCATGAGCGAACTGCGCATTCTTACATAACTGGGCCGCTTTGCGCCTATTTGGCATTGGACTGTGCGCACTTGGGCGCTTTCACGTAACCCAGGCGCTTTGGCAGTATTTGGTCTCGCACAGCATCCCCTTTTAGTTCTTCCACATTTCCAATCGGCATCGCCTTATCTGGTAACTGGCACAGGTCGATCACGCCATTATTACTAAGGTGCAGCATGCGACATATAACACCTAAGCGGATTAATTGGGAAGAGTGCACGAGACTTAGCGCGCACCAATAATAGCGCATCGCACCGGAACAGTTGGATATTGAGCTATAGGTGCGCAAATCTTATTGGCTGAGGCAGCGGCATAGTGCGGTCAGGTTTAGATGGACGAATGGGCGCGCTTGTGGGTAGCGCATGGCGCTTCCTATTTTTATACTTTATTTCACCATTTTATCACATAAGCCATTTGTACATAGTAGCGGACAGATAGAGAATCCACAGGATCTTTCCCTCCCCCCCTCATAGTTATTAGCTCAGTCAGCGTCGCACATAGTCTGTGCACCAGCGTCCAGTCCGTGCGCCTTCGTAGTGCGCCCTTCGTATAGCCGTGTTTGCATTATCGTTTGCGTCCCCTCCTCGTATTGTTGCGTTTCTTCCCTTGCGTTGCGTCCTTCGTCCTTGTCTGTGCACTATTGTAGTGCGCCCTTCGTATAGCTGCGTTTGCGCACCCTTTTGCATAGCCGCATTTTGCGCACCGCCTGCGCCTTTTTTCTGCTTCTTGCGCTTTCACTCAGTTTGCACCCCCAAACTGTGCACCACCTTCACAGTACATTCCAGTGTCGTCTTTGTCCTGTTACACCTCCCGCCTTCATCATCCTCATTGTTGCGCACTTTTGCGCTCTTGTTGCGCATTTTTCCGCACTGCGCATTTTTGCCTCTTTGCGTTGCGCACTTTTCCGCCACTGCGCATATCTCCCCTTTCGTGTACACTACTAGTGCGCACACTGAAAATCGCTGTACCAGCCTCTCTATAGTCTCCGCGCCCTGAAGGACGATCCGAGGCCATCTAAGCGAACTCCCCCCTCACCCCGAGCACGCCTGCAGTTGTAGGTTAAGTGTTCACCCCTTCTGTTGAGACTCTGCACTGAGTACCAACTGAACTCATCATTTTCTGGAGCCCACCGCGAGGGGTTTCTGTTTATCAGACCATATTTTAGACCTCCATCGGCTTGCCCTTCGCTTCAACATTAACCACCTTCGCACTCTCCATTCCGAGCTGCTAGCAACTACGCTCCAGCTTGGGGAAATACCAGTATTTGAATCACTCTTCCTAAACAACACACATCACTCGTCCGCGCTGTCTTTACCTCCACCTTCACCTGAATCATCCCTACCTACCCTAACTCCGTCTGCATCACCGCATTTTTCCCCACCTCCGAATTTCGCTGCGCTTTTACCAGATCGTAACTCTACACACCTTATTCCACCTACCATGGCTACCATGCACATGCCATCTGCATCTAACCAAAACGCGCCGCGCTTTGACCCTGCAAAACTGCGCGAACTCCAAAAGTACTTTGAGGAGCTTGCGCAACTCCTCCGTGATTGTAACGTCACCGACGAGACCGATAAGAAGTTCCACACAGTGCGCTATTTGGACAGCGACACTGCAGACACTTGGAAACTGCTACCAGAGTATAGCACGACGCACAACTATGGTGCATTCAAAGACGCTGTCCTAAAGCTTTATCCTGGCTCTAGGGATGGCAGTAAATGGAGTATTAGTGACCTGGACAAGCTTATTGGTGAGACCGCACGCATTGGCCTCGTAACTGCAGAAGACATCGCGCGCTATTATTGCGCATTTTTCAACATTAGCGAATACTTAGTTGCACAAGGCATATTGGCGCGCTACGACCAAAGCCGCATGTTCGTTAGGGTGTTTCGACCAGACCAGCTAGAGCGCATTTTGAGCCGCCTTGCGATTGCGGTACCGAATCAGCCTGCAAATGTGCCATACTCATTAGATGCAATACACGATGCGATCGACTTTATCTTTGAAGGCCCAGCGCGCTATTTCCAGCCACTTACTGGGCTCACAGCGCAAAACCCCGATATGTATGCGCCCTACTCAGCACCCAGCGCACCCATTTCCCAGCCACAACCTAGTGCACCCGCAGTCAAAGCAGAAGACATTTCAGTCTTATTCGAGCGCATGACACAGACGATAGTTACTGCATTGAGCACATCACGCAGAGATGGCGGAAATGGTGCGCCTCGCTCGAACAACGACAGGTGCAATGGTTGCGGTCAGACAGGGCACTATATCCCTGAGTGCGCTTCAATTGAGCGCCTTATTAGCGAAGGAAAGTGTAGGCGAAATGCAGAAGGGCGCATCGTACTCCCAGGTGGCGCATTCATGCCGCGTTCTATTCCAGGCAATTTCCTAGGCGAGCGCATCGAGGAATGGCATAAGCGCAACCCAGGGCAGATTGCCACGGGTCGACTTTCATCTAATACCAATTCGCAGCTCATCTACAATATAGCGCCTCGTCCAGCTCCAGCTGCATCTCTACAGTCGACGTACGTTGCCGCTTCAGCTCCTGCAGCAGATTATATGCAAAGCACACCAAATGCGCAACTAACGAAGGAAGAGCGCATTGATGCGCTCGAGAGGGAGTTGATGGCGCTTCGCAAGAGGCAAGTCTTCGACGGCGTTGAAATTCTGCGGCGCGCACCGCGCAATACATCCAACCAAGAGGGTGTGCATTCTACAACCACAGACATGGCACCCACCGACAGTATTGAGTCCCCAGCTTCGCAATCCGCTGCGAGCGCAACTGATGCGCCCAACGAGACACCCATACATCCCTATTCCAACATTCCTGAGGCGCGTTTTGCGCCCGCAGCAGCAGATAAACCAGACATACCAGCTAACTCTTCCAAAGGCAAAGAGCCATCATACCGCACTGTCATTCCCATCCAGAACCCGCAGATTGTCAACGACGTATATGCGCGTGCCATGAAGGCGCCCTCTGTTACGGTTTCGCATGAAGAGCTTCTATCCCTTTCGCCCGATCTCAGGCAGCGCCATAGAGAACAAGTCACCCCAAAGCGCATTGCAGCTACCAGTGCGGAAGTGGTAGCTACAAACCTTGCGAGCATTATGCCATTTGCGCACTGCGAAGCGCACGCGCCTTTTGCGGGAGATAAAGTGCTTAATGCGACACCTCCAGCTAGCGCGGCAATTGCAGGGCCGCTTCCTATTGTTTTGCAGGATCCATTTGAACAGTACCTCACCCATCTCCAGCCAGGCGAAATTGAAAACCCCAATGTTTTGAAGGTTGCTAAAGAGTCGCATGCGCTTTGCTCCATTGATTTATTGATCGACAACCAAGAGTACTTTGAAGCTATCTTAGATCCGGGTTCACAAATTATCGCAATGTCAGAAGCAGTCTGCCATCGTCTTGGGCTTCAGTACGACCCGCGCATTCGTTTATACATGCAATCAGCCAATGGAGAGGTAGATGAGTCGCTTGGGCTTGCGCGCAACGTTTCTGTGCGCATTGGGGATATTGTTGTCTATGTGCAAGTTCACGTTATCCGTTCACCTGCTTACGATATTCTGTTAGGGCGCCCCTTCGACGTGTTAACATGCTCCATCATGCGCAACTTTGCGGACGAAGCGCAAACAATTACAATCTGCGATCCGAACACTGGCACCATCTCCACCATTCCAACAAAGCCTAGGGGGAAGCCGCGCCACTTCTTACCAGCTCCAGCAACACCACACTTTGCTATTCAGCATAACCCGCAAAGAAATTTTTGCAAGGCTTCGAGGAATTGATCTCAGACCAAGGAGAAGCCGCCACTATCATAACATTTGACTCTGATACCCAATCTTGTGACATTTCCGCGTTTGCGCTTATTCCATTTTCCGCTTCTGTTCCTTCCACCTCTATTATCTCTCAACTCTACCTATCCCAGTGTACCAACAGTCATGCGCAGGCGCTCTTAAATTCGATTGACCCTGTGGCGCTTATTCCTGCTGCGTTTCCGAAAAGCGCACATGCGCACGCAACTTTTATCGATTTAGCGGTGTGCGCACCGCAAAAGGGCGTAGTGACCAAGAAGAAGTATAAACCGGTTGCTAGAAAAGTCAAGCCAGTTATTGCGCCCGTCCCAAACGAATTCCGCATCGAGCGCAACATTATAGGTGATCCGCTAGCAGCGCTTCCTGTGCTTTTACCAAATCTGCCACCATTTACCCCGACTGGGCGCTATACTGAAGAGCGCATGCAAGCGTTCCAGGAGCACCACACTGATTTCCTATTACCAGAGGAGATGAAGGTTTTACACCACTTGATGTCTTTGCAGAATGAAGCCTTTGCATGGAGCGATGAGGAGCGCGGTAGCTTCAAGACCGCGTTCTTTCCCCCAGTAGAAATCCCAGTTATTCCACACACTCCTTGGATAGAGCGCAACATCCCCATTCCACCAGGCATATACGATGAAGTTTGCGCCATTATCCAGAAGAAAATAGACTCTGGTGTTTATGAGCACTCAAATTCGGCATATAGATCGCGCTGGTTCTGCACACTCAAGAAAGATGGAAAAGCACTGCGCATCGTACATAGCCTCGAACCGCTTAATCGCGTTACCATTAAACACTCCGGCGTCACCCCTACACCTGAGCACCTTGCAGAGCAATTTGCGGGGCACGCATGCGGCGCCGTCCTTGATCTATATGTGGGATATGATGAGCGCTTAATCAAAGAATCGTCGCGCGATCTTACAACATTCCAGACACCATATGGCGCAATGCACCTCGTTACATTGCCAATGGGTTGGACAAACTCAGTACCAATCTTCCACGATGATGTGTGCTATATTCTGCAGCCAGAGATACCAGATTACACCGTTCCCTATATTGATGATGTTCCAGTCAAGGGGCCTTCGAAGCGCTACATTTTACCGGATGGCTCGTGCGAAGCGCTCACTGCGAACCCTGGTGTAAGGCGCTTTGTGTGGGAGCACTTTCAGAATGTGAACCGCATTGTGCAGCGCATGAAATATAGCGGCGGCACTTTCTCTGGGACGAAATCCACCTTGTGCACTGAAAACTTTGTCATTCTTGGCCATTATTGCACCCCAGAAGGTAGAAAACCCGAACGCGGCAAGGTAGATGTTATCCGCAATTGGGGCGCATGCCACACGCTGTCAGAAGTGCGCGCATTCTTGGGAACAGTCGGTTTAATGTGCATTTATATCCGCAATTATGCGCACTGCGTTAACGTGCTCACAAGGCTTACGCGCAAGGACGCTCCATTTGAATGGGGCCCAGAGCAGATAGCGGCGCAAAATGACATCAAGCAAGCAGTGCTAGAGTGTCCTGCACTACAACCGATCGATTATTCCTCAGAACTCCCTGTTATCCTTGCAGTCGACTCTTCCCAGATAGCGGTCGGCTTTTACCTTTGCCAGCAAAAGAGCGCAGATGCAAAAACGCGCATTTACAACCGGTTCAGCTCGATTACGCTCAACGACAGAGAAGCGCGCTTTTCACAACCGAAGCTAGAGATCTATGGGCTTTACCGCGCGCTGCGCAGTTTGCGCCTTTATATTATAGGTGTGCGCAACTTAATTGTGGAGACTGACGCGCGCTATATCAAGGGCATGCTACAAAACCCCGATATCCAACCATCCGCTAGCATTAACCAGTGGATTGTCTCAATCCTTACATTCCACTTTACACTCGTGCATGTTAGGGGAGCGGTGCATGGTCCAGATGGGCTTTTGCGTCGGCCGAAGCAGCCAGAGGACTTAGAGGGAGAAGAGGATGAAGAGTTCGAGGACTGGATTGATGCGCTACATGGATTTATGCATGCGATACGTCCCATTTCACAGTCTTTGGATGCGCAAGCTCTTGCGCTGACGCAGCCAGAGCCAAACAAAAACGCGCAATAGTGCGCTTATTTATGACGATGACTATAGCCAAGTTCCAAGGAGTGCAACAGCAGATGCAGAGGATGAGAAGTTAGATTTGGTCTGGATTTGGATGGATACCCTAACGCGCCCTAGCGACTTCACAGATTCCGAGTACAGCGCGCTGGTGCACTACGCGAGCGCGTTTTTCAAAGACAAGATGTGCCTATGGAAGCGCAATGCGCATGGTGCGCACCAGCTTGTTATTTGGCAGTCTAGATGCTTACCAATATTGCGCGCCATCCATGACAACATTGGACACAAGCGCTTTTACGCGACACGCTCCGCATTGCTCGAGCGCTTTTGGTGGCCGCATGTTATGGACGACATCGTTTGGTTCGTGCGCACTTGTCATATTTGCCAGATCCAGCAAATACAGAAGGTTCTAATACCGCCAGTCGTCGCAATGCCTGTGCCCCTGTTCAGTAAAGTTTATATTGATACGATGCACTTACCAGTATCAGCAGGGCGGCGCTATATCGTCCAAGGGCGTTGCTCACTTGCGACTTGGCCGGAATTCCACGGGCTCCCTAAAGAAAATGCGAGCGCACTTGGCGATTGGATGTTCCAAGACCTCATCTGCAGATGGGGTGCATTGTGCGAGATAGTCACTGATAATGGCAAGCCATTCATCAAAGTGCTAGCCTATCTCAGTAAGCGCTACCATATCAATCATATCCGCATATCTGGCTATAATTCGCGTGCTAATGGAATTGTTGAGCGCACACATTTTGATGTGCGTCAAGCACTTATCAAAGCAGCAGATGGAGTAGAATCAAAGTGGTTCAGTGCACTGTACTCAGTCTTTTGGGCAGAGTGCATCACAGTTCGGAAGCGCCTCGGTGTTTTGCCATACTTCATTGTTACAGGCGCGCAGCCTCTAATCCCTCTCGATATCATTGGAGCGACATACCTTAACCCACCCCCAGATTCTATACTCTCCACGACAGACTTAATCGCGCGGCGCGCGCACGCATTACAAAAGTGTCCAGCAGACTTAGCGCGCATCCATTCCCGCGTCTATGCAGAGAGGCGCAAGGTGGCGCTCCGTTTCGAGAAAGCGCACTCAAAAACCATCCGCAGCTTCGACTTCCAGTGCGGCGACTTAGTCCTTATGCGCAACACGGCAATCGAAAAGAGCCTTAACCGCAAAATGCGCGTGCGTTATCTCGGTCCTCTAGTTATAGTGTCGCGCAATCAGGGCGGCGCATACATAGTCTGCGAGCTCAACGGGACAGTATTTGACAGGCCAGTAGCCGCATTCCGCCTATTGCCATACCACGCGCGCAAGTCCACTGCGCTTCCTGACATAGCGCTCGATATCACCACAACGCGGTTAAGAGAGATGGAAGAGTCCATAGTACTGGACACAGAAGACGAAGAAGCAGTTGACGAAGAAGAAGCGCAAGGAGATAGCGCTGAGGAAGAAGAAAGCGCCAATGAGGCGCGCAACTAGCGCTCCGTGTGCACCGCTATGGATACTTCACCATTTTATACGTACGCTTTGCTTTCTTTCATTTTTTTACATTACCTTTTCCTATTCACGAAGTCGCATCTGGACACGTTCTGTGATTGCGCAACCCATGGGTTTTACCGGCCGTGATGATCTACTGAGCCTTTCCCATTTTTTTAGACTTTGTGATATCGTTTGGGAGGAGGAAAGTGATGGTTGGACAATTTTTCCGCTCCCCTTTGCATTTGCACATCTTTGCGTGGTGCGCGTTTTTTGTGCGCTTGACACTTCTTGCTCGAACATTGCTTATATTATCTCTTTTCTCTTGCACATATTATTTGGGCTTACAAATTTCGTTTTATGGCACCATGGAAGTGCACGCACAGGTTGGCGCAAAGTGCGCACATTTGCGCGTGTGCGCACACTTCTCTGCTTCAGAGCACACCACGCGTATCACAGGCGCAACAAAGAGATTGATTAACCTACTATCTAAAACTTATACCATTGTGCAGCTATTCAATGGACTCCAGGAACTCCAGGCGCTCCGTGGCTGCACCCAGTTTCGCCTTTGCGTCCGCCTCCGCTTGCTCCGCACTGCGCAACCGGCTCTTAGCGACCTCTAACTCGATGAGCGACCTTTGGACATCTTCTTGAAGGCGATCATGTGTGGCGCCCAAGACTGCAACTAACGCGCGGCATTGCGCTAAGTCGAGCACCTCAACATCTTGACCTTGATAAACCGCATCCCCCGAGGTGTTTCCCGATCTGGTTTGGCGCGAGGATTGCGTGTGCACACTTGCCTGGCGAACGGTAAGGCGGCACGGCCTTGGGCGCACTTGCGATGGTGGAGGGGGCGCGTTTTTGACTTTGCGGCGCTTGGATGTGCGCTCTTTCGAGGGGCTGATGAGCCCCACATCGCTCTCATTGCCCTTGTCAATTTGCGACGCGCCTTTGGAAAGTTTAGCGCAGCATGGAAGTAGGATGAGAAAAAGACAGACCAGAGCGCCCAGTAGCCACTTTCCTGTCTCTAGGGGTTGCGCGCAGCTGTGCGAGGGTGCGCTTCGTCCATTCGCACTTTCTCTTACCCTTTGCGCATGGGGCGCACCGTTTTCCATTGACAGAGGTGCACCTAGCTGGTTGGCCGATGCGGCGGCAGTTATCACACTAGCGTAGAGAAAGGGAATAGTTTAGTGAGTTTGACGCATATCCAAAGAAACTTACTGGTCCGCTATTAGCGTTAGAGGTGGCGCCAACCCCACTCAGTGGCGGCACTTCGACATACATGCGTTGCCGCGTTGCGCGCACCGGGCGCGCACTTGCGCCTTCATCCGCACTGGCGCTCTCATCGCTATGCTCGTTCTCCCCCTCGCTCATCACCCCACTCTCCCAAGACTCCCCAGTTCCTTCGCCTACAACCTCAGCATCGGTAGCGGCAGAAAGCGCGCGCAAAGAGCGCACCAGTGCAACGCGCGCCTTTTCGTCCTCCTGCGCCTCGGCGGTATCTATATCGCTCGCCTCGTCAATGGCTCTGAACTCACCTTCCAGCCGCTCCAAGTTAACATCTGGTGCCTGCAATTCTGCGGTCAAGAGTGCGCGGCGCGCCCTGCGCGCTTCGGTGCGCTCCGCGCGCGCTTCCAGCCGCTCCGCCAGCTCGTGCGCCCTATGCTCAAATTCCTCAGACCTCTCTTTCTCCTCAATCATCTTACGCATATCGGGCATCAGCTCTTCGCCCCAAGCAAGCCACTCCTCCACCATGATTCCGCTGAATGCGCTACGTGCCTTCGTGAGGAGCGCGTCGAGTTCTGCATCATCTTGGACACAGTCCGCACGGCTTTTATACATGTTCTACATGACCTGACCCTTAGCAACCTGCACCAGTTATAGAAACACAAAAAGCGCACCAGTTTACTACAAAACCCTTCACCCCAAGCTTGCATCGTCGTCTGCTCACTCCCAGCAGCAGGGAGGGTCTCATTGAGGGCCAGGATCGTTTGTCTGAGGGCTAAGGTAAATGCTGAAGCCATCGGATCGGGTAGAGATGGGTTGTGGAAAGAGTTATAGAGGATAGATGGTGGTCAGAGATGGGTAAGGAGAGGATGGCCGCTTATGTGAGCGAAGAAAATTTTGCGCTGACCAATCGCATGCTGCCTGAGGACAGTCAGTACTTCAGTTGGGAGGAGATGATACGGCTCCCTATCGCCCTGCGCGCATACTACGGCATTTTTTGCGATTGTGTGCACCTCCTAGATGGCTTCCGCACACTTTGCGTAGCGCGCTTTCGTGCGCCTCCGTGCACTTTTGCGTGCCTTTGACCGTTTAGGTGCGCCTTTGTGCGCCTTTTGCATTTCTACTGCGCCTTTGTTTCCCCATAGCCGCCAATCATTGTGCACCCTAAATGTGCCTCATCGCGCTTCAAGCCGCCTCCATGCGCCCCCCCCATGCTCCTTATCTGCCTTCTACATTTATTGCGCGCTCGATGCGCCTTTGCGCACTCCTTTTACACTTTACCTGCAACTCACATTCCCTGCTGCGCACTCTTTGCACAATCTCTATCACACACAACAATCCACTGCACCGGTGCACTGCGCATCGCAGCTCCCATCTTACTGGCACATTTACTTGATGCATACCACGATTCTGGCATGAGCGAACTGCGCATTCTTACATAACTGGGCCGCTTTGCGCCTATTTGGCATTGGACTGTGCGCACTTGGGCGCTTTCACGTAACCCAGGCGCTTTGGCAGTATTTGGTCTCGCACAGCATCCCCTTTTAGTTCTTCCACATTTCCAATCGGCATCGCCTTATCTGGTAACTGGCACAGGTCGATCACGCCATTATTACTAAGGTGCAGCACGCGACATATAACACCTAAGCGGATTAATTGGGAAGAGTGCACGAGACTTAGCGCGCACCAATAATAGCGCATCGCACCGGAACAGTTGGATATTGAGCTATAGGTGCGCAAATCTTATTGGCTGAGGCAGCAGCATAGTGCAGTCAGGTTTAGATGGGCGAATGGGCGCGCTTGTGGGTAGCGCATGGCGCTTCCTATTTTTATACTTTATTTCACCATTTTATCACATAAGCCATTTGTACATAGTAGCGGACAGATAGAGAATCCACAGGATCTTTCCCTCCCCCCCTCATAGTTATTAGCTCAGTCAGCGTCGCACATAGTCTGTGCACCAGTGTCCAGTCCGTGCGCCTTCGTAGTGCGCCCTTCGTATAGCCGTGTTTGCGTTATCGTTTGCGTCCCCTCCTTGTATTGTTGCGTTTCTTCCCTTGCGTTGCGTCCTTCGTCCTTGTCTGTGCACTATCGTAGTGGGCCCTTCGTATAGCTGCGTTTGCGCACCCTTTTGCATAGCCGCATTTTGCGCACCACCTGCGCCTTTTTTCCGCTTCTTGCGCTTTCACTCAGTTTGCACCCCCAAACTGTGCACCACCTTCACAGTACATTCCAGTGTCGTCTTTGTCCTGTTACACCTCCCGCCTTCATCATCCTCATTGTTGCGCACTTTTGCGCTCTTGTTGCGCATTTTTCTACACTGCGCGTTTTTGCCTCTTTGCGTTGCGCACTTTTCCGCCACTGCGCATATCTCCCCTTTCGTGTACACTACTAGTGCGCACACTGAAAATCGCTGTACCAGCCTCTCTATAGTCTCCGTGCCCTGAAGGACGATCCGAGGCCATCTAAGCGAACTCCCCCCTCACCCCGAGCACGCCTGCAGTTGTAGGTTAAGTGTTCACCCCTTCTGTTGAGACTCTGCACTGAGTACCAACTGAACTCATCATCGCTCTTCAATATACCTCGAACCCCTTTCAAACTTATTCGAACTTATTCGGACTACTTCGCACAGCTTCAAACCTCTTCGAATTTTCTTTGAACTATTTTGCATGTTTTCAAACCAATTTCGAATCTTTTTGAACTTCTTCATACACTCTTACAAACCATTCACAATATGATTTGTCCTTTCGCATCACTAAACACAACGTTTTGGTCTCAGCAGTGATATTTAGTACCACCTCACACCCTTCCTCTGACTTGTGTTATACCATCCGAAGCCATTTAGTAGGTTTTGTTTGGGTTTCTGGGTTGAGTATCATCAGTGCAATGGGAGCACAAAAGTGCACAATGATGAGGGTGATGAAAGTGGGAGGTGCAGTGGGATGAAGATGGCACAGAGATGTGCTAGAAGGGGAATGCACAGGTTAAAGGCACAAACAGGATGAGAGTGCAATGAGCAGAAAAAGGCGCAAATGGTGCACAAAACACAGCTATACAAATAAATGTGCAAACAGTGTGCAAATGCGGCTATACGAAGGGCACACTGCAATAGTGCACAAATGAGGATGAAGGATGCAATGCAGGGATGAGATGCAGCAATACAACAAGGGGATGCAAATGATATGCAAATGCACCTATACAAAGGGCACACTACTAAGGCACATGGACTAGATGCTGGTGCACAGACTATGTGCAATGCTGACTGAGCTATGAACTGTGAGGGGGGGGGGAAGATCCTCTAAATTCTCTATCTGTCTGCCTACTATGCACAAATGGCTTATGTGATAAAAACGGTAAAATAAAGTGTCAAAATAGAAAGCACCATGTGCTACCCACAAGTGCATCCATTCGCCCATCTAAACCCGACTGCACTATGCTGCTGCATCAGCCAATAAGATTTGTGCATGCTATAGCCCAATACCCAACTGTTCCAGTGTGATGTGCTATTTTTGGTGTGCTCTAGGTCCTGTGCACTCTTTTCAATTAATCCGCTTCAGTGTTATGTGTTGCATGCTGTGCCTTAGTAATAATGACATGATCAACCTGTGCCACTTACCAGATAAGGTGATGCCAATTGGAAATGCAGAAGAACTATAAGGAGATGCTGTGCAAGGCCAAATAGTGCCAAAGCGCCAGGATTACATGAAAGCACCCAAGTGCACACAGTCCAATACCAAATAGGTGCAAAGCACCCAGATTATGTGAGAATGCACAGTTCGCTTGTGTTGGAATCACAGTGCACCTCAAGTAAATGCACCAGTAAGCTGGAAGCTGCGATGCACAGTGCAATTGGTGTGGTGGATTGTTGTGTGTGTGATAGGGATTGTGCAATGAGTGCACAGCAGAGAATGTGAGTTGCAGGTAAGGTGTAAAAGGAGCACATAGAGGTGCATCAAGCATGCAATAACTGTGAAAGGCAGATAAGGAGTGTGGTGGGGGGTGCGCGGAGGTGGTTTGAAGTGTAACAGAGTGCATTTAGGGTGCACGACAGCAGGCAGCTATGGGGGAACCAAAAGCGCAGTAGAAATGTAAAAGGCACACAAAAGTGCACCTAAACAGTCAAAGGCATGCAAAAGCGCATGGAAGCATGCAAAGGCACATGAAAGCACACAAAGGTGCACTGCACAAAGTGTGCAGAAGCCATCTAGGAGGTGCGCACAATCACAAAAAATGCTGTAGTATGCGTGCAGGGCGATAGGGAGCCATATCAGTGTATATGTAACACAATGCTTAATCCCACTACAGTCACTCAACTCTAACTTGTTATCAAACTAACAAACACATTATTGATGTATTGACTTCAATTACAAACTTGTATTAACTTGTGACTGACTTTATTACAAAACTTGTATTGACTTGGTATTAACTTGGTATTAACTTGGTATTGACATCATTACAAACTTTTATTGACTTTATTACAAACTTTTATTGACCTGTTATTGACATCATTACAAACTTGTATTGACTTGTTATATTGACTTCACTACAAACTTGTTATTGACATCATTACAAACTTGTATTGACTTGTTATTGATATTATTACAAACTTGTATTGACTTGTTATATTGACTTCACTACAAACTTGTTATTGACATCATTACAAACTTGTATTGACTTGTTATTGATATTATTACAAACTTGTATTGACTTGTTATTGACATCATTACAAACTTGTATTGACCTGTTATTGACATTATTACAAATTTGTATTGACTTGTTATTGAATACACACCAAGGTTTAGTAACCTGCCCTAAAGTCTTCTCACAATAAATTTTTCAACCATTTGATTCAATCCAAGTACAATCCAAATCTAATTCTAATTCTAATCTAAATCTAAATCTAAATCCAAGTCTATCTTGATATATATTAGTTTCCAATTCTTGTAAATAATCTTTCAAGTTACTCACCTTTGCTAAGCAACTCCATTCAACACTTCCTTGTATACCACATTGGCAGTTCTGTTATTTGGATTGTTTTCATTCAACAGCACCTTGATCCTTTCTCCAGATGTACACCTTGATAGTGCCACATATAGCTGTCCATGTGAGAACACTGGTGTCTGCAAGTCCAAGCCAACATGGGATACTGATTGGCCTTGTGACTTGTTGATAGTCATGGCAAATGCCAAGCGAACTGGAAATTGATGTTGATGGAGTGGTAATGGCAAGGTCTCTGCTGAAGGCTCCAATGTGATCCGAGAAATAAAAACAATATTTCCTGCAAACTGTGCATCTCCACTGATGATCCTGCACTTCAATACATGTGGTCTGGCTTCAAAGAGGATAAGTCGAGTTCCATTGCAAAGACCCATGGTGACATCCAGATTGCATAGATTGCATAGAAGCATGAGAGGACAGCCTATCTTAAGTGCCAGCCTGGAGAGAGGAAGGCCACTTGCTTTGATAGAGTTTAGATACTCTGCAGGATATGGCTGGTAGTTGTTTAACTCCTGCTCTCTGAATGAGACTGTATCAGCACTGTTGAAGACATGCTCTTGTCCAGGAAATCTGGTAAGGAGAAGAGAGTTGATGACATTGACATTGTCATTTGTGCAGGAGAGAATGGTCCTATCCAGATAGTACTGATCTGGCTTGTTTCCCTGCTCTATGCCTGGATATGTAGAATTTCCATGGCAGAGCATGTTCTGTGGAATTTGTATAGTGTCTGCAGCATCCACTGTTGTGCAAGAGCAAGGCAGCATGTGCAGTGTTCTCTGGAGTTCTGTCGAGTCACATATTCTTGGTCAAGTGATAGACAGTAATGCATTGCCAGAGAGTGCTTCTTTTGATGGATGAAGCTATGATCTGTTCTCTAGTGCCCCTAGGAATAACAGGTAGGGTCTGTCTAAAGTCACCTCCAAACAAAACAGTGATTCCACCGAATGGAACATTCTTCTTCTTGAGATCACGCAAAGTGCGGTCTACTGCATCTGTGGCATATTTGTGCTGCATAGGAACTTCATCCCAGATGATGATAGAAGTTTGATCGAGGACCTGGTGCAAATCTGAACCTCGAAGTATTCTGCAAGTAGAGGTGTCATCAATTTCGATTGGGATTTTGAACATGGAATGTGCTGTGCAACCACCTTCTAGAAGCAATGCAGCGATTCCAGATGATGCCACACAGAGAGCAATTTTTCCTTGAGCACGAACAGCAGCTGCAATGGTGTTGCAGACAAAGGTCTTTCCACAACCTCCAGCACTATGCAAGAACATGAGCTTTCCCTTGTTATTGTTCACAGAATGCATTGCAACATCAAAAACCCATCTCTGCCTGTGATTGAAAAGCTGGAGATTGTGAGCGACAGTAATGGCCAACTCTTCAACATTGTAATCCCTTTGTTCCTGCAAAAGCCTATTGGCAGGAACATCAATGTGCCAGTTTCCTTCAATGGCAGGCATCTCTGGATAATCAGAAAGTTGTTTGCCTGATCTGATAAGGATTTGATTGATGAGATGCAAGCCATACATGTACACTTGATCATCTGTAAAGTCTGTATCTGGATAGATTAAAAGAAGCTTGACTCTGAGGTCATCACAAATGTGATGTTTGAACTGGTTCCACAGGATGTCAGGAGATGTTGGATTGCAATGAAGAAGAATGGTGGCAAAGAGCAATCTGAGAGAGGAACCGAGCTGCATCTGAGCTGCCTCTGTAAGACACTGGACCCATTCCTAGTCATCCTGCAAAAGACCCAATGCAACACAGGCCTGCTTGAATGTATTATGGATGACACCATTGACAGTGCGCAAGTGCTGGAATGATGTTGCCCCTGTGACAACAGTAAGAAGGAGCCTGAGGTAGAACCTTTCCCCCTGGGCAGGAGAAGCAAAGTACATTCTGCCAATAGCAGGCTCACCACACCTTCTTGGGTTCCACTGCTTCTTGGTTCCATTGTAGACCCATGCTTGAGGAAAGTTCTGGTAGATGACAGTATGTGCTGCTTCATATCTTCTGTTGGCTTCAAACCAAGCAGTGAGATGTGTGGTCTTGGCAGCAGGCCTTTCCAAAACCTCATCAATATTGTTGTCTGCATTGAAGTAAACTGTTTGCTGGTCCTCTAGATAGATGGGCAGATGATAAACATGAGGAGACTCTGAGTGTATTCCAAATTCATTTATGTGCCAGCAGCTTTCCACAGATCCAATGTAACATGCATCAAGATACTCCTTGATCTCGTCTCTGGCTTGGTTGAGAATCTCAATCATGGTTCTGTCATGGCCTTTGTATATGTACTTGTGAATGTACTTGACAGCCTCGATTAAAGAACAGATCTCAACATTGATGTGACAGTTGTATCTGACAAATGAACCAAATTGTTAACCAATAAACATGATGTCAAATAAATGTTCCTTACTTTGCAGCCAAATAAGGATTGTGTAGGACCACATGTCTGTTATCATAGACATGGTTATGCTTTCTCACTATTCTACCATCGTTGGGTCTGGCATAATCAGGATAATTATTTACAGTAAAAGAGGTTTGTTCTCTGAACTCCTTGGGATATCTCTTGCTGCACTTGTGGTTGACCATGCATGAAGCCTTGGGTTTGTTATGACTGCAAGGACCATGAAGCATGCAGGTAGTTATAGTGTGATAGAGCATCGGCTGTATGACAGGATCAGAAATCTGTGCTGATACAATGGAATCAACATCATGGGCATCACAGATTTTGTTGGCTGGATTGAGAAATATGAGGAGGTGTATATGTGGAAGGCCTCTCTTTTGAACCTCGATGGTATGGATGTGTGCCACCACTTTACCCAAAACACCATCCTTGACATCCTTGATCAATGCATTCTTTTTCTGTTCAAAGACACATGCAACAATGTCTGGCCTGTCATAAGCTTCTTGCTTTTTTCCATGGGTGCTAAAACATGGATTGGGTGATTCCTCCCACAACAGAGCTTCCTGGATTTCTGGCCACTGTGGATTGGCAGTCATGGTGAAAAAGAGATCTGGCTTGCCGAAAAAGTGACAAATGGCCATGGAATCCTGGAAAAGCTGATTCATTTGCCTTTCACTGCCTATATGGGTTGATGGAAGAATGATGCGACTCCCATGATCCTCTAGATTAATATTTTCATCCCAGTCACCCATGGCAGCATCTCTCAATCCGGCATACACATCAGCCCTAAGCTTCTTCTGGTGATGTCGGACCCAGTTTAACATATTCTGTTCAATAGATGCCCAAGCATCTACAACATACTGCTGCAAAAGATTTCCATCCCAAAACAATGGTGGCTGCTCTCCTGGCCTTGGATGCAACTGATAAGCATGGTAGCATCTCTGACTGACATTGGGAACTCTTCTGGCTCCATATGCACCTTGGTGTGCAGGTATATCTGGGTGCCATCCATCTTCACCATGAGGAAAGAGCAAGACATAGTGCAGAGTTGAATAGGATGGATGCAACTGGCTAATATGCCTAAGCCCTCCCCCTCTCAGCCTGAGAACAATATCTCTGTGATTAGACTGTTCCTCAGAGCCATCACCTGAAATAATAGCTGCCACTTCATTATTGGCTATAGGGAGATTATAGCGATGTAAATCCTGGGTTCTATCTGATCGCAGCTGTATGGAAACATTGTCCTGCTCTTCTGGAGGCTTTTCCCTCATGATCTGAAATGCCTGCTTGAATAAAGGCACATAAGGATGGGTATTATTTAGCATAGCCTGCAGGTCTATCATGATAACTGAATTGAGATTATTGTTTCGCCGCTCATGAATGTTGAGCTGTGCAATAGGATCATGAATATAGAGCTGTGCATAGGCTGCAGGCCATCCAGGAGGTGGGAGAAGTGCTCCAGAAAGATGATGACGATCGCCATGAATATGAAAGCTGTATATGCCTGATGTACCAGTAACAGAATGGTCCACCTTGACACCTAAAGAAGTGAATGCAAATGCAGCATTGTACTGTGGGATATTTGTTTTAAATTCCTTAGAAAAAGGACTTTTGCCACACAACAGATCTCGCAATGTGGCAGGAGCAGGTCGGAAAGATGGCAGACAAATTTGTCCCTGCAAGCAGCAACTTCCAAACTTTGGCACAGCTCTGGTAGACCTGGACAGTTTTTTACAATCAAAATGCAAGGCATGGCAGTGTGGACACTCCACATTCATGGATCCAAGTGAATGTCTGGGAATTGGTTCCTGATAAGGTGCACGACCGAGTGGTAATGGCCTTGCAGGTTGATGTGGAGGTAGAGGGACAGGCATAGGTGGAGGCAAAGGTGGCAACATTGGGGGATTCAGAAATGAAGCAGGCAGCAATGGTGAAGGAGATTGAGTGGGAGATGGTGGCAATGATGGAACATGGAATATTGGATCAGGCAGCAGTGGTGATGAAGATTGCGGAGGAGAAGATGGAAATTGTAGAGGAGATACCCTTCCAAACTCATCATAATAATCTGATGGCATAGGAGATGGTGGAAATTGTAAAGCAGTCACCCTTCCAAATCCATCATAATAATCTGATGGCAGGGGAGAAGGTGGAAATTCCAAAGAAGACTGGCTTCCATCATCATCATCAGATTCCTCATTCTCCATTTCCCTCCTCAAAGCAATCTCATTATTCCTCTGTTCTTCATACTCAGCAGCCAACAATGAAGCTATTTCCCTATCCATCTGAATTTGTTCTGCCTGTGCATCCACTTGAGCTCGATATTGATCAATCTGATCTCCAGACATATTGTTTGCTAATTGATCCAACCTTATCATTCGTTGATGCAAGTTCCTATCTGCAATGGATAGACGTTGTAGCTCCTCAGCCTCATCCATCTGTGCCTGCTCATCTGCAAGCTGTTCATTTCTCCACATCTGATGCATCCTGAAAGCCCATTCCTGATCGCGCCTGTTATGTTCTTGCAATGCAGCCTCTATATTAATATGTCTGGGTGGATCATGATATCGTGGCTCAGCACCTAAAGCAGTTTGCTGGGCAGCTGCCTGCCTCTCCAACTTCTGTTCAGCTAGCTGCTGCAATTGTTGATTGGCTGCTTCATCTTCAGCAATCTGCCTGTTCCTTTCCTGTTCAGCCAGCTGCTGCAATTGCCAAGTATGGTGTCTAGCTGCTTCAGCTTCAGCAGCTTGTCTTTGTGCCAGCTCTTCAGCTTCAGCAGCTTGCCTTTGCTGCTCTTGTTCAGCCAACTGCTGCAATTGCCAATTGTGCCACCTAGCTGCTTCCACTTCAGCAGCTTGCCTCTGTTCATTCACCTGCTGCAATTGCAGATTATGTTGCCTACTCATTTCAGCCACTTGCTGTGATATCCTCTCCCTAGCAGCAATAGTCTCAGCACTTCTCCTTTCCTCAGCCACTTTCTGTAATAGCTCCTGCTGATGCTGATACTGCCTAGCTGCCTCAGCCTGTTGCAGCTTCTGAACACGTGCATCATAATCTGCAGTTCTTTCCCTCAATGCAATATGTCCCCTATGCAGATTATTGAGTGCAGGATCTGCTTGACCACCTGAAATATTATGCAATGGTCCCAGTCCCCTCCCTCTCCCTCTCCCTCTCCCCCTTCTTGTTTGTAACTGAGGTGCAGGTGGAACTACAGGAATAGGATTGGCCAAAGGTGCATTCCACCCTGCTGGCAATTGAACCTGTGGTATAGTAGAAGCTATATTTGCCCCTATTCCATGGTTTGCCAAAACAGGTCCAGATGGCATCACAGGAGCCCCTCTCCTATGTAATACAGGAGCAGGAGGTACAACAGGCAATTCAAACTGCCTTGGAGCATCCCAATCAGCAGGCATCTGCACCTGTGGTATCTGAGCTGCCAATGCAGCTCCATAGTTCAGTGGAACAATTCCTTCACCAGGGGCAGTCACTCTGACTCTGCTTCTCCTCTCATCAGGATTGGTCATCTGCAACCTTTCCAGATGGTCTGCATCTCTGATTCTAGCCCTTTCCACTTCTGGTGTAGAAGGTCTACTTTGATTCCTGCAAACACTCTAATCAGCCATTATTATTGCAACATATGCCAACACCACTCACATGTTTAGTAATGGTAAAGCCCAACAATAATTTGGTTCAATAGCCAACAATCCAGCACAGCTGAAGTAAGGTCAGCAACAACTTCCTTTAACAGCCAGTTGTCACAACACTCACTGTAATTCAACTGTTTCAAGTTTCAATAGCCAATTCCAACTCTTATGTAATGACAATCCCAATTTTGCTATTTGATAATAGATAGCAATTGCAATAGTATCACTATTATAGCCCCAAATGTTGTGTGAAGAGAGGTACTCAACTGATTGTCGTGCACTCTCTCTCCACATATAAGGAAAAGGCCTCTGTTTGGTCGTGTTGTGTGTGTTCTGGAAGAGGCATGAAAGTAGGTGTCCACTATATCGCAACCGAAATTTTGTGCACCCAAATCTCCCTTTTTGGTATTTGACTTGTTACTGACCTCATTACACATTTTTATTGACATGTTACTGACTTCATTAAATTTGTATTGACCTGTTACTGACTCAGACTTTTTACTGACCTCGTTACAAATTTGTATTGACCTGTTATTACAAATTTGTATTGTCATGTTACTGACTTCGTTACAAATCACAAATTTGTATTGACTTGTTACTGACCTCACTACAAATTTGTATTGACTTGTTATTGACCTCATACAAATTTGTATTGACTTGTTACTGACCGGTACTATTACATATGGGATGAGCTTATGACCCATGCCTTTTTCATGGCATTCGCTCACTTTGCTCACTCAGCCTGACACCGGCATGGGCCAGCTTGCGTATATGTAACACAATGCTTAATCCCACTACAGTTACTCAACTCTTCAGTTGCCTTTGGACCTTTGGCCCAAAGTCAACGTTTGGGGGTTTGTGGTGACACAACTCTTTATTTGACTTTTAGATACAGTAGTACACAACTCTTCAGTCGACTTGGGACCCTTGGCCCCAAGTCAACGTGGGGGGATTGTGGTGTTTATCCCCATTTCAATCTCTATCTCTATCTCCATCTCCATCTCTCCCTTCCCCTTTCCCATACCTATACCATACCTATCCCCACCCCCATCCCCACCTCTCTCTTCCTCATCTCCCCCTCTCCCTTCCTCATCTCCCCCATCTCTATCCCCATCTCCTCCATCTCCATCTCCCCCTTCCCTTCCTCATCTCCCCCTCCCCCTCTCCCTTCCCCACCTCCCCCTCTCCCTTCCCCACCTCCCCCTCTCCCTTCCCCACCTCCCCCTCTCCCTTCCCCACCTCCCCCTCTCCCTTCCCCACCTCCCCCTTCCCCCTCCCCATCCCCCTCTCACTCTCCCATGTCCACCTCCCCCCACTACACCCTCTCATACCCCCTCCCCACCCATCATACCTCTTCTCCATCCCCCTCTTGCCCACCCTCTCACACCCCCTCCCCACCCTCACACTCCCCTCACACTCCTTCACACTCCTCTCCACACTCAGCTCACTTGCGAAGTTTCAAACTCCACTTCAAACTCAGCCATGCTCAATGCAGCTCACCTCTACATATGCTACGACCACATTTTGAAACCCAGTTATATGACTAACTTTTAGTCAGCTCTGACTAATGCCATCATTTCTGACTAATGTTGCACAGCGCTGACCAATTTTGCACAGCTCTGACAAATTTTAGATAATCCCATCAACCATCACTCCCATCATTCCCACAAAATGAACGTAGCATATGTTATACGCATCGTCCCATCAATCATCACCGATCAATCACTGTTCTCAGCCAAAAAACTCCCTTATTTAGCTTGCCATCACTTCCACAAAACAGTCGTAACATATGTAGTAGACGAGCTTATGACCCATGCCTTTGTCATGGCATTCGCTCGCTTTGCTTGCTCAGCCTGACACCGGCATGGGCCAGCTCACGTATATGTAACACAATGCTTAATCCCACTACAGTTACTCAATGACCAAAATGGTCATAGCATATGTAATGAATTACACTCCTTTGCTTTGAGCTGCTCAGACACTCTTTTTATACAAAACCATGTCCATTTTGAACTGAACTCGCCCTGCTTTTATTCCTTCTTCATCTTCAAAGAGCCTTTGCTTTCAGCTACTCCAGACACTCTCTTTATACAAAACCATGTCCATTTTGAACCGAACTTGCCCTGCTTTTATTTCTTCCTCATCTTTAAAGAGAGATTCTTTTGATCTTCTTGATTGACTTGGTATTGACTTGTATTAAGGTGTTATTGACATTATTACAAAGTTGTATTGACTTGTTATATTGACTTTACTACAAACTTGTTGCTAATATCATTACAAACTTTTATTGAGTTGTCATTGACTTTATTACAAATTTGTATTCACTTGTTATTGACTTGTTATTGACATCATTAGAAACTTGTATTGATCTGTTATTGACATTATCACAAACTTTTATTGACTTGTTATTGAATACACACCAAGGTTTAGTAACCTGCCCTAAAGTTTTCTCACAATAAATTTTTCAACCATTTGATTCAATCCCAGTACAATTCAAATCTAATTCTAATTCTAATTCTAATTCTAATTCTAATTCTAAATCCAAGTCTATGTTGATATCTATATTAGTTTCCAATTCCTGTAAATAATCTCTCAAGTTATTCACCTTTGCTAAACAACTCCATTCAACACTTCCTTGTATACCACATTGGCAGTTCTGTTATTTGGATTATTTTCATTCAACAGCACCTTGATCCTTTCTCCAGATGTACACCTTGATAGTGCCACATATAGCTGTCCATGTGAGAACACTGGTGTCTGCAAGTCCAAGCCAACATGGGATACTGATTGGCCTTGTGACTTGTTGATAGTCATGGCAAATGCCAAGCGAACTGGAAATTGATGTCGACGAAGTGGTAATGGCAAGGTCTCTGCTGAAGGCTCCAATGTGATCCGAGGAATGAAAACAATATTTCCTGCAAACTGTGCATCTCCACTGATGATCCTACACTTCAATACATGTGGTCTGGCTTCAAGAAGGATAAGTCGAGTTCCATTGCAAAGACCCATGGTGACATCCAGATTGCGTAGAAGCATGAGAGGACAGCCTATCTTAAGTGCCAGCCTGGAGAGAGGAAGGCCACTTGCTTTGATAGAGTTTAGATACTCTGCAGGATATGGCTGGTAGTTGTTTAACTCCTGCTCTCTAAATGAAACTGTATCAGCACTGTTGAAGACATGCTCTGGTCCAGAAAATCTGGCAAGAAGAAGAGAGTTGATGACATCGACATTGTCATTTGTGCAGGAGAGAATGGTCCTATCCAAATAGTACTGATCTGGCTTGTTTCCCTGCTCTATGCCTGGATATGTGGAGTTGATAAGGTGATCCATGGTATTTCCATGGCAGAGCATATTGTGTGGAATCTGTATAGTGTCTGCAGCATTGACTGTTGTGCCTGCACCGATGTGCAAGAGCCAGGCAGCATGTGCAGTGTTCTCTGGAGTTCTGTCGAGTCGCATATTCTCAGTCAAGTGATAGACAGTAATGCGTTGCCAGAGAGTGCTCCTTTTGATGGATGAAGCTATGATCTGTTCTCTAGTGCCCCTAGGAATAACAGGTAGGGTCTGTCTAAAGTCACCTCTAAACAAAACAGTGATTCCACCGAATGGAACATTCTTCTTCTTGAGATCACGCAAAGTGTGGTCTACTGCATCTGTGGCATATTTGTGCTGCATAGGAACTTCATCCCAGATGATGATAGAAGTTTGATCAAGGACCTGGTGCAAATCTGAACCTCGAAGTATTCTGCAAGTAGAGGTGTCATCAATTTCGATTGGGATTTTGAACATGGAATGTGCTGTGCGACCCCCTTCTAGAAGCAATGCAGCGATTCCAGATGATGCCACACAGAGAGCAATTTTTCCTTGAGCACGAACAGCAGCTGCAATGGTGTTGCAGACAAAGGTCTTTCCACAACCTCCAGCACTATGCAAGAACATGAGCTTTCCCTTGTTATTGTTGACAGAATCCATTGCAACATCAAAAACCTGTCTCTGCCTGTGATTGAAAAGCTGGAGATTGTGAGTGACAGTAATGGCCAACTCTTCAACATTGTAATCCCTCTGTTCCTGCAAAAGCCTATTGGCAGGAACATCAATGTGCCAGTTTCCTTCAATGACAGGCATCTGTGGATAATCAGAAAGTTGTTTGCCTGATCTGATAGGGATCTGATTGATGAGATGCAAGCCATACATGTACACCTGATCATCTGTAAAGTCTGTATCTGGATAGATGGAAAGAAGCTTGACTTTGAGGTTATCACAAATGTGATGTTTGAACTGGTTCCAGAGGATGTCAGGAGATGTTGGATTGCAATGAAGAAGAATGGTGGCAAAGAGCAATCTGAGAGAGGAACCAAGCTGCATCTGTGATGCCTCTGTAAGATACTGGACCCATTCCTGGTCATCCTGCAAAAGACCCAATGCAACACAGGCCTGCTTGAATGTATTATGGATGACACCATTGACAGTGCGCAAGTGCTGGAATGATGTTGCCCCTGTGACAACAGTAAGAAGGAGCCTGAGGTAGAACCTTTCCCCCTGGGCAGGAGAAGCAAAGTACATCCTGCCAATGGCAGCCTTGCCACATCTTCTTGGATTCCACTGCTTCTTGGTTGGATTGTAGACCCATGCTTGAGGAAAGTTCTGGTAGGTGACAGTATGTGCTGCTTCATATGTTCTGTTGGCTTCAAACCAAGCAGTGAGACATGTGGTCTTGGCAGCAGGCCTTTCCAAAACCTCATCAATGTTGTCACCTGCATTGAAGTAGACAGTTTGCTGGTCCTCCAGATGGACAGGCAGACGATAAACATGAGGAGACTCTGCATGCATTCCAAACTCATTCATGTGCCAGCAGCTTTCCACAGATCCAATGTAATGTGCATCCAGATACTCCTTGACCTCATCTCTGTCTTGGTCGAGAATCTCAATCATGGTTCTGTCATGGCCTTTGTATATGTACTTGTGAATGTACTTGACAGCCTCTACTGAAGAACAGATCTCGACATTGATGTGACAGTTGTATCTGATAAATGAACCAAGTTGTTAACTGATAAGCATATTCTGAAATAAGTGCTCCTTACTTTGCAGCCAAATAAGGATTGTGCAGGACAACATGTCTGTTATCATAGACATAATTACGCTTCCTCACTGTTCTACCATTGTTGGGTCTGGCATAATCAGGATAATTGTTTGCAGTAAAGGAAGTTTGTTCTCTGAACTGCTTGGGATACCTCTTGCTGCACCTATTGTCAACCATGCATGAAGCCTTGGGTTTGTCATGACCACAAGGACCATGAAGCATGCAGGTAGTTATAGTGTGATAAAGCATTGGCTGTGTGATGGGGTCAGGAATCTGTGCTGATACAATGGAATCAACATCATGGGCATCACGGATTTTGTTGGCTGGATCAAGAAATATAAGGAGGTGCATATGTGGAAGGCCTCTCTTTTGAAACTCGATGGTATGGATGTGTGCCACCACTTTACCCAAAACACCATCCTTGACATCCTTGATCAATGCATTCTTTTTCTGTTCAAAGACACGTGCAACAATGTCTGGCCTGTCATAAGCTTCCTGCTTTTTTCCATGGGTGCTAAAACGTGGATTGGGTGATTCCTCTCGCAACAGAGCTTCCTGGATTTCTGGCCACTGTGGATTGGCAGTCATGGTGAGAAAGAGATCTGGCTTGCCGAAAAAGCGACAAATGGCCATGGAATCCTGGAAAAGCTGATTCATTTGCCTTTCACTGCCTATATGGGTTGATGGAAGAATGATGCGACTCCCATGATCCTCTAGATTAATATTTTCATCCCGGTCACCCATGGCAGCATCTCTCAATCCAGCATACACATCAGCCCTAAGCTTCTTCTGGTGATGTCAGACCCAGTTTAACATATTCTGTTCAATAGATGCCCAAGCATCTACAACATACTGCTGCAAAAGATTTCCACCCCAAAACAATGGTGGCTGCTCTCCTGGCCTCGAATGCAACTGATAAGCATGGTAGCATCTCTGACTGACATTGGGAACTCTTCTGGCTCCATATGCACCTTGGTGTGCAGGTATATCTGGGTGCCATCCATCTTCACCATGAGGAAAGAGCAAGACATAGTGCAGAGTTGAATAGGATGGATGCAACTGGCTAATACGCCTAAGCCCTCCCCCTCTCAGCCTGAGAACAATATCTCTGTGATTAGACTGTTCCTCAGAGCCATCACCTGGAATAATAGCTGCCACTTCATCATTGGCTATAGGGAGATTATAACGATGTAAATCCTGGGTTCTATCTGATCGCAGCCATATGGAGACATTGTCCTGCTCTTCTGGAGGCTTTTCCCTCATGATCTGAAATGCCTGCTTGAATAAAGGCACATAAGGATGGGTGTTATTCAGCATGGCCTGCAGGTCTGTCATGATAACTGAGTTGAGATTATTGTTCCGCCACTCCCGAATGTTGAGCTGTGCGATAGGATCATGAATATAGAGCTGTGCATAGGCTGCAGGCCATCCAGGAGGTGGGAGAAGTGCTCCAGAAAGATGATGACGATCGCCATGAATACGAAAGCTGTATACACCTGATGTACCTGTGACAGAATGGTCCACTTTGACACCCAAGGAAGTGAATGTGGCAGGAGCAGGTCAGAAAGATGGCAGACGAATTTGTCCCTGCAAGCAGCAACTTCCAAACTTTGGCACAGCTCTGGTAGGACCTGGACAGTTTTTCACAATCAAAATGCAAGGCATGGCAGTGTGGACACTCCACATTCATGGATCCAAGTGAATGTCTGGGAATTGGTTCCTGATAAGGTGCACAACCGAGTGGTAATGGCCTTGCAGGTTGATGTGGAGGTAGAGGTACAGGCATAGGTGGAGGCAAAGGTGGCAACATTGGAGGATTCAGGAATGAAGCAGGCAGCAACAGTGAAGGAGATTGGGTGGGAGATGGTGGCAATGATGGAACATGGAATATTGGATCAGGCAGCAGTGGTGATGAAGATTGCGGAGGAGAAGATGGAAATTGTAGAGGAGATACCCTTCCAAACTCATCATAATAATCTGATGGCATAGGAGATGGTGGAAATTGTAAAGCAGTCACCCTTCCAAATTTATCATAATAATCAGATGGCAGGGGAGAAGGTGGAAATTGCAAAGAAGACTGGCTCCCATCATCATCCTCAGATTCCTCATTCTCCATTTCTCTCCTTAAAGCAATCTCATTATTCCTCTGTTCTTCATACTCAGCAGCCAACAATGAAGCCATTTTCCTATCCATCTGAATTTGTTCTGCCTGTGCATCCACTTGAGCTCGATATTGATCAATCCGATCTCCAGACATATTGTTTGCTAATTGATCCAACCTTATCATTCGTTGATGCAAGTTCCTATCTGCAATGGATAGACGTTGTAGCTCCTCAGCCTCATCCATCTGTGCCTGCTCATCTGCACGCTGTTCGTTTCTCCACATCTGATGCATTCTAAGAGCCCATTCCTGATCTCGCCTATTACATTCCTGCAATGCCGCTTCTATATTAATATGTCTGGGTGGATCATAATATCATGGCTCAGCAGCTAAAGCAGCTTGCTGGGCAGCTGCCTGCCTCTCCAGCTCCTATTCAGCCAGCTCCTGCAATTGTTGATTGGCTGCTTCAGCTTCAGCAGCTTGCCTGTTCCTTTCCTGTTCAGCCAGCTGCTGCAATTGCCAGGTATGCTGCCTAGCTGCTTCAGCTTCAGCAGCTTGTCTTTGTGCATGCTCTTCAGCTTCAGCAGCTTCCCTCTGCCTTTCCTGTTCAGCCAGGTGCTTCAATTGTTGATTGGCTGCTTCAGCTTCAATGGCTTGCCTATTCCTTTCCTGTTCAGCCAGCTGCTGCAATTGCCAGGTATGCTGCCTAGCTGCTTCAGCTTCAGTAGCTTGTCTTTGTGCATACTCCTCAGCTGCAGCAGCTTGCCTGTGCTGCTCTTGTTCAGCCAGCTGCTGCAATTGCCAATTATGCCACCTAGCTGCTTCCACTTCAGCAGCTTGCTGCTGTTCAATCACCTCCTGCAATTGCAGATTATGCTGCCTACTTACTTCAGCTACTTGCTGTGATATCCTTTCTCTGGCAACAGTAGCTTCAGCAATTCTTCTTTCCTCAGCAATCTTCTGTAATAGCTCCTGCTGATGCTGATACTGTTTAGCTGTTTCTTGTTGCAATTCCTGAATATGGGCCTCATAATCTGCAGTCCTTTCCCTCAATGCAATATGTCCCCTATGCAGATTATTGAGTGCAGGATCTGCTTGACCACCTGAAATATTATGCAATGGTCCCAGTCCCCTCCCTCTCCCTCCCTCTCTCCCCCTTCTTGTTTGTAACTGAGGTGCAGGTGGAACCACAGGAATAGGATTGGCCAAAGGTGCATTCCACCCTGCTGGCAGTTGAACCTGTGGTATAGTAGAAGCTATATTTGCCCCTACTCCATGGTTTGCCAAAATAGGTCCAGATGGCATCATAGGAGCCCCTCTCCTATGTAATACAGGAGCAGGAGGTACAACAGGCAATTCAAACTGCCTTGGAGCATCCCAATCAGCAGGCATCTGCACCTGTGGTATCTGAGCTGCCAATGCAGCTCCATAGTTCAGTGGAACAATTCCCTCAGCAGGGGCAGTCACTCTGACTCTGCTTCTCCTCTCATCAGGATTGGTCATCTGCAACCTTTCCAGATGGTCTGCATCTCTAATTCTAGCCCTTTCCACTTCTGGTGTAGAAGGTCTACTTTGATTCCTGCAAATAGTCTCATAAGCCATTATTATTGCAACATATGCCAACACCACTCACATATTTAGTAATGGTAAAGCCCAATAATAATTTGGTTCAATAGCCAACAATGTAGCACAGCTGAAGTAAGGTCAGCAACAACTTCCTTTAACAGCCAGTTGTCACAACACTCACTGTAATTCAACTGTTTTCAAGTTTCAATAGCCAATTCCAACTCTTATGTAATGACAATCCCAATTTTGCTATTTGATAATAGATAGCAATTGCAATAGTATCACTATTATAGCCCCAAATGTTGTGTGAAGAGAGGTACTCAACTGATTGTCGTGCACTCTCTCTCCACATATAAGGAATTGTCAGCTGTTTGGTCATGTTGTGCATGTTCCAGAAGAGGCGTGAAAGTAGGTGTCCACTATATCGCAACCAAAATTTTATGCACGGAAATCTCCCTTTTTGGTATTTGACTTGTTACTGACCTCATTACACATTTTTATTGACATGTTACTGACTTCATTAAATTTGTATTCACCTGTTACTGACTCAGACTTTTTACTGACCTCATTACAAATTTGTATTGACTTGTTACTGACCTCATTACAAATTTGTATTGACTTGTTACTGACCTCATTACAAATCATCACAAATTTGTATTGACTTGTTACTGACCCACACTATTTGGTGCCCGACATTTCAAACCTAGTTGTGTTTGTCAAAGCTGACAAATTTGTATTGACTTGTTACTGACCCACACTATTTGGTGCCCGACATTTCAAACCTAGTTGTGTTTGTCAAAGCTGACAAATTTTAGTCAGCTCTGACTAATTCGATCATTTCTGACTAATGTTGCACAGCGCTGACAAATTTTAGATAATCCCATCATTTTGTTCCCACAAAACGGTCATCCCATATGTTGTGCACGTCGTCCCATCAATCATCACTGATCAATCACCGATCTCAGCCAAAAAACTCCCCCATTTAGCTCGCCATCACTCCCACAAAACGGTCGTAACATATGTAGTAGATAAGATAAAATATTATTATGTAATGGGGCTGTTTTCTAACAGGCTGGTCCTCTTCAGATGGAACATCTATCATCTCATTTTCTTCACCTTTACTTTCAGGGCTGTCTTTGTTAGGATTGTAGTCATTATCACTTGGACTTGAGATGTCACCTGGGGCTTCATCTGGCAATGTTGTCATAGCTATCTCTTCGCTGTATGAGCTGCCACAGATGCATGGAACATGTTACACTTACATTTCATGCCAGGTGTTTCCTTACACATGCAAAGCTCCCTCTTATCCAGATTTTCTGGAGGATGATTCACTTGCTGATCCATCTGTTCATCTTCCACTTCCATCCAGTCCTGCAGATAAACAGCCTTCTTTAAAGCCAGTGCTTGTTTTTCTGCCTTCTTGTGTTTCTCTTGTTCTTTCTTTGCTTTTTTAGCTGAGACCTGTTCAGAGGTGTGGTGCAGTTTAGGTGCAACAACAGCACCTGGGTGCTTGGCAGGATCAGTGTGTATGTAAGGGGACTAGGAGGTGTCCCAAGGGTCTTGGCAATTTTCTGCATTCGGCCCACATTTTTTCACATTTTATTTCACTCTATTCTTCAATTTCTATGATTTTCTATGATTTTATTCCTACAGTATTTTATGATTATTTTTCTGTTTCCCCACATTTGTATGTACATGTTGCCAGTTTTATTTTTAAAGGTGGAGGCCCTTTCAAATACTTACCCATTGAGGTGACATTCATTCTGTAGCTTTGACCACCTTTTTCTATTTTTAGCCTACTATTTGATTTTCAGGTCTTTCACATATACTGGGCATCAACAGATGGGTCCTTTAGAGTTTTCTCTTTGGATTCTCCTCTGTTAGGTGTGCCTGAGGTGTCTGTATTGTGTAGTATAATATTAACTTTCAATTCTCCTCTGTTAGCTCATTATTGAGTGAGGCTTTGAGGTTGCCCTTATATAAACAGTATTTGAAATTTTGACCCCCAGAAAAGATATATTTTGAATTAGTTTTAATCAAACCATGTTTGAAACACTCTCTGTTTAAAACTTCAAATTGACATATCTAGATCTGATGAGAAAGATAACAACAAATTCAAATGCCTCTATTGGGACTTCTACCCTCCAAAACCATCAATCATATTCTAGCCTCAAATTGCTTTTATATTACATATGGCAGGCAAGGAGGGGGAGACTAACCAGTGAGAGTGAGGCAAACTAGAAACTGCAATGAACATGTGATGCCCTTCAACAGCTGGTGGGTTGTTGCACATATGTTGAAATTTAGGTTCCACCCTGTGTGGATAATTTTTAATAGGGCATTATCGATACAAGTTTGGCTGTGGTGTGCGATGATAATGATGGGGTCATAATACAGCTGTGGATCCCAGAGTTGAGACCCATGACAAGCATGTGGCATTGTGGCTCAAATATGTTTTTGGAGAAAGAGTTTTGTGCTACTAGTACTCACATGCAACACAAGAATATCAATAGAGCTACAGCAAATCAATTGCCATGGCTAATAACATATCAGACACCCAGCAGAGTGATCGGTAAGCTGACAACAAAACCCGTTCTTTGAGTCTGACTCGTATCCTGTTGGCGGCGTAGTCCACCGTGATGATGGGGTTCTTACGTCGAACCAGGGGGAAATACAAGTCGATATTTATTCTGGAAGGACAGGCCAACTTGAGGACGGGGTGGCAGACAAAAGGATCAGTCGGTTTTATCCAACTTTGCAGGCTGCATATACAATCAAGGCAGCTCAGACAGAGTGGAAACTAGATCGCTGCAGGTATGGATAGAATCAATGCAACCAGATTACTGCCTCTTGGTAATCACTTACATAGTTCCTTTTGCTGGTCTGAATCCACAGGCAAGTAGCAACCAATGTCAGCACACTCAAGCCGAACCCAGTCCACCCCAAAGCTTCCACGGTCAGCGACTGTCGACATCTAATTTGACGTTTTCAGTTCAGAGTTCTCTTAATAAACTGAAATTCTATCATGACGGACCGCGATATTGTTGCCGTTCCGGCACAATTTCCCCCTGTTCTCGTGTTGTGCATTAGCCCTGCAGCTGTTCCCTGACCCCCAATATCAGCAGTACGTACAAGTAAAGAATCATGAACAAACCCATAAAATAGCTGTGATCATAAGCCAAATTACTGAACTAGCAATACTCGCCAACAAATGACTCGCTCCGTCTACGAACCACATCATATATGCGGTCGAGAACAAAGTCGTCCACACTGCATTGAATACGAAGAGTATCAACCTGTAAAGTTATATCACTATGTATCAGTTGATTGGACAATCTAATGGGAGGTAGGATGATAGTCTACGTACAACGAATGATACCTCGAGGTGGGCCATGTACGGTGTTCATTGCCAGCACAAACCAGGAAGGCAGTCAGGCCGAGCTCTGCCATGGCAGAAAATGCCATCGTGGCGAACAGGAAAGGGTGATAATGAGCTTTGACGAAGGACGTTTTCGACTGAGTCCGTCGATAAGAAGGGTCGGGGTCCATTCTATATTTCCGACTTCCTCTGGAACGTTTCCGGAGTGAAAAGTTGAGGACTTCTGAGTTTGAGGTGGAATCGGTTTGGAGCTTCGACAGGCCCATACCTAGAACTAATATTGAGACTAGCAAGGAACAGCAGGGTCGCGCAACATCGATGTGTCGCATCCCACTGTACACGTTGTTTGGTACAGCACACCATGAAGATTGCACGTTGTCGGGAAGATTAGGGCATTTAGCCAGCCGATTGACACACATTTGCACCTTATATTACTGTCTTGCAAGCAAACTGATTTGACAGTGCGATGTTTCAAAGTCGCAAGTCGCACAAGATCCGTAGTTCATTCCTATGTCGGGGTTCCACTGCCCGTGAGGTTAAATCCAAATTACACGTGTAATCTGAGAGTCGGCACAAAGGGCCACGCATTTCTATCTTGCCGATGCCAGCCGGTAAGCGATATGAAAAGGCAGGAATCATGTTGACAGGGGTTGTAAAATGAGAATCATGTCACGAAAACAAACGCACATAAAGTAGATGTCATTGAACTCGTAACCTGGAAAGTTATAACGTATCTACATCTTCAGGGAATCATTAGCCATTTGCAAAGCTCCCTCCTTGGTCTTATTACCTGGTCATCCAAAGGTGATTAGCCTGTGTGCATTTTCGTATGCCCATATAGAAAAAACACACCCCCGATAAATCCCGATGCATGGGTAAATATCCCCCCAGGAATCCCTGACACAGTTGAGAACTCCTCATCTCTCAGTCCTCTCCACTGCTCCGGAAGTGCCTTGCGGCTCTCAAAGCTGTCAGGAGATACAGGAACAGCTTGAACTCGCCAATTTCCGGCAGTTTCATCCGGGTAAACAACGTAGATTGCTTCATTAGGCGTAATCTCCGACGTAGAGTCGTCCTCAAGTTCAAACAGGTGTTCCTGCAACACTTAGCACATGGCAGGTGAATAGAATATTATTTACCTTCCAAGGGATGAACTGTTCAAGTACAATTATCCTGCCAGTTGCATCGAAATTCCGCTTGCTCTCTGCAACTGCCGCGACGAGGATATCTCTAGCAGGCAACCAAGCGTTCGCGTAATAGCGAAGCCTTTGCGTAAATTCTTCGCCCGCTAGAAGTGATGCTCTCTCAAACTGCGACTTTTAATATGTTGCGAGGTCAGCTAAGCATGAATAAATCGCAAACGGACACTTACATCGACCATTTTCGAATCCGTGGGCTGATTCCAAGCTGGATTCAAGGCGCCAACGCGACTGGAAAGATCCGTATGGTTTTTATACCGAGGTTTTATAACACTTGGGTACTGAGAGATTCCATTGTCGATCGCATCGAGAGCTTCAATGAACTCCTGCTCGGTTCCGTTGTCAAGATTCGGATTCCAACTAAATAACGAACCCAACCTTGTACACTTTTAGCCACAGAGTTTCGACTTTGTGGTCACTGATTGGGAGCTGGGTCGTATTCGCAATAACTTCTTTTCCAAAGTGTCTAAACCATGGTCACGAAGCTGAACTAGAATATTGAATTGTGACGAACTTGTAGACCAAGCCAGCCGAAGACAGTTTGGTCTCGAATCCATGCCCGAAAGAGTGGTTGAACCCACGCTGGTGATGATCAAACTTGTTGTTCTCCACATCGTACACTGCTCCGACATCGACAACGACATTGCAAGTTTCGAGAACTTTGGGATCCCGACTGCGTTTCAAGGAGGCATCTCGATAAGTATTTGTCTGGCGTAGAAGGAAAACGGCAAGCGCTTCGTCGCAGTGGAAGGTGCCGTTGTGCGTTCCAATGCAGGTATGGTTGGAAGATGGAGCGAGATGCTCTATTATTTGCCTCTTTGCAGGTGGTTCAGAGACAGACATGAATCTGTGACGAAACACTGCCAAACAGCACACGGTATTGACGAACCTTGGACCGCAAAAGTCTGACAGGTGCATCTGCAGGATGGACATCAAGTTATGTAAATGAGACACATACTCCGTGAGAGTTCGTATATACTATGAAGGGATATGTAAGAAAGTACATGTCCATGAAGTTCGGTAGTGTAAGGGCAAGGGAATGAATGTTACGTCAAAAGCGGCAAAAGACAATTAGTTCTAGATCTAGAGCATCAACAGCCCACCAACAAGAATTCCACCCAGACCGACGAAGAAAGCGTTTTGCTTGAGCGATGTAGCAGCGGCTATGTAGCCGTCGCCAGGACCATATTGACCGTTTACACCGGACTGCCCAGGAAACGGTGCGGAATTTGTACCAGCTCCTGGAATGTTCGTGGGAGCAGTGGGTAGATTTTGGGAAGTGGTTGTAGAGGTTCCATTGGTTGTGGAATTGCTGGAATTGTTCTGATTTGAAGGGACGGAAACAGTTGCGGTGAAGTTTGTGGTGGTGGTTACAGTACTGAGCTGCCTGTTTGGGCCCAAGGTGACGAAGGTGGATACGGAGAAGGATGTGATGACAGTTAGTGAGGGAGCAGAAGAATTGGCAGGGTGTGAAGACTGGGAAGACTGGGTTGACTGTGATGATGACTGAGGGGAGTTAGAGTGGGAAGAAGAGGAAGATGAATACTCGATACCTGAGCAGCGACAAAGGGAAAGAGGAGGAGGAGGAGGAGGAGATTGAGGATGGATGTGAGCACCATCGTCGTGGAGAAGAACGAGTCTGTTACTATTACTAACACTTCACTATTATTATTGAACACTAATCTAATTACTATACTATCAAGTACTGACTACACTATGACTCCGTTGACTCCAGCTTCCATCGCTCTTATCCTGCAGTACATCGTTCCTCCTTCCCAGCTTTCTTTCCTTCCACCACATCTTCTCTCATCTTCTCTTCGCCTACGTCACCATTTCCTCCAGATCTCCCCCGACGACCCTACTGCCTATCTCGCATGGCCCTCCGACTCTCATGACAACCACCTGGCCATCCGTCTTCTCGAAGACTTTCACAGACCCATTGACGATCACCTTTATGCCTCCTTTCCGGTACGCTATACAAGCGATTCCGAGTTTGCTTATTCCCATGTCTCCATTTTGCCCGGACATCCATCCGGTCCCCGGCTAGTGTTCCAGTGGAACACTCCTGACGGGTGGAAATATCACAATGTCGCGCTTATGCCTTTTCCTTCCCACAGTTCCCTATCTCCTCAAGACCCGATTCTCTTTCAGTCTCAGGCGGAAATCACCATAATGGGTGACCAACAAGTTAACACCGATACTTCCTACTGGGATGCGTACGCTCACCCTGTCGATTCTCAATCTGCGCTCCCTATCATACTCACCGACAGCAATCCAGAGCATGGTGCAGAAGATCCATATTGGTCTCTGTATGCTGCCATACAAGGTAACATAAGTATATTCACCCCTGTTGTCCATTCATTTTTGTTGCAGGCTCCGGGGATTCTACTCTTCCAACTCCTCCCCTTCCTCAGGAGCAAATTGACTCGAAACGCATCTTCGTATCTTACCCTGGTCTGCCTCCTACCACAGCCCTCGACCCTCCCTCTCCAAATGCCCTCGCGCGGCGTCTTGCAGATCTTTCCCCTCGTCTCCAATCTCCACCCCTGGCTGACTATTCAAACACTGAGTCAGCTTCTGACTCTGCCATATTCTCCTCACCGCAACATCCTCTGTTGCCCTCTTCCACTGTGTTACCGACGGACACAGATGCAACATTTTCCAAAGACAATCTCGTCGGTGCATCATGTGCCTATCAGCAGGATGCGCGGCATACAGTACCTCATCACGAGTCATACGAAGCTTTGAAAGACGCCATCCGTGGGATATATTGCCTCTGGAGGTCATCTAGACAAACAACCTCTGGGATACACGAGGAAAAGGAGGAATTCTTAGAGATTGTTCGGCAGGTTGTTGCAGAATCCTCCCTGCGCTGAGCGCACCATACCTTGTCATAGTAGCTATGGGAAACAAGCGGAAACAGCTGAAGGGTTTTAATAACAAGCCTGTTTTCCCTCTATCCTCAACAAGAATGATCTCGTCTACGATGTCCTTGCTTGTTCTGTCTAAGTGATCTGGAGAATATGTTCAAGGTCAAGGTGTCATCAGTATATACAGCTCGTATTGAAGTAATTGCGCGCAGAGCACTTCGAAGACTGCTGCGGCCGTTGACACGTCCAATATTTGCGCCTCGCCTTGATGTTACCGAACCGTACAACAAACAACATAATGATGTTGCGCACGCCCAGCCAAAGATATGGTCGAGATAGCGGATGCAGTTCAATCAAGGAATCTCCATAAAGAAACATATGTACAGCACGACAGCGACAGAGAATTTGTAACAACACAGCAAAGACGGCGCAGAAGATTAGATGTTAGAAGCGCAGAAGATAGACTCATAACCACTTTCTCGTATATACATGAGCATGCATTCTATACATCGTGCTTGCCCATGTACTAGGGATCGGTCATCGGTTTACGCAGAAGATTGGACATTAGAATATGGCTATAAATATTCTCCTCACTTATCAAACCATGCCCTCGGGCTCGTCTCCGTCGTCAGATGCGTCTTTGATCGGTAAGGGCGGCTGTCCAGACATGCGCTATGACACAGAATTAAACGACATCTACGGGTAATGGTCTGATAATGACACACTTTAAATGCAAATTTGCAGACTAGGTAGCCCTTTGGGTTCAAGCCTTTCTCCATCCAAGCCTGAAATCGCATTGGTTAGATAGATTATCGGCAGTCGACATGAAGCCTGCCTTCTCCACTTGATAGAGACCGTCATATCGGTACCTTTAATTGAGATGTTTAGTGTCAAGCATTCGTCAGAGGTTCGCGTACCCTTCACTTGGTGCAAACGGGGATTTCAATTTGAAACCTCGTATCACTCGTACGGGCTTCTTCGTTTCAGAAGACAGCTGAACTCTCCAATAAGCCCGATGGTGACAATGTGTTGACTGTAAACTTACTTTCAGTGCCTTGTTGGACTGAAGTTTGGAAGCATTAACAGGGCTAACGGCAGCAAAATCTAAAATCACTCAACCTTGTTTTCAAACGATTGGTCAGAGCTCTGGGGAGCAGTACGAAGCTTGCATTGAGCGTAAGAAAACTGGGCGACGGACAAGAACTTTAAGCACCAACGTTCTTGGGGGCGTCTTTGGTCCCTCTCAGATTTCTACCACCTGAGATATAAATGAGATATCATTACCCAGTATTAGCAAACTTCAGCAACCTGCACCGGTGTATGTACTAGATGTCATTAGATATCATTTTCTTACGTAGGAATTGCGACTCACAAAGCATAACCCAGATCAACATCATCGTCATATCCGCCACTTAGCGCGACACTGTACGCGCCCTTGCTGCCGACGGAAATTCCTGCCACCCACGGTCTTTCCGGGTTTGTTGGTTAGATGGATGGCATGATCGCAAGAAGACAATACCTACGCGTGAATAGCATCGATGCTGCATCCTTCCCGAGTTTCCCACCAAGTGCCGACTTCAATGCCAGGTATGGAACCATATGTTTTCCTAGGAAACGTCTCAGCCTAGTTAACAACAGTTTAACCAAAAGGTTTACGGATCGTGTTTTCGTATACCGTCCTCACGCCCCAAGGGGCCTGCATTTTCCATGATCTTCACACCACTCGAGTACGACAAGGGGAGGGATTGCCTGAGCTGCTGTCCAGCATTATAGTCAATCTTTTTACCTGCATTTCGGGAGCTGCGTCGAACACCAGCGTCTAGCACTAATTCGGAAGATGTCCGGGGAGCTTTGACCAGTTCTGATGATTCTTCGTTAACCTCCGCGGTCGCCTTTCGCTTCTTAGTTGCTGGCTTTACTTTGCGTGGTTCTTCTGTTGGTTCAAATTTAAATTTTTCGAGCCCAAGGGACTTCAACAGCTCGTTGTTCTATGACGCCGTCAGGTTAGCTCCACTTGATATGCATTTCACGAACCCTTTCTATGTTTAAATCGCGCTGCTTTTCATAGTCGGACACCATTGTTCCAGCAGCGACGGAAACAACTGAAAGGCTGACACATGATTTATCCGTGACCGCAAAATATGTGCAATTTACGTAATAAACCTGAAATAATCATCCGTTTTATTTAAACACCTCTACATTGCATGCAATGCTTACTACCTAATTCTCTTGAGCTGCAATGGACGGACACATGCATGAGTACTCTGCGCAAAAGACAGTAGAATTGACGTACCCGTTCAGTATTCAGGTGTATCTTCTGCTCCGTTCGCACAGCCTTCCCTTCGATTACGTCGATTCTATGATTCTGGTTGTCGAGTTCCTGTCCCATTGCCATCCCAAGCGCCTTGAGTCTCTTCGCTGCATCTCCGATTTCGTCCAAGTTGTCATCGAGCTCATCTTCTAACTCATCGTCCGAGGCAGTAGCTTCGAACTGAAAGCGTTTTCTTTGCTCCTTCCGGCCGGCTAGTTGCTCTGCGGTCTTGAAACGGCTGCGAGCACTGCCTATAAGCTCTTCCTCGTCATCGCCGCGACCATATGTCGTGGCTCTCCCGAGGCGATTCTGCGATTCTCTAACATCCATCATCGTCTTCTCTCTTTCCGTGCGTTCTTCGTCGTATCGGGCCTGCACTTTGGCCTCCTGAGCAGCCCGTTTACTGTCTTTGTTGAAAGTAATGGCGGGACGGAAGATGGAACGATTGAGCTTTTTGATTTCAGTGGTATTATCGTCCGCGCGGGAGGAGTGGCCTTTAGCAACATCAAGATGACGCTCAGTGTTTGCAAGTTTTTCTGAAGCGCAGTTAGGAGGATGTAAATAAGATGCATTGAAAATCGTACCTGACTGATCCCCTAGTTTTAGTAGTGTGTTTCTAGCAGTATCCTCGGCCTCTCGAGCTAAGCGAAGAGCATTTCTTGTGGAGTTAACACTCTCTTGTTTAACGAAACGTGTTTGCTGTTTGATTCCTTCGACATCTTCATCGTTCTCCTCTCCTGGAGGAGGCTCCCTGCCGGGTTGTGGACCGTCGAAGAATCTTCCGGAACCAGCTTTCTGGGGATTGTATCCAGAGAAAAGTTCCTGGCGGTCTTTAGCTAGTTCTGCCGTGCCTCGAGAATAGACATCTCCAACGCCATTACTCCTGCTGTATTTGTCTCGAAGAGCATGGTCGTTTTCTGGGGGTGGATACGATTCAGATCTACTGTTAAGGCTGTTGTAAAGATCGCCATCCCGGCTTGGAACGTATGTGGTTGCGTTGGAGTGATATGGAGAACGGGGGCTGTTACTTCCACCAGTAGTCCTATTACTAGTGCTCTCAGTTTTTACTGGAGGAATCAAATTCTGGTCTTTTCGTCTCAAAAAAGACATCGCTGAGGATAAAGTACGGAGAGTGTGTGGATGGAATGCTGGCAATTGCGATGACTAGGGTATTTAAGGACACAGCCCTATCGGCTTACATAACCGTGTCAAGGGTCCACAAGACAACCACCGTCTCGCGACACCGAAAATCGGCGTAACTCCAAAGACCAGAGACGTAAAAATGTAACGTTATCTGGAGTGGAGCATGTGTAAGGGGATGATATGAAAACACTGACCACGGATATCATATTTGTATGGTGATGTGGGATAAGACAGCTTGGATCAATGAGTCCTTGCTTTTTTACCTATCACAGTGATACCCTTCCCTCTCCGAACGACGCTTTCAGACGCGGACTGCTTCTGATTTGAGTGTTTTGTTGCACTACTTCTCTTCCTTGCGAATTTGTCTACGGCTTTGTCAAGGGCGTCGCGAGATTTCTTCCTCGACTTCCGTTCCTTCCCACGTAGCGCCCGTTTCTCGGCCGGTGTTAGTTCGCTTCGGGCACGAGGTTCTGCAGACAGAGGTGCGAACACTTCCTCGGGCGCCAACATAGTGGTCGTCGATTCCGTGGTAGGAAGCGAAGACTCGAGAGTTGTTGTAGAAACATTTGAAACCGTCGAGATTACGGCTTTTGGCTGTTGTACGAGCTTTAGCTGGGTTTCAAGGAGCGAAGTCAACACTGACCTGCTTAGGTATGAAATGAGCATTGCATAAAGCATCCAGCTTGCCACATATACTCTCCCAGGTTGTCTCGATTTCACCATGCTCCTTCTTGAGTTTACCGTCTCGGTCATCATTAGCCACATCTCCCTTTTGCTCAGCAACAAACTCATTTTCGTATATTTGGGCCAATGAGTGTGTGGATTTTGTGTCCTTCAACTCGAAAAAGCGAGAAGGTAAAAAAGGTTTGTCGTCTATTGGTCGGATGCGAATAACATCATCAAAGCGGCCGTCCAGAATTCTGGCCTTTATTCGCTCTTCAAGAGCTTGGACAACTTCCTCTGTGACTAAGGGGACAGCTTTCGTGACTCGTTCGAATTCTAGGTCTTCTTCGAGCAACGAATTTTGGGGACGTGTTCGTGAACCAGCTTCCCCCATAAGCACCCAATCCTTAGGTCCAACATTCGCCGACTCCAATTCTTCGATTTCTTTTTGCAGAGAGGCCATTCTCCTCTCATGTGTTGACAGATCTTGACCAGGAAAACTTAGTGATAGCGACAGAGCCCTCGTCACGAAATAACGCACCTTGGTGAAGATCATTTTCTCCAGCAAATAAGTCATCTTTCAATCGGTCAATTGTAATCTGACCTCGTTGACCTTCCCCATCCGAATCATCATCACGACCATCAATGATTTCTGTCAGAGCAAAAGTCAATATTATAGTATACCAAGTACACTCTTGAAGACGCTTACCTTGCTCGACAGGCGCATGGTCGTCATCGTCATCAACGCTGTCTGCGTCCTCCGTAGTCCAAACAGGATGATTTTTCCCTCTTGCTTTGATCTTCAATACTTTGACTTCGTCATGGAAGCGTACTTGACCAGATGAATCCGAATTAAGGTTTCCTTTAGGTTTTGGTTTGGCTCTTGGCAATGATGCTCCAAGAGGAGGCTCAAAGAAAGCATGGTAAAAAAGGTCTGAAAAAAGAATCAGTTAAATGCTTAACCAGGGACCGGAAATCTCTACCTCCTGCTTCTTCGGCATCGTCTTCATCATCAGAGTGCTCAACTTGATCCAGTGGAGCAAACAGATCAATAGAGACGTCGTCGGAGTCGGAGTCCCCCCCTTCCCCGAGATGACCACTAGAGGAAGTCTTCGCTTCTGCTCGCTCCGTCTCGGCATTGAATGAAGCGAGATTGAAGAAACCGTCGTCAAGTTGAGCCTGTAAGTGCTCGCGACGCTTCTTTGGAAGAGGAGCATTGGATTTTGAAGTAACGTCAATCATAGAGGATGGGATTTCATCTTGGTCGCTGTCCTTGCTCGAAGATGAATCGTGCAAACCTACGACATCCTCTGTCGCAATATCCTCCATATCACCAGATTCAGATTCGGTATCCTCCTCGTCTTCCTCATCATCACTCTGGTCAAGAGAGTCCTCGTCTGTGTCCATTCCGTCCGTAAAATCATCTAGTTCAATGTCTTCTCCGTCTCCCAGAGTTTCCAACGAGTGTCCCAAACGTTTCGTGGATAATTCTATTCCTCCGTCTTCTTCTTGTCCACCCAAAATGAGCTCAAGCATCTGACATATAGTCTTAGTCCTTAGGTCCAACTGTTCCCATACTTGATCTTCACTCATACCCTGGGTGAAAAGGGACGTAAGAGGGGTGGTTTGAAAAGTAACCATGTTTTGAATAGGACTCCGCTTCCGTTTCCGGGTCTGGGATCGTGTTTTTGGGGAATGGGAAGAGGATAAAGATGACATTAACTCAGAAATATGAGATCTTGATTCTTCTTCTGAGATTATGGCTAAAAAGAAAGAGCTCAAGTTGGGACTGGGAAGTTGCTGCTAGACATACAAAGATCGAAGACAAACTTGGCTGCATCCAACGCTGCCGCACGAACATGATGATCTGTTGCCACAAAGGCTCGTGGATTTTGCTCAATGACAGTGGCAAGCGTTGCAAGTTGGGGGGCCAACTCGGACATGAAAGACGCGGACTGAAATTGTTACGTAATAGAAGTAAGTATTGTACTTTGCCTTTGTTCTTGGTCTCGATGCTGCCTGCTATAAATCCAGCGCATACAAGTCGCCCTTCCTTATCTCTTCCTTCTCGCTGGACGACCTTTCTTGTCTTGACGACACTCCTGTAATCATGATGATTGCTGGTCTCTCAAAAGCTATTATCCTCTACCTTGCTCCCCTACTCACACTCACTGCCATCCTCCTCTCCACATTTGCGTTTTTATCTCCAGTCGTCATGTTGCACGATCGTGTCGCTCTCCTGACAGTTACGCCGCTTATTCAAGCTGGTTCATCTGTAGATGGCCCCAATATCTTCCTTGGTGTATTAGGTACCGTATCTTTCCCAACGTCGTTCAGTGTCCGCTTATTTATCCTTTACAGGTTCCTGTTCACGAGTCAACAATGCTGCTCCTGCCAATTGCACAAGCCCCGCGATTTCACCGGTGTATGGCGAGTACCGTACTGTAGTACATTTGCTCGTAACCTCACAATTCATATCCAGATCTATCTGCTCTTCCTGACAACACGTCACACCTTTTATTATCTGCACCTACAGCCTCTGCAGCCGCGTTTATTGCCGTGTCCATCGTATTTTCCACGCTGTTTTTCATTACTTTTGCCCTTGTATCATTTCGGGAAAAGATGGGCGAGAGGTTAGGCAATGCACTCAACAGGCCTTTTTTCCAAAGTCTTTCTGCATGGATAGGGTTCTTTGGCTTCATGATTGGCATGTGTAAATTCATTGCATCACACACTACCTTCTTTGACCTGTATATCTTAGGTCTCACATCATTTCTAATTCTCCGCATGTGGTTCGGAAAGGCGGCTCAAGACTTTAATAGCAGCATCGCGATGCCGAGTGGACAAGGACTTAAGCTTGTTGCTCAAACAGGTAATGCTTTTACGAGTGAGTTGCCATCCGCTCCTATGTTTTCTACCATTCATTGCTTCCCCAGTGGTATGGGTTGCATACGCGTTTTATGCGGTTCCCATTATAATATCGCTTGCGAAGCTGAATGTAAAGCCTACGAAAGGATGAAGATGTACTACGGTAGTTAAGCAGCTAACGCGAAAACGACTTGGATAACTATAAACTAAACTATTATTTAATGTTAATAGAACGTGATTTGTGACTCATCGCGATATCTGGTCACACAACAGCACTTTACTTGAGGTTCTTGCCAAGTTCTTGCATGCTCACTGTTAAAGCTTATCTCCAACATGCTTCGGGTTGCTCATTAATCATTCCGAACCTTTGAAGCTCTCTACACCTGTTGGTTGCCTTCTCTGCTTAGGACCATGTGGTTTTCATACGGTCTTCATGTCACACAAGTTTATTGAATGTGCCTCCAGCACATGTTGCACTGTATATACATCAAGGGGTACTCACCAGCAGATGCTGAGATGGTATGTAGGGGGGGTCCCTCACGTGACCTTATCTGGGTTTTGTAGTCTCGATTCACACTCATCTCTGTATTGCCCTAGCTATATAACAATTCCCACTATAATCTAAAGGTCTGTTCGGCAACCAAACCTGGGTTGAGGTTTGGGTTAAAGTTACAATTTATTAATGGCAGGCAAATACAAGCGTAGTAGTTTCTCGAGGCTAGCCCGAGCAAGTTGCAACCTCCCTATGTTGTCTGAGCCATTCTACCTTTGCAATTGTCTATGGCTAAGGATAAGGCACACTGTACTACCTCTGATGAACAAGCTCTTCTCGACTATCTTCTTACTATTGATGCCAAAGGTGGAGATGGCAAGAACTTCAAGCCTGTTGTTTGGACCAGTGCATCTGAGTTGCTAGCTCCACTTGTCACAAAAGGGGCCCCGAAAACAGCCAGTTCCTGCAAGAATAAGTACGTTGTCATGCTTCTATTCTATTTTTAAGTGCTAAGCTGTGCAACAGATGAAGAAGCTTTTTGCTGTTGTCAAGGCCATGCAGGCTGTCTTGGGCTGGACATGGGGTGACGAAAATGGTATTGGGTGAAGATCTTTGGAAGGATTGGGTTTGTGAGCAATTTAATATTAAATGTCCTATTGATTGGTCTAATAGTGACTAATTTCATTCATTCCTTTGTTAACCTACTATCATATTCCTGACACTTCCTACTTCTAACTGGATCCAACTTTATGTTGTAGCCTTTTACTACATTTATGTAAGCCTGGCTTACATAAACATTGACACTTATTTGTACACACTTCAGGAACTTGCCATATTAACTACACATCACATCACTTATTCCCATTCTTCCCTTTCCCCTGATATTCCACCTGTCATATACTTTAATATCATTGTCTACACTTAATACCACATCGTTGTCCTGTCATCTGGTGATTTGATGTGAGTGTTAGCTTGTCTCGTCTCTGCTTAGTGTTTTCTATCCCCAATTACGGGGTAGGTTTCCACTTTTTTTTGACATCAACAATGCTGCATTCTTGGATTGTTTTCACACATTGACATTGTCTACCTAGATGACTAAACATGTTTCGACACAAAACCCTGTCTCTCCAGCCTTCTGTCAGCACCCCCCTTACCATGCATAGTAAGGTGAGAAAGACGAACGCTACAAGCTTCTCCACTACATGTGCCGCTAATGCTGCATCAACAAATTTGCTTGTGCCCATTGATTCAATTGACACGCATACACCCACCTCTTCTGCCACTCTCATAAAAAAAGCTGTGATCACCGCTTTAGATGCACATACAGCCACACCTCCCTCCTCACCTCTCACACCTGCATCCACACCTGCATCCACCCCTCCCTTGCCTGTTAAATCACTTTCGTAAACAAAGTTCATCCTCATCCTCCGACTGCTGATAATGACAAGCATGTCCTCTACTGGCACGACCGTTGTGGTACTCAGCCTCAAGAACAGCAAATGTCCTATGATATCTGCAGGCACAATGACTCCTGAACTCCTACACAGGTTCGAGCACCACATGCATGGCTATTTACATAACAAGGATGGCCTCCAAGCAAAAGATTTCATTGACCATATTGTCTACTCTTTCGAAGATCCTCTATTCTCTGACTGGTACCAGTCGCAACAAGACCTCCTATCTCCCCTGTCCTTTGTTAATTTTATGACTAGAGTGCGTGTATGTTGGCTGCCAAAACGTTGGCAACAAGACCTCACATGCGAAGTTCACTCGACTAAGCAAAACAAGACCCCATTCTTGGAGTTCGTCGACACGTTGCACTGTGACAACCTTCTGCTAAAAAACTCCCAACACCATCTATCTCCTCCTCAACTTCACATGCAGATTGAGTTGAACATCTCGTCAGAACTTGCTTCTGCATTCGATCATTGGAAAGACAACCATGAGTCTTCTGATGAAGAATTAGACAAAGAGAATGAAGTGGCTGTCGCACCAGAAGACAAAGCTACCACTGCTATAGCCAAAGCAACCTCTACTGCATTGAAGGCTGAGACTAGACTTCAGTCATTCATTGATATGCTCACCAAACTTGACCAGAAACTTATTGAAGACCATAACATGCATAAACATAATGCTAAGGATGCCGCCCAAAGCCTAAAGCATTCTGGCTCTTCAGTCGGATTGTCTGATTCGTCTCATCGCCCCCCACATGCTTGCTCCCAACCAACCTGCTCATCCTGTACACAATTGACTTCATCTTTCTCTTCATCGTCACATCCACCAAAGCTGACAGACCGTGAAAGAACATATCTGGAAAGCCACAGCATATGCAAGAAATGCCATGGTTTTTATTTACCAAATGGACATCCTTGTGAATTCCCATCTGGAGATGGATACATGGAGTGAATGATGGCTTCCATAAACAAAGCAAGAAGATGCATCAAGCTTGCTCTGCTACCAGTCCCTCATGATGAACACTTGTTGTCTGTTGCTTCCATGTCTTCTCAACCTCCTTAACCAACAATGGCTCCTCTGGCGCTGCCCATTGCAGCAGTGTTGGGTATGTCTGCTTACTCCATTGCATCTGTCTGTCCACCCAATGATTCGTCAATCCTAGGTGGAGAAGACAGTGACTTATCTCATGACTCCAATGACTCGGTAAGCACATGCATACCTTTCTTTTTGCCCCACCTCATGTGGAAATGTGCTATTGAAAGCCGAGACCCTTCTTCTCTTTCTCATCTACCCATTGAAGCATTGATTGACCATGGCTCTGATCCAGTTTTAATTGACCAAGATTTCATTACTCACTTGCAATTGCCAATATGCTTACTCCATCAACTATTTCCTGTTTCTGGTGCTTTCTTCAATGGCTCGAGCTCAACCCCTCAGATTTCACTTACCCACTGGGTAAAACTTAAGCTTCATGATCATAATAATTGGTACTCTGCTCGAACTGTTCATGTGTTTATTGCACCTGGTCTCTGCCATCCGATTATACTTGGACTCCTTTTCTACACCATAATAATGTTATGGTAAATGTCCATGATGGTACAGCTATAGATATAAATTCAAACTTTGACCTCCTGCACCCTGTACCACTGCCTGTATGTAAACCTGTTGTGAAATTATGAGACGTTATCTCCACAAACATTGTGAACAGAAAACTGCTGATAGCTGAACTAAAAGAAATGTGCACTACCCATCGACCATTGATTGATGTGTGTTGTGAGTCAGTGAATGACATCGACATAATAGCTGCTGTATATAGTGTTGGAGCAGACTACATATGCTGCACAGAGGAAGAGACGACATGTTCCTTATAACCTACCTAGGGTTTAGTTAGTCTTAGAGCTAGGGTTTAGCAGAGGTAAGAACACCATATATCTTCTATAGTACAGGTTCTCCTTATATACATAATAGTAAGGATGTCACATGACTCAGGAATGTGTTTACCACATGTATGCACAGTAAGCGCAGTAACATGTGTGTGTTGCATGCATGGCCTCATGTATGCAGCATGTATGAGGATTTTAATTTCAACACCCCCCCTCAAACTGTACAGCGCTCTAAGCAGCTAAGTTTGAATCTTGAAAGTAATTCCAAGAGAGTCTCTAAATTTCCTGAATAAGACAGCGCCAAGGTTCTTTGTGAACATGTCAGCTGGATTATCATTTCCAGGAATGAAAACGACCATGACTTTGTCATTTTCTATGCATTCGCGCATATAGTGGTAGCAAATGTCTATATGTTTGGTCCTTCTTTCCTGAACTGGATTTGATCCGATAAAGATGGATCCCTGATTATCAGCGCAGATTGGTACACGCTTCAGTACATATCCAAGTTCCTGGAATAAGGACTCTATCCACACTATCTGTCGACAAGTGTCGGAGAGAGCCATATATTTGGCTTCTATGGATGACAGTGCTACAGTTTTTTGTAAACAGAACTGCCAGCACACAATGCCACTCGCTAGAGTAGCAAAGTAACCCGTTGTAGATCGGCGTTTGACAGTGTCAGCTGCCCAATCAGAATCTGTGAAGGTTTGTAGCCCCTCGGACTTCTCACCATCATAGACAATGTTATATTTCTGGGTTCCCACCAGATAGTGCATGATGTACATCGCTTTGTCTAGATGTTCTTGGCTAGAATTAGCCGAGAATTGCAACATCTTGATTACTGCATAAGTGATATCAGGTCATGTTCCGAGCATCAGATACAATAAAGATCCGATCACAGACTGATATTTTGATCTAAGCATCGCATTGGGCATTGCTGTGTTTTCCGATGGTTTGTAACCAGTCGGGAGTGGAGTGGGGGTTGCTTTGGCATTTGTCATCTCGAATCTCTCAAGCACTTTGGCGAGATATTCAGTTTGATTGAGTTTGACTTTGCTTGCAGTCTGGGTGACATGCATGCCTAAGAATTCCGTGACTTTTTCAGTACTACGGCACTCCCAATGCTTTAGACAAGCATTTTTCTTTTCATCCACAAGTTTCTTGTTCTTCCCCATGAACAAGCCATCATCAACATAGACGAGTGCAATAACAATGCTGCCTGTCTTAGGATCCTTGTGTATGAAAATGCCGGCATCGGAGCTGGCGCACACGAACCCAATGGTGCGCATAAATGCCTCTAGCTCTTTCCACCATGCAAGTGAGGCTTGTTTAAGGCCATACAATGCTCGGCGTAAGCGCAATACTTTGCGCTCTTTTCCCTCGAGTCTGAAACCCTCGGGTTGATCCATATAGATCTCCTCATCTAGTTTGCCATATAAAAATGTGGTTTTTACATCTAGGCTGGTCATATACATGCCCTCTAGAGATGCAAGTGCAAACATGAGGCGTACGGTCTCGTAGCGGACTACTGGTGAGAAAATCTCATCAAAGTCTATGCCTTCGACTTGTAAAAAGCCTTTGGCCATGAGTCTGGCTTGTTTTCTTCCATCCGATTTTATGGAGAAAACCCATCTATTTTTGATCATTTTTCAATCATGTGGAAGATCGACGATGTCATAGACTTGTCGCTTATGAAGAGCCTCTAATTCTTCATGACAAGCTTGTTTCCACTCACATTGCTGCTGCCGTGGTAGGCGCGCAATATCGCGAAATTGGTTTGGAACTTGGCTTATTTCGCTCGATGGTTTGACTGCTTTTGACAACAGCCAGCGAATAAGCTTATCTCCTCTTTCCTTGGTTATCTTTTTAATATAACCTGCTTCGTCCGGTTCCCCCATTGGGTGATCATGTTCTTGATCATTGGAATCGGGCACACTCTCGTGGGGTGCCGAACTCGGTCCAGCAACCAGTTCTTTCTGTTGAGATTGTGGTCATGTTCGGTTATGATCCGAATCTTGACCCACAGATCTCTTCCAATATCGATCACGTGCAATGTCTCTCTCTATGTCAGAGGGGAGTTGCTTCTCTCCATAGGTATTGCCAGGATGGTTTGGAGTATTCCTCTGCCTGCCTGATCGATGGGGAAATTGCTGCCATTCCTGTTGATCATCACGTCTTGGATGAAAGTCCTCAGTGGTTACTGGAGGTGGCGGAGGAGGAGCATTTGTCACATCGTCATGTGCCTTTTGCTCACTTGGTACATCATCATCATCATTTTCTGATGATGGAGGAAGGGGCGGATCTTGTGGCGGTATAGAATCATCGCCATCCATTCCAGATGAGTGGTCATCATCTTCTGATTCTGGAGGTGGAAAATCACCAAGGTCTGTATTGGCAGGAGTCTTAGCTCCAGGACAGCATGGGAACAATGTTTCATCAAATAGTGCCGTAGCACCAATGAATATTGCACCACTAGGTCACATGAAACGGTATGCTTTAATGCCATCTTCTAATCCAAGGTACGTCATCAACTCCGATCGAGGAGCCAATGTGTTTGGACGCTTCTCCTTGGGTAGGTAGACGTAAGCACCACAAGCAAAAACTTTCAGATCGTTTAGATCTGGGCGGACCTTTGACAGGTCCTCAACTGGTGTCAGCCATTTCAGGCGCCTTATCGGGGTTCGGTTGTATAGGTGTGTTGCATGTTCAATGCAAAATTCCCATTATGATTGTGGTAGACATGCGGTAAATCGCAGGGTTTGCAACTTTTCCATTATTGTCCTTATGGCACGCTCTGCGTGCCCATTCTGTTGGTGAATGTGGGGTGCAGACATCTCTATTTTGATGCCAAAGTCCTTGAGCACATTTTGTAGCTCACGATCTTTGAACTCTCCCCCTGGATCAACATGCCAGCGCTTGATTGTAGCACCATACTGTGTCAAAGCTACTGCCTGAAATTGTCTGATGGCCGCAGCAGCATCAGATTTCTTTTTAAGGCATTGGACCCAGATATGTGACGTTTTGTCATCCAGAAATACAATAAAGTATTTATGTTTATGGTACGATAGTACTGGGAGTTCCTTCAGATCGGAATGTATTAATTCAAAGGGTCTTTCAGCACGTGAATCTGATTCAGGAAAAGATTTTGAGGTCATTTTCCCTTCAGCGCACCCTGGACATATAATTTTGTCTTTAGGAATAATTAAATTCCTTGGGAATTTTATGGTGCTATTAGGCATCTTCCCTAGCGCCTCTTTGGATGGGTGTCCAAGTCGCTTATGCCAAGTCGAGTAGTCTGCGACATACATTGTCGCGACATTGATTCCCTTGGTGCTCAATATATGAGTCCGAGCCCAATAAATAGTGTCACGTTTTATAAGAGGGACGCAATCCATAATTGGGTTTCCTTGCTTGAAAAATGAAATGTGTGCGGAGGAACCATGCACATCACTTCCATCTTGTAAGAAGATGCCCATTGACAGTAATCGAGCATTACAGTTGGGTATGTAGTAGACGGGGTATAATCGCATTTCACGCGTCTCTGACTTCCCATGACATACTACCTGATGTCTAATGAAGACTGCTCCTTTCCCTACTATATGACTAGTACCCATGGCTGTTTGAACCAGGGTAGAGTCCTTTCTCGGTAAAGGCTCGTAAGAAGCAAAATCTTTAATTTCACCAGTGAAGTATTTTGATGCGCCTGAATCCATGATCCAGTCGGCACCTTTCTTACAATTTCCATTTGCACACATAACACATATATTAAGATGTAAATTGTTCCATGATACATTTAGTAGTGGTAAAATTTCACATGAAAAGTTCGCTGTGATCAGTGGAATTTTAATTCTTGTGCTTGTGGCAGGGAAAAGGACTGACCTTTCATCATATGTACCTGTTTCAAGCAGTTCATCGACAAGCATTTTGTCGACGGCTTTCCATACTTCTTCATCAGAAACGGCAGGTTCCGATCCAAGGGAGACACTATCATCTTCTACCTCTACGATCCTTGGTTCTGGTTCAATCCTCCTCCTCTTACCTTCTCGCACTGTTAGGTGCTCTTCCAGCGGTCGCAGATTTTTTGCGCTGCGTGGGAGATTCATTTGCTCGAGGGTGTCTCGAGCCTGCTGATATTCGGTATAGACCGAATGAGAGGTAGAGGCCGCACCCGTGTATGCCTGTGCAGGCGGTCGGCGGCAAGGATCCCTTGTGGGAGTATGTTCACGCTTCTCGATGCGCTGGATGAGTGGCATCGGCAGTGATACAGCTCCCTATCGCCCTGCGCGCATACTACGGCATTTTTTGCGATTGTGTGCACCTCTTAGATGGCTTCCGCACACTTTGTGCAGCGCGCTTCCATGTGCTTTTGCGCACCTTTGACCGTTTAGGTGCGCCTTTGTGTGCCTTTTGCATTTCTACTGTGCTTTTGTTTCCCCATAGCTGCCAATCATTGTGCGCCCTAAATGCACCTCATTGCGCTTCAAGCCGCCTCCATGTGCCCCCCCCACGCTCCTTATCTGCCTTCTACATTTATTGCGCGCTCGATGCGCCTTTGCGCACTCCTTTTACACTTTACCTGCAACTCACATTCCCTGCTGCGCACTCTTTGCACAATCTCTATCACACACAACAATCCACCGCACCGGTGCACTGCGCATCGCAGCTCCCATCTTACTGGCACATTTACTTGAGGCACACCATGATTCCGCCACGAGTGAACTGCGCATTCTTACATAACTGGGCCACTTTGCGCCTATTTGGCATTGGACTGTGCGCACTTGGGCGCTTTCACATAACCCAGGTGCTTTGGCAGTATTTGGCCTCGCACAGCATCCCCTTATAGTTCTTCCACATTTCCAATCGGCATCGCCTTATCTGGTAACTGGCACAGGTCGATCATGCCATTATTACTAAGGCACAGCACGTGACATATAGCACCAAAGCGGATTAATTGGGAAGAGCACACGAGACTTAGCGCGCACCAATAATAGCGCATCACACCGGAACAGTTGGATATTGAGCTATAGGTGCGCAAATCTTATTGGCTGAGGCAGCGGCATAGTGCAGTCAGGTTTAGATGGGCGAATGGACGCGCTTGTGGGTAGCGCATGGCGCTTCCTATTTTTATACTTTATTTCACCATTTTATCACATAAGCCATTTGTACATAGTAGCGGACAGATAGAGAATCGAGAGGATCTTTCCCCCCCCTCATAGTTCATAGCTCAGTCAGCGTTGCACATAGTCTGTGCACCAGCATCCAGTCCGTGCACCTTCGTAGTGCACCCTTCGTATAGCTGTGTTTGCGTTATCGTTTGCATCCCCTCATCGTATTGTTGCGTTTCGTCCCTTGCATTGCGTCCTTCATCCTTGTCTGTGCACTATCGTAGTGCGCCCTTCGTATAGCCGCATTTGCGCACCCTTTTGCATAGCCGCATTTTGCGCACCACCTGTGCCTTTTTCCGCTCCTTGTGCTTTCACTCTGTTTGCACCCCCAAACTGTGCACCACCTTCACAGTACATTCCAGTGTCGTCTTTGTCCTGTTACACCTTCCGCCTTCATCATCCTCATCGTTGCGCACTTTTGCGCTCTCGTTGCGCGTTTTTGCCTCTTTGCATTGCGCACTTTTCTGCCACTGCACATATCTCCCCTTTCATGTACACTACTAGTGCGCACACTGAAAATCGCTGTACCAGCCTCTCTATAGTCTCTGCGCCCTGAAGAACGATCTGAGGCCCTCTAAGCGAACTCCCCCCTCACCCCGAGCATGCCTGCAGTTGTAGGTTAAGTGTTCACCCCTTCTGTTGAGACTCTGCACTGAGTACCAACTGAACTCATCATTTTCTGGAGCCCACTGTAAGGGGTTTCTGTTTATCAGACCATATTTTAGACCTCCATTGGCTCGCCCTTCGCTTCAACATTAACCACCTTCGCACTCTCCATTCCGAGCTGCTAGCAACTGCGCTCCAGCTTGGGGAAATACCAGTATTTGAATCACTCTTCCTAAACAACACGCATCACTCGTCCGCACTGTCTTTACCTCCACCTTCACCAGAATCATCCCTACCTACCCTAACTCCGTCCACATCACCGCATTTTTCCCCACCTTTGAATTTCGCTGCGCTTTTACCAGATCTTAACTCTACACACCTTATTCCACCTACCATGGCTACCATGCACATGCCATCTGCATCTAACCAAAACGCGCTGCGCTTCGACCCTGCAAAACCGCGCGAACTCCAGAAGTACTTTGAGGAGCTTGCGCAACTCCTCCATGATTGTAACGTCACCGACAAGACCGATAAAAAGTTCCACACAGTGCGCTATTTGGACAGTGACACTGCAGACACTTGGAAACTGCTACCAGAGTATAGCGCGATGCACAACTATGGTGCATTCAAAGACGCTGTCCTAAAGCTTTATCCTGGCTCTAGGGATGGCAGTAAATGGAGTATTAGCGACCTGGACAAACTTATTGGTGAGACCGCATGCATTGGCCTCGTAACTGCAGAAGAAATCGCGCGCTATTATCGCGCATTTTTCAACATTAGCAAATACTTAGTTGCCCAAGGCATATTGGCACGCTACGACCAAAGCCGCATGTTCATTAGGGTGTTTCGACCAGACCAGCTAGAGCGCATTTTGAGCCGCCTTGTGATTGTGGTACCGAATCAGCCTGCAAATGTGCCATACTCGTTAGATGCAATACGCGACGTGATTGACTTTATCTTTGAAGGCCCAGCATGCTATTTCCAGCCACTTACTGGGCTCACAGCGCAAAACCCCGATATGTATGGGCCCTACTCAGCACCCAGTGCACCAATTTTCCAGCCACAACCTAGCGCACCTGCAGTCAAAGCAGAAGACATTTCAGTCTTATTCGAGCGCATGACACAGACGATAGTTACTGCGTTGAGTGCATCACGCAGAGATGGCGGAAATGGTGCGCCTCACTCAAACAATGACAAGTGCAATGGTTGTGGTCAGACAGGGCACTATATCCCTGAGTGCCCTTCAATTGAGCGCCTAATTAGCAAAGGAAAGTGTAGGCGAAATGCAGAAGGGCGCATCGTACTCCCAGGTGGTGCATTCATGCCGCGTTCTATTCCAGGCAATTTCCTAGGCGAGCACATCGAGGAATGGAATAAGCGCAACCCAGGGCAGATTGCCACGGGTCGACTTTCATCTAATACCAATTCGCAGCTCATCTACAATATAGCGCCTCGTCCAGCTCCAGCTGCACCTCTACAGTCGACGTACGTTGCCACTTCAGCTCCTGCAGCAGACTATATGCAAAGCACACCAAATGTGCAACTAACGAAGGAAGAGCGCATTGATGCGCTCGAGAGGGAGTTGATGGCGCTTCGGAAGAGGCAAGTCTTCGACGGCATTGAAATCCTGCGGCGCACACCGCGCAATACATCCAATCAAGAGGGTGCGCATTCTACAACCACAGACATGGCACCCACTGACAGTATTGAGTCCCCAGCTTCGCAATCCACTGCGAGCGCAACTGATGTGCCCGACGAGACACCCATACACCCCTATTCCAACATTCCTGAGGCGCGTTTTGCACCCGCAGCAGCAGATAAACCAGACGTACCAGCTAACTCTTCCAAAGGCAAAGAGCCATCATACCGCACTGTCATTCCCATCCAGAACCCGCAGATTGTCGATGACGTATATGCGCACGCCATGAAGGCGCCCTCTGTTACGGTTTCGCATGAAGAGCTTCTATCCCTTTCACCTGATCTCAGGCAGCGCCATAGAGAACAAGTCACCCCAAAGCACATTGCAGCTACTGGTGCGGAAGTGGTAGCTACAAACCTTGCGAGCGTTATGCCATTTGCGCACTGCGAAGTGCACGCGCCTTTTGCGGGAGATAAAGTGCTTAATGCGACACCTCCGCATTTGCGCACCCTTTTGCATAGCCGCATTTTGTGCACCGCCTGTGCCTTTTTCCGCTCCTTGTGCTTTCACTCTGTTTGCACCCCCAACCTGTGCACCACCTTCACAGCACATCCCAGTATCGTCTCCATCCCACTACACCTCCCACTTTCATCTTCCTCATTGTTGTGCACTTTTGCGCTCCCATTGCATGTTTTTCCACACTGCACATTTTTGCCCCTTTGCATTGTGCACTTTTCCACTATTGCACATATCTTCCCTTGAGTGTACACAACTAGTGCGCACATTGAAAACCACTGTACCAGCCTCTTCATAGTCTCTGCACCCCAAAGGATGATCCAAGGCCCTCTAAGCAAACCCACCCCTCACCCCGAGCATGCCTGCAGTTGTAGGTTTAGTGTTCACCCCTTCCGTTGAGACTCTGCACTGAGTACCAACTGAATACATCATTTCTGGAGCCCACCGCAAGGGGTTTCTGTTTATCAGACTTTATTTAGACCTCCATCGGCTCGCCCTTCGATTCAACATTAACCACCTTCGCACTCTCCATTCCAAGCTGTTAGCAACTGCGCTCCAGCTTGGGGAAATACCAGTATTCAAATCACTCTTCCTAAACAACATGCATCACTCATCCATGCTGTCTTTACCCCCACCTTCTCCTGAATCATCCCTATCTACCCTAACTCCATCCACAACACTGCATTCTTCCCTGCCTTCAAATTTCGCTGCGCTTTTACCAGATCTTAACTCTATACACCTTATTTCACCTACAATGGCTACCATGCATATGCCATCTGCATCTAACCAAAATGCACTGCGTTTTGACCCCGCAAAACTGCACGGACTCCAGAAGTACTTTGAGGAGCTTGCACAACTCCTCTGTGATTGTAACATCACCAATGAGACTGATAAAAAGTTCCACACTGTGCACTATTTGGACAGCGACACTGTGGACACTTGGAAACTGCTACTGGAGTATAGCACGATGCACAACTATGGCGCATTCAAAGACGCTGTCCAAAAGCTTTATCCCAGCTCTAGGGATGGCAGTAAATGGAGTATTAGTGACCTAGACAAGCTTATTGGTGAGACCACATGCATTGGCCTCATAACTGCAGAAGAAATTGCATGCTATTATTGCACATTTTTCAACATTAGCGAATACTTAGTTGCGCAAGGCATATTGGCATGCTATGACCAAAGCTGCATGTTCGTTAGGGTGTTTCAACCAGACCAGCTCGAGCACATTTTAAGCTGCCTTGCGATTGTGGTACCGAATCAGCCTGCAAATGTCCCATACTCATTAGATGCAATATGCAATGTGATCAACTTTATCTTTGAAGGCCCAGCATGCTATTTCCAGCCACTTACTGGGCTCACAGTGCAAAACCCCGATATGTATGCACCCTACTCAGCACCCAGTGCACCCATTTCCCAGCCACAACCTAGCATGCCCACAGTCAAAGCAGAAGACATCTCAGTCCTATTCAAGTGCATGACACAGACAATAGTTACCACATTGACCACTGATGATACTCAACCTGGAAACCCAAACAAAACCTACTAATGGCTTCGGATGGTATAACACAGGCCAGAGGAAGGGTGTGAGGTGGTACTAAATATCACCGCTGAGACCAAAGCGTAATGTTTAGTGATGCAAAATAATAAGGGCTGTGGCGAATAGTCTGTATAAGTGTACGAAGGTGCTTGAAAAAGTTCGAAATCAGTTCGAAGTCATGCGAAAGTAGTTCGAAGTAGGTTCAAAGAGGTTCAAAGTTGTGCAAAGTAGTCCAAATAAGTTCAAATAAGTTTGAAGGGGTTTGAGGTGTGTCGAAGGGTGAGTTTAATGAATGTGAAGTGTTTGTCGAATGGTGATAAAACAGAGAGCGAATACAATAGTTTAGAAGAAGTTCGCAATATTTCGCAGAACTTAGAGATGTGATGCGAAGATAAGACTAAAGAGAATGATTTTTAAATCTGTCGATAGCGAGAGGGTAACTTGTGCTGTTCCCCATTGTTCTTCTGTTGTTCTAACTAACTAATACAAGTCTATATACAAAATAAAGAGATAGTACTAAAAAGGAAATAAGAACATGTGTAAAACATGAGGCAATATATCATACAATGAGGACTTTGTAGATCAAAAATAAATGAGAAATGATAAATAATGAAACATACAGTTTTCCCATATAGTAAAAGTCCACAACCTAGCACACCCACAGTCAAAGCATAAGACATCTCAGTCCTATTCAAGTGCATGACACAGATGATAGTTACCGCATTGAGCGCATTGCACAGAGATGGCAGAAATAGCGCGCCTCGCTCAAACAACGACAAGTGCAATGGTTGCGGTCAGACAGGGCACTATATCCCTGAGTGTGCCTCAATTGAGTGCCTTATTAGCAAAGGAAAGTGTAGGCGAAATGTGGAAGGGTGCATCGTACTCCCAGGTGGTGCATTTGTGCCACATTCTATTCCAGGCAACTTCTTGGGCGAGCGCATCGAGGAATGGCATAAGCACAACCCAGGGCAGATTGCCACTGGTCGACTTTCATCTAATACCAACTCACAACTCATCTACAATATAGCGCCTCATCCAGCTCCAGCAGCACCTTTACAGTCGATGTACATTGCCACTTCAGTGCCTGCAGCAGATTATATGCAAAGTGCACCAAATGCGCAACTAATGAAGGAAGAGTGCATCGATGCACTCAAGTGGGAGTTGATGGTGCTTTGGAAGAGGCAAGTCTTCAACAGCATCGAAATTCTGTGGCGCGCACCATGCAATACATCCAATCAAGAGAGCATGCATTCCACAACCACAGACATTGCACCCACCGACAGTATCAAGTCACCAGCTTTGCAACCCGCTGTGAGCGCAACTGAGGCACCTGATGAGATGCCCATGCATCCCTACTCCAACATTCCTGAAGCACGTTTTGTGCCCACAGCAGCAGATAAACCAGACATACCAGCTAACACTTCCAAAGGCAAAGAGCCATTATACTGCACTGTCGTTCCCATCCAGAACCCACAGATTGTCGATGACATATATGCACACACCATGAAGGTGCCCTCCATTACGGTTTTGCATGAAGAGCTCCTATCCCTTTTGCCCAATCTCAGACAGTGCCATAGAGAACAAGTTATTCCAAAGTGCATTGCAGCTACCAGTGCAGAAGTGGTAGCTACCAACCTTGCGAGTGTTATGCCATTTGTGCACTGCAATGCACACGCACCTTTTGTGGAAAATAAAGTGCTTAATGCAACACCTCCAGTTAGCATGGCAATTGCAGTGCCACTTCCTATTGTTTTGCAGGATCCATTTGAACAGTACCTTACCCATCTCCAGCCAGGCGAAATTGAAAACCCTGATGTTTTGAAGGTTGCTAAAGAGTCGCATGCGCTTCGCTCCATTGATTTATTGATCGACAACCAAGAGTACTTTGAAGCTATCTTAGATCCGGGTTCACAAATTATTGCAATGTCAGAAGCGGTCTGCCATCATCTTGGGCTTCAGTATGACCTGCGCATTCGTTTATACATGCAATCAGCCAATGGAGAGGTAGATGAGTCGCTTGGGCTTGCATGCAACATTTCTGCGCACATTGGGGATATCATTGTCTATGTGCAAGTTCACGTTATCCATTCACCTGCTTACGATATTCTGTTAGGGCGCCCCTTCGACGTGTTAATGTGCTCCATCATGCGCAACTTTGCGGATGAAGCACAAACAATTACAATCTGCGATCCGAACACCGGCGCCATCTCCACCATTCCAACAAAGCCTAGGGGGAAGCCGCGCCACTTCTTACCAGCTCCAGCAACACCGCACTTTGCTATTCAGCATAACCCGCAAAGAAATTTTTGCCAGGCTTCGAGGAATTGATCTCAGACCAAGGAGAAGCTGCCACTATCATAACATTTGACTCTGATACCCAATCTTGTGACGTTTCCGCGTTTGCGCTTATTCCATTTTCCGCTTCCATTCCTTCCACCTCTATTATCTCTCAACTCTACCTATCCCAGTGTACCAACAGTCATGCGCAGGCGCTCTTAAATTCGATCAACCCTGTGGCGCTTATTCCTGCTGCATTTCCGAAAAGCGCACATGCGCGAGCAACTTTTATCGATTTAGCGGTGCGCGCACCGCAAAAGGGCGTAGTGACCAAGAAGAAGTATAAACCAGTTGCTAGAAAAGTCAAGCCAGTTATTGCGCCTGTCCCAAACAAATTCCGCATCGAGCGCAACATTATAGGCGATCCGCTAGCGGCGCTTCCTGTGCTTTTACCAAATCCGCCACCATTTACCCCGACTGGGCGCTATACTGAAGAGCGCATGCAAGCGCTCCAGGAGCACCACACCGATTTCCTATTACCAGAGGAGATGAAGGTTTTACACCACTTGATGTCTTTGCAGAATGAAGCCTTTGCATGGAGCGATGAGGAGCGCGGTAGCTTCAAGACCGCATTCTTTCCCCCAGTAGAAATCCCAGTTATTCCACACACCCCTTGGATAGAGCGCAACATCCCCATTCCACCAGGCATATACGACGAAGTTTGCGCCATTATCTGGAAGAAGATAGACTCAGGTGTTTATGAGCACTCAAATTCGGCATATAGATCGCGCTGGTTCTGCACACTCAAGAAAGATGGAAAAGCACTGTGCATCGTACATAGCCTTGAACCGCTTAATCGCATTACCATTAAACACTCCAGCGTCACCCCTACACCTGAGCACCTTGCAGAGCAATTTGCGGGGTGCGCATGCGGCGCCGTCCTTGATCTATATGTGGGATACGACGAGCACTTAATCAAAGAATCGTCGCGTGACCTTACAACATTCCAGACGCTATATGGCACGATGCGCCTCGTTACATTGCCAATGGGTTGGACAAACTCAGTACCAATCTTCCACGATGATGTGTGCTATATTCTGCAGCCAGAGATACCAGATTACACTGTTCCCTATATTGACGATGTTTCAGTCAAGGGGCCTTCGAAGCGCTACATTTTACCGGATGGCTCGTGCGAAGCACTCACTGTGAACCCTAGTGTAAGGCGCTTTGTGTGGGAGCACTTTCAGAATGTGAACCACATTGTGCAGCGCATGAAATATAGCAGCGGCACTTTCTCTGGGATGAAATCCACATTGTGCACTGAAAACTTTGTCATTCTTGGCCATTATTGCACCCCAGAAGGTAGAAAACCCAAATGTGGCAAGGTAGATGTTATCCGCAATTTGGGTGCATGCCACACGCTGTCAGAAGTGTGCACATTCTTGGGAACAGTTGGTTTAATGCGCATTTATATCCGCAATTATGTGCACCGCGTTAACACGCTCACAAGGCTTACGCGCAAGGACACTCCATTTGAATGGGGTCCAGAGCAGATAGCGGCGCAAAATGACATCAAGCAAGCAGTGCTAGAGTGTCCTGCACTACAACTGATCGATTATTCCTCAGAACTCCCTGTTATCCTTGCAGTCGACTCTTCCCAGATAGCGGTCGGCTTTTACCTTTGCCAGCAAAAGAGCGCAGATGCAAAAACGCACATTTACAACCGGTTCGGCTCGATTACGCTCAACGACAGAGAAGTGCGCTTTTCACAACCGAAGCTAGAGATCTATGGGCTTTACCGCGCACTGTGCAACTTGCGCCTTTATATTATAGGTGTGCGCAACTTAATTGTGGAGACTGACGCGCACTATATCAAGGGCATGCTACAAAACCCCGATATCCAACCATCCGCTAGCATTAACCGGTGGATTGTATCAATCCTTACATTCCACTTTACACTCGTGCATGTTAGGGGAGCGGTGCATGGTCCAGATGGGCTTTCGCGTCGGCCGAAGCAGCCAGAGGACTTAGAGGGAGAAGAGGATAAAGAGTTTGAGGACTTGATTGATGCGCTACATGGATTTATGCATGCGATACGTCCCATTTCACAGTCTTTGGATGTGCAAGCACTTGCGCTGACGCAGCCAGAGCCAAACAAAAACGTGCAAAATGCGCGCAATAGTGTGCTTATTTACGATGATGACTATAGCCAAGTTCCAAGGAGTGCAACAGCAGATGCAGAGGATGAGAAGTTAGATTTGGTGTGGATTTGGATGGATACCCTAACGCGCCCTAGCGACTTCACAGATTCCAAGTACAGCGTGCTCGTGCACTACGCGAGCGCGTTTTTCAAAGACAAGACGCGCCTATGGAAGCACAATGCACATGGTGCTCACCAGCTTGTTATTTGGCAGTCTAGACGCTTACCGATATTGCGCGCCATCCATGACAACATTGGACACAAGCGCTTTTACGCGACATGCTCCGCATTGCTTGAGCGCTTTTGGTGGCCACATGTTATAGACGACATCGTTTGGTTCATGCGCACTTGTCATATTTGCCAGATCCAGCAAACACAGAAGGTTCTAATACTGCCAGTCGTCGCAATGCCTGCACCCCTGTTCAGTAAAGTTTATATTGATACGATGCACTTACCAGTATCAGCAGGGCGGCGCTATATCGTCCAAGGGCATTGCTCACTTGCGACTTGGCCAGAATTCCGCGGGCTCCCTAAAGAAAATGCGAGTGCACTTGGCGATTGGATGTTTCAAGACCTCATCTGCAGATGGGGTGCATTGTGCGAGATAGTCACTGATAATGGCAAGCCATTCATCAAAGCACTAGCCTATCTCAGTAAGCGCTACCATATCAATCACATCCGCATATCTGGCTATAATTCGCGCGCTAATGGAATTGTTGAGCACGCACATTTTGACGTGCGTCAAGCACTTATCAAAGCAGCAGATGGAGTAGAATCAAAGTGGTTCAGTGCACTGTACTCAGTCTTTTGGGTGGAGCACATCACAGTTCGGAAGCGCCTCGGTGTTTCGCCATACTTCATTGTTACAGGCATGCAGCCTCTAATCCCTCTCGATATTATTGAAGCGACATACCTTAACCCACCCCCAGATTCTATGCTCTCCACGACAGACTTGATCGCACGGCGCGCGCGCGCATTACAAAAGCATCCAGCAGACTTAGCGTGCATCCATTCCCGCATCTATGCAGAGAGGTGCAAAGCGGCGCTGCGTTTCGAGAAAGCGCACTCAAAAACCATCCACAGTTTTGACTTCCAGCGTGGCGATTTAGTCCTTATGCGCAACACAGCAATCGAAAAGAGCCTTAACTGCAAAATGCGCGCGCGTTATCTCAGTCCTCTAGTTATAGTGTCGCGCAATCAGGGCAGCGCATACATAGTTTGCGAGCTCAACGGGACGGTATTTGACAGGCCAGTAGCCGCATTCCACCTACTGCCATACCATGCGCGCAAGTCCATTGCGCTTCCTGACATAGCGCTCGATATCACCACAATGCGGTTGAGAGAGATGGAAGAGTCCATAGTAGTGGACACAGAAGACGAAGAAGCAGTTGACGAAGAAGAAGCGCAAGGAGATAGCGCTGAGGAAGAAGAAAGCGCCAATGAGGCATGCAACTAGCGCTCTGCGCACACCGCTATGGATACTTCACCATTTTCTACGTACGCTTTGCTTTCTTTCATTTTTTTTACATTACCTTTTCCTATTTGCGAAGTCGTATCTGGACATGTTCCGTGATTGTGCAACCCATGGGTTTTACTGGCCGTGATGATCTACTGAGCCTTTCCCATTTTTTTAGACTTTGTGATATCGCGTGCGCTTCATCTTATCTCTTACTCTTTTATCGATGGACATGGTCAATATCTCAGTTGGGAGAAGGAAAGTGATGGTTGGACAATTTTTCCGCACCCCTTTGCATTTGCGCATCTTTGCGTGGTGCGCATTTTTTGTGCGCTTGACACTTCTTGCTTGAATGTTGCTTATATTATCTCTTTTCTCTCGCACATATTATTTGGGCTTACAAATTTCGTTTTATGGCACCATGGAAGTGCGCGCGCAGGTTGGCGCAAAGTGCGCACATTCGCGCGCGTGCACACACTTCACTGCTTCGGAGTGCACCATGCATATCACAGGCACAACAAAGAAAATGATTAACACACTATCTAAAACTTATACAATTGTGCAGCTATTCAATGGACTCCAGGAACTCCAGGCGCTCCATGGCTGCACCCAGTTTCGCCTTTGCGTCCGCCTCTGCTTGCTCCGCACTGCGCAACCGGCTCTTAGTGACCTCTAACTCGATGAGTGACCTTTGGACATCTTCTTGAAGGCGATCGTGCATCGCGCCCAAGACTGCAACCACCGAGCGGCATTGCGCTAAGTCAAGCACCTCAACATCTTGACCTTGATAAACCACATCCCCCGAGGTGTTTCCCGATCTGGTTTGGCACAAGGATTGTGTGTGCACACTTGCTTGGCGAACAGTAAGGCGGCACGGCCTTGGGCGCACTTGCGACAGTGGAGGGGGCGCATTTTCGACTTTGTGGCGCTTGGATGTGCACTCTTTCGAGGGGCTGATGAGCCCCACATCGCTCTCATTGCCCTTGTCAATTTGCGATGCGCCTTTGGAAAGTTTAGCGCAGCATGGAAGGAGGATGAGAAAAAGACAGACCAGAGCGCCCAGTAGCCGCTTTCCTGCCTCTAGGAGTTGCGCGCAGCTGTGCAAGGGTGCGCTTCGTCCATTTGCACTTTCTCTTACCCTTTGCGCATGGGGCGCACCATTTTCCATTGACAGAGGTGCACCTAGCTGGTTGGCCCATGCGGTGGCAGTTATCACACTAGCGTAGAGAAGGGGAATGGTTTAGTGAGTTTGAAGCATATCCAAAGAAACTTACTGGTCCGCTATTAGCGTTGGAGGTGGCGCCAACCCCACTCAGTGGTGGCACTTCGACATACGCGCATTGCCGCATTGCGCGCACTGGGCGCGCACTTGCGCCTTCATCCGCACTGGCGCTCTCATCGCTATGCTCGTTCTCCCCCTCGCTCATCACCCCACTCTCCCAAGACTCCCCAGTTCCTTCGCCTACAACCTCAGCATCGGTAGCTCCAGAAAGTGCGCGCAAAGAGCGCACCAGTGCGATGCACACTTTTTTGTCCTCCTGCGCCTCAGCGGTATCTATATCGCTCGCCTCGTCAATGGCTCTGAACTCACCTTCCAGCCGCTCCAAGTTAACCTCTGGCACCTGCAATTCAGCGGTCAAGAGTGCGCGGCGCACCTTGCGCACTTCGGTGCGCTCCGCATGCGCTTCCAGCCGCTCCGCCAGCTTGTGTGCCCTACGCTCAAATTCCTCAGACCTCTCTTTCTCCTCAATCATCTTATGCATATCGGGCATCAGCTCTTCGCCCCAAGCAAGCCACTCCTCCACCATGATTCCGCTGAATGCGCTACGCGCCTTCGTGAGGAGCGTGTCGAGTTCTGCATCATCTTGGACAGAGTCCGCACGGCTTTTATACATGTTCTACATGCCCCGACCCTTAGCAACCTGTGCCAGTTATAGAAACACAAAAAGCGCACCAGTTTACTACAAAACCCTTCACCCCAAGCTTGCATCGTCATCTGCTCACTCCCAGCAGCAGGGAGGGTCTCATTGAGGGCCAGGATCATTTGTCTGAGGGCTAAGGTAAATGCTGAAGCCATCGGATTGGGTAGAGATGGGTTGTGGAAAGAGTTATAGAGGATAGATGGTGGTCAGAGGTGGATAAGGAGAGGATGGCCACTTATGTGAGCGAAGAAAATTTTGTGCTGACCAATCGCATGCTGCCTGAGGACAGTCAGTACTTCAGTTGGGAGGAGATGATACGGCTCCCTATCGCCCTGCGCGCATACTACGGCATTTTTTGCGATTGTGTGCACCTCTTAGATGGCTTCTGCACACTTTGTGCAGCGCGCTTCCATGCGCTTTTGCATGCCTTTGACCGTTTAGGTGCACCTTTGTGCACCTTTTGCATTTCTACTGCGCTTTTGTTTCCCCATAGCCGCCAATCATTGTGCGCCCTAAATGCGCCTCATTGCGCTTCAAGCCACCTCCATGCGCCCCCCCCATGCTCCTTATCTGCCTTCTACATTTATTGCGTGCTCGATGCGCCTTTGCGCACTCCTTTTACACTTTACCTGCAACTCACATTCCCTGCTGCACACTCTTTGCACAATCTCTATCACACACAACAATCCACTGCACCGGTGCACTGCGCATCGCAGCTCCCATCTTACTGGCACATTTACTTGAGGCGCACCATGATTCCAGCACGAGCAAACTGCGCATTCTTACATAACTGGGCCGCTTTGCACCTATTCGGCATTGGACTGTGCGCACTTGGGTGCTTTCACATAATCCAGGTGCTTTGGCAGTATTTGGCCTCACACAGCATCCCCTTATAGTTCTTCCACATTTCCAATCGGCATCGCCTTATCTGGTAACCGGCACAGGTCGATCACGCCATTATTACTAAGGCGCAGCACACGACATATAACACCAAAGCGGATTAATTGGGAAGAGCGCACGAGACTTAGTGCACACCAATAATAGCGCATCGCACCGGAACAGTTGGATATTGAGCTATAGGTGCGCAAATCTTATTGGCTGAGGCAGCGGCATAGTGCGGTCAGGTTTAGATGGGCGAATGGGCGCACTTGTGGGTAGCGCATGGCGCTTCCTATTTTTATACTTTATTTCACCATTTTATCACATAAGCCATTTGTACATAGTAGCAGACAGATAGAGAATCCAGAGGATCTTTCCCCCCCCCTCATAGTTCATAGCTCAGTCAGCGTCGCACATAGTCTGTGCACCAGCGTCCAGTCCATGCACCTTCGTAGTGCACCCTTTGTATAGCTGTGTTTGCGTTATTGTTTGCGTCCCCTCATCGTATTGTTGCATTTCGTCCCTTGCGTTGCGTCCTTCGTCCTTGTCTGTGCACTATCATAGTGCGCCCTTCGTATAGCCGCGTTTGTGCACCCTTTTGCATAGCCACATTTTGCGCACTGCCTGCGCCTTTTTCCGCTCCTTGTGCTTTCACTCTGTTTGCACCCCCAAACTGTGCACCACCTTCACAGTACATTCCAGTGTCGTCTTTGTCCTGTTACACCTCCCGCCTTCATCATCCTCATCATTGTGCACTTTTGCACTCTTGTTGCGCATTTTTGCCTCTTTGTGTTGCGCACTTTTCTGCCACTGCACATATCTCCCCTTTCGTGTACACTACTAGTGCGCACACTGAAAATCGCTGTACCAGCCTCTCTATAGTCTCCACACCCTGAAGGACGACCCGAGGCCCTCTAAGCGAACTCCCCCCTCACCCCGAGCATGCCTGCAGTTGTAGGTTAAGTGTTCACCCCTTCTATTGAGACTCTGCACTGAGTACCAACTGAACTCATCAGCGGTATGATGGTGCCATTACCATTTATAGTAGTAAAGGCTTGTGAGGCGAGGTGGGAATGTTTCTCTTTAGGTTTTTCCTCTTTAGTCTTTTTGTCCCCACATCATCCACGCTTTCGGGACGATTCTCCATTGTTGCCTTGAGTTTGCCATTTGGGGTTTCCCCCTTTGCACTTGACAGCAGAAAGTTTGGTGGCCTGAGGTGGGCCAATGGGCTTTCCAACTGCTGTGCGCCATGAGGCTTCAGCGACAATGGAGTCCTTGACATGTTTAAACGTCAAGGCTCTAGTAGCGGTCGTGTTAAGGACCGTGGCAGATAGAGAATCGTACTCGTGTGGCATCGCAGCAAGTAGAATCATTGCCTGTACTAATTCGGGGATGGCGACATTGGCAGCCATAAGGCGCTCGAATTTATCAGCCATTTTGGCAATCTCTGGCGCAGGATTTGCAGCCGGAATTTTGATTGCAATTGCAGACCTAAAGTCCGCAAAGACTTGGGAGGGGCCATAGACACCATAGTCGGTGCAGATGAGATCCCATACCTCCTCAGCAGTGTCCTTGGTGTTGGCACGCTGCCGAATAGAGGGAACCAGGCGGAGTACTAGGCTACCAATCGCCTGGTCATTCTTATTGTTCCAGGTCTGGAGCTTGGCATTAGCTTCCGCTACTAGTGCAGCGTTTGTCACCGTCAAAGGAGGCACCAGGGGTGGTTTTAGTTCCATCCCGCTAGTTATTTGCCAGAGGCCCTGAGACCTGAGCCACGCCTTCATTGAGTTGGCCCATTGAATGTAGTTAGAGCCATCGAAAGTTTGTACGAGTTTTTCAAGAGTTGAAGACATGATGTTATAGTGGCAGCTGGTAAAAGCGCTCAATCAGTCCTCTATTCAAGAAAACACGTTCCATAATCTCAGGCAAAAACACTCCTTCAGAGTGGTTAACCCTAGTCAACCTGGGTTTTTTTTAAATGCAGCTCACAGAGAGCGCAATGCAGCTCACAAAGAGCACAAGGTTACAATTTGGAGACAATGAAGTCAACGTCGTTCGCAGCCAGTTAAGGCGCGTTCGCGATGTGCCCAGCAGGGCCCATAACCTGTTGGAGCAGACTACATACGCTGCACAGAGGAAGAGATGACACGTTCCTTATAACCTACCTAGGGTTTAGTTAGTCTTAGAGCTAGGGTTTAGCAGAGGTAAGAACACCATATATCTTCTATGGTACAGGTTCTCCTTATATACATAATAGTAAGGATGTCACATGACTTGGGAATGTGTTTACCACATGTATGCGCAGTAAGCGCAGTAACATGTGTGTGTTGCATGCATGGCCTCATGTATGCAGCATGTATGAGGATTTTAATTTCAACACATAGGTGCATCACACAGCTTGTGGCGGTTGAACATTTGGAGAAATTGAACGAAGAGATCCATGAAATGTATGCAGATGCATTCAAACCAATTCCACACATAGATGAAATGCTGGATACTGTGCAATGTAAAATAAAATTAAAAGATGCTGATAAAACTATTACCACATGAAGTTACTCATGCCCACAAAAATTCTGTGAGGCGTGGAGTGTTCTGATTCAATGACACTTAGAGGCTGGATGAATTCACCCATCATCATCTGAACATGCATCACCTGCTTTCCTGGTTCCTAAAGCTGATAGCACTGTACTCCCTCATTGGGTCAATGACTACCGACAACTAAATGCAAATACAATCACCAATTCCCATCCACTGCCTCATATAGATGATATTCTTGCAGATGCTGGACGTGGAAGAATTTGGAGCAAACTGGACATGACCAACAGCTTCTTCCACACAAAAATGGACCCTGATAGCATTCATCTCACTGCTGTGACAACACCATTGGGCTTGTATGAGTGGGTCATGATGCCACAAGGGCTGCATAATTCTCCTCCCATACACCCCTGACGAGTAACAGCTTGCCTTCATCCTTTCCTCAGGATTTTTTGCCACATCTATCTTGACGACATCATGATCTATTTGGACACTCTGGCAGAACACACCGAACACATCAAGCAAGTGATGGATGCCCTGCGCAGGGACCATCTGTACTGCAACCCAAAAAAAACGAAATTTTATTTATCTGAACTTATCTTCCTGGGACACTGAATCTCTCAGGAGGGAATTGAAGCCTGCTTGTCCAAGGTGGACAAAATATTGAATTGGCCGATGCCAAGTTCAGCTACCAATGTCTGGAGTTTCTTAGGCTTGGTTCGGTATATCGTTGCATTCCTCCCTAACCTGGCAGAACACACCACAACCCTGACCCCTTTGACTATGAAGGATTGCAAAAAACACTTCCCTGTTTGGACCCCTGAACACCAGGTTGCCTTTGAGGCAATCAAAGGTCTAGTGGTCGGCAGGTAGTGCCTTACTGTAATTGATCACTCAAATGCTGGCAACTACAAAATCTATGTGACTTGCAATGCCAGCAATAGGTGCACTGGCGCAGTACTGAGCTGGGGCCCAACTTGGGAAACTGCTCGACCTGTTGTCTTTGACTCAATGCAACTGAATGATGTGCAGAAAGATTACCCTGTACATGAGAAAGAAATGCTTGCCATTGTGTGTGTGCTTAAAAAATGGCACTCTGATCTGTTAGGGTCTCACTGATAGGTCCACTGCATGCGTTAAGGTCTGGAGAAAAATTTAACTGTATTGACACATTATGACATGCATTCCAAATCACTATGAATGCCACAAAATTGACTTCGAACTATTTTGCACTATTTTGGATGACTTCAAACTATTTCAAACTATTTTGCAACATTTTGCGACACTTCAAAATGACTTTGCAGCATTTTAAATGACATTGGCCACTGTATAGTAGTTTTAAAACACTTTTGATACACACTGCACATCCGGAACAAGCCAATTCATTGCATATTGAGCACTACCAGACACGAGAAGAGACTACAAGAGACTTAGAATATGATAAGTGTGGTTTTATGTTTCATTGATATATTGAAGCACAAGATAGGTACTTTTACTATATGGGAACACTATATGTTTCATCATTTATCATTTTTCATTTGTTTTATGATCTACAAGTCCTCATTATTTAATATATTGCCTCATGTTTTACACATGTTCTTATTTCCCTTTTAGTACTATCTCTTCAATTTGTATATAGACTTGTATTAGTTACTTAGAATAAAGAAGAATAGCAATGGGGAACACAGCACAAGGTATCCTCTCACTTATCATCTGACTTAAGGGCCATTCTCTTGACTCTTATCTTTGCGTCGTATCTCTAAGTTCTGTGAAATATTGTGAACTTCCTCGAAATTATTGTATTTGCTCCACATTTCATTGCCCATTGCTTATCACCATTTGAAAAACACATCACATTTGCTAAACTCATTCCTCGATATACCTCAAACCTCTTCAAATCTATTCGAACTACTTCGCACATCTTTGAACTTATTTGAACTATTTTGCACATCTTTGAACCTATTTCGAACTTATTAGAACAACTTTGTATGCTCTTACAGACTATTTGCACCATTCCTTATTATTTCGTGTCACTAAACACAATGTTTTGGTCTCAGCAGTGATATTTAGTACCAACTTGCACCCTTCCTCTGACTTGTGTTATACCATCTGAAGCCATTTAGTAGGTTTTGTTTGGGTTTCTGGGTTGAGTATCATCATCGTTTCATTATATACATGGATTATAGAACTCTGGAGAACTTTGATACTGAGAAAGATTTGCCACAGTGACAAGCCCACTGGATGGAACACCTGTCACAGTTTGATATGAATATTCACTATATTCGTGGTGAGGATAACACAGTGGCTGATGCCCTGTCCTGTCTGTCTGAGGATGCATGTGAGATAATATCCAAAGACGTTGATGTTGCTGATGCACCTTTGCGATGGGATAACTGGCTAAAAATTGGAACCTCTTGCAATGTGATATTAACTATCTCGGCTGATGAATCTTTCCTATGTGATGTATGCTTGGGATACAAAGATGATGATTTTTGCCAGAAACTTTTAGTTGCAGATAAAAGTATACCTGGGATCCAGCTCGAAAATGAACTATGGTACATTGGTGACTGATTGGTGATTCCTTGTTTTGGCACAGTCCATGAGGATCTCTTCAGGCTCACTCATGACTCCCTTGTGCACTTTGGGGCTGATAAATCATACGCGAGCATCTGAAACTGTTACTACTGGCCAAATATGTGCAGAGATCTTGAAAATGCCTATGTACCAGCTTGCCCTGATTGCCAGCACAATAAAAGCACTACTTCCAAACCAAAGGGACCACTACATCCACTATCAATCTCTGAACATAGGGGAGACTCCATGTGTTTGGACTTTGTTGGTCCATTGCCTGAAGACGACGGTTTTGACTGCGTCCTGACTGTGATGAATCGATTAGGATCAGATATCTGATTGATTCCTACTTGCACTGATATTACTGTGCCGGACTTGGCCTTGATATTCTTCAATGAGTGGTACTGTGAAAATGGATTACCCTTGGAGCTAATCAGTGACCATGATAAACTTTTTGTGGCTAAATTCTGGAAAGCACTCCATGAATTGACAGGTGTACACCTGAAAATGTTGACTGCTTACCATCCACAAACTGATGGTGCTAGTGAACGCACTAACAAAACTTTGAATCAATGTATCTGCTTCTACATTGAACAAAACCAGAAAGGTTGGGTTCGCGCATTACCTATCATCAGGTTCAACATGATCTCCATCAATGCATCCACTGGATACTCTGGGTTCCAGATTCATATGGGACATAGCCCTCATATCATTCCTCCTTTGGTGCTGGGAGTCATGACAGAACCTCCAGCAGAGAAAATAGCAACTTGAGAAATTATATCTGAAATTGAGGCAGACATCACTAATGCTAAAGATGCACTATTGTGTGCAAAAATTATGCAGGCATTCTATGCAAACAAATCCAGAGGATGTGAAGATTCCTACATTGTAGGAGATAAAGTTATGTTGGCAACTCTACACCAACATCGAGAGTACAAGGCTGGTGATAAATCTCATGTGGCCAAATTCTTCCCTCGTTGGGATGGCCCCTACACTGTCACAAAGGCTTTCTCAGAAAACTCCTCATACATGCTACACCTGTCTAACTCCCCAGACACTTTCCCAAGTTTTCATGCCTCACTGCTCAAAAGACATGTCGAGAATGATGTGATACTATTTCCTTCCTGAGAGCATGAACAACCTGTGCCAGTACTTACTGAAGATGGAATAGAAGAGTATCAAATTGAGAACATTGTGGATGAGAGAAGGAAAGGTCATGGTTTTCAATATCTAGTGCGATGGGCTGGCTATGCTGCAAGTGATGATCTATGGCTTCCTCCACATGAACTTGTGGATTGTGAAGCATTGGACATTTGGTGGTCTTGTAAGGCAGAGGGGATGTGGTAGCTTTTTCCCACTGGGTTTTTTAATGCACCCGTTGTTTGGTTGATGATGAGTTGAATTTTTGTTCCCTATCTTTTCTCATTCTTACATTTTCTTTTTACCCAGACACTTTTCTAAGAGTGGGAGGGTGTAAGCCTGGCTTATGTACACATTGACACTTATTTGTACACACTTCATGAACTTGCCATATTAACTATACATCACATCACTTATTCCCATTCTTCCCTTTCCCCTGTATATTCCACCTGTCATATACTTTGATATCATTGCCTATGCTTATACCACGTCATTGTCCTGTCATCTGGTGATTTGATGTGAGTGTTAGCTTGTCTCATCTCTGCTTAATGTTTCCTATTCCCAATTACGGAGTAGGTTTCCAATTTAATTAGTATCCATTTGTTCATTGTCAAAATTTCCCTCTTCCTGGCACCTGAACAATAAATCTTCATAGCTATCCCACATCTTTTGAGCAATCCTGTCATGTAATGCCTCAGCTCTCAGCTTCTCTTGCCTTGTAACATGACCTTGTGCTAATGTCCCTAAATCCTCAACTCCACCACCTGTTTCAGGTTCCCCATGTGCTGCAATCAAATCATCTACATCATGTGGGTCATGCTTCAAAATGAAATTATAAAGTGCAGCACAAGCAGGAGGGATTTGTGCTTGGATGGACATGTCAAAGTGGGGAGGATGATTGAGAATATCCCAATGTTTCTTGATTATACCAAAAATCCATTCAATCATATTATGGGCTTGTGCATGGTGCAAATTAAAGAGTTTTTCACATGTTGTGGAACTACCAGAAATGGTCATTCATCAGTGAAATAGTTGCAACAATTTTAACTGACCGAACATTTGCCCAACCCTACTCAGCAAGATAATAATAAACTCCCTGATAGGGAACAGGCAATGAGTCACATGCTCCAAATCCTGCATCAGCAAAGTAATACTTTTCTTCAGGAATCCCTAAATCCATGAAGCAAAAGTTTGAAAACAAGGCACCATCTGCAGCTGATCCTTCTTAGCCACTCACCAGGTAGAGAAACTGCAAATCAAAAGAACAGCATGCCAAGCAGTTCTGTGAGAGGCCACCTTTATAATTCTGACAACCATCTCATTCTGCAGCTGATGGACAGCAGTGGATGTGGGTGCCATCCATTCCTTCCAGTGCATTTTGGAAAAAGGGGAAGAATTTGGCATTGTTGAGAATTGAGGAAGGTGTTAATTCACTAGCTCTTGGCAGGTGAATGTATTTTGTATAAAAGGTGGAGATGATATGGCAACCAGGATTTTACAGAAATATCTGTGATTATATATGTTAATATCAAAGAATATATAACAACTATACCTACTTGGATATTGTTTCATTTGGATGTTGTAATCTCTCACCAACATGGCAAACTGATAATCCTGTCACACACATATACAGGAAAATGTGATATATCGGAAGTCCCCCAACCCACAGACCAGTCATAGTTCTAATACAAGGGCCACAAAAACATGTAGATGTAAGCCAAGTGCTGTTCAGATACAATCAGGGTGGCCATACATGAGTTTCTTGACCCATGCAGCGCCAGTCAAGGCCAAAGTATGATAGGGTTGCTTCCAGTAGTGTGGTAAGGCATAGAGAATGATAGCTAGACCAATGGCATTGATATGATATCCAGCTGCTGTGATGATTTGTTGATGCAAATTGTCCAAATCAGTGTTCTGAGGCATTCTTATGCAGTGTTGCAACACGTTGTTGATGCATTTCTCTAAAAATAGTACTATTACATAATGCTTATTAAATTGTAACTTCAACCCAAACCTCAATCCAGGTTTGGTTGCTGAACAGACCCTAAGTGAAGTAGATCAGATAAATGGCAAAAAGGTTCATGTAACTAGTGCTGTGCCTGGCCCAGCCTAAGGCTGTGAGCCAAGCCAGGCCAGGCCCAAATAGGCCAAGTTGATGGCTTTATGATAGCTTTGGCCTGGCTTGGTATTCTGAAAAGCCAAAGCCAAGCTGTCAAGCTGCAGCTTTATGGTGAGTGTAATTTATCTGGCTGCGATGTATTATTGTATATATGTAACTGTTGAAAATTTTTGGTATATGGTAACACATCATGCATGCGATCACCACTGTCACTTCGACCATGGTCCACCATTGTTCCCTATCAACCTGATCCAATGGCAAATCCTGTGGCATCAAACTTGTTATGTCACTCATGCTTTACATGTTCACTAACTTTGCTAATCCATACAGTCAGGCAGTGTGATTTTAGATCATGATAGTGAGTACTTTTTTGGTTCCTTCTTTGCATATTCTTTACTAACCAAATACAATGTATTCCTAGTCTCTTGTTTTCCTAGTCTCTTGTTTCTCACTACAACATCCTACCAGGGCCTGTTACACCCCCTCACCATCTAAACAGGATGCAAGGTTGTCATAAAAGGCTCAAACAACCACCACAGAGAGCAAAGACCACTGAGAGGTCAGTGTGGTGCACTACCAATGAGGGACACAACACCAATGTCTGTGCTACCACCACTGCTGACCATCCTGCAGACTGACATCCATTGTTGTTTGGGCCCCAGGTAAGTTTTTTCATGTTCATTTCATGTTTTCTTTTGTGTAATTAACATATGTTTTCATTAATCTAGGGGATCCAACTGTATCACAATAACACAACAATGCTGAAATGACAAATCCATGCCCAATGATGCTACCACCACTACCACAGCAACCCCAATTGCCACTATGAGCCACTAGAATGGGGAGCAATGATAACATGGTGAGGGAGTGACAACAACAGTATCACACCACACCCAACCAGGAACCAATGAAAATGAGGACGACAGGTGAATGAATGTTTCATTTTTCTGTTTAACTAACATATGTTTTCAGTAATCTAGGGGATCCAATGACATGATGATGCTGAAATGACAAGGTCATGCCCAACAATGCCACTACCACTACAGCAACCCCAACTGCTGCTGTGAGCCACTGCTTGTGGAGTAGAAATGAGAAGCAATGATAAAATGGCAAGAGAATATTAACAATGCCACCACATGACAGTAGCACCCCCCAACCACCACCAGGGGCCCAACAAGGAAGCAGATGGCAATGACAGGGACCAGGTAGAGGAAGAGAACAATGAGGGATGAGGAGAAGATAACAGCAACAGGACAACTAGAGCACAAAAATGAGGATGACAGAGAGTGAACAAAAGAATGCCAATCAGACAAGGACAAGGACATTAGTGAGTATCAGCAGATAACAATGTCAGTGGCAATGCTGATAGGATGACAATGGTGAGGACCACAATGACTGGGACAATGAGGACAACAACCCCAACATCAATGACAGATGGCCCAGCACCTACCCTACCACTACAAGCAACTGCTCGCAGAGTGGACCACAGGTGCTACAGATGATGATAACATGGGAATTGGGGGGGAGACTGTTTACTGGTGAGTGGGGAACTGCTTAGGTGGCAACAGTCATGTTGTGTGCATAGGACAACAACAATAGAGACCTGGCTCTTTTTCTTCTTTCTTTTTTATTAGTTTGTCATTTCCTGGCTCACTCATAACGCGATGTGTGGCCACAATTTTTTAGTAGACATGTATTTAATTCTGCCTTCCTCATATTTAGGCAAGTTTAATACATATTGTTTCTTTGTTCATGGTGGCTCATAGTTATCCTAAGTGAACATAGTCTGAGGCTATCTATTGAATGAGAAAACTATGTATGTATTGTTCTAATTAGCTTCCTTTACAACCAATGGACCTGTGGGCAAAATTTGAACATTTTACATACAAAAGCTGTAGCCTGGGCCAGGCCCTGGTTGACAGCTTTGGCCTGGCCTGTGTGTTGAGAAAGCCAGAGCCACTTCAAGCCAAGCCACACCCACAGCTTGCAGGCCAAGCCAGGCCAGAACAGCACTACATGTAACTTTTTCTTATCCAGATGCTCATCAGTTTGCATGACTGATCAACTCAACAGACATCCATTTTTGATGCAACTAGCACTTATTATGTACCATCGATATAAAGATTGGTTTTGGTGGGGAGGCCAATTGGGATAGCCACATCAAGAGTGCCACCCATGCTTGACTGGAAGGATCAGCCATGTAAAAAGCTTCTGCTTCATGATTTTTCAGCAAGCTTCTGCCAAAGGCATGTAGCACTTGCATAGATGCAGCCTCTTCAAGTATGAGCAACATTCCTACTACTATCTCACCAACCATAGGTGACTTTGACATGCCTGAACCTCTGACATCTCCTGATCTTGAGGTATTATACACAGGTTTTTAGAAAGCTTCATATGAAAATAAATTCCAAGCCATTGCAAATTGATAGGACTGGAGTAGTGGCCATTGCATGTGCACAGCATGGTTGTTATGCACCCAATGCACTGGTAGACTTGTTTCAGTGAGAACAGCAAAAGAATGTTGACTTTGCTTTCCTCCAAGCCCTGAAAACCACCAGGGTTATCAACTATTTATTTCAGCAAGACTGCTTCTGTTCCACCTACTGCTCCATCTCCAACAACTGAAACTTTTGACATCAATTCTATGTTTTCACCTTTTGGGGAGTTGCAGGACCTTCTGACATGCCTTTAAATGACATCCAATGTAATGGCACTAGAAGGTGTCCCAAGGGTCTTGGCAATTTTCTGCATTCATCCCATATTTTATTTCACCCTATTTTGCATTTTTGTAAGAAAAGCACTCCTGTGCTTTGATCACTTGGAGAAAAGGGGTCGAAGTAAATTAGAACTTAGTTGTAATCTCATAGAGATTCACTAAACAAAAGCCACAAGGAACAAATGAGCAAAAGAGATGGATTGACTAAAAATTCTAGAGTATGGAGATGATGGTGGTGGTTAATGGTAAGGTGATGTTGTAAGGATGAGTGTGGGCTGAAGCATGAGGCTGATGTTACTGGTAAACAACACCAAACAGGTAGGCATCCTTACACCCTCCCCCTCCATCAAAAATAAGAGAAAAACCCAGAGAGAAAATGAAAAGAGATTATACAGTGACTCACAAAACTGAGTCAATGTTTTGGACTTTTTGATTCATTGTTGAATAGCTTCCCATAAACAACAAAACCAAACAAGGTATTGGTGTACTGAATAACATACATGATCAGGGCTACCAAACAAACAAAGAATTATGTAATTTAAATCATCCCTCATGGAGATATGATCATTTTAATTCAGGGACTCATTGACTCAGTTTTGTGAGGGGTAGTCAGAAATATTAGAATCTGATGCTCCACCAACTGTATAATGTCAAAAACTTGACAGATGGTTTCTAAGGTGATGTGACCCTTGATGGGACCTTAAATTATAGTATTTAATTAGGACTAGCATTCTTCATACTTCAATATTCTCCAATGCATCCCATCTCCTCTGCTCAGAAGGAAAACATTCTTTCCCTGGCCTCCAATCATTATTCTACCCACAATATTGCCTCTAAACTCAACCTCAGCCAATCTAGTGTATCCAGAACACTCAGGGCTCTCCATCCAAACCTGGATTCCCCCTCTGGTGGTTGTCCTTCTAAGCTCTCATCTACCTCTCAAAGAGCCATCCTTACCCAAATCACCACTGGCAAGGCTGCAAATGCTGTTCAGGCCACCCATTACATCAACAGCATCATCCCCACTCCAGTCTCCTCAGAAACAGTCAGAAGAGTTCTCAGAAAAAACTCATTCAAGGCTGTGGTGAAGAAGAAAAGGCCCTTGCTTAGTATAAAGCATAGGAAAGCAAGATTGGCTTTTGCTCAGAAGTATAGAGAGTGGACTGTGGAAGACTAGAGGAGGGTTATTTGGTCAGATGAGACTAAAATCAACAGGTTTGGGTCAGATGGGAGAGAGTGGGTCTGGAAACAGAAGGGAGAGGGGCTGATTGAGAGAGAGGTGCAGGGAACTGTCAAATTTGGGGGAGGAAACATTATGGTATGGGGGTGTATGGGATGGAATGGAGTTGGGTATCTTGCAGAGGTTGAGGGGAGGATAAATGCTGACCAGTATGTGTCCATTTTGAAGGACCATATGCTGCCTAGCTTGGAGGAGAGTGGAATTTCTGGAGAAGAGGTGATTTTTCAACAAGACAATGACCCCAAGCATACCTCAAAAAAGGCCAAGAAATGGATGGAGAACAACAATATTACTCTTCTGGATTGTCCTGCCCAATCTCCAGACCTCAGTCCTATTGAACATCATTGGGTTCACCTCAAGAACCAGTTAGACAAGTATCCAACAGCACCAAAAGGAATTTGGGAGTTATGGAAAAGAGTAGTAGAAGAGTAGAATAATATTCCATCAGAGGTGTGTCAGAATTTGATTAAAAGCATGCCTAGAAGGTTGGGAGCAGTTATTAAGGCCAAGGGAGGTCATACAAAATACTAGAATTACAATTTATTATAATATTGATACCACCTCACAAAACTGAGTCAATGAGTCCCTGAATTAAAATGATCATATCTCCATAAGGGATGATTAAAATTACATAATTCTTTGTTTGTTTGGTAGCCCTGATCATGTATGTTATTCGGTACACCAATACCTTGTTTGGTTTTGTTGTTTATGGGAAGTTATTCAACAATAAATTAAAAAGTGCAAAACATTGACTCAATTTTGTGAGTCACTGTACATATAATGTGCATGATCATGGGTGTTGTAAGGGGAAGGGAGGAATTCCAGGTGTCTGGGCAATTTTCTGCATTTATCCCATATTTTTTTATATTTTATTTTACCCTATTCTGCATTTTCTATGATTTTCCATGATTTTATTTCTGTTTTATGATTGTTTTTCAGTTTTTCCCATGTTGGTACATGTTGACAGTTCTATTCTTAGAGACAGGACCCCTTCTGGATGTTTACCCATCAAGGTAACATCATTCCACAGCTTGATCTGCCTATTTCTGCCTTTTGCTATTTTTAGCCTATTATTTGATTTTCAGGTCTATCACATATACTGGGCATTGACAGATGGGTCCTTAGAGTTTTCTCTTCAGATTCCTCTCTGTTAGGTGCACCTGAAGTGTCTGTATTATGTAGTATAATGTTAACTTTGGATTCCCCTCTGTTAGCTCACTATTAAGTGAGGCTTTGAGGTTGCCCTTACAGAAGAAAACTCTCTCAAGGCTTGAAATCTTAGACACACTGCCAAGATAGGCAGGTACAGAGTTGAAGATGACTCCCAGAGCTCCTTGGATTCTCTACACACCATCTCAGACACTTTTGCCTTTAGTGTGCACTATTTTTCACCTGATCCACTGCCCCAGAGCACATTGATGCGCTTGAATGCAACATTGCTGGAATTCACATGCAAATTGATGCACTTACCTCTACCATCAAAAACTTTGTTAGAACCTTCCAGTCAAACCCTACACCATCTATTTTGATCTCTAGCTTGCCTAGCACAGACATGCTGCCCAATGCATGCCCAAACAAAGATGCACATATTAAACTGTTGCCCCCCGCTAAACTCAATTGTGTGCATTCCCATTGATGTGCTTTACTCAATTCCTGTGAGCTATATATTAGTTTATGTCCAAATCAGTTTTTGGATGATGCTGCTACAATTTATTGGGCTCTGACATACATGAAATTGGAGCATGCCTATCTCTATGTTGATCGTATACTCTACCAGACCAAAGAGCATGGTTCTTTTTCCTTCTTATCCTGGAAGACTTTCAAGATGAATTCATATGACACTTCTGCCTCCTCAATGAATGCCAATGAGCTATGACATGCCTTGAATCCACTGCCTACTACCAAGCACATTGATCTGTGGATGACTACATTGACAAATTTTGAGATCTGGTGGATATGGCAAGGTATAGGGGTGGGTTACCAGTGGTGGTGAAGTTCTGTCAAGGGTTGAATCTGTAAGGGCAACCTCAAAGCCTCACTTAATAGTGAGCTAACAGAGGAGAATCCAAAGTTAATATTATACTACATAATACAAATACTTCAGGTGCACCTAACAGAAGGGAATCCAAAGAGAAAACTCTAAGGACCCATCTGTCGATGCCCAGTATATGTGATAGACCTGAAAATCAAATAATAGGCTAAAAATAGCAAAAAGGTGGAATTAGGTGGATCAAGCTATGAAATGATGTCACCTTGATGGGTAAATGTCCAGAAGGGGTCCCACCTCTAAGAATAGAACTGTCAACATGTACCAACATGAAAAAAACTGAAATATAATCATAAAATAGGAATAAAATCATAGAAAATCATAGAAAAGACAGAATAGAGTGAAATAAAATGTAAAAAAAATATGGAACAAATGCAGAAAATTGCCCAGACATCTGGGGCACCTTCCTTTCCCCTCACAGATGCTTGGATGCACTGAGGCACTAAGGAATGTCAGCAGTGGAACTCCTTGACCAGTCATGGGGCATTCACATTGGACTCTGCGATCCAAGAGTTCTCCTTGTACCTATAACCCTTCCAGTGCACTAGGTATTCAAGTTTGCCTCAGTGCAAGTGGCTATCCAGGATGGACTCAACCTCATACTGAGGTTCACCTTCGATCACTGTATGTGGTGGAGGAGGCCATGTCATCCATCCTGGAAATGGATCTGTGGGAGTAGGCAGCAATTTTATGACATGAAAGACAAGGTGGAGTCTGGACATTGACTGTGGTAGCTGTAGGCAGTAGGCATGCGACCCAATGTGTCTAGTGATAAGGAACAGTCCAAGGAAATGGTGGGCGAGTTTCTCGGATGGTTGCATAGTGGAAATGTCACTAGAGTTGAGGTAGACATGATTACCAACCTTATATGTGGGTGTGGGTGAGTGATGCTGGTTGTAGAAGCATGCCATGTCATCCTTCACCTTAGCCAAAGCTGACTTTGCCTCCTCCAAGGTGTCCTTCATCTGCTCTGTGAGCTTGTTTACTGTCTTCAAGTGTGAGGGTGCTTGCCGAGGCTCGAAACCTATGTGTGGGTGTCATCCTGTGTCAAGGAGGCAGGGAGTTTGTTGGGTGGAGGAGTGGACATGATTGTTGTATCCAACCTCAGCCATCGGAAGGAGGTCTTCCCAATCATTCTGTCACTCATTAACAAAGATGCAAATATACTGCTCCAGTTCTTGGTTGACATGCTCCATCTGTCTGTCTGTCTGTGGGTGGTAGGCAGTCAAGGTAAGGAGTAGGTGGTACAGCCTCCCAGTGAACTTGGCGATGAACTGTGGCCCTTGATTACAGAGGAACATGCCAAACAATCTATAGAGCTTCTACACATGGCAGATAGAGTTGAGCCATTCCAAGTGCAGTGACAGTCATATGAGTGGGGATGAAATGAGCTCACTTCCCAGCAGAGTCAACTGTACACATTACTGCATCAAACTCATGGGACTCCAGTAGTTCCACCATGAAGTCCACACTGATGACATCCCAACAATTCTCTGGGACTGGGAGGGGGTGTAACTCACCCATGGGCTTGCATTGTGGAGTCTTGGGGCATAAGCAGAGATCACAGATGCAACAGTACTGACCAATGAGTTGAGACATCTGGGGCCACCAATAATTTCATGATATGGGCTCCAATGTCTTCCAATGCCTGGGGTGGCCAGCAATGAGCGAGTCGTGGTGCTGAGCAATGAGTCATTGTCGAAGCTGGAAATTGTTAGAGACATACAGTAGACATGGTCATGGAAGTATAGGATGTCATCCTTGTCTGTCCATTCTGCTGTATGAAGTAAAAGAGTAAATCCCCTTTCTCAGCTTCTTCATTGCCAGAGCCACAGCATCCTCATATAAACCGCTACAGTTCACATGACAAATGTCATGTAGAATACTGTGTGCCTCACCCTCCAAGGTAACACTTCCTAATGCATGGACTGTAAAAAGATCAGGTTGCAACAACACAATACTTTGATTGTCATTGCTTCCATCCCTGTGGTCCAGACAATGAGCAAGGGCATTAGTCATCCCCATGCTGTGGCCTGAGTGATGATGTAGGGAAAAATTAAACCTGAGAGATAGAGGGACCAGCAGGCTTGGTGACAATTAAGTTTCTTGGTGGTCATGAAGTACTCAAGGTTCTTGTGGTCCATCCAAATCTCGACCTTGTATTGAGCACCCTCCAGAAAATGTCACCACTCCTCCAATGCCTGCATTATCACCAGCATTTCCTTGTTGTGGATCTCATAATTGTATTTCACAGCACTGAAACTCTTTGAGTGAAGGCAATGGGGTGCCACTTCTGGTCCTTGGGAGACTGTTGGGACAACACTGCATTTGTTGCAAAGTCTGAACTGGCAGCTTCTATACAGAAGGGACATGAGTCATCAGCAAAGGTAAGGATGGGAGTAGAAGTGACCATCTCTTTGAGCTTCTTGAATGCCTCCTGCTGTGCATTTTCCCACTTCCATCCCTCCTTGCCAGTGAGGTTGAATAATGGATGTGCATGATGGGAAATCTTTAATAAAGTGCCAATAGAAATTGATGAAGCCCAGAAAAAACTGCACTTCTTTCTTGGTTGTGGGCATGGGCCAGGTTGTAATGCCAGCAACCTTGACTGGGTCCATTTCCACCTGTCTATCCAAGATAATCAGGCCCAAGTACTCAATTTGTATCTTCTCAAACTCATATTTGCTGTGACAAAGATATAGTTTGTGCTGCTGAAGTCACTCCAGCATTAGGTGCATGATTTGACAATGTTCATCAAGGTCTTGAGTGAAGATGAGGATGTCATCGAGGTAGACACAGACAATGCCTTCCAGTATGAGATCATGGAAGATGTCATTCATTATAGTTTGAAAGGTGGCAGGACTATTGGTGAGACCAAAGAACATGACAAGCAGTTCAAAAAGACCACAGTTCATGCAAAAAGGTGCCTTCCACTCATCCCCTTTTTTTATGCATACATTGTTGTAACCCCAGTGGACATTGAGCTTGGTGAAGTAATGGGGCCCCACAGAGTTGGTTGATGAGTTCAGATATGAGGGGTAGTAAATAACAATTCTTGACTGTGATGTCATTGAGGAATTGATAGTCTTGAACTGGTCAAAGGGACCTATCCTTCTTTTTGACAAAGAAGAAGGGTGAGGCCATGGGTGACTTTGAAGGGTAGATATGACCCAAAGCCAAGTGTTTATCAATGAACTTGTCAAGTTGGCAGTTGTCATTGTTCTTCAGGGGAGAGAGGATAGACCTTGCAGGAGGAGGGCATGGCACCCAGCTTGAGCTCAATTGCATGATCCCATGGCTTATAGCGATACAGCTCCCTATTACCCTGTGCTCAAACTATGGCATTTTTCGTGATTGTGCACACCACCTGGACACATTCTACTCCCTTTGCACAGCACTCTTTTGTGTGCCTTCATGTGCTTTTGCATGCCCAAGTGCACTCCCGTGTGCTCCAGTGCGCTTCTGCATGCTTTTGACCACTTTTGTGCATCTTTTAGATTTCTACTGTGCCTTTGGATTTCCCTTGGCTGCCTTCTATTGTGCATCCTAAATGTGCCTTGTTACACTTCAAACCACCTCCATGCACCTCCCACACTCCTTATCTGCCTTTCACAGTTATTGTGCACTCAATGCACCTTTATATGCTCCTTTTACACTTTAACTGCAACTCACATTCTTTGCTGCACACTCATAGCACGATCCACTTATCACACACACAACAATCCACCACCACACCAATTGTGCTGCGCATCATGGCTTCCAGCATACTGGGGCATTTATTTGAGGTGCACTGTGATTCCAGCATGAGTGAACTGCACATTCTCACATAATGTGGGCACTTTGCACCTATTTGGCATTGGACTGTGTACACTTGATGTTGAAAAATGCATGATAATAGCATGTGATTTCTTCTGTGGTTATGAGGCCAATGCATGTGGTTTTGCCAATAAGCTTGTCTAGGTCGCTAATACTCTATTTACTGCCATCTCTGGAAGCAGGATAAAGCTTTAGAACAGCATCTTTGAATGCACCATAGTTATGCATTGTGCTATACTCCGGTAGCAGTTTCCAAGTGTCTGCACTGTCACTGTCCAGATAGCACACAGTGTGGAATTTCTTATTGGTCTCATCGGTGACATTACAATTGCAGAGAAGTTGCACAAGCTCCTTGAAGTACTTCTGGAGTTCACACAGTTTTGTGGGGTTGAAGTGCAGCACATTTTGGTTAGATGCGGATGGCATGTGCATGGTAGCCATGGTAGATGAAATAAGGTGTGTAGAGTTAAGATCTGGTAAAAGTGCAGTGAAATTTGAAGGTGGCAAAAAATGCGGTAATGTGGATGGAGTTAGGGTAGGTAGGGATGATTCAGGTGAAGGTGGAGGTAAAGACAGTGCAGACGAGTAATGTGTGTTGTTTAAGAAGAGTGATTCAAATACTGGTATTTTCCTGAGCTGGAGCACAGTTGCTAACAGCTCGTAATGGAGAGTGTGAAGGTGGGTAATGTTGAAGCAAAGGGCAAGCCGATGGAGGTCTAAATAAGGTCTGGTAACCTGAAACCCCTCGTGGTGGGCTCCAGAAGTGATGCGTTCAGTTGGTACTTGGTGCAGAGTCTCAACAGAAGTAAACCTACTGCTGCAGGTGTGCTTGGGGTGAAGGGGTTCACTTAGAGGGCCTCAGATCATCCTTCAAGGCACTGAGACTATGAAGAGGCTGGTACAATGGTTTTCGATATATGCACTAGTTGTCTACACAAAAAGGGAGGTATGCACAATGGCAAAAAAGTGCGCAATGCAAAAGGGAAAAAAGTGCAGTGCAGAAAAACATGCAATGGGAGCACAAAAATGCGCAATGATGAGGAAGATGAAAGCAGGAGGTTTGGCAGGACAAGTACAGCACTGGGATGTGCTGCAAGGATGATGCACAGGCTAGGGATGCAAATGGGATGTGAGTGCAACTGGTGGGAAAATGCACAAATGGTGTGCAAAACATGGCTATACAGTAAAATATGCAAATGGTGCACAAACACAGCTATATGAAGGGTGCACTGCAGGAGTGCACAAATGAAGACAAAGAATGCAATGAAGGGACAAAATGCGGCAATATGATGAGGGGATGCAAATAATATGCAAATGTGGCTATACGAAGGGTGCACTACAAAGGCACATGGACTGGATGCTGGTGCACAGACTATGTGTGATGCTGGATGAGCTATGAACTATGAGGGGGGGAAAGATTCTCTGGATTCTCTATCTGTTTGCCTACTATGTACAAATGGCTTATGTGATAAAAAAAATGATAAAATAAAGTATAAAAATGGAAAGCACCATGTGCTACCCACAAGTGCATCCATCTGCCCATCTAAACCTGACTGCACTATGCCACTGCCTTAACCAATAAGATTTGTGCACGCTATAGCCCAATACCCAACTATTCCAGTGTGATGCTCTATTTTTGGTGCACTTTAGGTCCCATGCACTCTTCCCAATTAATCCACTTTGGTGTTATGCACCGCATGCTGTGCCTTAGTAATAATAATGTGATTGACCTGTGCCAGTTACCAGATAAGGTGATGCCAATTGGAAATGCAGAAGAACTATAAGGAGATGCTGTGTGAGGCCAAATAGCACCAAAGTGCCAGGATTACATGAAAGCGCACAAGTGGACACAGTCCAATGCCAAATAGGTGCAAAGCACCCCAATTATGTGAGAATGCGCAGTTCACTCATGTTGGAATCATGGTGTGCCTCAAGTAAATGCGCCAGTAAGCTGGAAGCCGTGATGCACAGCACAACTGGTGTGGTGGATTGTTGTGTGTGTGATAGGGATTATGCAATGAGTGTGCAGCAGAGAATGTGAGTTGCAGGTAAAGCATAAAAAGAGCATGCAAAGGTGCATCGAGTGTGCAATAACTGTGAAAGGCAGGTAAGGAGTGTGGGGGGGGTGCACGGAGGTGATTTGAAGCATAACAGGGCGCATTTATGGCACATGACAGCAGGCAGCTATGGGGGAACCAAAAGTGCAGTAGAAATGTAAAAGGCACACAAAAGCGCACCTAAATGGTCAAAGGCATGCAAAAGCACACAAAAGCACACAGAGGCACACTGGAGTGCATGAAAACACACTGGAGTGCACTGGAGCACATGGGAGCACACTGGAGTGCACAGGAGCGCATTAGAGCACAGTGGACTGCAATGGACCGCATGGGAGTGCAGAAAGTGGACAAAGGCACATGGAAGCACACAGGAGTGCACTTGGGCGCATGAAAGTGCATGAAGGTGCACAAAAGCACACTGTGCAAAGTGAGTAGAAGATGTCCAAGCAGTGCACACAATCACGAAAAATGCTGTAGTACAAGCGCAGGGTGATAGGGAGCTGTATCATCTCCTCCCAACTGAAATACTGACTGTCCTCAGGCAGCATCCTTGTCAGCTATTGAAGTGCAAAGCATGAATGCCAAGAAAGTGGGTGAGTGGTAGAAGTGAATGTTTGGGATATTTGACCAGGCCAAGTAAAGTGCACAAAAATGCATGAAGCAAAGTGCGCAAGCACAAACAAAATGCAAAAAAATTGTCCAACCATCACTCTCCTCCTCTCAACTGAAATTTTGACTCTGTCCAAATGGTAAAAGTATGAGAGATAAAAGGAAGTGCATGCCATATGACAAATTGTATAAAAAGGTGAAATATCCATAGCAGTGCATGCGGAGTGCTAATTGTGTGCCCATCAGTGCTTTCTTCATCCTCAGCACTATCTCCTTGTGCTTCTTCTTCATCAATTGCTTCTTCGTCTTCTGTGTCCACTACTATGGACTCTTCTATCTCTCTCAACTGCGTTGTGGTAATATCGAGTGCTATGTCTGGGAGCACAATGGACTTGCACACACGGTATGGCACTAGGTAAAATGTGGCTATTGTATAGCACCGCCAAAAGCACTCAAGCAAAGGGGATTGCATTATGTAAATGCACTTGTGCACAATGTTGTTGTGACTGGTGCACAATGTTGTCATGACTGGTGTGCAATATTGGTAAGTGTCTGGACTGCCAAATAACAAGCTGGTGAGTGCTGTGCACATTGCACTTCCATAACTGCTCCTTGTGTTTGAAAAATGTGCTCGCATAGCACACGAGCACACCATACTCAGAATTCATGAAACCACTAGGGTGCATTAGAGTATCCATCCAAATCCACACCAAATCTAACTTCTCATTCTCCGCACCAGCTGCTGTGCTCCTCGGAACTTGGCTATAGTCATCGTTGTAAATAAGCACACTAATGTGCACATTTTGCATGTTTGCACTTGGCTCTGGCTGCATTAGCATGAGTGCTTGCACATCAAAGGATTGTGAAATGGGATGTATCACATGCATAAAGCCATGTAGCAGATCAATCCAATCCCCAAATTCTTCATTGTCTTCTTCTTCATTGTCTTCTGGAGTAAACAGTGGTGGGTTTGGTAAAAGTGCAGGAAGCACCACTAGTGGATTGCCTACAATGTTGCACTCAATGCAGAATTCGTTTGGGACAGGCGCAATGACTGGTTTGACCTTTTGAGCAACTGGTTTATACTTCTTCTTGGTTACTATGCCCTTTTGCAGCATGTGCACTGCTAAACCACTAAAAGTTGTGCATGCATGTGTGCTTTTTGGAAATGCAGCTAGAATAAGTGCCATGCGGTCAATCAAATTTAAGAGTGCCTGTGCATGACTGTTGGTACACTGGGATAGATAGAGTTGAGAGATAATAGAGGTCGATGGAATGGAAGCGAAAAATGGAATAAGCGCAAATGCAGAAATGTCACAAGATTGGGTATCAGAGTCGAATGTTATGATAGTAGCAGTGATAGGTCCACTGCATGCTTTAAGGTCTGGAAAAGGATCCCACTTGTATCAAAACATTACGAGACGCACTCCTAATTGCTACGAATGCCATGAAATTCACTTCGAATCATTTTTGCATTATTTTGCATTATTTCGGATGACTTTGAACTACTTCAAGCCATTTCGCGACATTTCAAATGACTTCACAGTACTTTGAATGACTTCGGCAGCTGTATAGCTGTGTTGAAACACTTTCGATACATGCTGCACATCTGGAGTGAGCTATTTAGTCACATATCGAGCATTACCGGACACAAGGAGAGAGTACAAGAGAGTTAGAATGTGATAAGTTCATTTTTGTGTTTCATTGAAGTACTTTTACCATATGGGAACACTGTATGTTTCATCATTTATCATTTCTCATTTATTTTTGATCTACAAAGTCCTCATTGTATGATATATTTGCCTCATGTTTTACACATGTTCTTATTTCCTTTTTAGTACTATCTCTTCATTTTGTATATAGACTTGTATTAGTTAGTTAGAACAGAACAATAGAACAATGGGGAACAGCACAAGTTACCCTCTCGCTATCATCAGATTTAAAAATTGTTATCTTTAGTCTTATCTTTGCGTCATATCTCTAAAGTTCTGCGAAATATTGTGAACTTCCTCAAAACTATCATATTCACTCTCCATTTTATTGCCCATCGCCTACTGCCATTCGACAAACACTTCACATTTGTTAAACTCGCTCTTCGATATACCTCGAACCTTTTCGAACTTATTTGAACTTCTTCAGACTACTTTGCACGACTTTGAACCTCTTCGAACCTTTTTTGAACCTATTTCGCACATCTTCAAACATCTTTCGAACTCTTTCGAGCACCTTTGTATGCTTATACAGACTATTTGCCACAGCCCTTATTATTTTGCATCACTAAACATTATGCTTTGGTCTCAGTGGTGATATTTAGTACCACCTCGCACCCTTCCTCTGGCCTGTGTTATACCATCCAAAGCCATTTAGTAGGTTTTGTTTGGGTTTCCAGGTTGAGTATCATTGGCGGCTTCTCCTTGGTCTGCGATCAATTCCTTGAAGTCTGGTGAAAATTTCTGTGTGGGTTATTCTGAATAGTGAAGTGCAGTGTTGCTGCAGCTGGTAAGAAGTGGCATGGCTTTCTCCTAGGCTTTGTTGGAATGGTGGAGATGGTGCCTGTGTTCGGATTGCAGATAGTAATCATTTGCACTTCGTCCACAAAGTTGCGCACAATGGAGTGTTAACACATCAAAGGGGCACCCTAACAGAATATCGTAAGCAGGTGAATGGATAATGTGAACTTGCACATAAGCAATGATATATCCAATGTGCACGGAAACATTGTGCGCAAGCCCAAGCAATTCATCCATCTCTCCATTGGCCAATTGCATGTATAAATGAATGTGTGGGTCGTACTGAAGTCCAAGACAATGGCAGACTGCTTCTGACATCATGATAATTTGTGAACCCAGATCTAAGATAGCTTCAAAGTATTCTTGGTTGTTGATCAATAAATCAATGGAGCAAAGCACATGCGACTCTTTTGCAACCTTCAAAATGTTGGGGTTTTTGATTTCACCTGGCTGGAGATGGGTGAGGTACTGTTCAAATGGATCCTGCAAAATGATAGGAAGCAGCACTGCAATTGCTGCACTAACTGGAGGTGTCACATTAAGCACTTTATTTTCCGCAAAAGGTGCACTGATGATACTCAACCTGGAAACCCAAACAAAACCTACTAAATGGCTTCAGATGGTATAACATGAGTCAGAGGAAGGGTGCAAGTTGGTACTAAATATCACCGCTGATGTGTTCAGTTGGTACTCAGTGCAGAGTCTCAATGGAAGGGGTGAACACTTAACCTACAACTGCAGGGGTGCTCGGGGTGAGGGGGGAGTTCGCTTAGAGGGCCTTGGATCGTCCTTCAGGGTACAAAGACTATAGAGAGGCTGGTACGGTGGTTTTCAATGTGCGCACTAGCTGTGTATGCTAAAGGGGAGATATGCGCAGTGGTGGGAAAGTGCGCAATGCAAAGGGGCAAAAATGCACAACAGGAGCACAAAAGTGCACAACAACGAGGGTGATGAAGACGAGAGGTGTAGGGGGGATGGAGACAACACTGGGGTGTGCTGTGAAGGTGGTGCATAGGTTGGGGACACAAATGGGGTGAAGCGCAAGGGGTGGAAAAAGGTGCAAACAGTGCACAAAATGTGGCTATACAAATAAGTGTGCAATTGGTGCACAAACGTGGCTATACAAAGGGTGCACTGTATGAGTGCTCAAACGAGGATGAAGGATGCAATGCAGGGACGAAATGCAACAATATGATGAGGGGATGCAAATGATACACAAATGCAGCTATATGAAGGGTGCACTACAAAGGCGCATGGACTGGATGCTGGTGCACAGACTATGTGCGATGCTGACTGAGCTATGAACTATGAGGGGGAGAAAGATCCTGTGGATTCTCTATCTGTCTGCCTACTATGTACAAATGGCTTATGTGATAAAAATGGTAAAAGAAAATGTAAAAATAGAAAGCGCCATGCGCTACCCACAAGCACACCCATTCATCCATCTAAACCTGACTGCACTATGTGGCTGCCTCAGCCAATAAGATTTGTGCACCTATAGCCCACTACCCAACTGTTCCAGTGTGATGCGCTATTTTTGGTGCACTCTAGGTCTCGTGCACTCTTCCCAATTAATCCGCTTCAGTGTTATGTGTCATGTGCTGCGCCTTAGTAATAATGGTGTGATCGACCTGTGCTGGTTACTAGATAAGGCGATGCCGATTGGAAATGCAGAAGAACTATAAGGAGATGCTGTGAAAGGCCAAATACTGCCAAAGCACCAGGATTATGTGAAGGCACCCAAGTGCGCACAGTCCAATGCCAAATAGGTGCAAAGCACCCCAATTATGTGAGAATGCGCAGTCTGCTCATGTTGGAATCGCAGTGCGCCTTGAATAAATGTGCCAGTAAGATGGGAGCTGCAATGCGCAATGAACTGGTGCAGTAGATTGTTGTGTGTGTGATAGGGATTGTGCAATGAGTGCACAGCAGGGAATATGAGTGCAGGTAAAGCATAAAAGGAGTGCGCAAAGGCGCATCAAGCATGCAATAAATGTAGAAGGCAGATAAGGAGTGTGGGGGGGGGTGCACGGAGGCGGTTTGAAGTGCAATGAGGTGCATTTAGGCGCACAATAATTGGCAGCTATGGGGAACCAAAGGCGCAGTAGAAATGCAAAAGGCACACAAAGGCGCACCTAAATGGTCAAAGGCATGCGAAAGCGCATGGAAGCACGTAAAGGCACACAAAAGTGCATGAAGGCATGCAAAGTATGCAGAAGCCATCTAGGAGGTGTGCACAATCGCAAAAAATGCTGTAGTATGCACACAGGGCGATAGGGAGCCATATCATCTCCTCCCAACTGAAGTACTGACTGTCCTCAGGCAGCATGCGATTGGTCAGCATAAAATTTTCTTTGCTCACATAAGCAGCCATCCTCTCCTTATCGATCTCTGACCACCATCTATCCCCTATAACTCTTTCCACAACCCATCTCTACCCGATCTGATGGCCTGAGCATTTACCTTAGCCCTCAGACAAACGATCCTGGCCCTCCATGAGACCCTCCCTGCTGCTGGGAGCAAGCAGATGATGATGCAAGCTTGGGGTGAAGGGTTTTGTAGTAAACTGGTGCGCCTTTTGTATTTCTATAACCAGTGCAGGTTGCTAAGGGTCAGGCCATGTAGAACATGTATAAAAGCCATGCGGACACTGTTAAAGATGATGCAGAACTCGACGCACTCCTCGCGAAGGCGTGCAGCACATTCAGTGGGATCATGGTGGAGGAGTGGCTTACTTGGGGCGAGGAGCTGATGCCCGATATGCATAAGATGATTGAGGAGAAAGAGTGGTCTGAGGAATTTGAGCATAGGGCACACCAAAGCATGCAAGGCATGCCGTGCACTCTTGACCACTGAATTGCAGGTGCCCAAGGTTAACTTGGAGCATTTGGAAGGTGAGTTCAGAGCAATTGACAAGGCGAGCAATATAGATACTGCTGAGGTGCAGAAGGATGAAAAGGCATGCATGTTACGAAGAAGCGTGGGGAGAATCAAATTCTTTTTGTCCTTATTGTTCTACATTGCGTATGTCTCATGCTATTGTTCTTTGCTTTATTGTCTCGCGACCACGAGCCTTTAATCTTACAACTCCATCATCCCACCTTATTGTAGTGTACACCGCGGATGCCTCTTGCTATTGTCTTTTCACCGTTATTGTCTTTATTGTTCTCGTAGCACGACTCCTCATCTATGATTTACAATTGTAACTATTTAAATGATGAATACAGGACTGGTCGAGCTTAGCTTGACCTAGTCTTTCTTACGCTTCTAACAAGCTGTGATCTAAATCTCTTGCTCAAACCATTGCTTATGAGCATCGGTGATCAGAACCTCTGCTGAACATCGTCACCTACGAGCGTCGACTTACATTTGATTTAGGAGCTTTGACTATAACAAAAGGTCAAGCTATTCTATACTCTGCTGACTAAACCCTAGTCTAGGCAGCCCACACACCACGACAAGATTCTTATGAGAACCATTCGACCACTTCCCACCAAGAGAATCATGGCAGCCCCATACGCTCCTATCCCCCCCACATCACCCGCCGCTCCTGCTGCTCGCCCCACCAAAATCAAGATGAGGGCACTGACCGACTACTCAGGAGACAGAGCCAAAACCATGCTCTTCCTGCTCGAGTGCGGAGCCTACGTCGATGCGAATGCAGCTGCGTTCCTGGATGACCGACACAAAATTTTGTTTATGCTGTCATACATGAATGGGGGAACAGTGGGGCCTTGGAAACAGGCATACTTGGAGGAAAGATACATAGAATCAAAGCCCTGGGATATGTTCCAGGAGTTCATCACGAAAGTACATGCAGCATTCTCACCGATTGACGATGCAGGAAATGCACGCACCCAACTCCGTGCACTCTCTCAGGGAGCAAAAGGGGTAGACGAATATATAGCCCAGTTTAAAACACTGGCTTATTGAACCAAGATTAAAGAAGATGCAGCGCTCATCGAATACTTCGTAGACGGACTCAACAATCGAGTCCTAGACAAGGTATTTGGAATGGAAAACCCACCCGACACCATCGAAGGATGGTACACTCATGCAGCAAGGGTGGAGGGACATTTGAGGAGAGCGAAAGCGATTAAAGAAAGAACCTACAGCAAGGTAGGAGGGGGGGGAGCAGGCAGCTCCTCCAAAGATCCAAACGCTATGGAAATCGACACGACGTGCCTCTCTTACACAGAGAGGGTGAAACATATGAAAGAAGGAAGGTGTTTTATTTGTCACAAAACAGGGCATAGGGCAAGCAAGCACAAGGGAGGGAAAGAGCCTCTTGCTAAAGAAGAAAAGAAAGAAACGAAGAAGATGCCACGAGACCACTTCACCAAGATCCACGCACTCATCAACGAGCTGGAAGAGAAGGAGAAAGAAGAAGTATTGAACTTAATGGTTGAGGAGGGTTTTTAAAGCAGCGGCCTGCATCGGCAGCAGAGCCCACCAGACTAGTTGTTTCAACTGTAATGGTAGTGAACGTAAGCCACCAATCCATGCGTATCCCAGTTTACTACCTACTAGGAAACAACAAAGCCGAAGTTCCCACCCTGATCGACTCAGGGGCGGGAGAAACGTTCATCAACCACCGAGTCGTTCAAAAACTCGGACTAGAAAAACTCCCACTCGTCAGACAAATCCTCGCCAAAAATGTCGATGGAACCCTCAACAAAAATGGAACAATCTCTCATTACATTCTTGTCAATGCAGAGATCGGAGGGAGAAGGGAGAAGATCAGGATGTTGATCACTGGGCTAGGAAAGGAAAGAATGATCCTGGGATATTCATGGCTCCAAAGACGTAACCCAATCATCGACTGGGAGAAGGGGACCCTTACTGACAAACAGACCAAAAAGTCCCTTATGGGGAAAATTCGGACCATGATCAAACGAACACGAACCACGATCGGTAAGCAAAGTCTCACTATAGATGACAAGGGGCCGCTTGCACCGAGAGTAATGTTGAGTCCAACTCTCGGGAGGCTACCTAAAAGGAGTGCTGGGGAGACCCTCGGGGAAACCCACCTCACTGCCGCTGAGCATGTGAAGAGTAGGCTCGGGATGGTTCATCTCGCAAAAGGACTTTGCACCACAGACGAACTCGATAAGGATGGATCACACCTGGCAACAGACACGGCAACGGACACCCATCCCGAGATCAATCCACGGATCTCCCTACTGGACAACTCCGATATCGGCTTATCGCTTGATGCTAAAGGGAATAATGATGGGACGGATGCACTGTTTGCCTACATCTGAGGGGAACCAATGATTGGGGTGTTCAGAACTGAAGAATCCCCCCTCACAATTGAACATGACTATATTCCCCAAAATTACCAGGCACTCAGGCACATCTCACGCATCACTCGATCTCGATTAACCGGCAGATTCGCCTTCTCCCACACGACTTATATCCGAGCAAAGACCTCCATCTCGCAGAGGCTTGCTCACGAAAAGGAAGACGTCAAGGAGAAACAATCACTCGACGACTTGCTCCCCGATAAATACAAAGAGTATCGGAGCATGTTCGAGAAAGTGGCATCGGAGAGATTCCCCGAATCCAGACCGTGGGATCATGCGATCAAACTTAAACCCGACTTCATACCAAAAGACTGTAAAGTCTACCCCATTACCCCAGCGGAACAGAAAAAATTGGACGAATTTATCGATGACAACCTAAGAAAGGGATACATCACCCCATCTAAGTCGCCCATGGCATCACCGTTCTTCTTCGTAGCAAAGAAAGACTCTGACGCACTCCGACCCTGCCAAGATTACCGATATTTAAACGAAGGAACCATCAAGAACTCCTACCCCCTTCCATTGATCAGTGATCTACTCGATAAGCTGAAAGGGGCGAAATGGTTCACTAAGTTGGACATCAGATGGGGATACCACAACGTCCAAATAAAGAAGGGAGACGAGTGGAAGGCAGCCTTCAAAACCAACAAAGGGCTGTTCGAGCCCAAAGTCATGTTTTTCGGCCTCTGTAATTCCCCAGCAACTTTCCAGGCAATGATGAATGACATCTTCTGAGATATGCTGAACGAGGGGTGGCTGGTAATCTACATGGACAATATTCTCATCTTCTCCAAAGACAAGAAAGAACATGAGGAGAGGACAAAGAGGGTCCTAGCAAGGCTAAGGGAAAACGACCTGTACCTGAAACCCGAGAAATCTAGATTCGATGTACAGGAGGTCGAGTTCCTCGGACTGATTCTGCGACCAAACCAGCTAGCCATGGACCTGACTAAGCTAAGCAGAATAAAGGACTGGCCACCCCCAACAAATGTAAAGGGGGTTAGATCGTTCCTAGGCTTCGGGAACTTCTATAGGAGATTCATCGGCAACTTTGCCACAATTACTAAGCCACTCAACGACTTAACAAGGAAGGACCAGCCCTTCAGCTGGACAGACGAGTGCCAAGGGGCATTCGACTCACTAAAAAAGAAATTCTCTGAGGCGCCAGTATTGCTGATGCCTGATGCAGGGAAACCATTTGTAATCGAAAGCGATGCCTCCAAGTACGCGACAGGCACCATCTTAAAACAAACTGACACCAACGGAGATTGGCACCCTTGCAGATATATCTCCCATTCCCTGACAGCAACCGAACAAAACTATGAGATCTACGATTGGGAGCTGTTAGGAATAATACGAGCGCTGGAAACCTGGAGACACTATCTCCAGGGATCCGAACACCCAACAACGATCCTATCGGATCACAAGAACCTAATGTACTTCAGGGTAGCACGGAAACTAAATCAGCATCAGGCTAGGTGGAGCCTCTTCCTATCACAATTTAACCTGCAATTGGTGCATGTCCTGGGGAAGATGATGATCCAATCTGATGCCCTATCACGGCGAGGAGATCACATACCCGATATCAACAATGACAATGATGACATCACCTTACTGAAGGACGAGATCTTCACACGGACAATTGACACCGAACTAAAGGAAGTACTGGCAGAAAGCATGATGCAAGATGACTTACTAAAGGAGATAGTAAGGGCCATCAAGGAAGGAGGAACGCCACCGATCAAGTCGGCGGTAGAAGACTGGAAAATGGAAGATGATGGGACGGTCTTTTTCAAAGATCGATGCTACATCCCAGATGACAAAGAACTAAGGAGAGGGATCATGGAAAAGTACCATGATAACATACTTACAGGACACCCTGGCCAATTTCAGACCCTAGAATTAGTATGGAGGGACTATTGGTGGCCAGGAATGACCATTTTCATCTGGAATTACGTCGATGGCTGCACCACCTGCCAACAGATGAAGGTGAATACACACCCGACAACACCAGGATTATCTCCGATCAAATCTAGTGCCACTCGACCATTCGCACTGGTGACAATGGACTTTATCATGGATCTCCCGATAAGTGATGGATGTGACACCATCATGGTCGTGGTAGACCATGGTCTTACTAAGGGGGTAATTTTCATCCCCTGTAACAAAAGCGTCGACGCATTAGGGGTGGCCAATCTCTATCTGCACAATGTGTTCAGGAGATTCGGCCTCCCAGATAAGATTATATCCAACTGAGACCCGCGCTTCACCTCAAACATGTTTCAAGAACTGGGGAGACTCCTGGGAATAAGGCTAGCAATGAGCATGGCTTACCACCCACAGACCGATGGGGAAACAGAGAGGGTAAATCAGGAACTCGAGATCTACCTCCGAATCTTTTGTGCAAACAAACCTTCGCAATGGAAAAGCCACCTCACCACCGCCAAATTCACACACAACCAGAAGCATCACTCGGCTATTAAAAACACCCCATTTTATGTAATGATGGGAGCACACCCTAGGGCTATCCCCACAACTTATCAGAAAACGAACGTGCCGGCTACTGAACAGAGGATAGCTGAACTGGAAAACATACGGCAGGAAGCCCTGGCGGCCCACGAACTCTCCCGACAAGTAATGATCAGGCAAAATGGATGAGGATTCCGTCCATTCACGGTGGGAGAAAAAGTCTGGCTCGACTCAAAAAACCTGAAGCTAGGATACCCGACCAGAAAGCTCGCCCCTAGATGCGAGGGACCCTTCCCCATCACATGGGTAATCTCATCCCATGCCTATGAATTAGGGCTCCCCTCTCAGTGGAGAATTCACCCCGTATTCCACGCCTCGCTTCTCTCATGTTTCAAGGAGAATGAGACTCACAGACCAAACTTTCTTTCTCCGCCACCTGATCTAATCGAGGGGGAGCTAGAACACGAGGTTGAAGCTATTTTGGCTCACAGAGGGATAGGCAGAAGAATTCGATTCCTGGTAAAATGGAAGGGATACAGCATGGCAGAAAACACCTGGGAACCAGCAGCTCATTTAAAGAACACCACTGAAATACTTGACGAATACAAATCCATGCACAACCTCCCTTCAACATGAGTCATCCTCTTCATCTTTTCATGACCGCCACACCCGACCCTGACCCTGTCAGGACATTCGAACTGATCCTGAGCTTCGTCCGAGACACGGATGACATTCAAAATGAAGAGAGGTTGCTCGCCGTAACCCAAGACCGCGCGCTGCAGCACGGAACTGTTCGGAATCTCTTCAAGACCTACCAGGCTATCTCCACCCTTGAATGCGTGTTTCAGCGACTAACAGAAGAAGCATACTATCTAGAGATACTCCCGCTCATGAGAAGCCTGGACGAGCAGGCCCTGCATTACAGACCGGAAGAGTGGGTCCCCACTCCTCAACGAATTTTTATTATAGAGCTGCTAAGTGACAAAGAAGACGAAGCGCCCAAAGAAACATGACCACCACCACACCCTCCTCTCCCCCCACGAACCTCACAACCCTCTCCATGACGAGCGCCCACCCCATATCCCAACCACCCTGCCGCCGAACACGCGCCTGCACCTTCGTGGATGCGTAACTCAGTCTGTTTCACCTGTGCACAAGTTGGACATTTTTCTTCACACTGCCCCAAATACCAATGCCCCCACTGTCGACAGTGGCGACCTGAGCACTCTGTGCTCTTCTGTCCAAACAATCCAACATGTGACGTCCTGCCACATCATCGCACTACTTAAAAAGCAAACCACCATGATCTACAACATCTATGTCATCATCTCTCTCGGCGCCATCTTTGGCGCGTCAATTTTTCTTATGATGCTCTGCTACATACTCATTTTATTTAAAATCGTCTCTGCCCCTCGTCTCCCACAACTCTCTACCTTCGTCACCGGCACCTCAGTGCGCTTCGCTGGGGGAGACGACATTGAACTACTGACCCGGGTCTACACCCACGACACCCCAACCCCTACATCATTCGGCACGTTCACCACGACAGCCAACAATACAACGTCTTTTGACCTGATGTGGACAATTAGGACTTAGTTTCGGTTGGAACTCAAAACATTGAGGAGGGGCTAATGTTACGAAGAAGCATGGGGAGAATCAAATTCTTGTTGTCCTTATTGTTCTACATTGCGTACGTCTCACGCTATTGTTCTTTGCTTTATTGTCTCGCGACTACGAGCCTTTAATCTTACAACTCCATCATCCCACCTTATTGTAGTGTACACCGTGGATGCCTCTTGCTATTGTCTTTTCACCGTTATTGTCTTTATTGTTCTCATAGCATGACTCCTCATCTACGATCTACAATTGTAACTATTTAAATGATAAATACAGGACTGGTCGAGCTTAGCTTGACCTAGTCTTTCTTACGCTTCTAACAAGCTATGATCTAAGTCTCTTGCTCAAACTGTTGCTTACAAGCATCGGTGATCAGAACCTCTGCTGAACGTCGTCACCTATGAGCGTCGACTTACATTTGATTTAGGAGCTTTGACTATAACAATGCATCATGCTGGTGCACTCTCCTTTCTGGAGCTACCGATGCTGAGGTCATAGGCAAAGGAACTGGGGAGTCTTGGGAGAGTGGGGTGACGAGCAAAGGGGAGAGTGAGCAGAGTGATGAGAGTGCCAGTGCAGACAAAGGTGCAAGTGCACGCAACACGGCAACATGTGTATGTCAAAGTGCCACCACTGAGTGGCGTTGGCGCCACCTCCGACGCTAATAGCAGACCGGTAAGTTTCTTTGGATATGCTTCAAACTCACTAAATGGTTCCCCTTTTCTACTCTAGTGTGATAACTGCTGCCGCATGGGCCAACCGGCTAGGTGCATCTCTGTCAATGGAAAATGGTGCACCCCACGCGCAAAGGGTAAGAGAAAGTGTGAATGGATGAGGCGCACCATCGCACAGCTGTGCACAACTTCTAGAGGCAGGAAAGTGGCTACTGGGCACTCTGGTGTGTCTTTTTATCATCCTCCTTCCATGCTGCACTAACTATTTTAAAGGCATGTCGCAAACTGACAAAGGCAATGAGAGTGATGCAGGGCTCATCAGCCTTTCGAAAGAGCACACATCGAAGTGCCGCAAAGTCGAAAACGTGCCCCCTCCCCTGTTGCAAGTGTGCCCAAGGCCGCGCCACCTTACCATTCACCAGGCAAGTGCACACATGCAATCCTCGTGCCAAACCAGATTGGGAAACACCTCAGGGGACGCAGTCTACCAAGGCCAGGATGTTGAGGTGCTCAACTTAGTGCAATGCCGCTCAGTGGTTGCAGTCTTGGGCACTATGCATGATCACCTTAAAGAAGACATCCAAAGGTCACTCGTCGAGTTAGAGGTCACTAAGAGCCAGTTGCGCAGTGCAGAGCAAGCAGAGGTGGATGCAAAGGCGAAACTGGATGCAGCCTCGGAGTGCTTGGAGTTCCTGGAGTCCAATGAATAGCCACTTGCCTGTATAAGTTTTAGATAGTGTGTCAATCAATCTCTCTGTTGTGCCTGTGATACACATGATGCGCTCTGAAGCGGTGCAATGTGCGCACCTTGTGCCAACCTGTGCACATGCTTCCATGGTGCCATAAAACAAAAGCTGTAAGTCCAAATAATATATGTGAGGGAAAAGAGATAAGATAAGCAATGTTCGAGCAAGAAATGCCAAGCGCACAAAAACGTGCACCAGTGCAAAAATGTGCAAATGCAAAGGGGTGTGGAAAAATCGTCCAACCATCACTTTCCTCCTCCCAACTGAGATATTGACCATGTCCAACGATAAAAGAGTAAGAGATAAAATGAAGCGCACGCTATATGACAAAGTCTAAAAAATGGGAAAGGCTCAGTAGATCATCATGGCCAGTAAAACCCATGGGTTGTGCAATCATGGAACATGTCCAGGTGCGACTTCGCGAATAGGAAAAAGGTAACATAAAAAAATGAAAGAAAGCAAAGCATACGTATAAAAAGGTGAAGTATCCATAGTGGTGTGTGCAGAGCGCTAGTTGCGCACCTCATTGGCACTTTCTTCATCCTCAGCGCTATCTCCTTGCGCTTCTTCTTCGTCAACTACTTCTTCATCTTCTGTGTCCACTACTATGGACTCTTCCATCTCCCTCAATCGTGTTGTGGTTATATCGAGTGCTATGTCAGGAAGCACAATGGACTTGCACGCATGGTATGGCAGAAGGTGGAACGTGGCTACTGGCCTGTCAAATACCATCCCATTGAGCTCACAAATGATATATGTGCTGCCCTGATTGCGCGACACTATAACTAGAGGACCGAGATAACGTGCACACATTTTGTGATTAAGGCTCTTCTCGATTGCTGTGTTGCACATAAGGACTAAATTGCCACGCTGGAAGTCAAAACTGCGGATGGTTTTTGAGTGCACTTTCTCAAAATGGAGTGCTGCTTTGCGCTTTTCTGCATAGATGTGGGAATGAATGTGCGCTAAGTCTTCTGGACGCTTTTGCAATGCATGCGCATGCCGTGCGATCAAGTCTGTAGTGGAGAGTATAGAGTCTGGGGGTGGGTTAAGGTATGTCACTTCAATGATATCGAGAGGGATTAGAGGCTGCACACCTGTCACAATGAAGTATGGTGAGACACCAAGGCACTTCCGAACTGTGATGCGCTCCACCCAAAAGACTGAGTACAGTGCACTGAACCACTTTGATTCTACTCCATCTGTGGCTTTGATAAGTGCTTGATGCACGTTGAAATGTGTGTGCTCAACAATTCCATTAGTGTGCGAGTTATAGCCAGATATGCGGATGTGATTGATATGGTAGTGCTTACTGAGATAGGCTAACGCTTTGATGAATGGCTTGCCGTTATCAGTAACTATCTCACACAATGCGCCCCATCTGCAGATGAGGTCTTGAAACATCCAATCGCCAAGTGCGCTCACATTTTCTTTAGGGAGCCCGCAGAATTCTGGCCAAGTCACAAGTGAGCAATGCCCTTGGACAATATAGCGCTGCCCTGCTGATACTGGTAGGTGCATTGTATCAATGTAAACTTTACTGAAGAGAGGCGCAGGCATTGCGACGACTGGCGGTATTAGAACCTTCTGCATTTGCTGGATCTGGCAAATATGACAAGTGCACATGAACCAAATGATGTCATCCATAACGTGTGGCCACCAAAAGTGCTCGAGCAATGTGGAGCACATTGCATAAAAGCGCTTGTGTCCAATGTTGTCATGGATGGCACACAATATCGGTAAGTGTCTAGACTGCCAAATAACAAGCTGGTGAGTGCCATGCACATTGCACTTCCATAGGCGTGTCTTGTCTTTGAAAAATGCGCTCGCATAGTGCATGAGCGTGCTGTACTCGGAACCTGTGAAGTCGCTAGGGCGTGTTAGGGTATCCATCCAAATCCACACCAAATCTAACTTCTTATCCTCTGCATCTGCAGTTGCGCTCCTCAGAACTTGGCTATAGTCATCATCATAAATAAGCGCACTATTGCATGCATTTTGCACATTTGCGCTTGGCTCTGGCTGCATTAGTGTGAGTGCTTGCATGTCAAAGGACTGTGAAATGGGATGTATCGCATGCATAAAGCCATGTAGTGCATCAATCCAATCCTCAAACTCTTCATCCTCTTCTCCTTCTAAGTCCTCTGGCTGCTTTGGCTGATGTGAAAGCCCATCTGGACCATGCACTGCTCCCCTAATGTGTACGAGTGTAAAGTGGAATGTAAGGATTGAGACAATCCACTGGTTAATGCTAGCGGATGGTTGGATATTGGGGTTTTGTAGCATGCTCTTGATATAGTGTGTGTCAGTCTCCACAATTAAGTTGCGCACACCTATAATATAAAAATGCAAACTGTGCAGCACATGGTAAAGCCCATAGATCTCTAGCTTCAGTTGCAAAAAGTGTGCTTCTCTGTCATTGAGTGTAATTGAGCCGAACTGGTTGTAAATGTGTGTTTTTGCATCTGCACTCTTTTGCTGGCAAAGGTAAAAGCCAACTGCTATCTGGGAAGTGTTGACTGCAAGGATAACAGGGAGTTCTGAGAAATAATCAATTGGTTGTAGTGCAGGACACTCTAGTACCACTTGCTTGATGTCATTTTGCGCTGCTATCTGCTCTGGGCCCCATTCAAATGGGGTGTCCTTGCATGTAAGCCTTGTGAGTGCGTTAACATGGTGCACATAATTGCGGATATAAATGCGCATTAAACCGACTGTTCCCAAGAATGTGCGCACTTCTGAAAGCATGTGGCACATGCCCCAATTGCAGATAACATCTACCTTGTTGCATTCGGGTTTTCTACCTTCTGGTGTGCAGTAATGGCCAAGGATGATGAAGTTCTCAGTGCACAGTGTGGATTTCATCCCAGAGGAAGTGCCACCACTATATTTCATGCGCTGCACAATGCGATTCATGTTCTGGAAGTGCTCCCACACAAAGCACCTTATGCCAGGGTTTGCAGTGAGTGCTTCGCATGATCTGTCTGGTAAAATGTAGCGCTTCGAAGGCCCCTTGACTGGGACGTCATCGATATAGGGAACGGTGTAATCTGGAATCTCTGGCTGCAGAATATAGCACACATCATCATGGAAGATTGGTACCGAGTTTGTCCAACCCATTGGCAATGTAACAAGGTGCATTGCACCATATAGCATCTGGAATGTTGTAAGGTCACGCAATGATTCTTTGATTAAGTGCTTGTCATATCCCACATATAGATCAAGGATGGCGCCGCATGCATGCCCCACAAACTGCTCTGCGAGGTGCTCAGGTGTAGGGGTGATGCTGGAGTGTTTAATGGTAATGCAATTAAGTGGCTCGAGGCTATGTATAATGCTCAGCGCTTTTCCATTTTTCTTGAGTGTGCAGAACCAGTGCAATCTATATGCTGAATTTGAGCACTCATAAATGCCTGAGTCTATCTTCTTCCAGATAATAGCGCAAACTTCATCGTATATGCCTGGTGGAATGGGGATGTTGCACTCTATCCAAGGGGTGTGCGGAATAACTGGGATTTCTACTGGGGGGAAGAATGCGGTCTTGAAGTTGCTGTGCTCCTCATCGCTCCATGCAAAGGCTTCATTCTGCAAAGACATCAAGTGGTGCAAAACCCTGATCTCCTCTGGCAATAAGAAGTTGGTGTGGTGCTTTTGGAGCACTTGCATATGCTCTTCAGTATAGTGCCTGGTCGGGGTAAATGGTGGTGGGTTTGGTAAAAGCACAGGAAGCGCTGCTAGTAGATCACCTATAATGTTGCGCTCGATGTGGAATTCATTTGGGACAGGCACAATAACTGGTTTGACTTTTCTAGCAACCAGTTTATATTTCATCTTGGTTACTATGCCCTTTTGCAGTGTGCACACCGCTAAATCGATAATAGTTGCACGCGCATGTGCGCTTTCCAGAAATGTGGCTGGAATAAATGCCACGGGGTCAATCGAGTTTAAGAGTGCCTGTGCATGACTGTTGGTACACTGAGATAGGTAGAGTTGAGAGATAATAGAGGTTGAAGGAATGGAAGCAGAAAATGGAATAAGCGCAAACATGGAAACATCACAAGATTGGGTATCAGAGTCGAATGTTATGATAGTGGCAGCTTCTCCTTGGTCTGCAATCAATTCCTTGAAGCCTGGCAAAAATTTCTTTGTGGGTTATGCTGAATAGCAAAGTGTGGTGTTGCTGGAGCTGGTAAGAAGTGGCGCAGCTTTCCTCTAGGCTTTGTTGGAATGGTGGAGATGGCACCTGTGTTCGGATCGCAGATAGTAATCATTTGCGCTTCGTCCGCAAAGTTGCGCATGATGGAGCACATTAACACGTCGAAGGGGCGCCCTAACAGAATATCGTAAGCAGGTGAATGGATAACGTGAACTTGCACATAGACAATGATATCCCCAATGCGCGCAGAAATGTTGCATGCAAGCCCAAGCGACTCATCTACCTCTCCATTGGCTGATTGCATGTATAAACGAATGCGCAGGTCGTACTGAAGCCCAAGACGATGGCAGACCGCTTCTGACATTGCAATAATTTGTGAACCCGGATCTAAGATAGCTTCAAAGTACTCTTGGTTGTTGATCAATAAATCAATGGAGCGAAGCGCATGCGACTCTTTAGCAACCTTCAAAACATCAGGGTTTTCAATTTCGCCTGGCTGGAGATGGGTAAGGTACTGTTCAAATGGATCCTGCAAAACAATAGGAAGTGGCACTGCAATTGCCACGCTAACTGGAGGTGTCGCATTAAGCGCTTTATCTTCCACAAAAGGTGCGTGTGCATTGCAGTGCACAAATGGCATAACACTCGCAAGGTTGGTAGCTACCACTTCTGCACTGGTAGCTGCAATGCACTTTGGAATAACTTGTTCTCTATGGCACTGTCTGAGATTGGGCAAAAGGGATAGGAGCTCTTCATGCAAAACCATAATGGAGGGTGCCTTCATGGTGTGTGCATATATGTCATCGACAATCTGTGGGTTCTGGATGGGAACGACAGTGCAGTATAATGGCTCTTTGCCTTTGGAAGTGTTAGCTGGTATGTCTGGTTTATCTGCTGCTGTGGGCACAAAACGTGCTTCAGGAATGTTGGAGTAGGGATGCATGGGCATCTCATCAGGTGCCTCAGTTGCACTCACAGCGGGTTGCAAAGCTGGTGACTTGATACTGTCGGCGGGTGCAATGTCTGTGGTTGTGGAATGCATGCTCTCTTGATTGGATGTATTGCATGGTGCGCGCCACAGAATTTCGATGCTGTTGAAGACTTGCCTCTTCCAAAGCACCATCAACTCCCACTTGAGTGCATCGATGCACTCTTCCTTCATTAGTTGCGCATTTGGTGCACTTTGCATATAATCTGCTGCAGGCACTGAAGTGGCAATGTACATCGACTGTAAAGGTGCTGCTGGAGCTGGATGAGGCGCTATATTGTAGATGAGTTGTGAGTTGGTATTAGATGAAAGTCGACCAGTGGCAATCTGCCCTGGGTTGTGCTTATGCCATTCCTCGATGCGCTCGCCCAAGAAGTTGCCTGGAATAGAATGTGGCACGAATGCACCACCTGGGAGTATGATGCACCCTTCCACATTTCGCCTACACTTTCCTTTGCTAATAAGGCACTCAATTGAGGCACACTCAGGGATATAGTGCCCTGTCTGACCGCAACCATTGCACTTGTCGTTGTTCGAGCGAGGCGCGCTATTTCTGCCATCTCTGTGCAATGCACTCAATGCGGTAACTATCATCTGTGTCATGCGCTCGAATAGGACTGAGATGTCTTATGCTTTGACTGTGGGTGTGCTAGGTTGTGGACTTTTACTATATGGGAAAACTGTATGTTTCATTATTTATCATTTCTCATTTATTTTTGATCTACAAAGTCCTCATTGTATGATATATTGCCTCATGTTTTACACATGTTCTTATTTCCTTTTTAGCACTATCTCTTTATTTTGTATATAGACTTGTATTAGTTAGTTAGAACAACAGAAGAACAATGGGGAACAGCACAAGTTACCCTCTCGCTATCGACAGATTTAAAAATCATTCTCTTTAGTCTTATCTTCGCATCACATCTCTAAGTTCTGCGAAATATTGCGAACTTCTTCTAAACTATTGTATTCGCTCTCCGTTTTATCACCATTCGACAAACACTTCACATTCATTAAACTCACCCTTCGACACACCTCAAACCCCTTCAAACTTATTCGAACTTATTTGGACTACTTTGCACAACTTTGAACCTCTTTGAACCTACTTCGAACTACTTTCGCATGACTTTGAACTGATTTCGAACTCTTTCAAGCACCTTCGTACACTTATACAGACTATTCGCCACAGCCCTTATTATTTTGCATCACTAAACATTACGCTTTGGTCTCAGCGGTGATATTTAGTACCACCTCACACCCTTCCTCTGGCCTGTGTTATACCATCCGAAGCCATTAGTAGGTTTTGTTTGGGTTTCCAGGTTGAGTATCATCAGTGGTCAATGTGGTAACTATTGTCTGTGTCATGCACTTGAATAGGACTGAGATGTCTTCTGCTTTGACTGTGGGCATGCTAGGTTGTGGCTGGGAAATGGGTGCACTGGGTGCTGAGTAGGGTGCATACATATCGGGGTTTTGCACTGTGAGCCCAGTAAGTGGCTGGAAATAGCATGCTGGGCCTTCAAAGATAAAGTTGATCACATTGCATATTGCATCTAATGAGTATGGGACATTTGCAGGCTGATTCGGTACCACAATCGCAAGGCAGCTTAAAATGTGCTCGAGCTGGTCTGGTTGAAACACCCTAACGAACATGCAGCTTTGGTCATAGCATGCCAATATGCCTTGCGCAACTAAGTATTCGCTAATGTTGAAAAATGTGCAATAATAGCATGCAATTTCTTCTGCAGTTATGAGGCCAATGCATGTGGTCTCACCAATAAGCTTGTCTAGGTCACTAATACTCCATTTACTGCCATCCCTAGAGCTGGGATAAAGCTTTTGGACAGCGTCTTTGAATGCGCCATAGTTGTGCATCGTGCTATACTCCAGTAGCAGTTTCCAAGTGTCCACAGTGTCGCTGTCCAAATAGTGCACAGTGTGGAACTTTTTATCAGTCTCATTGGTGACGTTACAATCACAGAGGAGTTGTGCAAGCTCCTCAAAGTACTTCTGGAGTCCGTGCAGTTTTGCGGGGTCAAAACACGGTGCATTTTGGTTAGATGCAGATGGCATATGCATGGTAGCCATTGTAGGTGAAATAAGGTGTATAGAGTTAAGATCTGGTAAAAGCGTAGCAAAATTTGAAGGCAGGGAAGAATGCAGTGTTGTGGATGGAGTTAGGGTAGATAGGGATGATTCAGGAGAAGGTGGGGGTAAAGACAGCATGGATGAGTGATGCATGTTGTTTAGGAAGAGTGATTTGAATACTGGTATTTCCCCAAGCTGGAGCGCAGTTGCTAACAGCTTGGAATGGAGAGTGCGAAGGTAGTTAATGTTGAATCGAAGGGCAAGCCGATGGAGGTCTAAATAAAGTCTGATAAACAGAAACCCCTTGTGGTGGGCTCCAGAAATGATGTATTCAGTTGGTACTCAGTGCAGAGTCTCAACGGAAGGGGTGAACACTAAACCTACAACTGCAGGCATGCTCGGGGTGAGGGGTGGGTTTGCTTAGAGGGCCTTGGATCATCCTTTGGGGTGCAGAGACTATGAAGAGGCTGGTACAGTGGTTTTCAATGTGCGCACTAGTTGTGTACACTCAAGGGAAGATATGTGCAATAGTGGAAAAGTGCACAATGCAAAGGGGCAAAAATGTGCAGTGTGGAAAAACATGCAATGGGAGCGCAAAAGTGTGCAACAATGAGGAAGATGAAAGTGGGAGGTGTAGTGGGATGGAGACGATACTGGGATGTGCTGTGAAGGTGGTGCACAGGTTGGGGGTGCAAACAGAATGAGAGCACAATGAGCAGAAAAGGTGCAAATGGTGCGCAAATGTGGCTATACAAATAAATGTGCAAATGGTGTGCAAATGTGGCTATATGAAGGGCACACTGCAATAGTGCACAAACGAGGATGAAGGATGCAATGCAGGGATGAAATGCAGCAATATGACAAGGGGACACAAACAATATGCAAACATGGCTATATGAAGGGTGCACTACAAAGGCGCATGGACTGGATGCTGGTGCACAGACTATGTGCAATGCTGACTGAGCTGTAAACTATGAGGGAGGGAAAGATCCTTTGGATTCTCTATCTGTCCACCTACTATGTACAAATGGCTTATGTGATAAAAACAGTAAAATAAAGTGTAAAAATAGAAAGTGCCATGCGCTACCCACAAGTGCATTCATTCACCCATCTAAACCTGACCGCACTATGCCGCTGCCTCAGCCAATAAGATTTGTGCATGCTATAGCCCAATACCCAACTGTTCCAGTGTGATGCACTATTTTTGGTGTGCTCTAGGTCCCCTGCACTCTTCCCAATTAATCCACTTCGGTGTTATGTGTTGTGTGCCACACCTTAGTAATAATGATGTGATTGACCTGTGCCAGTTACCAGATAAGGCAATGCTGATTGGAAATGCAGAAGAACTATAAGGAGATGCTGTGTGAGGCCAAATAGCACCAAAGTGCCAGGATTACATGAAAGCACTCAAGTGCACACAGTCCAATGCCAAATAGGTGCAAAGCACCCACATTATGTGAGAATGTGCAGTTTGCTCATGTTGGAATTGTGGTGCACCTCGAGTAAATGCACCAGTAAGCTGGAAGCCATGATGCGCAGCACAACTGGTATGGTGTATTGTTGTGTGTGTGATAGGAATTGTGCAATTAGTGCACAGCAGAGAATGTGAGTTGCAGGTAAAGCATAAAAATGGTGCACAATAACTGTGAAAGGCAGGTAAGGAGTGTGGGGGGGGTGCGTGGAGGCGGTTTGAAGTGTAACAGGGTGCATTTAGGGCACATGACAGCAGGCAGCTATAGGGGAACCAAAAGCGCAGTAGAAATGTAAAAGGTGCACAAAAGCGCACCTAAATGGTCAAAGGCATGCGAAAGCACACAAATGTGCACAAGTGCGCATGGAAGTGCACAATGGCGCACAAAAGTGCACAGAGGTGCACTGGAGCGCATGGGAGCACACTGGAGTGCAGTGGAGCACAATGGATCACATGGGAGTGCAGAAAGTGGACAAAGGCACACAGAAGTGCACAGGAGCACACTTGGGCATGTGAAAGTGCATGAAGGCACACAAAAGTGCACTGTGCAAAGTGAGTAGAAGATGTCCAAGCAGTGCGCGCAATCACAAAAAATGCTATAGTACAAGTGCAGGGTGATAGGGAGCTGTATCAGTGCTCTAATGTGCTCCCATGCATGCCAATGCACTCCAGTGCACTTCTGCATGCTTTTGACTGCTTAGGTGCACTTTTGTGCACCTTTTACATTTCTACTGCACCTTTGTATCCCCCTTAGCTGCCTTCTATTGTGCACTCTAAATGCGCCTTGTTATGCTTCAAACCACCTCCATGCACCTCCCACACTCCTTATCTGCCTTTCACAGTTATTGTGCACTCAATGCACCTTTATATGCTCCTTTTACACTTTAACTGCAACTCACATTCTTTGCTGTACACTCATTGTAACACAACAATCCACCACCACACCAATTGTGCTGCGCATCATGGCTTCCAGCATACTGGGGCACTTATTCAAGGTGCACTGTGATTCCAGCATGAGTGAACTGCACATTCTCACATAATGTGGGTGCTTTGCACCTATTTGGCATTGGACTGTGCACACTTGAGCGCTTTCATGTAATCCTGGTGCTTTGGTGCTATTTGGCCTCACACAGCATCTCCTTATAGTTCTTCCACATTTCCAATCAGCATCACCTTATCTGGTAACTGGCACAGGTCAATCACATCATTATTACTAAGGCACAGCATGCAGCACATAACATCAAAGCAGATTAATTGGGAAGAGCACATGGGACCTAAAGTGCACCAAAAATAGAGCATCACACTGGAACAGTTGGATATTGGGCTATAGCATGCGCAAATCTTATTGGCTAAGGCAGTAGCATAGTGTGGTCAGATTTAGATGGGCAGATGGATGTACTTGTGGGTAGCGCATGGCACTTTCTATTTTTATACTTTATTTTATCATTTTTTTTATCATATAAGCCATTTGTACATAGTAGGTGGACAGATAGAGAATCCAGAGGATCTTTTTCCCCCTCATAGTTCATAGCTCATCCAGCATTGCAAAAAGCATCCAGTCCATGCGTCTTTGTAGTGCACCCTTCATATAGCTGCATTTGCATATCATTTGTGTCCCCTCATCGTATTGCTGCATTTTCATTGCATTCTTTGTCTTTGTTTCTGCACTCCTGCAGTGTGCCCTTTGTATAGCTGCATTTGTGCACTGTTTGCACATTTTACTGTATAGCCACATTTTGTGCACCATTTGTGCATTTTCCCACCAGTTGCACTTGCATCCTATGTGCATCCCTAGCCTGTGCATCACCCTTGCAGCACATCCCAGTGCTGTACTTGACCCACCAACCCTCCTGCTTTCATCTCCCTCATCATCGTTGTGCATTTTTGCACTCCCATTGCGCATTTTTGCCCCTTTGCATTGCACACTTTTTTGCCATTGCACATACCTCCCTTTTTGCGTACACAACTAGTGTGCATATCGAAAACCATCATACCAGCCTCTTTGTAGTCTCAGCACCTTGAAGGATGATCTGAGGCCCTCTAAGTGAACCCCCTTACCCCGAGCATGCCTGCAGAAGTAGGTTTAGTGTTCACCCCTTCTGTTGAGACTCTGCACCAAGTACCAACTGAACACATCAACAGTTAGGAAGTGAGTCAAAAGATTCCTTGGAGAAGACATCCTCGAAGTTATGCAGGTGAGGAAGTGCTGAGTCAGTGAAGGACTTGGGTGCACTGTTTTTGTGGAAGGCCTCCATGAGGTGCTAGGAGATGTTCAAGGTGGCATGCGCCTCATGCAAAGGGTTAATAGCAGTGTAGAAAATTTGGTCACCTTCCTCAATCTCCTCCACCTCCTCCACATCAGAATCAGAATCAGGTGCAAGATCTAAAATGTCTTCCAACTCCACATCATCTATAGGCATTGGACCAGCACAACACTTTCAAGTGCATTGTAAGAGTACCTTTCACTCTCAATGTTCCTGTCTGCCTTCAGTGAAGCAAGTATGGCAACAAGAGGGACAACAACTCATCATGACTTTACCTGTCACCTAGTCAACCTCAGGATTAAGTTCATGAAGCCATGGGTAGCCCAAAATTGCCTCATGCTTTCCCAGTTGGGTCACAGCAAAGAGAGCCTGTTTACTATGGTCCTTGTACTGGAGGACTAGGTCAACAACCTCCTGAATTGCCCCTGCTTCATTTGGGGAACCATCCACATTGTAGACAGGTATGGGGTCGAGATAGTGAGTGGCTATTGAGTTGTTTTTGTTGAACCAGGTGCAATTCAATGAAAAGGCCCATGGCACCCAAGTCCAGGAGAGCAGAGCTTGCCCCATATCTGTAGTCTACAGCTCAATCTTCAATTCTAGTGATCATTGGGAGGGGGTGGACACCACAATGTACTTGCATGGTAGGTTGCACTCCCAAGATTTTAATCTGGGTAGAGGAGAAGGGGGGGAAGAAGGGGTAGGTATGTCTTTAGCCACTTCAGGAGGGTCTGGAGAAGGAACAGTCATAGAATAAGATTCATCCTCTAGTGAGTCAACAGACAGAACTTCAAAGTGGTTATGGACAGGCAATGAGGGCATACTGTTCACTTGTTGCAGGTGGAAAAATCCTGTTCCTCCACCAGTGGTAGCCTGTTTGGCTGTGCATCCTCCATTATTACTGTTGAAATTAAATCCTGATGCATGCTGCATACATGAGGCCAAGCATGCAGCACACACATGTTACTGCGCTTACTGCGCATACATGTGGTAAACACATTCCTGAGTCATGTGACATCCTTACTATTATGTATATAAGGAGAACCTGTACTATAGAAGATATACGGTGTTCTTACCTCTGCTAAACCCTAGCTCTAAGACTAACTAAACCCCAGGTAGGTTATAAGGAATGTGTCGTCTCTTCCTCTGTGCAGCATATGTAGTCTGCTCCAACAGGTTATGGGCCCTGCTGGGCACGTCGCGAACGCGCCTTAACTGGCTGCGAACGACGTTGACTTCATTGTCTCCAAATTGTAACCTTGCGCTCTTCGTGAGCTGCATTGCGCTCTCTGTGAGCTGCATTTAAAAACCCAGGTTGACTAGGGTTAACCACTCTGAAGGAGTGTTTTTGCCTGAGATTATGGAACGTGTTTTCTTGAATAAGAGGACTGATTGAGTGCTTTTACCAGCTGCTACTATAACATCATGTCTTCAACTCTTGAAAAACTCGTACAAACTTTTGACGGCTCTAACTACATTCAATGGGCCGACTCAATGAAGGCGTGGCTCAGGTCTCAGGGCCTCTGGCAAATAACTAGCGGGATGGAACTAAAACCACCCCTGGCGCCTCCTTTGATGGCGACAAACGCTGCACTAGTAGCGGAAGCTAATGCCAAGCTCCAGACCTGGAACAATAAGAATGACCAGGCGATTGGTAGCCTAGTGCTCCACCTGGCCCCCTCTATTCGGCAGCGTGCCAACACCAAGGACACTGCTGAGGAGGTATGGGATCTCATCTGCACCGACTATGGTGTCGATGGCCCCTCCCAAGTCTTTGCGGACTTTAGGTCTGCAATCGCAATCAAAATTCCGGCTGCAAATCCTGCGCCAGAGATTGCCAAAATGGCTGATAAATTCGAGCGCCTTACGGCTGCCAATGTTGCCATCCCCGAATTAGTACAGGCAATGATTCTACTTGCTGCGATGCCACACAAGTATGATTCTCTATCTGCCACGGTCCTTAACATGACCGCTACTAGAGCCTTGACGTTTAAACATGTCAAGGACTCTATTGTCGCTGAAGCCTCATGGCGCACAGCAGTTGGAAAGCCCATTGGCCCACCTCAGGCCACCAAGCTTTCTGCTGTCAAGCGCAAAGGGGGAAACCCCAAATGGCAATCTCAAGGCAATAATGGAGAATCGTCCCGAAAGCATGGACGACATGGGGACAAAAAGACTAAAGAGGAAAAACCTAAAGAGAAACATTCCCACCTTGCCTCACAAGCCTTTACTACTATAAATGGTAATGGCACCATCATACCGCCGATGCCGCTCATCCAGCACATCGAGAAGCGTGAACATACTCCCACAAAGGATCCTCGCCGCCGACCGCCTGCACAGGCATATACGGGCGTGGCCTCTACCTCTCATTCGGTCTATACCGAATACCAGCAGGCTCAAGACACCCTCGAACAAATGAATCTCCCATGCAGTGCGAAAAATCTGCGACCGCTGGAAGAGCACCTAACAGTGCGAGAAGGTAAGAGGAGGAGGATTGAACCAGAACCAAGGATCATAGAGGTAGAAGACGATAGCGTCTCCCTTGGATCGGAACCTGCCATTTCTGATGAAGAAGTATGGAAAGCCGTCGACGAAATGCTTGTCGATGAACCGCTTGAAACAGGTACATATGATGAAAAGTCAGTCCTTTTCCTTGCCACAAGCACAAGAATTAACATTCCACTGATCACAGCAAACTTTTCATGTGAAATTTTACCGCTACTAAATGTATCATGGAACAATTTACATCTTAATATATGTGTTACGTGTGCAAATGGAAATTGTAAGAAAGGTGCCAACTGGATCATGGATTCAGGCGCATCAAAACACTTCACTGGTGAAATAAAAGATTTTGCTTCTTACGAGCCTTTACCGAGAAAGGACTCTACCCTGGTTCAAACAGCCACGGGTACTACTCATATAGTAGGGAAAGGAGCAGTCTTCATTAGACATCAGGTAGTATGTCATGGGAAGTCAGAGACGCGTGAAACACAATTATACCCCGTCTACTACATACCCGACTGTAATGCTCGATTACTGTCAATGGGTGTCTTTTTACAAGACGGAAGTGATGTGCGTGGTTCCTCCGCACACATTTCATTTTTCAAGCAAGGAAACCCAATTATGGATTGCGTCCCTCTTATGAAACGTGACACTATTTATTGGGCTCGGACTCATATATTGAGCACCAAGGGAATCAATGTCGCGACAATGTATGTTGCAGACTACTCGACTTGGCATAAGCGACTTGGACACCCATCCAAAGAGGCGCTAGGGAAGATGCCTAATAGCACCATTAAATTCCCAAGGAATTTAATTATTCCTAAAGACAAAATTATATGTCCAGGGTGTGCTGAAGGGAAAATGACCTCAAAATCTTTTCCCGAATCAGATTCACGCACAGAAAGACCCTTTGAATTAATACATTCCGATCTGAAGGAACTCCCAGTACTATCGTACCATAAACATAAATACTTTATTGTATTTCTGGATGACAAAACGTCACATATCTGGGTCCAATGCCTTAAAAAGAAATCTGATGCTGCTGTGGCCATCAGACAATTTCGGGCAGTGGCTTTGACACAGTATGGCGCTACAATCAAGCGCTGGCGTGTTGATCCAGGGGGGGAGTTCAAAGATCGTGAGCTACAAAATGTGCTCAAGGACTTTGGCATCAAAATAGAGATGTCTGCACCCCATGTTCACCAACAGAATGGGCGCACAGAGCGTGCCATAAGGACAATAATGGAAAAGTCGCAAACTCTGTGATTTACTGCATGTCTACCACAATCATGGTGGGAATTTTGCATTGAACATGCAACACACCTATACAACCGAACCCCGATAAGGCGCCTGAAATGGCTGACACTGGTTGAGGACCTGACAAAGGTCTGCCCAGATCTAAACGATCTGAAGGTTTTTGGTTGTGGTGCTTACGTCTACCTACCCAAGGAGAAGCGTCCAAACACATTGGCTCCTCGATCGGAGTTGATGACATACCTTGGATTAGAAGATGGCATTAAAGCATACCGTTTCATGCGACCTAGTGGCGCAATATTCATTGGTGCTACAGCACTATTTGATGAAACGTTGTTCCCATGCTGTCCCGGAGCTAAGACTCCTGCCAATACAGACCTTGGTGATTTTCCACCTCCAGAACCAGAAGATGATGACCACTCATCTGGAATGGATGGCGATGATTCTATACCACCACAAGATCCGCCCCTTCCTCCATCATCAGAAAATGATGATGATGATGTACCAAGTGAGCAAAAGGCACATGACGATGTGACAAATGCTCCTCCTCCGCTGCCTCCAGTAACCACTGAGGACTTTCGTCCAAGACGTGATGATCAACAGGAATGGCAGCAATTGCCCCGTCGATCAGGCAGGCAGAGGAACATCCCAAACCGTCCTGGCAATACCTATGGAGAGAAGCGACTCCCCTCTGACATAGAGAGAGACATTGCACGTGATCGATATTGGAAGAGATCTGTAGGTCAAGATTCAGATCATAACCGAACACGACCACAATCTCAACAGAAAGAACCGGTTGCTGGACCGAGTTCGGCACCCCACGAGAGTGTGCCCGATTCCAATGATCAAGAACATGATCACCCAATGGGGGAACCGGACGAAGCAGGTTATATTAAAAAGATAACCAAGGAAGGAGGAGATAAGCTTATTCGCTGGCTGTTGTCAAAAGCAGTCAAACCATCGAGCGAAATAAGCCAAGTTCCAAACCAATTTCACGATATTGCGCGCCTACCACGGCAGCAGCAACGTGAGTGGAAACAAGCTTGTCATGAAGAATTAGAGGCTCTTCGTAAGCGACAAGTCTATGACATCGTCGATCTTCCACATGATCGAAAAACGATCAAAAATAGATGGGTTTTCTCCATAAAATCGGATGGAAGAAAACGAGCCAGACTCGTGGCCAAAGGCTTTTCACAAGTCGAAGGTGTTGACTTTGATGAGATTTTCTCACCGGTAGTCCGCTACGAGACCGTACGCCTCATGTTTGCACTTGCATCTCTAGAAGGCATGTATATGACCGGCCTAGATGTAAAAACTGCATTTTTATATGGCAAACTAGATGAGGAGATCTATATGGATCAACCCGAGGGTTTCAGACTCGAGGGAAAAGAGCGCAAAGTATTGCGCTTACGCCGAGCATTGTATGGCCTTAAACAAGCCTCACTTGCATGGTGGAAAGAGCTAGAGGCATTTATGCGCACCATTGGGTTCGTGCACGCCAGCTCCGATGCCAGCATTTTCATACACAAGGATCCTAAAACAGGCAGCATTGTTATTGCACTCGTCTATGTTGATGATGGCTTGTTCATGGGGAAGAACAAGAAACTTGTGGATGAAAAGAAAAATGCTTGTCTAAAGCATTGGGAGTGCCGTAGTACTGAAAAAGTCACGGAATTCTTAGGCATGCGCGTCACCCAGACTGCAAGCAAAGTCAAACTCGATCAAACTGAATATCTCGCCAAAGTGCTTGAGAGATTCGAGATGACAAATGCCAAAGCGACCCCCACTCCACTTCCGACTGGTTACAAACCATCAGAAAACACAGCAACGCCCAATGCGATGCTTAGATCAAAATATCAGTCTGTGATCGGATCTTTATTGTATCTGATGCTCGGAACACGACCTGATATCGCTTATGCGGTAATCAAGATGTCGCAATTCTCGGCTAATCCTAGCCAAGAACATCTAGACAAAGTGATGTACATCATGCGCTATCTGGTGGGAACCCAGAAATATAACATTGTCTATGATGGTGAGAAGTCCGAGGGGCTACAGGCCTTCACAGATTCTGATTGGGCAGCTGACACTGTCAAACGCCGATCTACAACGGGTTACTTTGCTACTCTAGCAAGTGGCATTGTGTGCTGGCAGTCCCGTTTACAAAAAACTGTAACACTGTCATCCACAGAAGCCAAATATATGGCTCTCTCCGACACTTGTCGACAGATAGTGTGGATAGAGTCCTTATTCCAGGAACTTGGATATGTACTGAAGCGCATACCAATCTGCGCTGATAATCAGGGATACATCTTTATCGGATCAAATCCAGTTCAGGAAAGAAGGACCAAACATATAGACATTCGCTACCACTATACCCGCGAATGCATAGAAAATGACAAAGTCACAGTCGTTTTCATTCCTGGAAATGATAATCCAGCTGACATGTTCACAAAGAACCTTGGCGCTGTCTTATTCAGGAAATTTAGAGACTCTCTTGGAATTACTTTCAAGATTCAAACTTAGCTGCTTAGAGCGCTGTACAGTTTGAGGGGGGGTGTTGAAATTAAATCCTGATGCATGCTGCATACATGAGGCCAAGCATGCAGCACACACATGTTACTGCGCTTACTGCGCATACATGTGGTAAACACATTCCTGAGTCATGTGACATCCTTACTATTATGTATATAAGGAGAACCTGTACTATAGAAGATATACGGTGTTCTTACCTCTGCTAAACCCTAGCTCTAAGACTAACTAAACCCCAGGTAGGTTATAAGGAACGTGTCGTCTCTTCCTCTGTGCAGCGTATGTAGTCTGCTCCAACAATTACATTCCCACTTTTGGTTTGTCCATTACCCATGCAGAGACCAGTGGCTGCTTCATCTTTAGGTTCATCAAATCAAAGTGTTTCACTGTTTTTGACTGATTTTTGCCATTCTTATGATACCAGTCCAAATTTCAATGCGCTGGGTAAGCATTGCATTTTCCTTAATGGGTGCACTACATTATTTGATGGGTTCTTCTCATTAGCTTTGCGTTCGGATCCTTTATGTCAGTTCAATGTTACTGCAATGATACTGAAGCCATAAATGTTCACATACTTTTCTACTTCTTTCCAACCACCTTGCTTAGGTCACCTGCCACTTCCTGCAATCTTCTGACAACACCCTTCTGTGCTTCATCAAGTCTTTCTAAGCCTCTCTCATAATCCAAAGCCTTTTCCAGTGCCTCCAAAACCTGTTCTTCATTTACCAAATTTGCCTCATTGTTGAGCCATTTCTCTTCAAGTGATGATATTGACTTCTTCTTATGCAGCTAAGCCTAAAGCTTCTCTTTCTTAGCTTTGACCTGTCCCTGCAAGGTTTTCAACCCCTTTTTTAGGACCTTGAGAGGCCTTAATGGCATAGATAGCTGGGATTTGGGTATTGAGCAAATAAATTAGATGTTTGTGGCACAAATTTGTATTGACATGTTACTGACTTCATTACAAATTGTTGGTTGCAAAAGGTTTTAGGAGCGTACAAAGGTTTTCAAAGGTTTACATGACCAACTGAACTAACATATAATGTATATGGTAATGAGATGTATAGGTTTTACCTTGCAACAGGTATGGGTTATGGGATATTAGGGAGTATGGTTTATGGGTTGAAATTCCCTGCCTACCAACTTGGTGGATCAAAAATTCTATGGGTTATGGGAGAGCATGAGTTATCAGAGCTATGGGTTATGAGAGAGTTGACTGTACTATTCTCTCAATTTTGTCTGATTGCCACCGGTGAATGATGCAATTTTCCTCCAGACAGATACACACTCTGATTAGATAAAACTATCACCACATAGAATGATGAGGGTATTATAAAATACGAAGCTCGAAGTACATCAGAGTTTTACCAAGAAAACAGCTTACGCAAAAGAGCAGGATTGGTCTGAGCTGACGTTGAACGAGGAATATAGTTGTCGTTTTCTGCATCTGGAAATGAAATTCTAGACCTTCTCAGCTGCTTGCAAGAATCTTAAGAGCTCTTTTATCTGTACATGAGTGAAAACATACCTCGTCGTTCATGATTGGCCGTTTCACGAAAACCTCACGGACAGAGTTTCGATCGGGAAAATTGTAATCGGTGGACATCCTGCACTGCATTTGGCAATGCACGGTGCTGCTAATGAATCTACCCATCATGTTGAACTTGCCCCAGTGTATCTTCGAAGGATCAGACGGACTGAAATCTTGGTTGCCTTCGTGAGCCCCTATCAAATCAGACATGTGTACTTCGCTGATCCAGCATCTGAGTAAGGCCAATGTACAACATCAATATGTAACGAATACTCACAGCGCCGGGATACAGGCCCCTTTGGTGTTTCTGAGAGCAAGGCGGTATGCACGATGCGAGCGTGTTTGTTGTAACAAAACATCCCAAGACTGAAGATTTTTGGCCTGTTCTGGCGCTTTGGTCTTAAACTGCTCCAAAGTTTCATCGCCGGCAAACGTAGCATTGTTGATGCCAGCTACAAATGCACGGAGAGCAGAATAGTTGTTTAATGCTCGAAGTTTTTGAGCAATCTCAACAAATTTCTCTATTTGTTTTGCGCGTGCCTTGGGTCTTTCATGACACAATATGAGTGACACAACCCTGAAAAGACATTAATTATAATAACCTCTAGTCAGAATCGCTCACCAGTCGGCAAGGTGGTTGGACACTGAGTTGAAAGCCGTGATCGGTTCGCTTTCAGCTTTCTTACCCGATACAAAAGTGTAGCAGAGCCAATGCCTGGGCTAGTTGATGCAAGTTCAATGGCTGGAAGATCAGAAGGAGCAAATCTACCTGTATATCTAAAAACAGTTTAACTTCCAATTTCGTAATCTCCTGAGCGATATCATCCGGATCCAGAGCCAAAACTTCATGGGCCAACCTAACCAAGTCCTTGATCTGTTGCTTCTCTGATGTATCGGCAAACTCATTTTGGCTGGCACCCAGAACGGACCCAGAAGCTAACACAAGAGGAAGTGGAAGACTAGGTTTGCGCTCCCTGGAAGCAAAAGAAGGGAGTGGAGGGACCGCCTTCTGTCTTGCATCGACCGGTAAGTCGTTATCATGTACGGTTGGGTCAAAATCGGATACTTGGGTCTCGTCATCCTCCTCAAACAGGCTACTTGAATCATCGCTCCCGTCTGCGGTATCGTCCACCTTCAAAGCCCACGCAGCATCCTGGTCAACTAAACTTGGCAGCATCTCCAGAAATGGCAGGAAGTCAGAGCCGTAATGAAGTAGATATGTTTTTGAGATAATTGATTTGATGAGAGCAGTCAAAGCACCTGCAGTCCCTCGGACTGCAAAGTCGTGCGGATAATCTCGAATCCAAGTTTCGAGAAGATGACAAATCCTAAGCTAACATTAGCAAAACACAAAAATTGAACAGAATGCAACATTACCGCATTTGCGCAAAACACGCAAACATTGGATCACCGGATTGTTTATCAAGTTGGCGCATTCGCTTTTGCATTGCAAGAAGTACACTTCTCGGAGTCGCGAACCTGCGATATGTAAGCAGGAAGTGTGTGATATAGGCAGGGTCTGATGTCATGTTTAGGCAGTCCTTCAAGGCGAGTAACGGCAATGCTTACCGTCACCGCTGACGGCTAAAAAGAGGAGCTTCTCGAGCAATTCCTCCAGCGTTGCCCACTGGGCGGGTCGACTGGTGAAAGTATTTATAAAGCTTGCCATCGAACGATTGTGTTACTCACGACTCCCTCTCCTTGCCTTCCTTCTGATTTTCCACCGCCTCCTGCTCATGGTTGACTGCATCAGTGCCAGAACCGCGTGGTGAGTCGGTACCATCTTTCAAGGTATTGGATATCGTCGTATCGACATGCCAGGCTCTTATTTCCGAGTCTTCATGCTCATATAAGATGTCACCGGTGGAACGCACACGTGAAGGAGAGTTTGACAATATTGTATCATGAATAGGAGGTAGAGGAGAAGAAAAGGTCTCCGTTTGACGCTGAGGAAAGTTGTCAGGGGGCAGAATCGCTGATGACGCCGTTGGAGTAGCAGTTCGTGAGCTCTCCCATGGGGGGGGAGATAATAAAATATCGGGGGATGCCGGATTCCGATAATTCGTGTCCGACTGACTTTTACTCGATCCTGAAACTGGATGTTAGCAAAGACAATGGTAATCTTGACTGTCACGAACTTCTGTCGCGAAACACTGCGTTGATGAGCCATTCAAATGCGCGCCTACTTTTTTCCCTTCCTTGTTCTTGTACCTTCGCAACTTCCACAAGGCCTACATCATATTGCTGAAGCACTTCCAGCGCGTTTTCAGGTTCAACTTGGCGTGGGAGATCGGAATTGCAAGCAAGGACTACGAATGGAACTTTCATTTCCTGATATCCACCTAAGAAGGGCCGATATTAGTGCTGTTAACAATCAGGAATCGCGAGGTTACGCACGGAGAAGGCCTTCGACGGGCTTGAAAGAGTGTTCATTGGAGGAGTCATAGCAAACGATTGCACCATCAACCGCAGATAGTTGCCCAGGCCAAGCAAGATCGCCTGGGTTTAAAGCTCGTGTGGGAACGTCTACATCAATTACGGTGAGGAAGTAGTCGGGTAAGCTCTCGTGATGTGCTATCCGACCATGGCGCTGTAAGCCTGCATCAAACATCAGCAAGTTATACAAAGATGATGAACAGGCAGTAATTACAGCTGAGGTGATGCCCCTGCATCGTCGGGGGTGTTAGCGAAGAGGTAGGATCTGATAACTTATATCCCTTCAAACCCTTCCGAATGACTGCGGGTTTGTCGCAACCGACGGTGCCTATGACGACAAGTGTAACAGCCAGGTTGGTGTCGTTCATAGTGCTGTCGAACTAAGCATATAAACGTGATTCAGTGAAGTAGAAACGTAATTTCCAGACGCACGGCAGGGACTTGGGTATTGATTAGCATACGTTTACCAGCGCTTGGGTACATTCCTAAGCTTCCGCTACGTATTCGTCCTGAGAAGGGTGGTAAAGAAGCCTCTCCTCTTCCTGGAAAAAACTGCAAAGACTGGGATTGTTGTCGAGGGCAATCTTCAAGAATGCTTGAATTCGTAGATGAGCTGGCTATGCTGCTCACACTCGGCATGGAGGTGAGGGCGGGCGTACGCGACGGCAGTGGTAGTTCGCCTCCTCGGATTAGTGGTCTTGGCTGATCTTTCAGTGAGGATAGTCGATAGCGGTCAATAGGACGATTCAACGGATCTGATCGTTCGACATCAGAATCAACAGAGGACTCTTCATCAACAGGCCTGCGAAACTCGCGTTCTCTCTTGAGGTCTGTAGGTGTGGCAACTTGAAATCCTCGCGAGGAACCCGACGTCGAGCTGCCGCGACTTGGCCGAGGGACTAGCGTGGGGTGCTTATCGCGGTTATATTGCGCAAAGGAGTCAACCGAAAAGGATTTTCGAAGACTCTGCAGATGAGGCGAAGCGGGAAAGTTGGAATCAAATTGAGTATGAGAGGTGTATGCAGTAGAGAACGACTCTGCAAAAGATAGAGTGGGAGAGAAGGAGATATAATCCGCGTCGTCTGATAGCTGTGAGGGCGGGAGACTGCTGGGGGGATCGTTAGGGGGAGCTGGCATAGAGAGAGAATGGCGAGCAGCAGTTGCAATGGATGTCGAACACAACTGACTCGTGGCAAACTTTCCTCAGTCCTGCAGCATTCCTGCATGGCTCCACCAACTGTCCTTCTCACTGTATGAATACATTTTCCTTGTTAACACTTCCTTATCTACTGTGCTCGACAGAATGACGATGGTCCCCCCGACTCCGTTGAATCACCCTACATTTTCGGTTTTTACCGTCAATTGACAGAGCAATTAGGCTGGAACGTCAAGGTCGTCTTACCTGCCTCTCAAAAATCATGGATTGGTCAGTTCAAAGCGAAACACTCACAGTGCTCAATGTATTCATAGACGGCGCAGGGAAAGCATATCACATCAAGGAAGTCACGAAAGGCTCTTACTTCTATCTAAGAGAGAACGGCCAAGGCGAGGTATCAACATTGGCAAGACCTTTGAAAGACGGTGAAGTAGTCCGTGAAGCTTTGGTTTCCTTCCTTATCAGCCTTTTGAATCCGATTTGATGACTTAGGCTGAATGGATACTTTTGGATGGGGTACAGTTGCCAAATCGCCTCTTGTGCTGTCTCGTCTCATGATCAAACAGACGCCAGCTACTTGTGTAAATGTTGCTTTGCACAACCTCTTTCGTGGACAGATTGACCTTGTGGTATGTTCTCACTGCCATGCCTTGCCCTGCTAAATCCTCGTTCCAAGCTGTCAGGCCCAAACCTTGGGCGTAATACTTCTTGTTTGCAGTTCACGTTACTTAGCTTTATCATGACATGCTCACTCTGTCTCTACAGCTGCATTTGCATTGTCCTCCGGCACCATCGGTGCAGCACTTTCTTCATCATTGTCCACAATCCGTTCGATCGCGGTTTCCTATGGAACCGTTCATCATCCCACCCCTGCAACTTTCTTTGAGCCGGCGCATGTGCTGGCAAGTCGCATTGTGCAACACCTGTGGAGTAACTGGGGCGAAGATGAAGCTGGCTTAAGAAATGGAGAGGTAGATCTCTACAGCATCAATATTCCTCTTGTAGAAGGTTTGTTGTCTGAGCAGGGACTCAAGATTTGTTGGACGACAATGTGGCGGAATTCATATGGACGATTGTTCAAGATGGTATACGGTCCCGATCTGCAAAAGCCAAAGAAAACCATTGGGTCTGCGGAACCAGACCCATTGATTGATGGCGACATGACCACGCAGCACAATTCCACTGTGATTGTTCAACAGAGGTCGACGGAGCTGATGTTCAAGTTTGCACCTGACATGGCTGGTCTCATTACTCCAACGGTCAGCACTCTGCCTATGGGTTCTGATGCATGGGCAATCCATCAAGGGTGGGTTAGTGTGACTCCTCTTAGGGCAGGGTTTGGTGAGCCACCAAGCCAGGACACCAAGAGGATAGAGGATAGATTATGGAATTTCAAGCTTTGATTACATACGTGGATTAGAATGGTCAGCACAAGTGCCCACTACCCATAAACCAACACATGCACGTCGCTTCATTGTACATAGCTAGTGATGTCCGAGAGACCCACACAGTTTGAAGCAGAGTCGAACATACAATTTTGATATCTCGTGATCGGGATTTTTTTGAGACAAACTGACTTCGAAATACTGTAACAACAACAACAACAACAACCATGCCCAGTCTAGTGCCTCATTCTCCACGAGCTTATGACCCATGCCTTTGTCATGGCATTCACTCGCCTTGCTCGCTCAGCCTGACACCGGCATGGGCCAGCTCGCGTATATGTAACACAATGCTTAATCCCACTACAGTTACTCAACTCTTCAGTTGCCTTTGGACCTTCGGCCCAAAGTCAACGTTTGGGGGTTTGTGGTGATACAACTCTTTATTTGACTTTTAGATACAGTAGTACACAACTCTTCAGTTCACTTGGGACCCTTGGCCCCAAGTCAACGTGGGGGGGTTGTGGTGTTTATCCCCTTCCCCAATGGCCCCTTCCCCATCCCCATCTCTCCCTTTCCCTTCCCTATACCCATACCCATACCCATACCCACCTCCATCCCCACCTCTCTCTTCCTCATCTCCCCCTCCCCCATCTCCCCCATCTCCATCTCCATCTCCCCCTTCCCCTTATCCACCTCTCCCTTCCCCCTCCCCATCCCCCTCTCACTTTCCCATGTCCCCCTCCCCCCTCTACACCCCCTCATACCCCCTCTACACCCCTCATACCTCTTCTCCATCCCCCTCCTGCCCACCCCCTCACCCCCTCTGCCCACCCCTGCCCACCCCTCATACTCCCCTCACACTCCCTCACACTCCTCTCCACACTCAGCTCACTTGCGAAGTTTCAAACCCCACTTCAAACTCAGCTGCAGCTCACCTCTACATATGCTACGACCACATTTTGAAGCCCAGCTATATTAGTCAGAGCTGACCAATTTTAGTCAGCTCTGACTAATGCCATCATTTCTGACCAAGCCTGACAAATTTTAGATAATCACATCAACCATCACTCCCATCATTCCCACAAAACAACTGTAGCCTATGTTATGCAGCTCATCATCTATTTTTAGTCCTGATCCCATCATGCCATCACTCCCACAAAAATTGTCATAGCATATGTAATAGACGAGCTTATGACCCATGCCTTTGTCATGGCGTTCGCTCGCTTTGCTCACTCAGCCTGACACCGGCATGGGCCAGCTCGCGTATATGTAACACAATGCTTAATCCCACTACAGTTACTCAAGTCTACCTTGATTTACTACAAACTTGTTACTGACATCATTACAAACTTTTCTTGACTTGTTATTGACTTTATTACAAATTTGTATTGACTTGTTATTGACTTGTTATTGACTTTATTACAAACCCATATTAACTTGTTACTGACTTGTATTAAGGTGTTATCGACATTATTACAAACTTGTATTGACTTGTTATCGACATCATTAGAAACTTGTATTGACCTGTTATTGACATTATTACAAACTTTTATTGACTTGTTATTGAATACACACCAAGGTTTAGTAACCTGCCCTAAAGTCTTCTCACAATAAATTTTTCAACCATTTGATTCAATCCAAGTACAATCCAAATCTAATTATAAATCTAAATCTAAATCTAAATCTACATCCAAGTCTATCTTGATATCTATATTAGTTTTCAATTCCTGTAAATAATCTTTCAAGTTACTCACCTTTGCTAAACAACTCCATTCAACACTTCCTTGTATACCACATTGGCAGTTCTGTTATTTCCATTGTTTTCATTCAACAGCACCTTGATCCTTTCTCCAGATGTACACCTTGATAGTGCCACATATAGCTGCCCATGTGAGAACACTGGTGTCTGCAAGTCCAAGCCAACATGGGATACTGATTGGCCTTGTGACTTGTTGATAGTCATGGCAAATGCCAAGCGAACTGGAAATTGATGTCGACGAAGTGGTAATGGCAAGGTCTCTGCTGAAGGCTCCAATGTGATCCGAGGAATGAAAACGATATTTCCTGCAAACTGTGCATCTCCACTGATGATCCTGCACTTCAATACACGTGGTCTGGCTTCAAGAAGGATAAGTCGAGTTCCATTGCAAAGACCCATGGTGACATCCAGATTGCATAAAAGCATGAGAGGACAGCCTATCTTAAGTGCCAGCCTGGAGAGAGGAAGGCCACTTGCTTTGATAGAGTTTAGATACGCTGCAGGATATGGCTGGTAGTTGTTAAGCTCCTGCTCTCTGAATGAAACTGTATCAGCACTGTTAAAGACATGCTCTGGTCCAGGAAATCTGGCAAGGAGAAGAGAGTTGATGACATCGACATTGTCATTTGTGCAGGAGAGAATGGTCCTATCCAGATAGTACTGATCTGGCTTGTTCCCCTGCTCTATGCCTGGATATGTAGAGTTGATAAGGTGATCCATGGTATTTCCATGGGAGAGCATGTTCTGTGGAATCTGTATAGTGTCTGCAGCATCCACTGTTGTGCCTGCACCGATGTGCAAGAGCCAGGCAGCATGTGCAGTGTTCTCTGGAGTTCTGTCAAGTCACATATTCTCGGTCAAGTGATAGACAGTAATGCGTTGCCAGAGAGTGCTCCTTTTGATGGATGAAGCTATGATCTGTTCTCTAGTGCCCCTAGGAATGACAGGTAGGGTCTGTCTAAAGTCACCTCCAAACAAAACAGTGATTCCACCAAATGGAACATTTTTCTTCTTAAGATCACGCAAAGTGCGGTCTACTGCATCTGTGGCATATTTGTGCTGCATAGGAACTTCATCCCAAATGATGATAGAAGTTTGATCAAGGACCTGGTGCAGATCTGAACCTCAAAGTATTCTGCAAGTAGAGGCCTCATCGATTTCGATTGGGATTTTGAACATGGAATGTGCTGTGCGACCACCTTCTAGAAGCAATGCAGCGATTCCAGATGATGCCACACAGAGAGCAATTTTTCCTTGAGCACGAACAGCAGCTGCGATGGTGTTGCAGACAAAGGTCTTTCCACAACCTCCAGCACTATGCAAGAACATGAGCTTTCCCTTGTTATTGTTAACAGAATCCATTGCAGCATCAAAAATCTGTCTCTGCCTATGATTAAAAAGCTGAAGATTGTGAGTGACAGTGATGGCCAACTCTTCAACATTGTAATCCCTTTGTTCCTGCAAAAGCCTATTGGCAGGAACATCAATGTGCCAGTTTCCTTCAATGACAGGCATCTCTGGATAATCAGAAAGTTGTTTGCCAGATCTGATAAGAATCTGATTGATGAGATGCAAGCCATACATATACACCTGATCATCTGTAAAGTCTGTATTTGGATAGATGGAAAGAAGCTTGACTCTGAGGTCATCACAAATGTGATGTTTGAACAGGTTCCACAGGATGTCAGGTGATGTTGGATTGCAATGAAGAAGAATGGTGGCAAAGAGCAATCTGAGAGAGGAACCAAGCTGCATCTGGGCTGCCTCTGTAAGACACTGGACCCATTCCTGGTCATCCTGCAAAAGACCCAATGCAACACAGGCCTGCTTGAATGTATTATGGATGACACCATTGATAGTGCGCAAGTGCTGGAATGATGTTGCCCCTGTGACAACAGTAAGAAGCAGCCTGAGGTAGAACCTTTCCCCCTGGGCAGGAGAAGCAAAGTACATTCTGCCAATAGCAGGCTCGCCACACCTTCTTGGGTTCCACTGCTTCTTGGTTGCATTGTAGACCCATGTTTGAGGAAAGTTCTGGTAGGTGACAGTACGTGCTGCTTCATATGTTCTGTTGGCTTCAAACCAAGCAGTGAGACATGTGGTCTTGGTAGCAGGCCTTTCCAAAACCTCATCAATTCTGTCATCTGCATTGAAGTAGACTGTTTGCTGGTCCTCCAGATGGACAGGCAGACGATAAACATGAGGAGACTCTGAGTGCATTCCAAATTCATTTATGTGCCAGCAGCTTTCCACAGATCCAATGTAACGTGCATCCAGATACTCCTTGACCTCGTCTCTGTCTTGGTCAAGAATCTCAATCATGGTTCTGTCATGGCCTTTGTATATGTACTTGTGGATGTACTTGACAGCCTCGATTGAAGAACAGATCTCAACATTGATGTGACAGTTGTATCTGACAAATGAACCAAATTGTTAACCAATAAACATGATGTCAAATAAATGTTCCTTACTTTGCAGCCAAATAAGGATTGTGTGGGACCACATGTCTGTTATCATAGACATAATTACGCTTTCTCACTGTTCTACCATTGTTGGGTCTGGCATAATCAGGATAATTGTTTACAGTAAAAGAGGTTTGTTCTCTGAACTCCTTGGGATATCTCTTGCTGCACTTGTTGTCAACCATGCATGAAGCCTTGGGTTTGTCATGACCGCAAGGACCATGAAGCATGCAGGTAGTTATAGTGTGATAGAGCATTGGCTGTGTGACAGGATCAGGAATCTGTGCTGATACAATTGAATCAACATCATGGGCATCACAGATTTTGTCGGCTGGATCGAGAAATATAAGGAGGTGCATATGTGGAAGGCCTCTCTTTTGAAACTCGATGGTATGGATGTGTGCCACTACTTTACCCAAAACACCATCCTTGATATCCTTGAGCAATGCATTCTTTTTCTGTTCAAAGACACGTGCAACAATGTCTGGCCTGTCATAGGCTTCCTGCTTTTTTCTATTTGTGGTAAAATGTGGATTGGGTGATTCCTCCTGCAACAGAACTTCCTGAATCTCTGGCCACTGTGGATTGGCAGTCATGGTGAGAAAGAGATCTGGCTTGCCGAAAAAGTGACAAATGGCCATGGAATCCTGGAAAAGCTGATTCATATGCCTTTCACTACCTATATGGGTTGAAGGAAGAATGATGCGACTCCCACAATTCTCTAGATTGATATTTTGATTCTGGTCACCCATGGCAGCATCCCTCAATCCAGCATACACATCAGCCCTAAGCTCCTTCTGGTGATGTCGGATCCAATTCAACATATTCTGTTCAATAGATGCCCAAGCATCTACAACATACTGCTGCAAAAGATTTCCTCCCCACAACAATGGTGGCTGCTCTCCTGGCCTTGGGTGCAATCGATAAGCATGGTAGCATCTCTGACTGACATTGGGTGCCCTTCTGGCTCCATTTGCACCTTGGTGTGCAGGTATATCTGGGTGCCATCCATCTTCACCATGAGGGAAAAGCAAGACATAGTGCAGAGTTGAATAGGATGGATGCAACTGGCTGATGTGCTTGAGCCCTCCCCCTCGTAGCCTGAGAACAATATCTCTGTGGTTAGACCGTTCCTCAGAGCCATCACCTGGAATAATAGCTGCTACCTCATCATTAGCTGTAGGGAGATTATACCAACATAAATCTTGGGTTCTATCTGATCGCAGCCATATGGAGACATTATCCTGCTCTTCTGGAGGCTTTTCCCTCATGATCTGGAATGCCTGCTTGAATAAAGGCACATAAGGATGGGTATTATTTAGCATAGCCTGCAGCTCTGTCATGATGACTGAGTTGAGGTTATTATTCCGTCGCTCACGAAGATCAAGCTGTGCGATAGGATCATGGATATAGAGCTGTGCATAGGCTACAGGTTGTCCAGGAGGTGGCAAAAGTGCTCCAGAAAGATGATGAAGATCGCCATGAATATGAAAGCTGTATACACCTGATGTACCTGTGACAGAACGGTCCACTTTGATACCCAAGGAAGTGAATGCAAATGCAGCATTGTATTGTCGGATGTTTGTTTTAAATTCTTTGGAAAGAGGACTTTTGCCACACAACAGATCTCGCAATGTGGCAGGAGCAGGTTGGAAAGATGGCAGACGAATTTGTCCCTGCAAGCAGCAACTTCCAAACTTTGGCACAGCTCTGGTAGACCTGGACAGTTTTTCACAATCAAAATGCAAGGCATGGCAGTGTGGACACTCCACATTCATGGGTCCAAGTGAATGTCTGGGAATTGGCTCCTGATAAGGTGCACGACCGAGTGGTAATGGCCTTGCAGGTTGATGTGGAGGTAGAGGGACAGGCATAGGTGGAGGCAAAGGTGGCAACATTGGGGGATTCAGAAATGAAGCAGGCAGCAATGGTGAAGGAGATTGGGTGGGAGATGGTGGCAATGATGGAACATGGAATATTGGGTCAGGCAGCAGTGGTGATGAAGATTGTGGAGGAGAAGATGGAAATTGTAGAGGAGACACTCTGCCAAACTCATCATAATAATCTGATGGCATAGGAGATGGTGGAAATTGCAAAGCAGTCACCCTTCCAAATCCATCATAATAATCTGATGGCAGGGGAGAAGGTGGAAATTGCAAAGAAGACTGGCTCCCATCATCATCATCAGATTCCTCATTCTCCATTTCTCTCCTCAAAGCAATCTCATTATTCCTCTGTTCTTCATACTCAGCAGCCAACAATGCAGCCATTTCCCTATCCATCTGAATTTGTTCCACCTGTGCATCCACTTGAGCTCGATATTGATCAATCCGATCACCAGACATATTGTTAGCCAATTGGTCCAACCTCATCATTTGTTGATGCAAGTTTCTGTCTGCAATGGATAGACGTTGGAGCTCCTCAGCCTCATCCATCTGTGCCTGCTCATCTGCACATTGTTCATTTCTCCACATGTGATGCATCCTGAGAGCCCATTCCTGATCGCGCCTGTTACGTTCTTGCAATGCAGCCTCTATATTAATATGTCTGGGTGGGTCATGATATCGTGGCTCAGCAGCTAAAGCAGCTTGCTGGGCAGCTGCCTGCCTCTCCAACTCCTGTTCAGCCAGCTGCTGCAATTGTTGATTGGCTGCTTCATCTTCAGCAGCCTGCCTGTTCCTTTCCTGTTCAGCCAGCTGCTGCATTTGCCAATTATGCTGTCTAGCTGTTTCAGCTTCAGCAGCTTGTCTTTGTGCATTCACATGCTGCAGTTGTAGATTATGCTCCCTACTCACTTCAGCCTTCTGCTGTAATATCCTCTCTCTGGCAGCAACAGCCTCAGCAGTTCTCCTTTCCTCTGCAATGTTCTGTAATACTTCCTGCTGATGCTGATATTGCTTAGCTGCCTCAGCTTGTTGTAACTCCTGAACATGTGCATCATAATCTGCAGTTCTTTCCCTCAATGCAATATGTCCCCTATGCAGATTATTGAGTGCAGGATCTGCTTGACCACCTGAAATATTATGCAATGGTCCCAGTCCCCTCCCTCTCCCTCTCCCTCTCCCTCTCCCCTTTCTTGTTTGTAACTGAGGTGCAGGTGGAACTACAGGAATAGAATTGGCCAAAGGTGCATTCCACCCTGCTGGCAGTTGAACCTGTGGTATAGTAGAAGCTATATTTGCCCCTATTCCATGGTTTGCCAAAACAGGTCCAGATGGCATCACAGGAGCCCCTCTCCTATGTAATACAGGAGCAGGAGGTAAAACAGGCAATTCAAACTGCCTTGGAGCATCCCAATTAGCAGGCATCTGCACCTGTGGTATCTGAGCTGCCAATGCAGCTCCATAGTTCAGTGGAACAATTCCCTCAGCAGGGGCAGTCACTCTGACTCTGCTTCTCCTCTCATCAGGATTGGTCATCTGCAATCTTTCCAGATGGTCTGCATCTCTAATTCTAGCCCTTTCCACTTCTGGTGTAGAAGGTCTACTTTGATTCCTGCAAATAGTCTCATAAGCCATTATTATTGCAACATATGCCAACACCACTCACATATTTAGTAATGGTAAAGCCCAACAATAATTTTGTTCAATAGCCAACAATGTAGCACAGCTGAAGTAAGGTCAGCAACAACTTCCTTTAAAAGCCAGTTGTCACAACACTCACTGTAATTCAACTGTTTTCAAGTTTCAATAGCCAATTCCAACACTTATGTAATGACAATCCCAATTTTGCTATTTGATAATAGATAGCAATTGCAATAGTGTCACTATTATAGCCCCAAATGTTGTGTGAAGAGAGGTACTCAACTGATTGTCGTGCACTCTCTCTCCACATATAAGGAATTGTCAGCTGTTTGGTCATGTTGTGTGTGTTCCGGAAGAGGCGTGAAAGTAGGTGTCCACTATATCGCGACTGAAATTTTATGCACCCAAATCTCCCTTTTTGGTATTTGACTTGTTACTGACCTCATTACATATTTATATTGACATGTTATTACTTCATTAAATTTGAATTGACCTGTTACTGACTTCAGACTTTTTACTGACCTCGTTACAAATTTGTATTGACATGTTATTACAAATTTGTATTGTCATGTTACTGACTTCGTTACAAATCACAAATTTGTATTGACTTGTTACTGACCTCACTACAAATTTGTATTGACCTGTTACTGACCTCACTACAAATTTGTATTGACATGTTACTGACCTCGTTACAAATTTGTATTGTCATGTTACTGACCTCATTACAAATCACAAATTTGTATTGACTTGTTACTGACCTCACTACACAGTTGTATTGACTTGTTCCTGACCAGTACTATTATGTACATATGGGATGATCGCATTTCAAACCCAGTTGTATTTGTCAGAGCTGACAAATTTTAGTCAGCTCTGACTAATGCCATCATTTCTGACCAAGCCTGACAAATTTTAGATAATCACATCAACCATCAGTCCCATCATTCCCACAAAACGACTGTAGCCTATGTTATGCAGCACATCACCTATTTTTAGCCCTGATCCCATCATGCCATCACTCCCACAAAAATCGTCATAGCATATGTAATAGATAAAAATATTCCATTAAGGTCCATTCTGGCTGTTTAAACCATTAAACTACAACCAATCCAAAGTCTTTAACCTACATAGCAAATGACATGCACATCACTGCAGAACCTGCTACCCCGAAAAAACTACCCCCCTTCCAGAAACACTTGGCATACAAGGGAAATCCACCCTTTTCCCCATCATCTTGCCAGTCTGAGACCAATCTAATTCTCCACACAGCAATGAACTCATCCTACATGGCATTTTTGACTGAACACATGGTGTTGGTTGTTGAAATTAAATCCTGATGCATGCTGCATACATGAGGCCAAGCATGCAACACACACATGTTACTGCGCTTACTGCGCATACATGTGGTAAACACATTCCTGAGTCATGTGACATCCTTACTATTATGTATATAAGGAGAACCTGTACTATAGAAGATATACAGTGTTCTTACCTCTGCTAAACCCTAGCTCTAAGACTAACTAAACCCCAGGTAGGTTATAAGGAACGTGTCGTCTCTTCCTCTGTGCAGCGTATGTAGTCTGCTCCAACATTGGTGATCCCATCCCTCTAGTCAATTGTAAGCTTACCTCAGATAGAGTTAAGCTTCACTAAATCACCCAGGACAGAACAGGACCAGGATATATGAAAGTGAGAGGATAGGGGAATACAGCAGTGAATGGATGTGAATGTAAGTGGGAGAAAAAAGGAAAGAAAAAAGGAAAGAAAAAAGGAAAGAAGATGATCTCAAGCTGGTGAGTATATATGGGGGTAAGTGACAGCTGTGCAAATATAAGTAAAGGATGAGTAAGCCCCAGGATTACATCAATGTGGCCATCCAGGAGACAAAGCATGCTCAAGAACATCTAGGAGAAGTCCCTGCCATTGTAAAACCCTTTTCCACATGTGTCAATCTCCCTGACAATTAAGGCATGACATGGGTATGGGTAAACCCATGGTAATATGGTTATGGGTATGCATGGTTATAGGTATGGATCAGAAGCTGCCATACCCAGCAATACCATACCCATTCCCACAGTTTTTCAGATTTCCAGGTACTGACACCCAGGTGCATAGTCATATGACTTTGTTGATCAACATCAACAATCATCATCAACAACAACATCAACAAAGACAGTGATGGTGGCAATGACAGCACCAACACCAACACCAACACCAACAGCTCTGGATGACCACCACCACCCCTCCCTTGCTCCAAACATGAGTGGAGGACTTTTTGTTCTATTCTAGGCAACAACAGCAACAATGGCCCCTCCCCACTCCAAATGCAAGTGGGGTGGTTTCTGTTTTATTCTAGGCAACCATGGCTGCCACCTCCCCCACCCTTGCTCCAAATGCAAGTGGAGGTGTTTCTGTTCTATTCTGGGTGACCACAGGTGACAAAAACAACCAGGGACCATGGCTAATGACCCAGCACCTGTCACCACCACTGTGAGCCACTGCTTGCAGGATGGATAGTGGGTACTACATAATGACCATTAATGATTCAGCTCTGGGCAACAATAATGACAATGACCCTCACCCTCACTGCAAACATGAGTGGGGGGGGGTTTCTGTTCTGGGTAATGATGACAACAACAATCCCCTTCTTTGCTGCAAATGTGAGTGGTTGGGTTCTCCTGCTATGAACAACAATGACAATGACAACACCCTTCCTCACTCCAAACTCTTCTGATCTGGGCAATGATGATGGTCCTCTCACTCACTCCAACTGTGAGCAGAGGGTTTTGTAGTTTAATAATATATATACATAATTATATACATTTATAATAAATCTGTAGAAACTGAGTGAGAACCAGCCAAACCCATGGGTGCAGTGTTCACAGGTATGGGTGAGGGCACCCAAAAATATACCCTGGGGTTACCCATGTCATGTCCTACTGAAAGTGGTATGCTATGTGCATACAGTATGTCTGACTGCACTTAAGCCTTGAGACCAACATGATGCAAGGAACTGATGGAAAACCTAGATGTGACCTCCTAGATGGTTGGTGACAAGCATTGAAAGAGGCAAAGCTCCAAAGGGAAGTCAGTTGGTAATCTCAAAAGTCTGGCAGTGATGAAAGGATGTGGCTAAGATTCCCTAAGCCCTCCCAAAGTCTGGTGGCCCCCCTGAAGATTTCGTGATGAAGGTTAAGTCTCACTTTCATAGCAGAGGCCACACTGTGACAAACCATTTCATGAAACCTGGTGGCACAGTATTTGTCCTAGCTGACCCCACTCATGTGGATGCCATCCTTGGTAAAGGGACTATTCTTGTCCCAACTGTTCCCAAGCAGGGCCTGTGGGTGTATCATGGCAGACAAATTGAGATTTAAGAAGCTTTTGAATTAGTCATCTGGGAATTAGTGGATATCCTTTCACCTGGTTAAATGGCTGACCAATCATTTCTCAGATGGTGAACCTAGCTGCTTCATTGACAGCTGCATTCCTAAATAAGAGTGCAATGCTTTGGTTTTCTACATGTGTGTGACTGGAAATCTACCTTGATGGTCCTTTGAGTTTCTTAAACACTTTTCTGATACTAAATCTCACCCCTCCTGAACTAGTTTGGCGATTGAATGGTCAGGGTGTATGGAAAAAGGATCTACAGTCTGGATTCCAACAGGGTGCTTGTGGTGTTCAAAAAGGGCTAACCATGCTCACAAGGAAATTTGAACAATTAGAGAAGGACATTAAAGATAAAGTGGAGGCAGTCCAGCATCAACTCCATGCCCTCACCTTGAACATTACTTAACTCTTGACCAATGTCAGATTGATAGGAGCTCAATTGGTCAATGACTGATGCACTCTCCTCCTTGCTGGTCAACAGAGTACCCGATGCAGCCAGTTGTTGAATATTCAGTTACACATTGCTACTGAATGAGCCTGCAACAGATCCCCCTTAAATGATAAAGACCAAGTCAACACATTGGAAGATATTAAGATTTTGGAAGCCATGGAAAAGGATATTATGGCCACGTTACAACAGCTGGACAATGGGAGTCATGACACTGATTGTGGGTGCAAGCAATATTGCTGAACCCCCCCATACTGCAGCTGCCTCCCAGGTGAAACAATCTAATGGCCTATCAAGCCCCTGACCATGCCTCAGCCCAGAAGCAAGGTCCTTTGGATTGTGTCCAAATGGGCAACTCCTAAAGCATGCCAGAAGAGCAGAAGCAGATGCCTTAGCACAGAGCTCCTTTGTCTTGTTGAGCATTCCTCTTGCTGAAGATGTCCAGATAAATGAGCATAATGTGAGTCCCTCATCTCATCACTACCATCACATGCTAGTGGGGACCTGTGACAACTGCATGGTAGTCTCTGTGATGTGAACATCTTCCCATCATGAATAACTATCCCTAATGTGTTTGTTGGGGTATTTAACCAGCTGAAAAACTTGTCTCATAATGTAAGGAGAAATGAAGGCATCTTAGGCATCTGGGAAATTTTCTGTGTTGATCCCATATTTTTTTATATTTTATTTCACTCTATTCTGCCTTTTCTATAATTTCATATGATTTTCTATGATTTATTCCTATTTTATTATTTTATTTCAGCTTTTTCCATGTTGGTACATGTTGACAGTCTATTCTTAGAGGCAGGACCCCTTCTGAATGTTTACTCATTAAGTGACATCATCTTGCAGCTTGATCTGCCTATCTCTGCCTTTTTGCTATTTTTCAGCTTACTATTTGATTTTTGGCTCTATTACATATACTGGGCATTGACAGATGGGCCATTAAAGTTTTCTCTTTGGATTCCCCTTGGTTAGGTGCACCTGGAGTGTCTGTATTATGTAGCATAATATTAACTTTGGATTCCCCTCTGTTAGCTCACTAGGAAATGGCATGGGTTTTACCTGTGGGTTTCTCATGCTTTTATTTTTCAATTTATTCAATGAGTTTTGCATGAAAAATCATGAAAAAATAATTTTCTGGTACCTATTCAATCGGTGCTTGTGATACATTGGACAAAATAATATATTTTTAAATAAAAGCATGGGTAACCCATGGGTAAAACCCATGCCATTTTCTATAGCTCACTATTAAGTGAGGCTTTGAGATTGCCCTTACAGTAGAAAACTCTCTCCCTAGGCCCAGAATTGAAGCACACTGTGGATATAATGCCTCCTGCACATACAGAACATTGCCTAGGATGCAATTGACACCCCCACCTTAAGTGCACCCTTATTTCTGCTCGATGCGCTGCCATGCACCATGGACACCCAAAAATGCATTGAAGCACTCGAAGGCACCATTACCAGATTGCGTGCGCAAATTGAATTGCTTAAATTGTGTATAGAAAGCTTTGTTAACACCCTACAGCTTAGTCCCTTACCTAATATCCTATTTATTCCAACCCCAACCACTTCCAGCATCACTGCTCTATCTAATACCACTGGACACAGATTAAACCATCCCCTCCGCCAACTTTAATGGTGCACACTCTCATGGACATTCTTTCCTCAACTCCTGTAAGTTATACATTAGTCTTTGCCATAATCAGTTCCTAGACAACACCACAAAAATTTATTGGGCCTTTACATACAAGTCTGAGCATGCCTACCTCTACATCAACCACATTTTGCACCAAGCCCAGAAACTTGGTTCCCTCCATTTTTCCTCTTGGGACAACTTTAGGAAGGAGTTTGTATGACATTTCTGCCCTCTCTATGAACACCAATGAGCTGCAATGTGCTTTGAGTCATCCTTGTATTACCAAGCACACCGATCTGTGGATGACTATATTGATGAGTTTAGGGATTTAGTGAATATAGCAGGATATGGAAGTGGGCTACTAGTGGTGGTTAAATTTTGTCATGGTCTCAATCGAGAGGTTCAGAATCAGATTGCACAGATGGTGAAGGGATGCCTAGCTGATGAGAATATTAATGCTTGGTATAAAGCTACTTCTCTCTGTGATAAGAACTGACTCATGAATGCAGCTTTTAACACTATACTCCATGCCACTATGACCACACATGCCTCCAATCCCTCCAACTATTCACCCCTGGTGCCTACCAGTAACCACTTTGACACCCTGCTGATTGACCCACTTGAGGAAGAACTTCACTCCATGACCAATTTCCCCGCTGAATCCCTCAGCTCAATGGAAGTCACACTTGTTCCACTCACACCTGCTCCTCCTCTTCCCAGATTGAAATCTTGGGAGTGCAAGCTACTATGCAATTACATTGTGGCATCCACCCCCTCCCAGTGATTACTAGAATTGAAGATCGAGCTGCAGACTACAGATATGGGGCAAGTACTCGATGTCTCTGCTCTCCTGAACTTGGGTGACATGGGCCTTTTCATTGATTCACACTTGGTTCAACAAAAATAACTCAATACTGGCTCACTATCTCAACCTATACCTGTCTACAATGTGGATGGTTCCCCAAATGAAGCCAGGGCAATTTGGGAGGTTGTTGACCTAGTTCTCCAGTACAAGGACCACAGTGAATGGGCTCTCCTTGCTGTGATCCAACTGGGGAAGCAGGAGGCAATTTTAAGCTACCCATGGCTTCATGACCATAATCCTGAGGTCGACTGGGTAACAGGTAAAGTCATGATGAGTTGTTGTCCCTCTTGTTGCCATACTTGCTTCACTGAAGGCAGACAGGAACATTGAGGGCAAAATGTCCTCTTACAGCACACTCAAAAATGTCATGCTGGTCCAATGCCTATAGCCGATGTAGACTTGAAAGATATCCCAGATCTTGCACCTGATTCTGACGATAATGTGGAGGAAGTGGAGGAGATCAAGGAAGGTGATTGAATTTTCTACACTGCTATTAACCCTTCACATGAGGTTCATGCCACCTCAAATGTCTCCCAGCACCTCATGGAGGCCTTCTACAAGAACAGTGCACCCAAATCCTTCACTAACTCGGTACTTCCTCACCTGCATGACTTTAAAAATCTCATCTCCAATGAATCTTTTGACTCACTTCCTGACTGTAAGCCATGGGATCATGCAATTGAGCTCATGCCAGGTGCCACGCCCTCCTTCTGCAAGGTCTATCCTCTCTCCCCTGAAGAACAATGACAACTCAACAAGTTTATTAATGAACACTTGGCTTCTGGTCATATTTGCCCTTCAAAGTCACCCATGGCCTCACCTTTCTTCTTTGTTAAAAAAAAGGATGGGTCCCTTCGACTAGTTCAAAATTATCAATGCCTCAATGACATCATAGTCAAGAATCGCTATCCACTACCCCTCATATCCAAACTTGTCAACCAACTCTGTGGGGTGCATTACTTTACCAAGCTCGATGTCCATTGGGGTTACAACAATGTGCAGATAAAGAAAGGGGATGAGTGAAAGGCAACTTTTCACATGAATTGTGGTCTTTTTGAACTGCTTGTCATGTTCTTTGGTCTCACTAATAGTCCTGCCACCTTTCAGACCATAATGAATGACATCTTCCATGATCTCATATTGGAAGGCATTGTCTGTGTCTATCTCGATAACATCCTCATCTTCACTCGAGAACTCAATGAACATTATTGAATCATGTGCCTGATGCTAGAGTGGCTTCAACGGCACAAACTTGACCTTCATTATAACAAGTGCAAGTTTGAGAAGATGCAGATTGAGTACTTGGGCCTGATTATCTCAGATAGACAGGTGGAGATGGACCTGGTCAAGGTTGCTGGCATTACAACCTAGCCCACACCCACAAACAAGAAAGAGGTGCAGTCTTTTCTGGGCTTCATTAATTTCTATCAGTGCCTTATTAAAAATTTCTTCCACTATGCACACCCATTATTCGACCTCACTGGCAAGGAGGCATGGAGGTGGAAAAATCCACAGCAGGAGGGATTTGAGATGCTCAAAGAAATGGTCACTTCCACTCCAATCCTTACCTTTGCTGATGACTTGTGTCCCTTCCATGTAGAAGCTGACAGTTTAAACTTTGCAATGGGCACAGTGCTGTCCCAATAGTCTCATGAGGACCAGAAGTGGCACCCCATTGCCTTCTACTCAAAGAGTCTCAGTGCTGTGGAATGCAATTATGAGATCCACAACAAGGAGATGCTGGTGATAATGCAGGCATTGGAGGAGTGGTGACATTTCCTGGAGAGTGCTCAACACAAGGTCGAGATCTAGATGGACCACAAGAACCTCGAGTATGTACTTCATGACCACCAAGAAACTTAATCGTTGCCAAACCCACTGGTCTCTCTACCTCTCCCAGTTCAATTTTTTCCTGCATCATTGCCCAGGCTGCAGCACAGGGAAGACCAATGATAATACTCAATCTGGAAACCAAACAAAAACCTGCTAAAAGGTCTAGAAAGTGTAACACAGGCTAGAGGAAGGGTGCAAGGTGGTACTAAATATCACTGCTGATTGGCAAGGATTGTAGTTAGAGGTGTGAAATAGTGAGACATGTTGTGAATAGTTTTAGGAGTGTACAAAAGCTTTCAAAAAGGCTGCAAAGATGTTCAAAGATGTTCAAAGTAGTTTGAAGAAGGTTTGAAAATGTTTGAGGAGCTTGGAGAGAATAGAAGTGGTTTTGAGGGATATTGAGAAATGATTATAGCAAATTGGAAGGGTTTTTGAGAGATGATAGGCAATATACAACTGGTTGAGAGGCTAGTACAAGAATTTGAAGAAGTTCACAATAATTCACAGAACTTAGGAATACAATGCAAGGCTTCTTCAACTCAAGAAGATGGCTTTTAAATCAGACAATAAAATGGGAGAGGGCAACTTCTTCTCTGTTGTTCTAAGTAACTAGTACAAGTCTATATACATTTTGAAAAGATGGTACTTAAAAAGGAAATATAACATGTGGAGAACATGAGGCAATATGCACAGCAATAAAGGATTTTGCAAATCATAAAACAAATAAGAAATGATGATAAATGAAATGTACAGAGTCAAAATATATCAAAAGTACTTGTCCTATTGTTTCAATATATCATTGAAACACAAAAATGCCACTATCATGTCCTAAGAGTCTTTTGTCATGTCTTCCCATGTCTTGTAGTGCTTGATATGAGACGCAATAGCTCATGCTGGATGTGCTGTGTGTATCAAAAGGGTGTTGGGATAGCCATATGGTGGCCATCATCATTCAAAGTGCTGTGAAGTTATTCAAAGTCATTCGAAGTGTCATGAAGTAGTTTGAAATGGTTTGAAATCAATTTCATGGGGTTCATAGGGGTTGGGATTGTGAGTCATAATGTGTCGATACATTTGGAAACCTCCTTAGACCCTAGAGTGCAGAGTAGACCTATCATTCTCTCCCTTACTAAAATCCTGACTGTCCTAGTTAGCCAATTGGAGTCACATGGGAAATGCATGATCGTGTTGAAAATGTTAACAAAGTTTGAAATACCTCTCGTTCTTCCACATCACCTTCTACCTCCTCAGACACTAGCTTGTATCACATCTCTCCTCATCAAACTTAACACTGAAGTTCTCGAATTTGTAAAATTGATGCCTGAGTGCAGCATTGCAGAGGATGTCAACTTTGAAGTCTGGGGGAAGGGTTTTTGTGTGAAAATGGTACATCTCTTGCTGATCTATTGGTATTCAAACATGCTAAAATGTTTTATGTAGGTAGAATATGATGAACTTGCCAATGTCCTTGGCAAAGAGCACAATCCAACTGTTCAAAAGGTCATGGACAGGTTTTTGCAGTTTTCAGCCCGATGGCCTGACATGAATGGCTTCTATGGGGCACAGATTTATTATTTGTAGACTTAGCTGAGGAGGTAGAATGTGAAAGAAGGGAAGAGGAGGAACAATGAATTTGGGAGGAGGAGGAGGAGGTTTAATGAGTGAAGGACCTAGTGAAGAAGGCAAAAATTGATGGTTGAAGGAGAGTATTGGGAGACACTCAAAATGTGGCTCTTGCTGCATTTTGTACAGAGACCTTATCAAAGGAGAAGTTGCAATGGAGGAATGCAGAGCTCGCAGCAGAAGCAAGTGCTATTGAGAAAGCAGAGGCTAGGGAGGGCGACAAAAATGAGGATGATGACAAGCTGCCTGTAGTGTGGGTGGCAAAGCAAAAAGTAGTGGAGGTGGGAGAGGATGAAGATGGAGAAGATGAGGTCAAGGGCACAGGGGCAGTGAAGCTCAAGATGAGCAGACTGCTTGATTTTGAGGGTCCGGTAAGCTTTTTCTCTTATGTTTGAAGAATTTTTGCACTGCTAAACACTTCATAGTGTGATCGATGTGCTGGGTTCAGATCCCATCCATGCTATGTCATCAATGAGGAAGTGGCAAAATGTAGAAAGAGCACCCAGGAGGTGCAAGGGTGCTATTGGAATGGGGTGTTGAGGAGGGGGCTTCAAAAAGGTGAAGCAAAAAAATTCAGAGGTGCCAAACAGGATTCACACCCCAGACCAGGTATGAAATTTATTTAAAACTGTTTTGAAGTGATTACTAAGTTGTTTTTGAATTTTGAAATATGTTGAATTCATCTTGTGGGCCCTGTCAAGGACAACAAGCCAGTTGTGGGGCCCTCCAAGCTGTCGATGCTGAAATTGAAGCAGAAGGGGTGGTTGTTGAAAGGGAAGATGAAGGCAAAGGAGGTTCAAACTGTCGAGGATGTCAAAGGGGGTGAGGATGGATGGGCAGTGCATCGTGGCTTGATTGTGGCAAAGCTAATGCAGAAGAAAGTGGAGATGGAGATATTGTGGAGGGAAATAGAATTGTTAGAACAGATGTTAGAGGAGTAGAACTCCCCCTTTTCTTGTTTTTTGTTTTGTTTTCTTTATTTGAAATTTCAAATTGTTAATGTCTTTGGAAAGTAAGGTGAAGAGAAAATGAAGGTATAAGAAATGAAAAAAAAATGAAATTCAGGGAAAGGCTCAGTCAATCATCATGGCCAAAAAACCCTTTGGAGTTTGCATGACCATGCTATAATGCAATATCACAACTTGTATCATACACTAAAAGCAATCGAAAGCTTTTGTAAGTAATCATGAACAAAAGAAAAAAAAGAATAATTATTCATTTTTGAAGTCCAGAAAATCTTCAAAAATATTTTCATTGAGGTTCGAAGTTGTTCGAAGTTGTTCAAGATGTTTGGAGCTGATATTGAGAAAGTTCAGTGGAAGGGGAATGGATTTTCAAGTGAGATATGGTAGCAATTGAAAGGCAGCAACAGGTTGATGTAGTACTGATCCATCAAGTTTGCAAAGGATATAAGCTCCTCCATGGTTTCATTTGATGACAATGAGAGAGCCAATATATCGTGGTTTCATCTTGTGATTAAGGGATTTCTCAATTTGCATGTTTCAAAGAAGCACTAAATCTCCTTTCATGAAGTTGTAGTTGCACATCATTTGTTTGTGAACAGGTTCAAAGTGTTTTGTAGCTTCAAGTCGAGAGGCATAGACCTTCAAATATACAATTTTGAGGTCATTTGATTGTTTTTGTAGTGCTATGGCTCGTCAAGCTAGTTGTCAATAAAATAGAATTGGGAGGTGGTTGCAGGTATGTTGCTTTGGAGATATTGAAGGGGATTAGAAAATGTGATCCTGTAACTGTGAAGTAAGGAGAGCAATTCATATATTTATGAACTGTGACACGTTCTGCCCAAAATACTGAATGTGCTCCTGCTGACCATTTTGCTTGCTCTCCATTGACAGCTTTGAATAATGATTGTTGAACATCAAAGTGGGCTCATTCAATGAGTCCATTGGCACAGAAATTATAACTGCTAATCTGAACATAGTTGATATGATATCGTTTCATGAGATATTCCATGGCTGCATAAATGCAGCACCATTGTCAGTTATGATTTCATATAATGAATCAAATCCCATCAACAAATGATGTCTTCAAAGATCCAGTCACCAAGGCACATGGCATTTTTGCATCAAAGTTTTTACCATTCTGGATAAGTCATTAGTGAACATCGACCTTGTACAATGTATTTGAATCCATTTGATGGTGGCATTTGCATTGTATCGATATATTTGCTGAAAAAAGGTGCTGGAGTGGCGACTGTAGGTGGAATTAGAAGATTTTTTATTTGTTGAATTTGACATAGGTGGCAAGTATGAATAAACTATGCGATGTTAGCTTTCATATTCAGTCTCCAAAATCGAAGGCCAATAACTGATTTTGTAGCAAAAACCATTTTGTGTCCGATATCATCATGAGCTGCACGAATAATTTTGAGATGACATTCTGGACTTGCAACAATCTTGTGAGCTCCATAGGAGTCCTTTCTCCATAGTTTGCCCAAGTCTAAAAAGAATTCAGTACAATATCAAATAAAGGTAGTGTATTCAGCATCTGATAGATCAGAGGGTTGCACCAGATCATGTAACAATCTTCAAATGTGAAGTAATCTTTTGTCATTTTTTTTTGCATTATTCATTTATGGGACATTGTTATAGGTAAGGTCCTCCCCCTTACTGAGATATGAAGAGAGGAAGAGGGTCAAAATTTGATGTGAAGAGAAGGGATGAGTTATAATGGGATTGATTTGATGTATGAATCCATGAAGATGGTCAATCCAGTCTCCAAAATCATTTTTGTTGTCGAGCTGATCATCTTTGTCTTGTGGGGAGCATCTCAGAAGTCTGTTGATAATACTCAACCCAGAAACCCAAACAAAACCTACTAAATGGCTTCGGATGGTATAACACAAGTCAGAGGAAGGGTGCAAGTTGGTACTAAATATCACTGCTGATACCTAAAAGTTGTAGTGAGCAATGTGAAATAATGGGGCATGTTGCGAATAGGCTTTAGAAGCATACAAAAAAGTTCAAAATGGGTTTGAAGATGTGTGAAAGAGTTCAAAGTAGGCTCAAAGATGTGTGAAGTAGTTCAAATAAGTTTGAGGAGGTTTGAGGTATATTGAGGCATGAGTTTAGTGAATGGAAAGTGTTTTTTGAGTGGAGATAGGCAATATGTGATAAGTCGAAGGCAAATATGATAGTTTGAAGAAGTTTGCAATATTTCACAGAACTTAGAGATATAATGTGAGGCTGAGACTCAAGAGAAGGCTCTTAAATCAGATGATAAGTGAGAAAATAACTTCTTCTCTGTTTTTCTAAGTAACTAGTACAAGTCTATATACATTTTGAAGAGATAGTACTAAAAAGGAAATAAAACATGTGTAGTACATGAGGCAAAAGATATGAGTTAGGGCACAAGGCCAAAAAAGAAACTGGAATCTGAAGAAGAAAGAGATGTATCATATGATAGAGGAGTAATAAAGGGAAGAACTAAAAATAGACTGTCCTTTGTGTATAAACCATGCTAAGTCTCGCAATAATCCATCTAGCAGGTTCTGTATGCAATAGGGACTTGGAATGAGGCTGACCGATGAGCAGCAAGTTTGGGCACAAGTTGGAATCCTTTTTGGCGCATGGTATTCCACCATATAGATAATGAATGTGGTGCCCAATGTTGTTTGAACTAGTGCAAAGTCATTCAAAAGTATTCAAAGTGTCGCAACATGGTTCAAAATGGTTCCAAGTTGTTCAAAATCATGCAAAGTTGTTTGAAAATGGTTCAAAGTCGATTTAGTGGCATTCGTAGTGGTTCAGAGTGTTTATCATAATGTCTCGATATGGTTGGAAGTGTTCTCCAGACCTTAAAGCATGCAGTGGACCTATCAACGTCTGGACTATGGTGTGTTCCTACAACATGGACTACCATAAAGTGAAATGTTAGGATCAATACTATCCATCAATTGCTAGTGCTAGGTGCAATATCAGGATTTGAGAGCATGTCTTTGATATACCTCACATCAACTTCAATGATAAGCTTCCAAACCCCTATTAGGTACAATCACAGTGCTCCAAGAGCACAATATAGACCATAGAGTTCAAGTTTTGGTTGCAAAAATCAAGATTCATGGTTGTTGATGTGTTCAGTTGGTACTCAGTGCAGAGTCTCAATGGAAGGGGTGAACACTTAACCTACAGCTGCAGGTGTGCTCAGGGTGAGGGGGGAGTTCGCTTAGAAGGCCTCGGTTCATCCTTCAGGGTGCAAAGACTATGGGGAGGCTGGTACGGTGGTTTTCAATGTGCGCACTAGTTGTGTACGCTAAAAGGGAGATATGCACAGTGGCAGAAAAGTGCACAATGCAAAGGGGCAAAAATGCACAGTGCAGAAAAATGTGCAATGGGAGCACAAAAGTGCACAACAATGAGGGTGATGAGGATGAGAGGTGTAGTGGGATGGAGACAACACTGGGGTGTGCTGTGAGGTGGTGCATAGGTTGGGGACACAAATGGGGTGGAAGCGCAAGGGGCGGAAAAAGGTGCAAATGGTGCACAAAATGTGGCTATACAAATAAGTGCACAAACAGTGCGCAAATGCAGCTATATGAAGGGCACACTGTATGAGTGCTCAAATAAGGACAAAGGATGCAATGCAGGGATGAAACGCAACAATATGATGAGAGGGACACAAACGATACACAAATGTGGCTATACAACTACAAAGGTGCATGGACTGGATGCTGGTGCACAGACTATGTGCAATGCTGACTGAGCTATGAACTATAAGGGGGGGGGAAAGATCCTCTGGATTCTCTATCTGTCCCCCTACTATGTACAAATGGCTTATGTGATAAAAATGGTAAAATAAAGTGTAAAAATAGAAAGCACCATGTGCTACCCACAAGCGCATCCATCTGCCCATCTAAACCCGACTGCACTATGCCACTGCCTCAGCCAATAAGATTTGTGCACCTATAGCCCACTACCCAACTGTTCTGGTGCGATGCACTATTTTTGGTGTGCCCTAGGTCTTGTGCACTCTTCCCAATTAATCCATTTCGGTGTTATGTGTTGCATGCTGTGCCTTAGTAATAATGGTGTGATCAGCCTGTGCCAGTTACCAGATAAGGCAATGCCGATTGGAAATGTGGAAGAACTATAAGGAGATGCTGTGAAAGGCCAAATACTGCCAAAGCGCCAGGATTATGTGAAGGCGCCCAAGTGCGCACAGTCCAATGCCAAATAGGTGCAAAGTGCCCCGATTATGTGAGAATGCACAGTCCACTCATGTCGAAATTGCAGTGTGCCTCGAATAGATGCACCAGTAAGATGGGAGCTGCGATGCGCAGCGCACCGGTGCGGTGGATTGTTGTGTGTGTGATAGGGATTGTGCAATGAGTGTGCAGCAGGGAATGTGAGTGAAGGTAAAGCATAAAAGGAGTGTGCAAAGGCGCATTGAGCATGCAATAAATGTAGAAGGCAGATAAGGAGTGTGGGGGGGGGGGTGCACAGAGGTGGTTTGAAGTGCAACGAGGTGCATTTAGGGTGCACAACGATTGGCAGCTATGGGGAACCAAAAGCGCAGTAGAAATGCAAAAGGCACACAAAAGCGCACGAAGGCATGCAAAAGCATGCTGCACAAAGTGTGTGGAAGCCATCTAGGAGGTGCGCACAATCACAAAAAATGCTGTAGTATGCGCGCAGGGCGATAGGGAGCTGTATCATCATTAAGCATAATCAATCTGAATTGACTGTAATACCATTTTCAAGGGTTGTTGGGATCACATTGAGCAAGAAAAAAACCAATAGCAATCTGTGAAGTGTTGACTGATAGGATAACTGGAGTGGGAGATGAGTAGTCAATAGCTTGAATCACTGGGAAGTTGATTAGAGCTTCTTTCAAATCTTCTTGTGCTGCTATTTGTTCCAGTCTAAATTCAAAAGGAACATCTTTGTGAGTGAGTTGAATCAGTGCTGCAGCACATTGAGCAAAATTTCGAATGAAAAAATGACAAACTCCAATGGTTCCTAGGAATGCTTTAACTTCAGTAAGGCTTTGACAAGGTCCCCTGTCTCTGTCATTATAAGGTAGTGGTGGCAGGTGCTGGGTTGGTGGTTGATCTGGGGGTAGGGTGTAAGTTGTGGTGTATAGAGATGGGAATAGGGGAAATACCTGTTCCAACACCCCTCCACACTCTCTTACACCCAAATGAGAGCCTTGCATTCCATTTGGATAGGGAGGGGTGGCATTGTGTTGCATGCACTGTTGGCTGTGGTTGAACTTAAAACACTGTAGCAGTGTAACCTAGGGAGAAGAACATTTTTTATAGTTGAAGAGAAAGAAACAAAAAACTTACTACATATTTTGATGGTGGAAGCAAAGTGGAAGTTGTCTGGTGACTTGTGAGATTACAATACAAGTTATGATCTAACAAAGGAGACTATTAGTAGTGAAAAGAACAAGAAAAGGAAGAGGAATGATGCAGGGAACCCTGTTAAAAGATTTTCTACTACAGTATGTAGGGCAAGTGTCAACATTGATTGAATTTGAGTATCAGTGATCATTGTTGTCAGTCATGTTCCCACAGTCTCAACACTTCACATTCTTGTGTGTATTGACTCTCATGAGCATTCCCTACATATATTTAAGCCATTTGTAGATAGTGTGTAGCATGTAGTATGTCAAGCCACTACTTCTGTGTAACTATCTATATACTGTTTAACTACTGTATACATGGGTCTGGTGACAAGGGGGTATACATAAATGTAAACATATACAGTATAAACTGTGCAAAATGGTTATATAGATAGAATGGTTGGAGCCTTAGTAATTGATTACAAGAATTACAGGCAATTGCCACATGCCTACATATGTAAACCTCAAGTGGAGCAGCTAATCACTTGTGGACAGGCTGATCTATACCACCATGGATTTCAATACTGTATCATTTCATTCGATTCATCAGTCGTGTGTCACAATGGATTGCCCTTCCGAAATCAACAAATTGTCATGCTTGTCCCACATCACAAGGGCAGGCAATGAATTGGCTGAGGAAAAATGTCACAGGCTAAGATAACTGGCTTTTTTCAAGCCCAGGTGTCAGAATAGAAGTCCCAAAGTTTATCATGAATTGTGTTGTCCTTTCAATTTTGAGAAAAAAGAGTCCATCCTTTTTTTTCATGGTGGAAGATAAAAGTACAGGAATATAATTTCAAATTGTACTTAGCAACGACTGTAACCAAGTCTACTGCCAGAAGCAAAGTGGAAAGTAGACATTCTGGTAGCAACATTTGTGTTAGTCTCATATGCCTATGCTTATGCTGTTCACTGTGGATGCACATCGATGAACTGACGAAACTCTGGAATGTCACCCCTCTGTCGGCCAGGTGACAACCAAAATTTCGTTCTAGTGGTCACAGGTCACAAAGGGTGATGGATTGAATGAAATGGTACAGTATGCCCTTAGAATGCCCACAAATCCCATGGTTCTTAGGTTCATCCCAAATGATGAGTCCAAAAAAGCTGTAATTTATGGGTAACTAACCACGATAAATGCAAATACTTCTGAAACGGAACTAATTCCTATCTGTTGCCCAATCACAAATCGTGGGAGCCGCGTAAGTGAAATGGAGTTTGCCGGTGGTACTATACAGTTTCAAGTCTATCATCGGTGTTGGACTGTTGCCTTTCAACGACGGTACTCAAGGTGCGTTCATTAACTTCTTGCTATGGTTATGGTGATCAAGCTCACTGTGTTGTTTTAGAAAGATGGGTGCATATAAGTACATTGGGGAGCTTTACAAGAAAAAGCAATCGGATGTCCTGCGATTTCTTCTTCGTGTTCGGTACGTTGTTCAACCATGTCGTTGGTGGGCCCTATACTCACCAAGTATTCCAGATGTTGGGAGTATCGCCAACTCAATGTGATCCACCGTGCGTCGAGGCCTTCGCGCCCAGACAAAGCTCGCCGGTTGGGCTACAAGGCTAAGCAAGGTTATGTTATCTATCGCGTTCGAGTACGGCGCGGTAATCGCAAAAAGCATGCACCCAAGGGTAAGGATATCAACACAACTGGATGCTTTCGTCTAAGCACAAGCAACAGGTGCCACTTACGGCAAACCTGTGCGTCACGGTGTCAATCAACTGAAGTTCCAGCGTGGTCTCAGGAGTACCGCTGAAGAACGGGTGGGAAGACGATGCGGCAATCTACGAGTTTTGAACTCGTACTGGATTAATCAGGATGGAGTCTACAAGTACTACGAGGTTATTTTGGTGGACCCCAGTCACAAAGCTGTACGTGGAGGACTGCCCACGGTGCCCCCTGATAAATCTAATTTTTCCCCTAGATACGCCGTGATCCAAGAATAAACTGGATCGTTAAGCCCGTCCACAAGCGCAGGGAAGCACGTGGACTGACCAGCATAGGGAAACAGGTTCGTACATCTACACAATTTCACTTGGTATCTTCTCTGAAACGCTCCACAGAATCGTGGTTTGGGCAAAGGTCATCGTCATAATCATGCCCCTGCTCGCTCCACCTGGAAAAAACATAACACGCTTAGCCTTCGTCGTTACCGTTGATGCTATCTTTCGTCACATGTCTATGGTCATGTTGCCTCGTATTATGTGTATGCAGTTTTAGCTTAAAAAAGAGGTCTTGAAGTGTTGGGAGGTTAATAGAACGTAGCGACAAGTGTGCTTGTTTGAGCACATGACTTGATGTACTTGTGCTGGAGACCATGCATGTCCAAGTTACCTTGAAATAAAATGAGGTTTAGCCATGGCTGCACACAGCTACAATTCCATTTGCATGGGGATAAGTGCCAAAGGTGAAGTGCTCTTGCAGTCATCAGGATCTGGCCCCTCCCAATGTTGAAATTAAATCCTGATACATGCTGCATACATGAGGCCATGCATGCAGCACACACATGTTACTGCGCTTACTGCGCATACATGTGGTAAACACATTCCTGAGTCATGTGACATCCTTACTATTATGTATATAAAGGAGAACCTGTACTATAGTAGATATACAGTGTTCTTACCTCTGCTAAACCCTAGCTCTAAGACTAACTAAACCCCAGGTAGGTTATAAGGAACATGTCGTCTCTTCCTCTGTGCAATGTACGTAGTCTGCTCCAACACCCAATGCCTTTGACTAATTGAAAAGCTTGTGTTGAGATGTCCCCTCCTGCAATGACCAATCATCTGAGAGCTCCAGAACAGCAATACTTCATTCTCAATACTGACCTAACCCTAACCCTACTAACCCCTACCTCCCAAAGAAATTATGCTTATTCATACAAAGCAATTACAGCATTTTGTCATAGTGGGATATTAGCCAGTTCCAAAATTAGATTGTCACATGTCATCATGCCATCATGGAACCATCTTTGTCCAGTGGCAGAAACTACATGGGCAGTAAAATGCTCTGAAGCATAGTAAATCACACTTCTCAAGTGGTACATGCTGTTTACCTGAGATGTTGAAATGATTAAAACAAGATTTAATGCAGGAGGTTGTAATCGCCATTCAAAAGCAAGAAGAGGAGGAAGTGTTTTAAATACAATCTCCCTCATTTGATTTCTATCACACATTTGACATGCAGAAGCCAGTGAGAGGTAAAAGTTATAGATATTTGACAAGCTTTGCCCAAAAAAACTCCAATGTGTAGTGTGGGTGCATTGGGTTTTGCCCCCAATTTTCCAGGGCAGAAGCAGATGACTAGGTTGAACTGTGAAAGATATCTGGACCATCTGGCTTGGCAACGCATAAGGAGCTTTGTGGTGCTGAAGTACTCCAAATTTTTGTGATCTGTGACTACATTGATTGGGTATCTGGAGCCTTCCAGATATTGCTGCCAATGCTTGAAGGCTTTGAAGATGGCCAGAAGTTCTTTGTTGTGGGTGTCATAGTTCAGTTTTGTGAAATTAAAAGAGCACAACAGGGTGAATGTCACCATCTGGACTGTGAACAGAAAGGATTGCCACTAGGGGCATAGTTGGAAGCATCCAGTTCAAGGATCATATGTGAGTCGGGTAGCCATTGAGTAAGGACTGGATGGAAGGGAGATTGCTCTCCCAACACTTGAGAACCAATTGTGAGGAAGGTGGTATCTATTCAAGGGGGGGAATACTCTACTATGACAAATGAACCATGTATCTATGTAATCATGGGACCATGTATCTATGTAATCATGTGACCATGTCACTGTTAGGAAACAGTCTCTTAACATTCCTATTACATAATAATATTTTATTTTATTTTATTTTATTTTATTATGTCAAATAACACTACCAAATGCCTACAAATGCTACATTTGTCAGCATGGGAATTTTATATTTACACACATCAATATGTACGCATGCATCGGTAACAACACAGTACAATATATGTAACATAGTATATAAATCTTAAGTATACACCTAGGGGACCTCATGTTATGAAGAAGCGTGGGGAGAATCAAATTCTTTTTGTCCTTATTGTTCTACATTGCGTACGTCTCACGCTATTGTTCTTTGCTTTATTGTCTCGCGACCACGAGCCTTTAATCTTACAACTCCATCATCCCACCTTATTGTAGTGTACACTGCGGATGCCTCTTGCTATTGTCTTTTCACCGTTATTGTCTTTATTGTTCTCGTAGCATGACTCCTCATCTACGATCTACAATTGTAACTATTTAAATGATGAATACAGGACTGGTCAAGCTTAGCTTGACCTAGTCTTTCTTATGCTTCTAACAAGCTGTGATCTAAGTCTCTTGCTCAAACCGTTGATACAGCTCCCTATCGCCCTGCGCGCATACTATGGCATTTTTTGCGATTGTGTGCACCTCCTAGATGGCTTCCGCACACTTTGCGTAGCGCGCCTTCGTGCGCTTTCGTGCGCCTTTGTGCGCCTTTGACCGTTTAGGTGCGCCTTTGTGCACCTTTTGCATTTCTACTGTGCTTTTGTTTCTCCATAGCCACCAATCATTGTGCGCCCTAAATGCGCCTCGTTGTGCTTCAAGCTGCCTCCGTGTGCCCCCCCCCCCCACGCTCCTTATCTGCCTTCTACATTTATTGCGTGCTCGATGCGCCTTTGCGCACTCCTTTTACACTTTACCTGCAACTCACATTCCCTGCTGCACACTCTTTGCACAATCTCTATCACACACAACAATCCCCTGCACTGGTGCACTGCACATCGCAGCTCCCATCTTACTGGCGCATTTACTTGAGGCGCACCATGATTCTGGCATGAGTGAACTGCGCATTCTTACATAACTGGGCCGCTTTGTGCCTATTTGGCATTGGACTGTGTGCACTTGGGCGCTTTCACGTAATCCAGGCGCTTTGGCAGTATTTGGCCTCACACAGCATTTCCTTTTAGTTCTTCCACATTTCCAATCGGCATCGCCTTATCTGGTAACCGGCACAGGTCGATCACGCCATTATTACTAAGGCGCAGCACGCGACATATAACACCAAAGCGGATTAATTGGGAAGAGTGCACGAGACTTAGCACGCACCAATAATAGCGCATCGCACTGGAACAGTTGGATATTGAGCTATAGGTGCGCAAATCTTATTGGCTGAGGCAGCGGCATAGTGCGGTCAGGTTTAGATGGGCGAATGGACGCGCTTGTGGGTAGCGCATGGTGCTTCCTATTTTTATACTTTATTTCACCATTTTATCACATAAGCCATTTGTACATAGTAGCGGACAGATAGAGAATCCAGAGGATCTTTCCCCCCCCTCATAGTTCATAGCTCAGTCAGCGTCGCACATAGTCTGTGCACCAGCATCCAGTCCGTGCGCCTTCATAGTGTGCCCTTCATATAGCCGTGTTTGCGTTATTGTTTGCGTCCCCTCATCGTATTGTTGCATTTCGTCCCTTGCGTTGCGTCCTTCGTCCTTGTCCATGCACTATCGTAGTGCGCCCTTCGTATAGCCGCGTTTGCGCACCCTTTGCACACCCTTTGCATAGCCGCATTTTGCGCACCGCCTGCGCCTTTTTCCGCTCCTTGCGCTTTCACTCTGTTTGCACCCCCAAACTGTGCACCACCTTCACAGTACATCCCAGTGTCGTCTTTGTCCTGTTACACCTCCCGCCTTCATCATCCTCATCGTTGCACACTTTTGCACTCTTGTTGCGCGTTTTTCCACACTGCGCGTTTTTGCCTCTTTGCGTTGCGCACTTTTCCGCCACTGCGCATATCTCCCCTTTCGTGTACACTACTAGTGCGCACACTGAAAATCGCTGTACCAGCCTCTCTATAGTCTCCGCGCCCTGAAGGACGATCTGAGGCCATCTAAGTGAACTCCCCCCTCACCCTGAGCATGCCTGCAGTTGTAGGTTAAGTGTTCACCCCTTCTGTTGAGACTCTGCACTGAGTACCAACTGAACTCATCACCGTTGCTTACGAGCATCGGTGATCAGAACCTCTGCTGAACGTTGTCACCTATGAGCGTCGACTTACATTTGATTTAGGAGCTTTGACTATAACACCTCAGTTGAGTTCTCTTAGGTATTCCATCCACAATTGTGGTGCAAAATGCCTATTTCAGCCAACTAATCTATTTTTAACCTGTCACATCAAAACCATCAAAACCCCCATCACATGTGCATGTGCCCTGCCACCTTCTTGTAGAAGAGCCCACACAGTGATACAGCTCCCTATCACCCTGCGCTCATACTACACCATTTTTCATGATTGTGCGCACTGCTTGGACATCTTCTACTCACTTTGCACAGTGCAGTTTTGTGTGCCTTCATGCACTTTTGTGTGCCCAAGTGCGCTTCTGTGCACTTCCATGCGCCTTTGTCTGCTTCCTGCACTTCCAGTGCGCTCCCATGCACTCCTATGCACTCCCATGCACTCCTATGCACTCCCGTGCACTCCATTGCACTCCTGTGCACTCCATTGTGCTCCAGTGCACTCCAGTGCGCTGTGCATCATGGCTCCCATCTTACTGGTGCATTTATTCGAGGCACACCACGATTCTGACATGAGCGAACTGTGCATTCTCACATAATTGGGGCACTTTGCACCTATTTGGCATTGGACTGTGCACCTTGGGTGCCTTACGTAATTCTGGCGCTTTGACAGTATTTGGCCTTTCACAGCATCTCCTTATAGTTCTTCCACATTTCCAATTGGCATTGCCTTATCTGGTAACTGGCACAGGTCGATCACGCCATTATTACTAAGGTGCAGCATGCGACACATAACACTGAAGCAGATTAATTGGGAAGAGCGCATGAGACCTAGAGTGCACCAAAAATAGTGCATCACACCGGAGCAGTTGGGTAGTGGGCTATAGGTGCACAAATCTTATTGGCTGAGGCAGCAGCATAGTGCGGTTGGGTTTAGATGGGTGAATGGATGCGCTTGTGGGTAGCACATGGTGCTTTCTATTTTTACACTTTATTCTACCATTTTTATCACATAAGCCATTTGTACATAGTAGGCAGACATATAGAGAATCCAGAGGATCTTTCCCTCCCTCATAGTTCATAGCTCAGTCAGCGTCGCACATAGTCTGTGCACCAGTGTCCAGTCTGTGCACCTTTGTAGTGTGCCCTTTGTATAGCCACATTTGTGTATCATTTGCATCCCCTCATCGTATTGTTGCATTTTGTCCCTGCGTTGCATCCTTCGTCCTGATTCGAGCACTCATACAGTGTGCCCTTCATATAGCCGCATTTGTGCACCATTTGTGCACTTATTTGTATAGCTGCATTTTCCACACCATTTGTGCCTTTTTCTGCCCCTTGCACTTCCACCCCGTTTGTGTCCCCAACCTATTCACAGCACACCCCAGTGTTGTCTCCATCCCACTACATCTTTCATCTTCATCACCCTCATCATTGCGCACTTTTGCGCTCCCGTTGCGTGTTTTTCCACACTGCGCATTTTTGCCCCTTTGCATTGTGCACTTTCCTGCCACTGCGCATATCTCCCCTTTAGTGTACACAACTAGTGCACACATTGAAACCGCTGTACTAGCCTCTCCATAGTCTTTGCGCCCTGAAGGATGATCCGAGGCCCTCTAAGCAAACTCCCCCCTCACCCTGAGCATGCCTGCAGTTGTAGGTTAAGTAAGTGTTCACCCCTTCCATTGAGACTCTGCACTGAGTACCAACTGAACACATCAACGGTCCAGCTCGCAGAACAGTGGGTGTTGCCCCAACAGAAAAACTCAACTACTCCATTAGTGTGCCTTCTCTTCCATGTGCATATGTCATTGTTTTAGCACACCACAACTGCTTACTCATCCTTTTGGCATGAGCCAGAAGTAATTGTATATATATATTTACCTTGGTTTTATAAGCAAGTGCCAGGCCTTGCCTTACATTGCAACCACCAGTGATCAAGAGGCAGTGCTCATCATTAGGACAGCTGCAACCAGACAACCAATTGGATCTGGTTTAATTGAGATTTAGTATACTCTATTTGGACAACTATTTTAGTTATATTAGTTACTAGCCAAATTCAGTATTAACCCCAAGATCAGGCACTGTTGGAAGGGATATTGATCTGAAGTGCCTAATTGTTGACAAATAGCCGAAATCACATGTTTTGCTGTGTTTGGTACCCAAATTACCAGATCATGTGACTCTGAAAATTTGTGGAAAAATTCTGAAGCCAAATCTTGACTCAGCCAAAGAAGTGACTCATCACAGCTTATATCATTATGTCAGAACCATCAACTTCGAATCCTGGCCATAATCCTGTTCCCATGCCAGCGCTAGAAGCCAAAATTGATGTGCTTACAGCACAAATGTCCCAGTTAGTGTCAGTATTGGCAGCATCACAGCCCAAACAAGCAGAAATAAAAGCAGAGACAGTGGAAGATAAAGATGATGAGATGGAAGAGATGGTGGAGTGAATGTCTCAGGATGATGTGCATGCAGAGGAGAGATCTGAGAGTGGAAAAATGTGTTTACCTAAATACACACCCCCACAAATCTTTGATGGTACCATGGAGAATACAAAATCCTTGCTCTATAATATTGTACATCCATGGGAGAAAGCCCGAGTTTCATACAACCGAGTCTAGGATTATATTTGCTCTCTCATACATCCAGGGAGGGAAAGCACAGTTCTGGAGAAATGAAGCTATTAATCAAATTGCCATGGGATATAAACTGTTTGCAACCTTCAGGGAATTTTTGAAGAGACTGGAGGCACAGTTTGGAGACCCTAATCCAAAGGCGACGGCTAATGCTAAATTAAAAACCATGCACCAGGGTTCTCTAATGGCAGACAAATTTATTTTGCAGTTCAAGGCAGAAGCATCATAGATGTATGGGAGAAGCTGCATTGGTAAAATTTTTGAAAGCAGGATTAAATCCCTCTTTATTCAAGTCTATCTATCAACTACCTTCTATGCCAGAGAGGTTGGACGAGCAGTATAATTGGGCAATGTGCCTCAATCGGCAATATCGACAGGAACAGGCAGAGTCAAAATTAATGTATGGGAATGCCAGATTTGGGAAGTCATCAGGAGGAAAGTCTGAGAAAGGAAGGATGCCTCACATACAAACTCTGAGGGCACAGCCACCAGCCATGGCAGTGGCATCTATTGTTAAGGAGTCGGCAGCATTGGCAGATGCAATGGATGTTGATCAAGTAGGGAGATGAGCCCCACTTGAATGTTTTAACTGTGGGCAATTAGGGCATATTGCTGGGAATTGTAGACAGAAAAGGAAGATTAGGGAAGTGACAATCGAGGAAGTGAAGTTGGAGGAAGATAAGCAGAAGAATTTTGTGGAAGAGTCCTAGTGAAGGTTTCCCTATTGGTGACCCAGAATCATGTTTCCTCCACTGAGGAAACCCAGAGTGAACCCAAAAGAGAAATTGAGGAGCATGACCATCATCACTTATGCAACAAAGAAAAATGCCCAGCCTTATTTCTGAAAACCCTTAAATTCTTCATTTGCTCAGTGCAAATAGAACCCAAAATCAGCTTGACAGTAGGATTGAAGACAGTGGAGACATGCAGCAATTGATGTGAAGGCATTGCTTGACAGTGGTGCTACCAGATTATTCATTAATTAATCCTTAATTACCAGAAACGATATTCGCACATGTAAACTGCCACAACCTATAATGGTGTACAATATTGATGGTACTATGTATTAAGGAGGAGGTGACTATGATACTAAAGTATCAGGATTATTAGGAATGAGCCATATTTGAGGTGTGCAACCTTGGGAAAACCAATCTAATAATTGGATGTCCATGGTTATGTAAACATAACCTGGAAATTGATTGGAAAACTGGGAAGGTATGCATGACTCATTGTCCTAAGGAATGTAATGTATATGGGAGAAAAGTAAAGAAGGAGAAGAAGGAAAGGAAAGAGAAAGAACATCCGAGGAAGTATTCTGTTACAATGGAGGAAGTGGAAGATGAGGATATGCCAAACGGGGAAGTTCCAATCATGACCAATAAGAAAGAACAGAAGCAAACCTTTAGAGAAATTCATGGAGGACAGTCATGGGATAAAAATGCTGTGAAAGTGGAGAAGCCAGTGGGTGCTGAATGCCTACCATAAATATTTGTCAGTTACTCAGAAGAAATCAGAGTGAATAGCAGTGCAAAAGCTATGGGATCATGCAATTGAGATGAAACCAGGATTTGTGCTGAAGAAGTCAAAAGTCTACCCATTATCTCCAATGGAACAAGAAGAAGTGGGTGCATTGCTTAATGAACAATTGCACAAGGGATACATACAACCTTCAAAATCACTGCAGACATTACCAATATTCTTTGTACTGAAGGAGGATCAGAAGAAGAGGATGTGTACAGATTATAGGTATCTGAATAAGTGGATAGTGAAGAATGCATACCCTTTGCCATTGATCTCAGAAATAATTGACAAGGTGGGAAAGGCCAAGGTCTTTACAAAATTGGATTTATGCTGGGGGTACAATAATGTACAAATAAAGAAAGGAGATGAGTGGAAGGCTGCATTTGCCACACATCTAGAATCCTTTGAGCCACTTGTCATATTTTTTGGGATGACCAGTAGTCCCCCAACTTTTCAAAATATGATGAACAACATTTTCAAGGACATAATAGACAAAGGCATGGTAATAATATTTATTGATGAGATTTTGGTATCCATGGAGGATGAAGAAAACCATGACGTGACAGTGCAGGAGGTATTAAGAAGATTGACAGAGAATGATTTATTCATTAAACCAGAGAAGTGTGTGTTTGGGGCAAGCAAGATTGAGTTCTTGGGATTAATCATTGGTCCTGATGGAATCAAGATGGATTTTATCAAGGTACAGGCAATTGTTGATTGGCTTATTAATGTGTTCAGTCAGTACTCAGTGCAGAGTCTCAACAGAAGGGGTGAACACTAAACTTACAACTGCAGGGGTGCTCGGGGTAAGGGGGTTTGTTTAGAGGGCCTCGGATTGTCCTTCAAGGCACCAAAACTACTAAGAGGCTGGTTTAATGGGTTGCTAGGTGCACACTAAGTTGTGTACACCAAAAGGAAGGTATGCACAGTGGTGCAAAAGTGTGCAATACAAAGGGTCAAAATGCATAATGGAAGTGCAAAAATGTGCAATGATGAGGGAGGCAAAAGCAGGAGGTGTAGTGGGACAAGGACAGCACTGGAGTGTGCTGCAAGGGTGATGCACAGCCTAGGGATGCAAGTGGGATGTGAGCACAATGGGTGGAAAAAATGTGCAAATAGTGCACAAAATGTGATGCACAAATGTGGCTATATGAAGGGCACACTGCAAAAGTGCATAAACGAAGATGAAGGACACAAACACAGGGACTCAACATGGCAAATACAACAAGGGATGCAAATGATATGCAAATGTTGATAATACTCAACCTGAAAACCTAACAAAAACCTGTTGAAAGGCTTAGAAAGTATAACACAGGCTAGAGGAAGGGTGCAAGTTGGTACTAAATATCACCACTGATATCCAAATGTTGTTTTTAGTGACATAAAATATTGGGGCATGTTGTGAATAGGCTTTAGAGGCATATGAAAAAGTTCAAAAGAGTTCAAAATAGGTTTGAAGACATGCGAAATAGTTCGAAGAAAGTTCAGAGAGGTTCAAAGAGGTTCAAAGTAATTTTGAAGAAGTTTGGAGATGTCAGTGATAGGTCCACTGTGCACTCTAAGGTCTGGAGAAAGTTTCCAATCGTATTGACACACTATGACAAACCCTCCGAACTGCTATGAACACTACAAAATCAACTTCGAATTTTTTTTGATTTATTTCACACTACTTCAAATGACTTTGAACAACTTCAAACAACTTCAAACAACTTCAAACAACTTCAAACAACTTTGAATGATTTCATGATACTTCGAACAACTTTGTACTACTTTGAATAACATTGGCTGCCACATAGCTGTTTCTAAAACCCTTTTGATACATGCTGGACAACTGGAACAAGTTATTCCATTGCATATCAAGCACTACTGGACACAAGGAGAGATTACAAGAGATTTAGGATGTGATAATAGCATTTTTATATTTCAATGATATATTGAAGCAAAGATAAGTACTTTTACCATATGGGGACATGTATGTTTCAATTATTTATTATTTCTCATTTATTTTATGATCTATAAAGTCCTCATTGTTTGATATATTGCCTCATGTTTTACACATGTTTTATTTCCCATTTTAGTACTATCTCCTCAAAAATGTATATAGACTTGTGCTAGTTACTTAGAAAAACAGAGAATAAGTTACCCTCTCCACTACTGTCAGATTTAAGAGCAGTTTTCTTGAGTCTTAGCTCGTGTCATATCTCTGAAGTTTTGTGAAGTATCATGAACTTCCTCAAACTTTCATATTTGCTCTCAACTTGTCATCGCCTATTGCCACTCAAAAACCACTTCTTAATTGCTATATTTGTTTGTCGACATATCTTGACACCAGTCGAACACCTTCAAACCTCCTCAAACTCACCTGAACAACTTTGAACCCATTTGAACCTATTTCGAACTACTTTGCATGTCTTCAAACCTATTTCAAACTTTTTTGAACATCTTCATATGCTTTTAAAGATTATTTATCACATTCCTTACCATTTCATGTCACTAAAAACAATGTTTTGATATTAGCAGTGATATTTAGTATCCACTCACACTCTTCCTCTAGCCTGCATTATACTTCATAAGCCTTTTAACAGGTTCTTGTTAGGTTTCCAGGTCGAGTACCATCATCAGACTGGTGGCAAAATATGTCAAGAAATGATAGCGAATAAGAAGTGTTTGTCGAGTGGTGATAGGCGATAGGTGACAAGTTGAAAGTGAATATGAAAGTTCGAAGAAGTTCACAATATTTTGCAGAACTTAGAGATATGACACGAGGCTAAGACTCAAGAGGATGGCTCTTAAATCAAACAATAGGGGAGAGGGTAACTTTTTCTCTTTTTTTTCTAAGTAGCTAATAGAAGTCTATATACAATTTGAAGGAATAGTGCTAAAAAGGAAATAAAACATGTGTAGTACATGAGGCGGTATGCACAGCAAATAAAGGTATTGTAAAACATAAAACAAATGAAAAATAATAATAAATAAAATGTACGGTGTCACCATATAGTACGAGTACTCATCCTGTTGTTTCAATAGATCATTGAAACTCCAAAACTGCCATTATTGTATTCTAATTCTTTTGTCATTTCTCCTTATGTCCAGCAGTTTTCTATATGTGATAAAATGGTTTGTTCTGGTTGTGCAGCATGTATCGAAATGGTTTCAAAACAGTTATGTGGCAGCTGACCTCATTCTAAGTGCTGCAAAGTCATTTGAAAGCATTCAAAATGTCGTGAAATAGTTTGAAATGGTTCAAAGTCATTTGAAATCATGCAAAGTTGTTCAAAAAGTTTTGAAGTCAATTTCGTGGTGTTCGTAGTGATTTGGAGTGCATGTCATAATGTGTCAATATGATTGGGAATCTTCTCCAGACCTTAAAGTGTGCAGTGGACCTATCAACATGGCTATATGAAGGGGTGCACTAAAAAGTGCACAGACTGGATGATGGTGCACAGACTATGTGTGACACTGAATGAGCTATGAACTATGTGGGGGGAAAGATCCTCTGGATTCTCTATCTATCTGCCTACTATGTACAAATGGCTTATGTGATGAAAGTGGTAAAATAAAATATAAAAATAGAAAGTGCCATGCACTACCCACAAGTCCATCCATTGGCCCATCTAAACCTGACTGCATGATGCCACTGCCTCAGCCAATAAGATTTGTGCACACTATAGCCCAATACCCAACTGTTCCAGCATGATGTTCTATTTTTTGTGCACTTTAGATCCCATGCACTCTTCCCAATTAATCTGCTTTGGTGTTATGTGTTGTATGCTGCACCTTAGTAATAGTGATGTGATTGACCTGTGCCAGTTACCAGATAAGGTGATGCCGATTGGAAATGTGGAAGAACTATAAGGAGATACTGTGCAATGCCAAATAGTGCCAAGTGCCTGAATTATGTGAAAGTGCCCAAGTGTGCACAGTCCAATGCCAAATAGGTGCAAAGTGCCCAGATTATGTGAGAATGCACAGTTGACTCATGATGCAATCATGGTGTACCTCAAATAAGCACCCCAGTAAGCTGGCAGCCATGATGCATAGCACAATAGGTGTGGTGATGGATTGTTGTGTGTGATAAATGGGTAGTGCAATGAGTGTGCAGCGAGTTTAGATGGGCGAATGGATGTGCTTGTGGGTAGCACATGGTGCTTTCTATTTTTACACTTTATTTTACTGTTTTTATCACATAAGCCATTTGTACATAGTAGGCAGACAGATAGAGAATCAAGAGGATCTTCCCCCCCCCCCTCATAGTTCATAGCTCATCCAGCATCGCACATAGTCTGTGCACCAGCATTCTGTCCATGTGACTTTGTAGTGCGCCCTTCATATAACTGCATTTGTGTATTGTTTGCATCCCCTCATTGTATTGCTGCATTTCATCTCTGCATTGCATCCTTTGTCTTCATTTGTGCACTCTTGTAGTGCACCCTTCGTATAGCTGCATTTGCATACTGTTTGCACATTTTATCATATAGCCACATTTTGTGCACCATTTGTGCATTTTTCTGCCCATTGTGCTCACATCCCATTTGCATCCTTAACTCATGTGCCACCCCTGCAGCACATCCCAGTGCTGTTCTTGTCCCACTGTGCCTCCTGCTTTCATCTCCCTTGTTGTTGCACATTTTTCTGCACTGCACATTTTTGCCCCTTTGTGTTGCACACTTTTTCACCATTGTGCATACCTTCCTTTTTGCATACACAACTAATGCGCACCTCAAGAATGATCATACCAGCCTCTTCATAGTCCCAGCACTCTGAAGGACAATCCAAGGCCCTCTAATCAAACCCCCTCACCCTGAGCATGCCTGCAGTTGTAGGTTTAATGTTCACCCCTTCTGTTGAGACTCTGCACCAAGTACCAACTGAACACATCAGCACATTTAAGGCACACAATAGAAAGCAGCTAAGGGGGATCCAAAGGTGCAGTAGAAATGTAAAAGGCACACAAAAGCACACCTAAGTGGTCAAAGGCATGCAAAAGTGCACTTGGGCACACAAAAGCATGCAAATTGAATAGAAGTCATCTAAGAGGTGCACACAATCGCAAAAAATGCTGTAGTATGAGCCCAGGGTGATAGGGAGCCATATCACCATGCCCACCCATATTGAGGAAGTTCAGGCTTTCTTGGGACTTGCAAATTATTATTGTTGCTTTGTTCATAAATTTTCCAAAATTGCTGCACCCTTACACAACCTTAATGAAAAGGAGTAGTGTGGAGATGGGGAGAACAATGACAGACAGCATTTGAGGAGTTGAAGAGGAAGTTGTGGAAGAGCCAATATTAGCCCTAATAGATTTCATGCATCCTTTATGAGTGGAATCAGATGCATCCAACTTTGCTACTGGAGCAGTATTATCAATGCTATGTGAAGATGACAAATGGCATCCTTGTGCATATTTGTCCTTAGGGTTGAATGATGTGTAGAGAAATTATGATGTGCATGATAAAGAGATGTTGGGAATAATATGAGCATTGGAAGCATGGAGACATTATTTGGAGGGATGTATGCATGAGATTGAAATCTGGACAGATCATCAAAATCTGCAGTACTTCATGTCCACTAAAAAGCTTAACTGTCAGCAAGCACATTGGGCATTATTCCTATTGCATTTTAATTTTCATTTAGTCCACAAAGCAGGAAGCTTGGTGAAGAAAGCAGATGCATTATCCAGATGTACAGATCATAAAAGAGGGGTGGAGGAGGACAATAAAAATATTACCCTACTCAAACCTGAATACTTTTGTATTTGCGCTATGCATCAAGGGCATCTATTGGTGGATAGCTCAGAACAGAAATGTTGTCTAAAATTAGACAATGTTCAGAGATGGATGATGAAGTAGTGGAAGCTGTGAAAGCTCTGAGGGGAGAGAAGAAGGGTAATATTAAAGGAGATGAATGGGTTAAAGAACAAGGGTTAGTGTTGTTCAGAGGAAAGGTATATGTATGTACTGAAGGATCAAGATTTACGAAGGGAGATCATATGGTTACATCATAATATGCCAGCTCCTGGACATCCAGGAAGGTGGAAGACATTGGAGTTGGTAATGAAAAATTATTGGTGGCCCAGAATTTTGAAGTATGTGTTGGGGTATGTGGATGGATGTGATAAATGCATGTGGGGATGCATGAAGTATTGTGGAGGAGCATTTTCTGGTTGTAAACTCTACCTTTGCATCCCCAAAACAATCATTTTAGGGCATCTATGCAATATTGAAGGTCGTATGGCTAATCCTACTCACATCACAGCAGTCAGCAAATGGGGACCTTGTCGAAGCTTTACTGAACTTAAAGCATTCTTAGGAACTATTGGAGTCTGTCATATGTTTATTTAAAATTTTGCTCAATGTGCTTCAGCACTGATTTAACTCACTTGAAAAGACATTCCTTTAAAATTTGGACTAAAACAAATAGCACCACAGGAAGATTTAAAGGAAGCTTTAATCAATTCTCCAGCAATTTGAGCAATCAACTACTTATTCCCTGCCATAGTTATCCTATCAGTCGATACTTCACACATCACTGTTGGTTTTTTTCTCATGAAATGTGATCCTGACAATCCTCAAAAATGGTATTACAGTTGATTCAGATCAATCATGCTTAATGACTGCAAATCTTGGTTTTGCAACTCAAACTCAAAATCTACAGTCTATATCACACTCTTGGAGCACTTTAATTGTATCTAATAGGGGTCTGAAACCTTATCATCAAAGTTGATGCAAGGTATATCAAAGGCATGCTCTCAAATTCTGATATTGCACCAAGTACCAGTATCAATTGTTGGATTATCTCAATCCTCACATTTCACTTCACATTAGTTCATGTCGCAGGTACACATCATGGTCCAGATGGACTTCTGAAACATCCTCCACAAGATGAAGATGATCAGTTTGACAACAAAAATGATTTTGGAGACTGGATTGACCATCTTCACAGTTTTATACATCAAATCAATCCTATTATGACTTGTCCCTTTCCTTCCCATCAAATCTCCACACTCTTCCTCTCTTCAGATCTCAGTAAGGGGGAGGATCTTACCTACAATGATGTCCCACAAACAAACAATGCAAAAAAGAAAAAAAAATTACTTCACATTTGAAAATGGTTAAATGATTTAGTTCAACCTCTAGACTTATCAGATTCTGAATATGCTACTTCATTCAATATTGCATCAAATTCTTCTTAGACTCTGGCCAGCTATGGAGAAAGGATTCTCATGGAGCTCACGAGATCATCGCAATTCCCAAATGTCATCTCAAAATTATTCATGCAGCTTATGATGATATCGGGCACAAGATGATTTTTTCTATGAAATCAGTCATTGCCCTTCAATTTTGGTGGCTGAACATGAAAGCTGACATTGTTTTGTTTATTCATACTTGCCACCTCTGCCAAATTCAACAAACTTGAAATCTCCTTATCCCACCTACTGTTGCTACACCCACACCTTTATTCAGCAAAGTCTACATCAATACTATGCAAATACCTCCTTCAAGTAAATTCAAATATATTTCACAAGGTCAATATTTACTAATGACCTATTTTGAATGGCAAAATCTTCAATGAGAAAATGTTATGACCCTCAGTGATTGGATCTTTGAAGACATTATTTGTCAATGGGGCTCTCTATACAAAATCATGAGTGATAACAGATCAGCCTTCATCACAGATGTGGAGTACCTTTCAAAATGATATCACATTAACCATATTCAAATTAGCATCTACAATTCTCATGTGAATGGACCTGTCAAAAGCACTCATTTCGATATTCAACAATCATTATACAAAGCAGTCAATGGAGATCAGAGCAAATGGTCAGCTGGAGCACACTCTGTGTTTTGGGCAGAACAAGTTATAATTCATAGACATATGGGTTGCTCTCCTTACTTCACAGTTACAAGATCGCATTCCCTCATCCCACTCAACATCTCTGAAGCAACATACTTGCAACCCCCTTTTGACTCTATCTTCTTGACAACCAATCTCATAACTCAATGAGCAATAGCATTACAGAAATGATCAGCTGACCTTGAAGTGCTATATCTGAAAGTCTATGCCTCTTGACTTGAAGCCATGAAATGTTTGGAACTTGTTCACAAATGAATGATGCACAAGTACAATTTTGAAAAAGACGACCTGGTCCTATTTTGCAACATGCAAATAGAGAAATCCCTCAATTGCAAGATGTGACCTTGATATTTAGGACTCCTCATTGTCATTGATCAAAACTATGGAGGAGCCTACATCATCTGCAAACTCAATGGATTAGTATTCCATTGGACAGTCACTGCTTTCTAACTTCCTTATTTTGCTCAAAAAAATCTATTCCTTTTCCACCAAACTTCCTCGATATTGACTCAGAACATCTCGAAAAATTTTGAACATTGACAAAGATATTTCCAAAGATTTTCTGGACTTTGAAGACAAATACTTATTTCCTTTTCTTTGTTCATGATCACTTACCTATGACTTTGATTTCTTTTAGTGTACAATACAAGTTGCAATATCACATTATAGCATGGTTGTGCAAACTCCAAAAGGCTTTTTTGGCCATGATAATTTACTGAGCCTTCCCCTAATTTTCCCTTTTTGTTCTTTTACTTTCTCTTCAACTTACTTTCTAAAGACATTCACAAACTTTGAAATTTCAGATAACTACAAAGAAAACAAAAGCACAAGTGCCCTACTCCTCTAACATCTCCTCTACCACCTCAATCTGCCTACATAAGACCTCTAACTTGACCTTTATCCCTGCTAATTTCTTTGTGAGAATCTTATGATGCATGCCCCACTCTTCAACCCCATCACTCCAGTCTTTGACCTCCTTGAAACTTTATCCTCCCTTCCCCTTACCCTTACCCTTTTCCTTCACACTTCACTTTCTCTCTTTCAAAAGTCCTGCAACTAATTTGAGTTTGGTGGTGGGGCCCACAATGCAAATTCAAGAGACTTTGAGATCTTAAAAACAAGTTAGCAAACATTTTAAAATTACTTTGAATGATTGTCATACCTGGCTTTGGGCATGAATCTTCTTGCTTCACCTTTGTAAAGTCCCTGCCTCAAAACTCCCTCCCAGTAACACCCCTGCACATCCTGAATGCACTTTGGGGCTTCCTCCTTGACAACACATGATGGCTGGGACTTGAACCCAGCACATTGATCACACTACAAAATTGTTAGCAGTTCAAAAATCCTTCAAGATCAAATAAAGAAACTTACTGGACCCTTGAAATCAAGCAGTCTGCTCATTTTGAACTTCACCCACATTGCCTCCTCAACTCCATCTTCCCCATCCTCACCTGCCTCAAATTCCACTATTTTTTGTTTTGTCATCTGCACCATGGGCAGCTTGCTCTCCCCCTCCTCTTTATTCTCCCCTCCTCTTCATCTTCCTCTCCAGCCTCTGCCTTCTTGAGCACTTGCACTTCTGCTGCTAGCTCCACATTTTGTTGCTGCAACTCTTCCTTTGATGATGTTTTTACATGAGATGCAGCAAGAGCTGCATTTTGAGCATCCCCCAATGCCTCCTTTGAGCCTCAATTTTCACCTTCTTTGCATCCTCCTCCACTCTGTGAACCTCCTCCTCCTCCTCCTCCTGAATCTGCCTTTCTTCCTCTGCCCTTCCCTCTCACTCTACCTGCTCACTCAGATCTACAAACAAAAGTTCCCCCCCCCCATGAAAGTCATTCATGTCGAGCCATTGGGCTGAAAAGTTTGAAGACCTCATCAATGACCTTTTGCATGGTTGGGTCACATTCCTCACCCAGTTGTCCACCAGTTCATCATATTCTGCCTGATGACATTGTGTTAGCATTCCTAAATACCAAATGGAAACCAGAAACTTACCATCTTTTCACAAAACCCTTTTCCCCACACTGGTCCTCAGTGACACCATGATCCAGTGATAGGTCCTTAGCACAGTTTGAGCATCGATATATCAATTTTTGCACTTTCAATTGACTTCAAACACTTCATACAGCTCAGAATATACACTTGGAACATCTTTGATAAGTTCCAACCCAATTTTGAGCAATATCACAGCAATATAGGCCTTCAAACAAGTCCAAAGAAACTTCAAAAATCTTTGAAAAACATTTTTAGACACAGTATTTCCTATTCTGACAATCTTTGGATGCATGCTGGACACATGGGACACTATCTTGAGTATGTTGAACACATTTTGACTGCATGTGCATGCATACAATTGGCTCAAAGCAGTTTCTGATGTTTTATGCAATTTATAACAAGAACAGTACATTTTGGTGTTTCAATGATATATTGAAACATTAGGACAAGTACTTTTGATATACTGTGACTCTGTACATTTTATCTATTATCATTTCTTATTTGTTTTATGATTTGTTCTTTATTGCTGTGCATCTTGCCTCACATTCTACACATGTTGGATTTTCTTTTTAAGTACCATCCCTTCAAAATGTATATAGACTTGTACTAGTTACAGAGAAGAAAAGCAATCTTCTTCCTCCCAGATCGCAGTAATTTGAGAGTTCAGTTTACTCTTATTCAGTCCAAAGTCTTGCATTTACACTAAATTTCTTTGAAATTTTTTGAAAGTCTTCAAAAATCCTTGCATTACACTATTTTTGCTCTTGTTTCCCTCAATTCACCTTTGCTTCACTTCTATTACCCATCTAGTCCCTTGATCTTGCATCCAAACATATTTTTGCACTCCGAATTCATCGATCTAGCCATGAAATTCTCCAAAATACCACAAAACACATTCTTTTAGCTTTGAATTCCTTTGACAGGCAGTGCTATTATAACTATTTGATGGTCAGTCTGACAGGTGACATCTAGAGGGCCTCACATTCTTTCTCTGACTCATGTTATACCATCTGAAGCCATTTAGTAGGTTTTGTTTGGGTTTCTGAGTTGGGCATTATCACTGGCATCAATTTGGTGTATTCAAGAACTTCATTGTTGAGTTTGGCAAAGAGAGACATGATAGAAGCTAGTATCAGAGGTTTAGGAATTGATGAAGAAGAACAAGAATCTTTTCGAGTTTTGTTTACAATTTCAACATGATCATGCATTTTGCATATGACTCTGATTGGCTGACTAGGACAGTCAAAATTTCAGTAAAAGGGAGGATGATAGGTCCAACTTGCACTCTAAGCTCTGGGAACATCTTCAAATGCCTCAACACATTACCACACATGCTCTCAACTCCTAATGAACCCCACAAAACCATTCCAAAATGATTTTGTAGGCCTTCGAATGATTTTGAACAACTTTGACTGACTTTGCAACACTTCAAGTGAGTTTAATTAACTTTGCACCACCTTGAACACCTTCAGCCACTATATGCCTATCACACCACCATTCAGACACATGCAGCACACATTGTATGAGTTAGTGCATTACATATCAAGCACCACCAGACATGAAGAGACACAACAATGGGCTTTTAGGATGTAATTGTGGCACTTTGACATTTCAATAATATATTGGATCAACAGGACAGGTGCCCTTGATACTCATGACTCTGTATGCTTCCCTTCTTATCATCTCTCATTTACTTTATGATTTGGAAAGTTCTTTATTGTTTTATACCTTGCCTCATGTTGTCCACATGTTTTATTTCCTTTTGAGTACCATCTCTTCAAAACATATATAGCTTTGTACTAGCTACTTAGAAAAAGAAAAAAGGGATTGTCCTCTCACATCCATTGTCTGATTCAAGAGCAATTCTCTTGAGTCCAAGCCTTTTGTCTTAGTCCCAAAGTTTAGCATATTACTATAAACTTCTTTGGACTTCCCATACTAGCTTCTCAAAACTATCATCTATCATCTATACCCTCTCAAAGCCTTTTTAATTCTCTATAGTTAATCCTCAGCATCTGTTGAAACCATTTTTGTCCCTTACAAACCCCTCAAACTCCTTCAAACATCCTTGGCCCTTTCTTAAAGCACTTCACAGAGCTTTGTATGCCCTCGAACTTCATCATATATCATTGGACCTCTTTGAACTTAGTTCCCCCATTCTTGGGTAACAGTGGTAATATTTAGTACCACCTTGCAACCTTCCTCTAACTTGCATAATACCATTTGAGACTGTTTGTTTGGGTTTCTGGGTTGAGTAACATCAGCAGTATGTACCAAAATCACTACAGTACAACTTATGTTATACCCTAGCCTTCATTTCCACTTCTGTGCAATGAAGGTAGAGTAATATATTATTTCTTTACCTGTAGAAGCTTACAGGTTCCCACTTTTGTGCAATGAAGATAACTGTAAGAAGCCTCACTTAGTAGTGAGCTAACAGAGGGGAATCCAAAGTTAATATTATACTACATAATACAGACACTTCAGATGCACCTAACAGAGGGGAATTTAAAGAGAAAACTCTAAGGACCCATCTTTCGACTCCCAGTATATGTGATAGACCTGAAGATTAAATAACAGGCTAAAAATAGCAAAAAGGCAGAAATAGGTGGATCAAGCTGTGTGTCAAAGTTCAAGATTGCTACCACCAAGGTTGGGAATTGGTCAGGAATACACCAGACTTCTGGTCAGACCCAGTCATCGATGGCTGGAGAGGTTCAGGGGTTCTGGGCAGAATCCACTGGGCTGTAGCATGCCAGATGAAAGGGGCCAGAGAGGACTTGGCTTCAACTTATAAAAAGTTGTGCCCTTCTCCTCATCCATTGTCCAATTTCAGGTGGATTGGGTGCAGATGTCTGGTGGGTTTCCAGATGGAGGGTGAGGATAGATTTCAGCAGAGGTTATGGAGTGAATTGAAGTTAAGAGGAGCCAAAGAGATACTGTAGTGAGTCAGAGGGGGTCCCTTAATATCACCCAGGAGCTAAACATGAAGAATGTATATTGTCATGTTGTACTGGAAATTAAAAGATAATTGTAAATAGAAGGTTAGTCCCTTTACATACATGGGGTCAAGTCCTGGATCACCACACCCTCCCCCTTAGGCTTCACCCAGGGAGAAGCATAATGTTTTGAGTAAGTAGATGATCTTGAATGGAGTACTGTCAGGTATGTGGGTATTGTTGGGGTACAATAACAGGAATCAATTCATTCATTTATTAAAAAATGCGATGACCTTACTTAGTAGGGTCATTGGGGATGTGGGTATTGTCAAGGCTCAATGATGATATATGGAACTCATCAAGGGTCAACAAGGATCTGGGGAGGTTGGCATCAACTAACATACACCTAACTTCCTCCAGGGTGGTAGGTATGGGTTCTTCGCGCTCATAATTAGGCATGGAGGAAAGTAGGATTGTTTTGTTGTTCAATGCCAACAAAGACAATTGAAATATGGGGGTCTCTGGGAAGTTCCCCAGAGCAGAGGTGTCTGTCATCTGCCCTTCATCAAGAGAAAAACAATCTTTGTCAATGGTGAATGTTTCATCATCGAATAAGGAGATGGAGTCGGTGGAATCACTATTGTTGTCAGGGTCTCTGATCTTTTGCAGCTTGGTAGACGTGACTAGAGGGAATTTGCTAATGGGCTTCTTGTGCCCATTTGGAGGGATGCTGGCAGCAACTCTCCTCACTCTCTTCAAGGCCTTCTTCTGGCCTTGAGTTGCCTTGACAATGAGAGGGGACCTGGACCATCCTGAGATCAGATTGTTCTCTAGGGAATATACTTCTGGTGGAGTTGGATGCCAGCTGGACAGGTGAGAAGGCCCAGCATGAGCAGGAGTCCATGCAAGAGGTGCTTGCATGCAGAGATGCAGTTGGTCCAATGGAGAATCCAGAGGACCAGGCAGTGGAAGTCATGGATTCAGAGCAGGGTCGCCATGAATGAGAGGGAGCTCCACCTTTGGTGGGACTGGTGAATTCTGTTTTTTTCTTCTTCATGGCTCTCAAAGGGCCACATTGTTAGGTCTGGTAATCCACCACCAGGGTTCAGACATCAGAGGAGTATCCTCTAAATGGGTATTGGATGACCTATGCCCTTGCCAACTGGAGATTACCCGGTTGGCTCCCTGTTCAAATGCAGTCAGTGCAAGGATTATGCTGACTCAATGATCCTACTTGCCTGGAGCACCCCTCACTCCTGGACTATGCTGAAATGTGGGCATAGTTTATGTACCAACACCTGTACCAGTGGCAATCCCACCCTGGTACCCTGATGGACAAATGGAGGGTCTCCCTCCCACAAGGGGAGTTCAAGGCCCTGAAGGTGTATCATTGACAAACTGCATGTACTCACACATTCATTCCAACATTGGGTAGTTCCCAGAGGTGTGGGCCATCCGGGACCAGTTATCGAATTCCTCAGTGTTCTGAGGAATGGGCTATATGGCTATATCTCGGGGGTGGAAGGTTGGGAAGAGGTGGGTAAACTTCATTCATATTGATGTCCTCATTGGAAACGATGGGGTGGGGAGCAGGAGATGGTGCAGGCCGAGAGGCTGCACTGGCATATGAATTACTCTGGGGCCTCTCCCAGGTGAGGAGAGGGTTCACGAGTACAAGCTCATTTGGACAAATGTTCATCGAGCTGCTCGTGCAGGTGCTTACTCTCATCTTCCAGGTTACAGATGGTCTTCTGGAGGGCAGAAATATCTTTTTTGTATTCATCATAAATATGTTTGGCTCTGAAAAGAGCATGAGAGTTAACACCTGAATTTCGATGATCTCTCACATTAAATTATTTATCATCATATGTGTGGGTGTACATGCATAAAGTGTAGCTCTTGCAAGTGTCACAAGTGCCTTGGTGAAAGACAATGCCTTCATCATAAATCCTCCAAGTTCTGGCAGCAGAAGAGCTTGTGCCCACTACAGCTCACCAGTTTTGTTCTTCTCTAGCAGAACGTCTGCTATCACTGATGGCCTCTTCAATCTTGCCAGGGTTTGGCGAGCAATGAGGCATGCTGCTGCTCAAGCCAGTGGGCTTGAGCTCTCTCACCTTCTCCTTCCCCCTTTGAGACCAGCCATTAGGGCCTATTTTACATGTATGGTCAGGTCTGTCAATGTGCTCATCCCCCATGGGGTCATCTTTGTCAGGAGAAAAGCTTGCCATGGTAGTTACCAAGCGATGAAGAAAAAAAATTGAAACTCCACACGATGTAAAGGTGTGGAGTGTGAACTTTGTTGGGCCAGGTACACCCAACATGACTTGGAAATTTCCAAGTTGTCAAGTTTGTCAACGCGCAGAGGCTCCTGCACATTTGGGCAAGTCTTGCCAGTCTCTGGCACCCATCAGTGCCAGATAAGCATCTAGAGCTGCAAGATCATTGCAGTTTGTCAAAGGTTCCCAAGTGGTGTCTCCCAGACTCCACTTCACTTTAAGCTGGATGGTATGGCCACACCACTTGTGTGCTGTGATCTCTTCGACATACCATTCAGTATCATCTGGGGCATCAAAGTCATGTGCATCAGGATAACACCTGAGTGCTTCAGTTCTGTAGAAAGATCCAACTCATAGTTGAATTTCTCAGGGAAAGCTTGTAGGACTTTGTAGAGTCCTACAAACCTAGGTACTAGTTTACTTGCATGACCCTTTGGCAATGCAAGGTTCTTTGTGGAGAGGTAAACAAGGTTTCCTTGTTTGACATCGGGCTCCTTGCACCAATGCTTGTTAGCATAGTGTTGCTAAAAGACTCTTTCAGTGATAATACTATCATGTGCAATGGCCATGTTTCACAGTGCATTCATTGTGAAAGTACACACTCTGGGAGGAATGCGTTCTGTAGAAGGAAGTTCTTGCATCATATGAGGCAAGAATCCATAATTGATTTCAAATGGGGCCATCCCTATTGCTCTGTTAATTGTGGAGTTTATGGCAAACTCTATGAGAGAGAGGAACTTTACCAAATCTTTTTGGTTGTATGCAATGAATGCTCAAAGAATCTGAGCGATCAAACGATTTGCATGCTCCATTATTCCATCCACCTGAGGATGGGATGAAGTGGACATAAGTAATTTGATGTCCAAAATACAGTGGATTTCACACCACCATTTGGACATGAATTTAGAGTCTCGATTGCAAATGATCGAGCCTAGTAATCCATGTAACCAGACAATCTTCTTTACAAAAATAGGAGGAAGTTGTGATGCAGTCGTTATTGTGTTCACTGGGATTAGGTGAATTATTGAAGACAGACAACAGATGATTACCCAAAGGTAGTCAGATCCTTTGGATGCTGAAAAGGGTCTGATGAAGTACATTCCAATTGACTCCCATGATCTTATGGGTGTCAGTAATGGGTGCAGCTTGCCTTGAGGAGAGTGATATTCCCCCTTCAAACAGATGCAAGGCTCGCATGAATTACAGTATTTCTCGACTTTGTATTGAAGTCGAGGCCACCAATACCAATGTCAGATGTATTCTGATGTCTTCAGAGGACTGAAATGCCCCACCAAGATGTGGGCCTGTTTGATGATATGAACCATGTAAGCTTGTATCTTTCGAAGTAGAGGTGGGGATGCAAAGGACTTCATTGCCCCCTCTGTTCTTTCTCCAAATGAAACCATCTTGGGTCCAGAAGTCTGGGTGGTCCTTTGGATTTTCAAGAACCTTCTTAAAAAGCTTGTTATTGACATATGCATTTTAGATATCATTATTCAGAGGGTCTAACTCTGACATCTGAATGTGCAGGTAATGCCCTTTAGCCTGAGAGGCATAAATTGAAGGATCATTCTCTGATTGGTTGGTTCTTAAGGAAGGTGAGGTTGCATCTTCTGCATTCGCAGTCAATATGGCTGTGGCTGCCTCACACTCTTCGATTCATTCTTGAAGAGCATTGAGTTGTTTACCAACTTGTTTTTGCTGGGAAGCAGTGGAATGAGTCTCAATTACTCAATTTTTGATTTCGAGATGTCAATCCCATGGAAGATCTCCATGGTTGGAATCAAGTCATACATCTGTGAAGATGTAGTGTTAAACTAATGGAGCATTGTCCCACGAGTCAAATAGGTAGTAGCAGGACAGAGCATCCATTACTTTGTTCAATTTGCCTTTGACATAACAAATGTCAAAGTCGAAACACAACAGATATTCCATCCAATGCATTTGTCTAGCAGACAGTCAGTGTTGAGTCTGGAAGAACTCAAGCACCTGTGATCAGTGATGACATAAATGCATCTACCAATCAGTTTGTCTTCCCACTTGAGGAATGCCTCAAGTATGGCAATCATTTCATCCTCAAAGGTATGGTAGTTTCTTTGAGTGTCCAAGAATTTCTTGGACAGGAATTCAGCAGGGAACCAAGTTTGCTACTCAGGTCCCTGACCATACATTGCTCCAGTACCAAAGACTGAGGCATCACAGATCACCCAGATCAGCTCAGGTGAGTCTGGGTCGATTGGCTTCAGCACAGGCATCATGCAACAGATGTGTTTAATCATCTGGAAACAATGATTGTGCAATAGTCGCCAAAAAAAGGCTTGACTGTTTTTAGTCATCGCTGACAGCAGACTAGTGAAAGCACTTATATCTGGCAGGAAATGTGCCAGATACTGCACAAGTCCCAGAAAATGCTGGACTTTGTGATAATTACAGGGAGTTTTCTACTCTTGTATATGGGCCATTTTGTCACTATCTGCATGTAGGCTGTGCTCGTCAATCATATGACTGAGACACTCTACCATTTCAGTGTAGAGCTCACATTTCTCTGCCCAGAGGTACAGAGAATGCTCATGTAGTTTGGTGAACAGCTCCAGATGCTTTTGGTATTCTTCAATGGTGTCACTGGAGTGATACTTAGCTCGAGTGACATCAAGATAAATCAAGTCTTGATCAGAAAATGGTGTAACATCTTTCACCATGTTAGCATTACATTTTACTGTGTTGATCACAGTGTGAATTTTTCCAGTTTTCATGGGAACTACTAGCATCAGAGCAGCTTGCTCTGCATGGGCAAGATGCCACCAGCCTGCTTTGCAGTAATTGGATATTTTCTCAGTGAGGGGTTTCCTCATCAAGTCAGGACACTTCAGAAGATAGTAGTTATACTTCTTCTTCTCATCCACTAATGGGATGTGGTGGTTTATATCCCTTAAAGGAGGTAGTTTGTCAGAAACTCTATTGAGGATATCCTGACAAGATTGCTTCCACTCCTCCCAGAGGCATGAAAGGTTTTTTTTTGAAAGGGGGTCCTTTGCTCTTAGCTTTATCAGCTAGCTCTTTGCAAATTATGAAGAGTATGTCATTCAAGTCATTAACCTGATCTGGTGAAAGTACCACAGGTATAGAGGGGTCAAATCTGGGAGGTTCAAAATTGGGTCCCTCAGGAAATCTATCCTGAGTGAATTCCTGGACCATCTCTTCTAGATCGTCTTCTTCATTGCTCATGGGTTCCTCTTTGGGTCCTAAAAGGATGGGGTCCGAAGGCTTCAGTGTAGACTAACAATGGTTGTCAACATTGTCTATTTCTTCTATTTCAATATTCCTATGTCTGACAGATGGAGGTTGCACCTTCGTGGAACTCAGACCAGGCTTGTTCAGGTCCTTTTTCTTTTGTGCAGCCTGGTGGCCACTCTCATGTCACTCCTCCTTGGGAGGTTGCACATGCATAGCATGCTCATGGGCTTGCTTGAAAGTGTTAGGGCCCTCAATAATGGTTTCGAGGCATTTGCCCTTAACACATATTTTGTCATGTTTGAAGTCTAGAATTGCCCTTGATGCATACTTTGTCATGTTCAAAGTCTAGAACTATACTGTATTTCCACATGAAGATGGTGCCCAGGATGGTGTTGATAGGTCCATTACATGCTTTAAGGTCTGAAGAACACTTCTAAATATATCAATACATCACAATTCACAATTCCAATTTCTATGATCACCACAGAATCGACTTCAAACCCTTTTCGAGCAACTTTGCATAATTTCAAATGACTTTGAACCATTTGAACCATTTTGCAACATTTTGAATGCTTTCAAACACCTTTGCAGCACTTCGAATGAAGTCAGCCACCATATAGCTGTTCCAAAACCCTTTTCAATACATACTGCACAACTGAAACAAGCCATTTCATTGCAAATAGAGTACTACCAGACAGAAGGAGAGACTACAAGAGACTTAGCATGTGATAATAGTGGTTAGATGTTTCAATGATATATTGAAGCAAAAACATAAGAACTTTTACTATACTGGGACACTGTACATTTCAATTATTTATCATTTCTCATTTGTTTTATGATTTACAAAGTCCTCATTGTTGTATATATTGCCTCATGTACTACACATGTTTTATTTCCTTTTTAGTACTATCTCTTTAAATTGTATATAGACTTGTATTAGCTACTTAGAAGACAAGCAAAGGGGAGATGAGCTACTCTCTCCATTATTGTTCAATTTAAGAGCTGTTCTCTTGAGTCTCAGCCTCGTGTTGATGATGCTCAATCTGGAAACCTAACAAAAACCTGTTAAAAGGCTTATGTAGTATAACTCAGGCTAGAGGAAGGGTGCGAGGTGGTACTAAATATCACCGCTAATACCAAAACATTGTTTTTAGTGATGTGAAATGGTAAGGATGTGACAAATAGCCTTTTTAAAGTGTACAAAAATGTTCGAAGAGGTTCAAAGACATGTGAAGTAGTTTGGAGTAAGTTTGAATTGGTTCGAAGTTGTTCAGGTGAGTTCAAGGGGGTTCGAAGGTGTCTGACTGGCATCGATATACATTTTGACAAATGAATATAGCAGTTATGAGCTCTGTTTTTAGTGACGATAGGCGATGACGAGTTGAGAATGAATACAAAAGTTCGAGGAAGTTCACAATATTTCGCAGAACTTCAGAGATATGACATGAGGTAAGACTCAAGAGAACTGCTCTTAAATCTGACTATAGTGGAGAGGGTAACTAGTTCTCTGTCATTCTAAGTAACTAGTACAAGTCTATATACATTTCGAAGAGGTAAGTACCAAAAAGGAAATATAACAGGTGTAGAACATGAGGCAGTATGCACAGCAATAAAGGTATTGTAAAATGTAAAAACAAATGAGGAACGATAATAATTGAAACATTCGGTGTTGCCATATAGTAAGAGTACTTCTCTTTGTTGTTTCAATAGATCGTTGAAACCCCAAAACTGCCATTATCATACCCTAATTCTTTTATCGTCTCTCCTTGCATGTCTGGTAGTGCTCGATATGCGACTAAATAGTTTACTCTGGTTGAGCATCATGTATCGAAAGTGTTTTAAGACAACTATACGGCAGCCGAAGTCATTCAAAGTGCTGCGTAGTCATTTGAAGTGTCGCGAAATGGTTTGAAGTCATCCGAAATAGTGTGAAATAAGTCGAAAATAGTTCGGAGTCAATTTCGTAATGTTTGTAGTGATTCGGAGTGTGTGTTGTAATGTCTCGATGTGAGTGGGATCGTTCTCCAGACCTTAAAGTGTGCAGTGGACCTATCAGCATAGTATCTCTAAGTTCTGCAAAATATTGTGAACTTCTTCAAACTATTGTATTCACCTTCAACTTATTACATATCGCCTATCGCCACTCAAAAAACACTTTCCATTTGCTAAACTTGTTCCTCAATATACCTCAAACCTCTTCAAACTTTTTTGAACTACTTTGTACATCTTCGAACCTATTTCAAACTACTTCGCACATCTTCGTATGCTCCCACAGACTATTTGCAACATCCTTTATCATTTTGCATCACTAAACGCAACATTTGGGTATCAGCAGTGATATTTAGTACCAACTTGCACCCTTCCTCTAACCTGTGTTACACTTCTTAGGCCTTTTAACAGGTTCTTGTTAGGTTTCCAGGTTGAGTATTATTAGCATCATACCTATCGATGTTAACAACATCAAAATAATGGGTGTTTTTAATTTCACCAATTTCAAAATCAGTGAATAGCCCAAAGTTGATCTTTGAATAGCTTCCAATGGTGCCTAATTGCAAGGGCACTGGCTCTTCCAATTCGTGGGCTTTAAGATTCACTGACATGGTGAACTCTGGGGAAATTGAATCAGATGTGCAGCCTGAATCAAGGAGGACGAAGGCTTCAAGTTCATGAAGCTTCATCTTTGCCATGAAGCACCAATTGTCCTTCTCTGAGCAAGGGGGTCAGTGATGTGTTCAATTGGTATGTGGTGCAGAGTCTCAACAGAAGGGGTGAATACTAAACCTACAGCTGCAGGCATGCTCAGGGTGAGGGGGTTCACTTAGAGGGCCTCAGATCGTCCTTCAGGGTGCAGAGACAATGAAGAGGCTGGTATGGTGGTTTTCAATGTGCACACCAGTTGTGTATGCAAAAAGGAAGGTATGCACAATGGCTAAAAAGTGTGCAATGCAAAAGGGCAAAAATGTGCAGTGTGGAAAAACATGCAATGGGAGTGCAAAAATGCACAACAGTGAGGGAGATGAAAGTGGAAGGTGTAGTGGGACAAGGACAGCACTGGGATGTGCTGCAAGGGTGGCACACGGGCTAGGGATGCAAATGGGAAGTGAGCACAACTAGTGGAAAAATGTGCAAACGGTGCACAAAATGCAGCTATACAATAAAATGCATAAATAATGCACAAATGTGGCTATACAAAGGGTGCACTGCAAGAGTGCACAAACAAAGACAAAGAATGCAATGAGGGGACAAAATACAGCAATACAATGAGGGGATGCAAGCAATATGCAAATGCAGCTATACAAAGGGCGCACTACAAAGGTGCACAGACTGGACACTGGTGCACAGATTATGTGTGATGCAGAATGAGCTATGAACTACGAGGGGGGGAAAGATCCTCTGGATTCTCTATCTGTCTGCCTACTATGTACAAATGGCTTATGTAACAAAAAAAGAGTATAAAAATAGAAAGCACCATGTGCTACCTGCAAGTGCATCCATCCACCCATCTAAACCCAACTGCATTATGCTGCTGCCTTAACCAATAAGATTTGTGCATGCTATAGCCCAATATCCAACTGTTCTGGTGCAACACTCTATTTTTGGTGCGTGTTGAGTTCCATGCACTTTTCCCAATTAATCTGCTTTGGTGTTATGCGTTGCATGCTGTGCCTTAGTAATAATGACATAATTGAGCTGTGCCAGTTACCAGATAAGGTGATGCCAATTGGAAATGTGGAAGAACTATAAGGAGATGCTGTGTGAGGCCAAATAGTGCTAAAGCACCAGGATTACATGAAAGCACCCAAGTGTGCACAGTCCCATGCCAAATAGGTGCAAAGTGCCCAGATTATGTGAGAATGCACAGTTTGCTCATGCTGGAATCATGGTGCACCTCAAATAAACATGCTAGTAAGCTGGAAGCCATGATGCGCAGCACAATTGGTGTAATGGATTGTTGTGTGTGTGATAAGGATTGTGCAATGAGTGCACAGCAGAGAATGTGAGTTGTGGGTAAAGCATAAAAGGAGCATGTAAAGGCTCATCGAGCACATAATAACTGTGAAAGGCAGATAAGGAGTGTGGGGGGGGGGGGGTGCACAGAGGCAGTTTGAAGTGTAACAAGGTGTATTTAGAGTGCACAACCTAAGGCAGCTAAGGGGAATCCAAAGGTGCAGTAGAAATGTAAAAGGTGCACAAAAGCGGTCAAAGGTGCATGAAGGTGCACAGAAGTGCACAAAGGCATACAAAAGCACATAAAGGCACACAAAAGCATGCTGCCCAAAGTGAGCAGAAGCCATCTAGGAGGTGCGCACAATCACGAAAAATGCTGTAGTATGTGTGCAGGGTAATAGAAAGCCATATCATCTCCTCCCAACTGAAGTACTGACTGTCCTCAGGCAGCATATGATTGGTCAGCACAAAATTTTCCTTGCTCACATAAGTGGCCATCCTTTCCTTATCTATCTCTGACCACCATCTATCCTCAACAGCTCTTTCCACAACCCATATCTAAATGATCCAATGTCTTTGGCATTCACCCTAGCTCTCAGGCAAACAATCCTGGTGCTCAATGAGACCCTCCCTGCTGTTGGAAGTGAGCAGGTGGCTATGCAGGCTTGGGGCTAAGGGTTTTGCAGCAAACTGGGGCGCTTTTTGTGTTTCTATAACCAGTGTAGTTGGCTAAGGATGGGGGTGTGTAGAACATGTATAAAAGCTGAGTGGACACTGTCAAGGATGATGCGGAACTCAATGTGCTCCTTGAAAAGGCATGCAGCACATTCAGTGGGATTATGGTCGAGGAGTGGCTTACTTGGGGTGAGAAACTGATGCCTGATATGCATAAGATGATCGAGGAGAAAGAGAGGTCCGCAGAATTTGAGTGTAGGGTGCATTAACTGGCAGGTTGGCTGGAAGTGCATGCAGAGTGCACCAAGGTGCACAAGGCACACCATGCACTTTTGACAGCTGAATTGCAGGCACCCAAGGTAAACTTGGAGTGGTTGGAAGGTGAGTTTAGGGCAATCAACAAAGTGAGTGACATTGATACTGCTGAAGTGCAGGAAGATGAAAAGGCACACATCACTCTGGTGTACTCTTTGCATGTGCTTTCTGCAGCAACTGACATCGAGGTAGAGTGGGCGAAGTGACAGGTGAATCTTGGGAAAGTGGGGTGACAAGTGAAGGGGAGAGTGAGCCAAGTGACAAGAATGCCAGTGCAGACAAAGGTGCAATTGCATGCCCAGTGTGCACAACATGGCAGTGAGCATATGTTGAAGTACCACCACTGAGTAGCATTGTTGCTACATCCGATGCTAATAGTAGACCAGTAAGTTTCTTTTGATATGCTTCAGACTCACTAAGTGGCTTCCCCCTACTCTAGTGCGATAACTGCCACTGCATTGGCAAGCCAGCCAGGTGCATCTCTGTTAATGAAAAGCAGTGCACTCCATATGCAAAGGGGAAGCGAAAGTGTGAGTGGACAAAGTGCACTCTCATACAGCTGTGCACCACCTCTAGAAGTAGGAAAGCGGCTGCTGGGCACCCTGGTATGTACTTTTCCTCATCCTCCTACACTCCTCTAACCAGTTCCTGCCAAAAGCACATCACAAATTGACAAGGGTAATGAGAGCAATGCAGGGCTCATCAGCCCCTCAAAAGAGCACACATCAAAGTGCCACAAAGTCGAGAATGCATCCCCTATGCCATCGCAAGGGCACCCAAGGCTGTGCCGCCTTACTGTTCGACAAGTGAGTGTGCACACCCAATCTTTGTGCCAGACCAGGTTGGGAAACACCTCAGGAGATGCAATCCAATTGAGGCCAAGATGTCGGAGTGCTCAACTTAGTGCAGTGCTGCTCAGTGGTCACTGTCTTGGGCACCACTCATGATTGCCTCAAAGAGGACGTACAAAGGTCACTGGTCGAGTTGGAAGTTGCCAAGAGCTGGCTGTGCAGTGCAGAACAAGTAGAGGTGGATGCAAAGGCAAAGCTGGATGTGGACACAGAGCACTTGGAGTTCCTGGAGTCAGTCAAATAGTTGCTCCCTTGTGTAAAACCAATGATAGTCCATAAATCAATTCATTTGTTGCACCTGTGATAAACACATGATGCACCCCAAAGCACTGGAGCATGTGCATTTTGCACCAACCTGCACTCACACTTCTGTGGTGTTGTAAAATGCAAATTGTAAGCCCAGATAATATGTGTGAAGGAGAAGAGATAAGACAGGCAATGTTCAAACAAGAAATGTCAAGTGCAAAAATGTGTGAACACAAAGAAGTGTGGAAAAAATCGTCCAACCATCATTTTCCTCCTCCCAACTGAGACATTGACCCTGTCCAAATGATAAAAGAGTAAAAGATAAAAGGAAGTGCACACCATATGACAAATTCTAAAAAAATGGGAAAGGTTCAGTAGATCATCATGGCCAGTAAAACCCATGGGTTGCACAATCATGGAAGGTGCCCAGATGTGACTTTGCGAATAGAAGAAAGGTAACATAACAAAAAGAAAGCAAAGCATTGATATGGCTCCCTATCACCCTGCACTCATACTATGGCATTTTCTGTGATTGTGCACACTGCTTGGACATCTTCTACTCACTTTGCACAGCATGCTTTTGTGCACCTTCATGCACTTTCATGCACCCAAGTGCACCCAAGTGCACTCCAGTGCGCTCCATTGCACTCTATTGCGCTCCCATGCGCCTTTGTGCACTCCCATGTGCTCCAAGTGTGCTCCTGTGTGCTCCAAGTGCACTCCCATGTGCTCCAGTGACTCCAGTGCACTCCAGTGACTCCAGTGCACTCCATTGTGCTCCAAGTGCACTCCAGTGCACTTCCATGTGTGTTTGTGCACTTTTGTGTGCCTTTGACCACTTCTGTGTGCTTTCATGTGCCTTTGACCATTTAGATGTGCTTTTGTGCGCCTTTTACGTTTCTACTGCACTTTTGGTTCCCCCATAGCTGCCTGCTGTCGTGCGCCCTAAATGCACCCTGTTACACTTCAAACTGCCTCCTGCGCCCCCCCCACACTCCTTATCTGCCTTTCACAGTTATTGCACACTCAGTGCACCTTTGCGCACTCTTTTTATGCTTTACCTGCAACTCACATTCTCTGCTGCGCACTCATTGCACAATCCCTATCACATACACAACAATCCACCACACCAGTTGCACTGTGCATCATAACTTCCAGCTTACTGGCACATTTACTCAAGGCACACCACGATTCCAACATGAGTGAGCTGTGCATTCTCACATAATCTGGGTGCTTTGCACCTATTTGGCATTGGACTGTGCACACTTGGGTGCTTTCACATAATCCTGGCACTTTGGCAGTATTTGGCCTCACACAGCATCTCCTTATAGTTCTTCCACATTTCCAATCAGCATTGCCTTATCTGGTAACTGGCACAGGTCAATTACATCATTATTACTAAGGCGCAGCATGTGACACATAACACCAAAGTGGATTAATTGGGAAGAGTGCACCAAAAATAGTGCATCACACTAGAACATGCAGTCGGGTTTAGATAGGTGAATGGATGTGCTTGTGGGTAGCATATGGCACTTTCTATTTTTACACTTTATTTTACTGTTTTTATCACATAAGCCATTTGTACATAGTAGGTGGACAGATAGAGAATTCAGAGGATCTTCCCCCCCTCACAGTTCATAGCTCAGTCAGCATCGCACATAGTCTATGCACCAGCGTCCAGTCCATGCGCCTTTTGTAGTGCACCCTTCATATAGCTGTGTTTGCATATCATTTGCATCCCCTCATCATATTGCTGCATTTTGTCCCTGCATTGCGTCCTTCATCCTCGTTTGTGCACTATTGCAGTGCACCCTTCATATAGCTGCATTTGCACACCATTTGCGCATTTATTTGTATAGCCACATTTGCACACTGTTTGTGCCTTTTTCTGCTCATTGTGCTCTCATCCTGTTTGTGCCCACAACCTGTGGACCACTTTCACAGCACATCCCAGTGTCGTCTTCATCCCACTACACCATCTGCTTTCATCTTCCTCATCATTGTGCATTTTTCCACACTGCATGTTTTTGCCCCTTTGTATTGCGTACTTTTCTGCTATTGCGCATATCTTCCCTTTAGCATACACAACTAGTGCGCACATTTAAAACTGCCATTCCAGCCTCCTCATAGTCTCCACACCCCGAAGGATGATCTGAGGCCCTCTGAGCAAACTCCCCTCACCCTGAGCATGCCTGCAGTTGTAGGTTTAGTGTTCACCCCTTCTGTTGAGACTCTGCACTGAGTACCAACTGAACCCATCAGTGTACATATAAAAAGGTGAAATATCCATAGTGGTGCACATGGAGCACTAATTGCATGCCTTGTCAGTGCTATCTTTGTCCTCAGCACTATCTCCTTGTGCTTCTTCTTCATCGACTGTTTCTTCATCTTCTGTGTCCACTACTATGGACTCTTCCATCTCTCTCAACCATGTTGTGGTAATATTGAGTGCTATGTCGGGAAGCACAATGGACTTGCATGTGTGGTATGGCAGTAGGTAAAACATGGCTATTGGCCTGTTGAATACTGTCCCATTGAGTTTGCAAATGATATATGCACTGCCTCAATTGCATGAAACTATATGTAACTAGAGGACCAAGGTAATGTGTGTGCATTTTGTGATTAAGGCTCTTCTCGATCACTGTGTTGTGCATAAGGACCAAGTCATCATGCTGGAAGTCAAAATTGCAGATGATTTTTGAGTGCGCTTTCTCGAAATGGAGCACTGCTTTGTGCCTTTCTGCATAGATGTAGGAATGAATGCACGCTAAGTCTTCTGGCCACTTTTGTAATGTGTGCATGCGCTGCATGATCAAGTCTGTAGTGGAGAGTATAGAATCTGGGGGTGGGTTAAGGTATGTCACTTCAATGATATCGAGAGGAATCAGAGGCTGCACACCTGTAACAATGAAGTATGGCAAAATGCCAAGGCACTTCTGAACTGTGATGCACTCCACCCAACCACCCAAAAGACTTAGTACAGCGAACTGAACCATTTTGACTCTACTCCATCTGTGGCTTTGATAAGTGCTTGGCGCACATCAAATGTGCATGCTCAACAATTCCATTAGCACATGAATTATAGCCAGATATGCAGATGTGATTGATATGGTAGCACTTACTGAGATAGGCTAGTGCTTTGATGAATGGCTTGCCATTATTGGTGACTATCTCATACAACGCACCCCATCTGCAGATGAGGTCTTGGAACATCCAATCATTGAGTGTGCTCGCATTTTCTTTAGGAAGTCTGCAGAATTCTGGCCAAGTTGCAAGCGAGCAATGCCCTTGGATGATACAGTGCCACCCTGCTGATACTGGTAAGTGCATTGTATCAATATAAACTTTACTGAAGAGAGGTGCAGGCATTGCGACAACTGGCAGTATTAGAACCTTCTGCATTTGCTGGATCTGGCAAATATGACAAGTGTGCATGAACCAAACAATGTCATCCATACCATGCAGCCACCAAAAGTGCTCGAGCAATGCGGAGTGTATCACATAAAAGCACTTGTGTTCAATGTTGTTGTGGATGGTGCACAATATTAGTAGGCATCCATGCTGCCAAATAACAAGCTGGTGAGCACCATGCACATTGCACTTCCATAGGCACATCTTGTCTTTAAAAAAGGTGCTTGTGTAGTGCACGAGTGCGCTGTACTCAGAATCCATAAAATCACTAGGGCATGTTAGGGTATCCATCCAAATCCACACCAAATCTAACTTCTCATCCTTTGCATCTGCTGCTGCACTTCTCAGAACTTGGCTATAGTCATCATCATAAATTTGCACATTTGTGCTTGGCTCTGGCTGCATTAGTGCGAGTACCTGCACATCAAAGGACTGTGAAATGGGACATATCGCATGCATAAAGCCATATAGCGCATCAATCCAATCTTCAAACTCTTCATTGTCTTCCCCTTCTAAGTCTTCTGGCTGCTTCAGTTGACACGAGAGCCTATCTGGACCATGCACCACTCCCCTAATGTTTACAAGTGTAAAGTGGAATGTAAGGATCGAGACAATCCACTGGTTAATGCTGGTGGATGGTTGGATATTGGGGTTTTGTAGCATGCGCTTAATATAGCATGCATCAGTCTTGACAATTAAGTTGTGCACACCTATAATATAAAGGTGCAAACTGCACAGCACACGATAAAACCCATAGATCTCTAGCTTTGGTTGTGAAAAGCATGCTTCTCTGTTGTTGAGCATAATTGAGCTGAACCAATTGTAAATGCACATTTTTGCTGACAAAGGTAGAAGCTCACTGCTATCTGGGAAGTGTCGACCACAAGGATAATGGGAAATTCTGATGAATAATCGATCAGTTTTAGGGCAGGGCAATCTAGTACTGCTTGCTTGATGTCATTTTGCACTGCTATCTCCTCTGGGCCCCATTCAAATGGAGCATCCTTGCACATAAGCTTTGTGAGCACATTAATGTGGTGTGCATAATTGCAGATATAAATGTGCATTAGACCAACTGTCCCCAAGAATGCATGCACTTCTGACAGTGTGTGGCATGCATCCCAATTGTGGATAACATCTACCTTGTCATGTTGATGATACTCAACCCGGAAACCCAAACAAAACCTACTAAATGGCTTCGGATGGTATAACACGAGTCAGAGGAAGGGTGCGAGTTGGTACTAAATATCACCGCTGAGACCAATATGATGTGTTTAGCAACATGGAATAGTAAGGGATGGTTCGAATAATCTGTAAGAGCATACAAAGTTGTTCGAAACAGTTCAAAAGAGGTTCAAAGTTGTACGAAATAGTTCAAAGTAGGCCCAAAAAAGTTTGAAGAGGCTCGAAGAAGTACGAAATAGGTTTGAAGTATATCGAAGGGTGAGTTTAATGAATGTGAAGTGTTTGTTGAATGGCGATAGGCAATGGGCAATAAAACAGAGAGTGAATGCAATAGTTTCGAGGAAGTTTGTGATATTTTGCAGAACTTAGAGATATGACACAAAGATAAGACTAAAGAGAACAATTCTTAAATCTGACGATAAGTGAGAGGGTAACTTGTGCTGTTCCCCATTACTATTGTCCTGTTATTCTAACTAATACAAGTCTATATACAATCTGAAGGAATAGTACTAAAAAGGAAATAATAACAATTGTAGAACATGAGGCAATGTGCACAGCAAATAAAGGTATTGTAAAACATGAAACAAAATGAAAGATGATAATAAGTGAAATGTACATTGTCCAAGTATAGTAAGAGTTCTTGTTCTATTGCTTTAATATATCAATGAAACAAAAATCTGCACTTATCATATACTAAGTCTCTTGTAATCCCTCCTTGTGTCCAGTAGTACTCAATATGCGGCTAAATAGCTCACTCCAGTTAAGCATCATGTATCGAAAGTGTTTTAAAACAACTATATGGCAGCTGAAGTCGTTCGAAGTGCTGCGAAGTTATTTGAAGTGTCACAAAATGGTTTGAAAGCATTCAAAATAGTTCGAAGTCATCCGAAATAGTGTGAAATAGTGCGAAAATGGTTCGAAGTCGATTTCGTGGTGTTTATAACAATTCGGAGTGTGTGTCGTAATGTTTCGATGTGAGTGGGAATGTTCTCCAGACCTTAAAGTGCATAGTGGACTTATCAGCATTCGGGTTTTCTACCTCTGGCGTGCAATAATGGTTAAGAATAACAAAGTTCTCAGTGCACAATGTGAATTTTGTCCCAGAGAAGGTGTCGCCACTATATTTCATGTGCTGCACAATGCAGTTCACATTCTGGAAGTACTCCCACACAAAGCGCCTAATGCCAGGGTTTGCAGTGAGCACTTTGCATGAGCCATCCAGTAAAATGTAGCATTTTGAAGGTCCCTTGACTGGAACATTGTCGATATATAAGAACAGTGTAGTCTGGTATCTCTGGCTGCAGAATATAGCACACATCATCATGAAAGATTGGCACTGAGTTTGTCCAACCCATTGGCAATGTAACAAGGTGCATTGCACCATAAGGCATCTGGAATGTTGTAAGGTTGCATGACAATTCCTTGATTAAGCACTCATCATATCCCACATATAGATCAAGGACAGCGCTGCATGCATGCCTCGCAAACTGCTCTGCAAGGTGCTCAGCTGTAGGGGTGATGCCAGAGTGTTTAATGGTAATGCAATTAAGCAGTTTGAGGCTATGTACAATGTGCAGCACTTTTCCATCTTTCTTGAGCATGCAAAACCACTGCAATCTATACACCGAATTCAAGTGCTTGTAAACATTTGAGTCTATCTTCTTCTGGATAATAGTGCAAACTTCTTCATATATGCCTGGCAGGATGGGGATGTTGCGCTCAATCCAAGGCATGTGCGGAATAACCGGGATTTCTACTGGGGAAAGAATGCAGTCTTGAAACTGCCACACTCCTCGTTGCTCCATGCAAAGGCTTTATTCTGCAAAGACACCAAGTAGTGCAAAATCTTTATCTCCTCTGGTAGTAAGAAATCGGTGTGGCACTTTTGGAGCACTTGCATGCACTCTTCAGTATAGTGCCCAATCGGGGTAAATGGTGGCAGGTTCAGTAAAAGTGCAGGAAGTGCCACTAGTGGATCACCTATAATGTTGTGCTCAATGCAGAATTCATTTGGGATGGGTGCAATAACTGGTTTGACCTTTCTAGCAACCAGTTTATACTTCTTCTTGGTTACTACACCCTTGTGTGGTGTGCATGCTGATGATACTCAACCTGGAAACCCAAACAAAACCTACTAAATGGCTTTAGATGGTATAAGGAAGGGTGCAAGTTGGCACTAAATATCACCGCTGAGACCAAACGTTGTTTGTAGTAAGGCAAATTGATGAGGGATAATGCAAATAGTCTGTAAGAGCATATGAAAAAGTTCAAAATAGTTCAAAATAGGTTTGAAGACATGCAAAATAGTTTGAAGAGGTTCAAAAATGTGCGAAGTAGTTCAAATAAGTTTGAAGAGGTTCGAGGTATATTGAGAAGTGAGTTTAGTGAATGTGAAGTGTTTGTTGGATGGCGATAGGTAATGAGTGATAAAATGAGGAGCAAATACAATAGTTTCAAAGAAGTTCACAATATTTTGCAGAACTTAGAGATACAACATGAAGATAAGACTCAAGAGAATGGCTCTTAAGTTAGACAATAAGTGAGAGGGTAACTTGTGCTCTGTTCCCCTGTTCATATTGTTCTTATTCTATAACTAATACAAGTCTATATACAATTTGAAAGAATAGTACTAAAAAGGAAATAATAACAATTGTAGAATATGAGGCAATGTGCACAGCAATAAAGGTATTATAAAACATAAAACAAATGAAAAATGATAATAAGTAAAATGTTCGGTGTCGTCATATAGTAAGAGTACTTCTCTTGTTGTTTCAATAGATTGTTGAAACCCCAAAACTGCTATTATTGTACCCTAATTCTTTATCGTCTCTCCTTGCGTCCGGTATTGTTCAATAAGCGATGCAGTGGCTCATGCCAAATGTTTTGTGTGTGTCAAAAGGGTTTTAGAATATCTCTATGGTGGCCGATGTTGTTCTAAGTAGTGCAAAGTCGTTCAAAAGCATTCAAAGTGTCACAAAATTGTTCAAAGCTGTTCAAAGTTGTCCAAAATAATGCAAAATAGTTTGAAAAGTGTTTAAAGTCAATTTCGTGGCATTCGTAGCAATTTGGAGTGTGTGTCATAATGTATAGATACGATGAGATCCTTCTCCAGAGCTTATAGTACGTAGTGGACCTATCAGCACTGCTAAATCGATAAAAGTTGTGCGCGCATGTGCACTTTTTGGAAATGTGGCTGGAATAAGTGCTGCAGAGTCAATTGAATTTAAGAGAACCTGCACATGACTGTTGGTACACTGGGATAAGTAGAGTTGAGAGATAATGGAGGTTGATAGAATGGAAGTGGAAAATGGAATAAGCACAAATGTGGAAACATCACAAGATTGGGTATCAGAGTCAAATGTTATGATAGTAGCAGCTTCTCCTTGGTCTGCAATTAATTCCTCAAAGCCTGGCAAAAATTTCTTTGTGGATTATTCTGAATAGTAAAGTGCGGTGTTGCTGCAGCTGGTAAGAAGTGGTGTGGCTTTCCCCTAGGCTTTGTTGGAGTGGTGGAAATGGTGCCTGAGTTTAGATTGCAAATAGTAATCATTTGCACTTCATCCACAAAATTGCACATGACAGAGCACATTAACATGTCAAAGGGGTGCCCTAACAGAATATCGTAAGTGGGCAAATGGATAACATGCACTTGCACATAGACAATGATATCTATTACATATGCTATGACGATTTTTGTGGGAGTGATGGCATGATGGGATCAGGGCTAAAAATAGGTGATGTGCTGCATAACATAGGCTACAGTCGTTTTGTGGGAATGATGGGACTGATGGTTGATGTGATTATCTAAAATTTGTCAGGCTTGGTCAGAAATGATGGCATTAGTCAGAGCTGACTAAAATTTGTCAGCTCTGACAAATACAACTGGGTTTGAAATGCGATCATCCCATATGTAATAGTACCGGTCAGTAACAGGTCAATACAAATTTGTAGTGAGGTCAGTAACAAGTCAATACAAATTTGTGATTTGTAACGAAGTCAGTAACATGACAATACAAATTTGTAATAACATGTCAATACAAATTTGTAACGAGGTCAGTAAAAAGTCTGAAGTCAGTAACAGGTCAATTCAAATTTAATGAAGTAATAACATGTCAATATAAATATGTAATGAGGTCAGTAACAAGTCAAATACCAAAAAGGGAGATTTGGGTGCATAAAATTTCAGTCGCGATATAGTGGACACCTACTTTCACACCTCTTCCGGAACACACACAACACGACCAAACAGCTGACAATTCCTTATATGTGGAGAGAGAGTGCACGACAATCAGTTGAGTACCTCTCTTCACACAACATTTGGGGCTATAATAGTGACACTATTGCAATTGCTATCTATTATCAAATAGCAAAATTGGGATTGTCATTACATAAGTGTTGGAATTGGCTATTGAAACTTGAAAACAGTTGAATTACAGTGAGTGTTGTGACAACTGGCTTTTAAAGGAAGTTGTTGCTGACCTTACTTCAGCTGTGCTACATTGTTGGCTATTGAACAAAATTATTGTTGGGCTTTACCATTACTAAATATGTGAGTGGTGTTGGCATATGTTGCAATAATAATGGCTTATGAGACTATTTGCAGGAATCAAAGTAGACCTTCTACACCAGAAGTGGAAAGGGCTAGAATTAGAGATGCAGACCATCTGGAAAGATTGCAGATGACCAATCCTGATGAGAGGAGAAGCAGAGTCAGAGTGACTGCCCCTGCTGAGGGAATTGTTCCACTGAACTATGGAGCTGCATTGGCAGCTCAGATACCACAGGTGCAGATGCCTGCTAATTGGGATGCTCCAAGGCAGTTTGAATTGCCTGTTTTACCTCCTGCTCCTGTATTACGTAGGAGAGGGGCTCCTGTGATGCCATCTGGACCTGTTTTGGCAAACCATGGAATAGGGGCAAATATAGCTTCTACTATACCACAGGTTCAACTGCCAGCAGGGTGGAATGCACCTTTGGCCAATTCTATTCCTGTAGTTCCACCTGCACCTCAGTTACAAACAAGAAAGGGGAGAGGGAGAGGGAGAGGGAGAGGGAGGGGACTGGGACCATTGCATAATATTTCAGGTGGTCAAGCAGATCCTGCACTCAATAATCTGCATAGGGGACATATTGCATTGAGGGAAAGAACTGCAGATTATGATGCACATGTTCAGGAGTTGCAACAAGCTAAGGCAGCTAAGCAATATCAGCATTAGCAGGAAGTATTACAGAACATTGCAGAGGAAAGGAGAACTGCTGAGGCTGTTGCTGCCAGAGAGAGGATATTACAGCAGAAGGCTGAAGTGAGTAGGGAGCGTAATCTACAACTGCAGCATGTGAATGCACAAAGACAAGCTGCTGAAGCTGAAACAGCTAGACAGCATAATTGGCAAATGCAGCAGCTGGCTGAACAGGAAAGGAACAGGCAGGCTGCTGAAGATGAAGCAGCCAATCAACAATTGCAGCAGCTGGCTGAACAGGAGTTGGAGAGGCAGGCAGCTGCCCAGCAAGCTGCTTTAGCTGCTGAGCCACGATATCATGACCCACCCAGACATATTAATATAGAGGCTGCATTGCAAGAACGTAACAGGCGCAATCAGGAATGGGCTCTCAGGATGCATCACATGTGGAGAAATGAACAATGTGCAGATGAGCAGGCACAGATGGATGAGGCTGAGGAGCTCCAACGTCTATCCATTGCAGACAGAAACTTGCATCAACAAATGATGAGGTTGGACCAATTGGCTAACAATATGTCTGGTGATCGGATTGATCAATATCGAGCTCAAGTGGATGCACAGGTGGAACAAATTCAGATGGATAGGGAAATGGCTGCATTGTTGGCTGCTGAGTATGAAGAACAGAGGAATAATGAGATTGCTTTGAGGAGAGAAATGGAGAATGAGGAATCTGATGATGATGATGGGAGCCAGTCTTCTTTGCAATTTCCACCTTCTCCCCTGCCATCAGATTATTATGATGGATTTGGAAGGGTGACTGCTTTGCAATTTCCACCATCTCCTATGCCATCAGATTATTATGATGAGTTTGGCAGAGTGTCTCCTCTACAATTTCCATCTTCTCCTCCACAATCTTCATCACCACTGCTGCCTGACCCAATATTCCATGTTCCATCATTGCCACCATCTCCCACCCAATCTCCTTCACCATTGCTGCCTGCTTCATTTCTGAATCCCCCAATGTTGCCACCTTTGCCTCCACCTATGCCTGTCCCTCTACCTCCACATCAACCTGCAAGGCCATTACCACTCAGTCATGCACCTTATCAGGAGCCAATTCCCAGACATTCACTTAAACCCATGAATGTGGAGTGTCCACACTGCCATGCCTTGCATTTTGATTGTGAAAAACTGTCCAGGTCTACCAGAGCTGTGCCAAAGTTTGGAAGTTGCTGCTTGCAGGGACAAATTCGTCTGCCATCTTTCCGACCTGCTCCTGCCACATTGCGAGATCTGTTGTGTGGCAAAAGTCCTCTTTCCAAAGAATTTAAAACAAACATCCGACAATACAATGCTGCATTTGCATTCACTTCCTTGGGTGTCAAAGTGGACCGTTCTGTCACAGGTACATCAGGTGTATACAGCTTTCATATTCATGGCAATCTTCATCATCTTTCTGGAGCACTTTTGCCACCTCCTGGACAACCTGTAGCCTATGCACAGCTCTATATCCATGATCCTATCGCACAGCTTGATCTTCATGAGCGACGGAATAATAACCTCAACTCAGTCATCATGACAGAGCTGCAGGCTATGCTAAATAATACCCATCCTTATGTGCCTTTATTCAAGCAGGCATTCCAAATCATGAGGGAAAAGCCTCCAGAAGAGCAGGATAATGTCTCCATATGGCTGCAATCAGATAGAACCCAAGATTTACGTCGGTATAATCTCCCTACAGCTAATGATGAGGTAGCAGCTATTATTCCAGGTGATGGCTCTGAGGAACGGTCTAACCACACAGATATTGTTCTCAGGCTACGAGGGGGAGGGCTCAAGTGCATCAGCCAGTTGCATCCATCCTATTCAACTCTGCACTATGTCTTGCTTTTCCCTCATGGTGAAGATGGATGGCACCCATATATACCTGCACACCAAGGTGCAAATGGAGCCAGAAGGGCACCCAATGTCAGTCAGAGATGCTACCATGCTTATCGATTGCACCCAAGGCCAGGAGAGTAGCCACCATTGTTGTGGGGAGGAAATCTTTTGCAGCAGTATGTTGTAGATGCTTGGGCATCTATTGAACAGAATATGTTGAATTGGGTCCGACATCACCAGAAGGAGCTTAGGGCTGATGTGTATGCTGGATTGAGGGATGCTGCCATGGGTGACCAGGATCAAAATATCAATCTAGAGAATTGTGAGAGTCGCATCATTCTTCCTTCAACCCATATAGGCAGTGAAAGGCATATGAATCAGCTTTTCCAGGATTCCATGGCCATTTGTCGCTTTTTTGGCAAGCCAGATCTCTTTCTCACCATGACTGCCAATCCACAGTGGCCAGAGATTCAGGAAGCTCTGTTGCAGGAGGAATCACCCAATCCACATTTTACCACAAATAGAAAAAAGCAGGAAGCCTATGACAGGCCAGACATTGTTGCACGTGTTTTTGAACAGAAAAAGAATGCATTGCTCAAGGATATCAAGGATGGTGTTTTAGGTAAAGTAGTGGCACACATCCATACCATCGAGTTTCAAAAGAGAGGCCTTCCACATATGCACCTCCTTATATTTCTCGATCCAGCCGACAAAATCCGTGATGCCCATGATGTTGATTCCATTGTATCAGCACAGATTCCTGATCCTGTCACACAGCCAATGCTCTATCACACTATAACTACCTGCATGCTTCATGGTCCTTGCAGTCATGACAAACCCAAGGCTTCATGCATGGTTGACAACAAGTGCAGCAAGAGATATCCCAAGGAGTTCAGAGAACAAACCTCTTTTACTGTAAACAATTATCCTGATTATGCCAGACCCAACAATGGTAGAACAGTGAGAAAGCGTAATTATGTCTATGATAACAGACATGTGGTCCCACACAATCCTTATTTGGCTGCAAAGTAAGGAACATTTATTTGACATCATGTTTATTGGTTAACAATTTGGTTCATTTGTCAGATACAACTGTCACATCAATGTTGAGATCTGTTCTTCAATCGAGGCTGTCAAGTACATCCACAAGTACATATACAAAGGCCATGACAGAACCATGATTGAGATTCTTGACCAAGACAGAGACGAGGTCAAGGAGTATCTGGATGCACGTTACATTGGATCTGTGGAAAGCTGCTGGCACATAAATGAATTTGGAATGCACTCAGAGTCTCCTCATGTTTATCGTCTGCCCGTCCATCTGGAGGACCAGCAAACAGTCTACTTCAATGCAGATGACAGCATTGATGAGGTTTTGGAAAGGCCTGCTACCAAGACCACACGTCTCACTGCTTGGTTTGAAGCCAACAGAACATATGAAGCAGCACGTACTATCACCTACCAGAACTTTCCTCAAACATGGGTCTACAATGCAACCAAGAAGCAGTGGAACCCAAGAAGGTGTGGCGAGCCTGCTATTGGCAGAATGTACTTTGCTTCTCCTGCCCAGGGGGAAAGGTTCTACCTCAGGCTGCTTCTTACTGTTGTCATAGGGGCAACATCATTCCAGCACTTGCGCATTATCAATGGTGTCATCCATAATATATTCAAGCAGGCCTGTGTTGCATTGGGTCTTTTGCAGGATGACCAGGAATGGGTCCAGTGTCTTACAGAGGCAGCCCAGATGCAGCTTGGTTCCTCTCTCAGATTGCTCTTTGCCACCATTCTTCTTCATTGCAATCCAACATCACCTGACATCCTGTGGAACCTGTTCAAACATCACATTTGTGATGACCTCAGAGTCAAGCTTCTTTCCATCTATCCAGATACAGACTTTACAGATGATCAGGTGTACATGTATGGCTTGCATCTCATCAATCAGATTCTTATCAGATCTGGCAAACAACTTTCTGATTATCCAGAGATGCCCGCCATTGAAGGAAACTGGCACATTGATGTTCCTGCCAATAGGCTTTTGCAGGAACAAAGGGATTACAATGTTGAAGAGTTGGCCATCACTGTCACTCACAATCTTCAGCTTTTTAATCATAGGCAGAGACAGATTTTTGATGCTGCAATGGATTCTGTCAACAATAACAAGGGAAAGCTCATGTTCTTGCATAGTGCTGGAGGTTGTGGAAAGACCTTTGTCTGCAACACCATCACAGCTGCTGTTCATGCTCAAGGAAAAATTGCTCTCTGTGTGGCATCATCTGGAATCGCTGCATTGCTTCTAGAAGGTGGTCGCACAGCACATTCCATGTTCAAAATCCCAATCGAAATCGATGAGGCCTCTACTTGCAGAATACTTTGAGGTTCAGATCTGCACCAGGTCCTTGATCAAACTTCTATCATCATTTGGGATGAAGTTCCTATGCAGCACAAATATGCCACAGATGCAGTAGACTGCACTTTGCATGATCTTAAGAAGAAGAATGTTCCATTTGGTGGAATCACTGTTTTGTTTGAAGGTGACTTTAGACAGACCCTACCTGTCATTCCTAGGGGCACTAGAGAACAGATCATAGCTTCATCCATCAAAAGGAGCACTCTCTGGCAACGCATTACTGTCTATCACTTGACCGAGAATATGCGACTTGATAGAACTTCAGAGAACACTGCACATGCTGCCTGGCTCTTGCACATCGGTGCAGGCACAACAGTGGATGCTGCAGACACTATACAGATTCCACAGAACATGCTCTCCCATGGAAATACCATGGATTACCTTATCAACTCTACATATCCAGGCATAGAGCAGGGGAACAAGCCAGATCAGTACTATCTGGATAGGACCATTCTCTCCTGCACAAATGACAATGTCGATGTCATCAACTCTCTTCTCCTTGCCAGATTTCCTGGACCAGAGCATGTCTTTAACAGTGCTGATACAGTTTCATTCAGAGAGCAGGAGCTTAACAACTACCAGCCATATCCTGCAGAGTATCTAAACTCTATCAAAGCAAGTGGCCTTCCTCTCTCCAGGCTGGCACTTAAGATAGGCTGTCCTCTCATGCTTTTACGCAATCTGGATGTCACCATGGGTCTTTGCAATGGAACTCGACTTATCCTTCTTGAAGCCAGACCATGTGTATTGAAGTGCAGGATCATCAGTGGAGATGCACAGTTTGCAGGAAATATCGTTTTCATTCCTCGGATCACATTGGAGCCTTCAGCAGAGACCTTGCCATTACCACTTCATCGACATCAATTTCCAGTTTGCTTGGCATTTGCCATGACTATCAACAAGTCACAAGGCCAATCAGTATCCCATGTTGGCTTGGACTTGCAGACACCAGTGTTCTCACATGGGCAGCTATATGTGGCACTATCAAGGTGTACATCTGGAGAAAGGATCAAGGTGCTGTCGAATGAAAACAATGGAAATAACAGAACTGCCAATGTGGTATACAAGGAAGTGTTGAATGGAGTTGTTTAGCAAAGGTGAGTAACTTGAAAGATTATTTACAGGAATTGAAAACTAATATAGATATCAAGATAAACTTGGATGTAGATTTAGATTTAGATTTAGATTTATAATTAGATTTGGATTGTACTTGGATTGAATCAAATGGTTGAAAAATTTATTGTGAGAAGACTTTAGGGCAGGTTACTAAACCTTGGTGTGTATTCAATAACAAGTCAATAAAAGTTTGTAATAATGTCAATAACAGGTCAATACAAGTTTCTAATGATGTCGATAACAAGTCAATACAAGTTTGTAATAATGTCGATAACACCTTAATACAAGTCAGTAACAAGTTAATATGGGTTTGTAATAAAGTCAATAACAAGTCAATAACAAGTCAAGAAAAGTTTGTAATGATGTCAGTAACAAGTTTGTAGTAAATCAAGGTAGACTTGAGTAACTGTAGTGGGATTAAGCATTGTGTTACATATACGCGAGCTGGCCCATGCCAGTGTCAGGCTGAGTGAGCAAAGTGAGCGAATGCCATGACAAAGGCATGGGTCATAAGCTCGTCCTCAATGCATGCAGAAACATTGCATGCAAGCCCAAGTGATTCATCTACCTTTCCATTGGTCAATTGCATGTATAAATGAATGCACGGGTCATACTGAAGTCCAAGACAATGGCAGACCACTTCTGACATTGCAATAATTTGTGACCCTGGATCTAAGATAGCCTCAAAGTATTCTTGGTTGTTAATCAATAAATCAATGGAGCAGAGCATGTGCAACTCTTTTGCAACCTTCAAACATTGGGATTCTCGATTTTGCCTGGCTGAAGATGGGTAAGGTACTGTTCAAATGGATCCTGTAAAATGATAGGAAGAGGTGCTGCAATTGCTACACTAACTGGAGGTGTCGCATTAAGTGCTTTATTTTTCACAAAAGGTGCATGCACTTCACAATGCACAAATGGCATAACACTCACAAGGTTGGTAGCTACCACTTCTGCACTAGTAGCTGCATTGCATTTTGGAGTAACTTGTTCTCTATGGCACTGCCTGAGATCAGGCAAAAGCAAAAGGAGCTCTTTATGCAAAACTGTAATGGAGGGCACCTTCATGGCGCATGCATATATGTCGTCAACAATCTGTGGATTCTGGATAGGAGTGATGGTGCAATACGATGGCTCTTTGCCTTTAAAAGTGTTAACATGAGCATCTGGTTTCTCTGCTGCTGCAGGGACAAAATATGCTTCAGGAATGTTGGAATAGGGATGTATGGGCATCTCATCAGGTGCTTCAGTTGCATGTACAGCAGGTTGCAAAGCTGGCAACCCAATACTGTCGGTAGGTGCAACATCTGTAGTCATAGAAGGTGCATTCTCTTGATTTGATGTATTGCACAGTGCACACTGCAGAATTTCAATGCCATCAAAGACTTGCCTCTTTCAGAGCACCATCAACTCCCTCTTGAGTGCATCAATGCACTCTTCCTTCATTAGTTGTGCATTTGGTGCGCTTTGCATATACTCTGCCATAGGAGCTGAAGCAGCAATGTACATGGACTGTAAAGGTGCTGCTGGAGCTGGACAAGGCACTATATTGTAGATGAGCTGCAAATTGGTATTCGATGACAGTCGACCAGTGGCAATCTGCCCTGGGTTGCACTTATGCCATTTCTCAATGTGCTTGCCTAGGAAGTTCCCTGGAATAGAATGCAGTATGAATGTGCCACCTGGGAGTACGATGCGCCCTTCTGCATTTCACCTACACTTTCCCTTGCTAATAAGGTGCTCAATTGAAGTGCACTCAAGGATATAATGCCCTGTTGGACCACAACCATTGCAAGTGTCATTGTTCAAATGGGGCATGCCATTTCTGCCCTCTCTGCATGATGTGCTCAATGCGGTAACTATCATCTGTGTCATGTGCTTGAATAGGACTGAAATGTCTTCTGCTTTGACTGTAAGCACACTAGGTTGTGGCTGGAAAATGGGTACACTAGGTGCTGAATGGGGTGCATACATATTGGGGTTTTGCACTGTAAGCCCAGTCAGTGGCTGGAAATAGTGCACTGGGCCTTCAAAGATAAAGTTGATTGCATTGCATATTGTGTCTAATGAGTATGGCACATTTGCAGGCTAATTTGGTACTGCAATCACAAGGCAGCTCAAAATGCGCTTGAGCTGGTCTGGTTGAAACACTCTAACAAACATGTGGCTTTGGTCATAGCATGCCAATATGCCTTGCACAACTAAGTATTCACTGATGTTGAAAAATGCGCAATAATAGCATGCAATTTCTTCTGCGGTTACGAGGCCGATGTGTGCAATTTCATCAATAAGCTTGTCTAGATCACTAATACTCCATTTACTGCCATCTCTGGAACCAGGATAAAGCTTTAGAACAGTGTCTTTAAACACGCCATATTTATGCATTGTGCTATACTCTGGTAGCAGTTTCCAAGTGTCCACAGTGTCGCTGTCCAAATAGTGCACAGTGTGGAATTTCTTATCAGTCTCATCAGTGATGTTACAATCACAGAGAAATTGTGCAAGCTCCTCAAAGTACTTCTGGAGTTCACATGGTTTTGCAGGGTCAAAGCATGGTGCATTTTGGTTAGATGCAGATGCCATGTCCATGGTAGCCATGGTAGGTGAAATAAGGTGTGTAGAGTTAAGATCTGGTAAAAGCACAGCGAAATTCAAAGGTGGCAAAAAATGCAGTGATGCAGACAGAGTTAGGGTAAATAAGGATGATTCAGGCAAAGGTAGTAGTAAAGACAGCATGGACGAGTGATGCATGTTGTTTAAGAAGAGTGATTTGAATACTGGTATTTTCCCAAGCTGGAGCACAGTTGCTAATAGCTCAGAATGGAGAGTGTGAAGGTGGTTAATATTGAAATGAAGGGTGAGCTGATAGAAGTCTAAATAAGGTCTGGTAATCTGAAACCCCTCGCAGTGGGCTCCAGAAATGATGTGTTCAGTTGGTACTCAGTGCAGAGCCTCAACAGAAGGGGTGAACACTAAACCTACAGCTGCAGGCATGCTTGGGGTGAGGGGGTTCATTTAGAGGGCCTTGGATAATCCTTCAGGGTGCAGAGACTATGAAAAGGCTGGTACGATGGTTTTAGATGTGTGCACTAGTTGTGTAAGCAAAAAGGAAGGTATGCACAATGGCTAAAAAGTACCCAATGCAAAGGGGCAAAAATGTGCAGTGCGGAAAAATGCACAATGGCAAGAGAGATGAAAGTGGGAGGTGTAGTGGGACAAGGACAGCACTGGGATATGCTGCAAGGGTGGCACATGGGCTAGGGATGCAAATGGGATGCAAGTGCAACTGGTGGGAAAATGTGCAAACAGTGTGCAAAATGCGGCTATACAATAAAATGCACAAACACAGCTATATGAAGGATGCACTGCAAGAGTGCACAAATGAAGACAAAGAACACAATGAGGGGACAAAATGCAGCAATATGACGAGGGGAGGCAAATGTGGCTATATGAAGGGCACACTACAAAGGTGCACAGACTGGATGCTGGTGCACAGACTATGTGCAACACTGAATGAGCTATGAACTATGAGGGGGGGAAAGATCCTCTAAATTCTCTACCTGTCTGCCTACTATGTACAAATGGCTTATGTGATAAAAAAAGGGTAAAATAAAGTATAAAAATAAAAAGCGCCATGCGCTACCTACAAGTGCATCCATCTGCCCATCTAAACCTGACTGCACTATTTTGCTGCCTTAACCAATAAGATTTGCACATGCTATAGCCCAATACCCAACTGTTCTAGTGCAATGTGCTATTTTTGGTGCACATTGGGTCTTGTGCACTCTTCCCAATTAATCCACTTTGGTGTTATGCATTGCATGCTGTGCCTTAGTAATAATGACATGATCGACCTGTGCCAGTTACCAGATAAGGCAATGCTAATTGGAAATGCAGAAGAACTATAAGGAGATGCTGTGCAAGGCCAAATAGTGCCAAAGCACCAGGATTATGTGAAAGCGCCCAAGTGTGCACAGTCCAATGCCAAATAGGTGCAAAGCACCCAGATTATGTGAGAATGCGCAGTTCACTCATGCTGGAATCATGGTGCACCTCAAATAAATGTGCCAGTAAGCTGGAAGCCATGATGCACAGTGCAATTGGTGTGGTGAATTGTTGTGTGTGTGACAAGGATTGTGCAATGAGTGTGCAGCAGAGAATGTGAGTTGCAGGTAAAGCATAAAAAAAGTGCATAATAACTGTGAAAGGCAGGTAAGGAGTGTGGGGGGGGTGCATGGAGGTGGTTTGAAGCATAACAAGGCACATTTAGAGCACAGAACTGAAGGCAGCTAAGGGGGATCCAAAGGTGCAGTAGAAATGTAAAAGGTGCACAGAAGTGCACTTGGGTGCACAAAAGCACATGAAGGTGTGCAAAGTGAGTGAAAGCCATCTAGGAGGTGTGCACAATCACAAAAAATGCTGTAGTATGTGCACAGAGTGATAGGGAGCCATATCAACAGGTTATCTTCTTTGAGGATTTTCTCAGACTGGTCGCACCCCTAAACTGCAGCTTGTCTTTAAATAGGTTGTCCATCATGATGCCTAATCTTTCAGAAAATGATGGAGATTTTCTCTCTGTTTCATCCTCAGAGTCTTCCTCTGAGTTGGACACTGACTGGGCAGATGGGCAACTATCAGAGTCATACTCCAAAAGGATTTCATGGATCGCACCAAAGTGCTCTGCTGCAGAATATTCACTGGTGTTATCCCCAGTGTCAGATTCCAAGTTGCACAATTTACTATCTGAACTGTATTGAGAACCATCAGGGTTCATATCTGACAAAGCAGACCCATACTCAGAGTGAGAATTATCCTCTGAATCGCTGTACACTGTGGTGAGTCCCATCTTTGTCAAAACGGATCCCCTGATTGGGGATCAAAGTGGGATTTCCATCCTGGATATCACTGTCACATATCCTTTGAAGGACAATCCTGTTGTTGTTGATATAGTGTACCTTCTTTTTAGAAGGTGATTCACGAGATAGCTTGTGGCTCTGTAGACATGGGGAACATGTGAAAAAATGTTCTCATTCCACTGGGTTGGTGGAATGAGGGTGGACAGGATTAAGATCTCATCCCATTGCTGTAGACTGAGATATAGTAGAGTTGATTATTTTTTCCAACTTAATTGGTTCAAAGTCTCTTGCATCCATGTACTGGGTAATCATATCTGTTGCAATCTGAGCAAAATGCCCAGCTCAAAATTTGTCGTCTGATTCATGCTCTTGAGGTTTGGCCTTGAGGGGTCTTTTCTTTAGGTGTTGGCACAGCCAATCGCCAGTGTTCATTGGCATTGTAGGTGCCAATGCTGTTAAATCCAGCCATATGGCAGGGAATATTCCAGGTGTTTCATACATCTGGCTGTTGTAGGGAAGATCAATACCACTACAGGAGGTAATCCAGTGGTTGTTGGGCTCTGGAATTAGTTCATTGAGAGGGGAAAGCTTCTGCAAGCCAGGAGGAGGTCCTGGATTAGAATGAGTGTCTTGTCGACTGTTGTTTGACAAGAAAGATTTTCTGGATTTGGGTTCACTGTCGTCGGTATCCTTGATGGTGGGCCATCTATGGTGTGGTCCAAGGACAGAGAAGTCAAGGTTTCTCAAAGTGGCTGTATGCACTTCGAGAGTCTGAAAGTCCCTAGTAGAAGAAATGTCATTTCTCGAGGTGCCTGTATGCATCTTGAGTAGAAGAGATCCAGCCAACTCTTGCATGTCTAGCTTGAGAGCAGGCTTTAGCTTGTTCTTGTTCTTGGCCCTGGTCAAAACCATGGTCTTATTCTTGAGGTACAATCTTCAGCAATGGAGAAAAGAATTTTGATCATAGCAGTGGGCGAAAAGCAAAGAGTCAAGTGCAAAGAAATGATCATAGCAGTGGGCAAAAAGCAAAGAGTCAAGTGCAAAGAAATGGTCATAGCAATGGGCAAGAAGCAAAGAGTCAAGTGCAAAGAAACTTGATTCAGGTCCTAGCAATGGATATGCTTCTGTCATTGATAGTGTTGAAAGTTTTCTCCCTCCATGGGAGAAGTTCAGAATTGTGTTGATAATGATTGCTGATGGGGTGATGTCGAGCTTAACTCTATATGAGTTTGGGTGTTTAAAAAACTGTAGTGAGTCAGAGGGGGTCCCTTAATATTACCCAGGAGCTAAACATGAAGAACATATATTGTTGTATTGTACTCGAGGTGGTAAATTAAAAGATGATTTGTAAATAAAGGGTTAAGTCAAGAACAAGTCGAGGATGATTCAAGGGTTGATATTAGGCAAAGGATGATACAAAGGCAAGATACAATGTAGTAGACAATGTAATTTGCAAATTGGAGACTAAGGCTAAGCTACAGGTGCTTAAATATTGAGGGCTGGAAGAATAATGGAAAGTGCAGGAGTTTACAAACAGGTCTTGGTAAGTATCCATGACCAGAATTGGTAAGACTGTATTAAGAATAAAGGGAGTAAGTGAATGGTTACTAAGGCATGTGACAACTTGTCTGATGACTAAAAGGTACTGCAGCTGGAATGCTGATAGATAAGGTTAGAAAAGAGTCAAAAAGGAATTGGGGATTGTTGGGAATCTGATCAGGTAAAATAGGTTTTGACAGTATTTCCACCTTAGAGCTGAGCCTATGAGGCATGTGAGGGTTCATAGGTCTGACTTAAAAGCTGGGTCTGTGGTCAAAAAAATTTTAAGTTTCTATCTCTCTCTATCATCATGACCCTGCCTTCACAGTCTACTGCAAAAAGGTTGGCCACCCTCAAGGCCCAGCAGGAGGAGCTCATCCAGGAGGCACTGCAGCTAGAGGAGGAAGCACAATGCAAGGAGGAGGAGCAATGGGAAGAGGCAGTGTGGAAGGCAGAGGAGGAGGAACAGAAGAAGACAGCGGCCACAAAGCAGGTGGGTAAGAGGAAGGCTATAAACAAGGAGAGAGAGGCAGAAAGGAGAAGGTCACTCACTAAGAGGGTGAAGGGCAAGGGGCAGGTGGACACAGAGTCTGAGGGGGTCATGCAGGTGGAGGCCACATGGCCCTGCAAAAGGTGAGTGGTAATGACCTTTTGCTGTTGATTACATTGCTGACAATCCCCCCCCCAGATGTTCCAATCAAAAACTAGTGTGTTTCCAGATGGGGGCCCAGGGCCAGGTGTGAAGAGGTGGTGTGGGAGGGGCAGGAGGCCCTAAAGGAGAAGGCAGAAGGAGAGATGGCAGAGCTCATCAGAGAGCTTGTAGCCACCACCAAGGGGTTGAACTAGAAGGTGAGGGACCTCAAGGGGGAGCAGGAGGGAGTGCAGAAGGCATTTGTCAGGTGCCAGATGGTGACAGAGCACATCATTGAGGAGATCGCAAATTTCTGCGATCTCTACGATTTGGAGTGGGTATGGACAGGATAAGCAGAGGAGAAGGAGGAGGAGGAGGAGGAAAAGGAAGAGGAGGAGGAAGAGGAGGAGGAGAGCTGGAATGAGGGGAAAGTGGAGGAGGAACTAGCAGAGGAGTTAGTGGGCATCGTCTGGGTGGAGCCTGTGGAAAGGGATGACAGGGAAGTCTAGGGGCCTGGTTGGGGCCTACCTAAAAAAATATGTTTGTTTAGTTTTCTTTTTTTCTCTTTTAAATCAAAAATGGTTTTGCACTGTCAACAATAAGTGGACTAAGTCTGAAGTGGCCCAGGTTTGTCTGGGTAGTGGGTGTGGAAGTCCACAACTAATTCCTGAGTGTGATCGAGCTCTATGGCAGGAAGCCAAGAGTTTTCTTCATCAGTCCCCTGGTATCCTTCCCAATGGACGAAGTAGAGTAACTTGCAATGATAGCAGTGATTGATCTTTGAGTCCAGGATTTCCATGATTTCATATTCAAGTTTGTCATCAATAATAATCAGAGGGGGTGGAGGATGAGTGCGATTAGAAATGGTGTTTAAAGTGTCTTCTTCCAGCTGTGAGACATGGAACACAGGATGAACTGCCTGGAGATGGTCCAGAAGCTGGAGAGCAACCAAGTGGATGCCTGAGTAGGCAATGATTTTTAAATGGACCATAGTATTTCTCTGAGAGTTTCTTGGAGGGTCAAGTAGTGCATAAGTGTTCTTCTTTGATATAGGTGTAGTCCCCAATATTGAAGTTGGGAGCAAGAATCTGGCGCTTGTCCACTGGATCTTGATAATGCTTCTGTGCTTCAGAGAGCTGTTTTCAGAGTTCCTGGTGGAGTTTGTCAAGGTCCACCACAAAGTTATGAGCATGCTGAGAAGCTAGCTCTCATTCAGAGAAGATGGTGATGTTTGGGTGGTAGCCTTTATTGGCAAAAAAGGGTGAAACTCCAGTGGAAGCCAATGGGGCATTGTTGTATGCGAACTCTCCTAAGGACAACAGCTGAGACCAGTTGTCCTGCTGATAATTGCAGAAGATTCAGAGGTATTGTTTGAGAGTTTGATTAAGGCATTCAATTTGTCCATCGCCTTCTGGGTGATAACCTGAGGTGAAGTGAATCTTCATGTCCAGGGCTTGACTGAGGGACCAGAAAAAGTGGGAGATGAACTCGGATCCCCAGTTGCAAGTGATGTGTGATGGAACTCCATGCTTGGAAAGGACATGCATGATGAACAAGTTGGCAAGTTCTTAGGCTGTAATTTCATTAACTGTGGAAATAAAGATGCCATGCTTGGAGGGTTGGTCTACAATGACCAGGATGGCAGTGTGGCCATTGGAGTCCAGTAGCTGTTCAATGAAATCCATTGAGATCAAATCACAAGGGCATTCCAGGACTGGGAGTTGTTTCAGGAACCTGTAGGGTTTGTGTCACAGTGACTTGGAGTGTTTGCATGTAGTACAGGATTTGCAAAAATCTTGTATAAAGGTCCATAGGTTGAGCCAAACATAATCATGATGGACAAGTTGGAGGGTCTTGTGCTAACTGAAATGGCCAGAAAGAATATGGTAGTGCTTGTTCTGCAGAACTTTGAGGCAGAGATCTACTACATCTGGAATGTAAATCTGGTTGAAGTAGCAGAGAAGTCCACTTTCATCTACAGTCCAATCAGGAGCAGAGGGGGTCAGGAGGTGTGCAGATGAGATGGGGTGGATCAGATGTCATTGTAGAGTTTCTCAATGTCTATAAGGACTGCTTGTTGGATGACTGGGGTGGTGAAGTAAGTGGCTCGAAGTGATGAGGTGAGCTGTTCTTGGGTGAATACAGGTCAGAAATTGCTTGGGTTTGCTGAGATGAAATTGCCATTTTTTCCTTTGCAGTAGACATCCCTGGGAAATTAGAGGCAAAATCTGATGCACTCACTAGACATTGGGTAGAAGCAGATGATTAAGTTGAACTGTGAGAGGTAATCAGACCATCTGGCTTGGCAGTGGGTGAGGAGCTTGGTGGTGCTGAAGTACTCCAGATTTTTGTGATCAGTGACCACGTGAATCAGGTTTCTGGAGCCTTCCAGATAATATTGCCAATGTTTGAATGCTTTGAAAATGGCCAGAAGTTCTTTGTCATAGGTGTCATAGTTTAGCTCTGCAGAATTGAAGGAGTGGGAGTAGAAGGCAACAGGGTAAATATCACCATCAGGAGTGTGTGCAAAAAGGATTGCTGCCAGGGCATAGTTGGAGGTGTCTATTTCAAGGACCATGCAGGAATCTGGTACCCACTGAGAGAGGACTAGAGCATAGGTGAATTCTTCCTTAAGCCTGTCAAAGGCTTCTTGGCACTTCTTGTTAAAGTCCCAGGGGAAGTTCTTTCATGATAAGTGGGTAAGAGGAATGATGATGTCAAAATATCTGTGAATCAACCTGTGGTAAAAGTTGCAGAATCTGAGGAAAGACTGGATATCCTTGACTTTCCAGGGTACCGGCCAGTCTAGGATGGTCTTCACTTTGTCTTCGGACATCCAGTGACAATATGAACCTAAGATATTCAACTGTATCTTTATGGAACTCACATTTTTGTGGAGAGGCATAAAGTGCATGTTTCTGGAGTCTCTGGAGGACTTCTTTAATGTGAGCCTTGTATTTAACATGTCATCAGAAAAAATGAGGATATCATTGAGATAGATGATAATGCAGACATCAAGCATGTCACTAAAGATGTTGTTCATGAGGTGCTAGAAAGCCACAGGTGCATTAGTGAGTCCAAAGGGAACCACCAGCCACTCAAAGGACTTGTAGTGGGTCCAGAATGTTACTTTCCATTCATCACCATTAGCAATGTGCACTAAGTGGTAAGTATGACAAATGTCAATCTTTGTGAAGATGAGGAACTTCCAGGGCACATCAAGGAGGTCAGAAATTAGCAGGAGTGATAGTGATCCTTCTTTGGTTGAGGCCCCAGTAGTTGACACATAACCAGAGCATACTGTTCTTTTCTTGACAAAGAGTATAGGAGTGCCATGAGGTAATTTAGAGGGTCAGATAAAGCCAGAATGAATATTCTCTTCAATGAACACTTGCAGGGCTTTGAGTTCTGATGGGGAGAGGAAGTACATACAACCTAGAGGCAGGAGCACATTATCTTCTGTCTCTGTTTTTAGATTGTAAGGGCAGTGTGGAGAAAGGGTGTCTGCCTTCTGTTTATTGAAGATGTTGGCAAACTCATGGTACTCTTCAGGGATGTCTGAAAGGTCCGCTGAATTCCCGGTGACAGCTGAGAATTTGGCTGTGAGGCCTTCTAGGAAGAAGATCATCTGAAAAGCAATAGCCCCAGGAAGTTTGCTAGTGCACATGTAGGCAGCAGGATTAATGAACAAGATTGCAGGAGGTGAGCAGGTCTCCACTGGAAGGCTCGGAGGTGACTCAGAAGTCAGAGGGTCAGAAGATGTCAGAGGTGTTAGACCTCTATGATCTGCAGAACAGAAAGTTATTTGGCTGGAAGACCAGTCAATCAATGGATTGTATTGCTTTAGCCAGTTATGACCAAGGATTGCAGAACAGGAAGAGTTGAGTGGGGTTACATAGAATGTCAGATTGAACATTTCACCAGATGGAAAAATAATTGGGAGCTTCGTGACTTGCATGATGAAGTTGCAAGTTCCATCGAACAGTTAGAGTCTGATCAGCAAAATGGTTTCCATGCTAAAATAATTTTCTAGCATGAAAGTGGAGTTGAGGAAACAGTGGGATAAGCCAGAATCAATAAGGGTTTAGGTTGGTATAGAGTTGTCAGAAACAGATAGGAGGATGGTAAGGGAATTAGCATTGGAAAGAGCAGACATGTTAAGATGAACATAAGCAGCCAACTGGAAAAGGTCAACACAACCCTCAGCCCCATTGGCACATTCCTGAGGGTTGTGGACTATTTTTTTGAGTCCATGGAATCCAGCATGGATTCAGAGACTGTGGTGCATGGGCTTTCATGGCTTTGGACTTGCTATAATTACTGGCTAAATGTCCTTCTTCACCACAATAGAGGCAAGACCTTCTTTCATCTGGAACTCACATTCTTCTCCAGTTAGTTTGCTGTTCTTCCCCAACTTGTCAGAGATAGAGTCCTTCAGCTTGTTACTCTTGGGTCTAGAGGAGCAGCTGGTCGATGATTGATTACTGCAATTAGAGTTGGATGGGTTCTGGGGCTTGGACTGATTATTAGCTAGAGTTTGAATTAGGATTGGAGTTTGAGAAACTCTTGGAGTCCTTTTTCCTGGAGTTTTTAGAAGTTCCAGAGGTCTTGGCATCAAAACAATTCTCTTCCTCCTGCATCCAGTAAATGTTGTTAGCATCTTGGGCCTTGAGCCGCAAGGCTGCCAGAGTGTTGGGCTTTCTGCCCCACAAAACCTCTATATGGAGATGGAGCAGAAGACTGCAGAAGTACCAGTTGCAAAGAGCAGCTTCGTTTTAGTCGACCCAGGAGGCTAGTTCCCAAAAGTCCACATTACAGTATACTTGACTATACTTCTCAGCATTCCCCAAAGGGTCGTGAGGGCCAAAATTGCTTTCTAGCTTCCTGAGGAATACCTCATAATTTCACATCCAGTGGGCAAAATCCATCAGGTCATTAAGGCTGGGTTTGAACTAGCTGAGCACTGATCCCTTAAGGTAAGAGATAATGAATACAATTTTCCTCTTATCAGAAGCAAAGATGTGAGGGTGATCTCAGAAATGGAGGTTGCATGCGACTAGGAAGTCCCAAAGTTTCTGGGGGGTCAGAACTGTTGAACATGTTGGGTTCCCTAACTTTGATCTTCTCAGGCTTCAGGGCTTGGTTCTGGTGGAGAGTGTAGAGACTGTCCAAGAGGTCAAACAGGGCATTGACAAATCTGTTGTCTGGATCTGGGTTTCCACTTATAGGAGGCTGATCTCCAGGGTCATCAGGATCAGGGTCATCCCTGGGGCCATCAGGACCACTAAGTTTCTCTGTAAGTTTTCTTGAAGGTTGTGGAATATTTAGATCCTAAGGGGGGGAGAGCACAGTTCTGGAGAAATGAGGCTATTAATCAAATTGCCATGGGATATAAACCATTTGCAACCTTCAAGGAGTTTCTGGAGTTTCTGGAGGCACAGTTTGGAGACCCTAATCCAAAGGCGACAGCTAACGCTAAATTAAAAACCATGTGTCAAAATTCTTTAACAGCAGATAAATTTATTTTGCAGTTCAAAGCAGAAGCTTTGCAGATGGATATGGGAGAAGCAGCACTGGTAGAATTTTTGAAAGCAGAATTAAATTCCTCTCTATTTAAATCCTACTTAATGTTGACACTGCAGCATCTGGGCAATCTGCAAAGTTCAACAAGCCACACTTGACAGATCTGAATTGCTCTGTAGACCATTATAAAATAGCATTATTGCACATGCTCAAGAACAACTAGCTCAGTACTAGGTGTATGCATAATATTACTAACATCATTGCACATGCTCAAGAACAACTATAGATGTAGTGCACATAATGTTATTAACTAACATTATTGCACATGCTCAAGAATGATCAGGAGTTGGTCATGGTAAGTACTCTGGAATATCATCTCTACCAGATCCCATCTGAATTACTATTCATGTTTCTTATCCTCATTACTGCATAATCTGATGATTGAAATAATGTTGTTGCACATGCTCAAGAATAAGCAGCCCATGCTCTGAATTTGCACTATACTCATGTACCTTCTAATTTTTACATCCACAGTCCATGAGTATTATGCATCTTCTTCTGTTAAATTTATAACCTACTAAATTCCATGTACCTTCTAATTCCTGCAACTCCAGTCTATGAGTGTTATGCATTTTTTCCTGTTATTCTACTACAGGAGATTTTTTATTCATCACCTCTATGCAATCCACACACTTATCTTATTAAAATATATTCCCCAGTCCACAAGGATCATGCATCTACTTCCATTATTCTATTGCAGGATTTTTCTCCATGCCCTCCTGTGCTCTATTTAATCCACATATATATTCTTATCAAAACTCACATCAGACTAAATCAGATAAGCTTTTGGTCAGAGCTTTAGAAGTATACATGTATGTGGCATGACTTATCTCAAGTTTTTCCTTACCATTACATCCAGGTCTTGATTGTCATTGCTGTCCTCTGAATTGATGCATTAACAATGTCTCAGCTAGTAGACTACCTTCTGGCTGCACCAACCTTTCTTTCTCAAGATGATACCCTATTTCTCACTGGTCCTATGTTGACAGCAGAGTCAAAGTGCAAGGTCCTGTCTACTTCTGCATTAACACCTGCTCAAGCATATCCTGGAATGTCTGTTGATGCATTGCCAATCTGCTTGGAACTAGAGCAGTATCTTGCAACACCTGAATGCTCACTGTAAGGGGAAGGGGAGGCATTCCAGGTGTCTGGGCAATTTTCATGCATTCATTCCATATTTTTTAATATTTCATTTCACTCTATTCTGCATTTACTATGGTTTTCTATGATTTTATTCCTATTTTATGATTATTTTTCAGTTTTTCCCATGTTGACAGTTCTATTCTTAGAGGCACAACCACTTCTAAACATTTACCCATCAAGGTGACATTAATCCATAGCTTGATCTGCTTATTTCTGCCTTTTTGCTATTTTTAGCCTATTATTTGATTTTCAGGTCTATCACATATACTGGGCATTGACAGATGGGTCCTGGTTAGGATTTAGTAGGATCAGTCCAGATTTCAAATTGTGGATTTGATACCCTGCCTGGCACTCCTGGTGCACCATAGTGTAGGCTTACCTTAGTAAAAAATAAATGTCATTTAGGGAAGGAAACAATGCTGGTGTTAGGTTTTTATGGAAATGAGTTTGGGTCAGGCATGGGATCACCCAGGCTGGGTTTGTGGGAAGATCAGGTGGGTAAAAGGTAAACAAGTAACACTAGCAATAGTAAATATGTGTAGATATGTAACATTATTACAATACCCTGATTAATTCTTGCCAATCTGGGAGCTGAGGAAATTGTGCCACATATATGACTTTATTTTTGATCAAATATTCCAGGACTTAGTAATTGTCCTGGACTGAGTGCTAGCTCCCATGTATTTTTCAGGCTTAGCATACAGGAACTTGCATGTATAGCATTGTTTGTTTGTTTGATGCCAATACCCAACACCCAGGGTATAGTACTCAACAACATTTGAAAATCTGACATATGTCACTTATCCAGATATGGAAATAATGTAAGACATCAAATGAGAAATTGGCTTGGCACAACATCTGGCATCACAATCAATGCTGTTGCACCAACAGTGTGCTCATCATCAAGAATGATGAGCACACTATTCCACTCATTCTGGACCATTTTCCTGTACTTTTTTTTGGTAAATAACACATAAATGAGTGTATATAGTGTTAATAAATATTTATTTAGCTTCTACACTCATATTCAGCCTATAGGAAGCATTCTCTTTTTATATGGGGAGGAGGAGGGTATCTTCTTTTCATTGAGGGGCTCTATTATATGTACAAGACTGTATGATTGTATGTATATATCTACCTAACTGGGATGAGTAAAAAAGAGGTGAAACAGTTATGAAACAGGGAGAAATAGTCAATTTCCAATGTAATCCACACTCTATGGGGGAAATGTTGTCACTTACTTGTATTCCAATCTCCAGACCTTATAAGTGATGTTCTCTTTTCTGTATATTCTGATTTTTTTTGACACCCAGGTCATGCTCCCCACTTTTATTGCTGTAAAGGATCTACAAGTTCAGTAGACAGTATTTACTCTCCTCATCTATCCTTTTCACATCTTCTCTACTTATGTGGAAGCATCCCAAGTCATGTATGTAGATATAAGCATGATTATATATCCTTGTTACCATAATAGAGCCCCTCAATGAAGAAGAGCCCCATCCTTCCCATATCAAGGGAGAATGTTAAATACAGGCTGAATATAGGTGTAAAAGTGAAAATTAACGATATACATACATACATAAATGTTATAAACCAAAAAGGTAAAGGGAAATAGTCCAGAATGAGTGGAACAAGGTGCTCATCATCTGGAATGATGATGTAAGGACAACCTCAAAGCCTCACTTAATAGTGAGCTAACAGAGGGAAATTTAAAGTTATGGCACTTTATTAAGAATTTCTCACATCATGCACATCCACTATTTGATCTCATGGGCAAGGGAGCAAGGAGGTGGGGTAATGCACAGCAGGAGGCATTTAAGAAGCTCAAAGAAATGGTCACTTTCACTCCCATACTCATCTTTGCTGATGACTCCTGCCCCTTCTGTGTAGAAGCTGACAGTTCTGACTTTGCGACGAGTGGAGTATTGTCCCAACAGTCTCCAGAGAACCAGAAGTGGCACCCCATTGCCTTCTAAGATAACAGCAGTTAGGAACTGACACCCTTAGTAATCCCTTATGTAAGCACTAGGGTTAGGGTTAAGTGGCCAAATTGTAGTCCCAAAATTTTTGACAAGTTCAACTGGGCACACTATGCAACAGGGAATGATCATAATTTAGAGGTATAATTATACCATTAGAGTGTATCTATACAGTAGATTGATTTCCTTCTTGAGCCTTTTTTACTTCAGCCAAAATGCTCACAGGAAGGATGCGATGACACTGATATTTCCGATTTGCCCAAACTGCATCAGCACCTGTCAAACCTTTCAAGTATGCATCCATAAATCGAGCAGATCAGTTTGCATATCTATTTTTCAGTGTAGTAAAATCAATAATCAATTCTTTTGAAAGCTAATTATGGTAACTTGCCATTGAATTTGGGTAAGAGGTACATTGTTGAGACATTGCAGAATTTTTTTATCCATCTCGACAACATTTGATGGCTGGCAACCAAGCTTCGATACTGGAATTTGACTTTCAATAAAACTCAGTTCACAATGGTATCTCAAATAAAAGTCACAAATGTGTCCAAGAGAGGAGATCAGCTCTTCAAGTTGAGATCTTTGATTGATGAAATTAGGCTAATTGAACAAAAGGCAGCAGCAGCAGCAATCGGTCTTGCCATATTCACATTTAAAACTCTCACACTGAGCAAGAAGATTGCCTGATGCAGGCCAGAGACCCTACTTCTAAATGATCTGTTCCATCCCTTTGAACCAGCCCAGATATTGTGGATGCTCATCAGAAAAATAGAATTCTTGGACTTCTCTATTTGGCAAATTGTTGACTGCATGCAAAGGCCATCTTTGTGGTGTATCCATTCTTCATTTTGGTTTTTGGCATCCTGCAAGATGATAGTGCATTGAGTGCTCACTTTTGGTGGCCTGGGGCATTATCAAACAACCATAGACCAGTCGAGAATCCATGTGTTTTCTCCTCAAAAATGTCAATTGCCCTATCAACATGAGCAATGAGATCATCTGCATCAAAATATCCATCACAATTTTTTTCAGCCTTGGATACCACACGAGCATCTTTATCAAATTTAAGGAATGTGTTCTGAATTCTGAATGATAAGATCACACACTCTGAGCTATCTTCACTTGTCAGTCACCCCTATTCTGAGGTCAGGAGATCTGAGATCATGAATGATGGATATTCCTTCTTCTTTTCTCTCTGGCATTGCTTTTTGGCTTTCATGAATCCATCACATCTTTCACTCATCATTTGCATAGAATGTTGACTTATCATGCATGACCAAGATCAGTCAAAAATGACTGTTTCCATCAGGTAGATGAAATCCAACTGGTTTGGTTTCAGTTCCATCATAATCCCAGGTGTGCATCCTAGGTGCATACTCCTTCAAAAATTGAGTTATGAATTGCTGGCAGTATGCATCATTTCACTCATAGCCATCGATATATATCACATTCCGCTTCTGGGAGTAATACCATCAAAATTTCTTTAGCCACTTACATCCACTTCATTCTAATATCTTTTATTTATTGATTTCAGCTGCCTCCAAATGCTCTCATATCTTTCTGCTTGTGACAATCTCAACAACATCTAATGCTTTGATGAAATTATCCTTTGCATGCTTCAAAAGCTTCAGTTGAATCTCCATTGCAATGTCTTCATCTTTAAAAATACTTAAATGTGTGCCTTTGTAATGATGAAAGGGAAGTTTTCCATGGTTGATAAACTGATATATCCACTGCTGAATTGTTTGTGCATGGTAAATGCCATGCCCCTGCAACTATGACACCAGCAACGATGCCTCTCTCCATGAATATGGCAACTCTGAATCAAGATACAGATTCAAAGCCCCAACCATAACCATTATATGAGCACATAATACCACATCAACTTTTTTGTCTTTGCTTTGCACCATAAATTTCACCCATGCTCTGCAAAGTATTGGAAAATTTGTGTAATTGAGCTAGTTTAGTGCTCAGTCCATTGGTATCTCTTTACTATTGTCTTGGGGTGTCTTTCTACATCTCAGATCCCTCAGCATCTCTTCAATTACATCATTGCACTGCCTACAGCCAGGGCAACATCATGTGCTTTCTGCAGTGTGGATGAAAAATGCCTCAGGGCAGTAATCTCTCATATTTTATTTGATTCTCCATCATTCTCATCCCCTGATTCAGATTCAGATTCAGAATCTTCATCTTCATCTTCAACCATTGCTGTCCCTCGGAGGGCACCAATGATATCAAGAAGCTCAGAGTCAGTGACTCTGTCATCTGGTCAGTGGAGAGACAGATCGCAATTGGTATGTGAGATGCATGGGTTAGGCAACAACAGAATAATGGAATGATTGGGGTTGTCATCATCAACTTTCTCAATTGTGGGTTGAATAGCCATTTTTTGACTTTGCCATAAGTTTTCAGCTCTGACATGGCTTGCATGGCTCTTCCTAGGCATCCTGCTTGTGAAATAACCACATTTTCTGTCCTCTTATCTTGCTCTCATCTTTTTTTTTTTCTGTTCATATATATCACATGACATTACTGCTAAGCAGCCAAATGCACCCTCATTCAATTTCAAAAATGTGCAGTTTGATGAGAAAACACACTTGGAACTCGAAGAAAAAATGGAAATTATTTTCTCTACTACTTCATTAATATGACAGATCTCAACATTTGGGCTTCTAAGAATTCTTTCTAGACACCTAATGCATCTTTCCCAGTAGTTAGAATAACTTTAAATAGTTGTGGCGCTCAGCAGTAGTTGTCATTGTTGTTGCTTACATAAGGGTATTAGTTCCTAACTGCTGCTATCTTATTCAAAAAACCTCAGTACTGTGGAATGCAATTATGAGATCTATCACAAGGAGATGCTGGTAATAATGCAGGCATTGGAGGAGTGGTTTTCTAAAGGGCACTCAACACAAGGTCAAAATCTGGATGGACTACAAAAACCTCGAGTACTTTATAAACTTAATCGCTATCAAGCCCACTGGTCCATCTACCTCTCCAGATTTGACTTCTTCCTGCACCATCACACAGGCTGCAGCATGGGGAAGACTGATGCTCTCTCTCATCATCCAGATCATAGGGATGAAAGGGATAACAATCAAGATATTGTGTTGTTGCAACCTGACCTGTTTACAATCTGTGCACTGGAAGGGGTTACCTAGGAGGATGAGGAGTACAGTATCCTACATGACATTTATCATGTGAACTATAACAGTTTACATGAGGATGCTGTAGCTCAAGCAGTGAAGGAGCTGAGAAAGGGATCCACTCTTTTGTTTCATGCAGCAGAGTAGATAGAAAAAGATGACATCCTATACTTCCATGACTGTATCTACATCTCTAATGATCCCCAGCTCTGATAATGACTCATCTCCCAGCACCATACTCACTCATTGCTGGCCACCCTGGGGATTAGAAGACATTAAAGCTCATATCACAGAATTATTGGTGGCCCCAAATGTCTGAACTCATTGGTTAGTACTATCGTATCTGTGAACTCTGCTTATGCATCAAGACTCCACAACACAAGCCCATGAGTGAGTTACACCCTCTTCTAGTCCCAGAGAATCATTGGGATGTCATCAGTGTGGACTTCATAGTGAAACTACCAGAGTCCAATGGGTTTGATGCGGTAATATGCACAGTTGCCTCTGCTGGGAAGCAAGCTCACTCCATCCCTACTCATATGACTGTCACTTCACTTGGAGCAGCTCGACTCTATCTGTGCCATGTGTGGAAGCTCTATGGATTGCCAGGTGTGTTCCTCTATGATCGAGGGCCACAGTTTGTTGCAGAGTTCATTCAAGAGGTGTACTGCCTGCTGGGGATCAAACTCCTCATCTCGACTGCCTGCTACCTGCAGACAGATGGACAGATGGAGTGTGTCAATCAAGAACTAGGGCAGTACATCTGCATCTTCATCAATAAGCAACAGGTTGATTGGGAAGACCTTCTTTCCATGGCCAAGTTTGAGTACAACAATCACGTCCACTCCTCCACCCAACAAACTCCCTTCCTCCTTGACACAGGATGACACCCACGCATGGGTTTCAAACCTCATCAAGCACCATCACACTTAAAGATGGTAAATAAGTTCACAGAGTAAATGAGGAACATTCTAGAGGAAGCAAGGGCAGTGTTAGCCAAGGCAAAGGATGACATGGCACACTTCTACAACCAATGCCATTTACCCACACCCACGTACAAGGTTGGTGATTATATTTATCTCGACTCCTATGACATTTCTACTACATGACCATACAAGAAACTTGCCCACTGCTTCCTTGGATCCTTTCTCATCACCAAATGTGTTGCGCTGCATGTCTATTACCTACAGCTACCACAGTCAATGTCCAGATTACACCCTGTTTTCTACATTATCAAACTGCTGCCAGCCCCATAGATCCATCTTCTGAATACTGATAATACTCAACCTGGAAACCAAACAAAAACCTGCTAAAAGATTTAAGAAGTATAACACAGGCTAGAGGAAGGGTGCAAAGTGATACTAAATATCACTGCTGTTACTTAAGGATCATAGTGAGAGGTATGAAATAGTGAAAAGTGTTGCAAATAGTTTTAAGAGTGTACAAAGATTTTTGAAAGGCTACAAAAAGGTTTTTTGAAGAGTTACAGAGAGGTTCAAAGAAATTTGGAGGAAGTTTGAAGAGGTTCAAGGGGTTTGGAAAGAATGGGAATGGGTTCGAGGGATATTGAGAAATGAATATAGTGAATTGAAAAGGTTTTCAAGAGATGATAGGTCAAGAGGCTAGTATGAAAATTCAAAAAAGTTCACGATGATTTGCAGAACTTTAAAGATATGACATGAGGCTCAGACTCAAGAGGATGGCTCTTAAATCAGACAATAAATGGAAGAGGATGGCTCTTAAATCAGACAATAAATGGGAGAGAATGACTTTTTCTCTGTTATTCTAAGTAACTAGTACAAGTCTATATACATTTTGAAGATATGGTACTTAAAAAGGAAATATAACATGTGGAAAACATGAGGCAATATGCATAGCAATAAAGGACTTTGCAAATCATAAAACAAATGAGAAATGATGATAAATGAAATGTATGGAGTCGCAATATAGCAAAAGTACTTGTCCTATTGTTTCAATATTTCATTGAAACACCAAAACACTACAATCATGTCCTAAGAGTCCTTTGTCATATCTCCTCATGTCCAGTAGTACTTGTTACGAAGAGGCATGGGGAAAATCATTTTCTTTTGTTCTCATTGTTCTAATGACATACATCTCACGCTATTGTCTTTTCTCTTTTGTCTTGCAAACGCGCGCCTGTAATCTTACACCTTCACATTCCCACCTTATTGTAGTGTACTGCAGACGCCCCTTCTGCTATTGTCTTTTCACTCTTATTGTTCTTATTGTTCTCTCAACATGACTTGTCTATCTACAATCTATACTTGTACTATTTAAATGGTGAATATAGGACTAGTCAACTCAGCTTGACCTAGTCTTTCTTATGCTCCTAACAAAGCTACGATCTAAATCTTTCGCTCAACCGTTGCTTACGAGCTTCGGTGATCAGAACCTCTGCTGAACGTCATCACTTACGAAGCATCGACTTACATTTGATTTAAGAGCTCTGACTGTAACAAAAGGTCAAGCTGTTCTATACTCTGCTGACTAAACCCTAGTCTAGGCAGCCCACACACCACAACAAGATTCTTACAAGAACCATTTGACCACTTCCTACCAAGTGAATCATGGCAGCCCCATCCACTCCTATCGCCCCCACACCACCCACCGCTCCCGCTGCTCACCCCGCCGAAATCAAGATGAGGGCGCCGACCGACTACTCAGGAGACAGAGCCAAAACCATGCTCTTCTTGCTTGAGTGCGGAGCCTATGTCGATGCGAATGCAGCCGCGTTCCCAGACGACTGACACAAAATTTTGTTTATGCTGTCATACATGAATGGGGGAACAGCAGGGCCTTGGAAACAGGCATACTTGGAGGAAAGATACATAGAATCAAAGCCCTGGGATACATTCCAGGAATTCATCGTGAAAGTACGTGCAGCGTTCTCACTGATTGACGATGCAGGAAATGCATGCACCCAACTCCATGCGCTCTCTCAGGGAGCAAAAGGGGTAGACGAATATATAGCCCAGTTTAAAATGCTGGCTTATCGAACCAAAATTAAAGAAGATGCAGCGCTCATCGAATACTTCATAGACAGACTCAACAATCGAGTCCTGGACAAGGTATTTGGAATGGAAAACCCACCCAACACCATCAAAGGATGGTACACTCATGCAGCAAGGGCGGAGGGGCATTTGAGGAGAGCGAAAGTGATTAAAGAAAGAACCTACAGCAAGGTAGGAGGGGGGGGAACGGGCAGCTCCTCCAAAGATCCAAATGCTATGGAAATCGACACGATGCACCTCTCCTATGCAGAGAGGGTGAAACATATGAGAGAAGGAAGGTGTTTTATTTGTCACAAAACAGGGCATAGGGCGAGCGAGCACAAGGGAGGGAAAGAGCCTCCCGCTAAAGAGGAAAAGAAAGAAACGAAGAAAATGCCACGAGACCACTTCACCAAGATCTGCGCACTCATCAACGAGCTGGAAGAGGAGGAGAAAGAAGAAGTATTGAACTTGATGGTTGAGGAGGGTTTTTAAAGCGGCGGCCTGCATTGGCAGCAGAGCCCGCCAGACTAGTTGTTTCGACTGTAATGGTAGCGAACGTAAGCCACCAATCCATGCATATCCCAGTTTACTACCTGCTAGAAAACAACAAAGCCGAAGTTCCCACCCTGATCGACTCAGGGGCAGGAGAAACGTTCATCGACCACCGAGTCGTTCAGAAGCTCGGACTAGAAAAACTCCCACTCGTCAGATGAATCCTTGCCAAAAATGTCGATGGAACCCTCAATAAGAATGGAACAATCTCCCATTACATTCTTGTCAACACAGAGATCGGAGGAAGAGTGGAGAGGATCAGGATGCTGATCACTGGGCTAGGAAAGGAAAGAATGATCCTGGGATATTCATGGCTCCAAAGACGTAACCCGATCATCGACTGGGAAAAGGGGACCCTTACCGACAGACAAACCAAAAAGTCCCTTATGGGGAAAATCCGGACCATGATCGAATGAACACGAACCACGATCAGTAAGCAAAGTCTCACTATAGATGACAAGGGGCCACTCACACCGAGAGTAACGTTGAGCCCGACTCTCGGGAGGCTACCTAGAAGGAGTGCTGGGGAGACCTTCAGAAAAACCCACCTCGCCGCCGCCGAGCACGTGAAGAGTAGGCTCAGGATGGTTCATCTCGCAAAAGGACTTTGTACCACGGACGAACTCAATAAAGACGGATCATACCTGGCAATGGACATGGTAACGGACACTCCTCCCAAGATCGACCCACGGATCTCTGTACAAGACAGCTCCGATATCGGCTTATCGCTTGACACTGAAGGAAGTAACGATGGGACAGATGCACTGTTCGCCTACATCCGAGGGGAACCAATGATCGGGGTATTCAGAACCGAAGAATCCCCCCTCATGATTGAACATGACTATATTCCCCCAAATTACCAGGCACTCAGGCACATCTCATGCATCACTCGATCTCAATTAACTGGCAGATTCGCCTTCTCCCACACAACTCATATCTGAGCAAAGACCTCCATCTCGCAGAGGCTTGCTCACAAAAAGGAAGATGTCAAGGAGAAACGATCACTCAACGACTTGCTCCCCGATAAATACAAGGAGTATCGGAGCGTGTTCGAGAAAGCAGCATCAGAAAGATTCCCCGAATCCAGACCGTGGGATCATGCGATTGAACTTAAACCTGACTTCATACCAAAAGACTGTAAAGTCTACCCAATCACCCCAGCAGAACAAAAAAAATTGGACGAATTCATCGATGACAACCTAAGGAAAGGATATATTGCCCCATCCAAGTTGCCCATGGCATCGCCATTCTTCTTCGTAGCAAAGAAAGACTCAGACGCACTTCAACCCTGCCAAGACTATCGGTATTTGAACGAAGGAACCATTAAGAACTCCTACCCCCTTCCATTGATTGGTGATCTACTCAATAAGCTGAAAGGGGCAAAATGGTTCACTAAGTTGGACATCAGATGGGGATACCACAACGTCTGAATAAAGAAGGGAGACGAGTGGAAGGCAGCCTTCAAAACCAACAAAGGGCTGTTCGAGCCCAAAGTCATGTTTTTCGGCCTCTGTAATTCCCCGGCAACTTTCCAGGCAATGATGAATGACATCTTCCGAGATATGCTGAACGAGGGGTGGCTGGTAATCTACATGGACAATATTCTCATCTTCTCCAAAGACAAGAAAGAACATGAGGAGAGGACAAAGAGGGTCCTAGCAAGGCTAAGGGAAAACGACCTGTATCTGAAACCCGAGAAATCTAGATTCGATGTACAGGAGGTTGAGTTCCTCGGACTGATTCTGCGACCAAACCAGCTAGCTATGGACCTGACTAAGCTAAGCGGAATAAAGGACTGGCCACCCCCAACTAATGTAAAGGGGGTTAGATCATTCCTAGGCTTCGGGAACTTCTATAGGAGATTCATCGGCAACTTTGCCACAATTACTAAGCCACTCAATGACTTAACAAGGAAGGACCAGCCCTTCAGCTGGACAGACGAGTGCCAAAGGGCATTCGACTCACTAAAAAAGAAATTCTCTGAGGCGCCAGTATTGCTGATGCCTGATGCAGGGAAACCATTTGTAATCGAAAGCGACGCCTCCAAGTATGCGACAGGCACCATCTTAAAACAAACCGACACCAATGGAGATTGGCACCCTTGCGGATATATCTCCCATTCCCTGACAGCGACCGAACAGAACTATGAGATCTATGATCGGGAGCTGTTAGGAATAATATAAGCGCTGGAAACCTGGAGACACTATCTCCAGGGATCTGAACACCCAACAACGATCCTATCGGATTACAAGAACCTAATGTACTTCAGGGTAGCACGAAAACTAAATCAGCATCAGGCTAGATGGAGCCTCTTCCTATCACAATTTAACCTGCAATTGGTGCATGTCCCAGGGAAAATGATGATCCAATCTGATGCCCTATCATGGCAGGGAGATCACATACCTGATATCGACAATGACAACGACGACATCACCTTACTGAAGGACGAGATCTTCACATGGACAATTGACACCGAACTAAAGGAAGTACTGGCAGAAAGCATGATGTGAGATGACTTACTAAAGGAGATAGTAAGGGCCATCAAGGAAGGAGGAACGCCACCGATCAAGTTGGCGGTAGAAGACTGGAAAATGGAAGATGATGGGATGGTCTTTTTCAAAGATCGATGCTACATCCCAGATGACAAAGAACTAAGGAGAAAGATCGTGGAAAAATACCACGATAACATACTTACAGGACACCCCGGCCAATTTCAGACCCTAGAATTAGTACGGAGGGACTACTGGTGGCCAGGAATGACCATTTTCATCTGGAATTATGTCGATGGCTGTGCCACCTGCCAGCAGATGAAGGTGAATACACACCCGACAACACCGGGATTATCTCTGATCAAATCTAGTGCCACTCGACCATTCGCACTGGTGACAATGGACTTTATCACGGATCTCCCAATAAGCAATGGATGTGACACCATGGTCTTACTAAGGGGGTAATTTTCATCCCCTGTAACAAAAGTGTCGACGCATTAGGGGCGGCCGATCTCTATCTGCACAATGTATTCAGGAGATTCGGCCTCCCAGATAAGATTATATCCGACCGAGACCCGCGCTTCACCTCAAATGCATTTCAAGAACTAGGGAGACTCCTGGGAATAAGGCTAGCAATGAGCATGGCTTACCACCCACAGACCGATGGGGAAACAGAGAGGGTAAATCAGGAACTCGAGATCTACCTCCAAATCTTTTGTGCGAACAAACCTTCGCAATGGAAAAGCCACCTCACCACCACCGAATTCACACACAACCAGAAGCATCACTCAGCTATTAAAAACACCCCATTTTATGTAATGATGGGAGCACACCCTAGAGCTATCCCCACGACTTATCAGAAAATGAATGTGCCGGCTACCAAACAAAGGATAGCCGAACTGGGAAACATACAGCGGAAAGCCCTGGCGGCCCACGAACTCTCCCGACAAGTAATGATCGGGCGAAATGGACGAGAATTCCGTCCATTCATGGTGGGAGAAAGAGTCTGGCTCGACTCAAAAAACCTGAAGCTAGGATACCCGACCAGAAAGCTCGCCCCTAGATGCGAGGGACCATTCCCCATCACACGGGTAATCTCATCCCACGCCTATGAGTTGGAACTCCCCCCTCAATGGAAAATACACCCCATATTCCATGCCTCACTTCTCTCATGTTTCAAAGAGAACGAAACTCACAGACCAAACTTTCTTCCTCCACCACCTGATCTGATCAAAGGGGAACTGGAACACAAGGTTGAAGCTATTTTGGCTCACAGAGGGATAGGCAGAAGAATTCGATTCCTTGTAAAGTGGAAGGGATACAGCACAGCAGAAAACACCTGGGAGCCAGCAGCTCATTTAAAAAACGCTGCTGAAATACTCAACGAATACAAATCCACTCACAACCTCCCTTCAACATGAGCCGTCCTCTTCATCTTTTTATGACCGCCACACCCGACCCCAACCCTGTCAGGACATTCGAATTGATCCTGAGCTTCGTCCGAGACACGGACGACATTCGAAATGAGGAGAGGTTGCTCTCCATAACCCGAGACCGTGTGCTGCAGCACGGAACCATTCGGAACCTCTTTGAGACCTATCGAGCCATCTCTACCCTGGAACGCATGTTTCAGCAACTAACTGAAGAGGCATACTATCTAGAGATACTCCCACTCATGAGAAGCCTGGACGAGCAGGCCCTGCGTTATGGACCCGGAGAGCGGGTCCCCACTCCTCAACGAATTTTCATTATAGAGCCACTGAGTGACAAAGAAGACAAAGCGCCCAAGGAAACACCGCCTCCACCACACCCACCTCTCCCCTCACGAACCTCACAACCCTCACCACGATGAGTGCCCACCCCTTATCCCAACCACCCTGCCGCCGAACACACGCCCACACCTTCGTGGATGCGTAACTCAGTCTGTTTCACCTGTGCACAAGTTGGTCATTTTTCTTCACACTGCCCCGAATACCAATGCCCCCACTGCCGACGGTGGCGACCCAAGCACTCTGTGCTCTTCTGTCCAAACAATCCGACACGTGACGTCCCACCACGTCATCGCACTACTTAAAAGCAAACCACCATGATCTACAATATCTATGTCATCATCACTCTCAGCGCCGTCTTTGGTGCATCAATTTTTCTTATAATGCTCTGCTACATACTCATTTTATTTAAAAGTGTCTCTGCCCCTCGTCTCCCATGTCTCTCTACCTTCGTCACCAGCACCTCGGTGCGCTTCGCTGGGGGAGATGACATTGAGCTACCGACCCAGGTCTACGCCCATGATACCCCGACTCCTACATCCTTCAGCACGTTCACCACAATGACCAACAATGCGGCATCTTTTGACCCGATGCAGATGATTAGGACTTAGTTTCGGTTGGAACTTGAAACATTGAGGAGGGGCTAATGTTATGAAGAGGCATGGGGAAAATCATTTTCTTTTGTTCTCATTGTTCTAACGATGTACATCTCACGCTATTGTCTTTTCTCTTTTGTCTTGCAAACGTGCGCCCATAATCTTACACCTTCACATTCCCACCTTATTATAGTGTACTGCGGATGCCCCTTCTGCTATTGTCTTTTCACTCTTATTGTTCTTATTGTTCTCTCGACATGACTTGTCTATCTACAATCTATACTTGTACTATTTAAATGGTGAATATAGGACTAGTCAACTCAGTTTGACCTAGTCTTTCTTATGCTCCTAACAAAGCTACGATCTAAGTCTTTCACTCAACTGTTGCTTACGAGCTTCGGTGATCAGAACCTCTGCTGAACGTCATCGCTTACGAAGCATCGACTTACATTTGATTTAGGAGCTCTGACTGTAACAGTACTCAATATGCAATGCACTAACTCATGCCAGATGTGCTGTGTGTATTGGAAGAGTGGTGGAATAGCCATATGGCAGCTGACATCATTCAAAGTGTTGCAAAGTTGTTCAAAGTGTTGTGAACTCATTCAAAGTGTTGCAAAGTCATTCACAGTAGTTTGAAATAGTTCGAAATCAATTTCATGAGGTTTGTAGGGGTTGGGATCATGAGTTATAATGTGTCAATACATTTGGAAATCTTCTCAGACCCTAGAGCACAGAGTGGACCTATCAACGCATAACACAATCTCCTTCACCACCTACAGTCATTAAAAGTGAACCTCAGTATGAGGTCGAGTCTATCCTAAACAGCTGCTTACATTGAGGCAAACTCGAATACCTGGTGCACTGGAAGGGTTATGGGTATGAAGAGAATTTTTGGATCACAGAGACTGATGTGAATGCCCCACAGCTGGTCAAAGAGTTCCACTGTTGACATTTGTATCCAGGCATCCAACTTTGGCCAGATACAATTTAAAATGCATTGGTGTGATGCATCATAGAAGGGGGGTAATGTAAGGGGAAGGGGAGGCATCCCAGGCATCTGGGCAATTTTTTGTGTTCATCCCATATTTTTTTATATTCTATTTCACCCTATTCTGCCTTTTCTATGATTTTCTATGGTTTTATTCATATTTTATTCATATTTTTTTAGGTTTTTCCATGTTGGTACATGTTGACAGTTCTATTCTTAGAGGCAGGACCCCTTCTGGACATTTCCCCATCAAAGTGACATCATTCCACAGCTTGATCTGCCTATTTTTGCCTTTTTGCTATTTTTAGCCTATTATTTGATTTTTGAGTCTATCACATATACTGGGCATCAAGAAATGGGTCCATAGAGTTTTTTCTTTGGATTCCCCTCTGTTAGGTGCACCTGAAGTATCTGTATTATGTAGTATAATATTAACCTCGGATTTCCCTCTGTTAGCTCACTCCTAAGTGTTAGCTAGCAGATAGTGGGTGTCACCCTAACAGCTCCTTACTAAGTGAGACTTGAGATTGCTGTTGAAATTAATATCCTGATACATGCTGCATACATGAGGCCATGCATGCAGCACACACATGTTACTGCGCTTACTGCGCATACATGTGGTAAACACATTCCTGAGTCATGTGACATCCTTACTATTATGTATATAAGGAGAACCTGTACTATAGTAGATATACAGTGTTCTTACCTCTGCTAAACCCTAGCTCTAAGACTAACTAAACCCCAGGTAGATTATAAGGAACGTGTCGTCTCTTCCTCTGTGCAGCATATGTAGTCTGCTCCAACAGGTTATGGGCCCTGCTGGGCACGTCGCGAACATGCCTTAACTGGCTGTGAACGATGTTGACTTCATTGTCTCCAAATTGTAACCTTGCGCTCTTTGTGAGCTGCATTGCGCTCCCTGCAAGCTGCATTTAAAAACCCAGGTTGACTAGGGTTAACCACTCTGAAGGAGTGTTTTTGCCTGAGATTATGGAACGTGTTTTCTTGAATAGAGGACTGATTGAGTGCTTTTACCAGCTGCCACTATAACATCATGTCTTCAACTCTTGAAAAACTCGTACAAACTTTTGACGGCTCTAACTACATTCAATGGGCCGACTCAATGAAGGCGTAGCTCAGGTCTCAGGGCCTCTGGCAAATAACTAGCGGGATGGAACTAAAACCACCCCTGGTGCCTCCTTTGACGGCGACAAACACTGCACTAGTAGCGGAAGCTAATGTCAAGCTCCAGACCTGGAACAATAAGAATGACCAGGCGATTGGTAGCCTAGTGCTCCGCCTGGCCCCCTCTATTCAGCAGCGTGCCAACACCAAGGACACTGCTGAGGAGGTATGGGATCTCATCCGCACCGACTATGGTGTCGATGGCCCCTCCCAAGTCTTTGCAGACTTTAGGTCTGCAATCGCAATCAAAATTCTGGCTGCAAATCCCGTGCCAGAGATTGCCAAAATGGCAGATAAATTCGAGCGCCTTACGGCTGCCAATGTCGCCATCCCCAAATTAGTACAGGCAATGATTCTACTTGCTGCAATGCCGCACGAGTACGATTCTCTATCCGCCATGGTCCTTAACACGACCGCTACTAGAGCCTTGATGTTTAAACATGTCAAGGACTCCATTGTTGCTGAGGCCTCATGGCGCACAGCAGTTGGAAAGCCCATCAGCCCACCTCAGGCCACCAAGCTTTCTGCTGTCAAGCACAAAGGGGGAAACCCCAAATGGCAAACTCAAGGCAACAATGGAGAATCGTCCCAAAAGTGTGGATGATGTGGGGACAAAAAGACTAAAGAGGAAAAACCTAAAGAGAAACATTCCCACCTGGCCTCACAAGCCTTTACTACTATAAATGGTAATGGCACCATCATACCGCCGATGCCGCTCATCCAGCACATCGAGAAGCGTGAACATACTCCCACAAGGGATCCTCGCCGCTGACCGCCTGCACAGGCATACACGGGCGTGGCCTCTACCTCTCATTCGGTCTATACCGAATATCAGCAGGCTTGAGACACCCTCGAGCAAATGAATCTCCCATACAGCACGAAAAATCTGCGACCGCTGGAAGAGCATCTAACAGTGTGAGAAGGTAAGAGAAGGAGGATTGAACCAAAACCAAGAATCATAGAGGTAGAAGACGATAGTGTCTCCCTTGGATCGGAACCTGCCATTTCTGATGAAGAAGTATGGAAAGCCATCGACGAAATGCTTGTCGATGAACCGCTTGAAACAGGTACATATGATGAAAGGTCAGTCCTTTTCCTTGCCACAAGCACAAGAATTAACATTCCACTGATCACAGTGAACTTTTCATGTGAAGTTTTACCACTACTAAATGTATCATGGAACAATTTACATCTTAATATATGTGTTATGTGTGCAAATGGAAATTGTAAGAAAGGTGCTGACTGGATCATGGATTTAGGCGCATCAAAACACTTCACTGGTGAAATGAAAGATTTTGCTTCTTACAAACCTTTACCGAGAAAGGACTCTACCCTGGTTCAAACAGCTACGGGTACTACTCATATAGTAGGGAAAGGAGCAGTCTTCATTAGACATCAGGTAGTATGTTATGGGAAGTCAGAGACACGTAAAATGCGATTATACCCCGTCTACTACATATCTGACTGTAATGCTCAATTACTGTCAATGGGTGTCTTCTTACAAGACAGAAGTGATATGTGTGGTTCCTCCACACACATTTCATTTTTCAAGCAAGGAAACCCAATTATGGATTGCGTTCCTCTTATGAAATGTGACACTATTTATTGGGCTCGGACTCATATATTGAGCACTAAGGAAATCAATGTCGCGACAATGTATGTCACAGACTACTCGACTTGGCATAAGCGACTTGGACACCCATCCAAAGAGGCGCTAGGGAAAATGCCTAATAGCACCATAAAATTCCCAAGGAATTTAATTATTCCTAAAGACAAAATTATATGTCCAAGGTGCACTGAAGGGAAAATGACCTCAAAATCTTTTCCCAAATCAGATTCACGTGCAAAAAGACCCTTTGAATTAATACATTCCGATCTGAAGGAACTCCCAGTACTATCGTACCATAAACATAAATACTTTATTGTATTTCTTAATGACAAAATGTCACATATCTGGGTCCAATGCCTTAAAAAGAAATCTGATGCTGCTGTGGCCATCAGACAATTTTGGGCAGTGGCTTTGACACAGTATGGCGCTACAATCAAGCGCTGGCGTGTTGATCCAGGGGGAGAGTTCAAAGATCGTGAGCTATAAAATGTGCTCAAGGACTTTGGCATCAAAATAGAGATGTCTGTACCCCATGTTCACCAACAGAATGGGCGCGCAGAGCGTGCCATAAGGACAATAATGGAAAAGTCGCAAACCCTGCGGTTTACCGCATGTCTACCACAATCATGGTGGGAATTTTGCATTGAACATGCAATACACCTATACAACCAAACCCCGATAAGGCACCTGAAATGGCTGACACCGGTTGAGGACCTAACAAAGGTCCACCCAGATCTAAACGATCTAAAGGTTTTTGGTTCTGGTGCTTACATCTACCTACCCAAGGAGAAGCGTCCAAACACATTGGCTCCTCGATCGGAGTTGATGACGTACCTTGGATTAGAAGATGGCATTAAAGCATACCATTTCATGCGACCTAGTAGCGCAATATTCATTGGTGCTATGGCACTATTTGATGAAACGTTGTTCCCATGCTGTCCCGGAGCTAAAACTCCTGCCAATACGGACCTTGGTGATTTTCCACCTCCAGAACCAGAAGATGATGACCACTCATCTGGAATGGATGGCGATGATTCTATACCGCCACAAGATCTGCCCCTTCCTCCATCATCAGAAAATGATGATGATGATGTACCAAGTGAGCAAAAGGCACATGACGATGTGACAAATGCTCCTCCTCCGCCGCCTCTAGTAACCACTGAGAACTTTCGTCCAAGATGTGATAATCAACAGGAATGGCAGCAATTGCCCCGTCGATCAGGCAGGCAGAGGAACATTCTAAACCGTCCTGGCAATACCTATGGAGAGAAGCGACTCCCCTCTGACATAGAGAGAGACATTGCATGTGATCAATATTGGAAGAGATCTGTGGGTCAAGATTTGGATCATAACCGAACACAACCATAAACTCAACAGAAAGAACCAATTGCTGGACCGAGTTCGGCACCCCATGAGAGTGTGCCCAATTCCAATGATCAAGAACATGATCACCCAATGGGGGAACTGGACGAAGCAAGTTATATTAAAAAGATAACCAAGGAAGGAGGAGATAAGCTTATTCTCTGGCTGTTGTCAAAAGCAGTCAAACCATCGAGCAAAATAAGCCAAGTTCCAAACCAATTTCGCAATATTATGTGCCTACCACGGCAGCAGCAACGTGAGTGGAAACAAGCTTGTCATGAAGAATTAGAGGCTCTTCGTAAGTGACAAGTCTATGACATCGTCGATCTTCCACATGATCGAAAAACGATCAAAAATAGATGGGTTTTCTCCATAAAATCAGATGGAAAAAAATGAGCCAGACTCGTGGCCAAAGGCTTTTCACAAGTTGAAGGCATTGACTTTAATGAGATTTTCTCACCGGTAGTCCGCTACGAGACCATACGCCTCATGTTTGCACTTGCATCTTTAGAGGGCATGTATATGACCAGCCTAGATGTAAAAACCGCATTTTTATATGGCAAACTAGATGAGGAGATCTATATGGATCAACCCGAGGGTTTTAGACTTGAGAGAAAAGAGCACAAAGTATTGCGCTTATGCCGAGCATTGTATGGCCTTAAACAAGCCTCACTTGCATGGTGGAAAGAGCTAAAGGCATTTATGCGCACCATTGGGTTCATGCGCGCCAGCTCCGATGCCGGCATTTTCATACACAAGGATCCTAAGACAGGCAGCATTGTTATTGCACTCGTCTATGTTGATGATGGCTTGTTCATGGGGAAGAACAAGAAACTTGTGGATGAAAAGAAAAATGCTTGTCTAAAGCATTGGGAGTGCCGTAGTACTGAAAAAGTCACAGAATTCTTAGGCATGCGCATCACCCAGACTGCAAGCAAAGTCAAACTCGATCAAACTGAATATCTCGCCAAAGTGCTTGAGAGATTCGAGATGACAAATGCCAAAGCGACCCCCACTCCACTCCCGACTGGTTACAGACCATCAGAAAACACAGCAACGCCCAACGCGATGCTTAGATCAAAATATCAGTCTGTGATCGGATCTTTACTGTATCTGATGCTCGGAACGCGACCTGATATTGCTTATGTAGTAATCAAGATGTCGCAATTCTCGGCTAATCCTAGCCAAGAACATCTAGACAAAGTGATGTATATCATGCGCTATCTGGTGGGAACCCAGAAATATAACATTGTCTATGATGGTGAGAAGTCTGAGGGGCTACAGGCCTTCACAGATTCTGATTGGGCAGCTGACACTGTTAAACACCGATCTACAACGGGTTACTTTGCTACTCTAGTGAGTGGCATTGTGTGCTGGCAGTCCCGTTTACAAAAAACTATAGCACTGTCATCCACAGAAGCCGAATATATGGCTCTCTCCGACACTTGTCGACAAATAGTGTGGATAGAGTCCTTATTCCAGAAACTTGGATATGTACTGAAGCGCATACCAATCTGCACTGATAATCAGGGATCCATCTTTATCGGATCAAATCCAGTTCAGGAAAGAAGGACCAAACATATAGACATTCGCTACCACTATACCCGCGAATGCATAGAAAATAACAAAGTCATGGTCGTTTTTATTCCTGGAAATGATAATCCAGCTGACATGTTTACAAAGAACTTTGGCGCTGTCTTATTCAGAAAATTTAGAGACTCTCTTGGAATTACTTTCAAGATTCAAACTTAGCTGCTTAGAGCACTGTACAGTTTGAGGGGGGGTGTTGAAATTAATATCCTGATACATGCTGCATACATGAGGCTATGCATGCAGCACACACATGTTACTGCACTTACTGCGCATATATGTGGTAAACACATTCCTGAGTCATGTGACATCCTTACTATTATGTATATAAGGAGAACCTGTACTATAGTAGATATACAGTGTTCTTACCTCTGCTAAACTCTAGCTCTAAGACTAACTAAATTCCAGGTAGGTTATAAGGAACGTGTCGTTTCTTCCTCTGTGCAGCGTATGTAGTCTGCTCCAACAATTGCTCTTACACTAACTACTTTCATTGCTATATAGTTTACATTATTAGTTGTACATAGTTCTACTCTAAAGTTGGCACTTGAAATGGCCCACATGCTTCAAAAATACATAAATGATTTTTTTCTGATTTTTCCCAATTTTTTTCTGATTTTTTGGGACTTTTTTTTTTAGGTCCATCCTTAAACCCCCTACTCCCTTATAACCCATAACCTGGAGTGTCCACCAAGGGGTATGGGTTATGAGGGAGTTGACTGTATTCACTGAGATAGCATGTTCCCAACAATGTTATTTTTGCCTATTCAACATGCTATCCCATGCCAGGAATTCCATGTTATTTAAATAATCATTTTTTTTAGTAAATAATTTTGCTTTCCTATATCCAAACATTAATTATTTGCCTCCTGGCTCATGGGAATTCTGTTGGAATTCTGGCTTCGCTTCAATTTTACTTCTGTCATGGCCAACTCGGAATATGTCATGACAATCGACTCCGACTTGGAGGATTTCGCTAGGCCTGTAATGCCCTACACTCAACCTGCTAAGCTGGACACGGAAGACGTTGACCTGAGTCCTGAATTCGTTTTCGAGGTTTCTGGAGACCCACTCATAGACATCGTCGATGGAGATCTCGATGTTCTTGCGGAGAAAACCTTAAAACCAGTACCCTCGTCGCTGGTTGTAATCGCTGAAGTCTAACTTTATTTTTACAGGTTGCAGTGACTGTCGATGGGATTATTGCTCGACGGCGGCTTTCGCGCAAGCGCAAACGAGATTCAGGTATTGCAGGCCTTGTGGAACCGGGCGACCAAAGCGACAGCTCGTCCGAAAACGATGTTCACTCAATGACTACGTCCGACGACGATGACGCCAAACATGATAACATACAATATGAGGCCGAAGATGATTTGGATTCCTCGTCATCCAACGAGTCTGAATGTGAAACACAAGCAGAGAAAGACCGTAAGGCCGCGTTCTTTGATTCTGATGCTATTCCTAGCAAAGACCATCGCTCATTTCTCGCCATGTCTATCTCTCGACCAATTCTCAAGGCTCTGACTAGTCTTGGATACAATGAGCCCACTCCTATTCAGGCTGCCACGATTCCGGTGGCTCTCTTAGGGAAGGACGTAGTGGGAGGAGCGGTCACAGGATCCGGCAAGACTGCCGCTTTCATCATCCCAATGTTGGAACGTCTATTGTACCGCGAGAAGGGCAAGAGTGTCGCAGTCACTAGATGTCTCGTGCTCGTCCCTACCCGAGAGTTAGCAGTGCAATGTTTTGATGTCGGAACCAAGCTGGCGACTCATACTGATATTAGGTTTTGTCTCATTGTTGGTGAGAAGTCCGGATAGTTCATGATAAACTCGACTGAACATTTCGTCAACAAGGTGGGCTTTCCATCAAGTCACAAGAAGCAGCCCTTCGTACCCGGCCGGACATCATCATTGCTACACCTGGTCGATTGATAGATCATATTCACAACTCCCCTTCCTTCACCCTTGACGCGCTTGAGATTCTAGTGTTGGACGAGGCGGATAGGATGCTTTCTGACGGGTTTGCAGATGAACTGGCAGAGATTATCAAATCCTGCCCTCCATCTCGCCAGACTATGTTGTTCTCAGCCACAATGACCGATTCGGTCGATGAACTTGTTAAAATGTCGCTTAAACACCCTGTCCGACTATTTGTAGATCCAAAACGAACCATTGCCCGTGGCTTGGTGCAAGAGTTCGTGCGAGTTCGTGCCGGCAAAGAAAACGAACGGCCTGCTCTTCTGGTTTCGCTATGCAAAAGAACTTTTAAAAGCAACGTTATCATCTTCTTTCGCAGTAAGAAGTTGGTCCACCAGATGCGTATTGTATTCGGGCTCCTGGGCCTGAAGTGCGAAGAGCTTCACGGGGATCTTTCCCAAGAACAGGTCCGCCAGATTATGAAAGCCTCTGTCTGCTGATCTTGACGAGTCCTCTAGCGTCTGAAAGCGTTGCACTTGTTTCGAGGTGGTACGGTAGACTTCTTGATGGCTACGGATCTGGCGTCGCGTGGTTTGGACATTAAGGGTGTTGAAACCGTCATCAACTATGATATGCCAGGTCAACTGGCGCAGTATCTGCATCGTGTAGGGAGGACAGCGCGTGCTGGTAAAAAAGGACGGTAAATAAACTAGCCACTCGTTGGCCGAGAATAACTAACTTCAGTATCCAGATCTGTCACGCTAGTTGGAGAGGGAGACCGAAAAATGCTGAAAGCCACGATCAAACATGGGGCCAGCGAAGATCAAGTCAGACATCGTATCGTTCCGCCAGAAGTGGTATCGAAATGGTCGCAAACGCTGGAAAGTTTGAAGGACGAGGTGTCGGCGGTACTGCGAGACGAAAAACAAGAAAAACAGGTTGGTAGTTTCTTGCATTACATCGTTCTTTTAATCCATGTCTCATGATTGTACAGTTTCAGCAAGCAGAAATGGAGCTTAGGAAAGGAGAAAATATGATCAAACACCAGGCTGAAATTTATTCAAGGCCTGCTAGAACCTGGTTTCAGACTGGAAAGGAAAAGCAGAAGTCCGAAGGTTCGATGACATATATCCCACTGTAAGACATGTATTGACGCGTTGGTGTGTCTTCTTAGCCATAAGCAAGCAACACCATGAAGCCGGTGTTGTCACTGAAGTGAAGAGCCAATCTAGAATAGCATCCGACGGAAACAAGGCAAGTATGTTGATCTTCGTTGAGGCATTATCAATAAAAAAGTGTTTTGATAACTATAGATGAAAAGAGATAAATTTTCTGGTCTCTCAAGAAAAGCAAAACGTCGGAAAATGACAATGGAGGAAGACAAGGAAGTTGGAGATTCTGGGGCGCTCAAGGCAGCCATACGATTTGCAAAAAAATCGACTCGACCTTCCAAAATTAGTGTCGCAGCAGGGGCTAGTAGTACAAAGGTCCCAAGCCTGAGAACGAAACGAGTAAAGGTGACGGCTGGCACCAAGAGTGTGTTAGAACACGATTTCGATGAAAAGGGTCGTAGGCGAGGAAAAAGGGTGGTATAACCCCTCGATGTTAATAAACCAAAACACTATATTTCTCCCGACGTCGGATGAATCCGAGGGAGGACTAATCGGAGTGTGAAAATGAGATATTATGTAAATTTTATTGGCGCGTTAAGGTCACATGATCAGTTACCTGGTTTTCGCATTCCGCTCTCTACATAGCGGAAGTTGAAATTTAGATTCCGCCCTGTGTGGAAGATATGAGTTTGGCTGTAAAATATACAAATCTTGAGGGGATGGAATCGCTAGCTTTCACTTCCCTTGGCATTCTAAATTTCCCGTCGCCAATCCGATTATTACCTTCGGCTTGCTGCCCGGATAAAGACCTCGTAATTGTCATATCTCGATTGGGAGGCCATGACAGAATGAGCCTGTGGAACTATAGCCATGGCTCACGAGTCTGGGAGATCGATGTAAACGATGCTGATGACAGCACTGTTACAGAACTTGTCAGTCTGGCTTGGAGTCCTGATGGTATGGGAGGTGCCTAAATCTTCCTACTAAGCTCAATTCTGGCGCACAGGACAAAGCGTAGCAGTTGCGCATGACCCACCACAGATCACTCTCCACTCCATAGAAGACGGTCACAAACAACTCACATTACCAGTTGATCCATGCTCAACTAACCTGTCATTCCGTCTCACTGGTCTGTGGTGGTTTCGGGAAGAAAAGCCAACCAGCAGTGGTGCGATACCGGACATCTTCAAAAGAAGGGGCGTCATTGTAAAATGATTTATATTTTCAATTTCTGTTTCATCGCTCATTCTAACAAGACAGGAACTGCTCATGCTATCTTAAGGACTCTGCCCCTGCTTGATAATCTCCAGGAAGATTCTCAAAAACTGACGTTAGTTAGTTAGCAAGATTCTGGCTTGACGACTTAATTATTTACACACACAGCGCAACTGATTTATTTGGATTTCAAACATCTCAGACACGAACGGGGTCTAGATCTGTGTTTCCGGACGTCATTGAAAGATGGCCATCACTGCCTGCAGACCCCCTCGCTGCCTCAATCAACCCTCCGTCCCACGATACATTGCCGAACAAAAGTAAGGAAACCATGCACGAAGCAGACGACTTAAACGAGAACAGCCTCCTCGTTGTCACTAATGATCTGGGCCACATGAATTGCTTCCTTGATGGGAGTTTTCCGCTTGGCACTATTTCCTTAGGTGCAGACCTTGCAGTCTTGTCATTAACGAAGCGCCCCACACATCCTGTGCTTCTTGCACACCTTCACAAATCTTCTGCCAACAACACAAACACCGACATAATTCTCTCACCTGTTGTTGTTGGCATTCCTCTATTTGAACGACAACAGCTTCGCGAGTTGGCTAAGCTGTCCTCCACAGCTCGGGAGTTGGTTTGGTATGCCATGAGTGTCGTTCATGAGATGCATAATATCTGGTCTGGATCAGAAGCCTCTAGTGGTGCTCAGGAACTCGGTGTTAGATTCATCCAAGCTTTGGAGAGCAAACAAAAAGAACAGTTCGCTCGTAAGTGTCGTTGACTGACTACCGTTACCATTATAATTATTCACCCCCCTACAGAAGACAGCCCTGATCCAATCCTAGACCTCACGACGCTCCTTGTAACCGGCCGTGCATCAGATGCCCTACTAGATTTCTTAGGCAGCGGCGAACAAATGAGTGAACGGGCGCGTCATTACTTCCGGCTCTAGAATTGATATTGATTATTCGTGAAGGGTATCCAAAAGTGGGAATCTACACTCACAGAGGCCTTGGTACGATTACGCGACTTGGCTGAAAAGCGTCTAGCACCAGCATGTCAACGTTTGCATCTTGTCCTTGAGGAGCTTCAAGGATGGTCGTACTTGTAAGCATGACTCACTGCCAAATTCTGGAGTTCACGTTGTCGTCACTTGCGTAGAAATCAGTATGCCTTGTTTGAATTGTCGCCTCAGGACCTCCGCCATTGTCTGGAATTAACAGAGAGAGCAATTGTGACTGCCGCATGGTTATCGGCTACCGCTCGTCGAGAACTTTCTCGTTTTAAGGAATTCATTGCCTGGCTTAGATTTGGTAAAAAATTGATTTTGATGAAAACGACAGCGCTTAATGCTGAACTGCAGAAACATCCGCTGCAAATCAGTCAAATGACCCAGCTTCATCTCCTCGTCATGATATATTAGAAGTGAATAATTATCTCATCTCAGGACTCTCCCCCAGTTCCATCGATAGATGGTTCGCGGGTTCTCCACCACAGTTTTCACCTCAGGATTTGGGCGTACCAGGGGACATTGATGCCGTCACCGCAATTCTAGAAAAGGCGCGCATTTGGGCTAGCGACCCAGCTCAAGTCGCTTGGAAAACCGTGTGTACCATTTTACTATCGTAGGGTTTGGCCTCATTCTAGCTCGAATGGCACTCAGAAGGTCACCCAGAGGGATCTGAATCATCTCGACAGGAACCTTAATGTCTTGGTGCAAGAACTAGCAACACGATGTCGACAAATATTTGATCGCGCAGCAGGTGCTTCCTCTCGTTCATCCACAATCTCATTTGGGATGAGACGCCTATCATCTAGTCCGATTCTTTCTCAGTCCAGAGCTTCGCTTTGTATACGTGAGCGAAATGTCTTCATTGACAAGGTGAGCATTTGGTCGAAGTGCACCGCATGTCTTCCTTCTGAAGCAGTGCAGAGCTGTGAATACCTTCAATATCTTGCTGTCCCTATGCCATCAGAACAAAAACAGACTCGTGCGTTCATTAATGTGACAGACACTGCTCTTGTTGAACCCCGAATAGTATGCATAGCACAGCTTCGTTTCAGCAACGAGGCTTCAGAGATGCCTCTTGAGGTCAACGTGGCGCTTCTGGAGCCGCTTCTTCCAACGGAAGAAGGAAGTGTGGATGATGTTGACCTTTTAGAAGTCAATTTCTTTGATGATGAAAGTGTCATAATGGTTTTCCGGCTTCGCACTAATGCCAGTGAGTTCTCGCAGGTTGTGTTGCGCCTTCATGGCTGACCAAGATGGAGATTCTCAGAAATAGCCTACGTAGCGACAATTGGTTACCGCAATTTAGGTTATCTTGCGCTGCAACGCGATGTTTACGTAAATCTGCTCACCCGCGAAGATTTGATGCTGGAGGTGATGGAGCACTGGAAGACAGGCCATGTAGGCTTCAAATACCTTGCGTGTGTAGCTGGGGCAGTACTGATGGCCTGTCACGCTTAGTTACCCCCGACACGAGTTGTGGTCCAACGGTATCGTGCATTGGGGGGTTGCAGAACCGGAGGAGTCTCGTGTGCTTTGAATGGCAGGTTGGGTCGGAAGGTGGCATGTTTGGTGGATGACAAAGGAATAACGATGGAGTCGATCGACTTGGAAAATGACGGAGATGATGTGGAATCAGATGGACAAACATGATGGTTTCGGAGTCGCTTCCGGCAACTGTGCATGGACGGCGTTCGCGGCAAGTATACGCGATCAAAGTATGCGTTCAGTCGAATCTGGATCCGAGGTGACTTTTTTTGTGTTCTAGCTCAGTATGGATATGAAGAATGTGATCTTATGAGGTGACGCACGAGTAATGAACTGTGAGGCAAAGGAGGTGCCGGAGTTGACCGGGGGTGCCGTAGCGGCGGGACAGGGTGGAGGCAAGTCCGTGGGCGGTTGAACGGAGATGACTTTTGTAGGAGAAGCTGCTTTCCTTACTACAGGTTCTCAGCTAATTTTCGAGAATGTCCTGCTGTCAGCGTGAGCGCCGCACTCCTTCAGGTCAATCTTAAATTGTCCACAACATCGGCTAAGTCGAGTTTTTTAAGGGCCGCGGACCCTTCCTCCTCGTGCCCTTTGATTCGAGTTCTTTTTCCATGCCATTTTAAATCTCCTCTCATCTAGTGCTCTCTCTTTACCTTTCCTTCATGCCCAAGTCCACCTCTGCATTGTCGCCTTCAAGCCAGCACAAGCCAGCCTCCGACGATTCAACTTCTAATTCACGTATGTCCGACGTCGCACTCCGAAAAAAGAAGAATGCCGATGCCCAAGCGGCATTTCGAGCTAGACGAGCCAATTACATTGCAACCCTCGAGGAGACAGGTTCGATGATCTCCAAAACTCTCCCTTGGCTTTAACATTAAGCTCGATCTCGTCCAGTCACTAGCCTTGAGTCCGTCGTTTTGCAACTGCAGGACTCGTGTCGAGAATCTCGAAATGAGGCACAGGAGCTGCGGAATGAGAATGGTCGTCTGCGGCATGAATTTCGAGAACGCGAAAAGTTCTGGAGAGCCCTATGGCAAGCCCGGAAAACAACTCGTGGTCCAGAGTCAGATGATCTGCCACCTTTTCCAGCATCTCTTTCTTTGTCACAGTCTCTAAACGGCCACATTCACCAATATGGAGGCCCAAGTTTGACGTACAGAATAAATGACGATCCCTCACTCTGCAACACCTCGTATAACGCTGGCCCGAGTCACTATCCCCATTCTCCATCTGTGTCATATGCTGGCGTTGACACCGATCCCTCAAACGATAGCTCATTGAACTCTGCTAGTCATCGTGGAGCAAAGTATAGTCCATATCCGTACTCTGTTCAGGGCATCCCACGAGAAGGACCCTGGGGTCAGACGATGGGACTAAATACCTCTTCTGGTGGAGAATCTGGGGCAGCCACTAGTAGTCATTCGTCCCACTCGCCAGGTCAAGCAGAAACACCTGGTGTGACTTCGCCAGAAATCTCTTATGTTGCCCGGTTTCCCGTCGAGGATCAGAAGGTATCACTAAGTAACCTTGACACTGCCCCTTATGTCTTCCCAAGTCGATCGTTGTCGCCAGCGACGTCAACTCCGGGGTCATCATCATCGACACCTATAACTACCTCGTCGACTTCCATGACCTCTTTCCCTTTCACCTTTCCCGACGCTGCTGCACAAGAGCGTGCGGATTTCGATTACCGACGTCATGCGCATCCTCCTGGTACCGAAGTTACGCTTCATGGTGGAACTGCTGATATTTCCTTACCTTGTTCTCAAAGCGACACACTTCGCTACAGGCTTCCGACCAGGTCTTCTAATTCTTCAGACCGTCTTCACCCTGCCCTGTCACACTTTTCAGGCAATGATATTGGCTCACCACATGAACGGGGAAGCAGTGACGGCGACACTACTCTTTATTCCCATCCTCGCCTGCGTCCCCGACGGGGTAATGCCCACCCACGATCCTCACGTTCTCCATCACCTAGCGCTCCAAACCTGTCAGGTACTCTGGCCGTCATCAAGGCCCAGGCCTTTGGTGCTCTCCGCAGAACCCGAGCCCGAACTAAAAAGTCGTCCGAGGGTGCGGCTAAGGTCGCAATGGATGTATTAGAAGCAAGAGGCATAGGAATGGGTGTCTCTACAGGATCTAAGCGCCCTCGACTTCATGATGACGAGCTCGATATGTCCGACGCATAAATATCATCTTTCCACATCAAGTCTATCTCGGAGGAACTTGTATCTTTAATCTCGCCGTCGTCTTTTTTTTTTTTTTGGTTGACATTGTAGACGCCATGCAAACTTTATACCACGTCGAACTTGTGCTATACCTGTATTGTCATATTGTCATGCCTTGTAATATACAGTCTTGTTATCTTGCATTCAGTAATAGTTGTACTGTATTATATTGTTACCCAGCCTACAATCTTATTACACTTATGTATTCAGTAATAAAAAAACAGGGTCCCACCATCCAGCGCCGAACACTTGCTCCGAATACTAATTGACTTTTGGGACTGCTACATCCCATGGACCACTGATCTCACTAAAGGGACCGGTGATTAGCACAACAGAGACATGACGCAACGTTGAAGTACGCACTTTTTATACTTTTGGGCCCACATCAGGAGCGCCGGTGCTAAGAAGACCACGAACACAAGAGTAGCAGAAAAGATACACGCTATTGTTTGCGAGAGCGATGCAGTGAGAGTCACGGCAGAAAGAGACAAGGACAACGTCAAAAAACACTGTATAACCATAGGTGAGGCCTGTGCACCATATATTTAGTTGAAACAATATGTAAGCAAGGTTTTGAGGGTACCTGCAGACGATGGCGTAAGATTGGAAACAATGCAAATGCTTGGACAGAGAGCAGGATTAACGCGAAAACCGCAACGTCAGTTTTTAAACGGGATGCCAAAACGACCGATCCAGATACCGCCGCATTTTTTGACAAGACCGAAGTCAAACTTCATCCAAAACAGTTAAATTATGCGTTTAAAGTATATCGCACTTGAGAATTACCGTTCCCGAGCATACTCGTCAGGTTTTAGTGAAGTGTAGTCTGCGAGAAGGGTATTTAGAAGAAACAAAACAGCAGAAAGCGCCCAAATGGAATCTGAAGATGTTGCCGCTGTCAATGTCCTCAGAACCGGCGACAGTGACATAAGGGCAAGTAACATCATAATAGATGACTTCAGGGCTTTGAGATCTGAGGCATAAACTATATTAGCATGAATCAGGAGCTGAGAGGAATACGAACGCGTGGCAGATCTGTTGGGCCATTCGGTAGTGGGATGATGAAGCACCCAGACGGCATATCCGACTAAGAAGCATCCAACTGTTATCCATATAACGATGCGGGCATCTAACAATTGCTCTCTAAGACGAACGAAAGTTCCCAAGAAGATAAATATTGTCGAAATATGCTGAGCAACTGAGCACGAGAGCAATACCAGTGGCCAGTATGTATAAGGCCTGAAGTTGGCTGAGCTGAGAGGGTTAATATCAAAAGATGGTCAACTCAAGTCTGGTGGACGTACTATTCCTCTTCAAGGATGACAAAAATGAAGTTGTAGGAACGTAGTTATCTTGAAAAGATTGCCGGCTCCAGAGGGTCTTTTCCCATTCCTGTGGACATTGGTCCATCAGCCGGGACATTTAAGTCATATGCACCGATTAAACTTGAACGTTGAAACGTTGAAACTTTGAAGTTTGTTTGAAGGTTGACACAAGCACTTAAGCTCTAAATCTGAACTTACATAATCAATGCTAAATCCGAGGCTCAGGAAGTATCCCATATCCCAGTATCACGACTAGTTAATTCGGGAACCGTCACATTCTTGCCAAGAATCCGAGTTCACACTATCAATGTACTACATGGTGGTATCGGGCCATGCACCATAGACAGACCGAAATAACAATTCAAAAACGTCTTGAATGTGGGAGAAAACATCGAAGAATTGAATTACTGTTGTGCACGGCTACATCCACTGGAGCAAGGTTGAATAGGGCCCGAGCTGTCGACACCCACTGCAATGTCTACTCGGATTTTGGCATGTTAGTGAGGCTTTGCACACAGGAAGGAGTTGGCGGCAAGACAATGGATATGTACATCTCAATTCTAGGGCATCCCCAACCTCAAATGTCACGAGACTGATCTCTCGTTGATGAATCGTAGCATTAAACCTCAATCCCACTGATATGACAAATCGTCAGCTCTTAATCTAGAAGCATATTCACAGTGACATACTACCAGGTTTTCCTCTTGCCGAGTTGAAGGTTTAGGTGGCTTCGCCAACTGCGAGGCGAGCTTTCCTTGGTTCGGGTTAGAGGCAGATGTACCCCTCGCATGCGCCTACATGTACATTCCAGAAAGTTTTAAAGCGGTCGACGATGATAAGCGTGACTAACCGCCTTCAGCCGGCGCTCTGCAGCTTCCGCGGCGGCGGCACGAGGATCACTTCTAGATGGATCTCCTGGATTTGTGGAAGATGAGGATGCCAGGACAGTATGTCCAGACGAATGTGCCCCAGATTTCGAACACAGTGAACCCATAGCCACAAGCTGAACGGCGTTACGCCCAACTTAACATACAAGCCACGTGATAAATAATAAAGGGGTTCAAGTATTTTGACCTGGCGAACGAGACATAGGTATATAGTCTGTCATTCGCACATCTCGGTCTGCACTATATCCAAACCGAGAAAGGCCTAGCTCATGAGTCTCTCGATGCAGCATCCAGGACTAGTTGTGTGTTCTCCTATTAGTGAACAATGCACCGCAACTGGCAGCGTACTCACATCCCACCACCTTCTGCCTGTGTTCCATGACATGTCCGCACGTAGACCCGCTTTTATCATTCGGTTCTTTACGCCAGCGCCAAGCAGAAGTCCAAAAACTGTCAGCAGGAAGAGAGTGACTACTAATTGGTCGCGTGGGGAATCGCGCTCTAGACAATTAGGCAGCAGGACTGGGTATACAGAGCGAGAAACATACGAAAACATCGTGCTTCCACATCACCCTCCTTACCAGTTGCCGTATCTGGATTTATATCGCCAAGTGATGCCCCAGCACATATAGGCAGATTTTGGTTCAAGCACCATTGCTTGGTACATGACAAACAAGGTTGGGAGGGATTATCCGGGATGTTCAGATGCAGAATGGAATAATTAGACTGGAAACATATGCCTTGGAAGGATGCAGAGTCAACCTCAGTAGAATTAGATGGCGAACATACATTTGCAAAAGTTGGTCGCTTCCCATTTGTTCAGAATAGCATTCGCCGAGATCTGAAAAGGGTGTCAGACAGTGGAGAGAACTGAGGATGAGACTCACGAAAATTGAAAGAAAAAGGATAGCAAAGATGAAAGCGCGTTGCGGCATGGTGGACGTGTTGTTGTGACATTGGCGCGTGTAACATTCACTTTTCTACACATCTACTGCCTCAGATTTCTCGATTGTCTAGCGGGTCTCCAACATGTCCGCAGAATTTGACGATGTTCTTACAAATCAACCTGTCGTCATTGACAATGTTGGTGTCAAAGAACGAGCAATTCTTGTCTTATTCGTCTTTTTACAGGGTTCAGGAACCATTAAGGCTGGTTTTGCAGGCCAGGACCATCCGAAGTGTTTCTTTCCGTCTTTGTGCGTCTTGACGGTTAGGGTCGACCTTCAGCACTAATTCTCATCCGTTGATGTTTCCGTTTTCGTGCCAGTGTTGGACGACCAAAGCATATACGCGTCATGGCGGGTGCGTTAGAAGGAGATGTATTCATCGGGAGACGTGCCCAAGAGTTCCGTGGCTTGCTGAAAATCAAATACCCCATGGAACATGGAATTGTTACCGACTGGGATGACATGGAACGTATTTGGAATTGGGTTTATGCAGAGGAGCTGGGGACTCTGAGTGAAGAGGTTAGTCTCTCCGGTTCATTAGTCTCACAGCAGATGATTTTAAGCTTGTGACCCCTAGCATCCTGTATTATTGACAGAGGCGCCACTTAATCCTAGGAGCAATCGAGATGTTGCAGCACAGATATTCTTCGACACCTTCAACGTTCCGGCCTTATTCACATCTGTACAGGCAGTCCTTTCTCTGTGTGTATCATTTCTGAGCGACTTGCTCTTTATTCAAGATAAATTCACATCTAGGTACTCGTCAGGAAGGACAACAGGCATAGTTCTTGATTCGGGGGATGGCGTTACACATGCGGTTCCCGTTTTTGAAGGTTTCTCAATGCCACACGCTGTCCGCCGTGTAGATGTGGCTGGAAGGTGATGTTGCTGGCTCTGACGTCCTGCCGCCGTTGTCTCACTTGTTGAATTCTTGGATTTCAGGGATGTGACGGATCATCTTCAATTACTTCTTCGTAAATCTGGTCATCACTTGCATACCACTGCCGAGCGTGAGGTTGTTCGCACAATGAAGGAGAAGTGCTGTTATGTAGCACTTAACCCGGCCAAGGAAGAAAAGGATACGTCGGGACGTGGAGAAGAATTTAGACTCCCAGATGGAAACATCGTTCAGGTATTTCTATCTCGAATATAAAGTGCAAGATATCGTGAGTAAGCTTTCGCAGCTTGGCCCAGAGCGTTTCCGTGCGCCAGAAATTCTATTCAACCCTGAGTTGATCGGTCAGGAATACGCTGGAGTGCACCAGGTTGTCGTCGATTCCATCAATCGCGTGGACTTAGACCTTCGGAAAAGCCTGTTCTCAAATGTTGTGCTTAGTGGCGGCAGCACACTGTGTCGTGGTCAGCACAATCTAGCTTGGTCTAAATTTGCCTTGATCTCATTGACAACCCGTAGGCTTTGGTGACAGATTATTAAATGAAGTGAAGAAACTCGCTTTGAAAGACATTAAAATAAAAATTTATGCGCCTCCGGAACGAAAATATTCCACATGGATCGGTGGTTCCATATTGGCTGGACTCAATACGTTCAAGAAGGTACGTCGGTGAATCATGTTGCGAGAAGTGTGCTGAAGACGTCGAGTAGATGTGGATATCGGCTGAGGAATATCAAGAGGATCCAGACATAATCCATAAGAAAGCAGGCTTCTAGGTTCCAACCTGTTGGGCTTCTAATCAGCTTCTGACTTGCAAAACTTAGGTCACTTGGTATGATACCCGTGTATTTTGTAACCTGATACCAACTTGCTGTTTATGCAGTAAGGCATATATATATACGCGTGCATAAGGTTTATGGTAGTGTTGTCATATCGTAGCAAGACACGTAAAAAACATGTTGGTAGACAAGAATCGGTGTAAGGCATATCCACTACTTCCCCTTCTTGGGGGGCTCAGCAGCCTTGACCTTCTTCGTGCCGCGCAGCTAACAAGAGAATTGTCACACAACACAGTGGTTGCAGAAAGCAAATACTCACCTTTTTCGCACGATTTTTACGTTCTTTCCGCAGCTTACGGGAGGGTTTCTCGATCTTGGACGCTAACCCAGACTGTGGATGAAAGAGTCAGTCCATATTGGTCACAAAACAACGACTATCGTAACGTACCCTGACCAATCGATATCTCGGTTCGAACTTTCTTTGCGACGCCTCATCATCATAAATCAGGGCAAACCCAGTGCTTCTTCCTCCACCAAACTGGGTCCTAAAACCAAATGTGACCACTCGGTTTTTGTCGGTCTTGTAAAGAGCAGCAAGCTTCTCTGATAGCTCTGCCTTAGACACATTGGGACGTGACGGATGCAAAACATCGAGAACAAATTGACGACGAGCCAGAAGACGGTTAGTCATAAACTTGCGAGTGCGCAGAGTGATAGGTGCTGAACTGTCCGCCTGTAAAAGGCAAAGTCAGTCAACGATAGTGATGAATTTCACTTGCTCAAGTGGCACTGGGAGAAGGGTGATTTACCATGGGTCTAAAAACCATACACAGCAATTTGTCAGTGCCTTTGATCTGCTATCCGCCGGCGGGAAACTTGCCTTGTTCTTTTGAAGTCGTTGAGGCCGACGCGAAAAATCGCCTGTGGTGGCTGAAGGAACTGCACAGTACAAACGGCATGTTCCGAAATAAAATATAATTACGTGACCCGAAAGCAACGCGGAATTTGCCGTGAATCCCGACTTCCACGGTTGTCAAAAGTTTTGTCGCGTGGGAAAGCATTCCACGTGTACCATGTGTATTATTAATGTATAGCGCTACTTGATAAGGTTATTTCTCCTTGGTGCAATGACCGAGTCTATGGAAAAACGTTTTACACAGCTTCAGCTAACTCCAAAATATCCGGTCTTCAATAATATAATAAGTGTTATGACAAATTCTGAGTCTGAAAGGAGTCTGGGTTTTGGCGCTTGCACTAAGTATAACAAATATATGACTTCGTCAACTAACTTTGCTTACTTCTCTCCCTACGTGCGTCCGGCAGCCTCAGTTGTCGTATACAGAAATTGACAATATCTAGACTCCTCCACCTGGCGATCGTTCTCCCTCTTCAGCACCACATGCCAGGTCGTGGTTACCGACGGACGCGTCTCCACCGCATGTGCCCGAAACTTCATATCAGTCAGGTGGCGTCCCTGCGTTTAGCGCTTTCGCCTTCAGACATGGTACACTACCGGCATCTCAGGAGCAGCAGAACCCATGGGAAACACGGTACGGCTTGAGAGTCGATCTTCTGGCTGCCATTGCGTATATACTTGGCCCTGTCTCAGGTGCGCTTTTCGAATCAATCTCTGTGTCCAACTATGACATCCTTCAAAGCTTTGGCTTTGCTAGTGCTGGAGACACGTAATGACTATGTTCGTTTTCACGGTGTGTCATTGTTGGTGGAATCATGCAATTCGGCCGCCCACGCGATTAACAGCCTACCAATCGGCTCTCTTGACGACGCCATTGATATTTCTCCGAATATTTGTATCCTTTGTCCACTCCTCGCCGTGGATGCAGACGTTCTTCTCCCTCCTCCTCATTCTTCCCCAAGGATTTATGGTGTATGTCGTTCGACAATTATCCGTTGTTACATTACTCACAAGGACGAACTTGTAAGGATTCGAGCATATCTGGACGCCTCGCAGCATGGTCTGGTACATTTCCATCTCCCACTGACTGGCTTCCTTGCCGAACGTTGGTTGGCAGAGGAGTGAACATTCGACGTTGTATTCGGTCTCTTGCTTGTTTATCACGTACATATCATGTCTGCATTGTATAACTTTATCTGCGTAGTATTATCACACTTCAGCGTACGAGAAGAAGATCAGGGAAAGCAAGGCATAGATGTACGTGTAATTAGAAGTAGTTGGATATGGATACAAGGGTATGCGCCGATTGCGAAGTGGAAATAGCGTTCAGAGACAGAGCCCTACAATATGAACACCCATGCTGCAAGTCATCGTCGTTGTTTGTCCAATGATAGCTTTCAGAAGAGGTTGAAGGGCGTTGATTGTCGCATCAGCCACGTTTTCGCACAAGTCGAGAAAATTATCCAGGATACATTTCACTTGGTATACAACTGAACGGCGAGGTCAGGAGAATTTCTATCCTCAACGTGAAACGACTTACTAGGTCCGAGAAGTGGGCCTAGTATTGGCATTTTATCGACGATGACAGAAATATCCCCGAGGGCAGACTTGTTGAGATCGACTATTCCCTTGAGGAGTGTTTCAAGATCGTTCGTGGAATCATAGAACTCAAGGCCTTTGTCAGAACCGAGTGATACGAGCAATGTTTGAAGATTGAAGAGGTTGGATTGGTACGCCGATGCTTGAGAAATGCAGCTCTTTTGAAAATCAACATCATGTGGGTCCACATTAGGAGATCGCTTGGCAAGAGAGTCTACAAGGCTGGATGGATGAATAGTTGTATACCCAAGGCATAGGCATAGATGTACACACGTAGACCATTGCGATTTTCCTCTGCTTGATGATAGTATTGCCAAAGAGCATCTCGCCGAGGCAACGGGCGTGTTGTAGAAGAATGTGCAGCGTTTGTGGGACCTAAGGAACGAAAATCCATCGAGATATCCCTCCCGGGTAACACCATGTTGGCGAGCGGACGTTTATCCTGAGTCGCGTTCAATTCGGTGCGCAAGAAAAGGCGGGTAGTCTTATAGGCGCGAGTTGAAGACATCGGCACGGGCGAGGCTATGACACATAGTTTTGACTGACTAGCGAAAATAATCAAGGCAGCAGCGTGCAACGCTAGAAGAACCGTGTTAAACATTGAAGGCATAGTCTCTTGACGAGTAGGCGACTAGCGCTTGTCAAATATTGCGCGAACACGAAAAAAAAAAAAAGATGGCGGAGGAAACTGACAAGACGTGAATTCAACAGTGTCCTTTATATAACCATACCCTAAACCTTATTCCATCTCGCGTGCTGATTGGCTCAAAATGTAAGACGCGTCCAACCACGTGATAACCAGATCTTCTACGAACCTATAAATAGTGCGCCTGACAAAAACGAAAGGAAACATTCCATGTGTACGTGTATGAACCGCGGATGAACCCAACCGAAAATACTCAATAAATAACAAGAACTTGGAACAGGGTATTTGCCTCGGGAGAACCAGAAACATATTACTTGGAGCGAATACAAGACGTTCCATTCGGGGCAAGCTCGAAACCTCCAGCGCAGTTGTACACTATGACAAAATGTAATGTGTCATCAGTGCAGAGATCCTGGAGGACTTACCAGCACAGTGTCCTTGTTCGCATGCAACATTCCATGCGCCAGGAATAGCAGTACAATCTTGACCCTTGCCTAGCGATACACAACCCCCGCACGATTCGAGCTCGGTGGTGGTATCCAAACACTCATAGTCTCCAGGCCACGCGCCCACGATCGGACAAGCATCAAGCCCAGCAGGGCAAAGATGGGTAGAACGAGTTTTGCCATGAACCGATCGCTTGTGATTATGACCACTTGCATTTGTTTGCCTAGCCCTTTTATCCCTACCCCAATGATTATCCACTCCATCTTCGCCTCCACCTTGCCCCCAATGTCCAGAAGGAGCAGATGGGGGTGGAGAAGGGGGTGTGGGCGTTTGCACGCATTTACGGAGTGTTGAAATCCAGGACCAATTTTTAGGACACTGGGGAGGAGGGCTGTACGGAGGAGGAGGGTGATATGGTACACAACATCCTTGCCTGTCCTCCCAGTAATGGCTGGAAGGACAGGCGGTATCTTTGGGCGGCGGAGAAGGAGGCGTTAAAGGACCGCCATTACGCAGGCAGCATGCAGTATCTGGGAACCTATACCTGTGGTATGAGTTTAAACGTTCAAGGATAAAACTTCGGACGACAGACCAAAATTCATCCTTCTCACAGTTCTCACGGGCGACGGAACTGGACAAAGCGAAAGGCAAGGCAATGGCTAGAAAGGTCAGAGCAGTTCCAATACGTGATATTAATGTCATAGTATGGCACCAATCGAAACGAAAGAGGTTTGAAATGAGTGACTAGTAGAGACGCAGACGTAGGGAGAGAGTTAAGAAGAGCGCGCGTGAAGGGCTTGATCTTCAGTTATATCACCAAAATAACAAACGGAATGCCATGGCAACCTTGACATGTTCAAACTTACCACATGCGAGCATCAACTTTTCATTGAGCCGAAAATGTTGTGTGACTGAAATTGAGCGCTTCACGTGACCTAAATTATATTTCGGGTGACGCTGAAGAAAGACCCTTCCTGAAATATTTAATTTTAGTCACGTCGCTAAAACTTTTTCGGAAAAGTTTCCAGCAGCAGCTGGTATGTGGTTGTACAATTGCGGACAAGCAAACCAATTTTTGGTGAGCAACTTTTGGAAGCTGGCTCAAAACCCATCAAAACGTAGATCAAAAACTTGGCCACCCCTGGAAAAAGATTGATAAAATCATGAAAAATGGTGCAATCGACTCCTTTTGGTTAACTGCATCTGATTCTGTAATGAAATTGAGGTTACAATCGAATTGATCATCCAAATAAATTCCACCAAAAAAGGAAACTTTTATCATATGGAGTCAGTTCCTTTCGTCTCCTGGAAGTGCCTAGATATTTGTCAAGGTATTAATAAAGGAGCAAAATAACCTGCCGTAATTGTCACGTTGATGCGACACAATATACGCAGCTGGCGGTAGTTGAAAGTCTGAACTTCATGTCTGTGTTTGCGGGTAGCGAGGGGAGATGACACTGTCGACACGACAAAATAACACATGTCGAGTCAAAAATAAGCTAAAAATAGCCGAACAAAAAGACAGGCTCTCAACGAGAGCAATAGAAAATAGATGAAGTAAAAATGTAAGAATTTATAGCAGTACACACTTGTGGCATCAACGAGAGACCAGAATATAATCGTTAAACAGCGGGATGTGAGGATGTGGTGGCGTGCGGGTAGCTCGGCATTCAGGCGTTGGCAGCCTGGCCATTCCAACAGATTGTGCTCAACACGTATAAGATAGAAATCTAAAATTAGCAGGCATAGCTAACAAGTTTTACTAGCCACATGTTGATTTACTACATTCTGCATATTGATTGCATGTAATCCTGTGTGACAGGCCACTGAATTTCTCAAGTTGATCTCATGCATATCAGGAACAGGTCACACAACTCAAAAAGCTGCCAAAAGGTCTGTTGATTACGTTGGGAATGAATGCACTGCTCAAATTCTTCAAAAGGGGTGCAAACTGGTGCAAAATGTTTCGAATTTTTGCCCAAAAAGTTTGGCCAACCCTAAAATGTCGTGGGAAAAACTTTGGAGATAGGTTTCTCGACGTATTTTGACGAGCTAAATCCGAGTCTCAGGTGTCCCGGAAAAATCCCGATCACAAGATATCAAAATTGCAATTATCCGCAACTGTAAATTTGTCCATGCTCCTTTGAGCTCCTTTGGGAGTATTTCCCGTCGTGTATATGATCGGTTACGGGTATAACTCCCGTGGTTGATCGCTTCCGGTCATAATGACCTCGGAATTTTGCGAGCAATAATCATGGCTCGAGCTAACTCTGTAAGTTCGATTCATTCTCTCAGCTACTGTACACACTCTGTGAGGAAGAATGTGGTGCAGTGCAGTAGTTGATTTCTCGATCACTCATAATTAGATCTATCTGTCCATCTGAAATATCACGGCTTGCCGTGCTATGCACTTAAAATTATGACTCGATGATCGATGACCCAAACTTCAAACTCCGCTGATCACTCTGTCGACGCGCGTCCTCCGTCGGGGACGGCACCCTTACTTTTGAAACAAAAAAAGTCGCGCGCGGCAGCTTCTCGTAGAATGACAGCTGCGACTGCCCCCCTATCAACAACGCCCACCTGTTTCCAAAAACAAAATTTCACCTCGTGAAAGTGCAATCTAATTAGAGTATATTTGCAGCCCGGTTTTGATGAGTTTCCAGGTGAAATCTGAGTTAGCCGAGGTGAAATGTTGGTACCTGATGCCGATGTGGCGGCTTGTCACAACTGTCACCTTCCAATCTAGGTGCTTCTAGAAACGCGTGCAGTGGATCGAGTCGCGTGTACATGGAAAACAACGTTGCGCGAACGCTTCTTGCAGCAAGCTTTCCATTCCTATGTGCTTCATTACCCCCTCCGCTGTCATGGCCATTCTTCCAGGCTAGTCTTGCAACCTTACCTCCTCTGAAAACATTACAAGCCTTCCAAATATTTATGGCTGAGAGACACACTGCTCAAGATGAACAGCCTCCGTGTCCCAATCAAGGTGGACAATGTATTACAGAAGAATGGTTACACTCCCCAAAGACAAGGGATTGCCTATGACATTCCCAGTAAATTGGCCACCACTCCAACACCACCCCCAAAAGACTAACTTGACTTCATAGCATGTCTGCAGATGAGATTTGTGAGATGGCTGCAGCACTGGAAATTCCTGAGAGATTTACCACCACTCCTTGCTATTCCTTCACTGGTATTGAAGCCCTTGCACTGCTTTGTGCCCACTTTGATCTGCTGGTGATATATATCATCTTTCCATGATCTATGATCATTGTCAGTCTTCTATAACAGCATGTGTTAATGAGCTGGTGATGTATGTCAACACCAAGTGGTTCCATCTCCTGGATTGTGACAGAGAGCACCTTCTCTACCCCTCTCAACTTGCATACTATGCTGCTGCCATCTATAAATGTGGTTCTCCTGTAAGGGCAACCTCAAAGCCTCACTTAGGAGTGAGCTAACAGAGGGGAATCCAAAGTTAATATTACACTACATAATACAGACACTCCAGGAGCACCTAACAGAGGGGAATCCAAATAGAAAACTTTAATAGTTTTTACTATATTTTTATACTGAACTATAATTTGTTAAGGACCCATCTGTTGATGTCCAGTATATGTGATAGAGCTGAAAATCAAATAGTAAGCTAAAAATAGCAAAAAGGTGGAGTTAGGTGGATCAAGCTGCAGGATGATGTCACCTTGATGGGTAAATGTCCAAAAGGGGTCCTGCCTCTAAGAATATAACTGTCAACATGTACCAACATGGAAAAAACCAAAATATAATAATAAAATAGGAATAAATCATAGAAAATCATAGAAAAGGCAGAATGGGATGAAATAAAATATATAAAAATATGGGATGAATGCAGAAAATTGCCCAGATGCCTGGGGCACCTTCCTTTCCCCTTACATCAACCCTCTTCTATGATGCATCACCCTGATGCATTCAAAACCATATTTGCCCAAAGTCAGATGCTTGGATGCGCTGATGTAGTGAGTTGGAGGGGGTCCCTTAATATCACGCAGGAGCTAAACACAAAGAACATATATTGTCATGTTGTACTCGAGGTGGTAAATTAAAAAATAGAAGGTTGGTCCCTTTATAGGGCCTAGCCAGGTCAATAACAAGGAAAAATAATATATACAAATATGAGGTCAAGCCCCGGGTCACCACACCCTCCCCCTTAGGCTTCACCCAGGGAAAAGCATAATGTTTTGAGTAAGTAGACGATTTCAAAGAGATACTGTCTGGTATGTGGGTATCATCGGGATATAATGATATGGCTCCCTATCGCCCTGCACGCATACTATGGCATTTTTTGTGATTGTGCGCACCTCCTAGATGCCTTCCGCACACTTTGCGCAGCGCGCTTTTATGCGCCTTCATGCGCTTCCATGCACCTTTGTGCACTTCCATGCGCCTTTGACCATTTAGGTGTGCCTTTGTGCACCCTTTTGTATTTCTACTGCGCTTTTGGTTCCCCATAGCTGCCAATCATTGTGCACCCTAAATGCACCTTGTTGCACTTCAAACTGCCTCTGCGCGCCCCCTCACACTCCTTATCTACCTTCTACATTTATTGCGCACTACTTTTATGCTTTACCTGTGCTCACATTCCCTGCTGCGCACTCATTGCACAATCCCTATCACACACACAACAATCCACTGCACCGGTGCACTGTGCATCGCAGCTCCCATCTTACTCATGCATTTATTCAAGGTGCACCGCAATTCCAACACGAGCAGACTGCGCATTCTCACATAATTGGGGCACTTTGTGCCTATTTGGCATTGGACTGTGTGCACTTGGGTGCCTTTACATAATCCTGGCACTTTGGCAGTATTTGGCCTTTCACAGCATCTCCTTATAGTTCTTCCACATTTCCAATCGGCATCGCCTTATCTGGTAACCGGCACAGGTCAATCATGCCATTATTACTAAGGTGCAGCATGCGACACATAACACCAAAGCAGATTAATTGGGAAGAGTGCACGAGACCTAGAGTGCACCAAAAATAGTGCCTCGCACCAGAATAGTTGGGTAGTGGGCTATAGGTGTGCAAATCTTATTGGCTGAGGCAGCGGCATAGTGCGGTCAGGTTTAGATGGGTGAATGGGTGCGCTTGTGGGTAGCGCATGGTGCTTTCTATTTTTACACTTTATTTTACCATTTTTATCACATAAGCCATTTGTACATAGTAGGCAGATGGATAGAGAATCAAGGATCTTTCCCCCTCCCCTCATAGTCCATAGTTCAGTTAGCGTTGCACATAGTCTGTGCACCAGCGTTCAGTCTGTGCACCTTTGTAGTGTGCCCTTTGTATAGCCACATTTATGTATTGTTTGCGTCCCCTCATCATATTGTTGCGTTTCATCCCTGCGTTGCATCCTTCATCCTTGTTCAAGCACTCATACAGTGTGCCCTTCATATAGCTGCATTTGCACACCATTTGTGCACTTATTTGCATAGCCGCATTTTGCACACCATTTGCACCTTTTTCCACCCCTTGCGCTTTCATCCCATTAGCACCCCCACCCCTTTGCGTCACCTTCCCAGCACATCTTAGTGCCGTCTTTGTCCCACTACACCTCCCATCCTCATCACCCTCATCGTTGTGCACTTTTGCGCTCCCATTATGCATTTTTCTGCACTGCGCATTTTTGCCTCTTTGCATTGTGCACTTTCCCGCCACTGCACATACCTCCCCTTTAGCGTACACAATTAGTGCGCACATTGAAAACCACCATACTAGCCTCCCCATAGTCTTTGCACCCTGAAGGACAAGCCGAGGCCCTCTAAGCAAACTCCCCCCTCACCCCGAGCATGCCTGCAGTTGTAGGTTAAGTGTTCGCTTCTTCCATTGAGACTCTGCCCCAAGTACCAACTGAACACATCAATGATGACAGGAATCAATTCACTTATTTATTAAAAAAATGTGACAACCTTACTTAGTAGGGTCGTTGGGGATGTGGGTATCATCGAGGCTCAACAATGATATGTGGGACTCATCGAGGGTTGACGAGGATCCAGGGAGGTTGGCATCAACTAACATACACCTAACTTCCTCCAGGGTGGTAGGTACAGGTATTTCATACTCATTTCATTGTTCGATGTCAATGAAGACAATTGGGATATGGGGGTCTCTGGGGAGTTCCCCAGAGCAGAGGTGTTTATCGTCTGCCCTTCATCAAGAGGGAAACAATCTTTGTCAACAGTGAACATTTCATCATCGGATGAGGAGACAGAGTCAGTGGAATCACTGTTGTCATCAGGGTCTCTGATCTTTCATGGCTTGGTAGACATGACTGAAGGAAGTTTGCTAATGGGCTTCTTGTACCCATTTGGAGGGATGCATGCCAGCGGCGACTCTCCTCACTCTCTTCAAGGCCTTCCTCTGACCTTAAGTTGTCCTGATGATGAGAGGGGACCTGGACCATCCTGAGGTTGAATTGTTCTCCAGAGAATACACCTCTGGTGGAGTTGGATGCCAGCCAGACAGGTGAAAAGGCCCAGCATGGGCAGGAGGTTGGTTGTCCATGTGAGAGGTGCTCGCATGCAGAAATGCAGTTAGTCCAGTGGAGAATCCGGAGGACCGGTAATGATACTCAACCCAGAAACCCAAACAAAACCAACTAAATGGCTTCGGATGGTATAACACAAGTCAGAGGAAGGGTGCAAGTTGGTACTAAATATTACTGCTGAGACCAAAGCGCTGTGTTTAGTGAGGCGAATTGATGAGGGATGGTGCAAATAATCTGTAAGAGCATACGAAGAAGTTTGAAAGAGTCTGAAATAGGTTTGAAGATGTGCAAAATAGTTCGAAGTAGGCTTGAAGAAGTTCCAAGAGGTTCAAAGAGGTTTGTAGTATATCGAGGAAAGACTTTAGTGAATGTGAAGTGTTTGTCGAAAGGTGATAGGTGATGTGCGATAAAACGAGGAGCGAATATGATAGTTTTGAAGAAGTTCGCGATATTTCACAGAACTTAGAGATATGATGCGAGCTAAGACTCAAGAGAATGGCTCTTAAATCTGACAATGAGCAAGAGGGTAACTTGTGCTCTGTTCCCCATTGGTATTCTTTGTTCTAACTAACTAATACAAGTCTATATACAGAAGAAATAGTACTAAAAAGGAAATAAGAACATGTGTAAAACATGAGGCAAATATATCAAACAATGAGGACTTGTAGATCATGAAACAAATGAAAAATGAAAAATGATAAAATGTATAGTGTTCCCATATAGTAAAAGTACTTATCTTGTGCTTCAATATATCATTGAAATATAAAAACACTATTATTGCATCCTAATTCTCTTGTAGTCTCTCCTTGTGTCCAGTAGTGCTTGATATGCAATGGAATAACCTGTTCTGGTTGTGCAGCATGTATCGAAAGTGTTCCAAGACAGCTATATGGCAGCTAAAGTTGTTTGAAATGCTGTGAAGTCATTCAAAGTGTCGCAAAATGTCGTGAAATAGTTTGAAATAGTTTGAAGTCATCTGAAATAGTGCAAAATAGTTCAAAAATAATTCGAAGTCAATTTTGTGGCGTTCGTAGCGATTTGGAGTGCATGTCATAATGTCTCAATATAAGTGGGAATCTTCTCCAGACCTTAGCATGCACAGTGGACCTATCACCATTGCTGTAAGTCAGCTGATAGCATAGTGATAACCTTCTTGGACTTCCTCATCCAAGATGCCCATGGTAGTGAGGTGTCATACAACGTCCTTGAGGGAAGTTGGATGGATGCTGATTGGCATAGGCTGCTGATGGTGCATGAGGGACAGTGGGAGGCATTTGCACTCTTGAATCTGTTAGTACAGTCCCAGTGTGGCTAGTACCTCTGCAGTACAAAGATAGAGAAGTAGTTTAGCTTCAGGGGATAGCCCTGAATGGATCTGTTGATGAAGCAGGAGTTGTCCTCTGACATGTGGGAGGGAGACCCTCCATTCATCCATCAGGGTACTGGGGTGGAATCTCCATTGGTACAGGTGTCGGTGCATGAACTGCACCCACATTTCAGCAGAGTCCAGGAGCAAAGGTTGCTCCAGGTGAGTAGGATCATTGAGTCAGCATAATTCTCATGCTGACTGCATTTGAATGGGGAGCCAACTGGGTAATCTCCAGTGGGCAAGGGCATAGGTCATTAGGGAAGTTCGAGCCCCTGAAGGTGTATCATTGACAAACCACATGTACTTGCACATTCATTCCAACATTGGGTAGTTTCCAGAGGTGTGAGCCATTTGGGATCAGATATTGAATTCCTCAGTGTTTTGAGGAATGGGCATAGGGACTTGGCCATGCAGCATGAGAGCTGGTCTCCAGTTTGCCATCCTGGGAACATCAGGGCCTGAGAATGTATATCTCAGGGATGGAAGGTTGGAAAGAGGTGGGTAGACCTCATTCATATTGATGTTCTTGTTGGGAACGATGGGGTGGGGAGCAGGAGATGGTGGAGGCCAAGAGGCTGCACCAGCATACAAATTACTCTGGGGCCTCTCCAGGTGAGGAGAGGATTCACGAGTATGAGCTCATTTGGATGAACATCCATCGAGCTGCTCATGCAGGTGCTCATTCTCATCTTCCAGGTTCCAGATGGTCTTCTGGAGGGCAAAAATATCTTTTTTGTATTCATCATAAATATGTTCAGCTCTAGCAAGGGTGCCAGAGTTAATATTTAAATCTCGACAATCTCTCGTGTCAAAATATTTATCATTGTCATCATATACATGAGTGTACATGTGTAAAGCATAGCTCTTGCAAGTGTTGCAAGTGCCTCAGTAAAGGATGATGCCTTCACTGTCAATTCTCCAAGTTCCAGTGGTGGAAGAGCTGGTGCCCACCCCAGCTCACCAGTTTTGTTCTTCTCTAGCAGAATGTCTGCTAGTGCTGATGGCCTCTTCAATCTTGCCAGGGCTTGGCGAGCAATTAGGTATGCTGCTGCTCAAGCCAATGGGCTCCAGCTTTCTTGCCTTCTTCTTCCCCCTTTGAGACTGGCCACTAGGGCCCATCTCATGCATACACTTAGGTCTGTCAATTTGCTCATCCCCCATGGGGTCGTCCTTGTCAGGAGAAAAGCTCGCCATGGTAGTTACCAAGCGATGAAGGAAAAAAAATTGAAACTCCACACAATGTAAAGTCATGGAGTGTAGACTTTGTTGGGCAAGGTACACATAACATGACTTGGAAATTTCCAAGTTGTCAAGTTCGTTGATGTGCAGGAGCCCCTGCGTGTTTGGGCAAGTCTTGCCAGTCTCTGGCACCCATCAGTGCCAGATAAGCATCTAGAGCTGCAAGATTGTTGCAGTTCATCAAAGGTTTCCAAGTGGTGTCTCCCAGACTCCACTTCACTTCAACTGGATGGTATGGCCACACCATCTGTGTGCCATGATCTCTTTGACATACCATTCAGTGTCATCTGGAGCACCGAAGTCATATGCATCAGGATAATGCCTGTTGAGACACAACATGTTGTCGTTAGCATGGTAAGGTCTTAGTAGGCTCATATGCTAGCATTTCAGTTCTGTAGGAAGATCCAACTCATAGTTGGATTTTTCAGAGAAAGCTTGCAGGACTTTGTAGGGTCCTACAAATCTAGGTACTAGTTTATTTGCATGACCCTGTGGCAATGCAAGATTCTTTGTAGAGAGGTAAACAAGGTCTTCTTGTTTTACATCGGTGATGTGTTCAGTTGGTACTTGGTGCAGAGTCTCAACAGAAGGGGTGAACACTAAACCTACAGCTGCAGGTGTGCTCGGGGTGAGGGGGTTCGCTTAGAGGGCCTCAGATTGTCCTTCAAGATGCAGAGACTACAAAGAGGCTGGTACAATGGTTTTCAATGTGTGCACTAGTTGTATACACAAAAAGGAAGGTATGTGCAATGGCAAAAAAGTGCACAATGCAAAGGGGCAAAAATGTGCAATGAGAGTGCAAAAATGTGCAATGATGATGGGGGGTGGAAAGTAGGAGGTTTAGCAGGACAAGAACTGTACTAGAGTGTGTTGAAGGAGCAGCACAGGCTAGGGATGCAAACAGGATGTGAGCGCAACTGGTGGGAAAATGCACAACTGGTGCACAAAATATGGCTATACAATGAGGATTGCAAATGATGTGCAAATGTGGCTATATGAAGGGTGCACTGCAAGAGTGCACAAACGAAGATGAAGGATGCAATGAAGGGATGAAACACAGCAATACGATGAGAGATGCAAATGATACACAAACACAGCTATATGAAGGGTGCACTACAAAGGCACACAGACTGGACAATGGTGCACAGGTTATGTGTGACACTGAATGGCACCAAAAAATAGAATATTGCACTGGAACAGTTGGGTATTGGGCTATAGCATGCACAAATCTTATTGGCGAAGGCAGCAACATAGTGCAGTCAGGTTTAGATGAGCCAACAGATGGGCTTGTGGGTAGTGCATGGTGCTTTTTATTTTTATACTCTATTTTCCTATTTTTATCACATAAGCCATTCATACATAGTAGGCAGATAGATAGAGAATCCAGGGGATCTTTCCCCCCCCCACATAGCTCATAGTGCACTTTAGGTCCCATGTGCTCTTCCCAGTTAATCCACTTTTGTTAGGATCAATAGTTCTTTGATCTAGAATTCACTGAAGCTTGTAAGCAACAGTTGAGGATGATTCTTCAGTAGTTAGTTGAGAATGTTAAGATGATCAGGTCAAGCTGATCTTGCCTGGTCTTTGCATTGCAGATTAAATATTACAGGTGTGAGAGCATAACTAAGCAGAGACATTAAGAATGTACAGACAATACCATAAGAAAGAATGGGTATGTCCACAGACTAGTATAATAGTGTGAGAAGGTGATGATGAGTAATTAGAGGTGTGTGATCATGGGTCCACATAGAACAATAAAGTACAGAACAATAAGTGCAAGTGAGACAATAAGAACAATAGTCAGAGACAATAGCATGAGTAAAACGGTAAAGAACAATAATGAACAGTGAGAAAATTGTGTCCCCCTCCTCTGCCATGTCAGCATCCATTCCCATAACATCAAGTTCCATCCGAAATTATAGTCGGATCATCTGCATTGGATCAAACGGTGGTACCCATTCTTCGTCAGCAGTCGCAACAAAGGTGCTGATCATTGTGCATGTGAGCACATCATGAGAATAGACTGCCATAGGCAGTTTGATCTCCTCGCCTGCAAATTGCACAGAGGTGCTGGTTATGAATGTAGTGATGCAGGGAAGGGGAGTGGCAGTGAGGATTCTGAACATGATGAGAAGATAAAATATGAGCATAATAAGAATTGTGGCGCTAAATACGGCACCGAGTGAGATGACAAGGTGCATATTAGCAATCATGGTGGTGTAGGTTCAAGTTGTGCAGTGATGAGGTGGGTCATCATGTGTCGGGTTCCTGGGACATAGTAATGCCGAATGTCTCAGCTGCCAAACCTGGCAATGAGGGCACTGGTACCATGGGCAATGCGATGAAAAGTGCCCAATCTGGGCACAAGTGAAACATACCAAATTTTGCATTCATCTGGGTGTGAGCGAGTGTGTGGGTGTAGGTCACCTTGCATAAGGCATTGGTGGACATGGTGGTGGTGGTGGCAATTCTGCTGCTGTGCTGAAATGCTCCTCTTCATTGTCATCAGAGATGCTCTCAATGACAAACACCTGGTAGGGTGTCAGTACTCGTTCCCCAGGTCTGTATCATTCCGCCTGCTCATTCAGGTTTCTGATAAGGGGCAGTAAGTCAAGGTGGTATGCCTCTTGTGAGAGGCATCAGAACATCTGCTCTAGAGCAGAAATGGCTCGATATGTCTCAAACAGATTCTGAATGGTCCCATTGAGCATGGCTCAGTCGTGGGTTACGAAGTATAACCTCTCTTCATTCTGGGCATTGTTCAAGTTGCACATATTGATACAGCTTCCTATTGCCCTGCACACATACTACGGCATTTTTTGTGATTGTGCGCACCTCCTAGATGGTTTCTGCACACTTTGCACAGCATGCTTTTGCATGTATTTGTGTGCTTTTGTGCACCTTTGTGTGCTTCCATGTGCTTTTGTGCACCTTTGACCATTTAGGCATGCTTTTGTGCACCTTTTACATTCCTACTGTGCTTTTGGTTTCCCCATAGCTGCCTGCTGTTGTGTGCTCTAAATGCACCCTGTTATGCTTCAAACTGCCTCCGTGCACCCCCCCCACACTCCTTATCTGCCTTTCACAGTTATTGTGTGCTCGATGCATCTTTGCATGCTCCTTTTATGCTTTACCTGCAACTCACATTCTCTGCTGTGCACTCATTGCACAATCCCTATTACACACAACAATCCACTACATCTGTTGCACTGCGCATCGTGGCTTCCAGCTTACTGGTGCATTTACTTGAGGTACACTGTGATTCCAACATGAGTGAACTGTGCATTCTCACATAATCGGGGCACCTTGCACCTATTTGGCATTGGACTGTGCACATTTAGGCACTTTCATGTAATCCTGGTGCTTTGGCAGTATTTGGCCTCACATAGCATCTCCTTATAGTTCTTCCACATTTCCAATTGGCATTGCCTTATCTGGTAACTGGCACAGGTCAATCACATCATTATTACTAAGGCGCAGCATGCAACACATAACACTGAAGCAGATTAATTGGAAAGAGTGCATGAGACATAGAGCACACCAAAAATAGTGCATCACACCAGAACAGTTGGGTATTGGGTTATAGCATGCGCAAATCTTATTGGCTGAGGCAGTGACATAGTGCAGTCGGGTTTAGATGGGCGAATGGATGCACTTGTGGGTAGCACATGGTGCTTTCTATTTTTACACTTTATTTTACTGTTTTTATCACATAAGCCATTTGTACATAGTAGGCGGACAGATAGAGAATCCAGAGGATCTTTCTTCCCCTCATAGTTCATAGCTCAGTCAGCATCGCACATAGTCTGTGCACCAGCATCCAGTCCATGTGCCTTTGTAGTGCACCCTTTGTATAGCCACATTTGCATATTGTCTGCATCCCCTCATCATATTGCTGCATTTTGTCCCTGCATTGTGTCCTTCATCCTCGTTTGTGCACTATTACAGTGCACCCTTCATATAGCTGCATTTGTGCACCATTTGTGCATTTATTTGTATAGCCATGTTTTGCACACCATTTGCACCTTTTTCTGCCTGTTGCACTCTCATCCCATTTGCACCCCCAACCTTTGCATCACTTTCCCAGCACATCCCAGTGCAGCCCTCGTAACACTACACCTCCTGCTTTCATCACCCTCATCATTGCGCACTTTTGCACTCCCATTGCGCATTTTTCCACCCTGCACATTTTTGCCTCTTTGCATTGTGCACTTTTCCACTATTGCGCATATCTTCCCTTTAGTGTACACAACTAGTGCACACATTGAAAACTGCCATACCAGCCTCTTCGTAGTCTCCACACCCCGAAGGACAAGCATAGGCCCTCTAAACAAACCCCCTCACCCCGAGCACCCCTGCAGTTGTAGGATTAGTGTTCACTCCTTCTGTTGAGACTCTGTACTAAGTACCAACTGAACACATCATTTCTGGAGCCCACTGCAAGGGGTTTCTGTTTATCAGACCTTATTTAGACCTCCATCAGCTCGCCCTTCATCTCAACATTAACCACCTTTGCACTCTCCATTCTGAGCTGTTAGCAACTGCGCTCCAGCTTGGGGAAATACCAGTATTTGAATCACTCTTTCTGAACAACATGCATCACTCGTCTGCACTGTCTTTACCTCCACCTTCACCTGAATCATTCCTACCTACCCTAACTCTGTCTGCATCACCACATTTTCCCTCACCTTCAAATTTTGCTGCACTTTTACCAGATCTTAACTCTACACACCTTATTCCACCTACCTTGGCTACCATGCACATGCCATCTGCATCTAACCAAAATGTGCTGTGTTTTGACCCCACAAAACTGCGCAAACTTCAGAAGTACTTTGAGGAGCTTGCACAACTTCTCTGTGATTGTAATGTCACCGATGAGACTGATAAGAAGTTCCACACAGTGCACTATTTGGACAGCGACACTGCAGACACTTGGAAACTGCTACCGGAGTATAGTGCAATGCACAACTATGGCACATTCAAAGATGCTGTCCTAAAGCTTTACCCCAGCTTTAGGGATGGCAGCAAATGGAGTATTAGTGACCTGGACAAGCTTATTGGTGAAACTGCACACGTTGGCCTCATAACCGCAGAAGAAATCACATGCTATTATCGTGCATTTTTCAACATCAGTGAATACTTAGTTGTGCAAGGCATATTGGTGTTCTATAACCAAAGCCGCATGTTCATTAGAGTGTTTCGACCAGACCAGCTCAAGCACATTTTGAGCTGCCTTGCGATTGCAGTACCAAATCAGCCTGCAAATGTGCCATACTCATTAGATGCAATATGCAATGCAATTGACTTTATCTTTGAAGGCCCAGCGTGCTATTTCCAGCTACTTACTGGACTCACAGCACAAAACTCCGATATGTATGTGCCCTACTCAGCACCCAGCACACCCATTTCCCAGCCACAACCTAGCACGCTCACAGTCAAAGCAGAAGACATCTCAGTCCTATTCAAGTGCATGACACAGACGATAGTTACCATGTTGAGTGCATTGCGCAGAGATGGTGGAAATGGTGCGCCTCACTCGAACAATGACATGTGCAATGGTTGCAGTCAGACAGGGCATTATATCCCTGAATGCGCTTCAATTGAGTGCCTTATTAGCGAAGGAAAGTGTAGGTGAAATACATAAGGGTGCATCATCCTCCCAGGTGGCACATTCATGCTGCATTCTATTCCAGGCAACTTCTTGGGTGAGTGCATCGAGGAATGGCATAAGCACAACCAGGGCAGATTGCCACTGGTCAATTTTCATCGAAAACCAATTCGCAGCTCATCTACAATATCATGTCTCGTCCAGCTCCAGCAGCACCTTTACAGTTGACATATGTTGCCGCTTCAGCACCTGCAGCAGATTATATGCAAGGTGCACCAAATATGCAACTAATGAAGGAAGAGCGCATCGATGTGCTCAAGCAGGAGTTGATGGCACTTCAGAAGAGGCAAGTCTTCGACAGTGTTGAAATTCTGCAGTGCCCACCATGCAATACATCCAATCAAGAGAGTGTGCATTCTACAACCACAGACATTGCACCTGCTGACAGTATTGAGTCACCAGCCTTGCAACCCACCATGAGCGCAACTGAGGTGCCTGACAAGATGCCCATACATCCTTATTCCAATATTCCTGAGGCGTGTTTTGTCCCCACAGCAGCAGATAAACCAGACACTCCAGTTAACACTTCCAAAGGCAAAGAGCCATCATATCGCACTGTCATTCCTATCCAGAATCTGCAGATTGTCAATGATGTATATGCACGTGCCATGAAGGCGCCCTCCATTATGGTTTCACATGAAGAGCTCCTTTCACTTTTGCCCGATCTCAGGCAGCGCCATAGAGAACAAGTTACTCCAAAGCACATTGCAGCTACCAGCACAGAAGTGGTAGCTACCAACCTTGCGAGCATTATGCCATTTGCACACTGTGAAGCGCATGTGCCTTTTGCAGAAAATAAAGTGCTTAATGTGACACCTCCAGTTAGTGTGGCAATCACAGTGCCTCTTCCTATCATTTTGCAAAATCCATTTGAACAGTACCTCACCCATCTCCAACCAGGCGAAATTAAGAATCCCAATGTTTTAAAGGTTGCAAAAGAGTTGCATGCGCTTTGCTCCATTGATTTATTAATTGACAACCAAGAATACTTTGAAGCTATTTTAGATCTGGGTTCAGAAATTATTGCAATGTCAGAAGTGGTCTGCCATCATCTTGGACTTCAGTACGACCCATGCACATTCATTTATACATGCAATCGGCCAACGGAGAGGTGAATGAATGCTTGGGCTTGCATGCAACATTTCCATGTGCATTGGAGATATCATTGTCTATGTGCAAGTTCATGTTATCCATTCACCTGCTTATGATATTTTGTTAGGGTGCCCCTTCGACGTGTTAATGCACTCCATTGTGCGCAATTTTGCGGACGAAGCGCAAACAATTACTATCTGCAATCCGAACACAGGCACGAAGAGAGAAGACAAGAGATTTTGAATGTGATAAGTGTGGTTTTATGTTTCAATGATATATTGAAGCAATAGAACAAAAACTTTTACTATACTAGGACAATGTACATTTCATTTATTATTGTTTCTCATTTGTTTTATGTTTTACAATACCTTTATTTGCTGTGCATACTGCCTCATGTTTTCACATGTTATTGTTTCCTTTTTAGTACTATTCCTTCAAATTGTATATAGACTTGTATTAGTTACTTAAAAGACAAGAAGCAACAGGAAACATAGATGAAGTTACCCTCTCTATTATTGTTTGATTTAAAAGCCATTCTCTTAAGTCTTATCTTTGCATCATATCTTGAAGTTCTGCAAAATATTGTGAACTTCTTTGAACTCTTGTATTTGCTCCTTGACTTATTGCCTATTGCCTATCATTTTTTAAAAATACATCCAATTTGCTATATCCATTTTTTGATATACTTCAACACCAGTATGACTCTTTCAAAACTTCTCAAACTACTTCAAACCTCTTTGAACCTCTCCAAACCTCTTTTGAACATCTTCAAACCATTTTGAACCTTTTTCGAATATCTTTGTATGCCATTAAAAACTATTCGCAACACTCCTTGTCATTCCACATCTCTCACTACAACCCTTGGGTATCAGCAGTGATATTTAGTACCAACTCGCACCCTTCCTCTAGCCTGTGTTATACTTGTCAAGCCTTTTAACAGGTTTTTGTTAGGTTTCCAGGTTGTATATTATTATTTTGGAGCCCACTGCAAGGGGTTTCTAAATTATTTTATCATTGAACCTCCACTCCTTTCTACTGCTCATTTTACCTAAAGGGGGCTCAATGATTTCAGTTTTGCATCAAACTTGTTTTGCCTCCAATGCTCCCAAACAACCAGGAGATCTTGATATAGTATCTTGACCATCAATAATATCATTTCACATTCTTTTGCCTTTCATGCCTACAACTTTGCTACCATCTTCGACCTTGAAAACATATGAAACATGACACTGCACGAATTTCGACCTCATGACCTCCAAAATCCACCTCAAACATGTCGACATCCTTTATGCCAGCTCCCAGTCATTCTACATCTCCAAAATTCAATTCAAGATGACCTAGAGAACTCCAAAAATACTTTGAAGAGCTTGAATATCTGTTTGTGACTTGCAGTATTACAGATCATGACCTAAAGAAGAGACATACTTGCAGATACATCAACATCGATTCTTACGATCTCTGGAAATCGCTTCCAAAGTACCAGCCCAGTGATAGGTCCACTGTGCATGCTAAGGTCTGGAGAAGGATTTAACCATATCAAGACATTATGACACACACTCCGAATCACTACAAAAACCACAAAATCAATGTTGAATTCTTTTCGAACTATTTTGCACTATTTCGGATGACTTCGAGACATTTTGAATGCTTTTGAACTATTTCATGACACTTTGAATGACTTTGCAGCATTTCGAATGACATTGGCTGCCGTATAGCTGTCTTGAAACACTTTTGATACATGCTGCACATCCGGAACAAACCATTTAGTCATATATCGAGCACTACCAGACACAAGGAGAAACTACGAGAGACTTGGAATATGATAAGTGTGGTTTTATGTTTCATTGATATATTAAAGCAATAGAACAAGAACTCTTACCATACTGGGACAATGTATGTTTCACTTATTATCATTTTTCATTTGTTTTATGTTTTATAATACCTTTATTGCTGTGCATATCGCCTCATGTTTTCCACATGTTCTTGTTTCCTTTTTAGTAATATCTCTTCAAATTGTATATAAACTTGTATTAGTTACTTAGAATCAAAAAAGAAGACCAATGGAGAACAGAGCATAAGTTACCCTCTCACTCATCATTAGATTTAAGAGCCATTCTCTTGAGTCTTATCTTCATATCATATCTCCAAGTTTTGTGAAATATTGTGAACTTCTTTGAAACTATCGTATTCACTCCTCGTTTTATTGCCCATCGCTTATCGCCATTTGAAAAACACTTCACATTCACTAAACTCATTCCTCGATATATCTTGAACCTCTTCGAACTTATTTGAACTATTTTGTGCATCTTCAAACTTATTCGAACTATTTCGCATGTCTTCAAACCTATTTCAAACTTTTTTAAACATCTTTGTATGCTTTTACAGACTATTCGCACCATCTCTCATCAATTTGCCTCACTAAAAACAATATTTGGAAATCAGCAGTGATATTTAATACCAACTTGCACCCTTTTTCTGACTCGTGTTATACCATCCAAAGCCATTTAGTAGATTTTGTTTGGGTTTCCAGGTTGAGTATCATCACCAGCACCTCATTTAATGAATTTTGCATTGCAGGATTCAAGTTCTATCCCAAAATAGAAGACAAATATAAATACAGCATTTCAGACATGGATACACTCATTGGTGAACAGCTTCACACTAGTATTTTTGATGCAAATGATTTAGGAACTTATTACAGGTCATTCTACGAGGTCACGAGCTTCCTTTGGTTGAAACATAGACTTCAGAGGCCAAACAGAGTCGAGCTTTTGTTTGAGGCTTTCAAACAGACTTACAGACTAGAATTGCAGATCGCCTCAAAGTGAAGTTCCCTGATCATTATCCTGATGACCCATACATGCTGAATGACATCCACAATGCTGTGCAATTTGTTATAGCATTCTCAAACTCGTATTCCATTTCCCAGCAATCAATTTCGACCTCAGATTCATTGCAGTCTAGCACATTGATTGACTTCGAAGATGCTTTGCACATTTTCAAACAGTTCACATCCAACCTCACATTGGTTCTTGCAGCTTTGAATTCGACTGAATCAGCCCCCAGAATTTCTGCTTCAACCTTGTTCCTCACCAATATGGCACCTCTGACTACATCAAACCAAGTGCCTGATGGTATACCACACAGCTTGAACAATTCAGATGACTTAGAAGTTCATATCACTGATAGGTCCATTTCATGCTCTAAGGTCTGGAGAATGCTTTTAATCATATCGAGACACTATGACAGATGCTACAAACCACTATGAATGCCACAAAATTGATTTTGGACACTTTCAAACTATTTCAAACTTTTGAACAACTTTGCATGATTTTGAACGACTTTGAACAATTTTGAACCATTTTGTGACACTTTGAACACTTTGAAATTACTTTGCATTACTTTGAATGATGTCAGGCATCATATACCTATCCTAAAACCCTTTCGATACATGCTGCACAACTGGAATGAGCCATTTAGTCACAAATTGAGCACTACCAGACACAAGAAGAGACGACAAGAGATTTAGGATGTGATAATAGTGCTTAGAGGTTTTAATGATATATTGAAGCAAAAGATAAGTACCTTTACTATATTGGGACACTATACATTTTAATTATTTATTATTTCTCATTTGTTTTATGATCTACAAAGTCCTCATTGTTGTATATATTGCCTCATGTTTTCCACATGTTATTACTTCCTTTTTAGTATACTATCTCTTCAAATTGTATATAGACTTGTATTAGTTACTTAGAGAAGAAGAGAATAAGTTACCCTCTCCACTATTGTCAGATTTAAGAGCAGTTCTCTTGAGTCTTAGCTCACATTGTATCTCTAAGTTCTACAAAATATTGTGAACTTCTTTGAACTATTATATTGACTCCTCGTTTGATTGCAAATTTCCTATCGCCTCTCAACAAACACTTTTGTTATATTCACTGCTCAACAGACCTCAACATTAGTCCAATATCTTGGAACCTCCTTGAACTCACTTCAAGCAACTTTGAACCCCTTTGAACCTTTTTTGAACTATTCCACACATCTTTGAACTTATTTCAAACTCTTTCGAACCTCTTCGTATGCCTCTAAAGTTTATTCGCTACATGCCTTGTCATTTTGCATCACTCACTACAACCTTTGGATATCAGTGGTGATATTTAGTATCGACTCACACCCTTCCTCTAGCCTGTGTTATACTTCCTAAGCTTTTTAACAGGTTTTTGTTAGGTTTCCAGGTTGAGTATTATCATCGTGGCCCTCGAACAGGAACTAGCCCTCAAAAAACAGCTTGCACTTGAATGAAAAAATATCACACTTCAAAATCATTATGTCACACCTCCTGGTCCTCCTCACATAGTTCCAACCTCATCTCCCACATCCATGCCAGTCTCATCGTCTTCACCTTTAGTAGTTCCAGCCTAGTCCATATTAATAGTCACACCTTCGTTGATACGGCTCCCTATTGCCCTGCGTGCATACTATGGCATTGATGATATGGCTCCCTATCACCCTGCGTGCATACTACGGCATTTTTTGCGATTGTGTGCACCTCTTAGATGGCTTCCACACACTTTGTGCAGTGCGCTTCCATGCGCTTTTGTGTGCCTTTGACTGTTTAGGTGCGCCTTTGTGCGCCTCTTGCATTTCTACTGCGCTTTTGTTTCCCCATAGCCGCCAATCATTGTGCACCCTAAATGCACCTCATTGCGCTTCAAGCCGCCTCCATGCGCCCCCCCCACGCTCCTTATCTGCCTTCTACATTTATTGCGCACTCGATGCGCCTTTGCGCACTCCTTTTACACTTTACCTGCAACTCACATTCCCTGCTGCGCACTCTTTGCACAATCTCTATCACACACAACAATCCACTGCACTGGTGCACTGCACATCGCAGCTCCCATCTTACTGGCACATTTACTTGAGGCATACCATGATTCCGGCATGAGCAAACTGTGCATTCTTACATAACTGGGCTGCTTTGCACCTATTTGGCATTGGACTGTGCGCACTTGGGCGCTTTCACGTAACCCAGGCGCTTTGGCAGTATTTGGTCTCGCACAGCATCCCCTTTTAGTTCTTCCACATTTCCAATCGGCATCGCCTTATCTGGTAACTGGCACAGGTTGATCATGCTATTATTACTAAGGCGCAGCATGCGACATATAACACCAAAGCGGATTAATTGGGAAGAGCACATGAGACTTAGCGCGCACCAATAATAGTGCATCGCACCGGAACAGTTGGATATTGAGCTATAGGTGCGCAAATCTTATTGGCTGAGGCAGCAGCATAGTGCAGTCAGGTTTAGATGGGCGGATGGACACGCTTGTGGGTAGCGCATGGCGCTTCCTATTTTTATACTTTATTTCACCATTTTATCACATAAGCCATTTGTACATAGTAGTGGACAGATAGAGAATCCACAGGATCTTTCCCCCCCCTCATAGTTCATAGCTCAGTCAGCGTCGCACATAGTCTGTGCACCAGCGTCCAGTCCGTGCGCCTTCGTAGTGCGCCCTTCATATAGCCGCATTTGCATTATCGTTTGCATCCCCTCATCGTATTGTTGCATTTCGTCCCTTGCGTTGCATTCTTCGTCCTTGTCTGTGCACTATCGTAGTGCGCACTTTGTATAGCCGCATTTGCACACCATTTGCGCACCTTTTTGCATAGCCGCGTTTTGTGCACCATCTGCACCTTTTTCTGCTCCTTGCGCTTTCACTCTGTTTGCACCCCCAGACCGTGCACCACCTTCACAGTACATCCCAGTGTCGTCTTTGTCCTGTTACACCTCCCGCCTTCATCATCCTCATCGTTGCGCACTTTTGCGCTCTCGTTGCGCATTTTTCTGCACTGCGCGTTTTTGCCTCTTTGCGTTGCACACTTTTCCACCACTGCGCATATCTCCCCTTTCGTGTACACTACTAGTGCGCACACTGAAAATCGCTGTACCAGCCTCTCTATAGTCTCCGCGCCCTGAAGGACGATCCGAGGCCCTCTAAGCGAACTCCCCTCTCACCCCGAGCACACCTGCAGTTGTAGGTTAAGTGTTCACCCCTTCTGTTGAGACTCTGCACTGAGTACCAACTGAACTCATCATTTTCTGGAGCCCACCGCGAGGGGTTTCTGTTTATCAGACCATATTTTAGACCTCCATCGGCTCGCCCTTCGCTTCAACATTAACCACCTTCACACTCTCCATTCCGAGCTGCTAGCAACTGCGCTCCAGCTTGGGGAAATACCAGTATTTGAATCACTCTTCCTAAACAACACGCATCACTCGTCCGCACTGTCTTTACCTCCACCTTCACCTGAATCATCCCTACCTACCCTAACTCCGTCCGCATCACCGCATTTTTCCCCACCTTTGAATTTCGCTGCGCTTTTACCAGATCTTAACTCTACACACCTTATTCCACCTACCATGGCTACCATGCACATGCCATCTGCATCTAACCAAAATGCGCCGCGCTTCGACCCTGCAAAACCATGCGAACTCCAGAAGTACTTTGAGGAGCTTGCGCAACTCCTCCGTGATTGTAATGTCACTGACGAGACCGATAAGAAGTTCCACACAGTGCGCTATTTGGACAGCGACACTGCAGACACTTGGAAACTGCTACCAGAGTATAGCGCGACGCACAACTATGGTGCATTCAAAGACGCTGTCCTAAAGCTTTATCCTGGCTCTAGGGATGGCAGTAAATGGAGTATTAGCAACCTGGACAAGCTTATTGGTGAGACCGCATGCATTGGCCTCATAACTGCAGAAGAAATCGCACACTATTATCGCGCATTTTTCAACATTAGTGAATACTTAGTTGAACAAGGCATATTGGCGCGCTATGACCAAAGCCGCATGTTCATTAGGGTGTTTCAACCAGACCAGCTAGAGTGCATTTTGAGCCGCCTTGCGATTGCGGTACCAAATCAGCCTGCAAATGTGTTATACTCATTAGATGCAATATGCGATGCGATCGACTTTATCTTTGAAGGCCCAGCACGCTATTTCCAGCCACTTACTGGGCTCACAGCGCAAAACCCTGATATGTATGTGCCCTACTCAGCACCCAGCGCACCCATTTCCCAGCCACAACCTAGTGCACCCGCAGTCAAAGCAGAAGACATTTCAGTCTTATTCGAGTGCATGACACAGACAATAGTTACTGCGTTGAGCGCATCACGCAGAGATGGCGGAAATGGTGCGCCTCGCTCGAACAATGACAAGTGCAATGGTTGCGGTCAGACAGGGCACTATATCCCTGAGTGCGCTTCAATTGAGCGCCTTATTAGTGAAGGAAAGTGTAGGCGAAATGCGGAAGGGCGCATCGTACTCCCAGGTGGTGCATTCATGCCGCGTTCTATTCCAGGCAATTTCCTAGGCGAGCGCATCGAGGAATGGCATAAGCGCAACCCAGGGCAGATTGCCACGGGTCGACTTTCATCTAATACCAATTTGCAGCTCATCTACAATATAGCGCCCCGTCCAGCTCCAGCTGCACCTCTACAGTCGATGTACGTTGCCGCTTCAGCTCCTGCAGCAGATTATATGCAAAGCGCACCAAATGCGCAACTAACGAAGGAAGAGCGCATTGATGCGCTCGAGAGGGAGTTGATGGCGCTTTGCAAGAGGCAAGTCTTCGACGGCATTGAAATTCTGCAGCGCGCACTGCGCAATACATCCAATCAAGAGGGTGTGCATTCTACAACCACAGACATGGCACCCACTGACAGTATTGAGTCCCCAGCTTCGCAATCCACTGTGAGCGCAACTGATGCGCCCGACGAGACACCCATACATCCCTATTCCAACATTCCTGAGGCGCGTTTTGCGCCCGCAGCAGCAGATAAACCAGACATACCAGCTAACTCTTCCAAAGGCAAAGAGCCATCATACCGCACTGTCATTCCCATCCAGAACCCGCAGATTGTCGACGACGTATATGCGCGCACCATGAAGGCGCCCTCTGTTATGGTTTCGCATGAAGAGCTTCTATCCCTTTCGCCCGATCTCAGGCAGCGCCATAGAGAACAAGTCACCCCAAAGCGCATTGCAGCTACCAGTGCGGAAGTGGTAGCTACAAACCTTGCGAGCGTTATGCCATTTGCGCACTGCGAAGCGCACGCACCTTTTGCAGGAGATAAAATGCTTAATGCGACACCTCCAGGTAGCGCGGCAATTGCAGGGCCGCTTCCTATTGTTTTGCAGGATCCATTTGAACAGTACCTTACCCATCTCCAGCCAGGCAAAATTGAAAACCCCGATGTTTTGAAGGTCGCTAAAGAGTCGCTCCATTGATTTATTGATCGACAACCAAGAGTACTTTGAAGCTATCTTAGATCCAGGTTCACAAATTATCGCAATGTCAGAAGTGGTCTGCCATCGTCTTGGGCTTCAGTACGACCTGCGCATTCGTTTATACATGCAATCAGCCAATGGAGAGGTAGATGAGTCGCTTGGGCTTGCGTGCAACATTTCTGTGTGCATTGGGGATATCATTGTCTATGTGCAAGTTCACGTTATCCGTTCACCTGCTTACAATATTCTGTTAGGGCACCCCTTCGACGTGCTAACGCGCTCCATCGTGCGCAACTTTGCGGACGAAGTGCAAACAATTACAATCTGCGATCCGAATACCGGCACCATCTCCACCATTCCAACAAAGCCTAGGGGGAAGCTGCGCCACTTCTTACCAGCTCCAGCAACACTGCACTTTGCTATTCAGCATAACCTGCAAAGAAATTTTTGCCAGGCTTCGAGGAATTGATCCCAGACCAAGGAGAAGCCGCCACTATCATAACATTTGACTCTGATACCCAATCTTGTGACGTTTCCGCATTTGCGCTTATTCCATTTTCCGCTTCCATTCCTTCCACCTCTATTATCTCTCAACTCTACCTATCCCAGTGTACCAACAGTCATGCGCAGGCGCTCTTAAATTCGATCGACCCTGTGGCACTTATTCCTGCCGCGTTTCCGAAAAGCGCACATGCGCGTGCAACTTTTATTGATTTAGCGGTGCGCGCACCGCAAAAGGGCGTAGTGACCAAGAAGAAGTATAAACCGGTTGCTAGAAAAGTCAAGCCAGTTATTGCGCCCATCCCAAATGAATTCCGCATCGAGCGCAACATTATAGGCGATCCGCTAGCGGTGCTTCCTGTGCTTTTACCAAATCCGCCACCATTTACCCTGACTGGGCACTATACTGAAGAGCGCATGCAAGCGCTCCAGGAGCGCCACACCAATTTCCTATTACCAGAGGAGATGAAGGTTTTACACCACTTGATGTCTTTGCAGAATGAAGCCTTTGCATGGAGCGATGAGGAGCGTGGTAGCTTTCTTTCCCCCAGTAGAAATCCCAGTTATTCCGCACACTCCTTGGATAGAGCGCAACATCCCCATTCCACCAGGCATATACGACGAAGTTTGCGCCATTATCCGGAAGAAGATAGACTCAGGTGTTTATGAGCACTCAAATTCGGCATATAGATCGTGCTGGTTCTGCACACTCAAGAAAGATGGAAAAGCACTGCACATCATACATAGCCTCGAACCGCTTAATCGCGTTACCATTAAACACTCCGGCGTCACCCCTATACCTGAGCACCTTGCAGAGCAATTTGCGGGGCGCGCATGCGGCGCTGTCCTTGATCTATATGTGGGATACGACGAGCGCTTAATCAAAGAATCATCGTGTGACCTTACAACATTCCAGACGCCATATGGCGCAATGTGCCTCGTTACATTGCCAATGGGTTGGACAAACTCAGTACCAATCTTCCATGATGATGTGTGCTATATTCTGCAGCCAGAGATACCAGATTACACCATTCCCTATATTGATGATGTTCCAGTCAAGGGGCCTTCGAAGCGCTACATTTTACCGGATGGCTCGTGTGAAGCGCTCACTGCGAACCCTGGCATAAGGCGCTTTGTGTGGGAGCACTTTCAGAATGTGAACCGCATTGTGCAGCGCATGAAATATAGCGGCGGCACTTTCTCTGGGACGAAATCCACATTGTGCACTGAAAACTTTGTCATTCTTGGCCATTATTGCACCCCAGAAGGTAGAAAACCCGAACGCGGCAAGGTAGATGTTATCCGCAATTGGGGCGCATGCCACATGCTGTCAGAAGTGCGCGCATTCTTGGGAACAGTCAGTTTAATGCGCATTTATATCCGCAATTATGCACACCACGTTAACGCGCTCACAAGGCTTACACGCAAGGACGCTCCATTTGAATGGGGTCCAGAGCAGATAGCGGCGCAAAATGACATCAAGCAAGCAGTGCTAGAGTGTCCTGCACTACAACCGATCGATTATTCCTCAGAACTCCCTGTTATCCTTGCAGTCGACTCTTCCCAGATAGCGGTCAGCTTTTACCTTTGCCAGCAAAAGAGCGCAGATGCAAAAACATGCATTTACAACCGGTTCAGCTCAATTACACTCAACGACAGAGAAGCGTGCTTTTCACAACCGAAGCTAGAGATCTATGGGCTTTACCGCGCGCTGCGCAATTTGCACCTTTATATTATAGGTGTGCGCAACTTAATTGTGGAGACTGACGCGCACTATATCAAGGGCATGCTACAAAACCCCGATATCCAACCATCCGCTAGCATTAACCGGTGGATTGTCTCAATCCTTACATTCCACTTTACACTCGTGCATGTTAGGGGAGCGGTGCATGGTCCAGATGGGCTTTCGCGTCGGCCGAAGCAGCCAGAGGACTTAGAGGGAGAAGAGGATGAAGAGTTTGAGGACAGGATTGATGCGCTACATGGATTTATGCATGCGATACATCCCATTTCACAGTCTTTGGATGCGCAAGCACTTGCACTGACACAGCCAGAGCCAAACAAAAATGTGCAAAATGCGTGCAATAGTGCGCTTATTTACGACGATGACTATAGCCAAGTTCCAAGGAGTGCAACAGCAGATGCAGAGGATGAGAAGTTAGATTTGGTGTGGATTTGGATGGATACCCTAACGCGCCCTAGCGACTTCACAGATTCCGAGTACAGCGCGCTCGTGCGCTATGCGAGCGCGTTTTTCAAAGACAAGACGCGCCTATGGAAGTGCAATGCGCATGGTGCTCACCAGCTTGTTATTTGGCAGTCTAGAGGCTTACCGATATTGCGCGCCATCCATGACAACATTGGACACAAGCGCTTTTACGCGACATGCTCTGCATTGCTCGAGCGCTTTTGGTGGCTGCATGTTATGGACAACATTGTTTGGTTCGTGCGCACTTGTCATATTTGCCAGATCCAGCAAACACAGAAGGTTCTAATACCACCAGTCGTCGCAATGCCTGCGCTCCTGTTCAGTAAAGTTTATATTGATATGATGCACTTACCAGTATCAGCAGGGCGGCGCTATATCGTCCAAGGGCGTTGCTCACTTGCGACTTGGCCAGAATTCCGCGGGCTCCCTAAAGAAAATGTGAGTGCACTTGGTGATTGGATGTTCCAAGACCTCATCTGCAGATGGGGTGCATTGTGCGAGATAGTCACTGATAATGGCAAGCCATTCATCAAAGCGCTAGCCTATCTCAGTAAGCGCTACCATATCAATCACATCCGCATATCTGGCTATAATTCGCGCGCTAATGGAATTGTTGAGCATGCACATTTTGACTTGCGTCAAGCACTTATCAAAGCAGCAGATGGAGTAGAATCAAAGTGGTTCAGTGCACTGTACTCAGTCTTTTGGGCAGAGCGCATCACAGTTCGGAAGCGCCTCGGTGTTTTGCCATACTTCATTGTTACAGGCATGCAGCCTCTAATCCCTCTCGATATCATTGAAGCGACATACCTTAACCCACCCCCAGATTCTATACTCTCCACGACAGACTTGATCGCACGGCGCACGCGCGCATTACAAAAGTGTCCAGCAGACTTAGCGCGCATCCATTCCTGCGTCTATGCAGAGAGGTGCAAAGCGGTGCTCCGTTTCGAGAAAGCGCACTCAAAAACCATCTGCAGTTTCGACTTCCAGCACGGCGACTTAGTCCTTATGCGCAACACGGCAATCAAAAAGAGCCTTAACCGCAAAATGCATGCACGTTATCTCGGTCCTCTAGTTATAGTGTCACACAATCAGGGTGGCGCATACATAGTTTGCAAGCTCAACGGGACGGTATTTGACAGGCCAGTAGCCGCGTTCTGCCTACTGCCATACCACACGTGCAAGTCCATTGCGCTTCCTGACATAGCGCTCGATATCACCACAACGCGGTTAAGAGAGATGGAAGAGTCCATAGTACTGGACACGGAAGACGAAGAAGCAGTTGACGAGGAAGAAGCGCAAGGAGATAGCGCTGAGGAAGAAGAAAGCGCCAATGAGGCGTGCAACTAGCGCTCCGTGCGCACCACTATGGATACTTCACCATTTTATACGTACGCTTTGCTTTCTTTCATTTGTTTTTATGTTACCTTTTCCTATTCGTGAAGTCGCATCTGGACGCGTTCCGTGATTGTGCAACCCATGGGTTTTACCGGCCGTGATGATCTACTGAGCCTTTCCCATTTTTTTTAGACTTTGTGATATCGCGTGCGCTTCATTTTATCTCTTACTTTTTTATCGATGGACATGGTCAATATCTCAGTTGGGAGGAGGAAAGTGATGGTTGGACAATTTTTCCGCACCCCTTTGCATTTGCGCATCTTTGCATGGTGCGCGCTTTTTGTGCGCTTGATGCTTCTTGCTCGAACATTGCTTATATTATCTCTTTTCTCTCGCACATATTATTTGGGCTTACAAATTTCGTTTTATGGCACCATGGAAGTGCGCGCGCAGGTTGGCGCAAAGTGCGCACATTCGCGCGCGTGCGCACACTTCACTGCTTCAGAGCGCACCATGCGTATCACAGGTGCAACAAAGAGATTGATTAACATACTATCTAAAACTTATACCATTGTGCAGCTATTCAATGGACTCCAGGAACTCCAGGCACTCCGTGGCTGCACCCAGTTTCGCCTTTGCGTCCGCCTCCGCTTGCTCCGCACTGCGCAACCGGCTCTTAGCGACCTCTAACTCGATGAGCGACCTTTGGACATCTTCTTGAAGGTGATCGTGCGTGGCACCCAAGACTGCAACCACCGAGTGGCATTGCGCTAAGTCGAGTGCCTCAACATCTTGACCTTGATAAACTGCATCCCCCAAGGTGTTTCCCAATCTGGTTTGGCGCGAGGATTGCGTGTGCACACTTGCCTGGCAAACGGTAAGGCAGCACAGCCTTGGGCGCATTTGCGACGGTGGAGGGGGCATGTTTTCGACTTTGCGGTGCTTGGATGTGCGCTCTTTCGAGGGGCTGATGAGCCCCACATCGCTCTCATTGCCCTTGTCAATTTGCGATGTGCCTTTGGAAAGTTTAGCACAGCATGGAAGGAGGATGAGAAAAAGACAGACCAGAGCGCCCAGTAGCCGCTTTCCTGCCTCTAGGAGTTGCACGCAGCTGTGCGAGGGTGTGCTTCATCCATTCGCACTTTCTCTTACCCTTTGCGCATGGGGCGCACCGTTTTCCATTGACAGAGGTGCACCTAGCTGGTTGGCCCATGTGGCAGCAGTTATCACACTAGCGTAGAGAAAGGGAATGGTTTAGTGAGTTTGAAGCATATCCAAAGAAACTTACTGGTCTGCTATTAGTGTTGGAGGTGGCGCCAACCGCACTCAGCGGTGGCACTTCGACATACGCGTGTTGCCGCGTTGCGCGCACCGGGCACGCACTTGCGCCTTCGTCCACACTGGCGCTCTCATCGCTATGCTCGTTCTCCCCCTTGCTCGTCACCCCACTCTCCCAAGACTCCCCAGTTCCTTTGCCCACAACCTCAGCATCGGTAGTGGCAGAAAGTGCGCGCAAAGAGCGCACCAGTGCGACACGTGCCTTTTCGTCCTCCTGCACCTCGGCGGTATCTATATCGCTCGCCTCGTCAATGGCTCTGAACTCACCTTCCAGCCGCTCCAAGTTAACCTCTGGCACCTGCAATTCAGCGGTCAAGAGTGCGCGGTGCGCCTTGCATACTTCGGTGCGCTCCGCGTGCACTTCCAGCTGCTCCACCAGCTCGTGCGCCCTACGCTCAAATTCCTCAGACCTCTCTTTCTCCTCAATCATCTTATGCATATCGGGCATCAGCTCTTCGCCCCAAGCAAGCCACTCCTCCACCATGATTCCGCTGAATGCGCTACGCACCTTTGTGAGGAGCGCGTCAAGTTCTGCGTCATCTTGGACAGAGTCCGCACGGCTTTTATACATGTTCTACATGCCCCGACCCTTAGCAACCTGCGCTAGTTATAGAAACACAAAAAGCGCACCAGTTTACTACAAAACCCTTCACCCCAAGCTTGCATCGTCGTCTGCTCACTCCCAGCAGCAGGGAGGGTCTCATTGAGGGCCAGGATCGTTTGTCTGAGGGCTAAGGTAAATGCTGAAGCCATCGGATTGGGTAGAGATGGGTTGTGGAAAGAGTTATAGAGGATAGATGGTGGTCAGAGGTGGATAAGGAGAGGATGGCCGCTTATGTGAGCAAAGAAAATTTTGCACTGACCAATCGCATGCTGCCTGAGGACAGTCAGTACTTCAGTTGGGAGGAGATGATACGGCTCCCTATCGCCCTGTGCGCATACTACGGCATTGATGATACGGCTCCCTATCGCCCTGCACGCATACTACGGCATTTTTTGCGATTGTGTGCACCTCTTAGATGGCTTCCGCACACTTTGTGCAGCGCGCTTCCATGCGCTTTTGCGCGCCTTTGACCGTTTAGGTGTGCCTTTGTGTGCCTCTTGCATTTCTACTGTGCTTTTGTTTCCCCATAGCCACCAATCATTGTGCACCCTAAATGTGCCTCATTGCGCTTCAAGCCACCTCCATGTGCCCCCCCCATGCTCCTTATCTGCCTTCTACATTTATTGCACGCTCGATGCGCCTTTGCGCACTCCTTTTACACTTTACCTGCAACTCACATTCCCTGCTGCGCACTCTTTGCACAATCTCTATTACACACAACAATCCACTGCACTGGTGCACTGCGCATCGCAGCTCCCATCTTACTGGCACATTTACTTGAGGCATACCACGATTCCGGCACGAGCGAACTGCGCATTCTTACATAACTGGGCCGCTTTGCACCTATTTGGCATTGGACTGTGCGCACTTGGGCGCTTTCACGTAACCCAGGCGCTTTGGCAGTATTTGGTCTCGCACAGCATCCCCTTTTAGTTCTTCCACATTTCCAATCGGCATTGCCTTATCTGGTAACCAGCACAGGTCGATCACACCATTATTACTAAGGCGCAGCACGTGACATATAACACCAAAGTGGATTAATTGGGAAGAGCGCATGAGACTTAGCGCACACCAATAATAGCGCATCGCACCGGAACAGTTGGATATTGAGCTATAGGTGTGCAAATCTTATTGGCTGAGGCAGCGGCATAGTGCGGTCAGGTTTAGATGGGCAGATGGATGCGCTTGTGGGTAGCGCATGGCGCTTCCTATTTTTATACTTTATTTCACCATTTTATCACATAAGCCATTTGTACATAGTAGTGGACAGATAGAGAATCCACAGGATCTTTCCCCCCCCTCATAGTTCATAGCTCAGTCAGCGTCGCACATAGTCTGTGCACCAGCGTCCAGTCCGTGTGCCTTCGTAGTGCACCCTTCATATAGCCGCATTTGCATTATCGTTTGCGTCCCCTCATCATATTGTTGCATTTCGTCCCTTGCGTTGCATCCTTCGTCCTTGTCTGTGCACTATCGTAGTGCGCGCTTTGTATAGCCGTGTTTGCGCACCATTTGTGCACCTTTTTGCATAGCCGCTGATGCGGCTCCCTATCGCCCTGCGCGCATACTACAGCATTTTTTGCGATTGTGTGCACCTCCTAGATGGCTTCCGCACACTTTGCGCAGCGCGCTTTTGCGTGCCTTTGACCGTTTAGGTGTGCCTTTGTGCGCGTTTTGCATTTCTACTGCGCTTTTGTTTCCCCATAGCCGCCAATCATTGTGCGCCCTAAATGCGCCTCATTGCGCTTCAAGCCGCCTCCATGCGCCCCCCCTCCCCACGCTCTTTATCTGCCTTCTATATTTATTGCGCGCTCGATGCGCCTTTGTGCACTCCTTTTACACTTTACCTGCAACTCACATTCCCTGCTGTGCACTCTTTGCACAATCTCTATCACACACAACAATCCACTGCACCGGTGCACGGCGCATCGCAGCTCCCATCTTACTGGCACATTTACTTGAGGCACACCACGATTCCGGCACGAGCGAACTGCGCATTCTTACATAACTGGGCTGCTTTGCGCCTATTTGGCATTGGACTGTGCGCACTTGGGCGCTTTCATGTAATCCAGGCGCTTTGGCAGTATTTGGCCTCGCACAGCATCCCCTTTTAGTTCTTCCACATTTCCAATCGGCATCGCCTTATCTGGTAACTGGCACAGGTCGATCACGCCATTATTACTAAGGCGCAGCATGCGACATATAACACCAAAGCGGATTAATTGGGAAGAGCACATGAGACTTAGCGCGCACCAATAATAGTGCATCGCACCGGAACAGTTGGATATTGAGCTATAGGTGCGCAAATCTTATTGGCTGAGGCAGCGGCATAGTGCGGTCAGGTTTAGATGGGCGAATGGATGCGCTTGTGGGTAGCGCATGGCGCTTCCTATTTTTATACTTTATTTCACCATTTTATCACATAAGCCATTTGTACATAGTAGCAGACAGATAGAGAATCCAGAGGATCTTTCCCTCCCCCCCTCATAGTTCATAGCTCAGTCAGCGTCGCACATAGTCTGTGCACCAGCGTCCAGTCCATGCACCTTCGTAGTGCGCCCTTCATATAGCCGTGTTTGCGTTATCGTTTGCGTCCCCTCATCGTATTGTTGCGTTTTGTCCCTTGCGTTGCGTCCTTCATCCTTGTCTGTGCACTATCGTAGTGCACCCTTCGTATAGCCGTGTTTGCGCACCATTTGCGCACCATTTTGCATAGCCGCATTTTGTGCACCGTCTGCGCCTTTTTCCGCTCCTTGCGCTTTCACTCTGTTTGCACCCCCAGACTGTGCACCACCTTCACAGTACATCCCAGTGTCGTCTTTGTCCTGTTACACCTCCTGCCTTCATCATCCTCATCGTTGCGTACTTTTGCACTCTCATTGCGCGTTTTTCTGCACTGCGCGTTTTTGCCTCTTTGCGTTGCGCACTTTTCTGCCACTGTGCATATCTCCCCTTTCGTGTACACTACTAGTGCGCACACTGAAAATCGCTGTACCAGCCTCTCTATAGTCTCCGCGCCCTGAAGGACGATCCGAGGCCATCTAAGCGAACTCCCCCCCTCACCCCGAGCACGCCTGCAGTTGTAGGTTAAGTGTTCACCCCTTCTGTTGAGACTCTGCACTGAGTACCAACTGAACTCATCATCGTTACCTTCGAACTTGATCTTGCCTCCAATATCCTCATCGCATTCAACCCCATCATTACCTACTTTGACCTCGACTTGCCATTCACCACTTCCAATATTTTTGTTCTCGATCTCGTCACCTGCACAATCTTCTGTCTCACCATCTATTTCGATATCGCCTTTGCCTTCATCACCAGATTTATATTCACATTCACCCTCGAAGTCCAGTATAACGCTCAAAGTTCCATTCTCATTATATATCTACAGTCATCACCTCAAAATTTGTCTACCCCTCATCGCCAAAATTTCTATCACATCCATTTCCCACAAGTATTTCTCTGACCTCATTTTTGATCCCTCGAATTTACATTTGATTTTGATTTGACCAGTCACTCGACTTGATTATTATGATCATGGTTAGTATCATTGACATCAATCAAATTCACATATTTCATCTCTCTTTTTTTGCATTTCGACCTCATTCTATTTATCGAAAACATTTTACTATCCTCAACATTTTTCAAAATAATGTTGACAGCTTTTGCTTCTATTTTCCTATGCAGGCCTTTGCTCACCTCTACCTCGATACTTCTCAAAGAATACCATATGACCATTTTCTTTTCACTGAATCTTTTCGATATCAACCTCAAACACATCAAAAATTTTTGAACACCTTCAAACCCTGATGATAATACCTTCAAAGACTTTCAGGACTTTGAAAACAGATAACTATACCATTCCCTTATTTCTCCTATTTTTTTTTCACTTTTCTTATTGAGACCCAGAAAATTCCTTTGCAAAGTCAAAACATACAACAAAGTTTTGTTTTCTACCTACTACTCCTCCAACATCTCTTCGAATAGCTTTATTTGCCACCTGAGAACTTCCATCTCGACCTTCATCTCAGCCAATCTTGTTCCCAGAAATCGATGATGAATAGTGATCTTTTCATTAATGTCCTCCCTCTCCTCGAAACCCTGTGACTCTTTCACCTTCACCTTGCCTTTTTCCTTTGATAATTTCCTTCTCTCCTTTGATGGCTTCAAAGGCCCTACAACCAGTTTGATGCCCTCTACAGAGCCCACTATGCAAATTCACTGTACTACAAGATTTGAAAAAAATGTTAGTAATCATCTCGAAACACTTTTGAATAAAAATCATACCTTGTCTCAGGTGTGAATCCCATTTTTTGCCCCCAAATTTCTTTGCCTCACCTTTTCAAAGGCCTTGCCTCAACAGTCCTGCCCAGTAGCACCCCTGTGCTTTCTGGATGCATTTCAAACATTTTGTGGCACCCTTCTTGACAATACACCATGGCTGGGACTTGAAGCCAGCACATCGATCACACTACAAAACTTTTAGCACATCAAAAAACAATCGAATTTGAACCAAAAGACTTATGGGTCCTTCGAACTCGAGAAGTTCACTTGTTACAAACTTCACTCACTTTTCTGCCTCTACCCCCTTGACCTCCTCCTCTCCATCCTCCTCCTCTTCGACCTCTACCTCTAATGCTTTTTGCTTCAACACCTGCACCATGGGCAGCTCCTCTTTACCCTCACCTTTATCCTCATCTTTGACACCCTCCCCTCCCTCCATCCTCTCAATCGCTTTTGCCTCAGCCTCGAATGCTGCATTTTTCCACTGCAACTCCTCCTTTGACACCATCTTTGCACAAAATGCAGCAATAAAACAAGAACCTTTACTATACTGGAACAATGTACATTTCATTTATTATTGTTTCCCATTTGTTTTATGTTTTACAATACCTTTATTTGCTGTGCATACTGCCTCGTGTTTCCACATGTTATTGTTTCCTTTTTAGTACTATTCCTTTAAATTGTATATAGACTTGTATTAGTTACTTAAAAAACGAGAAGCAACAGGGAACATAAATGAAGTTACCCTCTCCATTATTGTTCAATTGAAAAGCCATTCTCTTAAGTCTTATCTTTGCATCGTATCTCAAAGTTCTGCAAAATATCATGAACTTCTTTGAACTCTCGTATTTGCTTCTTGACTTATCGCCTATTGCCTATCATCTTTTGAAAATACATCCAATTTGCTATATCCATTCTTTGATATACTTTGACACTAGTATGCCTCTTTCAAAACTTCTCAAACTACTTTGAACCTCTTTGAACCTCTCCAAACCTCTTTTGAACATCTTCAAACCCATTTCAAACCTTTTTCAAACATATTCATATGTCTTTAAAGACTATTTGCAACACTCCTTGTCATTCCACATCTCTCTCTACAACCCTTGGGTATCAGCAGTGATATTTAGTACTAACTTGCACCCTTCCTCTAGCCTGTGTTATACTTGTTAAGCCTTTTAACAGGTTTTTGTTAGGTTTCCAGGTCAGGTATTATCATCGGTAAAACATAGCACTTCGAAAGTCCCTTGACTGGAACATTGTCGATATATGGAACAGTGTAATCCAGTATCTCTGGCTGCAGAATATAGCACACATCATTGTGGAAGATTGGTACTGAGTTTGTCTAACCCATTGGCAATGTAATGAGGTGCATTGCACTATAAGGCATTTGGAATGTTGTAAGTTCACATGATGATTCTTTAATTAAGCACTCATCATATTCCACATATAGATCAAGAACAGTGCTGCATGTGCACTCCACAAATTGCTCTGCAAGGTGCTCAGGTGTAGGAGTGATGCCAGAGTGTTTAATGGTAACACAATTAAGCAGTTCGAGGCTATGTATGATACACAGCACTTTTCTGTCTTTCTTGAGCACGCAAAACCATTGCAATCTATATGCTGAATTTGAGCACTTATAAATGCCTGAGTCGATCTTCTTCCAACTAATAGCACAAACTTCTTTGTATATGCCTGGGGAAATGGGGATGTTGCACTCTATCCAAGGTGTGTGCAGAAAAATCAGGATTTATACTAAGGGAAAAAATGTGGTCCTGAAACTGCCACACTCCTCATCGCTCCATGTGAAGGCTTCATTCTGCAAAGACATCAAGTAGTGCAAAATCTTCATCTCTTCTGGTAGCACGAAATCAGTGTGGCACTTTTGGAGTGCTTGCATGCACCCTTTAGTATAGTGCCCAATCGGGGTAAATGGTGGTGGATTTGGTAAAAGCACAGGTAGCACCACTAGCAGATCACCTGCAAGCAGAACTCATTTGGGATGGACACAATGACTGGTTTGACCTTTCTAGCAATCAGTTTATACTTCTTCTTGGTTACTATGCCCTTTTGTGGCATGCACACTGCTAAATCGATAAATGTTGCACACACATGTGCACTTTTCAGAAATGTGGCCAGAATAAGTGCCATAGAGTCAATTGAATTTAAGAGTGCTTGCACATGACTGTTGGTACACTGGGATAAGTAGAGCCAAGAGATAATGGAGGTTGATGGAACAGAAGCAGAAAATGGAAGAAGCACAAACGTGGAAACATCACAAGATTGGGTATCAGAGTCAAATGTTATGATAGTAGTGGCTTCTCCTTGGTCTGCAATCAATTCCTCGAAGCCTGGCAAAAATTTCTTTGTGGATTATTCTGAATAGTAAAGTGCAGTCTTGCTGCAGCTGGTAAGAAGTGGCATTGATGATACTCGACCTGGAAACCTAGCAAAAACCTGTTAAAAGGCTTATGAACTATAACTCAGGCTAGAGGAAGGATGTGAGTTGGTACTAAATATCACTGCTGATACCCAAAAGTTGTAGTGAAGGGTGCAAAATGATGAGACATGTTACAAATAATCTTTAGGAGCATACAAAGATGTGCAAAGTAGTTTGAAATAGGTTCAAAGACGTGCAAAGTTGGTCAAATAAGGTTCGAAGAAGTTCAAAGAGGTTTGAAGTGAGTTCAAGGAAATTCAAAAATGTCAGGCCAATGTTGAGGTATGTCAAGGAATGATTATAATGAATGGGAAGTGTTTTTCAATGGCGATAGGCAATAGGTGACGAGTTGAGATCAAATACAATAGCTCAAAGAAGTTCACAATATTTTGCAGAACTTAGAGGTACAATGAGAGGCTAAGACTGAATAGAACTGCTCTTAAATCTAATGATAGTGGAGAGGGTAACTCTTCTCTGTTCCCCATTGCTTTTGCTTCTCTGCAGTTCTAAGTAAGTAATACAAGTCTATATACAAATTGAAGAGACAGTACTAAAAAGGGAAATAAAACATGTGTAAAACATGAGGCAATATATCCAACAATGAGGGCTTTGTAGATCATAAAACAAATGAGAAATGATAAATAATTGAAATGTACAGTGTCCTAATATAGTAAAAGTACTTATCTCTTTGCTTCAATATATTATTGAAACATTTAAATGCTATTATCGTGTCTTAAGTCTCTCATCGTCTCTCCTTGTGTCTGGTTGCACTCGATATGTGATGAAAAGGCTCATTCTGAATGTGCAGCATGTATCAAAAGGTTTCAAGACAGTTATGTGGCAGCTGACTTCATTCGAAGTGCTGCGAAGTCATTTGAAAGCATTCAAAATATTGTGAAGTCATTCAAAGTAGTGCAAAATAGTTCAAAAATGTTTGAAAAGTGTTCAAAGTCAATTTTGTGGCATTCATAGTGGTTCAGAGCATCTGTCATAATGTGTCAATACAATTGGAAATCTTCTCCAGACTTTAAAGCACATGATGGACCTATCATCGGTACCACAATCGCAAGGCAGCTCAAAATGCACTCAAGCTGGTCTGGTCAAAACACCCTAATGAACATGCAACTTTGGTTGTAGCGCACCAATATGCCTTGTGCAACTAAGTATTCTCTGATGTTGAAAAATGTGTGATAATAACACACAATTTTTTCTGTGGTTATGAGGCCAATGCATGTATTTCTCTAGTAAGCTTGTCTAGGTTGCTGATACTCCATTCATTGCCATCTCTGGAACCAGGGTAAAGCCTTAGAACAGCATCTTTGAATGTGCCATAGTTATGCATTGCACTATACTCCAGTAGCAGTTTCCAAGTGTCTGCAGTGTCGCTGTCCAAATAGTGTACAGTGTGAAACTTCTTATCAGTCTCATCAGTGATGTTACAATCATGGAGAAGTTGCACAAGCTTTCCAAAGTACTTTTGAAGTTCACGTGGTTTTGCAGGGTTGAAGCATGGCATGTTTTGGTTAGATGTGGATGGCATGTGGATGGTAGCATAGTAGATGAAATAAGGTGTGTAGAGTTAAGATCTGGTAAATGTGCTGTGAAGTTTGAAGGTGGTGGAAAATGCAGTGATGTAGATGGAGTTAGGGTAGGTAGGGATGATTCAGGTGGTGGTAAAGATGGTGCAGACAAATAATGCATGTTGTTTAAGAAGAGTGATTCGAATACTGGTATTTCCCCAAGCTGGAGTGCAGTTGCTAACAGCTTGGAATGGAGAGTGCAGAGGTGGTTAATGTTGAAGTGAAGGGCAACCTGATGGAGGTCTAAATAAGGTATGATAATCTAAGACCCCTCGCAGTGGGCTCCAGAAATGATGTGTTTAGTTGGTACTCAGTGCAGAATCTCAACAGAAGGGGTGAACACTAAACCTACAGCTGCAGGTATGCTTGGGGTGAGGGGGTTCACTTAGAGGGCCTCAGATCATCCTTCAAGGTGTAGAGACTACAAAGAGGCTGGTACAATGGTTTTCAATGTGTGCACTAGCTGTGTACATGAAAAGGAAGGTATGTGCAATGGCAAAAAAGTGCACAATGCAAAGGGGCAAAAATGTGCAGTGCAGAAAAACATGCAATGAGAGTGCAAAAATGTGCAATGATGATGGGGAGGAGATTTAGCGGGACAAGGACTGTACTAGAGTGTGTCAAAGGAGTGGCACAGGCTAGGAATACAACCAGGATGCAAGTGCAACTGGTGGGAAAATGCACAAATGGTGTGCAAAATGTGGCTATACAATGAGGGGCACAAATGATGTGAAAATGTAGCTATATGAAGGGTGCACTGCAAGAGTGCACAAATGAAGATGAAGGATGCAACGAAGGGATGAAACATGGCAATATGATGAGGGATGCAAATGATACACAAACACAGGTATATGAAGGGTGCACTACAAAGGTACACAGGCTGGATGATGGTGCACAGGTTATATGCAATGCTGAATGAGCTATGAGCTATGTGGGAGGAGAAAGATCCCCTGGATTCTCTATCTATCTGCCTACTATGTATGAATGGCTTATGTGATAAAAACAGTAAAATAGAGTACAAGCCCATCTGTTGGCTCATCTAAACCTGACCACACTATGCTGCTGCCTTAGCCAATAAGATTTGCACATGCTATAGCCCAATACCCAACTGTTCCAGGGCGATGTTCTATTTTTGGTGCACATTGGGTCCTGTGCACTCTTCCCAATTAATCTGCTTTGCTGTTATGTGTCGTGTGCTGCACCTTAGTAATAATGACATGATCAACCTGTGCCAGTTACCAGATAAGGCAATGCTGATTGGAAATGCAGAAGAACTATAAGGAGATGCTGTGTGAAACCAAATAGTGCCAAAGTGCCAGGATTATGTGAAAGCACCCAAGTGCACATGGTCCAATGCCAAATAGATGCAAAGCCCCCAGATTATGTGAGAATATGCAGTTTACTCATGCTGGAATCATGATGCACCTCCAATAAACATGCCAGTAAGCTGGAAGCTGTGATGCGCAGTGCAATTGGTGTGGTGGATTGTTGTGTGTGTGATAAGAATTGTGCAATGAGTGCACAGCAGAGAATGTGAGTCGCAGGTAAAGTGTAAAAGGAATACATAAAAGCACATTGAGTGTGCAATAACTGTGAAAGGTAGATAAGGAGTATGGAAGGCACACAAAGGTGGTTTGAAGTGTAACAAGGTGCATTTAGAGCGCATGAGAGAAGGCAGCTAAGGGGGATCCAAAAGCGCAGTAGAAATGTAAAAGGCACACAAAAGTGCACCTAAGTGGTCAAAAGCATGCAGAAGCACACTGGAGCACACTGGAGCACATTGGAGCGCACTTGGGTGCATAAAAACAGACAAAGGTGCACAGAAGTGCATGGGAGTGCACTTGGGTGCATGAAAGTGCACAAAAGCATGCTGTGCAAAGTGAGTAGAAGGTGTCCAAGCAGTGTACACAATCACGAAAAATGCTGTAGTATGAGTGCAGGGTGATAGGGAGCCATATCAATGGACTCCACCCCAGTCTACATAAGTCTGTGCAGAGTCCACATAAGTTTGCACAGTCCATACAGATTTGTGTGGAGTCCACATAAGACTGCATGGACTCTGATCATGTGTGTGCTAAATTCAGGTTTAAAGGGTCATTGCATAGACACTACTGACTAGCTTACAGATACAAGGATCAACTACATGTCACTATCATCATCAATGTCATAGTCACCAGTGTTATCAGAATCAGAGTCACTACTACCATTATTGCCACCAGACCTTTGCTGCTGTTTTTCTATCACCACCAAACTGTGATAAGACAACATTGTATGTAAAAACCAGTTGAAATTCCCAACTGTCATTCTTCTCAAGATCAAATCAAACCCCCCAAACCATGCATTCAACTGCTCACATGCCTGAGTATTAAATGCATGCTTGTAGTGAGGTATTCCATCAGTATCATGCTCAACAAGTACCAGATTTGGTGCTGAACCATCTGTTGGAGCTGGATTACACCATTTGCAACACAGATAATCTGTTGTGCTATGATTGATATAGTGGTATGAGTCCACTATCATTTGGCTAGTTTTTTGCCAGATGTTCCAAGTGCCATTTGCAATGCTATGATGAAGAACATGGCAGGCTTTGTCAATACAGATATAAGCTGGCCATGACCCCTCTGCAGGATAGACAGTTTCCAAAAACTGCAGAATGTGCTCTTCAAATTCTCCTTTGCAAACTTTGCCCAAGCAATTACAACCCCACATGGTGCACAAATCGTTTAAACACAATAGAACCTGCAGGGAGTGAAATAATTTAAATGTTGTATCTCTGGCATCTCCTCATCATGGCATTGGATATTTGGTGCTGAAGCTGGCTCCCATGGTAAGCTTTCACCAGGTCTCTGAATCATTCTCCGAAATCCTGACAACTTCTGGTGAGATGAACTTGCATGGAATCTGTTCCAATTTCCCCAGTGTTGCTCATGTGTCTGGATCCCACCAATCATTGGATTGGAACACCCAACCACTCAGCATCTTGCTCCATATTGGGTTTTATGCAAAGCACAAAATACACCACCTCATGCATTTGCAAGTTCAGCAGTGCAATCCCCATATGCACAGTGCTAAAAACTTTATATAAGCCACCACATTCAAATGCCAGTACAGGGCACATACTGAAGGGCCAGTTACTATACCATCAAGGACAACTAATTGAACAAATGCCTTGTCAACCTCCATTTGGTCATCACCACTAGCTGAGCTGCTCTCTGCTGCAGTGTTCAGGCTGGGTATGCCATCTGCAGTTGCCTTGTATATTTGTGTGCATTCAGAACATAAATGCTCTCCAGCAACTCTGATAACTCCATTTGCTCCCAAAACCTCAAAAGTCTCCTTTGTAACCTCATCAATAGAAAGCCCATCCTAAAGTTACAAAGCCCATCTTGAAGGATGAGATCAATATCTGATGCAGAGGTGATTTAACGCATTGATTCTTGAACAAATGCCTGCCAGACATGATGTCAAGTGACCTTCTTGAATTGAACAAGCTGTTTCCTAAAGCTGTTATTCCAGTATTCAGTGTATGCAGCAGCTGAGGCATGGAAGCTGAATAACCCATTCAAAACAGCTTGGAAAAATGATCGATCCACCCATAGCCCTTGCCCAACTTTAAGGTATTTTGCAGAATTCAGATATAATCGACTGAATCTGTTTTTCCCTGTATTTTCAACCCCTTGCTCATGATCAGCCATGTATCTTGTGTTGCACACATTGCATAGTCCTGTTAAAACAGGGACATTGTCATGTATAGTGGTGTTTTTGATTAAAGTAAGATGTGGAATATCTCGAATAGGAGTGATTTGATGGAGGGAGTGTGACTTGCATGCCAGAGTCTGGCATTCCATGGCATTGGTACAAATGACAAGTGCTGGTTGAATTGATTTGTTGGAAATGGGTTGCAATTTGCCTTGATATTGTTCATTGGCATTGTAGGGGTAGAGATGTAAAAGCTTGGCCAAAGAGTCAAGTTTGAGACCCAATGCTATGATTTCCTCCTCCTTGTCCATTCCTTTCTTCACATTTTTCATTTTCAAGGGCCCAACCTTGCAAATATCAACCTGTTTTTTAAGGCACATGCAAGGGCTTTTATCCAGCCTGATGCTTGGGCATGGTGCTCCCCCTGACATTTAACATGTTGCTGCCATGCATGCAGATTCAAGAGATCAGGATTTTCTGTCAGGGAAAACAATGACCAGGGCTGCCAATAAAGAAAGTTTGGAGCTGAAGTTTGTGGTGAGGAAGTGGCTGAATAATTTAAAAGGAATGTCTGGAAATGGTGATTCAATGGGGGAGGCCCAAGTAATAGGAAGCAGGGCAATTCCTATCATATAAAGGAAGATTGGTGATGATAAAGCCAAGGTGATTCCTAAAAATAGAGCTGATGATACTGCATGGACAATCTCAAAAACCTGGGTACTAGTGCAAAAAATGACAAACTTGTTAGCTTGTTCCATAAATTGTGTATTTACAAGCTTACTTCGATTTCTTACTATCCCTCTTTTCCTTCTTGTGAATTCTCTTTCCCTTCCCCTTCCCCTTCCCCTTCCCCTTCCCCTTCCCCTTCCCCTTCCCCTTCCCCTTCCCCTTCCCCTTCCCCTTCCCCTTCCCCTTCCCCTTCCCCTTCCCCTTCCCCTTCCCCTTCCCCTTCCCCTTCCCCTTCCCCTTCCCCTTCCCCTTCCCCTTCCCCTTCCCCTTCCCCTTCCCCTTCCCCTTCCCCTTCCCCTTCCCCTTCCCCTTCCCCCTTCCCCTTCCCCTTCCCCTTCCCCTTCCCCTTCCCCTTCCCCTTCCCCTTCCCCCTTCCCCTTCCCCTTCCCCTTCCCCTTCCCCTTCCCCTTCCCCTTCCCCTTCCCCTTCCCCTTCCCCTTTCTCTTCCCCTTCCCCTTCTCCTTCTCCTGCTCCCACTCCTTCTTTTTGTCCTTTCTCTTGTTCTGCACTTTTGCATTGTCCTTCCTTAAACCCTTTCTCTTTGTCCCCTTGCCCTTATTTTTATAATCTCCATCACTTTCAACCTCCAAAGTTCCTCTATTCTGCAACCATGCTGCCAAGTCCATAAAAGTATAGGCTTCCTTCTTCATCATCCACAAATCAACATCACAGAGTCAATCCTCATCCTCACTCAACCACGATACCATCTCATCATGTTCAGCCACCTTGGGAAAATAATGCTTGTAGTGAGAATAGAAAAATGACTTTGACACAAATAATTTGATAATGTTGGTCTTTGTTGGTCATTGGATCATCCAGGTCTTCACTTTCACCATTTCTTCATAGGTTTGGAATGCAGTAAGAAGAGCCTTGTATTTTTGATATGCAATTTGAAGAGACATCACCTGTACTGGTCAATGAACTTGGTATTCTAAGAATAGTGATGAGCTGCTGTTTAAAAGGAAAGATAGACGTTGAGGAAGAGGCCAGCGAGAGCGAATCAGAATTCGGAGCTGGAGCAAGATTTGGTGTCTGATCAGCCATCCAAAGGTGGAGACTCAACAGATAAATTCCTGTAAGAGCAATTAAACTGGAATATAAATTATGGAGATCCTGGACTCAAAAATCAATAACCACTGCCATTGCAAGTTACTCTACTTTATCCATTGGGAGGATTACCAGGGGACTGAGGAAGAAAACTTTTGGCTTCCTGCCACAGAGCTTGATCATGCTCAGGAGTTGGTTGTGGATTTCCACACCCACTACCTGAACAAAGCTGGACCACTTCAGACTTAATTCATACTGGACAGCAGTACAAGACACAATTTTTGATTTAAAAAGAAAAAATAACTAAACAAAAATTTTTTTGGCAGGCCCCAACCAAGTCCCTACACTTCCCTATTGTCCCCCTCCATGGGCTCCACCCAGATGATTCCCGCTGCCTCCTCAGCTAGCCCTGCTAGCTCTGCCTCCACCTCTCCCTTGCTCCAACTTTCCACTTCCACTTCCTCATCCTCCTTATCCTCCTTTGCTTCCCCTGCCTAAGCCCAATCCAGATCATATAGATCCCAGATGTCCTCATGCACAAACTGGAGCTTACACATTTCCTACCTCAGCCCCTTGACAGCTGAAGTCAGCTCCCTCAGGAGCTCCACTGTCTCACCCCCCATCTTCTCTGTTGGGGCCTCTTGCCCCTCCCATGCCACCTCCTCACACTTGTGCTTGGCCCTGGTGCAGGGCTTGCATGCCTGACCCTGGATGCCCATCCAGAAGCACACAAGGTGCTGCTAAGAACATCTAGAAGGGGTCATTAGCAGTGTGCTTGGCATCAGTGTCCTGGTCACTTACCTTTTGCAGGGCCATGTGGCCTCCACCCACACAATCCCCTCAGACTCTGCATCTGCCTGCCCCTTGCCCTTCACCCTCTTGGTAGGTGATCCACTTTCCTCTGCCTCTTTTCCTCATCTCCTGCCTTCCTCTTGGCTGCTTGCTTCGTGGCCACTATCTTCTTCCACTCCTCTTTGGTCTTCCATGCTGCCTCCACCTGCCATGCCTCCTCTGCCCATCATGCTTCCTCCTCAAGCCATAGTCCCTTCCAAACTAGCTCCTTTTTTTAAGTCTTGAGGACAGCCAACCATTCAGCAGTAGATTGTGAAGAGGGAGTTGTATTGGTGTAAGGCAAAAAATTGGGGCTTTTACAACTACGGACCCAGCTTTTAAGTCGCATCCTTGAATCCTCATGTGCCTTGAAGACTCAGCTCTAAAGACAAAATACTGTCAAGACCTGACTCACCCAATTGGATTCCTGGTCATTCCTGAACACTTTTCCGATTCCTTTCTGACATTGTCCATCAGCATCCTGGCTGCAGCACCTTTTAGTCATCAGACAAGTCATCACATGCCTTAGTAATCATTTGCTTACTCACTTTATTCTGGTCATGGACACTTACCAAGACCCATTAGTAAACTTCCACATTACCTGTTATTCTTCCAGCCCTAGTTATTTAAGCGCCATAGCTTAGCCTTAGTCTCCAGTTTGCAAATTACTTGTACTTGTCCTCGTGCTTATACTTGTAATTGCAGTTATCCTTGTATCATCCTTGCCTAATAACATCCTCTTAATCATCCTAAACTCATTCCTGAACCAAGCCATAAATCTTTTGACTCCTCTCAACTTAATCTCTTTATAAACCTCTGCTTCATTCTACCTTTGCCCTCTGTCTGGAAACCTGCTGGACATCTGCATGCTTCCCACTTGAAATTGGACAACCGATGAGGAGAAGGGCACAACCTTTTATAAGTTGAAGCCAAGTCCTCTCTGGCCCTTTTTCACCTGGCATGCTACAGCCTGCTGGATTCCACCTGGATAATGACCAGAGGGGGCGGAGGCTAAGTGTGATTAGGAATGGTGTTCAGGGTGTCTTCTTCTAGCTGTGAGATGTGGAAGACAGGGTAAACTGCTCAGAGATGGTCTGGAAGCTGGAGGATAACTGAGTGGGTGCCAGGGCAGGTGATGACTTCAAATGAAGTGTCATAATTGATCCAAAATTGATCAAGCTATATTTTAACCAGATCTTGACTAATTTGGGTGCATTTTAAAATAAATAACCATGTGCATCACCATACCTGTGTACCCGCAGGTGTGCAGATGAAGAACAGCTTTAAAATGAGCCAAAAATTATGCAAATTGGTTGAGATCTGGTAGAAATATAGCTCAATGAAGTTTGCATCAGTTTTGATCCTCAATTAAAGATTTCATTATAAACTCTATGTTCCATGGACCATGGGAACAAAACCTGTTAAAAACCTGTAATATATCCTAGGTAAAGATCTGCTATGTCTGGAATGTAAATCTGATCAAAGTGTTGGGAAACACCTCATGAGCAGTTGCTTGTGAGGCTGGGGGTGGGTGGTGTATCATTGTAGTCTCCTCTATCTACCCCAACCTGTGAACTACCCTGTGAGCAGATGCTCATAGGCATGGCCTGTTCCATATTCCCTGTCAGTAGTTGATGGTAGAATGATGAGGAGGAGACAATGAGGGGGAGATGAGACGAGACAAGAGGGAGAGGCAATGATACCTGCCCCATGAAGCACCCCCAATCACTGCCATGAGCAATTGCTCATGGAGTGAAAAGGGGTGCTACATCAGTGTATGGGCATGAGGGTGGAATGGGGCATAGAGAGAATGAGAGGAGGGGACCACGGCAACATGCTTTTGCACATCAACTCCCTTGCCTAATAGATATAATTGTGTAACTTAGTTTATGTATTTTAAAATTGGCAATTTACTTGCAAACTTAGGAATTCAAAAGCAACAGAAGGAATGTTGCACTTATAGTATAACTTATAGCTTGGTTGTGCTGCGTGCACATCAAGTGCACAGTTTAGCCTTGTTGACATCTTATATAATGCATCACAATCTGCTGGGTGGAATAGCTTCTACTTACCACAAACTGATACTCTCACCACCGACATGCCCTCCACCTGCTTTTTGACCTCCAAGATCCATAGCGGCCACAAGAGGGCTACTTCACCCCCCACTTCCACTGCTATGACAACCCATGCTGGCCATAAGTGCGCCATCTCCACAGTTGATGATGAGGCTTCAAAAGCCAAGAAGAAGAAGAAATCAGATGAGAACACAACAGAAAAGGGGGCTGAGAAAGGGAAGAAGGGGAAAGGAGAGGAATCAAAGCCCAAGAAGGGCAAAAAAAAAAAAAAAGTACATATTGTTGTCCTCTCCCTACTGTCACTCACAAAGTCTTTGTAGTCGAAAAACTTCCACTATGTGAGCTGCTGAAAATGCAGCTGCCCAAGAGCCATCTCATCTGACTAGGTAAGTGGTTTTTTTTTCTTTTTACTCTTTTCTTTCACTTTTCATTTTCTTTTCAGTTCTTTTCTGTTTTTGTTTTATTTTTCTCTTTGTTTTATTTGCCTCTTACTAATGCTGTTATATTTAGAATGGAAGCCTTGCTCAAATGCAGTAGCATTGCTGTTGCCCCCCCAAAGTGAGCCAAGACTGGTGGCGCTGCCATCCTCCCTTCCTTTAATTAGGCAACCTTGAGGCAATGCTGCAAGACTATACTTGAGCCATGCCATAAGGACAGTGCTGGGAGGGACAATGAAAGTGATGACAACACTGGAGGCGACAACGAGATGGATGACATGCCACCAGTGAGACCACCATGACAACCAGTACCACCACCACAGATGATGAGGAGGACAACAAGGACAACAAGGAGGATGTGGAGGGCAATGAGGACAAGGAGAACAACTACAACCACAACCAGGGCAATGAGGATGATGAGGATGATGAAGATGAGGATAACAAAGATAACAAAGATGAGAACAATGAGGATGATGAAGATGAGGACAATGAGGACAATGAAGATGATGACAATGAGGATGATGAAGATGAGTACAATGAGGATGATGAAGATGAGGACAATGAGGATGACAAAGAGAAGGACAATGAGGATGATGAAGACAAGGACAATGAGGACAATGAAGCTGAGGATAATGAAGATGAAAATGATGAAGATGAGGATAATGAAGATGAGGATAATGAAGATGAGGATGATGAAGACGAAGACAATGAAGACAATGAAGATGAGGAGAACAATAACAACAACAACCAGGGCGACAAGGACAATGATGAGGACAACGATGAGATTAAAGGCAACAACAACAACAACAACAACTAAGGCAACAATGGTGACACTGACAACCCCAGCACTGCAGCCACTGCCACTACCACAACTGCCACAACTGCCACCGACACTACCCCAACTGCCTCACATGACACTACCACCAACACTACAGCCACCACTGCTGTCAGTATTTCAGCTGACCCAGGTAAGTGTAACTCATTTTCAATCTTTAATTTGTATTGTATACCTCTCCATGTATCAGATATTATAATGACTGATGATAGGAACAATGTAGTCAGTGACCAGCCAGCAAATGGTAGGTATGCTTGTTTATTTAATATATTGGTTTATTTAAAATAGGTCAGATATTGCTATGGTGAGCCCTCCTCACAGCCCTCCTGGTCGACATGGAGCATCTCGTATCACAGGCAGCATTTTATGTGGCCATCCACTTGGAAATGTTTATAATTTTGGTGACCACATGGATGTTAATGATCAGCAGGGCAAGGTTGTAGGCAAGGTGCATGTTTATACAATGCATGGTGATCCCAACAAGTCCAAGCCTTACATGGTGCTCAAACATGAGGTCACCAACCATCTCATACCCATCCTCAAGAAGCTTGGAAACTTATACTTACCAGTCAAAAGTCTGTTGTTTTGGTTTAAATTTTAAATCGGTCTTAAAGACAAATTTTAGAGCACAATCAGTGTGTATTTGTATATGAGGATGAACTTTGGAATGTCTGAGGTTGATATGAGCCTGTTATTGAAGAAGATAGAGAGGTTGATTGGGCAGTTTTAAACCACCAATTTACCTTGAAGCTTCTTATTGTATTTGGAACCCCTGAACACTGATGAATGCTGATAACTGGGTCCAACTGGAAGTCCGCTGTATTCCTGACCAAGTCCCAACCTTGGTAGTAGTGATCTTAAATCTTGACAGTATTTGCAAACTCACACCCTACACCATTCTGAACCTTATTCTATGTCCTGCACAGAATCACAATCTCAGTGGACAACAAGAAACTCCCATTGTGCAGGCACTCTTCCAGGCTTATCATCTGTACAAGAATCAGTACTCCCAGCTCCGAGACCCACTTCTACTTTTGGTGCTTCACCTATGTTGTCCAATGTCTCTGCATAACCTTGGAATATTCCTATTTATTCCTATTAATTGGAAATCCCTAGGAAATTCTGATGGTCCTATAAAATTTTGATTGGACTACATCAGAATAAAGTAGGAATAAAAAACCTTGGAACCTGCCATTTGACATAAAATTGGCTGGCAAAAATTGATATCGGAATATGGTAGGATTCCTAGAATTCTGATCAGAATGATAGGATTCCTATTGGACTCCTATAGGAATATGTGGGGGAGTGTAAAGACCTCCTACCATATATAGGGAACCTACCACTAGTAACACACCTAAGGATAAAGCACCGCTCCAAGCCATTGCTTGCAGGGGTAGACAGTGGTGCTACAGATGCATGGGAGATGGCAGGAATGGCAGGAATGCAATAGATGACACTGAAAAGGAGAGCAGGGCAATGCCCTGCAGAACTCTCTCACATGGAGTCTTGTGTGAGAAGGTTTTATATTTTATTTAATTATTTAATTAGGCTCACCACCCCTCCCTCATGACATAGGAGGGGCCAATTTTTTTTATTAGTTAAGACATGGCCCCACAGGTTAGTTTAATATATTTTATACTTCTGTCATATTGAGAAAAGCCTTTGAGGTGGAATAAGATATGTGTACTTGTAAATATAAGCAAAAAATATTCTAATGTCAATCCCTTCTAATGTCAATCCCTTCTTTCAGTAAGGGCAAGGGTTTACTTCATTTAATATAATGCACATCAACTTTATTTTTACATCACATGATTGCATCACAATGTGCTGGGTGAATAGTGTTCACTCCACTATTGCCTTGAGCCATGAAACTGCAAATACCAGTCTGTTTAAGGTACATACCTATCTTGCTATCCAAAATGGAAGTTACTTACATGGCATTAGGAAATCAAGGCAGGGAAGTATAATGTAGTTATCAGTCAGATTTTGCCCTCACAATGGTTTTTAATGATTGCCACTACTCTCCAACCTGATCTAACATATCCTCTGGTTCATCATCATCTTTGTCTCCTCATGGATCTGGTACCCCATTCCGGTATTCATGGCTCGACTCATCAACTTCATCATTGTGTCTCCATCAATATTGTGCTGGTCCTGTTTGGCCTTTTGATTGTTCATCCAGTTGGGATTGTGAAGGACCTTGAGTGATGCCCAGAGGTCAGGTGCCAAGTTCTCCATCTTTAATGCTATTGCCTTAACATTGAAACTTTGCATGTCTTCTTCCATGATTTTTTTAGCCATCACAGGTGTGGCCTTCTCACCCTCAATCAGTTGGAGCAACTGATCTTTATAGATTGTTGTCATAATGTTCTAAGACCATTTTTGCACCATAGTTCTTGATGCCAGATGCTCATGCAAGACTACCATCATATCTTCAATATCATGAAGTAAACCTTACTTCACAGGGTGATCTATCTGTGTGAGGAGGGCAGATATGAAGCCAAGGACAGAGTATAAAAATAGTGAGGACTATATTGAGGGTGCAGGATGGTGATGTGTTCAGTTAGTACTCAGTGAAGAGTCTCAACAGAAGAGGTGAACACTGAATCTACAGCTGCAGGCATGCTTGGGGTGAGGGGGTTTGCTTAGAAGGCCTCAGATTGTCTTTCAAGGTGCAAAGACTACAAAGAAACTGGTGCAATGGTCTGCAATGTGCACACTAAGTTGTGTACACAAAAAGGAAGGTATGCACAATGGCAAAAAAGTGCGCAATGCAAAGGAGCAAAAATGCACAGTGCAGAAAAATGTGCAATGGAAGTGCAAAAATGTGCAATGATGAGGGAGGTGAAAGTGGGGGGTTTGGTAGGACAAGGACAGCACTGGAGTGTGCTGAAAGGCAGATGCACAGGCTAGCAATGCAAATGGGATGCGAGTGCAACTGGCAGGAAAATGCACAAACAGTGCAGAAAACACAGCTATATATGAGGGGCACAAATAATGCACAAATGCAGCTATATGAAGGGTACACTACAAAAGTGCACAAATGAAGACAAAGGATGCAAATGAAGGGACGAAATGTGGCAATATGGTGAGGAACACAAACAATATGCAAATGTGGCTATATGAAGGGTGCACTATTGTTAGGGCAACACCCACTAATCTGCTAGCTGGACCATGTGGGTTCTTCTACAAGAAGGTGGCGGGGGGTGCATGCATGATGGGGGGGTTTGATGGTTTTGATGTGAGGGATTAAAAATAAAACAGTTGTCTGAATTAGGCCTTTCGCACCACTAATGTGGATGGAATACCTAAGAGAACACAACTAAGGTCTCCTAGTATTTATTTTAGAGTTATATACTATGTTACACATATTGTAGTATGTCATTACAGATGCATGCACACATGCGTGTACATATTGATGCATGTAAATAAAGAATTCCCATGCTGACAAATAATGCGTATATAGGCATTTTATAGCATATTTTGGTGAAATAAAATAAAATAAAATAAAAATAGTATTAGGTAATAGGCATGTTAGGAGACTGTTTCCTAACATTACCCCCCTTTTATGCCTCAACTTCCAGGTGAGAAAATATTGTATCTGTCCCCTCTGTGAAATTCTGGTAAGGCTGGAACTTCATTCCTTCATACACCATCCTAGCAATGCGATGCCGAGCATTTGGATTACATTTAAAGAATTGGGCGATTGCCTTGCACGCTCGCTTACAATTCTCTTCTGGCTCCCATGAATTATTTTCGTCGGTGTAATTCTTCCACTTGATTAAGAACTCCAATTTATTTCATCAAAGACGAGAGTCCAAAACCTCTTCCACAATATATTCTGGAACACCTTCTACCATTATTGGAGGCTGTGGAGTAGTTTGTTGACTGGGAATAGTGGGTGGGCAGTAAGGGCATAAACAGGAAATGTTAATCTCAGGATCAATCTTGAATGACTGAGGTAATTTTAACACTACCGCATTGGGTGAAATTATTTTAGAAATTGGATATGGGCCAACTTGCTTCTCCATAAGCTTTCTTGAAGGTCATGGAATATTCAGATCCTTGGTACTTAGCCATACCAAGTCACCAACTTTATACTCTGGAGCAACAGCCTGAGTACGATCCGCATGTCACATCATATCATCACGTGCTTTCATCAATGCTGCCTCTGCTTCCTCCTGCACCTTTCGCATTTTTGATACAAAGTCCTCCACTAATTGTACCTTGACTTTCCTTTGAGGTTCTACTCCCATTCTGGGATGATACCAATAATTAGTGAAGAAGGGTGACATGCAAGTAGCCAAATGGAATTTATTATTGTGGGAAAATTCTGCAATTGCCAACCATTCGGGCCAGTTGGTTTGTTGGTGATTGACAAACATGCGTAGGTACTGCTCCAACTCCTGATTCATTCTCTCTGTCTGCCCATCGATTTGTGGGTGATATGCCGTAGATAATTTGGTTTGAATCCCCAATATGTTATTTAACTCTCGCATAAATGCAGAAGCAAATTGTGATTTACGATCGGAGATAACTGTATCAGGTAATCCATGTAACTGCCATACCTGATTTAGATAGAGGCATGCCAAGCCCAACGATGAGGTTTCTGCTGTAGTAGGAATGATATGGACTTCCTTTGTGAAGCGGTCACATACTACAAATATTGCATCGTATCCTTGAGCTTCAGGTAATCCTGTGATAAAGTCCACAGATATGTCTCGCCATGGTGCTTTAGGTATAGGGTTTGGCATTAATTTCCCAGCAGGCTTTTCTGAAAATTTCTTTCCCCTCATGCACATGTCACATCCATCCACATACCCCAACACATACTTTGAAATTCCAGGCCACCAATAATTTCTCATCTCCACCTCCAATGTTTTCCACCTTCCTGGATGTCCAGCAGCTGGCATGTTATGATGTAACCATATGATCTCCCTTCATAAATCTTGATCTTTCAGTACATACATTATACCTTTCCTCTGAACAACACTAACCCTTGTTCTTCAACCCATTCATCTTCTTTAATATTACTTTTCTTCTCTCCCCTCAAAGCTTTTACAGCTTCCACCACTTCATCATCCATCTCTGAATATTGTCTAATTTTAGACAACATTTCCGTCTCTGAGCTATCCACCAGTAAATGTCCTTGACGCATAGTGCAAATACAAAAGTATTCAGGTTTGAGTAGGGTAGTATTTTTATTGTCCTCCTCCACTCCCCTTTTATGATCTGTACATCTGGATAATGCATCTGCTTTCCTCGTCAAGCTTCCTGCTTTGTGGACCAAGTAAAAATTAAAGTGCAATAGGAATAATGCTCAATGTGCTTGTCGATGGTTAAGCTTTTTAGCAGACATGAAGTACTGCAGATTTTGATGATCTGATGCATACATCCCTCCAAATAATGTCTCCATGCCTCCAAAGCTCATATTATTCCCAACATCTCTTTATCATGCACATCATAATTCCTCTCCACATCATTCAACCCTTTAGACAAATATGCACAAGGATGCCATTTGTCATCTTCACATAGCATTGATAATACTGCTCCAGTAGCAAAGTCTGATGCATCTGATTCCACTCATAAAGGATGTGTGAAATCTACTGGGACCAATATTGGTTCTTCTACAAACTTCCTCTTCAACTCCTCAAATGCTGTCTGCTGTTGTTCTCCCCATCTCCACACTACTCCTTTTCATGTAAGGTTGTGTAATGGTGCAGCAATTTTGGAAAAATTATGAACAAAGCGATGATAAAAATTGGTGAGTCCCAAGAAAGCCTGGACTTCCTTGATATGGGTAGGCACAGGCCAATCAACAATTGCCTGTACCTTGATAGGATCCATCTTGATTCCATCAGGACCAATCTTTAATCCCAAGAACTTGATCTTGCTTGCTCCAAATACATACTTCTCCAGTTTAACGAATAAATCATTCTCTGCCAACCTCTTCAACACCTCCTGCACTATCGCCTCATGATTTTCTTCATTCTCCATGAATATCAAAATGTCGTCAATGAATATTATCACCATGCCTTTGTCTATCACATCTTTGAAAATATCGTTCATCATGTTTTGGAAAGTTGGGGGACTATTGGTCATCCCAAAAAACATGACTAGTGGCTCGAAGGATCCTCGACGCATGGCAAATGCTGCTTTCCACTCATCTCCTTTCTTTATTCGTACATTGTTGTATCCCCAGCATAAATCCAATTTTGTAAAGACCTTGGCCTTTCCCACCTTGTCAATTATCTCTGAGATCAACGGCAAAGAGTATGCATTCTTCACTGTCCACTCATTCAAATACCTGTAATCTGTACACATCCTCTTCCTGTGATCTTTTTTTGGTACAAAGAATACTGGTGATGTCTGCAGTGATTTTGAAGGTCATATGTATCCCTTGCATAATTGTTCATTAAGGAATGCATCCACTTCTTCTTGTTCCTTTAGACATAATGGATAGACTTTTGACTTCTTCGGCACAAATCCCAGCTTCATCTCAATAGCATGATCCCATGGCTTTTGCATTGGCATCCGCTCTGATTCCTTCTTCTGAAAAACTGACAAATATTTATGGTAGGCTTTTGGCACCCACTCCTCCACTGGCTTCTCCACTTTCTCCACATTTTTATCCCATGACTGTCCTCCATGAATTTCCCTAAAGGTTTGCTTCTGTTCTTCTTTACTTGTCATAATTGGAACTTCCCCATTTGGCATAGCCTCATCTTTTACTTCCTCCATCGTAACAGAATACTTCCTCGGACATTCTTTCTCTTTCTTTTCTTTCTTCTCCTTTTTTACTTTTCTCCCATACACATTACATTCTTTAGGACAACAAGTCATGTGTACCTTCCCAGTTTTCCAATCAATTTCCAAATTATGTTTTCGTGACCACGGACATCCAATTATCAGATTGGTTTTCCCAAGGTCGCACACCTCAAATATGGCTCGCTCCTGATGATCCTGATACTTCAATATCATCATCACCTCCTCCTTAATAGTTCCTCCACGATTGATCGTACCATCAATATTGTACACCATTATAGGTTGTGGCAGTTTACATGTGCAAATACTGTTTCCAGTAATTAGGGATTGATTAATAAATAATCCAGTAGCACCACTGTCAAGCAATGCCTCCACATTAATTGCTGCATGCGTGTCCACTGTCTTCAATCCTACTGTCAAGCTGATTTTGGGTTCTATCCACGCTGAGCAAATAAGAAATTTTGGGGTCTTCGGAAATAAGGCTGGGCATTTTTCTTTGTCAGATAAATGATGATGGTTGTACTCTTCAATTTTTCTTTCAGGTTCACTCTTGATTTCCTCGGATACTAATACATTATATTGATTCTGGGTCACCAATGGGGAAACCTTCACTGGGACTCTTCCACAAAATTCTTCTGCTTATCTTCCTCCAACTTCACTTCCTCGATTGTTGCTTCCCTAATCTTCCTTTTCTGCCTACAATTTCGAGCCATATGCCCTAATTGCCCACAGTTAAAACATTTAACTGGAGCTCATCTCCCTACTCAATCAACATCCATTGCATCCATCGATGCTGCTGACTCTTTAACAATAGGTGTCACTGCCATGGCCAGTGGCTGTGCCCTCGGAGTTTGTACCTGAGGTGTCCTTCCTTTCTTAAACTTTCCTTCTGATGACTTTCCAAATCTGGAATTCCCATACATCAATTTCAATTCTGCCTGTTCCTGTCGATACTGCTGATCAAGATGCATTGCCCAATTATACCACTCATCCAACCTCTCTGGCATAGAAGGTAGTCAATAGATAGACTTGAATAAAGAGGGATTTAATCCTGCCTTCAAATATTCTACCAATGCTGCTTCTCCCATATTGGTTTGTGATGCTTCTGCTTTAAACTGCAAAATAAATTCATCTGCAGTCAGAGAACCTTGGCACATGGTTTTTAATTTTGCATTCGCTGTCGCCTTTGGGTTAGGGTCTCCAAACTGTGCCTCCAATCTCTCCAAAAATTCCCTGAAGCTTGCAAATGGTTTATATCCCACAGCAATTTGATTAATGGCTTCATTTCTCCAGAACTGTGCTTTCCCTCCCTGGATGTATGAGAGAGCAAACATAATTCTAGACTCAGTCATATGAAATTTGGGGTTTCTCCCATGAATATACAACACTATAGAGCTGATAAAGGATTTTGTGTTCTCCATGGTACCATCAAATATTTGCAGGGGCGCATATTTAGGTAAACGCATTTTTCTAATGTAAATCTTAGCTAAACCAGATCTGATCGGTTGTCTGGTTGCAGCTGTTCTAATGATGAGCACTGCCTCTCGATCACTGGTGGTCGCAATGCAAGGTGAGGCCTGGCATCAGCTTACAAAAGCAAAGGTAAATATATATATACAATTAATTCTGGCTCTTGCTGAAATGATGCGTAAGTGGATGTGGCATGCTGAGACAAATGATGTATGCATGTGAGTAAGAGAAGGTGCACTGAATTTTTTACTAAAATAATAATTATTTTAGAAAAGTTAAATAATGATAGGGTAGTTGTGATCTTCTGTTAGTGCGACACCCACTAATCTGCTAGCTGGACCATGCGGATTCTCCTACAAGAAGGTGGCAGGGGGTGCGCACGTGATGGGGGAGTTTGATGGTTTTGATGCAAGGGGTTAAAAATAGAACAGTTGGCTGAATTAGGCCTTTCACACCACTAATGTGGATGGAATACCTAAAAGAACACAACTAAGGTCTCCTAGTATTTATTTTAGAGTTATATACTATGTTACACATATTGTAGTATGTTATTACAGATGCATGCACATACATATTGATGTGTGTAAATAAAGAATTCCCATGCTGACAAATAATGCATATACAGGTGTTTTGTAGCGTATTTTGGTAAAATAAAATGAAATAAAATAAAATAAAAATAGTATTAGGTAATAGGCATGTTAGGAGACTGTTTCCTAACAACTATGTACAAAGGCACATGAACTGGACAATGGTGCACAGACTATGTGTAATGCTGGATGAGCTATGAACTATGTGGGGGAAAAGATTTTCTAAATTCTCTATGTATCCGCCTACTATGTACAAATGGCTTATGTGATAAAAGTGGTAAAATAAGTATCAAAATAGAAAATGCCATGTGCTACCCACAAGTCCATCCATTGGCCCATCTAAACCCAACCACACAATGCTGCTGCCTTAGCCAATAAGATTTGCACACACTATAGCCAAATACCCAACTGTTTCAGTGTGATGCTCTATTTTTGGTGCACTTGAGGTCCTGTGCACTCTGCCCAATTAATCTGCTGATATGGCTCCCTATTGCCCTGCATGCATACTATGGCATTTTTTGCAATTGTGCACACCTCCTAGATGGCTTCTGCACACTTTGCACAGCATGCTTTTGTGTGCCTTCATGCACTTTTGTGTGCCTTTGTGTGCCTTTGTGTGCTTCCATGCACTTTCACATGCCTTTGACCATTTAGGTGCACTTTTGTGTGCCTTTTACATGTATACTGCACTTTTGGATCCTCCATAGCTGCCTTCTGTCATACACCCTAAATGTGCCCTGTTATGCTTCAAACTGTCTCTGCATGCCCCCCCCACACTCCTTATCTGCTGTTCACAGTTATTGTGCACTCAATGCACCTTTATGCGCTCCTTTTATGCCTTACCCACAACTCACATTCTCTGCTGCACACTCATTGTACAATCTCTATCACACACATGACAATCTACTGCACCAATTTCGCTATGCATCATAGTTTCCAGCTTACTGGTGCATTTATTCAAGGTGCACCACGATTCCAACATGAGCGAACTGCGCATTCTCACATAATCTGAGTGCTTTGCACCTATTTGGCATTGGACCGTGCACACTTGGGCACTTTCACATAATCCTGGTGCTTTGGCACTATTTGGCCTCGCACAGCATCTCCTTATAGTTCTTCTGCATTTCCAATTGGCATTGCCTTATCTGGTAACCAGCACAGGTCAATCACATCATTATTACTAAGGTGCAGCATGTGACACATAACACCAAAGCAGATTAATTGGGAAGAGCGCATGGGACCTAGAGCACACCAAAAATAGTGCATCACACCAGAACAATTGGGTATTGGGCTATAGCATGCACAAATCTTATTGGCTGAGGCAGCAGCATAGTGCAGTTGGTTTAGATGGGCAAATGGATGTGCTTGTGGGTAGCACATGGCACTTTCTATTTTTACACTTTATTTTACCATTTTTATCACATAAGCCATTTGTACATAGTAAGTGGACAGATAGAGAATCCAGAGGATCTTTTCTCCCCTCACAGTTCATAGCTCAGTCAGTGTCACACATAGTCTGTGCACCAGCATCCAGTTCATGTGCCTTTGTAGTGTGCTCTTCATATAGCTGCATTTGCATATCGTTTGTGTCCCCTCATTGTATGATCCAGTCGGCACCTTTCTTACAATTTCCATTTGCACACATAACACATATATTAAGATGTAAATTGTTCCATGATACATTTAGTAGCAGTAAAATTTCACATGAAAAGTTCGCTGTGATCATTAGAATGTTAATTCTTGTGCTTGTGGCAGGGAAAAGGACTGACCTTTCATCATATGTATCTGTTTCAAGTGGTTCATCAATGAGCATTTGATCAACAGCTTTCCATACTTCCTCATCATAAATTGCAGGCTCCGATCCAAGGGAGACACTATCATCTTCTACCTCTACGATCCTCAATTCTGGTTCAATCCTTTTCCTCTTACCTTCTCACACTGTTAAGTGCTCTTCCAGCAGTCACAGATTTTTTGTGCTGCATGGAAGATTCATTTGCTCGAGGGTGTCTCAAGCCTGCTGATATTCAGTGTAGACTGAATGAGAGGTAGAGGCCATGCCCATGTATGCTTGTACAGGCAGTTGGCAGCGAGGATCCCTTGTGGGAGTATGTTCATGCTTCTCGATGCGCTGGATGAGCGGCATCAGCAGTATGATTGTGCCATTACCATCTATAGTAGTAAAGGCATTTGAGGTGAGGTGGGTATGTTTCTCTTTAGGCTTTTCCTCTTTAGTCTTTTTGTCCCCATGTCATCCATGCTTTCAGAATGAATATCCATTGTTGCCCTGAGATTGCCATTTGGGGTTTCCCCCTTTGCGCTTGACAGTGGAAAGCTTGGTGGCTTGAGGCAGGCCAATGGGCTTTCCAACTGCCATGCACCATGAGGCCTCAGCGACAATGGAGTCCTTGACATGTTTAAATGTCAAGGCTCTAGTAGCGGTCGTGTTAAGGACCATGGCAGATAGAGAATTGTACTCGTGCAGCATTGCAGCAAGTAGAATCATTGCCTGTGCTAATTTGGGGATGGCGACATTGGCAGCTGTAAGGCACTCAAATTTGTCAGCCATTTTGGCAATCTCTGGCATGGGATTTACAGCCAGAATTTTGATTGCGATTGCAGACCTAAAGTCTGCAAAGACTTGGGAGGGGCCATCGACACCATAATCAGTGCAGATGAGATCCCACACCTCCTCAGCAGTGTCCTTGGTGTTGGCATGCTGCCAAATAGAGGGGGCCAGGCAGAGCACTAGGCTACCAATAGCCTGGTCATTCTTGTTGCTCCAGGTCTGGAGCTTGGCATTAGCATCCGCTACTAGTGCAGCATTCATCGCCATCAAAGGAGGTGCCAGAGGTGGTTTTAGTTCCATCCCGCTAGTTATTTGCCAGAGGCCCTGAGACCTGAGCCACACCTTCATTGAGTTGGCCCATTGAATGTAGTTAGAGCCATCGAAAGTTTGTATGATGTTTTTCAAGAGTTGAAGACATGATATTGTAGTGGCAGCTGGTAAAAGTGCTCAATCAGTCCTCTATTCAAGAAAACATGTTCCATAATCTCAGGCAAAAACACTCCTTCAGAGGGGTTAACCCTAGTCAACCTGGGTTTTTAAATGCAGCTCGCAGGGAGCACAATGCAGCTCACAAAGAGCGCAAGGTTACAATTTGGAGACAATGAAGTCAATGTCATTCACAGCCAGTTAAGGTGCATTCACGATGTGCCCAGCAGGGCCCATAACCTGTTGGAGCAGACTACATATGCTGCATAGAGGAAGAGATGACACATTCCTTATAACCTACCTGGGGTTTAGTTAGTCTTAGAGCTAGGGTTTAGCAGAGGTAAGAACACTGTATATCTACTACAGTACAGGTTCTCCTTATATACATAATAGTAAGGATATCACATGACTCAGGAATGTGTTTACCACATGTATGTGCAGTAAGCGCAGTAACATGTGTGTGCTGCATGCATTGCCTCATGTATGCAGCATGCATCAGAATTTAATTTCAACAAACAGAACTCCTGCCAGTAATGAGCTTTGAAGCATCAAATAATTCTGGCATCCAGTGGTTGGACAAAAGGATGTCATGTTTGGCTCAAAATACACCATCTGAATGTTCTGAGGTTTGTAGCAGATAAAATGGCCAGAGAAATTATCCAGAGTAAGGCAGATGTGTCAATTTTAATGGCACATTCTGATGTTGAGGTCTCTAACATATCTGTCAATAGATTAGTGTTTAATTGTGAGGTGGCAGGTGAGTCTGCATACTCATCAAAAAGCTCCAATGTCATCCAAGCCTTCTTATTGTTTCAGTAGTAGAACCCAAACTGGACTGGGGTCTGTGTCTTGTGTTGGAGCAGACTACATACGCTGCACAGAGGAAGAGACGACACATTCCTTATAACCTACTTGGGGTTTAGTTAGTCTTAGAGCTAGGGTTTAGCAGAGGTAAGAACACTGTATATCTACTACAGTACAGGTTCTCCTTATATACATAATAGTAAGGATGTCACATGACTCAGGAATGTGTTTACCACATGTATGTGCAGTAAGCGCAGTAACATGTGTGTGCTGCATGCATTGCCTCATGTATGCAGCATGTATCAGAATTTAATTTCAACACCCCCCCTCAAACTGTACAGCGCTCTAAGCAGCTAAGTTTGAATCTTGAAAGTAATTCCAAGAGAGTCTCTAAATTTCCTGAATAAGACAGCGCCAGGTTCTTTGTGAACATGTCAGCTGGATTATCATTTCCAGGAATGAAAACGACTGTGACTTTGTCATTTTCTATGCATTTGTGGGTATAGTGGTAGCGAATGTCTATATGTTTGGTCCTTCTTTCCTGAACTGGATTTGATCCGATAAAGATGGATCCCTGATTATCAGTGCAGATTGGTATGCGCTTCAGTACATATCCAAGTTCCTGGAATAAGGACTCTATCCATACTATCTGTCGACAAGTGTCAGAGAGAGCCATATATTCAGCTTCTGTGGATGACAGTGCTACAGCTTTTTGTAAACGGGACTGCCAGCACACAATGCCACTTGCTAGAGTAGCAAAGTAACCCATTGTAGATCGGCATTTGACAGTGTCAGCTGCCCAATCAGAATCTGTGAAGGCCTGTAGCCCCTCAGACTTCTCACCATCGTAGACAATGTTATATTTCTGGATTCCCACCAGATAGCGCATGATGTACATCGCTTTGTCTAGATGTTCTTGGCTAGGATTAGCCAAGAATTGCAACATCTTGATTACTGCATAAGCGATATCAGGTCGCGTTCCGAGCATCAGATACAATAAAGATCCGATCACAGACTGATATTTTGATCTAAGCATCGCGTTGGGCATTGCTGTGTTTTCCGATGGTCTGTAACCAGTCGGAAGTGGAGTGGGGGTCGCTTTGGCATTTGTCATCTCGAATCTCTCAAGCACTTTGGCGAGATATTCAGTTTGATCGAGTTTGACTTTGCTTGCAGTCTGGGTGATGCGCATGCCTAAGAATTCCATGACTTTTTCAGTACTATGGCACTCCCAATGCTTTAGACAAGCATTTTTCTTTTCATCCACAAGTTTCTTGTTTTTCCCCATGAACAAGCCATCATCAACATAGACGAGTGCAATAACAATGCTGCCTGTCTTAGGATCTTTGTGTATGAAAATGCCAGCATCGGAGCTGGCATGCACGAACCCAATGGTGCGCATAAATGCCTCTAGCTCTTTCCACCATGCAAGTGAGGCTTGTTTAAGGCCATACAATGCTCAGTGTAAGCGCAATACTTTGCGCTCTTTTCCCTCGAGTCTAAAACCCTCGGGTTGATCCATATAGATCTCCTCATCTAGTTTGCCATATAAAAATGCAGTTTTTACATCTAGCCCAGTCATATACATGCCCTCTAGAGATGCAAGTGCAAACATGAGGTGTATGGTCTCGTAGCGGACTACCGGTAAGAAAATCTCATCAAAGTCAACACCTTCGACTTGTGAAAAGCCTTTGGCCACGAGTCTGGCTCGTTTTCTTCCATCCGATTTTATGGAGAAAACCCATCTATTTTTGATCATTTTTCGATCATGTGGAAGATCGACGATGTCATAGACTTGTCACTTATGAAGAGCCTCTAATTCTTCATGACAAGCTTGTTTCCACTCATATTGCTGCTGCCGAGGTAGGCACGCAATATCGCAAAATTGGTTTGGAACTTGGCTTATTTCGCTCAATGGTTTGACTGCTTTTGACAACAGCCAGTGAATAAGCTTATCTCCTCCTTCCTTGGTTATCTTTTTAATATAACCTGCTTCATCCAGTTCCCCCATTGGGTGATCATGTTCTTGATCATTGGAATCAGGCACACTCTCGTGGGGTGCCGAACTCGGTCCAGCAACCAGTTCTTTCTGTTGAGATTGTGGTCATATTCGGTTATGATCCAAATCTTGACCCACAGATCTCTTCCAATATCGATCACGTGCAATGTCTCTCTCTATGTCAGAGGGGAGTCGCTTCTCTCCATAGGTATTGCCAGGATGGTTTGGGATGTTCCTCTGCCTGCCTGATCAACGGGGCAATTGCTGCCATTCCTGTTGATCATCACATCTTGGATGAAAGTCCTCAGTGGTTACTGGAGGCGGCGGAGGAGGAGCATCTGTCACATTATCATGTGCCTTTTGCTCACTTGGTACATCATCATTATCATTTTCTGATGATGGAGGAAGGGGCGGATCTTGTGGCAGTATAGAATCATCGCCATCTGTTCCAGATGAGTGGTCATCATCTTCTGGTTCTGGAGGTGGAAAATCACCAAGGTCCGTATTGGCAGGAGTTTTAGCTCTGGGACAGCATGGGAACAACGTTTCATCAAATAGTGCCATAGCACCAATGAATATTGCGCCACTAGGTCACATGAAATGGTATGCTTTAATGCCATCTTCTAATCCAAGGTATGTCATCAACTCCGATCGAGGAGCCAATGTGTTTGGACACTTCTCCTTGGGTAGGTAGACGTAAGCACCACAACCAAAAACTTTCAGATTGTTTAGATCTGGGCAGACCTTTGTCAGGTCCTCAACCGGTGTCAGCCATTTCAGGCACCTTATCGGGGTTCGGTTGTATAGGTGTGTTGCATGTTCAATGCAAAATTCCCACCATGATTGTGGTAGACATGCGGTAAATCGCAGGGTTTGTGACTTTTCCATTATTGTCCTTATGGCACGCTCTGCGCGCCCATTCTGTTGGTGAACGTGGGGTGCAGATATCTCTATTTTGATGCCAAAGTCCTTGAGCACATTTTATAGCTCACAATCTTTGAACTCCCCCCCTGGATCAACATGCCAGCACTTGATTGTAGCACCATACTGTGTCAAAGCCACTGCCCGAAATTGTCTGATGGCCACAGCAGCATCAGATTTCTTTTTAAGGCATTGGACCCAGATATATGACGTTTTGTCATCCAGAAATACAATAAAGTATTTATGTTTATGGTACGATAGTACTGGGAGTTCCTTCAGATTGGAATGTATTAATTCAAAGGGTCTTTCTGCACATGAATCTGATTCGGGAAAAGATTTTGAGGTCATTTTCCCTTCAGCGCACCCTGGACATATAATTTTGTCTTTAGGAATAATTAAATTCCTCGGGAATTTTATGGTGCTATTAGGCATCTTCCCTAGTGCCTCTTTGGATGGGTGTCCAAGTTGCTTATGCCAAGTCGAGTAGTCTGTGACATACATTGTTGCGACATTGATTCCCTTGGTGCTCAATATATGAGTCTGAGCCCAATAAATAGTGTCACATTTCATAAGAGGGACGCAATCCATAATTGGGTTTCCTTGCTTGAAAAATGAAATGTGTGCGGAGGAACCACGCACGTCACTTCCGTCTTGCAAGAAGATGCCCATTGACAGTAATCGAGCATTACAGTCAGGTATGTAGTAGATGGGGTATAATCATGTTTCATGCATCTCTGACTTCCCATGACATACTACCTGATGTCTAATGAAGACTGCTCCTTTCCCTACTATATGAGTAGTACCTGTGGCTGTTTGAACCAGGGTAGAGTCCTTTCTTGGTAAAGGCTCATAAGAAGCAAAATCTTTAATTTCACCAGTGAAGTGTTTTGATGCACCTGAATCCATGATCCAGTCGGCACCTTTCTTACAATTTCCATTTGCACACGTAACACATATATTAAGATGTAAATTGTTCCATGATACATTTAGTAGCGGTAAAATTTCACATGAAAAGTTCACTGTGATCAATGGAATGTTAATTCTTGTGCTTGTGGCAGGGAAAAGGACTGACCTTTCATCATATGTACCTGTTTCAAGCGGTTCATCGACGAGCATTTCGTCGACAGCTTTCCATACTTCCTCATCAGAAACTGCAGGCTCCGATCCAAGGGAGACGCTATCATCTTCTACCTCTACGATCCTTGGTTCTGGTTCAATCCTCCTCCTCTTACCTTCTCGCACTGTTAGGTGCTCTTCCAGCGGTCGCAGATTTTTGGCGCTGTGTGGGAGATTCATTTGCTTGAGGGTGTCTCGAGCCTGCTGATATTTGGTATAAACTGAATGAGAGGTAGAGGCCGTGCCTGTGTATGCCTGTGCAGGCGGTCAGCGGCGAGAATCCCTTGTGGGAGTATGTTCACGCTTCTCGATGCGCTGGATGAGCGGCATCAGTGGTATGATGGTGCCATTACCGTTTATAGTAGTAAAGGCTTGTGAGGCGAGGTGGGAATGTTTCTCTTTAGGTTTTTCCTCTTTAGTCTTTTTGTTCCCACATCATCCACGCTTTCGGGACGAATCTCCATTGTTGCCTTGAGATTGCCACTTGGAGTTTTCCCCTTTGCACTTGACAGCAGAAAGCTTGGTGGCCTGAGGTGGGCTGATGGGCTTTCCAACTGCTGTGCGCCATGAGGCCTCAGCAACAATGGAGTCCTTGACATGTTTAAACATCAAGGCTCTAGTAGCGGTCGTGTTAAGGACCATGGCAGATAGAGAATCGTACTTGCGCAGCATCGCAGCAAGTAGAATCATTGCCTGTACTAATTCGGGGATGGCGACATTGGCAGCTGTAAGGCGCTCAAATTTATCAGCCATTTTGGCAATCTCTGGCACAGGATTCACAGTCGGAATTTTGATTGCAATTGCAGACCTAAAGTCCGCAAAGACTTGGGAGGGGCCATCGACACCATAGTCGGTGCAGATGAGATTCCACACCTCCTCAGCAGTGTCCTTGGTGTTGGCACACTGCCGAATAGAGGGGGCCAGGCAGAGCACTAGGCTACCAATCGCCTGGTCATTCTTATTGTTCCAGGTCTGGAGCTTGGCATTAGCTTCCGCTACTAGTGCAGTGTTTGTCGCCGTCAAAGGAGGCGCCAGGGGTGGTTTTAGTTCCATTCCACTAGTTATTTGCCAGAGGCCCTGAGACCTGAGCCACACCTTCATTGAGTCGGCCCATTGAATGTAGTTAGAGCTGTCGAAAGTTTGTACGAGTTTTTCAAGAGTTGAAGACATGATATTGTAGTGGCAGCTGGTAAAAGTGCTCAATCAGTCCTCTATTCAAGAAAACATGTTCCATAATCTCAGGCAAAAACACTTCTTCAGAGTGGTTAACCCTAGTCAACCTGGGTTTTTAAATGCAGCTTGCAGGGAGCGCAATGCAGCTCACGAAGAGCACAAGGTTACAATTTGGAGACAATGAAGTCAATGTCATTCACAGCCAGTTAAGGTGCATTCACGATGTGCCCAGCAGGGCCCATAACCTGTTGGAGCAGACTACATACGCTGCATAGAGGAAGAGATGACACATTCCTTATAACCTACCTGGGGTTTAGTTAGTCTTAGAGCTAGGGTTTAGCAGAGGTAAGAACACTGTATATCTACTACAGTACAGGTTCTCCTTATATACATAATAGTAAGGATATCACATGACTCAGGAATGTGTTTACCACATGTATGTGCAGTAAGCACAGTAACATGTGTGTGCTGCATGCATTGCCTCATGTATGCAGCATGTATCAGAATTTAATTTCAACATCTTGAAGCAACGAGGTTTCTGTTGAAATTAAATCCTGATACATGCTGCATACATGAGGCCATGCATGCAGCACACACATGTTACTGCGCTTACTGCGCATACATGTGGAAAACACATTCCTGAGTCATGTGACATCCTTACTATTATGTATATAAGGAGAACCTGTACTATAGAAGATATACAGTGTTCTTACCTCTGCTAAACCCTAGCCCTAAGACTAACTAAACCCCAGGTAGGTTATAAGGAACGTGTCGTCTCTTCCTCTGTGCAGCGTATGTAGTCTGCTTCAACAGTTTCTTTGCCTTGCCAATATAGATTGGTGGTAGGTGCTCACTCCCATCGGCATTGCATGCAAATGCTATAGTAATGCAAAACTTTTCTTTCTTCTTCCCAGCCATCTGTTTTGAGGCAATCCCACAGTCAGGCAGTGCAATGTGATGTAATCTTAAGGAAGGTCATCGTGCCAACATTGACAAGTGAAACTCACAACACAAAGAGACTGGACTCATCAATGTTCCATCAGTTTCTTGGTGAATAGGTCTTCAAAATCATGCTGAGGCATTTCCGTTCCTCTTCAACTGCCTCGAGATCAACAGATCCCACTTCCCCATGCTGACGATGCTCCTTTAAGGCATAGGGCTTTGCAGAATGGGAGAATCCACCCATCCCCCAGAAGATGCTCAGCCTCAGGAACATCAAACTGCTCTTCAAACCTGCTGTGCTTCTCCTTCAGCATGGGGCCATTCATGGTCTCACCTTTTTCACTTCCATATGCTTTACCCAGAGGACAAGTGCTTTCTCCACATCAGGTCTTGTTACGATGTGAGGGCACTTTGCTGACAGTGCATTTGGGTAAGATGCAATACATTTCTCCATCTCCCTCAGAAAATTTCAGAGCTGGTGTCAAGCCCGGATACTATGTTTTGTTACGTAGAGATATCATTCTAGTAAATTTAGCACATATTGTGGCATTCCGGACAGGATATATCACTGGGTATCGGGTGAAAAATCATTTTGATAATGCATAATTGAGTTGCCAGACCTATGCATTATGCACTGCCTTTCCCTGCATCCCATGGTTCCGGCCCAATCACGACATTTATGCATGATTACATTATTCATTATGAGAATATCAACTGTACCATCCTCTATGTCCTGTGGTGCTGCAAGTGGTATGACGCATTGACATGAGCTCCGAGAGAACTAGCCTAAAGTGGCTTAGGAACTGGCTTACCCAACGTCCCCACCCAGCTCCACGACTAATTTCAGATTGAATTCAGTCGGTAAAAACTTCGACTTTGGGGGTTGCAGATATGCTCTACTCAGGATCCAACGTATCAAGATTGAGCGATCCCCGGGCAGACACGGTATTCGACGAAATAGGAAGCGTTACATGATGTATTATTTTGTACACGTCGGCTTAAGTAATTTACAAAAAAATTGACCCCAAGGTGGGGTTTGCAGTGATGGCCGAGCTGACCGAGCTACAATTGTGCCAGCCGCTCTACGAGCAAATCGAGCAACTATACTCTTTGTTTACATCATCCGACTCGTGCGAAAGATTTGCTCGAGCGGCTGGGAAGGAGCCTGCTAGAATAAGTTAAATTTATTTCTGTTGCCGACCACCCTCTAATGGAACTCTGTCATTATGGTAATCATGGAAAAAAAAGAGGTTTAGGTATTTCAATTTGAACACTATGTCGAATTGGAGGGACAATTGTGGGAATGTAACAACGATAACAACGTTAGATTGCCGTTGAATGTGCTTTCTGCAGCGCACGGGTTGCGAAAAAGCGAACGTCTGCATCCTGATCTTTTTTTTGTTGGTCCAGCACAGGAACTATTTGTTGTTGAACAAATTCATGGCCCTCTGGCGATGTGTTGTTGAACGTGGCAGCGAGGACTTCCAACGACTTGGAGACATTGAACCGGATATTCGGAATTGGATCGCTGGCGAGTAGGAGAAGAGGATTGATGATCTCGGCACGAACAATCTCCAGGTTCAAGGATGGTGCGATCGTCTGTTACGTTCGTCAGTATGCCCAGCACGTCTTCAAAAGAGTCCACGTACCATTATGGCCTGGACAGTAGTCATTCGATACATATAATTAGGATGCTGTCCCATTCCCATGACCTTTGGTACTATCGCAACCTTCGCCCATTCCACACCGAAGACTTCTGTTAGTTTTTTCAAGTTGACGATGGCAGCCTCCCTTATGCTGTAGACCGTATCTCCAAGCCAAGACATACATAAAGTACCCATTTGTTCGTCGAAGAAAGGCTTTCCCAGCTGGTTGGCGAGCAACGGTATATACTCTATGATAGCTTGCCTCACGCGCCACGACTTGTCGTCGGCAAGCTCGACAATGGCTGGGAGGAGGCTCTCAGACAATAGATCGATGCCGATAACTGTAAAATGCATTAGCTGACGGGCTGAGAGGATGTACTTAATCCAACCTGAATTGACCGTCTCGAGCTTGCTGATAATGTTCAATCTCACTTCTGGAAAGTCATCCTTAAGAAGGTGCAGGAATAATGGCAGTAGATGCTCAATGGTCGGTTCCTTATTCAGCAATGGTGCAAGTCCGCTGATCTGAATCGCAAGCGCAGCACGGACGTGTTGTGAAGAGTCCTGTGACAGATCTCGCACGCATGGAACTATCCGTGCGAGGATGACCTCTTTATCAAGGAGTTTAGAAAAACCTTTGCTCTGTTCAATAACGCCAGACCTTTAAAGGAAAAACCAACAGACCTGGGATCTGACCCGCTGCAGCACTTCGGACTTCCGCTTCGTTATCCTTCAACAATTGAACATACTGTCCGATTAACTCCTCCCGCACAAGCTCTACGCCAACGGCTTCTGCAAGCTATACAGACATTTAGTGAAAATAATACGTCAGATCTAGACATATATACCTCATTGAAGTGATTCGCTGCCATGTATCGCACACGCCAGCTTTTGTCTCCAATGCTATGTCTGATTTGCTTCAAAAGCTGCTCCTTTACCTCAGCTGGTGACATCCGCTGTGCCAGGACAATGAGATCCTCGACGGTCAGAAGCCGAACTGAATCTTGATCGTCGGATTGAAGTCGACGGTAGATTGGCAAACCATCTGACAGGATATGCTGCTTTTCAAAATGCCTCAAAAGTGGCTGCGTCGTGAAACACGCCGAATCATTGACTTGGACTTGTTAAGCAGTATATGATGCGTACCCCGAGCCACTTTGCGGCGGCACGCCGCACCATGGGGGTATCATCAGAACCAAGAAGCGAAAAGCTTTTCCGCAAGTCGTCTTGAATGGGTGGTGAGACCTTAGCATAAACAGCCGCGTAGAGTGCCGCAGATGATGTCCGAGATGTAAACCACTCTCCTTGAGAGAGCCTCCTCAGAAGAGGTGTGTAATGCTCTTCGACTTGACTCTGAGAAAGAACAGCAGCAACTTTGGTGATCGATTCAGCAGCCTGGACAGATATAAGGAAATATCTCGCAGTCAGAACTGAAAAGCGCACCTTGTCACGGACGAGTGTTTCCTCAACAGCAGAAAGATTCTCTAGGGGCCCCAATAGTAGATGAGCAAACTCCTTCCCACCTATATATTCTTCGAAGTTCTTCCCCAATTCTTCTGCTAATGCAAGGAGGACTTCATCCTCATCGTCAACGGAATCTTGAAGAAAAGGCACTAGCTCATTCCGAGAACGATCGGGTCCAAGAGCGAGGGCTATAGTGGGGATGCTATGTATAGCATTCAGGCGCAATTGAACATCTTCAGACCGAAGCTCATCCATGAGAATGGCAATTGGAGCAATCTATGTACGATTGGAACAAGGTTAGTATTTGATCAATATCACGATTGCACAGAACAACAGACATCTTCGACAGGAAATCCGGAGTCCATGTTATCGAGTTTGATACCTGCGAGCCAACTGGTAGCAAGAATAAGTTTCGTGTTACAATAGCAGGAGATGTTCGCTTTCAAGGCACGTGTTGCACAACCCGTGCAGTCATGTATTAATATTACTGGTAACACAGTGCGAAACCTCGGTCAGACAAGGAATCTCATGTCGGACAGAGTGCTACTCAAGCATCCCAAGGTAGATCCGTTCACTGTCAAAACTACACACAAGTAACTTGCTGTCTAGGGATCCAGCGTCGAAATCTTGTTTTATGGTGCAACAGTCATCTCCTGGAAGTCAGGCAACGAACGAAACCCAGAGCCTGTGGAAAGGCTTTTCGTATCTTCAAAGGCCGCTCTTGATGGCTCAAAACCCGTCAGAGGTGGCATTCCAGTCGTGTTTCCCTGTTTCGGGGCACCTACCCACCCAGACCATAGTCAACTTAGCCAGCACGGGTTTGGCAGGAGTGAAGTTTGGCAATGGGACGGAGCTGTTACAGGAACTGACACCGGACTATCCGTTACATTAAGTGCGTCAAGTTCTTTCGGTCGTACTTGACTCATAGGTGGATAGCTCTTGGACCGACCGATAAGATACGCAAGGTCTACAAGAAACCGTTCCACCTCAGCTATGTTGTCACTTTGGCGGAGCATCATCTTACTGCAGAGCTCCACGTCAAAAACCCATCTACACCCATACCGACTGCTGGGCTGCCCGATGTTCTCGAGTTCCAAGCTCTCCTCCATAACTACATCAGAGCGCCTTCTACACAAGTTCTTATCGGACTACTAGAACAAATATCATATTATGACAAAACGGAAGCCACGGAGGAGGGACGATCCGCAGGCAAAGTGGAAACGAGGGCCGCTGTAGATGTGAAGACATATACGGATTCTGTATATGAAAATGCTGGTCAGAAATACAAACTGGAATGGCCCGGTGATGGAATCACTATTAGTTCAACCAACTTGAAGGATGTGGTTATCTGGAATCCACAGGAGAACGGAAGGAATATATCTGATATGGAAGACAAGGGATGGTACGTGGATGTACGGTCTCCGTATTGCGCTTTGCTGAAGACGGCATAGGGAGCGATATGTATGCGTGGAACCAGGCCATGTTCGAGGGTTTGTCAGGCTTGAGCCAGGACAGGGTTGGGTGGGACGACAAGTTCTTGCGACGACTTTGTAGATATTTGGTTATGTAATCTAACACCTTTCGACATGGCTTCGACCCAGAAACCTGCTTTGCGCGTCCAAATCAACCACATTGATCATACTCTCATCCAACCTGGTTCTCTCGACAACGCATCCCTGCCTCGCGTCCCTGTAATCCGCATATTTGGCCCCTCATCTCTCGGGAAGAAAACTTGCCTTTATATCCATCAAGTTTACCCTTACTTCTTTGTAGAATACACTGGTAATTTGAACGTAGATCATGGTCAGTCATATTCTTCCAGTTTTCCTCGCTACATCCAATTTTCTCTCTAGTGAACCGTTACATTACAAAATTGACGCATTCGTTGGACCATGCTATTGCTTTGTCGTTCAAACGCAACCCTCTTGCGCCCAATTCCCGGTTTGTCCGCGCTGTCATCCTCGTGAAAGGTGTTCATTTCTATGGCTTCCATTCGTCATATTCTCCTTTCCTGAAGATTATGGTCGCCGATCCTGCATGTGTCAATCGTGCAGCCACAATCCTACAGTCTGGCGCAGTGATGGGTACACAGTTCCGTGTTTTTGAAAGCCATCTCAGTTATATCTTGCAATTCATGTGCGATTTTGGTTTATACGGATGTGGATGGATCAACGTCAGTGCCGCCCTTGAACGCGACGTATCTGATGGCTCAGATGTGGGTGAAGTGCATTTTAGCCCATCTCCATATTTCCGCCAATCTCGTTTGCCCCTCGAGGTGGATGTCATTGCTCCACAAATCCTGAACAGACATTGTACCGCTGCTCGTAACCTGCATCACAAGCTTGAAATCCCCGCACCACCTCTACCTCCTGAGCCTCTCGTCCTGAGCGTTCGAGAACTGTGGGAAGACGAACGTGCGCGCCGTCGTGCGCTTGGCCTCAATCCGTCGCCAGAAATCCCTGTCGACCCAAGTGATTCTTCCAGAGCTCATGGCGGTAACTGGGTTTCAGAGTCTCGGTGGTGGGAAGAATTGCGAGCAAGGATAGAAAGAGAAAGGGGCGATGCAGGGGGTGCTCCGCCCACAGAGCCTAGCGATTGGCAGAATTGGACCATGAGTACCTTCGAAAGTGTCGAGGCGTTGTGGGATGAGTCTTGGAGAGTATGCAAGCCGACAAGAGATTACGAAGGAGAGCAGAATTCGACCAAGCAGGTTTCACACGAAAACATTAAGCGTGTCCAAGAGCGGAGGGATACTCCTAATGAACTCACAGAAATTGACCATGGCAGTGACATTGAAGTCGACTTTTCTATGATTTCTGGCCGGGGCATTAGCCAGATGATTGAGCAAGAGGAAGCGGAGTGGGCTCGGCTATTAGAGGATGACGAACATCACGTTGAGGAAGAGGAAGCTGACCCATACGAAGGGGATGGCGACGAAACTATTCTCAGTGCAGATTCACCCGTGCCAGAAGTTGATTCCCAAAATATTACAACGTTTGTAATATATTTCTTAGGCCTTGAAACCATTTTAAACGTCAATAAAGCACGCTCGACCCTTTTCAGCAAGACCGTCCCGGTTCCAGTAGTTCCGAAGGGCTTGAATATAGTTTGGCGAGGTATTATTTTCACTCATTCACAGGAATGGTTTGCTTATTCTCTTACAAGCCCTCCGCATTTTGCCACTGCCCGAAGTCCTCCTGTAACCCCCACTAGGTTTGCAAATGCTGTTTCATGTGTTTATATAATAATAGATTTATGTTTGTTATAGGATACCCTTGAAGACGTCGCCCGATGCTCCAACGAGGTACCATGCCATTAGCTCAAGAGAAATCCACTTATGCAGTTTCTAGAAATAGTGCCAGTCAGCTATCTATCGACGAAGCAGGCCCTTGCATGCAAGCAACGGACATTGGGGGGTCGCAACGAGAACAAAGTGTGGAAGTCTTTATCCAGAGAGCGTTGGAGGAGGCTGATGATCACATAAGGCCTCCGAAGAGACGCAAATTTAGCTTTATTTCACATCCAGACGCTTCACACTCATTGTCATCTCCCTCTTCACCGTTGCTGGTTCCTGCACCCAACTCCAAGCGCACCCTCGCGAAGCCCATTCGAGTCTCTTATGCATTCCGTTCCATTAAAGTCCTGAATTTGAATAGTTATACTTACGCCCATGCTCCTCCTCAGAGTCTAGAGCTGTTGGAAGCCCTCGGTGACAACATTCCAAACCAAATCTATCGGCCTCCTCACTATTCCCGGGCATGGGATATTCCTGAAAGGCCACAGGAATATGCAGGGTTGTTGTATCATCTGCAAGGGGGCCAGGGTATCTGTGATCTTGAGGATTGGGATGCCTCTGGTGGATTGCCAGACACAGTATTTCGTGCGTCAGATTTTGATCCCGCCGAGGTTGGAGGTTGGGAATACGCTAGCGGTCCACCCAGCGTGAAGGAAGTCAAGGTTTGGGTTGCTTCTCAGAATGACAAATTATATGCAAACGTTCAACTGTGTAACTCTCGATCTCAGGTGAGTTAGTAAGGTTCGATCAGCCCGTCGGCTTCAGTTGCTAGCATCATTTTGTTGTTCAGATCGAGGGACCAACACAGGTGAACGTCTATGGGCTGAAGAATACATTAGGGAGAACAACTTTGGACGCACCCCGTGAGAGACAAGCAATGGCTTTGTTATCGCTCGAAGTTTTTGGTGAATATCTGGATTGCCTCATCTTCGGTTACTGTCTTATGCTGCTTGTAGCTCTTACGCGAGGGGAACAAACTCCAGATCCGAACATCGACGAAATTGTGGCGGTGTTTTACACTTCTAAAGATTTTGAAGGCAGTAATCCTCAACCTGGAATAATTATCATGCATGATACTCAGCTTGATCAACGTCGGCTTAGAGATGTCCAACTGGAGGTCGTTCCAAGCGAGTTTGAGCTGATAAACAAGGTGGTAGATATCGTTGTAGACCTTGATCCAGATATTCTTGTCGGATGGGAAGTTCAACGTGCCTCGTGGGGGTACCTCAATGCACGAGGTCAACAATACGGTGGTTATCATTCACTGTTTTCACACTACCTGGTTGACCGTTGTCCAATATAGGCCTCGATGTTGCCGATCTGATCTCTCGTGCTCCAACTTCACGCACAGCTACCGCTGATCAATGGGCAATGCGACATACTTCTACATTCCAGGTTGTTGGGCGCCACGTTTTAAACTTGTGGCGCATAATGCGTTCAGAGCAAACGCTTACCAGCTACACTTTCGAGAACATTGCATTCCATGTTTTACAACAAAGGTATCAACCCCATTTATTGAGGGATGCAATGTTCACTAAAATATTGCAGAATACCTAGGTATGCCTTTTCGACGTTGTCAGAATGGCATCGCAGCAATGTCCCCGCCCACTCTGCTCGTATTTTGCGGTACTTCTCAAATCGCACTGCAATGGTCCTGAAAATTCTTGAGGAATCCGACATCATTACAAAAACTGCGTAAGGCGAAATTTCTCTTTTCGTATATTGTGCTTAATCATGGAATTAGTGAATTCGCCCGTGTATTCGGGGTTGACTTCTTCTCTGTTATTAGCCGGGGTTCTCAGTTCAAAGTTGAATCTTTTATGTTCAGAATAGCTAAACCCGAAAGCTTTGTACTCTTGTCACCAAGTAAACAAGATGTACGAAACACTGCCTTTCATTCTTGGATTTTGCCTTACACATTTATGGTTCAAAATAGGTTGGCAAGCAAAACGCAGCGGAATGCATGCCACTTATAATGGAGCCGATGTCGGCCTTCTATTCAAGCCCGCTGCTTGTGCTTGATTTCCAATCGCTCTATCCATCCATCATGATTGCATATAATTATTGTTATTCTACATGCCTCGGGCGCATCAAAGACTTCAATGGTCAAAACAAACTTGGCGTAAGCGATCTTCACCTACCACCCGGCATTCTTGAGACTCTCCAAGGACATCTCCATGGTAAGTGAGTGGGTTAGTTTTATCATAGCAAAGTTTTACACTCTTCTGTTCGCACAGTTGCTCCAAACGGTATTATTTATACAAAGCCCGAAGTGCGAAAAGGACTCTTGGGACGAATGTTAATAGAGCTCCTGGACACTAGAATAATGGTCAAACAGGCTATGAAGGGTATCAAGAATGATAAGGTGTTGTTCCCGGAATATGAACTGGACCGATTCTAATACTCATTCCAGGACCTACGAAGAATACTTGATGCGCGTCAACTTAGTCTCAAATATATTTGCAATGTTACGTACGGCTATACCAGTGCAACTTTCTCTGGTCGCATGCCTGCGGTTGAAATTGCGGACAGCATCGTTCAGAGTGGGCGTGAAACATTGGAAAAGGTCTGTAATCCTTTGCCAATTGATCTTTCTTGAATACTCAATCTCATTTAGGCCATTATGACGATAAATACCACGAAAAAATGGGGTGCGGAGGTGCGTATCGCATCACAGGAAACACGGAAACGATGACAGCCTTGGCGCAGGTCGTTTACGGTGACACTGATAGTGTATTTGTGTATGGCCAGTTCCATGACTGAACGATCTTTCCTGCATTCATCTCGTGCTAGATACTTACCAGGCAGAACTAAGGAGCAAGCATTTCGGATTGGGAACGACATTGCAGACACAGTCACCGCACTGAACCCTTCGCCCGTGAAATTGAAATTTGAGAAGGTCAGTAAATTCCAGTTCAGAGGTCTCTATGATCGTGACCTCGAGGAAAGGTATACCATCCATGTGTGCTGATGGCTAAGAAACGATATGTTGGATTTAAATATGAACACGTTGACGACAAGGACCCTGTATTTGATGCGAAGGGCATTGAAACTGTACGCAGGGATGGTGTATGGGCTCAACGGAAGATGACCGAAAACTGTTTGAAGTAATCCTTAATTTTTCTTTTTCCGTATAAGCTCCATTCTAATAATGTCTAGGATCCTTTTTAGAACACAAGATCTCAGCCAAGTCAAGGATTATTGCTGTGACTCGTGGTCGAAACTTCTAGATAACAAGGTTTCCATTAAAGATTTCATTTTCGCGAAAGAGGTGAGAATGGGGACGTATAGGTAGCCGAATATTTTTCCATGATTGTCAGATTTATCTCAGCTTTTCACAGTGATAAAGTTCTACCTCCACCAGGTGTTGCCGTGGCAGCCCGGCGCATGTTATATGATCCCAGCAGCGAACCTCAGTATGGTGAACGCGTGCCATATGTCATTACCCGAGGTCCACCATACTCCAAGCTGGTTGAGAGAGCTATGGATCCTTTGGAACTGTTGAAGAACAGGTACATCTCCGGAAGCTGCTGGCCTAATTTTCGTTCACCAACACGAATTCGAACAGTCATATACATCTTGATGCTATGTACTACATTTCAAACATACTCATACCACCATTGGAACGAATTTTTATGCTTGTCGGCGCTAATGTACGCAAGTGGTTTCTTGACATGCCCAAAACGCATTATCTGGACTCCAACTCTCCTATGAAAGCCACGGATACCATTGGAACGCCCAATCGACTGAACATTGAGGAACATTTCCACAGCTCTCAATGCATTATCTGCGGAGGACTTGCTTTCCAAGGTAAAAAAATATAAAGCTTGTTTAGATCATTCTTAAATCGGCTTTGCAGGTCTGTGTGATGAATGTTTCTTTGCTCCACAACAAACAATGGTCAATCTATCCCACCGTATTCAAGTCAACCAGAAACGCCTCGCAAATGCCCACCGCATCTGTGCTACGTGCACCGGATCAGAACCAACAGAACCAATCAAATGTGAATCACTCGACTGCCCATGGCTATTTTCGAGAAAGCGGGCGGAAAACAAGGGAGAGTTTCTAGTAGCCGTTCAGGAGCTGCTGGATGATTTGGACTATGGTATGGAAATGGGCACATTATATGAAGATGTCTCTGCGGATGACGAGCGCATGTGGACTGCTGAAGATGACGGCAACTACTGTCCCACAACGCCTGATCCGTAGGCCTTTATGAATATTACTCATATCGACGAAGATATGTCTAGACCATCTCCATTCCACGAAATCACACAGTCTGATATGCACCCGGTGCCCCCTGGGACTGGCCAGCATGAGTTTGAGGCAATGTAGGAGAGGGTGCCGAGGGCCGCGTATGCTGAATAGGCCTAGCTGCGTCCACATTTTGATACCCTTCGGTATCTCCAGATGTGAAACCCCCAGGCATCGACCAAACTGCCGATGATTAGACATCAGCCGATTGGGTTGGAGGACTATTACCCACCAGTAGGCCCACTGATGTCAGGGCGTCCAATCCCGCCAAACTGCAGTCCACGTTGACGCAATGAGTTCCCAAATGCGAAAAGTGTCGGAATCTGATGTGGAATCAAACATGAGACGTGGGATATTGCTAGCAACACACACCTTTAGCAGAAGTAGAATGACAGTCAGTAGTTTCACGAAACCATTTTGTTCGTGCCTGATCATCCACACCACGTCAAAGAGAGCTGAAGCGCCAAGGAGCCCTGTAAACTAGTAGGGATTGAGCCGGACAACAGAACATTTTATGAACGCTCTAAAGTTTCACTGCCTGCAGAGCTTGGGCGCTTTCCGTGTTTTCTTGCGCATATATGCCAAAGAGGAAAATAGCCAAGTTGTATGGTGGCGATGTAAAAGGACTGACAAGAAAGGACAGAATCTAAATGACTGGAGGTTAATCTTCCCTTACAATAACCAAGTAGAATCATGAATACCGTCTCGGCGAACACAAGCTTGAATGGGTCAAGCCCTTGAACAAAGTCCATGCCAAGTGATGGTAGAATGCGAAGTTCCCGGTGGTACTATTAGTACATGTTTGGTTTACAACCACTGTCGCCGCCGTCTTTCATGTCCGAGCCTGCCTTTGACACGATCTTGCCCGCAGATAGTGTAGAATTCTGTCCGCACCCAAACATTCTGGATGTCCTGGTCTGTGGGACGTATAAACTGGAGGAAGCTTCTCCAGGAACTACCCTGTCTTCAGAGGAGATTAGCACAAACCTTTTAGTCTCTCAGCAAACCAGGCGGGGTAAATGCTTCGTATTTCAAGTGGAATCTTCGCTCTTAACAGGAGAACGAAGGCTGTAAGCGTTGTTTCTAGCCCTTCTGAATGCTGGACTAAGATCGCTTGTAGAATTCAAACACAAGCTTTTGATTTACCCGCTATCACAGATATGAAATGGTATCGTCTTTTCGCAGTGTAACAAGCTATCAGCTTACAATGACAAAGGTGTCATTCGACGACTGCAATTCTCGGTGTTGCTGATTCGGAAGGGAACATTACTCTTCACGAATGGCAAGAAGCAACAGTAAGTATAACTTGTTTTCCTTTCCCGGAATCTTCGAGAACCAGTCCGCTAGCGCAGCCTATATCCCGTTGATGCCATCCGGTGCACTTCCCCAGAAATACTATGTCTATCATTAGACTGGTCGAACCGGAGAACACCGGGAAAGTAGGAGCGACCCATCACAAAGAACTGCCTAGTCTGAAATGTCTTCATCAGTGACCTAGGATCCATGATCGTCTCTCTTTCGAACGGCTCCCTCTGCCTGCTTCGCCCACGTGACGCTCACAGTCTTTCACTGAGCAGTTCTTGGCATGCTCACGATAATGAGCCCTGGGTCGCTGCATGGAACTATTGGGATACCAATGTGGTTTATTCAGGTTTGGCCAGTCTTGATCCTCAACCTGAGGTTATCACTAAATTTCCTGAATGAAGGGGGTGATGACCTAAAAATGAAATCTTGGGACATCCGACTAGATTGCTCACGACCTCTTTTTGTCAATAAACGGTATCATGTTTATTTCCCCTATCCATCATGATAAGTACCTGATGCATCAGGCAGGTTTGATGCGGGGGTAACATCAATTCAAAGTAATCCACATATCGAACATTTCTTAGCTGTAGGAAGGTTGGTTTATGCTATGGTTGGGCACCGGTTGGACTCACTCATATTTTCAAGTTACGACAACAAAGTGAGATTATTTGACACCCGGAACCTTTTCATTCCATTGACAGAAATCGATGTCGGAGGCGGTGCGTGGCGTGTCAAATGGCATCCTTGCACCGCCCGAAAGAACGATTTACTCGTTGCATGCATGCACGACGGTTTTAAAGTCATCAATTTCCTGTTAGATCACGGTAACATTCAGGGGGAAATAGTGAAGCGATTTGATGCTCATGAATCGCTTGCCTATGGCGCGGATTGGTCGTTTAGTCCTTATGAAAATGGCAAAACTCTCATTGCTACATGTTCTTTCTACGATCACAAGCTTCACCTTTGGGATGCATAAATGTGTGTTATTCGAAACAGTGATCTGTGTAGTAGACCACAATCATTCCCTCAGGTTATTAATGGTGTGGTGGTGAGTTGGTTCTGAATCACGGGTATCATGCCTATTGGGAGCAACAGGTGGCACGTTGGATGTAGGCAATTCAATTCTATCCCGTCGTTTACGCTTCCAGAAACCGGTGTTGGGTCCATTCGTTACAAATGCTAGCGTCCAGCGCGAAAGTCCACGAAGAGCCTTAGGATGGTGCATTGCTGTTGTCATAAGTGCCGAGAATGATAAGATGAAGGTCAGCCTGTAGACCATGTCAAATGGAATAAAAAAGGAGGAAGAACAAAGCCAAACCGCTCAGCAAGTTGCACCTTCTTGCTACCATTCCTGATCCAATTTTCGGGCAGGAGGGTGCGGACTGCTCGTGGCAAGACATAAAGGGCCATTTCCCCTCGTCGACGACCGTTTTCTATCCAGATGCTGCTGCCGCAGACAAAACACCCTGCAAGAATACATCCAGTTGGACCATCCCAAAAGTCGTGAGATATGAACGGGAAGATTCGTGCAAAAACTAAAGATCGTGTAATACATACTGCATACCAGAACGACGCTACAAAGCTTGATAAGAAGCTGGCACTGCGAAGTGCACCTAGAACGGTCCGAAAGGAATGTTGCTTTTGAAAGAGAGTCCGGGGGCGGGTAAGAAGAACGGGAATAAAGTGCACCTGTTGATCATTGAGAGGAGCTATACTGTGAAGAACCAAAATACTCGCTGGTAAATAAATGGCGATTGCTTCCACAAATGCCTTCAATCCCCGCAGCGACGAGTTGGCTGTACAACTGTTCTCAAGTCCGAGATTTGAGCCAACACCCCCATGAACCAGCTCACAGGGAAGGCCGCCAACACCAGGTCTAGTTTTGACCCCAAGAATCTTCCAAGCTGCATCTGCTATAGCTCCTCCATAAGCTGGAAGAGCAGCAGGATCCCCCCACAATGCATTGTACCCCAACTGTTCGGAAAACGTGCGAAGAGTATGAGAGTGCGATGAGGATCCATTGGTGTATGTCCAACGACCATCCCGGATGAGTCTTAAGGCATGAAGAATACGGTCATCAAGGCTCGCTAGCGTGGCAATCCACTTTACATATGAGCTCGGAAGCCTAGCATATGAAGTAAAATTTAACTGGTGTTACTCAACAGATAATGGGGAACATGCATTACCTTTGAGGCTCGTAGAAAAAGCACCACATAATCCTTCATTGAAAGGGTGAGCATATAACCTGCGCACAAGTAATATGAAATATACCTCGCACTACACGCCCAGAAAACAAAGGCGTCAGTTCGCGAGGTCACATCGCGGATTAACTTTTCTGAAGTGGCATTCTTCTGGAATTTATCTCTCACTAAGGAAGGCTCGGTGAAAGAAGGATGCCTAGAGTTATCTAGCAATCGGTGTGCTGGTTGTGTAGCTCTTTGTATGAAGGTCTGAAGGGTAGCGTCCATAGCTCGCACGAAGAGAAGCAATGTCAAATCCAGGGTGGGAAGTGCTCGATTTGTTCGGGTGGATAGTTTGGTATGAGGCACTTTGAGAGTTGAAGAAGCTCTATCCTCTGTCAACCGACGGGAGCGGCGATAGCCTGCCTGCAGCAACAAAACCCCAAGGGAAGACGAGAGGACGTTGGCAAGGAAAGTCTTCTGACATGAAGTCAGCTTCAGCATCTGTAGGTAAGTGATGCATTGTCTCCGAGCAGTTCGTACAGACATGGGTAGTATGGAGCTGGCCTGCTGTGATGGAGAATCAAGAATGTGCCATAGTCGTCGAATAGCTGCTCCGCCGCCGACACAGACGGTGATGGCAAGCGCAAAGCCGTCAAAGCCAAATTCGCGTCTAAGCACGCGTTTCAGAGCTTCCAAGCTAGTTCTGGGAGATGGCTTGGACGATATGCGAGAGGAAATGAAGGGAATGATGGATGGGCCAAGGGAAAGGGAAAGGCTAAGAACATATGTTCTAAGTATTATCTGAAGAGGATGTGTTGGATCTTCGGAAAAGGCAGGGAAGGACTGGATCCATGATTTCTGTTTCATGGAATATACAACTAGACAAGCAAGATAGTAACATCATGTGATAGTTTGCTCAAGTCCACTCGTGTAGCTCCAAAATTCTGTTTTCCTTCCAATGTTTATCTCAGATAATAGCCCCGCAAGACCCAATTCCTTTAACAGCTCTGCTCGCGATTCAGGATATGTAAACGAGCTTAGCAAAGTATCACCCTGAATATCAGATGAGCAGATCACGCTTACGGTGGTCGTTAGAAAAAACATACATATCTGCGGAGAACCGGAATTAAATACTCTCTTGGAGGGCATCTGAACTGCGCCAGTAACTCGGAACTGCTAGAAACCATGCTCTGAATTTCGGGGAGCGGATTGTCATCTTCGCTCCACTGCGAGTGCCTTCCCTTTCCCTTGCGATCCGTTTCCCCAATATTGTCGTGGTATTGGCAAAGCCATGTCTTCCATAGTTCGAGTTTTCGACCATCTCGCCCAAGTTTCTTCATGATCATGCGACACGTTGTCCAGTTCAGCTCAACATCGTCACCAGACCATATGGCGCTCACATCCAGAGAGCTACCTGATCGAACAGAATCGGGCAAGTTGATGGATGAAGGGATTTGTGGACCAACACGCAGGCCATTGAAACCACTCTCAATAGTAGGGGATGTAAGGTTGTATCCACAATCATCGTTATGCACCTGTCGAGTTTGCTTTGCAGACTTCATCATCAACCGCACCCAGCGTCGTCTGCGAACCCAACCGCCTGCACTGAGTGGACCTACTTTAGCACGCCAATTGTGTGTCTGGAACACCCAGTTATATTCAAAACCATCGTGCTGAACTTCGCCCGAGTCTGATCGCATGTCAATCATCCAGCTTTTGGAGACCCATCGCCAATTCCCGTCTGGAAGAGGATAGTTGTCTAATGTGACAGGATACTGTTTCGCGCGATCGGGCGACGAATTGGGCATAGTAAATGGAGAGGGGTCAGATGGAAGAAGAGACAGACGAGAATAGTATGGGATAGAAAAAATGGTCATCCTGAAGAGGTAGTGGTGAAGTGATATTCCTGTGTGATTGTCAATGATACGCACCCCCTCTGGTTCTCAAAAACTACGGCCCATTGGTACTTGTCTCTATCTTCGTCTTGATGGTCAAGTGTAGATAGATCTAGGCTGATAATATCGGCCGTGAATACAGTTGGATCGGAAGGTGGCAAAGGAACGGCCGACGAGGCTGGGTTGGGTGTCGAACGAGAGCGTTTGAGGTTGGGAAGTGATAGGAAATGAGACTTGTGCATGAAACGTTCGCGGGCAGGGTTAACGGCATCGTAGTCATCTCGTGAGATGAAGGTCGGTGGAGGAGGGTTGGGTTCCATAGTAGTCGATCGTGATCACATAAGCAGCAGCTTTTGTTATGCGGCTTGCTCGATATCTGGGCCGCTCGAGGATTCCACTTCAGCATCCCGTTCGGTCTATTCATTCTACCCCTCGCCCCAATACATGTCCCAATTGTGCTGCTATCCTTCCATCTCTTCTCCCAGCCTGTACAAGCTGTTGGCACATATCACACCTCCCATCTAACACAAAGCTTCATGATATATTCGGTCTCCCTTATCATCCAAACCCTTTTGCCATTGATGTTGTCACCCTCAAACAAAGATTTCGCGAGGCACAGGCCATATGCCATCCTGATTCCTGGGCTTCCAGGGGTTCTGTGCGTCTATATGTTCATTGTCTGCTTATCTACCTTCATCACTCTGTATCCCAAGAATAAGCAAGACGTTGCCCAAGCTTTGTCTTCTCGCATCAACGAAGCATACCAACGTCTTCTCATGCCTCTTCCTCGTGCGGAGTATTTACTCGAGTGTCATCAACATCCTATCTCGGAGGGTGACCAGGTAGATAACATGGAATTCATGTCCGAAATTATGCAGACCAGAGAGATGATTGAAGAAGCGGTCGATAAGGATGTGATCGAGTGCCTTATTGACGAGAACCACGGTTGGTACAGTTCGCGGCAGTTTTGATTCTGAACTAAATAAAGGGCATGGTCCAGCCAAGATGCAAGAAACGGTGAAGGAATTGGAAGCATTAGTAGGACAAGAGCAGTGGGAAAGGGTGAAGGAGGCTGCAGTTCGTCTAAGGTATCTGGAAGGGATTGACCGGGCTGCGAAGGGATGGTTGGATGGATAGTATACTCGGCAACTTCCGGTAGTCTTGTAATTCTGTACAGGTTAGTCTTACCTTCCATTAATGCGACTAGCTCTGGCATTGCGGACCAGGGGTTGCCTTCTCATGCAAGTGTCCAATCCACATAAACGCTCTTTTGCACAACAGGCAACTGCGACGTCTCCCAAAGTTCCTCGTGTCGACAATTCCTCGTTCTCGTTCTCGAGACGCACTGGTCCTTCCCCCCTTGTCTCTCCTTCATTTGAAATGCCACATCAGCAATCTTCTCGCCGCTCTGCACCGTCTGCCTTGTCTCACCGCTGGACCAGAGACCGTAGCGGGAGATCTAACATACTGGATGCTCCCCTGCACGATCATGCATATATTTCCCAAAAATATCGAAAATCTTTCCTTCCGCTCAAAACAGTGCATGAGAATACACCAAAATCTTCGCTGGGGAATTTTTCAATGCTTTCTACAGGGAATCTACCTTCATACAAGGTGGTGGATGGGCTTATTGTTATGGACGGAAAAGGGCAAACAATGCGAGTATGGAGGCAAGTCTTTCATTGAGAATCTTCATCAAGCACAACTTGATATTGACTCGAAAAGAGCCACGGTAACTGTAAGTATGGAGCCTCCCATCGTTGGAGTGGGCGATAGTCCAGAAAAAAAGCAAGCCGAGAAGCTTGCTGCTTTGTCCGCTGTTTTCCAACTGCATGAACTTGGTTTGGTGCGTTCTCCGTCCTTTATCTCACTCTTTGTGTTGCAGTTCACATCATTTCTGTAGCTCGACAACCCTAAACAGCTCCATCCCAAAACAAGTGACCAAACTGACATCACACTTTCGGATGGTTCTGTCATCAGTTACGAAAAGGCACGAAGTTTCATGGATTACTATTGTCGTCGTTATGGCTTCGGAAAGCCTGATATTGCATTCGAGGAAATTCGCAAAGGGGGCAGTGGATGGGAGGCTATCATGACTGTCGGTGGTCGTCGAATAGGCCTGGGATCTGGTGGTACCAAAAAGGCTGCACAAGTGGCATGTTATCTAGATGTCACGCAGTACCTCGAGAGTCGTGACTCCGACCTTTGGAACACATTCGTCGAGGCAGCGAAATCCGGCGCGGATCTAGGTCTGGCACCCAAGGTGTTCTTCCAGATAAGTGATAAGTTGGATGATGAAATTCGAGATCTATGCGTAGACATCAAAAAGAGCAATTTATATCGAAACCGACCCGCCATCGCCTCCGCGACATCAACAGAGCACGGCCAGAATCACAGTCTTACGATATCGCGCCCCCCTGCACGACGTCACAGTCCCCACTTCATCGCAGAAAGATCCGCACAACTGCTTTCAAGACGTCACAAATATCTAGCAGACCCCAAATTAGAATCAATGCGGTCATCGAGAATGTCGCTACCTGTTCACGCGCGTGCAGCGGATATTATTTCTCACATACGAGACAATGATGTTACAATCTGCATGGCTGCCACGGGTTCAGGTAAAACAACCCAAATTCCCCAGCTGATCCTCGACGACTATGTCGTGCAAGGAAAAGGTGCGAGTTGCAACATTGTTTGCACTCAGCCTCGTCGTCTGGCAGCGATTAGTGTGGCCGACCGTGTGGCAAAGGAACGAGGTGAGACATTAGGAAAGACCATTGGATACCAGGTCCGATTTGAGGCCAAACTTCCCGAGCAACATGGATCCATAACCTTTTGTACAACTGGAGTTCTGTTGAAGCGACTCCAGTCTGCTCTTGCCGATACTCGTCACTCTGCGAGTATGAATCTTGATGATATTACGCACATCATTGTTGACGAGGTTCATGAGCGCGATGTCGATACTGATTTGTTGCTGGTGGTCATCAAACGACTGCTGGCCGACAGGAAAGCGAGGAACAAACCACTTAAAATTGTTTTGATGAGTGCCACAATCAACCCACTGTTATTCCAAAATTACTTCCCGGATGAGGAAAATCGGCCTGCAGGTGTCATCGAGGTTCCTGGAAGATCATTTCCCGTCACAAAATATTTCATGGAGGACTTCGTACCCCTTCTTGTGAAGGGCCCAATGAACTGGACATTGACGCACGATTCTGTTACAAAATTCTTGAACAAAGAGCTTGGCGTGGCAGTAGCTTCCCTTGGAGTTCCACCAAGTCGTAGTAATACAGGATCGGAGTCCCGCGATGAAGATATTGAGCTTCCCTATCCGTTAATTAGTGCGACCGTCTCTCATGTTTTACAGCGCTCGAGTGATGGGCACGTCTTGGTATTCCTCCCAGGTTGGGACGATATCATGGCTGTTCAACGTGGCCTTTTAACGCCGTTAGGACCTTTGAGCGTTGATTTTTCCGACACATCAAAATATCGTATTCACCTTCTGCATTCGACTATTCCATTAGCAGAGCAACAGGTCATCTTCGAGCCACCACCCCAAGGTGTGCGACGTGTCATCCTTGCAACCAACATTGCGGAGACCTCTATCACCATTCCGGACGTTGTCTACGTCGTGGACACCGCAAAGGTCAAGGAGCAGCGTTATGATCCAGACCGTCACATGTCCTCACTCGTGTCTGCTTGGGTTGGCTCTTCTAATTTGAATCAGCGTGCAGGCCGAGCAGGAAGGCATAGGTCAGGTGAATATTATGGTATGCTTGGTAGAACTCATGCGGCAGCGCTGGAACCCTATCAGACGGTTGAGATGAAGAGGGTGGACTTGAGCAATGTCGTGATGCATGTCAAGGCACTTGATTTCCCTGGTATGGCTGTGGAGGAGGTTTTGGCTGCTGCAATTGAAGCTCCGCTTCCCGACCGGGTAGCAGCTGCTATGAAGAATCTTCAAATGGTTGGCGCTTTGGATACTGATAACAACCTCACATCACTCGGGCGCGTACTCTTACAGCTCCCAGTGGATGCGCAGATGGGCCGCCTGGTACTCTACGGCAGTTTCTTCCGCTGCTTAGATCAAGCCTTAACACTCGCCGCTATCTTGACCAATAGGGAACCTTTTGTATCTCCCATGCATCTGAAGGCAGAGGCAGCGGGAAAGAAAAATTCGTGGACCCCGCAGGAGTTTAGATCAGATGCACTTGCTACCCTGCAGGCTTATAACGCGTGGTGGGCTTTGCAGTCAAGAGGTGAATATATTGCGGCGAACAGGTTCTGTGTGGACAACTTCCTTGCAAAGCCGACGTTGCTTTTAATTCAAAAAATCAAAGGCCATCTATTACAAGCCCTGTATCATGCTGGAGTTATTAATGTGTCAGCTGGTGGTCTCGTGGCTGGTTCTAATCAAGCCTTAGGTGTCCCGCCCGAGTTAAATACCAACGGTGATTCTCTGCCTCTTCTCGCTGCCTTGATTACGGTAGCTTCTCAGCCCAAGTTCGCCATCCGGACAGGTGAGAAGACATATCGTACGTTACATGACAAGGTTCGTATGAAAACCTTTTTCCGTCCTTATCACAGTTCTGAATATCCTCATCTCCACAGGCAGCTTTCATTCACCCTTCGAGTGTGAATTATCGCAAAAGGGAGCTTAAAGATCAGGACGTTCTGCCTGTGGGAGAAAGACAACTTTTCGCCTTTACTGAGAAGAGACAAAACGTATCTGCACCGGGCGGTGGAGCACAAACCTTTTTGGTGACCACGACACGCCTGGATCCCATGACATATATGCTGTTCGGAGCATACAGACTCGAAGTGACAGAGCGCGGACTTGAATGCGACAACTGGTTACCGATCGTTGGCAATCTTGATGCGTTGGATGATATTCAACGACTAAAGGTTTTGATGGAGGCGTGCATGCTTAGGGTATTTGAGGGGATAGTGTCGGGCAGACAACGACAGCGGCAGTCGCTCATGTTGCCTCGCGAAGAATACGAATCCGGAGACAATGATGAAGACAGGGACCACTCGATGTCGCGAGAAGAAGTAAAAGAATTGGATCTCCTTACTCGCGATGTTGTCGGTATATTAAACAGGTACAGTGAGGAGAGGACTGCTATACAGTCTCGTTATAACTCTCTACCGGCCACCCCCGTCGGTTCTCCGTCTGTCAATTCCATGCGATTGACGGGGTCATCGCTCTCTGGTTACTCTACACCCAACTATGGAGGATCAATGTTTAGTTCAAGGCCAAATACGCCCAGTAAGTTATCTCGGAGATTCTAGAGCAAAAAGAATTATTTAGACCACAACCCACATCACGTACGATCTTTTTGCATTTGAATGAATTAGTTAGTCCAAAATATGTTTCCACCCTTCCACAGCTATCACCTGCTAACATAGCCACATTGTCCACTAGGGACCACACCCGGTTTATGTGAGCATGAAGTCATGACCAGGCATTTCCAATGTTCTGAACTTAGCCTACACTCATGTCATATGCAAACACTGATATATTGATCTGGCTGCCAATGTGAACCTAAGGACTAAACCTGTGTATTCAATCTTGGATGTTGGATTAAACCTAAGGCTCCAACCGTACTATCTATATAACCGTTTTATACGGTTTATACCATATATGTATATGTTTATGTTTACACCCTTATGGCCGGAAAGGCCTATACAGTAGTTATACAGTATGTATACGGTTATATGGTTATACTCAGACATAATAGAAGCTAGAGCCTGAGAACCCAATTTTTTTCTCTTTGATCATTGAATTTGTGCACTATAGTCTCTGCTCCGAATCACTATGCCACCACAGCAAAGCCGAGATAACCCAGACCCCAAAAACATCTTATCCGAAGATCATAAGCGAAAGCGGCAAGCGAGTGATCGCGCCCAGGGCGTTGACTCATATTTTCGGACAGTAGAGGCAACAGCTAAACCCCGCCAAGCTCAAGGTTAGTTGGAATAGAATACAAGAATCATCTAAAAGCTTACCTGGACCTTGACTAGTGCCCAAATTAAAAATTACCATTCTGAAAGACACGTCTAAACCTGATGGAGATGCTGTTGAGAATGGCGCCTTATTATCAGCGAGCGAGCTTCAAAAGCATGGTTTTTTCATCAATTCACCTTCAGATGATCAGCCTAGTTTCACTGATCAAATCAAGAATGATGATGATAAAGACAAAATGTACAAACCTCTGAAACATAGCAATGCTCTTGATGATGAAGCGCCGAAGTCCATTTATGACAGTGATGGGGAGGAACACATAAGCGAGACCGAGCACGGCTGTAAATTGGTGAACATTGTATTGGTATCCATTATCTTAACATTCTAAAACACATTTAGCGAGAAAAAAAGGAACAGAAAAGGAAGCATGAAGAGGTTGACCAACTGAAGAAGCCTGCTCTGCTCAACAAAAGAAAACGTATGATTGTAGAAGACAACGATGAGACCGATGTTGATTCTGGGGATGAGTCAGATGGAAAGAGTGCTTTGAGGAAGGTGGAAATGAGGGAGGAATCTAAAGAGCATGTTATCATTACTATACATTTCCAGATACTAGATGCCATTCTTAGAATCACATGAGAGAGTTTCCAACAATTTCTCAGATGGCTTGAGATTACCTTGCCATTCTGGCAACCAGCACCTCTGTTGAACATGTCTTCTCAAAGTCCTGACATATTTGCAGTGATCTATGAAGCTCATTGAAGGAGAACACTATCAGGATGGCGCTCCTTACAAAGATGTGGATACATAGTGGTTTGTTTGAGATGATGCCTAGGAAGGTTGCCCGATGAAAGCACAGGGATAATGGTGAAAAAAAATAGTTTTCTCATAACAGTATATATAAGTGTATATACTATATATTAAACATATTTACACAGTTAAACAGTATATGCAACTGTTTCCATTTAATCACCTTCGAAGATGTAAACAGTTACTAAATGGTTAGAGCCTTAATTAAACCTGTGTATTCAATCTTGGATGTTGGATGTTTGAACTCACTTTGGAACTGACATATGGACATGGCTGAATCTAGTACCCATTTGACACTGCCCTAACCCAATATTTGTGAGTCCATCTTGATGTAACCTCCAATAGAAAGTGAGACTCAGTACATACATGTCACAATTATCCTCCTAACTTCAACTTGTGACTGATTCCCCAGTGATATTCTGCATGCAAGAGATCATCATATCGAAATTAAACCCGGGCTACCTATTTCCATCGGCCATGCATACTCCTGTCCCCACAAGTACCATGAAGGATGGAAAACTCTCATTGATCAACATGTCGCTGCTGGGCGCATATGCCCTTCATCATCGCCATATGCTTCACCCTCATTTATCATACCGAAAGCAGACCCCACAGTTCTTCCCAGATGGGTTAACGACTACCAAAAGCTGAATAATGTCACCGTGCCAGACTATTATCCCCTCCCACGCATCAATGACATTCTTGCAGATTGCTCCAAAGGCAAGATATGGGGTAAAATTGCCATGACGAACTTGTTTTTTCAAACCTTAGTATACCCTGAGCATATCAAATACACATCCATTGGGGCTATGGGAGTGGGTTGTTATGCCAATGGGTCTGCAGAATTCTGCCAGCCCAGCTCAACCCCTGTCATGTGCAAGATCATGTGAACTTCTCAACATCACTTCGGACCAACAATTCGGACCTTTTCAACTTTTCAAGTTTGGACTTTTTTGATCTCTTAATGATATCATGTCTTTGTAGGTCTGTGTTGCTACTAGGAACTTTCAACTAGCACATGTACATGCTGTCATTAACAACAGTAATCAGTCTCTACCACAAGATTCATGTCAATGCAGAGAATGCATGTGTGTTCACATGTATATCGAAGAATTGTAAACAAAAAAAATAAAATGGCAACATATGCTAGTGAGCTTAGAATGGCTGATGTCAACGAAAACTCTACCCCACAACTTCCAAGACTATGTTCACAATCAAAATGCAAGATGACCCTCAATACTGGATACCAGTTTAGATCCTGCGAGTGATGTAGAGAATGCAACAAGGTTGCAAAGCAACGAAAGTGGCAGCATGAGAAAGGGGACAAAGAGGCACAGAAGCAGCCAAGGGTGACAGCTAATGGCAACTGTCCTGAGGTGATTGTAATAGATGCAGAAAGGTCTGATGATGAAAGTAATGGAGAGGTGAGCTTTAACAACCTTGTCATTATAACACTATCAACTCACTGCAATTAGAGCATGAAGCCTCTTGCATACAAAGATAGTGCAGAGCTCTTTTCAAATCTCTTGCATGCATTCAAGAGGAAGGATGTCTGTTTTAACGTGAGCTACACCCTACCAGTAGACCCATTAATCATGGACAAGGAACACGTATAAATGACAGCACACGAGATCTGGAAAGTCTCTGGGTACTGCTTCTGGTGAGAGACAAACAGGAAACTATACATATGTATAGGCTGACCACACAGGAAATGTCAGAATCAAAGCTCTTAGTCTGTGAATCTGTTGAAGCTCGTAAGCAGTGACTTTAAGTAAGACATTCAAGATCTGTTGAAGCTCGTAAGCAACAATGTGAGGATGACTTATCACTAGTTCATTAAGAGTGTAGAAATGACCAGGTCAAGCTGAGCTTGACTGGCCTTTGCATTGCAGTTTAAATAATACAAGCACAGGATCATGGATATGTAAGCATAGCGAGAACAATAAGAGTACCAAGACAATAGCATGAGAGTGTCCACAGGGTAGTACAATAGTGCAAGAGTGTGGAGGTGTGTGTTTAGAGGCATGCGGTCACAGGACAATAAGAACGATATAATGAGAACAATAGAGATGTAAGCGAAGACAATAGGAACAATAGAGATGTGCCAAAAGAAAATTGATTTCCCCATTTCTCATATCATCTTGTAACAGGAAATGCTAGAGTGAAGGAAAACAAGCTTCTTGTGCATTGCTGCATTGCCACAGTTGTCTCAGGGTTTTATGTCATGAAGTCGATGACCCTAGTTTGAGGCAGATCACTATCTATCTTCAGCATCACGAAGTGCACACACCATACTATGATGTTGCAATGCCACCCAAAGCTGCTATAATCATCTGAGAGAACCTTGAGTGAACAGCACCAAATGGGATGATACCCAAAATTCAAACCTTGTTTCCCACAGTCACAGCTACACAGATTCACAGTGCCTGGACCATAATGAGCAAGATCCTGTGGAAAAGAGATGGTCTACAGCTCTCTTCAGCAGAAATCTTGCTATGGGAGTACTCAGACAAAGTAAATGTGTTTGACTTGCCAAAAGTAGATGGGATGGAACAGCTCGCATGGGGGATGAAGAAGGTATTAGATCAGCTTTGAGGAAAGGTCATGGAGGTGGGAATTGATGCAACATGTGCATGAAGTATCTGAAACAAGGTTCTGTCAATGCTAATACAAATTGTAGACAACACAAACTTGAAACACCTTAAACTTTATACTGTTCTTCGAGAATATGATAACACTGGTTTTCCATTGTCATACTGCCTACTTTTGACTGTGGTAGCTACCAAAATTGGCAAGAGGACCAAGGCTCTCACCACTTGGGGAACAGTGCTTTGTGATAAGTATGGGGTCACACCACAATTTGTGCATATTGACAAGGATATGGCCAAAATTGGGTCGTATTAAAAGACCTGGTCGCAAGCAAAGATTCAGCTGTGTTGGTGGCATTTGCATAAGGCCATCAGGACACGTCTTCAGTTAGCCAAACTTTCTATGATGCCATATAACATTGAGCATGCATGAGGGGAATTCAGGTTCATCAGCACAGGGTTCCAACCTACTGATAAAGTGGATGCAAAAGAGTGCGAGGGAGGCATACCTGTTGAATCAAACATCTCAGTTGATCTGGAAAGCATGCCTATGACTCAAGGACCTAACTTACTTTCATTTGATTACCCAATCCTTCACAATCATGGCCACCACTGGTAGACTCCATCAATATGATGGGAGGTGGAAGCAAAAATGTTTCCATTGTCAATCATACCCCAAGATTAACAATCACAGTATCACCACCAAATACAAATGGCAAAATCCTGTTAGAATCTGGAGATGAGCAAAGTGACGATAATAATGATAAGTATCATCAGTGAACCTTCTGCCCCTTGGAGTTGTGCACTAACATTGTCAATATGATGGAATGGCATTTTTGCACCCACCCCTTGATTCCTGGATATTTGGCCCCAAGTCCAGATGGCATAAAGGAGTAAACTGTGAAGCAGATGTATGAGTTTTGCTTTAAGCATGATCTTCGCAAAGCATAGGCTTACCTGTGGGAGAATTGGTATTGTTGGGGGAGATGGGAGCTGTGGGAACAGTGTGCAGACACTAGGATTCCTCTTAAAAACTACAATGGTGGTAGAGGCACAGTAAGTAGTACTGTTATCAAAGCGACTAGGATTACTTACTGAGATTGTCTTTACAGCTGGTGGCACATTAAGAAAGATTTTCTTCATCACTTTTACAATCCCTGACTCGACCTTCTTGTGTGGATCCTTATGGTGAAGTTGGCACCAACTTTCGAAAACTTGATCTTGCATTTGTTAATATTGGGCAGTATTGTGATGAAGAAAATGGCTATTACTCTTTCCCTTAACAAAAAATACTGTCCTGATCCCCTTCGAAGGGTTTGCACCTGCCCACAATTCATTGTGGACCATTTTCTTATTTGCAAGCACTTAATCTGGTCTGTCCATCCTGTTCATCCTGTTTTTTTCCTTGAAGTTAAATGAAATCACACCTTGCCAATTTGGTCGCATCAATCTCTCATCCCCTTATCTGATGATAACATAAATCATGAAATAACCTCTGCACCACTCCCTCTAACCACCTCTGAGAGCTTGGAGATGAGGCCAGATATGCTGAACAGAAATGATTCAGAAGAATCCAATGAATCTGATGATGAGCTGATTGATACAGTGCTTAAAATGGGGCAGGGTGGGAGAGAAATTTTTTGTGAGACCATGAGAACCCACATTGACACAATTAAAGACTTTTGTGGTGGGTTGAAATACCAGGTCCAATTCGAGGACCAATGCTTCCTGGATACACTAGAGAGAGAAGGTGGACGTTTTCTGAGACTGATGCAGAACTGTTTAAGTCAAGAACAATGTTCTAACTCCACAAGATCTGCCGCACCAACAACATGGGAACAATCAACAGCAAATGCCATGTTTTATTGGAGACAACCTGTAGTGTCTGAATGGCACACTTAGATTAACTTCAGAGTCATTATTATATGTTCAAATACTATATATACTTGTACAGTGGAAGCAAAACATGTCCAAGGTCCTGATCACTTAGCCAATATTGCAACATCAACAATATTTCAATGTCAGACAAGTCTTGTGACATGTCTGGAGAGGGGTTGAGCTAGGGTTGCTGCAGAATTCACCTGCAACACAACAACACCCTGTAACCTTAGCACTCTCAGACCTTATTGGTAAAATCTGCCATGTTTATCTTGACAACATCATTATCTGGTTCTCGTTGCTTGCAGAACACTGCAAAAACATTGCTCGAGTACTCAAAGCTCTATGGGTGGCACATTTATACTGCTCACTCAAGAAGTCTCAGTTATCCACAACAGAAATCAACTTCCTTGGACACCACATCTCCTCAAGAGGCATTGAAGCAGATGGGTCAAAAGTAGAGCGAATCTTGAACTGGCCCATTTCAAAATCAGCTAAACAAGTGCAACAATTCCTAGGCATTGTCCACTACATCAGCACCTTTCTCTCTGCCCTTGCTGAACACATCACCGTTCTCACACCCTTAACCAAAAAAAAATGCAACATGACCTTCCCTGAATGGACACCTGACCACCAGAGAGCATTTGAGTCTATCAAGAAACTTGTTCTCAGTCATGACTTCCTCACCACAATCAACCACCAAAACCCAGGAAACAAAAAAATCTTTGTCACTTGCGATGCCAGCAAAAGGTGAACTGGCATGGTGCTCTCTTTCAGAGAGACTTGGGAAACATTACAACCAGTAGCATTTGAGAGCAGACAACTGAAGGGACCTGAACTTCATTACCCCATGCATGACCAGGAGTTACTGAGTATCATGCGTGCCCTCACAAAATGGCAAGTGGACCTTCTTGGTATGCACATAAACATTTACACTGATCACAAAATGCTCTAAAACTTCAATTTGCAGAAGAATTTATCACTTTGACAGGGCTGCTGGATAGTACTTATTACAGTATGAACATACAATAATGTACATCAAAGGGGAAGACAATACAGTTGCAGATGCATTGTCCCACTTACCAGACCCTATACCACCTACTGTAAACATCACCATGATGTTCAGCCTTGAAAATGATCCTGCCCTGTTCAAGAAGATCTGAAAAGGGTACACGCATGACACATGGTGCAGCGGTATTCTTGATGACCTGAAACACAAAGTATTGGATAGCAAACTTGACATAAAACTTCAAAACAGATTACTATTCATTGGCTTCTGCCTCATAATCCCAAAGTACCTTGACCTCCATGCAAACCTCTTCTGTCTCACACACAATCACCTCGGCTACTTCAGATGAGAGAAGACTTATGCATCCTTGTGAAATGAAATCTACTGGTCTAACATGCAAAAAGACCTCCTCAATGCATATGTACTGGGCTGGGCTGAATGCCAAAGCAACAAAGCATGACCCCTGGCCCACTGCACCCCCTCCCTGTCCCTCTTTAACCCCCCTTACTCAACCACAGTGACTATCTGACTACTGAAGAGACTGAAATGGGAGAGATAACCAAAATGGAACATGCAAGAGCCATTGGGGAAGCAATCAAAGGAGATGTACAGGTGGCATGATACTCCTTACTCAGTGCTAAGATCTTGCAAGCACACCAAGCAAATACAGATCGTGCATCCAAACCATCATTTCAAGTGGGCAACCTTGTTATGCTAACAACTGCTGATAGGTCCATTGCATGCTCTAGGCTCAGGAAAAGGTTTCCAAATGTATTGACACATCATGACACACACTTCTGACCTCTGCAAACTCTACAAAATCTATTTTGAATCTATTTTGAACTATTTTGAACGACTTTGAACAATTCTGAATGATTTCATGACATTTCAAATGCCTTTGAACCACTTTGCAGCACTTCAAACAAAGTTGGCCACTATATAAGTGGTTCAGCACTTCAAACAAAGTTGGCCACTATATAGCTGTCCTGAAACCCTTTTGACTTACACAGCACATCTGAAATGAATCATTGTGTCACATATTGAGCACTACCAGACACAAGGAGAGACGACAACAGATTTAGGATGTGATAATGGCAGTTTTGTGTTTCAATGATATATTAAAGCAATAAGATAAGTATTTTACTATACTGTGACAATGTACACTTCAATTATTATTATTTCATTTGTTTTATGTTTTACAAGAACTCCTTTATTGTTGTGTATATTGCCTCATGTTTTCCACATGTTATATTTCCTTTTTAGATACTATCTCTTCCAAATGTATGTTAGTTGCTTAGAACAACAGAGAAGAAGTTATCCTTTCCATTATTGTTTGATTTAAGAGCCATTCTCTTGAGTCCAAGTCTTGCCTCATATCTCTAAGTTCTGCAAGATATCGCAAACTTTTTCAAACTCTCGTATTTGCTTCTCGACTTATCATGTATTGTCTATTGTCCTTTGAAAACACTTCTAATTTGCTATACCCATTCTTTGATATACTTCGACACCAGTCTGACTCTCTTGAAACTCCATGAATCTTTTTAAACCCTTTTCAAACATCTTTGGACATCTTTCAAACTTTTTTGTATGCCCCAAAAAACTTTTTGTAACACGTCTGACCATTCCACACCTCCAACCATGACACTTGGGTGACAGCGGTGACATTTAGTACCAATTTGCACCCTTCCTCTATCCTGTGTTACACTTCTTAGACCTTTTTAACAGGTTTTTGTTAGATTTCCAGGTTGAGCATTATCACTGCACATCGGAGGAGGGAGTACATGCAGGCAAAGGATGGATGGGTAGCTAAATTTATGGCTAGGTGGGATGGTCCATACAAAATTCTGGAAGTGTACCCTGACACATCAACATATAAACTCTTATTACCAGCACCTTCAAAACAATATCTTGTATTCCATGTTTTCCAACTCCAACCACACCATGACAATGATGCTTCCCTTTTCCCCTCATGTGAACTTGAATGATGGGGACCAATCATCACCAAAGACAGCTCAACAAAATATTTCATCACGGATGAGGACAGCAATATCTGGTGCAATGGGTTGGATATGGACCAGAATTGGATCTCTGGCTACCACGATCTGAACTTCTCGAGACCAAAGCCCTGGCATCTTGAAAATTATCAACCCCAGAATGGTAACAATTTTTTGGTCATTGAGGGAGTGTAAGGGATTCTCCATTACCATCTTTTGTCTATCACGAGCCTCATGATATTTCCTTATTGTGATCACATACATATCATGTGTAACATGTTCATTACTGTTGTACGATTGTTTGTACTAGATTATCTTCTTCAATCTCATACTATGTTTCTCTCATTGCCTTGTCTCCTGAGTTGGAAGCCTACACTTCCTTCCAGTCTTTTCTAGTTGTCTTTTATGTTATCTATTGAAATCTCACCAAACTATGGCATAACAGTAAGCCAGGGTCATCTCCCTGCCATTACACCTTTACATCCCACCAGATATAAGCCAACCAATCATGCCAAACCTGCTGTATTCCAAAAACCACCTGGTCCTCCCAAAAAACCACATAATTCTCTCCTACCTGCATTCAAACTTCAGCACAATCCAATACAATCACATGCAAGCCAGCAATTTACACCTCAGCAGCCTGTTAGCTTCTCTCCCTATAGGTGCTCTCATTCGGGCCACCAGTTTTCTAAGTTCACTACTAAGTCTCCTATTCCTGTTAGTCTTTGATATATTCTAGCAGTTGAAAGTGCTGATATGTACATATTAGTGTTGAGCAGCATGCTATGCGCAGTGTAGAGTGCTCACAGATCTTACTACTTACCTGTTGAGTTGGTTAGTGTGCTAAGTAACTTAGGTTAGAGGGCATAGAACTCTCTGTATTGCTAGGTAGAGGTACAGTGTACTTATATACCTAGAGAGCCCACATGGTCATATGAGGCTCAGTGGGGTGGAGAAAAGGGTGGTGTACCACATGGTTCCTGTCCACATGTCATTATGACATATTTGTATACATGTATTTACATATATATGTGTTTACACTGAGGCACAGAATAGGTGCCATGTGCAGATTTAATTCAACACCCTCCCACAAACTGTACTGGCATCGACCTGGAGGGGCTTTATGATCCAAGGTGCCATGTATAGATACTAAGTTTGAACCTTGAATTTAATTTCAAGGGAGCTTCTAAATTTCTTGAAGAGCTGCCTCCTGAGGTTTTTAGTAAACATATCTGCCGAATTTTCAGTTCCCGGGATGAAGATGACTGTGACCTTGCCATCTTCAATACATTCGCATGTATAATGATAGTGAATGTTGATATGTTTAGTCCTTCTTTCCTGAATGGGGTTAGATCCAATGAAGATCAACCCCTGATTAATGGCGCAGATAGGCACCTTACTCAAGGGATATCCCAATTCGGAAAATAAGGATGTGATCCACACTATCTGCTGACAAGTGTCAGAGAGAGCCATGTATTCGGCTTCTCTGGAACTAAGTGCTACAGTTTTTTGCATATGGGACTGCCAGCACACGATGCCTCCTGCTAAGGTGGCAAAGTAACCCATTATGGACCTGCATTTCATGACATCGGATGCCCAGTCTGAATCAGTAAAGGCTTGAAGGCCCTGTTTGCTGTGGCCATCATAGATAAGCTCATATGATTGAGTACCGACTAGGTAGTGCATTATGTAATGCACCTTATCAAGATGTTCTTTACTCAAATTAGCCAAGAATTGTGACATCTTTATCACCACAAAGGCGATATTGGGGTGAGTTCTGAGCATCAGGTACAATAAAGAGATCACCAATTGAAACTCAGTTCTGAGAGCCAGATTAGGCTCATCAGGGTTTTCCATAAAGATGTATCCCATGGGAAGTGGAGTGGGGGATGCCTTGGCATTCGTCATTCCAAACCAAGCTAGCACAGTGGCTAGGTAGGTTGTTTGGTTCAGAGTGATTCTTGATGCACCTTGTGTTATGCACATACCAAGGAATTCAGTAACATGACCAGTGTCCCGACACTCCCAATGCTTGAGACACACATTTTTCTTTTCCTCTACAAGGCATTTGTTCTTCCCCAAGAACATGCCATCATTGACATAGATTATTGTGATGACAATGTCTTTACCATTTTTGTAGATGAAAATGCCGGTGTCTGAGCTGGTGCATTCGAATCCAATGGATCACATGAACACCTCTAGCTCTCTCCACCATGCTAGGGCGGCCTGTTTAAGGCTGTACAATGCTCGGCGTAAGTGCATGACTTTGCGCTCTTTACCTGGGATGACAAATCCCTTGGGTTGATGCATGTAAATTTCCTCATCTAGTTTGCCATACAGGAATGTGGTTTTTATGTCGAGTTCCATCATGTACATGCCTTCTAGGGCACTCAGGGCAAACATGAGGCACACCATCTTGTAGTGGATTACTGGAGAGAATATCTCATTGTAGTTGATGCCTTTGACTTGCGAGAAGCCTTTGGCCATGAGTCTGGCCCATTTTCATCCATCAGATTTTGCAGAGAAAACCCATCTATTTTTGATGGCCTTTCAGCCAGCAGGGAGATCTACAATGTCATAGACATGCCATTTACAGAGGGCCTCTAGTTCCTCCATGCATGCACTTCTCTACTCTGATTGCGCAGGCTTGGGTAAGTGTGCAATGTCATGATACTGGATCAGGACAGGATCTGACACTGTAGATGGTGCAACTGCTTTGCTAAGCAGAAGGCACATCAGATCCATTCCACCTTCGGCAACATAATTATTCCTTCTAGGGCCCCAATATGATGGGGTACCCAGATTTGGTAACCACTGTCCTCGCTCCTCATTGGGATTCTGAGGCCAAATCCATGGCACCTCAGACTCCTGAGGTTGAGGGGGTGTCGCATACTCTAATCCCAAATTATCTGGGGTCTGTGCAGGAGGAGTTCTACTTGCCACTGGTGGTTGAGAGGGCCCAGCTGGCACCTCTTCTTTGACCTGAGGGAGGGCTGGAGCATGACTCCTGCCTTGTCCCGCTGGTTCCCACCATTGACGCTCCTGTGCAATATCTCGTTCGATTTGAACAGAGTCACGATTTTCACCATAGACATTGCCCGGATGAGTTGGGACTCATTGCTGCCTGTTTAATCGCCTTAGTGGAGGTATGGGGGCCTCTACTGCTGGCAGTGCTGGACTAGGCTGGGATGATGGACCCAGTGCACCTGCCGGCACAAACAGATCAGCACCCTGAGGTGGATCGCCAAAGGAGTTGAACAGCGGGTCTCTAGACATTTCAGGGGTTCCAGACCCTGATTGTGAAGGTAGTGGGGACGGAGCTCATGAAGGAGGATTCAATGCCAGTGGAGTATAATGCCCATGGCCCAGATAGAAGCTGTCATTACTTCCTCCATTGCTATCGTCCCCTGATCCCCCAGAGTGGTCATCATCTCTGGAAGGGGGTATATTCCCAAGATCAGTTTTTGTCAGGGTCTTGGCCCTGGGACAATGAGGGAACAGAGTCTCATCGAAGAGTGCTGTAGCACTGACAAATATTGACCCTGATGGGCACATAAAGTGCCAACCCTTGATGCCATCTGCCAGGCCGATGTACATCATGAGCTCTGATCTTGCAGCTAACTTATTAGGACGCTTCTCTTTTGGCAGGTAAACATAGGCATCACATTTGAATACCTTCTCATCACTCAGATCGGGCTTCTCACCATCGAGATCTTTGATTGGAGTTCACCATTTCAGGTGGTTTATTGGTGTTCAGTTGTAGAGATATGTAGCATGCTCTACACAAAATTCCCACCATGATTGTGGTAAGCAGGCAGTAAAGTGCAATGTTTGTGCTTTCTCCATTAACATCCTGATCATGCGTTCAGTGCGACCATTTTGTTGGTGGATGTGGGGCGCCGACATTTCAATTTTAATCCCAGCCTCTTTGAGCTGGGTTATGAGTTCCCGATCATGAAATTCCCCCCCAGGATCAAAATGCCAACGCTTGATTTTTGCATCATATTGCATTTTGGCCATTGCCTCAAACTGTCTGATTGACTCAGCAGCATTGGACTTTTTTCTCAGGCACTGACTCCACATATGTGAAGTTCGATCATTAACAAATACAATAAAATATTTGTACTTGTGATAATTGAGTGTTGGTAATTCCTTCAGATCGGAATGGATCAGCTTGAAGGCTCCTTTGGCCTGAGACTCAGATCCAGGGAATGACTTTGACATCATTTTTCCCTTGGTGCACCCTGGACAAATGTGCCCGTCCCTTGGAATTTTTAGATTCTTGGGAAACTTATGGGTGTGTTTTGGCATCTGTCGCACAACAGCTTCGCTTGGGTGGCCAAGCTGCTTGTGCCAAATGTCATAGTCAGCAACATAGATAGTCATGACTTCTAATCTCTTAGTGCTCTGAATGTGCGAATCACACACATAGATGGTTTCACCATGTATTATTGGCATCACATTGAGCTGGGGTTTTCCCTTTTTGTCGGCAAAGGAAATTATTTTACTGTTTCCTTTTACAGTATATTCCTTAGCAATGAGAAGCACTCCCATTGACATAAGCCAACTTGTCAAATCTGGGAGATAGAAAATGAGGGATAAGCGCATGATGCGTGACTCTGTCTTCCCATTAACTTTCACCTGATGACAAATCAGGACAGTGCCTTTGCCTTTGATCGAAGTCACACTGGTAGCAGTCTTGACCTGCCATTTCTCAGACATAGGCAAATCCTCATAGGAGGCAAAGTCTTTCATCTCACCAGTGAAGTGCAATAATGCACCTGAATCCAAGATCCAAGGGGCACCATGTTTGCATTCCTTTCTGGCACACATCACACATGGCCTGATTAGGGCCTTTGCATCACAAGCGACAATATAGTTTATTAAAAATTTTATAGGATGCTCTATATTATGGGAATGGCCCAAATAGTTCATCCCTGTCAAGCTATTGTTAGCAATAATGTGATGGTAAGGGAAAAGGACTGACATTTCATCATAAGCCCCTGTGAAGGGGGCTTTTGGCTCGTCTGTGAGCATGTTATCCACACTTTCCCAGATTGATTGATCCGGGACCATCATTTTGGAGCTGAGGGAAACTTTATTATCATCATCCTCAGGCTCAGGTTCTATTTCAGGAACCTCCTCAATCTGAGCTGATGGCTCAGGAGTTTCCACCTGGCAATGCTTACCTTCCTGCTTACTCATCTGGTCTTCTTTGATGATTTGAAGATTCTTGGCCATTTTAGGCACTTTGATGTCTGTGAGCAGGTCCTGGGCCATCTGGTAGTCTTTGTACACAGAGGGGCCAGGGGAGAAGGTTCCGGTGACCTTTGACTCGGGCTGATTAGGCCACTTTCTTGGGTCAGTAGTGCAGAAATACATGGATTTCCTATGTAGCCATGACATTTGAACACTTTGGTCAAATGTCAGTGGGAGGCGAGAGGGGCTGGCCTGCGCCAGTCCATTCGAAACAATGCCTTGACTGTTAATGGTCGTGGCAGCATAGGCGGAGTGTACTGCATCTGCATAAGGTGTGCTAGGCACCATAAAGGGCTCCACCATACTGGTGGAGGTGAGGTGGCTGTGAGATTCCTTTTTCTCATGCTTTTCCCTGGCAGCCTTGCCAGACCTATGCTTCTTCTTCGAGTCGGAGCCTAAAGGCTCAGATGACTTCTCACTAGATTTCTCCGATTCCTTCCCTTTCCACTTAGGGTCACTGCCCTTTCTCTTAACAGCTAACAGCTTCTTCGCCATTTCCCTGAAGCGTGCAAAGGCAGCTCGATGGGAGGCTTCTGCTATCACATGGTCCCTCACTATAGCATAGGAGAGACCGGTCATACCAGTTGTGGATAAGATGGTGGAAGATAAAGAATCGTACTCCTTTGGCAATGCCAAAAGGAGTAATAAGGCCTGAACTATCTCAGGGATGTCGACACCATTGGCAGTTAGCCACTGGTATCTCTCAGAGATCTGAGCCATTGTTGGCACAGGGTTTTGCACTGGGACTCTGATCAAGATCGCAGATTTCAAGTCTGCAAATATCTGAGAAGGCTCTTCTTGGCTGAAATCGGCCTGCAGGGCTTGCCACAGGGCACTAGCAAGTCCTGTTGCAGATCTGAATCTGGATCTAATGGAAGGAGATAGGTGGAGCAAGATAGCTCCATATGCCTGATCATTCTCCCAATTCCACACCTTACATGTGGCAACATCGGCTACCGCTGGCACTGTTTCAGCACTGGAGGCAACTTGCCAAAGGCCTTGTGACATAAGCCACACCTTCATACTTTTGGCCCAGGCCTTGTAGCTGGAGCCGTCAAACAAGGAGATGAGTTAATTGAGCGAGGAGGACATTTTTAAGATTTGAGCTAATAAAAGCACCAAATTAGTCACTTGCTCTTAAATTAGAAATGCCAGATGCAAAACTTAGCACTCCATCAGAGTACTTTTGTTTAGCACATGATGAGCACCAAAAGGGCACATCATCGCTCCATGATGTCATGTCAGAGGGAGGCTAACCCCATCACAAAAGCAATGAGGTGCTTAGCACAGTGAAGCACATCGGTAGTAAGACCTGTGCACAATGTGTGAGTTGGAGCCCCAAGGGGCTACAGTACAACTCCTTCCAACTAGAGCTTTGAGGAGCTCATAGCTGTGCAATGTCACTTCCAGGGCCCACAACCTGTTGAGAAGCATGCTATGCACAGTGTAGAGTGCTCACAGATCTTACTACTTACCTGTTGAGTTGGTTAGTGTGCTAAGTAACTTAGGTTAGAAGGCATAGAACTCTCTGTATTGCTAGGTAGAGGTACAGCGTACTTATATACCTAGAGAGCCCACATGGTCACATGAGGCTCATTGGGGTGGAGAAAAGGGCAGTGTACCGCATGGTTCCTGTCCACATGTCATTATGACATATTTGTATACATGTATTTACATATATATGTGTTTACACTGAGGCACAGAATAGGTGCCACATGCAGATTTAATTCAACAATTAGGCACCTGATTTTTATCAAAATGATTTTGATGAAGATGAGGTTGAGATGCAGGATAGGATGGAAATTACACTATGCACCAGGATGAAGTTGTTGAAATGGTGAAGATCTTAAATGCACTCAATTCTATTTTGGGAGGTTCAATTCTTGTTTTCCTCATATCAATATCAGGCTGTTGGACTTGATTGGCAACCCTCTGACCTACCACCTGTTGATGCATCTGGAAAGGTTTGTCTACATGATTCTATTTTCCATTTTTCTGAACTTCCTTTTTAGCCTGCATTTTCCAATAATAGTATCTTTTCATGAGCCTGGCAATACTGCAATAAGGTGACAATGACAGACAGCCTGTCATTTCATTTTGATTCTGGCTGTAGTCATTAACTTCTGTTTCACAAGTCTTATCATGATGCTTGCATGGTCTGTTATGAGCCACTGGCAAGCCATGAACATTATTTTGATATCCAGGACCTTGCAGTAGTCACTGCATGCTTTGATCTTTCCCAATGATCTCACCTAGTAAGTTCAATTTACATTGCTTTAATCAGGTCTAAGTCATTTATAATTACTCAAGCCACTCTTGAAACCAGTGAAGAATTATACTGTCAAGTAGTGCTGTGCCTGGCCCAGCCTGAGGCCATGAGCCAAGCCAAGCTGGGCCCAAATAGGCCAAGTTGACAGCTTCGTGATGGCTTTAGCCTGGCCTGGGGTTCTGAAAAGCCAAAGCCAAGCCATCAAGCCATGGCTTTGTGGTGAGTAAAATTTATCTGGCTGCAACAATCTGTTAAAAATCTTTGGTGGTGGGAAAGTAATCTTAATATAGTAACACATCATGCATGCAATCACCACCATCAAAACACCGTCCACCATCATTCCCTATGACCCTATCAACCTGATCCAATGGCAAATATTGTGGTGTCAAACTTGTCACATTACTCACACTTTACATGTTCACTAACTTTGCTAATCCATACAGTCAGGCAGCATGATTTTAGATCATAATAGACAGCAATGCCACCAACCACCACCAGGGACCCAAAGAGGAAGCAAATGGCAATGTCGGGGACCAAGTTGAGGGAGAGGACAACAAGGGGGAGGCAATGATGACAGGATGACTAGAACAACAAAAATGAGGATGACAGGTGAATGAATGTTTCATGTTTTTCGTTTAACTAACATATGTTGTCAGTAATCTAAGAGATTCAACCATGTTACAATGACATGATGATGCTGAAATGACAAGCCCATGCCCAATGATGCCACTCCCCCCAACTGCCACCATAAGCCACTGCTCATGGGGTAGGAATGGAGAGCAATGATAAAATGGTGAGGGAATGTCAACAATACCACCATATAACAGTAGCGCCCCTCAATCAGAGAGCAAACAAAAGGACACCAATGAGACAAGGACAGGGGCATTAACAAGTAGCAGCAGATGACAGCGTCAGCAATGACAATCATGGGATGACCAGAATCAGGACCAGAAGGTGATGATGATGATGGTGAGGACCAGACAATGGGGAAGAGGAAAATGATGGGGACAATGAGAACAACAGGCCCAATCAATGATGGATGACTACTGCAAGCAACTGTGGACCACAGGTGCTACAGACAACGATGACACAGGAATTGGGGGGAAGATGCTTACTGATGAGTGGGGAACCACTTAAAGTCATGTTGCATGCATAGAACAACAATAGAGACCTAGCTCTTTTTTTTCTTCTTTCTTTTTCTTTAGTTTGTCATTGCCCTGCTCACTCACAATGCGATGTTGATATGGCTCCCTATCACCCTGCGTGCATACTATGGCATTTTTTTGCGATTGTGCACACCTCCTAGATGGCTTCCACACACTTTGCACAGCATGCTTTTGCATGCCTTTGTGTGCTTTCATGCACCTTTGCATGCTTCTGTGCACTTTCGCATGCCTTTGACTGTTTAGGTGCACTTTTGTGTGCCTTTTGCATTTCTACTGCGCTTTTGGTTCCCCCATAGCTGCCTGCTGCCATGCACTCTAAATGCGCCCTGTTATGCTTCAAACTGCCTCCATGTGCCCCCCTCTCTTGCTCCTTATCTGCTTTTCACATTTATTGTGCGCTCGATGCACCTTTGCATGCTCCTTTTATGCTTTACCTGCAACTCACATTCTCTGCTGCGCACTCATTGCACAACCCCTATCACACACACAACAATCCACCACATCAGTTGTGCTGTGCATCATGGCTTCCAGCTTGCTGGCGCATTTACTCAAGGTGCACCATGATTCCAACATGAGCGAACTGTGCATTCTCACATAATTGGGGCACTTTCCACCTATTTGGCATTGGACTGTGTGCACTTGGGTGCTTTCATGTAACCCTGGTGCATTGGCACTATTTGGCCTTGCACAGCATCTCCTTATAGTTCTTCCACATTTCCAATTGGCATTGCCTTATCTGGTAACCAGCACAGGTCAATCATGTCATTAAGGCACAGCATGCGACACATAACACCGAAGCAGATTAATTGGGGAGGGCGCATGGGACCTAGAGCACACCAAAAATAGTGCATCACACTGGAACAGTTGGGTATTGGGTTATAGCATGCACAAATCTTATTGGCTGAGGCAGCAGCATAGTGTGGTCAGGTCTAGATGGGCAAATGGGTGCACTTGTGGGTAGCACATAATGCTTTCTATTTTTACATTTTATTTTACTGTTTTTATCACATAAGCCATTTGTACATAGTAGGTGGACAGATAGAGAATTTAGAAAATCTTTCCCCCCCTCATAGTTCATAGCTCAGTCAGCATCACACATAGTCTGTGCACCAGTGTCCAGTCCATGTGCCTTTGTAGTGTGCCCTTCATATAGCCACATTTGCATATCACTTGCGTTCCCTCATCGTATTGCTGTGTTTCGTCCCTGCATTGCATTCTTTGTCCTTGTTTGTGCACTCTTGCAGTGCGCCCTTTATATAGCTGCATTTGTGCACCATTTGCACCTTTTTTTTGTATAACCACATTTTGTGCACCATTTGCACCTTTTTCTGTTCATTGCACTCTCGTCCTGTTTGCACCTTTAACCTGTGCGCCTCCCTCACAGCACACCCCAGTGCCATCTTCATCCCACTGCACCTCCCACTTCCATCTTCCTCATCATTGCGCACTTTTGCACTCCCATTGTGCATTTTTCCGCACTGTGCTGATGTGTTCAGTTGGTACTCGGTGCAGAGTCTCAATGGAAGGGGTGAACACTTAACCTACAACTGCAGGCATGCTCGGGGTGAGGGGGGGGTTCACTTAGAAGGCCTCAGATCATCCTTCGGGTTGCAGAGACTATGAGGAGGCTGTAATGGTGGTTTTTAATGTGCACACTAGTCATATACACTCAAAGAGAGATATGTGCATTAGCAGGAAAGTGCACAATGCAAAGGGGCAAAAATGTGCAGTGCAGAAAATGTGCAATGGGAGCGCAAAAGTGTGCAATGATGAGGAAGATGGAAGTGGGAGGTGCAGTGGGATGAAGATGGCACTGGGGTGTGCTGTGAGGGAGGCGCACAGGTTAAAGGTGCAAATGGGACGAGAGTGCAATGAACAGAAAAAGGCACAAATGGTGCACAAAATGTGGCTATACACAAAAAGGCGCAAATGGTGTGCAAATGCAGCTATATGAAGGGTGCACTGCAAAAGTGCACAAACGAGGATGAAGAATGCAATGCAGGGACAAAACGCAGCAATACAACAAGGGAATGCAAATGATATGCAAATGCAGCTATACAAAGGGTGCACTACAAAGGCGCACGGACTGGACGCTGGTGCACAGACTATGTGTGATGCTGACTGAGCTATGAACTATGAGGGGGGGAAAGATCCTCTGGATTCTCTATCTGTCCACCTACTATGGACAAATGGCTTATGTGATAAAAATGGTAAAATAAAATGTAAAAATAGAAAGTGCCATGTGCTACCCACAAGCACACCCATTTGCCCATCTAGACCTGACCACACTATGCTGCTGCCTCAGCCAATAAGATTTGTGCACCTATAGCCCAATACCCAACTGTTCCAGTGCAATGCACTATTTTTGGTGCACTCTAGGTCTCGAGTGCTCTTTCCAATTAATCTGCTTCAGTGTTATGTGTTGCATGCTGTGCCTTAGTAATAATGATGTGATTGACCTATGCCAGTTACCAGATAAGGCGATGCCAATTGGAAATGTGGAAGAACTATAAGGAGATGCTGTGAAAGGCCAAATATTGCCAAAGTGCCAGGATTACATGAAAGCACCCAAGTGTGCACAGTCCAATGTCAAATAGGTGCAAAGCACCCTGATTATGTGAGAATGCACAGTTCGCTCATGTTGGAATCGCGGTGCACCTCAAGTAAATGTGCCAGTAAGATGGAAGCTGCAATGCACAGCGCAACTGGTGTGGTGGATTGTTGTGTGTGTGATAGGGGTTGTGCAATGAGTGTGCAGCAGAGAATGTGAGTTGCAGGTAAAGCATAAAAGGAGCACACAAAGGTGCATCGAGCGCACAATAAATGTGAAAAGCAGATAAGGAGCAAGAGAGGGGGGTGCATGGAGGCGGTTTGAAGCATAACAGGGCGCATTTAGAGCACACAGCAGCAGGCAGCTATGGGGGAACCAAAAGTGCAGTAGAAATGTAAAAGGCACACAAAAGCGCACCTAAATGGTCAAAGGCACACAAAAGTGCATGGAAGCACACAAAGGTGCACAAAAGCACATGAAGGTGCACAAAAGCGTGCTGTGCAAAGTGTGCGGAAGCCATCTAGGAGGTGTGCACAATCGCAAAAAAATGCCATAGTATGCATGCAGGGCAATAGAAAGCCATATCAGCGCATTTTTGCCCCTTTGCATTGTGCACTTTCCTGCTATTGTGCATATCTTCCCTTGAGTGTATGTGACTAGTGTGCACATTAAAAACCACTGTTACAGCCTCCTCATAGTCTCCATGACCTGAAGGACAATCTGAGGCCCTCTAAGTGAACCCCCCCCTCACCCTGAGCATGCCTGCAGTTGTAGGTTAAGTGTTCACCCTTTCCGTTGAGACTCTGCAATGAGTACCAACTGAACACATCATTTCTGGAGCCCACCATGAGGGGTTTCTGTTTATCAGACCGTATCTTAGACCTCCATCAGCTCGCCCTTGATCTCACTCTCCATTCTGAGCTGTTAGCAACTGCACTCCAGCTTGGGGAAATACCACTATTCAAATCACTCTTCCTAAACAACACACATCACTCATCCATGCTGTCTTTACCTCCACCTTCACCTGAATCATCCCTACCTACCTTAACTCCATCCACATCACCGCATTCTTCCATGCCTTCGAATTTTGCTGCACTTTTACCAGATCTTAACTCTACACACCTTATTCCACCTACTATGGCTACCATGCATATGCCATCCACATCCAACCAAAATGCACTGTGTTTTGACCCTGCAAAACTGCACGAACTCCAGAAGTACTTCGAAGAGCTTGCGCAACTTCTCCGAGATTGTAATGTCACTGATGAGACAGATAAGAAGTTCCACACTGTGTGCTATTTGGACAGCAACACTGTGGACACTTGGAAACTGCTACCGGAGTATAGCACAATGCACAACTATGGCGCATTTAAAGACACTGTCCTAAAGCTTTATTCCAGTTCCAGGGATGGCAGCAAATGGAGTATTAGCGACCTGGACAAGCTTATTGGAGAAACTGCATGCATTGGCCTCATAACTGCAGAAGAGATTGTGTGCTATTATCATGCATTTTTCAACATTAGCGAATACTTAGTTGTGCAAGGCATATTGGCATGCTACGACCAAAGCCGCATGTTTGTTAGGGTGTTTTGACCAGACCAGCTTGAGCACATTTTGAGCTGCCTTGTGATTGTGGTACTGAATCAGCCTGCAAATGTGCCATACTCATTAGATGCAATATGCGATGTGATCAACTTTATCTTTGAAGGCCCAGCATGCTATTTCCAGCCACTTACTGGGCTCACAGCGCAAAACCCCAATATGTATGTGCTCTACTCAGCACCCAGTGCACCCATTTCCCAGCCTCAACCTAGCACACCCACAGTCAAAGCAGAAGACATCTCAGTCTTATTCGAGTGCATGACACAGACAATAGTTACTGCATTGAGTGCATCGTGCAGAGATGGTGGAAATGGCATGCCTCGCTCAAACAACAACAAGTGCAATGGTTGCAGTCAGACAGGGCATTATATCTCTGAATGCGCTTCAATTGAGCACCTTATTAGCAAAGGAAAGTGTAGGCAAAATGCAGAAGGGCGCATCGTACTCCCAGGTGGCACATTCATGTCACATTCTATTCCAGGCAACTTCTTGGGCAAGTGCATCAAGGAATGGCATAAGTGCAACCTAGGGCAGATAGCCACTGGTTGACTTTTATCTAATACCAATTCGCAGCTCATCTATAATATAGCGCCTCATTCAGCTCAAGCAGCACCTTTACAGTCGGCATACATTGCCGCTTCAGCACCTGCAGCAGATTATATGCAAAGCGCACCAAATGCGCAACTAATGAAGGAAGAGCACATCAATGTGCTCGAGAGGGAGTTGATGGCGCTTCGGAAGAGGCAAGTCTTCAATGGCATTGAAATTCTGCAGCATGCACCATGCAATACATCCAATCAAGAGAGCGCACATTCTACAACCACAGACATTGCACCCACCGACAGTATCGAGTCACCAGCTTTGCAACCCGCTGCGAGCACAACTGAAGCACCTAATGAGATGCCCATACATCCCTATTCCAACATTCCTGAAGTGCGTTTCGTCCCCACAGCAGCAGACAAACCAGATGCTCCAGTTAACACTTTCAAGGGCAAAGAGCCATCATATCACACTGTCGTTCCCATCCAGAATCCGCAGATTGTCGATGACATATATGCACGTGCCATGAAGGTGCCCTCCATTACAGTTTTGCATAAAGAGCTCCTTTTGCTTTCGCCCAATCTCAGGCAGCACCATAGAGAACAAGTTACTTCAAAGCGGGTTGCAGCTACCAGCACAGAAGTGGTAGCTACCAATCTTGCGAGTGTTATGCCATTTGTGCACTGCGAAGCATGCATGCATTTTGCAGAAAATAAAGTGCTGAATGTGACACCTCCAGTTAGCATGGCAATTGCAGCACCTCTTCCTATCTTTTTGCAGGATCCATTTGAACAGTACCTCACCCATCTCCAGCCAGGTGAAATTGAAAACCCCAACATTTTGAAGGTTGCAAAAGAGTCGCATGCACTTTGCTCCATTGATTTATTGATCAACAACCAAGAATACTTCAAAGCTATCTTAGATCTGGGTTCACAAATTATTGCAATGTCAGAAGCAGTCTGCCATTGTCTTGGACTTCAGTACGACCCATGCATTCATTTATACATACAATCAGCCAATGGAGAGGTAGATGAGTTGCTTGGGCTTGCACGCAATGTTTCCGCGCACATTGGAGATATCATTGTCTATGTGCAAGTTCACATTATCCATTCACCTGCTTATGATATTCTGTTAGGGTGCCCCTTCGACATATTAACATGCTCCATCATGTGCAACTTTGTGGATAAAGCACAAATGATTACTATCTGCGATCCAAATACAGGCGTCATCTCCACCATTCCAACAAAGCCTAGGGGGAAGCTGCACCACTTCTTACTGGCTGCAGCAACACTGCACTTTACTATTCAGAATAACCCACACCGAAATTTTTGCCAGGCTTTGAAGAATTGATTGCAGACCAAGGAGAAGCCGCCACTATCATAACATTCAACTCTGATACCCAATCTTGTGATGTTTCCATGTTTGCGCTTATTCCATTTTCCACTTCCGTTCCATTGACCTCTATTATCTCTCAACTCTACCTATCCCAGTGTACCAACAGTCATGCACAGGTGCTCTTAAATTCGATTGACCCTGTGGCACTTATTCCAGCCATGTTCCTGACAAGCACACATGTGCATGCAACTTTTATCGATTTAGCGGTGTGCACACCACAAAAGGGCATAGTAAACAAGAAGAAGTATAAACCAGTTGCTAGAAAAGTCAAACCAGTTATTGTGCCCATCCCAAATGAATTCTGCATCGAGTGCAACATTATAGGTGATCCACTAGCGGCACTTCCTGCACTTTTACTGAACCCATCACCATTTACCCTGACTGGGTGCTATACTGAAGAGTGCATGCAAGTGCTCCAAAAGCACCACACCAATTTCTTATTACCAGAGGAGATGAAGGTTTTACACCACTTGATGTCTTTGCAGAATGAAGCCTTTGCATGGAGCGATGAGGAGCATGGCAGCTTCAAGACTGCATTCTTTCCCCCAGTAAAAATCCTGGTTATTCTGCACACCCCTTGGATAGAGTGCAACATCCCCATTCCACCAGGCATATATGACAAAGTTTGTGCTATTATCTGGAAGAAGATAGACTCAGGCATTTATGAGTGCTCAAATTCAGCGTATAGATCATGCTGGTTCTGCATGCTCAAGAAAGACAGAAAAGTGCTGTGCATCATACATAGCCTTGAGCTGCTTAATCGCATTACCATTAAACACTCCAGTGTCACCCCTACACCCAAGCACCTTGCAGAGCAGTTTGCGGGGCATGCATGCAGTGCTGTCCTTGATCTATATGTGGGATACGACGAGCGCTTAATCAAAGAATCGTCATGCAACCTTACAATATTCCAGATGCCTTATGGTGCAATGTGCCTCGTTACATTGCCAATGGGTTGGACAAACTCAGTACTGATCTTCCATGATGATGTGTGCTATATTCTGCAGCCAGAGATACCAGATTACACTGTTCCCTATATCGATGATGTCCCAGTCAAGGGGCCTTCGAAGCACTACATTTTACTGGATGGCTCATGTGAAGTGCTCACTGTGAACCCTGGCATAAGGTGCTTTGTGTGGGAGCACTTCCAGAAGGTGAACCACATTGTGCAGCACATGAAATATAGTGGCGGCACTTTGTCTGGGATGAAATCCACATTGTGTACTGAAAACTTCGTCATTCTTGGCCATTACTGCACGCCAGAAGGTAGAAAACCCGAACGTGACAAGGTAGACGTTATCCGAATTGGGGTGCATGCCACACGCTGTCAGAAGTGTGCGCATTCTTGGGAACAGTCAGTTTAATGTGCATTTATATCTGCAATTATGCGCACCACGTTAACGCGCTCACAAGGCTTACACGCAAGGATGCTCCATTCAAATGGGGCCCAGAGCAGATAGCGGTGCAAAACGACATTAAGCAAGCAGTACTAGATTGCCCTGCACTACAACTGATCAATTATTCCTCAAAACTCCCTGTTATCCTTGCAGTCGATACTTCCCAGATAGCGGTCGGCTTTTACCTTTGCCAGCAACAGAGCGCAAATGCAAAAATGTGCATTTACAACTGGTTCAGCTCAATTATGCTCAAAGACAGAGAAGTGCACTTTTCACAACCAAAGCTAGAAATCTATGGGCTTTACCATGCACTGCGCAGTTTGCGCCTTTATATTATAGGTGTGTGCAACTTAATTGTTGAGACTGATGCATGCTATATCAAGGGCATGCTACAAAACCCCAATATCCAACCATCCACTAGCATTAACTGGTGGATCGTCTCAATCCTTACATTCCACTTTATGCTCATGCATGTTAGGGGAGCGGTGCATGGTCCAGATGGGCTTTCGCGTCGGCCGAAGCAGCCAGAGGACTTAGAAGGAGAAGAAGATGAAGAGTTTGAGGATTGGATTGATGCACTACATGGCTTTATGCATGCGATATGTCCCATTTCACAGTCCTTTGATGTGCAAGCACTCGTGCTAACACAGCCAGAGCCAAGCAAAAATGTGCAATAGTGTGCTTATTTATGATGATGACTATAGCCAAGTTCTGAGGAGCGCAACAGCAGATGCAGAGGATGAGAAGTTAGATTTGGTGTGGATTTGGATGGATACCCTAACATGCCCTAGCAGCTTCACAGATTCCGAGTACAGTGTGCTTGTGTGCTACGCGAGTGCCTTTTTTAAAGACAAGATGCACTTATGGAAGTGCAATGTGCATGGCACTCACCAGCTTGTTATTTGGCAGTCTAGATGCTTACCAATATTGCATGCCATCCATGACAATATTGGACACAAGTGCTTTTACATGATGCACTCCGCATTGCTTGAGCACTTTTGGTGGCCACACATTATGGACAACATTGTTTGGTTTGTGTGCACTTGTCATATTTGCCAGATCCAGCAAACGCAGAAGGTTCTAATACCACCAGTCATCGCAATGCCTGCACCTCTCTTCAGTAAAGTTTATATTGATATGATGCACTTACCAGTATCAGCAGGGTGGCACTATATCATCCAAGGGCATTGCTCACTTGTGACTTGGCCAGAATTCCACAGACCTCCTAAAGAAAAGGCGAGGGCACTCGGCAATTGGATGTTCCAAGACCTCATCTGCAGATGGGGCACATTGTATGAGATAGTCACTGATAATGGCAAGCCATTCATCAAAGCACTAGCCTATCTCAGTAAGCACTACCATATCAATCACATCTGCATATCTGGCTATAATTTGTGCGCTAATGGAATTGTTGAGCGTGCACATTTCGATGTGTGTCAAGCACTTATCAAAGCCGCAGATGGAGTAGAGTCAAAATGGTTCAGCGCACTGTACTCAGTCTTTTAGGCAGAGTGCATCACAGTTCGGAAGCGCCTTGGCATTTTGCCATACTTTATTGTTACAGGCATGCAGCCTCTAATCCCTCTCGATATCATTGGAGTGATATACCTTAACCCACCCCCAGATTCTATACTCTCTACTACAGACTTGATCGTGTGGCATGCGCATGCATTACAAAAGCATCCAGAAGACTTAGCGTGCATTTATTCCCATGTCTATGCAGAAAGGCACAAAGTGGTGCTCCATTTCAAGAAGGTGCACTCAAAAACCATCTGCAATTTTGACTTCCAGTGCAGCAATTTAGTCCTTATGCACAACACAGCAATCGAGAAGAGCCTTAACTGCAAAATGTGTGTGCACTATCTCAGTCCTCTAGTTATAGTGTCGCACAATCAAGGCAGTGCATATATCATTTGCAAACTCAATGGGACGGTATTCGACAGGCCAGTAGCCATGTTCTGCCTACTGCCATACCACATGCCCAAGTCCATTGTGCTTCCTGACATAGCACTGGATATCACCACAATGTGGTTGAGAGAGATGGAAGAGTCCATAGTAGTGGACACAGAAGATGAAGAAGCAGTTGACGAAGAAGAAGCACAAGGAGATAGCACTGAGGATGAAGAAAGCGCCGATGAGGCATGCAACTAGCGCTCCACGTGCACCGCTATGGATATTTCACCTTTTTATATGTACACTTTGCTTTCTTTCATTTTTTTACATTACCTTTTTCCTATTTGCGAAGTCGCATCTGGACACGATCCGTGATTGTGCAACCCATGGGTTTTACTGGCCATGATGATCTACTGAGCCTTTCCCATTTTTTTAGACTTTGTCATATGGTGTGCGCTTCCTTTTATCTCTTACTCTTTTATCGTTTAAACATGGTCAATATCTCAGTTGGGAGGAGGAAAGTGATGGCTAAATGATTTTTCTGCACTCTTTTGCGTTTGCGCATTTTTGCGCTGGTGCACATTTTTTGTGTGCTTGACATTTTTTGCTCAAACATTGCCTATCTTATCTCTTTTCTCTCACATATATTATTTGGACTTACAAGTTTCATTTATGGCACCATGGAAGCATGCGCACAGGTGGGTGCAAAGTGCACACATTTGCATGCATGCATGCATTGCACTGCTTTGGAGCACAATATGCATTTATCACAAATGCAACAGAGAGATGGATTGACAGACTATCTATTACTTATACAGGTGAGTGGCTACTCAATTGACTCCAGGAACTCCAAGCGCTCTGTGGCTGCATCCAGTTTTGCCTTCGTGTCTGCCTCCGCTTGCTCTGTGCTGCGCAACCAGCTCTTGGCAAGTTCTAACTCGACAAGTGACCTTTGGATGTCTTCTTTAAGGCGATCATGCATGGCACCCAAGACAGTGACCACCGAGCGGATTGCACTAAGTCAAGTGCTTCGATGTCTTGGCCTTGATAAACCACATCCCCCGAGGGGTTTCCCAACCTGGTTTGGTGCGAAGATTGAGTGTGTGCACTTGCCTGTCGAACAGTAAGGTGGCGCGGCCTTGGGCACACTTGCAACAGTGCAGGGGGCACATTTTCAACTTTGCAGCACTTTGACATGTGCTCTTTCGAGGGGCTGATGAGCCCTGCATCGCTCTCATTGCCCTTGTCGATTTGCGATGCACCTTTGGAATAGTTAGTGCAGTGTGGAAGGAGGATGAGGAAAGGACACACCAGGGCAGCCAGTATCCGCTTTCCTGCCTCTAGAAGTTGCATGCAGCTGTGCAAGGGTGCGCTTTGTCCATTTGTACTTTCACTTACTCTTTGCGCACAGGGCGCACCACTTTCCATTAACAGAGATGCACCTAGCTGGCTGGCCCATGTGGTGGCAGTTATCACACTGGAGTAGGAGGGAAGCCATTTAGTGAGTTTGAAGCATATCCAAAGAAACTTACTGGTCCACTATTAGCGTCAGAGGTGGCACCAATGCCACTCAGTGGTGGTACTTCGACGTATGTGTGCTGCCGCATTGCGCCTTCATCCGCACTAGTGCTCTCATCTCTTGGCTCACTCTCCCCTTCACTCGTCACCCCACTCTCCCAAGATTCACTGTTTTCTTCACCTATGACCTCAGTATTGGTCGCTCCAGAAAGCACGTGCAGAGAGCACACCAGTGCGACACATGCCTTTTCGTCCTCCTGCACTTTGGTGGTATCTATATCACTTGCTTCATCAATAGCCCTAAACTCACCTTCCAGACACTCCAAGTTAACCTAAGGTGCCTGCAATTCAGCGGTCAAGAGTGTGCAGCGCACCTTGCATGCGCTTCCAGCTGCCCCACCAGTTCATGTGCCCTATGCTCAAATTCTTTGGACCGCTCTTTCTCCTCAATCATCTTACGCATATCAGGCATCAGCTCCTCACCCCATGTAAGCCACTCTTCTACAAGGATACCACTAAATGCACTGCATGCCTTTGCAAGGAGTGCGTCAAGTTCCGCATCGTCTTTAACAGTGTCTGTGCAGCTTTTATACATGTTCTACATGCCCCGATCCTTAGCAACCTATGCTGGTTATAGAAATGCGAAAAGCACACCAGTTTACTGCAAAACCCCTCACCCCAAGCTTGCATGGACGTCTGCTCACTCCCAGCAGCAGGAAGGGTCTCATTGAGGGCCAGGATAATTTGTCTGAGGGTGAAGGTGAATGCTGAGGCCATCGGATCGCATAGAGATGGGTTGTGGAAAGAGTTGTAGAGGATAGATGGTGGTCAGAGATAGATAAGGAGAGGATGGCTGCTTATGTGAGCAAAGAAAATTTTGTGCTGACCAATCGCATGCTGCCTGAGGACAGTCAGTACTTTAGTTGGAAGGAGATGATATGGCTCCCTATCGCCCTGCACGCTGATAGGTCCACTATGTGCTATAAGCTCTGGAGAAACTTCCCACTCACATTGAGACATTATGACACACACTCTGAATCGCTACGAACACCACAAAATCGACTTCGAACCATTTTCGCACAATTTCGCATTATTTTGGACAACTTCGAACTACTTCAAACTATTTCGCGACATTTCACAACACTTCGAATGACTTTGCAGCACTTTGAACAACTTCAGCCACTGTATAGTTGTCTTAAAACACTTTTGATGCACGCTGCACATCTGGAACAAGCCAATTCACTGCATATCGAGTACTACTGGACACAAGGAGGGATTACAAGAGACTTAGGATATGATAAGTGCAGATTTTTGTTTCATTGATATATTAAAGCAATAGAACAAGAACTCTTACTGTATTGAAACAATGTACATTTCACTTATTATCATCTTTCATTTTGTTTTATGTTTTACAATACCTTTATTTGCTGTGCACATTGCCTCATGTTCTACAATTGTTATTATTTCCTTTTTAGTACTATTCCTTCAGATTGTATATAGACTTGTATTAGTTAGAATAATGAAACAACAATCAATGGGGGAACAGCACAAGTTACCCTCTCGCTTATCATCAGATTTAAGAATCATTCTCTTTAGTCTTATCTTTATGTCATATCTCTAAGTTCTGTGAAATATCGCAAACTTCCTCGAAACTATCGTATTTGCTCTCCATTTTATTGCCCATCACCTATCGCCATTCGACAAACACTTCACATTCGTCAAACTTGCCCTTTGATATACTTCGAACCTATTTCATACTTCTTCGAACCTCTTCGAACTTTTTTGGGCCTACTTCAAACTATTTTGCACAACTTTGAACCTGTTTCGAACTGTTTCGAACAACTTTGTATGCTCTTACAGATTATTTGAACCATCCCTTATTATTCCATGTTGCTAAACACATCGTATTGGTCTCAGCAGTGATATTTAGTACCAACTCACACCCTTCCTCTGACTCATGTTATACTATCTGAAGCCATTTAGTAGGTTTTGTTTGGGTTAATGGGTTGAGTATCATCAGTGCATACTACAGCATTTTTTGTGATTGTGCGCACCTCCTAGATGGCTTCCGCACACTTTGCACAGTGCACTTTTGCATGCCTTCATGCGCTTTTGTGTGCCTTTGTGCACTTCCATACACTTTCACATGCCTTTGACTGTTTAGGTGCACTTTTGTGCACCTTTTGCATTTCTACTGCACTTTTGGTTCCCCCTTAGCTCCTTCTGTTGTGCACTCTAAATACACCTTGTTACACTTCAAACCGCCTTTATGTGCCCCCCTCCACACTCCTTATCTGCCTTTCACTGTTATTGCATGCTTGATGCGCCTTTATGTGCTCCTTTTATGCTTTACCTGCAACTCACATTCTCTGCTGTGCACTCATTGCACAACCCCTATCACACACACAACAATCCACCACATCAGTTACACTGCGCATTGCAGCTTCCAGCTTGCTGGCGCATTTACTCGAGGCACACCATGATTCCAACATGAGCGAGCTGCGCATTCTCACATAATCGGGGCACTTTCCACCTATTTGGCATTGGACTGTGTGCACTTGGGTGCTTTCATGTAACCCTGGTGCTTTGGTGCTATTTGGCCTCACACAGCATCTCCTTATAGTTCTTCCACATTTCCAATTGGCATCACCTTATCTGGTAACTGGCACAGGTCAATCACATCATTATTACTAAGGCACAGCACATGACACATAACACCGAAGCAGATTAATTGGGGAAAGCGCACAGGACCTAGAGCACACCAAAAATAGCACATCACACCAGAACAGTTGGGTATTGGGTTATAGCATGCACAAATCTTATTGGCTGAGGCAGTGGCATAGTGTGGTTGAGTTTAGATGGGCAAATGGGTGCGCTTGTGGGTAGCACATGGCACTTTCTATTTTTACATTTTATTTTACCGTTTTTATCACATAAGCCATTTGTACATAGTAGGCGGACAGATAGAGAATCCAGAGAATCTTTTCCCCCTCATAGTTCATAGCTCAGTCTGCATTGCACATAGTCTGTGCACCAGCATCCAGTCCATGTGCCTTTGTAGTGCACCCTTCATATAGCTGCATTTGCATATCGCTTGCATTCCCTCATCATATTTCTGTGTTTTGTCCCTGCATTGCGTTCTTCATCCTCATTTGTGCACTCTTGCAGTGCACCCTTTGTATAGCCACATTTGCACACCATTTGCACCTTTTTTTTGTATAGTCACATTTTGCATACCGTTTGTGCCTTTTTCCATTCATTGTGCTCTTGTCCCATTTGCACCTTTAACCTGTGTGCCTCCCTCACAACACACCCCAGTGCCATCTTTGTCCCACTGCACCTCCCACTTTCATCTTCCTCGTTGTTGCACACTTTTGCACTCCCGTTGTGTGTTTTTCTGCACTGCACATTTTTGCCCCTTTGCATTGTGCACTTTCCTGCTATTGTGCATATCTTCCCTTGAGTGTATGCGACTAGTATGCACATTAAAAACCACCGTTACAGCCTCCTCATAGTCTCTGTGACCCGAAGGACGATCCGAGGCCCTCTAAGTGAACCCCCCCCTCACCCCAAGCATGCCTGCAGTTGTAGGTTAAGTGTTCACCCCTTCTGTTGAGACTCTGCACCAAGTACCAACTGAACACATCAACGTGTGGCCACAATTTTGTAGTAGACATCCATTTAATTCTGCCTCCCTCGTATTTAGGCAGGTTTGATAGATATTGTTTCTTTGTACAGCTCATAGTTATCCTGAGTGAACATGGTCTAAGGCTGTTTATTGAATGAGAAAACTATGTATGTATTGTTCTAATCAGCTTCATGTACAACCAATGGACCTATGGGCAAAATTTGATCATTTTACATACAAAAGCCGTGGCCTGGGCCAGGCCAGGCCCTAGTTGATGGCTTTGGCCTGGCCTGTGTGTTGAGAAAGCCAAATCCACCTTAAGCCAAGCCAAAGTTATGGCTTTCAGGCCAAGCTGGGCCAGAACAGCACTACTGTCAAGGTACTGCAGGTGCAGGATGATGCTACTACCTGTGGCTTTTGGGCTGCAACATTTTCATTACTTCTAGTTTGTGGTATTTCTATTCATGCCCAGACTATCAAGACTCTCAAACAGCTTAGCATCACCAGTATCATGAAGCAGTGGAAGAGTATTTGGATATCATGATGCATTGAAGACATGGGCCTTGGAGTTGTTCCATTGCAAACTTTTCTCAATCTGTTTGATGATAGTTTAAATGATGCTATCTTGACAAGTGGAGTTGTATTTTTTTTTCTTCCTGGTCTTATATTTTTACCTCACCAAAATCAATTACAGGCAGCTAAAAGGCCTGTATGTGTGTCTTACTTTGCACAGCCAGAACCCTCAGCTGCCACTATTATTCATATCACTAGTACCCTATCTGCTTCCAATCTGCTTTCTAATAGCCTAAGTGATGGTAGCAATCTGCAGGCCAAAGCTCAATCTTCTGATTTGCAGGACTGGATTAATTCCAAAAAAATTGATATTAATGAAAAATACAAAGAAGTTGTAAGATAATTTCCTATTATCTTACTACCTCATTATCTCCACATGTGTTACCCTTACCCTCACCTATCTATTTCTGGACCATTACTAATATATGTGATCATGTGCATGAGTGTTGAACTTCCCAAATGATGTCTTAGTTAGTTCTCATTCTACCTTCAATCCATATCAAGTTCCAATTTACTTGGCTCCTCACTCTTAAGTGATCAAGGCACAAGAGTGCCTTCACTACACTTTTTTTTAAATTCAAACTTGATGAAACCTCCTCCTACAAAGTGTCTCATCAGAAAACCCTGGAAATAAAACCCCCCCCATCTCTGCTTCTCATGAGAGAAGCATGCCTATCAAGGATCAAACCACCAAGCAACACCAGGTGGCTATGTCAGCAGCTGCCATCTACTCCATTATCTATCCTTTCTGGGCAAGAAGCACCAACAGCATCAGAACACTCAAAATACTGACACTATTTTCAGCCACCCCAATCCCCAGTGTAATTTTAGATTGTATATATAACCACCCTCCTCACAAAGTGTACCACCCAGACTCCACACCTTTCAACCATGCTACTACCCCATCAACCTGTCTCAACTTCCCTCATGAATTGTACCTCTCACCACCAGGAGCTGAGTGCATGTCTTATTTCTCTTAAACGCATTACTGTCTTCCCTTTCTTCATTGTCTCCCTCTCCCACACTTCAACTCCAGCCCCAGTACAAACACAGCCACTGCTCTGATGTATTGCATCCTCTGATTCTGACTCTGATACTCCTTGTCTAACTTTAACCATGACACCCAGCAATGCTCCCCTCTATGCAACTGCTGAAGTTAAACAGGTGTCGCTGTCTTCTGCACCTCTTCTCTCTGTGGGCCATCTCACAATCAAAGTAATCTGCCAATTTGATACCACCTGCTGTCAATACTTCTCCATGAAGGATGTAGTAATGGATGACTGCATAGGAAAAATAATTTATAACTTTGAATCCATAGTGGTCCAGTCCTGGATAAATGCTGAAAAAGCCTGGCTTGTAGCTTTTACCTTTCCTGAATTCCTCATCGTGCTCAAGATAAAATTCTTGCCACATCTCTGGGAAGATGAACTTGTACAAGATCAGATCATTGTGCAGGGTGCCGCTGACTTCCTCACCTGGGTTATCAATGTCCACAATGCCAACAACAAACTTGGCACTGCAAAGTTTTTGTATCACATTCCCAACAATCGTTCCTGCCTTCATTTAATCCCACACCTCTCCGATGGCATGAAGCATCTGTACAAGGCTAACAACAGCATTGCTCCTGGCATGATGCAAAGTACACTTGATGCAATTATGGACTTTGAAGAGTGGATGGAATGCCTCCAGCTTTTAGAAAAAGACCTACAAGCCAGCTGCATGGGCTGGGTGATCTGCACTGCGAAAGCTAATAACATCCTATGTGACTTTTCTGCCTCTAACATTGACAATGCACCCAACATCCATTCTACCCCATACACCACCCCTCTCAAATAGGGCACATCATGGGTTTTTGACAGGTTTTGTTCCCATGGTCAATGGAACATAGAGTTTATGATGAAATCTTTAATTGAGGATCAAAACTGATGCAAACTTGATTGAGCTATATTTCCACCAGATCTCAACCAATTTGAATAATTTTTGGCTCGTTTTAAAGCTGTTCTTTATTTGTACACCCGAGGGTACATGTGTATGGTGATGCACATGGTTATTTACTTTAAAATGCACCAAACATTATTCAAATTGGTCAAGATTTGGTTGAAATATAGCTTGATCAATTTTGGCTCAATTATGACACTTAGTTGAGGAATTATTTGATGGCATTGATTTTTTCAGGCCAATATATTGACTGTGAAAACAAAACCCATCAAAAACCCATGATGTACCCTACTCTCAAACCTCTCACTGACAATGAGAAGACACTTCTCAGACAACACTTGGGATGCGACAAATGCAGAGTTTTCTATGCAGGCCACCTAGGATGAAACTGCACCAATCCCCACTTAACACTTGAAGACTGCAAGAGAGTGACAGTGGTGAATGCCACCAAAGCCAAAGTGGCATATGACAAGATTCAAGCAGCTTCACAAGCAACATCCACCACTGTTGCCACCATCTTCGAGGCCAATGCAGTTTTCAAGAAGAGTGAGAGCAATGGTGATTCAGAAGAATTTGTTGATGCTAACAAAGTTGATGAGTATGTGCCTTTGCCTTTTGCTCTCCTACAACACCTTTGTTGGACTTGCTGTATTGATGCCCTGCTACCTGTGCTCCCACCCCTGTTGATGCACTAATTTACCATGGTTCATCCCTAGTCTTGATTTCTAGCCAGCTTGCTAACATTCTATGCCTTACTGCAAGACCACTTTTTAAGTCTCTCACTGTTTCTAGAGCTTTCACCAAAAAGGACAATTCAGCAACTCTACTCATCTTGACACATTATTGTAGACTTTCAATTCAGTCCATGGATGCCCTCTGGCACTCCCATGTTATTAACACTATCATTTGTCCTGAACTGCACATGGACTTAATACTTGGACTCGATTTTCTAGTGAAAAATAAAACAGTTGTTGATGCCAAACTTTGGACTATTATTGTAAAAAATTCTGGCTATAATCTATTAAACCTTCCTGACTCCAAGTTACATCATCAACCTATCAAAACATCACCAGGGGAACATCATAAACTTGAAGCCCAACAGATTAAAGCTGGACAGAACAACATGTGCAAGAAATGAATTCTCATCCATATGGAGCTGATGGTTCTATTGGATAAAAACCTGGAATGCTTTGATATGACTGAATTCACCACCTGACCACCTGACCTCATCGCTACCATCAAAAAATTGGCAGGTGAAGCAACACTGCAGAAACTCGACAAGCAAACTAAGAAGATTTTTGCTGACTGTTTCCCAGCTGACATTCCACATGTGAAAGACCTCCCTCATAATGTCTACCACCACATACAACTTCTGCCAGGAATACCTGTCTCAGTCTCATGTGCATATGGATGCCCATGGAAATACTAAGCAGTCCTTTCCTTTGGCGAGTCATAGGAATCTGTATGACCAGTGGCATTCGAGAGCAGGCAAATGAACAGCAGCAAATGTAACTACCCAGTCTATGAGCAGGAGATGTTAGCAATTATGAGAGCACTAAAGAAATGGCAAGTTGACTTACTGGGCTCTCACATTCACATCCACACAGACCATAAAACCTTGCAGAACTTCAAATTCCAATGTGATCTGTCTCAGTGACAAGCCCATTGGATGGAGTACCTTTTTTAATACAAATATAGCATAACTTACATCAATGGGCATAAAAATACAGTAGCCAATGCACTATCCAGACTCCTAGACTCTGTCAATATGGAGGCACTGATTGTAATGGCATTTGCAATCTTCTCCATTCAATCTGATCTGAAGCTCATTACCAGGATTAAGAATGGATATTGCATGGACCCATGGTGCCTAGGGATACTCAAGGACCTAAAGCAGGGCATGGTGGACACTAAAATGAATATCGCTTTCAAACATGGATTTCTCTTCATAGGCAAAAGACTGATTATCTCAAAGTACAAAAACCTGAGGGAGCAATTGTTCCAATTAGCACATGACAACCTGGGGCATTTTGGAGCAGAAAAATCTTACACTAACCTCTGTGATGACTTTGACTGGCCCAATATGAGGAGAGATCTGGCATGAGGGTACATACCAGGATGCATGGACTGCTAACAGAACAAGTCATAACTGGGCTTCCCTGAATCTTCCTCATACAAACTGAAATTACCTCCCACAACAAAAGCACACCCTACATTTCATGTCATGCAACTGCATACCCACATACCCAATGATGATCACCTCTTTCCTAACCATGTGAACATCGCACCTAAACCACTGGTCACAACTGATGGGGCCACAGAATATTTCATCGACAAAATCCTGGACTGTCGTCTAAGAGGACAAGGGCACCAATTCCTAGTGCATTGGAGCAGATATGGCTCTGAACACAACCTCTGGCTGCCTCAATCCGAACTACTAGAAACTGAAGTGCTTGTGCAGTACGAAACACAACACACCTGAACACCCACAGCAGGACACCTTCAGGACACCCATGGGTTTTCTTCAAGAGAATGTATGTGAGTGTAAGATAATTTCCTATCATCTTACTACCTCATTACTTCCACATGCATTACCCTTACCCTCACCTATCTATTTCCAGACTATTACTAATATATGCAATCATGTGCATGAGTGTTGAATTCCCCAAATGATGTCTTAGTTAGTTTTCATTCTACCTTCAATTTATATCAAGTTCCAATTTACTTGGCTCCTTGCTCTTAAGTGATCAAGGCACAAGAGTGCCTTCATTACAGAAATGAGTATTTACTGTTTATAGCTAATTTCTTATCTTTGATATATAGCTACAGAGATTGTTGGATTCAATGGTAGCTGCTGGGATAAAGTTCCAAATAATGAACTATGGATATCCTATCACCAGACCTTGGCAGCTCTTTCCTGGTGTTATGGTAAATGATGAAGTCATAGATATTTGGGCAAGGGTCCTCTGTAACACCTCCAAATTATTTCTTCATATTCTCACCACATTTTTTTATTTCAAACTTTTGGAATGTTTGGCTACCAAGGACCTAAATTTGGAGGTTGCCAGATGGAAGCACTTATTTACCTATTATCACAAGGTTTGTAGCAGGCCATTTATATATTGCATTGCATCCTAATTACCACAATAGACTGACTTGTCTAACCTTGACTTTCTTCTAGTGCCGATCCACAGTAATGACAAGCATCACTGGCTTTTGGTCTGTTTTAATCTCTCTGAAAAATGAATTTGGATATTCAACAGTTGGCTTCCTACTCAAAAACATAATGCCAAAGTCAGAAGCTGGAAGTAAGCTGTTGAGGCACTTATTATTCAGGTATGTAGATTTCCACATTAGTGTCCAAATTCACATATCTAAATTCATATTCAAGAATCTTATGCACTGGCTGGAGAATAATGCAGCAGCACAAGGCTCAGCATTGGACTGGAAAGAGTGGCATATTTTCCTACTGGATGCCCAGTATGTAACATGATAAAATATTTATTTGGCTTGATTTAATCATACTTTATCTGTACCTCTGACAGCCATTGCCTACCCAGAACAATTCCATTGATCATGGTGCATTTGTGATGGAGTTTATGCTACAGGTGTCATGCTATGGAGATCATGATGTTGACCAAAACAAAGTTCCATATCAACATTCTATTTCACCAGACACTGGTGGAACACATCTGGCCATACTTACCAGCATTTCAAAGGCAAAGAGTGGTAAATGGATCATGGATATAGTCAAAGAACAATATCATTCAGATGAGTTATCAGAAATGATACAGTAGTAGAGGTAAGTCACTCCACATGCAAAGTATTTTCAGTCTGCAGTCGATAGAGTTTAGAATGCTTCTGCTTCTGCTTCTGCATCCAATTTGCCTACATTGACAGGTTTCCAAGCAATGGACTCAGTGCAGGTGAGTTGAGATCCTTTTTTTTTTCTGCCACAGAAATCTGACTGTGGCCAAAAAGGTTGCAAACCCTGGTCTTCCAAGTCCATCACCAAGCACAGAGTAATTATCATCACTATCATCACTATCATCACTATCATCACTATCATCACTTATACTGACACCTTCCAAACCAGATGTGCATATACCAACATGGTGCAGCTCCCATATTTATAACCAGTCCAAAATCAGAGCATTGTAACTAGTATAGTCTATTTTCATGACCTGTTCCTGCTCCCTCTACAACTCTAATACCCTGTTGGGCATCTTAATATGCCTCCCACACATGACATAAAAATGTCACAGTTGAAATCCAGTTGTGAGCTCCACATAAGTCAGTCATTCCATGAGGTTTCTCAGGCTGAAAACCCATCATTGTGGCAGTAACCTGCCTTACCAACACCCGAAGTGTCAGGTCTACAAAGTGTCCACCACCACCAGGGAAAAAAGTATCATCTTGGACACTATGCCTGGTTGCATAAACAGATGATAGTTTAACCACTGCATCTACATGCAAGTTGCACCAGGACAATGCCCAGACTGCAAAAGCAGCATCAACATGAGCTGGACTAAACAAAGATTGTCAGTACATTTACTTTTGCAAGAGAAACCAAAACTGACAATTGATAGTCAACAGTCAGGTAACCCTCAGGTGGACCACATTGAAACAATATTCACACATTTTTCCATCCAGAACAATATGATACCCAGTATCTGTGTTTACTCCACCTGAGAAAACAATGAAATTCAAAGATATAGTAGAACATACCATGTGCCTCCAATGTATGGCAAAGAGTTTTCTGCAAGAACTTGCTCAATAGCACTAGTAACCTCTATAGGCATGAAAGCTTTGGCCAGACAACAGTATCATCAGAGCAATGGCATCATCATCACAGTTTGCCAAGGTGTCTGCATCAAGAGATTTTTGGCTAAACCAGAAACACTATAGTAATGTGGACCAGAATTCCACCCCAGTTGTATCATTTGTCCACCATGATTGGGCTACAGTCATGACCTAGTATGAAACATTTAAATAAAAAAGCAATGAATGGCACTGACCTGCACATTTTGATGTTCATTACAAGTAGTGGCAACAACTGAAGAAAGCCATTCATAAAAGGCATCTGACCAGGGCCCTTTCTGTGCAACTCCATGGATAACAACCAGTTCTAGCTTTGGGGCCTCTGGTGCTGTAACAAAAGGTTAAGAATTTACTGAACCAGAACTGTTCAACCAGTAAATTTAAACTCACTGCCAGATAAAAAGATGACCAATTCACTACCCTGTACAACAAAGAACCTTGTATTCTAATTGATTACAGCATCATTTGAATATTGGACAGAGTAGTGGTCATGAAGACATGTTCCTAGGGGTATCTTGTTTTTCTGGTGCTCTCGCCAGACAACAGCAGGATCAGTTGGGAAAGCCATGTCATCAATAGTGCATTTGGCTGCATCAAATGCAGAAAGGGGTTCAGACTTGACCCCCAAGGTATAAATCTCATGATAACAACTGTTAATGTATGTTCTATACTTCACTGAATGATGGTCATACCAAATTCCTTTTCTTAGTATGTGAGGCTAGACCCATGCTATTTTTCTGCTGCTGCTTGAATTGCTGGCTGCAATGACAGAGACTTTTGCCAGCATGTATAAGAGCTTCATCAGCTGTCTCATGCCCAACATTTAATGCCTCATGCAAAATCATATTCAGCTAAGGATTCATTAATAATGTATGTAGCTTGATGATCCAGAAAGCCCACAGTTGTTAGTACATAGTGTATGCTGCCAACATAGTTTGGTAGCTGGTTCACTAGTAGGATCACCAGCAGTAGGTCTAGTCATGAGAGCAAGGACATCTGCCAATGCTAGATATTCCTGCACTAAGGTGAATTCCAAGTCAAAAATTCAAGAGCATTAAGCGGAAGAGAAAGCCCTATAGTCTGTTTGCACCTTGCAATGTTTTGCTGATTTTGTGGCCATTCAATTTGAGTGTAAACATCCAGTGATGACAACTGCACCAAATACAGCTTTTCGGTACATACACTGCTGACCAAGCCCCAGTTACAATGCAACACATGTACTATTGGAACTGGAATTTCTTACTACTGATTACACCCCCATTGCCATGCAGCACAGACTGCAAACCAGGCCCCTTTATTACCATTACATTATACAACCTTTTGTAAGTCAATGATGTCAGGCTAGGCTTGTTGTTGTCCCCTATCTGTCTCCCCCTGCAAGGCTGCCCTGCACTCTTTTCATGTTGCCTCTTCATACCCATCATTGCCAGCATTATCCTCATCATTTCCTTCCTTCCTGGCACCTTCTCATAGTTCCTGACCACATCGACTTGCTGTAAGTGGAATGGGAGGCATTCCAGGCATCTGGGCAATTTTCTGTGTTTGTCCCATATTTTTTCATATTTTATTTCACCTTATTCTGCCTTTTCTATGATTTTCTATGATTTTATTCCTATTTTATGATTATTTTTCAGTTTTTTCTATGTTGGTACATGTTGACAGTTCCATTCTTAGAGGTGGAACCCCTTCTGGATGTTTACCCATCAAGGTGACATCATCCCATAGCTTGATCTGCCTACTTCCACCTTTTTTATTTATTTTTAGCCTGCTATTTGATTTTTGAGTCTATCACATATATTGGACATTGACAGATGGGTCCTTAGAGTTTTCTCTTTGGATTCCCCTCTGTTAGGTGCATTTGAATTGTTTGTATTATGTAGTATAATATTAACTTTGGATTCCCCTCTGTTAGCCACTGTTAAGTGAAGCTTTGAGGTTGCCCATACACTTGCTGTCATTGCTCTGTGGCAGTTGTGCTATCAGTGTCCCCATCTGTCTTGGCATTGTGTTTTGCTGGGACATCTTTCTCAATTGGGTATGAGTGTGGCTATTGTGTAGTTGGAACTGGTAAAACCTATAAAAAACTACATTAAATTAGTTGAACCAAATACAAGAAATGGAGGAAAAAAAACCCTGGACAAGTTTTGTGCATGATGTGGCTAAGCTGCAAGGCAGTTGGGGGAGGTAGCTCCTTGGCTCTGAGCACTTTGTAGGTATGGCCATGTTTTATTTGAGTTGACAATATAAGCATCCATATACATATGTATGTAACTATTGTAAAATTCTGCCAGTCAATTATTCACTAGGTAACATGTAAGAAGATTGGTATTATAAGATATTGTGGTACAAAGTGAAGGAATACTTCTAGTTAGTTCATAAACTGAAATGAATAAAAATAACATACCAGGGTGAGCAAACTATGCAGCTGTTGGACAAATATATGTCCTGCCTATCTCTGCTGTCTCTGTTATCCTTCTGGTTTTCATCTTGATATACCAAAGGAGGCAGAGAAGACAAAGGTGAACAACATTTTAAAGTCTAAATCACTTTCAGGTTGCACTCAAGCTTTATCTTTGTGTCCTTTGGGGCTTACTGCACCAGACTACTGTCCCCCTCAAGGTCACAGAAGATGACAAAGTACTCTTCACCCATCGCTTTACCTCTGAAGCACAGTTGCAGAACTCTGTCACAGCCAGTCTTAATAATAACTCAGCTAGCATTCAGGGTGCCCAAACAAAAGTTCACGAGCTCCTTAACTCTATTTTGGACTCAGTTGGGATTATCACCAACAATATCAAGCACATTCTGGAATCTTATCTATTGCTCATGTTCAGGTTGGTGGCATGCCTTGGGCTTCAACAGTGGGCACCTGATGTCTTGAGTAATGATCTGGAGTTTATGTATAATCTCCTTCATAAGCACATTGGCCTCAAAACATTTGAACAGATCTCAGGCACATTTGGATACTCTCATATGGGAGCAAACCTGTCATGTATCAATAATTTTGCGCTCATGTGTAAATTTTATTGAAGCTTTGTTTTCTCATATATGCATGGTATTGTCAAATTGGAGGCAAAGAATCCAGGAAGTGTTGTGAGGGCAAAGCAGATGACTGGAGTGTAGAAGCGATGTAGTGTGGTATATAATTTTCAAAATTCCATATATGCTATTTTCAGATTGTATTCACTAATAAACCTTGATAGCTTGCTGATGGCAGGATTGATGTGTTCCAGGCACATGGTTTCAATAAGCAGGTTGTGGCCTTAGCTAGGGATAATGAGGCCCATTCAGATGATGAGTTGGTTAAAGAAAATGCTGAGTCAGTTGATGCAGTGTACTACATCAAGGAGAAGGAGGGACATGCAAAGAAAGTCACTGCATTCTTTAGAATGGCTGATGAAGAATGCAAGCAGATGAATAGAAGCAAAAGAAGTTGGCCAATCTTTGTTTTTCTTTTTTTACATTTGACTAATTCTATTTATCTGTAAATCAGAGAGACGTTGTGAAGACCCCCCCATGCCAAAGTTATTGGAACTTACTGCTCTCCCAAAGAAGGTTCTAATTGACTGGTTTGATATTATCTATTAAAACAATCTTTCTATTTGTGAGCATGCCCAATATATCCAGAATGGTACTTATGTTGCTCTGCCATCTGCAGAGCTCTGTGCCACCTGGGATGAGTGTGAGAAATGGAAGAATATACTGGAGAAGGAGTTTATGGCCAAATATGGTGATGCAGTACAGGCAGAATACAAGGTGCCTACAGCAGATGAATTGGAATGACTTGAGCAGCAGGATGAGGAGGATGAAGTTGAAGAAGAGCTGGATGTATCGGGTGAGGGGTCGGGAGATGAATGAGATATGGGTGTTGTTCAGTACATATTCTGGTTAATGGTGGTAATTGATTTACTTACCTCTTCATATTCATGCTTGCTGAGTCACTTAATATATTTCAAATTAATACCATCTTTTCTATTTATTTAAAGCTATATACACATTGCCAGGAAGTTGTAGAAACAGGCATATTGGGTAAAAACAAGATATAAGGGGTATCCAATTGCAATCTTCTAAGAAAGTGGACTTGAGGACAAGTCCAGCAAGCATATAATGTTTATCTATTGATCTAGAAAACAATTGTTAAAAACTCCTTGGAATTCTGGTCTGAGGAGACAGGATGCAAAATTATCAGCACCCTCTGTTGGGAGCCCAACAGACAACCAGGACATTTCTGTCAATACCATAAGTGCCTGCTGGCATCTGAACAGTTGTGACATGAGTGATAATATGGACAGGCTCAATAATACTGAGGTTGTTAGAGGGGAGTGCATCAACAATTCATACCATAAATCCAGGGTGGTGTATGAATAGTGCCTGCCTCTTCTCTTGTATAGATAGTAATTGATGTGAGCAGACTCTTATAAAGGTGCGCATTATTCCCTCTAGTGGAAGTCTCCAAATGTTTTGAATAAATCCTGTATGATGAGCATGTGTCAATGGATTGTAGAACTTTATAGCACTGTTTCCTTTATGTGACTTTTTACAACTGAATGTGCACTCATCATGGTGCATCTGTAGAAGCTGCTGGGCTTGTGGAGGGAAAATAATTGGATTTGGTGGATGAGAAAGATCAGAGTAAGCTCAGTATAGTCTTTCTGTCTGGTGAAGATAATTAAGCACATTGTTATAATCTACTTCAAGAAGGCAATGTGCCTTTGCTAGAATATCTGCCACTTCTGTAGGCTGGAAAGGTACTGGATGGTCATCCATGGCCATGTCTGCTGGCTCAAGAATATTACATAATTCTTTTAAATCATTTTCACTGTGCAGCAAAGCATCTACATGTGCTTGATTCAATTACTAACAATTTTTTTCTCTTCATTATCAGGTTATCTCATGAAAGTTACAACAATGACATATGCTGCCTCCTCCCCATCCACATGGAATGTGAGGAATTCATTTCGGTTCTGATGGACTGCAGGGGCACTCACTGGGGAACAGGCCACCCGAACACTGAGAAAAGAAACAACAGCCTATGAGACATCAATGTCTCATAGGCTGTAGGTATGTTTTTGTTATAATTCATTTTTGTGTAACTAATCTTGTTCTTTTGATAGCTACTTTGGTTCTGCCTACCACAATGACTATGCCACCTTCTGAACGACAGTGACCAACAACCTTGTGAGCAACCACTTGCAGGGTAAATGGGGGTATAGATGACAGATGCAACCATGGAGATGGTGAACACAGCAAAAACAGAACAGACAACAGCAGAGGGATGCTGGGTGACTCGAGCAGGCACCAGGTACACCGTCCCTCCTCCCCTTCTTCACTTCCACCCCCCTTGAACCTAGCACCCACCACTGCTGTGAGCAACTGCTCACAGGGTGGATTGTGGGTGCTACTAGTGAACCCCCCTTCCCCCGATAACTCCTGCCTGAGCTCTACGAGCAGCTGCTCGTGGGGTATATCATGGGTCCTGGTAACTAGGACGACAATCCCAAAGCCCTGTGATGACATGGCACCTGCCCCCAGCCCTACGAGTGACTGCTCATGGGGTGGATCAAAGGTGCTCGCAACCACACCAATGGTAATGTGCGCTGCACCCCAGGACAACCAACATGCGCAATGACAGCAGCAACAGAGATTCCAAAATCCTCTGAGTGCACACCAATAAGGCCAAGAGATGTTAATGCATCTCTTGGGCTGTAAATGAGTTCTTTTACTTCATTTTTTTACAATTCCTAACTAATCTTACATTTTTTCATTATATCCAATCCTAGTTCCTATAACAGCGATGCAGCCTTCCAAACCACCACAAATGCTTGGTATGGCTCTGAGCAATGGCTTGCAGCATAGATCAGAGGTGGAACAGCAGTGTATTACAGTTCTGATTAGAAGTAATAAAATTGTTTTGGTATTGCAGTACGGAATAAAGTTTTTAAGTAAAACCACAACATGAATTAAATATTCAGTATCAATGTCACTGAATTGTTATTACTAAAGTATATTACATCACTACAAATGTCAAGTACCAGTCAAACATGAGTCAAACACGAGTTAACTACAAATCAACCATGAATCAACTATGAATCAACTGCGTCAAGGCTTGGCCATTGTGATTGCTTTATTTGGTAACTGACACAGGTCAATAACATCAATATTATTAAGATGCAGCATGTGACACATAATACCAAAGTGGACTAATTGGGCAGAGTGCATGGGACCTAAAGTGCATCAAAAGTAGAATATTACACCAGGACAGTCAGGTGTTGGGCTATAGTGTGTGCAAATCTTATTGGCTAAGGTAGTGGCATCATGTGGTCAGGTTCATATGGGCTAATGGATGTGTTGAAATTAATCTCCAATGCATGCTGCATACATGAGGCAAACCATGCAGCACACACATGTCACTGTGCTTACTGCGCATACATGTGGTAAACACATTCCTGAGTCATGTGACATCCTTACTATTATGTATATAAGGAGAACCTGTACTATAGAAGATATACAGTGTTCTTACCTCTGCTAAACCCTAGCTCTAAGACTAACTAAACCCCAGGTAGGTTATAAGGAATGTGTCATCTTTTACTCTGTGCAGCATATTTAGTCTGCTCCAACAGGTTATGAGCCCTGCTGGGCACATCGCAAACATGCCTTAACTGGCTGTGAATGATGTTGATAGGTCCACTACGTGCTTTAAGGTCTGGAGAAGACTCCCACTCATATCAACACATCACGACATGCACTCCGAAGTACTATAATGCCATGAAATTAACTTTGAACCATTTTCGCATTATTTCGCACTATTTCAGACGACTTCAAGACACTCCAAATGCTTTCGAACTATTTTGCAATACTTCGAACAACTTCGCAGCACTTCGAATGACTTCGGCCGCCGTATAGTTGTCCACAAACAATTTTGATACACACTGCACATCCGGAACAAGTTATTTCATCGCATATCGAGCATTACTGGACACAAGGAGGGATTACAAGAGAGTTAGAATGCAATAAGTGCAGTTTTTATGTTTCATGATATATTAAATCAATAGGACAAGAACTCTTACTATACTGGGACAATGTATGTTTTACTTATTATCATTCTTCATTTGTTTTGTGTTTTACAATACCTTTATTGCTGTGTACATTGCCTCATGTTTTACAATTGTTCTTATTTCCTTTTTAGTACTATCTCTTCATTTTGTATATAGACTTGTGTTAGATACTTAGAATAAGAAAAGAAATAGAACAATGGGGAACAGCACAAGTTACCCTCACAGTTATCGTCTGACTTAAGAATTGTTCTCTTGAGTCTTAGCTCGCATCATATCTCTAAAAGTTCTGTGAAATATCACGAACTTCCTCAAAACTATTGTATTCGCTCTCCGTTTTATCGCCCATCGCCTGTCTCCATTCGACAAACACCTCACATTCGTTAAACTCGCTGTTTGATATACTTCGAACCTCTTCGAACTTATTCGAACTATTTTGCGCATCTTCGAACTTATTCGAACCACTTCGCATGCCTTCGAACTACTTTCGAACTCTTTTGAACAACTTCGTATGCCTATACAGACTTTTATCCACAGCCCTTACCATTTCGTGTTACTAAACATTACGTTTTGGTCTCAACAGTGATATTTAGTACCACCTCACACCCTTCCTCTGGCCTGTGTTATACCATCCGAAGCCATTAGTAGGTTTTGTTTGGGTTTCTGGGTTGAGTACCATCAACGTTGACTTCATTGTCTCCAAATTGTTACCTTGTGCTCTTTGTAAGCTGCATTGCACTCCCTGCAAGCTGCATTTAAAAACCCAGGTTGACTAGGGTTAACCACTCTGAAGGAGTGTTTTTGCCTGAGATTATGGAATGTGTTTTCTTGAATGGAGGACTGATTGAGTGCTTTTACCAGCTGCCACTACAACATCATGTCTTCAACTCTTGAAAAACTCATACCAACTTTTGATGGCTCTAACTACATTCAATGGGCTGACTCAATGAAGGCATGGCTCAGGTCTCAGGGCCTCTGGCAAATAACTAGCGGGATGGAAATAAAACCACCTCTGGTGCCTCTTTTGATGGCAATGAATGCTGCACTAGTAGCGGATGCTAATGCCAAGCTCCAGACCTGGAGCAACAAGAATGACCAGGCTATTGGTAGCCTAGTGCTCCACCTGGCCCCCTCTATTCGGCAGCATGCCAACACCAAGGACACCGCTGAGGAGGTGTGGGATCTCATCAGCACCAATTATGGTGTCGATGGCCCCTCCCAAGTCTTTGCAGACTTTAGGTCTGCAATCGCAATCAAAATTCCGGCTGCAAATCCCACGCCAGAGATTGTCAAGATGGCTGACAAATTTTAGCACCTTACAGCTGCCAACATCACCATCCCCGAATTAGTACAGGCAATGATTCTACTCGCTGCGATGCTGCACAAGTACAATTCTCTATCTGCCACAGTCCTTAACATGACCGCTACTAGAGCCTTGATGTTTAAACATGTCAAGGACTCCATTGTCGCTGAGGCCTCACAGTGCATGGCAGTTGGAAAGCCCATCAGCCTGCCTCAGGCCACCAAGCTTTCTGCTGTCAAGCGCAAAGGGGGAAACCCCAAATGGCAATCTCAGGGCAACAATGGAGATTTGTCCTGAAAGCATGGATGATGTGGGGACAAAAAGACTAAAGAGGAAAAGCCTAAAGAGAAACATACCCACCTTGCCTCAAATGCCTTTACTACTATAAATGGCAATGGAACCATCATACCACTGATGCTGCTCATCCAGCACATCAAGAAGCATGAACATACTCCCACAAGGGATCCTCACTGCTGACCACCTGCACAGGCATACATGGGCATGGCCTCTACCTCTCATTTGGTCTACACTGAATATCAGCAGGCTTGAGACACCCTCGAGCAAATGAATCTCCTGTGCAGTGCAAAAAATCTGCGACTGCTGGAAGAGCACCTAATGGTATGAGAAGGTAAGAGGAAGAGGATTGAACCAGAACTGAGGATCGTAGAGGTAGAAGACGATAGTGTCTCCCTTGGATCAGAGCTTGCGGTTTCTAATGAGAAAGTATGGAAAGCCATTGACAAAATGCTCATTGATGAACCACTTGAAACAGGTACATATGATGAAAGGTCAGTCCTTTTTCCTGCCACAAGCATAAGAATTAACATTCCAATGATCACAGCGAACTTTTCATGTGAAATTTTACCACTACTGAATGTATCATTGAACTATTTACATCTTAATGAATGTGTTATGTGTGCAAAGGGAGATTGTAAGAAAGGTGCTGACTGGATCATGGATTCAGGCGCATCAAAACACTTCACTGGTGAAATGAAAGATTTTGCTTCTTATGAGCCTTTACCAAGAAAGGACTCTACCCTGGTTCAAATGGCCATGGGTACTACTCATATAGTAGGGAAAGGAGCAGTCTTCATTAGACATCAGATAGTATGTCACGGGAAGTCAGAGATGCGTGAAACACGATTATACCCTGTCTACTACATACCCATCTGTAATGCTCGATTACTGTCAATGGCATCTTCTTACAAGACAGAAGTGACATGCGTGGTTCCTCTACGCACATTTCATTTTTCAAGCAAGGAAACCCAATTATGGATTGCATCCCTCTTATGAAATGTGATATGATTTATTGGGCTCGGACTCATATATTGAGCATCAAAAGAATCAATGTCGTGATGATGTACGTTGCAGACTACTTGACTTGGCATAAGCGACTTGGACACCCATCCAAAGAGGCACTAAGGAAAATGCCTAATAGCACCATAAAATTCCCAAGGAATTTAATTATTCCTAAAGACAAAATTATATGTCCAGGGTGTGCTGAAGAGAAAATGACCTCAAAATCTTTTCCTGAATCAGATTCATGTGTAGAGAAACCCTTTGAATTAATACATTCCGATCTAAAGGAACTCCCAGTACTATCGTACCACAAACATAAATACTTTATTGTATTTCTGGATGACAAGACATCACATATCTGGGTCCAATGCCTTAGAAAGAAGTCTGATGCTGCTGCAGCAATTAGACAATTTTAGGCAATGGCTTTAACCCAATATGGCACTACAATCAAGCACTGGTATGTCGATCCAGAGGGGGAGTTCAAAGATTGTGAGCTACAAAATGTGCTCAAGGATTTTGGCATCAAAATAGAGATGTCTGCACTCCACATTTACCAACAGAACGGGCGTGCAGAGCATGCCATAAGGACAATAATGGAAAAGTCGCAAACCCTGCAATTTACCGCTTGTCTACCACAATCATGGTGGGAATTTTGCATTGAACATGCAACACACCTATACAACCGAACCCCAATAAGGCACCTGAAATGGCTGACACTAGTCGAGGACCTGACAAAGATCCACCCAGATCTAAACAATCTGAAGGTTTTCAGTTGCAGTGCTTATGTCTATCTACCCAAGGAGAAATGTTCAAACACATTAGCTTCTCGATCGGAGTTAATGACATACCTTGGATTAGAAGATGGCATTAAAGCATACCATTTCATGTGACCTAGTGGTGCAATATTCATTGGTGCTACAGTACTATTTGATGAAACATTGTTCCCATGCTGTCCCAGAGCTAAAACTCCTGCCAATACAGACCTTGGTGATTTTCCACCTCCAGAACCAGAAGATGATAACCACTTGTTTGGAACTGATGGCGATGATTCTATACCGCCACAAAATCTGCCCCTTCCTCCATTATCAGAAAATGATGATGATGTACCAAGTGAGCAAAAAATGCATGACAATGTGACTGACGCTCCTCCTCTGCTGCCTCCAGTAATCACTGAGGACTTTCGTTCAAGACATGATGATCAACAGGAATGGCAGCAATTGCCCCATCGATCAGGCAGGCAGAGGAACATCCCAAACCATCATAGCAATACCTATGGAGAGAAGCAACTCCCCTCTGACATAGAGAGAGACATTGCACGTGATCGATACTGGAAGAGATCTGTGGGTCAAGATTCAGATCATAACTGAACACAACCACAATTTCAACAGAAAGAACCGGTTGCTGGACCGAGTTCGGCACCCCACGAGAGTGTGCCCGATTCCAATGATCAAGAACATGATCACCCAATGGGGGAACCAGATGAAGCAGGTTATATTAAAAAGATAACCAAGGAAGGAGGAGATAAGCTTATTCACTGGCTGTTGTCAAAAGTAGTCAAACCATCGAGCGAAATAAGCCAAGTTCCAAACCAATTTTGTGATATTGTGCGCCTACCATGGCAGCAGCAATATGAGTGGAAACAAGCTTGTCATGAAGAATTAGAGGCTCTTCGTAAGCGACAAGTCTATGACATTGTCGATCTTCCACATGATCAAAAAAAATCAAAAATAGATGGGTTTTCTCCATAAAATCGGATGGAAGAGAATGAGCCAGACTTGTAGACAAAGGCTTTTCACAAGTCGAAGGCATCGACTTTGATGAGATTTTCTCACTGGTAGTCCGCTACGAGACCGTACACCTCATGTTTGCCCTTGCATCTCTAGAGGGCATGTATATGACCAGCCTAGATGTAAAAACTGCATTTTTATATGGCAAACTAGATGAGGAGATCTATATGGATCAACCCGAGGGTTTTAGATTCAAGGGAAAAGAGCACAAAGTAATGCGCTTATGCCAAGCATTGTATGGCCTTAAACAGGCCTCACTTGCATGGTGGAAAGAGCTAAAGGCATTCATGCACACCATTGGGTTTGTGCATGCCAGCTCCAATGCTGGCATTTTCATACACAAGGATCCTAAGACAGGCAGCATTGTTATTGCACTCATCTATGTTGATGATGGCTTGTTCATGGGGAAGAACAAGAAACCTGTGGATGAAAAGAAGAATGCTTGTCTGAAGCATTGGGAGTGCTGTAGTACTGAAAAAGTCATGGAATTCTTAGGCATGGACACCTCCCCTTCCCCTTACACTACCCCTCTTCCATGATGCATCATCACCCCAATGCATTTGAAATTGTATCTGGCCAAAGTCAGATGCCTGGATGCATTGAGGTGCAGAAGAATGTTGCTGGTAAAACTCCTTGATCAACTGTGGGGCATTCACATTGGACTCTGCAACCCAAAGATTCTCTTCATACCCATAACCCTTCCAGTGCACCAGGTATTCGGGTTTACCTCAATGTAAGTGGCTGTCTAGGATAGACTTAATCTTGTACTGAGGTTCACCTTCAATGACTGTAGGCAGTGGAGGAGGTCATGCCATGCATTCAGGAAATGGATTTGTGGGAGCAGGTAGCAATTTTATAACATGAAAAATGGGGTGAAGTCTGGACATTGACTGTGGTAGCTGTAGGCAGTAGGCATGCCATCTGACACATCTAGTGATGAAGAATGGTCCAAGAAAATGGTGGGCAAGTTTTTTGGATGGGCACATAGTGGAAATGTCACTAGAGTCAAGGTAGACACAATTACCAACCTTATATGTGGGTGTGGGTGAGTGATGCTGATTGTAGAAGTGCGCCATGTAATCCTTCACCTTAGCCAAAGCTGACTTTGCCTCCTCCAAAGTATTCTTCATCCACTCTGTGAACTCGTTTACCATCTCCAAGTGCGAGGGTGCTTGCTGAGGCTCAAAACCCATGCATGGGTGTCACTCTGTGCCGAGGAGGAAGGGAGTTTGTTGGGTGGAGGAGTGGATATGATTGTTGTACCCAAACTCAGCCATGGGGAGGAGATCTTCCCAATCATCCTGTTGCTTATTGATGAAGATGTGGATATACTGCTCCAGTTCTTAGTTGACATGCTCTGTCTATCCATCTATCTGTGGGTGGTAGGCAGTCGAGGTGAGGAGTTTGATCCCCAGTAGGCAGTACAGTCCTTGGGTGAACTCTGCAACAAACTGTGGCTCTTGATTACAGAGGAATGTGCCTGGCAATCCATGAAGCTTCCACACATGGTGCAGATAGTGTCAAGCTGCTACAAGTGCAGTGACAGCTGTATGAGTGGGGATGAAATAAGCTCATTTCCCAGCAGAGTTGACTGTGCACATTACCACATCAAACCCATTGAACTCCAGTAGTTCCACCATGAAGTCCACACTGATGACATCACAATGATTTTCTGGGACTGGGAGGGGATATAACTCACCCATGGGCTTGCATTATAAAATCATGGTGCATAAGCAGAGAGCACAGGTGTGACAGTACTGACCAATGAGTTGGGACATCTGGGGCCACCAATAATTCTGTGATATGAGCTCCAATGTCTTCCAATGCCTAGAGTGGCCAGCAATGAGTGAGTCATGGTGCTGAGAGATGAGTCATCGTCGAAGCCAAGAATCGTTAGGAATATAGATATAGTTGCAGAAGCATAGGATGTCATCCTTTTCTGTCCATTCTGCTGCACAAAGCAAATGAGTGGATTCCTTTCTTAGCTTCTTCACTGCCAGAGCCACAGCATCCTCATGTAAACTGCTACAATTTACGTGATGAATGTCATGTAGAATACTGCACTCCTCACCCTCCAAGGTAACCCCCTCCAGTGCATGGACTGTAAACAGGTCAGGTTGCAACAACACAATACCTTGATTGTCATTGCTTCCATCCACATGGTCTGTATGACAAGAAAAAGTATCAGTCTTTTTCATGCTGTGGCCTGGGCAATGATGTAGGGAGAAAATCAAATCTGGAGAGATAGAGGGACCAGCAGGCTTGGCAATGATTAAGTTTCTTGGTGGTCATGAAGTACTCAAGGTTCTTGTAGTCCATCCAGATCTTGACCTTGTGTTGAGCACCCTCCAGGAAATTTTGCCACTTCTCCAACACCCACATTATTGCCAGCATCTCCTTGTTGTGGATCTCATAATTGCATTCCACAGCACTGAGACTCTTCAAGTAAAAGGCAATGGGGTGCCACTTCTAGTCCTCAGGAGACTTTTGGGACAACAGTATGCCTATTGCAAAGTCTGAACTATCAGCTTCTACACAGAAGGAATGAGCCATCAGCAAAGGTAAAGATGGAAGTGGAGGTGACCATCTCTTTGAGCTTCTCAAATGCCTCCTGATGTGCATTTTCCCACATCCATGCCTCCTTGCCAGTGAGGTCAAATAACAGGCATGCATGGTGTGAGAAATCTTTAATAAAGCACTGATAGAAATTGATGAAGCCCAGAAAAGACTGCACCTCTTTCTTGTTCATGGGTGTGGACCAGGTTGTAATTCCAGCAACCTTGACCAGGTCCATCTCTACCTGTCCATCCAAGATAATCAAGCCCAAGTACTCAATTCATGTCTTCTCAAACTTGCACTTGTCATGACAAAGGTAGAGTTTGTGCTGCAGAAGTTGCTCCAGCACCAGGCATGTGATTTGACAATGTTCATTGAGGTCTCGAGTGAAGATAGAAATGTCATTGAGGTAGACACAGACAACACCTTCCAGTATGAGATTGTGTAAGATGTCATTTATCATGGTCTGAAAGGTGGCAGGACTATTGGTGAGACCAAAGAACATAACAAGCAGTTCAAAAAGACCATGGTTTGTGTGGAAGGCTGCTTTCCACTCATCCCTTTCTTTATCTGCACATTGTTGTAACCCCAATGGACATTGAGCTTGGTAAAGTAATGCACCCCACAGAGTTGGTTGACGAGTTCAGATATGAGGGGTAGTAGATAATAATTCTTGACTGTGATGTCATTGAGGCATTGATAGTCTTGAATTGGTCAAAGGGACCCATCCTTATTTTTGACAAAGAAGAAGGGCAAGGCCATGGATGACTTTGAAGGGTGGATATGATTCAAAGCCAAGTGTTCATTGATGAACTTGTTGAGTTGTTGTTGTTCTTCAGAGATAGAGGATAGACCTTGCAGAAGAAGGGCATGGCACCCATTGTGAACTCAATTGCATGATCCCATGGCTTATGGCTAGAAAGTGAGTCAAATGATTCCTTGGAGAAGACATCCTCAAAGTCATGCAGGTGAGGAAGTATGGAGTCAGTGAAGGATTTGAGTGCACTGTTCTTGTGGAAGGCCTCTGCGAGGTGCTGGGAGATGTTTGAGGTGACACACACCTTATGCAAAGGGTTAATAGCAGTATAGAAAATTTGATCACCTTCCTCAATCTCTTCCACCACCTCTGTCAGAGTTGGGTGCAAGATCTGAAATGTCTTCTAAGTTCACATCAGGCAGGGGCATTGACTAGCACAACACTTTGGAATGTGCTGTAAGAGTACTTTTCACTCTTAACATTCCTGTCTGCCTTCAGTGAAGCAAGTATGGCAACAAGAGGGACAATGACTAATTATGACTTCACCTGTCACCCAGTCGACCTCAGGATTATGGTCACAAAGCCATGGGTAGCCCAAAAATTGCCTCCTGCTTCCCCAGTTGGGTCACAGTAAAGAGAGCCTATTTACTATGGTCCTTATACCAGAGGACTAGGTTGACAACCTCCCAAATCACCCCAGCTTCATTTGGGGAACCATCCACATTGTAGACAGGTATAGGTTGAGATAGTGAGTGGGTATTGAGTTATTTTTGTGGAACCAGGTGTGAATCAATGAAAAGGCCCATGGGACTCAAGTCCAGGAGAGCAGAGACACTGAGTACTTGCCCTGTATCCATAGTCTGCAGCTCAATCTTCAATTCTAATGATTGTTGGGAGGGGATGGATGCCACAATGTACTTTTATGGTAGCTTGCACTCCAAAAGTTTCAATCTGGGTAGAGGAGGAGCGGGAGAAGAAGGGGTAGGTACATCCTTAGCCACTTCAGGAGGGTCTGGAGAAGGAATGGTCATAGAATAGGATTCATCCTCTAGTGAATCAACAGACAGAACTTCAAAGTGGTTATGGACAGGCAATGAGGGTGTACTGTTCACTCATTGCAGGTGGAAAAACTCTGTTTCTCAACCTCTTCTTCTTTAATCTCCTCTTTCTCCAATCCTTCACCATCTGCAAGTTCAATAGATCTTAGAGGAGTTCATCTTGTCCCTCAGGCATAAGTTTATGGATGTCTTGGCAGTGGGGACAGTTTTGAGCCATGTGTCTAGTTTCCCCACAGTGGTAGCAGAAATCTAGCCTGTGAGCTTGACTACAGACTGCATCAATATCTATTGGAGGGGGGTATTAAAGTTCAGTGCTGAGGGCTGGTGCATAGGGATGAGGTTAGGATGAGGGGTGCTCGATTAAAAGCATGGGGTGAATGGGTGGTGGTAGGAGTGCGGAAGGCCACAGTAAATGATGCATTTGTAAATCAGTTCTCATTGCAGAGTGAGGCAGCCTCATACCAAGTATTTATGTTATCATCTGCTGGATGTCCCTCCAACATCTGTGCAATCTAGTCCTGAATTTTCCAATTAAGACCTCAACAAAATTTTACCACCATGGGCAACCCACTCCCATACCTTGCCATGTCCACCAGGTCTTGAAATTTGTCAATGTAATCATCTACAGATCAATGTGCTTGGTAGTAGGAAGTGGATTCAAAGGCACATTACAGCTTGTTGGCACTCATTGAGGGGGCAGAAGTGTCATATGAACTCATGAAAGTCCCCCCAGGTGGAGAATGGAAGGGAGCCATGTTCCTTGGTTTGGCATAATATATGGTTGACATAGAGATAGATGCACTCAGATTTCATGTATGTGAGGGCCCAATAAATTTTAGCCACATCATCCACAAATTGGTTTGGGTGTAGACTGATGTAAACTCGCAGAAATTGAGGAAAGCACATCTGTGGGAATGTGCACCATTGAATTCAGCAGGGGGTACTGGTTTAACGTGTGCATCTTCACTTGGGCATGCACTGGGCAGCGCATGCATGCTAAAAGTTGAAATGGGCAGTGTGGGGTTTGACTGGAACGTTCTCATGAAGATTTCAATGGTAGAAGTAAGTGTGTCAATTTGCACACAAATTCCAGCAATGTCACCTTCAAGTGCATCAATGCACTCCAGGGCATCCATGGTGCTACATAGGTGGTGGGTCGGGTGAAACACAGTGTGCACTAGAGGCAGGAGTGTCTGGAACAGTGTGTAGGGAGTCTGAGGAGCTCTGGGAGTCATCTTCTACTCCATACCTGCCTATCTTAACAGAGTGTCCAAGATTTTGAGCCTTAAGGGAGAGTTTTCTACTATAAGGGCAACCTCAAAGCCTCACTTAACAGTGAGCTAACAGAGGGGAATCCAAAGTTAACATTATACTACATGATACAAATACTTCAGGTGCAATCAACAGAGAGGAATCCAAAGAGAAACTCTAAGGACCAATCTGTCAATGCCCAGTATATGTGATAGATCAAAAATCAAATAATAGGCTAAAAATAGCAAAAAGGCAGGAATAGGTGGATCAAGCTATGGAATGATGTTACCTTGATGGGTAAACATCCAGAAGGGGTCCTGCCTCTAAGAATACAACTGTCAACATGTACCAACATCGAAAAAACTGAAATATAATCATAAAATAGCAATAAAATCATAGAAAAGGCAGAATAGGGTGAAATAAAATAAAATAAAATAAAATATGGGACGAATGCAGAAAATTGCCCAGATGCCTGGAATGCCTTCCTTTTCTCTTACACCAGTTGAACTAGGAAGTGAGTTACCAGAAGTCAATATTATACTTGGCTATATGACCTCCTCTTTTTCATCATAAGTTCAGAAAGGGCCTTTTCTGTGTCCTCCAAAGGGTCATGTGGGCCAAAACTACTTTCTATCTTCTGAGGAATACCTCATAATTCCACATCCAGTAAGCAGAATCCATCATGTTGTTAATGCCAGGTTTAAACTAGCTGAGTGCTGATCCCTTAAGGTAAGAAATAATGAATAAGATCTTCCTTTTGTCAGAGGTGAAGACCTGAGGGTAATCTTGGAAATGGAGGTTACAAGAGACTAAGAAGTCCCAAAGTTTCCAGGGGTTGGAACTGTCAAAAGTGTCAGGTTCCCATACTCTGATCTTTTCAGATTTGGAAGCTTGGTTCTGGCAGAGAGTATGGAGACTGTCCAAGAGGTCTAAGAAAGCATTGAGGAATTCACTTTCTGGGTCTAGGTTTCCTCCTACAGGAGGCTGATCTCCAGGGTCTAGTGTTGCTGCAACCAGCTTAAGCTCTTTTCATAATTTGAAAATGGCTGGACACCATATGCTCCAGCTGCTTAGTGTTGAGAGAGGATCCATCGACTTTTAAGGTTGTAGATCTATATAAATATTTTCAGAAATTTATAAAATTTATTTGAGTTGTTATTGCCATCGACTCATTTTTCCTTGGTCAGTTTGAAAAAATGGGTCAATGGCAATAACAACTCCAATAAATTTTATATATATCCATGACCTTAAAAGTCAATGGGTCCTCTCTCAACACTAAGCATCTGGAGCATATGGTGTCCAGCTATTTCCAAATTACTAAAAAGGTTCAAGCTGGCTGCAGCAACACTACCAGGGTCATCAGGATCAGGGTCATCCCCAGGACTGTCAGGACCATTAGGGTCTTTGGATCCACTAGGCAAGTCTGTCCTCTTCTCCTGTAGCATCCTTGTTGGAGGGATTAGGTTGCCTGTTGTGTTCCTTATGTACTTGTGTGGAGTAGGAATCTGAGAGGTTTCCAAAGACTAATGCATAGACATAACATTGGTACTAGCAGATGGTGCTCCAGAGCTGACTTGTTAAAATATGTTAGATGGTCAGGTTGAGGCACCAAAAGTAGAAGTGGGTCTAGGGGCTGGGAGTACTGATTGTTGGATAGCTAATAAGCCTGGTAATGTGCCTGCATGGCAAGAGTTCCTTGTTGTCCACTGAGTCTGTGATTCTGTGTGAGACATAAGAATAGGGTTCAGAAGAGTATGGTGATTGATGAGAGAAGTGTGACTTTGTAAATACTGTCAGAGTTCAACACACTGCTATCAAGATGGAACTTGGGCAGGAAAAACACTGCACTTCTGGTCAGACCCAGTTGTCAGTGGTCAGAGGGTTCAGGGATTCCAGGGCAGAATCCACTGGCCTGTAGCGGGAAAGGTGAAAGGGGCCAGAGAGGACTTGGCTTCAACTTGTAAGAAGTTGTGCCCTTCTCCTTGCCAGTTGTTCTATTTCAAGGCAGAAAAAGTTCAAATTTCTGCAGAATTTCCGAGAAGGGCGAGGGTAGGAATAAGTAGAGGTTTAAGGTTAATTTTGAGGGTAAGACTTTGGAAGGAAGAGTAAAGAAGATGGTTGGCTAAGTCAAGATTATGACAAGGTTGGATAAGGATGAGTCAAGACTTGTTAAGATTGATATAACTTGATACACAAGTGTAGGACACACACTGACACACACACAATTTGCAAACTGAGGTACAAGGCTAAACTATGGGCATTTAAATAATGAGGGCCAGAAGAATAATGGAAAATGCAGAAGTTTACTAATGGATCTTGGTAAGTGTCCATGACCATAATTGGTAAGACTGTATTAGGAATAGAGTGAGCAAGCAAATGATTACTAAGGCACATGAGAACTTGCCTGATGACTAAAAAAATGCCATGGCTGGAATGCCAGGAGAAACCACCAGAAAAGAGCCAGAAAGGGCCAGGAATCACTGGGAACCCAATCAGATTAATTGGGCTCTGACAATGGTAAGCCATGATGCCTGGTCCTTATTGATCATGGAAAAATAGGGTTTCCATCCACTACATACTATTTGTTGGGCTTCATCCATAAGAGCCACATGAAACTCTTCTAAGCCATGCTCAATCTCAACCTTGCCTAAAGAGGGTAAGAATTGTATAAGTGATGATGGTCTGTCTACACATCTGTGCTTAGGTCTGCAGCCATTGATTCCACAAGTCCTTTCAAAAGCTTCAAGAATGTTGCAAGAGTTTCTGCTGTAACATCTCCTAATAAATATACAGGACCTTGAACTTAGCTATTGGTAATGGCATACCTAGAAGCATCCAGTAGTTGTTATCAATTGAAGTCATGAAAGTCAGTTGAGCACAGTTTTTATTTTTGTTTCTATACAATGAGTGTAAGGGGAAAGGAAGGTGTCTCAGTTATCTGGGCAATTCTCTGCATTCATCCTATTTTTTATATATTTTATTTCACCCTATTCTGCATTTACTATGGTTTTCTAGGATTTTATTCCTATTTTATGATTATTTTTCAGTTTTTCCCATGTTGGTACATGTTGACAGTGCTATTCTTAGAGGCATGATCCCTTCTGGATGTTTACCCATTAAGGTGACATCATTCTATAGCTTGATCTGCCTATTTCTGCCTTTTTGCTATTTTTAGCCAATTATTTGATTTTTGGGTCCATCACATATACTGAGCATCGACAGATGGGTCCATAAAGTTTTCTCTTTGGATTCCACTCTGTTAGGTGCACCTGAAGTGTCTGTATTATGTAGTATAATATTAACTTCAGATTCCCCTCTGTTAGCTCAATCCTAAGTGAGGCTTTAAGGTTGCCCTTACAGTAAAAAACTCTCTCCCAAGGCCCAGAATCAAAGCTCACTGTGAATATAACATCTCCTATGCATACAGGACATCACCCAGGATGTGATCGACACCTCCACCTTAAGCGTGTGCTTATCTCTGCTCGATGTGCCACCACACACCATGGATGCCCAAAAACACATCAAAGCACTCAAAGGCACCATTATCAGATTGCGCATGCAAATTGAATCACTCAAATTGTGTATTGAAAGTTTTGTTAATGCCCTACAGCTTAGTCCCTCACCTAACATTCCATTTATTTCAACCTCAACTGCTGATAGGTCCATTGTGTGCTCTAGGGTCTGGAAAGGATCTCAAACATATTGACACATTATGACTTACAATCCCAACCTCTATGAACCATATAAATTTAATTTCAAACCTATTTTGAATGACTTTGAATGATTTTAAATAACTTTGGATGACTTCGTGACATTTCAAACACCTTTGAACAACTTCACAGCACTTCAAACAAAATCAGCTGCCATATGGCTGTCCCAAAACCCTTTCGATACCCACAGTACATCTCATACGAACTACTGCATTGCATATCAAACACTACCAGACACAAGGAGAGACAACAAAAGACTTAGGATGTGATAATAGCGCTTTTGGGTTTTAATGATATATTGAAGCAATAAGATAAGTACTTTTACTATATGGAGACACTGTACATTTCAATTATTATCATTTCTCATTTGTTTTATGATTTACAAAGTCCTTTATTGTTGTGTATATTGCCTCATGTTCTCCACATGTTATATTTTCTTTTAAATACTATCACCACTCCCAGCATCAATACTCTACCTAATACCACTTGCACACAGATAAAATCATCCCACCCTGCCAACTTTAATGGTACATATCTCACAAACATTCTTTCCTCAACTCTTGTGAGTTATACATTAGTTTTCATCCTAATCAGTTCCTAGATGACACTGCAAAAATTTATTGGGCCTTCACATACATGAAGTCTAAGCATGCCTACCTCTACATTGACTGCATTTTGCACCAAGCCCAAAAACTCAGTTCCCTCCCTTTCTCCTCTTGGAGCAACTTTTGAGAGGAGTTTGTATGACATTTCTGCCCTCTCCATGAACACCAACAAGCTGTGATGTGCCTTGAGTCATCCTTATACTACCAAGCACACCAATCTGTGGATGACTATATCAATGAGTGTAGGGATTTAGTGGACATGGCAGGGTATGGGAGTGGGCTACCAATGGTGATTAAATTTTGTCATGGTCTCAATCGAGAGATTCAGGATCAGATTGCACAGATGCTGAAGGGACACCCAGCTGATGACAATGTTGATGCTTGGTATGAAGCTGCTTCTCTCTGCAATGAGAACTGACTCATGAATGTGGCTTTTAACACTACACTCCATGCCACTACTACCACACATGCCACCAATTCCTCCAACTGTCCACCCTCACTGCCCACCAGTAACTGCTTCAATGCCCTGCTGGTCGACCCACCAGAGGAAGAGCTTTACTCCATGACCAATCCCCCCCTGAATTCCTTAGCTTAATAGAAGTCACACCTACTCCACCTACTCCTGCTCCTCCTCTTTCCAGATTAAAATCTTGGGAGTGCAAGCTACCATGCAAGTACGTTGCGGCATCCACACCCTCCCAGCGATTGTTAGAATTGAAAATTGAGCTGCAAATTATAGATGCAGAGCAAGTTCTCAGTGTCTCTGCTCTCCTGGACTCAGGTGCCATGGGCATTTTCATTGACTCTCACCTGGTCCAACAAAAACAGCTCAATACCTGTTCACTGTTTTGATCTATATCTGTCTACAATGTGGATGGTTTCTCAAATGAAGCCAGGGTGATTCATGAGGTTGTGGACTTGGTCCTTTGGTACAAGGACCATTATGAATGGGCTCTCTTTGCTGTGACTCAACTGGAAAACAGGAGGTGATTTTGGGCTATCCATGGCTTCATGACCATAATCCTGAGGTCAACTGGGTAACAGGTGAAGTCATTATGAGTCATTGTCCTTTTTGTTGTCATACTTGCTTCACTGAAGGCAGACAGGAATACCAAGGGCGAAAGGTACTGTTGCAGTGTACTTGAAAATGTTGTGTTGGTCCAATGCCCCTGCCTGATGTGGACTTGAAAGACATTTTAGATCCTACACCCGACTCTGACAATGATGAAGAGGAGGTAGAGCAAATCAAAGAAGGTGACCAAATTTTCTACACTGCTATTAACCCTTCACATGAGGTGCATGCCACCTCAAATGTCTCCCAACACTTTGTGGAGGCCTTCCACTAGAATAGTACACCCAAATCCTTCACTGACTCTGTGCTTCTTCACCTGCATGACTTTGAGGATGTCTTTTCCAAGAAATACTTTCACTAACTTTCTAACCATAAGCCATAGGATCATGCAATTGAGCTCATGCTAGACACCATGCCTTCCTCCTGCAAGGTCTACCCTCTCTCCTCTGAAGGACAATGACAACTTGACAAGTTCATTGATGAGCACTTGGCTTCTGGTTGGATCTGCCCTTTTAAGTTACCCATGACCTCACCCTTCTTCTTTGTCAAAAAGAAGGATGGCTCCCTTCAGCTGGTCCAAGACTACTGATGACTTAATGACATCACAGTCAAGAATCATTATCTCATATCTGAACTCATCAACGAACTCCATGGGGCACATTATTTCACCAAACTCGACATCTGCTGGGGTTATAACAATGTGCAGATAAAGGAAGGGGATGAGTGGAAGCAGCATTTCACACAAATCATGGTCTTTTCAAACTGCTTGTCATGTTCTTTAGTCTCACTAACTGCCCTGCCACCTTTCAGACCATGATGAATGACATCTTTCATGATCTCATACTGGAGGGTGTGGTCTGTGTCTCCCTCAATGACATCCTCATCTTTACCTGAACATTATTGAATCACATGCCTGGTACTGGATCAACTTCGACAGCACAAACTCTACCTTTGTCATGACAAGTGCGAGTTTGAGAAGATGCAGATCAAATACCTGGGCTTGATTATTTTAAATGGGCAGGTGGAGATGGACCTGGTCAAAGTTGCTGGTGTTAAGATGTGGCCCATGCCCATGAATGAGAAAGGGGTGCAGTCTTTGTTGAAATTAAATTCTGATACATGCATACATGAGGCAAACCATGCAGCACACACATATTACTGTGCTTACTGCACATACATGTGGTAAACACATTCCTGAGTCATGTGACATCCTTACTATTATGTATATAAGGAGAACCTGTACTATAGAAGATATACAGTGTTCTTACCTCTGCTAAACCCTAGCTCTAAGACTAACTAAACCCCAGGTAGGTTATAAGGAACGTGTTGTCTCTTCCTCTGTGCAGCATATGTAGTCTGCTCCAACAGGTTATGGGCCCTGCTGGGCACATTGTGAACATGCCTTAACTGGCTGCGAACGATGTTGACTTCATTGTCTCCAAATTGTAACCTTGCGCTCTTCATGAGCTGCATTTAAAAACCCAGGATGACTAGGGTTAACCACTCTGAAGGAGTGTTTTTGCCTGAGATTATGGAACATGTTTTTTTGAATAGAGGACTGATTGAGCACTTTTATCAGCTGCCACTATAACATCATGTCTTCAACTCTTGAAAAACTTGTACAAACTTTTGATGGCTCTAACTACATTCAATGGGCCGACTCAATGAAGGCATGGCTCAGGTCTCAGGGTCTCTGGCAAATAACTAGTGGAATGGAACTAAAACCACCCTGCAGAGTGTGCCATAAGGACAATAATGGAAAAGTTGCAAACCCTGCGATTTACCGCATGTCTACCACAATCATGGTGGGAATTTTGCATTGAACATGCAACACACCTATACAACTGAACCCCAATAAGGCACCTGAAATGGCTGACACTGATTGAGGACCTGACAAAGGTCCACCCAGATCTAAACAATCTGAAGGTTTTTGGTTGTGGTGCTTACATCTACCTACCCAAGGAGAAGCATCCAAACACATTGGCTCCTCGATCAGAGTTGATGACATACCTTGAATTAGAAGATGGCATTAAAGCATACCATTTTATGTGACCTAGTGGCACAATATTCATTGGTGCTATGGCACTATTTGATGAAACATTGTTCCCATGCTGTCCCAGAGCTAAAACTCCTGCCAATATGGACCTTGGTAATTTTCCACCTCCAGAACCAGAAGATGATGACCACTTATCTGAAATGGATGGCGATGATTCTATACTGCCACAAGATCCTCCCCTTCCTCCATCATCAGAAAATGATGATGATGATGTACCAAGTGAGCAAAAGGCGCATGACGATGTGACAGATGCTCCTCCTCTGCCGCCTCCAGTAACCACTGAGGACTTTCGTCCAAGACATGATGATCAACAGGAATGGCAGCAATTGCCCCGTTGATCAGGCAGGCAGAGGAACATCCCAAACTGTCCTGGCAATACCTATGGAGAGAAGCGACTCCCCTCTGACATAGAGAGAGACATTGCACGTGATCAATATTGGAAGAGATCTGTAGGTCAAGATTCAGATCATAACTGAACATGACCACAATCTCAACAGAAAGAACCGGTTGCTGGACCGAGTTCGGCACCCCACAAGAGTGTGCCCAATTCCAATGATTGAGAACATGATCATCCAATGGGGGAACCAGATGAAGCAGGTTATATTAAAAAGATAACCAAGAAAGGAGGAGATAAGCTTATTTGCTGGCTGTTGTCAAAAGCAGTCAAACCATTGAGCGAAATAAGCCAAGTTCCAAACCAATTTTATGATATTGCGTGCCTACCTCAGCAGCAGCAATGTGAGTGGAAACAAGCTTGTCATGAAGAATTAGAGGCTCTTCATAAGCGACAAGTCTATGACATCATTGATCTTCCACATGATCGAAAAATGATCAAAAATAGATGGGTTTTCTCCATAAAATCAGATGGAAGAAAACAAGCCAGACTCATGGCCAAAGGCTTTTCACAAGTCGAAAGCATTGACTTTGATGAGATTTTCTTACCGGTAGTCCGCTACGAGACCGTACGCCTCATATTTGCACTTGCATCTCTAGAGGGCATGTATATGACCGGCCTAGATGTAAAAACTGCATTTTTATACAGCAAACTAGATGAGGAGATCTATATGGATCAACCCGAGGGTTTCAGACTCGTGGGAAAAGAGCGCAAAGTAATGCGCTTACGCCAAGCATTGTATGGCCTTAAACAAGCCTCACTTGCATGGTGGAAAGAGCTAGAGGCATTTATGTGCACCATTGGGTTTGTGTGCGCCAGCTCCGATGCCGGCATTTTCATACACAAGGATTCTAAGACAGGCAACATTGTTATTGCACTCGTCTATGTTGATGATGGCTTGTTCACCGGGAAGAACAAGAAACTTGTGGATGAAAAGAAAAATGCTTGTCTAAAGCATTGGGAGTGCCGTAGTACTGAAAAAGTCATGGAATTCTTAGGCATGCGCGTCACCTGGACTGCAAGCAAAGTCAAACTTGATCAAACTAAATATCTTGCCAAAGTGCTTGAGAGATTTGAGATGACAAATGCCAAAGCGACCCCCACTCCACTCCCGACTGGTTACAGACCATCGGAAAACACAGCAATGCCCAGCGCGATGCTTAGATCAAAATATCAGTCTGTAATCAGATCTTTATTGTATCTGATGCTCAGAACGCGACCTGATATTGCTTATGCGGTAATCAAGATGTCGCAATTCTCAGCTAATCCTAGCCAAGAACATCTAGACAAAGCGATGTACATCATGTACTATCTGGTGGGAACCCAGAAATATAACATTGTCTACGATGGTGAGAAGTCCGAGGGGCTACAGGCCTTCACAGATTCTGATTGGGCAGCTGACACTGTCAAATGCTGATCTACAATGGGTTACTTTGCTACTCTAGTGAGTGGCATTGTGTGCTGGCAGTCCCATTTACAAAGAACTGTAGCACTGTCATCCACAGAAGCTGAGTATATGGCTCTCTCTGACACTTGTCGACAGATAGTGTGGATAGAGTCATTATTCCAGGAACTTGGATATGTACTGAAGTGCATACCAATCTGTGCTGATAATCAGGGATCCATCTTTATCAGATCAAATCCAGTCCAGGAAAGAAGAACCAAACATATAGACATTCGCTACCACTATACACGCGAATGCATAGAAAATGACAAAGTCACGGTCGTTTTCATTTCTGGAAGTGATAATCTAGCTGACATGTTCACAAAGAACCTTGGCGCCATCTTATTCAGGAAATTTAGAGACTCTCTTGGAATTACTTTCAAGATTCAAACTTAGCTGCTTAGAGCGCTGTACAGTTTGAGGGGGGGTGTTGAAATTAAATTCTGATACATGCATACATGAGGCAAACCATGCAGCACACACATGTTACTGCACTTACTGCGCATACATGTGGTAAACACATTCCTGAGTCATGTGACATCCTTACTATTATGTATATAAGGAGAACCTGTACTATAGAAGATATACAGTGTTCTTACCTCTGCTAAACCCTAGCTCTAAGACTAACTAAACCCCAGGTAGGTTATAAGGAATGTGTTGTCTCTTCCTCTGTGCAGCATATGTAGTCTGCTCCAACAGTCTTTCCTAGGCTTCATCAATTTCTATTAGCACTTTATTAAGGACTTCTCACACCATGCAAAACCACTATTCAATCTCACAGGCAAGAGAGCATGGGGCTTGAGTATTGCACAGCAGGAGGCATTTGAGAAGCTCAAATGTATATTCCACTCCCATTCTCACCATTGCTGATGACTCCCACCCCTTCCATGTAGAAGCTGACAGTTTAGACTTTGCAATGGTGCAGTGTTGTCCCAACAGTCTCCAGAGGATCAGAAGTGGCACTCTATCACCTTCTACTTGAAGAGCCTCAATGCTATGAAATGCAATTATGAGATCCACAACAAGGAGATGCTAGCAATAATGTGGGCATTGGAGGAGTGGCAACATTTCCCAGAGGGTGCTTAATACAAGGTCCAGATCTGGATAGACCACAAGAACCTCGAGTACTTCATGACCACCAAGAAACTTAACTGCCATCAAGCCCACTGGTCCCTCTACCTCTCCAGGTTTAACTTCTCCCTGCACCATCACCCAGGCCACAGTATGGGAAAGACTGATACCCTCTCTCATCATCCAAATCATAGAGATGGAAGTGATGACAATCAAGGTATTGTGTTGTTGCAACCTGACCTGTTTACAGTCAGTGCACTGAAAGGGGTTATCTTGGAGTGTAAGGAGTGCAGTATTCTACATGACATTCATCATGCAAACCTAGCGGTTTACACAAGGATGCTGTGGCTCTAGCAGTGAAGGAGCTGAGAAAAGGATCTGCTCTTTCGCATTGTGTAGCAGAATGGACAGAAAATAATGACATCCTATACTTCCATGACTGTATCTACATCCCTAATGATCCCCAGCTCTGATAATAACTCATCTCCCAGCACCATGACTCACTCATTGCTGGCCACCCTGGGGATTAGAAGACATTAAAGCTCATATCACGGAATTATTGGTGGCCCCAAATGTCTCAACTCATTGGTTAGTACTATCGCATCTGTGAACTCTGATTATGCACCAAGACTCCACAACACAAGCCCATGAGTGAGTTACACCCTCTTCCAGTCCCAGAGAATCATTGGGATGTCATCAGTGTGGACTTCATAGTGAAACTACCAGAGTCCAATGGGTTTGATGCGGTAATATGCACAGTTGCCTCTGCTGGGAAGCAAGCTCACTCCATCCCTACTCATATGACTGTCACTGCACTTGGAGTAGCTCGACTCTATCTGTGCCATGTGTGGAAGCTCCATGGATTGCCAGGTGTGTTCCTCTGTGATTGAGGGCCACAGTTTGTTGCAGAGTTCATTCAAGAGGTGTACTGCCTGCTGGGGATCAAACTCCTCATCTCGACTGCCTGCCACCTGCAGACAGATGGACAGATGGAGTGTGTCAACCAAGAACTAGGGCAGTACATCTGCATCTTCATCAATAAGCAACAGGTTGATTGGGAAGACCTTCTTTCCATGGCCGAGTTTGAGTACAACAATCATGTCCACTCCTCCACCCAACAAACTCCCTTCCTCCTTGACACAGGATGACACCCACGCATGGGTTTCAAACCTCATCAAGCACCATCACACTTGAAGATGGTAAATGAGTTCACAGAGTAAATGAGGAACATTCTGGAGGAAGCAAGGGCAGTGTTAGCCAAGGCAAAGGATGACATGGCACACTTCTACAACCAATGCCATTCACCCACACCCATGTACAAGGTTGGTGATTATGTTTATCTTGACTCTCATGACATTTCCACTACATGACCATACAAGAAACTTGCCCACTGCTTCCTTGGATTTTTTCTCATCACCAAATGTGTTGGGCTGCATGTCTATCACCTACAGCTACCACAGTCAATGTCCAGATTACACCCTGTTTTCCACATCATCAAACTGCTGCCAGCCCCCATGGATCCATTTTCTGAATACTGATAATACTTGACCTGGAAACCAAACAAAAACCTGCTAAAAGACCTAAGAAGTATAACACAGGCTAGAGGAAGGGTGCAAGGTGATACTAAATATCACTGCTGTTACTTAAGGATCATAGTGAGAGGTATGAAATAGTGAGAAGTGTTGCAAATAGTTTTAAGAGTGTACAAAGGTTTTTGAAAGGCTACGGAAAGGTTTTTTGAAGAGTTACAGAGAGGTTCAAAGAAATTTGGAGGAAGTTTGAAGAGGTTCAAGGGGTTTGGAAAGAATGGAAATGGGTTCGAGGGATATTGAGAAATGAATATAGTGAATTAAAAAGGTTTTCAAGAGATGATAGATCAAGAGGCTAGTATGAAAATTCAAAAAAGTTCACGATGATTTGCAGAACTTTAAAGATATGACATGAGGCTCAGACTCAAGAGGACGGCTCTTAAATCAGACAATAAATGGAAGAGGATGGCTCTTAAATCAGACAATAAATGGGAGAGAATGACTTTTTCTCTGATATTCTAAGTAACTAGTACAAGTCTATATACATTTTGAAGATATGGTACTTAAAAAGGAAATATAACATGTGGAGAACATGAGGCAATATGCATAGCAATAAAGGACTTTGCAAATCATAAAACAAATAAGAAATGATGATAAATGAAATGTATGGAGTCGCAATATAGCAAAAGTACTTGTCCTATTGTTTCAATATTTCATTGAAATACCAAAACACCACAATCATGTCCTAAGAGTCCTTTGTCATATCTCCTCGTGTCCAGTAGTACTCAATATGCAATGCACTAACTCATGCCAGATGTGCTGTGTGTATTGGAAGAGTGGTGGAATAGCCATATGGCAGCTGACATCATTCAAAGTGTTGCAAAGTTGTTTAAAGTGTTGCAAATTCGTTCAAAGTGTTGCAAAGTCATTCAAAGTAGTTTGAAATGGTTCGAAATCAACTTCATGAGGTTTGTAGGGGTTGGGATCATGAATCGTAATGTGTCAATACATTTGGAAATTTTCCCAGACCCTAGAGCACAGAGTGGACCTATCAACACATGGCACAACCTCCTCCACCACCTACAGTCATTAAAAGTGAACCTCAGTATGAGGTCGAGTCCATCCTAGACAGCTGCTTACATTGAGGCAAACTCAAATACCTGGTGCACTGGAAGGGTTATGGGTATGAAGAGAATTTTTGGATTACAGAGACCGATGTGAATGCCCCACAGCTGGTCAAAGAGTTCCACTGTTGACATTTGTATTCAGGCATCCAACTTTGGCGAGATACAATTTAAAATGCATTGGTGTGATGCATCATAGAAGAGGGGTAATGTAAGGGGAAGGGGAGGCATCCCAGGCATCTGGGCAATTTTTTGTGTTCATCCCATATTTTTTTGTATTCTATTTCATCCTATTCTGCCTTTTCTATGATTTTCTATGATTTTATTCATATTTTATTTATATTTTTTTAGGTTTTTCCATGTTGGTACATGTTGACAGTTCTATTTTTAGAGGCAGGACCCCTTCTGGACATTTTCCCATCAAGGTGACATCATTCCACAGCTTGATCTGCCTATTTTTGCCTTTTTGCTATTTTTAGCCTATTATTTGATTTTTGGGTCTATCACATATACTGGGCATCAACAAATGGGTCCATAGAGTTTTTTCTTCGGATTCCCCTCTGTTAGGTGCACCTGAAGTATCTGTATTATGTAGTATAATATTAACCTCGGATTTCCCTCTGTTAGCTCACTCCTAAGTGAGGCTTTGAGGTTGCCCTTACAGAGGAGGGTGTAAGCTCACCTCAATAGAGCTGAGGGTCACCAGATCAGATGAGACAGAATAGGACCAGTATATATAATGAAGTGAGAGGCAAGCAGAGAGTACAGAAGTAAGTGAAGGTAAACATAAGTGGAAAAAAGGAGAAAAAAAAAAGGAAAGATGATGTCGAGTTTTGTAGTATATATGGTGGAATGTGACAGTGGTGCAAATAACTGTAACTGATTAGTAAGCTCCAGGATTACAGAGGGGTGGCATTCTGCTGTCCTTGTGCAGTATGAGGTGCCTGGCCAGGCTTGTGAATTGGGGGCTGACAAAAAGTGATAGGTTTTGGAGTGAATCAACATCATTAAAAAATGAAGACTTATACTGATGGGTGCAAGGATGTCTTTCTGCAATTTGGTATGTATCTCTGTATATCTACTATGGTACAGGTTCTCCTTATATACATAATAGTAAGGATGTCACATGACTCAGGAACGTGTTTACCATGTGTATGCACAGTAAGCACTGATACAGCTCCCTATCGCCCTGCGCACATACTATGGCATTTTTTGCGATTGTGTGCACCTCCTAGATGGCTTCCACATACTTTGCATGCCTTCATGCGCTTCCATGCGCCTTTGACCGCTTAGGTGCGCTTTTGTGCACCTTTTACATTTCTACTGCGCTTTTGGTTCCCCCATAGCTGCCTGCTGTCGTGCGCCCTAAATGCACCCTGTTGCACTTCAAACCGCCTCCGCGCGCCCCCCCCAACACTCCTTATCTGCTGTTTTCCATTATTGCGCACTCGATGTGCCTTTATGTGCTCCTTTTATGCTTTACTCACAACTCACGTTCTTTGCTGTACACTCACTGCACTATTCTTACCATCACACAACAATTCACCACTTCAAATGCACTGTGCATCGCAGCTTCCATCTTACTGGCACATTTACTTGAGGTGCACTGCGATTCCAACACAAGCGAACTGCACATTCTTACATAATTGGGCCGCTTTGCGCCTATTTGGCATTGGACTGTGCACACTTGGGCGCTTTCACGTAATCCCGGTGCTTTGGCAGTATTTGGCTTCGCACAGCATCTCCTTATAGTTCTTCCACATTTCCAATCAGCATCACCTTATCTGGTAACTGGCACAGGTCGATCACATCATTATTACTAAGGTGCAGCACACAACACATAACACCGAAGCGGATTAATTGGGAAGAGCACACGAGACGTAGAGCGCACCAAAAATAGCACATCGCACTGGAACAGTTGGATATTGGGTTATAGCGTGTGCAAATCTTATTGGTTGAGGCAGTGGCATAGTGCAGTCAGGTTTAGATGGGCGAATGGGTGCGCTTGTGGGTAGCGCATGGCGCTTCCTATTTTTATACTTTATTTCACCATTTTATCACATAAGCCATATGTACATAGTAGCAGACAGATAGAGGATCCAGAGGATCTTTCCCCCCCTCATAGTTCATAGCTCAGTCAGCGTCGCACATAGTCTGTGCACCAGTGTCCAGTCAGTGTGCCTTTGTAGTGCGCCCCTCGTATAGCCACTTTTGCATATCGTTTGCGTCCCCTCATCGTATTGTTGCATTTCATCCCTGTGTTGTGTCCTTCATCCTCGTTTGTGCACTCTTGCGGTGTGCCCTTCATATAGCCGCATTTGTGCACCATTTGCGCCTTTTTCTGCATAGCCGTGTTTTGCGCACCATTGCACCTTTTTCCGCCCTTTGCACTTTCACTCCGTTTGCACCCCTAACCTGTGTGCCTCCCTTCCAGCACATCCCAGTGCTGTCTTCGTCACATTACACCTCCCACCTTCATCATCCTCATCATTGCGCACTTTTGCGCTCCCATTGCGCGTTTTTCTGCATTGCGCGTTTTTGCCCCTTTGCATTGCGCACTTTCCCACCACTGCGCATATCTCCCCTTTAGCGTACACAACAAGTGCGCACATTGAAAACCGCTGTACCAGCCTCTCCATAGTCTTTGCATCCCAAAGGACGAGCCAAGGCCCTCTAAGCGAACTCCCCCCTCACCCCGAGCATGCCTGCAGTTGTAGGTTAAGTGTTCACCCCTTCTGTTGAGACTCTGAACCGAGTACCAACTGAACACATCATTTCTGGAGCCCACCGCAAGGGGTTTCTGTTTATCAGACCTTATTTAGACCTCCATCAGCTCGCCCTCCACTTCAACATTAACCACCTTCGCACTTTCCATTCCGAGCTGTTAGCAACTGCGCTCCAGCTTGGGGAAATACCAGTATTTGAATCACTCTTCCCAAACAACACGCATCACTCGTCTGCGCTGTCTTTACCTCCACCTTCACCTGAATCATCCCTACCTACCCTAACTCCGTCCGCATCACCAAATTTTTCCCCGCCTTCGAATTTCGCTGCGCTTTTACCAGATCTTAACTCTACACACCTTATTCCACCTACCATGGCTACCATGCACATGCCATCTGCATCTAACCAAAACGCGCCGCGTTTCGACCCTGCAAAACCACGCAAACTCCAGAAGTATTTTGAGGAGCTTGCGCAACTCCTCCACAATTGTAACATCACTGATGAGACTGATAAGAAGTTCCACACTGTGCGCTATTTGGACAGCGACACTGTGGACACTTGGAAACTGCTACCGGAGTATAGTGCAATGCACAACTATGGCGCATTCAAAGACGCTGTCCTAAAGCTTTATCCTGGCTCTATGGATGGCAGTAAATGGAGTATTAGTGACCTGGACAAGCTTATTGGTGAGACCACATGTGTTGGCCTCGTAACTGCAGAAGAGATCGTGCGCTATTATCGTGCATTTTTCAACATTAGCGAATACTTGGTTGTGCAAGGCATATTGGCGTGCTACGACCAAAGCTGCATGTTCATTAGGGTGTTTCGACCAGACCAGCTAGAGTGCATTTTGAGCCACCTTGTGATTGCAGTACCGAATCAGCCTGCAAATGTGCCATACTCATTAGATGCAATACACGATGCGATCGACTTTATCTTTGAAGGCCCAGCACGCTATTTCCAGCCACTTACTGGGCTCACAGTGCAAAACCCCGATATGTATGCACCCTACTCAGCACCCAGCACACCCGTTTCCCAACCACAAGCTAGTGCACCAGCAGTTAAAGCAGAAGACATCTCAGTCCTATTCAAGCGCATGACACAGACAATAGTTACCACATTGAGTGCATCGCGCAGAGATGGCAGAAATGGCGCACCTCGCTCGAACAATGACAAGTGCAATGGTTGCGGTCAGACAGGGCATTATATCCCTGAGTGCGCTTCAATTGAGTGCCTTATTAGCAAAGGAAAGTGTAGGCAAAATGTGGAGGGGCGCATCGTGCTCCCAGGTGGTGCATTCATGCCGCATTCTATTCCAGGCAATTTCCTAGGCGAGCACATCGAGGAATGGCATAAGCGCAACCCAGGGCAGATTGCCATGGGTCGACTTTCATCTAATACCAATTCACAGCTCATCTACAATATAGCACCTCGTCCAGCTCCAGCTGCACCTTTACAGTCGATGTACGTTGCCACCTCAGCTCCTGCAGCAGATTATATGCAAAGCACACCAAATGCGCAACTAACGAAGGAAGAGCGCATTGATGTGCTCAAGAGGGAGTTGATGGCGCTTTGGAAGAGGCAAGTCTTCAACGGTGTTGAAATTCTGTGGCGTGCACTGCGCAATACATCCAATCAAGAGAGCGCGCATTCTACAACCACAGACATTGCACCCGCCGACAGTATTGAGTCCCCAGCTTTGCAACCTGCTGCAAGCGCAACTGAAGTGCCTGGCGAGACACCCATACATCCCTATTCCAACATTCCTGAGGCGTGTTTTGCGCCAGCAGCAGCAGATAAACCAGATGTACCAGCTAACTCTTCCAAAGGCAAAGAGCCATCATACCACACTGTTGTTCCCATCCAGAACCCGCAGATTGTCGATGACGTGTACGCGCGCGCCATGAAGGCGCCCTCCATTACAGTTTCGCATGAGGAGCTCCTGTCCCTTTTGCCCGATCTCAGACAGTGCCATAGAGAACAAGTTACTCCAAAGTGCGTTGCAGCTACCGGTGCAGAAGTGGTAGCTACCCACCTTGCGAGCATTATGCCACTTGCGCACTGTGAAGTGCGCGCGCCTTTTGCAGAAAATAAAGCGCTTAATGCGACACCTCCAGTTAGCATGGCAATTGCAGCGCCACTTCCTATTGTTTTGCAGGATCCATTTGAACAGTACCTCACCCATCTCCAGCCAGGCGAAATTGAAAACCCAGATGTTTTGAAGGTTGCAAAGGAGTCACATGCGCTTCGTTCCATTGATTTATTGATCGACAACCAAGAATACTTTGAGGCTATCTTAGATCCGGGTTCACAAATTATTGCAATGTCAGAAGCGGTCTGCCATCGTCTTGGGCTTCAGTATGACCCACACATTCGTTTATACATGCAATCGGCCAATGGAGAGGTAGACAAGTTGCTTGGGCTTGCATGCAACGTTTCCGCACGCATTGGAGACATCATTGTCTATGTGCAAGTTCACATTATCCGTTCACCTGCTTACGATATTCTGTTAGGGCACCCCTTTGACGTATTAATGCGCTCCGTCATGTGCAACTTTGCGGACGAAGCGCAAACGATTACTATCTGTGATCTGAACACAGGCACCATCTCCACCATTCCAACAAAGCCTAGGGGAAAGCCATGCCACTTCTTACCAGCTCCAGCAACACCGCACTTTGCTATTCAGCATAACTTACAAAGAAATTTTCGCCAGGCTTCGAGGAATTGATCGCAGACCAAGGAGAGGCCGCCACTATCATAACATTCGACTCTGATACCCAATCTTGTGACATTTCTGCATTTGCACTTATTCCATTTTCCGCTTCCATTCCTTCGACCTCTATTATCTCTCAACTCTACCTATCCCAGTGTACCAACAGTCATGTGCAAGTGCTCTTAAATTCAATTGACCCTGTGGTGCTTATTCCAGCCGCATTTCTGAAAAGCGCACATGCGCACGCAGCTTTTATCGGTTTAGCAGCGCGCATGCCACAAAAGGGCATAATAACCAAGAAGAAGTATAAACCGGTTGCTAGAAAAGTCAAACCAGTTATTGCACCCATCCCAAATGAATTCCACATCGAGTGCAACATTATAGGTGATCTGCTAGCGGCACTTCCTGCGCTTTTACCAAATCCGCCACCCTTTGCCCCAACCGGGCGCTACACTGAAGAGCGCATGCAAGCGCTCCAAAAGCGCCACACTGATTTCTTATTACCAGAGGAGATGAAGGTTTTACACCACTTGATGTCTTTGCAGAATGAAGCCTTTGCATGGAGTGATGAGGAGCATGGCAGCTTCAAGACCATGTTCTTTCCCCCAGTAGAAATCCCAGTTATTCCACACACTCCTTGGATAGAGCGCAACATCCCTATTCCCCCAGGCATATACGATGAAGTTTGCACTATTATCTGGAAGAAGATAGACTCAGGCGTTTACGAGCACTCAAATTCGGCATATAGATCGCACTGGTTCTGCACGCTCAAGAAAGATGGAAAAGCGCTGTGCATTGTACATAGCCTTGAGCCGCTTAATCGCGTTACCATTAAACACTCCGGCGTCACCCCTACACCTGAGCACCTTGCAGAGCAATTTGCGGGGCACGCATGCGGCGCCGTCCTTGATCTATATGTGGGATACAATGAGCGCTTAATCAAAGAATCGTTGCGTGACCTTACGATGATGAGTTCGGTTGGTACTCAGTGCAGAGTCTCAACAGAAGGGGTGAACACTTAACCTACAACTGCAGGCGTGCTCGGGGTGAGGGGGGGAGTTCACTTAGATGGCCTCGGATCGTCCTTCAGGGCGCGGAGACTATAGAGAGGCTGGTACAGCGATTTTCAGTGTGCGCACTAGTAGTGTACACGAAAGGGGAGATATGCGCAGTGGTGGAAAAGTGTGCAATGCAAAGAGGCAAAAACGCACAGTGCGGAAAAATGCGCAACAAGAGTGCAAAAGTGCGCAACGATGAGGATGATGAAGGCGGGAGGTGTAACAGGACAAAGACGACACTGGAATGTACTGTGAAGGTGGTGCACAGTTTGGGGGTGCAAACAGAGTGAAAGCGCAAGGAGCGGAAAATGGTGCAGGCGGTGCGCAAAATGCGGCTATGCAAAAGGGTGTGCAAACGGTGCGCAAACGCGGCTATATGAAGGGCGCACTATGATAGTGCACAGACAAGGACGAAGGACGCAATGCAAGGGACGCAACGCAACGATACGATGAGGGGATGCAAACGATAATGCAAACACGGCTATACAAAGGGTGCACTACGAAGGCGCACGGACTGGACGCTGGTGCACAGACTATGTGCGATGCTGACTGAGCTATGAACTATGAGGGGGGGGAAAGATCCTGGATTCTCTATCTGTCCGCTACTATGTACAAATGGCTTATGTGATAAAATGGTGAAATAAAGTATAAAAATAGGAAGTGCCATGCGCTACCCACAAGCGCGTCCATTCGCCCATCTAAACCTGACCGCACTATGCCGCTGCCTCAGCCAATAAGATTTGTGCACCTATAGCTCAATATCCAACTGTTCTGGTGCGATGCACTATTATTGGTGCGCGCTAAGTCTCGTGCACTCTTCCCAATTAATCTGCTTTGGTGTTATATGTCACGTGCTGCGCCTTAGTAATAATGGCGTGATCGACCTGTGCCGGTTACCAGATAAGGCGATGCCGATTGGAAATGTGGAAGAACTAAAAGGAAATGCTGTGTGAGGCCAAATACTGCCAAAGCGCCTGGATTACATGAAAGCGCCCAAGTGTGCACAGTCCAATGCCAAATAGGCGCAAAGCGGCCCAGTTATGTAAGAATGCGCAGTTCACTCATGCCGGAATCATGGTGCGCCTCAAGTAAATGCGCCAGTAAGATGGGAGCTGCGATGCGCAGTGCACCGGTGCGGGGGATTGTTGTGTGCGATAGAGATTGTGCAAAGAGTGTGCAGCAGGGAATGTGAGTTGCAGGTAAAGTGTAAAAGGAGTGCGCAAAGGCGCATCGAGCGCGCAATAAATGTAGAAGGCAGATAAGGAGTGTGGGGGGGGCGCATGGAGGCGGCTTGAAGCACAATGAGGTGCATTTAGGGCACACAATGATTGGCGGCTATGGGGAAACAAAAGCGCAGTAGAAATGCAAGAGGTGCACAAAGGCGCACCTAAACGGTCAAAGGCGCGCAAAAGGGCATGGAGGCACGCAAAGGCGCACGAAAGCGCACGAAGGCGCGCAAAAGTGCGCTACGCAAAGTGTGCGGAAGCCATCTAGGAGGTGCACACAATCGCAAAAAATGCCGTAGTATGCGCGCAGGGCGATAGGGAGCCGTATCAACGACATTCCAGATGCCTTATGGCACAATGCGCCTTGTTATGTTGCCAATGTGCTGGACGAACTCAGTACCAATCTTCCATGACGATGTGTGCTATATTCTATGGCCAGAGATACCAGATTACACTGTTCCCTATATTGATGATGTTCCAGTCAAGGGGCCTTTGGAGCGCTACATTTTACTGGACAGCTCGTGCGAAGCGCTCACTGCGAACCCTGGCATAAGGCGCTTTGTGTGGGAGCACTTTCAGAACGTGAACCGCATTGTGCAGTGCATGAAATATAGTGGTGGCACTTTCTCTGGGACGAAATCCACATTGTGCACTGAGAAATTTGTCCTTCTTGGCCATTATTGCACCCCAGAAGGTAGAAAACCCAAATGCGACAAGGTAGATGTTATCCAAATTGGGGTGCATGCCACACGCTGTCAGAAGTGTGCGCATTCTTGGGAACAGTCAGTTTAATGTGCATTTATATCTGCAATTATGTGCACCACATTAATGCGCTCACAAGGCTTACACGCAAGGACGCTCCATTCGAATGGGGCCCAGAGCAGATAGCGGTGCAAAACAACATCAAGCAAGCAGTACTAGATTGCCCTGCACTACAACTGATCAATTATTCCTCAGAACTCCCTGTTATCCTTGCAGTCGACACTTCCCAGATAGCGGTCGGCTTTTATCTTTGCCAGCAAAAGAGCGCAAATGCAAAAACACACATTTACAACCGGTTCGGCTCGATTACACTCAATGACAGAGAAGTGCACTTTTCACAACTGAAGCTAGAGATCTATGGACTTTACTGCACACTGCGCAACTTGCACCTTTTTATTATAGGTGTGCACAACTTAATTGTCGAGACTGATGCACGCTATATCAAGGGCATGCTACAAAACCCCGATATCCAACCATGCGCTAACATTAACCAGTGGATCGTCTCAATCCTTACATTCCACTTTACGCTCGTGCATGTTAGGGGAGCGGTGCATGGTCCAGATGGGCTTTTGCATTGGCTGAAGCAGCCAGAGGACTTAGAAGGAGAAGAAGATGAAGGGTTTGAGGATTGCATCAATGCGCTAAATGGCTTTATGCATGCAATACATCCCATTTCCCAGTCCTTTGATGTGCAAGCACTTGCACTAATGCAGCCAGAGCCAAGCACAAATGCACAAATGTGCAAAATGTGTGCAATAGTGCGCTTATTTACAATGATGACTATAGCCAAGTCCCGAGGAGCGCAACCACAGATGCAGAGGATGAGAAGTTAGATTTGGTGTGGATTTGGATGGATACCCTAATGTGCCCTAGCGACTTCACAGATTCCGAGTATGGCACGCTCATGTGCTACGCGAGCGCCTTTTTCAAAGACAAGACGCGCTTATGGAAGTGCAATGCACATGGCACTCACCAGCTTGTTATTTGGCAGTCTAGATGCTTACCAATATTGCGTGCCATCCATGACAACATTGGACACAAGCGCTTTTACGCGACGCGCTCCGCATTGCTCAGGCGCTTTTGGTGGCCACATGTTATGGATGACATCATTTGGTTTGTGTGCACTGGTCATATTTGCCAGATCCAGCAAACGCAGAAGGTTCTAATACTGCCAGTCGTCACAATGCCTGCGCCTCTCTTCAGTAAAGTTTATATTGATACGATGCACTTACCAGTATCAGCAGAGCGGTGCTATATTGTCCAAGGATGTTGCTCGCTTGCGACTTGGCCAGAATTCTGCAGGCTTCCTAAAGAAAACGCGAGCGCACTTGGCGATTGGATATTCCAAGACCTCATCTGCAGATGGGGTGCATTGTATGAGATAGTCACTAGTAACGGCAAGCCATTCATAAAAGTGCTAGCCTATCTCAGTAAGCACTACCATATCAATCACATCCGCATATCTGGCTATAACTCGTGCACTAATGGAATTGTTGAGCGTGCACATTTCGACATGCGTCAAGCACTGATCAAAGCCACAGATGGGGTAGAGTCAAAATGGTTCAGTGCACTGTACTCAGTCTTTTGGGGGGAGCACATCACAGTGCGGAAGCGCCTTGGTGTTTCACCATACTTCATTGTTACAGGCGCGCAGCCTCTAATCCCTCTCAATATCATTGAAGTGACATACCTTAACCCACCCCCAGATTCTATAGTCTCCACTACAGACTTGATCGCGTGGCATGCGTGCGCATTACAAAAGCGTCCAGAAGACTTAGCATGCATTCATTCCCATGTCTATGCAGAAAGGCGCAAAGCGGTGATACGGCTCCCTATCGCCCTGTGCGCATACTACGGCATTTTTTGCGATTGTGTGCACCTCCTAGATGGCTTCCACACACTTTGCGTAGCGCGCTTTTGCGCGCCTTCGTGCACTTTCGTGCGCCTTTGCGTGCCTCCATGCCCTTTTGCGCGCCTTTGACCGTTTAGGTGCGCCTTTGTGCACCTCTTGCATTTCTACTGCGCTTTTGTTTCCCCATAGCCGCCAATCATTGTGCGCCCTAAATGTGCCTCATTGCGCTTCAAGCCGCCTCCATGCGCCCCCCCCACGCTCCTTATCTGCCTTCTACATTTATTGCGTGCTCGATGCGCCTTTGCGCACTCCTTTTACACTTTACCTGCAACTCACATTCCCTGCTGCGCACTCTTTGCACAATCTCTATCACACACAACAATCCACTGCACAGGTGCACTGCGCATCGCAGCTCCCATCTTACTGGCACATTTACTTGAGGCACACCACGATTCCGGCACGAGCGAACTGCACATTCTTACATAACTGGACCGCTTTGCACCTATTTGGCATTGGACTGTGCGCACTTGGGCGCTTTCATGTAACCCAGGCGCTTTGGCAGTATTTGGTCTCGCACAGCATCCCCTTATAGTTCTTCCACATTTCCAATCAGCATTGCCTTATCTGGTAACTGGCACAGGTCGATCACGCCATTATTACTAAGGTGCAGCATGCGACATATAACACCAAAGCGGATTAATTGGGAAGAGTGCACGAGACTTAGCGCGCACCAATAATAGTGCATCGCACCGGAACAGTTGGATATTGAGCTATAGGTGCGCAAATCTTATTGGCTAAGGCAGCGGCATAGTGCGGTCAGGTTTAGATGGGCGAATGGACGTGCTTGTGGGTAGCGCATGGCACTTCCTATTTTTATACCTTATTTCACCATTTTATCACATAAGCCATTTGTACATAGTAGCGGACAGATAGAGAATCCAGAGGATCTTTCCCCCCCCCCTCATAGTTCATAGCTCAGTCAGCGTCGCACATAGTCTGTGCACCAGCATCCAGTCCGTGCGCCTTCGTAGTGCGCCCTTCATATAGCCATGTTTGCATTATCGTTTGTGTCCCCTCATCGTATCGTTGCGTTGCGTCCCTTGCGTTGCGTCCTTCGTCCTTGTCTGTGCACTATCGTAGTGCGCCCTTCGTATAGCCGCATTTGCGCACCCTTTTGCATAGCCGCATTTTGCGCACTGCCTGCGCCGTTTTCCGCTCCTTGCGCTTTCACTCTGTTTGCACCCCCAAACTGTGCACCACCTTCACAGTACATTCCAGTGTCGTCTTTGTCCTGTTACACCTCCCGCCTTCATCATCCTCATCATTGTGCACTTTTGCGCTCTTGTTGCGCGTTTTTGCCTCTTTGCGTTGCACACTTTTCTGCCACTGTGCATATCTCCCCTTTCGTGTACACTACTAGTGCACACACTGAAAATCGCTGTACCAGCCTCTCTATAGTCTCCGCGCCCTGAAGGACGATCCGAGGCCATCTAAGTGAACTCCCCCCTCACCCCGAGCACGCCTGCAGTTGTAGGTTAAGTGTTCACCCCTTCTGTTGAGACTCTGCACTGAGTACCAACTGAACTCATTAGCGGCACTCCGTTTCGAGAGGGCACACTCAAAAACCATCCGCAATTTTGACTTCCAGCGCAGCGATTTAGTCCTTATGCACAACACAGCAATCAAGAAGAGCCTAAACCACAAAATGCGCATGCGTTATCTCGGTCCTCTAGTTATAGTGTCACGCAATCAAGGCGGTGCATATATTGTTTGCAAGCTCAATGGGACGGTATTTGACAGGCCAGTAGCCGTGTTCTGCCTGCTTCCGTACCACACATGCAAGTCCATTGCGCTTCCTGACATAGCGCTCAATATCACTACAATGCAGTTGAGGGAGATGGAAGAGTCCATAGTAGTGGACACAGAAGATGAAGAAGCAGTTGATGAAGAAGAAGCGCAAGGAGATAGCACTGAGGATGAAGAAAGCGCCAATGAGGGATGCAACTAGCGCTCTGCGCGCACCGTTATAGATACTTCACCTTTTTATATGTACGCTTTACTTTCTTTCATTTTTTTTACATTACCTTTTTCTATTCGTGAAGTCGCATCTGGGCGTGTTCCGTGATTGCACAACCCATGGGTTTTACTGGCCATGATGATCTACTGAGCCTTTCCCATTTTTTTTAGACTTTGTCATATAGCATGCACTTCATTTTATCTCTTACTCTTTTATCGATGGACATGGTCAATATCTCAGTTGGGAGGAGGAAAGTGATGGTTGGACAATTTTTCTGCACCCCTTTGCATTTGCGTGTCTTTGCGCTGGTGCGCATTTTTTGTGCGGTTGACATTTCTTGCTCAAACATTGCTTATATTATCTCTTTTCTCTCACACATACTATTTGGACTTACAAGTTTTGTTTTATGGGACCATGGAAGCACATGCGCAGGTTGGCGCAAAGTGTGCACATTCGCGTGCGCACACGCACTTCACTGCTTTGGAGCGCACCACACATATCACAGGCGCAACAAGGAGATTGATTGACACACTATCTAAAACTTATACAGTCGAGCAGCTATTCAATGGACTCCAGGAACTCCAGGCGCTCAGTGGCCACATCCAGTTTCGCCTTTGCATCTGCCTCCACTTGCTCTGCACTGCGCAACTGGCTCTTAGCGACCTCTAACTCGATGAGTGACCTTTGGACATCTTCTTGAAGGTGATCGTGCATGGTGCCCAAGACTGCGACCACCGAGCGGCATTGCGCTAAGTCAAGCGCCTCAACATCTTGACCTTGATAGACCGCGTCCCTCGAGGTGTTTCCTGATCTGGTTTGGTGCAAGGATTGTGTGTGCGCACTTGCCTGGCGAACAGTAAGGCAGCACAGCCTTGGGCACACTTGCAATGGTAGAGGGGGCGCATTTTCGACTTTGCGGTGCTTCAATGTGCACCCTTTCGAGGGGCTGATGAGCCCCGCATTGCTCTCATCGCCCTTGTCAAATTGTGATGTGCCTTTGGAATAGTTAGCGCAGCGTGGAAGGAGGATGAGAAAAAGACACACCAGGGCGCCCAGTAGCTGCTTTCCTACCTCTAGAAGTTGCGCTTTGTCCATTCACACTTTCTCTTACCCTTTGCGCATGGAGCGCACCGCTTTCCATTGACAGAGACGCACCTAGCTGGCTGGCCCATGTGGCGGCAGTTATCACACTGGAGTAGGAGGGGAGCCATTTAGTGAGTTTGAAGCATATCCAAAGAAACTTACTGGTCCACTATTAGTGTCAGAGGTGGTGCCAACACCACCCAGTGGCAGTACTTTGACATATGCACGTTGCCATGTTGCATGCACTGGGCACGCACTTGCGCCTTCATCCGCACTAGTGCTCTCGTTGCTCTGCTCACTCTCCCCTTCGCTCGTCGCCCCACTCTCCCAAGACTCCCCAGTTCCTTTGCCTATGACCTCAGCATCGGTCGTTCCAGAAAGTGCATGCAGAGAGCACACCAGCGCGACGCACGCCTTCTCATCCTCCTGCACTTCGGTGGTATCTATATCGCTTGCATCGTCAATTGCCCTAAACTCACCTTCCAGACGCTCCAAGTTAACCTTGGGTGCCTGCAATTCAGCGGTCAAGAGCATGTGATGCACCTTGCATGCTCCCAGCTGCCCTGCCAGCTCGTGCACCCTACGCTCAAATTCTTCAGACCACTCTTTCTCCTGAATCATCTTACACATATCAGGCATCAGCTCCTCACCCCAAGTCAGCCACTCCTCCACCATGATCCCACTGAAGGCGCTGCATGCCTTTGCAAGGAGTGTGTCAAGTTCTGCATCGTCTTTAACAGTGTCCGTGCGGCTTTTATACATGTTCTACACACCCTGACCCTTAGCAACCTGCGTCGGTTATAGAAACACAAAAAAGCGCACCAGTTTACTACAAAACCCTTCACCCCAAGCTTGCATCGTCATCTGCTCACTCCCAGCAGCAGGGAGGGTCTCATAGAGGGCCAAGATCATTTGTCTGAGGGCTAAGGTAAATGCTGAAGCCATCGGATCGGGTAGAGATGGGTTGTGGAAAGAGTTATAGAGGATAGATGGTGGTCAGAGATAGATAAGGAGAGGATGGCCACTTATGTGAGCGAAGAAAATTTTGTGCTGACCAATCACATGCTGCCTGAGGACAGTCAGTACTTCAGTTGGGAGGAGATGATACGGCTCCCTATCACCCTGCGTGCATACTATGGCATTTTTTGCAATTGTGCGCACCTCCTAGATGGCTTCTGCATACTTTGCGCAGCGCGCTTTTGCATGCCTTCATGCACTTTTGTGCACCTTTGCGCGCTTCCATGTGCTTTTGCATGCCTTTGACCGCTTAGGTGCACTTTTGTGCACCTTTTACATTTCTACTGCACTTTTGGTTCCCCCATAGCTGCCTGCTGTCGTGCACTCTAAATGCACCCTGTTGCACTTCAAACCGCCTCCACGCGCCCCCCCCCACACTCCTTATCTGCCATTTTCCATTATTGCGTGCTCGATGCGCCTTTATGCGCTCCTTTTATGCTTTACTCACAACTCACGTTCTTTGCTGTACACTCACTGCACTATTCTTACCATCACACAACAATTCACCACTTCAAATGTGCTGCGCATCGTAGCTTCCATCTTACTGGCGCATTTACTTGAGGCACACTGCGATTCCAACATGAGCAAACTGCGCATTCTTACATAACTGGGCCACTTTGCACCTATTTGGCATTGGACTGTGCACACTTGGGCGCTTTCACATAATCCTGGCGCTTTGGCAGTATTTGGCTTCGCACAGCATCTCCTTATAGTTCTTCCACATTTCCAATTGGCATTGCCTTATCTGGTAACTGGCACAGGTCTATCACATCATTATTACTAAGGCATAGCATATGACACATAACACCAAAGCAGATTAATTGGGAAGAGCGCACCAAAAATAGCACATCGCACCGGAACAGTTGGGTATTGGGTTATAGCGTGCGCAAATCTTATTGGTTGAGGCAGTGGCATAGTGCAGTCAGGTTTAGATGGGCGAATGGGTGCGCTTGTGGGTAGCACATGGCGCTTCCTATTTTTATACTTTATTTCACCATTTTATCACATAAGCCATATGTACATAGTAGCAGACAGATAGAGGATCCAAAGGATCTTTCCCCATCTCATAGTTCATAGCTCAGTCAGCGTCGCACATAGTCTGTGCACCAGTGTCCAGTCAGTGCACCTTTGTAGTGTGCCCCTCGTATAGCCACTTTTGTGTATCGTTTGCATCCCCTCGTCGTATTGTTGCATTTCATCCCTGTGTTGCATCCTTCATCCTCGTTTGTGCACTCTTGCGGTGTGCCCTTCATATAGCCACATTTGCACACCATTTGCACCTTTTTCTGCATAGCCACATTTTGCGCACCGTTGCACCTTTTTCTGCCCTTTGCGCTTTCACTCCGTTTGCACCCCTAACCTGTGCGCCTCCCTTCCAGCACATCCCAGTGCTGTCTTCATCACATTACACCTCCTGCCTTCATCATCCTCATCATTGTGCACTTTTGTGCTCCCATTGCGCATTTTTCTGCATTGCGCGTTTTTGCCCCTTTGCATTGCACACTTTCCCACCACTGCGCATATCTCCCCTTTAGCGTACACAACAAGTGCGCACATTGAAAACCACTGTACCAGCCTCTCCATAGTCTTTGCATCCCAAAGGATGAGCTGAGGCCCTCTAAGCGAACTCCCCCCTCACCCCGAGCACGCCTGCAGTTGTAGGTTAAGTGTTCACCCCTTCTGTTGAGACTCTGAACCGAGTACCAACTGAACACATCAGCGCAGTAACATGTGTGTGCTGCATGGTTTGCCTCACGTATACAGCATGCATCAGAGATTAATTTCAACATGGAAGGCCCTAGATGAGATCACTAGAGCAGTCTTTTGCTTTTGCTTTCAGGGCTTAGATGTAGGCTCTGAAGAATCACTAGCCTGGGACTGGCAGGCCCTCAGAAATAAAGAACCATGCAAAGGATGTTCACTTGGCCATTCGATAAAGTGACTGGACCATGAGTGCTGTGGATACAAGTAATCAAGTTCACCAAAAATGGCTATTTCAAAAAGAGGGTCTCATAAGGTGAAACTGCCTTTTGCAAAAGCTAGGCCTTGTCAGTGCATCTAGGATGATCAAAGAGCCAAGGTGTGCTTGGCAATAAGGCCATTCTTATAATCAGAGTTCCATCAGAGGATGGTTCATGCTGTTGCAAGTATAATCAGGGGTTCCATCAGAGGTTCATGCTATTGCAAGACAAAGGTCCCTATCAAAACTTTGAAAGTGAGGATAAGATCAAGGTCCAAGGTCCAGGTGTGTCACAGTAAACTTGGGTTCTCAGGGAATAAGGCACGAGCAACTAGCTCACTACTTTGATAAGTAGATAACACTTATCTACTTATGTAATCATCCTGATATAGTAAGTAGCCATCTGGCTGGCAAAAAACAAAAAAACTCCGTCAGTTTTGAGTATTTTGAAAATCGCTCTAGTAGATTTGATCCTCTCATAAATCAGAGCATTTCTACTAGAGGAATAAGAAATTGGGTAAATTTTGAATGACTTATTTTGGTTGCTTGAAAGTGGTGGTGTTTAGGTGTTGTGCACCATAGCCAATTGAAAGCTCTCATCAAAAGCATTTTGGCCAGAGGAATAAGAAATTGTGGGTTTTTTCAGGCTCAGATTTGCTTGTACAAAAGTAGTGGTGACTAGATGACCCGCTCCATATGATCGAACTGTGTGACGCATCTAATATTAGTAGCGGTCAAAGTAGGGCGATTATCATGTCCACGATTTTTTGGACACAGGTAATCGCAATTATATTGTATATTGTAAGAATCGCAGAATCGTCGGATCGCCTTTGGAGGTGATTCCACGACTATTTGGACGGCGATTATTTGACGTGCTTACATTTTTGCTTACATCACTTTGATTCGTAATCATACAGTTAATCGTCTAATAATCGTCTACATTGACCGCTACTAACCGCTACTATTGACATCACTATCTCTTTGCTCAAAATGGCGGCCAACATGCGCGGGCTGACTCAGGTCTGATTGGTCCACATTGAGCTTGCGTAACCGAGCTGAAGATGCATGCAGTTCATCGCGGATATCCGTGGTGCACGAGTCCGAGATTTAGAGGAAAAGAGAATCAACAAGGAGATGGCGAATATCCGAAAGAAGTTCAAAGGTATCTGACAGTTCTTACCACCCATGTATTCCTGAACTGGAAACTGCTGCAGATGGAAATTTGGATGGATACCAGAAAAAGAAGTACGCATAACTGTCCAAAGGGGTCGCTGAAGTCAAACTCTTCACAGATATGTGGCGAAGATTATATTCACTTACATCCTTGGCTACAAAGTCGATGTCGGACACATGGAGGCTGTAAACCTGATCTCGAGTGCCAAGTATAGTGAAAAACAAATTGTGCGCTGTCTCGATTACGACTTGACTGGAGCTAACATGTATGTAGGGTTACCTTGCTGTAACTTTGCTTATGCACGAGAATTCAGATTTCCTGCGTCTTGTAGTTAATTCTATACGGAAAGACTTGGACGCAAATAACGAGATCGACAACTGCCTTGCTCTGCACGCCATCGCAAATGTTGGAGGAAGTGAAATGGCCGAGGCATTAGCTGAAGATGTTCATCGCCTTCTCATTTCTCCGTGCGTCTCTCTGTCATTGTTTGTGCTGCTTTCCTGATCACTCACACTTGTAATAGGACTTCTCAAACTTTCGTTAAAAAGAAAGCTGCGTTGACTTTGCTCCGCTTATACCGCAAACATCCAGATGTCATCCCTGCCGCTGAATGGGCCCTAAGGATTGTCTCCATCATGGATGATCCAGACCTGGTGAATTATATTTCTCTCTCCGGAAGAGTAAACATATTCATGTTTTCGTCAGGGTGTTGTCATTTGTGTCGCAAGCTTGATCATGGCGCTTGCTCAGGATCATCTTGACCCATATGCAGTCTGCTACACTAAAGCTGTGGATCGACTTAACCGTGTAGGGGATGGTATTATCGGGCCATGCATTTTTGACCAAACCTTTTCCAGCTTGTCATCGACCACGAATATTCGGCTACATACGCCTATTATAAGGTGCCATCCCCTTGGCTTCAAGTGAAACTTCTTCGATTGCTACAATACTATCCTCCTTCAGGTAAGCTAGTGCTTATTGAGGTCGCACATCTCTAACGCTTCCCCAGAGGACCCGACGATCCGTTCTGTGCTTCACCAAGTCCTGCAGACAATAATGAACAACAGCGCAGAGCCAACGCGTAACGTCCAACACAATAATGCGCAACACGCTGTGCTCTTTGAAGCCATTGGCTTGGCTATTCATCTGGATAGCAGCTCACCCCTTGTTGGCACTGCGGCAGTCCTTCTCGCTCGCTTTATCTCTTCGAAGGAGACCAATGTGAGATATCTGGGACTAGACACCATGGCCCACCTTGCAGCCCGAGCTGATTCTCTTGATCCCATCAAACGACACCAAAGCACAATTATCCTATCACTGCGAGATAAGGATATATCCGTTCGACGTCGTGCGCTTGATCTTCTTTATAGTATGTGTGATGTCGATAACTCGGAACTCATCGTGGGAGAGCTGTTGCGATACCTCAGAGTTGCAGACTATGCCCTGCGAGAGGAGATGGTCCTCAAAATTGCCATCTTAACTGAGAAGTATGCTAATTCCTATAAGTGGTACGTCGACACCATCCTGCAATTAATCAGCGCTGCTGGAGATCATGTTGGAGATGAAGTTTGGTATCGAGTTGTGCAGATCGTGACGAATACAGAAGATTTACAGCAATATGCTGCTAGAGTTGTATTCGAACATTTGAAGGCTCCATCAACACACGAGAGTTTGGTCAAAGTTGGAGGTACATCAATCGGAAATTTCTTGAAACAGTGTCTCATTTTACCTCCAGGTTACATTCTAGGCGAATACGGACACCTCATCGCAAACGAGCCGGGATATAGTCCAATCGAACAATTTCAAGTCTTGCATTCCAAGTCCCAGTTTTGTGTCGCTTCTACTAGGGCACTTCTGCTTTCCACTTACATCAAATGGGTGAACGTGTTCCCCGAAATTAAGCCTCAATTGCTGATCATCTTTGAGCGCTACCGTCATGTCCTCGATGCGGAACTTCAACAACGCGCTTGTGAATTTTACGCGCTTGCCTCCAGACCAGAAGACGACGAGCTTTTGCAGAATATCTGTGAAGAGATGCCTCCTTTTCCACCTAGAGTTAGCGCACTCCTCGGAAGACTCAATGTGAAACATGGAGACACGGAAGACAAGCGAACTTGGATCCATGGAGGCAAAGAGGCTAACCTGGACAGGGACATCGCGAAACAAAAAGTTGAAGGGAATATCGGTTCAGCCGCAGAGCCCTCGGGAGATATTTTGGGATCCCTCGCAGGTTTAGAGATATTTGCTCCCCCCCCGCTAGACGCGTCTTGGCCAGCCGCTTCTAGTAACAGTCCTCGGCTTTCGACTGGACCCAATATCGATCGTTGGTTCGATAAACTCACCTGTACTGCAGAAGGTGTTCTGTACGAGGATGACCAGGTTCAAATTGGAGTCAAATCTCGATATCAAGGTCATATTGGGCAGCTAGCGGTGTACGTGGGAAATAAAGTATCAGCACCTCTCACCTCCTTCACTACGACAATTCATGTCAGTGATCCTGATGCTCTTTCAGTCACTTTCGCAAAGATGCCACCAAGCATAATAAGCCCCCGTGCCCAGACACAACAACTGTTACACGTCGAATGCAGAAATATGTTTTCATCTCCTCCCATCCTGAGTATCTCTTATCTGGCCGGTTCTCACCAGACCATTGCGATTCGCTTACCTATCGTTATCACGAAGTTTTTCGAACACGTAAAACTCGGGCAGTCAGACTTTTTTGAGAGGTGGAAGTTGATTGGTGGACCCCCGCGCGAGGCTCAATCTGTTTTTCCGCTCGAGCTCAGCAGCGCGGGACAACTCGACTTGGACAAGCATCGACGAGTGGTGTCAGGTCACAGACTCAATGTCTTGGATGGTATTGACCCAAACCCCAATAATCTAGTCGCAGCTGGGGTACTTCACATGGCGGTGGAAGGCAAGGTAGGATGCCTTCTACGCTTGGAACCTAACCGTGAAGCCAAGGTATGGTTCAGTTGTGCCAAGGCAGCATTGTTTCTTATTGCGAATCTAGTTGTGTCGATTAACGGTGAGAAGTACCTCTGAGGGCGTCGCCAGCGAGGTTCAGAGGCTGGTGCAGAAACTGCTGAGGGCGGATCCTTGACATTCCATTTGTTTGCAGATTACAGATGGACTAACTGACACACTCGTTTCAAAACCGATACCCATCATCCTATAAGTTGAACAGCTAGCACGACCCTACCTACCTTCTCAAGATTCCCTTAAGCAAACTTCGTTTTCTTTTCCAGCCATCGTCAGAAATGTCAGTGGGCGCTGTTCGACGTAATGGTGTAACAGAGGAGGATGACTCGATCCCGAACGACGGCACAGAATCGGTGGAAATCGACTTTAGTGGTAAAAGCCGACCCTCCCGTCCTGGGACACGTTCAATCGAGTCCGAAGATGTAAGAGCAAAGTCTCGGGGACTGGATGAAGCATCATCGCCATACATCCATGCTTGAGACCCATTGGGGTCCAATGGGGAGGGCGCTGTAGATGGCCTCGATGCGTTGCGGGCCCGACGTCGTTCGATGGAAGCCGAACGAGAAGGAGGAAAAACTGCGTCAGATAAAGGAATATGTGGGCTGTACATCTGACTACGGGGTGTGAGAGTTGTATGCCTGTCTTCTAAGGAAATCCCAGTAGCCAATTGACTGACACGGAGGAGAGCAATTTCTTCCACCTCGAAACACTTAGCACAAAAGTCGTGCAAAGTTTGGTCTATGTGTTCAAGGCGCCTCGATTTTTCTTGAAAATCCCTCGAGCTCCGTATTAGAGCGGATGTCACGATCGCAAGATGTCGAGGAATATCTAACAAGTATGGCAGCATTGGAATTGCCTCCCGTTCCAATACTGGCATTGTGGAAGCTCGCTGTCGGAGCGAATTCACGACGTTGAGTCGATCGTGCCTGTCAGATGGCGGCAAGGACGTGTACGCATCGTTGCTTGGCGTAGACACGACGAGGATATAGTCAATCATTGCCGGAACGCTATCCTTTAGAAAATCCTGTACTCCGCGCATGAACTCTTCCTTGTGAACATTCTGTCACAATCGATCAGCGGAATGCGGTACACTATATGAATGTGGAGACTTGCTGCATTCAAGTTTGCTAGGCTTTGAATCACTTTGGCAATTAGTGTGAGGCTACGTTGTACAGCTGCGTTTGGAAGTCCTGTATTTCGTGAGATGAGGCGTAGCGAATAATGCAGCGCACGGACCAGAACATAGGCCGAATAAGTGAGGATGAAGAATAGCAGGCACAATAAATCTCAGGAAGCAAAACGCAGATACGCTCTGCCACGGCAACTCCCGATTGATATCTTGAGGTGCACTCTCCGACCGATATCGCTTTTCAACAAGACAGCGAACAGTTTCAAAAAGTTTCCGCAACTCTCTAGTGACACTATCAGTGTTTCGGCATAGAAACATAGATGAAAGATACGCACTGTGGACAATCGCCTCGAACAGAGTAAATCTGGGTCCAAAACTCCTGACACCAATATATGAGTTGATCAACATTGCGTTCCACGTCCTTTGTGCCTTTGCCACTGCGGAAGGGATCAACCTCAATAGAAACCTTCTCCGCACACAGTCTACGGAGGACACTCCCAATACTAGCCTCCAAAAAGGCCTTTCCGTACCAAGTCATACAGAACTCCATTACCTTAGTCAGTATAGTGTTTCCGCGAAATAAAGTCTGATGCGCTGGAGGTCGATTAGTGGTAAAGCTAAATGGTAAATCAATGCATTTACATGATGATGTTCCATCCACTTCACGCATAGCAACTTCTTGAACGTGTTCAATTAAAAAATTTTCCGCGACGGCGATGGACATCAATTGCGTGGAGATGGTCTTTAACTTCAATTTGGTTTCGAAGTCGTGCATCCAATCCAAAAAATTGCGGGAGTTGAATGCCTGGTGATCCGTTAATGGTTGGCGAGTAGCATGTTATGATGGTGAATATCAACAACCTTCAGAAGCCCAGCGTATGCCGAATACGGGAGAATAATCTCTCTGTGTGATATATAAGTAATATGCAACTAAGATAAGGAGACACTAACTCATCGATTCGCATCTTCAGGCGTAGTTCACCAACCTGAATGTCACCAGCGATCGATCCACCATGAACGACCGGAAACCATCCTTCGATGGCTTCGCCCCGACGAAAGTTGATCAGAGGTATTCGCACAGAACCCAGGAGTTCCGACCGGAACGATTTTTTCTCTTGCCATACCAGCAAATCAACCGTTTCAAATGGTGGCAGGTCGGAGAATGTGAAACTCTCGTGCCAATCAGGCGACCCAAGACCTTTCTTCACTGTAGTACGGCCGCAAGAGATATCATTGAGGTGAATTTCACATGACACACCAAGGTCTAGGCCATCGATTTCCGAGTTGGCTTCACTACTGGCTTCAAAAGGCCTAGCATTGCCCAAGGTACGGCCCTGGAAAACAGTAAGTTCCACTTGTCGCCACATGCGATATGACCCCCCATCTCCTGGAAGGAACCAGCGACCATAGATCTCAGGTATCGCATACGACCTCAGAAGGGCGAACCAGTTATTACAAGCGTCCGTGTTTGAGAACTGCAGGTAGACGGGCTCTGCCGTGTGTGTCGAAGTCCATCGCTGACCGCTAGATTCATGAGTGAGCATACTAATCTGAAAAGAACGAAAAAAAATCGCCTGACGCAATGCAATATATCCCGAGACACTCCTTTCGAAAGAATAGTGAACTGTCGGCCTGCCGAATATCCGTTTGGCTTAACAGATGAACGTATATCGTTTGGTAGAGAATGCTTTCCTTTAGTCAGAATTAGACAGGCATTTGAACAACATAAACCACCACCTCATACATCAACGTATATGTTGAGAAGACATCGTTTGCCTTCTTCCGAAAGCTTACATGTTGCAGATCTCCAATGTCCAGTTCCAGTAGGGCCCTTTTGAAGTGCAAGCCAACTAGACTTCTCTATTCACGAGTTGAGTTTGCATGACCTGGGTGAAATATAGATGGTCATTCACCCTTCAGCTTCTTGTTATCTTCTGTGGATGACTCGTGTTTATCTGTCTTCCTTCGTTGGTTTGCAGGCTATGGATAGAGATGGTTCAGTTCAATGGGATAGCCATTCATGGCATTGAGGCCCCCGACCTTGCGTAAAGCTACAGCTGCAGCCGTCGATATGTAGAGTTCTGCAGAAACAAGGAATTCCGTGGAGATTGGCGAAGTACGACCCCAGCTCTCCGACATATCAGACGATTCAACAGTAAGGGGTGTAACTGATACAATTCTGCAACACACGACCTCTGTGAGGTTGGTTTACATATAGAGCTTATGGAAAGCAAGACTGATCAGCTTCAGGGCTTTGGGCCGAGCCTTGCACATCACTATTAACAAATCAACGGTGTCTCGGGTCTTGATTACATGCCGAACTGAATATGATTCGGCCGTGGCCGAATCGGGGCTGAGTCCATAAAGTTACTACCTTGTCCCCTACAAAGTCAAGCGTGCACGACCGAATCGCTGCGTGTGGTCTGAAATCGATCGTGATATGTAATTATTCCAACAAGACGGATGCTTGGATATTAGCGTCATCTAACCATTAGTGTAAACTCCCAGGGTATAAGGCTTGTATTGCTCGCGTAAATATATGGCAAAGCCCCTCTTAAGACACAGGTTTACTCCGTTTTATGACTGAAGGATATGAGTTGAAAACACGAGAAAATGGCCGTAAGGACGAACCCAGTGCCATTGGCATTTCCATTCGCCACGCCATTACCATTGGCAGCGAGCTTGCGAGTTGCCACGGGTTTCTTGTACGTTTGAAAGTAGAAATTGATGAAAAGACCGAGGTAAATCGTGAGCAGGACGCAGCCAAACACAGCCGCATCTTCTGCACCAGCACAATTGGCGATGTGAGGGAGGGTATCTGGGAAATATTGAGCAGCGGTATGTTCATAGGCTGTTACAAACGAGTTGATGAATGAGAAATCACTGTACACTGTGAAATACGCACTTCCAAAGTACACAACGAAAATGTCTATGACAAACTGCACGATTTGCATCGTGGTCAGATATTTCTTCCACTGATCCATAAACAGGTTAAATGTGAATGATGACGACGGAATTGTGGCGTACCCAGATCCTGGCACCACCAGCGGTGGCATAGTAATAGTAATCTGGCGCATATGAACGATGAGTGACACTAAGTACATCCCCTGCAACGACTTACACATGGCGACATGCACCGCCAGGTTGAGAACGATTACAGCCCAAGACTTGGCACATGATAAGCATCCGAAGTACAAATCGTACATATCAACATACGATACTAGTCTTGCCATTCAATTGAGAATAGCAGAGTAAAGCAGTGGCAGCATGGTGGAAGACGTGTAAGAACTCTAATAATGCGTGAGGTGATGCGAGCATCCGAAGGTCAGATGAACTCACGGAGGGGCTTCTTCTTGAATGCAAGAAAAACAGTATCCAGTAGTTCAAGGTATTTAAAGTAGTAGTTGACCATGTAGTAAAATTCCATTCTCTTTTGCCCAACTTTAGCATTAAGGCTACGGAATGCAAACAAGATCGACGCACAGCTGTCCAAACCTCTTCTGCGCAGATTGCATAGTGAAAACCCTCCTTCCATAATATCGGTAATATTTCTTCCAGCATCAGGACAACGAGAAGAAGACTGCCAGATGAAAGAATAACATTGTGTGCTTGAAATAACGGCGTGAGCTTATGCGGTTGCTGGTTCTTCATGAGAGCTTGTACAATGAATATGACGGCCAGATATGAGAATAGAGTAGCCAGCACGCCTGAAGTCGTTGAAAGTGGAGTTTCGCCTTTGACATACGATGTCAAGTAGCGTGGAAGAGAAATGGGAATGCGGGCCACCAGAAAATCAGCTAGCGGAGCCATGGGAGACAAGGAATGGATGTACAGAAACGAATGGTTCGAAAATTTTGCCGGGTTTTAGACGTGTGACTACCTGTCACGCTTCTTGTTACCGTGGACTGATGCATGTATAATCCTGGGTCGTAACCGAGTAAAACTCAACCCCACGTAATAACAAAGAACAGCTGATATTGAATATTGACAAATTCGTGTTTAGGTGCCTGCATGATCACCATATAAGGCGGCAGTTCGTGGCGGAGATAAAGATTCAACCGCCACTGTCTAAGACTGCAAGAGTTTCTGCTTTGTTTCTCTCCAATTCACCCTTCTTCGGAAGGTACTTCCCCACTTTCGCCAGTGCTGTCCAAGGCTTCAAGTTTTGAAAAAGACCTTAGTTTGGTGAAGGTTATTCCCACTACTTATTCCGTTTTACCGTCCGGAAAATGTGAGATCCCAAACGCCCGATTACCTTCAGTTCGGAATCTGTTCCGAGTTGCGATTGGGGTCAGTTGATGTCGTAAGCGGACCATGGATCAATTTTGTCAGCAATTCACTCCTTTTCGCGTTGTTCTCGACTTGTTCTCGATTCGCTAAGTATTTGCCCTGCTTGATCATTCTAATGTTGAAAGCTCGCAATATACGGTGATACATCTTCTGTTTCGAGAATATCTCGAACGGTAGCAATTTCGTTAAATGTGGCCGACGCCTGTGTTTCACTCCGTGTCAACGCTGATATGGGATCCGGACAACTTACTTCCGTTGTCCAGTTGAAAGTCGAGGATGATCTATGCTCTGAAGGGATTGGATCACAAATATTTAATGGGCCAGAATGTGAACGACAAGGTGTGGGACGTAGGTGAGTCATCGACCTCTCTTTTGTATTACAGTCGAAGCTCTCTTAACCCATATTCGGTCACAGCTGTGGGCTATGGGTTATAGGAGAGTATGGACTACCAGGATGTCAGTTAAAATAGGTCCAAGAAATTGATTAAAATTCTAAAAAAATATATATCTACGAGGTTCGTAACGTTTAAAATGGTTTACAGCCGTTTGCATAGAGGTTGACGCGGAATTTCATAATTAATTACTTGGTAGAAATTACCCCAATAACGTGTTTCCTTGTTTTTCGCCTGTGAATGCCATGTTGCTTGCCCATACTGACGGAGCAGCAATCTCCAGTGCTCTACTTGGAAAGCTTGATTTGCTTCTATCCACAAGATCTTCCTACATAATGCAGAAGAAGGCTTGGTATTCTCAAGATAGTGACTTGGCAGATGTGAAGTCGGTAGCATCACCCTCTACATGCAAATACACATCATCCGAGATCCAGCCTATGACATTCTGCTCGGTTGACCATTTGATGTTCTCACAGAAAGTACAGTAAAGAATTATCAAAATGAAGCACAAGTGATAACTATTTTCTATCTGAATTTGACATGATCTTGCACTATTCTGACTATTCCCTGATCAAATCATCGAAGAAGAGTGGTCCATGAGGATTTTTGCAACTAGAGGATAACATCACCAGTGCACTCATTATTTCTTTCAACCACTCTAATTCTTCTATAACTATTGAGTACACTGCAAATATTCCCGATATGGACTCCTTGAACTCCTCAAACACCCCTTCCTTTTCTTTGATACTTGCAAACTTATATTTAATGGCTAGCCACCAATATGCAACATTCTTATCAGCCTCAACAGCCACCCCTATGCACAATTCTACTATCATTTCCCCTCCTGACATCTTGTCAACTGACTCTCTATACCCAATCTTCGCAGCTCTGAAGAAGCAATACAAACCAGTCACACAGAAAGTTTGACCAGTCATTACCGAACTACCCCATCGATTTTGCATTATTTGAACAATCACTGGACCCCCTTGAGAATATGCCAAAACTCAATCCTCATCCCCTATCATTTATCCCCTCTCCCCAATATATGCTCGAATATCAAGCTATTATTGACAAAAACCATCCTGGCGATTTTCTATGGTGAGAAGAACAGAAGCTTATGCATGATTTTATTCAAAATCACGAAACAGCTTTTGCATGGACCAAACAAGAACAAGGAAGTTTTTGCTTTGACTTCTTCCCTCCTATAGAATTTCTCATCATTCCTCATACTCCTTGGGCCAAACATAATATCCCTATACCTCCTGGTCTGTATGAACAGATCTGCAAAATGCTGAAAAAGAAGATAGAAGCAGGAGTATATGAGTTGTCAAACTTATCATATCGATCGCAATGGTTTTGCATTGCGAAGAAAGATGTGAAATCACTTTGAATTGTCCACAGTCTCGAACCACTCAATCAAGTAATGATACAGCACTCAGGTGTGGTGCCAATACCTGAACATCTAGCAGAACAATTTGGTGGATGATCTTGCAGAGGAATGTTAGATCTCTATGTGGCATTTGATGAAAGGAAAGTAGCAGAATCATCTTGCGATCTAACAATGTTTCAGACACCTTTCAGAGCACTTTGTATCATTACCCTACTGATGGGTTGGATGAATTCAGTACCAATCATGCATGATGATGTCACCCACATCCTACAGCCCAAAATTCCTGATGTTACTATTCCCTATATTGATGATGTACTTATCAAAGGTCCTAAATCTCACTACCAACTTTGTGGATGTGCCTATGAAACTATTCCCGATAATGCAGGCATTCAACAATTTGTCTGGGAACACAGTAATTCAATGCATGAAGTATTGCAGAGGAACATTTTCTGGTCCTAAACTCTACCTTTGCATTCCCAAAATAATTATTTTAGGGCATCAATGCAATATCGAAGGTCATATGGCCAATTCCACTCACATTGCAGCAGTTAGCAAATAGGGACCTTGTCAAAACCTGACAGAAGGTAAAGTGTTCTTAGGAACTATTGGAGTCTGTCGTATCTTTATTTGAAATTTTGCTCAACATGCTTCAGCACTAATTCAACTCACTTGAAAAGATGTTCCTTTCGAATTCAGACCAAAACAAATAGCAGCACAAAAAGATTTGAAGGAAGCTTTATTCAATTCTCCAGCAATTTGAGCAATTGACTACTCATTCCCTACCCCAGTTATCCTATCAGTTTACACTTCACACATCACTGTAGGTTTCTTTCTTGCTCAATGTGATTCCAACAACCTTTGAAAATGGTATTACAGTCGATTTGAATTGATGACCACAAATCTCAGTTTTTGCAACCAAAACTCGAATTCTATGGTCTATATTGCACTCTTAGAGCACTTTGATTGTACCTATGTAATAGGGGTTCGAAAGCTTATTGTCAAAGTCAATGTGAGGTATATCAAAGGCATGCTCTTGAATCCTGATATCGCACCTAGCACTAGCATCAATCGATGAATAGTATCGATTCTAAACTTCCACTTTATGTTAGTCCATGTGGCAGGGACACACCATGATCCAGATGGACTCTCAAGATGTCCTCCACAAGATGAAGATGATCAGCTTGACAACGAAAATGATTTCAGAGACTGAATCGATCAACTTCATGGATTCATACATCAAAACCATTACAACTCGTCCCTTTCCTTCCCATCAAATCTCGACACTCTCCCTCTCTTCAGATCTCAATAAGGGAGAGGATGTCACCCACAATGATGTCCCATGAACAAACAATGCAAAAAAGGATGACAAAAGATTACTTTGCATTCGAAAATGGTGACATGATCTGGTGCGACCCCCTAATTTATCAGATGCTGAATACACTACCTTTATTCAATATTGTACTGAATTCTTTTTAGACTTGGGCAAATTATGGAGAAAGGACTCCCATGGAGCTCACAAGATTGTCACAATTTCTAAATGTCATCTTGAAATTATTTGTGCAGCTCATGACGATATCAGACACAAGATGATTTTCACTACAAAATCAGTTATTGCCCTTTGATTTTGGTGGCCAAACATGAAAGCTGACATTGCATGGTTTATTCATACTTGCAACTTCTGCCAAATTTGACAAACCTGAGATCTTCCTCATTCTGCTTACAGTCGCCACTCCAGCATCTCTTTTTGCCAAAATTTACATCGATACTATGCAGATGCCTCCTTCGGGTGGATTCAAGTACATTGTACAAGGTCAATGTTCACTAACGACCTATCCTGAATGACAAAATCTTTGATGAGAAAATGCCATGACCTTTGGCAATTGGATCTTCAAAGATATTATTTGTCAATAGGGCTCCCTATATGAGATTGTGAGTGATAATGGACCAGCCTTTACTGCAGCATTGGAGTACCTTTCAAAACAATACCACATTAATCACATTCAAATTAGCAGTTACAATTCTCATGCATATGGACTCATCAAAAGAGCCTACTTTGATATTCAACAATTGTTATTTAAAGCAGCTGATGGAGATCAGAGCAAATGGTCAGCTGGAGCACACTCTGTGTTTTGGGCAGAACAAGTTACAGTTCGTAGACATATGGGTTGCTCTCCTTACTTTGCAGTTATAGGATCACAACCCCTTATCCCACTTGATACCTCCAAAGCAATGTATTTGCAACCCCCTCCCAATTCCATTTTATCATCAACAGACCTTATAGCATGAAGAGCTATCACTTTACCGAAATGTTTCACCAACCTCAAAGCTCTCTATTCAAAAGTCTATTCAGCATGTTTCAAAGCAGTGAAACAATTCGAACAAATTTACCAGAAGACTGTTAAGGACTACAACTTCTTGAAAGGAGATTTAGTTTTACTTTGAAACACACAGATCAAGAAATCCCTCAATTGCAAGATGTGACCCTGATACTTAGGTCCCCTCATTGTCATTGTAAAAGCAACCTCAAAGGCTCACTAGAAGTGAGCTAACAGAGGGGAATCCAAAGAGAAAACTTTAAGGACCCATCTGTCAATGCCCAGTATATGTGATAGAGCTGAAAATCAAATAGTAAGCTAAAAATGGCAAAAAGGCAGAGATAGGCAGATCAAGCTGCAGGATGACATCACCTTGATGGGTAAACATCCAGAATGGGTCCTGCCTCTAAGAATAGAACTGTCAACATGTACCAACATGGAAAAAACTGAAATATAATAAGTAGGAATAAATCATAGAAAATCATAGAAAAGGCAAAATATGGGGGAAATAAAATATAAAAAAATATGGGACAGATGTAGAAAATTGCCCAGATGCCTGGGGCACCTTCCTTTTCCCTTACATCACCCCCCTTCTATGATGCATCACCCCAATGCATTCGAAACCATATTTGCCCAAAGTCAGATGCTTGGATGCACTGAGGCACAGAGGAATGTTGCCGGTGGAACTCTCTGACCAGTCGTGGGGCATTCACATTGGACTCTGTAACCCAGGAGTTCTCCTCGTACCCATAATCCTTCCAGTGTACCAGGTATTGAAGTTTACCTTGACATGAGTGGCTGTCTAAGATAGACTCAACCTTGTACTGAGGTTTGCCTTTGATGACTGTAGGTGGTGGAGGAGGTCATATCATGCATCCAGGGAATGGATCTGTGGGTGCAGGCAGCAGCTTTACAACATGGAAGACAAAGTGGAGTCTGGACATTGACTGTGGTAGCCATAGGCAGTAAGCATGTGACATGATGCATCTAGTGATGAGGAAAGGTCCAAGAAAGTGGTGGGCGTGTTTCTTGGATGGATGCATGGTGGAAATATCACTAGAGTTGGGATAGACATAATCACCAACCTTATATGTGGGTGTGGGTGAGTGACGCTAGTTGTAGAAGCATGCTATGTCATCCTTTGCCTTGGCCAAGGCTGACTTCATCCTCTCCAAGATGTCCTTCATTCACTCTGTGAACTCATTTACCATCTCCAAGTGTGAAGGTGCTTGCCAAGGCTCAAATCCCATGCATGGGTGTTGTCCTTTGTCAAGGAGGAAGGGAGTTTGTTGGGTAGAAGAGTGGACATGATTGTTGTATCCAAACTCGGCCATAGGGAGGAGATCTTCTCAATTGTCCTGTCACTCATTGACAAAGGTGCAGATGTACTGCTCCAGTTCTTGGTTGACTCACTCCATCTGTCCATCTGTCTGTGGGTGGTAGGCAGTCGAGGTGAGGAGTTTGATCCCCAGTAGGCAGTACAGCTCTTGGGTAAACTCTGCAATGAATTGTGGTCCTCGTTCGCAGAGGAATGCACCAGGCAGTCCATGGAGCTTCCACACATGGTGAAAATAAAGTCGAGCTACTCCAAGTCCAGTGACAGTTGTATGAGAGGGGATAAAATGAGCTCGCTTCCTAGCAGAGTCAACTGTGCACATTACTGCATCAAACCCATTGAACTCTGGTAGTTCCACCACAAAGTCCATACTGATGATGTCCCAACAATTCTCTGGGAGTGGAAGAGGGTGTAACTTGCCCATGGCTTGCGCCATGGAGTCTTGGTGCATAAGCAGAGATCACAGATATGGCAGTACTGACCAATGAGTCAAGACATCTGGAGCCACTAATAATTCTGTGATATGAGCTCTAGCATCTTTCAATGTCCAGGATGGCCAGCAATGAGCGAGTCATGGTGCTGAGAAATGAGTCATCATTGAAGCTGGGGATCGTTAGGAATGTAGATGCAATCATAGAAGTATAGAATGTTGTTTTTTTCTGTCCACTCTGCTGCATGAAGTGAAGGAGTGGATCCATTTCTAAGCTCCTTTACTGCCAGAGCCATAGCATCCTCATATAAACCACTATGGTTCGCATGATAAATGTCATGTAGGATACTGTGCTCCTCACCCTCCAAGGTAACACCTTCTAGTGCACAGACTGTAAACAGATCAGGTTGCAATAACACAATACCTTGATTGTCATTGCTTCCATCCCTATAGTCCAGATGATGAGAGAGGGCATCAGTCTTCCCCATGCTACATCCCGAGTGATAATGCAGAAAGAAATCAAACCTAGAGAGGTAGAGGGACCAGTGAGCTTGGTGATGATTAAGTTTCTTGGTGGTTATGAAGTACTCAAGGTTCTTGTGGTCCATCCAGATCTTGACCTTGTGTTGAGCACCCTCCAGAAAGTGTTGCCACTCCTCCAATGCCTGCATTATTGCCAGCATCTCCTTGTCGTGGATCTCATAGTTGCTTTCCACAGCACTGAGACTCTTCGAGTAGAAGGCAATGGGGTGCCACTTCTGGTCTTCAGGAGACTGTTGGGACAACACTGTGCCCATCGCAAAGTCTGAACTATCAGCTTCTACACAGAAGGGACACAAGTCATCAGCAAAGGTGAGGATTGGAGTGGAAGTGACCATCTCTTTGAGCTTCTTGAATGCCTCCTGCTATGCTTTTTCCTACTTCCATTCCTCCTTGCCTGTTACGATAAAGGGGCACTGTGGCATTGTAACAAATGTATGCTTTCATTTTTCTCATGCCTTCTTTCTCGTTATTGTTCTCTTTCACTATTGTTCATTCTTCTTATTGTTCTACCATGTGCTCAACTCACACTGCTCTCTCATTATTGTATTTACCACATGATAACCTTTTCTCTTTTCTCATCTTATTATACTGATGCTTATGGTAGAACTGCTCATTACTGTACTATTTAAACCACACAATATAATGCTAGGTCTTTAGTTTGACCTAGCCTTCCAAACACTCTCTACTTGCACTTCTAAGTCATCCTCAAACAATTGCTTATGAGCAATTGTAATTTTTCTCTGATAAATCCTTGATCAAGCTAAGAGAGAGCTTAGCTTAACAAAAGGTCAAACTGATACCTTGACTCTGCTCCAGTACAGACACTGGTTCTCACAAGAATCAGAGAAACCCAAGAACTATGACATCTGCATGCCCTTATGTTCAGACCCATTTTGATGTCTGTAGCCCTGGACCACTGTCTGTGCTAAATTCACTTAATGAACTACTCTCTAACTAATTCACTACAATGGACATACCCCCCACCAACACCACTCCTCCAACCACACTGATACCATTAACCATACTGCCACAGATTGACAAACCCCCAGGAATTAAAATATGACCCCCCACTGACTTTGCAGATGACCGAACAAAAACCATGCTCTTCATCCTTGAGTGTGGTGCATATATTGATGCCAATTCTCATGTTTTTGAGGACAACTGACACAAGATTCTCTTCATGCTCTCTTACATGAATGGAGGAATAGCTGGAGGATGGAAGCAAGCATATCTGGAGGAAAGGTACTGGGGAGACAAGGCCTGGGACACATTCCAGGAGTTCATCAGAAAGTTCTGAAGCATCTTCTCACTAATTGACGATGTGGGAAACACACAAACACAGTTAAAGAACCTCTCACAGGGATTGAGGGGAGTTGATGAGTACATTGCTCAATTTAAGACTCTAGCATTTAGAATGAAGATTAAGGAGGACAATGTTCTAATTGAATATTTTGTTAATGGGCTCAACAACAAACTGCTCGACAAAGTCTTCACCATGAAGAACCCCCCAGATACCATCGAAGGATGGTACACACACTTGGTGAGGGCAGAAGGACATTTGAAGAGGGTGAAGGCAATAAACTTACAGCAGAGGGGGAGGGGGAGGAAGTTCCTTGAAGGACCCCAACGTGATGGATATTGACACCACATGCCTCTCGTATGCTGAGAGGATTGACCATATGAAGAAAGGCAAATGCCACAAGACTGGGTATAGAGCGGTTGACCACAAGAGAGGTAAAGAGCTGCCACCACTGGCAAAAGATGAGATGAAGAAACCAGATATAAAGAAAACACCCTGTGATTACTACCAGAGGATCCGAGCCCTCATCAATGAGCTGGAGGAAGATGATAAGGAAGAGGTGCTGGACATGATAGTAGAAGAGGGTTTTTAAAATGGCAGACTGTGTCGATGACAGCACCTGCCAGAATTACTCTTTCCTTTGTACTCATAACAGATGTAAGTCACCAACCCATGCATATTCCAGTTTATTGTCTGCTAGGAAACTAAAAATTCAAATGACTTGCCCTGATCAATTCTGGGTCAGGAGGAACCTTTATCGACCACTGAGTGGTCAAAAAACTTGAACTAAAAAAGTGACTACTCCCCAGAAGAATATTTGCAAAAAATGTCGATGGCACCCCCAACAAAAGTGGAATGATCACACACTTTATCAACATAGATATGAAAATAGGAGGAGAAACTGAGAGGATGAGACTCTTAGTAACCAGCTTAGGAAAATAGAGGGTCATATTAGGATTTCCTTGGCTGTGGAAAAGAAACTCTGTTATCAACTGGGAAAAGGGGACACTCTTAACTCAACCAACTGAGAAACTCTTACTCAGAAAAATCCAGATTATAATTGAATGACAACAGCAAAACAACAGCAATGAACCCCTGAACCCAGAAGATCCCAAACCACATGAAGAAACTACCCCACTAATCAGCGAACAACTGGTCACCCCCCTTGATGATGACCTGCAGGCGCCAGTACTAGATGCAGCACCAAAGTATTACTCTGCACTGAGGAAGTCAAGAAGGGGACATAGACATTCTACTCGCCTACTTATGGGGAGAATTGGTTATCAGCATGTTTAAGGCCAAAGAAGCACTACTAATCAAGGAACATGACATCACTCCCCCAATCTATCAAAAGCTCCGATACATATCCCGACTCACTAGATCTCGGCTCACTGGCAGATTTGCTTTCTCTCACATGATGCATATCCAAGCCAAAACATCCATCTCCCAAAGATTGGCCTACAAAAATGAACCCAAGGAAGGAAACCAATCCTTAAATGATCTACTCCCTGAAAAATATAAGGAGCATCGCCAGGTGTTAGAAAAATCTGCATCTGAGAGATTCTCTGAGTCCAGACCATAGGATCATGCAATCAAACTAAAACCTAATTTTGTCCCAAGAGATTGCAAGATCTACCCCATCATGCCAGCCAAACAGAAGAAGTTAGACAAGTTCATCAAAGAAAATTTATGAAAGGAATACATCATACCATCAAAATCACTGATGGCATCTCTGTTTTTCTTCATTGCCAAGAAAGATACTGATGCACTCTGATCCTGCCAAGATTACTGGTATCTAAATAATGGAACAATCAAGAACTCTTACCCGCTACTGCTCATCGGGACTTACTGGACAAGCTGAAGGTGGCAAAGTGGTTCATGAAGCTTGACATCAGGTGGGGTTACCATAATGTCTGGATCAGGAAGGGAGATAAATGGAAAGCCACCTTTAAAATGAACAAAGGGCTCTTTAAACCAAAAGTGATATTTTTTGGCCTGTGCAACTCTTCAGCTACCTTCCAAACCATGATGAACAACATCTTCTGGGACATGCTGAATGAGGGGTGGCTGGTAATCTATATGGATGACATCCTGATCTTCTTGAAAGACTGAAAGGAACACAAGGAGAGAACAAAATGAATCCTGGTGAGACTATGAGAGAATAACCTCTTTCTAAAACCTGAAAAGTCAAAATTTGATGTACAAGAAATTGAGTTTCTCAGACTCATCCTCTGACCAAATCAACTCACAATGGACCCAACCAAACTTAGCAGAATAAAGAACTGGCCATCCCCAACCAACATCAAGGGTGTACAGTCATTCCTTGGCTTTGGAAACTTTGACAGGAGATTTATCAGAAACTTCACCATGATCACAAAATCCCTAAACAACCTCATAAAGAAGGACCAGCTTTTCAACTGGATGAGCAAATGCCAGAGGGCATTTGAAACACTGAAACAGAAATTCTCTGAGGCACCGGTGCTGTTAATGCTGAATGCTGAGAAACCTTTTGTAGTAGAAAGTGATGCATCAAAATATGCCACTGGAGCAGTCCTGAAACAAATGGACACTAATGATGATTGGCACCCATGTGGTTATGTATCTCACTCCCTGACCACTACTGAACAAAATTACAAGATCTATGACTGACAACTATTAGGGATAATACAAGCACTAGAAACCTGAAGACACTATCTACAGGGATTGAAACACCCAACTACTATCCTATCTGACCACAAGAACCTGATGTATTTCAGAATGGCACGAAAACTGAACTGATGACAGGTGAGGTAGAGCCTATTCCTATCACAATTCGACCTGCAACTCATACATGTACCTGAAAAGCAGATGATACAGTCAGATGCCCTATCTCAATGAGGAGACCATATACTGGAAATTGACAATGACAATGATGACATCACCATGCTCAAAGATGAAATGTTCATATGGACAATCAACACCAACCTAAAGGATCTACTGGCTGAGAAGCTGATGAGGGACGATTTACTAAAAGAGATTGTGAGATTGATCAAGGCAAAAGAGATGCCTTTGATCAAGTCAGCTGTAGAAGACTGGAGGATGGACATTGACAGCATGATCTTTTTCAAAGATTGATGCTACATACCAAACAACGAAGAACTTTGGAGAAAGATTATTGAGAAGTACCATGACAACATTCTTACAGGACACCTGGGCTAATTTCAAATGCTGGAACTGGTATGGAGAGATTACTGGTGGCCAGGCATGACAATATTCATCAGAAACTATGTTGATGATTGTGCAACATGCCAACAGATGAAGGTGAACACCTATCCTATGACACCACCACTATTACCCATCAAATCAGAAGTGACATGGCTATTCACATTAGTGACGATGGACTTCATCACCAATCTCCTGCCTAACACTGGATCTGATACTGTAATGGTCATGGTAGACCATAGCCTTACTAAGGGGGTAAGTTTTGGCTTACCTGACAAGATCATATTTGACTGAGATCCCAGATTTGCATCTAATGCTTTCCAGGAAGTGGGGAGATTATTGGGCATCAAGCTGGCGATGAGCACTGCATAACACCCACAGACTGACATAGAAACTGAGCAAGTGAATCAGGAACTGGAGGTTTATCTCTGAATCTTCTGTGTGAATAACCCTTCACAATAGAAAATTACTTTACCACTGCTGAATTTACCCACAACCAGAAGCATCATTCCTCACCTTTCTTCTTAATGATGGAAATTCATCCAAAAGCTATCCCCATGACCTACAAGAAAAAGAATGTGCCAGCCACCAGGCAGAGACTGGCAGAATTGGGTAATGCTTGACAAGAGGCACTCATGGCATACGAGTTATCCTGACAAACTATGATTGTGCAAACCAGCCAGACATTCCATCCATGCGAGGTGGGAGAAAAGGTCTGGTTAAACTCGAGGAACTTGAAACTGGGATATCCAACTAGGAAACTTGCCCTGAAGCGAGAAGGTTCATTTCCTATCATGAACATTGTTTTGACTCATGCATACAGACTTAAATTGCTGGCATAATAAAAGATCCACCTAGTGTTCCATGCTTCTCTCCTCTCACATTTCAAGGAGAATGATACACATGGTCTGAATCACCTGCCTCCACCTTCCAAACTGATCGAAGGGGAACTGGAACATGAGGTCAAAGCAATTATAGCCCACAGGAAAAGAGGCCAAGGAACACAATACTGAAGTGGAAGGAATATACCACATCAGAAAACACCTGGGAGCCTGAAGCACATTTAAGCAGCACCCAAGAAGCATTAGCAGAGTACAAATCAACCCACAACTCCCTCTCAACATAATAAATCCTCTCCACTTCATCGCAAACAATAGACCAGACCCCACTCCTGAACAAACTTTCAGTCTTATCCTAGATTTTATCGAAGACAGGCACAATGACAACAATGAAGAATGACTCCTCGAAAGACTTCAACAATGCGCACTCCTTTACGACACCGCTCAAAACCTATTTGACATTTACAGAACTATAACCACATTGGAAAGAACATTTTGACGTCTCACCAGCAAAGCATACCACCTTGACATACTCCTGCTTATTGATGCCCTGAACCAGGAAACTCATTCCATCATCACCATGCCACACCCAAGAACACCCTACTCTACTATACTTGTTGAAAGTGACAGTGGGACAGAAGATGACCACTATGACATGCTGCCCAATTCACCCCTGAGAATGCCCACACTGTTCAAATTACCACCACCCACTGATTTCCCACCACCAAGGTGGATGCAGAACTCAGTATGCTTTACATGCATGCACATCAGTCATTTTTCATCACATTGCCCTGACTATCAATGCCCCTACTGCCACATCTACTGATCTAAACATTCTGTGATACTGTGCCTCTGAGCACCCCCACATGATAGTAACCTGCTGCCAAGACATCGCACCACTTAAATGCCGACCATCATGATCTCCAACTATTTCATCCTCATCACTCTCAGTGCCATATTTGGCAGTGCCCTCATCATGATGTTCATCATTTGGGTCTATATGCTATTTAAAACCACAGACCAATGACCACTCCCACATATTCATGCCTTTACCACTGAAACATCCATACACTTCACTAACACAGGGCTGGAGGACATTGAATCACTCTCACCTATGTACTCCCACAACTCACACATAACCACTTCCATCACAACGTTCACAACTGCAATCAAAAAGTCGGGCATGATACCACTGTTCGACCTGATGCAGACTATAAGGTTATAGGTTTCTGATGGAACGTGAAACCTTAGGGAGGAGCTGATGTTATGATAAAGGGGCACTGTGGCACTGTAACTGACATATGCTTTCAATTTTCTCACCCCTATTGTTCTTTCTCATTATTGTTCTCTTTCACTATTGTTCATTCTTCTTATTGTTCTACCATGTGCTCGACTCACACCATTCTCTCATTATTGTATTTACCACACGATAACCTCTTTTCTTTTCTCACCTTATTATACTGACACTTATGGTAGAACTGCTCACCACTGTATTATTTAAACCATGCAATATAATGCTAGGTCTTCAGTTTGACCTAGCCTTCCAAATCCTTTCTACTCATGCTTCTAAGTCATCTGTGAACAATTGCTTATGAGTGATTGTGATTTTTCTCTGATAAATCCTTGATCAAGCTAAGAGAGAGCTTAGCTTAACATTGCCAGTGAGGTTGAATAACAGGTGTGCATGGTGGGAAAAATCTTTAATAAAGCACTGATAGAAATTGATAAAGCCCAGAAAAGACTGCACTTCTTTCTTGCTTGTGGGCATGGGCCAGGTTGTAATGCTAGCAACCTTGACTGGTGATAATGCTCGACCTGAAAACCTAACAAAAGCCTGTTAAAAGGCTTAAGAAGTATAATACAGGCTAGAGGAAAAGTGCAAGTTGGTACTAAATATCACTGCTGATACCCAAAGTTATAGTGAGTGACATGAAATGACAAGGTGCATTGCCAATGAACTCTAGGAGCATACAAAAAGGTTTGAAGGAGGTTTGAAAGAGATTTAAAGGAGTTCAAAGATGCTCGAAATAGTTTCGAGGGAGTTCAAAGATGTCCAAAATAGTTTGAGAAGTTTTGAAAGAGTCAAACTGATGTCGAGGTATGTTGAGGAGTGAATATAGTGAATATGAAGTGTTTTTTGAAAGACAATAGGTGATAGGCAATGAGTTGAGAGACTAATATGAAGGTTCAAAGAAGTTTGTGATATTTTACAGAACTTAGAGATGTGATGCGAGGTTAAGACTCAAGAGAATGGCTCTTAAATTGAATGATAATGGAGAGGATATAACAAGTAGAACATGAGGCAGTATACACAGCAATAAAGGTATTGTAAAACATAAAACAAATGAGAAATGATAATAAATGAAACATACAGTGTCACCACTTAGTAAGAGTACTCATCCTATTGTTTCAATAGATCATTGAAACCCAAAACCACCATTATCATATTCTAATTCTTTTGTCATCTCTCCTTGTGTCTGGTAGTATTCGATATGCGATGCAGTGGCTCATGCCGAATGTTTTGTGTGTGTCGAAAGGGTTTTAGAATAGCCCTATGGCAGCTAACATCGTTCAAAGTAGTGTGAAGTTGTTTGAAGGTGTTTGAAGTCTCGCAAAGTCATTTGAAACTGTTCAAAATTGTTCGAAGTAGTTTAAAAATGGTTCAAAATTGATTTCATGGCATTCATAGAGTTCAGAGCATGTGTCGTAATGTCTCGATACGATTGGGACCATTCCCAGACCTTAGAGTGTGCAATAAACCTATCACCAGGTCTATCTCCACTGTCCATCTGAGATCATCAGGCCCAAGTACTCAATTTGTATCTTCTCAAACTTGCACTTGTCATGACAAAGATAAAGTTTGTGCTGCCAAAGTCACTCCAGTACCAGGTGCATGATTCAACGATGTTCATTGAGGTTTTGAGTGAAGATGAGGATGTTGTTGAGGTAGAGACAGACAATGCCTTCCAGTATGAGTTCATGGAAGATGTCATTCATTATGGTCTGAACGGTGGCAGGACTATTAGTGAGACCAAAGAACATGACAAGCGGTTCAAAAAGACCACAGTTCATGTGGAACGCCACCTTCCACTTACCAGCAGATGTCGAGCTTGGTGAAGTAACATGCCCTGTGGAGTTGGTTGACAACTTTAGATATGAGGGGTAGTGAATAACAATTCTTGACTGTGATGTCATTGAGGCATTGATAGTCTTGAACCAGTTAAAGGGATCCATCCTTCTTCTTGACAAAGAAGAAGAGTGAGGCCATCGGTGACTTTGAAGTGCAGATACAACCCAAGCCAAGTTTTCATTGATGAACTTGTCAAGTTGTCATTGTTCTTCAGGATAAAGAGGATAGACCTTGCAAGAGGAGGATGTGGCACCCAGTGTGAGCTTAATTGCATGATCCCATGGCTTATAGTTAAAAAGTGAGTCAAACAATTCCTTGGAGAAGACATCCTCGAAGTCATGCAGGTGAGGAAGCACAGAGTCAGTGAAGGATTTGGGTGCACCACTCTTATGGAAGGCCTCCACAAGGCACTGGGAGACATTCAAGGTAGCATGCACCTCATGTGAAGGGTTAATAGCAGTATAGAAAATTTGGTCACCTTCCTCGATCTCTTGCACCTCTTCTTCATCATTGTCAGAGTCAGGTGCAAGATCTGGGACATCTTCCAAGTCCACATTGGCCACAGGCATTGGACCAGCATGACATTTTCAAGTGTACTGTAAGAGGACCCTTCCCCCTTGATGTTCCTGTCTGCCTTCAGTAAAGCAAGTACAACAACGAGAGGAACAACAACTCATCATAACTTTACCTGTCATCCAGTTGACCTCAGGATTGTGGTCACAAAGCCATGGGTAGCCCAAAATTGCCTTCTGCTTCCACAGTTAGATCACAGCGAAGAGTGTCCATTCACTATAATCATTGTACTAGAGGACTAGGTCAGCAACCTCCTGAATCGCCCCAGCTTCATTTGGGGAACCATCCACATTGTAGACAGGTATAGGTTGAGACAGTGAGTAGGTATTGAGTTGTTTTTGTTGAACCAAATGCAAATCAATGAAAAGGCCCATGGCACCCAAGTTCAGGAGAGCAAAGACACTGAGTACTTGCCCCATATCCATGGACTGCAGTTCGATCTTCAATTCTAGGAATCATTGGGAGGGTGTGGTTGCCAAGGTGAACACCACTCTCAACCTCATGGGGATGGCTGACATAGACAAACCCCAACACATGTCATTCATAGGAGCAAAGAAACTTTGCAATGGGAGCATGCTATACCAGATGAACACAAAGGAGTTGGTAGCTTAACTTCAAGTGATGGACATACAGAAGGCATTCATGGAAAACTACAGTGGCACCTCCAACATGCAAAGCAAACTCCACTATGTGATAGCTGAATTTGTCCCAGTCACATATGATGTGGGATCCAGTTATGCACATGCTAAGGTAGAAAATGACAACACACTAGGACTGGACACAATAGCATACTCGAAATACATCAAACCACTACAGCTCCACACAGGCAACCAGAGGGTTGCTCATGTGATCTTCAGCTTCACTGATTGAGACGACGCCAACACAGCTATTGCCTCAGGCCTATTCATAGAAGGTAAACATGCAGACATGCATAAATCACTAACTGAACCAAAAAGATACCTCAAATGGCAGAAGTATGGCCACTATGCAACAGAATGCAAAACTACAACAGACACTTGCACACAATGTGGTGATCCACACTGCACCACACAATGCCCTGTCACTGACACACTGCCTTCTGTTGCATTAACTGCATAGATGTGTAAGTCATGGGACATGGAGCAGAAGACAGAGAATGTCCAGCATTCAAGGTGCAACACTGGAAAATTCAAGAACGAGTCCCAGAGAATAAGTATAAATTTTTTTCCACCTCTCTGCCCACAACATGGAAGCTACTGAATGAACCCAACTCACCCATAGAAGACCACCAACCAAGGCAATGGCAAGACTACCACCAGCACATGGACCCAACAAACGGGTGACACCAACAACACTTTATGGAAGATTGGCAAACAACATGATGACAATGCGACAGACCCACCTCCTAGGACTGAACACAGGGTATGCTGATGAGTTCAGTTGGTACTCAGTGCAGAGTCTCAACAGAAGGGGTGAACACTTAACCTACAACTGCAGGTGTGCTCGGGGTGAGGGGGGGGTTCGCTTAGAGGGCCTCGGATCGTCCTTCAGGGCGCGGAGACTATAGAGAGGCTGGTACAGTGATTTTCAATGTGCGCACTAGTAGTGTATGCAAAAGGGAAGATATGCGCAGTGGCGGAAAAGTGCGCAACGCAAAGAGGCAAAAATGTGCAACGAGAGCGCAAAAGTGCGCAACGATGAGGATGATGAAGGCGGGGGGTGTAACAGGACAAAGATGACACTGGGATGTACTGTGAAGGTGGTGCACAGGTTGGGGGTGCAAACAGAGTGAAAGCGCAAGGAGCGGAAAAAGGCACAAATGGTGCGCAAAATGCGGCTATGCAAATAAGTGCACAAATGGTGTGCAAACGCGGCTATACAAAGGGTGCACTATGATAGTGCACAGACAAGGACGAAGGATGCAACGCAAGGGACGAAACGCAACAATACGATGAGGGGACGCAAACGATAATGCAAACGCAGCTATATGAAGGGTGCACTATGAAGGCGCACAGACTGGACACTGGTGCACAGACTATGTGCGACGCTGACTGAGCTATGAACTATGAGGGGGGGGAAAGATCCTCTGGATTCTCTATCTGTCTGCTACTATGTACAAATGGCTTATGTGATAAAATGGTGAAATAAAGTATAAAAATAGGAAGTGCCATGCGCTACCCACAAGCACGTCCATTTGCCCATCTAAACCTGACCGCACTATGCTGCTGCCTCAGCCAATAAGATTTGTGCACCTATAGCTCAATATCCAACTGTTCTGGTGCGATGCACTATTATTGGTGCGCGCTAAGTCTCGTGCGGCCTTCCCAATTAATCCGCTTCGGTGTTATGTGTCGCATGCTGCACCTTAGTAATAATGATGTGATCGACCTGTGCTGGTTACCAGACAAGGCGATGCCGATTGGAAATGCAGAAGAACAATAAGGGGATGCTGTGCGAGGCCAAATACCACCAAAGTGCCAGGGTTACGCGAAAGCGCCCAAGTGCGCACAGTCCAATGCCAAATAGGCGCAAAGCAGCCCAGTTATGTAAGAATGCGCAGTTCGCTTGTGTTGGAATCATGGTGCGCCTCAAGTAAATGCGCCAGTAAGATGGAAGCTGCGATGCGCAGCACGTTTGAAGTGGTGAATTGTTGTGTGATGGTAAGAATAGTGCAGTGAGTGTGCAGCAAGGAACGTGAGTTGCGAGTAAAGCATAAAAGGAGTGCATAAAGGCGCATCGAGCATGCAATAATGGAAAACGGCAGGTAAGGAGTGTGGGGGGGTGCACGGAGGCGGCTTGAAGCGCAACGAGGTGCATTTAGGGCACACAATGATTGGTGGCTATGGGGAACCAAAAGCACAGTAGAAATGCAAAAGGCGCACAAGGGCGCACCTAAATGGTCAAAGGCACGCAAAAGTGCACGGAAGTGCACAAAGGCGCACGAAAGCACATGAAGGCATGCAAAAGCGCGCTGCGCAAAGTGTGCAGAAGCCATCTAGAAGGTGCACACAATCGCAAAAAATGCCGTAGTATGCACGCAGGGCGATAGGGAGCCATATCAACGCATGGAGAAACACACACAGGAACTAATGAGGGAAGACCCACAGATAACGGATGGCCGATTCAACTAGTCCAGAGCACACTGGAGGACTACATGATGAATCCATAGACATGAGGACAACAGGAACAGGGAAACTCAGAATGGGACATGACAACCTGAGATGGGTAATGGGGTGACCAGGCCCAGGCCTGAGACCAGTGCTAGAGCCCCTGAGAAGAGACCATACTCCCCTCAAATATGTCTGATAACCATAATGGCACTACAATACAAAGGCCAATGCAAATACATCAACAAAATGTCAACAAATCACTAATAAGCAAAATTGACTTGCTCCAAAATCTATGATGAGACAAATATGACATATGTATAATTCAGGAACCATATATCAACTTCAGAGGTAAGATTAGAGCCAACTGGCAATGGACTATGATATATTCAAACACACATCAGGAGCACCTAGACAAGACAAGATCAATCATCCTCATTAACACTGACCTACTAACAGACAACTGGAAACAAATACACTTCCAATACCCTGACATCTCCACCATCGAGGTCACAGGCAACTTCAGTATGTTGTGAATTATCAACATCTACAATAATGGGGATAACAATGATGCACCAAAACACATTTCTGCATACATGTGAGATTGAGACAGACAACAACACATAGTGAATCCCCTACACATACTCTGAATGGGAGATTTCAACTGCCATCACCCACTCTGGAATGAACCCAGGAATGTGCACCTTTTCACATGGGAAAATCTTGACCTAATACAGCCACTGTTGAACCTCCTTGGACAACACAAGATGAAAATGGTGCTACAACCCTTCATCTCAACACTGCGAGCACACAACACCAGGAATCACACCAGGAATCACACCAGAGTGGACAATGTATTCTGTACAGAGCAACTCATGGATATGATCATCAAGTGCAAAACAGATGATGTGGCAAGACTAGTAAAGACCGATCACTACCCAATCATCACACAGTTTGATATCTATGCAAATAGAACTGCATGGGAACCCAGGCAAAACTTCAAACTAATGAACTGGACTGAGCTAGTCAAAACTGTAAGAGAAAATCTAGCTGATATACCCCCACCCACAGAAATTGAAAGTATACAAGAATTTGACACCACACTCAAGAACCTGAACAGGGCAATCCAGGACACCATCAAGAAACATGTCAAACTAACAAAGCCAAGCCCATACTCCAAGAGATGGTGGACATCAGACCTAGCCAACAAAAAGAAGAAGATGCAACAGCTGGGATGGAAGTTGAAGTATCACCACCCAAATTCACAACACCCCATCCATGAAATGTACTGATAGCAATGGAACCAATATTCAGAACTAATTTAAACAGCAAAGGCAAAACACTGGATGGAATGGTTACAAGGGCTAGACAAATCAAGTGTATGGCAAGCAAGCAGATTGGTCACTGCACCAGCATCAGATACAGGCAAAGCATGAATTCCAACACTACAAGTCAAAGACCTGGTAATGAAACACTGTTGAAATTAAATCCTGATACATGCTGCATACATGAGGCCATGCATGCAGCACACACATGTTACTGCGCTTACTGCGCATACATGTGGTAAACACATTCCCGAGTCATGTGACATCCTTACTATTATGTATATAAGGAGAACCTGTACTATAGTAGATATACAGTGTTCTTACCTCTGCTAAACCCTAGCTCTAAGACTAACTAAACCCCAGGTAGGTTATAAGGAACGTGTCATCTCTTCCTCTGTGCAGCATATGTAGTCTGCTCCAACAGGTTATGGGCCCTGCTGGGCACATCGCGAACCCGCCTTAACTGGCTGTGAACGATGTTGACTTCATTGTCTCCAAATTGTAACCTTGCGCTCTTCGTGAGCTGCATTGCGCTCCCTGTGAGCTGCATTTAAAAACCCAGGTTGACTAGGGTTAACCACTCTGAAGGAGTGTTTTTGCCTGAGATTATGGAATGTGTTTTCTTGAATAGAGGACTGATTGAGCGCTTTTACCAGCTGCCACTATAACATCATGTCTTCAACTCTTGAAAAACTCATACAAACTTTCGACAGCTCTAACTACATTCAATGGGCCGACTCAATGAAGGCGTGGCTCAGGTCTCAGGGCCTCTGGCAAATAACTAGCAGGATGGAACTAAAACCACCCCTGGTGCCTCCTTTGACAGCGACAAATGCTGCACTAGTAGCGGAAGCTAATGCCAAGCTCCAGACCTGGAACAATAAGAATGACCAGGTGATTAGTAGCCTAGTGATCCGCCTGGCCCCCTCTATTCAGCAGCATGCCAACACCAAGGACACTGCTGAGGAGGTGTGGGATCTCATCCGCACCGACTATGGTGTCGATGGCCCCTCCCAAGTCTTTGTGGACTTTAGGTCTGCAATCGCAATCAAAATTCCAGCTGCAAATCCCACACCAGAGATTGCCAAAATGGCTGATAAATTTGAGCGCCTTATGGCTGCCAATGTCGCCATCCCCGAATTAGTACAGGCAATGATTCTATTTGCTGTGATGCCATGCGAGTATGATTCTCTATCCACCACGGTCCTTAACATGACCACTACTAGAGCCTTGACAGTTAAACATGTCAAGGACTCCATTGTTGCTGAGGCCTCACAGCACACAGCAGTTGGAAAGCCCATCAGCCCACCTCAGGCCACCAAGCTTTCTGCTGTCAAGCGCAAAGGGGGAAACCCCAAATGGCAATCTCAAGGCAACAATGGAGATTTGTCCTGAAAGCACAGACGACATGGGGACAAAAAGACTAAAGAGGAAAAACCTAAATAGAAACATTCCCACCTTGCCTCACAAGCCTTTACTACTATAAATGGTAATGGCACCATCATACCACCGATGCCGCTCATCCAGCACATCGAGAAGCATGAACATACTCCCACAAGGGATCCTTGCCACCAACTGCCTGCACAGGCATACATGGGCGCAGCCTCTACCTCTCATTCGGTCTATACCAAATATCAGCAGGCTCGAGACACCCTCGAGCAAATGAATCTCCCACGCAGTGCAAAAAATCTGTGATTGCTGGAAGAGCACCTAACAGTGTGAGAAGGTAAGAGGAGAAGGATTGAACCAGAACCAAGGATTGTAGAGGTAGAAGATGATAGCGTCTCCCTTGGATCAGAACCTGCCATTTCTGATGAAGAAGTATGGAAAGCCATCGACGAAATGCTCGTCGATGAACCGCTTGAAACAGGTACATATGATGAAAGGTCAGTCCTTTTCCCTGCCACAAGCACAAGAATTAACATTCCACTGATCACAGCGAACTTTTCATGTGAAATTTTACCGCTACTAAATGTATCATGGAACAATCTACATCTTAATATATGTGTTATGGGTGCAAATGGAAATTGTAAGAAAGGTGCTGACTGGATCATGGATTCAGGCGCATCAAAACACTTCACTGGTGAAATGAAAGATTTTGCTTCTTACGAACCTTTACTGAGAAAGGACTCTACCCTGGTTCAAACAGCCATGGGTACTACTCATATAGTAGGGAAAGGAGCAGTCTTCATTAGACATCAGGTAGTATGTCACGGGAAGTCAGAGATGCATGAAATGCGATTATACCCCATCTACTACATACCCGACTGTAATGCTCGATTACTGTCAATGGGCGTCTTTTTGCAAGATGGAAGTGATGTGCATGGTTCCTCTGCACACATTTCATTTTTCAAGCAAGGAAACCCAATTATGGATTGCGTCCCTCTTATGAAACATGACACTATTTATTGGGCTCAGACGAAAATAACCTCAAAATCTTTTCCTGAATCAGATTCACACACAGAAAGACCCTTTGAATTAATACATTCCGATCTGAAGGAACTCCCAGTACTATCATACCATAAACATAAATACTTTATTGTATTTCTGGATGACAAGATGTCACATATCTGGGTCCAATGCCTTAAAAAGAAATCTGATGCTGCTGCAGCCATCAGACAATTTTGGGCAGTAGCTTTGACACAGTATGGCGCTACAATCAAGTGCTGGCATGTTGATCCAGGGGGGGAGTTCAAAGATCGTGAGCTACAAAATGTGCTCAAGGACTTTGGCATCAAAATAGAGATGTCTGCACCCCACATTCACCAACAGAATGGGCATGCAGAGCGTGCCATAAGAACAATAATGGAAAAGTCGCAAACTCTGCAATTTACCGCATGTCTACCACAATCATGGTGGGAATTTTGCATTGAACATGCAACACACCTATACAACCGAACCCCGATAAGGCACCTGAAATGGCTGACACCGGTTGAGGACCTGACAAAGGTCCGCCCAGATCTAAACAATCTGAAGGTTTTTGGTTGTGGTGCTTACGTCTACCTACCCAAGGAGAAGCGTCTAAACACATTGGCTCCTCAATCAGAGTTGATGACATACCTTGGATTAGAAGATGGCATTAAAGCATACCGTTTCATGCGACCTAGTGGCGCAATATTCATTGGTGCTATAGCACTATTTGATGAAACATTGTTCCCATGCTGTCCCGGAGCTAAAACTCCTGCCAATATGGACCTTAGTGATTTTCCACCTCCAGAACCAGAAGATGATGACCACTCATCTGGAATGGATGGCGATGATTCTATACCATCACAAGATCTGCCCCCTCCTCCATCATTAGAAAATGATGATAATGATGTACCAAGTGAGCAAAAGGCACATGACAATGTGACAGATGCTCCTCCTCCGCCGCCTCCAGTAACCACTGAGGACTTTCATCCAAGATGTGATGATCAACAGGAATGGCAGCAATTGCCCCATCGATCAGGCAGGCAGAGGAACATCCCAAACTGTCCTGGCAATACCTATGGAGAGAAGCAACTCCCCTCTGACATAGAGAGAGACATTGCACGTGATCGATATTGGAAGAGATCTGTAGGTCAAGATTCGGATCATAACTGAACACGACCACAATCTCAACAGAAAGAACTGGTTGCTGGACTGAGTTCAGCACCCCACGAGAGTGTGCCCAATTCCAATGATCAAGAACATGATCACCCAATGGGGGAACTGGACTAAGCAGGTTATATTAGAAAGATAACCAAGGAAGGAGGAGATAAGCTTATTCGCTGGCTGTTGTCAAAAGCAGTCAAACCATTGAGCGAAATAAGCCAAGTTCCAAACCAATTTCGCGATATTGTGCGTCTACCATGGCAGCAGCAACTGAGTGGAAACAAGCTTGTCATGAAGAATTAGAGGCTCTTTATGAGCGACAAGTCTATGACATCGTCGATCTTCCACATGATCAAAAAATGATCAAAAATAGATGGGTTTTCTCCGTAAAATCGGATGGAAGAAAATGAGCCAGACTCATGGCCAAAGGCTTTTCACAAGTCGAAGGCATTGACTTTGATGAGATTTTCTCACCGGTAGTCTGCTACGAGACCGTATGCCTCATGTTTGCACTTGCATCTCTAGAGGGCATGTATATGACTGGCCTAGATGTAAAAACCGCATTTTTATATGGCAAACTAGATGAGGAGATCTATATGGATCAACCCGAGGGTTTCAGACTCGAGGGAAAAGAGCGCAAAGTATTGCGCTTACGCCGAGCATTGTATGGCCTTAAACAAGCCTCACTTGCATGGTGGAAAGAGCTAGAGGCATTTATGCACACCATTGGGTTCATGTGTGCCAGCTCCGATACCAGCATTTTCATACACAAGGATCCTAAGACAGGCAGCATTGTTATTGCACTCATCTATGTTGATGATGGCTTGTTCATGGGGAAGAACAAGAAACTTGTGGATGAAAAGAAAAATGCTTGTCTAAAGCATTGGGAGTGCCGTAGTACTGAAAAATTCATGGAATTCTTAGGCATGCGTGTCACCCAGACTGCAAGCAAAGTCAAACTCAATCAAACTGAATATCTCGCCAAAGTGCTTGAGAGATTCGAGATGACAAATGCCAAAGCGACCCCACTCCACTCCCGACTGGTTACAGACCATCAGAAAACACAGCAATGCCCAACGTGATGCTTAGATCAAAATATCAGTCTGTGATCAGATTTTTATTGTATCTGATGCTCGGAACATGACCTGATATCACTTATGCGGTAATCAAGATGTCGCAATTCTTGGCTAATCCTAGCCAAGAACATCTAGACAAAGCGATGTACATCATGCGCTATCTGGTGGGAACCCAGAAATATAACATTGTCACGATAGTGAGAAGTCCGAGGGGCTACAGGCCTTCACAGATTCTGATTGGGCAGCTGACACTCTCAAACGCCAATCTACAATGGGTTACTTTGCTACTCTAGCGAGTGGCATTGTGTGCTGGCAGTCCCGTTTACAAAAAACTGTAGCACTGTCATCCACAGAAGCTGAATATATGGCTCTCTCTGACACTTGTCGACAGATGGTGTGGATAGAGTCCTTATTCCAGGAACTTGGATATGTACTGAAGTGCATACCAATCTGCGCTGATAATCAGGGATCCATCTTTATTGGATCAAATCCAGTTCAGGAAAGAAGGACCAAACATATAGACATTTGCTACCACTATACATGCAAATGCATAGAAAATGACAAAGTCACAGTCATTTTCATTCCTGGAAATGATAATCCAGCTGACATGTTCACAAAGAACCTTGGCGCTGTCTTATTCAGGAAATTTAGAGACTCTCTCAGAATTACTTTCGAGATTCAAACTTAGCTGCTTAGAGCGCTGTACAGTTTTAGGGGGGGTGTTGAAATTAAATCCTGATACATGCTGCATACATGAGGCCATGCATGCAGCACACACATGTTACTGCGCTTACTGTGCATACATGTGGTAAACACATTCCTGAGTCATGTGACATCCTTACTATTATGTATATAAGGAGAACCTGTACTACATATAGTAGATATACAGTGTTCTTACCTCTGCTAAACCCTAGCTCTAAGACTAACTAAACCCCAGGTAGGTTATAAGGAATGTGTCGTCTCTTCCTCTGTGCAGCGTATGTAGTCTGCTCCAACAAACACATAACCAGAGAGGCAGTGGACAACAACAGCAAAAGACAACTTTTCTATGATACATTTTTTCCACTGGTGAACCCCATAACTGACCCTACCATACAGAACTACCAAGACCCACTGCCATGATGAAAATTCAAGAACATCATGGATGACCAAATCCATTGTGCAATAAAGAAACTAAAACCATACAAAGCCAGCAGAAAGGGGATGATGATAGATCCATTGCACACTCTAAAGTCTGGAGAATGCTTCCAATCATATTGAGACATCACAACACATACTCTGAACCTCTCCAAACCTCTACAAATGCCATGAAAAAGACTTCGAACCTTTTTTAAACAACTTCACATGATTTCATGACATTTTGAATGCTTTTGAATGACTTCGCACCACTTCAAATAATATTGGCCACCATATAACTGTTTTGAAACTCTTTTGATACATGCTGCACAACTGGAACAAGCCATTTCATCGCATATTGAGCACTACTGGACACAAGGAGAGATGATGAGAGACTTAGAATGCGATAATAGCACTTAGATGTTTCAATGATATATTGAAGCAAAAAGATAAGTACTTTTACTATATGGGGTCACTGTACATTTCAATTATTTATCATTTCTCATTTGTTTTATGATTTACAAAGTCCTCATTGTTGGATATATTGCCTCATGTACTACACATGTTTTATTTCCTTTTTAGTACTATTTCTTCAATTTGTATATAGACTTGTATTAGTTACTTAGAAGAAGAGAAGCAACAGGGAACAGAGAAGAAGCTGCCCTTTCCCTTATCATTTGATTTAAGAGCTGTTCTCTTGAGTCTTTGCCTTGTGTCGTATCTCTAACTTCTGCAAAATATCATGAACTTCCTCAAACTTTCATATTTGTTCCTTGACTCATCGCATATCACCTATTGTCTCTTGGAAAATACTTCCATTTGCTATACTCGTCTTTCTATATACCTCAAACCACTTCAAACATGTCCGACCTTCCTCAAAACCTCTTCGAACACTTTCAAACCTTCTTCAAACTATTTCGCATGTCTTTGAACCTATTTTGACCTTTTTCAAACATTTTTGTATGCCTTTAAAGACTATTCACAACACTCCTTGTCATTCCATGTCTCTCACTACAACCTTTGGGTATCAGCAGTGATATTTAGTACCAACTTGCACCCTTCCTCTGGCCTGTATTATACTTCCTAAGCCTTTTAATAGGTTTTTGTTAGGTTTTCAGGTCAAGTATTAACAATGATACCAAACTCAGTTTTGATGCACACTAGAGAAGATCTTGTTCTTCATCTTGGGCCACTCTTCTGTGCTACTAACTCACTTGAATATTATCCACAGGAATGGGCACTCACCAAAACACTAATTCTCAAGAAACCTGGCAAACCAAATTACACATCCCCAGCAGCATGGCGACCAATAGTTCTATTGGATGGCATGGCACATCTACTCAACAGCTGACAAGCTGAAGACATTGTCACAATGTGCAAAAAATATGACATACTTCCAGCTAATCACTTTGGTGCAAGGCTGGAACAGACCACAATGGACTCAATACACTTGCTGACAAAAATGATCAAAGATACATGATGCAAAGGTCAGGTTGCCTCAGCTTTATTCCTCAATGTTAAAGGCACATTCTCCAGTATAGACACTAACTTACTCATTCACAATATGAGAAAATGAGGAATACCACAAGAATACATGGAATAGATGAAAAGGTGTTTAGGTAAGAGACAAACAATGATATCATTCAATGACTATGAAACAGTGGCCTTCAAAGTACTAAACAGTCTAGATCAGGGAGACCCATACTCAGGAATTTGTTATGTCATATACAATTCTGACCTGACAAAGATAACAGTCCTCAAAGCAGGTGAATGGATATTTTTGTTTGTAGATGATGCAGTAATCATTGTATGTGGCAAAGATTTTAATGAAACTCACAAGACGCTACAAGACATCATGCAATGGTGCAAGGGAGTATTTGACTGGGCCAAGATCCACAACTGCAAATTTGGTGTGGAAAAATTCCAGCTACTGGATGCATCCAAGAAACTCATCCCAAACCCACTTAACCCAAGGAGAAGAATTCCCCAACCCTGATAGGCATTAACCCTAGGCAAGCAACACATACCCCCAAAAGAGACAGACAGTTCTTAGGGGTGCTTGTGGACAACAAGCTGAAGTGGAAGGCACAATGCACAGCTGCCCTCACAAAAGGACAAGACTGGCTCATCCAGTTTGGTAGGCTGGCCCATGCATCCCATGGAATTAACGTAAAATATATACAGCAACTATATCTATTTATTGCAGCCCCCTGCATGCTATATGCCACTGACATCTTTCTCACCCCACAACGAAACATAGGGAAAAGAGCAAAAAACAGCTGCAATAAACAAGCAGCAATAAACAAACTAGCCTCGATCCAAAGGGGGGCTGCAATCATGATAACCAGCGCAATGAAGACCATGGCAACAGACATCTTAGAAGTCATGGCAAACCTCCTCCCCTTCCATCTTCTAGTTGACAAACACTGCCACTGTGCAGCCATCTGCCTTGCAACACTTCCAAACTCCCACCCATTACACAAACCAGTTGCAAACACAGCAACCAGACTAGTCAAATGGCATGCAACACCTTTACACAACCTCATGCACAGATATGGAATTCAACCAAACAAAATTGAAACAATCAATGCAGTACACTTCAACACAAGATTGAAACCCAGTGTCACCACAGAGGTAATAACTGGAATAAATAAAGCAATAGATGCCATACAGAACAACAACCCAGACATCAAGGTTTTCACAGACGGCGATAGGTCCACTACACACTACAAGGTATGGAAAAGGATCTAATCATATCGACATGTTGATATGGCTCCCTATCACCCTGCATGCATACTACAGCATTTTTTGTGATTGTGCGCACCTCCTAGATGGCTTCTGCACACTTTGCACAGCGTGCTTTTGTGTGCCTTCATGCACTTTCATGTGCTGATACGGCTCCCTATCGCCCTGCATGCATACTACAGCATTTTTTGTGATTGTGTGCACCTCCTATATGGCTTCCGCATACTTTGCACAGCACGCTTTTGTGTGCCTTTGTGTGCTTTCATGCGCCTTTGCATGCTTCCATGTGCTTTTGTGCACCTTTGACTGTTTACGTGCACCTTTGTGCACCTTTTGCATTTCTACTGTGCTTTTGGTTCCCCCATAGCTGCCAATCGTCATGCACCCTAAATGGGCCTCGTTGCACTTCAAACCACCTCCACGCACCCCCCCTACACTCCTTATCTGCCTCCACATTTATTGCATGCTCCTTTTATGCTTTACCTGCAACTCACATTCCCTGCTGTGCACTCATTGCACAATCCCTATCACACACACAACAATCCACCACACCAGTTGCGCTGCGCATCACAGCTTCCATCTTACTGGCACATTTACCTGAGGTGCACCATGATTCCAACACAAGTGAACTACACATTCTCACATAATTGGGGCGCTTTGCGCCTATTTGGCATTGGAATGTGTGCACTTGGGCGCTTTCACATAATCCTGGCGCTTTGGCAGTATTTGGTCTTTCACAGCATCTCCTTATAGTTCTTCCACATTTCCAATTAGCATTGCCTTATCTGGTAACTGGCACAGGTCGATCACATCATTATTACTAAGGTGCAGCACACGACACATAACACCGAAGCAGATTAATTGGAAAGAGTGCATGAGATGTAGAGCACACCAAAAATAGTGCATCACACCAGAACAGTTGGGTATTGAGCTAATGGTGTGCCAATCTTATTGGCTGAGGCAGCAGCATAGTGCAGTCAGGTTTAGATGGGTGAATGGATGCACTTGTGGGTAGCACATGGTGCTTTCTATTTTTACACTTTATTTACCATTTTTATCACATAAGCCATTTGTACATAGTAGGTGGACAGATAGAGAATCCACAGGATCTTTCCCCCCCTCATAGTTCATAGCTCAGTCAGTGTTGCACATAGTCTGTGCACCAGTGTCCAGTCCATGTGCCTTTGTAGTGCGCCCTTCGTATAGCTGCATTTGCATATTGTTTGCGTCCCCTCGTCGTATTATTGTGTTTTGTCCCTGTGTTGCATCCTTTGTCCTTGTTTGTGCACTATTGTAGTGTGCCCTTCATATAGCCACATTTGCGCACTTATTTGCATAGCCATGTTTTGCACACCATTTGCGCCTTTTTCTACCCCTTGCGCTTTCATCCTGTTTGCGCCCCCAACCTTTGCATCACCTCCTCAGCACATCTCAGTGCCATCTTTGTCTCACTACACCTCCCGCGTTCATCACCCTCATCATTGCACACTTTTGCACTCCCATTGCGCATTTTCTCACACTGCGCATTTTTGCCCCTTTGCATTGTGCACTTTGCTGCTATTGCACATATCTTCCTTTGAGCATACATGACTAGTGTGCACATTGAAAACTGCCATTTTAGCCTCCTCTGTGCCCAGAAGGACGATCTGAGGCCCTCTAAGTGAACTCCCCCCTCACCCCGAGCATGCCTGCAGTTGTAGGTTAAGTGTTCACCCCTTCCATTGAGACTCTGCACCGAGTACCAACAGAACACATCAATGTTACAACAAATGCTTTGAACCACTACGAACTCCATGAAATTGATTTCGAACACTTTTCAAACAACTTCGCACAATTTAGAATCGCTTCGAATGATTTCGTGACACTTTGAACACTTTCAAACAACTTCGCACTACTTAAAATGACATTGGCCACCATAGGGATATTTTAAAACCCTTTTGACACACAAAACATCTGGCATGAGCCACTGTGTCACATATCAAACACTACTGAACACAAGAAGAGACAATAAAAGAATTAGAATATGATAATGGCAGTTTTGGGGTTTCAATAATCTATTGAAACAACAGGGGGGGTACTCTTACTATATGGTGACACCAAACATTTCAATTATCATCATTTCTCATTTGTTTTTATGTTTTACAATACCTTTATTGCTGTGCATACTGCCTCATGTTCTACACTTGTTATATTTCCTTTTTAGTACTTACCTCTTTGAAATGTATATAGACTTGTACTAGTTACTTAGAACAACAGAGAAGAAGTTACCCTCTCCACTACCATCAGATTTAAGAGCTGTTCTCTTGAGTCTTAGTTCGCATCGTATCTCTAAAGTTCTGCAAAATATCACAAACTTCTTCAAACTTTTGTATTTGCTCTCAACTTGTCACTTATCATCTATTGCTACTTGAAAACCACTTCTTACTTGCTATATTCATTCTCGACATATCTCACCACCAGTCAGACATCTTCAAACTCCTTCAAACTCACTTCAAACAACTTTGAACCCATTCGAATCTACTTCGAACTACTTCACACATCTTCGAACCTATTTCAAACTCTTTTGAACATTTTCATATGCCTTTTAAAAAAACTATTCGCCACATCCCTTACTATTTCGCATTACTAAATGCAACATTTTGGTATTAGCAGTGATATTTAGTACCAACTCACACCCTTCCTCTAGCCTGAGTTATACTTCCTAAGCCTTTTAACAGGGTTTTGTTAGGTTTCCAGGTCGAGTATCATCAATAAATCAGGCATGGATAGAAAAATAGGTGCTGCAGCAATCCTGTACAGAAATGGAAGACTCAAAACCAAACTATGACATCAGTTGGGACCACAATAACACCATACAGTATACAAAGGGGAAGGGGTAGGTGCTGTGCTGGGGACCAAGCTAATCTCCAATGAGTGGAACATACAGTCAGCTTTTATATATATCAATAACAGAGCCTTTATCACAGCCACACAACTGACCAAACCCAACCCAGGGCATTATGTCTTCGATGAGCTACACAAAAGTATCATCACATTGCAGAAGAAACACATCAGCATAAATCAAGGTTAAATGGGTACCAGGGCACAAGGGGGTGGAAGGCAATGAATGCGCCAATGAGAAGGCAAAGAAAGCAATTATGATGGGTGTTGAAATAAATCTGCATGTGGCACCCATTCTGTGCCTCAGTGTAAACACATATATATGTAAATACATGTATACAAATATGTAATACATGTATACAAATATGTAATACATGTATACAAATATGTAATACATGTATACAAATATGTAATACATGTATACAAATATGTAATACATGTATACAAATATGTAATACATGTATACAAATATGTAATACATGTATACAAATATGTAATACATGTATACAAATATGTAATACATGTATACAAATATGTAATACATGTATACAAATATGTAATACATGTATACAAATATGTAATACATGTATACAAATATGTAATACATGTATACAAATATGTAATACATGTATACAAATATGTAATACATGTATACAAATATGTCATAATGACATGTGGACAGGAACCATGTGGTACACCGCCCTTTTCTCCACCCCACTGAGCTTCACGTGACCTGAGCCTCATGTGACCATGTGGGCTCTCTAGGTATATAATTACGCTGTACCTCTACCTAGCAATACAGAGAGTTCTACGCCCTCTAACCTAAGTTACTTAGCACACTAACCAACTCAACAGGTAAGTAGTAAGATCTGTGAGCACTCTACACTGTGCATAGTGCACTGCTCAACAATGGGAAGCAGCAACAAGAGAAAGCTACCAAAGTTCTTCAGAAAAATGCTACCACAGAGCAAATCCACAGTGAAGTGTGCACACAATGAGAAACTCAAGTGCATCACACAAAAGGGGTGGCAAAGCTCAGAGCAATATGACAGGATGAAGAAAACTGACCCCACTACCCCCTCCAACAAATACATCAACCTTGTCACCACACTACCAAGAAAACTAGCCAGCATACTAGCCCAGCTGAGAACAGGACACACACCATTAGCTAAGCACCTACACTGTATCAGTAAAATGAACTCACCAATTTGCCCTGCATGCCAACAGAGTGAAGAAACCATACAAAATTTCATGTTACACTGCCTGGTGCACCAGGCTGCCAGACAGACCCTGTGTAACAGCATGGGAGGCAGGAACATCGACATCACAAAACTCCTCACATCACCAAAAATGCTATGTGCACTGTTCAAATACATTGCTGAAATGGCATACTTTCACAACACTTTCAGAGACCTACCAGAATTGAGAGAAGAGGACAGAAATAGAAGGGCAGCAAGATAGGAGGATGATGTGTAGCGACAACACCCATATTTTATTCATGGACCCGGCACCCCTTATTTCAATGTCATTCACACTTTGAGGACCCTATGGGCATCCTCCAAGCAGTTGTCAAAGGAAACACTCAGCAGGAGAAGAAGAACGATGGGACAGGGCAGCATACATATTTAATCTCTCACATATGGTTTGCCACAAACAAGAATAAATAGGATTTAAAAAAAAAAATAGTTATGGACAGGCAACGAGAACATACTGTTCACTCATCACAGGAGGAAAAATTCTGTTCCTCTGCCTCTTCCTCCTTCTCCAGGTATTCAACATCTGCCAGTTCCAACAGGTCTTGAAGGAGCTCATTTCGTCCCTCAGGCATGAATTTACAGATGTCTTGGTGGTGGGGACAATTTTGAGCCATGTGTCCAGTTTCCCCACAGTGGTAGCAGAGATCTAGCCTGTGAGCTCAACTATGAGATGCGTCGACATCTATTGGAGCAGGGATGTTGGAGCTCAACACCATGGGTTGGTGCATAGGGATGGGATTAGGATGAGGGTGTGCTTGGTTAAAGGTGTGGGGGGCATGGGTGGTGGTAGGAGTGTGGAAAGCCACAGTAAATGCTACATTCATGAGTCAGTTCTTGTCACAGAGGAAAGCAGCCTCATACCAAGCATTTATGTTATCATCTGTTGGGCATCCTTCCAACATCTGGGCAATCTGGGTCTTGGATTTTCCAATTGAGACCTTGACAAAACTTCACCACTGGGCAACCCACTCCCATACCTCGCCATGTCCACCAGGTCTCAAAACTTGTTGATGTAGTTGTCCACAGATTGACATGCTTGGTAGTAGGAAGTGGATTCAAGGCATGTTATGGCTTTTTGGCATTCATTGAGGGGGTAGAAGTGTCATATGAACTTATCATGAAAGTACACCAAGGTGGAAAATAGAAGGGAGCCATGCTCCTTGGTTTGGCATAATATATGGTTGACATAAAGATAGGCACACTCAGATTTCATGTATGTGAGGGCCCAATAAATTTTAGCAGCATCATCCACAAATTGATTTGGGCATAGATGATGTACAACTCACAGGAATTGAGGAAACCACATCTGTGTGAATTCAGTGGGGGGTGCAGGTTTAATGTGCACATCTTCACTTGGCATGCTAGGGGTTGAAATGGGTGGGGTGGGGTTTGACTGGAGAGTTCTAACAAAGGTTTCAATGGTAGATGTAAGTGTATCAATTTGTGCACAAATTCCAGCAACATCGCCTTCAAGTACATCAATGTGCTCTGCAGCATCCATGGTGCTAGCATTAGAAAATAGTCCTATTACATAATAATATCTTATTACATCAAATTATGCTACCAAATGCTCAAGAACACTACATTTGTTAGCATGGGAATTTTATATTCACATGCATCAATATGTACATGCATGTATGCACACATTGGTAACAACATAGTACAATATATGTAACATAGTATATAAACCTTAAATATACACCTAGGGAACAGCAGTTGAGTTTTCTTAGGTATTTCATCCACAATTGTGGTGCAAAAAGCCTTTTTTAGCCAACTCATCTATCAATAACCCCTTGCATCAAAACCATCAAAACCCCCATCATGCATGCTAATAATGCTTGATCTGGAAACCTAACAAAAACCTGTTGAGAGGTCTAAGAAGTATAACACAGGCTAGAGGAAGGGTGTAAGTTGGTACTAAATGTCACCACTGATACCCAAGGATTGTAGTTAGAAGCATGAAATGGTGAGATGTGTTGCAAATGAACTTTAGGAGCATACAAAAAGGTTTGAAAGAGGTTTGAAAAGATGTTCAAAGGGGTTTGAAGTAGTTTCAAGGAAGGTCAAAGATGTTCAAAGTGGTTCAAGGAGTTTCAAAAGAGTCAGACTGGTGTCGAGGTATATCGAGGAGCAAATATAGTGAATGAGAAGTGTCTTTTGAGAAATGATGGGCAATATCCAACAAGTTGAGGGGCAAATATGAAAGTTCAAAGAAGTTCATGATATTTTGCAGAACTTAGAGATACCACATGAGGCTAAGACTTAAGAGAACTGCTTTTAAATCAGACAATAGTGGAGAGGGTAACTTTTTTTCTGTTTCCCTCATCTGTTCTTCTAAGTAACTAGTACAAGTCTATATATATTTTGAAGGGATAGTACTAAAAAGGAAATATAACATGTGGAAAACATGAGGCAACATACACAACAATAAAGGAGTTGTTGTAAAACATAAAACAAATGAAATGATAATAATTGAAATGTTCATTGTCCCAGTATAGTAGAAAGTGCTTATCATATTGCTTCAATATATCATTGAAATACAAAGCCACATTTATCACATCCTAAAGTCTTTTGTCATCTCTCCTTGTGTCTGGTAGTGCTCAATATGTGATGCAGTGGTTCATTCTGGATGTGCCATGTAAGTCATTCGAAGTAGTGTGAAGTTGTTTGAAGGCATTCAAAGTGTCATGAAGTCATTCTAAATTGTTTGAAATTGTTTGAAGTCATCCAAAATTGTTTGAAATAGATTTGAAATCAGATTCATGGCATTCGTCAGGGTTGCGAGAGTGAATTGTAAATTGTCGATATGTTTGGAGACCTTTCCAGACCCTAGAGCATGCAATGGACCTATTAGTGCATGTTCTGCCCCTTTCTTGTAGGAGAACCCACACAGTCCAGCTAGCAGATAAGTGGGTATTGCCCTAACAGAAGAACTCAACTACCCCATCAGTGTGCCTTCTCTTACATATGCATACATCATTGTTTCATTGTGCTACAACTGCTTACTCATCCTTTCAGCATGAGCCAGAAGTACTTGTACATACATATTTACCTTTGCTTTTGTAAGCCAATGCCAGGCCTCACCTTACATTGCGACTGCCAGTGATCAAGAGGCAGCACTCATCATTAGGACAGCTGCAACCAGACAATTGATCAGATCTGGTTTAATTGAGATTTACTATACTCTATTTGGATGACTATTTTAGTTACATAGTTACAAGTTGAATTCAGTATTATCCTTGAGATCAGGCACTGTCAGAAGGGATATTGATATGAAGTGTCTCACATTCCCAACAGTTGACAAATAGCCAAATCATGAGTTTTGCTGAGTTTGGTACCCAAATTACTGGATCATGTGACTCAAAAATTTGTGGAGAAATTCAGAAGCTGAATCTTGACTCAGCTGAAGAAGTGACTCATCACAGCTTATGTTATTATGTCAGAACAATCAACTTTGAATCCTGGTCATAATCCTGTTCCCATGCCAGTGCTAGAAGCCAAAATTGATGTGCTTACAGCACAAATATCCCAATTAGTATCAGTATTGGCAGCATCACAGCTAAAACCAGCAGAAATAAAACCAGAGACAGTGAAAGATAAAGATGATGAGATGGAGGAGATGGTGGAGTGGATGTCTCAGGATGATGTGCAGGCAGGGGAGAGATCTGAAAGTGGAAAAGCATGCTTATCTAAATATGCACACCTGCAAATCTTTGATGGTACCATGGAGAATACAAAGTCCTTCATCAGCTCTATAGTATTGTACATCTATGGGAGAAAGCCTGAGTTTTATACAACCAAGTCTAAAATTATATTTGCTTCCTCATACATTCAGGGGGGGGATGCACAGTTCTGGAGAAATGAAGCTATTAATCAAATTGCCACAGGATATAAACCATTTGCGCCCTTCATGAAATTTCTGGAGAGACTGGAGGCACAGTTTGGAGACCCTAATCCAAAGGCAATGGCTAATGCTAAATGAAAAACCATGTGCCAAGGTTCTCTGATGGCAGACAAATTTATTTTGCAGTTCAAGGCAGAAGCTTCACAGACAGATATGGGAGAAGCTGCATTAATAGAATTTTTGAAAGCAAGATTAAATCCCTCTTTATTCAAGTCTATCTATCAACTACCTTCTATGCCAGAGAGGTTGGACGAGTGGTACAATTAAGCAATGCACCTTGATCAGCAATATCAACAGGAACAGGCAGAGTCAAAATTGATGTATGGAAATACCAGATTTGGGAAGTCCTCAGGAGGAAAGTCCAAGAAAGGAAAGATGCCTCAGGTACAAACTCCGAGGGCATAGCCACTGGCCATGGCAGTGACACCTATTGTTATGGAGTCAGCAGCATCAGCAGATGCAATGGGTGTTGATCAATCAGGGAGATGAGCCCCACTTAAATGTTTTAACTATGGGCAATTAGAGCATATTGCTAAGAATTGTAGGCAGAAAAGGAAGATTAGGGAAGCAACAATTGAGGAAGTGAAGTTGGAGGAAGATAAGTGGAAGAATTTTGTGGAAGAGTCCCAGTGAAGATTTCCCCATTGATGACCCAGAATCATTATAATGTATTAGTATCCAAGAAAACCCAGAGTGAACCCAAAAGAGAAACTGAGGAGTATGACTATCATCACTTATGCAATAAAGAAAAATGCCCAACCTTATTTCTGAAAACCCCTAAATTCTTTATTTGCTCTGTGCAAATAGAACCCAAAATCACCTTGACAGTAGGATTGAAGACAGTGGACATGCATGCAGCAATTGATGTGGAGGCATTGCTCAACAGTGGTGCTACTGGATTATTCATTAATCAATTCTTAATTACTGGAAATGGTATTAGCATGTGTAAACTGCCACAACCTATAATGGTAGACAATATTGACAGCACAATTAATTGTGGAGGAACTATTAAAGAGGAGGTGAGGTGACAATGATACCAAAGTATCAGGATCATCAGAAATAAACCATATTTGAGGTGTGCGACCTTGGGAAACCAATCTAATAATTGGATGACCATGGTTACATAAATATAATCCAGAAATTGATGGGAAAATGGAGAAGGTACACATGACACAATGTCTTAAGGAATGTAATGTATATGGGAGGAAGGTAAAAAAGGAGAAAAAGGAAAGAAAAGAGAAAGAGCATCCAAGGAAGTATTCTGTTACAATGGAGGAAGTGGAAGATGAGGACATGCCAAATAGGGAAGTTTCAATCATGATCAATAAAAAAGAACAGAAGCAAACCTTTAGGAAAATTCATGGAGGATAGTTGTGGGTACCAAAAGCATATCATAAATATCTGTTGGTCTTTCAAAAGAAGGAATCTGAGCGAATGCCAGTGCAAAAGCCATGGGATCATGCAAACCAGATGAAGCCAGGATTTATGCTGAAAAAGTCAAAAGTCTATCCATTATCTCCAATGGAACAAGAAGAAGTGGATGCATTCCTTAATGAACAATTGCACAAGGGATACATATGACCTTCAAAATTACAGCAGACATCACCAATATTCTTTGTACCAAAAAAAGATCAGAAGAAGAGGATGTGTACAGATTATATGTATTTGAATGAGTGGACAGTGAAGAATTTGTACCCTTTGCTGTGGATCTCAGAAATAATTTACAAGGTGGGAAAGGCCAAGGTCTTTACAAAATTGGATTTACACTGTGGGTACAATAATGTACAAATAAAGAAAGGAGATGAGTGGAAGGCTGCATTTGCCACACATCAAGGATCCTTTGAGCCACTTGTCATGTTTTTTGGGATGACCAATGGTCTCCTGACTTTCCAAAATATGATGAATGACATTTTCAAGGACATAATAGACAAAGGCATGGTAATAATATTCATTGATGACATTCTGGTATTTACAGAGGATGAAGAAAACCATGAAGCGATAGTGCAGGAGGTACTATGAAGATTGGCAGAGAATGATTTATTTGTAAAACTGGAGAAATGTGTGTTTGGAGCAAGGAGGATTGAGTTCTTGGGATTAATGATTGATCCTGATGGAATCAAGATGGATCTTATCAAGGTACAGGCAATTGTTGATTGGCCCATGCCCACCCATATCAAGGAGGTTCAAGCCTTCTTGGGACTTGCAAATTATTATTGTCACTTTGTCCATAATTTTTTCAAAATTGCCACATCCTTACACAACCTTACACAAAAGGGAGTAGTGTGGAGATGGGAAGAACAACAGCAGACAGCATTTGAAGAGTTGAAGAGGAAGTTTGTGGAAGAACCCATATTAGCCCCAGTAGATTTCATGTGTCCCTTACGAGTGGAATCAGATGCATCCAACTTTGCTACTGGAGCAGTATTATCAATGCTATATGAAGATGACAAATGGCATCCTTGTGCATATTTGTCCCAAGGGTTGAATGATGTGGAAAGAAATTATGATGTGCATGACAAAGAGATGTTGGGAATAATACGAGCGTTGGAAACATGGAGACATCATTTGGAGGGATGTATGCACCAGATCATCAAAATCTGCAGTACTTCATGTCCGCTAAAAAGCTTAACCATTGGCAAGCGCATTGGGCATTATTCCTATCATGTTTTAATCTTTATCTAGTCCACAAAGTGGGAAGCTTGATGAGGAAAGCAGATGCATTATCCAGATGTACCGATCACAAAAGGGGGGTGGAGGAGGACAATAAAATATTACCCTACTCAAATCTGAATACTTTTGCATTTGTGTTATGCATCAAGGGCATCTATTGTTGGATAGCTCAGAAATGGAAATGTTGTCTAAAATTAGACAATGTTCAGAGATGGATGATGAAGTAGTGGAAGCTGTGAAAGCTCTGAAGGGGAAGAAGAAAGGTAATATTAAAGGAGATGAATGGGTTGAGGAACAAGGGTTAGTGTTGTTCAGAGGAAAAGTATATGTACCAAAAGATCAAGATTTATGAAGGGAGATCATCTGGTTACATCAGCTTGGTGCTCCTCTATCTAAATCAGGTATCACAATTACATGGATTGCCTGATACAATTATCTCTGATTGCGGATCACAATTTGCTTCTGCACTTATGCAAGAGTTAAACAACATATTGGAAATTTAAACCAAGTTATCTATGGCATATCACCCACAAACTGATGGGCAGACAGAGAGAATGAATTAAAAGTTGGAGCAGTACCTATGCATGTTTGTCAACTTCTGACAAACTGACTGGCCTGAATGGTTGGTAATTGCCAAATTTTCTCACAATAATAAAATCCATTTGGCTATTCGCATGTCACCCTTCTTTGCTAATTATGGGTATCATCCCCAAATGGAAATAGAACCTTGAAGGGAAATCAAGGTACAGTCAGTAGAGAACTTTGTATCTAAGATGCAGAAGGTACAGGAGGAAGCAGAGGTGGCATTGATGAAACCACATGATGATATGATGTGACACATGGATCGTACTTGAGCCATTGCTCCAGAGTACAAAGTTGGTGACTTGGTATGGCTAAGTACCAAGGATCTAAATATTCCATGACCTTCAAGAAGACTTATGGTGATGTGTTCAGTTGGTACTTGGTGAAGAGTCTCAACAGAAGGGGTGAACACTAAACCTACAGCTGCAGGCATGCTCAGTGTGAGGGAGTTCACTTAGAAAGCCTCGGATTGTCCTTCAAGGTGCAAAGACTATGAAGAGGCTAGTATGATGGTTTGCAATGTGCACACTAAGTTGTGTACACAAAAAGGAAGGTATACACAATGGCAAAAAAGTGTGCAATGCAAAGGGGCAAAAATGCGCAGTGCAGAAAAATATGCAACAATGAGGGAGGTGAAAGTGGGAGGTTTGGTGGCACAAGGACAGCACTGGAGTGTGCTGAAAGGTGAATGCATGGACTAGGGACACAAGCAGGATGTGAGTGCTACTGGTGGGAAAATGGGCAAACAGTGTGCAAAATTCAGCTATATATGAGGGGTGCAAATAATGCACAAACATGGCTATACAAAGGGTGCACTGCAAAAGTGCACAAATGAAGATGAAGGATGCAAACAAAGGGATGAAATGCAGCAATACAATGAGGGGCACAAATAATACACAAATGTGGCTATATGAAGGATGCACTACAAAGGTGCATGGACAGGACAATGGCAGACTATGTGTGATGCTGAACGAGCTATGAACTATGTGGGGAGAAAGATCCTCTGGATTCTCTATGTACGTTGGTACTATGTACAAAGAGAGTATAGAATCTGGGGGTGGGTTAAGGTATGTCGCTTCAATGATATCAAGAGGGATTAGAGGCTGCGCGCCTGTAACAATGAAGTATGGTGAAACACCAAGGCGCTTCTGCAATGTGATACACTCTGCCCAAAAGACTGAGTACAGTGCACTGAACCATTTTGACTCTACTCCATCTGTGGCTTTGATCAGTGCTTGATGCACATCGAAATGTGTGCGCTCAACAATTCCATTAGCACGTGAGTTATAGCCAGATATGCAGAAGTGATTGATATGGTAGCGCTTACTGAGATCGGCTAGCACTTTTATGAATGGCTTGCCGTTATCAGTGACTATCTCATACAATGCACCCCATCTGCAGATGAGGTCTTGGAACATCCAATCGCCAAGTGTGCTCGTGTTTTCTTTAGGAAGCCCGTGGAATTCTGGCCAAGTCGCAAGCGAGCAATGCCCTTGGACGATATAGCGCCACCCTGCTGATACTGGTAAGTGCATCATATCAATATAAACTTTACTGAAGAGAGGCGCAGGCATTGCAATGACTGGCAGTATTAGAACCTTCTGCATTTGCTGGATCTGGCAAATATGACAAGTGCGCACAAACCAAACGATGTCGTCCATAATGTGTCACCACCAAAAGTGCTCGAGCAATGCGGAGTGCATCGCATAAAAGCGCTTGTGTCCAATGTTGTTGTGGATGGTGCGCAATATCGGTAAGCATCTAGACTGCCAAATAACAAGCTGGTGAGCACCATGTGCATTGCACTTCCATAAGCGCATCTTGTCTTTAAAAAAGGCGCTCGTGTAGCACACGAGCACGCTGTACTCGGAATCTGTGAAGTCGCTAGGGCGCATTAGGGTATCCATCCAAATCCACACCAAATCTAACTTCTCATCCTCTGCATCTGCGGTTGCGCTCCTCGGGACTTGGCTATAGTCGTCGTCGTAAATAAGTGCACTATTGTGCACATTTTGTGCGTTTGCGCTTGGCTCTGGCTGTGTTAGCGCGAGTGCTTGTGCATCAAAGGACTGGGAAATGGGATGTATCGCATGCATAAAGCCATGTAGCACATCGATCCAATCCTCAAACCCTTCATCTTCTTCTCCTTCTAAGTCCTCTGGCTGCTTCGGCTGACGCGAAAGCCCATCTGGACCATGCACCACTCCCCTAACATGCACAAGCATAAAGTGGAATGTAAGGATTGAGATGATCCACCGGTTAATGCTAGCGGATGGTTGGATATCGGGGTTTTGTAGCATCCCCTTGATATAGCGTGCATCAGTCTCGACAATTAAGTTGTGCACACCTATAATATAAAGGCGCATGGTAAAGCCCATAGATCTCTAGCTTTGGTTGTAAAAAGCACACTTCTCTGTCGTTGAGCATAATCGAGCCGAACCGGTTGTAATTGCGCACTTTTGCATTTGCACACTTTTGCTGGCAAAGGTAAAAGCTGACCGCTATCTGGGAAGTGTCGACCGCAAGGATAACGGGGAGTTCTGAGGAATAATCGATCAGTTGTAGTGCAAGACACTCTAGTACTGCTTGCTTGATGTTGTTTTGTGCCGCTATCTGCTCTGGGCCCCATGCAAATGGAGCATCCTTGCATGTAAGCCTTGTGAGCATATTAATGTGGTGTGCATAATTGCAGATATAAATGTGCATTAAACTGACTGTTCCCAAGAATGCGCGCACTTCTGACAGCATGTGGCATGCACCCCAATTGCGGATAATGTCTACCTTGTCGTGTTCAGGTTTTCTACCTTCTGGTGTGCAATAATGGCCAAGAATGATGAAGTTCTCAGTGCACAATGTGGATTTCGTCCCAGAGAAAGTGCTGCCGCTATATTTCATGCACTGCACAATGCAGTTCATGTTCTGGAAGTGCTCCCACACAAAGTGCCTTATCCCAGGGTTCACAGTGAGCGCTTCGCATGAGCCATCCAGTAAAATGTAGCACTTTGAAGGCCCCTTGACTGGAACATCATCGATATAAGGAACGGTGTAATCTGGAATCTCTGGAATGTCATAAGGTTGTACGACAATTCTTTGATTAAGTGCTCATCATATCCCACATATAGATCAAGGATGGCGGTGCATGCGTGCCCCACAAACTGCTCTGTGAGGTGCTCAGGTGTAGGGGTGATGCCAGAGTGTTTAATGGTAACATGATTAAGTGGCTCGAGGCTATGTATGATGTGCAGCGCTTTCCCATCTTTCTTCAGTGTGCAGAACCAACGTGATCTATATGCCGAATTTGAGTGCTCATAAATGCCTGAGTCTATCTTCTTCTGGATAATAGTGCAAACTTCATCGTATATGCCTGGTGGAATGGGGATGTTGTGCTCTATCCAAGGGGTGTGCAGAATAACCGGGATTTCTACTGGGAGGAAGAACACAGTCTTGAAGCTGCCGCGCTCCTCATTGCTCCATGCAAAGGCTTCATTCTGCAAAGACATCAAGTGGTGTAAAACCTTCATCTTCTCTGGTAATAAAAAATTGGTGTGGCGCTTTTGGAGTGCTTGCATGCACTCTTCAGTGTAGCACCCAGTCAGGGCAAATGGTGGTGGATTTGGTAAAAGTGCAGGAAGTGCCGCTAGTGGATCACCTATAATGTTGCGCTCGATGCGGAATTCATTTGGGACAGGCGCAATAACTAGTTTGACTTTTCTAGCAACTGGTTTATACTTCTTCTTGGTTACTACGCCCTTTTGCAGTGTGCATGCCGCTAAATCGATAAAGGTTGTGTGCGCATGTGCGCTTTTCGGACAGTGCATAAGGACTAAATCATCGCACTGGAAGTCAAAATTGCGGATGGCTTTTGAGTGCACTTTCTTGAAACGAGTGCTGCTTTGCACCTTTCTGCATAGACACAGGAATGGATGCACGCTAAGTCTTCTGGATGCTTTTGCATTGTGCACGCACACCACGCGATCAAGTCTGTAGTGGAGAGTATAGAGTCTGGGGGTGGGTTAAGGTATGTCGCTTCAATGATATTGAGAGGGATTAAAGGCTGTGTGCCTGTAACAATGAAGAATCGATAAAGGTTGTGTGCACATGTGCACTTTTCGGAAACACGGCTGGAATAAGCGCCACAGGGTCAATCGAATTTAAGAGCGCCTGCGCATGACTGGTGGTACACTGGGATAGGCAGAGTTGAGAAATAATAGAGGTTGAAGGAACAGAAGTGGAAAATGGAATAAGCGCAAATGTGGAAACGTCACAAGATTGGGTATCAGAGTCGAATGTTATGATAGTGGTGGCTTCTCCTTGGTCTGTGATCAATTCCTCAAAGCCTGGCAAAAATTTCTTTGTGGGTTATGCTGAATAGCAAAGTGCAGCATTGCTGGAGCTGGTAAGAAGTGGTGCAGCTTCCCCCTAGGCTTTGTTGGAATGGTAGAGATGGTGCCTGTGTTTGGATCACAGATCATAATCATTTGCACTTCATCCACAAAGTTGCGCATGATGGAGTGCATTAACACATTGAAGGGGCACCCTAACAGAATATCATAAGCAGGTGAATGGATAACATGATCTTGCACATAGACAATGATATCCCCAATGCACACAGAAATGTTGCGCGCAAGCCCAAGTGACTCATCTACCTCTCCATTGGCTGATTGCATGTATAAGCAAATGCACAGGTCATACTGAAGCCCAAGACAATGGCAGACTGCTTTTGACATTGCGATAATTTGCGAACCCAGATCTAAGATAGCCTCGAAGTATTCTTGGTTGTCGATCAATAAATGAATGGAATGAAGTGCATGCGACTCTTTTGCAACCTTCAAAATGTCCAGGTTTTCAATTTCGCCTGGCTGGAGATGGGTAAGGTACTGTTCAAATGGATCCTGCAAAACAATAGGAAGCAGCGCTGCAATTGCCATGCTAACTGGAGGTGTTGCATTAAGTGCTTTATTTTCTGCAAAAGGTGCGCACGCTTCACAGTGCACAAATGGCATAACGCTCGCAAGGTTGGTAGCTACCACTTCTGCGCCAGTAGCTGCAATGCACTTTGGGGTAACTTGTTCTCTATGGTGCTGTCTGAGATTGGGCAAAAGGGATAGGAGCTCTTCATGTGACACTGTAATGGAGGGCGCCTTCATGGCATGCACATATACATCATCAACAATCTGTGGGTTCTGGATGGGAACGACAGTGCGATATGATGGCTCTTTGCCTTTGGAAGTGTTAGCTGGTATGTCTGGTTTATCTGCTGCTGCGGGCACAAAACGCGCTTCATGAATGTTGGAATAGGGATGTATAGGCATCTCGTCAGGTGCTTCAGTTGTGCTCGCAGTGGGTTGCAAAGCTGGTGACTCGATACTGTCGGCGGGTGCAATGTCTGTGGTTGTAGAATGTGTGCTCTCTTGATTGGATGTATTGCGCAGTGCACACCACAGAATTTCAATGCCATCGAAGACATGCCTCTTCTGAAGCGCCATCAACTCCCTCTTGAGCACATCAATGTGCTCTTCCTTCGTGAGTGGCACATTTGGTGTGCTTTGCATATAATCTGCTGCAGGTGCTGAAGCGGCAACGTACGTCGACTGTAAAGGTGCTGCTGGAGCTGGACAAGGCACTATATTGTAGATGAGCTGCAAATTGGTATTAGATGAAAGTCGACCAGTGGCTATCTGCCCTGGGTTGCGCTTATGCCATTCCTCGATGCGCTCAACCAAGAAGTTGCCTGGAATAGAATGCGCCACCTGGGAGTACAATGTGCCCTTCTGCATTTTGCCTACACTTTCCTTTGCTAATAAGGCGCTCAATTAAAGCGCACTCAGGGATATAATGCCCTGTCTGACTGCAACCATTGCATTTGTCATTGTTTGAGCGAGGCATGCCATTTCCGCCATCCCTGCATGGTGCGCTCAACATGGTAACTATTGTCTGTGTCATGCACTCGAATAAGACTGAGATGTCTTCTGCTTTGACTGCGGGTGCGCTAGGTTGTGGCTGGGAAATGGGTGCGCTGGGTGCTGAGTAGGGTGCATACATATCGGGGTTTTGTGCTGTGAGCCCAGTAAGTGGCTGGAAATAGTGCGCTGGGCCTTCAAAGATAAAGTCGATCATGTCACATATTGCATCTAATAAGTATGGCACATTTGCAGGCTGATTCGGTGATGTGTTCAGTTGGTACTCAGTGCAGAGTCTCAATGGAAGGGGTGAAGACTTAACCTACAACTGCAGGCGTGCTCGGGGTGAGGGGGGAGTTCACTTAGAGGGCCTCGGATCATCCTTCTGGGCATGCAGACTATGAAGAGGCTGTAACAGTGGTTTTTAATGTGCGCACTAGTCATGTACGCTCAAGGGAAGATATGCACAATAGCAGCAAAGTGTGCAATGCAAAGGGGCAAAAATGCACAGTGCGGAAAAATGTGCAATGGGAGCGCAAAAGTGCGCAACAATGGGGAAGATGAAAGCAGGAGGTGTAGTGAGACAAAGACAGCACTGAGATGTGCTGGGGAGGTGACCCAAAGGTTGGAGGCGCAAATGGGATGAAAGCACAAGGGGCGGTGATGTGTTCAGTTGGTACTCGGTGCAGAGTCTCAATGGAAGGGGTGAACACTTAACCTACAACTGCAGGCATGCTCGGGGTGAGGGGGGAGTTCGCTTAGAGGGCCTTAAATCGTCCTTCAGGGTGCAAAGACTATGGGGAGGCTGGTACAGCAGTTTTCAATGTGTGCACTAGTTGTGTACGCTAAAGGGGAGATATGCGCAGTGGCAGGAAAGTATGCAATGCAAAGGGGCAAAAACCCGCAGTGTGGAAAAACATGCAACGGGAGTGCAAAAGTGCGCAACGATGAGGGTGATGAAGACGAGAGGTGTAGTGGGATGGAGACAACACTGGGGTGTGCTGTGAAGGTGGTGCATAGGTTGGGGACACAAACGGGGTGGAAGTGCAAGGGGCAGAAAAAGGTGCAAATGGTGTGCAAAATGCAGCTATACAAATAAGTGTGCAAATGGTGCACAAATGTGGCTATACAAAGGGTGCACTGTATGAGTGCTAGAATGAGGATGAAGGATGCAATGCAGGGATAAAATGCAACAATATGATGAGGGGATGCAAACAATACACAAACGCAGCTATATGAAGCGTGCACTCCAAAGGCGCATGGACTGGACGCTGGTGCACAGATTATGTGCGACGCTGACTGAGCTATAAAATATGAGGGGGGGAAAGATTCTCTGAATTCTCTATCTGTCTGCCTATGTACAAATGGCTTATGTGATAAAAACAGTAAAGTAAAGTGTAAAAATAGAAAGCACCATGCGCTACCCACAAGTGTATCCATTCACCCATCTAAACCCGACCACACTATGCCACTGCCTCAGCCAATAAGATTTGCGCACCTATAGCCCAAAACCCAACTGTTCCAGTGTGATGCACTATTTTTGGTGCGCTCTAGGTCTCGTGCGCTGATACGGCTCCCTATCGCCCTGTGCGCATACTACGGCATTTTTTGCGATTGTGTGCACCTCCTAGATGGCTTCCGCACACTTTGCGTAGCGCGCTTTTGTGCGCCTTTGTGCGCTTTTGTGCGCCTTTGCGCGCCTTTGACCGTTTAGGTGCACCTTTGTGCGCCTTTTGCATTTCTACTGTGCCTTTGTTTCCCCATAGCTGCCAATCATTGTGCACCCTAAATGCACCTCATCGTGCTTCAAGCCGCCTCCATGCGCCCCCCCCCATGCTCCTTATCTGCCTTCTACATTTATTGCGCGCTCGATGCGCCTTTGCGCACTCCTTTTACACTTTACCTGCAACTCACATTCCCTGCTGCGTACTCTTTGCACAATCTCTATCACACACAACAATCCACTGCACTGGTGCACTGCGCATTGCAGCTCCCATCTTACTGGCACATTTACTTGATGCATACCACGATTCCGGCATGAGCGAACTGCGCATTCTTACATAACTGGGCCGCTTTGCGCCTATTTGGCATTGGACTGTGCGCACTTGGGCGCTTTCACGTAACCCAGGCGCTTTGGCAGTATTTGGTCTCGCACAGCATCCCCTTTTAGTTCTTCCACATTTCCAATCGGCATCGCCTTATCTGGTAACTGGCACAGGTCGATCACGCCATTATTACTAAGGTGCAGCACGCGACATATAACACCTAAGCGGATTAATTGGGAAGAGCGCACGAGACTTAGCGCGCACCAATAATAGCGCATCGCACCGGAACAGTTGGATATTGAGCTATAGGTGCGCAAATCTTATTGGCTGAAGCAGCGGCATAGTGCGGTCAGGTTTAGATGGGCGAATGGACGCGCTTGTGGGTAGCGCATGGCGCTTCCTATTTTTATACTTTATTTCACCATTTTATCACATAAGCCATTTGTACATAGTAGCGGACAGATAGAGAATCCAGGATCTTTCCCTCCCCCCCTCATAGTTATTAGCTCAGTCAGCATCGCACATAGTCTGTGCACCAGCGTCCAGTCCATGCACCTTCGTGGTGCACCCTTCGTATAGCCGTGTTTGCATTATCGTTTGCGTCCCCTCCTTGTATTGTTGCATTTCTTCCCTTGCGTTGCATCCTTCATCCTTGTCTGTGCACTATCATAGTGCGCCCTTCATATAGCCGTGTTTGCGCACCATTTGCACACCCTTTTGCATAGCCATGTTTTGCGCACCGCCTGCGCCTTTTTCCGCTTCTTGCGCTTTCACTCAGTTTGCACCCCCAAACTGTGCACCACCTTCACAGTACATTCCAGTGTCGTCTTTGTCCTGTTACACCTCCCGCCTTCATCATCCTCATTGTTGCGCACTTTTGCGCTCTTGTTGCGCATTTTTCCGCACTGCGTGTTTTTGCCTCTTTGCGTTGTGCACTTTTCCGCCACTGTGCATATCTCCCCTTTCGTGTACACTACTAGTGCGCACACTGAAAATCGCTGTACCAGTCTCTCTATAGTCTCCGTGCCCTGAAGGACGATCCGAGGCCATCTAAGCGAACTCCCCCCTCACCCCGAGCACGCCTGCAGTTGTAGGTTAAGTGTTCACCCCTTCTGTTGAGACTCTGCACTGAGTACCAACCGAACTCATCATTTTCTGGAGCCCACCGCGAGGGGTTTCTGTTTATCAGACCATATTTTAGACCTCCATCGGCTCGCCCTTCGCTTCAACATTAACCACCTTCACACTCTCCATTCCGAGCTGCTAGCAACTGCGCTCCAGCTTGGGGAAATACCAGTATTTGAATCACTCTTCCTAAACAACACACATCACTCGTCCGCGCTGTCTTTACCTCCACCTTCACCTGAATCATCCCTACCTACCCTAACTCCGTCCGCATTACCGCATTTTTCCCCACCTCCGAATTTCGCTGCGCTTTTACCAGATCGTAACTCTACACACCTTATTCCACCTACCATGGCTACCATGCACATGCCATCTGCATCTAACCAAAATGCGCCGCGCTTTGACCCTGCAAAACCGCGCGAACTCCAGAAGTACTTTGAGGAGCTTGCGCAACTCCTCCATGATTGTAACATTACTGACGAGACCGATAAGAAGTTCCACACAGTGCGCTATTTGGACAGCGACACTGCAGACACTTGGAAACTGCTACCAGAGTATAGCGTGACGCACAACTATGGTGCATTCAAAGACGCTGTCCTAAAGCTTTATCCTGGCTCTAGGGATGGCAGTAAATGGAGTATTAGTGACCTGGACAAGCTTATTGGTGAGACCGCACGCATTGGCCTCATAACTGCAGAAGAAATCGCGCGCTATTATCGCGCATTTTTCAACATTAGCGAATACTTAGTTGTGCAAGGCATATTGGCGCGCTACGACCAAAGCCGCATGTTCATTAGGGTGTTTCGACCAGACCAGCTAGAGCGCATTTTGAGCCGCCTTGCGATTGCGGTACCGAATCAGCCTGCAAATGTGCCATACTCATTAAATGCAATACGCGATGCGATCGACTTTATCTTTGAAGGCCCAGCGCGCTATTTCCAGCCACTTACTGGGCTCACAGCGCAAAACCCCGATATGTATGCGCCCTACTCAGCACCCAGCGCACCCATTTCCCAGCCACAACCTAGCGCACCCGCAGTCAAAGCAGAAGACATTTCAGTCTTATTCGAGCGCATGACACAGACGATAGTTACTGCATTGAGCGCATCACGCAGAGATGGCGGAAATGGTGCGCCTCGCTCGAACAACGACAGGTGCAATGGTTGCGGTCAGACAGGGCACTATATCCCTGAGTGCGCTTCAATTGAACGCCTTATTAGCGAAGGAAAGTGTAGGCGAAATGCGGAAGGGCGCATCGTACTCCCAGGTGGTGCATTCATGCCGCGTTCTATTCCAGGCAATTTCCTAGGCGAGTGCATCAAGGAATGGCATAAGCGCAACCCAGGGCAGATTGCCACGGGTCGACTTCCATCTAATACCAATTCGCAGCTCATCTACAATATAGCGCCTCGTCCAGCTCCAGCTGCATCTCTACAGTCGACGTACGTTGCCGCTTCAGCTCCTGCAGCAGATTATATGCAAAGCGCACCAAATGCGCAACTAACGAAGGAAGAGCGCATTGATGCGCTCGAGAGGGAGTTGATGGCGCTTCGCAAGAGGCAAGTCTTCGACGGCGTTGAAATTCTGCGGCGCGCACCGCACAATACATCCAACCAAGAGGGTGTGCATTCTACAACCACAGACATGGCACCCACCAACAGTATTGAGTCCCCAGCTTCGCAATCCGCTGCGAGCGCAACTGATGTGCCCGACGAGACACCCATACATCCCTATTCCAACATTCCTGAGGCGCGTTTTGCGCCCGCAGCGGCAGATAAACCAGGCATACCAGCTAACTCTTCCAAAGGCAAAGAGCCATCATACCGCACTGTCATTCCCATCCAGAACCCGCAGATTGTCGACGACGTATATGCGCGTGCCATGAAGGCGCCCTCTGTTACGGTTTCGCATGAAGAGCTTCTATCCCTTTCGCCTGATCTCAGGCAGCGCCATAGAGAACAAGTCACCCCAAAGCGCATTGCAGCTACCAGTGCGGAAGTGGTAGCTACAAACCTTGTGAGCATTATGCCATTTGCATACTGCGAAGCGCGTGCGCCTTTTGTGGGAGATAAAGTGCTTAATGCGACACCTCCAGCTAGTGCGGCAATTGCAGGGCCGCTTCCTATTGTTTTGCAGGATCCATTTGAACAGTACCTTACCCATCTCCAACCAGGCGAAATTGAAAACCCCGATGTTTTGAAGGTTGCTAAAGAGTCGCATGCGCTTCGCTCCATTGATTTATTGATCGACAACCAAGAGTACTTTGAAGCTATCTTAGATCCGGGTTCACAAATTATCGCAATGTCAGAAGCAGTCTGCCATCATCTTGGGCTTCAGTACGACCCGCGCATTTGTTTATACATGCAATCAGCCAATGGAGAGGTAGATGAGTCACTGGGGCTTGCGCGCAACGTTTCTGCGCGCATTGGGGATATCGTTGTCTATGTGCAAGTTCACGTTATCCATTCGCCTGCTTACAATATTCTGTTAGGGCGCCCCTTCGACGTGTTAATGCGCTCCATCGTGCGCAACTTTGCGGACGAAGCGCAAACAATTACAATCTGCGATCCGAACACTGGCGCCATCTCCACCATTCCAACAAAGCCTAGGGGGAAGCTGCGCCACTTCTTACCAGCTCCAGCAACACCGCACTTTGCTATTCAGCATAACCCGCAAAGAAATTTTTGCAAGGCTTCGAGGAATTGATCTCAGACCAAGGAGAAGCCACCACTATCATAACATTTGACTCTGATACCCAATCTTGTGACATTTCCGCGTTTGCGCTTATTCCATTTTCCGCTTCTGTTCCTTCCACCTCTATTATCTCTCAACTCTACCTATCCCAGTGTACCAACAGTCATGCGCAGGCGCTCTTAAATTTGATCGACCCTGTGGCGCTTATTCCCGCCGCATTTCCGAAAAGCGCACATGCGCGCGCAACTTTTATCGATTTAGCGGTGCGCGCACCGCAAAAGGGCGTAGTGACCAAGAAGAAGTATAAACCGGTTGCTAGAAAAGTCAAGCCAGTTATTGCGCCCGTCCCAAACGAATTCCGCATCGAGTGCAACATTATAGGCAATCCGCTAGCAGCGTTTCCTGTGCTTTTACCAAATCCACCACCATTTACCCCGACCGGGCGCTATACTGAAGAGCGCAAGCAAGCGCTCCAGGAGCGCCACACTGATTTCCTATTACCAGAGGAGATGAAGGTTTTACACCACTTGATGTCTTTGCAGAATGAAGCCTTTGCATGGAGCGATGAGGAGCACGGTAGCTTCAAGACCGCATTCTTTCCCCCAGTAGAAATCCCAGTTATTCCGCACACTCCTTGGATAGAGCGCAACATCCCCATTCCACCAGGCATATACGACGAAGTTTGCGCCATTATCCGGAAGAAAATAGACTCTGGTGTTTATGAGCACTCAAATTTGGCATATAGATCGCGCTGGTTCTGCACACTCAAGAAAGATGGAAAAGCACTGCGCATCGTATATAGCCTCGAACTGCTTAATCGCGTTACCATTAAACACTCCGGCGTCACCCCTACACCTGAGCACCTTGCAGAGCAATTTGCGGGGCGCGCATGCAGCGCCATCCTTGATCTATATGTGGGATATGACGAGCGCTTAATCAAAGAATCGTCGCGCGATCTTACAACATTCCAGACACCATATGGCGCAATGCGCCTCGTTACATTGCCAATGGGTTGGACAAACTCAGTACCAATCTTCCACGATGATGTGTGCTATATTCTGCAGCCAGAGATACCAGATTACACCGTTCCCTATATTGACGATGTTCCAGTCAAGGGGCCTTCGAAGCGCTACATTTTACCGGATGGCTCGTGCGAAGCGCTCACTGCGAACCCTGGTGTAAGGCGCTTTGTGTGGGAGCACTTTCAGAATGTGAACCGCATTGTGCAGCGCATGAAATATAGCGGCGGCACTTTCTCTGGGACGAAATCCACCTTGTGCACTGAAAACTTTGTCATTCTTGGCCATTATTGCACCCCAGAAGGTAGAAAACCTGAACGTGGCAAGATAGATGTTATCCGCAATTGGGGCGCATGCCACATGCTGTCAGAAGTGCGCGCATTCTTGGGAACAGTCGGTTTAATGCGCATTTATATCCGCAATTATGCGCACCGCGTTAACGCGCTCACAAGGCTTACGCGCAAGGACGCTCCATTTGAATGGGGCCCAGAGCAGATAGCGGCACAAAATGACATCAAGCAAGCAGTGCTAGAGTGTCCTGCACTACAACCGATCGATTATTCCTCAGAACTCCCTGTTATCCTTGCAGTCGACTCTTCCCAGATAGCGGTCGGCTTTTACCTTTGCCAGCAAAAGAGCGCAGATGCAAAAACGTGCATTTACAACCGGTTCAGCTCGATTATGCTCAATGACAGAGAAGCATGCTTTTCACAACCGAAGCTAGAGATCTATGGGCTTTACCGCGCGCTGCACAGTTTGCGCCTTTATATTATAGGTGTGCGCAACTTAATTGTGGAGACTGACACGCGCTATATCAAGGGCATGCTACAAAACCCCGATATCCAACCATCCGCTAGCATTAACCGGTGGATTGTCTCAATCCTTACATTCCACTTTACACTCGTGCATGTTAGGGGAGCGGTGCATGGTCCAGATGGGCTTTCGTGTCGGCCGAAGCAGCCAGAGGACTTAGAGGGAGAAGAGGATGAAGAGTTCGAGGACTGGATTGATGCGCTACATGGATTTATGCATGCGATATGTCCCATTTCACAGTCTTTGGATGCGCAAGCTCTTGCACTGACGCAGCCAGAGCCAAACAAAAACGCGCAATAGTGCGCTTATTTATGACGATGACTATAGCCAAGTTCCAAGGAGTGCAACAGCAGATGCAGAGGATGAGAAGTTAGATTTGGTCTGGATTTGGATGGATACCCTAACGCGCCCTAGCGACTTCACAGATTCCGAGTACAGCGCGCTGGTGCACTATGCGAGCGCATTTTTCAAAGACAAGACGCGCCTATGGAAGCGCAATGCGCATGGTGCGCACCAGCTTGTTATTTGGCAGTCTAGACGCTTACCGATATTGCGCGCCATCCATGACAACATTGGACACAAGCGCTTTTACGCGACACGCTCCGCATTGCTCGAGCGCTTTTGGTGGCCGCATGTTATGGACGACATCGTTTGGTTCGTGCGCACTTGTCATATTTGCCAGATCCAGCAAACACAGAAGGTTCTAATACTGCCAGTCGTCGCAATGCCTGCGCCCCTGTTCAGTAAAGTTTATATTGATACAATGCACTTACCAGTATCAGCAGGGCGGCGCTATATCGTCCAAGGGCGTTGCTCACTTGCGACTTGGCCAGAATTCCGCGGGCTCCCTAAAGAAAATGCGAGCGCACTTGGCGATTGGATGTTCCAAGACCTCATCTGCAGATGGGGTGCATTGTGCGAGATAGTCACTGATAATGGCAAGCCATTCATCAAAGCACTAGCCTATCTCAGTAAGCGCTACCATATCAATCATATCCGCATATCTGGCTATAATTCGCGTGCTAATGGAATTGTTGAGCGCGCACATTTTGATGTGCGTCAAGCACTTATCAAAGCAGCAGATGGAGTAGAATCAAAGTGGTTCAGTGCACTGTACTCAGTCTTTTGGGCAGAGCGCATCACAGTTCGGAAGCACCTCGGTGTTTCGCCATACTTCATTGTTACAGGCGCGCAGCCTCTAATCCCTCTCGATATCATTGAAGCGACATACCTTAACCCACCCCCAGATTCTATACTCTCCATGACAGACTTAATCGCGCGGCGCGTGCGCGCATTACAAAAGCGTCCAGCAGACTTAGCGCGCATCCATTCCCGCGTCTATGCAGAAAGGTGCAAGGCGGCGCTCCGTTTCAAGAAAGCGCACTCAAAAACCATCCTCAGCTTCGACTTCCAGCACGGCAACTTAGTCCTTATGCGCAACACGGCAATCGAAAAGAGCCTTAACCGCAAAATGCGCGCACGTTATCTCGGTCCTCTAGTTATAGTGTCGCGCAATCAGGGCGGCGCATACATAGTCTGCGAGCTCAACGGGACAGTATTTGACAGGCCAGTAGCCGCATTCCGCCTATTGCCATACCACGCGCGCAAGTCCATTGCGCTTCCTGACATAGCGCTCGATATCACCACAACGCGGTTAAGAGAGATGGAAGAGTCCATAGTACTGGACACAGAAGACGAAGAAGCAGTTGACGAAGAAGAAGCGCAAGGAGATAGCGCTGAGGAAGAAGAAAGCGCCAATGAGGCACGCAACTAGCGCTCCGTGTGCACCGCTATGGATACTTCACCATTTTATACATACGCTTTGCTTTCTTTCATTTTTTTACATTACCTTTTCCTATTCGCGAAGTCGCATCTGGACACGTTCTGTGATTGCGCAACCCATGGGTTTTACCAGCCATGATGATCTACTGAGCCTTTCCCATTTTTTTAGACTTTGTGATATCGTTTGGGAGGAGGAAAGTGATGGTTGGACAATTTTTCCGCTCCCCTTTGCATTTGCGCATCTTTGCGTGGTGCGCGTTTTTTGTGCGCTTGACACTTCTTGCTCGAACATTGCTTATATTATCTCTTTTCTCTCGCACATATTATTTGGGCTTACAAATTTTGTTTTATGGCACCATGGAAGTGCGCGCACAGGTTGGCGCAAAGTGCACACATTCGCGCGCGTGCGCACACTTCTCTGCTTCAGAGCACACCACGCGTATCACAGGCGCAACAAAGAGATTGATTAACCTACTATCTAAAACTTATACCATTGTGCAGCTATTCAATGGACTCCAGGAACTCCAGGCACTCCGTGGCTGCACCCAGTTTCACCTTTGCGTCCGCCTCCGCTTGCTCCACACTGCGCAACCGGCTCTTAGCGACCTCTAACTTGATGAGCGACCTTTGGACATCTTCTTGAAGGCGATCATGCGTGGCGCCCAAGACTGCAACTAACACGCGGCATTGTGCTAAGTCGAGCGCCTCAACATCTTGACCTTGATAAACCGCATCCCCCGAGGTGTTTCCCGATCTGGTTTGGCGCGAGGATTGCGTGTGCACACTTGCCTGGCGAACGGTAAGGCGGCGCGGCCTTGGGCGCACTTGCGATGGTGGAGGGGGCACGTTTTCGACTTTGCGGCGCTTGGATGTGCGCTCTTTCGAGGGGCTGATGAGCCCCACATCGCTCTCATTGCCCTTGTCAATTTGCGACGCGCCTTTGGAAAGTTTAGCATAGCATGGAAGTAGGATGAGAAAAAGACAGACCAGAGCGCCCAGTAGCCGCTTTCCTGCCTCTAGGGGTTGCGCGCAGCTGTGCGAGGGTGCGCTTCATCCATTCGCACTTTCTCTTACCCTTTGCGCATGGGGCGCACCATTTTCCATTGACAGAGGTGCACCTAGCTGGTTGGCCAATGCAGCGGCAGTTATCACACTAGCGTAGAGAAAGGGAATGGTTTAGTGAGTTTGACGCATATCCAAAGAAACTTACTGGTCCGCTATTAGCGTTAGAGGTGGTGCCAACCCCACTCAGTGGCGGCACTTCGACATATGCGCGTTGCGCGCACCGGGCGTGCACTTGCGCCTTCGTCCGCACTGGCGCTCTCATCGCTATGCTCGTTCTCCCCCTCGCTCGTCACCCCACTCTCCCAAGACTCCCCAGTTCCTTCGCCTACAACCTCAGCATCGGTAGCGGCAGAAAGCGCGCGCAAAGAGCGCACCAGTGCGACACATGCCTTTTCGTCCTCCTGCGCCTCAGCGGTATCTATATCGCTCGCCTCGTCAATGGCTCTGAACTCACCTTCCAGCCGCTCCAAGTTAACATCTGGTGCCTGCAATTCTGCGGTCAAGAGTGTGCGGCGCGCCCTGCGCGCTTCGGTGCACTCCACGTGCGCTTCCAGCCGCTCCGCCAGCTCGTGCGCCCTACGCTCAAATTCCTCAGACCTCTCTTTCTCCTCAATCATCTTACGCATATCGGGCATCAGCTCTTCGCCCCAAGCAAGCCACTCCTCCACCATGATTCCGCTGAATGCGCTACGCGCCTTCGTGAGGAGCGCGTCGAGTTCTGCATCATCTTGGACACAGTCCACATGGCTTTTATACATGTTCTACATGACCTGACCCTTAGCAACCTGCGCCAGTTATAGAAACACAAAAAGCGCACCAGTTTACTACAAAACCCTTCACCCCAAGCTTGCATCGTCGTCTGCTCACTCCCAGCAGCAGGGAGGGTCTCATTGAGGGCCAGGATCGTTTGTCTGAGGGCTAAGGTAAATGCTGAAGCCATCGGATCGGGTAGAGATGGGTTGTGGAAAGAGTTATAGAGGATAGATTGTGGTCAGAGATGGGTAAGGAGAGGATGGCCGCTTATGTGAGCAAAGAAAATTTTGCGCTGACCAATCACATGCTGCCTGAGGACAGTCAGTACTTCAGTTGGGAGGAGATGATACGGCTCCCTATCGCCCTGCGTGCATACTACGGCATTTTTTGCAATTGTGTGCACCTCCTAGATGGCTTCCGCACACTTTGCATAGCGCGCTTTCATGCGCCTTCGCGTGCCTTTGACCGTTTAGGTGCACCTTTGTGCACCTTTTGCATTTCTACTGCGCCTTTGTTTCCCCATAGCCGCCAATCATTGTGCGCCCTAAATGCGCCTCATCGCGCTTCAAGCCGCCTCCATGCGCCCCCCCCACGCTCCTTATCTGCCTTCTACATTTATTGCGCGCTCGATGTGCCTTTGCGCACTCCTTTTACACTTTACCTGCAACTCACATTCCCTGCTGCGCACTCTTTGCACAATCTCTATCACACACAACAATCCACTGCACCGGTGCACTGCACATCACAGCTCCCATCTTACTGGCACATTTACTTGATGCATACCACGATTCCAGCATGAGCGAACTGCGCATTCTTACATAACTGGGCCACTTTGCGCCTATTTGGCATTGGACTGTGCGCACTTGGGCGCTTTCACGTAACCCAGGTGCTTTGGCAGTATTTGGTCTCGCACAGCATCCCCTTTTAGTTCTTCCACATTTCCAATCGGCATCGCCTTATCTGGTAACTGGCACAGGTCGATCACGCCATTATTACTAAGGTGCAGCACGTGACATATAACACCTAAGTGGATTAATTGGGAAGAGCACATGAGACTTAGCACGCACCAATAATAGCGCATCGCACCGGAACAGTTGGATATTGAGCTATAGGTGCGCAAATCTTATTGGCTGAGGCAGCGGCATAGTGCGGTCAGGTTTAGATGGGCGAATGGATGCGCTTGTGGGTAGCGCATGGCGCTTCCTATTTTTATACTTTATTTCACCATTTTATCACATAAGCCATTTGTACATAGTAGCGGACAGATAGAGAATCCAGGATCTTTCCCTCCCCCCCTCATAGTTATTAGCTCAGTCAGCGTCGCACATAGTCTGTGCACCAGCGTCCAGTCCGTGCGCCTTCGTAGTGCGCCCTTCGTATAGCCGTGTTTGCATTATTATTTGCGTCCCCTCCTTGTATTGTTGTGTTTCTTCCCTTGCATTGCGTCCTTCGTCCTTGTCTGTGCACTATCGTAGTGCGCCCTTCATATAGCTGCGTTTGTGCACCGTTTGCACACCCTTTTGCATAGCCGCATTTTGCGCACTGCCTGCGCCTTTTTCTGCTTCTTGCGCTTTCACTCAGTTTGCACCCCCAAACTGTGCACCACCTTCACAGTACATTCCAGTGTCGTCTTTGTCCTGTTACACCTCCCGCCTTCATCATCCTCATTGTTGCGCACTTTTGCGCTCTTGTTGCGCATTTTTCCACACTGCGCGTTTTTGCCTCTTTGCGTTGCGCACTTTTTCGCCACTGCGCATATCTCCCCTTTCGTGTACACTACTAGTGCGCATACTGAAAATCGCTGTACCAGCCTCTCTATAGTCTCCACGCCCTGAAGGACGGTCCGAGGCCATCTAAGCGAACTCCCCCCTCACCCCGAGCATGCCTGCAGTTGTAGGTTAAGTGTTCACCCCTTCTGTTGAGACTCTGCACTGAGTACCAACCGAACTCATCAGCGCTCTTCCCAATTAATCTGCTTCGGTGTTATGTGTCGTGTGCTGCGCCTTAGTAATAATGACATGATTGACCTGTGCCAGACACCAGATAAGGTGATGCCGATTGGAAATGTGGAAGAACTATAAGGAGATGCTTTGAAAGGCCAAATACTGCTGATACGGCTCCCTATCACCCTGTGCACATACTATGGCATTTTTTGTGATTGTGCACACCTCCTAGATGGCTTCCGCACACTTTGCGCAGCATGCCTTTGACCGTTTAGGTGCACCTTTGTGTGCCTTTTGCATTTCTACTGCTCTTTTGGTTCCCCCATAGCTGCCAATCATTGTGCGCCCTAAATGCACCTTGTTGTGCTTCAAACTGCCTCTGGGTGCCCTCCCCACACTCTTTATCTGCCTTCCACATTTATTGCACGCTCCTTTTATGCTTTACCTGCAACTCACATTCTCTGCTGCGCACTCATTGCACAATCCCTATCACACACACAATGATCCACCACACCAGTTGCACTGTGCATCGTGGCTTCCATCTTACTGGCGCATCTACTCGAGGCACACCATGATTCCAACACAAGCAAACTGTGCATTCTCACATAATCAGGGCACTTTGCACCTATTTGGCATTGGACTGTGTGCCTTGGGCGCCTTCACGTAATCCTGGCACTTTGGCAGTATTTGGCCTTTCACAGCATCTCCTTATAGTTCTTCTGCATTTCCAATTGGCATCGCCTTATCTGGTAACCAGCACAGGTCGATCATGCCATTATTACTAAGGTGCAGCATGTGACACATAACACTGCAGCGGATTAATTGGGAAGAGTGCACAAGACCTAGAGTGCACCAAAAATAGTGCATTGCACCAGAACAGTTGGGTAGTGGGCTATAGGTGTGCAAATCTTATTGGCTGAGGCAGCGGCATAGTTGTTAGGGCGACACCCACTAATCTGCTAGCTGGACCATGCAGGTTCTCCTACAAGAAGGTGGCGGGGGGCGCACGCGTGATGGGGGGATTGATGGATTTGATGCGAGGGGTTAAAAATAGAACAGTTGGCTGAAATAGGCCTTTCGCACCACTATTGTGGATGGAATACCTAAGAGAACACGACTGAGGCCTCCTAGTATTTATTTTAGGGTTATATACTATGTTATGCATATTGTAATATGTTATTACGGATGCATGCACACATGTGTGTACATATTGATGCGTGTAAATAAAGAATTTCCACGCTGACAAATAATGTGTATATAGGCATTTTGTAGTGTATTTTGGTGAAATAAAATCAAATCAAATAAAATAAAATAAAATAAAAATAGTATTAGGTAATAGGCATGTTAGGAGACTGTTTCCTAACATTACCCCCCTTTTATGCCTCAACTTCCAGGCGAGAAAATATTGTATCTGTCCCCTCTGTGAAATTTTGGTAAGGCCAAAAATTCATCCCCTCATACACCATTCTAGCAATGCGACATGGAGCATTTGGATTACATTTAAAGAATTGGGCAATTGCCTTGCGTGCTTGCTTACAATTCTCTTCTGGCTCCCATGAATTATTTTTGTCAGTGTAGTTCTTCCACTTGATTAAGAACTCCAATTTGTTTCGTCGAAGATGTGAGTCCAAAACCTCTTCCACAATATATTCTGGAGCACCTTCTACTATTATTGGAGGCTGTGGAGTAGTTTGTTGACCAGGAATAGTGGGTGGGTGGTAAGAGCGTAAACGGGAAATGTTAATCTCAGGATCAATCTTGAATGACTGAGGTGATTTTAACACTACCGCATTGGGTGAAATTATTTCAGAAATCGGATATGGGCCAACTTGCTTCTCCATAAGCTTTCTTGAAGGTTGTGGAATATTCAGATCCTTGGTACTTAGCCATACCAAGTCACCAACTTTATACTCTGGAGCAACAGCTCGAGTACGATCTGCGTGTTGCATCATATCATCACGTGCTTTCATCAATGCTGCCTCTGCTTCCTCCTGCACCTTTCGCATTTTTGACACAAAGTCCTCCACTAATTGTACCTTGACTTCCCTTCGTGGTTCTACTCCCATTCTGGGATGATAACCATAATTAGCAAAGAAGGGTGACATGCGAGTAGCCGAATGGAATTTATTATCGTGAAAAAATTCTGCAATTGCCAACCATTCAGGCCAGTTGGTTTGTCGGTGATTGACAAACATGCGTAGGTACTGCTCCAACTCCTGATTTATTCTCTCTGTCTGCCCATCAGTTTGTGGGTGATATGCCATAGACAATTTGGTTTGAATCCCCAATATGTTATTTAACTCTCGCATAAATGCAGAAGCAAATTGTGATCCACAATCGGAGATAACCATATCAGGTAATCCATGTAACCGCCATACCTGATTTAGATAGAGGCGCACCAAGCCCAATGATGAGGTTTCTGCAGTAGTAGGAATGATATGGACTTCCTTTGTGAAGCGGTCGCATACTACAAATATTGCATCATATCCTTGAGCTTCAGGTAATCCTGTGATAAAGTCCACAGATATATCTCGCCATGGCGCTTTAGGTATAGGGTTCAGCATTAATTTCCCAGCAGGCTTTTCTGGAAATTTCTTTCCCCTCATGCACGTGTCACACCCATCCACATACCCCAACACATACTTTGAAATTCCAGGCCACCAATAATTTCTCATCACCAACTCCAATGTCTTCCACCTTCCTGGATGTCCAGCAGCTGGCATGTTATGATGTAACTGTACGATCTCCCTTCATAAATCTTGATCTTTCAGTACATAGACCTTTCCTCTAAATAACACTAACCCTTGTTCTTCAACCCATTCATCTCCTTTAATATTACTTTTCTTCTCTCCCCTCAAAGCTTTCACAGCTTCCACCACTTCATCATACATCTCTGAACATTGCCTGATTTTAGACAACATTTCCGTCTCTGAGCTATCCACCAATAAATGTCCTTGACACATAGCACAAATACGAAAGTATTCAGGTTTGAGTAGGGTAGCATTTTTATTGTCCTCCTCCACTCCCCTTTTATGATCTGTACGTCTGGATAATGCATCTGCTTTCCTCATCAAGCTTCCCGCTTTGTGGACCAAGTGAAAATTAAAGCACGATAGGAATAATGCCCAACGTGCTTGTCGACGGTTAAGCTTTTTAGCAGACATGAAATACTGCAGATTTTGATGGTCTGTCCAGATCTCGATCTGATGCGTACATCCCTCCAAATAATGTCTCCATGCCTCCAAAGCTCGTATTATTTCCAACATCTCTTTATCATGCACATCATAATTCCTCTCCACATCATTCAACCCTTTAGACAAATATGCACCAGGATGCCATTTGTCATCTTCACATAGCATTGATAATACTGCTCCAGTAGCAAAGTCTGATGCATCTGATTCCACTCGTAAGAGACATGTGAAATCTACTGGGACCAATATTGGCTCTTCCACAAACTTCCTCTTTAACTCCTCAAATGCTGTCTGCTGTTGTTCTCCCCATCTCCACACTACTCCCTTTCACGTAAGGTTGTGTAATGGTGTGGCAATTTTGGAAAAATTATGCACAAAGTGACGATAAAAATTGGCAAGTCCCAAGAAAGCCTGAACTTCCTTGATACGGGTAGGCATGGGCCAATCAACAATTGCCTGTACCTTGATAGGATCCATCTTGATTCCATCAGGACCAATCTTTAATCCCAAGAACTCGATCTCGCTTGCTCCAAATACACACTTCTCCAGTTTAACAAATAAATCATTCTCTGCCAACCTCTTCAACACCTCCTGCACTATCGCCTCATGATTTTCTTCATCCTCTGTGAATATCAAAATGTTGTCAATAAATATTATCACCATGCCTTTGTCTATCACATCCTTGAAAATATTGTTCATCATATTTTGGAAAGTTGGGGGACTATTGGTCATCCCAAAAAACATGACAGTGGCTCAAAGGATCCTCAACGCATGGCAAATGCTGCTTTCCACTCATCTCCTTTCTTTATTCGTACATTGTTGTACCTCCAGCGTAAATCCAATTTTGTAAAGACCTTGGCCTTTCCCACCTTGTCAATTATCTCTGAGATCAATGGCAAAGGGTATGCATTCTTCACTGTCCAATCGTTCAAATACCTATAATCTGTACACATCCTCTTCCTGTGATCTTTTTTTGGTACAAAGAATACTGGTGATGTCTGTGGTGATTTCGAAGGTCGTATGTATCCCTTGCGCAACTGTTCATTAAGGAATGCATCCACTTCTTCTTGTTCCTTTGGAGATAATAGACTTTTGACTTCTTCGGCACAAATCCTGGCTTTATTTCAATAGCATGATCCCATGGCTTTCACACTGGCATCCACTCCGATTCCTTCTTCTGAAAAACTGACAAATATTTATGGTAGGCTTTTGGCACCCACTCCTCCACTGGCTTCTCCACTTTCTCCACATTTTTATCCCATGACTGTCCTCCATGAATTTTCCTAAAGGTCTGCTTCTGTTCTTCTTTACTTGTCATAATTGGAAGTTCCCCGTTTGGCATATCCTCATCCTCCACTTCCTCCATCGTAACAGAATACTTCCTTGGACGTTCTTTCTCTTTCTTTTCCTTCTTCTCTTTTTTTACTTTTCTCCCATACACATTACATTCTTTAGGACAATGAGTCATGTGTACCTTCCCAGTTTTCCAATCAATTTCCAGATTATGTTTCCGTAACCATGGACATCCAATTATCAGATTGGTTTTCCCAAGGTTGCACACTTCAAATATGGCTCGCTCCTGATGATCCTGATACTTCAATATCATCGTCACTTCCTCCTTAATAGTTCCTCCACGATTGATCATACCATCAATATTGTACACCATTATAGGTTGTGGCAGTTTATGTGTGCAAATACCATTTCCGGTAATTAGGGATCAATTAATAAATAATCCGGTAGCACCACTGTCAAGCAATGCCTCCACATTAATTGCTGCATGCGTGTCCACTGTCTTCAATCCTACTGTCAAGCTGATTTTGGGTTCTATCCGCACTGAGCGAATAAAAAATTTAGGGGTCTTTGGAAATATGGCTGGGCATTTTTCTTTGTCGGATAAATGATGATGGTCATACTCTTCAATTTCTCTTTCGGGTTCACTCTCGGTTTCCTCAGATACTAATACATTATATTGATTCTGGGTCACCAATGGGGAAACCTTCACTGGGACTCTTCCACAAAATTCTTCTGCTTATCTTCCTCTAACTTCACTTCCTCGATTGTTGCTTCCCTAATCTTCCTTTTCTGCCTACAATTTCGAGCCATATGCCCTAATTGCCCACAGTTAAAACATTTAACTGGAGCTCGTCTCTCTACTCGATCAACATCCATCGCATCCATCGATGCTGCTGACTCCTTAACAATAGGTGTCACTGCCATGGCCAGTGGCTGTGCCCTCGGAGTTTGTACCTGAGGTGTCCTTCCTTTCTCGGACTTTCCTCCCAATGACTTTCCAAATCTGGCATTCCCATACATCAATTTCAATTCTGCCTGTTCCTGTCGATATTGCCGATCAAGACGCATTGCCCAATTATACCACTCATCCAACCTCTCCGGCATAGAAGGTAGTCAATAGATAGACTTGAATAATGAGGGATTTAATCCTGCCTTCAAATATTCCACCAATGCTGCTTCTCCCATATCGGTTTGTGATGCTTCTGCTTTAAACTGCAAAATAAATTCGTCTGCAGTCAGAGAACCTTGGCGCATAGTTTTTAATTTTGCATTCGCTGTCGCCTTTGGGTTAGGGTCTCCAAACTGTGCCTCCAACCTCTCCAAAAATTCCCTGAAGCTTGCAAATGGTTTATATCCCATGGCAATTTGATTAATGGCTTCGTTTCTCCAGAACTGTGCTTTCCCTCCCTGGATGTATGAGAGAGCAAACATAATTCTAGACTTGGTCATATGAAATCCAGGCTTTCTCCCATGAATATACAACACTATAGAGCTGATAAAGGATTTTGTGTTCTCCATGGTACCATCAAATATTTGTGGGGGCATGTATTTAGGTAAATGCATTTTTCCACTCTCAGATCTCTCCTCTGCATGCTCATCCTCCTGAGACATCCACTCCACCATCTCCTCCATCTCATCATCTTTATCTTCCACTGTTTCTGCATTTGTTTGTACCTGTTTGGGCTGGGATGCTGCTAATACTGACACTAATTGGGACATTTGTGCTGTTAGAGCATCAATTTTGGCTTCAAGAACAGACATGGGAACAGGATTGTGTCCAGGATTCGAAGCTGCTTGTTCTGACATGATTATGTAATCTGTGATGAGTCACTTCTTCGGCTGTGTAGAGATTTGGCTGTAGAATTTTTTTGCAAACTTTCGAGTCACATGATCCGGCTATTTCGGGTACCAAACATGGCAAAACATGTGATTTCGGCTATTGGGCACTTCGGATCAATAACCCTTCCAACAGTGCCTGATCTCGGGGCTATTACTGAATTTGGCTAGTAACTACCTAAAATAGTCATCCAAATAGAGTAATGTAAATCTTAGCTAAACCAGATCCAATCGGTTGTCTGGTTGCAGCTGTCCTAATGATGAGTGCTGCCTTTCGATCACTGGTGGTCGCAATGTAAGGCGAGGCCTGGCGTCAGCTTATGAAAGCGAAGGTAAATACATATATACAATTAATTCCGGCTCTTGCCGAAATGATGCATAAGCGGATGTGGCATGCTGAGACAAATGACATATGCGCATGAGTAAGAGAAGGCACACTGATAGGGTAGTTGTGTTCTTCTGTTAGGGTGACACCCACTAATCTGCTAGCTGGACCATGCAAGTTCTCCTACAAGAAGGCGGCGGAGGGTGCACGCATGATGGGGGGATTGATGGATTTGATGCGAGGGGTTAAAAATAGAACAGTTGGCTGAAATAGGCCTTTTGCACCACTATTGTGGATGGAATACCTAAGAGAACACAACTAAGGCCTCCTAGTATTTATTTTAGGGTTATATACTATGTTACACATATTGTAGTATGTTATTACAGACGCGCGCACACATGCGCGTACATGCGCATACATATTGATGTGTGTAAATAAAGAATTCCCACACTGACAAATAATGTGTATATAGGCGTTTTGTAGTGTATTTTGGTGAAATAAAATCAAATAAAATGAAATAAAATAAAATAAAAATAGTATTAGGTAATAGGCATGTTAGGAGACTGTTTCCTAACAATAGTGTGGTTGGGTTTAGATGGGTGAATGGATGCACTTGTGGGTAGCACATGGCACTTTCTATTTTTACACTTTATTTTACCATTTTTATCACATAAGCCATTTGTACATAGTAGGCAGACAGATAGAGAATCCAGAGGATCTTCCCCCCCCTCATAGTTCATAGCTCAGTCAGCATCACACATAGTCTGTGCACCAGCATCCAGTCCATGCACCTTTGTAGTGTGCCCTTCATATAGCCACGTTTGCATATTGTTTGCGTCCCCTCATTGTATTGTTGCATTTCGTCCCTGCGTTGCATCCTTCGTCCTCGTTCATGCACTCATACAGTGCGCCCTTCATATAGCCATGTTTGTGCACCATTTGTGCACTTATTTGCATAGCCACATTTTGCCCACCATTTGTGCCTTTTTCTGCCCCTTGTGCTTTCATCCCATTTGTGTCCCCAACCTACGCACCACCTTCACAGCACATACCAGTGTTGTCTTCATCTCACTACACCTCCCATCTTCATCACCCTCATCATTGCGCACTTTTGTGCTCCTGTTGTGCATTTTTGCCCCTTTGTGTTGCGCACTTTCCCGCCACTGCACATATCTCCCCTTTAGCATACACAACTAGTGCGCACATTGAAAACTGCTGTACCAGCCTCACCATAGTCTCTGCACCCCGAAGGACGATCTGAGGCCCTCTAAGTGAACTCCCCCCTCACCCCAAGCATGCCTGCAGTAGTAGGTTAAGTGTTCACCCCTTCTGTTGAGACTCTGCACCAAGTACCAACTGAACACATCACTGCCAAAGCGCCAGGATTACATGAAAGTACCCAAGTGCACACAGTCCAATGCCAAATAGGTACAAAGTGCCCCAGTTATGTAAGAATGCACAGTTCGCTCATGTTGGAATCGCAGTGTGCCTCAAGTAAATGCACCAGTAAGATGGAAGGCATGATGCACAGCGCAACTGATGCGGTGCATTGTTGTGTGTGTGATAGGGATTGTGCAATGAGTGCACAGTAGAGAATGTGAGTTGCAGGTAAAGCATAAAAGGAGCGCACAAAGGCACATCGAGTGTGCAATAAATGTAAAAGGCAGGTAAGGAGTGGGGGGGGGGGGGGGGGGGGGCACACAGAGGCAGTTTGAAGCACAACAGGGCGCATTTAGGGTGCATGACAGCTGGCAGCTATGGGGAACCAAGAGCACAGTAGAAATGTAAAAGGCACACAAAAGTGCACCTAAGCAGTCAAAGGCATGCAAAAGCACACGGAAGCATGCAAAGGCACATGAAAGTGCACAAAGGTGCACAAAAGCCATCTAGGGGGTGCACACAATCGCAAAAAATGCCGTAGTATGCGCGCAGGGTGATAGGGAGCCGTATCAATGTAAAGGTGCATTGCACATGCAATAACTGTGAACAGCAGATAAGGAGTGTGGGGGGGGCATGCAGAGGCAGTTTGAAGTGTAACAGGGTGCATTTAGGGCACATGACATAAGGCAGCTATGGAGGACCCAAAAGTGCAGTAGAAATGTAAAAGGTGCACAAAAGTGCACCTAAATGGTCAAAGGCACGCAAAAGTGCACAGAAGCACACAAAGGCGCATGAAAGCACACAAAGGCACATGAAAGCACATGAAGGCATGCAAAGTGTGCAGAAGCCATCTAGGGGGTGCACACAATCACAAAAAAATGCCATAGTATGCGTGCAGGGCAATAGGGAGCCATATCAGTGTGCTCCATGCACCTCTACATGCTCCTTTTACGCCTTACCTGCAACTCACATTCTCTGCTGAGCACTTATTGCACAATCCCTATCACACACACAACAATCCACCACACCAGTTGCGCTGTGCATCACGGCTTCCAGCTTACTGGTGCATTTATTCGAGGTGCACCATGATTCCGACACAAGTGAACTGTGCATTCTCACATAATCTGGGCACTTTGCGCCTATCCCAAGCATGCCTGCAGTTGTAGGTTTAGTGTTCACCCCTTCTGTTGAGACTCTGCACTGAGTATTAACTGAACACATTATTTATGGAGCCCACCATGAGGGGTTTCTGTTTATCAGACCTTATTTAGACCTCTATCAGCTCGCCCTTCGCTTCAACATTAACCACCTTTGCACTCTCCATTCCGAGCTGTTAGCAACTGCATTCCAGCTTGGGGAAATACCAGTATTTGAATCACTCTTCCTAAACAACATGCATCACTTGTCTGCGCTGTCTCTACCTCCACCTTCACCTGAATCATCCCTACCTCCCTTAACTCCATCCACATCACCGCATTTTTCCCCACCTTCAAATTTTGCTGTGCTTTTACCAGATCTGGACTCTACACACCTTATTCCACTTACCATGGCTACCATGCACATGCCATCTGCATCTAACCAAAACGTGCCGTGTTTTGACCCTGCAAAACCATGCGAACTCCAGAAGTACTTCAAGGAGCTTGCACAACCTCTCTGCAATTGTAACATCACCGATGAGACTGATAAGAAGTTCCACACTGTGCGCTATTTGGACAGCGACACTGCAGACACTTGGAAACTGCTACCAGAGTATAACGCAATGCACAACTATGGCACATTCAAAGACACTGTCCTAAAGCTTTATCCTGGCTCTAGGAATGGCAGTAAATGGAGTATTAGTGACCTGGACAAGCTTATTAATGAAACTGCACATGTTGGCCTCATAACCGCAGAGGAAATCACATGCTATTATCGTGCATTTTTCAACATTAGTGAATACTTAGTTGCACAAGGCATATTGGTGTGCTATGACCAAAGCTGCATGTTCGTTAGGGTGTTTCGACCAGACCAGCTTGAGTGCATTTTGAGCCACCTTGCAATTGCAGTACCGAATCAGCCTGCAAATGTGCCATACTCATTAGATGCAATACACGATGTGATCAACTTTATCTTTGAAGGCCCAGTGCCCTATTTCCAACCACTTACTGGGCTCACAGTGCAAAACCCTGATATGTATGCACCCTACTCAGCAACAAAGGAAGAGCACATTGATGTGCTCAAGAGGGAGCTGATGGCACTTCAGAAGAGGCATGTCTTCAGTGGCATTGAAATTCTGTGGTGCGCACTGCGCAATACATCCAATCAAGAGAGCACACATTCTACAACCACAGACATTGCACCCGCCGACAGTATTGAGTCACCAGCTTTGCAACCCGCTGCAAGTGCAACTGAAGTGCCTGATGAGACGCCCATACACCCCTATTCTAATATTCCTGAGGCACATTTTGTCCCCACAGCAGCAGATAAACCAGATGCTCCAGTTAACACTTCCAAAGGCAAAGAGCCATCGTATCGCACTGTCATTCCTATTCAGAATCCACAGATTGTCGATGATGTATATGCATGAGCCATGAAGGCGCCCTTTATTACAGTTTTGCATGAAGAGCTCCTTTTGCTTTTGCCTGATCTCAGGCAGCACCATAGAGAACAAGTTACTCCAAAGTGCATTGCAGCTACCAGTGCAGAAGTGGTAGCTACCAACCTTGCGAGTGTTATGCCATTTGCACACTATGAAGCGCACACGCCTTTTGCAGAAAATAAAGTGCTGGATGTGACACCTCCAGTTAGTGTGGCAATTGCAGTGCCTCTTCCTATCATTTAGCAGGATCCATTTAAACAGTACCTCACCCATCTCCAGCCAGGCAAAATTGAAAACGTCGACATTTTGAAGGTTGCAAAAGTGTTGCATGCACTTCGCTCCATTGATTTATTGATCGACAACCAAGAATACTTTGAAGCTATCTCAGATCCAGGTTCACAAATTATTGCAATGTCAGAAGTGGTCTGCCATCATCTTGGACTTCAGTACGACCCATTGATATGGCTCCCTATTGCCTTGCGTGCATACTATGGCATTTTTTGTGATTGTGCACACCTCCTAGATGGCTTCCACACACTTTGCACGCCTTCATGTGCTTTTGTGTGCCTTTGACTGTTTAGGTGTGCTTTTGTGTGCCTTTTGCATTTCTACTGCGCTTTTGGTTCCCCCATAGCTGTCTGCTGTCATGCGCTCTAAATGTGCCCTGTTGCGCTTCAAACCACCTCCGTGTGCCCCCCCTCACACTCATTATCTGCCTTTCACATTTATTGCATACTCAATGCACCTTTGCACGCTCCTTTTATGCTTTACCTGCAGCTTACATTCTCTGCTGTGCACTCATTGCACAATCCCTATCACACACACAATGATCCACCACACCAGTTGCACTGCGCATCGTGGCTTCCATCTTACTGGTGCATCTACTCGAGGCACACCATGATTCCAACATGAGTGAACTGTGCATTCTCACATAATCAGGGCATTTTGCATCTATTTGGCATTGGACTGTGCACACTTGGGCACTTTCATGTAATCCTGGCACTTTGGCAGTATTTGGCCTTTCACAGCATCTCCTTATAGTTCTTCTGCATTTCCAATTGGCATCGCCTTATCTGGTAACTGGCACAGGTCGATCACATCATTATTACTAAGGTGCAGCATGTGACACATAACACCAAAGTGGATTAATTGGGAAGAGTGTGCAAGACCTAGAGCACACCAAAAATAGTGCATCGCACTGGAACAGTTGGGTATTGGGCTATAGGTGCGCAAATCTTATTGGCTGAGGCAGCAGCATAGTGCAGTTGGGTTTAGATGGGTGAATGGGTGCACTTGTGGGTAGCGCATGGCGCTTTCTATTTTTACATTTTATTTTACCATTTTTATCACATAAGCCATTTGTACATAGTAGGCAGATAGATAGAGAATCCAGAGGATCTTTCCCCCCCCAATAGTTCATAGCTCAGTCAGTGTTGCACATAGTCTGTGCACCAGTGTCCAGTCCATGTGCCTTTGTAGTGTGCCCTTCATATAGTTGCATTTGCATATTGTTTGTGTTCCCTCATCATATTGCTGCATTTCGTCCCTGCATTGCATTCTTTGTCCTCATTTGTGCACTCTTGCAGTGCGCCCTTCATATAGCCATGTTTGCACACCATTTGTGCCTTTTTCTGCATAGCCACATTTTGTGCACTGTTTGCACCTTTTTCCACCCATTGCGCTCTTGTCCCATTTGTGTCCCCAACCTGCACACCACCTCCCAGTTTGTCTTCATCCTGCTACACCTCCCACTTTCATCACCCTCATTGTTGCACACTTTTGCGCTCCTGTTGCACATTTTTCCACACTGCGCATTTTTGTCCCTTTGCATTGTGCACTTTCCCGCCACTGCGCATACCTTCCCTGTAGTGTACACAACTAGTGCACACATTGAAAACCATTGTACCAGCCTCTCCATAGTCTCCATGCCCCGAAGGATGATCCAAGGCCCTCTAAGCAAACCCCCCCCTCACCCTGAGCACACCTGCAGTTGTAGGTTAAGTGTTCACCCCTTTCATTGAGACTCTGCACTGAGTACCAACTGAACACATCACCGTGCATTCGTTTATACATGCAATCGGCCAATGGAGAGGTAGATGAATCGCTTGGGCTTGCATGCAACATTTCTATGTGCATTGGAGATATCATTGTCTATGTGCAAGTTCACGTTATCTGTTCACCTGCTTACGATATTCTGTTTGGGTGCCCCTTCAACATGTTAATGTGCTCTGTCATGCGCAACTTGGCAGATGAAGTGCAAACAATTACAATTTGTGATCTGAACACAGGTGCCATCTCCACCATTCCAACAAAGCCTAGGGGGAAGCCATGCCACTTCTGACCAGCTCCAGCAACACCGCACTTTGCTATTCAGCATAACCCACAAAGAAATTTTTGCCAGGCTTTGAGGAATTGATCGCAGACCAAGGAAAAGCTGCAACTATTATAACAATCGACTCTGATACCCAATCTTGTGATGTTTCCGCATTTGCGCTTATTCCATTTTTTGCTTCCATTCCATCGACTTCTATTATCTCTCAACTCTACCTATCCCAGTGTATTAACAGTCATGTGCAGGCACTCTTAAATTCGATTGACCCTGTGGCACTTATTCCAGCCGTGTTCCTGAAAAGTGCACATGCATGCACAACTCTTATCGATTTAGCAGAGCGCACACTGCAAAAGGGCATAGTAACCAAGAAGAAGTATAAACTGGTTGCTAAAAAAGTCAAACCAGTTATTGTGCCTGTCCCAAATGAATTCTGCATCGAGCGCAACATTATAGGTGATCTGCTAGTGGTGCTTCCTGCACTTTTACCAAACCCGCCACCATTTACCCCAACCAGTGATGTGGTCAGTTGGTACTCAGTGCAGAGTCTCAACAGAAGGGGTGAACACTTAACCTACAACTGCAGGCATGCTCGGAGTGAGGGGAGAGTTTGCTTAGAGGGCCTCGGATTGTCCTTTAGGGTGCAGAGACTATAGAGAGGTTGGTATGACAGTTTTCAATGTGCGCACTAGTTGTGTATGCTAAAGGGAAGATATGTGCAGTGATGGGAAAGTATGCAATGCAAAGGGGCAAAAACACGCAGTGCAGAAAAATGCACAATGAAAGTGCAAAAATGTGCAATGATGAGGATAATGAAGGTGGGTGGTACAGTGGGATGAAGACGGCACTGAGATGTGTTGGGAAGGTGATGCAAAGGTTGGGGGCGCAAGCGGGATGAAAGTGCAAGGGGCAGAAAAAGGCACAAATGGTGCACAAAATGCAGCTATGCAAATAAGTGTGCAAACAGTGTGCAAACACAGCTATACAAAGGGCACACTACAATAGTGCACAAACAAGGATGAAGGATGCAATGCAGAGACAAAACGCAACAATATGACAAAGGGATGCAAATGGTATGCAAACATGGCTATATGCAGGGCACACTACAAAGGTGCATGGACTGGACACTGGTGCACAGACTATGTGTGATGCTGACTGAGCTATGAACCATGAGGGGGGGGAAAGATCCTCTGGATTCTCTATCTGTCTGCCTACTATGTACAAATGGCTTATGTGATAAAAACAGTAAAATAAAGTGTAAAAATAGAAAGCATCATGCACTACCCACAAGCACACCCATTCACCCATCTAAACCCAACCACACTATGCCGCTGCCTCAGCCAATAAGATTTGCGCACCTATAGCCCAATATCCAACTGTCCTGGTGCAATGCACTATTTTTGGTGCACTCTAGGTCTTGTGTGCTCTTTCCAATTAATCCACTTTGGTGTTATGTGTTGCATGCTGTGCCTTAGTAATAATGATGTGATCGACCTGTGCCAGTTACCAGATAAGGCAATGCCAATTGGAAATGTGGAAGAACTATAAGGAGATGCTGTGAAAGGCCAAATACCACCAAAGCACCAGGATTACATGAAAGCACCCAAGTGTGCACAGTCCAATGCCAAATAGGTGCAAAGTGCCCCAGTTATGTAAGAATGCACAGTTCGCTCATGTTGGAATCGTGGTGCACCCCAAGTAAATGTGCCAGTAAGATGGAAACCACGATGCACAGTGCAACTGGTGTAGTGGGTTGTTGTGTGTGTGATAGGAATTGTGCAATGAGTGCACAGTAGAGAATGTGAGTTGCAGGTAAAGCATAAAGGGAGTGCACAAAGGTGCATTGAGCGCGCAATAAATGTGAAAGGCAGATAAGGAGTGTGGGAGGGGGGGGGGGTGCACAGAGACAGTTTGAAGCACAACAGGGTGCATTTAGGGTGCATGACAGCTGGCAGCTATGGGGAACCAAAAGCACAGTAGAAATGTAAAAGGCACACAAAAGTGCACCTAAGTGGTCAAAGGCATGCGAAAGTGCACGGAAGCATGCAAAGGCACACAAAAGTGCACAAAGGCATGCAAAAGCGTGCTGTGCAAAGTGTGCGGTGATGCGGCTCCCTATCGCCCTGCGTGCATACTACGGCATTTTTTGCGATTGTGTGCACCTCCTAGATGGCTTCCACACACTTTGCGCAGTGCGCCTTAGTGTGCTTTCGTGCGCCTTAGTGCGCTTTCGTGTGCCTTAGTGCGCTTTCATGCACCTTTGCGCGCTTCCATGCACTTTTGCGTGCCTTTGACCGTTTAGGTGCGCCTTTGTGCGCCTTTTGCATTTCTACTGCGCTTTTGTTTCCCCATAGCCGCCAATCATTGTGCACCCTAAATGCGCCTCATTGCGCTTCAAGCCGCCTCCATGCGCCCCCCCCCACGCTCCTTATCTGCCTTCTACATTTATTGCGCGCTCGATGCGCCTTTGCGCACTCCTTTTACACTTTACCTGCAACTCACATTCCCTGCTGCGCACTCTTTGCACAATCTCTATCACACACAACAATCCACTGCATCGGTGCACTGCACATCGCAGCTCCCATCTTACTGGCACATTTACTTGAGGCATACCACGATTCCGGCACGAGTGAACTGCGCATTCTTACATAACTGGGCCGCTTTGCACCTATTTGGCATTGGACTGTGCGCACTTGGGCGCTTTCACATAACCCAGGCGCTTTGGCAGTATTTGGTCTCACACAGCATCCCCTTTTAGTTCTTCCACATTTCCAATTGGCATCGCCTTATCTGGTAACCGGCACAGGTCGATCACGCCATTATTACTAAGGTGCAGCACGTGACATATAACACCAAAGTGGATTAATTGGGAAGAGCGCACGAGACTTAGCGTGCACCAATAATAGCGCATCACACCGGAACAGTTGGATATTGAGCTATAGGTGCACAAATCTTATTGGCTGAGGCAGCGGCATAGTGCAGTCAGGTTTAGATGGGCGGATGGATGTGCTTGTGGGTAGCGCATGGCGCTTCCTATTTTATACTTTATTTCACCATTTTATCACATAAGCCATTTGTACATAGTAGCAGACAGATAGAGAAACCAGGATCTTTCCCCCCCCCCTCATAGTTCATAGCTCAGTCAGCGTCGCACATAGTCTGTGCACCAGCGTCCAGTCCGTGCGCCTTCATAGTGCGCCCTTCGTATAGCCGTGTTTGCATTATCGTTTGTGTCCCCTCATCGTATTGTTGCGTTTCGTCCCTTGCGTTGCGTCCTTCATCCTTGTCTGTGCACTATCATAGTGCGCCCTTCGTATAGCCGTGTTTGCGCACCATTTGCACACCCTTTTGCATAGCCATGTTTTGCGCACCGCCTGCGCCTTTTTCCGCTCCTTGCGCTTTCACTCTGTTTGCACCCCCAAACTGTGCACGACCTTCACAGTACATTCCAGTGTCGTCTTTGTCCTGTTACACCTCCCGCCTTCATCATCCTCATCGTTGCGCACTTTTGCGCTCTCGTTGCGCGTTTTTCCGCACTGCGCGTTTTTGCCTCTTTGCATTGCGCACTTTTCCGCCACCACACATATCTCCCCTTTCGTGTACACTACTAGTGTGCACACTGAAAATCGCTGTACCAGCCTCTCCATAGTCTCCGCACCCTGAAGGACGATCCGAGGCCCTCTAAGCGAACTCCCCCCTCACCCCGAGCACGCCTGCAGTTGTAGGTTAAGTGTTCACCCCTTCTGTTGAGACTCTGCACTGAGTACCAACTGAACTCATCAGCGGAAGCCATCTAGGAGGTGCGCACAATCGCAAAAAATGCCATAGTATGCACACAGGGTGATAGGGAGCTGTATCACTGGGCACTATACTGAAGAGTGCATGCAAGCACTCCAAAAGTGCCACACTGATTTCTTATTACCAGAGGAGATGAAGGTTTTACACCACCTAATGTCTTTGCAGAATGAAGCTTTTGCATGGAGCAATGAGGAGTGCAGCAGCTTCAAGACCACATTCTTTCCCCCAGTAGAAATCCCAGTTATTCCACACACTCCTTGGATAGAGTGCAACATCCCCATTTTACCAGGTATATATGAAGAAGTTTGCACTATTATTTGGAAAAAGATAGACTCAGGCATTTACGAGTGCTCAAATTCGCCATATAGATCATGCTGGTTCTGCATGCTCAAGAAAGACGGAAGAGCGCTGTGCATCGTACATAGCCTCAAACTGCTTAATCGTGTTACCATTAAACACTCTGGCATCACCCCTACACCTGAGCACCTCACAGAACAATTTGCAGGGCATGCATGCAGCGCTATCCTTGATCTATATGTGGGATATGACGAGCACTTAATCAAAGAATCATTGCATGACCTTACAACATTCCAGATGCCTTATGGCACAATGCACCTCGTTACATTGCCAATGGGTTGGACAAACTCAGTACTGATCTTCCATGATGATGTGTGCTATATTCTGCAGCCAGAGATTCCAGATTACACTGTTCTCTATATCAATGACATTCCAGTCAAGGGGCCTTCGAAGTGCTACATTTTACCGGACGGCTCATGCGAAGCACTCACTGCGAACCCTGGCATAAGGTGCTTTGTGTGGGAGCACTTCCAGAGCATGAACCACATTGTGCAGCACATGAAATATAGTGGTGGCACTTTCTCTGGAATGAAATCCACATTGTGCACTGAGAACTTTGTTATTCTTGGCCATTACTGCATGCCAGAAGGTAGAAAACCCGAATGCAACAAGGTAGATGTTATCCGCAATTGGGACACATGCCACACACTGTCAGAAGTGCGCGCATTCTTGGGAACAGTTGGTTTAATGCACATTTATATCTGCAATTATGTGCACTGGGTTAACGTGCTTACAAGGCTTACGTGCAAGGATGCTCCATTCGAATGGGGCCCAGAGCAGATAGCAGTGCAAGACAACATCAAGCAAGCAGTACTAGATTGCCCTGTGCTACACCCAATCGATTATTCCTCAGAACTCCCTGTTATCCTTGCGGTAGACACTTCCCAGATAGCAGTCAGCTTTTACCTTTGCCAGCAAAAGAGCACAAGTGCAAAAATGCACATTTACAATCAGATCGACTCAATTACTCTCAATGACAGAGAAGTGCACTTTTCACAACTGAAGCTAGAGATCTATGGGCTTTACTGCATGCTGCACAGTTTGCACCTTTATATTATAGGTGTGCGCAACTTAATTGTTGAGACTGATGCACGCTATATCAAGGGCATGCTACAAAACCCTGATATCCAACCATCTGCCAGCATTAACTGGTGGATCATCTCAATCCTTACATTCCACTTTACGCTCGTGCATGTTAGGGAAGCAGTGCACAGTCCAGATGGGCTTTTACATTGGCCGAAGCAGCCAGAGGACTTAGAAGGAGAAGAAGATGAAGAGTTTTGAGGATTGGATTGATGCACTACATGACTTTATGCATGTGATATGCCCCATTTCACAGTCCTTTAATGTGCAAGCACTTGCACTAATGCAGCCAGAGCCAAGCACAAATGTGCAAAATGTGCAAACTGCATGCAATAGTGCACTTATTTATGATGATGACTATAGCCAAGTTCCAAGGAGTGCAACAGCAGATGCAGAGGATGAGAAGTTAGATTTGGTGTGGATTTGGATGGATACCCTAATGCACCCTAATAACCTCACAGATTCCAAGTACAGCGCGCTCATGTGCTATGCGAGTGCCTTTTTCAAAGACAAGATGTGCTTATGGAAGCACAATGCACATGGCACTCACCAGCTTGTTATTTGGGAGTCTAGATGCTTACCAATATTGCGCACCACCCATGACAACATTGGACACAAGTGCTTTTACATGATGTGCTCTGCATTACTTGAGCACTTTTGGTGGCCGCATGTTATGGACAACATCATTTGGTTCATGCACACTTGTCATATTTGCCAGATCCAGCAAACACAGAAGGTTCTAATACTGCCAGTCATCGCAATGCCTGCGCCTCTCTTCAGTAAAGTTTATATTAATATGATGCACTTACCAGTATCAGCAGGATGGTGCTATATCGTCCAAGGGCGTTGCTTGCTTGCGACTTGGCCAGAATTCTGTGGACTTCCTAAAGAAAATGCGAGTGCACTTGGCGATTAAATGTTCCAAGACCTCATCTGCAGATGGGGCACGTTGCACAAGATAGTCACTGATAATGGCAAGCCATTCATCAAAGCGCTAGCCTATCTCAGTAAGCACTACCATATCAATCACATCTGCATATCTGGCTATAATTCGCATGCTAATGGAATTGTTGAGTGTGCACATTTCGACATGCATCAGGCACTTATCAAAGCCACAGATGGAGTAGAGTCAAAATTGTTCAGTGCGCTGTACTCAGTCTTTTGGGCAAAGCGCATCACAGTTCAGAAGCACCTTGGCATCTCGCCATACCTCATTGTTACAGGTGTGCAGCCTCTAATCCCCCTCGATATCATTAAAGCAACATACCTTAACCCACTCCCAGATTCTATACTCTCCACTACATACTTGATCATGTGGGGTGCATGCGCATTAAAAAAGTGTCCAGAAGACTTAGCGCACATTCATTCCCACATCTATGCAGAAAGGTGCAAAGTGGCACTCCGTTTGGAGAAGGCGCACTCAAAAACCATCTGCAATTTTGACTTCCAGCATGGCAATTTAGTCCTTATGCACAACACAGCAATCGAGAAGAGCCTTAACTGCAAAATGTGTGCACATTATCTCAGTCCTCTAGTTATAGTGTCGTGCAATCAAGGCAGCACATATATTGTTTGTGAACTCAATGGGACGGCATTTGACAGGCCAGTAGCCACGTTTTGCCTACTGCCGTACCATGCATGCAAGTCCATTGTACTTCCTGACATAGTGCTCGATATCACTACAAAGCAGTTGAGAGAGATGGAAGAGTCCATAGTAGTGGACACAGAAGATGAAGAAGCAGTTGATGAAGAAGAGGCACAAGGAGATAGCGCTGAGGATGAAGAAAGCACCAATGAGGCATGCAACTAGCACTCCGCATGCACCGCTATGGATATTTCACCTTTTTATATGTACGCTTTGCTTTCTTTCATTTTTTTTATGTTACCTTTTTCCTATTCACGAAGTTGCATCTGGATGCATTTGGTGATTGTGCAACTCATGGGTTTTACTGGCCATGATGATCTACTGAGCCTTTCCCATTTTTTTTAGACTTTGTCATATGGCGTGCGCTTCCTTTTATCTCTTACTCTTTTATTGTTTAAACATGGTCAATATCTCAGTTGGGAGAAGGAAAGTGATGGTTGGATGATTGTTCCGCACTCCTTTGCATTTGCACATTTTTTGTGCGCTTGACATTTCTTGCTTGAACATTGCCTATCTTATCTCTTTTCCCTCATGTATATTATTTGGACTTACAAATTTTGTTTTATGGCACCATGGAAGCGCGCGCACACATTGCATGCTTCAGAGCACATCATGCATTTACCACAGGTGCAACAAGGGACTCACTTATTGAACTATCTATTGCTTTACATGGGCAAGTGGCTACTTGACTGACTCCGGGAACTCCAAGCACTCTGTGGCCACATCCAATTTTACCTTCATGTCCACCTCTGCTTGCTCTGTGCTGCACAACCGGCTCTTGGCAACTTCCAACTTGAAGAGCAACCTTTGGACATCCTCTTTAAGGTGATCATGCGTGGTGCCCAAGACAGCAACCACTGAGTGGCATTATGCTTTATGCTAAGTCGAGCACCTCGACATCTTGGCCTTGATAGACTGCATCCCCCAAGCTGTTTCCCAACCTGGTTTGGCGCAAGGATTGAGTGTGCGCACTTGCCTGTCGAATGGTAAGGTGGTGCAGGCACAGCCTTGGGCACACTTGCGATGGTGCAGGGGGTGCGTTCTCAACTTTGTGGTGCTTCGACATGCACTTTTTTGAGGGCTTGATGAGCCCCGCATCACTCTCATCACCCTTGTTGATTTGCAATGTGCCTTTGGCATAGTTAGCAAAGTGTGGGAGGAGGATGAGGAAAAGACATACCAGGGCACCCAGCAGCCGCTTTCCTGCCTCTAGAAGTGGTGCACAGCTGTGCAAGAGTGCACTTTGTCCACTTGCACTTTTGCTTCCCCTTTGTGCATGGAGCACACCACTTTCCATTAACAGAAATTCACCTAGCAGGCTGGCCCATGTGGCGGCAGTTATCACACTAGAGTAGGAGGGAAAGCCATTTAGTGAGTCTGAAGCATATCAAAAGAAACTTACTGGTCCGCTATTAGCATCGGATGTAGCACCAATGCCACTCAGTGGTGGTACTTCAACATACGTGTGCTGCCACGTTGCATGCACTTGCGCCTTCATCCACACTAGTGCTCTCATTGCTTGGCTCACTCTCCCCTTCGCTCATCACCCCACTCTCCCAAGACTCTCCAGTTCCTTCACCTACTACCTCGATATCGGTTGCTTCAGAAAGCATGTGATGTGCGCCTTTTCGTCCTCCTGCACTTTGGCAGTATCTATATCACTTGCTTCATCAATCACCCTGAACTCACCTTTCAGATGCTCTAAGTTGACCTTGGGCACCTGCAATTCAGCCGTCAAGAGTGCACACTTCCAGCCACCCTGCCAGTTCGTGCACCCTATGCTCAAATTCTTTGGACTGCTCCTTCTCCTCGATCATCTTACACATATTGGGCATCAGCTCCTCACCCCAAGTAAGCCACTCTTCGACTAGGATCCCACTGAATGTGCTGTGCACCATTGCAAGGAGTGCATCAAGTTCTGTGTCATCCTTAATAGTGTCCACTCAGCTTTTATACATGTTCTACATGCCCCCATCCTTAGCAACCTATGCCGGTTATATAAACACAAAAAGCGCACCAGTTTACTGCAAAACCCCTCACCCCAAGCTTGCATAGTCGTCTGCTCGCTCCCAGCAGCAGGGAGGGTCTCATTGAGGGCCAGGATCATTTGCCTGAGGGCTAAGGTGAATGCTGAGGCCATTGGATCGTGTAGAGATGGGTTGTGGAAAGAGTTGTAGAGGATAGATGGTGGTCAGAGATAGATAAGGAGAGGATGGCCACTTATGTGAGCAAAGGAAATTTTGTGCTGACCAATCGCATGCTGCCTGAGGACAGTCAGTACTTCAGTTGGGAGGAGATGATATGGCTCCCTATCGCCCTGCATGCATACTACAGCATTTTTTGTGATTGTGCACACCTCCTAGATGACTTCCACACACTTTGCACAGCATGCTTTTGCATGCCTTCATGTGCTTTTGTGTGCCTTTGACTGTTTAGGTGTGCTTTTGTGCACCTTTTACATTTCTACTGTGCTTTTGGATCCCCCATAGCTGCCTGCTGTCGTGCACTCTAAATGCACCCTGTTACACTTCAAACTGCCTCCGTGTGCCCCCCCCACACTCCTTATCTGCCTTTCACAGTTATTGCATGCTCAATGCATCTCTATGCGCTCCTTTTACACCTTACCTGCAACTCACATTCTCTGCTGCACACTCATTGCACAATCCCTATCACACACACAACAATCCACCACACCAGTTGTGCTGTGCATTGTGGCTTCCAGCTTACTGGCACATTTATTTGAGGTGCACTGCAATTCCAACACAAGCAAACTGCACATTCTCACATAATCTGGGTGCTTTGCACCTATTTGGCATTGGACTGTGCACACTTGGGCGCTTTCATGTAATCCTGGCACTTTGGCACTATTTGGCCTTGCACAGCATCTCTTTATAGTTCTCCTGCATTTTCAATTGGCATTGCCTTATCTGGTAACTGGCACAGGTTGATCACGTCATTATTACTAAGGTGCAGCATGCTAATAAGTCCACTATGCATTATAAGGTCTGGAAATGGATCCCACTTGTATTGACACATTACGACATGCACTCTGAATCACTATGAAGGCCATGAAATTGATGTCGAATCTATTTCGCACTATTTCAGACAACTTTGAAATACTTTGAATGACTTTAAACAATTTCGCGACACTTTGAATGACTTTGCAGCATCTCAAACAATATCGGCCACCATACAGTTGTCTTAAAACACTTTCGATACACGATGCTCAACTGGAGTGAGCTATTTAGTTGCATATTGAGCACTACCAGACATGAGGAGAGAGTACAAAAGCCTTAGAATGCAATAAGTGTGGTTTTTATATTTCATTGATATATTGAAGCACAAGATAAGTACTTTTACTATATGGGAACACTATATGTTTCATCATTTATCATTTTTCATTTGTTTCATGATCTACAAGTCCTCATTGTTTGATATATTTGCCTCATGTTTTACACATGTTCTTATTTCCTTTTTAGTACTATCTCTTCATTTTGTATATAGACTTGTATTAGTTAGTTAGAACAGAAAAATATAGCAATGGGGAACAGCACAAGTTACCCTCACACTTTCGTCTGACTTAAGAGCCATTCTCTTAAGTCTTAGCTTGCATCATATCTCTAAGTTCTGTGAAATATCATGAACTTCTTCAAAACTATTGTATTTGCTCTTCGTTTTATTGCCCATCACCTATCGCCATTCAACAAACACTTCACATTCATTATACTTGCTCCTCGATGATGTGTTCAGTTGGTACTCAGTGCAGAGTCTCAACGGAAGGGGTGAACACTTAACCTACAACTGCAGGCATGCTCGGGGTGAAGGGGGAGTTCACTTAGAGGGCCTCGGATCGTCCTTCAGGGTGCAAAGACCATGGGGAGGCTGGTATGGTGGTTTTCAATGTGTGCACTAGTTGTGTATGCTAAAGGGGAGGTATGTGCAGTGGTGGGAAAGTGCACAATGCAAAGGGGCAAAAACGTGCAGTGCAGAAAAATGTGCAATGGGAGCACAAAAGTGTGCAACAATGAGGGTGATGAAGACGGGAGGTGTAGTGGGATGAAGACAACACTGGGATGTGCTGTGAAGGTGGTGCGTAGCTTGGGGACACAAATGGGGTGGAAGCGCTGATATGGCTCCCTATCACCCTGCGCGCATACTACGGCATTTTTTGCGATTGTGTGCACCTCCTAGATGGCTTCCGCACACTTTACGTAGCGCGCTTTTGCACGTCTTCATGCGCTTTCATGCGCTTTTGCGCACCTTTGACCATTTAGGTGCGCCTTTGTGCGCCTTTTGCATTTCTACTGCGCTTTTGTTTCCCCATAGCCGCCAATCATTGTCCCCCCTAAATGCGCCTCGTTGCGCTTCAAGCCGCCTCCGTGCGCCCCCCCCACGCTCCTTATCTGCCTTCTACATTTATTGCGCGCTCGATGCGCCTTTGCGCACTCCTTTTACACTTTACCTGCAACTCACATTCCCTGCTGCACACTCTTTGCACAATCTCTATCACACACAACAATCCACTGCACCGGTGCACTGCGCATCGCAGCTCCCATCTTACTGGCACATTTACTTGAGGCATACCACGATTCTGGCATGAGCGAACTGCGCATTCTTACATAACTGGGCCGCTTTGCGCCTATTTGGCATTGGACTGTGCGCACTTGGGCGCTTTCATGTAATCCAGGTGCTTTGGCAGTATTTGGCCTCACACAGCATTTCCTTTTAGTGTTCTTCCACATTTCCAATCGGCATCACCTTATCTGGTAACCGGCACAGGTCGATCACACCATTATTACTAAGGCGCAGCACGTGACATATAACACCAAAGCGGATTAATTGGGAAGAGCGCACGAGACTTAGCATGCACCAATAATAGCGCATCGCACCGGAACAGTTGGATATTGAGCTATAGGTGCACAAATCTTATTGGCTGAGGCAGCAGCATAGTGCGGTCAGGTTTAGATGGGTGAATAGACGCGCTTGTGAGTAGCGCATGGCGCTTCCTATTTTTATACTTTATTTCACCATTTTATCACATAAGCCATTTGTACATAGTAGCGGACAGATAGAGAATCCAGAGGATCTTTCCCTCCCCCTCATAGTTCATAGCTCAGTCAGCGTCGCACATAGTCTGTGCACCAGCATCCAGTCCATGCGCCTTCGTAGTGCGCCCTTTGTATAGCCGTGTTTGCATTATCGTTTGCGTCCCCTCATCGTATTGTTGCGTTTTGTCCCTTGCATTGCGTCCTTCATCCTTGTCTGTGCACTATCATAGTGCGCCCTTCGTATAGCCGCATTTGTGCACCGTTTGCGCACCCTTTTGCATAGCCGCATTTTGCGCACCACCTGCGCCTTTTTCCACTCCTTGCGCTTTCACTCTGTTTGCACCCCCAAACTGTGCACCACCTTCACAGTACATCCCAGTGTCGTCTTTGTCCTGTTACACCTCCCGCCTTCATCATCCTCATCGTTGCGCACTTTTGCGCTCTCGTTGCGCATTTTTCCGCACTGTGCGTTTTTGCCTCTTTGCGTTGTGCACTTTTCCGCCACTGCGCATATCTCCCCTTTCGTGTACACTACTAGTGTGCACACTGAAAATCGCTGTACCAGCCTCTCTATAGTTTCCGCGCCCTGAAGGACGATCCGAGGCCATCTAAGCGAACTCCCCCCTCACCCCGAGCACGCCTGCAGTTGTAGGTTAAGTGTTCACCCCTTCTGTTGAGACTCTGCACTGAGTACCAACTGAACCCATCAGCGCAAAGGGTGGAAAAAGGTGCAAATGGTGCACAAAATGTGGCTATGCAAATAAGTGCACAAATGGTGTGCAAATGTGGCTATATGAAGGGTGCACTGTATGAGTGCTCGAACAAGGACAAAGGATGCAATGCAGAGATGAAATGCAACAATACAATGAGGGGATGCAAACAATATGCAAATGCAGCTATATGAAGGGTGCACTACAAAGGTGCACAGACTGGATGCTGGTGCACAGACTATATGCAACGCTGACTGAGCTATGAACTATGAGGGGGGGAAAGATCCTCTGGATTCTCTATCTGTCTGCCTGCTATGTACAAATGGCTTATGTGATAAAAACGGTAAAATAAAGTGTAAAAATAGAAAGTGCCATGTGCTACCCACAAGTGCATCTATTTGTCCATCTAAACCTGACCGCACTATGCCGCTGCCTCAGCCAATAAGATTTGTGCACCTATAGCCCACTACCCAACTGTCCCGGTGCGATGTGCTATTTTTGGTGCACTCTAGGTCTCGTGCGCTCTTCCCAATTAATCTGCTTTGGTGTTATGTGTTGCAGATAGGTCCACTATGCACTTTAAAGTCTGGAAAAGTATTCCTACTTGTATCGACACATTACGACACATGCTCCGAACCACTACAAATGCCACTAAATCAACTTCAAATTATTTTCAAACTATTTCGCATGATTTCACACTATGTCAGACAACTTTGAACTACTTTGAACTATTTCGCGACATTTCGCAACACTTCGAATGACTTCACAGCACTTCGAACAATATCAGCTGCTGTATAGTTGTCTTGAAACACTTTTGATACATGCTGCACATCTGGAACAAGCTATTCCATCGCATATCGAGCACTACCGGACATGAGGAGAGAGTACAAGAGAGTTAGAATGCGATAAGTGCATTTTTGTATTTCATTGAAGTACTTTTACCATATGGGAACACTATACATTTCATCATTTATCATTTATCATTTGTTTCATGATTTACAAGTCCTCATTGTTTGATATATTTGCCTCATGTTTTACACATGTTCTTATTTCCTTTTTAGTACTATCTCTTCATTTTGTATATAGACTTGTATTAGTTAGTTAGAAAAAACCATAAATAGATGAACAGGGAACACCACAAGTTACCCTCACACTTATCGTCTGACTTAAGAGCCGTTCTCTTGGGCCTTAATTCGCATCATATCTCTAAGTTCTGTGAAATATTGCGAACGTCTTCAAAACTATTGTATTCGCCCCACATTTTATCGCCCATTGCTTATCATTATTCGACAAACACATCACATTCACTAAACTCGTTCCTCGATATACATTGAACCTCTTCGAACTTATTCGAACTATTTTGCACTTCTTCAAACTTATTCGAACTATTTTGCATGCCTTCGAACCTTTTTTGAACTCTTTCGGACATATTCATATGCTTATAAAAACTATTTGCACCATCCCTTATTATTTTGCGTCGCTAAACACATTGTTTTGGTCTCAGCAGTGATATTTAGTACCACCTCACACCCTTCCTCTGACTCGTGTTATACCATCCGAAGCCATTAGTAGGTTTTGTTTGGGTTTCCAGGTTGAGTATCATCATCACGTGCTGCACCTTAGTAATAATGGCATGATCGACCTGTGCCAGTTACCAGATAAAGCGATGCCGATTGGAAATGTGGAAGAACTATAAGGAGATGCTGTGAAAGGTCAAATACTGCCAAAGCACCAGGATTATGTGAAGGCACCCAAGGTGCACAGTCCAATGCCAAATAGATGCAAAGCACCCCGATTATGTGAGAATGCGCAGTTTGCTCATGTCGGAATTGCGGTGTGCTTCGAATAAATGCACCAGTAAGATGGGAGCCACGATGCGCAGTGCACCGGTGTGGTGGATTGTTGTGTGTGTGATAGGGATTGTGCAATGAGTGTGCAGCAGGGAATGTGAGTTGCAGGTAAAGCATAAAAGGAGCATGCAATCAATGTGGAAGGCAGATAAGCAGTGTGGGGGGGGCCGTGCGGAGGCGGTTTGAAGTGCAACAAGGCACATTTAGGGCGCATGGCGATTGGCAGCTATGGGGGAACCAACAGCGCAGTAGAAATGCAAAAGGCACACAAAGGTGCACTAAACAGTCAAAGGCATGCAAAAGCACATGGAAGCATGCAAAGGCGCATGAAAGTGCATGAAGGCATGCAAAAGCACACTGCACAAAGTGTGTGGAAGCCATCTAGGAGGTGCACACAATTGCAAAAAATGCTGTAGTATGCACGCAGGGTGATAGGGAGCCATATCAATGTCGAGGCACTCGACTTAGTGCAATGCTGCTTGGTGGTTGCAGTCTTGGGTGCCACGCATGATTGCCTTAAAGAAGACGTCCAAAAGTCACTTGTCAAGCTAGAAGTCGCCAAGAGCCAGTTGCACAGTGCAGAGCAAGTGGAGGCTGATGCAAAGGCGAAACTGGATGCAGCCACAGAGTGCTTGGAGTTCCTGGAGTCCATTGAGTAGCCGCTTGCCTGTATAAGTTTTAGATAGTGTGTCAATCCATCTCTCTGTTGCGCCTGCGATATGTGTGATGCACTCTGAAGCGGTGCAATGCGCAAGCACATGCAAATGTGCGCACTTTGCACCAACCTGTGCACACACTTCCATGGTGCCGTAAAACGAAATTTGTAAGTCCAAATAATATATGTGAGGGAAAAGAGATAAGATAAGCAACATTCGAGCAAGAAATGTCAAGTGCACAAAAAATGCGCACCAGCACACAAATGCACAAATGCAAAGGAGTGCGAAAAAATCATCCAGCCATCACTTTCCTCCTCCCAACTGAGATATTGACCATGTCCAAATGATAAAAGAGTAAGAGGTAAAATGAAGTGCATGCCATATGACAAAGTCCAAAAAATGGGAAAGGCTCAGTAGATCATCATGGCCAGTAAAACCCATGAGTTGCACAATCACCAAATGCATCCAGATGCAACTTTGTGAATAGGAAAAGATAACATTAAAAAATGAAAGAAAGCAAAGCATACGTATAAAAAGGTGAAGTATCCATAGCGGTGCATGTGGAGTGCTAGTTGCATGCCTCATCGGCACTTTCTTCATCCTCAGTGCTATCTCCTTGCGCTTCTTCTTTGTCAATGCTTCTTCATCTTCTGTGTCCACTACTATGGACTTTTCCATCTCCCTCAACCGCATTGTAGTGATATCAAGCACTATGTCAGGAAGCACAATGGACTTGCGCACGTGGTATGGCAGTAGGTGGAATGCAGCTACTGGCCTGTTGAATACTGTCCCATTGAGCTCGCAAATGATATATGCACTGCCTCGATTGCGTGACACTATAGCTAGAGGACCGAGATAACGCGCGCTGATATGGCTCCCTATCGCCCTGCGCGCATACTACGGCATTTTTCATGACTGTGCGCACCGCTTGGACATCTTCTACTCCCTTTGCACAGTGCGCTTTCATGCGCCCAAGTGCGCTCCCATGCGCTCCAGTGCGCCTTTTGTGCGCTTCCATGCGCATTTGTGCATTTCTGCGCGCCTTTTGCATTTCTACTGCGCTTTTGTTTCCCCATAGCCGCCAATCATTGTGCGCCCTAAATGCGCCTCGTTGTGCTTCAAGCCGCCTCCGTGTGCCCCCCCCATGCTCCTTATCTGCCTTCTACATTTATTGTGCGCTCGATGCACCTTTGCGCACTCCTTTTACACTTTACCTGCAACTCACATTCCCTGCTGCGCACTCTTTGCACAATCTCTATCACACACAACAATCCCCCGCACCGGTGCACTGCGCATCGCAGCTCCCATCTTACTGGCGCATTTACTTGAGGCACACCATGATTCCGGCACGAGCGAACTGCGCATTCTTACATAACTGGGCTGCTTTGCGCCTATTCGGCATTGGACTGTGCGCACTTGGGCGCTTTCACATAATCCAGGCGCTTTGGCAGTATTTGGCCTCGCACAGCATCTCCTTTTAGTTCTTCCACATTTCCAATTGGCATCGCCTTATCTGGTAACCGGCACAGGTCAATCACGCCATTATTACTAAGGTGCAGCATGTGACATATAACACCAAAGCGGATTAATTGGGAAGAGCGCACGAGACTTAGCATGCACCAATAATAGCACATTGCACCGGAACAGTTGGATATTGAGCTATAGGTGCGCAAATCTTATTGGCTGAGGCAGCGGCATAGTGCGGTCAGGTTTAGATGGGTGAATGGGTGCGCTTGTGGGTAGCGCATGGCACTTCCTATTTTTATACTTTATTTCACCATTTTATCACATAAGCCATTTGTACATAGTAGCGGACAGATAGAGAATCCAGAGGATCTTTCCCCCCCCCCCTCATAGTTCATAGCTCAGTCAGCATCGCACATAGTCTGTGCACCAGCGTCCAGTCCATGCGCCTTCGTAGTGCACCCTTCGTATAGCCGTGTTTGCGTTATCATTTGCGTCCCCTCATCGTATTGTTGCATTTCGTCCCTTGCGTTGCGTCCTTCATCCTTGTCTGTGCACTATCGTAGTGCGCCCTTCGTATAGCCGCATTTGCACACCATTTGCGCACCTTTTTGCATAGCCGCATTTTGCGCACCACCTGCACCTTTTTCCGCTCCTTGCGCTTTCACTCTGTTTGCACCCCCAAACTGTGCACCACCTTCACAGTACATTCCAGTGTCGTCTTTGTCCTGTTACACCTCCCGCCTTCATCATCCTCATCGTTGCGCACTTTTGCACTCTCGTTGCGCGTTTTTGCCTCTTTGTGTTGCGCACTTTTCTGCCACTGCGCATATCTCCCCTTTCGTGTACACTACTAGTGTGCACACTGAAAATCGCTGTACCAGCCTCTCTATAGTCTCCACGCCCTGAAGGATGATCCGAGGCCATCTAAGCGAACTCCCCCCTCACCCCGAGCACGCCTGCAGTTGTAGGTTAAGTGTTCACCCCTTCTGTTGAGACTCTGCACTGAGTACCAACTGAACTCATCAGTGCGCATTTTGTGGTTAAGGCTCTTCTCGATCGCTGTGTTGCGCATAAGGACTAAATTGCTGCGCTGGAAGTCAAAATCGCAGATAGTTTTTGAGTGCGCTTTCTTGAAATGGAGTGCTGCTTTGCACCTTTCTGCATAGACATGGGAATGGATGTGTGTTAAGTCTTCTGGATGCTTTTGCAATGCGTGCGCATGCCACACGATCAAGTCTGTAGTGGAGAGTATAGAATCTGGGGGTGGGTTAAGGTATGTTGCTTCAATGATATCAAGGGGGATTAGAGGCTGTGCACCTGTAACAATGAGGTATGGTGAGATGCCAAGGTGCTTCTGAACTGTGATGTGCTTTGCCCAAAAGACTGAGTACAGCACACTGAACCATTTTGACTCTACTCCATCTGTGGCTTTGATAAGTGCCTGATGCATGTCAAAATGTGTGCACTCAACAATTCCATTAGCACATGAATTATAGCCAGATATGCAGATGTGATTGATAAGGTAGCGCTTACTGAGATAGGCTAGCACTTTGATGAATGGCTTGCCGTTATCAGTAACTATCTCGCACAATGTGCCCCATCTGCAGATAAGGTCTTGAAACATCCAATCACCAAGTGCGCTCACATTTTCTTTAGAAAGCCCATGGAATTCTGGCCAAGTCGCAAGTGAGCAATGCCCTTGGACGATATAGTGCCACCCTGCTGATACTGGTAAGTGCATCATATCAATATAAACTTTACTGAAGAGAGGCGCAGGCATTGCGATGACTGGCAGTATTAGAACCTTCTGCGTTTGCTGGATCTGGCAAATATGGCAAGTGTGCATGAACCAAATGATGTCGTCCATGATGTGTGGCCACCAAAAGCACTCGAGCAATGTGGAGTGCATCATGTAAAAGCACTTGTGTCCAATGTTGTCATGGGTGGTGCGCAATATCAGTAAGCATCTAGACTGCCAAATAACAAGCTGGTGAGCGCCATGTGCATTGCACTTCCATAGGCACATCTTGTTTTTGAAAAATGTGCTCGCATCACGCACGAGCGCACTGTACTCAGAATCTGTGAAGTCACTAGGGTGCATTAGGGTATCCATCCAAATCCACACCAAATTTAACTTCTCATCCTCTGCATCTGCTGTTGCACTCCTCAGAACTTGGCTATAGTCATCGTCATAAATAAGCACACTATTGCACACATTTTGCGTGTTTGCACTTGGCTCTGGCTGCATTAGTGTGAGTGCTTGCACATCAAAGGACTGTGAAATGGGATGTATCGCATGCATAAAGCCATGTAGCACATCAATCCAATCCTCAAACTCTTCATTCTCTTCTCCTTCTAAGTCCTCTGGCTGCTTCGGCTGATGTGAAAGCCCATCTGGACCATGCACCACTCCCCAAACATGTACAAGTGTAAAGTGGAATGTAAGGATTGAGACAATCCACCAGTTAATGCTAGCAGATGGTTGGATATCGGGGTTTTGTAGCATGCCCTTGATATAGTGCATGTCAGTCTCAACAATTAGGTTGTGCACACCTATAATATATAGACGCAAACTGCACAGTGTGCAGTAAAGCCCATAGATCTCTAGCTTCAGTTGCAAAAAGCATGCTTCTCTGTCATTGAGTGTAATCAAGCCAAACCGATTGTAATTGCGCATTTTTGCATCTGCGCCCTTTTGCTGGCAAAGGTAAAAGCTGACCGCTATCTGGGAAGTGTCGACCGCAAGGATAACAGGGAGTTCTGAGGAATAATTGATCAGTTGTAGTGCAAGACACTCTAGTACTGCTTGCTTGATGTTGTTTTGCACCGCTATCTGCTCTGGGCCCCATTCAAATGGAGCATCCTTGCACGTAAGCCTTGTGAGCACTGATAGGTCCACTACATGCTTTAAGGTTTGGAGAACAATCCCACTTGCATCAAGACATTATGACACACACTCTGAATCACTACGAACACCACAAAATTGATTTCAAACCATTTTCGCACAATTTCACACTATTTTGGACAACTTCAAACTATTTCGAATGCTTTTGAACCATTTCACGACACTTCGAATGACTTTGCAGCACTTCGAATGACTTCGGCCACCATATAGTTGTCTTAAAACACTTTTGATACACGATGCTCAACCGGAGTGAACTATTTAGTTGCATATCGAGTACTACCAGACACAAGGAGGGATTACAAGAGACTTAGGATACAATAAGTGCATTTTTGTGTTTTATTGATATATTAAAGCAATAGAACAAGAACTCTTACTATATTGGGACAATGTACATTTCACTTATTATTATTTTTCATTTGTTTCATGTTTTACAATACCTTTATTTGCTGTGCATACTGCCTCGTGTTCTACACCTGTTATTATTTCCTTTTTAGCACTATTTCTTCAGATTGTATATAGACTTGTATTAGTTAGAATAAATAATGGAACAATGGGGAACAGCACAAGTTACCCTCTTGCTATCATCAAATTTAAAAATCGTTCTCTTTAGTCTTATCTTCGTGTCATATCTCTAAAGTTCTGCGAAATATCGCAAACTTCCTTGAAACTATCATATTCGCTCTCCGTTTTATCGCCCATCGCCTACCACCATTAGACAAACACTTCACATTCGTTAAACTTGCTCTTCAATATACCTCGAACCTCTTCAAACTTATTCGAACTTCTTCGGACTACTTCACATGACTTCGAACCTCTTCAAACCTTTTTCGAACCTCTTTGCACATATTCGAGCCTTTTTTGAACTTCTTCGAACACCTTCATATGCTCTTACAGATTATTCAAGCCATCACTTATTATTTTGTGTCACTAAACACAACATTTTGGTCTCAGCGGTGATATTTAGTACCACCTCGCACCCTTCCTCTGGCCTGTGTTATACCATCTGAAGCCATTAGTAGGTTTTGTTTGGGTTTCTGGGTTGAGTATCATCAGCGCGTTAATGCAGTGCGCATAATTGTGGATATAAATGTGCATCAAACTGACTGTTCCCAAGAATGTGTGCACTTCCGAAAGTGTGTGGCATGCACCCCAATTGCGGATAACATCTACCTTGTCGCATTTGGGTTTTCTACCTTCTGGTGTGCAGTAATGGCCAAGGATGATGAAGTTCTCAGTGCACAGTGTGGATTTTGTCCCAGAGAAAGTGCCACCGCTATATTTCATGCACTGCACAATGTGGTTCACATTCTGGAAGTGCTTCCACACAAAGCGCCTTATGCCAGGGTGTGCAGTGAGCACTTCACATGAGCCATCCGGTAAAATGTAGCACTTCGAAGGCCCCTTGACTGGAACATCATCGATATAAGGAACGGTGTAATCTGGAATCTCTGGCTGCAGAATATAGCACACATCATCTTGGAAGATTGGTACTGAGTTTGTCCAACCCATTAGCAATGTAATGAGGTGCATTGCACCATACGGTGTCTGGAATGTCATAAGGTCATATGACAATTCTTTGATTACGTGCTCATCGTATCCCACATATAGATCAAGGATTGTGGTGCATGCATGCCCCGCAAACTGCTCTGTGAGGTGCTCAGGTGTAGGGGTGATGCCAGAGTGTTTAATGGTAACATGATTAAGTGGCTCGAGGCTATGTATGATGCGCAGCGCTTTCCCATCTTTCTTCAGTGTGCAGAACCAGCGTGATCTATATGCCGAATTTGAGTGCTCATAAATGCCTGAGTCTATCTTCTTCTGGATAATAGTGCAAACTTCGTCGTATATGCCTGGTGGAATGGGGATGTTGTGCTCTATCCAAGGGGTGTGCAGAATAACCGGGATTTCTACTGGGGGGAAGAACACAGTCTTGAAGCTGCCGTGCTCCTCATCACTCCATGCAAAGGCTTCATTCTGCAAAGACATCAAGTGGTGCAAAACCCTCATCTCCTCTGGCAATAAGAAGTTGGTGTGGTGCTTTTGGAGCGCTTGCATGTGCTCTTCAGTATAGCGCCCGGTCGGGATAAATGGTGGCAGGTTTGGTAAAAGTGCAGGAAGTGCTGCTAGTGGATCGCCTATAATGTTGCGCTCGATGCAGAATTCATTTGGGATGGGCGCAATAACTGGTTTGACTTTTCTAGCAACTGGTTTATACTTCTTCTTGGTTACTACACCCTTTTGTGGGGCGCACGCTGCTAAATTGATAAAAGTTGCACACGCATGTGTGCTTTTCAGAAATGCAGCTGGAATAAGTGCCACAGGGTCAATCGAATTTAAGAGTGCCCATACATGACTGTTGGTACACTGGGATAGGTAGAGTTGAGAGATAATAGAGGTCGAAGGAATGGAAGCAGAAAATGGAATAAGCGCAAACATGAAAACGTCACAAGATTGGGTATCAGAGTCGAATGTTATGATAGTGGCAGCTTCTCCTTGGTCTGCGATCAATTCCTCAAAGCCTGGCAAAAGTTTCTTTGTGGGTTATGCTGAATAGCAAAGTGCACCGTTGCTGGAGCTGGTAAGGAGTGGCGCGGTTTTCCTTTAGGCTTTGTTGGAATGGTGGAGATGGCATCTGTGTTCGGATCACAGATCATAACCATTTGTGCCTCATCTGCAAAGTTGCACATGACGGAGCACATTAACACATCGAAGGGGTGCCCTAACAGAATATCATAAGCAGGTGAACAGATAATGTGGACTTGCACATAGACAATGATGTCCCCAATGCATGCAGAAACATTGCACGCAAGCCCAAGCAACTCATCTACCTCTCCATTGGCCGATTGCATGTATAAGTGAATGCGCGGGTTGTACTAAAGCCCAAGACGATGGCAAACCGCTTCTGACATTGCAATAATTTGTGAACCTGGGTCTAAGATAGCTTCAAAGTATTCTTGGTTGTTGATCAATAAATCAATGGAACGAAGCACATGTGACTCTTTTGCAACCTTCAAAATGTCCAGGTTTTCAATTTTACCTGGCTGGAGATGAGTGAGGTACTGTTCAAATAGATCCTGCAAAACAATAGGAAGCAGCGCTGCAATTGCTGCACTAACTGGAGGTGTCGCATTAAGCACTTTATTTTCTGCAAAAGGCGTGCACGCATCGCAGTGTGCAAATGGCATAATGCTCGCAAGGTTGGTAGCTACCACTTCTGCACCGGTAGCTGCAATGCACTTTGGGGTAACTTGTTCTCTATGGCACTGTCTGAGATCGGGCAAAAGGGATGGGAGCTCTTCATGTGAAACCATAATGGAGGGCGCCTTCATGGTGTGCGCATATACGTCATCAACAATCTGCGGGTTCTGGATGGGAACAACAGTGCAGTATAATGGCTCTTTGCCTTTGGAAGTGTTAGCTGGTATGTCTGGTTTATCTGCTGCTGCGGGCACAAAATGCACTTCAGGAATGTTGGAATAAGGATGTATGGGCATCTCGTCGGGCGCTTCAGTTGTGCTCACAGCGGGTTGCAAGGCTGGGGACTCGATACTGTCAGCAGGTGCAATGTCTGTGGTTGTAGAATGTGTGCTCTCTTGATTGGATGTATTGCACAGTGTGCACCACAGAAGTTCGATGCCGTCGAAGACTTGCCTCTTCTGAAGCACCATCAACTCCTGCGCGAGTGCATCGATGCACTCTTCCTTTGTTAGTTGTGCATTTGGTGCACTTTGCATATAATCTGCTGCGGGTGCTGAAGTGGCAATGTACATCGACTGTAAAGGTGCTACTGGAGCTGGACGAGGCACTATATTGTAGATGAGCTGCAAATTGGTATTAGATGAAAGTCAACCAGTGGCTATCTGTCCTGGGTTGCGCGTATGCCATTCCTCGATGCGCTTGCCCAAGAAGTTGCCTGGAATAGAACGCGGCATGAATGCACCACCTGGGAGTATGATGCACCCTTCCACATTTCGCCTACACTTTCCTTTGCTAATAAGGTGCTCAATTGAGGTGCACTCAGGAATATAATGCCCTGTCTGACCGCAACCATTACACTTGTCGTTGTTCGAGCGAGGCGCACCATTTCTGCCATCTCTGTGCAATGCACTCAATGCAGTAACTATCGTCTGTGTTATGCACTTGAATAAGACTGAAGTGTCTTCTGCTTTGACTGCTGGCGCACTAGGTTGCGGCTGGGAAATGGGTGCGCTGGGTGCTGAGTAGGGTGCATACATATCGGGGGTTTGTGCTGTGAGCCCAGTAAGTGGCTGGAAATAGTGCACTGGGCCTTCAAAGATAAAGTCAATCGCATCGCGAATTGCATCTAATGAGTATGGCACATTTGCAGGCTGATTCAGTACCGCAATCGCAAGGTGGCTCAAAATGCGCTTGAGCTGGTCTGGTCGAAACACCCTAACAAACATGTGGCTTTGGTCGTAGCATGCCAATATGCCTTGTGCAACTAAGTATTCACTAATGTTGAAAAATGCATGGTAATAACATGCAATTTCTTCTGCAGTTACAAGGCCAATGCATGCGGTCTCACCAATAAGCTTGTCCAGGTCACTAATACTCCATTTACTGCCATCCCTAGAGCCAGGATAAAGCTTTAGGACAGCGTCTTTGAATGTGCCATAGTTGTATGTCACGCTATACTCCGGTAGCAGTTTCCAAGTGTCTGCAGTGTCGCTGTCCAAATAGCGCACAGTGTGGAACTTCTTATCGGTCTCATCGGTGACATTACAATCATGGAGGAGTTGCGCAAGCTCCTCAAAGTACTTCTGGAGTTCGTGTGGTTTTGCGGGGTCGAAACCCGGTGCATTTTGGTTGGATGCAGATGGCATATGCATGGTAGCCATAGTAGGTGGAATAAGGTGTGTAGAATTAAAATCTGGTAAAAGCGCAGCAAAATGCAAAGGTGGAGAAGGATGCGGTGATGCGGATAGAGTTAAGGTAGGTAGGGATGATTCAGGTGAAGGTGGAGGTAAAGACAGCACAGACGAGTGATGTGTGTTGTTTAAGTGATTTGAATACTGGTATTTCCCCAAGCTGGAGCGCAGTTGCTAACAGCTCGGAATGGAGAGTGTGGAGGTGGTTAATGTTGAAGCAAAGGGCGAGCTGATGGAGGTCTAAAATATGGTCTGATAAACAGAAACCCCTTGCGGTGGGCTCCAGAAATGATGTGTTCAGTTGGTACTCGGTGCAGAGTCTCAACGGAAGGGGTGAACACTTAACCTACAACTGCAGGCATGCTCGGGGTGAGGGGGGAGTTCGCTTAGAGGGCCTCAGATCATCCTTCAGGGTGCAAAGACTATGGGGAGGCTGGTACGGTGGTTTTCAATGTGTGCACTAGTTGTGTATGCTAAAGGGGAGGCATGCGCAGTGGCAGGAAAGTGCACAATGCAAAGGGGCAAAAATGTGCACTGTGGAAAAATGTGCAATGGGAGCACAAAAGTGTGCAATGATGAGGGTGATGAAGATGGGAGGTGTAGTGGGATGAAGACAACACTGGGATGTGCTGCGAAGGTGGTGCATAGGTTGGGGACACAAATGGGGTGGAAGCGCAATGGGCAGAAAAAGGCACAAATGGTGGGCAAAATGTGGCTATGCAAATAAGTGCACAAATGGTGCACAAACATGGCTATATGAAGGGCGCACTGTATGAGTGCATGAACGAGGACGAAGGATGCAACGCAGGGACGAAATGCAACAATACAATGAGGGGATGCAAATGATACACAAACACAGCTATACAAAGGGCGCACTACAAAGGCGCACAGACTGGATGCTGGTGCACAGACTATGTGTGATGCTGACTGAGCTATGAACTATGAGGGGGGGAAAGATCCTCTGGATTCTCTATCTGTCCACCTGCTATGTACAAATGGCTTATGTGATAAAAATGGTAAAATAAAGTGTAAAAATAGAAAGTGCCATGCACTACCCACAAGTGCATCCATTCACCCATCTAAACCTGACTGCGCTATGCTGCTGCCTCAGCCAATAAGATTTGTGCACCTATAGCCCACTACCCAACTGTCCCAGTGTGATGTGCTATATTTGGTGTGCTCTAGGTCTCATGTGCTCTTCCCAATTAATCCGCTTCAGTGTTATGTGTCACATGCTGCGCCTTAGTAATAATGGTGTGATCGACCTGTGCCAGTTACCAGATAAAGCAATGCTGATTGGAAATGTGGAAGAACTATAAGGAGATGCTGTAAAAGGCCAAATACTGCCAAAGTGCCAGGATTACGTGAAGGTGCCCAAGGCACACAGTCCAATGCCAAATAGGTGCAAAGTGCCCTGATTATGTGAGAACACACAGTTCACTCGTGTCGGAATCATGGTGCACCTCGAATAAATGTGCCAGTAAGATGGGAGCTGTGATGCGCAGTGCACCGGTGCAGTGGATTGTTGTGTGTGTGATAGGGATTGTGCAATGAGTGTGCAGCAGGGAATGTGAGTTGCAGGTAAAGCATAAAAGGAGCACGCAAAGGTGCATTGAGCACACAATAAATGTGGAAGGCAGATAAGGAGTGTGGGGGGGCACGTGGAAACAGTTTGAAGCACAACGAGGCACATTTAGGGCACACGGTGATTGGCAGCTATGGGGGAACCAACAGTGCAGTAGAAATGCAAAAGGCACACAAAGGTGCACCTAAATGGTCAAAGGCATGCGAAAGTGCATGGAAGTGCGCTGATATGGCTCCCTATCGCCCTGCATGCATACTACCGCATTTTTTTGCGATTGTGTGCACCTCCTAGATGGCTTCTGCACACTTTGCACAGCGCACTTTTGTGTGTCTTCCTGCGCTTTCGCATGCCTTTGACCATTTAGGTGCGCCTTTGTGTGCCTTTTGCATTTCTACTGTGCTGTTGGTTCCCCCATAGCTGCCAATCGCTGTGTGCCCGGAACAGTTGGATATTGAACTACAGGTGCACAAATCTTATTGGCTGAGGCAGTGGCATAGTGCACTTGGGTTTAGATGGGCGAATGGATGTGCTTGTGGGTAGTGCATGGCACTTTCTATTTTTACACTTTATTTTACCATTTTTATCACATAAGCCATTTGTACATAGTAGGCAGACATATAGAGAATCCAGAGGATCTTTCCCCCCCTCATAGTTCATAGCTCAGTCAGCGTTGCACATAGTCTGTGCACCAGCATCCAGTCCATGTGCCCTTGTAGTGTGCCCTCCATATAGCCACGTTTGCATATCGTTTGCATTCCCTCATCGTATTGTTGCATTTTATCGCTGTGTTGCATCCTTCATTCTCGTTTGTGCACTCTTGCAGTGTGCCCTTCATATAGCTGCATTTGTGCACCTATTGGCATAGCTGCATTTTGCGCACCGTTTGCGCCTTTTTCCGCCCCTTGTGCTTTCATCCCGTTAGCACCCCCAACCCTTGTGTCACCTCCCCAGCACATCTCAGTGCCATCTTCATCCCACTACACCTCCCGTCTTCATCACCCTCATCATTGCACACTTTTGCACTCCCGTTGCACATTTTTCCACACTGTGCATTTTTGCCTCTTTGCGTTGTGCACTTTCCCGCCACTGTGCATACCTCCCCTTTAGTGTACACAACTAGTGCACACATTGAAAACCACCGTACTAGCCTCCCCATAGTCTTTGCACCCTGAAGGACGATCTGAGGCCCTCTAAGCGAACTCCCCCCTCACCCCGAGCATGCCTGCAGTTGTAGGTTAAGTGTTCACCCCTTCTGTTGAGACTCTGCACCGAGTACCAACTGAACACATCATTTCTGGAGCCCACCGCAAGGGGTTTCTGTTTATCAGACCATATTTTAGACCTCCATCGGCTCACCCTTCACTTCAACATTAACCACCTTCGCACTCTCCATTCCAAGCTGTTAGCAACTGCACTCCAGCTTGGGGAAATACCAGTATTTGAATCACTCTTCCTAAACAACACGCATCACTCATCCATGCTGTCTTTACCTCCATTTTCACCTGAATTATCCCAACCTACCTTAACTCTGTCCGCATCACTGCATCCTTCTCTGCCTTTGCATTTCACTGTGCTTTTACCAGATTTTAACTCTACACACCTTATTCCACCTACTATGGCTACCATGCATATGCCATCCACATCTAACCAAAACGCGCCAGGTTTTGACCCCGCAAAACTGCATGAACTCCAGAAGTACTTTGAGGAGCTTGTGCAACTCCTCCGTGATTGTAACATCACTGATGAGACCGATAAGAAGTTCCACACTGTGCGCTATTTGGACAGCGACACTGCAGACACTTGGAAACTGCTACTGGAGTATAGTGTGACATACAACTATGGCACATTCAAAGACGCTGTCCTAAAGCTTTATCCTGGCTCTAGGGATGGCAGTAAATGGAGTATTAGTGACCTGGACAAGCTTATTGGTGAGACCGCATGCATTGGCCTTGTAACTGCAGAAGAAATTGCCCGTTATTACTGCGCATTTTTCAACATTAGCAAATACTTAGTTGCACAAGGCATATTGGCGTGCTACGACCAAAGCCACATGTTCATTAGGGTGTTTCAACCAGACCAGCTTGAGCGCATTTTGAGCCACCTTGCGGTTGCGGTACCGAATCAGCCTGCAAATGTGCCATACTCATTAGACGCAATTCGCGATGCGATTGACTTTATCTTTGAAGGCCCAGTGCACTATTTCCAGCCACTTACTGGGCTCACAGCACAAACCCCCAATATGTATGCACCCTACTCAGCACCCAGCACACCCATTTCCCAGCCACAACCTAGTGTGCCAGCAGTCAAAGCAGAAGACACTTCAGTCTTATTCAAGTGCATGACACAGACGATAGTTACTGCATTGAGCGCATCACACAGAGATGGCAGAAATGGTGCGCCTCGCTCGAACAACGACAAGTGTAATGGTTGCAGTCAGACAGGGCATTATATTCCTGAGTGCACCTCAATTGAGCACCTTATTAGCAAAGGAAAGTGTAGGCGAAATGTGGAAGGGTGCATCATACTCCCAGGTAGTGCATTCATGCCGCGTTCTATTCCAGGCAACTTCTTGGGCAAGCGCATTGAGGAATGGCATAAGCGCAACCCAGGACAGATAGCCACTGGTTGACTTTCATCTAATACCAATTTGCAGCTCATCTACAATATAGTGCCTCGTCCAGCTCCAGCAGCACCTTTATAGTCGACATACGTTGCCACTTCAGCGCCTGCAGCAGGTTATATGCAAAGTGCACCAAATGCGCAACTAATGAAGGAAGACCACATCGATACGCTCGAGCAGGAGTTGATGGTGCTCCAGAAGAGGCAAGTCTTTGATGGCATTGAAATTCTGCGGCGCGCACCATGCAATACCTCCAATCAACAGAGCGTGCATTCTACAACCACAGACATTGCACCTGCTGACAGTATCGAGTTTCCAGCCTTGCAACCCGCTGTGAGCGCAACTGAAGTGCCCGACAAGACACCCATACATCCCTATTCCAACATTCCTGAAGCATGTTTTGCGCCCACAGCAGCAGATAAACCAGACATACCAGCTAACACTTCCAAAGGCAAAGAGCCATCATACTGCACTGTCATTCCCATCCAGAACCCGCAGATTGTTGATGATGTATATGTGTGCGCCATGAAGGTGCCCTCCATTACAGTTTTGCATGAAGAGCTCCTATCCCTTTCACCTGATCTCAGAAGTGCCATAGAGAACAAGTTACCCCAAAGTGCATTGCAGCTACCGGTGCAGAAGTGGTAGCTACCAACCTTGTGAGCATTATGCCATTTGCGCACTGCGATGCACATGCGCCTTTTGCAGAAAATAAAGCGCTTAATGCAACACCTCCAGTTAGTGCAGCAATTGAAGTGCCTCTTCCTATTGTCACACACCAAGGAGAAGCAGCCACTATCATAACATTCGACTCTGATACCCAAGCTTGCAATGTTTCTGCATTTGCGCTTATTCCATTTTCCACTTCCATTCCACCGACCTCTCTTACCCCTCAGCTCTACTTATCCCAATGTACCAACAGTAATGCGCAGGCACTCTTAAATTCAATTGACCCCATTGCGCTTATTCCAGCTGTGTTTCCAAAAAGTGCACATGTGCGCACAACTTTTATCGATTTAGTGGCATGCATGCTGCAAAAGGGCATAGTAACCAAGAAGAAGTATAAACCGGTTGCTAGAAAAGTCAAACCAGTTATTGTGCATGTCCCAAACGAATTCCGCATTGAGTGCAACATTGTAGGCGATCCGCTAGCGGTGCTTCCTGTGCTTTTACCAAACCTGCCACCATTTACTCCAGAAGATGATGAAGAAGATGATGATGATGAACTTGGGGATTGGACCGATGTGCTACATGGCTTTATGCATGTGATACGTCCCATTTCACAGCCCTTTGATGTGCAAGCACTCGCACTAATGCAGCCAGAGCCAAGCGCAAACATGCAAAATGTGTGCAATAGTGCGCTTATTTATGACAATGACTATAGCCAAGTTCCAAGAAGCACAACAGCAGATGCAGAAGATGAGAAGTTAGATTTGGTGTGGATTTGGATGGATACCCTAATGCGCCCTAACGATTTCATGGATTCTGAGTATGGTGTGCTCATGCGCTATGCAAGCGCATTTTTCAAACACAAGGAGTGGTTATGGAAGCGCAATGTGCACAGCGCTCACCAGCTTGTTATTTGGTAGTCCAGACGCTTACCAATATTGTGCACCAGCCACAACAACGTTGCACACAAGTGCTTTTACGCGATGTGATCCGCTTTGCTTGATCACTTTTGGTGGTGCTATACAATAGCTGCATTTCACCTAGTGCTGTACCACATGCACAAGTCCATGGCGCTTCCAGACATAGTGCTTGATATTACCACAACATGGTTGAGGGAGATGGAAGAGTCCATAGTAGTGGACACAGAAGACGAAGAAGCAGTTGATGAAGAAGAAGCGCAAGGAGATAGCGCTGAGGATGAAGAAAGCACTGATGAGGTGCACAATTAGCACTCCACGTGCACTGCTGATGATACTCAACCCAGAAACCCAAACAAAACCTACTAATGGCTTCGGATGGTATAACACAGGCCAGAGGAAGGGTGCGAGGTGGTACTAGATATCACTGCTGAGACCAAAATGATGTTTTTAGCAACGCAAAATAATAAGGGATGGTGCGAATAGTCTTTATAGGCATATGAATATGTCCGAAAGAGTTCGAAAAAGGTTCGAAGGCGTGCGAAGTGGTTCGAATAAGTTCGAAGATGCACGAAATAGTTCGAATAAGTTCGGAGGGGTTCAAGGTGTATTGAAAGGTGAGTTTAATGAATGTGAAATGTTTGTTGAATAGCGGTAGGCGATGGGCAATAAAATGGAGAGCGAATACGATAGTTTCAAGGAAGTTCACGAAATTTCGCAGAACTTTAGAGATATGACCTGAAGATAAGACTAAAGAGAACAATTTTTAAATCTGATGATAGCGAGAGGGTAACTTGTGCTTTTCCCCATTATTCTATATTCTATGTAGATAGTACAAGTTTATATACATTTTGAAGAGATAGTACCAAAAAGGGGAATACAATAAAGGGCAATATGTGCAACAATAAAGGACTTTGTAAATTGTAAAAACAAATGAGAAATGACAATAATTGAAATGTACTTTGTCCCAGTATAGTAAGAGTTCTTGTCCTATTGATTTAATATATCATGAAACATAAAAACTGCACTTATCGCATTCTAACTCTCTTGTAATCCCTCCTCGTGTCCGGTAGTGCTCGATATGCGACTAAATAGCTTACTCCGGTTAAGCATTGTGTATCAAAAGTGTTTGAGGACAGCTATATGGCTGCCGAAGTTGTTCGAAGTATGGCGAAGTTGTTCGAAATGTCACAAAATGGTTCGAAAGCATTCGAAATAGTTCAAAGTCATCCGAAATAGTGCGAAATAAGTCAAAAATAGTTTGAAGTCAATTTTGTAATGTTCGTAGTGGTTCGGAAGGTCTGTCGTAATGTCTCCATACGAGTGGAAATGCTTCTCCAGGCTTTAAAGAGCATAGTGGACCTATCACTGCTATGGACCCTTCACCTTTTATACAATTTGTCATATGGTGTGCGCTTCCTTTTATCTCTCATACTTTCACTGTTTGGACAGAGTCAAAATTCCAGTTGAGAGGAGGAGAGTGATGGTTGGACAATTTTTCCGCATTTCATTTGTGCTTGCACACTTTGCTTCACACATTTTTGTGCGCTTTACTTGGCCTCTTTGAATATCCCAAACATTCACTTCTACCACTCACCCGCTTTCTTGGCACTCATGCTTCGCACTTCAATAGCTGACAAGGATGCTGCCTGGGGACAGTCAGTATTTCAGTTGGGAGGAGATGATACAGCTCCCTATCACCCTGTGCTCATACTACACCATTTTTTATGATTGTGTGCACTGCTTGGACATCTTCTACTCACTTTGCACAGCGCGCTTTTGTGCACCTTCATGTGCTCCAGGGTGCTCCCATTGCACTCCATTGCACTCCAGTGCGCTCCCATGCACTCCAGTGTGCTCCCATGCGCTCCAGTGCGCCCCTATGTGCTCCAGTGTGCCTCTGTGCGCTTCCGTGTGCATTTGTGTGCTTCTGTGCACTTTCGTGTGCCTTTGACCATTTAGGTGCGCCTTTGTGTGCCTTTTGCATTTCTACTGCACTTTTGGTTCCCCCATAGCTGCCTGCTGTTGTGCGCCCTAAAGGTGCCCTGTTATGCTTCAAACTGCTTCTGCACGCCCCCCCCACACTCCTTATCTGCCTTCCACATTTATTGCGTGCTCAATGCGCCTTTGCGCACTCCTTTTATGCTTTACCTGCAACTCACATTCCCTGCTGCGCACTCATAGCACAATCCCTATCACACACACAACAATCCACTGCACCGGTGTGCTGCGCATCACAGCTTCCATCTTACTGGCACATTTATTCGAGGCGCACCACGATTCCAACACAAGCAAACTGCACATTCTCACATAATCGGGGCGCTTTGCACCTATTTAGCATTGGACTGTGTGTACTTGGGCATCTTCATGTAATCCTGGCGCTTTGGCAGTATTTGGCCTTTCACAACATCTCCTTATAGTTCTTCTGCATTTCCAATCGGCATCGCCTTATCTGGTAACTGGCACAGGTCGATCACGCCATTATTACTAAGGCACAGCATGCAACACATAACACCGAAGTGGATTAATTGGGAAGAGCACACAAGACCTAGAGCGCACCAAAAATCATGCATCACACCAGAACAGTTGGGTAGTGGGCTATAGGTGTGCAAATCTTATTGGCTGAGGCAGCGGCATAGCGCAGTCAGGTTTAGATGGGCGAATGGATGCGCTTGTGGGTAGCGCATGGCACTTTTTATTTTTACACTTTATTTTACCATTTTTATCACATAAGCCATTTGTACATAGTAGGCGGACATATATGTAGAGAATCCAGAGGATCTTTCCCCCCCTCATAGTTCATAGCTCAGTCAGCGTCGCATGTAGTCTGTGCACCAGCATCCAGTCTGTGCGCCTTTGTAGTGCACCCTTTGTATATCCACATTTGTGTATCGTTTGTGTCCCCTCATCGTATTGTTGCGTTTCGTCCCTGCATTAAATGCATCCTTCATCCTCATTTGAGCACTCATACAGTGCACCCTTCATATAGCCACATTTGCACACTGTTTGCGCACTTATTTGTATAGCTGCATTTTGCACACTGTTTGCGCCTTTTTCCGCCCCTTGCGCTTCCACCCCATTTGTGTCCCCAACCCTTGCGTCACCTCCCCAGCACATCTCAGTGCTGTCTTCATCCCACTACACCTCCCGTCTTCATCACCCTCATCGTTGTGCACTTTTGTGCTCCCATTGCGTGTTTTTGCCTCTTTGCATTGCACACTTTCCCACCACTGTGCATACCTCCCCTTTAGTGTACACAACTAGTGCACACATTGAAAACCACCGTACTAGCCTCCCCATAGTCTTTGTGCCCTGAAGGACGATCTGAGGCCCTCTAAGCAAACTCCCCCCTCACCCCAAGCATGCCTGCAGTTGTAGGTTAAGTGTTCACCCCTTCCGTTGAGACTCTGCACTGAGTACCAACTGAACACATCAGCGGGAGTGTCTGGGACAGTGTGTAGGGAGTCTGTGGAGCTCTTGAAGTCGTCTTCTACTCCATACCTGCCTATCTTGGCAGAGTGTCCAAGATTTCGAGCCTTAAGAGAGAGTTTTCTACTGTAAAGGCAACCTCAAAGCCTCACTTAGAAGTGAGCTAACAGAGGGGAATCCAAAGTTAATATTATACTACATAATACAGACACTTCAGGTGCACCTAACAATAATTGGGCAATGCAAAGAGAAAACTCAAGGACCCATTGATGCCCAGTATATGTGATAGAGCCAAAAATCAGATAGTAAGCTAAAAATAGCAAAAAGGTGGAGATAGGCGGATCAAGCTGTGGGATGACATCACTGTCATGGGTAAATGTCCAGAAGGGGTCCTGCCTCTAAGAATAGAACTGTCAACATGTACCAACATGCACAAAACCGAAATATAATAATAAAATAGGAATAAATCATAGGAAATTATAGAAAAGGCAGAATAGAGTAAAATAAAATATAAAAAAATATGGGACAAACATAGAAAATTGCCCAGACACCTGGGGCACCTTCCTTTCCCCTTACAGTCATTGACCAAAACTATGGAGGAGCCTACATTGTCTGCGAACTTGATGGATTAGTATTCCATCAGCCAGTCACTGCCTTTCGACTTCTTCCTTACCTTGCTCAAAAATCTATTCCTCTTCCACTGAACTTCCTCAATATTGACTCAGAACATCTTGAAAAGCTTTGAAACACTTTGAACATTGACGAAGATATTCCTGAAGACTTTCTGGACTTTGAAAATGAATAATTATTCCTTTTTCTTTGTTCACAATTACTTACTGATGACTTCGATATTTTTTAGTGTACAATACAAGTTGTGATAACACATTATAGTGTGGTCATGCAAACTCCAGAAGGGTTTGTTGGCCATGATGATCTTCTGAGCCTTTCCTTATTTTTTCTATTCTTTTCACTTTTCTTATCACTACCCTTTGAAGACTCACAAGATTCTAAATCCAAATTAAAAAGAAATACAACAAAGTTTCTGTCTACTCTTCCAACATAACCTCTAATAATTCTATTTTCCTACTCAATATCTCCATCTCAATTTTTTTCTGTGTCAGCTTGGCTGCAACCAAGCCATGATGCTCCACTAGAATCAAACCACGACCACCCAAAGAGTATAGTGGTCAAGCAGACCCCTGATTATTCCATCAATTCGTGAAAGAAAGTATGGATTATTTGTACCGTCGAATCGAAGAATACGCATTCGTCACAGGTACTTCGATTATCCACATCAAACAGCCACCGACATTGAATACACCGCATTGGTTGACCACATCGGAGAAGACTAATGTGTCAATAGTCTCGAAGAAGCACACCTCTTTCTATTTTCCCCCGAAATTCTCTATGACCCTTTCCTTGCTGTGAAACGAGCTTTCCTCACACCACTGAATGTCTATGACAACGACAAAATACTCCAATGCTTGCCAACTAACCTTGCATCACCTTTTCTCAACAGAGTGGCGGAGCCGCCACGCTTGTATTTTATTAGTGAGAGTCTAGTATGTCGAATTGGAAGGTAACGATCATGATAAATATGTCACAAGTGGATATTGGATGGTTGGCAGCACAAAATCATGGAGTATGATATGCACACTTGGGGAGAGATCACCAGTGTTTGGGTAATTTAGCTGTCAATTATTGAACACGATGCATGACGGCGTATGACTAGGCGATATCGATGTCTACGTCAGGACTGTACTCACTTGGGTTATGTAACATGACGTTGATGTTGTCTGATATGTAGTTCATTGCTGTACTGCAATTTCGTTTTCTCTTTGTGGTCTCTACCGCCCAGAAACTACTTCAAAGATGTGGTGGCTTGATCCTGGAAAGGAGGTCTTAAATGTCGTACGTCTTACAAATCGGGTCAGTCCTGTATTATCTCCTGACTGCTCGTGCATCTCCGCAGTTGTTCAACCGAATACTCGCCCCGTATGTCGAAAATCTCGATTTAAATCAAGTCAACTATGGGATTGGACAAGGTATTTCAAATATCCTCCATTTGAAGAGCATCTACTGATGGTGTGCAGGGCAATTGACTCTTCGCAAGCTGCGCCTGAAAAAAGGTGCATTGGACAAATTCAGATTACCGGTTGATGTACTTGAAGGTAATCGATCAAATTTATCTTGAAGATTTTACTTCAACTACTGTCAGGTCACTTGGGTACATTTACACTGTCTCTGCATTGGCTCAACTTGGGAAATGAACCCGTTGAGATCCTGATCGAAGACGTTTATCTGCTTGTTGTACCTTCTCCACAGACAAACTTCGATCCTGATGAAGAAGCGAAAAGGGCACAAGAAGCAAAAGCTGAACGTTTAGAGAATGCCGAACTATTGCATGTGCGGGGTCAAGCTGGTGGGATGTTGCTAGCCTCCAAGATTTCAAATTGTTTATCAATCTACAGAAAGCTCCTCACGGAACCAGGGACTATTAGATTCACTGACTGCTAAAATCATCAACAATGTCCAAGTGACCGTGAAGAATATCCATATTCGATACGAAGATAATATGAGTGTTCCTGGAGTATGTTGGCATCTCCTCGTTGTTGGCAGTACTGATTTTCACGTTGATTTTAGCACGCATTTGCAGCAGGAATTACTCTCGCTGGGTTCGCTGCGGTGTCAGTCAACGAAGAGTGGTCACCTGCGTTCATAGAGAGTACAGCCGGAGCAATACATAAGGTGAGGAGTGAGGATGGTCCTTGACGGCTCTAATCATTGTTCTAAGCACTCAATTTCCAGCTTGCAAAACTTGAATCGCTTGCCGCATACTTTGACACCGATTCTACCAGTATGGCGGGACTGCCGGCCATGGAGGCAATAAAAAAGTTCTCGGACATGGTGAGTGTTTTTTGTTAGATATTTCTTCACCGCCAACGTCTATATCAGATTTCTCACGAACATCAAGAGACTGGACACCAATTTGTTCTTAAACCAGTATCAGGAGAAGGCCGAGTAAGCTATTCAATTCTTATTCTCCAAATTCCGCTGATTGCCACTAGATTGTTGTGAATCGCAAAGCTGACAAAACAACACCTCGGTTTGATACACAATTGATTTTTGACGAGATTGGGGTCGCTCTTGATAACAACCAGTACCATGATATCATATCCCTTCTTGATATGTATCATGTATATCTACGACAGCGTCAAGTAAGTTTAGTTTCCACTTATCCTTGTCAGTCACACTTATGTATGCTCTTGAAGTACCGAACTCTCCGACCACCGGAGTTCTTTCTCAATAATGCGAAATCACACTTACAGTTCGCAGGGAAGGCCATCCTTGAAGGTGTTCGCGAACGTAATCGGAAGTGGACATGGGCTTATTTTGCAGAGAGACGCGATGATAGGAACAGATATGTTGACTTGTTCTGTGCAAAACTTATAAATGTCCTTGCAGAGATAGTGAGTGTATGTCATTTATACGTTCTACACTGACATTGTTGAAGGACTTGAAAGACTTCGAATCTTTGGAGAGAAAGTTGTCGTACGAAGACATACGCTTTTACAGATCTGTTGCCCGTTCTCGCCTTAGAAAAGATGGGGCCCTGCGGAGGAAGCTGGAAGAAGAAAAGAAACGACAGTCATCAAAACAAGGATGGACAAGCTGGATTTGGGGTTCCTCGAGTGATATCATATCCAGGGAAGATCCTACCTTTGGAAAGACAATAACAGCTGACCAGCGAAAGGAGTTGTATGATATCCTGGACTTCGATGAAAAGGCAGCTCTTGTGGAATCTCTCCAACCTTCCCGGGATTCAATGAAAGTGCGGATCTCTGCAAAGTTGAACAAAGGTTCCTTTGCACTCAGAACGGACCCCCATGGTGATGCTAAAGAAGTGACCTCAGTTGTCTTTGATGTGCTTCAGGCCAATTTTATCCAAAGACCTGACAATTTCGAAGCATCTGTCTCCCTGGGTGGCCTTGGGGTGTTTGACGGCACGACGAAGAATACCCTTCACCCCCAAATTGTGCATGTCAAAAACCTCGTAAATACCTCTGACTTTGCGGTGGCGGAGGTTGGCCCTGCCCTGAACCGCTCCAGAGAACCGTTCTTCTTTATCAAGTTCGAGAAGAACCCTTTAGACGAGAGAGCTGATAACGCGTTGACAGTGCGCATGCGCCACATGCAAATAATATATCAACGAGGTTATGTCGAAGCCATCTACAAGTTTTTCAAACCCCCTGAAAATCAGTTGGAGTCAGTCGAAGCATTGTTGGTTAGTCTTCTTCCACCAGAGCTTGTAAATTTTGTCTGAAGTTTGAATATCAGAATGTTGCCAGTCAGACTCTGGACGGGCTTCGTAAAGAAACGCGAGCCGGTTTAGAATTTGCACTTCAAACCCACAAGACGATAGACGTCCATATGGATATGAATGCCCCTGTCATCATCATTCCTGAGGAGTGCGTCTTTATTAGTTTGTTGCTCCTGACTGGCTGATCTCATTTTCGCAGTGTTACTATGAATGATTGCAAACATCTAATAATTGATGCTGGTCATATATCAATCGAAAGTGACCTGGCAGATAAAGAGGCCATCCGTACAATACGTTTGAAACGCAATCAGAAATACTCTGATGAAGACTATCACTATCTCGAGTCTTTGATGTACGACAAAATGTCGCTCAAGTTAGATGCCGCTCAGGTGAGTAATTAGTTAGATGGTGTTGTCTACGTATTGAATTCTCCTCAGTTCATCGTTGGCAATAATTTACAGTCTTGCATCGAAGCCCTGGAATCAGGTTCCAGCGATTCTCTTCATCTTGTAGAGAGAGTCAATCTCGATCTGCAAGTACAGAACTCCATTGTCCCCTCAGCCGTGAGTCTTGCACGGTTCAAAATTTCTGGACAGCTCCCCTCTCTCAATGTCAATTTTTCCGATATGAAATACAAGTCGCTTATGCGACTCATCGAAGTATGTATTCCCAGGTTTGAAAGTAACGAGGCAAGCAGCATCTCTCCTTCAGCCGTGATCAGACCATCCCCGGATGGTTTCCAGTTGTCTTCTGGACTGTTTCGACAGCCTGAAATGGAATATAACGTGGATGACAATGATAACGAAGACAACAAAGCTGACGATGAAGGCTCAATGTCTCGGGAGGAGCTTTTCTTCGAAGCTGAAGACGGATCGCCTGAGGTCCGCATTACCTTTTCAGATGTTTGCACATATCGTGATATATTTTACAGCATTTTGAACTTCGCCAACACATTTTTGAGCTAGATTTTCAGGTTGACAGTTTACGAGCGACAATCTCCAAAATTACTCCTGAAGATGTTGAGAAATCTTTAGGACATATCTCTTTTGAACGGTTTGTATTGGGGTTTGCCCTAGCCAAGTACGACATGAAAGTAGATATCAACCTTCGGTAATTAAATTACGATTTCAACTTTGCTTGTTTATTCATTTCTTATGCAGGTCGTTATCGATGGATCTCGTGCAGCCAGGAACGGAGAAGCCTCTCAGATTCGTGTCTTCGGCCTTAACCACATCTCAAGACCAAGATCATGATCTACTCACCGTTGCTTATGTTCGGGCGCAAAAGCTATCCCCGGAGTTCATGACCGTTTTCGAGAGTATTGACCAAAGCATCGACATCAAAATATCTACCTTCATATTTCGAGCAGCACCACAACCCATCATCTCGCTATACGATTTTGTCATGACGACTTTTGCCTCTCAGTCGAAAGTGCCGACGGATGGGGGTGAAGATCTTTTTAAAGACGAAATCGTTGTTAATCGTCACAAAGAGGCCGAAGAAAGGATTCGCGTCTTGGTTAAACTTGCAAGCGTTCAGAGTCGGTCACATGTTATTCATCTCCTTTTTATTCAGTGTAATTGATTGTTTTTTCCGTAGTCATCTTGATCGATGGCATTGACAGTCTTGCTACACTTTCTCTATCCACCGCTGACGTTGCGGTTTTCTTGCGCTCCAATACTCTTCGAGTAACTAGTCGATTGGGCAATCTCGCCCTCAGAAACGACAAACAAGCTCATGCCATTCGTGAGGATTTCAATCATATATTGTCTATCGAAGGCCAGAATTTTGCCGAATTTCGATATCAGACGTTTGATCCTGATGAAGACGCCTACACGGGTATCAAGTCCACCGTATACCTTAAAGCCGCGTCCGTCAAACTGCATTTTTTAGAGGAGCCCCTCAGAGACATCTATCTCTTCGTTGTAAAACTTGCGAAACTCAAAGGGCTTTACGATGCAGCAACTCAAGTTGCTGTTCAAAGAGCTTCTGAGATTGAACGGTTACAGTTCGAGGTCTCTATAAAGACCCCAATACTAGTCTTCCCTTCTAGGCCAACGCAATCACGCGATGTTCTGATAATGCGCCTTGGTGAAATCAGCGCTCGGAACACGTTCGAAACAGCAATTAACAAAGTCACGGCGAGTCTTAATGGCATACAATTCGTGTCCGCCTTATACAAGGAAGGTCAAGCATCAACCTTGAAGATAATCGACGACGTCGATATCACAGCAGTTATAATACAAAGGAGTGGCATCGACCGAGGAACGGACCACGATTACCCAGATAATCAGGTATGTTTCTCATATCTGTTTTTTTTCTTCTTTTGACCTTGATGAGTGCTTCAGATTTCTGTCAACATTTCCGACGTTAGGTTATACCTAACTCAAACGCAGTATGGACTCATGATCCAGTTGTTGCAATCCATCCCTCGGGTTGTCGTTGGCGTCTCTGATGAGATTTCTGAAATAGACTATGTTGCACCAACAGAAGCTAGCACACCCCCCCATGAAGAGTCAAAATTAGTCGATTTGGAGCCTGAACTTTCTTCTACAGATGGCAGCCGGATTTGGCCGACTCTAGACTTCATTGTCTGCGTCAATGCAATAAAGCTACAGCTGTATGATGCCACCGTTTTTGGAGAGCAAAGTCTCAAAGATCACGGAATTGCAAGATTTGCTCTGAACGACAATACACTTCGACTGAAGATACTTTCTGATGGCGCAACGGAAGCTCAAATCGTCTTGAGGTCTCTCACAATGAACAATATCAGACCCGGCAAGACGAAGTTCCGCGAGATGATACCAGCGGCACGACATGAGAGGAATCAGTTCATGTTACTGTACACCATGTCAGGTGGCGTTAGCGGTTCCTCGCTTGCTGTTCTCACAGTCGACTCCCCCCAAATCATATTTGCTGTCGACCCATTGATAGCCTTGCTTGGGTTCTTCACGAGCTCTGTTGTGAGCCGCCCCCTTTCCGACGAACAAGTCATGAAGAACGAACAAAATACTCTCGCCGACAGAAAAATGGACTATCGCATTGATCTCCACGACCTTTCTGTCAGCGTGCTGGAGAATGACGCGGACCCAGAATCTCATTCCATACAGCTTTCTGTGGACCAGATACTCTTATCACAACAGGTAGGTTTCATTCCCTCTTTTGTTGTACACGCATGTCATCAATTGGGTATAGGGTATCATGGCACTCACCGTCAGCCGATTAGGAATGTCACTAACGCGAATGGGAAAACTATCCGAAAGGGTCCGATTTTTGGATGACATGGATTTAACCTTTTCCCTTGACAGCCGCTCATCATCAGTTCAAGAAATGATCAGTATGGAAATCTTCGCCAAGCCCGTTGTCTTCCGTGCATCTTATCGCGATATAAAACTGATCACATCCATTGTCAACAAGGCGATTGAGTTATATGGCAGTTCTCAAACATCGAATGCAATTAAAGACGAAGCGAGTGCTGTCGAATCTTTAACTGGTATGCCATCAGAAGGGCAGTTATCAAAGTCCTTCGCATCAAAACTTCTGTCGCATCCCATAGAGAATGCTAAAGTTCTCATGTCGAAGGAGCAGGTAAGTGAGACTGTAAATGTTTAATTGTGTCTTTTATCGTCGATCAGCTCAAAGGATGTTTTGACGGATTACGCTTGATTCTTATTGGCGATCTACATGAGCAACCTATGCTTCATCTCAAAGTCAAACCATTTATAGTTGGAGCGAAGGACTGGTCAGGAGAGGTAATTTGCGAGCATTTGAGCTTCAGCTATTACTCATAATCTATGCAGCTCCATGCGACAACGACCATGGCAACTCAACTCAGTTACTGGAATCTAACCAATTCTCACTGGGAGCCCTGTAAGTTCGCTGAGTTTCACGAGGCCTTGACTAACCTGCGGGACCTCGCCAGTGATAGATCCTTGGACCTTCACAGTTGTGGTCTGTGATCTTTTTACATTTTTGCTGAGATGAGCTCTGAAACCCACCAGATTGCGCAGAACAACCCCAAGCAGGGTATCAATATCACGATATCCGCTAGAGAGCGTCTTGACCTTAACATTAGTACGACATTCGCGGAACTTGCCACAACAACATTAAATATGTTGGGAAGGGAAGGCGAACAAGTCCTCCAGAAAGCGCGTGGGACATATGCCCCTTATCGGATCCGCAATCGTACAGGCTTAGGGATATTTGTTTGGTCTGATATCGACGGAAGTTCTTCCGCGAAAGATGCCTCTGCTGTTAAAATTCTTCACGACCAAATTGTTGATTGGAGATTCGATGACTGGAGAACCATGCGCGAGGTAACAGAATCAATATTTTCACTATTTCATCCATCCTGAGCATTCGTTGCAGCACGCCTCCTCTGGCCAGCATAGCATAGGACTTCAGTTCATCGGCAAAACGTGGGAACAATTGCGAAGCATACCTGTAGATCGCGAAGGGGAATATGTCTTTTCGCTTCGTCCCCGAACTCGGTACCCCAACCGTTTACTGTGCGAGGTCAAAGTGGTGGATAACGTGAAAGTTATCACCGTTCGGTCTACGTATAAAATTGAGAATCACACGTTATACCCACTAGAATTGACTCTTGTCGACGATACTGGCCACCCGGTATACTCGATGGAGAAAATTGCTCCGGGAGAAGACTACTCGCTTCCCATTGATGCTGTGACGCAAAACAAGGTTAGGATTCAACCTGACCGTAAGTTGCTCTAATTCTCTATCTGTTGGCTTTTAAAAACCTCGCCAACAGAAGGTTTCGGCTACAAATGGTGCTCAGCTATTCGTTACGAAGACCTCATCACTAAGAAGGCTTTTACTATCAAGTGCTCTCATACTGATCCCAAAGAGGCACCGTTCTGCTTTCAAGCTTGGGTTCACACCGATGTCAATGACTTCGTTTCACGGTGAGCACGATTCTGCTAACCTAATTCTGCATTCTTATCCGTAATTACAGGAAGTTGCCCAAAGTCAACCTCAAGCTCCGCGCCCCTCTTGAACTGGAAAATCTATTGCCGTACAACCTGGAGTACCGAATTTATGATAAAGACACAGACCAAAATTGGAGAAGTTATTTGAGAAAAGGTGGCGTCATGCCGGTCCATTCGGTCGAACTCAGTCACTTCATATTGCTCAATGTCGACGTCCAAGATACCGGCAAGTGATGCCAGTGGATGCCTGCCTGCCCCCAGCTGACCCTGCTCTTAGTTTTCAATCCCAGTGACTTCGCCATAATCAGTACTGACGGTCACTCGGATTTCGACATCGAGAACCGTCTTACACTGCGTGATCACCTCAACAAGAAATTAGACCTGAGGTTGAATTATATGCAAGTGAAGGCCCCTTCAATTGACCGCCTCTTCTGATAATGCATTAGTCGATACCCTGAGTCCGGTGGTGCCTTCAAAGTCCAAATATACTGCCCTTATATCGTCATCAATAAAACAGGCCTTTCTTTTTCCATTAAGTCCACCGGGTCTACTAAGGCCGGGTCCCAGGCTGTCGCAGGAGATATTTCCTCAGGTAGCATCAATCTGACTAGTTTTATCAAAAAGCTCACATTCGTGTAACGCAGATGCAATATCAAAACCAAGTCCATTCAGTAAGATTCGATCAATTGAGCCAGCCACCTGCATAGCTGACGGATTTTGAAGTGTTATCGCATCCACATGATAATGGCAAGGAATTTTTGTTTCAGATCGGTGAATCCGTGTGGTCCAAGGTACTTGAAATCTAGTATCAAATCCACTATCTCACATGGGTGTCCAGGTTATCAGCGTCGAAGCCCCTGCTGCGGAAATAGCCCTAGTCGTTAGTTCTCGGAAACAAAAATCAGACGAAGTTCACGTCGGCTTGTCGTGGAGCGAAGGGATCGGCAAATACAAATTGACGAAGGTCATCACCATTGCACCTCGTTTCCTGATCAAAAACAACCTGTCGGAGGCAATATCGTTCCGTGAGCACGGTGTTGCACCACGGGACCGATCAGTCATCAAATCTGGGGAACGCTGCGCACTCCACGTCATTCGGACGGGTGAAGAGAAGCTCCTCACTATTGCCTTCTCAGGCTTAAACACGCAATGGTTGGTTTGTCTAAATATACTATCTAAGGCTTGGTTTTTGAAGAAAAGCAGGTCACCTCCAATTAATATCGAAGACATAGGCTCAGTGCACTTCCGTCTTCGCATTCCTGATGATGCTAGGGTTCAACTTATCCGCGCGGACGTACAAATCAGTGGCCCAACCATATTCATAACCTTCGAAGCGGCAGCGGACGGGTGGCCTTTCATGATTGAAAACGAAAGCGATTACATGGTTTCGTTTTGCCAACAGGTTTGCCAAACTTAGCATCTTTGAACTGAAACTGAGAAGTTCTTATTCAGGATGCCAGTCGGGAGATCAAAGGAGGTTCAGCCAAGACCCACCCAACTTATCATTTGAGCTGTCATAAAAATGCCGCTTATGCTTGGGATTTCCCTGCCGCCAGAGATAAGAAGCTTTTGCTAACAATCAACAACACTTCCAGAGTTGTTGACATTATGGAAATCGGTGACCTAGTTCCATTCGAATTCATTGTATGTGGTTGCATCGACTTGCGGATCCGTTTTCTTCACTCCAATGTTAGGACAGTCAACATACAAAAGCGGTGTCACTTGATGTTCGCGCTGATAGTCATAAACAAGTGTTGCGAATTACTAATTACAACCCTGACCGGAGCCTATATAAACCTAGGACCCATAGCAACCTGGACCTCGCGAGGAGACAGGATACAATTTCAAGCAGTGGGGAATCGTTCGAAGCGGTAACAGAAGATGTTGTTCCAACTCTGACGTTTAAGATAGAATTTGCTGGTATCGGTATCTCCTTGATCAACAGAAGAATGGTCGAAGTGGTCTTCATTTCCATGGACACCTTGAATTTCGAATACATCAACAGCACTGTTGCTCAAGCCGTAAATTTGTCTTGCGGTACCCTCCAGGTCGATAATCAGTTACATGATGCCCTCTTTTCCGTCATCCTCCAGCCTACCCCCATCGCCAAGGCAAGCGGCGTCGCATCTTCACCCACCGTTCAAGCTTCTGTCATCTGGCTAAATGATCAAGGTTGGTTTGTTCTTGTGATTGATATATGCAGTTACGACTACCCACACTACCATATAGCACATGGCGTCCTTTTCATCAAATATTGTTCCATATTGCTTCAAGCCCTCACCATAGAAGCTGATGAAGATCTCTTGTTTTCCATTTATGATTTATCCCAAATCAAGGGTGTTTCATGGGAGGACGGAACTGAGGAGTGAGTTTTTTTATTCCTAGCCGAGCTTCCAATGGAATATTTTCTTTGTTTTAAAAGTGTTCTGCTTCAAAATATCGATATTATCCCCGAGCCGGCCGATATCTCTACAGGCCAGGAGTTGTACTTCGAAGTCCTTGAACTCCAGCCAATCAAGCTTTCGCTGTCTTTTATGCGTACTGAGAGAGTCAGCAGTGAAGAAAAGTATGGAAGCCTTATACTTTGAAATAAGGACTGACATAGCCTCCTAGGCTTAGTATCCGCAACCCTCTTGCTGTTGTGCTGAATGCGCTCACGATGACGGTGGGCAACATCAATGATGCACCCCTTGAAATGAATGCGTTGGTCATTAAAGACATGCACCTAACCATGCCAGAGCTACAAAGCAGAGTCACATACCACTACCGTCAAGATGTTATCCGTCAGCTCTATAGGATCCTGGGTTCTGCCGATTTTATCGGTAACCCGGTGGGTTTGTTCACAAACGTTAGTTCTGGAGTTGCAGATATCTTCTACGAGCCATTTCACGGCGTGGTCATGCATGGAAATGGAGAACTGGGCATTGGAATTGCAAAGGTCCTGGGCAATGCACTTTTCCCCCCCAACAAAACCATCTAATGTTATTGTCAGGGTGCCGCTAGCTTTGTCAAAAAGACCGTGTTTGGGCTTAGTGACAGCATGACAAAGTTTACAAGCAGTGTAGGGAAGGGTAACTCGTCTCTATAGCTCCGATTCATGCCTTCTTAATAACCAGGATATTAGGTTTGTCAGCTGCAACGTTCGATTCTGAGTATCAAGCTCGGAGACGGATGACCCAACGGCGAAACAAGCCACGGCACGCAATGTAAGTTTCGCAAATGTCTATGGAGACGTTTATATTAGAATTCAATGATGTTATAAAGATATGGTGTTACAGCAGGGGGTGAGGCATTTGCAAGCAGCGTCACCAGTGCGATGGAAGGAGTTTTGGTAAGCATTTACTTAGTAAACGGATTTCTATTCAAACCTTACACTTGTAGATGAAACCCATAGAAGGAGCTGAATCCGAGGGTGCCCTAGGTTTCTTCAAGGGCGTGGGGAAAGGTCTTGTGGGGTACTGTAATCTCCTTATAAAGGTTTCCACATTCCTGAAAAATCCCTGCCAGCGTGGTCACCAAACCTGTTATAGGTGTGTTCGACTTAGCGTCAAACGTTTCAGAAGGTAAATCCCTTGTGCCCTTGATTCCCTTCGAACCACTTTCTCATAATCTGAAAGGCATCCGCAACACCACGACTGTCTTCGATAATCCCGAACGTGATCGTATACGGCTTGTAAAATTCCTGAACCTTTGCCTTTGTCTAGTCATTTGCTAATGCCTTTCCTTGCCGTCCAGCCCCGGCATGTATCTGCAGATGGGATACTACGTGTAAGCCTTGACAATGATACCCTTGATTATCGCTCACAGATCATGCAGCCCTACTCCGCCCGTGAAGCACTCGGTCAATACTGGATGAAAGATTTGAACAGCGGCGCATATCGACAAGAAGCTTACGTTGCACATATCAGTACGCCGGTCACCATTGGTTCAGAGTCAGATACTCACCGCTTTGCTCCTCCAGATTCCACGGGGGACGATACTGTCGTGCTTCTCACAGCTTCCCGAGTGTTGTCGTTCTGGTCCAGAAAGCTACAACTGGACTGGGACTTACCATTTACTCAGATTCAGGGGGTGACAGTAGAGGATACTGGAATACGCTTTGCCCACAAGGCAGGAAAGGAAAACGACAAATTTGCTTTCATTCCTGACAAAAGTTCCCAATCGTGGTTTTTCGGGCAAGTTGCTTTGGTCGTCAAGTCATTCAATGCACGAAAAAGGATGGATGGATGATTCCAAGTGGGGTATTATGTAAAGTATATCTGTCGCTGAAAGGACTTGTATCCAACAAGTAAACTCGGAAGGATGAAGGAAAAACTCAGGGTATCAAGTAGTATAACTATGTTGCATTGTGACATCTACACTGTGGCAGAGGTTGGCATCGCATGCTCACGAGAATGGATGGCAGTTGCATTGCTGGAAACACGTTCTCGTGTGAACTTGGAAACTGATTGTTTACCGAAGTCATCAAAATCCTCATCTGGCTCTTGGCCAGCGTCGAAACTTCCGTAACTCCTACGAGGACTAGTTGAGTAGGCGCTTTGGAAATCCGTATCAGAGTCATCCGTAGTGGTTGCTAGCGGCTTTGCTTGACCTGTAGAAGGCAATATGGCAGGCTTAAGGGAAGATTCTGTTGTAGGGCTGTTTTGTGTTGGAAGGGGCTCTGTTGGATTCCTTTCATCATGGCTACCTGCAGAGAAGAAACCACGAGTTGGTGTTTTGTTTTCTTGTTCCGACTGACTAACTAGACGAGATCTAGTGTGCGTAACCGTCGACGCGGTTCCTTCGTCAGTATGAACACTCGTGCCAGTTTGGGTTGATGATGTAGTTCCGCTCCTTTTCCTATTCTTCGTATGGTTCTTGACAGCGAGGCGCGGGCTTTTCGACGAACGGGTGCGGATGGGTGCCAAAGGGTCCTCTTCGCTGTCTCCGGTCGCGTAATCTTTCCACCTGTTCCGTCGACGATCGGAAGCAAGAGCAGTTTCAAGCTGTCGACGTCAGTATTGGAGGGTGAATAAATTTGACTTCATAATACATGTATGACTGACCTTCTGCTCTATCTGAAGCACCTTTTGGGCAATCTTTTCGCTTCTCCGACTAATGCCTTCATCTACGGCATTCATACCATCTTGGGGCGCATCAACTTCAGAGGCTGAAAATCGTTTCTTCCGGCTCGGGGTCGAGGGCAGGTCCTCTTCGTCATCCTCTTGTATAGGGCCTGTTGTCATTTCGGATTTGGTTCCCCGGATGAACTCTGGGTCATCCTCATCATATGTCTCGGCCAATGTAGATTCCGTCCCGAAGGATCGTAAATGATGATTTCTGGCCGCATCGCTGGCGCGTCTGGAGCGGGAAGGTGCAGAAGCAGACGACAGACGACTGTTCGGACGAGAACCACCATAATCAGACTCATCGATGTCAACCGCCATCGACGCCAGGGCCCTTTCAATTTGCGCCTCGACTTCAGCCACCATCTCAGCGCGCTCTTGCTCCATCCGTTCCATCGTTTCTTTCATGCGTGCCAACTCCATCATTGCTTCCTTGTGGGCCAACTCGGTATCCTTCAGTTCTATTCATTGCAAGTTAACATTACAATTGGAGATACGAACCACGACACGCTTACGGTTTTGAAGCTTGTTTTTCTCCACCGCAGTGAGTGTAACAAGACCCGAGAGCCTTTTAGTCTCTCTCTGTTCTTTGTTTATTTTCGTTCTGAGTTGGTTGGCCTCGACGCTAAGCTTTTCTGCATACTGCTCGAAAGTAACAAATTTATCCCGCCAAAGGTCTGATTCCGTCATCAAGAAGTTAAGTCGGCGCGAGAGCCGTCCGATCTTGGTTTCAAGGTCATCTCGAGCATCGACAAAAGCCGTTGCACGTTTACGGATGGAATGTTGGATTAGTTGTTCTGCAGCTGTCAGCTGAGGTTGTCGTTTAACGACGCCAAACATGCTCATGCGTTTGAGGAATGAGGGTTTTTTGAACTTTGGGCACAAAATGATTCGGCATCAACTTCCGATTACATGCTCTGCTCACCTTGTCTTGCAGCACAAAATCAAATGCTTGTATGATACGTGTCGAGTGCCACCATTCTGGAGGCTTGATCTGCTCAGCAACAGAAGTTGAGGAAGCCCCTCGCTTTGCTTGGATCTTGCATACAGGCCTGAATCGCCCAGCCGGAAAAGCTTCCTTGAATTCACTGCAAAGCTAAACATTGACATTGAAACTGAGTGCATGAAAGAACGACTTACCTTGGAACAGAATGGTCGGGATGATAATGAGAATCAAAGGCCGCCAACAACTTCTGTCTATATTTCTCGCGTTGTTGTTTGGTAGAAATGGCACCAGCTGGGGGTGAGGAACAGCTCCTATATGAAACATTAGTTGGTCAATTCTTTCATTAATGACCCATCCATACAGATAGTTTATGTCCCTATAATGAAAAAATCAGATTTTGCTTACGCCAGCATCGAAAGCACCTACAAGTCACAGACGCACACTTCGGGAGCAGGCCTGACGCTGTACCTTGCCTCCGTCGCCAGGCCCATGATCCATGGACCAGGATCATCAATATATATCTTGGCATCCCGCGAGTGGACTGCCGGGAGACAGATACCATTCCAGCCACGCAACTCCACAAGATATCTTATTGTCGAGACTGCAATCTGTAATCAACAAATACAATCAGACTGTAATAACTCGATAAGGCAGGAAAAGCCTACCCCGAGCATAGTTGGATACCTAGAATAAAATAAAATACGCCCGGTCGGAGCAAGGGCAATCTATAAAAAAAAATTATCAACGAAGGATTCCTTGAGTAGAAGAACACCCCACTTCACAGATCGTCAATATGTTATCAATATTCAAAGACTTAAACAAGGGCCACATTGTGAAATTGATATCCACAAGCCCACGACCGAAATCAAGCCCTCCAGGGAACCGTGCGATGACTTCGAGGTTGGAGTCGCCACCATCGCTTTTGGGACTCGCGTCAAGCTTAATCAAATCTCCTGCACGAGGGGCCGGATGCGCAAGAATTTTGGAGATTTGGAGGGTATGTGACTGTACGTCTTTGGAGAAACGTGCCCATGATAGGGTGAGATAGTCACGCATAAGATCGTACACCGGATGACGAGATACAAGTGCTACATGAAACTTGAACATCAGAAAACAAAGATTGGACGAGAAAAAAAATATTCACTCAGCGCATAAGGTAACCAAAATACAGTATCGCCTGGTAGAAATAAAGTGCTTTCGCCAGGTCCATGACCGACGGTGCTGGTTGCCTCAAAATCACTTTCGCTCATAGCACCTTCAGCTTCTGTCTCGCCGCCATCTGTTTCGACATCGGCCCAGGGACCGCGGGCATTCTTCTTGGCACTCCTGCGTGCCTGAACAGTGGGGTCAGAGCCGTCAGTCAGTGCGCCCGACACATCCGCACGCAAGTTCTTAAGGCGCGAGGCGACCAGGGATTGCGCAGACTCCTTGCGCGATCGCCCAGCCTCCAGTGTACGACGAATCGCACTGCTGCGCTCCGCATCCGCGTGAGACCAGACAGTCAAACACACTCCATGATAAGTTACAGTGCTTCCAGTGGTTTGATTCAAGTCGCCAGAATTTGCAGTTGCCACAGCGGAAGATGTATTATGCGCACCATGGCCAAGGAGACTAGGAGGGCCAAGGTAAGCCGAGGAAGGGCGTGCAAATGGATCATCAGTGTAGGGGTACGCAAAAGTTGCCGCAGACGAACGGTTGTCGGTGCTAGATAGTACGGACGCACGAAGGAAGTCGCCGGATGGCGTAGGCGCCAAAGGGGTATTGGGCGCAGGAAGTGTAAAGGTAAAAGTATGGATAGTAGATGCCGGCTGAAGAGTTGAGGCGATCACCTCAACTTCGCGAGTAAAGGAGAGCTACGATGAAAATTGGGTACGAGTGGTACGGCGTGAAGTGTATTTTACTCACTTTCAGAGCTTTGGAGAGCATTTTGCCAACCTCTTGTTTGGATAAGGCACCAGCTCCCTTCATGACTTCTTCGTTCTTGCCCCGCTTCTTTTTCTTGCCGCCACCAGCACCCGGACTTACTGTACTGCCGAGCACTTCCGGTCTCCACCAGCGACTGACAGCCCCATCGCTATGGTGTAGACCCATGACAGAGTCAGGATCAGCAAGGGTCCACGTATGAGGCGATTTTGGAAGGCCAGATACCACGTAAAGGGAGGTGAGTGGCAAGGTGGGAACGAAAGAGGCCATAGGGGGCGGATCACGAGCTGAACGCGTAGAAACGATCGAATTGCGCGCAGAAGCCGGAATGGGTTCCATGCTTCTGCGATGTTTGATGCCCAGAATACGGGAAGCCTTGTCGGTCCGGTGAGATGAAAGAGCGTTTGGGCTAGAAATTGCAGGGGCAGTGATGGTGATATAGTCAAGCTCGTCAGCCAAGGCTGAGGGCTCAGATGAATGAGCAGCAGGAGCAGTAGAGTTATTTTTATTTTCCAAAGCAATATTGATAAGTGGAGTGCCAGCACTGGAACGCGCCGAGTCGTTTTTGACAGACTGGTCAGAAAAACGTGACTTGAGGATTCTATCAGCAGGCGCTGGGCTCGGAGGGACTGAAGGCCTCCAAGTGGATGCCATTGCAGCTGGGAGCCCAGGGATCCAAGGAATGTGGGTGGAATGAGCGTGGAATGTGAGAGACAACAATAGAGTTCAATATAACATTTCCGTATATCACTCATGATGTCTTAGTACCCTGAGTTCGTATACCTCATCTCTCAGCGCTCAAGCTCAAGCTCAGGCTCAGGCTCAGACTCAGACTCGAGCTCAGGCCTCAAGCTCAAGCCTGAGAGCCTTGTCAGGATCCAAACTTTGCAGTCATATCTGTGGACCGCAACATCAATGATCAGGCACTCGGTTAGCGTATTAGCATTCTGGCGTGCATAATGAACTAAGTACATAGATGCTATGTATTATACTAATCCTTAGATGCTATGTAGTATACTAATCCTTAGATGCTATGTAGTATACTAATCCTTAGATAGACAGCCAAGTGGCCGTTCATACATGCACCTTACGTAACCATGTTCATCATGTGGCGACGTCCGGGCCCCTTGTTACTTTAGCACCTCCCCATGCTGAACGGAAGCGGGATCAAGATTTTCTCGGGTACATCCCATTTGTCACTTTCAATATTCTCTCACTTACCTTCATATAGGTACCAGTCATCCAGAACTCGCCGAAATAATAGCCCGACGGTAGCTCGCCTGTCTTCCTCCCAGCCTGTGCTGACGGATCTGGATTCAATGCAGCATTGGTCTACCTCTTTCCAAGGCAGAAATAACCCGAAGCGGTATCGGCGAGACCAGTGTGCGTATTGCAGAGTCAGTGCGGGAGGATGATGTCTACATCATCACTACTGGTTGTGGAGCGGTAAATACAGCCCTCATGGAGCTGTGCATCATGATCCATGCTTGCAAAATTGCGAGCGCTAAAAGAATCACTGCTGTAATACCACTTTTCCCTTACTCTCGACAAGACAAGAAGGATAAGAGCCGAGCGCCTATTACCGCTAAACTCATCGCCAACATGATCCAAAGGGCGGGTTGTGATCATGTCATAGTAAGCGTTTTCCGCACTCCGCTTCGTCTCATGTTTGACCATTCGTGTAGACTATGGACCTACATGCATCACAGATACAAGGCTTCTTTGACGTTCCCGTTGACAAGTGAGTCCATGCATGTGGTCATATACCCTGTGTGAATTAATGACGTTGTGTCGATATGTGTCAGTGTGAGTAAATTTATTTTTTTCCGTTACACAAACTGCATCTCGTTCGACAGCTTTATGCAGAGCCCTCAGTCATCTTATATATTCGAACGCGCTTTGATCTCAATGACGTGATTATTGTCTCACCCGACGCAGGAGGCGCCAAGAGGTCAAATGCCAGACGCATGTCTGATATGGATCTGACGTAAAATACAGGGCTACATCAATGGCGGACCGACTGGGCGTGGACTTTGCCCTGTTCCACAAGGAGCGTAAAAAAGCTAACGAGGTCTCTCGAATGGTTCTCGTTGGGCATGTCAAGGACAAGATTGCAATCCTCGTAGACGACATGGCGGACACATGTGGAACACTTTGCTTAGCAGCGCAACATCTATCCGAAGCAGGGGTTGTCAAGGTTTACGCGATTGTCACTCATGGCATTCTGAGTGGTAACGCGCTAGAGACTGTTGAACAAAGCGCATTGGAAAAGTTGATCGTGACAAATACGCTTCCACAGACGGCAAACCAGACGATATGCAACAAGATAGAAGTGATTGATATCGGCGTGGTGCTTGGAGAAGTGATCCGACGCAGTCACTATGGAGAGAGTGTTTCAAAATTATTTCATGAGGTCCCGTACTAGTGCAAGTTTATTCTCCTATCAAATAAACCACAGATGTGATGGAATAACGTTAGACTAGACTCTAAGGACTCAGGGATAATGCCATAGATTGCAATTTGTGTGACAGATCCGAAAGTCAGGTGAGAGGTCCGCTGAGAAGCAGCGTGTATGATCGTGGTCGACTTGTTCGGTCTACCACAATTTCTTCTTTTCCTTCCTCCTCCTCAACGCTGTCGCTGGCATCTGGTCCCTCTTGCACGCTTTCTAGCCTTTTTGGCGCTAGTTACCAGCTCCTCGAGCAGTTCCTTACTGCTTTCCCGACTAGGCTACATCCCGACCTGGCTGCTATTCGGTCTTCTTCTTTCTCCTAGCCTTCTTTTATTCCCGTTACCTACTGAGCTGACCAACACAATTTTGCCAGCTTGGCTGGCACTCCCTGTATCTCCTATCTGCCATCCTTATCCTTACATTCCAAAGTCTATTGGGCAATGCTAGGCGTATCATGTACGCTACCTCATCCCATGTCCACAATGGCCATAATCCTCCATACTACAGCAATCATTTCCCAAATGGTCACCAGAATTCCCAGCATTCTTCTGTTCACACTCTTCCGCAAAATATCCTTCCTGCTCCCCAACGCCCAGTCCCTCCTACTGTGTCAAAGGACCCTATCACGGTTGTCGGCATACCCAGTGTCTCAATACAAAACGACCGTCTTGTCGTTGGAAGTTCACAGACTAGTAAGTCTTTCTTGAAAAAGTCTTGACATCTATAAATAACCCTTGATCACCATAGATTCCACGCGCTCCTATACTCCCCTCAAAGTCCTGGGCGATGGTTCATTTGGTACAGTCTGGTTGTGTGATTGGCATGGGACCTTACCCCCCAATACCCCCCTTTCTCCCATGCAATGTGGAGCCGGAGCAAGGCCTGAGTGGGCAGGCAAACGACTCGTTGCGGTGAAGCGTATGAAGAAGAAGTGGGAAGGTGGATGGGAAGAGTGTCAAAAACTGAAGGAGCTGGAGGTATGTCCTCTCATGTTTTGCTCTTTCCCGTTGCTCATGCAATATGATGTAGTCGTTACGTGCAATCCCCTTCCATCCCAATATCATTCCTCTCTACGATTTCTTCCTCCTTCCCGCATCGAAGGAACTCTATTTCGTTTTTGAATCCATGGAAGGCAATTTATACCATCTCATCAAGGCTCGGAAGGGTCGTCCACTGGCAGGCGGCCTTGTCTCTTCCATTTTTCGCCAGATCGTATCTGGTTTGGATCATATCCATAGTGCGGGTTATTTTCATCGCGATATGAAGCCGGAGAATGTTCTTGTTACTACGACTGGACTGTTTGACTATGCATCAGTGTCGTCAGCAGCTCCACCGAAGGAGAGGGACGTCGTTGCAATAATCAAACTTGCCGACTTCGGTCTTGCTCGGGAGACCAAAAGCAAGCCTCCTTACACGGAATACGTGTCAACGCGTTGGTACCGTGCTCCTGAGGTCTTGTTATTGAGTCGCGAATACTCAAATCCTGTCGATATGTGGGCACTGGGCACTATAATGGCAGAACTTGTCAACCTGCGTCCTCTATTTCCTGGTTCCGATCAACTTGACCAGGTAGCCAGGATATGCGAGATTCTTGGCGATCCCAGCGATGAATACGGTTTGGATTCACGTCACAATCCTTTGGGAGGGGGCGTCTGGCCCAGAGGCATAAAAATGGCGAAGGCGGTTGGATTTCAGTTTCCCAAGGTACCAGCATTGATCTAAAGATGGTAAATTGACTGATTTGTGCACAGATTCGTCCTAAGGACATGCAGACACTCTTTGACCCAGCCGTTCCCGTCTCTTTGGTGCACTGCATCCGTGATCTACTCAAGTACGATCCTGATAAACGGCTCACTAGTCGTCAATGCCTCGAACACGCGTATCTGCGCGAAACAACCCCTCGCAACAACATTCCTATCCCTTCAGCTTTGCGTGTTTCTACTACCAATGGCAATGCCCCGCATGTAACACCTTCCTCATTGCACCAACCCCCCCTACCCTCGTTATCCCTTCAAGCGCCACATATCCACCCTTCTTACATTCCCGATGCTTCCGCCTCTCATCGCTCATCTTTCCAGCCTCCTGCATTCTCATCATACTCTTCTAGCCCTCAAAAAGACATCGCCATCCATCATCGTATTTCACCTCAGGGTAATGCAGGAGACAAGAGAGGACAGCCTTCCGCTCTTTGGAGCCCTTCCCATGAGAGGTATAGTTCCTCGCAGTCTGGCGAACATCCCATGGATATCGAACTTCCGACACATCTAGTCGATGGACAAACAACGAATGTGCAAGGTTCACCAATAGTCAAAGAATTTCCTGCACGACCTGTTGTCGAGCCGGAAGATCACACCAACGGACAACTCAGCATCCCGCCTTCAGGGAATAAGCTTGGAAAGTTGGGTTCATTTGGCAAGAAACATGGCAAATGGGGTCTTGGAATGTTTGGTGGGGACAAATCACACCATCATGGGCTACCCCCTCTGGAAGAGGCGCCGAATCCGATGCCGTCACTCAAACGCATGCAGTCGTCTAGTACCGACAGCAAGTCTGTACGAGATCTTTCGCCAGTCCGCGAATCTCCTGTTCGCACTGATGGTGATGTCAAGAAAATCAATAAGAAAGAAGCGGAACGCGTCCAGAGAGAGGCTGAGAAGCAGCGACGTAAGCTGGCCGAGAAAATGCACCGAGAACAAGCCCGGGCAGTCATGCAGAAGCGTAGCCAGATGATGCAAAAGACTATCGGTAATGATATCGAATGGGCGGGTGGCAATGAGCAGCGACTAGATTTCTTGGAAACTTTGTCCAAAGGCAAACAAGCATCGTCAGGGCCCATCCGTCAGAATCAGGTCAACAACGGGAATTCTTTGGGTTCGGCGACTATCAGTGCCGCAGCTGGAAGATTCGCGGTGCAAGGAGAGCCGGCGAGTGACCGTGACTGGCGTGGAGGAAATGAACGGTTGCTGAAAGCTAGGCGACGTGAATTTGACGACGATCATTCGATGTCGTCCTCAGATGTCCACAGTCTTGGACGGGTGTCTTCAATGTCGTTCGCGTCGGTGGATAGCGATCCTGGACCCGCTCGAATACGGAATCGACCCAGTTTGTTCGGGATTAACAGAATGACCTCAATGTCGTCGTTGCGCACATCGTTCGATGATTTTTCTCCATCCGCCCGATCATCGAATTCGTTTTCCCTCGAAGGGCAGCTTGCGCACGACTTGCACATGCACGCCTCAGTCAATGGGCGGCAGATGGCCGGCAGTCTATCTCCTCCACCTATGCAGACATTGTCGCTTTCCCCAACTCTTTCACCCTCGCTTTTGCCGTCATCACCCTGGATTCAAGTCCAACATGCGAAAGAACCACCTTTAGGACAGTCGCCACCATATGTCACTGTGCCGTTAGTACACCCAAACGGCTCCCACGGCCTTGAAGTCAATAGACAGCTACGTGGACACTCCCCGATTTCTTTCGGGCATCCACCAAGCTCCGGGAACACGCCGACATCAGCCAAGTCAGCCATCAACCCGATATTTGAAGTGGTGAGTTACAAATGGGACAGTGAGTATGGTATGGTACCTGACGACTTTGGTGATTTCGTTCAGCTTCCACTGCCGCCACGAACTGGGGACAGCCGAGCGTCTCCTAATGCCCTACCACCCTTCTCACAGCTCGAGGCCATCGCCGGAGGCGAGCTCTTCCCGATGTCCTTTGACAGCACACCGTCCGAAGATATCTAGACATCCACACCTTCGTTAGCACATTCATCGTTCCCATTGCTTTATAAATATCACAGTCGTTCGCCCTTATTCCCAATCGCATCATCATTCATTGGCCCGCCAGTGGACTCGGAATGCGTAGCATTACTGTCGACCTTACTTCCGTGAATAATTCTGGATGCTTTGTTGATTTCATATTATACTGGTTGTTTCTATTTGCATTATTTCCAACCGGAAGGTACATTAGTATAGTAGACAGACCAATTGTATTTTTAGGGTTAGCAACAACCGTGCAACGAAGATTTCGACTCTAGTTGACACATTCTCTGACGTGGTTGTAGACTTAGTTATCACATGATCATACCGGGTGCACCCGAACAGAAAAACCGATCATTACCGTTTTGGGACACACCGCGTAGTCTGTGGCAGTGTCAATCCTCCGTGTCAGCATCTTCATTGCTGGAACCTCTGCGAGACTATTGTTTGGGAGAAAGTGTATTATACCGTTCTACCGTTCTACCAGCTCCTTCTTCATCAATGTCTTGGGAGGTATCAGGGTATCGTCGCGTCTGAGCAGGAGTGAGCACGAAGGATAGCAATTTTCCTTTTCAGGATGCATGAAAGACATCGCACTCCCGTCTCTGAGACATCGACCCGCTAGAACATGGCTACCAACTTTGACCTTACTGACAAAACTCAACAGTCCATCTCTGACGCCATTCAACTTGCAAAAGACTATGCAAATGCTCAAGGTACTTTGTGTTCTCTCATTCATATCTGACTCAAACTTCCTCAGTACATCCTGCCCACCTTGCTTTCGTCCTCATCAATCAGCCCTCAGATCTACCTTCGAGCCCGCTCCAGTCTTCATCTGCCACTCCTCTGTTCGCCTCAGTCATACAGAGAGCAGGCGGCGATCCTGTAAGTTTCCATCTCGTTCATCCTCTCCGAGTCCCTAGACTTTGCATCAGACTGCAGTGAAACGCGCCTTGCAGAAACTTATCGTCCGACTTCCGACACAAAGCCCCCCACCAGATGAAATTACCCTCAGCTCCGCCTGTCTCAAAACGTTGCGAGAAGCTCAAAACCTTCAGAAGACCATGCATGATTCCTACTTAGCACAGGATCATCTCCTTCTTGCCCTCCTCAAAGATTCTTCCATTACTGCTGTCTTGAAGGAACTCGGTCTCACTGAAGCCACCCTCAAAACAGCAATCGAGCAAATTAGAGGAAATCGCAGGGTCGAATCAAGATCTGCAGAGCAAGGTTTCGATGCTCTACAGAAGTATGCCGTGGACCTAACTGCGTTGGCTGAGGAAGGTAAGATCGATCCAGTCATTGGCCGTGACAATGAGATTCGCCGTGCAATTCGCATCCTTTGTAGAAGGTATAATCATATTTTAATATGTTTCGATGCAGCTCTTTTAATTCGCTATGCACCCCAGAACAAAAAACAATCCTGTCTTTATCGGCGAGCCTGGCGTTGGCAAGACCTCTATAGCCGACGGCCTGGCCCAACGTATTGTCAAACGCGATGTCCCAGCAAGTCTGATTACTCGTCTATATTCGTTGGATATGGGCGCTCTTATGGCTGGTGCCAAGTATAAAGGTGAATACGAGGAACGCGTCAAAGCTGTCCTCAGCGAGATCGAAAAGGCGTCAGAAGACGGTGGCCCTGGCGTCATCCTTTTCATCGATGAGCTACATCTCATCATGGCAGGTAGGGGTGCCGAAGGCGGCGGAATGGATGCAGCAAACCTCTTCAAGCCCTTGCTGGCTCGTGGAAAACTTCACTGTATTGGCGCGACGACGCTCGCAGAATATCGCAAATATATCGAGACTGACGCAGCATTGGAACGTCGGTTTGCACAAGTTATCATAAATGAGCCATCTGTCGCTGAAACAATCAGCATCCTCCGGGGAATTAGGGAGAAATATGAAGTACACCACGGTGTCAGAATTCTGGACGGCGCTCTTATATCTGCTGCCACCCTGGCACATCGTTATCTGACGTCAAGAAGGCTTCCTGATTCTGCCATCGACCTGGTTGACGAAGCTTGTGCTAGGTAAGTGCAGACCCCCCCTTGGCCGTCGCTTCTTATTCACAAGCTCTACTCTAATGCAGTGTTCGTGTTACACGAGAAACGGAGCCTGAAGCCATAGACAAACTGCAACGCCGTAAGCTCGAGCTCGAAGTCGAGATTCATGCTTTGGAACGAGAAAAGGACCAGGGGAGCAAGGATCGTTTGAAGTTGGCTCAAAAGGCGATCTCGGAAGTAGAGGAGCAGCTCCAGCCTCTCAGGGCCGCATACGAAAACGAGAAGAAGAGGGGTGATGCGATCAATGTCATGCGTCGCAGGATGGATGAACTAAGGACCAAAGTAGAGGACGCTGAGCGAAGGTCAGTTTTTTTTTTGTTGATTCAGATATCTAACGTCGTTATTGATTAATATTTCTTTTAGACACGATCTTGCGACTGCTTCGGATTTAAAATATTATGCTCTTCCTGACCTTCAGGCTCGCCTCGAGCAGCTGGAAGCGAGGAAAGCCGCAGAAGATGCTGCCGCCGGTGGTGGCACTGACACAGTCACGCCGGAGCAAATTTCAGAAATAGTGGCGCGGTGGACGTCGATCCCTGTGACACGTTTGATGTCCACCGAACGCGAGAAGCTTCTCAACATGGAAAAAGTTCTATCAAACAGTGTCGTTGGCCAAGTCGATGCCGTCAAGGCTGTAGCTAATGCTATCAGACTGTCAAGGAGTGGACTCTCCAATCCGAATCGGCCGGTTGCTAGTTTCTTAATGGCGGGTCCTTCGGGGACGGGGAAAACATTACTTGCAAAGACAGTGAGTCTCACGATCTCCGTCCTTTTGGGAGACACTGACGACCGACATGTTAGCTTGCTACGCTTTTATTCGACTCACCCGACGCCATGATTCGAATTGATAGCTCTGAATATTCAGAGAAACACTCCATTGCCCGTCTTATTGGGTCACCGCCAGGATACGTTGGTTATGATGCTGGAGGGCAGTTGACGGAATACGTTCGACGTAAACCCTATTCTATAATCTTGGTGGACGAAATTGAGAAGGCATGCCGGGAGTTTGTGACTTTATTCCTGCAGGTCCTCGATGATGGCCGTTTGACGGATGGGCAGGGGAGAGTTGTAGATTTCCGGAACTCGGTGATCATGATGACTTCGAATCTTGGAGCAGCCTACCTCAACGATATGGGCGAAGGACTCGTTAAACCTCAAACGAGATCGCTCGTTATGGGTGCTATTCAGGCGCACTTTCCTCCCGAGTTCATCAACAGAATCGATGAGATAGTGATATTTGTCAGTTTTTCGTTCCCTTCAAGTTGGATTCCCGTTCACATCTTTATATTTATAGTGTGCTCTTTCTCGCAAAAACGTGTTGAAGATCGTTGATCTTAGACTAAAAGAGGTGGAGGAGCGTCTAGCAGACAGGAAGATCAAGTTGGATGTCGACAACGAAAGCAAGACTTATCTGATGTCTGTGGGGTATTCTACGGCATACGGAGCTCGACCCCTCAATCGTGCGATCCAGAGCGAGCTTTTGAACCCTCTATCGATGATGATTCTTTCGGAACGTGTACGGGATGGAGAAACTGTGCGAGTTTGCTTTGATGGACCTCGCAACAGACTGAATATCATTCCCAATCACGAAGGAAAGGTGATGATGGATGTCGATGATGATCATGACGACGACATTGAAATTGAAGAAATGGACTGAAGAAATAGCGTTCGTTACATGTAGCATAAGAATGTAGCAATAGCCGTAAGAATGTATCAATAGCATACGAATGTATCAATTCCTGGTGACTGTGACGACAAATTTGTATAGATGTACCAGCCACACATATCCATTCCTCTGGGCATTGTAATTGGCCTCCTCGCCTCCTCTGTCCAATCTCTTGGCCTTACAATCCAGCGGAAGAGTCACGTCCTCAACCAATTCTTACCAGAACATCAACAACGTGTCGAGCATCGAAGACCGTGTGCACTCTCACCGCCATGCCTTCAGATTGCGACTGACCGTCTTGTCACCTAGGCTTTGGTTGTTGGGCTTCGCCATATTCATCTCCTCCAATGTACTAGGTTCACTCGTACAAATCGCGTCATTGCCAGTGGTCATTCTTGCACCACTGGGAGCCGTGTCTCTCCTTTGGAACGCCTTCTTCGCTCGCTTCATACTCGGAGATATATTTTCGCCATGGATGATATTAGGGACCCTTCTTATTGCTGGTGGCGCCACCCTCATTGCTGTGTTCGGTATCGTACCAGAACCAACCCGTTCCCTTGAAGATCTACTCGCACTCTTTCGCCGACCTGCCTTTATTCTCTATTTCTCAATCCTTGGTGTAGGGGTATTTGGTTGTCTTGTTATTGTGTGTTCCATTGCGGATAGTTTTCATTGGATGTACTGATTAACGATGCAGCTTCTAGACGCACATTGCCGACTATTACTCCTCGCAAAATCTAACCCGACTACTCTCTGAAACTTCTTCGGTTTCGTCGACACCCCGTTCAGCTACTCCTACAATTTCCCCCAAACCTTCCTCCACCTTTAGTACCACCGTGTCAGAGTCGATGACAACCGGTGCCGCCATAGTCTCGGAACGTACACCGCTACTGGACCCTAAACCCGCGCTTTCTTTGCCTGCACCGTCTCTTCCCAGGCATTTGAAAAACCCTACTGTTCGCTCTATATACCGTACACGACTCCTCCTTGCCCTATCGTATGCTTCGTTTTCAGGTGCAATATCCGGAATGTGTCTGCTGTTCGCTAAAAGCGGTGTCGAACTCCTTCTCTTAACACTGCGTGGTCACAACCAGTTTTGGCGTTGGCAAGCGTGGACCCTTGTTTTTGGACTTGTCGTGCTTGCGTTGCTTCAACTGTGGTATCTGCACAAAGCTTTGGTGTTAGCTGACCCGACTTTGGTTTGCCCACGTGAGTATTCTGTTATATCCTAAGCATGGACACTAATGTAGTGGTACTGAAGTTGCCTTTTGCTTTTATAATTTGTCTTCCATTGTGAATGGCCTTGTCTACTTTGACCAATTCTCCCTCATACCTCCGCTGTATCTGGGTCTTGTTGTTTTTGGTATTTTTGTTCTTCTTGCAGGCGTCTGGGTTGTGACTGTACAGTCCGGAGGCAGAAATGCCAATGCTCAAACCTGGAAGGTGGATGCGCTCGATCGCGAAGAGGTGCCTGTTGCATTTGGCAATGTAAGAGATATTGAAAGTGATTCGCGAAGTGATTCTGAAGGTGACCACATGGAGACCCGTGATGCTTTTAACGTACCAGGACGAAGTCTCATATATTCAGCCCCACTGGAAGTGGAGACCTTGGCAGGCTCAATACATGTACCCTCAACTTCCACAGACTCTATCAATCAGAAATTCATAGAGTCCTCTCATCAGCCATCAAGAGACTTCGCTAAATTGCTTTCCCCTTCCCGCAGAATCTCGCGTCTACGCAGATCCACAGTCCATACCTCAAATGAACCAAGTTCATCTCAACGTCCTCCTTATCATATACCATCTTTTAATCATACCCATGCAAGCTATGCTCAAATATCTCCGCCCCTTATGCCATTCGGTACAGCTTCCACACTTGGCGCAGGATTCCAGATTGGGCTGTCGCCAGTCAGCCCAGGATTTGCGATTGTGCCTCGCGAGCGGGGACGAAAGTCAAATGAGCTCGGTCTTGGGGTTTTTGGGTCTGCAGATGTGGTTGTTGATACAACTCAAGCTCGACGGGAGTTGCAGGGGCGCAGAACTGTTAGTGAAGGGGATGCACGGAGGGAGACGTTAGTCTCGCGTCATAGTCAGAGTGGCAGCGAGCATGAAGAAGGAAGGCTGGAAGACCATGCGGATGGAGGAACCGATGATAATCTGCAGATTTCGGATAACCGTGATAAAAGCAAAGTAAAACATGGCAAACTGGGATGGCGATGGTTGCGAAAGGCATTCCGTGGTCGTTAGAAGGCTAGAAGGATGTGTGTACTCAGTTGATGCCTCACGAATGTAAAAGTTCATCGCGGCCGTTGCTACGTTGTTACATTGTGTATAGACACATGCAGACACAGGAAAGATGGACCGTACTTATCATCGGGGCACTCTCTCCAGAACACCCTCAGAAAATTGTCAGATTTCTCATCCGATATCGATTTTGTAAGTTCGTCTCTATTGTGACAGAATTAAAAACCGGGGTTACGATGTGTCTCAATGCTATCATGCAGAGAAAGTTGTGCGTAGTTCTCTCATTTTTTCAATGTTTGAGCCTGGGGTCATTGGAATATGTCCCCGGTGTATGCAGCAGCTACAAGGTCACGGTGCATGTGTCAATGCTACAGACATTTGGACCATGGAGATGAGATTAAATGTTATCATCCTAGTGCTAAAAAGGTTATCACTTGTGTGAGGTTGACACAAATAAATCAAGACGCGTGGGATAGGGCAAGATATACATGGGATACCGAAAGCGAAGTTCTGAAAGAGCGTGGATAAATCAAACCAGATATAGCTGGCATGTGCAATAATGAAAGACTGTTCAGGAGCCACCATTAAACATCGAAGGGGTAGTATTCAGACCCCCTGAACGTCTCCTAGAATCATTGAGAATGGACAACAGCGAGTTTGGGTTGTGGTGTGGTGTATTCTTGAAAGCATGCAACCCCGCTATTTCTGGAGCAGCGTTGGAAGAGGGATAGCGCGAAGCCGGAACTCCGGCCTGCATAGGGTGAGGAAAGGGAGGGTGTTGGACATGAGGATAGAAGTGAGGGGGTTGCGATGCTACATGAGGACTCTTCATGAGGCCAAGTAAATGGTTCTGTGAGCTTCCCTGAGGGTTGAGTGGAGGTGGGTGGAAGGCATGACTAGACCTAGCTCTCATCTGGTATGGCTCATACGACGAATGAGATGGGAACAGTGCTCCAAAAATCCCAGAGTCGCGCGACATCAAAGAAGGAGGTGGTATCACACCAGGAGTCATGGGATGTTTGTGGTTATGACGTGTGCCAGGTAAATGAAGTGAAGATTCCCTGTGTGTCAATGACGACATCTTGGCAGACTCATCGGCAACTGTTTCCAACAAGGCAATCTGCTTCAAGGTTTTCTCAGAAGCAGGTATCTCAGTAGGACGAGATAGGTAGGGCGTAAAGTCAGCAATATTGGATGTACTGCGATATGTGGATCGAGGGGATACAACGGTAGTTGGAGAACTCGGAACATGAGTGAAAGAAAACGATGTAGGGCGCGAAGGCGATTGTGGATGCCTGGCGGCAACCGTGTTGAAAGTATTGGTAGAGAGCGACTGTAAGTCTTGTGACAACGATAAGTGATAGGACGGGGGAGTGACATCCGTTGGAAGTGGTGTAAATGCGGCTGCTCGAAAGTGAGGGGAGGATGATAGAAAAGACTTTGGCGCAGAGGTAGACCAATCTGTGTAATCATCCTTGTGATCGACAGGATGAGATCTCGTGGATGAGGCTGATATAGGAATAGGTGTGCTTGACTCCACATTATCATGCTGATTGGTATCCACAGAAAGTGGAAGGTTTGAATGTGTCTGAACATTCTCAGAGATCGCACCCTTTGACTTTGACGCAGACATGGCAAGTGAAGAAAGTAGCCTAACGAAGTGAGGATCCAATGCTACATCAGACGTCCCTGGTTTCGTCGGATCGTCAGCGTCAACCTGTGTTATCGGATTGGCAAGGGATTCAGAGTAATGTGGAGAGGGTGTGTGTGGCTCGCCATTCTCAGCAGACGAAGATTGGGAACTCGACTCGTGTGCGATGTCAATATCGTAAGAGACTGGCTCGTTGTGAGAATAAGGGATTGGATTAGGCGGAGGTTTCTTTGCTCTGAGAGCTTTCCGAGGCGGAGCGCAAGGCTTCCGTTCATTTACGAAGGCTTTAAGAGCTCTGAAAAAATAATGTGAGGCGGGAAAATTGCCTTCAACTGCGGAAACCCTACCCAATAAAAGGTGATATGAGATAGAACCGGCCCGCAGCGGTCTTGTTGCGCCTCCAAGTTGGCAGGTCTGTTAGCTTGAACCACTCGATTTTCTGTTGGTTCATTTACGTCAGTATGCTCATGTTTTGTAATAAAGTTTCATACACTGATTTCTTTCCGAGTCTTCGTTTTGAAAGGATAGTCTTCGGGTACGCCAGGGACAATAAACAGGGATATTTTCTGCTCCTTGATAGACATCTCGATCACATTCTGCGGATCTATTTGACCTGCTAAATTGTAGCCTGTTTCTTCTAACACCTATGAGCCAAGACGAAATAGTGTAAGACCTCGAAAATGAAAACATCAGGATTAGCTGACCTCTCGAACAGCACAATGAACCGGTGGCTCATCTTCGTTTATCTTGCCCTTCGGAAACCCCCAACCCGAAGATGACTTCCACCCCTTCACCAAAACACACTAATTGAAAAACAAGGAGATTAATTAGCCCTAAACGATAGATCAAGGTACAAACCTTCTGCCAGGTGTCGTTAAGCATAATTGCACCACATACCGGGACTCTGGTTTTATACTGCATGAAAGTGTTGAATGCTTGTTCGTGGTCATGACTCCACTGGTGGAGAAGTGGGCATGCATGGAACAACATTGCGGAGAATTTTTTGAGTGGCAGTGATGGAAACTTGGGATTCTCTTCGCGAATAAAATCTTCGTAGAACCAGTGACTGGCATACAAGATGAATGATGATATCGATAAGATAGATCAAAACATACGCCTGCTCCACCTGAAAGCATATCCGTTCAAGCGATGTTAGCTCTTCGTCTGGAAGATTGAGGATAAAGCGGCTGTTTGGAAGATTGGCATCCTTTGAAAGGTTGAAGTGAACGGTATTCTATACCTTGAAAGGTCTTCAAGAACTTCTTCGTGGGTTGCATGTTTGTAGGAGAAGCTAGCTTGATGGTCTGTGTCATTGGCGGCTGAGATCTCGGGCGATGATGAGGATGAAGAGGTCATGGTGGAGGCTAGAACTTGAAATGCCGTTGTCTTCGAATACGTTGTTATTATTATGTAATATTTTTCAACTTGGCAAGCGACTTCATTCAAGTTGTCATCTATGAATCCCAGCGCCTTTGCTACGTCCGCCATTCTCCGTGGAAGCCAGGCAAACAACCAAGCACTTCAAGCCATAATGGGGATCTTTTATGTCTTCATCTTGAGGCGATTGCAATCAAGGAGAAAGGGGTAGGTCCTGACGCCATCTCTACTGCTCCCTCACGGAATGCACTCGGCGAATTTTACATCAAGTTAGGTAGGGTGGATGACGCACAGGTCAATCTGAAAAAAGCTGTTGCAATTCGCAATCACGCGGGTCCTGCATTTGATACCGCCGTATCTCGCGAGAATCTCGCGCAGCTTTATGCGATTCTAAGTTAGCCAAGGAAACAAGGTTGTATGGTGCTCCGGATAACTTGACCCGCGGTATTATCATGCATGTATTTTTTCTATCCATGTCTCGGTGTTGGCTGATGGGTTTATATTCTACATGTCCAGGGCAGATGTTCAGCCTGAGCCCATTGCTGCAATGCGGGAAATGCAAGATCAATCTATGTTTTTCCAGTTAATATATTACTGCTCCAAAGTCTTGCCAGGCATGTTGGTCATCGACCCCTAATCAACCCATTTACAAGACACAAGACTGGAAATCGCGCCATAAATTTCTCTGCAAAGACTGAGTACTTGTTTGTGAAGTTGTAAATCCACATATACTTAAGTGCCAATAAGTACACACTTAAGTATCGTTTGCATTGCCCCGCAATTTATTTGAATTTCCGCGAATAACTTAACTTTCGCTGAACTACGTCCTATATCACTCCTGAAGTTAGCATCTATGTTGGAGATATAACTCGCAGCTCGTAAGGCAACCCAACTCCGAGTCCTCGGTTTTTAACAAATTACTTAACCGCTCCGATAGACATCTGCGAAAATGTTTTTCTCTCCAGAGCTGCTTTCCAGGAGAGATGGTGGTTTTGGTCTTCTCTGGTTACTCACCTTCATATACCTATTATACTTTTTATGACAACTTCTGCAGGCTCGCGGCTACCTTGGGATCGAAGTCGACATTTAAAAAACTTCCGAAGCGCTCTGTTCTTACGGCAGATATTTCTCAATTATGCGACCTTATCGCCGATCCTTCTGAGCCACTTGCTTTGAGATTGTCGAGCAATCTCATGGTTGGTGTAGCACGGTAAGCATAACTAGTGATCCCTTCTCTCTCTCGTGTAGTTCATCGCAATTCAGTGTATACAAAGGTACTAGGAAGTTTGACGGGGATGGAATTAACCAAACCTCTGTTTCAGTGAAACAAGAGATATTCATGACCGATATCACGAACTGCGTTGCTTCATTAAAGAAAGTCTTTCAAGACTCCTTGAATCCTGGATATGCGATGAATGCACATCTTCAAATGGCCCAGCCTTCCGCCCGGTAACTTCGTTTTATCCTGAAATTCCAATGATCATGATTGGTAAATATCTAGACCCTCCGCTCTTACCCTTGTTGCAGATCCGAGAACCCAATTTACGCTTGATTTCGATGCTCTGGTTGCTGTATGTCCGAGTCCCGTATTCCTCCTTTTTACATATGTATGTAATTGTTGACGCTCTTTAGGACTGGGACGAATATTTGAACATTAACAGTAAGTGCGCTTCTGAGCTCATTATAATATACTCACTGAAGAATAGGAGATACTTTGAAAACTACCGATGATGCTGACGATGACTTTGACCCAAAAACTAAAGGAAATAGACAGAAAGCTCCGACCAACCTGCGAACAGAAGTCGCACGTGGGGAGATACACACGCTTACAGAACACCACGAACATCTACTCTCTGCTTCATTCGATTTATCTTACCATGGCAGTGGGGGTGATCCAGGCAATTCCTCATCTCAAGTTGATGCAGATTTTGGATTCGATAACAATTTCTTAAATCCTCCATCGGATGGATTGTTGGATTTTGGAGGACTAGGTGACGAGCTGGAGAAGGAACTTGGATGGGGGCCTTCTCAAACCGAAAACAAAGAACTGTTAGTCTAGCTCCCTTCGACTTGGCTTGAATCTCACACAGCTTGTAGCGATTTGGATGATGATTTCGAAATGGGCGTGCTCGGCTCGGACATGAACTTTGATTTTGAAGCGGGACAAGCGCCTACGTTTATTGACACTCAGGCTGGCATGTCCCCGATTCACGACGCGACCGCGTTCTGCGCCCTTCAGAAGACCCCACAAAGTTTGAAACGAAAGAAGACCTTGTCGGATTCAGACAAAGGCTGGCATATGAGCGTTGTCTATGGTTATGATTTCTGCTAACTTGAAAATGGCAGAAAACTGTCGACCTTCGCTGCTCCCTCATAGTCCCGCTACCTCCTTTTCCTATCAACTACTTTCTCAAGATGAGCACATGCATGCTATTGCAACCAAAGATCACGATCAAGTCAACCCCATCACACTGGGGATAAAAAAAGCCAAACGAACACGCTTACTCCTGGATGCTAGAACAGAGCTGACAGATGACGAGCTGAAGGTATGGTAATGTTACTGATCCCGAGTCATATTAGCGCATTCATTTTCTATTTGTCATTAAGACCGCTCGAGCACAATACTTGCAAGCTCAGGATTTCCTGAGACAAGAGATGACCCTCAAGTATTCCGAGAGACACAAGGGTCGGATGATCGAAGAGATGGTGTGGGGTGTTCCCAATTTCAGTAATTATCCGGAGCTTGAAGTTTATCATGACTCTGAAACTTCCATTTTTAGTTCAAGCCCCTGCACTTGTCGATTTTTGGCAGGAGAACTTCAAAGTCCAAGTGCACGCAAGGTCCGGCACGCTTCGCATTCATCTGGCAGATGAGCCTCCAAGAAAACGAAGACGAACGAAGGATACACCTCAAAGGAACTTGATTTCAATCGCAGCGGATGGCCAAGCAGAAGCTGTCGGACCTAAGAGCCACGACGACGGCATGGATATTGATATTGCAGCCGAGGGCAAGCCCACTTGAATTTTTAGATCGCGTCGGAATATCTAATTTATTATATAGGACAGTACTGGGATGCCAATCTTGAGTTGGAATTGGATCATATTCGTTCTTCTGAAGTATATGCCACCTACTGCATTGACCACTGTATAACTCAATCATCGTCTCGTGGCAGGAGCCTGGTCAAGGCCGGCGGGCTTCGCGACCTCCTTCTTATGACATCGAATTCGATCTCAGAACACCACGCGACTTGCCTGGATCTCAAAAAAGCTCTTTATTTCCATGGGATAATGCAGGAATGAGCTCCTCCAGTGGGGCACCTGGAATGCCGGGAAGCGATCAGATTCACGTCGATCCCGTTGAGCTGAGATTGCGAGGAAGTTCTCAGAGTCGGAGAAGTAGTTCTCTCATTCCCAGTCACTTCGGGAGTATAGCTGAAGGATTTTCCCCTGCTCCTGTTCGACGAAGTTCCCAAGCTCTACTAGAAGATTATGTTTTTGAAAGTACGGTTTTTTGAATGAATGTTTTTATTAGTTCTGTGACTGACCAAAACCTTGCTTGCAGTGGAAAAGCAAGACTGTGATCCAAGACTCGAATCTCAGCGGTCCGTGACTCATATCAGCCTCGAAAGAAACTCATTCAATTTTTTGGAGTGAGATATTTCGAGTTCCGTGTTCCACGCGAGAAGTTCTAATTCTTGGACAGGTATGTGCGAATGCAGTGGCAGTCACTCCCGTCTTCTGCTTCTAGTTTCACCTTCGATACTGTCGTGCCCCGAGCAACGAGTACTCGCCATGTTGCTGCTGCTGCCTTGTACCACTGCCTCGGTACGTTCTGTGATTATGATCTACCCCTTCCCGCCGCGATTACCATTAAAGGGATTTTATGCTCACGGCAGCTCACCAAATATTATCTATTAGTTCTCGCCACGAAAGACCTTTTGCGCCTCGACCAACACAATCCTTACGGACCGGTGTCCATCGTCATAGTATGAAAGAAGACAATAGCCTGCGACTTGTTATAGTCTTACGCAAAGAATAAATGTATTTTTATGTGCAAACAATACGTAAACGGAAACTGCCAATCAATCTTACCTAGTGACCATGTTGATCGAAGTGTAGGTGGCATGATTTCTATATAGCTCGTCCGACCGTGTCTCTGACGTCTCCGACTTGAAGAATTTTCCCTCTTATTCCCAAGGCTCCGCATTTGACTCGTACAATTCCTAGTCCCTTTTCACATCACCCCAGAAGCCAGCTTTGCCACCGTACGATCAACTCCATGAGTGTTTCTCGTGCAACACAGGCGGCTCGTGAAGCCCTTGCTACGGTCGACTTGTCCAGCTATGATCCCGAGCAATCGAGACTCATGGACGAGAGGTGTATTCTTGTGGACGAAGACGATAATGCCATCGGTGCTATGGATAAAAAAACATGTCGTTGATTCCTCAATATCTCTTCTGTCCATCTTATAGATTTTTCTAGGCCATTTGATGGACAATATCAACCGAGGTCTTCTTCACAGGGCATTCTCTGCTTTCGTCTTCCGACCGTCCGACGGAAAGTTGCTTCTTCAGCAACGAGCTTCGGAGAAAATAACATTCCCAGATATGTGGACTAATACATGCTGTTCTCACCCTCTTGATGATTTTGAAGAGGAGAAAGTCGAGGAAGAGCAACTTGGTGTAAAAGTAGCTGCATCACGGAAGCTCGAACACGAATTGGGGATTCCTCAGGCTCAGACGCCGATCGATCAATTTCAGTACCTTACTCGCATCCACTATCTTGCCCCCTCGAATGGCATGTGGGGAGAGCATGAAGGTAGCTTCTCCGAATAGTTTGCTCGTCACAGAACGCTCACCACCATCAGTTGATTACATCCTCTTTCTGACCGCCGATGTGACCGTTGTGCCAAACAGCAATGAAATACAAGCCTACAAGTATGTCGACAAAGCAGAATTGCAAGCAATGTTCCAAGAACCAGGTAAGGGTCGTCTTACCCAGCCTGAACCCTATTCAACATTGAGTGTCATAGGAAACTTGTTTACTCCGTGGTTCAAGCTTATAGCCCGTGACTTTCTGTTCGGATGGTGGGATGAGCTTCACAAGCGGAAGAACGTAGAAGGAAAGGTAGTCGCCAAAAGTCTGGTGGGATTAGTTGACGGTCGTAAAGTTGTCAAGATGGAGTGAACTAGTTGAAGAGCTTGATAGACAAGTAATCATGAAGAATCGAGACTGGTGATACAAAATAGAATATATGGAGCAATACGCTAAGGGATTAATTCATAATCGTTGATCATACCTCTGGAAGTTCTAATCATCCCGCCGCGGAACCTCTAAACACAAGTAATTCCCGGCCTGGACGGAGGCCAAAGGGACCTCGTCGACCCAAGGGCACAGCAGTGACCAGATCAAAACCCAACCCACTGATTATCTTTAGTACATGCATCAGAAAGACGGCTGGCTCGACTTCCGACCCTGCAATCGTGTGCAAAAATCAGCAGCATTGAGCATTTGAGGAACGGCGACAGACCTCCTAGAGCATTCCGCCTTTTCACTTCGACAACACGCAGGTTGTCTTGCACGACTTCATCTATCCCAATCCTACGAGGCAGGACTACCTTAAGCTGGGCTCCGATAGAGATATCGATATGAGCAGGCGGATTGATTAATGTGAGGCGGCGACCTCCCTGAGAGAAATAGGCCAGGAAGAACTCGGATGTATAGTCCTGGGATGTCACTTCAAATATGAGACGAGGCGGCTATCGAGGGTAGAGGGCACTGTAAATGCACGAAAATTATGTTGCTGCACGGAGGGTACAAACTGGATTCCCCGTGTTCGTGCAAGCTTGGAAAGAGAAACCCTGATTGCCAAAGTTGAATGAAATGAAGAACACAGGATGACATTATGTACCCGCCGTGCAAACAGTGTAAACAACTCCACAATGATCCTCCAGGCGCTGCGAGTCTGTCATCGTCAGTGAGTAAGTCTCAATTCAAGAGCTTACAGTGTGATACTTGGTCCGTTCATGGCCCAGGGAGAATCTCTAAATTTGACGCTCCAGTCGTGACCATGTTGCGAGTCAGATTCAACACCACCTGGCCACATTGGTAGTATAGTTTGCCTCAGTTCGTCCATAGCTGGCTTCATGATGTTTTCAAGGCGCAACTCGTTATTGCCAATGAATATGAGAAACATATGATCTGGCGGAAATGATAGAGCCTAAATATAGGGAGTGCATTGAAGAATATGCAAGTGGGACGAACGTGGTCGGAAGGCCGGATCTGTACCTGGAACAAGATTGCTGGGGTTGGAATAAGTGCGCGACCTTGTCAAAGCATTCGCTTGCGGTGGGTCCTCCGTTGAAGATTTCTTGAGAGCAGACTTGAGAGGGTAGGATGCGGAAGTGGCAGGCAGCGTGACTGCCCTGCGATGGGCCTTTGGGCGCGGAATGGGAGCAGGGGGGACGACAGGCTGGTCGTGATTTTCAGGACGAGATATGTAAGGATAGTTGAAGGGAGGATAGCCATTGGTAGGGCTAGGACCGGGATATGGGGTCTGCTGGTACACCGGCTGCCCATAATATGCATAACTCCCGTACGATTGCATAGCACAACGCAGTTATGATGTGGCACAGATGCAACCTTATAAGTAGCACGCAGGCTTGCAGACACGTTGCACCTCCTTGTCGTCGTTCTTATCGTCCTTGTCCTCACACTGTAGCTAGCACCCTGCCATGTCCATCTGCAGCTGCCATCGTTGTCCACGTGATCCGACTGCATCTTTTCCTCTCCGGCATCATGTCCTCTACCTTTTATACATGGCTGCGCTCTCCCGCAGCCCGCGAATATTTCTTTAGTACAAGTCCTAATTTTCGCATGCTTCCCTTTCATGCTAACTCTCCCTCAGGCACTCATTTCTGGGGGCCCGTCAGTGTTGAATCCTGAGGCCTGGTCGTTCAACTAAGCTTTCATGAAATTATAAACCTCCAGGTAGCCAACTGGGGTCTTCCTCTCGCAGCACTTTCCGACTTGCGCAAAGATGAAGAAGTCATCTCCGGAACAATGACCACTGCTCTCGCTTGTTACTCGTCAGTTGATATCCCATCCTTCTGTTTAGATCTGACAGCCATCTTAAGAATGGTGTTCATGCGTTTTGGTTGGTGATCGTCTATTTCTCACTGGACATTCTCAACATTCTTGCACCACTAGCGTGGCGCGTGCAACCCCGGAACTACCTTTTGTTTGCGTGCCATTTCACAAACGCGACCGCTCAGTCAATCCAGGACGCTCGTTTTACTAATTATTGGTATTTTGGAGGCCGGGAGAAGAAGCTGGGCCTTACCCCAGAGTCCAACCATGGTACTGGCGAAGCGACAGGCAAAGTAACCGAGGCAGTGGTAGCTGCTCGAAGTGAAGCAAGGAAGACAACGGAGAAGTAATGTGGGTATATGTCTATCTCCGGAGATGCCCCTTCGAAGATATGCGGCTCAATACAGTAATAGAGACCTGGAATCAATCTACCAAAATCCATCGTCGGCGTCACCGCCCTTCTTTTTCCCGTTGCTTTGAGCAAGCGCTTGCCTTTCGTACATCTCCGCCACCTGGATTGACCATCAGGTTACATTCAATGTCACGATTTCAAATACTTTTACCTGATCAGGTCCTGTTGCATCATCTGCAGCCTTGTCATCTCGTACACGGATGAATCGAGGGAATCGAAGGGATATTCCTCTGTTGTCTATCTTTCATAGACATCAGCGTATAACCAAGCTTGCACAGTGCTAACCAACATACTAGGCCTTGGGCTGCAGTGTACACAGGACTTAAGCTGAGGTCCGCTGTCAGGACTTCCCAAACAATTTTGGGCTCAAACCAGACATCGGGCTTCGCTGCGCCAACCTTCACATCACCCCTCACTTTGATCAACTCCAGGGGCTTGAGTGTTTCGTAGTGTGACTGAAGGACCTCTTCGCTAAAGCCAGTTCCAATCTTGCAGATGGTTTGATACTCTTCCGAGTCGCTATCATAGCAAGCCAAAAGGAAGGCTCCGTATACGTTTGTTCGTTTACCTTTTCCATAATACCCACCAACGACAACAAGATCTAGCGAATCTCCAACCCCAGCCAGGTAATCTTTCTTCAACTACGTAGCAGGCTGTTTTCAGCGATTGAAAGCACAATTAGCCATTGAGAACTTACTTTCAACCAGTTAATGCTTCTCCGGCTTGGCTCATAAAAACTGGCATCACTATCCAGCATTTTCACCATAAGACCTTCGCATCCGTCCTTCACACTTTCTTCCAAGAAAGCTTGTATCTCTTCAGTTGTATCACTATCCGACGACTTCGCAAAATCAAACTCTCCGGGCACAACTGTGAAGTGCGCCCGCAACAATTCACGTCGTTCATGGAGTGGCCTCTGAAGCAAAGGCTGCTCGAAAGATCATTGGCGAAACGAACGAAAACAGTCAACACGACATCGCGTACCTCTCCATTCAGGTACAACAGGTCAAAAGCAAAGAGACAGACACGAACTTGAATATCTTCAACCCTAACGTCTTTGCGTTTTCTTCTGCTCAATTCTTGGAACGGCATTAGTTTGCCTGTGGTACGATCAATGGCTACAGCCTCTGCATCCAATACAAACGATTTGGTTGAATCATTGATGCACTGCCAGGCGAGTGAGTGAATATCCATATATATCTTGAAAGACAGACTTTGGGAAGTTGTTCGACAAGATCTGGGTATTTTTTACTCATGTCCTCCGAGTTCCGACTGAAGACAGCTACCGTACCATCCTGCAACTTATGTACCTTTTGTCCACGCATCAGAGGGTTCACGGACATATGTGAATCACGAACCTGTGCTCGTTCCCCGTCGTATTTATATTCGCATGTGAAACGTTTGCTCTCGAATCTGTCAAGGACTTCTCCAATTGCCTTAGTCGGCTTAGCAAGCATAGGCTTCAATGGTACGCCTGGGGTAAGTTTGCAGTGTTCCCGAAGCCCGGTGATGCCAAACTCGAACAAGGAAGGGATGACTTGGTCGTAGGACGGCAATTCACTACCCAGAATCAGGCAGAGGACTTGCAATGATGGAAAGGAACCAGTGCACACCTGTAAACTGCCTTGATTGTATTTGCACCCTCCTCTAGTCTAGCAGCAAGTTTTTCTTCCGTCCATTTCTTGCCCACTGAATACAGGATCAAGTCACGTTGAGAATTTGGCTTATAGGCAGTAGCACACTTACCCTGTTCCCACTCTGCCAAGACGGTGGCGTGGGCGATGGCAACAAGTACTGAGCGCTCAGCGTTTCCAATTCGAAGTTTTCCCTCCAAACTTCGTACAATATATTTGGCTTCAACATCTTGACAAGCTGCCAGGAGTTTCGTAATAATTGACACTTTCTTTGCTTGGGACTAGATGACCAAATATATCAGCACAGCCAGTCATACCAGTCAACCCACTGATTGAAACGAACTGAATGGCCTGAAGTAAGAGCAATCTCCTTCAGGTTCTGGAACACGAACGGAACAGTCAAAGCCTTGGGCTTGAAGAGCGTCTTCTGGCTATTTTTGGAGTTCTTTTTGTGAGGTTGTCAGTTTCAGCTCTATTTGCAACCTATCTTGGAAAGCTAACCATCGCGACGAGTCCCAAATCGCCTTCTCTCTTAAGTTCTGCTTTGATGGTTGAAATACTTCGGCCTGTTGATTCTCCGATGGCCTTGATCAGGAGGCTTTCACCAATTCCCAGTTCCACACCAACGTAGTCTGGACTGAGCTGTCATCAGATAAGTAATATTCAAGGCAAAAAAATAGGGCTAACTCACCCGATTAATGCAAAGATATATGGCTTGGAGAAGAGATTTTGAATCACCTTTGGCACTCCGTTGGATGACAAGGAGTAGAAAAGATGTGAGCAACGCGGTTTTTTCTAGTCTTTTTGTCGTGGCTTCAATCAATGAAAATGTCTGGGCGAGAGCAGCATACGGAACCCTATAACATGCAAATACAATCAGAGAGCATCAGCGTTTCCACTCCAAGAAGACGAACGGATTGCCAACTTTCCAACCTCCTTTCACGTCAACATCGTTCTTTCTCAATAAAGCAGCCTTGGCGCTGGAAGACGTGTGTCAGATCAGAGCGGCTTATAATAGGTAGTGTACACCAGCCTTTTAGAATCAACTCGTTTAGTAGATTGCAATTCATCGTCTGAATCGTTTTCCTCCCACACCTCGTCCTCACCCTCATCACCACTTGGCAGCAATGCCATTCCTGAGTCACTCTCCTTTGACCGCGGAGAAGTGGTTATTGGCTCTGATTGCGGAGGGAACGAGGACGGCTTGGGTGAAGTGATCGACGGACCTGATGTCGTTGAAAATATGGCAATTCAATTCAGTCAGCACGCACCTGACGTCAAACCTTGGTCTTCCTCGTCTGAGTCCAGGATCCTCCTTTTCTTGGTATTTTTATGATCTACCGGATATTATAGTAAGTAACATAGCAGGAAGGCGTGCTAGTATGAAGATCACCTCCGACATTTATCGGTTTCTTGCGTTTCGAGCTTTCACCTGATGGCTATGAGATCAACAGAACTAACTTCACGTAAAGCATACCATGGACAGCTTCATCGTCGCCAATATCCATATGGTTCTCTTCGGATTTGGGCATGACAGGACCCGTCTTTTGCTTCTTGCCACTCCACATTTCGGCGAGGCTCGATTGTTGTGGTGGAGTCGGCTTTGCAGAGGGTGGCATTGGGAAAAACTTGGCTTAAGAATTGATTAAGGCGCCACGGAACAAAGGAAGAAATGTAAGACAGACCTAAGGTTTGTTGGCGACCCATTGCAAGCGCTCGACCTAACACAGCGCGTGTGATAAACATGAACATACATCGCGTCGCGTCCATGGTTAAGTATATTTAACCGCAATCGCGATCAGGATGCATGCTTATTATCACAGATCATCAATTGAAGTCGCTGGAGCTTCGACAGAAATTTTAATCACTTCGGTCATAAGTAACGTACAAGTACTGGCCAGTGGCCGCATTTATTATATAATTATTTATCAAACTAAGTATACACTTGGCTAACATTGATATTAGAATTCGGGATTTGCCGTGCACTATACAGTTCCTAACCAAGGTGGCTTTTTTCCAAATAACTATCAACAAGTCCCAAAAATCTCGAGGTGAGCTTTCGACGTCCTCAAGATCAACGCCATGACCGAACAAGTGCGTTTCTGGAGGCAATCCGGCGTAGATGTCTCATTTATATATCATATTCGCAGATCGAAAAGGCTTTCCAGAAGCAACACTTGTTCCAAAACGCCAAAGTTCGTGGTGCGTTCGCTTATGTTGCTGCTGGTTGTTCAAAATGTAATCTTCTCGTATAATATCCGATAAGCTGGCAAGAAGATTTCAACGAAGGAAAAGAGATGGTACAGGGACGTTGGCCTAGGGTTTAAGACACCATCAGAAGCGATTAATGGCACATATATTGGTGTGTTCATTCATGTTCTGAGAATGGATATGAGTGAACGGTTGTTGACTACAGATAAGAAATGCCCTTTCACTGGTAACGTTTCCATCCGCGGCCGTATTTTGACTGGCAAGGTGGTATCCACAAAAATGACGCGTACCATAATCATCCGACGAGACTACCTGCACTATATTCCGAAATACAGTATGCTGTGGTATTTCTGTCTTTTTGTAATAGGATTTACTGACTGTAAACACAGACCGTTACGAAAAGAGACATAAGAATTTGGCTGCCCACGTTTCGCCTGCGTTCCGTGTTGAGCTCGGGGATGTTGTCACTGTTGGTGTGTATGGTGTTGTGGTGGTTAATATGTGATTGACGACATGATAGGGCAATGTCGACCACTGTCGAAGACTGTACGGTTCAATGTGTTGCGGGTGTCGAAGAACAAAGCGGCAGCGAAGGCGTTTGGAAAGTTTTAGAGTAGTAGAACTATGCATGCAATATGAGTTGGTGGCAGTGCAGACAAGCCAAACATGATTGTTGTGAAAGCTGAGCAAGCCAAGCGCGAGCGTTTCAAAGACGTCCTCGTCGTTCTAGTCAACTCCCTGCAGTCAACGTCGCTTGACTCTATATTACAATCCTGGCGCCTACTCTTCTTTCCGTTTTTACTTCACGCCTTTCCAAGTCAAGGCCTCAGTCGCCTCAGCCTGGTTCTCAAGGTCCACAACAGATGGGACAGCAAGCCTCAAAGAAGAACAAGAAAGTGGTAAAGGACAAGGACAGAGATATCTCTCCTCCATTTGACTCGCAGCTTGAGGACTTGGTTCAACCTTCTCACCAAACCAATCCCTCACGCGCAACCGCGACTTCTATATCTAATGGTTCCGACCCTAATCCCGTTCTCAATGGAAATCCTGCTATCAGCATCTCCGAACCGCAAGGTTCCGTCCTTCCTTCCGCACGAATACATGGCTCGCCGTATCCCACAAAGCCTCCTATTGACCAGTCTCCGAATGTGTCCGCATCTGGTCCGCCATCTGGTCCGCCACTTTTGTCATCTCCAAGGCCTTCTCCAGCCCCGCTCGACATTCCTGTCGCTCAGACAATTCTCTCCAACACAATCCCCTTCAGTCCCGGCTCCACCACTAGCAGTGGTCTTCAGGGTGAATCGGTGGGAAACGGAAGTCTGAAAGAGAAATTGAAGCAGTATGATATCGATGACATGATTCAACGGCTGTTAGACGTGGGTTACACTGGCAAAGTCAGTAAATCCCTGTGTTTGAAAAACACAGAGATAACCGCCATTTGTCTTGCTGCCCGTGATATCTTCCTAAGCCAACCGACACTCATAGAACTTTCCCCGCCCGTAAAGATCGTTGGGGATGTGCATGGACAATATTCTGACCTAATTCGACTCTTCGAAATGTGCGGCTTCCCACCGGCCTCAAATTACCTCTTCCTCGGAGATTATGTTGATCGAGGAAAACAAAGTCTCGAGACCATTCTTCTCTTGTTGTGCTACAAGATCAAGTATCCCGAGAACTTCTTTCTGCTCCGAGGTAATCATGAGTGCGCCAATGTGACTAGAGGTACATTTCAAATCGTCTGAATTAGTTTCATTTTCTGATATTTCATTGCAGTCTATGGTTTCTACGATGAATGTAAACGACGGTGTAACATCAAAACATGGAAAACCTTCATCGATGTCTTCAACTGTCTTCCTATCGCAGCTATTGTTGCCTCAAAGATATTTTGTGTACACGGCGGCCTTTCTCCTTCACTTCACTCTATGGACGATATCAAACGTATACAACGACCAACGGACGTTCCTGATTTCGGTCTTCTCAACGATCTGCTTTGGTCAGATCCATCAGATACAGCATTGGACTGGGAGGACAATGAACGCGGGGTCAGCTATTGCTTTGGCAAAGCTATAATCAATGAATTTTTAGTGCGATATGATATGGATCTGATATGTCGGGCACATATGGTTGTGGAGGATGGCTATGAGTTTTGGAATGACAGAACCTTGGTCACTGTTTTCAGTGCACCGAATTATTGTGGAGGTAAGTTTTGACATCGTGGGCTTTTGATTGAGAGCTGAAGGTCGTGGACAGAATTTGACAATTATGGAGCATGCATGAGGTTGTTCTCCTTCTTTTTGATCGTTGTCATTCTAACTTTCTGATGTAGTGTTTCTGAAGACCTTCTATGTGCTTTTGAGCTTCTCAAACCTTTAGACGGCGCTGCGCTACGGAAGGAGATGACTAAAGCGAAGCGGAAGAGGTAGGCCTCAACATCTTTTAAATCTACGGTCCTTCTAAATTGTCCCCAGTCTCATGGCGACAGCGCAATGAAAAACTATGTCAGCACAGAGTGCAATCGCCACAGCTCTCTAGAATTGCGGCTTGCTTTTTGTTGTCGTTCGAGGAATTCTTACCCCTGGAAGCTATTGCACTCTTAATATCGAGCTCTCTAAAGTTCGGCGATTTTGATTAAGTGTTGATCTAGACACGATATCGCAGGAAAGGGAACTGGCTCTGTTTTTAACCCGTTTCAGCCACCATTCATCACCCATCCGGCGATATTCTAGCGGCCCCGCTCGACGAAGTCCTGAACTTGTCTTCCTATCTGTGTAAACATGCACCCTACTATCACTTTTTTGTCCTGTTCCTTTATCATTTCGGGTAAAGATTAACGAAACATTTGTTAATCCGTTGTTCCGCTCAATCCATTTTCATCTTGTGACATGTATTATAATATCATATCAAGCGTTCAGATCCCTGTATCAACGATTTGCAAAAAGTACAGAGTATAAGGCCCTATTCGGCAACTCAGTTTAGCTAGTTACGTTACGGTTATACCAGGAACTGGATGTAACAGATAACGTGGTGTCACATAGTGATCAAACATGAATTGTTTCACTCGCAACAGTAATGACAGTGATTCTGAGTAGAGAGACGCAAGACGCAAGACCAAGTTGTCGTCTGAGTAGGGAGACGCGTTGTTGCCGAACGGCCTTCAGGTTACAGTTAAGACTAAACTTAAATCGTGGGAAGCTAGAATTTGGCAGATAAACCGTACTTAACGTTAACTTAGCTAAACCGAGTTGCCGAATATGGCAAGATCAAATTGAGTCCTGCGAAATCGGAGACTCAAATTTTGATCTTAATATTGATGTTGCTCGTCTGCACCTCAATCTCGAATTTGGAGTGACAAAGGATTCCGAGTCGACCTTCTCGCAGAAGAGTTAGCACTCAGGTTGAATGTACAACCTACACAGGCTCTGTTCGAGTTGCGAGAATTCCAACACGAGGCTCACAGTTTCAAGACTCATTGCAGCTGCTCTTTGCACTCGACTGAGTTGTTTTTTCATTTTCTCATCTATACTCTCCCTCATGTGAAGGCTTAAATGTTTATTTTCATCATGTTATAAATATAATCCTGTTATTTTCCTCGAGTGGGATATATATGTAGTCGGCAGTTGACCTGTTATCGCAATGTCAATGCTGCCTTCCAAGTCTCGCTGTACTTAAGTCCGACAATAGTTCGAAATCCATGCATATGACCAGATATGACCTCATGACAACCTCAATTTCGCCGTTTCATCTTGGTTTCATCAAAATCAAAATTGGGTATGATCTTGGTGCTGCCGGGCCTTAATTGTAATTAATCAAATTTAAGCACGTTTACACAAGTCCAATGGCGAGCGGTTTAACTGTGTCGTCGCAACGACTTCCGCACTGCGTGCAACCTTTTTTCTCCTCAGCACCGCGTGCGACGAGAAGTTCACGCTGAACAATTGCACACATGTGCTCTAACCCCTATTTCTGAGGAGGACGAGCTTCAGAGACATCTCGCGTCTCAGTCTCTGCTACTCTCCGAGTCCTCCTCATAGTATTGGTCTCTTAGTATATTGCACTCTCTTTTTTTTGTATTCCCACCACTCCCGCCACTAGTTACAGCGGGTGTACCTCGAGCCTACAAATATTTGACCCTGCTGGCTAACCTTTTGGGTTGCCAAAGGTGTCGTTTTTTTTTAATGTCGTTTTCACCGTATCTCTCTCCCGTCCGTGAAAAACCTTCAGTCATACCCTCGCACATTGGACACCCTTAATGCTAAACTATGTATCTACTTAAATCTACAGTCGCGGACAAACAAAGTCAACAAAATTTGACCGTAGATCTACTATCACAAACCGGGAGTTGCAAATTTTTGAGCAAATGGACAATTATAACACATCGGCTTCACCTTTCTTTAATCGGACTAGAGGATTTGGTAGACTAGTAGGCTTCAGCTAAGTGGGATCAGTATCGAGCCACGTGACTGTGAAAGACATTTTTGACTGAAATTGCACTCCTTGGTTGTGCCATGCTTCGTACTCTACTTACATCCGGCAGACCTTTAGTCTCGTGCTTTCGGGTGGCCGCTCTTCCTCATGTCCATCAACCAATTCTTCATCATCGTCATCCAACACTCATGCAGTCGCCCGACTCCACAAGAGGGATGAAAGTTCGATCTTCTGTCAAAATTATGTGTGATGGGTGTAATATCGTCCGTCGAAAAGGAAGAGTCTACGTGGTTTGTTCGAAAAATCCTAAGCATAAACAGGTATAGTCAAGTGACCCGCTTCTTGTTAACTTTCTGTCTGACCAATTTCATGTAGCGCCAAGGCTAAACATTGATTTAGGGAGAGCGAGCGAAGTTGCAGAATGGAAGAGACGTTACAGATCCCGAAGCCACATTTGGAACTCGTATTTCACTCCGTTTTGCTCTTGTTGCCCTTCAGGTACCCCAAATCCCAGCCATCCTTCCAGTTCTTCATGCGATGCTCTATTCCACATCTGCTCCCCTCCTTCCTTCGCTTCTCCAAGAAAATCTGGCATGAACACATCACATGGGAAATCGGGTGATAGGATACGTGTTAGCAAGATGCGATCTACAATGGCTGATGACGAGGGTTTGGAAAGTGCAAGGCTTTCAGAGTAAAGAGATGCGCCCCCAATGACGAACACCCTGTGTATGATGTTTTCCTGAGAATCCCGAAAGTATAATTGTGCCAGAGCTGATGCAAGGTCGGCATGAAGGTATGCAGACCCATTGCCAGTCTTTTCCCTGAAGCAAAACGGGTGTTTGATTGATTATTACTGGTAATCTCAAAGGAACAAGGAACGAACAGTTCATAGTTATCATTGCGACTAATGATAAGGTTCACGCGATTGGAAAGTGGTCGATATCTTTTGGGAATGCTCTCCCATGTATTTCTACCCATGATGACTGCATTCAGCTTTCCATCGGGCGCCGCCGAAGTTGCTTGAGCAAAGTACTTCATTTCTTTTGGAAGGCGCCATGGAAGAGTTGAGTTCTGACCGATTCCATTAAATTTGGTTGCAGCAACGATGATGGTGAGACGGTACATGTGGCACGAACGACCGATTAAATAAGTATATTATTCAGATCCAAACAAATCCTCCTCATCCACTAACAGGGCCGCACAAAACCCCGGCGAACACAATTGTACAGTCAATCAATTCCACTTTTTCCATTCAGAACCAGCAGGTGGTTTTACTTCCACTTTGCTTTTCTTAACGTCATCCCAGTTCGTGCTCAGAGTCGTGCCACCACTTTCCTGATAACTCTTCATCATAGCTCGCTTTGTGTCATCGTCTGCATCACCAAAGATCTTCTGGAAAAACGAGTTGAGCGTGCTGTCGCCTCCCACATTTGGATCTTCTTCAGTCGTTTTTTCCTTTTCACTGCTCAGTATGTCAGTTGTAATGCCTTCCCAGTTCTTCTTCAGATTGGCTTTAGAGGCGGAAAAAGATGATGGAGCAGCAGCAGAGTTTGCAAGTGCTGGGGTGTATGTTTGATGCATCACAGATAACCTTCGAATATTAGGAGCCACTTACGGTCAGGACTGTCACCCACAAGTCCACCCCAGCGACCCGGACTCATTTTGGCAAGACGAATCTCCACCTTGACTTTACCAATCGTAAACTCGCTAGCAGACGGGTCGATCTGGCCCTTCAACGGCTCCAAAACAAGAGACTTGTCTCCATGCTCATAGAAAAGCTAATGTAGTAAATATTCAATCAGAAGGAATGGTACGGAAGGAAAAGACATACTTTTCTTGGGTCAAATTTGACGGACACCTGAGCGGGATCGGCACCACGATCGAAGATGGAGATTGTGACCGTCTCGTCGGTCTCGTAGAATTCATGTCTGTTAAATGAATAATTGATAGGTAAATGTGAGACTGTGTCTGGCAGAACTACCTGAGATTAGCTGTCATAGCGATCGAAAATCAGCTTAGGAGGCCCTGGAAAGCGGTGGACCTACAAAACACTTCGTGTAACTGCGAAGGCCAGACTTTTCGAGCACATTCTAGTAAGGTTTGTCACGTGCAGAATGTGTACATGCGTATCACATGGCAACGCCTGTCCTATTTGTCTTTGTTTGGTCCACTTGTTTTACAGAGCAAATTTGTTGATAATATGATTACTGAGATAGTACAAAAATTTAAAAATCTCTGCCGATATGCTCATGACAGTCAAATAGAAATTTGGGTCTGAGTCATGGATGGCCAATTACAATGAGACATTGCATTAAGAGTTCAAGTTTGTTTACCCAACCTAAGTAATATCAATATCTATTGTTCCATTTCAATCAATTCGATGGTCATGGTGCAGGTCCATTCTTGAGTCCCATCAGCATAACAGTCCATTCAAAAAGGTTGAAAGTTGTGAAAACAGCTGTTAGAGGTATATCATATTATCATCAGATTGCATTCACGTTTGAAAGAAACTATTAGTCATGTCAATGGTTCCCCAGATTTTTCCTTTGGAACAGTCATTCAAGATGTCATCGATACAAGGTAGAGGATGGGAATCAGCCACTGTATTTTTGTTAAGTTGTCAGTAATCATTAACCCAATGGCAGGGAAAGCATGAGGCGAAGAGGAAGGTTGAATTCAGCCAGCATCAAGGTGTTGCTGTATGAGGATTTGCCAAGCATAATGGAATTTCCATGGGCAGGCATAAGTTTGAGTTTTAATGGTATGCTTGGTGGTCTTGATTTTAATGTGTGCTGGAACATCTCAGGGAGCTTGTCAAGATCTGTCTCACCTGATCAGATTTCCAATAATTTCCAATTCCTTTCTGACACTTTTCTGACCTTGTCCATCAGCATTCTGGCTGCAGCACCTTTTAGCCATCAGACAAGTTTGTTACATGCCTTAGTAATCATTTGCTTACTCACTTTATTTCTAATACAGTCTTACCAATTCTGGTCATGGACACTTACCAAGACCCATTAGTAAACTTCTGTACTTTCCGTTATTCTTCCAGCCTTTGATATTTAAGTGCCCATAGCTTAGCCTTAGTCTTCAGTTTGCAAATTACTTGTAAGCAATGACTTGTAAATTGTCCCTTGCATTATATTTTGCCTTGTCAATCATCTGCTTAATATTATCCCTTCATTCACCCTTGACTTATTCCTCAACCTAATCCATTAATCTCTCAACTTCTTTTAACTCTATAAACTCTGCTTCAATCTATTCTTGCCCTCCATCTGGAAACCTGCTGGACATCCACACCCAATCCACCTGAAATTGGACAATTGATGAGGAGAAGGGTGCAACTTCTTATAAGTTGAAGCCAAGTCCCCTCTGGCCCCTTTCACCTGGCATGCTACAGCCTGGAACCCCTGAACACCTCCAACCACCAATGACTGGGCACCAATGACTGGGTCTGACCAGAAGTCTGGTGTATCCCTGATCAAGTTCCGACCTTGGTAGTAGCGATCTTGAACCTTGACAGTTGACAGAGCTTATCAATGTGTGGCAAGGGTTCAAAAACATCTTTGAACTCAGATAGGAAATCTTTCTCAAGGTTTCCCACTTTCTCTTGGAATGCGAGAATCTTGATATGGTCCTTGATCGCTCCGGTGACATTGAGGGGTTTAACCTCCTTGGGAATTCCCTTGCCATCCTTCACTCGCTGTGCATGCCTCAATAAGTTCCTTTAGCACCAGTTTCTTTTCTTCTTTAATCAATCTCTTAGCCATTTTTTTGTTGATGATTTTCAGTTTGGTTTACAGGGTGGGGGGTTCAAGAGATCATAATTACAACATCAGTCAATTGCAGTACATGCAAAAAAGTCTGCTACAGTATGATTAGAGGTAAGGAACAGCAGGCCAAGTAAAAGAGGGACACAGAGGTTTGAGTCACCTGTGAGATTCAATGGTTGGGAATGGGGTATCAGTGCAAGTGTAAATAGTGTTATGTTTTCAAGGTTCTTGGTGGACTGGACAAGGGGGAGGGAGGCAGATGGACTGGACAAGGTTGGTGAGGAGAGTGGTGAGGAATCTGATGTAGGCACGTGTTCTGCTTGCTTGCAGTGCATACAACTGTGAGTCATCAAAGGTGTCAGTGATGTCAGTTGGTGAGAGATAGTTTGTAAGTTCAAAATTTATGTTTGCTTGTTCAGGATGGGGTTTAAAACAGTGCCCGGGTTGCCCTTATAGGGGTCTCGATTTATCTATAGGTCTCTTCTTGCATTTTGCAAATACAAGGATCGGCATCCTTAATGGCATTTGGTTCTTCAATGATAGCAGTGGTGGTGGTGCAGCCACCTCCAACAATCCCCCCCATCTCTCTTCTACCCACACCTGAGTGTCACCCTCTACCAGGGGGAGGGGCAAAATTTGGTAGGTAAGGTGAGTTATTACTCTTGACATGTCACTTATCTAGTACAGCAGACTGGGTCACAGTGTAGTATTTCTGCAAAATGCATCAGAGTTTGGCCTGGCAGAGATAATGGCACATCAGAGATGTTTGTGGTTTCAAGCTTCTGAAGGTTCTCACCAAGACTTCCCTGACAGCATGGGTGTCATGAATACAATAGGGGAATGTCATATCATTATTTGTAACCAGTGAGAATGGTTTGGTATTTTGATGAAGTGGGAATGTTATCACAACATAGTCTACGTTGCCTGTCCAAGATGTATGGAGATGTTAGGCTAGGGTACCATGTTTCAACCACAATCATGTTTAAAAAAAAAGTGGGAGAGAGTTGGTACTCTCTACACTCAAAGAACAAAATGATGTAAACAAGATGATAAGAATATTGGTTTACATCATATGATAATGATCTGTAGCCATGTGACTGTGGTGTGATCATATAGGCTAAGTAAGGAAAAAGGTAATGCAATAGATGTCACATAAGAGGTACCCTTACAATTACTCACCTTTCCCTTTCTTTGCAACCTAAAATAAATCAGTAATTTACAGTGCCCCACTGTAAGGATGCTACATATTTATACTTATTTACCATAGGCCTCAGACACACATCCTCGGACATCATCCTCACACACAATTATCTTGGGGACCCTCATCATCTCTACCATAGAGCCCTTTTTTCTTGCAATCCATATCTTAGGCCTGTTCTCTCTCTCTCTCTCTCTCTCTCTCTCTCTCTCTCTCTCTCTCTCTCTCTCTCTCTCTCTCTTCTCCAGCCATTTTCCCTAGTGAATCTCATACACATATAGCATGAGATTACACTTTTTTGAGAACATCACCCTTAGTGGACCCCCAACATTGCACTTCTAGTGCCACTGCCATGCCCACCATATCTCGCTGTTTACACTTGCTGTTGCCCATCCTGCTGCTCACATGCAAATGTGCACAAATCACTATTGATCCTTCTGCCACAGAGGACTCTCACTCTCTACTGTCACTGTCCTCTCTGCTGACCATCACCACAAGTGCTGAACCTTCTCCTCCCACTGCATCCTCTTCTACCACAGGACTGCCCACACTTGTGGAGGAGCAGGGACCAGTGATTGCTGCACATATACCCACTGTTATCACAACTATGGCTACCACAGACTCCACAAACTCAATGCATACATCCACTTCCATCTCCAGTGACTCAGACTCTGAGTCTGACCTTTTCTTGTTGTCCTCTCCCCCCCTCTCTTCTCACCTCACAATGCCCATAATGTCTACAAATGCTGCCACTAAATGGTTACATACTGAATCCAAATGTATTCCTCTCCTCACTCCTGGTGAGATCTCACCTGTGGTGTTGAGGTTGTGGGAAATGGCTTGTGATGATTTCTTTGCTGTGAAATCCATCCTTCCTGGTTTACAGGACATGAGAAGCCATTGCTGTTCATTGCAATCAGCTTAGTGCACTCTCATTCACTGAATTTATAAAACTTCTACATAAAGAATTCCTCCTAGAAGGCTGGGAGGACAAAATTCATTCACAGATCTGCAACTCCCACTTAAAACCCTCTGAATCTTGTTTTAAATGGTTGAATGACATTTGCCACAAAAACTTTGCACTCCATAACACAGACTATCACTTTGATAATGATGTGCTACATATCCAACTTGAAGCTCTCCTTGACCCTGATCTCTGCAGCTGTGCCAAGAACTGAAAAGTCAAAAAATTAGTTGATGCTGCTGTTGATGACAACAGAGTAAAAAGGCTCAGTTGTCTCACTGGAAAAGCCAACTCTGTAAACTTGCAGATGAGCATGCTCAAGACACTAAACATTAATTGGAGGCCACTAATGTTATGGGAAGTGTTATGGATGGGAATCAAATTCTTTTCTTTTGTCTCTATTGTCCTTGATGAGCGCATTCTCAAGTTATTGTTTCCTGACACAATACCTACACGATGGCGCCTATTTACTATTGTTCGTACTTCACTATTGTTCTCATTTCTCTATTGTTCTTATTGTTCTCCACACATGACTCACTTCATTTACTATCTCGTACGTGTACTATTTAAGCCACAATACAATGACCAGTCAAGCTCAGCTTGACCTGGTCTTTTCTACGCTTCTAACAGCTTAATGATCTAAGTCTTTCTCAACCATTGCTTACAAGCTTCAGCGAACCTTGGAACTCTTATTGAACGTCGATGCTCATGAGCCTCGACTGACATTATGATTTAGGAGCTTCGACTCTAACAAAAGGATCCACGCCCTCATCAACGAGTTAGAAGAGAAGGAGAAAGAAGAGGTGCTGGATCTTATGGTAGAGGAGGGTTTTTTAAAATGGCAGCCCACATCGGCAGTGGAACCCGCCAGAGTAATCGTCTCGACTGTAATGATAGTGCAAGTGAGCCACCAATCTATGCACATTCCCGTTTACTGCATATTAGGAGACAAAAGCTGAATTACCCACCCTAATTGACTCTGAGGCAGGAGAAACATTCATCGATCACTGAGTCGTCAAAAAACTCGGATTAAAGAAAATCCCACTCACGAGAAAAATCCTCGCAAAAAATGTTGATGGAACCCTAAACAAGAATAGAATGATCTCTCATTATGTTTACATCAACACAGAAATCGGAGGAAAGGTTGAGAAGACGAGGATGCTCATAATGGGGCTGGGAAAGGAGAGGATCATCCTGGGTTACTCCTGGCTTCAAAGATGCAACCTGATTATTGACTGGAAACTGGGGACCCTGACTGACAAACCAACCGAGGGTCTCCTTATGAGGAAAATCTGGACTATAATCGAATGGTCACGCACCATCACCAGTAAGTGAAGTCCCACTCTAGATGACAAGGGGCCGTCTGTATCGAGAGTAACGTTGAGTCCGACTCTCGAGAGGCTACCTAAAAGGAGTGCTGGGGAGACCTTCAGGAAAACCCACCTCGCCGCCGCCGAGCACGTGAAGAGTAGGCTCAAAACGGTTCATCTTGCAAGAGGACTTTGCTCTGAGGATGAACCCGATGGCAACGAACCACACTTGGCAATGAACACCCATTCTGGAATCAACCCACAGACACCGGCACTAGACACTGAGGGCATCAACTTACCGCTCTGCACGAGGGAGGATCAAGATGGAATGGATGTGTTGTTCACCTACATTCGAGGGGAACCGATGATCGGAGTGTTCAGAACTGAGGAATCCCCCCTTACGATCGAACATGACTACATTCCCCCGAATTACCAAAAACTCAGGCACATTGCATGCATCATGCGATCTCGATCAACTGGCAGGGTAGCTTACTCTAATACCACATACATCCAAGCAAAGACTTCCGTCTCGCAAAGGCTCACCCACGAGAAAGAGGGTGACAAGGAGATGCAGTTGCTTGATGAGTTACTCCCTGACAAATACAAGGAGTATCGGAGCATGTTTGAAAAGGCAGCATCAGAAAGATTCCCTGAGTCAAGACCATAAGACCACGCAATCGAGCTCAAACCAGACTTCATCCCGAGAGACTGCAAAGTCTACCCCATTACCCCAGTGGAACAAAAGAAATTGGACGAATTCATCGATGATAACCTGAGAAAAGGATACATCACCCTGTCCAAGTCACCCATGGCGTCACCATTCTTCTTCGTAGCGAAAAAGGACTCTGATGCACTTCGACCCTGCCAAGACTACCAGTATCTGAATGAAGGGACCATCAAGAACTCTTACCCCCTTCCATTGATCGGTGATCTACTCGACAAGCTAAAAGGGGCAAGATGGTTCACTAAATTAGACATCAGATGGGGATATCACAATGTCAGAATTAAGAAGGGAAATGAGTGGAAAGCAGCATTCAAAACCAATAAGGGGCTGTTCGAGCCCAAGGTCATGTTTTTGGACTCTGTAACTCCCCGGTGACTTTCCAGGCAATGATGAACAATATCTTCTGGGACATGCTGAATGAGGGGTGGCTGGTAATCTACATGGATGACATCCTAATCTTCTCGAAAGACAAAAAAGAACACAAGGAGAGAACGAGGAGGGTCCTGGCTAGACTGAGGGAAAACAACCTCTATCTGAAACCAGAAAAGTCTAAATTTGATGTACAAGAGGTCGAGTTCCTTGGGCTAATCTTGCAACCAAACCAACTGGCCATGGACCCAACTAAACTAAGCAAGATTAAAGACTGGCTGCCCCCAACCAATGTCAAAGGGGTTAGATCATTCCTAGGCTTTGGGAATTTCTATCAGAGATTCATCGGCAACTTCACTGCGATTACAAAGCCGCTCAATGACTTGACAAAGAAAGATCAGCCCTTCAATTGGACAGATGAATGCCAAGAGGCATTTAACACACTGAAAAGGAAATTCTCTGAGGCACCAGTATTGTTAATGCCGAACACTGAGAAGCCATTTGTAATCGAAAGCGACACCTCAAAATATGCAACAGGGGCTGTCCTGAAACAAACCGACACTAATGGAGACTGGCACCCTTGTGGTTACATCTCCCACTCCCTAACGGCGACTGAACGAAATTATGAGATTTATGATTGGGAGCTCCTGGGAATAATACGAGCACTAGAGACCTGGAGACACTACCTCCAGGGATCCGAACACCCCACGATGATCCTGTCAGATCACAAAAATCTCATGTACTTTAGAACGGCGTGGAAATTAAACTGGCAACAGGCGAGATGGAGCCTTTTCCTATTGCAATTTAACCTCCAATTAGTACACGTGCCAGGGAGAATGATGATACAATCTGATGCCTTATCACGACGAGGGGACCACATATCCGACGTCGACGATGACAATGATGACATCACATTATTAAAAGACAAGATTTTCGCATGGACTATTGACACCGAATTGAAAGAAGTACTGACTGGAAGCATGATGCGCGATGACTTACTAAAAGAAATAGTAAGGGCCATCAAAGAAGGAGGAATGCCACCGATCAAGTCAGTGGTAGAAGACTGGAGAATGGAAAATGATGGGACAGTCTTTTTCAAAGACCGATGCTACGTCCCAGATGACAAGGAGTTGAGGAGAAAGATCGTGGAAAAATACCACGATAACATACTTACGGGGCACCCCAGCCAGTTCCAGACTCTGGAATTAGTACGGAGAGACTACTGGTGGCCAGGAATGACTATCTTCATCCGAAATTATGTCGACGGCTGTGCCACCTGTCAACAAATGAAGGTGAACATGCATCCGACAGCACCGGGGTTATCACCAATCAAATCTGAGGCCACTCGACCATTCGCACTAGTCACAATGGACTTCATCATGGATCTGCCGATAAGCGATGGATGTGATACCATCATGGTTGTGGTAGACCATGGTCTTACAAAGGGGGTGATTTTTATCCCTTGCAACAAAACCGTCGATGCATTAGGAGCGGCAGATCTTTATCTGCACAATGTGTTTAGAAGATTCAGCCTCCCAGACAAAATTATATCGGATCGCGACCCATGCTTCACCTCGAATGCATTCCAGGAACTGGGAAGGCTCCTGGGAATAAGACTGGCGATGAGCACAGCCTATCACCCTCAGACCGATGGGAAAACAGAAAGGGTAAATCAGGAGCTTGAAATCTATCTCCAGATTTTCTGTGCAAACAAACCATTGCAGTGGAAAAGACACCTTACTACCGCCGAGTTCACACACAACCAAAAGCACCACTCAGCAATTAAAAACACTCCATTTTACGTAATGATGGGAATACATTCTAAGGCCATCCCCACAACTTATGAGAAAATGAACGTACCGGCTACTGAACAGAGGATAGCTGAACTAGGAAATATATGGCGGGAAGCCTTGGCGGCACATGAGCTATCTTGACAAGTAATGATTGGACGAAATGGATGAGGATTCCGCCCATTCACGGTAGGAGAGAAGGTTTGGCTCGACTCTAGGAACTTGAAGTTGGGATACCCAACCAGAAAGCTCGCCCCTAAATGCGAGGGGCCATTCCCTATCACACGAATAATCTCTTCCCATGCATATGAATTGAAACTCCCTTCCCAATGGAAAATACACCCCGTATTCCATGCCTCGCTTCTCTCGCGTTTCAAGGAGAATGAGACTCACAGGCCAAATCTTCTTCCTCCACCACCCGATCTGATCGAAGGAGAATTGGAGCACAAGGTTGAGGCTATTTTGGCTCACAAGGGGATGGGCAGAAGGACCCGATTCCTGGTGAAATGGAAAGGCTACAGCACGGCAGAAAATACCTGGGAGCCTGGGGCTCACTTAAAAAATGCTGCAGAAATCCTGGCTGAATACAGATCCACCCATAACCTCTCACCAACATGAGCTGCCCCCTCCACTTCTACATGAATGTCATGCCTGATCCCAACCCCATAAGAACATTCGAACTCATTCTCAGCTTTGTCCAAGACATTGACAGCATCCGAAATGAGGAGAGATTGCTCTCCATAACCCAAGATCGTGCGCTTCTGCACGGGACCGCATGAAACCTTTTTGAAACCTATCGAGCTATCTCTAGCCTTGAACGAGTATTTGGGCATTTAACAGAAGAAGCCTACCATCTGGACCTGCTCCCGCTCATGAGGAGCTTGGACAAGCAGGTGATACATTACAGACCCGGAGAGTGGGTCCCCACCCCACAACAAATTTTTATTATACAACCATTAAGTGACAAAGAAGATGGAGCATTCGAGGCCATGCCTGAACAACCGACGGCATCAACCCCAACTGCCACCCACCCATGTCCATCGCCGCCACCACCACCGCGAGTGCCCACCCCCTATCCCACACACACCGCCGCCGAACACATGCCCACACCACCGTGGATGCGAAATTCCGTTTGCTTCACTTGCGTGTGAGTAGGCCATTTCTCATTGCACTGCCCAGAATACCAGTGCCTGCATTGTCGATGGTGGCAATCAGAGCACTCCATGCTCTTCTGTCCCAACAACCCATCGCGTGACAACCCGCCATGTCATCGCATGACTTGAACCAGAACCACTATGATCTCCAACTTGAACATCATTATCACTCTCAGCGCCGTTTTTGGCACAGCCATCCTTATTATGCTGGTGATGCGGCTCCCTATCGCCCTGCGCGCATACTACGGCATTTTTTGTGATTGTGTGCACCTCCTAGATGGCTTCCGCACACTTTGCGCAGCGCGCTTCCATGCGCTTTTGTGTGCCTTTGACCATTTAGGTGTGCCTTTGTGCGCCTTTTGCATTTCTACTGCGCTTTTGTTTCCCCATAGCTGCCAATCATTGTGCGCCCTAAATGCGCCTCATTGCGCTTCAAGCCGCCTCCGTGCGCCCCCCCTCCCCACGCTCTTTATCTGCCTTCTACATTTATTGCGCGCTCAATGCACCTTTGCGCACTCCTTTTACACTTTACCTGCAACTCACATTCCCTGCTGCGCACTCTTTGCACAATCTCTATCACACACAACAATCCACCACACCGGTGCACTGCGCATCACAGCTCCCATCTTACTGGCACATTTACTTGAGGCACACCACGATTCCGGCACGAGCGAACTGCACATTCTTACATAACTGGGCCACTTTGCGCCTATTTGGCATTGGACTGTGCGCACTTGGGTGCTTTCACGTAATCCAGGCGCTTTGGCAGTATTTGGCCTCGCACAGCATCCCCTTATAGTTCTTCCACATTTCCAATTGGCATTGCCTTATCTGGTAACCGGCACAGGTCGATCACGCCATTATTACTAAGGCGCAGCACGCGACATATAACACCAAAGCGGATTAATTGGGAAGAGCGCACGAGACTTAGCGCGCACCAATAATAGCGCATCGCACCGGAACAGTTGGATATTGAGCTATAGGTGCGCAAATCTTATTGGCTGAGGCAGCGGCATAGTGCGGTCAGGTTTAGATGGGCGAATGGACGCGCTTCTGGGTAGCGCATGGCGCTTCCTATTTTTATACTTTATTTCACCATTTTATCACATAAGCCATTTGTACATAGTAGCGGACAGATAGAGAAACCAGAGGATCTTTCCCCCCCCTCATAGTTCATAGCTCAGTCAGCGTCGCACATAGTCTGTGCACCAGCGTCCAGTCTGTGCGCCTTCATAGTGCGCCCTTCGTATAGCCGTGTTTGCATTATCGTTTGCGTCCCCTCATCATATTGTTGCGTTTTGTCCCTTGCGTTGCGTCCTTCGTCCTTGTCTGTGCACTATCGTAGTGCGCCCTTCGTATAGCCACATTTGCGCACCGTTTGCGCACCTTTTTGCATAGCCGCATTTTGCGCACCGCCTGCGCCTTTTTCTGCTCCTTGCGCTTTCACTCTGTTTGCACCCCCAAACTGTGCACCACCTTCACAGTACATTCCAGTGTCATCTTTGTCCGGTTACACCTCCCGCCTTCATCATCCTCATCGTTGCGCACTTTTGTGCTCTCATTGCGCGTTTTTGCCTCTTTGCGTTGCGCACTTTTCCGCCACTGCGCATATCTCCCCTTTCATGTACACTACTAGTGCGCACACTGAAAATCGCTGTACCAGCCTCTCTATAGTCTCCATGCCCTGAAGGACGATCCGAGGCCATCTAAGCGAACTCCCCCCTCACCCCGAGCATGCCTGCAGTTGTAGGTTAAGTGTTCACCCCTTCTGTTGAGACTCTGTACTGAGTACCAACTGAACTCATCACTGGTTTGCTACATCCTCATCCTATTTAAAATCCTCATTACTCCACCTCTACCCTGACTCACCGCATTCATCATGGGCACTTCAGTGCGGTTTGTGAGGGAGGACGACATCGAGCTACCATCTAGGGTTTACATGCACGATGCCCCCACTGCGACCACTTTCAGCACGTTCACCGCGATGACCGACAATGCAGCATTCTTCGATCCCATGCAGATGATCAGAACTTAGTTTCGGTTGGGACTCAAAATGATAAGAAGGAGCTGATGTTACAGGAAGTGTTATGGACAGGAATCAAATTCTTTTCTTTTGTCTCTATTGTCCTTGACGAGTGCATTCTCAAGCTATTGTTTCCTGACACAATACCTACATGATGGCGCCTATTTACTATTGTTCGTACTTCACTATTGTTCTCATTTCTCTATTGTTCTTATTGTTCTCCACACACGACTCACTTCATTTACTATCTCATATGTGTACTATTTAAGCCGCAATACAATGACCAGTCAAGCTCAGCTTGACCTGGTCTTTTCTATGCTTCTAACAGCTTAACGATCTAAGTCTTTCTCAACTGTTGCTTACGAGCTTCGGTGAACCTTGGAACTCTTATTGAACGTCGACGCTCACGAGCCTTGACTGACATTACGATTTAGGAGCTTCAACTCTAACAACTAAGGAATTATAAAATTGGATGTTTCATGTGGCCTTCCTTTGTGTTGCCCCAAATCATTGAGCATAAAAGATTTAAATATACCAATTATCAATGGTAAAATAAGGTTCAATACCTTCTTACAAAAATTTTTTTTAATAAGATAAATATTATTTATAAAGTTATTTGTTTAATACACCAAGCACCTAAATGCCAGGCACTAGCATAGCATTCACACTCATACAACACATCTTTGTCCTCCAAATTTCACTCTTCTTCTTCATCATCATCTGCCACATAAAACAAACCTCCTGCCCTTACTCAGAATAAGTGCACTTTACTCAATAAGCATCAAAAATGTACCAAATGTTATTGAAAATATCAAAACCATCATGCCACAAACTTCCCTAATGATTTCCCTGATGGCTAAAACTACAAGGAACTCATGGATGGTGTCCTGCTTAGCCACAAATCAAGTTCAAAGCTTGTGCCCAGCTCTGAGACTGTCAGTGCAGTCACTTCCTCTGCTCACATCAAAGCAGCTTCCGATGAGAATGATTCATTCATTGGAGCTATCATACCATCAAATGTCCTTGGGTCAGGTTTGGAAACTGAAGAGGAGGTGAGCATACTGCTCTCCATTCCCTACCTCCATTGGCCATGTTTATTAATAGGTCCAAAGACTGGCAAACCCATCACAGTGATGGGTATGCTGAATTGTAGTGCACATGTCATCCTTATCAATAGCTAGCTGGTCAACAAACTGGGATTATGACACTTCTGACTGAATAAACCATTACTGATTTCTGTTGCATTTAACAACACAAACATGTCCGATAGCCACTTGAACAAATATGTAAAGATTAGTCCTTTTGCTCCCGACTCTACATGTCATCTCGAATCTCTCAAGCACTTTGGCGAGATATTCAGTTTGATTGAGTTTGACTTTGCTTGCAGTCTGGGTGACGCGCATGCCTAAGAATTCCATGACTTTTTCAGTGGCTTCAGGTTATATCCACCCTTTGAAATTGCCCATAACCTTGCCCTTCTTTTTTGTCAAGAAGAAGGATGGGTCCCTTTGACCAGTTCAAGACTATCGATGCCTCAATGACATCACAGTCAAAAATGATTATCTGCTACCCCTCATATCCAAACTCATCAACCAACTCTGCGGGGTGCATTAATTCACCAAGTCAACCTCTGTTGGGGTTACAATGATGTATGGATAAAGAAAGGGGATGAGTGGAAGGCGGCTTTCCACACAAACCATGGTCTTTTTGAACCACTTGTCATGTTCTTTGGTCTCACTAATAGTCCTGCCACCTTTCAGACCATGATAAATGACATCTTCCATGATCTCATACTAGAAGGCATTGTCTGTGTCTACCTTAATGACATCCTGATCTTTACTCGGGACTTTGATGAACATCATTGAATCATGTGCCTGGTACTGGGGTGACTTCGGCAGCACAAACTCCATCTTCATCACAACAAGTGCAAGTTTAAGAAGACACAAATCAAGTACTTGGGCCTGATTATCTCGGATGGACAGGTGGAGATGGACCTGGTCAAGGTTGGTGGTGTTACAACCTGGCCCACACCCACAAATAAGAAAGAGGTGCAGTCTTTCCTGGGCTTCATCAATTTATATTGGTGCTTTATTAAAGATTTTTCCCACCATGCCCATTTGCTATTCAACCTCACTGGCAAGGAGAAATGGAAGTGGGAGAATATGCAGCAGGAGGCATTCGAGAAGCTCAAAGAGATGGCCACTTCCACTCCAATCCTCACCTTTGCTGATGACTCACATCCCTTCCATGTAGAAGCTGACAGTTCGGACTTTGCAATGAGCACAGTACTGTTCCAACAATCTCCCAAGAACCAGAAGTGGCACCCCATCACCTTCTACTCAAAGAATCTCAGTGCTGTAGAATGCAATTATGAGATCTACAACAGGAGATGCTGGCAATAATGTGGGTGTTGGAGGAGTGGCAACATTTCCTGGAGGGTGCTCAATACAAGGTCAAGGTCTGGATGGACCACAAGAACCTCAAGTACTTCATGACTGCCAAGAAACTTAATTGTTGCCAAGCCTGCCAGTCCCTTTACCTCTCCAGGTTTGACTTTTTCCTACATCATCATTCAGGTTGCAGCATGGGGAAGACTGATGCCCTCTTCCACCATCTGGATCATGAGGATGGGAGCAATGACAATCAAGGTCACTGCACTTGGAGCAGCTCAACTCTACTTGCACCATGTATGGAAGCTCCATGGACTGCCTAGCACATTCCTCTGTGACTGAGGACCACAATTCATTGCAGAGTTCACCCAGGAGCTGTACTGTTTGCTGGGGATCAAACTCCTTGCTTCGACCACCTGCCATCCACAGACAGATGGACAGACAAAGTGAGTCAACCAAGAACTGGAGCAATACATCTGAATTTTTGTCAATGAGTGACAGGATGATTGGGAAGATATCCTCCCCATGGCTGAGTTTGGATACAACAATCATGTCCACTCTTCCACCCAACAAACTCCCTTTCTCTTCAATACAGGGTGACACCCATGCATGGGCTTCAAACCTTGACAAGCACCCTCACACTTGGAGATGGTGAACGAGTTTACAGAGTGGATGAAGGACACCTTGGAGGAGGCGAAGTCAGCTTTGGCCAAGGCGAAGGACAACATGGCATGCTTCTACAACCAGCGTCACTCACCAACATCCACATATAAGATTGGTGATTGTGTCTGTCTTGACTCTAGCAACATTTCCACTACACATCCATCCAAGAAACTCGCCCACCATTTTTTTGGACCATTCCTCATCACTAGACATGTTGGGTTGCATGCTTATTGCCTATGGTTACCACAGTTGATGTCCAGACTCCACCCTGTCTTCCATGTTGTAAAGCTACTGCCTCCCCCCACAGATCCATTCCTTGGATGCATGACACAACCTCCTCTACCACCTGCAGTCATTGAGGGCAAACCACAGTACAAGATTGAGTCCATCTTAGACAGTCACTTACGTTGAGGGAAACTTAAATGCCTGGTACACTGGAAGGAATATGGGTATGAGGAGAACTCCTGGGTCACAGAGTCCAATGTGAATGCCCCATGACTGGTCAGAGAGTTCCACTGAGACATTTCTCTGCACCTCAGCGCATCCAAGCATCCAACTTTGGGCAAATATGGTTTCAAATGCATCGAGGCAATGCATCATAGAAGGGGGGTGATGTAAGGAGAAAAAAAGGTGCCCCAGGCATTTGGGCAATTTTCTGCATTTGTCCCACATTTTATTTCACCCTATTCTGCCTTTTCTATGATTTTCTATGATTTATTCCTATTTTATTATTATATTTCGATTTTTTTCAATGTTGGTACATGTTGACAGTTCTATTCTTAAAGGTGGGACCCTTCTGGATGTTTACCCATCAAGGTGACATCACTCTGCAGCCTGATCTGCCTATTTCCACCTTTTTGCTCTTTTTAGCTTACTATTTGATTTTTGGCTCTATCACATATGCTGGGCATCAACAGATGTGGTCCTTAGAGTTTTCTCTTTGGATTCCCCTCTGTTAGGTGTACCTAAAGTGTCTGTATTATATGGTGTAATATTAACTTTGGATTTCCCTCTGTTAGCTCACTCTTAAGTGAGGCTTTGAGGTTGCCCTTACAGTTACCGTTGATAATACTCGACCTGGAAACCTAACAAAAACCTGTTAAAAGGCTTAGGAAGTATAACACAGGCTAGAGGAAGGGTGTGAGTTGGTACTAAATATCACCGCTGATACCCAAGGTTGTGTTTAGAGACATAAAAGTATAAGAGATGGTGCGAATAGTCTGTGAGAGCATACAAAGTTGTTTGAAAGAGTTTGAAATAGGTTTGAAGACATGCGAAATAGTTTGAAGAGGTTCGAAGTAGTTTTGAGGAAGTTCAAAGATGTCAGATTAATGTTGAGGTATGTCGAGGAGCAAATATAACAAATAAGAAGTGTTTTTTAAATGGCGATAGTCAATAGGCAATGAGTCAAGAGATTAATATGAAGGTTTGAAGAAGTTCGAGATATTTCACAGAGCTTATAGATACAATGCAAGGCTAAGACTCAAGAGAATAACTCTGAAATTGAATGATAATGGAGAGGGTAACTTCTTCTATGTTCCCTTTGCTTGTCTTTTCTAACTAACTAGTACAAGTCTATATACAATTTGAAGAAATAGTACTAAAAAGAAAACAATAATATGTGGAAAACATGAGGCAGTATGCACAGCAAATAAAGGTATTGTAAAACATAAAACAAATGAAAATGATAATAAGTGAAATGTACATTGTCCCAGTATAGTAAGAGTTTTTGTCCTATTGCTTCAATATATCATTGAAACCCAAAACCGCTGATAGGTCCACTGCACACTCCAAGGTCTGGAGAAGATTCCTAATCATATCAACATGCTACAACAAATGCTCCGAACCTCTACAAACACCACAAAATTGACCATGAACCCTTTTTGAACATTTTTAAATCATTTTGTGCTACTTTGAATGACTTCGAACAATGTTGAATGACTTTGAGACATTTCGAATGCTTTTGAACGACTTTGCAGCACTTTGGACAATATTGGCCACCATATACCTGTTCTAAAACCCTTTCAATACATGCTACACATTCAGAATAAACCTTTTCATTGCATATTGAGCACCACCAGACATGAGGAGAGACTACGAGAGACTTAGGATGCAATAATAGGGCTTTTATGTTTCAATGATATATTGAAGCAAAAGATAAGTACTTTTACTATATGGGAACACTCTACATTTCAATTATTTATCATTTCTCATTTGTTTTATAATCTACACAGTCATCATTGTTGGATATATTGCCTCATGTATTACACATGTTTTATTTTCCCTTTTAGTACTATCTCTTCAATTTGTATATAGACTTGTATTAGTTACTTAGAATAGCAGACAAGCAATGGGGAACAGAGAATAAGTTACCCTCTCCACTATCGTCAGATTTAAGAGCAGTTCTCTTGAGTCTTAGCTTGCATCACTCTAAGTTCTGTGAAATATTGTGAACTTCCTCAAACTTTTGTATTCATTCCTCGACTCATTGCATATTGCCTATTGTCCCTTGGAAAACACTTCCATTTGCTATACCTGTCTTCTATATACCTGAAATCACTTCGAACATCACTGACCTTTTCCTTGAAACTACTTCGAACCTCTCTGAACCTACTTCGAACTATTTTGCACACCTTTGAACATCTTTCAAACTATTTTGCATGTCTTTAAAACTACTTCAAACTCTTTCAAACCTCTTTGTATGCCTCTAAAGAGTATTTGCAACATGATTTGTCATTTTACATCACTCACTATGACTTTTGGGTATCAGCAGTGATATTTAGTACCAACTCACACCCTTCCTCTAGCCTGTGTTATACTTCCTAAGCCTTTTAACAGGTTTTTGTTAGGTTTCCAGGTCAAGTATCATCACCACATTTACCACATTTTAAATCTCTTGTCATCTCTCCTTGTGTCTGGTAGTGCTCATTATGTGATGAAATTGTTGATTCCAAATGTGTCATTGATGATACTCAACCCAGAAACCCAAACAAAATGTACTAAATGGCTTCAGATGGTATAACATGAGTCAGAGGAAGGGTGCGAGTTGGTACTAAATATTACTGCTGATATCCAAAAGTTGTTGTGAGTGACGTAATATGCCAAAGTGTGTTGCAAATAATCTTTAGAAGCGTATGAAGATGTTCGAAAGAGTTCAAAAAGGGTTTGAAGATGTGCAAAATAGTTCAAAGTAGGCTCAAAAAAATTCAAAGAGGTTCAAATAAGTTTGAAGAGGTTCATAGTATATCAAGGAATGAGTTTAGTGAATGTAAAGTGTTTGTTGAGAGGCGATAGGCAATGTGCAATAAAACAAGGAGTGAATATGATAGTGACTGGGAGCTTCACGACTTGCATGATGATGATGGAGTTGCAAGTTCCATTGAACAGTTGGAGTCTGATTGGCAAAATTGTCTCCATGCTGAAATGATTTTCCAGCATGAAAGCAGAGTCTAGAAAACAGTGGGAGGAGCCAGAGTTGATAAGGGCTCAGGTGGGTATGGAGCAGAAACAGGTAGGAGGATGGTCAGGGAATCAGGGTCAGAAAGAGCAGATGCATTGAGGCAAATATAGGCAGCCCACCAGAAAAGGTCAATGCAACCCTCAGCCCCATTGGCATATTCCTGAGGGTTCCAGATTAATTTTTTGAGTCCATGGAATCTGGTGCAGATTCAGAGACTGTGGCTACATGGGCTTTTGCAGCTTTGGACTTGCTACAATTACCAACTAGATGTCCTTCTTCACCACAATAGAGGCAAAGACCTTTCTCTATCTGGTGCTCCCATTCTTCTCCAGTTAGTTTGCTGTTCTTCCCCAACTTGTCAGAGATGGAGTCCTTCAGCTTGTTACTCATGGATCCAGAGAAGGCACCAGTTGAGAGTTGGTTACTGCAATTAGAGTTGGACAGATTCTGGGGTTTGGATTGATTATTAAGGTTAGAGCTGGAATTGGAATTGGAGTTTTGGGAACCCTTAGAGTCCTTTTTTTTAAAGTTTGCAGGAGTTCTGGAGGTCTTGGCATCAAGGTGATTCTCTTCTTCCTGCATCCATTAAATATTGTCAGCATCTTAAGCCTTGAGCTGCAAGGCTTCCAGAGTGTCGGGCTTTCTGCTCTGCAAAACCTCTATGCAAAAACAGAGTGGAAGTCCATGGAAATACTGGTTGTGAAGGGTGGCTTTGTTCCAAATAACCTAGGAGGCTAGTTCCCAAAAGTTCATGTTATACTTGACTATATGGCCTCCTTCTTTCATAGTGAGCTTAGAGAGGGCCTTCTCGGTGTCCCCCAAAGGATCATGAGGGCCAAAATTGCTTTCTAACTCCCTAAGGAATACCTCATAGTTCCACATCCAGTGGGTGGAATCTGTCAGGTCATTGAGGCTGTGTTCAAACCAGCTGAGTGCTGATCCCTTTAGATAAGAGATGATGAATAAGATCTTTCTTTCATTGGAAGCAAAGAGGTGAGGGCAATCTCAGAAATGGAGGTTGCAAGTGACTAGGAAGTCCCAAAGTTTCCAGGGGTTGGAACTGTCAGATGTATTGGGTTCCCTGACCTTGATCCTCTTGGGCTTCAGGGCTTGGTTCTGGTGGAAAGCGCAGAGACTATCCAAGAGGTCAAACAGGGCATCAACAAATCTGTTGTTTGGATCTGGGTTTCTACCTAAAGGAGGTTGGTCTCCAGGGTCATCAGGATCGGGGTCATCCTCAGGGCCATTAGGACTGCTAGGTTGTCAGGTCCACCAGAAAGTCCATCCTCTTCACCTGTAGCTTTCTTATTGGTAGAGTTGGGTTGCCTGATGTCCTCCATGTAGTCAAGTGGAGTCAGAATTTGAAGGGGTTCCAAAGGCAAGTGCATAGACATGATGTTGGTGCTAATGGATGGTGCATCAGAGCCGACTCATTAAAATATGTTTGATGGTTGGACTGAGGCATTGAAAGGTAGAAGTGGGTCTAGGAGCTGGAAGTACTGATTGTCGGACAGCTGATAAGCCTAGAAGAGTGCCTGCACAACAGAAGTTTCTTGTTGTCTGCTGAGATTGTGATTCTGTGCAGGACATAGAATAAGGTTCAGAATGGTGTGGGTTGACAAGAGAAGTGTGAGTTTGCAAATACTGTCAAAGTTCAAGATTGCTACTACCAAGGTCAGAACTTGGTCAGGAATACACTGGACTTCCAGTTGGACCCAGTCAGAGGTGGTTGGAGGTGTTCAGGGGTTCTGGGCAGAATCCACCAGGCTGTAGCATGCCAAGTGAAAGGGGCCAGAAAGGACTTGGCTTCAACTAATAAGAAGTTGCACCCTTCTCCTCATCAGTTGTCCAATTTCAGGCAGATAGCATGCAGATGTCCAGCAGGTTTCTGGATGGAGAGTGAGAATAGATTAAAGCAGAGGTTATGAAGTTAAGAGAAGCTGAGATATCAATGGATTAGGTTGAGGATTAAGTCAAGGGTGAATGAAGGGTTGATATTAAGCAGAGGATTGATGAGGCAAGATATAATTGCAAGGGACAAGGTAATTCACAAGTAATTTACAAGTATAATTTGCAAACTGAAGACTAAGGCTAAGCTATGGGTGCTTAAATAATGAAGGCCGGAAGCATAATGGAAAGTACGGAAGTTTACTAACAGGTCTTGGTAAGTGTCCATGACCAGAATTGGTAAGACTGTATCAATAATAAAAGGAGGATGGTCAGGTGACTAGGCCATGGGAAGTGATGAGGCCATGGGAGTTGAAGAGGCCGTGGGAGGTGAAGAGGCCATGGGAGTTGCTCTGAGTGGGTGGGAGAGTGATGACCAACTCTGAGGGTCGTGAGACAATGATGACAAATATAAGTGAAAGGTGAGAACAAATGATAACAAAATTTTTTGGCTAATTTGGGGCCGGATCACAAATATAAATAACTAATGACATCAATTTCGGCTACAATATAATAGAATGCAGGAACAACATTTTCAGCTACATTGGGGGGATCAAAAATTTCGGGTAATTTTTTTTTTAATTGGGCCTGATGACAAATATAATTTAATTACTGGGTGTTGCCATGATGATAAATTTAAACTTTTTGGCTACATCGTGGGATGAAAATTTTCAGCTAATTTTTTTGGTGGGGGCCTGATGACAAATATATTTTGATTACTGGGTGTTGCCATGATGACAAATATAATAACTTTGTGTAGGATCAATATTTTCGGCTGATTTTTGGCCTGATGACAAATATGATTACCAAGTGTAGAAACCAAATTTTCGGCTGATTTTTGGCCACTTCTACCTTTTCTGCTCTCTTTCTGGCTCTGGGCTCTTTTCCAGTGGGGTTGTTTTTGCATTCTTGGGGTATCTGTAGACCAAGGTGAAGCTCTGTGAAGTCCTACCTCCCTGGCTTCTCTTTTTTCAACAAAAAGAGTGTCTGCCAGTTGTTTTTTGGACCTCTCTCAGGGCACAGTGTGCAGGGAGATTGGGCTGGCGGGTTTGCAGTTGCCTCCCCTTCCATTTTTGGAAGTCGCTCCACTATCAACTGCCACTGTTTGCACCGATTTCACAGCCTCCTGCAAGGATCTCACATCCTCCATTGCTGTAAGAGAGCTCCCCGATTCCCATGAACCCAACTCCGCCCAACTCTCCTCGACGTGCCCAGACGGCCGCACAGCAAAATGAATGGGACCAACGGATCTTGGATAGCCCTACTCGCCACCGGACTCCACACCATGCTCGCACGATGGGCATTGCCCAGCCTTTGCTGCCAGTGCCACCACCCTATGGTGGTTTGCTGATTGGGAATGACACTGATCCTTTTCTTGCCCCTCCACCCCCACCTCCTCAATACAATCACCTTCCTCCTCATTTGGCACAGCAGCTGGCGGCACTTCCTCCCCTTCCACAGATTGCAAGAGGCAGGGGCAGAGGGAGGGGAAGAGGAAGGGGAAGAGGCTCAAGTCACACTGCTCCACCTCAGCCTGTTGTTGCTCCTTTACACAATGCAGCTTTCCCATATTATTTTAATGCCCCTCCTGTTTTTGACCCTCCTGTTCCTGCCCCTCCAATTCCTGCCCCTCCCATTCCTGTGGCAGCTCCTGCAATGGCCTGGACCGAACTTGCTTTTCAGCATGCTGCAATGCCACCTCTATTTTCTGCTGTATGTTGGTTTATCTTTCACATAATGTATGTTATCTGACAATATCATGATCTAGCCTCCTCCTCCTCCTCCTCCTCCTCCTCCTCCGGTTTTTGATCCTCCTCCTGCTGTTCCTGCTGTTCCTGCTCCTATCGTCCCTCTTGCCAATATCCCTCTCCATGTAGGCTTATATATGTTCTTTTGAGTATATTAACTGACAATAATGATGATGTAGCATCCTGCTCCTGCTCCTCCTGTTTTTGATCCCCCTGCACCTGTTCCTGCCATTCCTGCTCCTGTTGTCCCTGTTTTTGATCCCCCTGCACCTGTTCCTCTAGTTCCTGCACCTGCTATCCCTGTTTTTGATCCCCCTGCACCTGTTCCTGCCATTCCTGCTCCTGTTGTCCCTGTTTTTGATCCCCCTGCACCTGTTCCTCCAGTTCCTGCACCTGCTATCCCTGTTTTTGATCTGCCTGCACCTGTTCCTCCCATTCCTGCACCTGTCATCCCTGTTGTTGATATTCCTCCACATGTATGCTTATGTTCTTTTTGGTCATGTCTTTATTTTGTGACTGACTCGATTATTCCCAGGTGGCTCAACATATTGATCCTGCACCTGTTCCACTTGGGCCCCTCCCTCCTGCACGCCGTCCTTTTAGTCCTGACTGGCCAGTTCATTATCTGGGGAGAATGGATATTCAGTGTCCCAATTGTCATGCATTGCACTGGATGGCCGAGCGTCTCACAGCATCCTCCAGTATAAATCCCAGATTTGGCATGTGCTGCTTGAGTGGAAAAATCATTTTGCCTCCTCTCCACCCAGTCCCACCTGAGCTTCTCCAGTTGCTCACTGCTCAGGATCACATTGGCAGGTCGTTTCGTGATCATATCCGCACATACAACAATGCTCTTGCCATGACTTCCATTGGGCGCAAAATCGATGAGTCTGTTAATGAAGGTGAAGAGGCTGTGAACGATGGTGTTGGCCTCTATGTCTTCAAACTGCATGGCGAGCTGTCCCACAGGATTGGCTCTCTTCTTCCACAAGAGGGTGAATCTCCAGTGTATGCTCAGCTTTACATTTATGATCCAGCTGATGCAGCCAACTTTTGGATGGCCAATGCCTGGAACACTCACCTCGATCACCACACTTTGCTCACCCTCCAGGACATGCTCCACCGTCTCCATCCTGCAGTTCAGATGTACAAGCAGGCCCATGAGCTCACCAGGAACTTGCCTCCACACCAGCAGTGCAAGATAGCTTTGCGCTTTGATCAATCCTGTGACCGTTGCCGCTACAATCTTCCTGATGCCACCAACAATGAGATCGCGGTCATTCTTCCAGGTGATGGTGATCGGCCACAGAGCACACGTGATATCATTCTCTACCGCAGGCATGGCCCTCCCCTTCAGCACATCACCGATGTCCATCCCCTCTATCCTGCTCTTCACTATGTCCTCCTGTTTCCTACTGGCCAGCTCCAATGGCATCCTCAAATCGAGTTTGCAGCTGCTAATGAAGGCGGTGCAAGGGTTCGCAAGCATGTGTCCAAATCAGATTTCTACTGCTATCGTCTCCACCCCCGACTGCCTGCTATTGAGCCTCAGCATATATTCTTGAGTGGAAAGCTCTTTCAGGAGTTTGTTTGTGACCAGTGGGCAACTTCAGAGCAGGATCGGTTGCGCTTTATCATGATGAATCAGGACACTATTCGTGGTGAAGTCTATATGGGCTTGGCTGATGCTGTGGCTGCAAATGTGGATGCAGACACAGAGTCTCTTGGTCAAAGAATCATCCTGCCTTCTTCATTCGCAGGAAGCACACGTCATATGCAGCAGCTTCTTCAGGATGCCTTGGCTATCAATCGCTACTTCAAGGGTGGTGATCTCTTTCTGACCATGACTGCAAACCCTGCTTGGCCAGAGATTCAGGATGAGCTCAAGCCTGGGCAGACTGCTGCCGATCGCCCTGACTTGGTCGTTCGTGCATTCCATGCAAAGCAGAAGGAGATGATCAAAGACATCGAGGCTGGGATCTTTGGCAAGGCACTCTCTTATGTGTTTGTGATCGAGTTTCAGAAGCGTGGCCTGCCTCACATGCACTGCATTATCTTTCTTGATGGGGAGTCCAAGCTTCGCACTCCTGAGCAGATAGACAGCCTCATGTGCTCAGAGTTTCCTGACGACAATCCTGAGCTGCTCGAGTTGGTCAAGAAGTTCATGGTCCATAAACCCTGTGGTGCAGAGAACCCTACAGCTCCTTGCATGGTGAATGGACAGTGCTCCAAAAATTTCCCCAAGCCATTCAGGGATCAGACAACTATCTCTGAAGATGCCTATGCCTCCACCAGGCATCAGAACACTGGAAAGACATATCAGGTTTGGGGAAAGCAGGTCGACAATCGCTGGGTCATCACTTATTCACCCTATCTCCTCTGGAAGTACCGCTGCCACATCAATATCGAGTCCATTGCCTCCATCAAAGCTGTCAAATACATCTACAAATATGTGTACAAAGGTCATGATCACATCACCATGCAGTTTGGGACTTGCAACAATGAAGTCAAACAGTATCTGGATGCTTGCTATATTTCTGCCTGCGAGAGCATTTGGCGCCTCTTTCATTTACCTATGCACTCTGCTTCTCCCAATGTCGTCCGACTTCAGATCCACCTCCCTGGCCAGCAGTATGTCACTTGGAATCAGAATGGTCCACGGTCTATCCAAGAAATCATCCAGCATGCTGCACAGCGTGACACCACCCTCACTGGCTATTTCAAAGCCAATCAGCAGTATCCAGAGCTGGCACAGGATCTTCTCTATCAGGACTTTCCCTCCAAATTTGTGTGGGATCAGAAAGCCCACAACTGGAAGCCCAGACAGAGAGGGTTCGCTATTGGGAGGATGTACTACACTCAGCCTACTGCAGGTGAATGCTTCTACCTCAGGCTTCTTCTGACCGCTGTCAAGGGTGCAACATCATATGAACATCTGTGCACTTTTCAGGGAAATGTCTATCCCTCATTCAGAGAAGCATGTCTGGCATGTGGCCTTTTGGAGGATGACCAAGAGTGGGTACAGTGTTTGGAGGAAGCAAAGTCCATGGCAACAGGTCGTCAGCTCCGGCAACTCTTTGTCACTATTCTTCGTGATTGTGCACCCTCTGATCCTGTCCAGCTTTGGAACACATACTGGCCCCACATTTGTGATGACCTGTGGTATCAGCTCCAGCACAACAATATCCGTCTCAACCCTACCGATGATGATGTGCAGGATTATGGCCTCTACTTGATCAACCAGCTTCTCTTATCTTCTGGCAAATCTCTCAGCAAGGATTGGCCATACATGCCTCAGATCACTCAGAATTGGGAAGCCAACCTCGAAAACCAGTTGATTGCAGAGCAGCGCAGATATGATGTTGTGGAGCAGGCTGAGTTGGCTGCACAGAACTTGGACACTTTCAATCCAGACCAGAGAGCTGTCTTTGAGGAGATCATGCATGCTGTCGACAACAAGACCGGCCAGACCTTTTTCCTCCATGGTCCCAGTGGCACAGGCAAAACCTTTGTATACAACACTCTGGCCCATCAGCTTCGTTCTCAGGGCAAAATCGTCCTCTGTATAGCATCATCCGGCATTGCTGCACTCCTGCTCAAAGGTGGCTCTACTTCTCATTCATGTCTCCAGATTCCTCTCATCATCAATGAGTCATCCACCTGCTCTATCTCCAGAGGTTCAATTCGGGCAAAGCTGTTGCAGGAGACTGACTTGATCATTTGGGATGAGGCACTCATGCAGCATTGTCATCTCCATGAAGCTGTCAACTGCACTCTCAAAGACATTCTCCAATCTGATCAACCCTTTGGTGGCATTCCTATTATTTTTGGGGGCGACTTTCACCAGATCCTGCCTGTTATCGAGAGGGGTTCACAGCCTCAGATTGTTGGTGCTTCCTTGCAGCGCTCTGTTCTTTGGCAACATATTAAAGTTCTTCATCTCAAAATCAACATGCGATTGAACACAGATGATCTTGAAGAGCAACAGTTTGCAAAGTGGCAGCTGGAGGTTGGAAAGGGTGATCATACAGATGAGGGTGGCAACATTGAACTTCCCAACCATTTCAAGTGTCCTGAAAACACTCTGGCTTCCCTCATCGACACCATCTATCCTGGCATCTATAATCATGCTCAGCATCCTGATTAATACTTCTCAGAGCGGATTGTCCTGGCAAGCAAAAATGACGATGTGGATGATTTGAACCATTACATTCTTCAGAGGTTCCCTGGAGAGGAGCAAGTGTTTCACAGTGCAGACTCTATTGCAAACAATGAACTTCTGTATCCACCTGAATACCTCAACTCAATCAACTGCTCCGGTCTACCTTTGGCACACTTGGCACTCAAGGTTGGTGTCCCTGTGATGATACTTCGCAATCTCAATATTGCTGGAGGGGTCTGCAATGGTTCTCGAGGGATTTTGACTCGGATTCGGAACAGAGTGTTGGAGGTTCGGTTGATTACTGGAGATCATGCTGGAGAGAAGGTGTTTATTCCATGGATGCGACTGCAGCCAATCGAAGGACAACTCCCTTTCACTCTGTCTCGACTCCAATTTCCTGTTCGACTATGCTTTTCAATGTCGATCAACAAATCCCAGGGACAGTCAGTGCAGCATGTGGGATTAGATTTCAGGAGTCCTGTCTTCACTCATGGGCAGTTCTATGTAGCGACATCACGAGTAAGGTCTGTGCACAACATCAAGGCAATATGGCCAAGTGACAGTGGAAGTGCAAAAACCAAAAATATTGTATATAATGAAGTACTATTAGAGTAACATAGAAATGAAGTCCATACTTATTAAACATGTTAACACATGACAGTGAAAGTGCAAAAACCAAAACAATGAAGTACTATCAGACTAACATAGAAATGAAGTCATGACAGTGGAAGTGCAAAAACCAAAAATATTGTATATATTACTTATTAAACATGTTAACGCGTGCCGGAGGCACATTCCCAACCTTGTCAATAATAAAAGGAGGATGGTCAGGTGACTAGGCCGTGGGAAGTGATGAGGCTGTGGGAGATGAAGAGGCCGTGGGAGGTGAAGAGGCCGTGGGAGTTGCTCTGAGTGGGTGGGAGAGTGATGACCAACTCCAAGGGTCATGAGACAATGATGACAAATATAAGTGAATGGTGGGAACCTTTTTCTCAGCTAATTTTCGCCACCTCTATCTTTTTTTTTTTTGGGTCTGGGCACTTTTTCTATGTAGAGTATAAAAATTGAGTTTAATGACAAAGTGAAGTTAGAGATTTTTTACAACATTCAAAAGAGAGGAGAGGGAGGAGAGCAGGGGTGAGAGGGTGAGGGGGTGAAGTAGTGAGGGAGAGAGGGGGGGAGGGGGTGAAGGGGGGAATGGGAGGTGGGAGTGGGTGAGGGGGTGATGGGGGAGGGGGGGGAGTGAGTAGGGGAGGGGGGAGAGAGGAGGAGGATGGAGAGGGGGGGGAGGGGGGAGAGGGAGGGGAGTAGGGGAGAGGGGAGAGGGGGTGAAGGGAGGAGGGGGGTGAAGGGGTGAGGGAGAAGGAGGGGGGAGAAGATGAGGAGGGGGAGAGTGAGTGAGGGGGGGAGGGAGTGAGTGAGGGGGTGATGGGGGTGAAGTATTGAGGGAATGAGGATATGAGAGTGGGAGAACATGAGAGGGGGGGGTGAGAGGGGGAGTGAGGAAGAAGGGGGAGAGAGAGGAGAGAGGGGAGAGGGAGGAGGGGAAGGGTGCATGAGGAGGTGAGGGGGGAGGGGAGGGGGGGAGAGGGGAGAAGGAGGGTGGATGGAGAGGGAGAGAGGGAAGGGGGAGGTAGGGATGGGAAGGAAATGGGGGTGAAGTAGGTGGAGAAGGGGATGGGGATGGGGTAGGTGGAGAAGGGGATAAGGGAGAGGGAGAGGGAGAGGGAGAGGGAGAGGGAGAGGAAGAGGAAGAGGGAGAGGGAGAGGGAGAGGGAGAGGGAGAGGGAGAGGGAGAGGGAGAGGGAGAGGTGGATGGGGATGGGGGAGATGGGGATGGGGGATGGGGGAGATGGGGATGGGGGATGGGGGAGATGGGGATGGGGAAGGGGGAGAAGGGTATGGGGATGGGGGAGATGGGTATGGGGGATGGGAATGGGGAGGTGGGGATGGGAAGGGGATGGGGGTGAGGTAAGTGGAGAGGGGGATGGGAATGGGAGAGGTTGGGATAGCGGAGATGGGGATGGGGAAGGGGGAGAAGAGGATGGAAATGGGGGAGATGGTTATGGGGGAGATGGGTATAGGGGAGATGGGTATGGGGGAGATGGGTATGGGGGAGATGGGTATGGGGGATGGGAATGGGGAGGTGGGGATGGGAAGGGGATGGGGGTGAGGTAAGTAGAGAAGGGGATGGGGATGGGGTAGGTGGAGAAGAGGATGGGAATGGGAGAGGTTGGGATAGCGGAGATGGGGATGGGGAAGGGGGAGAAGAGGATGGAAATGGGGGAGATGGTTATGGGGGAGATGGGTATAGGGGAGATGGGTATAGGGGAGATGGGTATGGGGGAGATGGGTATGGGGGATGGGAATGGGGAGGTGGGGATGGGAAGGGGATGGGGGTGAGGTAAGTAGAGAAGGGGATGGGGATGGGGTAGGTGGAGAAGAGGATGGGAATGGGAGAGGTTGGGATAGCGGAGATGGGGATGGGGAAGGGGGAGAAGAGGATGGAAATGGGGGAGATGGTTATGGGGGAGATGGGTATAGGGGAGATGGGTATGGGGGAGATGGGTATGGGGGATGGGAATGGGGAGGTGGGGATGGGAAGGGGATGGGGGTGAGGTAAGTAGAGAAGGGGATGGGGATGGGGTAGGTGGAGAAGAGGATGGGAATGGGAGAGGTTGGGATAGCGGAGATGGGGATGGGGAAGGGGGAGAAGAGGATGGAAATGGGGGAGATGGTTATGGGGGAGATGGGTATAGGGGAGATGGGTATGGGGGAGATGGGTATGGGGGAGATGGGTATGGGGGATGGGAATGGGGAGGTGGGGATGGGAAGGGGATGGGGGTGAGGTAAGTAGAGAAGGGGATGGGGATGGGGTAGGTGGAGAAGAGGATGGGAATGGGAGAGGTTGGGATAGCGGAGATGGGGATGGGGAAGGGGGAGAAGAGGATGGAAATGGGGGAGATGGTTATGGGGGAGATGGGTATAGGGGAGATGGGTATAGGGGAGATGGGTATGGGGGAGATGGGTATGGGGGATGGGAATGGGGAGGTGGGGATGGGAAGGGGATGGGGGTGAGGTAAGTAGAGAAGGGGATGGGGATGGGGTAGGTGGAGAAGAGGATGGGAATGGGAGAGGTTGGGATAGCGGAGATGGGGATGGGGAAGGGGGAGAAGAGGATGGAAATGGGGGAGATGGTTATGGGGGAGATGGGTATAGGGGAGATGGGTATGGGGGAGATGGGTATGGGGGATGGGAATGGGGAGGTGGGGATGGGAAGGGGATGGGGGTGAGGTAAGTAGAGAAGGGGATGGGGATGGGGTAGGTGGAGAAGGGGATGGGAATGGGAGAGGTTGGGATAGCGGAGATGGGGATGGGGAAGGGGGAGAAGAGGATGGAAATGGGGGAGATGGTTATGGGGGAGATGGGAATGGGGAGGTGGGGATGGGAAGGGGATGGGGGTGAGGTAAGTAGAGAAGGGGATGGGGATGGGGTAGGTGGAGAAGGGGATGGGAATGGGAGAGGTTGGGATAGCAGAGATGGGGATGGGGAAGGGGGAGAAGAGGATGGAAATGGGGGAGATGGAAATGGGGGAGATGGGTATAGGGGAGATGGGTATGGGGGATGGGAATGGGGAGGTGGGGATGGGAAGGGGATGGGGGTGAGGTAAGTAGAGAAGGGGAAGGGGATGGGGTAGGTGGAGAAGGGGATGGGGATGGGAGAGGTGGGGATAGGGGAGATACGGATGGGGAAGAAGGAGAAGAGGAAGGTGATGGGGGAGATGGGGATGGGAAAGGTGATGGGGGAGAAGAGGAAGGAGATGGAGGAAATGGGGATGGGAGAGATGTGGAAGGGGATAAACACTACAATCCACCCACATTGACTTGGGGCCAATGGTCCCAAGTCAACTGAAGAGTTGTGTACTATCTAAAAGTCAACTAAAGAGTTGTGTAACCATGACACCGCAAGTCCAAAGGCAACTAAGGAGTTGAGTAACTGTAGTGGAATTAAGCATTGTATTATGTATATGCAAGCTGGCCCATGAAAATAAACCACTACTCACACATTCACAGACTAACATAGAAATGAAGTCATGACAGTGGAAGTGCAAAAACCAAAAATATTGAATATATTACTTATTAAACATGTTAATGCATGCCAGAGGCACATTCCCAACCTTGTCAATAATAAAAGGAGGATGGTCAGGTGACTAGGCCGTGATGAGGTCGTGGGAGTTGCTCTGAGTGGATGGGAAAGTGATGACCAACTTTGAGGGTCGTGAGACATGATGACAAATATAAGTGAAAGATGGGAACAAAATTTCAGCTAATTTGGGGCCGGATCACAAATATACTAAGTAATAATGTGTGGAAACAGTATTTTTTCGGCTATAGTGTGGGATCAATTTCGGCTACAATAATATAATAATGCAGGAACAACATTTTCGGCTACATCAAAGTTTTCAACTAATTTTTTTTTTGGGACCTGATGACAAATATAATTACTGGGTGCTATGATGACAAATATAATAATTGGGGGATCAGAATTTTTGAGCTAATTGTTTTTTTGGGGGCCTGATGACATATAATTACTGGGTGTTGCTATGATGACAAATATAATAACTTTATATAGGAACAATATTTTTGGCTACAGTGTGGGATCAAAATTTTTAGCTAATTTTTTTTTTGTACCTGATGACAAATATAATTACTGGGTGTTGCTATGATGACAAATATAATTAGCAACAACATTTTCGGCTACAGTGTTGGGATGACAAATATAATATAGTGTTTATATGATGACAAATCTTATAACTGACTGTAGTAACCAAATTTTCGGCTACTTGGTGGCCTGTTGACAAATAAAATATAATAAGGTGTTCCTATCATGACAAATCTAATAACTGAGTGTAGGAACAATTTTTTCGGCTAATTTTTGGCTTACTGGGTGTAGGAACCAAATTTTTGGCTGAGTTTTGGCCACTTCTAGCTTTTCTGCTCTCTTTCTGGCTCTGGGCTCTTTTCCAGTGGGGTTGTTTTTGCATTCTTGGGGTATCTGTAGACCAAGGTGAAGCTCTGTGAAGTCCTACCTCCCTGGCTTCTCTTTTTTCAACAAAAAGAGTGTCTGCCAGTTGTTTTTTGGACCTCTTTCAGGGCACAGTGTGCAGGGAGATTGGGCTGGCGGGTTTGCAGTTGCCTCCCCTTCCATTTTTGGAAGTCGCTCCACTATCAACTGCCACTGTTTGCACCAATTTCACAGCCTCCTACAAGAATCTCACCTCCTCTGCTGCAGTAAGAGAGCTCTCCGATTCCCATGGACCCATCTCTGCCCAACACTCCTCGACGTGTTCGAATGGCTGCACAGCAAACTGAATGGGACCAATGGACCTTGGATAGCCCTACTCGCCACCGGACTCCAGACCATGCTCACACTATGCACATTGCCCAGCCACTGCTGCCATTGCCGCCAGCCCATAATATTGCCTTGCTGAATGCTGATCCTTCTATTGCTGCTCCTCCACCATCTGCTCAATACAATCACCTTCCTCCTCATTTGGCACAGCAGCTGGCAGCACTTCCTCCCCTTCCACAGATTGCAAGAGGCAGGGGCAGAGGGAGGGGAAGAGGGAGGGGAAGAGGCTCAAGTCATGCAGCTCCACCTCAGCCTGTTGTTGCTCCTTTATACAATGCAGCTTTCCCATATTATTTTAATGCCCCTCCTGCACCTCCAGTTTTTGACCCTCCCATTCCTGCACCTCCAATTCTTGCACCTCCCATTCCTGTGGCAGCTCCTGCAATGGCCTGGACTGAACATGGTTTTTAGCATGCTGCAATGCCACCTCTATTTTCTGCTGTATGTTGGTTTATCTTTCACAAGATGTATGTTATCTGACAATATCATGATCTAGCCTCCCCCTCCTCCTCCTCCTCCTCCTCCTCCTCCTGTTTTTGATCCTCCTCCTGCTGTTCCTGCTGTTTCTGCTCCTATTGTCCCTCTTGCCAATATCCCTCTCCATGTAGGCTTATATATGTTTTTTTGAGTATATTAACTGACAACAATGATGATGTAGCATCCTGCTCCTGCTCCTCCTGTTTTTGATCTCCCTGCACCTGTTCCTCCTGTTCCTGCACCTGCTATCCCTGTTTTTGATCCCCCTGCTCCTGTTCCTCCTGTTCCTGCATCTGCTATCCCTTTTTTTGATCCCCCTGCACCTGTTCCTCCCATTCCTGCTCCTGTTGTCCCTGTTGTTGATATTCCTCCACATGTATGCTTATGTCCTTTTTGTTTATGTCTTTATTTTGTGACTGACTCGATTATCCCAGGTGGCTCAACATATTGATCCTGCACCTGTTCCACTTGGGCCCCTCCCTCCTGCACGCCATCCTTTTAGTCCTGACTGGCCTGTTCATTATCTGGGAAAAATGGATATTTAGTGTCCCAATTGTCATGCATTGCACTGGATGGCCGAGCGTCTCACAGCATCCTCCAGTATAAATCCCAGATTTGGCATGTGCTGCTTGAGTGGAAAAATCATTTTGCCTTCTCTCCACCCAGTCCCACCTGAGCTTCTCCAGTTGCTCACTGCTCAGGATCACATTGGCAGGTCGTTTCATGATCATATCCACACATACAACAATGCTCTTGCCATGACTTCCATTGGGCGCAAAATCGATGAGTCTGTTAATGAAGGTGAAGAGGCTGTGAACGATGGTGTTGGCCTCTATGTCTTCAAACTGCATGGCGAGCTGTCCCACAGGATTGGCTCTCTTCTTCCACAAGAGGGTGAATCTCCAGTGTATGCTCAGCTTTACATTTATGATCCAGCCGATGCAGCCAACTTTTGGATGGCCAATGCCTGGAATACTCACCTTGATCACCACACTTTGCTCACCCTTCAGGACATGCTCCACCGTCTCCATCCTGCAGTTCAGATGTACAAGCAGGCCCATAAGCTCACCAGGAACTTGCCTCCACACCAGCAGTGCAAGATAGCTTTGCGCTTTGATCAATCCTGTGACTGTCACCGCTACAATCTTCCTGATGCCACCAACAATGAGATTGTGGTCATTTTTTTAGGTGATGGTGATTAGCCACAGAGCACACATGATATCATTCTCTACTGCAGGCATGGCCCTCCCCTTCAGTGCATCACTGATGTCCATCCCCTCTATCCTGCTCTTCACTATGTCCTCCTGTTTCCTACTGGCCAGCTCCAATGGCATCCTCAAATCGAGTTTGCAGCTGCTAATGAAGGCGGTGCAAGGGTTCGCAAGCATGTGTCCAAATCAGATTTCTACTGCTATCGTCTCCACCCCCGACTGCCTGCTATTGAGCCTCAGCATATATTCTTGAGTGGAAAGCTCTTTCAGGAGTTTGTTTGTGACCAGTGGGCAACTTCAGAGCAGGATCGGTTGCACTTTATCATGATGAATCAGGACACTATTCGTGGTGAAGTCTATATGGGCTTGGCTGATGCTGTGGCTGCAAATGTGGATGCAGACACAGAGTCTCTTGGTCAAAGAATCATCCTGCCTTCTTCATTCGCAGGAAGCACACGTCATATGCAGCAGCTTCTTCAGGATGCCTTGGCTATCAATCGCTACTTCAAGGGTGGTGATCTCTTTCTGACCATGACTGCAAACCCCACTTGGCCAGAGATTCAGGATGACCTCAAGCATAGACAGACTGCTGCTGATCGCCCTGACTTGGTCATTCGTGCATTCCATGCAAAGCAGAAGGAGATGATCAAAGACATCGAGGCTGGGATCTTTGGCAAGGCACTCTCTTATGTGTTTGTGATCGAGTTTCAGAAGCGTGGCCTGCCTCACATGCACTGCATTATCTTTCTTGATGGGGAGTCCAAGCTTCGCACTCCTGAGCAGATAGACAGCCTCATGTGCTCAGAGTTTCCTGATGACAATCCTGAGCTGCTCGAGTTGGTCAAGAAGTTCATGGTCCATAAACCCTGTGGTGCAGAGAACCCTACAGATCCTTGCATGGTGAATGGACAGTGCTCCAAAAATTTCCCCAAGCCATTCAGGGATCAGACAACTATCTCTGAAAATGCCTATGCCTCCACCAGGCATCAGAACACTGGAAAGACATATCAGGTTTGGGGAAAGCAGGTCGACAATCGCTGGGTCATCACTTATTCACCCTATCTCCTCTGGAAGTACCGCTGCCACATCAATATCGAGTCCATTGCCTCCATCAAAGCTATCAAATACATCTACAAATATGTGTACAAAGGTCATGATCGCATCACCATACAGTTTGGGACTTGCAACAATGAAGTCAAACAGTATCTGGACGCTCACTATATTTCTGCCTGCGAGAGCATTTGGCACCTCTTTCATTTACCTATGCACTCTGCTTTTCCCAATGTCATCCGACTTCAGATCTACCTCCCTGGCCAGCAGTATGTCACTTGGAAGCAGAACAGTCTACAGTCTATCCAAGAAATCATCCAGCATGCTGCACAGCATGACACCACCCTTACTGGCTATTTCAAAGCCAATCAGCAGTATCCAGAGCTTGCACAGGATCTTCTCTATCAGGACTTTCCCTCCAAATTTGTGTGGGATCAGAAAGCCCACAAGTGGAAGCCCAGACAGAGAGGGTTCGCTATTGGGAGGATGTACTACACTCAGCCTACTGCAGGTGAATGCTTCTACCTCAGGCTTCTTCTGACAGCTGTCAAGGGTGCAACATTATATGAACATCTGTGCACTTTTCAGGGAAATGTCTATCCCTCATTCAGAACAGCATGCCTGGCATGTGGCCTTTTGGAGCATGACCAAGAGTGGGTGCAGTGTTTGGAGGAAGCAAAGTCCATCGCAACAGGTCATCAGCTCCAGCAACTCTTTATCACTATTCTTCATGATTGTGCACCCTCTGATCCTGTCCAGCTTTGGAACACATACTGGCCCCACATTTGCAATGACCTGCGGTATCAGCTCCAGCACAACAATATCCATCTCAACCCTACTGATGACAATGTGCAGGATTATGGCCTCTACTTGATCAACCAGCTTCTCTTATCTTCTGGCAAATCTCTCAGCAAGGATTGGCCATACATGCCTCAGATCACTCAGAATTGGGAAGCCAACCTTGAAAACTGGTTGATTGCAGAGCAGCGCAGATATGATGTTGTGGAGCAGGCTAAGTTGGCTGCACAGAACTTGGATACTTTCAATCCAGACCAGAGAGCTGTCTTTGAGGAGATTATGCATGCTGTCGACAACAAAACTGGCCAGACCTTTTTTTTCCATGGTCCCGGTGGCACAGGCAAAACCTTTGTATACAACACTCTGGCCCATCAGCTTCATTCTCAGGGCAAAATCGTCCTCTGTATAGCATCATCCAGCATTGCTGCACTCCTGCTCAAAGGTGGCTCTACTTCTCATTCATGTCTCCAGATCCCTCTCATCATCAATGAGTCATCCACCTGCTCTATCTCCAGAGGTTCAATTTGGGCAAAGCTGTTGCAGAAGACTGACTTGATCATTTGGGATGAGGCACTCATGCAGCATTGTCATCTCCATGAAGCTGTCAACTGCACTCTCAAAGACATTCTCCAATCTGATCAACCCTTTGGTGGCATTCCTATTATTTTTGGGGGCGACTTTCACCAGATCCTGCCTGTTATCGAGAGGGGTTCAAGGCCTCAGATTGTTGGTGCTTCCTTGCAGTGCTCTGTTCTTTGGCAACATATTAAAGTTCTTCATCTCAAAATCAACATGCAATTCAACATGGATGATCTTGAAGAGCGACAGTTTGCAAAGTGGCAGCTGGAGGTTGGAAAGGGTGATCATACAGATGAGGGTGGCAAAATCGAACTTCCCAACCATTTCAAGTGTCCTGAAAACACTCTGGCTTCCCTCATCGACACCATCTATCCTGGCATCTATAATCATGCTCAGCATCCCAATCAATACTTCTCGGAGCACATTGTCTTGGCAAGCACAAATGATGATGTGGATGATTTGAACCATTACATTCTTCAGAGGTTCCCTGGAGAGGAGCAAGTGTTTCACAGTGCAGACTCTATTGCAAACAATGAACTTCTGTATCCACCTGAATACCTCAACTCAATCAACTGCTCCGGTCTACCTTTGGCACACTTGGCACTCAAGGTTGGTGTCTCTGTAATGATACTTCGCAATCTCAATATTGCTGGAGGGGTCTGCAATGGTTCTCGAGGGATTTTGACTCGGATTCAGAACAGAGTGTTGGAGGTTTAGTTGATTACTGGAGATTATGCTGGAGAGAAGGTGTTTATTCCATGGATGCGACTGCACCCAATCAAAGGACAACTCCCTTTCACTCTGTCTCGACTCCAATTTGCTGTTCGACTGTGCTTTTCAATGTCGATCAACAAATCCCAGGGACAGTCAGTGCAGCATGTGGGATTAGATTTCAGGAGTCCTGTCTTCACTCATGGGCAGTTCTATGTAGCGATATCATAAGTAAGGTCTGTGCACAACATCAAGGCAATATGACCAAGTGACAGTGGAAGTGCAAAAACCAAAAATATTGTATATAATGAAGTACTATTAGAGTAACATAGAAATGAAGTACTATGTATATAGAAATGAAGTCCATACTTATTAAACATGTGATGACAGTGGATGTGCAAAAACCAAAATAATGAAGTACTATCAGACTAACATAGAAATGAAGTTGTGACAGTGGAAGTGCAAAAACCAAAAATATTGTATATATTACTTATTAAACATGTTAACGCTGATGAGTTCAGTTGGTACTCAGTGCAGAGTCTCAACAGAAGGGGTGAACACTTAACCTACAACTGCAGGCATGCTCGGGGTGAGGGGGGAGTTCGCTTAGATGGCCTCGGATCATCCTTCAGGGCATGGAGACTATAGAGAGGCTGGTACAGCGATTTTCAGTGTGCGCACTAGTAGTGTACACGAAAGGGGAGATATGCGCAGTGGCGGAAAAGTGCGCAATGCAAAGAGGCAAAAACGCGCAGTGCGGAAAAACGCGCAACGAGAGCGCAAAAGTGCGCAACGATGAGGATGATGAAGGTGGGAGGTGTAACAGGACAAAGACGACACTGGGATGTACTGTGAAGGTGGTGCACAGTTTGGGGGTGCAAACAGAGTGAAAGTGCAAGGAGCGGAAAAAGGCGCCGGCGGTGCGCAAAATGCGGCTATGCAAAAGGGTGTGCAAACGGTGCACAAACGTGGCTATACGAAGGGCACACTACGATAGTGCACAGACAAGGACGAAGGATGCAACGCAAGGGACGAAATGCAACAATACGATGAGGGGACGCAAACGATAACGCAAACACGGCTATATGAAGGGCGCACTACGAAGGCGCACGGACTGGACGCTGGTGCACAGACTATGTGCGACACTGACTGAGCTATGAACTATGAGGGGGGGGGGGGGAAGATCCTCTGGATTCTCTATCTGTCCGCTACTATGTACAAATGGCTTATGTGATAAAATGGTGAAATAAAGTATAAAAATAGGAAGCGCCATGCGCTACCCACAAGTGCGTCCATTCGCCCATCTAAACCTGACCGCACTATGCCGCTGCCTCAGCCAATAAGATTTGCACACCTATAGCTCAATATCCAACTGTTCCGGTGCGATGCGCTATTATTGGTGCGTGCTAAGTCTCGTGCACTCTTCCCAATTAATCCGCTTTGGTGTTATATGTCGCGTGCTGCACCTTAGTAATAATGGCGTGATCGACCTGTGCCAGTTACCAGATAAGGCGATGCCGATTGGAAATGTGGAAGAACTAAAAGGGGATGCTGTGCGAGACCAAATACTGCCAAAGCGCCTGGGTTACGTGAAAGCACCCAAGTGCGCACAGTCCAATGCCAAATAGGCGCAAAGCGGCCCAGTTATGTAAGAATGCGCAGTTTGCTCGTGCCAGAATCATGGTATGCCTCAAGTAAATGTGCCAGTAAGATGGGAGCTGCGATGCGCAGTGCACCGGTGCAGTGGATTGTTGTGTGTGATAGAGATTGTGCAAAGAGTGCGCAGCAGGGAATGTGAGTTGCAGGTAAAGTGTAAAAGGAGTGCGCAAAGGCGCATCGAGCGCGCAATAAATGTAGAAGGCAGATAAGGAGCGTGGGGGGGGCGCACGGAGGCGGCTTGAAGCGCAACGAGGCGCATTTAGGGCGCACAATGATTGGCGGCTATGGGGAAACAAAAGCACAGTAGAAATGCAAAAGGCGCACAAAGGCGCACCTAAACGGTCAAAGGCGCGCAAAGGTGCACGAAAGCGCACTAAGGCGCGCAAAGTGTGTGGAAGCCATCTAGGAGGTGCACACAATCGCAAAAAATGCCGTAGTATGCGCGCAGGGCGATAGGGAGCCACATCAACGCATGCTGGAGGCACATTCCCAACCTTGTTAGGAATAAAGTGAGTAAGCAGATGATTACTAAGGCATATGACAACTTGTCTGGTGACTAAAGGTGCTGTGGCCAGAATGCTGATGGACAAGGTTGGAAAAGGGTCAGAAAAGAATCAAGAGTTATTGGAGATCTGATTGGGTGAGACAGGTCTTGACAGTCCAGTCTGAAGAACAAGCATGCCTATGCCCATAAATGCAGATATCTTACTGTAATGACAAACTTGGATGATGTAGCAAGTAATAAGGATAAGGATGAGGAGGATGAGGACAACATGGAGGATACGGACAATGTGGAAGACATTGCAGACAATGTGGAGGAAGACACAGGACTCAAAGAGGATAGGGATAGCTCAGATATGGATGATGCTTGAAACATGATCATGCTCTGTAATGGCCTGAATTTTGGCCAATAACAAGTTATTTCCAATGCTACCCATAACAGTTGAATAGTCACTGCTAGCAGTATGAAACCTGTTGATAAAACTACTACACAAAGTGGATGAATTCTTCCACTCTCAAAGAACCTGGAAAGTTAATGAAATTCAACCTGGGTAGAGGTTGTTATTCTTGTCCATATAAAGATGAAAACAACCCATGGGATGGATTTGGTACAGTATGAATTAGGACAAATTCTGTGAGGAATTCATCCCTTTGACACCCTTAAATGGGGGGGGGGGGGGGGAATTCCTTCTTTCATTCCCCTTACAGTTGATGAGATTCAGCCCATGTAGAGGAGCATTATTTTTGCCCATATAAAGATGAAAACCATCCTATGGGATGAATTTGGCAAGGGATGAACTCAGGACAAAATCTGGGAGGTTTTCATCCCATTGACTCATCCCTTGCATATAGAAAAAACCTCCTTTTTCACTCCTCTTAGGGGTAGACTTTCATTCCAACTCCTGATGAAACTTATTCCATTCTGGGGTTTATCGATATATGAAAACTATACCATAAATATATCAATTTACACTATTTATAGGTGGGATGGGTTTCCTACTCTGCAGGCCCCATAGTGTGCAGGTTGGATGCATGCATGCAAAAAGTGCACCAAGGTGCGCAAGGCATGCCATTCTCTTTTGACAGCAGAAATGCAGGCACCCAATTTGGATTTAGAGTGCCTCAAAGGGGAATTCAAGGTAATTGATGAGGCGAGTGATCTAGATATATATGCCACAGAGGCCAAGGCAATACATAATGTAATTTACAATACTTAGGGGGTTTTGAGACCTCAGGTTAAGCTATCCGCGTTTACAAAGTGTTCAGATACTGAAAGAACAACCTTTAACCTTATTAAAAAAATTGCCCTCCAAAAAATGTTTAAGGACCCCTTCGAGGGGTAACCATCACGAGACACCCCCTTGGATATAGCAAGCGCATTTGGTGGTGGGAAATGCTTACAAACACCGCTCAGTTATCCTATCAGAATAATAGAGTTCAGTCGCACATCGCACACACAATACCTATTAGTATCGAGCCCGATCTCTTAGTTCCGAAAAAAATCTGGACGAGAAAATTTCTACTGCACTAGTGCGAGCCACAACTGAACTCAGGAGCTAGACCGCAGACGCGCATATCAGGTAACCTGTGGGCGATTGCCTAGACTATCAACGCTGGGCAGGTGAAATCCTTGGTCGATTTCAGCATCCTGCTACTTACATAGATGAGCACTAGACGTGGTGTGGTGCCTCGCTTTGGCGGAAAATGTGCCGTCAGCTTGTTTGCACTTACACTCGTTGCATTTGTGGCAGAAAGCCAGCTTACCCAGGTATTTTCACCCCTAGTGTGCAATGATTGTGCTAACCTGATATCATGGATATGTTCTAGTACGTTCAAACTACACTCCATTACCGGCAACCACTCTTTATATTGTAAGCTATCTTGTCACGCGTGAAATTCATCTTGACGTCCTTTAGCTATATCGTCCATTCGTCATTCTGCATTATATTCCCGCTGCATTTCGCATATCTTATCGCGACTACAAACTGTTCAGCGTCTGAATTGTGGAGGAAGCTTACCATTGCTATCACGAGTCACCTATCTCCGCATGAACATTTAGAGTCGTCGAGCTTTCCTCGACTACGTTTCTTTAGCTTGACACTGGGATTGACTATGGGAGTCACCGTTCCCGCGCTGCTTTGGTTTGTTGCCATCTCACTTGCATCGTACGTCGTCAATCAAATCCTTAGCTGACCAATCTCGGTTAAACATGCTGCCCGTTTACAGTGTAAGAGATGTTACTGGTGAGCTTTTCTTGAACCAACCTCTGACATATACAATTCTAACACCAAGAAAGCCATATGGAACACCAACGCATTTTTTGCATATATAATCACCGTAAAGCTATTTAATATGAAATGGGAACCCAGGCGATTGTCGGCGGTGTTTCTCGCAACAGTAGGTGTCTTTGGTGTCGTGTACGGTGGAACCACTGTGGAAGGCAATTCAAGCCTGGAAGCGTCTTTTGCTACTCCGTCTATCAAAATTTCAGCCCCTTTGGTCGGCGATTTACTAACACTTGTCGCCTCAATCACCTATGGACTCTACCAAGTCTTATACAAGAAATATGCTGCTCTTCCATCGGACCCGTCGGAACTGATTTATCAGGAAGTTTCGAGGGAAGAACCGGCCCTTGATTCACCTAGTGAAACTTCCTCCGATGACTCGACTGCGCCAGTGCCATTCGGCCTTTACGCCAATCTTTTGACATCAGTCATAGGGCTTCTCACCCTTGCTGTTGTTTGGATCTTCATACCTATATGTCATTATCTCAACTTGGAGACTTTCATGTTGCCTGCCAACCTAACTACATGGTTTGTTATCGCTGGTATTGCCCTGGGCGGAGTCGTTTTCAATGCTGGTTTGATGGCAAGCATCACCCTCGGAAGTAGATTGACATGCCGTAATTGATGAGCCTTATTGTTCAGGTTCTCTTGGGCTTGTGGGGGCCCATCGTAACATCCGTTGGAAATCTACTCACAATTGTTTTCATCTTCATGACAGATGTTAGTCCATTTCTGATTATCTTGTTACCTCGTGAACTAAAGGACGTTTGCTATCATCAGCTAACATTCGGCGCCGGCCCCGAAACGTTGACATCGTGGAGTTTGGTTGGTTGTAGTGTCATCGTTGCAGCATTTAGCGTGTTAGCTTATGATATGTTCAGTCGAAGATCATGATATACAGCTCGGTCATTCATGAAAAATTGGATCTTTCAAAGCCGCTTCGGATAGTCGACAACTACAGCCGATACCAGTTACTGTATCTCTTTCTGCGTTTGTATCTTATTCGCGACTCGTATCGCTTTGCTGATGGAAGTTATCAAACGGTTGATTCAAGTCGCCTTCTACCTGCATATATACAAGCTTTTAGGCTCTGTTCGCAGTCTGTTCGGTAACCGAATTGGCAGTCATACTACTGTACCAACCAAGGGGGTGTCAGAAAAAAAAATTAAGCATATCAGGTCGATTTTTTTTTTAATGGCCAAGAGTTTATCGCGAAAGTATGTGCAGTGTTCTCACCTATTGACGACGCAGGGAATGCGCACACCCAACTCCGAGCACTCTCGCAGGGAGGAAGGGGGGTGGATGAATATATCGCACAGTTCAAGACACTCACCTACCGGATGAAGATCAAGGAAGATGCCGCCCTCATTGAATACTTCGTTGACAGGCTCAATAACAAGGTGCTAGACAAAGTCTTCGGCATGGAAAACCCGCCCGATACAATCGAGGGGTGGTACACCCATGCGGCGAGGGCTGAGGGACACCTGAGGAGGGCAAAGGCGATTAAGGAAAGAACATACAGTAAGGTAGGGGGAGGAGGAGCAAGCAGCTCCTCGAAGGACCCCAACGCTATGGATATCGATGCAACACGCCTCTCTTACGCAGAGAGGGTCGAACACATGAAAAAAGGGAAATGCTTTATTTGTCACAAAACAGGACATAGGGCAAGCGATCACAGAGGAGGGAAAGAACCACCCGTAAAAGAGGAAAAGAAAGAGACGAAGAAGACACCACGTGACCATTACACCAAAATCTGAGCGCTCATCAATGAGCTGGAGGAAAAAGAGAAGGAGGAGGTGTTGGACTTAATGGTCGAAGAGGGTTTTTAAAACGGCGGCCTGCATCGGCAGCAGAACCCGCCAGAGTAGTTGTCTCAAGCGTAATGGTAGCGCAAGTAAGCCATCAATCAATGTGTCTGCCAGTTTATTATTTGCTAGGAGACAAGAAAGCCGAAATCCCTGCCCTGATTGACTCAGGGGCGGGAGAAACATTCATCGATCACCGAGTAGTCGAGAAGCTCGGACTAAGAAAGATCCCGCTCATCAAGAAGATCCTCGCTAAAAATGTTGATGGAACTCTTAACAAAAACGGAACTATTTCCTACTACGTCTATGTCAACATGGAGATCGGAGGAAAATGGGAGGAGATTAGAATGCTGATAATGGGACTAGGAAAGGAGAGGATGATCCTGGGGTACACGTGACTCAGGAGGCGCAACCCCATCATCGACTGGGAAAAGGGGACCCTTACCGACAGACAGACCGAAAGGTCCCTTATGGGGAAAATCCAGACCATGATCGAGTGGACGCGGACCACAATTGGTAAGCAAAGTCTTACTATAGATGACAAGGGGCTGATTGCACTGAGAGTAATGTTGAGTCCGATTCTTGGGAGGCTACCTAAAAGGAGTGCTGGGGAGACCTTTGGGGAAACCCACCTCGCCACCGCCGAGCACGTGAAGAGTAGGCTCGGGACGGTTCATCTCACAAAAGGACTTTGCACCACGGACGAACTCGATAAAGACGGATCACACCTGGCAATGGACACAGCAACGGACACCCATCCCGAGATCAATCCATGGATCTCCGTACTGGACAACTCCGATATCAGCTTATCGCTCGATACTATGGGGAATAATGATGGAACAGATGCACTGTTTGCCTACATCTGGGGGGAACCAATGATTCAGAACCGAGGAATCCCCCCTTACGATCAAACACGACTATATCCCTCCGAACTACCAGAAACTCAGGCATATCTCATGCATCACTCGATCTCAATTGACCAGCAGATTCACCTACTCCCACACTACTTACATCCAAGCCAAGACCTCTGTCTCGCAAAGGCTTGCTCACAAGAAGGAAGATGTCAAGGAAAAGTGATCACTCGATGACTTGCTCCCTGATAAATACAAGGAGTATTGGAGCGTATTTGAAAAAGCAGCATCGGAGAGATTTCCCGAATCGAGACTGTGGGACCACGCAATCGAGCTTAAACCTGATTTCATCCCAAAAGACTGTAAAGTCTATCCTATTACCCCGGTGGAACAGAAAAAATTGGACAAATTTATCGATGACAACCTAAGAAAGGGATACATCACCCCATCCAAGTCGCCCATGGCATCACCGTTCTTCTTCATGGCAAAGAAGGACTCTGACGCACTTAGACCATGCCAGGACTACTGCTATTTAAATAAAGGAACCATCAAAAATTCCTATCCCCTTCCACTAATCGGCGATCTACTCAACAAGCTAAAAGGGGCAAAATGGTTCACTAAACTGGACATCAGATGGGGGTATCATAACGTCAGAATTAGGAAAGGAGACGAATGGAAAGCAGCATTCAACCAACAAGGGGCTGTTCGAGCCCAAGGTCATGTTTTTTGGCCTCTGTAACTCTCTAGCGACCTTCCAAGCTATGATGAATGATATCTTCCAGGACACGCTGAACGAAGGCTGGCTGGTAATCTATATGGACGACATCCTTATCTTCTCCAAAGACAAGAAAGAACACGAGGAGAGAACTAGGAGGGTGCTAGCAAGACTTAGGGAGAACGATTTGTACCTAAAACCTGAGAAATCCAGATTCGATGTACAAGAGGTCGAGTTTCTCGGGCTGATCCTACGGCCAAACCAGCTGGCAATGGACCCGACGAAATTAAGCGGAATCAAAGATTGGCTGCCCCCAACTAACATAAAGGGGGTTAGATTGTTCCTGGGCTTTGGGAACTTCTACAGGAGATTTATCGGCAACTTTGCCGTGATTACAAAACCACTCAACGACTTAACAAGGAAGGACCAGCCCTTCAGCTGGACAGATGAATGCCAAGGGGCATTTGACTCACTAAAAAGAAAATTCTCTGAGGTGCCAGTACTGCTGATGCCTGACACAGGGAAACCATTCGTAATCGAAAGTGATGCCTCTAAGTATGTGACAGGTGCCATCTTAAAACAAACTGACACCAACAGAGATTGGCACCCCTGCAGCTATATCTCCTATTCCTTGACAGCGACCAAACAAAACTATGAGATTTATGATTGGGAACTCCTGGGAATAATATGAGCGCTGGAAACCTGGAGACACTATCTCCAGGGATCCGAACATCCAACGATGATCCTATTGGATCACAAGAATCTGATGTATTTCAGAACAGCACGGAAACTAAATCGGCGACAGGCTAGGTGGAGCCTCTTCCTATCGCAATTTAACCTGCAATTGGTACATGTCCCAGGAAAAATGATGATCCAATCTGATGCCCTATCACGGCGGGGAGATCACATACCCGATGTCGACGATGACAATGATGACATCACACTACTAAAAGATGAGATCTTCACACGGACAATAGACACTGAACTAAAAGAAGTGCTGGCAGAAAGCATGATGCGTGATGACCTACTAAAGGAGATAGTAAGGGCCATCAAAGAAGGAGGAACGCCACCGATCAAGTCGGCAGTAGAAGATTGGAGAATGGAAGATGATGGGACAGTCTTTTTCAAAGACCGATGCTACATCCCAGATGACAAGGAACTAAGGAGGAAGATCATGGAAAAATACCACGATAACATACTTACAGAACACCCCGGCCGATTTCAGACCCTAGAATTAGTACGGAGGGACTACTGGTGGCCAGGCATGACTATTTTCATCCGGAACTATGTCGATGGCTGTGCCACCTGCCAACAAAGGAAGGTGAACACACACCCGACAACACCGGAATTGTCACCGATCAGATCGGACACCACTCGACCATTCGCACTAGTCACGATGGACTTTATCACAGATCTCCCAATAAGCGATGGATGTGATACCATCATGGTCATGGTAGACCATGGTCTTACAAAGGGGGTAATTTTTATCCCTTGCAACAAGACCATCGATGCATTAGGGGCAGCAGATCTCTATCTGCACAACATGTTCAAGAGATTCAGCCTCCCAGACAAGATTATATTGGACCGGGACCCACGCTTTGCCTCGAATGCGTTCCAAGAGCTGGGAAGGCTCCTGGGAATAAGACTGGCGATGAGCACAGCCTATCACCCACAAACCGATGGGGAAATGGAGAGGGTAAACTATCTCCGAGTCTTCTGTGCAAACAAACCTTCACAATGGAAGAGTCACCTCACCACCGCCGAATTCACACACAATCAGAAGCATCATTCGGCAATTAAGAACACCCCGTTTTATGTAATGATGGGAACACACCCTAGGGCTATCCCCACGACTTATCAGAAAACGAATGTACCAGCTACTGAACAAAGAATAGCCAAACTAGGAAACGTATGGCAGGAAGCCCTGGCGGCACACGAGCTGTCCCGACAGGTGATGATCAGATGAAATGGATGGGGGTTCCACCCATTCTCGGTAGGGGAAAAGGTTTGGCTCGACTCAAAGAACCTGAAGCTGGGATACCCAACCAGAAAACTCGCCCCCAAACGCGAAGGACCGTTCCCCATCACACGGGTGATCTCATCCCATGCTTATGAATTAAGGCTCCCCTCTCAATGGAAAATACACCCTGTATTCCACGCCTCACTTCTCTCGTGTTTCAAGGAGAACGAGACCCATGGACCGAATCTTCTTCCTCCACCACCCGATCTGATCGAAGGAGAGTTGGAACATGAGGTTGAGGCGATCTTGGCTCACAAAAGGACGGGCCGAGGGACCCGATTCCTGGTGAAGTGGAAAGGGTACAGCATGGCAGAAAACACCTGGGAGCCAGAGGCTCATTTAAAAAATGCTGCTGAAATACTGAGCGAATACAGATCCACCCACAACCTCTCTCCAACATGAGCTGCCCTCTTCATTTTTACATGAATGTCACGCCTGATCCCAACCCCACCAGAACCTTTGAACTCATCCTTAGCTTTGAAACTTATCGAGCCATCTCCCGCCTTCAGCACGTATTCCAACATTTGATGGAGGAAGCCTACCATTTATATCTGCTCTCGCTCATGAGGAGCTTGAACGAGCAAGCGCTCCATTACAGACCTGGAGAACGGGTCCCCACCCCACAATGAATTTTCATTATAGAGCCACTAAATGATGAAGAAGATGGAACGTTTGAGATTGCACCTGAGGAACTAACAGCTTCTTCCCCAACTACCACTCCCCCACGTCCACCAGCGCCACCACGAGTGCCCATGCCCTATCCGACCCAGACAGCCGCAGAGCATGCCCCCGCACCGCCGTGGATGCGAAATTCGATCTGCTTCACCTGCACACGGGTAGGACACTTCTCATCACACTGTCCTGAGTACCAGTGCCCACATTGTCGACGGTGGCGACTGGAGTACTCTGTGCTCTTTTGTCCTAACAATCCAACACATGACATTCTGCCACATCACCGCACAACCTGAACCAAACCATCATGATCTACAATTTCTACATCGCTATCGCTCTTGGCACCATCTTTGGCGCGGCCATTCTCATTATGCTACTCTGTTACACGCTCATTTTATTTAAAATCATCTCTGCCCCACATCTCCCACAACTCACTACGTTCATTACTGGCACCTCGGTGCGCTTTGCTGGGGGAAACGACATTGAGCTACCAACTCTGGTTTATGCCCACGACACCCCAACTCCTACGTCCTTCAACACGTTCACCATGACAACCAATGATGCAGTGTCCTTTGACCCCATGCGGACGATTAGGACATAGTTTCAGTTGGGACTCGAAACTTTGAGAAGGAGCTAATGTTACGAGAAGGCATGGGGAAATCAATTCTTTTTGTTCTTATTGTTCTTACCTCGTACGTCACATGCTATTGTCTCCTTCTTTATTGTCTCGTGACCGTGCGCCTTTAATCATATGCCTTCACTATCCCACCTTATTGTAATGTACTGCAGATGCCTTTTTACTATTGTCTTCCCATTCTTATTGTTCCTATTGTTCTCTTGACGTGACTCGTTTATCTACGATCCATTGCTTGTAGTATTTAAAATGGTGAATACAAGACCGGTCAGCTCAGCTTGACCTAGTCTTTCATACGCTTCTAACGAGCTATCAATCTAAGTCTCTCTCAGCTGTTGCTTACGAGCTTTGGTGATCTGAACCTTCGCTGAACATCGATGCTTACGAGCTTCGATCCATATTTGATTTAGAAGCTTCGACTATAACAGAAGGGGTAGATACATCTTTAGCCACTTCAGAGGGATCTGGAGAAGAAACAGTCATAGAATAAGATTCATCCTCTAGTGAATCAACAGACAGAGCTTTAAAGTGGTTATGGACAGGCAACAATGGTGTACTGTTTACTCATCATGGGCAGAAAATCCTGTTTCTCTGCCTCTTCCTCTTTAACTTCCTCTTTCTCCAGGCCTTCAACATCCACCAGTGCCAACAGGTCTTGGAGGAGCTCATCTCGTCCTTCAGGCATGAGTTTACAGATGTCTTGGCAGTAGGGACAATTCCGAGCTATGTGTCTAGTTTTCCCACAGTGGTAGCAGAGGTCTAGCCTGCGAGCTTGACTGCAGGCTGCATCAACATCCATTGGAGTAGGGGTGTTGGAGCTCAATGCTGTGGGTTGGTGCATAGGGATCAAATTGGGATGAGGGAGTACTTGTGGGGTGCATGGGTGGTGGTAGGAGTGTGGAAGGCCACAGTAAATGCTGCATTTGTGAGTCAGTTCTCATTGCAGAGTGAGGCAGCCTCAGACCAAGCATTTATATCATTGTCTGCTGGGTGTCCCTCCAACATCTGTGCAACCTGGTCCTGAATTTCCCAATTAAGACCTTGATGAAACTTCACCACCATGGGCAACCCACTCCCATACCTCACCATGTCCACCAAGTCTTGAAATTCATCAATGTAGTTGTCTACAGATTGATGCACTTGGTAGTAGGAAGTGGATTCAAGGTGCATTACAGCTTGTTGGCACTCATTGAGGGGGCAAAAGTGTCATATGAACTGGTCATGAAAGTCCCCCCAGGTGAAGAATGGAAGGGGCCATGCTCCTTAGTTTGGCATAATATATGGTCGATGTAAAGATAGGTGCACTCAGATTTCATGTATGTGAGGGCCCAATAAATTTTAGCAGCATCATCTACTACATATGCTGCGACCGTTTTGTGAGAGTGATGGTGTGATGGGATCAGGGCTAAAAATAGACAATGAGCTGTATAACATAGGCTATGTTCATTTTGTGGGAATGATGGGAGTGATGGTTGATGGGATTATCTAAAATTTGTTAGGCTTGGTCAGAGCTGTGCAAAATTTGTCAAAAATGATGGCATTAGTCAGAGCTGACTAAAACTTAGTCATATAACTGGGTTTGAAATGCAGTCATCCCATATGTAATAGTACCAGTCAGTAACAAGTCAATACAAATTTGTAGTGAGGTCAATAACAAGTCAATACAAATTTGTAGTGAGGTCAGTAACAAGTCAATACAAATTTGTGATTTGTAATGAAGTCAGTAACATGACAATACAAATTTGTAATGAGGTCAGTAACAGGTCAATACAAATTTGTAACGAGGTCAGTAAAAAGTCTGAGTCAGTAACAGATCAATACAAATTTAATGAAGTCAGTAACATGTCAATAGAAATGTATAGGTCAGTAACAACTCAAATACCAAAAAGGCAGATCTGCATGCATAAAATTTCAGTTGCGATATAGTGGACACCTACTTTCACATCTCATCTGGAATGCATACAACATGACCAAACAGCTGACATTTCCTTACATGTGGAGAGAGAGTGCACAACAATCAATTGAGTACCTCTCTTCACACAAAATTTGGGGCTATAATAGGGATACTATTGCAATTGCTATCTATTATCAAATAGCAAATTTGTGATTGTCATTATAAAAGTGTTGAAATTGTTTATTGGAAGTAGAAAACAGTTGGATTATAGTGAGTGTTGTGACAACTGGCAGTTAAAGGATGTTGTTGCTGACCTTACTTCAGCTGTGCTGCATTGTTGGCTATTGAACAAAATTATTGTTGGGCTTTACCATTACTAAACATGTGAGTGATGTTGGCATATGTTGCAATAATAATGGCTGATTAGAGTGTTTGCAGGAATCAAAGTAGACCTTCTACACCAGAGGTGGAAAGGGCTAGAATTAGAGATGCAGACCATCTGGAAAGGTTGCAGATGACCAATCCTGATGAGAGGAGAAGCAGAGTCAGAGTGACTGCCCCTGCTGAAGGAATTGTTCCACTGAACTATGGAGCTGCATTGGCAGCTCAGATACCACAGGTGCAGATGCCTGCTGATTGGGATGCACCAAGGCAGTTTGAATTGCCAGTTGTACCTTTTGCTCCTGTATTACATAGGAGAGGTGCTCCTGTGATACCATTTTGGCAAACCATGGAGTAGGGGCACTAATATTACTATTTATTAATTGAATGAGTTTTTTTCTATATAGCTTCTACTATACCACAGGTTCAACTGCCAGCAGGGTGGAATGCACCTTTGGCCAATCCTATTCCTGTGGTTCCACCTGCACCTCAGCTACAAACAAGAAGGGGGAGAGGGAGAGGGAAGGGACTGTGACCATTGCATAATATTTCAGGTGGTCAAGCAGACCCTGCACTTGATAATCTGCATAGGGGACATATTGCATTGAGGGAAAGGACTGCAGATTATGAGGCCCATATTCAGGAATTGCAACAAGAAACAGCAAAATGGTATCAGCATCAGCAGGAGCTATTACAGAAGATTGCTGAGGAAAGAAGAATTGCTGAGGCTACTGCTGCCAGAGAAAGGATATCACAGCAAGTGGCTGAAGTAAGTAGGCAGCATAATCTGCAATTGCAGCAGGTGAATGAACAGAGGCAAGCTGCTGAAATGGAAGCAGCTAGGTGGCACAATTGGCAATTGCAGCAGTTGGCTGAACAAGAGCAGCAGAGGCAAGCTGCTGAAGCTGAAGAGTATGCACATAGGCAAGCTGCTGAAGCTGAAGCAGTTAGACAGCACAACCAACAATTGCAGTGGCTGGCTGAATTGGAAAAGCAGAGGGAAGCTGTTGAAGCTCAAGAGTATGCACAAAGACAAGCTGCTGAAGCTGAAGCAGCTAGACAGCATACTTGGCAATTGCAGCAGCTGGCTGAACAGGAAAGGAACAGGCAGATTGCTGAAGATGAAGCAGCCAATCAACAATTGCAGCAGCTGGCCGAACAGGAGTTGGAGAGGCAGGCAGCTGCCCAGCAAGCTGCTTTAGCTGCTGAGACACAATATCATGATCCACCCAGACATATCAATATAGAAGTGGCATTGCAGGAACGTAATAGGTGAGATCAGGAATGGGCTCTCAGGATGCATCAGATGTGGAGAAATGAACTGTGTGCAGATGAGCAAGCACAGATGGATGAGGCTGAGGAGCTCCAACATCTATCCATTGCAGACAGAAACTTGCATCAATAAATGATGAGGTTGGATCAATTGGCTAACAATATGTCTGGAGATTGGATTGATCAATATTGAGCTCAAGTGGATGCACAGGCAGAACAAATTCAGATGGATAGGGAAATGGCTGCATTGTTGGCTGCTGAGTATGAAGAACAGAGGAATAATGAGATTGCTTTGAGGAGGGAAATGGAGAATGAGGAATCTGATGATGATGATGGGAGCGAATCTTCTTTGCAATTTCCACCTTCTCCCCTGCCATCAGATTATTATGATGAATTTGGAAGGGTGACCACTTTGCAATTTCCACCATACCCTATGCCATCAGATTATTATGATGAGTTTGGAAAAGTGTCTCCTCTACAATTTCCATCTTCTCCTCCACAATCTTCATCACCACTGCTGCCTGACCCAATATTCCATGTTCCATCATTGCCACCTTCTCCCATGCAATCTCCTTCACTGCTGCCACCTGCTTTATTCTTAAATCCCCCAATGTTGCCACCTTTGCCTCCACCTATGCCTGTACCTCTACCTCCACATCAACCTGCAAGGTCATTACCACTCAGTCGTGCACCTTATCAGGAGCCAATTCCCAAACATTCACTTGGACCCATGAATGTGGAGTGTCCACACTGCCATGCCTTGCATTTTGATTGTGAAAAGTTGGCCAGGTCCACCAGAGCTGTACCAAAGTTTGGAAGTTGCTGCTTGCAGGGACAAATTCATCTGCCATCTTTCCAACCTGCTCCTGCCACATTGCAAGATCTGTTGTGTGGCAAAAGTTCTCTTTCTAAGGAGTTTAAAACAAACATCTGACAGTACAATGCTGCATTTGCATTCACTGCTTTGGGTGTCGAGGTGGACCATTCTGTCACAGGTACATCAGGTGTATACAGCTTTCATATTCATGGCGATCTTCATCATCTTTCTGGAGCACTTCTGCCACCTTCTGGACAGCCTGCAGCCTATGCACAGCTCTATATTTATGATCGTATTGCACAGATTGATATTCATGAGCAGCGAAATAATAATCTCAACTCAGTCATCATGATAGAGCTGCAGGCCATGCTGAATAATACTCATCCTTATGTGCCTTTATTCAAGCAGGCATTTCAGATCATGAGGGAAAAGCCTCCAGAAGAGCAGGACAATGTCTCCATATGGCTGTGATCAGATAGAACCCAGGATTTATGTCGCTATAATCTCCCTACAGCCAATGATGAAGTGGCAGCTATTATTCCAGGTGATGGCTCTGAGGAACAGTCTAATCACAGAGATATTGTTCTCTGGCTGAGAGGGGGAGGGCTTAGGTGTATCAGCCAGTTGAATCCATCCTATTCAACTCTGCACTATGTCTTGCTCTTTCCTCATGGTGAAGATAAATGGCACCCAGATATACCTGCACACCAAGGTGCATATGGAGCCAGAAGAGTTCCCAATGTCAGTCAGAGATGCTACCATGCTTATCATTTGCATCCAAGGCCAGGAGAGCAGCCACCATTGTTTTGGGGTGGAAATATTTTGCAGCAGTATGTTGTAGATGCTTGGGCATCTATTGAACAGAATATGTTGAACTGGGTCTGACATCACCAGAAGGAGCTTAGGGCTGATGTGTATGCTGGATTGAGGGATGCTGCCATGGGTGACTGGGATGAAAATATCAATCTAGAGGATCATGGGAGTCACATCATTCTTCCATCAATCCATATAGGCAGTGAAAGGCAAATGAATCAGCTTTTCCTGGATTCCATGGCCATTTGTCACTTTTTTGGCAAGCCAGATCTCTTTCTCACCATGACTGCCAATCCACAGTGGCCAGAAATCCAGGAAGCTCTGTTGCAGGAGGAATCACCCAATCCACATTTTACCACCCATGGAAAAAAGCAGGAAGCTTATGACAGGCCAGACATTGTTGCATGTGTCTTTGAACAAAAGAAGAATGGGTTGATCAAGGATGTCAAGGATGGTGTTTTGGGTAAAGTGGTGGCACACATCCATACCATCAAGTTTCAGAAAAGAGGCCTTCCACATATGCACCGGCTCATATTTCTCGATCCAGCTGACAAAATTCATGATGCTCATGATGTTGATTCCATTGTATCTGCTCAGATTCCTGACCCCATCACACAGCCAATGCTCTATCACACTATAACTACACTTCAATGCAGATGACAACATCGATGAGGTTTTGGAAAGGCCTGCTGCCAAGACCACATGTCTCACTGCTTGGTTTGAAGCCAACAGAAGATATGAAGCAGCACGTACTGTTACCTACCAGAACTTTCCTCAAGCATGGGTCTACAATGCAACCAAGAAGTAGTGGAACTTAAAAAGGCATGGCAAGCCTGCTATTGGCAAAATGTACTTTGCTTCTCCTGTCCAGGGGGAAAGGTTCTACCTCAGGCTCCTTCTTACTGTTGTCACAGTGGCAACATTATTCCAGCACTTGCACACTGTCAATGGTGTTATCCATAATACATTCAAGCAGGCCTGTGTTGCATTGGGTCTTTTGCAGGATGACCAGGAATGGGTCCAGTGTTTTACAGAGGCAGCCCAGATGCAGCTCAGTTCCTTTCTCAGATTGCTCTTTGCCACTGATATGGCTCACTATCGCCCTGCGCACTTACTACGGCATTTTTTGCAATTGTGTGCACCTCCTAGATGGCTTCCACACACTTTGTGCAGTGCACTTTTGCACACCTTTGTGCACTTTTGTGCACCTTTGTGTGCCTTTAGGTATGCCTTTGTGCACCTTTTGCATTTCTACTGTGCTTTTGGTTCCCCATAGCTGCCAATCATTGTGTACTCTAAATGCGCCTTGTTGTGCTTCAAACCACCTCTGCGCGCCCCCCCCCACACTCCTTATCTGCCTTCTACATTTATAGTGTGCTTGATGTGCCTTTGCGCACTCCTTTAATGCTTTACCTGCACTCACATTCCCTGCTGCACACTCATTGCACAATCCCTATCACACATACAACAATCTACTGCACCGGTGCACTGCGCATCGCAGCTCCCATCTTACTGGCACATTTATTCAAGATGCACTGTGATTCTGACATGAGCGGACTGCACATTCTCACATAATCAGGGCACTTTGCACCTATTTGGCATTGGACTGTGCGGACTTGGGTGCCTTCACTTAATCCTGGTGCTTTGGCAGTATTTGGCCTTTCACAGCATCTCCTTATAGTTCTTCCACATTTCCAATCAGCATCACCTTATCTGGTAACCGGCACAGGTCGATCATGCCATTATTACTAAGGCGCAGCACACAACACATAACACTGAAGCAGATTAATTGGGAAGAGTGCACGAGACCTAGAGTGCACCAAAAATAGTGCATCACACTGGAGTAGTTGGGTAGTGGGCTATAGGTGTGCAAATCTTATTGGCTGAGGCAGCAGCATAGTGCAGTTGGGTTTAGATGGGCAAATGGATGCGCTTCTAGGTAGCACATGGCGCTTTCTATTTTTACACTTTATTTTACCATTTTTATCACATAAGCCATTTGTACATAGTAGGTGGACAGATAGAGAATCCAGAGAATCTTTCCCCCCCTCATAGTTCATAGCTCAGTCAGCATCACACATAGTCTGTGCACCAGCATCCAGTCCATGCGCCTTTGTAGTGCGCCCTTCATATAGCCGTGTTTGTGTATTGTTTGCGTCCCCTCATCGTATTGTTTCATTTCATCCTTCATTCTCATTCGAGCACTCATACAGTGCACCCTTCGTATAGCCACGTTTGCGCACTGTTTGCACACTTATTTGTATAGCTGCATTTTGTGCACCATTTGCGCCTTTTTCCGCCCCTTGCACTTCCACCCCATTTGTGTCCCCAACCTATGCACCACCTTCACAGCACACCCCAGTGTTGTCTCCATCCCCCTACACCTCTTGTCTTCATCACCCTCGTCGTTGCGCATTTTTCCACACTGCGCATTTTTGCCCCTTGGCATTGCACACTTTCCTGGCACTGCGCACATCTCCCCTTTAGCGTACACAGCTAGTGTGCACATTGAAAACCACTGTACCAGCCTCCCTATAGTCTTTGCACCCTGAAGGATGATCTGAGGCCCTCTAAGCCAACTCCCCCCTCACCCCGAGCACACCTGCAGTTGTAGGTTAAGTGTTCACCCCTTCCATTGAGACTCTGCACCGAGTACCAACTGAACACATTACCACTATTCTTCTTCATTGCAATCCAACATCTCCTGACATCCTGTAGAACCAGTTCAAACATCACACTTGTGATGACCTCAGAGTCAAGCTTCTTTCAATCTATCCAGATACAGACTTTACAGATGATCAAGTGTGCATGTATGGCTTGCATCTCATCAATCAAATCCTTATCAGATCAGGCAAACAACTTTCTGATTATCCAGAGATGCCTGCTATTGAAAGAAACTGGCACATTGATGTTCCTGCCAATAGGTTTTTGCAGGAACAAAGGGATTACAATGTTGAAGAGTTGGCCATCACTGTTGCTCACAATCTCCAGCTTTTCAATCACAGGCAGAGATGGGTTTTTGATGCTGCAATGGATTCTGTGAACAATAACAAGGGAAAGCTCATGTTCTTGCATAGTGCTGGAGGTTGTGGAAAGACCTTTGTCTGCAATACCATTGCAGCTGCTGTTAGTGCTCAAGGAAAAATTGCTCTCTGTGTGGCATCATCTGGAATTGCTCTATTGCTTCTAGAAGGTGGTCGCACAGCACATTCCATGTTCAAAATCCCAATCAAAATTGATGAGGCCTCTACTTGCAGAATACTTCGAGGTTCAGATTTGCACCAGGTCCTTGATCAAACTTCCATCATCATCTGGGATGAAGTTCCTATGCAGCACAAATATGCCACAGATGCAGTAGACTGCACTTTGCATGATCTCAAGAAAAAGAATGTTCCATTTGGTGGAATCACCATTTTGTTTAGAGGTGACTTTAGACAGACCCTACCTGTTATTCCTAGGGGCAGTAGAGAACAGATCATAGCTTCATCCATCAAAAGAAGCACTTTCTGGCAATGCATTACTGTCTATCACTTGACCAAGAATATGCAACTCGACAGAACTCCAGAGAACACTGCACATGCTGCCTGGCTCTTGCACATTGGTGCAGGCACAACAGTGGATGCTGCAGACACTATACAGATTCCACAGAACATGCTCTGCCATGGAAATACCATGAATCACCTTGTCAATTCCACATATCCAGGCATAGAGCAGGGGAACAAGCCAGATCAGTACTATCTGGATAAAACCATTCTCTCCTGCACAAATGTCAATGTCAATGTCATCAACTTTCTTCTCCTTATCAGATTTCCTGGACCAGAGCATGTCTTCAACAGTGCTGATACAGTCTCATTCAGAGAGCAGGAGTTAAACAACTACCAGCCATATCCTGCAGAGTATCTAAACTCTATCAAAGCAAGTGGCCTTCTCTCACCAGGCTGGCACTTAAGATAGGCTGTCCTCTCATGCTTCTATGCAATCTGGATGTCACCATGGGTCTTTGCAATAGAACTTGACTTATCCTCCTTGAAGCCAGACCATGTGTATTGAAGTGCAGGATCATCAGTGGAGATGCACAGTTTGCAGGAAACATTGTTTTCATTCCTTGGATCACATTGGAGCCTTTAGCAGAGGGCTTGCTATTACCACTCTGTTGACATCAATTTCCAGTTCGCTTGGCATTTGCCATGACTATCAACAAGTCACAAGGCCAATTAGTATCCCATGTTGGATTGGACTTGCTGACACCAGTGTTCTCACATGGGCAGCTATATGTGGCACTGTCAAGGTGTACATCTGGAGAAAGGATCAAGGTGCTGTTGAATGAAAACAATGGAAATAACAGAACTGCCAATGTGGTATACAAAAAAGTGTTGAATGGAGTTGTTTAGCAAAGGTGAGTAACTTGAAAGGTTATTTACAAGAATTGAAAACTAATATAAATATCAAGATAGACTTGGATTTAGATTTAGATTTAGAATTAGAATTAGATTTAGAATTAGATTTAGAATTAGATTTGGATTGTACTTGGATTGAATCAAATGGTTGAAAAAGTTATTGCAAGAAGACTTTAGAGCAGGTTACTAAACCTTGGTGTGTATTCAATAACAAGTCAATACAAGTTTGCAATAATGTCAATAACAGGTCAATACAAGTTTGTAATGATGTCAAAAACAAGTTTGTAGTGAAGTCAATATAACAAGTCAATACAAGTTTGTAATGATGTCAATAACAGGTCAATAAAAGTTTGTAATAAAGTCAATAAAAGTTTGTAATGATGTCAATAACAAGTTAATACCAAGTTAATACCAAGTCAATACAAGTTTTGTAATAAAGTCAGTCACAAGTTAATACGAGTTTGTAATTGAAGTCAATACATCAATAATGTGTTTGTTAGTTTGATAACAAGTTAGAGTTGAGTGACTGTAGTGGGATTAAGCATTGTGTTACATATGTATACATGAGCTGGTCCATGCCAGTGTCAGGCTGAGTGAGCAAAGTGAGCGAACACCATGACAAAGGCATGGGTCATAAGCTCATGGGAATTGTAGGGTTTGACTGGAGGGTTCTAATGAAAGTTTCAATGGTAGATGTAAGTGTATCAATTTGCCTATGAATTCCAGCAATGTTGCCTTCAAGCGCATCAATGCACTCTGGGGCATCCATGGCACTAGGTGGTGGGTTGGGTGAAAAATGGTGTGCACTAAAGGTGGGAGTGTCTGGGATAGTGTGTAGAGAGTCTGTGGAGCTCTGGAAGTCATCTTCTACTCCATACCTGCCTATCTTGGCAGAGTGTCCAAAATTTCAAGCCTTAAGAGAGAGTTTTCTACTGTAAGGGCAATCTCAAACACCTCACTTAGGAGTTTAGCTAACAGAGGGGAATCCAAAGTTAATATTACACTACATAATACAGACACTTTAGGTGCACCTAACAGAGGGGAATACAAAGCGAAAGCTCTAAGAACCCATCTGTCAATGCCCAGCATATGTGATAGAGCCAAAAATCAAATGGTAAGCTAGAAATAGCAAAAAAGCAGAAATAGGTGGATCAAGCTGTGGAATTACATGACCTTGATGGGTAAACATCCAAAAGGAGTCCCACTTTTAAGAATAGAACTGTCAACATGTATACCAACATGGAAAAAACTGAAATATAATAATAAAATAGAAATAAAATCATAGAAAATCATAGAAAAGGCAGAATAGCATGAAATAAAATATAAAAAATATGGAATAAATGCAGAAAGTTTTCCAGACACCTGGGGCACCTTTCTTTCCCCTTACAGTAGCTGTAAAAGGCAGATAATGGGTGTAGGGGGTGCACAAAGGCAGTTCAAAGTGTAACAAGGCACTTTTAAGGTGCATGGTAGAAGGCAGCTAAAGGGAATTCAAAGGCACAGTAGAAATGTAAAAGGTGCACAAAATTGCACCTAGGTGGTCGAAGATCCACAAAAGTGCATGGAAGCGCACTGGGGCACATGAAAGTCACAAAGGCATGCAAAAATGCACTGCACAAAGTGAGTAAAGGTCATCCAAGAGGTGTGCACAATCATGAAAATGCCATAGTATGAGCACAGAGCAATAGGGAGCTGTATCAATGCTCATTCACTTTGTGCTGTGCACTTTTATATAGTGTCCTTTTGTATGCTTTTATGTGCCTTTGTGCACTTTCTTGCACTTTTAGCCACCTTATACATTATTCATGTTCCATGCTGTGTGTATCCTTAAAGGACCCTCCATGACTCACTACACTTTTTGAACACTCAAACTCATATAGAGTTTAAACTCGACTTCTCCCTATCAGAGAACATCATTGAATCAACCCTGAACTTCTCCCACAAAGGAGAAAACTTTTTATCATGATCTGCAACTGACTGTGACTTCACAGACATGGAACTGAAAAACATCTTTCAGCTCTTTTCAAGTGCATACACCCAACATTGACCTCCTTAACTCCACCAATTCTGTGATGACCTTGAAAACAAGGTCAAAGCACAAGAATAGGATGATTCCTACTCTGACTCCTCTCGAAGAGCTGGCTGTCCCTTCAAGAAAAATTCCATTTCTGCCCAGAGTGATGAATCACAGCAAGACGATTTGAGGAACATGGCAATGTCAGCTTTGGGTCTGAATGCTCAACCCATAGCCATCGAAGACTACCAAAGTGAGTGCAGATCAAAAAGATCAACTTTACCAAGAGATACCGCAATTGGTAATGAGACTGACACAGTTCAGAGACCCCTCTGGGACAAAAGCTACTTTTTCCTCTGGGGCCAATTGGTCCAGAGATTAATTTCAGGAGACATCTCCCAGTAGATTCTAATGTTCAGGAGCTCAAGATGCCCTGAAAACCTTCTCTGAGATGGAATGAGTTGCCATGCTTATCAGTGCCAGCAACACTGATATCAGATGATGCACAGTGGGCGAGGAGAGAAGAGAAGAGGTCAGTTGAGGAGAACCTGAGGGCCAAAAAAACCCTTGGAGACAATACACACAAATTGCTAATGAGATCTGTGTACTCCATTGCAAGGATGCAGCAAATTTTAATCCTTACATCCTGATGCAACAACTTAGAGAGTTATCAGAAAGCTCAGAAATTTCAATAATTCTGTGCCACCATATTGAGAGCCTCCCGAAGTAGTGTTTGAAAGTTTAGTTCAGTCCAGTTTTTTGACCTCTAAGTGAGGCAACTGGGACTGCAACTGGTATAAACAGAGACCCAAACTTGAAGGACTGCAACTGAACTGATTAGAACCAGTTCTAGTCAGTTTGGTTGCCTCCAGAAAACCAGTTTTGACCAGTTTTTCCTGGTTTTCTTGTTTTGTGTCTAATTAAATTATATTATAGATACCAAATTAAATTAAATACATGTACACCCTGTGAGAAGTTGCTCACAGTGGTGGCATACTGCTAAGAAATGGAAAAAAGGTTAGCAAGAAAAAAAGGATTTAAGTGATCACTTAAATTTTCTTTATAATTTTGAATATGATTCCCCACCAACTTGCATTTGTAGTGAGAGTGGGGCATTGTGCAGGCATGTGGCAGTTGTTGTCATTGTTGTCATTGTGCTGTTGCTGCCCCCATTATTGTCATTCATGGTCTTGATGTCCCCTGTTGCTGGTTATCATTGTCACCATTATTGTCCTCATTGTCCCAAGCCATTCACCACCCTCTCCATTCTTCATCCTTGCCATTCTTTGTCCTTGCCATTCTTTATCCCCACCATTCATTGTCTCTGCTATTTGTCATCTCTGCCACATGTCATCCCTGCCATTTTTCATTTGTCAACCATCACAATTTGCCATTGCTTGTCACATTGTTGTCCTCCAGTTGATGGCTTCCATCATTGTCAGCACCTCCATCTCCTCCCATGAGCAGTGGCTTGCAGCAGCAGTAGTGAGTAGGTGGTGGCATTGGATGTAGTCTGCAATGTCCAGAAGCAGTCCAATGCTGCCCTGGAAGCAGCAGCTCACAGTGGGCAGCAAAAATGTTGTTTGGTGGGGTGGGCAATTTCATTATCAAAATGAAAAGTACCTAGAAAAGAGAAAATTTTTAGTTAGTTAGTATCAGAGTTCAAAGTCACTACTACCAAGGTTGGGACTTGGTCAGAAAAACACCAGACTTCCAGTTGGACCCAGTTGTTGGTGGTTGGAGGGTTTCAGGCAGAATCCACTGGGCTGTAGCAGGCCAGGTGAAAAGGGGCCAGAGAGGACTTGGCTTCAACTTGTAAGAAGTTGTGCCCTTCTCCTTGTCAGTTGTCCAATTTTAGGGCAGAGGTAGGTTGGATTTCTGGAGGGTTTCTGGATAGAGGGCGAGGATAGATTAAGCAGAGGTTTAGAGTTGATTTGAAGTCAAGAAGAGTGATGAGATTAAGAGATTAAGTCAAGAATAAGTTGAGGATAAGTAAGGATTGATATTATACAGGAGGTGATTAAACACAAGTGAATTACAATGTGTAGACAAATATAATTTGCAAACTGAAGTCCAAGGCTAAGTAAGCTATGGGCACTTAAATAATGAAGGCCAGAAGAATAATGGAAAAGGTGGAAGTTAACTAACAGGTCTTGGTAAGTGTCCATGACCAAAATTGGTAAGACTATTTTAGGAATAAAGTGAGTAAGCAAATGATTACCAAGGCATGTGACAACTTGCCTAATGACTAAAAAGTGCTGTGGCCAGAATGCTGACACAGCAGGTTGGAAAAGAGTTGAAAAAGAGTCAGAGGTTATTGGAAATCCAATCAGGTGAAATGGGTTTTGACAATTAGTTAGTAAGTAAAAGAAAAGAATCAACTATAAAACAATGTACCCTAGGGTCCAAACAACCCTTGTTTATCATTTGGGCTGTCTAACTTTGTGTTCATTCAGTTGTTGTGGTCATTTTAATGGAAACAGGGTTGTTGTAAGGGGAAAGGAAGGCATTCCAGGCATCTGGGCAATTTTCTGCATTCATCCCATATTTTTTTATATTTTATTTCACCCTATTCTGCCTTTTCTATGATTTTCTATGATTTTATTCCTATTTTATTATTATATTTCAGTTTTTTCCATGTTGGTACATGTTGACAGTTCTATTCTTAGAAGCAGGACCCCTTTTGGACATTTACCCATCAAGGTGATGTCATCCCACAGCTTGATCTGCCTATTTCCATCTTTTTGCTATTTTTAGCTTACTATTTGATTTTTGGCTCTATCACATATACTGGGCATTGACAGATGGGTCCTTCGAATTTTTTTTTTGGATTCCCCTCTGTTAGGTGCACCTAAAGTGTCTGTATTATGTAATGTAATATTTACTTTGGATTCCCCTCTGTTAGCTCACTCCTAAGTGAGGCTTTGAGGTTGCCCTTACAGTTGTTGGTGGTGTTGTCATGGTCATGGGAAGTTTTCTGGGAAGTGGTGCCACATTTATTTTGGGTAAACAAATGTGACCACATGGTCTGTGCATGGCCACAGGGTTTATAAGCACTCACCAAATGACTGTTTTTTTCCTAGGTTCATTCCACTACATGGATCTATAGTATAAATAATAATATTTTGTACATTTATCAGTTCTTATTTCTTCTGTCTATGTCAACATAATCTACCTATGTAGGATATTATACATACATAAAATTGGTTGCAACTGATTGCAACCAGTTTTATAATGGTTCTTAAATATTTTTGAAATAAGGCAACCAGCAACCTGACCATCTGCAGAAGTGAGCAACTGCAACCGACAGTCCAGTTACAATCAGTTAAGTTTGGTTGGGTTGCAGTCATTTTTTCAATCCAACCAACCAGACCTTCAAACACTATCCCAAGGAGGTATCTTCGAGAAAGCAGGGACATTATAATACCACAAACTGAATTGCACTCCAGTAAGTGCATGACAGAGATCTCAGAGATGCACTGTCCATGAGCATTTCTGATTAAGGGATTAGGTTGGACAAGAATGGGAATTCTTGGGACAAGAAAGACAAACATACTTGTGATGGTCATCACAAGAATAGGTCTTCTGGATCACCATTTACACCTGCATGGAGTCATGCAGGTTACCAAGGAGCTCCAGCAGGTAGGATGTAGCACAGGTGTGGTATTCTGCCTGCAGATAGCACAGGTGCAGGTATGGTTTGTATATCTGTACCTGTGGCAACACCACACCTGTACTCATGGTGTTGCAGGTTGTGACAGGTTTGAGTTGTGATGCATCTCATATCATGTTCTGTAGTTCCAAAATTCTTCTAAGCTCTTTGGCTATGAGTTGACAGCATTTTTATCAACTTTTATGAGAATTTCTTTGTTGTTATACTCTGTGAAAGACATGTATCTGACTGGTGCTGTAGTATTTTATGACATACAATGATCTAATTAAGTAAAATGGCTGTTATTTTGCATGGTTATCTGCAGTGTTCATTCTTAAAGTTCCTCCTCTTGTGCCAAAAATTACTATGCCTACATTGAATACAGCAAATTACAAGTTTATTTTCATTCTTTATGATGGATAAGTTAGACAGATGATTGGTGAAAGAATTGAACACTATATCATAATTTATATGTGGATTCAAGTGTTGAAGCAGTATAAGAGAGTTATGTAACTTTCCACTATAGCTGTTTCTCATCTTTGTCTTAGCTACATGTAGTTTATTCAAGTACCACTGTAGTTTTTAAACACCATACAAAACCTGTGCCTATAACCTCTTATGGTGTTTGTACAGGTATGGTGTCACAGGTGACAGGTGTGGTGTTGCCAGTGAAACCCATGGTGTCACCTGTGCTATACCCTGCCAGCAACCTTTACCTATCTTAGATAAAGGTTGCACAGTAGAAACTGCCTCTGTGGATAAAATTCTGTACTTTGCCCAAGAGGCAGAGGATGTAAATAGAATGATGAAGTGTTTCAAGAAGAAGAAATACATGATGAACTTAACAAAGTCATCAAAAGAAAAGGAGGTCACTGACTGGTCACAGGATTGGACTTGGGACCAGCATTATAATTATAGTATGATAGAGTGTGATATCATGACCACTGAAGATATGGATTTTTGAGACCCCATAAGGACCATCAAAATTATGGCAACCAAGATTGTCATAATAAAAATCATTGAGGTACAAGGCATCAGTCATCTGAAGGTAGACCCTTCAGATCTAATAAGAATAAGCCAGACAAGAAGTCTGATGAAGGCCAGAAACTGACTTGCTATGCCTGTGGTGGACCCCATTATTCCACTGACAAGAAGTTTCCCAAGTATGGACAAACTTGTCCATCCACAAAGATGTACATGGATAGAGAAGGATCAGCCTTTGTGACTGATCAAAAATTTAACCAAGAGACCAGAAAAAGTGTGAGATGAACTAGGATCCCCAGTCACATGTGACATGTGACAGAGATTCAAAGGTTTGGTTCAGGATTGAGTCAAGGATGATTAAGAGAATCTTATTAGGCAAAGGATGATACAAGGACAATTGCAAGTACAAGTGCAGGTACAAGTACAAGTAATTTGCAAACTGGAGACTAAGGCTAAGCTATGGGTGCTTAAATAATGAGGGCTGGCAGAATAATGAATAATGCAGAAGTTTACTAACAGGTCTTGGTAAGTGTTTGTGACCAGAATTGGTAAGACTGTATTAGGAATAAAGTGAGTAAGCAAATGATTACTAAGGCATGTGACAACTTGTCTGATAACTAAAAGGTGCTGCAGCTGGGATGACAAGGACAAGGTCAGAAAGGAATTGGAAAAGAGTTCAGGAATTGGAAAAGAGTTCAGGAATTGGAAAAGAGTTCAGGAATTGTCGGGAATCTGATTAGGTGAGTCAGGTCTTGACACCCTTTTGCATTGCACACTTTTTCACCACTGTGCATACCTTTCTTTTTGTTTACACAACTTAGTGTGCACCTCGCAACCCATCAAACCAGCCTCTTTAGTAGTCTTTGCACCTTGAAGAATGATTTGAGGCCCTCTAAATGAACCTCTCACCCTGGGCATGCCTGCAGCTGTAGGTTTTGTGTTCACCCCTTCTGTTGAGACTCTGCACCAAGTACCAACTAAACGTATCATTTTTGGAGCCCACTACAAGGGGTTTCAGGTTCATAACAAACCTTATTTAAACCTCCATTGGCTTGCCCTTCACTCCAATATTAACCACCTTCACAATCTTCATTCCAAGCTGTTAGCAACAGTGCTCCAGCTTGGGGAAGTACCAACATTCAAATCACTCTTCCTAAACAACATGCATCACTCATCCATACTGTCTTTACCACTGCCTTCACCTGAATCATCCCTACCTACATTGACTCCATATATATCACCACATTCTTTGCCACCTTCAAATTTTGCATGCTTTTACCAGATTTTAACTCTACACACCTTAGTTCATCTACCATGGCTACCATGCACATGCCATCCGCATCTAACCAAAATGCACTGCACTTTGACCCCACAAAACTGCACAAACTCCAGAAGTACTTTGATGAGCTTGCACAACTTCTCTGCAATTGTAACATCACCGATAAGACTGATAAAAGTTCCACACTGTGCACTATTTGGACAGTGACACTGCTGACACTTGGAAACTGCTACCGGAGTATAGCACAGCTCATAACTATGGCATGTTCAAAGATGCTGTTCTAAAGCTTTATCCTGGTTCCAGAGATGGTAGTAAATGGAGTATCAGCGACCTGGACAAGCTTATTGGTAAAACTGCATGTGTTGGCCTCATAACTGTAGAAGATATTGCATGCTGTTATCATGCTTTTTTCAACATTAGTAAATATTTAGTCATGCAAGGCATATTGGTGCACTATGACCAAAGCCACATGTTCATTAGGGTGTTTCAATCAGACCAGCTCAAGCACATTTTAAACTGCCTTGCAATTGCAGTACCAAACCAGCCTGCAAATGTACCATACTCATTAGATGCGATACATGGTGTGATTGACTTTATCTTTGAAGGCCCAGCACACTATTTCCAGCTGCTTACTAAGCTGACATCGCAAAACCCCGATATGTATTCATCCTACTCAGCACCCAGTGTACTCATTTTCAGCCACAACCTAGCACACCAGCAGTTGAAGCAGAAGACATCTCAGTCCTATTCGAGCACATGATACAGATGATAGTTACTGCATTGAGTGCATCATGCAGAGATGGTGCAAATGGAGCACCTCATTCAAATAATGACACATGCAATGGTTGTGGTCAAACAGGGCATTATATTCCTGAGTGCGCTTCGATTGAGCACCTTATTAGCAAGAGCAAGTATAGGCAAAATGTGGAAGGGTGCATCATACTTCCAGGTGGCACATTTGTGCTGCTGATAGGTCCACTGTGCACTTTAATGTCTGGAGAAGGTTTCCAATTGTATTGACACACTATGACAGACACTCCGAACTACTACAAATACTATGAAATCCTTTTTGAACACTTTCAAACTATTTTGCACTACTTCGAATGACTTTGAACCATTTTGAACCATTTAGCAACATTTCAAATGCTTTCAAATGACTTTGCAGCACTTCAAATGAAGTCGGCTGCCACATAACTGTTTCAAAACCATTTCGATACACACTGCACAACCAGAATAAGCCATTTCATTGCAAATTGAGTACTACCAGACATGAGGAGAGACAACAAGAGACTTAAAATGAGATAAGTGCAGTTTTTATGTTTCAATGATATATTAAAGCAATAGGACAAAAACTCTTACTATACTGGGACAATGTACATTTCATTTATTATCATTTCTCATTTGTTTTATGTTTTACAATACCTTTATTTGCTGTGCATACTGCCTCATGTTCTACACTTGTTATATTTCCTTTTTAGTACTTATCTCTTCAAAATGTATATAGACTTGTACTAGTTACTTAAAACAACAGAGAAGAAGTTACCCTCTCTCATATCATTTGATTTAAAAGCTGTTCTCTTGAGTCTTAGCCTCACATCATATCTCTAAGTTCTGTGAAATATCGTGAACTTCTTTGAACTATCACATTCACTCCTCAACTTATTGCACATCATCCATTGCCTCTCAAAAAACACTTTTTATTTGCTATATTTGCTCCTCGACACCAGTCTGACACCTTTGACTCCCTTTGAAACTACTTCGAACTTTTTCGAACTACTTCATGAATCCTTGAACCTATTTTGAACTCCTTCAAACAACTTTGTATGCTCCCACGAACTATTTGCAACATCTCTTACCATTTCATGTCCCTAAACACAACCTTTGAATATCAGTAGTGATATTTAGTACCAACTTGCACCCTTCCTCTAGCCTGTGTTATACTTCTTAAGCCTTTTACCAGGTTTTCGTCAAGTTTCCAGGTCAAGTATTATCACCACATTCTATTCCAGGCCAGTTCTTAGGTAAGCACATTGAAGAATGGCATAAGCACAACCCAGGGCAGATTGCCACAGGTTGACTTTCATCGAACACCAATTCATAGCTCATCTACAATATTGCACCTCATCCAGCTCCAGCAGCATCTTTACAGTTGACATACATTGCTGCCTCAGCTTCTAGCACAGATTATATGCAAAGTGCACCAAATGCACAACTAACTAAAGAAGAGCACATCGAGGCACTCAAGTTGGAGTTGATGGCACTTCAAAAGAAGCAAGTCTTCAATGGCATTGAAATTCCATGGTGCACACCACTCAACACAGAAAATCAAGAGAGTGCACTTTCTATAACTACAGACATTGCACCAGTCAACAGTATTGAGCCACCAGCTTTGCAATCTGCTGTGAGTACAAGTGAAGTGCTTGATGAGATGCCCATACACCCCTATTCCAACATTCCTGAAGTGTCTTTCATCCCTGCAGCAGTAGATAAACCAGACACGCAGGGTAACACTTCTAAAAACAAGGAGCCATTGTATTACACTGTTGTTGTTCCTATCCAGAGTCTGCAGATTGTTGATGATGTATATGTGCACATCATGAAGGTGCCTTCCATTACAGTTTTGCATAAGAGCTCCTTTCGCTTTCATCTGACCTCAGACAGCACCATCGAGAACAAGTTACACCAAAATATATTGTAACTACTGGCATGGAAGTGGTATCTACCAACCTTGCAAGCATTATGCCATTTGTGCATTGTGAAGCACATGCACCTTTACCAGAACACAAAGCACTTAATGTGACACATTCAGTTAGTACAGCGATTGCAGTGCCTCTTCCTATCATTTTACAGGATCCATTTGAACAGTACATTACCCATCTTCAGCCAGGAGAAATTGAGAATTCCAATGTCTTGAAGGTCTCAAAAGAGTTGCATGCACTCCACTCCATTGATTTATTAATTGACAACCAAGGATACTTTGAAGCTATCTTAGATCCAGGTTCACAAATTATCGCAATGTCAGAAATGGTTTGCCATCATCTTGGACTTCAGTATGACCCATGCATTTATTTATACATGCAATAATCAGCCAATGGCAAGATAGATGAATTACTTGGGCTTGCACACAATGTTTTGGCATGCATTGGAGATATCATTGTTTATGTGCAAGTGCATGTTATCTGTTCACCTGCTTATGATATTCTATTAGGGCACCCCTTCAATGTGTTAATGTGCACTGTCATCACAATTTAGTGAATGAAGCGCAAACAATTACTATTTGTGATCTAAACACAGGCACCATGTTTACCATTCCAACAAAGCCTAGGGGAAAGCTGCACCACTTCTTACCAGCCACAGCACTGCACTTTACTATTCAGAATAACTCCCAAAGAAATTTTCACCAGGCTTCAAGGAATTGATCGCAGACCAAGAAGAAGCTGCTACTATCATAACATTCAACTCTGATACCCAATCTTGTAATGTTTCCACTTTTGTGCTTATTCTATTTCCTGCTTCCATTCCATCAACCTCTATTATCTCTTAACTCTACTTATCCCAATGTACCAACAGTTGTGTGCAGGCACTTTTAAATTCTAACAATTCTATGGCACTTATTCCAGATGCATTTCTGAAAAGCACACATGGGCATGCAACTTTTATAGATTTAGCAGTGCATGCACTGCAAAAAGGCATAGTAACCAAGAAGAAGTATAAACTGGTTGCTAGAAAGGTCAAACCAAATCACTATACTCTCCCCCTTTAGCTTCACACATGGGTGAAGATAAGAAGAAAGAAGAAAGTACCTTGTGGTTGCAAGGTAATAATAAATACTTGATCCCCCCAGGTTTGTGGAAATCACTATGTTTTGTGGATGTCATTGTAGTGCAATGAGGTGAACAAGTTTTGTTTATTAAAACTTGACAACCTAAAAATGGTTCTCCAATATGTGGGTATCGCCGGGGTGTGACAAGGCAAGCAATCTTTGTTTATAAAAAATGAGACAGCCTGAATGGGATCATCAGGTATGTGGGTATCTCTGGAGAGTTGCCAGAGAGATATGATAAGTCAATATGATTCATCTGAATCATATGGATTGTAAAAAAAATCCTCATCAAAGGTGTAATCAATCCTCTGGTTTAAAGTCATCATCCTCATCATAAGAATGATCATCTGCACTCTGATCACTATCCTCTTGGATGTGATCCTCCTCATCAGAGTAATTCTTTGATTCTGAGTCTGATGGATCATCATTCTCTTCATAAGAATAATTCTCATTGGCACTCAGATCACTATCCTCTTGAATGTGATTGTAATCAGACACACTCTGTCAGATTCTTCATAGTGTTGCCAGTGCTCCTCTGTTGAGGAGCAGTTCTCAGGATCAGAATATTCTCAAGTCTGGACTGTATAAGTCCAGCCATCTTCATCAATGACAGGGGCCTTGACATCAGAAGAATCATCCAGCTGTTCTTGGGCTGGATAATGCATGATTTGTCTCATACATGCCATCCGTTCAGGCTCAGGGCTACCTGGTAAGACTTCTGATTCATCTGAATCGGAGGGACAGTCAGAATATTTTTGACTGTGTGTAGAATTACATGGTGTTGAACATGTTCAAATGTGTGATGCATGACTTGTGTCACACATTTCAAGTTGATGTGCAATCATTGATTTTTCTTGCGCAAATGTCTTGGTTAGACATGTAACTCCATCTACCCATCTGCCTTGGGGGGTGGTATGCTCCTCAAGGCTCTCTTCCATGCTCCTTAGTCTCCTGCCCTTTCCAGGAGTTCTGATAGCTGTACCAGGTGAGTACAGCCTTTTACCTCTGTGCAGAGGTACAGATAACAAAGGTTCTTGCTTTGTTTTAGTTACAATGTCTGAACACAGATGTTTCTTGCATACTGCATTGTTATGGCACAGTCTTGACACATCAAGGTCCTGGTGATGCCACACCTTCTCAGGTCACAGCTGTATTTTGAATATGGCTGTTTGGGGGCCATTAGAAGCTTTGCCAACCAATGTATGCACTCTGAAGTGCATAGAGCTGCTTGGGTGCAGTCTTGACCCTTTGCACCGATGAGGATGTGGCCATTCAATGGATCGCAAAGGTGCAGCAACTTGGGGGCTGTAAGAATATTTGTCATGCATTTTTGAGCATGTTGTGTGTTGGATAAAAGGTGTGTTTATCACCTGTGAGGTTGGGGACAGTGCCACCAGTGCTGTCCTTTGTCTACTGATATTTTGCTTGACAGAACAACATACTTCATTGTTTCTCAACTAAAGAACATTCATGTTCAACCATTCTCTGTTTGCTGCACTGCCTTTGCACAGTTCCAACTCTTCCAATGGATAAGATTGCTTTCCTTTGAGGAAATTTGGTTGGATGGATGGAATGGCTGCTGGGGGGCTGTGAGGTGGATTCATATGCATTTTTTGGCATGTACATGTTTGGTGAAAAGGTAAGTAGTTTCTTTGAACTACTTGACTTGTTACTGACAAAGATCCTGACTTCTTTTCAGTATTAATGTTTGTTTTCAAACATCCCTGGATAACTGTGCTATTGTGGCACAGTTTTAAGCCATCGGATCGATGGGAATGCAACCATTGGAGGGACTGCATTTGGGTTGAGGTCATGGCCACTTGGAGGCCATCAGGTGGATTCGTATGTGCTTTTGAGCATGTAAGATGTTGGGAAACAGGTAAGTAAGTCACCTGCATTACTGAGGACAGTGCCAAGGGTACTGTCCAACATTTACTGATCTTTTTCTTTTATGGACAACAAATTTCATTGTTATTCAGTGTAAGAGGATCCGAACTCAATGCCAATGCATCGAGTACACTCCTATCGGCAGTCTTTCCCTTTTGGTCTTGTTCTGTGGGAGAGGTATTGGTGCCGACAATGTCAAGATCTCATCTGGTGATGAGATTCAGTTCCTGTGCATCCTGTGGGCACAGACTCTTGGTTCTCTGGATGACTTTGACTTTGTGTCAGTTGTTTGTGTCTGCCTTTTGCCCCTGCTCCCTGTCAATGACCTTGACTCTGCATCAGTCATTCCTGACTCGACGATCTTGTTGGATTGTTTCCTTTCTCTCTATATTTTGCGCATACCAGGACCTGACTCTGTCTTGGCATCTGACAATGGTCAGATTTAGTTGTTGCTGGGGTCCATGCCCAGCAGGGTCACTGTATGCTCATTTTTTGATGAGCAGTGGGGAACTGCTGGCTACTGTACCAGTTCGAGCTTCAAATTGTTTGGTAAAACAATTTGCAATAGCTCTTACTTCTCAACAAAGTTGTTGAGGATCATAAATGAACATGCTTCTGCAGCGATCAATAAATCACTTGTTGCCAGGGTGAAATGCTTGGTAGCGAGCTCTTCGATGGACATAGATATACATGTTGAAATTAAATCCTGATACATGCTGCATACATGAGGCCATGCATGCAGCACACACATGTTACTGTGCTTACTGCGCATACATGTGGTAAACACATTCCTGAGTCATGTGACATTCTTACTATTATGTATATAAGGAGAACCTGTACTATAGTAGATATACAGTGTTCTTACCTCTGCTAAACCCTAGCTCTAAGACTAACTAAACCCCAGGTAGGTTATAAGGAACGTGTCGTCTCTTCCTCTGTGCAGCGTATGTAGTCTGCTCCAACAGGTTATGGGCCCTGCTGGGCACATCACGAATGTGCCTTAACTGGCTGCGAACAATGTTGACTTTATTGTCTCCAAATTGTAACCTTGCACTCTTCGTGAGCTGCATTGCGCTCCCTGCGAGCTGCATTTAAAAACCCAGGTTGACTAGGGTTAACCACTCTGAAGGAGTGTTTTTGCCTGAGATTATGGAATGTGTTTTCTTGAATAAGAGGACTGATTGAGCGCTTTTACCAGCTGCCACTATAACATCATGTCTTCAACTCTTGAAAAACTCGTACAAACTTTCGATGGCTCTAACTACATTCAATGGGCCGACTCAATGAAGGCGTGGCTCAGGTCTCAGGGCCTCTGGCAAATAACTAGCGGGATGGAACTAAAACCACCCCTGGTGCCTCCTTTGATGGTGACAAATGCTGCACTAGTAGCAGAAGCTAATGTCAAGCTCCAGACCTGGAACAATAAGGATGACCAGGTGATTGGTAGCCTAGTGCTCCACCTGGCCCCCTCTATTCGGCAGCGTGCCAACACCAAGGACACTGCTGAGGAGGTATGGGATCTCATCCGCACCGACTATGGTGTCGATGGCCCCTCCCAAGTCTTTGCGGACTTTAGGTCTGCAATCGCAATCAAAATTCCAGCTGCAAATCCCATGCCAGAGATTGCCAAAATGGCTGATAAATTCGAGTGCCTTATGGCTGCCAATGTCGCCATCCCCAAATTAGTACAGGCAATGATTCTACTTGCTGCGATGCCGCGCGAGTACGATTCTCTATCCACCACGGTCCTTAACACGACCGCTACTAGAGCCTTGATGTTTAAACATGTCAAGGACTCCATTGTTGCTGAGGCCTCACAGTGCACAGCAGTTGGAAAGCCCATCAGCCCACCTCAGGCCACTAAGCTTTCTGCTGTCAAGCGCAAAGGGGGAAACCCCAAATGGCAATCTCAAGGCAACAATGGAAAATTGTCCCAAAAGCGTGGACGACGTGGGGACAAAAAGACTAAAGAGGAAAAACCTAAAGAGAAACATTCCCACCTCACCTCACAAGCTTTTACTACTATAAATGGTAATGGCACCATCATACCGCCGATGCCGCTCATCCAGCGCATCGAGAAGCGTGAACATACTCCCACAAGGGATCCTCGCCACTGACCGCCTGCACAGGCATACACGGGCATGGCCTCTACCTCTCATTTGGTGATACGGCTCCCTATCGCCCTGCGCGCATACTACGGCATTTTTTGCGATTGTGTGCACCTCCTAGATGGCTTCTGCACACTTTGCGTAGTGCGCTTTTGCGCGCCTTCGTGCGCTTTCGTGCGCCTTTGCGTGCCTTTGACCGTTTAGATGCGCCTTTGTGCGCCTTTTGCATTTCTACTGCGCTTTTGTTTCCCCATAGCCGCCAATCATTGTGCACCCTAAATGCGCCTCATTGCGCTTCAAGCCGCCTCCATGCACCCCCCCCCCCCACGCTCCTTATCTGCCTTCTACATTTATTGCGCGCTCGATGCGCCTTTGTGCACTCCTTTTACACTTTACCTGCAACTCACATTCCCTGCTGCGCACTCTTTGCACAATCTCTATCACACACAACAATCCACTGCACCGGTGCACTGTGCATTGCAGCTCCCATCTTACTGGCACATTTACTTGAGGCACACCACGATTCCAGCACGAGCGAACTGCACATTCTTACATAACTGGGCCGCTTTGCACCTATTTGGCATTGGACTGTGCGCACTTGGGCGCTTTCACGTAGCCCAGGCGCTTTGGCAGTATTTGGTCTCGCACAGCATCCCCTTATAGTTCTTCCACATTTCCAATCGGCATCGCCTTATCTGGTAACCGGCACAGGTCGATCACGCCATTATTACTAAGGCGCAGCATGTGACATATAACACCAAAGCGGATTAATTGGGAAGAGCGCATGAGACTTAGCGCGCACCAATAATAGCGCATCGCACCGGAACAGTTGGATATTGAGCTATAGGTGCGCAAATCTTATTGGCTGAGGCAGCGGCATAGTGCGGTCAGGTTTAGATGGGCAAATGGACGCGCTTGTGGGTAGCGCATGGCACTTCCTATTTTTATACCTTATTTCACCATTTTATCACATAAGCCATTTGTACATAGTAGCGGACAGATAGAGAATCCAGAGGATCTTTCCCCCCCCCCCCCATAGTTCATAGCTCAGTCAGCGTCGCACATAGTCTGTGCACCAGTGTCCAGTCCGTGCGCCTTCGTAGTGCGCCCTTCATATAGCCGTGTTTGCATTATCGTTTGCGTCCCCTCATTGTATCGTTGCATTGCGTCCCTTGCGTTGCGTCCTTCATCCTTGTCTGTGCACTATCGTAGTGCGCCCTTCATATAGCCACGTTTGCGCACCCTTTTGCATAGCCGCATTTTGCACACTGCCTGCGCCGTTTTCTGCTCCTTGCGCTTTCACTCTGTTTGCACCCCCAAACTGTGCACCACCTTCACAGTACATTCCAGTGTCGTCTTTGTCCTGTTACACCTCCTGCCTTCATCATCCTCATTGTTGTGCACTTTTGCGCTCTTGTTGCATGTTTTTCTGCACTGCGCGTTTTTGCCTCTTTGCGTTGCGCACTTTTCCACCACTGCACATATCTCCCCTTTCGTGTACACTACTAGTGCGCACACTGAAAATCACTGTACCAGCCTCTCTATAGTCTCCGTGCCCTGAAGGACGATCCGAGGCCATCTAAGCGAACTCCCCCCTCACCCCGAGCACGCCTGCAGTTGTAGGTTAAGTGTTCACCCCTTCTGTTGAGACTCTGCACTGAGTACCAACTGAACTCATCATTTTTTGGAGCCCACCGCGAGGGGTTTCTGTTTATCAGACCATATTTTAGACCTCCATTGGCTCGCCCTTCGCTTCAACATTAACCACCTTCGCACTCTCCATTCCGAGCTGCTAGCAACTGCGCTCCAGCTTGGGGAAATACCAGTATTTGAATCACTCTTTCTAAACAACACACATCACTCGTCCGCGCTGTCTTTACCTCCACCTTCACCTGAATCATCCCTACCTACCCTAACTCCGTCCGCATCACCGCATTTTTCCCCACCTCCGAATTTCGCTGCGCTTTTACCAGATCTTAACTCTACACACCTTATTCCACCTACCATGGCTACCATGCACATGCCATCTGCATCTAACCAAAATGCGCCGCGTTTTGACCCTGCAAAACCGCGCGAACTCCAGAAGTACTTTGAGGAGCTTGCGCAACTCCTCCGCAATTGTAACATCACCGATGAGACCGATAAGAAGTTCCACACAGTGCGCTATTTGGACAGCGACACTGCAGACACTTGGAAACTGCTACCAGAGTATAGCGCGATGCATAACTATGGTGCATTCAAAGACGCTGTCCTAAAGCTTTATCCTGGCTCTAGGGATGGCAGTAAATGGAGTATTAGTGACCTGGACAAGCTTATTGGTGAGACCGCACGCATTGGTCTCGTAACTGCAGAAGAAATCGCGCGCTATTATCGCGCATTTTTCACCATTAGCGAATACTTAGTTGCGCAAGGCATATTGGCGCGCTACAACCAAAGCCGCATGTTCGTTAGGGTGTTTCGACCAGACCAGCTGGAGCGCATTTTGAGCCGCCTTGCGATTGCGGTACCGAATCAGCCTGCAAATGTGCCATACTCATTAGACGCAATACGCGATGCGATCGACTTTATCTTTGAAGGCCCAGCGCGCTATTTCCAGCCACTTACTGGGCTCACAGTGCAAAATCCCGATATGTATGCGCCCTACTCAGCACCCAGCGCACCCATTTTCCAGCCACAACCTAGCGCACCCACAGTCAAAGCAGAAGACATTTCAGTCTTATTCGAGCACATGACACAGACGATAGTTACTGCATTGAGTGCATCACGCAGAGATGGCGGAAATGGTGCGCCTCGCTCGAACAACGACAAGTGCAATGGTTGCGGTCAGACAGGGCACTATATCCCTGAGTGCGCTTCAATTGAGCGCCTTATTAGTGAAGGAAAGTGTAGGCGAAATGCGGAAGGGCGCATCGTACTCCCAGGTGGCGCATTCGTGCCATGTTCTATTCCAGGGAATTTCCTAGGCGAGCACATCGAGGAATGGCATAAGCGCAACCCAGGGCAGATTGCCATGGGTCGACTTTCACCTAATACCAATTCGCAGCTCATCTACAATATAGCACCTCGTCCAGCTCCAGCTGCACCTCTACAGTCGACGTACGTTGCCGCTTCAGCTCCTGCAGCAGATTATATGCAAAGCGCACCAAATGCGCAACTAACGAAGGAAGAGCGCATTGATGCGCTCGAGAGGGAGTTGATGGCGCTTCGCAAGAGGCAAGTCTTCGACGGCGTTGAAATTCTGCGGCGCGCACTGCGCAATACATCCAACCAAGAGGGTGTGCATTCTACAACCACAGACATGGCACCCGCCGATAGTATTGAGTCCCCAGCTTTGCAATCTGCTGCGAGCACAACTGATGCACCCGATGGGACACCCATACATCCCTATTCCAACATTCCTGAGGCGCATTTTGCGCCCGCAGCAGCAGATAAACCAGACATACCAGCTAACTCTTCCAAAGGCAAAGAGCCATCATACCGCACTGTCATTCCCATCCAGAACCCGCAGATTGTCGACGACGTATATGCGCACGCCATGAAGGCGCCCTCTGTTACGGTTTCACATGAAGAGCTTCTATCCCTTTCGCCCGATCTCAGGCAGCGCCATAGAGAACAAGTTACCCCAAAGCACATTGCAGCTACCAGTGCAGAAGTGGTAGCTACAAACCTTGTGAGCATTATGCCATTTGCACACTGTGAAGCGTGCGCGCCTTTTGCAGGAGATAAAATGCTTAATGTGACACCACCAGTTAGCGTGGCAATTGCAGGGCCGCTTCCTATTGTTTTGCAGGATCCATTTGAACAGTACCTTACCCATCTCCAGCCAGGTGAAATTGAAAACCCTGATGTTTTGAAGGTCGCTAAAGAGTCGCATACGCTTCACTCCATTGATTTATTGATCGACAACCAAGAGTACTTTGAAGCTATCTTAGATCCGGGTTCACAAATTATTGCAATGTCAGAAGCGGTCTGCCATCGTCTTGGGCTTCAGTACGACCCGCGCATTCGTTTATACATGCAATCAGCCAATGGAGAGGTAGATGAGTCGCTTGGGCTTGCGCGCAACGTTTCTGCGCACATTGGGGATATCATTGTCTATGTGCAAGTTCACGTTATCCATTCACCTGCTTACGATATTCTGTTAGGGCGCCCCTTCGACGTGTTAATGCGCTCCATCGTGCGCAACTTTGCAGACGAAGCGCAAACAATTACAATCTGTGATCCGAACACCAGCGCCATCTCCACCATTCCAACAAAGCCTAGGGGGAAGCCACGCCACTTCTTACCAGCTCCAGCAACACCACACTTTGCTATTCAGCATAACCCGCAAAGAAATTTTTGCAAGGCTTTGAGGAATTGATCTCAGACCAAGGAGAAGCCGCCACTATCATAACATTTGACTCTGATACCCAATCTTGTGACATTTCCGTGTTTGCGCTTATTCCATTTTCCGCTTCCGTTCCTTCCACCTCTATTATCTCTCAACTCTACCTATCCCAGTGTACCAACAGTCATGCGCAGGCACTCTTAAATTCGATCGACCCTGTGGTGCTTATTCCTGCCGCGTTTCCAAAAAGCGCACATGCATGCGCAACTTTTATCGATTTAGCGGTGCACGCACTGCAAAAGGGCGTAGTGACCAAGAAGAAGTATAAACTGGTTGCTAGAAAAGTCAAGCCAGTTATTGCACCCATCCCAAACGAATTCCGCATTGAGCGCAACATTATAGGCGATCCGCTAGCAGCGCTTCCTGTGCTTTTACCAAATCCGCCACCATTTACCCTGACTGGGCGCTATACTGAAGAGCGCATGCAAGCGCTCCAGGAGCGCCACACTGATTTCCTATTACCAGAGGAGATGAAGGTTTTACACCACTTGATGTCTTTGCAGAATGAAGCCTTTGCATGGAGCGATGAGGAGCGTGGTAGCTTCAAGACCGCATTCTTTCCCCCAGTAGAAATCCCAGTTATTCCGCACACTCCTTGGATAGAGTGCAACATCCCCATTCCACCAGGCATATACGATGAAGTTTGCGCCATTATCCGGAAGAAGATAGACTCAGGTGTTTATGAGCGCTCAAATTCGGCATATAGATCGTGCTGGTTCTGCACACTCAAGAAAGATGGAAAAGCACTGCGCATCGTACATAGCCTTGAACCGCTTAATCGCATTACCATTAAACACTCCGGCGTCACCCCTACACCTGAGCACCTTGCAGAGCAATTTGCGGGGCGCGCATGCGGCGCCGTCCTTGATCTATATGTGGGATACGATGAGCACTTAATCAAAGAATCGTCGCGCGACCTTACAACATTCCAGACACCATATGGCGCAATGCGCCTCGTTACATTGCCAATGGGTTGGACAAACTCAGTACCAATCTTCCACGATGATGTGTGCTATATTCTGCAGCCAGAGATACCAGATTACACTGTTCCCTATATTGACGATGTTCCAGTCAAGGGGCCTTCGAAGCGCTACATTTTACCGGATGGCTCGTGCGAAGTGCTCACTGCGAACCCTGGTGTAAGGCGCTTTGTGTGGGAGCACTTTCAGAACGTGAACCGCATTGCGCAGCACATGAAATATAGCGGTGGCACTTTCTCTGGGATGAAATCCACCTTGTGCACTGAAAACTTTGTCATTCTTGGCCATTGTTGCACCCCAGAAGGTAGGAAACCCGAACGCTGCAAGGTAGATGTTATCTGCAATTGGGGCGCATGCCACACGCTGTCAGAAGTGCGCGCATTCTTGGGAACAGTCGGTTTAATGCGCATTTATATCTGCAATTATGCGCACCGCGTTAACGCGCTCACAAGGCTTACGCGCAAGGACGCTCCATTTGAATGGGGTCCAGAGCAGATAGCGGCGCAAAATGACATCAAGCAAGCAGTGCTAGAGTGTCCTGCACTACAACCGATCGATTATTCCTCAGAACTCCCTGTTATCCTTGCAGTCGACTCTTCCCAGATAGCGGTCGGCTTTTACCTTTGCCAGCAAAAGAGCGCAGATGCAAAAACACGCATTTACAACTGGTTCGGCTCGATTACGCTCAACGACAGAGAAGCGTGCTTTTCACAACCGAAGCTAGAGATCTATGGGCTTTACCGCGCGCTGCGCAATTTGCGCCTTTATATTATAGGTGTGCGCAACTTAATTGTGGAGACTGACGCGCGCTATATCAAGGGCATGCTACAAAACCCCAATATCCAACCATCCGCTAGCATTAACCAGTGGATTGTTTCAATCCTTACATTCCACTTTACACTCGTGCATGTTAGGGGAACGGTGCATGGTCCAGATGGGCTTTCGCGTCGGCCGAAGCAGCCAGAGGACTTAGAGGGAGAAGAGGATGAAGAGTTTGAGGACTGGATTGATGCGCTACATGGATTTATGCATGCGATACGTCCCATTTCACAGTCTTTGGATGCGCAAGCACTTGCACTGACACAGCCAGAGCCAAACAAAAATGCGCAAAATGCGCGCAATAATGCGCTTATTTACGACGATGACTATAGCCAAGTTCCAAGGAGTGCAACAGCAGATGCAGAGGATGAGAAGTTAGATTTGGTGTGGATTTGGATGGATACCCTAACGCGCCCTAGCGACTTCACAGATTCCGAGTACAGCGCGCTCGTGCACTACGCGAGCGTGTTTTTCAAAGACAAGACGCGCCTATGGAAGCGCAATGCACATGGTGCTCACCAGCTTGTTATTTGGCAGTCTAGACACTTACCGATATTGCGCGCCATCCATGACAACATTGGACGCAAGCGCTTTTACGCGACATGCTCTGCATTGCTCGAGCGCTTTTGGTGGCCGCATGTTATGGACGACATCATTTGGTTCGTGTGCACTTGTCATATTTTCCAGATCCAGCAAACACAGAAGGTTCTAATACCGCCAGTCGTCGCAATGCCTGCGCCCCTGTTCAGTAAAGTTTATATTGATACGATGCACTTACCAGTATCAGCAGGGTGGCGCTATATTGTCCAAGGGCATTGCTCACTTGCGACTTGGCCGGAATTCCGTGGGCTCCCTAAAGAAAATGCGAGCGCACTTGGCGATTGGATGTTCCAAGACCTCATCTGCAGATGGGGTGCATTGTGCGAGATAGTCACTGATAATGGCAAGCCATTCATCAAAGCGCTAGCCTATCTCAGTAAGCGCTACCATATCAATCACATCCGCATATCTGGCTATAATTCGCGTGCTAATGGAATTGTTGAGCGCGCACATTTTGACGTGCGTCAAGCACTTATCAAAGCAGCAGATGGAGTAGAATCAAAGTGGTTCAGTGCTCTGTACTCAGTCTTTTGGGCGGAGCGCATCACAGTTTGGAAGCGCCTCGGTGTTTCACCATACTTCATTGTTACAGGCGCGCAGCCTCTAATCCCTCTCGATATCATTGAAGCGACATACCTTAACCCACCCCCAGATTCTATACTCTCCACGACAGACTTAATCGCGCAGCGCGCGTGCGCATTACAAAAGCGTCCAGCAGACTTAGCGCGCATCCATTCCCGCATCTATGCAGAGAGGTGCAAGGCGGCACTCCGTTTCGAGAAACCACACTCAAAAACCATCTGCAGTTTTGACTTCCAGCGTGGCGACTTAGTCCTTATGCGCAATACGGCAATCGAAAAGAGCCTTAACCGCAAAATGTGCGCGCGTTATCTCGGTCCTCTAGTTATAGTGTCATGCAATCAGGGCGGCGCATACATAGTCTGCGAGCTCAACGGGATGGTATTTGACAGGCCAGTAGCCGCGTTCCGCCTACTGCCATACCACGCGTGCAAGTCCATTGCGCTTCCTAACATAGCGCTCAATATCACCACAATGCGGTTAAGAGAGATGGAAGAGTCCATAGTAGTGGACACGGAAGACGAAAAAGCAGTTGACGAAGAAGAAGCGCAAGGAGATAGCGCTGAGGAAGAAGAAAGCACCAATGAGGCACGCAACTAGCGCTCCGTGCGCACCGCTATGGATACTTCACCATTTTATACGTACGCTTTGCTTTCTTTCATTTTTTTTACGTTACCTTTTCCTATTCACGAAGTCGCATCTGGACGCGTTCCGTGATTGCGCAACCCATGGGTTTTACTGGCCGTGATGATCTACTGAGCCTTTCCCATTTTTTTTAGACTTTGTGATATCGCGTGCGCTTCATTTTTATCTCTTACTTTTTTTATTGATGGACATGGTCAATATCTCAGTTGGGAGGAGGAAAGTGATGGTTGGACAATTTTTCCGCACCCCTTTGCATTTGCGCATCTTTGCGTGGTGCGCGTTTTTTGTGCGCTTGACACTTCTTGCTCGAACATTGCTTATATTATCTCTTTTCTCTCGCACATATTATTTGGGCTTACAAATTTCATTTTATGGCACCATGGAAGTGCGCGCGCAGGTTGGCGCAAAGTGCACACATTCGCGCGCGTGTGCACACTTCACTGCTTCGGAGCGCACCATGCGTATCACAGGAGCAACAAAGAGATTGATTAACATACTATCTAAAACTTATACCATTGTGCAGCTATTCAATGGACTCCAGGAACTCCAGGCGCTCCATGGCTGCACCCAGTTTCGCCTTTGCGTCCGCCTCCGCTTGCTCCGCACTGTGCAACCGGCTCTTAGCGACCTCTAACTCGATGAGCGACCTTTGGACATCTTCTTGAAGGCGATCATGCGTGGCGCCCAAGACTGCAACCACCGAGCGGCATTGCGCTAAGTCGAGTGCCTCAACATCTTGACCTTGATAAACCGCGTCCCCCGAGGTGTTTCCCAATCTGGTTTGGCACGAGGATTGCGTGTGCACACTTGCCTGGCGAACGGTAAGGCGGCGCGGCCTTGGGCGCACTTGCGATGGTGGAGGGGGCGCGTTTTCGACTTTGCAGCGCTTGGATGTGCGCTCTTTCGAGGGGCTGATGAGCCCCACATCGCTCTCATTGCCCTTGTCAATTTGCGATGCGCCTTTGGAAAGTTTAGCGCAGCATGGAAGTAGGATGAGAAAAAGACAGACCAGAGCGCCCAGTAGCCGCTTTCCTGCCTCTAGGAGTTGCGCGCAGCTGTGCGAGGGTGCGCTTCATCCATTCGCACTTTCTCTTACCCTTTGCGCATGGGGCGCACCATTTTCCATTGACAGAGGCGCACCTAGCTGGTTGGCCGATGCGGCAGCAGTTATCACACTAGCGTAGAGAAAGGGAATGGTTTAGTGAGTTTGAAGCATATCCAAAGAAACTTACTGGTCCGCTATTAGCATTAGAGGTGGCGCCAACCCCACTCAGTGGCGGCACTTCGACATACGCGCGTTGCTGCATTGCGCGCACCGGGCGCGCACTTGCGCCTTCGTCCGCACTGGCGCTCTCATCGCTATGCTCATTCTCCCCCTCGCTCGTCACCCCACTCTCCCAAGACTCCCCAGTTCCTTCACCTACAATCTCAGCATCGGTAGCGGCAGAAAGCGCGCACAAAGAGCACACCAGTGCGACGCACGCCTTTTCGTCCTCCTGCGCCTCGGCGGTATCTATATCGCTCGCCTCGTCAATGGCTCTGAACTCACCTTCCAGCCGCTCCAAGTTAACCTCTGGTGCCTGCAATTCAGCGGTCAAGAGTGTGCGGCGTGCCTTGCGTGCTTTGGTGTGCTCCGCGCGCGCTTCCAGCCGCTCCGCCAGCTCGTGCGCCCTACGCTCAAATTCCTCAGACCTCTCTTTCTCCTCAATCATCTTATGCATATCGGGCATCAGCTCTTCACCCCAAGCAAGCCACTCCTCCACCATGATTCCGCTGAATGCGCTACGCGCCTTTGTGAGGAGCGCGTCGAGTTCTGCGTCATCTTGGACAGAGTCCGCACGGCTTTTATACATGTTCTACATGACCTGACCCTTAGCAACCTGCGCCAGTTATAGAAACACAAAAAGTGCACCAGTTTACTACAAAACCCTTCACCCCAAGCTTGCATCGTCGTCTGCTCACTCCCAGCAGCAGGGAGGGTCTCATTGAGGGCCAGGATCGTTTGTCTGAGGGCTAAGGTAAATGCTGAAGCCATCGGATCGGGTAGAGATGGGTTGTGGAAAGAGTTATAGAGGATAGATGGTGGTCAGAGATGGATAAGGAGAGGATGGCCGCTTATGTGAGCGAAGAAAATTTTGCGCTGACCAATCGCATGCTGCCTGAGGACAGTCAGTACTTCAGTTGGGAGGAGATGATACGGCTCCCTATCGCCCTGCGCGCATACTACGGCATTTTTTGTGATTGTGTGCACCTCCTAGATGGCTTCCGCACACTTTGTGTAGCGCGCTTTTGCGCGCCTTCATGCGCTTTCGTGCGCCTTTGCACACCTCCGTGTGCTTTTGTGTGCCTTTGACCGTTTAGGTGCACCTTTGTGCACCTTTTGCATTTCTACTGCGCTTTTGTTTCCCCATAGCCGCCAATCATTGTGCACCCTAAATGCACCTCATTGCGCTTCAAGCCGCCTCCATGCGCCCCCCCCCCACGCTCCTTATCTGCCTTCTACATTTATTGCGCGCTCGATGTGCCTTTGCGCACTCCTTTTACACTTTACCTGCAACTCACATTCCCTGCTGTGCACTCTTTGCACAATCTCTATCACACACAACAATCCACTGCACCGGTGCACTGCGCATCGCAGCTCCCATCTTACTGGCACATTTACTTGAGGCACACCACGATTCCGGCACGAGCAAACTGCGCATTCTTACATAACTGGGCCGCTTTGCGCCTATTTGGCATTGGACTGTGCGCACTTGGGCACTTTCACGTAGCCCAGGCGCTTTGGCAGTATTTGGTCTCGCACAGCATCCCCTTATAGTTCTTCCACATTTCCAATCGGCATCGCCTTATCTGGTAACCGGCACAGGTCGATCACGCCATTATTACTAAGGCGCAGCATGCGACATATAACACCAAAGCAGATTAATTGGGAAGAGTGCACGAGACTTAGCGCGCACCAATAATAGCGCATCACACCGGAACAGTTGGATATTGAGCTATAGGTGCACAAATCTTATTGGCTGAGGCAGCGGCATAGTGCGGTCAGGTTTAGATGGGCGAATGGACGCGCTTGTGGGTAGCGCATGGCGCTTCCTATTTTTATACTTTATTTCACCATTTTATCACATAAGCCATTTGTACATAGTAGCGGACAGATAGAGAATCCACAGGATCTTTCCCCCCCCCCTCATAGTTCATAGCTCAGTCAGCGTCGCACATAGTCTGTGCACCAGCGTCCAGTCCATGCGCCTTCGTAGTGCGCCCTTCATATAGCCGTGTTTGCATTATCGTTTGCGTCCCCTCATCGTATCGTTGCGTTGCGTCCTTCATCCTTGTCTGTGCACTATCGTAGTGCGCCCTTCATATAGCTGCGTTTGCACACCATTTGTGCACCCTTTTGCATAGCCGCATTTTGCGCACTGCCTGCGCCGTTTTCTGCTCCTTGCGCTTTCACTCTGTTTGCACCCCCAAACTGTGCACCACCTTCACAGTACATTCCAGTGTCGTCTTTGTCCTGTTACACCTCCCGCCTTCATCATCCTCATCGTTGCGCACTTTTGCGCTCTTGTTGCGCATTTTTCCGCACTGCACATTTTTGCCTCTTTGCATTGCGCACTTTTCCACCACTGCGCATATCTCCCCTTTCGTGTACACTACTAGTGCGCACACTGAAAATTGCTGTACCAGCCTCTCTATAGTCTCCGCGCCCTGAAGGACGATCTGAGGCCATCTAAGCGAACTCCCCCCTCACCCCGAGCACGCCTGCAGTTGTAGGTTAAGTGTTCACCCCTTCTGTTGAGACTCTGCACTGAGTACCAACTGAACTCATCATCGGTCTATACCAAATATCAGCAGGCTCGAGACACCCTCAATCAAATGAATCTCCCACGCAGCGCGAAAAATCTGCGACCGCTGGAAGAGCACCTAACAGTGCGAGAAGGTAAGAGGAGGAGGATTGAACCAGAACCAAGGATCGTAGAGGTAGAAGACGATAGCATCTCCCTTGGATCGGAACCTGCCGTTTCTGATGAAGAAGTATGGAAAGCCGTTGACGAAATGCTTGTCAATGAACCGCTTGAAACAGGTACATATGATGAAAGGTCAGTCCTTTTCCTTGCCACAAGCACAAGAATTAACATTCCACTGATCACAGCGAACTTTTCATGTGAAATTTTACCGCTACTAAATGTATCATGGAACAATTTACATCTTAATATATGTGTTACGTGTGCAAATGGAGATTGTAAGAAAGGTGCCGACTGGATCATGGATTCAGGCGCATCAAAACACTTCACTGGTGAAATTAAAGATTTTGCTTCTTACGAGCCTTTACCGAGAAAGGACTCTACCCTGGTTCAAACAGCCATGGGTACTACTCATATAGTAGGGAAAGGAGCAGTCTTCATTAGACATCAGGTAGTATGTCATGGGAAGTCAGAGACGCGTGAAATGTGATTATACCCCGTCTACTACATACCCAACTGTAATGCTCGATTACTGTCAATGGGCGTCTTCTTACAAGACGGAAGTGATGTGCGTGGTTCCTCCGCACACATTTCATTTTTCAAGCAAGGAAACCCAATTATGGATTGCGTCCCTCTTATGAAATGTGACACTATTTATTGGGCTCAGACTCATATATTGAGCACCAAGGGAATCAATGTCGTGACAATGTATGTTGCAGACTACTCGACTTGGCATAAGCGACTTGGACACCCATCCAAAGAGGCGCTAGGAAAGATGCCTAATAGCACCATAAAATTCCCAAGGAATTTAATTATTCCTAAAGACAAAATTATATGTCCAGGGTGCACTAAAGGGAAAATGACCTCAAAATCTTTTCCCGAATCAGATTCACATGCAGAAAGACCCTTTGAATTAATACATTCCAATCTGAAGGAACTCTTAGTACTATCGTACCATAAACATAAATACTTTATTGTATTTCTTGATGACAAAACATCACATATCTGGGTCCAATGCCTTAAAAAGAAATCTGATGCTGCTGCAGCCATCAGACAATTTCGGGCAGTGGCTTTGACACAGTATGGTGCTACAATCAAGTGCTGGCATGTTGATCCAGGGGGAGAGTTCAAAGATCGTGAGCTACAAAATGTGCTCAAGGACTTTGGCATCAAAATAGAGATGTCTGCACCCCACGTTCACCAACAGAATGGGCATGCAGAGCATGCCATAAGGACAATAATGGAAAAGTCGCAAACCCTGCGATTTACTGCATGTCTACCACAATCATGGTGGGAATTTTGCATTGAACATGCAACACACCTATACAACCGAACCCCGATAAGGTGCCTGAAATGGCTGACACCGGTTGAGGACCTAACAAAGGTCTGCCCAGATCTAAACGATCTGAAGGTTTTTGGTTGTGGTGCTTACATCTACCTACCCAAGGAGAAGCGTCCAAACACATTGGCTCCTCGATCGGAGTTGATGACGTACCTTGGATTAGAAGATGGCATTAAAGCATACCGTTTCATGCGACCTAGTGGCGCAATATTCATTGGTGCTACAGCACTATTTGATGAGCGACCTAGTGGCGCAATATTCATTGGTGCTACAGCACTATTTGATGAAACATTGTTCTCATGCTGTCCCGGAGCTAAAACTCCTGCCAATACAGACCTTGGTGATTTTCCACCTCCAGAACCAGAAGATGATGACCACTCATCTGGAATGGATGGCGATGATTCTATACCGCCACAAGATCCGCCCCTTCCTCCATCATCAGAAAATGATGATGATGATGTACCAAGTGAGCAAAAGGCACATGACGATGTGACAAATGCTCCTCCTCCGCTGCCTCCAGTAACCACTGAGGACTTTTGTCCAAGACGTGATGATCAACAGGAATGGCAGCAATTGCCCCATCGATCAGGCAGGCAGAGGAACATCCCAAACCGTCCTGGCAATACCTATGGAGAGAAGCGACTCCCCTCTGACATAGAGAGAGACATTGCACGTGATCGATATTGGAAGAGATCTGTGGGTCAAGATTCAGATCATAACTGAACACGACCACAAACTCAACAGAAAGAACCGGTTGCTGGACCAAGTTCGGCACCCCACGAGAGTGTGCCCGATTCCAATGATCAAGAACATGATCACCCAATGGGGGAACCAGACGAAGCAGGTTATATGTATTAAAAAGATAACCAAGGAAGGAGGAGATAAGCTTATTCGCTGGCTATTGTCAAAAGCAGTCAAACCATTGAGCAAAATAAGCCAAGTTCCAAACCAATTTTGCGATATTGCACCTACCACGGCAGCAGCAACGTGAGTGGAAACAAGCTTGTCATGAAGAATTAGAGGCTCTTTGTAAGCGACAAGTCTATGACATTGTCAATCTTCCACATGATCGAAAAATGATCAAAAATAGATGGGTTTTCTCCATAAAATCGGATGGAAGAAAACGAGCCAGACTCGTGGCCAAAGGCTTTTCACAAGTCGAAGGCGTTGACTTTGATGAGATTTTCTCACTGGTAGTCCGCTACGAGACCGTACGCCTCATGTTTGCACTTGCATCTCTAGAGGGCATGTATATGACCAGCCTAGATGTAAAAACTGCATTTTTATATGGCAAACTAGATGAGGAGATCTATATGGATCAACCCGAGGGTTTCAGACTCGAGGGAAAAGAGCACAAAGTATTGCGCTTACGCCGAGCATTGTATGGCCTTAAACAAGCCTCACTTGCATGGTGGAAAGAGCTAGAGGCATTTATGCACACCATTGGGTTTGTGTGCGCCAGCTCCGATGCCAGCATTTTCATACACAAGGATCCTAAGACAGGCAGCATTGTTATTGCACTCGTCTATGTTGATGATGGCTTGTTCATGGGGAAGAACAAGAAACTTGTGGATGAAAAGAAAAATGCTTGTCTAAAGCATTGGGAGTGCCGTAGTACTGAAAAAGTCACAGAATTCTTAGGCATGCGCATCACCCAGACTGCAAGCAAAGTCAAACTCGATCAAACTGAATATCTCGCCAAAGTGCTTGAGAGATTCTAGATGACAAATGCCAAAGCGACCCCCACTCCACTCCCGACTGGTTACAGACCATCGGAAAACACAGCAATGCCCAATGCGATGCTTAGATCAAAATATCAGTCTGTGATCAGATCTTTATTGTATCTGATGCTCGGAACGCGACCTGATATCGCTTATGTGGTAATCAAGATGTTGCAATTCTCGGCTAATCCTAGCCAAGAACATTTAGACAAAGCAATGTACATCATGCGCTATCTGGTGGGAACCCAGAAATATAACATTGTCTACGATGGTGAGAAGTCCAAGGGGCTACAGGCCTTCACAGATTCTGATTGGGCAGCTGACACTGTCAAATGCCGATCTACAACGAGTTACTTTGCTACTCTAGCGAGTGGCATTGTGTGCTGGCAGTCCCGTTTACAAAAAACTGTAGCACTGTCATCCACAGAAGCCGAATATATGGCTCTCTCCGACACTTGTCGACAGATAGTGTGGATAGAGTCCTTATTCCAGAAACTTGGATATGTACTGAAGCACATACCAATCTGCACTGATAATCAGGGATCCATCTTTATCGGATCAAATCCAGTTCAGGAAAGAAGGACCAAACATATAGACATTCACTACCACTATACCCGTGAATGCATAGAAAATGACAAAGTCACAGTCGTTTTCATTCCTGGAAATGATAATCCAGATGACATGTTCACAAAGAACCTTGGCGCTGTCTTATTCAGGAAATTTAGAGACTCTCTCAAAATTACTTTCGAGATTCAAACTTAGCTGCTTAGAGCGCTGTACAATTTGAGGGGGGGTGTTGAAATTAAATCCTGATACATGCTGCATACATGAGGCCATGCATGCAGCACACACATGTTACTGTGCTTACTGCGCATACATGTGGTAAACACATTCCTGAGTCATGTGACATCCTTACTATTATGTATATAAGGAGAACCTGTACTATAGTAGATATACAGTGTTCTTACCTCTGCTAAACCCTAGCTCTAAGACTAACTAAACCCCAGGTAGGTTATAAGGAACGTGTCGTCTCTTCCTCTGTGCAGCGTATGTAGTCTGCTCCAACAATACAATGCTCATGAGCATTGAAAAAAAATTCGCATTTTTTTGCAGTCCTGTGCAACACAAGACTGTGATGTGACATGATGCTTCAATGCATCACGCTGCTGCTTCAGATCAGTATGACCTGAAAAGGGGTTGTTTGGTGGCCACGAGGCATCAGCATGCTTCAAAAAGTCTCTGGGATGGGGCCAAAGGGGGTAATCAGGGTTGATGTTGATGGATTGATAATGAACATGTGAACATTCACCACAATGCATGTTGATTGGAGTATGTATATAAACTTTTTATGTCAAAAGAAGTATAGTGAGTTGGGGGTAGCTTAAGTTAGATCACACAACACAATGACATGAATAACATATGGATTATGTGGGGTGAGTGAGGTGTAAACTAAGGTACAAATTAAATAAGAGCTGGTTTTTATAGAAACCAGCTGCCTTGAAATATAATAGATACAAACTTGATCCCCCTGGGGTCAGTGGGGATCACTACACAGGAGTTCTCCTTGTACCGATAGCCCTTTCAGTGCACCATGTATTTGAGTTTACCTTGATGCAAAGGGCTGTCTAAGATGGACTCGAGTTCATACTGAGGTTCACCTTCAATAACTGTAGGCAGTGGGGGAGGTCATGTCATGCATCCAGGGAATGGACCTGTGGGTGCAGGCAGCAATTTTACAACATGGAAGACAGGATGGAGTCTGGACATGGATTGTGGTAGCCGTAGCCAGTAGGCATGCAACCTGACACATCTAGTGATGAGGAAGAGTCCAAGAAAATGGTTCTTGTGGTCCATCCAGATCTCGACCTTATGTTGAGCACCCTCCAGGAAATGTCACCACTCCTTCAATGCCCACATTGTTGCCAGCATCTTGTTGTGGATCTTGTAATTACATTCAACAGCACTGAAACTCTTCAAGTAGAAAGTGATGGGGTGCCATTTCTGGTCCTTGGGAGACTGTTGGGATAGCACTGTGCCCATTTCAAAGTCCGAACTGTCAGCTTCTACATGGAAGGGGCATGAGTCATCAGCAAAGGTGAGGATTGGAGTAGAAGTAACCATCTCTTTGAGCTTCTCAAACACTTCCTGCTGCACATTTTCCCATCTCCATCCCTCCTTGCCAGTGAGGTCGAATAGCAGATGGGCATGGTGGGAAGAATCTTCAATGAAGCACCAATAGAAATTGATGAAGCCCAGAAAAGACTGCACCTCTTTCTTGTTTGTGGGCATGGGCCAGGTTGTAACACCAGCAACCTTGACTGGGTCCATCTCCACCTGCCCATCTGAGATGATCAGGCCTAAGTACTCAATTCATGTCTTCTTAAACTTGCACTTGTCATGATGAAGGTAGAGCTTGTGCTGCTGAAGTCATTCCAGTACCAGGTGTGTGATTCGGCGATGTTCATTGAGGTCTCGAGTAAAGATGAGGAGGATGTTGTTGAGATAGACACAGACTACGCTGATGTGTTCAGTTGGTACTCAGTGCAGAGTCTCAACAGAAGGAGCGAACACTAAACCTACAGCTGCAGGCGTGCTCGGGGTGAGGGGGTTCACTTAGAGGGCCTTGGATCGTCCTTCAGGGCACAGAGACTATGAAGAGGCTGGTATGATGGTTTTTGATGTGCGCACTAGTTGTGTATACAAAAAGGAAGATATGTGCAATGGCAAAAAAGTGCACAATGCAAAGGGGCAAAAATGTGCAGTGGAGAAAAATATGCAATGATGAGGAGAATACAAGCAGAAGATGTAATGGGACAAGAACAGCACTGGAATGTGCTGCAAGGGCTAGGGATGCAAATGGGATGCGAGTGCAACTGGTGGGAAATGTGCAAACAGTGGGCAAAATGCAGCTATACAATGAGGGAAACAAATGGTGTGCAAATACAGCTATACAAAGGGTGCACTGCAAGAGTGCACAAATGAAGATGAAGAATGCAATGAAGGGACAAAATGCAGCAATATGATGAGGGGATGCAAATGATATGTGAATGTGGCTATATGAAGGGTGCACCGCAAAGGCGCATGGACTGGACACTGGTGCACAGACTATATGTGACACTGAATGAGCTATGGACTATGAGGGGGGGAAAGATTCTGTGGATTCTCTATCTGTCTGCTTACTATGTACAAATGGTTTATGTGATAAAAAATAGTAAAATAAAGTATAAAAATAGGAAGTGCCATGCGCTACCCACAAGCACATCCATTGGCCCATCTAAACCTGACTGCACTATGCTGCTGCCTTAGCCAATAAGATTTGCACACACTATAGCCCCATACCAAACTGTTCTGGTGTAATGCTCTATTTTTGGTGCACATTGGGTCATGTGTGCTCTTTCCAATTAATCCACTTTGGTGTTACATGTTGCATGCTGCACCTTAGTAATAGTGACATGATCAACCTGTGCCAGTTACCAGATAAGTCAATGCCAGTTGGAAATGCAGAAGAACTATAAGGAGATGCTGTGCAAGGCCAAATAGCACCAAGGCACCTGGATTATGTGAAAGCACCCAAGTGCATACAGTCCAATGCCAAATAGGTGCAAAGCACCCAGATTATGTGAGAATGCACAGTTTGATTGTGCTGCAATCATGGTGTGCCTCGAATAAGCACCCCAGTAAGCTGGAAGCCCTGATGTGCAGTGCAATTGGTGTGGCAGTGGATTGTTGTGTGTGTGATAAGTGGATCATGCAATGAGTGTGCAGCAAAGAATGTGAGTTGCAGTTAAAGTGTAAAAGGAGTGCGTAAAGGTGCATCGAGTGTGCAATAACTGTGAAATGCAGATAAGGAGTGTGGGAGGCACACAAAGGCAGTTTGAAGCATAACAAGGCATATTTAGAGTGCACGACAGAAGGCAGCTATGTAAAGGGGATCCAAAGGTGCAGTAGAAATGTAAAAGGCACACAAAAGTGCATGGGAGTGCAATGGAGCACATGGGAGTGCACTGGAGCACATTGGAGCACACGGGAGCACACGAAAACACAAGGGAGCACACGGGAGCACATGGGAGCACATGGGAGCACACGGGAGCACACAGGAGCACACAGGAGTACATGGGAGCACATGGGAGCACATGGGAGCACACTTGAGTAGACAAAAGTGCACAGAAGTGCACTTGGGTGCACGAAAGTGGACAAAGGTGCATGGAAGCACACGGGTGCACATTTGGGTGCACAAAAGCACACAAAGGCATACAGAAGTGCATGGAAGCACACAGGAGCACATGAAAGTGCATGAAGGCATGCAAAAGTGCACTGTGCAAAGTGAGTAGAAGGTGTCCAAGCAGTGTGCACAATTGTAAAAAAATGCCATAGTACGAGTGCAGGGTGATAGGGAGCTATATCAACACCTTCCAGTATGAGGTTGTGGAAGATATTATGGTCTAAAAGGTGGCAGGACTATTAGTGAGACCAAAGAACATGACAAGCAGTTCAAAAAGACCACAGTTTGTACAAAAAGCTCCCTTCCACTCATCCCATTTCTTTATCCAGACATTGTTGTAACCCCAACAGATGTCAAGCTTGGTGAAGTAGTGTGCTCCGCATAGTTGATTAACAAGTTTGGATATGAGGGGTAGCAGATAACAGTTTTTGACTGTGATGTCATTGAGGCATTGATAGTCTTGAACTGGTTGAAGGGACCCATCCTTTTTCTTGACAAAGAAGAAAAGTGAGGCCATGGGCAATTTAGAAGGGTAGATACGACCAGAAGCCAAGTGTTCATTGATGAACTTGTTGAGTTGTCGCTGTTCTTCAGGGGAGATAGGATAGACCTTGCAAGAAGAGGGTGTGGCACCCAGTGTGAGCTCAATTGCATGATTCCATAGCTTATGATTAGGAAGTGAGTCGAAGGATTCTTTGGAGAAAACAATCTCAAAGTCATGCAGGTGAGGAAGCACAGAGTCAGCGAAAGATTTGGGTGCACTGTTCTTATGGAAGGACTCCGCGAGGCACTGTGATATGTTCAAGGTAGCACACACCTCATGCAAAAAGTTAATGGCAGTGTAGAAAATTCAGTCACTTTCCTCGATCTCCTCCACCTCCTCTTCATCATTGTCTGAGTCAGGTGCAAGATCTGGGATGTCTTCTAGGTCCACATTGGCCACAGGCATTGAACCAGCACAATACTTTTGAGTGCGCTATAAGAGGACCTTTCACCCTCGATGTTCCTGTCTGCCTTCAGTGAAGCAAGTATGACAGTGAGAGGGACAACAACTCATCATGACTTTACCTGTCACCCAATCAACCTCAGGATTATGGTCACAAAGCCATGGGTAGCCCAAAACTGCCTCCTGCTTTCCCAGCTGGGTCACTGTGAAGAGAGCCCATTCACTATGATCCTTGTACCAGAGGTCTAGGTCAACAACCTCTCAAATCACCCCAGCTTCATTTGGGGAGCCATCCACATTGTAGACAGGTATGGGTCGAGATAGGGAGTGGCTGTTAAGTTGTTTTTGTTGAACTAGGTGCAAGTCAATGAAAAGGCCCATGGCACCCGAGTCCAAAAGAGCAGAGACACTGAGTACTTGCCCCATATCCATGGTCTGCAGCTCGATCTTCAATTCTACAGATCATTTAGAGGGGGTGGATGCCACAATGTACTTGCATGGTAGCTTACGCTCTCAAGACTTTAGTCTGGGTAGGGGGAGGGAAGGGGAGGAAGGGGTAAATACATCTTTAGCCACTTCAGAGGGATCTAGAGAAGAAACAGTCATAGAATAAGATTCATCCTCTAGTGAATCAACAGACAGAACTTCAAAGTAGTTATGAACAGGCAATAAGAGCATACTGTTCACTCATTGTGGGCAGAAAAATCCTGTTCCTCCACCTCTTCCTCTTTAACTCCCTCTCTCTCCAGGCCTTCAACATCCACCAGTGCCAACAGGTCCTGGAGGTGTTCATCTCATTTCTCAGGTGTGAGTTTATGGATGTCTTGGCAGTAGGGGCAATTACGAGCCATGTGTCTGGTTTCCCCACAATGGTAGCAGAGGTTTAGTCTGTAAGCTCAACTATGGGCTGCCTCGACATTCATCAGAGCAGGGGTATTGGGGCTCAATGCAGTAGATTGGCTCATAGAGATGGGATTAGGGCGAGGAGGTACTTGATTAAAGGTGTGGGGTGCATGGATGGTGGTAGGAGTGTGGAAGGCCACAGTAAATGCTGCATTTGTGAGTCAGTTCTCATTGCAGAGTGAAGCAGCCTCAGACCAAGCATTTATATCATCGTCTTGGATGTCCCTCCAACATCTGTGCAATCTGATCTTGAATTTTCTTGTTAAATCCTCAGTGAAACTTCACCACCACAGGCAACCCACTCCCACACCTCGCCATGTCCACCAAGTCTCAAAATTCATCAATGTAGTCATTCACAGATTGATGTGCTTGGTCATAGGAAGTAGATTCAAGGTGCATTACAGCTTGTTGGTGCTCATTGAGGGGGCAGGAGTGACATATAAACTCATCACAAAAGTCCCCTCAAGTGGAAAAGGGAAGGGAGTCATGCTCCTTGGTCTGGCATAATATATGGTCGACACAGAGATAGGTATGCTCAGATTTCATGTATGTGAAGGCCCAATAAATTTAGTGGCATCATCCACAAATTGGTTTGGGCATAGACTGATGTACAACTCACAGGAATTGAGGAAGGCATGTCCCTGGGAACATGCGAGTATGTTACACTAAGCCACCTATTCCAGTTGGATTCCAGTCAGTCCAACAGGAATTTTTGGAGTTTCTGGAATCCAGTGGACTTTTTTTTGTATGTATTCCATATGGACTAATAATCAATTTTATACCCAGAATCCATGGAATCTCACCAGACTCATAATCAACTGGATTAACCAGAATCACCTGGATGCACAGCATGAGAGAGAACCAGACTAACTGGAATGCACATGCATTTTGAATCAAAAGTTTCACATACAACAAGAGTTGAATACTCAACCTTAGGTGTGACCAAAGAATAGCACCCTTAACCACTGAGCCACAGAGTCATTGTTAGTGTACTCATGTCTAAACTATTTATTATCCAACCAAGATGCATGGTAAAAAATCACCAATGAATCCACCTGACCTTCCCACATTACAAGCCTAATAATAGTGAGTGATCTTGTGCCTGCCTCAGTATTATCTTGAAATGGTCAAAACTCAAAACTGCCAGTAAAACCTTCCCCAGCTCACATCTAAACATCACCTAGGTAAGCATACATGACTATGCTCACATAAGCATCATCAGGCATCAATCAGGAACATGCAGGACACTTCCCAGCACCAGCGCCCACCCCAATCAACACCCATCACCATTTCCCACAGTTGATTAATGCATGCCACAGCCTTGGCTTACATCACTCATCATCCCCAATGATAAGCAGGCTATTTCACTCATTTCTGATCCTTTCCCTTCATTTTTTTTGGTAGATAACTCTTATGTATGTATATAGAGTGTCAATAAATAGTTGTTTCTGCTTTTACAGCTATATTTAGCCCATAACAAGCACTCTCCCTGGTGAAGAGAAGGGAGGGGGTCTCTTCTATTTATTTTTGGGGTGTGTAATGCATGTGTATGCTAGATATTCATATCTCTAACTATTACATGTGTGGGGAGGGTGCTGCATAAGATGGGAAGGGGTGAAATGTGGAGAAGTGACAGAATGAGGGGAGGAGGTGCCATCTACTGGGCTTGTACACCTTCTACAGCTAAAGTGAATATATGTAAAGGGTAGATGGATGTATGTAGAGGTGGGGATTGATGTTGGGAGAGCTGGGGGTAAGGTGCTCTCTGTCAGTGCACCTATATTGGGAGGGTGGGGTATTGTTAAATAACTGCATCCCTAGGCCTTTCCCTGATAAAATGCATATTAAAAAAAGGTATAATGGGCCCAATTAATGACCTGATAGAGCCCTTGAAGGCTTTACAGTTGTCAGTATAGACAGAAAAGAGGATATGTACTCAGGAGGAGATAGACTTACCCTGTAAAATCTGTGGGGCCAATGCATTCGCTTTTTTGAATTCCTAGGCCTCATATAAAAGTATAGTAAGGATGAGTAAGACTTATAACTGGAAGGTAAGGCCCTGGCTCACAAGAGCATGAGTTCCCGATCAACAGATGTGAGCTTTGCTCACCATAGATCACACACCTTACCTATCATCCAAATTTTGTTCCAAGTAGTTGTACTAGTACATTACCCTTAATTTATAGCCTAGATGTAATCCATATACTCAATACTTTATCCTGAAATGTAACATCTTCACCAACTCACCTAACCTCCTTGTTACTCCATGCCATCTTATGGGACTCACTAGTGGACTTATATACAGCCATACAAATGTCCTAGGAGTAAATTTAACACCTTTTAACAGTTCATTGTTCTATAAAAGAGTGGTACAGAGTAAATCCATTGAGATATGGTATAATCACTCACCCAAGGCCAACATCCCTTCATCTTCTTAATGTAGCATTAAAAATAGTGCATAATATGGTATTATATCAGTTTTCCTTGAGGTAGATACAGTCCAGATAGTAGGAGAGGCCAATCTATGCACCAGAGAGCAGGTTGAACCAAGTGTTCCCAAAAAGGCAATAACATGGAAATAGCTTAACATCGAGACAATGCACCATTAATTGGAGAGCATGGGCAGATAGAGGAGAGTTTCTTCCATATGTGGCAAAAGAGATGAGAGAAATCGGTCAAGAAATTGAGGGAATATGCCCAAGAGAGTGCTGATGAGTGGTGTGATCAAGAGTATGATTGGACGCACCTCAAAATGCTCACCTGATCAATTACTGCAAAGTACCTTGTTTTGCCTATTACTCCCTTGTTTTTACATGGATTCCCTGGTGGTCAATTTTATTCCCATGCAAACCAATTCCCTCTATCTACCTCTATCCTCTAATCAATGGTGTGTTATTTCACTGCTGACATATTCATATTTCAAGATTGTTACTATTTTTGGAACATTTGATTCAACCTGCTCTCTGGTGCATAGCTGGGCATCTCCTGCTATCTGGATGGTCTATTGCTGTAGGGAACACATATTGCTACATGATTATACTGTTATATCTGCATTACAAAAGTCCTATACTCCTTAGGTGAGTGACTGTACCATATCTGAATGCATCTACTTCTACCACTTTTTTTAGAAGAAGAAACTGTCCAAAAGTATTAAATCTATTCCTAGTACATTAATATACCTGTATAGAAAGCCACTAGTGAGTTCCATGAGATGGAATGGAGTAACAAGAACATCAGTGAGGAGGTGAAGATCCTACCTTGTGAAATGAAATGTTTACTATTTGGGTCACCTGTGGGCTGTAAATTAAGGGTAATGGACTACTCCGACCCCCTATTAGAAGGTTTGGATGATAGGAGAGGTGTTATTCATGGTGAGCAAAGTTCATCTCTGTTGATGGGGAACCCATGCTCTGGTGAGCAAGGACCTTCCCTCCTGCTATCCTCTTTCCTGACCCTTATTCTACTTCACAACTATGTCTAGGAATCATAGAAAGTGAACACTTTGGTGCCACAGACTTTACAGAGAAGTCATACAGTGACTCACAAAACTGAGTCAATGTTTTGCACTTTTTAATTTATTGTTGAATAACTTCCCATAAACAACAAAACCAAACAAGGTATTGGTGTACTGAATAACATACATGATCAGGGCTACCAAACAAACAAAGAATTATGTAATTTTAATCATCCCTCATGGAGATATGATTATTTTAATTCAGGGACTCATTGACTCAGTTTTGTGAGGTGGTATCAATATTATGATAAATTGTAATTCTAGTATTTTGTATGACCTCCCTTGGCCTTAATAACTGCTCCCAACCTTCTAGGCATGCTTTCAATCAAATTCTGACACACCTCTGATGGAATATTATTCCACTCTTCCACTACTCTTTCCCATAACTCCCAAATTCCTTTTGGCGCTGTTGGATACTTGTCTAACTGGTTCTTGAGGTGAACCCATTGATGTTCAATAGGGCTGAGGTCTGGAGATTGGGCAGGCCAATCCAGAAGAGTAATATTGTTGTTCTCCATCCATTTCTTGGCCTTTTTTGAGGTATGCTTGGGGTCATTGTCTTGTTGAAAAATCACCTCTTCTCCAGAAATTCCACTCTCCTCCAAGCTAGGCAGCATATGGTCCTTCAAAATGGACACATACTGGTCAGCATTTATTCTCCCCTCAACCTCTGCAAGATACCCAACTCCATTCCATCCCATACACCCCCATACCATAATGTTTCCTCCCCCAAATTTGACAGTTCCCTGCACCTCTCTCTCAATCAGCCCCTCTCCCTTCTGTTTCCAGACCCACTCTCTCCCATCTGACCCAAACCTGTTGATTTTAGTCTCATCTGACCAAATAACCCTCCTCCAGTCTTCCACAGTCCACTCTCTATACTTCTGAGCAAAAGCCAATCTTGCTTTCCTATGCCTTATACTAAGCAAGGGCCTTTTCTTCTTCACCACAGCCTTGAATGAGTTTTTTCTGAGAACTCTTCTGACTGTTTCTGAGGAGACTGGAGTGGGGATGATGCTGTTGATGTAATGGGTGGCCTGAGCAGCATTTGCAGCCTTGCCAGTGGTGATTTGGGTAAGGATGGCTCTCTGAGAGGTAGATGAGAGCTTAGAAGGACAACCACCAGAGGGGGAATCCAGGTTTGGATGGAGAGCCCTGAGTGTTCTGGATACACTAGACTGGCTGAGGTTGAGTTTAGAGGCAATATTGTGGGTAGAATAATGATTGGAGGCCAGGGAAAGAATGTTTTCCTTCTGAGCAGAGGAGATGGGATGCATTGGAGAATATTGAAGTATGAAGAATGCTAGTCCTAATTAAATACTATAATTTAAGGTCCCATCAAGGGTCACATCACCTTAGAAACCATCTGTCAAGTTTTTGACATTATACAGTTGGTGGAGCATCAGATTCTAATATTTCTGACTACCCCTCACAAAACTGAGTCAATGAGTCCCTGAATTAAAATAATCATATCTCCATGAGGGATGATTAAAATTACATAATTCTTTGTTTGTTTGGTAGCCCTGATCATGTATGTTATTCGGTACACCAATACCTTGTTTGGTTTTGTTGTTTATGGGAAGCTATTCAACAATGAATCAAAAAGTGCAAAACATTGACTCAGTTTTGTGAGTCACTGTATCTCCTCCTGGGTGCATATTCTTTTTTTTGTCTCTACTGACAATTGTAGAGCCTTAAGGGGCTCTATCAGGTCATCTATCAGGACCACTATACTCTCTTACAATGTGCATTTTATCAGGGGAAGACCTAGGGATGCAGGTAAGTGACAACACCCCATCCTCCCCATACAGGTGCACTGACATCATAATGCATCACAACCATGTGATGTGTCATCACCAACACTCTGACATGCAACTCCACCCATATTCACTAACCACTGACCCATTGCAACCCCATCTGCCAACAACTCCCATCAAAAACAATGCCCAACACTTGTGCCAGTGCATGCAAAAAAGGATCAAACCCATCGCCTGCCAAATTCCCACCCAAAATGGGTTCGTGAACCCATAAATGTGCCATGTCAACACTTGAAAAGGACATCTTAAAGAAAGCAAAGCAAGATGAGGAGAACAAAAAAGAGGAATAGGCTGGGAAGGGGAAAGGTAGTAAAAAGTAAGTAACTGACTTCTTTTACCTGTAGATTAACCTACTAACCCCCCATTCCTTTTACAGGACCTCAAAAAAATGCTTGAAAGGACAGGGTGCAGCTTTGGCCATCCCTTTAAGGTATGTTTTGAGTCTCATAACATTTATTCTCACTCCTTTTGCTTTCCTAGAGCTGAACTTGCCCTCAAGGTGAGCAGAGTCTCTGTTGCACTCCCTCAATGTACTCAATCAGCCATGGTGAGTCTCCTGCCACCTCCTCCTGGTCAGGGGGTTCTAGTTGACACCGAGCATGGCAGATCCTCTCCACTGACAGTGAGGACAGTGAAGGGGATAGCAGCGATGAAAACGATGGGGATGATACCCATGGGAGCCAGACCAGCAACAAAGATGACAGCGACAACACCATGAGCAACGGGGAGCCTGCAGCCAACAATGGAAAGGCCAACAACATGAACAGCAGCAAGAGTGCCAAAGACACCAACACCGACACCAGCAATGGGGAGCCCCAGGATGACAATGACAATGCCAATGCTGGCAACAACAAAGAGGCCCAGACAACAATGCAAACACCAACAATGACACTGGCCATGACAGCAAGGGCCAGGGTGATGACAATGCCAATGACTGGGCTGACACCACCAACACCAGCAGCAGCAAGGCCACAGACGCCAATGCCAATGATGGGGAAGTCAGCACCACCAAAACCAGTGGCAAAAAGGCCATGGATGACAAGGCCAATGACAGGGGTACCACAACCACTAGCAAGCCCCTGTTTTTTTCTTTACTTTTACTGATTATATCCTGACCACACCTTGTCTATGTAGCCCATAGGTCCCAAAGTATATTTATTTGTTGTAGTTGTAATTTAATATCTAGAATTCATATTAGATGTTTTGCTTGGTGACTCCCCAATGGGTGACACAGGTAATGAAAAATAATATATCATGTTCATTTCAATATATCATCCTAGTTGTTCCTTGTGCAATACCCTCAGTCCAACCCAAAGGTTTTCAAGATCCAGGTAGGAGGTCTTTACCTCTGCTATTGCTTCTTAAGCATTGTATGACACCATAGACATTCATATGACTAGTCCACCATTCAGTCCACCTCCTGCTCCCCACAGATCATCTTGTGCCACTGATGGACATATTCATGTACGTGCCACTGGCAATGTCTTTAATTTTGCTGATGCAGATGACAACAATCTCAAGACTCAAGTTTTAAGGATGGAAAAAGTACATATTTTAACTCACCAGTCAATCCTGCTGAAACCAAGCCATTCTGTATTCTCAAAGTCGATGTCCAGTTTTCTATGGCACCTGTCCTCAAATCTATTGCTGCAAAGTAATCTCCAATTAAAAGTATGGAGCTTGCATACCTATTAATATTAATAATAATCCCATGGTAGAATCCAATCCTCAAATCTCTGTTTATGAACAAGGGGAGTGGACTGAAAAAGGCCAATACAACACTGCAGTATCATTTGATGAAGACATTGAATAGACTACAAAAAAAACAGAGTATATTCTTCTGGTCTGTTATGTGAGAGACTTTTACAGTCTTCACCAAGAATACTTGATTTTTATCTCACATCAGAAACACCAATCTGCTTTCTTTTCTGGGTTATCTGTCTCAACCCCACTTGGTTCTACTGGCACCACTCCACCTGATACTCACATGTCCACACCTCTTTCTATCCCTGCTCATACTGGCTCTCCATCCAAAGACAAGATCATTGCCTCTCTCAGTATTCTGGTTGAGTTGATCAATTACAAGGATGTAAATTTGGGTTGTGCATGGCAGAAGTACAAGGCATACTTGGTGGCTGTCAAGATGTGCAATACATTATGGGAGAGTGGAAAGTTGAAAGATGTTTTTGATTGGAAGCCAACACAGGCAGATATCATCAGTGTTTTCAAGGGTAAATCACAGTGTCACTTGACATATAGCAAGGCATTTCCAAAGCTTTCCAGTTATCCTACAATGGTGTCTTGGCTTGAGGATAGTGATGACAAGCTCTTGGATATTGAGTTGTGGGGAATATTAAAACCTGCATATGCATTTTCAGATCTTTTGGAGTGGCTGGCAAATGGCAGAGAGGGTTTGACAAAGGGGGGGACAGAGGCAGAATCTGACATAGGAAAAACTCAGAAGAAAAATGGGAAAGGAAAAGAGAAGGGAAAGGAAAAGAAAAAAGGAAAAGGAAAAGGAACAGGAAAAGAAGAAGGAAAAGAGAAAGGGCAAGGAGAAAGAGAAAGAGAAAGAGAAAGAGAAAGAGAAAGAGAAAGAGAAAGAGGTAACTGGAGGAAAAAAGAAGAAATCTAAGGCTGTGTAAGTAGGATACAATGGACCAATTGAATCATGTATTATAGTTCTAAGTTCATCTTTTCAGTGTCCCCAATTGTGCAAAAGCAATCCTCTGGCTGTTTTCAATTCTTTGCTGTCTACCTTTGCCATTGTGGATTTTGCTGGGTCTTAGTTTTCTGCCCACCGCTGCTGCATTGTCAGATTTCGGCCCATTTCCAGAATTAACTTTTCTCTCGTTCAGTCAATTCATCCAAAAAAACTTTCCAGCTGACATCTCACTTTCAACAGTTTTATTACTGTTGTTTACAATAGCTGAAAATCCTGATCTTCTCAGCTTATGTGCAAGACAACAGTATTCACTTGCACAAGGAGAAAATGTATCTGTGGTCAACAGTTAGATCAAAAGCTTGTCATGGGCAGTACATGCAAAATTGGACAACAGTGCATCCTTGTTGCATGAATCTGACCAGTATGAAGGCATTTCTGAAAACCACATCATTAACAACATTGCAAACAAACTTGATAAATTGACACAGCACTTGGGCCTCATCAAATACAACAAAAAGGGCCATCTAAAGACTGCTCTCAAGCCAATATCATATACAGCAATTGAAGCTGTGCATATCATCTGTCCAGAATCATATCAATGTGTCACAAGTGGATGTGGATTTTGGTCTCTGGTTCAGACAACCAAACTGAAAGACATTCCCCTGGTTACACTTGTGAAAAACAATACCATTCACGAGAATGTTCCAGTTCTTACTAGATGATGCCCCAATTGCACAACACTATATAGTGCCGATCACAAGCACACACCAGAAATCAATGGAGAGAACCAGTTCACCAACTTGTATTTGAATTCTGCCAAATACCTCAAAGTTGGTCAAAGTGTATGGGTTGATTGGGTTTTCTCAAATGCTAATGTGAATGCCATGTACAGCTTTTATGCCTCAGTCTCAGCATACATGGAATTCTGGAATAATTCTTTTGGAAAAATACAAGAACCTGTGTTTCATCAGTTGTCATGCCATCAAATCTGGCAAGCCTTTGTTCAGGAGTCCATCCATGCCATTGCTGCTTCTGCTGATATGAAGCTATCAGTTCAGGGTAATCTTGCAACTGGTAAAATCACAAAGAAGCTTTCTTGGTTCTTGGTGAAAATGGAGTTATCAGAGCTGCAGATCAACATGCTTGTTCAGAATGCACTCATGACTACATTGCAACACCTTCTGATACTACTCCAACTGCTCTGTCTGCTGCTGTAGTTGGAGTTAATGAGGTTGAATAACCCTCTCTACAAGATGCTGATTCCAGTTCTTCATCATCCTCTGATTTATCATCTTCTGGTTCAACATCTGCATCCACCTCTGAAGATGGCATGGATGTTGACACAGCACCAGTAAAAATGGTAGTTGTTGATGGAACATGCTTTGGGCCAAAGCACTGTGCTTATAAGAATTGTGCAGATGATCTCATAAACTATTGTGGTGCTGTCTTTTGTGCAATACATGAATAAACACATGGTGCAAAATGCCACGTTCACAATTGTGACAATGAAAAAATCAGAGCAACTCAAGCATGTCAACAGCATTAGCAGCAATGGAAGAAATATGTTACTTAACACAAATGACAATCTGCACCTGGTTTCCGAAGAATTACACAAAGGCCAGTGATATGGCTCCCTATCACCCTGCACTCATACTATGGCATTTTTCACGATTGTGCACACTGCTTGGACATCTTCTACTCACTTTGCACAGCATGGTTTTGTGTGCCTTCCTGTGCTTTCGCATGCCCAAGTGCACCCCCGTGTGCTTCTGTGCACCTTTGTCCACTTTCTGCACTCCAGTGTGCTCCCATGTGCTCCAGTGCACTCCAGTGCACTCCCATGCACTTCCATGCTCTCCAGTGCACCTCTGTGCACATTGTGCACTTTTCATGTGCTTTTGTGTGCTTTTGACTGCTTTTGTGTGCTTTTGTGTGCCTTTTACATTTCTACTGCACCTTTGGATTCCCCTTAGCTGCCTTCTGTTGTGCACTCTAAATGCGCCTTGTTATGCTTCAAACTGCCTCTGTGTGCCCCCCCCCACACTCCCTATCTGCCTTTCACAGTTATTGCGCACTCAATGTGCCTTTACGTGCTCCTTTTATGGTTTACCCGCAACTCACATTCTCTGCTGCACACTCATTGCACAATACCTATCACACACACGACAATCCACCACACCAATTGCACTGTGCATCACAGCTTCCAGCTTACTTGTGCATTTATTTGAGGTGCACCACAATTCCAACATGAGCAAACTGCTCATTCTCACATAATCAGGGTGCTTTGCACCTATTTGGCATTGGACCATGCGCACTTGGGCGCTTTCGCATAATCCTGGCGCTTTGGCACTATTTGGCCTCACACAGCATCTCCTTATAGTTCTTCTGCATTTCCAATCAGCATTGCCTTATCTGGTAATCAGCACAGGTCGATCATGTCATTATTACTAAGGTGCAGCATGCGACACATAACAGTGAAGTGGATTAATTGGGAAGAGCACATGGGACCTAGAGTGCACCAAAAATAGTGCATTGCACTGGAACAGTTGGGTATTGGGCTATAGCATGTGCAAATCTTATTGGCTGAGACAGTGGCATAGTGTGGTCAGGTTTAGATGGGTGAATGGATGCGCTTGAGGGTAGCGCATGGTGCTTTCTATTTTTACACTTTATTTTACCGTTTTTATCACATAAGCCATTTGTACATAATAGGCAGACAGATAGAGAATCCAGAGGATCTTTCCCTTGCTCATAGTCCATAGCTCAGTCAGCATCACACATAGTCTGTGCACTAGCATCCAGTCTGTGCGCCTTCATAGTGCACCCATCATATAGCCACATTTGCATATTGTTTGCATCCCCTCATCATATTGCTGCATTTCATCCCTGCATTGCATCCTTCATCCTCGTTTGTGCACTCCTGCAGTGCACCCTTCATATAGCTGCATTTGTACACCATTTGTGCCTTTTTTTGTATAGCTGCATTTTGTGCACCATTTGTGCCTTATTCCACCCATTGCACTCTCATCCCATTTGTGCCCCTAACCTGTGCATCACCCTTTCAGCACATCCCAGTGCCACCTTTGACCCAATACACCTCCCACTTTCATCTCCCTCGTCATTGTGCATTTTTGCCCCTTTGCATTGCGCACTTTCTCGCCACTGTGCATACCTTCCTTTTTGCGTACACAACTAGTGCACACCTCGAGAACCACTGTACCAGCCTCTTCATAGTCTCCTATGCCCTGAAGGACAATCCGAGGCCCTTTAATTGAACCCCTTCACCTCGAGCATGCCTGCAGTTGTAGGTTTAGTGTTTATCCCTTCTGTTGAGACTCTGCACCAAGTACCAACTGAACTCATCATTTCTGGAGCCCACCGTGAGGGGTTTCAGGTTACCAGACCTTATTTAGACCTCCATTGGCTCGCCCTTTACTTCAACATTAACTACCTTTGCACTCTCCATTCCAAGCTGTTAGCAACTGTGCTCCAGCTTGGAGAAATACCAGTATTCAAATCACTCTTCCTAAACAACATGCATCACTCGTCCACGCTGTCTTTACCTCCACCTTCACCTGAATCATCCCTACCTACCCTAACTCCATCTGCATCACCGCATTCTTCCCCGCCTTATTTCACCTACCATGGCTACCATGCACATGCCATTTGCATCTAACTAAAACACACCGTGTTTTGACCCTGCAAAACTGCATGAACTTTAAGGAGCTTGCGCAACTTCTCTGCAATTGTAATGTCACTGATGAGACCAATAAGAAATTTCACACTGTGCGCTATTTGGACAGCAACACTGCAGACACTTGGAAACTGCTACCGGAGTATAGTGCAATGCATAACTATGGCGTGTTCAAAGACGCTGTTCTAAAGCTTTATACCAGTTCCAGAGATGGCAGCAAATGGAGTATTAGCAATCTATACAAGCTTATTGGCAAAACTGCACACATTGGCCTTGTAACTGCAGAAGAAATTGTGCACTATTATCACACATTTTTCAACATTAGTGAATACTTAGTTGTGCAAGGCATATTGGCGCACTACAACCACAGCTGCATGTTTGTTAGGGTGTTTTGACCAGACCAGCTCAAGCACATTTTGAGCCGCCTTGCAATTGCAGTACCGATGATGATACTCAACCCAGAAACCCAAACAAAACCTACTGAATGGCTTCAGATGGTATAACATGAGTCAGAGGAAGGGTGCAAGGTGGTACTAAATATCACCGCTGAGACCAAAACAATGCGTTTAGCGACACAAAATAATAAGTGATGGTTTGAATAATCTGTAAGAGCATACGAGGTCGTTCGAAAGAGTTTGAAAGAGGTTCGAAGATGTGCGAAATAGGTTTGAAAAAGGTTCAAAGAGGTTCAAAGTCATGCAAAGTAGTCCGAAGAAGTTCGAATAAGTTTAAAGAGGTTCGAGGTATATTGAAGAGCAAGTTTAACGAATGTGAAGTGTTTGTTGAATGGCGGTAGGCGATGGGCGATAAAACAGAGAGCGAATACAATAGTTTCAAAACAGTTCGCGATATTTCGCAGAACTTAGAGATGTGACGCCAAGATAAGACTAAAGAGAATGATTCTTAAATCTGACAATAGCGAGAGGGTAACTTGTGCTGTTCCCCATTACTTCTATATTTTTTTGTTCTTCTAACTAATACAAGTCTATATACAATCTGAAGAAATAGTACTAAAAAGGAAATAATAACAGGTGTAGAACACGAGGCAGTATGTACAGCAAATAAAGGTATTGTAAAACATGAAACAAATGAAAAATGATAATAAGTGAAACATACATTGTCCCAATATAGTAAGAGTTATTGTTCTATTGCTTTAATATATCAATAAAATACAAAAATGCACTTATCATATCCTAAGTCTCTTGTAATCCCTCCTTGTGTCCAGTAGTACTTGATATGTGACTAAATAGCTCACTCCGGTTGAGCATCGTGTATCAAAAGTGTTTGAGGACAGCTATACAGCAGCCGAAATCATTCAAAGTGTTGTGAAATGTTGCGAAATAGTTCAAAGTTGTTCAAAGTTGTCCAAAATAATGCAAAATTGTGTGAAAATGGTTCAAAGTCGATTTCGTGGTGTTCGTAGCAATTCGGAGTGTATGTCATGATGTGTTGATATGAGTGGGAGTCTTCTCCAGACGTTAAAGTGTGTAGTGGACCTATCACTGAATCAGCCTGCAAATGTGCCATACTCATTAGATGCAATACACAACGATGAGTTCAGTTGGTACTCAGTGCAGAGTCTCAACAGAAGGGGTGAACACTTAACCTACAACTGCAGGTGTGCTCGGGGTGAGGGGGGAGTTCGCTTAGAGGGCTTCGGATTGTCCTTCAGGGCGCGGTGATGTGGCTCCCTATCGCCCTGTGCGCATACTACGGCATTTTTTGTGATTGTGTGCACCTCCTAGATGGCTTCCGCACACTTTGCGCAGTGCGCTTTCGTGCACCTTAGTGCGCTTCAGTGCGCCTTTTGTGCGCTTCTGCATGCCTTTTTCATTTCTACTGCGCTTTTGTTTCCCCATAGCCGCCAATCATTGTGCGCCCTAAATGCGCCTCGTTGCGCTTCAAGCCGCCTCCATGCGCCCCCCCCCACGCTCCTTATCTGCCTTCTACATTTATTGCACGCTCGATGCGCCTTTGCGCACTCCTTTTACACTTTACCTGCAACTCACATTCCCTGCGGCGCACTCTTTGCACAATCTCTATCACACACAACAAGCCCCCGCACCGGTGCACTGCGCATCGCAGCTCCCATCTTACTGGCGCATTTACTTGAGGCGCACCATGATTCCGGCATGAGCGAACTGCACATTCTTATATAACTGGGCCACTTTGCACCTATTCGGCATTGGACTGTGCGCACTTGGGCGCTTTCATGTAACCCAGGCGGTTTGGCAGTATTTGGTCTTGCACAGCATCCCCTTTTAGTTCTTCCACATTTCCAATTGGCATCACCTTATCTGGTAACTGGCACAGGTCGATCACGCCATTATTACTAAGGCGCAGCACGCGACATATAACACCAAAGCAGATTAATTGGGAAGAGTGCACGAGACTTAGCACGCACCAATAATAGCGCATCACACCGGAACAGTTGGATATTGAGCTATAGGTGTGCAAATCTTATTGGCTGAGGCAGCGGCATAGTGCGGTCAGGTTTAGATGGGCGAATGGACGCACTTGTGGGTAGCGCATGGCGCTTCCTATTTTTATACTTTATTTCACCATTTTATCACATAAGCCATTTGTACATAGTAGCGGACAGATAGAGAATCCAGAGGATCTTTCCCTCCCCCCTCCAAGTTCATAGCTCAGTCAGCGTCGCACATAGTCTGTGCACCAGCGTCCAGTACGTGTGCCTTTATAGTGCGCCCTTCGTATAGCCGTGTTTGTGTTATCGTTTGCGTCCCCTCATCATATTGTTGCGTTGCGTCCCTTGCGTTGCGTTCTTCGTCCTTATCTGTGCACAATCGTAGTGCGCCCTTCATATAGCCGCATTTGCGCACCCTTTGTGCACCCTTTTGCATAGCCGCATTTTGCGCACCGCCTGCGCCTTTTTCCGCTTCTTGCGCTTTCACTCTGTTTGCACCCCCAAACTGTGCACCACCTTCACAGTACATTCCAGTGTCATCTTTGTCCTGTTACACCTCCTGCCTTCATCATCCTCATCGTTGCGCACTTTTGCGCTCTCGTTGCGCGTTTTTGCCTCTTTGTGTTGCGCACTTTTCCGCCACTGCGCATATCTCCCCTTTCGTGTACACTACTAGTGCGCACACTGAAAATTGCTGTACCAGCCTCTCTATAGTCTCCGCGCCCTGAAGGATGATCCGAGGCCATCTAAGCGAACTCCCCCCTCATCCCGAGCACGCCTGCAGTTGTAGGTTAAGTGTTCACCCCTTCTGTTGAGACTCTGCACTGAGTACCAACTGAACTCATCAGCGGAGACTATAGAGAGGCTGGTACAGCGATTTTCAATGTGTGCACTAGTAGTGTACACAAAAGGGGAGATATGCGCAGTGGCGGAAAAGTGCGCAATGCAAAGAGGCAAAAACGCGCAGTGTGGAAAAATGCGCAAGGAGAGCGCAAAAGTGCGCCACAATGAGGATGATGAAGGCGGGAGGTGTAACAGGGCAAAGATGACACTGGAATGTACTGTGAAGGTGGTGCACAGTTTGGGGGTGCAAACAGAGTGAAAGCGCAAGGAGCGGAAAAAGGCGCAGACGGTGCACAAAACACGGCTATGCAAAAAGGTGCGCAAATGGTGTGCAAACGCGGCTATACGAAGGGTGCACTATGATAGTGCACAGACAAGGACGAAGGATGCAATGCAAGGGACGAAACACAACAATACAATGAGGGCACGCAAACAATAACGCAAACATGGCTATACAGAGGGCGCACTACGAAGGCGCACGGACTAGATGCTGGTGCACAGACTATGTGCGACGCTGACTGAGCTATGAACTATGAGGGGGGGGGAAAAGATCCTGTGGATTTTCTATCTGTCCGCTACTATGTACAAATGGCTTATGTGATAAAATGGTGAAATAAAGTATAAAAATAGGAAGCGCCATGTGCTACCCACAAGCACATCCATTCGCCCATCTAAACCTGACTGCACTATGCCACTGCCTCAGCCAATAAGATTTGCGCACCTATAGCTCAATATCCAACTGTTCCGGTGCGATGCGCTATTATTGGTGCATGCTAAGTCTCGTGCGCTCTTCCCAATTAATCTGCTTCGGTGTTATATGTCGCGTGCTGCGCCTTAGTAATAATGGCGTGATCGACCTGTGCCGGTTACCAGATAAGGCGATGCTGATTGGAAATGTGGAAGAACTATAAGGGGATGCTGTGCGAGGCCAAATACTGCCAAAGCGCCTGGATTACGTGAAAGCGCCCAAGTGCACACAGTCCAATGCCAAATAGGCGCAAAGTGGCCCAGTTATGTAAGAATGCGCAGTTCGCTCATGCCGGAATCGTGGTGTGCCTCAAGTAAAGGTGCCAGTAAGATGGGAGCTGCGATGTGCAGTGCACCGGTGCGGTGGATTGTTGTGTGATAGAGATTGTGCAAAGAGTGCACAGCAGGGAATGTGAGTTGCAGGTAAAGTGTAAAAGGAGTGCGCAAAGGCACATCGAGTGCGCAATAAATGTAGAAGGCAGATAAGGAGTATGGGGGGGCGCATGGAGGCAGCTTGAAGCGCAATGAGGCGCATTTAGGGTGCACAATGATTGGCGGCTATGGGGAAACAAAAGTGCAGTAGCAATGCAAAAGGCACACAAAGGCGCACCTAAATGGTGAAAGGCATGCAAAAGCACACGGAAGTGCGCAAAGGCACACGAAAGCACGCAAAAGCACACTGTGCAAAGTGTGCGGAAGCCATCTAGGAGGTGCACGCAATCGCAAAAAATGCCGTAGTATGCGCGCAGGGCGATAGGGAGCCGTATCATCTCCTCCCAACTGAAGTACTGACTGTCCTCAGGCAGCATGCGATTGGTCAGCGCAAAATTTTCTTTGCTCACATAAGCGGCCATCCTCTCCTTATCCATCTCTGACCACCATCTATCCTCTATAACTCTTTCCACAACCTATCTCTACCCGATCCGATGGCTTCAGCATTTACCTTAGCCCTCAGAGAAACGATCCTGGCCCTCAATGAGACCCTCCCTGCTGCTGGGAGTGAGCAGACGACAATGCAAGCTTGGGGTGAAGGGTTTTGTAGTAAACTGGTGCGCTTTTTGTGTTTCTATAACTGGCGCAGGTTGCTAAGGGTCGGGGCATGTAGAACATGTATAAAAGCCGTGCGGACTCTGTCCAAGATGACGCAGAACTCGACGCGCTCCTCACGAAGGCGCGTAGCGCGTTCAGCAGAATCATGGTGGAGGAGTGGCTTGCTTGGGGCGAGGAGCTGATGCCCGATATGCGTAAGATGATTGAGGAGAAAGAGAGGTCTGAGGAATTTGAGCGTAGGGTGCACGAGCTGGCGGAGCAGCTGGAAGCGCACCGAAGTGCGCAAGGCACACCACGCACTCTTGACCGCTGAATTGCAGGCGCCAGAGGTTAACTTGGAGCGGCTGGAAGGTGAGTTCAGAGCAATTGATGAGGCGAGCGATATAGATACCGCCGAGGTGCAGGAGGACGAAAAGGTGTGCATCGCACTGGTGCGCTCTTTGCACGCGCTTTCTGGAGCTACCGATGCTGAGGTTGTAGGCGAAGGAACTGGGGAGTCTTGGGAGAGTGGGGTGACGAGCGAGGGGGAGAACGAGCAGAGCGATGAGAGCGCCAGTGCAGATGAAGGCACAAGTGCGCGCCCAGTGCGCGAAACGCAGCAACGCGCATATATCGAAGTGCCACCACTGAGTGGGGTTGGTGCCACCTCCAACATAAACCATGCCCCTTTTCTACGCTAGTGTGATAACTGCCGCTGCATGGGCCAACCAGCTAGGTGCACCTCTGTCAATGGAAAATGGTGTGCTTCATGCGCAAAGGGTAAGAGAAAGTGTGAATGGACGAAGCGCACCCTCGCACAGCTGCGCGCAACTCCTAGAGGCAGGAAAGCGGCTACTGGGCACTCTGGTGTGTCTTTTTCTCATCCTCCTTCCATGCTGCGCTAACTTTCCAAAGGCGCATCGCAAATTGACAAGGGCAATGAGAGCGATGTGGGGCTCATCAGCCCCTCGAAAGAGCGCACATCCAAGCGCCGCAAAGTCGAAAACGCGCCCCCTCCACCGTCGCAAGTGCGCCCAAGGCCGTGCCGCCTTACCGTTCGCCAGGCAAGTGTGCACATGCAATCCTCGCACCAAACCAGATCGGGAAACACCTCAGGGGATGTGGTTTTTCAAGGTCAAGATGTTGAGGCGCTCGACTTAGCGCAATGCCACTCGGTGGTTGCAGTCTTGGGTGCCACGCACGATCGCCTTCAAGAAGATGTCCAAAGGTCGCTCATCGAGTTAGAGGTCGCTAAGAGTTGGTTGCGCAGTGCGGAGCAAGCGAAGGCGGACGCAAAGGCGAAACTGGGTGCAGCCACGGAGTGCCTGGAGTTCCTGGAGTCCATTGAATAGCTGCACCATTGTATAAGTTTTAGATAGTGTGTTAATCAATCTCTTTGTTGCGCCTGTGATACGCATGGTGCGCTCCGAAGCAGTGAAGTGCGCGCATGCTGATAGGTCCACTGCGCGCTTTAAAGTCCGGAGAAGTATTCCCACTTGTATGGAGACATTACGACAGACCTTCCGAGCCACTACGAACATTACTAAATCGACTTCGAACTATTTTCACACGATTTCGCACTATTTCAGACGACTTCACACTACTTCGAACCTTTTCGAATGCTTTCAAACTATTTCGCAACACTTCGAATGACTTCGCAGTACTTCGAACGACTTCGGCTGCTGTATAGTTGTCCTCAAACAGTTTTGATACACGTTGAACATTCGGAACAAGCCAACTCACCGCATATCGAGTACTACTGGACAAAAGGAGGGATTACAAGAGACTTAGGATACGATAAGTGCGTTTTTGTGTTTTATTGATATATTAAAGCAATAGAACAAGAACTCTTACTATATTGGGACAATGTATGTTTTACTTATTATCATATTTCATTTTGTTTTATGTTTCACAATACCTTTATTTGCTGTGCATACTGCCTCGTGTTCTACACCTGTTATTATTTCCTTTTAGTACTATTTCTTCAGATTGTATATAGACTTGTATTAGTTAGAATAACAAAAAGAAATAGAACAATGGGGAACAGCACAAGTTACCCTCACAGTTATCGTCTGACTTAAGAGTCATTCTCTTGAGTCTTAGCTCGCATGGTATCTCTAAAAGTTCTGCGAAATATCGCGAACTTCCTCAAAACTATTGTATTCGCTCTCCTTTTTATCGCCCATCGCCTGTCTCCATTTGACAAACACCTCACACTCGTTAAACCCGCTGTTCGATATACTTCGAACCTCTTCGAACTTATTCGAATTATTTCGCGCATCTTCGAACTTATTCGAACCGCTTCACACGCCTTCGAACTATTTTCGAACTCTTTTGAACAACTTCGTACGCCTATACAGACTTTTATCCACAGCCCTTACCATTTCGCGTTACTAAACATTACATTTTGGTCTCAGCGGTGATATTTAGTACCACCTCGCACCCTTCCTCTGGCCTGTGTTATACCATCCAAAGCCATTAGTAGGTTTTGTTTGGGTTTCCGGGTTGAGTATCATCATTTTGGAGCCCACCGCGAGGGGTTTCTAGATCATTTCATCGTTGAATCTCCACTCTTTCTACCACTCATTTCACTACAGGGGGCTCAATGATCTCGACTTCGAATTGAACTCGTTGTGTCTCCAACCCTCCTGAACAACCAGGAAATCTCGATATAGCATCTCACCCCTCGATACTATTATTTCGCACTTTTTGCCCTTTGCACTTACGACCTCGCTACTATCCTTGACTTCGAAGTATATGAACTACGACATCACACGAATCTCGACCTCGCGACCTCCGAAATCTACCTCGAACATGTCAACCTCTTTGATGCCAGCTCCTGGACATTCAACAGCTCCGAGATTCAACTCGAGATGTCCTAAAGAACTTCGAAATTACTTCAAAGACCTCGAATTTTTGTTTATAACTTGTGGTATCATAGATCACAACCTAAAGAAACGACACGCTTGCAGATACATCGACTTCGACTCTTACGACCTCTGGGAATCACTTCCAGAGTATGAACCCGGCACCTCATTCGATGCATTTCGCATCGCAGTATTCAAATTCTATCCCGAAATAGAGGATAAACAAAGATATAGCATTTCGGACATGGATAAACTCGTTAACGAACAGATTCGCACTGGTATTTTGGACGAAAACAATTTAGGAGCTTATTACAGGTCATTCTACAAGGTCACTAGCTTCCTTTGCTCGAAACATAGACTTTCGGAAGCTGAACAGAGTCGAACTTTTCTTCGAGGCTTTCAAACGGACTTACAGACTCGAATTGCAGATCGTCTGGAAGTAAAGTTCCCTGATTACTATCCTGATGACCCACATACACTGAACGACATTTACGATGCCGCGAAATTTTTGATAGCATCCTCGAATTCGTACTCCATCCCCCAGCCATCGATTTCGATGTTGAGTGCTAGCACATCGACCAATTTCGAAGACGTTTCGCACATCATCAAAAATTTTGCATCAAACTTCACAACGGTTATCGCAGCCTCGAATTCGACCCCATCAGCACCCGAAGTATCCATCTCGACCTCGTTCATCACCACTATCGCACCTTCGCCCACATCGCACCCAGCATCGGACAATATACCTCATAGCTCGAACAATTCGGACAACGTAGAAGCTCGTATTGTGGCCCTCGAACAGGAACTGGTCCTCGAAAAACAGCTTGCGCTCAAACGAGAAACTTTAGCACTTCGAAATCGTCATGTCGCGCTTCCTGGTCATCATCGCATCGTCCCAGCCTCGTCGCCTACGTCCATTCCAATTCCATCGTCTTTGCCTTCGGTAGCTCCACCCCAGTCCACTTTAACAGTCGCACCTTCGTCAGCTTCGAACTCGATCTCGCCCCCGATATCTTTGTCGCATTCGCCCCCACCATTGCCTATTTCAACCTTGACCTGCTGTTCGCCACTACCGATATTTTCATCCTCGATCTCATCACCTGCGCCCTTACCCAATTTAACGTCTATTTCGATATCGCCTTCGCCCTCGACACCAGATTCGCATTCGCATTCACCTTCGATATCCAATATAGCACTCAAAACTCTATTCGCATCACATATCTCCAATCATCGCTTCGACATTCGCCTCCCTCTCATCGCCAGAAAGTTTATCACATCCATCGCCAGCACATATCTTCTAGACCTCGTTTTCGACCCCTCAATTTCGCATCCGATGTCGATTCGACCAGTCCTTCGACTCAATTACTACGATCATGGTTAAAACCATCGACATAGATCAACTTTGCATATTTCGTTTCTCATTTTCGCATCTCAATCTCGTTCTATTTATCTAAAACATTTTATTATCCTTGACATTTTTCGCAACAGCCTCGACAGATTTTGCCTTTATGTGCCCATGTATACCTTCGCTCACCTCGATCGCGACCTCGCTATTTTTCAAAGATACCATACGACTATGTCGCTTTCGCCAAATCATCTCGATATCAACTTCGAACGTCTCCAAAAGCCTCAAATACCCACGAACCTCAACAAACATACTTTCGAAGGCTTTTGAAACTTCAGAAATGAATAACTATACTCAGAAGATCTGAATTTAAATTCAAAAAGAAATACAATAAAAGCTTTCACTCTATTCCTCTAGCATTTCCTCTAACATTTCTATCTCCCTCACAAGCACCTCCATCTCCACCTTCTTCTGCGCCAGTTTTCCAGCGATAATTTGACGCCACACCGCCCATTCTTCCTTGACATCCTCGACCGCCTGCGACTCCCTCACCTTTGCCTTCCCCTTCCCCTTCGACGATGTTTTCTTCTCCTTCAACGGCTTCGAAGGACCTGCTATCGGTTCGATGCCCTCTGCAGGGCCCATGAGACGGATTCAACGAACTACAAAATTCGAAAAATAGTTAGCAATCACTTCGAAGCGATTTCGAATAACTTTCGTACCTGGTTTTGTGCGTGAATCGCGTTTCGCGCCCCCAAACTTCTTCGCCTCACCTTTGCGAAGCCCTCGCCTCGACACTCTGCCCCAATAACACCCCTGCACCTCCTGGATGCACTTCGTACACTTTGGGGCACCCTCTTTGACTATACATCGTGGCTGGGACTTAAACCCAGCGCATCTATCACACTAAGAAACATTTAGTAGCTCGAAAATTTTTCAAAAATAAGTAAAGACTCACCGGACCCTCGAAATCGAGGAGCCCGCTCGTTTTGACCCTGGCTCGCTTTGCCGACCCTACCGGCTCAACCTCCTCCTCTCCACCTTCTTCCTCGTCGACCGCTACTGCTTTTCGCTTCACCACCCGCACCATGGGCAGATCCTCTTCACGCTCGTCTTCGTCTTTGTGGACCACCCCAGCCTTTCCCCTCTCAATCGCTGTCGCCTCAGCCTCGAACTCCGCGTTTCTCTCCTGTAAATCTTCCTTTGAAATCGTTTTAGCACGAAACGCAGCAAGAGCTGCATTTCGAGCGTCCGCCAACGCTCTCCTCTGACCCTCGATCTCTGCCTTCTTCACCGATTCTGCTTCCTCCCAAACACGTCGTTCCTCCTCTTCCCTTCGTTCTCGTTCTACCTCCTCCGCTAAATCGACAAAAAGCAACTCCCCACCCCACGAAATCCATTCGCATCGAGCTAAAGGCTTGTATACCTCGAAAACCTTGTCAACGACCTTTTGTACAATCGCATCGCGTTCCTCGGCCAGGTCGTCTGCAAGCTCGTCATATTCTGCCTACGAAACACACATATAGCACACTAAACACAAGTATGAATACGAAACTCACCATTTTTTCACAAAAACCCCACCCCCAGACTTCGAAATCGAGATCTTCTGCGACACCGCGCTCAGGCATCGACTTTGCGTACTCGATGAGTTCGCCGTTAAGCTCGGCCAAGAGAGACATTATGAAAGCTAGTATGCGATGATATAGAGGTGATGGATGGATGAAGAAGAATGAGAAGTATTTCGAACCTCGCCAAGTTTTCAACACGATCACGCATTTCGCACATGACTTTGATCGGGTGACTGGGACAGTCAGGATTTCAGTAAGGGGGAGGATGATAGGTCCACTGCATGCTTTAAAGTCCGGAGAAGTATTCCCACTCGTATGGAGACATTACGACAGACCTTCCGAGCCACTACGAACATTACTAAATCAACTTCGAACCATTTTTGCACGATTTCGCACTATTTCGGACGACTTCGCACTACTTCGAACCTTTTCGAATGCTTTCAAACCATTTCGCGACACTTCAAACGACTTCGCAGTACTTCGAACGACTTCGGCTGCTGTATAGTTGTCCTCAAACAGTTTCGATACATGTTGCACATTCGGAACAAGCCAACTCGCCGCATATCGAGTACTACTGGACAAAAGGAGGGATTACAAGAGACTTAGGATACGATAAGTGCGTTTTTGTGTTTTATTGATATATTAAAGCAATAGAACAAGAACTCTTACTATATTGGGACAATGTATGTTTTACTTATTATCATATTTCATTTTGTTTTATGTTTCACAATACCTTTATTTGCTGTGCATACTGCCTCGTGTTCTACACCTGTTATTATTTCCTTTTAGTACTATTTCTTCAGATTGTATATAGACTTGTATTAGTTAGAATAACAAAAAGAAATAGAACAATGGGGAACAGCACAAGTTACCCTCACAGTTATCGTCTGACTTAAGAGTCGTTCTCTTGAGTCTTAGCTCGCGTGGTATCTCTAAAAGTTCTGCGAAATATCGCGAACTTCCTCAAAACTATTGTATTCGCTCTCCTTTTTATCGCCCATCACCTGTCTCCATTTGACAAACACCTCACACTCGTTAAACCCGCTGTTCGATATACTTCGAACCTCTTCGAACTTATTCGAATTATTTCGCGCATCTTTGAACTTATTCGAACCGCTTCGCACGCCTTCGAACTACTTTCGAACGCTTTCGAACTACTTTCGAACTCTTTCGAACAACTTTGTACACCTATACAGACTTTTATCCACAGCCCTTACCATTTCGCGTTACTAAATATTACATTTTGGTCTTAGCGGTGATATTTAGTACCACCTCGCACCCTTCCTCTGGCCTGTGTTATACCATCCGAAGCCATTAGTAGGTTTTGTTTGGGTTTCCGGGTTGAGTATCATCAACACGTGCGAATGTGCGCACTTTGCGCCAACCTGCGCGCACACTTCCATGGTGCCATAAATGAAATTTGTAAGCCCAAATAATATGTGTGAGAGAAAAGAGATAATATAAGCAACGTTCGAGCAAGAAGTGTCAAGCGCACAAAAAACGCGCACCACGCAAAGATGCGCAAATGCAAAGGGGTGCGGAAAAATTGTCTAACCATCACTTTCCTCCTCCCAACTGAGATATTGACCATGTCCATCAATAAAAGAGTAAGAGATAAAATGAAGTGCACACAATATCACAAAGTCTAAAAAAAATGGGAAAGGCTCAGTAGATCATCACGGCCGGTAAAACCCATGAATTGCGCAATCACGGAACGCGTCCAGATGCGACTTCGCAAATAGGAAAAGGTAACGTAAAAACAATGAAAGAAAGCAAAGCGTACGTATAAAATGGTGAAGTATCCATAGCGGTGCGCACGGAGCGCTAGTTGCGTGCCTCATTGGCGCTTTCTTCTTCCTCAGCGCTATCTCCTTGCACTTCTTCTTCGTCAACTGCTTCTTCGTCTTCCATGTCCACTACTATGGACTCTTCCATCTCTCTCAACCGCGTTGTGGTGATATCGAGCACTATGTCAGGAAGTGCAATGGACTTGCACGCGTGGTATGGCAGTAGGCGGAACGTGGCTACTGGCCTGTCAAATACCATCCCATTGAGCTCGCAAACTATGTATGCGCCGCCCTGATTGCGCGACACTATAACTAGAGGACCGAGATAACGCGCACGCATTTTGCGGTTAAGGCTCTTTTCGATTGCTGTGTTGCGCATAAGGACTAAGTTGCCGTGCTGGAAGTCGAAACTGCGGATGGTTTTTGAGTGCGCTTTCTCGAAATGGAGCGCCGCTTTGTGTCTCTCTGCATAGACACAGGAATGGATGCATGCTAAGTCTGCTGGACACTTTTGTAATGCGGCGCGCGCGCGATCAAGTCTGTTGTGGAAAGTATAGAATCTGAGGGTGGGTTAAGGTATGTCGCTTCAATGATATCGAGAGGGATTAGAGGCTGCGCGCCTGTAACAATGAAGTATGGTGAAACACCGAGGTGCTTCCGAACTGTGATGCGCTCCGCCCAAAAGACTGAGTACAGAGCACTGAACCACTTTGATTCTACTCCATCTGCTGCTTTGATAAGTGCTTGACGCACGTCAAAATGTGTGCGCTCAACAATTCCATTAGCACGCGAATTATAGCCAGATATGCAGATGTGATTGATATGGTAGCGCTTACTGAGATAGGCTAGCGCTTTGATGAATGGCTTGCCATTATCAGTGACTATCTCACACAATGCACCCCATCTGCAGATGAGGTCTTGGAACATCCAATCGCCAAGTGCGCTCGCATTTTCTTTAGGGAGCCCGTGGAATTTCGGCCAAGTCACAAGTGAGCAACGCCCTTGGACGATATAGCGCTGCTCTGCTGATACTGGTAAGTGCATCGTATCAATATAAACTTTACTGAACAGGGGCGCAGGCATTGTGACGACTGGCGGTATTAGAACCTTTTGTGTTTGCTGGATCTGGCAAATATGACAAGTGCGCACGAACCAAACGATGTCGTCCATAACATGCGGCCAGCGCTCTAGCAATGCGGAGCATGTCGCGTCAAAGCGCTTGTGTCCAATGTTGTCATGGATGGCACGCAATATCGGTAAGCATCCAGACTGTCAAATAACAAGCTGGTGAGCACCATGCGCATTGCGCTTCCATAGGCGCGTCTTGTCTTTGAAAAACGCGCTCGCATAGCGCACGAGTGCGCTGTACTCGGAATCTGTGAAGTCGCTAGGGCGCGTTAGGGTATCCATCCAAATCCACACCAAATCTAACTTCTCATCCTCTGCATCTGCTGTTGCACTCCTTGGAACTTGGCTATAGTCATTGTCGTAAATAAGTGCACTATTGTGCATTTTGCGCGTTTTTGTTTGGCTCTGGCTGCATCAGCGCAAGTGCTTGCGCATCCAAAGACTGTGAAATGGGATGTATCGCATGCATAAATCCATGTAGCGCATCAATCCAGTCCTCAAACTCTTCATCCTCTTCTCCCTCTAAGTCCTCTGGCTGCTTTGGCCGACGTGAAAGCCCATCTGGACCATGCACTGCTCCCCTAACATGCACGAGTGTAAAGTGGAATGTAAGGATTGATACAATCCACCGGTTAATGCTAGCGGATGGTTGGATATCGGGGTTTTGTAGCATGCCCTTGATATAGTGTGCATCAGTCTCTACAATTAAGTTGTGCACACCTATAATATAAAGGCGCAAATTGCGCAGCGCACAATAAAGCCCATAGATCTCTAGCTTCGGTTGTGAAAAGCGCGCTTCTCTGTCGTTGAGCGTAATCGAGCCGAACTGGTTGTAAATGTGCATTTTTGCATCTGCACTCTTTTGCTGGCAAAGGTAAAAGGCAACCGCTATCTGGGAAGAGTCGACCGCAAGGATAACAGGGAGTTCTGAGGAATAATCGATCGGTTGTAGTGCAGGACACTCTAGCACTACTTGCTTGATGTCATTTTGCACCGCTATCTGCTCTGGGCCCCATTCAAATGGAGCGTCCTTGCACATAAGCCTTGTGAGCGCGTTGATGAGTTCAGTTGGTACTCAGTGCAGAGTCTCAACATAAGGGGTGAACACTTATCATGGTGATGAGTTCAGTTGGTACTCAGTGCAGAGTCTCAACAGAAGGGGTGAACACTTAACCTACAACTGCAGGCGTGCTCAGGGTGAGGGGGGGAGTTCGCTTAGATGGCCTCGGATCGTCCTTCAGGGCATGGAGACTATAAAGAGGCTGGTACAGCAATTTTCAGTGTGCGCACTAGTAGTGTACACAAAAGGGGAGATATGCGCAGTGGCGGAAAAGTGCGCAATGCAAAGAGGCAAAAGCGCACAGTGCGGAAAAACGCGCAATGAGAGCACAAAAGTGCGCAACGATGAGGATGATGAAGGCAGGAGGTGTAACAGGACAAAGATGACACTGGAATGTACTGTGAAGGTGGTGCACAGTTTGGGGGTGCAAACAGAGTGAAAGCGCAAGGAGCAGAAAAAGGCGCAGGCGGTGCGCAAAATGCGGCTATGCAAAAGGGTGCGCAAATGCGGCTATATGAAGGGCGCACTACGATAGTGCACAGACAAGGATGAAGGACGCAATGCAAGGGACGAAACGCAACAATACGATGAGGGGATGCAAATGATAATGCAAACACGGCTATACGAAGGGCGCACTACGAAGGCACACGGACTGGACACTGGTGCACAGACTATGTGTGACACTGACTGAGCTATGAACTATGAGGGGGGGGGGGAAAGATCCTGTGGATTCTCTATCTGTCCGCTACTATGTACAAATGGCTTATGTGATAAAATGGTGAAATAAAGTATAAAAATAGGAAGCGCCATGCGCTACCCACAAGCGCGTCCATCCGCCCATCTAAACCTGACTGCACTATGCCGCTGCCTCAGCCAATAAGATTTGCGCACCTATAGCTCAATATCCAACTGTTCCAGTGCGATGCGCTATTATTGGTGCGCGCTAAGTCTCGTGCGCTCTTCCCAATTAATCCGCTTAGGTGTTATATGTTGCGTGCTGCACCTTAGTAATAATGGCGTGATCGACCTGTGCCAGTTACCAGATAAGGCGATGCCAATTGGAAATGTGGAAGAACTAAAAGGGGATGCTGTGCGAGACCAAATACTGCCAAAGCGCCTGGGTTACGTGAAAGCGCCCAAGTGCGCACAGTCCAATGCCAAATAGGCGCAAAGCGGCCCAGTTATGTAAGAATGCACAGTTCGCTCGTGCTGGAATCATGGTGTGCCTCAAGTAAATGTGCCAGTAAGATGGGAGCTGCGATGCGCAGTGCACCGGTGCAGTGGATTGTTGTGTGTGATAGAGATTGTGCAAAGAGTGCGCAGCAGGGAATGTGAGTTGCAGGTAAAGTGTAAAAGGAGTGCGCAAAGGCGCATCGAGCGCACAATAAATGTAGAAGGCAGATAAGGAGCGTGGGGGGGGGGGCGCACGGAGGCGGCTTGAAGCAAGCGCACTATTGCGCGCATTTTGCGCGTTTTTGTTTGGCTCTGGCTGCGTCAGCGCAAGGGCTTGCGCATCCAAAGACTGTGAAATGGGATGTATCGCATGCATAAATCCATGTAGCGCATCAATCCAGTCCTCAAACTCTTCATCCTCTTCTCCCTCTAAGTCCTCTGGCTGCTTCGGCCGACGCGATAGCCCATCTGGACCATGCACCGCTCCCCTAACATGCACGAGTGTAAAGTGGAATGTAAGGATTGAGACAATCCACCGGTTAATGCTAGCGGATGGTTGGATATCGGGGTTTTGTAGCATGCCCTTGATATAGCGCGCGTCAGTCTCCACAATTAAGTTGCGCACACCTATAATATAAAGGCGCAAACTGCGCAGTGCGCGGTAAAGCCCATAGATCTCTAGCTTCGGTTGTGAAAAGCGCGCTTCTCTGTCGTTGAGCGTAATCGAGCCGAACCGGTTGTAAATGCGCGTTTTTGCATCTGCGCTCTTTTGCTGGCAAAGGTAAAAGCCGACCGCTATCTGGGAAGAGTCGACTGCAAGGATAACAGGGAGTTCTGAGGAATAATCGATCGGTTGTAGTGCAGGACACTCTAGCACTGCTTGCTTGATGTCATTTTGCGCCGCTATCTGCTCTGGGCCCCATTCAAATGGAGCGTCCTTGCGCGTAAGTCTTGTGAGCGCGTTAACGTGGTGCGCATAATTGCGGATATAAATGCGCATTAAACCGACTGTTCCCAAGAATGCGCGCACTTCTGACAGCGTGTGGCATGCGCCCCAATTGCGGATAACATCTACCTTGCCGCGTTCGGGTTTTCTACCTTCTGGGGTGCAATAATGGCCAAGAATGACAAAGTTTTCAGTGCACAAGGTGGATTTCGTCCCAGAGAAAGTGCCGCCGCTATATTTCATGCGCTGCACAATGCGGTTCACGTTCTGAAAGTGCTCCCACACAAAGCACCTTACACCAGGGTTCGCAGTGAGCGCTTCACACAAGCCGTCCGGTAAAATGTAGCGCTTCGAAGGCCCCTTGACTGGAACATCGTCAATATAGGGAACGGTGTAATCTGGTATCTCTGGCCGCAGAATATAGCACACATCATCGTGGAAGATTGGTACTGAGTTTGTCCAACCCATTGGCAATGTAACGAGGCGCATTGCGCCATATGGTGTCTGGAATGTTGTAAGATCGCGCGACGATTCTTTGATTAAGCACTCGTCGTATCCCACATATAGATCAAGGACGGCGCCGCATGCGCGCCCCGCAAATTGCTCTGCAAGGTGCTCAGGTGTAGGGGTGACGCCGGAGTGTTTAATGGTAACGCGATTAAGCGGTTCGAGGCTATGTACGATGCGCAGTGCTTTTCCATCTTTCTTGAGTGTGCAGAACCAGCGCGATCTATATGCCGAATTTGAGTGCTCATAAACACCAGAGTCTATTTTCTTCTGGATAATGGCACAAACTTCGTCGTATATGCCTGGTGGAATGGGGATGTTGCGCTCTATCCAAGGAGTGTGCGGAATAACTGGGATTTCTACTGGGGGAAAGAATGCGGTCTTGAAGCTACCGCGCTCCTCATCGCTCCATGCAAAGGCTTCATTCTGCAAAGACATCAAGTGGTGTAAAACCTTCATCTCCTCTGGTAATAGGAAATCAGTGTGGCGCTCCTGGAGCGCTTGCATGCGCTCTTCAGTATAGCGCCCGGTCGGGGTAAGTGGTGGCGGATTTGGTAAAAGCACAGGAAGCGCTGCTAGCGGATCGCCTATAATGTTGCGCTCGATGCGGAATTCGTTTGGGACGGGCGCAATAACTGGCTTGACTTTTCTAGCAACCGGTTTATACTTCTTCTTGGTCACTACGCCCTTTTGCGGTGCGCGCACTGCTAAATCGATAAAAGTTGCGCACGCATGTGCACTTTTCGGAAACGCGGCAGGAATAAGCGCCACAGGGTCGATCGAATTTAAGAGCGCCTGCGCGTGACTGTTGGTACACTGGGATAGGTAGAGTTGAGAGATAATAGAGGTGGAAGGAACGGAAGCGGAAAATGGAATAAGCGCAAACGCGGAAATGTCACAAGATTGGGTATCAGAGTCAAATGTTATGATAGTGGCGGCTTCTCCTTGGTCTGAGATCAATTCCTCGAAGCCTTGCAAAAATTTCTTTGCGGGTTATGCTGAATAGCAAAGTGCGGTGTTGCTGGAGCTGGTAAGAAGTGGCGCGGCTTCCCCCTAGGCTTTGTTGGAATGGTGGAGATGGCGCCAGTATTCGGATCACAGATTGTAATTGTTTGCGCTTCGTCCGCAAAGTTGCGCACGATGGAGCGCGTTAACACGTCGAAGGGGCGCCCTAACAGAATATCGTAAGCAGGTGAATGGATAACGTGAACTTGCACATAGACAACGATATCCCCAATGCGCGCAGAAACGTTGCGCGCAAGCCCAAGCGACTCATCTACCTCTCCATTGGCTGATTGCATGTATAAACGAATGCGCGGGTCGTACTGAAGCCCAAGACGATGGCAGACTGCTTCTGACATTGCGATAATTTGTGAACCCGGATCTAAGATAGCTTCAAAGTACTCTTGGTTGTCAATCAATAAATCAATGGAGCGAAGCGCATGCGACTCTTTAGCAACCTTCAAAACATCGGGGTTTTCAATTTCGCCTGGTTGGAGATGGGTAAGGTACTGTTCAAATGGATCCTGCAAAACAATAGGAAGCGGCCCTGCAATTGCCGCGCTAGCTGGGGGTGTCGCATTAAGCACTTTATCTCCCGCAAAAGGCGCGTGCACTTCGCAGTGCGCAAATGGCATAACGCTCGCAAGGTTTGTAGCTACCACTTCCGCACTGGTAGCTGCAATGCGCTTTGGGGTGACTTGTTCTCTATGGCGCTGCCTGAGATCAGGCGAAAGGGATAGAAGCTCTTCATGCGAAACCGTAACAGAGGGCGCCTTCATGGCACACGCATATACGTCGTCGACAATCTGCGGGTTCTGGATGGGAATGACAGTGCGGTATGATGGCTCTTTGCCTTTGGAAGAGTTAGCTGGTATGTCTGGTTTATCTGCTGCTGTGGGTGCAAAACGCGCCTCAGGAATGTTGGAATAGGGATGTATGGGTGTCTCATCGGGCGCATCAGTTGCGCTCGCAGCGGATTGCGAAGCTGGGGACTCAATACTGTCGGTGGGTGCCATGTCTGTGGTTGTAGAATGCACACCCTCTTGGTTGGATGTATTGCGCGGTGCGCGCCGCAGAATTTCAATGCCGTCGAAGACTTGCCTCTTGCAAAGCGCCATCAACTCCCTCTCGAGCGCATCAATGCGCTCTTCCTTCGTTAGTTGCGCATTTGGTGCGCTTTGCATATAATCTGCTGCAGGAGCTGAAGCGGCAACGTACGTCGACTGTAGAGATGCAGCTGGAGCTGGACGAGGCGCTATATTGTAGATGAGCTGCGAATTGGTATTAGATGAAAGTCGACCCATGGCAATCTGCCCTGGGTTGCGCTTATGCCATTCCTCGATGCGCTTGCCTAGGAAATTGCCTGGAATAGACCGCGGCACGAATGCGCCACCTGGGAGTACGATGCGCCCTTCCGCATTTCGCCTACACTTTCCTTCGCTAATAAGGCGCTCAATTGAAGCGCACTCAGGGATATAGTGCCCTGTCTGACCGCAACCATTGCACCTGTCGTTGTTCGAGCGAGGCGCACCATTTCCGCCATCTCTGCGTGATGCGCTCAATGCAGTAACTATCGTCTGTGTCATGCGCTCGAATAAGACTGAAATGTCTTCTGCTTTGACTGCGGGTGCGCTAGGTTGTGGCTGGGAAATGGGTGCGCTGGGTGCTGAGTAGGGCGCATACATATCGGGGTTTTGCGCTGTGAGCCCAGTAAGTGGCTGGAAATAGCGCGCTGGGCCTTCAAAGATAAAGTCGATCGCATCGCGTATTGCATCTAATGAGTATGGCACATTTGCAGGCTGATTAGGTACCGCAATCGCAAGGCGGCTCAAAATGCACTCTAGCTGGTCTGGTCGAAACACCCTAACGAACATGCGGCTTTGGTCGTAGCACGCCAATATGCCTTGCGCAACTAAGTATTCGCTAATGTTGAAAAATGCGCGATAATAGCGCGCGATTTCTTCTGCAGTTACGAGACCAATGCGTGCGGTCTCACCAATAAGCTTGTCCAGGTCACTAATACTCCATTTACTGCCATCCCTAGAGCCAGGATAAAGCTTTAGGACAGCGTCTTTGAATGCACCATAGTTGTGCGTCGCGCTATACTCTGGTAGCAGTTTCCAAGTGTCTGCAGTGTCGCTGTCCAAATAGCGCACTGTGTGGAACTTCTTATCGGTCTCGTCGGTGACGTTACAATCACGGAGGAGTTGCGTGAGCTCCTCAAAGTACTTCTGGAGTTCGCGCGGTTTTGCAGGGTCAAAGCGCGGCGCGTTTTGGTTAGATGCAGATGGCATGTGCATGGTAGCCATGGTAGGTGGAATAAGGTGTGTAGAGTTACGATCTGGTAAAAGCGCAGCGAAATTCGGAGGTGGGGAAAAATGCGGTGATGCGGATGGAGTTAGGGTAGGTAGGGATGATTCAGGTGAAGGTGGAGGTAAAGACAGCGTGGACGAGTGATGTGTGTTGTTTAGGAAGAGTGATTCAAATACTGGTATTTCCCCAAGCTGGAGCGCAGTTGCTAGCAGCTCGGAATGGAGAGTGCGAAGGTGGTTAATGTTGAAGCAAAGGGCGAGCCGATGGAGGTCTAAAATATGGTCTGATAAACAGAAACCCCTCGCGGTGGGCTCCAGAAAATGATGGGTTCGGTTGGTACTCGGTGCAGAGTCTCAACAGAAGGGGTGAACACTTAACCTACAACTGCAGGCGTGCTCGGGGTGAGGGGGGAGTTCGCTTAGATGGCCTCGGATCGTCCTTCAGGGCGCGGAGACTATAGAGAGGCTGGTACAGCGATTTTCAGTGTGTGCACTAGTAGTGTACACGAAAGGGGAGATATGCACAGTGGCGGAAAAGTGCGCAACGCAAAGAGGCAAAAATGCGCAGTGCGGAAAAACGCGCAACGAGAGCGCAAAAGTGCGCAACGATGAGGATGATGAAGGCAGGAGGTGTAACAGGACAAAGACGACACTGGGATGTACTGTGAAGGTGGTGCACAGTTTGGGGGTGCAAACAGAGTGAAAGCGCAAGGAGCGGAAAAAGGCGCAGACGGTGCGCAAAATGCGGCTATGCAAAAGGGTGCGCAAACGCGGCTATACGAAGGGCGCACTACGATAGTGCACAGACAAGGACGAAGGACGCAACGCAAGGGACACAACGCAACAATACGACAAGGGGACGCAAATGATAACGCAAACACTGCTATATGAAGGGCGCACTACGAAGGCGCACGGACTGGATGCTGGTGCACAGACTATGTGCGATGCTGACTGAGCTAATAACTATGAGGGGGGGGAGGGAAAGATCCTGTGGATTCTCTATCTGTCCGCTACTATGTACAAATGGCTTATGTGATAAAATGGTGAAATAAAGTATAAAAATAGGAAGCGCCATGCGCTACCCACAAGCGCATCCATTCGCCCATCTAAACCTGACTGCACTATGCCGCTGCCTCAGCCAATAAGATTTGCGCACCTATAGCTCAATATCTAACTGTTCCGGTGCGATGCGCTATTATTGGTGTGCGCTAAGTCTCGTGCGCTCTTCCCAATTAATCTGCTTAGGTGTTATATGTCGCGTGCTGCACCTTAGTAATAATGGCGTGATCGACCTGTGCCAGTTACCAGATAAGGCAATGCCGATTGGAAATGTGGAAGAACTAAAAGGGGATGCTGTGCAAGACCAAATACTGCCAAAGCACCTGGATTATGTGAAAGTGCCCAAGTGCACACAGTCCAATGCCAAATAGGTGCAAAGCGGCCCAGTTATGTAAGAATGCACAGTTCGCTCGTGCTGGAATCGTGGTGTGCCTCAAGTAAATGTGCCAGTAAGATGGGAGCTGCGATGCGCAGTGCACCGGTGCAGTGGATTGTTGTGTGTGATAGAGATTGTGCAAAGAGTGCGCAGCAGGGAATGTGAGTTGCAGGTAAAGTGTAAAAGGAGTGCGCAAAGGCGCATCGAGCGCACAATAAATGTAGAAGGCAGATAAGGAGCGTGGGGGGGGGGGGCGCACGGAGGCGGCTTGAAGCGCGATGAGGCGCATTTAGGGCGCACAATGATTGGTGGCTATGGGGAAACAAAGGCGCAGTAGAAATGCAAAAGGCGCACAAAGGCGCACCTAAACGGTCAAAGGCGCACAAAAGCGCACGAAGGCGCGCAAAAGCGCGCTACGCAAAGTGTGCGGAAGCCATCTAGGAGGTGCACACAATCGCAAAAAATGCCGTAGTATGCGCGCAGGGCGATAGGGAGCCGTATCAGCGCCCTACTCAGCACCCAGCATACCTGTTTCCCAGTCACAACCTAGTGTGCCTGCTGTCAAAGCAGAAGACATCTCAGTCCTATTCGAGCACATAACACAGATGATAGTTACCACATTGAGTGCATCATACAGAGATGGCAGAAATGGTGTGCCTCATTCAAACAATGACACTTGCAACAGTTGTGGTCAAACTGGGCATTATATCCCTGAGTGCACTTCAATTAAGTGCCTTATTAGCAAAGAAAATGTTGGAGCAGACTACATACACTGCACAGAGGAAGAGATGACACATTTCTTATAACCTACCTGGGGTTTAGTTAGTCTTAGAGCTAGGGTTTCACAGAGGTAAGAACACTGTATATCTACTATGGTACAGGTTCTCCTTATATACATAATAGTAAGGATGTCACATGACTCAGGAATGTGTTTACCACATGTATGCGCAGTAAGCACAGTAACATGTGTGTGCTGCATGCATTGCCTCGTGTATGCAGCATGCATGGGAATTTAATTTCAACAGAAAAGTGTAGTCGAAACACAGAAGGGCACATCATACTCCCAGGTGGCACATTCATGCTGCATTCTATTCCAGGCAACTTCTTAGGAGAGCACATCGAGGAATGGCATAAGTGCAACCCAGGGCAAATGGCCACTGGTCGACTTTCATTGAATACCAATTTGCAGCTCATCTACAATATAGCGCCTCGTCCAGCTCCAGCAGCACCTTTATAGTCGACATACATTGCCACTTCAGCTCCTATGGCAGAGTATAGGCAAAGTGCACCAAATGCACAACTAACGAAGGAAGAGTGCATTGATGCACTCAAGTGGGAGTTGATGGCACTTTGGAAGAGGCAAGTCTTTGATGGTATTGAAATTCTGCAGTGTGCACTGTGCAATACATCCAATCAAGAGAGCATGCATTCTACAACCACAGACATTGCATCTGCTGACAGTATTGAATCACCAGCTTTGCAACCCGCTGTGAGCACAACTGAAGCGCCTGATGAGATGCCTATACACCCCTATTCCAACATTCCTAAAGTATGCTTTGTTCCTGCAGCAGCAGATAAACCAGATGCTCAAGTTAACACTTCCAAAGGCAAAGAGCCATTGTATCGCACCATTGTTCCTATCCAGAATCCACAGATTGTCAATGATGTATGTATATGCACATGCCATGAAGGTGCCCTCCATTACAGTTTCGCATGAAGAGCTCCTTTTGCTTTCACCCGATCTCAGGCAGTGCCATAGAGAACAAGTTACCCCAAAACACGTTGCAGCTACTGGCGCAGAAGTGGTAGCTATAAGCCTTGCAAGTGTTATGCCATTTGTGCACTGTGAAGCATGCACGCCTTTTGCAGAAAATAAAGTGCTTAATGCGACACCTCCAGTTAGCATGGCAATTGCAGTGCCTCCTCCTATAGTTCTGCAGGATCCATTTGAACAATACCTCACCCATTTTCAGCCAGGCGAAATTGAGAATCCTGACATTTTGAAGGTTGCAAAAGAGTCGCATGCACTTTGCTCCATTGATTTATTGATCGACAACCAAGAATACTTTGAAGCTCTCTTAGATCCAGGTTCACAAATTATCACAATGTCAGAAGCAGTCTGCCATCGCCTTGGACTTCAGTACGACCCACGCATTTGTTTATACATGCAATTGGCCAATGGAGAGGTAGATAAATTACTTGGGCTTGCATGCAATGTTTCTGTGTGCATTGGGGATATTATTGTCTATGTGCAACCGCACGTTATCCATTCGTCTGCTTATGATATTCTGTTAGGGTGCCCCTTCAATGTGTTAATGCACTCCATCATGCACAACTTTGTGGACAAAGTGCAAACAATTACTATTTGTGATCTGAACACAGGCGCCATCTCCACCATTCCAACAAAGCCTAGGGGAAAGCCATGCCACTTCTTACCAGCTGCAGCAACACTGCACTTTACTATTCAGAATAACCCACCAAGAAATTTTTGCCAGGCTTTGAGGAATTGATTGCAGACCAAGGAGAAGCTGTCACTATCATAACATTCAACTCTGATACCCAATCTTGTGACATTTCCATGTTTGCACTTATTCCATTTTCTGCTTCTGTTCCATCGACCTCTACTATCTCTCAACTCTACCTATCCCAGTGTACCAACAGTCATGCGCAGGCGCTCTTAAATTTGATTGACCCTGTGGCACTTATTCTAGCCACGTTTTTGAAAAGTGCACATGCCCATGCAACTTTTATCGATTTAGTGGCACATGTGCCACAAAAGGGTGTAGTAACCAAGAAGAAGTATAAACCGGTGCTAGAAAAGTCAAACCAGTTATTGCGCCCATCCCAAACAAATTCTGCATTGAGCACAACATTATAGGTGATCCGCTAGTGGCACTTCCTGCGCTTTTACCAAACCCACCACCGTTTACCCCGACCAGGTGCTATACTGAAGAGTGGATGCAAGTGTTCCAAAAGTGCCACACCAACTTCTCATTACCAGAGGAAATAAAGGTTTTACACCACTTGATGTCTTTGCAGAATGAAGCCTTTGCATGGAGCGATGAGGAGCATGGCAGCTTCAAGACTGTGTTATTTCCCCCAGTCAAAATCCTGGTTATTCTGCACACTCCTTGGATAGAGCGCAACATCCCCATTCTGCCCAGCATATATGAAGAAGTTTGCACTATTATCCAGAAGAAGATAGACTCAGGTGTTTACAAGTGCTCGAACTCAGCATATAGATCGGGGTGGTTTTGCACACTCAAGAAAGACAGTGATGATACTCAATCCGGAAACCCAAACAAAATCTACTAAATGGCTTCGGATGGTATAACACGAGTCAGAGGAAGGGTGCGAGTTGGTACTAAATATCACCACTGGGACCAAAACATTGTGTTTAGTGATATGAAATAATAAGTGATGGTGCAAATAGTCTCTAAGAGCATATGAAGTTGTCTGAATGAGTTCGAAATAGATTCAAAGATGTGCAAAATAGTTCAAATAAGTTCGAAGATGTGCAAAGTGGTTCGAATAAGTTTAAAGAGGTTTGAGGTATATCGAGGAATGAGTTTAGTGGATGTAATGTGTTTGTCGAAAGGCAATAGGCTATGGGCGATAAAACATGGAGCAAATATGATAGTTTCGAAGAAGTTTGCGATATTTCGCAGAACTTAGAGATATGATGCGAAGATAAGACTCAAGAGAACTGCTCTTAAATCTGACTATAGTGGAGAGGGTAACTTGTGCTCTGTTCCCCATTGCTTTTCTTTTTACTAACTAATATAAGTCTATATACAAATTGAAGAAATAGTACTAAAAAGGAAACAAGACCATGTGGAAAACATGAGGCAATATATCAAACAATAAAGGTATTGTAAAACATAAAACAAATAAAAAATAATAATAAGTGAGACATACATTGTCCCAATATAGTAAAAGTTCTTGTTCTATGGCTTTAATACATCAATGAAACATAAAAATGCACTTATCGCATTCTAACTCTCTTGTAGTCTCTCCTTGTGTCTGGTAGTGCTCGATATGTAGCAAACTGGCTTGTTCCAAATGTGCAGCATGCATCAAAAGTGTTTCAAGACAGCTATACAGTGGCTGAAGTCATTCAAAATCCTGCAAAGTCATTCAAAGTGTCATGAAATGTTGCAAAATAGTTCAAAATAGTTTAAAGTCATCTGAAATAATGCAAAATAGTTCGAAAATATTTCAAAGTCAATTTTGTGGTGTTCGTAGCGATTTGGAGTGTGTGTCGTAAGGTATAGATATGATTAAATCCTTCTTCAGACCTTATAGCATGCAATGGACCTATCAACGGAAAGGCGCTGTGCATCGTACATAGCCTCGAACCGCTTAATCACATTACCATTAAACACTCCAGCGTCACCCCTACACCTGAGCACCTTGCAGAGCAGTTTTCAGGGTGCGCATGCGGCACTGTCCTTGATCTATATGTGGGATATGATGAGCACTTAATAAAAGAATTGTCACATGACCTTACAACATTCCAGATGCCTTATGGTGCAATGCACCTCATTACATTGCCAATGGGTTGGACAAACTCAGTACCGATCTTCCACAATGATGTGTGCTATATTCTGCAGCCAGAGAGACCAGATTACACCATTCCCTATATCGATGACATTCCAGTCAAGGGGCCTTTGAAGCACTACATTTTACCAGATGGCTCATGCGAAGTGCTCACTGCAAATCCTAGTGTTAGGCACTTTGTGTGAGAGCATTTCCAGAATGTGAACCACATTGTGCAGTGCATGAAATATAGTGGCAGCACTTTCTCTGGGATGAAATCCACATTGTGCACTGAGAACATTGTCATTCTTGGCCATTATTGCATGCCAGAAGGTAGAAAACCCGAATGCAACAAAGTAGACATTATCCACAATTGGGGCACATGCCACATGCTGTCAGAAGTGCACACATTCCTGGGGACAGTCAGTTTAATGCACATTTATATCCACAATTATGTGCACCATGTTAACGTGCTCACAAAGCTTATGCACAAGGATGCTCCATTTGAATGGGGCCCAGAGCAGATAGGGGTGCAAAACAACATCAAGCAAGCAGTACTAGATTGCCCTGGACTACAACCAATCGATTATTCCTCAGAATTCCCCATTATCCTTGTGGTCGACACTTCCCAGATAGTGGTCAGCTTCTCCCTTTGTTAGCAAAAAAGTGCAAATGTGAAAACATGCATTTACAATCGGTTCAGCTCGATTACACTCAATGACAGAGAAGCATGCTTTTCGCAACCAAAGCTAGAGATCTATGGGCTTTATCATGCGATGTGCAACTTGCACCTTTATATTATAGGTGTGTGCAACTTAATTGTTGAGACTGATGCACTGATGATGCTTGACCTGGAAACCTAGCAAAAACCTGTTAAAAGGCTTATGAAGTATAACTCAGGCTAGAGGAAGGGTGTGAGTTGGTCCTAAATATCACCTCTAATACCAGAACATTGTTTTTAGTGATGCAAAATGGTAAAGAATGTGACGAATAGTTTTTAAAAGCATACAAAGATGTTCGAAGTAGTTCAAAATATGTTTGAAGACATGCGAAGTAGTTTGAAATAGATTTGAATGGGTTCGAAGTTGTTCAGGTAAGTTCAAGGAAGTTCAAAGGTGTTTGACTGGTGTCAAGATATGTTTGACAAATGAATATACCAATCAAGAAGTGGGTTTTGAGTGGAAATAGGCAATGATGAGTTGAGAACGAATACGAAAGTTTGAGGAGGTTTGTGATATTTTGCAGAACTTCAGAGATATGATGCGAGGTAAGACTCAAGAGAACTGCTCTTAAATCTGACTATAGTGGAGAGGGTAACTGATTTTCTGTTGTTCTAAGTAACTAGTACAAGTCTATATACATTTTAAAGAGGTAAGTACTAAAAAGGAAATATAACAGGTGTAGAACATGAGGCAGTATGCACAGCAATAAAGGTATTGTAAAACATAAAAACAAATGAGGAATGATGATAATTAAAACATTTGGTGTCACCATATAGTAAGAGTACTTCTCTTGTTGTTTCAATAGATCATTGAAACCCCACAACCGCCATTATCGTACCCTAATTCTTTTATTGTCTCTCCTTGCATCCGGTAGTGCTAGATATGTAACTAAATGGCTTACTCTGGTTGAGCAGCATGTATCAAAAATGTTTTAAGACAACTATACAGTGGCCGATATTGTTCGAAATGCTGCAAAGTTGTTCGAAGTGTCGCAAAATTGTTCGAAGGCATTCAAAATAGTTTGAAGTCATCTGAAATAGTGCAAAATAAATCGAAAAGTGTTCGAAGTTGATTTCATGGCATTCGTAGTAATTCATTGAGAGGTCCACTGTGCACACTAAGGTCTGGAGAAGGATTCAACTCGGATTGACACATTATGACATGCACTCCGAATCACTATGAATGCCACAAAATCAACTTCGAACACTTTTTGATTAGTTTCATATTATTTTGGATGACTTTGAACTATTTTGAATGCCTTTGAACAATTTTGCGACACTTCGAATGACTTTGCAGCATTTCGAACAATATCGGCCACTGTATAGTTGTCTTAAAACACTTTCGATACATGCTGCTCAACCGGAGTGAGCCATTTAGTTGCATATTGAGCACTACCAGATGCAAGAAGAGATGATAAAAGAATTAGGGTATGATAATGGTGGTTTTGGGGTTTCAATGATCTATTGAAACAACAAGAGAAGTACTCTTACTATATGGCAACACCAAATGTTTCACTTATTATCATTTTTTATTTGTTCTATGTTTTACAATACCTTTATTGCTGTGCCTATTGCCTCATGTTTTACACCTGTTATATTTCCTTTTTAGTACTTACCTCTTTGAAATGTATATAGACTTGTACTACTTACTTAGAACAACAGAGAATCAGTTATCCTTTCCACTATAGTCGGATTTAAGAGCAGTCCTCTTGAGTCTTACCTCGCATCGTATCTCTGAAGTTCTGCGAAATATTGCAAACTTCCTTGAACTTTCGTATTCATTATCAACTCATCATCGCCCATCGACACTCAGAACCCACTTTGTAACTGCCATATTCATCTGTCAAACATATCTTGACACCAGTTGAACACCTTCGAACCTCCTCGAACTCATTCAAACAACTTCAAACACATTCAAATCTATTTCGAACTACTTCACACATCTTTGGACCAATTTTGAACTTCTTTGAACATCTTTGTAAGCTTTAAAAAGACTATTTATCACATCCTTTACCATTTTGCATTACTGAAACAATGTACTGGTATTAGCAGTGATATTTAGTACTGACTCGCACCCTTCCTCTAACCTGAGTTATACTTTATAAGCTTTTTAACAGGTTTTTGTTAGGTTTCCAAATCGAGCATCATCATTTTGGAGCCCACTGTGAGGGGTTTCTAAATTATTTTATTGCCTAATCCACCTCGAATCTCTCAGCTTAGGCCAACACAAGCTTGAAACCTTAGAATCGAGACTCGCCAGGCCTTTGAATCTCTTGAACAATCAGGGGATATTCTAATTCCTGTCTCTGATGCCAAATCTACACATCGTCATCTGTTTCCTTCACCTATTTCCTCATCTACAATCTCGTCTTCCTCTTCTTCCTCATCATCTACTACATCATTTATTATTCCAGCCACTTCGACATATCTACCATCCTTCGCTCAGATTCTAACTCCTCAAATCGGTATATCTATGGCCACCCAAGCAACAATGCCAGCTCATAGACATTCCACAGCACCTAAAATCAACCCTACTCAACCTTGAGAGCTATGTTAATATTTTAACAAGCTCGAAATACTCTTTATCAACTGTAATGTTATGGATCCAGAACTTATGAAGAAGCACGCCTGTTGATATGTCAATATCGATACATCCGAACTCTGGGAATTGATTCCTGAATACAAAACCGGCACTTCATTTCAGGATTTTTGCCTCGCAATTCACAGACTATATTATGGTTCTGAAGACGATTGAAAATGGTCAATTTCAGACATGGACAAACTCGTTGGGGAACAACTTTGGATAGGTATCTTTAATGCAAGCAATTTAGAATTATATTACAGGTCGTTCTACAACATTATGAAGTTCCTACTCTCTAAAAGCCAAATTTTGGAGGCAGAACAAAGTAGAGCATTTGTTTGAGGTTTTCAGCCCAGTTTATGGTCACGAATTGCATGATGACTCGAACTAAAATTTCCTGACCACTATCTGGATGATGCCTACCCACTCGATGACATTCACATGGCAGCAAAATTTGTTTTAGCAGGGTCAATTAGTTCGAATTTGGCATTGTTACAGTCTTCAGAAACCTTGGCATCGACTTCAACATCTTCAACACAGATCAAATCAGAAGACTTATCAGCAATCCTTAAAAAATTTGCAACCACACTCATCATGGCTCTAGCAGGTTCGAAACCCACTAATCCTCCTCGAACTAACAGTGGATTTCGCTTGGACCAGCTCAAAAATTTAGCTTGTGTCTTTTGTGGACTCACTGGTCATTTTATTAGTGACTGCTTGGTTTGCCAGTCCTATATTAACAAAGGAAAGTGTAAAAAGAACAACAAAGGAAAAATCGTCCTTCCAAATGGACAGTTCACCCCTCAAAACATTCCTGGTCATTTTATCAAAGACAGAATCGACGAATGGACTTGATGAAATCCTTTGACTACAACTGCATCATCACTCATGTATAACATCGCATCCTCAATGGCTACTTTGATACTGCCTAGAGGCATCTACCAGGTTTCTGAACAATCTGCGACACCCGAAGATCACATTGCAAAACTTGAACAAGAGATATATGCTTTGTGAAGTGGTAGGACCTTGGCTAAAGCTAATTCAAGCATACCAACAGTCCCCATCTCTCGACCTTCGGTTTCCCCAAACACTGCGATAGTCAAACAATCAACTCCACATGTAACAGTGTCATCCATTTCGTCCACAGCAACAAACCTACCAACCTCGACTTCAGCATCATCTTCGACTTCAGAAACAATTTCGCAGCCTGTTATTCATCCTTACGCCACTACAAAAGAAAATTTGTACCTACCACCACATGAACGAAACTTTGGATCAACTGCGAAAGGTAAAGGCAAAGATGGTCCTTTGCACCATACCCAAGCGCCAATTCAAAAGGATATTACAACCTGGCCATTTACTTTGCATCAAATTTCGACTTTCTCCCTCTCTTCGAATCTCAGTAAGGGGGAGGATCTCACCTATAATGATGTCCCACAATCAAATAATGCAAAAATGAACGACGAGAGGTTACTTCACATTCAAAAATGGTTACATGACTTGGTGTGACCCCCTGAACTATCAGATGCAGAATACACTACCTTTATTCGATATTGCACTGAATTCTTTTTAGACTTGGGCAAACTGTGGAGAAAAGACTCCCAAGGAGCTCACAAAATTGTTGCTCCTCCAGAACGTCATCTCAAAATCATTCGTGCAGCTCATGACAACATCGGACACAAAATGGTTTTTGCTACTAAATCAGTTATCGTCCTTCGATTCTGGTAGCCAAACATGAAATTTGACATTGCATGGTATATTCAAACCTGCCACCTATGCCAAATTTGACAGATGCAAAATGTTCTAATTCTGCCCACAGTTGCCACTCCAGCACCCCTTTTCAGCAAAGTCTATATCGACATGATGCAAATGCCACCTTCGAATGGATTTAAATACATTGTTCAAGGGTGATGCTCACTAATGACCTATCCAGAATGGCGAAAACTTCAATGCAAAAATGCCACATCTCTGGGCGATTGGATCTTTGAAGACATTATTTGTCGATGGGGCTCACTATACGAAATCGTAACCAACAATGGCACTGCATTTATCGCAGCCATGGAATATCTTGCAAAATGATATCATATTAACCATATTCGAATTAGTGGTTATAATTCGCATGCCAATGGACTCGTTGAACAAGCCCATTTCGATGTTCGACAATCATTATTTAAAGCTGTCAATGGAGAACAAGTGAAATGGTCAGGAGAGGTGCACTCAGTATTTTGGGCAGAATGAGTCATGGTTTGTAAACACATGGGTTGTTCTCCTTACTTCACAGTTACAGGAGCACATCCTCTAATACCCCTCGACATCTCCAAAGCAACATACTTACAACTGCCACCTGATTCAATTTTATCGACAACCGATCTTATAGCTCGACGAGCCATAGCGCTGATGATACTCAACCTGGAAACCCAAACAAAACCTACTAATGGCTTCAGATGGTATAACACAGGTCAGAGGAAGGGTGCGAGGTGGTACTAAATATCACCGCTGAGACCAAAGCATAATGTTTAGTGATGTGAAATAATAAGGGCTGTGGATAATAGTCTGTATAGGCATACGAAGGTGTTCGAAATAGTTCGAAAGAGGTTTGAAGATGTGCAAAATGGGTTCGAAAAAGGTTCGAAGAGGTTCGAAGTCGTGCGAAGTAGTCCGAAGTCGTGCGAAGTAGTCCGAAGTCGTGCGAAGTAGTCTGAAGAAGTTCGAATAAGTTTGAAAAGGTTCGAGGTATATCGAAGAGCAAGTTTAACAAATGTGAAGTGTTTGTCGAATGGCGGTAGGTGATGGGCGATAAAATGGAGAGCGAATACGATAGTTTTTAGAAGAAGTTCACAATATTTTGCAGAACTTAGAGATACGATGCAAACTAAGACTCAAGAGAATGGCTCTTAAGTCAGACGATAACTGTGAGGGTAACTTGTGCTGTTCTCCATTGTTCTATTCTCTCGTTCCAACTAACTAATACAAGTCTATATACAAAATGAAGAGATAGTACTAAAAAGGAAATAAGAACATGTGTAAAACATGAGGCAAATATATCATACAATGAGGACTTTGTAGATCAAAAATAAATGAGAAATGATAAATGATGAAACATACAGTGTTCCCATATAGTAAAAGTACTTCAATGAAACACAAAAACGCACTTATCGCATTCTAACTCTCTTGTACTCTCTCCTCGTGTCTGGTAGTGCTCGATATGCAGTGAGTTGGCTTATTCCGAATGTACAACATGTATCGAAAGTGTTTGAGGACAACTATATGGCTGCCAAAGTCATTCGAAGTACTGCGAAGTCATTCTAAATGTCGCAAAATAATTCGAAGTAGCTCAAAGTTGTCCAAAATAGTGCGAAATCGTGCGAAAATGGTTCGAAGTTGATTTTGTGGCGTTCTTAGTACTTTGGAGTGCATGTCATAATGTCTCCATATGAGTGGAAATGCTTCTCCAGGCTTTAAAGAGCATAGTAGACCTATCAGCGCTACAAAAATGATCTAACGACCTCGAACTGTTATATTTGAAGGTCTACATGTCCTGAATCGAAGCTGTGAAATGCTTCGAACTTGCTCATGAACATACAATGTGCAACTACAACTTTGCGAAAGGAGATTTAGTGCTACTTCAAAACACACAAATCGAGAAGTCCCTCAATCACAAGATGAAACCCTGATATGTTGGCCCTCTTATCGAAATTACAGGGGGGCTTATATCCTCTGCAAACTTGACAGGTCAGTACTATATAGACCTATTGCCACATTTTGTTTGCTACCATACCTCACTCAAAAATCAATTTCCCTACCACCAAATTTCCTCGATATCAACTCCGAGTGCCTCGAACAAGTTCGAGCTTCGACGAAGACACCTTCGAAGATTTTCAGGACTTTGAAAACAAATAATTATCCTTTCTTTTCTTTTTGCAATTACTTACAAAAGATTTTGACTACTTTTAGTGTATGATACAAGTCACGATATTGCAACATAGAGTGGTCATGCAAACTCCCAAGGGTTTTTTAGCTATGATGAATTACTGAGCCTTTCCCAAAAAAAAAAAAAAAAAATTCGATTTTTCATCTGTTATATCTTCATTTCTGCTTCATCTTACTTTCCAAAGACATTTAACAAAAGACCATTTAAAATAGACAAAACAAAAAACAGAAAACAAAAAGTCCTACTCCTCCAACACCTCGACTTCCCTCCCCAACACCTCCATCTCCACTTTCATCTTGACCAATTTTCTTGCCAGCACTCGACGACGAGTGCCGACCTCATCTGAATCCCCAGCCTCTTTGATGTCCTTGACCCTTCGAATGGCCCTTGCCTTTGCCTTCCCTTTCAATGACCTCTTTCTCTCCTTTGACGCCTTCAATAGCCCTGCTACTGGCTCGACATCTTTAAATGGGCCCACAACACGAATTTGACATACTACAAAATTTGAAAACAAGTTAGCAATTACTTTGAAACAACTCTGAACAATTTTTGTACCTTTTCTGGGGTGTGAATCTCATTTTGCACTTATGAACTTCTTTACTTCACCTTTTTGAACACCTTGCCTCAACAACCCAGCCCAGTAACAGCCTTGCGCCTCCTGGGTGCACTTTGAACACTTTGTGGTGCCCTCCCTAACAACACACCATGGCTGGGACTTGAACCCAGCACACCGATCGCACTACGAAAGTATTTAGCAGTGCGAAAAACTTTTGAACATAAAAGAAAACACTCACTGGACCTTCAAAATCGAGCAACTTGCTCGTTTTGACTGGTGCCTGCTTCACAGCCTCTACCCCTGTGACCTCCTCTTCCTCATCATCTTTGCTCTCAACCTCAACCACCTTTCGCTTCACTACCCTCACCATGGGCAGCTCATCTTCATCCTCACTTTTGTCATCCTCGCCTCCCTCCACTCTTTCGATCGCCTTTAATTCAGCCTGGAACTTTGCACTCTGCCTTTTCAAGTCATCCTTCGAAATCATCTTCGCACAAAATGCAGCAAGAGCCACATTTTGAGCATCCGCCAATGCCCTCCTCTGACCCTCGATCACCGCCCTCTTCACCTCCTGCTGCTCCTCTCTCACCTGCTTTTCTTCCTCCTCCCTTCTTCTGCATTCTATCTCCTCAGCCAAATCTATGAACAATAGCTCTCTGCCCCACAAAATCCATTCGTGTCACACCATCAGTTTATACAGCTCGAATACTTCATCCATGACCTTTTGAACAGCCGCTTCACATTCTTCGCCAAGATCTTTGGTGAGTTCATCGTATTCTGCCTACAAATGTTTTAGCATCTTTAACTATGAATCTATCAGTGACAGATGTACCATTTTCGCACAAAAACCCTTCCCCCACAGTTCAAAAGCCGAGTCCTCAGCGATGCCACGCTCAAGCATTGATTTTGCATATTCAAGGATTTTGGCATTGAGTTCAACGAGGAGAGAGATTATAGAAGAAAGAGTTGATGAATTTAGGAGGTGACATGGAAGAATGAGCAATATATTGAACCTCGCTAATTTCCTCACCCTGACCACACATTTCACATGTGATTTTGATTGGCTAACTGGGACAGTTAGGATTTCAGTAAGGGGGAGGATGATAGGTCCACTGCACGCTTTACAGTCTGGAAAAGCATTCCCACTCATATCAACACATTATGTCAGATGCTCTGAATCACTATGAATGCCACAAAATTGACTTCGAACATTTTTGAATTATTTTGCACTATTTCAGATGACTTCAAACTATTTCAAACCACTTCACGACATTTCGCAACACTTCAAATGACATCAGCCGCCATATAGCTGTGTTAAAATACTTTTGATACATGCTGCACATCTGGAACAAACTATTCCATCGCATACCAAGCACTACTGAACACAAGGAGAGACGACAAGAGATTTAGGATATGATAATAGCATTTTTTATGTTTTGATGATATATTACAGTGAAAGATAAGTACTTTTACCATGTGGGGACATGTATCTTTCAATTATTTATCATTTCTCATTTATTTTTAATCTACAAAGTCCTCATTGTATGATATATTGCTACATGTTTTACTTCCCTTTTCAGTACTATCTCTTCAAAAATATATATAAACTTGTACTAGTTACTTAGAACAACAGAGAATCAGTTATCCTCTCCACTATAGTCAGATTTAAAAGCAGTCCTCTTGAGTCTTACCTCGCATCGTATCTCTGAAGTTCTGCAAAATATCGTGAACTTCCTCAAACTTTTGTATTTGTTATCAACTCATCGTCGCCTATCGCCACTCAGAACCCACTTTGTAATGGCCATATTAGTCTGTCAAACATATCTTGACACCAGTCAAACACCTTCAAACCTCTTCAAACTCACCTGAACAACTTCAAACCACATTCGAATCTATTTCGGACTACTTCGCACGTCTTCAGACCAATTTCGAACATCTTTGTATGCTTTAAAAAGACTATTCGTTGCATCCTTTACCATTTCACATTACTAAAACAATGTTCTGGTACTAGTGGTGATATTTAGTACCAACTCGCACCCTTCCTCTAATCTGAGTTATACTACATAAGCCTTTTAACAGGTTTTTGTTAGGTTTCCAGATTGAGCATCATCACCGTTTGTGCCTTTTTCCACCCATTGCGCTCTCATCCCATTTGCACCCCTAACCTGTGCATCACCCTTTCAGCACATCCCAGTGCCATCCTCATCCCCATACTTCATTGTTACAGGCATGCAGCCTCTGATTCCTCTTGATATCGTTGAAGTGACATACTTTAACCCACCCCCAGATTCTATACTCTCTACTACAGATTTGATTGTGCACTGAGCATGCACATTACAAAAGTGGCCAGAAGACTTGGAGCACATTCATTCCCATGTCTATGCAGAAAGGCACAAAGCAGCACTCCATTTCAAGAAAGTGCACTCGAAGACCATCTGCAATTTTGACTTCCAACATGGCAACTTAGTCCTTATGCACAACACAGTGATCAAGAAGAGCCTTAACTGCAAAATGTGCCTGCATTAACTTGGCCTACTCATTATAGTTTTGCACAATCAAGGCAGTGCATATCTCATTGCGAACTCAATGGAATGGTATTCAACAGGCCAATAGCTGCATTTTGCCTAGTGCCATACCACATGTGCAAGTCCAATGCGCTTCCTGACATTGCACTCAATATTACTACAAAGCAGTTGAGAGAGATGGAAGAGTTGATGGTAGTGGACACAGAAGATGAACAAACAGTTGATGAAGAAGTGCAAGGAAATAGCACAGAAAATGAAGAAAGTGCCAATGAGGTGCACAATTAGCGCTCCATGTGCACCACTATGGATATTTCATTTTTTATGCATACACTTTGATTTTGTTCTCTTTTTTTATGTTACTATTCTTCTATTTACAAAGTCACATCTGGGCATCTTCTGTGATTGTGCAACCCATGGGCTTTACCAGCCATGATGATCTACTGAGCCTTTCCCATTTTTTTCAGAATTTGTTTTATGGTGTGCACTTCATTTTATATCTCACAATTTTACTGTTTGGACAGAGTTATTATTTCAGTTGGGAAGAGGAAACTGATGGTTGAACAATTTTTCTGCACTTCTTTCTTGCGTGTTTTGCTTTGCACTTTACTTGGCTTCTTCAAATATCTGATACATTCACTTCTACCACTCATTCACTTTCTTGGCACTCATGCTTCGCACTTCAATAACCAACAAGGATGCTGCCTGAGGACAGTCAGTATTTCAGTTGGGAGGAGAAGATATGGCTCCCTATCGCCCTGTGCTTGTACTATGGCATTTTTTGCAATTGTGTGCACCTCTTGGATGACTTCTACTCACTTTGCAGAGTGTGCTTTTGTGCACCTTCATGTCCTTTCATGCAGCTTTGTGCACTTTTGTGTGGCTTTGCATGCCTTTGTGCACTTCCATGTGCTTTCACGTGCCATTTTAGGTGCACTTTTGTGTGCCTTTTACATTTCTACTGCACCTTTGGATCCCCCTTAGCTGCCTTCTATCATGTGCCCTAAATGCACCTTGTCACGCTTCAGACTGCCTTCATACACCTCCCACACTCATTATCTGCCTTTTACAGTTACTGCACACTTGATGTGCCTTTATGTGCTCTCTTACACTTTACCAGCAATTCACATTCTTCATTGCACACTCCTTGCACTATTCATTTATCACATACAACAACCCTTCACCACATCTATTGCACTGCTGCCAGCTTACTAGGGTGCTTATTTCAGGCGCGCCATGATTGCATCACAAGCCAACTGCACATTCTCACATAATCTGGGTGCTTTGCACCTATTTGGTGCTGGACTATGCACACTTGGGTGCTTTCACATAATTTGGGCACTTTGGCACTATTTGGCATCACACAGCATCTCCTTATAGTTCTTCTGCATTTCCAATCTGCATCACCTTATCTGGTAACCAGCACAAGTCAATCACATCACTATTACTAAGGCACAGCATGTGATATATAACACCAAAGCAGATTAATTGGGAAGAGCACACAGGACCTAGAGCACACCAAAAATAGAACATCACACTGGAACAGTTGGGTATTGGGCTATAGCATGTGCAAATCTTATTGGCTAAGGCAGTGGCATCGTGCAATCAGGTTTAGATGGGCCAATGGATGGACTTGTGGGTAGCACATGGTGCTTTCTATTTTTATACTTTATTTTACTGCTTCTATCACATAAGCCATTTGTATATAGTAGGCAGATAGATAGAGAATCCAGAGGATCTTTCTCCTTACATAGTTCATAGCTCATTCAGCATCGCACATAGTCTGTGCACCAGCATCCAGTTTGTGCACCTTTGTAGTGTGCCTTTCATATAGCCATATTTGCATATCATTTGCATCCCTCATCGTATTGCTGCATTTCATCCCTGTGTTTGCATCCTTCATCTTCATTTGTGCACTTTTGTAGTGCACCCTTCATATAGCCATGTTTGCACATCATTTGCACATTTTATTGTATAGCTGTGTTTTGTGCACCATTTGCAAAATTTTCCCACCAGTTGTGCTCACATCCCACTTGCATCCCTAGCCTGTGTGTCCCCCTTTTAGCACACTCCAGTGCTGTCCTTGTCCCACTACACCTCTCGCTTTCATCTCCCTCATCGTTGTGCATTTTTGTGCTCCCATTGCACATTTTTGCCCCTTTCCATTGTGCACTTTTTTGCCACTGTGCATACCTTCCTTTTTGTGTACACAACTTAGTCACACCTCACAACCCATCCAACCAGCCTCTTTAGTAGTCTTTGCGCCTTGAAGGACAATCTGAGGCCTTCTAAAGAACCCCCTCACCCTGAGCATGCCTGCAGCTGTAGGTTTTGTGTTTACCCCTTCTGTTGAGACTCTGCACTGAGTACCAACTGAACATATCAGCATCATCCAGGAGGTGCACACAATTGTGAAAAATGCTGTAGTATGAGTGCAGGGCAGTAGGAAGCCATATTACCTCCTCCCAACTGAAATCCTGACTGTTTTCAGGCAGTGGGGTAGTTAGAGATGAACTAAGTAGTGACAAAAGATACAATGAATGCAGAGAACATTGATGGCTGGCATCTGTCACTCTTATTGGGAAAACATAGCATATAGTCCAATACACATACATGCAGCCTGGAGTCAGCAACAAAAATCAGCCAAAAGGAAAGAAGAGGGCTCACAAAAATACGGCTACATCTGCATCTGCACAAAAGTCATCAAATCCAGTAAAATGTCAAAAGTGTCTGAATTACAAGAGAATGAATTGCAAGGGCTGATTCAACTCATAGCCATGCAAAACGGACAATGATAGATGATAATGACCACGACAGTGCCAGTGAATCTTGAGGTAGGTCAATGGTCAGGAACAAGGTTGATAGTCAGAAAACAAATCCACTATATATGTTACGACCATTTTGTGAGAGTGATGGCATGATGGGATCAGGGCTAAAAATAGACAATGAGCTGTATAACATAGGCTACAGTCATTTTGTGGGAATGATGGGAGTGATGGTTGATGGGATTATCTAAAATTTGTCAGGCTTGGTCAGAGCTGTGCAAAATTGGTCAGAGCTGTGCAAAATTGGTCAGAGCTGTGCAAAATTGGTCAGAGCTGTGCAAAATTTGTCAGAAATGATGGCATTAGTCAAAGCTGACTAAAATTTGTCAGCTCTGACAAATACAACTGGGTTTGAAATGTGGTCATCCCATATGTAATAGTACTGGTCAGTAACAAGTCAATACAAATTTGTAGTGAGGTCAGTAACAAGTCAATACAAATTTGTGATTTGTAACGAAGTGAGTAACATGACAATACAAATTTGTAATGAGGCCAGTAACAAGTCAATACAAATTTGTAGTGAGGTCAGTAACAAGTCAATACAAATTTGTGATTTGTAACGAAGTAAGTAACATGACAATACAAATTTGTAATCAGGTCAGTAACAGGTCAATACAAATTTGTAATGAGGTCAGTAAAAAGTCTGAGTCAGTAACAGGTCAATGCAAATTTAATGAAGTCAGTAACATGTCAATAGAAATGTGTAATGAGGTCAGTAACAAGTCAAATACCAAAAAGGGAGATTTCCGTGCATAAAATTTCAGTTGCGATATAGTGGACACCTACTTTCACACCTCTTCCAGAACATGCACAACACGACCAAACAGCTGACAATTCCTTACATGTGGAGAGAGAGTGCACGACAATCAGTTGAGTACCTCTCTTCACACAACATTTGGGGCTATAATAGTGATACTATTGCAATTGCTATCTATTATCAAATAGGAAAATTGTGATTGTCATTACATAAGAGTTGGAATTGGCTATTGAAACTTGAAAACAGTTGAATTACAGTGAGTGTTGTGACAACTGGCTTTTAAAGGAAGTTGTTGCTGACCTTACTTCAGCTGTGCTACATTGTTGGCTATTGAACCAAATTATTATTGGGCTTTACCATTACTAAATATGTGAGTGGTGTTGGCATATGTTGCAATAATAATGGCTGATTAAAGTGTTTGCAGGAATCAAAGCAGACCTTCTACACCAGAAGTGGAAAGGGCTAGAATTAGAGATGCAGACCATTTGGAAAGGTTGCAGATGACCAATCCTGATGAAGGGAGAAGCAGAGTCAGAGTGACTGCTCCTGCTGAAAGAATTGTTCCACTGAACTATGGAGCTGCATTGGCAGCTCAGATACCACAGGTGCAGATGCCTGCTGATTGGGATGCACCAAGGCAGTTTGAATTGCCTGTTGTACCTCCTGCTCCTATACTACCTAGGAGAGGTAACAATGGACTGGGAGTAAATGTAGCTGCCACTATACCACAAGTGCAGCTGCCAGCAGAGTGGAATGCACCTTTGGCCAATCCTATTCCTGTGATTCCACCTGCAGCTCAGTTACAAACAAGGAGGGGCAGAGGAAGAGGAAGAGGAAGAGGACTGGGACCATTGCATAATATTTCAGGTGGTCAAGCAGATTCTGCACTCAATAATCTGCATAGGAGACATATTGCATTGAGGGAAAGGACTGCAGATTATGATGCATGTCTTCAGGAGTTACAACAAGCTGAGGCAGCTAAGAAGTATCAGCATCAGCAGGAATTATTACAGAAGGTTGCTGAGGAAAGAAGAATTGCTGAGGCTGTTGCTGCCAGAGAGAGGATATCACAGCAGGTGGCTGAAATGAGTAGGCAGCATAATCTACAATTGCAGCAGGTGATTGAAGAGCAGCAAGCTGCTGAAGTGGAAGCAGCTAGGAGGTATAATTGGCAATTGCAGCAGTTGGCTGAACAAGAGCAGCACAGGCAAGCTGCTGCAGCTGAAGAGTATGCACATAGGCAAGCTGCTGAAGCTGAAGCAGTTAGACAGCACAATCAACAATTACAGTGGCTGGCTGAACTGGAAAAGCAAAGGGAAGCTGCTGAAGCTGAAGAGCATGCACAAAGACAAGCTGCTGAAGCTGAAGCAGCTAGGCAGCATACTTGGCAATTGCAGCAGCTGGCTGAACAGGAAAGGAACAGGCAAGCTGCTGAAGCTGAAGCAGCCAATCAACAATTGCAGGAGCTGGCTGAACAGGAGCTGGAGAGGCAGGCAGCTGCCCAGCAAGCTGCTTTGGCTGCTGAGCCACGATATCATGATCCACCCAGACATATTAATATAGAGGCTGCATTGCAAGAATGTAACAGGTGCGATCAGGAATGGGCTTTTAGGATGCATCAGATGTGGAGAAATGAACAGCTTGCAGATGAGCAGGCACAGATGAATGAGGCTGAGGAGCTACAACGTCTATTCATTGCAGACAGGAACTTGCATCAACGAATGATGAGGTTGAATCAATTAGCTAACAATATGTCTGGAGATCGGATTGATCAATATTGAGCTCAAGTGGATGCACAGGCAGAACAAATTTAGATGGATAGGGAAATGGCTGCGTTGTTGGCTGCTGAGTATGAAGAACAGAGGAATAATGAGATTGCTTTGAGGAGGGAAATGGAGAATGAGGAATCTGATGATGATGATGGGAGCCAGTCTTCTTTGCAATTTCCACCTTCTCCCCTGCCATCAGATTATTATGATGAATTTAAAAGGGTGACCACTTTGCAATTTCCACCATCTTCTATGCCATCAGATTATTATGATGAGTTTGGAAGGGTGTCTCCTCTACAATTTCCGTCTTCTCCTCCACAATCTTCATCACCACTGCTGCCTGACCCAATATTCCATGTTCCATCATTGCCACCTTCTCCCATGCAATCTCCTTCACCGTTGCTGCCTGCTTCATTCCTGAATCCTCCAATGTTGCCACCTTTGCCTCCATCTATGCCTGTACCTCTACCTCCACATCAACCTGCAAGGCCATTACCACTTGGTCGTGCACCTTATCAGGAGCCAATTCCCAGACATTCACTTGGACCCATGAATGTGGAGTGTCCACACTGCCATGCCTTGCATTTTGACTGTGAAAAGCTGATCAAGTCTACCAGAGCTGTGCCAAAGTTTGGAAGTTGCTGTTTGCAGGGACAAATTCATCTGCCATCTTTCTGACCTGCTCCTGCTACATTGCGGGATCTGTTGTGTGGCAAAAGTTCTCTTTCTAAGGAGTTTAAAACAAACATCTGACAGTACAATGCTGCATTTGCATTCACTTCTTTAGGTGTCAAGGTGGACCATTCTGTTACAGGTACATCAGGCGTATACAGCTTTCATATTCATGGCGATCTTCATCATCTTTCTGAAGCACTTCTCCCACCTCCTGGATGGCCTGCAGCCTATGCACAGCTCTATATTCATGATCCTATTGCACAGCTCAACATTCGGGAGCGGCAAAACAATAATCTCAATTCAGTTATCATGACAGACCTGCAGGCCATGCTAAATAATACCCATCCTTATGTGCCTTTATTCAAGCAGGCATTCCAGATCATGAGGGAAAAGCCTCCAGAAGAGCAGGACAATGTCTCCATATGGCTGCGATCAGATAGAACCCAGGATTTACATCGCTATAATCTTCCTACAGCCAATGATGAAGTGGCAGCTATTATTCCAGGTGATGGCTCTGAGGAACGGTCTAATCACAGAGATATTGTTCTCAGGCTGAGAGGGGGAGGGCTTAGGTGTATCAGCCAGTTGAATCCATCCTATTCAACTCTGCACTATGTCTTGCTCTTTCCTCATGGTGAAGATGGATGGCACCCAGATATACCTTCACACCAAGGTGCATATGGAGCCAGAAGAGTTCCCAATGTCAGTTAGAGATGCTACCATGCTTATTGGTTGCATCCAAGGCCAGGAGAGCAGCCACCATTGTTTTGGGGTGGAAATCTTTTGCAGCAGTATGTTGTAGATGCTTGGGCATCTATTGAATAAAATATGTTGAACTGGGTCCGACATCACCAGAAGGAGCTTAGGGCCGATGTGTATGCTGGATTGAGAGATGCTGCCATGGGTGACTGGGATGAAAATATCAATCTAGAGGATCATGGGAGTCACATCATTCTTCCATCAACCCATATAGGCAGTGAAAGGCAAATGAATCAGCTTTTCCAGGATTCCATGGCCATTTGTCACTTTTTTGGCAAGCCAGATCTCTTTCTCACCATGACTGCCAATCCACAGTGGCCAGAAATCCAGGAAGCTCTGTTGCGAGAGGAATCACCCAATCCACATTTTAGCACCCATGGAAAAAAGCAGGAAGCTTATGACAGGCCAGACATTTGTTGCATGTGTCTTTGAACAGAAAAAGAATGCATTGATCAAGGATGTCAAGGATGGTGTTTTGGGTAAAGTGGTGGCACACATCCATACCATCGAGTTTCAAAAGAGAGGCCTTCCACATATGCACCTCCTCATATTTCTTGATCCAGCCGACAAAATCTGTGATGCCCATGATGTTGATTCTATTGTGTCTGCTCAGATTCCTGACCCTGTCACACAGCCAATGCTCTATCACACTATAACTACCTGCATGCTTCATGGTCCTTGCAGTCATGACAAACCCAAGGCTTCATGCATGGTTGACAATAGGTGCAGCAAGAGGTATCCCAAGCAGTTCAGAGAACAAACTTCCTTTACTGCAAACAATTATCCTGATTATGCCAGACCCAACAATGGTAGAACAGTGAGGAAGCGTAATTATCTCTATGATAACAGACATGTCGTCCCACACAATCCTTATTTGGCTGCAAAGTAAGGAACATTTATCTGATATTATATTTATTGGTTAATGACTTGGTTCATTTGTCAGATACAACTGTCACATCAATGTCGAGATCTGTTCTTCAGTAGAGGCTGTCAAGTATATCCACAAGTACATATACAAAGGCCATGACAGAACCATGATTGAGATTCTTGACCAAGACAGAGATGAGGTCAAGGAGTATCTGGATGCACGTTACATTGGATCTGTGGAAAGCTGCTGGCACATGAATGAGTTTGGAATGCATGCAGAGTCTCCTCATGTTTATCGTCTGCCTGTCCATCTGGAGGACCAGCAAACTGTCTACTTCAATGCAGATGACAACATTGATGAGGTTTTGGAGAGGCCTGCTGCCAAGACCACACATCTCACTGCTTGGTTTGAAGCCAACAGAACATATGAAGCAGCACGTACTGTCACCTACCAGAACTTTCCTCAAGCATGGGTCTACAATCCAACCAAGAAGCAGTGGAATCCAAGAAGACGTGGCGAGGCTGCCATTGGCAGAATGTATTTTGCTTCTCCTGCCCAGGGGGAAAGGTTCTACCTCAGGCTCCTTCTTACTGTTGTCACAGGGGCAACATCATTCCAGCACTTGCGCACTGTCAATGGTGTCATCCATAATACATTCAAGCGGGCCTGTGTTGCATTGGGTCTTTTGCAGGATGACCAGGAATGGATCCAGTGTCTTACAGAGGCATCCCAGATGCAGCTCGGTTCCTCTCTCAGATTGCTCTTTGCCACCATTCTTCTTCATTGCAATCCAACATCACCTGACATCCTCTGGAACCAGTTCAAACATCACATTTGTGATGACCTCAAAGTCAAGCTTCTTTCCATCTATCCAGATACAGACTTTACAGATGATCAGGTGTACATGTATGGCTTGCATCTCATCAATCAGATCCTTATCAGATCAGGCAAACAACTTTCTGATTATCCAGAGATGCCCACTATTGAAGGAAACTGGCACATTGATGTTCCTGCCAATAGACTTTTGCAGGAACAGAGGGATTACAATGTTGAAGAGTTGGCCATCACTGTCGCTCACAATCTCCAGCTTTTCAATCACAGGCAGAGACAGGTTTTTGATGTTGCAATGGATTCTGTCAACAATAACAAGGGAAAGCTCATGTTCTTGCATAGTGCTGGAGGTTGTGGAAAGACCTTTGTCTGCAACACTATCGCAGCTGCTGTTTGTGCTCAAGGAAAAATCGCTCTCTGTGTGGCATCAACTGGAATCGCTGCATTGCTTCTAGAAGGGGGTCGCACAGCACATTCCATGTTCAAAATCCCAATCGAAATCGATGACACCTCTACTTGCAGAATACTTCGAGGTTCAGATTTGCACCAGGTCCTTGATCAAACTTCTATCATCATCTGGGATGAAGTTCCTATGCAGCACAAATATGCCACAGATGCAGTAGACCACACCTTGCATGATCTCAAGAAGAAGAATGTTCCATTTGGTGGAATCACCATTTTGTTTGGAGGTGACTTTAGACAGACCCTATCTGTCATTCCTAGGGGCACTAGAGAACAGATCATAGCTTCATCCATCAAAAGGAGCACTCTCTGGCAGCACATTACTGTCTATCACTTGACCAAGAATATGTGACTCAACAGAACTCCAGAGAACACTGCACATGCTGCCTGGCTCTTGCACATCGGTGCAGGCACAACAGTCGATGCTGCAGACACTATACAGATTCCACACAATATGCTCTGCCATGGAAATACCATGGATCACCTTATCAACTCCACATATCCAGGCATAGAGCAGGGGAACAAGCCAGATCAGTACTATTTGGATAGGACCATTCTCTCCTGCACAAATGACAATGTCGATGTCATCAACTCTCTTCTCTTTGCCAGATTTCCTGGACCAGAGCATGTCTTCAACAGTGCTGATACAGTCTCATTCAGAGAGCAGGAGTTAAACAACTACCAGCCATATCCTGCAAAGTATCTAAACTCTATCAAAGCAAGTGGCCTTCCTCTTTCCAGGCTGGCACTTAAGATAGGCTGTCCTCTCATGCTTCTACGCAATCTGGATGTCACCATGGGTCTTTGCAATGGAACTCGACTTATCCTCCTTGAAGCCAGACCACATATATTGAAGTGCAGGATCATCAGTGGAGATGCACAGTTTGCAGGAAATATTGTTTTCATTCCTCGAATCACATTGGAGCCTTCGGCAGAGACCTTGCCATTACCACTCTGTTGACATCAATTTCCAGTTCGCTTGGCATTTGCCATGACTATCAACAAGTCACAAGGCCAATTGGTATCCCATGTTGGATTGGACTTGCTGACACCAGTGTTCTCACATGGGCAGCTATATGTTGCACTGTCAAGGTGTACATCTGGAGAAAGGATCAAGGTGCTGTTGAATGAAAACAATGGAAATAACAGAACTGCCAATGTGGTATACAAAAAAGTGTTGAATGGAGTTGTTTAGCAAAGGTGAGTAACTTGAGAGATTATTTACAGGAATTGGAAACTAATATAGATATCAACATAGACTTGGATTTAGAATTAGAATTAGAATTAGAATTAGAATTAGATTTGGATTGTACTGGGATTGAATCAAATGGTTGAAAAATTTATTGTGAGAAACTTTAGGGCAGGTTAGTAAACCTTAACAAGTCAATAAAAGTTTGTGCTAATGTCAATAACAGATCAATACAAGTTTCTAATGATGTCAATAACAAGTCAATAACAAGTGAATACAAATTTGTAATAAAGTCAATAACAAGTCATTAAAAGTTTGTAATGATATTAGCAACAAGTTTGTAGTAAAGTCAATATAACAAGTCAATACAACTTTGTAATAATGTCAATAACACCTTAATACAAGTCAATACCAAGTCAATCAAGAAGATCAAAAAAATCTCTCTTTAAAGACGAGGAAGAAATAAAAGCAGGGCGAGTTCGGTTCAAAATGGACATGGTTTTGTATAAAAAGAGTGTCTGGAGTAGCTGAAAGCAAAGGCTCTTTGAAGACGAGGAAGGAATAAAAGCAGGGCGAGTTTGGTTCAAAATGGACATGGTTTTGTATAAAAAGAGTGTCTGGAGCAGCTCAAAGCAAAGGAGTGTAATTCATTACATATGCTATGACCATTTCGGTCATTGAGTAACTGTAGTGGGATTAAGCATTGTGTTACATATACGCGAGCTGGCCCATGCCGGTGTCAGGCTGAGCGAGCAAAGCGAGTGAATGCCATGACAAAGGCATGGGTCATAAGCTCATCTATTACATATGCTACAGACATTTTGTGTAGGAGTGATGGCAGACTAAATGGGGGAATTTTTCAGCCAAGAATGGTGATGATTGATGGGATGATGCACATAACATATGCTACAGTCATTTTGTGGGAATGATGGGAGTGATAGTTGATGGGATTATCTAAAATTTGTCAGGCTTGGTCAGAGCTGTGCAAAATGTGTCAGCCTTTGTCAGAGCTGTGCAAAATTTGTCAGAAATGATGGCATTAGTCAAAGCTGACTAAAATTTGTCAGCTCTGACTAATATAGCTGGGCTTTAAAATGTGGTCATTGCATATGTAGAGGTGAGCTGCAGCTGAGTTTGAAGTGGAGTTTGAAACTTCACAAGTGAGCTGAGTGTGGAGGGGAGTGTGAGGGGAGTGTGAGGGGTAGGGTGGGGTGTGAGGGGGTGGGCAGAAGAGGGATGGAGGAGAGGTATGAGGGATGGAGGGGGTATGAGGGGTGTAGAGGGGGGAGGGGGAAGGGGGAGGTGGAGAAGGGGGAGATGGAGATGGGGAAGGGGGAGATGGAGATGGGGGAGATGGGGGTAGAGATGGGGGAGATGGGGGAGGGAAAGATGAGGAAGGGGGAGGGGGAGATGAGGAAGAGAGAGGTGGGGATGGGAGTGGGGATAGGTATGGGCATGGGTATGGATATGGGGAAGAGAAAGAAAGAGATGGAGATGGAGAGAGAGATAGGGATGGGGATGGGGATGGGGATGAGGATGGAGATGGGGATAAACACCACAACCCCCCCACGTTGACTAGAGGCCAACGGTCCCAAGTCAACTGAAGAGTTGTGTACTACTGTATCTAAAAGTCAACTAAAGAGTTGTGTCACCATGAACCCCCAAATGTTGACTTTAGGCTGAAGGTCCAAAGGCAACTAAAAAGTTGAGTAACTGTAGTGGGATTAAGCATTGTGTTACATATATGCAAGCTGGCCCATGCTGGTGTCAGGCTGAGTGAGCAAAGTGAGTGAATGCCATGACAAAGGCATGGGTTATAAGCTCATGCATAACATATGCTACAGTTGTTTTGTGGGAATGATGGGAGTGATGGTTGATGGGATTATCTAAAATTTGTCAGAGCTGTGCAAAATTTGTCAGGCTTGGTAAGAGTTGGTCAGCTCTGACTAATATAGCTGGGTTTAAAATATCATCATCGCATATGTACAAGTGAGCTGCATGGAGCATGGCTGAGTTTGATGTGGAGTTTGAAACTTCACAAGTGAGCTGAGTGTGGAGGGGAGTGTGAGGGGGTGTGAGGAGAGTGTGAGGGTTGGGGAGGGGGTGTGAGGGGATGTGAGGCATTGATGTGTTCAGTTGGTACTCAGTGCAGAGTCTCAATAGAAAGGGTGAACACTTAACCTACAACTGCAGGCATGCTCAGAGTGAGGAGAGAGTTCGCTTAGAGGGCCTTGGATTGTCCTTCAGGATGCAGAGACTATAGAGAGGTTGGTACAATGGTTTTCAATGTGTGCACTAGTTGTGTATGCTAAAGGGAAGATATGCACAGTGACAGGAAAGTGTGCAATGCAAAGGGGCAAAAACATGCAATTAAAGCGCAAAAGTGCGCAACGATGAGGATGATGAAGGTGGGTGGTACAGTAGGATGAAGATGGCACTGAGATGTGCTGGGAAGGTGATGCAAAGGTTGGGGGTGCAAATGGGATGAAAGCGCAAGGGGTGGAAAAAGGCACAAATGGTGTGCAAAATGTGGCTATGCGAATAAGTGCACAAACACAGCTATATGAAGGGTGCACTACAATAGTGCACAAACAAGGCTGAAGGATGCAATGCAGGGACGAAACGCAACAATATGACGAGGGGATGCAAACAATATGCAAATGCAGCTATATGAAGGGCGCACTACAAAGGTGCATGGACTGGATGCTGGTGCACAGACTATGTGTGATGCTGACTGAACTATGAACTATGAGGAGGAAAAAGATCCTCTGGATTTTCTATATGTCCACCTACTATGTACAAATGGCTTATGTGATAAAATTGGTAAAATAAAGTGTAAAAATAGAAAGTGCCATGCGCTACCCACAAGCGCATCCATTCGCCCATCTAAACCTGACCACACTATGCCACTGCCTCAGCCAATAAGATTTGTGCACCTATAGCCCAATACCCAACTGTTCCAGTGCAATGTGTTACTTTTGGTGTGCTCTAGATCCTGTGCGCTCTTCCCAATTAATCCACTTCAGTGTTATGTGTCATGTGCTGCACCTTAGTAATAATGATGTGATCAACCTGTGCTGGTTACCAGATAAGGCAGTGCTGATTGGAAATGCAGAAGAACTATAACGAGATGCTGTGAAAGGCCAAATACCACCAAAGCGCCAGGATTACATGTAAGCGCCCAAGTGCACACAGTCCAATGCCAAATAGGTGCAAAGCGCCCCAATTATATGAGAATGTGCAGTTTGCTTGTGTTGAAATTGTGGTGCGCCTCGAGTAAATGCACCAGTAAGCTGGAAGCCACGATGTGCAGCACAACTGGTGTGGTGGATTGTTGTGTGTGTGATAGGGATTGTGCAATGAGTGCACAGCAGAGAATGTGAGTTGCAGGTAAAGCATAAAAGGAGCGTGTAAAGGCACATCGAGCATGCAATAAATGTGAAAGGCAGATAAGGAGCGTGGGGCAGGCACACGAAGGCGGTTTGAAGTGCAACAGGGTGCATTTAGAGCGCACAACAGCAGGCAGCTATGGGAGAAGCAAAAGCACAGTAGAAATGCAAAAGGTGCACAAAAGTGCACTTAAACAGTCAAAGGTGCATGAAAATGCACAGAAGTGCACAAAGGTGCATGGAAGCGCACGAAGGCATGCAAAGGCGCATGGAAGCACACAAAGGTGTGCCAAAGTGTGCAGAAGCCATCTAGTAGGTGTGCACAATCACAAAAAATGCCGTAGTATGTGTGCAGGGTGATAGGGAGCTGTATCATCTCCTTCCAACTGAAGTACTGACTGTCCTCAGGCAGCATGCGATTGGTCAGCACAAAATTTTCTTTGCTCACATAAGCGGCCATCCTCTCCTTATCTATCTCTGACCACCATCTATCCTCTACAACTCTTTCCACAATCCATTTCTACACAATCCAATGGCCTCAGCATTTACCTTAGCCCTCAGACAAATGATCCTGGCCCTCAATGAGACCCTTCCTGCTGCTGGGAGTGAGCAGATGACTATGCAAGCTTGGGGTGAGGGGTTTTGCAGTAAACTGGTGCGCTTTTCGCATTTCTATAACCAGCGTAGGTTGCTAAGGATTGGGGCATGTAGAACATGTATAAAAGCTGCACAGACACTGTTAAAGATGATGTGGAACTCGACGCACTCCTTGCAAAGGTGTGCAGCACATTCAGTGTTATCCTGGTGGAAGAGTGGCTTACTTGGGGTGAGGAGCTGATGCCCGATATGCATAAGATGATTGAGAAGAAAGAGCAGTCCGAAGAATTTGAGCATAGGGTGCACGAACTGGCAGGGCAGCTGGAAGCATGCGTGGAGCACACTGAAGCATGCAAGGCACACCACACACTCTTGATGGCTGAATTGCAGGTGCCTGAGGTCAACTTGGAGCACCTGGAAGGTGAGTTTAGGGCTATTGATGAAGCAAGTGATATAGATACCGCCGAAGTGCAGGAGGATGAAAAGGTGTGCATTGCACTGGTGTGCTCTTTGTGCATGCTTTCTGGAGTGACTGATACTGAGATAGTAGGCAAAGGAACTGGGGAATCTTGGGAGAGTGGGGTGAAGAGCGAAGGAGAGAGTGAGCTGAGCGACGAGAGTGGTAGTGCAGATGAAGGCACAGGTGCACACCCAGTGCATGCAATGCGGCAGCACGCATACGTCGAAGTACCACTACTGAGTGGCATTGGTGCCACATCTGATGCTAATAGCAGACCAGTAAGTTTCTGTTGATATCCTTCAGACTCACTAAATGGCTTCCACTCCTACTCTAGTGTGATAACTGCTGCCGCATGGGCCAGCCGGCTAGGTGTGTCTCTGTCAATGGAAAGTGGTGTGCTCTGTATGCAAAGGGTAAGCGAAAGTGCGAATGGATGAAGTGCACTCTCGCACAGTTGCATGCAACTTCTAGAGGCAGGAAAGCAGCTACTGGGTGCCCTGGTGTATCTTTTTCTCATCCTTCTTCCACACTGCGCTAACTATTCCAAAGGTGCATTGCAAATCGACAAGGGCAATGAGAGCAATGCGGGGCTGGGGCTCATTAGCCCCTCAAAAGAGCGCACGTTGAAGCACCACAAAGTCGAAAATGCACCCCCTGCACTGTTGCAAGTGCACCCAAGGCCACACCACCTTACCGTTCACCAGACAAGTGCGCACACTCAATCCTCGTGCAAAACCAAATCGGGAAACACCTCAGGGGACATGGTCTATCAAGGTTAGAACATTGAAGTGCTCAACTTAGTGCAATGCTGCTCGGTGGTCACTGTATTGGGCACCACACATGATCGCCTTAAAGAGGACGTCCAAAGGTCGCTCGTCAAGTTAGAAGTCACCAAGAGCCAGTTGTGTAGCATGGAGCAAGCAGAGGTGGACGCAAAGGTGAAACTGGATGTGGCCACAGAGCGCTTGGAGTTCCTGGAGTCCATTGAGTAGCTGCTTGCCTATGTAAAGCAATAGATAGTTCAATAAGTGATTCCCTTGTTGCACCTGTGGTAAATGTGTGATGCACTCCGAAGTGGTGCAATGCACGTACATGCACAAATGTGTGCACTTTGCACCAACCTGTGCATGCGCTTCCATGGTGCCATAAATGAAATTTGTAAGTCCAAATAATATATGTGAGGAAAAAGAGATAAGATAGGCAACATTTGAGCAAGAAATGTCAAGCGCACAAAAAATGTGCAAATGCAAAGGAGTGCAGAAAAATCGTCCAACCATCACTTTCCTCCTCCCAACTGAGATATTGACCATGTCCAAACGATAAAAGAGTAAGAGATAAAAGGAAGCGCAAGCCATATGACAAAGTCTAAAAAAATGGGAAAGGCTTAGTAGATCATCATGGCCAGTAAAACCCATGGGTTGTGCAATCACAGATCATGTCCAGATGCAAATTCATGAAGAGGAAAAAGGTAACATAAAAAAAATGAAAAAAAGCAAAGTGTATGTATAAAAAGGTAAAATATCCATAGTGGTGCATGTGGAGCACTAGTTGTGTGCCTCATCAGTGCTTTCTTTATCCTCAGTGCTATCTCCTTGTGCTTCTTCTTCATCAACTGCTTCTTCATCTTCTGTGTCTACTACTATGGACTCTTCCATCTCTCTCAACCATGTTGTGGTGATATCGAGTGCTATGTCAGGAAGCGCAATGGACTTGTGTGCATGGTACAGCAGTAGGCAGAACACAGCTACTGGCCTGTCGAATCTGTCCCATTGAGTTTGCAAATGATATATGCGCCGCCTTGATTGTGTGATACTATAACTAGAGGACTGAGATAACACACACACATTTTGCAGTTAAGGCTCTTCTGGATTGCTGTGTTGCACATAAGGACTAAATCGCCATGCTGGAAGTCAAAATTGCAGATGGTTTTTGAGTGCGCCTTCTCGAAATGGAGTGCCACTTTGTACCTTTCTGCATAGACATGGGAATGGATGCATGCTAAGTCTTCTGGACACTTTTGTAATGCACACGTGCACCGCACGATCAAGTCTGTAGTGGAGAGTATAGAATCTGGGGGTGGGTTAAGGTATGTCACTTCAATAATATTGAGAGGGATTAGAGGCTGTGCACCTGTAACAATAAAGTATGGCGAAATGCCAAGGTGCTTCCAAACTGTGATGTACTCTGCCCAAAAGACTAAGTACAGTGCACTGAACCATTTTGACTCTACTCCATCTGTGGCTTTGATAAGTGCTTGACACACGTCAAAATGTGCATGCTCAACAATTCCATTAGCATGCAAATTATAGCCAGATATGCGGATGTGATTGATATGGTAGCACTTACTGAGATAGGCTAGCGCTTTGATGAATGGCTTGCCGTTATCAGTGACTATCTCATACAACACGCCCCATCTGCAGATGAGGTCTTGGAACATTCAATCACCGAGTGCGCTTGCATTTTCTTTAGGAAGCCCACAGAATTCTGGCCAAGTTGCAAGTGAGCAATGCCCTTGGACGATATAGCGCTGACCTGCTGATACTGGTAAGTGCATCATATCAATATAAACTTTAATAAAGAGAAGCGCAGGCATTGTGATGACTGGCAGTATTAGAACCTTCTGCGTTTGCTGGATCTGGCAAATATGACAAGTGTGCACAAACCAAACAATGTCGTCCATAACGTGCAGCCACCAAAAGTGCTCGAGCAATGTGGAATGCGTCATGTAAAAGCGCTTGTGTCCAATGTTGTTGTGGATGGTGCACAATATCGGTAGGCATCTAGACTGCCAAATAACAAGCTGGTGAGCACTGTGCATATTGCACTTCTATAAGTGTGTCTTGTCTTTGAAAAAGGTGCTCGCATAGAACATGAGCATGCCATACTCAGAATCTGTGAAGTCGCTAGGGCACATTAGGGTATCCATCCAAATCCACACCAAATCTAACTTCTCATCCTCTGCATCTGCTGTTGCACTCCTCGGAACCTGGCTATAGTCATCGTCATAAGTAAGCACACTATTGCATGCATTTTGTGCATTTGCACTTGGCTCTGGCTGCATTAGCGTGAGTGCTTGCACATCAAAGGACTGTGAAATGGGATGTATTGCATGCATAAAGCCATGTAGTGCATCAATCCAATCCTCAAACTCTTCATCTTCTTCTCCTTCTAAGTCTTCTGGCTGCTTCAGCCAATGCGAAAGCCCATCTGGACCATGTACCGCTCCCCTAACATGTACAAGTGTAAAGTGGAATGTAAGGATTGAGATGATCCACTGGTTAATGCTAGTGGATGGTTGGATATCAGGGTTTTGTAGCATGCCCTTGATATAGCGTGCATCAGTCTCAACAATTAAGTTGTGCACACCTATAATATAAAGGGGCAAACTGCGCAGCATGCAGTAAAGCCCATAGATCTCTAGCTTCGGTTGTAAAAAGCATGCTTCTCTGTTGTTAAGCATAATCAAGCTGAACCAGTTGTAATTGTGTGCTTTTGTATTTGCACTCTTTTGCAGGCAAAGGTAAAAGCTGACCACTATCTGGAAAGTGTCGACTGCAAGGATAACGGGGAGTTCTGAGGAATAATCGATTGGTTGTAGTGCAGAACACTCTAGTACTGCTTGCTTGATGTCGTTTTGTGCTGCTATTTGCTCTGGGCCCTATTCAAATGGAGTGTCCTTGCGCATAAGCCTTGTGAGCACCTTAATGCAGTGCGCATAATTGCAGATATAAATGCGCATTAAGCCAACTGTTCCCAAGAATGCGCACACTTCTGACAACGTGTGGCATGCGCCCCAATTGTGGATAATGTCTACCTTGTCACGTTTGGGTTTTCTACCTTCTGGGGTGCAATAATGGCCAAGAATGATAAAGTTCTTAGTGCACAGTGTAGATTTCATCCCAGAGAAAGTGCCGCCACTATATTTCATGCTCTGCACAATGCAGTTCATGTTCTGGAAGTGCCCCCACACAAAGCGCCTTATGCCAGGGTTCGCAGTGAGTGCTTTGCACGAGCCATCCAGTAGAATGTAGCACTTCAAAGGCCCCTTGACTGGGACATTGCTGATATAGGGAATGGTGTAATCTGGTATCTCTGGCTGCAGAATATAGCACACATCATCATGGAAGATTGGTACTGAGTTTTTCCAACCCATTGGCAATGTAACGAGGTGCATTGCACCATAAGGCATCTGGAATGTTGTAAGGTCACGCGATGATTCTTTGATTAAGCACTCATCATATCCTACATATAGATCAAGCACAGTGATAGGGCTCCCTATCACCCTGCATGCATACTACGGCATTTTTTGCAATTGTGTGCATCTTCTAGATGGCCTTCGCACACTTTGCGCAGCATGCTTTTGCATGCCTTCATGCACTTTTGTGCACCTTTGTATGCTTCTGTGCACTTTTGCATGCCTTTGACCATTTAGATGCGCCTTTGTGCACCTTTTGCATTGCTACTGTGCTTTTGGTTTCCCCATAGCTGCCAATCATTGTGTGCTCTAAATGCACCTCGTTGCACTTCAAACTGCCTCCGCGCACCTCCCCCACACTTCTTATCTGCCTTCCACATTTATTGTGTGCTCCTTTTATGCTTTACCTGCAACTCACATTCCCTGCTGCGCACTCATTCCACAATCCCTATCACACACACAACAATCCACTGCACCAGTGCGCTGCACATCACAGCTCCCAGCTTACTGGCGCATTTATTCGAGGCGCACCACAATTCTGACAGGAGCGGACTGTGCATTCTCACATAATTGGGGCACTTTGCGCCTATTTGGCATTGGACTGTGTGCCTTGGGCGCCTTCATGTAACCCTGGTGCTTTGGCAGTATTTGGCCTTTCATAGCATCTTCTTATAGTTCTTCTGCATTTCCAATTGGCATCGCCTTATCTGGTAACTGGCACAGGTTGATCATGACATTATTACTAAGGCACAGCATGCGATATATAACACCGAAGCGGATTAATTGGGAAGAGTGCATGAGACCTAGAGTGCACCAAAAATAGCGCATCACACCAGAACAGTTGGATAGTGGGCTATAGGTGCACAAATCTTATTGGCTGAGGCAGCAGCATAGTGCAGTCAGGTTTAGATGGGAAAATGGATGCGCTTGTGGGTAGCGCATGGCGCTTTCTATTTTTACACTTTATTTAACCATTTTTATCACATAAGCCATTTGTATATAGTAGGTGGACAGATAGAGAATCCAGAGGATCTTTCCCCCCCTCACAGTTCATAGCTCAGTCAGCATCACACATAGTCTGTGCACTAGCATCCAGTCCATGCACCTTTGTAGTGCACCCTTCATATAGCCACATTTGCATATTGTTTGCATCCCCTCATCATATTGTTGCATTTTGTCCCTGCGTTGCATCCTTCATCCTCGTTCGTACACTCATACAGTGTGCCCTTCATATAGCCATGTTTGCACACCATTTGTACACTTATTTGCATAGCCGCATTTTGTGCACCATTTGCACCTTTTTCCACCCCTTGCACTTCCATCCCATTTGTGTCCCCAACCTACGCACCACCTTCACAGCACATCCCAGTGTTGTCTTCACCCCACTACACCTCCCATCTTCATCACCCTCGTCGTTGCGCACTTTTGTGCACCCGTTGCACATTTTTCCGCACTGCACATTTTTGCCCCTTTGCATTGCACACTTTCCCACCACTATGCATATCTCCCCTTTAGCATACACAACTAGTGTACATATTGAAAACTGCTGTACCAGCCTCTCCATAGTCTCTGCACCCCAAAGGATGATCTGAGGCCCTCTAAGCAAACTCCCCCCTCACCCTGAGCACGCCTGCAGTTGTAGGTTAAGTGTTCACCCCTTTGTTGAGACTCTGCACTGAGTACCAACTGAACACATCAACGGCACCACATGCATGCCCTGCAAACTGCTCTGCAAGGTGCTCGGGTGTAGGGGTGACACTGGAGTATTTAATGGTAACATGATTAAGCAGTTTGAGGCTATGTATGATGCACAGCGCTTTTTCATCTTTCTTGAGTGTGCAGAACCAGCGCAATCTATACGCCAAATTTGAGCACTCATAAATGAGTCTATCTTCTTCTGGATAATAGTGCAAACTTCGTCGTATATGCCTGGTGGAATGGGGATATTGTGCTCTATCCAAGGGGTGTGCAGAATAACTAGGATTTCTACTGGGGGAAAGAACGCGGTCTTGAAGCTGCCGCGCTCCTCATCGCTCCATGCAAAGGCTTCATTCTGCAAAGACATCAAGTGGTGCAAAACCTTCATCTCCTCTAGTAATAGGAAATCAGTGTGGCACTTTTGGAGCACTTGCTTGCGCTCTTCAGTATAGTGCCCGGTGATGAGTTCAGTTGGTACTCAGTGCAGAGTCTCAACAGAAGGGGTGAACACTTAACCTACAACTGCAGGCATGCTCAGGGTGAGGGGGGAGTTCGCTTAGATGGCCTCGGATCGTCCTTCAGGGCGTGAAGACTATAGAGAGGCTGGTACAGCGATTTTCAGTGTGCGCACTAGTAGTGTACACGAAAGGGGAGATATGCGCAGTGGCGGAAAAGTGCGCAACGCAAAGAGGCAAAAACGCGCAACGAGAGCGCAAAAGTGCGCAACGATGAGGATGATGAAGGCGGGAGGTGTAACAGGACAAAGACGACACTGGAATGTACTGTGAAGGTGGTGCACAGTTTGGGGGTGCAAACAGAGTGAAAGTGCAAGGAGCAGAAAAAGGTGCAGGCGGTGCGCAAAATGTGGCTATGCAAAAGGGTGCGCAAACGCGGCTATACGAAGGGTGCACTACGATAGTGCACAGACAAGGATGAAGGACGCAACGCAAGGGACGAAACGCAACAATACGATGAGGGGACGCAAACGATAATGCAAACATGGCTATATGAAGGGCGCACTACGAAGGCGCACGGACTGGACGCTGGTGCACAGACTATGTGCGACGCTGACTGAGCTATGAACTATGAGGGGGGGGGGAAAGATCCTCTGGATTCTCTATCTGTCCGCTACTATGTACAAATGGCTTATGTGATAAAATGGTGAAATAAAGTATAAAAATAGGAAGCGCCATGCGCTACCCACAAGCGCGTCCATTCGCCCATCTAAACCTGACTGCACTATGCCACTGCCTCAGCCAATAAGATTTGCGCACCTATAGCTCAATATCCAACTGTTCCGGTGCAATGCGCTATTATTGGTGCACGCTAAGTCTCGTGTGCTCTTCCCAATTAATTTGCTTTGGTGTTATATGTCACGTGCTGCGCCTTAGTAATAATGGCGTGATCGACCTGTGCCGGTTACCAGATAAGGCGATGCCGATTGGAAATGTGGAAGAACTATAAGGAGATGCTGTGCGAGGCCAAATACTGCCAAAGCGCCTGGATTACGTGAAAGCGCCCAAGTGTGCACAGTCCAATGCCGAATAGGTGCAAAGTGGCCCAGTTATGTAAGAATGTGCAGTTCGCTCATGCCGGAATCATGGTATGCCTCAAGTAAATGTGCCAGTAAGATGGGAGCTGCGATGCGCAGTGCACCGGTGCAGTGGATTGTTGTGTGTGATAGAGATTGTGCAAAGAGTGTGCAGCAGGGAATGTGAGTTGCAGGTAAAGTGTAAAAGGAGTGCGCAAAGGCGCATCGAGTGCGCAATAAATGTAGAAGGCAGATAAGGAGCGTGGGGGGGGGCGCACGGAGGCGGCTTGAAGCGCAATGAGGCGCATTTAGGGTGCACAATGATTGGCAGCTATGGGGAAACAAAAGCGCAGTAGAAATGCAAAAGGCACACAAAGGCGTACCTAAATGGTCAAAGGCGCGCAAAAGCGCATGGAAGCATGCAAAGGCACACGAAAGCGCACTAAGGCACACGAAAGCGCACTAAGGCATGCAAAAGCGTGCTGCGCAAAGTGTGCGGAAGCCATCTAGGAGGTGCACACAATCGCAAAAAATGCCGTAGTATGCGCACAGGGCGATAGGGAGCCGCATCACCGGTCGGGGTAAATGATGGTGGGTTTGGTAAAAGTGCAGGAAGCACTGCTAGTAGATCACCTATAATGTTGTGCTCGATGTGGAATTCGTTTGGAATGGGTGCAATAACTGGTTTGACTTTTCTAGCAACTGGTTTATACTTCTTCTTGGTTACTATGCCCTTTTGCGGTGCATGTGCCGCTAAATCAATAAAAGTTGCATGCACATGTGCACTTTCCAGGAACGCCCCTGGAATAAGTGCCACAGGGTCAATCAAATTTAAGAGTGCCTGCGCATGACTGTTGGTACACTGGGATAGGTAGAGTTGAGAGATAATAGAGATCGATGGAACAAAAGTGGAAAATGGAATAAGCGCAAATGCAGAAACATCACAAGATTGGGTATCAGAGTTGAATGTTATGATAGTGGCAGCTTCTCCTTGGTCTGCAATCAATTCCTTGAAACCTGGCAAAAATTTCTTTGTGGGTTATGCTGAATAGCAAAGTGCAGTGTTGCTGGAGCTGATAAGAAGTGGTGCAGCTTCCCCCTAGGCTTTGTTGGAATGGTGGAGATGGTGCCTGTGTTCAGATCACAGATTGTAATTATTTGCACTTCACCTGCAAAGTTGCGCATGATGGAGCACGTTAACACATCGAAGGGGCACCCTAACAGAATATCATAAGCAGGTGAATGGATAATGTGAACTTGCACATAGACAATGATATCTCCAATGTGCATGGAAATGTTGCGCACAAGCCCAAGTGACTCATCTACCTCTCCATTGGCCAATTGCATGTATAAACAAATGTGTGGGTCATACTGAAGTCCAAGACGATGGCAGACTGCTTCTGACATTGCAATAATTTGTGAACCAGGATCTAAGATAGCCTCAAAGTATTCTTGGTTGTCAATCAATAAATTAATGGAACGAAGCACATGCAACTCTTTTGCAACCTTCAAAATATCGGGGTTTTCAATTTCGCCTAGCTGGAGATGGGTGAGGTACTGTTCAAATAGATCCTGCAAAACAATAGGAAGCAGCGCTACAATTGCTGCTCTAACTGGAGGTGTCGCATTAAGCACTTTATTTTCCACAAAAGGCACGTGTGCTTCACAGTGCGCAAATGGCATAACGCTCACAAGGTTGGTAGCTACCACTTCTGCACCGGTAGCTGCAATGCACTTTGAGGTAACTTGTTCTCTATGGTGCTGTCTGAGATCAGGTGAAAGGGATAGGAGCTCTTCATATGAAACCATAATGGAGGGCGCCTTCATGGTGCATGCATATACATCATCAACAATCTGCAGATTCTGGATGGGAATGACAGTGCGATATAATGGCTCTTTGCCTTTGGAAGTGTTAACTGGTGTGTCTGGTTTATCTGCTGCTGTAGGCACAAAACACACTTCAGGAATGTTGGAATAGGGATGTATGGGTGTCTCGTCGGGCACTTCAGTTGCGCTTGCAGCTGGTTGCAAAGCTGGTGACTTGATACTGTCAGCGGGTGCAATATCTGTGGTTGTAGAATGCATGCTCTCTTGATTGGATGTATTGCACAGTGCATGCCACAGAATTTCAACACCATCGAAAACTTGCCTCTTCCGAAGCGCCATCAACTCCCTCTCGAGCACATTGATGCACTGATGGTACTCAACCCAGAAACCCAAACAAAACCTACTAAATGGCTTCAGATAGTATAACATGAGTCAGAGAAAGGGTGCAAGTTGGTACTAAATGTCACTGCTGAGACCAAAACATAATGTTTAGTGATGCGAAAGGACGAATTGTGCTGCGAATAGTTTGTAAGAGTGTATGAAGGTGTTCTAAAGAGTCCAAAATAGGTTTGAAATAGTTCGAAAATAATTCGAAGTCGATTTCGTGGTGTTTGTAGCAATTCAGAGTGTATGTCATAATGTGTCGATATGAGTGGAAAGCTTCTCCAGAGCTTATAGCGCATAGTGGACCTATCAGCGCTCTTCCTTCGTTAGTTGCATATTTGGTCCACTTTGCATATAATCTGCTGTGGGCACTGAAGTAGCAACATATGTCGACTGTAAAGGTGCTGCTGGAGCTGGATGAGGTGCTATATTGTAAATGAGCTGTGAATTGGTATTAGATGAAAGTTGACCAGTGGCTATCTGCCCTGGGTTGCACTTATGCCATTCCTCAATATGCTCACCCAAGAAGTTGCCTAGAATAGAATGCGGCACAAATGCACCACCTGGGAGTATGATGCGCCCTTCCATATTTTGCCTACACTTTCCTTTGCTAATAAGGCACTCGATTGAAGTGCACTCAGGGATATAATGCTCTGTTTGACTGCAACCATTGCAAGTGTCATTGCTCGAATGAGGCACACCATTTCCACCATCTCTGTATGATGTGCTCAATGTGGTAACTATTGTCTGTGTCATGCACTCGAATAAGACTGAGATGTCTTCTGCTTTGACTGCAGGTATGCTAGGTTGAAGCTGGGAAATGGGTGTGCTAGGTGCTGAGTAGGGCACATACCTATCGGAGTTTTATGCTGTGAGCCTAGTAAGTGGTTGGAAATAGTGCGCTGGGCCTTTGAAGATAAAGTCGATCGCGTCGCGTATTGCATCTAATGAGTATGGCACATTTGCAGGCTGATTCGGTACTGCAATAGCAAGGCAGCTTAAAATGTGCTCGAGCTGGTCTGGTTAAAACACCCTAACAAACATGTGGCTTTGGTCATAGTACACCAATATGCCTTGCGCAACTAAGTATTCGCTAATGTTGAAAAATGCGTGATAATAGCGCATGATTTCTTCTGCAGTTATGAGGCCAACACGTGCACTCTTGCTAATAAGCTTGTCCAGGTCGCTAATACTCCATTTGCTGCCATCCCTAGAACTGGGATAAAGCTTTAAGACAGCATCTTTGAATACGCCATAGTTGTGCATCGCGCTATACTCTGGTAGCAGTTTCCAAGTGTCCGCAGTGTTACTGTCCAAATAGTGCACAGTGTAGAACTTCTTATCAGTCTCATCAGTGATGTTACAATCTCGGAGAAGTTGTGCAAGCTCCTCGAAGTACTTCTGGAGTTCGCATGGTTTTGCAGGGTCAAAATGCGGCGCATTTTGGTTGGATGCAGATAGTATATGCATGGTAGCCATAGTAGGTGGAATAAGGTGTGTAGAGTTAAGATCTGGTAAAAGCGCAGTGAAATTTGAAGGCGGGGAAGAATGTGGTGATGCAGACGGAGTTAGGGTAGGTAGGGATGATTCAGGTGAAGGTGGAGATAAAGACAGCATGGATGAGTGATGTGTGTTGTTTAGGAAGAGTGATTCAAATACTGGTATTTCTCCAAGCTGGAGCGCAGTTGCTAATAGCTCGGAATGGAGAGTGCGAAGGTGGTTAATATTGAAGTGAAGGGCGAGCTGATGGAGGTCTAAAATATGGTCTGGTAAACAGAAACCTCTTGCGGTGGGCTCCAGAAATGATGTGTTCAGTTGGTACTCAGTGCAGAGTTTCAATGGAAGGGATGAACACTTAACCTACAACTGCAGGTGTGCTCAGGGGTGAGGGGGTTTGCTTAGAGGGCCTCGGATCGTCCTTCGGGGCACAGAGACTATGAAGAGGCTTGTATAGCAGTTTTTAATATATGCACTAGTTGTGTACGCTAAAGTGCAATAGCAGAAAAGTGTGCAATGCAAAGGGGCAAAAATGTGCAGTGCAGAAAAATGTGCAACAGGAGTGCAAAAGTGCACAACGACGAGGGTGATGAAAGTGGGAGATGCAGTAGGACGAAGATGGCACTGGGATGTGCTGTGAGGGAGATGCATAGGTTAAAGGCACAAATAGGGTGAGAGCGCAACAAGCAGAAAAAGGCGCAAACAGTGCACAAAATGCAGCTATATAAAAAAAGGCGCAAATGGTGTGCAAATACAGCTATATGAAGGGCACACTGCAAGAGTGCTCAAACAAGGACGAAGGACGCAACACAGGGACAAAATGCAGCAATATGATGAGGGGACGCAAATGATATGCAAATGCGGCTATATGAAAAGCGCACTACAAAGGTGCACGGACTGAATGCTGGTGCACAGACTATGTGCGACGCTGACTGAGCTATGAACTATGAGGGGGGGAAAGATCCTCTGGATTCTCTATCTGTCTGCTTACTACATACAAATGGCTCATATGATAAAAATAGTAAAATAAAGTGTAAAAATAGAAAGCGCCATGTGCTACCCACAAGTGCATCCATTCACCCATCTAAACCCAACCGCACTATGCCGCTGCCTCAGCCAATAAGATTTGCACACCTATAGCCCAATACCCAACTGTTCTGGTGTGATGTGCTATTTTTAGTGTGCTCTAGGTCCCGTGCACTCTTCCTAATTAATCTGCTTCAGTGTTATGTATCACGTGCTGCACCTTAGTAATAATGACGTGATCAACCTGTACCAGTTACCAGATAAGGCAATGCCAATTGAAAATGTGGAAGAACTATAAGGAGATGCTGTGCAAGGCCAAATAGTGCCAAAGTACCAGGATTACATGTAAGTGCCCAAGTGTGCATAGTCCAATACCAAATAGGTGCAAAGTGCCCAGATTATGTAAGAATGTGCAGTCTGCTCATGTTGGAATCATGGTGCACCTCAAATAAATCTGTAAGTAAGCTGGAAGCCGCGATGCGCAACGCAACTGATGTGGTAGATTGTTGTGTGTATGGTAGGGATTGTGGAATGAGTGCGCAGCAGAGAATGTGAGTTGCAGGTGAAGCATAAAAGGAGCACACAATAACTGTGAAAGGCAGATAAGGACTATGAGGGAGGCGCATGGAGGCAGTTTGAAGCATAACAGAGTGCATTTAGGGTGCACAACAGCAGGCAGCTATGGGGGGACCAAAAGCATAGTAGAAATGCAAAAGGCATACAAAAGCGCACCTAAACGGTCAAAGGCACGTGAAAGTGCATGGAAGCGCACTGTGCAAAGTGTGCAGAAGCCATCTAGGAGGTGCGCACAATTGCAAAAAATGCTATAGTATGCGTGCAGAGTGATAGGGAGCCATATCAGTGTGAGGGGATGGGGGATGGAGAAGAGGTACATATGAGGGGTGGAGAGGGGGTATGAGGGGTTGTAGAGGGGAAAAGGGGATATGGAAGAGTGAGAAAGGGATAGGAAGGGGAAAGGGGGAGGTGGGGATAGTGATGAGGAAGGGGGAGATGGGTATGGAAATGGGAGATGGAGAAGGGAGAAATGGAGAAGGGGGAGATGAGGAGGGGAAAGGGAAAGAGAGAGGGGGGGAGGGGAAGAGGGAAGGGGGAGAGGGAGAAGAGGAAGATAGAAATGGGGATGGAGATACAGATAGGGATGGGGATAAACACCACAACCCCCCCACATTGACTAGGGGCCAATGGTCCCAAGTCAACTGAAGAGTTGTGTACCACTGTATCTAAAAGTCAACTAAAGAGTTGTGTCACCATGAACCCCCAAACGTTGACTTTGGGCCAAAGGTCCAAAGGCAACTGAAGAGTTGAGTAACTGTAGTGGGATTAAGCATTGTGTTACATATATGTGAGCTGGCCTATGCTGGTGTCAGGCTGAGCAAGCAAAGCGAGCAAATGCCATGACAAAGGCATGGGTCATAAGCTCGTGCAGTATTCTGGAATGTGTGACATACCTTATCCCTTTCACTTAGTTCATAATGCACTTTTGAATATAAGATTGCATTATAAGATTGCTTTCAGCTCCTCCTTATTCAGCCAGCCTCTTCAACTCGAGAAAGTCATGTAAAAGATGGGAATCAGTTGTTGTCAAGATGGAAACACCGAAAGGAAATGAATTCCCACCGATAATACACCTGACAGGTAATGGTCAGCCATCACGGTTCGCTTGTGATAACGCTGATCTGACGATCTGATTGAACCACTGGCAATTTGATGGGGTTCAATAAGTCGCTATCGCTTTCGATTTAATTTATTTAATATTATTTAATTTCTAACATCTACCAAAGCCAGTTGTGTAAGTAGCCCCACTTTGTGTTTACATAAGGGGACAAACTTTGCCAGTACCCATATCACAGCTCTCGCAATGTCCACCATCCCCAAAGCCGTACTGTACTATTATCCTCGGTCTATCTGGTCTGCAGTTAGTGAGCAAGCTAGTTGATATCTTCAGTCATTCTTATTTAGCAATCATTTCAGCCCTTCTCACCTTGTAAACTTATTACCTACAGTCGTTATTAGCTTCTTATCTCTCTCAGGGAAGAGAAGGGTTACGGAGATGACGAACTAGATCTGAAAATTGTCGACCTTCCCAAAGGCGAAAATTTTGACCCTACGTATCTCCGCATCAATCCCAAGGCAACCGTTCCAACGCTCGTAGTTCCCCTGCAAAAAACACTTACAGAAGACGTAGCTAGCCGTTTCAAAGCCATCACCGAAACAAAGGTCAAACCTTTTTCTCTCATCGAGTGATATTCTTGATGTCTGTGTTTCTTGTATATAAGTAGGCCATTGTCGAATTTCTTGATAAGTCTCGGTCGACTGCGTCACGGACCCATACTACGTCGTCCGCGCCTGCACCAACTCTCATGCCAGCAACGATCGCCAGCGGTACGACATGCGAGGCCGTCATCGACGAACTACATTCCGAAGAAGGAAATCCAAACAATTTGCTATATCTAAACGCTCGCGACGAAATATCTCTTCGGAACTTGGCGAAGGAAATTTTACCATCACTTACAGGGAAACAGAAAGCGCTGGCGGAACATATCTCTAATGCAGAGAACAATAAAATCAACGTCTCTCAAAAGGTAATCAAGTATTGGAATGAGAAGAAGGCGGCAGCGGAGCTGTGGTTAGAAGTTTTGCAGGATGCGAATGGATCGAACACAGATCTCGATCCGGACGTCAAGGCGAAAAGGTCAAATTTTTTCAGCGTTTCTCGGGATGCATGGGAAGTAGCTCTCAGCAATACCTTGACGAAGTTGAGCAGAGAGATCGTCGGCCCTTACGCATTAGGTATATGTGGCGTTGACAATGTCCACATTTGCAGCTGATTTGCTTTAGGCGATCAGTTCTCCGTTGCTGACCTTCACCTTGCTGCTTGGACGGCAAGACTTGTAAAGTTAGCAGGGGGAACAGCCGAAGATGACGGCAACACCGTTGTAACGAAGTTAGAGGCCCACATTGGCAATGGGTTCATACTTCCAAAAGACTTCCAAGTTATGGATGCACAAGGCGTAGACCCTCAAGAAGTACATCGAAGTAAACTGAGTGCGTTTTGGGACGCAGTGAAAGAAAGACCAAGCTGGAAAAAAGTATACGGGAATGGGTTATATTAAGAGCAGACAATTTTTGTAAGCACGTGGTTCGTGTGACGGCATCTGTAAACTAGACTCCCTTCCTACTAAGTACCTTATAATCAACCACGACGACCACGACGACCACGACCACGACTGTGAGGCTGAAGCATAGCCAAGCTCGATAAAGTCGAGAGGGTAAGCCATTAGCAGCCGTATATCATCTAATTTCTCCATCTGAAACACTGACGTTGCGCAGCTGGATCTCAAGTACCAGTGACTATGTCCTTTGCTTTACGACCGCCAACTTCTCGCATTGTCCTGTCAAATCCCGTCGAGGGCTACGATAGTTCTGACAGCACAGACTCAGAAGGAACTACCAGGGCCCACACAAGATCTCGGACTTCTTTCCTAGCATCGAGATCTAATCCTCGTTCAGACTTCCTTTTTCCGCCCACACTTCAACCTGGTCACTCGTCCGTTTCTTCCACCGCAACGTCTACCCCTGTCCCATCCCGTTCAACGTCACCTCTTCCTCAATTTTACTCCAACCCGTCATCTTCATGCACCTCTGACACCGACAGCGAACCTAGCTCTCCACTGCTGAGGAATACTAGGAATATTTGGTGGAGGGAAAATAGACACCGATGGTGGAACATATCACCGCGACGACGGAGGAGAGGTGGAAGGATCATAAGGGTGGTGAGAAAATGGACGAGAAGACTTGTACGACATCCTTTTTTTCCTAGTCAACCGATCACGATAGTAAGCTGCTTGTATACTTTTTTCACTGCTGGCACCGTGTTGACTTTTTGGACAGGTCTTGACTCTAATTCTCCTCTCCATTTTCGCCATTCTCCTGACTCTTTTGCTAATCTATATCCTCAATCCTGACAAGGAACCATTGCCGTGGCGAGCATATTGTGCCATACCGTCGTTCCCCGCCGCATATGACACGTTCACTTCATCCTATTCTTACGTCGATCCATCATCTGGAAAGGCATCTCCCTTTCCATCCACAAATCTCGATACACTATCACCCGCTGGCATTTTCGTTGGTGTGTTTTCGGTCGATTCTGAATTTGAGCGTCGGATGCTTGTGCGGACAACTTGGGCAAGCCATCCACGGAGTCGAGATGGAGCAGACGATAGTGATGACAGTGTTGGCACTTCTAGAACCATTGTTCGTTTCATATTGGGTCAACCGCGGAAGGATTGGGAAAGGCGGATAAAGTTGGAGATGGAGCGTATGTTCAAATTTACTTCGTTGACACGTTTGCATATTCATTTATTCTCCCACAGTATACAACGACATCGTCATCCTTCCAATATCCGAAAACATGAATGGTGGTAAAACGCATGCGTTTTTCTCGTGGGCCTCCATTAATGCATGGGTCCCACCTATATACACCAACTACACTGTTTTGCCGCCCCAGTTTTCTTACTCAAATATCACCACCTCACCACCTCCTCTTGCTCCCCATGATTCATTTCACGCATGGCAAGATCGACATTCAGGAAAGCTAAAGTCGTGGGTCCGGCCCGACTTCGTAGTCAAGGTAGATGACGATTCGTTTGTCATGCTAGCGGAGCTGGAGTCACGCTTGCGGCTAGAATTACACGCTAAGCCTAGATTTCATCATGGGCCTTCTGCTGCATTTTCTTCTACGCCACGAACGGAAATGACTTCAATGTCTGTTCATACTGACAATTTGACCGTGACGCCGGGGGAACTACGTCTGCACGTATTAACCTCGATGGCCAATACACAAGATCCCTTGATCTATTGGGGCTATCTTGTCACGAATCGCCTACACAAGTTCATGGCTGGAGAGCTGTACGCACTTACTTGGAGTCTTGTAGATTGGGTGGCCAAGGATCCTGCTGTCAAAGGCCTGACGAGGGGTGCCGAAGACAAACAGACGGCGAAGTGGATGAAGCTACACCCCTTGGCGTCAGAAATCCGATGGGTAAGCGAGCGTTGTTGGATTTATGATCATCCACGCTCAGGAACCGTGTACGTCCTGGCATTCTTTTCCGTTTTGCGCATATGCTAAGATAACTGATCAGGTATGCCCACGGTTTTCTATATCCGTCAGAGGTCACCCGTGTGAAACGCTCTATAATAGCGTATTTGGATAGTACCCCTCAAGATGTCCTATCTAGCCCGATGTCATCCATGGGAAGCACATCGCCCACTCCACCAGAATTGGCATATTCAACTGTCTCGACGTTTGGCGTGCGATATACACCCCCTCTGCCTGACTTGTCGACAACGCATAGCGTGGAGGCACTCGTGGAGGGAAGCGATATGTCACTGATCCGAGAAGGTAAGACCATCCTTATAAATAACATTGTTAAGCCTGACATACCCGTGAAGGGAACCCAATGACCCCCGATTATGCATGGAAACATCGAGAAGGACGTAGAACGCGTTACGAAGGCAAGCGCGTAGGCGGCACTGTTGTGGTGCATTTCATCAAGAAGAATAGGTGGTATCTTGAAACGGCACTCGCTCTTTTGGAAGGCGACGAATTATCCGAATCAGAGAAGTTCAGGTCTAGGGAATTGGAAAAAGCAGCGTTTTAGAGTCCCCGCCGATTTTTCACTCTGATGCTGTTCGACGAGCCGGTGCGAAATATAAACTTCGTTAGTGACCGAGTGAACGTTACCTCAGCCTGTGCCCCCTACACATCCAGTCTGTTCATACCACTTCACTTTCATACCGATCCTTACCACCTCTGATACCTCATACGTCCACTCATTTGTTGCTGTTCCCATTATCTATACCTCACCAGGAATCCCATTCACATCCCTCAATGTGGTTCCACCATATCTGCTTCACCCGTCTTTAGGATTGGAGGATCCCAAATTCTTGATAGGACTCGAAGATGAAGTGTACAAATTATTACATACATTAGGGACTTCATCAAATTTAGTCGAGAATGTAAATGTACACATATTTTTACCCTATAACCCATCTAGATTGGGGTCCACAGCAAAAATTGGCGTTGAGGACTGATAATTTCCGAGCACCGCCCGAATGATGGTCCCCTCCCATCTCCTAAACCATTCTCCCTCCCTTACCCCAATCAGTTTGGCAGCACCTTGGGGCGTCTGTATGATTCTTGGGGAGGACATGAACCCCGTCGGTGCAGATGGCTCATCCTCATGTTGTGCCTGCGTCCCGTCAACTAATTCCCAACGTTTAAGAGCATAGGCGCCCCCGCAAACTTCCCAACGACCACCACCGCGAGAATTATATCGTTTGAACAGCCAAATAAAGGGGAATATCAAAAGCAGTATTGACAAAAACTTGAGCCACTTGTTCGAGAGCATTGTGGAAAGCCTGTTGTCAGGCCGGATATAGACATTCGATCCTCGCGTCGTGAATTGAACTTCAACATGCCCCCAATATCGTGACGTACTGATGGAAGCGCGAACTGCGCTCTCAAGGTTCTGGAGGTTCCAACCGTACGTGGCCTAACACAGTCCCATTGATATTGAGTACGTGGCGAGAACTGTTACGCTCACCTTTCTATATACGAATTCTTTTAGATACTTCGGGCTGGCACAGTAATCATCTGCCCACTGGCGTAGAGTTTTGGAAGACCTCAGAGGACGGACATCGTCGCTCATTCCGTCAGTCGAATCATCCATACTCGTAACCCATGGGGGTAAACCTCGAGATTTACGTTCCTCCGACCATCTGCCATGGGCCTTTTTCTCCGGCTGCTTCGCTAGTCGCTTACCGGTAGGTTCCTCCACCTCGCGTACCATAAGACCACGATATGCTGGCTCGGAGTCGGCAACAGACCAGTGAGTGGGCCGCACCGTGCTGCTGCCCGGACCGACTTCGATGCAAAAATCAAAGTCTGTCACAGTCTCCGTGTAAGTTTCCCTCCTTGATTCATGATGGCCTCTGCTGTTATGTTCTGTGATCCAACGTGTCCGATGTTCTGAATGGGTACCTCGACAGTGTAATCGGAGTAAAGGGGGGTTATCAGCTTGAGCCAGCAAGAAACGATACAAAGCCTCTCCTGAAATTACACCCCGACAAATTCAAATTTGAAAAACAGATAACAAATGATATGTCTATACCATCTGTATTCAAATGCGAATCGTGAGAGACTATATCTCCGTTCCCAACTTCGAAGTAGTCGGCATGATAAGGTGAGAATTCCGGCGGAGGTTGCAGTCCGCCAGGAAGTCCGTCCAAACCACTAGCACCTCTAGCACTGATTAGGGGCAGGTCGTCGATTAGAACTTGAGACTCAGGCGAATCGTGAGTAAAGGGAGGTGGCGCGTCGGTTATACCAACATTAGAGGTAGAAGCCACGAGGGGTTCGCGTTCTTGTTCATACTGAGCTTCTAGCAACTTGGTTGAGTCCTTGACCATCGTCAACGTCTCCAAATGAAATACGTATACAGTGTGATGGTCGTTTTACCATACGACCTACGTATTTGCCTTTGTATACCACGTTGTGTTGGGAATCGAGTCGATCTCAGACAGATCGGGCAAGTACTGCATTCTAAATATCCAAATTTTCACAACTTCTAACTTGGATTGGTGTGGTATCAGGTATCTATTGCGATAAACCACTAGAGATGCGCTGCTGCATGGCCATCACCACGCAGGTCCGATCCAGCTGCCCAAACGAGTCTCCCAGTTGCATCCTTTACCTTCTGAATGACTTGACCACGTCCCAGCATTGAACGAGAGAAGCCGACGGCCACCCTCGCGTCGTGTCCCATCTCTGGGAGTTTCGTCAGAGCCAAGATGTAATGTTGAAAGTGCAATGTTGCGTACCTCTAAGTTTAGCCACTGTTTCGGGTGAAATACCCTCTTCAAGGTATACGGGACTATTGGGGTCTCCGGCGTTGCCTGACACATCATCTGGCATGCCTGATGATATGCAAAACCTGGGAGCATCGAGCGCGGTTTGGACGGTGAATCCGCGCAATATGTTCAGCAGGACTTGAACGTGGCCTTGCGGCTGTAGGATGATTCTAGATTAGTACATGTCATGGAAAACAATTATCTGGACATACCTGCATGAAACCACCCATAACGCCGAAAGATAAAAACAATTCATCGCCTCTCATGGCCAGAGCTGGAATGATGGTGTGATACGGCCGTTTGCCACCCTGTTAATATTCATGAGAAGCGTAGCGGATGGAAGGAAAATAAAGTCACCATCAAACAGTTAGGGTGGTTCTCGTTCAATACAAAGCTTGTTCCTCTGTTTTGGAGGGTGAAGCCGCAACCTTTTGGTACAGCTTTAATTGGGAATCAATGGTTTGCAGAATAATTACAAAATTCAAAGACCTACCACCTGTCCCAAAGCCTAATGGTTCCTATTTCAGTGGAATCCGTCGGCACTGACAGAATCAAACACAAACCGGCATAATTGCTTTGAATATAGCTGCACGCGTTGCCATATTGATCCGATACTGATCAGAAGTTAGAAGAGGAGAGCAGGAGGGACATCTGGACTACAACATACCTGTAAAGTATACTGTGTCCGAGGAGTTAAACGGGCTACCCTGTTTAATCGTAATTTCGCACCTCACAGGACGCGATGGTAGTTGAAAGCTTACATGAATGACCTTCGGGTTGGCCTTGTCTGCATCGAAAAGTTTTGCCCGAGAAGCAAGATATTCCTGACAATTGTTCGGTTAAGGTAATGAAATAAAAGACGACCATTTCGGCAATCCTACCTTGTTCAGGAGTTTGCTAACAGGGACAGTCACGATGTTGGGATCCGTGACATACCATTGGCTATCTGAGAATCAGAGGATGAGCGATATATATCAAGCAGTGAGCGAGACGAGATGTACCAGAAAATGCGAGACTAGTATGTCGGAGGGGTGTGTCAGCAGTTCGAAAAATCAGGAGCAAACACCAACGAACCGTAATGCTTCAATCAATGCATGAAGATACTCAGGGGAGTTGTGCTCTAATTCGAGAAGCGGTTTGCAGGTTCCCTGCTCCTGCATGTTTTCAAGGATCCCGAGGGCTAGAAGGGCGGTGATTCCTAACACCAGATAGAGTTTCAAACAAGGTCTACGCCACTAGACTTGGTGGAGTTACCTTGACCATTTGGTGGACACTGGTAGAAAGATATAAATGACACAGGTATTGAAGGAGGGTGTATCTTACTTCATAAAGGGTGACATCATTTGCATACGTATAGCTGATGGGCTCAACAAACACAGTCTCATGGTTTGCAAGGTCTTCGAGTTCCATAACCCCACCCTTGCTCTTAATGAGATCTACAATGGCCTGAGCGACCCGGCCTTTGTAGAAGCCATCTTTTCCATAAGTTGCAAGTTGGCGGAAAGTCTTGGCAAGGTGTGGGAGTTGGATGACCTGGCCAGGAAGGGGAGCCTTTCCGTTCAGTAGCATCTCATCTCCGTTTGGAGAGGCATTCTTGATCAGGTCCTAGGAGAGAGGTGAGGTTCGGGATGATTCAATAAATAAGAAGGGTACCTCGGCAGCTTGCCACTGTGCAAGAGGACTAGATTGAGATTGCAAGAAACGAAGTCATGCATGATAACTTACGTTACGGCTGTGGATCTCGGAGACTGGTACACTGCAGAAAACTGGGAGTAAGGGGATGGATGAATGGGAGTGTGATAGAAGACACACCCCGCTTCAGCCATTCTAATGGCAGGATCAAGAACCTCTGCCAAAGTAACCTTACCGCTCCCAAACCTTTTGACAGTATCAACCCAAGCAGCAGCAGCACCTGTCGGTGTTCTGAGCATGTGTGGATAACATGAAGACGAGTGAGAGAAGCAGACCTGGGACAGTGACGGAATTGAGATTGTTTAGGGGAATATGAGCTGCCAATCCAAGGCGACGGGCATATTCCAAGGTTAGCTTTTGAGGAGAACGGCCGGAACCATTGAGAGCCTTGACAGTCTTGGAAGCGGCATCGTAGAAGAGACAAAATGCATCTCTTGGAGCAAAATTTAAAACAAAGCTACGATAGGCAAGGGGCTAAACGAACCCGCCGATACCACAACAACTTGGTTCAGTAACATTGAGTGCTGCAGAAACGGCGACGGCGGCGTCGGCTGTTTGAAAGAGTAGAAGGAATGGGGTGATATAAGAAGCAGACAAGGAGAATTATACCGGCATTGCCTCCTTTGCGAAGGATATCTAAACCTGCTTGAGTAGCGAGTGGCTGGGAAGAGGCTACGATGCCTTTGGTTGAATAAACGACGGAACGGCGACTGGGAAAAGCAGAGAAGATCTGGCTAGGATGGTCAACCTTGGACCAATCGATAGAGATTGAAGAAGACATGGATAAGGAATAACCAACATGGCATTCAGATGGCAAGACGGATATCCGTGCAAGCAACACGTGATCTATTTTAAATCAACAACGTGCCTTGATCTCGAACAACGACGAGCACAACGGCGACGTCAACGACCGCGACGACGCCCACAACGGGCACGACGACGACGACGACACTTGTTATCTCGTCGTCTTCCTCTTCCTTTTCTCCTTCCTTCTCTTCCATGTCCTCTTTTACCTCTCTCAGCAGTACCACTACAAGTCCCTCGATAACCAGCACATCTACGACCACCTCTTCTGCCATCTCCACGACCACCCCTTCTACCACTTCCTCCACGACTCCATCTACCACCTCCCCCTCCACCACTACCACTACCACTTCCACCACTTCCTCCACCACCACCTCTCCTTCTCCTTCTTCCTCTACCACCACCACCACCACCACCACCACCTCTCTATCCACATCCACGTCGCCGTCACCGTCTCTGTCCCCCTCGTCTTCGACAACACAGACTCCCGCAACTGTACTGCAATCATCAATCATACTTCCTCCCACGTGCGCTCACTTTTATTCCTCTTTCTTTATTCTCATTGTCCCCTACAGCACAACCTTTCAAAGCATCCACTTCATAACAACCACCGATCGTCAAGGCGGACTAATCACAAGTACTCCATCTATCCTTACAACCGTACTCATCTCAACAGCTAGCAACGGCGGCCTCGTCACCATCACTCAAGTCGGTGTAAACCAGACTCTGAGTCCAAATAATTCCACTTCTAGTAAATCACCGTATGTATCCTCGGTCATTTGTATCCGCTTTCCCATCATTCTGTTCCCTTTAGATTCTTTCGGAGCACTGCTGCCGTCACCGGCGTCTTCCTATTAGTCGGATTGGCTGTTGCTTCCATTCTTCTTTGGATTTTATTTGCCATTCGTCGCCGTCGCCGCACACAGAGGTTGGACCATGACACAGCTGTCTCTGCAACACTTGCTGCTGCTGGTTTTCATCGTACCCTTCTCGATGACGATGACGACCAACCTGGCGGCTCCCGATTTGGTTCATCTGACTTGGAAATGATCCAACGCTCCAGTGCAATAGGCACCTCCAGCTCAGCACCCAGTGCTGGTCGCGCGTCCGCCTACTTGGACTCGACTCATCCTGATGATCCAGCACACTTCAACCCTTACATCGACTACAATCCCCCTCCCGTTGCAAAGGAAGGCAACCCTTCTCGCCCCAATTCAAGCCCTCCTCCGACGGCATTCTATAATAGTCCTTATCGAGATAGAACTGACAGTGGAAGCGCTGGTGACCATGTCGGCCATTCAGCGTCTCATAGCGCCGGAAGCTACGAACCTTTGCTTGCGTCTTTCCAAAACTCTGCGAGTCCTTCTTCCCTTGTTCAGCCCGGCGATCCGTCAAGTTCCCGTCCTCGCCACTCCCAAAAGTCGTCTGATGCCTCTCAAGCCCTTATTGTTATCACCCCTGACTCAGAACATCTTCCGGCCGACAATCACGTCACAAACAACTCTTCCTCTCGCTATTCCTCAGAAAGTGTAGCCGACGATAGGCTCCATCCCGGTCTTCGTCTAAGGCTCAATGGAGAGGATCGTGCATCTACGCGTGATTTGAGGGATGATGAAGATTATTCCAGGCCCGTTCTTGGGGTAAGCGTTTGCTAAATTGTTCCACTTTAAACCGTTTAATATTGTCTCAGATCCGGAATATACCTGATGCCGCTAGTCAAAATTCTGTAGAATCCTAACCAGCTATGTTGCTCATTGGACAGTCCCTGACTTTTACTTTGTCGATGCTTTCATCCGCTTGGACTCTCACCGCATATGCCGCTGCACATTCATGGACATTTTTCTTGTAAAATGTTATCAAAGGCCCATGGACTCGCCCCTGGATATAGTCGTCACGCATCTACTAATGTACCACGCTTTGAGAGCTATCACGATAATGGATTTACCCTTTCTTGCACAGTGTGTGTTCGTACTCGGCATCTTGCGCCGATCCGTCCGATATTGTGCCCGTCCTGCCAAATTTCCCAGGTGATATTCTACTTATCATCCTTATCGTCGTAATACCACGATTATAAAGAATGCCCAAGGGCATGCTCCTATCACCATTCCAATGGAATATGGCAACTCCCTCTCTTTCTGGGTTGAATATCCCTCTGGGCTTATTGATCTATCTCGTTCTGAACATGTTCCCACTTCGCCTGAAGAATCCGAAGTCAAGCCTCTGCCCTTGAAAGGAGATCAGGTAGATATCCATGTCGATGGAGGACACACCATCAGGATCGACACGAAATCCACGGCGATAGTCATCATTGACATGCAGAAGTTTGTGCCCACCTACAAATGGATGGTCAAATGATATTGATTTTATTTACATTTTTCACATGTAAACAGCTTTTTTCTCCATCCTGATTTGATAGACCATCCTACCGGATTGCAATGCGTCGACCCCCTGCTAAATGTCGTGCCTTTTCTCAGAAAACTCGGGATCAAGATCCTTTGGCTGTTCGTGTCAAAAATCTTCATTTGATTTTCACATCTAACGTTTTTTCGGTTGCTTTTTAGGAACTGGGGCCTTACTGATCACGAGCTAACTACTATTCCGCCCTCGCTTATTCGTGGTTTCAGGAAGGGTGGCAGAGGCGGGTTTGGATCTGAGCTTCCGGGTGACTTTGGAAGGTTTCTCATGCGAGGCGCACGCAATTCAAACTTGTACGGCCCTCTTCAGGATGAATTCATCAAAGGGCGTGATGCTGGGACTGATTTCTGGATCCACAAGAATCGGTAAGGTCGATGTCGTGTACCGAGGTTCCGTTGCTCATTTTCTACCCTTTTCCTTAGTATGAGTGGACTCTGGGGTTACCAGTCAGCCCTTGACTTGTTTCTTCAAGAAAACGGAATAACGACCATCTTTTTTGCGGGGGTTAACGCTGATCAGGTGTGTAGAAGATGCATAACTATTTGTTAAAGCTATAATCTCATACCCCGCTTGAACTAGTGTGTCCAAGGCACACTTGTAGATGCCTACTTCAGGGGATACGACTGTATTCTTGTTAAGGACGCAACTGCTACCACTTCTCCGGCTGGTGGCCTTGAGAATGTTTCTTTCAATGCTAGCAACGTAAAGTCGTCTCATTCCTATCATCAAGTTTTGTTATTCAACAGTTTTTCGTAGAATTACGGATTTACTACAGACACCACGAGGATCCTAGGCTCTCGTTGAATGTTATACGCATAATTGTACATTGATCAAATCCAAATTACAACTGTTAGTTAAGGATTATTCTTGTCGGTAAGAATCAAGGGTGGCTTGCCACCGATTCGCGTGGACGAATCTTAAACAACCTAAAGATTGCGGTGACCTCAATGCAATGTGGGAAGCAAATAACGTACCTCAAGCAAAAAGCGTCTGTTATCCTGTGAAACCCGGGAATGGGATCGATCAGCAACCGGGCTCGAATGTGAAGAGGCCGAAGACGGGAGTAATAGCGTCAATCGGGTTCGAGTTGTGTCTAAGAACAGATCCTTGGAGGCACATCTACAACAATATTGACAGACTGAATGTGCTCCAGTCCCCAATCCTCCACCGATAGATGGACGGACTGGACTGCGCGATAGATGGCTCGAACGGTTTGCAATAACCGAGAGAGGGTCTGAGCTGACCGAGACGATGATTGGGAAAATCGTTGATCATGTTCTTGTAAGTCAGCAGGGCTTATTCCATGACCAGCGTCAATCAATCCCACGAGGATATGCACCAAGTATTGGTATCATTAAACGCAACAGGATCAATGGTCTTCCGTACTCTTTGAGGTTGGGCGTAGTACTGAGCAGGTGCGGATTACGAGGAATTTTGAAGGGAATTAACGGTTCATTGTAGCCTTGCTGCCGCACGCCTCATCGTATGGGGCAATTGAGACGTCGAAGCAAGAAAAAGGCAATGCACAACAAAACACCAAGAAGCACGAAAACTACGGATGCGTCGGTTTTCGAATCCCACGCCCCCGATGATTCAAAAGCCCTGGGTGCTGGAGCCTGAACTCGGCAGGTTGGCAATGACAGGAGTGTATGAAAAATTGCCATATGATTCGGATGACGCGGTAAGAATTGTTACCACTGCCGAAGTAGAGAGCGCATTGCTCTTATTCCTCACAGTCATCAATGTACCGGGGACGAAATGGGACAATGGGACAATGGGACAATGACGATTCTGGCCGGTCTGTGATCGTACTTGTTCTCGTCGTGCCCTGGAGTATTTCAACTTGTGGAGTTAAATACTGATGAACATCATAATCAAAAGCTCAACTAATCAGAAGGTGATGTAGAAGTTGACGGTATTGCACTTTCAGTGTGGTAGAGAAAGCTTCGGCGAATGTAGATGAGTGGCTTGCAACAGATGTAGTTTCAATGTGATGGATACTGTTGCTTCGGTGTTCCCATTGGTCTGCACAGTGGTGGAAGACGAGGTTACAGCGCGACTCACGAGACTTTTGCTGCAACGAATGGACATTCTACATGGAAGCACGACCAGTCCTCAGTAAGAACAAACGCGGCAAATAAATGATTCCTGGGTTTGAATATGACAGCTGTCAAGAATAGGATCATTAATCAGTGCCTCGCTGAGGTGGGTATAAACACAGAAGCCAGTGACAAGGTACGGTACAGCCTAGATGGATGTGTGAACAATTCGCAGAGGTGAGGTATATATGAGGTCCATACCTGGGTTACTTGACCCTCATTATCCATCATGAGGGCGAGCAAAGGGCAGTAATAATCGAACAAGAGTAGTTGCGTGATCTGCGTATGGATGGATAGGATCGTGTTAGAGCACACATATGGGTAGCATAAACCTAGGAGTTTTACTCGAGGCCTTGGGGGTCGAGGCCATGTGAAGAATTCAATTGCACGTTGCTTCCTATGTATCCCCAGAGTTGCCAATGTCATACGTATACAACGAATTCAAACCCTGAAGACATGCGAATGTTAACAGAAAAGACTTCCACACGAACTAGCGGTTGATCGCCAGGCGTATTGATGATTGTGTCCCCAGTAGGTGATGACCGCATCCCGCAAAGCATATGGTTCAGGAATAATTAGTCATAGATAAAAGGGCGATTACGAACTTTACTATAGAACTGTCAGTGTAGACTGCGTAATGGATTAACGTGGGGAACTGCATGATAGATGCTCACGTGAATGTCAAGGTATAACAAATAGAGGGGTATGGATTGAGCATGAGTCGAATGCGACGATGGCAAAAGAAATGTGTAAACTCAGTCGTAGTGAAAAAGTTCTAGTGAATGCTCGAGCGATGACTTGACAAACATCGGGGAAACTCACGGCAAGTTTATGAATAGACGAGCCATTCAGAGCACTAGCAGCATTTCGCACCACGCACCCAACCTTTCATTCTGACAGTTCCTTTCCTGCGACCACCACTTAGACTGCCGAAGCTAAGTCGACTGGCGCTGCTGACTCTCCGAAGTGCTCGGTCACCATAACTGACCCCGCTACCGGCCTTTTCTGGGTCAAGGGCACCAGATTCAATGGAAAGAAGAATTGCGCGGGCCGTCAGAAGGAAGGGTGCTTCAATATTGTCACCAGTCAATGAAGATGCTTCCAGAAAATGCACATCTAAAAAATTTCTAAGTTATATTTAGTTGCTACGATGAGAAGACACACCATTTTCTGCCGCCCACTTGCTTGCCTCTGCCCATTCGACTTCTCGTTCATCCTCCTTATCAGACTTGTTACCAACAAGGACAGTTACGAGGTGCGGGCTTCCAAGCGCCCTGGCATCAGCGAGCCACCGAGACAGGTTTGTGAACGACTGCCGACTGTCATATATGATCCATAATTTGATATGCCCTTAAGAACGATGGCTACTAACTTGGTGATGTCATAGACGAGAATTGCCCCGGCGGCTCCACGGTAATAACTGCGTGTTACGGATCTTTAATACAACTGTAAGATGTCGTAGAAGATCCCTGTATCCAAAAGCGAACCTGAACCGCTCTTGACCTGCCGTATCCCAAAGCTAGTCATTGGCCTCAGATATCAATTCTCGCTTAGACGAGATTGCCCGCTCACTTGAAGTTTAATCCTCTTCTCGCCCAACCTAACAGTTCTACTCGAGAACTCTACGCCGATGGTATGTTGAGAGTGTTCTTTGACTGCACATGTGGTAAACAGTCATTCTGCAACAAGAGAAGAACGACACACACATGAATTGTGCGTGAAGTGGTGCAGCAAACACGATTTACCGGTTCCTGCTTCTCCTACATGACACAAAGAAAAAGTTGTAGCCAGACAGTTTACAAAAGTAAAGGAGCCAACTGAACCAATTATGATGTATTTCATTAGAAAGTCTGTCCAGACCACCCTTGTCAGAAGGGTCATGGATGCCGGTTGCAGAGATACGTACCATATGTTTCTAAAAGCTCTGTTGCATCCGCTTCGTAGTCATTGAAGGGCATTATTCTATAACTGACGAACGTTGTACGATGAACATGAATGGTGTCACTCTGCCCGTAGCACACGTGACACTACTGACTACCATCCTTTCCAAGGAACCCATATATCCACCACCTGTTGCCCTCCTTCAATATCTTTGTCTACGATGTAATACCATGGATATCCCTATAGAGCTTGATTAACCTACGATCCCTTGAAAAGATTCTGTCTCACCGCTGCAATCAAACATGCGTGTTGACCAACAATTTCTACCATGCTCCCCACCGTCAATTTAGGCTTGCCATTCTCGTTTCCGGTATACTGGAGAACTCCATGTTCTTGCGAGATCCTATCTAGTCGCCATGGTTTGCCGATTACTTCACCATATCCACCTGAAGGTCCGGTGTCTTTGCTGAATGCAGTTGCTCCTGCATCAATCATAGCCTCGTCCCTCCTTCCTTCACCTCGACCGGGATAATACGACAATACAGTTGCAATCACTCTTTGGGAAATATGTTCTTCGTCAATCAGGTTAGTATACCGTTGCTGCAAATCCAACATAGGATAATTTCCTGTGGACGTTGTTAACATAACACACTGCCCCCCTGGTTAAGACATACCGGCATGCAATTCTAGAGTTCCGTGCAACACCTTGGAAAGCAAAACTCTAGTTTCAGCACTGGCTGCGTGGGCGGTTGGAGTCGATCCCACAGATAAGACAAACGGTTGCTGATGTTCCTTCATGACTGAAGAGCCAGAAAACATATCCAAAGCAGCCGCAGCCGCAGAATTCACGGCATCCACTTCGGATGATAGATATGAGGATGCCTCAGTCAAAGACTTTGATGCGTATGAATTTCCAGCATGTCCGTAAAATCCATAGACAGATATGGCAGACGACGTAAAGAGGATGGACAGTAGCTCTTTCAAAAAGGGGGAAGATAAGGCCACGCCAGCGCGCCTGAAGACGACTGATATAAATGCCGGTCTCAATGAAGAATGGTTTTGCCCTACCGTTGACCACCATCGATCTTGAGGAAAACGGACCACCGACGTGGGTGCTCGCGATTGCTTTCAAAATTCTCCAAGAAACGTACTTGATCTGGATGATCAATCAACAGTCGTACTACACCCCCATGAATGGCTATATTATCCCACAACGCAGATAGGTCTGCTACTTTGTTGACGGCAACAGGAAGACCATACAAGATCTGTGAGCATCGTTATTCGATAGTTTTGTTCCGAGACTTTCGAAACTAACATCTTTGACTGTTGAATCAGCCACGAGACCGGCTTTCACCACCTCCCAAGCTTCCATGAGGGTTGACACGACAACGGCCTGCGTCTGATCCACGGCCGAAATGAGCTGAAGCTTCGTTCCTTCTGCCGTCTGCACCAATCAAGTTGGCACATCTGAGTCAGAACGATACTCCACCATACCTTGTGAGTCTTAAGATGCGCACGAAAATTAGCGCCCCATGTCTTGGACTTGTGATGCATTGCAGCACAGTTCTCCGCAAACAATTTGCGGTCTATTATCATTGCAGGAGTCCTCAAAGTGTTTACCGGTTTGCCTACGAACTCCTGTGCTAGGATCTCCTTACGGGGCCGGTCCAGCAGCTGGTATGAGGTTCTCGTCTGTGTGAGCATCGGGGAGGCTCTACGTTGCTACCTCGATGGAGGAGGAGAATGGATGCCGGATACGTGTGTGTCCACATGACATTCGGACCGAGAGTCAAAGTCAGTGTTCAAACCAAGTTCAAACGTTCAGCGCTACTCGTTCAGCACAAGTGTTGGCTGTACACTGCATTCATAGTTATCTGGTAGATCAAATTTAATCGAGCGACAAGTTGGAAGTAGCTGTCAGGTTCAACAGAAATCTCTACATAGATCTTTATCAGAAACCCTAAGTACTTGCGATAGCCTCGATCTCAACATCGACGTCATTCGGAAGCTTGCCTGCTTGAATGCAAGTTCGCGCAGGTTTCGGGTTGGGAAGCAGCTGTCGACTGTGTAAAACTGTGCACCATCTGTGGCCCAGGGAAAGCGATAATACCTTTTCATAAACTTCATTCATAGCTGCGAAGTCATCCATGTTCTTCAGGTAGACATTGACTTTCACAACCTTCTCCCAAGCCGAGCCTGTGGCATTCAACACGTTCCCTAGGTTGGCGATGCATTGAGCCTGCAGCGACATTTAGAGCGAACGACACATCCATCCATCGGATGGCAATCTTACAGTATGTTCCTTGATTCCGCCCTCAACTAAAACACCATTCTTATCCACCGGGGTCTGTCCGCTCAGGAAGATTAGACCTGGGACCTTTGTCGCATGTGCTACAATGATACTGGTTGGGGATAAGTACGATGGGAATATGTCCGGTTACTGACATAGGATACGGGAGAAACTGGGGTTGTCAGGAGAATTGATTTTTTCTAATGACATCGCAGAGAGTCACTGCCGAGGGATTTGTTCTTGAGGCTGAGGAATGAATAAGTGAGTCGTCTTAGGCTGGCTGGTCTAATATTACCACATGTGCCATGTGTGCACTCCGCGGCCTCGTTCGTCAACTGACCATCTTTCTAAAAATGCTCCGCCTTTAAATGGAGGAGGGAGCCTGAACGCCAGCGCTGAATACCAGCGCCCTTCTAACGTTATCGTCAGTGCTCTAATCATGCACGACACACGGCCCGGCCCCACGCTGCCCACGTATTCGAAGGAAATTTTGAAGGATGAAGACTCGGCTCTGGCAGATGCGATTTCATCCAAGGAGGAACGATACCTTCGTCGCAAGTTTGACTTCTACATACTACCTCCACTAGCTTTCATGTATTTCCTTTTCACTACTATGACCTATTGCTTCGATATAATCTCCTTACAGGTGAGTCCTGTTCTGTGCCGTGGAAAGAAGCATCTTGACTCATCCACTGCAGGTATCTCTGCAACGCTCTGGACAAAGGTAACGTCGGAAATGCAAAGACGGACCATTGGGACACAGTAGGATAGCTCCGGTAACTTCCCTTTTCTACGACGACTAATTCTGTTATTACGGTAGGATATTCATCTCGTCGGAAATCAGGTGTGGCGAAAATCTTGAATCCACTGAAGAATTCGCTTACTATCATCGACGTAGTACTATCTTTTGGTTATGATATTCTATGTGATTACTTCTTTTCGATTTAGTCTTAAAGCTTATCCTAGTTTGACGTGCAGGTTCCCTTCTGTCTGTGAGTTATAATGTACTGCGACCTTTATCGGAAGTTGATCTGGTGCAACGACAGTTTCGGTACTCCGATTTCCCTATTAGTGAAACGATTTTCTGCTGCTCGAGTATTGCCTCTCATGATGATTGGTTTTGTAAGTTGTCTTTCAGTCCATAGTTGTATTGCTGATAAATTGGATACCAGGGTTCAATGTTAGTAGATTTCACCTTATCCAGACTTGGTCACTGAAGAGGTTTCGAAAGGTCCCTCTTTGCTGGCATCGCGAACAACTTTTCACGTATGTCGTCGCTTTCTATCGAAGCCGCCGCTAAGTCGTACCGCTCGAGCTTATGATACGCGCAGAAATCTTTGCAATACGTTGGTTTTTGGGCATTTTTGAATCCGCCATGCTTCCTGGCGTCGTATGTATCCATCCTATGATGTGACGGTTTACCTGAAATCTGATGCAGGTGTTCTATCTATCGACTTTCTACAAAAGGGACGAGCTTGCATCTCGAATCGGCTTGTTCTATGGTGAAAGAGTGCCGTTCCAATTCATACTCATATTCACGCTTATCATGTTGCAGCCGCTTCTTCAATCTCTGGGGCATTCTCGGGTTGGTTGATTTCTTTATTGATGTCAAGAACGTTTGTAAATTTGGCTATCAAGGCCTCATCGCGTTTGGTGTTTTTCAAATCAAGAACCTGAAGCATCATGGCTGGCAATATCTGTTTTGGATTGAAGGTAAAAATTACGCATGCCCACGTTCTAGATTTCTCTTCACATGATGATAGGCGCGAGTACTGTCTGCTTTGCGATCTTCGCGTATTTTTGGCTTCCTCGTTCCCCTTCGACTTGGTGGCTACTTAGTGATCGTGAAAAGACCGTTGCTAGGGCTCGCATACTCGCAGATTCCTCCGTCACTGTTGACGAGAATCTTAACATTCGTGACGCCTTCCGTCCGCTCAAGGATCCCCTCTATTGGTCCGTCGTTGTCGCTTCATCAGCCTACCTAATAAGTACTTAGTGAGCCGTAGGATATGGGCGCTCATTAGCCTGTCATTTGGTGTCCCCCTGGCCAGTGTTAACAATTTTCTCCCACAGATAGTGGCAAGTCTTGGATATTCAACCATCAAAACGAATCTTTTCACAGTTGCCCCAAACGTTGTTGGAACGGTGGCAGTTCTTGCCCTGACTTTTTCTTCAGATTATTTCCGTGAACGCTCAATTCACATGTGAGTGTCAACTAAGGCTCCTAAGCACAGTTATGAATATCATCTAGATGTATTCCGCTCGCCACAGCTCTGATTGGCTTCGTTATCCTTGGGTCAATTAACTCTTTAGAAAGGCAAGGCGTCGCTTACTTCGCCTGTTTTTTGTTGACCACTGGAGTAAGTGCTACTTCCCGTAACTAGGGACCTCCGTTGATAATGCAATAGGCCTTCGCACCATCGGTCCTCGTCAGCGCGTGGTAAGCGGACAGTAAAATATACGGTCAAAGCAGCAGCCAAACTCTGGCAGGTACTCCAATAACACTCCTCATGAATCAAGACGTGCTGTTGTAGCTGCTGTCATGGGTTGGTTAACATTTCGGAGATAGACTCTAGCTAATCTAGATCCACAGTGGCCTTGGCCAACTCCTCCGGACTGATTTCGACCAATGTTTTCAGGGCTAAAGATGAGCCCAAATACATCCCAGGTAAGATTTCATGGTTAAACCTGCATTATTATAATGACGCTTGTTTCACAGCACTGGCAACATCTGGTGAGTGTTATCGCACGGAGGTTTCACTTTACCGACATGTAAATCATAGCGGCGTTCGGCGGTGTATGTTTGATTCTTGTCTCATCGTGAGTCCCAGACCCTTCCATCGACATATGTATGTTTGCATCCACATGATTGACCATCACCAAAGCATGGGTATCTATATGAGAATCGAAAATCGAAGAAGAAACAGAGTTCAGGGTGTGAACATCACCGCAGCAGACATCGATACGCAAATCTTGGGCGAAGGGGCGAAGTCTCCATCATTTCGTTACATGTACTAATGGTTACTTAGTTGAAATCAATTTTGGAGCAACAAGAGGCCTATAAACTGTATTGAGCATCAGCAACTTCAGTACAACAGCGAGACTACAACCGGTACTTCCCAAGGCCAGATAAATCTTACAGGTTCGATGTCCAAGATGCAGGCAAACGAAAGTATTTCATTCTCGTTCGTCATAATCTAACGTGGAAAGAAGTTATTTGAGAATAGAGAACGCGTAAAGACGTCCAAAAAATATTTGCGATGAAACCTGCCTGTGCATCTTGCAAATTCGACCTTTCCTGCCACAGTGAGGTATTCAAGATCTGCACGGCACACACTGAGATATCAAAATCACCAAAAGAAAAGAGTGAAGCACAATCGAACGAATAATCGAAGCTTGTTTTGTATCTGTTAAGTTAGAAGTTGAAAATTCAGTGGCGGACCCCGCCTTAATACCCTCGCAATAGACCAAGTAAAGCATGGCTACTGGTGTGCCTGCATGATTGCGTCTGATATGAACGCGGCGGAGACTTGTTTTCCACCGAACCACCGACCATTCAGACCTTGAATTGCTTTTTTGGCAGTGTCGATGGAATCGAATTTCACGTAGATTTCACCCTGTTTAGTGTCAGGGCGTCAATCCTCTTTGAACGAAGATTGTTAAGGCACCTGAGTTTCTCTTTCGACCTTGATGGCCTCAACCGGGCCATACTTATCTTCACATTCTCCTTTGACGTCATCCGCGAGATCTTTGTCCCAATCACGCTCTGTTTCCCTGAGCAAATCTGTCAGAACAGAGATGATCATATATAACGACGCGTCGATGCTTACTCTTCTGGGTCGAACATATTTTTCAGAAGTACAGAGCGTGATTGCATCGCTTGAGGAATGGTGGGCTTCATGCTGAAAAAAAAATATGTTAAAGACAATTCAGAACAAAAGGTAAGACCATCATCACATAGGTTCAGGTTTGGATTGCGCCGGTTCAATCCTAGCAAGTTTCTGCATTAGCGCTTGACGTGATGCAGCGTTCAAGTTACCACCTAGCAAAGATTGATTAAGAGAAATCAATGCTTCAAGAGGTTGACTCACCGCCAGCTTCGTCTAGAGAGTCTTGCTGAGTATATCTGGCAGTTCCCTTCTCATGGACTGTATTTACCCGGAGCTGCGGAGGAGGATGTCACAGATCACAGACGATGGTGTTTATAAAGGGATGCTTACTGTACGACCAGCAAGCTCAAAACCTTCCATCTGTTCCAGTGCCATTCTCGCATCCTCCACCCTCTTGTACCTACACAAACAATTAGCAATAGGTAGTGCTTTCGAAAGATGTAACTCACTGCACAAAAGCATATCCTTTGCTTCGTCCAGTCATAGGATCTCTGTGAAGATCAACAAATTCAAGTTCGCCGAAGGGTTCGAAAACCTGTTTGATATCGGATTCCGTAAGATTAAAGTGCAATGATCCAACGTATAATCTATGGGAAATGGTTTAGACTTCAGGTCGAGATATGTAGGAAATGACACACTGCATTGCTCCATGAGGAGCGCTGACACCGGGGGGAAGATTGAGGTTCCTGAGCAGATGCATTTAGATTGAATCGAGCAGAATATACGTTACTTTACCCATCGCCTGGATGAAGCTTGTTCCTTTCCGATTCAGTAAGCTGGACCATGATCGGGAGACCCATTACAACGGTTCCCGACAAGGCAATAGCCTTTTCTACAAGGTCGATGGAGCGAAACTCGACATAACCAATCCTGCGGAACAACGATCAGGTGGGAAAAGACAGCACAGTGTAGAATGTTTATACCCCTTTGAGCGACGTGACAATCTATCCGTAACGATCCTTGAATCCATAACTGTGCCTTCCCCAAGTTTATCCTCAAAAAAGTATCCCAAGTCCCGTGCAGTCAAACGCGCAGCAAGTTGTGACACGAAGACGGATCGCGCTTCTGAATCATCTTCTTTCGGTTCGTCAGGATTGTAAGGCTCTTCTGGAGGGGCTTCGTAAACCGGTGAAGCCCGTCTGAAAGACAACAATTCATCTTCAAATTGATCCAAAGAAAAAGAAAAACATGCCTGATAGGAGGACTCTTTGTGCGTCGCTGGTCGATAGAAATGGCATCGTCATCAACAGGTGGTCTTCGACCATCCATGCGAGTATAATCCCTCTCCTTCCTGTAACGTAGATCATCCAATTCATCTCGTGGATCAAGAGGCGATCTAGGAAACCGATCTCCATTTTTGCGATCCAAAGAGCGGTCTCCTCGGTCAATTCGTGGACTAGCTCGAGGTGGTGGCGGAGGAATACTGGAAGGAGGAGGAGCTATCTCATCAAAAGCATCGTCTGGCCTTTTCCTCTTCGAACGACTTTCTACTTCGCTAGAGTCATCCATGTCATCTCTTCTTCGTCTGCGGTCCCTGTCTCTATCTCTGTCCTCTCTTTCACGGACGCCCTCGCGATCACGATTGCGTTCTCTATGGCTATGCCGACCGTCGCCGGTAGCACGAGGCCTGTCATTGCGGTGCCCTCTTTCTCCGTCTCTGTCACGGCGCCGGTCTTTGTCTCTCTCACGATCTCTATCGCCATGTCTGTCTCTGGAACGGTCCCTGTCACGGTACCGTTCTCTGCTGCGACTTCTTTTGCGCCTTTCCTCGTGATCTCCTCTGTCACGACGTCTTTTTTCTCGTGAAGTAGAGCGATGCGATCTTCTGGTACGATGCGTATCTGTAGATGGATTGCGTGACCTATAACATGATGTAAGTAAATTCAAAGACAAGAGTATGGACACATACGACCTCGGGTTCGGTGATCTATCAACATCCATCCTACCTTTGGGAGAAGACATGAAGACCACGGTTTGTTTACAAGACTTTGTTATTGCAAGCGCAATTATTGACCTTTATTGACATATATTTGACAGGTATTTCATAGACAAACATTCATAACTTGTCAGAGGCTTGCAAGTCTTGCCCGAACCCGCTTCTCAGCCTGAACAAGCTCAGTTGCTTCTGATCTTCGGTACAATTCGCGCAATGGGTTGTCCGTTCCATCTTTCTCAAGGGAATTCTCAATCTTGCTAAACTCCTGGCAGAACTTTCCGTTCAAGATCTAGGAGCTGCATTGGTAAACAGTCCGATGTCACTTCAAGTGATAAATACCTGGTTATGCAAGATGTGCTTGAAGTGATCTCGAGTGGCGTGACCGTCAAGTGCCAATGCTCCGCTAAGTTGTCCAAACTGTGATACTATCGAGTGGTGCTTTAACTACATTCCACAAGGTCAGTATGCTGTATCCTGGATTCATGTGTCTCACTTGTTGAATGAAACCATCCTCAGCAGCTCTCTCGAAAATCTCTGCAGGCTCTTTGGACATCCACCTTAGAGTGCGTAAGTCCTCAAGTCCTAACTCAAAATGTTAGTTATGTGCTCACATTTCATAGCAGAGAGCCTCGTCAGAGCAGCCAACTTCTTTCAAAATGCTGAATGCTTCTCTACATTCGGACTATACTTATATTTCTGGGTATGTTCTGAGTTCCAATTTACTTACCTGAAGAGCATAATTATGTTCGGCCAGAGTGCTTGCTCTGAAAGTCGGGATTATATGGTTATACTGAGTAATCAAAACAACTGGAAGTTACCTGCAAACAGATCCATCGCGGTTTCTTCCTTGGCAGAGGAAGCAATTGCGCCAGCTTTTGTAGCACCGATTGCACGAGATATCGCGAGTGCGATTGACAAGCCGTTGCCCGTCCCATTTTCTTCCACCGACACAAAGCAAGGAAAACCATGCCCTTTCTCGTATAAAGAACGCACGGATGAGCCAATCATTCTGGGCCAAAGGCCAATCATCATTGTCCAGCCATGAAAGATGTCCACGGACATACATACCTTGGAGCAACCATCACAACGTCTTGTTTGGGTCTGAAGTTGAGTAACTTGAAGAACACATTGTAACCACTGGCAATGACAATCGCCGCATTTTCTTTCAATCGTGGGGCGAACTGCTCATTGAACACTCGAGGTTGGACTTGATCTGGGATCAGAAGGAAGAGAACTGGTCAATCGATGGATCAGTTTGTGGTCCTCTCGGTCGCATAGCACCCACCGTCCGCCGCTGCAGCTGCTTTCTCAAAGTCATGCTCGACTGTGAAGCCCTTCGATCTTGCATCAGCAGCATACGAATCATCGCGGTTGGCAATTAAAATACTGCTGTTTGGAATCCCGCTGTCTCGCATGTTCTGCGCCTGTGCAGCGCCCTGGTTGCCGAACCTAAATGCAGCAATATTCAATACGAGGCAGCCCTTAATTTTTTATGGTGCACTGGCCCCAAGAAAACGATCTGTTTCCCTTTGAGGATCTCCAAATCAGCATCGGAGTCATAGTAGCTATGAAACAGTTCCCAGTTCAGATTCTCATCGCGAGCTAAGAACAACTGCGCTTACATCTTCGCCGACATTGTAAACGATGGGGGTCTGACGAAGAGCTGAAGATCCGATCCATTTTATCTGTACCCGTCCATTCTCAGCCGTTGAGTTTGCCATAACCATATTGCAACACGTCATGAGGGGTCCTATGCTCAGGTGGTCATCGATGTTGCCGTTGGCATTGGGGATATTCCGGTCCGGGATATCCGCGTCGTGCCACTCATCCCATAACGTGGCCATTCAAAAATTCCAATACAACATACGTAAGTAGAACAGGATGGAAAGAAATAATAGCATGGTAAAGAAGCTAGATGCTGCTGTCAAATACTACGTATAGTACTACAGAGTTCCTATTCGCAAGACAATTGTAATCGCTTAAACTTGATCGATTGATCGTCCGGAATCATGATGCAGTTGTGGCATGCATTACAGTCAGGCGCCTCTTTTGGAACCTAGATATGGTATAAAGGGCTATATGGCGAATAAAATAGAACAAATACGGACAGGTGACCCTCCTTCAAGTTTTTGTCAGTGCCACAGACGCATATCTACGCCCAGATTGAGGATCAAGCAGAACGGCCTGAGCTTGTGCTGGGCTACAGTCGATATCTATAATCGCTCACATGGACGATCAACAGTGCAATATGAAAAGTCGTGCACAGTGCCAAAGACAAGATGCAGTGGTCGAACCTTGTTCAGATATTGTACTGGTGCTAGACCATCTGCGTCTCGATACATTGCCTGAGAAAATCAATCCAATCAGTTCGCGCGAGAAGATCCAAAAGTCAACCTACGACGTACAGCTTTCTGATCGCGTCTGCAGGCAAGAGTAACACTAGCCTTAGTCTTTCGTAGGCATACTATCGCTGGGTGGGTGTTTGAACAAATTTTGAAAACGTGTCTCGTAAATGTGGGTCTTGGTCTTCGGCTTTCTCGACAGTATATATATGCTTTGTACCTAGACTTTCATGAGGCTTTCAGCTAGTTTCGGTCATGTATACGTGTCTTCGACTCCATCCTGTACGCTGGTTGTCTCTACCTATAAATTGCCAGGGTATAGATGGACTTCATTCCTCTCAATTTTTAAAAGAAATTTCCGATTCATAAAACCATCCAAACACTGTTTTTCCCAAATCAATGCAAATCTGGATGTTCAAAACTGAAATTCCTCAACGATGTGGCTCTCTTCTGCAAAATAAAATTTATACATTGTTTAATAGCTACAATAACTGCTTATCCCGAGAAAACCATGACTAGACTGGATGGGAAGTGTTCAAACCCAGCGCCAGGGATAGGAAGTAAATTTATTTTGTATGGTGTTTCTATGTAAGTTGAGCCAGGATGTGTTTTGATGGTATTCCTTTTCTCAGAACGATATATTGCCACACCTGAGTTCCAAAATATGCACGACGAAGAGGTCCTGAATGCAAGGATCCCATTTTTTTGTTCGGGCGCATCTCTTTAGCGCCTTCATGGCTAGTTTAAGGCCAGGACACACTCGAATCGAATTTTGGAGTTGTAATATGACCAAGAGCTGGCATAAAGATTGTCGACATGTTTGAGGTAAAGTTCAGAGGTCGCGAGATCGAAATCTGTGCGATGTCATTTTTTTGTATGTTTTGAGGTCGAGGATGGTTGCGAAGTCGTAAGCACGAAAGGCGAAAGAGTGCAAAATAATATTATCAATGGTCGAGATACTATATCAAGTTAGCTCTGGATGCTGTAGAATAAACCTGAGCAGTTTATAAAAGCTGAAAGAACTCAAAAAGTTTGTTCAAAGCCACATAGCATTTCCTCCCAATCAATGTGCAATTCCAACCAAACTATGCTTGCCAGGTCAACACCCGTGTGCCTCACTCCTCTAGTCGATGCCTGCTTTTTTCTCCACTCCTAAATGAGCCTTGTATTGGACAAAGTTGTGTGCATAATGCCTCCAGAGGCATTGGGCGCGCATGGCGAATAAAATGGATCACTCTTGTGCTCATTTTCGCTCGGGTATTGCTCAGTGCACTGGAGTTTGCAAAACATGACACGTCGGCATTGATCTTGCACTATTTTGGTGACAAAGCAACAGAGGGCGAGATTCAAAGTCTTCATCATGAGATTGAGACGAGCCATGTCTGTGGTCTGTGGTCGTGGTGGAAGATATAGCTGATCCTGTGACCTCTGCTAGAGTGCCTAGCCCGCACCTCTCTAAGTATTCCCAGCTCTGTTAGAATGGTTTATGAAGCTGACCTGAATTTATTCTAGTTCGTCGAAGCAGGCATGAAAGCCAAACGCCCTTTGCGGAGTTCCACTATACCCCACACCATTTGTGAACGAACTCATCAAGTCAATCTCGATGGTTCTTCATTTTATTTATGGTGCAGTTCGCTTAGTCACTGCTACTTTTGGACAGCAGCGGAATCGGCCAGCAGAAAAAAAAAAATTTATAGACGATGTCGGGGCTGTGAGACTCAAATTTGAAATAAAACTGAAAAAAAAACATGGCTCGGAAAGACCATAAAGCAGCAGCAGCACGTGCCCGAGCTAGCAAGGCCCTCAGAAAAGTCAATCAGCCCAACTTGGGCGACAGCGACGATGTGGAGTCTTCAGCAGATGATTCTGACATCGAATGTACAAGTTGGAATGGCGGAGTTAATTATATTTCGTCAGGTTCAGAGGATGAAGACTGGACCGAGACTGACTCTGATTCAGATGGGAACGGTGACAGTCCCGATGACTTTGATCTCGAAGAGCTCAACGGAGAAGATTTAATCAAGAGTCTTCAAATAAGATGTCAGCATGAACTGGACCTTGAACAACTGGCGACACTGACACCATACAAACATTTACTGCACACAAAAACACCCAAGGATTGGAAAAGGGCAGAATCCACACGATCATTGGGATACAATGGCTTCTCAGACCGCAGAAAACGGGAGATTGCACAGCAGATGTGCGAGAAGGAGGCGAAGGATAAAGTTATACGAAGCAGGTGCATCGAAATTGCTGATATCTGTGGACGCACTGTGATTACACCTTTACGACCCTGCAGGAGAATATGCCGAACGCACTCGCATCAGTTCCAATCGAGACCATCTGGAAATGGGAGCACAGGATGAAACGGTGGATGGAGGCATATCGGAGTGGACTTGGGGCAAAAGAGGCTTAAATTCAGGTCAAGAACTTCAGCTCCAGACGCTACGCATCTCACAGAAGGATTCCCGAGTCAGTAGCAACACAGTTTGATACTTAAATTACCATTTTGGGACATGGCAGCGGAATTCGTCGGCCCCCAAAAAAAAACTCCCCCAGTTTTGAGTATTTTGACAATCGGTCTAGTAGTTTTGTTCCTATGATAGAAAGGAGCATTTCTACTAAAGGAATAAGGATTTCGGTGCTTTGTCAGACTGGGATTTTGCTTGTACAAAAGTAGCGGTGACTAAGCGAACTGCACCATAAACATACACATTCAGCCGCAGGATTTTCAGTTAGGTTGCTTAGCCGGTTGCAAAACAGATGAAGATCGATGAAGAATCAACGTTCAACACCCATGTCCTCAATCTCTGCTGGGAGGTTAATATCAGTGGTATGTTGTACCATTTCACCGATGCAACTGCGTTCTAGTCACAGGTCCCATGCCAGCCGAAGGCAGGAATCGTGTCACGCTGTGCGGTGCCATTTTTCCAGGAGCGATAGCCACAGTTGTCAACAAGGAAGACCTCAGTATTGACGTGAAACGTGAAACGCCAGTCCATGGTTAAACGAACAGCTCTTGGCAGACTGGGAGGTAAATCCGGCTAGTCGTATTTCTAAGTTCTAAATCCTGGTCTTAGACATATCTGGCACCTGTTGTCTTCCTTGCCAGCGATATGGCAAAATATAATACTTGGCAGTGGATGGTGGATCATTCGTCAATTTGCAGTGAACCCATGCAGAGTGGCTCGGGGGCGTCCAGCAGAAGCTTGGAGTTACTACGAGTTGATTACATTTGTCCGAGCAGCAATGAGACCTGCCACAGCGACGTGCTTTCAGCTATTCCTAGAGGTGAAAGCTGGGTCCAAGGTTTTCCCATCAACAACAGCAGGTTCAGCCGAAATCAGAACGGTCAACCACCGGGACCATTCTGTTGACGGATTTCTCCATGCATGCATCGTTCCCTTCTGGATTACAATATCACCCGGGTTTTTCAAATGTTTCTCTGTTCCATCCTCAGTTATCAAGATGACTTCCCCAGAGACTTCACATATAAGTACATTCATGGATGACGATTTGTAATTTCCAGAAGAATACTCACCCAGGATGTTATAGTCCAAAGACGATGTGCGGTGCTATCCAGAACTATATCAGTTGAGAGAATGGGTGTCCTGGAAACAAATCACCATTGGTGTAGTAACCCCCGGTGCTAGTTCAGTAGACCTTAGATTGGATCCATTCGGATGGACAAGCCCGAAGTTGGTGGGTTCCCCTATCTTTCGAATAGCGCCGTCTTCACTACAACCTTGTCGTTAGACTAGATGCAACTAGAATACGTCTGAGACCGACGGATTATTGTTGTCATTGGTAGGTATAGAATCTATCGTAACCCAGATTGCAGCAGTTTTAGCTCCTTTCAAACCTTCCATATCCTTAACATCATCGTCATGTAAAAGGAAAGAACGAAAGAGATTGGACATTTACCTCTGAGCTGAGAAGGGAGTCGCTCTGCACGACCGCCACTCCGCGCTCGTCGTGAGTCGTCACAATACGACGCAAATCATACAATGGTTTAGACTCCATGCCAACCATGATTTGGCAAGAAAAGAGACTGTCACATATTATTGGCTAGTGTGTGACGTGGCATTGTCAAGTTCCCATCCTCCAAACACTTTGGGAGCAATGCTCATATTTTATCTAATATCACGTCTGTCGAGGCTGTCTTCATGACTTGTCCTAAGTCTTATATAGTAGGCTGATATCAAATTGTAGACAGGTTTTCAGATCAACCAATTTCTGTGATGTGAACTTGTCGGGTGGCCCCAAATTAGGAAAAACCTTGTTTCTGTCCATCCAAAATAGTTTCAGTCACTTTGCTGTTGGTTTGCTGAAACCATAATTTTTAACACAAACTTCAGCTGACCCGATAGCCTGCTCGTCCCGATGTGAAGGCAACTGCTATTAATAAAGATAATTGCTTACACACAACAGGAAAATCAGAAGACACGGGAAAGTAGAATTCTTATTTAAGGAGACGTATCTAAAAATGGAGTTAGGACAACGAGTTGACAGAGGGAAAATTGCACATACAATAGTAGTATTCATCAATCAATGGAATCCAGTCATGCACAAATGCGCCAAACAATCCAAGCAATGGCATTTTGGACGCTCGGTTAGCGAATGTTTCTAACTTCGGACTGGAGAGGAAAGGATGAGGGTCGGAAAATAAACAGGAAGGAAGTATACTAACCGAGTAAATGTCTCCCAGATGGATCCCCTTAGTAGATACCACAATATATCTCTGTCTCGCCTTGCATATTCTGACCGTTCAAGAGCAGTGGATGGTGAAGGAGTTCTGCGTAAATTTCTGGAGGCAAATTCCATGATGAGCAATGTGACGAGGGGACGATCGGAATGGCGATCAAAGGAGAGTAACGAGACTGAAAAAAGTTAGTACTTCTATCTTTGAATCTTCTTGACCCATACCATATACAAGAGGCCTTAGAACATATATTATTTCTCCAATCCAATCCTGAGGGGAAGACAATGTCTGGATGAGGGACGCCGGGAGTTTCACGGATGACGTTGTCATGGCCTTTGGGAGTAAATAGTCTTGGACAGACGTGTCGATGGGTTTTTGAATAAGTAGCGGATGAGGCGGAAGAGGGGAATGGTTGTTCCTGAGATGGTCGGGAGTTGCGGGAGGTGATGAAGAGGGGGATGAAGGGGCAAGAGTTGGCGAGGATTCCTGGCTTGAAAGTGGAGGTGTGGTAGGATCAAATTCACGCTCAGGAATTGGAGGAGATAACAGGGGCCTCCGTGTGATATGTAGCAGGAGGAAACGTAGCGTGGCTCTATGATAGGAATATGAGCAGATACACAGAGCAGAAAATCGACACAAGGTACTTGATGAATTCTAACAAAACGACACTTCTCCATCTTGTTTTTGAAGTCGTATTTCTTCGAAGACCCATTTCCACTAGAAGTTCAGTGAATCTGATGAGTTCCAGCGCCCGAGCAGCCCATTTATACACATGGCTTCTTTCCGACCAGGCTTTCGTGAAACGAGTGTGAAGCGAAGACGGGATCAGGGGGCGATAATTACGATCGTTTCTGATGATTTTCGCAAGAAGGGTATCGTGATACATGCTCATCACATTGAGAAGTGCCGAAACTGGAGAATAGAGGCAGGCATGGTCAGGAAACAACCATACGGCATTGCGTTACGAAGACAACTGACGAGCTTCAGACGCCAGCTCTGCGTCCTTGAACCTGCCCGGTAAAAACCATGTTACGGACCTCAAGGATGACTCTAAGGAAGAGATTGTGGAGACGTTGTTAATGAGAAAGGATTCATATCGAGCAAAAGATGAGGACATGAGGCGCAATAAATAACGGTTTGAACGGGGACGTTCAGTGCAGACAACAACCTTTCCCACGCCGGACCCACGATGATCAGTGGGCCGCTATCACCCAGAGTACTACGAGTGTCTACGGCATCGACAAACGTTCTAGCCTACTAGTATTCATGCGGAACTTAACTGGTATTCGTGTAGCAGCCGTTCTTTCGTGACTTTCTTGGATTCGGTTTGCATGCCTCGTGTGTGTGAAAAATCTCCAATTTATAACATGTTTTGATTTTCGTTGTCCTCGTTATTGTCATGCTGCAATCTTCGGCACCCGACAGTCCTCCTCCCCTCGACGCCTTTCGTTCAAGCCCAGTCAGAGGCCAGCTCGAACCCTATGATCCAAAGACTCCCAAGGGATGGAGATACATCCAGACTACCGACACACCCAATCAGCTGAAGGTGCCATTGGAACTACCAATTGCAAACCAGATACTCACATCCTTATCAGGTTCTATTGCCTCCCGGAACCGCATCTATGTACGAACAGCTCCTCAAATTTGAAGTGTTTGAACTGAGGAAAAAGGCGGCTCTATCCTGGGAACGTATTTTGGAGATCCGTCATCTTAAGGACCGGATGATTCGCAAGTGTTATAAATTAGCGAAGGATTCTTCCTTGAGAAAACTCGGGGACCCTCTCACTTTTCAAACCATCATCGCTCCCTCAGATTTTCGAGTCAACGCGATGGAGAGATGGTTTCAACAACAGCAAAAACGTACTAATGCCTTCTTGCAACGAAACTCGCCATCTTCAAATCAACATTCTCGACAGCTGTCCGTGCCGTCCAATGAGGGCAAGCGACTGCGCGTACGTTCGGAAACTCGGTTCCTTCCCCAGCCTTTGGGATTGCCACATCTTGCTGAGAAGTCTGCATCGCTACCAACACGACCTGCACTCCCTAGAGCTGTTCCGCCGTCTTCGCCACCTCCTTTACCCCATCTGTTGCGCATACGCAATCCAAGGACGGGTTATGACTTGTCAGCTGATCCCCAGAAGTCTGTAACACACTCCTTCGACTCGAGTGCTAAGGATCTGCCGCTTGATGACGAATCCTCCTCAATCCCTCCTAAGCAGGATAATACGCCGAGACCCGAAATCCACAGACAGAGGAGTTGTATCAAGGGAGCCAGCATAGGTGACTTAGTTAAGACAGTATCCTGGGCTGACGACGGTGGCCTAGTGGAACAAGTGTCAAGATATTCTTCTGCTGTCCGCGATGTGCACGCGTCTGGTCAGTCTTCCATATGTAGCTGACATTTCACAAGGTTGACGCCTCTCAGGTCGGAAATGGGAAGAGATTCGAGATATTTATGTGGAACAAATGACTGGTCTCGAACTACTCCAGCAAGAGGTTGAGAAAAGCTTAGAACATATCCGTTCTGAATCAGAGCATCTCATGCGCACTGACGAAACGTTGCGGCATCAGAGGTCCATATTGCAAACCACGTTCCAGGAGCTAGAACGAAAACAGACGTTATTGCAGGCGAAAGGTAAATACTGCCCCTTATACTACATGCATTTTTTTCAAATCATTGACGATCTTGAGTAGTACAAGCAGAGTTGAAGGACATGGAACAACTTTTGTCACGTAGCACGCTCGCTGTGAAAGAGCCTGCAGCTGGTGTTCCTTGAGAGACAGGTAATTCCGATCTACATCGACCGCAGATACTATGCGTCTTTAATTGAGCATTTTCCTCGAGAGGACTGCTCCACGTCGTCGTTTTGCCTGGATCCACCACCATCTAACAACGCAAGCGTAGCCACAAAGAATGAAGCCACAGAGCACAATCACGATCCCGAAAGCGTGAAAGGAAGCAGGTGTTTGTGGAACAGTGACATTAAGGGATAAAACTCCTAGAATCAACCGTTGTATTGAGTTTCTTAGGAAAATGCGATGGTATAAATACCGATGAGGGGTTGAACACATAAGCAAGCGATACTGACGATCGTGAGATAGAGTGCGGCCGTATCGGTTCCAGCTCTCAGGGTGCCCGCTGTGGTCCGTAATTGGGAGAGATACGCAGGATGACATTGACTGAGCATTCGTTCATAATGGGCGAGAGAATGCTGCAACGTCAAGATGTGGTCTAAACAGTTTGCATAATCAGGGTACTCGAAGAGTACAAGAACCAACACACCCTGTACATCTCCAAGATAAATTGATACTTCAACATCCTCATCCTGGTTTGTTCTGGGCCTATTTCCGAGTCCCGATTGACTCGAAGTTAGAGGCCGCTTTCTGATTTGTGCGATCACTTCCGACTTCGTTGCAAGCAGGCGCGTTAACAAAGTAACTAACTTCCGTGTTCTGGCTATGCGTCGTAATGTAAAATGAGTGGCGATCGGTTGCAACCCAGTGAAAGGCGCTGTAAGTGATTTCCAAATTCCGCTGGTTGTGCGCTTAAATTTCTGGAAGACTATAAGGACGGAAAATCGAAGTGAAAAAAAGGGGGGGTTAACGGGTCCAGTTTGCGCTGCATTTTTTTCAGGCATTTGAAAGTCTTCTGTCGTGTGGACCTTTTCCAACATTACTGAATCTGCAACCTGACCTTGAGCTTCAACTTGAAGAGGTGGCACCAGCTTAGTATCCAAGAAAACCAAATCATCGATGGCGGTTACTTCCTTTTCGATCTCCTTCAACAATGGAAAAAAAGAGTCTACGATCGAATCCAAGATGCCATGGGCGATCCAGTCTAGCCGGGACTTAATCAGAGCACTAGGTTTTGAGGGGCGTTTATGACAACACACCAGAAGACATATTAACGGCTTCTTCCAACAGTACAATCCGATTTCTAACACGTTCGATATGTTCTAAGGCACTGTGAAACTTTGTGCTGCATTCATTTGTATGCACTAACATACCTGATACGTCTGTAAAGTGAAACTACGGAGCATAAGTGGACGTACGGCTGATGAAGGTGTTGCTTACAGAGCAAATACCCTCTTTAAAAACAACCATGTAGACGTTTGCTACTCCAATGAATCCATCATCTTGACTAGAATCGTCTAAAGTATTAATGACGTTGTTGCTCTCTCCAGTGTCCTTAGAACCTTGACTTTCGATCGCTCGGAAGGAGATGAAATAATACCCAAGCTTTGGGAAAAGTTCCAGCTTTTCGCGAGGGTTACGTTGCAAGATGTCTTCCAACGTGAGTGGGTGAAAGTGAAGCAACTAGAGGACTGAGTCAACCCTGGATGTCGTTCTGCATGAAATCAAGCTCCCACCTTGCCAATCGCTTGCAGATCTTCCCAGGTAGGTGAAGCGACATCCAGGAACCAAGCTTTCGGCTTATGGGAAGCTGGTTTGACGGCAATTGGGTTTTCCTGAATTCCTGGGTGCGATCGAACATCTCTGGGATTTCCTTGACACAAATTGTGGGTTCCAAAAAAAGGTAAAAACGACCTGAAATCATCGCACCATCAACGAACGTATGATCATTGCATACAACATGTGCGGGGCGCTTGAATACGGGTTTCTGTGGTAGACGTCGAGGCTTGAGGGTCGATTTCAATGTTGAATCCAGTTGAGTCAGAACGAGCGACAAAGAGGTGGTTGTGGTGATCCGTCGTGTCATTGGCTCGCACAAAAGTCGGCCAGCAGAAAGCAGTGGTGGTGGTAAATATAAAGTAAATTCTCGTGGTATTTGCCTTTGCTCCTCTCGAGCTTTTATTAATTTTATTCGAGCCGCAATGTCCCATTCAGACTGAGCGGTCTGCAAGGTCCCTACACTCGAGCGCCGTTTTCGAAGCCGAGCTCTTTGCAATCGAGACGTGGTCACAATAGAGGAGGTGGAAGATAAGGATGACGAGGATGAAGACGAGGCGGACGAATTTCTCCTTGCCCAACGAGTAATCGCTAGCTCCACTATCGCTGCTAGCGCTCCAAGTCGCCTTCTTCCAAGGATGGAGTCTAGCAGGGATGGTCGTAACGACTCCCCATCATCCTGGGTCCGAGTCGGTGGGCGAGCCGGAGACGGACTTGGTCCTCTGAATATATCTGATCTCTCGTCTGCACCCTGATGAAGTTCGGAGTGAGGCAGGGAAGGGAGCAAAGACTTGCCCCTGTCAGTCATGGCTGCGAGCAGCTTGATACCAATGCCATGACGATGGAAGTTGACAAGTAAAAATAATCGACATGCATGGTTATCTACTTGGCCACTCTCCGTCTCTTACCAGACGGCTGCCCCTCTTCTCTACCATCACCTGCAGAAATATGTTGTCGTGAGTGTTCCCCGATGCTGCTAAAAGCTCCTCTTGGGAACGGTCTCGACTTCTTCTCCTTCTGACCAACTTTCTTCTGTTTCTTTGCTATGGCTCTCTTGACTGCTCCTTTGCCACCACCTGCGGCAAGCGCTTCATACCTTGCCCGCACCAATACGTCCCGTTTCTCGGCTGAACGAATATTAAATTACACCGAATCATAATGTAGCGTTGAGATAATACTTACATTCTTTCAACCACCAATGTCGCTTTCCTTGCTTCCTCTTTTCTTTCTCCTCCCTCGTTAACTCAAGGAGTGCCTCTCTTTCAGCCTTGTCTTTAGAATTCTTATTGACCACACTCTCAGCCCTCTTGACTGCTAACTCTAGCCTCTTCACTTCTTGATCCCGGTCATAAAAAAGGTTCCGAGGAGAAGTTGCAAGCAACTTCCGGGCGCGTTTCAAGTTTTCTCGTAAGGTATCGAGTTCCGCCTTGTGAGCATCTGCCAGGAAGCTATATCGCGCTCGAAACTTCTCCGCTGATAACTCTCCAGCGAGTGGCAGAAATCGCGGATCTCGAGATTGCTCCGCAAATAAAGTCAACTCCTGCTTGTCACTGGATATCAAACTTCACTCACTACCGCCTCAATCTCAATGATAGCTCTTTTACGCGTGACCGGCTTCTTTGAGGTGATCTCCATTGGCCTTGCGCACAAACATTAAATTTGAAGTATACCGACAAGATAACTTACGTGTGTTTGTTCCAACGCTTGACGATGGCAAACCTATGTTTGCTGCTCGGTTCTGATGTTTGCTTCCCTCCGTCTTTTGTGTGTGTACCGTCCTCTAGACTTTCACCTTCGTCGCCTATGTCAGAGTCTTCGGGCTCGGCTTCATCTTCAGAAACAAATTGCTGGGCTCGTCGTAGGACACCAAGGGGCAAATCAGATAAATCTATCCATACTTTTCGTCTCTTTTGCAAGGTCATTGCGGGTAGTAGAAGGAGGCATACCGTCTTGAAGACGTCCCTTTTTAAAGGTACTTTTAGCACCCCAATTTGAGAATAAGCATCCTACCCACTAATTGGTTTTGCTCCAACTCGTTAAACGCAAGTTCATCTTCATCTTCCCACTGCGCCACTCGTGGAGCACCGAGGTCGTCGTTACGTTCATTGTTGTTCGATTTTGGGAACATTAGAGGCTCATTATGTAATTGGATATACAAATATGTTGGAGTTGTCTATTGTTGACAGCTGATTTGGACCATAGCAATGCCTACCAATTTGGGAACATGCCAGATGCCGCCTGCACAGAAAGAACTCGTGTGCCGACTCTCTTTAACACTCAAACCTCATGAGATACCCTACCACACTGGCATCAGCAACCGCACCATACGGGGAAAGTGTACAGAAAGCCCCTGAGGTGGCATCGGGCCAATTCCAGCCATCAGGACGAGCATTATTTGGATTTACAGACATAATAATGATTCAGGTAGCTTTGAGACTTCGAGTAAAAGAATTATGGTACTCTACTGGTAGCAATTCCTCAACATTTATATCCCTCCAAGTAGTGACGCCAATTTGCGGTGGATGTTGACGTTGGCGCGCCGCTACTTGATTAGGTTATGGTGACATCATATGGGCACGTGTTGGAACCTTCTACAGTTGTTGACATAAGTTATCATTTCCCACGAATCGACATACGACCGTAAGCACATCACGTTGTAACCCATCAAGGATTACTATCTGGCGTCACATTAATGTCAGGGTCCCACTTGGATCCATCGTCCTCGTCGTCAATCACTACGTATCTACCATTCTGGAGCTGCACATCCAAAGATATTCCACTGGACATCAGTCCAGACCTCCACAACGGCGTCAGTCCCAGCCACGCTCCAAGTTTTGCAAATATTTTCCGCTTCCCTTTCCTCCCTTTTCCTGGAGGATCGTTCAGAAGGCCTTCCCATCGGTAAATTGGTCTTGGCGGGATCAAAGAAGCGTCGTGATCTGTCCCACCCCCTGTGCCTAACAAAGTTGACGATTGGCCCTGTGTCTCGACATCCACTTGGTCCATCTCAAGTTCTGTTGGACCATCTCCAATATGGAACATGATGGCCTTGCATCACCTATCAGGCCAACCTCAGGTTTACGAGAAAACACTCACCCGACTCGATGAGCGAAAAACAGCGTCGTTTAGCCGTAGATATAGCTTGTTCAAAAATCCCGAGGTGAAGAAGGCGGTCGATCGTGGACTTTTAGAGAAAAGCCCTCTTTGTGCGAGGAAACTCTCCAGAGAAGCACGAGGGAGAGGAGTATAGGCGATAGAGCTAGGATAATGAGGGTTGAAGTCCGATGTATACCGTTCCAAGCTCCTAACTGTGTCATGATTTCGCCTCCAAATGTCATCCTAGATGTTCTTTAGTACGGAGTTTAATTTAAAGCATGGTTATCGCACCCAAAATATGTACCACCAGGTTGCAGCCTCTGATATTGTGACGCGAGTAAGTCTCTGGTAGGCAGTTTCAAATACAGCCTCATTATCCACCATTAGCCGGTGGACACGAGGATCACGCTCCGCTTGAATCGAACTCTCAGCAAGCCCACCTGGAGATCGGGGTTGTTCATACACATGATATAAGAATCGGTAAGAGAGAACGTCGCGTTTCCGACGACACTCTCGTCGATAGTGGCGTCGATAGCTTGAGAGGGTCTCTTCGACAGAACGCAGTCTTTCAGAGATGAGAGCTTGATTAGTCTTTAGAAACTGTGCAAGAGGTGCCGTCAGATCGTGATCATGGTTTAAGCCAATGGCATCTCCAGCCAATATAATCTCCTTAGTATAATAGAGTTCCACGTCGAAGCCGCTACCAAGCTGTATGCCTCGCCATACTAGGTGCCCTTGACGCTTAATGCGCAAAATGCAAAATGCATGATTAACCGACGTCTTTGCTCTGTAAAGTGTTTTAGTCCACCCCCAAGTTGAACGATCGCCGATTGGCTGCCATAGTAAGCAGGGTGTCTATAGATGTTATGAATAAACACTCACTGTAACATGTTCATATGGCCATACGACCTTTTGACCTTCAAGCGCACGAAGTGACAACCGCACTTGGCGCCATCGCTGAACCTTCCAGTTATTATTCTGGGAAATATAAGCCTCGAGTTCCGACGCATGTTTTAGTACAGCAAGGGGTCCAGAGTCGTATCGTATGACCTTGATTCGTTTAGTACGATCTTTCAATTCAAGCAGATGAAATCTCTCACAAGGGTAGGAGGAAATGAGATCCACCATGCATTCCCAAAAAAATTTGATTCTGGCCGGGAACAAGCATCTGGATCCTTCCAATAGCAGTCAGGCCCCAGGAAATGGTTCAAAATTCGATCTTCCAAGCTCTCGAACAATTCATTTTCCCGGTCCGATACCAGCCCGACAGCCTTACTGTATGCTGCAGTCCCAACATCTTTCAAGATCTGCATGGACAGGTGGACGGGCATAAAAACGTTCTAGAAAGAAGGACGCATACCTTCAAATTTTCAACATGTCTCTCGGCAGGAGATCCGCGAAAGTCCAACAAATATGGGGGAAATTCTGAGTCTCGCGCTTCTGCAAACATCATTCTTTGTCCGTTTGGAATTGCACATTCAGGAGTAGTAAGTAATAATGTTGTGATGGATTCCTGCCATATGCGTCGCTTCGTGTGGAGGGAGGAAGAAGTAATGTCCAACCTGACCAAAAACGTAAATTATAGCTACGCGATCGTCGAGTATCTACATTACCGAGGTGAAAATACATCAATGCCTTACAGGATGGATGAGTGGGGCAGACGCATGAGGCTAATTGCACCCACTAAAATCAATGCGCCGGGTGAGTCCTATTTCAAGATAAGTATGGTGCTTCAATGAAGAGGTGATTCTGACGTTTTACAATACGTTGTGTGATGGCCCAGTCGATGATCGTAAAATCTGCAACAAATAAGATAAAGACCATGGCAACAGAAGCCATGAGACCATACACACATAATGTGAAGCTATATGCCATTATATAGATACTGAGAATTCTAAATCAGCCGAGAAAAGAAAGCTAATGACCAAACCTACACGTAAAGGACATAAGTGTTCAGCACATCCCTTCCAGGTATATCGAAGGCAACTGCAAGTGCGACTGAAGACGTTGTAACGTAGACCAACCTTGATACCCATTCACTGGCATTGTTGACCGGGTCAATAAAAGGCGCAATTATGCACTGGGCCAAAAAGAAACCAATTGTGGAAACCAGGAGAAGCACCTGTCGTATGATAGGAAGACGGGAAGAAGATAAAGAACGGAAAATACAGTTGTTCGCATCGATAACAGCAACAATGATGAGAGTACTCAGTTTAGCACCGAGGTAGGTTGACTGGTAAGTACCCCAATTACGGCGAAAACCTTCGAGCTGTGAACGAATAATATATTGTCTGAAAAACAACATACCATTATAAAGAAATGAAAATGGATTCCGGTCACGATCAAGAAGATGACGATGCTCCTGGTCCAGCTCGACGTTGTTGCGCAGTCGGCCAAGTTCTGAATATCTGTCCACCTTCGGAACCGACTTCTTGATAACATTATGCAATGCGATAGGAAACCAAATGGTAAGCTTGAAACAATGGTTAAAGTAATCCGAAGACACAATGGTAGATCTTACAAACAATACAACCACCACGGACATGATAATAATCATAGGAGCGTAATTAACTTGATTTTTTTTCATGGTTGTTGTCCAGCAGAAATCTAACGGGTTGCGGTATTCACTTGCTGGGCCCAAGGGGGGTATAACTGGTGGAATGGACGTCGTTCCGTTATACGGATTGGCGACCACCCATAAATCTTGAGACCAAACAAGGACGTGGACCGCCATTGTACTGAGGGGAAGATATATGATAGTCAACAGAAATGTAACAATGACAAGACGCCATCGTCCCCCGTTGAAATCTGGCGTTTGTAGGCCCTCGGTGGTGTGGTAACGATCATAGTCACAAATTGAACGATAAAAGAGGTAAAGCAAGCCCGCTGCAATTACGATAAAAATTACAAGGAAGATAAGAGACTGGGCGACAGTGGACGCAAAATTGAGCGCCAAGATGTTGGGTCTAAAGATGGAAATATCAAAAGGACTACAGCTGAGAGAGCGATTCCGACTGACATAGTTCCAAGGAATAATTTTCGCCACTGGTTTTGGAGGTCTCGACCACCGAGCGGCACTGTAAAGAGTGGATAAAAATAAACAACGCCATGAGTGAACCCTTACCTAAGGTACTCAAGATTAAGGCAAAGATCTGTACAGTGTTAGAAAGGCCCTGCAGACTGTAAAACGACGCTAGTTCACTCGATCCCTACAGAGGCATGAGTATGCGGCATCATGCTTCATATCAATCTAAACATACCATGAGACCCCAGACTATATTCACTGCAGATCCCAGAACTGTGTTTCGATTCCTCCACGCAGGAATTTGTGTCCTGTTGGTCTCCAAATCCTCGAGTGACATACCGAGTTTGGCAAGATTGCCCATGGGAGGAAATGGCACTTCTTGCTCAACAACATGTGAGAACCTAGGGGGAGGTAACGAGGAGAGGTATTTATCTAACTTGGGCAGATGTAGTGGCGCGGCATCCCGAGCGAACAGAGCTGCCGCAGGGACAGGTACATGCTTTCCAAAACGGAGTTTGTGAACAGGAGTTGTCTCTAGTCGGATGCTAGTAACAGGGAAGCGCTTGAGTAATAGTGAGGATTCGTCGCTAAAGTCAGAGGAATAAAATCCTTGCACAGGAACACCACTGTGAAGATGATGGCCACCAACAGCGTCGTCAGTTATGTCAGTTGTAAGTTCGGTGTCGTGAGAAGGAAAGGTGAGTTGTGGTCTAAATGGACTTGATATTGCAGTTGAGCGGGAATTCTTGGTAGTAGTCTGGCTCCTGGAATCGCTGAACCGTGCGATAGAACCCCGTGGTCTTTCAGTCTGATCGACATCACCATGTTTCTGGGTATCGTGAGATGAACGAGAGCGTTTGAAGTTCTCCAGTCCTGCCATTCGTGCCGTTCCTGTAACGCTTGGCACAGCCACGGTGAGAACGCTAGATTATTACATAACAAATATGGCAAACTTGTTTATGTAGTAAAGTTTAAACTAGACATTTATGTCCCGAAACGCATTTCTGCTGCTGCAAACTCATCTAGCGCCTGTCTGAAGCTCAATTCGTCCAGGGACTCCAACGAGGAGTTATGCGTGTTTAACCAGTTGAACATGGGAGGAGGCCCTTTAATTGTATTATGGCTGAGACGACAGTAAGACTCATGATACCCTACGATCAGAATGACTACTTACTATATTTCTGTCAATCTAATATGCCAGGGTGGATAACCATGAAGTGTATTTCCAGCGTGGGTAGAATGCGAAATCAAAAAATCTGGAGAAGAAAGGCTGCTATCCGCTAGAACAACAGTATGAGGGCCATCTTTTTCAAACTGCAGAAACCGCACCTTCTAAAGAGGCATTCAGTGCATCGATAGACAGTTTAAAGCCATCATCATTTCTGGTATGTTTAGCCGTTCTTCTTGACTTTCGATGCTGGCGCGAGGCGAATAGACAAGCAACAGTTGCTATCGCTTGTTTTGACGATCTCCGTGACGCAAGACACAATGTCAGGGACTTGAGGGACTTGTGTGGAACATAATCATGCGCTGGCACACCGAGAAAATGGGTTAGACGTGGTGGCATAGAGGTGACCTTCAGCACGTACATAAGGAACGCAAAGCAGAACTGCTTTCACAGGAGCGCGCTTTTCCCGCAATGTGTACTAACTCCGTATTCATACTGAAAAATGACCCATCGATGTCTTGTGGTAGAACAGGTCGTGACTCTGAGTAGTCAGACAGCGGTGGGGTTGGAGGGTAATCGATCTCAGATTCACTGGAGTCCTGCTCCGAACAGTCGTTTGAAAAAATCTCACGAATACAATGTACCCGTTCTATGAGTCTACCTAACAAACTGTGACTTTTCTTCCAATATGAATTCGACAATAGTGGTCCATACCATGCTCTTCGTAGACGGTGAGCTTTTGAGTTCCAATAACGCGACACCAGCCCACCAGTTTGACTATAGTGCCTATGAGTAATTTTTCTATGTCTTCAGAGGACGCGTTTGGGTCTATAACAAGAATAACAGCGAGGTGTTTCGGTATCCGTCTCCGTACGGCATCAAGTGGTCGAGGAGAAGCAGCAGTAAGTCGTTTGCACCCAGAATAAACAAATAGCGTCAGAGAGTAGAAGACATGAAGTATTCTTAGCCAGAATGTTGCAAGTAGAGCCATCGTAGCTTCCGCGCGGTACTTTTAAGTACTATACCCTCAGATTAATTTAATTTACTCGTGACGTGGTCGTAGAACTAACTCCACGTGATTACTTTCGAAAAAAATGGGTATTTTAGATTTTGCGTTTCGATTTTCGAGCTATTGGTGTCGGACTCGACCAGTCAATTTCCGTTAACTGTTCTTGGAATTTTTCTTCGCTTGCTGTCTTTGATCTCGCTTGGCGGTGTTGTCGGGTTGATGTTCTTGAGATTGAATACTTTTATAAATTATCAACAACACACATTATTACTTTATTATTGGTGAGTTTACATAATAATTTTCGACAAAAAGAACGCTGTTTTGTTCTTATCGTCAGTATCACAAATTTATTATGGCGACAACAGAATTTCAGTGTTGGAAAAGGTGAGCTGGCTGATTTTAGCGTTGACCGCCTTTGTATTGGTGTGTAAAGTTTGCCCTTTTCTTATTCCTGGCGATTTTAAAAGAGCTTTTTATTAGCAGCAGCTTGAACGACGGATCAAAGAAATCAATGAGGAAGACCACATGATTGTCCATCTGGGACGAAACGGTATGTTTGGCACAATATCAGTAGATATACTAGAATGGGAAGTACATACTGTGGAAGAACATTTACAACGTATCAATCTCCGTCAAATTCTGCTTTCTACCTGGCGACTTTGTGCATTGTCATTATATATATACTTATCAACTGACAAGTCCTAGATCACAACGCACAAATCAAGTCAGGGTAGGCTCCTCCTCTATGCCCCTTTTGATTTTCAACAGTATCCCCGTCTTCCAGTTGTCAAGCTTTGTGACTTGATCAAATTCCACTACAGCACCCGTAAACGATTCTTGATCCCCAGCTTCGACCGCCTCGAGAAGCGCATTCAGAAACTTCGCTTCGCGAGTCGACATGAACGTCGTATCCTGGTTTCCATATTTAAGCATATTTCGTTTCGCAGTTACAGTATCCTACAAGGAGCACTTTAGTAAGAGGATGGCCAGTACGATATCAGCATACATTCATAGCCAATGCACAAAGTCCAGCTTTGAGCCAGTACTCCTTGACGCTGTACTTCGTCAAAGGAGACGTCAATGAATGGTCTGCAACTTGCTCGTAGCGAGCAATCGCCTGCGGATATTCATCCAGGTCTGCATGAAGGTCTGCAGCGTCCTTGTAGCATGCATTGGCAGTCCTGGTATGACAATCAATGATAGATCTCACGCTAAGCCATATTGCATTGAGCCATACGCAGTTGCGTCTTCCTGGGCATACCAATCACCAGCTCTCTCGTAACTTTCACAAGCCCTCCGTAGATCGTTCGATTCTTGTAGATAGATCTGTCCGATTTCCTTCTCTCTGTCTGCAGCTTGTCGGAAGCGACCACTTTGAGTAAGATGAACGATAGTCTGGGTCAAAGCTTGTATGGCCACTGCATATGCCAGCACGACGATCAATTACAAGTCTAGCAGTCAGCGAGAATGACTTCACAATCTGGAAAGCCGCGTTTATAAGCTTTTGCTGCGTTCCACCAGGCATTAGCAGCCTCATTCTGCTCCTTGCACTTCTCTCGACATTCTGCTTCTCTGGCAAAAGCATCCCCAGCCTCTTTGAACAATTTTTCCAATTTAAACGAGTTTGCCGCCTGTTGGTATAGATCCCCCGCTTCCTCAAACTTCGTCGAAGATGATGAAAACCAGCCACTGGATGAATTGGCTTTCTTGTCGGCTTTCTCGAAGAGAACCTGAGCAGGTGATTTAGAGGGCATTAAGAGTACTACTTGATGACGTTGGGCGAATTTGGCGCAGTGGATCACACTCGATCATGTGACTCCAAGTCTCAGTTATCAGTTTCTTTACAGTACTCATTTAACATATCTCCGATGTCTGGGTACTCCTCCAATGGTCAGGGGACACTGTCTATATCATCCTCAGAGTCCGACACTGGTTTACGAGGTGATGAGGACAATTCTTCATTTTTGTGGGGAGAGGAAGAACATACAATGAGCCGTGTTGCTGAGCAGGGTAAGAAGAATTCCTTGTTTGTATATCCGAGTATGTAGAGTAGGCATAATAGTAGGTAAAGATCTCACCTCAGTGTTTGCGAGTAGCCAAACGACTGAGGGGAGATGACTCGACGAGACTGTAAAAGTACAAAAGTAGAAAACAAGCTAAACTACAATCAGCCGAACAAAAGAATAAGCTCTCTACGAGAGCAGAAGGAAAGAGGAAAAAGGTATTAGTACACACGCAGCAACGCAATATTGTAGCATGATAGCCCCGAGGAATGTAAATGTGGCGGCCGTTAGTGCGAGTGCGGGGTTTCGGGTCTTGTGTTAGCCTTGCCAATCCAACAATGATCTTGATATTCTGGCAGATATGGCAGCTATGGCTCCATACCAGCTACGTCTGCCACACCCTCCACACCATGCCAGACATGTGTGATTTGCTGATGCAGGCCTGTAAAGTTCTGGGCCTGGCTTTGCAGGCCTCAGCCGGGCCCGAACATCACTACGCAGAGCAACCACATGCATACCCATATTCCCCTACATAATATCTTTTTTTTTAATATTTCCGAAAATCTGCTTGAGGGTTGCGATAAGAAACATATATCATTATATCAAAACCACACGATACACAATACATATGCAATCCAATGCGATGAAGAAGCGGCCACCGTGAAACATCGAACCATAACATTTTCATGGCGCGTTCAAGAAGGTACGTCCGAGTCACCTGTGACATTCACGGTCACGGCTCGTTTCACCACTGTGGCCACAAGATCCGTCAAGTCCAAAAAGTTGGTCTTCTAGTTCACATTACATCCCAGGGAACTAACCCCATGATTCGCCGGGCAGTGGAAGATCCTTCGACAGGCTCTGACTCTGATTACTCCAGGTGGGTTGAGGTTTGTCATGTATGAGTCTCTAACGGAGCAGATCAATCAGCTCGGTACGCCGCCGTTGATTGAGGAGAGAACCACTCAAAACTCAGTGAATGACCTCTCTACTTAGTGGATATCATGGTTCTTGTCATCTAAGGGCAACGAGTACTTTTGCGAGGTGGATGAAGACTTCATTCTCGATCGATTCAATTTGACGGGTCTGAACAACGAGGTCGCGAATTACCCGCAGGCACTAGATCTAATAACCGACAACCTTGGTAAGTCCCTGTTGCACTACGTCGCCGTTTTATATCAACCATTCGCCCAACAGATGACGAAATCCAAGATGAAATGCGAGGCTCCCTTGACGTGCAAGCACGACTTCTGTATGGTCTTATTCACGCACGATGGATTGTCACAGCACGGGGTCTACAGAAAATGGTATATATACTGCTTCCTTTTTTCATCCTCGTTCACCACCCTGCTAGCTCGAAAAATACAAACGAGCGGATTTTGGTCGTTGCCCTCGCGTCCTCTGCTCCCTTCAACCCCTACTCCCCGTCGGGCTCACCGACGTTCCCTACGAAAAGTCCGTCAAGCTCTACTGCGGGCGCTGTGAAGACCTCTACTCGCCTAAATCCTCGCGACATGGCTCCATTGATGGTGCTTACTTTGGCACAACTTTTCCCCACCTCCTCTTTCTCGTCTACCCAAACCTGATCCCTCCTAAAAGTGGCCCTGTGGACATGGGTGCCGTGTCAGGGGGGAGAGAGGTAGATGGAAGGAGCAGAAGGAGGGTTAGGGAGGAGCAGGAAGTCGCGGCTGCGGAGGGTGTGGGGGAGACGATCAGTACAGCGAGTGTGGCACTGAAGGCGGAAAGGTACAGGCCGAGGATATATGGATTCCAGCTTAATGAGATTGCAAAGTTGCAGCGTTGGCAGGAGGCTGTGAGAGATCGGTTTGTTTAAATTGACTCTCGTTGTTTTTTATGTGCTAACCCATAAAACCTTAGGCAGGTAGTGCGACTGGAGGCATTAGAAGAGCGGACGTGATGCAGCCTTCCGCGCTGCAGGCGGCTACCAGCGGCCTCTTCAACATTTGGGTAACTGGGTCTATATGATCTATGTACATACGCTATATATTCCCCAGTTTTGCGAAATTATAATAATCCAGCGCGGTATTATGTAAGGTTATCTGCACTGCCACAAGCGTCCATTTCAACGACCTTCCGACGCCTACATATCTGCCATGTCTCATCTCCCTGTTAAAGCAATCAAGGACAGCTTCGATCGGTATGAGATCCTTGCAGACATCGAGTTTCAGTATGGCACTGCTGGCTTCAGGACTGAGTATGTTATTTTTATTATCTGGTCATGATGTCTATCATTCCATGTCATCAGGGAAAAGAAATTGGACTCTGTGCTCTTCCGAGTAGGAATTCTTGCTGCCCTGCGGAGTAAGAAATTAGACGGCAAATTTGTCGGCGTAATGGTCACAGCATCACACAATCCTGAAAAGGTGTGTGCGTTATGACACTATTGAAAGCAGGTCTCACCCGGTTTTGACGAGGAAGGACAACGGTGTCAAAATTGTCGATAGTCGAGGTGAGATGTTGGAAGCAACTTGGGAAGCCTACGCAACAACTCTCGCGAACGCGCCGGATGCAGAAGATTTCATTAAATCACTCCAGATAATTGTGGGTGCAGCAAAAATCGAGCTATCCAAACCATCGCGGGTAGTATATGCAAGAGATACGCGAGGCTCTGGACCACGTCTCGTGTCTGCGCTCGAGGACGGTCTTCGGGCCATGAATGCCATACAACGGAACATTGGCATCACAACAACTCCCATTCTCCACTATACGGTCAATGCCATAAATACCCAGGATACTCCAGAAATTCATGATTTTGAGAAAGAATACTTTGAAAGGCTCAGTGATGCTTTCAAAACACTCGTCGTAAGTCCTGTGTCACTTGAGATCGAAGTATGCATCGACACATTCACCATCTAGGCTGGCAGACCAAGCATAGAACACTTGCTTGTTGATTGTGCCAATGGAGTCGGTGCAATAGCAGCCTCTAAACTCCTCAAGCATCTGGGTGGTACTTTGCAGTTGAACCTCGAAAATCATGATCCAACTTCCGGTAAATTGAACAATGAATGCGGCGCGGATTATGTCAAAACTATGCAGAAACTTCCGCCTACATTGGACAACGCCCTCGCACCCGGACAACGCGGCTGCAGCCTCGATGGTGACGCTGATCGTCTGATCTATTACTATTTGGACCACCGTCGTCAATTTCATATGCTAGACGGTGATAAGATTGCTGCTCTCGTCGCTGCCTTTTTTAGCGAGCTGGTGAAGTCTGCAGGACTTGAAAGCGAGGTTAGAGTCGGTGTAGTGCAAACCGCCTATGCTAACGGTGCTTCGACCAAATATCTGTCGGAGGTTTGTTATGTACGACGTGACCAACAATTTTCCTCTGAAGCCTGTTATAGCGTTTGCCAGTAAAATGTGTTTCAACTGGAGTCAAGCACCTTCATCATGCTGCAGAACACTACGATATCGGAGTCTATTTTGAAGCAAATGGCCACGGAACCGTTTTATTTTCCCAACCAACACAGGATAAACTCGCCCAGCATCAGCCATCTACACCTGCGCAAAAAACTGCGCTCGATCATCTCAAGAATCTCACGCAGCTAGTCAATCAGACAGTTGGGGACGCCCTATCTGATATGCTCCTAGTTGAAGTCGTACTAGCGCACAAGTCGTACACTGCTGCAGAATGGGACTCACTGTATGCCGATTTACCGAACCGACTCGTCAAGGTCGTCGTTGGAGACAGAAACGCTTTCCGGACTGAAAATGCTGAGCGTCGTTTGGTTAGTCCGCCTGGACTACAGTCAAAGATCGATGAGCTTGTCATGCGATATGAACGTGGCCGTTCTTTTGTTCGACCTAGCGGGACAGAAGATGTAGTGAGAGTTTATGCGGAGGCAGTGAAGAAGCCTGAAGCGGACGGTGAGTGATACTGCTCCCCTGCAACCTCTAGATTGGTAATGAATAAAGTAGATCTTGCATTCCGAGTTGCAGGCTTGGTCTATGACGAAGCTGGTGGCGATCCGGGGAGACGGCCAAAGGAATTTAACTAAGTAATTTGTGAAGTTGCTTATGTAACGCGAGTTATCCAGTGGGCCTGCTCAACAAAACCTTGAACTTTGTATTTACATTGTATTGCTCTCTGTATTCGATGTGTCGCTTCGTCATTTACAAGGGGACTTCGCCAGTTCAACTATCTCATGTTGAGCATTGTACCTATTAGTACCTATCATCATCTCATCTCGCATCGCTAGCTTTTAACAAGGCCATGCCACTCGATCATTAACCAGGCCTTTGATTCTAGGCTTCGTCTTGATCGGAGAAGACCAATGAACGGGGATGGTTTTGGTGTGGGTATGTTAATGTTAGATAGGACGCGTATATGGTACCCTTTTTGAAGTTTCTACAGGATGGTACGACTCTGTATTTGACGAGGAATTAGGCAGTCAACCCTGCATCTTCACCTCTGTAACCCCAGTGAGTGAATGTTCAAAGCTTTTAGCCTGCGACGTGATTGTGATCTCAGGCCTGGAACAATGTAAACTTGACGCGATTGGCCGAGAAAATCAAGTCCCCTCTCGTGTTGTATGGCTTTTTATTGCCTGATTTCAATGCCGGTTCTTTACTATCACGCAGTGGTCATGTTCGAGCCACAACGGCAGGGTCTTTGTCTCTGGACAATTGCCACCCGTTCGTGCACGGGAAATTGATGGTTTGACTTTCTTTTCCTCTTGGTTTTATGAAGTTCGACTTGACTTGCATAAATCAGTTCATGCACAATGGAGGCATTGCTGAGTTTCATCTGATAAAGCGGAAGCTACAGAGTTGTCTTCCTGATGTCGCCTTCAACATGGTAAATGGAAACACAGGTCAACACTATCTTGTAGGACATGTGCCGAATGCTAATCTCTCGTCAGACTCCGAATGGGCGTTTGCATTGTTTCTGTCCAAGGCAAATGACTAGCACTGTACTATCATGTCTGCTAAGTTCCTGTGCAGCTTCAAAATCCTGATGCGAAATCTTTTACGTCTGAGATTCTACGCAAGGCGATGCTGGAGACCATTGCCGATATCAATTCGATGACTGATGAAGCTGGTATAACCGAGGTGCGTGGTAACTCATGTATTGCACGTCTAGGCTTTCAAGGAATAGTAGCCGAGCTTAATGAACTTCTGCGTTACGGATGGCGAGAGTGTAGTTGTCACACGATACATATCTTCCAAGAAGGATGAAGCAGCCTCGCTGGTGAGTGGTTCTCACGACATGTAGTTTTCTGGGTAACGTCGTTGTATTTCAGTGGTTCTCCTCTGGTACAGCGTTTAGTGAATATGCTGAAGGAGGTCATTACAAGATGTCGAAGGCCGATAAACGAGAAAATATCATCATGGTAAGTAGACCGATAATTTCGACTTTTCTTCAGAGTAACTTGCCACATTCAGATTGCCAGTGAGCCACTGACATTCGAGAGAGGTGCAAGTCCTCCAGAATGGCCCTTGAATGACTCATAACGTTCTTTGAGCAGCGGACTGGATGGAAATCAAAACAAACCACCTGGTGGTGATCACGCCGAAAATGAACTTACTCCAAATTCCCATCATTGACCAATACTACGTGCCCCCGTCGGATCCCAATGCATTTGCACGAGCGACAGATTTCGCTCAGGAGAAAGGGTTGCTCAATCCTCGCAAGAGTATATCAGTTGTTGATGCTGTGGTGCGACGCCATCCTGTTGCAGTTATTTAAGCCAAGTAGGTGGTTGGGTTGTATTAGATTTGATCTATATAGTTCGCGTAGTATTTCATTACCTAGTATGTTTCAGTGCATGACCATAAACACATTGTGATGCGATGCACCTGGCGGCCAAGTCTCTTTATAAGGCGTGCTTACTTTAGAGAGGCTTCTAACATTGTCCCCGTTGTTCTTCGACCGTACCAAGAGCATTGTCTGGATGCTTGTGCCCAAGCTCTTCGTTCGGGTGCTTCACGCATAGGTGTTTCGTTGCCCACTGGCTCTGGGAAGACAACTGTGTTCATTTCTCTGCTATCTCGTATACCATCTCCAATATCAAATCCAGCTGCCCAGCGCTCCCTCATCATTGTCAACAGCATCGAACTTGCAAGACAATCTGCTATACAGGTCGCCAATCTATTTCCCACATGGTCTGTGGAAATTGAACAGGGTTCCAAGCACAAAGCCTCAGGGAATGCAGACGTGTGAGTTGAATCATACTCTCGTCCATGACACGATCTAAAACTTTCGCAAGGACTGTCGCTACCTACCAAACTTTACTCAGCGAGGACCGATTAGCAAAATTTGATCCTCATAAATTGAAAGCCATAATAGTCGATGAGGCACACCACGCAGCGGCTCCATCGTTAGCACGCCTTTCGACCATGTTGCTTCAGAGTTTACATCTCTTCTTTTGTAGATACCGTCGGCTTCTTTCATACTTCGACCCCAACATCAAGAATCCCGACCCAGAATTCAAGCCCCCTGCTCTTCTTCATAAGATACCCATTATTGGGTTTTCTGCCACTTTCAGCCGCCATGACGGTTTAGCTCTGGGATCCGTCTTCGAGCGTATAGTATATCACCTCGATTTCCTGGCAATGATCAAGGAACAGTGGTGCGTTTTTTCCTCATGTGTTCATTCTGTGTTAAGATGTGATACAGGCTTTCCAACGTTCGCCTTACGTCTGTTCGTGCAAACATCAACCTAAAGGACGTTACTGTCAACTCTCGTACAGGAGATTTCAATCCCACAAGTCTGGCACACGTTATCAATACGGAAACTGTGAACAATCTTGTTGTGAAAACATGGCTGGACCGCGCCGGTATGCTTCTCATCCCATCTTCTGGTTTTTTGAATGTCCTTTACGCCGTTCCATTCAGCTACACGGAAATCCACACTCGTATTTTGCGTCAACATCGCACATGTACAAGCTCTCACACAGACCTTTCGCAACTATGGTGTTGACGCAAGATATGTATACTCAAGAACCCCTGCGGCGGAACGTAAAGCTCTGATCTCGTCATTCAAAGCTGAGCAGTTCCCTGTGCTATTGAACTGCGGTAAGTAAAGATGCCTTCAATTGAATTTTCCTGTAATCTTACACTGGGAAACCCATAGCAATCTTGACTGAAGGAACAGACATTCCCAACATCGACTGCGTTGTAGTTGCACGTCCCACTCGTTCACGAAATGTGTTTTCCCAGATGGTGAGCGTCGCATTATGGAGCGTTTGTTTCGTAAATGATTTTGTAGATTGGGCGAGGAATGCGACGCTCACCTGAAACAGGAAAAGAAGACTGTCGAATCATAGACTTTGTAGAAAGTACCAGCCGAGTGACTGGTGTCGTATCCACTCCGACTTTATTTGGGCTTGACCCTGGGGAAATTACTATCGATGGTGGGGTAATCCCATACTAGTCGATTGTATGCTAACGATATTTAGATGAAACGACCGAATCACTCGAACGTCGCGCTGCTAAGCTGATGGCTGTCGATAGTGTTGACGATATCCCAGAGCCCAAGTCTGTGACATACATTGACCACGAGGACCCATTTTCCTTGGTTGGCGAGTCAGAAGGGGCGCCTCATATCGCCACCTTGAGCCCAAACGCGTGGGTTGGCTGTGGGGGCGATGTTTATGTTTTAGAATGCCTAGGCAAGGGCTACGTGCGCATAGAACCCGCCAAGGTGCAGGAAGGCATGTCTATCTTTTCGGGGTTTATATTATCATTGATTGTGAAAGAAGGAGAAAAGACTCACTTTGAGGGTCGTTTCGTGCCTGCTATGCTGGACAAGTTAACCGCGTCCTCACTCCATCTCCTGTCGCCGTTCATGCGGAGTCGAAAGGTGCTTACCGCAGAGAACCTCAGTGATGCAGTTAGAGGTTGTGATACTTATGTTACCAATAACGTTGTTCGTGGACCAATGTCCATCGGGTGAGCCCATTTCATGTAGCTTTAATTCGGGAACCATATGACACATAATCCAGACTTCTTCGTTCAGCTCGGTGGCGCAAGGCCGTTGCTACTGAGAAGCAAAAGGCATTGGTGGGTAAACGCTGGCTGAAGCGTAACTCATTAGGTGGCGCGATGTCGGAGAGTGAGAGATTGAACAGGATCGCGATCATGACGAAAGGTGAAGCTGCTAATATAATTGTTCGATTGAAGCATGGTGCCCAGGTAGACCATCTCTGTCCCCCTCCGTCATATACTAAGCTAGCACGACAGTCTCGTTTCGAGAAGAAGATGAAAGCGGCAACAAAGACCACTCGCACAAGGTCAAAAGAACAACTTCGCCAAGCAAAAGAAACGGTAGCTGTTGGCCCTCTTTCAGCCTAAGATACTTTTGTAAACTCTTGTAAACTCTTGTATGTAGTAGTTGGTAATATGGGGGGCTTTACGACACCTCCTGAGCTTGGTTTAAACAACATTCCTTGGTCCATCTTAGGTGCTGCAGAGTTCTCGTCAGTGTTACCGGGCAATGTCTGCCAGCACACAAATTAGCATACGTGAAGACCTTGATTGGATCTACAATCATTTATCATAAGATCATTAGTCGACCTTCCAATCTTTGGTGGCAACATCGTCATCGGAGCTGACCAAGAGCTCGACAGACCAAATGACGAGGGTAAGAAATATGTTCATCCACCGCCACCAAATCTGAGATGTGTGATCCAGTACTACAGAAGTTGTGTCATAATCAATTAGACGGTGTATGCATCGAAAAATACACACGTAGAAGGTGGGAATAGACAGTTATAAAAATGAACTGCCTGTAAGTGAGTAGAATGCGAGTAAGATTCGATGTCTGAGCCCAGATTTAGTTATGCTCCGACACTCGGTAGAAGTGAAATGTCCACTTGCAGGTCGATCATCCCAGTTGATATGAACACCATCGTCGGATGCCCAGTTGTCGGCACCAATGGTAGGTAGTATGCGGGAAGCAAGTTGAAGGATGGTAAGACGGTACATGAGGGCGATAAGAACCGGCTTGGGTAGCGTATTGAGTATAAAGTTCATTAGGGTTTGAAAGTGCGGGAGGATGTTTGGGAGAAGCGGGGCGCTGTTTGTATTTGTGAGATATTCGAGTACCAGGAAAAGGGGGGCGTACTAGGATAATGCACCGTCGGTAAATGGGGTCTGGTCGAAACCACATAGCCAAACATTGTATGCAATGAAGACGGCTAGTCCTGAGGATTCTATTATGTTTGTGCGTCTCAAGACAAAACCAATAAACGTAAGGAAAAGGAAGGCAGTGATGGCGACACCCAAGAGAGTGGAAGAAAGAGGAGATGACGCGGCCGCAGGGTAAGACTATTGAAAATAAATTAGGGACAAAAAGGAGAGGATGTGACGCACGACAACAATCCACCATGCAGATAAGACATAGGCAGCAGCAGAAGCGATCAAAAGGACGAACTGGTAAACCTCGCCTTCACCGACAAGTCGCTTGCCTTCTTGGCCAAGTTTCTGGACGACAAGCAAGCTGGAAAGGCCCTCCATTGAAATGAATAGTGGACCGGAGAAAGTCAAAGCAGCACCCCAATAATCGGCAGCGAACGTCAGGGATGGGTTCAAGGATGAGAAGGCGTTGAAGCAGACGAGGAGTAAGAAAGGATGGACTGGGACCTGAAGAATAGACAAAGCGTCAGAGCTGCATCGAAGGGTGAAAGAGCCGTGGATGAGAGAGTGAGCTGATAGGAGGAGTGAGAGAAGTAGAAAGGCGGAAGTGTTGAGGGTGGCCAAGGTCAAAGGAAGAAAGATGAGGATTTGAAGGACGGTGGAGACTCTGCGTGTGCGAGTGAGCGACGAGGACTGGAAGCAAATGGAAAAACGAGCCTGGCCGCGTTGAAGACGGCACTCAGGATGGCATTCGAAACATTCATGATTCAGTCCTGTATAATCCACGTGATCCGCTACACTATGTACATACTTTATCCAGACCCCCCCGAGTACACCTTGCCAAACATCACCTCTTGCAGCTTGTCATACAAGGACAGCACACCAGCCCCCGCAACACCACGCAGGATGTTCGCTCCTGCGCCCTTGAACAGAGACCTCGTGCCTTCTTTTGCAATAATCTACAAATCACATTTAGGCATATCCAACTTGCACTCTTCTTCGAAACTAACCTGCGAGCCAGCATCAAACATGGACTTGTAATTCACGCCTGATCCTGATGTCATCATCATGCGACGACTATACCACATTAGCTGTACGTAAAGCGAACATCACCCTGGACGTACCGGATCGTGTCTAGAGGATACGAGGCAAGACCAGCTCCAATGGTTACACCCCAGCCCAGACCAAATGAGGCCAGGAACGATCCCTCAAGAGCACCCACGAGAACGATAGGCTCTGCAATACAGAATTGAGATTCCACAAATGAAACTGAACTTTTCGAATACCCACTGAGCGAATCATAGACTCCAAAGTAGAGACCACGATAGACAATGATGCCAACGACCGAGGGGATAAAGCCACGATAGAGACCACCAATCCCGTCCGAGGCCAATGTCTTCTTATATACATCGATCAACCCATTGAACTGACGCGTTCCACCTCCCTTGGCTGACTTGGCATCATTGGCTAGACGAGTACGGGCATAATCCAGCGAATAGACGAAGAGCAGTGACGATGCACCAGCGGCACCACCTGATGCGACGTTGCCAGCAAACCATTTCCAGTAACCTTCGCTCTTCTTAAACCCGAACAGAGACTTGAAGTAGTCCTCTGCACATACGCGTCAGAACAGGGAGCAACTACTCCCGCAGAAATTCGAAACTGACTGAAAGCAAAGTTTAGCGCTTGCGTGGGGAAGTAACGGATGACGTTGGCGGTGTTTCCCCTCCAGAGGGAAACCAGACCCTCTTCTCTGTACGTGCGAGCAAAAGCATCACCAATACCCTTGTAAGGGGTGGCAAGACGACCTTGCTTGATCTGAGAGGTGTGTCAGCACGTCCGAGATGAGAAAATAACAAGTGCACCAACCATCTCATCCTGGTTCTGCACCAGCAGTTTGATTCGTTCAATAGGTGCTGCGCTAGTTTTGGCTACAGCCTAAATAGAAATATCATGTCGAAATCATGTTTCCCTTGGTTGAAGAGCGTACCGCAGAAACACCACCCATCATAAAATCAACTGAACACCATGCTTAGATGTATGTTATAGGATGGTGTCATAGAAAAGCACACGAACCGGCAAAGTCCTTGGGACTCTTGACCTTCTTCGTATCGGCCATTTTCCAAGAACAACGGAGGTGAGTGGAGGTCGGAAGAAACGATCTTGGGTAGGAAAATTTGTTTCAGCTTTCGGAAACCCGGCCCGGCCCTTAACAATATGAAATATTTTGTACTGGAATTATAAATTAGTGACTAGCTAGTTGTACAGTAATGCAGTATGAAAGGATCATGTCCAACGGCCGCTCGTTCGAGGGAGAATCGAGTTGATGCCTGGTAGCGATGTACTTGGCGAACTGGTTGTCGGCGAGCCTCTATCCCTATACATGGAATAACTAGGAGCTGCAGTAGCGCCCGGATACGGAAGTGAATATTGCAATGGAGAATTGTGGGGGGTGGAATGAGACGGTGTTTGTTGTAGCACATGATAGTCCATAGTGTTCGGGTTACTTGACGAGCCCCTTGACAGCCCTGGCGGTACACTCCGGTCAGGTTCAAACCTGCTCTTTTTCCAGATCTGTTCTGTGGGGGACGTCGAACCGATATCAGCTTCCGTCGCCTTTCGCTTTCCCGTTTCTTTAGACTGAAGAGGTTCTTCCTCCTCGGAATCATGTGTGAGGTCAATGACATCACTGACTTGGGATTGTGTCTGGCGAGATGACGGGACTGAGGTGTACGATTGATTTGCAGACGACCCGCTACCAAAAGACGGAGATAACTCGCGCTTTACTTGACCTTCGTCTTCGTCATCCGAGTCTAGCACAAATATCTCACTGTCATTCGCCTTCGCCTTCACCTTCGCCTTGCCGTTTGGATAACCATTGATAGGCTTTGGTGGTGAGCTAATAGAGGTTTGCACGGCCAATGACGATGAGCGAGACGTGACTAATGTCGACGCAGACGCCGCAGGATGCGTTGCTTTCCATGTGGAAGAGCCATACTTATTATCGGAGGTATGCCATTCTCCATCGGCTTCTACAATAATATCCTCCACACTCTCAGGGCTTTGTTTCAGGATTTCATCAAAGTATCTGGCGCATTGTAAGTCCAGATTATATTTATATCTACATACGAGAAACCTACCCGTCAACGATCAGATCCTTGCTGTCCAACACTCGCTCGCACACAGGACATAGCCAAGTCGTTGTTTGCTCCATTACAGAAAACCACGATATGGCATCAAAACACTGTGGATGTACGCACTTCCAAGATCGACACGGCGTAATGATACGCGTAAAGCTCAGCTGGCCAACACATTAGCAACGTCTGGGAACAGAACCAATGCAGATGTTTACAAAACACGTACCGGGCACTTCAACGACATTTTCTGGGGTCCTGCTACAATATCATCATCCTCTGACAGCGACTCGACCACTAGACCACAGCATAAGTTTTAAGGTGTGGGACTATAAATGAAGCTACTGACTTTTCTTTTTAATGTCCTGACTACTTCTGTAGCTGGAGACTTTCAAATTGGAGACAAGCGTATCAACTGTCGTGACCTCAACAAGCATCACCACCAGGTAGTATTTCTGGGATCGCGATACTCTCTTATCAGCAGTATAGGTATAATGAGGTGTAGTAACTGACTTTCGATTGAGGAGGTTGTTGGCTGTTGACGTACACCATTTCGACACGATTTTGAACATTTGTAAGACGTACATATTTGCCTAGATCAGGCGGAGGAGCAGTGCCCGGCTTCTTCTTCAACCCCTTCAAATTCGCCGTGACTTGAACGTTGTTAACGCGAACCTCGCAAGTGGGAGGGAACTCGATAGGGCAGGCGCTTGTAGTCGCTCGAAACGAGTTCGGCCCGGAATGGAAAATTGAGGATGTACAAAACAAGCGCAGTTGATACTTAGAACTGGGGTAGAAAATCAGTAAACAATCAGCTTTATGGGTGAAAACGAAACCTTGGCGATTTCAGTTTAGCAAGATGTTCATTGTTGAGATTAAAGGTCATAAGCTGCTGTCGGCGATCAGTGGGACTAGTTGATTCTGAGCTTAGTCGTTTCAATATGATTAATTGTGTACTTGTATGCTCATTCAAACCTGGACACTCGGTGACGGACGAGACTGCTCCTTCAACTCGGAAAAACGGCGATTCCTTAAAACGAATTCCTAAGAACGGATGAAACAGACTGTAATCAAAGAATTAGTAATACACACCTGACGGTTTCAACCCTGCTGAAGTGGAAGCAATAACGGAATGAGTAGCCTTCCGCGGAGGTGCGTAGGGGTCATATCGTGCAATAGTACTCGATCCGGCGACCCCGGGAAGATATGGCGCAGCATTTGCTACAGGGTATGGGGTGTGGTGCAGCGAAGGTGGTGCAGCGACAGCCGAGTTGGCAGGCATCCTGTTCGGTGTATAACTGAGATTAAGGTTAGGTATATGCATGCAGCCCGTATATCGTCAACTGACACCCACATCCCGGTATGCCGCACTTGATGCACCACGGTTTTCGCCTTCGTCCATTTGTCTTCTAAATTTGCAATCCTCCAAGTGTCAAATGTAGCAACAATCCTATCAATGATCTCCTGCTTCTTTCCAGACTTGGAAAAGTGCGTGCTACACTCTTCATTGAGACCAGCGAGTATCTGTTTCAGTCTATCCACGGTGTTATTCTTGATGTTATGGCGAATTTGCTTAAAACATTGTTCAATAGCGAAGATGAGAAATGCAGTGGGAAGACGTACATCAAAATCTAGCCATACATCAGAGCTAGCCATCGATATCGTCCTTGGGAGTGCAACGTACAGGAGAGCAAAACAACACGGTAAGCAAGGACCTTTTGAACAAGACGAGGCCAAGCTTTATTGTTTGTTTGCTCCCTGTGCTCTAATCAGAGCCAAATATTTGGCCAGAAATCATTACAAGTCTTGACTTACACTGTTGAACACAATGGCCTCTGTTGAGGATTATGACAATCTTTCTAAGGAAGAGCGAGAAATTCGTGACAAAGAGGATAGAGCACGAGAGGTAGCCGAACAAGCTGGTACGTTTGGTGCATATCTATTACAATTTGTTTCTTTCAACTTCATGTGCCCAGCATTGCCGTACACGTGGAGGCAAGAACTTGGAGAAGTCGATGTTGTTATACCCGTGCCCAAAGGGACTCGAGCCAAAGATCTTGTGGTCGTATTGCAGAAGAAGAGGCTCAGTGTTGGCCTGAAAGGACAAGATAAAATTCTTGATGGAGAGCTTTGTAAGGATATCAAAGTTGAAGACAGCACCTGGACATTGCGTACGCGTTTGATCTTCCTGCAGAGTTCTTCTCATTCCTACTCTAGAAGATAACCAAGCTGTTCTAATCCATGTGGAGAAGCTGAATCAACAAGAGTGGTGGGAGAATGTCCTGACACATCATCCCAAGATCGATACGAGGAAAATTGAGCCCCCGAATGGCAAACTTAGCGATCTTGATGGGGAAACCAGGTGAAGATTCTGATAATTGTGAATGGTATCAATGTACCACTTGCATCTGACTTGATACTGCAGGGGGATGGTGGAGAAAATGATGGTAAGTATTGGTGTATTACATCAATTGCAATATTGACGTCAGAGATTCCGTGCAGTTCGACAATCAGCAGAAGGTGATTGTCAACCTCCTATGATAGCGCGCTCCTGCTCATTTGATGGAAAGCAAATGGGTAAACCTACGTCAGACGAATTGAAAAAGATGGAGGTGAAATCTGCCATCCTCTATGTCTGAAGATCCATTGATTGTGTTACAGGCTCTCAAAAAGTTCCAAGCGGCGCATCCTGAGATGGACTTTTCAAAGGCTAAGATATCGTAACGGCTTGTCCTTGCTGCCGATCTGTGGGTGGCTTCAGTGAATGGTTGCTGACGGTCGTAGGGCTATATAATTGAGAAGAAGTGCACATAGGTGTATACGATAGTTTTTGATTATGCGTATCTTAATGTCAGTCAGCTGTACATGTAGATATGGTCAGTCATTGCACATATGTTTTTCCAATGAAAGGCATGAGGCATTGGCGACTCGGCGAGCGTCATCTAAGATCACAGTTTCCTCCGCTTGCCTGTATCTAGTGATGGAAGAGTCGTGCCTTTCCTTTTGATGCTTTCCACCAAGCTTGCTAAACTTCTTTCTGTATTTCCGATAGGCTCTCGGACAGGCACATCCCCGGAGTCCACAGCGTGCAGTTCTTTTTGTCGCTTCGATCGTTCTTCAAGTAGAGCAGTCATGCTTTTAGTTTTCATAAATCTATAAGAAGATATTTGCTTAGCCAACAGAAGTAAAGTAAAAACAACACGCACTGGGGATTGCTAGGATCAATTGCATACTGATGATCATCGTGAAGAGCTTTGAATCGAACATCTTTCACGTCGATCGAGAAGTCGACTTGAAGTTCATTGTCATCCTCCTGTCTGTGTTTCTTCATTTTCTTCCTCTTCCGCACTTGGTTCCTCTCGGCCTTCAAGACTGATTTAATACTGAAATGTTTATGTTCTGCTTCAAGTGCATTGGAGGAGATGAGAAGGTTGAGTTCTTCAGGGGTAGAAGCCGGTCGTGACGCAGTGTCCGACAGCGACTGCGATTTGTGAGCATTGTTTGGTGGCGCAGACTGCTTGGAAATCTGATCGAACTCGTGTTCATCACGGTTTCCATCATCAAAAAATTCGTCCTGTGAGCCATTGCTCCTTTCTTTCAGAGCCTTTTCTTTTGCTCCCCCTTTCTTCTTCTTTCTCTTTTCCCTCATCTTACGCTGATACTTGTCAAGCGTGGACTCATCGCGATCCTTCTTCTCACTCAATCCAGGAGTGAAGGTGATCTCCATGTCAACATCTCCCTGTTCGTCGGCGATGCCGCTCCAACCTTCTGGGAATTCGGGATCTCCTCTGAGCAGCAAGGCCCGGAGTTTATCGCGTGAGATTTTTGTTGTAGGTTCCTTGCCTTTACCAGAGCTTTTAGGGACACTAGGTAGACCAGCTTCTGGGTCTGAATCAGACGATGATGATGCAAGAAAGGCTTTGAAATCAGACTCCTCGATTTCGGCTCTGGTAAGGGTCCGTCGCGTAATCCGGTTGCGCTCGAAATCATCATCGTCCCATGTTAGCTTAACTTTAGAATGCCGGAGGGCCTAGACACATGTTAGATCGCCAGTCAGACGCACGAAATTGCCGGGTTTACTCACATCGGTGACAAAATCGACAGCTTTGTAGGCAGTATTGGGATCGTCAGTCGCCTCGTCCCTGTAGTCCATTAGCAATGGAACTTCAAAGACTGCATCGGGATATACCTCCATGCGTGGTCGAAGGTCATATCATGAGGAACAAAGCTAAGATCGAATACATTCGCAGAGCGCTCCAACTCTGCGCCTTCCAGTTCCGCGTAGATATGTGCAGCAGCGTCCACGGTATCGCAAGTGATAATTGCATAGTAATATCTGTCATTATCGTTGAGGATGAAGGTGAATCTGTGACGCTTAGGCCACTTGCATACCGAAGACGTTCCAGTTGATACTTCCTGAGCGCATCTTCATCGTAGTCGTTCCCGTCACCAATTTCATATACGCTCTGGGGAGTGATTTCCTCCTCAGCGCCAAGGTGGTTCTTTTTGAAGATCTCGGGTGGTGGTCCCTCTTTCTCTTCACGAGCCATCCTCTCTCGTCCAAATTCGCTCGGATACACACGAACACTCAGAACCTTCCCTCGAACAACGTTACCCTTCGATGCATTCTTCCCTTCGCGTACACGCGTAGCATCAGATACCGGCAGTGTTGGGGACACAACAGAAGAACAAATTTTGTAGAGATGACTGGCACGAACATGATCCCAGTCTAGATTGACAGCTGCAAGTCGATGGGTAGATTTTGTTTGTGGTTGCTGTATTTCAGGATGAGATTCATTATAAGCAGCTGCTTGTGCATCGAGAGCTGCAAGACTAGACTCGTCTAAATCGACCTCGACCTCGTCGTTGTCGTCGTCGCCAGTAACAGGACCAAGCCGAGAGTGGTGATGCTCAATGGTAATGACCTCTTCTGGCTCGCTATTATCCTGGCTGTCCTCCTGTTCCTCATCCGAAGACTCAAGAAGAACCTCTCCACGAGCATAGTCTTGAACAACCTGAGGGTCCACTTCATTCTCAAGGCGATAGAAGCGCCTCAGATTGTCGCTGTCATTTGCCTTCAATACTGGACGCCCGTACTTGTCCACCCCACCTACTGGAAAGTGAAGATGGACCTTGCTGCAAAGAAAAATAATTGAATACCTGATTTAACCTTTTTGCCCGCAACAAGAACATGTTTGAAGCGGTCATCTATCACAACTTTAGACTGTTTCTTGCGAGGGCGACGAAAGCGAGGGTCCGACTTTAGTCTAGCAAACCGTGGATCAGACATTGAATATTATGCCAAGTCGTCAGCACGTCAGCTTGGAAGTAATACTAATACTTCAGAGCACTGAGTCATGTGATGCTTACTATAAATGAGGAATTGCGCTTGGTAGAGTTCACCCCAAGCACGAGAGCAGGGATAAAATGAGTAACAAAGGCTCTCATACTGTAATACTACTTAAGCCGAGCTGTGCGATGCGAAGTGTAATAGCACCACGGAGGCCACTCAGCTTGATTAGTAGACTCATAACCACTCCCTAGTACATGGGCAAGCACGACGTATGGTGATGAGCAATTATATAATAAGGTATCAAGAAATCGACTAGTGCAACCTTAGCGTATGGTCAGCAGGCTTCTGAGGCTTATATGGAAGCAGGCAATGTGCTCACCGAGCACTAAGCATACCAAACGTACCTTTCATTCCATATCCAAACAGTTCCTCTTGCACCAACGGCTACAAGAATTTGGCCACCCATTCCCATAGCACACGCCATTAACATTTCAGGCGATTCATCTGTCTGTACTGACGCGTTGTTGGAAGAAACCCGTATCTCCCATCTGGAGGTGAATGGGGAACCCTGGACGGAGCCTTTTCGATCATCCAGGTGCATTCGCTCTGTAGTCTCCACCAAATGTCCTCCATCATCGAAAGGAAAAGGCGGAGGCTTGCGAGGCTGCAGGTGGATTACGTTCAACATGGATATGAGAGTCGAGTCTGGATATACAAAAAGAACGACTGGATCATGAGTAGGAGATTGATAGACGTGTATGCTCGGCGTGACGTATTGTGTAGCAGTCTCCGGAAATGAGAACGTAGATATTGTTTTGAAGGATGCTGATGACAGACGTCAGAGTAATGCTTCTTAATCGATTACTGAACATACCACTCTCTTGATAATCCTGAGATATCCACCTTAAGACTTTGAAGTTATAGGTTTTAAGGACAAGCTTACAGATGCACACCCACGCAAAGTGTTTCCACGTGTTTCTTCACCCGAGCCAGGCGGGAAGAAACGATCTATAGCCAACCACCGCCAAACAATCAGTTGACCGGGTTCAAGGAACATCGCGTTAGATTCCGTATTGTGCTCCCTCATTAGGGCTGGCGCACTATGTGTCAGTAAAAGGTCATGATGTAACCTGTATCCAACGATCAAAAGGTCGCAGAAAGAAGGGATAGAGAATTGCAAACGCACCATGAAACGGATAGTACACGAGCTCTGTGGATTTTGCTGCTGCTAAACAAGGGCTTGTCCGCACGCGTAAGCAGAACCGTGGATGCCGGTGGAACAAACCAAATTTTCACAGTTCGGTCGAGCTGGCAAAGTCTCAGTGAATGCCACAGGAGTCACATCCAAAGACTTACCCCACATGTGGCAACTACTGGAAGCTGAGGATGAAAAGCCTTCATTGCATAACTTGTCAGTAACATCACGAAATCGAAACTCTCGTCTGACTCACGGCTCCAAGCACGGCAGCTTGGTGGCCACCTGAGCGACCGCCCATCAACACAATTATGCAGCGACCATTGCCACTACCCTCAGCTTCTGTCATGTGTAGTCCATGCGCAGCTCCTGCACGACTACCCTGTCCACCTGGGGGCCAATGAGGATTTGAAGGTTTATCTTGAGGTGGAAGAGTCAGGTCATATATTCGTGTAGAGTAGTCTCTTGATGTGGTGCAAAAAAGATTGACAGTTGCAGGATGCACAGCGATGGCTGTTATAGCCTGTATCTGATTCTAGCAAAATCAACTTCAAAAAACATAGAAGACTGTACCCCACCATGCCCACGAAGATAACTGCATATCCCCTTCCTATTCACATTGTATATGTAAAGAAGGTTCAAGCAGGAGAATATCAGCAGCGGTTCAAAAGGTAACTTCGGATCTAATGTCCAAGCAACATTTACAGCATCTGTGGGAAGAGCTGCAAGATCTGCTTCATCCTTCGATAGAAAGCGTTAGCTGCTCATCACATGGAAGACAGAAGCGCGACGCACTTGAGGCAAGCTCACGCAGATAGGACTTTTGGATCGCTGAGTGAAAAATATGTATGCTTTGCTGAGACTTCCAACAGCAACAGCATCTGCGAAGTTGGAGATCATGTGCTTCCAGTGGACCAGCGATTGTGGATTATACAGATTTCCACCCCAAAGAGTTTGTAGGGAATCATTAGACCAAGGAAAGAAGGCGATTGTTCGAAAGGGAGACGCGTTCAGGGCATTGGACTGGAGAACATGGAGATTGAGTTATAACATAGGTTGGGCGAGCTGCAGAACACGAACGCTGATCTTGGTCGTAAGGGAGAAAGGTGCAGCCGTCGTAGGATCCTTGAACCAGGGGACTTTTGCTAAAGGGATTTCCTCGGGCATGAAATATTTCGGAACGGTACGCGTACAAACAGGACGCAAATAAGTTATCCACCATTATGTCTGACGCTCCCCCGCCTGACAGACCAGCCTATGATGCAAAGCCGTCTCTCAGATATGCCTCTCTAGTAGGGCTGCAAGCAGGTGCCATCGGTGCATTCGTCAGCGCGATCCAGAATGCCCTTGCCAATCATTCTCGTGGTGCTATGGGTTTCGTGACAAGAACTGGAGGAACAATTGGTTTTTTCGGTGCGCTTCAGTGCCTTCTCATATTTCCAATCTCATGCTGCAAGTTTCAGCTGCCATGGGTGCCACGTTTGCATTCACGGAGTCGGTTGTAGCCAATCAACGACGCACCAATGACGCTCTAAACGGCGCGGTCGGTGCATGTGCAGCTGGGTTCTTAGCAGGACTACGGGGTAAGTACAACCTTTATGGGATCGCTATCTTCTTGCTCAGTTTTTGTTATTAGCTCGTTCACTTCCCATGGCTCTCGGATCCTGTGCTGTTATGGGTGCTGCGATGGGCACTTTCGATTACTCTGGACAACTTGCTGGCGAGAAAGGAGAAACACGAGAGGAAAAGCGGAGAAAGTTCTTCAAACACCCTTTGAAACCTCTCGTGGAGAACATAGCTACTTAATTTCGGTCAGACGACAAGCAGAATATACTAAAGAACAGCTTGTAAGTGTAACCATTACTGTCGTTTGCAGTTGATGCCAACATTTAGCCATTCACTGTGAAACTCGTGAAGGCCATACTTGACTCCACAACAGCTACAGATTTCCCTTCCATGTTATCGTGAAAACTTTTCGAAATTATTATCTCTACATCGCCCCGCAATCAGATTTTAAATCCGACGAACAACGGCTGCTTCTTGATTGTCGGAGTAAGGTAGAATATAGATAAATGAATGTTGAATGAATGTGGTTGAAGGATTATGAAGTGGTGGCGAAATGTAAAAATTCTGTTGAATTCTACTTAAGGAGGACCTTTCTAAAGATACACTGCTTTCAATGCTCAAATTATTTTTCTAACGGTTGGTTGAAATGCTAATTCTCTTGCACACTCAGAGAGCCTTGCTCACCCAAAAAATAGTAAAAATCGTCGGATTTAAAATCTGATTGGGGGCGACCTAGAGATAACAATTCCAAAAATTTACTATAACATGGAAGAAAATCCGTAGCCGTTGTGGAGTTATGGCCCTCACAAGTTTCACAGTGAATATGGCTAAATTTTGTCGCGTTTAGCATCAACGCCAACTAGACTGCAGTTGAACGATAGTAATAACTTAGGCATGCAAATCTGGATGATATCCGCCTGTAGAAGAATCTTCTGGCATGTGACTCAACTCGTTAAAGCGCACATTGACCTCCTCATGATGCTTAGTGTAGAATTCTTCCCAACTTGAAGCACTCTGACATGTAGCCTGGGTATGCGATGAGAAAGCATTTAGCATCGGGCAACGCTCAGAACCTTACTTGACTGGTTAGACGAGCCCAGACATCGGCTTCTTCTTCTTCATGTTCTTCTGAGCGTGTCGCAAAGAAGCGAGATAAAGTCTCTAGATCTTCTTGTTTCCAAACGTCTTCTCGACCACTGACGGGGGTCGGAAGACTCGAAGCAGATGGTCCCTGGTCCAAACTCTGGTCTTGACTTGGCTCGACTTTTATTTGCTCCCGATCCCCCTGGTCAGTTCTCCGGGCTTTTCGATATGCAATACTCTTCTTCTTCCGAATCAATTCTACATCGTCTCTAATGGTTCGGACGAGAAAAGACCGCCAAGATGCAAGCGAGTGGCTGGGAACCTGTGGTACCTTAGTATGAATATATCAAAATGATTCCAGAGTACTTACCTTCCTGAAAAGATTCGCAGCTATTGCATTGGCCGACATCTGATGATCACGTTCGAGGAGCACTTCCACATAACGCAGCGCATAGGCCCGTTCATGCTCAGAATATTTGACTCCTCTTCTAACTGGCTGCACATGACATTGTTCTGGTGGAGGGGTAGGCGAGCAAGCTCCAGTCCGATCATTATCGAGGGTGATCATTTCCAACACAGGTGATCTGTCCTCTTTCTTAGGCTGTATTTTTGACACTGGCGAATTTTCTTCTTTCTTCAGCTCTTTCCGCTCAACTTGAGTGGCTATTCCCCTCGATTTCTTGTCCTGGTTCGAATCCTCAGACTGAGCAAAAACCCCTTGTCTTTTTCTCTTCTTGTTTGGGGAAAAAGGCAAAGGGAATAGATATGGGGTTGAATCCAACAACATATTTTGTGCCACGCAGTCATGGACGAATGAGGCATTGACGGCTGGTCTGCCTGCAGCATGCGTTGACCGACGAAGATCCTTAAATGTGGTCGATCGAGAATAAAGGACACAGTAGTCAGCGACTGCGTGATCACTACTAAGTATACCCCCATTTTTCTGCAGTCTGTCAGCGTAAATACGAATGAACATGGACAAAACACAGACCTTGACCGCATTGACGGTCGGCTGACGGTCCTTCAGATCCACCTGAACAAAGAATGACAGCTCTTTTCCTGTGCTAGACGTAAAAAGAGTTCCTCTTTGACTGGAAGGTCGACTGGATGCAGAAGTGCAACGAGGAGCGGAGGATGATTCAGCTAAGGGCAGATAACCTGATGACTCGGCTCTGCTTCTTCTCTTTCCACTGATTGCTTGGGACTCAGATGATGATCTGGATAGGACAGGAGATTTACGACGGATTGAAGGCGGGAGGGCGGGGGATGGTGGAACGTCTTGCAGATCGGTCGACTGCGCTAGAGGACCGATGCTCGGGGCATACGCGTTAGGAAAAGAAGAAGAATTTGCATGGTGAGAATTCATCATTTGCGGTAGGTTTGCATGTGCGTTCTGGTTTAGGAGTGGAACCCATGGCCAGGCACCTCCGCTCATAGCATTGGCCACCACCAAAGGCGCATATTGAGCTCCAATCCGAGGATCAGACTGTTGGCTCAAGAAATCCACAAATGTGCGGATGTCCATCGGATAGCCTTGAGCTGGAAGCGGAGCTTGCTGAGCCATTGGCTGTACAGGAGAATAATGGAAGGGAGGAATGTTCGTAGAAATTTGCTGCGATTCGACGTGATTTGAAGGATCAATGCAACCGGGTGGCTGCATCACGCCGGTTGGACTCTGGGATCGTACTGTTGTTGGCCAAGGCACCTTGGTCGCAGAGGTCTGGACAACATGCCCTACGCTCTGCTCGTCCTGCTTGGCACGTCCTCGAGATGAGGCAACAACGTCTTCGGGTGTGTCCCTGGGTGTAGGGAGGGGACTTCTTATTATACATGAGCAAAACAGAATGATCGCAAGAGATATTGCAACTGACTTTAGTATATCATCTTCTTCTTTAGCTATGGGAAGGCCATCGTCGTGAGTAAGGAATCCTCCCCATTGATGACTCTCATCTAGCACCTGCCCCTCAGAAATGCAACTGCTAACCCAAGAATAATCCAAGACGACCTTATTTTCGTCTGTTCCCCAATCACGAATGAATAGTCGACCTTCATTAGTACTTGAATCCACCAGAATAACTTGCGACTGCCTTGGATCTGAACAGATAACAGCTCCTGCTTTCTGTGGAAATTAACAGTTTCAAAATGACCATCCCAATGGCGCACGCAGAAAACATACTTTCAGGAGTCTCCTGAGCTTGAAGCCCCCAGGTATGCGGCCAGCCTCAACAAAAATCTGCCAGTTAGTACCATCTGGCCTAAGAAAGATCTGGTGGGTATCCGAGTCTTTGGATGCTGGAGAAGACGGTAAGGTATCCGCCATTGAGTAAATTAGAATGCAAGATTGAAGGAGCTTCACGTGATCCCGTCCTAACATACAACACCAAATTAAAGGGGCCAAATAGTTATAAACAATCAAATTTCAAAGCAAACACAAAATCCAGATAAAAACCGCAGTCCAAGTTTAACACATGTTGACAGCACCACTGCTCACTTGCGTGGAACGATCAGCAATCCCGCTTGGCATTCATCACCCAAGTTTAGAGCCTTATTTAAAAATCCCGATTGTCGCGCGTTCGACATATCCATCGAAATAGACGCCGCAAGGTTTGACCATGATATCAATAGCTAAAATCAAACAGTTCACGTAGTTTAACACCTTGATCAACATATGCATAGTTTCATGATATGACGGCGGAATATGACATTGCAAGAAAGTAAAACCACATGTGTTGCTTAACGGTAACTGAAAAAACGGTTAAAGCAACTCCAAGACTGATGGTAAAGCTTTCGTACCTCTTTTGTCTGCGCGCACGGGCACCATGACCCCCGAACTTCTTAGGTTCCATCCGTCGTGGGTCTGCTATCAACAGGGTCCGATCGTATGCCACCAATTTTTTCTTGAGTTCCATTGCGCTGTATGCATCAAAGTATTTCGCATAGTAGGCGACAATGGCTTTTGCGATAGCTTGGCGGAGGGCGTATACTTGCGATGTGTGTCCCCCTCCCTTTACACGTACTCGAATATCGAGAGGTCCAAAGGCTTCTTCCCCAGCCACAAGAACAGGTTCGTAAATCTTTAGCCGTAGAATTTCGGGTTGAACTAGATTTATAGGCGAACCATTGATGCGGATTTGCCCACGACCCTCTTTTGCGTGAGCGACCGCAGTTGCGGTCTAAACAGTATAGACGAGCTAAATCAGCACAACGTTCTGACAAGGACATTTTGACCGTGCCTTCTTTTTGCCGAATGTTTGTACGGCCTTCACTGTTGACGCCATTATAAGATGGGTGGCCTGCCACAGGTTAGAAAGAGTTGTAGGCCTGTGTAGAACGCATACCTTGGTCTTGAGCTCGAGCCAAATTAACGTACGGTCGATGAGGGCAAACGGTGGCTTGAGAGCTGTCCAGTTTTACGGAGAATGCCGATAACATGCTGACTAATTGCCGAATCACGGCAAATCCCGTCGCACACCATGCCTGCGACTTTGATGCACAAAGTAGCAAGAAGCGTATGTTCTTCAGGCTACAGCTACAATGATTGATGCTCATACTGTGCTTAGTCTTCATGGATGGCCTTGCCGTTCCTGGCATCAAGGTCTGTGTCTTCTGTAGCCCCTCCATTATCCTCGTCACAGCCAGGCAAAGCAGGTTGGAAACTTGGAATCTGGTCATTTATTGCCTTCTCATTACCCCACAGCTCATCCCATCCTTGAACCGGTATATCTCACTCTCACTCAGACCCTCAAACGTGGCAAGGGCGATCCGTCAATCCATGACAACATTGTAGTTCTTGACCCAACCGTTTTCAACCATCCAATCCGCCGAGATATCCTACACCTATGTGTTGTCCACCATCTTGATTCTCTAAGGCAAGGGTCAGCCAATACGAAGACCCGCGGCGAGGTGCGCGGTTCGGGTATCAAGATTCGACGACAAAAAGGCACTGGTCAAGCGCGATTGGGTGATGGTCAGAGTCCAATGCTCGTGGGGGGAGGTGTTGCATTTGGTCCCAAGCCACGCGATTTTAGTACCAAGCTACCCAGGAAGGTCATCGAGATGGGGATGCGAGTGGCTTTGAGCGTGAAAATGAAGGAGCACCAGCTAGGGGTTGTGACCCGCTTGAACTGGCCCAATGGCAAGACGAAACATCTGGCGCAGAAAATCGATCATCTGGGTCTGAGGAAAACTCTCTTTGTGACAGGAGAGGAAAAATTGCCCTTGGGCCTAGAGAGAGCGATTGGAAATATTCCCATGGTAAAGCTGATTGCCTCCAACAAGCTCACGATATACGATGTATTGAAATGGCAACGCATTATCTTGGACGTGAAAGCGGTGGATTTCTTTGAACGGACGCTCAGGAAAAATGTGCCAATTGTCCCACTGCCAATAGTTACTTAGTCATTTCAATAGATAAGTAACACGCACACGTGATGACCATCGTATGCTCGCTCGATCAATTCAACTCGCGTTTCAACCACGATGTCTCAACCCTCTCAGAACCCGGAAGGCGAAGGCGAGGATTATCAACACGCTGGCCCTCTTCTCGTCAACAAACTTCAGGAAGCTGGAATTCATCCGAACGATATTAAAAAACTCGCAGAGGCAGGCTTGAACACGGTTGAGGCAGTTGCATTCACTCCCAAGAAGTTCTTGGTGACGATTAAAGGCATCTCTGATCAGAAGGCGGATAAGATTATTGCAGAGGGTTTGTTTAAACTCTTCACCGACGAATACTATCATTGAGGGACGTTATTTTAAAGCCCAGAAAATTGTTCCTCTTGGATTTCAAAGTGCCACTGAAGTTCACGCTCGTAGATCGGAGCTGGTTCATATTACTACAGGCTCCAAACAACTTGACGCCCTTCTCGGTGGTGAGTATGAGTAATTGAGTCCCTGTATGCGTCAAATGAAGGTATATGTTTCGCTCGTAGGTGGCATCGAAACCGGGGCAATCACAGAATTGTTTGGCGAATTTAGGACAGGAAAATCGCAAATCTGTCACACCCTCGCCGTTACTTGTCAACTCCCCGTGAGCATGGGAGGGGGTGAAGGGAAATGTCTTTACATTGATACCGAAGGAACATTCCGGCCTGTTCGTCTCCTTGCCGTAGCAGAGAGGTACGGGTTGAATGGAGAAGAAGTCTTAGATAACGTGGCTTACGCGAGAGCATACAATGCGGACCATCAGAATGCACTTTTAACGAGCGCGAGTGCTTTGATGTCTGAGTCCAGGTCAGCAATATAGTTCAACTTGCGCGCGTCCTTTGCTCAATTTTTCTTTCTAGATTCTGCCTGTTGATCGTTGACTCATGTACAGCGCTCTATCGGACAGATTTCAGTGGACGTGGAGAATTATCGACGCGTCAAAACCATCTCGGGAAGTTCTTGCGTACTCTTCAACGCCTCGCCGACGAGGTATGCTATGATGTTGTATCCCTTCCAATACTAATAAATGCATGGTTCAGTTTGGGATTGCGGTGGTCATCACAAACCAAGTCATGTCCAATCCTGATGCAGTTGCTGGCCCGTATGCAGGCAATGAGAAGAAACCTATTGGAGGAAATATTATAGCCCATGCTTCCACAACTCGGTGTGTATTTCGCCGTCCTGCATCAAAGTGACTAAGAGCTTTTGTTAGGTTACAACTCAAGAAATCTCGGGGTAACACACGATCCTGCAAGATTTACGATTCCCCGTGTCTCCCAGAAATGGAGACACATTTTGCTATTCTTGCAAGCGGCATTGGCGATCCTGAGGAAGAGACGTGATATATCCGTTTGCTATATGGCACCTGCCTAGCTATTCATTCCTCTTCGGGAACCCTGACATGTAACTCAAGATCAAGGAACTACCGATAACTTGCATGTATTTGTGATATTACATTCATAATGCAAGAACAGCCAGGGGATCCAGTTGAGTGGATCTAGATATGTAGAGAAGTGAAAGGAGTTTCCAATGTACATGAGTCTACGAAAGCAATCACATTAAAAACCTTGTGAGGATATTAGCGTCTGTAGCATCTATCAGCTCCTGTAATCTGTTGACATCTGCCTTGCCGGCATCTGTAATATCTGCCATAAGATAAGCGATATCGCCCTTGGAATCTGAATACTGCTTCTCCACGTTGAATGGCGACAGGGCTTCGTTGACTTGCCTGAGCACGCCAGGCTGATTCTTGTGGACGTGGCAGATGCGTATTTGTGTCCCGGGTGCTGCCGTAATGGTACGAAGATCGACCTCGGGAAAGTTAACCGCACCGAGGGTAGAACCATAACCAAGGTATCGTGCAAGAGCTTGTGCAACCTCCTCTCCGATCATCCGCTGTGCTTCTTCAGTGGAACCACCGATGTGAGGCGTGAGGATGACATTAGGAAGCGCTCGCAGAGCGCTAGCCCACGGGTTCAGATTATCGTCAAACGGCGCACCATTTGCACCAGGTTCTGATGGAAACACGTCGATAGCGGCACCTGCAATATGCCCAGATATCAACGCCTCTATGAGCTGTGGAATATCTACGACGCGGCCTCGTGCGTTGTTAATCAGGTAAGCACCCTTTTTCATTTCTTTGAGTTGTTGCGTGGAAATCATGTTGGTAGTTTCAGGGAGTTCGGGTACATGCAGTGTGACGAAATCCGATTCTGAAAGGAGGGTGGTAAGATCGTTGACTTGACGTGCAGAACCAATAGGCATGATGTTGATCACGTCGTAGAAGAGGACACGCATGCCAAACGCTTCCGCGAGGACGGACAGCTGGGAGCCTATGTGGCCGTAGCCTACAATGCCAAGGGTCTTTCCACGGATTTCCCAGCAGCCTTTTGACTGCTTGTTCCAAACTCCATTGCGTAATTCGTACGTCCGTTCAAATAACTGACGCGAGAGCGCAATGAGCTCTGCCATGACGAGCTCCGCAACAGAGCGGGAGTTGGAAAAAGGAGAATTGAAAACAGGAATGCCAGCTGAAGCTGCAGCTTTTAGGTCGACTTGATTCGTGCCAATGCAGAAGCATCCAATGACCAATAGCTGTAAGAAGAAATGGCAACATGAGAACAACGTGAGATGCCGAATAAAATAAGTATACTTTGGGTGCGGCTTGGATGATGCGACTGGTGATTTTTGTTTTGCTACGGATACCGATTGCATGATAAGATCCAATTTTTTGGACGAGCTCTTCCTCGGACATTGCTGAGGTATAGTGGTCGACATGAAAGCCTAATGCTCGGAAAGCAAAGACAGCCTCCTGGCTTATGTTTTCGAGCAGTAAAAGACGAACACCACCATTTTCTACTGGTTGCAAGAATCGTGGCGGAAGGTCATTTATGGAATGTCGACGTACGCTGAGGATGTGGTCATGGAGGGATATAGAACTCTGTTGTGGTGAGGCTGAAACAGCTTTCGACGCCATAAGAGGGCGATGAACAAGATGCAACAGAGTAGTATGACAAACAGAGGATCGAGCTCGCAGAGAGCTTATGTGCATTCCTGCTCCGAAACTCGAACTGCATTGAACACTATGGGGCTCTATCTTCTCGACTATGGTGCTGGGAATGTCCAGAGTCTCGCAAACTCTCTCACAAAACTCGGTCACACGTACACCTGGATATCCAGTCCAGGTGATTTTGCCTCTGCCACCGTCAGTCTTGCCAATCCTCACATTTATGCCATCTGTCATGCATTACTCTGTCAATAGACCCTCATATTTCCTGGTGTAGGCTCGTTCCAGTCTGCCATTGACCATCTCCAAAATAGGGGTCTTCTCGAGCCTTTGCGTCAATACATCCAGTCAGGCAAGCCGTACTTTGGCATATGCATTGGCATGCAAATCCTTTTTCAGTCCTCCGACGAATCCCCATTACTAGGTTTAGGCGTCATCCCATCTCCCGTCACCCGCTTCGATGACACCGATAAATCTGTCCCCCATATGGGGTGGAACTCTGCCGATTTGCGAGAAGATGCTGGGACTGATGCCCCTTACTATTACTTTGTCCATTCTTACTGTGCAAAGTACGATCCGGAAAATGACCCGCAGGCCGCAATATGGGCTCATACAACTACTCAGTATGGCAACGAGGTGTTCATATCGTCTGTTCGGAGAGGCAACGTTTTTGGCACCCAGTTCCACCCAGAAAAGTCCGGAGCAGCGGGTCTCGCGCTTCTCGACGAATGGCTGCGCAATCCCGTTGTAAATTACGATCCTCCCCAGCCGATCAGTAAGCCGATTAAACCGAAGCACATGTTAACCAAGCGAATCATCGCATGTATGGATGTTCGTGCCAACGACGAGGGCGACCTTGTGGTCACCAAAGGTGACCAGTATGACGTCCGGGAGAAGGCCGGATCCATCCCTACCGTCACTGCCAAGACAGCTGGGGCAGTCCGGAATCTCGGCAAACCCGTTGCCCTTGCTGCGCGATATTATTCCTCGGGTGCCGACGAGTTGTGTCTTCTCAACATCACATCTTTTCGCCACTCGCCACTTCAAGATCAGCCCATGCTGGCAGTTGTGCGCGCAGCTGCCGAGTGTGTTTTCGTTCCGCTTACAATTGGGGGCGGAATCAAGGATACAGTGGACCCAGACGGCACGAAACGCAGTGCGCTTGAAGTGGCTGGAGCCTATTTCCGTGCCGGAGCTGATAAGGTTAGCATCGGTTCAGAGGCAGTATATGCTGTAGAGCGACTGCGTGAAATAGGCAAGGCAGATGGGACCAGTGCAATCGAAACAATTGCACAGGCGTATGGGAGGCAGGCCGTCGTCGTGTCCGTTGATCCACGGAGAGTCTATGTGGATCCAGAGACGTATGATGGACCTTACAGAGATGAGCTTGTCAAGGGGTCTTCTGATAGTCCGGAGAGTGAGCGAGGCAGAACTTGGTGGTATCAGTGCACTGTCTCGGGCGGACGAGAATCACGGCAGGTCTCCGTGGTTGAACTTGCACAGGGTGTTGAAATTCTGGGTGCTGGTGAAATCCTGCTGAACAGCATTGACCGAGATGGGACTGGCCTCGGTTTTGATCTCAATTTGTTGAGGCTTGTCAAACGGAGCGTACGCATTCCAGTCATCGCTAGCAGCGGCGCTGGTGAGACGGAGCATTTTGTAGACGCTTTCACGAGGACGAATGTGGAAGCTGCTCTGGCAGCAGGTATTTTTCACAGAGATCAAGTACAGATCACGGAAGTCAAGGAGGCAGTGAAGATCGCACGAGTGAATGTTAGAGGTTGAATACATACACGGAGCACGCCTGGGCAGCTGAATCCATTTCAAGGATGTCTAGCAGTGTACAGGAAGTAGAGACAAGAAGAAAAGTATGCATACAGAAGAGGAAAAAGGGGGATCATGTCTTGAGGACGGTGGAAGAAGAGGGTTACGTAGATTTAACAATCCAGAAGATCAAGTACAGCGATATCAGTTGATGACGAAGAATATCGAAAGGATGTATAACATAGAAAACCTTAAGAAAATGGGTACATGAGCCATCGAACAACGTACAAGCCGATACACCGGCAGAAATAACACAAGATGTCCAGCAGAGAGCTTACGGCCGGTTCCTTACCACCCTGCCGACCTTCTTTATGAGGCTAGTCTTCCTTCCAAGACCAGGGGAGGCACTTCTACCAGAACCTTCAAAATAGGCAGTTGACGGTGAATTGTCCAATGAAGACTCCTCGACTGCATCGGGAGTGGCTGGTAGCTCCTTGTTATTGAGAGCATCGATGTAGACGAATGGCTCAGACTTGTCAAGGTAGCCACGTGTACCACCTCCGAATCTGCCAAGAAAGGAGTTCTGCGGACGATGGGTGGGGCGAGGGGAGTATGGATGTTCGGTGGGAGAGGAAGGCTCATCATTGTCTGCGGTAACGGGAACGTTGGGGGTCTCACGCATCTTACGGATGCGTTGCATCAATGACTTGGAGCGCTTTGGGAAGCCAGGAGAAGTAATGCGAGGGCTGATAGAAGGATCGGCGACTTCAGCAGGGTCGGGGACGAAGATGGGTCGGGGTGGGGGGGCGGCTGGGCGTCTAGTGGAGATACGGGGACGAGTTGTATTGGCATTGGGTTGGGGACCCTCTTCTAAGTAATCCTTGTAAGCATCTCGTGGCTCGCGGACATCCTTAGTTCGCCGTGGAGGATTGGTGCTGCGAGAGGTGGAATGAGAGTTGTGGGAGTCTCTTCCGTTGTAAATAGAACTTGCGGGAGTATCACCATCCGCCCTTCCGGATCCGCCACCAGCAAAAAATTCTTCGTATGGTTCTGGCTCGTGGATGCCCCAGGCTTCTGCGATGGCATCAACCTTCCTCTTGGGAGGATCTACGTAACTGCTGTTAAAGGCCTTGGAGGCATGAGGAGCAGGATAGGCGGATTCTGAATGAGTGAGGGGGTCATCGGGACGAACGCTCCAAGCGAACATGGGGGCCTTGTTACGTTGACGATTACGGGATGGTGCACAGGCATCAAAAGGACCATCATGATGAAACACTGAAAGGGTTGGATGGATGAGGATGAATGATTGATGAGAAAAGGGGGACATACTAGGGCCAACGCCGGTAAAATCGAGACGGTCGATAACATCAGCATGCTGAGAGCCCTTCTTGGGACGACCTTTAGATGAAGACTTTGCTTTATCAACGATGACGGCAGAGTCCTGAGAGCGAGACCTCTGAGCTGAAGGGCGAGAGGGAGTCGTCGTCCTGTCAGAAAAGGTTAAAGTTGAAAACAAGCAAGGAGAGATGAATGTACATGGCAGTATGACTTCGACCGACTTTGCTGCGAGGAGATTCCGAGGGTGTGCGAAGAGTAACAGTGTCTCTTACAGCCTCAGTAAGATCGCGAGGAGAAGGCGGAAGAGGAGCTGATTTGGGGACAGGCATGGTGGTGAAGCGAGAACGAGCCGTGCTTATGTCATCTCGTATGGTTACTCGCGAACAAGTCGCTGCGAGGATTCTCGCTGGTGAGCATCTCATCATATACCACGACAGTGTCCTGCGAGTTTCCTCTGCATGGCTTGATTCTCATCCTGGAGGCTCATTGGCTCTCCTTCATTTCGTTGGAAGAGACGCTACAGATGAAATCGAGGCGTATCATTCGCATCAAACCCTTTCTCTGATGTCTCGCTTTTCCATCGGTCGCGTTCAACCAGACCAGGGCGTATGGCTCCCACTCGTCCCTCCAATAATGTCAGGTTGGGTTCGCAAATCAAACAGATGGTTCAATGAGGCACAGGCATTCAATCCTTCCCCCAACATTCCTTCTCAGATCCTTCTAGTCAAGCAGGACTGTCCAACTGATCTCACTCTCCTTGATCGTGCTACTCTTGAACCTCCCCCAACCTCCCTTTCTCTCGATGACCAGGCTCAACACTCTCGCGCGTACAAGCAGCTTCATAAACGCATCGTAGATGCTGGCCTTTACGACACTCCGTACCTGTCAGGTTATGGTCCAGAAATCATCCGCTATACCCTTCTCGCTTTTTCGTCTGCTTATGCTTACTATCACAACTCCTTTATTGTCAGCGCCGTATTCCTTGGTTTAATGTGGCATCAGCTTGTCTTCACAGTCCATGATTTGGGCCACATGGGTGTCACCCATAACTGGACCATCGATAGGCTATTGGGTATCCTCATTTCCAGTTTCATTGGTGGCCTTAGCATTGGCTGGTGGGTAGAGGTGCGTTTTTTCCTCATACTTGCAGTTATACATATTGACATCTCATCAGAACCATAATGTTCATCATCGTGCGTATTTTCCCTATCCTCATACTTCCTCCCATTAATGTCTTTGACATATCCATTCCAGTCGTCACCAATCACCCTTCCCAGTACGAGTATCTTGTCTACACAACACCTCGTTCGTACTAATTCTTTGAAGTGACCCAGATATTGAGCACCTTCCGTTCTTTGCAATCTCACCTTCTTTTCTTTCCTCCTTATGGTCGTCGTACTACAAGCGCACTATGGTCTTTGACCGTTTTTCTGCCTTTTTCATCTCATTACAACACAAACTCTTTTATGTTGTCATGGCGTTTGCTCGTTTCAACCTATATGCCAACTCGTATTCCTTCCTCTTTCAAAAAGCAGGGGATACGAGGCGCTCAAGAGGTGGTCGGTGGGCATGGACTCTAGAGGTCATTGGCATTGCCTTCTTTTGGTGTTGGTATGGAAGCATCTTGTATGGATGCGGGTCTTGGAAAATGGCTCTCGCTTATCTCGTAGTCAGCCACGTTGTCACAAGCCCTTTGCATGTTCAGGTGCGTTATCTCGGCTTCTACTCGCAGGCCAACTACTCATGATGTACAGATTGTCCTGTCTCATTTTTCCATGTCAACAGCTGATCTTGGAACCACAGAGTCTTTTCCCCATAGACAATTACGCACAACTACGGACGTCATTTGCTCCCCTTCCGTTGCTTTTATCCACGGCGGCCTTCATCTTCAGGTCACTCATCATCTTTTCCCCCGGCTTCCGCGACACAATCTCAAACGTGCTAGTATCTTTGTCAAAGAATTCGCACAGGAACAGGGTCTTGTCTATGCAGAGTTCGGTTTTCTTGATGGGACTGCCGAGGTGATAGGCGTGTTGAAGGGAGTAGCTGATCAAGTCAGGCTGCTGGGCAGGGTGGCGAGTGTTGAGGCAAAGGAGGCGATTGAGAAAAAATTGGCAAGCGGACAGCCATAAAATCACTTGAGCTTCCGTTTCATGGACTAGCTTAAAAATATAGATCCTCATACATGAACCCTAAACTCATAAGGCATATCATGGATGGTAGACATCACGCCAACATTTTGTACGGACTGCAGTGAAGTAGTATAACGTGCATGTGAGGTTACTTCTTCTTCGCTGCTTCCTCTTCTTCTTTCTGTACGGAGTATGAGCGTTAAGAACAGTGAAGACATTATCACTAACCTTTGCAGCCCGCACTTTGCGAGCACCCTCATGCCGCTTGTTAGCACGGGCAACACGGAGAGCTCTGTATGCCTCAAATTCACGTTCCTCAGCAGTGATTTTCCGGGGCGCCTCTGAAGGGGCAATAGAAGGCAAGGGAAGCGGAACACGGGTTGTCTGCACCTTCAGATCCTCGGCCTAACATAGCATATCAATCTGACATCCACGAATAAACGCATGCAGACGCACCGACGAATCTCCCTGCTTGGACTTTCCAGCCTTGCGAGGGAACACAATCAAGCGTGTCTTGTAAGCCTTCAGCCGCTCCACGTTGATTAACTTGCCCTCCTCGCTCAAATTTCTCCTTCTGTGGTCCACAACCACACCAACACCTCGAGCCTCCTTCCTCCCGATCCCTGCCTCCTTGAGCTCGGCAAGCGTGAAGCCACGGCCCTCGCGGAGCTTGCGGTTGTAACGGACAGTCTGTGCTCGCACGGCAGGACGAAGAAGGGAGAGTGGGCGGACACCGAGAGAGGCTGCTTTGCGTTTGCGTGCTGTACGTCTGCGGAGCTTTCGTCCTGGCTGGTCAAACCAGGTGCGCACGCGCCGCTGCCAATCCTTTCGGAAATGGTTGCTGTGGAGAACTGCAGAACCACTTTAGTGTTCAGATAGATATTGAAAGACAGCGGTACGCTGACCATTGTTGTGCTTAACCATTTATCTAAACAAAAGAGCAGTTAGAATAACGATGGCAATAAGAAACTTTGGATGTCGTACGGAGGTCTTGAGGGTTGTGGACGCCAGCGGTCTGGATGTGGCTTGTGACAGTTGCACAGTACCAACCCGGAGACTTCCGTAACCCTAACCTCAAGAATTTGGACGCCCCTATCTTGGCTCAGGTTTGTTATTCCATGTACGATCATATGCATCGACGTGAACGCCCTGTTCGCAGACTGACTCCATTTACTTTTTCAACTAACACCTTCAAGTTCTGTTTTGCCCTGCGCATGTCGAACAAGTGTCCATTACGTTTGTCGGTTTTTCTGCAATCTTCATCTTGTTTCAAATCCGCCCTCCGTCAATTGCTGGAATTTTTTCCCCCGGATCGAGCGATGAATTATCTCAACCCTCCTTCCCGAGCCGAACACGTTGGTCCCCTCCTACGGCCCCACAACACTGTTCAAGATGCGCGAGCTATATGTGGATCATAAATGTACACTGAATGAACTTGAGTTCAGCAGAAGATGAAGCCATCAAGCGCGTCGTTAACATGCACCAATATGTAAGCAGGTATAAAGACCATCACTGACGGTGAGTTGACAAGGTATAACGCGCAAGATCACCATGTGCTCGCCGTCGTGGTACCATGGATCAGACTTGACCTACGACCTTTCAGTTTACAAGAGCGACGGTCAATTTTCAATCTTCAATGCGATTCTCTTTATCTAACTTCTGTAATGTTCTAGACGAGTACTTTGATGACCTGGGCGCTACCTATCGTGCGGAGATCAAAGACTTGTACGAAGCCGGCTGTCGTAAGTGTTTTTTTTTTCTTACGACCTAAGTCAGAATTTCGATCAGGACATGTCCAGATCGATGCTTCCACGACTTGTTACTTCTGCGCTGAGTATGATCTCGGGGATGGAAGCGACAGGCGTTGACCACGCGTTGCTCGACGCGTATATTCGGGCTATCAATGTTTGTATCAAGCATCGTCCAAATATCAGGGTCCATATGTGTCGAGGGAATTTCAAGGTGCTAGGTCCCACCTAGTCTCCCGTAGGCAAAGGAAGATAATCGTTCCTTATATGGTCTGCTTTTGATCGCGCCCTGCTAATGGGACCTCAAGCTTCGTCCTTATTTGGATCGTGAGAATGATAAAAAACAGCACGTGCTTGCCTTTGTTGATCGACGTTATCGTGCTTTGTTGGCAGTACAACAAGCATGCATGGCTTCTCAGGAAAAATTTTCACAGCATCAGATGACAGAGATGTGGGTTTTTCAGTATTTCCAGCAAAACTAGCATGTACATCGAGAAGAATCCAGTCTTTCCCATGCCTGTACGTAGAATCACAAGTGTATCAACACCATCTAGCAATCTGCAGATTCCTTCAATCTGAACATCGTGTGGATGGTAAGGAAGATGTTGATGGAGTATGTTTCGACATAAGTTGTTGCCTTCATGAGAACTGGTTGCTTTGTAGCATCCTCGGCGCTCATTTGCTTCACTGGGAGAGACGCGTTGACGCGTTTTGTTTTTCTCAATTAGTGTTATCCGGCAATCAGTGATGCACTTGATGACCGAAATCGCCGAAGGCTGAGGTCTATTAGACAGGCGCCATCAAAAACAGCATTTTCACAAAAATATCACCCCTAGGGTGGCCTGCATTTCTGAAGGAGCTTATAACCGTATAACCGTCAAGCTGTTCAACGTTCAACTGCTTTGATGTGGATACTTTTTATGTGTACACCCTATAATGCTACTACTCTGATGTCTTGGTTGTAGCTCAAGTTCGACACCGAACGCGCTGGGGACTTTTCGCCACTAGGCTGTGGATGCTATGGCCCAAAATAATACCAGGCGCTCCGTGTCCTACGATGTATCGGTAGTCTTCGAATTGACATCGGACGAACAAGGCTGTCAGTGTGGGTTTGCGTCCGTGTGTGGGAAGGTAACCCTGTCACCGAGGAAGCACTCGTAATGTCGTTCTCGTAACTTGGTGCACACGAGACCAGCTCCCCTACAGTCTCAAGCTGCGCATACGTATAACATTCGGAAGGAAAAAACACAGCGAATGAAATGTTTCTTGCTAGTAACCAGGCCTAGTACATTATTGAGAGTCGTGATATGTTTTCCTTGGACATCTTCCGTAAACTTAATAATAAAAGGGAAGGTGTCAATCACCATCCGGTTGAAACGTTGAAACGTCGAAACGTCAACGTTTCGACAGCCAGGGCTGCTGCCGTCTTCTGATTTATTTTTCCTTTGCGGTGCCTCGTCCTGTCATTCCTTTCTATCATGTTCATTCGTTTACAATCAGTACTGGGGTTTATCGTGCTCTGGTCCTCGTTCCAGATAGCACACGCCTTTTTTTTCACCGTTGGGTCTCCTACCCAATGCGATGCCTTGACCGTATCATGGACTGGTGAGGTTAAGAGATGATTCGTTAGGATTCAACATTCATCGATCTTTAATAGGTGGGACGCCGCCATTCCAATTGCTCATCACTCCGGTATGTCCTAATTTACTCGACCGAAAAACACTGATCTCTGACGTGCTTAGGTTTTTGGGGTACCTAGCAATGTATCAATACCTTCGAATACCTTCAAAAATGGGCAGGGCTCTTCTTCAATTCAGGTAGCTTATGCAGCCGGTCAGAAACTTCTGTTTGCCATGTCGGACGCAACGGGGTTTGGAAGTGGCGGTTCAACTGGTGTCTTGATTGTGGGTTCATCACAAGGGGGCACGTGTGACGTTAAGGTTCCAAGTGAGCACCGATTTCCCTTGCATGCTATCCACACATAAGTACTCATTCCAACAGCTTTGAGTTTCAACTTCCAGTTGAATTCTGCGTTACAGCAATGCAGGTAAGTCCAGTGCATCTTTTGTTCACCTGTAGTCTTTCACATTGCCATGCGCCATTAGGCCATTCACTATAAGTGGTTATGCAGGAGCTGTTCAGCCAGTCACGTTCATAGTAAGTTTGAATGTAGCTCTTGATCAGATCTGCTCTTACCAGACCCAATTATTAGGGCATAGTTCCCGGAGGAACCTCTATGAGTCTTAACCTTCCATTGACGTCTGTCTCTTTCGATTGGAATGCAGATGTTGCTCAGGGAACATCGATGATATTTTTGATGGTGGACGCAGCGGGCCGCAGTGGCGGTAGCTCTGATATCATAACTGTTGGCGCTTCCGATGATGGTAGTTGTCTCAACAACCTCTCCCCTTCGTCCACGCTTTCTGCCTCGACCTCATCTGTTAGTTCAACGTCTGCTGCTAGCTCCGCCTCTTCAGGACCTAGCTCGTCATCTTCTGCAATCTTGGCGTCGAAGCCCAGCAAAGGATCATCAATAACTGGCATTGTTGGCGGTGTGATTGGTGTTCTCATATTTCTTGCTTCTGGCATTACCCTGGGTTTCTTTTTCCTTCGAAAAAGACGAAGGACGCGGAGTGGTGATAATTCCAATATTATGCAACCGCGCAGAACACGATCTCAAGTTGATCTCACGTACGATCCTGTATATGTTCCAACTATGCACCTATACACTGCTGGATCGGCTACACCGATGACTTCATCGACACCATTTTCGGAATCGTACTCCTCCCTTGATGAGCCTTCACATCGAGCACCCTATCAACTACCTTCAAAATATTCACAACCTACGGCACCATCGGAGTATCAGTCACTCTCGTTTTCTATCCCTGATCCGGATCCGTACATGCGCGACGAAGTAGCTCATTCCACTATCGTTCAACCATTCGTCAATCCGCCTCCTCCACGCGGCTCAATATCCACTACAAAACGGACGGCGGCGTTGGCAGGCACTTTGGCCTACACTCCATCACCGCGGTTCATTGTACATACTGATGTGGAGGATGATCATCACCCTAGTGAGGATGAGATTGTCGAGCTTCCCCCTCTTTATTCCGATCGGCGTAGCCTCTCGCCTCACCTTTCCCCAGTCTTGCCCTCCAATTCTCAGTTCAAGCAGGGATCAGCACAACCACTTTCAAAGCCATGACATGGATGTTATACTATTGCACATCGGATGGCAATTCGCCACTCAGGAAGTTACCCTCGCCTTTCATTGTTTTCCGGATATTTATTATGATATCGATGTATCAGATGGTCTGTAATTTCCACTTCTCATTACAACAGCTCCTATTATTCACTGGCAATGGTCATAACAGGCTTAATACCTGCTTTCCTGTTATATGTCTACTTGCGATGCTCCCTGTAGTGTGCTCCCCATCACTGCTTGAGCCATGTGTGTTCTTACCACCACGCCCGAACCCCGGTGCATCTTACGTGTAAATACTATTATGAAAGTCTGATTCCTCAATGCATGTGCATTATAGAAGTGACGGCAAGTTATACTGGGTTGTCTTTGGTCATCAGATAGGGCCACTCATCTCTTAGCCTCGTTCCCAGTTCCATGGCCCGATAAAAAGCCAACGAGTTCCGGTATCATAACATCTCAGAAACTCAACAAAGTATACTCAACCACGACGTGACGAGCACTTATGTAACCCGGTCTCTATTCCATATACTTTGTTGCTTTGGTGGGTTTTATAACGGTTGGAAGGAGAACACGAAGGCACTTGTGTTGTATAACCTGGCTGCATAGTTTATCAGCAGTGTTTGGGTTCTCAAACACTGCTAAGCGCTCGTCTTGCAATTTTTTTTTCTCAAGGTATAGCATTTACACTCATGCTTCTGCACACGCAATTCAATATGTAGTTCAGATACATAGAAAGTGTGAAATGACTGAGAGAAGAACGTGGTAAATCTAAAACGTACACGACTTGGAACCTAACCTACAACGGACCCTTCATGACCAGCGATGCACAGATATCAAAGTTTCATTCGTCTGGAGGTCCTGCTTCCATTACCATCGGTTCAGTGCTCAACTTTTGGTTTGCAAAAGCGTCGATCATAGCTTCCTGATCCTTCCGCCGACGATGCCTCCTTCGTCGGTCCTCCTTTATCACACGTTCGATGCGGCGGCGTGCCTTGGTGTGAAGACGAGGATCTACCAGTGCTTGTTTAGCTCTGTAGCATGCAAGTTCAATACTTGCCAGTAGGCGGAGTGTTTCAGAGTTGTTCAAGGCCTGAACAGACGGTAAGGTAGTGGCAGAATAAAGACAATCAAGACTTGCATTGAAGGACCATGAAACGACTCGTGAACCTTCCACACATCCTATTACCACAAAGTTTCCCCTCTTTTCAGCTTGAAGATCGGAAGTCTGCTCAAATGTTTATACGAATTTATTAACGGGAGGAAGTAGAGTGACCGACCTCGCTGAATACGGCCATGACTTTTCCAGTCGAAACGGTGCGAACCACTTCGAGACCTCAACGGCATACAGGGGAATCATTTACGAGATGTGCGCACCAACTCTGGACGAATGGCCAGTTACCTCTTGTGTAACAAGACCTCTGCCCATATAGACCCATGAATCCCTCTCTGGTCGACGTATGTGTACTTTGACCTGTATATCGCGAAAATTGTCGCGTGAGGGGCCAACAGATGATAGTGTTGCTGATTTGAGATAGGTCAGTGGGAATTGTACTTGAAACCAGAAAGATGGACCATGCCTTGTGCGTCTCCAAATTCTTGGGTCTCTCGCGTCAAAGTTTGGAAGTTCATTCCAGAGTCAACTTCCATTGTCTCGTCCATCTGGAACCGGCAAATCGTTGAAATGAGAGTTGAAACGTGTGGCAGAGTATTGATGTATAAAAGTATGGTATCAGGTCGTGCAGAATAAGGAGGGAGGTGGCACGAAAGTAGTACACCAGAGTCTGCTCTACTGATAAAACGCGAAGCAATTACACAGGACACGTGATCCGAATATCTCTGTGCATGGCAGACTGCAAAAATCATCAGCCTGGGCAAGCCCGGCTTGTAGTATAGAGTGAAGACAAATTCACCTATATAAAAAATCATGGTGAAAGTAACTATTATCACAAAATCAAAAAGGAAGGATAGCAAAGTTGAATTACACAAGGGTTCAAATTTAAATGTTCATATGGTGATAGATGAGTCCACTACCACACAGCACTACAGGTACGAATGGTGGGAAGTGGATGGATCAATTTTTTGTTTTTTTCCACACTTGATGTTAAAGTTACGCCATATAATGCCTTAAGAGTGCTCCATAGTGCTTTCAAGATAGAGTTCTATCGCTTATTCTATAGAACAGTCTTCTTAAGTGATGATCACTAAAACAAAATCGATTGCATACTACTAACGCGGTGTCTACATAAGTTCGTATCAAAGTAAGGAGAACACGGGATAGGAAAATCATCCTTGATTCTTGATTGAAAAAGCTTGAGGATCATGCAAGTACTACAACACACGGGGATGGTATATGACCATCAAGAGGGTGTTGAAAACCGGCATTCGAGAGGAGGACAGCTTGCAGCGGTGAGACAGCGCAGCTGATTATCGCACGGGGAACATCAGTGGGTTGGTTGATGCTCTGTAGTCTTCAAGTTAGCCTCAAGCCAGAGCGACGGTGAGACAGGGAGACTTGCAAGGAGGGCCAATAGCCGACGTGAGCCTGTCACGGGCACGACTGTCCGCAATGTCGTGGGCAGCCACACGAATGATCCACGCGGCGTAAGGTTGGCATACGTTCCTGTTACGTATGTGGCATAGCACACGAGACGTAGGACTACAGGAAGAGGTAGACGAGACACGGGAATGCTGGAGAAGACAGATGAGGGGGTACGGTACGGTGGCGATCGGAGGCAGGGAGGACCCAGGGGGTTAGCGTCCAAAAATACCCTACGACCATTTGTACTTCGCTGAATCTCTTCAAAATCGACTTCGAACATCTCGAAAAGCCTCGAACACCCTCGAACCTCAACAAAAATACTTTCGAAGGCTTTCGGGACTTCGAAAACGAATAGCTATATCTTCCCTTATTTTCTTATTCTTTGCTTATTGCTACCATTCAAGACTCAGAAAATTCAAATTTAAAATTTAAAAGAATATTTCTACTCCTCTAGCATCTCCTCTAAAGTTTCTATCTCCCTCCCCAATATCTCCATCTCGACTTTCTTCTGCGCCAGCTTTGCAGCAGTTAGCCTATGATGCATTCCCTGATCTTCATTGACCTCTTCTGCCATTCGAACCTCCCTCACTTTTGTCTTCCCTTTCGATGAGGTTTTCTTTTCTTTCGATGCCCTCGAAGGCCCTGCGACTGGCTCAACATTTTTGAATGGGCCCACGACCCAAATTCGACATACTACAATTTTCGAAAACAAGTTAGTAAATGCTTTGAAGCAAGTTCAAATAACTTTCATACCTGGCTTTGTCTGCAAATCCCATTTTGCGCCCCCAAATTTCTTCGATTCACCCTTGTGAAGCCCTCGCCTCGACACCCCCTCCCAATAGCACCCCTGTGCCTCCTGGGTACACTTTGTGCACTTCGCGGCCCCATCCTTGATGATACAGCGCAGCTGGGACTCGAACCAGTAGTTCTGCATCATCTTTAACAGTGTCTGCATGGCTTTTATACATGTTCTACATGCCCCGACCCTTAGCAGCCTGCAGCAGTTATAGAAACACAAAAAGTGCACCAGTTTACTACAAAACCCTTCACCCCAAGCTTGCATCATCATCTGCTCACTCCCAGCAGCAGGGAGGGTCTCATTGAGGGCCAGGATCGTTTGTCTGAGGGCTAAGGTAAATGCTGAGGCCATTGGATCGGATAGAGATGGGTTGTGGAAAGAGTTATAGGGGATAGATGGTGGTCAGAGATATATAAGGAGAAAATGGCTGCTTATGTGAGGGAAGAAAATTTTGTGCTGACCAATCACATGCTGCCTGAGGACAGTCAGTACTTCAGTTGGGAGGAGATGATAATTGCCCTGCGCACATACTACAGCATTTTTTGTGATTGTGCGCACCTCCTAGATGGCTTCCACACACTTTGCACAGTGCGCTTTTGGGCGCCTTCATGCGCTTTCATGCGCCTTTGCATGCTTCCATGCACTTTTGCATGCCTTTGACCATTTAGGTGCACCTTTGTGTGCCTTTTGCATTTCTACTGCGCTTTTGGTACCTCCATAGCTGCCAATCATTGTGCGCCCTAAATGCACCTCATTGTGCTTCAAACTGCCTGCGCACGCCCCCCCACACTCCTTATCTGCCTTCCACATTTATTGTGCGCTCGATGCGCCTTTGCGCACTCCTTTTATGCTTTACCTGCAACTCACATTCTCTGCTGTGCACTCATTGCACAATCCCTATCACACACACAACAATTTACTACACCGGTGTGCTGCACATCACAGCTCCCATCTTACTGGCACATTTATTTGAGGTGCACCATGATTCCGACATGGGCAAACTGCACATTCTCACATAATCAGGGTGCTTTGCACCTATTTGGCATTGGACTGTGCGCCTTGGGCACCTTCACGTAATCCTGGCACTTTGGCAGTATTTGGCCTTTCACAGCATCTCCTTATAGTTCTTCTGCATTTCCAATTGGCATCGCCTTATCTGATAACCAGCACAGGTCGATCATGCCATTATTACTAAGGCACAGCACGCGACACATAACACTGAAGCAGATTAATTGGGAAGAGCGCATGAGATCTAGAGCACACCAAAAATAGCACATCGCACTGAAACAGTTGGGTAGTGGGCTATAGGTGTGCAAATCTTATTGGCCGAGGCAGTGGCATAGCGCAGTCGGGTTTATATGGGCGAATGGATGCACTTGTGGGTAGCGCATGGTGCTTTCTATTTTTACACTTTATTTTACCGTTTTTATCACATAAGCCATTTGTACATAGTAGGCAGACAGATAGAGAATCCAGAGGATCTTCCCCCCCCCCTCATAATTCATAGCTCAGTCAGTATCACATGTAGTCTGTGCACCAGCGTCCAGTCCATGCACCTTTGTAGTGTGCCCTTAGTATAGCTGCATTTGTGTATCGTTTGCGTCTCCTCATCATATTGTTGTGTTTTGTCCCTGCATTGCATTCTTCGTCCTCGTTCGAGCACTCATACAGTGCACCCTTTGTATAGCCGCATTTGTGCACTGTTTGTGCACTTATTTGTACAGCCATGTTTTGCACACCATTTGTGCCTTTTTCTGCCCCTTGTGCTTCCACCCCATTTGTGTCCCCAACCTATGCACCACCTTCACAGCACACCTCAGTGTTGTCTCCATCCCACTACACCTCTCATCTTCATCACCCTCATCGTTGTGCACTTTTGCACTCCCATTGTGCATTTTTGCCCCTTTGCATTGTGCACTTTCCTGCCACTGTGCATATCTCCCCTTTAGCATACACAACTAGTGTGCACATTGAAAACCACCATACCAGCCTCCCCATAGTCTTTGCACCCTGAAGAACGATCTGAGGCCCTCTAAGCGAACTCCCCCCTCACCCCGAGCATGCCTGCAGTTGTAGGTTAAGTGTTCACCCCTTCCATTGAGACTCTGCACCAAGTACCAACTGAACACATCACCGCATTTGTGCTTATTCCATTTTCCACTTCCATTCCTTCAACCTCTATTATCTCTCAACTCTACCTATTCCAGTGTACCAACAGTCATGCACAGGCACTCTTAAATTTGATTGACCCCATGGCACTTATTCCAGCTGCGTTTCCAAAAAGTGCACATGTGCATGCAACTTTTATTGATTTAGCAGCACGCACACCACAAAAGGGCATAGTAACCAAGAAGGAGTATAAACCGGTTGCTAGAAAAGTCAAACCAGTTATTGCACCCACCCCAAATGAATTCCGCATCGAGCGCAACATTATAGGCGATCTGCTAGCGGCACTTCCTGTGCTTTTACCAAACCCGCCACCATTTACCCCAACCAGGCGCTATACTGAAGAGTGCATGCAAGCACTCCAAAAGTGCCACACCGACTTCTTATTACCAGAGGAGATGAGGGTTTTACACCACTTGATGTCTTTGCAGAATGAAGCCTTTGCATGGAGCGATAGGAGCGTGGCAGCTTCAAGACCACATTCTTTCCCCCAGTAGAAATCCCAGTTATTCTGCACACCCCTTGGATAGAATGCAACATCCCCATTCCACCAGGCATATACAACAAAGTTTGCACTATTATCCAGAAGAAGATAGACTCAGGCATTTATGAGCACTCAAATTCAGTGTATAGATCACGCTGGTTCTGCACACTCAAGAAAGATGGGAAAGCACTGCGCATCGTACATAGCCTCGAGCTGCTTAATTGCATTACCATTAAATACTCTGGCGTCACCCCTACACCTGAGCACCTCACAGAGCAGTTTGCAGGGCATGCATGCGGCGCCGTCCTTGATCTATATGTGGGATATGATGAGCGCTTAATCAAAGAACTGTCGCATGACCTTATGACATTCCAGATGCCATATGGCGCAATGCGCCTTGTTACATTGCCAATGGGTTGGACAAACTCAGTACCAATCTTCCACGATGATGTGTGCTATATTCTGCAGCCAGAGATTCTGGATTACACCATTTCCTATATCAATGATGTCCCAATCAAGGGGCCTTCGAAGCGCTACATTTTACTGGATGGCTCGTGTGAAGCACTCACTGTGAACCCTGGCATAAGGCACTTTGTGTGGGAGCACTTCCAGAATGTGAACCACATTGTGCAGCACATGAGATATAGTGGCGGCACTTTCTCTGGGACGAAATGCACATTGTGCACTGAGAACTTCGTCATCCTTGGCCATTACTGCACACCAGAAGGTAGAAAACCTGAACGCAACAAGGTAGATGTTATCTGCAATTGGGGTGCATGCCACACGCTGTCAGAAGTGCACACATTCTTGGAAACAGTCGGTTTAATGTGCATTTATATCCACAATTATGCACACCACATTAACGTGCTCACAAAGCTTACATGCAAGGACGCTCCCTTTGCATGGGGCCCAGAGCAGATAGCGGCGCAAAACAACATCAAGCAAGCAGTACTAGAGTGTCCTGCACTACAACCGATTGATTATTCCTCAGAACTCCCAGTTATCCTCACAGTCGACACTTCCCAGATAGTGGTCAGCTTTTATCTTTGCCAGCAAAAGAGCGCAAATGCAAAAACGTGCATTTACAACTGGTTCGGCTCAATTATGCTCAACGACAGAAAAGCACGCTTTTTGCAACCGAAGCTAGAGATCTATGGACTTTACCACGTGCTGCGCAACTTGCGCCTTTATATTATAGGTGTGCGCAACTTAATTGTCGAGACTGACACACGCTATATCAAGGGCATGCTACAAAACCCCGATATCCAACCATCTGCTAGGATTAACCGGTGGATCGTCTCAATCCTTACATTCCACTTTACACTCGTGCATGTTAGGGGAGTGGTGCATGGTCCAGATGGGCTTTCGCATTGGCCAAAGCAGCCAGAGGACTTAGAAGGAGAAGAAGATGAAGGGTTTGAAGATTGGATTGATGTGCTACATGGCTTTATGCATGCGATATGTCCCATTTCCCAGTCCTTTGATGTGCAAGCACTCACGCTAACACAGCCAGAGCCAAGCACAAATGCACAAAATGCACAAAATGTACACAATAGTGTGCTTATTTACAACGATGACTATAGCCAAGTCCCGAGGAGTGCAACCGCAGATGCAGAGGATGAGAAGCTAGATTTGGTGTGGATTTGGATGGATACCTTAATGCGCCCTAGCGACTTCACAGATTCCGAGTACGGCGCGCTCGTGTGCTATGCGAGTGCCTTTTTCAAAGACAAGACACGCTTATGGAAGCGCAATGCGCATGGCGCTCACCAACTTGTTATTTGGCAGTCTAGACGCTTACCGATATTGCGCGCCATCCACGACAACATTGGACACAAGTGCTTTTACGTGACGTGCTCCACATTGCTCGAGCACTTTTGGTGGCTGCATGTTATGGATGACATCGTTTGGTTTATGTGCACTTGTCATATTTGCCAGATCCAGCAAACACAGAAGGTTCTAATACCACCAGTCATCGCAATGCCTGCACCTCTCTTCAGTAAAGTTTATATTGATATGATGCACTTACCAGTATCAGCAGGGTGGCGCTATATCATCCAAGGGCATTGCTCACTTGCGACTTGGCCAGAATTCCATGGGCTCCTTAAAGAAAACACAAGCACACTTGGCAATTGGATGTTCCAAGACCTCATCTGCAGATGGGGTGCATAGTATGAGACAGTCACTGATAATGGCAAGCCATTCATCAAAGTGCTAGCCTATCTCAGTAAGCGCTACCATATCAATCACATCCACATATTTGGCTATAACTCACATGCTAATGGAATTGTTGAGCATGCACATTTCGATGTGTGTCAAGCACTTATCAAAGCAGCAGATGGAGTAGAGTCAAAATGGTTCAGTTCGCTGTACTCAGTCTTTTGGGCAGAGCACATCACAGTTCGGAAGTGCCTTGGTGTTTCACCATACTTCATTGTTACAGGCATGCAGCCCCTAATCCCTCTCGATATCATTGAAGTGACATACCTTAACCCACCCCCAGATTCTATACTCTCCACTACAGACTTGATCACACAGCATGTGCACGCATTACAAAAGTGCCCAGAAGACTTAGCGTGCATCCATTCCCATGTCTATGCAGAAAGGCGCAAAGTGGCACTCCGTTTCGAGAAAGCGCACTCAAAAACCATCCACAATTTTGACTTCCAGTGTGGTGATTTAGTCCTTATGTGCAACACAGCAATCGAGAAGAGCCTTAACCACAAAATGTGCGTGCATTATCTCGGTCCTCTAGTTATAGTGTTGCACAATCAAGGCAGCACATATATTGTTTGCGAACTCAATGGGACAGTATTCGACAGGCCAGTAGCCACATTCCACCTACTGCCATACCACACGTGCAAATCCATTGCGCTTCCTGACATAGTGCTCGATATTACCGCAATGCGGTTGAGAGAGATGGAAGAGTCCATAGTAGTGGATACAGAAAAGGAAGAAGCAGTTGACAAAGAAGAAGCACAAGGAGATAGCACTGAGGATGAAGAAAGCACCAATGAGGCACACAACTAGAACTCCACATGCACCGCTATGAATACTTCACCTTTTTATACGTATGCTTTGCTTTCTTTCATTTTTTTACGTTACCTTTTCCTATTCATGAAGTTGCATCTGGACGCATTCTGTGATTGTGCAACCCATGGGTTTTACTGGCCATGATAATCTACTGAGCCTTTCCCATTTTTTAGACTTTGTCATATGGTGTGCACTTCATTTTATCTCCTACTCTTTTATCATTTGGACATGGTCAATATCTCAGTTGGGAGGAGGAAAGTGATGGTTGGATGATTTTTCCGCACTCCTTTGCATTTGCGCATTTTTTTTGTGCACTTGACATTTCTTGCTTGAACATTGCTTATTTTATCTCTTTTCCCTCACATATATTATTTGGACTTACAAATTTCGTTTTATGGCACCATGGAAGCATGCACACATTGCACTGCTTCGGAGCGCATCACACGTATCACAGGTGCAACAGAGAGATGGATTGACACACTATCTAAAACTTATACAGGTGAGTAGTGATGTGTTCAGTTGGTACTCAGTGCAGAGTCTCAACGGAAGGGGTGAACACTTAACCTACAACTGCAGGCATGCTCGGGGTGAGGGGGGAGTTCGCTTAGAGGGCCTCAGATCGTTCTTCAGGGTGCAAAGACTATGGGGAGGCTGGGATGGCAGTTTTCAATGTGCGCACTAGCTGTGTACGCTAAAGGGGAGATATGCACAGTGGCAGGAAAGTGCACAATGCAAAGGGGAAAAAATGTGCAGTGCGGAAAAATGTGCAACGGGAGTGCAAAAGTGCGCAATGATGAGGGTGATGAAGACGAGAGGTGTAGTGGGATGGAGACAACGCTGGGGTGTGCTGTGTAGGTGGTGCATAGGTTGGAGACACAAACAGGGTGGAAGCGCAAGGGGTGGAAAAAGGTGCAAATGGTGCGCAAAATGTGGCTATACAAATAAGTGCACAAACAGTGCAGAAACGTGGCTATATGAAGGGTGCACTACAAAGGTGCATGGACTGGACACTGGTGCACAGACTACATGCGATGCTGACTGAGCTATGAACTATAAGGGGGGGGGGAAGATCCTCTGGATTCTCTATCTGTCCACCTACTATGTACAAATGGCTTATGTGATAAAAACGGTAGAATAAAGTGTAAAAATAGAAAGTGCCATGCGCTACCCATAAGCACATCCATTTGCCCGTCTAAACCTGACCACACTATGCTGCTGCCTCAGCCAATAAGATTTGCGCACCTATAGACCACTACCCAACTGCTCCGGTGCGATGCACTATTTTTGGTGTGCTCTAGGTCTCATGCACTCTTCCCAATTAATCTGCTTCAGTGTTATGTGTCACGTGCTGCACCTTAGTAATAATGATGTGATTGACCTGTGCCGGTTACCAGATAAGGTGATGCCAATTGGAAATGTGGAAGAACTATAAGGAGATGCTGTAAAAGGCCAAATACTGCCAAAGCACCAGGATTATGTGAAGGCACCCAAGTGCACACAGTCCAATGCCAAATAGGCACAAAGTGCCCTGATTATGTGAGAATGTGCAGTCCACTCGTGTTGGAATTGCAGTGCGCCTCAAATAAATGTGCCAGTAAGATGGGAGCTGCAATGCGCAGCACAACTGGTGTGGTGGATTGTTGTGTGTGTGATAGGGATTATGCAATGAGTTCACAGCAGAGAATGTCAGTTGCAGGTAAAGCATAAAAGGAGTGCACAAAGGTGCATTGAGCATGCAATAAATGTGGAAGGCAGATAAGGAGTGTGGGGGGGGGATGCATGGAGGCAGTTTGAAGCATAACAGAGTGCCTTTAGAGTGCATGACAGCAGGCAGCTATTGGGAAACCAAAAGCGCAGTAGAAATGCAAAAGGCACACAAAGGCACACCTAAATGGTCAAAGGCATGTGAAAGTGCACGGTGATGTGTTCAGTTGGTACTCAGTTCAGAGTCTCAACAGAAGGGGTGAACACTTAACCTACAACTGCAGGCGTGCTCGAGGTGAGGGGGGGGTTCGCTTAGAGGGCCTCAGCTCGTCCTTTGGGACGCAAAGACTATGGAGAGGCTGGTACAGCGGTTTTCAATGTGCGCACTCGTTGTGTACGCTAAAGGGGAGATATGCACAGTGGCAGGAAAGTGTGCAATGCAAAGGGGCAAAAACACGCAATGCGGAAAAACGTGCAATGGGAGTGCAAAAGTGCGCAATGATGAGGATGATGAAGGTGGGAGGTGTAATGTGACGAAGACAGCACTGGGATGTGCTGGAAGGGAGGCGCACAGGTTAGGGGCACAAATGGAGTGAAAGCACAAAGGGCAGAAAAAGGCGCAACGGTGCGCAAAATGCAGCTATGTGGAAAAAGGCGCAAATGGTGCACAAATGCAGCTATATGAAGAGAGCACCGCAAGAGTGCACGAACGAAGATGAAGGATGCAATGCAGGGATGAAACGCAACAATATGACAAGGGGATGCAAACGATATGCAAACACGGCTATACGAGGGGCACACTACAAAGGTGCACTGACTGGATGCTGGTGCACAGACTATGTGCGATGCTGACTGAGCTATGAACTATGAGGGGAGGAAAGATCCTTGTGGATTCTCTATCTGTCTGCTACTATGTACAAATGGCTTATGTGATAAAATGGTGAGATAAAGTATAAAAATAGAAAGCGCCATGTGCTACCCACAAGTGCATCCATTCACCCATCTAAACCTGACTGAACTATGCCGCTGCCTCAACCAATAAGATTTGCGCACGCTATAACCCAATACCCAACTGTTCCGGTGCGATGCACTATTTTTGGTGTGCTCTATGTCTCATGCACTCTTCCCAATTAATCTGCTTCGGTGTTATGTGTTGCGTGCTGCGCCTTAGTAATAATGGTGTGATTGACCTGTGCCGGTTACCAGATAAGGCGATGCCAATTGGAAATGTGGAAGAACTATAAGGAGATGCTGTGCAAGGCCAAATACTGCCAAAGCGCCGGGATTACGTGAAAGCGCCCAAGTGTGCACAGTCCAATGCCAAATAGGCACAAAGTGGCCCAGTTATGTAAGAATGCGCAGTTCGCTTGTGCTGGAATCATGGTGCACCTCAAGTAAATGCACCAGTAAGATGGAAGCCGCGATGCACAGCGCATTTGAAGTGGTGAATTGTTGTGTGATGGTAGGAATAGTGCAGTGAGTGTGCAGCAAAGAACGTGAGTTGTGAGTAAAGCATAAAAAGAGCGCATAAAGGTGCATCGAGCACGCAATAACGGAAAATGGCAGATAAGGAGTGTGGGTGGGCACATGGAGGCAGTTTGAAGTGCAACAGGGCGCATTTAGGGCACACGACAGCAGGCAGCTATGGGGGAACCAAAAGCGCAGTAGAAATGTAAAAGGTGCACAAAAGCGCACCAAAGTGGTCAAAGGCATGTGAAAGCGCATGGAAGCACGCAAAGGTGCATGAAAGCACACGAAGGTGCACAAAGTATGCGGAAGCCATCTAGGAGGTGCGCACAATTGCAAAAAAATGCCGTAGTATGTGTGCAGGGCAATAGGGAGCTGTATCATCTCCTCTCAACTGAAGTACTGACTGTCCTCAGGCAGCATGCGATTGGTCAGCGCAAAATTTTCTTCGCTCACATAAGCGGCCATCCTCTCCTTATCTATCTCTGACCACCATCTATCCCCTATAACTCTTTCCACAACCCATCTCTATCCGATCCGATGGCTTCAGCATTTACCTTAGCCCTCAGACAAATGATCTTGGCCCTCTATGAGACCCTCCCTGCTGCTGGGAGTGAGCAGACGACGATGCAAGCTTGGGGTGAAGGGTTTTGTAGTAAACTAGTGCGCTTTTTGTGTTTCTATAACCGACGCAGGTTGCTAAGGGTTGGGACGTGTAGAACATGTATAAAAGCCGCGCGGACACTGTTAAAGATGACACAAAACTCGACGTGCTCCTCGTGAAGGCACGCAGTGCCTTCAGTGGGATCATGGTGGAGGAGTGGCTGACTTGGGGTGAGGAGCTGATGCCTGATATGCATAAGATGATGCAGGAGAAAGAGCGGTCTGAAGAATTTGAGCGTAGGGCGCACGAGCTGGCGGGGTGGCTGAGAGCGCGTCGCGCGCTCTTGACCGCTGAATTGCAGGCGCCCAAGGTTAACTTGGAGCATCTGGAAGGTGAGTTTAGGGCAATTGACGATGCAAGCGATATAGATACTGCCGAAGCACAGGAGGATGAGAAGGCGCACGTTGCACTGGTGCACTCTCTGCATGCACTTTCTGGAATGACCGATGCTGAGGTCGTAGGCGAAGGAACTGGGGAGTCTTGGGAGAGTGGGGTGATGAGCGAAGGGGAGAGTGAGCAGAGCGACGAGAGCGCTAGTGCGGACAAAGGCGCAAGTGCACGCAACACGGCCACACGCATATGTCGAAGTACCACCACTGGGTGGTGTTGGTGCCACCTCTGACACTAATAGTGAACCAGTAAGTTTCTTTGGATATTCTTCAAACTCACTAAATGGCTCCCCTCCTGCTCCAGTGTGATAACTGCCGCTGCATGGGCCAGCTGGCTAGGTGCATCTCTGCCAATGGAAAGCGGTGCGCTCCATGCGCAAAGGGTAAGAGAAAGTGTGAATGGATGAAGCGCACCCTCGCACAGCTGCACGCAACTTTTAGAGGTAGGAAAGTGGCTACTGGGCACCCTGGTGTGTCTTTTTCTCATCCTCCTTCCATGCTGCGCTAACTATTCCAAAGGCACATCGCAAATTGACAAGGGCAACGAGAGCGATGCGGGGCTCATCAGCCCCTCGAAAGGGCGCACATCGAAGTGCCGCAAAGTCGAAAACGCGCCCCCTGCACTGTCACAAGTGTGCCCAAGGCCACGCTGCCTTACCGTTCGCCAGGCAAGTGCGCACATGCAATCCTCGTGCCAAACCAGATCGGGAAACACATTGGGGGATGCAGTCTATCAAGGTCAAGACATTGAAGCACTCGACTTAGCACAATGCCGCTCGGTGGTTGCAGTCTTGGGTGCCATGCACGATCACCTTCAAGAAGATGTCCAAAGGTCACTCGTCGAGTTAGAGGTTGCTAAGAGCCGGTTGTGCAGCACGGAGCAAGCAGAGGTGGATGCAAAGGTGAAACTGGATGTGGCCACTGAGCGCCTGGAGTTCCTGGAATCCATTGAATAGCTGCTCGACTGTATAAGTTTTAGATAGTGTGTCAATCAATCTCTTTGTTGCACCTGTGATATGCGTGGTGCGCTCCAAAGCAGTGAAGTGCATGCGCGCATGCAAATGTGCGCACTTTGTGCCAACCTGCATGCGCGCTTCCATGGTCCCATAAAACAAAACTTGTAAGTCCAAATAGTATGTGTGAGAGAAAAGAGATAATATAAGCAACGTTTGAGCAAGGAATGTCAAGCACACAAAAAATGTGCACCAGCGCAAAGACGCGCAAATGCGAAGGGGTGCAGAAAAATTGTCCAACCATCACTTTCCTCCTCCCAACTGAGATATTGACCATGTCCATCGATAAAAGAGTAAGAGATAAAATGAAGTGCACACCATATGACAAAGTCTAAAAAAATGGGAAAGGCTCAGTAGATCATCATGGCTGGTAAAACCCATGGGTTGCGCAATCATGGAACGCACCCAGATGCGACTTCTCGAATAGAAAAAGGTAACGTAAAAAAATGAAAGAAAGTAAAGCGTACATATAAAAAGGTGAAGTATCCATAACAGTGCACGTGGAGCGCTAGTTGTGTGCCTCATTGGCGCTTTCTTTATCCTCAGCGCTATCTCCTTGCGCTTCTTCTTCATCAACTGCTTCTTCGGTTTCTGTGTCCACTACTAGGGACTCTTCCATCTCCCTCAACCGCATTGTAGTGATATTGAGTGCTATGTCAGGAAGCGCAATGGACTTGTGCGCGTGGTACGGAAGCAGGCGGAATGCAGCTACTGGCCTGTCAAATACCATCCCATTGAGCTCGCAAACGATATATGCACCGCCTTGATTGCATGACACTATAACTAGAGGACCGAGATAATGCGTGCGCATTTTGCGGTTTAGGCTCTTCTCGATTGCTGTGTTGCACATAAGGACTGAATCGCCATGCTGGAAGTCAAAATTGTGGATGGTTTTTGAGTGTGCCCTCTTAAAACGGAGTGCCGCTTTGCACCTTTCTGTGTAGACATGGGAATGAATGCATGCTAAGTCTTCTAAACACTTTTGTAATGTGCATGCATGCTGCGCTAATGATACTCAACCTGGAAACCCAAACAAAACTTACTAATGGCTTCGGATGGTATAACACAGGCCAGAGGAAGGGTGCGAGGTGGTACTAAATATCACTGCTGAGACCAAAACGTAATGTTTAGTAATGCGAAATGGTAAGGGCTGTGGATAAAAGTCTGTATAGGCATACAAAGTTGTTCGAAAGAGTTCGAAAGTAGTTCGAAGGCGTGCGAAGCAGTTCAAATAAGTTTGAAGATGCGCGTAATAGTTCGAATAAGTTCGAAGAGGTTCGAAGTATATCAAACAGCGGGTTTAACGAATGTGAGGTGTTTGTCAAATGGAGACAGGCGATGGGCAATAAAACGGAGAGCGAATCCAATAGTTTTGAGGAAGTTCGCGATATTTCGCAGAACTTTTAGAGATACCACGCGAGCTAAGACTCAAGAGAATGACTCTTAAGTCTGACGATAACTGTGAGGGTCACTTGTGCTGTTCCCCATTGTTCTATATTATTTGTTCTAAGTATCTAACACAAGTCTATATACAAAATGAAGAGATAGTACTAAAAAGGAAATAAGAACAATTGTAAAACATGAGGGAATGTACACAGCAATAAAGGTATTGTAAAACACAAAACAAATGAAAAATGATAATAAGTAAAATGTACATTGTCCCAGTATGGTAATAGATCTTGTTCTATTGCTTTTAATATATCAATGAAACACAAAAATGCACTTATCACATCCTAAGTCTCTTGTAATCCCTCCTTTTGTCCGGTAGTACTCGATATGCGGTGAGTTGGGTTGTTCCGAATGTGCAACGTGTATCGAAATTGTTTGAGGACAACTATACAGCAGCCGAAGTCATTCAAAGTGTCGCAAAATGGTTCGAAAGCATTCAAAAAGGTTCGAAGTAGTGCAAAGTTGTTTGAAATAGTGCGAAATTGTGTGAAAATGGTTCGAAGTCGATTTAGTGGCATTCGTAGTGGTTCAGAGTGTGTGTCGTAATGTGTTGATATGAGTGGGAGTCTTCTCCAGACCTTAAAGCGCATAGTGGACCTATCAGCACGATCAAGTCTGTAGTGGAGAGTATAGAATCTGGGGGTGGGTTAAGGTATGTCGCTTCAATGATATCGAGAGGGATTAGAGGCTGCGTGCCTGTAACAATGAAGTATGGTGAAACACCAAGGCACTTCCGCACTGTGATGTGCTCCGCCCAAAAGACTGAGTACAGTGCACTGAACCATTTTGACTCTACCCCATCTGTGGCTTTGATCAGTGCTTGACGCATGTCGAAATGTGCGCGCTCAACAATTCCATTAGCATGCGAGTTATAGCCAGATATGTGGATGTGATTGATATGGTAGCGCTTACTGAGATAGGCTAGCGCTTTTATGAATGGCTTGCCATTATCAGTAACTATCTCGTACAACGTGCCCCATCTGCAGATGAGGTCTTGGAAGATCCAATCACCAAGTGTGCTCGCGTTTTCTTTAGGAAGCCCACAAAATTCTGGCCAAGTTGCAAGCAAGCAACACCCTTGGACGATATAGCACCACCCTGCTGATACTGGTAAGTGCATCGTATTAATATAAACTTTACTGAAGAGAGGTGCAGGCGTTGCAACGACTGGCGGTATTAGAACCTTCTGCGTTTGCTGGATCTGGCAAATATGACAAGTGCGCACAAACCAAACGATGTCGTCCATAATGTGTGGCCACCAAAAGCACTTGAGCAATGTGGAGCACATCGCGTAAAAGCGCTTGTGTCCAATGTTGTCGTGGATGGCGTGCAATATCAGTAAGCATCTAGACTGCCAAATAACAAGTTGGTGAGCACCATGCGCATTGCGCTTCCATAAGCGCATCTTGTCTTTGAAAAAGGCGCTCGCATAGCGCATGAGCGCGCCGTACTCGGAATCTGTGAAGTCGCTAGGGCACATTAAGGTATCCATCCAAATCCACACCAAATCTAGCTTCTCATCCTCTGCATCTGCGGTTGCACTCCTCGGGACTTGGCTATAGTCATCGTTGTAAATAAGCACACTATTGTGCACATTTTGTGCATTTTGTGCATTTGTGCTTGGCTCTGGCTGTGTTAGCGTGAGTGCTTGCACATCAAAGGACTGGGAAATGGGACATATCGCATGCATAAAGCCATGTAGCACATCAATCCAATCTTCAAACCCTTCATCTTCTTCTCCTTCTAAGTCCTCTGGCTGCTTCGGCCGATGCGAAAGCCCATCTGGACCATGCACCACTCCCCTAACATGCATGAGCGTAAAGTGGAATGTAAGGATTGAGACGATCCACCGGTTAATGCTAGTGGATGGTTGGATATCGGGGTTTTGTAGCATGCCCTTGATATAGCATGTGTCAGTCTCGACAATTAAGTTGCACACACCTATAATATAAAGGTGCAAGTTGCGCAGCGCACAGTAAAGTCCATAGATCTCTAGCTTCAGTTGCAAAAAGCACGCTTTTCTGTTGTTGAGCGTAATTGAGCTGAACTGGTTGTAAATGTGCGTTTTTGCATTTGCGCTCTTTTGCTGGCAAAGATAAAAGCCGACTGCTATCTGGGAAGTGTCGACCGCGAGGATAACTGGGAGTTCTGAGGAATAATCAATCAGTTGTAGTGCAGGACACTCTAGTACTGCTTGCTTGATGTTGTTTTGCACCGCTATCTGCTCTGGGCCCCATGCAAAGGGAGCGTCCTTGCATGTAAGCTTTGTGAGCATGTTAACATGGTGCGCGTAATTGCGGATATAAATGCGCATTAAACTGACTGTTCCCAAGAATGCATGCACTTCTGACAGTGTGTGGCATGCGCCCCAATTGCGGATAATGTCTACTTTGTTGCGTTCGGGTTTTCTACCTTCTGGGGTGCAATAATGGCCAAGAATGACGAATTTCTCAGTGCACAATGTGGATTTCATCCCAGAGAAAGTGCTGCCGCTATATTTTATGTGCTGCACAATGCGGTTCATGTTCTGAAAGTGCTCCCACACAAAGTGCCTTATGCCAGGGTTCGCAGTGAATGCTTCACATGAGCCGTCCGGTAAAATGTAGCGCTCCGAAGGCCCCTTGACTGGAACGTCATCAATATAGGGAACAGTGTAATCTGGTATCTCTGGCTGTAGAATATAGCACACATCATCGTGGAAGATTGGTACTGAGTTTGTCCAACCCATTGGCAATGTAACAAGGCGCATTGCGCCATAAGGTGTCTGGAATGTCATAAGGTCACGCGACGATTCTTTGATTAAGCGCTCGTTGTATCCCACATATAGATCAAGGATGGCGCCGCATGTACGCCCCGCAAATTGCTCTGCAAGGTGCTCAGGTGTAGGGGTGACGCTGGAGTGTTTAATGGTAATGCGATTAAGCGGCTCGAGGCTATGTACGATGCACAGCGCTTTTCCATCTTTCTTGAGCATGCAGAACCAGCGCAATTTATATGCCGAATTTGAGCGCTCATAAATGCCTGACTCTATCTTCTTCCGGATAATAGCACAAACTTCTTCGTATATGCCTGGTGGAATGGGGATGTTGCGCTCTATCCAAGGGGTGTGCGGAATAACCAGAATTTCTACTGGGGGAAAGAATGCAGTCTTGAAGCTGCCGCACTCCTCATCGCTCCATGTAAAGGTTTCATTCTGCAAAGACATCAAGTGGTGTAAAACCTTCATCTCCTCTGGTAGTAAGAAATTGGTGTGGTGCTTTTGGAGCGCTTGCATGCGCTCTTCAGTGTAGCGCCCGGTTGGGGCAAAGGGTGGCAGATTTGGTAAAAGCGCAGGAAGCGCCGCTAGCGGATCACCTATAATGTTGCGCTCGATGCGGAATTCATTTGGGATGGGTGCAATAACTGGTTTGACTTTTCTAGCAACCGGTTTATACTTGTTCTTGGTTACTACGCCCTTTTGTGGTGTGTGCACAGCTAAATCAATAAAAGTTGCATGCACATGTGCGCTTTTCGGAAATGCGGCTGGAATAAGCACCACAGGGTCAATTGAATTTAAGAGTGCTTGCGCATAACTGTTGGTATACTGGGATAGGTAGAGTTGAGAGATAATAGAGGTCGAAGGAACAGAAGCAGAAAATGGAATAAGTGCAAATGCGGAAACGTCACAAGATTGGGTATTAGAGTCGAATGTTATGATAGTGGCGGCCTCTCCTTGGTCTGCGATCAATTCCTTGAAGCCTGGCGAAAACTTCTTTGTAAGTTATGCTGAATAGCAAAGTGTGGTGTTGCTGGAGCTGGTAAGAAGTGGTGCGGCTTCCCCCTAGGCTTTGTTGGAATGGTGCAGATGGTGCCTGTGTTCGGATCGCAGATAGTAATCATTTGCGCTTCGTCTGCAAAGTTGCGCACAACAGAGCACGTTAATATGTCAAAGGGGCACCCTAACAGAATATCGTAAGCAGGTGAATGGATAATGTGAACTTGCACATAGACAATGATGTCTCCAATGCGCGCGGAAACATTGCACGCAAGCCCAAGCGACTCGTCTACCTCTCCATTGGCCGATTGCATGTATAAACGAATGTGTGGGTCGTACTGAAGCCCAAGACATGATATGCAATGGGAGCGCAAAAGTGCACAACGACGAGGATGATGAAGGCAGGAGGTGTAATGTGCTGAAGACAGCACTGGGATGTGCTGGAAGGGAGGCGCACAGGTTAGGGGCGCAAACGGAGTGAAAGCGCAAAGGGCAGAAAAAGGCGCAACAGTGCGCAAAATGTGGCTATGCAGAAAAAGGCGCAAATGGTGTGCAAATGTGGCTATATGAAGGGCGCACCGCAAGAGTGCACGAACGAAGATGAAGGACACAATGCAGGGATGAAATGCAACAATATGACGAGGGGATGCAAACACAGCTATATGAGGGGTGCACTACAAAGGTGCACTGACTGGATGCTGGTGCACAGACTATGTGCGACGCTGACTGAGCTATGAACTATGAGGGGGGGAAAGATCCTTGTGGATTCTCTATCTGTCCACTACTATGTACAAATGGCTTATGTGATAAAATGGTGAAATAAAGTATAAAAATAGAAAGCGCCATGTGCTACCCACAAGCGCATCCATTCGCCCATCTAAACCTGACTGCACTATGCCGCTGCCTCAACCAATAAGATTTGCGCATGCTATAACCCAATACCCAACTGTTCCAGTGCAATGCACTATTTTTGGTGCACTCTATGTCTTGTGCGCTCTTCCCAATTAATCCGCTTCAGTGTTATGTGTCGCATGCTGCACCTTAGTAATAATGGCATGATCGACCTGTGCCGGTTACCAGATAAGGCGATGCCAATTGGAAATGTGGAAGAACTATAAGGAGATGCTGTGTGAGGCCAAATACTGCCAAAGCACCAGGATTATGTGAAAGCGCCCAAGTGCGCACAGTCCAATGCCAAAATAGGTGCAAAGTGGCCCAGTTATGTAAGAATGCGCAGTTCGCTTGTGCTGGAATCGTGGTGCGCCTCAAGTAAATGCACCAGTAAGATGGAAGCCACGATGCGCAGTGCATTTGAAGTGGTGAATTGTTGTGTGATGGTAGGAATAGTGCAGTGAGTGTGCAGCAAAGAACGTGAGTTGCGAATAAAGCATAAAAAGAGCGCATAAAGGCACATCAAGCATGCAATAACGGAAAATGGCAGATAAGGAGTGTGGGGGGGCGCATGGAGGTGGTTTGAAGCGCAACAGGGCGCATTTAGGGCGCACGACAGCAGGCAGCTATGGGGGAACCAAAAGCGCAGTAGAAATGTAAAAGGCACACAAAAGCACACCTAAGTGGTCAAAGGCACGCGAAAGCACATGGAAGCACGCAAAGGTGCACGAAAGCACACGAAGGCATGCAAAAGTGTGCTGCACAAAGTATGCGGAAGCCATCTAGGAGGTGCACACAATCGCAAAAAAATGCCGTAGTATGTGCACAGGGCGATAGGGAGCCATATCAATGGAAGTGCACACAGAAGCACACAGAGGCACACTGGAGTGCATAGGAGTGCATAGGAGCACACTGGAGCGCATTGGAGTGCATGGGAGCACATAGCAGCACAATGGAGTGCACTGGAGTGCATAGGAGCACAATGGAGTGCACTGGAGTGCATGGAAGCGCATGAAGGCACACAAAAGCATGCTGTGGAAAGTGAGTAGAAAATGTCCAAGCAGAGTGCACAATCATGAAAAATGGTGTAGTACAAGCGCAGGATGATAGGGAGCTGTATCAGCAGCTACTCAATGGACTCCAAGAACTCCAAGCGCTCTGTGGCCACATCCAGTTTCACCTTTGCATCTGCCTCCACTTGCTCTGTGCTGTGCAACCGGCTCTTAGCGACTTCTAACTCGATGAGCAACCTTTGGATGTCTTCTTTAAGGTGATCATGCATGGCCCCCAGGACTGTGACCACCGAGCAGCATTGTGCTAAGTCAAGCACCTCAACATCCTGGCCTTGGTAGACCACATCCCCCGAGGTGTTTCCCAATCTGGTTTGGTGCGAGGATTGCATGTGCACACTTGCCTGGCGAATGGTAAGGCGGTGTGGCCTTGGGTGCACTTGTGATGGGAAAGGGGGCACATTTTCGACTTTGCAGCACTTCGATGTGTGCTCTTTCGAGGGGCTGACGAGCCCCGCATCGCTCTCATTGCCCTTGTTGATTTGCAATGCACCTTTGGAATAGTTAGCGCAATGTGGAAGGAGGATGAGAAAAAGACACACCAGGGCACCCAGTAGCTGCTTTCCTGCCTCTAGAAGTTGCACACAGCTATGGGAGGGTGCGCTTCATCCATTCGCACTTTCTCTTACCCTTTGTGCATGGAGTGCACTGCTTTCCATTGACAGGGATGCACCTAGCCGGTTGGCCCATGCAGCGGCAGTTATCACACTAGAGTAGAAAGAAAAACTGTTTAGTGAGTTTGAAGCATATCCAAAGAGACTTACTGGTCCACTATTAGTGTCAGAGGTGGCGCCAATGCCACTCAATGGTAGTACTTCGACATATGCATGTTGCTGCATTGCGTGCACTGGGCGTGCACTTGCGCCTTCATCTGCACTAGCGCTCTCATTGCTCTGCTCACTCTCCCCTTCACTCGTCACCCCACTCTCTCAAGATTCCCCAGTTCCTTCACCTATGACCTCAGCATCAGTCACTCCAGAAAGTGCATGCAGAGAGCACACCAGTGCGATGCGCACCTTTTTGTCCACCTGTGCTTTGGCAGTATCTATATCGCTGGCCTTGTCAATTGCCCTAAACTCACCTTCCAGATGCTCCAAATTAACCTCAGGTGCCTGCAATTCAGCAGTCAAGAGCGTGCGCTTCCAGCTGCCCCACCAGCTCGTGCACCCTATGCTCAAATTCCTCAGACTGCTCCTTCTCCTCAATCATCTTATGCATATCAGGCATCAGCTCCTCACCCCAAGTAAGCCATTTCTCTACCATGATCCCACTGAATGCGCTGCACACCTTCACGAGGAGCACATCGAGTTCTGTGTCATCTTTAACAGTGTCTGTGTGGCTTTTATACATGTTCTACATGCCCTGACCCTTAGCAACCTGCACCGGTTATAGAAACACAAAAAGTGCACCAGTTTACTACAAAACCCTTCACCCCAAGCTTGTATCATTGTCTGCTTGCTCCCAGCAGCAGGGAGGGTCTCATTGAGGGCCAGGATCATTTGTCTGAGGGCTAAGGTAAATGCTGAGGCCATCGGATTGGGTAGAGATGGGTTGTGGAAAGAGTTATAGGGGATAGATGGTGGTCAGAGATATATAAGGAGAGGATGGCTGCTTATGTGAGTGAAGAAAATTTTGTGCTGACCAATCGCATGCTGCCTGAGGACAGTCAGTACTTCAGTTGGGAGGAGATGATACGATGATACAGCTCCCTATCACCCTGCGCTCGTACTACACCATTTTTCATGATTGTGCACACTGCTTGGACATCTTCTACTCACTTTTCACAGTGCACTTTTGTGCACCTTCATGCACTCCCGTGTGCTCCAGTGCACTCCCATGCGCTCCATTGCGCTCCATTGTGCTCCATTGCACCTTCATGTGCTCCAGTGCGCTCCATTGCGCTCCTATGCACTCCAGTGCACCTTCATGCACTCCAGTGTGCTCCATTGCACTCCCATGCACTCCAGTGCACCTATGTGTGCTTCTGTGTGCACTTGTGTGCATTTGTGCACTTCTGTGTGCTTTTGCACACCTTTGACCATTTAGGTGCGCCTTTGTGCACCTTTTGCATTTCTACTGTGCTTTTGGTTCCCCCATAGCTGCCTGCTGTTGTGTGCCCTAAAGGTGCCCTGTTATGCTTCAAACCGCCTCTGCATGCCCCCCCCACACTCCTTATCTGCCTTCAACATTTATTGCACACTCCTTTTATGCTTTACCTGCAACTCACATTCCCTGCTGCTCACTCATTGCACAATCCCTATCACACACACAACAATCCACTGCACTGGTGCGCAGCGCATTGCAGCTCCCATCTTACTGGTGCATTTATTTGAAGCGCACTGCGATTCTGACATGAGCAAACTGCACATTCTCACATAATCAGGGTGCTTTGCACCTATTTGGCAATGGACTGTGCACACTTGGGCGCCTTCACATAATCCTGGTGCTTTGGCAGTATTTGGCCTTTCACAGCATCTTCTTATAGTTCTTCCACATTTCCACTCAGCATTGCCTTATCTGGTAACCAGCACAGGTCGATCATGCCATTATTACTAAGGTGCAGCATGCGACACATAACACTGAAGTGGATTAATTGGGAAGAGCGCACGAGACCTAGAGCGCACCAAAAATAGTGCATCACACTGGAACAGTTGGGTAGTGGGCTATAGGTGCGCAAATCTTATTGGCTGAGGCAGCGGCATAATGCAGTCAGGTTTAGATGGTCAAATGGATGTGCTTGTGGGTAGCACATGGCACTTTCTATTTTTACACTTTATTTTACCATTTTTATCACATAAGCCATTTGTACATAATAGGCAGACAGATAGAGAATCCAGAGGATCTTTCCCCCTCCTCATAGTTCATAGCTCAGTCAGCATCGCACATAGTCTGTGCACCAGCGTCCAGTCCATGTGCCTTTGTAGTGCACCCTTCATATAGCTGTGTTTGTATATCATTTGCATCCCCTCATCGTATTGTTGCATTTCATCCCTGCATTGCATCCTTTGTCCTTATTTGTGCACTCTTGCAGTGCACCCTTCATATAGCCGCATTTGCGCACCATTTGCACACTATTTGCATAGCTGCATTTTGCGCACTGTTTGTACCTTTTCTGCCCCTTGCACTTTCATCCCATTTGCATCCCCAACCTGCGCACTACCTTCACAGCACATCCCTGTGTTGCCTTCATCCCACTACACCTCCCGCTTTCATCTTCCCCATCATTGTGCACTTTTGTGCTCCCATTGCATGTTTTTCTGCACTGCGCATTTTTGCCTCTTTGCATTGCACACTTTGCTGCTATTGTGCATATCTTCCCTTGAGCGTACACAAGTAGTGCACACATTAAAAACTGCCATTACAGCCTCCTCATAGTCTCCACGCCCAGAAGGATGATCTGAGGCCCTCTAAGCAAACTCCCCCTTCACCCCAAGCATGCCTGCAGTTGTAGGTTAAGTGTTCACCCTTTCTGTTGAGACTCTGCACTGAGTACCAACTGAACACATCAGCGCACGGGACCTAGAGCACACCAAAAATAGTGCATCACACTGGAACAGTTGGGTATTGGGCTATAGCATGTGCAAATCTTGTTGGCTAAGGTAGTGGCATAGTGTGGTCAGGTTTAGATGGGTGAATGGATGCGCTTGTGGGTAGTGCATGGTGCTTTCTATTTTTACACTTTATTTTACTGTTTTTATCACATAAGCCATTTGTACATAGTAGGCAGACAGATAGAGAATCCAGAGAATCTTCCCCCCCCCTCATAGTTCATAGCTCAGTCAGTGTCACAACATGCACCTTTGTAGTGCACCCTTCATGTAACCATGTTTGCATATCATTTGCATCCCCTTGTCATATTGCTGTGTCTCATCTCTGTGTTGCATCCTTCATCTTCATTTGTGCACTCTTGTAGTGTGCCCTTCATATAGCCGCATTTGTGCACCATTTGCACATTTTATTGCATAGCCACATTTTGTGCACTGTTTGTGCATTTTTCCACCTGTTGTGCTGATGTGTTCAGTTGGTACTTGGTGCAGAGTCTCAACAGAAGGGGTGAACACTTAACCTACAACTGCAGGCATGCTCAGGGTGAGGGGGGGGGTTCGCTTAGAGGGCCACGGATCGTCCTTTGGGTCATGGAGACTATGAAGAAGCTGTAATGGCAGTTTTAAATGTGTGCACTAGTCACATACACTCAAAGGAAGATATGCACAATAGCAGGAAAGTGCACAATGCAAAGGGGCAAAAACGCGCAATGGGAGTGCAAAAGTGCACAATGACAAGGAAGATGGAAGTGGGAGGTGCAGTGGGACAAATATGGCACTGGGATGTGCTGTGAGGGAGGTGCACAGGTTAAAGGCACAAATGGGACAAGGGCACAATGAGCGGAAAAAGGTGCAAATGGTGCGCAAAACATGGCTATACAAAAAAAGGTGCAAACAGTGTGCAAATGCAGCTATATGAGGGGTGCGCTGCAAGAGTGCACAAACAAGGATGAAGAATGCAATGCAGGGATGAAATGCAGCAATATGATGAGGGAATGCAAACAATATGCAAATGTGGCTATATGAGGGGTGCACTACAAAGGCACACAGACTGGACACTGGTGCACAGACTATGTGCGATGCTGACTGAGCTATGAACTTCAGGGGGGGAAAAATCCTCTGGATTCTCTATCTGTCTGCCTACTATGTACAAATGGTTTATGTGATAAAAACAGTAAAATAAAGTGTAAAAATAGAAAGCACCATGCACTACCCACAAGTGCATCCATTCACCCATCTAAACCCAACCACACTATGCTGCTACCTTAGCCAATAAGATTTGCACACGCTATAGCCCAATACCCAACTGTTCCATTGTGATGCACTATTTTTGGTGCACTCTAGGTCCCGTGTGCTCTTCCCAATTAATTTGCTTTGGTGTTATGTGTTGTGTGCTGTGCCTTAGTAATAATGATGTGATTGACCTGTGTTTGATAAGGTGATGCCGATTGGAAATGTGGAAGAACTATAAGGAGATGCTGTGAAAGGCTAAATACCACCAAAGCACCAGGATTATGTGAAAGCGCCCAAGTGTTTCACCTGAATCATCCCTACCTACCCTAACTCCATCTACATCACTGCATTTTTTTCCACCTTTGAATTTCGCTGTGCTTTTACCAGATCTTAACTCTACACATCTTATTTCATCTACCATGGTTACCATGCACAAGCCATCTGCATCTAACCAAAATGCACTGTGCTTCGACCCCGCAAAACTGCGCAAACTCCAGAAGTACTTCGAGAAGCTTGTGCAACTTCTCCATGATTGTAACATCACTGATGAGACCAATAAGAAATTCCACACTGTGCACTATTTGGACAGCAATACTGCAGACACTTGGAAATTGCTACCAGAGTATAGTGCAATGCATAACTATGGCATGTTCAAAGATGCTGTTCTAAAGCATTATCCTGGTTCCAGGGATGGCAGTAGATGGAGTATTAGTAATCTAGACAATAGACAAGCTCACTGGTGAAACCACACACATTGGCCTTGTAACTGCAGAAGAAATTGCATGCTATTATCATGCATTTTTCAACATCAGCGAATACTTAGTTGCACAAGGCATATTGGAGCACTACAACCAAAGCCACATGCTCATTAGGGTGTTTTGACCAGACCAACTTGAGCACATTTTGAGCCACCTTGTGATTGTGGTACCGAATCAGCCTGCAAATGTGCCATACTCATTAGATATAATACGTGATGTGATCAACTTTATCTTCAAAGGCCCAGCATGCTATTTCCAGCCATTGACTGGGCTTACAGCACAAAACCCCGATATGTATGTGCCCTACTCAGCATCCAGCATACCCATTTCCCAGCCACAACCTAGCACACCCATGGTCAAAGCAGAAGACATCTCAGTCCTATTCAAGCACATGACACAGACGATAGTTACCACGTTGAGTGCAGTGTGCAGAGATGGCAGAAATAGCATGCCCCATTCAAACAATGACACTTGCAATGGTTGCAGTCACAGGGCATTATATCCCTGAGTGCACCTCGATTGAGTGCCTTATTAGAGAAGGAAAGTGTAGGCAAAATGCAGAAGGGCACATCGTACTCCCAGGTGGCACATTTATGCCATGTTCTATTCCAGGCAACTTCTTAGGTGAGTGCATCGAGGAATGGCATAAGCACAACCCAGGGCAGATTGCCACTGGTCAACTTTCATTAAATACCAATTTGCAGCTCATCTACAATATAGCACCTCATCCAGCTCCAGCAGCATCTTTGCAGTTGATGTACATTGCTGCCTCAACTCCTATGGCAGAGTATATGCAAAGTGGACCAAATGTGCAACTAATCAAAGAAGAGTGCATCGATGCGCTAGAGATAGAGTTGATGGCACTCTGAAAGAGGCAAGTCTTTGATGGTGTTAAAATTCTGTGGCATGCACCATGCAATACATCAAATCAAGAGAGCGCACCTTCTACAACTACAGATGTTGCACCCGCCAACAGTATGGAGTCACCAGCTTTGCAATCTGCCATGAGTGCAACTGTAGTGCCCGATGAGATGCCCATACATCCCTATTCCAACATTCCTGAAGTGCACTTTGTCCCTGCAGGGGCAGATAAACCAGATGCTCAAGTTAACACTTCCAAAGGCAAAGAGCCATCATATCGCACTGTCGTTTCTATCCAGAATCTGCAGATTGTCAATGAAGTATATGCACATGCCATGAAGGCACCCTCTGTTACAGTTTCACATGAAGAGCTGCTTTCACTTTTGCCCGATCTCAGGCAGTACCATAGAGAACACATTGCAGCTACTGGCACAGAAGTGGTATCTTGTGAGTGTTATGCCATTTGCGCATTGTGAAGCGTGTGCACCTTTTGCAAAAAATAAAGCACTTAATGTGACACCTCCAGTTAGCATGGCAATTGCAGTGCCTCTTCCTATCATTTTACAGGATCCATTTGATCAGTACCTCACCCATCTTCAGCCAGGTGAAATTGAGAATCCCAATGTTTTGAAGGTTGCAAAAGAGTCGCATGCACTCCACTCCATTGATTTGTTGATCAACAACCAAAAATACTTTGAAGCTATCTTAAATCCAGGATCACAAATTATCACAATGTCAGAAGTGTTCTGCCATCATCTTGGACTTCAGTATGACCTGTGCATTCATTTATACATGCAATCAGCCAATAGAGAGGTCGATGAATCACTTGGGCTTGCGTGCAATGTTTCCACATGCATTGGAGATATCATTGTTTATGTGCAAGTGCATGTTATCTGTTCGCCCACTTATGATATTCTGTTAGGGTGCCCTTTCGATGTGTTAACGTGCTCCATCATGCACAATTTTGTGGATGAAGCGCAAACAATTACCATTTGCAATCCAAACACAGGCGCCATCTCCACCATTCCAACAAAGCCTAGGGGAAAGCCGCACCACTTCTTACCAGCTGCAGCAACACTGCACTTTACTATTCAGAATAACCCACAAAGAAATTTTTGCCAGGCTTTGAGGAAGTGATCGCAGACCAAGGAGAAGCTACTACTATTATAACATTCAACTCTGATACCCAATCTTGTGATTTTTCTGCATTTGCACTTATTCCATTTTCTGCTTCCATTCCATCGACCTCTATTATCTCTCAACTCTACCTATCCCAGTGTACCAATAGTTATGCACAGGCACTCTTAAATTCAATTGACTCTGTGGTGCTTATCCCAGCCACATTTCCAAAAAGTGCACATGCGCATGCAACTTTTATCGATTTAGCGGTGTGTGCACCGCAAAAGGGTGTAGTAACCAAGAAGAAGTATAAACCGGTTGCTAGAAAGGTCAAACCAGTTATTGCACCCATCCCAAATGAATTCCACATTAAGCGCAACATTATAGGCAATCTGCTAGCAGTGTTTCCTGCAGTTTTAGCAAATCTGCCACCATTTACCCCGATCGGGCACTATACTGAAGAGCGCATGCAAGCGCTCCAAAAGTGCCACACCAATTTCTTACTACCAGAAGAGATGAAGATTTTACACCACTTGGTGTCTTTGCAGAATGAAGCCTTTGCATGGAATGATGAGGAGCATGGCAGTTTTAAGACTGCATTCTTTCCCCCAGTAGAAATCCTGGTTATTTTGCACACACCTTGGATAGAGTGCAACATCCCCATTCTGCCAGGCATATATGAAGAAGTTTGCACTATTATCTGGAAGAAGATAGACTCAGGCATTTACAAGCACTCAAATTCAGCATATAGATCACAGTGGTTCTGCATGCTCAAGAAAGATGGAAAAGTGCTGCACATTGTACATAGCCTTGAACCACTTAATCGCATTACCATTAAACACTCCAGCATCACTCCTACACCTGAGCACCTTGCAGAGCAGTTTGCAGGGCATGCATGCATCGCCATCCTTGATCTATATGTGGAATATGATGAGCGCTTAATCAAAGAATCATCACGCAACCTTACAACATTCCAGATGCCTTATGGCGCAATGCACCTCATTACATTGCCAATGGGTTGGACAAACTCAGTATCAATCTTCCATGACAATGTATGCTATATTCTGCAGCCAGAGATACCAGATTACACCATTCCCTATATTGACAATGTTCTAGTCAAGGGGCCTTTGAAGTGCTACATTTTACCAGATGGCTCATGCAAAGTGCTCACTGCAAACCCTGGTGTTAGATGCTTTGTGTGGGAGCACTTCCAGAACATGAACCGCATTGTGCAGCACATGAAATATAGTGGCAGCGCTTTCTCTGGGATGAAATCCACATTGTGCACTGAGAACTTTGTCATTCTCAGCCATTATTGCATGCCAGAAGATAGAAAACCCAAACGTGACAAGGTAGACATTATCCACAATTGGGGTGCATGCCACACACTGTCAGAAGGGCATGCATTCTTGGGGACAGTCAGTTTAATGCACATTTATATCCACAATTATGCGCACTGCATTAATGTGCTCACAAAGCTTATGCGCAAGGATGCTCCATTCAAATGGGGCCCAGAGCAGATAGCAGTACAAAATGACATCAAGCAAGCAGTACTAGATTGCCCTGCACTGAAACCATTCCTCAGAATTCCTTGTTATCCTTGTGGTCAACACTTCCCAGATAGTAGTCGGCTTCTATCTTTGTCAGCAAAAAAGTGCAAGTGCGAAAATGTGTATTTACAATCAGTTTAGCTTGATTATGCTCAATGACAGAGAAGTGCACTTTTCACAGCCAAAGCTAGAGATCTGTAGGCTTTATCATTGATACAGCTCCCTATCACCCTGCGCTTGTACTACACCATTTTCCATGATTGTGCACACTGCTTGGACATCTTCTACTCACTTTGCACAGTGCGCTTTTGTGCACCTTCATGCACTTTCGCATGCCCAAGTGTGCTCCTGTGCACTTCCATGCATTTTTGTCTGCTTTCTGCACTTCCAGTGCGCTCCTGTGCACTCCATTGCACTCCCATGCACTCTAGTGCGCCTCTGTGCACTTTTGTGCACTTTCATGTGCATTTGTGCACTTTCATGTGCATTTGTGCACTTCTGTGTGCTTTCGCATGCCTTTGACCATTTAGGTGCGCTTTTGTGCACCTTTTACATTTCTACTGCGCTTTTGGTTCCCCCATAGCTGCCTGCTGTCGTGCACCCTAAAGGCGCCCTGTTACACTTCAAACTGCCTCTGCGTGTCCCCCCCCCACACTCCTTATCTGCCTTCCACATTTATTGTATGCTCGATGCACCTTTGCATGCTCCTTTTATGCTTTACCTGCAACTCACATTCCCTGCTGCTCACTCATTGCACAATCCCTATCACACACACAACAATCCACTGCACTGGTGTGCTGCACATCACAGCTCCTATCTTACTGGTGCATTTATTCGAGGCGCACCACAATTCCAACATGAGCAAACTATGCATTCTCACATAATCAGGGTGCTTTGCACCTATTTGGCATTGGACCATGCACACTTGGCACTTTCACATAATCCTGGCGCTTTGGCAGTATTTGGCCTTTCACAGCATCTCCTTATAGTTCTTCTGCATTTCCAATCGGCATCGCCTTATCTGGTAACCAGCACAGGTCGATCATGCCATTATTACTAAGGTGCAGCATGCAACACATAACACCAAAGTGGATTAATTGGGAAAAGTGCATGAGACTTAGAGCGCACCAAAAATAGTGCATCATACTGGCACAGTTGGATATTGGGCTATAGGTATGCAAATCTTATTAGCTGAGGCAGCAGCATAGTGCGGTCAGGTTTAGATGGGCAAATGGATGCGCTTGTGGGTAGCGCATAACACTTTCTATTTTTACACTTTATTTTACTGTTTTTATCACATAAGCCATTTGTACATAGTAGGTGGACAGATAGAGAATCCAGAGGATCTTTCCCCCCCTCATAGTTCATAGCTCAGTCAGCATTGCACATAGTCTGTGCACCAGCATCCAGTCTGTGTGCCTTTGTAGTGCGCCCTTTGTATAGCCATGTTTGCATATCATTTGCATCCCCTCATCGTATTGTTGCATTTTGTCCCTGCATTGCATCCTTTGTCCTCGTTCGTGCACTCATACAGTGCCTCTTCATATAGCCACATTTGCACACCATTTGTGCACTTATTTGCATAGCCATGTTTTGTGCACCATTTGCGCCTTTTTCCACCCCTTGCACTTTCATCCCGTTTGTGTCCCCAACCTACGCACCACCTTTACAGCACATTCCAGTGTTGTCTTCATCTCACTACACCTCCCACCTTCATCACCCTCGTCATTGCGCACTTTTGCGCTCCCGTTGCACATTTTTCTGCACTGTGCATTTTTGCCCCTTTGCATTGCGCACTTTCCTGCCACTGCATATCTTCCCTTTAGTGTACACAACTAGTGCGCACATTGAAAACCACCATACCAGCCTCTCCATAGTCTCTGCACTCTGAAGGACGATCCGAGGCCCTCTAAGCGAACTCCCTCCTCACCCTGAGCACACCTGCAGTAGTAGGTTAAGTGTTCACCTCTTCTGTTGAGACTCTGCACTAAGTACCCACTGAACACATCATTGTGCACTGCACAATTTGTACCTTTATATTATAGGTGTGCGCAATTTAATTGTTGAGACTGACACATGCTATATTAAGGGCATGCTACAAAACCCCAATATCCAACCATCTGCCAGCATTAACCGGTGGATCGTTTCAATCCTTACATTCCACTTTACACTCGTACATGTTAGGGGAGCAGTGCATGGTCCAGATGGGCTCTTTCATCGACCGAGGCAGCCAGAAGACTTAGAGGGAGAAGAAGATGAAGGGTTTGAGGATTGGATTGATATGCTACATGGCTTTATGCATGCAATACATCCTGTTTCACAGTTCTTTGATGCACAAGCACTCGCACTGATGTGTCTTCCTAGGCTGTGGCCATGCCAGGTTCAACCCAAGGAGAAGTGGTGGTGGATCTGAACTATGGATGTTACTTGTCACATATGACTACTGTCACTACTATCTACCTAATTACACTGCTAGAGTATGTATGAGTCATATCATTTTCCTCCCAACTTTAAAATATAACTGCCCCCAGTTACTGACCAGTGAAAACAACACAAAATTGAAACTAATCATCAACCAACACAAGGATAAATGCAAAGAAGTAGAAAGTGGACCCCAGGGTGAATGGCTGATACAACGCAGTATCCCACATGACTGGCTAGCCCCAAAATGCAAGAAAAACTGAAAATAAATGCTAGAGATGGAATGAGGAAAGAGTCGCAACAATTGTGGATGAACCTACAGCTATAATATGACAAATAGGGGATTGAATAAAAGCTGGAAGGGAGTAGATTCAATGATACTGTGAGCATGAAGCGATTGGAGGAATGAGAAAGGAGTAGTAGGTTGATATATGAAAAAATCACATAAAGAGCGAAAATGTGAATAACTTGGCAAGTAATGGTTTGATTTTGATGATCCAGGGAGCGAAATGAATGTAATATGTGGCAGCAACAAGGAAACAAAGAAAGCGAAAGGCTGCCTGCCACTGATGTTGAAATATCTCTTCCACAACCTTCCATTAACTTCTGTGATAGCGACTGCGCATCATCTACTGGACCAAATCAAGCGATTTTAGGCATGATTGAAAGGCCTCAAAAATGCATTCCAATTGTGCATAATGCGACGAAAATCCGTTAAGAATTGAGTGAGATATGTGAAGATAAAAACTCGATTTGGGGAGATAATGGTGCAGATGGATTGGAACTGGATAGATTGTTGATGGAATGTGGGGAAGTGTGGAATAGGATAGAAGATGGATCATGAATGCATAGGGATAGAGATCTGCTTGCAGGATGATGCAGAACAGGAAGAAATTGCAAAAAGAGTTAGAAACATGATAAAATGATGGAAACAACTATGAGAACAGAGTTTCCAACCAATCCAAACATTCCCCTTGCAGTAAGCTCCAAATTATGTGTCTTCCTAGGCTGTGGCCATGCCAGGTTCAACCTGAGGAGAAGTGGTGGTGGATCTGAACTATGGATGTTACTTGTCACATATGACTACTGTCACTACTATCTACCTAATTACACTGCTAGAGTATGTATGAGTCATATCAGCACTAATGCAACCAGAGCCAGGTGCAAATGCACAAAATGTGCAAAATGCATACAATCCTGTGCTTATTTACAATGACAACTATAGGCAGGTTCTGAGAAGCACAGCAGCAGATGCAGAAGATGAGAAGTTAGATTTGGTGTGGATTTGGATGGATACCCTAACGTGCCCTAGCGACTTCATAGATTCCAAGTATGGCACACCTGTGTGCTATGCAAGCACCTTTTTTAGAGACAAGATGCACTTATTGAAGCGCAATGTGCATGGTGCTCACCAGCTTGTTATTTGGCAGTCTAGATGCCTACCAATGTTGCGCACCATCCATGACAACATTGGACACAAGCACTTTTACGTGATGTGCTCCACATTACTTGAGTGCTTTTGGTGGCTGCACTTTATGGATGGCATTATTTGGTTTATGCACACTTGTCATATTTGCCAGATCCAGCAAACGCAGAGGGTTCTAATACCGCCAGTTGTCACAACACCTGCGCCTCTCTTCAGTAAAGTTTATATTGATATGATGCACTTACCAGTATCAGCAGGGCAGCGCTATATTGTCCAAGGGTGTTGCTCACTTGCAACTTGGCCAGAATTCTGCAGACTTCCTAAAGAAAATGTGAGCGCACTCAGTGATTGGATGTTCCAAGACCTCATCTGCAGATGGGGCACATTGTACGAGATAGTCACCGATAATGGCAAGCCATTCATCAAGCACTAGCCTATCTCAGTAAGTGCTACCATATCAATCACATCTGCATATATGGCTATAATTTGCATGCTAATGGGATTGTTGAGCATGTACATTTCGATGTGCACCAAGCACTTATCAAAGCTGCAGATGGAGTAAAAACAAAGTGGTTCAGTGCACTGTACTCGGTCTTTTGGGTGGAGCACATCACAGTTCGGAAGCACCTTGGCATCTCGCCATACTTCATTGTGACAGGCACACAGCCTCTAATCCCTCTCGATATCATTAAAGTGACATACCTTAACCCACCCCCAGATTCTATACTCTCCACTACAGACTTGATTGCGCAGCGTGCGCGCACTTTGCAAAAGCATCCAGAAGACTTAGCATGCATCCATTCCCACATCTATGCAGAAAGGCACAAAGTGGCACTCTGTTTCAAGAAAGCGCACTCAAAAACCATCCGCAGTTTTGACTTCCAGCATGGTGATTTAGTCCTTATGTGCAACACAGCGATCGAGAAGAGCCTTAACTGCAAAATGTGCATGCATTATCTTGGTCCTCTAGTTATAGTGTCATGCAATCGAGGCAGCGCATATATCGTTTGCGAGCTCAATGGGATGGTATTCGACAGGCCAGTAGCCATGTTCCACCTACTGCTGTACCATGCATGCAAGTCCATTGCACTTTCTGACATAGCGCTCAATATCACTACAATGCAGTTGAGGGAGATGGAAGAGTCCATAGTAGTGGACACAGAAGATGAAGAAGCAGTGATGAAGAAGAAGCGCAAGGAGATAGCACTGAGGATGAAGAAAGTGCCAATGAGGCATGCAACTAGTGCTCCGCGTGCACCGTTATGGATACTTCACCTTTTTATACGTACACTTTGCTTTCTTTCATTTTTTTTATGTTACCTTTTTCCTATTCGCAAAGTCGCATCTGGACACATTCCATGATTGTGCAACCCATGGGTTTTACTGGCCATGATGATCTACTGAGCCTTTCCCATTTTTTAGACTTTGTTATATGGTGTGTGCTTCAGTTTATCTCTTACTCTTTTATCATTGGACATGGTCAATATCTCGGTTGGGAGGAGGAAAGTGATGGTTAGATGATTTTTCCGCACCCCTTTGCATTTGCGCATTTTTGTGCGCTTGACATTTCTTGCTCGAACATTGCTTATCTTATCTCTTTTCCCTCACATATATTATTTGGATGTACAAATTTTGTTTTATGGCACCATGGAAGTGCACACGCGCATGCATTGCACCACTTTGCAATGCATCACGTGTATCACAGGCGCAACAGAGTGATTGATTGACACACTATCTAAAACTTATACAGGTGAGTGGCTATTCAATGGACTCCAGGAACTCCAAGCGCTCTGAGGCCACATCCAGTTTTGCCTTTGCATCTGCCTCCGCTTGCTCCATGCTGCACAACCGGCTCTTAGCGACCTCTAACTCAATGAGTGACCTTTGGATGTCTTCTTTAAGGCGATCGTGCATGGTGCCCAAGACTGCGACCACCGAGCGGCATTGCACTAAATGGAGCACCTCGACATCCTGGCCTTGGTAGACTGCATCCCCCGAGGTGTTTCCTGATCTTGTTTGGCATGAGGATTGCATGTGTGCACTTGCCTGGCGAACAGTAAGGCAGCACGGCCTTGGGTGCACTTGCGATGGGGGAGGGGGCGCGTTTTCGACTTTGCAGTGCTTCGATGTGCACTCTTTTGAGGGGCTGATGAGCCCCACATCGCTCTGTGCACATACTTCCACATTTATTGCACACTCGATGCGCTTTTGCGCACTCCTTTTATGCTTTACCTGCACTCACATTCCCTGCTGCACACTCATTGCACAATCCCTATCACATACACAACAATCCACTGCACTGGTGCACTGTGCATCATGGCTTCCATCTTACTGGCACATTTATTCAAGGTGCACCGCAATTCTGACACGAGTGGACTGCGCATTCTCACATAATCGGGGCGCTTTGCACCTATTTGGCATTGGACTGTGTGCCTTGGGTGCCTTCATGTAATCCTGGCGCTTTGGCAGTATTTGGCCTTTCACAGCATCTCCTTATAGTTCTTCCACATTTCCAATCAGCATTACCTTATCTGGTAACCGGCACAGGTCAATCACACCATTATTACTAAGGCACAGCACACGACACATAACACTGAAGCAGATTAATTGGGAAGAGCGCACGAGACCTAGAGTGCATCAAAAATAGCATATTGCACCAGAACAGTTGGGTAGTGGGCTATAGGTGCACAAATCTTATTGGCTGAGGCAGCGGCATAGCGCAGTCGGGTTTAGATGGGCGGATGGATGCGCTTGTGGGTAGCACATGGCGCTGATATGGCTCCCTATCACCCTGCACGCATACTACGGCATTTTTTGCGATTGTGTGCACCTTCTAGATGGCTTCCGCACACTTTGCATGCCTTCATGCGCTTTTGTGCGCCTTTGCACGCTTCCATGCACTTTTGTGTGCCTTTGACCATTTAGGTGCGCCTTTGTGTGCCTTTTGCATTTCTACTGCGCTTTTGGTTCCCCATAGCCGCCAATCATTGTGCGCCCTAAATGCGCCTCATTGTGCTTCAAGCCGCCTCCGTGTGCCCCCCCCCAACACTCCTTACCTGCCATTTTCCATTATTGCACGCTCGATGTGCCTTTATGCGCTCCTTTTATGCTTTACTCGCAACTCACGTTCCTTGCTGCACACTCACTGCACTATTCTTACCATCACACAACAATTCACCACTTCAAACGTGCTGCGCATCGTGGCTTCCATCTTACTGGCGCATTTACTTGAGGCGCACCGCAATTCCAACATGAGCGAACTGTGCATTCTTACATAACTGGGCTGCTTTGCGCCTATTTGGCATTGGACTGTGTGCACTTGGGCGCTTTCACGTAACCCTGGCACTTTGGCAGTATTTGGCCTCGCATAGCATCTCCTTATTGTTCTTCCGCATTTCCAATCGGCATCGCCTTGTCTGGTAACCGGCACAGGTCGATCACATCATTATTACTAAGGCACAGCATGCGACACATAACACCAAAGCGGATTAATTGGGAAGGCTGCACAAGACTTAGCGTGCACCAATAATAGCGCATCGCACCGGAACAGTTGGATATTGAGCTATAGGTGCACAAATCTTATTGGCTGAGGCAGCGGCATAGTGCAGTCAGGTTTAGATGGGCGAATGGATGCGCTTGTGGGTAGCGCATGGCACTTCCTATTTTTATACTTTATTTCACCATTTTATCACATAAGCCATTTGTACATAGTAGCAGACAGATAGAGAATCCAGAGGATCTTCCCCCTCCCTCATAGTTCATAGCTCAGTCAGCGTCGCACATAGTCTGTGCACCAGCGTCCAGTCCGTGCACCTTCATAGTGCGCCCTTCGTATAGCCGCGTTTGCGTTATCATTTGCGTCCCCTCATTGTATTGTTGCGTTTCGTCCCTTGCATTGCATCCTTCATCCTTGTCTGTGCACTATCGTAGTGTGCCCTTCATATAGCCGCATTTGCGCACCATTTGCACACTTATTTGCATAGCCGCGTTTTGCGCACCATTTGCACCTTTTTCCACTCCTTGCGCTTTCACTCCATTTGCACCCCCAACCTGTGCACCACCTTCACAGTACATCCCAGTGTCGTCTTTGTCCTGTTACACCTCTCGCCTTCATCATCCTCATCGTTGCGCACTTTTGCGCTCTCGTTGCACATTTTTCCGCACTGCGCGTTTTTGCCTCTTTGTGTTGCGCACTTTTCCGCCACTGCGCATATCTTCCCTTTTGCATACACTACTAGTGCGCACATTGAAAATCGCTGTACCAGCCTCTCTATAGTCTCCGTGCCCTGAAGGATGATCTGAGGCCCTCTAAGCGAACTCCCCCCTCACCCCGAGCATGCCTGCAGTTGTAGGTTAAGTGTTCACCCCTTCTGTTGAGACTCTGCACTGAGTACCAACTGAACCCATCAGCGCTTTCTATTTTTACACTTTATTTTACCGTTTTTATCACATAAGCCATTTGTACATAGTAGGTGGACAGATAGAGAATCCAGAGGATCTTTCCCCCCCTCATAGTTCATAGCTCAGTCAGCATCACACATAGTCTGTGCACCAGCATCCAGTCCATGCACCTTTGTAGTGTGCCCTTCATATAGCCACGTTTGCATATCGTTTGCATCCCCTCATCGTATTGTTGCATTTCATCCCTGCATTGCATCCTTCATCCTCGTTCAAGCACTCATACAGTGTGCCCTTCATATAGCCACATTTGCATGCTGTTTGCGCACTTATTCACAGAGCTGCGTTTTGCGCACCGTTTGCACCTTTTTCCACCCCTTGCACTTTTGTCCCATTAGTGCCCCTACCCTTTGCATCACCTTCCCAGCACATCTCAGTGCCGTCTTCATCCTACTACACCTCCCATCTTCATCACCCTCATCATTGCGCACTTTTGTACTTCCGTTGCACATTTTTCCGCACTGCACATTTTTGCCTCTTTGTGTTGCACACTTTCCTGCCACTGTGCATATCTTCCCTTTAGTGTACACAACTAGTGCACACATTGAAAACCACTGTACTAGCCTCCCCATAGTCTTTGCACCACAAAGGACGATCCAAGGCCCTCTAAGTGAACTCCCCCCTCACCCCGAGCATGCCTGCAGTTGTAGGTTAAGTGTTCACCTCTGCTGTTGAGACTCTGCACCAAGTACCAACTGAACACATCACCGCCCCCAGATTCTATCTTCTCCACTACAGACTTGATCGTGCAGCAAGCGCATGCATTACAAAAGTGGCCAGAAGACTTAGCATGCATTCATTCCTGCGTCTATTCAGAAAGGCGCAAAGTGGCACTCCATTTCGAGAAAGTGCACTCAAAAACCATCCACAATTTCGACTTCCAGCATGGTGATTTAGTCCTTATGTGCAATACAGCGATCAAGAAGAGCCTTAACCACAAAATGTACATGTGTTATCTTAATCCTCTAGTTATAGTTTTGTGCAATCAAGGTGGCGCATATATCGTTTGTGAACTCAATGGAACAGTATTCGACAGGCCAGTAGCCATGTTTTGCCTACTGCTATACCATGCATGCAAGTCCATTGTGCTTCCTGACATAGCACTCAATATTACTACAATGCGGTTGAGAGAGATGGAAGAGTCCATAGTAGTGGACACAGAAGACGAAGAAGCAGTTGACAAAGAAGAAGTGCAAGGAGATAGTGTGGAGAATGAAGAAAGCACTGATGAGGCATGCAATTAGTGTTCTGTGCACACCACTATGGATATTTCACCTTTTTATACAATTTGTCATATGGCATGCGCTTCCTTTCATACTTTCACCATTTGGACAGAGTCAAAATTTAGTTGAGAGGAGGAAAGTAATGGTTGGTTGATTTTTCCACACTTAGTTTGCACTCGCACATTTTCGTGCACTTTACTTGGCCTCTTCAAATATTCCAAACATTCACTTCTACCACTCACCCACTTTCTCAGCACTCATGTTTCACACTTCAATAACTAACAGGGATGCTGCCTGAGGACAGTCAGTATTTCAGTTGAAAGGAGATGATACAGCTCCCTATCACCCTGCACTTATACTATGGCATTTTTCATGATTGTACACACTGCTTGGACATCTTCTACTCACTTTGCACAGCACTTTTGTGTGCCTTTCTGCACTTTCATGTGCCCAAGTGTGCTCCCATGTGCTTCCGTGCACCTTTGTCTGCTTTTGTGCACTTTTGTCTGCTTTCTGTGCTTCAATGCACTCCAGTGCACTCCAGTGTGCTCCCATGTGCTCCAGTGCACTCCCATGCACTCCAGTGTGCTCCAGTGTGCTCGAGTACACCTCCATGCACTTTTATGCACCTTTGTGTGCATTTGACCGCTTAGGTGCACTTTGGTGCACCTTTTACATTTATACTGCACCTTTGGATCCCCCTTAGCTGCCTTCTGTCGTGCACTCTAAATGCACCTTGTTATGCTTCAAACTACCTCTGTGCGCCCCTCTCCACACTCCTTATCTGCCTTTCACCATTATTGTGCACTCGATGTGCCTTTACGTGCTCCTTTTATGCTTTACCCACAACTCACATTCTCTGCTGTGCACTCATTGCACAATCCCTATCACACACATGACAATCCACCACACCAATTGCACTGCACATCGCAGCTTCCAGCTTACTGGCACATTTATTCGAGGTGCACTGCAATTCCAACACAAGTGAACTGTGCATTCTCACATAATTGGGGCACTTTGCACCTATTTGGCATTGGACTGTGCACACTTTCGTGTAATCCTGGTGCTTTGGTGCTATTTGGCCTTGCACAGCATCTCCTTATAGTTCTTCCACATTTTCAATTGGCATCGCCTTATCTGGTAACCAGCACAGGTCAATCATGTCATTATTACTAAGGCACAGCATGCAATGCATAACACCAAAGCAGATTAATTGGGAAGAGTGCATGGGACCTAGAGCACACCAAAAATAGTGCATTGCACTGGGACAGTTGGGTATTGGGCTATAGCGTGTGCAAATCTTATTGGCTGAGGCAGCGGCATAGTGTGGTTGGGTTTAGATGGGCGAATAGATGTGCTTGTGGGTAGCGCATGGCACTTTCTATTTTTACACTTTATTTTACTGTTTTTATCACATAAGCCATTTGTACATAGTAGGTGGACAGATAGAGAATCCAAAGAATCTTTCCCCCCCTCATAGTTCATAGCTCAGTCAGCGTCACACATAGTCTGTGCACCAGCATCTAGTCCATGTGCTTTTGTAGTGTGCCCTTCATATAACCGTGTTTGCATATTGTTTGCATCCCCCCTCATCGTATTTCTGCATTTCGTCTCTGCATTGCATCCTTCATCTTTGTTTGTGCACTCTTGTAGTGTGCCCTTCATATAGCCACATTTGCGCACTATTTGTGCATTATACTGTATAGCCACATTTTGTGCTCCATTTGCACATTTTTCTGCCTGTTGCGCTCACATCCTGTTTGCACCCCCAACTCGTGCACCACCCTTGCAGCACATCCCAGTGCTGTCCTTGTCCCACTGCACCTCCCGCTTTCATCTCCCTCATCGTTGTGCATTTTTGCACTCCCATTGTGCATTTTTGCCCCTTTGCATTGCACACTTTTTTGCCATTGTGCATACCTTCCTTTTTGCATACACAACTAGTGTGCACCTCAAGAACCACTGTACCAGCCTCTACATAGTCCCTGTGCCCTGAAGGACGATCTGAGGCCCTCTAATCGAACCCCCTCACCCCGAGCATGCCTGCAGTTGTAGGTTTAGTGTTCACCCCTTCTGTTGAGAGTCTCCGCCGAGTACCAACTGAACACATCAGCACGCTGCGCAAAGTGAGCAGAAGCTGTCTAGGAGGTGTGCACAATCACAAAAAATGCTGTAGTATGTGCGCAGGGCAATAGGGAGCCATATCAATGGCAACATCCATCATCCAGAAAATGTTTTGACATTGGATATTAGTAGTGGTCAAAGTAGAGCGATTATTGTACAATTGATAGTGCGATTGTTATGAATCAAAAATTGTATCAATAATCCAGACCCTGATGATTATCAAGGGTGATTATGGGACACAACAGCATGTAAGCAAAAATGTAAGCATGCCAAATAATCGTGATTATCCATGTCCCAAAAAATTATGGACATAATCCGTGGATAATCGCCCTACTTTGACTGCTACTATTAGTAGCAGTCAAAGTAGGGCCATTATTGTATGATTGATAGTGCGATTATTGGATGATTATGAATCAAAAATTGTGTCAATAATCCGAGTCACCTTGACCGTGAGGATTATGGAGAGCGACTACGGGGCGATTATGGGACACAATTATTTTGACAGATCTATGATCTTCTGCGTGATGTAAGCAAGAATGTAAGCACGTCAAATAATCGCGATTATCCGTGTCCCAAAAATCGTGGACATAATCCGTGGATAATCGCCCTACTTTGACCGCTACTATTGGCGTGCGCTCTGAATTGAAACTCTGCTCTGAGCCCATTGTGGGTGACTTCTTATTTTAAAGTTCCGGGGTACATCAAATACCCACAAGCTCTGGGCGCCGCATTCAAGATATATCGCATTACAAAACTACTCTAACATTTACGACTCCAGACCCCGAGAAACTGCCAGTGCCATCCCTTGAATACCTCAAAATTTGTGGAATCACAATCAGATTAGGCGCCATCGAGGCGACCCCCATATAACGTGCAGCAGCCTAACATAATTGAACTGAGGGATGAAAAACCATTGAGGTTGGTGTATTCGACCCAGGTAATGAGTTGATCAAAAATTCGTAGTTCAATAGCGGAATTTTGAAGATGATCCATGCACTTCGCCATTCGTACATAGAAGGGCAGCAGAATTATGCAACTGACCTCAATTTTGACAGGGTTCTTCAAAAAGTTATAAGAGTAAGCCAAATTGGGGTACGGGGGTTGCCAGCAAAGACATAAATATTGGTGCTTTGTCAATCGAAGACAGGGATGGCAAATTTGCTATCGTCTATACATACAAAGTTTCACATCAAATTGTAAGAGTAGCAGTAGTGTGATAGTGCAGAAACAAGAACATTGTAGTTAGACAAAAACATCGTGGTGTTATGCAAAGGAAGTAACAATACATGAAAAGAATACATGGACCCAAGTCATCCCTAAATCTTCTTCGGATTCAAACGCCCACGATCACTTCTATCTTGAGTCAGTCGACAGGTATGCTCCACCAACCACGCACAAATTTCGCGGGGTGAATTGAACATTCGTGATAGGCGTCCGCTTTGTCGGAAATGTCGCGATCAAGTCAATGCTATAACAAATAAGCGGGTTTTTATCATCTCGTCGGAGAGAAAGACAAACTTACGTTTCCAAGTTCTCAGCTTCACCATAACTACGGGGGGCCTCACTGTTGGCTATGCCCAACGGCGGAGAACCACCGTTTTCACGGAGTTTGCCTTTTAACCCACCAGAGCTCTTGACATCCCAGCACCGAACAGTCCAATCTGCACTTCCACTGACAAGCAGTGACGATTCTCCGCTAAACGCAAGAGAATAAATTGATGCAAGATGTCCTGTCATTTTTTTAATCCTCTTTCCGGACCCAAGATCCCAGAGGTTGATTGACAAGTCTTCTCCTACATAGCCTAAAATTAGCGGTATAACAATGAAATAAGCAAACATACTAACCTGAGCTCGCAAGGTAACGACCATCTGGGCTAATTGCCATAGAGGTAATTGGCCCCTGATGGCCTATGAAAACACGTATACAGGATCCGCGCTGAACATCCCATAACCTGGCTGTCCAATCGCTCGAACCTGTTGCAAGGTACAGCGAATTCGGATGGAACTGGATACACTATACAGAAGATGATCATCTGAAGAATAACAAGCAGAACACTAAACCTACGTCAACGTCACTGAGGTGCCCAGCGTATATCCTGAGGCATGAGATACGATCCGTAGACCAAAGTCTAGCAGTCCGATCCCGACTTGCAGTGGCAAAATAGATGCCGATGGGGCTCCACTTGACATCCCATACTGGATTTTCGTGACCACGAAATGCCACGACATTCGTCATGGTGTCCATAGACCATAAGCGAACAGTAGAGTCTGCAGATGATGATAGTAGGTGTTTAGGAGGCGAAGCGGATCCATTGAGAGGGTCAAAAGCAACAGAATATACAGGGCCACTATGTCCTATTAATTTCCGGGTAGTATTTCCTCTTCTCTCTCGGATTTTATGGAGAGATGAACCTGAAAGCAATCAATTACAGCCTTCGAATAGGACTAAGAATTACAAACTGTCTCTGATGGAACTGGTCGAAAAATCACTTCTCATTCCCAACAGTCTTTCTCCCTTGAGGCTCCATAAGCGGATATAACTTTCAGCGAACCCAGCAGCCATGATAGATGTATCAGGAGAAACAGTGCAACAAGGAGCACTTCGTAAAGTGTCAGTGCGAACAGTACAATGGAAAAAAACTAAATCAGACCATACCCCTCAGCAACATCGTGCAACGTGTAGGCACATATGCTGGGAAGAGCACGAGATTTTAGCGTGCTGGCTTGAGGAGAATTGACATCCATATTTCCGAGCACCGACGGCTCAAGTCGTATTCGCTTTCGAGCATCACGCACACTGTTCACCTCTCGCTCCACATCCATTGTCTTGAATGTAACCGGATGGGGCAAGAGATCAGTATCTGAGGGCGACACCATTCCAGGCAGGGTGGTTGGCCTTGGGAACTGAATGTCATATGAAGCAGAAGGGTCTCGCTCTACCATTGCTTGCTCTCTCAGAACTCGTTCAGCCTCAGCTCGCAGTTCCTCTGAAATGGGGGCAGGGCCAAGTTTTAGGTCGCCTTTGGACGCATTGAATGATTGTGGACTGCTGAGGTTGGTGGACCCGTTCGGTTGCGGTATCAAAGACGACAGGAGCCCTGTTGATTCTTCCCATGCATGAGGTGACACAGAAGTTGGATTCGAAGAGGTTACTGTAGAATTACATGAACAAAAGATTGCAAATCTTAAAATGCAGTTTTACCGTCGAAGCGAAGATGATTGTTGACAACCCTCATAACAGATGCTCGTCCTCTTTTTCCCTGTTCGCCAGAAAAGCCACCGCCATCGCCGAGTGGTTCTCCACCGACACCTTCCGTAAGCCATCCAACAAGAAGGCTAAATCCAGAGCGACTCATGCGAACGGTATATTTTTCATTCCTAAAACGTTGAGCCAACTCATCATTCTGAACATGAGACGGAAGGAGAAGGGTCGATATATGATGAAGCATTTTGTTGTGAGACGGTGACAGTGAATGGGAAAATGTCGAGAAAAATCGAAGTGCTAGACAGCTATCGTAAGTTGCATGCTGACTTTCTGTATTACGGACGTACCTGCGTCCTTGAATCCATGTTGAATTAGGTCCAGATAAAAATGACAAAAAATAGGAAAAAGTATTGGCCTGAACTCTGGCTGTCAATTGAGATTAAATAACTACCACAAGACATAATGTCACGGAGAGCGCACTCTGTACATGTCCAAAGAGCCATCGACCCAAACCTCTAACTCTCGAAATCCTTCCTGCTTGTCAGTGGGATCAAGAGAAAGAATCTCTTCTGCGCCAACGGAGCCGATGCTCGCTATCAAATTTTGTATATTCGTTGGGTTACCCATGGCCGTCAGCTCTTGCAGCACACTTGTGGGATCCTTGAAAATATTCTCCCCAGGACGAGAAGGCTTCTGGGCAAAGACGGCAAGGGTTTTAACTAGTTCATCTACGGAGATGATCTCAGGCTGTTTTCCCTTGCCCTCTGGGGATGCCGCTTCGATGTCATTGAAGAAGGCTTTCTCGGCTGCGGAATGGCCTCGAGAGCGCAAATACTCGAGGATTGCTTGTTCAGCGAGCGAGGTATTTTGGGAAGAATCCTGAGAGGGGTTTGCAGGAGAAGGAGCCACGGGGGACTGAGACGAAGGAGGAGGAGTTGCCGTTGACATAAAAGTGAGTATGAAGCGGTACAAACGGTCATGTGACCAACGTCGGTGCGTCGCGTGATTCAACTTGAACACTATTCATCGACATCCATGCCATTGAAACAGGCAAATCGTCAAGCAATCACCCTCAAAGGCTCAACCACGCTCGTCACCGAGTTCTTCAAGTACGCCGTCAACACGTATGTCAAGTCTCGTTATGACAATCTTGATTTAATGCTGGCCAAAGCATTCTCTTTCAACGTGAAGTCTACCCATCCGATGACTTCCATATGGTAAAAAAGTACGGTCAAACAGTTCTGGTGACCCAGGACCTCGCCCTTGAAAACTATCTCGATAGGTACCTCTTTTATTCTTTCCATAATCGAGTTGCCTAAGTGCTCGTGCAGAATCCTCAAACAAGTTCAAAGTACGTATTTGTTTCTTCACATGCTAGATGGTTGAAACCTCATTCTGTAGAATGGCTTCTTACTGGTTCTGTCACTCAGCTGGTCCTTGCGATCATTTCTAAAGACACCCGGATACCGCTGGAACGCTGGGTCTTTGATATCAAACTAGTCGAACCGCCGGCAGACTCAACAGAGCCGTAATTCCCTGTTGTTCTAACCACTAGCCATCATACCTGACAAACGTTTTATAGACCGCCTCCAAAACCCGAGGCGGAAATTCAATCGGAAATCCGAGCGATATTGAAGCAAATCATTTCAATGGTCACCTACCTTCCAGTGATACAAGAGCCAACGGTGTTTAACATTCTGGCCTATACGTCGGACTCAGCGGATGTGCCAGCAGGAGAGTGGGTTGACACAGATCCCCTAGCTATCGAGGCAAGCAAGAGTCAGCAGGTGAAGATGAGGAGCTTCAGCACAGACGTTCATCGCATTGAAGCTATGGTGGCGTATCGGTATGAAGAATGAATTGCATATACAGAACTGATGGGATCATGAACACGGAATGATATCGAGTGTCGATGGATAAACATAGAACTTGATTAGGTTACGTCGGTTGCTATGCTTGTACTTGATAAAAGGGTCCGTTGCATCAAGACCTGTTTGTTCCCTCTTCTCTTCCTTCCCTCTCTTCTTTGTTCTGTATCTGTCCGGCCGGTTCTGGACTTTTTTACTTTCATCCATGTTTGCGATGGTCAACAGCTGGCTCCATAGGGAGTTTCTGGTCGGAAGAAGGCTTGCCTTCAACGTCATATTCTATGGCGTTCATCTTGCACTCTTTGCTTACGGATGGTATAGTCAAGTCCGTCCGCACTGCGTCTCATTCCGCCTATTTTTTGCTCATACCACTTGATAGCAAACTAATATGAGGTTAGCTGGTCTCAACTCCCTAGGTTTCTCCGTCTGGACCTCCCGTGGAGCTGGGCTTGTTCTTGCTTTCGATGGTGGTATGATGTTGGTTCCCATGTTGCGCAATATCATTCGCGTTGTGCGCCCGAAATTGACTTGGCTTTTTCCTGCCGATGAAAACATGTGGTTTCATCGACAACTGGCATATTCCATGGCATTTTGGGCTATGGTTCATACAACTGCTCACTACGTCAACTTTATCAATGTGGAACGTACACGTATGTCTTCCTCCCTCCAGGCTCCTAGGTAGCTGGTCAATGATTATCTAGAAATCCGGAAGCAGTCCGCCCAACAGATTCACTATACGCAACCTGGGGGGATTACTGGTCACTTCATGCTTCTGATCATGCTTCTGATGTACACTACCGCCCATCAGAAGATTCGCAATCAGTGTTTTGAGGTGTTCTGGTACACACACCATCTCGCGTTCTTCTTCATGATCGGCCTTTATACGCATGCAACCGGTTGCTTCGTGCGAGACTCGGTTGACCCAGACTTTACCAAGGTCTTTCCATTCTATTCCACGGACCATTGCTTGGGGTACTTTAGTTGGAGGTTTACAATCTGGCCAGGAATTATCTATTTTGGTGAGCGTGTGTGGAGGGAATACCGTGCAAGAAGGGCAACTCGGTTGTCCAAGGTTCTTGTTCACCCCAGTGGTCCGTATCTATCTCGTCTATTGTTTATCTATAATATATCCCGCCATCTGCAGGTGCCATGGAACTTCGCATAATCAAATCGAGTTTTAAATACACCGCCGGACAATGGCTCTTTTTGCAAGTTCCCGAACTGTCCCGCTGGCAGTGGCATCCAGTATGTGTCATTTAGTACTTCCTATGGACGGTATGTTAGACTCACAGACACCAGTTCACCATAACCTCTGCACCTGAAGATCCCTACGTTTCTATTCACATTCGTCAGGTTGGCGATTTCACACGTGGTCTCGGCGAGCGTCTTGGCGTCGGTCCCTCTGTTGTCGCTGCAATGACCCAAGCCGCAATGAAGGGTGCTGAGAAGAATGAGAAATATGGCATGTCCCGTGGAGACTTTGTGGAACTCGACTCGACGGCTAGCCCACTTTCACTTCCTGCAGTAAGAATTGATGGTCCTTACGGGGCGCCAGCTGAGGACGTCTTCAACGTCGAAGTTGCGGTTCTCATTGGTGCTGGAATTGGTAAGCCAGGGTCCTTGATCATGTCTGCATAGGTCATAAGCAGTTGCTTTAAGGTGTCACGCCGTTTGCGTCTATTCTTAAACATATTTGGTACAGACAGAAGAAAGGCGCCGTAGGCACTCTCCGACGGGTTGAGTTTTTTTGGATTTGCCGCGACTCGCCATCCTTTGGTTGGTTCCAGAGTCTGCTTCAGGAAGTTGAGGCCGCACAGGCCGATCGTACGTGTTAATATCATTTTCTCAGAAGTCTGTTTAAGCCTTTCCTCCAGCTAATTTCCTTCGTATCAATGTATTTTTGACCCAAAAGATCGGCGAGGATATGCTTTGGAATATCGCAGTTAACGACGCTGGGGCAGACTATGACCCATTGACTCTCCTGCGTTCCCGTACGATGTATGGACGTCCGGACTGGATGTCGATCTATGGAAAGATGAGACAAGCTATTGAAGCTGGATCTTATATCCACGGCAGTAAATCACAGTTAAAGACTAAAGTTGGAGTAAGGACAGCACTCTTTCCTGTGATCGTTATTTAATGCATGGCAACGCCTCCAGACATACTTCTGCGGACCTGGTGCTCTTGCCAAGTCGATCAAGAAAGCCACCGCCCATCACACCGGTCCTACCGTAGAGTTCTCTTTCAGCAAGGTCAGCTAGCATCACCTCATTGCATCCACCAATCTTAAGTTGTCATCCAGGAACACTTTTAGCCTTCCGATCGCCTCGTCTTCTTTGTCAAGCTCAAACAAGGCAATTAGTAGATCATGCTCATTGCTTTATAAACCAGTTTACATTGCTGTACGTGTAGGATATAATAATAAGTGGTATAATATAAATTGGTCTACATGCGAAGTTCTTCAACATTGCTGTCCCAAAGCTTTGTTTTTCTCCGCATGCCTATTTGGTTACGGTTAATCTGCTCTACTGCAACCATTCTGATACTCTTTTTGGCCTGCCTGCGGCTGTCATCAGAGGCTTCAGGTTCTGGTGTCAAGCCGGCCTGTCCTACTTCAATAATTGCCTTATCAAGGTCGTGATGGGGGAAGAACTCCTGGAGATGGCCATAAACTTCTTCAGGAACAGGACGAGGGGCCCACTCGGCGTCATGCTCATTATAGTGCATGCGAAATACTGCTTTCTTGATTTGGGAAGATATGCTTGATGCAGGACGACTTTGGCTATCGTTTAATTTTCCGGCAGTCAAATCGACGGGTGGCCTTTTCCAGAGCGATGACCCAAAATCCGAGTCGTCACTGTCATCATTGTCGTCACCTTTCCGTGATTCAATCTCGGGCTTATCAGCATTGCGAGCAGTGAAATAGTATGAGGCAGGGTGCGTCATAGTCGAACGAGTGGAAGGTGCTTGGGTATTTCGTCGAATCATGGGAGGAGGATATGGTTGATGATGTAAGGAAGAAGGTGCAAGTCTTGCGGAGTATGGAGACTTGTTGTCTACACCGGGCAGTGGAGGAGGACTGTAGATAAATGTCACTTTATTTGGCTCAGGTTCTGGGTCAGCATTGACGATGTGAAAGCCTTTCAATCTTTGAAAGTCAGGTGTTCCAAGTGTGTCTGACGGGTGGCTAATTCGGGAAGTGTCTCGGACTGGAGAACTGGGGGGCGTAACAAATACAAGTTGAGGCCCATGGTCTGGGTCAAGGTCTGGTCGATGCTGTCGTCGCTTGCCACCTGCAATCGGGTGGCGCAACATGTCCGACGCAGGCGTAGTAGTGTACCCTGATGGAAATGCAGCAGGCAATTGTGGGACTGGCGGGATATTTTGGGAGTCAAACAACGAAAATCTCGGATGACGAGTGTGCCATAACGATTTTTTTGAAACTATCGAGGAAACACGGCCAGGCCGTTCCATATCATTGAGTTCGAATCGCCATCCATTCGGTAATTTCAAGTACGGATGTTTCTGCAATTCTGCCGCAGATGGACGATCCTGTGGGTCACTTGATAACACTTTTAGGCAATCTTAAGACATGAACTGGAATGTTCATACATCTTGAAGCACTGGGACCGAAAATCAAGTGCAGACTCTGACAACATGATATCGCGTGGAACAGGTGGAGGCAATTTGTGTTCAACAAGCTAAGGGCGTTGAGTTCCACGCCCAAGGCAGTGACAATGAGAAATACCTTCATCATGACTGGCAGTAACTCTTCCCCACTCCACGGTCTATCACCAGTCCACATCTCCAACACAATGCATCCGACACTCCAAATGTCCACTTTAACGTCATAGCCCTTCCCATCCGAAGACAAGATCTCCGGAGCCATCCAGAAAACAGTCCCTTTCATGCCGGTGAAAGCCCGACCACATTTGATGTCAGCTTTCTTCGAAATCCCAAAATCTGAAATTTTGCATATGCCTGTTGGCTCAACTAGAATGTTGTCTGCTTTCAAATCCTATGAGGCAACAAGGTTGGAAAAAGGTGAAAAGAGATGATGCACGAGTATACTCTATGTAAGATGCCTTGGGAATGAAGATATTCTAGTCCCGCTAAGATTTGGCTCGTAAAGGACTTGGTAACTTCTTGGTTGAATCTTCCATATTTCTTCAAACAACTAGATATCGTTCCCCCAGGGACATATTCCAGAAAGCTGAGGAATGTTAGTGCGAGTTCGGCCTCGAGGGCGCATTGATTGACGTACATGCTCAAATATTCTGGACTTTCTTCGTATCCCAAATACTGGACAATGTTTTCATGGTCGAGGTCCTTTAATGTGTTGCTTTCAAATTTGAGGGCTTGCATGATGTCGAGCAGCCGAGAGTTAGATCGGTCGCTCACTGTTTGCGGGCGTTCAACTTGCTTGACTGCCATGACTTCTCCAGTCGTGGCGTTCAGTGCAAGATATACTTGTGCATAGCTGCCCTTCCCGAGAAGATCACCTTTGACCCATTGAAACGTAGCTGTGTACAGTGAGCGGTGGGAACACATGAAAGCAGTAGCATGCTACCTTTCTTAAGAGAGGTTGTCTCGTGTATAGGCGAAGGCTGATCAAAGTTAGTACGATGCCTCTTCCGCCTGCGTGAAGACTTTGGATCGGAAGATGCTGCCTTTGGCTGTATATTTGATGTCATAGAAGGATTCGCTGCTGACCGCTTGAAAGACGGAGAGGTTTGAAGACCACGGATGTGGGACAAGACCGCATTGGAAGTCGGTCGGAATGGTTGCGCCGAAGTTCCAGATGGCCTGTATGTGCCTACCATCAGGAAAAGAGAATCAGAATACGGTGCTGGTGGAAAAAGAGTGATGATGAATATTCCAAGCAAACTCAAGCTCTTGACGTCCTCCACGAGGCCACAATAATCTTGACAACACCGCCTCGTTAAGTACTAGCAAGCCTCTCACATCGAGAGGGCTCTTATTTTTGAATCCCCTTCATTCAGACCCAATGGTAGTAGTACTTAAGTGACAGTAGAACAACAACTATAACCAAATTCTTGCAATTGTCGTTCGTTGATCAGTTTGGGTTTCAGTGAAAGAAAATATTTGCAACGAGGTCCGCGAAAGGTCTACATAGTTTCAAATTAAAGTTTTCGGATTATTAATATTCCAGGTGTGACTAGCTCGTGACCGATCGTTACAACTGGACTTGTAACACGTGTTGAAAGTTGAGGAGACGCGCCAATTGCTCGCTCAGGCCAATTGCGGCCATGGCTTCCGCCTTCGCTTCTTCTCGCCATTCTGGTAATATCTTGGGTCCCAGAAATACCTCTATTAAACAAGGTCAACAAATTGTGGATCTTCATGCTTTACAAAATGCTAGCCAAGTACTGCAAGACCAGTTTGTGAAAGACGCACAAATAATTCCGGATCTTGCGGAGCTGTTAGCCGCAAGTACGTGGTGTTCTTGTTGCCTGTCCCTCTCATCCTAACGTTGTGCTAGCGGGGGGCCAGGTCTCGACATCCTATAGTGTATTTCCCGACGATATCCGGGTTCCATACCAGAAGCGAAAGTTCGTTGGTATTCCGGAGGGTCTATTCCAATATTACGATAGTCAGCTTATCGTTCTCCTTCGCTGGCGATTAGACCTCACATTTTTTTAGGTGCTAGTGTCACATCACACATGGGTCTGATGCCTGAAATTGAGCGGGTATGGGTATCTATCGACCATAAGCTCTTTCTGTGGGATTACATTGACGGGTAAACTTTTTTGCTGCATGGTTGAGCTTTCTCTACTTACTCTCGGTAATTCTAGCCAAGAGATAAGCTCATTCGTGGATCAACCGGATATAATCACGCATGTCGCTCTCGTCAAACCAAAAAGAGGTCTTTTCATTGATGAAATATCTTCTCTTCTTGTGATCTGTACTCCAGTATCTGTCCTTCTCATTGGAGTGTCCTTCTCATCTCTTCCTGGGCAAGGACGTGTACACCAACAAATCAATCTTTATGCCACGGATCTGTCGATACCTTGTGATGTTGAAATGACATCCGTCGTCGGCAACCAAGATGGTCGGTTATTTATGTGTGGCTCACAAGACGGAAACTTGTACGAGCTGCATTACCAGGAGACTGAATCGTGGTTTGGAAAACGTGTACAGCTCATAAATCACTCTGTGGGAGGTGTTCAGAGTCTTCTTCCGCGATTTGCGGCTTCAAGCTCAGAAGGTGAGAAGGTTGGCCTCTTTTCTGCTCCGCATTTATTCCAACGTTTCAGAGCGAATCGTATCTGTGGTCTGTGACACTGGCAGAGATTGTTTCTACGCCTTGACGTCGAAAAGTAGTATTTCGATATACAGACCCAATGGTGATAAGGTCATACAGCATCTGCAAACGATCTCGAATCTCTACAAAGCAGCGCAGGATAAGGCGCCAGGCTCCCTTGCACTAACTCCTCAAAGTTTCCAAGTTATATCTTTACATGTCGTGGACGAGGCTGAATATCGTTCTGGCGTGCAGCTTCTTGCCATGACGTCGAACGGAGTGCGACTATATTTTTCTCCATTAAATTCATTCAGTTATGCCTATGGGTCCGCAAGGAGCGCGACCTCCGACGTACGGTCGTTACAGCTCATTCATGTTCGGCTACCTCCTTCAAACTTGCGTCACCCAGATGAAATCTCAAACCCATATCACCCCACCGTGACTGCCTATGGATCTTCCCATGCACCTCCACAACCAACTGTTCGTCCATATGTTGTGACGTCTATCGAAAAATCCTGCTATTCTCAAGGGCTGACCGTGGCAGCACAGCAAGGAGACACAGAAGGCACAGATCATATCTTATGCATGGCTCCAGATCTCACCCGAATAGGGACATTTGGTCAGCTAAACCTACCTCAACAGCAACAATCTCATCAGCAGCATACAGTATATACGTCTTCCTATGTTTCTGCAAATACCAGTCGACCACCATTAACGGAGTATGCTACCCTGTTAGCAATCCCTGGTAGGACTTGGGCCATGGCTACGGTTCCTCGCACGCCTGCAATTTCAATCCCATCAGGCGTTCCTGCTCCTGCGGCAACGAATGAGTTAGCCACCCAGTTCAACGAATCACCTCGTCAGTTCATGCTTCTAACCAATGTCGGCTTGACATTCCTTGTCAAAAGACGAGCGATAGACTATCTGAAAGCGGTCCTTGAGGAACTTCAATCCGAGGGCAATGTTCAACCAATTATTGAGTTTCGAGATAGGTGAATGAGGTTTCTTCCCGCCCTAGTACAAGGAACGCTCATTGCAGTTAGTTTTGGCCGAGATCAGACCTGTGCAATGCTGCTCGGGATTGCAAGTGGAAACACTTTTTTAGAGCATATAGATGGATCATCGGCGGGCATACTCAGTATGATGAGCCCCGATATTGTTGCGGTGGCAAAGCAAGCGTTCTACGATTTTGGAGAACGGCCAATGTGGGCAGAGAGGGTTACATATGGGACCAGTAAGCAACTAGCGATATGTTTAAGCCTTGTTACTGACTACCGGGAAGCTGACAGCCAGGGAACAGCAATTTTTAGTGGCCGACGGGAGGGATTTTCGCTCTATTTCTCTCGACTGGTCCGACCACTCTGGAGATCTAATCTGACAAAGCCAGGGTGAGTGGAGTCGGACTGTGTTACTGAGTGATCGATCTAATTAATGGATAGGCCGTTTGCCTCACAACAGCTTGCGGTTTCTGATAACAGTTTGGTTACCGTGCAAAAAAATCTATATGCCCTTAAAGATTTTCTTGATCAAAATCCGTACCTGTTCCACTCGTCACCTAGCGAAGCTTCTCCAAACCGTGCGCCAGTGGCAGAACAAGAAGCATGGAGAGTGTGTTTGCCTCATTTAAATATTCGTAAAATATGTTGCTAAAATTTGCCTCAGGCTGAGCAGAATTCCGTTTCCGAACTCATTGCTCTTCTGTCCCGAACAATAGAAGCACTTTCCTTCGTTCTCCTTTTGAGTGATTATAGGCTCGGGGACCTGATATCCCAGTAAGTTTGATGATAAAAGCGTTATTTATCTTACATCTTACATCTATATAGATGTGATGCCGATGTCCAGAAACTCATTTCATCACAAACCTTTGAGGACCTTATCACTACTCAAAATGGCATGTTAGTTTCCCGGGCGTTAGTAAACGTTGTCATAGATCAACAAATCGGGCAGCAGATTAGTGTAAGGATGTATTACACCTTTTTTGCTCGTCATTCAACTATAACTCGGTTGATAGGTTGATACAATCAGCGAAGTTTTGCAGCGTAGATGCGGGTCGTTTTGTAGTACAAATGACGTCATGTTGTATAAGGTATGTTTCTTCGCTTTGCTCTCTTGATTACTCAGGTAATTCAACTCTCAGGCGAAAGAGAACATCCGAAAAGCCGTGGAGACACGAAATCTAGCTGAACGACAACAGTGGCTCTCAGAATCTTTACGGTGATTCCCTGTACACCCTTCGTTTGTCATTCTCCTGCTGAGAATCTGGTAATTAGGTTGTTCATAAAGGGGGCCCGAATTGTGGAGTTCGATAAGCTGCGAGAGATTTGCGGTGATTATCAGCAACTCAATTATGCGAAAGGTGACTCAGACGTATAGTTGCATGCCCAAGCCCTCACACCATTTCAGGCGCTGTCGATCTACCTCTCACGTGTGCGCAAACGCTTGATCCTGACAACATGGGTTTGGAAAACTGGCGTGCTGGCTTACCTGCCAATGATTCTCGCATGGAAGTCACTGAACGGCGACTCCACTGTTACAATTTAGTTTTAGACTCTTTGTTGGTGTTTGAGGAGAAATGCACCAACGCAAAAGCGACTGCTAGCGATACTTCCGTCATGGATGATCCGGAAACTGTGAGAGGCCATGCTTATGAGCTGGCTTTTTCAAGCGAGGACGAAATGTTCCATTCTACGATGTATGATTGGCTGATTAGTCGCCACCTGGCGGATGATCTGCTTGAAGTATGTAAGGTCTATTGATACATTCCATTTTTCTAACTGTCAGGTCATTCATTCTAGATGCGGCCAGCGTTCCTGGAAGCGCATCTGAAGCGTGAGCCGGTTACAGTACAAAAATATCAGCTGCTTTGGCAATTCTATGTAAAAAACGGTCAACCTTTGCGAGCGGCCGAGGTGTTGGGAGCGTTGGCAGAATCGGATCAGTAAGTCTTGCGGTCTTACGTCCCATCTCATTGTAAGTTCACTGAGGCTGGTCCAGATTTGACCTTGGTCTTGAGGTTCGATTAGAATATCTGACACTCGCTGTTGCGAATGCCAAATCCCATCCCATATCCGCTACTGGAAGGCATGAAACTGCCATTGCTTTTCTTACTGACCTGGAGGAAAAGTTGGACGTAGCTCAGGTGCAACTGGAGATATATAACACACTCTTGCCACATATTGATGATGCGGTCGAGGTTGGAGATCGAATTAAACTGCTTTCTAAAAGTTTGTTTACGATGACGGAGGTATGGATCAACTGGCTTGGGGAAGTCTTAACCTGACGCTGCCACAGCTTTACCAAGGATATGCGATTCCATTTGACCTTCCCGCGATCAAGTTGCTGTGTCTTCATGTGTCCGAACATCGAGATGAAAGTGTTGTTCGACCAATCTGGAATCAGCTTTTTGATGAAAGTGTGTATACATTACTTTCCTCGTCGAGTAACCCTGAAAGACAGCGTTTCAGTACTTCGCGAGAATGCAGACCCTTCAACAACCGCAGATCTCATCATCGCCCGAGTGGTGCCACTAGGTCAGCGGTTCTATCCTTCGGAAAGTGCCTTCCCTCTCCGTAGGTAGACTTGTTTCTAAATTAGTATCACGCTGATGGTGTTCCAGGATTCATAGCAAAGCTTCTTGTCCGATTTACTCTGGCTAACAAAAGCACAGTACCGTCCGGCTGGGCGCCAAGAATATTGGTGCAGTGCGGCGTGCCCTTCGTGGAAGTCTGGGACGTTTTCCACGAGATGTATGAATCTCAGGTTGCCATTTCCCCCTTGATATCACACTTTCCTAGGAACTGACAGGGTGCAACAGGTTCCACCCTTCAACGACCAGACCAATGTACAAGCCATATCCTCTGACATCGCGGTTCTTCTCTCAGATTGGCTGGAAGAAGCCAAGAGACCACAAACATACTCCAGTGGAGGAGGGGAATTTCCCGTAGGTCGCATTGATCTCGCGGTTGACCAATACCTAGGTGAACTGGAAGCAAGTCGTGCTGAAACAAAGACCATGTATGAGAATATAAAACGCCAGCTTAGACGGAACTGGTAGCGGGTCATTGGTGTATTTGACCTGTAGATAGCGTATAAACAAAATCCGCTGCTGCCAGAAGGTAACCGCGGCGTAATGAGCGGGTTGAATTACGGACGAGGTTACGTTGCATAAACGGGGTGTTCTACACAATTACTCGGCTTCACCACTCATATCCTTGTTGGTCTGGAACAGAACATTAAGGGAAGATCAGGATGTATGGAAAGACACCATAGCTGACATGCGGGTTGAAGAAAAGACTGTTCAATCCCCATGGGAAAGGTTTCCCTCTCTTGTTCAAGTAGTCATAGCCAGGAGCTTCTGGAAGAACGCCTCCGTTCTCCGCTCTAAGATGGTCCAAGTGTGCCTTATGTTCGACCTCGGAATTGTAGACCCATGCGACGCAGACGGCAACTAGAACAATATCAGTAGATAGCAGAACAATATGGAAGAAAACCGACTAGCTGGAACACAAACTAAGTAGCTATTGCCGTGAGCCAGGATAAGCAAGTGTGATAAATGGTGGGACAGAGCTCACCTAATTTTCCGCCAGAGATCGGTTGTCTCTGTAGAACGATTAGTAGACGAAGTATTGGGAGAGACAGTGAATCTGACCTGAGGCATGATGCTGGAGAGCCTGTTGTTCAGAAATGTATGAGCGATATGGTGTACTCGAGTGGATTCGACGGGCAGAGCGACCGACAGCGCGGAAAGAGCGGCGGGCGAGGAAAGACATGACAAGCTTCAGCGGGAGAGGTGGAATATTTCGGAGAAGTGTCACGATCACGTATCACGTCACGTCACAACGAAGGACGCGTCAGCTCAGTAAGTACGCTTATCGTTCCTTCAGAGCCTTGTTCCTTTCGTCTCCATGGTCGTCCGCTCACAATCTTCTGCTGCTGGAGTTCTCGCTCTTCTCCACGAACCCGATTTACTTTTTAAACAGCATGCCCTCAGTGCTCTCAACCCTTTGGTTCCTCAATTCTGGGCAGAAATTTCAGAACACATTGCTTTGATGTGTGTGTCTTGTTGTTCCATCTCCTGCTCCTTTTGATCCTCGTCATAGTGAATCACTATACGAAACAGATGATCTTCCCAAAGCTGCACGCGACTCTGCTGCCCTCTTGGCGAGTAAAGTCTACTATTATCTGGGAGAATATGACGAAGCCTTGTCCTTCGCTCTTGGGGCTGGACGTGCCTTTGAAGCGGAGTCTCGCAATTACGGGTCAGCGGAGTTTGTGGAGACTGTAGTCTGTATGTCCTTCCGACGGCCCTGCCGAGCAATCTTGACATCTTTCTGCAGCAAAAGCCATAGACAGGTATATTCAACTGCGATCTGAAGAGCAAGGTGCAAATGCAGACAAAATCGACCCTCGTTTACAAGCCGTCATTGAAACTATTTTTGCGCGCTGCATGGCTGAAGGCGAGTTCAAGCAGGTATGTAATTACTTTCACCTTGTCGACCCATTCAACGGTGTCCACCTGTAGGCCATTGGAATTGCTTTAGAATCGCGTAGACTCGACATTATCTCTGAGATATACCGGCAACAAAATGATACCTCGCTGCTTTCTTACGCAATGGAGGCCGTCCTTGACACTGGTTTCTCTCTATCCTATCGCGACCAAGTTCTCCAATTCCTGTTTCCCCTTTTCCCTCGTCCTACCTCTGGTGATGGCTCACCGCATGTCCACGCTCTTACACGGCTTCTCGTTACACTGAGCAGTTCTTCATTGACAGTGCCACTGCTCACGTCGTTAGTTCCGAAGGAGAAGCTTCTGGCATATCAGTTTGCGTTTGACTTGGCTGAAGGTGGAGCCCAAGACTTTCTGGAGAATATACGCAGCGAGCTGCCGGAAGGTGATGCCGTAAATATGTCTTTAACTCTAAATGTTTTCACAAGTCCTAAACGTGCGACTTTCCAGGATACGAAAGTGATATATGACAGACTCCGAAACATTTTGACTGGCCAGGAATCTGTCAAATTGTATCTCGAATTTCTCAAGCGGAATAACCACGCAGATCTCTTAGTCCTTAAATCCACGAAGGTATGGCAAATTTACGATTCTTAGCCAAAGATTGACAAGTCCTTCCATTTAGGACGTTCTAGAACCTCGCTCGTCCATATACCATACAGCCTTAACGTTACAGAATGCATTTATGCACGCGGGAACGACGTCTGACGTTTTCCTTCGGGATAATCTCGAGTGGTTGAATCTGGCATCCAACTGGTCTAAATTCTCTGCTGCTGCTGCACTCGGTGTCATACACAGGGGTTACCTCGACCAAGGCATGACCATTCTCGGTCCTTATCTTCCGCAAAGCGGTGGCGAAAGCGGAATTCAAGGTGCTGCTTATTCAGAGGGTGGTGCATTGTATGCCCTAGGTTTGATCCATGCTGGTTGCGGAAGTTCTGTCACTACTTACCTGCGGGACACGCTGAAGGCTGCGCAGGGAGAAATTGTACAGCATGGAGCCGCCCTAGGACTTGGTGTTGCTGCTATGGGTTCGAAGAGCGCAGAGGTCTTTGAAGATTTAAAAAATGTCCTGTTTATGGACTCCGCTGTTGCTGGTGAAGCTTCGGGTTATGCCATGGGGTTAATAATGCTTGGGACTGCCGCTACCGAAGCCGTACAAGAGATGTTGGTGTATGCTCGAGAGACGCAGCACGAGAAAATTATTCGTGGACTTTCTGTTGGTGTAGCGTTTATATATTACGGACGACAGGAGGAAGCGGACGAAACTATCAAGGAACTTCTTGCCGAAAAGGTCGATCTAAAATGTCTTGTGCAATGATTGTACTAATACAACGATCGGTAGGATCCGATTTTGCGGTATGGGGGCGTTTATACGTTGGCGTTGGCTTATGCTGGAACCTCTAACAATGATGCCATCCGTCGATTGCTACATATCGCTGTCTCCGATACTTCCGATGATGTCCGGCGGGCAGCTGTCACTGCACTATCATTCCTATTGTTCAAGAATCCTGGACAAGTTCCACGAGTTGTCCAATTGTTGAGCGAAAGCTATAATCCTCATGTTCGCTGCGGTGCAACTCTTGCATTAGGAATAGCCTGTGCGGGCACAGGGCTTCAGGTATTCTTTTCCTTTTGCCCATAGCATGTTGTCGTTAAAATTGATCTGTTTGTCCAACAGGATGCAGTGGAGATCCTGGAACCAATGACAAAAGACAGTGTGGACTTCGTGCGACAGGGTGCATTCATCGCCCTGGGCATGGTTCTCGTTCAACAGTCCGAAGTCTCGTCACCCTCTCTTTCTTCAACACGCTCCCTTTATGCTAAGGTTGTATCCGATAAGCATGAAGACCCCATGGCTCGTTTTGGTGCTGCCATTGGACAAGGGTTGATTGATGCTGGAGGCAGGAATGCCACCATCAGTCTTCAAAGCCGCGCAGGAACCAAAAAGACAAGCGCAATTGTGGGAATGGTCATGTTTTGCCAATTTTGGTATTGGTATCCATTAGCCCATTGTGCAAGCCTGGCATTTGAGCCTACAGGTATCATAGGCCTCAATAGTGATTTGAAGGTATGACTCGATCTAGAATATTTTCTCTGATCTCATTACGAATTTATTAGGTCCCCAAATTCAATTATGTGTCAAATGCTAGACCCAGTCTTTTTGCATATCCAACTTTAACCAAACCGCCGAAGAAGGAAACGGTGACGAAGGTTGCGACTGCTGTTTTATCAACAACAGCGAAAGTGAAGGCCAGGGAGAAGAAGAAGGCTGCCGCTGATGGTGATGCAATGGATCTGGTAAGACATAGACTTCTCCAATATGTACTGCCTTATGACAGCGATTTAGGACGATACAAAGAATGAAGCAGAAGGTGATCTGGAAATGGAAGTGGATGAACCGTCGCCTGCTAAAGATGGAGACATCTCGCCAATCAACCGCTCGGTTTCAAATCTCGCTGAGGAAAGTAATGCTTCAACCTCTAAAGTAGTGAGAAAGGCAGAACCGACATTTGAAATTCGCCCCAATTTCTCTCGGGTTACTCCTGCGCAACTAGCGCACATATCATTCCCGCCTGATGGCCGATACCAACCTGTCCGACTTGTATCCGCGGCAACTGTACCAAGAACTACGGCGCCTGCAGGATTCTTGGCTGCGGTGACATCGGAGAAGTTCACTGGTGGAGGTGGGATCCTGATTCTCACTGACCTTCGGCCGGAAGAAGAAGGAGAGTTCATTGAGTTCGAACCAGTTGTCGAGCCCCCAGCCTCTGGTGCTACCACAAATGTTCCAAACGGGCATGCCGTTGGCGCTCCCCTATCAGGCCCACAATTTGCTTTGGATGACCGTGCTGCAGAAGGAAGTCCCCCAGAATCATTTGAGGTTCGTCCCTCTATCTATAGGCCAATACAAAATCGCTAATTTCGCCACTGCAGTATCCGTTTGATAACGACACATGAGAGGCTTCAACTTCAGCTGTATATATTTGCACTTTTTAGATCTTATCTTAACCGTTTTCTGCTCAGTTTGAGGTCATTCACTTCCGGTCCGAAGAAAAGGACACAGGAACTCTTACAAGATACTTTTTTCTCGCCTGTTGCCGACACAAGGGTATTTGTCCGTATGGCAGCACTTGGAAATATGGGTTTTTTAACTGAGTTTTTTTTGCTTCCTTTATTCTCACTAATATACATGCAGACACGGTATCGATCCCGGTGATCCGTGTTGACAACTGATGGATAGCCCTGACTCGCTGTGTTCACTGGTCAGCAGTGAAAAATAAAACCGATGGCTGTCTTTTTGTCTTTGTCTTTTTTCTGCATAACTGCTACTGAGGACCTTCTCACTCAGAGTCCGCACGGCAATCAGATCATCTGTGCAACTTTTGCCCAACGGACTAGCTCGAAGTTGAAGTCAACGAGGCATTGTTTATGATGGACGGCTCGTCCTATGTATGTAGGCACAGGTTGTCAGAAGATCGGTTGCAGTTCCTTTACTGAATTACCCAGTTAACTGCTAACGACAGAAAGAAAAAAACACTGGTATTGATAATATATATAATAGGGCGGGTTGTCCTGTCTGTGGCACAGACTCGGGACGGTGTTGATTTCAGTAGTGACAAAGCAGTCATCAGGGAATCCATGAAGACCCAGACCCCGCTGGGAAAAACGTTTAGGATTAATAGGTGTAGTAAACTGGGATCACAAACTATGCTATGCCACTGTACATCTTACCTCTTGACCACGTAAAAATCATTTTTAAGGTTGTAAAGCGCCGCGGTTCTCATTGTATGGTCGCCGAATCTGACTCCCGAACGAGTCAGCAACACCGGTGTTGCCTTGAGCTTACAACGACCATTCACCTTGTGATCACGCGTTGCGAGTCGCGACAGCTTTATGTGAATAGAGAGGTATGCATGTGGTTCTTAGGAATCTACTGTTCTGGAGCCAGACGGCAAATACATGCTGCTTACCCGAAACCCTTGAAAGGGTAATACGTTTAGGGTCCCAAGTATGCCCAGGATATGGGTTGGCGTAGTATGTATGTCACGGCCATCACGCGTGAGTTCTCAGCACGTGTTTGTCACACTTGTGGAACTTGCTCGAGGCTTTGATCCACCTTTACTTCTCATTTTATTCGTCCAACTTCATACATCGATCTGCAGCAATGGAGAACTCCGAGTCTCGCACAATGAAGGCCCGTAGAGAGGGTTAGCTTCTTTTGTCTCACGATTTCTTTGTCTTGACGCGCTTGCTTGCGCCACAGCCTATAAAAGCAAGGGTGCCCTCAAACAAGATGACCTCAGACGTCGTCGGGAGGAGCAACAGGTAGAAATAAGAAGGCAGAAGAGGGAGGAGAATATCTCCAAGAGAAGAAACTTTCTTCCTTCCTCTGGCGCTGACTCTGATGATGAAGTCGGCGGCGCCAACTGGGATCCTCCTGTAAGGAACCTTCCTTTATAGGTTATTAGACTCATCTCTTCATGTTCAAGTTGGCCGATGAAATGATTTCTGGCGTTTTCTCTGATGATCCAGAGGCTCAACTGGACGCGACTACCAAGTTTCGCAAACTTCTCTCGAAAGAAAAGAATCCTCCGATCGAACGCGTCATTGATTGCGGTGTTGTTCCTCGTTTCGTAGAGTTTCTTAAGCATGGGCATTCTATGCTTCAGGCGAGTGCTTGGCGCACTGATCATCCAGAGGATCTTTGCTTATCATCTCTGTTTGCTCTGTAGTTTGAAGCTGCATGGGCGCTCACCAACATCGCTTCGGGAACAGCTGTACACACCCAAGTCGTGATCAATTCTCAAGCCGTGCCAGAATTCATCAAACTTCTATCCTCTCCTGTTCTCGATGTTCGTGAACAGGCCGTTTGGGCTCTTGGGAACATTGCTGGTGATAGTCCCCAATGTCGGGATTATGTCCTTCAACAGGGTGCTTTGAGGCCCTTATTGGCCCTCCTTAGCGAGCACCACAAACTGAGCATGCTAAGAAATGCCACTTGGACGTTGAGCAACTTCTGTAGGGGTAAATCACCTCAGCCTGACTGGGAATTAGTATGTTTTTTGTGATTTCTCTAGTTTCTCATTACTAATTGACTTCCACCGAAGATATCTCCTGCTCTCACTGTTTTAACGAAGTTGATTTATTCACTGGATGACGAGATCCTGATCGATGCCTGCTGGGCCATCTCTTATCTTTCGGATGGCTCCAACGATAAGATCCAGGCCGTTATCGAGTCGGGGGTATGCAGGCGACTTGTCGATCTTCTCATGCACAACTCGACTTCTGTCCAGACCCCTGCCCTTCGCTCGGTCGGCAATATTGTTACTGGTGATGACCTCCAGACCCAAGTTGTCATTGCGTCCGGTGCACTTCCCGCACTTCTCTCGTTGCTTTCGTCACCAAAGGATGGCATCAGAAAGGAGGCTTGCTGGACAATCTCAAACATCACTGCAGGTTCTCCTCCCCAGATCCAGGCAGTCATTGATGCCAACATCATCCCGCCTCTCATTAATATTCTTCAGAATGCTGACTTCAAGACGAGGAAGGAGGCGTGCTGGGCGATATCCAATGCAACTTCTGGAGGCTTGCAAGAGCCAGCACAGATCCGATACCTTGTTTCGCAAGGTTGCATCAAACCTCTCTGTGATCTGTTAACGATGATGGACAACAAGATTATTCAAGTAGCCCTTGATGGTCTCGACAATATCTTGAAGATCGGCGAGATTGACAAAGCAGCCGCTGGACCGGGGGCTGTGAATCAATATGCATTGTATGTCGAAGAAGCTGGAGGAATGATCACGATTCATAATCTTCAACAACATGACAATACCGACATATATAAAAAGGCATTTAACATTATGGACAAATATTTCCCAGACGAGGAAGATGTTGACGCTGCGATCGGCGCAACCAACATCAATGCAACTGACGCGTTTGGGGTGAGCGCACATCTTGTCTTTTTTTTTGGCGCTAGAGCTGTTGTTGATCAAAACATCCCTTTAGTTCCGCTCAGACGTTAGTGCTCCCCAAGGCGGATTCAGTTTCGGACAGTAGTTCTTCTGTCTGCCTTTCTTCAACCATATTTCTCTTGTCTCATGATGTACCTAAACTGTGGGAACAACTATCGCTCTACTTTACTCCTAGTTTTTTACAGAACAAGAAAGCATTGACAAAACTTAACGATACCTACATATAGCTGTTAAATGCTTGATCAATCAATCACTGACTTGTGACGTTACTTGCCGTTACGGTCACAGAATGGCCCAAATTCTTCCATTAGGTGGAGAACTACCTCTCTCCTATTGCAGTCTGTAGCTGACGAACTTTCAGAGCTGATTGATAGGTGTATTGGCTCGCAGATATGGGTTATTATGAAGAGTGATCGCGAATTTACGGGCACACTACTCGGATTCGATGATTTTGTCAGTTAGTGTTCACATGTCTTTCCTTTACTGCTGACCGTTGTCCGTCGCTGCAGATATGGTTTTGGAAGATGTTACGGAATAGTGAGTACAAGCCTCTTGACCATCTTGCATATGATTTACCCGTCCCTAGCGAATCCACGCCCCAAGGCAAGAAGAAGACGAAGTTGGCTCAGACCCTGTTGAATGGCAACAATATCTGCATGGTGCGCTGATCTATCCAAAGATATAGGTATTTACATCTGAGATATGGTCCGACGTAGTTAATACCTGGCAGTGCAGGTCCTGAAGCGACATGACAAAAACGTTGGAAAATATGTCAGGCTAACGTCGTCAAAATATTGTAGGAAGCATGTTTCTCGTCTTTCGAGACGCGTCCAGCGATTATGGGGGAATGTTTCCGCTATGGACATACATCTGTACAGTCTTGTAAAATATATTCTGTGTCACGTGAGTTTGTCGAACAACTTTCTCTGAAATTTCATGCCAGTCCGACTTCGATTTGCCCTTCACGGCACACGCCACAAACGTGTCTTTCACCTGGTCGCTATTCACAAAAGTCAGCGACGTGATGCGAAGCCCACAGAGACCTTGGGAATCTACAACCCGCATATGACAAACGGCCAGACACACAAAACAATAGAGTGGAGTGTTGACAGAATACGTTACTGGTTACATGTCGGGGCCGTACCTAGCAGATCAGTCTCAAAGCTACTTGAAATGGTGAGTAGCCGTCTCCTTCACAGTCGTTTGCCCTGACGTTCGTACAGGGCAATATCTTGAAGCCGTCCCGTCCCCAAACCAGCATAAAGAGCCCCACTGCAGCTTCGTCTCTTGCAAGAGCAGCGCCCCAACCCCATTCTAATGCATCTGACTCTGTGTAATACGTGCACTCGAAGCTTGAAAGAGAATGCGAGTTTGGATATACAGTTTACCAGATGTGCTTGTGTTGAGGAGCTACGGTTGTGCATGCGGATAGTTGGCGTGTGAGCGGACAGGTCTGATCAGATTGCAAGATTATATACGTATGTTGTACTAATGATACAGGGAAGCGAGCACCGTTTAAGGCGGCAATGCTAGATACTTCTGAATATCATCATGACCGGCAACACGGGCTAGCTCAATTGCACAGAAACCGTCAGGATCCTGGGCGTTTGTAATGATTAATATCCGGTCTGTGGTATTGGACTAAGTGAGATCTCACCTTGATCGTAGCGTCAGCACCTTTGCTGAGAAGGATCTGAACAACAGCGAGGTTTCCCCTGTCGGATGCAAGATGAAGGGGTGTGTATCCCTGTGGATTTGTGAGTAGGAATATGAGAAGATAGACTAGACTTACAAATTCGTCCAATTCATTCACATTCGTTGCTGGGTTGTTTTCCAATAGAGTAGATAGCGCAGAAGCATCATTGGAGATGGCAAACCCATGCATACTTTCGTCTGGTTCTTGTACCAGGGGAAGCATGGTACTGACTGTTCCACCAATTCCCATGCTGCCAGCACCAGCATTGCTAGATGACTTTGGAGTATCATCTTCTTCCCAGGTACCTGATGAAATACCTTTATCTTTTGGTGCTTGTGCAACGACATCTTCCGCCCATCCAAGGCTCCTCGCGATCTCAAGATAACGATGCTCGGCATCCTCGCGTTGGACGAAGGCCCTGCCGGCCGAAGTCCAAGCATCCCACTTGGCTCGCCCTGTCATGTCAAATATAGACGGCCGAGGTGTAGAAGGCGCCATCGCGACCGTGATGCATTTGAACAAGCCATATAACTGTGCCGATGTTCACTCTAATCAGGACGTTTAACAGCTCGAAGAGATTCAGCGACCTCAAGTTTGACTGCCGTCGAAACGTTGGACAGCGAAGACGCATCTGATAAATAAGCTGCAGCATGGTCGAACTTGGATGGAGGCATTTGGAAAACTCATACATTCCACAATAATTTAAATATGGCGGTTACGTAACTAATGCATGTCTAATATTGTTAAGGTCTAAATCAAACCTGCTGCTTTCATAGCCTGTTACAACAACGAACATCAGCTCATGCAGAGAAGAAGAATATTAGAACCAACCTTAAACATTTCTGAGCCAATCTTTGCAGGACTATCTGTCACAACAACTCCCGCCTTTTCCAATGCTTGCACTTTGTCTGCAGCGGCACCTGGATAAAGTTGCATTTGTTATCAACCAGAAACAATTGCAAGGTCTTACCTTTACCGCCAGAGATGATAGCACCAGCATGTCCCATTCTGCGGCCGGGAGGAGCAGTACGCCCTGCGATAAAGCCGACAATAGGTTTAGGATGAGCTCTGGTCTTGTTGTAGCGCTCAATGTAATCAGCAGCTTCCTCTTCCATTGAACCTCCAATTTCACCAATAATTACAATGCCTGTACGCGTGTCTGTTTACTGCGTTAGATCATGGAGCGACAGTGTTCTACCTTCCGTGTTAGGATCATCCAGGAATACCTTGATGACATCAACGTGCTGCGTTCCAGGGAATGGGTCACCTCCGATGCCCACACACAGGGATTGCCCAAGGCCGACATCAGTGGTTTGAGCGACCGCTTCATAGGTGAGGGTGCCCGATCGTGACACTATACCTGTTCAATTTTGTTTTGGTTACTACCGTGTTGTAAACGTAGGATGTCAAATACCTATCTTTCCAGGTTTATGTATGTGTCCTGGCTGGATACCCATTTTGCAACCGAGCGGATTTATGACTGAGCTAGGTAGTCAGAACTGACAGAATGCTCTCAGATGGTACCCATGCAACTATAAAGCATGCAATCCAGTAACAGATAGAACTTGCCTCCAGGACAGTTCGGCCCAACAAGTCGAGAACGAGACTGGCTATTGAGGGCATTCATGACCTGGATTCATTGTTTGGTTCAGAAGGGAAGAAAACGACAGCTCTAGTAGGCATGCACGGGAACTTCGGACGGAGCACCCACCCTAATTTCATCAGCTTGTGGGATGCCTTCGGTGATGCACACTATCAATCCAATTTCATTTTCAATTGCTTCGATTATGGCCTCTGCCGCAGAAAATGGTGGAACATAGAGAACAGATGCGTCAGGTTTCGTCGCGTTGACCGCCTGACGACAGCGCATGGGGTTAGTAAATGTTCCAACGTATAGCGAAACATAACTCACGTCCCGAACGCTGCCGAATACAGGCAGGCCAAGGTGCGTCTGTCCAGCCTTCTTGGGTGACACGCCTCCGACCATTTTAGTGCCGTAATCAAGCGCCTCCTTTACATGGAACGTGCCCTGGACGAGATTAAACTTCTAGAGTTTGTCGAGTGTGGACAGAAAGAAGACTAACAGTCTTGCCGGTAAACCCTTGACATATTACTTTGGTATCTTTGTGTACGAGCAGATTTTGTATTGTATCTGCGTAGCTTTTCCGAGACGCAGATTGAGAGAACGACCGGCGTCCAACTTGAAAAAATAAATAAGCCACGTCAAATCAGCCATCGGAGAAGACCTCACTGCTGTACCATAGCGCTTGGCCCGCTTGACGAAACATGGTTTGGCCTGACGAGGAGAGAATTGGACAGAGCGTAGGAAATCAAAGTGCTTGTCGTTGGAAATCGGAACAAATACGCGGACGGTGTTTGTGCACAAAACTGTTACGCTTAGACTAACTAAATATACTACTACCTATGATCATACCTCAACTCTATTCCTGCTTGTCATTCTCATCCTAACTCTCTACGAGTGCAATACGTCTTCTCTCACGAGCTTTCCGCGACGCCCTGTCGAGGGACAAAATCGCATATTTCACCTTGTCATAATCATGACTGCCCAGGGCGCTGGGGTGCATCAACAATGGTGGCATGTAGAAGGGAGACTGGATTTACGAACCTGGTAACGTCCGACAAGAATTGTGCTTTTGCTTGGTTCGGCGCAGTCGTTGGCAGCTGTTGTAAGACAAGGGGTAACCAAGACAGCAGCTGCGATGTCCATACAGATGATATGACGCGGAAGATCGAAACAACAGCCGAAGTTGAATCTTCTGGGAAGTCTCCAACAAGTCCGGACAATAAGTATCCCACAAGTTCGTATCCCTCTTTTGCAAAAAGTCCTCGGATGGCGGACGCAAAGACAGGAAACTTGGGAGAATGGGTAGGGGGGTTTGGCAAAATGCTGTCGTGTGTTAACGTGACGCGGATGAGGTCTAAAGAGGCGAATATAATATCAGAATGCACGACAGTGAGGGCGGCCATCGCAGCACGAAATGCGAGAGGAAATGCAGGAGACTGGAAGTATATATCTGGTACAAATTCTACCAGCCGCAACAACATCTGCAAAAAGTCTTCCAGAACTATGAACTCGTCGGATGAGAACTCCGTGAACCCAAATCAAAAATACGCAAACGCACCATCAGGGATGTCTCCGGGTGGCTTTGTCTGCAACAGGGAAACGACTTTATTGGTGGATCGCTCATACATCTCCCGAAAAGATCCCTGCAAAACTTGGTTTTTTTCATTTCCAAAACTGCTAATGACTTTGCCAGCAATCCACAAATAACTTGGAAATCCAGCGACCTCGAAACCCAAGGACATTCTTGCGACTACAGAGGCTGCCACAGGAAGACTGGCTTCACCGAAGAGGGTAATGCCATGACGAAGAACGCGAGTAGCACGCTCCGCAATGTCATAGCTCGAACCATATTTTAGCAGGAGAGAATCGAAAACAGCCCAGGCTTCTTGACAGCTGTTCTGACACGCAGATGGTAATTCTTCCCCAAAGCTTCGAATAATGTGAAGCATGATTTCGAGGTTCTCCAATCCGTCTGTAATGTTGGAACGGTCAGAATGATGAATGATCACACCGTAAGTACACTACATACTGTTCACAATGTGAATTTCTTCCTGTGTGGCCATAGTGTGCTTATTTGCGACGGCGTGAACTTGGGCAAGAATATCCAAGGAGAACGTCTTCAGCGATTCGGCTGATCGCTCCATAGGCATAGCAGAAATAACATATGCGATAGCCTCATAAACTTGCCGCTTATCATCTTGTGCCAACTTCGACCCCGTAGTGCCGAGGAAGCTGTGCAGCGTAGGCAAAAAATCAACAAGATGCTGAAGGAAAAAGAATGAGTTGATAGAGTGTATATTCCTTATTAGAATCATACCTGTTTAGAATCCTGACATAGGTACTTGAGAGCTTGACCCGCAGCGGCACAAACTTCAGTATCAGTATCGTCGAATCCAGCAGATATGTATTGAAGCTGGCCGCTGATGTACTCCGGATGCATGTTAATCCACTCCGTGTAACGTGAAATGATTAGAAGCGCGGCGTAACGAACACGGGGGTGCAGGGGAAGTGAAGGTATAAGATCCATGATTTTTGGAACGGCTGTATTGTCTGTAGGGTCTATCTCAGCTCCCATAGATCTCATCGCAAACAGGGGTGCTTCTATTTCCTGCCAAGAAATTGCAGTAGGACCACGAGAGAGGGCTGTGGTGATCATCTCATACGTTGCCATCAAACATGTATCTGTCCGAAGAACAAAGCAGCAATCCTTTAGCGTGTCACCCATAACGTGCCTGAACGACCGGAAAGCCTCAGCTTCTTGACCAGTAAGCGAGCCTGACTCCGGAGGAAAATGAAGGTGTCGAATGATCACGTGCATGAGCGCTCGGTATGCTTCCAAGAACAGCGGCGAAACCGATGACTTTTTCCCAATATTTTGTGCAAGTCGCATCCAAAAGGGAAAAGTGATGGGAACGATGTCGAGGTCCGGATAAGCGGAACAATCGCCAATGGCCTCGACGATCGGGAAGAATGTCTCCGTATGTTGTAACAAAAGTAGACGATATGTCTCTCCTGCCTCTGCAAAGATACGTGCATAGCCCCGGATCTTCTCAGGGTCGTCCCTCTCTTTCAGTAGTTGAGGTCTTAGCGCGATAACTCGCGGAACGATGAGTTCAATGACCGGCATGTTATCATCAATTTCTTGAGTTTCATGAATCAATTCACATATCACATCGACCGCGGCATCGAAAAGTTCGTCGGAGGCCAGAGCTTCGAAAGCAAACCCAAAAAGAGGAGTCTCGGCTAGATCAGCTGTATTGACCTCTCCAGCTACCAGCCAGCTACGGAGGCAGTTGAATACTTGGGATTGGACAACCGGTGTAACACCTTTGCCCTCGTTCATAGAAAAAGCCGTCAAAGAGTGACACGCCACGTACCTGTCGCTTGGATATACATTGTTAACAATTCTAGAATTTTCTTTGAGTTGTCAGTAAGTAGACGTGCTGCTCTTTCCCTGTACTCGTCATCCTGCCAAAAGACCATTGTCTGTGGGTGACATAAGGCGGGGAGATCACTCACAAACTTACCGTAACAGGAATTTTCGTGTTGCCGTTGAGTTCCTCTGGTAACACAGTTAAAAATTGAAGGAGTGTTGGTACTGTCGCAGGATTCCTCCCAAATGACTCTATCATCTGTTCAACAGCATTGACCCAGGACGGCATCTGTAGCGCTATTCCGGCAAGAGCCAAACACAATTGAACGATGATAGTACGAGGACCTGCATGATATCTTTCCAACGCCGTCAACAAGGTGTCCCGAAGGGCAGGTAGATTTTGCTGATCAACTTGCTGAAGATCGTAAGTTACCTGTATCCAAATGAATGATGATCAAGGCGTGGAGTGGTGAACAGCCCAACTACTGACTTTTGATCTGAAAGTCTGTGCAGCAAACAATTTGGCGCCAAGAGGGGCGTCGGGAGATAAGAGGAGGACATTGCAGGTTGCCCATGCCTCAGGCTAAGGACAAGCAGCGGTTTTGCACACAGTTAGAGGTGTTGGTTGGGAGCATGGCCACAGGCGAAAGACAATTTACAGAATGCTGGAAATCCTGAAGCCAGGAATTCGCCCTTTCTAGCGATGCTTTGTCCGGTGCCCTGCTGAATACGTCAAGTGCAGAGAGTAAAGCTTGGATGTCAGTCATATCAATGAGAATCAAAGGAGGGAAGGTCACAGTCACGGCCTCGTAACACATGGTATATTGTCATCACCTACGACAACTTGAGTAAACAAAATGAAGCGTACTAAACGTAGTATAAGAAATATCCGTCCAAAAGAATGTGAGAGGATTGGCCAAGATAAACGGCGAGAAGAAACAGAGAACTGTGACAAGATATATATCAAGGTCATCAAGAACTCGGTAGGAGACCTAGGTACGGAGGAAGCCTTTCTTCCTACCAGTCTGAAAAGGGAATGGCTGATTAGCGATTTATAAGATGAGAGCCAAAGGTGCGCACAGAGGCTTTCTCAGGGGTCAACGGCCGACCGCTCTCGATTTTCCTCTTTTTGTCCTCAAGATCTGCACGCTGCTTCTCAAGCGCATCCTTCATTTCCTTGTGTCGGGCATAGAGTTCTTCTTCCGATTGCTTGAGCTTAGCCTCTTTCTCTTGTACTTTCTGTTGGAATACCATCTTCATCTCGGCCTCCATCTTCGCAAGCTTCGCCTCGTGCAGGACACGCTCCTCCTGCATCCTGGCTGCCGGACTAGCAAAAAAAAAAAAAAGGATCAGCATACACCACGTCATAGCCATACCCTCATAAAGAGCAACACACTTGATTTCTTTGAATACAGTAGAGTCTTGAGCCACGCCCATACTCAGAAGTTTCTCCGTTCGCCAATTCTCATAAAGCACGTCGTTAGTATACTCTCGGAGCTCCTCCATGTATGTTCGAACGAGCATCTGGCGAAGTTTGACGAAATCGCAGTGGTCCTCGTTATCAACCTCAACAACGCCCCATGGATAAGCGCGACCGCGTACTCGTCGACCATCTGGAGTGTTAACAATTTTGTCCGAGCCCACGACAGCAAATGGTATTTTGCTTGCAATCTCTTCGGCTTCGGCGATAGTCTCTTCATCTTCGTTATCGTACGTTGGTGCTTGGAAGATGTGGATATTGTGGTAAGCAATGTCGGAAAGAATCTGGTAACTTGAATCAGAAAAACAGGATAGAAGCAAAAACAAGGGTATTCACCCGTTCCTTAAACTCCGCAATTTCCTCATCCGTCATTGTGTCGGCCTTAGCAATAACAGGAATCAAGTTGACTTTTGTGTGAAGTCTGCGCATAAACTCGATGTCAATCTGCTTCAAACTGTATGAAATGTCAACAAACGAACCATCGAGCTTGAAGGGCAAAATAAGGAACTCACGAGTGTCCGGTTGATTGGATAAAATAAAGACAAGCGTGTACACGGTTGTCAACGACTTTCATACGGTTAACGCGATTTTCCTGTTCCAGATACGAGTCAAACCGCGACTCGATATTCTCTACAATTGGCTTCCAGCTGTAAGTTCAGAAAATCAGATTGCCACCAAAAGGCTAAAATAGGCGATAAGACGTACCTGTCATCATTATTGACAAAATCGCCGAAACCGGGAGTATCGACAACAGTCAAATGAAGTCGAACACCATTCTCCTCGATATCTATAGTAAATAGTTTCCTTACACGTTTGGAACCGGGCTCATAAGAGTTGAACGAACCTGCACCAATACTCTCGATAGCAACAGTCTTCGGCCTCTCCGCAGCAGGCGGCAAAGGCTGCTTGGGAGGATAGAGGGTCGTATTAAACAGGGTATTGATCAGAGTGGACTTTCCCAGACCAGACTCGCCTGGAAAAGTGACGGGGGGTTACGTGTCGTCAGCGATACTAGAGAAGCGACATACCAACGACCATGGCAGTGAACTGAAAGCCTTTCCTCACACTTTTCCTATGAACCTGGTTTGGCAGGTTGGCGAAGCCCACATATCCCATCAGTTTTTTACGAATGACAGAAGAAACGCCAGAGGTGTGCGCGGTTGAAAGGAGAGAAGGACTAGAACCGTTAGGAAAGCCGTTTTGCGAAAGGTCTCCAGCACGGGATGAAGCGTAGGAGTCGGCCATCTATGGGAGAAGTGTGAGGGAGGGAGGAGAGAAGAGAAAGAAAAAATACTTTTCGGTTGGGTGTAAGAGAAGAAGTCGGTCGATGTTGCACTTGTTTGGCTTTGGTGGCACTGACCAATTTCGGGCGCGGTAGCAAAATCTGTCTCTTCCGCTTTAGCATCCATAAACCAAGCCATTCAGGAAATATAACGAACCCAGCTGATTGTAGGCATCATTCTTCAACGATGCTCATATCCACGTGTATGTGTCCAACGTGGTGACAACGTTCCTTGGCCCCATATTGTAAACTGACAAGTTTGTCGCTACAGTGCGTGCCATAAGTACGTCTATATCATATCATCACACTCGTCGATATTAATGAAAAGATTGAACATCTCGTCTGCTTGTTGTGTATCGAGTCTGTTTGTCCATGCGTATTCATTCCACCCCATGAAAACACACGGTTCCTCCCTGGTCTCGCGTCTACGAACATGTGGTTCTGAGAAGTCAGGTGTAAATCCTGGCATCGTCAGTGTCTTCCACAGGCCTCCACTTGATGTCTTCTCACGGTCTACCTGTCCCTTTCTGTGAGCAGGAGGAACGCCAGGTATTGCACCGGAGTGGTGATGACTGTCGTAAATTGTTTGTCCTCGTCCCAGTTCCACATTGCCTGGTTTAAAAACTCTGCCATCCAACCCTCGCAACGTCTCTCCTTTCATGAATGCACCTTTTCCGATGTTCTTGGTGGTGATAGCGCAACCTGGCTTCCGATAGTTATTTTCCGATTGCCAGTCAATCGATGTGGTGGTGAGATATTGATTCTCTGCTAGCCAGAAATGACAGCGAAATTGTGCTCGAAGTGCATCTCTGGCATCTGCGACGTCAATCATAGACGAATGAGAATCAAGGTGGCAAGTTCGATCCATCAAGCAATGCAGGGTATTAGTCCCCATTAATCAAGCAGCAGCGATCACATAAATACTCTTGGTATGCTCTAGCCTTTCCTGTGAAGTGGGATCCTGCCAGTAATTATTGAACAAAGGCTAGTACATCCTGACAAAGAGGGCTTTATGCAACATGTGTTTTCTTTTGTCAATCAAGAAAAGCATCGTTTTGCAATTGTCCATGAGTGTCAGTTGTTCTTATGTGGTAGAGGTATTAAATTCGTATTACGACATAATGGTTTTGACGGTGGTGAAAAGAGACCGATCCAGGCATACGGCTTCGACCTATACTAGGAGTCTACTTTTGAAACAGATTTGGAACTACGAGTAGGCAACCATTCTTTGGGAAAATCCAGAATTGATGGCCGTTCAAATATGCGACCACGGAGGTGGTCACCCTTCTTTGCTTTTCGTGCTTTCGTATAAACGTGCCGTAGGTCAAGCGGCACGGTATGAAAGGTGTCTTTGGAGTTCTGGGCACTGTATAAGCAACTCCGAAGTGAATGTTCCTGCAGAAACTTACATTGGCTTCGGCAATGAGTCTGTCTAACGTGTCACTGGCCCACTTTAGGTTCATAGCGGGTTTTGGGAAGTCCTCGCAAGATATCTTGATAAACCCATTCTGCCAAACTTCTAGACCACTGACACCAGCGTCAGCAGGGGGATTGGGCGTCCACCTTGGTCCAGCAAGGAGTTTGATTTTATGAACGGCTTTGGCATCTCGAAGTGGGAGCTGATTGACCGAGACGACGATTACCCGCTTTGTGGTGACAGGATGGTCCTCTCCTGCATAATCCAGGGAGCGAACGATCAAAGGTGTTGTGGACGATGGTGGGATAAATGGCTTGCGATATGCTTTAAGATGTCATTCACAACGTAGTAAAGGCATGTTCTAAGAAAAACTGACCAACTAGTTTGGGCATTTCGTGCTCTATAAGCCTAAGATAATACAGAACCTGACGCTGCTGTCGAAGCATAAGATGGCCAGCAGATGCCGAGTCATCATCGTCAAAGTCGTCGTCCAGTAAGTCAAAGGCCTCGTCAGAGGTGAATACTTCTTCTGTCTTTGTGCGTCTGGCCAAAACTGAAGAAGATGTGGCAAAGCATCTTGAAGCTAACGCATTTGCAAAAAGCGGACCTTGCTTTGCGAGCATTTGAAAACAACTTGACTGCAAAACCATTGCTTCGCAGTCGACTCGGTCGAGCGTGTTGCGGCCCCAGACCAGCCTTGGCTTTCTTGATCGGAAGCAGCAAGTTGGTGTGTTACTCCGAAGTTACAACCGTGACTGGGTATAAGTACCATGGTCGTGAGTTTCCATTGTCGATGTTCCTCCACCTCGCTGCTCATCACGTTGCCGTGGATAGCGTTTAATACTCTCCATTAAAGCTGAACTGGAAAATGCAACCAAGTTAGTCCCTGCCTCAGATCACTTTGAGCATTTATTCCAAGTAAGTCTTTTCCGTTCGTCGGTGATTCGAGACATCTCACAACATTGCAGGTAAAATGCAACAGTTGTAATGAAGTTCATCCGAAACTTGTATCTCTCAACCGCAGAGTACGATTGTCACTCGATCCAGCACCATCTGGTCGATGAATTTTCGACAGGAAGAATATGAACTCTCTGGCAGCAAAGGAAACACTGCCCATTTCGTATGGCGCTGTGGATCATGTCTGTCTTTCCTTTTACCTCTTGATCGTTCATTGACGACGTCCCTTGTGGCTTAGGCAAGCGTGAAAGCTCAGCGAAATTTGATCCTTCTCCTTCCCAACCATATACGGATGAAAACTGCCAGTTCGCACCTCTGTTGGTTATCGAATGTCGAGGCTTGGAGTTTGTGGGTTTTGATCCTCAAGTAGGTTGATCTTATCAGAAAGGAAATAATATAGTTATTTTGTTTGGCCCAAGGGGTTTTGGATGTGTGTAGGGTCTACAGGCAAGGTCTTCTCAGAAGTCGAGCTAATGGACGGAGAATGGACTGATTACGACGAAGAAGTTGTCTCGTCTGCATCTCCCATAAAACTTGCCACTCATTTCATGCCAGGCTAGATTGCCAGTAGGGATTTCTGCCTTTGAGAGTCAATGGACCAGGGCATGACGAACTTCGACCGTGGCACCCTTTCCTTTCCTGATGCTCCCTGGCCTTCTTTTGTTCACGGTGATTCTGTAATTTATTGGAAGTCCCACAGGTCCTAAATTCGTGTAAGTAAATAAACCCCAAAGATTTGGCTCTCGTCTTTTGTCAGGCAACTCTCGGTGCGCTTCTTGTTTCAAGTTTATATTTTCTTACCATCTCTGCCGTAACTTTCTTCCGTTATCGATTCTGAACAACAATGAGTACTGGCATTTCAAACGAGCTACGCTCTCCGCCCTAACGAGGCGCCCCTTGTCTTGCTGATCTTGGCTTTGCGCATTTCAACTTCTTGTTTGGTCATAGTTTCTAATATATCACTGATTGCATTTGATTAAGCAGTCTGGATATCAAAACGCATTGTTTCTACCCGCCTACCTCACCTCCTAATGAGATTATATTTTTTTTGGAATAATGGGTTGTCAGATTCTTCGACATGTATCTCAAAAGGCTCTCCACCAGAAATAACATCCCCCAATCGTGCTGCAAGTAGCCGTACGATCTGTGAGGCTAGATACGAATGCGCGAGCGAGCTCGGAGTGCTGGAACTTTTCGGCAAACCGAGTTGGACTCAGACGTTGATTCGTGATCCACGCAATTCCCATGGAGTTGGTGCATATTACGGCACCGATGTCGGTTGGGGCCAGGGTGTAGTGGCGAGGGTAGAGGGGACCATTGCATAGAAGATTGTGAAGCACGCTGGCAAAATGAGATATGGGGACAACTGGAAGGGAGGATGCAGCAAATTCGAAATGATGGTACCGAGAACTGTTAAGACTAGTGCGGTGTGACGTATGGTATTAACGAGAGAAACGTCGTCATAAGCATTAGAACATTAAATTGCTACACAAAATGTATGACTATACTAGGACAGATGGCATGGACGTGAGGGCAACGATGGTAGAAGCAGCAAGAGTGATACTACTAGGACAGATGATCGATGATGCGTAATAGATTGTACATGTAAGAGGTTAGTATGGAGTCGATCCTACTTAAAATCCGGTGAACACCCAGTCCAGTGGGAGTTCAAGATATTTATGCTTTCGAAGTTCTGCTGCAGTTGGTCGCTCCGCCGGATTGCTAAAACAAAAAAAATCAGGAGGAAGAAATTGCGAAGATCTAATCTTCTCACATGGCAAAACATTTTCGCCTGAAATCATCTGCCAATTCAGACAAGACTACGTCTTCTGGTACTGGAGGAGGGAGTTTAGACTGGTAAAGCTAGCGTAACAAGCAAGGGTGAGTGTCTTCCATATGTGGAAGGAGATGGGAAGTACTTTAAACATGACGGCAACAACCTCATCTCCCATCCACGGCCTCGAGCCTGCCCACATTTCCAGCACGACACACCCTACACTCCAGATGTCAACTTTGAAATTATAGCCCTTCTTCTTTGTGTTGATGACTTCGGGTGCCATCCAGAAGACGGTACCCTGCATCGCTGTAAAGGCTCCTCCACTACCGTCGTCCGTCCGCTTTGAGATGCCGAAATCTGAGATTTTGCATGTTCCGGACATCTCTACAAGGATATTATCTGCTTTCAAGTCCTGTCAAAGGTGACAATTTTAAGTTGCATAAAAGCTCGGAAGGTCAAAGACTTACGCGATGAAGAATTCCTTTGGAGTGGAGATATTCCAGTCCACTAAGTATTTGTGCAGTGAAGGACTTTGTTACGTCTTCGCCAAATTTCCCATGCTTTAATAAGCAGCTACCGATTGAGCCTCCAGGAACATATTCCAGGAAACTGAAGGTTGAATAAGCAAGTACGCATTGCTCCTCAAAATAAAACAACTTACATGCTTAAGTTCGATGGGGTTTCTTCAAACCCTAGATATTGAACGATATTAGGGTGATCGAGGTCCTTTAGTGTCTCGCTTTCCAGTTTTAGTGCCTGCACCACTGAAACCTGCCGCGAGTCGTTCTTGTCACTAGCAGTTTGCGGCGCTTCGACTTGCTTGACGGCGATCATCTCCCCCGTAGTGGCATTAAGGGCAAGATAGACACGTCCGTATGTTCCTCGGCCGATCAATTCACCTCGCACCCATTTAAAAGTAGCTGAATGTATATTTGTCAGTAAAACAAGTTGATGGAAGCAGTGGATCCTTACTTGGGCCACCAGGGGAAGACTCTGGTAGGGTTGACGAGCCATAAATCTTGGCCTGTGCGGTTGTAACTTCTTCCACTTTACTACCCCACAGCTTTGTGCTCCTCTTGCGCAAAACATTGGAATAAGACGAAGAGTCTCCTCGAGATGTGCGGTCAATCAACTTTTTATGTTCTTGCGCTACAATTCGGATAGATTTTTTCCCTTTTATGCGCGTGGTCTTGTCAGAGGGGACAGGAACTGGGGGAGCAAGAACGGCTGAAGTTTCTGCTGCTGTCGGAGAAGTTCCACCAGAGCTGGCCTCAATAAGCGGCTTATCAAGATCATGCTCTGGAAAGAATTCTTCCAGACGCTCATACACATCCTCGGGAGGTGGTCGAGGCGCCCAGGTCGAGTCTTGCATCTCTGTGAATGTACTACCGCGTCCGGCCCTTCCCCCCCTAGCGGTAACACGCCCACGGGGAAACAGTGGAGGCGTGTTCACCAGATGGGAGGGCGGAATCGGTGGAATTGGAGGAGGGGCAAAAGTGGCATGTTGGATATCGCTGTTTGTCTTTCCCTGTTGCTGTGTAGCCGATGAAGATGCGATCTGAACTTTCAGTGGAGGTCGTAAGATAGATTTTGGCCTCTGAGAGTCAACCATGGGAGGCTTTTTCCACATAGAAGTCCCGCAATCGTCGCCACCACTATCAGACTCGTCGTCATACTGACTAGAAAGATTTGATTGTGTCATCTCGCCAACAAAGGACGTTGGAGATGAAGAGCGAGGTCCTTTCTCTGTCGCATGCATGACAGGGGGTACCAGGGTAGCTTCGCTGTTCTGGGCGAATATATTCGAGAACAAGACCTGATCTTGTTGTCTCAAGGTCGACTCTGAACTACGGTTGCTGTTATTCGTACTATCAGCCGCGCAGAATAGAGGAGATTCTGTATCACCACGCTTCTCACTGGCGAGCCGATGGGGACTTCGGGGGCTGACTGGAGTACGGGGGGGCGTTGTATTTGAGGTTTCTACAGCACTTGCAGTCTCAAAAGAGGGGTCGGCGCGATTTCCGTAGAGCGCATCAGGTTTATACCGGACATGATACGCCCGGCTAGGAGATATGGCTCGTGGAGATCGGACGGGCTCTCCAGCATCAGGAGTATTGCCATATGTAGGTGACTGCAGCTGGCGAGGGTACTGGTGAGTGGGAGATGCCAAAGAATCACCTAGTGCTGACTGTGGTCGAGTGTATGGTTCACGGTTGGATATAAACGTTCCTCCACGCACACTGTATGGAATCTGACCCGAGTCCAGTGTACCGCTGTGCGAAGAGCCCTGAACAGGGAGTGGTCTTAGCTGTCGCGGAGCTTCATAGGACTTGGGCAGCCCCGACGAAGAACCACCCGACGAAAAGGGTATCTGTTCACGCATATTAGCTGTTGGACGTGTCATAGGTAGCTGAGGAGGTTGTCGTCTTGCGCCCCCAGATTGCGAAGTAGAAGGATGGCCGAACGCCGAAGCTCGAAGATTATCCATGCTCTTAGCAACCTTATTAAGCCGACGAAGCTGAGGGGAAGGGGGCGCTGCCTTTGGCTCCCCTCTTTCCTCCCCTCTCCATGCGACCACGGAACCAGGAGGAAGTGGTACGCCAGCTGGACGTGAAGGAGCACGGGTGTCACTAGGAGCTGCTGTTACTGCTGGGGGTGTTTGGCGAGTATTCGTGGGCATGGCAAGAACACGAGTTGAATACCCTGACTTGTAACGCGCGGGTGACACTTGTTGTCGAGATGAAGAGTGTGCAGTAGCCCTTGACAAGTCCTGTGTAGGCGGGGAAACATCTTTCTCATTCGTACGGGGGCTGGAGGACGGCACGACCACCCAAGGGTCATCAAGATCATTCGGAAGACGTTTTCGTCGAGAGTCCTTTGAGAGCAAGATTTCCCTAGATGGTTCCGTTTTCAGCCTTCCTCCAGACGCCTGTGGTTGACGAATTCGCCACTGCTTGCTCACGGTCTCCAACTGTTGTTCAGTGGCCTTGAGCGCCTGTTCACGTTCAGCACCGGCATCCGAACCCGACCTGCCATGAACGCCTCTGTTCACCGGCGGCCCAAGAGAATCTTCGTCCTGCACGAAGTTGGGCCGATTCGGAGAAAGTGGGGGAGGTGAAACAAATTGGCTAGACTTTTCAACAGAATTTGAATCGTTTCCTGTCCCGCTGATACCTTCCGAGAGAGGTGGCGTATTCGAGTGCAGCGGGCGGGGAAGTGGGGAGATGGATGGTTGAGTTAGCACGTTAGGTCTGCGGGCGTTATTGGGGGAAGATGAAGGATTTCCTGATCCCAAAGAGGTAGCTACAGGAGGGTAAGGGTGCACAACTGTCCTATGAGAGTCGCGGTCCGGATTGTCGAGGTCTGCTTCGTACCCGGCAGCTGTCTCAAGAAGATGCTGATCACTGGTAGAAGAAACACTTTCCTGCTTTGAGCGTCGTTTAAGTTGCAAGGGCAGATGGTTGTTGTTGTATGGAAGAACGGGAGGAGGAATGGTGACAGCCGTCGGAGAACGTGGACGCAAAGGCTTTTCGTGTACGGCAGCGGAGGAGTGCGATACGAAAAATTTGAGGGACCCTTTCATATCTCCTTGTTCGCGACATAGAGAGAACAACTTCTCGTCAGTCAAAGCGTCTCCAATTGCAAAGGCACCCATCTCGGTTTGGTAGATAGAAAAGTGAAATTGATCTTCATCTAGAATATTAAGCTAAGGAATATTCAGGACACGATGAGCGGATGGTTATATAGGATCAAGCAGACCTTGTTGAAGATACATTCTCGTATGACAGCAGCACTCTTTGCGCTGCTGATATCAACAGTGACATACCAATCCGAATCAGTAGTTACGACAATAAGGACCTTGTCAGATACGGCGAAAGTTGCGTTGGATGAATCAGGAGTAGATACAGTGGGCGACTAGAAAAGAAAAAATGAGGGGAGGGGTAAACTTGATTGGAATAACATACCGTGCGTGGTCGTTTGGGAGGGGTATCAATGGAGGGACGTTGATGTCGACTGTGGCTCTGGAATGGAGATTTGAGGGTTTGTAGAAACTTGCCTTTGCGAGAAGTGATCGTAATTTGTGGACCATCGGGTAAGTTTCGATCGTTGGTGTGGGAAGCAATGACAGGCTCTTGGAGAGTAGGGTCGGTTGAAAGATCGACTGGTGGGATTGAGAGGCCAGGAGTGCTTGGGGGAGGAGTGGATTCATCAGCAGCAGGAGAGCTGGTACTAGAAGGAGAAGACAAAGAGGGATGAGAAGAAGAATGATGAGAGACATTTGTAGCGAGCGGGGCGGGTGGTTGCTGAATATATTTTGGACGAGGAGACAGATCATCGTCGGTTCCTTCAGAGTCTGAACCAGGATTTGCAATGTAAAGAACGCGACGACCCTTCAAGGCCCTTGCATCGTCTGACATGGCACAGAACGGGGAGTTGGCAACGTTGCAAGGCCGCCAACAGCGCCGTCGTCGTCGTCGTCACTCTGGTCACGCTGACTAAGTGTATATTCTATATTCTTGGAAACTCGGCCTTTTCCTCTAACATCATTTCACCCCAACACAACAATTTCAAAAGCCCAATCAACTTGACTTCCTTCCCTTGACTCAAACTCTCCAGTATGGCTGCATTCACCTCCCCGGCTGTTTTCATCCTTTGAGCAGGCGACAGCAACTCCGATATACCTGCAGGCGCTGATGGCGATGATTCAAACGCTAAGAGCGCCATCGTTCGTTCCAACTCTGTCAAAAACTCTGGACTTTCTTCGCCTCGCGGAGCTAGCTCTTCCTGTGCAAACTGCAATGCCTCTGCTATGCATCCGTGACGTATAAACTCAATCAGTTTCTGCTGCTGCAGATGAAAATAGAGTGCTGGATTCGTGTCCAGTATCTAGCAGAAATTTATTAGAAAGAGAATTACATTCTATCGTTTCAACAAGGGGGCAGGTCGAATCATATTGAAGACTGAAGTTTTCCAAGTCTCATCACCAACCACAAATGGTCTAAGAGTGGTGCATGAAACAGTATAATCCTTTACGCCTTGCCCAAAGCAGACTAAATTGCTACACACCTCGGGATTTAGGTCATTGACCCTCGTAATGGCATCCTCGATGTCGCCACGTTGTAAAGCTTCACGTATATCCATTCTACTCTCGATACTCTCAAAGTCCACCGGAGGTGCAAGATTGGCCTCTTGACTGAATTCTTCGGCAGCTGACTTGTATCCTTCAATGACAAGATAGTCCATGATAAGGCGATTCAAGTCACTGTTGAAGATGATCAGCATATGCATATGGTTAATGGACAAACGGGACAATGAGAAAAGTGTTCAGATAATACATGCAATTTTTTGCCTCTTCATTCTTAGAATTCAGAGAGATTCCCAATGGTTGCTCATCCTCAGATGATGAGAAAAGGTACTAAAAACTCACTGTTTTGTGACTTGTACTTCGTGCAGTCGACGATCCCATTCTTCAGGGTGGATGGAGTGTTTTGGGGGCTGATTAGAAGTTGATGAGACTTGTTAAACTGTTTTGCATCAGACTTACCATAGAAATAGCTCGTGAATGCGTTGCACGAATTTATTGAGAAATTCCAGGGTCGTTTAGGGCAGGCTCTGTGATTGCGATCATCTGACTACCATTTGTTTTTATTTTATTTTTATTTTCCATTCGTTTGGGGCTACAGGCGTTATAATCACTGTACCGTACCTCCAGATCAGCTCCAACGTACCTATGCCTGGATAGAAGACCTCCAAGTATTGCTTTCATATAGGTATTTATTATAGTGATCAGATAATACTGAGGAATGATTCCTTGAGTAGGCTGAGCAGGACGAGTGTTGCATTCAATGGTACTTAGCAGTTAAATATCTCGATTCAACGACGATTCACGTGGGCGATTCTGATAAGGATTCAGTTGACGGCCAGAGTTCAGACGATTCAGTAACGATTCGCTGATCTGGATCGTTTGAATCTCTGCAGAACCCGCCACCTGACTCATGGCTGAATTGAGATATTTGACTGCTACTATTGTCCGAGCACGTAAAACCATGGGTGGACCAACGAAGACTGGGGATGGATCCGTAGACAATTGCCAGGCCCTCTTGCTTACTGTCTATACTTTCAGTATCCTACAAAAGCATGAAGGCCATCCATTCCGTTCCTTCACAGATGCACTGCGATAAACCAAGACTAGATAGTGTGTTCGCCCGACTGTTACAAGTTGGAGACAACGCCTCCGGATCGAATCATGTCGAAAAAGTCGTCTTTTTCTATTTTACCTAGCCGGTATCGCGGAATTAGAATGATGTATATAGAGACCACAAAACACCAAAAACCTTCATACCTGTGTTATTATTGTGCTTGACCTTCTTTTTCCTCAAATCGTCGATCGCAGGTGCTGGTAAAGTCGGTTTGCCTGTTCCTCGGGCAGCCTTTGCTTCTTCTGCAGAGACGGAAGCGGCGGTTTGAGAGTTTTGTATCGCGTTGAATAACTTTACGACTGTTCCATCACCCTCATTCAGTATGAACCAAGCGATAGAATTTCAGTGCAAACCTCCTCTTTGAGCGACCTTTCGGAGTGCCCTCTCGTTTTCTCCTCCCCAACCCCCAATGACGTCCCTTATCCTCCCTTTATCCTCCCTTTCCCTTTTTTCTACTTGTAAAACCTTCCTGGCTCTCGATTCCAGCTTCTCATCATTCCGTTGCCTCGCGATGGAAGGTTTGAGGGAGAGCGGTAGCTCAGAAGGGGTATCCGTTTGCAGTAAGGACTGAAGGGTAGCCCCGAAAATAGAGGATCCAGTAGCTCTGATTTTCCTCTTGGAAGTTTGGTGTGATTTTTGTCTTTTAATTTCGTCTACAGACTTATCGTCACTACTTGTATCTGACAAGGATTCTTCGGAATTGGAATGACGATCATCGTCCTGCTGCTCGTGAAGGGAGTGGGCGGAAAGCTTTTGTCGTTTGAGAGGGGGCATGATGATCGGAGTGATGGTGGTGGCCTTGTACATAATATAATACAAACTTGAAGTTGGACTATCAGCGCCAGTCATTGCATTCGTTTCTCTCTTGACTTGTATCCTCTCTAATACTACAGACTCTGCTAAGATCTGGATGTTTTCATATTTCAAGTAGATCTATCCCTCCTGCTTCTTAACTGCACTTCATGGCTTTAACATCTGGCCAGCGGTTGGATTTTTCTCCAGAACCTGATCTCTATCCCTTGCACCCAACAACGACCTACATAGCCTCCCTTCTTTCTCCTCATTCGGGCCTTTCCACGATGCAAAGGGCAAAACTTGTCGCACACAGCTTGAGTCGTGCCTGCGCATTCGGAGAGCTCTCTGTCCTGCAGTATCTCGTCTCTAACCCTCAGGCGCAGCCACATGTCGACTTAGGAATCCGAGACGAGGATGGTCTTGGTCTAGTCTCCCTTGTCATTCACGGTTTTGGCGCGGACTCAGATCGCGATGTGGAAAGAGAAGAATGCGTGAGGTTGCTCATTGCTCAAGGAGCAAGTCTGGGTGCGGACAAGGGTGATGTCAAGGTCTCATGACTCCAGGTTCAATTCACATCTGACGCGTGCTTCAAGCTGGTTGGACCCCCCTGCACTATGCTGCTCTCTTATCGCCACCGACACTAGTCTCTCACTTGATGACTCATGGATGCTCTCCGTTTACTGTGACTTGCCGAAATCTGACACCTCTTGACGTTGTAACTGCGCATTCCATTCTGCCAGGTCGAGATGATGTTGCGCTGCTACTTGAAGAATCTATGCGAGGCGAGGGCTGGACAGGAGGTCGAATGGAACAAAAGCGGAGATTATCCGAGCAACGGATGAAGCGCAAAGAAAGGAAGAAAGAGGTGCGCGACGGAATCAACAAAGCTTTTAATGTCAATCCTGCGTGGTGGGATCTTGATTCTGGTTCTAGTTCTTCTGACTCTGATTCGGAAGATGAGGAGGAGGATGATAGAATCTACGTCAGTACTTCCATCTTGTTATTGAGGTCATCCCTCACCAGTGTGATAGACACCCCTACCAGATTATTCGTCCATGCTCGTTTTTTCTCCGCCCTCTTTACCCCATATCTTCGACTCTCTCATCACCAATTTTCAACCTTCTCTACGAAATTCCACACCAGCCAATTATTTATACATGTTCACAAGATTTGCATGCTTAACATGTGACCACACTTGGCTGGAAGACTTGATGATTGGTGCCACTGACGCTATCGAAGAGACATTTTTTGTACGCATAATTCGATACCGTCCCGATCTATCTCACCCTCCTCCATCACAGAATCGGCCAGACGATGTGACTTGTTTAGTTTTCTGGCTGTTCAACTCAACGATCTTGCTCCACCTCCTGCAATGTGACACCTCAATCAATGAGGTATGTGAGATGTTGGGATCGTTCGAGCTGATAGAAGAAGTAATCAACTCTGTATTTGGTAAAAAGTATCTTTCGTGCGTTTTGTCAAACCTCTGACCCATGCCATCCCTACATACAGTGTTCATCATTCGATTTGCGGAACGTCGAATAGACCAACTTCTCGATTTTTGCCTTCTCGATTTTTGCCCGCTGCCATCTGAGTACGAAACGATACAATTCGAGTCTGATTGGTCATTCCTACGCCCCTTTACCGGCAAGAAGAAATCAGCCCCTCCCGTGCCCGTCTCATCCAGCGGTGCATTATCTAGGAGCGGAGCTCCATCTTCTCCTCCTAGCCCACAGCGGCCACTGTCGCCATCTCATAGCCAAGGGACGTTGTCATCATCGACATCCAGAGGATTTTCTTCCCTGAAACAAAGCTTTTCTCGAGGACGTAACCCCTCAGCCGCGCCATTAACATCCCTCTTTCCTGATGCGCCTCCTCCCCCTTCCCCCAAAGACCTAACGTCTGTTCTGACAGCTCTGCATACACTTTTGACATTCTCAAATATCAATCCTGCCTTTACCGCACAGCTGTGGTCTCAAGTGATGTATTGGACTTCCTGTAAATTTAATGCTGCACTGGGGAACTGTTTACTAATGCATGTTTAGGTGAATTGTTTAATCGTATTATCACACGCAAGAAATATCTTTGCCGGTACCCGTTTCATGGAATGCAAGCAAACCCGTCCGCTGACCGTATGCAGATCGAGGGCCATACAAATCGGGATGAATCTTGCTGTATTAGAAGACTGGATCGGACAAATGCAACTCCCCCCCGGTGTTCGATCACATTTCGTACCTGTACGGTATCTACTGAATTGGTTGCAGGTCTGTCATTTGATCGTCGGTGCGATATTTTTCCGTCTGACATAGCAGGCTGGTACCGCAGTGTCTGTCGTCCATTTCTGAGTTTCCAGAACTCGTTGCCACGATCCAGACCATGAGGAGCATCAATCCCCTGCAGGTAAGACCCTCTTTTTACTGCAGGCCATCGTTACCGATTATTCTCCAAGATGCGCCGTGCTGTTCGCGACTATAAATATGAAGTCAATGAGGGGAGGATGACAGAGGAATGTATCCAATACATCACACAGCTCCAGAAAGACTGGGAAAGGCATCGCGTAAAATTAGGTGTCGAGGCCCTTCGCAAAGAGGTTCGAATGTTGCGCACGTCTACTTCGAACTACAGGAACTGAGTTCCCTTTACAGATGAGTGACCGAGACCGTGATCATGAGGATAGTGTGTCATCGCAAGTTGATGAATCATCGAGTACCATCGTTGGTGACGTTCCTTTGAGTGCTACTCACGCAGAGAGTCCTGGTACTCATCATGATATCGACCTGTTATTTGGGACACCACAAGATATCAGCATTTGGGAACCTGCTAGACCGCCTCCTGCCCTTGGAGAATTGTTGGACTCCCGATATATGCTCCCTTTGCTTTTTCCATCTAATCCTCGCATGTTAGCTGCCGTTTCAATCGACACTCTGTCCGGCGATGAAGAATTGCGCAGCACCCGGCCCATGCCTGAAACCCGCAGCACTGATTCGAACATCGGAAGTCGGCAGTGGAGATCGAGAAACAGAAAGGTCAGAGAAGTGGGAGTAGAACCGCTGCGATGGGTGGACGATAATCAGCCTGCAGCTCATTGGGTGGAACCTTTTGAGCTGCACCCAGATGGTCAGGATGATCAGGATGACCCCTCTTTGGATTACTCCAACGTGGACACCGCGCAGTCCGGAGTCTCCCAGAGTCATACTCCATTGACCCGAAAGCCGTCTGGGCGTAGTAAAGGCAGACAAAGCTTGGCAGGAACAGCTGCGCAGGTTATAGATCCCTAACGCGCTATCTCTTGTGTACATCTGCTGTTCATACTTAGCGTTGTAATATCGTAGACGCTCTTGGCGACAACCGTAACCCACGAGGCACTGCTTGCTCCAATACCATCATTGTTAACCACAACCTTTTCCTACCACAACCTTTCAGTTGTGGTACTTACAAAACGTGTCACTTGAAGCCTGCTTTCCGACCAACTCATGATCATATCCGAGGACCAAGACCATAGCTACAAAGACCCTTTTGCAGATAAAGATCCACATGTTCACGACGCCCTCCAAGAGCCGAGCCACTACGAAAGCACAGCTTCGTTCAACACCGGAGAATCACCACCACATGTCAATGAGGACTTCCTCAACGCACAAAATTCGGGTCTAGAAGAATCCTTTTTAGTGCACAACGCTGCCGATGTTGGGCGCTCAGACAATTACCGTGACTTAGGTAGGCATTTCTATGTTGTTTCTCAAATTCTGACCATGACGTATTCAGAATATGCGGAACCTTATGACGGAGACAAAAGATCTGTGCCCTCGACGGAGAAGACCTCTCCTGCGAGGTATCCACTTGAACAGCGGATCGAGGACAAGAAACGCGGGATTGGAAGACAAAGATACCCATTTGTTGGTGCGTTTCCATCAACTCAACGCGCGCCCTGCGCTTAAAGCCAAGCTAGTTTGGGTTTTGAGTCTAGTCATGATTGCAGTGTTTATTTACGAGTTGGTTGTCAACTCACGCGCTCAGGGCACCCCAGTTTCTTTCAAGGTATGTTGCTAAACATAAGCTTCACATTTCCATTTTCTTTAACAATTTCAGCCGACTGTCAATCCTATGCTCGGTCCATCTTCAAGCGCTCTTATCACTGTCGGGGCTCGATTTCCTCCTTGTATGAAGCTGGTTCAGGCAGTGCCTCCTTCATTACAACTTGGATGTATGTCGAGACCATACTTTCCGAGGTAATTAATGGCGCATTTATTGCTTCTAGGTCTCAACAATACAGCTAATCCGCCCGACAAAATTTGTCCTCTAGAGACGATCTGTGGATTTGGAGGTGAGAATCTCCGCGATATTCTGGTTCCACAGTTTAGTTAATCATCTAATACAGGCTTTCACGGGAAAAACCCTAACCAGTGGTTCCGGTCTGTACCTCTCTTCTGATGTCCTATTACTCAGAGGTGCCCACCGCGCTTTTAGGTTCATCACTCCGATCTTCTTGCATGCTGGCTTTGTCCACATTCTTCTGAATCTATTTGCACAACTTACTCTTTCCGCCCAGGTTTGTTGTGGATCAGGTATATGACTCGATTACTAACGCTCACTAGATCGAGCGCGAAATGGGCTCGGGGGGTTTCTTTCTCACCTACTTCGCTGCTGGAATCTTTGGGTGCGTTGCACTTGTCCGTTTCGTCCTTGTAATGACCACTGTTGACTTGTGTGTACCAGAAACATTCTCGGAGGAAATTTTGCGCTGGTGGGATTACCTTCCCTCGGTGCTAGTGGAGCAATTTTTGGAACAGTGGCGGTAGGTTGTTATTTAGAAGCTTCCTTCGCTTGATTGAACCTCGCAAAAAAGGTCACATGGGTGGACTTATTTGCGCACTGGAAATATCAGTACAAGCCCGTTCACAAGGTAAACACTTATCTTCTGGAAGTAATCTCAACAATTTCACCTCTTGTACTGTCAGCTGATATATATGATCATTGAATTGCTTATCGGAATCGCAATCGGGTTTATTCCGTGTAAGTACTTCTCTCAATAACAGGTCGTAATAGGCTCATTGAAAACTTAAAAGTTGTTGATAACTTCGGTTGGGAAATCTTTGCAATATCTTTTCTCTTCTCATTTCTCACTGCAGTGCATCTGGGAGGTTTTCTGATGGGTCTCCTTGTTGGCACGACCTTCTATCCTGTTATTAGTGTCACTAAGCGACACCGACTGATTATGTGGAGTTTCCGCATACTTGTGATCCCATTAACCGTCATCTTGTTCGTCGTCTTAGCGAGGAACTTTTATACCTCCGATCCTTATGCAGGTTCGTCATTATTTTCTGGAGTATCCTACATCGAACTTATTATGCTTGCAGCCTGCTCCTGGTGTCGCTATATCTCGTGCATCCCAACCGCAGCTAATAATCACTGTCAAGGGTAAGCGTTTGTCATTTCTGACGTAGTAACAATCATTGATTTCTTTGCTAGAACTGGTACGCAACCACAACTTTTCCCCTGCACTATTGTTACTCACGATCAACAGGTTTGACAATCACTTCGAATTGAAGTGGTATTGCTACCTGACTCTAACTCGGGGACGATGTTTTGCCTGTTCGTCATAATTTAATGTAGATTTTGCCTGCGGACAAACTTCAATGGACATCGTGTTTTCCATCACCGGTCTGTGCATTGTAAATAGTCAATCGCATCGAGGCGCGTCATTTGTATGGTACACAGTTCTGTGATAATTTTTCACTTCTGTATGAGTCATACTACTCCGTCGCATGTATATTATCCACCTACGTCTACGAAAGATCGAGGACATGCTTAGACAGCCTCGACGGACCCTCAATGTTGTTACGTAATATGCACGATGAACACCCAGTTAGCGCTAGTTAGCCTTTACTATACGTTATAAAGCAGCTGTGCCACAGCTGAACAGTGCATGTTATTCCAGTCGCTCTCTTTGAGCCCTACGTGGCCTCACTTTCTTGGAATTCTTGCGACCGTCCTTAGCATCGTGGTTGGTCTGGCACGAACTATTATCGTTGGTATGTTCATAATATTTAGTGTGTTCATTGACAAGTTCATTTCTGTAGGTTGGTCGGATCCTGTACATTGTGGTGCGTTGATGAACCGTGGAAACTGGCTTGATGCAGCTAGGCACAACTGGCAACCGGACGGTATGTCAGTCTTGTTTACTGGTTCTCCAGTATTATTAAGTTATTCGTGTTAGGATGCATGCTTCACTCATACAAGCCAGAAGAAGGTTCCTTATGTTTCATGTCGAAGCAAGTGGTATTCATTGGAGATTCTGTCGCGCGCATCCTGTTCTTCCAACTGGCCCATATACTAGATCCGACAATTCCTACCGCACCCCCAGATGGACATCGGCATTCCGATCACATCTTTCGCACCAAGTATGGGACTCCTATATCTTTCTTCTGGGATCCTTTCCTCAACACTTCGCGCACATATGACATGGTTGGGTTATCGAATGATCGTACGTCTTTGGAACGTTATGACGAAGTGCAGCGGACGGGGTTGCTCGTCCTAGGATCTGGATTATGGTATCTGCGCTATGATGATCTATCTTCCTGGGAAGCCAACACGGAACGTATTTTGAATTCCTTGGCTCGTAATCGCGCAAAACCAGCAGACGAGGTTGTTATATTGCCTGTTGAACAGGTTGTTGCTTCGAAGTTAACCCATGAACGAGCGATGTCAATACGCTCCTCAGACATAGATGCAATGAATTCGGATTTATTCCATCGCATCAACCCTCCATTGATGGATGTCTTATCGACATTTTCTGACCCGACACCCTCGATTCCAGTTGTATTGCCCAGAGTGTTTAATGAAATGCTCGACTCTTCCCAGACGGAAGATGGTCTACATTTCTCTGAGGCCTTGGTCAAGACTCAGGCCACTATCCTTCTCAACCAACGATGCAACGACGTGCTACCGAAGCACTTTCCTTTTGATAAGACTTGCTGTAGTCGATATCCTTGGCCATCCCCGCTGCAATTCTTAATCCTCAGTGCCACAGTTTTGTGGGGTCCAATCGCCTATATAGGCTCCTATCAACGAGGGAAGTTGTAATTGTTGAGTCCAAAATCACAGCCTGCATTAATTACCTCCCCAAAAAACAGGTCAACGAGGTCTCAAATCTATATGGACGAAGGATACATCAGCGGTTCGGCTGATATTTAGCACTGGCATCGCTCTTATTTTCCTCGCGGATCGAACAGGATTGTGGTTGAAGGAGCAGAAACAATTTAGCCCGTGGATGTTTGCGTCTCTCTGTTTTATCTCCCTTGCCATTGGATTAGCCTCTATCAAGCAAGGGGACAAAGATCTGGGTTTTCTGAACCGAGAACAGACAGACGAATGGAAAGGGTGGATGCAAGGTATGATATCTAGTCATTTATATTGCCTATAAGTCTGTCTCAAACAAATTTTGGAGTCGCAATCTTAATATATCATTACTGCGGCGCGTCAAAAATTTCTGGAATCTACAACCCAATCCGTGTTCTCGTTGCATCATATCTGTTTATGACCGGATATGGTCATACTACTTTTTATCTCAAGAAAGCAGATTATGGTTTCTTGCGTGTCGCCCAAGTGAGTTCCCCGCGTGATATGTTTATTCAGACTCATCGCTTTTTGTAGGTACTGGTTAGGCTCAACGTTTTGACGTTTTGTCTTGCCTACACAATGAACACAGATTATATTTTCTATTATTTTTCACCCCTGGTGTCTATGTGGTTCTTGATCATATACGCCACCATGGCTGTCGGTTCGCAGCGCAATGGACAAACCGCATTTCTTGTGGCCAAGATTGTGATATCCGCCTGCCTCGTTACATGGTTCATGCGAGAGCCGCGGTTGTTGGAAGCCTTCTTCGAGTTTCTGCGCCGAGCATGTGGTATACATTGGTCTGCTCGCGAATGGGCGTTCCGGGTCAATCTTGATCTGTGGATTGTTTACATCGGAATGATTGCTGCTCTCGCTGTCATCAAAATTCGAGAACACCGTCTAACAGAACATCCGCGTTGGCCATTGGTATGCAAGATGTCAATAGGCACTTCTTGTCTCGCCGTCCTCTGGTTTTTTGGATTCGAACTTTATCAAGAATCCAAGTTCACCTACAATCGCTGGCATGCATACGTTTCGTTCATCCCCGTCTTGGCCTTTGTCGTGTTGAGAAATGCAAACATTGTTTTGCGTTCTACATCTTCTCGTATCTTCGCATTCATCGGACGGTGCTCACTCGAGACATTTATAATTCAGTACCATCTCTGGTTGGCAGGCGACACCACGGGAGTTCTCCTCATTATTCCTGGTATGCGATGGAGGCCAATAAATTTCGTGATAACCACGATCATGTTCGTTTATGTGTCAGACCGGATGGCTGATGCCACAACAGATATCACGAGCTGGATATGCGGGAAGGCATCTAGCGCATTACCTACGACAGCTCCAACACCTATCACTCCTTCGACTATCTACCTTCCTGAGGAAGCGCTGCGGCCTGACCAAAGACCGGAGATCATACACCTTTCTAACACTGAAGAGCCTCACGAGCATGGGAAGGGCAGCAAGACAACTCGCAGCATTCATGCATGGTTTGATCAGTTTATGGATACATTGCCTTCACTATCAGCATCACGTTTCCTTTTAAAAAGAACCTGGAAACCTGGTGTTAAGACCAGATTGACACTAGGATTTGCCATGATGTGGATAGCGAACATTTTCTGGGCGCGCTAACAAGAGATTTCTCACTTGAATATATCTTACACATTAAGTATTAGTTTAGAAGTAGATGATAGATACTCGGAGAGGGAAGCACAACAAAATGGCTACCTTGTACAGAGCAGAGCACTGATCTAAATGGATGGTCAGCAACAGCGATAGATTGGATGATATAAAGCGTCAGTATTAGCATGGATAATCATCACTGCTTGTCCTTGAGACAAAATCAGGGCTTGACTTCTATTTTGTTCGATCATTGCGAATGAAGAAGGAACAATGCTCACCAAGGTCGCATATGTATATGGCCAAGCTCTGGACAAAGCAATGAGCATGCAGCACGGAAGATATGTGTGGAGAGGTTCAGAAATTTGGGTATAGTGAAAGAGGATCATTCGCCTTCAAGGCTTCAAAGTAGCGATTCGATATGTCTTCATTCTGGAGGAAACGAGGGAAACATGTAACTCACCTGTTGTGACAGTTTGGTATCGACACATAAAATTTTTTTGCAAAGCGTAGATTTATGAAGGGAACGGCTTAGGGCCGGTCAGAGAGCGTCACGTGTGTGCACACGTCTTTGCTGCTCGCCGCTTGCACTTTGCTTGCATTCAACTTCGTTCTGTCTATGGCGAACGTCCTTCAACCTCATATTGACTTTGGCCCTCGTCCTGCCTCCCATGCTTCCTCTCCATTTGGTTTTGGCTTTGGATTGGGCACACCTGCTGCATCTGCAATGGTTGCTGGATGGCAATTGCCTCCGACACCAGGCCACACCAATCCCTCAGCGTTCCAGCAACTGGTGACATCTGTAAACCAGAATACTCCTTCTCGTTCTCTTAAGAGAAGACACGAACCTCAGGATGATACAGAGACAGGTAGACCTGCAAGAGACCATTCTATGGACCGAAGCCCTACACCGGAACGCCCAAAACGAGCAGCACCAAAACGAGCCCGAGTGACACAGAATTCGGAGCATTCCACTAAGAATGAGACTGCTACAAAGGAGAACAGGTCGCAGAGTGCGTTTAGTGATGATGACATTGATGCCGGTGTCTTATTAGGTTAGTGGCTGCTACTCGTTTGTATCTCCTTTTTTTGATCCTTTTTTTTAGCAAGTCTCCCATCGGAGTCGCTGCTGCCCTTATTAACATCGTTGCTTGAGGCACGACCTTCCCTAAAATCTGTTGTCCTATCATTAATCCCTAGGCCCACGGTTGACACTGCCATTCAAGCCCTGGCACAGTCTTCTAAGAAACTTCGTGATGCATACCCATACTCTACTGCCCCTTCTTCTACTACTTTCAGTTTTGGGCGACCGCAGAACATCACTGGATTCGGACAGTCGGTATCCAACATTAACAACAGTGGCATGCGTGATTCCTATATAATCTCTCGACTCCGACCCCATATCACGGATTTCGTTGCAGCCTGTTTCTCATATCTTCCATATTTTTCATCCATCGCATCGCCAACGTCTGCATCTCAAGATTCAAATCCATCTGATCATCGTATAGCATCTCACTCTACAACGCTTTGGTTCCTACACAAGGGCAAGTCCCATCCGTCCGAGAGCTTTCTTTTCCTTTCAGCAGTCACCAATCATATGCTCTCTCAAGCGCCTCTTACGCAGTCGTCGCTTGTGCCTCTTCTTCTTCCTCGTTTGTGCGATGAGTGGAACGCGTGGATAAATCGAGTAGACGATGTTGTTAATCGCGAGGGGGGAATGTTTGGAAGTGATACAGTGCGTAGTTGGGAGCGCGTATTGGACGAGTTCGCAGAAAGGAAAGAGTTCGAGGGGGGAAATGTTTTGCGAGGTGTCCGAGACTTGTGGGTGTCGAAAGTTGGTTGGCTGATTGGACGGACGGTACAGCAGCCCATGGACGAGCTGTAGAGCATAGGGAATATTATGTAATGTCTGCATAACAACTGTCAACAATGTTCAGGGAAAAAATAAAATCGGAAGGAAATACGCGTGCATGCACAATTGTGCTCTCCGTCTCCTTCCTTCCCAACAGACCTCATTCTCCACTTTACTACAAGTCGCAGCAGCAACAGCGTGGGTGCGAACTACCACCAGAAATGCTCTTGTTCTAGAGCAGGACAGCAGTTCCAATCACCCATCCACTTCCCTTAGGTCTGTACTTTACCCATTGCTCATGCTCAACTCATTCGTATATGTAACAGGAGCGGATCTAACCCTTCTTTGCTGTCGAGCAACCCGACACCAACTACGAAGAGTCCATCTATCTCCGCCTCTCAACACCATAATACCACAGTGTCTCAACCAATTTCATTCTATGCTGCTCATCAACGTAGGCATATACCGTCAGTCACTTACTTCCCGGTGGAAAATGTAGATGATTCTGATTTTCAATACGTGGATCCCGGTCGTTCATATACCTATGGTTTTGGCCACTCAAGCCAAACGACACACGCATTTCAATCCTGGCATGAGAATAGCACGTCATTCAGCGTTCCCGTTGGAAAGCAACCTTTTCAGACACCACCAATTTCCCACATACCGGTCGCGATAACTCCTGCTTCTCTTTATCGCAACCTTCTATACATACTATCCTACCGCCCTGCGTTACCGAGTCTTGCTGCTGTACTGGATTATCACGACCTCCATCCCAGTCTTCGATCTACGCGCTCGTATAATCTTCTGATCTGGTTTGCCCTTCGTCATTGCTGTTTTGGCACTGTTCAGTGGCTTTTGGCAGCCATGCGAGCCGATGGTTTGACAGCAAACCTCGAAACATGGAAACTGAGAGTACGCTGGCTCGTTCAGACAGGGTCATGGGATCGAGCATGGAACGAAGTAGTTCGGAAATTTTCATTCAAGGATATGAGCAGTGATTTTCCCACCAATCTTGCTATTCCATTGCCTGTATGGCTCGAGTTTTTCAGAGCTTTGAAGCGAGGAGCTCTTAAGGAACGACCGAAGAAGCGCCGGGACGGGAGCTATGCTTCGCTCGTAGATTTCAATTCAAATGCCGTTCGTTCCGCGCGATACCGCATGCTGATGGCTAATCCTCCCTTTCCACTCGATCAGTTAGCACTCACCTCACCGAGGACAATCTATTTTGTTGTTTTGATGATGCTGGAAACTCGGCATACCACCGCGGCATTGTCTCTTACAAAATCCTATTTCCACAGTCTGCCCCCAAGGATCTCTACTGCCTGGATCAGAAGATGTCTGGACATTATTCATTTGCATATTATTATGGGATCTCCATACAAAGGCCTCAAAAAGTTCTGCGAAGCGCGGCGAACTATGAGCACACTCATCGGATTGCATCCGGCTCTTCGGCCCACATCAACGACTCTGTTTTTTCTCCTTGCCCCTTTGCGACAAGCCAAACAATGTGGAACGATTGCGTGGAGGGCCCTTCGCAGTTCCAAGTCTCGGTGGGGTACGAGAGTGGAGGATCGGCGGGTGAGGCGAAGGGTGGCTGCGTTAGCCGCCAAGGAGGGGCGTATAGACATTGTTAATGCGATGTTACTCACCGAGCGGGCGTGGTGTCGGATACGTGGGAATTGGAAAACGGCAGAAGAGGCGTTGGGTAGGATATCGATACCGCCGCCACGCCGCCGACTTGTGCGGACGCCGGCAAAGAAGTTATTTAAACATAACGGAAGGGAGGAGCGACAGTGGCATCTCTTAAAGAGGCGTATTAAGGTTGTTATAAGGAATCGGACAGGCGTCAAGGAATAGACAGCAGTAGGAGTAGCAAAGGTTCTGTGATGACAAGGCAGGTACATGAGTTGGATGTCAAAGCGATCTGCGGCAGTATATTATATCCAAGGAGCAACCTCTCAACCACGCCTATACCTTTTCCATCCAGGCGGCCGTTCCCGTCGTGATCTACACCTGCACCATCTCACTTTAGCCATCGTCCTCTCGAATCTGATCTACGACATGTTGACGTCTTCCCGCCACCGGCCTCCAGATCCCAGACCCCAAATCGGATCTTCTCCTTGCAACTGGTAATTTATCGAGTTCTTCCAACGTGTTCCCGCTTCTTTACACACGATTTCACCGGGATGCCAATTCCTCCTCGACGATCTAGGAAGCTGACTCTCCACCAGCTGGGGTCTTTTGCCTCTAACACTCCAGAACCTCCACGAAACTTAGTCGAGCGTCCTGCTCAAGATACGAAACATGTCGTTCGCTGGACGTCAATATCTCCTCATGCCGACGACGAATAACGGCAAATAAATCCGAACATTTAATGTTGCATCCTACCCTGTCACAGATTTCGTTTCCGTTCTCGAAGAGACCATTTCATAATGTCGGACAGAGTACAAAATCCAATTGCGCCATGTCCTGCTTTCCCGAGTTTGCTCCTTTAAACGTTGGGTACCCTACTTGGTGGATCTAGCTCAAATGGCTCCCGCTCCATCTGACGAACATTATCTTGCCATCTCATGTTCTAATGTTGGGGTAGGACCAGGTGGCACTACCTCTATGCTTGCGTACGCCACAGTCTTCCATGCTCCTCGTTCCTCTGATAGATAGAGGGTCTCAGCCGGGTGTCCATTGTCGACTATCGGGGACGAATAATCTTCGATAAATACGTGGCGCCGACGATGCAAGTATGAGTTTTCTCCCCATTTCCTTCTTCAAGGGTTTGATAAGCCTCTCACAGGTCACTGACTATAGGACTTCAACGACCGGAATATTGGATTCTCATCTCCACTCAAGTGCGTAAAAAGTGTTATTTTATTTTGACCCTGTAACTAACTCATTGAAACACACAGGCGAAGCTTGGTCTTTCAGTGCAGTCCAGCAATATGTTGCAAACCTCATTAAAGGCAAAGTCCTTGTTGGCCACAGCATTTGGAACGACCTGTCAGGTGAGCTCGCCCTCTAAAAGACAAATTCAAGTGTGATATGTGTTGTAGTCCTTGGAATTCCCCATCCCGCAGTATGCACGAGAGATGTTGCTTTGTATCAGGTGGGTTTACATCTTTATTTTCTACATCTCTTGATCTCCCTGGCGTGTTTAGCCATTCAGAAATGCCCTGCGCTCCCCTCATCAAATTGTCGGTCTTCAAACCCTAGCGTGGCAGCTGATGTGTAGGCGTTGCCAAGAAAGTCAACAGCATCCCGTTGGTATCATGCAATTTAACAATGAAAGAATGCATTCAGCTCATCTGACTTTCGCAGCTTGAAAATGCGCGAGTAGCACTAGATCTCTACCGCTCTCATGCGGAAGAATGGGAAGCTGCCATCTCAAAGGGCAATTGGCCATCGGCTCTACCACCGAGCACGTTCTCCCGATGCTACCTCTGACAAACCGTCTATATGCTTCTAATATTCGCAATTAATTTCTTGTCCCTCGAGGAAGCTCCAGATGATTTAGCTCCTCCTATCTAATTGCGACCTTAGCTTAAATTTGCTAAATAATAAATTCAAGCTTTGCCTTCTATGGATTGATGCACTCAACCATAATCACACTGAATTACTTACCTTGCATTAAGACCTGTGTATTGCCGTCAACCAGAACGCGGTGTAGTGTGTATCGGCCAGGTGCCGAAGATCAAAAATAAAGTGATCGCCGTTATAACATTGGCAATGTCCATTAGTATACATATGTCTTTGACGATCTCAAGTGTTCCTGAGCGCTACGTAGGTATCGGATGAGATGTGCCGTGGCCTCCATACGATCCCGTACTTAGTTAGAAAGCGATGAAGGTTTCTGTACAACTTTTTGCCAGGCAGGCCGAGCAAAAGAACCATCATTACTTTGATTGCTCGCGGGGTCCCTCAGAATCGTCAGATATCGTCTTGTGGTCCCGGCACTCATCTCTCGATCACAACATGGTTCGGTGAGAATAAATGTGATTTTGTAAGTAAGTCCATGTAATAGAAGAACCAGAGCGCCGCCAATCTAGCATGAAAAATTCCACAATGCTTTCTTGCGGCCAGAATTTCTGAGAGTACTAGTCCGAGTGACCTCTGATAATCCAAGTCATTGCACGCCGCCTTGATGTATTTCCTTCCTGAAAGTTCTAACACCGTGTAATCGGGATAACCTAAAGGACCCATAGCAACCAAAGTTTTGACATCTCGAATTCCCTCCTCTGCTCCTCATCGTTACATTCCGAGACACCCTGACATAAGACTGAGGAACCCTCGGGACTGCAGTTGAGAAGAATTTATCGCTACTTTGCATCCTGGCTGATACACATGGCGTAGCCGTAGCGGTGTCATTGGCGTGTCTGCCCCAGAAACTGAATCAGCACTTCGGTGTTAACGATGATACGGAGAAATAACCTTCTCAGCGCCTAAGTATCTCATCATCCCTTCGTAAACGAATAAGGCACAAGCATTAGTAGGGAATGCACGTAAAAGACAGGGTCCTAATCCGCGGTAAAAGCCAGTTATACCATCGCGAGAGTAAATGCTACCAGCAATAACGAGAAAAGATGATTTTTTGATGGAGGTCGAGGATGGGTTTGGAGGATAAGGATAAGGGAGGGGGTAAGGGTGTGCCATCATCCGACTACGTCGGAAAGGAAATTTTATTAAAGAACAAACTGCCCAAGCTACAGGACAATCTGGAAACTTACTTTTTGACGTTATCAGCAGGAATGGCCATGATCCAGTAAGCAAAAGACCCGAGGCCGCCTGAAATAAAGTTTGCAGAGCCTGTGCTTATCTGGACCACAGGTAAGACAGCCACCTCGTATGACCAAGACCACCTACCTCATAACGCGTGCCTGCTAATTGCGTAAAAGCCCGCATTAAAGCCTTAATAAGATAGCGTTAGTCGATTTTTAGAATAACATGGCCGGCGGCAAGTACCTCGAAAGATAAAAACATCCAGAAAAAGTTAGCCCTAAACGCAAGGCTACCTGAGAATCCCGACCACATCCCCTTGATACCTTCTGTCCGAACAATTTGCCTTACACAGTCTACAGGACCCTTGAATTGACGATCGGAAGCAGATTTTTGAGATTGAAGTTGCAGCTTAACTAAAAATGTATAAATGTGATTCCTGGATATGGAATGACGCCAGAAAAACCTTTCAGGAGTTCTATGGGTGTTGCGACTATAGTGCTGGACAAATACAGAACATGTCTGACCTGCACAACAGAAAATAGCAAGTGATCATTTACCTGGTCATTCCAGCAAGAAGGCCAGCAACGCCATGGGCCGCCAGCGTTAACCGAGGAGTTCCTGTTCCTGGCGTGGTTTCTGTCATGCCATGTCGAAGAAGGAAAAGGCGATAGTTGTGCAAAGATCCCATAAGCAGAGAGTCTATTGCAGCCCAGCCTACGGCAGGAGGAGTGGCTCCCTTGTACAGGGCAAGAACTCCCTACAACCCAATTGAGCTTTACGATAACCAAAAATTACCAAATAGCCCAGAACACATACTTCGTTCCGAATGATTTTGGTTAGCACATCGAACGCCGAACGGTATGTGCCAGGCGATGAACATTGCAAACGCGTCTTGATAGTATCAAATCTGAATTCCCAAAGCAATATTACATTTTAGGCCATCATTGTGACTGTTGACTACAGAATGTTCAGTATGAAATCAACGGGGCGGGGGGAAGCTTGCGAACATCAGAATCGAGCTCTTCACCCATGTCCCACGGATACCTGTAAAATAGTTCAGCAAGCGAACGAAACAAAACAACAAGCAGACCTTAGTTAGACCTTGCCAAAGAGAGACGTGATCAACTTGCCGGTGCTAAGATCTTGACAACCCACCACTTCCTATGCCTGCGAATACACCAGCAATCCTAATGTTTTGGGGTGCACTGTTCAGCGCATTGTCACTCATTCGTTTTCGGTGATAGTGGTAGCAGTAATAATATGGTGTTTGCACGTGATTTATTTACGCGACTCGCAAGCGTCAAACCAGCTTGTTGAATGATGGCAGAACCATCGAGCGGTCCAGCGGAGGAGAAACAATGTCGTATTTGCTTGGATGGCCTTCCCGCTGAGCGCGAGCTCGGACGTCTTATTCGCCCATGCCTCTGCAAAGGCTCGATTAGTGTAAGCCCTGAAGTCATCATTGTATTCCCAAGTTATAATCGACCTGCTTGTTATTAGTATGTGCATATCAAGTGCCTGCAGAGATGGAGAACAACAGCTTCATCAAACAGTGCCTTTTTTTCCTGTCCGCAATGTCATTACAGGTACCGGTTCACTCGTACTCGAGTTGCGGGGATTGCAACCAATCCAGGTATGTTTTTTCATTCCCTAGCGCTGTTTGAGAGCAAGACCGCTGAACTTATTCGTAGTCATCGTTGGGGGACTTTCTGGAATCATCTTCACATGCATTGTCATGCTTGCGTCTTTCATCACCACTTTCTTCCTGTCTGCATTTGAAGAACCGACATATTACTATTCTCCTTTCATCTACGTCTCTCCATTAGACTTGGCTCAAGATCTAATTACCGCAACACTTCGTATTCTCAAGGAGGGCGACATTGTTGGTCCCTTTAACGAAGGTGTCGCTGTAACATCGAACACTCGCAGTACCACAGATTCTAATCCATTGGGATCTCACAAATACCGCCAAAAGCCCGGTTTGATGAAGAACTTTATTCGGCGATTCATCCTGGGCCTTCCCATGGTTGGAGCTGGATCTCTGGTCCATATGCTACTTTCTGCACCTCTTCTCGGTCCATTACAATGGCTAGCACGGCAGAGGGGAAGTCGCAGAAGGCGAGACCAGTCTCGAGACATAGCTGCCATGGTTATTATTGTCTTGATTGTTGTCGGCGCTGCGAGGTTTGTAACTATTCACTAATTCCATTTATTCTTACTGGTTCTCAATGGCTTGGTCGACAAGGGCTCTATACAAGGTCTTTCAAATCACTGAATCAGCTACGAAACGCTTTTTACTTCGAGCAGAGGATGTAATTCTGGAGGTCAACTAAATAATTCAAGGTACTTCATTGTTGTCTTCTGTGTACTCCATAACCGTTACATCTGGCAGTATCGTAACGACATCTGCGCACATGATAGAGAGCTGTGGGGAGATTCGTACCTTAATATCTATTTAAGGTCTATAAATATGAAAAGTGTTGGTATACTAGCAATGGTCAAGAGTTTCAAAAAAAATTGCAAATCACGAATAACTTCACAAGAACTCAAAATTTCATAAATTGAATCTGGATATAGGTTGACTAACATGTATAATATATGGATCGAATGTTACTTTGGCATTATCCTGGGGGAATCGAACCTCGGAACGATACCGAGCACAGAAAAAAAATAGGGTGTTTCAAAACTTTTGTCACAAAATTATCACAATGCCGATTAAATCTCCGCTTCGGCGCGACCACCTGTACTAGTAAATAAGGAGCATCGTCGAATTCCAAATAGTGCAAGGCCCGGCCTGTGACAAAGCCCGTGACAAAGCCTGCAAAGCCCGGGTCATCCGTTGGCCCAGAATGTGACAAATTCCAAATCAGGCTGATTGGCTGAAGCCGAATCTCAAACCAAATATTAAAGAATATCAATATCAAAATTTTATGTTTGGTATTTTTAAGATTTTCTTCCGAATTCGTTATCAGCATCAACAAACAAGCCCAAATATGGTTTTACTTTTTGGGTCGAGCAGGAGTAATATATGGAGGAAATATTGGCTTTATACAAAAGATTAGTATAGTGAGAGCTTTCATGACGAGGAACAAGGGGTGTCGGCCCGCGAATCCCGCACATCACACGTGGGGGCTGGCAGCGGGCCGCTAAAAAAAATTATCCGACGTGCGTATGTAAATCGTTGTTCAACCAAAAATCTGCATTAACCTGAAAGAAATGGCATGGAAGAAAAGGTGGGCGATAAATACATTCCTGTTGCACAACAAGTCATGAGCCTTCCTTCCCCCCAACAACGTCCCTGCCATTAACTCAGAAACAATTGTTGTTGAAATTTAATCCGGTACATTCACCATCGGCATTGCCTCAATGGGTAGAAACGGATTGTGAAATTATTATGCCAATATGCTATGCACTAAATAGGTACTTAAGCTTTCTTTGTATTGTAGATATTCCCTATTGAGTTGTTTCAACCAATAGTCCTAACCGACGTGTACCAGGCGAACTTGCAACTAAACCCAACTGATCACATGAACAATGTGGTATGACCACAGAACACCACACCAGAACCACAAGAGTGCAAGCCAACAGAAACTTCTTTGGAGGGAACCTCAGCTCCCACGATAGGAATTCAACTGAAATTTCAAGGACAGGGCACATTCTAAAGAAAAGAGTGATTGATCTGAATAGTTGCATGTGTGGGGCTGTGGTAACACAGGTTGACACCAAGGCTGGTGATACAATGATGAAGTGCAAGGGTCCTGGTTGGAAGATAGTTTGGGTGAGCAGACAACTGTCAAGACCCATTTCACTTGATGAGATTTCCAATAATCCCTGATTCCTTTCTGACACTTTTCTGACCTTGTCCATCAGCATTCCGGCCACAGCACCTTTTAGTCATCAGACAAGTTGTCATGTGCCTTAGTAATCATTTGCTTACTCACTTTATTCCTAATACAGTCTTACCAATTCTGGTCATGGACACTTACCAAGACCCATTAGTAAACTTCCATACTTTCTGTTATTCTTCCAGCCTTCAATATTTAAGCACCCATAGCTTAGCCTTAGTCTCCAGTTTGCAAATTACTTGTAAATTACATTGTCTTTGCATTATATCTTGCCTTGTCAATCCTCTGCTTAACATTAACCCTTCATTCATCCTTGACTTGTTCCTTGACCTAATCCATTAATCTCCCCTTAACTTCATTTCACCTCCGCTTTAATCTATCCTCGCCCTCCATCTGGAAACCTGCTGGACATCCACATGCAATCTGCCTGAAATTGGACAACTGACAAGGAGAAGGGTGCAACTTCTTGTAAGTTGAAGCCAAGTCCTCTCTGGCCCCTTTCACTGGGCACACTACAGCCTGGTGGATTTTGCCTGGAACCCCTGAACACCTCTGACCACCTCTGACCAGGTCTGACCGGAAGTCTGGTGCAGTAATTATTTACACTGCCCCATATGCTCTGCACAGATCTGCACAGAACCGGTGATGTATTCAGTTGGTACTCGGTGCAGAGTCTCAATGGAAGGGGTGAACACTTAACCTACTACTGTAGGCGTGCTCGGGGTGAGGGGAGGAGTTCGCTTAGAGGGCCTCAGATCATCCTTCAGGGTGCAGAGACTATGGAGAGGCTGGTATGGCAGTTTTCAATGTGCACACTAGTTGTGTATGCTAAAGGGGAGATATGTGCAGTGGGGGGAAAGTGTGCAATGCAAAGGGGCAAAAACGCACAGTGCGGAAAAATGCGCTATGGGAGTGCAAAAGTGCGCAATGATGAGGGTGATGAAGACGGGGGGTATAGTGGGATGAAGACAACACTGGGATGTGCTGTGAAGGTGGTGCATAGGTTGGGGACACAAATGGAATGGAAGCACAAGGGGCAGAAAAAGGCACAAATGGTGCGCAAAATGTGGCTAGACAAATAAGTACACAAATGGTGCGCAAAATGTGGCTATACAAAGGGTGCACTGTATGAGTGCTTGAATGAGGATGAAGGATGCAATGCAGGGATGAAACGCAACAATATGATGAGGGGACGCAAATGATACACAAATGTGGCTATACAAAGGGCGCACTACAAAGGTGCATGGACTGGATGCTGGTGCACAGACTATGTGCGACGCTGACTGAGCTATGAACTATGAGAGGGGGAAAGATCCTCTGGATTCTCTGTCTGTCCACCTACTATGTACAAATGGCTTATGTGATAAAAATGGTAAAATAAAGTGTAAAAATAGAAAGCACCATGCGCTACCTACAAGCACATCCAGTCGCCCATCTAAACCCAACTGCACTATGCTGCTACCTCAGCCAATAAGACTTGTGCACCTATAGCCCACTACCCAACTGTTCTGGTGCGATGCACTATTTTTGGTGAACTCTAGATCTCATGCACTCTTCCCAATTAATCTGCTTCAGTGTTATGTGTTGCGTGATGCACCTTAGTAATAATGGCGTGATCGACCTGTGCTGGTTACCAGATAAGGCAATGCCGATTGGAAATGCGGAAGAACTATAAGGAGATGCTGTGAAAGGCCAAATACTGCCAAAGTGCCAGGATTATGTGAAGGTGCCCAAGTGCGCATGGTTCAATGCCAAATAGGCACAAAGTGCTCCAATTATGTGAGAACACACTGATATGGCTCCCTATCACCCTGCGCGCATACTATGGCATTTTTTGCATTTGTGCGCACCTCCTAGATGGCTTCTGTACACTTTGCGCAGCACGCTTTTGCGTGCCTTCATGTGCTTTCATGCGCCTTTGACCGTTTAGGTGCGCCTTTGTGCACCTTTTGCATTTCTACTGTGCTTTTGGTTCCCCATAGCTGCCAATCATTGTGTGCTCTAAATGTGCCTCGTTGCACTTCAAACTGCCTCCGTGTGCCCCCCCCACACTCCTTATCTGCCTTCTACATTTATTGCGCGCTCAATGTGCCTTTGCACACTCCTTTTATGCTTTACCTGCACTCACATTCCCTGCTGCACACTCATTGCACAATCCCTATCACACACACAACAATCCACTACACTGGTGCACTGCGCATCACAGCTCCCATCTTACTGGCACATTTATTCGAGGCGCACTGTGATTCTGACATGAGTGGACTGTGCATTCTCATATAATCGGGGCACTTTGTGCCTATTTGGCATTGGACTGTGCACCTTGGGCGCCTTCATGTAATCCTGGCACTTTGGCAGTATTTGGCCTTTCACAGCATCTCCTTATAGTTCTTCTGCATTTCCAATTGGCATCGCCTTATCTGGTAACCAGCACAGGTCGATCACGCCATTATTACTAAGGCGCAGCACACAACACATAACACTGAAGCAGATTAATTGGGAAGAGTGCACAAGACCTAGAGTGCACCAAAAATAGCACATCACACCGGAACAGTTGGGTAGTGGGCCATAGGTGTGCAAATCTTATTGGCTGAGGTAGCAGCATAGTGCAGTCGGGTTTAGATGGGCAGATGGATGTGCTTGTGGGTAGTGCATGGCACTTTCTATTTTTACACTTTATTTTACCATTTTTATCACATAAGCCATTTGTACATAGTAGGCGGACATATAGAGAATCCAGAGGATCTTTCCCCCTCTCATAGTTCATAGCTCAGTCAGCGTCGCACATAGTCTGTGCACCAGCATCCAGTCCATGCGCCTTTGTAGTGCACCCTTCGTATAGCCACATTTGCATATCGTTTGCATCCCCTCATCGTATTGTTGCATTTCATCCCTGCGTTGCATCCTTCGTCCTCATCCAAGCACTCATACAGTGTGCCCTTCATATAGCCATGTTTGCACACCATTTGTGCACTTATCTGCATAGCTGCATTTTGCGCCTTTTTCTGCCCCTTGTGCTTTCATCCTGTTAGTGCCCCCACCCTTTGCGTCTCCTTCCCAGCACATCTCAGTGGCGTCCCCATCCCACTACACCTCTTGTCTTCATCACCCTCATCGTTGTGCACTTTTGTGCTCCCGTTGCACATTTTTGCCTCTTTGTGTTGCGCACTTTCCCACCACTGCACATATCTCCCCTTTAGCGTACACAACTAGTGTGCACATTGAAAACCACCGTACTAGCCTCCCCATAGTCTTTGCACTCTGAAGGACAATCCAAGGCCCTCTAAGTGAACTTCCCCCTCACTCTGAGCATGCCTGCAGTTGTAGGTTAAGTGTTCACCCTTTCCGTTGAGACTCTGCACCGAGTACCAACTGAACACATCAGCGCAGTTCACTTGTGTCGGAATCGCGGTGCACCTCAAATGAATGCACCAGTAAGATGGGAGCCACGATGCGCAGCGCACTAGTGTGGTGGATTGTTGTGTGTGTGATAGGGATTGTGCAATGAGTGTGCAGCAGGGAATGTGAGTTGCAGGTAAAGCATAAAAGGAGCGCTGATATGGCTCCCTATCACCCTGTGTGCATACTACAGCATTTTTTGTGTTTGTGCGCACCTCCTAGATGGCTTCTATACACTTTGTGCAGCGTGCTTTTGCATGCTTTCATGTGCCTTTGTGCACTTCTGTGCACTTCCGTGCACTTTCGCGCGTCTTTGACCATTTAGGTGCACCTTTGTGCACCTTTTGCATTTCTACTGTGCTTTTGGTTCCCCATAGCTGCCAATCATTGTGCACCCTAAATGTGCCTTGTTGCACTTCAAACTGCCTCCGTGCACCCCCCTCACACTCCTTATCCACCTTCTACATTTATTGCATGCTCGATGTGCCTTTGCACACTCCTTTTATGCTTTACCTGCACTCACATTCCCTGCTGCGCACTCATTGCACAATCCCTATCACACACACAACAATCTACTGCACCGGTGCACTGCACATCGCAGCTCCCATCTTACTGGCACATTTATTCGAGGTGCACTGTGATTCCGACATGAGCAGACTGTGCATTCTCACATAATTGGGGTGCTTTGTGCCTATTTGGCATTGGACTGTATGCCTTGGGCACCTTAGCGTAATCCTGGTGCTTTGGCAGTATTTGGCCTTTCACAGCATCTCCTTATAGTTCTTCTGCATTTCCAATTGGCATCGCCTTATCTGGTAACCAGCACAGGTCGATCACGCCATTATTACTAAGGCGCAGCATGTGACACATAACACCGAAGCGGATTAATTGGAAAGAGTGCATGAGACCTAGAGAACACCAAAAATAGTGCATCGCACTGGAACAGTTGGGTAGTGGGCTATAGGTGCGCAAATCTTATTGGCTGAGGCAGTGGCATAGCACGGTCGGGTTTAGATGGGCGAATGGATGCACTTGTGGGTAGCACATGGCACTTTCTATTTTTACACTTTATTTTACCATTTTTATCACATAAGCCATTTGTACATAGTAGGTGGACATACAGAGGATCTAGAGGATCTTTCCCCCCCTCATAGTTCATAGTTCAGTCAGTGTCGCACATAGTCTGTGCACCAGCATCCAGTCCATGTGCCCTTGTAGTATGCCCTTTGTATAGCTGCATTTGCATATCATTTGCATTCCCTCATCGTATTGTTGCATTTCATCCCTGCATTGCATCCTTCATTCTTGTTTGTGCACTCTTTGCAGTGTGCCCTTCATATAGCTGCATTTGCACACCTAGTTGCATAGCCACATTTTGTGCACCATTTGCGCCTTTTTCCGCCCCTTGCGCTTTCATCCTGTTAGCGCCCCCAACCTTTGTGTCACCTCCCCAGCACATCTCAGTGCCGTCTTCATCCCACTACACCTCCCATCTTCATCACCCTCATCGTTGCACACTTTTGCACTCCCATTGCGCATTTTTCCACACTGCACATTTTTGCCTCTTTGCATTGCTCACTTTCCCGCCACTGTGCATACCTCCCCTTTAGCGTACACAACTAGTGTGCACATTGAAAACCACTATACTAGCCTCCCCATAGTCTTTGCGCCCTGAAGGACGATCTGAGGCCCTCTAAGCGAACTCCCCCCTCACCCCGAGCACACCTGCAGTTGTAGGTTAAGTGTTCGCCCCTTCCATTGAGACTCTGCCCCAAGTACCAACTAAACACATCATTTCTGGAGCCCACTGCGAGGGGTTTCTGTTTATCAGACCATATTTTAGACCTCCATCGGCTCGCCCTTCACTTCAACATTAACCACCTTTGCACTCTCCATTCCGAGCTGTTAGCAACTGCGCTCCAGCTTGGGGAAATACCAGTATTTGAATCACTCTTCCTAAACAACACACATCACTTGTCCATGCTGTCTTTACCTCCACCTTCACCTGAATTATCCCTACCTACCCTAACTCCATCTGCATTACCACATTCTTCCCCGCCTTCGAATTTCGCTGTGCTTTTACCAGAACTTAACTCTACACACCTTATTCCACCTACTATGGCTACCATGCATATATGCCATCTGCATCTAACCAAAACACGCCATGTTTCGACCCTGCAAAACCGCACGAACTCCAGAAGTACTTTGAGGAGCTTGCGCAACTCCTCCATGATTGTAATGTTACTGACAAGACTGATAAGAAGTTCCACACTGTGCGCTATTTGGACAGCGACACTGCAGACACTTGGAAACTGCTACTGGAGTATAGCGCGACGCACAACTATGGCGCATTCAAAGACACTGTCCTAAAGCTTTATCCTGGCTTTAGGGATGGCAGTAAATGGAGTATTAGCAACCTGGACAAGCTTATTGGTGAGACCGCATGCATTGGCCTTGTAACTGAGAAGAAATTGCGTGGTATTACCACACATTTTTTAACATTAGTGAATACTTAGTTGTGCAAGGCATATTGGCGCACTATGACCAAAGCCGCATGTTCATTAGGGTGTTTTGACCAGACCAGCTCGAGTGCATTCTGAGCTGCCTTGTGATTGTGGTACCGAATCAGCCTGCAAATGTGCCATACTCATTAGATGCAATTCGTGATGTGATCGACTTTATCTTTGAAGGCCCAGCACGCTATTTCCAGCCACTTACTGGGCTCACAGTGCAAAACCCTGATATGTATGCGCCCTACTCAGCACCTAGCGCACCCATTTCCCAGCCGCAACCTAGTGCACCAGCAGTCAAAGCAGAAGACATTTCAGTCTTATTCGAGCGCATGACACAGATGATAGTTACTGCATTGAGCACATCACACAGAGATGGCAGAAATGGCATGCCTCGCTCCAACAACAACAAGTGTAATGGTTGTGGTCAGACAGGGCATTATATCCCTGAGTGCGGCTCAATTGAGCACCTTATTAGTGAAGGAAAGTGTAGGCAAAATGCAGAAGGGCACATCGTACTCCCAGGTGGTGCATTCATGCTGTGTTCTATTCCAGGCAACTTCTTGGGTGAGCACATCGAGGAATGGCATAAGCACAACCCAGGGCAGATTGCCACTGGTCGACTTTCATCGAATACCAATTCACAGCTCATCTACAATATAGCACCTTGTCCAGCTCCAGCAGCACCTTTACAGTTGATGTATGTTGCCACTTCAGTGCCTGCAGCAGAATATATGCAAAGTGCACCAAATGTGCAACTAATGAAGGAAGAGTGCATCGATGCACTCGAGCAGAAGTTGATGGCGCTTCAGAAGAGGCAAGTCTTCGACAGCATCGAAATTCTGCAGCGTGCACTATGCAATACATCCAATCAAGAGAGCGCACATTCTACAACCACAGACATTGCACCCACTGACAGTATTGAGTCCCCCAGCCTTGCAACCCGCTGTGAGTGCAACTGAAGCGCCCGACGAGATGCCCATACATCCCTATTCCAACATTCCTGAAGTGCATTTTGCACCCGCAGCAGCAGATAAACCAGACATACCAGCTAACACTTCCAAAGGCAAAGAGCCATCATACCACACTGTCATTCCCATCCAGAACCCACAGATTGTTGATGACATATATGCATGCACCATGAAGGCGCCCTCTGTTATGGTTTCGCTTGAAGAGCTCCTATCCCTTTCACCCGATCTCAGACAGCGCCATAGAGAACAAGTTACCCCAAAGCACATTACAGCTACCAGCACAAAAGTGGTAGCTACCAACCTTGCGAGTGTTATGCCATTTGTGCACTGCGATGCGTGCACACCTTTTGCAGAAAATAAAGCACTTAATGCAACACCTCCAGTTAGTGCAGCAATTGCAGCACCACTTCCTATTGTTTTGCAGGATCCATTTGAACAGTACCTCACCCATCTCCAGCCAGGCGAAATTGAAAACCTGGACATTTTGAAGGTTGCAAAGGAGTCGCATGCACTTCATTCCATCGATTTATTAATCGACAACCAAGAATACTTTGAAGCTATCTTAGATCTGGGTTCGCAAATTATTGCAATGTCAGAAGTGGTCTGCCATCGTCTTGGGCTTCAGTATGACCCATGCATTCATTTATACATGCAATCGGCCAATGGAGAGGTAGATGAGTCACTTGAGCTTGCATGCAACATTTCCGTGCACATTGGAGACATCATTGTCTATGTGCAAGTTCACGTTATCTGTTCACCTGCTTACGATATTCTGTTAGGGCGCCCCTTCGATGTGTTAATGTGCTCCATCATGCGCAACTTTGCAGACGAGGTGCAAATGATTACGATCTGTGATCCGAACACAGGCGCCATCTCCACCATTCCAACAAAGCCTACAGGAAAACCGCATCACTTCTTACCAGCTCCAGCAACACCACACTTTGCTATTCAGCATAACCCACAAAGAAAATTTCACCAGGCTTCGAGGAATTGATCACAGACCAAGGAGAAGCCACCACTATCATAACATTTGACTCTGATACCCAATCTTGTGACGTTTCTGCATTTGCACTTATTCCATTTTCTGCTTCCATTCCTTCGACCTCTATTATCTCTCAACTCTACCTATCTCAGTGTACCAACAGTCATGCACAGGCACTCTTAAACTCGATTGACCCCATGGCATTTATTCCAGCTGCGTTTCCAGAAAGCGCACATGTGTGTGCAACTTTTATCAATTTAGCAGCACGTGCACCACAAAAGGGTGTAGTAACCAAGAAGAAATATAAACCGGTTGCTAGAAAAGTCAAACCAGTTATTGCACCCATCCCAAATGAATTCTGCATTGAGCACAACATTATAGGCGATCTGCTAGCGGTGCTTCCTGCACTTTTACCAAACCTGCCACCATTTACCCTGACTGGGCACTATACTGAAGAGCGCATGCAAGCGCTCCAAAAGTGCCACACCGATTTCTTATTACCAGAGAAGATGAGAGTTTTGCACCACTTGATGTCTTTGCAGAATGAAGCCTTTGCATGGAGCGATGAGGAGCACAGCAGCTTCAAGACTGCATTCTTCCCCCCAGTAGAAATCCCAGTTATTCTGCACACCCCTTGGATAGAACGCAACATCCCCATTCCACCAGGCATATACGACAAAGTTTGCACTATTATCTGGAAGAAGATAGACTCAGGCATTTATGAGTGCTCAAATTCGGCATATAGATCGCGCTGGTTCTGCACACTTAAGAAAGATGGAAAAGCGCTGTGCATTGTACATAGCCTCGAGCCGCTTAATTGCATTACCATTAAACACTCTGGCATCACCCCTACATCTGAGCACCTCGCAGAGCAGTTTGCAGGGTGCGCATGCGGCGCCGTCCTTGATCTATATGTAGGATACAATGAGTGCTTAATCAAAGAATCATCACGTGACCTTACGACATTCCAGATGCTGTATGGCACAATGTGCCTCGTTACATTGCCAATGGGTTGGACAAACTTGGTACCAATCTTCCACGACGATGTGTGCTATATTCTGCAGCCAGAGATTCTGGATTACACCATTCCCTATATCAACGATGTCCTAGTCAAGGGGCCTTCGAAGCGCTACATTTTACCAAACAAATCGTGCGAAGCGCTCACTGCAAACCCTGGCATAAGGCGCTTTGTGTGGGAGCACTTCCAGAATGTGAACCGCATTGTGCAGCACATGAAATATAGTGGCAGCACTTTCTCTGGATGAAATCCACACTGTACACTGAGAACTTTGTCATCCTTGGCCATTACTGCACACCAGAAGGTAGAAAACCCGAATGCAACAAGGTAGATGTTATCTGCAATTGGGGCGCATGCCACACACTTTCGGAAGTGCATGCATTCTTGGTAACAGTCAGTTTAATGTGCATTTATATCCGCAATTATGTGCACTGCATTAACACACTCACAAGGCTTATGCGCAAGGATGCTCCTTTCGAATGGGGCCCAGAGCAGATAGTAATGCAAAACGACATCAAGCAAGTGGTACTAGAGTGTCCTGCACTACAACTGATCGATTATTCCTCAGAACTCCATGTTATCCTTGCAGTCGACACTTCCCAGATAGCAGTTGGCTTTTACCTTTGCCAGCAAAAGAGTGCAGATGCAAAAATGCGCATTTACAACTGGTTTAGCTCAATTATGCTCAACGACAGAGAAGCGCACTGATAGGTCCACTACGTGCTGATGTGTTCGGTTGGTACTCGGTTCAGAGTCTCAACAGAAGGGGTGAACACTTAACCTACAACTGCAGGTATGCTTGGGGTGAGGGGGGAGTTCACTTAGAGGGCCTCAGATCATTCTTTGAGGTGCAGAGACTATAGAGAGGCTGGTACGGTGGTTTTCAATGTGCGCACTAGTAGTGTACGCTAAAGGGAAGATATATGCAGTGATGGGAAAGTGTGCAATGCAAAGGGGCAAAAACATGCAATGTGGAAAAATGTGCAATGGGAGTGCAAAAGTGCGCAATGACGAAGATGGTGAAGGCAGGAGGTGTAATGGGACAAAGACAGCACTGGGATGTGCTGAAAGGGAGGCACACAGGTTAGGGGTGCAAACAGAGTGAAAGCGCAAAGGGCGGAAAAAGGCACAACAGTGCGCAAAATGCGGCTATGCAGAAAAAGGCGCAAATGGTGTGCAAATGCAGCTATACGAAGGGCACACTGTATGAGTGCTTGAACGAGGATGAAGGATGCAACGCAGGGATGAAATGCAACAATACGACAAGGGGACGCAAACGTGGCTATATGAGGGGTGCACTACAAAGGCACACAGACTGGACGCTGGTGCACAGACTATGTGCGACGCTGACTGGGCTATGAACTATGAGGGGGGGAAAGATCCTTTGGATCCTCTATCTGTCTGCTACTATGTACAAATGGCTTATGTGGTAAAATGGTGAAATAAAGTATAAAAATAGGAAGCACCATGCGCTACCCACAAGCACACCCATTCACCCATCTAAACCTGACTGCACTATGCCGCTGCCTCAACCAATAAGATTTGTGCACGCTATAACCCAATACCCAACTGTTCTGGTGCAATGTGCTATTTTTGGTGTGCTCTATGTCTCGTGTGCTCTTCCCAATTAATCCGCTTCGGTGTTATGTGGCACGTGCTGCGCCTTAGTAATAATGATGTGATCGACCTGTGCCAGTTACCAGATAAGGCGATGCCGATTGGAAATGTAGAAGAACTATAAGGAGATGCTGTGCGAAGCCAAATACTGCCAAAGCGCCAGGATTACGTGAAAGCGCCCAAGTGCGCACAGTCCAATGCCAAATAGGCACAAAGCGGCCCAGTTATGTAAGAATGCACAGTTTGCTCGTGTTGGAATCGCGGTGCGCCTGAAGTAAATGCGCCAGTAAGATGGAAGCTGCAATGCGCAGCACATTTGAAGTGGTGAATTGTTGTGTGATGGTAAGAATAGTGCAGTGAGTGTGCAGCAAAGAACATGAGTTGTGAGTAAAGCATAAAAGGAGTGCATAAAGGTGCATCGAGTGCACAATAATGGAAAACAGCAGATAAGGAGTGTGGGGGGGGCACGCAGAGGCGGTTTGAAGCGCAACAGGGTGCATTTAGGGCGCATGACAGCAGGCAGCTATGGGGAAACCAAAAGCGCAGTAGAAATGTAAAAGGCGCACAAAAGCGCACCTAAGCAGTCAAAGGCGCACAAAAGCATGCAAAGGCATGCAAAAGCGCACGAAGGCACGCAAAGTATGCAGAAGCCATCTAGGAGGTGCGCACAATCGCAAAAAATGCTGTAGTATGCATGCAGGGCGATAGAGAGCTGTATCATCTCCTTCCAACTGAAGTACTGACTGTCCTCAGGCAGCATGAGATTGGTCAGCGCAAAATTTTCTTTGCTCACATAAGTGGCCATCCTCTCCTTATCTATCTCTGACCACCATCTATCCTCTATAACTCTTTCCACAACCCATCTCTACCCAATCTGATGGCTTCAGCATTTACCTTAGCCCTCAGACAAACGATCTTGGCCCTCTATGAGACCCTCCCTGCTGCTGGGAGTGAGCAGACGACGATGCTAGCTTGGGGTGAAGGGTTTTGTAGTAAACTGGTGCGCTTTTTGTGTTTCTATAACTGACGCAGGTTGCCAAGGGTCGGGGCATGTAGAACATGTATAAAAGCCATGTGGACACTGTTAAAGACGATGCAGAACTCGATGCGCTCCTCGCGAAGGCGCGCAGCGCCTTCAGTGGGATCATGATGGAGGAGTGGCTGACTTGGGGTGAGGAGCTAATGCCTGATATGCATAAGATGATGCAGGAGAAAGAGCGGTCTGAAGAATTTGAGCGTAGGGTGCACGAGCTGGCGGGGCAGCTGGGAGCACACATGGAGCACACCGAAGCGCACAAGGCGCGTCGTGCGCTCTTGACCGCTGAATTGCAGGTGCCTGAGGTTAACTTGGAGCGTCTGGAAGGTGAGTTTAGGGCAATTGACGATGCAAGCGATATAGATACCACCGAAGCACAGGAGGATGAGAAGGCGTGCATCGTGCTGGTGTGCTCTCTGTGCACGCTTTCTGGAACAACCAATGCTGAGGTCATAGGTGAAGGAACTGGGGAGTCTTGGGAGAGTGGGGCGATGAGCAAAGGGGAGAGTGAGCAGAGTGACGAGAGCACTAGTGCAGACGAAGGCGCAAGTGCATGCCCAGTGCACGCAATGCAGCAATGTGCATATGTCGAAGTACCGCCACTGGGTGGTGTTGGCGCCACCTCTGACGCTAATAGTGGACCAGTAAGTTTCTTTGGATATGCTTCAAACTCACTAAACGGCTCCCCTCCTGCTCCAGTGTGATAACTGCTGCCGCATGGGCCAGCTGGCTAGGTGCGTCTCTGTCAATGGAAAGCAGTGCGCTCCATGCGCAAAGGGTAAGAGAAAGTGTGAATGGACGAAGCGCACCCTCGCACAGCTGCACACAACTTCTAGAGGTAGGAAAGTGGCTACTGGGCGCCCTGGTGTGTCTTTTTCTCATCCTCCTTCCATGCTGTGCTAACTATTCCAAAGGTGCATCGCAATTTGACAAAGGTGATGAGAGCGATGTGGGGCTCATCAGCCCCTCGAAAGGGTGCACATTGAAGTGCCGCAAAGTCAAAAATGCGCCCTCTCCACCGTCGCAAGTGCGCCCAAGGCTGCACCGCCTTACCGTTTGCCAGGCAAGTGCGCACACACAATCCTCGTGCCAAACCAGATCGGGAAACACCTCGGGGGATGCGGTCTATCAAGGTCAAGATGTTGAGGTGCTCGACTTAGTGCAATGCCACTCGGTGGTCGCAGTCTTGGGCGCCACGCACGATCGCCTTCAAGAAGATGTCCAAAGGTCGCTCATCGAGTTAGAGGTCACTAAGAGCCAGTTGCGCAGCATGGAGCAAGCGGAGGCAGGTGCAAAGGCGAAACTGGATGTGGCCACTGAGTGCCTGGAGTTCCTGGAGTCCATTGAATAGCCGCCCGACTGTATAAGTTTTAGATAGTGTGTCAATCAATCTCCTTGTTGCACCTGTGATATGCATGGTGTGCTCCAAAGCAGTGAAGTGTGTGCATGCATGCAAATGTGCGCACTTTGCACCAACCTGCGTGCGTGCTTCCATGGTCCCATAAAACAAAACTTGTAAGTCCAAATACTATGTGTGAGAGAAAAGAGATAATATAAGCAATGTTTGAGCAAGAAATGTCAAGCGCACAAAAAATGCGCACCAGCACAAAGATGGGCAAATGCAAAGGGGTGCAGAAAAATTGTCCAACCATCACTTTCCTCCTCCCAACTGAGATATTGACCATGTCCATTGATAAAAGAGTAAGAGATAAAATGAAGCGCACACCATATGACAAAGTCTAAAAAAATGGGAAAGGCTCAGTAGATCATCATGGCCAGTAAAACCCATGGGTTGCACAATCACAGAATGCGCCCAGATGCGACTTCTCGAATAGAAAAAGGTAACGTAAAAAAATGAAAGAAAGTAAAGCGTACATATAAAAAGGTGAAGTATCCATAATGGTGCACGTGGAGCGCTAGTTGCACGCCTCATTGGTGCTTTCTTCATCCTCAGCGCTATCTCCTTGCACTTCTTCTTCATCAACTGCTTCTTCATCTTCTGTGTCCACTACTAGGGACTCTTCCATCTCCCTCAACTGCATTGTAGTGATATCGAGCGCTATGTCAGGAAGCGCAATGGACTTGCACACATGGTACGGAAGCAGGCGGAACGCGGCTACTGGCCTGTCGAATACCATCCCATTGAGCTCGCAAACGATATATGTGCCGCCTTGATTGCGTGACACTATAACTAGAGGACCGAGATAATGCGCATGCATTTTGCGGTTTAGGCTCTTCTCAATTGCTGTGTTGCGCATAAGGACTAAATCGTCATGCTGAAAGTCAAAATTGCAGATGGTTTTTGAGTGTGCCCTCTCGAAATGGAGCACCGCTTTGCACCTTTCTGCATAGACATGGGAATGAATGCACGCTAAGTCTTCTGGATGCTTTTGTAATGCATGCGTGCACCACGTGATCAAGTCTGTAGTGGAGAGTATAGAATCTGGGGGTGGGTTAAGGTATGTCGCTTCAATGATATTGAGAGGGATTAGAGGCTGCGCACCTGTAACAATGAAGTATGGTGAAACACCAAGGCGCTTCCGCACTGTGATGTGCTCCACCCAAAAGACTGAGTACAGTGCACTGAACCATTTTGACTCTACCCCATCTGTGGCTTTGATCAGTGCTTGACACACGTCGAAATGTGCATGCTCAACAATTCCATTAGCATGCGAGTTATAGCCAGATATGCGGATGTGATTGATATGGTAGTGCTTACTGAGATAGGCTAGCGCTTTTATGAATGGCTTGCCGTTATTGGTGACTATCTCATACAACATGCCCCATCTGCAGATGAGGTCTTGGAACATCCAATCGCCAAGTGCGCTCGCATTTTCTTTAGGAAGCCTGCAGAATTCTGGCCAAGTCGCAAGTGAGCAATGTCCTTGGACGATATAGCGCCGCCCTGCTGATACTGGTAAGTGCATCATATCAATATAAACTTTACTGAAGAGAGGCACAGGCGTTGCAATGACTGGCAGTATTAGAACCTTCTGCGTTTGCTGGATCTGGCAAATATGACAAGTGCGCACAAACCAAACAATGTCGTCCATAATGTGTGGCCACCAAAAGTGCTCGAGCAATGTGGAGCATGTCACGTAAAAGTGCTTGTGTCTAATGTTGTTGTGGATGGCGCGCAATATCGGTAAGTGTTTAGACTGCCAAATAACAGGCTGGTGAGCGCCATGTGCATTGCGCTTCCATAAGCGCGTCTTGTCTTTGAAAAAGGTGCTCGCATAGCGCACGAGTGCGTCATACTCAGAATCTGTGAAGTCGCTAGGGTGCATTAAGGTATCCATCCAAATCCACACCAAATCTAGCTTCTCATCCTTTGCATCTGCAGTTGCACTCCTCGGGACTTGGCTATAGTCATCGTTGTAAAGTGCACTATTGTGCACATTTTGTGCATTTGTGCTTGGCTCTGGCTGCATTAGCGCGAGTGCTTGCACATCAAAGGACTGGGAAATGGGATGTATCGCATGCATAAAGCCATGTAGCACATCGATCCAATCCTCAAACCCTTCATCTTCTTCTCCTTCCAAGTCCTCTGGCTGGTTCGGCTGACGTGAAAGCCCATCTGGACCATGCACTGCTCCCCTAACATGCACGAGCATAAAGTGGAATGTAAGGATTGTGACGATCCACCAGTTAATGCTAGCGGATGGTTGGATATTGGGGTTTTGTAGCATGCCCTTGATATAGCGCACGTCAGTCTCAACAATTAAGTTGTGCACACCTATAATATAAAGGCGCAAGTTGCGCAGTACACGGTAAAGTCCATAGATCTCTAGCTTTGGTTGCGAAAAGCATGCTTCTCTGTCATTGAGCATAATCGAGCCGAACCGGTTGTAAATGGGCATTTTTGCATTTGTGCTCTTTTGCTGGCAAAGATAAAAGCCGACCGCTATCTGGGAAGTGTCGACCGCAAGGATAACTGGGAGTTCTGAGGAATAATCAATTGGTTGTAGTGCAGGACACTCTAGTACTGCTTGCTTGATGTTATTTTGCGCCACTATCTGCTCTGGGCCCCATGCAAAGGGAGCATCCTTGCGCGTAAGCTTTGTGAGCGCATTAACGCAGTGCGCGTAATTGTGGATATAAATGCACATTAAACCGACTGTTCCCAAGAATGCATGCACTTCTGACAGTGTGTGGCATGCGCCCCAATTGCAGATAACGTCTACCTTGTCACATTCGGGTTTTCTACCTTCTGGGGTGCAATAATGGCCAAGAATGATGAATTTCTCAGTGCACAATGTGGATTTCATCCCAGAGAAAATGCCGCTGCTATATTTCATGCGCTGCACAATGCGGTTCACATTCTGAAAGTGCTCCCACACAAAGCGCCTTACGCCAGGGTTCACAGTGAGTGCTTCGCACGAGCCATCCGGTAAAATGTAGCACTCTGAAGGCCCCTTGACTGGAACATCGTCAATATAGGGAACAGTGTAATCTGGTATCTCTGGCTGTAGAATATAGCACACATCATCATGGAAGATTGGTACTGAGTTCATCCAACCCATTGGCAATGTAACAAGGCGCATTGCACCATAAGGCATCTGGAATGTCGTAAGGTTGCACGATGATTCTTTGATTAAGTGCTCGTCATATCCCACATATAGATCAAGGACAGCGCCACATGCGTGCCCTGCAAATTGCTCTGCAAGGTGCTTAGGTGTAGGGGTGATGCCGGAGTGTTTAATGGTAACACGATTAAGCGGCTCGAGGCTATGTACGATGTGCAGCACTTTTCCATCTTTCTTGAGCATGCAGAACCAGCGCAATCTATATGCCGAATTTGAGTGCTCGTAAATGCCTGACTCTATCTTCTTCCGGATAATAGCACAAACTTCTTCATATATGCCTGGTGGAATGGGGATGTTGCGCTCTATCCAAGGGGTGTGCGGAATAACCGGAATTTCTACTGGGGGGAAGAATGCGGTCTTGAAGCTGCCGTGCTCCTCATCGCTCCATGCAAAGGCTTCATTCTGCAAAGACATCAAGTGGTGTAAAACCTTCATCGCCTCTGGTAATAAGAAATTGGTGTGGCGCTTTTGGAGCACTTGCATGCGCTCTTCAGTGTAGGACCCGGTTGGGGCAAAGGGTGGCAGATTTGGTAAAAGTGCAGGAAGCGCCGCTAGTGGATCACCTATAATGTTGCGCTCGATGCGGAATTCGTTTGGGATGGGTGCAATAACTGGTTTGACTTTTCTAGCAACCAGTTTATACTTCTTCTTGGTTACTATGCCCTTTTGCGGCATGCGCACCACTAAATTGATAAAAGCTGCATGCGCATGTGCACTTTTCAGAAATGCGGCTGGAATAAGCACCACAGGGTCAATTGAATTTAAGAGTGCTTGCGCATGACTGTTGGTACACTGGGATAGGTAGAGTTGAGAGATAATAGAGGTCGAAGGAACGGAAGCAGAAAATGGAATAAGTGCAAATGTGGAAACATCACAAGATTGGGTATTAGAGTCAAATGTTATGATAGTGGTGGCCTCTCCTTGGTCTGCGATCAATTCCTCGAAGCCTGGCGAAAATTTCTTTGTAAGTTATGCTGAATAGCAAAGTGCAGTGTTGCTGGAGCTGGTAAGAAGTGGTGTGGCTTCCCCCTAGGCTTTGTTGGAATGGTGGAGATGGCGCCTGTGTTCGAATCACAGATCGTAATCGTTTGCGCCTCGTCTGCAAAGTTGTGCACGATGGAGCACATTAACACATCGAAGGGGCGCCCTAACAAAATATCGTAAGCAGGTGAACGGATAACGTGAACTTGCACATAGACAATGATGTCTCCAATGCATGCAAAAACGTTGCATGCAAGCCCAAGCGACTCATCTACCTCTCCATTGGCCAATTGCATGTATAAACGAATGCGTGGGTCGTACTGAAGCCCAAGACGATGGCAGACCGCTTCTGACATTGCGATAATTTGTGAACCTGGATCTAAGATAGCTTCAAAGTATTCTTGGTTGTCAATCAATAAATCAATGGAATGAAGCGCATGTGACTCCTTTGCAACCTTCAAAACGTCCAGGTTTTCAATTTCGCCTGGCTGGAGATGGGTGAGGTACTGTTCAAATGGATCCTGCAAAACAATAGGAAGCAGCGCTGCAATGGCTGCGCTAACTGGAGGTGTTGCATTAAGCACTTTATTTTCCACAAAAGGCGTGCATGCTTCGCAGTGCACAAATGGTATAATGCCCGCAAGGTGGGCAGCTACCACTTCTGTGCCAGTAGCTGCAACACGCTTTGGAGTAACTTGTTCTCTATGGCACTGTCTGAGATCGGGCAAAAGGGACAGGAGCTCCTCATGCAAAACCATAACGGAGGGCACCTTCATGGCGTGCACGTATACATCATCGACAATCTGTGGGTTCAGGATGGGAACAACAGTGCGGTATGATGGCTCTTTGCCTTTGGAAGAGTTAGCTGGTATGTCTGGTTTATCTGCTGCTGCAGGTGCAAAACGCGCCTCAGAAATGTTGGAATAGGGATGTATGGGTGTCTCGTCGGGCGCTTCAGTTGCACTCGCAGCGGGTTGTGAAGCTGGGGACTCAACACTGTTGGCGAGTGCAATGTCTGTGGTTGTAGAATGCATGCTCTCTTGATTGGATGTATTGCACGGTGCGCGCCGCAGAACTTCAACGCTGTCAAAGACTTGCCTCTTCCGAAGCACCATCAACTCCCTCTCGAGTGCATCAATGCGCTCTTCCTTTGTTAGTTGCGCATTTGGTGTGCTTTGCATATAATCTGCTGCAGGAGCTGAGGCAGCAATGTACGTCGACTGTAAAGGTGCAGCTGGAGCTGGACAAGGCGCTATATTGTAGATGAGCTGCGAATTGGTATTAGATGAAAGTCGACCAGTGGCAATCTGCCCTGGGTTTTGCTTATGCCATTTCTCAATGCACTCACCCAAGAAGTTGCCTGGAATAGAATATGGCACGAATGTGCCACCTGGGAGCACGATGCGCCCCTCCACATTTTGCCTACACTTTCCTTCACTAATAAGGTGCTCAATTGAAGCGCACTCAGGGATATAATGCCCTGTCTGACCGCAACCATTGCACTTGTCATTGTTCGAGTGAGGCGCACCATTTCCGCCATCTCTGCACGATGCGCTCAACGTGGTAACTATTGTCTGTGTCATGCGCTCGAATAGGACTGAGATGTCTTCTGCTTTAACTGCTGGTGCGCTAGTTTGTGGTTGGGAAATGGGTGCGCTGGGTGCTGAGTAGGGTGCATACATATCGGGGTTTTGTGCTGTGAGCCCAGTAAGTGGCTGGAAATAGTGCACTGGGCCTTCAAAGATAAAGTCAATCGCATTGCGTATTGCATCTAATGAGTATGGCACATTTGCAGGCTGATTCGGTACCGCAATAGCAAGGCAGCTCAAAATGTGCTCTAGCTGGTCTGGTCGAAACACCCTAACGAACATGTGGCTTTGGTCATAGCGTGCCAATATGCCTTGCGCAACCAAGTATTCACTAATGTTGAAAAATGCATGATAATAGCGTGCGATCTCTTCTGCAGTTATGAGGCCAACGCATGTGGTCTCACCAATAAGCTTGTCCAGGTTGCTAATACTCCATTTACTGCCATCCCTAGAGCCAGGATAAAGCTTTAGGACAGCATCTTTGAATGCGCCATAGTTGTGCATTGCGCTATACTCCGGTAGCAGTTTCCAGGTGTCCGCAGTGTCGCTGTCCAAATAGCGCACAGTGTGGAACTTCTTATTGGTCTCATCGGTGATGTTACAATTATGGAGGAGTTGCACAAGCTCCTCAAAATACTTCTGGAGTTCGCAGGGTTTTGCGGGGTTGAAATGTGGCGCATTTTGGTTAGATGCAGATGGCATGTGCATGGTAGCCATGGTAGGTGGAATAAGGTGTGTAGAGTTAAGATCTGGTAAAAGCACAGCAAAATTCGAAGGTGGGGAAAAATGCGGTGATGCGGACGGAGATAGGGTAGGTAGGGATGATTCAGGTGAAGGTGGAGGTAAAGACAGCGTGGACGAGTGATGCGTGTTGTTTAGGAAGAGTGATTTAAATACTGGTATTTCCCCAAGCTGGAGCGCAGTTGCTAACAGCTCGGAATGGAGAGTGCAAAGGTGGTTAATGTTGAAGTGGAGGGCGAGCCAATGGAGGTCTAAATAAGGTCTGATAAACAGAAACCCCTCGCGGTGGGCTCCAGAAATGATGTGTTTAGTTGGTACTCAGTTCAGAGTCTCAACAGAAGGGGTGAACACTTAACCTACAACTGCAGGTGTGCTCGGGGTGAGGGGGGAGTTCGCTTAGAGGGCCTCAGATCATCCTTTGGGGCGCAGAGACTATAGAGAGGCTGGTACGGTGGTTTTCAATGTGCGCACTAGTAGTGTACGCTAAAGGGAAGATATATGCAGTGGCAGGAAAGTGCGCAATGCAAAGGGGCAAAAACATGCAATGTGGAAAAATGCGCAATGGGAGTGCAAAAGTGCGCAATGATGAAGATGGTGAAGGTGGGAGGTGTAATGGGACGAAGACAGCACTGGGATGTGCTGAAAGGGAGGTGCACAGGTTAGGGGTGCAAATAGAGTGAAAGCGCAAAGGGTGGAAAAAGGCGCAATGGTGCACAAAATGCAGCTATGCAGAAAAAGGCACAAACGGTGCACAAATGCAGCTATACGAAGGGCACACTGTATGAGTGATTGAACGAGGATGAAGGACGCAATGCAGGGATGAAATGCAACAATACGATGAGGGGATGCAAACGATACGCAAATGCGGCTATACGAGGGGCGCACTACAAAGGTGCACAGACTATGTGCGACGCTGACTGGGCTATGAACTATGAGGGGGGGAAAGATCCTTTGGATCCTCTATCTGTCCACTACTATGTACAAATGGCTTATGTGGTAAAATGGTGAAATAAAGTATAAAAATAGGAAGCGCCATGCACTACCCACAAGTGCACCCATTTGCCCATCTAAACCTGACTGCTGATGCGGCTCCCTATCGCCCTGCGCACATACTACGGCATTTTTTGCAATTGTGTGCACCTCCTAGATGGCTTCCGCACACTTTGCGCAGCACGCTTTTGTGCGCCTTAGTGCGCTTTTGTGCGCCTTTGCGCACTTCCATGCGCTTTTGCGCGCCTTTGACCATTTAGGTGCGCCTTTGTGCGCCTTTTGCATTTCTACTGCGCTTTTGTTTCCCCATAGCCGCCAATCATTGTGCGCCCTAAATGCGCCTCATTGCGCTTCAAGCCGCCTCCATGCGCCCCCCCCCATGCTCCTTATCTGCCTTCTACATTTATTGCGCGCTCAATGCGCCTTTGCGCACTCCTTTTACACTTTACCTGCAACTCACATTCCCTGCTGCGCACTCTTTGCACAATCTCTATCACACACAACAATCCACTCCACCGGTGCACTGCGCATCGCAGCTCCCATCTTACTGGCACATTTACTTGAGGCATACCACGATTCCGGCATGAGCGAACTGCGCATTCTTACATAACTGGGCCGCTTTGCGCCTATTTGGCATTGGACTGTGCGCACTTGGGCGCTTTCATGTAACCCAGGCGCTTTGGCAGTATTTGGTCTCGCACAGCATCCCCTTTTAGTTCTTCCACATTTCCAATCGGCATTGCCTTATCTGGTAACTGGCACAGGTCGATCACGCCATTATTACTAAGGCGCAGCACGCGACATATAACACCAAAGCGGATTAATTGGGAAGAGCGCACGAGACTTAGCGCGCACCAATAATAGCGCATCGCACCGGAACAGTTGGATATTGAGCTATAGGTGCGCAAATCTTATTGGCTGAGGCAGTGGCATAGTGCGGTCAGGTTTAGATGGGCGAATGGACGCGCTTGTGGGTAGCGCATGGCGCTTCCTATTTTTATACTTTATTTCACCATTTTATCACATAAGCCATTTGTACATAGTAGCGGACAGATAGAGAATCCACAGGATCTTTCCCCCCCCCTCATAGTTCATAGCTCAGTCAGCGTCGCACATAGTCTGTGCACCAGCGTCCAGTCCGTGCGCCTTCGTAGTGCGCCCTTCGTATAGCCGTGTTTGCGTTATCGTTTGCGTCCCCTCATCGTATTGTTGTGTTTCGTCCCTTGCGTTGCGTCCTTCGTCCTTGTCTGTGCACTATCGTAGTGCACCCTTCGTATAGCCGCATTTGCGCACCGTTTGCGCACCCTTTTGCATAGCCGCATTTTGCGCACCGCCTGCACCTTTTTCCACTCCTTGCGCTTTCACGCTGTTTGCACCCCCAAACTGTGCACTACCTTCACAGTACATTCCAGTGTCATCTTTGTCCTGTTACACCTTCCGCCTTCATCATCCTCATCATTGCGCACTTTTGCGCTCTCGTTGCGCGTTTTTGCCTCTTTGCGTTGCGCACTTTTCCGCCACTGTGCATATCTCCCCTTTCGTGTACACTACTAGTGCGCACACTGAAAATCGCTGTACCAGCCTCTCTATAGTCTCCGCGCCCTGAAGGACGATCCGAGGCCATCTAAGCGAACTCCCCCCTCACCCCGAGCATGCCTGCAGTTGTAGGTTAAGTGTTCACCCCTTCTGTTGAGACTCTGCACTGAGTACCAACTGAACTCATCACCGCACTATGCCGCTGCCTCAACCAATAAGATTTGTGCACACTATAACCCAATACCCAACTGTTCCGGTATGATGTGCTATTTTTGGTGCGCTCTACGTCTCGTGCACTCTTCCCAATTGATCTGCTTCAGTGTTATGTGTCGCATGCTGCGCCTTAGTAATAATGATGTGATTGACCTGTGCCAGTTACCAGATAAGGCAATGCCAATTGGAAATGTAGAAGAACTATAAGGAGATGCTGTGCAAAGCCAAATACTGCCAAAGCACCGGGATTACGTGAAAGCGCCCAAGTGCGCACAGTCCAATGCCAAATAGGTGCAAAGCAGCCCAGTTATGTAAGAATGCGCAGTTCGCTCGTGTTGGAATCGCAGTGCACCTCAAGTAAATGTGCCAGTAAGATGGAAGCCACGATGCGCAGCGTGTTTGAAGTGGTGAATTGTTGTGTGATGGTAAGAATAGTGCAGTGAGTGTGCAGCAAAGAACGTGAGTTGTGAGTTAAGCATAAAAGGAGCGCATAAAGGCGCATCGAGCGCACAATAATGGAAAACGGCAGATAAGGAGTGTGGGGGGGGTGCGCGGAGGCAGTTTGAAGTGCAACAGGGCACATTTAGGGTGCACGACAGCAGGCAGCTATGGGGGAACCAAAAGCACAGTAGAAATGTAAAAGGCACACAAAAGCGCATGGAAGCGCGCTGCACAAAGTATGTGGAAGCCATCTAGGAGGTGCGCACAATTGCAAAAAATGCCATAGTATGCACGCAGGGCGATAGGGAGCTGTATCAGCACTCTAAGGTCTGAGCAAAGTTTCCAATCGTATTGACACACTATGACAGACCTTCCGAACCACTACGAACATTACGAAATTGACTTCAAACTATTTTTGACTTATTTCGCACTATTTTGGATGACTTCGAACTATTTTGAATGCTTTCGAACCATTTCGTGACATTTCGAACGACTTCGCAATACTTCGAACAACTTTGGCTGCCATATAGCTGTCCTCAAACACTTTTGATACATGATGCTTAACCGGAGTAAGCTATTTAGTTGCATATCGAGCACTGCTGGACACGAGGAGAGATTACAAGAGAGTTAGAATGCAATAAGTGCAGTTTTTATGTTTCATGATATATTAAATCAATAGGACAAGAACTCTTACTATACTGGGACAAAGTACGTTTCAATTATTGTTATTTCTCATTTGTTTTTACAATTTACAAAGTCCTTTATTGTTGCACATATTGCCCTTTATTGTATTCCCCTTTTTGGTACTATCTCTTCAAAATGTATATAAACTTGTACTATTTACATAGAACAGGAGAGAACCAGTTACCCTCTCCACTATAGTCAGATTTAAGAGCAATTCTCTTGAGTTTTACCTTGCGTCATACCACTAAGTTCTGCGAAATATCGCAAACTTCCTCGAACTTTCATATTCGTTCTCAACTCGTCATTGCCTATCATTACTAAAAAAACCCAGCTCGTAACGGCTATATTTGTTTGTCAAAACATATATCGATGCCAGTCAAATACCTTCGAACCCCCTCGAACTCACCCGAACAACTTTGAACACATTCGAACTTATTTCGAACTACTTCGCACATCTTCGAACCAATTTCGAACATTTTCGAACATCTTCATATGCTTTCAAAAGGCTATTCGTCACGTCTTTACCATTTCGCATCACTAAAACAACGTTTTGGTATTAGCGGTGATATTTAGTACCACCTCGCACCCTTCCTCTAGCCTGAGTTATACTACAAAAGGCTTTTAACAGGTTTTTTCTAGGTTTCCAAATCGAGTATCATCAGCACTTTTCACAACCGAAGCTAGAGATCTATTGGCTTTACCGCTGATGATACTCGACCTGGAAACCTAGCATAAACCTGTTAAAAGCCTTTTGTAGTATAACACAGGCCAGAGGAAGGGTGCGAGGTGGTACTAAATATCACCGCTGAGACCAAAATGATGTGTTTAGCGATGTGAAATAATAAGGGATGGTGTGAATAGTCTTTATAGGCATATGAATATGCCCAAAAGAGTCTGAAAAAGGTTCGAAGGCATGCAAAGTGGTTTGAATAAGTTCGAAGATGCACGAAATAATTCGAATAAGTTCAGAGGGGTTTGAGGTGTATCGAAAGGTAAGTTTAACGAATGTGAAATGTTTGTTTGGATAGCGATAGGCAATGGGCAATAAAATGGAGAGCGAATACGATAGTTTTTAGAAGAAGTTCGCAATATTTTGCAGAACTTAGAGATACGACGCGAACTAAGACTCAAGAGAACGGCTCTTAAGTCAGACGATAACTGTGAGGGTAACTTGTGCTCTTCCCCATTGTTCTATTCTCTATCTTCTAACTAACTAATACAAGTCTATATACAAAATGAAGAGATAATACTAAAAAGGAAATAAGGACATGTGTAAAACATGAGGCAAATATATCATACAATGAGGACTTTGTAGATCAAAAATAAATGAGAAATGATAAATGATGAAACATACAGTGTTCCCATATAGTAAAAGTACTTATCCTGTGCTTCAATATATCAAAGAGACACAAAAATGCACTTATCACATTCTAACTCTCTTGTGATCTCTCCTTGTGTCCGGTAGTGCTCGATATGCGGCGAGTTGGCTTATTCCAAATGTACAATGTGTATTGAAAGTGTTTGAGGACAACTATATGGCTGCTGAAATCGTTTGAAGTACTGCAAAGTCATTCTAAATGTCGCAAAATAATTCGAAGTAGCTCGAAGTTGTCCGAAATAGTGTGAAATTGTGCGAAAATGGTTCCAAGTCGATTTCGTGGCGTTCTTAGTACTTCGGAGTGCATGTCGTAATGTCTCCATATGAGTGGAAATGCTTCTCCAGGCTTTAAAGAGCGTAGTGGACCTATCACCATGCGCTGTGCAGTTTGCGCCTTTATATTATAGGTGTGTGCAACTTAATTGTAGAGACTGACATGCGCTATATCAAGGGCATGCTACAAAACCCCGATATCCAACCATCCACTAGCATTAACCAGTGGATTGTCTCAATCCTTACATTCCACTTTACACTTGTACATGTTAGGGGAGCGGTGCATGGTCCAGATGGGCTTTCACGTTGGCCAAAGCAGCCAGAGGACTTAGAAGGAGAAGAGGATGAAGAGTTTGAGGATTGGATTGATGCACTACATGGCTTTATGCACGTGATACATCCCATTTCACAGTCCTTTGACACACAAGCACTCACGCTAATGCAGCCAGAGCCAAGCGCAAATGTGCAAAATGTGCACAATAGTGCACTTATTTACAATGATGACTATAGCCAAGTTCCAAGGAGTGCAACTGCAGATGCAGAGGATGAGAAGTTAGATTTGGTGTGGATTTGGATGGATACCCTAACGTGCCCTAGCGACTTCACAGATTCTGAGTACAGCATGCTCATGCGCTACATGAGTGCGTTTTTCAAAGACAAGATGTGCCTATGGAAGCACAATGTGCATGGTGCTCACCAGCTTGTTATTTGGCAGTCTAGATGCTTACCGATATTGCGTGCCATCCATGACAACATTGGACACAAGCACTTTTATGTGATGTGCTCTACATTGCTTGAGCACTTTTGGTGGCTGCATGTTATGGATAACATCGTTTGGTTTGTGTGCACTTGTCATATTTGCCAGATCCAGCAAACGCAGAAGGTTCTAATACCGCCAGTCATTGCAATGCCTGCGCCTCTCTTCAGTAAAGTTTATATTGATATGATGCACTTACCAGTATCAGCAGGGTGGTGCTATATCGTCCAAGGGCATTGCTCACTTGCGACTTGGCCAGAATTCTGCGGGCTCCCTAAAGAAAATGTAAGCGCACTTGGTGATTGGATGTTTCAAGACCTCATCTGCAGATGGGGCACATTGTGCGAGATAGTTATTGATAACGGCAAGCCATTCATCAAAGCGCTAGCCATCTCAGTAAGCACTACCATATCAATCACATCTGCATATCTGGCTATAACTTGCGCGCTAATGGAATTGTTGAGCGTGCACATTTCGATGTGCATCAAGCACTTATCAAAGCTGCAGATGGAGTAAAAACAAAGTGGTTCAGTGCACTGTACTCGGTCTTTTGGGTGGAGCGCATCACAGTTCGGAAGCACCTTGGCATCTCGCCATACTTCATTGTGACAGGCACACAGCCTCTAATCCCTCTCGATATCATTGAAGTGACATACCTTAACCCACTCCCAGATTCTATACTCTCCACTACAGACTTGATTGCGCAGCGTGCGCGCACTTTGCAAAAGCGTCCAGAAGACTTAGCATGCATCCATTCCCACATCTATGCAGAAAGGCACAAAGTGGCACTCTGTTTCAAGAAAGTGCACTCAAAAACCATCCGCAGTTTTGACTTCCAGCATGGTGATTTAGTCCTTATGTGCAACACAGCGATCGAGAAGAGCCTTAACTGCAAAATGTGCATGCATTATCTTGGTCCTCTAGTTATAGTGTCGTGCAATCGAGGCAGCGCATATATCGTTTGCGAGCTCAATGGGACGGTATTCAACAGGCCAGTAGCCATGTTCCACCTACTGCTGTACTATGCATGCAAGTCCATTGCGCTTTCTGACATAGCGCTCAATATCACTACAATGCAGTTGAGGGAGATGGAAGAGTCCATAGTAGTGGACACAGAAGATGAAGAAGCAGTGATGAAGAAGAAGCGCAAGGAGATAGCACTGAGGATGAAGAAAGTGCCAATGAGGCATGCAACTAGTGCTCCGTGTGCACTGTTATGGATACTTCACCTTTTTATACGTACACTTTGCTTTCTTTCATTTTTTTTATGTTACCTTTTTCCTATTCGCAAAGTCGCATCTGGACACATTCCATGATTGTGCAACCCATGGGTTTTACTGGCCATGATGATCTACTGAGCCTTTCCCATTTTTTAGACTTTGTTATATGGTGTGTGCTTCAGTTTATCTCTTACTCTTTTATCATTGGACATGGTCAATATCTCGGTTGGGAGGAGGAAAGTGATGGTTAGATGATTTTTCCGCACCCCTTTGCATTTGCGCATTTTTGTGCGCTTGACATTTCTTGCTCGAACATTGCTTATCTTATCTCTTTTCCCTCACATATATTATTTGGATGTACAAATTTTGTTTTATGGCACCATGGAAGTGCACACGCGCATGCATTGCACCACTTTGCAATGCATCACGTGTATCACAGGCGCAACAGAGTGATTGATTGACACACTATCTAAAACTTATACAGGTGAGTGGCTATTCAATGGACTCCAGGAACTCCAAGCGCTCTGAGGCCACATCCAGTTTTGCCTTTGCATCTGCCTCCGCTTGCTCCATGCTGCGCAACTGGCTCTTAGCGACCTCTAACTCAATGAGTGACCTTTGGATGTCTTCTTTAAGGCGATCGTGCATGGTGCCCAAGACTGCGACCACCGAGCGGCATTGCACTAAATGGAGCACCTCGACATCCTGGCCTTGGTAGACTGCATCCCCCGAGGTGTTTCCTGATCTTGTTTGGCATGAGGATTGCATGTGTGCACTTGCCTGGTGAACAGTAAGGCAGCACGGCCTTGGGTGCACTTGCGATGGGGGAGGGGGCGCGTTTTCGACTTTGCAGTGCTTCGATGTGCACTCTTTTGAGGGGCTGATGAGCCCCACATCGCTCTCATTGCCCTTATCAGTTTGTGACATGCCTTTGAAATAGTTAGCGCAGCATAGAAGGAGGATGAGAAAAAGACACACCAGAGTGCCCAGTAGCCACTTTCCTGCCTCTAGAAGTTGCATGCAGCTGTGCAAGGGTGCACTTCATCCATTCGCACTTTTTCTTACCCTTTGCGCATGGGGCACACCATTTTCCATTGACAGAGATGCACCTAGCCGGTTGGCCCATGCAGCAGCAGTTATCACACTAGAGTAGAAAAGGGGAACTGCTTAGTGAGTTTGAAGCATATCCAAAGAAACTTACCGGTCTGCTATTAGCGTCGGAGGTGGTGCCAACACCACTCAGTGGTGGCACTTCGACATATGCGTGTTGCCGCATTGTGTGCACTGGGCACGCACTTGCACCTTTGTCCACACTGGTGCTCTCATTGCTCTGCTCACTCTCCTTTTTGCTCATTACCCCACTCTCCCAAGACTCCCCAGTTCCTTCACCTATGACCTCAGCATCAGTAGCTCCAGAAAGCATGCGCAAAGAGCGCACCAGTGCAATGTGCACCTTTTCATCCTCCTGCACCTCAGTGGTATCTATATCACTCGCCTCGTCAATTGCTCTGAACTCACCTTCCAGATGCTTCAAGTTAACCTCGGGCGCCTGCAGTTCAGCGGTCAAGAGTGTGCAGTGCACCTTGTGCACACTTCCAGCTGCCCCGCAAGCTCGTGTGCCCTACACTCAAATTCCTCTGACCGCTCTTTCTCCTCGATCATCTTATGCATATCGGGCATCAGCTCCTCGCCCCAAGTAAGCCACTCCTCCACCATAATCCCACTGAATGTGCTGTGTGCCTTTGTGAGGAGCACATCAAGTTCTGCATCATCTTTAACAGTGTCTGCACAGCTTTTATACATGTTCTACATGCCCCGGCCCTTAGCAACCTGCACCAGTTATAGAAACACAAAAAGTGCACCAGTTTACTACAAAACCCTTCACCCCAAGCTTGCATTGTCATCTGCTCGCTCCCAGCAGCAGGGAGGGTCTCATTCAGGGCCAGGATTGTTTGTCTGAGGGCTAAGGTAAATGCTGAGGCCATCGGATCAGGTACCGATGGGTTGTGGAAAGAGTTATAGGGGATAGATGGTGGTCAGAGATAGATAAAGAGAGCATGGCTGCTTATGTGAGCAAAGGAAATTTTATGCTGACCAATTGCATGCTGCCTGAGGACAGTTAGTACTTCAGTTGGAAGGAGATGATATGGCTCCCTATCGCCCTGTGCACATACTACGGCATTTTTTGCGTTTGTGCGCACCTCCTAGATGGCTTCTGTACACTTTGCACAGTGCACTTTTGCATGCCTTCATGCGCTGATGTGTTCAGTTGGTACTCAGTGCAGAGTCTCAACAGAAGGGGTGAACACTTAACCTACAACTGCAGGCATGCTCAGAGTGAGGGGGGGAGTTCACTTAGAGGGCCTCGGATCGTCCTTCGGGGTGCAGAGACTATAGAGAGGCTGGTATGGTGGTTTTCAATGTGCACACTAGTAGTGTACGCTAAAGGGAAGATATATGCAGTGGCAGGAAAGTGCGCAATGCAAAGGGGCAAAAATGCGCAATGTGGAAAAACATGCAATGGGAGCGCAAAAGTGCACAACGACGAGGATGATGAAGGTGGGAGGTGTAATGGGATGAAGACAGCACTGGGATGTGCTGAAAGGGAGGCACACAGGTTAGGGGTGCAAACAGAGTGAAAGCGCAAAGGGCGGAAAAAGGCACAATGGTGCACAAAATGCAGCTATGCAGAAAAAGGCGCAAATGGTGCGCAAATGCGGCTATATGAAGGGCGCACTGCAAGAGTGCACAAACGAGGACGAAGGATGCAATGCGGGGATGAAATGCAACAATATGATGAGGGGATGCAAACGATATGCAAACGTGGCTATACGAGGGGCGCACTACAAAGGCGCACTGACTGGACGCTGGTGCACAGACTATGTGCGATGCTGACTGAGCTATGAACTATGAGGGGGGGGAAAGGTCCTCTGGATTCTCTATCTGTCTGCTACTATGTACAAATGGCTTATGTGATAAAATGGTGAAATAAAGTATAAAAATAGGAAGTGCCATGCACTACCCACAAGCACACCCATTCACCCATCTAAACCTGACCACACTATGCTGCTGCCTCAACCAATAAGATTTGCGCATGCTATAACCCAATACCCAACTGTTCTGGTGCGATGCACTATTTTTGGTGTGCTCTACATCTCGTGCACTCTTCCCAATTAATCCGCTTCAGTATTATGTGTCGCATGCTGCACCTTAGTAATAATGATGTGATCGACCTGTGCCAGTTACCAGATAAGGTGATGCCGATTGGAAATGTGGAAGAACTATAAGGAGATGCTGTGTGAGGCCAAATACTGCCAAAGCACCAGGATTACGTGAAAGCGCCCAAGTGCGCACAGTCCAATGCCAAATAGGTGCAAAGCGGCCCAGTTATGTAAGAATGCGCAGTTCGCTCGTGTTGGAATTGCGGTGCGCCTCAAGTAAATGCGCCAGTAAGATGGAAGCCACGATGCGCAGCGCATTTGAAGTGGTGAATTGTTGTGTGATGGTAAGAATAGTGCAGTGAGTGTGCAGCAAAGAACATGAGTTGCGAGTAAAGCATAAAAGGAGCACATAAAGGTGCATCGAGCACGCAATAATGGAAAACAGCAGATAAGGAGTGTGGGGGGGGCACGCAGAGGCAGTTTGAAGCGCAATGAGGCACATTTAGAGTGCACAATGATTGGAAGCTATGGGAAACCAAAAGCGCAGTAGAAATACAAAAGGGCGCGCAAAGGTGCACCTAAATGGTCAAAGGCATGCAGAAGTGCACGAAAGTGCATAGGAGCACACTGGAGCGCAATGGAGTGCACTAGAGCACAATGGACTGCACTGGACCGCAATGGACCGCACTGAACTGCACTGGACCACACTGGAGCACAATGGACCACATGGGTGCACATAGGAGTGCAATGGACTGCATGGGTGCACATAAAAGTGCAATGGAAGCGCAGGAAGCAGACAAAGGCACGCGGAAGTGCACAGGAGCGCACTTGGGTGCACAAAAGCACGCTGTGCAAAGTGAGTAGAAGATGTCTGAGCAGTGCACACAATTATGAAAAATGGTGTAGTACGGGTGCAGGGTGATAGGGAGCTGTATCAGCGCTTTCATGTGCCTTTGCACACCTTCGACCGTTTAGGTGCGCCTTTGTGCACCTTTTGCATTTCTACTGCGCTTTTGGTTCCCCATAGCTGCCAATTGTTGTGCACCCTAAATGCACCTCATTGTGCTTCAAACTGCCTCCGTGCGCCCCCCTCACACTCCTTATCTGCCTTCTACATTTATTGTGCGCTCGATGCGCCTTTGTGCACTCCTTTTATGCTTTACCTGCACTCACATTCCCTGCTGCACACTCATTGCACAATCCCTATCACACACACAACAATCTACTGCACCAGTGTGCTGCGCATCGCAGCTCCCATCTTACTGGTGCATTTATTCGAGGCGCACTGCAATTCCGACATGAGCGGACTGTGCATTCTCACATAATCAGGGCGCTTTGTGCCTATTTGGCATTGGACTGTGTGCCTTGGGCACCTTCATGTAATCCTGGTGCTTTGGCAGTATTTGGCCTTTTAAAGCATCTCCTTATAGTTCTTCTGCATTTCCAATTGGCATCGCCTTATCTGGTAACCAGCACAGGTCAATCACGCCATTATTACTAAGGCGCAGCACATGACACATAACACTGAAGTGGATTAATTGGGAAGAGTGCATGAGACCTAGAGCACACCAAAAATAGCGCATCGCACTGGAACAGTTGGGTAGTGGGTTATAGGTGTGCAAATCTTATTGGCTGAGGCAGCAGCATAGCGTGATCGGGTTTAGATGGGCGAATGGATGCACTTGTGGGTAGCACATGGTGCTTTCTATTTTTACACTTTATTTTACCATTTTTATTACATAAGCCATTTGTACATAGTAGCAGACAGATAGAGAATCCAGAGGACCTTTCCCCCCCCTCATAGTTCATAGCTCAGTCAGCATCGCACATAGTCTGTGCACCAGCGTCCAGTCAGTGCGCCTTTGTAGTGCACCCCTCGTATAGCTGCATTTGCATATCATTTGCATTCCCTCATCGTATTGTTGCATTTCATTACTGTGTTGCATCCTTCATTCTTGTTTGTGCACTATTGCAGTGCGCCCTTCATATAGCTGTGTTTGCACACCATTTGCACACCTATTTGCATAGCCGTGTTTTGCACCATTTGTGCCTTTTTCCGGCCCTTGCACTTTCATCCCGTTAGTGCTCCCAACCTTTGCGTCACCTCCCCAGCACATCTCAGTGCCGTCTTCATCCCACTACACCTCCCATCTTCATCACCCTTGTTGTTGCACACTTTTGCGCTCCCATTGCACATTTTTCCACACTGCACATTTTTGCCTCTTTGCATTGTGCACTTTCCTGCCACTGTGCATACCTCCCCTTTAGCGTACACAACTAGTGCGCACATTGAAAACCACCATACTAGCCTCCCCATAGTCTTTGCACCCTGAAGGACGATCCGAGGCCCTCTAAGCGAACTTCCCCCTCACTCCAAGCACACCTGCAGTTGTAGGTTAAGTGTTCGCCCCTTCCATTGAGACTCTGCTCCGAGTACCAACTGAACACATCAGTGCACAAAGGTGCATCGAGCATGCAATAAATGTGGAAGGCAGATAGGGAGTGTGGGGGGGGGTGCGCGGAGGCGGTTTGAAGCGCAATGGGGCACATTTAGGGCACACAATGATTGGCAGCTATGGGGGAACCAAAAGTGCAGTAGAAATGCAAAAGGTGCACAAAGGCACCTAAATGGTCAAAGGCATGCGAAAGCGCATGGAAGCACACAAAGGCACATGAAAGCGCACAAAGGCATGCAAAAGCACGCTGTGCAAAGTGTGCGGAAGCTATCTAGGAGGTGCGCACAATCGCAAAAAATGCTGTAGTATGCATGCAGGGCGATAGGGAGCCATATCATCGGGCAGACTGTGTGGACTCCATGTGGAGTCTGACCATCTGGTGACCAAAATGAAAAATTACACCCCCTTTGGCATGGACTCTACCCCAGTCTGCATAAGTCTGCATGGAATCTGACCATGTGTGTGTTAAATTCAGGTTTTTTGAATTCCTAAGTTTGCAAGTAAATTGCCAAATTCAAAATACATAAACTAAGTTACACACTTATATCTATTAGGCAAGGAAGTTGACATGCAGGGTGGCATGTTGCCGCAGTCCCCTCCACTCATTCCCTCTGTCCCCCCATCCCACCCTCATGCCTGTACACTGATGTAGCACCCCTTTCCACCCCATGAGCAATTGCTTGTGGCAGTGATTGGGGGTGCTTTATGGGGTGGGTGTCATCGCCTCTTCTCCTCCCTCTCATCTCATCTCGTCTCCCCCTCATCGTCTCCCCCTCATCATTCCACTCACCAACCACCTCATGAGTAGTTGCTTGTGAGGCTGGGGGTGGGTGGTGTGTCATTGCAGTCTCCTCTCCCCACCCCAACCTGCAAACCACCCTGCGAGCAGATGCTCATAGGCATTGATACAGCTCTCTATCACCCTGTGCTCATACTACAGCATTTTTTGCAATTGTGTGCACTGCTTGGACACCTTGTACTCACTTTGCACAGCATGCTTTTGCACACCTTTGTGTGCTTTCATGCACCCCAAGTGCACTCCCATGCACTTCCATGCGCTTCCATGTGCTTCCATGCACTGATGTGTTCAGTTGGTACTCAGTTCAGAGTCTCGACAGAAGGGGTGAATACTAAACCTACAGCTGCAGGCATGCTTGGGGTGAGGGGGTTCACATAGAGGGCCTCAGATCATCCTTCAGGGTGCAGAGACTGTGGAGAGGCTGGTACGATGGTTTTCAATGTGTGCACTAGTTGTGTATGCTAAAGGGAAGGTATGCGCAGTGGTGGGAAAGTGTGCAATGCAAAGGGGCAAAAATGTGCAGTGCAGAAAAATGTGCAATGGGAGCACAAAAGTGTGCAATGATGGGGATGATGAAGGTGGGTGGTACAGTGGGACAAAGATGGCACTGGGATGTGCTAAAAGGGAGGTGCACAGGTCAGGGGTGCAAACGGGGTGAAAGTACAAGGGGCAGAAAAAGGCGCAAACAGTGCACAAAATGCAGCTATGCAGAAAAAGGTGCAAATGGTGCGCAAATGTGGCTATATGAAGGATGCACTGCAAGAGTGCACAAACAAGGATGAAGAACACAATGCAGGGATGAAATGCAGCAATATGATGAGGAATGCAAATGATACGCAAACACGGCTATATGAAGGGTGCACTACAAAGGTGCATGGGCTAGACACTGGTGCACAGACTATGTGTGACGCTGACTGAGCTATGAACTATAAGGGGGGGAAAGATCCTCTGGATTCTCTATCTGTTCACTACTATGTACAAATGGCTTATGTGATAAAAACGGTAAAATAAAGTGTAAAAATAGAAAGCGCCATGCGCTACCCACAAGCACATCCATTTGCCTATCTAAATCCGACTGCACTATGCCACTGCCTCAGCCAATAAGATTTGCACACCTATAGCCCAATACCCAACTGTTCCAGTGCGATGCACTATTTTTGGTGCACTCTAGGTCTCGTGCACTCTTCCCAATTAATCTGCTTTGGTGTTATGTGTTGCATGCTGCACCTTAGTAATAATGACATGATTGACCTGTGCCAGTTACCAGATAAAGCAATGCTGATTGGAAATGCAGAAGAACTATAAGGAGATGCTGTAAAAGGCCAAATACCACCAAAGCACCAGGATTACATGAAAGTGCCCAAGTGCACACAGTCCAATGCCAAATAGGTGCAAAGTGCCCTGATTATGTGAGAATGTGCAGTTTGCTCATGTTGGAATCATGGTGCACCTCGAGTAAATGTGCCAGTAAGATGGAAGCTGTGATGCACAGTGCAACTGGTGTGGTGGATTGTTGTGTGTGTGATAGGGATTGTGCAATGATTGTGCAGCAGAGAATGTGAGTTGCAGGTAAAGCATAAAAGGAGTGCGCAAAGGTGCATCGAGTGTGCAATAAAGGTGAAAGGCAGATAAGGAGCATGGGGGGGGTGCGCAGAGGCAGGTTGAAGTGCAACAGAGCGCATTTAGGGTGCTGGACAGCAGGCAGCTATGGGAGAACCAAAGGTGCAGTAGAAATGTAAAAGGTGCACAAAAGTGCACCTAAATAGTCAAAGGCGCGTGAAAGCACACAAATGCACACAAAAGTGCACAGAGGCACACTGAAGTGCATGGAGTGCATGGGAGCACACTGGAGTGCACAAAGGCACACAAAAGCATGCTATGCAAAGTGAGTAGAAGATGTCCAAGCAGTGTGCACAATCATGAAAAATGCCATAGTATGAGCACAGGGTGATAGGGAGCTGTATCAGTGCACTCATTGCACAATCCCTATCACACACACAACAATCCACCACACCAGTTGCACTGTGCATCGCAGCTTCCATCTTACTGGTGCATTTACTTGAGGTGCACCACGATTCCAACACAAGCAAACTGTGCATTCTCACATAATCTGGGTGCTTTGCACCTATTTGGCATTGGACTGTGTGCACTTGAGCACTTTCATGTAATCCTGGTGCTTTGGTGGTATTTGGCCTTTCACAGCATCTCCTTATAGTTCTTCTGCATTTCCAATCAGCATTGCTTTATCTGGTAACTGGCACAGGTTGATCATGTCATTATTACTAAGGCGCAGCATGTGACACATAACACCAAAGTGGATTAATTGGGAAGAGTGCACGAGACCTAGAGTGCACCAAAAATAGCACATCACACCAGAACAGTTGGGTATTGGGCTATAGGTGCACAAATGTTATTGGCTGAGGCAGTGGCATAGTGCGGTTGGGTTTAGATGGGTGAATGGGTGTGCTTGTGGGTAGTGCATGGCACTTTCTATTTTTACACTTTATTTTACCATTTTTATTACATAAGCCATTTGTACATAGTAGGTGAAAAAATAGAGAATTCACAGGATCTTTCCCCCCCTCATAGTTCATAGCTCAGTCAGCATCACACATAGTCTGCACCAGTGTCCAGCCCACGTGCCTTTGTAGTGCACCCTTCATATAGCCACATTTGCATATCATTTGCATTCCCTCGTTGTATTGCTGCATTTCATCCCTGCATTGCGTTCTTTGCCCTCATTTGTGCAATATTGCAGTGTGCCCTTCATATAGCTGTGTTTGCGCATTTATTTGTATAGCCATGTTTCGCACACCATTTGCGCCTTTTTCTGCCCATTGCACTCTCATCCTGTTTGCACCCCCAACCTGTGCACCATCTTCACAACACAACCCAGTGTTGTCTTCATCCCATTACACCTCCTGCCTTCATCATCCTCATTGTTGTGCACTTTTGCGCTCCCATTGTGCATTTTTCTGCACTGCACATTTTTGCCCCTTTGCATTGTGCACTTTCCCACCACTGTGCATATCTTTCCTTTAGTGTACACAACTAGTGCACACATTGAAAACCGCTGTACCAGCCTCTCCATAGTCTCTGCACCCTGAAGGACAATCTGAGGCCCTCTAAGTGAACCCCTCCTCACCCCGAGCATGCCTGCAGTTGTAGGTTAAGTGTTCACCCTTTCTGTTGAGACTCTGCACTGAGTACCAACTGAACACATCAACATTTAAAGAATTGGGCGATTGCATTACATGCTCACTTACAATTCTCTTCAGGTTCCCATGGATTATTTTTGTCAGTGTAGTTCTTCCACTTGATTAAGAACTCCAATTTATTTCATTGAAGATGTGAGTCCAAAACCTCTTCCACTACATATTCTGGAGCACCTTCTACCATTATTGGAGGCTGTGGAGTAGTTTGTTGACCAGGAATAGTGGGTGGGCAGTAAGGACGTAAACGGGAAATGTTAATTTCAGGATCAATCTTGAATGACTGAGGTAATTTTAACACTACTGCATTGGGTGAAATTATTTTAGAAATTGGATATGGGCCAACTTGCTTCTCCGTAAGCTTTCTTGAAGGTCATGGAATATTTAGATCCTTGGTACTTAGCCATACCAAGTCACCAACTTTGTACTCTGGAGCAACAGCTCGAGTACGATCTGCATGTCGCATCATATCATCACATGCTTTCATCAATGCCACCTCTGCTTCCTCCTGCACCTTTCGCATTTTTGATACAAAGTCCTCCACTGACTGTACCTTGACTTCCCTTCAAGGTTCTACTCCCATTCTGGGATGATACCCATAATTAGCAAAGAAGGGTGACATGCGAGTAGCTGAATAAAATTTATTATTGTGGAAAACTTCTGCAATTGCCAACCATTCAGGCCAATTGGTTTGTCAGTGATTGACAAACATGCATAGGTACTGCTCCAACTCCTAATTCATTCTCTCTGTCTGGCCATTGGTTTGTGTGTGATATGCTGTAAATAACTTGGTTTGAATCCTCAATTTATTATTTAACTCTTGCATAAATACAGAAGCAAATTGTGATCCACAATTGGAGATAACTGTATTAGGTAATCCATGTAACCACCATACCTGATTTAGATAGAGGCACACCAAGCCCAATGATGAGGTTTCTGCAGTAGTAGGAATAATATGGACTTCCTTTGTGAAGTGGTTGCAGACTACAGATATTGCATCGTATTCTTGAGCTTCAGGTAATCCTGTGATTTAAAATCCACAGATATATCTCGCCATGGCGCTTTAGGTATAGGGTTCAGCATTAATTTCCCTGCAGGCTTTTCTGGAAATTTCTTCCCCCTCATGCACATATCACATCTAATCCACATACCCCAACACATACTTTGAAATTCTGAACCACCAATAATTTCTCATCACCAACTTTAACGTCTTCCACCTTCCTGGATGTCCAGCAGCTGGCATATTATGATGTAACTGTACGATCTCCCTTCATAAATCTTGATTCTTTGGTATATATACCTTTCCTCTGAACAACACTAACCCTTGTTCTTCAACCCATTCATCTCCTTTAATATTACCTTTCTTCTCTCCCCTCAAGGCTTTCACAGCTTCCACTACTTCATCATCCATCTCTGAACACTGCCTAATTTTAGACAACATTTCCATCTCTGAGCTATCCACCAATAGATGCCCTTGACACATAGCACAAATATGAAAGTATTTAGGTTTGAGTAGGGTTATAATTTTATTGTCCTTCTCTACTCCCCTTTTATGATCTGTATGTCTGGATAATGCATCTGCTTTCCTCATCAAGCTTCCCTCTTTGTGGACCAAGTAAAAATTAAAATGCAATAGGAATAATGCCCAATGTGATTGTCAACAGTTAAGCTTTTTAGCAGACATGAAGTACTGCAGATTTTGATGGTCTGTCCAGATTTCGATCTGATGCATACATCCCTCCAAATAATGTCTCCATGCTTCCAATGCTCATATTATTCCCAACATCTCTTTATCATGCACATCATAATTTCTCTCCACATCATTCAATCCTCGAGACAAATATGCACAAGGATGCCATTTGTCATCTTCACATAACATTGATAATACCGCTCCAGTAGCAAAGTCTGCTGCATCTGATTCCACTCATAAGGGATGTGTGAAAACTACTGGGGCTAATATTGGCTCTTCCACAAACTTCCTCTTCAACTCCTCAAATGCTGTCTGCTGTTGTTCTCCCATCTCCAAACTACTCCCTTTCGCATAAGATTGTGTAATGGTGCAGCAATTTTGGAAAAATTATGAACAAAGCAATGATAAAAATTGGTGAGTCCCAAGAAAGCCTGAACTTTCTTGATACAGATAGGCATGGGCCAATCAACAATTGCCTGTACCTTGATAGGATCCATTTTGATTCCATCAGGACCAATCTTTAATCCCAAGAACTCGATCTCGCTTGCCCCAAACACACACTTCTCTGGTTTAACAAATAAATCACTCTCTGCCAATCATTTCAACACCTCCTGCACTATTGCCTCATGATTTTCTTCATCCTCTGTAAATATCAAAATGTTGTCAATGAATATTATTACCACACCTTTGTCTATTACGTCCTTGAAAACATCGTTCATCATATTTTGGAAGGTTGGGGAACTATTGGTCATCCCAAAAAACATGACAAGCGGCTCGAAGGATCTTTGACATGTGGCAAATGCAGCCTTCCACTCATCTCCTTTCTTTATTCATACATTGTTGTACCCCCAGCATAAATCCAATTTTGTAAAGACCTTGGCCTTTCCCACCTTGTCAATTATCTCTGAGATCAATGGTAAAGGGTACACATTCTTCACTGTCCACTCATTTAAATACCTATAATCTGTATACATCCTCTTCCTCTGATCCTTTTTTGGTACAAAGAATACTGGTGATGTCTGTGGTAATTTTGAAGGTCATATGTATCTCTTGTGCAATTGTTCATTAAAAAATGCATCCACTTCTTCTTGTTCCTTCAGAGATAATGGGTAGACTTTTGACTTCTTCAGCACAAATCCTGGCTTCATCTCAATAGCATGATCCCATGGCTTTTGCACTGGCATCTGCTCTGATTCCTTCTTCTGAAAAACTGACAAATATTTATGGTAGGCTTTCAGCACCCACTCCTCCACTGGCTTCTCCACTTTCACAGCATTTTTATCCCATGACTGTCCTCCATGAATTTCCCTAAAGGTTTGCTTCTGTTCTTCCTTACTGGTCATGATTGGAACTTCCCCATTTGGCATATCCTCATCCTCCACTTCCTCCATCATAACAGAATACTTCCTTAAATGTTTTTTCTCTTTCTTTTCCTTCTTCTCCTTTTTTACTTCCTCCCATACACATTACATTCTTTAGGACAATGAGTCATGTGTACCTTTCCAGTTTTCCAATCAATTTCTGGGTTATGCTTTTGTAACCATGGACATCCAATTATCAGATTGGTTTTCACAAAATTGCACACCTCAAATACAGCTTGTTCCTGATGATCCTAATACTTCAGTATCATTGTCACCTCCTCCTTAATAGTTCCCCCACAATTGATCGTACTGTCAATACTGTACACCATTATAGGTTGCAGCAGTTTATGCATGCAAATACTGTTTCTGGTAATTAAGGATCGATCAATGAATAATCCAGTAGCACCACTGTCAAGCAATGCCTCCACATTAATTGCTGCATGTGTGTCCACTGTCTTCAATCCTACTGTCAAGCTGATTTCAGGTTCTATCCACGCTGAGCAAATAAAGAATTTAGGGGTTTTTGGAAATAAGGCTGGGCATTTTTCTTTGTTGCATAAGTGATGATGGTCGTACTCCTCAATTTCTCTTTCGGGTTCACTCTGGGTTTCCTCAGATACTAATACATTATATTAATTCTGGGTCACCAATGGGGAAACCTTCACTGGAACTCTTCCACAAAATTCTTCTGCTTATCTTCCTCCAACTTCACTTCCTCGATTGTCGCTTCCCTAATCTTTCTTTTCTGCCTACAATTCTGAGCCATATGCCCTAATTGCCCACAGTTAAAACATTTAAGCAGGGCTCATCTCTCTACTTGATCAACATCCATTGCATCTGTCGATGCTGCTGACTCCTTAACAATAGGTGTCACTGCCATGGCTGGTGGCTGCGCCCTTGGAGTTTGTACCTGAGGTGTCCTTCCTTTCTCAGACTTTCCTCTGGATGACTTTCCAAATCTGGCATTCCCATACATCAATTTTGACTCTGCCTGTTCCTGTCGATATTGCCGATCAAGATGCATTGCCCAATTATACCACTCATCCAATCTCTCCGGCATAGAAGGTAGTCGATAGATAGACTTGAATAACGAGGGATTTAATCCTGCCTTCAAAAATTCTACCAATGCAGCTTCTCCCATATCTGTCTGTGATGCTTCTGCCTTGAACTGCAAAATAAATTTGTCTGTGGTCAGAGAACCTTGGCACATTGTTTTTAATTTTGCATTAGCCATCGCCTTTGGATTAGGGTCTCTAAACTGTGCCTCCAATCTCTTCAAAAATTCCCTGAAGGTTGCAAATGGTTTATATCTTATGGCAATTTGATTAATGGCTTTGTTTCTCTAGAACTGTGCTTTACCCCCCTAGATGTATGAGAGAGCAAAGATAATCCTAGACTTGGTTGTATGAAATTTGGGCTTTCTCCCATGAATATACAACACTATAGAGCTGATGAAAGATTTTGTGTTCTCCATGGTACCATCAAATATTTGCGGGGGCACATATTTAGGTAAACACATTTTTCCACTCTCAGATCTCTCCTCTGCATGCACATCCTCCTGAGATATCCACTCCACCATCTCCTCCATCTCATCATCTTTATCTTCTACTGTCTCTGCTTTTGTTTCTGCTTGTTTGGGCTGTGATACTGCTAATACTGACACTAATTGGAACATTTGTGCTGTAAGAGCATCAATTTTGGCTTCTAGAGCTGGTGTAGGAACAGGATTGTGACCAGGATTCAAAGTTGCTTGTTCTGTCATAATGACATAATCTGTGATGAGTCACTTCTTTAGCTGAGTCAAGATTTCGGCTTACAGAATTTTTTCACAAAATGTCAAGTCATGTGATCTGGCTATTCGGGTACCAAACATGGCAAAACACATGATTTCAGCTATTTGTCAACAATTGGGCACTTTGGATCAATAACCCTTCCAATAGTGCCTGATCTCGGGGTTATTACTGAATTTGGCTAGTAACTACCTAAAATAGTCATCCAAATTGAGTAATGTAAATCTCGGCTAAACCAGATCCGATCAGTTGTCTGGTTGCAGCTGTCCTAATGATGAGTGCTGCCTCTCGATCACTCGTGGTTGCAATGTAAGGCAAGGCCTGGGGTCAGCTTATGAAAGTGAGGTAAATACATATATACAATTAATTCTGGCTCTTGCTGAAATGATGAGTAAGCAGCTGTGGCATGCTGAGACAATGATGTATGCACATGTAAGAGAAGGCGCACTAATGGGGTAGTTGAGTTCTTCTGTTAGGGCGACACCCACTGTTCTGCTAGCTGGACCATGCGGGCTCTCCTACAAGAAGGCAGTGGGGCATGCGCGCATGATGGGGGGTTTGATGGATTTGATGCAATGGGTTAAAAATAGCTGAAATAGGCATTTCACACCACAAATGTGGATGGAATACCTAAGAGAACTCAACTGAGGTCCTCCAGTATTTATTTTAAGGTTATATACTATGTTACATGTATTGTAATGTGTTGCTACTGATGCATCCATACATACGTGTACATATTGATGCATGTAAATAGAAAATTTCCATGCTGACAAATAAATCATTTATGAGCATTTGGTAGTGTATTTTGGTGAAATAAAATAAAATAAAATAAAAATAAAATATTATTATGTAATAGGCATGTCAGGAGACTGTTTCCTAACAATTACAAAGGTGCACAGACTGGATGCTGGTGCACAGACTATGGGTGATGCTGAATGAGCTATGAACTATGAGGGGGGGAAAGTGCCATGCACTACCCACAAGCACATCCATTGGCCCATCTAAACCCGACTGCACTATGCCACTGCCTTAGCCAATAAGATTTGTGCATGCTATAGCCCAATACCCAACTTTCCAGTGTGATGCTCTATTTTTGGTGTGCTCTAGGTCCCATGCACTCTTCCCAATTAATCTGCTTTAGTGTTATGCATCACATGCTGCACGTTAGTAATAATGACATGATCGACCTGTGCCAGTTACCAGATAAGGTGATGCCGATTGGAAATGTGGAAGAACTATAAGGAGATGCTGTGCAAGGCCAAATAGCACCAAAGTGCCAGAATTATGTGAAAGCGCCCAAGTGCACACAGTCCAATGCCAAATAGGTGCAAAGTGCCCAGATTACATGAGAATATGCAGTTCACTCATGCTGAAATTGTGGTGCACCTCGAATAAATGTGCTAGTAAGCTGGAAGCCATGATGTGCAGCACAATTGGTGTGGTGGATTGTTGTGTATGTGATGAAGATCATGCAATGAGTGTGCAGCAAAGAATGTGAGTTGTGGGTAAAGCATAAAAGGAGCGCATAAAGGCACATCAAGCGTGCAATAACTGTGAAAGGCAGATAAGGAGTGTGAGAGGCACACAAAGGCAGTTTGAAGCGTAACAAGGTGCATTTAGAGCACACAAGAGAAGGCAGCTAAGGGGGATCCAAAGGCATAGTAGAAATGTAAAAGGCACACAAAAGCATACCTAAGCAGTCAAAGGCACACAAAAGTGCACAAAGGCATGCAAAAGCCTTCTAGAAGGTGTGCACAATCATGAAAAATAATGTAGTATGCCTGCAGGGCAATAGAGAGCCATATTATCTCTGCCCAACTGAAGTACTGACTGTCCTCAGGCAGCATATGATTGGTCAGTGCAAAATCTTCTTCGCTCACATAAGTGGCCATCCTTTCCTTATCTAGCTCTGACCACCATCTATCCTCAACAGCTCTTTCCACAACCCATATTTAAACAATCCAATGTCTTTGATATTCACCCTAGCTCTCAGGCAAACAATTTTGGCACTCAGTAAGACCCTCTCTGCTGCTGGAAGCGAACAGGCAGCTATGCAGGCTTGGGGCAAAGGATTCTGCAGCAACCTGGTGCACTTTTTGTGTTTCTATAACCGGCATAGTTGGCTAAGCATGGGGGTGTGTAGAACATGTATAAAAGCTGAGTAGACACTGTCAAGGACGATGCGGAACTCGATGCACTCCTTGGAAAGGCATGCAGTGCATTCAGTGGAATCTTGGTTGAGGAGTGGCTTACTTGGGGTGAGGAACTGATGCCAGATATGCATAAGATGATCGAGGAGAAAGAGAGGTCTGCAGAATTTGAGCATAGGGCACATGAACTGGTGGGTCAGCTGAAAGTGTGCAAGGTGTGCCGTGCACTCTTGATGGCTGAATTGCAGGCACCTGAGATAAACTTGGAGCAGTTGGAAGGTGAGTTCAGGGCAGTCAATGAAGCGAGTGACATTGATACTGCCAAAGTGCAGGAAGACAAAAAGGCATGCATTGCACTGGTGTGCTCTTTGCACACACTTTCAGCAGCAACCGATGTTGAGGTAGTGGGTGAAGTGACAGGTGAATCTTGGGAGAGTGGAGTGATGAGTGAAGGGGAGAGTGAGCCAAGTGATGAGAGCACCAGCATGGATGAAGGTGCAAATGCATGCCCCATGCACATAATGCGGCAATGAGCATGAAGTTCTACCACTGGGTGGCATGGGCATCACATCTGACACTAACAGTGGACCAGTAAGTTTTGTTTTGATATTCTTCAGACTCACTGAGCAGCTTCCCTCCTACTCTAGTGCGATGACTGCTGCTGCATGGGCAAGCCAGCCAGGTGCATCTCTGTTAATGGAAAGCAGTGTGCTCTATGCACAAAGGGGAAGTGAAAGTGCAAGTGGACAAAGTGCACTCTTACACAACTGCATGCCACCTCTAGAGGTAGGAAAGTGGCTGCTGGGCACCCTGGTATGTACCTTTCCTCATCCTCCTCCCACACTTCCCTAATCAGTTTTTGCCAAAGGGGCATTGCAAATCGACAAGGGTGATGAGAGCGATGTGGGGCTCATCAGCCTCTTGAAAGAGTGCATATTGAAGTGCTGCGAAGTTGGGAATGCACCCCCCACACCATTACAAGGGTGCCCAAGGCTGCACTGCCTTACCATTTGACAAGTGAGTGTGCACACTCAGTCTTCCTGCCAGACCAGCTCAGGAAACACCTCAGGCAATGCACCTATCAAGGCCAAGACGTCGAAGTGCTCGACTTAGCACAGTACCACTCAGTGGTTGCTGTCTTGGGTGCCACTCATGATTGCCTCAAAGAGGACATACAAAGGTCACTGGTCGAGTTGGAGGTCACCAAGAGCTGGCTGTGCAGCACAGAACAAGTGAAGGCAGATTTGAAGACAAAGCTGGATGTGGCTGCAGAGCACTTGGAGTTCCTGGAGTTGGTCAAATAGTTGCTCCCTTGTGTAAACTCATTGATAGTCCATAGATCGATTTGTCTGTTGCACCTGTGATAAATGTGTGATGCATCCTGAAGCACTAGAGTACATGCACACACATTTTGCACCAACCTGTGCACATGCTTCCATGGTGTTGTAAAATGCAAATTGTAAGCCCAGATAATATGTGTGAAGGAGAAGAGATAAGGATAAGATAGGCAACATTTGAACAAGAAATGTCAAGCACAAAAAAAATGCACACCAGTGCAAAGATGCATGAATGCAAAGAAGTGTAAAAAGATTGTCCAACCATCACTTTCCTCCTCCCAACTGAGACATTGACTGTGTCCAAACAATAAAAGAGTAAAAGATAAAAGGAAGCGCACACCATATGACAAAATCTAAAAAAATAGGAAAGGCTCAGTAGATCATCATGGCCAGTAAAACCCATGGGTTGTGCAATTACAGAAGGTGCCCAGATGCAACTTTGCAAATAGAAGAAAGGTAATGTAAAAAAAAGAAAGAAAGCAAAGCATATGTATAAAAAAATGAAATATCTGTAGCGGTGCATGCCTCATCAGTGATTTCTTCATCCTCAGCACTGTCTCCTTGCACTTCTTCTTCTTCATCAACTGCTTCTTCATCTTCTGTGTCCACTACTATGGACTCTTCCATCTCTCTCAACCGTGTTGTGGTAATATTGAGCGCTATGTCAGGAAGTGCAATGGACTTGCATGCATGATACAGCAGTAGGTGAAACATGGCTATTGGCCTGTTGAATACCATTCCATTGAGTTCACAAATGATATATGTGCCACCTTGATTGCACAAAACTATAACTAGAGGACCAAGGTAATGCACACACATTTTGCAGTTAAGGCTCTTCTCGATCACTGTGTTGCACACAAGGACTAAGTCACCATGCTGGAAGTTGAAATCACGGATAGTTGTTGAGTGCGCTTTCTCGAAACAGAGCACTGCTTTGCACCTTTCTGCATAGATGTGGGAATGAATGCACACTAAGTCTTCTGGCCACTTTTGTAATGCACACGCTCACCACATGATCAAATCTGTAGTGGAGAGTATAGAATATGGGGGTGGGTTAAGGTATGTCATTTCAATGATATCGAGAGGGATCAGAGGCTGTACACCTGTAACAATAAAGTATGGTGAAACACCGAGGTGCTTCCGAACCATAATGCGCTCCACCCAAAAGACTGAGTACAGCGAACTGAACCATTTTGACTCTACTCCATCTGTGGCTTTGATAAGTGCTTGGTGCACATTGAAATGTGCATGCACAACAATTCCATTAGCATGCAAATTATAGCCAGATATGTGGATGTGATTGATATGGTAGTGCTTACTAAGATAGGCTTTGAATTATAGCCAGATATGTGGATGTGATTGATATGGTAGTGCTTACTGAGATAGGCTAGCGCTTTGATGAATGGCTTGCCATTATCGGTGACTATCTGATACAACATGCCCCATCTGCAGATGAGGCCTTGGAACATCCAATCGCTGAGTGTGCTCACATTTTCTTTAGGAAGTCCATGGAATTCTGGCCAAGTCGCAAGTGAGCAATGCCCTTGGATAATATAGTGCCACCCTGCTGACACTGGTAAGTGCATCGTATCAATATAAACTTTACTGAAGAGAGGTGCAGGCATTGTGATGACTGGCGGTATTAGAACCTTCTGCATTTGCTGGATCTGGCAAATATGACAAGTGTGCATGAACCAAATGATGTCATCCATAATGTGCAGCCACCAAAAGCATTCAAGTAACATGGAGCACGTCACATAAAAGCACTTGTGTCCAATGTTGTTGTAGATGGCATGCAATATTGGTAGGTGTTTAGACTGCCAAATAACAAGCTGGTGAGCACCATGCACATTGTGCTTCTATAAGCACATCTTGTCTTTGCAAAAGGCACTCGCATAGCACACGAGCACGCCATACTCAGAATCTGTGAAATCACTAGGGCATGTTAGGGTATCCATCCAAATCCACACCAAATCTAACTTCTCATCTCTGCATCTGCTGCTACACTTCTTGGAACCTGGCTATAGTCATTGTCATAAATAAATGCAGGATTGTGCACATTTTATGCATTTGCACTTGGCTCTGGCTGCGTTAGCACAAGTACCTGCACATCAAAGGACTGTGAAATGGGATGTATCACATGCATAAAGCCATGTAGCACATCAATCCGATCCTCAAACTCTTCATCTTCTTCTTCTTCCAAGTCTTCTGGTTGCTTCAGTTGATGTGAGAGCCCATCTGGACCATGCACTGCTCCCCTAACATGTACAAGTGTAAAGTGGAATGTAAGGATTGAGATGATCCACCAGTTAATGCTGGTGGATGGTTGGATATTGGGGTTTTGTAGCATGCCCTTAATATAGCACATGTCAGTCTTGACAATTAAGTTGCACACACCTATAATATAAAGGCGCAAACTGTGCAGTGTGCAATAAAGCCCATAGATCTCTAGCTTCAGTTGTGAAAAGCGTGCTTCTCTGTCATTGAATGTAATCAAGCCAAACTGATTGTAAATGTGCATTTTTGCATTTGCGCTTTTTTGCTGACAAAGGTAGAAGCCAATTGCTACCTGGGAAGTGTCGACTGCAAGGATAACAGGAAATTCTGATGCATAATTGATCAGTTTTAGCACAGGGCAATCTACTGCTTGCTTGATGTCATTTGCACTGCTATCTGCTCTGGGCCCCATTCAAATGGAGCGTCCTTGCATGTAAGCTTTGTGAGTGTGTTAACATGGTGCGCATAATTGCAGATATAAATGCACATTAAACCAATTGTCCCCAAGAATGCATGCACTTCTGACAGCATGTGGCATGTGCCCCAATTGCGGATAATGTCTACCTTGTCACTTTCAGGCTTTCTACCTTCTGGTGTGCAGTAATGGCTAAGAATGATAAAGTTCTCAGTGCACAATGTGGATTTTGTCCCAGAGAAGGTGCTGCTGCTATATTTCATGCACTGCACAATGCGGTTCACATTCTGCTGGAACATCATTGATATATGGAACGGTGTAGTCTGGTATCTCTGGCTGCAAAATATAGCAACATCGTCATGGAAGATTGGTACTGAGTTTGTCCAACCCATTGGCAATGTAATGAGGTGCATTGTGCTATAAGGCATCTGGAATGCCGTAAGGTCATGTGATGATTCTTTGATTAAGTGCTCATCATATCCCACATATAGGTCAAGGATGGTGATGTGTTCAGTTGGTACTCAGTGCAGAGTCTCAACAGAAGGGGTGAACACTAAACCTACAACTGCAGGCATGCTTGGGGTGAGGGGGTTTGATTAGAGGGCCTCAGATTGTCCTTCAGGGTGCCAGGACTACGAAGAGGCTAGTATGGTGGTTCTCGAGGTACTAGTTGGTATGCACAATGGTGAAAAAGTATGCAACACAAAGGGGCAAAAACACACAGTGCAGAAAAATGCACAATGATGAGGGAGATAAAAGTGGGAGGTGTAGTGGGACAAGAACAGCACTGGGATGTGCTGCAAGTGTGGTGCACAGGTTAGGGGTGCAAATGGGATGTGAGCACAATGGGCAGAAAAATGTGCAAACAGTGTGCAAAACACAATGATGATACTCAACCTGGAAACCCAAACAAAACCTACTAAATGTCTTTGGATGGTATAACATGAGTCAGAGGAAGGGTGCGAGTTGATACTAAATATCACTGCTGATATCCAAACATTGTGTTTAGTGATGCGAAATGGTAAGGGCTGTGGCAAATAGTCTTTATAGGCATACGAAAAAGTTCAAAATAGTTTGAAAGATGTTCAAAGGTGTGCAAAATAGTTCGAAAAATGTTCAAAAGTGTGCAAAATAGTTCGAAGTAGTTTCAAGAAATGTTGAAGTGATTCGAAGTGGTTCGAGGCATATTGAGGGGTGAGTATAATGAATGTGAAGTGTTTGTTGAAAGGCAATAGGTGATGTGCAATAAAATGAGGAGTAAATATGATAGTTTCGAAGAAGTTCACGATATTTTGCAGAACTTAGAGATATGATGTGAGCTAAGACTCAAGAGAACAGCTCTTAAATCAGACGATGAGTGAGAGGGTGACTTGTGCTGTGTTCCTCATTGGTATTCTTTTTTATTCTAAGTAACTAACACAAGTCTATATACAAATTGAAGAGATATTACTAAAAAGGAAACAAGAACATGTGGAAAACATGAGGCAATATGCACAGCAATAAAGGTATTGTAAAACATAAAACAAATGAAAAATGATAATAAGTGAAACATACATTGTCCCAGTATGGTAAGAGTTCTTGTTCTATTGCTTTAATATATCAAGAAAATATAAAACTGCACTTATCATATTCTAAATCTCTTGTAGTCTCTCCTCATGTCTAGTAGTGCTCGATATGCAGCAAATTGGCTTGTTCCAAATGTGCAGCATGTATCAAAAGTGTTTCAAGACAGCTATACGGTGGCCAATATGGTTTGAAATGCTGCAAAGTCATTCAAAGTGTTGCAAAATGTCACAAAATGGTTCAAAATGGTTTGAAGTCATCTAAAATAGTGCAAAATAATTTGAAAACATTTGAAGTCGATATCATGGTGTTCGTAGCAATTTGGAGGGTGTGTCGTGATGTGTAGATATGAGTGGGAATCTTCTCCAGACCTTAGCATGCACAATGGATCTATCAGCAGCTATACAATAAAATGCACAAATGGTGTGCAAATGTGGCTATATGAGGGGCACACTACAAGAGTGCACAAACAAAGATGAAGGATGCAATGCAGAGATGAAATGCAGCAATACGATAAGGGGATGCAAATGATATGCAAATGCAGCTATATGAAGGGTGCACTACAAAGGCACACAGACTGGATGCTGGTGCACAGACTATGTGTGACACTGGATGAGCTATGAACTATGAGGGCAGAAAAGATTTTCTGGATTCTCTATCTGTCTGCCTACTATGTACAGATGGCTTATGTGATAAAAATGGTAAAATAAAGTGTAAAAATAGAAAGTGTTATGTGCTACCCACAAGAGCATCCATTTGCCCATCTAAACCTGACTGCACTATGCTGCTGCCTCAGCCAATAAGATTTGTGCATGCTATAGCCCAATACCCAACTGTTCCAGTGCGATGCTCTATTTTTGGTGCACTCTAGGTCCCATGCACTCTTCCCAATTAATCTGCTTCAGTGTTATGCATCGCATGCTGCACCTTAGTAATAATGATGTGATTGACCTGTGCCAGTTACCAGATAAGGTGATGCCGATTGGAAATGCAGAAGAACTATAAGAAGATGCTGTGCAAGGCCAAATAGTGCCAAAGCGCCAGGATTATATGAAAGTGCCCAAGTGTGCACAGTCCAATGCCAAATAGGTGCAAAGTGCCCAGATTATGTGAGAATGCGCAGTTCACTTGTGTTGGAATTGTGGTGCACCACAAATAAATGCACCAGTAAGCTGGGAGCTGCGATGTGCAGTGCAATTGGTGTGGTGGATTGTTGTGTGCATGGTAAGAATAGTGCAATGAGTGTGCAGCAAAGAATGTGAGTTGCAGGTAAAGCATAAAAGGAGTGTGTAAAGGCGCATTGAGCATGCAATAACTGTGAAAGGCAGATAAGGAGTGTGGGGGGGGTGCATGGAGGCAGTTTGAAGCGTAACAAGGTGCATTTAGAGTGCATGACAGAAGGCAGCTATGGAAGATCCAAAGGTGCAGTAGAAATGTAAAAGGCATACAAAAGTGCACCTAAGCAGTCAATGGCATGTGAAAGCCCATGGAAGTGCACGAAGGTGCACAAAAGCACATGAAGGCACAAAAAAGTGTGCTGCACAAAGTGTGTGGAAGCCATCTAGGAGGTGCACACAATCGCAAAAAATGCTGTAGTAGGTGCACAGGGCGATAGGAAGCTGTATCATCTCCTTCCAACTGAAGTACTGACTGTCCTCAGGCAGCACATGATTGGTAAGCACAAAATTTTCTTTGCTCACATAAGTGGCCATCCTTTCCTTATCTATCTCTGACCACCATCTATCCTCAACAGCTCTTTCCACAACCCATATCTATACGATCTGATGTCTTCAGCATTCACCCTAGCTCTCAGGCAAACGATCTTGGTGCTCAGTGAGACCCTTCCTGCTGCTGAAAGCAAGCAGGTGGCTATGCAGGCTTGGGGTGAAGGGTTTTGCAGCAAACTGGTGCGCTTTTTGTGTTTCTATAACCAGCATAGGTTGCTAAGAATGGGGGTGTGTAGAACATGTATAAAAGCCAAGCGGACACTATTAAGGATGATGCAGAACTTGACACGCTCCTTGAAAAGGTGTGTGGCACATTCAGTGGAATCTTGGTTGAAGAGCGGCTTACTTGGGGTGAAGAACTGATGCCAGATATGCATAAAATGATTGAGGAGAAGGAGCGGTCCACAGAATTTGAGCATAGAGCACACAAACTGGCAGGTCAGCTGGAAGTGTGCAAGGTGCGCCATGCACTCTTGACGGCCAAATTGCAGGCACCTGAGGTAAACTTGGAGCAGTTGGAAGGTGAGTTCAGAGTGATTGACAAAATGAGCAACATAGATACTGCCAAAGCACAGGAAGATGAAAAGGCATGCATTGTGCTGGTGTGCTCTTTGCACGCGCTTTCTGCAGCAACCAATGTCGAGATAGTGGGTAAAGGGACAGGCAAATCTTGGGAGAGTGGGGTGACAAGCGAAGGGGAGAGTAAGACAAGCAACGAGACCACTAGCGTGGATGAAGGTGCAAATGCACGCCCAGTGTGCACAATGCAGCAATGCGCATACATCGAAGAACTACCACTGAGTGGCATAGGCACTACATCTGACACTAATAGTGGACCAGTAAGTTTTTGATATGCTTCAGACTCACTAAGTGGCTCCCCTCCTACTCTAGTGCAATAACTGCCACCGCATGGGCAAGCCAGCCAGGTGCATCTCTGTTAATGGAAAGCAGTGTGCTCTATGTGCAAAGGGGAAGCAAAAGTGCGAGTGGACAAAGTGCACTCTCATGCAACTGTGTGCCACCTCTAAAGGTAGGAAAGCGGCTGCTGGGTACCCTGGTATGTACCTTTCCTCATCCTCCTCCCACACTTCACTAACCAGTTCCTGCCAAAGGCACATCACAAACTGACAAGGGTGATGAGAGCGATGCAGGGCTATCAGCCCCTTGAAAGAGTGCACGTCAAAGTGCTGCAAAGTTGAGAACACACCCCCTGCACCATCGCAAGTGCACCCAAGGCTGCACTGCCTTAATATTCAACAAGCAAGCATGCACACCCAATCCTTGCACCAGACCAGGTTGGGGAACACCTCAGGGGATGCAGTCTATCAAGGCAAAGACGTCGAAGTGCTCGATTTAGTGCAGTGTCACTCAGTGGTCACAGTCTTGGGCACCACTCATGATCACCTTAAAGAGGATGTACAAAGGTCGCTGGTCAAGTTGGAAGTCACCAAGAGCCAGCTGCACAGTGTGGAACAAGTGGAGGCAGATGCAAAGGTGAAGCTAGATGTGGCCACAGAGCACTTGGAGTTTCTGGAGTCAATCAAATAGTCGCTCGCTTGTGTAAACCCATAGATAGTCCATCAATCAATTTGTTTGTTGCACCTGTGATAAACAAGTGATGTGCCCCAAAGCAGTGCAACATGCATGCATGCACAAATGTGTGCATTTTGTGCCAACCTGCATGTGCACTTCCATGATATTGTAAAATGCAAGTTGTAAGCCCAGATAATATGTGTGAAGGAGAAGAGATAAGATAGGCAATGTTTGAACAAGAAATGCCAAGCACAAAAAAAATGTGCACCAGTGCAAAAATGCACAAATGCAAAGAAGTGTGGAAAAATCATCCAACCATCACTTTCCTCCTCCCAACTGAGATATTGACTGTGTCCAAATGATAAAAGGGTAAAAAATAAAAGAAAGCGCATGCCATATGACAAATTCTAAAAAAATGGGAAAGCCTCAGTAGATCATCATGGCTGGTAAAACTCATTGGTTGCACAATCATAGAAGGTGCCTGGATGTGACTTTGCAAATAGAAAAAAAAGGTAACATAAAAAAAATGAAAGAAAGCAAAGTGTACATATAAAAAGGTGAAATCCACATAGCAGTGCATGCAGAATGCTAATTGCATGCCTCAATGGTGCTTTCTTCATCCTCTGTGCTATCTCCTTGTGCTTCTTCTTCATCAACTGCTTCTTCATCTTCTGTGTCCACTACTATGGACTCTTCCATCTCTCTCAACCGTGTTGTGGTAATATTGAGTGCTATGTCAGGAAGCACAATGGACTTGTGCACATAGTATGGCAGTAGATGAAATGCAGCTATTGTGTAGTGCTGCCAAAAGCGCTCAAGTAAAGCAGATCACATTGCATAAAAGCACTTGTTCCCAATGTTGTTGTGGCTGGCATGCAATATCAGTAAGCATCTGGACTGCCAAATAACAAGCTGATGAGCGCCGTGCACATTGCACTTCCATAACCACTTTTTGTGTTTGAAAAATGCACTCGCATAGCGCACGAGCACACCATACTCAGAATCCATGAAATCGCTAGGGTGTATTAGAGTATCCATCCAAATCCACACCAAATCCAACTTCTCATTCTCTGCATCTGCTGCTGCACTTCTTGGAACCTGGCTATAATTGTTGTCATAAATAAGTGTGAGATTGCATGCATTTTGTGCATTTGCGCTTGGCTCTGGCTGCATTAGCATGAGTACCTGTGTGTCAAAGGACTGTGAAATGGGACATATCGCATGCATAAAGCCATGTAGCACATCAATCCAATCCTCAAATTTTTCTAAGTCTTCTTCTTCTAAGTCTTCTGGAGTAAACAGTGGCAGGTTTGGTAAAAGCACAGGAAGTGCTGCTAGCGGATCATTTATAATGTTGCACTTGATGCAGAATTCATTTGGGACAGATGCAATGACTGGTTTGACCTTTCGAGCAACTGGTTTATCCTTCTTCTTGGTTACTATGCCCATTTGTGGCATGTGCACCACTAAATCGATCTAAGTTGTGCATGCATATGCATTTTTTGAAAACACGGCTGGAATAAATGCCACAGAGTCAATTGAATGTAAGAGCGCCTGCACATGACTGTTGGTACACTGGGATAGGTAGAGTTGAGAGATAATAGAGGTCAATGGAATGGGAGCAGAAAATGAAATAAGTGCAAATGTGGAAACATTACAAGATTGGGTATCAGAGTGGAATGTTATGATAGTGGCAGCTTCTCCTTGGTCTGTGATCAATTCCTTGAAGCCTGGTGAAAAATTTCTTTGTGGGTTCTTCTGGATAGTAAAGTGTGGTGTTGCTGCAGCTAGTAAGAAATGGTGCAGCTTTTCCCTAGGCTTTGTTGAAATGGTGGAGATGGCACCTGTGTTCAGATCACAAATAGTAATCATTTGCACTTCATCTGCAAAATTGCACATGACAGAGCACGTTAACATGTCAAAGGGGCACCCTAACAAAATATCATAAGCAGGTGAATGGATAACGTGCACTTGCATATAGACAATAATATCCCCAATGCACATGGAAACATTGCATGCAAGCCCAAGTGATTCATCTACCTCTCCATTGGCTGATTGCATGTATAAATGAATGCATGGGTCATACTGAAGCCCAAGATGATGGCAGACCACTTCTGACATTGCAATAATTTGTGAACCCGGATCTAAGATAGCTTCAAAGTACTCTTGGTTGTCAATCAATAAATCAATGGAGTGGAGTGCATGCAACTCTTTTGCAACCTTCAAAATGTCAGGGTTCTCAATTTCGCCTGGTTGAAGATGGGTGAGGTATTGTTCAAATGGATTCTGCAGAACTATAGGAAGAGGTGCTGCAATTGCCACACTAACTGGAGGTGTCACATCAAGTGCTTTATTTTCCACAAAACATGTGCATGCTTCGCAGTGCACAAATGGCATAATGCTCATAAGGTTGGTAGCTACCACTTCTGTGCTGGTAGCTGCAATGCACTTTGGGGTAACTTGTTCTCTATGGTGCTGTCTGAGATCAGGTGAAAGCGAAAGGAGCTCTTCAAGCAAAACCATAATGGAGGGCGCCTTCATGGTGCACGCATATACATCATCGACAATCTGTGGATTCTGGATGGGAACGACAGTGCAGTATGATGGCTGTTTGCCTTTGGAAGTGTTAACTGGTGCATCTGATTTATCTGCTGCTGCAGGCACAAAACGCACTTCAGGAATGTTGGAATAGGGATGTATGGATGTCTCGTTGGGTGCTTCAGTTGTGCTCATGGCAGGTTGCAAAGCTGGTGACTCGATACTGTCGGCGGGTGCAATGTCTGTGGTTGTAGAATGCATGCTCTCTTGATTGGATGTATTGCGCAGTACACACCGCAGAATTTCAACGCCATTGAAGACTTGCCTCTTCTGAAGTGCCATCAACTCCTGCTCGAGTGCATCGATGCACTCTTCTTTCATTAGTTGCACATTTGGTGCACTTTGCATATACTCTGCCACAGGAGCTGAAGCAGCAATGTATGTCAACTGTAAAGGTGCTGCTGGAGCTGGACGAGGCACTATATTGTAGATGAGCTGCAAATTGGTATTAGATGAAAGTTGACCAGTGGCTATCTGCCCTGGGTTGTGCTTATGCCATTCCTCGATGCACTCACCCAAGAAGTTGCCTGGAATAGAACATGGCATGAATGCACCACCTGGGAGTATGATGCACCCTTCCGCATTTTGCCTACACTTTCCTTTGCTAATAAGGCACTCAATTGAAGCACACTCAGGGATACAATGCCCTGTCTGACTGCAACCATTGCACTTGTCATTGTTTGAGCAAGGCGCACCATTTCTGCCATCTCTGCATGATGTGCTCAATGCGGTAACTATTGTCTGTGTCATGCACTCAAATAGGACTGAGATGTCTTCTGCTTTGACTGCAAGCATGCTAGGTTGTGGCTGGGAAATGGGTGTGCTGGGTGCTGAGTAGGGTGCATACATACCGGGGTTTTGCACTGTGAGCCCAGTAAGTGGCTGGAAATAGCGCGCTGGGCCTTCAAAGATAAAATCAATTGCATCACGTATTGCATCTAATGAGTATGGCACATTTGCAGGCTGATTTGGTACTGCAATCACAAGGCAGCTCAAAATGTGCTCAAGCTGGTCTGGTCAAAACACCCTAATGAACATGTGGCTTTGGTCATAGCATGTCAATATGCCTTGCACAACTAAGTATTCGCTGATGTTGAAAAATGTGTGATAATAGCATGCAATTTCTTCTGCTGTTACAAGGCCAACACATGCAGTTTCACCAATAAGCTTGTCTAGATTGCTAATACTCCATTTACTGCCATCTCTGGAACCAGGATAAAGCTTTAGAACAGCATTTTTGAATGTGCCATAGTTATGCATTGCGCTATACTTTGGTAGCAGTTTTTAAGTGTCTGCAGTGTCGCTGTCCAGATAGCACACAGTGTGGAATTTCTTATCGGTCTCATCGGTGATGTTACAATTGTGGAGAAGTTGTGCAAGCTCCTCAAAGTACTTCTGGAGTTCACGCAGTTTTGCAGGGTCAAAGTGCAGCACATTTTGGTTAGATGTGGATGGCATGTGCATGGTAGCCATGGTAGATGAAATAAGGTGTGTAGGGTTAAGATCTGGTAAAAGCGCAGTGAAATGCGAAGGCAGGGAAGAATGCGGTGATGCACACTTCAGAAATGTTGGAATAGGGATGTATGGGCATCTCATCAGGCACTTCAGTTGCACTCGCAGTGGGTTGCAAAGCTGGTGACTCAATACTGTTGGCGGGTGCAATGTCTGTGGTTGTAGAATGCGCGCTCTCTTGATTGGATGTATTGTGCAGTGCACACCACAGAATTTCAATGCCGTTGAAGACTTGCCTCTTCTGAAGCGCCATCAACTCCCTCTCAAGCACATCAATGTGCTCTTCCTTTGTTAGTTGCGCATTTGGTGCGCTTTGCATATAATCTGCTGCAGGCGCTAAAGCAGCAATGTACGTCGACTGTAAAGGTGCTGCTGGAGCTGGACGAGGTGCTATATTGTAGATGAGCTGCAAATTGGTATTAGATGAAAGTCGACCAGTGGCTATCTGCCCTGGGTTGTGCTTATGCCATTCCTCGATGTGCTCACCCAAGAAGTTGCCTGGAATAGAACACGGCATGAATGCACCACCCAGGAGTACGATGCACCCTTCTGCATTTTGCCTACACTTTCCTTTGCTAATAAGGTGCTCAATTGAAGCACACTCAGGGATATAATGCCCTGTTTGACTGCAACCATTGCAAGTGTTGCTGTTCAAACAAGGTGCACAATTTCTGCCATCTCTGCGCGATGCACTCAACATGGTAACTATCGTCTGTGTCATGCACTTGAATAGGACGGAGATGTCTTCTGCTTTGACTGCAGGCATGCTAGGTTGTGGCTGGGAAATGGGTGCACTGGGTGCTGAGTAGGGCACATATGTATCAGGGTTTTGTGCTGTGAGCCCAGTAAGTGGCTGGAAATAGTGTGCTGGGCCTTCGAAGATAAAGTCAATCGCATCGCATATTGCATCTAATGAGTATGGCACATTTGCAGGCTGATTATGTACTGCAATCGCAAGGTGGCTCAAAATGTGCTTGAGCTGGTCTGGTTAAAACACCCTAACAAACATGTGGCTTTGGTCATAGTGCCAATATGCCTTGCACAACTAAGTATTCACTAATGTTGAAAAATGCGCGATAATAGCACGCGATTTCTTCTGCAGTTACGAGGCCAACACGTGCAGTTTCCCCAATAAATAAGCTTGTCCAGGTTGCTAATACTTCATTTACTGCCATCCCTAGAGCCAGGATAAAGCTTTAGGACAGCGTCTTTGAATGCACCATAGTTGTGCATCATGCTATACTCTGGTAGCAGTTTCCAAGTGTCCACAGTATTGCTATCCAAATAGCACACAATGTGGAACTTCTTATCGGTCTCATCAGTGATGTTACAATCATGGAGAAGTTGCGCAAGCTCCTTGAAGTACTTCTGGAGTTCGCGTGGTTTTGCAGGGTCAAAAGGCGGTGCATTTTGGTTGGATGCAGATGGCATATGCATGGTAGCCATGGTAGGTGGAATAAAGTGTGTGGAGTTAAGATCTGGTAAAATTGCAGTGAAATTCAAAGGTGGGGAAAAATGCGGTGATGTGGATGGAGTTAGGGTAGGTAGGGATGATTCAGGTGAAGGTGGAGGTAGAGACAGCATAGATGAGTGATGTGTGTTGTTTAAGAAGAGTGATTCAAATACTGGTGTTTCTCCAAGCTAGAGTGCAAATGATAACAGCTCAGAATGGAGAGTGTGAAGGTGGTTAATGTTGGAGCAAAGGGTGAGCCAATGGAGGTCTAAATAAGGTCTGGTAACCTGAAACTCCTTGCAGTGGGCTCCAGAAATGATGTGTTCAGTTGGTACTTAGTGCAGAGTCTCAACAGAAGGGGTAAACACTAAACCTACAGCTGCAGGCATGCTCGGGGTGAGGGGGCTCACTTAGAGAGCCTTGGATTGTCCTTTAGGGTGCTGAGACTACAAAGAGGCTGGTACAATGGTTTTTGATATATGCACTAGTTGTGTATGCAAAAAGAGAGGTATGCGCAATGGCAAAAATGTGCACAATGCAAAGGGGCAAAAATGTGCAGTGCAGAAAAACATGCAACAGGAGCACAAAACTGCACAATGACAAGGGAGATGAAAGCAGGAGGTTTGGCAGGGCAAGTACAGCACTGGGATGTGCTGCAAGGGTGATGCACAGGCTAGGGGTGCAAATGGTGCACAAAATGCGGCTATACAGTAAAATGTGCAAATGGTGCACAAAACACAGCTATACAGTAAAATGCACAAATGTGGCTATACAAAGGGCACACTACAGGAGTGCACAAATGAAGATGAAAAATGCAATGAAGGGACAAAATGTGGCAATACAACGGTGGGATACAAATGATATGCAAATGTGGCTATATGAAGGGCACACTACAAAGGCGCATGGACTAGACACTGGTGCACAGACTAGGTATGATGCTGAATGTTGGGAGTGGTGATTGGCATGTTGAGGTCAAAATAGGCAATGGTGGGGGTGAATGTGATGAGGATTTTGGAGGTGAGATTGAGTTCAAAGCTGATGAAAGTGCGACTGTTAAAGTGGACTGGGCTGGAACTACTGAAGGCAAAGATGATGGGACTGGGATGGACATGTGCAATGAAACTGGGATGATGCAATGAAGACCAGGAGGCATGACATGATGATTTCGAAGTGCAACATTTTCTCGTTTGAGGGCAAGCTATTTTTTGAGGGCTAGTTCCTGTTTGACTACCATGATGTGAGCTTCTAAGTCATCTGAATTGTTCGAGCTGTGAGGTATACCATTAGATGCTTGGTTCGATGTAGTTGAAGGTGCTCAATTGGTGAGGAATGAGGTCGGAGCAGAAATTTCAGGTACTGATCTGGTCAAATTTGAGGCTGCAATAACTGATGCAAGATTTAATGTGAAAGTTTTAAGAATGTGCAAAATGTCTTCGGAATTGATCGATGTGCTAGACTGTGATAAATTTAAAGTTGAAATCGATTGCTGGGGAGTATAATATGAGTTCAAGGATACTATAGCAAATTTTGCAGCATTGTGGATGTCGTTCAGTGTATATGGGTCATTGGGATAGTGATCAGGGAACTTTACTTTAAGATGATCTGCAATTCAAGTCCATAAGTCCATTCAAAAGCCTTGAAGAAATGCTCGACTCTGTTCAGCTTCTGAAAGTCTATGTTTTGAGCAAAGAAAGCTCATGATCTTGTAGAATGACCTGTAATAAGCTCCTAAATTGATTGCATCAAAAATACTGGTGCAAAGCTGTTCACCAATGAGTATATCCATGTCCGAAATGCTGTATTTTTGTTCATCTTCTATTTTGGAATAGAACTTGAATACTGCAATGTGAAATTCATCAAACAAAGTGCTGGGCTGGGACTCTGGAAGTGATTTCCAAAGATCATAAGAATTGATGTTAATGTATCTGCAAGCATGTCTCTTCTTTAGGTCATGATCTGTAATACCACAAGTAGCAAACAAAGATTCAAGCTCTTCGAAGTATTTTTGAAGTTCTTTAGGTCATCTTGAATTGAATTTCAAAGATGCAGAATGACCAGGAGCTGGCATTAATGATGTTGACATGTTCAAAGTGGATTTTGGAGGTTGCAAGGTAGAAATCTGTGCGATATCATGTTTTGTATGTTTTTAAAGTCAAGGATGGTAGTGAAGTCATAAGCATGAAAGGCAAAAGAGTGCAAAATAATATTATCAATGTCGAGATACTGTATTGAGATCTCCTGGTTGTTCAGGAGGGTTGGAGGCAAAATGAGTTCAATGCAAAGTCAAAACCATTAAGCCTCCTTTAGGTGAAATGAACAGTAGAAAGAAGTGGAGGTTCAATAATGAAATAATCTAGAAACCCTTCATGGTGGGCTCCAAAATGATGATACTCAACCTGGAAACCTAACAAAAACCTGTTAAAAGGCTTAGGAAGTATAACACAGGCTAGAGGAAGGGTGTGAGTTGGTACTAAATATCACTGCTGATACCCAAACATTGTGTTTAGTGATGCAAAATAATAAGGGATGTTGCAAATAGTCTTTATAGGTGTATAAAGGTGTTCAAAAGAGTTCGAAATAGGTTCAAAGATGTGTGAAATAGTTCGAAGTAGGCTCGAAGAAGTTTGAAGAAGTTTGTAGATGTTGGACTAATGTTAAGGTATGTCAAAAAATGAATATAACAAATAAGGAGTGTTTGTCGAGAGGCGATAGGTGATGTGCAATAAAATGAGGAGCAAATATGATAGTTTCAAAGAAGTTCGTGATATTTTGCAGAACTTAGAGATACGATGTGAGCTAAGACTCAAGAGAACAGCTCTTAAATCAGATGATGAGTGAGAGGGTAACTTCTTCTCTGTTCCCCGTTGCTTGACTGTCATTCTAAGTAACTAATACAAGTCTATATACAATTTGAAGAAATATTACTAAAAAGGAAACAAGAACATGTGGAAAACACAAGGCAATATGCACAGCAATAAAGGTATTGTAAAATATAAAACAAATGAAAAATGATAATAAGTGAAATGTACATTGTTCCAGTATAGTAAAAGTTCTTGTTCTATTGCTTTAATATATCATTGAAACATAAAAATGCACTTATCGCATTTTAAGTCTCTTGTAGTCTCTCCTTGTGTCCAGTAGTGCTCAATATGCGGTGAATTGGCTCACTCTGGGTGTTCAGCATGTATTGAAAGGGTTTCAAAATAGCTATATGGCAGCCAATATTGTTTGAAGTAGTATGAAGTCATTTGAAGTTGTCTAAAATAGTGTGAAATAGTTCAAAATCGATTCAAAGTCAATTTCATGGCATTCATAGTGATTTGGAGTGTGTGTCATAATGTCTCAATATGGTTAAATCCCTCTCCAGACCTTATAGTGTGCAATGGACCTATTACCATGTCACTTATATTCCATAGTCATGGATATCTCTTCTCAGACTTTGCCACTACCTCGAGTGGGCTGAGCTGAGGCAAGTATTCCTTTCTCTACATACTTGTGAACATTGCACTTACTCTACTACCTGTAGTTGTGTATTCTACAGGTAATCTATTAGACTTTGCCACTACCTTGAGTGGGCTGAGCTGAGTCATGTATTCTACAGACTATACTCACTCTTTCAGGTTATGGGCCCTGCCCTTCCTTGAATTTCCAGAAAGCAAGTCTCAAATTTATGCTCATTGATTATCTACCTGTCCAATTCATCAATATACTCATTCACAATTATATCCTCAATGTCGACACATACCTCTGTCCCCATTAGCAAGTTTGGTTCTGCTGTTGACAAGCTTGATTCAGCCAGGAAGAACTAGGTTACATTCTAGCGCCATTTCATCATCGCAGTGAAATGATTGTCAATGATGTATATGTGCATGCCATAAAGGTGCCTGCCATTACTGTTTCACATGAAGAGCTCCTTTTGCTTTTGCCCGATCTCAGACAGCACCATTGAGAGCAAGTTATGCCAAAATGCATTGTGACTACTGGTGCAGAAGTGGTATCTACCAACCTTGTGGGCATTATGCCATTTGCACATTGCAAAGTGCATGCACCTTTACCCAATGACAAAGTGCTTAATGCAACACCTCCAGTTAGCACAGTGATTGCAGCACCTCTTCCTATAGTTTTACAGGACCCATTCAACCAATGACAAAGCACTTAATGTGACACCTCCAGTTAGTGCAACGATTGCAGCACCTCTCTCTATCATTTTACAGGATCCATTTGAACAGTACATACCATCTTCAGCCTGGTGAAATTGAAAATCCCAATGTTTTGAAGATCGCAAAAGAGTTGCGTGCACTCTGCTCCTTGATTTATTGATTGACAACCAAGAATACTCCGAAGCTATCCTAGATCCAGGTTCACAAATTATAGCAATGTCAGAAGTGGTCTGCCATCGTCTTGGACTCCAGTATGACCTATGCATTTATTTATACATGCAATTAGCCAATGGCGAGGTAGATGAACAACTTGGGCTTGCACACAACATTTCAGTGTGCATTGGAGATATCATTGTTTATGTGCCAAGTGCATGTTATCTGTTTGCCCACTTATGATATTTTATTAAGGTGCCCCTTTGATGTTTTAACACACTCCATCATGCACAATTTTGCAAATGAAGTGCAAATGATTACTATTTGTGATCCAAACACAGGACACATCTCCACCATTCCAACAAAGCCTAGGGGAAAGCCATGCCACTTCTTACCAGCTGTGGCAACACCACACTTTACTATTCAGGACAAACCACAAAGAAATTTTTACCAGGCTTTGAGCAATTGATTTCAGACCAAGGAGAAGCCACTACTATCATAACATTCAACTCTGATACCCAATCTTGTGACATTTCCACTTTTGTGCTTATTCTATTTTCTGCTTTTGTTCTATCGACCTCTATTATCTCTCAACTCTACTTATCCCAATGTACCAACAGTCATGTGTAGACACTCTTAAATTCTATCAACTCTATGGTGCTTATTTCAGCCATGTTTCCAAAAAAGCACACATGCACATGCAACTTTTATAGATTTAGCAGCGTGTGCACCACAAAAAGGCATAGTAACAAAGAAGAAGTGTGAACTGGTTGCTAGAAAGGTCAAACCAGTCATTGCATTCTTCCCAAACAAATTCCACATCGAGCACAACATTATTGGTTATCCACTAGTGGTGCTACCTGCACTTCTACCAAATCTGCCACCATTTACCCCGATTGGGTGCTATACCGAAGAGTGCATGCAAGCACTCCAAAAGCACCACAGCAATTTTCTATTACCAAAGGAGATGAAGATATTGTACCACTTGATGTCTTTGCAAAATGGAGCCTTTGCATGAAGTGATGAGGAGCATGGCAGTTTCAAGACCATATTTTTTCCCCTACTAAAAATTCCAGTTATTCTGCACACACCTTGGATAGAGCGCAACATTCCCATTCTACCAGGCATATATAAAGAAGTTTGTGCCATTATTCAGAAGAAGATCAACTCAGGCATTTATAAGCACTCAAATTTGGCATATAAATCACAATGGTTTGCATGCTTAAGAAAGATAGAAAAGTGCTGTGCATTGTACATAGCCTCAAACCACTTAATCACATTACCAGTAAACACTCTGGCATCACTCCTACACCTGAGCATCTTGTGGAGCAGTTTGCGGGGCACTCATGCAGCACTGTCCTAGATCTATATAATGAGCACTTAATTAAAGAATCATCACATGACCTTACAACATTCCAGACACCTTATGGCACAATGCACCTCATTACATTGCCAATGGGTTGGACAAACTCACTACTGATCCTTCACAATGATGTGTGCTATATTCTTTAGCCAGAGATACTGGATTATACAGTCCCATATATCAATGACAATCCAGTCAAGGGACCTTTGAAGCGCTACATGTTACCAGATAGATTGTGTGAAGTGCTCACTGTGAACCCTGGCATTAGGCACTTTGTGTGAGGCACTTCCAGAATGTGAACCACATTGTGCAGCCCATGAAGTATAGCAGCAGCACCTTCTCTGGAATAAAGTCCATATTGTGCACTGAAAACTTTGTCATTCTTGGTCATTATTGCATGCCAGAAGGTAGAAAACCCAAATGCGACAAGGTAGATGTTATCTATAATTTGGATGCATGCCACACATTGTCAGAAGTGCATGTATTCCTGGGAACAGTTGGTTTAATGCACATTTATATCCACAATTATATGCACCACATTAATGTGCTCATGAAGCTTATGCACAAAGACCCTCTATTTGAATGGGGTCTAGAGCAGATAGTGGCACAAAACAACATCAAGCAAGCAGTATTAGATTGCCCTGTGCTAAAACTGATCAATTATGCATCAGAATTTCCTGTTATCCTTGCGGTCAACACTTCCCAGATAGCAATTGGCTTCTACCTTTGTCAGCAAGAAAATGCAAATGCAAAAATGCGCATTTACAATCAGTTCAGCTCAACTATGCTTAATGACAGAGAAACATGCTTTTCACAACTAGAGTTAGAGATCTGTGGACTTTATTGTGTGCTGCACAGTTTGCACTTTTATATTATAGATGTACACAACTTAATTGTCGAGACTGATGTGCACTATATTAAGGGCATGCTCCAAAACCCCAATATCCAACCATCAGCCAGCATTAATTGGTGGATTGTCTCAATCCTTACATTCCATTTCACACTTGTACATGTTAGGGGAGCAGTGCATGGTTCAGAACAGCCTTTCATGTCAACTAAAGCAGCCAGAAGACTTAGAAGAAGAAGATGATGAAGAATTTGAAGATTTGATTAATGTGCTACATGGCTTTATGCATGCAATATGTCCCATTTCACAGTCCTTCAATGTGCAAGTATTTGCACTAACGCAGCTGAAGCTGAGCGCAAAAGCACAAAGTGCATGCAACCCTGCACTTATTTATGATGACAACTATAGCCAAGTTCCAAGAAGCACTGCAGCAGATGCAGAAGATGAGAATTTACTTGGTATAGATTTGGATGGATACCCTAATGTGCCCTAGCAATTTCATGGAATCTGAGTATGGCATGCTCATGTGCTATGCAAGTGCCTTTTTCAAAGACATGAAGTGCTTATGGAAGTGTAATGCACATGGCACTCACCAGCTTGTTATTTGGCAGTCCAGATGCTTACCAATATTGTGTGCCATCCACAACAACATTTGACACAAGTGCTTTTATGCAACATGATCCACTTTACTCCAGTGCTTTTGGTGGCTGCATATTATGAATAACATTGTTTGGATCATGCACACTTGCCATATTTGCCAGATCCAGCAAATGCAGAAGGTTTTAATACTACCAATTGTTGCAATGCCTGCACCACTATTCAGTAAAGTTTATATCAATACAATGCACTTATCAGCAGGGCAGTGCTATATCATCCAAGGGTGTTGTTTGCTTGCGACTTGGCCAGAATTCTGTGGGCTTCCTAAAGAAAATGTGAGTGCACTTGGTGATTAAATGTTCCAAGATTTCATTTGCAGATGGGGCACATTGTACACGATAGTCACTGATAACAGCAAACCATTTATCAAAGTGCTAGCCTACCTCAGTAAGCACTACCATATCAATCACATCCACATATCTGGCTATAATTCATGTGCTACTGTAATTGTCAAGCATGCACACTTGATGTGCACCAAGCACTTATCAAAGCTGCAGATGGAGTAGAGTCGAAATGGTTCAGTTCACTATATTCAATTTTTTGGGCAGAGCACATCACTATTCAAAAGTGCCTCAGCATTTTGCCATACTTCATTGTTACAGGTGTGCAGCCTCTGACTCCTCTTGATATCATTGAAGCAACATACCTTAACCCACCCCCAGATTCTATACTCTCCACTACAGATTTGATCGCACGTCGAGTGTGCACATTGCAAAAGCAGCCAGAAGACTTAGTGCACATTCATTCCTGCATTCATGCTGAAACATGCAAAGCAGCACTCCATTTCGAGAAAGCACACTCAAAGACCATCCACAATTTCAACTTTCAGTGTGGCGACTTAGTCCTTATGTGCAACACAGTGATCAAGAAGAGCCTTAACTGCAAAATGTGCCCATATTACCTTGGCCCTCTGATCATAGTTTTACACAATCAAGGGGGCACATATATCATTTGCAAACTCAATGGAACAGTGTCCAACAGCCAAATAGCCACATTTTGCTTAGTGCCATACCATGTACACAAGTCCATTGCACTTCCGGACCTTGCGCTCAATATTACTACAAAGTGGTTGAGGGCAATGGAAGAGTCGATAGTAGTGGACACAGAAGATGAGGAAATAGTTGATGATGAAGAAGTGCAAGGAGATAGCACAGAGGATGAAGAAAGTGCCAATGAGGTATCCAATTAGCACTCCATGTGCACCAATATGGATATTTCATTTTTTTTTTGCATATGCTTTGTCCTTTTTTTATGTTACCTTTCTTCTATTCACAAAGTTGCATCTGGGCATCATCTATAATTGTGCAACCCATGGATTTTACTGGCCATGATGATCTACTGAGCCTTTCCCATTTTTTCAGATTTTGTTTTATGGCATGCACTTCATTTTATCTCTCACAATTTCACCATTTGGACAGAATCAATATTTTAGTTGGGAGGAGGAAAGTGATGGATGGGCAATTTTTCCACACTTCTTTGCACTTGCACATTTTTGTCCCTTAGTGCATTTTTTCTGTGCTTGACATTTTTTGTTCAAATATTGCCTATCTTACTTCCTATCCTTCACATATATCATCTGTGCTTACAATTTGCATTTTATATAACCACAAGAGTGTGCATGCAGGTTGGTGCAAAATGTGCACATTTTTTTTTTTTTGCATGCACATGCACTCCAGCACTCTGGAGCACACCGCATACTTATTCAAGGCAGAACAAACATGATTGGATTTGGGAACTGCAAATAGTCTTTGTACAGTGGGAGAATTACTCTAGTGACTCAAGGAATTCTAGGCACTCCACAGCTGCAGCCAGCTTTGCCTTTGCTTCTGCTTCTGTTTGTTTTACGCTGCACAATCAGCTTTTGGCAACTTCCAGCTTGACTAGTGATTTCTCCACATCTTCTGCGAGGTGACCATGTGTAGCACCCAAGATGGTGACAAGAGAGCAGCACTGTGCTAGGTCGAGCACTTCGACATCCTGGCCTTGAGAGGTAGCATTCCCAGAAGTATTTCCCAACTTGGTCTGGCATGACAATAGACTGCATGCACTTGCTTGTCTAACCATAAGGCAATGTGGCCTTGGGCACTCTTGCGATGGGGTGGGAGGTGCATTCTCAATTTTGCAGCACTTCATAGTGTGCTCCTTTGAAGGACTGATGCACCATGTTGCTCTCATCCCCTTTGTCAATTTGCAATGCATCTTTTAGCAGGAATTGGTTAAAAGAGCAGCAGCAGGAGAACAAGGAAGGGTACATACCATGTCACCCAGAGGTGGCCTTCCTGCTCCTGGTGGTAGTGCACAGCTCTGTGAGCATGCAGCTCATCCATTCACACTTCACTTCCCCTTGGTGCATCTGGCACACCACTTTCCATTACTAGTGATACACCTGGTTTGATGACAATTATTGTACTAAAGTTAAAGAATAGCCATTTAGTGAGTCCAAAGCATACCGAGTAGGAGCTTACTGGTCCAGCATTAGTCTTAATGGTAGTGCCCATACCACCCAGTTGCAGTACTTTGATATACACTCATTGCCACATCAAGCACACGGGGTGCACATTTGTGCCTTCATCCATGCTGGTGCCCTCATCACTTTGCTCACTCTCCCCCTCACTCGTCACTCTGCTCTCCCAGGATTCAGCTGTCCCCTCATCCATCATATCGATGTTGGTCACCTCAAAATGCTCTTGTAAGGAGCACACCAGTGCCATGTGTGCCTTTTTATCTTCTTTTATTTCTGCAGTATCCAGATTGCTCACTTCATCAATTACCCTGAACTCACCTTTGAGGCATGCCAAGTCTACCTCAGGCACCTGCATTTCTGCTGTCAAGAGTGCATGGCATGCCTTGCACACTTCAGTGTACTGCATGTGCACATTCAGCTGACCTGCGAGTTTGTGCAATGTATGCTCAAATTTGGCTGACCTTTGGTTCTCTCTAATGATCTTGCACATCTCAGGCATCGGTTTTTTGCCCCAAACAAGCCACTCCTCAATCAGAATGTCACTGAAAGCACTGTGCACTTTTTCCAGCAGCACCTCGAGTTCCATGTTGTCTTTCATGGTATCAGCATGACTTTTATACATATGCTACACAATGCCATTCTTAGCCAGTCACTCCCATTACAGAAACATAAAAAGCATACCAATTTACTGCAGAAACCTTCACCCCAAGCTTGCATCATTGCCTGCTCACTCCCAGCAGTGGTGAGGGTCTCTCTGAATGCCAAGATCACCTGCCTGAGGGCCAAAGTGAATACAGAAGAGATGGATCACTCAGATGTAGGTTGTGGAAGAAGTTGTTGAGGATAGATAAGGAAAGGATTGCTGCTTATGTGAGCAAAGAAAAATTTGTGCTGACCAATTGTATGCTGCCTGAGGACAGTCAGTATTTCAGTTGGGAGGAGATGATACAGCTCCCTATCACCCTGCACTCATACTACAGCATTCTTCATGATTGTGTGCACCTCTGGAATGACCTTTACTCATTTTGAGCAGCATGCTTTTGTGTGCTTTTGTGCACCCAAGTGCACTTCCATGTGCCTTTGTGTGCTTTTGCATGCCTTTAACTGCCTAGGTGCACTTTTGTGTGCCTTTTATATTTCTACTGTGCCTTTGGATCTCTTTTAGCTGCCTTCTATCAGGTGCCTTAAAAGCACCTTGTTATGCTTCGAACTGCCTTATGTGCCCCCTACACTTGTTACCTGCCTTTCACAGTTACTGTGTACTTGATGCACCATTATGCACTCTCTTATGCTTTACCAGTAATTCACATTCTTCGCTGTGCACTCCCTGCACCATTCATTTATCACACAAAACAATCCTTCACCACATCTGTTGCACTGTGCACCATGGCTTCCAGCTTACTAGGCAACTTATTCGAGGTGCACCACAATCACATCATGAGTCAGGTATGCATTCTCATATAAGCTGGGCACTTTGCACCTATTTGGCACTGGACTGTGCACACTTGGGTGCTTTCACATAATTTGGGTGTTTTGGCATTATTTGGCATCACACAGCATCTCCTTATAGTTCTTCCACACTTCCAATTGGCATTGCTTTATCTGGTAACTGGCACAAGTCAATCATGTCACTATTACTAAGGCACAGCATGTGACACATAACACCAAAGCAGACTAATTGGGCAGAGTGCATGGGACCTAAAGCACACCAAAAATAGAACATCATGCTGGAACAGTTGGGTATTGGGCTATAGCATACACAAATCTTATTGGCTAAGGCAGCAGCATCGTGCAGTTGGGTTTAGATGGGCCAATGGATGGACTTGTGGATAGCACATGGCACTTTCTATTTTTATACTTTATTTTACTGTTTTATCACATAAGCCATTTGTATATAGTACCGAGGTACATAGAGAATACAGAGGATCTTTCGCCTCCACAGTCCATAGTCCATTCAGCATTGCACATAGTCTGTGCATTATTGTCCAGTGCATGCACCTCTGAAGTGTGCCTCTTGTATAGCCATTGATACAGCTCCCTATCACCCTGCGCTCATACTACAGCATTTTTTGTGATTGTGTGCACTGCTTGAACACCTTCTACTCACTTTGCACAGTGCACTTTTGTGTGCCTTCATGTGCTTTCATGCACTTTCATGTGCTCTAGTGTGCTTTTGTGTGCTTTCACATGCCTTTGACCACTTAGGTGCACTTTTGTGTGCCTTTTACATTTCCACTGCACCTTTGGATCCCCCTTAGCTGCCTCCAATCATGTGCCTTAAATGTGCCTTGTTATGCTTCAAACTGCCTTCGTGCACCTCCCACACTCCTTATCTGTCTTTCATAGTTACTGCGTACTCGATGCACCTTTATGCACTCCTTTTATGCTTTGCCAGCAACTCACATTCCTTGCCACACACTCATTGCACTATCTATTTATCACACACAACAATCCACTACCACACCTATTGCACTGTGCATCATGGCTTCTAGCTTACTGGGGCACTTATTCGAGGCACACTATGATTGCAGCACGAGCCAACTGCACATTCTCACATAATCTGGGCACTTTGCACCTATTTGGCATTGGACTATGCGCACTTGGGTGCTTTCACATAATCCAGGTACTTTGGCACTATTTGGCCTTGCACAGCATCTCCTTATAGTTCCTCCACATTTTCAATCAGCATCACCTTATCTGGTAACTGGCACAGGTCAATCATGTCACTATTACTAAGGCACAGCATGTGAAACATAACACTGAAGTGGATTAATTGGGAAGAGTGCACAGGACCTAGAGTGCACCAAAAATAGAGCATCATACCAGAAAGTTGGAGATTGGGCTATAGCATGCACAAATCTTATTGGCTAAGGCAGCAGCATAGTGCAGTCAGGTTTAGATGGGCCAATGGATGGACTTGTGGGTAGCACATGGCACTTTCTATTTTTATACTTTATTTTACCATTTCTTATTACATAAGCCATTTGTACATAGTAGGCAGACAGATAGAAAATCCAGAGGATCTTTCCCTCACATAGTTCATAGTTCATTCAGTGTCGCACATATTCTGGGCACCAGCGTCCAGTCCATGCGCCTTTGTAGTGTGCTCTTCATATAGCTGTGTTTGCATATCATCTGCATCCCCTTGTTGTATTGCTGCATTTCATCCCTTCATTGCATTCTTCATCTTTGTTTGTGCACTCTTGCAGTGTGCTCTTCATATAGCTGTATTTGTGCCTCATTTGCACATTTCATTGTATAGCCATGTTTTGTGCACTATTTGCACATTTTCCAATCAGTTTCACTCGCATCCTGCTTGCGTCCCTAGCCTGTGCATCACCCATGCAGCACACTCCAGTGCTGTCCTTGTTCCACTACACCTCCTGCTTTAGTCTCCCTCATCATTGCAAATTTTTGCACTCCCATTGCACATTTTTCTGCACTGCATGTTTTTGCCCCTTTGCATTGTGCACTTTTTTGCTATTGCACATACCTTCCTTTTTGTGTACACAACTAGTGTGCACATTGAAACCTATCATACCAGCCTCTTTGTGGTCTCTGCGCCTTGAAGAATAATCCAAGGCCCTCTAAGTGAACCCCCTTACCCCGAGCATGCCTGCAGTTGTAGGTTTAGTGTTCACCCCTTCTGTTGAGACTCTCCATTGAGTACCAACTGAACACATCACCATGTTTGCATATCATTTGCACCTTTCAATGTATAGCTGCATTTTATTCTTCATTTGCATCCTTCATCTTTGTTTGTGCACTTTTGCAGTGCACCCTTCATATAGCTGCATTTGCAGATCATTTGCACCCCTCATTATATAGCTGCATTTTGTGCACCATTTGTACATTTTCCTCCTAGGTGTGCTCACGTCTTACCTGCATTCCTAGCCTGTGTATCACCCCTTTGACACACTCCAGTACCATCCTTGTCCCACTAAACCTCCTATCTTTCACCCCATCATCGTTGCACATTTTTGTGCTTCCATTGCACATTTTCCCACACTGTGCATTTCCATACTTTTGCATTGCACACTTTTTTGCCACTGTGCATACCTTCCTTTTTGTGTACACAACTTAGTGTGCACATTGTGACCCATTAAACCAGCCTCTTTAGTAGTCTTTGCACCTTGAAGGACAATCTGAGGCCCCCTAAATGAACCCCCACACCCCAAGCATGCCTGCAGCTGTAGGTTTTGTGTTCACACTTTCTGTTGAGACTCTGCACTGAGTACCAACTGAACACATCAATGTATGGGCTGCAGCCCACATGTTATTCCACTGCTCATTGCTGATGAGCATGGTGAACTGGAAGACATTTGAGCATCTAATGTGATCCAATGATTGGCACTGGACATCAAAGAGGCACAAGATAACTTACTCTGCACTAAGCTTTTCCAGTGTCTCACTGCAAATCAACATCGCACTAACAACTTCCCTTTCAGTCAGAAAGGTAACAGGGTAGTATTCTCCATCCTCCATCACTGATGCAAATACAAGGCTAAGGATGAGAAACACATCGCAAAGTTCATGCCTTGTTACAATGATATGTTCAGTTGGTACTCGGTGCAAAGTCTCAACAGAAAGGGTAAATACAAAACCTACAGCTGCAGGCATGCTTGGGGTTAGGGGGTTCATTTAGAAGGCCTCGGATCACCCTTCAAGGTGCAAAGACTGTTAAGAGGCTGGTTCAATGGGTTGCAATGTGCACACTAAGTTGTGTACATGGAGCAGAAGGTATGCACAATGGTGAAAAAGTGTGCAATGCAAAAGGGCAAAGACATGCAATGGGAGCACAAAAATGCACAACGATGAGGGAGGTGAAAGCAGGAGGTGTAATAGGACAGGGATAAGGTGGGAGTGTATTGAAAGGGTGACACACAGACTAGGAACACAGGTGAGATGCAAGTGCAACTAGGGGGAAAATGCACAAACAATGCACAAAATGTGGCTATATAATGAGGGGCACAAACAGTGTGCAAATGCAGCTATATGAAGGGTGCACTACAAAAGTGCACAAGTGAAGATGAAGGATGCAAATGAAGGACAAAATCCAGCTATACAATGAAAAGCACAAATGATATGCAAACACAGCTATATGAAGGGTGCACTACAAAGGTGCATGAACTAGATGATAGTGCACAGACTATGTGCAACACTGAATGAACTGTGAACTGTGGGGGAGGGAAAAACCCTCTGGATTCTCTATGTACCTCAGTACTATGTACAAATGGCTTATGTGATAAAAATGGTAAAATAAAGTATAAAAATAGAAAGCACCATGCACTACCCACAAGTCCATCCATTGGCCCATCTAAACCCAACTGCACAATGCTGCTACCTTAGCCAATAAGATTTGCACATGCTATAGTCCAATACCCAACTGTTCCAGTGTGATGTTCTATTTTTGGTATGCTTTAGGTTCCATGCACTCTGCCCAATTAGTCTGCTTCGGTGTTATGTGTTGCATGCTGTGTCTTAGTAATAGTGACATGATTGACCTGTGCCAGTTACCAGATAAAGCAGTGCCAATTGGAAATGTGGAAGAACTATAAGGAGATGCTGTGTGGTGCCAAATAGTGCCAAAGTGCCCAAATTATGTGAAAGCACCCAAGTGCACACAGTCCAGCACCAAATAGGTGCAAAGCACTCAGATTATGTGAGAATGTGCAGTTGGCACATGATTCAATTGTGGTGTGCCTCGAATAAGCACCCTAGCTGGAAGCCACAATGCACAGTGCAATAGATGTGGTGAAGGGTTGTTGTGTGTGATAAATGAATAGTGCAAGGAGTGCACAGCGAAGAATGTGAGTTGCTGGTAAAGTGTAAGAGAGTGCATAAAGGTGCATCAAACATGCGGTAACTGTGAAAGGCAGATAACAAGTGTAGGGGGCACACGAAGGCAGTTCAAAGCATAACAAGGCACATTTAAGGCACATGGTAGAAGGCAGCTATAGGGGATCCAAAGGCATAGTAGAAATGTAAAAGGTGCACAAAAGTGCACTGTGCAAAGTGAGTAGAAATCATCCAAGAGGTGTGCCAATTGCAAAAAATGCCGTAGTATGAGTGCAGGGTGATAGGGAGCCATATCAATGATGGCCCCTACCTCATCACAGTCACCTCACCAGAAATCTCCATGATCACCCTTGATCTACCTAACAACCCACAAATATTCCTGACCTTTCATACCTCTCAAGTCCTTCCATTCATTGAAAATGACCCTACTCTCTTCCTCACACACAAACTCAAGTGACCCCGCCTGTTATTATTGACTCTGAAGAAGAATTTTTCATTGACTGCATCTTAGACGAATGAAAATGTGGTCATGGAGTACAATACCTTGTGTGATGGTGAGGCTATGGACCCAAAGATGACCGTTGGTTACCCGGCCACGAACTCAAGGACTGCAGAGTGCTGGATATCTGGTTGGCTCAGAAGAAGGTTGTTACTAGTAATTAGTGCCCCTTTCTTTTTCACTTGCTGACTGGTAGCTTTTCCCCACTGGGGTTTTTAATGCACCCATGTTCATGCCCTTTTTAACTTACCTACTTACTGGATGGGTTGAATTTTTTATGGCTGGGGAGAGTGTAAGGATGTTCCCTTTATTTGTACTTATGTACCATCAGCCTCAGACTCCACATCCTGACATCCTTATTACCACCTTCCCTATACCCTAGAGCTCTATCCTCTGGAATCCATACCTTAAGCCCATTCTTTTCCATGTCTCTCATTTCACTCCATTTCTCTCAGTCCTTTTCTTAGTGAATCTTGTAGCTCACAGCACAAGATTACAGTGTGTAAGTGCAACCTCAAGCCTCACTTAATAATGAGCTAACAGAGGGGAATCCAAAGTTAATAATATACTACATAATACATGTTGAAATTAAATCTCCGACACATGCTGCATACGTGAGGCAAACCATGCAGCACACACATGTTACTGCGCTTACTGTGCATACATGTGATAAACACATTCCTGAGTCATGTGACATCCTTACTATTATGTATATAAGGAGAACCTGTACTGTGTACCATAGTAGATATACAGTGTTTTTACCTCTGCTAAACCCTAGCTCTAAGACTAACTAAACCCCAGGTAGATTATAAGGAACGTGTCGTCTCTTCCTCTGTGCAGCATATGTAATCTGCTCCAACAGGTTATGGGCCCTGCTGGGCACATCGTGAACGTGCCTTAACTGGCTGCGAACGATGTTGACTTCATTGTCTCCAAATTGTAACCTTGCGCTCTTCGTGAGCTGCATTTAAAAACCCAGGTTGACTAGGGTTAACCACTCTGAAGGAGTGTTTTTGCCTGAGATTATGGAATGTGTTTTCTTGAATAGAGGACTGATTGAGCGCTTTTACCAGCTGCCACTATAACATCATGTCTTCAACTCTTGAATCATACAAACTTTTGATGGCTCTAACTACATTCAATGGGCTGACTCAATGAAGGCGTGGCTCAGGTCTCAGGGCCTCTGGCAAATAACTAGCAGGATGGAACTAAAACCACCCCTGGTGCCTCCTTTTATGGCAACAAATGCTGCACTAGTAGCGGAAGCTAATGCCAAGCTCCAGACCTGGAACAATAAGAATGACCAGGCTATTGGTAGCCTAGTGCTCCACCTGGCCCCCTCTATTCGGCAGCATGCCAACACCAAGGACACTGCTGAGGAGGTGTGGGATCTCATCCACACTGACTATGGTGTCGATGGCCCCTCCCAAGTCTTTGCGGACTTTAGGTCTGCAATCGCAATCAAAATTCTGGCTGTGAATCCTGCGCCAGAGATTGCCAAAATGGCTGATAAATTTGAGTGCCTTACGGCTGCCAATGTCGCCATCCCCAAATTAGTACAGGCAATGATTCTACTCGCTGCGATGCCACACGAGTATGATTCTCTATCCGCCATGGTCCTTAACATGACCACTACTAGAGCCTTGACATTTAAACATGTCAAGGACTCCATTGTCGCTGAGGCCTCATGGCACACAGCAGTTGGAAAGCCCATCAGCCCGTCTCAGGCCACCAAGCTTTCTGCTATCAAGCGCAAAGGGGAAAACCCCAAATGGCAATCTCAGGGCAACAATGGAGATTCATCCCGAAAGCGTGGATGACGTGGGAACAAAAAGACTAAAGAGGAAAAGCCTAAAGAGAAACATACCCACTTCACCTCAAAAGCCTTTACTACTATAAATGGTAATGGCACCATCATACCGCTGATGCCGCTCATCCAGTGCATCGAGAAGCATGAACATACTCCTACAAGGAATCCTCACCGCTGACCGCCTGCACAGGCATACATGGGCGCGGCCTCTACCTCTCATTCAGTCTATACCAGATATCAGCAGGCTCGAGACACCCTCGAGCAAATGAATCTCCTGCGCAGTGCAAAAAATCTGCGACCGCTGGAAGAACACCTAACAGTGCGAGAAAGTAAGAGGAGGAGGATTGAACCAGAACCAAGGATCGTAGAGGTAGAAGATGATAGTGTCTCCCTTGGATCAGAACCTGCAGTTTCTGATGAGGAAGTATGGAAAGCCATCGACAAAATGCTCGTCGATGAACCGCTTGAAACAGGTACATATGATGAAAGGTCAGTCCTTTTCCCTGCCACAAGCACAAGAATTAACATTCCACTGATCACAGCAAACTTTTCATGTGAAATTTTACCGCTACTAAATGTATCATGGAACAATTTACATCTTAATATATGTGTTATGTGTGCAAATGGAAATTGTAAGAAAGGTGCTGACTGGATCATGGATTCAGGCGCATCAAAACACTTCACTGGTGAAATGAAAGATTTTGCTTCTTATGAACCTTTACCGAGAAAGGACTCTACCCTGGTTCAAATAGCCATGGGTACTACTCATATAGTAGGGAAAGGAGCAGTCTTCATTAGACATCAGGTAGTATGTCATGGGAAGTCAGAGATGCATGAAACACGATTATACCCCGTCTACTACATACCCGACTGTAATGCTCGATTACTGTCAATGGGCATCTTCTTGCAAGACGGAAGTGACATGCATGGTTCCTCCGCACATATTTCATTTTCAAGCAAGGAAACCCAATTATGGATTGTGTCCCTCTTATAAAACGTGACACTATTTATTGGGCTCGGACTCATATATTGAGCACCAAGGGAATCAATGACATGACGATGTATGTAGCAGACTACTCGACTTGGCATAAGCGACTTGGACACCCATCCAAAGAGGCGCTAGGGAAGATGCCTAATAGCACCATAAAATTCCCGAGGAATTTAATTATTCCTAAAGACAAAATTATATGTCCAGGGTGTGCTGAAGGGAAAATGACCTCAAAATCTTTTCCTGAATCAGATTCACGTGCAGAAAGACCCTTTGAATTAATACATTCTGATCTGAAGGAACTCCCAGTACTATCGTACCAGAAACATAAATACTTTATTGTATTTCTGGATAACAAAATGTCACATATCTGGGTCCAATGCCTTAAAAAGAAATCTGATGCTGCTGTGGCCATCAGACAATTTCGGGCAGTGGCTTCAACACAGTATGGTGCTACAATCAAGCGCTGGCATGTTGATCCAGGAGGGGAGTTCAAAGATCGTGAGCTACAAAATGTGCTCAAGGACTTTGGCATCAAAATAGAGATGTCTGCACCCCACATTCACCAACAGAATGGGTGCACAGAGCGTGCCATAAGGACAATAATGGAAAAGTCACAAACCCTGCAATTTACCGCATGTCTACCACAATCATGGTGGGAATTTTGCATTGAACATGCAACACACCTATACAACTGAGCCCCGATAAGGCGCCTGAAATGGCTGACACTGGTTGAGGACCTGACAAAAGTCCACCCAGATCTAAACGATCTGAAGGTTTTCGGTTGTGGTGCTTACATCTACCTACCCAAGGAGAAGCATCCAAACACATTGGCTCCTCGATCAGAGTTGATCACGTTGATAGGTCCACTGTGCGCTTTTAAGTCTGGAAAACACTCCCACCCGTATCAAGACATTATGACAGATGTTCCGAACTGCTACGAATGCCACGAAATTAACTTCGAACTATTTCGCACTATTTCGCATTATTTCGCACGACTTCGAATGACTTCGAACTATTTCATGACACTTCAAAATGACTTCGCAGCATTTCGAATGACTTTGGCCACTGTATAGCTGTCTTTAAACAATTTCGATATATGCTGCACATCTGGAACAAGTTATTCTGTTGCATATCGAGCACTACCAGACACGAGGAGAGAGTACAAGAGAGTTAGAATGCGATAAGTGCATTTTTGTGTTTCATTGAAGTACTTTTACTATATGGGAACACTGTATGTTTCATCATTTATCATTTCTCATTTATTTTTGATCTACAGTCCTCATTGTATGATATATTTGCCTCATGTTTTACACATGTTCTTATTTCCTTTTTAGTACTATCTCTTCATTTTGTATATAGACTTGTATTAGTTAGTTAGGAATAGCAGAACAGAATAATGGGGAACAGCACAAGTTACCCTCTCGCTATCATCAGATTTAAAAATCGTTCTCTTTAGTCTTATCTTCACATCATATCTCTAAAGTTCTGCGAAATATCGCAAACTTCCTCAAAACTATTGTATTCGCTCTCTGTTTTATCGCCCATCGCCTACTGCCATTCGACAAACACTTCACATTCGTTAAACTCACTCTTCAATATACCTTGAACCTTTTCGAACTTATTCAAACTTCTTTGGACTACTTCACATGACTTCGAACCTCTTCGAACCTTTTTCGAACCTATTTCGCATGACTTCAAACCTCTTCGAACCTTTTTCAAACCTATTTCGCACACCTTTGAACCTCTTTCGAACTATTTCGAACACCTTTGTACGCCTATACAGACTATTATCCACAGCCCTTACCATTTCACATCACTAAACATTACGCTTTGGTCTCAGTGGTGATATCTAGTACCACCTCGCATCCTTCCTCTGGCCTGTGTTATACCATCCGAAGCCATTAGTAGGTTTTGTTTGGGTTTCTGGATTGAGTATCATCAACGTATCTTGGATTAGAAGATGGCATTAAAGCATACCATTTCATGCAACCTAGTGGTGCAATATTCATTGGTGCTATGGCACTATTTGATGAAACGTTGTTTCCATGCTGTCCTGGAGCTAAAACTCCTGCCAATACAGACCTTGGTGATTTTCCACCTCCAGAACCAGAAGATGATGACCACTCATCTGGAATGGATGGCGATGATTCTATACCGCCACAAGATCTGCCCCTTCCTCCATCATCAGAAAATGATGATGATGATGTACCAAGTGAGCAAAAGGCGCATGATGATGTGACAGATGCTCCTCCTCCACCACCTCCAGTAACCACTGAGGACTTTCATCCAAGATGTGATGATCAACAGGAATGGCAGCAATTGCCCTGTCAATCAGGCAGGCAGAGGAACATCCCAAACTGTCCTGGCAATACCTATGGAGAGAAGCGACTCCCCTCTGACATAGAGAGAGACATTGCACGTGATCGATATTGGAAGAGATCTGTAGGTCAAGATTCGGATCATAACTGAACATGACCACAATCTCAACAGAAAGAACTGGTTGCTGGACTGAGTTCGGCACCCCACGAGAGTGTGCCCAATTCCAATGATTAAGAACATGATCACCCAATGGGGGAACTGGACAAAGCAGGTTATATTAAAAAGATAACCAAGGAAGGAGGAGATAAGCTTAATCGCTGGCTGTTGTCAAAAGCAGTCAAACCATCGAGCAAAATAAGCCAAGTTCCAAACCAATTTCGCGATATTGTGCACCTACCATGGCAGCAGCAACGTGAGTGGAAACAAGCTTGTCATGAAGAATTAGAGGCTCTTCATAAGCGACAAGTCTATGACATTGTCAATCTTCCACATGATCAAAAAATGATCAAAAATAGATGGGTTTCCTCTGTAAAATCAGATGGAAGAAAATGAACCAGACTCGTGGCCAAAGGCTTTTCACAAGTCGAAGGCATTGACTTTGATGAGATTTTCTCACTGGTAGTCTGCTACGAGACCGTATGCCTCATGTTTGCACTTGCATCTCTAGAGGGCATGTATATAACCAGCCTAGATGTAAAAACTGCATTTTTATATGGCAAACTAGATGAGGAGATCTATATGGATCAACCCGAGGGTTTCAGACTCGAGGGAAAAGAGCACAAAGTAATGTGCTTACACCGAGCATTGTATGGCCTTAAACAAGCCTCACTTGCATAGTGGAAAGAGCTAGAGGCATTTATGCACACCATTGGGTTTGTGCGTGCCAGCTCCAATGCCGGCATTTTCATACACAAGGATCCTAAGACAGGCAGCATTGTTATTGCACTCATCTATGTTGATGATGGCTTGTTCATGGGGAAGAACAAGAAACTTGTGGATGAAAAGAAAAATGCTTGTCTAAAGCATTGGGAGTGCCGTAGTACTGAAAAAGTCACAGAATTCTTAGGCATGCACGTCACCCAGACTGCAAGCAAAGTCAAACTTGATCAAACTGAATATCTCGCCAAAGTGCTTGAGAGATTCGAGATGACAAATGCCAAAGCGACCCCCACTCCACTCCCGACTGGTTACAGACCATCGGAAAACACAGCAATGCCCAACACGGCACTTAGATCAAAATATCAGTCTGTGATTGGATCTTTATTGTATCTGATGCTTGGAACGCAACCTGACATCGCTTATGCAGTAGTCAAGATATCACAATTCTCAGCTAATCCTAGCCAAGAACATCTAGACAAAGCAATGTAGCGATGTACATCATGCGCTATCTGCTGGGAACCCAGAAATATAACATTGTCTATGATGGTGAGAAGTCCGAGGGGCTACAGGCCTTCACAGATTCTGATTGGGCAGCTGACACTGTCAAACGCCGATCTACAACAGGTTACTTTGCTACTCTAGCAAGTGGCATTGTGTGCTCGCAGTCCCGTTTACAAAAAACTGTAGCACCGTCATCCACAGAAGCCGAATATATGGCTCTCTTCAACACTTGTCGACAGATAGTGTGGATAGAGTCCTTATTCCAGGAACTTGGATATGTACTGAAGTGCGTACCAATCTGCGCTGATAATCAGGGATCCATCTTTATCGGATCAAATCCAGTTCAGGAAAGAAGGACCAAACATATAGACATTCGCTACCACTATACCCGTGAATGCATAGAAAATGACAAAGTCACGGTCGTTTTCATTCCTGGAAGTGATAATCCAGCTGACATGTTCACAAAGAACCTTGGCACTGTCTTATTCAGGAAATTTAGAGACTCTCTCAGAATTACTTTCGAGATTCAAACTTAGCTGCTTAGAGCGCTGTACAGTTTGAGGGGGGGTGTTGAAATTAAATCTCCGACACATGCTGCATATGTGAGGCAAACCATGCAGCACACACATGTTACTGCGCTTACTGCGCATACATGTGGTAAACACATTCCTGAGTCATGTGACATCCTTACTATTATGTATATAAGGAGAACCTGTACCGTGTACCATAGTAGATATACAGTGTTCTTACCTCTGCTAAACCCTAGCTCTAAGACTAACTAAACTCCAGGTAGGTTATAAGGAACATGTCGTCTCTTCCTCTGTGCAGCATATGTAGTCTGCTCCAACAATACAGACACTTCAGGTGCACCTAACAGAGGGGAATCCAAAGAAAAAAACTCTAAGGACCCATCTGTTGATGCCCAGGATATGTGATAGAGCCAAAAATCAAATAGTAGGCCAAAAATAGCAAAAAGGTGGAGATAGGCAGATCAAGCTATGGAATGATGTCACCTTGATAGGTAAACATCCAGAAGGGGTCCTGCCTCTAAGAATAGAACTGTCAACATGTACCAATATGGAAAAAGCCAAAATATAATCATAAAATAGGAATAAAATGATAGAAAATCATAGAAAAGGCAGAATAGAGTGAAATAAAATATAAAAGATATGGGATGAATGCAGAAGATTGCCCAGCTGCCTAGGATGCCTTCCCTTCCCCTTAGTGTCACTGTCTAGATAGCACACATTGTGGAACTTTTTATCAGTTTCATCAGTGATGTTACAATTGTGGAGACATTGTGCAAACTCATCAAAGTATATACTTCTGGAGTTCACACTGTTTTGCAGGATCAAGGCAGGTGCATTTTGGTATGGCATATGCATGGTAGCCATAGTTGGTAGATTTAAGTGTGTGGTAAAAGGGTTTGGTAGAAGCACTGCAAAATTCAAAGATGGTGAAGATTGCAGAGATTCGGAAGGTGTCAAGGTAGGTAGGGATGATTCAGTTGAAGTCAGTGGTAAAGACAGCATGGATGAGTGATGCATATTGATTAGAAAGAGTGAATCAAATGCTGGTACTTCTCCAAGCTGGAGTGCTGTTTCTAGCAGCTCAGTATGAAGATTGCAAAGGTGGTTAATATTGGAGCGAAGGGTGAGCTGATGGAACATTTTTGTACTTTCATTGTGCATTTTACTGTATTGTGCTTTTCTGCCTCTTCATATTGCACACTTTTGCACTGCTGTGCAAACCTCTATTTCCATGTTACTTACATCATATTCCAGTGACTTTGCAATCAAGGCTATTGATGCACCCTGAAGGATGTTCTGAGGCCCCTAATCGAACCCTTGCACCCTGAACACTCCTGCAGCTGTAGGATTTGTGTTCTCATCTTCCACATTGAGTACCACTAGACACATCATTTCTGGAGCCCACTGCAAGGGGTCAGGTTCATTACAGACCTTATTTCACTTGTGAGACACATGTCATCATAATGAGTAAACCAAGGCTAGAATGCCAGGGCATACAGACACTCAGGAAGGTGAGCTGGGAAAGCTCAAAGAAAGGTACACACAGAGTACAGTCAGACTCTCATCGCTGAAAGTTGTTTCCTTACAGTGATTAGCTTTGAGTAAACCATTGTTCAAATCGAATAAAAAATGTGTAGGATACACTATAAGTAATGTATCTGACAAGAACAGTATATATAAGGAGGACCACTACTTGAAGTGAGTATGTAATAACATGTGGTAAATCGTCAACGATGTTTTTGAACAGGACTTCCGTTGTTTACAAGGTAATCAATGCACCAATAAGTGTGCCGACGAGCATGGTAACAATGCCTACAGCATGTGATGGGGTGAAGCCAAGTGAAGGGGAGGCATAAGCAGCACTGGAACTTCGGACTGCACTTGATGCCGGCGACCCTGTGCCACTGGACGCTGATCCTGCAGGACCTGGTCCTGTACTACTCGACGCGGGTCCTGTAGTACTTGACGCGGGTCCTGTGGAAGTGGACGCGGGTCCATAGAGGACCGATGAAACATAACTGCCGACTAAACTAGTGACGGACGCAACATCGCTCGCGATTGAACTGCTGTGTGCACTGTAATAAGATGAACCCTGGCTGACTATGTAAAATTGAACAGTGAGATCTGGGTGACGATTGCACATGTCACGCGTCACCAACCAGCACTACTTGCGACAGACACGCCATAGGAAGAGGCAGATGAGATAATGCTGGCAACTTGGGTGAAGTCAGAATTGGAGGCCAGAACAGAGGTTACTTGAATGCGTACTTTGACGCTGTTCCAGCTCAGGGGCAGCAATGACAGTGACCAAGGAGGCAAGCAAATAAGCGATGGCAAACTTGGAAAACATCGGAAAAGCTGAGGATGGTCTCAAATTTTTCGGAGAATTTTATAGCGTTGTCCGACTTCGCCCCTTGGGGTAATTGTTCTCATCACCGGCGATATGGCGACAATATTGCTTTTCCGACCCTCGTACGGCGCCCCCTCGCAATGTACAGCATTGAACTCTATCATATAAATTAATGAAAATTTGTTCGGTTGATGGCACATCACGAGCTCGGAAGAAACTCGTGTGCGGCGGGCTTTTGGCTCTGCCTCATCGCTTTCCAATGCCACGCGCCATCATATCCCCCTCCGTTCTAGCATCAGACTTTGGATGTTTGACTGCAGAATGTAAACGTATGATCAAAGGAGGTGCAGAGTGGCTTCATATGGGTACATCCCTTCACTCTCTGCATGTTTGACGCTTATCTATGTTTCTCACGTAGATGTCATGGATGGGTGAATCCTCTCCACCAGAGTATACTGCTCATTCTATTGAACAAAATAAACAGCCACTTTGTACCTAACATCACCATGGGTAACCATCGATACTCCAGTTCAATTCAGTATATATTCAGTATTTCTTCATAGGGCCACCTGTCCTTGCTTCTGTTTCAAAAGGTGTTCCTGGAATATTTATGGATTGCCATATGATGGTGTCTCAGCCTGAAAAGGTGAGGCACCCCATCTTCCACTTCCACATATGTTTAACGCAGTGCTAAGTGGGTGAACGACGTTGCCGATGCGGGTGGCGCTATGTACTGCTTCCACTTGGAGGCAACGAGTCAGGTCATTCTTTTTCAGCCTCGGGCTTGACTTCACCGCAATTTCCCAGGCGATCCAATACCTCTCATGGATGCCATTCGCAAGAGAGGCATGAAAGCTGGTGTCGCAATTTCTCCTGATACACCTTCCGCCGCAATTACAGACGAAGTTGGGAAAGCAGCGGATATGCTTCTTGTTATGACAGTGCATCCAGGTAATTTCAAATTTCTGGAACCGGCAGCTGTGTGACTCCTGCTCCAATGGCAGGTCGAGGAGGACAGAAATTCATAGAACGATGTGTTCCCAAGGTGGCTGAACTTCGCGCACGATTTCCTGATAAGGATATTGAAGTCGATGGGGGTGTCGGCCCCCAAACCATTGATGCTTGTGCTGATGCCGGCGAGTTTTCTTTTAGAGATATGTTTTCACCGGTTGAACAATTAGATATCCATCCCCGTGTAGGAAGCAACGTCATTGTCGCCGGAACTGCGATCTTCGGGGCCCAGCAGCCTGAGAAGGTCATCGCCACACTTAGAGCCGCAGTCGATGCTGCGCAAGTCAAGCTATCAGTAGGTGTATGACAGCAGAACAAATATTATAACAACGAGAAGTATGTCCATATCTACATAGATGTTTTGACCTAAAGCATTGTAAAGTCGTGTCTACAAATGAACTCATGTGTTTTATAAATAAATTAAGTATTTGCAGGCTGTGAGGCTCTGTTAGATAAACTTCATTGGCAGTGCAAATCCCCGAAGCAGTTTACCATTGGAGCCATTCTCCATACATATTGGGCCGTTCTCCGCGTATGTAAGCCTCAAATGTTCTTTTTAAAACGGTTGCCCAGTCAAGATCTCTTTTGTCTCCAACATCAGCGTGTTGCTTCTCGCCTGTGTAGTCAATTCTGCCTGCCGTTGCGTTTGCCATGCGTTCCTTAGCAGCAAACCGAGGGCCCAAGTCGGGCCAATTACGTGTTGGATCAAAAGGTTTCCACCTAAAAGGTCATTTAGCGCAAGACCAGCAGAGGAATGAATGAATTCACAGACCAAAAATTGTGAAAATGATAGGAGAAGGCTCCTTTAAAAAATCCATCAAAACCAAAGGCTTGAGGTGCAGCACTACTAATGAGTGGAGTCTCAAAGAAGTCCGCAAAACTGCATGAGACAAGAATGAGGGTATCCCATGACATGAAATCCACAAACTCACTCAGTAAAATATGGCTGCGGGGGTCGATCTCGCTGATAGTATTCAGTGTTTAGCCACGCCGAATCAAAAAGAGCGTCTGGAAGCCGAAGCAAAAGCCCCTCAAGGTATGCATCGTCCATATAACGCGATATCGTCATTGGATGAAAATCCAAGTCGTTTTTCAATGCTGTTCGAAAAATAAATTGACCCAACGCAGAACCTTTGTTCAAATGCAGTACGGCAGTGTTATATCTTTTCAAGCGAGACCATCGGTAGGCAAAAGCCCCTCTCCACCCCCACAGTTCTTCCCAATCTCGTAGGAAGATGGTGTCTGCATCAAGATATATACCACCAAACCGATGGCAAAGAATAAAACGCGCCATATCCGACAAAATGACGGACAAACGATCATATGTAGAGGACGATGTAGAGCCAGCGCGATTAAGGATATTACCGGGATCTGAATTGCGCGACGTTGCGGGTGTACCTGACAACTGTGGCGTACTGGAACCTTTTGATTTGTTCGAGGATGGGACGGGAATAATGTGCCCACCAGAATTGAAAAGATCTCTTTTCCGCCATTCGTCTTTAAGCTGTGGTGTTTCATCTAGCTGTTCTGTAGTGTTCCAGAGTTTGAATTGGATGACATCCTTGAACCGTGGATGAAGAAACGGGGCTGCCCATGAATTGGCCTTAAGTTGCGAAAACATTTCTTGGGTTGCAGATGGGTTGGGTACCGCCGCTGCAGGGCCCGGATTGATCCACATCCAGAACTGTGGCCGGCACACGGTGGCATCAGAAGGAAACTGAAGGTGCAAGCCTGTATTTTGGGTATACAGAAAAGAGAGCAAGGCGGTATACGGCTTGTCTGTGAACGGGCCCGTCCAAAACATATGGAACAAACGGGGGCTATCAGGATCGCAGGGGGCAGACAGTGATGCGTAAGGACGATACTGCCGCACAGACGGGAGAACGATTGGTGATAGCTCCCACTCAACACCATTTTTTACCAGGCCGACATCAGGATCGTCTTTGACATCGGCTTTGACCGAAGAAGTCATTATGTCGATCTCCTCGCTTCGGGCGTAACTAGCGGGATAAGCTGCTTCCGTATAGATATAGTTCCAATCGTCTAAATCCCCTCTTCGAAGTCGGTTCCCGCTATCCAAACCGGCACCAACACGGAGCACTTCTAAACAATCCCGCACGTACTGGAAATTCAATTACAGAAATAGAAATCACGATACAAGAAACACACCTTTTTCTCAGAGAAATCACAGTGTTCCATGACCACATCCAAATCTGCCACGCTGCCTGGAACGGGACGCCGGGGATATGCGACATTAGGAGGCCGGGTACTGAGATAGGTTCGTTTCGTACCGATCCCTCGGGTTGTATTGGAGAAAGAAGGAAGAGGGATCTGCGCATAATCGTGACGAGACGGGAGTCTAGGGTTCACAGGAGGCACCTGAAATCTCAGCTGTTCAGGTACTGTGAATATGTCAAGGCGTATGTAACATTCGAGATTCGCCTGCTTACTTGGGCGGTGACTGGGGTAATGTCCGCTGGCAATCTCCCATTGCCATATGCGCTGCAAATCCTCATGTCTGTAGATCAGGGTAGAGGGATGCCCAAAAGGACGAGGCCACCTTTTCTCTCGTGTGCCAAATCGTTTGGCTAAAGCGAAAAATACAAAGAAAAACCCGAGAAAACCAAGACTGAGAATCACTGAACCTGTAAACCTGCCGAACCGTGAGACGCTGAACTGATGAAGACGTCGAGGGTTGATAAAAAGCAAGCGGATTCTGCCTGGGAGTTGTATTGATATCAGCCAGGGAGAAGGGTTGCGAAGACCGAGTTTCTCCTGGACAGCAGAGGACGAAAAGCAGGAAGTGGAGTATACAGGGAGACCAGGCGACCTGTTACCATTGCTCACCCGTGGTCTGTTAAAAAAATAGGAAGAGGAAGTCATTAGCGGTCGTCACTGAAAGTACTCAATTTCATTCGTGGGAACTTCTATGTTTAACTTTACACTAAGTACTGCATTGTAAACCGCTCAAGACGATCCCAAAGGCTGCATCTCCAAGTCTGCTGGATCCGTTGGGACACTAAGGATGCGCAACGTGTTCGTATGTCCAAGGCCTCCCTTCCAACCCTGCACGGCAATGATTGCAGAACCAGGAGTAATGATATTCAATCCCAATGCATTACGAAGTCCAAATCGGATGCGATTGTCGACCTTCACAGAGTAAGCAATAGTCAGTGTTATGATGTGATAGACGACAAGTGAATTGCCCTTACATCCCTTTGCCATTGATGGTCTGGAATGCCTCTTGGCTCAGGATACCAAAACGGATAGCAGCCACGGTGCAGATGGATTTGACGCGCGGTTTGCTCATTGCGAGTTACTAAAGAGATCAAGGTGATCGAATCGGGTCAATTGCGATAAAAACCCACCAGTAAGAATTGGAACTCTGGGACGATATTTTGAAATTAGGCGGGCTGTGTTTCCACTGGTGGACAGGACGAGGATGGCATCTGCATCTTGCTCGGAAGCAGCAGCAACAGCAGCAATGGCGACGGTCTCCACAGTCTCGGTTGGGCGTGGCTGAATTGCCCTGAGTTCGTCGTACAAGGGAGGGTAACATATGGCAGATTCAGCAAGTAAACAGGTCTCAGCCATCATCAAGACTTGTTTAAACAAGAGTTAGACGTCACTTGTGCAGTGCATGACGGAAGACAGAACGCACCAGATTGGATGGGGTATGATCCCTTCGCAGTCTCTCCAGATAACATAACACAATCCGCGCCATCCAGTACAGCGTTGGCGACATCACTAACCTCAGCTCGAGTAGGTCGAGGATTATACTGTATGGCTATCAGTAAAGGAATCATATATTACGTCTGAATATCATACCGTCATAGACTGTATATACAAAGCCGCGTCAAAACCTATAAACCAATGCGATGAAAGAAAATGCTTACCTCGAGCATCTGGGTGGCAACGATGACTGGTTTTCCCGATATATTGCAATGGGCAATCATCATTTTCTGAGCCAGGAAGACTTGGCTCGCGGGAATCTCGATTCCAAGATCACCACGAGCTACCATGACACCATCGGCCTCTTTCAGAATTTCGTCAAAATTGGCAACGCCTTGCTCGTTTTCTATCTTCACAATGATCTTGATGTTGGCACCGTCTGGACCTAGGACCGTCCTGATGTCCCTAACATCTTGGGCCCGGCGAATGAACGAGGCGAAGACCATGTCGACACCATTACGAACCCCAAATTGTAAATCTGCCTTGTCCTTGTCCGAGAGAGCGGGGAGGTCGACATCGGTTTTAGGTAGATTGACACCCTTACGTGAAGAAATGGTGCCATTGTTCAGAGTGCGGACGCGGACGTTTGTACCATCAATAGAAAGGACAAGAAGAGATAATATCCCTGCGAAGGTAGAAATAAGCACCTTGGCGTGTTAATCGGAGATGCCACTACTTGCCATCATCGACATAGATGAGTTTACCGGGCGCTGTAACCTTCGGCAAATTTGGCTGAAAAGGAATTGGGAAATGTGGTCAATTGGGCGAGAGGGACACACGTACGTAGTCCACCCACATAACCTTGTCATCACAACACTCGCTGTACTTAGGGTCTGTAGAGACGATAAATTCATGGCCAGCGCTGACGCTGACCTGTTAATGATAGGAATCAGAGTGTAGACTCTGATGAGCACTAGGATAACTTACATCCATATTGTCCCTCATCACGCCAGTGCGGATTTCCGGTCCTTTCTTAAAAATGAATCATGTCAGTATGAGAAAAGAGGAGGAAGGTCAGAAACTGACTGTGTCCAAAGCAATGGCGACTGGACGCCCAGAAGGGTCAGCTAAAGAAACGGCTGTCAGAAAGAATTTTTTAAAGGATTAGCGAGAAACTCGCCTTCAATCATCTTTCTTGTGTTGTCGATTACACTTTGGTGATATTCATAGGATCCATGAGAAAAATTCATGCGAACTGCAACGTTGTTCTTTTCTCCGAAAAAAAAAAAAAAACTGAAAAGTTGTCGAAAGACTACGTACCAACATTCACACCCGCACGTCGAAGTTCGGCAAGCTTCTCCACCGAGTTGACTTTAGGCCCTGAATATGATGAACCATAAGATCTGGCTACCTGCGTACAAGAAGCAACATACCGATAGTGGCGATGATAGACGTCTAGTTTAAAGAATAAGTATGGAAACAACCGGGCCTCAGCAACGACGAACTTTACGATGAAATTTGGTCTGCTCAGTAGGTACAGGTGCATTGGCTGTACTCAGAGCAGAATTCCATTCTAGTTGAGATCGGATACGATTGGCAGGATACATACTCGGTGGTATGCAAGAGGGTGAAAAGGATTGAAAGAAAACGGTCTTTGAGGGGCCTATTGAGGACTAATATCGATGGTACGAGTTTTCGCACACACGTTCATGGGATTTCGCTTTGCACATGGCGATGCCAACATACACAATAAGCGGGGGAACCCGTCCCGTTTCCAATATATCGTACAACTAGCATAATTTTCCAAAGCAAATTGACAACGGCCACAATACTACACAGGCAATAGAAGGGAAGAAATCAATAAACAAAAGACAAAAGACAAACTACAATTGATTCTACATGACCCTCAAAGTCCAACCGTGCAAACCGCCATCTGCTGTTGCCGCCGCATGGGCGGCGGCAAGCCAGTTTGTGTCAATATGTCCTCCACCAGGAGCGCTGCCCGCTATGTTTCCTAAATTAATTGCTTGAAAGACATTTTCACAAGCAATGGTGCGACCAGAGTGATAACCAACACCATCCGAAGGTCGAATGAACAACAGAGGCAGACTCCGACCTGCAATTGAGAGTGGCGGAGGACCAGATCCGCTTCTAGGATCATGGGTTGGCGTACCGTCTGCCGGGCGAGGTGAATGAGGGTTACTTCCCGATCCATCAGCACCTGACGGCAGTGCATCCTGTTCAAGAGCCTTGATAACATCTACCAGGGCTGGCATCTCTACAATTACGATGGTATGTGATGGCCCTGATGCCATATACCGAGGTGTACCAACCGTGGGTGATCCTGGCGTACCCTCAGTAGGACTACCATCCATGCCCTGCCCGGGCATAGTTTGAACGAAGGGGGAAATGTTGGTCAAGGGGCCCGGAGGTGTTGCTTGGAAGATTCGATGCGGCAGTGGGCCAAGATTGCCAAGATAGACATCCAGCGGAGCATTGGTCTTTGTCTTCGAATCATGATAAAAGAAGTTGGAAACAGTCAACTCAACGGTGTTGTTGTTTGGCTGGTAGATAGGCGTCGTGAAGAGGGTGGGAAAGGGCGTGATCGGCGCCTCGGGAATAGTATTGTTCTGTCCAAAGGCATCAAAGAAGGTATATTGGAACTTGGCTGGGTAGATAGATCAGAAGAGTTGCATGGAAAGAAAGCTGATCTCCGGGTTACTTACATATACCAACAATTGTCCAACATAGATAATCATCTACCTCGTCTGAGATCACACGGACTCCGTCTTTCAGCTCGTCCCGTACTCGGGGTGACTGGAAGAGCAGGGTGTGTGTTCCAGCTTGTGCCGACATGCTTGGTGCAGGGGGTGCTACAACACCGGGGGTGCCAGAAGCTGGCCCAGCAGCAGACAGGTAATGTCGAGATCCGTCGGGGTTGACACGCTGCAGCGCGATTTTTTGCATTTGGCTGACAGGTCCACCATCATCTGCAGAAACTTTACCTTTGTCTACCTTTCGGATTATCAATGGTGAAGTAGATATTCCTGAAGTAGTATCTGAAAGCACTATTTCACAGCCGTATGTAACTGGCTGGGGACCCCCTGAGAAAAAAGTAGCAGGGTGTGAGTTGCAGGAGGACAGGTTCTCATCACATGACGCACCGAGAGGAGGAACTTCAGTGGGACGACGAACAACATTGACATTGAAGGCAGACCAGGCTACATTACTAGCGCACAAAAGACCATTGTCAATGGTCATGTATTTCGTGCGGACGGTCTGGGAATTGATTCGGTTAAACAGAGAAACCGGCCCTCCAGCAAGAATACAAGAAGAGATGTTACGGGTTTTGGCTGTCTTTTTCGACGGTTTGGATATAATTGTGACTGGTGCAGAATCAAATGCGGCCCAGACACGCCCACTTGGCTGGTCTCCACCCTCCTGTGACAAGGACGATGGCGAGGGCTCTGCAATATCAAGCGAAAGCTGAAAACTTTTTGCTTTCGCGGTGCCACTGACATGTAAGAATTTGAAACTGGCAGTCATGTTATTGTCAAGCGGAGCCTTTTGCTCAAATGAACGTTCCCCACTCTCAGCTACCACGGCCATCGAAAGTTGTTGAGAACGAAGATGCCAAACGGGACTTTCGATGTGAACAACGGGCGGAGGACATAAAAAACGTTTTTCACTCCCATACGACTTTTGCGCGACGGCGGCGTGCAGACAGATGACAGTGGTCATCGGCATCACGCGGGCAGGATCTTGAGAAACATGGTCACGAACGATACGACGAATCTTTGTGTGAGAATCCTCGGTATCGACGTCTTCCAGTTTCCGCTTCGTAGACAACTTATGTAATGGTATATGAAACATCTAAGTATGTGTATGAGATGGAGAACAGAATGAATACGGACCTGAGCGCCGTTTTCAAGAGGAATCGGGAGGGAAGAAGGAGCCGACCACGTATGGACTTGGCCATTAGACGAAGAATCCTTTTTTGTGGCAGCTAGGATGGACTGAAAAGATACATTAGGGTCTGAGGCGTTGATGGAGGGCGGCAACGTGGCTGTAGGAGTACGTGAGTTGTTTGGAGACGTAGGTTGCGGTGAAGCCTGTTTCTTGGAAACCTAAAGCGTGTCGCGTATTGAATTGGATGGAGAACAGAGTAGGAAGGGGATTGTTTTACAGATATATTTACATTGGACTGAACAGGGCTCGTCGGACGCGACGACTGGTTTGAATGAAGATGAGCCTCAGAGCCCATCTGAAGGTGGGGGTCGAGGAAGAAAGGATCTTGAGCGATGGACATTATAGCCGTGAGAGCAATCCAAAGGCAAACGTCTCACGAGGACGAGAAACAAGGCAACCCGTGGGAACAACTCGTGCAAATTCTGTCTTCTACCCTCTTCGGATCAACACGGCCCGGTTGCCCGCTTATATCACCGGAGAGGGGGGGGTGGTAGTCCATGCAAAAGTCCAAAACACTGGTGCTAATACAAATGTTCAAAACTAATATCCATTCAACTCAGATAGTCTCTGCTCTTGCGCCCAACCTCTGGAGACCTGCGCCCGTCAGGGAAAGGAACCCCTTCCGACTTGAAGGCTCGCGAGTCCCTTTTTGATATAGAGCCAGCTACTTCTCGCTGATATTTCTGCCAATCCTCTACCTTCAGAGTCGAAAGACGCTTTGAGGATGAGCTAATCCCCGCGAGCCTATCTGCACTCAAAGACCGCGAATGCCGTCTTTCTGATGACCGCCGCCCAGCTTTTCCTGGCTCATCTTCCGATCGTTTCCGCTTTTCCAACTCGGCGGCCTTGTCAGCCTGTCTTCGCGTTACCGCCTCTTTCTCAAGAGCCTTGCTTCTCTCCCATCGCTGCCTCGCTGCCCGCAGATCTGCCTCCTCTTTCTGCGCCTGCGTGAGTGGTGCCTGTAGGTCCCTCATCTTCTCGCGGTGTCTCTCATTGAGCTCTTCAAAAGTACGCGTGCGAGTCGCAGCAGGTCGTTGGGGTATGGGAGCCATGATGGCTGGCGCTCGGCGCGGAGGTAGTATAGTAACAGGCACGTTCCCCTCAGGGGGGCTACTTTTCTGCTGACGACTTATTTTGGCGAGCGGTATATCATCTGATGAGTCTGTAGTCTGCTCTCCCAGTCCTAGTGCACTTTCACGTCGCTTGCGCCGATGAAGCGCATCTGTTACGGCTTGAGGCATCGCGATTTTGTTCAAGGTATCGATGGGCGTAGTCGCTATGGGCGGCGTAATGCCCGAGGGGGGTTGCAAAAGCTTCCTGTCATGGACATAAGAATCCCAACCCTCATCTCGCAAAGGAGCACTGGTCGGCCGATCGATAGGTTCGCCAAGCAGCCGAGAGTATGCCAACGTTGACATCTCCAAAGAATGTGCTCTTGCACGCGGATCCAATTCTCGAGGAGGCCGTAGGTGAGAAGGAAGAGGAAGAAGAGCGCTATTGGCATCTATACTTAATGTACGCCTGGATGTCATGGAAGGACGGCGAGAGTTTCCAGACGACGAAGGTGCAGGAGTCTCCGACCTGAGAGCATCGATAGACCTGCGGATAGTTTGAATTTCCAACAGGAGTTCTTCTTTCTGTTTCAGTTCCTCCAGCTCGGTAGCTGTTAGATCCTTTTTACGCATTTCATCCTCTACAATGAAATCGTGGGGTACATCTTCTTGGATACCAAGGCCGAGATCCAGTGCAGGGAGTACACCAGGACTTTGCGTAGATCTGGTGACCGGTGCTGTTTCGTCCTCCATAGCGGGGGTAAATTTCAAATCAGAAATTCCTGAGTGATGACGAGGACGTCCATCTTGAACCAAGGTAAAAGTAGAGGAACGATGTTCTGGCGTAGCAGGAGAGGCAGACTCATCTTGATCCTTCATTAATGGCATGGTTGAGAGACCGCTTTCCTGGCGACCATGGCGAGTTATAGTGGAATGTTCTTTCTCCCAATCCTCCTGCTCTTTCATAACATCCACAAATCGCTCGGCAGCCTGAAGCTCTGCTTCTTCGTCACGCTTTTTCTGCTCTTCCGTGATCTCCTGCAATTTGAGGTGGAGCACTGAAAGAATACGAAGCTGGACGGCTGCACCCATGAGGGCAACGGCTGCGATCAAACCGAGCTCAATCTGCATAGTTTGCGAGACGGGAAATTGGATGCCATGTGACGTAAACTTGGGAAAGAGCGAAGGGAAACCAAGATTCCAAATGTAAAACTGGGGGGGAAAAGGGAGGGGGGGGGGGGGAAAGTTTGGAATGACGAGAAGAAAAGGGGCCAAACAAGGTACGTACCTCCTTCAGGCCGGCTGTAGTGAAGCAATCAACACCCAGGATGAATGCGGATGCACCAACCAACGCCGTGGAGATAAGTAGAATGTGATAATGTATCTTGAAGACAGGTAAGCGTGATTAGGATTTGATCGGAGTGAAATACTTTTGACTCACCTTGGGAATAGTACAGAGTATGAAACCAACGACCATGCAACCTGTTGGAGGGTGGTCAAAGAATGAAGGGAGGAAGGGACAAAAATGACTAGCCGATATAAAGAATCCATCTGAAACCAATAGCTTTGATGAGGCCTCCATTATGGAAGCATTGTACCCAAAGTGCAAATGCGAAACCTCCCCAGGCGCCAATGCCGTACCTGGCAGCCTTCCAAAAGAATATTGAAATGGCGCCGCCAGCGATGCCAGCAATTGCGGATGCGAGTACAAACATGCCACGAAGAGTTTGGCTTGGTGGATTGACGGCGGCAAGGACGCCAAACTTGAGGATTAGGATGATGCAGACAAGAGACAAGGTATAAAATCCGATGAGGAAGAACGATGTCCTGGTAGATGAGTATGGGAGGTGATGGTGCATGCTATAAGGAAGGAGGAGGACGGACCATCTGTTCTTATGACCCCAAAACGCTGAAGGTAAACCGGTAATGATGAGAATAGCGCCGAGCACGCCGAATGCCGGGTCAAGCCTGGTCGCCTGAGTGATGAGAGTGTTGAGCGATATGAAAGACAGAGAGAAGATGATACGGACAAGGACGAGGGGAGCCGGAGTGGGAGATGTAGATGCAGAGGAGGAGGAGGAGGAGGAGGTGGTGGTGGTGGTGGAAGAGGAGGCAATGGTGAAAGTGACATTGTAGGTAGTGGGAACAACAGTTGTGAGCTGGACGGCGGGGCGAGGAGCAGAGGTGATGGTGGGAGAGGCAGTGGAGAAAGACGAGGCGTTGGACAAAGACTGGGCAGAGACATGGGCAATGCAGAAGAGAAGAAGCCACATGGTCGTGGAGAAGAGCCAAGGCCCCCACTGCCGACCTTATACGCCGACGGATATATCCCGGACAACGGCATCTATTCCATACCCGGCACCAGTCTCAATCAAAATACTCAAATTGCACTGCAGGTACCCCAATGCTCTTCAGTATTCTACCCGCCGCTCGCCCTCCTTCCTCCTTCTCCACAACAGTAATCACCTTCCCCCCTCCTCCATACCGTCCAACCCGCCCTGCAATGTGAACATATCCATCCACCACACGTCCATTCACTTTAGGCCCCCCTGGAATCCCCAGAATAAATACATGCGTCAACTCCGGCAGGTCCAGTCCTCGCGTCGTCGCAACCGTACATACTAGCAGGGTCGCGTTCTCCTCCCCTGTTCCACGCCCATCCACCAACTGTGACCGCCCTTTGCTTCCCACCAACAGGTCCAGTCCATGCGCGTTCACTCCTATCTCTCGCAAGTCATAAACAGCCCGCTGGACCGCCGAAGATGACGGAAGCACCAACAGGGCAACCTTGGGTACATCCAACGCAAACGCAGTAGCGATAGCTTCAATTGCATTGGGGTTGAATGGCGACTCCGTCTTCGAATATTCTGTCGTAAATTTATCCATCGGCTAGACACCACCTCCCAACGTGGAACTCACTTTCAACCATGTGTTTCTCGATCTCAACGGTCTCCGACTTTGTTCGGTGAACAAAAAGCGTTTCTACGTCGATCGGCTCATGATACTCAGTATCCGAGCTGTGCGGGACCGCCCCACCTATGTTCTCAATGCCACTGTCCGAGACTAGTAAAACAGAGTGCAGAATCCCCTTTCCTCCCAAAGCATTCGTTTCACCCCGCCCATGCAGGCTTGCCGTCCCACCTCTACCGCCTTTCACCTTGAGTAACTTGTCCCTGTTAAGCCAGCCACTTTCCTCGTACAGATAGTCGTTCAGGTGGCTCCTCAATGTCGCACTCGACATTATCAGCTGTGGCGACGGGGAATCTCCATCTTCCTTCACCAACCCGCTACGCCTTCCATACTGAGTAGCACCAGGTTCATCGTGTCTCCTTTCGTTCATTTCCTTCCGTTCCGCATATATGATGTCCAACAACTCTCTGGTAACCCCCGAATGTGCCCGGAGCTTTCTACTCGCCTTGATCACTGCCTTGCGAAAGGACCTTTTGGGGTCTTTTTTTGGTAATGTTTCTATCAGATAATCCACTTCATCCACGACAACACATGACAACTGAGATAGTTGTAAGGAGCCGGCATCCTCTTGCCAGATATCGAATAAAGCTTGAGGTGTTCCAATCAAGATATGTGGTGGAGTTTCACGAAGATACCTCAATCCCGAGGTAAGATGAGAGCAGCCATCGCGCACCACAACCTGAACCACTGATCCAAGAGAATGAAGGCCATGAACCTCAGCCGCGGCAGCCATTCTCTGGATCCAGTGAGATAGCTGGTGTGCCAAATCCCTGTGAGGGACAATGACGAGAGACGTAATGTGTTGCTTCTCGCGATATTTACCGAGCCTAGTCTTCTTGGATGTACGACGTGGCTTATTTAACAAGGCCAAAATCAACCCAAACGACCTACCAAAAACTGAGCTTGTAGAGTACCAAATTAGGATTGCCAAGACTTACTTTCCTGAGCCGGTGGCATCTTTCAGTAAAACATCTTTACCACTCAGGATAGCTGGTATAAATTTCTCTTGGGCTTCTGTGGGATACTGCACGTTTGGAAATGCAGCACGGAGCGCGGCAACCATGGGCGGGTGGAGACCGAGGTCGTCGAAAGTGTTGCGTTTGCTAGGCTGGGTTGACTGCATAGCTATCGCGTTCGCATGGGCTTCGGCGCTGCGACTCATTCGCCGAACAATGGGGAGATTCGACCATTGGATAAGACTCTGGCGACAAAACCCAATGGTAGACGCCACCGTAAGAAAAGAGTTCATAAGTCACGTGAATTTACGTTTCCTTGAAACAAGCATAGAATGTGTAACTCTATTACAATGGCTATAAACTAGTACACAAATAATGGCCTTGCAACCATGTCCATCTAGCAAGTTAGTGTAACACAGACCTATTCTTCCCCGGAACGAATGGGTTCGTAACTTGCATGTCGGTCATTGTCGTCAAGCAAGCGGCTAAACCATCCCTGATTACGCTGGTCACGCCTATATCGAGATGAAGCTATCGCCTGATGGTTGGTGGGAAGGGTGCTTGAAAAAAGAGATGTCCTCTCTGATTCATTGTCGAGTCGCTCTTCCTGTTCATCTGAGATGAGAAACCACTGTAAGGATTATAATTCTTTCGTTTAATTCTTCACTAAAGTCACCTTCACCAAAAACAGCATCCATTTCTTCTAGAGGCACGCCCATAGTTTCAGGATACACTACGAAGGATCAGATAACAAGTACCACGCGCAATGCAAAAAAGGAAACGCACAAAAATATACTAAGAATGTAAAACAGCGTTGAGACTGACGGAGAATGTTCTGAGGATGACATTCCTTACCTAGTACGAAGCTGCAAGCGCAGAAAAAACCGTGCATAGGGTAGAGGCGCCATTTCATGACCTCTTGAAGATAGGGCGTCAATTCTCCTACAATAAAATTGAAGAACCAATTTGTCGCAGTAGATAGAGATACACCCTTGGCGCGGACAGAAAGTGGCATGATCTGGTACGGCAATGACAATAGAATCATTGGGTAAGGTAACAACAACGTACTTCGGGAGGGTAGAGCCACGGAATGGGACCCCAGCTGTGGAAGAGAATTTGTGAGAGACAGTGAAGCTAGCTTTTCTCCGGGCTGACCTATATCCAAAAAAGGCATTGAAGAGGATGACACAGACAACGACAGCATTCGGAGTAAGCGGTACGTCGACGTACATCCACCAACCAGTAGCAACCAAAGATGCACTCATCTTTCTCAAAATCAGCTTCAAATTGAGACATCGACGTCGTTTGACCTCACCACCACGGCTCCCGAGAGCAATATTGTGCGTCTTCCCCAACGATCCACGACATACCACCTACAAGGCACACAGAAACTTGTAAGCATCGGTATTCAAAGTTGAGGCCGAGTTGGCAACGTACGGCGGGAGAGTACTCAATACATAAATAACGGAATTGATACCAGTCATCAAGATAGCCTGACGGCCTATCCAACCAGCCTCTGTCAAAGTATATGCTCAGTCCGGGCGGTCAAGTTCAAAAAAGACACGAACGTTCGAATACGCGAGCTGAGGGTGTGATAATAAGATCAGAAGCAGGTGGAGAACCGAAGTCATAACATACGTGCATAGTATGAGATTACTGGCATGCAGCTATCAATGGGGCATAAGAAGAGGAGAAGCAAGCAATACGTACCGTTGATTCCGTTCTAAAAATAATATGTTAGCTACATGCTCATGTGCAAAAAAATGGCCACACAAGTTGGGCAAACGCTTGAGACGACATCGCCAGCAGCACACGGCGTTTATACTTTCTCCACATCATTCGATAGGATCGATCTTCGCCAGATTCCCGCTTCACCGAATTGAATACGGATAAGGGGAAGATAGGTCATGCTCACTTCTTCGTGCACTTTGTCTTTGATCTCTTGAAATTCTGCGACAGCAACCGGGTCGTCTAAGTTACCTCCATGAAGGTCGGCAATGACTCGCATTCCTTCTACATCTTTGTCCGTGTCGATAAGCCATCTGGAGCGTAACGTCGATGAGCGATAGCAATGTTCCAAGAAAATACATACCGCGGGCTTTCTGGCATAAGCAAAGAACCTGCCGCGAGAATGAAGCCAATGACACATTGTATAAAGAGAGGTATTCGCCACGAAAGATCGGAGTCTATGAAAGAGCAAAAGTACCCTGTCCACTATGATGTTGTGTCATGAATGGACCATCAGTATACAAAGCAAGAGAAGCCAAACCACTGATGAGGAATATCCGATGATATTGCCAGTGAATTCCATGCAAGCAAGTGCACCCCGCTAAGAGACGTGTCAACATCACGTTTGAGAATGGGAACGCCTAACCTACATGGTTCGGGGGAGAAATCTCGCTCTGATATATTGGAACAATAGTCCTATGTAATTAGGTCGATGCAAAATCCACAAATAAGCATGGGCAAACGTATGCTCACGAAAGAAGACCAACACCAAACCCACTGATCAGACGGCCCACTATCATTGACCAAAAGCCAGTTGTGAAGGTCTGAATGGCGCCGCCGATAGTGAATACAAGGGCACCGACAAAGAGAGTGCCCTTGCGGCCGATCATGTCCCCAACCCGGCCAGCGGCGACGGAGGTGACTAGGGAACTACCTAAATAATCTCTATGAAAGTAAAAAGAACACACGCACAGAATGCACCGACTTCTAGTATGGCAACCATGGTACCGAGCTCGATAGCTTTTGGATAACTGAAGTATCTGCGAAAATGGGGTCCAGTGATAATTCCACTCATGACGCTAGTGATGATTAAGTAGACATATATTCTGGAACATGAAAGAGGTACCCTTGGTCATATCCGAACTGTGTGGCGTCAATGTACAGCCTGAAGGCCTGACGTCTCAAAACTCACAAGAAAGACACCAAGACTAGCGAAGATGGAGATGGCATAAAGTAAAGGCTGCCCCACTAGCCTGTGGTGGGAAGTTGAGGTAGAGCCATGATGCATGGGCCGTTAACAAAGAGAGGAGAGGACAACAGCGAACGTCAACTTGTTGAACGGCGTTATTTATGTAATTTCCGGCATCACTCCACAAATCATCATCATCATGCCGCGGTCTGAAGCTTCACTGGACGACCTCTCATCAGACACCTCATATGACGCAGACGAGGACTATCGCTTGGCACAGCAGGAGTGGGAAGAAAGTCTGCAACAGCTGCATCAACTGCTCACGGTTGTTCTAATGCCGTTTCTGGGTAAATGGCTAGGCAGACGTTGGAGCCATTGGGGTCAGCCATCGATCTGCAACCTGCTGTTCTTGTTCTTAACTTCTATTTCGAAAGCGTATGCTCGCTATCTGCAATTAGGAGTTGGGAAATCTTTCTTTTCGTGGGGACGGAGCAAGTTCGCCTAAGTGCCTAATTTCAGATGAAAGAATGCAGCATGTGTATGTCCTTTTAGTTATAACAGTGCTGTATCATTAACCTGTCCGCTCTCTGATTTTGCCTACCAACCGTCGCAGCGGACCTCCAAGCTGAATGCCAGATTCAAGCATTTCGTTCATAATTTTCTTCGCAACTGCCCATTCTCCCCGTTGTAACAACCCAGAAAGCATAATATACCAAGTTGTGTCCTCCAAGGAAATTTTCCGCTTAGTCATATCATGGTAATATCCAAGGGCATGCTGAAGTCCCTCTGGGTATGGGTACCCTAAACACGCCTTGATAAGAATGTGATACGTTGGCAGAGTGAAAAGGACAGTGTGTCGCTCCATGCGGTTGACAATATGTTTTCTCCATTCCTCAGCCTTCTCGACGGAAAGCCATTGACCACGATAGAGACCAACTAAGATTGAGGTATATGTTAGCGCATTCGGCTTCAGACTAGGATCTTCCTCCATTTGATCCAGGAAACGCACAGCAGCCTTCAAGTTGTTTTCGGTTTTTTGTCGCATCTGATGATCTATCATCGTGCTGAAGGTCACAATATTTGGTTGAATTCCTTGCTTCTTCATGATACTGATCACTATATCTGGTGCATCTTCTCGACCCGCCTTTAACAGTGCAGAAAGGAGAATAGAGAAGCTGGTAATATCTCCTGTAAGTTTATTTGATGCCATCCTATTAATAAGAGCAGAAAGGGCCTTGAAATCCAGGCGCCGGCCGTGATACGTCAGGAAAGTGTTGTAAGAGACAATATCAGGCTGAGGCCCGTTTGCATGCATGTTTTGCATGAGAACGTCGGCTTCGTGGAAACGATCCGCGGTAAGAAGGCCATGAAGGACAGTGTTATACACCGAAAGGGCTTGCGGGCCTGGACAGTCGTTTATCGATTCCTTACGGAATGTCTGAAATGTTTTCATTGCTTCTTCCGGCTTGCGACCATTAAAAAGGGCCGATATCAACGCGCGATAGGTTAGACCATCGGGCTTGATACCATGTGCTAGCATCATGTTCCATGCTGCAATAGCGTCGTCGACAGCACGCATGCTGTCATATGCGTCAAAAACAGCTGTCCACATCGAAACGCCGGGTTTCACACCGAAGCGGGCCATGTCGCTCCATATGTTGGAAGTTAAATCCAGCCGTTGGCATTTTAGAAATGCTACCAAGAAAGACGTCCATCCCACTTCGGTCAATGCAACTGATCTGGAAGATGAAATGACAGAAGGATCGGCGGCAAGATATGCATTGGGACCAGACAATCCATCGATAATTGCCTTATATAGCTTCTCAAGAGGCCTTGCATCGCGCCCGGCCGATATATTCGTGATGTATTTGGATAGTGAGAACGGTCGTGCGACCATACACGCGATAGGGAGGCGTTCTGCGTACAGTCCAACTTTCTCCTTCAACGCTGGATCGTTAGCAAAGTTTGCGAGAAACTCTTTGGTGGTACGGTCATTGAAACGAATGGCAGTGTCCAGACACGCCTGCAGGGCCGCTCCGAACGAATCCCGCATAGCATGCGCAGTAACAACCGCCAGAAGTATTTTGACATGTTCCGGATCGTGAGGTATCCGACGGGATGTCGATTTGGTATCAGTTGCAAGCGTGGCTGTATCAGAAAGCATCTTCTCCTCATCTGCTTGACTCTCGTCCCATACTTCATTCTCTCCCAACAACTCCATAAAGCGAGTATACAACCGGATGACAGCTTCATGGTTGCCTTTCTTGAGATTAAAGAGCATGCAGGCATTCAATGCGGATGTCGAACGTCTTGAGGCAGCGTGCAGTGCAATTTCTTCGGCAATATTTCTCTGGGAAACATCCCAGTGTGTATCTGATTCAGGAGTAAAATACTTGGCGAGGAGAGCAGAGATCTTGGGATACGGTGAACGAAGAAATTGAAGTAGCTTCTTCTGTTCCAGATACTGCCAGTGCTGGATGAGAGCAAGAACATCATCGTCCTCCAAAACTCGTCGAATTTTTACAAGAGTACTGTTGAAAGCGTCAGTATGAGAGTGAGATATCCTGTATTCTTGGTGGGGAGTGTTCTTCCTGAACTGGCCGAAAAGGGCAGCACCATTTAACTGAGGCGCAGCTGGATGTGACTTCCGGAGGTTTGAGGTGGATTGTCGACGGATCGATGACGGGACCAAGAAATCAGTGAAAGTTCTGCGTCGCGACACTATCCGCAGAAGCATGAGTAGCTGGGCAAAGTAAGCTGGCAGTGTCGTTGCCGTTGTTTACTTGAGCGACCGACTCTTGGCTTCTGACGTCCATGGGCCACGGTAATTCTGACAAGCTCTACATCACCCATGCGGAACATGCGGGTTACTTCGGTTCTCACTCTTCCTCGTCAGGGTACAAAAGGTAACCTTTCAAAAGGAAAAGCACTGTAAACTTCATTTCACCCATCCTTCAGCAAGTCACAAGCACCTAACCCAGCCACAAGAACGCCTTTTGATTGCTGCGCCCTTTCTTTTCAACCATTTACACATCCTGTCTGCGCACGGAACTCAGATGGAACGGGCCATGTGTTCGACCTCATCAACATCATCCCATGGTTGAAGTACGTCGTGCATTCAACGCCCATTTTCCCTTTGATGACTGTGCATGAGTAGACAACATAACAACTCTCACCCTATAACCAAGGAACCCTTAACCTCTGCAGATCTTATCACTTTGCATTATTCCCGTAGAGAGGCTTCAGGCGAAATCCACGACCCTATATCGTTCAAGTCTTTCAATGAACATTCGCACATTGTGGCAATTGCGACGACGGGAAATGTTTTCTTGGCCGAAAGCATCAAGGGTGGACAGGATTTGGCGAGTGGTATTGCTTTCAAAAAGTATGTTTGGTTATTCTGTCCATCTAAACTTTCTAATGGTGAGCCCCAGAGAGGACATCATCACATTACAAAACCCACATGCACTTCCGCCGAGTTCTGCATCTGGTGGAGTGACATCATCAAAGGCCGACTCTCAGTCTTCAAATTCTAAAACTGCCGTTTCGAAACCAGCTCCCGCGACGTTGATTGGCAAGGATGCTATTCCCTGTATGGTGGCAGTATATATTACGAGTCCTGGCGCTCATCCTTATTTTAGGGAATATATCTCCATATTCAAGTGGGATGCCTGGTGCATCTTTAACCTCTACGTCGGTGGATCCTCAGACAGGAAGTTCCAAGCTTCTTTGGGACGAAGTACGCGCATCTTCGCGTATCTTCCCGCTTGAATAACATATCCTTCCTTTACAGGAAGAGCTAATGTTCGAGGACATCTCCACCCCTCCCAAAGGTAAAGGGAAGGAAAAGGACGTAGGGAAACGTCGTGCCTATGTTCGCTTAGTCACCAGTCTAGGGGGTGGTAGCTTAAATTTGGAGCTCTTCTGTGAAAAGGTGCTTATTCTTCAAATCGTCTGGCATCTATTCCTGAATCATTTCAGGCTCCCAAAACATGTTACAATTTCCTAATGTTAGCGAAGGCAGGAAAATATAACAATTGTTTGTTTCACCGACTAGTGCCAAACTTTATGGTATGTATTATCGTGACAATTCGCTCTCCGTATGCTCATCTTATCTAGATTCAAACGGGGGATCCGTCGGGTACTGGCACTGGTGGAGAATCATATTGGGGAACTCCGTTTCGAGACGAGTACGACTTGAAAGGCGCGGCCAGACATGACGGTCGGGGCATACTCGCAATGGCCAACAAAGGTCCTGCGACCAATGGGTGTGTTCGACGTCTTGAAGGAAAACTGTTATATTTGTTGATGATCTTTCTAGTTCACAATTTTATATCACATTCAAAGCAACACCAAACCTTGACAAAAAACATACGGTGTTTGGAAAATTGGTCGGTGGAGAAGATGTTCTGAATCTACTGGAAAAGCTCCCTGTGAAGGAAGGCACTGAGCGACCGGCTAAGCCTGTGCGGATAACAGAGGTCATCATGTAAGCCCAACCGTTCACACCACTGATTATTAGCTGCATAAGTCGCTTCAGATATCAAGATCCATTTGAGGAATACAAGACACGGCTAGCCAAGAAACTGGCCAGAAAAGCTCAAGCAAATACCGCCGTACCTGAGGAAGGGGAGAAGCAAGGAAGCATTGACAATGATGTAAATTGGTTTGGTGTAAAGGTGGGGACAGGAAGCTCAGTCTTTGGATCAAATGATGTTGGCGGAGCTGTTGGGAAGTATCTGAGTGTCAAGAGACCACTGGAACCAGTGTTAGAGAGCGATTCAAAGAAAAAGAGAAAGACCGGCTTCGGAGACTTCGATGCGTGGTAGGCAAGCGTTCAGTTATATCATTGTCCGCACAATTACATATACATATGATATATTAAAGTGTAATATCCTATTGACCGATCATGCTGCGATAAGGTTCCTGGCATGTACCTCTGTGTGTTCTTCCTGGGGCTTGACAATGCGAGGCTTCATGGGTGGGACAGTGGGAAGCTTGATTGTTGCTGGTGATTCAGATATCTGCAGCTATGGTAACGTCAGAACACATCTGCTATGAGCTACAAAGAACTGACGATATCGACTTGAAGTTCACGCAGTTCAACCTGAACAGCTTCTTCCTCGTCGAGAGTAAGGTTATTTGAGAGCATTTCTCCGACCTCCTGTGACCAAAGTAGTGAACACTGCGACAGGTAAGCTTTAGAGGACGCACCTTTTGATAATCTCTTGCTTCCTGTGACTCTTCGAGTAATTTTTCCACCGTCTCGATGTTCATCTCTTTATGGATCTCCTTAAGCACCTCATTTCCCTGTTGGAGTCCGTGGATAACTGATAGCTCCACCAAAGAGAATTCTATGGTAGAAACCTGAGAGCAAATGAACATTGCACGAGTGGCGGATTGGCACACGTACCAGTTGTTCTAAGTTTTCAAGCTGGACGTCTGTCTTCAGTAGTAAGCCCTGTTGATACTTGCGTCTTCGCAAGGCTATGACAGCACGATCTTTCTGCCCCACGGCAAGATGCTCTTTGGCAATAGCATGCTCCCTGTCAAGAATAACTTGAATCTGGCAATAACCTGTTAAATACGTCGATGAAATGAAAGAAGCATCTTGCTTTCTTTTGGTACTGTCTAAGCTTATCTCGTTGTAATTTGAGACTGGATGAAGCACGTCAATCATCAAGGCTGATAAATGTGGGCTCCACTCAAACTCTAGAATCGCCCGGTCTTGAGGAGTTATCTTTGGTACCGACTGCTTTCCGCCCATAACCAGATGGTAATGGCAGCGGAGGGTATCTTTGTAAACTTTTCGGCACGAGCGTAGTGTCGATGTTGGTGTGAGAAGGGAAACAATGTCTCGAATCACGATGCAAAGTCTCTGGTCCAACAATAATTATACGTAACACCTGGGGGATGCTGCCCGTAGTCTTGATTGCTTGAAGCGAATGTCTCTTCGACTGCTCCAGCCTACCAATTCTAGTCCAATTCTTCGAATAGCTGCGAGATACCATGACTATGTACGCGTCGCGACGCCAGGTAAACATCTCTTTCATATCTCTCCTCTCAGCAGACATTATTATCCGACAAGGTGGTATTCTTCGTGTCCCCTTAGCCTCGCCTAAGGTGATCGGTGTGGCTAACTCCCGAGGAAACCGAAGGTAAAGCGTCATTTCTTATCCACATCAGAGCCCCCACCTGTGACCAACATTTTAGCCATCAGGAAGACTTTTATTCCTTTGCGACCCTTGTGTTGGACCCGGTGGAACTTCGAGAAAGCGTTAAAAAGGCACACGGCCTTGACTGGGATCCTCAAAAAGTCGGCGACGCTTTCTCTGGTCAGGCTGTTTTTGTCGGGATTTACGACGGGTATGTTCTAATCTTCGACGTTCAGTCACTTATGCATAGTAGAATATTTAGGCACGGTGGATCGGCTGTGTCGCAGTATCTGCGACAAGAATTTCATGGAATTTTCGAGTCGGTCGTCAAGTCATCGATACCAGAACTTTTCGCATGGATCAAAGAACTCGGTGGTTACTTCAAGCGCTTTAGGGGCGGGCCATTGTCGCCTTGGGTGTATGGCACAGAAAATACGCCAGTTTTAGATCTTGAAGCGCGAGCAACTGAAGCCTTTTTTGAAGCAAGTTTCTTGCATACTTCGGTACTGGTGGCGTCTAACCTCGTGCACAGGTAGACAGAAATTTATCGACGGATGATGTTGCTCAATCGTGTGGAGCAACGGCTTCAGTAGCCATCCTTCATTCATTAGATGCACCTGCAACCCCATTCTTCTCCGCTCAGCGAATCGCCCTCACGGTTGCACATTGTGGGTAAGCCAGCTTGTTTACTGAATTCCGTGCATACAGACTGACGTGTGCAGGGATACACGTGTGCTGCTGTGTTCAACAAATGGTGGGCAGGTTGTCCCGATGACAGAGAATCACCATGCAGACGCTCGTGTGGAAGCCATCCGTTTACGTCGAATGATGGGCTCGTCACTGATTACAGATTCATTTGGTGAATCGAGGTAAATTATTTCATTGTCAAATCTTCGTGTCATCTGAGAAAGTTTGACTTCCTCGAGGTGGATGGGTGCGCTTGTGAATACTCGATGGTAGGTTGTTTGTAATGATTCGAGTTCTTCTAGTGCTCATCCGGACCCTTTAAGCCTCGGAGACCTTAGATTCAAAAAGTTTGGGGTAACCCCGGAGCCACAAGTGAAGACGAAACTATTGGAAGGTCAGTTTATGTGCAAGTATTCAAGGGATATTTTATTAATCCTTCCTAGGAAATGACTGGGCTTACTTGGTGTTTGTCTCGGACGGCGTTTCATCAGTACTATCTGATGGCGAAGTTGTTGACCTTGCTCGGGATGCACCAGATCCCAGGTCAGCTGCACAGCGTATTTTAGCATTCTCTCAAGAACTAGGAGGAGACGACAACGCAACCGTAATTGTTGTTCCTCTCGCTGGATGGGGAAAAATCCGAGGACCAGACAAAACCAGAGAACTTCGGGATTACAGGCGAGTACAGGCCAGTGAGTAACAGTTTTCTCCTTCTGCAAAATTTACCTTAGCTGCTTCACAGTTGGGAGCGAGCGTCAGCGTCGGATGTAGATGTCGTTCATAATGTATGGTCCATTGACGTGATTAGGCTGGCATATATAGCTCGTTTCGAACATTCTCTGTCGTTTGCCAGCGCAAGGAGACCAGGCATTATGACAGGAGGCCGCTGATCGTTTGGATTTTAATCTCAGTTACACTAACAGCAACTGGGACGTTTTGTTCTTGCAAGGTTGGAACAACTTTTCGAACTAGACCTCGAACCCCGTTCAAGCTGGGGTGACTTGGAATCTGAACTGACGCGTCCGAAGAAATTATTTTTAACTATATATGTAGCAAAATACACATGGGATGATGAGCATGAGTACCTACCAGAAATATGAAAATGTTCAAGAATCATCTTCCTGAACTTCGAATGCGCAGCAGAACTGGTCTTTATCCAGCAAAACAAATCCTTTCCCATCAGGGGCCCATCTGAGGTCTCGAGCCTCGAATTTCTCTGCACTCATGTATCAGGAACTACCATCTTGCAGCGAGGCAGGCGAATAACAAGGCTCACTCGCTGGGATTCCAATACACTCGGCCATTTCCTCATCGACACCTCCTTCACTTGACCATTCGTCACTCCACGTGTACACGCTTTGTCCCCCGCAACAAAGTGCCAGCCTGCCTTTCCTAACAGGATTCCATTGCACATGTGCTACCGCTTGTGAGTGGAGCAACACAGTCCTTAGCTTAGGCGTGAAACTTTCACGCGACGAAGGGAAGCTATAAATATGGACTACGGTTGGGACGTTATCTAGGAAGAACTTCATTTAGCCAGTAATTCGCGAGTAGATAAGGACGCAAATTGACCAAAACGGACAAGCAGAAGACTTCCTGTAGTATTGAATTCCAATTGAGCGGTCCCACTTTTGGGATTTGGTTTCGCCTGGTCTATTCGTGGCAAGTTGAGTGATCGAAGGCCTTCCATTTGCTCATCTAGAATGATTACAATAAATGGATACCGTTGGAGGGTGTCGAGCTCACAAGACAAAAAGCCTCGACCCTCGGTTGCTTCGAACCATTTCAGTGGCTCCTGCCAGAATGTCTGCCACAACATAATTTACGGTGTTTGTTGTAACGATGGGTAGTTCACATACAACTCCAGCAAGTCTAGTTGACAGTTCAAGAGTCACTATGGGAGACCAACTAAGGCAGTCTAGAACATGTACCTGTGCAAATATGAATCAGGCAGAGGTCATACTGTACATTTGTTACATACTTTATCATCCCACCCACCTACGACGAGGAACATTCCACTTGGATGCCAAGCTACACTTCGAATACCAAAACCGGGATCTGCATCCGGGGAAAAGGTGGCCAAAATGGTGCCAGACAGTGATAAGACGTAGAGTTTATACTACCACGGCACTCTTAACTGCTATATGGTGTATAGTACATTATCTTACCTCGAGAGGACCTTCCCACACTGCTAGATTATTCCCACTAGGTGAGAGTGATAGAGAGAACAGTGAGGTTGTCGGAAGCGGAAAATGCTAAATTTGAATCAACGATAGGCTCTTGGAAATAGCATTGGGAAGACAGCATACCCGGACCAACTTATATGAGTCTAGTGTATCATAGATGCCGAGAGTATCCCTGGACTTATGACGCTCGGCCAAGAGAAAATAACGTCCATCGGAACGAAAAGTATAACCTGCGCAGTATTAATGAGAACCACACGACGAGAAAAGGATGATATACCTCGGTCTGGATGGACGGGAAATTGGATATGTGTCGCAGTTCCGGTTAATAACGACCAAACTGTTACTCGCAACTGGTGGATATGCCCGAATCGCGTGGTTAGCTCGAGTTGCTGGGACACTGGGGTAGGAACGGCAGACATACACCCCACTCTGAGAAACAAAGTACTGTCCGTCCGTCAGGAGCCCACTCAGCCTTTAAAAGACCTGCCAGAATAAGACTAGAATAACGGGGTATATGATCTGAGTCACCTTCAGCACCGGCATCGACGCGTCCGTTCCATTCTGCATCTCGCAACTTGATGAGATGGACTACACCTCGTTTTGCACATGCCGCCAGTATGTATTCTGAGTCGCGAGACCAGCCCACATGAGATATCCCGGCTTCACCTGTGGAAGTGCTTGAGGTGGCTGATTTTGATTTTGATGTTGTGAGCGACGCGTGGGTAGGAGATGGCGACGCGTCAAGAAGCCAAGTACGAGTGATTTGGAAGGTATCTGTACGTCTTACAATCACTCTGTCTTGAACAGCAGTGAGAATGAAATGAGCGCCAGGGCTGAAAACGACGAGGGAGGACGATTGTTTGTAAATTTCAGTGAAGTCCATTTAATGGGAAGGCCGCTGACTAATGGTAATGGCCGGTGAGACGCGTTTCTCCAAGCCGTGACTAAGATTTTCCTGCCCCTGGTCTTCCCGGAACCATCTCTTCTGCTCAATGCTTTCACGTTCTCTTCGTGCTGCACATTCAATCGGTTACCATAAACCTCCTTATAATGTTGCCCGCTTGTACGCTTCTCCTATACAACATATCACAAACAAGTCAACACCGCAGCTGCAGGCAAGCCCGAAACCTAATTCAGATTCTGAGCCTATAGCAAAGCGAGGTGCAGAAGGTAAGGGGAAGAAGAAGGAAACGGAGGTTCATAAGCGAGAAGAAGATTCAAAGCCGCAGGTTCCTCAATCGTCGCAATCCACTCTTCCCCCGAAACGTGACTTTCCCAAAGCCCTCGAGGGTTTCTTTCAACAGTACCAACAACAGTCATCGCAGCACAAGCAAGATTCTGAATCCAGCTCAGACAAGGGAAGACCTCGAAATGAACTGCCACCACCTCCAGGCAACAACAATAATGGTTTTACCAATAGTCAGTTGGGGTGGATGGCCGCCTCTGCCTTAGCCTACCTCGCGTACTCTAATTCCAGTGGCTCCAGTTCACGCGAGATCACTTGGCAGGAGTTTCGCACGGCATTCCTTGACAAGGGTCTCGTCGACAAGCTCACCGTCGTCAATGGCCACAAGGTCCGTGTCAAGCTACATTCCAACGCCACAGGCACCATGTATCCCGCAGCGCCATTGGGAGGTGGGGAGTGTCACTTTTCAATTGGCAGTGTCGATGCATTCGAGCGCAAACTCGATGATGCTCAAGCAGAACTGGGCATCCCAAGTCATGAGCGAATACCCGTGGCTTATCAGGATGAGATCTCTGCTTTTAGTGCCGTCCTCAACTTCGCCCCCACCGTTTTGTTGGTTGGTTTCCTTTATTGGATGTCTAGGCGGGGTAGCGGCAGCGCAGGAGGCGGAATCTTCAGCATTGGGAAGAGCCGCGCGAAGCTTTTCAACAAGGACACAGAAGTAAAGACAAAGTTCAAGGATGTAGCTGGGATGGATGAAGCAAAGGAGGAAATAATGGAGTTTGTCAAATTTTTGAAAGAACCTGCCAAATACGAAAGACTGGGAGCTAAGATACCTCGCGGCGCTATCCTTTCTGGACCTCCTGGAACGGGTAAAACCCTCATTGCGAAGGCTACAGCAGGCGAAGCCTCCGTTCCATTCCTTTCTGTTTCTGGGTCGGAATTCGTGGAGATGTTCGTCGGTGTGGGCTCGTCCAGGGTGCGCGACCTCTTTGCTTCAGCAAAGAAACACGCGCCGTGCATCATTTTCGTTGACGAAATTGATGCAATTGGCAAGTCTCGATCCAAAGGTGGCAACTTTGGTGGCAATGATGAACGAGAATCCACTCTCAATCAGCTTCTGGTGGAAATGGATGGGTTTGGAACCCAAGAACACGTCGTAGTGCTGGCAGGAACAAATCGTCCTGATGTTCTTGACCCCGCATTGATGCGACCCGGAAGGTTCGATCGACACATTGCCATCGATCTCCCAGATGTCGCTGGCCGCAAGGGGATTTATCTGGTCCATCTTGGCCCTCTCCGACTTCATGAGGCTTTGAGTAAAGATATCAGTAGCTTTGCTCAAAAGCTTGCTGTCCTCACTCCTGGCTTCTCTGGAGCGGACATTGCGAATGTATGCAATGAGGCGGCATTGCACGCTGCTCGCAAAGCATCCGAATTCGTCGAGTCAGTGGATTTCGACACCGCAATTGAACGAGTAATCGTTGGATTAGAGCGGAAAACTCGAGTGCTAAGTCCAGAGGAAAAGAAGACAGTGGCATATCATGAGGCCGGACATGCTGTTTGTGGCTGGTTCCTGGAGCATGCAGATCCTCTGCTCAAGGTGAGTATCATTCCAAGGGGGACGGGTGCACTCGGCTATGCTCAGGTGCGTGACATCCGACCTTTCAATGGTCTTCGCATTCAGCGATGTGTTAACAGTATCTACCTCCTGACCGGTACTTGCTTTCGACGCCCCAAATGACAGACCGGATATGTATGACTCTTGGCGGCCGCGTATCAGAGGAGATCTTCTTTGGTTCCGAGAACATTACCACTGGTGCGCAAGATGACCTCCAGAAGATTACTCGGATGGCGTTTGAGGCATGTGCGAATTATGGAATGAATGATGTCATCGGACCTGTGAGTTACGGTGGTGATCGAGGTGCAAAGGAGAATTGGACGAAACCGTTCAGTGAACGCACTGCAGAAATGCTAGATGCAGAAGTACGGAGGATGATCACGTCAGTTCCCATTATGCTCCTGCACACCATTGTTCACATTTGACGGTTATTAATTAAGTGATGCTTATGACCGTACGAGGAATCTGTTGACCGAACATCGGGAAGACGTGATCAAGGTAGCCAGCCTTCTGCTTGAGAAAGAGGTGATTACCCGGTAAGTGCACGTACAGTTACCAATTCTGGCACGTACTAATGAACAACGAAGTGAAAACATGATCGAACTCCTTGGAAAGCGACCCTTTGTAGGCCGATCAGATGACATGGACAAGTGGCTGGATGAAAATCATCGGAAGGTACCCAGCCCTCCGCAGATGCCACCACCCCCATCCGAGACTGAAGAGCCTATTCCCGGACTGGTGGCAGCTGCTACGCGGCTCAGCGAGCGGTTCTGATGTTCTACCCAACTATTTTATTCGATTAGTAGTTAGACTCAAAGACTCTTAATGAGCCGGCTTGTACTATAATGGCTACATGGTGTTTTATACCTATCGAACTCGTGTCAGTCATTCCAGAACCACCACGATTTCTCCTATATCACATATCTGAACCCGCTCCATTCGTCTCCCTTATCGATTCTGGCAGCTTTAACAGATGTGTACCGTCCATTTACTTCATCTCCGTGCTTATCATCGCCCTCTATAACTTCGTCTCGTTCACCTCGGTCACGGCGGTCATTTTCCTTTTGCAAAAAGAATCTAAAAATAGCGGTACATATAAAGCCAATTGCAATGTATGCAAGGACAATCCCATGACCGAGCTGATACCAAGGCGCGTCTCTTGCTCGGTACTGCAGGTAAAAAATGGTGAGCCACATCACAAGACAACTCGGAAAAACCACTTACAATGTTCGCGGTCACTGCTCCGTTGATGTTTCCGAATCCAATCGCCATCCCTAGCGTGACGCTCCGTTTGTACGTGCCCTCAATGTTACTTGCAACCCAAGCCCTGAAAATTTGTTGGTCATAGACAAAGCAGAAAAACGAGTCTTACACAGAGTTTGCTAATCAGCAATGAAGTCAGTAGGAATAACAATCTGTACCCCGCGAACGTACGTATGGCTGGATAGATTGCACTGTAAATAAAACTGAGATTCTTTTCGTAGTCAATGCGCGAGAACCTTAAACTTACGAGACGGCTAGATAAACTGCAAAATATGACAAGGCAGGAGTTTTAGAAGCAAGTAAGATGATATATGCCACCAATCCTGGAATCAATTCCAGATATCGCTCGTTCAGGTAGTATCGATACCAGGCTCACCAGTGCTGAAAAGAGCACTGGAACTAGATATCAGAAATTGGTTGAAGGGATCACCAGCATAGGCCGCACAGATTGACATAACAACGTTGTCCAATACGATCTCCCAAAAATCCAATGACGCATGTCATAAAGCAACCCCAGACATAAACGGGGACGGATAGTAAATTGGCTTGAGTTGCCTTGAAGCCTGGAAAGGAACGTTAGCGACACCAAGTATAACTGATATAATGATGTAAATGACCAAGCTAATGGAATCGTAAGACATAGATAAATGATGCACAGAGATTAACACTTGCCTGGTTGATAATCGAGGGTAAAAACAAAGAAAACGCATACAGAGGTCCATCACTAAGCAGTAATTAGGAACTGGCGAATTGTCCAATAAGTGGAATATGACACGTACAAACCCATGTATATTCCCACTTGCAGAGGATAGATGCTTCAATGGCTATTCACCATGAAAGAAAGAACACTCCTACTGGCAATCCAGGTTTTCCAGTCCATTAAGCTTTTCCAAACATATTCCCTTTTCAATGTTTCGCCAGCCGCACTAAACTGCATGTCGTCTTGCAGACGGCGTATCAAGAATACGCCTGAATAGTACGTGAATTAGATATTGAGTCCGAAAACCAGCTCTACTTGACGTACGTTCTTCTTCGGTGAGAAATTTAGCAGTGTCGGGAAAATCTTGGATAATCCAGTACGAGAAAAGAGCAGCAGTGATCGTAGCAAGTCCTTCAAGGATGAAGATCCATGCCCAACCTGAACAGCCACTTGTCAAACAATGCTACACCATAATTATACACGATTACCTGGCTTTCCGCCTACGCCTTTCATATTCGCGATGGCAGCTGCTAAAAGTCCGCCTTCGGGGGATTTAAACGGCGGACAAGCTTTAGCTTATACATAGCCAGATACTTACTGAATGCACCGGCGATGGTCGCAGAAGAAAAAAATATGGCTACTCTGGATCCCATCTCAGAACGTTTGTACCAGCTTCGGGTCATATTTTTTGTTAGGCTTCATCAACATCAGCTCATTCTCACCTCGAAATATAAAACACAATTCCAGGGTACATCCCGGCCTCGAACAATCCGAGGAGGGCTCGTAATGCTGTAATCGGGCATCAGGCACTCAGCTAATATTACCGTGAGGTAATAAACACACTGACTAATGAGGCCGCCGTAATTATGTACAACGCCGTGCAATGTCTGGGGAGGATTTTACTAACAGCTCCATTCAACAAGGACAGACACACCATTACGACTCCCCATAAGAAAAGCATGATCGAGAGCCACACAGAAGGGCGTAGTCTGCGCAAAAAGACGTTGCTTGCGGGCTTCGCTAACATAGGTCAAACGGTCCCACTTTGCTGGTTTCGTAAAAGAAAATTACCTCACACAATGCATAGGGGAAAAAGAAGACAGTCAAGGCTATCAGATACTGGTTGTCCGTGATTTTAAGATCTTGCTCGAGGTTATACAGCTGTTCGAAGTCAAAGCGGAGAAGACATTTACAGAAGTTGTTCGTACCTTCGCATTCCCAATATTTCCTCTATCCAAGAAATTGAGCAGATAGACAAAGGTCAACCACGGAATGACATGGATATCAACTCTTCGCATGAGTTTTCTTTCGTCAACTCTAGATGTGTCTACGTCCGGACGGTATATTTGATCCGGAGGGATGCTTTTCTCAGCCGCAGATTCTCCACAAGTTGACTTTTCCATGGCTGATGGGCTTGAAAGCAAACTGCAGATTTAATTCAGCAACTTCTAGAGTTTATAAAACATTTAGATTAGTTCAGGGCATTTTCCGCGTCACTCGTGATAAGTATCGAATCGAACCATGTTTGGTCCACTGATGCATGGTCCCGTCAACCGGATTAGACATGTGAAAATTCTGACTTATCGACACGCAGAATGCATCTAAGGGTATATTCGGGTGACAAGGCCGAACAGGGGTTAAAATTAGAAAGACAGCATCGCTTCATGAGCTGATGCAAACTCGAAAATGAGAACTTCCCTTCGAGGACAAATCATCTCAGCCAGGTGCTCTGGAACAACTAGAGCGTCACAGCAGGTGCAAGCCAAGAAGTGATATGTTTCCATACATTGTACCGGGTATGACAAGGACTGAAGCGTTGACGGGCCTTATTCGAATAGACGAAAAGGTATATACCAATGTTCGGATATTGGTGTACATGTTGTCGAAATGTTGCTGCATATGGCGACTATGTAGGATAGGAGATGGTTAAGCTCAGGACCCCGGCCAATGGTGAGGCCTGCGACCAATCCGGACGAATTTTGGCCGAAATTTTTGAAAAAGGGCGGGTACAAATCCAGACAAAATCGAATATTTTTTTTTGTCCAGAGTATGAAAAGGTCTACGGTTCACACTGTAATATATATTTTGCAACTCTCATTGTATGTTATGAAATGCAAATCGGTGAGTCCCATCAATCATCGTTCCGCCTGTTTTGGTGTCATCTCTCCAGTACAACGGCACACCTGCCAAAGTTCTCTACCTGAGCTTTCAGCAGGGAATGCTGCGAATGCTACACTGGCGGCGGCGGCAGCGGCAAACAGAGCAAGTACTTTTGTTGTGACCTGTCGTGCAGACTCAGTACTTTAATAGGATCCTTCATTGATCAGGCAGCCGCACATCGATTTCTGGAGGGGGTCCGAGGTAGTTTAATCATGTGTGTCGTTCTCCTTGTAGCGGGTTAGCAGTGTTGCATGAAATACCGGGTGGATTCGCCACTGGTGAGGTAGCTTGAAAGCGCATTTTTACTTCTGCCGGTGTGACAAACCTTTCCGAAGTCAATTGACAATGAGGCTCGAATCAGTGCATTACGGCCATTTCAGGTTGATGACTATGGGATCATAATAATTCCAGGTGTCATGGTCGGACGAGGCAAGTTTCCAATGTTCTCTGAACATTTTTGCAAGTCGTTGCACTCTACTGCAAAACAGGAAGCAAAAACGGCGAGCACGGCTGCGACATCAGCGAGTCATCGAAAATTTCCGTGATATAGTTCAAGTCTTTGAACACAAGTAACAATCCCGCTCTGTGCCATTTGCCATGGCAATCTTGCACATCCGTCAATTTCTATTCCTCTCGTCGATCAAATTTCTGACCCTCCTCGACTACAAGGCACTCTCATCAACGAGGCTCTATTCTCGAGCTCTCACCTGAGGATTCAAAGCGATTCCGCACTGCAAAAGGTTGACAAGCAATTGCAAGCATTAAAATATTAACGCTTTTCACGGAAACCCTGATGGTGAAGATTAGGTGTTACTTGCTACTGTTCAATAAAATCTTGTATCTACCGTAGCTACTGCTTTTCAGTGTATTTATGTGTGCAACCCCCCATTTCTGAGGTCGCCTGGGGCGATTTTAGGCCAGATCCTGTGATCGGGACGAATTTTGGTGTCAAAATAGCCGGGTTACAGCGGTCCGGACAAATGTTGATGATTTCGGCCCCACCGAAAGGTGCCTTTTCAGGATCAGGCCCTACCAAACCATTGGCCGGGTCCTTTAAGCCAGCCCTGGGAAATTTTTGAACAAGCCACACGCAAGCACTTCCCTGCGTTGTCTGATATCTGAGTGGGAACAAGGGGTGCTAATATGTGCTACTGCCGTACGACCACGAAGTCGGAAATCTGAATTGAATGAAAGGAGAATCGGGAGAAGAATAGTTTGGACGACAGTGCCCCGCAGAGGCCGTAACAACCTGCCACCTTTAACTCACAGGGCAGGAAGCCATTGACAACGAAAATGGAAGTTCCAGTTGGTCGGTGCTCGTTCACCGGGACCAGTCTTTGATTGTATGTAGTACAGGCATCACATGGTTGAGAATGCTCTGCGATACATATCAACTCCGATGATGTGTTGGAGTTCCCTCAACGCTTGACCAAGCCACTTCTTCACCATTTCTGTTTCCTTCCCTGCAACCCTTATGACCGCCCAATTCGCCCGCTCTCCTGAAACCATCGGAGTAAGGGACCAGAGCATCTCAGGTGGAGCCTTGGCTTTCAACACTGATATCCGATCATACTGAGCAACCATTCCACCGATCACGGCCTGAACCAGCGGCCCATAGAGTATCACCATTGCATAGCACGAGTAAGGTGCTAGTCTGTCCCCCAACGTCCGTGGTGCCCGTGAATACACATCCTTATCCTCCAATAACACGATATCCTTTGCTATTCTTTTTCCACCGGCCCACACTTCGTTCGCACTATAGTACCGTGAGAAGGCCCAATCCTCTCCCATTGTTCTGCGGCCCGAAGTGAACCAGTCCAGTACCACAAGAGATGCATCTCGTGACAGGTGGAAAGTCTGTTTCTGATTGTATGATGCAGACTGGAAACACGTCACAGGGTCAGGAAGCATGAAAAGGGCTCCTTCGGGTTTCACATGAAAGGTCATATTCTGCGTTGTGATCAGAGGGTGCTTGGCAGTAAGGGGACTGGGATTATCTGCATTCGGTGGTATGGCCGACTGCGAAACGGATGCAAGACGCTGTCCAGGTCTGGTTTTGAATATCTTAGTAGATCCCTGTTAATATTATCGCATTAGTCCGTAAATTCAGATAAGGAATCCGACCTGAGAAAGCACGACAAGAATCGAATGGCTGCCAACCTCAGTCGAGAGATTGATCTGATCCCCTCCGACGAGTCCGCCCCCGTAAGTCAGAAGATAAACAACAGCGACTCTGCCTCGAGTGATACGGGGGGCCAAGAGTTTCAATGGGTAGGTCGATGAGAGTTCTGAGAAGCCCACGTTTGAACCGTACGACGACAGCACAATGCGTCCACATCCTGGGTGAATCTTTGGGATCAGATCAAAAGATTCCATGATAAGCACTCAAGCCCGCGCGGAAATGATGATTACATAAATGATAATCGCTGGAGACTACACTCCGATATGTTGTATTTCGAATATTGCAACATATCTCCAAAAGATACATAAAGAATGAGCGTGAAGAGAATGTTCATGATGGTAAAACAGAAAGGAATGTGGGTAACGGCATCAGAGAGAAAGGAAATGAGGGAAGCGAAAAATCAGCCAGGAAATAAAGCTGTACGTGCGTGCTTATGTGGAAGCACAGGCACTAATAGTGATGTAGTAGTAGCAATGATAGACGTAGTGAATGGCGAGAGAAGGAAGAGAGAGAAAAAATATGCTTAATATTTACGCGTTGCAAGAGCCCTGATCTCATAGAGACTTGAACGATCTGATGCGACAAAAGTGTCCTGCCTAGCGAGCGTGGATTTCCAACCCTTCATCTCCTTGTCGTGTCTTTCTTCGGCAAGTCTACAGCTCTCCACGAATGTCTCATCAACATCGAAGACCATAGATGCTCTTGATCCTCGGTCACTTCCTGATTCAGATTCGGAGATAGTTCGGATATGGTTGTGAGACGGGCTTGGCTCGTCCGCTTGCATTGAAGATGAGCTGGAGTTGGCACTAGATATAGATGAAGCGGAGATTGCACTACCGACGCCAAGTTGTTGCAAATTTGCACGGATTGTTCCACCTTTGGTCTCCCAGGCATCGCCATCCTCTTCATCATCAGCGAGGTTAGCAAAAACATCAGGCTCGTCTTCGTCAGGCGGCAATGTTGATATCCAGCACATGCGTGCTGGGTCAAATACCATGTTTCCTACTATCCGTGCGCCTGACGCAAATGATCCGACTGGTGAACCAATGGATGAGCCCGTGAGATGAGTGATGAGTGCTGGTCGAGTTGATGTTCCAACAACAGCATCAAAGTCGCGAAGAACGTGATCATTTCCTTCCCACCGAAGCGAAAGAGGGTTCCATCTCATCTCCCCGACCACTAAATGCACTACTGTTTGAGAAGTGAAAACTAAGGTAACATGCAACAACAAACCTTTGGGCCCGGAAATTCCACCTAAGTTCCGAATGAGGGTTGGTTTTCTTCGCGTATGTGGTGGAGACGATGAAACAATCTTTTTCTTCTTCGACGAAGATTCACTCGGACTGGATGGTTTCGAAGAGATTTCAAGCCGAGTTGTTGTGCGTCTGAGTGAGTTCGTTGAGGGCGCCAAAACCGTGGGTGGTGTTGCTTATGCAGAAAAGTAGTGACCTTAGTGTCGATGGAGATAACGGCGTCAGCTGTACTCACCAATACTACCAGTATCTTCTCGCTTCCCCTTTTTACGGACTGTCCCCTTTTCACTTGATTTTGACGGAAAGTTTGCTCCAGAGATTCGATTTCCATATCCTTTGGGTTGAACTCGAAAACGGCCCTCCTTTTCGCGATCAGTCGGAAGGTCATCGATTGCATCAAGTTCCGTTCCATCTCCATAAGTTCGTTGACGCTTCGGTCGACGAAGAATCTTGGGAACTGAAGGGGGTGGACTATTCGTAGCACAAGATGGTTTACGGGCTAGGGCTGAGGGCGGGCGGGGAGTGATAGGAGATGATGTACACAAAGCAGGAGAGGGCACAGTAGATATAGGCGGTCCAACAAAGACGCCCGACAACGCCGGTCGAGTCTTTAAACGTGATTGAGTTGGCATTGTGAGACGAAGTGCTGCAGGATTGGAGGAGGGGGTGGAGGGCCGGGTAGGGGGTACTTTAAAATCTTGTATTCGACTGGTAGTATTCTTGTGCGACTTGGCTCGTGATGCGGCGGTTGGTTCTTCGTAGCGGGCGGCTTTTGGTCCTCCTTCAACTATAGACCCAGAGCCTGATGCCTGGGGATGGCTCGCTTCGATCAGGGAGGATAATGACGCCTTGCGAGTGAGCCTACGTGTAGAAGAGGGAGGCGTGGGCGGCTTGAGGCCGGAGTAAGATTTTTGTCCGCGAAGGCTTCCAGGTTTAGGCGAAAGGAACGACATCGAGGACGGGGGGGATGGGGTCATGGAGGATAAAGCTTGGAATGTTTGAGAGCGAGTTGGCGGGCAGAGGGGTGGGGATGGAGAGAGTCGAATTTTCCGCAACTGACGAGCAGACGAAACGGGTGGGTTCAAAGGGGATTTCGATCGGTTTAATCTGGAGGGTGGCCGGAGCGAAATCGGACGCTGCGGGGGCATGCTATTGCTTCTGTTAAAGTGGCGTTGAGATTGGTGATGCTGAGCGTTGGTCAATAGACGACTAGGGCTAAGGTCGACATCATCCTCGATGACGAGTCCCATTTCGAAGTCATCTTCGGGGTCGGGGCTGACGACTTTAACCTCGTTGCTGGTGAGCTGGGCCTTCTTTTTCATCTCTAGGATCTTTGTCAATTGACGACTACCATGTCCCGACTCGAAGAGGGCAGGGGGTATGACGAGACCGTCGAGGTCGCCGTCGTCCTCACCGTCGTCTTCGTTCTCAGTTTCAGGTAGAGAGGCAGAGGAGGCAGAGGCAGATGAAGGGGATACGTCGGCAAAACCGAGAGAAGAGTAGGCATCAGAGGATTGGGAAGAGGAGGATTGGTCTTTGTCACCCCATTGTAGTGAATGCTTTGATGAGCGGTGATTAAGTGACAAAGGGGCGAGTGAAAGCTGAGTCAAGTCTGAGGGCAGGGCAAACCCATCCTCAAAGTCTTCGTCGATGGCGGATTGGGGGCTCTTAGATATCGATATTGGAAAAGCGGCAGCTTTAATGGTGGAAACCCCTTCATCGTTGTCATCGTCTTCGTTATCGATATCAGGAAGGGAGCGTGGTGGGCGAATTATAAACATTTGAGACTGCGAATGGGAGGAGGACGAGTCGGATCTGGCCTCATGCCCAGAAACAACTGTTTTTACCTTTGCGCCTGCTGTCTTGGCAAGGTCCATCTGGGTATCCCAATCTTCGTCGTCATCGTCCTTGTCGGATGGAGCGTGGATAGGGACACCGTCTGGGAGATCGAAATCAGCGTCGGCCCATTCCTCGCGAGGCAGAAGGAGAATTGGAGCGGGTATGGTGAGCATGAAAAGCGGGAACCTCAGACTGACGCCGCCGAGGGCGATAACTTGGGGACGAGAAGGAAAAAATACCGCGATGTGCGCCGCGTGTTTGTACAACAACATCTAGTGCAAACAACATCGAGGATAAACAACTACAAATCCTCCTCCTCACTCCCACCTTTCTCTTCTCCTTCAATCTCCCATCCCTCTGTCATCTCCTCCAATCCCACCCGTAGACGAATTCCCCGCTCTGCCATCGCGTCTGCCATTTCATTCAGTTCTCGTCCATTGAACACGCTCCGAAGGGGGCCAAATGCCACTAAATATAATTCTGAGTAGCTCACTTAGTATAGTCGTTTTATACTAAGACTGCATCCACTTACCCTTCACCAGCGGACATTCCCCAATTGCACGGTAAAGCAAGTTTTTGGCTCGTTCCAACTGTCCTGCTCGTATCTCCAGCTCGATGTATATCCTCCACACTACATAGCTTCCCCTTGTCCTAAGTTGCCAGCTGTCAGCTAGAATTATGAATGAGGGTTTGCCCTTACCGCTCGCTTTCGACCGCTGCAGCTAACCCACTCCTCGTGCGTTCAATCTCACTTGCCCAACGCCCTCGTTCCCACCCTGTTATCCATACCTCCTGAATCCGCCGTGCAACGTCCTTTGTTTGTCCCTCACTCTCACCTAATATCCCTCTTACTCCTCCCCACACACCTCGACCCTTCTCTCCCTCCAGAAATAAACCCAAAATAACAGAGTTGCTCGGATATTCTTCCAAAGCCTTCCTCACCCGCACCCTCAAAACCGAAGGCGGCATTGGATTACGAAGTTTGACACTGTAGTGATAGAGCATGAGCAAGCAAGCGATTGTTAGGCTCTCATGGACGTTTCCCTTTGCGTTAGGGAGGTGCTTGTCGAATACATGTAGCACCGCAGACAGTCCTTTGTCGGTCAGGAGCTCGAAAAGTGCACGCAATTTTATCCACCCTTCCCGCTGCTTCCACGCGTTCTCACCATCGATGGCGGCTTCCAAGCTGCGCATGCCTCGTAACAATAAGATCCCGCTTCTGCCATCCACGTTGACCGACCACAGGACGATGTTCAATGCCTGATCAGAATGTCCTGTCAACCACTCCATCTCTACCCAATCCCACCACAATAGGCTGGAAGTCAACCCAGAAGCAGACGCGATCAGCACTGTCTGATACATTTTTCGGGCATCATCCAATCGTCCACGCATCCTCTCAAGTCGGGCATGCGCAGCCCAACGTGGTAATGAACCACGAGTAGCGGCCAGAAATAATCGAGACTGTTTGATAGAGCTAACACAATCATGAGCAAGATTCCTCCGAGCCGTAGGGGAGCGAACCTTACCTCTTTACGGAAAGCGCAGCTTCAAATGCGAGCGCCAACACGTCCCATTCAAAATCATCTGGTCCCAGCCGAAGTTGGGCAAACACATGTCTTATCAACACCTCGTCCAGCCCACTCACGTCATCTTTTCCCCAGATCCCTCCCTTACCATTTCTATCTCCCAGCCCTTCAACTTCACCATTATCCAAAGGTCCAAATACCCCAAAGCCCCAGCATCGAACAGGTCCAAATCCACTCACGTATTCTTTTTCTCGCCCAACCATGACTCCTGCGACTGCTTCAGTAGACAGCTGTTGGCGCATCATTTCTCCAGGGAATAATGCTTCGAGAAAAGAGGAGCGGGTTAAATAACTATAACTCCATCGATCATCCCAGTTGAGGTCGTTACTGGAAAGGGATTCAGAAAATCCAGGAATGTGAAGCCCCAAGGCTGACAGCCACGCTAATCGGTATGCACGCTTCCCACGAAAAGACCGAATCTCGAACAAAAGGGGCTGAATGTCAGAGAACAGGATAGTAGAATATGGATCAGCGTCCTCCGCTTCGTCTGACGAACGAGTGGGAAGCAGACAAGTTCGATCAGCCTGAAGTTCTTTTGCAGCCCATTGCCGATATGGGTCGAGGTCTGTCACATCATTTTCTGCCGTTACAGGTGCGCGCCGAGGGCTGGAATTCTTTCGACCAGAAGTTGCCCAAGCTGCCCAGCCATGAGCATCAGCCTCACCCACGCGAGGTACTTCTGCCTCCCAAAACTCAGCAAGACCATCCACCAGTGCTCGATGAGGTAGTCCATGGCTTGATTGCGGAACATTAAAAGTTCTGTGCAACCATGTTCAATACAGGTTGTCAGACAAGTCAGTCAGACGAACGACGTACAGCTCAGCCTGAGCTTGGAATATTGCTAAAGCACGTTCCGAGAATCCTGTAGTGAGCGAACGTCAGAATATAAGTACCACGCTGAAACACGCTAGGAAGACGAACCAGCATTCTGCAAGGCGACTGCCACCCGCCAAAAAATTCTGATGCGAGCAAGTTCACCTGGCTCATCCTGATTCAAGGTCTGTAACACACGCGTAGCATCCTCAATAACGCCATTGACACCCTTGTCAGCTTTTCCGATCCTCCACTCAAGCCACTCCATCCAAAGATCGGTGCCCTCAGTCTTCAATGCATCTTCCCATTCTCCCCTGATCTTGCTTTCATGCCATACCTGTTCTCCAGCTTTAATATATTTGAGTCGCAATACGTTAGATATACGGTTTCGTGGGTCAGCTGCTAAAGCACGTCCCAGAATCGAGATGGAGATTTCAGCTCGTGCCTTGGACGCATTTTTGGACATAACCGGGATTGCGGATAGCATATGCGATAACAGGAGAATCCACTTATCAACCGAACAAGGTTCTTCCTTCAATTGGTGTTCGAGTAGTTTCAACGTTTCTTGCTGGGAAGTCAACATGGTGGTGTCGTGGTCGTCGTCATCGCTGATAACACTATCTTCAGATGCTGGTGGTGAACCGTAGGGCGATTCTATATTACATTTGGATGAGGAAATTGAACGATATGGTTGTTCATGCTTCTGTTGACTGCTCTTGGAAGTCAGAAGCAGCACACCATTCACTTCGTCGTATTCAGGTGTATCGCCGGACAGAAATAATTTAGCCGTCGGAGGGGCAGATAAAAGGGCACGCGAACGTGAATCAGTAAGCGTAAGCATCTATTGCAACGCATAGTCAAGCTTCGATGCACATAAGACACGAATTTGGCATGACATACTTTGTGATGACCGCCGTGACCCACTTCCATGCTATCACCCGACCTGTCTAGAAAGTATAACGTAGATGAAAGACCTAATATATTTCTGCCCTCTTTGCTGTCATTAGAGATCTCCAAGAAATACAGAGAAAGACATACGACCAACGACGTGATATTTGGGTACATCCCGTGTATGCAATCCTCCATAACGGATGTTGAGGGGATCGCCTTTCCGGTCAGAGAACGATGAAGACGGCAAATCTGCTACCACAACATGATCGCTCTCGGTTTTCACCTTTCCATGGCCATCATTATCAGATCGAGTGCGTTTGCGTTTCTTTGGTATATCTTTGACGCCAAATTTTCTGTCGTTTTCCGAATTAGAGGGTCCATGAGAGCTATGGCTAGGCTCAGGGTCCAAATCTGGGAAGGAAGCAAAGGAGGGCGGAAAAGACGAGAAAGACGGGGTAGACATTCCAATGTTCGATTGTCAGATCAATAACTTTATGTAAGCCGTTTTTCTCTTTCTGCAGCACTTGTCTCCATTCTGGCAGAATGCGTCCCCTTACTGAAGATGAATCCAAAGCGGTGTTCACCAAAATTGCAAATTATATCGTCCGTGCCTCTCGTTTACTCTTATCTGTCTAATTCTGATGTACAACTCGGGCAGGGCAAGAATCTCATTCATTTGATCGACAGACCAGACGAGCCGTATTGCTTCAGACTTCAAAAGGATCGAGTGTATTACGTTTCTGAATCATCCATGCGACTTGGCATATCAGTTGCTCGCCCGAATCTCGTCAGCCTCGGGACATGCTTCGGCAAATTCAGCAAGAGTGGCAAGTTCAAGCTGCATATCACAGCGCTTGACTACATTGCACAATATGCCAGATACAAGGTAATGTTCTATTTGTATACCATGGCATCTCATTCAACCCCCACATTCAGGTATGGATAAAAGCGAACGGCGAGATGCCTTTTCTGTACGGAAACCATGTTGTGAAAGCACATCTGGGCAGGATCACAGAAGATACACCAGAGCATCAGGGTGTTGTGGTGTTTAGTATGAAAGATATCCCTCTGGTGAGCAAAGTTATTCTTGGCACTCTCCATAACCTACTCTGGCAAGGGTTTCGGAGTGACAGCACGATCGACGGTTGACACGCGAAAACTAGACCCGACGTCTATAATAGTTTTCCACCAAGCGTACGTACTTAAAATTGTGCGCGTATGAGTTCAATTACTGAATGCTTTAACACAGTGATGTCGGCGAATACCTGCGAGACGAAGTAAGCTCGTCAGTGTTTCCATGTGTTTTCTTACACTGACTCCCGTGATCAGGATACCCTCTTCTAATGACTTGCTCCTTTGGTGTGGGAGATTTATGACCCTACCTTTTAAGATTTTCGTCTGCTTTTGAGTGCTCGTTTATAAAATAATGTAGAATATTGTGCAGGCAACCTGTATAAAGTCTTATTAGTAGTACGATGTTGCATCAAGATAGTCGGAATTCGGAATGACGCTGGACCTATACACGTATTGGACAACAGTAGCTGACGACGAGCTTACCGTCGAGAAAGTTGAGCAGTCTCTTGCTTCTGTTCAAGATGACTCATGGACTGCTGTTATATGCTCTAACCGTATTGTTGATGATGTGGAAGTCCAGAAAGCACTTTTGCGACTGGGTATAGGACGAACGCAGAACGCCATAGCACGAAGTAAGGATGCGGCGTTATCTTTCTCTTCCAACCCACGCAATTCTTCCTTATTGGACCCCAACGCTTCTGATAGTGATGAAGCTGGTTCAAATTCGAACGCACTCGTTGGACATTTCCAAAGTGTGCCTGTCGACAGGCTGCTGTGCAGCATGCGCGCCGTCCTCCTCGAACGCCTTGACCGACTAAATACTTTTGTGGAAATGTGCAAAGCGATTCAGGAAATAGACGAGGAAGAAGACGAGATAGTGGAGTGGGAGGATGATCCCTGGGGGGACGAGACTGGTTCATTCACGTCAGTGCACGAAGGAGGATTGTCCAGCCAACTCCCCTTGTCACTCTCTACGTTCCTCACGGATGATCTATTGAACTCGGCACGCCTTCTGGCCTCGATGCAATTATTCGAGGCAAGCTATGTCATTTTGAAAAGACACACAAATTCCCTTTGGCCATACCGCTTCCTTATACTGGATAGCATTCCAGAACATGTCCATCCAGCAGACTATCGCAATTTACTACCTTCTTTCGATCATGCCGCCAACGCAGAATTAACTGCCACTCCAAACCATTGGCGCGCTGAGCAGGACTGGTCGGAAACAGCGGAAGTACAAGCTGTCTTGAAGGAGTCTGCATCAGCTTATAGCCTACTTGCTATACGCCCGACACAGGATCAATTCCGCCCTAGTCCCCTCACTGCAGACGAACTTTCGGCATGGTATATACGCCGAATCGACGATATTATTACTTCAACAAGTCTCATTGACGTGGCGTTGGCTACTATTCAGCACGGCGCTTCTCAGAGTATCCCTGGGCTGGACGAACTTGGAGAAGAGCTCAGTCTTCTTTCACGTCTTGTCTATGATGCTCCGCAAGGAGCCGATATCTCCAATGAGTGGACGCTTTGCCGCTGGCGTTCCATGAGTGCGTCTGACGTTGTACGTGCATATCTTGCCCATTCAACTCCAGCCACTCTGCCGAAAGACATCACTCGTCTTGTTATGCCTTATCTTTACGTCCTGGAATCTCGTGCAGAACGAGCTGGTAGTCCAGACCCACATCTTCCCACCCGCATGCTCTTTGATTACATTCTTTCGGCTCCGCTGGAAATGACGGCTGCCATCTTCGAAGCATCTAAGCCTACACTACCTGTAGCCCAACGGTTAATCCACGACGATCAGGATATGATTCGGCTAGCACTAACATGTTTATACGGAAGTGATGATCTCAATCAGTGGGCAGTAATGAGCCGCATATTTGAGTGCCTTCCAGCTTGGGATGTTACTCTCGACGAAAACACCGGTGTAGATGTGGCTGATACCGTGGTCCTTTCGCTTGGTGCTTTCGTTACGCCATCAGTAAGCCGTCCAACTTGTAGGGCCTCAGACCTCCTAGTATTCTTTCGACCGCTCCCGCTTGCTTCATTATCTCGTGCACTTGACATTCTGGATGTTCATCTTGAATCGGGTGAGATTTTGTCTCGATGGAATGTCCCAGCACCCTTGCGTTGGTTTTTACATAGCAATGCCGATGCAAACGAACAACGTGCATGGGCGAATAAGATGGCGCGGCGTGCAGGCGGCCCCGAAGACAGGTTGAGTTCTGAAGACGACTGGGAGTGGTTATTGCAGGATATGATTAGACTGAGTGGTGAAAGTGACAATGGACGTAAAAGCGCTTTTGGGCTGCTTTCACGCAAAGAGATCGTGCATATTTTTTTTAGTGGGCTCTTGAGCACTGGTCGTAAGTTGTTTCCCATTCTCAATCTAGTGCGGTGGGGGCCTCATTATTATTGCGTTTTCGTTTTTCAGAATTCGATGTTGCGCGAAACCTGTTGCGCTCTCCCGTGAACAAGAAGTCATTTGAACCAAGCCAGATTGAAGAAATATGCCTATCGTGTTCTCGCGAGTTCTACGATAATGCCACATCGGGCAACTACAAGTTCGGCAGTATGAAATTGGCATACGATTGGTGAGGTCTCTTGTGTCCCAATTCCATGATTTTTCCGTTAAAATTCGACGGATTTATAGCTTGAGCGTGCCTTCACCCAGTGATCGTCTTCTCAAAGAAAAGGAATTCATTGAAGCAACCTCACGAATCTCATCATTCAATGTCACTTCCACACCAGGCTTGCCTATATCTCCCATCGAGATTCGGCTCACTAAGGATCGTCTTTCGCTTGTCTCCCGGGTTCTCTCAAGTAATGACGATGCATACAAGCACACTGAGGTTATCCTGGATCTAGTTCATAAACTTGGCTTTAGGGATGATGCGGTGGCAGAGGTTAAGACGCTCGCCATGCTAGCCGACACGGCACTCCAGGCTGAAGACTTTTTACGTGCCTACGACCTGAACGAGAAAATGGTGGACATTGTTGTCAATCTTGGTTCCTCCTCTTCCTCGGCAGTCAAAGAGTCAGAGGTTGCAGAAGCACGTGAAGTTTGCTGGGTAGCCTGCTTTCAACTAGGTCGGCAGTCGGAATTCCACGATCTCGACAAGAAGCTCTCTCTTTTAGGGCGAGCCCTGGAGCTGTGCCCCGCTGAAAAACTACACGATATTTTGGCAGCATGGCGACGCTTAGAGAAAGATGATATCAAAATTCGTGAAATGCGGCTATCGTCGCGCGACATTGGGACGGAAGAATCTCGTACCCGTCAACGTAAAGGCAATATGGCGTCGTCACTGCGAGAACGTTTACAGGAATTTCACATGCCGTCTTCACCGTTGCTAAGCACTCCTGACGCGACCGCTCTCGCTACTAGGACTCTAAGAAGCGTGGCTGCCAACTTTCCATTTTCAGTCAGCCATAGTAATCGCCCTCGAACTTCAGATGATGGTAAATCTCATGCTGAGGGCCAACAACAGATGGAAAGAGAGGACGTTTCTGTGCAAGCTACACGGGTGTTTTCCAAAGGGATTGGTTGGCTTATAGGTGCAGATGAAGAACTATAGCTCCAGGTGGAAGAATGTGATTGGATTTCTGTAAGAAAATGTGAATGGCCTGACAGGGACCTGTACTGTGTACATACGGAGGCTGGGTAGTGTATGAGCTAGTGGTGGCACTTATCAAAGATCCAGGTTGTGTGCAACAGGTAGATTAGGGTATAGGGTGGGCACTACAACAAGACAGACTCCGCGAGAATTACTCATGGTATACAAGAGGCAAACAAACAAACAATAAGATACGGAAAGATGAAAATGAATGTAGAAGGATGCTTGATCCTTGTCTTCATCTACAACGCGAGCTGGGGGATAATGGGGGTCAACCAGTTTGGACACCGATGCACCATCTCCCTACCTTCAGGAAAGGGCGAAGGTCTATTAAAAATCATGACACGGCGCTTGCAAAATGAAAGGAAGTCCCTGTTCGCGCTCTGGGCCTATTGACCACGCTGTTATTTTTTACCTCATGGATATTTCCGGAGGGTCGGAGACTTGCGGCGGATGTATCCTGGCGCTTTCCTCTTCCACAGGCTTGGCAGTAATTGGCGTCGCCAGATGACGCCCGAAGCCCTTCTAATTCGGCTCTGAGATCTCTCACTTGGCCTTCCAACTCCCATATATGCCGTTGCCACGTCATTTTGGCGGCCACACTTTCGTCCTGGAGCGAATGGATGATCGAGGCTTGCTCATCGGATGTAGGTTTTTCGCCGCTTGAGCACTCGAAACGAGTTGACGAATTTGGCGTTATTGGGGACAAGATATTGCCCGACGAATCCGGCGTACCAAGGTCCGTATCAAGTGAGGGGCGAGGATCCTTGATTATATGATCACCAAACTGCGCACTGAACATCGTTGAGATTGGCCTCAGCTTTAATGTTGGGAATCCAGAGACATGGGCAGGGGCAGTCTGAGGGATCGATTTGTCTTGTAAAAGCCCGTTGAACCCGGAAGAGAGGATTGTTTGTTCTCGGAAGGAAAGATCTTCCGTAGACGAGGTAACCTCATGACTAGATGGACTCTGGGTCGATGGAGAGATGGACAGATGGAGAAGTGGCCGTTTAGGACTGGGCAGAGGCCTAGAGTCCATTTCATCTTCGAAAGGAGTTGAATGCACGTACTGGGGAACCTTTCCATTGGCAGTTTCTGGTACCGATAGTTCAGGAACGGGAATGCGATACGTCGTTCTCGAAATTTTCTGCTCGACCTGTTGCACATTTAAAGTCGCATGTGCGTCCAATAATGAGGGCACAGGAGGTGGTTGGACTTTCCCCTCTTTGTCTTGACGCGCTCCATTGAAGAGTCTCATGAAACCACTTTTCTTATGTCTCAGTGCTCTGCCAGGAAGGCCACCATTATTTGCTGGGACGCCAGATTCGTGGGCCTGTCTATCCGACCTGGGCTGTCCCCCAATAATAGTATGAAAGGCATTCTTTGCCTTTGATCCAGCGCTAATGGAACGTGTTCGAGTCTCGACAGCGTCATGGCCATATTCACTTTGGTCAACTATGATGCTCATATGTTCATGCATAGTGTTAGGAAAGGAAATTGCTGAGGATGGCACATGAATGGAAGTCGATGGTCGAGAGGTTGCGGAATCGGCCGTTATGCTTCGTGACCGCTGTGCTCGTGCTTCTTCCAGGGAGATGAGGCCGAATGTAGGAGTGCCGCAACTCATAACGTTTTTTTGGGAGGGAGAGGATTGTGTGTCTTCGTTCGCGTGTAAAGGGCGGAGGCCGGGTTTAAGGACAGTTATCGGTGATGAAATTTCTTTTCCAAGAAGTGAAGAAGCCTTGTTCTTTGGTATGACAGAGGAAGTAGAAGTCTCTGGCACCCTTGCGTGCTTTGCCTTTAACTTTGACACAGTACTTGTTGCCGTAGAAGTGACTGTGGCCGTAGAGTCACCCACACGCAAAACATCCTGATCATGCTGTTGGTCATGTGTTTGCGAAATAAGATCTGGATTCGCGTAAGGATGAGTTTCGTCAGAAGACGACCGTCGACGACGGAAAGTAGAAAAATAAGGCGACCTAGGAGGGATTCTCCCATGTTCAGTTGAAGACGAAGTATCCGGGAAACGAGGGTGGGAGGGCGAATGAGCGTCTGAGACAAAGAGACTTGGAGATGAATGGGCCGATACATTGGGCGATTCGCAGCGGGTATTGCCACGAGGTACCTGCCGGTTCAACGAGGCGGATAACAGCGAAGGGGATACGTCCTCCTGTGGAAAAGCACTGTATCACAAGGGAAACAATTTAAACAGGTAAAGTAAATAGAGGATTGGACTTACTATTGGGCATTCGTGTTATAAGACCTTTGGGACGGCGTTGTTTCAAACGACTTCTGAGAATTTACCTGAGAGTGGGCTGACTCCCCACTGGGCCTGCTGTTACTACTCGTTCTGGGACAGGAAAAGCCAAAACCTCTTTTGGCTGTGGAAAGAAAGGTGCCAAAATCTGACTCGTCCTCTTGGTCCATCTCCCAGGGTGCGCGAGAATGAAAACGCATTTTGGGGCAAAGAAGGCTCATTTGAGGCAAAGATTCATAGGTTTCATTTCTGGCTAATTGGTGGTCGTCGCCATAATAGGAAGAAGAAGCGATGGAAGACCGCTGATGCTCGTCAAGGTCGAGGATGCTAACAGCGGGGTCATTTAAACAATCGAAGTCGGATTGACGGCCAGACATTGAAGTGCTGGGCGATGGACGAGAATCGGTAAAAGGAGAGGCAGGCGCGTTATGCACGGGGGAGAAAAAAATACGGCTATAGAGAGAAGGGGAGTCGGATGAGGCTGAGGAACGAACAGACAAGTCAGCACGGATGGTTCATTGATAATGGTCGTCGTGAGGGAAGATAAATTAACAACATATGAGCCAAAATCTCCATATTAGTGCGAACCCTTGCGCAGCCACTAACACACGTAAATAACGCCTCCATAACTCGACGAATATTCATCGCGAGACCTCGAACTTATGGTATAAAATGCATCTTGAAGTTTCTGCTCGAGAACTAGTGAGGTAGCATGATTTTTACATACGAGCTTATGACCCATGCCTTTGTCATGGCGTTCGCTCGCTTTGCTCGCTCAGCCTGACACTGGCATGGGCCAGCTCGCATAGACATAACACAATGCTTAATCCCACTACAGTGCCTCAACTCTAACTTGTTATCAAACTAACTCATTATTGATATATTGACTTTATTACAAACTGATATTAGGTAACTTGTTATTGACATTATTACAAACTCATATATTAACTTGTTCTTCACTTTATTACAGACTTGTATTGACTTGGTATTGGCTTTATTAACTTGTTATTGACATCATTACAAACTTGTATTAGGGGTGCTCAATTTTAAAGTTTGTTTCTTCAATCTGTTCATTTCACTCAGGTACAGCATATTCAAGCACCAACTGATGAATGATACAAGCCACAGAGTTCGTTGGCTTTCAAGCTCTGCTTCATTTGAATATTGTATGATTGAGTCAGATAATGCAGATAGCCATTTTGTATGTTAACATTGAGTTGCCTAGAACAATGTTGTTGGAGCAGACTATATACGCTGCACAGAGGAAGAGACAACACATTCCTTATAACCTACCTGGGGTTTAGTAAGTCTTAGAGCTAGGGTTTAGCAGAGGTAAGAACACTGTATATCTACTATGGTACAGGTTCTCCTTATATACATTAATAATAAGGATGTCACATGACTCAGGAATGTGTTTACCACATGTATGCGCAGTAAGCGCAGTAACATGTGTATGCTGCATGCATCTCAGAGTTTAATTTCAACAAATGTTGTCAGCAGTCCAGGCAGAGCTACTTGACTTCACAGAGACTCTCTTTGTTGCTGCAGACCTCCTGAATGACAACATTGATGACATTGATGATCTTGGTGATCTCATACAAGGGGAAGAGCTCAATGACTTCGAATTTGAGGATGGCAAGGACACCTTTGACAATTTTATTTCAGAAATCCTTGAGATGCATGCTATTGTCACACTTCAGATAGCATCTTCATTGACTGGAGATGGGTCACGAGGACCATATAATCAATATGCCAAATCAGCAGACTTTTTCTCAACAACCCTGCAGTCACCCAATCATCAATTTAGACATCAATTCAGGTAGCATAAATGTTATGTTTGAAAAGTTACATGCATTAACTGTTCCCTAGGCTTAGTCAAGATATGTTTGATTATCTTGTCACCATGCTTGCACCAAACCCAATTTTTATATCAAAAGGGAAAAAGCCACAGTGACACATCAATACCAACTTGCATGCTTTCTTATGTGATATGGTTCTTGTGGGTCAGATGTTATAGGGACTTCCATGAAGATGTCTATAGGGTACAGCACAGCAATCTTGTACTGCCATAGAGTTACATGTGCACTTCGACAACTATGAGCAAAGTATGTTGGATGGCCTACAGCAGAGCAGCAGAAGGGTATTGAAGAGAGAATAGAGGTACATTCAGGCTTCCCTAAGTGTCTGGGAAATGGAGATGGCTCTTTGTTTCACTGGGAAGAATGACCAGAGGAGGATGGCAAAGCATTTCAAGGTCACAAAAAATTTCTTGGTGTGCATAATTCTCAAACTATTATAATGGATTACATCTGACATTCCAGTTCTTACAGACAAATGTGCAAGCCACAGTTGATGACAGAATATGATTTACATCATTTGAGATTGGATGGCCAGCTGCCGTACTAGATTCCAAGGTCTTCAAACAGTCACATCTGTGGCAGAACTGGAATTAGTATTTCACAGGTGGTCAATATATTCTCATGGACAAAGGTCAGCAGTTGCTTAAATTCTGGTGCATTGTTATGTTCAAACTTGTTCAATCTGACTATTGGAATATGGTTATCCATCCACACCATATACCATGCACCCATTCATGAGCTGGAGATCATGAAGGCATCACTCGAGGATCAAGAATGGATGAGGAAGTTCAATTGGTGCTTATCAAGTGTGCAGATTAGTGTTGAACATGCTTTTGAAGTTCTAAAAGGGCAGTTCTTGTTCTTGAGAGTTATGGGTCCTCATGATGATGTGCAGGAGATTTATCATCTATTACATATGTTACAGTTGTTTTGTGGAAGTGATGGTGTGATGGCATCAGCTAAAGAGGGAAATTTTTCAGCTAAGATCAGTGATTGATGGGGACGATGTGCACAACATATGCTACGGTCATTTTGTGGGAATGATGGATTGATGGGATTATCTGAAATTTGTCAGGCTTTGTCAGAGCTGTGCAAAATTTGTCAGAAATGATGGCATTAGTCAGAGCTGACTAAAATTTGTCAGCTCTGACAAATACAACTGGGTTTGAAATGCAGTCATCCCATATGTAATAGTACTGGTCAGTAACAAGTCAATCTACTACATATGTTACGACCGTTTTGTGGGAGTGATGGTGAGCTAAATGGGGGAGTTTTTCAGCTGAGATCGGTGATTGATCAGTGATGATTGATGGGACGACGCGCACAACATATGGGACGACCGTTTTGTGGGAACAAAATGATGGGATTATCTAAAATTTGTCAGGCTTGGTCAGAGCTGTGCAAAATGTGTCAGCCTTTGTCAGAGCTGTGCAAAATTTGTCAGAAATGATGGCATTTGTCAGAGCTGACTAAAAATTAGTCAGATAACTGGGTTTGAAACGTCGTCATATGTATAGCACCAACAATGCTGGTCAGTAACAAGTCAATACAAATCTGTGATTTGTAATGTGATCAGTAACAAGTCAATACAAATGTGTGATTTTGTAACGATGTCAGTAATATGACAATACAAATTTGTAATGAGGTCAGTAACATGTCAATACAAATTTGTAGTGAGGTCAGTAACAAGTCAATACAAATTTGTGATTTGTAACGAAGTCTGTAACATGACAATACAAATTTGTAATAACAGGTCAATACAAATTTGTAACGAGGTCAGTAAAAAGTCTGAAGTCAGTAACAGGTCAATTCAAATTTAATGAAGTAATAACATGTGAATAGAAATGTGTAATGAGGTCAGTAACAAGTCAAATACCAAAAAGGGAGATTTGGGTGCATAAAATTTCAGTCACGATATAGTGGACACCTACTTTCACGCCTCTTCCGAAACATGCACAACATGACCAAACAGCTGACAATTCCTTATATGTGGAGAGAGAGTGCACGACAATCAGTTGAGTACCTCTCTTCACACAACATTTGGGGCTATAATAGTGATACTATTGCAATTGCTATCTATTATCAAATAGCAAAATTGTGATTGTCATTACATAAGAGTTGGAATTGGCTATTGAAAGTTGAAAACAGTTGAATTACAGTGAGTGTTGTGACAACTGGCTATTAAAGGAAGTTGTTGCTGACCTTACTTCAGCTGTGCTGGATTGTTGGCTATTGAACCAAATTATTATTGGGCTTTACCATTACTAAATATGTGAGTGGTGTTGGCATATGTTGCAATAATAATGGCTGATTAGAGTGTTTGCAGGAATCAAAGTAGACCTTCTACACCAGAAGTGGAAAGGGCTAGAATTAGAGATGCAGACCATTTGGAAAGGTTGCAGATGACCAATCCTGATGAGAGGAGAAGCAGAGTCAGAGTGACTGCCCCTGGTGAAGGAATTGTTCCACTGAACTATGGAGCTGCATTGGCAGCTCAGATACCACAGGTACAGATGCCTGCTGATTGGGATGCTCCAAGGCAGTTTGAATTGCCTGTTGTACCTCCTGCTCCTGTATTATATAGGAGAGGGGCCCCTGTGATGCCATCTGGACCTGTTTTGACAAACCATGGAGTAGGGGCAAATATAGCTTCTACTATACCACAGGTTCAATTGCCAGCAGGGTGGAATGCACCTTTGGCCAATCCTATTCCTGTGGTTCCACCTGCACCTCAGTTACAAATAAGAAGGGGGAGAGGGAGAGGGAGAGGGAGGGGACTGGGACCATTGCATAATATTTCAGGTGGTCAAGCAGATCCTGCACTCAATAATCTGCATAGGGGACATATTGCATTGAGGGAAAGGACTGCAGATTATGAGGCCCATATTCAGGAATTGCAACAAGAAACAGCTAAACAGTATCAGCATCAGCAGGAGCTATTACAGAAGATTGCTGAGGAAAGACGAATTGCTGAAGCTATTGCTGCCAGAGAAAGGATATCACAGCAAGTAGCTGAAGTAAGTAGGCAGCATAATCTGCAATTGCAGGAGGTGATTGAACAGCAGCTAGGTGGCATAATTGGCAATTGCAGCAGCTGGCTGAACAAGAGCAGCACAGGCAAGCTGCTGCAGCTGAGAAGTATGCACAAAGACAAGCTACTGAAGCTGAAGCAGCTAGGCAGCATACTTGGCAATTGCAGCAGCTGGCTGAACAGGAAAGGAATAGGCAAGCCATTGAAGCTGAAGCAGCCAATCAACAATTGCAGCACCTGGCTGAACAGGAAAGGCAGAGGGAAGCTGCTGAAGCTGAAGAGCATGCACAAAGACAAGCTGCTGAAGCTGAAGCAGCTAGGCAGCATACCTGGCAATTGCAGCAGCTGGCTGAACAGGAAAGGAACAGGCAAGCTGCTGAAGCTGAAGCAGCCAATCAACAATTGCAGGAGCTGGCTGAACAGGAGCTGGAGAGGCAGGCAGCTGCCCAGCAAGCTGCTTTAGCTGCTGAGCCACGATATCATGATCCACCCAGACATATCAATATAGAAGCGGCATTGCAGGAACGTAATAGGCGAGATCAGGAATGGGCTCTCAGGATGCATCAGATGTGGAGAAATGAACAGCGTGCGGATGAGCAGGCACAGATGGATGAGGCTGAGGAGCTACAACGTCTATCCATTGCAGACAGGAACTTGCATCAACGAATGATGAGGTTGGATCAATTGGCAAACAATATGTCTGGAGATCGGATTGATCAATATCGAGCTCAAGTAGATGCACAGGCAGAACAAATTCAGATGGATAGGGAAATGGCTGCATTGTTGGCTGCTGAGTATGAAGAACAGAGGAATAATGAGATTGCTTTAAGGAGAGAAATGGAGAATGAGGAATCTGAGGATGATGATGGGAGCCAGTCTTCTTTGCAATTTCCACCTTCTCCCCTGCCATCAGATTATTATGATGGATTTGGAAGGGTGACTGCTTTACAATTTCCACCATCTCCTATGCCATCAAATTATTATGATGAGTTTGGAAGGGTAGATCCTCTACAATTTCCATCTTCTCCTCCGCAATCTTCATCACCACTGCTGCCTGACCCAATATTCCATGTTCCATCATTGCCACCTTCTCCCACCCAATCTCCTTCACCATTGCTGCCTGCTTCATTTCTGAATCCCCCAATGTTGCCACCTTTGCCTCCACCTATGCCTGTCCCTCTACCTCCACATCAACCTGCAAGGCCATTACCACTCGGTCGTGCACCTTATCAGGAGCCAATTCCCAGACATTCACTTGGATCCATGAATGTGGAGTGTCCACACTGCCATGCCTTGCATTTTGATTGTGAAAAACTGTCCAGGTCTACCAGAGCTGTGCCAAAGTTTGGAAGTTGCTGCTTGCAGGGACAAATTCGTCTGCCATCTTTCCGACCTGCTCCTGCCACATTGCGAGATCTGTTGTGTGGCAAAAGTCCTCTTTCTAAGGAATTTAAAACAAATATCCGACAGTACAATGCTGCATTTGCATTCACTTCTTTAGGTGTCAAGGTGGACCATTCTGTTACAGGTACATCAGGTGTATACAGCTTTCGTATTCATGGTGATCTTCATCATCTTTCTGGAGCACTTATCCCACCTCCTGGACGGCCTGCAGCCTATGCACAGCTCTATATTCATGATCCTATCGCACAGCTCAATATTCGTGAGCGGCAAAACAATAATCTCAATTCAGTTATCATGACAGACCTGCAGGCCATGCTGAATAACACCCATCCTTATGTGCCTTTATTCAAGCAGGCATTCCAGATCATGAGGGAAAAGCCTCCGGAAGAGCAGGACAATGTCTCCATATGGCTGCGATCAGATAGAACCCAGGATTTACGTCATTATAATCTCCCTACAGCCAATGATGAAGTGGCAGCTATTATTCCAGGTGATGGCTCCGAGGAATGGTCTAATCACAGAGATATTGTTCTCAGGCTGAGAGGGGGAGGGCTTAGGCGTATCAGCCAGTTGCATCCATCCTATTCAACTCTGCACTATGTCTTGCTCTTTCCTCATGGTAAAGATGGATGGCACCCAGATATACCTGCACACCAAGGTGCATATGGAGCCAGAAGAGTTCCCAATGTCAGTCAGAGATGCTACCATGCTTATCGGTTGCACCCAAGGCCAGGAGAGCAGCCACCACTGTTTTGGGGTGGAAATCTTTTGCAGCAGTATGTTGTAGATGCTTGGGCATCTATTGAACAGAATATGTTAAACTGGGTCCGACATCACCAGAAGGAGCTTAGGGCTGATGTGTATGCTGGATTGAGAGATGCTGCCATGGGTGACCGGGATGAAAATATCAATCTAGAGGATCATGGGAGTCGCATCATTCTTCCATCAACCCATATAGGCAGTGAAAGGCAAATGAATCAGCTTTTCCAGGATTCCATGGCCATTTGTCGCTTTTTCGGCAAGCCAGATCTCTTTCTCACCATGACTACCAATCCACAGTGGCCAGAAATCCAGGAAGCTCTGTTGCGGAAGGAATCACCCAATCCACGTTTTAGCACCCATGGAAAAAAGCAGGAAGCTTATAACAGGCCAGACATTGTTGCACGTGTCTTTGAACAGAAAAAGAATGCATTGATCAAGGATGTCAAGGATGGTGTTTTGGGTAAAGTGGTGGCACACATCCATACCATCGAGTTTCAAAAGAGAGGCCTTCCACATATGCACCTCCTCATATTTCTCGATCCAGCTGACAAAATCCGTGATGCCCATGATGTTGATTCCATTGTGTCTGCTCAGATTCCTGATCCTGTCACACAGCCAATGCTCTATCACACTATAACTACCTGCATGCTTCATGGTCCTTGCAGTCATGACAAACCCAAGGCTTCATGCATGGTCGACAATAGGTGCAGCAAGAGGTATCCCAAGCAGTTCAGAGAACAAACTTCCTTTACTGCAAACAATTATCCTGATTATGCCAGACCCAACAATGGTAGAACAGTGAGGAAGCGTAATTATCTCTATGATAACAGACATGTCGTCCCACACAATCCTTATTTGGCTGCAAAGTAAGGAACATTTATCTGACATTATATTTATTGGTTAATGACTTGGTTCATTTGTCAGATACAACTATCACATCAACGTCGAGATCTGTTCTTCAGTAGAGGCTGTCAAGTATATCCACAAGTACATATACAAAGGCCATGACAGAACCATGATTGAGATTCTCGACCAAGACAGAGATGAGGTCAAGGAGTATCTGGATGCACGTTACATTGGATCTGTGGAAAGCTGCTGGCACATGAATGAATTTGGAATGCGTGCAGAGTCTCCTCATGTTTATCGTCTGCCTGTCCATCTGGAGGACCAACAAACTGTCTACTTCAATGCAGAAGACAATATTGATGAGGTTTTGGAGAGGCCTGCTGCCAAGACCACACGTCTCACTGCTTGGTTTGAAGCCAACAGAAGATATGAAGCAGCACGTACTGTCACCTACCAGAACTTTCCTCAAGCATGGGTCTACAATCCAACCAAGAAGCAGTGGAACCCAAGAAGGCGTGGCGAGCCTGCCATTGGCAGAATGTACTTTGCTTCTCTTGCCCAGGGAGAAAGGTTCTACCTCAGGCTCCTTCTTACTGTTGTCACAGGGGCAACATCATTCCAGCACTTGCGCACTGTCAATGGTGTCATCCATAATACATTCAAGCAGGCCTGTGTTGCATTGGGTCTTTTGCAGGATGACCAGGAATGGGTCCAGTGTCTTACAGAGGCATCACAGATGCAGCTCAGTTCCTCTCTCAGATTGCTCTTTGCCACCATTCTTCTTCATTGCAATCCAACATCACCTGACATCCTCTGGAACCAGTTCAAACATCACATTTGTGATGACCTCAGAGTCAAGCTTCTTTCCATCTATCCAGATACAGACTTTACAGATGATCAGGTGTACATGTATGGCTTGCATCTCATCAATCAGATCCTTATCAGATCAGGCAAACAACTTTCTGATTATCCAGAGATGCCCACCATTGAAGGAAACTGGCACATTGATGTTCCTGCCAATAGACTTTTGCAGGAACAGAGGGATTACAATGTTGAAGAGTTGGCCATCACTGTCGCTCACAATCTCCAGCTTTTCAATCACAGGCAGAGACAGGTTTTTAATGTTGCAATGGATTCTGTCAACAATAACAAGGGAAAGCTCATGTTCTTGCATAGTGCTGGAGATTGTGGAAAGACCTTTGTCTGCAACACCATTGCAGCTGCTGTTCGTGCTCAAGGAAAAATCGCTCTCTGTGTGGCATCATCTGGAATCGCTGCATTGCTTCTAGAAGGGGGTCGCACAGCACACTCCATGTTCAAAATCCCAATCGAAATCGATGACACCTCTACATGCAGAATACTTCGAGGTTCAGATTTGCACCAGGTTCTTGATCAAACTTCTATTATCATCTGGGATGAAGTTCCTATGCAGCACAAATATGCCACAGATGCAGTAGACTGCACCTTGCATGATCTCAAGAAGAAGAATGTTCCATTCGGTGGAATCACTGTTTTGTTTGGAGGTGACTTTAGACAGACCCTACCTGTTATTCCTAGGGGCACTAGAGAACAGATCATAGCTTCATCCATCAAAAGGAGCACTCTCTGGCAATGCATTACTGTCTATCACTTGACCGAGAATATGCGACTCGACAGAACTCCAGAGAACACTGCACATGCTGCCTGGCTCTTGCACATCGGTGCAGGCACAACAGTTGATGCTGCAGACACTATACAGATTCCACACAATATGCTCTGCCATGGAAATACCATGGATCACCTTATCAACTCCACATATCCAGGCATAGAGCAGGGGAACAAGCCAGATCAGTACTATTTGGATAGGACCATTCTCTCCTGCACAAATGACAATGTTGATGTCATCAACTCTCTTCTTCTTGCCAGATTTCCTGGACCAGAGCATGTCTTCAACAGTGCTGATACAGTTTCATTTAGAGAGCAGGAGTTAAACAACTACCAGCCATATCCTGCAGAGTATCTAAACTCTATCAAAGCAAGTGGCCTTCCTCTCTCCAGGCTGGCACTTAAGATAGGCTGTCCTCTCATGCTTCTACGCAATCTGGATGTCACCATGGGTCTTTGCAATGGAACTCGACTTATCCTTCTTGAAGCCAGACCACATGTATTGAAGTGTAGGATCATCAGTGGAGATGCACAGTTTGCAGGAAATATTGTTTTTATTCCTCGGATCACATTGGAGCCTTCAGCAGAGACCTTGCCATTACCACTTCGTCGACATCAATTTCCAGTTCGCTTGGCATTTGCCATGACTATCAACAAGTCACAAGGCCAATCAGTATCCCAGGTTGGATTGGACTTGCAGACACCAGTGTTCTCACATGGGCAGCTATATGTGGCACTATCAAGGTGTACATCTGGAGAAAGGATCAAGGTGCTGTTGAATGAAAACAATCCAAATAACAGAACTGCCAATGTGGTATACAAGGAAGTGTTGAATGGAGTTGTTTAGCAAAGGTGAGTAACTTGAGAGATTATTTACAGGAATTGGAAACTAATATAGATATCAACATAGACTTGGATTTAGAATTAGAATTAGAATTAGAATTAGAATTAGAATTAGATTTGGATTGTACTGGGATTGAATCAAATGGTTGAAAAATTTATTGTGAGAAAACTTTAGGGCAGGTTAGTAAACCTTAACAACTCAATAAAAGTTTGTAATAATGTCAATAACAGATCAATACAAGTTTCTAATGATGTCAATAACAAGTCAATAACAAGTGAATACAAATTTGTAATCAAGTCAATAACAAGTCAATAAAAGTTTGTAATGATATTAGCAACAAGTTTGTAGTAAAGTCAATATAACAAGTCAATACAACTTTGTAATAATGTCAATAACACCTTAATACAAGTCAATACCAAGTCAATCAAGAAGATCAAAAAAATCTCTCTTTAAAGATGAGGAAGAAATAAAAGCAGGGCGAGTTCAGTTCAAAATAGACATGGTTTTGTATAAAAAGAGTGTCTGGAGTAGCTGAAAGCAAAGGCTCTTTGAAGACGAGGAAGGAATAAAAGCAGGGCGAGTTCGGTTCAAAATAAACATGGTTTTGTATAAAAAGAGTGTCTGGAGTAGCTGAAAGCAAAGGCTCTTTGAAGACGAGGAAGAAATAAAAGCAGGGCAAGTTCGGTTCAAAATGGACATGGTTTTGTATAATGAGGAAGGAATAAAAGCAGGGCGAGTTCGGTTCAAAATGGACATGGTTTTGTATAAAAAGAGTGTCTGGAGCAGCTCAAAGCAAAGGAGTGTAATTCATTACATATGCTATGACCATTTCAGTCATTGAGTAACTGTAGTGGGATTAAGCATTGTGTTACATATATGCGAGCTGGCCCATGCCGGTGTCAGGCTGAGCGAGCAAAGCGAGCGAATGCCATGACAAAGGCATGGGTCATAAGCTCGTCTATTACATATGCTATGATGGTTTTGTGGGAGTGATGGCATCATGGGATCAGGACTAAAAATAGATGATGAGCTGCATAACATATGCTACAGTCATTTTGTGGAAATGATGGGAGTGATGGTTGATGTGATTATCTAAAATTTGTCAGGCTTGGTCAGAAATGATGGCATTAGTCAGAGCTGACTAAAATTTGTCAGCTTTGACAAATACAGCTGGGTTTGAAATGTCATCATATAGCCTCAATAGTACTGGTCAGTAACAAGTCAATACAAATTTGTAATGAGGTCAGTAACATGTCAATACAAATTTGTAGTGAGGTCAGTAACAAGTCAATACAAATTTGTGATTTGTAACAAAGTCAGTAACATGTCAATACAAATTTGTAGTGGGTCAGTAACAAGTCAATACAAATTTGTGATTTGTAACGAAGTCAGTAACATGTCAATACAAATTTGTAGTGAGGTCAGTAACATGTCAATACAAATTTGTGATTTGTAACAAAGTCAGTAACATGACAATACAAATTTGTAATGAGGTCAGTAACATGTCAATACAAATTTGTAATGAGGTCAGTAACATGTCAATACAAATTTGTAGTGAGGTCAGTAACAAGTCAATACAAATTTGTGATTTGTAACGAAGTCAGTAACATGTCAATACAAATTTGTAGTGAGGTCAGTAACATGTCAATACAAATTTGTGATTTGTAACAAAGTCAGTAACATGACAATACAAATTTGTAATGAGGTCAGTAACATGACAATACAAATTTGTAATGAGGTCAGTAAAAAGTCTGAAGTCAGTAACAGGTCAATACAAATTTAATGAAGTCAGTAACATGTCAATAGAAATGTGTAATGAGGTCAGTAACAAGTCAAATACCAAAAAGGGAGATTTGCGTGCATAAAATTTCAGTCACAATATAGTGGACACCTACTTTCATGCCTCTCCTGGAACGTGCACAACATTTTCCTTATATGTGGAGAGAGAGTGCACAACAATCAGTTGAGTACCTCTCTTCACACAACATTTGGGGCTATAATAGTGATGCTATTGCAATTGCTATCTATTATCAAATAACAAAATTGTGATTGTCATTACATAAGTGTTGGAATTGGCTATTGAAACTTGAAAACAGTTGAATTACAGTGAGTGTTGTGACAACTGGCTGTTAAAGGAAGTTGTTGCTGACCTTACTTCAGCTGTGCTGGATTGTTGGCTATTGAACAAAATTATTGTTGGGCTTTACCATTACTAAACATGTGAGTGGTGTTGGCATATGTTGCAATAATAATGGCTGATTAGTGTGTTTGCAGGAATCAAAGTAGACCTTCTACACCGGAAGTGGAAAGGGCTAGAATTAGAGATGCAGACCATCTGGAAAGGTTGCAGATAACCAATCCTGATGAGAGGAGAAGCAGAGTCAGAGTGACTGCCCCTGCTGAAGGAATTGTTCCACTGAACTATGGAGCTGCATTGGCAGCTCAGATACCACAGGTGCAGATGCCTGCTGATTGGGATGCTCCAAGGCAGTTTGAATTGCCAGTTGTACCTCCTGCTCCTGTATTACATAGGAGAGGGGCCCCTGTGATGCCATCTGGACCTGTTTTGGCAAACCATGGAGTAGGGGCAAATATAGCTTCTACTATACCACAGGTTCAACTGCCAGCAGGGTGGAATGCACCTTTGGCCAATCCTATTCCTGTGGTTCCACCTGCACCTCAGTTACAAACAAGGAGGAGGAGAGGGAGAGGGAGAGAAAGGGGACTGGGACCATTGCATAATATTTCAGGTGGTCAAGCTGATCCTGCACTTAATAATCTGTATAGAGGACATATTGCATTGAGGGAAAGAACTGCAGATTATGATGCACACATTCAGGAATGGGCAGCTAAGCAGCATCAGGAGGAATTGTTGAAAAAGGTTGCTGAGGAAAGAAGAGCTGCTGAGGCTGTTACTGCAAGGGAGACAATGTTACAGCAATTGGCTGAAGTGGATAGGCAGCATAATCTGCAAGTGCAGCAGGCAATTGAACAGAACCAAGCTGCTGTGGTGGAAGCAGGTAGATGGCATGATCAACAGTTAGAACAGTTGGCTGAACAAGAGCAGCACAGACAAGCTGCTGAAGCTGAAGAGCATGCACAACATCAAGCTACTGAAGCTGAAGCAGCTAGGCAGCACAATCAACAATTGCAGCAGCTGGCTGAAGAGGAAAGGGACAGGCAAGCAGCTGCACAGCAAGCAGCTTTAGCTGCTGAGCCACGATATCATGATCCACCCAGACATATCAATATAGAAGTGGCATTGCAGGAATGTAATAGGCAAGATCAGGAATGGACTTTCAGGATGCATCAGATGTGGAGAAATGAACAGCATGCAGATGAGCAGGCACAGATGGATGAGGCTGAGGAGCTCCAATGTCTATCCATTGCAGACAGAAACTTGCATCAATGAATGATGAGGTTGGATCAATTGGCTAACAATATGTCTGGAGATCAGATTGATCAATATCGAGCTCAAGTAGATGCACAGGCAGAACAAATTCAGATGGATAGGGAAATGGCTGCATTGTTAGCTGCTGAGTATGAAGAACAGAGGAATAATGAGATTGCTTTGAGGAGGGAAATGGAGAATGAGGAATCTGATGATGATGATGGGAGCGAGTCTTCTTTGCAATTTTCACCTTCTCCCCTGCCATCAGATTATCATGATGAATTTGGAAGGGTGATTGCTTCACAATTTCCACCATATCCTATGCCATCAGATTATTGTTGGAGCAGACTACATATGCTGCACAGAGGAAGAGATGACACATTCCTTATAACCTACCTGGGGTTTAGTTAGTCTTAGAGCTAGGGTTTAGCAGAGGTAAGAACACTGTATATCTACTACAGTACAGGTTCTCCTTATATACATAATAGTAAGGATGTCACATAACTCAGGAATGTGTTTACCACATGTATGTGCAGTAAGCACAGTAACATGTGTGTGCTGCATGCATTGCTTCATGTATGCAGCATGCATCGGAATTTAATTTCAACACTCCTCCTCAAACTGTACAGCGCTCTAAGCAGCTAAGTTTGAATCTTGAAAGTAATTCTGAGAGAGTCTCTAAATTTCCTGAATAAGATGGTGCCAAGGTTCTTTGTGAACATGTCAGCCAGATTATCACTTCCAGGAATGAAAATGACCATGACTTTGTCATTTTCTATGCATTCGTGGGTATAGTGGTAGCAAATGTCTATATATTTTGTCCTTCTTTCTTGAACTGGATTTGATCCAATAAAGATGGATTCCTGATTGTCAGCGCAGATTGGTATGCACTTCAGTATATATCTGAGTTCCTGGAATAAAGACTCTATCCACACTATCTGTTGACAAGTGTCGGAGAGAGCCATATATTTGGCTTCTGTGGATGACAGTGCTACAGTTTTTTGTAAATGGGACTGCCAGCACACAATGCCACTCGCTAGAGTAGCAAAGTAACCCATTGTAGATCGGCATTTGACAGTGTCAGCTGCCCAATCAGAATCTGTGAAGGCCTGTAGCCCCTCAGACTTCTCGCCATCGTAGACAATGTTATATTTCTGGGTTCACACCAAATAGCACATGAAATGATGTACATCACTTTGTCTAGATATTCTTGGCCAGGATTAGCTGAGAATTGTAACATCTTGATTACTGCATAAGCGATATCAGGTCGCGTTCCAAGCATCAGATACAATAAAGATCTGATCACAGACTGATATTTTGATCTAAGCATTGCGTTGGGCATTGCTGTGTTTTCCAACAGTCTGTAACCAGTCGGGAGTGGAGTGGGGGTTGCTTTGGCATTTGTCATCTCGAATCTCTCAAGCACTTTGGCGAGATATTCAGTTTGATCAAGTTTGACTTTGCTTGCAGTCTGGGTGATGCACTGATGATACTCAACCTGGAAACCCAAACAAAACCTACTAAATGGCTTTGGATGGTATAACACGAGTCAGAGGAAGGGTGCGAGGTGGTACTAAATATCACCGCTGAGACCAAAATGATGTGTTTAGCAATGTGGAATAATAAGGGATGGTTCAAATAATCTGTAAGAACATACGAAGTTGTTCGAAACAGTTCGAAAGAGGTTCAAAGTTGTGCGAAATAGTTCAAAGTAGATTCAAAGATGTGCGAAATAGTTCAAAGTAGTTCAAAGGGGTTCGAGGTATATTGAGGGACAAGTTTAACAAATGTAAAGTGTTTGTTGAATGGTGATAGGCAATGGGCAATAAAACGTGGAGTGAATATGATAGTTTCGAGGAAGTTCGCAATATTTTGCAGAACTTAGAGATATGGTGCGAGCTAAGACTCAAGAGAACGACTCTTAAATCTGATGATAGCAAGAGGGTAACTTGTGCTATTCCCTGTTGTTTCTTCTATATTGTTCTAACTAACTAATACAAGTCTATATACAAAATGAAGAGATAGTACTAAAAAGGAAATAAGAACATGTGTAAAACATGAGGCAAATATATCAAACAATGAGGACTTGTAGATCATGAAACAAATGATAAATGATAAATGATAAAATGTATAGTGTTCCCATATAGTAAAAGTACTTATATATATCAATTGAAACACAAAAATGCACTTATCACATTCTAACTCTCTTGTACTCTCTCCTCGTGTCCGGTAGTGCTTAATATGTGACTAAATAGCTTGTTCCAAATGTGCAGCATGTATCAAAAGTGTTTCAAGACAACTATACAGCGGCCGATATCATTTGAAGTGCTGTGAAGTTGTTCAAAGTGTTGTGAAATGTTGTGAAATGGTTCAAAGTAGTTCAAAGTCATCTGAAATAGTGCAAAATAGTGCAAAATAGATTCGACATTGATTTTGTGGCATTCATAGTGATTTGAAATGTCTGTCGTAATGTCTCGATATGAGTGGAACTGTTCTCCAGACCTTAAAGCATGTAGTGGACCTATCATCCTCCCCCTTACTGAAATCCTGACTGTCCCAGTCAGCCAATTGAAGTCACGTGTGAAATGCATGATCATGTTGAAAACTTAGTGAGTTTTGGAATATGTCTCGTTCTTCTTCTTTCACCTCTACATCATCGAACTCTAGCTTCTCTAACGTCTCTTCTGGCCAAACTTAACTCCGAAGTACTTGAATACACAAAGTCGATGCCCGAGTGAGGCGTTGCTGAAGATCTCAATTTCGAGGTTTGGGGGCAAGGTTTTTGTGAGTGAATGGTGAGTTTTGTGGTTCATATAAGCTTTTAGTGTTTTATATTCATTTTTCATAGGCAGAATACAATGAACTCGTGGACGATTTGGGCGAGGAACACAACACGACTATACAAAAGGTCGTAGAAGAGATATTCGAACTCTTCAAACTGATGGCTCGATGCAAGTGGCTTTTGTGGGGCAGAGGCTTGCTATTTGTGGATTTAGCGGAACAGGTTAAATGGAAGAAGAGGGAGGAAAATGCGAAATGAGCTTGAGAGGAGAAGAAGCTGGTGAAGCAGGTGAATATTGAGGGGTGGAGGACCACACTGGCAGAGGCACAAAATGCAGCTCTTGCTGCGTTTCATGTGAAAACAATTTTGAAGGAGGAGTTGCAGCAACAAAATGTCGAGTTTGAGGTGGAGGCGAGGGCAATCGAAAGGGTGGAGGCTGGCGAAGGTGACAAAGATGAGGACGAGGATGAGAGCAGAGAGGAGCTACCCGTGGTGTGGGTGTCAAAGTGAAAGACAGTAGAGGTCAACGAGGAGGAAGATGCAGAGGAGGAGATCGAGAGGGTAGGGTCAGCAAAGTGGGCCAGGGTCAAAACAAGCAGGCTCCTTGATTTATAGGGTCCGGTGAGTTTTTACTTATTTTTGAAGAATTTTCGAGCTACTAAATGTTTTTTAGTGCAATAGATGCGCTGGATTTAAGTCCCAGCCAAGCTGTATAGTCAAAGAGGGCACCCCAAAGTGTGCGAAATGCACCCAGCAGGTGCAAGGGTGTTACTGGGATGGGATGTCAAGGCGAGGGCTTCGCAAAGGCGAGGCGAAGAAATTCGGGGGTGCAAAATGAGATTTGCACACAAAACCAGATACAAAATTTATTTGAAATTGTTTCGAAGTGACTGCTAACATTTGTTCAAATTTTGTAGTATGTTGAATTCAGGTCGTGGGCCCATTTGAAGATGTCAAGTGAGTAGCGGGCCCTTCGAAGCCATCAAAGGAAAAGAGAAAGTCATCGAAGGGGAAGGGAAAGGTGAAGGCGAGGGAGTCGTGGGGAGTCGAGGATGTCGAGGAAGAATGGGCGGTCCAGCATCAGATTATCGCTGGAAAACTGGCACAGAAGAAGGTGGAGAGGGAGGTGCTTGGAAGGGAGATAGAAATGTTGGAGGAGATGCGAGAGGAATAGAGCAAAAGCTTTTATTGTATTTCTTTTTGAATTTGAATTTTGGATTTTCTGAGTCTCGAAGAGTAGTGATAAGAAAAGTGAAAAGAATAAGAAAATAAGGGAAGACATACTTATTCATTTTCGAAGTTTTGAAGGTCTTCGAAAGTATCTTCATTGAGGTTTGAGGGTATTCGAGGCTTTTCGAGACATTCAAAGAGTCGATTTCGAAGAGATTCGGCAAAAGTGAAATAGTCGTAAGGTATTTTCGAGCAAGTTCGAAGTCGAGATCGAGGTAAGCGAAGGTCTGTATAAGCAAAATAAAAATGAAAGCTGTTGAAGCTATCGCGAAGAATGTTGAGCATAGCAATGTTTTCGATAAATAGAACAAGGTCAAAATGCAAAAAAGAGCAAGAAAATGGGAGACTTTAATCGATGTCGATGGCATTAACCATGGTTGTAATAATCGAGTCGAAGGACTGGTCGAATCGAAATTGGAGGCGAAATCGGGGGGTTGAAAATGAGGTCAAGAAGATATGTGTTGGTGATGGATGTAATGAAATTTTTGGCGATGAAGGGAAGGCGAATTTCAAGGTGATAATTGTATGTTTCTGATGTGAATGGACTTTTGAGCACTTTACTAGACTTCGAAGGCAAATTTGAACATGAATCTAGTGAATCTGGTGAAGGCAATTTCGAAATAGACAATAAGATGGCAGATGGCACAGATGATGAGATCGAAGATGAAAATACTGGGAGTGGTGAGCGGCAAGTTGAGGTCAAAATAGGCAATGGAGGGGGCAAATGCAACAAGGATATCGGAGGCAAGATTGAGTTCAAAAATGATGAAGGTGCGACTATCGAAGTGGACAGGGCTGGAGCTACTGAAGGTGAAGATGATGGAATTGGAATGAATGTAGGTGATGAAGCTAGGGCGATGCGATAAAGACCAGGAGGCATGACATAATGATTTCGAAGTGCAACATTTTCTCGTTCAAGTGCAAGCTGTTTTTTGAGGCCTAGTTCCTGTTCAAGGGCCACAATATGAGCTTCGAAGTCATCTGAATTGTTCGAGCTGTGAGGTATACTGTCAGATGCTGGGTTCAATGTAGTCGACGGTGTGATTTTGGCAATGAATGAGGTCGAGACAGATACTTCAGGTGCTGATTTGGTCAAATTTGAAGCTGCAATAACCATTGCAAAGTTTAATGCAAAATTTTCGAGGATGTGCAAAATGTCTTCGGAATCGATCAATGTGCTAGACTGCGATACATTTGAGGTCAAAATCGATTGCTGGGGCATAGAATATAAATTCGAGGATGCTATAGCAAATTTTGCGGCATTGTAGATGTCGTTCAGCATGTATGGGTCATCAGGATAGTGATCAGGAAACTTTACTTCGAGACAATCCACAATTCTATTCCATAACTTCATTTAAAAGCCTCAAGCAAAAGCTCGACTTTGTTCAGGTTCTGAAAGTCTGCATTTTGAGTGAAGGAAGCTGGTGACCTTGTAGAATGACCTGTAATAAGCTCCTGAATTGTTTTCATCAAAAATGCCAGTGCAAAGCTGCTTGTCAATGAGTGAATCCATGTCCAAAATGCTGTATTTTTATTCATCTTCTATTTCGGGATAGAACTTGAATACTGCAATGTGAAATTCATCGAATGAAGTGCCATGTTCATACTCTGGAAGCGATTCCCAGAGGTTGTAAGAATCGAAATCGATGTATCTGCAAGAGTGTTGCTTCTTTAGGTTGTGATCTGTAATACTGCAAGTTATAAACAAAAATTCGAGATCTTCAAAGTAATTTTGAAGCTCTTTAGGTCATTTCAAATCGAATTTTGGAGATGTTGAATGACCGGGAGCTGGCATAAAGGACGTAGGCATGTTTGAGGTAAATTTCAGAGGTAGTGAGGTCAAACTACTTGCAATGTCGTGGTTCATATGTTTTTGAGGTCGAGGGTGGTAGCGATGTCATAAGTGCAAAGGGCGAAAGAGTGCAAAATAATAGTATTGAGGGGTGAGATGCTATATCAAGATCTCCTGGTTGTTCAGGAGGGTTGGAGGCAGAACAAGTTCAATTCGAAGTCGAGATCATTGACCCCTAAATGGTAAAACGAGTGGTGGAAAGAGTGGAGGTTCAATGATGAAATGATTTAGAAACCCCTTGTGGTGGGCTCCAAAATGATGATACTCAACCTGAAAACCCAAACAAAACCTACTAAATGGCTTCGGATGGTATAACACGAGTCAGAGGAAGGGTGCGAGGTGGTACTAAATATCACCACTGAGACCAAAATGATGTGTTTAGTGACGTGGAATAATAAGGGATGGTTCGAATAATTTGTAAGAGTGTACGAAGTTGTTCAAAACAGTTCAAAAGAGGTTCGAAGTTGTGCCAAATAGTTTGAAGTAGACTCAAAGACATGCGAAATAGTTCAAAGTAGTTCGAAGGGGTTCGAGGTATATTGAGGGATGAGTTTAATGAATGTGAAGTGTTTGTCGAATGGTGATAGGCAATGGGCAATAAACGTGGAGTGAATATGATAGTTTCAAGGAAGTTTGCGATATTTTGCAGAACTTAGAGATATGATGTGAGCTAAGACTCAAGAGAATGACTCTTAAATCTGACGATAGTGAGAGGGTAACTTGTGCTGTTCCCCGTTGTTTCTTCTATATTGTTCTAACTAACTAATACATGTTACGAGAGCATTCGAATGGGGGAAATCAATTTTTCTTCACAATTGTTCTTATTGTCTTACTTGCGTACATCCATGCTATTGTCTCTTTTCTTATTGTCCTATGACCGCACGCCTCTAATCTTACATTGTCACATTCCCACCTTATTGTAGTAGTACTGTGGACGTCCTTTCACTATTGTCTTTTCATTCCTATTGTTCTTATTGTTCTCTTAGCATGACTCATTCATCTACAATCTATGCTTGTAGTATTTAGGCTGCAAATACAGAACTGGTCAAGCTCAGCTTGACCTGGTCATTCTTACATTTCTAACGAACTTCGGCTAAGTCATTCTCAACTGTCGCTTACGAGCTTCAGTGACTCTTCGATGAACTCCTAGCTTTAATGTCGATGCTTAAGAGCCTCGATTGATAGTAGGAACCTTGACTATAACAAAAGGTCAAGCTGATCTGAACTCTGCCCACTAACCTCAGTCTAGGCAGCACATACACTACGACACAATTCTTATGAGAACCACCTGACCTTACCCTACCCGACGAAGAAACATGGCAGCTCCATCCACTCCCACTGCCCCCACTGCCCCCACCGCCCCCACCATTCGTCCTGCTGAAATCAAGATGAGGGCTCTGACCGACTACTCTGGGGATACAGTGAAGACTATGCTTTTTCTCCTTGAGTGCAGGGCCTATGTCGACGCGAATGTGACTGCATTCCCAGATGATCGCCATAAAATCCTATTCATGCTTTCTTATATGAATGGAGAGACAGCAGGGCCTTGGATGCAGGCCTACCTGGAAGAAAGATATATCGAATCGAAGCCCTGGGATACGTTCCAGGAATTCATCGTGAAAGTACGTGCAGCATTCTCACCAATTGACGATGCAGGAAACACGCACACCCAACTCTGAGCACTCTCGCAGGGAGCAAAAGAAGTAGACAAATATATTGCCCAGTTCAAAACACTGGCCTACTGAACCAAGATCAAAGAAGATGCCGCACTAATCAAATATTTCGTAGACAGGACTCAACAATCGAGTCCTGGACAAGGTATTCAGAATGGAGAACCCACCCGACACCATCGAAGGATGGTATACTCACGCAGCGAGGGCGGAGGGACATCTGAGATGGGCGAAGGCAATAAAAGAAAGAACCTACAGCAAGGCGGGAGGAGGAGGAGGAACAGGAGGCTCCTCAAAGGACCCGAACACCATGGACATCGACGTGACATGCCTCTCTTATGCAGAGAGGCTCGAACATATGAAGAAAAGGAAGTGCTTTATTTGTCATAAATCAGGACATAGGGCAAGTTATCACAGAGGAGGGAAGGAACTGCCTGTGAAGGAAGAAAAGAAAGAGATGAAGAAGACACCTCGCGACCATTATACAAAAATCCGCGCCCTCATCAACGAGTTAGAAGAGAAGGAGAAAGAGGAGGTGCTGGATCTTATGGTAGAAGAGGGTTTTTAAAACGGCGGCCCACATCGGCAGTGGAACCTGCCAGAGTAATCGTCTCGACTGTAATGGTAGCGCAAGTGAGCCACCAATCTATGCGCATTCCCGTTTACTGCATATTAGGAGACACAAAAGCTGAACTACCTGCCCTAATCGACTCTGGGGCAGGAGAAACATTCATCGATCACCGAGTCATCGAGAGACTTGGATTAAAGAAAATCCCACTTGCAAGAAAGGTCCTTGCAAAAAACATTGATGGAACCCTGAACAAGAATGGAACGATCTCCCATTACGCTTACATCGACACAAAAATTGGAGGAAAAGTTGAAAAGATGAGGATGCTCATAACGGGGCTGGGAAAGGAGAGGATCATCCTGGGTTACTCCTGGCTTCAAAGATGCAACCCAATTATCGACTGGAAACTGGGGACCCTAACTGACAAACCAACTGAGGGTCTCCTTATGAGGAAAATCCAGACTATGATTGAACAATCACACACCATCACCGGTAAGCAAAGTCCTACTCTAGATGACAAGGGGCCATCTGTATCGAGAGTAACGTTGAGCCCGACTCTCGAGAGGCTACCTAAAAGGAGTGCTGGGGAGACCTTTGGGGAAACCCACCTTGCTGCCGCCGAGCACGTGAAGAGTAGGCTCGGGACAGTTCATCTTGCAAGAGGACTTTGCTCTGAGGATGAACCCAATGTCAACGAACCACACTTGGTGACGAACACCCATTCCAGAATCAACCCACAGACACTGGCACTAGACACTGAGGGCATCAACTTACCGCCCTGCACGAGGGAGGATCAAGATGGAACAGATGTGCTGTTTGCCTACATTTGAGGGGAACCGATGATCAGGGTGTTCAGAACCGAGGAATTCCCCCTTACGATTGAATGCGACTACATTCCCCTGAATTACCAAAAACTCAGGCACATCACATGCATCACTCGATCTTGATCAACTGGCAGGGTAGTTTACTCTAACACCATGTACATCCGAGCAAAAACCTCTGTCTCGCAAAGGCTTGCCCACGAGAAAGAGGTGACAAGAAGATGCAGTCGCTCGACGATTTACTCCCTGACAAATACAAGGAGTATCGGAGCATGTTTAAAAAAGCAGCATCGGAGAGATTCCCCGAGTCCAGACCATGGGACCATGCAATCGAGCTCAAACCAGACTTCATCCCAAAAGACTGCAAAGTCTACCCCATTACCCCGGTGGAACAAAAAAAATTGGACGAATTTATTGATGGTAACCTGAGAAAAGGATACATCACCCCATCCAAATCATTCATGGCGTCACCATTCTTCTTCGTAGCAAAAAAAGACTCTGACGCACTTCGACCCTGCCAAGACTACCGGTATCTGAACAAAGGGACCATCAAGAACTCTTACCCCCTTCCATTGATCGGTGATCTACTCGACAAGCTAAAAGGGGCAAGATGGTTCACTAAATTAGACATCAGATGGGGATATCACAATGTCAGAATTAAGAAGGGAGACGAGTGGAAAGCGGCGTTCAAGACCAATAAGGAGCTATTCGAGCCCAAGGTCATGTTTTTCAAACTCTGTAACTCCCCGGCGACTTTCCAGGTGATGATGAATGATATCTTCCGGGACATGCTAAATGAGGGGTGGCTGGTGATCTACATGGATGACATCTTAATCTTCTTGAAAGACAAAGAGGAACACAAGGAGAGAACAAGGAGGGTCCTGGCTAGACTGAGGGAAAATGACCTCTATCTAAAACCAGAAAAGTCTAAGTTCGATGTACAAGAGGTCAAGTTTTCTTGGGCTAATCTTGCGACCAAACCAACTGGCCATGGACCCAACTAAACTGAGCAGGATTAAGGACTGGCCACCCCCAACCAACGTCAAAGGGGTTAGATCATTCCTAGGCTTTGGAAATTTCTATCAGAGATTCATCGGCAACTTCGCTGTGATCACAAAGCTGCTCAATGACTTGACAAAGAAGGATCAGCCCTTCAATTGGACAAATGAATGCCAAGGGGCATTTGACACACTAAAAAGAAAATTCTCCGAGGCACCAGTACTGTTAATGCTGAACACTGAGAAGCCATTTGTAATTGAAAGCGACACCTCAAAATATGCAACAGGGGCTGTCCTGAAACAAACCAACACTAATGGAGACTGGCACCCTTGCAGTTACATCTCCCACTCCCTAATGGTGACCGAATGGAATTATGAGATCTACGATCGGGAGCTCCTGGGAATAATATGAGTGCTAGAGACCTGGAGACACTACCTCCAGTACAATCCTGTTGGATCACAAAAATCTAATGTACTTTAGAACAGCACAAAAACTCAACCGGCGACAGGCTAAATGGAGCCTTTTTCTGTCACAATTCAACCTCCAATTGGTACATGTGCTGGGGAAAATGATGATACAATCTGATGCCTTATCACGACGAGGAGACCACATACCCAATGTCGACGATGACAATGATGACATCACATTATTAAAAGACGAGATCTTCACACATACTATTGACACCGAATTAAAAGAAGTACTGGCAGGAAGCATGATGTGTGATGACCTACTAAAAGAGATAGTAAGGGCCATCAAAGAAGGAGGGATGCCACTGATCAAGTCAGCGGTAGAAGACTGGAGAATGGAGGACGATGGGATGGTCTTTTTTAAGGACCGGTGCTACGTCCCAGATGACAAGGAATTGAGGAGGAAAATCGTGGAAAAGTACCACGACAACATACTTACGGGACACCCCAGCCAATTCCAGACTCTCGAACTGGTATGGAGGGACTACTGGTGGCCAAGAATGATGATCTTCATCCGGAATTACATTGACGGATGTGCCACATGCCAACAGATGAAGGTGAACACATACCCCACAATGCCACCACTATCGCCAATCAAATCTGAGGCAACACGACCATTCGCGCTGGTGACAATGGATTTCATCACCGACTTACTGATCAGCGAGGGATGTGACACCATCATGGTCATGGTAGACCATGGGCTTACTAAGGGGGTAATTTTCATCCCCTGCAACAAGACCGTTGACGCACTGGGGGCAGCAGACCTTTATCTGCAAAATGTGTTTAAGAGATTTGGCCTCCCCGATAAGATCATATCTGACCGCGACCCACGATTCGCCTCAAATGCATTCCAAGAGTTGGGAAGACTCCTGGGAATAAGGCTGGCTATGAGTATGGCCCATCACCCACAGACCGATGGGGAAACAGAGTGAGTTAATCAAGAACTGGAAATCTATCTCCAGATCTTTTGCGCGAACAAGCCATCACAATGGAAGGGGCACCTCACCACTGCCGAGTTCACACACAATCAGAAGCACCACTTGGCAATCAAAAATACTCCGTTTTACCTGATGATGGGAACCCACTCCAAGGCCATTCCCACGACATACGAAAAAACAAATGTACCGGCTACCGAACAGAGGATAGCCGAATTAGGAAACATGCGATGAGAAGCATTGGCAGCGCATGAACTGTCCTGACAGGTAATGATCAGACGAGGCGGATGAGGCTTCCACCCATTTATGGTGGGGGAGAGGGTTTGGCTAGAGTCAAAGAACTTGAAGTTGGGATACCCAACCAGGAAACTCGCCCCTAAGCGTGAAGGGCCATTCCCTATCACCCAGGTGATTTCCTCCCACACCTACAAATTAGAGCTCCCTTCACAGTGGAGGATACACCCCATTTTCCATGCCTCGCTCCTTTCGCGTTTCAAGGAGAATGAGACACACGGGCCAAATCTTTTTCCTCCACCCCTGGAGCTGATTGAGGGAGAACTCGAACACAAGGTTGAGGCTATTTTAGCCCACAAAAGGATGGGCTGAAGAACCCGATTCCTAGTAAAGTGGAAAGGCTACGGCACAGCGGAGAATACTTGGGAACCAGAAAAACACTTAAAAAATGCCCCAGAAATTCTGGGTAATTACAAGTCCACCCACAACCTACTCCAGTCATGAGCCACCCTCTACATTTCTTCATGAATGCCATGCCCAACCCTGACCCAATTAGAACTTTCGAACTGATCTTAAGCTTCGTCCGTGATGCTGATGACTCCAGAAATGAAGAAAGACTGCTCTCTGTTACCCAGGATCAGGCGCTACTCAATGGGACAGTGCACAACCTGTTCCAGACCTACTGAGCAATCTCTTCCCTCAAACAGGTATTCCGGCGCCTGACTGAAGAAGCCTACCACCTGGATTTGCTCCCTCTTATGAGGAGCCTAGATGAGCAAGCTCTCAATTACAGACCTGGAGAGCGAGTCCCCACTCCTCAACAAATATTCATTATAGAACCCCTCGATGATGAAGAAGATGAAGGATCTGAGATGACACTAGAACTACCAACTTCACCATCTCCTTCACCCTCACCCCAGTATCCATCGTCACCACCTCCACCACCACGCGCGCCTACACCTCATCCCAGACGACCCACTCCAGAATATCCGCCTGCACCGCCGTGGATGCATAATTCCATTTGCTTTACATGCGCCCGGATTGGGCATTTTTCCTCACACTGTCCAGAGTATCAATGCCCCCACTGTCGACTGTGGCACCTGGAGCATTCCGCACTCTTCTGTCCAATAACCCGACATGTGACAACCCCCCTCATCACCGAACCACATAAACCCGAATGACAATGGTCGAAAATCTCCACCTTGTCATCATTCTAGGCGCCATATTCAGCGCAGCCATTCTAACTATGATAATCTTTTACTTTCTCATCCAGCTCAGAATCCTGACAGCGCCACCCCTTCCTCTCATCACGATGTTCATAACTGGCACCTCTGTATGATTTGCACAGATGGATGAGATTGAACTACCGGCTAGGGTCTATGCCCATGATGCTCCAACTGCCATGATCTTTAGCACGTTCACGGCAACCACTGAAGGAGGGGCAGTCACATTTGATCCTATGAGGATGGTGAGGGGCTAGTTTTGGATGGGACTCAAAATGTCGAGGGGGAGCTAATGTTACGGGAGCATTTGAATGGGGGAAATCAATTTTTCTTCACAATTGTTCTTATTGTCTTACCTGCGTACGTCCATGCTATTGTCTCTTTTCTTATTGTCCTATGACCATGCGCCTCTAATCTTACATTGTCACATTCCCACCTTATTGTAGTAGTACTGCAGATGTCCTTTCACTATTGTCTTTTCATTCCTATTGTTCTTATTGTTCTCTTAGCACGACTTGTTCATCTACGATCTATGCTTGTAGTATTTAGGCTGTAAATACAGAACCGGTCAAGCTCAGCTTGACCTGGTCATTCTTATGTTCCTAATGAACTTCGGCTAAGTCATTCTCAACTGTCGCTTACGAGCTTCAGTGACTCTTTGACCAACTCCTAGCTTTAACATCAACACTTAAGAGCCTCGATCGATAGTAAGAACCTTGACTATAACAATACAAGTCTATATACAAAATGAAGAGATAGTACTAAAAAGGAAATAAGAACATGTGTAAAACATGAGGCAAATATATCAAACAATGAGGACTTGTAGATCATGAAACAAATGAAATTGATAAATAATAAAATGTATAGTGTTCCCATATAGTAAAAGTATTTATATATATCAATTGAAACACAAAAATGCACTTATCACATTCTAACTCTCTTGTACTCTCTCCTCGTGTCCAGTAGTGCTCGATATGCAACTAAAAAGCTTGTTCCAGATGTGCAGCATGTATCGAAAGTGTTTCAAGACAACTATACGGTGGCCAATATCGTTCAAAGTGCTGCGAAGTCATTTAAAGTATTGTGAAATGTTGCGAAATGGTTCAAAGTAGTTCAAAGTCATCTGAAATAGTGCAAAATAGTGCAAAATAGATTTGACATTGATTTTTTGGTGTTCGTAGTGATTTGGAATGTCTGTCGTAATGTCTCAATACGAGTGGAACTGTTCTCCAGACCTTAAAGCATGTAGTGGACCTATCAGCGCATGCCTAAGAATTCCATGACTTTTTCAGTACTACGGCACTCCCAATGCTTCAGACAAGCATTCTTCTTTTCATCCACAAGTTTCTTGTTCTGCCCCATGAACAAGCCATCATCAACATAGACGAGTGCAATAACAATGCTGCCTGTCTTAGGATCCTTGTGTATGAAAATGCCAGCATCGGAGCTGGTGTGCACAAACCCAATGGTGTGCATGAATGCCTCTAGCTCTTTCCACCATGCAGGTGAGGCTTGCTTAAGGCCATACAATGCTCGGTGTAAGTGCATTACTTTGCGCTCTTTTCCCCTGAGTCTGAAACCCTTGGGTTGATCCATATAGATCTCCTCATTTAGTTTGCTGTACAAAAATGCGGTTTTTACATCTAGGCTGGTCATATACATGCCCTCTAGAGACGCAAGGGAAAACATGAGGCGTACGGTCTCGTAGCAGACTACTGGTGAGAAAATCTCATCAAAGTCAACACCTTCGACTTGTGAAAAGCCTTTGGCCATGAGTCTGGCTCGTTTTCTTCCATCCAATTTTATGGAGAAAACCCATTTATTTTTGATCATTTTTTGATCATGTGAAAGATCGACGATGTCATAGACTTGTCACTTACGAAGAGCCTCTAATTCTTCATGACAAGCTTGTTTCCACTCATGTTGTTGCTGCCATGGTAGGCGCGCAATATCATGAAATTGGTTTGGAACTTGGCTTATTTTGCTTGATGGTTTGACTGCTTTTGACAACAGCCAGCGAATAAGCTTATCTCCTCCTTCCTTGGTTATCTTTTTAATATAACCTGCTTTGTCCAGTTCCTCCATTGGGTGATCATGTTCTTGATCATTGAAATTGGGCACACTCTCGTGGGGTGCCAAACTTGGTCCAGCAACTAGTTTTTTCTGTTGAGATTGTGGTTGTGTTCAGTTATGATCCGAATCTTGACCTACAGATCTCTTCCAATATTGATCACATGCAATGTCTCTCTCTATGTCAGAGGAGAGTCGCTTCTCTCCATAGGTATTGCCAGGATGGTTTGGGATGTTCCTCTGCCTGCCTTATCAATGGGGCAATTGGTGCCATTCCTGTTGATCATCACGTCTTGGATGAAAGTCCTCAGTGGTTACTTTCAGTGGTTACTGGAGGCAGCGGAGGAGAAGCATCTGTCACATCATCATGCACCTTTTGCTCGCTTGGTACATCATCATCATCATTATTTTCTGATGATGGAGGAAGTGGCAGATTTTATGGCGGTATAGAATCATTGCCATCCATTCCAGATGAGTGGTCATCATCTTCTGGTTCTGGAGGTGGAAAATTACCAAGGTCTGTCTTGGCAGGAGTTTCAGCTCTGGGACAGCATGGGAACAACATTTCATCAAATAGTGCCATAGCACCAATGAATATTGCACCACTAGGTCACATGAAACAGTATGCTTTAATGCCATCTTCTAATCCAAGGTACATCATCAACTCTGATCGAGGAGCCAATGTGTTTGGATGCTTCTCCTTGGGTAGGTAGATGTAAGCACTACAACTGAAAACCTTCAGATTGTTTAGATCTGGGCAGACATTTGTCAGGTCCTCAACCAGTGTCAGCCATTTCAGGCACCTTATCGGGGTTCAGTTGTAGAGGTAGGTGTGTTGCATGTTCAATGCAAAATTCCCACCATGATTGTGGTAGACATGCAGTAAATTGCAGGGTTTGTGACTTTTCCATTATTGTCCTTATGGCATGCTCGGCATGCTCTGCGCGCCCATTCTGTTGGTGAATGTGGGGTGCAGACATCTCTATTTTGATGCCAAAGTCCTTGAGCACATTTTGTAGCTCACGATCTTTGAACCCCCCCCTGGATCAACACGCTAGCACTTGATTGTAGTGCCATACTGGGTCAAAGCCACTGCCCAAAATTGTCTGATGGCCACAGCAGCACCTAAGGCATTGGACCCAGATATGTGATGTCTTGTCATCCAGAAATACAATAAAGTATTTATATTTATGGTACGATAGTACTGGGAGTTCCTTCAGATCAGAATGTATTAATTCAAAGGGTCTTTCTGCACGTGAATTTGATTCGGGAAAAGATTTTGAGGTCATTTTCCCTTCAGCACACCCTGGACATATAATTTTGTCTTTAGAAATAATTAAATTCTTCAGGAATTTTATGGTGCTATTAGGCATCTTCCCTAGCACCTCTTTGGATGGGTGTCCAAGTCACCTATGCCAAGTCGAGTAGTCTGCGATGTACATCATCACGACATTGATTCCCTTGGTGCTCAATATATGAGTCTGAGCCCAATAAATAGTGTCACATTTTATAAGAGGGACGCAATCCATAATTGGGTTTCCTTGCTTGAAAAATGAAATGTGTGTGGAGGAACCATGCATGTCACTTCCGTCTTGCAAGAAGATGCCCATTGACAGTAATTGAGCATTACAGTTGGGTATGTAGTAGACGGGGTATAATCACGTTTCACACATCTCTGACTTCCCGTGACATACTATCTGATGTCTAATGAAGACTGCTCCTTTCCCTACTATATGAGTAGTACCCATGGCTGTTTAAACCAGGGTAGAGTCCTTTCTCGGTAAAGGCTCGTAAGAAGCAAAAACTTTCATTTCACCGGTGAAGTGTTTCGATGCGCCTGAATCCATGATCCAGTCAGCACCTTTCTTACAATCTCCTTTTGCACACATAACACATTCATTAAGATGTAAATAGTTCAATGATACATTCAGTAGTGGTAAAATTTCACATGAAAAGTTTGCTGTGATCATTGGAATGTTAATTCTTGTGCTTGTGGCAGGGAAAAGGACTGACCTTTCATCATATGTACCTGTTTCAAGTGGTTCATCGACGAGCATTTCATCGACAGCTTTCCATACTTCCTCATCTAAAACCGCAGGCTCTGATCCAAGGGAGACACTATAGTCTTCTACCTCTATGATCCTCAGTTCTGGTTCAATCCTCCTCCTCTTACCTTCTCACACTGTTAGGTACTCTTCCAGCGGTCACAGATTTTTCATGCTGCACAGGAGATTCATTTGCTTGAGGGTGTCTCAAGCCTGCTGGTATTCGGTGTAGACCGAATGAGAGGTAGAGGCTGCACCCATGTATGCCTGTGCAGGCAGTCAGCAGTGAGGATCCCTTGTGGGAGTATGTTCACACTTCTCAATGTGCTGGATGAGCGGCATTGGCGGTATGATGGTGCCATTACCATTTATGGTAGTAAAGGCATTTGAGGCGAGGTGGGTATGTTTCTCTTTAGGCTTTTCCTCTTTAGTCTTTTTGTCCCCATGTCATCCATGCTTTCAGGACGAATTTCCATTATTGCCCTGAGATTGCTATTTGGGGTTTCCCCCTTTGCGCTTGACAGCGGAAAGCTTGGTGGCCTGAGGCGGGCCGATGGGCTTTCCAACTGCCATGCACCATGAGGCCTCAGTGACAATGAAGTCCTTGACATGTTTAAACATCAAGGCTCTAGTAGCAGTTGTGTTAAGGACCATGGCAGATAGAGAATCATATTCGCATGGCATTGCAGCGAGTAGAATCATTGCCTGTACTAATTTGGGGATGGCGACGTTGGCAGCCATAAGGCACTTGAATTTGTCAGCCATCTTGGCAATCTCTGGTGTGGGATTCACAGCTGGAATTTTGATTGCGATTGCAGACCTAAAGTCCGCAAAGACTTGGGAGGGGCCATCGACACCATAATCGGTGCAGATGAGATCCCACACCTCTTCAGCAGTGTCCTTGGTATTGGCACACTGCCAAATAGAGGGGGCCAGGCAGAGCACTAGGCTACCAATAGCCTGGTCATTCTTGTTGCTCCAGGTCTGGAGCTTGGCATTAGCATCCGCTACTAGTGCAGTGTTCATCGCCATCAAAGGAGGCGCCAGAGGTGGTTTTAGTTCCATCCCACTAGTTATTTGCCAGAGGCCCTGAGACCTGAGCCACGCCTTCATTGAGTTGGCCCATTGAATGTAGTTAGAGCTGTCGAAAGTTTGTACGAGTTTTTCAAGAGTTGAAGACATGATGTCAGTGGCAGCTGGTAAAAGCACTCAACCAGTCCTCCATTCAAGAAAACACGTACCATAATCTCAGGCAAAAACACTCCTTCAGAGTGGTTAACCCTAGTCAACCTGGGTTTTTAAATGCAGCTCACAGGGAGCACAATGCAGCTCACAAAGAGTGCAAGGTTACAATTTGGAGACAATGAAGTCAATGTCGTTCGCAGCCAGTTAAGGCATGTTCGCGATGTGCCCAGCAGGGCACATAACCTGTTGGAGCAGACTACATATGCTGCACAGAGGAAGAGATGACATGTTCCTTATAACCTACCTGGGGTTTAGTAAGTCTTAGAGCTAGGGTTTAGCAGAGGTAAGAACACTGTATATCTACTACAGTACAGGTTCTCCTTATATACATAATAGTAAGGATGTCACATGACTCAGGAATGTGTTTACCACATGTATGCGCAGTAAGCACAGTAACATGTGTGTGCTGCATGCATTGGAATTTAATTTCAACAATTATTATGATGAGTTTGGAAGGGTGTCTCCTCTACAATTTCCATTTTCTCCTCCACAATCTTCATCACCACTGCTGTCTGACCCAATATTCCATGTTCCATCATTGCCACCTTCTTCCACACAATCTGCTTCACTGCTGCTGCCTGCTTCATTCTTGAATCCCCCATGTTGCCACCTTTGCCTCCACCTATGCCTATACCTCTACCTCTACATCAACCTGGAAGGCCATCACCACTGGGTCATGCACCTTATCAGGAGCCAATTCCCAGACATTCACTTGGATCCATGAATGTGGAGTGTCCACACTGCCATGCCTTGCATTTTGACTGTGAAAAGCTGTCCAGGTCTACCCAAGCTGTACCAAAGTTTGGAAGTTGCTGCTTGCAGGGACAAATTCATCTGCCATCCTTTCGACCTGCTCCTGCCACTTTGTGAGAACTGTTGTGTGGCAAAAGTCCTCTTTCTAAGAAATTTAAGACAAACATCCGACAGTACAATGCTGCATTTGCATTTACTTCTTTGGGTGTCAAGGTGGACCATTCTGTCATAGATACATCAGGTGTATACAGCTTTTGTATTCATGGCAATCTTCATCATTTTGTTGGAGCAGACTACATACACTGCACAGAGGAAGAGACAACACATTCCTTATAACCTACCTGGGGTTTAGTAAGTCTTAGAGCTAGGGTTTAGCAGAGGTAAGAACAATATTTACTATGGTACAGGTTCTCCTTATATACATAATAATAAGAATGTCACATGACTCAGGAATGTGTTTACCACATGTATGTGCAGTAAGTGCAGTAACATGTGTATGCTGCATGCATTGCCTCATGTATGCAGCATGCATCTCAGAGTTTAATTTCAACACCCCCCCTCAAACTGTACAGCTGTTAGGGTGACACCCATGGTTCTGCTAGCTAGACTGTGTGGGTTCTCCTACAAGAAGGTGGTGGGGCACGCATGTGTAATGGGGGGTTTGATGGTTTTGATGTGAGGGGTTAAAATTAGAATAGTTGGCTGAATTAGGCTTTTCACACCACTATTGTGGATAGAATACCTAAGAGAACTCAACTGAGGTCTCCTAGTATTTATTTTAGGATTATATACTATGTTACATATATTGTAGTATGTTGTTATAAACACACACATGCATGCACATGTACATACATATTGATGTGTGTAAATAGAAAATTCCCATGCTGCCAAATAATGCATGTATAGGCATTTTGTAGCATATTTTGGTGAAATAAAATAAAATAAAAATAGTATTATGTAATAGGCATGTTAGGAGACTGTTTCCTAACATTACCCCCCTTTTATCCCTCGACTTCAAGGCGAGAAAATATCATATTTGTCCCCTCTGTGAAATTCTGGTAAGGCCAGAAATTCATCCACTCATACACCATTCTAGCAATGCGATGCAGAGCATTTGGATTATGTTTAAAAAATTGGGCAATTGCATTATGTGCTCACTTACAATTCTCCTTAGGTTTCCATGAATTATTTTCGTCAGTGTAGTTCTTCCACTTGATTAAGAACTCCAATTTATTTCATCGAAGATGTGAGTCCAAAACTTCTTCCACAATATATTCTGGAGCACCTTCTACCATTATTGGAGGCTGTGGAGTAGTTTGTTGACCAGGAATAGTGGGTGGGCAGTAAGGACGTAAACAGGAAATGTTAATTTCAGGATCAATCTTGAATGACTGAGGTAATTTTAACACTACCGCATTGGGTGAAATTATTTTAGAAATCAGATATGGGCCAACTTGCTTCTCTATAAGCTTTCTTGAAGGTCATGGAATATTTAGATCCTTGGTACTTAGCCATACCAAGTCACCAACTTTATACTCTGGAGCAACAGCTCGAGTACGATCTGTGTGTTGCATCATGTCATCATGTGCTTTCATCAATGCTGCCTCTGCTTCCTCCTGCACCTTTCGCATTTTTGATACAAAGTCCTCCACTGATTGTACCTTGACTTCCCTTTGAGGTTCTACTCCCATTCTGGGATGATACCCATAATTAGTGAAGAAGGGTGACATGCAAGTAGCTGAATGGAATTTATTATTGTGGGAAAATTCTGCAATTGCCAACCATTCAGGCCAGTCAGTTTGTCAGTGGTTGACAAACATGCATAGGTACTGCTCCAACTCCTAATTCATTCTCTCTGTCTGCCCATCGGTTTGTGGGTGATATGCCATAGATAATTTGGTTTGAATTTCCAATATGTTATTTAACTCTCGCATCTGCTTTATGGACCAAGTGAAAATTAAAGTGTGATAGGAATAATGCCCAACGTGCTTGTTGATGGTTAAGCTTTTTAGCAGACATGAAGTATTGCAGATTTTGATGGTCTGTCCAGATTTCGATCTGATGTGTACATCCCTCCAAATAATGTCTCCATGCCTCCAATGCTCATATTATTCCCAACATCTCTTTATCATGCAAATCGTAATTCCTCTCCACATCATTCAATCCTCGAGACAAATATGCACAAGGATGCCATTTGTCATCTTCACATAACATTGATAATACTGCTGATGTGTTCTGTTGGTACTCAGTGCAGAGTCTCAATGGATGGGGTGAACACTTAACCTACTACTGCAGGCATGCTCAGGGTAAGGGGGGGAGTTCGCTTAGAGGGCCTCGGATCATCCTTCAGGGTGTGGAGATTATGGAGAGGCTGGTACAGCAGTTTTCAGTGTGTGCATTAGTTGTGTACGCTAAAGGGGAGATATGTGCAGTGGCGGGAAAGTGCACAATGCAAATGGGCAAAAACATGCAGTGCGGAAAAATGCACAATGGGAGTGCAAAGGTGTGCAACGATGAGGATGATGAAAGCGGGAGGTGTAGTGGAATGAAGGCAACACTGGGATGTGCTGTGAAGGTAGTGCGCAGGTTGGGGATGCAAACAGGATGAAAGTGCAAGGGGCAGAAAAAGGTGCAAATGGTGTGCAAAATGCGGCTATGCAAATAGTGCGCAAATGGTGCACAAACATGGCTATATGAAGGGTGCACTGCAAGAGTGCACAAATGAGGATGAAGGATGCAATGCAGGGATGAAATGCAACAATATGATGAGGAGACACAAAAGATATGCAAATGTGGCTATATGAAGGGCACATTACAAAGGCACATGGACTGGACGCTGGTGCACAGACTATGTGTGATGCTGACTGAACTATGAACTATGAGGGGGGGAAAGATCCTCTGGATTCTCTATCTGTCTGCCTACTATGTACAAATGGCTTATGTGATAAAAATGGTAAAATAAAGTGTAAAAATAGAAAACACCATGCGCTACCCACAAGCACACCCATTTGCCCATCTAAACCTGACCACAATATGCCACTGCCTTAGCCAATTAGATTTGCACACCATTAGCCCAATACCCAACTGTCCCGGTGCGATGTGCTATTTTTGGTGTGCTCTAGGTCTTGTGTGCTCTTCCCAATTAATCTGTTTCGGTGTTATGTGTCGTGTGCCACACCTTAGTAATAATGATGTATCAACCTGTGCCAGTTACCAGATAAGGTGATGCCAATTGGAAATGCAGAAGAACTATAAGGAGATGCTGTGAAAGGCCAAATACTGCCAAAGCACTAGGATTACATGAAAGTGCCTATGTGTGCACAGTCCAATGCCAAATAGGCACAAAGCGCCCCAGTTATGTAAGAATGCACAGTTCTCTCATGTTGGAATCATGGTGCACCTCAAGTAAATGCACCAGTAAGATGGAAGCTGCGATGCGCAGCGCAACTGGTGTAGTGGATTGTGAGCAGTCTGAGGAATTTGAGCATAGGGCGCACGAGCTGGCCGGGCAGCTGGAAGCATGCTGCGCACTCTTGACTGCTGAATTGCAGGTGCCTGAGGTTAACTTGGAGTGTCTGGAAGGTGAGTTTAGTGCAATTGACGAGGCAAGCAATATAGATACTGCCGAAGTGCAGGAGGATGAAAAGGTGTGCATCATGCTGGTGCGCTCTCTGCATGCACTTTCTGCAGCGACCAATGCTGAGGTCATAGGCAAAGGAACTGGGGAGTCTTGGGAGAGTGGGGTGATGAGCAAAGGGGAGAGTGAGCAGAGCAATGAGAGCGCTAGTGCAGACGAAGGTGCAGTGCGCGCCCAGTGCATGCAATGCAGCAATGCATGTATGTCGAAGTACCACCACTGAGTGGCATTGGCGCCACCTCTGATGCTAATAGCAGACTAGTAAGTTTCTTTGGGTATGCTTCAAACTCACTAAATGGTTTTTCTTTCTACTCTAGTGTGATAACTGCTGCCACATGGGCCAACTGGCTAGGTGTGTCCCTGTCAATGGAAAGTGTGAATGGATGAAGCGCATCCTCACACAGCTGCACACAACTTCTAGAGGCAGGAAAGCAGCTACTGGGCACCCTGGTGTGTCTTTTTCTCATCCTCCTTCCACGCTGCACTAACTATTCCAAAGGTGCATCGCAAATTAACAAGGGCAATGAGAGCAATGCAGGGCTCATCAGCCCCTCGAAAGCGCGCACATTGAAGTGCCACAAAGTCAAAAATGCGCCCCCTCCCCTGTTGCAAGTGCACCCAAGGCCATGCCGCCTTACCATTCGCCAGGCAAGTGTGCACATGCAATCCTCGTGCCAAACCAGATCAGGAAACACCTCAGGGGATGCAGTCTACCAAGGCCAGGATGTCGAGGCACTCAACTTAGTGCAATGCCGCTCAGTGGTCGCAGTCTTGGGCGCCACACACGATCACCTTAAAGAAGACGTCCAAAGGTCGCTCATCGAGTTAGAAGTCGCTAAGAGCTGGTTGCATAGTGTGGAGCAAGCAGAGGCAGATGCAAAGGTGAAACTGGATGCAGCCACGGAGTGCTTGGAGTTGTTGGAGTCCATTGAGTAGCCACTTGCCTGTATAAGTAATAGATAGTCTGTCAATCCATCTCTCTGTTGTGCCTGTGATAAATGTGTGATGCACTCCAAAGTGGTGCAATGCATGCACACATGCAAATGTGCACACTTTGCGCCAACCTGCACGCACACTTCCATGGTGCTGTAAAATGAAATTTGTAAGTCCAAATAATATATGTGAGGGAAAAGAGATAAGATAGGCAACATTCGAGCAAGAAATGTCAAGCGCACAAAAAACGTGCACCAGCACAAAAATGCGCAAATGCAAAGGAGTGCGGAAAAATTGTCCAACAATCACTTTCCTCCTCCCAACTAAGATATTGACCATGTCCAAATGATAAAAGAGTAAGAGATAAAAGGAAGCGCATGCCATATGACAAAGTCTAAAAAATGGGAAAGGCTCAGTAGATCATCATGGCTGGTAAAACCCATTGGTTGCGCAATCACAGAACACATCCAGATGCGACTTCGCGAATAGGAAAAAGGTAACGTAAAAAAATGAAAGAAAGCAAAGCGTACATGTTAAAAGGTGAAATATCCATAGTGGTGCACGCAGAGCGCTAGTTGCATGCCTCATTGGCGCTTTCTTTATCCTCAGTGCTATCTCCTTGCACTTCTTCTTCATCAACTGCTTCTTCATCTTCTGTGTCCACTACTATGGACTCTTCCATCTCCCTCAACCACATTGTGGTGATATCGAGTGCTATGTCAGGAAGCGCAATGGACTTGCACACGTGGTATGGCAGTAGGTGGAACGTGGCTACTGGCCTGTCAAATACCATCCCATTGAGCTCGCAAATGATATATGTACCGCCTTGATTGCGCGACACTATAACTAGAGGACCGAGATAATGTGTGCGCATTTTGCAGTTAAGGCTCTTCTCGATCGCTGTGTTGTGCATAAGGACTAAATCGCTGCACTGGAAGTCAAAATTGCAGATGGTTTTTGAGTGTACTTTCTCGAAACGGAGCACTGCTTTGCGCCTTTCTGCATAGATGTGGGAATGGATGTGCGCTAAGTCTTCTGGGCGCTTTTGTAATGCACGCGCATGCTGCATGATCAAGTCTGTAGTGGAGAGTATAGAATCTAAGGGTTGGTTAAGGTATGTCACTTCAATGATATCGAGATGGATTAGAGGCTGCACACCTGTCACCATGAAGTATGGCGAAATGCCAAGGCGCTTCCAAACTGTGATGCACTCTGCCCAAAAGACTGAGTACAGTGCACTGAACCATTTTGACTCTACTCCATCTGCTGCTTTGATAAGTGCTTGACACACGTCGAAATGTGTGCACTCAACAATTCCATTAGCATGCAAGTTATAGCCAGATATGTGGATGTGATTGATATGGTAGCACTTACTGAGATAGGCTAGCGCTTTGATAAATGGCTTGCCATTATCAGTGACTATCTCATACAATGCACCCCATCTGCAGATGAGGTCTTGAAACATCCAATCACCAAGTGTGCTCGCATTTTCTTTAGGAAGCCCACAGAATTCTGGCCAAGTCGCAAGCGAGCAATGCCCTTGGACAATATAGCACTGCCCTGCTGATACTGGTAAGTGCATCGTATCAGTATAAACTTTACTGAAGAGAGGTGCAGGCATTGCGATGACTGGCAGTATTAGAACCTTCTGTGTTTGCTGGATCTGGCAAATATGACAAGTGCGCATGAACCAAACAATGTCGTCCATAATGTGTGGCCACCAAAAGTGCTCGAGCAATGTGGAGCACATCACATAAAAGTGCTTGTGTCCAATGTTGTCGTGGATGGTGCGCAATATCAGTAAGCATCTAGACTGCCAAATAACAAGCTGGTGAGCGCCATGCACATTGCACTTCCATAGGCATGTCTTGTCTTTAAAAAATGCACTTGCGTAGCGCACGAGCATGCTGTACTCGGAATCTGTGAAGTCGCTAGGGCACATTAGGGTATCCATCCAAACCCACACCAAATATAACTTCTCATCCTCTGCATCTGCTGTTACGCTCCTCAGAACTTGGCTATAGTCATCATCATAAATAAGCACACTATTGTGCATATTTTGCACATTTGCACTTGGCTCTGGCTGCATTAGTGTGAGTGCTTGCACATCAAAGGACTGTGAAATGGGATGTATCACATGCATAAAGTCATGTAGCGCATCAATCCAATCCTCAAACTCTTCATCTTTATCTCCTTCTAAGTCCTCTGGCTGCTTTGGCCGACACGAAAGCCCATCTGGACCATGCACCGCTCCCCTAACATGTATGAGTGTAAAGTGGAATGTAAGGATTGAGGTGATCCACCGGTTAATGCTAGCGGATGGTTGGATATCAGGGTTCTGTAGCATGCCCTTGATATAGCACGCATCAGTCTCAACAATTAGATTGCGCACACCTATAATATAAAGGCACAAACTGCACAGTGCATGGTAAAGCCCATAGATCTCTAGCTTCAGTTGTGAAAAGCGTGCTTCTCTGTTGTTGAGTGTAATCGAGCCAAACCGGTTGTAAAAGCACGTTTTTGCACCTGTGCTCTTTTGCTGGCAAAGGTAAAAGCTGACCGCTATCTGGGAAGTGTCGACTGCAAGGATAATGGGGAGTTCTGAGGAATAATCGATCAGTTGTAGTGCAGGACACTCTAGTACTGCTTGCTTGATGTTGTTTTGCACCACTATCTGCTCTGAGCCCCATTCAAATGGAGCATCCTTGAGCGTAAGCCTTGTGAGTGCGTTAATGCGGTGCGCATAATTGCAGATATAAATGCACATTAAACTGACTGTTCCCAAGAATGCATGCACTTCTGACAGCTTGTGGCATGTGCCCCAATTGCGGATAATGTCTACCTTGTCGCGTTCGGGTTTTCTACCTCCTGGTGTGCAATAATGGCCAAGAATGACAAAGTTCTCAGTGCACAATGTGGATTTTATCTTGGTTACTATGCCCTTTTGTGGTGTGCATGCCACTAAATCGATAAAAGTTGCATGTGCATGTGTGCTTTTCGGAAATGCGGCTGGAATAAGCGACATGGGGTCAATCGAATTTAAGAGCGCCTGTGCATGACTGTTGGTACACTGGGATAGGTAGAGTTGAGAGATAATAGAGGTCGAAGGAACAGAAGCGGAAAATGGAATAAGTGCAAACACAGAAACGTCACAAGATTGGGTATCAGAGTTGAATGTTATGATAGTGGTGGCTTCTCCTTGGTCTGCAATCAATTCCTCGAAGCCTGGTAAAAAGTTCTTTGTGGGTTATGCTGAATAGCAAAGTGCGGCATTGCTGGAGCTGGTAAGAAGTGGCGTGGCTTCCCCCTAGGCTTTGTTGGAATGGTGGAGATGGTGCCTGTGTTCGGATCACAGATCGTAATCGTTTGTGCTTTGTCCGCAAAGTTGCGCATGGCAGAGCATGTTAACACATCAAAGGGGCGCCCTAACAGAATATCATAAGCAGGTGAATGGATAACATGAACTTGCACATAGACAATAATATCTCCAATGCACACAGAAATGTTGCACGCAAGCCCAAGCAACTCATCTACCTCTCCATTGGCCAATTGCATGTATAAACAAATGCGCGGGTTGTACTGAAGCCCAAGACGATGGCAGACTGCTTCTGACATTGTGATAATTTGTGAACCCGGATCTAAGATAGCCTCAAAGTATTCTTGGTTGTTGATCAATAAATCAATGGAATGAAGTGCATGCGACTCTTTTGCAACCTTCAAAATGTCCGGGTTTTCAATTTTGCCTGGCTGGAGATGGGTGAGGTACTGTTCAAATGGATCCTGCAAAACAATAGGAAGCAGCGCTGCAATTGCCACGCTAACTGGAGGTGTCGCATTAAGTGCTTTATTTTCTGCAAAAGGCATGCATGCTTCACAGTGCACAAATGGCATAACACTCGCAAGGTTGGTAGCTACCACTTCTGCACCGGTAGCTGCAATGTGCTTTGGGGTAACTTGTTCTCTATGGTGCTGTCTGAGATCGGGCAAAAGGGATAGGAGCTCTTCATGCGAAACCGTAATGGAGGGTGCCTTCATGGCACGTGCATATACATCATCGACAATCTGCAGGTTCTGGATGGGAATGACAGTGCAGTATGATGGCTCTTTGCCTTTGGAAGTGTTAGCTGGTATGTCTGGTTTATCTGCTGCTGCAGGCACAAAACACGCTTCAGGAATGTTGGAATAGGGATGTATGGGTGTCTCATCAGGCACTTCAGTTGTGCTCGCAGCGGGTTGCAAAGCTGGGGACTTGATACTGTTGGCGGGTGCAATGTCTGTGGTTGTAGAATGCACGCTCTCTTGATTGGATGTATTGCACAGTGCGCACCACAGAATTTCAACGCCGTCGAAGACTTGCCTCTTCCAAAGTGCCATCAACTCCCACTCGAGCGCATCAATGCACTTTTCCTTTGTTAGTTGCACATTTGGTGTGCTTTGCATATAATCTGCTGCAGGTGCTGAAGCGGCAACATACGTCGACTGTAAAGGTGCTGCTGGAGCTGGACGAGGCGCTATATTGTAGATGAGCTGCGAGTTGGTATTAGATGAAAGTCGACCAGTGGCAATCTGCCCTGGGTTGCACTTATGCCATTCCTCGATGCGCTTGCCCAAGAAGTTGCCTGGAGTAGAACGCGGCACGAATGTGCCACCTGGGAGTATGATGCACCCTTCTGCATTTCGCCTACACTTTCCTTCGCTAATAAGGTGCTCAATTGAAGCGCACTCAGGGATATAATGCCCTGTCTGTCTGCAACCATTGCACTTGTCATTGTTCGAGTGAGGCGCACCATTTCCACCATCTCTGCATGATGCACTCAACGCGGTAACTATTGTCTATGTCATGCACTCGAATAAGACTGAGATGTCTTCTGCTTTGACTGCAGGCATGCTAGGTTGTGGCTGGGAAATGGGTGCGCTGGGTGCTGAGTAGGGCGCATACATATCGGGGTTTTGTGCTGTGAGCCCAGTAAGTGGCTGGAAATAGTGTGCTGGGCCTTCAAAGATAAAGTTGATCGCATCGCGTATTGCATCTAATGAGTATGGCACATTTGCAGGCTGATTAGGTACCGCAATCGCAAGATGGCTCAAAGTGTGCTCTAGCTGGTCTGGTCGAAACACCCTAACAAACATGCGGCTTTGGTCGTAGCACGCCAATATGCCTTGTGCAACTAAGTATTTGCTAATGTTGAAAAATGCATGATAATAGCGCACAATTTCTTCTGCAGTTACAAGGCCAATGCATGCAGTCTCACCAATAAGCCTGTCCAGGTTGCTAATACTCCATTTACTGCCATCCCTAGAGCCAGGATAAAGCTTTAGGACAGCGTCTTTGAATGTGCCATAGTTGTGCATCACGCTATACTCCGGTAGCAGTTTCCAAGTGTCTGCAGTGTTGCTGTCCAAATAGCGCACAGTGTGGAACTTTTTATCGGTCTCATCGGTGACGTTACAATTACGGAGGAGTTGCGCAAGCTCCTCAAAGTACTTCTGGAGTTCTTGTGGTTTTGTGGGGTCAAAACAGGGCACGTTTTGGTTAGATGCATATGGCATATGCATGGTAGCCATAATAGGTGGAATAAGGTGTGTAGAGTTAAGATCTGGTAAAAGCGCAGCGAAATGCAAAGGCAGAGAAGAATGCAGTGATGTGGACAGAGTTAAGGTAGGTAGGGATGATTCAGGTGAAGGTGGAGGTAAAGACAGTGCGGATGAGTGATGCATGTTGTTTAGGAAGAGTAATTTGAATACTGGTATTTCCCCAAGCTGGAGCACAGTTGCTAACAGCTTGGAATGGAGAGTGCGAAGGTGGTTAATGTTGAAATGAAGGGCAAGCCGATGGAGGTCTAAAATGTGGCCTGATAAACAGAAACCCCTCGCGGTGGGCTCCAGAAATGATGTGCTCTGTTGGTACTCAGTGCAGAGTCTCAATGGAAGGGGTGAACACTTAACCTACTACTGCAGGTGTTCTTGGGGTGAGGGGGGGGAGTTTGCTTAGAGGGCCTCGGATCATCCTTCAGGGCACAGAGATTATGGAGAGGGTGGTATGGTGGTTTTCAGTGTGCGCACTAGTTGTGTATGCTAAAGGGAGATATGTGCAGTGGCAGGAAAGTGCGCAACACAAATGGGCAAAAATGTGCAGTGCAGAAAAATGTGCAATGGGAGCGCAAAGATGCGCAACGATGAGGGTGATGAAAGTGGGAGGTGTAGTGGGATGAAGGCAACACTGGGATGTGCTGTGAAGTAGTGCGCAGGTTGGGGATGCAAATGGGATGAAAGTGCAAGGGGTGGAAAAAGGCGCAAATGGTGCACAAAATGCGGCTATGCAAATAGTGTGCAAATGGTGTGCAAACGTGGCTATATGAAGGGTGCACTGCAAGAGTGCATGAATGAGGATGAAGGATGCAATGCAGGGATGAAACGCAACAATATGATGAGGGGATGCAAACGATATGCAAATGTGGCTATACGAAGGGCACACTCTGAAGGTGCATGGACTGGATGCTGGTGCACAGACTATGTGTGATGCTGACTGAACTATGAACTATGAGGGGGGGAAAGATCCTCTGGATTCTCTATCTGTCTGCCTACTATGTACAAATGGCTTATGTGATAAAAATGGTAAAATAAAGTGTAAAAATAGAAAGCACCATGCGCTACCCACAAGCACACCCATTTGCCCATCTAAACCTGACCACACTATGCTGCTGCCTCAGCCAATAAGATTTGTGCACCATTAGCCCAATACCCAACTGTCCCAGTGTGATGTGCTATTTTTGGTGTGCTCTAGGTCTCGTGCGCTGATGTGTTCAGTTGGTACTCAGTGCAGAGTCTCGACGGAAGGGGTGAACACTTAACCTACAACTGCAGGCATGCTCGGGGTGAGGGGGGAGTTCGCTTAGAGGGCCTTGGATCATCCTTCAGGGTGCAAAGACTATGGGGAGGCTGGTACAGCAGTTTTCAATGTGCGCACTAGTTGTGTATGCTAAAGGGGAGATATGCGCAGTGGTGGGAAAGTGCGCAATGCAAAAGGGGCAAAAATGTGCAGTGTGGAAAAATGCACAATGGGAGCGCAAAAGTGCGCAATGATGAGGGTGATGGAGACGAGAGGTGTAGTGGGATGGAGACAACACTGGGGTGTGCTGTGAAGGTGGTGCGTAGGTTGGGGACACAAATGGGGTGGAAGTGCAAGGGGTGGAAAAAGGTGCAAACGGTGTGCAAAATGCAGCTATACAAATAAGTGCATAAACGTGGCTATATGAAGGGCACACTGTATGAGTGCTCGAACGAGGATGAAGGTTGTAACGCGGGGATGAAACACAACAATATGATGAGGGGATGCAAACGATACACAAACACGGCTATACAAAGGGCGCACTACAAAGGCGCATGGACTGGACGCTGGTGCACAGACTATGTGCAACGCTGACTGAGCTATGAACTATGAGGGGGGGGGAAAGATCCTCTGGATTCTCTATCTGTCTGCCTACTATGTACAAATGGCTTATGTGATAAAAATGGTAAAATAACATCTAAAAATAGAAAGCGCCATGTGCTACCCACAAGCGCATCCATTCACCCATCTAAGCCTGATCGCACTATGCTGCTGCCTCAGCCAATAAGATTTGCGCACCTATAGCCTACTACCTAACTGCTCTGGTGTGATGTGCTATTTTTGGTGCACTCTAGGTCTCATGCACTCTTCCCAATTAATCCGCTTCAGTGTTATGTGTCACATGCTGTGCCTTAGTAATAATGGCGTGATTGACCTGTGCTGGTGATGTGTTCAGTTGGTACTCAGTGCAGAGTCTCAACGGAAGGGGTGAACACTTAACCTACAACTGCAGGCGTGCTCAGGGTGAGGGGGGGAGTTCGCTTAAAGGGCCTCAGATCATCCTTCAGGGTGCAAAGACTATGGGGAGGCTAGTACAGTGGTTTTCAATGTGCGCACTAGTTGTGTACACTAAAGGGGAGGTATGCACAGTGGTGGGAAAGTGTGCAATGCAAAGAGGCAAAAACGCGCAGTGCAGAAAAATGTGCAACGGGAGCGCAAAAGTGCATGACGATGAGGGTGATGAAGATGGGAGGTGTAGGGGGATGAAGACAGCACTGAGATGTGCTGGGGAGGTGACACAAAGGTTGGGGGCGCTAACAGGATGAAAGCGCAAGGGGTGGAAAAAGACGCAAATGGTGCGCAAAATGCGGCTATGCAAATAGGTGTGCAAATGGTGTGCAAATGCAGCTATATGAAGGGCGCACTGCAAGAGTCCACAAACAAGAATGAAGGATGCAACGCAGGGATGAAATGCAACAATACGACGAGGGAATGCAAATGATATGCAAACGCGGCTATATGAAGGGTGCACTACAAGAGCACACAGACTGGACACTGGTGCACAGACTATGTGCAACGCTGACTGAACTATGAACTATGAGGGGGGGAAAGATCCTCTGGATTCTCTATCTGTCCGCCTACTATGTACAAATGGCTTATGTGATAAAAACAGTAAAATAAAGTGTAAAAATAGAAAGCACCATGTGCTACCCACAAGTGCATCCATCCACCCATCTAAACCCGACCATGCTATGCCACTGCCTCAGCCAATAAGATTTGCACACCTATAGCCTACTACCCAACTGTTCTGGTGCGATGCACTATTTTTGGTGTGCTCTAGGTCTCGTGTGCTCTTTCCAATTAATCCACTTTGGTGTTATGTGTCGCATGCTGCGCCTTAGTAATAATGGCATGATCGACCTGTGCCAGTTACCTGATAAGGTGATGCCAATTGGAAATGCAGAAGAACTATAAGGAGATGCTGTGAAAGGCCAAATACTGCCAAAGCGCCAGGATTACGTGAAGGTGCCCAAGGTGCACAGTCCAATGCCAAATAGGTGCAAAGCGCCCCAATTATGTGAGAATGTGCAGTCCACTCATGTTGGAATCATGGTGTGCCTCGAATAAATGTGCCAGTAAGCTGGGAGCTGTGATGCGCAGCACACCGGTGCAGTGGATTGTTGTGAGTGTGATAGGGATTGTGCAATGAGTGTGCAGCAGGGAATGTGAGTGCAGGTAAAGCATAAAAGGAGTGCGCAATAAATGTAGAAGGCAGATAAGGAGTGTAGGGGGGGTGCACAGAGGCGGTTTGAAGTGGAACACGGTGCATTTATGGCGCACAATGATTGGCAGCTATGGGGAACCAAAAGCGCAGTAGAAATGCAAAAGGCGCACAAAGGCACACCTAAATGGTCAAATGCATGCAAAAGTGCACAGAAGTGCACAAAGGCACATGAAAGTGCACAAAGGCATGCAAAAGCGTGCTGCACAAAGTGTGCGGAAGCCATCTAGGAGGTGCACACAATCGCAAAAAATGCCGTAGTATGTGCGCAGGGCGATAGGGAGCCATATCACCAGTTACCAGATAAGGTGATGCTGATTGGAAATGTGGAAGAACTATAAGGAGATGCTGTGAAAGGCCAAATACTGCCAAAGCGCCAGGATTACATGAAAGTGCCTATGTGCACACAGTCCAATGCCAAATAGGCACAAAGCACCCCAGTTATGTAAGAATGCACAGTTTGCTCATGTTGGAATTGCGGTGTGCCTCAAGTAAATGCGCCAGTAAGATGGAAGCTGCAATGTGCAGCGCAACTGGTGTAGTGGATTGTTGTGTGTGTGATAGGGATTGTGCAATGAGTGCGCAGTAGAGAATGTGAGTTGCAGGTAAAGTGTGAAAGGAGCATGCAAAGGCACATCGAGTGTGCAATAAATGTGAAAGGCAGATAAGGAGTGTGGAGGGGGGCACACGGAGGCAGTTTGAAGCGCAATGGGGTGCATTTAGGGTGCACAACAGCAGGCAGCTATGGGGGATCCAAAGGTGCAGTAGAAATGTAAAAGGCACACAAAAGTGCACCTAAGCGGTCAAAGGCGCATGAAAGTGCGCTGCGCAAAGTGTGTGGAAGCCATCTAGGAGGTGTGCACAATCACAAAAAATGCCGTAGTATGTGCGCAGGGCGATAGGGAGCCATATCACTGCTTCAGTAGCAAAGTCTGATGCATCTGATTCCACCCGTAAGGGACATGTGAAATCTACTCTACTGGGACCAATATTGGTTCTTCCACAAACTTCCTCTTCAACTCCTCAAATGCTGTCTGCTGTTGTTCTCCCCATCTCCACAACACTCCCTTTCACATAAGGTGGTGTAATGGTGCGGCAATTTTGGAAAAATTATGAACAAAGCGACAATAACAATTGGCGAGTCCCAAGAAAGCCTGAACTTCCTTGATACGGTAGGCATGGGCCAATCAACAATTGCCTGTACCTTGATAGGATCCATCTTGATTTCATCAGGACCAATCTTTAATCCCAAGAACTTGATCTCACATGCTCCAAATACACACTTCTCCAGTTTAACAAATAAATCATTCTCTGCCAATCTCTTCAACACCTCCTGCACTATCACCTCATGATTTTCTTCATCCTCCGTGAATATCAAAATGTCGTCAATAAATATTATCACCATGCCTTTGTCCATCACATCCTTGAAAATGTCGTTCATCATATTTTGGAAAGTTGGGGGACTATTAGTCATCCCAAAAAACATGACTAGCAGCTCGAAGGATCCTCGACGCATGGCAAATGCTGCCTTCCACTCATCTCCTTTCTTTATTCATACATTGTTGTACCCCCAGCATAAATCCAAATTTGTGAAGACCTTGGCCTTTCCCACCTTGTCAATTATCTCTGAGATCAACGGCAAAGGGTATGCATTCTTCACTGTCCACTCATTCAAATACCTATAATCTGTACACATCCTCTTCCTCTGATCTTTTTTTGGTACAAAGAATACTGGTGATGTCTGCAGTGATTTTGAAGGTCGTATGTATCTCTTGCGCAACTGTTCATTAAGGAATGCATCCACTTCTTCTTGTTCCTTTGAAGATAACGGATAGACTTTTGACTTCTTCGGCACAAATCCTGGCTTCATCTCAATAGCATGATCCCATGGCTTTCGCACTGGCATCTGCTCCGATTCCTTCTTCTGAAAAACTGACAAATATTTATGGTAGGCTTTTGGCACCCACTCCTCCACTGGCTTCTCCACTTTCTCCACATTTTTATCCCATGACTGTCCTCCATGAATTTCCCTAAAGGTTTGCTTCTGTTCTTCTTTACCTGTCATAATTGGAACTTCCCTGTTTGGCATGTCCTCATCCTCTACTTCCTCCATTGTAACAGAATACTTCCTCAGACATTCTTTCTCTTTCTTTTCCTTCTTCTCCTTTTTTACTTTTCTCCCATACACATTACATTCTTTAGAACAATGAGTCATGTGTACCTTCCCAGTTTTCCAATCAATTTCCGGGTTATGCTTTCGTAACCATGGACATCCAATTATCAGATTGGTTTTCCCAAGGTCACACACCTCAAATACGGCTCATTCCTGATGATCCTGATACTTCAATATCATCATCACTTCCTCCTTAATAGTTCCTCCACGATTGATCGTACCATCAACATTGTACACCATTATAGGTTGTGGCAGCTTATGCATGCAAATACTGTTTCTGGTAATTAGAGATTGATTGATAAATAATGCACAACTGTCAAGCAATGCCTCCACATTAATTGCTGCATGCATGTCCACTGTCTTCAATCTTACTGTTAAGCTGATTTTGGGTTCTATCCGTGCTGAGTGAATAAAAAATTTAGGGGTCTTCAAAAATAAGGCTGGGCATTTTTCTTTGTCGGATAAATGATGATGGTTGTACTCTTCAATTTCTCTTTCGAGTATAGTAAAAGTACTTCAATATATCAATAAAACACAAAAATGCACTTATTGCATTCTAACTCTCTTGTACTCTCTCCTCATGTCTGGTAGTGCTCGATATGCAGCGAGTTGGCTTGTTCTGAATGTGCAACATGTATTGAAATTGTTTAAAGACAGTTATATGGCGGCCGATGTCGTTCGAAATACTTTGAAGTCATTCGAAGTGTTGTGAAATTGTTCAAAGTTGTCCAAAATAGTGTGAAATAGTGTGAAAATGATTCGACATCAATTTCATGGTGTTCGTAGTGATTCGGAGTGCATGTCATAATGTGTCAATATGAGTGGAAAGCTTCTCCAGACCTTAGCGCAGGCAGTGGACCTATCACCGGCTCTTGCTGAAATGATGAGTAAGCAGATGTGGCGCACTGAGACAAATGACGTATGCACATGTAAGAGAAGGCGCACTGATGGGGTAGTTGAGTTCTTTTGTTAGGGTGACACCCACAGTTCTGCTAGCTAGACTGTGTGGGTTCTCCTACAAGAAGGCAGCGGGGCATGCGCACGTGATGGGGGGTTTGATGGTTTTGATGCAAGGGGTTAAAAATAGAATAGTTGGCTGAATTAGGCTTTTTGCACCACTATTGTGGATGAAATACCTAAGAGAACTCAACTGAGGTCTCCTAGTATTTATTTTAGGATTATATACTATGTTACATATATTGTAGTATGTTGTTACAGATGCATGCACACATGCACATACATATTGATGCATGTAAATAGAAAATTCCCATGCTGACAAATAATGTGTGTATAGGCATTTTGTAGCATATTTTGGTGAAATAAAATCAAATCAAATAAAATAAAATAAAATAAAATAAAAATAGTATTATGTAATAGGCATGTTAGGAGACTGTTTCCTAACAACAGTGCTCTAAGCAGCTAAGTTTGAATTTTGAAAGTAATCCTAAGAGAGTCTCTAAATTTCCTGAATAGGATGGCACCAAGGTTCTTTGTGAACATGTCAGCCAGATTATCACTTCCAGGAATGAAAACAACTGTGACTTTGTCATTTTCTATGCATTTGCAGGTATAGTAGTAGAAAATGTCTAGTATGTTTTGTTCTTCTTTCCTGAACTGAATTTGATCCAATAAAGATGGATCCCTGATTATCAGTGCAGATTGGTATGCACTTCAGTACATATCCAAGTTCCTGGAACAAGGACTCTATCCACACTATCTGTCAACAAGTGTTGGAGAGAGCCATATATTTAGCTTCTGTGGATGATAGTGCTACAGTTTTTTGTAAACGGGACTGCCAGCACACAATACCACTTGCTAGAGTAGCAAAGTAACCTGTTGTAGATCGGCATTTGACAGTGTCAGCTGCCTAATCAGAATCTGTAAAGGCCTGTAGCCCTTTGGATTTCTCTCCGTCATAGACTATGTTATATTTCTGGGTTCCCACCAGATAGCGCATGATGTACATCACTTTGTCTAGATGTTCTTGGCTAGGATTAGCTGAGAATTGCAACATCCTGATTACTGCATAAGTGATATCAGGTCGCATTCTGAGCATCAGATATAATAAAGATCTGATCACAGACTGATATTTTGATCTAAGCACTGCATTTGGTATCGCTGTGTTTTCTGATGGTTTGTAACCAGTTGGGAGTGGGGTGGGGGAAGCTTTGGCATTTGTCATCTCGAACCTCTTGAGCACTTTGGCAAGATATTCAGTTTGATCGAGTTTGACTTTGCTTGCAGTCTGGGTGATGTGCATGCCTAAGAATTCCATGACTTTTTCAGTACTATGGCACTCCCAATGCTTTAGACAAGCATTCTTCTTTTCATCCACAAGTTTCTTGTTCTTCCCCATGAACAAGCCATCATCAACATAGATCAGTGCAACAACAATGCTGCCTGTCTTAGGATCCTTGTGTATGAAAATGCTGGCATTGGAGCTGGCATGCACAAACCCAATGGTGCACATAAATGCCTCTAGCTCTTTCCACCATGCTAGTGAGGCCTGTTTAAGGCCACACAATGCTCAGCATAAGCACATTACTTTGCACTCTTTTCCCTCAAGTCTGAAACCCTCAGGTTGATCCATATAGATCTCCTCTTCTAGTTTGCCATATAAGAATGCAGTTTTTACATCTAGACCAGTCATATACATGCCTTCTATAGATGCAAGTGCAAACATGAGGCGTACAATCTCATAGTGGACTACTGGTGAGAAAATCTCATCAAAGTCAACACCTTCAACTTGTGAAAAGCCTTTGGCCACGAGTCTGGCTCATTTTCTTCCATCCGATTTCATGGAGAAAACCCATCTATTTTTGATCATTTTTTGATCATGTGGAAGATCGACAATGTCATAGACTTGTTGCTTATGAAGAGCCTCTAATTCTTCATGACAAGCTTGTTTCCACTCATGTTGTTGCTGCTGTGGTAGGTGCGCAATATCATGAAATTGGTTTGGAACTTGGCTTATTTTGCTTGATGGTTTGACTGCTTTTGACAACAGCCAGTGAATAAGCTTATCTCCTCCTTCCTTGGTTATCTTTTTAATATAACCTGCTTTGTCCAGTTCCTCCATTGGGTGATCATGTTCTTGATCATTGGAATTGGGCATGCACACTCTCGTGGGGTGCCAAACTCGGTCCAGCAACTGGTTCTTTCTGTTGAGATTGTGGTTGTATTCAGTTATAATCTGAATCTTGATCCACAGATCTCTTCCAATATCAATCACATGCAATGTCTCTCTCTATGTCAGAGGGGAGTCGCTTTTCTCCATAGGTATTGCTGGGATGGTTTGGAATATTCCTCTGCCTGCCTTATCAATGGGGCAATTGGTGCCATTCCTGTTGATCATCACATCTGAGATAAAAGTCCTCAGTGATTACTGGAGGCAGCAGAGGAGGAGCATCAGTCACATCATCATGTGCCTTTTGCTCGCTTGGTACATCATCATCATCATTATTTTCTGATGATGGAGGAAGTGGCAGATTTTGTGGTGGTATAGAATCATCGCCATCTGTTCCAGATGAGTGGTCATCATCTTCTGGTTCTGGAGGTGGAAAATTACCAAGGTCTGTCTTGGCAGGAGTTTCAGCTCTGGGACAGCATGGGAACAACATTTCATCAAATAGTGCTGTAGTACCAATGAATATTGCGCCACTAGGTCACATGAAATGGTATGCTTTTATGCCATCTTCTAATACAAGGTACATCATTAACTCGGATCGAGGAGCTAATGTGGTTGGACATTTCTCCTTGGGTAGATAGACATAAGCACCACAACCAAAAACCTTCAGATTGTTTAGATCTAAGTGGACCTTTGTCAGATCCTCAACTGGTGTCAGCCATTTCAGGCACCTTATCGGAGTTTAGTTGTATAGGTGTGTTGCATGTTCAATGCAAAATTCCCACCATGATTGTGGTAGACAAGCGGTAAATCGCAGGGTTTGCGACTTTTCCATTATTGTCCTTATGGCATGCTCTGCATGCCCATTCTGTTGGTGAATGTGGGGTGCAGACATCTCTATTTTGATGCCAAAATCCTTGAGCACATTTTGTAGCTCACGGTCTTTGAACTCCCCTCCTGGATTGACATGCCAGCGCTTGATTGTAGTGCCATATTGGGTCAAAGCCATTGCCTGAAATTGTCTAATCGCTGCAGCAGCGTCAGACTTCTTTCTAAGGCACTGGACACAGATAGTGATGTCTTGTCATCCAGAAATGCAATAAAGTATCTATGTTTGTGGTACGATAGTACTGGGAGTTCCTTTAGATCAGAATGTATTAATTCAAAGGGTTTTTCTGCACGTGAATCTGATTTGGGAAAAGATTTTGAGGTCATTTTCCCTTCAGCACACCCTGGACATATAATTTTGTCTTTAGGAATAATTAAATTCCTTGGGAATTTTATGGTGCTATTAGGCATTTTCCTTAGCGCTTCTTTGGATGGGTGTCCAAGTCACCTATGCCAAGTCAAGTAGTCTGCGACGTACATCATCACAACATTGACTCTTTTGGTGCTCAATATATGAGTCTGAGCCCAGTAAATCGTGTCACATTTCATAAGAGGGACACAATCCATAATTGGGTTTCCTTGCTTGAAAAATGAAATGTGTTCAGAGGAACCATGCATGTCACTTCCATCTTGTAAGAAGATGCCCATTGACAGTAATTGAGCATTACAGTCAGGTATGTAGTAGATGGGGTATAATCATGTTTCACATGTCTCTGACTTCCCATGACATACTACCTGATGTCTAATGAAGACTGCTCCTTTCCCTACTATATGAGTAGTACCCGTTGATGATACTCAACCTGGAAACCCAAACAAAACCTACTAAATGGCTTCAGATGGTATAACACAAGTCAGAGGAAGGGTGCGAGTCAGTACTAAATATCACCGCTGAGACCAAAATGTAATGTTTAGTAATGCGAAATGGTAAGGGCTGTGGTGAATAGTCTGTATAGGTGTATGAAGGTGTTTGAAAGAGTTCGAAAGAGGTTCGAATATGTGTGAAGAGGTTCAAAAAAGGTTCAAAGAGGTTCAAAGTCATGCAAAGTAGTCTGAATAAGTTCGAATAAGTTCAAAGAGGTTCGAGGTAAGTCAAAAAGCGAGTTTAATGAATGCGAAGTGTTTGTCGAATGGCGATAGGCAATGGGCAATAAAATGAAGAGTGAATATGATAGTTTCGAAGAAGTTCGTGATATTTCACAGAACTTAGAGATACGATGCGAACTAAGACTCAAGAGAACAGCTCTTAAGTCAGACGTTAAGTGTGAGGGTAACTTGTGCTGTTCCCCATTGCTATATTGTTCCATTATTCTAACTAATACAAGTCTATATACAATCTGAAGGAATAGTACTAAAAAGGAAATAATAACAATTGTAGAACATGAGGCAATGTGCACAGCAAATAAAGGTATTGTAAAACATGAAACAAAATGAAAGATGATAATAAGTGAAATGTACATTGTTCCAATATAGTGAGAGTTCTTGTTCTATTGCTTTAATATATCAATGAAACAAAAAACTGCACTTATCGTATTCTAAATCTCTTGTAATCTCTCCTTGTGTCTGGTAGTGCTTAATGTGCAGTGAGTTGGCTTGTTCCAAATGTGCAGTGTGTATCAAAAGTGTTTAAGACAGCTATATGGCAGCCAAAGTCGTTCGAAATGCTGCAAAGTCATCTCAAAGTGTCACAAAATAGTTCAAAAGCATTCAAAATAGTTCAAAGTCATCCGAAATAGTGCAAAATAGTGCAAAAATGATTTGATGTTGATTTCGTGGTGTTCATAGTGATTCAAAGTGCATGTCGTAATGTGTCGATATGAGTGGAAATCTTCTCCAGAGCTTAAAGTGCATAGTGGACCTATCATCCTCCCCCTTACTGAAATCCTGACTGTCCCAGTCAGCTGATCGAAGTCATGTGTGAAATGTGTGATCGTGTTGAAAACTTAGCAAGGTTTAAAACACTTCTCGTTCTTCTTCCATCCATCACCTCTACATCATCAAATACTAGCTTTTATAATGTCTCTATTGGCCGAACTCAACTCTGAAGTACTCAAATACGCAAAATTGATGCCCGATCAAGGCATCGCAGAAGATGCCAACTTTGAGGTTTGGGGGCGAGGTTTTTGCATGAAAGTGGTATGTTTCATCTTTGTTTTGTTTTATGTTTTCTAAATTTGCATTTCATAGGTGGAGTATGATGAACTTGCTGATGATTTAGGCGAGGAACATGATGCAACCATACAAAAGGTTGTGGATGAGGTGTTTGAGCTCTTTAAACCAATGGCTCATCATGAATGGCTTTTGTGAGGTGGGGGACTATTATTCATAGACTTAGCAGAGGAGGTAGAGCACGAGGCATGGGAGGAGAAAGAAAAATGGGTCAGAGAAGAGAAGGAGGCAGTGAAGAAGGCAAAAATTGATGGTTGATGGAGAGCATTGGCAGATGCTCGAAATGCTGCCCTCGCCAAATATCGTGTGCAGACTGTGTCGAAGGAGGAGTTGCAGCAGAGGAATGTGGAGTTCAAGGCAGAGGCAAAGGCTATCGAGAGGGAGGAGGTTGGTGAAGGTGATGAAGATGAGGATGAAGAGGAGGGCAAAGAGGAGCTGCCCATAGTGTGGGTGGCAAAGCAAAAGATGGTAGAGGTCAATGAGGAGGAAGATGGAGAAGAAAAGCTTGAGAGCGCAGGGTCGGCAAAGCGGATGTGGGTCGAATCGAGCAGGCTCCTTGATTTTGAGGGCCCAGTAAGTGTTTTACTGATTTTTGAGGGGTTTTTGAGGTACTAAATGTTTCGTAGTGCGATAGATGCACTGGGTTCAAGTCCCAGCTGCATTGCATCATCAAGGAAGGTGCCCCAAAGTGCACAAAATGCACCCAGGAGGTGCAGGGATGCTATTGGGGTGGGGTGTCGAGGCGAGGGCTTTGCAAAGGTGAAGCAAAAAAATTCGGGGGCACAAAACGAGATTCACGTCCCAAATCAGGTACAAAATTTATTTGAAATCGCTTCGAAGCGATTGCTAACATTTGTTCGAATTTTGTAGTATGTTGAATTCGGGTCATGGGCCCCTTCGAAAATGTCAAACTGATAGTGGGGCCTTCGAAGGCATTGAAGGAGAAAGAGAAGTCATCGAAGGGGAAGGTGAAGGCAAGGGAGGTTTGAATGGTGGAAGAGATCGATGAAGATCAGGGAATGCATTGTAGATTAATTGCTGCAAAGCTGGCACAGAAAAGAGTCGAGATGGTGATATTGGGTAGGGAGATAGGAATGTTGGAGGAGATGCTAGAGGAGAAGAGGGGTTTTTTTTTTTGATGTATATGTTTTTGAATTTGAAATTCAAAACTTCTGAGTCTCGAATAGTAGTTATAAAAATGTGAAAAAAATAAGAAAATAAGGGAAGAGTATAGTTATTCATTTTTGAAGCCCAGGAAGTCTTCGAAAATATGATCGTCGAGGTTTGAGGGTATTTGAGGATTTTCGATGTGTTTGAAGTTGATATTGAGAAGATTCAGCAAAAGTGAAATAGTCGTAAGGTATTTTCAAGTAAGTTCGAAATCAAGATCAAGGTGAGCGAAGGTCTGTATAAGCGAAATAAAAATGAAAGCTGTCAAAGCTATTGTGAAGAATATTGAGCATAGTAAAATGTGTTCGATAAATATAATAAGGTCAAAATGTGAAAAAGTGAAATGAAATATGCAAATGAGATCGATGTCAATGGTTCTAACCATGATCATAATAATCGAGTTGAAGGACTGGTCGAATCGAAATAGGACGAAGAATCAAGGCTTTGAAAACGAGGTTGGAGAAATATTTGTAGGTGATGGATGTGATAAAAGTTTTGAGGATAAGGGGCAGACAAATTTTGAGGCGATAAATGTAGCTATATGATGGGAATGGAGTTTCGAGTGCTATACTGGATTTTGAAGGTAAATGTGAATGTGAATCTGGTGTTGAGGGTGAAGGCGATATTGAAATAGATGGTAAGATGGAAGAGGGCACAGATGATGAGATTGAGGATAAAAATACTGGGAGTGGTGAGCGGCAAGTTGAGGCCGAAATGTGCGATGATGGGGATGAATGCAATGAGGGCTTCAGAGGCGAGATTGAATTCGAAGCTAATGAAGGTGTGATTAAATGATTCGGAGTGCATGTCATAATGTGTTGATATGAGTGGAAAGCTTCTCCAGAGCTTAAAGCATGTAGTGGACCTATCACCATGGCTGTTTGAACCAGGGTAGAGTCTTTTCTCAGTAAAGGCTCATAAGAAGCAAAATCTTTTATTTCACCAGTGAAGTGTTTTGATGCACCTGAATCCATGATCCAGTTGGCACCTTTCTTACAATTTCCATTTGCACACATAACACATATATTAAGATGTAAATTGTTCCATGATACATTTAGTAGCAGTAAAATTTCACATGAAAAGTTTGCTGTGATCATTGGAATATTAATCTTTGTGCTTGTGGCAGAGAAAAGGACTGACCTTTCATCATATGCTCCTGTTTCAAGTGGTTCATTGATGAGCATTTCGTTGATGGCTTTCCATACTTCCTCATCAGAGACTGCAGGTTCCAATCTGAGGAAGATGCTATTGTCTTTTACCTCCATGATCCTCAGTTCTGGTTCAATCCTCCTCCTTTTACCTTCTCGCACCATTAGGTGCTCTTCCAGCAGTCGCAGATTTTTTGCGCTGCATGGGAGATTCATTTGCTTGAGGGTGTCTTGAGCTTGCTGATATTTGGTGTAGACTGAATGAAAGGCCATACCCGTATATGCCTGTGCAGGTGGTCAGTAGTGAGGATCCCTTGTGAGAGTATGTTCATGCTTCTCGATGCACTGAATGAGCAGCATTGGTGGTATAATGATGCCATTACCATTTATGGTAGTAAAGGCATTAGAGGTGAGGTGGGTATGTTTTTCTTTTGGCTTTTCCTCTTTAGTCTTTCTGTCCCTGTGTCATCCATGTTTTCAGGATGAATCTCCATTGTTGTTTTGAGGTTGCCATTTGGGGTTTCCCCCTTTGCATTTGACAGCAGAAAGCTTGGTGGCCTGAGGCGGGCCAATGGGCTTTCCAACTGCCATGCACCATGAGGCCTCAGTGACAATGAAGTCCTTGACATGTTTAAACATCAAGGCTCTAGTAGCAGTCATGTTAAGGACCATGGCGGACAGAGAATCATACTCATGTGGCATCACAGCAAGTAGAATCATTGCCTGAACTAGTTTGGGGATGGTGATGTTGGCAGCCATAAGGCACTCAAATTTGTCAGCCATCTTAGCAATCTCTGGCATGGGATTCATAGCTGGAATTTTGATTGCTATTGCAGACCTAAAGTCTGCAAAGACTTGGGAGGGGCCATCGACACCATAATCAGTGCAAATGAGATCCCACACCTCCTCAGCAGTGTCCTTGGTGTTGGCACGCTGCCGAATGGAGAGGGCCAGGCAGAGCATTAGGCTACCAATAGCCTGGTCATTTTTGTTGCTCCAGGTCTGGAGCTTGGCAGTAGCATCTGCTACAAGTGCAGCATTCATCACCATCAAAGGAGGTGCCGGAGGTGGTTTTAGTTCTATCCCACTAGTTATTTGCCAGAGGCCTTGAGACCTGAGCCATGCCTTCATGGAGTTGGCCCATTGAATGTAATTGGAGCCGTCGAAAGTTTGTACAAGTTTTTCGAGGGTTGAAGACATGATTCTGTGGTCACAGCTGGTAAAAGCACTCAATCAGTCTTCTATTCAAGAAAAAATGTTCCATAATCTCAGGCAAAAACACTCCTTCAGAGTGGTTAACCCTAGTCAACCTAGGTTTTTAAGTGCAGCTTACAGGGAGCGCAATGCAGCTCACGAAGAGTGCAAGATTGTAATTTGGAGACAATGAAGTCAACATTGTTCACAGCCAGTTAAGGCATGTTCACGATGTGCCCAGCAAGGCCCATAACCTGTTGGAGCAGACTACATATGCTGCACAGAGGAAGAGACAACACATTCCTTATAACCTACCTGGGGTTTAGTAAGTCTTAGAGCTAGGGTTTAGCAGAGGTAAGAGCACTGTATATTTACTATGGTGATGATACTCAACCTGGAAACCTAACAAAAACCTGTTTAAAAGACTTAAGAAGTATAACTCAGGCTAGAGGAAGGGTGCAAATCAGTACTAAATATCACCGTTAATACCAAAACATTGTTTTAGTGATGCAAAATGGTATGGATGTGATGAATAGGCTTTTTAAAGCGTATAAAGATGTTCAAAGATGTTCAAAATTGGTTTGAAGATGTGCAAAGTAGTTCGAAATAAATTTGAATGAGTTCGAGGTTGTTCAGGTAAGTTCAAGGGGGTTTGAAGGTGTGAGCTGGATTTTTAGTAATGGTAGGCGATGATGAATTGAGAATAAATATGAAAGTTTAAGGAAGTTTGCAATACTTCGCAGGACTTCAGAGATACAATGTGAGGTAAGACTCAAGAGAACTGCTCTTAAATCTGACTATAGTGGAGAGGGTAACTGGTTCTCTGTTGTTCTAAGTAACTAGTACAAGTTTATATACATTTTTGAAGAGATAGTACTGAAAAGAAAAGTAAAACATGTGTAAAACATGTGGCAATATATCATACAATGAGGACTTTGTAGATCAAAAATAAATGAGAAATGATAAATAATTGAAACATATGTGTCCCCATATGGTAAAAGTACTTATCTTTTGCTGTAATATATCATCGAAACATAAAAAATGCTATTATCGCATCCTAAATCTCTTGTTGTCTCTCCTTGTGTCTGATAGTGCTTGGTATGCAACGGAATAGTTTGTTCCGGATGTGCAGCATGCATCGAAAGTATTTTAACACAGCTATATGGCAGCCAATGTCATTCGAAGTGTTGCAAAATGTTGCAAAGTGGTTCAAAATAGTTCGAAGTCATTTGAAATAGTGTGAAATAATTCGAAAATGTTCGAAGTCAATTTTGTGGTATTCATAGTGATTTGGAGCATCTGACATAATGTGTCGATACAAGTGGGAATGCTTCTCCAGACTGTAAAGTGCACAGTGGACCTATCATCCTTCCTCTTACTGAATTCCTAACTGTCCCAGTTAGCTGTTCGAAGTCACATGCGAAATGTGTGATCAGGGTGAGGAAATTAGTGAGGTTCAATATATTGCTCATTCTTCCACATCACCTCCTACATTCATCAACTCTTTCTTCTATAATGTCTCTCCTTGTCGAACTCAACGCCAAAATCCTTGAATATGCAAAATTGATGCCTGAGCGCAGTGTCGCTGAGGACTTGGATTTTGAACTGTGGGGGAAGGGTTTTGGTTTTTGTGCAAAAATGGTATGTCTGTCACTGATCGATTCATAGTTAAAGATGCTAAAACATTTCATGTAGGCAGAATACGATGAACTTGCCAAAGATCTTGGCGAAGAATGCGAAGTGGCTGTTCAAAAGGTCATGGATGAAGTATTCGAGCTGTATAAACCAATGGCGCAATGTGAATGGATTTCGTGGGGTGGAGAGCTATTGTTCGTAGATTTGGCTGAGATAGAACACAGAAGAAGGGAGGAGGAAGAAAAGTGGGTGAGAGAGGAGCAGCAGGAGGCGAAGAAAGTGGGAATCGAGGGTCGGAGGAGGGCGTTGGCAGATGCTCAAAATGTGGCTCTTGCTGCATTTTGTGCGAAGATGATTTTGAGGGATGACTTGAAAAGGCAAAGTGCAAAGTTCGAGGCAGAATTAAAGGTGATCGAAAGGGTGGAGGGAGGCAAGGACAACGAAAATGAGGACAAAGATGAGCTGCCATGGTGAGGGTGGCAAAGCGAAAGGTGGTTGAGATCGAGAGCAAAGATGATGAGGAAGAGGAGGTTGCAGAGGTAGAGGCTGCAAAGCGGGCACCAGTCAAAACAAGTGAGTTGCTCGATTTCGAAGGTCCAGTGAGTGTTTTCTTTTATGTTCGAAAGTTTTTCGTCCTGCTAAATACTTTCATAGTGTGATCGGTGTGCTGGGTTCAAGTCCCAGCCACAGTGTGTTGTTAGGGAGGGTGCTGCAAAGTGTTCAAAGTGCACCCAGGAGGCGCAAGGCTGTTACTGGGCCAGATTGTCAAGGCGAGGCATTTGAAAAGGTGAAGTAAAGAAGTTTATAAGTGCAAAATGAGATTTGCACCCCAAAAAAGGTACGAAAATTGTTCGGAGTTGTTTCAAAGTAATTGCTAACTTGTTTTCGAATTTTGTAGTACATCAAATTCACATTGTGGGCCCATTTAAAAATGTCGAGCCAGTAGCAGGGCCATCGAAGGCATCAAAGGAGAGAAAGAGGTCATTGAAAGGGAAGGTGAAGGTGAGGGCCATTTGAAGGGTCGAGGACATCGAAGAGACTGGGGATTCAGATGAGGTTGGCACTCGTCATCGAGTGCTGGCAAGAAAATTGGTCAAGATAAAGGTGGAGATGGAGGTGTTGGGGAGGAAAGTCGAGGTGTTGGAGGAGATGTTGGAGGAGTAGGACTTTTTGTTTTCTGTTTTTTGTTTTGTCTATTTTAAATTGTTTTTTTTGTTAAATGTCTTTGGAAAGTAAGATGAAGCAGAAATGAAGATATAACAGACAAAAAATCAAATTTTTTAGGGAAAGGCTCAGTAGTTCATCATAGCCGAAAACCCCTTTGGAGTTTGCACGACCATGCTATGATGCAATATTGCGACTTGTATCATACACTAAAAGTAATCAAAATCTTTTGTAAGTAATTGCAAAAAGAAAAGAAAGGATAATTATTTGTTTTTGAAGTCCTGAAAATCTTCGAAGGTATCTTCATCGAAGCTCGAACTTGTTCAAAGTTGTTCAAGGCGCTCGGAGTCGATATTAAGGAAATTTGGTGGTAGGGAAATTAATTTTTGAGTGAGGTATGGTAGCAAATGAAATGCAGTGATAGGTCTATGTAGTACTGACCTGTCGAGTTCGCAGAGGATATAAGCCCCCCCATAATTTCATTCGATAATGATAAGAGGGCCGACATATCGGGGTTTCATCTTGCGATTGAGGGACTTCTCGATTTGCATGTTTTGAAGTAGCACTAAATCTCCTTTCACAAAGTTGTAGTTGCACATCGTATCTTCATGAGCAAGTTCGAAGCGTTTTGCAGCTTTGATTCGGGATGTGTAGACCTTTGAATATAACAGTTCGAGGTCGTTAGATTATTTTTGTAGCACTATGGCTCATTGAGCTATAAGATCAGTTGTCGATAAAATTGAATTGGGTGGCAGTTGTAAGTATGTTGCTTTGGAGATGTCGAGGGGCATTAGAGGATGTGCTCCTGTAACTGCGAAGTAAGGAGAACAACCCATGCATTTACGAACCATGACTCATTCTGCCCAAATTACTGAGTGTGCCCCTGCTGACCATTTTGTTTGATCTCCATCAGCAGCTTTAAATAATGATTGTCGAACATCGAAGTGGGCTCGTTCGATGAGTCCATTGGCACACAAATTATAACTGCTAATTCAAATATGGTTAATGTGATATTGTTTCGAAAGATACTCCATAGCTGCAATAAACACAGTGCCATTGTCAGTTACAATTTCGTATAGTGACCCCCATCAACAAATAATGTCTTCAAAGATCCAATCGCCAAGTGATGTGGCATTTTTGCATCGAAGTTTCCGCCATTCTGGATAGGTCATTAGTGAGCATCGATCTTGTACGATGTATTTAAATCCATTCGAGGGTGGCATTTGCATCATGTCAATATAGACTTTGCCAAAAAGGGGTGCTGGAGTGGCGACTGTGGGCAGAATTAGAACATTTTGCATTTGTCAAATTTGGCATAGGTGGCAGGTTCAAATATACCATGTGATGTCAGATTTCATGTTCGGCCACCAAAATCAAAGGGCGATAACTGATTTAGTAGTGAAAACCATTTTGTGTCCAATGTCATTGTGAGCTGTGCAAATGATTTCAAGATGATGTTCTGAAGGAGCAACAATTTTGTGAGCTCCTTGGGAGTCTTTTCTCCACAGTTTGCCTGAGTCTAAAAAGAATTCAGTGCAATATCGAATAAAGGTAGCGTATTCTGCATCTGATAGTTCAGGGGGTCGCACCAAGTCATGTAACCATTTTCAAATGCAAAGTAACCTCTCGTCATTCGTTTTTGCATTATTTGATCATGGGACATCGTTATAGGTGAGATCCTCCCCCTTACTGAGATTCAAAGAGAGGGAGAAGGTTAAAATTCAATGCGAAATAAATGGTCAGGTTGTAATAGGATTTATTTGATGTACAAAACCGTGAAGGTGGTCGATCCAGTCTCTGAAATTATCTTTGTTGTCGAGTTGAACATCTTCATCTTGTGGGGGGCATCTCGAAAGTCCGTCAGGACCATGGTGTGTCCCTGCAACATGGACTAATGTAAAATAAAAAGTTAGGATGGATATGATCCATCGATTGACGCTAGCGCTAAGTGCGATATCAGGATTCGAGAGCATGCCTTTAATATATCGTGTGTCGACTTCAATGATAAGCCTTCAGACTCCTATTAGGTACAATCATAGTGCTCCGAGAGCACGATATAGACCGTAAAGTTCGAGTTTTGGCTGCAAAAATCAGGATTCACAGTCATTAAGTGTAATTGATCTGAATTGACTATAATATCATTTTTGAGGGTTTTCGGGATCGCATTGAGCAGAAAGAAACCAATAGCGATGTTCGAAGTGTCAATGATAGGATTACTGGGGCTGAAGATGAGTAATTGATAGCTTGAATTGCTGGGGAATTGATTAGAGCTGCTTTCAAATCTTCTTGGGCTGCTATTTGTTCTGCTTTGAATTTGAAAGATACATCTTTTCGAGTGAGTTGGATGAGTGCTGCAGCTCATTGAGCAAAATTTCGAATAAAGATATGACAAACTCCAATGGTTCCTAGGAATGCTTTGACTTCAGTAAGGCTTTGACATGGTCTCCACTTGCTAACAGCTGTGATTCGAGTAGGGTCAGCCATACGACCTTCGATATTGCATCGATGCCCTTAAACAATTCTTTCGGGGATGCAAAGATAGAGTTTCGGACCTGAAAATGTTTCTCCACAATACTTCATGCACTGGACTATCCAATTTAAATTTTCGAAATGCTCCCAGACAAAGCGTCGAATAGCTGGATTTTGGGGAATCATTTTGTAGGATCCACCGATCATTCTATATTCCAATTTCAGACCCTTAACCAGTGTGTCGTTGATGTAAGGGATGGTGATATAAGGAATTTCGGGCTGTAGAATAAATGTCACATCGTCGTGTAAGATAGGAACAGAATTTGTCCAACCCATGGGTAGGGTAATGATGTGAAGTGCTCCGAATGGTGTCTGAAACGTTGTCAGATCGCGAGATGATTCTGTGACTTTCCTTTCATTGAATGCCACATAGAGATCCAACATTCCTCTGCATGATCATCCCCCAAATTGTTCTGCTAAATGTTCGGGTATCAGTATGATGCCTGAGTGCTGGATCATTACTTGGTTAAGCAGTTCGAGACTGTGAACAATTCGAAGTGATTTCACATCCTTTTTCACAACACAAAACCATTGTGATCAGTATGAAGAGTTCGATGGTTCATATACTCCCGCTTCTATCTTCTTTTTCAGCATCTCGCATATCTGTTCATATAAACCTGGAGGTATAGGAATGTTTCACTCAACCCATGGAGTGTGAGGAATGACAGGAAACTCTATAGGAGGAAAAAAGTCAGAGCAAAAGCTTCCTCGATCTTGTTCTGTCCACGCAAAAGCTGTTTCCTGATTTCAAATAAAATTGTGCATAAGTTTTCATTCCTCTGGCCATAGGAAATTGCCAGGATGATTCTTGTCGATAATAGCTTTACGTTTGAGTGTATATCATGAAGTGGGGATAAATGATGGTGGATGAGGATTTAATTTTGGCATGTTTTCGAGAGGGTCACCAGTAATTGTTCAAATAATGTGAAATTGGTCAGGTAGCTCAGTAATAACTGGGCAAATTTTTTGTGTGACAGGTTTGCATTTCTTTTTTGAAGCCGCGAAAATTGGATATGAGGAATCGATGATAGGCATAGAAGGCATAGACATTGCCATCGAGGTCAATAAATATGTTTCGTATTGGTGACTGGCTGTTAAATATAAATTTGCAAGGATTGAAGAATAAGAAACAGATTTTGAGGAGTTTGAGGACTCCATATCGGGAATATTCACAGTGCATTCAATATTGATAAATAAATTAGAGGGATCGAATGAGATAAAGAAAGTGCACTGGTCAATGTCCAAAATTTCGTCCTCTAGTTGCAAAAATCCTTTTCATGGTGATTAGAACGGGGAATTGTGGGGATTGCACATGATCATGTCAAATTAGGATCATATATTGTGATTGTCTGAGCCTCATTCCTGTAGTTTTTAATGGTGCTTTCAGTCAGCACATTGAATGGTCGACCAAGTAAGATATCATAGGCTGGGTCGCAAATTATGTGAATTTGCATGAACAGTGTGATACTCCCCACTTTGCAAGGCACATTTCGTGCTAAATCCAAACTTTTGTCAATGCCTCCATTAGCTGATTGGAGTGGAATGTGGATTGAAGGATCGTAAGCAAGCCCAAGTTCGTGGCAAATTTCTTCAGACATTGCGATAATCAAAGAACTGGGGTCTATGACACTTTCAACTGGATTCCTTCTGTTGACATTCATAATAATTGACGTAATCGAATGGGATTTCTTTGCAGCGATCAAGGGTTTGGGAATATCACCAGGTCGAAGACTGTTAATATAAGTTTTGAATGGATCATCAATTACAAAAATTTTATTGTTGAGCAGATTCATGGCATTATTTCCTTTGGACTGCTGAATTCGACATGGAGTGACCTGTTCCTTCCATTTTGTATGAACTTTGGGCGATAGAGACAGCAATTCCTCAGGCATTAGTGTGATAATCAGCATCTTCATTGAATGAGCAAAAACATCTTCCGTGATTTTATCCTTTTGAATTGGCACTTGGGTATGGTGCAAAGGACCATCTTTGCCTTTACCTTTCACAGTTGATCCGAAGTTTTGTTCGTGTGGTGGTAGGTACGAATTTTTTTTTGTAGTGGCATAAGGATGAATAACAGGCTGCGAAATTGTTTCTGAAGTCGAAGATGATGCTGAAGTTGAGGTTGGTAGGTTTGTTGCCATGGACAAGATGGATGATGCTGATACATGTGGAGTCGATTGTTCGACTGTCGCAGTGTTTGGGGAAACCGAAGGTCAAGAGACAGGGACTGTTGGTATGCTCGAATTAGCTTTAGCAAAGGTCTACCACTTCGCAAAGTGTATATCTCTTGTTCGAGCTTTGCAATGCGATTTTTGGGTGTTGCAGATTGTTCAGAAACCTGGTAGATGCCTCTAGGTGGTGTCGAAGTAGCCATTGAGAATGTGATGTTGTACATGAGTGACAATGCAGTTGTGTTTACAGGATTTCATCAAGTCCATTTGTCAATTCTGTCTTTGATAAAGTGACCAGGAATGTTTCAAGGGGTGAACCATCTATTTGGAAGCACAATTCTTTCTTCGTTGTTCTTTTTACACTTTCCTTCATTGATATAGGCTTGGCAAACCAAGCAGTCACTAATGAAATGACCAGTGAGTCCACAAAAGACACAAGCTAAATTTTTGAGCTGGTCTGAGCGAAATCCACTGTTAGTTCGAGGAGGATTAGTGGATTTCAAACCTGCTAAAGCTGTGATGAGTATGGTTGCAAATTTTTCAAGGATTGCCAATAAATCTTCTAATTTGATCTCTGTCGAAGATGTCAAAGTTGGTGCCGATGTTTCTGAAGACTGTAACGATGATGAATTCGAGCTAATTGACCCTACTAAAACAAATTTTGCTGCCACGTGAATGTTGTCAAGTGGGTAGGCATCATCCAGATAGTGGTCAGAAAATTTAAGTTCGAGTCATCATGCAATTCATGACCATAAACCTGGTTGAAAACCTCAAACGAATGCTCTACTTTGTTCTGCCTCCAAAATTCAGCCTTTAGAGAGTAGGAACTTCATAATGTTGTAGAAAGACCTGTAATATAATACCAAATTGGTCGCATTATAGATACCCATCCAAAGTTGTTTGCCAACGAGTTTGTCCATGTCCAAAATCAACCATTTTCGATCATCTTTAGAACCAGGATATAGTCTGTGGATTGCGACATGAAAATTATGAAAGTGCTGGTTTCGTATTCAGGAATTGATTCCCAGAGTTCGGACATATCAATATCAACATATCGACAGGCGTGCTTCTTCATAAGTTCAGGATCCATAACATTACAGTCAATAAAAAGTATTTCGAGCTCATTAAAGTATTGATGTAGCTCTCGAGGTTGAGTAGGGTTGAATTTAGGTGCTGTGGAATGTCCTCAAGCTGGCATTGTTGCTTGGGTGGCCATAGATGTACCGATTTGAGGAGTTAGAACCTGAGCGAAGAATGGTAGATGTGTCAAAGTAGCTGTAATAATGAATGATGTAGTAGAGGATGAGGAAGAAGAGGAAGATGAAGTTGTAGATGAGGAAATAGGTGAAGGAAACAGATGACGATGTGTGGATTCAGTGTCAGAAACAGGTATTAGAATATCCCCTGATTGTTCAAGAGATTTGAAGGCCTGGCGAGTCTCGATTCTAAGGTTTTGAGCTTGTGTTGGCCTAAGCTGAGAGATTCGAGGTGGATTAGGCAATGAAATGATTTAGAAACCCCTCATGGTGGGCTCCAAAATGATGATACTCAACCTGGAAACCTAACAAAAACCTGTTTAAAAAGCTTAAGAAGTATAACTCAGGCTAGAGGAAGGGTGTGAATTGGTACTAAATATCACCGCTAATACCAAAACATTGTTTTAGTAATGCAAAATGGTATGGATGTGATGAATAGGCTTTTTAAAGCATACAAAGATGTTCAAAGATGTTCAAAATTGATTCGAAGATGTGCAAAGTAGTTTGAAATAAATTTGAATGAGTTCAAGGTTGTTCGGGTAAGTTTGAGGGGGTTCGAAGGTGTGAGCTGGATTTTTAGTGACGGTAGGTGATGATGAATTGAGAATGAATACAAAAGTTCGAGGAAGTTTGCAATACTTTGCAGGACTTCAGAGATACAATGCAAGGTAAGACTCAAGAGAACTGCTCTTAAATCCGACTATAGTGGAGAGGGTAACTGGTTCTCTGTTGTTCTAAGTAACTAGTACAAGTTTATATACATTTTTGAAGAGATAGTACTGAAAAGGGAAGTAAAACACATGTAAAACATGTGGCAATATATCATACAATGAGGACTTTGTAGATCAAAAATAAATGAGAAATGATAAATAATTGAAACATATGTGTCCCCATATGGTAAAAGTACTTATCTTTTGCTGTAATATATCATCGAAACATAAAAAATGCTATTATCGCATCCTAAATCTCTTGTCGTCTCTCCTCATGTCTGGTAGTGCTTGGTATGCAACAGAATAGTTTGTTCCAAATGTGCAGCATGTATCGAAAGTATTTTAACACAGCTATATGGTAGCCAATGTCATTTGAAGTGTTGCAAAATGTCACGAAGTGGTTTGAAATAGTTCAAAGTCATCCGAAATAGTGCAAAATAATTCGAAAATGTTTGAAGTCAATTTTGTGGTGTTCATAGTGATTCAGAGCATCTGACATAATGTGTCGATATGAGTGGGAATGCTTCTCCAGACTGTAAAGTGCATAGTGGACCTATCAATGGTACAGGTTCTCCTTACATACATAATAATAAGGATATCACATGACTCAGGAATGTGTTTACCACATGTATGCACAGTAAGCACAGTAACATGTGTATGCTGCATGCATTGCCTCATGTATGCAGCATGCATCTGAGAGTTTAATTTCAACACATCTTTCTGGAGCACTTTTGCCACCTCCTGGACAACCTGTAGCCTATGCACAGCTCTATATCCATGATCCTATCACACAGCTTGATCTTCATGAGCGACAGAATAATAACCTCAACTCAGTTATCATGACAGACCTGCAGGCTATGCTAAATAACACCCATCCTTATGTGCCTTTATTCAAGCAGGCATTTCAGATCATGAGGGAATAGCCTCCAGAAGAGCAGGATAATGTCTCCATATGGCTGCAATCAGATAGAACCCAAAATTTATGTCATTATAATCTCCCTACTGCCAATGATGAGGTAGCAGCCATTATTCCAGGTGATGGCTCTGAGGAACGGTCTAACCACAGAGATATTGTTCTCAGGCTACAAGGGGAAGGGCTCAAGTGCATCAGCTAGTTGCATCCATTCTATTCAACTCTGCACTATATTTTGCTCTTTCCTCATGGTGAAGATGGATGGCACCCAGATACACCTGCACACCAAGGTGCAAATGGAGCCAGAAGGGCACCCAATGTCAGTCAGAGATGCTACCATGCTTATTGATTGCATCCAAGGCCAGGAGAGCAGCCACCATTATTTTGGGGTGGAAATCTCTTGCAACAGTATGTTGTAGATGCTTGAGCATCTATTGAACAGAATATGTTGAACTGGGTCTGACATCACCAGAAGGAGCTTAGGGCCGATGTGTATGCTGGATTGAGGGATGCTGCCATGGGTGACCAGGATGAAAATATCAATCTAGAGAATCATGGGAGTCACATCATTCTTCCATCAACTCATATAGGCAGTGAAAGGCATATGAATCAGCTTTTCTAGGACTCCATGGCCATTTGTCACTTTTTTGGCAAGCCAGATCTCTTTCTCACCATGACTGCCAATCCACAGTTGCCAGAGATCCAGGAAGCTCTGTTGCAGGAGGAATTACCCAATCCACATTTTACCACAAATAGAAAAAGGCAGGAAGCCTATGATAGGCCAGACATTGTTGCACATGTCTTTGAACAGAAAAAGAATGCATTGCTCAAGGATATCAAGGATGGTGTTTGGGTAAAGTGGTGGCACACATCCATACCATCAAGTTTCAAAAGAGAGGCCTTCCACATATGCACCTCCTCATATTTCTCGATCCAGCTAACAAAATCCATGATGCCCATGATGTTGATTCCATTGTGTCAGCACAGAATCCTGACCCTGTCACACAGCCAATGCTCTATCACACTATAACTACCTGCATGCTTTATGGTCCTTGCGGTCATGACAAACCCAAGGCTTTATGCATGGTTGACAACAAATGCAGCAAGAGATATCCCAAGGAGTTAAGAGAACAAACCTCTTTTACTGTAAACAATTATCCTGATTATGCCAGACCCAACAATGGTAGAACAGTGAGAAAGCATAATTATGTCTATGATAACAGACATGTGGTCCCACACAATTCTTATTTGGCTGCAAAGTAAGGAACATTTATCTGACATCATGTTTATTGGTTAACAATTTGGTTCATTTGTCAGATACAACTGTCACATCAAAGTTGAGATCTGTTCTTCAATCGAGGCTGTCAAGTACATCCACAAGTACATATACAAAGGCCATGACAGAACTATGATTGAGATTTTGGATCAAGACAGAGACAAGGTCAAGGAGTATCTTGATGCACGTTGATAGGTCCACTGCGCGCTTTAAGGTCTGGAAAAGGATCCCACTTGTATTGAAACATTATGAGATGTACTCCTAATCGCTACAAATGCCATAAAATTTACTTCGAATCATTTTCACATTATTTCGCATTATTTCAAACGACTTCGAACTACTTCGAGCCATTTTGTGACATTTTGAATGACTTCACAGTACTTCGAACGACTTCGGCAGCCGTATGGCTGTGTTGAAACACTTTCGATACATGCTGCACATCCGGAACAAGCTATTCCATCGCATATCGAGCATTACCGGACACGAGGAGAGAGTACAAGAGAGTTAGAATGCAATAAGTGCATTTTTGTGTTTCTTTGATATATTGAAGCACAGGATAAGTACTTTTACTATATGGGAAAACTGTATGTTTCATCATTTATCATTTCTCATTTATTTTTGATCTACAAAGTCCTCATTGTATGATATATTTGCCTCATGTTTTACACATGTTCTTATTTCCTTTTTAGTACTATCTCTTCATTTTGTATATAGACTTGTATTAGTTAGTTAGAACAATAAGAGATCAATGGGGAACAGCACAAGTTACTCTCTTGCTATAATCAAATTTAAAAATCATTCTCTTTAGTCTTATCTTCGTGTCACATCTCTAAGTTCTGCGAAATATCGCGAACTTCTTCTAAACTATTGTATTCGCTCTCCATTTTATCACCCATCGCCTATCGCCATTCGACAAACACTTCACATTCATTAAACTTGCCCTTCGACACACCTCAAACCCCTTCAAACTTATTCGAACTTATTCGGACTACTTTGCATGACTTCGAACCTCTTCAAACCTACTTTGAACTACTTTCACATGACTTCGAAGTTCGAACTCTTTCGAAGACCTTCGTACGCTTATACAGACTATTCACCACAGCCCTTATTATTTTGCTTCACTAAACATTATGCTTTGGTCTCAGTGGTGATATTTAGTACCACCTCGCACCCTTCCTCTGGCCTGTGTTATACCATCCAAAGCCATTTAGTAGGTTTTGTTTGGGTTTCCGGGTTGAGTATCATCAACGTTACATTGGATCTGTGGAAAGCTGCTGGCACATGAATGAATTTGGAATGCATGCAGAGTCTCCTCATGTTTATCATCTGCCCATCCATCTGGAGGACCAGCAAACTGTTTATTTCAATGCAGACGACAACATTGATGAGATTTTGAAAAGGCCTGCTGCCAAGACCACATGTCTCACTGCTTGGTTTGAAGCCAACAGAAGATATGAAGCAGCACATACTGTCACCTACCAGAACTTTTTTCAAGCATGGGTGTACAATGGAACCAAGAAGCAGTGGAACCCAAGAAGGCATGGTGAGGCTGCAATTGGCAGAATGTACTTTGCTTCTCCTGCTCAGGGGGAAAGGTTCTACCTCAGGCTCCTTCTTACTGTTGTCACAGGGGCAACATCATTCTAGCACTTGTGCACTGTCAATGGTGTCATCCATAATACATTTAAGCAGGCCTGTGTTGCATTGGGTCTTTTGCAGGATGACCAGGAATGGGTCCAGTGTCTTACAGAGGCAGTCCAGATGCAGCTCAGTTCCTCTCTCAGATTGCTCTTTGCCACCATTCTTCTTCATTGCAATCCAACATCTCCTGACATCCTGTGGAACCAGTTCAGACATCACAAATATTTGTGATGACCTCAGAGTCAAGCTTCATTCAATCTATCTACTACATATGTTATGACTGTTTTGTGGGAGTGATGGCGAGCTAAATGGGGTAGTTTTTTGGCTGAGATCGGTGATTGATTGGCAATGATTGATGGGACAACGCGCACAACATATGGGATGACTGTTTTGTGGGAATGATGGGAGTGATGGGTGATCGGATTATCTAAAATTTGTCAGAGCTGTGCAAAATTGGTCAGCGCTGTGCAAAATTTGTCAGGAATGATGGCATTAGTCAGAGCTGACTAAAAATTAGTCATATAACTGGGTTTCAAAATGTGGTCATAGCATATGTAGAGGTGAGCTGCATTGAGCATGGCTGAGTTTGAAGTGGAGTTTGAAACTTCGCAAGTGAGCTGAGTGTGGAGAGGAGTGTGAAGGAGTGTGAGGGGAGTGTGAGGGTGGGGAGGGGGTGTGAGAGGGTGGGCAGGAGGGGGATGGAGAAGAGGTATGATGGGTGGGGAGGGGGTATGAGGGGGTGTAGTGGGGGGAGGTGGACATGGGAGAGTGAGAGGGGGATGGGGAGGGGGAAGGGGGAGGTGGAGATGGAGGAGATGGAGATGGGGAAGGGGGAGATGGAGATGGGGGAGATGGGGATAGAGATGGGGGAGATGGGGGAGATGAGGAAGGGGGAGGGGGAGATGAGGATGGGACAGGGGGAGATGAGGAAGGGGGAGGGGGAGATGAGGAAGAGAGAGGTGGGGATGAGGGTGGGGATGGGTATGGGTATGGGTATGGGTATGGGAAAGATAAAGGGAAAGGGAGAGATGGAGATGGAGAGAGAGATAGAGATTGGAATGGGGGGATGAAGATGGAGATAAACACCATGACCCCCCCATGTTGACTTGGGGCCAACAGTCCCAAGTCGACTGAAGAGTTGTGTACTACTGTATCTAAAAGTCAAATAAAGAGTTGTGTCACCACAAACCCCCAAACATTGACTTTGGGCCGAAGGTCCAAAGGCAACTGAAGAGTTGAGTAACTGTAGTGGGATTAAGCATTGTGTTACATATATGTGAGCTGGCCCATGCCGGTGTCAGGCTGAGCGAGCAAAGCGAGCAAATGCCATGACAAAGGCATGGGTCATAAGCTCATCTACTACATATGCTGCAACCATTTTGTGAGAGTGATGGTGTGATGGGATCAGGGCTAAGAATAGATGATGAGCTGTATAACATAGGCTACATTCATTTTGTGGGAATGATGGGAGTGATGGTTGATGGGATTATCTAAAATTTGTCAGTGCTATGCAACATTAGTCAGAAATGATCACATTAGTCAGAGCTGACTAAAATTTGTCAGCTTTGACAAATACAACTAGGTTTGAAATGTCGGGCACCAATAGTGCTGGTCAGTAACAAGTCAATACAAATTTGTAATGAAGTCAGTAACATGTCAATACAAATTTGTAATGAGTCAGTAACAAGTCAATACAAATTTGTAATGAGTCAGTAACAAGTCAATACAAATTTGTAATGAGGTCAGTAAAAAGTCTGAGTCAGTAACAGGTCAATACAAATTTAATGAAGTCAGTAACATGTCAATAGAAATGTATAATGAGGTCAGTAACAAGTCAAATACCAAAAAGGCAGATCTGCATGCATAAAATGTTGGTTGCGATATAGTGGACACCTACTTTCATGCCTCTTCTAGAATGTGCACAACATGACCAAACAGCTGACATTTCCTTACATGTGGAGAGAGAGTGCACAACAATCAGTTGAGTACCTCTCTTCACACAACATTTGGGGCTATAATAGTGATACTATTGCAATTGCTATCTATTATCAAATAGAAAAATTGTGATTGTTACATAAGTGTTGGAATTGGCTATTGAAACTTGAAAACAGTTGAATTATAGTGAGTGTTGTGACAACTGGCTGTTAAAGGAAGTTGTTGCTGACCTTACTTCAGCTGTGCTAAATTGTTGGCTATTGAACAAAATTATTATTGGGCTTTACCATTACTAAATATGTGAGTGGTATTGGCATATGTTGCAATAATAATGGCTGATTAGAGTGTTTGCAGGAATCAAAGTAGACCTTCTACTCCAGAAGTGGAAAGGGCTAGAATTAGAGATGCAGACCATCTGGAAAGGTTGCAGATGACCAATCCTGATGAGAGGAGAAGCATAGTCAGAGTGACTGCCCCTGCTGAAGGAATTGTTCCACTGAACTATGGAGCTGCATTGGCAGCTCAGATACCACAGGTGCAGATGCCTGCTGATTGGGATGCTCCAAGGCAGTTTGAATGGCCTGTTGTATCTCCTGCTCCTGTATTACATGGGAGAGGGGCTCCTGTGATGCCATCTGGACCTGTTTTGGCAAACCATGGAGTAGGGGCAAATATAGCTTCTACTATACCACAGGTTCAAATGCCAGCAGGGTGGAATGCACCTTTGGCCAATCCTATTCCTGTGGTTTCACCTGCACCTCAGTTACAAACAAGAAGGGGGAGAGGGAGAGGGAGAGGGAGAGGGAGAGGGAGGGGACTGGGACCATTGCATAATATTTCAGGTGGTCAAGCAGATCCTGCACTTAATAATCTGCATAGGGGACATATTGCATTGAGGGAAAGAACTGCAGATTATGATGCACATGTTCAGGAGTTACAACAAGCTGAGGCAGCTAAGCAATATCAGCATCAGCAGGAATTATTACAGAAGGTTGCTGAGGAAAGAAGAATTGCTGAGGCTATTGCTGCCAGAGAGAGGATATCACAGCAGGTGGCTGAGATGAGTAGGCAGCATAATCTGCAATTGTTGAACAGCAGCAGGCTGCTGAAGCTGAAGCAGCTAGGCAGCATAACGGGCAATTGCAGCAGCTGGCTGAACAGGAAAGGAACAGGCAAGCTGCTGAAGCTGAGGAGTATGCACAAATACAAGCTGCTGAAGCTAAAGAGTATGCACAAAGACAGGCTGCTGAGGCTGAAGCAGCTAGGCATCACAATCAACAATTGCAGCAGCTGGCTGAACAGGAGTTGGAGAGGCAGGCAGCTGCCCAGAAAGCTGCTTTAGCTGCTGACCCATGATATCATGATCCACCCAGATATATTAATATAGAGGCAGCATTGCAAGAACGTAACAGGCATGATCAGAAATGGGCTTTCAGGATGCATCAGATGTGGAGAAATGAACAGCTTGCAGATGAGCAGGCACAGATGGATGAAGCTGAGGAGCTCCAATGTCTATCCATTGCAGGCAGGAACTTGCATCAACAAATGATGAGGTTGGATCAATTGGCAAACAATATGTCTGGAGATCGGATTGATCAATATCGAGCTCAAGTGGATGCACAGGCGGAACAAATTCAGATGGATAGGGAAATGGCTGCATTGTTGGCTGCTGAGTATGAAGAACAGAGGAATAATAAGATTGCTTTGAGGAGGGAAATGGAGAATGAGGAATCTGATGATGATGATGGGAGCCAGTCTTCTTTGCAATTTCCACCTTCTCCCCTGCCATCAGATTATTATGATGAATTTGGAAAGGTGACTGCTTTGCAATTTCCACCATCTCCTATGCCACCAGATTAATATGATGAGTTTGGAAGGGTGTCTCCTCTACAATTTCCATCTTCTCCTCTGCAATCTTCATTACCACTGCTGCCTGACCCAATATTCCATGTTCCATCATTGCCACCATCTCCCACGCAATCTCCTTCACTGCTGCCACCTGCTTCATTCTTGAATCCCCCAATGTTGCCACCTTTTCCTCCACCTATGCCTGTTCCTCTACCTCCATATCAACCTGCAAGGCCATTACCACTTGGTCATGCACCTTATCAGGAGCCAATTTTCAGACATTCACTTGGACCCATGAATGTGGAGTGTCCACACTGCCATGCCTTGCATTTTGATTGTGAAAAGTTGGCCAGATCTACCAGAGCTGTACCAAAGTTTGCAAGTTGCTGCTTGCAGGGACAAATTTATCTGCCATCTTTCTGACCTGCTCCTGCCACATTGCAAGATCTGTTGTGTGGCAAAAGTCCTCTTTCTAAGGAGTTTAAAACAAATATCTGACAGTACAATGCTGCATTTGCATTCACTTCTTTGGGTGTCGAGGTGGACCATTCTGTTACAGGTACATCAGGGGTATACAGCTTTTATATTCATGGTAATCTTCATCATCTTTCTGGAGCACTCCTGCCACCTCCTGGATGGCCTGCAGCCTATGCACAGCTCTATATTCATGATCCTATTGCACAGCTTAATATTCATGAGCAGCGAAACAATAATCTCAACTCAGTTATCATGACAGACCTGCAGGCCATGCTAAATAACACCCATCCTTATGTGCCTTTATTCAAGCAGGCATTTCAGATCATGATGGAAAAGCCTCCAGAAGAGCAGAACAATGTCTCCATATGGCTGCAATCAGATAGAACCCAGGATTTACATCGCTATAATCTCCCTACAGCCAATAATGAAGTGGCAGCTATTATTCCAGGTGATGGCTCCGAGGAACAGTCTAATCACAGAGATATTGTTCTCAGGCTGAGAGGGGGAGGGCTTAGGCATATCAGCCAGTTGCATCCATCCTATTCAACTCTGCAGTATATTTTGCTGGTTCCTCATGGTGAAGTTGGATGGCACCCAGATATACCTTCACACCAAGGTGCATATGGAACCAGAAGAGTTCCCAATGTCAGTCAAAGATGCTACCATGCTTATCGGTTGCATCCAAGGCCAGGAGAGCAGCCACCATTGTTTTGGGGTGGAAATCTTCTGCAGCAGTATGTTGTAGATGCTTGGGCCTCTATTGAACAGAATATGTTGAACTGGGTCCAACATCACCAGAAGGAGCTTAGGGCTGACATGTATGCTGGATTGAGAGATGCTGCCATGGGTGACCAGGATGAAAATATCAATCTAGAGAATCATGGGAGTCACATCATTCTTCCATCAACCCATATAGGCAGTGAAAGGCAAATGAATCAGCTTGTTCAGGATTCCATGGCCATTTGTCACTTTTTCAGCAAGCCAGATCTCTTTCTCACCATGACTGCCAATCCACAGTGGCCAGAGATCCAGGAAGCTCTGTTGCAGGAGGAATTACCCAATCCACATTTTACCACCCATGGAAAAAAGCAGGAAGCTTATGACAGGCCAGACATTGTTGCATGTGTCTTTGAACAGACAAAGAATGCATTGATCAAGGATGTCAAAAATGGTGTTTTGGGTAAAGTGGTGGCACACATCCATACCATCGAGTTTTAAAAGAGAGGCCTTCCACATATGCACCTCCTCATATTTCTTGATTTAGCCGACAAAATCTGTGATGCACATGATGTTTATTCCATTGTGTCTGCTCACATTCCTGACCCAGTCACACAGCCAATGCTCTATCACACTATAACTACCTGCATGCTTCATGGTCCTTGCAGTCATGACAAACCCAAGGCTTCATGCATGGTCAACAATAGGTGCAGCAAGAGGTATCCCAAGGAGTTCAGAGAACAAACTTCCTTTACTGCAAACAATTATCCTGATTATGCCAGACCCAACAATGGTAGAACAGTGAGGAAGCATAATTATGTCTATGATAACAGACATGTCATCCCACACAATTCTTATTTGGCTGCAAAGTAAGGAACATTTATCTGACATCATGTTTATTGGTTAACAATTTGGTTCATTTGTCAGATACAACTGTCACATCAAAGTTGAGATCTGTTCTTCATTAGAGGCTGTCAAGTACATCCACAAGTACATATACAAAGGCCATGACAGAACCATGATTGAGATTTTGGATCAAGACAGAGACAAGGTCAAGGAGTATCTGGATGCATGTTATATTGGATCTGTGGAAAGCTGCTGGCACATGAATGAATTTGGAATGCATGCAGAGTCTCCTCATGTTTATCATCTGCCCATCCATCTGGAGGACCAGCACACTGTTTATTTTAATGCAGATGACAACATCGATGAGGTTTTGAAAAGGCCTGCTGCCAAGACCACACATGTCTCACTGCTTGGTTTGAAGCCAACAGAAGATATGAAGCACAATGTACTGTCACCTACCAGGACTTTCCTCAAGCATGGGTCTACAATGGAACCAAGAAGCAGTGGAACCCAAGAAGGCATGGTGAGGCTGCAATTGGCAGAATGTACTTTGCTTCTCCTGCTCAGGGGGAAAGGTTCTATCTCAGGCTGCTCCTTACTGTTGTTACAGGGGCAACATCATTCCAGCACTTGCACACTGTTAATGGTATAGTCTATAACACATTCAAGCAGGCCTGTGTGGCATTGGGTCCTTTGCAGGATGACTAGGAGTGGATCCAGTATCTTACAGAGGCAGCCCAGATGCAGCTCAGTTCCTCTCTCAGATTGCTCTTTGCCACCATTCTTCTTCATTGCAATCCAACATCTCCTGACATCCTGTGGAACCAGTTCAAACATCACATTTGTGATGACCTCGGAGTCAAGCTTCTTTCAATCTATCCAGATACAGACTTTACAGATGATCAAGCATCTCATCAATCAGATTCTTATCAGATCTGGCAAACAACTTTCTGATTATCCAGAGATGCCTCCCATTAAAGGCAACTGGCACATTGATGTTCCTGCCAATAGGCTTTTGCAGGAACAGAGGGATTACAATGTTGAAGAGTTGGCCATCACTGTTACTCACAATCTCCAGCTTTTTAATCACAGGCAGAGATGGGTTTTTGATGCTGCAATGGATTCTGTGAATAATAACAAGGGAAAGCTCATGTTCTTGCATAGTGCTGGAGGTTGTGGAAAGACCTTTGTCTGCAACACCATCACAGCTGCTGTTTGTGCTCAAGGAAAAATTGCTCTTTGTGTGGCATCATCCAGAATTGCTGCATTGCTTCTAGAAGGTGGTCGCACAGCACATTCCATCTTTAAAATCCCAATCGAAATCAATGACACCTCTACTTGCAGAATACTTCGAGGTTCAGATCTGCACCAGGTCCTTGATCAAACTTCCATCATAACCTGGGATGAAGTTCCTATGCAGCACAAATATGCCACAAATGCAGTAGATTGTACTTTGCATGATCTCAAAAAGAAGAATGTTCCATTTGGTGAAATCACCATTTTGTTTGGAGGTAGCTTTAGACAGACCCTACCTGTCATTCCCAGGGGCACTAGAGAACAGATCATAGCTTCATCCATCAAAAGGAGCACTCTCTGGCAATGCATTACTGTTTATCACTTGAATGAGAATATGCAACTCAACAAAACTTTAGAAAACATTGCACATGCTGCCTGGCTCTTGCATGTTGGTGCAGGCACAACAGTGGATGCTGCAGACACTATACAGATTCCATAGAATATGCTCTGCCATGGAAATACTATGGATGACCTTATCAACTCTACATATCCAGGAATAGAGCAGAGGAACAAGCCAGATCAGTACTATCTGGATAGGACCATTCTCTCCTGCACCAATGACAATGTTGATGTCATCAACTCTCTTCTCCTTATCAGATTTTCTGACATTTTCTGGAGGGTGCTCAACACAAGGTCAAGGTCTGGATGGACCACAAGAACCTTGAGTACTTCATAACCACCAAGAAACTTAATTGTCGTCAAGCCTGTTGGTCCATCTACCTCTCCAGGTTCGATTTCTCTCTGCATTATTGCCCAGGTCACAGCATGGGGAAGACCGATGCCCTCTCTTGTCATCTGGACCATGGGGATGGAAGCAATGACAATCAAGGTATTGTGTTGTTGCAACCTGATCTGTTTACAGTCTGTTGAGCAGTGCTCTATGCACAGTGTAGAGTGCTCACAGATCTTACTACTTACCTGTTGAGTTGGTTAGTGTGCTAAGTAACTTAGGTTAGAGGGCGTAGAACTCTCTGTATTGCTAGGTAGAGGTACAGCGTACTTATATACCTAGAGAGCTTACATGGTCACATGAGGCTCAGTGGGGTGGAGAAAAGGGCGGTGTACTGCATGGTTCCTGTCCACATGTTGTTATGACATATTTGTATACATGTATTTACATATATATGTGTTTTAAGGGTTCTTACACCGAGGCACAGAATAGGTGCCATGTGTGCAGATTTAATTCAACACCCCCCCACAAACTGTACCGGCATCGACCTGGAGGGGCTTTACAATCCAAGGTGCCATGTATAGGTACTAAGTTTGAACCTCGAATTTAATTCTGAGGGAGCTTCTAAATTTCTTGAAGAGCTGCCTTCCGAGATTTTTAGTAAACATATCTGCCAGGTTTTCAGTTCCCAGGATGAAGACGACTGTGACCTTGCCGTCTTCAATATATTCACATGTATAATGATAGCAAATGTCGATATGTTTAGTCCTTCTTTCCTGAATGGGGTTAGATCTGATGAAGATTGACCCCTGATTATCAGCACAGATAGGCACCTTACTCAAGGGATATCCCAATTCGGAAAATAAGGATGTGATCTACACTATCTGCTGACAAGTGTCAGAGAGAGCCATGTATTTGGCTTCTGTGGAACTAAGTGCTACAGTTTTTTGCATACGGGACTGCCAGCACACGATGTCTCCTGCTAAGGTGGCAAAGTAACCCATTGTGGACTTGCATTTCATGACGTCAGATGCCCAGTCCGAATCAGTAAAGGCTTGGAGGCCCTGTTTGCTGCAGCCATCATAGATAAGCTCATATGATTGAGTACCGACTAGGTAGTGCATTATGTAACATGCCTTATTGAGATGTTCTTTACTCAGATTAGCTAAGAATTGTGACATCTTTATCACTGCGAAGGCGATATCAGGGTGAGTTCCGAGCATCAGGTACAATAAAGACCCAATCACTGATTGAAACTCAGTTCTGAGAGCCAGATTAGGCTCATCAGGGTTTTCCATAGGGATGTATTCCATGGGAAGTGGAGTGGGGGATGCCTTGGCATTCGTCATTCCAAACCGAGCTAGCACAGTGGCTAGGTAGGTTGATTGGTTCAGAGTGATTCTTGATGCGCCTTGTGTTATGCACATACCAAGGAATTCAGTAACATGACCAGTGTCCCGACACTCCCAATGCTTGAGACATGCATTTTTCTTTTCCTCTACAAGGCATTTGTTCTTCCCCAAGAACACACCATCATCGACATAGATTATTGTGATGACAATGTCTTTACCATTTTTGTAGATGAAAATGCCGGCATCTGAGCTGGTGCGTTCAAATCCAATGGATCGCATGAACACCTCTAGCTCTCTCCACCATGCTAGGGTGGCCTGTTTAAGGCCATACAATGCTCGGCGTAAGTGCATGACTTTGCGCTCTTTACCTGGGATGACAAATCCCTTGGGTTGATGCATGTAAATTTCCTCATCTAGTTTGCCATACAGGAACACAGTTTTTACATCGAGTCCCATCATGTACATGCCTTCCAGGGCACTCAGGGCAAACATAAGGTGCACCATCTTGTAGTGGACCACTGGAAAGAATATCTCATCATAATTGATGCCTTCGACTTGGGAGAAGCCTTTGGCCATGAGTCTGGCCCATTTTCGTCCATCGGATTTTATGGAGAAAACCCATCTATTTTTGATGGCCTTTTGGCCAGCAGGGAGATCTAGAATGTCATAGACATGCCATTTACGGAGGGCCTCTAGTTCCTCCAGGCATGCACTTCTCCACTCTGATTGCACAGGCTTGGGTAAGCGTGCAATGTCACAATACTGGATCAGGACAGGATCTGACACTGTAGATGGTGCAACTGCTTTGCTAAGCAGAAGGTACATCAAATCCGTTCCACCTTCAGCGACATAATTATCCCTTCTAGGGCCCCAATATAATGGGGTACCTGAATTGGGTAACCACCATCCTCGCTCCTCATTGGGATTCTGGTGCCAAATTCACAGCACCTCAGACTCCTGAGGTTGAGGGGGTGTCATGTACTCTAATCCCAAATTATCTGGGGTCTGTGCAGGAGGAGTTCTACTTGCCACTGGTGGTTGAGAGAGCCCAGCTGGCACTTTTTCTTCAATCTGAGGGAGGGCTGGAGCACGACTCCTGCCTTGTCCCACTGGTTCCCACCATTGGTGCTCCCGTGCAATGTCTTGTTCGATTTGAATAGGGTCGCAATTTTCACCACAGACATTGCTTGGACGAGTTGGGACTCGTCACTGCCTGTTTGATCGCCTTAGTGGAGGTATGGGGGCCTCTACTGCTGGCGGTGCTGGACTAGGCTGGGACAATGGACCCAGTGCACCTGCCAGTGCAAACGGATCAGCACCCTGAAGCAGATCGCCAAAGGAGCCGAACAGCGGGTCTCTAGAGATTTTAGGGGTTCCAGACCCTGATTGTGAAGGTGGTGGGGACAGAGCTCGTGGAGGAGGATTCGGCGCTGGTGGAGCATAATGCCCGCAGCCGGGATAGAAGCTGTCATCACTTCCTCCATTGCTATCGTCCCCTGATCCCCCAGAGTGGTCATCATCTCCAGAAGGGGGTATATCCCCAAGATCAGTTTTTGCCGGGGTCTTGGCCCCAGGACAATGAGGGAACAGAATCTCATCGAAGAGTGCTGTAGCACCAACAAATGTTGACCCTGATGGGCACATAAAGTGCCAACCCTTGATGCCATCTGCCAGGCCGATGTACATCATGAGCTCTGATCTTGCAGCTAACTTATTAGGACACTTCTCTTTCGGCAGGTAAATGTAGGCACCGCATCCGAATACCTTCTCATCACTCAGATTGGGCTTTTCGCCATCAAGATCTTCGATCAGAGTTCGCCATTTTAGGCAGTTTATTGGTGTTTGGTTGTAGAGATACATAGCATGCTCTACACAAAATTCCCACCATGATTGTGGTAGGCAGGCAGTAAAGTGCAATGTTTGTGCTTTCTCCATTAGTGTCCTGATCACGCGTTCAGCATGACTATTTTGTTGGTGGATGTGGGGCACCGACATCTCAATTTTAATTCCAGCCTCTTTGAGCTGGGTTATGAGTTCCCGATCATGGAATTCCCCCCCAGGATCGAAACACCAACACTTGATTTTTGCATCATATTGTGTTTTGGCCATCGCCTCGGACTGTCTGATTGACTCAGCAGCATTGGACTTTTTTTTCAGGCACTGACTCCATATGTGTAAAGTTCGATCATCAACAAATACAATAAAATATTTGTACTTGTGATAACTGAGTGTTGGTAATTCCTTCAGATCAGAATGGATCAGCTCAAAGGCCTGTTCAGCCTGAGACTCATATCCAGGGAATGACTTTGACATCATTTTTCCCTTGGCACACCCTAGACAAATGTGCCTGTCCCTTGGAATTTTTAGATCCTTGGGAAACTTATGGGTGTGTTTTGGCATCTGTCGCATGGCAGCTTTGCTCGGGTGGCCAAGCCGCTTGTGCCAAATGTCATAGTCAGCAACGTAGATAGTCATGACTTCTAATCTCTTAGTGCTCTGAATATGCGAATCATACACATAGATGGTTTTGCCACGTATTATTGGCATCACATCGAGCTGGGGTTTTCCCTTTTTGTCAACAAAGGAAATTATTTTACTGTTTCCTTTTACAGTATATTCCTCAGCAACGAGGAACACTCCCATTGACATAAGCTGACTTGTCAAATCTGGAAGATAGAAAATGGGGGATAAGTGCATGATGTGCGACTCTGTCTTCCCATTAACTTTTACCTGATGACGAATCAGGACAGCACCTTTGCCTTTGATCGAAGTCATGCTGGTAGTGGTCTTGACCTGCCATTTCTCAGACATAGGCAAATCCTCATAGAAGGCGAAGTCTTTCATCTCACCAGTGAAGTGCAATGATGCACCTGAATCCAAGATCCAAGGGGCACCATGTTTGCATTCCTTTCTGGCACACATCACACATGGCCTGATTAGGGCCTTTGCATCACAAGCGACAATATAATTCATTAAAAATTCTATAGGACACTTTATATTACAGGAATGGCCCAAATAGTTCATCCCTGTCAAGCTATTGTTAGCAATGATGTGATGGTCAGGGAAAAGGACTGACATTTCATCATAAGCCCCCATGAAGGGGGCTATTGGCTCATCTATGAGCATGTTATCCATGCTTTCCCAGATCGATTGATCTGGGACTGTCATTTTGGAGCCAAGGGAAACTTTATTGTCATCATCCTCAGGCTTAGGTTCCATTTCAGGAACCTCCTTGATCCAAGCTGATGGCTCAGGGGTTTCCACTTGGTGGCGCTTACCTTCCCGCTTACTCATCTGATCTTCTTCGATGATTCAAAGATTCTTGGCCATTTTAGGCACTTCGATGTCTGTGAGCAGGTCCCAGGCCACCTGGTAGTCTTTATACACAGAGGGGCTGGGGGAGAAGATTCCGGTGACCTTTGACTCAGGCTGATTAGGCCGCTTTCTTGGGTCAGTGGTGCAGAAATACATGGATTTCCCATGTAGCTGTGACATTTGAACACTTTGGTCAAACATCAGTGGGAGGCGAGAGGGGCTGGCCTGCGCTAGTCCATTCGAAACGATGCCTTGACTGTTAATGACTGTGGCAGCATGGGCAGAGCATACTGTGTCTGCATAAGGTGCACTAGGCACCATGAAGGGCTCCACCATGCTGGTGGAGGCGAGGTGGCTGTGAGATTCCTTTTTCTCACGCTTTTCCCTGGCAGCCTTGCCAGACCTACACTTCTTCTTCAAGTCGGAGCCCAAAGGCTCAGATGACTTCTCACTGAATTTCTCTGATCCCTTCCCTTTCCACTTAGGGTCACTGCCCTTTCTCTTGACAGCTGACAGCTTCTTCACCATTTCCCCGGAGTGCGCAAAGGCAGCTCGACAGGAGGCTTCTGCCATCACATGGTTCCTCACTACAGCATAGGAGAGACCAGTCGTACTGGTTGTGGATAAGATGGTGGAAGATAAAGAATCGTACTCCTTTGGCAATGCTGAAAGGAGTAATAAGGCCTGAACTATCTCAGGGATTTCAACACCATTGGCAGTTAGCTGCTGGTATCTCTCAGAGATCTGAGCCATTGTCAGCACAGGTTTTGCGCCAGGACTCTGATCGAGATCGCAGATTTAAAGTCTGCAAATATCTGAGAAGGCCCTTCTTGGCCGAAATCAGCCTGCAGGGCTTGCCACAGGGCACTAGCAAGTCCTGTTGCAGATCCAGATCTGGATCTGACAGAAGGAGATAGGTGGAGTGAGATAGCTCCATATGCCTGATCATTCTCCCGATTCCACACCTTACATGCAGCAACATCAGCTGCCACTGGCACTGTTTCAGCACTGGAGGCAACTTGCCAAAGGCCTTGTGACATAAGCCACGCCTTCATACTTTTGGCCCAGGCCTTGTAGCCAGAGCCGTCAAACAAGGAGATGAGTTTATCGAGTGAGGAGGACATTTTTAAGATTTGAGCTAATAAAAGCACCAAATTAGTCACTTGCTCTTAAATTAGAAATGCCAGATGCAAAACTTAGCACTCCATCAGAGTACTTTTGTTTAGCACATGATGAGCGCCAAAAGGGTGCATCATTGCTCCATGATGTCATGTCAGAGGGAGGCTAACCCCATCACAAAAGCAACGAGGTGCTCAGTGCAGTAAAACACGTCGGTAGTAAGACCTGTGTCATGTTGGAGCCCCAAGGGGCTACAGTACAACTCCTTCCAACTAGAGCTCCAAGGAGCTCATAGCTATGCAACGTTGCCCACAGGGCCCATAACCTGTTGAGCAGTGCGCTATGCACAGTGTAGAGTGCTCACAGATCTTACTACTTACCTGTTGAGTTGGTTAGTGTGCTAAGTAACTTAGGTTAGAGGGTGTAGAACTCTCTGTATTGCTAGGTAGAGGTACAGCATACTTATATACCTAGAGAGTCCACATGGTCACATGAGGCTCAGGTCACATGAGGCTCAGTGGGTGGAGAAAAGGGCGGTGTACCACATGGTTCCTGTCCACATGTTGTTATGACATATTTGTATACATGTATTTACATATATATGTGTTTACGCTGAGGCACAGAATAGGTGCCATGTGCAGATTTAATTCAACATCATCCTCCCCTTCCCATAACATAGCAGTATAAGAGGCAGTGGGCTGGGTGAGGGCGGTGTGTGCATCAGCATAAAGATCATCAGCTTTATTATTGGCATCCACAGTAAGGGCAGAATCAGGAGTGGGGGTGGCATCAGGCTCGGCACAGCAAAATGTGATTATTGGATCCAGCATCTGAAAAATGAAAGCCAGCATTGATACCAGTTACAGCGGGTGGTAAACTGTAGTTACCAGAAATAGAGATTGGGAGACTGGCTGTGATCGACCACTCCTTATTCTTATTGTATGCACCATCGGCCAGAGACTGAGCATACCCAGAATGATATTTGGTTTTCAGTGACTATTTAGATGCCAAAACATCACTCTCTGTGATGTCAATACCCCAGATCCACTTGTGGGAGGAGGGAAGAGCTTTCAGGCACTTGGGTTCAGCCTGTGCATGTGCAGATACCAGTTTCAATGTACCAGTTTTGATTGTCTTCTCATGGCTGATTGCCTTGACCATCTCCCAGCATGTTCATGACCCTCTGAATAGTAGAAAAGCTGTTCTGTGCCATACTTAAATTTTCTGTTAGCCATGGGGACTTTCCTTTTCAAGATCTTTCCATCTGGGTCATATACAACCTTTCCTGCATTGTCCACAACATTAACATCAACAAAGAATTTTTCTGATGGGCCTTTCAACATCTTTGATGCTGATAGTGACCCCTCAGCATGTTTCAGGTGAGTCATCACATTGTCAAAGATTAGGACATGATCCTCATGGGAATAGTGCTCTTTCAAGATGTCCATCGCATGCGTGGCTTGTAAGCAGATCTTCTCATTGTCAAAGTAACCATCACGTCCTTTGTCAGCTCTGAACAGTACTCACGCACTCTCTTTTCTATCAGGCATTGAAGCCAGCCATAATCCACTGAGATGAAATTTGCAACCATGAGTGAGGGACCCTCTCCTTTCACATATGGTTTTGCCTTTTCTGACTTGTGCACCCAGCATTTCTTCTTCCGATCATGCACATAGAATTTTGACTCATTGTGAAACTAGAGCACAGTACAGTGACCATTTTCAGTAGGTTCTTCTTCCTCTCCATCACATCTCCATTTGTGTGTTTTTGGCCTGAGATTTTTAATTGCAGGCAAAAAAAATATTTTTGTGATATTCAACCACATCTGGCCTCTCATGACCATCGACATATTGGCCCCGTGGACCTGGTTGCCATCAATAGCCCATTTTTTTTATCCATCGGTGAGCCATTGCATGTGAAATAGTCTTTGTCTGATTCAATTTAGTCAAGACTTCTCGATGTGCAATATACTGGACAATGTGGTTGGTTGTGCAATACTCTCCAATGCTTTGCAAATGAAGATGGAGTTCCTGTATGAAATCCTCATCATCAAGAAGTGATTGGCCTGCTCATCCCTTCTGGTTATGTTCAGGAATGAATTCTGGATCACTAATCAACTCCCGAGTCCATTTGCACAAAGTTCTGGCCATATACATATTGTGTCTGAGACTCTTGGCTGTCTGAAGTGATGCAGCCTGCCATTGTAAGGTCACTGTATTCTTCTTTGACACGTCGATATAATTGAAACAGAATAGCCTCATTGCTGACAGCCATTCTGTTACAATCCTATCAAGACCTGGGGCTGTGTATCCCAGACCTTTCTTCTGCCTTGGCTTTAAAATATTTGTGAGGTCATTGAATGCCTTCTCAGCCTGTTCAATTGATGGAGTGAACATGAAGTGACCTTTTCTTGGCTTTTCTGGTTCCTCTCTGGGCTTGTCAGCATCAGCTTCAGAGTCATCACTGTCATCAACAGAACTATTTTTGAGATGGCTAGATTCATCATCCTCCCAAACCTCATCCTCAGCGACCTCTGGACTATCCTTGGTAGTATTCTCTGGCATCTGTATGACCTCCTCATCTCTCATGAGTACATTTAAGGAAAGGCTATTGCCTGGTTGCTGGAGAACTGATCTGATGGATGGATACTGAACATAGTCTGGTATTGGCTCTCTAATAGTTTTGAATGAACTGCTGGAACAAGCCTGATGTGCCTTGTTAGCATGGATGCTATCTGGATGTATCTGTCATCCATTAGTCAAGGTGAGAACTTTCAGGGCTGTATAGAAGGCACACATTTTCCTTGTCACTGGCAACTGCTTCTGTGTTACCATCATTTTTCTTCTTCTTCTTTATACCAGCCCAGCTGCTAAGATTCTTGAGATTAAATAGCCTTTTTTTTGGCATAATTATTGCATGAGAGTTGCAGAATACGAGTGTATAGACATGATGTTAATGCAGATTTGCAGTTTTTTCCAAATTGGGAATCTAAGCATTCCCAAACTCAAAAATCTATTAGCACATTTTCATGAGCATAAATTAAAATTCTGTTTGCACAGAATTCTAGTAATCCTAAATACAAAACTTTCTGTGCTAATGCTTTTCCCAAAAGTTGTGTTCTGCAAAGTGCAATAGACTTTTTGAATGTGGTCCTGCCAAATGTCACTCCCTTGTCACACTGAGGTCATGTGATCAGGTTGGTTCTGAATGAGAGCTACCTTAAGTGCATCTGGAGTGTCTGTATTATGTAGTATAATATTAACTTTGGACTCCCCTCTGTTAGCTCACTATTAAGTGAGGCTTTGAGGTTGCCCTTGCAGTAGAAAACTCTCTCCCTAGGCCCAGAATCGAAGGGCACTATGGATATAATACCTCCTACACATACAGGACATCGCCCAGGATGCAATCAACACCCCCACCTTAAGTGCATCCTTATCTCTGCTTGACGCATCACCACATGCCATGGATGCCCAAAAATGCATTGAAGCACTCAAAGGTGCCATTACTGGATTGCATGCACAAATTGAATTGCTTAAATCGTGTATCAAAAACTTTGTTAATACCCTACAGCTTAGTCCCTCACCTAATATTCCATTTATTCCAACCCCAACTGCTTCCAGCATTGATGCTCTACCTAATACCACTGGCACACAGATTAAATTGTCCCCCCCCCCACCGACTTTAATAGTGCATGCTCTTATGGACATTCTTTCCTCAACTCCTGTAAGTTATACATCAGTCTTTGCCCTAATCAGTTCCTAGATGACACTGCAAAAATTTATTGGGCCTGCACATACATGAAGTCTGAGTGCACCTACCTCTACATTGACTGCATTTTGCACCAAGCCCAGAAATTTGGTTCCCTCCCTTTCTCTTCTTGGGATGACTTTAGAGAGGAGTTTGTATGAAATTTCTGCCCTCTTCATGAATGCCAATGAGCTGCAACATGCCTTGAGTTATCCTTGTATTACCAAGTACACCGATCTGTGGACAACTATATTGATGAGTTTAGGGATTTAATAGACATGGCAGGATATGGGAGTGGGCTACCAGTGGTGGTTAAATTTTGTCGTGGTCTCAATCGAGAGGTTCAGGAACATATTGCACAGATGTTGAAGGGACGCCCAGCTGATGACAATATTGATGCTTGGTACAAAGCTGCTTCTCTCTGTGATGAGAACCAACTCATGAATGCAGCTTTTAACACTATACTCCATGCTACTACAACCACTCATGCCCCCAATCCCTCCAACTATCCACCTCTGCTGCCCACCAGTAACCACTTTGATGCTTTGCTGGTCAACCCACTTGAGGAAAAACTTTACTCCATGACCAATTTCCCCCCCGAATCCCTCAGCTCAATGGAAGTCACACCCACTCTACTCACACCTATTCCTCCTCTTTTCAGATTAAAATGTTAGGAGTGCATGCTACCATGCAAGTACATTGTGGCATCCACCCCCTCCCAGCGATCACTAGAATTGAAGATCAAGCTGCAGACTATGGATACTGATGGATTATGTAATCTGTCACATGACATATGTGGCAGTGCCAGTTGCTGATTAGCTGACACACTGGAGACCCCTTCTGATAAGCAGTACTAATACTGTGAACCTGGCTGGGTTGCAATCTGGGTGAGATTACCTCTAATGCCAAACTATGTATTAAATCCAGTAAGACCTGGTAGCTCAGTTGGTAGAGCATCTGGTATATGTCCAGTTGGTCCTGGGTTCAATTCCCAGTCTGGTCATCTCTTTTTGTCTTAACAGATATGGGGCAAGTACTTGGTGTCTCTGCTCTCCTGGACTTGGGTGCCACAGGCCTTTTCATTGATTTGCACCTGGTTCAACACAAACAACTCAATACCTGCTCACCATCTCAACTCATACCTGTCTACAATGTTGACAGTTCCCCAAATGAAGCTGGGGCAATTCTGGAGGTTGTTGACCTGGTCCTCTAGTACAAGGACCACAGTGAATGGGCTCTCTTTGCTGTGATCCAACTGGGAAGCAGGAGGCAATTTTGGGCTACCTGTGGCTTCATGACCATAATCCTGAGGTCCACTGGGTGACAGGTGAAGTAATAATGAGTTGTTGTCCCTCTCATTGCTGTACTTGCTTCACTGAAGGCAGACAGGAATGTCAAGGGTGAAAAATCCTCTTATAGCACACTTAAAAGTGTCATGCTAGTCCAATGCCTATAGCCAATGTGGACTTGGAAGACATTCCAGATCTCACACCTGATTCTGACAATGATGTGGAGGAAGTGGAGGAGATTGAGGAAGGTGACTAAGTTTTCTACTCTGCTATTACACATAGGTAAGTTACAATGTATTAAATGATATGGTCTATCAAACATATACAGTGTATCAAATGATACAGGTTTGGTGGACACTGTCGAATGCTCTAATCTATATATGTTTACCTACTATAGTAACAAATGAATACACTATTACAATGGTTGCTAGACCAATGAGTAATACATTGAATACAGACATCAGTAACCTATGAAATAGTTTCAGGCAGCGGCAATGGCAACAGAGATGGCAGTGGCAGTGGCCTTACCAGGATCGGGATCAAGATCAGCATTACAGGTATGGGTGATTGAAAATTAATCTCATTTATGTAGAAATTCATGTGTAGTCTGCATGGATTCTGCATGCAAATTGGTGTATGATAAATTCAGTAAAAGCTATGTTTATGCAATAATTTATTTATTGCAGTGTGCAGGCCTGCAAAATTGGGCCGGCATGCTGGTCAGCAACCCAATAGGGCTGCAGTGGCATTGGCATTAGGCACCTGGGATTGCACTATTTCATCAATACAATAGGTAAGTTGTTGTACAGACATCTTAACCAATGAATTGATTGGCCAGCACAGGCAAACATTAGGGCTGGGGTTGGCATTAAGCATTCCAGCATTGGCAAATGGGTACTGGCAATATTTAATCATTAGATACAGCACACAAAGCAATGTTCAATGTAGATACAATAAGAATGTCATGGCCTTGGCATTACATCAGTGAAAATTGGCAGGGGGAATGGCATCATTGTCATGCTCATTGGCCGACAGTCTGATTGGAATCTCTGAGAACCTGCATTCAAATGATTCCAAATTAAACTCCATCCTTTTCTTCAAGGTTGCATATGTCTTCAAGGTGACATCCTGCTGTTCCAGCTTTTCGACCTCAGCCATGTAAAGATGATGACTGGCATCCTTATATGATGTGCCGAGCTGGTTTTGCAAGGCTTTCACTTCAGCATGGCGGTTCAACAGCTTCCTGGCTATCAATGTCTGCAACAGGATCAACTATAGTCACACAAATGAGGACCATGATGCCTACTGGGTCAGCCAGTAGCATGAGCTAGTTTTGGGCCAACAGATAGTATGGTTGATCAGTCATGTTTTCAGACTGAAAAATGATGATTAGTGAGATGATTGAGCATCGGAAGGAAATATGGCATCAGCCAGAGACACAGCATTGGCCAGAGACATGGCATCAGCCAAAGGCATGGCATTGGCCACTGGCAATGACATTTGAACTGAAAGAAATTTTACCCCCCCATATGCCATATGCACTTTAAATTCTACTTTCTTTCAAAAGGCCTCCATCGCCTGGTGGGTAGCTGGAATCATAAAATGGGGCACAAGATAGTGCTGCCTATTGTCACTTCAGATAGGATGATAACACTATCATGTTCAATCAGTGATCAGAGATCTATTGATGAGGGATTATTTATTTGGCAATATTTGGCCCCCATTGCTGATCTCACTGTTGCTGATCCCCCAATTGCTGATCCCCCCATTGTCGATTTCTGCGTTGCCAATTCTACTGTTGCTGATCCCACTGCTAATGCTTTTTCCCTTGCCCTTGCAAGATGGTGGATTGTGATCAAGATAATTGTGTTTACATAATACAGAATGTTTTGGTCATATAGGGGAGATATAATCAGCATTTGCTGATCTAAATGCATTGTCAGCCCTCAATGCTAATTCTTGCCAGAAAGCCTGCTGGTGATTAGCATAGGCTAGTGGGCCGGGAAGGGTATTCTTGGACCATGAGGCTGACTGCCACTGTTGGCTGTGATAGATGAAATATCACATAGTCCACTGCATTTTGTATGTGACCAGTAGAAATTCCTCCCTCCATCTATTTCTCTGAGCCCATGATTGAAGCCAGTGTACTCTCCTGACTAATAAAACTGTTAGTGTAATGAATACGAATGGCCACAAAATACATTTACATTCCCAGAATCAAGTGGCATTAGCATTGGCATCACTGTGCTGTTTGGTAATGACACCAGTTCAATTGTGGGAATTATGCCAAATCTAGGATAGGTGAAGATTAGTGGAGCCTGGTGCATTTGGCTATAGAATAGCTGTGCTAGCATTGTGGCCATCATACTTGATGTCTGGGCATCACAGTTTAGTGCCACCAGTTGGCTTTGGCAATGGTTATACATTTGGGTATGCAAGGCAATTTTGTTAACCACATCCTGGACAATGGCTTGTGCTCAGGTGTGAACTGCCTTTCTTGGTGACACTCAAATGATGTGTGAATATTGAAATGATTTGTTGGCAATGAGCTCCTGCAGCTGATGCAGCAGTCGACTTGCCTGGTTCTTCCTGAGGTTAATCTCCACATTAGCAAGTTCTCTATCACATGGGAGGTATCCTTATTGCTCCTCAGCTGGAATAGTGTTTGTGTCAGCCAGAAGAGATAAAGCAAGAGTCTCTTTATCAAAGGGTTCTATGTTATCAAAGTTCTCAAATTCAGGTTCATTGTCATGGGTGATTTGGGAGGGAACATTATCATGCTTGGCAATGCTGGCAGCATTTTGTAAATGTGTTAAGGTTGCCATATGAGATGTGAGAACTTCTCTTTCCCATTCAACAGCTTGCATGTCAGAAGTGTGAGGTGCTTTACCAAGTTGACAGACTTTGTCTCATAATTGAATCCTGGTGCAGATCAATGAGGGATTGTGATACATCAATCTTGGTAGAAAGTATGACCCACTGCATTTGTTTGAAAACAATAGTGAAATCAATCCACTGCTCAACTGCCAATTGAATGAGTATCAATGCTGTGACTGCTTATGATGCCAGTCCCAATGCCACTCCTGGTCCTGGTCCCATTCCCATTCCCGATGCCAGTTGCAATCCCTGAGTGGCATACATATCCATTACCCTGACATCTGTTAGCCTTAGCATTTCTGCTGTGGTGACTTCATCCTCCCATTGTTCGACTGCCTGTTGACCAAAAGCTGCTGTCAGTTCTGCATGATGCTTGCTGAGCTGTGTGGATATCTCAAGGGCTTCTTGAGATTTTGAGCACACTGTGACTGTCATGCTGAGCATTTTCTAGTGATTTGAATCTGTAGCATGATCATCAAACATTTCAGCCTGATGTAGCAACATCGCTGTTCTGACTGTTGGGGAAATGGAATTCAGCAATGACCACAAAGACTCGAGTATTTCCCCTGCTACAATGCCAGACCCTGGAATGAAAGATGGAGCATAGCAAAAAAAGCATTCATCTTTGTGGCCATGAACATGCAAAAGCCCAATGGCCTGGTCAATGTTCAAGCCAGCTGGCAGATGTGCACCAATATGCTCCTGAATGTGGATGATGTATTGGCAGACAATGTCATAAATGAGCATCCCTCCCTGTTGATGGTCAACCCTAATGGTTTTCAGGGCTTGGAGAAAAGCAAAGTTAATATTCTTTTGCTGTTCTCCCTGAAACAAGTCTACCAGTGCATTGGGTGCATAACAGCCATGCCATGCACATGCAATAACCACTACTCCAGTCCTATCACATGCCTTCAATGCCAAAAAAGTGTTTGCAATGGCTCAGAATCTATTTTCACAAGGAGCCTTCTAAAAACCCATGTATTCCAATCAGAACCAGCATCGGGAGTGGCACCAGCAGCAGTTATGGCATCGGCCACCGCAAAGTAAAGTGTATCTACTGTAAATTGTTCTATGGCAGCTTAGAGGAATTGCTCATATTCAACCTGATTTGGGCTATCCCAGCTCCATCCCATAGTTATACATCAGCATTGGAGTTTTTCTGCCAGACATGGTCAGCTTTGAAATTGCCATCAGCCACAAATATGTGTTTAAAAACAAATCTGAGAGCCATAGTATTATTTCAGATGCAACTTGTACAATCAAGGTATATAGTCACCCACCGATTCACATCATCCTTCCAATTTTCTGGTATATTTATGCCCGCTTGAGGACAGGCTGGACAGTAATTGGCAAGTGATCCTGGTTCAAGATTTAATGGATCTTTTTGATTGTGTCCATACCCTGCCCACTTTAATCTTTTCATCCAATGCCATAAGCAGGACATGCGCTAAAGCTCACGGTAAAGGTTGACCACTTTGGCAGGCCTCATCAGCAATGTTATGCACTGAATCAGCTGGTAAAACTGATAGGCTAATGTTTTCAATTCCAGATTACAGAGCTGAAATGGTCTATAATCTGCACAGTAAAAAAAGTGCATATTTTGGTGAAGCTGGTCAGGAGCAAGTTACTGGTTACTAGGTCCAAGGGAATTTGGTGTTCTCCCTGACACTGGCAGGTAACCATTGCTAAATGATGTATTCTATTCATATGCACCACATGGATATAGCTGTTGTTCAAGGCATCAGCAGTTGGCAGTGCAGTGGTCAGCTTGGGATTGGCAGTTGCTAGTATGGTTGTTGCCTGGGCATTGGTCCTCATGCGTCATTCAGGCAAATATGGTTGAAACCCATAAATGTCTTCATCAGCATGTTCAACTTCATGTTTGTCATCGCCATCAAAGAAGTCTTGTAAGCTGTCATTGACATCATTATTGCCCTTTTCTTGATGCCAAAGGGCATCAAGGTAATCAAAAAAGGCTGCATCGGCCCCAGTCTCATCATCTGCTGTACTCTCTGTCATTCCCGATGCCAACTCATGATGTTGAGCCATTGCCATTGCCATTGCTGAGTAATAATTGGCTAAATCTGCCTCAGCTTTATTCTTCATCTCTTCAAATGTCTCCAGATATTTCATTTGAAAGTTAATAGCATTGCAAATTGGCTGATCTGTCTGGTGCTGGACCAAAAGGTACGTGCCAACCTCCCATAGCTCAGTGTAGTGGAAGTGCATGTCAGTCCAGCATTCAATGCGATGGAAGGGATTCTGCCTGTGTGTTATGCACATACATGTCTAGCAAAGTGTGCTTCCTAGTGAACAATCAATACATCTCCAAATTGCCCATCTATTCAGTTGACAGTGGTTGCAAACTTGTTTATCGATGGACCATGCCTGCCAAGCTAGGATGCTTGCAGCAATTCATCCACTCATCCCACAAACTGCCATACATAGTCCTTCTGTCTCTATCAGTTGTATATGAGCCTCAATAAGTCAATCTGTGTCAGAAACTGACCATGCCAATCTGTGGCTGAACTGGCTCACTGGCCACCTGAGGTTCTTGCATATCCCATTCTGGAGCAAGACCTGGATTGTCGTGGAGAAAATGATGAGTTCAGTTGGTACTCAGTGCAGAGTCTCAACAGAAGGGGTGAACACTTAACCTACAACTGCAGGCATGCTCGGGGTGAGGGGGGAGTTTGCTTAGAGGGCCTCGGATTGTCCTTCAGGGCGCGGAGACTATAGATAGGCTGGTACAGCGATTTTCAATGTGCGCACTAGTAGTGTACACAAAAGGGAAGATATGCACAGTGGTGGAAAAGTGCACAACGCAAAGAGGCAAAAACGCGCAATGAGAGTGCAAAAGTGCGCAATGATGAGGATGATGAAGGCGGGAGGTGTAACAGGACAAAGACGACACTGGGATGTACTGTGAAGGTGGTGCACAGGTTGGGGGTGCAAACGGAGTGAAAGCGCAAGGAGCGGAAAAAGGCGCAAACAGTGTGCAAAATGCGGCTATGCAAATAAGTGCGCAAACGGTGTGCAAATGGTGTGCAAACGTGGCTATACAAAGGGTGCACTATGATAGTGCACAGACAAGGACGAAGGATGCAACGCAAGGGACGAAACACAACAATATGATGAGGGGACGCAAACGATAATGCAAATGCGGCTATACGAAGGGCACACTACGAAGGCACACGGACTGGACGCTGGTGCACAGACTATGTGCGACGCTGACTGAGCTATGAACTATGAGGGGGGGGAAGATCCTCTGGATTCTCTATCTGTCCGCTACTATGTACAAATGGCTTATGTGATAAAATGGTGAAATAAAGTATAAAAATAGGAAGCGCCATGCGCTACCCACAAGCGCATCCATTCGCCCATCTAAATCTGACTGCACTATGCCGCTGCCTCAGCCAATAAGATTTGCACACCTATAGCTCAATATCCAACTGTTCCGGTGCGATGCACTATTATTGGTGCACACTAAGTCTCATGCGGCCTTCCCAATTAATCCGCTTCGGTGTTATGTGTCGCGTGCTGTGCCTTAGTAATAATGATGTGATCGACCTGTGCCGGTTACCAGACAAGGCGATGCCGATTGGAAATGCGGAAGAACAATAAGGAGATGCTGTGCGAGGCCAAATACCACCAAAGTGCCAGGGTTACGCAAAAGCGCCCAAGTGCGCACAGTCCAATGCCAAATAGGCGCAAAGCAGCCCAGTTATGTAAGAATGCGCAGTTTGCTCATGTTGGAATCGTGGTGTGCCTCAAGTAAATGCGCCAGTAAGATGGAAGCTGCGATGCGCAGCATGTTTGAAGTGGTGAATTGTTGTGTGATGGTAAGAATAGTGCAGTGAGTGTGCAGCAAGGAACGTGAGTTGTGAGTAAAGCATAAAAGGAGCGCATAAAGGTGCATCGAGCGCGCAATAATGGAAAATGGCAGGTAAGGAGTGTGGGGGGGGGGGGCGCACAGAGGCGGCTTGAAGCGCAATGAGGCGCATTTAGGGCACACAATGATTGGCGGCTATGGGGAACCAAAAGTGCAGTAGAAATGCAAAAGGCGCACAAAGGTGCACCTAAATGGTCAAAGGCGCGCAAAAGCGCATGGAAGTGCGCAAAGGCACATGAAAGCATGCAAAGGCACATGAAAGTGCACGAAGGTGCGCAAAAGCGCGCTGTGCAAAGTGTGCGGAAGCCATCTAGAAGGTGCACACAATCGCAAAAAATGCCATAGTATGTGTGCAGGGCGATAGGGAGCCATATTATCATGGATACCAGCTGAACTCAATTCACCATGTTCTTCTGTAACCAGAGGCAAGGGAACCTTGATACACTTTGTTTTTGGTCCATGTCTCATGTTGACCTCAACTTCTACATGTGTAACAGTATCAACTGCATCATCATGGTCCTCATGCAGGGGAGCATTTTTCTTTGATCTTCTCTTTCTCTTGTAAGGAGCTCTTGTCAGGCTCATGTTGATTGGGGGGAATCGATTGCAGTGATGGACTATTTATTTGTATTATTGGCCTCATGTGATCCTTGTGTTATCCTCATGCTGATAATATGTTATGTCTGATGATGACAATAATCATTCTTTCCTCCACATCAATCCCCCTCCAATGCTGCCTGAGCCATCAGAGAACCTGGGTGTGAGACAGTATTGCAAGGGGAGATATACAGTTAAAGAGCAGAGAATTATTGAGCCTTATAGAGATGCATTCCGATCACAGAAATCAAAAGCTGGCCAGTTGCAAATATTCAAGTATGATATTCTCCCTGCTATATTTAATTGCTGGGTGTCAATCAAGAGGGCCCCAATGGATGAGGAGGAGAGTCGCCTATGTGCCAAGGTGAACCATCAACTTGAAGCATGTGAAGGTTCTATTTTTGATCAAATCACCAGGAAATAACAACCTGGCTTTCGAACAACTGGTGAATGATGAAGGGCTACTCACACAAATCAAACAACTTCAAAGTGAAGTAATCAGAAGCTATTTGGACCTTATGCCAGGATCGAGTTTGAAAGAGATCAGAAACCTGCTAGGTATTGAGAATGCCACCACAAGTACACCTGGATGGTTCCAGATGTGACTGCCAGCCATTAAGAGTGTTTTTAACAACATGACTGCAGAAGAAAAGGTAATCCTTGAGATCAAGCAGAATAAAATGATGCAGGAAGGTTATCCCAAGTAGACAAAGCAAAGTTAATTTAATGCAATTGCTGCTGCCAATGCCAATAGTGACTGACATTTCACAGACTAGCAGAGAAAACCCTGTGTAAGTATGTAGAGGAGAGTGCCTGACAACACTGGTTATAAATGGGAGTGCTGTCTGTAACATTTACAGCCCATACTGCACCTAATGATTTGATGGTTGTTGACACATGAGTGAAATCTTTAATTATGATGCTGATGCCGATTATAGTTATGAAAATGTCACCTCTTTAATGGCTACCCCTGCATGATCATTTCTGGACACCTATCATGATCATATCACAGAGCTCAAGCAGAACCTCGTGAGTTATATCAGGGCTTTACGTGTATCAGATGTTGCCTCAAGGTTGGCAATGCAACCTAAACCACCACACCACAGACCCAACTTCTGATGACTCAGGATGGGTTCCCCATCCTGCCCACACCATGGAAAGGATTACAATACAAGAAAAAAGAGCTGGAGCAATGGTTTATATTGTATGTTGGGCAGCATTACAGTATGACAACTTCTCATGCTACAAACCATTACTTATCTCCATGCAGAACTAGCCAACAATGGTCATAGTCACCATATCCCATTTAAACAATTGCTGACCAAACCTCTTTATTCATCAATCCTGAATATTTCTCAGGAAGGTTCAAATTCAGAGACCCACAGAACATGCACAAGGGCATCATAGAAGACTTCTTTGACCATGTTCTGCAGCATCAAACAGCACAGAGCCCTGAAAGAGCATTCAAATTCAAAGGAATCAAAGTGAGCGATGGGAGTGTGTCTCCTGCACACTATCCTAATAATTTAAATAACCCTCCACCTTCCCAACACATTTCCAAATGCAGTGGACAATGGAATGGTGATGCAATATCTGATGCCAAGTCCATCATGGGCACCGGCCTGCATGCAGATGCAGATGCTGTTCCTGATGCAGATGCAGATGCTGTTCCTGATGCAGATGCAGATGCTGTTCCTGATGCAGATGCAGATGCTGTTCCTGATGCAGATGCTGAGCCCCAAGGTCAATCAAGAGGCAGAAAAAGGGTGAAAGTGAAACAAAAGCAAAAACAACCTCACCGACAATTGAAAGCAGAACAGGCACCCATCTCTGAACCCCTGGATTCTTTGCAAATCACAGATTTAGCTCAGTTGAGCTATGTGCAAGTCAATCAAATGACAATGGACATACTCTGCATAGCTGGTGTGACTTGACCATAGCCAATTAATGATCTGGTAACTTTCTATCACCCTGTGTGCATACTATGGCATTTTTCACAATTGTGCACACCTCCTAGACAGCTTCTGCTCACTTTGCACAGTGTGCTTTTGCATGCCTTCATGCGCTTTCATGCACCCAAGTGCGCTTTTGTGCACTTTTGCATGCCTTTGACTGCTTAGGTGCACTTTTGTGCACCTTTTACATTTCTACTGCACCTTTGGATCCCCCTTAGCTGCCTTCTGTCGTGCACTCTAAATGCGCCTTGTTACACTTTAAACTGCCTCTGTGCACCCCCCCTACACTCCTTATCTGCCTTTCACAGTTATTGTGTGCTTGATGCACCTTTCCATGCTTCTTTTACACTTTACTCGCAACTCACATTCTTTGCTGCACACTCATTGCATAATCCACTTATCATGCACACAACAATCCATCGAGTGGATAGGCATCATCTGGATATTGGTCAAGAAATTTGAGTTCAAGTCATCATGCAATTTGTGACCATAAGTTTGGCTGGAAAACATGAATGAATGCTCTGCTTTGTTCAGCTTCTAAAATTTGGCCTTTCGTGTGGAGAAACTTTGTGATGTTGTAGAATGATTGATAATACAACTCTAAATCACTTGCATTGAAAAGCTCCATGCAAAGTTGTTCACTAACAAGTTTGTCCATGTCCAAAATTGACCATTTGTGATCATCTTTGGAACCAAAGTACAGTCTGTGGATTGCAATGCAAAATTTCTGGAATGAAGTGACAGTTTCATATTCTGGAATCAATTTCCAAAGTTCAGAGGTGTCAATGTTGATAGGTCAGCAGGTGTGCTTCTTCATGACTCCAAAATCTGTGATATTGCAGTCTGTAAAAAGTATATTGAGCTTGTTAAAATATTGATGAAGCTCTCAAGACTGGGTAGGATCAAATTTCGGAGCTGTGGAATGACCACGAGCTGGCATAGTGGCTTGTGTAGTCATGGATGCGATGACTTTTGGAGTAGGAGTTAAGACTTAGGTAAAGGATGGTAGAGGTGTCAAAGTTGTTGGAAGGATGAAAGAAGAGGTAGATGATGAGGATGAAGAAGAGGATGATAATGATGATAAAGATATAGGCAAAGGGAACAGCTTAATGATGAGTAGATTCCACTTCAGAAACTGGGATTAGAATATCTCCTGATTGTTCAAGAGATTTGAAGGCATGGAGAGTCTCGATTTAAAGGTTTCTAGCTTGAGTTGGCCTAAGCCAGGAGATTTGAGATGGATTGAACAATGAAATAATTTTGAAAGCCCTTGAAGTGGGCTTCAAAAATGATAATACTCAACCTGTAAACCAAACTGAAACCTGCTAGAAGAGGTCTAAGAAGTGTTATACAGGCTAGAGGAAGGGTGTGAGGTGGTACTAAAGATCACTGCTGTCACCTAAGGATTGTAGAGCACAGCTCTTGAGTGAACTCTGCAACAAACTGTGGTCCTTGATCACAGAGGAACAATGTGCCTGGCCATCCATGAAGCTTCCACACATGGCACAGATAGAGTCGAGCTGCTCCAAGCACAGTGACAGTTGTATGAGTGGGGATGAAATGACCTCACTTCCCAGCAGAGTCGACTGTGCACATTACTGCATCAAACCCATTGGCCTCCAGTAGTTTCACTAGAAAGTCCACATGATGACATTCCAATGATTCTCTGGGACTGGGAGGGGGTTGAACTCACCCATGGGCTTGCACCATGGAGTCTTGGTGCATAAGCAGAGATCACAGGTACAGCAGTACTGACCAATCAGTCAAGATATCTGGGGCCACCAATAATTCCATAATATGAGTTCTAATGTCTTCCAATGCCCAGGGTAGCCAGCAATGAGTGAGTCATGGTGCTGAGAGATGAGTTGTCATCGAAGCTGGGGATTGTTAGGGACATGCATAGATGCAGTCACAGAAGTATAGGATGACATCCTCTTCTGTCCACTCTGCTGCACAAAGTGAAGGTGTGGATCCCTTTCTCAGCTCCTTCACTGCCAGAGCCACAGCATCCTCATGTAAACTGCTATGGTTTGCATGATGAATGTCATGTAGGATAATGCACTCCTCACCCTCCAAGGTGACACCCTCTAATGCATGGACTGTAAACAGATTGGGTTGCAACAACACAATACCTTGATTGTTATTGCTTCTATCCCCATGGTCTGGATGACAAGAAAGGGCATCAGTCTTCCCCATGCTGTGTCCTGGTTGATGATGCAGGGAGAAATCGAACCTGGAGAGGTAGGGGAACCAGCGGGCTTGGCAATGATTAAGTTTCTTGGTGGTCATGAAATACTCGAGGTTCTTGTGGTCCATCCAGATTTTGACCTTGTGTTGAGCACCCTCCAGGAAATGTTGCCACTCCTCCAATGCCCACATTATTGCCAGCATCTCCTTGTCGTGGATCTCATAATTGCATTCCACAGCACAGAGACTCTTCGAGTAGAAGGCAATGGGGTGCCACTTCTGGTCCTTGGGAGACTGTTGGGACAACATTGTGCCTGTCGCAAAGCCTGAACTGTCTCCTTGAGCTTCTCAAACCCCTCCTGCTATGCATTTTCCCACCTCCATCCCTCCTTGCCAGTGAAGTCGAATAACAGGCATGCATGGTAGGAGAAATCTTAATAAAGCACTGATAGAAATTGATGAAGCTTAGGAAAGACTGCACCTCTTTCTTGTTTGTGGGTGTGGGCCAGATTGTAATGCCAGCAACTTTGACTGAGTCCATCTCCACCTGTCCATCTGAGATAATCAAGCCCAAGTACTCAATTCATGTCTTTTCAAACTTGCACTTGTTGTGACAAAGATAGAGTTTGTGCTGCTGAAGTCACTCCAGCACCAGGCATGTGATTCGATGATGTTCATTGAGGTCTCGAGTGAAGATGAGAATGTCATCAAGATAGACACAGACAACACCTTCCAATATAAGACTGTGGAAGATATCATTTATCATGCATGGTCTGAAAGGTGGCAGGACTATTAGTGAGACCAAAGAACATGACAATCAGTTCAAAAGACCACAGTTCATGTGAAAAGCTGCCTTCCACTCATTCCCTTTCTTTATCTGCACATTGTTGTAACCCTAATGGACAATAAGCTTGGTGAAGTAATGCACCCTGCAGAGTTGGTTGATGAGTTCAGATATGAGGGGTAGTGGATAGCAATTCTTGACTGTGATGTTATTGAGGTATTGATAGTCTTGAACCAGTCAAAGGGACCCATCTTTCTTCTTGACAAAGAAGAAGGGTGAGGCCATGGTGACTTTGAAGGATGGATACAACCTGAAGCCAAGTGTTCATTAATGAACTTGTCAAGTTGTCATTGTTCTTCAGGGGAGAGAGGATAGACCTTGCAGGAGGAAGGTGTGGCACCCAGCATGAGCTCAACTGCATGCTCCCATGGCTTATAGTTAGGAAGTGAGTCAAAGGATTCCTTAGAGAAGACATCCTCGAAGTCATGCAGGTGAGGAAGTATGGAATCAGTGAGGGATTTGGGTGCATTGTTCTTGTCCAAGGCCTCCACGAGGTGCTGGGAGATGTTCAAGGTGGCACATACCTCATGCAAAGGATTAACAGCAGCGTAGAAAATTTGGTCACCTTCCTTGATCTCTTTCACCTCCTCCACATCATCATTGGAATCAGGTGCAAGATCTGGGATGTCTTCTAAGTCCACATTGGCCATAGGCATTGGAGCAGCATGACACTTTTGAGTACACCGTAAGAGTACCTTTCACCCTCAATATTTCTGTCTGCCTTCAGTGAAGCAGGTATGGCAATGAGAGGGACAATGACTCATCATGACTTTACCTGTCACCCAGTCAACCTTGAGATTATGGTCACGAAGCCATGGGTAGCCCAAAATTGCCTTCTGCTTTCCCAGTTGGGTCACAGCAAAGAGAGCCTATTCACTATGGTTTTTGTACCGGAGGACTAGGTCAACAACCTTCCAAATTGCCTCAGCTTTATTTGTGGAACTGTCCACATTGTAGACAGGTATGGGTTAAGATAGTGAGCAGGTATTGAGTTGTTTTTGTTGAATCAGGTGTGAGCTGAAGGATTCAGGAGGGGATTTGGTCATGGAGTGAAGTTCTTCCTCAAGTGGATTGACCAGCAGGGTGTCAAAGCAGTTACTGGTGGGCATTGGGGGTGGACAGTTGGAGGAATTGGGGGCATGTGTGGTCATAGTGGCATGGGGTGTAGTGTAAAAGCCACATTCATGAGTTGGTTCTCATCACAGAGAGAAGCAGCTTCATACCAAGTGTCAACATTGTCATCAGCCCTTCAACATCTGTGCAATCTGATCCTGAACCTCTCAATTGAGACCATGACAAAATTTAACCACCACTGGTAGCTCACTCCTAATCCTGCCATGTCCACTAAATCCCTAAACTGATCAATATAGTCATCCAGAGATCAGTGTGCTTGGTAATACAGAGACAACTTGAGGCATGTTGCAACTCGTTGGCATTTGTTGAGAGAGGAGAATTTTCATACAAATTCCTCCCTAAAGTCATCTCAAGAGGAGAAAAAGAGGAAACCAAGTTTCTGGGCTTGGCACAAAATGTGGTCAATGTAGAGGTAGGTGCACTCAGACTTCATGTATGTGAAGGCCCAATAAACTTTTGCAGTGTCAGAACTGAGTAGGGCAAAGACTGATGTCTAACTTACAGGAGTTGAGGAAAGAACATCTGTGAGAGCATGCACTATTAAAGTCAGTGGGAGGAAGTGGTTTAATCTGTGTGCCAGTGATATTAGGTAGAGCATCAATGCTGGATGCAGTTGGGGTTGGAATAAATGGAATATTAGGTGAGGGACTAAGCTGTAGAGCATTAACAAAGCTTTTGATACATGATTTAAGCGATTCAATTTATGCATGCAATCTAGTAACAGCACCTTCCAAGCACTTCAATGCATTTTTGGGTGTCTATGGCACATGGCGGTGCATCAAGTGGAGATAAGGGTGCACTTAAGGTGAAAATGTTGATTGTGTCCTGTATGTGTAGGAGGCATTATATCCACAGTGCGCTTCAATTCTGGGCTTAGGGAGAGAGTTTTCTACTGTAAGGGCAACCTCAAAGCCTCACTTAACAGTGAGCTAACAGAGGGGAATTCAAAGTAAATATTATACTACATAATACAGACACTCCAGGTGCACCTAACAGAGAGGAATCCAATGAGAAAACTCTAAGGACCCATCTGTTGATGCCCAGTATATGTGATAGACCCAAAAATCAAGTAGTAAGCTAAAAATAGCAAAAAGGCAGAGATAGGCACATCAAGCTGTGGGATGACATCACCTTGATGGGTAAAAATTCAGAAGGGATCCCACCTCTAAGAATTGAATTGTCAACATGTACCAATATAGAAAAAGCTGAAATATAATAATAAAATAGGAATAAATCATAGAAAATTATAGAAAAGGCAGAATAGGGTGAATGTAAGGGGAAAGGAAGGTGCCCCAGGTATCTGGGCAATTTTCTGCATTTGTCCCATATTTTTATATATTTTATTTCACCCTATTCTGCCTTTTCTATGATTTTCTATAATTTTATTTCTATTTTATGATTATATTTTAGCTTTTTTTATGTTGGTACATGTTGACAGTTCTATTCTTAGAAACAGGACCCCTTCTGGATGTTTACCCATCAAGGTGATGTCATCCCACAGCTTGATCCACCTATTTCCACCTTTTTGCTATTTTTAGCTTACTATTTGATTTTCAGGTCTATCACATATACTGGACATCGACAGATGGGTTCTTAGAGTTTTTTCTTTGGATTCCCCTCTGTTAGCTCACTACTAAGTGAGGCTTTGAGGTTGCTCTTACAGTTGTCCCCTACATAGTCGAGTGGAGTTGGAATCCAAGGGGGTTCCAAAGACAGATGTGTAGACATGACATTGGTGCTAGTGGATGGTGCACTGGAGCCAGCTCATTGAAATATGTTAGATGGTTGGGCTGAGGCACCAAAAGTTGAAGTAGGTCTAGGGGTTGGAAGTATTGATTGTTAGATAACTGATAAGCCTGGTAATGTGCCTGTGAGGTGGGAGTTCCTTGTTATCCATTGAGTCTGTGATTCTGTGCAGGACATAGAATAAGGTTCAGCAGAGTGTGATGATTGATGAGAAGTGTGAGTTTGCACATACTGTCAGAGTTCAAGATTGCTACTACCAAGGTTGGGACTTGGTCAGAAAGAACACTGAACTTCCAGTCAGACATGGACATTGGTGGTTGGAAGGTTCAGGGGTTCCAGGCAGAATCCACTGGGCTGTAGCAGGCCAGGTGAAAGGGGCCAGAGAGGACTTGGCTTCAACTTGTAAGAAGTTGCATCCTTCTCCTTGTCAGTTGTCCAATTTCAGAGTGGAGGAAGTTTGAGTTTCTGGAGGGTTTTTAGATGGAGGGCAAGGGTAGGTTAAGCAGAGGTTTGGTAATGACTTTGGGAGTCAAGGAGAGTGATAAGATTAAGAGATTAAGTCAGGATTAGGTCAAGGTTTAATATGGATGAGTTAAGGATTGATTATTGATAAACACAAGTGAATTACAAGTAGATGAACATCCTTTGCAAACTAAAGTACAAGGCTAAGCTATGGGCACTTAAATAATGAAGGCTGGAAGAATAACAGAAGAGGCAGAAGTTTACTAATGGGTCTTGGTAAGTGTCCATGACCATAATTGGTAAGACTGTATTAGGAATAAAGTGAGTAAGAAAATGATTACTAAGGCATGTGATGACTTGTCTGATGACTAAAAAGTGCTGTGGCCAGAATGCTGGGGGAGAAGATCAGAAAAGAGTCAGAAAAAAGTTGGGAGTTATTAGGAATCTGATCAGGTGAAACAGGTCTTGACACAAACAATCACTGTGCTCAGCCAAAAAAACTCCCCCTTTTAGCTGATCCCATCATGCCATCACTCCCACAAAACAACCATAGCATATGTAATAGATTATCTATCTAGGGTGCCCCATTGTTGTTTGACAGGAACAGTGGTAGGCAAACATGTTATACATAGATCAATCTTTGTGTACAGCTCTCAACTTCAACTGTTATGGTCAAAGCTGTAACATCTAGGGCCTTCATGGCCTGATCTATTACACTCCAGATATTTAGCTTGATGAAATGCAACAGTTGAAACTACAGAGAGGTGTTGTAGTCAATGTTGTTAGCCTTGAAAAGGAGCAAATATTCTATGAAAAAATATGTCTATCTGTGTTTACCCTGGCTCACATATCACAAGCTAATATGGGCTGCCTCTTCACATCACGTCTATGAGCATTGCAGTCCTCAATAAGCTTTTGATCGAGTTTGGTAAGGGTATTGATGAAAGACTGTAGTTTAGTTTCAGCCTTGAGTGCATCCAAAGTTGTCTTAGCTATGGCTGTAGCAGCACCATCATCAGGCTTATCCATAGTCTTGTTCTCTGTATTGGACTCATCATCAAAAGACTCATGATTGTCTTTCCATCAGTCAAACATGGAAGCTAGTTCTGGGGAGATGTTGGACTCAATCTGTGTGCAGAGTTGTGGAGGAGACAGGTGGTATTGAGAATTATTTAGCAGGAGGTTGTCACGATGCAAGGTGTTGAAAAACTCTGAGAATGGGGTCTTGTTCTGTTTCATAAAGCAACTTTTTGGGTGAGGTCCTGCTGCCATCATTTGGATAGCCAGCATGCATGGACCTTAGTAATGAACTCAAGGGATGAAAGAGGGGACAAGAGGTCTTGCTGTGACTGGTACGAGTCAGAGAACAGTGGATCTTTGAAAGAGTAGACAATATGGTCAACAAAATTCTTAGGATTGAGACCATTCTTATTCTGTAAGTACCCATGTGCATGGTGTTTAAATCTGTGTGGGAGATCAGGTGTCATTGCACCCACTGATATCATGGGACATTTGCCATTGTTGAGGCTCAGTACAGTGATTGTGCTGTGGAGGACATGTTGAATGTCAATGATAGAGCATGATATTCATTGGAGGAGGAACTTCATTTATGAAGTGGTTTATGAAGTAGTCTAACAGGTGGGGGAGGTGTTTGGGAGGGTTGAATCTATGTGTGTTGTTGGCATTGATGGGCATCAAGGAACTAGGCAATGTGGCAGTCACAGGTTTTGAACAAGTAGGGCAGAAGAGGTGGATGTATGCACATCAATTGAATCAACAGGTGTGAAGGAGTTTGCTGACATGACATTAGCAGCATTTGTGTTTGTAGCATTCGTCTTTCTCACCCTACTATAAGGAAGGCTGATGAGACAGGGTTTCAGCATTTTATCTGTTGAAATTAAATTCCCATGCATGCTGCATACACGAGGCAATGCATGCAGCACACACATGTTACTGCGCATACATGTGGTCTTACCTCTGCTAAACCCTAGCTCTAAGACTAACTAAACCCCAGGTAGGTTATAAGGAACATGTCATCTCTTCCTCTGTGCAGCATATGTAGTCTCCTCCAACAGGTTATGGGCCCTGCTGGGCACATCGCGAACGCACCTTAACTGGCTGCAAACGATGTTGACTTCATTGTCTCCAAATTGTAACCTTGCACTCCCTGCGAGCTGCATTTAAAAACCCAGGTTGACTAGGGTTAACCACTCTGAAGGAGTGTTTTTGCCTGAGATTATGGAATGTGTTTTCTTGAATAGAGGACTGATTGAGCACTTTTACCAGCTGCCACTATAACATCATGTCTTCAACTCTTGAAAAACTCATACAAACTTTCGACGGCTCTAACTACATTCAATGGGCCGACTTAATGAAGGTGTGGCTCAGGTCTCAGGGCCTCTGGCAAATAACTAGCAGGATGGAACTAAAACCACCCCTGGCGCCTCCTTTGATGGCAACAAACACTGCACTAGTAGTGGAAGCTAATGCCAAGCTCCAGACCTGGAACAATAAGAATGACCAGGCTATTGGTAGCCTAGTGCTCTGCCTCGCCCCCTCTATTCGGCAGCATGCCAACACCAAGGACACTGCTGAGGAGGTGTGGGATTTCATCTGCACCGACTATGGTGTCGATGGCCCCTCCCAGGTCTTTGCGGACTTTAGGTCTGCAATCGCAATCAAAATTCCAGCTGTGAATCCCGCACCAGAGATTGCCAAAATGGCTGATAAATTCGAGCGCCTTACAGCTGCCAATGTCGCCATCCCCAAATTAGTACAGGCAATGATTCTACTTGCTGTGATGCCACATGAGTATGATTCTCTATCTGCCATGGTCCTTAACATGACCGCTACTAGAGCCTTGACATTTAAACATGTCAAGGATTCCATTGTCGCTGAGGCCTCATGGCGCACAGCAGTTAGAAAGCCCATCAGCCCGCCTCAGGCCACCAAGCTTTCTGCTGTCAAGCACAAAGGGGGAAACCCCAGATGGCAATCTCAGGGCAACAATAGAGATTCATCCCAAAAGCATGGACAACGTGGGGACAAAAAGACTAAAGAGGAAAAGCCTAAAGAGAAACATACCCACCTCGCCTCAAATGCCTTTACTACCATAAATGGTAATGGCACCATCATACCACCGATGCCGCTCATCCAGCGCATCGAGAAGCGTGAACATACTCCCACAATGGATCCTTGCCGCCGACCACCTGCACAGGCATACACAGGCACGGCCTCTACCTCTCATTCAGTCTATACTGAATATCAGCAGGCTCGAGACACCCTCGAGCAAATGAATCTCCTGCGCAGTGCAAAAAATCTGTGACTGCTGGAAGAGCACCTAACAGTGCGAGAAGGTAAGAGGAGGAGGATTGAACCAGAACCAAGGATCGTAGAGGTAGAAGACGATAGCGTCTCCCTTGGATCGGAATTTGCAGTTTCTGATGAGGAAGTATGGAAAGCCGTTGACGAAATGCTCGTTGATGAACCGCTTGAAACAGGTACATATGATGAAAGGTCAGTCCTTTTCCCTGCCACAAGCACAAGAATTAACATTCCACTGATTACAGCAAACTTTTCATGTGAAATTTTACTGCTACTAAATGTATCATGGAACAATTTACATCTTAATATATGTGTTATGTGTGCAAATGGAAATTGTAAGAAAGGTGCCAACTGGATCATGGATTCAGGTGCATCAAAACACTTTACTGGTGAAATGAAAGATTTTGCTTCTTATGAACCTTTACCGAGAAAGGACTCTACCCTGGTTCAAACAGCTATGGGTACTACTCATATAGTAGGGAAAAGAGCAGTCTTCATTAGACATCAGGTAGTATGTCACAGGAAGTCAGAGACATGTGAAATGCGATTATACCCCATCTACTACGTACCCAACTGTAATGCTCGATTACTGTTGATGGGCATCTTCTTGCAAGATGGAAGTGATGTGCATGGTTCCTCCGCACACATTTCATTTTTCAAGCAAGAAAACCCAATTATGGATTGCCTCCCTCTTATGAGATGTGACACTATTTATTGGGCTCGGACTCATATATTGAGCACCAAGGGAATCAATGTCACGACAATGTACATCGCAGACTACTCGACTTGGCATAGGCAACTTGGACACCCATCCAAAGAAGCGCTAGGGAAGATGCCTAATAGCACCATAAAATTCCCAAGGAATTTAACTATTCCTAAAGACAAAATTATATGTCCAGGGTGCGCTGAAGAAAAAATGACCTCAAAATCTTTTCCCAAATCAGATTCACACACAGAAAGACCCTTTGAATTAATACATTCCAATCTGAAGGAACTCCCAGTACTATTGTACCATAAACATAAATACTTTATTGTATTTCTGGATGACAAAACGTCACATATCTGGGTCCAATGCCTTAAAAAAAAATCTGATGCTGCTGAGGCCATCAGACAATTTCGGGCAGTGGCTTCAACACAGTATGGCACTACAATCAAGCACTGGCGTGTTGATCCAGGAGGGGAGTTCAAAGATCGTGAGCTACAAAATGTGCTCAAGGACTTTGGCATCAAAATAGAGATGTCTGCACCCCATGTTCACCAACAGAATGGGCGTGCAGAGCGTGCCATAAGGACAATAATGGAAAAGTCGCAAACCCTGCGATTTACTGCATGTCTAGCACAATCATGGTGGGAATTTTGCATTGAACATGCAACACACCTATACAACTGAACCCTGATATGGCGCCTGAAATGGCTGACACTGGTTGAGGACCTGACAAAAGTCCGCCCAGATCTAAACAATCTGAAGGTTTTTGGTTGTGGTGCTTACATCTACCTACCCAAGGAGAAGCGTCCAAACACATTGGCTCCTCGATCGGAGTTGATGACATACCTTGGATTAGAAGATGGCATTAAAGCATACTGTTTCATGCGACCTAGTGGTGCAATATTCATTGGTGCTACAGCACTATTTGATGAAACATTGTTCCCATGCTGTCCCAGAGCTAAAACTTCTGCCAATACAGACCTTGGTGATTTTCCACCTCCAGAACCAGAAGATGATGACCACTCATCTGGAATAGATGGCAATGATTCTATACCGCCATAAGATCTGCCCCTTCCTCCATCATCAGAAAATGATGATGATGATGTACCAAGTGAGCAAAAGGCGCATGACGATGTGATGGATGCTCCTCCTCCACTGCCTCCAGTAACCACTGAGGACTTTCATCCAAGACGTGATGATCAACAGGAATGGCAGCAATTGCCCCATTGATTAGGCAGGCAGAGGAACATCCCAAAACATTCTGGCAATACCTACGGAGAGAAGCGACTCCCCTCTGACATAGAGAGAGACATTGCACGTGATCGATATTGGAAGAGATCTGTAGGTCAAGATTCGGATCATAACCGAACATGACCACAATCTCAACAGAAAGAACCGGTTGCTGGACCGAGTTCAGCACCCCACAAGAGTGTGCCCGATTCCAATGATCAAGAACATGATCACCCAATGGGGGAACCAGACGAAGCAGATTATATTAAAAAGATAACCAAGGAAGGAGGAGATAAGCTTATTCGCTGGCTGTTGTCAAAAGCAGTCAAACCATCAAATGAAATAAGCCAAGTTCCAAACCAATTTCACGATATTGTGTGCCTACCTTGGCAGCAGCAATGTGAGTAGAAACAAGCTTGTCATGAAGAATTAGAGGCTCTTTGTAAGTGACAAGTCTATGACATCGTCGATCTTCCACATGATTGAAAATGATCAAAAATAGATGGGTTTTCTCCATAAAATCAGATGGAAGAAAATGAGCCAGACTCATGGCCAAAGGCTTTTCACAAGTCGAAGGTGTTGACTTTGATGAGATTTTCTCACCAGTAGTCTGCTACGAGACTGTACACCTCATGTTTGCACTTGCATCTCTAGAGGGCATGTATATGACCAGCCTAGATGTAAAAACCACATTTTTATATGGCAAACTAGATGAGGAGATCTATATGGATCAACCTGAGGGTTTCAGACTCGAGGGAAAAGAGCGCAAAGTAATGCGCTTATGCCGAGCATTGTATGGCCTTGAACAAGCCTCACTTGCATGGTGGAAAGAGCTAGAGGCATTTATGCGCACCATTGGGTTCGTGCGCACCAGCTCCGATGCTGGCATTTTCATACACAAGGATCCTAAGACAGGCAGCATTGTTATTGCACTCATCTATGTTGATGATGGCTTGTTCATGGGGAAGAACAAGAAACTTGTGGATGAAAAGAAAAATGCTTGTCTAAAGCATTGGGAGTGCCATAGTACTGAAAAAGTCACGGAATTCTTAGGCATGCGCATCACCCAGACTACAAGCAAAGTCAAACTCGATCAAACTGAATATCTCGCCAAAGTGCTTGAGAGATTCGAGATGACAAATGCCAAAGTGACCCCCACTCCACTCCTGACTGGTTACAGACCATCGGAAAACACAGCAATGCCCAACGCGATGCTTAGATCAAAATATCAGTCTGTGATCAGATCTTTATTGTATCTGATGCTCGGAATGCGACCTGATATCGCTTATGTGGTAATCAAGATGTTGCAATTCTCGGCTAATCCTAGCCAAGAACATCTAGACAAAGCGATGTACATCATGCGCTATCTGGTGGGAACCCAGAAATATAACATTGTCTACGATGGTGAGAAGTCTGAGGGGCTACAGGCCTTCACAGATTCTGATTGGGCAGCTGACACTGTCAAACACCGATCTACAATGGGTTACTTTGCTGCTCTAGTGAGTGGCATTGTGTGATGGCAGTCCCATTTACAAAAACTGTAGCACTGTCATCCACAGAAGCCGAATATATGGCTCTCTCCGACACTTGTTGACAGATAGTGTGGATAGAGTCCTTATTCCAGGAACTTGGATATGTACTGAAGCACATACCAATCTGCACTGATAATCAGGGATCCATCTTTATCGGATCAAATCCAGTTCAGGAAAGAAGGACCAAACATATAGACATTCGCTACCACTATACCCACGAATGCATAGAAAATGACAAAGTCACAGTCGTTTTCATTCCTGGAAGTGATAATCCAGCTGACATGTTCACAAAGAACCTTGGTGCCATCCTATTCAGGAAATTTAGAGACTCTCTCAGAATTACTTTTGAGATTCAAACTTAGCTGCTTAGAGCGCTGTACAGTTTGAGGGGGGGTGTTGAAATTAAATTCCCATGCATGCTGCATACATGAGGCAATGCATGCAGCACACACATGTTACTGCGCTTACTGTGCATACATGTGGTAAACACATTCCTGAGTCATGTGACATCCTTACTATTATGTATATAAGGAGAACCTGTACCATAGTAGATATACAGTGTTCTTACCTCTGCTAAATCCTAGCTCTAAGACTAACTAAACCCCAGGTAGGTTATAAGGAACGTGTCATCTCTTCCTCTGTGCAGCATATGTAGTCTGCTCCAACATCATCATCTAGTCAGACAAGGTCAACACAGCAAGTCAGACATTGTCATTGTCAAAAAAAAAGTGGAAACTTATCCTGTAGTTAGGGATACATAACAGTAAAAGGCTAATAAAGAGAAGAACAGATATAACATTTACCGCCAAATCACCAATGTGACAGGACAATGATTGTGGTATTAGAGTAGATGATAATACATGAGTATGGAATAAACTGAATATATGGGAGAAAGGGAACAATGATGTGATGCGTGGTTAATATGGTCAGTTCAAACTGTGTACAAATAAGCATCAATGGTGTGTATGTAAGCCAGGCTTACATAAAGACCCATCCAAAATATGATAGATATACTACATATGTATGCATTGATTCTATTCTTGATGCTGGTTCCCACCTTGTCATTTGAGATCATGCTGTCAGGAAAGAGTACATTGGCAATATTGTGGCATATTTCTATGGATGATTTTCCACTACTAGTTACCACAGGCACATCCCCACCCTTGAAGCCAAATGCTTGTTGATAGCAGATGTTTTCCTCAATGATAGTGATAAGCTTGTCTGTCAGGTGGTGATTCACAGCATCAGCCCAACTGAAAACAGGTTAGTGAGAAGATAAAAGCAGGTTCATGTCAATTAGTATGCATTGAATGGCATTCTTCTCAGTATCCTCTCTTTTTTTCATTCTCCTTCTCTGAGCCATCTCCAGGTGATTCCACAGCAGATTTTCAAGAGGTCAGACCACCTTTCTTTGCTTTGGACTTCTGATTCATTCCTCTCTTTGCAACTTTGGCTTTTGCTATAATCAACTGTGTCTCGAGAATCTTGCTTGGGAAAAGTGGACTTGTTGGGTTTGCAGAGGCAGACATATTATATAAGATATAATAAATAAAACGAAAAGCCTTTATTGCTATTTTCAAAAATGATGACACTTTGAAAAAAAAAAAAAGAGTTTGAATGAGTGCAAGGGCATGGGAATAACATCTTGAAAGGCTACATCAATTGCCTCCTCCTTTACTATGCCTGACTATGACAGTGATAATGAGCAGAATGATGGCTGTAAGTTCTACCTTTGTTTTGGCTATTTCCTCCCTCAATTGGTAGAATGGAAGGGGGGTGCAAGCATGTACAATGACAACAAGGACATCAAGATGACCCTTATCTTTATACCACTTCCCCCTCCACTCAAGGATGGTAAACAACATCACTCTAATGCAAAAGCACCATATGTCATGAAGATCAACTATTTTCATAAAGACTTTGCTCTCCAAGATCTCATCTTGAAGGCTGTTTATTTCCTGGAACAGCTTGATCTGGTTGAGGGTTCATGGCTCTACTAAAAGAGGGAGCTTGACAATAAGGACTCATTCTCTCTTTGTTACACCATCCCCCATCATGTGACTGAGCAGGTCATAATCAGTGGTGATGCTGATTTTAGGCAGATGATCGAAGAGGCAACAAAAAAGGCAGCTGCCAAGGTGAAGCTGTTTCTTACAGAGAATAAGGTCTGTCCAAGCCATTTCTTGATCTTACTGGTTCAAAATGACAAACTACCTGTAGATACATGATGAAGATGATCCAGGTGAAGACACGGAGCATGAGGAGGAGGAGGTGTTGCATAAATGGAAGAAAAAGAAGGCACATTGTTGAATCTATGCGCAGTTGAGTTTCTGTCATTTATAGTGATTGACAGCACATACCTTCTCCCAAGGAGGAAGTTTAGACTGGACTCATCCAGGAGCTCGAGCATTGATACTGATGCAAGGATTGACACTGTGAGAAGACACCATGCTTTTTGAGTGGGCCTGACACAGAGCATATCCATCTGATGCATACTTGGGCAGCCATAATTGTGATACAGATCCTCATCTTCTTCACCACTCTCAAGAACATTATTTACAACTCTCTTTTAGGAAGGAAAAATTGAGGGCATTGACAAGGAGATGCTGCCCAATACCAAACTTTTTGATCCTACTCACAGGAATACTGATGATATGAGCCTACTCACCAAAGGTCAATTAGCACAAGCACATAACAATGCACCTCCTCCAATTATGGTCAACCTTCCAGGTTTTGCACAACTCTTCACACAATCTAACCCTGCAATGCTTCCCATTTCTACTCCTGTGCTTGCTCCTACTGCTGCCCTCCATTGCTGGACCCTGCCTCCATCTATGATTCTTGCTATGTTTTGCACACTCTATGGACTCTCTGATGACATCACCAAGAAACTGGAGGCCATTCAGATTGCTGGGCTGCATGTTCTCAGTCTGATTAGTGATATGGATCTTCAAGGAGAGGGTACTCTGTCTGTTGGTGAATTGGCTTTGGTTCAAGATGCTCAGCTACAATGGAATTATGATATGACTGAGGAGGCAGTTTGATAGCTGATCAATGGGGGAACACATGTACAATATCAAATATAACTGCAGTGATGAAAGAAACCCCAGGTCATCTCTGGCATGAACTGATCACATACTCTGTATACCTCATAGGCAGCCTCCACAGTGAAGGAGAGACTGCAACAATGTAATGATGACTTGATTACAGAAAATGCTTGTTTGATTGGCTGATAGTCTGGAGAGTATGGCGGCAAGTACTCAATGATACAACCTACCATATGGAGATCAGAATCACATCTGTCCATGCAAATCTGACTTACCATAACTATGAACAAGGTTGGTAACCTCTTGGGAATGGTGGATCCATGCATTATCAAGCAGTAAAAGTCCAGGAAAGGATGTTGTCAAAGGAAGCTATATGATCCAATCAAGTATTAGGTGTATCCCAAAGTGGAAGAGACATACCAAGTCATCACAGAGATATTCAAGAAAGGTGTCATGAGTAAATGAGCCTTTGAGCACTCATGACACTATGATTCCCTCATCAAAAACAAGTGATGCAAGCATGGAATATCTTTGCTTCTGGACAAATGGGTCATGCTATTCAACCCTCATCCCCACAGGAGCCCTTCCCTACAAATGAATATATGTGCGATCATCCTTCGAGCCCTCATCCATGGATGTCAAATAATATGGGGGATATTGCCCAATGCAGCATATGAAATCAGCATGTAGAAATGGGTCCCATTCACTAGCAAGTCACTGGACATGCTTTACATTGAGACCCACATGTTAGAGACTTCAGTGAATAGTTGACAGTGAGACAGGAAGTGTGTGGTAGAGCTCAAGCCATTGAGAGTACTCATCTAAAAAGAGAGTAGGCTTGTGTCGTGCCAGTCATAAAAGATAATCACAGTTGCACCTTAGGAGTGTTTGAGGACAACCACAACCAATCGGTTGAGACTTCCTAACACTGCCCATTGCTTGTTTGGGTCATGTTGAAAACCCAGTGATTTGTGTGATCTCGATGTCGGTGTCTCGACCATGGTTCGTAAGTCAGATGGCTGCTTCTTTGAGATCGTCACTGTTGTGTCTATAGGCCATGGATGGTGTGGAAAGGATGGAGTGCAACGTGTCACTCAGTACTGAAGGGGTCGAACTCACTCAACCAGTCTGTGACTACTCAGCATGAGCTCTCACTTCAAACCCTTTTTTTTTGTCGAATGATGGCATGGGCTGTCAGCGACATGACAACTCATCTTCGAAAACTTTTTCAAAGTGACATCATTTTTGAAAATAGTGTATAAGAGGTATTAGGAGGGTATAGTGGTCACAAAATCTTCAATGCTCAATAGCGCGCGCTGCACGTAACTTTCAGGTGCCATCAGATCTGCCGAAAGTGCCATGCACCCAGGATTGAAATGGTCAAGAAATGGTGGGGCTGCAAAGGACCTCAGATAATTCCTGCCAAGGGTAGATCCTAATCCAGACATTTTTTCCCAATTTTGATATAACAGCTAGGTGAAATTCCAGACATTTTTAGGGGAAAATGCGCAAACAGCTAGGTCCGATGTCCAGACATTTGGTCTAGTCTTGGTGATGCTAGATCCTATCCAGACACAAGTGTTGGTGGCTTATCAGGCAAGCATGTAGTGTTTTAGGAAGTCTGTAGCTAAGGTTTGGAGTTCAAACCTTATATGTTGTAATTTTTTTTTAAATGAGCTATCAATTATTTTTCTCACCACTGCCTGTGTCCTTTCCGCTGGTTCACATATCCTATTCTGAGACACCTGACTCAGACAAATCCAAAGACATTTTCTATATGGATGGTGACTTCCTTAATTTGGCAGCTGTCCCCAAGTTCAATGAGGGGGAATGGATTGGGGTCGGAAAGCGATATCCAATAACAAATACACCATATGAAGTACTCTGGGCACAACAGCAGTTACTACATTCCCAAGGTCGAAGCCACTCATTTTCCTTCTCCAGTAACTCAATTCCTCAAAATCAACTTGCCACCACTATCCACAGAGATAGTCATGACAAAACCCTGGACATGGTTTAGTCATGATAAGCTGTCCACTGCAGACATTCTAGATAAGCTTGAAAATGCTGAGCACTTCAAAAAGTTGCTTATGCATGAGGACAAGTTTAAAGAGTCCATGCGATTATTCCATAAACGTGGACAGGGTAAAGAAGTTCACGAAGATGAAGAAGAAACATAGTTAATCCCGTTTTATTCAATGTAGATTAGTGCCTAGAGATAGATTTATAGCAAATGCAGACGTTTGCGGCGCCCCCCACTATTTTGGAAGCTTTTGGAGGCTAGATCCTCGAATCCAGACAAATTTGGCCCTGAAAAATGCTAGATCCGATGTCCAGACAAAAAAAAAATTTGTACGTCGGCTAGGTGGAAATCCAGACAGAACTCGCAAAATCCTGTCCAGACAAAAACCCCGAAATTCAGTACTTTTGGGATCTAGCCTCGGTAGGGGTTATCCAGGGTCCTGGCTGCAACCGTCGTTGTACCTGGTTTTTGCAACGTGGGAGTCGTTGCAGTTTATTTTGTAACGAGCATCAAAACGGCTGTTGCGCCAATTCTGAATTCCCCTATTTACACGTGCTAAGTAGGGGCTGCGCCAACTACATATTTCTTTCCGACTCGCTTCATCATGGACGCCGTCCCTATTGCGTCCTCATCACACGGTCGACTCTCAGGAAAATCCTGGAAAGCTCCCACTGTGTACTCTACCACATTGCATCCCTTCTAGCCCTCGCTTAATTCCAGTCTCTCTAGGAAATCACAGCTTCCAGAAGGCCTCAAGACGAAATCATGGGAAACCAGAATGCAGAAGACTCAAAAAGCACTTGCAGTCAAGAAGCTACAAACTGAACTCGAGGAAGAGAAACGTGCTGAATTCCAGCGGTATCTTACTTTCTTTCTCTCTACACTCTTCTCCATCTTCACGTCTTCGTTCATACTAGACGTAGAGAGATTACTATGCAACGCAAAAAAGCAGCAGAAGAGAGGCAGCGATTTGAGGAAGCCAAAGCCAAGGCATGTCCTTTTGTCTTTCAACCTTGCCATCAACCTTGCCATCAGGTTACCCTCTCTTACTAGATGGGAGCAAGGAAAGCCACAAGGTTGCGCAGGAAGGCGGGAAGAAGCAAGAAGATAAATGGTTAACAGCAATTCCTATCCTGTGCAAATGTCTATCCCCATTACCCATATTCAAATAGATACCTATCTGCACCGGGCTTTCATAGTGTCCAGCTCGTATCAGCCTCTCCTTCCTCCACAAATGGCCTATCTAGACCTGCCACAACACTCTCGCACAAAGGACAGTTGCTTGCGAGCACACCGTCTAGCTCAGCCCTCAGCTTCTCCATTTTACTTCCGTCTGCTCCAGTTCCCTGCCTCCGAGAACCCGCCATGCCCGGCATCCAAGTCGCTGCCGAAACAATGGCTGCCAGCGCATCCGGTACTATTCGATCCCGCAGTCGATCTCCAGCCGAAATGATATTTCTACCTAACACATTTGCCGCCTTTGCCGCCCGTGCCCCATTTGGTAAAGGATTGGGAATACCGACGAAATTGGCTGACAAAAGGGCACGTTGTGCTGGCGGTTGTCGTGACGCCTGACCTTGGGAAGCTACGATTTTGCCTGATGTAGGAGCACCTTTCACCAACTCACTCTGTAAAATGAGAATTTTTCTTAAAGCGGGCGCTGGCAGATATTCTTTGGCCTAATTTCATGTTCAACAGCAGACTGTCAAAAGGAGGCAATGACTCACCAAACCGATGAGACAATCTGCATGGAAACAGTGGCGACAAGGGAACACGTAGAACTGCCTGGTCAGAAGTAAATGTGAACATTGAGAACACAGCTCCTCCGCATTGATGGTAACAAAACGATTTCTCAATGCGATAACGTCCCGCTTAATTGACTCTGCCATTTGTGCCGCTTCGTCCATTTCACTTTTCAAGGTGTCGATGTGCGAAGAATAACCCTCCAAAGCATGAGCTATCTCTTCCTTGAAGTCATCTATCACCACAAAGTCTGGGAAGAAGGGAAGAATGTCTTCAATTTTTAGCAAGTCGGTGTTTTCGAGGAAGCGCATCGCCCTGAAGACTTTTGTCGGTTGATGATCTTGGAAGAAAAGAAAACATACGTCTTGATGTCCTTCTTATCCTGCACAACATACCGTGCAATTTTAAGCCACAGCTTTTTCCGCAATGGTTGATCCTCCTCAGGCATATCGGCATTTATCTTCGCCAACTCCAGATCACCTTTCTCGAGTGCCAAATCAACACTATTTTCCCACAGCCCCATCTTCGAGTAGATATGTACACACGGTTGCGTACGGCCTGCGTTCTTGCATAGCCGTAAGGCATAGTCGAGATCATAGTAAGGCTTTCCTGTGAGAGGGTCTGATGGTGCAACGTACAGAAATCGGAGGAGAGGACCATCATCTTCTTGAGAGTGATAGGATGTCGATGACGATGAGGAGATGTAGAATGTAATCAACAGATTATGTACTGTTGAGGTTGTGTTGTGTTGTTCAAAGATAACATGGTTAAGATATCGGATTGCGTGGTTCGGGGACAATGGGTCGCGCGGAGCATGTTGAGTTTGAAGGAGGGAAGGTATAAGGCGTAGAGGATCCAAAGACACTTGTCGAAGCCAAGAATCTACAGTCTCTTTTGGAGCTTGACGCATGAGGACTGGCCCAAACCGATAATACAACTCAAGATCAGCCTACGCAATGTTCAGCATCGATTGACAAGGAAATAGAATTTTGTGACACCTACTTGGCGATTGATGACCTCGATTGCCTTAACCCAATCTTCTTCCAAAACCCAATGCTCAATAACGCGCTGGAAATCGCCAATGGCAGCAGCATAGTAAAGATACATGTCAGTCCTGCCGTGCCCTTGTATGAGCTCATATACTGTAGATCGATCTAGATCATTCTATTCTGGCAATAAGAACCAACTTTATGGCCAGCAATGAAATCCGCCAACCTTATAGGTGTCGAAGAATTGCCGAAGATCATCCTCGACAATTGTCCGATGAGCTTGGAGACTGTCGACATCATTTGACACCGCTTCTGAGGCAAGCATATCTTCCAATTCATTATACTTGCTAAGATAAAATTCAACCAGCCAAGTGGCTAGCACCATACGCTGCGTGATATCCTGACCGAGCGTATCAGATGAGAATATGTGGAATAGGGATAAGAAGTCGTACGCCTTTCCGTGTCCGCTCTAGCTTTGAAATGAGGTAAGATCTTAACGAGTCGCGTTCGCCAACATCCACAAATTTAACAGCGACCTCCTCAAAAGTAACCGAAGACTGAGCGTAGCACTGAGCGGCTTGGAAATACCTGCCGTCACGGAAGTATGCATCGGCTTGTGCTGAGAGTACATGGTCTCGTTGAGTAGCTGTCTATGACAAGATATCGTCACCAGGCGAATAGGAAGGAATGGGCCCAAAATAACAAACTTTGGCATATTGTAGCGCCAGATCGAATTGCCGCTTCTCTAGGTAGATTCTCCAGATGTCACGATCTTCATTACCTACTACGAGTTCAAATAATGACTGATCAGTGTATATCCAGTATGTCTTGCGAACAGGGTCGGCAGCTAGCCCTCGAACTTGCTCCCCTGGTTGCTATTTGGAAGATATCAGTACTGGCCGCCACAGATCAACGAGAAGACAGTTACAAGAGGTAGGGTTTCTTCGTAGGTCAGTTTCTCATTAAGATTGCACACGGCAGCTACTCGATCTTTGTACAAAAGTATGAAGTGAAATTCGGTTAATGCTATGGATTGCGGCGTTTCGGGACCTTCGACAACTGTGGTAAGTGAAGGATACGGCAGCAACTGCACCGCATCAATAAAATCCTCAGAGGTAGATTCAAAATTAAGTGTGCCATGGTATATTCCGGATCCTTGTAGATTCATCAGCGAGAAGATCATATCACGACGACAGACACAGACCCGTCATCCACGCCATATTCCTCGGGAGCGACAAAGCCTGATCAGAATCGAGGCTAAAGAAGTGCAGCTCGGAATGTTGTAAATTGCTAGGCAATTCCAGAATTTCTGTAACATGATCAGTTGTGAAAATTGTTAGCAGTCGATATACAAACTTGGAGCCACTTCACGATAACTGGAAAAAAGCCTGGTAAAACGGTCGCCGTCTTCAGACCTTCTGTCGGAAGCGCCAACGAATTGATATATTCGAGAAGGCGTTGTAGCGATGACTAGCGCCTTCTGAGAATCCGTGCCAGGAAAAAAGTCGAATCTTATCCCTGTTACTGCATGTCGTTCTGGAAGGGTGTACACAAGCTGTGAGTGGCGTTCCAAGGGTTTGAAAAAGTCATCCTCGGCATTAAGAACAGCTTCATGAATCGTTCCATTCCTTGTCCCAATCAAAATTTCTCGTGTGGATGCTCGTTGGGTGGGAGTCATATGTGAAGCCGAGAGCAATGCAGCTTTATTCCATGCGATGCTCTCAATCACCATTTTGAAACCTTTCAATTGACGCGGCTTCTTCCACTGACGATACATATACCAATTCTCACCCTGGACAGACGTTACTACGATGTGAGAGCCGGATGGATCCATGAAAACTTTGTGAATCGTCACATCGGCAGGTTTTCTGGATATCGGAACTCTGATAACCTTATCCGAATGTTGAAGTTCAATGAGAACAATCACGCCTGAAGCGAGTCCCATCGCGAGCATATCCGAGCACACGACAAATGACAGAAGAGGTGCAGGTAATGCATATTGGACTCTTCCCAGGTCGAATATTGATGAACTACCACTGGGCTCAAGAACCTGTGACGTATAAATGGGTTGAGTTCAGAATTTAATTAAAAGCAGGCACACCGGTTTCAAATCCTCAAGCTCGGCACGACTATCATCATTTTTGAAGGGAGAAGGCTCGAAACCTTCATACCGTAACTGTGTCGTCGTCGTCGTTGTGGTGGTGGTCGTAGTGGTGGTTGATGTTGATGTTGACATATGTCAACAGAAATGTTCCTATCACATGTTGCCAGAAGCTCACGTGTTGCATCGCAAACAGGGCTACTTACTCGCTCGGGAGACGGGGATAGCCTGAGAGGTGTAGCCCGAAATGGGCATGCCCTGAAATCAGCAGCGGGCCCTAATTGAATTGCATGTTGATAGGTCCCCAGCACAGTTCGAGCACTGATATATCAGTTTTTGCACTTTCAATCGACTTCAAATGCTTTGTACAGCTCAGAATATACACTTGGAACGTCTTTGATGAGTTCTGAACTAGTTTCAAGCAATATCACAGCAATATCTGCCTTCGAACAAGTCCAAAGAAACTTTGAAAATCTTCAAAAAACCTCAAACCTTGAAAAACATCTTCAGACACAGTATTTCCTATTTGAATGATCTTTGGATGTATGCTGGATGTATGAGACACTATCTCGAGTATATTGAACACATTTTGACTGCATGTGCATGCATACAATCAGCTTGAAGCAGTTTCTGATGTTTTATGCAACTTATAACAAGGACAGTCCACTTTGGTGTTTCAATGATATATTGAAACATTAGGACAAGTACTTTTAATATAGTGCAACTCTGTATGTTTCATTTATCATCATTTCTTATTTGTTTTATGATTTGTTCTTTATTGCTGTGCATATTGCCTCATGTTCTCCACATGTTGTATTTCCTTTTTAAGTACCATCCCTTCAAAATGTATATAGACTTGTACTAGTTACTTAGAAGAAAGTCATCGTCTTCCTCTCAGATCGCAGTAACTTGAGAGTTCAGTTTAATCTTATTCAGTTTGAAGTCTTGTGTTTTACACTAAATTTCTTCAAAAATCTCTGAAGATTCTCAAAAATTCTCACATTATGCTATTTTTACTCTTGTTTCCCTCAATTCACCTTTGCTTCACTTCTATTACTTGTCTAGTACCTCGATCTTGCATCCAAATGTAATTGCATACTCCAAATTCATCAATCTAGCCAGAAATTTCATGAAACACATTCTTTTAGCTTCAAATGCTTTGACAGGCAGTCCTTTTATAACTAATTGATGGTTGGTCTGACAGGTGACATCTAGAGGGCCTTGCATCCTTCCTCTGATCTGTGTTATACCATCCAAAGCCATTTACTAGGTTTTGTTTGGGTTTCCAGGTTGAGCATCATCAGTGTGAACTACTAAAAGGCTAGAATGGTGGAGAGAGAGATATGTAATGAGGAAGAAGTAGGATGGAAAGGGAAATGCAGATAGAAAGCAAGATACAAATACAATAAGCTCAATAAGAAAGTGAAGAATGATGGTAAGCACAATCAAGGAGGAGGTGAAGGGTGGTGGCAGTGAAATAGTAAAGTGATGAGAAAAGTGGGATGGTGGTGGATGTATACCTGGAAGGCATCTGAACTCCAGTGACCTATGATTTGAATCATGTTGGGAGAAATTCCAGCTTCTGCAAGAGCAGTCGCTCCTCCTGCATGTTGTGAGTAACCACCAATGTCAGTAGGGAAAATGCGTCACAAGCACTTTAAGAACCATGACCTAGTGGGGATGGAGCTGTTCTGTTTTAGCCATAATGCTAGGTGGAAAGGGAAGTGTTGATCACAGGCAGTTGTAAGAGCAACCTCAAAGCCTCACTTAATAGTGAGCTAACAGAGGGGAATCCAAAGTTAATATTATACTACATAATACAGACACTTTAAGTGCACCTAACAGAGGGGAATCCAAAGAGAAAACTCTAAGGACCCATCTGTCGATGCCCAGTATATGTGATAGAGCCAAAAATCAAATAGTAAGCTAAAAATAGCAAAAAGGTGGAAATAGGTGGATCAAGCTGTGGGATGACATCACCTTGATGGGCAAATGTCCAGAAGGGGTCCTGTCTCTAAGAATAGAACTGTCAACATGTATTAACATGGAAAAAGCTGAAATATAATCATGAGATAGGAATAAAATTTTAGAAAAGGCAGAATAGGGTGAAATAAAATATGAAGAAATATGGGATGAACACAGAAAATTGCCCAGATGCCTGGGGTGCCTTCATTTCCCCTTACATCACCCTCCTTCTATGATGCATCACCCTGATGCATTTGAAACCATATGTATTTGCCTGAAGTTGGATGCTTGGATGTGCTGAGGCGCAGAGGAATGTCGCCAGTGGAATTCCTTGACCAGTTGTGGGGTATTCACATCGGACTCTGTGATCCAAGAGTTCTCCTCATACCCATAACCCTTCCAGCACACTAGGTATTTAAGTTTGCCTTGGCACAAGTGGATGTTCAGGATGGACTCGACCTCATACTGAGGTTTGCCCTCAATTACTGTTGGTGGTGGAGGAGGTCATGTTATCTGTCTTGGAAATGGATCCATGGGGGCAGGCAGCAATTTCATGAGATGGAAGATGGGGTGGGGTCTGGACATTGACTGTGGTAGCTGTAGGTGGTAGGCATGTGATCCAATGTGTCTAGTGATGAGGAATGGTTCAAGAAAACGGTGGGCAAGTTTCTTGCATGGATGCATGGTGGAAATGTCACTAGAGTCGAGGTAGACATGATCACCAACCTTATATGTGGGTGTGGGTGAGTGACACTGGTTGTAGAAGCATGCCATGTCATCCTTTGCTTTAGCCAAAGCTGACTTTGCCTCCTCCAAGGTGTCCTTCATCCACTCTGTGAACTCGTTCACCATCTCCAAGCGTGAGGGTGCTTGCTGAGGAGTGAAGCCCATGCATGGGTGTCACCCTGTGTCGAGGAGAAAGGGAGTTTGTTGGGTGGAGGAGTGGACATAATTGTTGCATCCAAACTCAGCCATGGGGAGGAGATCTTTCCAATCATTCTGTCGCTCATTGACAAAGATACAGATGTACTGCTCCAGTTCTTGGTTGACTCACTTGGTCTGTCCATCTGTCTATGGGTGGTAGGCAGTCAAGGCAAGGAGTTTGATCCCCAGCAGGCGGTACAGCTCTTGGATGAACTCTGCAATGAACTGTAGCCCTCGATCACAGAGGAACACACCAGGCAGTCCATGGAGCTTTCACACATGGCACAAATAAAGTCGAGCCACTCCAAGTGCAGTGACAGTTGTATGAGTGGAAATAAAATGAGCTTGCTTCCCAGCAGAGTCGACTGTGCACATTACCTCATCAAACCCATTGGACTCTGGTAGTTCCACCATGAAGTCCACACTGATGATGTCCCAACAATGCCCTCCAATATGAGATCATGGAAGATGTCATTCATTATCTACTACATATGCTGTGACCATTTTGTGGGAGTGATGGAATGATGGGATCAGGACTAAAAATAGATGACGAGCTGTATAACATAGGCTATGGTCATTTTGTGGGAATGATGGGAGTGATGGTTGATGGGATTATCTAAAATTTGTCAGGCTTGGTCAGAGCTGTGCAAAATTTGTCAGAAATGATGGCATTAGTCAGAGCTGATTAAAAATTAGTCATATTGCTGGGCTTCAAAATGTGGTCATCACATATGTAGAGGTAAGCTGCAGCTGAGTTTGAAGTGGAGTTTGAAACTTCGCAAGTGAGCTGAGTGTGGAGAGGAGTGTGGGGGAGTGTGAGGGGAGTGTGAGAGGTGGGGAGGGGAGGGGGTATGAGGGGGTGTGAGGGGGTGTGAGGGGGTGTGAGGGGGTGTGAGGGGGTGTGAGGGGGTGTGAGGGGGTGTGAGGGGGTGTGAGGGGGTGTGAGGGGGTGTGAGGGGGTGTGAGGGGGTGTGAGGGGGTGTGAGGGAGTGTGAGGGGGTGTGAGGGAGTGGCAGGAGGGGGGTGGAGAAGAGGTGTGAGGGAGTGTGAGAGGGTGTGAGAGGGTGTGAGGGGGTGTGAGGGGGAGATGGAGATAGAGATAGGGAAGAGGAGAAGGGGGAAGGGGGAGAGTGAGAGGGGGATGGGGAGGAGGAAGGGGGAGGTGGGGATAGCAATGAGGAAGGGGGAGATGGGGAAGGGAATGGGAGATGGGAAAGGGGAGATGGGGAAGGGGAAGGGGGAGAGGGGGAGGGGAAAGGTGGAGAGTGGGAAGAGGGAGAAGGGGATGGGAATGGGGGAGGTGGGGATATGGGATATGGGGATGGAGATACAGATAGGGATAGGGATGGGGATGGGGATAAACACCACAACTTCCCCACGTTGACTTGGGGCCAACAGTCCCAAGTCAACTGAAGAGTTGTGTACTACTGTATCTAAAAGTCAACTAAAAAGTTGTATCACTATAAACCCCCAAATGTTGACTTTGGGCCAAAATTTCAAAGGCAACTGAAGAGTTGAGTAACTGTAGTAGGATTAAGCATTGTGTTACATATACGCTGATAGGTCCATTGTGCACTTAAGGTCTGGAGAAGGATCTAACTGTATCAAGACATTATGACACATGTTCTGAACTACTACGAACCCTAAGAAATCCTTTTTGAACCTTTTCGAACTATTTTGCACTATTTTGGATGACTTCGAGACATTTTGAATGCTTTCGAACTATTTCATGATACTTCAAATGACTTTGCAGTATTTCGAATGACATTGACCACCATATAGCTGCTTTAAAACACTTTGATACACACTGCACATTCGAAGTGAGCCAATTCACTGCATATCGAGCACTACCAGACATGAGGAAAGACTACAAGAGACTTAGAATGCAATAATTTTATGTTTTATTCATATATTAAAGCAAAAGATAAGTACTTTTACTATATGGGAACACTACACGTTTCAATTATTTATCATTTTTCATTTGTTTCATGATCTACAAAGTCCTCATTGTTTGATATATTGCCTCATGTTTTACACATGTTTTATTTCCTTTTTAGTACTATCTCTTCAATTTGTATATAGACTTGTGTTAGTTACTTAAAATCAGAAAAAAACCAATGGGGGAACACAGAAGAAGTTACCCTCCCACTATCATCAGATTTAAGAGCCATTCTCTTGAGTCTTAGCTCATGTCGTATTTCTAAGTTCTGTGAAATATCGTGAACTTCTTATAAACTATCATATTTGTTCCTCATTTTATTGCCCATTGTCTATTGCCATTCGAAAAACACTTCACATTCACTAAACTCATTCCTCAATATACCTCAAACCTCTTTGAACTTATCCGAACTACTTTGCACATCTTCAAACTTATTTGAACTATTTTGCATGTCAAACCTATTTCAAATTATTTCAAACATCTTAAAATGCCTATGAAGACCATTCGCAACATCCCTTACCATTTCACATCACTAAATGCAATGTTTAGGTATCAGCAGTGATATTTAGTACCAACTCGCACCCTTCCTCTAGCCTGTGTTATACTTTCTAAGCCTTTTAATAGGTTTTTGTTAGGTTTCCAGGTCGAATATCATTATTTTGGAGCCTACTGTGAGGGGTTTCTAGATCATTTCATTGTTGAACCTCCACTCCTTTCTACCACTCATTTTACCTAAAGGGGGCTCAATGATTTTAGTTTGGCATTGAACTCATTTTGCCTCCAATCCTCCTGAGCAACCAGGAGATCTCTATACAATATCTTGACCTCAATAATATTATTTCGCACTCTTTCATCTTTCACGCTTATGACATTGCTACCATCTTCAACCTCAAAAACATACAAAACATGACATCGCATGAATTTTGACCTTGTGACCTCTGAAATCTACCTCGAACATGTTGACATCCTTTATGCCAGCTCCCAGTGATACAGCTCCCTATCACCCTGCACTTGTACTATGGCATTTTTTGCGATTGTGCACACCGCTTGGACATCTTCTACTCACTTTGCACAGCATGCTTTTGTGCACCTTCATGCACTTTCATGTGCTCCAGTGTGCTCCCATGTGCTCCCGTGTGCTCCTGTGTGCTCCCATGTGCTCCAGTGCACCTTTTGTGCACTTCCATGTGCATTTTGCATGCCTTTGACTGCTTAGGTGTGCTTTTGTGTGCCTTTTACATTTCTACTGTGCCTTTGGATCCCCCATAGCTGCCTTCTGTCGTGCACCCTAAATGCACCATGTTACACTTCAAACTGCCTCTGTGTGCCCCCCCCACACTCCTGATCTGCCATTCACAGTTATTGCATGCTCGATGCACCTTTATGCGCTCCTTTTATGCCTTACCTGCAACTCACATTCTCTGCTGTGCACTCATTGCACAATTTATATCATACACACAACAATCCACCACACCAGTTGCACTGTGCATCGTGGCTTCCAGCTTACTTGGCACATTTACTCAAGGCACACCACTATTTCAACACGAGCAAACTGCACATTCTCACATAATCTGGGCACTTTGTGCCTATTTGGCATTGGACTGTGTGCACTTGGGTGCTTTCATGTAATCCTGGTGCTTTGGTGCTATTTGGCCTTGCACAGCATCTCCTTATAGTTCTTCTGCATTTCCAATTGGCATTGCCTTATCTGGTAACTGGCACAGGTTGATCATGTCATTATTACTAAGGCACAGCACATGACACATAACACCAAAGCAGATTAATTGGGAAGAGTGCATGGGACCTAGAGCACACCAAAAATAGTGCATCACACCAGAACAGTTGGGTATTGGGCTATAGCATGCACAAATCTTATTGACTGAGGCAGCAGCATAGTGTGGTTGGGTTTAGATGGGCGAATGGATGCGCTTGTGGGTAGTGCATGGTGCTTTCTATTTTTACACTTTATCTTACCGTTTTATCACATAAGCCATTTGTACATAGTAGGTGGACAGATAGAAAATCTGGAGGATCTTTCCCCCCCTCACAGTTCATAGCTCAGTCAGTGTCGCACATAGTCTGTGCACCAGCATTCAGTTTATGTGCCTTTGTAGTGCACCCTTCATATAGCCATGTTTGCATATCATTTGTGTTCCCTCATCGTATTGCTGCATTTCATCCCTGCACTGCATCCTTTCCTCTTTTGTGCACTCTTGCAGTGCGCCCTTTGTATAGCCACATTTTGCGCACTGTTTGCACCTTTTTTGCATAGCCATGTTTTGCACACTGTTTGTGCCTTTTTCTGCCCATTGTGCTCTCATCCCATTTGCATCCCCAACCTGTGCATAGCCCTCCCAGTACATCCCAGTGCCATCTTCGTCCCACTGTACCTCCCACTTTCATCATCCTCATCATTGCACACTTTTGCGCTCCCATTGTGCATTTTTCTGCACTGCACATTTTTGCCCCTTTGCATTGCATACTTTTCCACCACTGTGCATATCTTCCCTTTAGCATACACAACTAGTGTGCACATTGAAAACCATACCAGCCTCTCCATAGTCTCTGCACCCTGAAGGACGATCTGAGGCCCTCTAAGTGAACCCCCTCACCCTGAGCACGCCTGCAGTTGTAGGTTTAGTGTTCACCCCTTCTATTGAGACTCTGCACTGAGTACCAACTGAACACATCACTGGTCATTCTACATCTCCAAAGTTCGATTTGAGACGACCTAAAGACCTTCAAAAATACTTTGAAGATCTCGAATTTTTGTTCATGACTTGTGGTATCACAGAACACGACTTAAAGAAGTGACACACATTGACATCGATTCTTACAATCTCTGGGAATCGCTTCCAGAGTACTAACCCAGCACTTTGTTCAATGAATTTCACATTGCAATATTCAAGTTCTATCCCATAATAGAAGACAAATGAAAATACAGCATTTTGGACATGGATTCACTCATTAACAAACAGCTTTGCACCGGTATTTTCAATGAAAATAATTTAGCAGCTTATTACAGGTCATTCTACAAGGTCACGAGCTTCCTTCCCTCGAAATGTAGACTCTCAGAACCCGAACAAGGTTGAGCTTTTGCTTGAAGCTTTCAAACGAAGTTATGGAATCAAATCGCAGATCATCTTGAAGTAAAGTTCCCTGATCACTATTCCAATGACCCATATATGCTGAATGACATCTACGATGTCACGAAATTTGCTATAACATCCTCAAATTTGTACTCCATTCTCCAGCAATTGATTTCGACCTCGAATTTATCGCAGTCCAGCACATCAATCGATTCCGAAGATATTTTGCACATTCTTAAAAAGTTCAGATTAAACTTTGCATCGGTTATCGCAGCCTCGAATTTGACCAAATCAGCACCCAAAGTTTCCATCCTGACCTCGTTCATCACCGATATTGCACCTTCGACTACATCAAACCCAGCATCTGACAGTATACCTTACAGCTCAAACAATTCAGATGACTTCAAAGCTTATATCACAGCCCTCGAACAGGAACTAGCCCTTGAAAAACAGCTTGCACACGAACAAGAAAATGTTGCACTTCAAAATCGTCATGTCGCCCCTTCTGGTCTCTATTACATTGTGCCAGTTTCGTCACACATGTCCATCCCAGTCCCATCGTCTTCACCTTTGGTAATTCCAGCCTAGTCCACTTTAACAGTCACACCTTCATCAGCTTTGAACTTGATCTTGCCTCTGATATCTTTGTCGCATTCCCCCCCTCCATTGCCTATTTCAACCTTGACTTGCTATTCGCCACTCCTGATATTTTCTTCTTCGATCTTGTTGACCGCACCATCTTCCATCTTACCATCTATTTCAACATCACATTCATCTTTGACACTAGTTTCATATTTGCATTCAGCCTCAAAAGCCACTATAGCACTCAAAATTCCATTCACATCATATATCTACAATCATCACCTCAAAACCTGTCTACCCCTTATCACCAAAATTTTCATTACATCCATTGCCTACAAATATTTCCTCGACCTCGTTTTCGATCCCTCAATCTTTCATTCGATTTCGATTCAACCAGTCACTCAACTCAATTATTACAATCGTGGTTAGCCCTGCTGACATTAATTAAATTCGCCTATTTTTTTCTTTCTTTTTCACATTTTGACCTCATTCTATTTATCAAAAACATTTTATTATCCTCAACATTCTTCAAAACAGCTTCAACAGCTTTCACCTTTATGCACCCACGTATGCCTTCACTCACCTCGATCTCAACTCCAAACTCCCTCGACAATGCCCTATGACCATTTCCCTTCTACCAAATCTTCTCCCTATCGACTTCAAACATCTTGAAAAGCTTCAAACAACTTCACTAACTTTTTCAACATGGTCATGCATTCCACATGTGACTTTGATTAGCTGACTGGGACAGTCAGGATTTTAGTAAGGGGGAGGATGATAGGTCCATTGCATGCTATAAGGTCTGGAGAAGGATCTAACCATATCAAGACATTATGACACACATTCCAAACTGCTATGAACTCTACAAAATCAATTTTTGAACCATTTTGAACTATTTCACACTATTTTGGATGACTTTGAGACATTTCGAATGCTTTCAAACTATTTTGTGACACTTTGAACGACTTTGCAGCATTTTGAATGACATCGGCCACTGTATAGCTGCTTTAAAACACTTTTGATACATGCTGCACCTTTGGAGTGAGCCAATTTGCTGCATATCGAGCACTACCAGACATGAGGAAAGACTACAAGAGACTTAGAATGCAATAAGTGCAGTTTTATGTTTCATTGATATATTAAAGCAAAAGATACTGTAAGTACTTTTACTATATGGGAACACTACATGTTTCAATTATTTATCATTTTTCATTTGTTTTATGATCTACAAAGTCCTCATTGTTTGATATATTGCCTCATGTTTTACACATGTTATTATTTCCTTTTTAGTACTATCTCTTCAATTTGTATATAGACTTGTGTTAGTTACTTAAAATCAGAAAAAAATTAATGGGGGAACACAGAAGAAGTTACCCTCCCACTATGGTCAGATTTAAGAGCCATTCTCTTGAGTCTTAGCTTGCATCATATCTCTAAGTTCTGCAAAATATCACAAACTTCTTCTAAACTATCATATTCGCTCCTCATTTTATTGCACATCACCTATCGCCTCTCGACAAACACTCCTTATTTGTTATATTCGCTTTTTGACATACCTTGACATTAGTTTGACATCTACAAACTTCTTCAAACTCACTTCAAACCTCTTCAAACTATTTTGAGCCTACTTCAAGCCTATTTTGAACTATTTTAAACACCTTTGTATGCCTATAAAGACTATTCGCAACATCCCTTATTATTTTGCATCACTAAACACAATGTTTTGGTCTCAGCAGTGATATTTAGTACCAACTCACACCCTTCCTCTGACTCATGTTATACCATCCAAAGCCATTTAGTAGGTTTTGTTTGGGTTCTGGGTTGAGTTTCATCACCACTAGCAGCGCTTCCTGCACTTTTACCAAAACCACCACCATTTACCCTGATCGGGCACTATACTGAAGAGTGCATGCAAGCACTCCAAAAGTGCCACACTGATTTCTTACTACCAGAGGAGATGAAGGTTTTACACCACTTGATGTTTTTGCAGAATGAAGCCTTCGCATGGAGCAATGAGGAGCATGGCAGCTTCAAGACCGCATTCTTTCCCCCAGTGGAAATCCTGGTTATTCCACACACTCCTTGGATAGAGCACAACATCCCCATTCCACCAGGCATATATGAAGAAGTTTGTGCTATTATCTGGAAGAAGATAGACTCAGGCATTTATGAGCACTCAAATTCAACGTATAGATCATGGTGGTTCTGCATGCTCAAGAAAGATGGAAAAGTGCTGTGCATCATACATAGCCTCAAACTGCTTAATCACATTACCATCAAACACTCAGGCATCACCCCTACACCTGAGCACCTCACAGAGCAGTTTGTGGGGCATGCATGTGGCGCCATCCTTGATCTATATGTGGGATATGATGAGCACTTAATCAAAGAATCGTTGCATGACCTTACAACATTCCAGACACCTTATGGCACAATGCGCCTCGTTACATTGCCAATGGGTTGGACAATCTCAGTACTGATCTTCCACGATGATGTGTGCTATATTCTGCAGCCAGAAATACCAGATTACACTGTTCCCTATATCAATGACATTCCAGTCAAGGGGCCTTCGAAGTGCTACATTTTACTGGACAGCTCATGCGAAGTGCTTACTGCAAACTCTGGCATTAGGCACTTTGTGTGGGAGCACTTCCAGAATGTGAACCACATTGTGCAGCACATGAAATATAGCAGCAGCACTTTCTCTGGGATGAAATCCACATTGTGCACTGAGAACTTCATCATTCTTGGCCATTATTGCATGCCAGAAGGTAGAAAACCTGAACATGACAAGGTAGACATTATCTGCAATTGGGGCACATGCCACATGCTGTCAGAAGTGTGCACATTCTTGGGGACAGTTGGTTTAATGTGCATTTATATCCACAATTATGTGCACCATGTTAACACACTTACAAAGCTTACATGCAAGGATGCTCCATTTAAATGGGGCCCAGAGCAGATAGCAGTGCAAAATGACATCAAGCAAGCAGTACTAGATTGCCCTGCACTAAAACTGATCGATTATTCCTCAGAATTCCCCATTATCCTTGTGGTCGACACTTCCCAGATAGCAGTTGGCTTCTACCTTTGTCAGCAAAAATGTGCATTTACAATCAGTTCAGCTCAATTATGCTCAATGACAGAGAAGCGCACTTTTTACAACCAAAGCTAGAGATTTATGGGCTTTACTGTGCACTGTGCAGTTTGCGCCTTTATATTATAGGTGTACACAACTTAATTGTTGAGACTGATGCATGCTATATCAAGGGCATGCTACAAAACCCCGATATTCAACCATCTGCCAGTATTAACTGGTGGATAGTCTCAATCCTTACATTCCACTTTATACTTGTACATGTTAGGGAGGCGGTGCATGGTCCAGATGGGCTCTTGCATCAGCTGAAGCAGCCAGAAGACTTAGAAGGAGAAGAAGATGAAGAGTTTGAGGATTGGATTGATGTGCTACATGGCTTTATGCATGTGATATGTTCTGTTTCACAGTCCTTTGATGTGCAAGCACTCGCGCTAATGCAGCCAGAGCCAGGTGCAAATGCACAAAATGCACGCAATCCTGCGCTTATTTATGATGATGACTATAGTCAGGTTCCGAGAAGCACAGCAACAGATGCAGAGGATGAGAAGTTAGATTTGGTGTAGATTTGGATGGATACTCTAATGCACCCTAGCGACTTCATGGATTCTGAGTATGGTGCGCTCGTGTGCTATGCGAGCGCCTTTTTCAAAGACAAGATGTGCTTATGGAAGTGCAATGCACATAGTGCTCACCAGCTTGTTATTTGGCAGTCTAGATGCCTACCAATATTGCACACCATCCATGACAACATTGGACACAAGCACTTTTATGCAATGCGCTCCATGTTACTTGAGTGCTTTTGGTGGCCGCATGTTATGGACAACATCATTTGGTTCATGTGCACTTGTCATATTTGCCAGATCCAGTAAATGCAGAGGGTTCTAATACCGCCAGTTGTCACAATGCCTGCACCTCCCTTTAGTAAAGTTTATATTGATATGATGCACTTACCAGTATCAGCAGGGTGGCGCTATATCATCCAAGGGCATTGCTCACTTGCAACTTGGCCAGAATTCCATGGACTTCCTAAAGGCTTTCCATTAACAGAGATGCACCTAGCTGGCTTGCCCATGCAGTGGCAGTTATCACACTAGAGTAGGAGGGAAGCTGCTTAGTGAGTCTGAAGCATATCAAAAGAAACTTACTGGTCCACTATTAGCATTGGATGTAGTGCCAATGCCACTCAGTGGTGGTACTTCAACGTACATGCATTGCTGTGTTATGTGCACTGGGCACACATTTGCGCCTTCGTCCATGCTGGCACTCTCATCGCTTGGCTTACTCTCCCCTTCACTTGTCACCCCACTCTCCCAAGATTCACCTGTCCCTTTGCCCACTACCTCAACATCAGTTGCTGTGGAAAGTGCACGCAAAGAGCGCACTAGTGCGACATGCACCTTTTCATCTTTCTGTGCTTTAATGGTATCTATGTCGCTCACTTTGTCAATTGCCCTGAACTCACCTTCCAACCACTCCAAGTTGACCTTGGGTGCCTGCAATTCAGCTGTCAAGAGTGCATGGCATGCCTTGTGCACTTCAGTGCACTCTGCATGTGCTTCCAGCTGACCTGCCAGTTTGTGCACCCTATGCTCAAATTCTGCGGACCGCGCTTTCTCCTCAATCATCTTATGCATATCTGGCATCAGTTCCTCACCCCAAGTAAGCTACTCTTCAACCAAGATTCCACTGAATGCACTGCGCACCTTTTCAAGGAGCATGTCGAGTTCCACATTGTCCTCCACAGCGTCTGCTTGGCTTTTATACATGCTCTACACACCCTCACCCTTAGCCAACTACACCAGTTATAGAAACACAAAAAGTGCACCAGTTTGCTGCAACACCCTTTGCCCCAAGCCTGCATAGCCATCTGCTCACTTCCAGCAGCAGGGAGGGTCTCACTGAGCACCAAGATCATTTGCGTGAGAGCTAGGGTGAATGCTGAAGACATTGGATTGTTTAGATATGGGTTGTGGAAAGAGCCATTGAGGATAGATGGTGGTCAGAGATAGATAAGGAAAGGATGGCCACTTATGTGAGTGAAGAAAATTTTGTGCTGACCAACCGTATGCTGCCTGAGGACAGTCAGTACTTTAGTTGGGAGGAGATGATATGGCTCCCTATCGCCCTCCGCACATACTATGGCATTTTTTGTGATTGTGCATACCTCCTAGATGGCTTCCACACACTTTGTGCAGTGCACTTTTGTGCACCTTCATGTGCTTCCATGCACCTTCGCATGCCTTTGATTGCTTAGCTGCCTTCTGTCGTACGCTCTCGATGCGCCCTGTTGCACTTCAAACTGCCTCTGTGTGCCCCCCTCACACTCCTTATCTGCCTTTCACAGTTATTGCATGCTCGATGCATCTTTATGTGCTCCTTTTATACTTTACCCGCAACTCACATTCTTTGCTGTGCACTCATTGCACTATCCTTACCACACACACAACAATCCACCACACCAATTGCACTGTGCATCATGGCTTCCAGCTTACTGATGCATTTATTCGAGGTGCACCACAATTCCAACATGAGCAAACTGTGCATTCTTACATAATCTGGGCACTTTGCACCTTTTTGGCATTGGACTGTGTGCACTTGGGTGCTTTCATATAATTCTAATGCTTTGGCACTATTTGGCCTTGCACAGCATTTCCTTATAGTTCTTCCACATTTCCAATCGGCATTACCTTATCTGGCAACTGGCACAGGTCAATCACATTATTATTACTAAGGCATAGCACATGATGCATAACACCAAAGTGGATTAATTGGGAAGAGTGCATGGGACCTAGAGTGCACCAAAAATAGAGCATTGCACCAGAAAGTTGCATATTGGGCTATATCGTGCACAAATCTTATTGGCTAAGGCAGCAGCATAGTGCGGTCAGGTTCAGATGGGTGAATGGATGCACTTGTGGGTAGCGCATGGTGCTTTCTATTTTTATACTTTATTTTACCTTTTTTTTTTATCACATATGCCATTTGTACATAGTAGGCAGACAGAGAGAGAATCCAGAGGATCTTTTCCCTTCTCATAGTTCATAGCTCAGTCAGCATTGCACATAGTCTGTGCACCAGCATCCAGTCCATGTGCCTTTGTAGTGCACTCTTCATATAGCCACATTTGCATATCGTTTGCATCCCCTTGTCATATTGCCATGTTTAGTCTCTGCGTTGCATCCTTCATCTTCATTGTGCACTCTTGTAGTGTGCCCTTCATATAGCCATATTTGCACACCATTTGCACATTTTATTGTATAGCCACATTTTGTGCACTGTTTGCACATTTTTTTACCCATTGCGCTCACATCCTGTTTGCACCCCTAACTTGTGCACTGCCCTTGCAGCACATCCCAGTGCCGCCCTTATCCCACTACACCTCCCACTTTCATCTCCCTCATCGTTGCACATTTTTGTGCTCCCATTGCACATTTTTCTGCACTGTGCATTTTTGCCCCTTTGCATTGTGCACTTTCTTGCCATTGTGCATATCTTCTCTTTAGCATACTCAACTAGTGTGCACATTGAAAACCACCATACCAGCCTCTTCGTAGTCTCCACACCTTGAAGGATGATCTGAGGCCCTCTAATCGAACCCCCTCACCTCAAGCACATCTGCAGTTGTAGGTTTAGTGTTCACCCCTTCTGTTGAGACTCTGCACCGAGTACCAATTGAACACATCAGTGGTGCATGCACTGCTAAATCAATAAAAGTTGCATGCACATGTGTGCTTTTTGGAAATGCAGCTGAAATAAGTGCCACAGAGTCAATCAAATTTAAGAGTGCCTGCACATGACTGTTGGTACACTGGGAGAGGTAGAGTTGAGAGATAATAGAGGTTGATGAAACAGAAGTGGAAAATGGAATAAGTGCAAACATGGAAACATCACAAGATTGGGTATCAGAGTCAAATGTTATGATAGTAGCAGCTTCTCCTTGGTCTGCAATCAATTTTTCGAAGCCTGGAAAAAATTTCTTTGTAGATTATTCTGAATAGTAAAGTGCAGTATTGCTGCAGCTGGTAAGAAATGGCATGGCTTTCCCCTGGGCTTTGTTGGAATGGTGGAGATGGTGCCTGTGTTTGGATTGCAAATAGTAATTGTTTGCACTTCATCTGCAAAATTGCGCATGATGGAGCACATTAACACATTGAAGGGGCACCCTAACAGAATATCATAAGCAGGTGAACAGATAATGTGCACTTGCATATAGACAATGATATCTCCAATGCACGCAGAAACATTGCATGCAAGCCCAAGTGATTCATCTACCTCTCCATTGGCCGATTGCATGTATAAATGAATGCCCGGGTTGTACTGAAGTCCAAGATGTTGGCAGACCACTTCTGACATTGCGATAATTTGTGAACCCGGATCTAAGATAGCTTCAAAGTATTCTTGGTTGTTGATCAATAAATCAATGGAGCAGAGTGCATGCGACTCTTTTGCAACCTTAAACACATCAGGATTCTCAATTTTGCCTGGCTGAAGATGGGTGAGGTACTGTTCAAATGGATCCTGGAAAACGATAGGAAGAGGCACTGCAATTGCCATGCTAATGGGAGGTGTCACATTAAGCACTTTATTTTCTGCAAAAGACACACATGCTTCACAATGTGCAAATGACATAACACTCACAAGGTTGGTAGCTACCACTTCTGCACTGGTAGCTGCAATGCATTTTGGGGTAACTTGTTCTCTATGGCACTGCCTGAGATCGGGGGAAAGCGAAAGGAGCTCTTCATGCAAAACTGTAACAGAGGGCGCCTTCATGGTGTGCGCATATACATTCTTGACAAACTGCAGATTCTGGATAGGAATGATGGTGCAATATGATGGCTCTTTGCCTTTGGAAGTGTTAACTTGAGCATCTGGTTTCTATGCTGCTGCAGGGACAAAACATGCTTCAGGAATGTTGGAATAGGGATGTATGGGTGTCTCATCAGGTGCTTGCACTCGCAGTGGGTTGCAAAGCTAGTGACTCAATACTGTTGGTGGGTGCAACGTCTGTAGTCATAGGAGGTGCATTCTCTTGATTTGATGTATTGTGCAGTGCACGCTGCAGAATTTCAATGCCATTGAAAACTTGCCTCTTTCAGAGTACCATCAACTCCCACTCAAGTGCATCGATGCGCTCTTCCTTTGTTAGTTGATCATTTGGTGTGCTTTGCATATACCCTGCTGTAGGAGCTGAAGCAGCAATATACATTGACTGTAAAGGTGCTGCTGGAGCTGGATGAGGCACTATATTGTAGATGAGCTGCAAATTGGTATTCGATGAAAGTCGACCAGTGGCAATCTGCCCTGGGTTGCCCTTATGCCATTCCTCAATGCGCTCACCTAAGAAGTTGCCTGGAATAGAATGTGGCACAAATGTGCCACCTGGGAGTATGATGCACCCCTCCATATTTTGCCTACACTTTCCTTTACTGATAAGGCACTCAATCGAAGTGCACTCAGGGATATAATGCCCTGTTTGACCACAACTGTTGCAAGTGTTGTTGTTTGAATGGGGCACTGATATTGCTCCCTATCACCCTGTGCACATACTATGGCATTTTTTGCGATTGTGTGCACCTCCTAGATGGCTTCCACTCACTTTGTGCAGTGCACTTTTGTGCACCTTCATGCACTTCCATGCACTTTCTTGCACCTTTGACCACTTAGGTGCACTTTTGTGTGCCTTTTACATTTCTACTGCACCTTTGGATCCCCCATAGTTGCCTTCTGTCATGCACTCTAAATGCACCTTGTTACACTTCAAACTGCCTCCATGTGCCCCCCCACACTCATTATCTGCCTTTCACAGTTATTGCGTGCTCAATGTGCCTTTATGTGCTCCTTTTATGCTTTACCTGCAACTCACATTCTCTGCTGCACACTCATTGCACAATCTTTATCACACACACAACAATCCACCACATCAATTGTGCTTTGCATCATGGCTTCTAGCTTACTGGTGTGTTTATTTGAGGTGCACCACAATTCTAGCATGAGTGAACTGCACATTCTCATGTAATCTAGGCACTTTGTGCCTATTTGGCATTGGACTGTGCACACTTGGGTGCTTTCACATAATCCTGGTGCTTTGGCACTATTTGGCCTTGCACAGCATCTCCTTATAGTTCTTCCACATTTCCAATTGGCATCACCTTATCTGGTAACTGGCACAGGTCAATCATGTCATTATTATTAAGGCACAGCATGCGATGCATAACACTAAAGTGAATTAATTGGGAAGGGTGCATGGGACCTAGAGCACACCAAAAATAGAGCATCACACTGGAAAGTTGGGTATTGGGCTATATCGTGCACAAATCTTATTGGCTAAGGTAGCAGCATACTGCAGTCAGGTTTAGATGGGCAAATGGATGCACTTGTAGGTAGTGCATGGCACTTTCTATTTTTATACTTTATTTTACCATTTTTTTTTATCACATATGCCATTTGTACATAGTAGGCAGACAGAGAGAGAATCCAGAGGATCTTTTCCCCCCCTCATAGTTCATAGCTCATTCAGCATCGCACATAGTCTGTGCACCAGTGTCCAGTCCATGCATCTTTGTAGTGCACCCTTCATATAGCCATGTTTGCATATCATTTGCATCCCCTCATCATATTGCTGCATTTTGTCCCTTCATTGCATCCTTCATCTTCGTTTGCACACTCTTGCAGTGCACCCTTCATATAGCCATGTTTGCGCACCATTCGCACATTTTTATTGTATAGCCACTGATGTGTTCAGTTGGTACTTGGTGCAGAGTCTCAACAGAAGGGGTGAACACTAAACCTACAACTGCAGGTGTGCTCAGGATGAGGGAGGGGGTTCAATTAGAGGGCCTCAGATTATCCTTCAGGGTGCAGGGACTTCGAAGAGGCTGGTATGGTGGTTCTTGAGGTGCACACTAGTTGTGTATGCAAAAAGGAAGGCATGTGCAATGGCAAAAAAGTGCACAACACAAAGGGGCAAAAACACACAGTGCAGAAAACCATGCAATGGGAGCACAAAAATGTGCAATGACGAGGGAGATTAAAGCGGGAGGTGTAGTGGAACAAGGACAGCACTGGGATGTGCTGCAAGGGTGGTGCACAGGTTAGGGGCACAAATGGGATGCGAGTGCAATGGGTGGAAAAATGTGCAAATGGTATGCAAAATGCAGCTATACAAATAAATGCACAAATAGTGTGCAAATGCAACTATATGAAGGGCACACTACAAGAGTGCACAAATGAAGATGAAGTATGCAACACAGAGATGAAATGCAGCAATATGACGAGGGGATGCAAACAATATGTAAACATGGTTATATGAAGGGCGCACTACAAAGGTGCATGGACTGGATGCTGGTGCACAGACTATGTGTGATGCTGACTGAGCTATGAACTATGAGGGGGGGGGAGGTCTTCTGGATTCTCTATCTGTCTGCCTACTATGTACAAATGGCTTATGTGATAAAAAACAGTAAAATAAAGTATAAAAATAGAAAGTGCCATGCACTACCCACAAGCACATCCATTCACCCAGCTGAACCCAACTGCACTATGCTGCTGCCTTAGCCAATAAAATTTGCGCATGCTATAGCCCAATACCCAACTTTCTGGTGTGATGCTCTATTTTTAGTGCACTCTAGATCCCGTGTGCTCTTCCCAATTAATCCAATTCGGTGTTATGCATTGCATGCTGCACCTTAGTAATAATGACATGATTGACCTGTGCCGGTTACCAGATAAGGCGATGCCGATTGGAAATGTGGAAGAATTATAAGAAGATGCTGTGTGAGGTTAAATAGTGCCAAAGTGCCAGGATTATGTGAAAGTGCCCAAGTGCACACAGTCCAACACCAAATAGGTGCAAAGTGCCCAGATTACATGAGAATGTGCACTTTGCTCTTGCTAGAATCACAGTGTGCCTCAAATAAATGCACCAGTAAGCTGGAAGCCATGATGCACAGCCCAATTGGTGTAGTGGATTGTTGTGTGTGTGATAAGGATTGTGCAATGAGTGTGCAGCAGAGAATGTGAGTTGTGGGTAAAGCATAAAAGGAGCACGTAAAGGCGCATTGAGCACGCAATAACTGTAAAAGGCAGATAAGAAGTGTGGGAGGCACATGGAGGCGGTTTGAAGTGTAACAAGATGCATTTAGAGCACACAACAGAAGGCAGCTAAGGGGGATCCAAAGGCGCAGTAGAAATGTGAAAGGCACACAAAAGTGCACTTAAGTAGTCAAAAGCATGTGGAAGTGCATTGGAGTGCATGGAAGCATGTTGGAACACACTGGAGCATACTGGAGCACACTGGAGCACACTAGAGTGCACTAGAGTGCATGGGAGTGCATGGGAGTGCACAGGGAGCACACAGGAGCACATGGGAGCACACAGGAGCACACAAAAGCAAACAAAGGCACATAAAAGTGCACAAAAGCAGACAAAGGCACATGAAAGTGCACCAAGGTGTGCTTTTGTGCACTATGCAAAGTGAGTAGAAGGTGTCCAAGTGGTAGACACAATTGCAAAAAGTGCTGTAGTATGAGCGCAGGGTGATAGGGAGCCGTATCACTGCATTTTGTGCACCATTTGCACATTTTTCCACCAGTTGTGCTCACATCCCATTTGCATCCCTAGCCTGTGCATCACCCTTGCAGCACATTCCAGTGCTGTCCTTGTCTCCCCAAACCTCCCATCTTTGTCTCCCTCATTGTTGTGCATTTTTGTGCTTCCATTGCGCATTTTTGCCCCTTTGTGTTGCGCACTTTTTCGCCATTGTGCATACCTTCCTTTTTGCGTACACAACTAGTGCGCACATCGAAAACCACTGTACCAGCCTTTTCATAGGCTTTGCACCCTGAAGGACAATCCAAGGCCCTCTAAATGAACCCCCTCATCCCAAGCATGCCTGCAGCTGTAGGTTTAGTGTTCACCCCTTCTGTTGAGACTTTGCACCAAGCACCAACAGAACACATCAGTGTGCCATTTCCACCATCTCTGCATGATGCACTCAACATGGTAACTATCATCTGTATCATGTGCTTGAATAGGACTGAGATGTCTTCTGCTTTGACTGCTGATACACTCGGTTGTGGCTGGGACATGGGTATGCTGGGTGCTGAGTAAAGCACATACATATCAGGGTTTTGCACTGTGAGCCCAGTAAGTGGCTGGAAATAGTGCACTGGGCCTTCAAAGATAAAGTCAATCACATTGCATATTGCATCTAATGAGTATGGCACATTTGCAGGCTGATTTGGTACCGCAATCGCAAGGTGGCTCAAAATGCACTCAAGCTGGTTTGGTTGAAACACCCTAACAAACATGCAGCTTTGGTCATAGTGTGCCAATATGCCTTGCGCCACTAAGTATTTGCTGATGTTGAAAAATGCACAATAATAGCATGTGATTTCTTCTGCGGTTATGAGGCCAATGCATGTGGTTTTGCCAATAAGCTTGTCTAGATCACTAATACTCCTTTTACTGCCATCTCTGGAGCCAGGATAAAGCTTTAGAACAGCGTCTTTGAACATGCCATAGTTATGTGTCACACTATACTCTGGTAGCAGTTTCCAAGTGTCAGCAGTGTCGCTGTCCAAATAGCGCACCATGTGAAACTTCTTATTGGTCTCATTGGTAATGTTACAATTGTGGAGAAGCTGCGCAAGCTTTTCAAAGTATTTCTGGAGTTCGTGTTGATGATACTCGACCTGGAAACCTAGCAAAAACCTGTTAAAAGCCTTCTGTAGTATAACTCAGGCTAGAGGAAGGGTGTGAGGTGGTACTAAATATTACCGCTAATACCAAAATGTTGTTTTAGTGATGCAAAATGGTAAGGATGTGATGAATAGCCTTTTTAAAGCATATGAAGATGTTCAAAGATGGTTCGAAGTCATGCAAAGTAGTTTGGAATAAGTTCGAATGGGTTTGAAGTTGTTCGGGTGAGTTTGAGGGGGTTCGAAGGTGTTTGACTAGCATCGATATATGTTTTGACAAATGAATATTGCAGTTGCAAGCTATGTTTTTAGTGATGATAGGCGATGACGAGTTGAGAATGAATACGAAAGTTCGAGGAAGTTCGCGATATTTTGCAGAACTTCAGAGATATGACGTGAGGTAAGACTCAAGAGAACTGCTCTTAAATCCGACTATAGTGGAGAGGGTAACTGGTTCTCTGTTGTTCTAAGTAACTAGTACAAGTTTATATACATTTTTGAAGAGATAGTACTGAAAAGGGAAGTAAAACATGTGTAAAACATGTGGCAATATATCATACAATGAGGACTTTGTAGATCAAAAATAAATGATAAATGATAAATAATTGAAACATACATGTCTCCATATGGTAAAAGTACTTATCTTTCACTGTAATATATCATCGAAACATAAAAACGCTATTATCGCATCCTAAATCTCTTGTCGTCTCTCCTCATGTCCAGTAGTGCTTGATATGCGACAGAATAGTTTGTTCCAGATGTGCAGCATGTATCAAAAGTATTTTAACACAGCTATATGGTAGCCGATGTTGTTCAAAATTCTGCGAAGTCACTCGAAGTGTCACGAAGTTGTTCGAAGTTGTTTGAAGTGTCGCGAAGTTGTTCGAAGTTGTTTGAAGTGTCGCGAAGTTTTCTGAAATAGTGCGAAATAGTGCGAAATAGATTCAATGTCGATTTCATGGTGTTTGTAGTGATTCGGAATGTCTGTCGTAATGTCTTGATACGAGTGAAACTGTTCTCCAGATCTTAAAGCATGTAGTGGACCTATCACCATGGTTTTGCAGGGTCAAAGCATGGCACATTTTGGTTAGATGTGGAAGGCATGTGCATGGTAGTCATGGTAGATGAACTAAAATGTGTAGAGTTAAAATCTGGCAAAAGTGCTGCAAAATTTGAAGGCAGCAAAGAATGCAGTGATGCAGATGGAGTCAAGGTAGGTAGGGATGATTCAGGTGAAGGTGGTGGTAAAGACAGTGTGGATGAGTGATGTGTTGATGTGTTCAGTTGGTACTTGGTGCAGAGTCTCAACAGAAGGGGTGAACACTAAACCTACAGCTGCAGGCGTGCTTGGGGTGAGGGGGTTCACTTAGAGGGCCTCAGATTATCCTTCAGGGCACTGAGACTATGAAGAGGCTGATATGATGGTTTTCAATATGTGCACTAGTTGTGTACACAAAAGGGAAGGTATGCACAATGGCAAAAATGTGTGCAATGCAAAGGGGCAAAAATGTGCAGTGCAGAAAAATGTGCAACAGGAGCACAAAAATATGCAACGATGAGGGAGATGAAAGTGGGAGGTTTGGCAGGACAAGTACAGCACTGGGATATGCTGCAAGGGTGACACACAGGCTAGGGATGCAAATGGGATGCAAGCACAACTGGTAGGAAAATGTGCAAATGGTGCACAAAATGCAGCTATACAATAAAATGCACAAATGGTGCACAAATGCAGCTATATGAAGGGCACACTACAAGAGTGCACAAACAAAGACAAAGGATGCAATGAAGGGATGAAACACAGCAATATGATGAGGGGATGCAAACGATATACAAATGCAGCTATATGAAGGGCGCACTACAAAGGCACATGGACTGGACACTGGTGCACAGACTATGCATGACACTGAATGAGCTATGAACTATGAGGAGGGGAAAGATCCTCTGGATTCCCTATCTGTCCATCTACTATGTACAAATGGCTTATGTGATACATAAAAAACAGTAAAATAAAGTATAAAAATAGAAAGTGCCATACACTACCCACAAGCACATCCATTCACCCATCTAAACCCAACTGCACTATGCTGCTGCCTTAGCCAATAAGATTTGCACACACTATAGCCCAATACCCAACTTTCCAGTATGATACTCTATTTTTGGTGTGCTCTAGGTCCCATGTGCTCTTCTCAATTACTCTGCTTCAGTGTTATGCAGCATGTGCTGTGCCTTAGTAATAATGATGTGATCGACCTGTGCCAGTTACCAGATAAGGCGATGCCAATTGGAAATGCAGAAGAACTATAAGGAGATGCTGTGCAAGGCCAAATAGTGCCAAAGTGCCAGGATTACATAAAAACACTCAAGTGCACACAGTCCAATGCCAAATAGGTGCAAAGCACCCAGATTACATGAGAATGCACAGTTTACTCATGCTGGAATCATGGTGTGCCTCAAATAAGTGCCCAGTAAGTGGGAAGCCATGGTGTGCAGTGCATTTGGTGTGGTGGATTGTTGTGTGTATAATAAGGATTGTGCAATGAGTGTGCAGCAAAGAATGTGAGTTGTGGGTAAAGCATAAAAGGAGTGCATAAAAGTGCATCAAGCATGCAATCATGGCAGAAGGCAGCTAAGGGGGATCCAAAGGCACAGTAGAAATGTAAAAGGTGCACAAAAGTGCATCTAAGCAGTCAAAGGCATGTGAAGGCACACAGAAGCACACTTGGGCATACAAAAGTGCACAAAGGCACACAAAAGCATGCTGTGCAAAGTGAGCACAAGCCATCTAGGAGGTGTGCACAATCGCAAAAAATGCTGTAGTATATGTGTTTGCGATAGGGAGCTATATCAGCATGTTGTTTAGGAAGAGTGATTTGAATGCTGGTACTTCCCTAAGCTGAAGTGCTGTTGATAATAGCTCGGAATGAAGATTGCGAAGGTGGTTAGTATTGGAGTAAAGGGCAAGCCAATGGAGGTCTAAATAAGGTTTGGTAAACCTGAAACCCCTCATGGTGGGCTCCAGAAATGATATGTTCAGTTGGTACTCAGTGCAGAGTCTCAACAGAAAGTGTGAACACAAAACCTACAGCTGCAGGTGTGCTGTGGTGATCCAGGGCTTGACCCTGTATTTGTATATATTATTTTTCTTTGTCATTGACCTGGCTGGGCCCTATAAAGGGACCAACCTTCTATTTACAAATCATCTTTTAATTTACCTGCTCGAATACAACATGACAATATACATTCTTTGTGTTTAGCTCCTGTGTGATATTAAGGGACTCCTCCAACTCACTACAGTTTTTTAAACACCCAAACTCATATAGAGTTAAGCTTGACATTGCCCCATCAGCAATCATTATCAACATGATTCTGAACTTCTCCCATGGAGGGAGAAAACTTTCAATGCGATCAGCAATGGAAGCATATCCATCATTAGGACCCAAATCAAGTTTCTTTGCACTTGACTCTTTGCTTCTCACCCATTGCTATGACTGTTTCTTTGCACTCAACTCTTTGCTTTTTGTCCACTGCTACGACTGAAATTCTTTTCTCCATTGCTGAAAATTGTACCTCAAGAACAAGACCATAATTTTTATCAGGGTTAAGAACAAGAATATGCTGAAGCCTGCTCCCAAGCCAGATGCACAAGATTTGGCTGGATCTCTTCTACTCAAGGTGCATACAGGCACCTCAAAAAATGATGTTTCTCCTACTAGGGACTTTCAGACCCTTGAAGCGCATACAGCCACTTCAAGAAACCTCAATTCCTCTGTTCTCGGACTACACTATAGACAGCCCACCATTGAGGACATTGATGACAGTGAACCCAAATCCAGAAAATCTTTCTCATTAAACAACAGTCAATGAGACACCCATTCCAACCCAGGACCTTCTCCTGGCTTGCAGAAGCTTTCCCCTCTGGATGAACTGACTCCAGAGCAGATTACCCTTGGTAGTGGTATTGATCTTCCCTGCAACAGCCAGATGTATGAAACACCTGAAATATTCCCTGCCATATGGCCAGATTTAACAGCATTGGCACCTACAATGCCAATGTACACTGGCAATCAGCTATGCTGATGCCTAGATAAAAGACCCCTCAAGGCCAAACCTCAAGAAAATGAATCGGACGATGAATTTGGAGCTGGGCATTTTGCTCAGATTGCAACGGATATGATTATCCATTGCATGGATGCAAGAGACTTTGAACCAATTAAGTTGGAAAACCAACTTAAAGAACTGGCACTAAGTTATGCCAGTCACTTTACCCATAGAGAAATAATCAACCCTATTATACCTCAGTCCACAGCAATGGAACGAGATCCCAACTCTGTCCACCCTTGTTCCACCAACCCAGGGAGACGAGAACATCCTTCTACCCACAGACATGGCTTACCATGTCTACAGAGCCTTGAGCTATCTCATGAATCACCTTCTAAAAAGAAGGTACACTATATCAACAACAACAGGATTGTTCTTCAAAGGATATGCAACAGCGATATCCAGGACAGAAATCCCACCTTGATCTCTGATCAGGGAATCCATTCCGATAAAGATGGTCAACCTTGGGATAAGGATGACCCTTCATCTCGCCATTGACAGCGAGAGAGCCCACCATCTGTAAATTCCAGATGGCCTGTGCAGAGTCACACAGGCCATGGAGGACCACCAGATAGAGATGGGTCCAGGGATGATGGTAATGGAAGTGATAGTGACTCAATGTATAGCACGTCAAGCAATGAAAGTACTGAACATTTTTCCTGATTTGAGAAAGAAGCATCCTGCAGAAACTCATCAACTTGCTGATGAGAAGCGCAAACATGCACTTCTTCCAGACATACCCCATCTGGACATTATGGTTCTCCATGAGAAACCAATAGCCCTTACTGGTCTACATCTTCCTATCCCGATTCCTATCAAGATAAAGGATCTCACCATCCCTCAAAATATTTGAGAGATATCCATGCCAAGATACATAGACAGATCAACAGGAAGGTCTCTGTCTTGACAGAATTCCTGCCCATGGAGGCAAGAACGATCCCTGAGTTCCCAATCCATCTATGTACAGCGGATTACCTGACATCAAAATTTTCAAAAGATGGCTGAATGCCCTTCTTCAGTGGTTGAAGGTGAACAAGGTTTGCAGCCCTGAGCTGGACTCAGACCGCATTGAGTATACAGTGATGTTCCTTGAGAACACCGCCCTCACTTGGTTTGAGAACAGCATTGTCGGTGCATACTGTCAATGAGCAGCCTGGACAAAGTCATCACTGGCCTATATGACCAGTTTGTGCATGAAAATGCAACCCACAATGCAACTGACAAATTCTGGCACATTGCATATAATGCTGATGAGGGTGTTATGGGCTATTACCACCAATTGGAGCACTATGCTACCAGGATGATACAAATACCTAATCCATTTATGTTCAAAATGCAATTGGTGACTGGGTTGCCCACAGTCATTATATCCTTTGTACTAGACAAAGGATGCTCCACTGAGACCAGCTCAGTGCAAGATATCCTACACTTTGCCTGAATCAGTAAGATGAGAAAATGCTTCAACAAAAAGAAGTTTATAAGGGATTCCACCAAGTCAAAAAGCACATCCTCTTTGACTAAAACTTCTAAATCGAAAGAACCTTTACCTGATCATTCTCAAAAACATGACAGGGGCTATCATGATAGCTCTAACTATCCGGGGCCAAAGTATCCTACCAAGGAGCTTCAAAGTCACAGTGATAGTGATTGCTATAACAAAGATTGTCATGATACTCGACATCATGCATCTGGAGGGAAACCATCCAGATACTCCAGATCCAAATCAGACAAAGGTCTGATGACAAGAAGACCCCGAATTGTTACAGCTGTGGAGGCCCACACTACTCCACAGATAAGGACTGCCCTAAGTACAGACAGCCCAAACTTTCGGCTAAGATGTACACTGCTCAAGAAGGATCAGCATCTATGACTGATCCCCAAATCTCCCATGCTCAACCAAGTGGTGAGCACTATTTGAGTCCTACCCAGGACTCAGATTCACATTCTGTGATGGATGAGAGACTTGGTGCAGCATACAGTGACTCAGAGGATAATTCTCACTGTGAGTATGGGTCTGCTTTGTCAGACATGAACCCTGATGGTCCTCAATACAGTTCAGACAGTGAACTGTGCAACTTGGAATCTGACACTGGGGGTAACACCAGTGAATATTCTGCAGCAGAGCACTTTGGTGTGATTCGTGAAATCCTTTTGGAGTATGACTCCGATAGTTGCCCATCTGCCCAGTCAGTGTCCAACTCAGAGGAAGACTTTGAGGATGAAACAGAGAGAAAATCTCCATCATTTTCTGAAAGATTAGGCATCATGATGGACAACCTATTCAAAGACAAGCCACACTTTAGGGGCATGACTAGTCTGAGGAAATCTTTAAAGAAGATGACCTGTCCCCCTCGCTCAGAGAAAGACAATCGGTGCTTCATGGCAAAAATGAAGCTTCATGAACTTGAAGCCTTCATCCTCCTTGATTCAGGCTGCACATCTAATTCAATTTCCCCAGAGTTCGCCATGTCAGCGAATCTTAAAGTCCATGAATTGGAAGAGCTGGTTCCCTTGCAATTAGGCACCATTGGAAGCTGTTTGAAGACCAACTTCAGGCTATTCACTGATTTTGAAATTGGTAAAATTATAAACACCCATTATTTCAATGTTGTTAACATCGATAGGTATGATGCCATCCTGGGCACTGTCTTCATGAGAAAACATGGTATAGTTCTAGACTTTGAACGTGATGAAGTATGTGTCAAGGGCAAATGCCTCAAAACCATTGTTGAGAGCCCTAATACTTTCAAGCAAGTCCATTAGCATGCTATGCATGTGCAACCTCCCAAGGAGGAGTGACATGAGAGTGGCCACCAGGCCGCATAAGAGAAAAAGGATCTGGACAAGCCTGGTTCGAGTTCTATAAAGGTGCAGCCTCCATCTGTCAGATGTAGGAATGTTGAAATGGAAGAAATAGACAATGTTGACAACCATTGTCAGCCTACACTGAAGCCTTCAGACCCTGTCCTTTTAAAACCCGAAGAGGAACCCATGAGCGATGAAGAAGATGATCTAGAAGAGATCATCCAGGAATTCACTCGGGATAGATTTTTTGAGAAACCAAATTTTAAACCTCCTGGATTCAACTCCTCTATAACTGCAGTACTTCCACCAGATCAGATCAATGACTTCAATGACATACTCTTTGCAATTTGCAAAGAGCTAGCTGATAAAGCTAAGAGCAAAGAACCCCTTTTAAAAAAGGACCTTCCATGTTTCTAAAAGGAGTGGAAGCAATCTTGTCAGGACATCCTCAATGGAGTTTCTAACAAACTACCTCCTTTAAGGGACATAAACCACCACATCCCCTTGGTGAATGAGAAAAAGAAGTATAACTACTATGTTCTGAAGTGTCCCAACTCCATGAGGAAACCCCTCACCAAGAAAATAGCCAAGTACTGCAAAGCAAGCTGGTGGAATCCTGCCTGTGCAGAGCAAGCCACTCCGATGGTAGTGGTTCCCAAGAAAACTGGGAAGATTTGCACTGTGATCAATGCAGTGAAACATAATGCTAACATGGTGAAAGAAGTTACACCATTTCCTGATCAAGACTTGATTCATCTTGATGTCACTCAAGCTAAGTACCACTCAAAAATCGACCTCTCTGATGCCTATGAGCAGATCCGAGTTGCCTCAGAGGACATCTGGAAAATTGCCTTCTTGATGGTTCAAGGCATCTATGAGAGTCTTGTTATGCAACAAGGCGACTGCAATGCACCCTCAACCTTCCAAAGGTTGATAAACTCTATATTCTGAGATTACATCAGAATCTTTGTCCATGCCTACCTAGACAACATCTTCATGTTCAGTGACACTGTTGAAGAACACCAGAAGCATCTGGAGCTCATGTTCACCAAACTACGTGAGCATTCTCTGTACCTCTGGGCAGAGAAATGTGAACTCTACACTGAAAAGGTAGAGTGTCTCAGTCATATGATTGACGAGCATGGCCTACATACAGATAGTGACAAAATGGCCTGTATATGAGAGTGGAAAACTCCCCATAATTATCATGAAGTCCAGCATTTTCTGGGACTCGTGCAGTATCTGGCACATTTCCTGCCAAATATAAGTGCTTTCACTACTCTGCTGTCAGCGATGACTAAAAACGGTCAAGCCTTTTTTTGGCAACTGTTGCACAATCATTGTTTCTAGATGATTAAACACATCTGTTGCACGATGCCCATGCTGAAGCCAATTGATCCAGACTCACCTGAGCCAATCTGGGTGATCTGTGATGCCTCAGTCTTTGGTACTGAAGTGATGTATGGTCAGGGACCTGAGTGGCAAACTTGCTGCCCTGCTGGATTCCTGTCCAAGAAATTCTCGGATGCTCAAAGAAACTACTGTACCTTTGAGCATGAAATGATTGCCATACTTGAGGCACTCCTCAAGTGGGAAGACAAACCAATTGGTAGATGCATTCATGCTGTCACTGATCACCAGGTGCTTGAGTTCTTCCAGACTCAATGCTGACTGTCTGCTAGACAAATGCATTGGATGGAATATCTGTCGTGTTTTGACTTTGACATTCGTTATGTCAAAGGCAAATTGAACAAACTAGCAGATGCTCTGTCCCACTACTACTATGTCCTGCTACTACCAATTCAACTCTTGGGATGATGCTCCATTAGTCCAATACTACGTCTTCACAGACGTATGACTCGATCCCAACCACAAGGATCTCCCATGGGATTGACATCTCAAAATCAAAAATTGAGTAATTGAGACTTGTTCCACGGCTTCCTAGCAGAAATGAGTTAGTGTACAACTCAATGCTCTTTGAGAATGAATCAAAGAGCATGAGGCAGCCATAGCTGTATTGACTGCAAATGCAGAAGAAGCAACCACACCTTCTTCAAGAACCAACCAATCAGAGGATGATCCTTTGATTTATGCCTCTCAGGCTAAAGGGCATTATCTGCACATTCACATGTCAGAGTTAGACCCTCTGAATGACAATATCCGAAATGGATATGTCAATGACAAGCTTTTCAAGAAGGTTTTTGAAAATCTGAAGGACCATCCAGACTTCTGGACCTGGGACAGTTTCATTTGGAGAAAGAACAGAGGGGGCAATGAGGTCCTTTGCATCTCCACCTCTACTTCCAAAAATACAAGCTTACATGGTCATATCATCAAACAGGCCCACATCTTGGTGAGGCATTTCAGTCCTCTGAAGACATCAGAATACATCCGACATTGGTATTGGTGGCCTCAACTTCAGTACAAAGTCAAGAAATACTGTAATTCATGTGAGCCTTGCATCCATTCGAAGGAAAAATATTGCTCCCCTCAAGGCAAGTTGCACTCATTACTAACACCCATGAGACCATGGGAGTCAATTAGAATGAACTTCATTGGACCCTTCCCAGCATCCAAAGGATTTGACTATCTTTGGGTAATTATCTGTCATCTGTCTTGGATGGTTCACCTAATCCCAGTAAACATGACAATGACCACATCACAACTATCTTCCATCTTTGTGAAGGAGATTGTCCGGTTACATGGATTACCAGGCTCGATCATTTGTGATCAAGATCCTAAATTCACATCCAAATGGTGGCATGAAATCTACTATATTTTTGACATCAAATTACTTATGTCCACTTCATTGCATCCTCAGATGGATGGAATAATGGAGCTCACAAATCATTCAATCACTCAGATTCTCTGAGCATTTGTTGGTCCAATCAAAAAGATTGGGTAAAGTTCCTTCCTCTCATAGAGTTTGCCATAAACTCCACAATTAACAGAGTAATGGAAATGGTCCCATTTGAAATCAACTATTGATTCTTGCCTCATATGATGCAAGAACTTTCTTCTACAGAACACATTCCTCCTGGAGTGCATATTTTCACAATGAATGCACTGCAAAACATGGCCATTGCCCATAATAGTATTATCACTAAAAGAGTCTTTCAGTGACACTATGCTAACAAACATCAATGCAAGGAGTCTGATGTCAAACAAAGAGACCTTGTTTACCTCTCCACAAAGAATCTTGCATTGCCAAAGGGTCATGCAAGTAAACTAGTACCTAGATTTGTAGGACCCTACAAAGCCCTACAAGCTTTTTCCAAGAAATCCAACTATGAGTTGGATCTTTCTACAGATCTGAAACACTGGCATATACACCAGTGTTTTCATGTGAGCCTACTAAGGCCTCACCATGCTAATAATGATGTATTGTTTCCCAACAGGCATTATCCTGATGCATATGACTTTGGTGCCCCAGATGATACCGAATAGTATGTCAAAGAGATTATGGCACACAGGTGGTGTGGCCGTACCATCCAATTTGAAGTGAAGTGGAGTCTGAGAGACACCACTTGGAAACCTTTGATGAACTGCAATGATCTTGCAGCTCTAGATGCTTATCTGGCACTGATGGGTGCCAGAGACTGGCAAGACTTGTCCAAACGTGCAGGAGCCCCTGTGCATCGACAAACTTGACAACTTGGAAATTTCCAAGTTACGTTGTGTATACCTTGCCCAACAAAGTTCACACTCCACAACTTTACATTGTGTGGAGTTTCAATTTTTTTTTCATCATTTGGTAACTACTATGGTGAGCTTCTCTCCTGACAAAGATGACCACATGGGGGACAAGCACATTAACAGACCTGACCATACACATGACACAGGCCTATTGGCCAGTCTCAAAGGAGGAAGGAGAAGGCGAGAGAGCTTGAGCCCACTGGCTCGAGCAGCAGCATACCTCATTGCTCGCCAAGCCCTGGCAAAATCGAAGAGGCCATCAGCACTAGCAGATGTTCTGCTAGAGAAGAACAAAACTGGTGAGCTGGGGTGGGCACCAGCTCTTCCGCTGCTAGAACTTGGAGGATTGATAGTAAAGGCATCATCCTTTACTGAGGCACTTGTGACACTTGCAACAGCTATGCTTTACATGTGTACACCCATGTATATGATGATGATGATGAATATTTCGATGCGAGAGATTGTTGAGATTCAGGTATTAACTCTAGCACCCTTGCCAGAGCTGAACATATTTATGATGAATATAAAAATGATATTTCTGCCCTCCAGGAGACCATCCGAAATCTGAAAGATGAAAATGAGCACCTATGTGAGCAGCTTGATAAACATTCATCCAAATGAGCTCATACTCGTGAATCCTCTCCTTGCCTAGAGAGGCCCCAGAGTAATTTGTATGCCAGTGCAGCCTCTCAGTTTGCACCACCTCCTGCTCTCCGCCCTGTTGTTCCCAATGAGGACATCAATATGAACAAGGTCTACCAACCTCTTCCCAACCTTCCACCTTCGAGATATACATTCTCAGGCTCTGATGTTTCCAGGACAGTGAACTGGAAACCAGCTCCCAAGCTGTATGGCCAAGTTCCTATGTTCATTCTTCAGAACACTGAGGAATTTGATAACTGGTCCTGGATGGCCCACACCTCTGAGAACTACTCAATGTTGGAACAAATGCATGAGTACATGTGGTTTATAAACGATACACCTTCAGGAGCTCAAACTCCTCTGATGACCTATGCTCTTGCCCACTAGAGATTACCCAATTGGCTCCCCATTCAAATGCAATCAGCACGAGGATTACGCCAACTCAACGATCCTACTCGCCTGGAGCAACCCTCGCTCCTGGACTCTGCTGAAACATGGGTGCAATTTATGCACTGACACCTGTACCAGTGGTGATCCCACTCTGGTACCCTGATGGATGAATGGAGGTCTCCCTTTCATACATCAGGGGACAACTTCTGCTTCATCAACAGATCCCTTCAGGGCTATCTCTACCTCTGTACTGCAGAGGTACTAGCCACCCTGGGACTGTACCAACAGATTCAAAAGCCATGAAGAAAAAGAAAAAGAGAATCCACCGCTCCACTAGAGGCAGAGCTCCCTCTCATTTAGGGTGACCCCACCCTGAATCCATGACTTCCACTGCCTGGTCCTCCAGATTCTCTGCTGGACTAACTGCATCTCTGCACATGAGCACCTCTCATGTGAACAACCAATCTTCTGCCCGCACTGGGCCTTCTCACCTGTCCAGCTGGCATCCAACTCTGCCAGAGGTATATTCTCTGGAGAACAATCTGACCTCAGGATGGTCTGGGTCCCCTCTCATCGTCAAAGCAACTCAAGGCCAGAAGAAGGTTTTGAAAAGAGCGAGGAGAGTCACCACTGGTGATAATACTCAATCTAGAAATCTAACAAAAACCTGTTAAAAGGTTTAGGAAGTATAACCCAGGCTAGAGAAAGGGTGCGAGTTGGTACTAAATATCACTGTTGATACCCAAAGGTTGTAGTGAGTGATGCAAAATAATGAGACGTATTGTGAATAGTCTTTAGAGGCATTCAAAGATGTGCAAAATAGTTTGAAAAAGGTTTGAAGTAGTTTGAAAAAGGTTCAAAGGAGTTTGAAGAGATTCAAAGTAGTTTTGAGAACATTAGAAGATATCAGACTGATGTCAAGGTATGTCGAGGAGTGAATATAACAAATAAGAAGTGTTTTTGAATGGCGATAGGCAATAGGCGATGAGTCGAGAGACTAATACAAAGGTTTGAAGAAGTTTGCAATATTTCACAGAACTTATAGATATGACACAAAGATAAGATGCAAGAGAATGGCTTTTAAATCAAATGATAAGGGAGAGGGTCTTCTTCTCTATTCCCTTTTCTTGTCTTTGTCTAAGTAACTAGTACAAGTCTATATACAATTTGAAGAGATAGTACTAAAAAGGAAACAATAACATGTGGAATACATGAGGCAATATATACAATAATGAGGACTTTGTAAATCATAAAACAGATAAGAAATGATGAATAATTGAAATGCACAGTGTCCCCATATAGTAAAAGTATTTATTTTTTGCTTCAATATACTATTGAAGTCTCTAAGTGCTATTATCATGTTCTAAGTCTCTTGTCGTCTCTCCTTGGGTCTGGTGCCACTCAATATGTGATGAAATGGCTCATTCCAGTTGTGCAGCATGTATCAAAAGGGTTTTGGAGCAGCTACAATGTATGGTGGCTAATGTCATTCAAAGTGGTGGAAGTCGTTCAAAAGCATTCGAATTGTCACAAAATTGTTTAAAATTGTTCAAAGTCATTCAAAGTTATTCAAAGTCATCTGAAATAGTTCAAAAAGGGTTCAAAGTCGATTTCATGGTGTTTGTAGCAATTTGGAGCATCTGTTATAATGTCTCAATATGATTGGAAGCATTCTCCAGACCTTAAAGTATGCAATAGACCTATCACCAGCATCCCTCTGAATGGGCACAAGAAGCCCGTTAACAAACTCCCTCCAGTCGCGTCTACCAAGTTGCAAAAGATCAGAGATCCTGATGACAACGGTGATTCCACCAACTCCATCAACGATGAAACATTCACCATCGACAAAAATCATTTCCCTCTTGATGAAGGGCAGATGATAGACACTTCTGCTCTGGGGAACACCCCAGAGACCCCCATATCCCAATTGTCTTTGTTGGCATCGAACAATGAGACAATGGTACTTTTCTCCCATGCCTGATTATGAGTGCAAAAAACCCATACCTACCATCCCAGAGGAAGTTAGGCATATGTTATTTGATGCCAACCTTCCTGGATCCTCGTCGACCCTCGACAAGTCCCACATATCATCGTTGAGCCTCAACAATACCTACATCTCCAACGACCCTACTAAGTAAGGTCATTGCATTTTTTAATAAATGAATGAATTGATTCCTGTCATTGTACCCCAACGATACCCACATATCAGACGGTACTTTCTTCGAGATCATCTACTTACTCTAAACATTATGCTTCCCCCTGGGTGAAGCCTAAAGAGGAGGGTATGGTGACCTGTGGCTTGACCTTATATTTGTATATATTATTTTTCTTTGTCATTGACCTGGCTGGGCCCTATAAAGGGACCAACCTTCTATTTACAAATCATCTTTTAATTTACCACCTTAAGTACAACACAACAATATGCATTCTTCATATTTAGCTCCTGTGTGATATTAAAGGACCCCCTCCAACTGACTACATGTGCTCAGGGTGAGGGCGTGGTGGGAGTGTGTCAAAGGGGCGACACACAAACTAGGAATGCAGGTGAAATGCAAGCACGACTAGAGGGAGAATGCACAAATGGTGTGCAAAATGCAGCTATACAATGAAAATGCACAAATGATGTGCAAATGCAGCTATACAAAGGGTGCACTGCAAAAGTACACAAATAAAGATGAAGGATGCAAATGAAGGACAAAATGCAGCTATACGATGAGGGGCACAAACAATATGCAAATGTGGCTATATGAGGGGCACACTTCAAAGGCACCCTAACTGGATGATAATGCACAAACTATGTGCAACACTGAACAAACTGTGAACTTTGTGGAGGAAAAGATTCTCTGGATTCTCTATGTACCTGGGTACTATGTACAAATGGCTTATGTGATAAAAACAGTAAAATAACATATAAAAATAGAAAGTGCCATGCACTACCCACAAGTCCATCCAGGCTCATCTAAACCCAACCACATGATGCTACTGCCTTAACCAATAAGATTTGCACACACTATAGCCCAATATCCTGTTGAAATTAAATCTCCGACACATGCTGCATACGTGAGGCAAACCATGCAGCATACACATGTTACTGCGCTTACTATGCATACATGTGGCAAACACATTCCTGAGTCATGTGACATCCTTACTATTATGTATATAAGGAGAACCTGTACTGCAGTAGATATACAGTGTTCTTACCTCTGCTAAACCCTAGCTCTAAGACTAACTAAACCCCAGGTAGGTTATAAGGAACGTGTCATCTCTTCCTCTGTGCAGCATATGTAGTCTGCTCCAACAGGTTATGGGCCCTGCTGGGCACATCATGAATGCGCCTTAACTGGCTGCAAATGACATTGACTTCATTGTCTCCAAATTGTAACCTTGCGCTCCCTGCAAGCTGCATTTAAAAACCCAGGTTGACTAGGGTTAACCACTCTGAACAAATGTTTTTTGCCTGAAATTATGGAATGTGTTTTCTTGAATAGAGGACTGATTGAGCACTTTTACCAGCTGCCACTACAACATCATGTCTTCAACTCTTGAAAAACTCATACAAACTTTCGACGGCTCTAACTACATTCAATGGGCCGACTCAATGAAGGTGTGGCTCAGGTCTCAGGGCCTCTGGCAAATAACTAGCAGGATGGAACTAAAACCACCTCTGGTGCCTTCTTTGACAGCAACAAATGCTGCACTAGTAGCGGATGCTAATGCCAAGTTCCAGACCTGGAGCAACAAGAATGACCAGGCTATTGGTAGCCTAGTGCTCCGCCTGGCCCCCTCTATTCAGCAGCGTGCCAACACCAAGGACACTGCTGAGGAGGTGTGGGATCTCATCTGCACCGACTATGGTGTTGATGGCCCCTCCAGACTTTAGGTCTGCAATTGCAATAAAAATTCTGGCTGCAAATCCTGTGCCAGAGATTGCCAAAATGGCTGATAAATTCGAGCACCTTATGGCTGCCAATGTCGCCATTCCTGAATTAGTACAGGCAATGATTCTACTTGCCGCGATGCTGCGTGAGTACGATTCTCTATCTGCCACGGTCCTTAACATGACCACTACTAGAGCCTTGACATTTAAACATGTCAAGGACTCCATTGTTGCTGAGGCCTCATGGCGCATGGCTGTTGGAAAGCCCATCAGCCCACCTCAGCCCACCAAGCTTTCTGCTGTCAAGCGCTGATGAGTTCAGTTGGTACTCAGTGCAGAGTCTCAACAGAAGGGGTGAACACTTAACCTACAACTGCAGGCGTGCTCGGGGTGAGGGGGGAGTTCGCTTAGAGGGCCTCGGATTGTCCTTCAGGGCGCGGAGACTATAGAGAGGCTGGTACAGCGATTTTCAATGTGCGCACTAGTAGTGTACGCGAAAGGGGAGATATGTGCAGTGGCGGAAAAGTGCGCAATGCAAAGAGGCAAAAATGCGCAGTGCGGAAAAACGCGCAACGAGAGCGCAAAAGTGCGCAACGATGAGGATGATGAAGGCGGGAGGTGTAACAGGACAAAGACGACACTGGAATGTACTGTGAAGGTGGTGCACAGTTTGGGGGTGCAAACAGAGTGAAAGTGCAAGGAGCAGAAAAAGGCGCAGATGGTGCGCAAAATGCGGCTATGCAAAAGGGTGCACAAACGGTGCGCAAACGCGGCTATACAAAGGGCGCACTACGATAGTTCACAGACAAGGATGAAGGACGCAACGCAAGGGACAAAATGCAACAATACGATGAGGGGACGCAAACGATAACACAAACACGGCTATATGAAGGGCGCACTACGAAGGCGCACGGACTGGACGCTGGTGCACAGACTATGTGCGATGCTGACTGAGCTATGAACTATGAGGGGGGGGAAAGATCCTCTGGATTCTCTATCTGTCCGCTACTATGTACAAATGGCTTATGTGATAAAATGGTGAAATAAAGTATAAAAATAGGAAGCGCCATGCGCTACCCACAAGCGCGTCCATTTGCCCATCTAAACCTGACCGCACTATGCTGCTGCCTCAGCCAATAAGATTTGCGCACCTATAGCTCAATATCCAACCATTCTGGTGCGATGTGCTATTATTGGTGCGCGCTAAGTCTCGTGCGCTCTTCCCAATTAATCTGCTTCAGTGTTATATGTCGCATGCTGCACCTTAGTAATAATGGTGTGATTGACCTGTGCCGGTTACCAGATAAGGCGATGCCGATTGGAAATGTGGAAGAACTATAAGGAGATGCTGTGCAAGGCCAAATACTGCCAAAGTGCCTGGATTACGTGAAAGCGCCCAAGTGCGCACAGTCCAATGCCAAATAGGCGCAAAGCGGCCCAGTTATGTAAGAATGCGCAGTTCACTCGTGCCGGAATCATGGTGTGCCTCAAGTAAATGTGCCAGTAAGATGGGAGCTGCAATGCGCAGTGCACCGGTGCAGTGGATTGTTGTGTGTGATAGAGATTGTGCAAAGAGTGTGCAGCAGGGAATGTGAGTTGCAGGTAAAGTGTAAAAGGAGTGCACAATAAATGTAGAAGGCAGATAAGGAGCATGGGGGGGGCGCACGGAGGCAGCTTGAAGTGCAATGAGGTGCATTTAGGGCGCACAATGATTGGTGGCTATGGGGAAACAAAAGCACAGTAGAAATGCAAAAGGCGCACAAAGGTGCACCTAAACGGTCAAAGGCGCACAAAGGCACATGAAAGTGCATGAAGGCGCGCAAAAGCACGCTGCGCAAAGTGTGCGGAAGCCATCTAGGAGGTGCACACAATCGCAAAAAATGCTGTAGTATGTGCACAGGGCGATAGGGAGCTGTATCAGCGCAAAGGGGGAAACCCCAAATGGCAATCTCAGGGCAACAATGGAGATTCATCCTGAAAGTGTAGACGACATGGGGACAAAAAGACTAAAGAGGAAAAGCCTAAAGAGAAACATACCCACCTCACCTCAAAAGCCTTTACTACTATGAATGGTAATGGCACCATCATACTGCTGATGCCGCTCATCCAGTGCATTGAGAAGCATGAACATACTCCCACAAGGGATCCTTGCCACCGACTGCCTGCACAGGCATACACGGGCACAGCCTCTACCTCTCATTCGGTCTATACTGAATATCAGCAGGCTCAAGACACCCTCGAGCAAATGAATCTCCCACACAGCACAAAAAATCTGCGACCGCTGGAAGAGCACCTAATGGTGTGAGAAGGTAAGAGGAGGAGGATTGAACCAGAACCAAGGATCATAGAGGTAGAAGATGATAGTGTCTCCCTTGGATTGGAACCTGCGGTTTCTGATGAAGAAGTATGGAAAGCTGTTGATGAACCGCTTGAAACAGGTACATATGATGAAAGGTCAGTCCATTTCCCTGCCACAAGCACAAGAATTAATATTCCAATGATCACAGCGAACTTTTCATGTGAAATTTTACCGCTACTAAATGTATCATGGAACAATTTACATTTTAATATATGTGTTATGTGTGCAAATGGAAATTGTAAGAAAGGTGCCAACTGGATCATGGATTCAGGCACATCAAAACACTTCACTGGTGAAATTAAAGATTTTGCATCTTACGAGCCTTTACCGAAAAAGAACTCTACCCTGGTTCAAACAGCCATGGGTACTACTCATATAGTAGGGAAAGGAGCAGTCTTCATTAGACATCAGGTAGTATGTCATGGGAAGTCAGAGATGCGTGAAACACGATTATACCCCATCTACTACATACCTGACTGTAATGCTCGATTACTGTTGATGGGCATCTTCTTGCAAGATGGAAGTGACGTGCATGGTTCCTCCGCATACATTTCATTTTTCAAGCAAGGAAACCCAATTATGGATTGCATCCCTCTTATGAAACATGACACTATTTATTGGGCTTGGACTCATATATTAAGCACCAAGGGAATCAATGTCACAACGATGTATGTTGCAGACTACTCAACTTGGCATAAGCGACTTGGGCACCCATCCAAAGAGGCACTAGAGAAGATGCCTAATAGCACCATAAAATTCCCGAGGAATTTAATTATTCCTAAAGACAAAATTATATGTCCAGGGTGCGCTGAAGGGAAAATGACCTCAAAATCTTTTCCCAAATCAGATTCACATGCAGAAAGACCCTTTGAATTAATATATTCTGATCTGAAGGAATTCCCAGTACTATCGTACCATAAACATAAATACTTTATTGTATTTCTGCATGACAAGACATCACATATCTGGGTCCAATGCCTTAAAAAGAAATCTGATGCTGCTGAGGCCATCAGACAATTTCGGGCAGTGGCTTCGACACAGTATGGCGCTACAATCAAACACTGGTGTGTTGATCCAGGGGGGGAGTTCAAAGATCGTGAGCTACAAAATGTGCTCAAGGACTTTGGCATCAAAATAGAGATGTCTGCACCCCACGTTCACCAACAGAATGGGCGCACAGAGCATGCCATAAGGACAATAATGGAAAAGTCGCAAATCCTGCGATTTACTGCATGTATACCACAATCATGGTGGGAATTTTGCATTGAACATGCAACACACCTATACAACCAAACCCCGATAAGGTGCCTGAAATGGCTGACACCAGTTGAGGATCTGACAAAGGTCCACCCAGATCTAAACAAGCTGAAGGTTTTTGGTTGTGGTGCTTATGTCTATCTACCCAAGGAGAAATGTCCAACCACATTAGCTCCTCGATCAGAGTTAATAATGTACCTTGGATTAGAAGATGGCATTAAAGCATATCATTTCATGCGACCATTGGTGCTACAGCACTATTTGATGAAATGTTGTTCCCATGCTGTCCTGGAGCTAAAACTCCTGCCAATATGGACCTTGGTGATTTTCCACCTCCAGAACCAGAAGATGATGACCACTCATCTGGAATGGATGGCGATGATTCTATACTACCACAAGATCTGCCCCTTCCTCCATCATCAGAAAATGATGATGATGATGTACCAAGTGAGCAAAAGGCACATGACGATGTGACAGATGCTCCTTCTCTGCCGCCTCCAGTAACCATTGAGGACTTTCATCCAAGACGTGATGATCAACAAAAATGGCAGCAATTGCTCCGTCGATCAGGCAGGCAGAGGAACATCCCAAACCATCCAGGCAATACCTATGGAGAGAAGCGACTCCCCTCTGGCATAGAGAGAGACATTGCACGTGATCGATATTGGAAGAAATCTATAGGTTAAGATTTGGATCATAACCAAACACGACCACAATCTCAACAGAAATAACCGGTTGCTGGACCAAGTTTGGCACCCCATGAGAGTGTGCCCGATTCCAATGATCAAGAACATGATCACCCAATGGGGGAACTGGATGAAGCAGGTTATATTAAAAAGGAAGGAGGAGATAAGCTTATTCGCTGGCTATTGTCAAAAGCAGTCAAACCATCGAGCGAAATAAGCCAAGTTCCAAACCAATTTTGCGATATTGCGCATCTACCATGGCAGCAGCAACGTGAGTGGAAACAAGCTTGTCATGAAGAATTAGAGGCTCTTCGTAAGCGACAAGTCTATGACATCGTCGATCTTCCACATGATCAAAAAACAATCAAAAATAGATGGGTTTTCTCCATAAAATCGGATGGAAAAAAAATGAGCCAGACTCGTGGCCAAAGGCTTTTCACAAGTCGAAGGTGTTGACTTTGATGAGATTTTCTCACCAGTAGTCCACTATGAGACTGTACACCTCATGTTTGCACTTGCATTTCTAGAGGGCATGTATATGACTGGCCTAGATGTAAAAACTGCATTTTTATATAGCAAACTAGATGAGGAGATCTATATGAATTAATCCGAGGTTTTCAGACTCGAGGGAAAAGAGCGCAAAGTAATGCGCTTACGCCGAGCATTGTATGGCCTTAAACAAGCCTCACTTGCATAGTGGAAAGAGCTAGAGGCATTTATGCACACCATTGGGTTTGTGCATGCCAGCTCCGATGCCGGCATTTTCATATACAAGGATCCTAAGACAGGCGGCATTGTTATTGCACTTGTCTATATTGATGATGGCTTGTTCATGGGGAAGAACAAGAAACTTGTGGATGAAAAGAAAAATGCTTGTCTAAAGCATTGGGAGTGCCGTAGTACTGAAAAAGTCATGGAATTCTTAGGCATGCGCATCACCCAGACTGCAAGCAAAGTCAAACTCAATCAAACTGAATATCTCGCCAAAGTGCTTGAGAGATTCGAGATGACAAATGATAAAATGACCCCCACTCCACTCCCGACTGGTTACAGACCATCGGAAAACACAGCAATGCCCAATGCGATGCTTAGATCAAAATATCAGTCTGTGATCAGATCTTTATTGTATCTGATGCTTGGAACACAACCTGATATTGCTTATGCGGTAATCAAAATGTCACAATTCTTGGCCAATACTAGCCAAAAACATCTAGACAAAGTGATGTACATCATGCGCTATCTGGTGGGAACCCAGAAATATAACATTGTCTATGATGGCAAGAAGTCCGAGGGGCTACAGGCCTTCACAGATTCTGATTGGGCAGCTAACACTGTCAAACGCCGATCTACAATGGGTTACTTTGCTACTCTAGCAAGTGGCATTGTGTGCTGGCAGTCCCGTTTACAAAAAACTGTAGCACTGTCATCCACAGAAGCTGAATACATGGCTCTCTCCGACACTTGTCGACAGATAGTATGGATAGAGTCCTTATTCCAGGAACTTGGATATGTACTGAAGCACATACCAATCTGCACTGATAATCAGGGATCCATCTTTATTGGATCAAATCCAGTTCAGGAAAGAAGGACCAAACATATAGACATTCGCTACCACTATACCCGCGAATGCATAGAAAATGACAAAGTCACAGTCATTTTCATTCCTAGAAGTGATAATCTGGCTGACATGTTCACAAAGAACCTTGGCACTGTCTTATTCAGGAAATTTAGAGACTCTCTCAGAATTACTTTCGAGATTCAAACTTAGCTGCTTAGAGCGCTACACAGTTTGAGGGGGGGTGTTGAAATTAAATCTTTGACACATGCTGCATACATGAGGCAAACCATACAGCATACACATGTTACTGCGCTTACTATGCATACATGTGGTAAACACATTCCTGAGTCATGTGACATCCTTACTATTATGTATATAAGGAGAACCTGTACTGCAGTAGATATACAGTGTTCTTACCTCTGCTAAACCCTAGCTCTAAGACTAACTAAACCCCAGGTAGGTTATAAGGAACATGTCGTCTCTTCCTCTGTGTAGCATATGTAGTCTGCTCCAACATATCCAACTGTTCCAGTGCGATGTTCTATTTTTGGTGTGCTCTAGGTCCCATGCCTTCTGTCCAATTAGTCTGCTTCAGTGTTACATGTCACATGCTACACCTTAGTAATAGTGAAGAATCAGCTTGAAGCTTTCTGGAGGAATGATTACTCATTTATCATTAGTAAGGAGGCCAAGGGGAAGAACCCCCTGGAGTGGTGGCAACACCTTGAGCACTACATGCATGCACACATCCTTGCATCACTTGCACTCTGGATCTTTTCCATTTTGGTCAATTCAATGCTCAATGAGCGCACAAATTCAACGATAACCTGGACCAATTATGTGATATGAGGAAACCAATCTGCATAGACAATCATTGATAATGATACAGGTTGGCCAGTGGTATGGAAAGCATGTGGTGAGCCAGGAAGAGTTCCTCCATCGCATAGAGAAGTCTAACAAGAGTTTCTTTCAGAATCAAGAAAATGCACCCAAAAGAGAATGTTACTGGCCAGTGGTTAAGTTTCGCAAGATTGACAAAGCGACCCTGAATCATCTGCAGTATGGGCATGAGGAAGATGTTGAAGATACACCACTTGCCGATGCAGATTCCGAAGATGGAGATGGACGAGATGCTGATGGGAGCGACGTGGAGGGTGGGGATGGGTGGATGGCATCAGTCCTGGAGCCACCTCGGAAGCACACTTCGAAATCGATGACAACATCAACATCAATTCTCGGGTATTGATTGACTTGATTTCCGAGGAGCCCCAGGTGTCAGACAGCCCTAGACCAGGAAATTTCACATCTGGCCAGCCGGAGAATGCCGGCAAGCAGACGGTAGACCAAGTAGATTGGGCCTGGTGATATATGGTGTATGTTCGTGGCCTCGGATAGATTGAGTTCACATTTCTAACATTTTCTAACTGTGATTTTTGTTACTAACATAGTTAGAAATTAATTTGTAACATGTTAGTAACATATTTTTTTCTAACAGTTAGTAACATGACGTTAGAAATACTTTTAGGACCAAACGTTAGTAACAAATGTTAAAAACTCTTGGCAAATTTCTAACACAACCCTACAGATCCACGTAATGAACAACCTGGGAACCGTCAGTGAACCTATATCTATTCCCTGCATTCGATTTGCGACTACAATATCCTCTCGGATTAGCTTATGCTACCACCTTTCACAGACAACAAAAATGAGAATTTTGATCCCAAGCAGCACAGCCACAACACTTGTAAAAAAAAAAAAAATTATTTTTTATTTTTTTATTTCAAGTGTATTTATTATCTACACAAAGGGTGCGCATTAGCAGTCCCCGGAGGTAGGCTACACCTAAACTACCCTCCTCATCGAAGTGCACTTGGACCCGCTACCTACGCCCAGGTAGGACTTGCAGACTACCCTGCCTGACTAATCAAGCTGCAGTTAGTCCACTTCGATCCTCGATACTCCCACACCAGGATTGATCACCCTGAGCGCTAGGCATCGATGGCTTTCATGCGTAATGTTGGTGTTACTGGATAGGGTCGCTGACAGAAAGGTTTAACTAGCGGCTTCGGAATTTAGAAGTAGTGATCGTGGTTAAACGAGCAACTCCGCCTTGACTCTTCAGGATTCTCTCCCCTCGCCTACCCAACCGGTATTCCCCCTGTTCCTCCCCCATGCCTCATCCGTCCATGGCAACTATCTTTCATCAGCGAACTAGTCAAGTTAATGCCAACTTCTCTCCCAATCAATGGTGTTGCACCATGCAGGGACAGCGCATGAGCGGCCGTTGGCGACCTTCCATGGCATATTGGTTCTCTTTCCTTTATTTTGGTTACAGGCTTGCACCCGACTGATGATTAGACTGCGCCCCCGACCATAGCCGGGGTCTGCACGAAGCAGAGCTAGAGATGGAAACTGTCGATTGAGGTCAAATTGAGGCGCCTGAGTCATATTGAGTGATAAAGATAACAGGGAGGATCCCGTCTCCAGCGTGAGCGACTGGGGTCCCATGCAGAATGTCATGGTATCCCCGAATATATGGAAGGAGTTAGTGGTAGAAGCTAATGGTGTCAACACTGTAGTCCATTAGGTGGTGGGGCAGGGATTCAAACCCATGACTGCCTGGTCTTGTCAAGGCAGCGGTGATGGTACCACTAAGCCACCATGCCCCTTGTAAAAAATAATTAGAATGCATTCCCCGATGTGATTATTTATGTAATATTTTTGACTTCCTTGCAGACGTTGGTGGTACATACAAGCTAGTACTCCAGTTGCGATGGAACGCCCAATGCCCCGATTGTTTCTTGTTCGTCATGGTTTGATCAGTTCCTAATCTTTTACTCTTCGCTCTTTATGACATTTTGCTCAGGCGAAACTGAATGGTCCTTAAATGGGTCTGTCTTTAGTGACGCGGGAACCACGATTTCTTATTCTGCTATTCATACTCACATCGAGTCAATGTAGGAGACATGTTGGTTTTTAAGTTGTCTGCCTGATCTACTCAAGACTAACTATCATTCGTCCAGACTGGGCGAACAGACATCCCTCTGACGGTTAGGGGAGAAGAACAAGTGAAGGAAAAAGCTCAAGCGCTTGTGGGCGAAGGTCGTAAGTAATAACTTGATCTTAACCAATCTCGCACCCACGGGGTTTATTCCCCTCTTCAAGTGGTCATCGACCCCAAGAACCTGAGCACAGTCTTCGTTTCTCCTCGCCAGCGTGCCCACAAGACTTTCCATCTTCTCTTCGGCCACCTTCCGCAGTTCCCCAACCATATTTTGACAGAAGAAGTACGGGAGTGGGATTATGGTAACCGCTGCAGCTCTAAGTAGACTTTCCACTCATTCATCAGAACCCGTCAGGCCAGTATGAGGGGCTTTTGTCATCTGAAATCAAGGAGAAGAATCCAAGTTGGTCTATCTGGGAGGACGGGTATCTTTTCCTTTTGCTGTCCGCTGATTAGTCTGAGTGTCTGTCGTAGATGTCCAGGGGGAGAATCAGTCGCGGACATGGAAGCACGCGTAGACGCGGTAGTCGTGAAGGTCTGCTTTCCGTATACGCTTATACGTCTGATTTTAAGTGCTCTGTAGGTTCGCGAATATCACCGACAATACAAAGAAGAGGAGAAGAACACACGGGACGTCATGATTGTTGCCCATGGGCACTTCAGTCGCGTGTTGATATCTCGCTGGATTGGTTTCCCGCTTCACCTAGGTAGTTAGTGATTGTTAACCTAGAAGTGCAAAACTGATGAGTTGTATCACATAATAGGAACGCATTTTAATGTTGAACCAGGAGGGGTAAGGTGTTTCCTTGGCGAACTGGAGCCTATAGCTGACTACTTACCAGGTTGCCATCTTAGGCTACAATCACAACTTACTGAAGGAGCCTGCTTTGAATGCGTTGAACTTGTATGCAACTATTAACTGATTGAGGTACAGTAAAAGAGGAATATGTAAGTAGGCCATAAGCACAGTAGGTGAAGATTGTTGTAGTGGTATACATGTTTACGTGTGAAACTTCGCCTCGCTAAATATCCGACTCCGTGACGCGACTGTTGAACTTGCTCGCCAGCACTCAGTATACAGTACTCAAATTCGGTTCAAAGCCGTACCCCCTTGAATGTCTGGGGTCAATTCACCAGATCCCATTCAAGAAAATGGGCAGGTTGCGCACGAAGACATCGTCTTGGTGTCTGATGATATCTCTCAGGCTCCTCGTGGCGAACACGAGGATGAAGAAAACGTTCAGCAACTCGATGATGCGACTACGGAGAACGTGGCAGGTGATGAAACGGACCTGGAACCTGCAAGTCGGCCTATCGTTGCTAAGCACGAGTCCTCTGTGGTCCTTAACACTGCACATTTGACACCTGATGCACCCGAGGCAAAGGCCTCGTCAGCTGCAGCCGAACTGAAGTCCTCTGTGTCCGTCAAGCCTCCACTCAGCAAACCAATAGGTAGTTCTGCTACCCCCACTGTAAAAAAGGCTCGTACACAACGTGTTGATGTAACGGACGTCTGCTAATAGAACTTAGATCATTAATTCCGGAACGTTTGGTGCTGGTACCGTTAAGTCGTCATCTGTGAAGCCGTCTACCACGACGAATAACGCAGCCGTTAAGCCTGCTACAACTGCGCCTGTACTCAAGAAGTCTACGAGCTCTCCGTCCTCTCCATCCAAACCGTCCATGGCTTCCGCTCGTGCACCAGCTCCTTCAGCTGCTACACCTCCAAGCCGAAGGCTCTCCGTCATTCCTCCGAAGCCTTCTGCAGTGTCAACCTCAAAGCTGCCTGCCAAGACGATGGCATCCGCTTCAGCTGCCGTCAAGCCATCACCTACTGCAAGTGCAACTCGACCGTCCGTTGTATCTCCCAGCAGCTCTGTCGCTTCTTCTGCGTCTCGCCCTCGTGCATCCGTGTCGGAAGGCGTAAAACGAACTCCTCTGAGTTCCAGACAGAGTCTACCGGTTGCAACTAAGCCCATCACAGCGACTTCTTCCAAAGCCCACCCTGCGCGATTCTCTAGTGCCGTGCCGACAAAACTAACCCGTGCGACGAATTCCATATCATCTATACGAGAAGTAGATGGAAAAGTCCTGGAGGAGCTGCAGATCAAGGTGGTCTCGATCGTTGTTCACCAATACTGTAAGCTCACTTTCTTTTGTAGTTGAAAGAGGTGTCAGATTCGCTTGCATCGAAGACGGAAGCCTCTGTGGATATGAAAGGCCAGATTGCCACTCTTCATTCATTACTTGAAAGTGCCCTGGCGGATGTTGAAGCAAACAAAGGCCTGGTAGCACAGTTAGGCCAGGAAAAATCTTTGTTGGAAGTCCAGCTGAGCGAGACCAAGGAAGTTATGTCCAGCCTTCAGTCAGAACAACAGGCGGGTGAGTCTGAGCTAGAATCATTACGAGAAGATGTAAGTTTCTTCTGCATCATATTTGCTCAATCCCTAGTTACCTATCTTCTACAGCTTGCCGCCTCAAAGATTGCTATACACAGCCAGAACGAGCTTGTTCAAAACCTTCATGCCCAAATGCAAGTCTTAGAAACTGAGGTCTTGTCCTCTAAAGAACAACTAGAAACACTTCAAGTCTCTAAGGCTTCCGAAGGTTTAGTTGCGGCTTCGATTGAGCATGAAGCGCTCCTCAAGGCCCATGCGGATGAAATAGAGGTGCTGACAGTTGCGCATAGAGAAGCACTTCAGGCAATGCAGGACAAGCTCAAAGATTTGGAGGATAGAGCTGCCGCAGTCGACAACTTGGAAGCAGTACTGACGCGAGTGAAAGAGGAAAAAGAAGAAACTGTGGGCAAGCTATCAGAGCTTGAGGTCGAGATCTTGGAATTGAAAGAAAGCCAAGAGCTTGCTGAAGATCAACGAGCGCAATCACTAGCTCATATCAAGGCAGTGGAGGAGGATCTAGTGAAGTCTACATCTGCGAAACAACAGGCCATTGATGAAGCGAAGGCAAAAGAGGCGGATCATGTAACGCTCCTTGATGATATCAAGAAGCACCACCACGAGGCACTTCAGGCTGCATCTGAGGAACGAACGAGCATGGTTCTTGCCCTGGAGGCGCTCAAGGGAGAATTGGCAACTTCTGTGGCTGCGCATGAACAGGTCAAGATAGATGCACAGGCAGCTCTCGTGGATCGTGCTCGTCAACTGGAAGAGGTAGAACAGATTCATATGAGGCGGCAAACCGAACTATCTGAAGAGATTAAAATGGTCACTGCTGAATTAAAGGTAACGATCTGCTATTTCTGTATTAAGAAGCAACGATTCAAAGTCGAACGTTTTCAGGATCAGGAGGCTCATCACAATTCAAAGGTTGACGCTTTGAAACATGAGCATAGCCGATTGCTGCAAGACGCATTCGAGCGTGCAAAGGTATGCTTCAGAATGTGATTCTCATGGTTATTGCCTCATGTCTTACCTAGAATGAAGCGGGTGCAGAGCATGCCCAAGAGCTACAAAGCCTTAGGGCTGATTCTACCGCCACTGTTGAACAGATTCGTGCTGCAAACCAGTCTGCGCTGGAGGATCTGAAAACGGAGCATGCGTCGATTTTAGAATCGGAGTCAAACCGTCTGGAAAAACAGATAAACGCACTGAAGCTTGATCTGAAAGCTACACAAGACGATCTAGCGAAAGCTAAGGCAGCCCTTGAGTCAGCTCGCGGTGAGATCGAAGATTTGACCGCTCAACGCGACGACGCTCTTGCCGCTGCTGCTTCGGCCCATCAGGCAACACCAGAGCATGTGGAAGAAACGAATCGATTGTTGAAGGAACTGTCTAATACCAAAGATGATCTAGCGGCCGTCACCGACATGCTTAACCTTAGCAAAGTGTCTCTTACGGAGATGTCTCACAACCATACTAAGGAACTGGAGGAAGTTGCGGAGGCTCGTGCGAAGGAGATCATGAAACTTGGTTCGACTCATGAAGAAGAAGTAACATCCCTTGCGATCCAGAAATCGGAGCTTTTGGTCAGGCTTTCTGACCTCGAAGGTGACCTTGCGACGCTCAGAGCGACTATATCTTCGGAAACGGCTGCGCCAAAGAGCAACTCGAATGGAGTCGCCCACGTTGCGCAAGGTGTAACGAAAGAGGAGCTCCATAGGATGCATGAAGCTCATAATCTCAAGATGCATGATCTGCAAGCCGAGCACGAGAAAGCCATTAAGGCCCTGAAGCTTGACCTCGAGGCGTCGGAGAGCAGGATGGAAGAAGTTCGGCAAGAGGTGGAGCGAAAGGCGATGGAAATCCAATATCTCGAGCAGGATCAAGAGGAGAATCAAGAACAGATCACCCGGTACGTTGGGTTCTTTCGATTAAAAAGTTTTATTGGCGCGGCCATTGCCTTGGCCGTTATTTATGGATTTATATAATTCTCTTAATTCGGGAGACACTAATTTATTTTTCTGCTTGAATGCCTCTTGGCAATAGATTAAAGGAAGACGTGGATGCACTCACCGAACGACTCAACACGGAACAGGCGCCTTCAGCATGACGAACACGATAGTTACTATATCTCCGACAGCTTTTGATATGAATGAATACGACCTCACTTATGACATATTATACACTTCAACGTCCGTTGCATTCTTATACCATAGCTGCTTCACCCCCTGGCTTTGGTCGAGATGCGCTTAATTTCGGTTGCCTTTGGGCGGCAGGATTGTTTATATTCTCATATTGGATTCTACCTAGCTAAGTGAAAATGCAATTGCACAGATAAGTTGAATCTGTGTGTACGGCGAAGTCCGATCACAGCCCCAAAAGCCCAACTCGGGTCCAAATCTGTCCACTTTAAATTTACTTTCTTGCTCTCTTCTCCTCCTCCCTTCGTCCGTCTAAACCTCCGGTCACTCCCTTCGGCTCACAATAATGGCTGTCCAAAAAGAACCAGGTCAGAAGGGCGTCAGCTGGTCCAACATCGCTGTCGGTACGCGTGTTTTTCATTCTTGACACGTGAACATTTGACGACATGAAACAACAGGTGCCATTATGAACATGGTGCATATTCATATTCTCAACATCCTGACGTTTGGTTCCAGCTGACCATTTTTCGTCATGTTCTTATGAACAATTCAGTTTGTGCGTATTCTCATTCTCCGATAATACCCCGACACCACGCACTAATGCCTTTGGGATCTTCAGGAGGTGATTATCTCCGCTAGCTTCACGGCACGACTTTCTGCAACATCTGCACATAGGTCACGACTCTTGGGCAGCCCTTAGAAGTGCTCAAGACGCAGATGGCTGCCAATCGGTCACAGACCATGTGGCAAGCCTGCAAAACTGTTTGGTCCCGCGGAGGACTCGTTGGGTATTATCAAGGACTCATCCCCTGGGTTGGGTTCACGCATTCTATTAGTTCTTTCCATGTCTTATAGGTATTCTTGGCACTTAGGCTTGGATTGAGGCATCAACCAAAGGCGCCGTGTTGATTTTTACGGCTTCCGAAGTTGAGACAGCCAGTCTTGCCGCCGGTATCAATCCCGCTTTTGCTGGTTTGTTAGGTGGGATGACTGGTGGTGTTGCGCAGGCATACGCGACAATGGGTGTGTGTCTCGTTTGACGAGCTAGTGCAGTATGCTGCGAGTCTGCATCAGCGTCTAACGTGAACCTACCCATGAACAGGTTTTACGACTTGCATGAAAACCGTCGAAATAACTCGGCATAAGACTGCGGCAACTGGGGTCAAACCTCCATCGACATGGGCCGTTTTTGCCGATATATATCGACGCGAAGGCCTTGCCGGAGTTAACAAGGGTGTGAATGCCGTTGCAGTTCGCCAGTGCACAAACTGGGGATCTAGGTAAGGAACTGTAACCCTTGTTTCTATTAAAGTGCTTCTGACTCGTCTAGAATGGGTTTTACTCGCCTGACTGAATCTTCAATTCGCAAAATTAAAGGTAAAACCGAAACGGACAGTTTAGGAGCTTTCGACAAAATCCTTTCTTCGACGGTTGGCGGTGCATTGGCGACGTGGAATCAACCGATTGAAGTCATACGTGTGGAGGTATCATTGCTCCGTGTGTTTGGGAGTGTGCGCGCAACTCAACTTATTTTCAGATGCAGTCAATGGCAAAGAGTACCATGAATGCCAACCGACCCACGAAACTTACCATTATGAATACCCTGGCGTTCATCTACCGCGAGAATGGTATCAAAGGGCTTTATCGTGGAGTTACTCCCCGCATTGGCCTTGGTATATGGCAAACTATCTGCATGGTTTCATTAGCCGATTACGTCAAACTCTGGCACGTTTTATGTCAATGGTTTCTCGAGCTATTCTGACATTTATATATCACAGGGTAAAGGGAAAATACACTTAGTTACTCATGTTATAGAGTGCCATATAATATACCTCCAGCTTACTACACATTTAAGCTTATTTAAGCGGAATTGCAAAACGAAATACATTTCTTGAATCTTTTCCATTCGTTTCGTCCTATTCTTGAGACGACCATGAGCACAGTACATGCAGCTAAAGGTACACACCCACTCCTCCTGAGATACCTTAATCAGCTTGCCGCGCATCCTCTTCGCACGAAGGCAATCACGACAGGTAGTGTCAGTACTCAGAACCATGGCGAATGTGAACGTTAACTTCTATGCTTCCGTCTGCTAATGACCAGGTACGCTATGCTTTTTGCAAGAAGTACTGGGTAGCCACTTGGCAGGCGTGTCAGTAAGGAGGCCAGCAAAGGATGCATTTTGGCTGTTGCGTGCTCTTGCAGCGATCCGTATCGACGGCAAAGCCATCAAGATGGCGTTGTACGGCTTTCTGGTGTCTGCTCCGATTGGGCATGTTCTTATTGGTGCCTTGCAAAAAGCGTTCGCGGGCAAAACCGGGACAGGTGCGAGGATCGCACAAATTTTGGCTAGCAACCTTTTCGTTGCTCCCATCCAGACAGCTGGCATGTAATCTGTTCCGGAGCAGAATCAGTATTCATTTTATGGGCACAGCATATCTTGCATCCATGGCTGTCATCAATGGCGCGAAATCTGTTGATGAGATCATCAAGACTGTGAAAGCAGGATTCTTCTCAGTGATCAGGGTAAAATGTGTTTTTCTGGTCATCTGAACGTCACTCACTACTCATTGCAGATCACTTGGGCAGTCTCTCCGTTGTCTACAATACTTGCGCAGAAGTTCATTCCCACTGATGTAAGTCGTGACTTGCTTTTAACACTTTTTAACTAATTTCCACAGTTATGGGTGCCCTTCTTCAATTTGATCCAATTCGTCCTCGGTGTACGTATATTCTCATATTCATCAGTCACGCACAATGCTTACCGGAAATTCCAGACTTTTTTCAACATGCGAGTGAAGCAGTTGCGACTTGCTGCTGCGAAGAGGGAGAGACTAGAGCGCGAAAAGCGCGAAAAAGACGCACAAGCTCAGAAATAAACTGCATGCCTTCCAGTGAACTTTCTATGTTCCGCTCTTACAGCGTGCTCTGCTTCTATGATTAATATCTATACTTCATCGGAGTGTACATCGCCGATAATGAGAAAGGGTCTATCATCTGTCGACGGTTCCTGCCAGTATCGATACCGGACGTCCCCAGTTTCTTCGGATGCAAGGACTTCTGTCTCCAATCTCCAGCCCCCAAGTCCATACTCGCCTGGATGGGTAATACAAACACGAGGGTGGATTGTGATTGCCTCGAGGGGTTTCAACGTGCCACGAAACGTCAGTCTACCGGTATACTGAAGTGGAAGAATGTTTCCGCTGCACGCCTGGTTAGCCGCAAGATCGTACATCAATAACACAACTCACGACTGAGACATATCACCTGTCGGAAGTCTCAACAAAAATTGGCATTGACTTGTCGAAGAATAGTTGCGAAGTGCTAACGAAACGAATGTGCGGCAAGGCCTGGGGAGCGTTGTCAGCCATAACTTCAATGCTAGAGCAATATCAACGAACCCTTGGGTAAAGTCATGAAGCAAAGGGTCTGCTTCTTGCAGCGACAAAACTAGCGGATTCATCTCGGCATTCCATTCACTCTCCCGGATGTCATCAAGAATCTCCGCCTTCTCCCGCTGAGTCTCAGCATACATGCTGCGCTTGACCTTTGCGCCTTCGACTGCTTCTATAACTTCCTTCAGAGCTGCATGCTTAGCCCCTAGCATAATACCTGTCAAGTACATATGCCCAGACCGCTGCTCCGACGGAATATCCCAGAAAATAACCATATCTACTGATGCTGGATTGTGCAATGGAAAGATGAAAGGATACAAATGGCCAGGGATGTAAGGATGGGTGCGAGACACAGTACGAATAACTGCATCGCGTTTTCCACAGTGGAGTAGATGTCGGGTGATGGGGTCTGAAATGGATCTAGGACAGACGGCCTTGGTGTATATCTTAAGACAAAGTGAATATCAAGGCAAACAGAAACTAACTTTAGTTAGATGGCTGCCTAGGAGAGCGACCGGTGGCGGGTTAGAAACGTCCACCGGTTTTCCTTGCAAGACACTATCTATTTTGTTGGAAACGAAATCCAGAACCTCTTGAGGGTCAAAACTTTCCTTCCAATAATTTGCTCCAAACGTCAGACGTGAGGACTGTGAAGGCGGCACAGGGCCACTGCAAAGCTATCACTACTTGACAGAGGAAGTCCGAACAAACTCACAAGGCATTTGTCGTGATGGAATTGCATTTCCAGGTCGGGCTCAGACAAGTGACCTGGGTCAAATCTACCGTCGTTGATGGAGAAACATTCCAGAGTTCTAGACTGAGAAGAAACAAGTGATCTGAAGAATGGCAGGGTTGCGCCGTTGCTGTAGCTCCGAGAAGAGGATGGACTACGAAGTGTCGACAAAGCTGAGTGGTTTGAAATGACTCCGAACCGCCCTGTAATAGGAAGCAAGGTGAAGAACGTTTTATACAATGTTAGGAATACATACCTCCCGATAAACGATAAGAAGACAAAGTTTTTGTTCCCCAATGGACTCTGCATGAAGCTCAAGAAAGAGCTGAAAATTGTCACCAGGATGTAACGTGGGCAAGTTCTCTGAGCGTGGCAATGGTATACGAAGCGTTTCTTCAGTACTAAGAGAATTGACACTTTGGAGAATTTCCTCCCGCATCGTGGGTCCTGAATTCGTTGAGAAATTGAATCCAACAACCTTCCAACATATGGCTCTTACCAGTGTCGTTTGTGCTTTCTTCTGCACCTACCCAGATCTCATCCTCCGGTCCAGACACAAGCCAGATTTCGTCGATTGGCCTCGTACCTGTATTAGAGAACCATAATGACATGGATTTCGTCTCGCCTTGCGCGAGAACGAGCCGATCGTCGTCCATAAAGCTTGCGAGCAATTTGTGGTTGGTTTCCTGAACTACTACATTCGCAATCACATCCGGGGAATATGTTGGCTTCTGTCTCTGAGCTAATGTGTCGTGCAATCTCCGGCCACGAGAGGACAGGGACTCCGTCGAGGGAAGAAGAGAAAGAAATTCGTAGGTGGCGTGAGTTATCATCAGAGAGGCTGGCCGCCGTGATTTGACCCACAGTGGGACCTACGCATATCTTAGTCGGGAGCCTTGCAGAGATCTTCATATACGCACCGTACGGGTCTCCTTAGGTGCTAGAACAACATTATCAACTAATTCCACCTCCACAAAAGCATTGGCAGATGAGGAATCTCGAACATTGGATTCTTGCAAAATGACTGTTACATTTGATAGATTAACTTCGGCATCCAATGGATTCCGCAGAACAAGGTCTATCCAAAAGGTCTCTGCAATTCAAACCTCAACAGAGCACTCAGAAACAAAGCACGTTAAATAAAGACCACGATACCATTGACGGATGCCTGTCCAGTTCTGCAGAGCGCTTCCCTGCCTCCACGAGCTTTCCAAAATGCTCTCCAACTTTCTTCGCGTCTTTCCCAAACTTGGAAAAGCTCAGTTTCGTTATCTCTTGAGAGTCTTACACGCGTTTGTTTCGCAAGACAGAACGTAAACGGCAGTATGAGTTCTTTCACTTGAGGATGATCGCCGGATGTTGACTTAAGATGCTGGGGATGATTAAGAAATTGAATTACATCCGAAAAATATCAACCTACTGCGAATGCAACTCTAAAATCGTCGAGATATACCTTGTCAGCTCCGGAAATGTTGGCTACTTCATTGATTGTTCCACTCGTCAAAGGAAGATGGTACGAGCGCGAAGGTGACTCATGTGAGCCCCTGAGCAGACCGAGGAAGAACCGGACGGCCCCCGAGATATCACCTGTCGTATACAATAGTCGACCTTAGAAAGGCACTCAGTCAACAATAGTAAATAGAAAGTACAAAAAAACGAATACCAAGGGGGTGCTCGATGCCCATCATTATGGCATCGATTTCTTGTGTACCCAACGGTGACATCTCTTCAGATTCCCAGAACGACGAAGAAAGAACTTTGCGTGGGCGATTTTTGTACAGATCATGCGCTTTGCGCAGGAAATACATTGTCAAAGATCTCTGAATTCCATATAAATATCGATAGTTCGTGACATAAGTACTGAGAATGCACGCACAATTCCGCACTTCTCCAGTCTGTTAGCAGCAAAGAGGTACCAAAGCGCTGCTCTTCTTGTCGCCTGTTTCCTAGAACTCAGGAGCGCAGCATGAGCCAACAAAAGTGCCGAGGGGGTCTCTTCTGCCTTTCAACAAGGATTAGCCAGCCCACCGTATTACAAGATGGGATCATGAAAAAACCTTACATTTCCTGCAGCCCAGACAAGCCACCGTTCACCCTCGATAATGCTACCTAAAAAATCAGTGCTCTCGATGCCATTTTCCCACCGTACAGCATATGTGAGAGCACGTAATTGTGCATGCGCAGGCGGCTCAGACGACTGCAGATGCATGGCAGAAAGGGCATTATACGCATGAAGGGATGAGGTAGGTGAAGGAGATAATAATAAAGGAAGAATGTCCTGCCGTAACAAGTTAGGGTTCAGAACGCATACAAAGACTATATCGCACCGATCCACCTCTGCTCTCCTTCCGCAGAGCTTCCCAAACTGTGACCGCCAGCTTTAGATCCCCCAACATTGCGGCAAACTCTGCTAAACGACGCTGCTGCAATGGGGGTGCCAATGCTGGACCACTTGCGGTCATGACAGTATTGTGAACTGCACGGGAGGAAAGCGAGACAACTGAGGATGAAGGGCTATGACTTGAAACAGGGGAAGGTGAGGATGAGCCGAATAGACGACGGGTCGAAGAGAAGAGTCGGGAAGGCAGCCGACGGGTCGACGAGAACTGCATAAAGGGTGAGATTTATATATGTTTATGATGTGAAGAAAGCAATACATGTTCGTTCCACTCCATCACACATTTCTCCATCCAGGGGATTAAACTCATTACTAAAAATTCTCTCGCAAACCGCGCCGTCTGTTGAATATCATTTTCTGCCATACTCAAAGTGTTGACTCCATGCGGAGGGAGTACTTCTGGACTCGGGGGCATGGAATGATAAAAGTTTGAAGAGTCAGGAGGTGGAGGTGGAGGAAGTTGGGGGCTCAAAGCTGGAACAGGGACGGGAGTTGGAGGCGGTGTAGGCAAGACAAGTGGCAGCAGATAACTATGGAGACCAAACTGTTTTTTGACAGCGTTAAAAAGGGCTCCTGCTCTGGTGAGATCTCAGTCAACTGCAGTGAATCGCGCGTAACAGACAAAACTTACTCTTCGTCCGACAGTGACGAGTCCTTTGGATGTACGATGAGCGTATAACGAAGAAAAACGGGGTCGACCCATGAAGGAAATTCGAGGATTCTCGAATGTAAAGTTGTGATTGCCTGCAGCGGGTTGGGCGCAGTTGTAGACACAGCTAGGATGACTACATTCGACTAATTCGCTTGCCCATCTCCAATAAGTAATCATGGCAGTACACACCTGCAACAGGATGATTCCATCCCTCTGTTTTCAAAGGGACGTGGTCTCCTTCTACACATCTTCTAACTTCATCCCACCAAGGCGTCTTAAGAGTGTCTTCTTGATCTCCCAATTTATCAATTTCCTCCACCCATCTTGAGCACCTTTTATTGATACGCGCACTTATCCAATCGATGGTCCGCACAGCGCGTTGTTCCTCGTCTTCTTGACAAGCAACCTCTATCTCTTTCAAGTCCGAGAAGCGCAAGAAGAAAGAAGAATGAGGAATAGATGAAAGAGAGGTCGTACGAGTGGTCACTAAGAATATTTTTTACGACCACTGATATTGATGTAAGTGTTTGGTGCAATACACACCTTGCGGAAGCGGCGAGAATGACTGCAAGATATGTTGCAGAGGTGGCAAAGACGATAATTTTAGAAGCTTTGTGAGATCTGGGGAAGGAAGGATGCAGATATGAGGGCTCAAGGATGAAGGCAACGGCGCCATTTGCTATATTATAGACTGGCAAATCAAGTGATACCTGAGAGATTCTTCGCAACACGTGATTTTCGGGAACGGCCGAAGTTGAACTTTGGTTTGTTTAGGGATAGTTCGTCAAGATGGGGCAGTAAATATAATTATCTATTCTACGTCAATAGCCAGTTTGAATGTCAATTGAGTGTGGGAACATAGTATTACTGTATTACTACAGTATTAGTGGCATTGAAAAATGGTATCATGCCTTCTGAGCTGTGAAGGAACTGAGGAAGGGGTCTACCATTTCACTTCGTGCTGCTGAGTGGGTAGAGAAGGTGGACCTACTGTACTTCTAAGACCACATCTATGTCCCCAATGACCCCCAACTTCAATGATGAATCATATCCCAACACCATGACTCACAGATTGCTGGTCACCCTTGTGTAACCCACTACAATCACACATGCCCCCAATCCCTCCAACTGTCTGCCCCCGCTGCCGACAAGTAATCACTTTGATGCCCTGCTGGTCGACCCATCAGAGGAAGAACTTCACTCCATGACCAACCCCTCCCCCCCAGAATCCCTCAGCTCAATGGAAGTCACACCCACTCCACTTACACCTGTTCCTCCTCCTCCCAGATTGAAATCTTGGGAGTGCAAGCTACCACACAAGTACATTGTGGTGTCCACCCCCTCCCAGTGATTACTAGAATTGAAGATTGAGCAGCAGACTATGGATATGGGGCAAGTACTCAGTGTCTCTGCTCTCCTTAGGGAATGTCATGGGCTACCCTGGGGTTTTTCAGGACAACCCGTGCCCATACCCATCAAAACCTGTACCCATACACAAGGGTACAGGTTTTGATAGGTACGGGTCATGGGTTGGGTATAACCCACAGGTATCAAAACCTGTATGGGATTGAAACATGGGTTCACATTAAAAGCGACAGTGTAATAACAACATTTAAAGGTGTGTTTCTTACCTTGCTTCAGTTGAAGTATGCTGATGGTGCAAAAAGGTTACTTTGCCTTTCCCTATACGTTTGAACTTGGCTGTAATTGTCCCATCATGCAACTTCGACTTCAGCAAGACCGCATGTGCAGCCTCTAAATCCTTGGTACCATCTGCTGACTTCACCGTTTCAGCACCCCAACATTTCGTCACATGCTGATGCAGACCACTTGTTGACTTCGCATCACCCTTGTCCAAATATTGATGAATGTCCCTCCCATTCTTGCTTCGACACCTCCCAGCTGCACATTCAAATATGTGAGCATGATGGCCATCCACATAGTCCATGCGAGGCGACGTCCTAAAAAAGATATAGATAGGTGAAGTCCATTCCTTAGACAGTCATTCTATCATACTAATGGTCAGTTCAGTATATGATGTGATGATCAAGGTACATACCCAATTCAGCCTCATCGCTTTCTTCAGGCGCCTCTCCCTCTTCATTTCCATCAGGGGCAAGATCTTCCTCATCATTGTCACTCCCATCGGCAGCCTCCAGGATGTGTCATGGATTGTGAGGTGGGACAGAGGTGTGGCAATCTGACTCATCGAAAACCTTTTTGAGCTCAACGGAGGGGCGCTGTTTTGTAACAACAGGTTTCTTGGTGGATTTCTGAGGAGCTGGTGTGGTGTCGACATCATCATCACTCCCATCGGTGGCCTCCAGGATGTGTCGTAGATTGCGAGGTGGGACAGAGGTGTGGTGATCTGACTCATCCTTGATCTCCTCAACCTCGATGGAAGGGCATTGTGGTCGTGGTGCTGGTGCTGGTTTAGTGGCAGGCTTCGTTGTTGTGTTCACAGGGGCCCGAGTCAAAGAGTGTTTTTTGGTAGGTGCCAGTTTTGTACTCTGCTTCTTTGCTTCTGATTTCTTCTTCTTTTGTTCCACCTCAGGGTTGCCATTAGTAGTTACCTTTGTCAAAATTTTATGTTTATAAGGACCAGAGGCCTCAGGAGAATTTGTCGGCATAGGTTTGGGATATGGGATGTGGTTAGAAAGGTCTGCTGTCTGCATTGCCACCCAATATTTGCTGGACAGTGCCAAGTACCCATCGAGCAAGTATCATTCATGTACAAAACCCACTGTGCCCATGCCATGGGTGTGGGTTGGATGAGGGTTACTGAACCCCAACCCGTACCCATACCTGTATGCACCCATGGCCTCTACCCGCATGGGTTTACAAACCCATGACATTCCCTAGCTCTCCTGGACTTGGGTGCCACAGGCCTCTTCATTGATTCACACCTGGTTCAACAAAAACAACTCAATACCTGCTCACTATTTTAACCCATACCTGTCTACAATGTGGACAGTTCCCCAAATGAAGCTGGGGCAATTGAGGAGGATGTCGACCTAGTCCTCTGGTACAGGGACCACAGTAAATGAGCTCTTTTTGCTGTGACCCAACTGGGGAAACAGGAGGCAATTTTGGGTTACCTATGGCTTTGTGACCACAATCCTGAGGTCGACTGGGTGACAGGTGAAGTCATGATGGGTCATTGTTCCTCTCATTGGCATACTTGCTTCACTGAAGGCAGACAGGAACATCGAGGGCAAAAGGTCCTCTTACAGGGCACTCAAAAGTGTTGTGCTGGTCTAATGCCTATAGCCAATGTAGACTTGAAAGACATTCCAGATTTCACACCTGATTCTGACAATGGTGTGGAGGAAGTGGAGGAGATCGAGGAAGGTGACCAAATTTTCTACACTGCTATTAACCCTTCGCATGAGGTGCATGCCACCTCAAATGTCTCCCAGTGCCTCGTGGAGGCCTTTCACAAGAACAGTGCATCCAAATCCTTCACTGACTCAGTACTTCCTCACCTGCATGACTTCAAGGATGTCTTCTCCAAGGAATCTTGTAACTCACTTCCTGACCATAAGCTGTGGGATTATGCAATTGAGCTCATGCCAGGTTCCACACCCTCCTCCTGCAAGGTCTATCCTCTCTCCCCTGAAGAACAATGACAACTCGACAAGTTCATCAATGAAGACTTGGCTTCTGGTCATATCTACTCTTCAAAGTCACCCATGGCCTCACCTTCCTTCTTTGTTAAAAAGAAGGATGGGTCCCTTTGACCAGTTCAAGACTATCAATGCCTCAACGATATCACAGTCAAGAACCGCTATCCACTGCCCCTCATATCCAAACTCGTCAACCAACTCCATGGGGTGCATTACTTCACCAAGCTTGATGTCTGTTGGGGTTACAACAATGTGCAGATAAAGGAAGGGAATGCGTGGAAGGCAGCTTTTCACATGAACCATGGTCTTTGTGAACCGCTTGTCATGTTCTTTGGTCTCACTAATAGTCCTGCCATTTTTCAGACCATGATGAATGACATCTTCCATGATCTCATATTGGAAGGTGTTGTCTGTGTCTACCTCAACAACATTCCCATCTTCACTCAAGACCTTGATGAACATCGTCAAATCACATGCCTGGTGCTAGACTTCAGCAGCACAAACTTTACCTCCATCATGACAAGTGCGAGTTTGAGAAGATGCAGATCAAGTACTTGGGCTTAATTATATCAGATGGACAGGTGGATATGGACCTGGTCAAGGTTGCTGGCATTACAACCTAACCCATGCCCACAAAAAGAGGTGCAGTCTTTTCTAGGCTTCATCAATTTCTATCAGCACTTTATTAAAGATTTCTCACACCATGCATGCCCACTGTTCAACCTCACTGGCAAGGAGGCACGGAGGTGGGAGAATTCACAGCAGGAGGCATTTGAGAAGCTCGAAGAGATGGTGAAGAGATGGTCACTTCTACTCCAATCCTTACCTTTGCTACTGACTCATGTCCCTTCCATGTAGAAGCTGACAGTTTGGATTTTGTGACAGGCACAGTGCTGTCCCAACAGTCTCCCGAGGACTAGAAGTGGCACCCCATTGCCTTCTACTCAAAGAGTCTCAGTGTTGTGGAATGCAATTATGAGATCCATGACAAGGTGATGCTGGTGATAATGCAGGCGTTGGAGGAGTGGTGACATTTCCTGGAGGGTGCTCAACACAAGGTCAAGCTATGGATGGACCACAAGAACCTCAAGTACTTCATGACCACCAAAAACTTAATCATCACCAAACATTGATGAGGTTTTGGAAAGGCCTGCTGCTAAGACCACATGTCTCACTGCTTGGTTTGAAGCCAACAGAAGATATGAAGCACCATGTACTGTCACCTACCAGGACTTTCCTCAAGCATGGGTCTACAATGGAACCAAGAAGCAGTGGAACCCAAGAAGGCATGGTGAGGCTGCAATTGGCAGAATGTACTTTGCTTCTCCTGCTCAGGGGGAAAGATTCTACCTCAGGCTGCTCCTTACTGTTGTTACAGGGGCAACATCATTCCAGCACTTGCACACTGTTAATGGTGTGGTCTATAACACATTCAAGCAGGCCTGTGTGGCATTGGGTCCTTTGCAGGATGACTAGGAGTGGATCCAGTATCTTACAGAGGCAGCCCAGATGCAGCTCAGTTCCTCTCTCAGATTGCTCTTTGCCACCATTCTTCTTCATTGCAATCCAACATCTCCTGACATCCTGTGGAACCAGGTCAAACATCACATTTGTGATGACCTCGGAGTCAAGCTTCTTTCAATCTATCCAGATACAGACTTTACAGATGATCAAGTTTACATGTATGGCTTGCATCTCATCAATCAGATTCTTATCAGATCTGGCAAACAACTTTCTGATTATCCAGAGATGCCTCCCATTAAAGGCAACTGGCACATTGATGTTCCTGCCAATAGGCTTTTGCAGGAACAGAGGGATTACAATGTTGAAGAGTTGGCCATCACTGTTACTCACAATCTCCAGCTTTTTAATCACAGGTAGAGATGGGTTTTTGATGCTGCAATGGATTCTGTGAATAATAACAAGGGAAAGCTCATGTTCTTGCATAGTGCTGGAGGTTGTGGAAAGACCTTTGTCTGCAACACCATCACAGCTGCTGTTTGTGCTCAAGGAAAAATTGCTCTTTGTGTGGCATCATCCAGAATTGCTGCATTGCTTCTAGAAGGTGGTCGCACAGCACATTCCATGTTTAAAATCCCAATCAAAATCAATGACACCTCTACTTGCAGAATACTTCGAGGTTCAGATCTGCACCAGGTCCTTGATCAAACTTCCATCATAACCTGGGATGAAGTTCCTATGCAGCACAAATATGCCACAGATGCAGTGGATTGTACTTTGTATGATCTCAAAAAGAAGAATGTTCCATTTGGTGAAATCACCATTTTGTTTGGAGGTAGCTTTAAACAGACCCTACCTGTCATTCCCAGGGGCACTAGAGAACAGATCATAGCTTCATCCATCAAAAGGAGCACTCTCTGGCAATGCATTACTGTCTATCACTTGAATGAGAATATGCGACTCGACAAAACTTTAGAAAACATTGCACATGCTGCCTGGCTCTTGCATGTTGGTGCAGGCACAACAGTGGATGCTGCAGACACTATACAGATTCCATAGAATATGCTCTGCCATGGAAATACTATGGATGACCTTATCAACTCTACATATCCAGGCATAGAGCAGAGGAACAAGCCAGATCAGTACTATCTGGATAGGACCATTCTCTCCTGCACCAATGACAATGTTGATGTCATCAACTCTCTTCTCCTTATCAGATTTTCCGACATTTTCTGGAGGGTGCTCAACACAGGGTCAAGGTCTGGATGGACCACAAGAACCTTGAGTACTTCATAACCACCAAGAAACTTAATCGTCGTCAAGCCTGTTGGTCCATCTACCTCTCCAGGTTCGATTTCTCTCTGCATTATTGCCCAGGTCACAGCATGGGGAAGACCGATGCCCTCTCTTGTCATCTGGACCATGGGGATGAAAGCAATGACAATCAAGGTATTGTGTTGTTGCAACCTGATCTGTTTACAGTCTGTTGAGCAGTGCTCTATGCACAGAGTAGAGTGCTTACAGATCTTACTACTTACCTGTTGAGTTGGTTAGTGTGCTAAGTAACTTAGGTTAGAGGGCATAGAACTCTCTGTATTGCTAGGTAGAGGTACAGCGTACTTATATACCTAGAGAGCCTACATGGTCACATGAGGCTCAGGTCACATGAGGCTCAGTGGGGTGGAGAAAAGGGTGGTGTACTGCATGGTTCCTGTCCACATGTTGTTATGACATATTTGTATACATGTATTTACATATATATGTGTTTTAAGGATTCTTACACCGAGGCACAGAATAGGTGCCACGTGTGCAGATTTAATTCAACACCCCCCCACAAACTGTACCGGCATCGACCTGGAGGGGCTTTACAATCCAAGGTGCCATGTATAGGTACTAAGTTTGAACCTCGAATTTAATACCGAGGGAGCTTCTAAATTTCTCGAAGAGCTGCCTCCCAAGATTTTTAGTAAACATATCTGCTGGGTTTTCAGTTCCTGGGATGAAGATGACTGTGACCTTGCCATCTTCGATACATTCACATGTATAATGATAGCAAATGTCGATATGTTTAGTCCTTCTTTCCTGAACAGGTTTAGATCTGATGAAAATTGACCCCCGATTATTGGCACAGATAGGCACCTTACTCAAGGGATATCCCAATTCAGAAAATAAGGATGTGATCCACACTATCTGCCGACAAGTGTCAGAGAGAACCATGTATTTGGCTTCTGTGGAACTAAGTGCTACAGTTTTTTGCATACGGGACTGCCAGCACACGATGCCTCCTGCTAAGGTGGCAAAGTAACCCATTGTGGACTTGCATTTCATGACGTTGGATGCCCAGTCCAAATCAGTAAAGGCTTGGAGGCCCTGTTTGCTGTGGCCATCATAGATAAGCTCATATGATTGAGTATCGACTAGGTAGTGCATTATGTAATGCACCTTATCGAGATGTTCTTTACTCAGATTAGCTGAGAATTGTGACATCTTTATCACCACGAAGGCGATATCGGGGTGAGTTCTGAGCATCAGGTATAATAAAGACCCGATCACTGATTGAAACTCAGTTCTGAGAGCCAGATTAGGCTCATCAGGGTTTTCTGTAGGGACATATCCCATGGGAAGTGGAGTGGGGGATGCCTTGGCATTCATCATTCCGAACTGAGCTAGCACAGTGGCTAGGTAGGTTGTTTGGTTCAGAGTGATTCTTGATGCACCTTGTGTTATGCACATACTAAGGAATTCAGTAACACGACCAGTGTCCCGATGATGATACTCAACCTGGAAACCCAAACAAAACCTACTAAATGGCTTCAGATGGTATAACACAAGTCAGAGGAAGGGTGCAAGGTGGTACTAAATATTACCGCTGAGACCAGAGCATAATGTTTAGTGATGCAAAATAATAAGGGCTGTGGCAAATAGTCTGTATAGGTGTACAAAGGTGTTCAAAATAGTTCAAAATTGGTTCGAAGTCGTGCAAAGTAGTTCTAAATAGGTTCGAAGAGGTTCGAAGTCATGCGAAGTAGTCTGAATAAGTTCAAATAAGTTCGAAAAGGTTCGAGGTATATCGAAGAGTAACTTTAACAAATGTGGAGTGTTTGTCGAATGGCGGTAGGCGATGGGTGATAAAATGGAGAGCGAATACGATAGTTTCGAAGAAGTTCATGATGTTTCGCAGAACTTAGAGATGTGACCCGAAGATAAGACTAAAGAGAACGATTCTTAAATCTGACGATGGCGAGAGGGTAACTTGTGCTGTTCCCTGTTGATCTGTTGTTTATTTTACTCTAACTAATACAAGTCTATATACAAAATGAAGAGATAGTACTAAAAAGGAAATAATAACAATTGTAGAACATGAGGCAATGTGCACAGCAAATAAAGGTATTGTAAAACATGAAACAAAATGAAAGATGATAATAAGTGAAATGTACATTGTCCAAGTATAGTAAAAGTTCTTGTTCTATTGCTTTAATATATCAATAAAACACAAAAACACACTTATTGCATTCTAACTCTGTTGTGGTCTCTCCTCGTGTGTTGTCTGGTAGTGCTCGATATGCAACTAAATAGTTCACTCCGGTTGAGCATCGTGTATCGAAAGTGTTTTAAGACAACTATACAGTGGCCAAAGTCGTTCGAAGTGTCGCGAAATGGTTCGAAAGCATTCAAAATAGTTCGAAGTTGTCCAAAATAGTGCGAAATAAGTCGAAAATAGTTTGGAGTCGATTTCATAATGTTCGTAGTGGTTCAGAAGGTCTGTCATAGTGTGTTAATATGATTGGAAACTTTCCTCAGACCTTAGAGCATGCAGTGGACCTATCACCGACACTCCCAATGCTTGAGACACGCATTTTTCTTTTCCTCTACAAGGCGTTTGTTCTTCCCCAAGAACATGCTGTCATCAACGTAGATTATTGTGATGACAATGTCTTTACCATTTTTGTAGATGAAAATGCCGGCATCTGAGCTGGCGCATTCAAATCCAATGGATCACATGAACACCTCTAGCTCTCTCCACCATGCTAGGGCAGCCTGTTTAAGGCCGTACAATGCTTGGCGTAAGCACATGACTTTGTGCTCTTTACCTGGAATGACAAATCCCTCAGGTTGATGCATGTAAATTTCCTCATCTAGTTTGCTGTACAGAAATGCGGTTTTTATGTCGAGTCCTATCATGTACATGCCTTCTAGGGCACTCAGGGCAAACATGAGGCACACCATCTCATAGCGGACCACTGGAGAGAATATCTCATCATAGTCGATGCCTTCAACTTGCAAGAAGCCTTTGGCCATGAGTCTGGCCTGTTTTCGTCCGTTGGATTTTATGGAGAAAACCCATCTATTTTGGATGGCCTTTCGGCCAGCAGGGAGATCTACGATGTCATAGACATGCCATTTACAGAGGGCCTCTAGTTCCTCCAGGCATGCACTTCTCCACTCTGATTGCACAGGCTTGGGTAAGCACGCAATGTCACAATACTAGATTGGGACAAGATCTGATGCTATAGATGGTGCAACTGCTTTGCTAAGCAGAAGGTGCATCAGATCCATTCCACCTTCAGCAACATAATTATTCCTTCTAGGGCCCCAATATGATGGGGTACCCAGATTGGGTAACCACCATCCTCGCTCCTCATTGGGATTCTGGTGCCAAATCCATGGCACCTCAGACTCCTGAGGTTGAGGGGGTGTCACGTACTCTAATTCCAAATTATCCGGGGTCTGTGCGGGAGGAGTTCTACTTGCCACTGGTGGTTGAGAGGGCCCAGCTGGCACCTCTTCTTCGACCTGAGGGAGGGCTGGAGCACAACTCCTGCCTTGTCCCACTGGTTCCCACCATTGGCACTCCTATGCAATGTCTTGTTCAATTTGAACAAGGTCACAATTTTCACCATAGACATTGCCCAGACGAGTTGGGACTCATCGCTGCCTGTTTGATCACCTTAGTGGAGGTATGGGGGCCTCTACTGCTGGCTGTGCTGGACTAGGCTGGGATGATGGACCCGGTGCACCTGCTGGCACAAACAGATCAGCATCCTGAGGCAGATCGCCAAAGGAGCTGAACAGCAGGTCTCTAGACATTTTAGGGGTTCCAGACCCTGATTGTGAAGGTGGTGGGGATGGAGCTCATGGAGGAGGATTCGGTGCCAGTGGAGCATAATGCCCACAGCCCGGATAGAAGCTGTCATCACTTCCTCCATTGCTACCGTCCCCTGATCCCCCAGAGTGGTCATCATCTCTAGAAGGGGGTATATACCCAAGATCAGTTTTTGCCAGAATCTTGGCCCCGGGACAATGAGGGAACAGAGTCTCATTGAAGAGTGCTGTAGCACTGACAAATATTGACCCTGATGGGCACATAAAGTGCCAACCCTTGATGCCATCTGCCAGGCTGATGTACATCATGAGCTCTGATCTTGCAGCTAACTTATTAGGATGCTTCTCTTTTAGCAGGTAAATGTAGGCACCGCATCTGAATACCTTCTCGTCACTCAGATCGGGCTTCTCGCCATCGAGATCTTTGATCAGAGTTCGCCATTTCAGGTGGTTTATTGGTGTTCAGTTGTAGAGATATGTAGCATGCTCTACACAAAATTTTCCACCATGATTGTGGTAGGCAGGCAGTAAAGCGCAATGTTTGTGCTTTCTCCATCAATGTCCTGATCATGTGTTCAGCACAACCATTTTGTTGGTGGATGTGGGGCACCGACATCTCAATTTTAATCCCAGCCTCTTTAAGCTGGGTTATGAGTTTCCGATCATGGAATTCCCCCCCAGGATCGAAACACCAACACTTGATTTTTGTGTCATATTGTGTTTTGGCCATCACCTCGAACTGTCTGATTGACTCAGCAGCATTGGACTTTTTTCTCAGGCACTGACTCCACATATGTGAAGTTCGATCATCAACAAATATGATAAAATATTTGTACTTGTGATAACTGAGTATTAGTAATTCCTTCAGATCAAAATGGATCAGCTTGAAGGCTCCTTCAGCCCAAGACTCAGATCCAGGGAATGACTTTGACATCATTTTTCCCTTGGTGCACCCTGGACAAATGTGCCTGTCCCTTGGAATTTTTAGATCCTTGGGAAACTTATGGGTGTGTTTTGGCATCTGTCGCATGACAGCTTCGCTCGGGTGGCCAAGCCGCTTGTGCCAAATGTCATAGTCAGCAATGTAGATAGCTGTGACTTCTAATCTCTTAGTGCTCTGAATGTGCAAATTACACACATAGATGGTTTCACCATGTATTATTGGCATTGCATCAAGCTGGGGTTTTCCTTTTTTGTCAGCAAAGGAAATTATTTTACTGTTTTCTTTTACAGTATATTCCTCAGCAATGAGGAACACTCCCATTGACATAAGCCGACTTGTCAAATCTGGGAGATAGAAAACGGGGGATAAGCGTGTGATGCGTGACTCTGTCTTCCTGTTAACTTTTACCTGATGATGAATCAGGACAGCACCTTTGCCTTTGATTGAAGTCACACTGGTAGCGGTCTTGACCTGCCATTTCTCAGACATAGGCAAATCCTCATAGGAGGCGAAGTCTTTCATCTCACTAGTGAAGTGCAATGATGCACCTGAATCCAAGATCCAAGGGGCACCATGTTTGCATTCCTTTCTGGCACACATCACAAACAGCCTGATTAGGGCCTTTGCATCACAAGTGACAATATAATTTATTAAAAATTCTATAGGATGCTCTATATTACAGGAATGGCCCAAATAGTTCGTCCCTGTCAAGCTATTGTTAGCAATGATGTGATGGTCAGGGAAAAGGACTGACATTTCATCATAAGCCCCCATGAAGGGGGCTATTGGCTCATCTGTGAGCATGTTATCCATGCTTTCCCAGATCGATTGATCTGGGACCATCATTTTGGAGCCGAGGGAGACTTCATCGTCATCATCCTTAGGCTCAGGTTCTATTTCAAAAACCTCCTTGATCTGAGCTGATGGCTCAGGGGTTTCCACCCAGCGGTGCTTATCTTCCTGCTTACTCATCTGGTCTTCTTCGATGATTCAAAGATTCTTGGCCATTTTAGGCACTTTGATGTCTGTGAGCAGGTCCCAGGCCATCTGGTAGTCTTCATACACAGAGGGGCCGGGGGAGAAGGTTCTGGTGACCTTTGACTTGGGCTGATTAGGCTGCTTTCTCGGGTCAGTGGTGTGGAAATACATGGATTTCCTGTGTAGCCATGACATTTGAACACTTTGGTCAAACATCAGTAGGAGGCGAGAGGGGCTGGCCTGTGCCAGTCTGTTCGAAATGATGCCTTGACTGTTAATGGTCGTGGCAGCATGGGCGGAGCATACTGCATCCGCATAAGGTATGCTAGGCACCATGAAGGGCTCCACCATACTGGTGGAAGTGAGGTGGCTGTGAGATTCCTTTTTCTCATGCTTTTTCCTGGCAGCCTTGCCAGACCTATGCTTCTTCTTCGAGTCAGAGCCCAAAGGCTCAGACGACTTCTCACTGGATTTCTCTGGTCCCTTCCCTTTCCACTTAAGGTCGCTGCCCTTTCTCTTGACAGCTGACGGCTTCTTTGCCGTTTCCCCAGAGCATGCAAAGGCAGCTCGATGGGAGGCTTCTGCCATCACATGGTCTCTCACTACAGCATAGGAGAGACTGGTCATACCAGTTGTGGATAAGATGGTGGAAGATAAAGAATTGTACTCCTTCGGCAATGCCGAAAGGAGTAATAAGGCTTGAACTATCTCAGGGATGTCGACACCATTGGCAGTTAGCCACTGGTATCTCTCAGAGATCTGAGCCATTGTCGGCACAGGGTTTTGCGCCGGGACTCTGATCGAGATCGCAGATTTAAAATCTGCAAATATTCAAGAAGGCCCTTCTTGGCTGAAATCGGCCTGCAGGGCTTGCCACAGGGCACTAGCAAGTCCTGTTGCAGATCCAGATCTGGATCTGATGGAAGGAGATAGGCAGAGTGAGATAGCTCCATATGCCTGATCATTCTCCCGATTCCACACCTTACATGCAGCAACATCGGCTGCCACTGGCACTGTTTCAGTGCTGGAGGCAACTTGCCAAAGGCCTTGTGACATAAGCCATGCCTTCATACTTTTGGCCCAGGCCTTGTAGCCAGAGCCATCAAACAAGGAGACAAGTTTATCGAGCGAGGAGGACATTTTTAAGATTTGAGCTAATAAAAGCACCAAATCAGTCACTTGCTCTTAAATTAGAAATGCCAGATGCAAAACTTAGCACTCCGTCAGAGTACGTTTGTTTAGCACATGATGAGCACCAAAAGGGTGCATCATTGCTCCATGATGTCATGTCAGAGGGAGGCTAACCCCATCACAAAAGCAATGAGGTGCTCAGCGCAGTGAAGCACGTCGGTAGTAAGACCTGTGCACAACATGTGAGTTGGAGCCCCGAGGGGCTACAGTACAACTCCTTCCAACTAGAGCTCCGAGGAGCTCACAGCTGTGCAACATTGCTTCCAGGGCCCATAACCTGTTGAGCAGTGCACTATGCGCAGTGTAGAGTGCTCACAGATCTTACTACTTACCTGTTGAGTTGGTTAGTGTGCTAAGTAACTTAGGTTAGAGGGCATAGAACTCTCTGTATTGCTAGGTAGAGGTACAGCGTACTTATATACCTAGAGAGCCTACATGGTCACATGAGGTTCAGGTCACGTGAGGCTCAGTGGGGTGAAGAAAAGGGCAGTGTACCACATGGTTCCTGTCTACATGTTGTTATGACATATTTGTATACATGTATTTACATATATATGTGTTTTAAGGGTTCTTACACTGAGGCACAGAATAGGTGCCATGTGTGCAGATTTAATTCAACACAGTCTGTGTATTAGAGGGTGTGACCTTGGAGGGTGAGGAGTGCAGTATTCTATGTGACATTCATCATGCAAACCATAGCAGTCTACATAAGGATGCTGTGGCTCTGGCAATGAAGGAGCTGAGAAAGGGATCCACACCTTCACTTTGTGCAGCAGAGTGGACAGAAAAGGATAACATCCTATACTTCCATGACCACATCTATGCCCCTAACAATCCCCAGCTTCAATGATGACTCATCTCCCAGCACCATGACTTGCTCATTGCCAGCCACCCTGGGCATTGGAAGATGTTGAAACTCATATCGCAGAATTATTGGTGGCTCCAGATGTCTCAACTCATTGGTCAGTACTGTTGTACCTGTGATCTCTGCTTATGCACCAACACTCCATGGCACAAGCCCATGGGCAAGTTACACCCTCTTCTAGTCCCAGAGAATTGTTGGGACATCATTAGTATAGACTTCGTGGTGGAACTACCAGAATCCAATGGGTTTGATGCTGTAATGTGCACAGTCAACTCTGCTGGGAAGTGAGCTTATTTTATACCCACTCATTCAGCTGTCACTGCACTTGGAGTGGCTCAACTCTATTTGCACCATGTGGAAGCTCCATGGACTGCCTGGCACATTCCTCTGCAACTGAGGACCACAATTTATTGCAGACTTCACCTGAGAGCTGTACCGCCTGCTGGGGATCAAACTTCTCACCTTGACCACCCACCACCCACAGACAGACAGACAGATGGAATGAGTCAATCAAGAACTGGAGCAGTACATCTGTATCTTCATCAATGAGCAACAGGACGATTGGAAAGATCTTTTCCCCATGACCAAGTTTGGATACAACAATTACATCCACTCTTCCACCCAACAAACTCAAATACCTGGTACACTGGAAGGGTTATGGGTATGAGGAGAACTCCTTGGTCACAGAGTCCAATGTTGATGCCCCACAACTGGTCAGGAAGTTCCACCAGCAACATTCCTCTATGCCTGAGTGCATCCAAGCATCCGACTTTGGGCAAATACAGTTTCAAATGCATTGGGGCAATGCATCATAGAAGGGGGGTGATGTCAGGAAAAAGGAAGGCATCCCAGGCATCTGGGAAATTTTCTGCATTTGTCCCATATTTTTTTATATCTTATTTCACCCTATTCTGCCTTTTCTATGATTTTCTATGATTTTATTCTATTTTATGATTATATTTCAGCTTTTTCCATATCAGTACATGTTGACAATTCTATTCTTAGAAATGGGACCTTTTCTGGATGTTTACCCATCAAGGTGACATCATTGCACAGCTTGATCTGCCTATCTCCACCTTTTTGGTATTTTTAGCTTACTATCTGATTTTCAACTCTATCACATATACTGGGCATCAACAGATGGGTCCTTAGAGTTTTGTCTTTGGATTCCTCTCTGTTAGGTGCATCTGGAGTGTCTGTATTATGTAGTGTAATATTAACTTTGGATTTCCCTCTGTTAGCTCACTTCTAAGTGAGGCTTTGAGGTTGCCCTTACAATTTCCTTGGCCACTGAGAACAGCCACTCACATGGGATGGAAGAGGCTGGGATGGGGAGGACATCCAGTACAATGCATGTGAGAGTGGGATACAAGTCGCAGTGATCCTAGTACAGATTTGAGAAGCAAAATGTTGTATGAAAGGCCAGGATGTACCTGCCACCATTTTATGATATCTGTCTCAGGGGAGACATCAGCTGGCATATCCTTCAAGTAACATCACAACTCTGCTTCCCATCCATCACATTCCCCAGTATCCAGTAGAGTCTGGCAGTATCTATCATAATCAGACAGGACTGAAGCTAGACATCTTAGATCTTGTGTTGCCATTCATTGGGTCCACTGGTTAAACTACAGGTGGTGCATGAGGTCGATTCTTCCAATATTTCTCCATGTGAAACACATCAATCAATGTCATCATGAAAAAGAAAAAAAAACACTCACCTCGTGTTCTACAACTTTTCTCGCTTCATCTTGCCAATTATTTGCATGTCAATTGCCAGTAGTGCATTCTGCAGCTTGCTCTTCTTCCCCATCCCATGCTAGTTTGATGTACACAAGTTTGTAATAGAAATGAAGAACTACAGTTGCTCATTATCAGTTTTAGGAAACAACTTAAATACTAAGACTTACCAAGTGCAAGGACAAAACTCAGCTTCTCATTGAAGTGACAGTAATATTTATTCAGTGTCTCAAGTCCATCATTGATCACATCATGATACAGAGCATATTTTGGATTGTCACACTTTGCTTCCCAAGCTGTCTGAAGCTCCTCAATCACTGGAAGTGCATGCTTTATGACCACAGCATGGGTCATTTCTCAGCTGAGAAATGTTGAATATGAGCTGAGTCCTATCAAGTGTGTGGCCCATCAGAGATGCAGTCAGTTTATGAGATGTAAGCAACTTACTGCAAGAATATCCTGAGAATCCAAAACTCAAGCCCAATCTTGGCTAGTGAATGTGAAGGCGGACCATGGAATCATCTTGACAACTCATCCCTCATTGCATATGATAGTGACAGGGCCATACAATTGATCAGCAGATGAGGCAAAGAGATTGATTGACTATGCATATGATCCATCAGATCAATATCCAAAAAAATGATTTGGGCTTATGCTAACCTGGCATAAGAAGAATGAATGCTTTAGCATTTTATGCACCATACCCTATCATGTATTGTTGTGTAGTGAAATTTTGAGCAGGGTATTGATCTTGCATTGTAGTTGCAGTTTGTCAAAGTACTCAATGTGCTGTCCAGAGGCTTGGATCTGTCGAGAACACACAAGTAGCAATGACTGAATCCATCATAATTGCTGATTTATGTACTTTTATCGCAAGCATTCAAATAGCTGCCATGATGTCCATGGAACATCCCAGTACACAATTACCTGGTAAGTTGGGATCATACTCCCAAATTGTGTTCATGTTCTTAATGGCAGCAATCTTCGTGATATCACAGCGACATTTGCAAGATTTACTACATGTTCAAGACACCTGCAAGAATGGTAAGCAGTGTCATTGATAAGATAACACATGTGCTTATGGGAGCTGATTCTATTGGGCATTCCATTGGAGGTTGTGGTGCTCATGTTGCTGCTCTATAGTATTACAGCTAGTAGTATTGTTTGAAGCATTGTCAAGAGTTATGGTATTAAGCTGTGACATTATTGATTATTGATATCGATGATTTTATCAGCACAACCAAGTTTATCTTGAGATGTGCTCACCTTTGATTCATTCTTACTCATAATACCCATGTGGTCACAAAGGCCAACAAAGTATTGGCCCAAATTTTCCCCACTATGCTCACCTGAAATTGGCTGAAAACCCATGACTTCTGAACACAACTTCCACTTTTTGTCTTTGACCTCGATTCAATGTGCAGTCATCCTGAGGAATAATTCTTTTGTGTTATCTGCTGTCCATCCATCAGTCATGGTTGAAATTTTCCCAGGTGCATTCTGCCAGAATGTGTGAGTAGTACTTCATTATCATTAACTTAATGCTTACTATTATCTCTGCCTTCAACAGCTTCAACCATTTAACAAAACAATATACACCGATATATCATGAGTACTAGGTAAGTCATTCTTCATTGTCTTTGGTCTCATAGTGACTAGACAATTCCTGAACAGAGCTTTGTCTGCAACAGCTAATGACTATCCATGCTCTAAGTAACAGGATTGTGGGATTACAATTTTAACTCACCTGGTCACTGCATACTATAAACTTTGCCATGGCTTCCAAAATTTCATTGTGAGAAAATTTTGTTGGTCAGTTGCCCTTAAATGTGCTGTCCAGCATTGCCTGCTTTTTCAGCTTCTTGGTGTTTTGTGACTCTTGCTTTTTCTTTAAAATGTGCAGTGGAATTGCTCAATGCTTTTCAGCTAGGCCCTCTTCACTGCATTGTTGCTGATATATGGTGTAGTGCTGATGGATATGCTGGAGGCTGTAACAGTAGTATAGAGAACTACTGCCACTTGTGAGAAATGATACTAAACTGGAATGTAGTATGTATGCAAAGAGTGATCTCTAACTCATACAGAATGGTACGATGTGAGCTAAACTACACGTGATTGTGTATATTATGTAAGGTAGTGGTAAGGTGGTTGTAAGAGTATGAATACTCTTACACTCATTCATTCTCTCCTCTTTTTCTTCCCTCAGTGATTGCTTACTCGGCCTCATATTTTTGCAGGGCCTCAGTGTCAATGAGTTCTGATATTGGGAGCCACAGGTCATGTTTGGGCCTGTACCCTATCCAGCACATGAGATACTGATGTCCTCATCCCCACATGCATTTGTCAAGGATCTTTTTGATGAAATATTCTGTGCTGCCCTTAGTTGTGATTATGGGCCATAGTACAGTGAATGCTTTGTTTGGAAAGAGGTCATTATCATTTGGGATCTGTCACCTGAGTTGGTTCACATGGAAGGTCAGGAAAGTTTTTGAGGCTTCTGGGAGGAGGAGTCGGTACAAAGAAGAATCGGGGTATGCTCTGAAAGGTCCATCCCAGCATGGCATAAACTTTGCGACCCTTCCATCTTTGGCCTGCATGTAGTCCCGACATCTCTTGGCCATTGCGAGGAGGATCTTATCCCCAACCTCAAATTCTGGATCTGGTGAGCAGTCTTTGTTGGCTTCATGTGCTTGCCTAATCTTTGCATGTAGTAGTGCATCCCTTGCTTCATATATGTAATTTTTCACTGCTTCAATTAATTCATGAGCTGCTGCAAATTCTGCTGTTGACTCAAGGTTGATCTCATTCATTTGGGGTCTGCATGTCAGCCTATGAGTGGTGGTAGTAACCTCAGTGATTGCCCAGTCTTGAGCATGAATGGTGTGAAACCTGTGGAGGCATTCGTGGTGTTTATCATATGGAATCAGACTTTTGGGAGGGCTCATGCCCAACCCCATTGGTTTCACTCCACATGAAAATGGAGACATTGACTCATGGTCTTGTCTGAGCATTCAGAAGACCCATCAGTCTGTGGGTGGTACACTGTCGATAGCTTATGTTTTATACCAGTCAGTTTCATTAGTGCGTGCTGATAAGTCCACTGTGCACTTTAATGTCTGGAGAAAACACTTCCAACTGTATCGAGACATCATGACACCACTCCAAACCTCTACAAATGCCATAAAATCGACCTCAAATCTTTTTTGAACATTTTTGAACTATTTCGCACTACTTTGAATGACTTCAAACAGTTTCGAACACTTTTGAACAACTTTGCAGCACTTCGAATGACATTGGCCACCATATAGCTATCTCTAAACCCTTTCGATACATGCTGCACATCTGCAATAAACCATTTCATTGCATATTGAGTGCCATCAGACACAAAGAGAGACAACAAAAGATCTAGAACGTGATAAGTGCAGTTTTTATATTTCAATGATATATATTAAAGCAATAGGACAAGAACTCCTACTATACTGGGACAATGTACATTTCATTTATAATCATTTCTCATGTTTTATGTTTTACAATACCTTTATTTGCTGTGCATACTGCCCTGTGTTTTCCACATGTTATTGTTTCCTTTTTAGTACTATTCCTTCAAATTGTATATAGACTTGTATTAGTTACTTAGAACATCAATAGACAAAGTTACCCTCTCCCTTATCATTTGATATAAAAGCTATTCTCTTGAGTCTTAGCCTCACGTCGTATGTCTAAGTTCTGTGAAATATTGCGAACTTCTTCAAACTATCATATTTGCTCCTCGTTTTATTGCACATCACCTATCGCCTCTCGACAAATATTCCTTATTTGTTATATTCACTCCTTGACACCAGTCTGATACCTTTGACTCTCTTCAAAACTATTTTGAACCTCTTTGAACTACTTTGCACATCTTCAAACCTTATTCAAACTACTTTGCACATCTTCGAACCTATTTCGAACTACTTTGCACATCTTTGTATGCTCCTCAAAATTATTTGCAACACATCTCACCATTTCATGCCTCTCACTACAACTTTTGGGTATTAGCGGTGATGTGTTCAGTTGGTACTTGGTGCAGAGTCTCAACAGAAGGGGTGAACACTAAACCTACAACTGCAGGTGTGCTCAGGGTGAGGGGGTTCGCTTAGAGGGCCTCAGATTGTCCTTCAGGGTGCAGAGACTACAAAGAGGCTGGCACGGTGGTTTTCAATGTGCACACTAGTTGTGTACGCTAAAGGGAAGATATGCGCAATAGCAGAAAAGTGTGCAATGCAAAGGGGCAAAAATGCACAGTGCAGAAAAACATGCAACAGGAGCACAAAAGTGCACAATGATGAGGATGATGAAAGCGGGAGGTACAGTGGGACAAAGACAGCACTGGGATGTGCTGAAAGGGGAATGCACAGGTTGGGGGCACAAATGGGATGAGAGTGCAATGGGTGGAAAAAGGCGCCAATGGTGCACAAAATGCGGTGTGGTAGGGTGACGAGTTCCACTCGTCAACCCAACCATTTCTGGATTTTCCCACAGAGTCTTTTGTTGTGCCACAACGGCTCAGTGCCATAGCACTTTCTTGATATTTTTTAGATTCTTTTATATTTCATTTTACTGACTTATGATCTGACATTTTTATTTTCTAGATTTTCTATTTTATTTTTAGGATGACATTTCATCTACGCGATGCATCAGTCATGCGTTTTGTGCACATTTTCCTGCTTCCTCGGCATCCGTGTCGACAGCATCATCTGGTTCGAAGGTGCGGTGCCGGCATTTTCATTTTATTTTCATTTGCTTTCTGTAGCTACATTCTATGTTACCTGTGCCTGTTTTCTGCTATGATCTGCAACGTCAACTGTCAACACCACGACCGGCTAAAATCTGAATCGACAGATTGAACAACTGGACGGTAGGGTTGAGGGGTGCCACTTGGGTGTCCTCCACGCTTGCTGGGGGCACAGGCGACGTACCGTCAATAGAGGAACCCAACGGTAGCTTCTCCCCGAGACATTCCCAGTTGTGAAAACCTCAAGACGAAGATCCAAGAAGCCATGCCTCAAAAGCTTCTTGCGGGAATGATCATTTATTTTTGACTTTTGCATTGCATTCCTGATTCATTGACTTCTCTACCTAGTTAGTTTTCTTTGTTTGGTTGCTCAGACTGTCGGCACAAGAGGATGTGCGTGATCAGATTTTGCTTTGTAGACAGTTAGTTTTGTATATAGGTGAACTCCCACCTCTCAAATGGAGAACATTCCTGATCACTCATTTTTTTTACGCTCCCCTCTCTAAGTTTTCCCCGTCTCTCAAGTCTACTGCACACCAAGGTGCAGTAATCAAGCTAAGTACACTAGTTCCCAGTTTCACAGGCTCGTTTGGCCTTTTACTCAAGTCAAAGCCTCATTTTCTACATACATTACGTGACTCAACTCGTTTCCTTTGGTTTTCCCTACTGTTTAACGACCTCGGTGCACTTTGCATTTGACGGCCCGTGTTTTCAACATGCGCTTCATGTGACTCCATTGAACGCATTCGTGTCATTCATTGTTAATCTCATAACTCTTGTTTCGTCAACCCCACAGTTTGGGACCATGGTACTTAACTACTTATCATACAACGGGTCATTTCTTCCTTGTTCTCTTTTCTTTACCTATCCGCATGCCACCGCTTACCTCATTTCTCGCGATGTGACGACCATCATCAACAGACCCCCAGTAGATCAATTCCCCTACAACAGCAGCTATACAAATAAATGCACAAACAGTGCGCAAATGTGGCTATACAAAGAGCACACTGCAAGAGTGCACAAATGAGGATGAAGAACGCAATGCAGAGATGAAATGCAGCAATATGATGGAGGGACGCAAATGAAATGCAAATGCGGCTATACAAAGGGCACACTACAGAGGTGCATGGACTGGACACTGGTGCACAGACTATGTGCGATGCTGACTGAGCTATGAACTATGAGGGGGAAAAAGATCCTCTGGATTCTCTATCTGTCTGCCTACTATGTACAAATGGCTTATGTGATAAAAATGGTAAAATAAAGGGTAAAAATAGAAAGCACCATGCGCTACCCACAAGCACATCCATTCACCCATCTAAACCTGACTGCACTACGCCACTGCCTCAGCCAATAAGATTTGCACACCTATAGCCCAATACCCAACTGTTCCGGTATGATGCACTATTTTTGGTGCACTCTAGGTCCCATGCACTCTTCCCAATTAATCCACTTCAGTGTTATGTGTCGCATGCTGTGCCTTAGTAATAATGACATGATCAACCTGTGACAGTTACCAGATAAGGCAATGCTGATTGAAAATGTGGAAGAACTATAAGGAGATGCTGTGCAAGGCCAAATAGTGCCAAAGTGCCAGGATTATGTGAAAGCACCCAAGTGCACACAGTCCAATGCCAAATAGGTGCAAAGCACCCAGATCATGTGAGAATGCACAGTTTGCTCATGTTGGAATCGTGGTGCGCCTTGAATAAATGCGCCAGTAAGCTGGAGGCTGTGATGGGCAGTGCAATTGGTGTGGTGGATTGTTGTGTGTGTGTTATGGAGATTGTGCAATGAGTGTGCAGCAGAGAATGTGAGTTGCAGGTAAGGCATAAAAGGAGCACATAGAGGCGCATTGAGCATGCAATAACTGTGAAAGGCAGATAAGGAGTGTGGGGGGGGGCACGTGGAGGCAGTTTGAAGCGTAACAGGGTGCACTTAGGGCACACGACAGAAGGCCGCTATGGGGGATCCAAAGGTGCAGTAGAAAAGTAGATGGCACACAAATGTGCACCTAAGTGGTCAAAGGCATGTGAAAGTGCACAAAAGTGGTCAAAGGCACACAAAAGCATACAGAGTTGCGCTGGAGCACATGGAAGCACACTGCACACTGGAGCGCACTGGAGTTCACGGGAGTGCAATGGAGTGCAATGGAGTGCACAGGAGTGCACAGGAGCACAATGGAGTGCACTGGAGCACACTTGTGTGTGCAAAAGCACATGAAGGCACACAAAAGCACACTGTGCAAAGTGAGTAGAAGACGTCCAAGCGGTGTGCACAATTGCGAAAAATGCTGTAGTATGACTGCAGGGTGATAGGGAGCCATATCAGTGGTAATATTTAGTACCAACTTGCACCCTTCCTTTAGCCTGTGTTATATTCCTAAGCCTTTTAACAGATTTTTGTTAGGTTTCCAGATCAAGTATTATCAGCACCAGAATTTCAAGATGAATAGTTTATCCCAGTCACTAATAATTTCGGTAGGGCACCCATTTTCACAATACCAGCAGTCAAAGAATATCCTTGTGAACTCTTCGGCTGTCATGCTGGTGTTGCATGGTACAATTTAGATGTCTGCACTGAGATGGTCTGTCAGGTCACAATGCTATTGTACCCATCATCTGCCATTAATGGGCCAATGAAATTGATTGCTACTGATTCAAAGCATTCATCGGGAATAGGTAGGGGGTGCAAGGGGCCTGTTGGTTTGTGGGTGTTCAATTTATTCTATTGGCAATCCTGACATAAAGGTACATAACCATTAGCAAGGTTCTTTCTCATGTTAGGCTAGTAAAAGTCTTCTCTCAATGCGGCATATGATTTCTCGCTGCCAAAACAACCTAAGTTATTGTGTGCAAGTTGGAACAGATGTTCCCATAAATGTCCATAATGTGGGATCACCAGTTGTTGACCAATGAACAGCAGACCATGCTTTATAGAAATGTTTAGTTTATAGTCTAGAAGGTTTTTCTTCTGGTCATCAAGGATTTGTCTGCACCAGGGGTCTTCTTTGTAGCCATTTTTTATTTGCTGCACAAGTTCTGGGTCACTTTCAATCGAGAAAATTGTGCCTACAATGTTAGGGCTTGATTTGAAGTCAGGAAGATGGGATAATGCATTGGCAACAGTGTTTTTCTCGCCATTGATGTACATGATTGTGTACTCATATTGCAAGAGGTATTCCATCCAACATGCTTGCCTTTGCAAGAGGTTGCATTGGTGGTCAAAATTTTGCAGTGTTTTGTAGTCTGTGTAGATGTTAATGTGTGTTCCCAATAAGTCTACCCTCCATTTGCATATTGCTCTCATTATGGATAGCATTTCCTGTTTGTGTATGGGGTAGTTGCGCTCTGCACTATTCATTTGCTGGCTTTCGAATGCCACAGGGTGTGTGGTCTCCCAGGTTTTTTCAAACAAGAGGATGCTGCCTGTTCTCTTTTGCTAGCATCACAAGTCACAAAGATTTTGTTGTTTCCCAGGTTTTCATGGTCAATGGTGGTAAGGCAATCCTGACTGATGACAAGTCATTTAATTGCTTTGAAGGTGTACTTATGGAAGTTGGTCCATACAGGGAAGTTGTTGTTGCATTCTTTGCGAGTCAGTGGTGTGATGATCGAGACATGTTCAGTGAGGGCAGGGAGGAAAGCTGCAATGTATCTTACGATTCCCAGGAATTGACATATGTGCTTGGCAGTTGTCAGTGCAGGCCAATTTAGAATATGCACAAATTTACTGGTGTCTGCCTCAATTCCTCATGTGGAGATGTGATGCCCTAGGAAATTGATCTCAGTGGCAAATAGCATGGATTTCTTCGATGAACAGTAAAGTTTTGCCTTTCTCAGTGCCTCAAGGATGGCAGCTATTTTCTTCTGGTGTTCAGCCACTGATGACAACCAGATAATGATGTCATCAAGGTAGACATGGCAGATTTTGCTGATCAGGTCTTTGAGTGCTAAGGTCACACATTGCTGGTGGGTTGCAGGTGAATTTCTGAGTCCCATTGGCATTATGATTCATTCCCAGAGGCCAAATGGTGTCAGGGTAGCTGTATACTTGATGTGGTCTGGGTTGACAAGCATTTGAAAGAATGAATTTGTCATGTTGATCTTTCACCAGATCCAGCCTTTGGTGCAGTCTGCAAGAATGTCATCTATTTGAGGTAACAGATAGTTGTCTGGAATAGTCAGGCAGTTTAGATTCCAGTAGTCATTTACCCATCAGGGCAACACTGTAGGGTTAGTTTTTGGGATAATAAAAGATGGAGAGGCATATGGCAATAATGACAGTCTGATTCTTCCCACTGCAAGGTGCTGCTCAATGAGCATTTTCCAGCCAGGTCTATATTTTTGAGGACAAGAATATGAGGGCGCAACAGATACTGGTGCTCCAGGCCTTAGTTCTATGTTATGGTAAACATCTTGTGGAAGGTCTTTGATGTGCAGGAGGTCTACTGGGAAGCAGTCTGCAAATTTCTGTTTGAAGTTCTTGACAAGCCTTTGCAGATCTGCATCTGCTGCCAGCTGCTCGATTCACATTTTGATCAACCCAATTACATCTGGGGAATTCATTGTATATTCTTCGAAATTAAAGCGACTAGGGTTTTTATCAAACAATGCCATTAATTCCATGTGCACGAGCACACATCTCTTTCTAGTTTTATGTTGGCCATGCTTGATGTCATTCAGTTCTTCTCTTCTTTTGCAAAATGGAAAGAGCTGGATCTTTTGCTAATGGAGTTCAGGGTCAGGCAGGTTCAGTAGGTTATATCTGCTTTCTTTAGCAATCGTGGTCCTCAGTTCTACATCGACAATAATTTTATTCTTTATGAAGAAGTTGAGCACTAAGATTAAGTCCATGTGAAGGCCAGGGCAAATAACTGCATTGATTTTATGGGATTTCCATATTGAGTCAGGTGATTGGATGTGTAATCTACAATACTGCAATAAGATGAGGTTGGAGTCCATGTTTTTCTTGGTCTTTGTGAAGGCTCCTGACACTGTGAGAGATTTGAAAAGTGGTCGTGGTTCTAAGCAAAGGATCTCCATGAGATCACTCAAAACCAGCACTGGCAAACACCTGTGGTTAATAAGAGCAGAAACCAGGGTGGGAGCACAGGTGGCCGGCATATCCACTGTGCATGTCCACTTGAGGTGTTCAGGGAAAGATAAATTGGGGTGTACATACTCATTTACTTCTTTGCCATGGGCACTCTCAAAGGAGTCATCACTGTCACCATCCACTTTGAATACAGCTGCGATGACTGCAGCAGGTTTTATGTAGTTCTGCTTGTCATAAAGTGCCTTCACTTTGGTGGCATTTGCAGCAGTGACACACTTGCAGACTTCAAGGGTGGGACATTTTCTGGTGCATGCATAGAAGAAATGCCCTGCATAGAAAAGCCTGCATTTGAAACACCCTGAGTGTTCCAATAGCAAACATTTTTCTTCCTTGGTGAGGCTGGGGAGTGCAGGGAGTCTAGTAGCAGAGGAGCTGGTGTTAGTGATGGAGGAGTCATGCAAGATGTTGGTGTTTTTTCTAGAGGTTTCAAAGGATGCCCACTTTTCTTGGTCAACTTGCAAGTCCTGTTCCAGGAGGACGAGACAGTCCTGCCACTGGTCGAGGTCCATAATTGCATCCAGAGCTCCAACAGTGTTACCAGAAGGAATGCTGTTCTGTGTGCAGTAGAAATGTTTCATCCCGACATTCAGATGGGGAACAAGGTGTCAGTGAAGATGTGTGGGGTCAATGTGATAGATGGATCCAGTGATCCCAAGTTCAGTGTTGGCATTCCGCACTTTGTTCACCCATGTCAGGAAACTGTCCATGCCCTGTATGGAGATCTGGTATTGGATAAGCTTGTCCTTCCAAGACCGAGCCAAGAATTTCTTTTTGAATTCCACAAGGAAGGCAGGGAATGTAATGGTGGTGAGGCATGCTTTGTTGGCCATCACCCAGGACTGGATGGCTGCTGCTTCAAAGTTGTAAAAGATTTTCCCTACCCATTCATCTTCAGAGATGTCCTTCATGGAGAAGTAATGTTGGCATGCATTTTCAAATTGCTGGAGGACTTGAATGGTCAAATGTCCCAGGGATAATACAGGTGCAGTGTTTGGGGAGTGTTGATGGACCTCAGCAGATGCATACAGGGGGTCTACAAGTAAGGCCATTTCTGGGTTCCAGGGGGGAGGGTGGGTTCAGGGGAATCAGAGTCGGAGGAGTCGACAGTTTTACAATGGGTGGGTGGGGGAGATGGCGAGGGTGTCAGACTTGGTAAGGATGATGTTGGAGGTCTTCTCCTGTCTGTGAAGATCTGTGATGGGGTTTGTAGATGTGTGCAACTGCATGTCATAAGGGGAGACTTTAGAAGGCTGGTGAGACAGTTTGGGTTCAGGATGTCAGGTTCAGGGGTGCAGGAAAACAAGGAATTTAATCCATTTTCTGCTCCCTGCTGTTTATAAGGTGGTGCACATTTGCAATGGGGATGATGTCAGATCTTTGGGGCAAGATAAGGAAAATGACTTTGTGGTGCTACGACTTCTGATATCACTGTCTGTACAACAATGACAGTCAGATGTAAGGTGGTGATAATCATAATTCTCTGCATGGAGGAATCGCTGATGATACTAGAGTTCGAGTTTAAAAAAAAAGTGTAACAGTAGTATAGGGAACTACTGCCACTTGGGAGGAGCGATACTAAACTGGAATGTAGTATGTATTCAAGGAGTGATCTCTAACTAATACAGAATGATACGATGTGAGCTAAACTACATGTGAGGGTGTATATTATGTAAGGTAGTAGTAAGGTGGTCATAAGAGTATGAATACTCTTACAGCAGCAGGATGAGTTACTCCCACAGAAGAATGCCATATGCAATCCCTTCAACTTCACAATCACTGGAATTTGTTCTGAATTTAATGTGAATGCTTTATTTATTATGTTTATCCCAGTTTTCTCTTCCCTGCACAATATGCACCAATGGCCTGTAACAGTTTTGGAGTTTTGTCCTTTCTTGAAGTTCACAGTAACACAAGTTGAAAATATTTTTAGTAAGTCCTTCATAGTGTCCTTCTTCACACATAACTCAATTGGAAGCTCAGACTGGTGTTGGCCCTCAGGCTCATTCTTTTTTCTTTAAGTCACCATTGCGTGTGCTGATGATGAGTACTTTTACTTACCTTATCATTATCCTCAGGCTTTCCTCCAGAACAGTCCTCATCATCTGTTTCAATAACCTCTACAGACTCTGGCTCTATTGCCTCAAGCTCTTCTTCAATGTCTTCAACATACTTGCTTTTCTTATGCTGCTTCCATTTTTGGTGTGAACGTGTTGTGTCCTCATCACTATTGTCATCGGCATTGCTTCCATCAAATGCTGGTCATTTATGGCTGTTCCCTGGGGTTGCTTTGGTTATTTTCCCACTTGGATTCTGTAAGGGTAAAGGAAGGTGCCCCAGGCATCTGCACAATTTTCTGCATTCATTTCATATTTCTTTATATTTTATTTCACCCTATTCTGCCTTTTCTATGATTTTCTATGATTTATTCCTATTTTATTATTATATTTCAGCTTTTTCCATGTTGGTACATGTTGACAGTTCTATTCTTAGAAGCAGGACCCATTCTGGACATCAAGGTGACATCATCCCACAGCTTGATCTGCCTATCCCTGCCTTTTTGCTATTTTTAGCTTACTATCGATTTTTTGACTCTATTACATATACTAGGCATCAATAGATGGGTCCTTAAACTTTTCTTTTTGGATTCCCCTCTGTTAGGTGCATCTGGGGTGTCTGTATTATGTAGTATAATATTAACTTTGGATTTCCCTCTGTTAGCTCGCTCCTAAGTGAGGCTTGAGGTTGCCCTTACAGTAGAAAACTCTTTTCCTAGGCCCAGAATTAAAGTGCACTGCAGATGTAATGCCTCCTACACATATAGGACATTTCCCAGAACACAATCGACACTCCATCACCAGGTTGCATACACAAATTGAATTACTTAAACCATGTATCGAAAGCTTTGTTAATACTCTACAGCTTAGTGCCTCATCTAATACCCCATTTATTCCAACCCCAACCGCTGATGATACTCGACCTGGAAACCTAGCAAAAACCTGTTAAAAGCCTTTTGTAGTATAACTCAGGCTAGAGGAAGGGTGCGAGGTGGTACTAAATATCACTGCTAATACCAAAACGTTGTTTTAGTGATGCAAAATGGTAAGGATGTGATGAATAGCCTTTTTAAAGCATACGAAGATGTTCGAAGATGGTTCGAAGACGTGCAAAGTAGTTCGGAATAAGTTCGAATGGGTTCGAAGTTGTTTGGGTGAGTCTGAGGGGGTTCGAAGGTGTTTGACTGGCATTGATATATGTTGACAAATGAAAATAGCAGTTACGAGCTGTGTTTTTTAGTGATGATAGGCGATGATGAGTTGAGAATGAATACGAAAGTTCGAGGAAGTTCGTGATATTTCACAGAACTTCAGAGATATGATGTGAGGTAAGACTCATGAGAACTGCTCTTAAATCCGACTATAGTGGAGAGGGTAACTGGTTCTCTGCTGTTTTACGTAGCTAGTACAAGTCTATATACATTTTGAAGAGATAGTGCCAAAAAGGGGAATACAATAAAGGGCAATATGTGCAACACTAAAGGACTTTGTAAATTGTAAAAACCAATGAGAAATGACAATAATTGAAACGTACTTTGTCCCAGTATAGTAAGAGTTCTTGTCCTATTGATTTAATATATCATGAAACATAAAAACTGCACTTATCACATTCTAACTCTCTTGTAATCTTTCCTTGTGTCCGGTAGTGCTCAATATGCAACTAAATAGCTTACTCCAGTTAAGCATCATGTATCGAAAGTGTTTGAGGACAGCTATATGGCCGCCGAAGTCATTTGAAGTACTGCGAAGTCATTCGAAATGTCGCGAAATGGTTCGAAGTAGTTCGAAGTCGTCTGAAATAATGCAAAATAATGCGAAAATGATTCAAAGTTGATTTCGTGGCATTTGTAGTGATTAGGAGTGCATGTCGTAATGTTTTGATACAAGTGGGATCCTTTTCCAGACCTTAAAGTGCACAGTGGACCTATCATCTTCCCCCTTACTGAAATCCTGACTGTCCCAGTCAGCTGATCGAAGTCATGTGCGGAATGTGTGATTGTGTTGAAAACTTAGCGAGGTTCAAATTACTTCTCTTGTTCTTCTTCTCCCTCCATTACCTCTCTATGTCATCGAATACTAGTTTTCGTAATGTCTCTCCTGGCTGAACTCAACTCCGACATTCTTGAACATGCGAAGTTGATGCTTGAGCACGGCATTGCTGAAGATACCAATTTTGAAGTCTGGGGCCAGGCTTTCTGTACAAAAATGGTATGTCTGCTGCTCGTCTATTCATGGTCAAAGGTGCTAAAATGTTTTGTGTAGGCGAAATACGATGAACTTGCCAAAGATCTCGGTGAAGAGCGCAATGTGGCTGTACAAGTGGTTGTTAACGAGGTTTTTGAAGTATACCAACCTTTGGCTTGATGCAAATGGATTTCATGGGGTGGGGAGTTGCTTTTTGCTGATTTAGTGGAGGAGATAGAATGTGAAAAGAGGGGGGAGGAAGAACAACAGATTCAGGAGGAGCAGGAGGAGGTTTGAAGAGCGAAGGATGTAATGAGGCAGGCAAAGCTTGAGGGTCAAAAAACTGTGTTGTCAGAGGCTCGAAACATCACCCTCGCTGAGTTTTGTGCAAAGACTGTGTTGAAGGAGGAGTTGTGGCAGAGAAATGTGAAGTTCGAGGTGGAGGCAAAGGCTATCAAGAGGGAGGAGGCTGGGGAGGAAGACAAAGATGAGGACGAGGACGAGAGTGAAGAGGAGCTACCTGTAGTGCGGGTGGCAAAGTGAAAGGCAGTGGAGGTCGAAGAGCAGGAAGATGGAGATGATGGGGAGGCAGAGATTGAGGGCGTGGGGGATGCGAAGTGGGTGCAGGTCGAATCGAGCGGGCTCCTTGATTTCGAGGGCCTGGTAAGTGTTTTTTCTTTATGTTCGAAAGATTTTCGAGGTTCTAATACTTTCATAGTGCGATAGATGCACTGGGTTCAAGTCCCAGCCCCACTGTATTGTCAAGGATGGGGCCACGAAGTGTATGCAGGAGGCCCAGGGGTGCTATTGGGCTGGATTGTCGAGGTGATGGATTATCACTGGAAAACTGGCAAAGAAGAAGGTTGAGATGGAGGTATTGGGTAGGGAGATAGAGGTATTGGAGGAGATGTTGGAGGAGTAGAGGGGTTTTTCTTTTGTTGTATATCTGTTTTAATTTTAAGTTTTCATTAAATGTCTTTGGAAAGTAAAGTAAAGAAGAAAAAAAAAAGATGAATATAATTTAACAAACAAAAATATGACTTTTTAGGGAAAGGCTCAGTAGTTCATCATAGCCGAAAAACCCTTTGGAGTTTGCATGACCACGCTATGATGCAATATCGCAACTTGTATTGTACAGTAGAGGCAATCGAAATCTTTGTAAGTAATTGCAAAAAGAAAAGGAAGGATAGTTATTTGTTTTCGATGTCCTGAAAATCTTCGAAAGTATCTTCATCGAAGTTCAAACTTGTTTGAAGTTGTTTGAGGCGCTTGGAGTCGATATCAAGGAAATTCAGTGGTAGGGAAATTGATTTTCAAGCGAGGTATGGTAGCAGACGAAATGCGGCAATGGGTCTATGTAGTACTGACCCATCGAGTTCACAGAGGATATAAGCCCCTCTGTAGTTTCGTTCGATAATGATAAGAAGGCCAACATATCATGGTTTCATCTTGCGATTGAGGGACTTCTCAATTTGCATTTTCAAAGTAGCACTAAATCTCCTTTCACAAAGTTGTAGTCGCGCATCGTATGTTTGTGAGCAAGTTCGAAGTGTTTTGCAGCTTCAATTCGAGATGCATAGACCTTCGAATATAACACTTCAAGGTCATTCAATCGTTTTTGTAATGCTATGGCTCATCGAGCTATGAGATCGGCTGTCGATAAGACTGAATTGGGTGGTGGTTGTAAGTATGTTGCCTCAGAGATGTCGAGGGGTATTAGAGGATGTGCTCCTGTAACTGCAAAGTAGGGAGAACAACCCATGGGTTTATGAACTGTGACTTGTTCTGCCCAAAAAACTGAGTGCGCCCCTGCTGACCATTTCATTTGATCTCCATCGACAGCTTTAAATAATGATTGTTGAACGTCGAAGTGGGCTCATTCGACGAGTCCATTGGCACATGAATTATAACCACTAATTTGAATATGGTTAATGTGATATTGTTTCGAAAGATACTCTATAGCTGCAATAAATGCAGTGCCATTGTCGGTTACAATTTCATATAGCGACCCCCATCGACAAATAATGTCTTCAAAGATCCAATCGCCAAGCAACGTGGCATTTTTGCATCAAAGTTTCCGCTATTCTGGATAGGTCGTTAGTGAGCATCGACCTTGTACAATGTATTTAAATCCATTCAAGGGTGGCATTTGCATCGTGTCGATATAAACTTTGCCGAAAAGGAGTGCTGGAGTGGCAACTGTGGGCAGAATTAGAACATTTTGCATCTGTCGAATTTGGCATAGGTGGCAGGTGCAAATATACCATGCGATGTCAGCTTTCATGTTTGGCCACCAAAATCGAAGGGCAATAACTGATTCAGTAGCGAAAACCATTTTGTGTCCGATATCGTCGTGAGCTGCACAAATGATTTTGAGATGACGTCCTGGAGGAGCAACAATTTTGTGAGCTCCTTGGAAGTCTTTTCTCCATAGTTTGCCTGAGTCTAAAAAGAATTCAGTGCAATATCGAATAAAGGTAGCGTATTCTGTGTCTGATAGATCAGGGGGTCGCACCAAGTCATGTAACCATTTTTGAATGCGAAGTAACCTCTCGTCATTCGTTTCTGTGTTATTCGATCATGGGACATCATTATAGGTAAGATCCTCCCCCTTACTAAAATTTGAAGAGAGGGAGAAGGTCAAAATTCAATGCAAAGTAAATGGTCGGGTTGTAATAGGATTTATTTGATGTATGAAACCATGAAGGTGGTCGATCCAGTCTCCGAAATTATCTTCGTTGTCGAGCTGAACATCTTCATCTTGTGGGGGTTGTCTCAAAAGTCTGTCAGGACCATGGTGTGTCCCTGTGACATGGACTAATGTAAAGTGAAAGGTTAGGATGGATATGATCCATCGATTGATGCTAGCACTAGGTGCGATATCAGGATTCGAGAGCATGCCTTTAATATATCGTGCATCAACTTTGATGATAAGCCTTTGAACTCCTATTAGGTACAATCATAGTGCTCCGAGAGCGTGATATAGACCATAAAGTTCGAGTTTTGGGTGCGAAAATTGGGATTTACAGTCGTTAAGTGTGATCAATCCAAATCGACTATAATATCATTTTCGAGGGTTTTTGGGATTGCACTGAGCGAGAAAGAAACCAATAGCAATGTTAAAAGTGTTGACCGATAGGATTACTGGGGCTGATGATGAGTGATCGATAGCTCAAATTGCTGGAGAATTGATTAGAGCTGCTTTCAAATCTCTTTGGGCTGCTATTTGTTCCACTCCGAATTTGAAAGGTACATCTTTTCGAGTGAGTTGGATTAGTGCTGCAGCTCGTTGAGCAAAATTTCGGATAAATATATGACAAACTCCAATGGTTCCTAGGAATGCTTTGACTTCGGTAAGGCTTTGACATGGTCCCCACTTGCTAACAGTGGCGATTTGAGTAGGGTCAGCCATACGACCTTTGATATTTCATCGATGCCCTAAAACAATCATTTCAGGGATGCAAAGATAGAGCTTCAGACCTGAAAATGTTCCTCCACAATACTTCATACACTGGACTATCCGATTTAAATTTTCGAAATGCTCCCAGACAAAGCATCGAATAGCTGGATTCTCAGGGATCGTTTTGTAGGATCCACTGATCATTCTATATTCTGATTTCGGACCCTTAACTGGTGTGTCGTCGATGTAAGGGATGGTGATATGAGGAATTTCAGGCTGTAGAATAAATGTCACGTCATCGTGTAAGATAGGGACAGAATTTGTCCAACCCATGGGTAGGGTAATGATGCAAAGTGCTCCGAATGGTGTCTGAAACATTGTCAGATCATGAGATGATTCTGCGACTTTCCTTTTGTTGAATGCCACATAGAGATCCAACATTCCTCCACACGATCATCCCCCAAATTGTTCTGCTAAATGTTTGGGTATTGGTATGACTCCTGAGTGCTGGATCGTTACTTGGTTAAGCGGTTTGAGACTGTGGACAATTTGAAGTGATTTTGCATCCTTTTTCGCAATGCAAAACCATCGTGATCAGTACGAAGAGTTCGATGGTTCATATACTCCTGCCTCTATCTTCTTTTTCAGTATTTTGCATATCTGTTCATACAAACCTGGAGGTATGGGAATGTTTCGCTCAATCCATGGAGTGTGAGGAATGACAGGGAACTCTATAGGAGGAAAAAAGTCAGAGTGAAAACTTCCTCGCTCTTGTTCTGTCCATGCAAAAGCTGTTTCCTGATTTCGAATAAAATCGTGCATAAGATACCATTCCTCTGGCCATAGAAAATCACCAGGATGATTCTTGTCGATGATAGCTTTACATTCGAGTGAATATCGCAAAGTGGGGATAAACGATGGTGGATGAGGATTTAATTTTGGCATGTTTTTGAGAGGGTCACCAGTAATTGTTCGAATAATGCGAAATCGGTCGGGTAGCTCAGTAATAACTGGGCAAATTTTTTGTGCGACAGGTTTGTATTTCTTTTTTGATGCCACAAAAGTTGGATATGAGGAGTCGATAATAGGCATAGAAGGCGTAGATGTCACCACTGAGGTCGATAAAATTGTTTTGTATTGATGACTAGCTGTTAAATATAAATTTGCAAGGATCGAAGAATAAGAAACAAATTTCGAGAAGGTCGAGGACTCCATATCAGGAATGTGCACAGTGTGTTCGATAGTGATAGATAAATTAGAGGAATCGAATAAGATAATGAAAGCGCACTGGTCAATGTCCGAAATTTTGTCCTCTAGTTGTGAAAATCCTTTCAACGGTGATTAGAATGGGGAATCGTGGGGATAGCACATGATCATGTCGAATTAGGATCATATATCGTAATTGTCTGGGCTTCGTTCCTGTAGTTTTTGATAATGCTTTCAGTGAGTACATTGAATGGTCGACCGAGTAAGATATCGTAGGCTGGGTCATGAATTATGTGAATTTGCATGAATAGCGTGATGCTCCCCAATTCACAAGGCACATTTTGTGCTAAACCCAAACTTTTGTCAATGCCTCCATTAGCCGATTGGAGTGGGATGTGGATTGAAGGATTGTAAGCAAGGCCAAGTTTGTGGCAAACTTCTTCAGACATTGCGATAATTGAAGAACTGGGGTCTACCACACTTTCCACTGGATTCCTTCTGTTGACATTCATAATAATCGACCTAATCGAATGGGATTCCTTTGCTGTGATAAAGGGTTCTGGAATATCGCCAGGTCAAAGACTGTTGATATAAGTGTCGAATGGGTCATCAATCATGAAAATCTCATCGTTAAGCAGATTCATGGTGTTATTCCCTTTGGACCACTGAATTCGACATGGAGTGACCTGTTCCTTCCATTTTGTACGAACTTTGGGCAATAGAGACAACAATTCCTCAGGCATTAGTGTAATAATCGGCGTCTTCATCAAACGAGCGAAAACATCTTCCGTGATTTTAATTTTTTGAATTGGCGCTTGGGTATGGTGTAAAGGACCATCTTTGCCTTTACCTTTCGCAGTTGATCCGAAGTTTCATTTGTGTGGTGGTAGGTACGAATTTTCTTTTGTAGCGGCGTAAGGATGAATAACAGGCTGCGAAGTTGTTTCCAAAATTGAAGATGATGCCGAAGTTGAGGTTGGTAGGTTTGTTTCCATAGACGAGATGGATGACGCTGGTACATGTGGAGCTAATTGTTTGACTGTCGCAGTATTTGGGGAAACTGAAGGTCGAGAGATGGGGACTGTTGGTATGCTCGAATTAGCTTTAGCAAAGGTCCTACCACTTCGCAAAGTGTATATCTCTTGTTCAAGTTTTGCAATGCGATCTTCGGGTGTCGAGGACTGTTCGGAAACTGGGTAGATGCTCCTAGGTGGTGTTGAAGTAGCCGTTGAGGATGCGATATTGTACATGAGCGACGATGCAGTTGTATTCGAAGGATTTCGTCAAGTCCATTCATCGATTCTGTCTTTGATAAAATGACCAGGAATGTTTCGAGGGGTGAACCATCCATTTGGAAGCACAATTTTTCCATCATTGTTCTTTTTACACTTTCCTTCATTGATATAGGCTTGGCAAACCAAGCAGTCACTAATGAAATGACCTGTGAGTCCACAAAAGACACAAGCTAAGTTTTTGAGCTGGTCCGAGCGAAATCCACTGTTAGTTCAAGGAGGGTTAGTGGGTTTTGAACCTGCTAAAGCTGTGATGAGTGTGGTTGCAAATTTTTTGAGGATCGCTGATAAGTCTTCCAATTTAATCTGTGTCGAAGATGTCGAAGTCGATGCCGATGTTTCTGAAGACTGTAACGATGCCAAATTCGAGCTAATTAATCCTGCTAAAACAAATTTAGCTGCTGTGTGAATGTCGTCAAGTGGGTAGGCATCATCCGGATAGTGGTTGGAAAATTTAAGTTCAAGTCATCATGCAATTCGTGACCATAAACCTGGTTGAAAACCTTGAACAAACGCTCTACTTTGTTCTGCCTCTGAAATTCGGCCTTTAGAGAGTAGGAACTTCATAATGTTGTAGCAAGACCTGTAATATAATTCTAAATCGCTCGTCTTATAGATACCCATCCGAAGTTGTTCGCCAACAAGTTTGTCCATGTCCGAAATTGACCATTTTCGATCGTCTTCGGAACCAGGATATAGTCTGTGAATTGCGATGTGAAAATCGTGAAACGAAGTGCTGGTTTCATATTCGGGAATCGATTCCCAGAGTTTGGACATATCGATATCGACATATCGGCAGGCGTGCTTCTTCATAAGTTTGGGATCTGTAACATTACAGTCAATGAAAAGTATTTTGAGCTCGTTAAAGTATCGATGTAGCTCTCGAGGTTGAGTAGGGTCAAATTTAGGTGCTGTGGAATGTCCTCGAGCTGGCATTGTTGCCTGGGTGGCCATAGATGTACCGATTCGAGGAGTTAGAACTTGAGCGAAGGATGGTAGATGTGTCGAAGTAGCTGGAATAATGAATGATGTAGTAGAGAATGAGGAAGAAGAGGAAGATGAAGTTGTAGACAAGGAAATAGGTGAAGGAAACAGACGACAATGTGTAGATTCGGTGTCAAAGACAGGTATTAGGATATCCCCTGATTGTTTGAGAGATTCGAAGGCCTGGCGAGTCTCGATTCTAAGGTTTAGAGCTTGTATTGGCCTAAGCCAAGAGATTCGAGGTAGATTAGGTGATGAAATGATTTAGAAACCCCTCGTGGTGGGCTCCAAAATGATGATACTCAACCTGGAAACCAAGCAAAAACCTGTTAAAAGCCTTTTGTAGTATAACTCAGGCTAGAGGAAGGGTGCGAGGTGGTACTAAATATCACCGCTAATGCCAAAACATTGTTTTAGTGATGCAAAATGGTAAGGATGTAACAAATAGCCTTTTTAAAGCATATGAAGATGTTCGAAGATGGTTCAAAGACATGCGAAGTAGTTCGGAATAAGTTCAAATGGGTTCGAAGGTGTTTGACTGGTGTCAATATATGTTTTGACAAATGAATATAGCAGTTACAAGCTGTGTTTTTTAGTGATGATAGGTGATGACGAGTTGAGAATGAATACGAAAGTTTGAGGAAGTTTGCGATATTTTGCAGAACTTCAGAGATATGATGCGAGGTAAGACTCAAGAGAACTGCTCTTAAATCCGACTATAGTGGAGAGGGTAACTGGTTCTCTGCTGTTTTATATAGCTAGTACAAGTCTATATACATTTTGAAGAGATAGTGCCAAAAAGGGGAATACAATAAAGGGCAATATGTGCAACAATAAAGGACTTTGTAAATTGTAAAAACAAATGAGAAATGACAATAATTGAAACATTCTTTGTCCCAGTATAGTAAGAGTTCTTGTCCTATTAATTTAATATATCGTGAAACATAAAAACCGCACTTATCGCATTCTAACTCTCTTGTAATCTCTCCTCGTGTCCGGTAGTGCTCAATATGCAACTAAATAGCTTACTCCGGTTAAGCATTGTGTATCGAAAGTGTTTGAGGACAGCTATACAGTTGCTGAAGTCATTTGAAGTACTGCAAAGTCGTTCGAAATATCGCAAAATGGTTCGAAGTAGTTCGAAGTCATCCAAAATAATGCAAAATAATGCAAAAATGATTCAAAGTTGATTTCATGGCATTTGTAGCAATTAGAAGTGCATGTCATAATGTTTTGATACAAGTGGGATCCTTTTCCAGACCTTAAAGCGTGCAGTAGACCTATCACTGCTTCCAGCATCAATGCTCTATCTAATACCACTGGCACACAGATTAAACTGTCCCCTCCCACCCACTTTAATGGTGCACACTCTCATGAATGTTCTTTCCTCAACTCCTGTGAGTTATACATCAGTCTTTTCTCTAATCAGTTCCTAGATGACACTGCAAACATTTATTGGGCCTTTACATACATGAAGTCTGAGCATGCCTAACATTGACCACATTTTGTGCCAAGCCCAGAAACTTGGTTCCCTCCCTTTTTTCTCTTGGGATGACTTTAGTGAGGAGTGTGTACAGCATTTCTGCCTTCTCCACAAATGCCAATGAGCTGCAATGCACCTCAAGTCATGCTTGTATAACTAAGCACACTGATCTGTGGATGACTATATCAATGAGTTTAGGGATTTAGTAGACATGGCAGGATATGGGAGTGGGCTACCAGTGGTGGTTAAATTTTGTTGTGGTCTCAATCGAGAGGTTCAGGATCAGATTGCACAGATGTTGAAGGGATGCCCAGCTGATGACAATATTGATGCTTGGTATGAAGCTGCTTCTCTCTGTGATAAGAACCAACTCATGAATGCGGCTTTTAACACTATACTCCATGCCACTATGACCACACATGCCCCTAATCCCTCCAACTATCCACTCCCACTGCCCACCAGTACCCACTTTGATGCCCTGCTGGTTGACCCACTTAAGGAAGAACTTCACTCCATGACCAATTTCCCCCCCCAAATCCCTTAGCTCAATAAAAGTCACCTGCTCCACTCACACCTGTTCCTCTGTTTTCCCAGATTGAAATCTTGGGAGTGCAAGCTACCACACAGGTATATTGTGGCATCCACCCCCTCCTTGTGATCACTAGAATTGAAGATCGAGCTGCAGACTATGGATATGGAGCAAGTACTTGGTGTCTCTGCTCTCCTGGACTTGGGTGCCACAGGCCTTTTCATTGATTCACACCTGGTTCAACAAAAACAACTCAATACCTGCTCACTATCTCGACCCATACCTGTCTACAATGTGGACAGTTTTTCAAATGAAGCTGGGGCAATTCAGGATATTGTTGTCCTAGTCCTCTGGTACAAGGACCACAGTAAATGGGCTCTCTTCACTGTGACCCAACTGGGGAAGCAGGAGGCAATTTTGGGCTACCCATGGCTTCATGACCACAATCCTGAGATTGACTAGGTGACAGGTGAAGTCATGATGAGTCATTGTTCCTTTTATTGTTGTACTTGCTTCACTGAAGGCAGACAGGAACATTGAGGGCAAAAGGTCCTTTTACAGCACACTCAAAAATGTCATGCTGGTCTAATGCCTGTGGCTGATGTGTACTTGGAAGATGTCCCAGATCTTGCACCTGACTCTGATAATGATGAAGAGGAGGTAGAAGAGATCAAGGAAGGTGACCAAATTTTCTACACTGCTATCAACCCTTCACATGAGGTGCATGCCACCTCAAATGTCTCCCAGTGCCTCATGGAGGCCTTCCACAAGAACAGTGCACCCAAATCTTTCACTGACTCCATGCTTCCTCACCTGCATGACTTCAAGGATGTCTTCTCCAAGGAATCCTTCAACTCACTTCCTAACTGTAAGCCGTGGGATCATGCAATTGAGCTCACACTAGGTGCCATGCCCTCCTCCTGCATGGTCTATCCTCTCTCCCCTGAGGAACAATGACAACTTGACAAGTTCATCAATGGACTTTTGGCTTTGGGTCATATTCACCCTTCAAAGTTGCCTATGGGTCCCTTTGATGGGTTTAAGACTATCAACACCTCAATGACATCACAGTCAAGAATCGTCATCTATAACCCCTCATATCTGAACTTGTCAACCAACTCCATGGGGTGCATTACTTCACCACCATTGGAGTAACAAAAATGAGTGAAAGGCAGCTTTTTGCATGAACTGTGGTCTTTGTGAACCACTTGTCATGTTCTTTGGTCTTACTAATAGTCCTGCTACCTTTCAGACCATGATGAATGACATCTTTTATGATCTCATATTGGAAGGTGTTGTCTGTGTCTATCTCAACAACATTCTCATCTTCACTTGAGACCTCGATGAACATTGTCAAATCCCACATCTGGTGCTGGAGTGACTTTGGCAGCACAAACTCTACCTTCATCATGACAAGTGCAAGTTTGAGAAGACACGGATTGAGTACTTGGGCCTGATTATCTTAGATGGACAGGTGGAGATGGACCTGGTCAAGGTTGCTGGCATTACAACCTGGCCCATGCCTACAAATGAGAAAGAGATGCAGTTTTTTCTAGGCTTCATCAATTCCTATCAGCACTTTATTAAAGATTTTTCACACCATGCATGCCTGTTATTCAACCTCACTGGCAAGGAGTCATGGAGGTGGAAAGATGCACAGCAGGAGGTATTTGAGAAGCTCAAAGAGATGGTCACTTCTACTCCAATCCTTACCTTTGTTGATGACTCACGTTCCTTCCATGTAGAAGCTGATAGTTTGGACTTTGTGACAGGCACAGTGCTGTCCCAACAGTCTCCCAAGAACCAGGAGTGGCACACCATTGCCTTCTACTCAAAGAGTCTCAGTGCTGTGGAATGCAATTATGAGATCCATGACAAGGAGCTACTGGTAATAATGCAGGTGTTGGAGGAGTGGTGACATTTCCTAGAGGGTCCTCAACTCAAGGTCAAAATCTGGATGGACCACAAGAACCTCAAGTACTTTATGACTGCCAAGAAACTTAATTGTCGCCAAGCCCACTGGTCCCTCTACCTCTCCAGGATCGATTTCTCCCTGCATCATTGCCTGGGTCATGGCATGGGAAAGACCAATGCCCTCTCTCATCATCTGGACCATGGGGATGGAAGCAATGACAATCAAGGTATTGTGTTGTTGCAACCTGACCTATTTACAGTCTGTGCATTAGAGGGTGTTACCTTGGAAAGCGAGGAGTGCAGTAACCCTTCACTTTGTGCAGAAGAGCGGACAGAAGAGGATGACATTCTATACTTCCATAACCACATCTACATCCCTAATGATTCTCAGCTTCAATGATGACTCATCTCTCAGCACCATGACTTGCTCATTGCCAACCACCCTCAGCATTGGAAGACATTGGAACTCATATCACAGAATTATTGGTGGCTCCAGATGTCTCAACTCATTGGTCAGTACTGTTGTATCTGTGATCTCTGCTTACACACCAAGACTCCATGGCGCAAGCCCATGGGCGAGTTACACCCTCTCCTAGTCCCAGAGAATTGTTGGGACATCATCAGTGTGGACTTCATGGTGGAACTACCAGAGTCCAATGGGTTTGATGCTGTAATGTGCACAGTCAACTCAGCTGGAAATTGATGATAGGTCCATTGCATGCTTTAAGGTCTGGAAAATGCTTTCAATCATATGGAGACATTACGACAGATGCTCCGAATTGCTACAAATGCCACAAAATCAATTTCAAACCATTTTTGATCTATTTTGGATGATTTTGAATGACTTTGAATGACTTTGTGACACTTTGAACACCTTCAAATCACTTCACATCACTTCTAATGACATTGGCTGCCATATATCCACTCTAAAACCCTTTCAATACATGTGGCACATCTGATACGAACTACAGCATTGCATATCAAGCACTACTGGACACAAGGAGAGACAACAAGAGATTTAGAACATGATAATAGCGCTTAGAGGCTTTAATGATATATTGAAGCAAAGAGATAAGTACTTTTACTATACAGGGACACTGTACATTTTAATTATTTATCATTTCTCATTTGTTTTATGATTTACAAAGTCCTCATTGTTGTATATATTGCCTTGTTACTACACATCTTTTATTTCCTTTTTAAGTACTATCTCTTCAAATTGTATATAGACTTGTATTAGTTACTTAGAATGACAGCCAAGCAAAAGGGAACATAGACAAAGTTACTCTCTCCCTTATCATCTGATTTAAAAGCTGTTCTCTTGAGTCTTAGCCTTGTGTCATGTCTCTAAGTTCTGCGAAATATTGCAAACTTCTTTGAGCTATCGTATTTGCTTCTCATTTTATTGCAAATTGCCTATTGCTTCTTGACACTTCTTATTTGTTATATTCACTCCTCGACATACCTCGACATTAGTCTGACATCTACAAACTTCCTCGAACTCACTTCAAACCTCTTCAAACCTCTTCAAGCCTTATTCGAACTACTTTGCACATCTTCATATGCTCCTAAAGATTATTCATAACATGTCTCACCATCTCACACCTCACACTACAACTTTTGGATATCAGCAGTAATATTTAGTACCAACTCACACCTTTCCTCTAGCCTGTGTTATGCTTTTTAAGCCTTTTAACAGGTTTTTGTTAGGTTTCCAGGTCGAGTATTATCAGCGAGCTCATTTTATCCCAACTCATATGACTGTCACTGTGCGTGGAGTAGCTTGACTCTATCTGCACCATGTGTTACAGAGTTCACTCGAGAGCTGCATCACCTACTGGAGATCAAACTCCTCACCTCGACCACCTACCACCCACAGACAGATAGACAGATAGAGCATGTTAACCAAGAAATGGAGCAGTATATCCACATCTTTGTCAATGAGCAACAGGACAATTGGGAAGGCCTCCTCCTCATGGCCAAGTTTGGGTACAACAATCACCTCCACTCCTCCACCCAACAAACTCCCTTCCTCCTCAACACTGGGTGACACCCACACATGGGTTTTGAGCCTTGACAATCACCTTCACACTTGGAGATAGTGAATGAGTTTGCAGAGCAGATAAAGGACACTCTGGAGGAGGCAAAGTCAGCTTTCACTAAGGTGGAGGATAACATGGCACCAGTAATTTACACTGCCCCATATGCTCTACACAGATCCATTTGGACTACATGGACTAGCACAGAATCTATGCTAATCTGCACAGACTAGCACAGAATCCTTGCTAATCTGCACAGAATAGTACAGAATCTATGCTGATCCACATGGGCTATGCAGAATCTGTGTCAATCCACACAGACTATGTGGAATCAGTGGTAGTCCATGCAAACTATGCAGAATCAATGTTATCAAGGTAATAGCTTACAAGTTCCAAGCTTTTCAAACTGTATGAAAGTCATGAAGTGTCTACAAAATAAGATTGTGTAGAGCAAGGATTGAACTTGAGACCTCATGCTAACATTGCACAACAAACACATACATATGCTTAACCAGTTCAGCCATGTGAGAATTACAGGTTGTTAATATAAAGTTTATTTATGACACTCAAACTTAAACTCAAAACTCAATTATGTAAATGAGGTGCATTGTTATATATTCAAAATCAAATAAATTTCATTAATAATTATATTTAAAACCTCGCATTTGGTGCAAGAGTCAAAAAAAAAAACATAGAAGTAAAAAAACCCTTGCCCCACAAAATGCAGGGGAATATTTATATAACACTACTAAACCCCTCATGTTTGATGCAAGGGGAGGGCAACAATTATAGATAAGAAAGAAAAAAAAGAAAATCCCCTCACCCACATAAAATGCAGGTGAGGGGGTAAATATATAAATAGAAAACAAAAAACAACCCAATCTCCACTCCACGAGCAGTTGCTTGCAGTGGTGGGAGGGTGTTCTGGTCGTTCTGGGTGTTGTTTCCTGGCTTCACCATTGTCGTCATCCTTGTCATCATCATCCATCATGGTTGATAGCTGTGCTTTGGGTTCTGGGGCTTCTGGTGCTGGTAGGCAGCATCGTCATCATTCTTGTCAACTGCACACACTCATGATCCACCCTACGAGCAGAGGCTTGCAGGCATGGGGTGTATGTGTTGTCTGTTTTGGGGGTCTTCTAGTTCAGAGGGATTCCACCCACAATCCACCCCCTGAGCAGCGACTCATAGGGCTGGAGGTGGGTGGTGTGTCATTGGCTGCTGCTGATGTCATCATCGTCATCATCATTCCACCTGCAATCCACCCCATGAGCAGTTGCTCATGGGGCTGGGGGCAGGTTGTGGGCACGCATTATGCCTTTTCATCATTGCAGGTCATCTCAAGTAGTATACAACCTAAAAAGTAGTAAAATACAGTTAGTTCATTGATAAAAAGAAAAAAAAAAAAAAAAAAACTTATCTATGGCCCAAATGACAGTTGGTGTCATTTGGATGTGCGTTATGCATTTTCATTGTGGCAGGTCATCCCCAGCAGTATACAACCTAAAAAGTAGTAAAATACAATTAGTTCATTGATAAAAACAAAAAGAAAAAATAACAAAAACTTATCTATGGCCTAAACGACAGTTGCCATCATTTGGGCATGTGTTCCATCCCGTCGGCTCGTTTGAAGGTGGTGGTGATGGTGGGAGTGGGCATGGGAACAGTGGTGGCATGCATGCATGCAGGGGTAGTAGTAGTAGACTGAAGTGGAGGGAGGTGGTGGCATTGATGGTGTGGTGAGCTGGCATCACCTGCCAAATTCTGTCCTATTGCTTTTGTTTGGTCTCCCACTAAAATTACAATTTCGCTCACAAATCATTGCATTCCTACTGTTAGACCTTCCTCAAGCACTCTGCTCACCTAAATTATGCACAATATGTATGTCTTAGTATATCTACACAATATGTCAGTAGTATTAGACAAGTATGTAGCCTAAAAATTATATATACCCTGTCTACATCAGCCAGACAAAGTTTGGCATGCATGTGCTTTGTCATACAAAGCCAAAAAGTGGTATATAGTTGCATCAATGCCTTCATGCATCAATGGCAACATAGTGTAATGGTAATATATGTCTGTAGTCTCCTAGTTGGTCATGAGGCTATGGGTTCAAATATCACTGGTTGCATTATTTTGCTATGCTCAAATGGTCTGTTTGGATGAATGCAGACTGTCCTTGCTTGTCCGACCTGGTTGATCACAGATGCAGACAGACAAAATCCATGGAATCCAAGTAAAATATGTGGAGTCCATGTTAGTCTGCATGGATCCATATCGAATATCACACCCTGTTGCCCAGCTAAAATGGTTGATTGTATGGACTGCAAATCTGTATGGAGTCCATGTAATTCCATGTGGATCCACGCAGAACATATGGGGCAGTGTAAAGACCTCCATGGCATGCTTCTACAACCAACATCACTCACCCACACCCACATATAAGGTTGGTGATCATGTCCACCTTGACTCTAGTGACATTTTCACCACATGCATGCCCATCCAAGAAACTCACCCACCATTTTCTTGGACCGTTCCTCATCACTAGATGTGTTGGGTCACATGCCTACCACCTATGGCTACCACAGTCAATGTCTAGACTCTACCCCATCTTCCATGTCATAAAATTTCTGCCTGATCCCACAGATCCATTTCCTGGATGTGTGGCATGACCTCCTCCACCACCTACAGTCATCGAAGGCAAACCTCAGTACGAGGTCAAGTCCATTCTAGACAGCCACTTACATCAAGGTAAACTTGAATACCTGGTGCACTGGAGGGGTTATGGGTATGAGGAGAACTCTTGGGTTGCAGAGTCTGATGTGAATGCCCCACAACTGGTTGGGGAGTTCCACCGGCGACATTCCTCTGTGCCTCAGTGCATCCAAGCATCTGACTTTGGGCAAATATGGTTCCAAATGCATCAGGGTGATGCATCATAGAAGGGGGGTGATGTCATGGGAAAGGAAGGTGCCCCAGGCATTTGGGCAATTTTCTGCATTCGTCCCATATTTTTTATATATTTTAATTCCCTCTATTCTGCCTTTTCTATGATTTTCTATAATTTATTCCTATTTTATTATTATATCTCAGCTTTTTCCATGTTGGTACATGTTGACAGTTCTATTCTTAGAGGCAGGACCCATTCTGGACATCAAGGTGACATCATCCCACAGCTTGATCTGCCTATCTCGACCTTTTTGCTATTTTTAGCTTACTATCTGATTTTTGGCTCTATCACATATACTGGGCATCGACAGATGGGTCCTTAGAGTTTTCTCTTTGGATTCCCCTCTGTTAGGTGTGCCTGGAGTGTCTGTATTATGTAGTATAATATTAACTTTGGATTCCCCTCTGTTAGCTCACTCTTAAGTGAGGCTTGAGGTTGCCCTTACAGCTTCATTCCATGTTTTAATTTCTTCGCAGGTTGTTTGGAAGTAGACTTTGTTGGTTTCATGCTGGTATGGGTGAAACATGTTAAACATGTGCCACAGCTTAAATAATGTGGGTTTATTTGGCTGATGGTGTTTGTCTGAAGACTTTGCAAGTCATGATTTGCTTACTCATTGGTTGCATTCCTTCTAAATAGCATTGAGATAGTAGTATAGCATTCTTGAGTTATTTAGTTGAGGTTTGGTTCAAACTGGTCACAACCAGTTTGTGACAGTTTCTGATGGTAGTTAAAATCAACAAAACCACAACCGGACAACTGTAAGATTTGTGTGAACTGCAACCATTGGTCTGGTCTTTTGCAGTCTGGTCCAGTCCAGTTGTGGTCTTTTTGCAGTTCAGTGAACTGGACCTTCAAACACTGCTAATAAACAAATTAATTTAATAGCTAGTCTCATAATAACAATGAAAGAAACATAAAAAACTTACCAAGGGCCCAAATGACAACATCTAGCATCATTTGGGTTTTGTTTGTGATGTGGCACAGTTGCAGCTAGGCATTTTGTTGCTAGTGGGCATGGGAGTGGTGTGTGACAGAGGTGGTAAGTGGCATTGGCATTGGCAGTAAGGCATAGCATGAGTGCACCCATGGGTGACCCAAATCTGAACTCATGAGTATTCTCACACAGAAAACCCTTACTTGGATCTGCACAATTATTTTCCCATGGATGACCTAGATCTGTGAGTGTAAAACTCATGGGTATGCAAGTACTCATGGGTAGATATAGTAGAGACAAGTACTCACAGGTAACCCATGGGTACCTGTCTGTCATTTTGTACAAGTAGATAGAATATATATATACCAATACTACAAGTTAGATTTTGAGTGAGGTTACTATCTGAATGAGTCAGGGGTTGTGGCACTGTAATTCAGTAATGCCTTGATGGTTCCCTGTATAAACGGTTCTACATTGCACATAGTATATCTATAATCTCCCAAAAGCACTATTGAATGGTGCAGCCATTATTTTATACCAACCACCCCTTCCTCCTCGCCCTACACATGACAACAGGGTTCTAACCACTACCTTTTTCCAATGAAAAATAATGTCATAAGTGAGGAACACAAGGTCCTGCCATCCAGAGGCGCGTCGACGCGTCGATGTTGGGTGATTGATCGTTGATCACACAAACCGTACCGTGACGGTCACAATATTCCACCTGCGGACTTAGATTGCGAGACGGAATACATAGCATCGATATATTAGTAGTAGAATCTACTGAGCATTTCATGAAGATCAAGGGAATGTAGAGATGCAGCGACCACGGAGATCCCTGAGAAACCTGACGAAAATGTCAGGTAATCTTCATCGCCGAAATCCTCCGTTTTTTTTTTATTCTCCTTTGTGGCGTACCATATGTGGGAGTCATATACAGTATTAATATTTTCTCTATTCATAGCGTACCCCCAGAGCATCTCCAATGTACCTATGACCCGGATAGAACACCCTCGTATATATCTATTATGTAACCCTATCCTTTGAGTTCCCCCGTTTTGTCAGTGCTACCGGCAGATCTTCTAAGATGCCCTCCCCCCCGATATCAATTTACTTGACCACTATTGCATCTCAACCAGCTCTCAGACAGCGGCAAGGTTGGTACTAATCTCTGAAACTCAGGAAGCTGTTTCAATATCTTGTTAATAACGTGTTAAGAATATTTGTTGCGTATCCTCCAAGCCAAGAAAATACTCTTCACGTCTTACGATCTTGCTTCGGATGAATCAGCCAAAAGGCTTTGGAAGAGAAAAGCTCCATCAGGTAATGACGTGCAGTAGTCTAGGTGGCAAAACCTGAAGAACGTAGACCAACAGCAGCTCCCAGGGATCCTTGTGGGCGGTCGATTTCCTGGTGTATGTTTCTTCTCAGAGCTCGTATCCTACAGAACTAAACGACCGGATTCGCAACAGTCATTTTCTGATTTGTGAGTTTTCGTGTTATCCGCAAAACTTTTGCCGATTTCTAGTGCGAGTCAGTGAGGACGCAGTGGAATCTGATGAGCTAGATGTGTTCCTGCACCTGAATGAATCGTATAATGTGGATGAAGACTGTCCGACACCACCCGCGCAACCGATTGGGGTTCCAGGCGCAGCCTCTCCCTTGCAGATGACGCCTGATCATCTCAAGTCCAAGATATTTGCGCAATCTTCATCCCCATTGAAAGGAAAGGGCTCCAGCATTCCGGTAAATAAGAGTAAAGACGAGTTCGATGTCAGCACTGAACTAGAAGGCTACGAGTTCCGAGATGTCAAAGTAACAGAGGACGAGCTCAGAGATTTGGTGGCGGAACTGGGACTTAATGAGGATGATGCGGGGGACTTGGTCAGAGGATTGAGCAGCAGCGCTCAAAAGAAGGACAAGGCAGAAAGTTTGGTTGTAGAGGAGACAATTCACACCCCGAGAGTAACTTAGCACGGGAGAAGACCGATGGTGTGAACGCATAGTTCTCAGGTACCTAGCTCCTAGTTCGACACCCAAGGGCAGTGTTCCTGCTTCCAAAGATTAGATGCGTACACAATGTCTCCAGCAACTTCAATGCTGCCATCTCATCTCAATATCGACAGGAACGGCACACGGAAACGATGGACGACTGGTGTTCGTTGAGTTGAATTAAAGCTATTACACAATTGGTCTACAAGGCTCGTGCATCCATCGTTGGTTGTACTGGGGGTGCGAATGTTGATGACTCATGACTCGGAGCCCGAAAATGCCTGATAGGATCTGGATCGACGTCGTCGAAGTGGATCTGATTTGATGTTGGCTGGCGGTATCATGCTCGTCGAGGCCACCTTTTTCATTCCCTGCGTAAGCGTTATTAGTGCCAAGAAGAACAAGCTTGCACCCTCACTAATTTCCTGCTGGTACTTCTGCTCGACTTAATTCTCCGTCTCTTCGTGAAAGATTTGTCGTCGCTTTCCGGACTAGACGGACGAGAATGGTGGAATGGTGGTGCGCTCGGTGAATATTCATCTGCAGGGCCATCAACAGGATTATCGAAGCTCTGCCGCATTATAATGGGTAATATGCATGCGCCCAATATTAGCAAAATGATTGCAAGAAATGTTACAGCAGATAGTGATGCGAATATGATTGGGAAACGGGATACGAGACCACTGTAAAATACTTGAGACATAGTTCTGTCTTGTTGGATTTAAGACCCACCGGATGCCATGATGGACAACAAGACCTCGGACTGACGAGGATACGATGCTTATTTCACGGCCTTCACCCTTCCCCAAGCTAGTCCAACGGTCACGTCGTCCAATTTCAACAATGGCAACAACATTCGATGTTCCCGGGAGGAAAGACGACAACATTGGTACTGTAAGACTGAGAGTGCTCGGTGTGTTACGAAAAAATGAGCGTTTTGCCGGAACCGCGATGGCCTGCAGTCATTATTAACAAAAACAACTTATACAACGATCATGACTTACGGGGCGTCGAACAGAAGTTAAAGTTTTATTTGAAGGCGTCGTCAAGGTCAATGAAGTCATAAAGTTCCCGAGAGCATAATTGGATTCGGTGGCAGGTATGGTCAGATGTAGGGAGATGTCGTATGGTTGAGAAACTAGGGTTGGTAGACATACAGAGGCATATGGTGACACTCCATCACTGCCCGTTTGTTCAACTGTCTAGTGGTTGAAAGATAAAGAGGAAGATAAAGAGAAAACACACCCAAACTGCAGATGGATGGGAGTATCCCAGTCAACTCCAACGCTCCTCCAAACTACAAAACCCGAGAAGACAGACAAGAGCATGATAAGAGGGATGAACAGAACACAAATGAGGGCAGGAATTATCTGAGGGGCATAGGGTCGGAGAGTTGCAACTGTAGTGGAAGAAAACGAAACTATAAGGCGGAAAGGGGCACGAACAATGGCCGATATCATTTGAAATTGAAAGGATCCATGGTCGTTACGAGTTTCTGCGTCCTGGTGGTGGTCAATGTTGCGCGACACATCCATGGCTTCAAACAAACTTTGTGCTTCGATATTGAATTATATAACACGCTCTCTTCATGGCCTCCAACAACATCAGATATCTCATAGGTCTTCATCCAATCTCAGACGAGTTGTCCAAATATATTGCTTCGCTCGCAGCAATCATCTCTGCACCAGACGCTACAATTCCGCAGGTTAAATCGTACCCAGATGCTGTTTATCTAAATTATTTTGCACTTGGTCTAAGTCTTCTCTTTGTACCATTGCCCGGGTACACCCCAGCGACTGGGATAGAACTCTCTCAGTTCAACGATAGCCGACTGGTTTTGGACAGCATCAATCTATATAACATCCATCCACACAATGCCAAGCAGTCGTCGTCACGTCCATCCGAGACGGCGTTTTCGACGTATCCATGCCTGCCACTCGAGCTAGCCATCACGCCAGAAATTAAAGATGCAAACAGTAACTGTTTGACGCGTCCTTCAAAGCTGGAAATTAGGTCAGAATCGACTGGAAAAGACTTTGTTTCCTGTCTAGGGGAGCCCAATCGTAAAGGTGGAGGCGCAGGGCCATCATCAGGATCTATTGGGATATGGTGCGAATGGTCACAAGATGGGGTAATGGTAGAGTTTGGAGGTGATGAAGCGAGAGGGCCTCAGGCCTGGGAGAGAGGGAAGGATGCGACCTGGAAAGTGATTACATTGTTCTCTGTTCCTCTACAATGAATTATCGTAACATGTTGAATAGTGGAGCTTGACGTACCGGCCACTGTCATAAGGCCCCTTTCGGAGATAGGATAGGATACGATATGTAGGATATGATATGTAGCGATGAGTGGGCCATGTCATTACCATTTTTGGATGAGCTTATGACCCATGCCTTTGTCATGGCGTTCGCTTGCTTTGCTTGCTCAGCCTGACACCAGCATGGGCCAGCTTGCATATATGTAACACAATGCTTAATCCCACTATGGTTACTCAACTCTTCAGTTGCCTTTGGACCATTGGCCCAAAGTCAACATTTGGGGGTTCATGGTCACACAACTCTTTAGTTGACTTTTAGATACAGTAGTACACAACTCTTCAGTTGACTTGGGACTGTTGGCCCCAAGTCAATGTGGGGGGGTTGTGGTGTTTATCCCCATCTCCCCCATCCCCATCCCTATCTCTATCTCTCTCTCCATCTCCATCTCTCCCTTTCCCATCCCCATACCCATACCCATACCCATACTCATCCCCATCCCCACCCTCATCCCCACCTCTCTCTTCCTCATCTCCCCCTCCCCCTTCCTCATCTTCCCCTCCCCCATCTCCCCCATCTCCCCCATCTCTATCCTCATCTCCACCATATCCATCTACCCCTTTTCCATCTACCCCTTCTCCACCTCCCCCTTTCCCCTTCCCATCCCCCCCTCACTTTCCCATATCCCCCTTCCCCCTCTACACCCCCTCATACTGTACCATTTTGTTCAATTCGGCGGTCATGCATCACGGTGCCTTTCGAATCGCCAAAATGTCACGATTGTCATGGCAATTTTAGCTGGGTGCCGAAACCGTTTTGGAAAGTAAAAAAAAAGGTTCAAAAAAGATTTAAAAATCGCAAAAAATTCTCCGTGGTATATTTTAACTGTGGGCAGTACCGTAATCATCAAGAGAGAAATATTTACAAATTGGCATTTGAAGCTCGAAGTCCGATGTCACCATAGGGACACTGCCGCATTCTGACCGCTCAACCATCGATAAGGTGCACACTATCGTCCTTCCAATCGTCTTCGTCATCGTGCCACCAAAACGACCTTGCATCGTACATCTTATTTGCGTACTTTGTCCGTTTCCCTCTTCCACTTTCTCCTGGTGCCACCAGCAGCTCCTTTGCCTTCTCAACACCCGAGGTAGTGGATGGAAGATTCTCGTCGTTATTCTCTGCATCTGCAAGAGATGTCAAAGTTCCATTTTTTCGAGTGCCCACAATAGGAGGTATGTGATCTGTCGTCATCGCCATGATGAGAGTTTCAACTGATAGATCACTATCATCCGTGTCTTTGTCTTCAAGGTGGGTATCGTGTTCTATGTCTTCTGGCAAGGTTTCAGTGGGAGCGGGAAGGTGCTGGTCATCATTTTGGCCTTTGGTAAGTTCTTTCCAAAATTCGGGGTTCGTGTTCTTCATATTTTGCAGTGCATCTCGCACCTTGAAGCTCGTCAAGCAGGTGTACGATAAATCCCACCCACGCACAAGACATTCTTCAAATGCCTGGGATGTTTTGATAAGTAAGGGAGATACTGATTGGATATTGATATACCTTCTCAATGAGCCCTTTGTTTTGTAGCACCTGATATGCATTCCACATCCACCGAACGCTGCGATCACGCAGGACTCCAAGGGTGTCTTTGAGGATTGGCATGGAGTCACCTGCATTCAGCGCTGACAGGAATTCATTGACAATATCTTCATGGTATGATTTCCTTATCGACAGTTTGAGTGGCCATTGAATACCGACATCACAGGGCTGGTGAATGCCAGTGCAGCCCCCTGGCACGTAATCAAGAAGAATGTTGGGATGGTTTTCGTGCATCCATTCATGAAACTCCTTTGAACGATGGATGGACCAGACATCAATCTGCCACAGGGATCTCTGGGAAGGGGGGAGGGAGAATTCGACTTTTCTTCACTCGAAATACAGTGCGAGGATGTCGTTTACAAATGATCGCATTGTCTCTTGATTTGACCAGTACGTCTTTGTTCCAGAGAACTCAAACTTAAAACCTGCTTTTATCGCATCGTCATAGCTAGGCGAGGTAGCGACAGGCAAAGACAGCTTTGTTTTGCCTTGGTATATCGCTTGGAATGGCAGGACTGTTCCATCAGCAGCAACTGAAACCATCAATGTGAATGCTCACTTTTCGTCTACTCCAACAACAGCCACTTGCTTGGAGCCTGTCTCAGTCTACGTCATTCAGTTCCCTAGTGCATAGACAATTTGTGTCTGGTCCGAATTCACGTAGAGTATGGCAGGTATATCTTCTTCTTTGATCTTGTATGCCTTTCAGAAGAATGACCGTTCACATTGATCTTCCCAGTCCTTAGGACGCTTCTGTGCAGCTTGGGTGGCTTTTCAAAGGCTTTATAACAGCTGTGCATGCAAGAACTTGCGCACAAAGGAATCAGAGACACGGAAAGTTGAGCCGTCTTTGAATTTTTTGTCGAAGATGGAGGGGTCCATTTGAATAATCATTGCTGCCATAATTGCACGAGCTGTGATAAGGTTTATGGTCGCACCATTCCTCTGCAAAAAGGTAAGCCGTTGTTTGATTGCTTCGATGATTTCAGGATGTGCCGACTGAAAATAATGTGTTAGAATGTCAAACAACAATATGATCTCCAGCATACTAGTATCCCTCGATGTCCTCCATTACTATGACCAGGACTATTGCCGTCTTCGACTCTCTGCAGAACTGACTCTTTCCACTGAGCTTTTCCACTTGAACGGTCAATCCATCCATCAATTGTAGTTCAGTTAATCTTGGCGAATGTCACCGGATCACTCTTCCTCAGCCTGTTTGCGATGTCTGATGCCCCCATCTTGGAGCCTGCCTGCTTCACTGCTATCACAATTTGGGTCCAACAAAATGGTGTAAGCCAGTTATGATATATGGCAGGACGAGGTTCATGTTTCCATTTCCGACCTTGAGATTTATGCTTCCGATTATGGATCTTTTCTTGTAGTTTCCTTGCTGGTCGCATTATGGATCTTTTCTTGTAGTTTCCTTGCTGGTCGCATCAACTCAGCAGTCTGGTGTTTAGTCATTCAGACACTTGGATCCATGGAATCTTTGAGTTCCATTTCAGTAATCTATTTATTCAGGTTAGACATTTTGCTTGATCTTTGCTCTGCCCTCACCTTTTGCTTTGACCCCCTTGGACTGCATACACCAGCCCTGATCTCCTGGTTCTTCTGCAACTGCCTTCTTCTCTGTTGACGAAGACGCACCAGCTCTCTTTCATGCTGCTTCTTCTTGATCTCCCATTTTTTTTGGCTATGATCATCAAGTGAGCTCGTGTTCGTGGCCCTTTCGATCTCTCTTTCAAAGTATGCCTTCTTATCTTCTGCTGTCCCCTTCGAAAAGTATTTGAGTAATCCAAATTTTGGATCTTCACCTAGGTCTTCAGCATCTTGTGCAGTTATAAATGCATTTCGAATGGCTGAAGCCATTGTTTTAAGTTTCGGCCTTTTCTTCTGAGCTGCTTGAGGTGATCCTTCCAGTGTCAAGGTTCGCTTTGAGCTGGTTGCTATCTGAGGGGGGGTGACTGGACGTGAAGATGGGGTGTCTAAATGAGCTGATGGAAACATCTGATCCATTTGCAATGTTTTGGTCGGGCTTAAGGGTGCGATGGTTAAATCTGTGGGGCCACCTCTAGCCCTTCGGAGACCATGGTGGACTACAACTTCTATGTCATCATCGGATGACTCTGTGCTAGCATCCACTTCAAAGATAAACTTGTATTGCTCAGCAGTTGCAACCAAGGACTAATATTTATCAATAAACAGTTCTTATCAGTTGTGACCTTCGCTTACCTTCTCACTATGGCATTCTGCAACCCGAAGAAACATCCTCAATCTCTCATCTGCAACAGCACCAGCATCCACGAGAGCATAGGTTTTCAGAAAGAGAAATGTTGCAAGGGCAATCCATGCCAAGATTCCACATGAATGACCATCTCTCTGGCGTGTGATTGGAAGGTAGCTTGAGCTGAAGTGTCTGCCGGTATGGTGATGAATCCACCAAGTAAGAGCGTTCTCAATGTCTTCATCAATTGTGCCCCCCCATCAAATCACCATATAGAATCCTCGAGGACTTGAAATCAATGACGAGAGCAACCCAATGATTCTCTCTGATGTTGTTGATCGTTACGAACATGTCGAAGATGTCAATTGCCAGTTCTTGCCCCTTTTCTTGGATCCAGGCATTGTTGCATGCTGTTGCATAATGTTCTGTCCTGTCGGCCATCTGATGTACATCAATAAGTTTCTTCATAAAGAATGTGTCACTGATGCTGATCCCGTCATCTCTCCTTTGTGAAACCTCCCATCTAAGTAAATAAAGCATTTGGTTCTCGTGTTCATCTGAGAGCCAGTTCTTTGTTAGATATGTTGCTAGATGGTGTGTCGTTATCGCAGCTGGGAAACCATTGATGTCGCTAGCCCACAAAATGCATGCCAATTCATCGTAGACCTTTTTGATCAAGGATTTCGTATCCTTGGTATGTTGCCCTTGTTTCTGCAGGCTTTCCTCAGCGTCAACCCATATCTTCTTCAATGGCCATAGATGGAAGACTTGAATCCAGTAGGAAATGACCCAGGTAGGTAGTCACTCTGCATGGTGTCCTGGTGCATGCAGACAGAGTATTGATTGCAACTGTGACAAATCCTTTGCACCAATCAGCATGTCGAGCACAGCGAGTGGGGGAGTGGGGATGGCCTGAATATCTGTAACACTGGTAATTGATGGTGGGAGGTTGGAAAGGATTCTTTCAGATGGGTCAATGGAGCCATGAAATGCTCGAGCTGCTGCAGGAAGCCGAAACTGCAGGAAGTCCAAGATGGACATGTCTCGCTCTGGTAAGATTCTCTTCTTGAGTTCAGGAGGGATTATTGGGAGCTGATTATCTTCTATCATTCTGCTTAGAATAATGCTGAGGGTGACAGCAAGAAAAGTGCAATGAGAGGTTGCTACAAGTGGAATAAACTTTTAGCCTACATCTGTGTACCTCACTATCTATTTTCATATTAGATTTTGTACCTGAACAGGTGGATAGTCTCGGTGTTCTAAGGTTTCACAAATCTGGGGTACCTGCCAAAATTTTTTTGGATGTTACAGTGAACTCAGTGGGCTGCCGAAAACAAATTTTCGGCAGGGCTGTCACGCATCACAGGGCCTGCCAAATTGAACAAAATGGTACAGTACCTCCTCCCACCTCATACATCTTCTCCATCCCCCTCCTGCCCACACCCTCCCACCCACTCCCCACCCCTCACACTCTCCTCACACTCCCTCACACTCCCCTCCACACTCAGCTCACTTCTGAAGTTTCAAACTCAGCCACAGCTCACCTCTACATATGTGATGACCACATTTTGAAGCCCAGCTATATTAGTCAGAGCTGACAAATTTTAGTCAGCTCTGACTAATGCCATCATTTCTGACCAAGCCTGACAAATTTTAGATAATCCCATCAACCATCACTCCCATCATTCCCACAAAACGACTGTAGCATATGTTATGCATGTTGTTCCATCAATCATCACTGATCTTAGCCAAAAAATTCCCCCATTTAGTCTGCCATCACTCCCACAAAACATCTGTAGCATATGTAATAGATGAGCTTATGACCCATGCCTTTGTCATGGCATTCACTCACTTTGCTCGCTCAGCCTGACACCGGCATGGGCCAACTCGCATATATGTAACACAATGCTTAATCCCACTACAGTTACTCAAGTCTACCTTGATTTACTACAAACTTGTTACTGACATAATTACAAACTTTTCTTGACTTGTTATTGACTTTATTACAAATTTGTATTGACTTCTTATTGACTTGTTATTGACTTTATTACAAACCCATATTAACTTGTTACTGACTTGTATTAAGGTGTTATCGACATTATTACAAACTTGTATTGACTTGTTATTGACATCATTAGAAACTTGTATTGACCTGTTATTGACATTATTACAAACTTTTATTGACTTGTTATTGAATACACACCAAGGTTTAGTAATCTGCCCTAAAGTCTTCACACAATAAATTTTTCAACCATTTGATTCAATCCAAGTACAATCCAAATCTAATTCTAAATCTAAATCTAAATCTAAATCTAAATCTACATCCAAGTCTATCTTGATATCTATATTAGTTTTCAATTCCTGTAAATAATCTTTCAAGTTACTCACCTTTACTAAACAACTCCATTCAACACTTCTTTGTATACTATGTTGGCAGTTCTGTTATTTCCATTGTTTTCATTCAACAGCACCTTGATCCTTTCTCCAGATGTACACCTTGACAGTGCCACATATAGCTGCCCATATGAGAACACTGGTGTCTGCAAGTCCAAGCCAACATGGGATACTGATTGGCCTTGTGACTTGTTGATAGTCATGGCAAATGCCAAGCGAACTGGAAATTGATGTCGACGGAGTGGTAATGGCAAGGTCTCTGCTGAAGGCTCCAGTGTAATCCGAGGAATGAAAACGATATTTCCTGCAAACTGTGCATCTCCACTGATGATCCTGCACTTCAATACACGTGGTCTGGCTTCAAGGAGGATAAGTCGAGTTCCATTGCAAAGACCCATGGTGACATCCAGATTGCGTAGAAGCATGAGAGGACAGCCTATCTTAAGTACCAGCCTGGAGAGAGGAAGGCCACTTGCTTTGATAGAGTTTAGATACTCTGCAGGATATGGCTGGTAGTTGTTTAACTCCTGCTCTCTGGATGAAACTGTATCAGCACTGTTAAAGACATGCTCTGGTCTAGGAAATCTGGCAAGGAGAAGAGTGTTGATGACATCGACATTGTCATTTGTGCAGGAGAGAATGGTCCTATCCAGATAGTACTGATCTGGCTTGTTTCCCTGCTCTATGCCTGGATATGTAGAGTTGATAAGGTGATCCATGGTATTTCCATGGCAGAGCATGTTCTGTGGAATCTGTATAGTTTCTGCAGCATCCACTGTTGTACCTGCACTGATGTGCAAGAGCCAGGCAGCATGTGCAGTGTTCTCTGGAGTTCTATTGAGTCGCATATTCTTGGTCAAGTGATAGACAGTAATGCATTGCCAGAGAGTGCTCCTTTTGATGGATGAAGCTATGATCTGTTCTCTAGTGCCCCTAGGAATGACAGGTAGGGTCTGTCTAAAGTCACCTCCAAACAAAACAGTGATTCCACCAAATGGAACATTCTTCTTCTTAAGATCATGCAAAGTGTGGTCTACTGCATCTGTGGCATATTTGTGCTGCATAGGAACTTCATCCCAGATGATGATGGAAGTTTGATCAAGGACCTGGTGCAGATCTGAACCTCGAAGTATTCTGCAAGTAGAGGCCTCATCAATTTCGATTGGGATTTTGAACATGGAATGTGCTGTGTGACCACCTTCTAGAAGCAATGCAGCGATTCCGGATGATGCCACACAGAGAGCAATTTTTCCTTGAGCATGAACAGCAGCTGCGATGGTGTTGCAGACAAAGGTCTTTCCACAACCTCCAGCACTATGCAAGAATATGAGCTTTCCCTTGTTATTGTTGACAGAATCCATTGCAGCATCAAAAACCTGTCTCTGCCTGTGATTGAAAAGCTGGAGATTGTGAGCGACAGTGATGGCCAACTCTTCAACATTATAATCCCTTTGTTTCCTTCAATGGTGGGCATCTCTGGATAATCAGAAAGTTGTTTGCCTGATCTGATAAGAATCTGATTGATGAGATGCAAGCCATACATGTACACCTGATCATCTGTAAAGTCTGTATCTGGATAGATGGAAAAAACTTGACTCTGAGGTCATCACAAATGTGATGTTTGAACCGGTTCCACAGGATGTCAGGTGATGTTGGATTGCAATGAAGAAGAATGGTGGCAAAGAGCAATCTGAGAGAGGAACCGAGCTGCATCTGGGCTGCCTCTGTAAGACACTGGACCCATTCCTGGTCATCCTGCAAAAGACCCAATGCAATACAGGCCTGCTTGAATGTATTATGGATGACACCATTGATAGTGTGCAAGTGCTGGAATGATGTTGCCCCTGAGGTAGAACCTTTTCCCCTGGGCAGGAGAAGCAAAGTACATTCTTCCAATAGCAGGCTCACCATGCCTTCTTGGGTTCCACTGCTTCTTGGTTGCATTGTAGACCCATGTTTGAGGAAAGTTCTGGTAGGTGACAGTACGTGCTGCTTCATATCTTCTGTTGGCTTCAAACCAAGCAGTGAGACATGTGGTCTTGGCAGCAGGCCTTTCCAAAACCTCATCAATGTTGTCATCTGCATTGAAGTAGACTGTTTGCTGCTCCTCCAGATGGACGGGCAGACGATAAACATGAGGAGACTCTGAGTGCATTCTAAATTCATTTATGTGCCAGCAGCTTTCCACAGATTCAATGTAACGTGCATCCAGATACTCCTTGACCTCATCTCTGTCTTGGTCGAGAATCTCAATCATGGTTCTGTCATGGCCTTTGTATATGTACTTGTGGATGTACTTGACAGCCTCGATTGAAGAACAGATCTCAACATTGATGTGACAGTTGTATCTGACAAATGAACCAAATTGTTAACCAATAAATATAATGTCAGATAGATGTTCCTTACTTTGCAGCCAAATAAGAATTGTGTGGGACCACATGTCTGTTATCATAGACATAATTACGCTTTCTCACTGTTCTACCATTGTTGGGTCTCACATAATCAGGATAATTGTTTACAGTAAAAGAGGTTTGTTCTCTGAACTCCTTGGGATATCTCTTGCTGCACTTGTTGTCAACCATGCATGAAGCCTTGGATTTGTCATGAATGCAAGGATCATGAAGCATGCAGGTAGTTATAGTGTGATAGAGCATTGGCTGTGTGACAGGATTAGGAATCTGTGCTGATACAATGGAATCAACATCACGGGCATCATGGATTTTGTCAGCTGGATCGAGAAATATAAGGAGGTGCATATGTGGAAGGCCTCTCTTTTGAAACTTGATGGTATGGATGTGTGCCACTACTTTACCCAAAACACCATCCTTGATATTCTTGAGCAATGCATTCTTTTTCTGTTCAAAGACACGTGCAACAATGTCTGGCCTGTCATAGGCTTCCTGCTTTTTTCTATTTGTGGTAAAATGTAGATTGGGTGATTCCTCCTGCAACAGAGCTTCCTGGATCTCTGGCCACTGTGGATTGGCAGTCATGGTGAGAAAGAGATCTGGCTTGCCAAAAAAGTGACAAATGGCCATGGAATCCTGGAAAAGCTGATTCATATGCCTTTCACTGCCTATATGGGTTGAAGGAAGAATGATGCAACTCCCATGATTCTCTAGATTGATATTTTGATCTTGGTCACCCATGGCAGCATCCCTTAATCCAGCATACACATCAGCCCTAAGCTCCTTCTGGTGATGTCGGACCCAATTCAACATATTCTGTTCAATAGATGCCCAAGCATCTACAACATACTGCTGCAAAAGATTTCCTCCCCACAATAATGGTGGCTGCTCTCCTGGCCTTGGGTGCAATCAATAAGCATGTAGCATCTCTGACTGACATTGGGTGCCCTTCTGGCTCCATTTGCACCTTGGTGTGCAGGTATATCTGGGTGCCATCCATCTTCACCATGAGGGAAAAGCAAGACATAGTGCAGAGTTGAATAGGATGGATGCAACTGGCTGATGCGCTTGAGCCCTCCCCCTCGTAGCCTGAGAACAATATCTCTGTGGTTAGACCATTCCTCAGAGCCATCACCTGGAATAATAGCTGCCACCTCATCATTAGCTGTAGGGAGATTATACCGATGTAAATCTTGGGTTCTATCTGATTGCAGCCATATGGAGACATTATTCTGCTCTTCTGGAGGCTTTTCCCTCATGATTTGGAATGCCTGCTTGAATAAAGGCACATAAGGATGGGTGTTATTTAGCATAGCCTGCAGCTCTGTCATGATGACTGAGTTGAGGTTATTATTCCATTGCTCACAAAGATCAAGCTGTGCAATAGGATCATGGATATAGAGCTGTGCATAGGCTACAGATTATCCAGGAGGTGGCAAAAGTGCTCCAGAAATATGATGAAGATCGCCATAAATATGAAAGCTGTATACACCTGATGTACCTGTGACAGAACGGTCCACCTTGACACCCAAAGAAGTGAATGCAAATGCAGCATTATACTGTTGGATGTTTGTTTTAAATTCCTTAGAAAGAGGGCTTTTCCCACACAACAGATCTCGCAATGTGGCAGGAGCAGGTCGGAAAGATGACAGATGAATTTGTCCCTGCAAGCAGCAACTTCCAAACTTTAGTACAGCTCGGGTAGACCTGGACAGCTTTTCACAGTCAAAATGCAAGGCATGGCAGTGTGGACACTCCACATTCATGGGTCCAAGTGAATGTCTGGGAATTGGCTCCTGATAAGGTGCATGGCCTAGTGGTAATGGCCTTGCAGGTTTATGTGGAGGTAGAGGTACAGGCATAGGTGGAGGCAAAGGTGGCAACATTGGGGGATTCAAGAATGAAGCAGGCAGCAGTGGTGAAGGAGATTGCATGGGAGAAGATGGCAATGATGGAACTTGGAATATTGGGTCAGGCAGCAGTTGTGATGAAGATTGTGGAGGAGAAAATGGAAATTGCAGAGGAGACACTCTGCCAAACTCATTATAATAATCAGATGGCATAGGAGATGGTGGAAATTGTAAAGTCTCCTCAAAGCAATCTCATTATTCCTCTGTTCTTCATACTCAGCAGCCAACAATGCAGCCATTTCCCTATCCATCTGAATTTGTTCTGCCTGTGCATCCACTTGAGCTTGATATTGATCAATCCGATCACCAGACATATTGTTAGCCAATTGGTCCAACCTCATCATTTGTTGATGCAAGTTTCTGTCTGCAATGGATAGACGTTGGAGCTCCTCAGCCTCATCCATCTGTGCCTGCTCATTTGCACGCTGTTCATTTCTCCACATCTGATGCATCCTGAGAGCCCATTCCTGATCGCACCTGTTACGTTCTTGCAATGCAGCCTCTATATTAATATGTCTGGGTGGGTCATGATATCGTGGCTCAGCAGCTAAAGCAGCTTGCTGGGCAGCTGCCTGCCTCTCCAACTCCTGTTCAGCCAGCTGCTGCAATTGTTGATTGGCTGCTTCATCTTCAGCAGCCTGCCTGTTCCTTTCCTGTTCAGCCAGCTGCTGCATTTGCCAATTATGCTGTCTAGCTGTTTCAGCTTTAGCAGCTTGTCTTTGTGCATTCACATGCTGCAGTTGTAGATTATGCTCCCTACTCACTTCAGCCTTCTGCTGTAATATCCTCTCTCTGGCAGCAACAGCCTCAGCAGTTCTCCTTTCCTCTGCAATGTTCTGTAATACTTCCTGCTGATGCTGATATTGCTTAGCTGCCTCAGCTTGTTGTAACTCCTGAACATGTGCATCATAATCTGCAGTTCTTTCCCTCAATGCAATATGTCCCCTATGCAGATTATTGAGTGCAGGATCTGCTTGACCACCTGAAATATTATGCAATGGTCCCAGTCCCCTCCCTCTCCCTCTCCCTCTCCCCTTTCTTGTTTGTAACTGAGGTGCAGGTGGAACTACAGGAATAGGATTGGCCAAAGGTGCATTCCACCCTGCTGGCAGTTGAACCTGTGGTATAGTAGAAGCTATATTTGCCCCTATTCCATAGTTTGCCAAAACAGGTCCAGATGGCATCACAGGAGCCCCTCTCCTATGTAATACAGGAGCAGGAGGTACAACAGGCAATTCAAACTGCCTTGGAGCATCCCAATCAGCAGGCATCTGCACCTGTGGTATCTGAGCTGCCAATGCAGCTCCATAGTTCAGTGGAACAATTCCTTCAGCAGGGGCAGTCACTCTGACTCTGCTTCTCCTCTCATCAGGATTGGTCATCTGCAACCTTTCCAGATGGTCTGCATCTCTAATTCTAGCCCTTTCCACTTCTGGTGTAGAAGGTCTACTTTGATTCCTGCAAACACTCTAATCAGCCATTATTATTGCAACATATGCCAACACCACTCACATGTTTAGTAATGGTAAAGCCCAACAATAATTTTGTTCAATAGCCAACAATGCAGCACAGCTGAAGTAAGATCAGCAACAACTTCCTTTAACAGCCAGTTGTCACAACACTCACTGTAATTCAACTGTTTTCAAGTTTCAATAGCCAATTCCAACACTTATGTAATAACAATCACAATTTTGCTATTTGATAATAGATAGCAATTGCAATAGTATCACTATTATAGCCCCAAATGTTGTGTGAAGAGAGGTACTCAACTGATTGTCATGCACACTCTCTCCACATATAAGGAAAAGGCCTCTGTTTGGTTGTGTTGTATGTGTTCCGGGAGAGGCGTGAAAGTAGGTGTCCACTATATCGCAACCGAAATTTTGTGCACGCAAATCTCCCTTTTTGGTATTTGACTTGTTACTAACCTCATTACACATTTCTATTGACATGTTACTGACTTGATTAAATTTGTATTGACCTGTTACTGACTCAGACTTTTTACTGACCTCATTACAAATTTGTATTGACCTGTTATTACAAATTTATATTGTCATGTTACTGACTTCGTTACAAATCACAAATTTGTATTGACTTGTTACTGACCTCACTACAAATTTGTATTGACATGTTACTGACCTCATTACAAATTTGTATTGACTTGTTACTGACCGGTACTATCTTGACCCCACTCTTCGGCCGGACCCACCTTTCAGTCACTCGAAATATCTTGCTTATTTCTTGTCCGTTTCGTATCGGATTTGGTACTTGGCATCCAACCCATTATGTCTTGATATTCTAAGCATTTCTAAGGCAAGAATTGAGGTTTTCAATGGGGTCTAAAAATGGTGGCCTGTCACGCTTGCCAAAGCCTGCCAGGTCGGAGTTTGTCCCACATCAAATTATGTCATCCTGTGCTCGCGTCGCGTCACTGACATGCGAGCACCTTGCTGGACCTATTTATGCCTGCATCGCGTCAGAGGACGCGATGCAAAGATCGAAGGACTGATGATCCAGATTATGAATCTGTCATTCAGGAGACAATAGCTCTTGTCAGAGATTCAGATGCATCCTCGTTCCGGAAAGCTTCTATAATTAATGGGGTCTGAATTTTTTCATGCATTAAGGGCAATTCTGACATGTATGTGACAGGTTCCAAGGTCTACAGTTACAGATAGGGCAAAACGTCGCCATGAGAGCTGGGAGACTGCATGTGCAAAACAGCAGAAACTCACACCTGCAGAGGAGAGCACACTCCTTGATTGGCTAAAGCACCGGGCTCAGATGGGTCTGCCCTTCACGCTGGAAGAACTCCGCTTCTGGGCAGCTGAAATTTTGGGCAAGGAAATTGGAAAGAAATGGCACCTGAAGTTTATTAAGCGTCACCCTGATATTACTGCTGTGAAGCCCACCAGACTCGATCCCAAACGTGCAAAACACTTCAACAAGACTATAATCAATGATTATTTTGACAAGATCGAACAACTCCATGCACGATATGGTGGTATCCCTCCGGAACATATATGGAACATGGATGAGAAAGGAATTCAGCTGGGTGGTGGTCGTGGAAAGCAGAGGAAGAAGTACTATTACTTTGTGGCACAGAAGAACAAGACACGCATTGCAAGTGATAATCTCGAGCTAGTCACGGTTCTCGAGTGCATTTCAGCTGCAGGTGATGTCATTCCACCCTCTTTCTGTCTACAAAATGGATCGCGGCCTGATCTTCGCCGCCACCTCGAAGATGATGAGTGGGGAAGGTTAGATTGTTTCATTTCAACTGCTGAAACTCTCATGGGATACTTACAATAGTTAAAGCATTTATTTTTCTCCAACTGGATGGACAGACACATTCAATTGTGAACGGTGGCTCAAGGATGTTTTTATTCCTGTTGCAAAACAGCTCCGCACCGATATGCTCAAGCCAATTGTTCTCTTTATGGATGGACATGATACGCACGAAACACCAGAGCTCCAGCGCACAATCTACAAGCATCTTGACGAAAACAACCTCGAGATTATTATCTTCTGCTTTCCATCCAAGACAACACATAAGTGCCAGCCTCTGGACGTTGCAGTCTTTGCCCAGGTCCAGCAAAAATGGCAGGATGCTTGTGATGAGCAATATTCGAAGAAGAAAGGCCAGATAAACCGCTTCACTGTCATTCCAATATATGTTCGGAGCACTCGGGCAGCATTTACAAAAGAACTTATCACAAAGGCCTTTGAAAAGACAGGGATATACCCAGTCAACCGGGACATATTTCAAGATGAAGACTTCGCACCAAGCAAGGCATCATCATCTATGGTGCACGTTCCCGAATCATTTCCCCTGGATGTCCCATCTTCAGATCCAATCGACCCGTCGGACACAGAATATATGGACGAGGAGGAGGAGGACTATGATCCATCAGCCGATGGTGATGATGTTTCAGTTTTACAGCCATTTGCCGAAGACGGGAGTTCCGATACAGAAACAAACAATAGCGACAATGAGCAACCAGACACCCCAGCAGTGACGGACACTACACCTGCACATCCGATCTCAAGCTTCATGGCATCTATAGCAAATATGGAAACAAGTGTTATTCACATGACTCGCTCTGCGACAGCTCAACTCACCACTGCACCTCCGAAGTCAGTGTCACTAGCAGAGGATAGTATGCTATCCACAGAGGAGCGACTTGCGGAAATCCGAGCCCTCAGGCAGCAGCTTTTCACCACCCATCAAGTGCTTGGCCATGCACTTGGCCAGATAAGTGCTGCAAATGCCCACTGCACTTTGATTCAACGAGAACTCAAGGAGGTTCGAGAACAGCTGAGTAACCTGACGAAGAAAAGAGAACGAGGCTCAAAAAAAATCAAAGCTTGCTTCCTGACATCAAGGGACCATCGTGCTGCATTTGACTGAGAGGATGCAGAATGGAGGGAGCACGAGCGTATTGCAGCAGAGAAGGATAAGAAAAAAAGTGTTGAGACCACTCAACGGAACTATCGCATTGCAGAGAATGCACTCAACAGGACTTTCGCGGGCTGCATTTCGTCATACAAGAAGGATGACCTTCGAGCACTTGCACTTGCACTCAGCGTGTCAGATAAGGGCACTAACAATGAACTTGTCGCTCGGATTGAAGAACATTTCAAGACTCACCCCAATCTACAGCAAAGTTCCAGGTTCTCGGAATTATTTGAACGAGGCCCCAGACGTCATGGCCACGAACCACTGCAATACAATCAGGCCGGACCATCCACTGTCGAGAATGGCCTTGGTGCTTCCTTGGCACACACTTTTTCGAGCGATGTTTATCAGCCATTTCAAAGACCCTAGGTCTATAACTCACATTTTATAGAGGTATATAATAAGATTGTCGAATAAAGTCCATCGTCGTGATGCTGGGGGCTGAGGGAGTTCAGCGACCAGAGGCTCCGGAGGATGAATTGTCGTTGATCACAGTGTGACATGACTCATGTGGTTGCCGAACTCAGCCGGCGTGACGCTTTGTGTGACTGACCGAAAGGTGGGTCCGGCCGAAGAGTGGGGTCAAGATAGTACTATTGATGCTATATGATGACATTTCAAACCCAGCTGTATTTGTCAAAGCTGACAAATTTTAGTCAGCTCTGACTAATGCCATCATTTCTGACCAAGCCTGACAAATTTTAGATAATCACATCAACTATCACTCCCATCATTCCCACAAAATGACTGTAGCCTATGTTATGCAGCTCATCATCTATTTTTAGTCCTGATCCCATCATGCCATCACTCCCACAAAAATCATCATAGCATATGTAATAGATAAATGCTGACATAACACACTTGCAATGAATTCATGTGTACACAAGTTTTTTGAATGTGCCTTCGGCATGTACATGCTAAGATGCCTACACATCATTATACACATGCTATGATACATATAGATTATACCAACCTTTTTATGTATTATATTCACCATCTCTTATACAGAAGGTCACCTCGGAGGACAGAAAAAAGAATTAAGCATATCAGGCTGATTTTTTTTAATGGCCTGAGTAGTGGTTGACTAGGTGTGGGAAATAGTTACTATGCAAGGAAATTTTAATGCTGCCCTTGTTGCATTATCCTTGCCACCACTTTCCACCATGTCTCTGACTGTTCCTACTCACCTCAACATGCCTCACAAGCCTAGCCATTGACAACATACTCCAGATTGACACACTGTATGCAGTACTGGATGCACCATCAACCCTGTAATTCCATTGTACAGAGGATTTTCTACTCACCCATCTCATCTTGCATCCACCATTGTGCACTCAATAACATCTTTGGCTCTTGGCCCTCTCTGCAGATTGCTGCTTCTTTTTATTTGCTGCACACTGGGCTGTTCCACAATGGCACTGCAGAAAATTCTGCACCTCACCATTCCCAGTTCTGACCCATGTTTTACAGTCTAGCTAAAGAACACATCCATTCTCATCCACTGTTGGCTCCTTCTCTGTTTTGGTACCATATGTGCATACTTAATGTTAGGAAACATGCACAGTTGCCTACTTTAATTTTTTCCCTCATTTTTCCATATTTATTTGAGCCCATAATGCCAAGTTACAGCCAATTATGCCATGTCACACCACATTATGCTACTGGAAATGATAATTCTCATGTGTCCTATATCATATTACCTATACTCAAATGGTGCAAAATGGTTGTAATTTAGTATATAAAATAAATGCATCCCCCAGTTGTGCTCTCTTAGGATTTCCACCTAGCCATAGTGTGCAAATGGCCTATCTCAACCAAACCATTTATTTCTCATCATTCCCATCAATCCATCAATTTACACATCATGCATGGGCACTTTCATCTTCTTGTAGAGAGAGATCCTGCATGGTCTAGCTAGCTGCCTCAGTGGGTGTCACTCTAACACTTAATACAGTAGTCTCTTATGTATCTGATCAGTTATTCTGCATGCTGCCAACTATTCAGTTGGCACCTGCCACTATGGGGCCTGCAGAATAGGAAACTCATCCCACATTTCACACCTTTAAATATTGTAAATTGATATATTTATGGTATAGTTTTCATGTATTGATAAACCTCAGAATAAAATAAGTTTCATCAGGAGTTGGAATGAAAATCTACCTCTAAGAGGAGTGAAAAAGGAGGTTTTTTCTATATGCAAGGGGTGAGTCAATGAGATGAAAACCTCCCAAATTTTGTCCCAGGTTCATCCCACACCAAATTTATCCCATAGGATGGTTTTCATTTTTATATGGGCAAAAATAATGCTCCTCTACATAGGCTGAAGTTCATCAACTGTAAGGGGAATGAAAGAAGGAATTTCCCCCCCCCCAATTTAAGGGTGTCAAAAGGATGAGTTCCTCACAGAATTTGTCCTAATTCATACTGTACCAAATCCATTCCATGGGTTGTTTTCATCTTTATATGGGCAAGAATAACAACCTTTACCCAGGTTGAATTTCATCAACTTTCCAGGTTCTTTGAGAGTGGAAGAATTCATCCACTTTATGTAGTAGTTTTATCAACAGGTTTCTTACTGCTAGCAGTGACTATTTAACTGTTATGGGTAGCATTGGAAATAATTTGTTATTGGCCAAAATTCAGGCCATACATACAGAGCATGATCATGTTTCAAGCATCATCCATATCTGAGCTACTCCTATCCTCTTCAAGTCCCTTGCCCTTGTCACCTTCATCCTCTGCATCTTTCTCCACATCCTCCACATCCTCCACATCATCATCCACATTGTCTGCATTGTCCGTGTTGTCCCCATCCTCCTCGTCCTTATCCTTATTACTCGCTACATCATCCAAGTTTGTCATTACAGTAAAATATCTGCATTGATGTGTTCAGTTGGTACTCAGTGCAGAGTCTCAACAGAAAGGGTGAACACTAAACCTACAACTGCAGGCATGCTCAGGATGAGGGGGTTCATTTAGAGGGCCTCGGACCATTCTTCAAGGTGCAAGGACTACTAAGAGGCTGGTTTGATGGGTTGTAATGTGTGCACTAAGTTGCATACACAGAAATGAAGGTATGTGCAATGGCAAAAAAGTGCACAATGCAAAGGGGCAAAAATGCACAGTGTAGAAAAATGCACAACAAGAGTGCAAAAATGCACAACAAGAGCACAAAAATGCACAACAATGATGGGGGTGGAAAGTAGGAGGTTTAGTGGGACAAGGACAGTACTGAAGTGTGTTGAAGGGGCAGCACACAAGCTAGGAATGCAGGTGAGGTGTGAGTGCAACTGGGGGGAAAATGCGCAAACAGTGTGCAAAATGTGGCTATATAATGAGGGGTGCAAACAATGCACAAATGTGTCTATACAAAGGGCACACTGCAAAAGTGCACAAATGAAGACAAAGGATGCAAATGAAGGGACAAAATGCAGCAATATGATGAGGGGCACAAACAATATGCAAATGTGGCTATATAAAGGGTGCACTACAAAGGTGCACAAACTGGATGATGGTGGACAGACTATGTGCAATGCTGAACAAGCTATGAACTATGTGGGGGGAAAAGATCCTTTGGATCCTCTATGTACCTTGGTACTATGTACAAATAGCTTATGTGATAAAAATGGTAAAATGAAGTATAAAAATGGAAAGTACCATGTGCTACCCACAAGTCTATCCATTGGCCCATCTAAACCCGACCACACGATGCCACTTCCTTAGCCAATAAGATTTTTGCATGCTATAGCCCAATACCCAACTGTTCCAGCATGATGTTCTATTTATGGTGTGCTTTAGGTCCCATGCACTCTGCCCAATTAGTCCACTTTGGTGTTATGTGTCATGTGCTGTGCCTTAGTAATAGTGATGTGATTGACCTGTGCTGGTTACCAGATAAAGCAATGCTAATTGGAAATGTGGCAGAACTATAAGGAGATGCTGTGTGAGGCAAAATAGTGCCAAAGCACCAGGATTACATGAAATTACCTAAGTGTGCACAGTCCAATGCTAAATAGGTGCAAAGTGCCCAGGTTATGTGAGAATGCGCAGTTCACGTGTGCTGGAATTATGGTGCACCTCGAATAAATGCGCCAGTAAGCTGGAAGCCATGGTGCACAGTGCAATTGGTGTGGTGGATTGTTGTGTGTGATAAATGGATAGTGCATTGAGTGCACAGTGAGAAATGTGGGTTGCAGGTAAAGCATAAAAGGAGCACATAAAGGTGCATTGAGCACACAATAACTGTGAAAGGCAGATAAGGAGTGTGGGAGGTGCATGGAGGCAGTTTGAAGCATAACAAGGTGCATTTAGAGCATACGACAGAAGAGCTAAGAGAGTGCATAAAGGTGCATCAAGCACACAGTAACTGTGAAAGGCAGATAACAAGTGTAGGGGGTGCACGAAGGCAGTTCAAAGCATACTTAAGGTGCATGGTAGAGGACAGCTATAGGGGATCCAAAGGCATGGTAGAAATGTAAAAGGCACACAAAAGCACACCTAAGTGCTTAAAGGCATGCAAAGGTGCATGAAAGTGCACAGAAGCACACAAGAGCACACTGAAGTGCACAAAAGTGCACAGAAGCACATGAAGGCATGCAAAAGCATGCTGTGCAAAGTGAGTAGAAGTCATTGATGTGTTCAGTTGGTACTTGGTGCAGAGTCTCAACAGAAGGGATGAACACTAAATCTACAGCTGCAGGCGTGCTTGGGGTGAGGGGGTTCACTTAGAGGGCCTTGGATCATCCTTCAAGGTGCAGAGACTATGAAGAGGCTGGTACGATGGTTTTCGATGTGCAGCAGTCAGGTTTAGATGGGCCAATGGATGCACTTGTGGGTAGCGCATGGCACTTTCTATTTTTATACTTTATTTTACTGTTTTTTATCATATAAGCCATTTGTACATAGTAGGCAGACAGATAGAGAATCCAGAGGATCTTTCCCCTCCTCATAGCTCATAGCTCATTCAGCATCACACATAGTCTGTGATAAAAAATGGTAAAATAAAGTATAAAAATAGAAAGCACCATGCGCTACCCACAAGTGCATCCATTGGCCCATCTAAACCTGACTGCTGCACATTAAAAACCATTGTACCAGCCTCTTTATAGTCTCTGCACCTTGAAGGATGATCCAAGGCCCTCTAAGTGAACCCCCTCACCCCAAGCATGCCTGCAGCTGTAGGTTTAGTGTTCACCCCTTCTGTTGAGACTCTGCACTGAGTACCAACTGAACACATCAGTAGTCAATATGATATCACAATCAATAGACTGGGTCGCACTGCATCTGGGACATTGTAGGAGTTAGCCAATGTAATTAGAATGTGTTTAGAATAATGTATTGGCTTTTGAGCTGAGGAGACAACCTATCAATGAATTCAATGAACTTTTGAAATTCAAAAACAAGTTAATGATTACTTTAAACCAATTTTAAATAACTTTCATACCTGGTCTGGGGTGTGAATCCCATTTTGTGCCCCCAAATTTTTTCACTTCACCTTTTCAAAGCCCTCACCTTGACATTCCCTTCCAATAGCATCCTTGTGCCTCTTGAGTGCACTTTGTGCACTTGGTGGCCCCCTCCTTGACAACACACCATGGCTGTGACTTGAACCCAGCACAACAATCACACTATACAAATTTTAGAACTTCGAAAAACCTCTGAAGTGAGTGGCGGCACTTTCTCTGGGACGAAATCCACATTGTGAACTGAGAACTTTATCATTCTTGGCCATTATTGCATGCCAGAAGGTAGAAAACCCAAACATGACAAGGTAGACATTATTTGCAATTGGGGTGCATGCCACATGCTGTCAGAAGTACACGCATTCTTGGGAACAGTTGGTTTAATGTGCATCTATATCCGCAATTATGTGCACTGCATTAATGCGCTCACAATGCTTATGCGCAAGGATGCTTCATTTGAATGGGGCCTAGAGCAGATAGCGGGACAAAACAACATCAAGCAAGCAGTACTAGAGTGCCCTGCATTACAACCGATTGATTATTCCTCAGAATTCCCTGTTATCCTTGTGGTCAACACTTTTCAGATAGCGGTCGGCTTTTACCTTTACCAGCAAAAAAGCACAAATGCGAAAATGCACATTTACAATTGGTTTGGCTTGATTACACTCAATGATAGGGAAGCGCACTTTTTGCAACTGAAGCTAAAGATCTATGAGCTTTACCGCATGCTGCACAATTTGCATCTTTATATTATAGGTGTGCGCAACTTAATTGTCGAGACTGACACACACTTTATCAAGGGCATGCTACAAAACCCTGATATTCAACCATCTGCTAGCATTAACCAGTGGATCATCTCGATCCTTACATTCCACTTTATGCTCATACATGTTAGGGGAGCAGTGCATGGTCCAGATGGGCTTTCACATTGGCCGAAGCAGCCAGAGGACTTCGAAGGCAAAGAAGATGAAGAGTTTGAGGATTGGATTGATGCACTACATGGCTTTATGCATGCGATACATCCCATTTCACAGTCCTTTGATGTGCAAGCACTCATGCTAATGCAGCCAGAGCCAAGCGCAAAGGTGCAAAATGCACACAATAGTGCACTTATTTATAACGATGACTATAGCCAAGTTCTGAGAAGTGCAACAGCAGATGCAGAGGATGAGAAGTTAGATTTGGTGTGGATTTGTATGGATACCCTAACGTGCCCTAGTGACTTCACAGATTCTGAGTACAGCATGCTCGTGCGCTATGCAAGTGCCTTTTTCAAAGACAAGACATGCTTATAGAAGTGCAATGCACATGGTGCTCACCAGCTTGTTATTTGGCAGTCCAGATGCTTACTGATATTGCGCACCATCCACGACAACATTGGACACAAGCACTTTTATGCAATGCACTCCACATTGCTCGAGCACTTTTGGTGGCCACACATTATGAACGACATCATTTGTTCATGCGCACTTGTCATATTTGCCAGATCCAGCAAACACAGAAGGTTCTAATACTGCCAGTCATCGCAATGCCTACACCTCTCTTCAGTAAAGTTTATATTGATATGATGCACTTACCAGTATCAGCAGGGCAGCACTATATCGTCCAAGGGTGTTGCTTGCTTGTGACTTGGCCAGAATCCTGTGGACTTCCTGAAGAAAATGCGAGCGCACTCGGCAATTGGATGTTCCAAGACCTCATCTGCAGATGGGGCGCATTGTACGAGATAGTCACTGATAATGGCAAGCCATTCATTAAAGCGCTAGCTTATCTCAGTAAGCACTACCATATCAATCACATCCACATACCTGGCTATAATTCGCATGCTAATGGAATTGTTGAGCACACACATTTCGACGTGTGTCAAGCACTTATCAAAGCCGCAGATGGAGTAGAGTCAAAATAGTTCAGTGCACTTACTCAGTCTTTCGGGTGGAGCGCATCACAATTTGGAAGCACCTTGGCATTTCGCCATACTTCATTGTTACAGGCATGCAGCCTCTAATCTCTCTCAATATCATTGAAGTGACATACCTTAACTCACCCCCAGATTCTATACTCTCCACTACAGACTTGATTGCGTGGTGTGCACATGCATTACAAAAGTGTCCAGAAGACTTAGCATGCATTCATTCCTGCATCTACACAGAAAGGTGCAAAGCGGTGCTCCATTTCAAGCAGACACACTCAAAAACCATCCACAATTTTGACTTCCAGTGTGGCGATTTAGTCCTTATGCACAACACAGCGATCGAGAAGAGCCTTAACTGCAAAATGTGTGCACATTATCTTGGTCCTCTAGTTATAGTTTCACACAATCAAGATGGTGCATATATCGTTTGCGAACTCAATGGAACAGTATTTGACAGGCCAGTAGCCACATTTTGCCTGCTGCCGTACCATGCATGCAAGTCCATTGCGCTTCCAGACATAGTGCTCGATATTACCACAATGTGGTTGAGAGAGATGGAAGAGTCCATAGTAGTGGACACAGAAGACGAAGAAGCAGTTTATGAAGAAGCGCAAGGAGATAGCACCGAGGATGAAGAAAGTGCCGATGAGGCATGCAATTAGTGCTCCATGCACACAGCTATGGATACTTTACCTTTTTATATGTATGCCTTGCTTTCTTTCATTGTTTTTTATGTTACCTTTTTTCTATTCACAAAGTTGCATCTGGGCACATTCTGTGATTGCACAACCCATGGGTTTTACTGGCCATGATGATCTACTGAGCCTTTCCCATTTTTTTAGACTTTGTCATATGGTGTGTGCTCCCTTTTTTTCTTTTACTCTTTTATCATTTGGACATGGTCAATATCTCAGTTGGGAGGAGGAAAGTGATGGTTGGATGATTTTTCTGCACTCCTTTGCATTTGTGCATTTCTGCACTGGTGCATGTTTTTGTGCTGGTGCACATTGATGTGTTCAGTTGGTACTCAGTGCAGAGTCTCAACAGAAGGGGTGAACACTAAACCTACAACTGCAGGCATGCTCGGGTTGAGGGGGATTCGCTTAGAGGGCCTTGGATCATCCTTTGGGGTGCAGAGACTATGGAGAGGCTGGTACAGCAGTTTTCAATGTGTGCACTAGTTGTGTATGCTAAAGGGAAGATATGTGCAGTGGCAGGAAAGTGCACGATGCAAAGGGGCAAAAATGCGCAGTGCAGAAAAATGTGCAATGAGAGTGCAAAAGTACACAATGATGAGGATGATGAAAGCAGGAGGGGCAGTGGGATGAAGATGGCACTGGGATGTGCTGTGAGGGTGGCAAGGTTACAATTTGGAGACAATGAAGTCAACGTCGTTTGCAGCCAGTTAAGGTGCATTCGTAATGTGCCCAGCAGGGCCCATAACCTGTTGGAGCAGACTACATACACTGCACAGAGGAAGAGACGACACATTTCTTATAACCTACCTGGGGTTTAGTAGTCTTAGAGCTAGGGTTTAGCAGAGGTAAGAATGCTGTATATCTACTATGGTACAGGTTCCCCTTATATACATAATAGTATATATGTCACATGACTCAGGAATGTGTTCACCACATGTATGCACAGTAAGCGCAGTAACATGTGTGTGCTGCATGGTTTGCCTCATGTATGCAGCATGCATCAGAGATTAATTTCAACACTTTCTGTTCAATAAGCTTACTGTCAGTAAGCTTACAATGGGTCCTTAGAGTTTTCTCTTTGGCTTCCCCTTTGTTAGGTGCACTTGAAGTTTCTGTAATACATATGTAGTATAATGTTGACTTTGGATTCCACTCTGTTAGCCTATTACTAAGTGAGGCTTGAGGTTGCCCTTACAAACTCTTGTGAGTTATACATCAGTCTTCATCCTAATCAATTCATAGATGACAGTACAAAAGTTTATTGGCCCTTCACATACATGAAGTCTGAGCATGCCTACCTCTATGTCGACTGGATTTTTATGCCAGACCCAGAAACTTGGTTCCCTCCCTTTCTCCTCTTTGGGTGACTTTCAAGAGGAGTTTGTATGACACTTCTGCCCTCTTCACAAATGTCAATGAGCTGCAACATGCCTAGAGCCATCCTTCTACTACAAAGCATACCAATCTGTGGACAACTAGTTTAGAGACTTAGTGGATATGGCAGGATATGGGAGTGGGCTACCAGTGGTGGTTAAATTTGATTGTGATTGAGAGGTTCAGGATCAGATTGCACAGATGTTGAGAGGGCACCCAGCTGATGATAATATTGATGCTTGGTACAAAGCTGCTTCTCTCTGTGATGAGAACTGACTCATGAATGCAGCTTTTAATACTACACTCTATGCCACTGCTACCACACATGTCCCCAATTCCTCCAACTGTCCTTCCTCACTGCCCACCAATAACTGCTTTGATACCCTGCCTCTCGACTGACCAGAGAAAGAACCTTACTCCACAACCACTCCTTCCACAGAATCTCTCAGCTCAATGGAAGCCACACCTGCTCTTCCTACCAACTCTCCTCCATTTGTCAAAATTAAATCATGGGAGCACAAACTGCCATGCAAGTATATTGTGGCATCCATGCCTTCCCAATACTCTTTACAGTTGAAGGTCGAGCTGCAAACTACAGATACAGGGCAGGTGCTTGGCATCTCAGCTCTTCTGAATTCAGGTGCAGCTGGTCTCTTTATTGACACTCATCTTGTCCAACAGAAATCCTTTAATTCTTGTTCACTGTCTTGACTGATATCTGGTTATAATGTGGATGGGTCTCAAAATAAATCTGGGACAATTTGAGAGGTTGTAGACTTGGTGTTCCATTACAAGGATCATGGTGAGCATGCTCTTTTTGCTGTAACCCAATTAGGAAAATAGGAGGCAATTTTGGGCTATCCATGGCTTCAAGATCATAACCCAGTAGTTGACTGGGTAACAGGTAACATCAGTATGAGTGAATGTCCCTCCCATTGTCGTACTTGCTTTGCTGAAGGCAGACAGGAATATTGAGGGCAAAAAGTCCTTTTACAGTGCACTTAAAAATGTCATGCTGGTCCAATGCCCATGCTGGATGTGGACTTGGAAAATGTTCCAGATCATGCACTGAATTCTGATAATGATGATGATGAAGGCAGAACAGATTGAGGAAGGTGACCAAATTTTCTACACTGTTATTAACCCTTCACATGAGGTGCATGCCACCTCAAATGTCTCCCAGCACCTTGCAAAGGCCTTTCACAAGAACAGTGCACCCAAATCCTTCACTGACTCAGTGCTTCCTCACCTCCATGACTTTGAGGATGTTTTCTCCAAAAAATCCTCCAACTCACTTCCTAACCATAAGCTATGGAATCATGTGATTGAGCTCATGCCAGGTGCCACACCCTCCTCTTGCAAAGTCTGCCCTCTCTCCTCTAAAGAACAGTGACAACTTGACAAATTCATTGATTAGCACTTGGGTTCTGACTGTATCTGCCCTTCAAAGTCACCCATGGCCTTGCCCTTCTTTTTTGTTGAAAAGAAGTATGGTTCCCTTTGACCAGTCCAGAACTACTGACAGATCAATGACATCACAGTCAAAAATTGCTATCTGCTACCCCTCATATCTATGCTTGTCAACCAACTTCATGGGGCACACTATTTCATTGAGCTCAATGTCTGCTGTGGTTATAACAATGTGTGGATAAAGGATGGAGATGAGTAAAAAGCAGCATTTTGCATGAATCCTGGTCTTTTTGAGCTGCTCTTCATGTTCTTTGGTCTCACTAACAGTCCTGCCACCTTTCAGACCATGATGAATGACATCTTCCATAACCTCATACTGGAAGATGTTGTCTGTGTCTATCTCAATGACATCCTCATCTTCACCTGGGACCTCAATGAACATTGTTGGATCATATGCCTGGTACTGGAGCAATTTCAACAGCACCAGCTCTATCTTTGTCATAACAAGTGCAAATTTGAGAAGACATGGATTCAATACCTTGGCTTAATTATTTTAGATGGACAGGTGGAGATGGATCCAGTCAAGTTCGCTGGTGTTACAATGTGGCCCACTCCCACAAACAAGAAAGAGATGCAGTCTTTTCTAGACTTCATTAATTTTTATCAGGGCTTTATTAAGGATTTCTCACACCAGCCATGCCCACTATTCAATCTCACAGGCAAGGGTGCATGGAGCTTGAGAAACATGCAGCATGAGGCATTTAGGAAGCTCAAGGAGATGGTTACTTTTACTCCCATTCTTGCCTTTGCTGATGACTCCCACCCCTTCCTTGTAGAAGCTGACAGTTCTGACTTTGCAATCAGTGCAGTGTTGTTCCAACAGTCTCCAGAGGACCAGAAGTAACACTACATTGCCTTCTACTCAAAGAGTCTCAGTGCTGTGGAATGCAATTATAAAATCCATGACAAGGAGATGTTGGCAATAATGTGAGCATTAGAAGAGTGACAACATTTCTTGGAAGGTGCTCAACACAAAGTTGAGATCTGGATGGACCACAAAAACCTTGAGTATGACCACCAAGAAACTTAACTGCCACCAAGCCCTTGGTCCCTCTACCTCTATGGCTTTGATTTATCCCTACACCATTGCCCAGGTTGCAGCATGGGGAAGACTGATGCACTCTCCCATTATCCAGACCATGGGTATGAAAGCAATGACAACCAAGGTATTGTGTTGTTACAACCTGACCTGTTTACAGTCCATGCATTGGAGGGTAAAGAGTGCAGTATCCTATGTCACATTCATCATGCAAACCATAGCAGCTTACATGAGGATGCTGTGGCTCTAGCAGTGAGGGAGCTGAGGAAGGGATCATCTCTTTCACTTCATGCAGCAGAGTGGGCAAAAAAGGATGACATCCTGTACATCTGTAATTACACATTCCTAACAACCCTCAGCTTCAACAATGACTCACCAGCACCATGACTCACTAGTTGCTGGCCATCCTGGGTGCTAGAAGACTTTGGAGCTCATATCGCAGAATTATTGGTGGCCCCAGATGTCTCAACTCATTGGTCAGTACTGTTGCACCTGTGATATCTGCTTACACACCAAGACTCTACAACATAAACCCATGAGTGAGTCACACCCTTTTCTAGTTCCAGAGAACCATTGGAATGTTATCAGTGTGGACTTCATGGTGGAACTACTGAAATCCAATGGGTTTGATGCAGTAATGTGTACAGTCAACTCTGCTAGAAAGTGAGCTCACTTGATCCCCACTATACAACTGTCACTACTCTTGAAGTGGCTTGACTCTATTTATACCATGTGTGGAAGCTCCATGGGTTGCCAGGCACATTCCTCTGTGATTGGGGGCCACAATTCATTTCAGAGTTCACTCGAGAGCTATACTGCCTACTGGGGATCAAACTCCTGGCCTCAACTTCCTACCACACACAGACCAATGGACAGACAAAGCACATTAACCAAGAGCTGGAGCAGTACATCTGCATCTTCATGAATGAATGACAGGATGATTGGGAAGACTTCCTCCTCATGGCTGAGTTTGGGTACAACAATCATGTCCACTCCTCCACCCAACAAACCTCATTCCTCCTCAACACAGGATGACACCCATGCATGGGCTTTGAACCTCATCAAGCACCATTACACTTAGAGATAGTGAATGAGTTCATGGAGCAGATGAGGGACACCTTGGAGGAGGCAAAGGTGGCACTAGCTAAGGCAAAGGTAACATGGCACTTCTACAACCAACACCATTCACCCACACCCACATATAAGGTTAGTGATTGTGTCCTCCTCAATTCCAGTAATATTGCCACTATGCAACCATCCAAGAAACTCGCCCACTGCTTCCTTGGACCCTTCCTCATCACCAAGCATGTCAGGTCACATGCCTATCACCTATGACTGCTGTGGTCAATGTCCAGACTATACCCCATCTTCCATATCATAAAACTACTGCCAGCTCCCATGGATCCATTCCCAGAGAACATGACACGACCTCCTCCACTGCTCACAGTTGTTGAGAGCAAACCTCAGTACAAGGTTGAATCTATTCTAAATAGCCATTTGCATCAAGAGAAACTCAAATACCTGGTACACTAGAAGGATTATGGGTATGAAGAAAATTTTCAGGTTGCAGAGTCTGATGTGAATGCCCCATGGCTAGTCAAGGAGTTCCACCATTGACATTCCTCAGCACCTCAATGCATCCAAGCATCCAACTTTGGCCAGATGCAGTTTTGAATGCATCAGGGCAGTGCAATCATGGAATGGGGGTGATGTCAGGGGAAAGGGAGGAATCTCAAACATCTGGGCAATTTTCTGTTGGAGCAGACTACAGTGACTCACAAAACTGAGTCAATGTTTTGCACTTTTTAATTCATTGTTGAATAGCTTCCCATAAACGCCAAAAACAAACAAAGTATTGGTGTACCGAATAACATACATGATCAGGACTACCAAACAAACAAGGAATTATGTAATTTCAATTATCCCTCATGGAGATATGATTATTTTAATTCAGGGACTCATTGACTCAGTTTTGTGAGGGGTAGTCAGAAATATTAGAATCTGATGCTCCACCAACTGTATAATGTCAAAATCTTGACAGATGGTTTCTAAGGTGATGTGACCCTTGATGTGACCTTAAATTATAGTATTTAATCAGGACTAGCATTCTTCATACTTCAATATTCTCCAATGCATCCCATCTCCTCTGCTCAAAAGGAAAACATTCCTTCCCTGGCCTCCAATCATTATTCTACCCACAATATTGCCTCTAAACTCAACCTCAGCCAGTCTAGTGTATCCAGAACACTCAGGGCTCTCCATCCAAACCTGGATTCCCCCTCTGGTGGTTGTCCTTCTAAGCTCTCATCTACCTCTCAGAGAGCCATCCTTACCCAAATCACCACTGGCAAGGCTGCAAATGCTGTTCAGGCCACCCATTACATTAACAGCATCATCCCCACTCCAGTCTCCTCAGAAACAGTCAGAAGAGTTCTCAGAAAAAACTCATTCAAGGCTGTGGTGAAGAAGAAAAGGCCCTTGCTTAGTATAAGGCATAGGAAAGCAAGATTGGCTTTTGCTCAGAAGTATAGAGAGTGGACTGTGGAAGACTGGAGGAGGGTTATTTGGTCAGATGAGACTAAAATCAACAGGTTTGGGTCAGATGGGAGAGAGTGGGTCTGGAAACAGAAGGGAGAGGGGCTGATTGAGAGAGAGGTGCAGGAAACTATCAAATTTGGGGGAGGAAACATTATGGTATGGGGGTGTATGGGATGGAATGGAGTTGGGTATCTTGCAGAGGTTGAGGGAAGAATAAATGCTGACCAGTATGTGTCCATTTTGAAGGACCATATGCTGCCTAGCTTGGAGGAGAGTGGAATTTCTGGAGAAGAGGTGATTTTTCAACAAGACAATGACCCCAAGCATACCTCAAAAAAGGCCAAGAAATGGATGGAGAACAACAATATTACTCTTCTGGATTGTCCTGCCCAATCTCCAGACCTCAGTCCTATTGAACATCATTGGGTTCACCTCAAGAACCAGTTAGACAAGTATCCAACAGCACCAAAAGGAATTTGGGAGTTATGGGAAAGAGTAGTAGAAGAGTGGAATAATATTCCATTAGAGATGTGTCAGAATTTAATTAAAAGCATGCCTAGAAGGTTGGGAGCAGTTATGAAGGCCAAGGGAGGTCATACAAAATACTAGAATTACAATTTATCATAATATTGATACCACCTCACAAAACTGAGTCAATAAGTCCCTGAATTAAAATAATCATATCTCCATGAGGGATGATTAAAATTACATAATTCTTTGTTTGTTTGGTAGCCCTGATCATGTATGTTATTCGGTACACCAATACCTTGTTTGGTTTTGTTGTCTATGGGAAGCTATTCAACAATGAATCAAAAAGTCCAAAACATTGACTCAGTTTTGTGAGTCACTGTATATACGCTGCACAGAGAAAGAGACAACACATTTCTTATAACCTACCTGGGGTTTAGTAAGTCTTAGAGCTAGGGTTTAGCAGAGGTAAGAACACTCTATGCCTACTATGGTACAGGTTTTCCTTTATATACATAATGTCACATGACTCAGGAATGTGTTTACCACATGTATGCACAGTAAGCGCAGTAACATGTGTATGCTGCATGTTGCCTCATGTATGCAGCATGCTTCTCGGAGTCTAATTTCAACACTCCCCCTCAAACTGTACAGTACTCTAAGCAGCTAAGTTTGAATCTCGAAAGTAATTCTGAGAGAGTCTTTAAATTTCCTGAATAGGATGGCACCAAGGTTCTTTGTGAACATGTCAGCTGGATTATCACTTCCAGGAATGAAAACAACTGTGACTTTTTCATTTTCTATGCATTTGCAGGTATAGTGGTAGTGAATGTCTATATGTTTTGTTCTTCTTTCCTGAACTGGATTTGATCTGATAAAGATGGATCCTTGATTATCAGCACAGATTGGTATGCACTTCAGTATATATCCAAGTTCCTGGAATAAGGACTCTATCCACACTATCTGTCGACAAGTGTTGGAGAGAGCCATATATTTGGCTTCTGTGGATGACAGTGCTACAATTTTTTGTAAATGGGACTGCCAGCACACAATGCCACTCACTAGAGTAGCAAAGTAACCCATTGTAGATTGGTGTTTGATAGTGTCAGCTGCCCAATCAGAATCTGTGAAGGCCTGTAGCCCTTCAGATTTCTCTCCATCATAGACTATGTTAATATTTCTGGTTTCCCACCAGATAGCACATGATGTATATTGCTTTGTCTAGATGTTCTTGGCTAAAATTAGCTGAGAACTGCGACATCCTGATTACTGCATAAGTGATATCAGGTCATATTCTGAGCATCAGATACAATAAAGATCTGATTACAGACTGATATTTTGATCTAAGCACCACATCTGGCATCGCTGTATTTTCCGACAGTTTGTAACCAGTTGGGAGTGGAGTGGGGGCCACTTTGGCATTTGTTATCTCAAACTTCTCGAGCACTTTGGCAAGATATTCAGTTTGATCAAGTTTGACTTTGCTTGCAGTCTGGGTGATGCGCATGCCTAAGAATTCCATGACTTTTCCAGTACTACAGCACTCCCAATGCTTTAGACAAGCATTCTTCTCTTCATCCACAAGTTTCTTGTTCTTTCCCATGAACAAGCCATTATCAACATAGACCAGTGCAATAACAATGCTGCCTGTCTTAGGATCCTTGTGTATGAAAATGCTGGCATTGGAGCTGGCGAGCAAAAACCCAATGGTGTGCATAAATGCCTCTAGCTCTTTCCACCATGCTAGTGAGGCCTGTTTAAGGCCATACAATGCTCGGCATAAGTGCATTACTTTGCGCTTTTTTCTCTTGAGTCTGAAACCATCGAATTGATCCATATAGATCTCCTCTTCTAGTTTGCCATATAAGAATGCAGTTTTTTACATCTAGACCAGTCATATACATGCCTTCTAGAGATGCAAGTGCAAACATGAGGCATATGGTCTCATAGCAGACTACTGGTAAGAAAATCTCATCAAAGTCAACATCTTTGACTTGTGAAAAGTCTTTGGCCATGAGTCTGGCTCGTTTTCTTCCATCCTATTTCATGGAGAAAACCCATCTATTTTTGATCATTTTTTAATCATGTGGAAGATTGATGATGTCATAGACTTGTCACTTATGAAGAGCCTCTAATTCTTCATGACAAGCTTGTTTCCACTCACATTGCTGCTGCCATGGTAGGCGGGCAATATCATGAAATTGGTTTGGAACTTGGCTTATTTTGCTTGATGGTTTGACTGCTTTTGACAACAGCCAGTGAATAAGCTTATCTCCACCTTCCTTGGTTATCTTTTTAATATAACCTACTTTGTCTGGTTCCCCCATTGGGTGATTATGTTCTTGATCATTGGAATTGGGCACACTTTCATTGGGTGCTGAACTCAGTCCAGCAACCGGTTCTTTCTGTTGAGATTGTGGTCATGTTTGGTTATGATCTGAATCTTGACCCACAGATCTCTTCCAATATTGATCACATGCAATGTCTCTCTCTATATCAGAGGGGAGTCACTTCTCTCCATAGGTATTGCCAGGATGGTTTGGGATGTTCCTCTGCCTGCCTGATCAACAGGGCAATTGCTGCCATTCCTGTTGATCATCACGTCTTGGATGAAAGTCCTCAGTGATTACTGGAGGCAGTGGAGGAGGAGCATCAGTCACATCATCATGCGCCTTTTGCTCGCTTGGTACATCATCATCATTATTATTTTCTGATGATGGAGGAAGAGGTGGATTTTGTGGTGGTATAGAATCATCGCCATCTTCTGGTTCTGGAGGTGGAAAATCACCAAGGTCTGTCTTGGCAGGAGTTTTAGCTCTGGGACAGCATGGGAACAATGTTTCATCAAATAGTGCCATAGCACCAATGAATATTGCACCACTAGGTCACATGAAATGGTATGCTTTAATGCCATCTTCTAATCCAAGGTACATCATTAACTCCAATCGAGGAGCTAATGTGTTTGGATGCTTCTCATGCAGACATCTCTATTTTGATGCCAAAATCCTTGAGCACATTTTGTAGCTTATGATCTTTGAACTCCCCCCCTGGATCGACATGCCAGCGCTTGATTGTAGCACCATACTGGATTAAAGCTACTGCCTGAAATTGTCTGATGGCTGCAGCAGTGTCAGATTTCTTTCTGAGGCATTGGACCCAGATATGTGATGTCTTGTCATCTAGAAATACACAATGTATTTATGTTTATGGTATGATAGTACTGGGAGTTCCTTCAGATCAGAATATATTAATTCAAAGGGTTTTTCTGTGCATGAATTTGATTTGGGAAAAGTTTTCGAGGTCATTTTCCCTTCAACGCACCCTGGACGTATAATTTTGTCTTTAGGAATAATTAAATTCCTTGGGAATTTTATGGTGCTATTAGGCATTTTCCCTAGTGCTTCTTTGGATGGGTGTTCAAGTCGCCTATGCCAAATCAAGTAGTCTGCGACATACATCATTGCAACATTGATTCTTTTGGTGCTCAATATATGAGTCCAAGCCTAATAAATCATGTCACATTTTATAAGAGGGATGCAATCCATAAGTGGGTTTCCTTGCTTGAAAAATGAAATGTGTGTGGAAGAACCATGCATGTCACTTCCGTCTTGTAAGAAGATGCCCATTGATAGTAATTGAGCATTACAGTGAGGTATGTAGTAGATGGGGTATAATTGTGTTTCATGTGTTTTTGACTTCCCATGACATACTACCTGATGTCTAATGAAGACTGCTCCTTTTCCTACTATATGAGTAGTATCCATGGCCATTTGAACCAGAATAGAATCCTTTCTTGGTAAAGGCTCATAAGAAGCAAAATCTTTCATTTCACCAATGAAGTGTTTTGATGTGCCTGAATCCATGATCCAGTCAGCACCTTTCTTACAATTTCCATTTGCACACATAACACATTCATTAAGATGTAAATAGTTTAATGATACATTTAGTAGTGGTAAAATTTCACATGAAAAGTTTGCTGTGATCATTGGAATATTAATCTTTGTGCTTGTGGCAGAGAAAAGGACTGACATTTCATCATATGCTCCTGTTTCAAGTGGTTCATCGATGAGCATTTCATCGACAGCTTTCTATACTTCCTCATCAGAAACTGCAGGTTCTGATCCAAGGGAGACGCTATCATCTTCTACCTCCACAATCCTCAGTTCTGGTTTGATCCTCTTCCTCTTACCTTCTCACACTGTTAGGTGCTCTTCCAGCAGTCGCAGATTTTTTGTGCTGCATGGGAAATTTATTTGCTCGAGGGTATCTCGAGCTTGCTGATATTTGGTGTAGACCAAATGAGAGGTAGAGGCCACACCTGTATGTGCCTGTGCAGGCAGTCAGCAGCGAGGATCCCTTGTGGGAGTATGTTCGTGCTTCTCGATGCACTGAATGAGCAGCATCAGTGGTATGATGGTGCCATTATCATTTATGGTAGTAAAGGCATTGGAGGTGAGGTGGGTATGTTTCTCCTTTGGCTTTTTCTCTTTAGTCTTTCTGTTCCCACATCATCCACATTTTTAAAATGAATCTCCACTGTTGCCCTGAGGTTGGTTTTCCCCTTTGCATTTGACAGCGGAAAGCTTGGGGGCCTGAGGCGGGCTGGTGGGCTTCCCAACTGCTGTGCACCATAAGGCTTCAGCAACAATGGAGTCCTTGACATGTTTAAATGTCAAGGCTCTAGTAGTGGTCATGTTAAGGACTGTGGCAGACAGAGAATCGTACTTGTACAGCATCACAGCGAGTAGAATCATTACCTGAACTAGTTTGGGGATGGCGATATGGGAAGCCATAAGGTGCTTAAATTTGTCAGCCATCTTAGCAATCTCTGGCACAGGATTCACAGCCAGAATTTTGATTGCAAAGACTTGGGAGGGGCCATCGACACCATAATCAGTGCGAATGAGATCCCACACCTCCTCAGCAGTATCCTTGGTGTTGGCACACTGCCGAATGGAGGGGGCCAGGCAGAGCACTAGGCTACCAATAGCCTGGTCATTTTTGTTGCTCTAGGTCTGGAGCTTAGCAGTAGCATCTGCTACAAGTGCAGTGTTTGTCACCATCAAAGGAGGCGCTGGAGGCAGTTTTAGTTCCATCCCGCTAGTTATTTGCCAGAAGCCCTGAGACCTGAGCCTCACCTTCATGGAGTCAGCCCATTGAATGTAATTGGAGCTGTCAAAAGTTTTTATGAGTTTTTCAAGGATTGAAGACATGATTCTGTGGTGGCAGCTGGTAAAAGCACTCAATCAGTCTTCTATCCCAGAAAACACATTCCATAATCTCAGGCAAAAACACTCCTTCAGAGTGGTTAACCCTAGTCAACCTAGGTTTTTAAGTGCAGCTCACAAAGAGCACAAGATTATAATTTGGAGACAATGAAGTCAACATCGTTCGCAGCCAGTTAAGACACATTCATGATGTGCCCAGCAGGGCCCATAACCTGTTGGAGCAGACTATATATGCTGCACAGAGGAAGAGACAACACACTCCTTATAACCTACCTGGGGTTTAGTAAGTCTTAGAGCTAGGGTTTAGCAGAGGTAAGAACACTCTATGCCTACTACAGTACAGGTTCTCCTTTATATACATAATAATAAGGATGTCACATGACTCAGAAATGTGTTTACTACATGTATGCACAGTAAGCACAGTAACATGTGTATGCTGCATGTTGCCTCATGTATGCAGCATGCTTCTCGGGGTCTAATTTCAACATTTTCTGTGTTTATTCAATAATTTTTCATATTTTATTTCACCCTATTCTGCCTTTCCTATAATTTTCTATGATTTTATTCCTATTTATAATTATTTTTTAGTTTTTTACCTTGTTGGTACATGTTGACAGTTCAATTCCTAGAGGTGGAACCCCTTCTGGATGTTTATCCATCAAGGTGACATTATTTCATAGCTTGATCTGTCTACTTCTACCTTTTTTCTATTTTAGCCTACTATTTGATTTTTGGGTCTATCACATATACTGGGCATCGACAGATGGGTCCTTAAAGTTTTCTCTTTGGATTACCCTCTGTTAGGTGCACCTAAAGTGTATGTATTATGTAGTATAATGTTACCTTTGGATTACCCTCTGTTAGCTCACTGTTAAGTAAGGCTTGAGGTTGCCCTTACAGCTCCTCCCTTGCTTTGTGCCCCACTGTCAAGACCCATTTTACCCAATTGGATTTCTGAGAACTCCCAACCCTTTTCCAACTCTTTTCTGACCTTGTCCATCAGCATTCCAGCTGCAGCACTTTTTAGTCATCAGACAAGTTGTCATGTTGATACAGCTCCCTATTGCCCTGTGCTCATACTACAGCATTTTTTGTGATTGTGTGCACCTCTTGGATGACTTTTACTCACTTTGTGCAGCACACTTTTGCATGCCTTGGTGTGCTTTTGTGTGCTTCTGTGCACTTTTGTGCACTTTTGCACACCTTTAACCACCTATGTGCACTTTTGAGCACCTTTTACATTTCTACTGCATCTTTGGATCCTCCTTAGCTGCCTTCTACCATGCACCTTAAATGTGCTTTGTTATGCTTAAGACTGCCTTTATGTGCCTCAATGCACTTGTTATCTGCCTTTCACAGTTACTGCATGCTCGATGCACATTTATGCACTCTCTTATGCTTTATCAGCAATTCACATTCTTGGCTGCACACTCCATGCACTATCTGTTTATCACACACAACAATCTTTCACACCATCTGTTGTGCTGCACTGATGTGTTCAGTTGGTACTCAGTGCAGAGTCTCAATAGAAAGTGTGAACACAAAACCTACAACTGCAGGTGTGCTCAGGGTGAGGGGGTTCATTTAGAGGGCCTCATATCATCCTTCAAGGCACAAAAACTGTTAAGAGGCTGGTTCAATGGGTTGCAATGTGTGCACTAAGTTGTGTACACAAGAGGAAGATATGCACAGTGGCAAAAATGTGCACAATGCAGAAGGGCAAAAATATGCAGTGTGGAAAAATGTGCAACAACAATGGAGGTGAAAGGTAGAAGGTTTAGTGAGACGAGGACAATGCTGAAGTGTCCCAAAGGTGTGGCACATGGACTAGGAAAGCAAGTGGGATGCAGGCACAACTGGGGGGAAAATGTGCAAACAATGCACAAAATGTGGCTATATAATGAGGGGCACAAACAGTGTGCAAATAAAGCTATATGAAGGGCACACTACAAAAGTGGCACAAGTGAAGACAAAGGATGCAAACAAAGGACAAAATGCAACTATGTGATGGGGGGTGCAAATGGTGTGCAAAATGCAGCAATATGAGGGGCACACTATGAAGGTGCACAAACTGGACAATAATGCACAGACTATGAGCAATGCTGAATGAACTGTGAACTATGGGGGGAAAAAGATCCTCTGGATTCTCTATGTACCTGGGTACTATGTACAAATGGCTTATGTGATAAAAATGGTAAAATAAAGTATAAAATTAGAAAGTGCCATGTGCTACCCACAAGTCCATCCATTGACCTATCTAAACCTGACTGCACAATGCTGCTACCTTAGCCAATAAGATTTGTGCATACTTTAGCCCAATACCCAACTGTTCCAGTGTGATGTTCTATTTTTGGTGTGCTTTAGGTCCCATGCACTCTGCCCAATTAGTCTGCTTTGATGTTATATGTTGCATGCTGCACCTTGGTAATAGTGACATGATTGACCTGTGCTGGTTACCAGATAAAGTGATGCTGATTGCAAATGTGGAAGAACTATAAGGAGATGATGTGCAAAGCCAAATAGTGCCAAAGCACCCAAATTACATGAAAGCACCCAAGTGCACACAGTCCAGCACCAAATAGGTGCAAAACACCCAGATTATGTGATAATGCGTAGTTGGCTCATGATGTGATTGTGGTGTGCCTCAAAATAGCACCCTAGTAAGCTGGAAGCCATGATGTGCAGTGCAATAGATGTGGTGAAGGGTTGGTGTGTGTGATAAATGAACAGTGCAATGAGTGCACAGTGAAGAATGTGAGTTGCTGGTAAAGCATAAGAGAGTGCATAAAGGTGCATTGAGTGCACAGTAACTGTAAAAGGCAGATAATGAGTGTAGGGGGCGCATGAAGGCAGTTCAAAGCATAAAAAGGCACATTTAGGGCACATGGTAGAAGGCAGCTAAAGGAGATCCAAGAGTGCAGTAGAAATGTAAAAGGCTCACAAAGGCACATCTAGGCAGTCAAAGGCATGCAAAAGTGCATGAGAGTGCACTAGGGTGCACAAAAGTGCTCAAAGATGCGCAAAAGCATGCTGCACAAAGTGAGTAAAGGTCATCCAAGAGGTGCACACAATCACAAAAAATGCCATAGTATGACCACAGGGCAATAGGGAGCCATATCAGTGCATTATGACCTCACACTTACTACGCAACTTATTCAAGATGCACCATGATCACATCATGAGCCAGCTGTGCATTCTCACATAAGCTGGGTGCTTTGCACTTATTTGGTACTGGACTGTGCACACTTGGGCACTTTCATGTAATTTGGGCACTTTGGCACTATATGGCATTGCACAGCATCTCCTTATAGTTCTTCTGCATTGCCAATTGGCATTGCTTTATCTGGTAACTGGCACAGGTTGATCATGTCATTATTACTAAGGTGCACCATGCAACACATAACACCAAAGTGGACTAATTGGGCAGAGTGCATGAGATTTAAAGCACACCAAAAATAGAACATCATGCCAGAACCATTGAGTATTGGGCTATAGTATGCACAAATCTTATTGGCTAAGGTAGCACCATCATGTAGTTAGGTTTAGATAAGCCAATGGATGGACTTGTGGGTAGCACATGGTGCTTTCTATTTTTGTACTTTATTTTACCATTTCTATCACATAAGCCCTTTGTACATAGTACCCAGTTACATAGAGAATCCAGAGGATATTCCCCCTCACAGTTTACAGGTTTCATTCAGCATTGCTAATAGTCTGTGCATTATTGTCCAGTTTGTGCACCTTCATAGTGTGCCTCTCATATAGCTGCATTTGCACATCATTTGCACCCCTCATCATATAGCTGCATTTTCTCCTTCATTTGCATCCATCATTTTCATTTGTGCACTTTTGCAGTGTGCCCTTCATATAGCTGCATTTGCACATTGTTTGCACCCCTCATTATATAGCCACATTTTGCATACCAGTTGCACATTTTCCCCCTAGTTGCACTCATGTCCCACCTGCATTCCTAGTCCATGTGTTGCACCTTTGACACACTCCCACCTCATCCCTGTCTTGTTACACCTCCCACTTTTCACCTCTATCATCATTGCACATTTTCCTGCACTATTCTTTTCCATACTTTTGCATTGCACACCTTTGCACCACTGTGCATACCTTCCTTTTTGGGTACATAACTTAGTGCACACATTGCAACCCATTGAACCAGCCTTTTTAGTAGTCTTTGCACCTTGAAGGACAATCTGAGGCCCCCTAAATAAACCCCCATACCCTGAGCATGCCTGCAGCTGTAGGTTTTGTGTTCACACTTTCTGTTGAGACTCTGCACTGAGTACCAACTAAACGTATCATTTCTGGAGCCCACTGCAAGGAGTTTCAGGACCTTATTCAGACCTCCATCAGCTCACCCTTCGCTCCAATATTAATTACCTTTGCAATCTTCATTCTAAGCTGTTAGCAACAGTGCTCCAGCTTGGAGAAGTACCAGCATTTGAATCACTCTTCCTAAACAACATGCATCACTCATCTGCACTGTCTTTACCACTGCCTTCACCTGAAACATCTCTACCTACCTTGACACCTTCTGACTCACCACATTCTTCACCACCTTCAAATTTTACAGTGCTTTTACCAGATGTTAACTCTACACATCTCAGTCCATCTACCATGGCTACCATGCACATGCTATCTGCATCTAACCAAAATGCACTGTGCTTTGACCCTGCAAGACTGTGCAAACTCCAGAAGTCCTTTGATGAGCTTACTTCTCCATGATTGTAACATCACTGATGAGACTGATAAAAAATTCCACACTGTGCACTATTTGGACAGTGACACTGCTGACACTTAAAAACTGCTACCGGTGATAGGTCCACTTCACTCCTCAAGCACTGGAACCATGTATACATTATTCCTCATACTCTTATTTAACCTCTACAACTCTCTGAACCTTTACAAACACCTGCAAAACCTTGTGAAATGACTTCAAACCTATTTTGAATGACTTCAAACATATTTTGAGATGTTTTAAACAAACTTCAACAATTTTGCATTATTTCACACACACTTGGATGTTGTAGGAAGCACCTGGAACAAAGCTTGACAGAGCAAGTTATGGTTTTGAATGCAATGAGATATTTTGACATTTCTGTGATTTATTAGAACAATAAAACAGGTACCACTTGATATGTTACTGTCTTATATTTTATCCTTCGTCCATTTCATACTTATGTGATGTCAAAAAAATCTTTGTTTTACCCTTTATTTCTGCCTCATGTAGGCCTCATGTTCCATTTCCTTTTTAGTACTACCCCTTTAAAAACTTATTTAAACTTGTACTACTTACCATTTCAAACAAGAAATTGATCATCTATTATCCCATATCAAGTCTAACTTCACATCTAAGCCTCTCATCCATATGCTAAAAGTTCTGTGAAACTTCACAAACTTCTTCCAACTTTGTATTTTTCTTGAAACAATTTCACATTTCATAGCCCTTCAAAAACTTTCATATGCTCCTAAAACCATTCACAACCCTTCTCACCACTTCATACCTCTCTCTACAATTCTTGGGTAACAGTGGTGATATTTAGTACCATCTTGCACCCTTCCTCTAGCCTGTGTAACACTTCTTAGACCTCTTTTAGCAGGTTTTAGTTTGGTTTACAGGTCGAGTATTATTACTGGAGTATAGCACAACTCATAACTATGGTGCATTCAAAAATGCTGTTCTAAAGCTTTATTCTGGGTCCAGAGACAGTAGTAAATGGAGTATTAGCAATCTAGACAAGCTTATTGGAAAAACCACATGCATTGGCCTCATAACTACAGAAGATATTGTGTGCTATTATCATGCATTTTTCAACATCAGCAAATACCTAGTTGTGCAAGGCATATTGGTGTGTCACGACCAAAGCTGCATGTTTGTTAGGGTGTTTAGACCAGACCAGCTTGAGCACATTTTGAACTGCCTTGTGATTGTGGTACTGAACCAACCTGCAAATGTGCCATACTCATTGGATGCAATATGCGACATGATTGACTTTAAAGGCCCAGTGCATTATTTCCAGCTGCTTACTGGGCTGACATCACAAAACCCCAATATGTATTCATCCTACTCAGCACAGCACCCAGTGTACCCATTCCCCAGTTGCCACCTAGCATACTAGCAGTCAGAGCAGAAGACATTACAGTTCTATTTGAGTGCATGACACAGATAATAGTTACTGCATTGAGCACATTGCACAGAGATGGCACAAACAAAGTGCCTCACTCAAGCAACGATACATGCAATGGTTGCAGTCAAACAGGGCATTATGTATATCCCTGTGTGCACTTTGATTGAGCACCTTATTAGTGAGGGCAAGTGTAGGCAAAATCTGGAAGGGTGCATCATACTCCCAGGTGGCACATTTGTGCTGCGTTTAATTCCAGGCAAGTTTTTAGGTGAGCACATCAAGGAATGGCATAAGCACAACCCAGGGCAGATTGCCACTGGTTGGCTTTTATCAAATACCAATTTGCAGCTCATTTACAATATCGCACCTTGTCCCACCTTTATATGTTGCTGCCTCAGCTCCTGCTGCAGATTACACACAGAGTGCACCAAATGCACAACTAAATAAAAAAGAGCACATCGAGGCACTCAAGTGGGAGTTAATGGCACTTCAAAGGAAGCAAGTCTTTGATGGCATTGAAATTCTGCAGTGCACCACACAATACAGCAAATCAAGAAAGCACACCTTCTATGACTACAGAGATTGCACCAGCTGACAGTATTGAGCCACCAGTTTTGCAATCCACTGTGAGCACAAATGAAGTGCTCAATAAGATGCCCATACAACCCTACTCCAATATTCCTGAAGTGCATTTTGTCCCTGCAGCAGCAGATAAACCAGACTCTCAAGTTAACACTTCTAAAGGCAAGAAGCCTTTGTACCACACTGTCATTCCTATCCAGAATCTGTGGATTTTTGATGATGTATATGCATGCACCATGAAGGCATCTTCTGTTACCATTTCACATGAAGAGCTCTTTTCACTTTCACCCGATCTCAGATAGCGCCATCAAGAATAAGTTACACCAAAACACATTGTGACTACTGGTGCAGAAGTGGTATCTACCAACCTTGCAAGCATTATGCCATTTGCACATTGTGAAGCATGTGTGGCTTTACCAGATGAAAAAGTGCTTAATGTAACACCTTCAGTTAGCACAGCAATTGCAGCACCTCTTCCTATCATTTTACAGGATTTATTTAAACAGTGAGAATCTGAACATTTTGAAAGTCACAAAAGAGTCACATGCACTCCACTCCATTGATTTATTGATTGACAACCAAGAATACTTTGAAGCTGTCTGAGATCTGGGTGCACAAATTATCACAATGTCAGAAGTGGTCTGCCATCATCTTGGGCTCCAGTATGACCTGTGCATTCATCTATACATGCAATCGGCCAATAGAGAGGTAGATGAATCACTTGGGCTTGCACACAATGTTTCAGTGTGCATTGGAGATATTATTGTTTATATGCAAGTGCATGTTATCTGTTCACTTGTTTATGATATCTTATTAGAGTGTCCCTTTGATGTGTTGACATGCTACATCATGCACAATTTTGCAAATGAAGTGCAAATAATTACTATTTGTGATCTAACACAGGCACCATCTCCACCATTTCAAGAAAGCCTAGGGGAAAGCCACACCACTTCTTACCAGCTGCAGCAACACCACACTTTACTATTGAGGATAACCCACAAAGAAATTTTTGCCAGGTTTTGAGGAATTGATTGCAGACTAAGGAGAAGTCACAACTATCATAACATTCAACTCTGATACCCAGTCTCGTGATGTTTCCACTTTTGCGCTTATTCCATTCTCCATTTCCATTCCACTAATTTCTATTATCTCTCAACTCTACTTATCTCAATGTCATGCATGATGATGATACTCAACCCAGAAGCCCAAACAAAACCTACTAAATGGCTTCAGATGGTATAACACGAGTCAGAGGAAGGGTGCGAGTTGGTACTAAATATCACCACTGATTTCCAAACATTGTTTTTAGTGAGGTGAGTTAATGAGAGATGGTGCGAATAGTATGTAAGAGTGTACGAAGATGTTCAAATGAGTTCAAAATAGGTTTGAAGACATGTGAAATAGTTTGAAGTAGGCTTGAAGAAGTTTGAAAAGGTTTGAGGTATATTGAGGAATGAGTTTAGCGAATGTGAAGTGTTTGTCAAAAGGCGATAGGCAATGTGCAATAAAATGAGGAGCGAATATGATAGTTTCAAAGAAGTTTGCGATATTTCACAGAACTTAGAGATATGATGCAAGCTAAGACTCAAGAGAATGGCTCTTAAATCAAATGATGAGTGAGAGGTTAACTTGTGCTCTGTTCCCCATTGGTATTCTTTTTTTAACTGACTAATACAAGTCTATATACAAATTGAAGAGATAGTACTAAAAAGGAAATAAGAACATGTGTAAAACATGAGGCAATATATCAAACAATGAGGACTTTGTAGATCATGAAACAAATGATAAATGATAAATGATAAAACGTATAGTGTTCCCATATAGTAAAAGTACTTATCTTGTGCTTCAATATATCAATGAAACATAAAACCACACTTATCACATTCTAAGTCTCTTGTAATCTCTCCTTGTGTCCAGTAGTGCTCGATATGTGGTGAATTGGTTTGTTCCAAATGTGCAGTGTGCATCAAAAGTGTTTTAAAACAACTATATGGTGGCTGATGTCATTCAAAATGCTGTGAAGTTCAAAGTTGTGCAAAGTAGTTTTGAAGAATGTTGAAGTGGTTTGAAGTGGGTTCGAAGAAGTTCATAGATGTTGGGCTAATGTCGAGGTATGTCGAAAAGCAAATATAACAAATAAGGAGTGTTTGGCAAGAGGCGATAGGTGATGTGCAATAAAATGAAGAGCAAATGTGATAGTTTCAAAGAAGTTCACGATATTTCACAGAACTTAGAGATATGACGCGATGATAAGACTCAAGAGAATGGCTCTTAAATCTGATGATAAGTGAGAGGGTCTTGTGCTCTGTTCCCTATTTGTATTCTTCTGTTCTAAGTAACTAACACAAGTCTATATACAAATTGAAGAGATAGTACTAAAAAGCAAATAAGAACATGTGTAAAACATGAGGCAATATATCAAACAATGAGGACTTTATAGATCATGAAATAAATAAAAAATGATAAATAATGAAACAAATGGTGTTCCCATATAGTAAAAGTACTTATCTTTTGCTTTAATATATCAATGAAAAACAAAAACCACACTTATCGCATTCTAAGTCTCTTGTAATCTCTCCTTGTGTCTGGTAGTGCTTGATATGCAACTAAATGGTTTGTTCTGGATGTGCAGCATGTATCAAAAGTGTTTCAAGACAGCTATACAGCAGTTGATATCATTCAAAATGCTGCGAAGTAATTCAAAGTATTGTGAAATGTCACGAAATAGTTTGAAATGGTTCAAAGTTGTCCAAAATAGTGCAAAATAGTGCAAAATAATTTGAAAAGAATTTTGTAGAACTCGTATGGTTCGGAATGTGTGTCATAATGTCTTGATATGATTAGATTCTTCTCCAGACCTTAGCGCACACAGTGGACCTATCAGCATGTCATAATGTACAAATACTAGTGGGAATCTTCTCCAGACCTTATAGCACATAGTAAACCTATCAGCAAGCACTTTTAAATTCTATTGACTCTATGGCACTTATTCCAGCTGCAATTCTGAAAAGCACACATGTGCATGCAATTTTTATAGATTTAGCAGTGCATGCACTGCAAAAAGGCATAGTAACCAAGAAGAAGTATAAACTGGTTGCTAAAAAGGTCAAACCAGTCATTGCATCCATGCCAAATGAATTCTACATTGAGAACAACATTATTGGTGATCCACTAGCAGTACTACCTTCGCTTTTACCAAATCTGCCACCATTCACCCCAATTGAATGCTATACTGAAGAGCACATGCAAGTGCTCCAAAAGTGCCACAGTAATTTCTTACTACCAGAAGAGATGAAGATATTGCACCACTTAATGTCCTCACAGAATGAAGCCTTTGCATGGAGCAATGAGGAGTGCAGCAGTTTTAAGACTGCATTCTTTCCCCCCATAAAAATTCTGGTTATTCTGCACATGCCTTGGATAGAGTGCAATGTTCTCATTCCACCAGGCATATATGACAAAGTCCACACTCATTCAGAAAAGAATTGACTCAAGCCTTTATGAGCACTCAAATTTGGCATACAGATCACAATGGTTTTGCATGCTCAAGAAAGACAGAAAGTGCTGTGCATTGTACATAGCCTCAAACTGCTTAACCACATTACCATTAAACACTCGGGCATCACTCCTACACCTGAGCATCTTGTGGAGCAGTTTGCAGGGTGCTCTTGTGGTGCCATGCTAGATCTATATGTGGGATACAATGAGTGCTTAATTAAAGAATTGTTGTGTGATCTTACAACTTTCCAGATGTGTTACAGCACAATGCACCTCATTACATTGCCAATGGGTTGGACAAACTCAGTACCAATTTCCACGATGATGTGTGCTATATTCTGCAGCCAGAGATACCAGATTATATAGTCCCATATATTGACAATGTTCCAGTCAAGGGACCTTTGAAGCAGTACATTTTACCAGATGGATCATGTGAAGTGCTTGCTGTGAACCCTGGCATTAAGCACTTTGTGTGGGAGCACTTCCAGAATATGAAGCGCATTGTGCAGCACATGAAATATAATGGTGGCACTTTCTCTGGAATGAAATCCATGTTGTGCACTGAAGACTTTATCATCTGCTGCATGAAGCAAAGGGGTGGATCTCTTTCTGAGCTCCTTCACTGCCAGAGCCACAGCATCCTCATGTAAACCACTATAGTGATAGGTCCACCGTGTGCTCTAGGGTCTGGAAAGGTTTTCAAATGTATTGACACATTACGACTTATACGATCCCAACCCCTACAAACCCCATCAAATTAATTTTGAACTATTTTGAATGACTTCGAATGACTTCACAACATTTCAAACATCTTCAAATAACTTTGCAGCATGTCAAATAATGTTGGCTGCCATATGGCTATCTCAACACCATTTCGATACACACAACACATCCAGTACAAGCTACTGCATCGCATATCGAGCACTACCAGATACAAGGAGATACAAAAAAAGACTTCAGGATGTGATAATGGCACTTTTGTATTTCAATAATATATTGAAGCAATAGAATAAATACTTTTACTATACTGGGACACTGTACATTTCAATTATTATTATTTCTTATTTGTTTTATGATTTACAAAGTCCTTTATTGCTGTACATACTGTCTCATGTTTGACACATGTTATATTTCCTTTTTTAGTACCATCTCCTTAAAATGTATATAGACTTGTACTAGTTACTGAGAACAACAGAGAAGAAGTTACCATCTCCCATTATCATCTAATTTAAGAGCCATCCTCTTGAGTCCAAGCCTCACTTTGTATTTTTAAGTTCTGTAAATTATTATGAACTTCTTCAAAATTTCATACTAGCTTCTCAACTTATCGTGTATCACCTATTGTCACTTGAAAACACTTCCAATTTGCTATATTTGTCCCTCAATATCCTTTAAAACTATTTTTATTCTCCCCCAAACCCTTCGAACATCTTCGACCTTCCTTGAAACTTCTTCGAACCTCTTTGACCTTCTTTCAAACATCTTTGTATGCTCCTAAAAAATATTTGCAACATCTCTCACCATTTTACACCTCTAACTACAACCTTTGGGTAACAGCAGTGATATTTAGTACCAACTCGCACCCTTCTCTAGCCTGTGTTACATTTCCTAGGCCTTTTAGCAGGTTTTTGTTAGGTTTCCAGGTCGAGTATTATCAACAGTTTGCATGATGAATGTCACATAGGATACTGCACTCCTCACCCTCCAGGGTAACACCTTCTAGTACATGGACTGTAAACAGGTCAGGTTGCAATAACACAATACCTTGATTGCATGATCATTTCTTTCATCCCCATGGTCTGGGCAATGAGAAAGGGCATCAGTCTTCTCCATACTACATCCTGGGTGATGATGCAAGGAAAAATTAAACCTGGAGAGGTAGAGGTACCAGCAGGCTTAGCAACAATTAAGTTTCTTGGCAGTCATGAAGTACTCGAGGTTCTTGTGGTCTGTCCAGATGTTGACCTTGTGTTGAGCATCCTCAAGGAGATGTTGCCACTCCCCCAATGCCTGCATTATCACCAGTATCTCCTTGTCATGGATCTCATAGTTGCATTTCACAGCACTGAGACTCTTTGAGTAGAAGGCAATGGGGTGCCACTTCTGGTCCTCAGGAGACTATTGGGACAACACTGCACCCATTGCAAAGTCTGAACTGTCAGCTTACAGAAGGGACATGAGTCATCAGCAAAGGTGAGGATTGGAGTGTAAGTGACCATATCTTTGAGCTTCTCAAATGCCCCCTGCTGTGCATTTTCCCACTTCCATCCCTCCTTGCCAGTGAGGTCAAATAACAGGCATGCATGATGGGAAAAGTCTTTAATAAAGCGCCAATAGAAATTGATGAAGCCCAGGAAAGACTGCACCTCTTTCTTGTTTGTGGGCATGGGCCAGGGCATAATGCCAGCAATCTTGACTGGGTCAATCTCCACCTGTCCATCCAAGATAATCAGGCCCAAGTACTCAATGCATGTCTTCTCAAACTTGCACTCATCATGACGAAGGTAGAGTTTGTGTTGCTGAAGTCACTCCAGTACCAGGCATGTAATTCGATGTTGTTTATCGAGGTCCCAAGCAAAGATGAGAATGTCATCGAGATAGACACAGGCAATGCCTTCCAGTATGAGATCATGGAAGATGTCATTCATCATGGTCTGAAAGGTGGCAGGACTATTAGTGAGACCAAAGAACATAACAAGCAGTTTAAAAAGACTATGGTTTGTGCAAAAAGCTGCCTTCCACTCATCCCCTTTCTTTATCCATACATTGTTGTAACCCCAGCAGACATAGAGCTTGGTGAAGTAACATGTCCTGTGGAGTTGGATGACAAGTTTGGATATGAGGGGTAGTAGATAATGATTCTTGACTGTGATGTCATTGAGGCATTGATAGTCTTGAACTGGTCGAAGGGACCCATCCTTCTTCTTGACAAAGAAGAAGAGTGAGGCCACAGGCAACTTTGAAGGGTGGCTATGATTTGAAGCCAAGTGTTCATTGATAAACCTATCGAGTTGTCATTGTTCTTCAGGGGAAAGAAAATAGACCTTGCAGGAGGAGTATGTGGCACCCGGCATGAGCTCAATTGCATGATCCCACAGCTTACAGTTAGGAAGTGAACTGAAGGATTCCTTGGAGACGACATTCTTGAAGACATGCAGGTGAGGATGCATGGAGTCAGCAAAGGATTTGGATGCATTGTTCTTGTGGAAGGTCTCTGTGAGGTGCTGGGAGACATTCAAGGTGGCATGCACCTTATGCAAAGGGTTAATAGCAGTGTAGAAAATTTGGTCACCTTCCTCGATGACATTCCTATCTGCCTTCAGTAAAGCAAGTATGACAACAAGAGGGACAATGACTCATCATGACTTCACCTGTCACCCAGTTGACCTCAGGATTGTGGTCATAAAGCCATGGGTAGCCCAAAATTGCCTCCTGCTTCCCCAGTTGGGTCACAGTGAAGAGAGCCCATTCACTATGATCCTTGTACTAGAGGACTATGTCAACAACCTCCCAAATTGCCCCAGCTTCATTTGTGGAACTGTCCTCATTGTAGACATGTATGGGTCAAGACAGTGAGCAGGTACTGAGTTGTTTTTGTTGAACCAGGTGTGAATCAATGAAAAGGCCTATGGCACCCAAGTCCAGAAGAGAAGAGACACAAAGTACTTGCCACATATCCATGGTCTGCAGCTCGATTTTCAACTCTAGGAATTGTTGGGAGGGGGTGGCCACCACAATGTACTTGCATGGTAGCTTGCACTCCCAAGATTTTAATCTGGGTAGAGGGGGGAGTGGGGAGGAAGGGTAGGTATGTCTTTAACCACTTCAGAGGGGTCTGGAGAAGGAACAGTCATAGAATAAGATTCATCCTCTAGTGAATCAACAGACAGAGCTTCAAAGTGGTTATGGACAGGCAACAAGGGTGTACTGTTTACTCATCACAGGTGGAAAAATTCTGTTCCTCCAGCTCTTCCTCTTTAACTTCCTCTTTCTCCAGGCCTTCAATATCTGCCAGTGCCAAAAGGTCTTGGAGAAGCTCATCTTGTCCCTCAGGCATGAGTTTATGGATGTCTTGGCAGTGGAGACAATTTCAAGCCATGTGTCCAGTTTCCCCACAGCAGTAGCAGAGATCTAGCCTGTGAGCTCAACTATGGGCTGTGTCGACATCCATTGGAGCAGGGGTGTTGGAGCTCAACACTGCAGGTTGGCACATAGGGATGGGATTAGGATGAGGGTGTGCTTGGTTAAAGGTGTGGGGGGCATGGATGGTGGTAGGAGTGCAGAAAGCCATAGTAAATGCCACATTTGTGAGTCAGTTCTCATCACAGAGGGAAGCAGCCTTATACCAAGCACTTATGTTATTGTCCACTGGGCATCCTTCCAACATCTGTGCAATCTGGTCTTAGATTTCCTGATTAAGACCTCAACAAAACTTCCTTACCATGGGCAACCCACTCCCATACCTTGCCATGTCCACCAAGTCTTGAAATTTGTCGATGTAGTCATCCACAGATAGATGCACTTGGTCATAGGAAGTGGACTCAAGGCACTGATGTGTTCAGTTGGTATTTGGTGCAGAGTCTCAACAGAAGGGGTGAACACTAAACCTACTGCTGCAGGTATGCTTGGGGTGAGGGGGTTTGCTTAGAGGGCCTCAGATCGTCTTTCGGGGCACAGGGACTATGAAGAGGCTGGTATGGTGGTTTTTGAGGTGCGCACTAGTTGTGTACACAAAGAGGAAGGTATGCACGATGGGCAAAAAAGTGTGCAATGCAAAGGGGCAAAAATGCACAGTGCAGAAAAATGTGCAATGGGAGCACACAAATGGGCAATGATGAGGGAGATAAAAGTAGGAGGTTTGGTGGGACAAGTACAGCATTGGGATGTACTGCAAGGGTGATGCACAGGCTAGGGATGCAAACAGGGTGCGAGCGCAACTGGTCAGAAAATGTGCAAACAGTGCACAAAATGTGGCTATACAAATCAATGTGCAAATGGTGCACAAATGTGGCTATACAAAGGGCATACTACAAGAGTGCACAAATGAAGATGAAGGATGCAATAAAGGGATGAAATGCAGCAATACGACGAGGGGATGCAAATGATATGCAAATGTGGCTATACAAAGGACGCACTACAAAGGCGCATGGACTGGATGCTGGTGCACAGACTATGTGCAATGCTGGATGAGCTATGAACTATTAGGGGGGGGAAAGATCCTCTGGATTTTCTATCTGTCTGCCTACTATGTACAAATGGCTTATGTGATAAAAATGGTAAAATAAAGTATAAAAATAGACAGCGCCATGTGCTACCCACAAGTGCATCCATTGGCCCATCTAAACCTGACTGCACTATGCCGCTGCCTTAGCCAATAATATTTGGGCACACTATAGCCCAATACCCAACTGTTCCAGTGCGATGCTCTATTTTTGGTGCGCTTTAGGTCCTGTGTGCTCTTTCCAATTAATCCACTTTGGTGTCATGCATCATGTGCTGTGCCTTAGTAATAATAATGTGATTGACCTGTGCCAGTTACCAGATAAGGTGATGCCAATTGGAAATGTAGAAGAACTATAAGGAGATGGTGTGTGAGGCCAAATAGTGCCAAAGTGCTAGGATTACATGAAAGTGCCCAAGTGCACACAGTCCAATGCCAAATAGGTGCAAAGCACCCAGATTATGTGAGAATGCGCAGTTCACTTGTGCTGGAATCGCAGTGCACCTCAAATAAACATGCCAGTAAGCTGGAAGCCATGGTGCGCAGTGCGATTGGTGTGGTGGATTGTTGTGTGTGTGATAAGGATTGTGCAATGAGTGCACAGCAGAGAATGTGAGTTGTGGGTAAAGCATAAAAGGAGCATGTAAAGGCACATTGAGCATGCAATAACTGTGAAAGGCAGATAAGGAGTGAGGTGGGGGGGCGCATGGAGGTGGTACAAAGTGTAACAAGATGCATTTAGGGTGCATGACAGAAGGCAGCTAAGGGGGATCCAAAGGCACAGTAGAAATGTAAAAGGCGCAAAAAAGTGCACTTAAGCAGTTAAAAGTGCATGGAAGCACACTAGAGCACACTGGAGCACACTAGAGCACACAAAAGCACACTGGAGCACACAAAAGCACACTGGAGCACATTGGAGCACATGGGAGCACACTGGAGCATACGAAAGTGGACAAAGGCAGATGAAAGCACACTAAAGTGCATAAAGGCATGCACAGGAGCGCACTTGAGCACATGAAAGTAGACAAAGGCATGCAAAAGTGTGCTGTGCAAAGTAAGTAGAAGGTGTCCAAGCAGTGTGCACAATCACAAAAAATGCTGTAGTTTGAGTGCAGAGTGATAGGGAGCCATATCATCTCCTCCCAACTAAAATACTGACTGTCCTCAGACAGCACTTTTGTCAGTTATTGAAGTGCAAAATGTGAACACCAAGAAAGTGGGTGAGTGGTAAAAGTGAATGTTTGGGATATTTGAAGAGGCCAAGTGAAGCGCACGAAAATGTGCAAGTGCAAAAGAAGTGCAGAAAAATTGTTTAACCATCACTTTCCTCCTCTCAACTGAAATTTTGACTCTGTCCAAACGGTGAAAGTATGAGAGATAAAAGGAAGCACACACCATATGACAAATTGTATAAAAAGGTGAAATATCCATAGTGGTGCATGTGGAGCACTAATTGTGTGCCTCATCAGTGCTTTCTTCATCCTCAGTGCTATCTCCTTGCGCTTCTTCTTCATCAACTGTTTCTTCATCTTCTGTGTTATCTATCACTGACTCTTCCATCTCCTTCAACTGCATTGTAGTAATATTGAGCACAATGCTGGGAAGCATGATGGACTTGTCCACATGGTATGGCACTATGTGAAATGCAGCTATTGTATAGTGCCACCAAAAGTGCTCAAGTAAAGCAGATCATGCCACATAAAAGCACTTGTGCCCAATGTTGTCATGGCTGGTGCACAATATCAGTAAGTGTCTGGACTGCCAAATAACCAGCTGATGAGCGCTGTGCACATTGCGCTTCCATAACTGCTCTTTGTGTTTGAAAAATGTGCTCACATAGTGCATGAGTGCACCATACTCAGAATCCATGAAATTGCTCGGGCACATTAGAGTATCCATCCAAATCCACACCAAATCTAACTTCTCATCCTATGCTTCTCAGAACTTGGCTATAGTTGCCATCATAAATAAGCACAGGGTTGCACACATTTTGTGCCTTTGCACTCGGCTCTGGCTGTGTTAGCATGAATACTTGCACATCAAAGGACTGTGAAACGGAATGTATTGCATGCATAAAGCCATGTAGCACATCAATCCAATTCTCAAACTCTTCATCGTCTTCTCCTTCTAAGTCTTCTGGAGTAAATGGTGGCAGATTTTGTAAAAGCACAGGTAGTGCCACTAGCAGATCTTCCATAATGGTGCACTCGATGCAGAATTCATTTGGGATGGATGCAATAACTGGTTTAACCTTTCTATCAACCGGTTTATACTTCTTCTGGGTTACTACGCCCATTTGCAGTGCACACATCACTAAATCAAAGTTGTGTGCGCATATGTGCTTTTTGGAAATGCAGCTGGAATAAGCACCACAGAGTCAATAGAATTTAAGAGTGCCTGCACATGACTGTTGGTACACTGGGATAGGTAGAGTTGAGAGATAATAGAGGTCGATGGAATGGAAGCAGAAAATGGAATAAGTGCAAACATGGAAATGTCACAAGATTAGGTACCAGAGTCGAATGTCATGATAGTAGCAGCTTCTCCTTGGTCTGCAACAATAGGAAGAGGTGCTGCAACTGCTGCACTAACTGGAGGTGTCACATTAAGCACTTTATTTTCTGCTAAAGGCATGCATGCTTTGCAATGTGCAAATCGCATAATGCTCGCAAGGTTGGTAGATACCACTTCTGTGCCAGTGGCTGCAATGCATGTTGGGGTAACTTGTTCTCTATGGCGCTGCCCGAGATCAGGTGAAAGTGAAAGGAGCTCTTCATGCAAAACTGTAATGGAGGGTGCCTTCATGGTATGCACATATACATCATCGACAATCTGCAGATTCTGGATAGGAATGACTGTGCGATATGATGGCTCTTTGCCTTTGGAAGTGTTAACGTGAGCGTCTGGTTTCTCTGCTGCTGCAGGGACAAAATGCACTTCAGGAATGTTGGAATAGGGATGTATGGGCATCTCGTCAGGCGCTTCAGTTGTACTCGCAGTGGGTTGCAAAGCTGGTGACTCAATACTGTCGGCGGGTGCAATGTCTGTAGTTGTAGAAGGCGTGCTCTCTTGATTTGAGGTATTGCACAATGTGCACTGCAGAATTTCAATGCCATTGAAGACTTGCCTCTTTCAGAGTGCTATCAACTCCTGCTCAAGTGCATTAATGCGCTCTTCCTTTATTAGTTGCACATTTGGTGTGCTTTGCATATACTCTGCCATAGGAGCTGAGGTGGCAATGCATGTCGACTGTAAAGGTGCTGCTGGAGCTGGACAAGGCACTATATTGTAGATGAGCTGTGAATTGGTATTCGATAAAAGTCGACCAGTGGCAATCTGCCCTGGGTTGTGCTTATGCCATTCCTCGATGTGCTCACCTAAGAAGTTGCCTGGAATAGAACGTGGCACAAATGCACCACCTGGGAGTACAATGTGCCCTTCCACATTTCACCTATACTTTCCCTCACTAATAAGCTCAATTGAAGCGTGCTCAGGGATATAATGCCCTGTTTGACTGCAACCATTGCAAGTGTTGTTGTTCAAATGGGGTGTGCTATTTGTGCCATCTCTGTGCAATGTGCTCAACATGGTAACTATCATCTGTATCATGCACTTGAATCGGACTGAGATGTCTTCTGCTTTGACTGTGGGTGTGCTAGGTTGTGGCTGGGAAATGGGTATGCTGGGTGCTGAGTAGGGCACATACATATCGGGGTTTTGCACTGTGAGCCCAGTAAGCAGCTGGAAATAGCATGCTGGGCCTTTGAAGATAAAGTCAATCATGTCGCATATTGTGTCTAATGCTTATGGCACATTTGCAGGCTGATTCAGTGATATGGCTCCCTATTGCCCTGCGTGCATACTACGGCATTTTTTGTGATTGTGTGCACCTCCTAGATGGCTTCCGCACACTTTGCGCAGCATGCCTTTGACCGTTTAGGTGCACCTTTGTGCACCTTTTGCATTTCTACTGTGCTTTTGGTTCCCTCATAGCTGCCAATCATCGTGCGCCCTAAATGCACCTCATTGCACTTCAAACTGCCTCCGCGCCCCCCCCCCCCACACTCCTTATCTGCCTTCTACATTTATTGCATGCTCGATGCACCTTTGCGCACTCCTTTTATGCTTTACCTGCAACTCACATTCCCTGCTGCGCACTCATTGCACAATCCCTATCACACACAACAATCCACTGCACTGGTGCACTGTGCATTGTGGCTCCCATCTTACTGGCACATTTATTTGAGGCACACCATGATTCCGACATGAACAAACTGCACATTCTCACATAATCGGGGTGCTTTGCGCCTATTTGGTGTTGGACTGTGTGCCTTGGGTGCCTTCCCGTAATCCTGGTGCTTTGGCAATATTTGGCCTTTCACAGCATCTCCTTATAGTTCTTCCGCATTTCCAATTGGCACTGCCTTATCTGGTAACTGGCACAGGTCGATCACGCCATTATTACTAAGGCACAGCACATGACACATAACACCAAAGTGGATTAATTGGGAAGAGCACATGAGACCTAGAGTGCACCAAAAATAGCACATTGTACTGGAACAGTTGGGTAGTGGGCTATAGGTGCGCAAATCTTATTGGCTGAGGCAGCAGCATAGTGCGGTCGGGTTTAGATGGGCGAATGGATGCACTTGTGGATAGCACATGGTGCTTTCTATTTTTACACTTTATTTTACCGTTTTTATCACATAAGCCATTTGTACATAGTAGGCAGACAGATAGAGAATCCAGAGGATCTTTCCCCCCCTCATAGTTCATAGCTCAGTCAGCGTCGCACATAGTCTGTGCACCAGCATCCAGTCTGTGCACCTTTATAGTGCGCCCTTCGTATAGCCACATTTGTGTATCATTTGCATCCTCTCATTGTATTGTTGTGTTTCATCCCTGCATTGCATCCTTTGTCCTCGTTCGAGCACTCATACAGTGTGCCCTTCATATAGCCATGTTTGCACACTTATTTGTATAGCTGCATTTTTTGCACTGTTTGCACCTTTTTCTGCCCCTTGCACTTCCATCCCGTTTGTGTCCCTAACCTATGCACCACCTTCACAGCACATCCCAGTGTTGTCTTCATCCCACTACACCTCTCATCTTCATCACCCTCATCGTTGTGCACTTTTGCACTCCCATTGTGCATTTTTCTGCACTGCACATTTTTGCCCCTTTGCATTGCACACTTTCCCACCACTGCACATATCTCCCCTTTAGTGTACACAACCTGAAGGATGATCCGAGGCCCTCTAAGTGAACTCTCCCCTCACCCCGAGCACACCTGCAGTAGTAGGTTAAGTGTTCATTCCTTCCATTGAGACTCTGCACCGAGTACCAACTGAACACATCATCAGTACTGCGATCACATGGCAGCTCAAAATGCACTCGAGCTGGTCTGGTCGAAACACTCTAATGAACATGTGGCTTTGGTCATAGCACACCAATATGCCTTGCACAACTAAGTATTTGCTGATGTTAAAAAATGCACAATAATAGCGTACAATTTCTTCTGCAGCTATGAGGCCAATGCATGTGGTTTCACCAATAAGCTTGTCTAGGTTGCTGATACTCCATTTACTGCCATCTCTGAAACCAGGATAAAGCTTTAGAACAGCATCTTTGAATGTGCCATAGTTGTTACAAGAGGCTGGAGGAGAGGCACATTTTTCTTTTGTTCTTACTTTCTTCTCTCACATTATTCTTCTCCCTCTTATTGTCTTATACATGTCTACCAACATTCTTATTGTCTCACTCAGCGATTCACCCATGCACTCATAATCTTGCACCATCTTCTTCTCACACTATTGTATTAACCATGGGATGCCCTTATGTACTACCTCATTCCTCGCTTATTGTTCACAACTTGTCCATATGTGTAGATACACTCTCACATTTGTACTATTCAATCTGTAATGGAAAGACCAGTCAAGCTCAGCTTGACATGGTCATCTTAACCTCTCTTCTATGAGACTAAGACAGTCATCCTCAACTATCACTTATGAGTGATAGTGATCTCTTACCTGATAAACAGAAGAAGAGCTATTGATCTTAACAATAGTTATGTGTTGTGCTATACTCCAGTAGCAGTTTCCAAGTGTCTGCAGTGTCGCTGTCCAAATAGCACATAGTATGGAACTTTTTATTGGTAATAGGTCCACTGCATGCACTAAGGTCTGGAGAAGATTCCCACTCATATTGAGACATTACGACATGCACTCTGAACTGCTACAAATGCCACAAAATCGACTTGAAACCATTTTCGCACTATTTCGCACTATTTCAGACAACTTTGAACAACTTCAAACTATTTCATGACACTTCAAAACAACTTTGCAGCATTTCAAATGACTTTGGCTGCCATATAGCTGTCTTTAAACAATTTCGATACACGTTGCACATTCAGAACAAGCCAACTCACTGCATATCAAGCACTACCAGACACAAGGAGAGAGTACAAGAGAGTTAGAATGTGATAAGTGCATTTTTGTGTTTCATTGATATATTGAAGTACTTTTACTATATGGGAACACTATATGTTTCATCATTTATTATTTCTCATTTGTTTCATGATCTACAAGTCCTCATTGTTTGATATATTTGCCTCATGTTTTACACATGTTCTTATTTCCTTTTTAGTACTATCTCTTCATTTTGTATATAGACTTGTATTAGTTAGTTAGAACAGACAAGAACAAACAATGGGGAACAGAGCACAAGTCACCCTCTCACATATCGTCAGATTTAAGAGTCATTCTCTTCAGTCATATCTTCGCGTCATATCTTGAAGTTCTGCTAAATATTGCAAACTTCTTCAAAACTATCATATTCGCTCTTTGTTTTATAGCCCATCACCTATCGCCATTTGACAAACACCTCACATTCATTTAAATCACTCTTCAGTACACCTCAAACCTCTTCAACTTATTCAAACTTATTCAGACTACTTCGCACAACTTTGATCCTTTTTGAACCTTTTTTGAACCCCTTTGCACATATTCGAAAATCTTTCGAACTCTTTTGAACACCTTCACACACCTATACAGACTATTCGCCACAGCCCTTACCATTTGCATTACTAAACATTATGTTTTGGTCTCAGTGGTGATATTTAGTACCAACTTGCACCCTTCCTCTGACTCGTGTTATACCATCTAAAGCCATTTAGTAGGTTTTGTTTGGGTTTCCAGGTTGAGTATCATTATCAGTCTCAACAGTGATGTTACAATCATGGAGAAGTTGTGCAAGCTCCTCAAAGTACTTCTGGAGTTCACGCAGTGCACTTTGGTTAGATGTGGATGGAATGGTAGGTGAAATGAGGTGTGTAGAGTCAAGATCTGGTAAAAGTACAGTGAAATTTGAAGGTGGGGAAAAATGCAGTGATGTGGACAGAGTTAGGGTAGGTAGGGATAATTCAGAGGAAGGTGGAGGTAAAGACAGTGTGGACGAGTGATGTGTGTTGTTTAAGAAGAGTGATTCAAATACTGGTATTTCCCCAAGCTGGAGCGCAGTTGCTAACAGCTCGGAATGGAGAGTGCGAAGGTGGTTAATGTTGAAGCAAAGGGTAAGCCAATGGAGCTCTAAATAAGGTCTGGTAACCTGAAACCCCTCGTGGTGGGCTCCAGAAATGATGTGTTCAGTTGGTACTTGGTGCAGAGTCTCAACAGAAGGGGTGAACACTAAACCTACTGCTGCAGGTGTGCTCAGGGTGAGGGGGTTTGCTTAGAGGGCCTCAGATCATCCTTCAGGGTGCAGGGACTACGAAGAGGCTGGTATGGTGGTTTTTGAGGTGCACACTAGTTGTGTACGCAAAAAGGAAGGTATGTGCAATGGTGAAAACATGCACAATGCAAAGAGGCAAAAATGGGCAGTGCAGAAAAATGGGCAATGATGAGGGAGATGAAAGTGGGAGGTTTGGCAGAGCAAGTATAGCACTGGGATGTGCTGCAAGGGTGATGCACAGGCTAGGGATGCAAACAGGGTGCAAGTGCAACTGTTGGAAAATGTGCAAACGGTGCACAAAATGTGGCTATACAAATCAATGTGCAAATGGTGCACAAATGCAGCTATATGAAGGGTGCACTACAAGAGTGCACAAATGAAGATGAAGGATGCAATGAAGGGACAAAATGCAGAAATACGACGACGGGATGCAAATGATATGCAAATGTGGCTATACAAAGAGCACACTACAAAGGCGCATGGACTGGATGCTGGTGCACAGACTATGTGCGATGCTGGATGAGCTATGAACTATGAGTGGGGGGAAAGATCCTCTGGATTTTCTATCTGTCCGCCTACTATGTACAAATGGCTTATGTGATAAAAAATGGTAAAATAAAGTATAAAAATAGACAGCGCCATGTGCTACCCACAAGCGCATCCATTGGCCCATCTAAACCTGACTGCACTATGCCACTGCCTTAGCCAATAAGATTTGTGCATGCTATAGCCCAATACCCAACTGTTCTGGTGCGATGCTCTATTTTTGGTACATTCTATTTTTGGTGTGCTTTAGGTCCCATGCACTCTTCCCAATTAATCCACTTTGATGACATGCATCGCATGCTGCACCTTAGTAATAATGATGTGATCGACCCAGGCCAGTTACCAGATAAGATGATGCCAATTAGAAATGTGGAAGAACTATAAGGAGATGCTGTGTGAGGCCAAATAGTGCCAAAGCACCAGGATTACATGAAAGTGCCCAAGTGCACACAGTCCAATGCCAAATAGGTGCAAAGCACCCAGAATGCACAGTTCACTTGTGCTGGAATCATGGTGCACCTTGAATAAACATGCCAGTAAGCTGGAAGCCATGGTGTGCAGCATGATTGGTGTGGTGGATTGTTGTGTGTGTGATAAGGATTGTGCAATGAGTGTGCAGCAGAGAATGTGAGTTGCGGGTAAAGCATAAAAGGAGTGTATAAAGGCGCATTGAGTGCACAATAACTGTGAAAGGCAGATAAGGAGTGTGGGGGGGGCACATGGAGGTGGTACGAAGCATAACAAGGCACATTTAGAGTGCACAACAGAAGGCAGCTAATGGGGATCCAAAGGCACAGTGGAAATGTAAAAGGTGCACAAAAGCACACCTAAGTGGTCAAAGGCATGCGGAAGTGCACAGGAGTGTATTGGAGTGCATGGGAGCCCACTGGAGTGCACGAAAGTGGACAAAGGCAGATAAAAGTGCACAAAGGTGCATGGAAGCACACAGGAGCACACTTGAGCACATGAAAGCAGACAAAGGCGCACAAAAGCGTGCTGTGCAAAGTGAGTAGAAGGTGTCCAAGTGGTGCACACAATTGCAAAAAATGCCATAGTTCCAGTGCCGGGTGATAGGGAGCCGTATCAGCACATTACAGCTCATTGGCATTCATTGAGGGGGCAGAAGTGTTGTATGAACTCATCATGAAAGTCCCCCCAGATGGAAAATGGACGGGAGCCATGCTCCTTGGTTTGGCATAATATATGGTCCATGTAGAGATAGGTGCACTCAGATTTCATATACATGAGGGCCCAATAAATTTTAGTGGCATCATCCACAAATTGATTTGGGCATAGACTGATGTACAATTTGCAGGAATTGAGGAAAGCACATCCATGGGAATGTGCACCATTAGATTTGGTGGGGGGCATGGGTTTAACATGTGTGCACTTGGCATGCTAGGGGTCAAAATGGGTGGGGTGGAATTTGAATGGAGAATTCTGACAAAGGTTTCAATGGTAGATGTAAGTGTATCAATTTGCATACAAATTCCAGCAACATCGCCTTCAAGCACATTGATGCACTCTGGAGCATCCATGGCACTAGGCAGCAGATTAGGTGAAAAGTGGTGTGCACAAAGGCAGGAGTGTCTGGAATGGTGTGTAAGGAGTCTGTGGAGCTCTCATCACTAGTGATATTGATGCATGCAGCAAGGTCCTGTGCTTCACTACTGCACAATACATCATCATAAATCATGTCCATACCATTCTCACTTTGTAGATTATCCATCATTGTTGCAACATCTTTCATTTTTCTGTTTAACTATTGCATGTTTGATACTCCCATGTGAGAATGGCATAGAGCCTGCAGTTGTAGAGCAAGCAGGATGATACAAAATTGCTGACGTGCAACTTTCTTGCTTGTAAGCACCAGTTGGCCTTCATCATAATGAGCTTCTCTGCAAATTGTGCAAGCCTCCAGATGTGCAAATGGTCTAGTGAATGCATGACATGAATTGATGCATATATTACCATAAACTGTGATGACACCACTTATTCTGCAACCAGCTTTTTCACACAGTAGTATGAAAGAATGCCATACTCTGGGAAGCAACAGAGGCTAGCATCATGACAAGCATTGTATGTGCCCTCATATGCATTGGTAACAGCCAAGAAAAGATCAAGAGACAAGGGGATGTCAGAATCAGATATGTCTACAGGATCTTTGGAAGGATTGCAGAGGTGATGGATGACATTGTCATAAAGTTTCCCATTCTCAAGAGTTGCAGCCTGCATTTCTTTGATAAAATTCTGGGTTATCTTTACATTTTTGATTCGAGAGTCAGTCTCTGGTGGGGCATCCAGTAGTTCATCTTTAGAGCTCGCCGAAGGCAATGGATTTGGTTGGCTTAGTGCAAGAAGAGTTGCTACATGTGCATGCAATTCTTCTTCACCTGCAATTTCTCTCTGTTCCTCCTCGTCCGTGCTAATAATACTCGATCTGGAAACCTAACAAAACCTGTTAAAAGGCTTAGAAAGTATAACACAGGCTAGAGGAATGGTGCGAGTTGGTACTAAATATCACCACTGATATCCAAACATTGTGTTTAGTGACATGAAATGGTAAGGGATGTTGTGAATAGTTTGTGGGTGCATACAAAGTTGTTCAAAATGGGTTCAAAGATGTGTGAAGTAGTTCAAAGAAGTTCAAAGTAGTTTCGAAGGGAGTCAAAGGTGTCAGACTGGTGTCGAGGAGCAAATACAGCAAATAAGAAGTGTTTTTTGAGAGGCGAAGGCAATGTGCGATAAATCAAGGAGCAAATACAATAGTTTGAAGAAGTTCGTGATATTTTGCAGAACTTAGAAATACAATGTGAGGCTAAAACTCAAGAGAAAGACTCTTAAATCAAATGATAAGGGAGAGGGTAACTTCTTCTCTTTCCTTCTAAGTAGCTAGTACAAGTCTATATACATTTTGAAGAGAGAGTACCAAAAAGAAAATATAACATATGGAGAACAAGGGGCAATATATGCAACAATAAAGGATTTTGTAAATTGTAAAACAAATGAGAAATGATAATAATTGAAATGTGCATTGTCCCAGTATAGTAAAAGTTTTTGTCCTATTGCTTCAATATATCATTGAAACATATGTAAAACCACACTTATCGCATTCTAAATCTTTTGTTGTCTCTCCTTGTATCCAGTGGTGCTTGATATGCGACAAAATGGCTTATTCCAAATGTGGTGTGTGTCAAAAGGGTTTTGAAATAGCTGTGTGGTGGCCAATGTCATTTGAAGTGGTGTGAAGTGATCCGAAGGTGTTTGAAGTGTCACAAAGTCATTCAAAACCATTTGAAATTGTTCGAAGTCATCCAAAGTCATCCAAGATAGTTCGAAAAGGGTTCAAAATCGATTTCATGGCGTTCATAGCAATTCGGAGCATGTGTCATAATGCGTCAATATGATTAGAGCCATTTCCAGACCTTAGAGCGCGCAATGGACCTATCAGCGCTATTGGAATCAAAGTAATTGTCATGGTCTGTATTGTCTTGTTCTCTGTCAGATAATTCAGGGCTTGATTGGTGGCTAGAAGTAGGACATAGTTCAAGATGCACAGGACCACCAAAATCAACCAGATGATTATTCTCATTCAATGTAGTTTCACGATCATTTTGACCCTATTAATACATATGTAACGAGAAAGGATTGTGGTACCAGTGACATACAAAAACTTTGCACCCACTATTGTATAGCGACACCTTTTGGAAGGTCTGCTAGTAGATGGTTCCATACTAGGGCCACGAGCCCTGCTATCCATACTATCAATGACAGCAGTATTATTGCGGAGATCAGACCAAGCAGAGAAAGGGAGAATGGAACTCAATGCAACATTGGATGCATGGTTTCTTGCAGTCCGAGCTGAGACAACGGCTTTGCACTTTGGACAAGGACACAGTTTACGCGCGTCTGGCATCGATCGATAAACAAGAGATCTAAAAAATTATTTACAGCTTCTCAGATCCAAACTGCGAATCAGCTGATCTCCGATATGCGCAGATGTTCTCGGATTCACTCAGACAAACGCGGCACCAGTTTTCACTGGGCGTGATGGCTGACTAGTTCCGGGTGATGGCTGACCGTTTCGAACTAACGGCTGACCAAAACTCAGCTGATCACTCTACAATTGAAAATGCAAGCGAAAACGAACAATTTCATCCAAATATGTTATGTATTGATATTTATGTATTGATATTTTTGGTCCGCAAATTACTCCTTGCCATGACTTCTCATAATGTTTGTTTCAAATGTACTGTTAGTTAGGTCGAATCTGAAAAGGCCTCGAACTATTCATTCACTGTCGCAAAAAAGGGGGCTAACCATTCACGCACGTAAGCACCGAACAACCTCGGCAATTTTCTCAACTTTCTCGTGAGTGGGCATCTGGAAAATATCTGTGAGCCATAAATTTTGGGATCCAGCAATTTGACAAACATCGAAAAAAAGGTGCATCCGTCGTTTTTGTTCCTCATCCGCTGATCGCTGCCTTGCAACATGTTCCACAAAGTCGAAGGCATTGGTAAATGACTCCTTTTCTCTATAATTGATGTTCCGATCCCTTCGTGATTTCATTTGTCCGCGCTGCCTTCCGCTTTTCTGTCCCACCTGAGAATTCAAATCACATCTGATTCTTGCTCCAATCGCCGACGACGTCGACTTTATGCCCCACGCATCTGCCTGGACATTGTCCCATCTGCCCCAGCCCTCTTCCCCCCAACCTTGATCGGAATTCGTGTGCAGCCAGAGATTCTCGGAACTACAGCGCCGCCAGGCATCTGACGCCTCTTGCAACGTTTCTAGGAAATGTTCAAGCCTCAGCACCTCCCCTTTCTCGGCCGCCTCGACCCCTCGGATCCAAAATGGAACCATATCTTGAACGTGATCTATATGCATCCGATTTTCTCTCATTTTAATCTCCTCTATTGTTAAAGGCGGATCTTCTGTGATTGGGGTATTCCAGGCAGCTGCATCCTGAGCTGGGTTCCACCACATCTCCGATTCCGCAACATTGCGAGTGTGTTCTACGGAGTGCAGTTCGTGGTGTTGGGCCGTGTTGGCATTCATGAATTCGACATGTCCACTGTTGGGTGGCGTGCAGACGTTACAAAACCATTTATCTAGACTCCGCGATTGGGTAAAGTCTAATGTGCAACCAGAATTATTTCAGGTTAGGGATTATTTATCAATTAGGCGCACGATGTGGCTTGATGAATGCCAATCTCGTCGATGACGAAAACGAAGACATACTATTTGATTGCACCTGTAAGCGCGACTTCATGGCCTCGGCCCGGGCCAACTCTTGGGTGTAAATAGATATAAATATATATGTGCCGAGGGAGTGTTGGGATCAGGCAATCCAAGCCCGGTCCGAGTACAAATCCTATTAAGGAAAGAAACACGGTCTATCCATAGGATAGTAACATAAGTAGACCGTAATGAAAGACATCCGTTTCTGTCTTCAATCTTGTACACCCACTATCTCAACCCTAAGAACTTATGCATTATCTCAATAGGCAGTCAAAAAGTCTAGGTCCTCTTCAGTCTTTGCATCCAGAGAATGGTCGCCGACACCACATTCCTGTCCAGCTGAGAATATTCCTCGGTTAGACGTGCTCAAGTATTCGAGTTTCTGCGTTGTAAGCCCAGTTCCTGGTTCTACTAGCAAGGCTATTTTGTACATTGTAAAAACAGTATGGTAGGTGTAAATCAAGCGTAACTTTCACGAAGGGCCCAGGAGCGGATTCACCCATGTGCTATTCGGCCATAATATTGCAGGCATCGTGAAATCCCCCGCCGTGCCTCCTGATGTAAACTATTCCCAAATGAGACAAGCGTATAACATAACCTTGAAGTCACTCACAGCCAACCTGAAGAAATGGGGTATTGAAGGGTTGAAGGCAGCGAGAGAAAAGTTGAGCGCAGTTCCGACATATCTTTCTACATCATCCACTATGAAAGCAAAACCATCCCTACCACCAGGGAGTACATCCCACGCAATGGTCTGATCCGCGAGAGGGACAGAGGTATTGAACGTTGTCGCATTTGTCAAAAATGTCGGTAATGGCGACCCGAGCGGGCCATCTTGGCGAAGCTAAAACATCATGACTTGACACAAACAGCATGCAATACAGTATAACGGAACACACGTCAACAGATGTTTGTAAAACCGAGTCAAATCCAAAGGCAGCAGCGCCATTTAAGAACATTCCTAGTAAAAAGCCTTGATAGACGGCAGACCATCTTGTGGGAAATCCAGTTCCAGGCATGAGGACCATTGATATAATGTAATGGTGCAATCGTAGTTGTAGGCCCGGTAATTGTGAGATCACTAGCGTGATCAAACCTCCAAGGACATACCATCCAGCATAATATGGAAGCCAGCCAGTTTTACGAATGACTCGGATTTGGTTCATTACCATGATGGCTACAATAACAATGATGATAGCAAGCGCAGTGATGGCGCCTGATCCTTTTGTGACGTCAGAAGTCGTAAGGCGACTAATGGGAATCTTATCAGTTGTTACGTTGGTAAGCACTTTAGCCCAAAAAGGCGCGAGGTACCAGATTGATGCTTCCAGGGGAGCTTTAACGAATGCCGGCAAAGTGAAGCGGAACGCTAGTCGCCAGAATGCGTAGGCAATAAAGAGAGCTGGCAAAAATGTGCCAAATGCAACATCGAGAGGCGGGGGAGATCCTCGCGGTTGTGAAAATAGTGCGACGTGCCAATATCCGATGGAGACAACGCACCAGTAGAGAATGATGGGTTTGGGTCTGAGAATGACAAAGAGAAACCAAGTGATGAGGATGTGATGAGGATGTTGACTGCAAGTGCATCATCACGGCGATCTTCGCAATGGCTCAGAGGGGTTGATTGAAGAAATCTGAACGAGAGGGGGAATACTGTCGGGAAACCAATAGATTGAAGTCCATTTGCAGTCATCGGGAGGAAATTCGTGAAATTCCCAATCAGCTCTACTGAACCACATCCACCTTTGGAATTGCTACTTAAACAGCTACAGTAGAGGCATGGCAGTGAGTGATCACTGCACGTCCTTCCAAATGAAAGTCACGCACGCTTGAGTGGCAGCAGCACATATAAAAGTGTCTCCTCGATATGTTCGATCCATGTCACCCCCACCCACAATAAGAGGCTCGAACACCACTTGTTCATTTCCGACCGTTCGAGGATTCTGCAGCGTGACACTTTTACACTGTGCGGGGCATCGGAAGTCAAAAGTAAAGTTGGTAAATGGTCCACAAAGCTCTCCGTCGAGGCCGCAACCATTGTTGGCCATCCAGTACAACCCATGAATGAAGACCCAGGTACAAGGAAGGATTGTGCGCGCGAGAAAAATGCAAATCCTATAACGTACACTGCCCCAAGAACAAGGAGAAGCCAGGGACTCGTCAACGGTCGGGTCAGTCTGATCAGACTTGATTCGAGACATAAAGCCACATCCCGCCCTCGAATCTTCAAATTGACGTTCAAGAGAGGGTAAGGTTCTTGGAACATTCAAATACACATCATCGCAGGGGTGCAAGGCAATCACGAACCTGGGAGTTCAACTTTGGGCTTGGGACCTCTCCAATATACCAAGATCCGGATAAGCCTTCTGTAAAATCCAGGATATCTAGACGCAAATCGTTGGTAGGAACGACTTGGCCATGCATCGTGGTGATGACGAGGAGCTGTTGTTTCGGAGTCAAACTGATACTCGTCAGGTCGAAAGCCTCTTTCCAGCATGGGCTTCACATCGCGTGAAGATGCAAGGATTTCGACCCGATGCAACGATGAGATAGAGCCTGAGCCGACCTCCATGACTATAGTGACCGGGCCCAACCTCCAGGCTCACGATGTTGATGAGTGTACACATATACAGTAACCGTGTGATGGCATCGGTCTGAAATACATACAGACTTGCATCACCACTATATATACTAGTTTTCACACCAAAATGAATCTCCTCGCTCTTGTTGTGAGTAAGCCGATGCATACAAAAAGAGAATGGATGAATTATGCCATGTATCTGAAGGCTCTATCCTAGATTTTACACAAGGCATTACTGCAACCTGGTAACAATGTAAAGTATTTAAGAGTAGACAATTAGTTTTCGGCACCGTGAGAATTTCAACACAGTCCTTGCCATGAGGCCTGCGCACCTGAAATTCAATTAAAGCAGTTTCCCGCTCGTTGTTTACATTCCATGCTCTATTCCCTAACCTCATTCCGGCATTTGGGACACTCTGCCTCGTTAGCTGTTGCGAGGTATCTTGAAGTGGCGAAATCTGAGGGTGCGGGGAACTCGGATTTAGTGGGATATCGAGCACAAAAAATTGAAGTGTCCACTGGAGTCTTCAAAAAGTGTCGAAAAATTGACACTAGGCCAATAATAATCAATTTCGCAGAAAGCGAGATATCAACTTCAGAAAAAAAAAGGGAGGGAGAATGACGAAAATTTCTCGTTTCGTGTGAAAACGAGTATGCTTACAATTTCATTTCCTCTACCTAGTGCTGAAGATTTACAATTAGGGACATGCGTGAGCTACATACCATATCAATGTCGGTGATATCTTTAAAGTGGTCCATCTGCAAGATAATAAGACCTTGCCACTCTAGCAAAGTAAACACACCCACAGTAATCGTAAACGAGGCGGGCGTTGATATCCTCTCCTCCAGGCCCTGTGAACTTGAGATGCCTCACATATCTCCGCTTGCCATCGATCGCTTCTGAAATCCCCCAAGTCTTGGGAGGAAACTGAACTTAACAGAAGCATGACAATAAAATCTGTGAAGTGCACACCTGATTTGCAATCCACGTCGTTCCACTCTTCGGTGTGTCGCTCTTGACATAGGACTGTACGAGTCCATGCGCGATCGTGTCATCATTCCAGTCTTCCTTCAAAAACAGGTCCTCGAGCTCCTCCGAGTCGACTTTGATCCGCCTGGACTTTCCAATGACAGGGCCGAACACATGATCCTCGTTGGGTCTTTCTGTCCAAGTCAGGATTCTGAGTTCCGTGGTCCCAGGTATACCGCCTGTCAACGTTTGCTCAATATCGATATGCTCAACACCAGCGTCATCCTTGTAATGCTTGATCGCAAGAGTAAGAGTAGAAAAACCAATCGCCTTTCGCTTCCACCACGGCACTCCTTGCAATGCGAGAATCTCCTCAGTATTATCACTAAGGGTCTTGTTCTGAGTTGTATTTTCAGTTATCGGGAACTAATTGAAAACCTAAGGGGATGTCACGTACCATAACGAACGTCCCGGTGATGTCCAGGGTAGTTAAAGATTCGGGGACAGCCATACTGGAGGTATGCAAAATTTTAGGATCAGTTAGTTGTCAGGTATATATGTACGACAAAGGGGGTGTCGGAGTTTGAATTTACCATATCAGGATGTTACATATGTTTATCTACCTACGCTACATAAGTAGCTAAGGACATACTAAAAGAAGCCTCGATAGACCTAAATATGCAGTCCAAAAAATGTCCACCAATACTGTATGTACTTGACCATCAAAGAGTCCATTCCTATCCAAAACTAACAATCATGTGATCCGACTACGTTTTGGGGGCCTGACAGGCGAAGTGCGCGATGGCAAAGGAACACGAGGCCTTTTTCCCTCAAAAGGCCTCGTGTTCCTTTGCAGTCCCCGCCCCGAGCCTCTTAATTTTTTTGGAAGTCACATGATAATTGTACCCGAGGGCCTATGGCCTTCCTGATGTGAAAAAACTTACAACAAGCCCCTTTTGGAAAGCAGGTGCCAACTGAGTGGTCGGAGGCGCACAGAATGACTGATCAGGTAAGAGACTACTCTATTAAGCATGTGCATAAGGTACTGAGGCAGAGAAGGAACCAACAGTAGTGAATGGCAGGGTATGCAAAATCCTGGGGGTATTTGTCAAGGGTAGGTGAGGGTAGGGGTGAGGGTACAGAATTTTATACCCTCAGCCAACCCTTACCCTTGGGAGGGGTCTGAGGGTAGGTAGAATTTCTGGATGGGGGGCATACATATAATAAAGATAATTTGCATTAAGACTTATGCGGAGGTTATGCTAAATTTAGATAATATACATTCCATTTATCTTAGATTAATGTTTTGATGTTATATGGTTTACAAACTGTGCCTCACCTGTAAGGGCAACCTCAAGCCTCACTCAGGAGTGAGCTAACAGAGGGGAATCCAAAGTTAATATTACACTACATAATACAGACACTTTAGGCGCACCTAACAGAGGGGAATCCAAAGAGAAAACTCTAAGGACCATCTGTCGATGCCCAGTATGTGTGATAGAGCCGAAAATCAAATAGTAAGCTAAAAATAGCAAAAAGGCAGAAATAGATGGATCAAGCTGTGGGATGACATCACCTTGATGGGTAAACATTCAGAAGGGGTCCTGCTTCTAAGAATAAAACTGTCAACATGTACCAACATGGAAAAAACTGAACCATAATAATAAAATAGGAATAAAATCATAGAAAATCATAGAAAAGGCAGAATAGAGTGAAATAAAATATAAAAAAATATGGGATGGACACAGAAAATTGCCCAGATGCCTGAGGTGCCTTCCTTTCCCCTTACATCACCCCCCTTCTATGATGCATCACCTTGATGCATTTGAAACTGCATTCGCCTGAAGTCAGATGCTTGGATGCACTGAGGTGCAGAGGAATGTCACCAGTGAAACTCTCTGACCCGTCGTGGGGTGTTCACATCAGACTCTGTGACCCAGGAGTTCTCCTCATACCCATAACCCTTCCAGAGTACCAGGTATTCAAGTTTCCCTCAATGTAAGCAACTGTCTAAGATGGACTTGATGGGTACTGTGGGTTGCCCTCGATGACTGTAAGCAGTGGAGGAGGTCATATCACATGTCCAGGAAATGGATCTGTGGGGGCAGGCAGTAGCTTTATGACATGGAAGACAGGGTGAAGTCTGGACATTGACTGTGGTAATCGTAGGTGATAGGTGTGCGACCCGACTCATCTAGTGATGAGGAATGGTCCAAGAAAGTGGTGGGTGAGTTTCCTGGATGGACATGTGGTGGAAATATCGCTGGAGTCGAGATAGACATGATCACCAACCTTATATATGGGTGTTGGTGAGTGATGCTGGTTGTAGAAGTGTGCCATGTTGTTCTTCACCTTGACCAAAGCTGATTTTGCCCCCTCTAGGGTGTCCTTCATCTGCTCTGTAAACTCATTCACCATCTCCAAGTATGAGGGTGCTTGTGGAGGTTTGAAGCCCATATGTGGGTGTCACCCTGTACTGAGGAGGAAGGGAGTTTGTTGGATAGAAGAGTAGATATCATTGTTGTATCCAAACTTGGCCATGGGAGGAGATTTTCTCAATCATCCTGTCACTCGTTGATGAAGATGTGGATGTATTTCTTTGCTCTTGGTTGACTCGCTCTGTCTGTCCATCTGTCTGTAGATGGTAGGCTGTCAAAGCAAGGAGTTTGATCCCCAGCAGGTGGTACAGCTCCCAGGTGTACTCTGCAATGAATTGTGGTTCTCAGTTGCAGAGAAATGTGCCAGGCAGTCCATGGAGCTTCCATACATGGCACAAGTAGAGTAGAGTCACTCCAAGTGCAGTGACAGTCTTATGGGTGGGGATAAAATGAGCTCACTTCCTAGCAGTGTCGACTGTACACATTACCGCATCAAACCCATTGGACTCTGGTAGTTCCACCACAAAATCCACACTGACAAAGTCCCAATGATTCTCTGGGACTGGAAGGGGGTGTAACTTGCCCATGAGTTTGTGCCATGGAGTCTTGGTGTGTAAGCAGAGATCACAGGTATGGCAGTACTGACCAATGAGTTGAGACATCTGGGGCCACCAATAATTCTGTAATATAAGCTCCAGCATCTTCCAATGTCTGGGGTGACTAGCAATGAACAAGTCGTGGTGCTGAGCGATAAGTTGTTGTCACAGCTGGGGGGTTATTAGGGATGTAAATGCAGTCACAGAAGTACAGGATGTCATCCTTTTCTGCCCACTTCCTGCACAAAGCAAAGCTGTGGATCCTTTCCTCAGCTCTTTCACTACCAGAGCCACAGCATCCTCATGTAAACTGCTATGGTTCACATGATGAATGTCACATAGGATACTGTGCTCCTCGCCCTCCAAGGCAACACCTTCTAGTGCACAGACTGTGAACAGGTCAGGTTGCAACAATATGATACCTTGATTATCATTGCTCCCATTCCTGTAATCTGGACAGTGAGAGAGGGCATTAGTCTTTCCCATGCTGTGACCTGGGCGATGATGTAGGGAAAAGTTGAACTTGGAGAGGTAAAGGGACCAGCAGACTTGGTGATGATCAAGCTTCTTAGCAGTCATAAAGTACTCGAGGTCCTTGTAATCTATCCAAATCTCGACCTTGTGTTGAGCATCCTCCAGGAAATGTTGCCACTCCTCCAACACCCACATTATTGCCAGCATCTCCTTGTCATGGATCTTATAATTGCATTCCACAGCATTAAGACTGTTCAAGTAGAAGGCAATGGGGTGCCACTTCTGGTCCTCGGGAGATTGTTGGGACAGTACTGCACCTGTTGCAAAGTCCAAACTGTCAGCTTCTACATAGAAGGGATGCAAGTTGTCAGCAAAGGTGAGGATTACAGTAGAAGTGACCATCTCTTTGAGCTTCTTGAATGCCTCCTGCTGTGCATTCTCCCACTTCCATCCCTCCTTGCCAGTGAGGTTGAATAGCAGGGAGGCATGGTGTAAAAAATCTTTAATAAGGCGCTGATAGAAATTGATGAAACTCAGGAAAGACTGCACCTCTTTCTTGTTTGTGGGCATGGGCCAGGTTGTAACACCAGCAACATTGACCAGGTTCATCTCCACCTGTCCATCTGAGATAATCAGGCCCAAGTACTCAATTTGTGTCTTCTCAAACTTGCACTTGTCATAATAAAGGTAGAATCTGTGCCACTGAAGTCGCTCCAATACCAGGCACATGATTCAATGATGTTTATTGAGGTCCCAAGTAAAGATGATGAGGATGTCATCGAGGTAGACACAGACAATGCCTTGTATGAGATCATGGAAGATGTCGTTCATCATGGTCTGAAAGGTGGCAGGACTATTAGTGAGACCAAGAACATGACAAGCAGTTCAAAAAGACCATGGTTTATGCAGAAAGCCACCTGCCACTCATCCCCTTTCTTTACCTGTACATTGTTGTAACCCCAATAGACGTCGATCTTGGTGAAGTAACATGCTCTGCAGGGTTGATTGACAAGTTCAAATATGAGGAGTAGCAGATAACAATTTTTGACTGCGATGTTGTTGAGACATCAATAGTCTTGAACTGGTCAAAGGGATCCATCCTTCTTCTTGACAAGAAGAAGGGTGAGACCATGGGTGATTTTAAAGGGTGAATATAACCAGAAGGCAAGTATTTATTGATGAACTTGTTGGGATGGCATTGTTCTTCAGGGGAGAGGGGGTAGACTTTACAGGAGGAGGGTATGGCACCCAGTGTGAGCTCAACTGCATGATCCCACAGCTTACAGTTAGGAAGTGAGTTGAAGGATTCCTTAGAGAAGACATCTTTGAAGTCATGCAGGTGAGGAAGCATGGAGTCAGTGAAGGATTTGGGTGCACTGTTCTTATGGAAGGCCTCTGTGAGGCACTGGGAGATGTTTGAGGTGGCACATACCTCATGTGAAGGGTTAATAGCAGTGTAGAAAATTCAGTCACCTTTCTCGATCTCTCCACCTCCTCTTCATCATTGTCACAGTCAGGTGCAAGATCTGGGATGTCTTGCAAGTCCATATCGGCCACAGGCATTGGACCAGCACAACATTTTTGAGTGTGCTGTAAGGACACAAAGTACTTGCCTCATATCCATGGTCTGCAGCTCAATTTTCAACTCTAGGAATTGTTGGGAGGGGGTGGCCACCACAATGTACTTGCATGGTAGCTTGCACTCCCAAGATTTTAATTGGGGCAGAGGGAGGAGTGGGGAGGAAGGGTAGGTATGTATTTAACCACTTCAGAGGGATCTGAAGAAGGAACAGTCATAGAATAAGATTCATCCTCTAGTGAATCAACAGACAGAGCTTCAAAGTGGTTATGGACAGGCAACGAGGGTGTACTGTTCACTCATCACAGGTAAAAAAATTCTGTTCCTCCAGCTCTTCCTCTTTAACTTCCTCTTTCTCCAGGCCTTCAATATCTGCCAGTGCCAAAAGGTCTTGGAGAAGCTCATCTTGTCCCTCAGGCATGAGTTTATGGATGTCTTGGCAGTGGAGACAATTTCAAGCCATGTGTCCAATTTCCCCACAGCAGTAGCAGAGATCTAGCCTGTGAGCTCAACTATGGGCTGTGTCGACATCCATTGGAGCAGGGGTGTTGGAGCTCAACACTGCAGGTTGGCACATAGGGATGGGATTAGGATGAGGGTGTGCTTGGTTAAAGGTGTGGGGGGCATGGATGGTGGTAGGAGTGCAGAAAGCCATAGTAAATGCCACATTTGTGAGTCAGTTCTCATCACAGAGGGAAGCAGCCTTATACCAAGCACTTATGTTATTGTCCACTGGGCATCCTTCCAACATCTGTGCAATCTGGTCTTAGATCTCCTGATTAAGACCTCAACAAGACTTTCTTACCATGGGCAACCCACTCCCATACCTTGCCATGTCCACCAAGTCTTGAAATTTGTCGATGTAGTCATCCACAGATAGATGCACTTGGTCATAGGAAGTGGACTCAAGGCACTGATGTGTTCAGTTGGTATTTGGTGCAGAGTCTCAACAGAAGGAGTGAACACTAAACCTACTGCTGCAGGTGTGCTCGGGGTGAGGGGGTTTGCTTAGAGGGCCTCAGATCGTCTTTCGGGGCACAGGGACTATGAAGAGGCTGGTATGGTGGTTTTTGAGGTGCGCACTAGTTGTGTACGCAAAGAGTAAGGTATGCATGATGGCAAAAAAGTGTGCAATGCAAAGGGGCAAAAATGCACAGTGCAGAAAAATATGCAATGGAAGCACACAAATGGGCAATGATGAGGGAGATGAAAGTGGGAGGTTTGGTGGGACAAGTACAGCATTGGGATGTACTGCAAGGGTGATGCACAGGCTAGGGATGCAAACGGGGTGCGAGTGCAACTGGTCAGAAAATGCACAAACAGTGCACAAAATGTGGCTATACAAATCAATGTGCAAATGGTGCACAAATGTGGCTATATGAAGGGCACACTACAAGAGTGCACAAATGAAGATGAAGGATGCAATTCTAACTCTTCTGGCTGCTTCGGCCAATGTGAAAGCCCATCTGGACAATGCACCACTCCCCTAATATGTACAAGCATAAAGTGGAATGTAAGGATTGAGATGATCCACTGGTTAATGCTGGTAGATGGTTGGATATTGGGGTTTTGTAGCATGCCCTTGATATAGCATGCATCAGTCTCGACAATTAAGTTGTGCACATCTATAATATATAGGTGCAAACTGTGCAGTGTGTGGTAAAGCCCATAGATCTCTAGCTTCGGTTGCAAAAAACGTGCTTTGCTGTCATTGAGCATAATCGAGCTGAACCAATTGTAAATGTGCATTTTTGCATTTGCACTTTTTTGCTGGCAAAGGTAGAAGCCAACCGCTATCTGGGAAGTGTCGACCACAAGAATAACAGGGAATTCTGAGGAATAATCAATTGGTTGTTGCACAGGGCAATCTAGTACTGCTTGCTTGATGTCATTTTGTGCTGCTATCTGCTCTGAGCCCCATTCAAACAGAGTGTCCTTGCATGTAAGCCTTGTGACCGCATTAATGCAGTGTGCATAATTGCAGATATAAATGCGCATTAAACTGACTGTTCCCAAGAATGTGCGCACTTCTGACAGTCTGTGGCATGCACCCCAATTGCAGATAACATCTACCTTGTCGTGTTCGGGTTTTCTACCTTCTGGCGTGCAATAATGGCCAAGAATGACAAAGTTCTCAGTGCACAATGTGGATTTTGTCCCAGAGAAAGTGCCACTGCTATATTTCATGTGCTGCACAATGTGATTCACATTCTGGAAGTGCTCCCACACAAAGTGCCTTATGCCAGGGTTTGCAATGAGTGCTTCACACAAGCCATCTGGTAAAATGCAGCGTGTCAAAGGCCCCTTGACTGGGATGTCATTGATATAGGGAACAGTATAATCTGGTATTTCTGGCTGCAGAATATAGCACACATCGTCATGGAAGATTGGTACTGAGTTTGTCCAACCCATTGGCAATGTAATGAGGTGCATTGCACCATAAGGCATCTAGAATGTTGTAAGGTCACACAATGATTCTTTGATTAAGTGCTCATCATATCCCACATATAGATCAAGGATGGTGCTGCATGCGTGCCCTGCAAACTGCTCTGCAAGGTGCTCAGGTGTAGGGTTGATGCTGGAGTGTTCAATGGTAATGCGATTAAGTGGTTCGAGGCTATGTACAATGCACAGCACTTTTCCATCTTTCTTGAGCATGCAGAACCATTGTGATCTATATGCCAAATTTGAGCACTTGTAAATGCCTGAGTCTATCTTTGTCTGGATAATAGCACAAACTTCTTCATATATGCCTGGAGGAATGGGGATGTTGCACTCAATCCAAGGAGTGTGCAAAATAACTGGGATTTTGACTGGGGGAAAGAACATGGTCTTGAAGCTGCCATACTCCTCATCAATCCATGCAAAGGCTTCATTCTGCAAAGACATCAAGTGGTGTAAAACCTTCATCTCCTCTGGTAATAAGAAATCAGTGTGGCACTTTTGGAGCACTTGCATGCACTCTTCAGTATAGCCCCTGGTTGGGGTAAATGGTGGCATGTTTGGTAAAAGTGCAGAAAGCGCCGCTAGCAGATTGCCTATAATGTTGCGCTTGATGCAGAATTGGTTTGGGATGGGCACAATAACTGGTTTGACTTTTCTAGCAACCAGTTTATACTTCTTCTTGGTTACTATGCCCTGTTGTGGCATGTGCACTGCTGTGGCACGTGCACTGCTAAATCGATAAAAGTTGCATGCACATGTGCACTTTTTAGAAAAGTGGCTGGAATAAGTGCCACAGGGTCAATTGAATTTAAGAGCACCTGTGCATGACTGTTGGTACACTGGGATAGGTAGAGTTGAGAGATAATAGAGGTCAATGGAACAGAAGCAGAAAATGAAATAAGTGCAAATGCAGAAACGTCACAAGATTGGGTATCAGAGTCGAATGTTATGATAGTGGCAGCTTCTCCTTGGTCTGCGATCAATTCCTCGAAGCCTGGCAAAAATTTCTGTGTGGGTTATTCTGAATAGTGAAGTGCAGTGTTGCTGCAGCTGGTAAGAAGTAGCATGGCTTTCCCCTAGGCTTTGTTGGAATGGTGGAGATGGCACCTGTGTTTGGATCGCAGATAGTAATTGTTTGTGCTTTGTCTGCAAAATTGCACATGACGGAGCACGTTAACATGTCGAAGGGGCGCCCTAACAGAATATCATAAGTGGGTGAATCGATAATGTGAACTTGCACATAGACAATGATATCTCCAATGCACACAGAAATGTTGTGCACAAGCCCAAGTGATTCATCTACCTCTCCATTGGCCGATTGCATGTATAAATGAATGTGTGGGTTGTACTAAAGTCCAAGATGATGGCAGACTGCTTCTGACATTGCGATAATTTGTGAACCCAGATCTAAGATAGCTTTGAAGTATTTTTGGTTGTCAATCAATAAATCAATGGAGCAGAGTGCATGCGATTCTTTTGCAACCTTCAAAACATCGGGATTCTCGATTTCGCCTGGCTGGAGATGGGTGAGGTACTATTCAAATGGATCCTGCTAAATGATAGGAAGAGGCACTGCAATTGCCATGCTAACTGGAGGTGTCACATTCAGCACTTTATTTTCTGCAAAATGTGTGCATGCTTCACAATGCACAAATGGCATAATGCTCACAAGATTGGTAGCTACCACTTCTGCACTGGTAGCCACAACGCGCTTTGGAGTAACTTGTTCTCTATGGCACTGCCTGAGATCGGGTGAAAGTGAAAGGAGCTCTTCATGTGAAACTGTAATGGAGGGTGCCTTCATGGTGCATGCATATATGTTATCGACAATCTGTGGATTCTGGATAGGAACGACAGTGTGATATGATGGCTCTTTGCCTTTGGAAGTATTAACTTGAGCATCTGGTTTATCTGCTGCTGTGGGGACAAAATGCGCCTCAGGAATGTTGGAATAGGGGTGTATGGGCGTCTCATCAGGTGCTTCAGTTGCACTCGCAGTGGGTTGCAAAGCTGGTGACTCAGTACTGTTAGTGGGTGCAATGTCTGTAGTTGTAGAAGGCGCGCTCTCTTGATTGGATGTATTGTGCAGTGCACACCACAGAATTTCAATGCCATTGAAGACTTGCCTCTTCCAAAGTGCCATCAACTCCCTCTTGAGCGCATCGATGCACTCTTCCTTCATTAGTTGCACATTTGGTGCGCTTTGCATATAATCTGCTGCAGGCACTGAAGCGGCAACGTACGTCGACTGCAAAGGTGCTGCTGGAGCTGGACGAGGCACTATATTGTAGATGAGCTGGGAATTGGTATTCGATAAAAGTTGACCAGTGCCAATCTGCCCTGGGTTGTGCTTATGCCATTCCTCAATGTGCTCGCCCAAGAAGTTCCCTGGAATAGAACATGGCACAAATGCACCACCTGAGAGTACAATGCGCCCTTCTGCGTTTCGTCTACACTTCCCTTCACTAATAAGGCACTCAATTGAAGTGCACTCAGGGATATAATGCCCTGTTTGACCGCAACCATTGCAGGTGTCATTGTTCGAGCAAGGCATGCCATTTTCACCATCTCTATGCGATGCACTCAATGTGGTAACTATCATCTGTGTTATGCACTCGAATAGGACTGAGATGTTTTCTGCTTTGACTGCAGGCATGCTAGGTTGTGGCCGGGAAATAGGTGTGCTGGGTGCTGAGTAGGGCACATACATATCAAGGTTTTGCATGGTGAGCCCAGTAAGTGGTTGGAAATAGCACACTGGGCCTTCAAAGATAAAGTTGATCACATCGCATATTTCATCTAATGAGTATGGCACATTTGCAGGCTAATTCGGTACTGCAATTGCAAGGTGGCTCAAAATGTGCTCGAGCTGGTCTGGTCAGAACACCCTAACAAACATGCGGCTTTGGTCATAGCATGCCAATATGCCTTGTGCAACTAAGTATTTGCTAATGTTGAAAAATGCACAATAATAGCATGCAATTTCTTCTGCAGTTACAAGGCCAACATGTGCAGTCTCACCAATAAGCTTGTCCAGGTCACTAATACTCCATTTACTGCCATCCCTAGAGCTGGGATAAAGCTTTAGGACAGCATATTTGAATGTGCCATAGTTGTGCATCGCACTATACTCCAGTAGCAGTTTCCAAGTGTCCGCAGTGTCGCTGTCCAAATAGCACACAGTGTGGAATTTCTTATTGGTTTCATCAGTGATGTTACAATTGTGGAGAAGTTGTGTAAGGTAGCCATGGTAGGTGAAATAAGGTGTATAGAGTTAAGATCTGGTCAAAGTGCAGCGAAATTCAAAGGTGGGGAAGAATGCGGTGATGCAGATGGAGTTAGAGTAGGTAGGGATGATTCAGTTGAAGGTGGAGGTAAAGACAGTGCAGAAGAGTGATTCAAATACTGGTATTTCCCCAAGCTGGAGCACAGTTGCTAACAGCTTGGAATGGAGAGTGCGAAGGTGGTTAATGTTGAAGTGAAGGGCGAGCCAATGGAGGTCTAAATAAGGTCTGGTAACCTGAAACCCCTCACGGTGGGCTCCAGAAATGATGTGTTCAGTTGGTACTTGGTGCAGAGTCTCAACAGAAGGGGTGAACACTAAACCTACTGCTGCAGGCATGCTCGGGGTGAGGGGGTTTGCTTAGAGGGCCTCAGATCATCCTTCAGGGCATGGAGACTATGAAGAGGCTGGTATGGCGGTGTTCAATGTGTGCACTAGTTGTGTATGCTAAAGGGAAGATATGTGCAATAGCGGAAAAGTACGCAATGCAAAGGGGCAAAAATGTGCAGGGCAGAAAAAAATGCACAATGATGAGGGTAATGAAAGCGGAAGGAGCAGTGGGACAAAGACGGCACTGGGATGTGCTGTGAGGGTGGTGCACAGGTTGGGGGTGCAAATGGGATGAGAGCACAATGAATGGAAAAAGGTGGAAATGGTGCACAAATGCAGCTATACAAATAAATGCACAAATGGTGTGCAAACACAGCTATATGAAGGGCACACTGCAATAGTGCACAAATGAGGACAAAGGATGCAATGCAGGAATGAAATGCAGCAATATGACAAGGGAATGCAAATGATATGCAAACATGGCTATATGAAGGGCACACTGCAATAGTGCACAAATGAGGACAAAGGATGCAATGCAGGAATGAAACGCAGCAATATGACAAGGGGATGCAAATGATATGCAAACATGGCTATATGAAGGGCGCACTACAAAGGCGCCCAGACTGAACACTGGTGCACAGACTATGTGCGACACTGACTGAGCTATAAACTGTGAGGGGGGGAAAGATCATCTGGATTCTCTATCTGTCTGCCTACTATGTACAAATGGCTTATGTAATAAAATGGTAAAATAAAGTAGAAAGCACCATGCGCTACCCACAAGTGCATCCATTCCCCCATCTAAACCCAACTGCACTATGCCGCTGCCTTAGCCAATAAGATTTGTGCATGCTATAGCCCAATATCCAACTGTTCCAGTGTGATGCACTATTTTTGGTGTGCTCTAGGTCCTGTGCACTCTTCCCAATTAATCCACTTTGGTGTTAAGTGTCGCATGCTGTGCCTTAGTAATGATTGATGTGATCAACCTGTGCTGGTTACCAGATAAGGCAATGCTGATTGGAAATGCAGAAGAACTATGAGGAGATGCTGTGCAAGGCCAAATAGCACCAAAGCACCAGAATTATGTGAAAGCACCCAAGTGCACACAGTCCAGTGCCAAATAGGTGCAAAGCACCCTGATTATGTGAGAATGCACAGTTTGCTTGTGTTGGAATCATGGTGCGCCTTGAGTAAATGCACCAGTAAGCTGGAAGCCATGATGTGCAGCACAACTGGTGTGGTGGATTGTTGTGTGTGTGATAGGGATTGTGCAATGAGTGCACAGCAGAGAATGTGAGTTGCAGGTAAACAATGACGAGGTGGATGAATCACTTGGGGTTGCACACAATGTTTACATGCACATTGGAGATATTATTGTCTATGTGCAAGTTCATGTTATCTGTTCACCCGCTTATGATATTCTGTTAGGGTGCCCCTTCAACGTGTTAACGTGCTCCGTCATGCACAATTTTGTGGATGAAGTGCAAACAATTACTATTTGCAATCTGAACACAGGTGCCATCTCCACCATTCCAACAAAGCCTAGGGGAAAGCTGCACCACTTCTTACCAGCTGCAGCAACACTGCAATTCACTATTCAGAATAACCCACACAGAAATTTTTGCCAGGCTTCGAGGAATTGATCGCAGACCAAGGAGAAGTCGCTACTATCATAACATTTGACTCTGATACCCAATCCTGTGATGTTTCCATGTTTGTGCTTATTCCATTTTCTGCTTCCGTTCCTTTGACCTCTATTATCTCTCAACTCTACCTATCCCAGTGTACCAACAGTCATGCATAGGCGCTCTTAAATTCGATTGACCCTGTGGCACTTATTCCAGCTGCATTTCTGAAAAGTGCACATGCGTGTGCAACCTTTATCGATTTAGCGGTGCGCACACTGCAAAAGGGCATAGTAACCAAGAAGAAGTATAAACCAGTTGCTAAAAAAGTCAAACCAGTTATTGCACCCATCCCAAACAAATTCCGCATTGAGCGCAACATTATAGGCAATCTGCTAGTGGTTCTTCCTGCACTTTTACCAAACCTGCCACCATTTACCCTGACCAGCCGCTATACTGAAGAGCGCATGCAAGCACTCCAAAAGCACCACACCAATTTTTTATTACCAGAGGAGATGAAGGTTTTACACCACTTGATGTCTTTGCAGAATGAAGCCTTTGCATGGAGCGATGAGGAGCGTGGCAGCTTCAAGACCGCATTCTTTCCCCCAGTCGAAATCCCATTTATTCTGCACACTTCTTGGATAGAGCGCAACATTCCCATTCCATGAGGCATATATGAAGATGTTTGCACTATTATCTGGAAGAAGATAGACTCAGGCATTTACGAGCACTCAAATTCAGCATATAGATTGTGCTGGTTCTGCATGCTCAAGAAAGATGAGAAAGCACTGTGCATTATACATAGCCTTGAACCACTTAATCGCATTACCATCAAACACTTCGGCATCACTCCTACACCTGAGCACCTCACAGAGCAGTTTGCAGGGTGCACATGTGGTGCTGTCCTTGATCTATATGTGGGATATGATGAGCACTTAATCAAAGAATTGTCGCATGACCTTATGACATTCCAGACACTGTATGGTGCAATGCACCTTGTTACATTGCCAATGGGTTGTACAAACTCAGTACCAATCTTCCATGATGATGTGTGCTATGTTCTACAGTGAGAGATACCAGATTACACTGTTCCCTATATCGATGATGTTCCAGTCAAGGGGCCTTTGAAGTGCTACATTTTACCAGATGGCTCATGCGAAGCACTCACTGTGAACCCTGGCATGAGGCACTTTGTGTGGGAGCACTTCCAGAATGTGAACTGCATTGTGCAGTGCATGAAATATAGCAGTGGCACTTTCTCTGGGATGAAATCCACATTGTGCACTGAGAACTTTGTCATTCTTGGCCATTATTGCACGCCAGAAGGTAGAAAACCCGAATATGACAAGGTAGATGTTATCTGCAATTGGGGCGCATGCCACAGACTGTCAGAAGTGCGCACATTCTTGGGAACAGTCAGTTTAATGTGCATTTATATCTGCAATTATGCACACTGCATTAATGCGGTCACAAGGCTTACATGCAAGGACACTCTGTTTGAATGGGGCTCAGAGGAGATAGCAGCACAAAATAACATTAAGCAAGCAGTACTAGATTGCCCTGTGCAACAACCAATTGATTATTCCTCAGAATTCCCCATTATCCTTGTGGTCGACACTTCCCAGATAGCGGTCGGCTTCTACCTTTGCCAGCAAAAATGTGCATTTACAACCAGTTTGGCTCGATTACACTCAATGACAGAGAAGCATGCTTTTTGCAACCGAAGCTAGAGATCTATGGGCTTTACCACATGCTGCACAGTTTGCGCCTTTATATTATAGGTGTGCATGACTTAATTGTTGAGACTGATGTGCACTATATGAAAGGCATGCTACAAAACCCCGATATCCAACCATCCACTAGCATTAACCAGTGGATCATCTCAATCCTTACATTCCACTTTATGCTCATACATGTTAGGGGAGTGGTGCATTGTCCAGGTGGGCTTTCACACTGGCCAAAGCAGCCAGAAGACTTAGAAGGAGAAGAATATGAAGAGTTTGAGGATTGGATTGATGTGCTACATGGCTTTATACATGTGATACATCCCATTTCACAGTCCTTTGATGTGCAAGCACTCGCGCTAATGCAGCCAGAGCCAAGCGCAAACATGCAAAATGCACGCAATAGTGCACTTATTTATGATGATGACTATAGCCAAGTTCCAAGGAGTGCAACAGCAGATGCAGAGGATGAGAAGTTAGATTTGGTGTGGATTTGGATGGATACTGTAACGCACCCTAGCGACTTCACAGATTCCGAGTACAGCATGCTCGTGCACTATGCTGATGATACTCAACCTGGAAACCCAAACAAAACTTACTAAATGGCTTCAGATGGTATAACACGAGTCAGAGGAAGGGTGCGAGGTGGTACTAAATATCACCACTGAGACCAAAACGTTGTGTTTAGTGATGCAAAATAGTAAGTGATGGTTTGAATAATCTGTAAGAGCATACGAGGTTGTTCAAATAAGTTTGAAAGAGGTTTGAAAATGTGCGAAATAGGTTCAAAAAAGGTTTGAAGAGGTTTGAAGTCATGCAAAGTAGTCCGAAGAAGTTTGAATAAGTTTGAAAAGGTTCGAGGTATATCGAAGAGTGAGTTTAATGAATGTGAAGTGTTTGTCGAATGGCGGTAGGCAATGGGCAATAAAATGGAGAGCAAATACAATAGTTTCGAAGCAGTTTGTAATATTTCGCAGAACTTAGAGATGTGACGTGAAGATAAGACTAAAGAGAATGATTCTTAAATCTGATGATAGCGAGAGGGTAACTTGTGCTGTTCCACGTTGTTCTTGTTGTTTTATTCTAACTAATACAAGTCTATATACAATCTGAAGGAATAGTACTAAAAAGGAAATAATAACAATTGTAGAACATGAGGCAATGTGCACAGCAAATAAAGGTATTGTAAAACATGAAACAAAATGAAAGATGATAATAAGTGAAACATACAGTGTCCAAGTATAGTAAGAGTTCTTGTTCTATTGCTTTAATATATCAATGAAACAAAAATCAATGAAACAAAAATCTGCACTTATTGTATCCTAAGTCTCTTGTAATCCCTCCTTGTGTTCGGTAGTACTTGATATGCAGCAAATTGGCTTGTTCCAGATGTGCAGCATGCATCAAAAGTGTTTTAAGACAACTATAAAGCAGCCAAAGTCATTCAAAGTGCTGCGAAGTCGTTCGAAGTGTCGCAAAATAGTTCAAAAGTGTTCGAAATAGTTCGAAGTCATCTGAAATAGTGTGAAATAAATCGAAAAGTGTTTGAAGTCGATTTCGTGGCATTCATAGTGATTCAGAGTGCATGTTGTAATGTGTCGATATGAGTGGAAAGCTTCTCCAGACCTTAAAGCATGTAGTGGACCTATCAACATGAGTGCCTTTTTCAAAGACAAGATGTGCTTATCTTATCAAAGCCGCGGATGGAGTAGAGTCAAAATGGTTCAGTCCACTGTACTCAGTCTTTTGGGCAGAGCGCATAATGGTTCAGAAGCACCTGGGCATTTCACCATACTTCATTGTTAAAGGTGTGCAGCGTCTAATCCCTCTCAATATCATTGAAGCAACATACCTTAACCCACCCCCAGATTCTATACTCTCTACTACAGACTTGATCGCGCAGTGCATGCGTGCACTACAAAAGCATCCAGAAGACTTAGCACACATTCATTCCCACATCTACACAGAAAGGTGCAAAATGGCACTCTGTTTTGAGAAGGCGCACTCAAAAACCATCTGCAATTTTGACTTCCAGCATGGTGATTTAGTCCTTATGCGCAACACAGCAATCGAAAAGAGCCTTAACCACAAAATGTGCATGTGTTATCTCGGTCCTCTAGTTATAGTGTTGCGAAATCAAGGTGGCACATATATTATTTGTGAACTCAATGGGATGGTCTTCAACAGGCCAGTAGCTGTGTTTCACCTACTGCCGTACCATGTGCGCAAGTCCATTGCGCTTCCTGATATAGCACTCGATATCACCACAATGCGGTTGAGAGAGATGGAAGAGTCCATAGTAGTGGACACAAAAGATGAAGAAGCAGTTGACGAAGAAGAAGCGCAAGGAGATAGTGCTGAGGATGAAGAGAGTGCCGATGAGGCATGCAACTAGTGCTTCACGTGCACCACTATAGATATTTCACCTTTTTATAGGTACGCTTTGCTTTCTTGCATTTTTTTTATGTTACCTTTTTCCTATTCATGAAGTCACATCTGGACGTGTTGCATGATTGTGCAACCCATGGGTTTTACTGGCCATGATGATCTACTGAGCCTTTCCCATTTTTTTTGACTTTGTCATATGGCGTGTGCTTCCTTTTATCTCTTACTCTTTTATCGTTTGGACATGGTCAATATCTCCATTGGGAGGAAGAAAGTGATGGTTGGACAATTTTTCTGCACTCCTTTGCATTTGCACATTTTTGCACTGGTGTGCATTTTTTGTGTGCTTGACATTTCTTGCTTGAACATTGCCTATCTTATCTCTTTTCCCTCACATATATGATTTGGACTTACAAATTTCATTTTACAGCACCATGGAAGCATGCATTGCACCGCTTCGGAGCACATCATGTGTTTATTGCAGGCACAACAAGGAAATCGATTATGGACTATCTATTGGTTTATACAGTCAAATGGCTACTCAATCGACTCCAGGAATTCCAAGCGCTCTGTGGCTGCATCCAGTTTCACCTTCGTGTCCACCTCCACTTGCTCCATGCTGCACAACTGGCTCTTGGCAACTTCTAACTCGACAAGCGACCTTTGGACATCCTCTTTAAGGTGATCATGCATGGCGCCCAAGACAGCAACCACTGAGCGGCATTGCACTAAGTCGAGCACTTTCATGTCTTGGCCTTGGTAGACCGCATCCCCCAAGGTGTTTCCCAACCTGGTTTGGTATGAGGATTGAGTGTGCGCACTTGCCTGGCAAACGGTAAGGTGGTGCAGCCTTGGGCACACTTGTGACGGTGCAGGGGGTGCATTTTTGACTTTGCGGCACTTCAACATGCACTCTTTTGAGGGGCTGATGAGCCCCACATCACTCTCATTGCCCTTGTCAATTTGCAATGTGCCTTTGGCATAGTTAGCACAGTGTGGAAGGAGGATGAGGAAGAGACATACCAGGGCGCCTAGCAGCTGCTTTCCTGCCTCTAGAAGTAGCGCGCAGCTGTGCAAGGGTGTGCTTTGTCCACTCACACTTTTGCTTACCCTTCGCGCATGGAGCACACTGCTTTCCATTAACTGAGATGCACCTAGCAGCCTGACCCATGTGGCGGCAGTTATCACTCTAGAGTAGGAGGAGAAGCTGTTTTAGTGAGTCTGAAGCATATCAAAAGAAACTTACTGGTCTGCTATTAGGATTGGATGTGGCACCAATGCCACTCAGTAGTGGTACTTTGACATATGTGCACTGGGTGCACACTTGCGCCTTCATCCCCACTAGTGCTCTCATTGCTCTGCTCACTCTCCCCTTCGCTCATCACCCCACTCTCCCAAGATTCTGCAGTTCCTTCACCTACTACCTCAACATTGGTCGCTCCAGAAAGCATGTGCAAAGAGCACACCAGCACAATGCACACCTTTTCATCCTCCTCCACTTCAATGGTATCTACATCACTTGCTTCATCAATAGCCCTAAACTCACCTTCCAGATGCTCCAAGTTGACCTTAGGCACCTGCAATTCAGCCATCAAGAGCATGCAGCACACCTTGCATGCTTCAGTGCACTCTGCGCACGCTTCCAGCTGCCCCACCAGTTCGTGCACCCTACGCTCAAATTCTTCGGACTGCTCTTTCTCCTCAATCATCTTATGCATATCAGGCATCAGCTCCTCACCCCAAGTTAGCCATTCTTCCACCAGGATCCCACTGAATTTGCTGCACACCTTTGCAAGGAGCACGTCGAGTTCTGCATCGTCTTTAACAGTGTCTGCGTGGCTTTTATACATGTTCTACATGCCCCAATCCTTAGCAACCTATGATGGTTATAGAAACATGAAAAGCGCACCAATTTACTACAAAACCCTTCACCCCAAGCTTGCATCATTGTCTGCTCACTCCCAGCTGGGAGGGTCTCATTGAGGGCCAGGATTGTTTGCCTGAGAGCTAAGGTGAATGCTGAAGCCATCAGATCGGGTAGAGATGGGTTGTGGAAAGAGTTGTAGAGGATAGATGGTGGTCAGAGATAGATAAGGAGAGGATGGCTGCTTATGTGAACAAAGAAAATTTTGTGCTGACCAATCGCATGCTGCCTGAGGACAGTCAGTACTTCAGTTGGGAGGAGATGATATGGCTCCCTATCGCCCTGTGCACATACTACAGCATTTTTTGCAATTGTGCACACCTCCTAGATGGCTTTCACACACTTTGTGCAGTGTGCTTTTGCATGCCTTCGTGCGCTTTTGCACGCCTTTGACCGCTTAGGTGTGCTTTTGGGCACCTTTTACATTTCTACTGCACTTTTGGTTCCCCCATAGCTGCCTGCTGTCGAGCGCCCTAAATGCACCCTGTTGCACTTCAACCTGCCTCCATGCACCCCCCCACGCTCCGTATCTGCCTTTCACATTTATTGTGTGCTCGATGTGCCTTTGCGTGCTCCTTTTATGCTTTACCTGCAACTCACATTCTCTGCTGCACACTTATTGCACAATCCCTAACCACACACACAACAATCCACCACACCAGTTGCACTGTGCATCGTGGCTTCCAGCTTACTTGTGCATTTACTCGAGGCACACTGTGATTCCAACACAATTCTGGTGCTTTGGTGCTATTTGGCCTTGCACAGCATCTCCTTATAGTTCTTCCACATTTCTGATCAGCATCACCTTATCTGGTAACCAGCACAGGTCGATCACATCATTATTACTAAGGTGCAGCATGTGACACATAACACCAAAGTGGATTAATTGGAAAGAGCGCACGAGACCTAGAGCGCAACAAAAATAGTGCATTGCACTGGAACAGTTGGGTATTGGGTTATAGCATGTGCAAATCTTATTGGCTGAGGCAGCAGCATAGTGTGGTCAGGTTTAGATGGGCAAATGGGTGCACTTGTGGGTAGCACATGGTACTTTCTATTTTTACATTTTATTTTACCATTTTTATCACATAAGCCATTTGTACATAGTAGGTGGACAGATAGAGAATCCAAAGGATCTTTCCCCCCCTCATAGTTCATAGCTCAGTCAGTGTTGTGCATAGTCTGTGCACCAGTGTCCAGTCCATGCACCTTTGTAGTGCACCCTTCATATAGCCACATTTGCATATCATTTGCATTCCCTCATTGTATTGCTGCATTTTGTCCCTGCATTGCATTCTTCATCCTCATTTGTGCACTCTTGCAGTGCGCCCTTCATATAGCTGTGTTTGTGCACCATTTGTGCCTTTTTTTGTATAGCCGCATTTTGTGCATCATTTGCGCCTTTTTTCCACTTGTTGCACTCTCATCCCATTTGCACCTTTAACCTGTGCACCTCCCTCCCAGCACATCCCAGTGTCGTCTTCATCCCACTTGACCACCCACCTTCATCATCCTCATCGTTGCACACTTTTGCGCTTCCATTGCGCATTTTTCTGCACTGCGCATTTTTGCCCCTTTGCATTGCGCACTTTCCTGCTATTGTGCATATCTTCCCTTGAGCATACACAACTAGTGCACACATTGAAAACTGCTGTTCCAGCCTCCTCATAGTCTCCACACCCCAAAGGACGATCTGAGGCCTTCTAAGTGAACCCCCCCTTCACCCTGAGCATGCCTGCAGTTGTAGGTTAAGTGTTCACCCCTTCCATTGAGACTCTGCACTGAGTACCAACTGAACACATCACCGATGTTTTGAAGATTGCAAAAGAATCACATGCACTCTGCTCCAGTGATTTATTGATCGACAACCAAGAATACTTCGAAGCTATCTTAGATCCGGGTTCACAAATTATCGCAATGTCAGAAGCGGTCTGCCATCATCTTGGACTTCAGTACGACCCACACATTCGTTTATACATGCAATCGGCCAATGGAGAGGTAGATGAATCACTTGGGCTTGCATGCAATGTTTCCGCATGCATTGGAGATATTATTGTCTATGTGCAAGTTCATGTTATCTGTTCACCCACTTACGATATTCTGTTAGGGCACCCCTTGCTGTGATCCAAACACAGGCACCATCTCCACCATTCCAACAAAGCCTAGGGGAAAGCCGTGCCACTTCTTACCAGCTGCAGCAATACCGCACTTCACTATTCAGAATAACCCACACAGAAATTTTCGCCAGGCTTCAAGGAATTGATTGCAGACCAAGGAGAGGCCACTACTATCATAACCAACTCTGATACCCAATTTTGTGACGTTTCTGTGTTTGCATTTATTTCATTTTCTGCTTCTGTTCCATCAACCTCTATTATCTCTCAACTCTACCTATCCCAGGGTACCAACAGTCATGTGCAGGTGCTCTGAAATTTGATTGACCCTGTGGTGCTTATTCCAGCCGCGTTTCCAAAAAGTTCACATGCACGCATAACTTTTATCAATTTAGCAGTGCACATGCCACAACAGGGCATAGTAACCAAGAAGAAGTATAAACCGGTTGCTAGAAAAGTCAAACCAGTTATTGTGCCTGTCCCAAACAAATTCCGCATTGAGTGCAACATTATAGGCGATCCACTGATAGGTCCACTATGCGCTTTAAGGTCTGGAGAACATTTCCACTCGTATCGAGACATTATGACACACTCTGAATTGCTATGAATGCCACAAAATTGACACCAAATCATTTTCGAACTATTTCGCACTATTTTGGATGACTTCGAGACATTTTGAACACTTTTGAACTATTTCGCGAAACTTTGAAACAACTTTGCAGCATTTCGAATGACATCAGCTGCTGTATAGTTATTTTAAAACACTTTTGATACAGGCTGCACATGTGGAACAAGCCAATTCGCTGCATATCGAGCACTACCAGACATGAGGAGAAGCTACAAGAAACTTAGAATACGATAAGTGCAGTTTTGTGTTTCATTGATATATTAAAGCAATAGAACAAGAACTATTACCATACTGGGACAATGTACATTTTACTTATTATCATTTTTCATTTGTTTTATGTTTTACAATACCTTTATTGCTGTGCACATCGCCTCGTGTTCTACAATTGTTATTATTTCCTTTTTAGTACTATTCCTTCAAATTGTATATAGACTTGTATTAGTTATAGAAAAAATAACATTGAGTCATATCTTTGCATCATATCTCAACGTTCTGCAAAATATTGTGAACATCTTCAAAACTATCATATTCGCCCCATGTTTTATCACCCATCGCTTATTGCTATTCGAAAAACACATCACATTCACTAAACTTGTTCCTCGATATACCTTGAACCTTTTTGAACTTATTCGAACCACTTCGCACATCTTCAAACTTATTTGAACTATTTCGCACATCTTTGAATCTATTTCAAACTTATTCAGACAACTTTGTATTCTCTTACAGACTATTCGCACCATCCCTTATTATTTTGCCTCACTAAAAACAATGTTTGGTCTCAGTGGTGATATTTTGTACCAACTCGCACCCTTGATCTGACTCGTGTTAGACCATCCAAAGCCATTTAGTAGGTTTTGTTTGGGTTTCCAGGTTGAGTATCATCACTGCTAGTGGTGCTTCCTGTGCTTTTACCAAACCTGCCACTATTTACCCCAACTGGGTGCTATACTGAAGAGTGTATGCAAGCGCTCCAAAGGTGCCACACTGATTTCTTATTACCAAAGGAGATGAAGGTTTTACACCACTTGATGTCTTTGCAGAATGAAGCCTTTGCATGGAGCAATGAGGAGGTCGGCAGCTTCAAGACCGTGTTCTTTCCCCCAGTCGAAATCCCAGTTATTCCACACACTCCTTGGATAGAGCACAACATCCCCATTCCACCAGGCATATATGAAGAAATTTGCACTATTATCCAGAAGAAGATAGACTCAGGCATTTGCGAGTGCTCAAATTCAGCATATAGATCGTGGTGGTTTTGCATGCTTAAGAAAGATGGAAAAGTGCTGCACATCATACATAGCCTCAAACCACTTAATTGCATTACCATTAAACACTCCGGTGTCACCCCTACACCTGAGCACCTTGCAGAGCAGTTTGCAGGGTACGCATGTGGTGCCATCCTTGATCTATATGTGGGATATGACAAGCGCTTAATCAAAGAATCATCACATGACCTTACAACATTCCAGATGCCTTATGGTGCAATGTGCCTCGTTACATTGCCAATGGGTTGGACAAACTCAGTACCAATCTTCCACGATGATGTGTGCTATATTCTGCAGCCAGAGATACCAGATTACATTGTTCCCTATATCGATGACCTCCCAGTCAAGGGGCCTTCGAAGTGCTACATTTTACTGGATGGCTCATGCAAAGCACTCACTGTGAACCCTGGCATAAGGTGCTTTGTGTGGGAGCACTTCCAGAATGTGAAGCGCATTGTGCAGCACATGAAATATAGTGGCAGCACTTTTTCTGAAATGAAATCTGTTGGAGCAGACTACATACGCTGCACAGAGGAAGAGACTACACATTCCTTATAACCTACCTGGGGTTTAGTTAGTCTTAGAGCTAGGGTTTAGCAGAGGTAAGAACACTGTATATCTACTACAGTACAGGTTCTCCTTATATACATAATAGTAAGGATGTCACATGACTCAGGAATGTGTTTACCACATGTATGCACAGTAAGCGCAGTAACATGTGTGTGCTGCATGCTTGGCCTCATGTATGCAGCATGCATCAGGATTTAATTTCAACACCCCCCCTCAAACTGTACAGCGCTCTAAGCAGCTAAGTTTGAATCTTGAAAGTAATTCCAAGAGAGTCTCTAAATTTCCTGAATAAGACAGCGCCAAGGTTCTTTGTGAACATGTCAGCTGGATTATCATTTCCAGGAATGAAAACGACCGTGACTTTGTCATTTTCTATGCATTCACGGGTATAGTGGTAGCGAATGTCTATATGTTTGGTCCTTCTTTCCTGAACTGGATTTGATTCGATAAAGATGGATCCCTGATTATCAGCGCAGATTGGTATGCGCTTCAGTACATATCCAAGTTCCTGGAATAAGGACTCTATCCACACTATCTGTCGACAAGTGTCGGAGAGAGCCATATATTCGGCTTCTGTGGATGACAGTGCTACAGTTTTTTGTAAATGGGACTGCCAGCACACAATGCCACTTGCTAGAGTAGCAAAGTAACCTGTTGTAGATCGGCGTTTGACAGTGTCAGCTGCCCAATCAGAATCTGTGAAGGCCTGTAGCCCCTTGGACTTCTCACCATCATAGACAATGTTATATTTCTGGGTTCCCACCAGATAGCGCATGATGTACATCGCTTTGTCTAGATGTTCTTGGCTAGGATTAGCCAAGAATTGCGACATCTTGATTACCACATAAGTGATATCAGGTCGCATTCCAAGCATCAGATACAATAAAGATCTGATCACAGACTGATATTTTGATCTAAGCATCGCATTGGGCATTGCTGTGTTTTCCGATGGTTTGTAACCAGTCAGGAGTGGAGTGGGGGTCGCTTTGGCATTTGTCATCTCAAATCTCTCAAGCACTTTGGCGAGATATTCAGTTTGATCGAGTTTGACTTTGCTTGCAGTCTGGGTGATGCGCATGCCTAAGAATTCCATGACTTTTTCAGTACTACGGCACTCCCAATGCTTTAGACAAGCATTTTTCTTTTCATCCACAAGTTTCTTGTTCTTCCCCATGAATAAGCCATCATCAACATAGACGAGTGCAATAACAATGCTGCCTGTCTTAGGATCCTTGTGTATGAAAATGCCGGCATCGGAGCTGGCACGCACGAACCCAATGGTGCGCATAAATGCCTCTAGCTCTTTCCACCATGCAAGTGAGGCTTGTTTAAGGCCATACAATGCTCGGTGTAAGCGCAATACTTTGCACTCTTTTCCCTCGAGTCTGAAACCCTCGGGTTGATCCATATAGATCTCCTCATCTAGTTTGCCATATAAAAATGCGGTTTTTACATCTAGGCTGGTCATATACATGCCTTCTAGAGATGCAAGTGCAAACATGAGGCGTATGGTCTCGTAGCGGACTACCGGTGAGAAAATCTTATCAAAGTCAATGCCTTCGACTTGTGAAAGCCTTTGGCCACGAGTCTGGCTCATTTTCTTCCATCCAATTTTACGGAGAAAACCCATCTATTTTTGATCATTTTTCGATCATGTGGAAGATCGACGATGTCATAGACTTGTCACTTACGAAGAGCCTCTAATTCTTCATGACAAGCTTGTTTCCACTCACGTTGCTGCTGCTGTGGTAGGCGCGCAATATCGCGAAATTGGTTTGGAACTTGGCTTATTTTGCTCGATGGTTTGACTGCTTTTGACAACAGCCAGCGAATAAGCTTATCTCCTCCTTCCTTGGTTATCTTTTTAATATAACCTGCTTCGTCCAGTTCCCCCATTGGGTGATCATGTTCTTGATCATTGGAATTGGGCACACTCTTGTGGGGTGCTGAACTCGGTCCAGCAACTGGTTCTTTCTGTTGAGTTTGTGGTCGTGTTCAGTTATGATCCGAATCTTGACCCACAGATCTCTTCCAATATCGATCACATGCAATGTCTCTCTCTATGTCAGAGGGGAGTCGCTTCTCTCCATAGGTATTGCCAGGACAGTTTGGAATGTTCCTCTGCCTGCCTGATCGACGGGGCAATTGCTGCCATTCCTGTTGATCATCACGTCTTGGACGAAAGTCCTCAGTGGTTACTGGAGGCGGCGGAGGAGGAGCATTTGTCACATCGTCATGTGCCTTTTGCTCACTTGGTACATCATCATCATCATTTTCTGATGATGGAGGAAGGGGCGGATCTTGTGGCGGTATAGAATCATCGCCATCCATTCCAGATGAGTGGTCATCATCTTCTGGTTCTGGAGGTGGAAAATCACCAAGGTCTGTATTGGCAGGAGTTTTAGCTCTGGGACAGCATGGGAACAATGTTTCATCAAATAGTGCCATAGCACCAATGAATATTGTGCCACTAGGTCGCATGAAACGGTATGCTTTAATGCCATCTTCTAATCCAAGGTATGTCATCAACTCCGATCGAGGAGCCAATGTGTTTGGATGCTTCTCCTTGGGTAGGTAGACGTAAGCACCACAACCGAAAACTTTCAGATCATTTAGATCTGGGCAGACCTTTGTCAGGTCCTCAACTGGTGTCAGCCATTTCAGGCACCTTATCGGGGTTCGGTTGTATAGGTGTGTTGCATGTTCAATGCAAAATTCCCACCATGATTGTGGTAGACATGCGGTAAATCGCAGGGTTTGCAACTTTTCCATTATTGTCCTTATGGCACACTCTGCGCGCCCATTCTGTTGGTGAACATGGGGTGCAGACATCTCTATTTTGATGCCAAAGTCCTTGAGCACATTTTGTAGCTCACGATCTTTGAACTCCCCCCCTGGATCAACATGCCAGCGCTTGATTGTAGCGCCATACTGTGTCAAAGCCACTGCCCGAAATTGTCTGATGGCCACAGCAGCATCAGATTTCTTTTTAAGGCATTGGACCCAGATATGTGATGTTTTGTCATCCAGAAATACAATAAAGTATTTATGTTTATGGTACGATAGTACTGGGAGTTCCTTCAGATCGGAATGTATTAATTCAAAGGGTCTTTCTGCACGTGAATCTGATTCAGGAAAAGATTTTGAGGTCATTTTCCCTTCAGCGCACCCTGGACATATAATTTTGTCTTTAGGAATAATTAAATTCCTTGGGAATTTTATGGTGCTATTAGGCATCTTCCCTAGTGCCTCTTTAGATGGGTGTCCAAGTCGCTTATGCCAAGTCGAGTAGTCTGTGACATACATTGTCGCGACATTGATTCCCTTGGTGCTCAATATATGAGTCCGAGCCCAATAAATAGTGTCACGTTTCATAAGAGGGACGCAATCCATAATTGGGTTTCCTTGCTTGAAAAATGAAATGTGTGCGGAGGAACCACGCACATCACTTCCGTCTTGTAAGAAGACGCCCACTGACAGTAATCGAGCATTACAGTCGGGTATGTAGTAGATGGGGTATAATCGCATTTCACGTGTCTCTGACTTCCCATGACATACTACCTGATGTCTAATGAAGACTGCTCCTTTCCCTACTATATGAGTAGTACCCGTGGCTGTTTGAACCAGGGTAGAGTCCTTTCTCAGTAAAGGCTCGTAAGAAGCAAAATCTTTAATTTTACCAGTGAAGTGTTTTGATGCGCCTGAATCCATGATCCAGTCGGCACCTTTCTTACAATTTCCATTTGCACACATAACACATATATTAAGATGTAAATTGTTCCATGATACATTTAGTAGCGGTAAAATTTCACATGAAAAGTTCGCTGTGATCAGTGGAATGTTAATTCTTGTGCTTGTGGCAAGGAAAAGGACTGACCTTTCATCATATGTACCTGTTTCAAGCAGTTCATTGACAAGCATTTCGTCGATGGCTTTCCATACTTCTTCATCAGAAACGGCAGGTTCCGATCCAAGGGAGATGCTATCGTCTTCTACCTCTACGATCCTTGGTTCTGGTTCAATCCTCCTCCTCTTACCTTCTCGCACTGTTAGGTGCTCTTCCAGCAGTCGCAGATTTTTCGCGCTGCATGGGAGATTCATTTGCTCGAGGGTGTCTCGAGCCTGCTGATATTCGGTATAGACCGAATGAGAGGTAGAGGCCGTGCCCGTGTATGCCTGTGCAGGCGGTCAGCGGTGAGGATCCCTTGTGGGAGTATGTTCATGCTTCTCGATGCGCTGGATGAGCGGCATCGGCGGTATGATGGTGCCATTACCATTTATAGTAGTAAAGGCTTGTGAGGCGAGGTGGGAATGTTTCTCTTTAGGTTTTTCCTCTTTAGTCTTTTTGTCCCCACATCGTCCACGCTTTCGGGACGATTCTCCATTGTTGCCTTGAGATTGCCATTTGGGGTTTCCCCCTTTGCGCTTGACAGCAGAAAGCTTGGTGGCCTGAGGTGGGCCAATGGGCTTTCCAACTGCTGTGCGCCGTGAGGCTTCAGCGACAATGGAGTCCTTGACATGTTTAAACGTCAAGGCTCTAGTAGCGGTCGTGTTAAGGACCGTGGCAGATAGAGAATCATACTTGCACGGCATCGCAGCAAGTAGAATCATTGCCTGTACTAATTCAGGGATGGCGACATTGGCAGCCATAAGGCACTCGAATTTATCAGCCATTTTGGCAATCTCTGGCGCAGGATTTGCAGCTGGAATTTTGATTGTGATTGCAGACCTAAAGTCCGCAAAGACTTGGGAGGGGCCATCGACACCATAGTCGGTGCAGATGAGATCCCATACCTCCTCAGCAGTGTCCTTGGTGTTGGCATGCTGCCGAATAGAGGGGGCCAGGCGGAGCACTAGGCTACCAATTGCCTGGTCATTCTTATTGTTCCAGGTCTGGAGCTTGGCATTAGCTTCCGCTACTAGTGCAGCATTTGTCACCGTCAAAGGAGGCACCAGGGGTGGTTTTAGTTCCATCCCGCTAGTTATTTGCCAGAGGCCCTGAGACCTGAGCCACGCCTTCATTGAGTCAGCCCATTGAATGTAGTTAGAGCCATCAAAAGTTTGTACAAGTTTTTCAAGAGTTGAAGACATGATGTTATAGTGGCAGCTGGTAAAAGCACTCAATCAGTCCTCTTTATTCAAGAAAACACGTTCCATAATCTCAGGCAAAAACACTCCTTCAGAGTGGTTAACCCTAGTCAACCTGGGTTTTTTAAATGCAGCTCGCAGAGAGCGCAATGCAGCTCACGAAGAGCGCAAGGTTATAATTTGGAGACAATGAAGTCAACGTCGTTCGCAGCCAGTTAAGGTGCGTTCGCGACATGCCCAGCAGGGCCCATAACCTGTTGGAGCAGACTACATACGCTGCACAGAGGAAGAGACAACACGTTCCTTATAACCTACCTGGGGTTTAGTTAGTCTTAGAGCTAGGGTTTAGCAGAGGTAAGAACACTGTATATCTACTACAGTACAGGTTCTCCTTATATACATAATAGTAAGGATGTCACATGACTCAGGAATGTGTTTACCACATGTATGCGCAGTAAGCGCAGTAACATGTGTGTGCTGCATGCTTGGCCTCATGTATGCAGCATGCATCAGGATTTAATTTCAACAAAATCCACATTGTGCACTGAGAACTTTGTCATTCTTGGCCATTATTGCACGCCAGAAGGTTAAAAACCTGAGCATGACAAGGTGGATGTTATCCACAATTGGGGCGCATGCCACATGCTGTCGGAAGTGCATGCATCCTTGGGAACAGTTGGTTTAATGTGCATTTATATCCGCAATTATGCGCACCATGTTAATGTGCTCACAAAGCTTACGCACAAGGATGCTCCATTCGAATGGGGCCCAGAGCAGATAGTGTCACAAAACAACATCAAGCAAGCAGTACTAGAGTGCCCTGTGCTACAACTGATCAATTATTCCTCAGAATTTCCCATTGTCCTTGTGGTCGACACTTCCCAGATAGCGGTCAGCTTTTACCTTTGCCAGCAAAAAAATGCAAATGCAAAGATGTGCATTTACAACTGATTTGGCTCGATTATACTCAATGACAGAGAAGCATGCTTTTCACAGCCAAAGCTAGAGATCTGTGGGCTTTACCATGCGCTGTGCAGTTTGCACCTTTATATTATAGGTGTGCGCAACTTAATTGTCAAGACTGACACTGATATGGCTCCCTATCACCCTGCACTCATACTATGGCATTTTTGTGATTGTGCACACCAGTTGGATGTCTTCTACTCACTTTGCACAGCATGCTTTTGTGTGCCTTTGTGTGCCTTTGTGCACTTTTGCACTCCCAGTGTACTCCAGTGCACTCCATTGCACTCCATTGCACTCCATTGCACTCCATTGCACTCCATTGCACTCCATTGCACTCCATTGCACTCCATTGCACTCCATTGCACTCCATTGCACTCCATTGCACTCCATTGCACTCCATTGCACTCCATTGCACTCCATTGCACTCCATTGCACTCCATTGCACTTCAGTGCACCTTTGTGCACTTTTGCATGCCTTTGACCATTTAGGTGCGCTTTTGTGCGCCTTTTACATTTCTACTGTGCTTTTGGTTCCCCCATAGGTGCCTGCTGTCGTGTGCCCTAAATGTGCCCTGTTACACTTCAAACTGCCTCCACACGCCCCCCCCACACTCCTTATCTGCCTTTCACATTTATTGTGCACTCGATGCACCTTTGCATGCTCCTTTTATGCTTTACCTGCAACTCACATTCTCTGCTGCACACTCATTGCACAATCCCTAACACACACAACGATCCACCACACCAGTTGCACTGCGCATTGTGGCTTCCAGCTTACTTGCACATTTACTCGAGGCACACCATGATTCCAACATGAGCAAATTGTGCATTCTCACATAATCAGGGTGCTTTGCACCCATTTGGCATTGGACTGTGTGCACTTGGGCACTTTCACATAATCCTGGCACTTTGGCAGTATTTGGCCTTGCACAGCATCTCCTTATAGTGCTTCCACATTTCCAATTGGCATTGCCTTATCTGGTAACTGGCACAGGTCAATCACATCACTATTACTAAGGCACAGCATGCGACACATAACACTGAAGTGGATTAATTGGCAAGAGCGCACGAGACCTAGAGTGCACCAAAAATAGTGCATTGCACCAGAACAGTTGGGTATTGGGTTATAGCATGCACAAATCTTATTGGCTGAGGCAGTGGCATAGTGCAGTCAGGTTTAGATGGGTGAATGGATGCACTTGTAGGTAGCACATGGCACTTTCTATTTTTACATTTTATTTTACTGTTTTTATCACATAAGCCATTTGTACATAGTAGGCGAACAGATAGAGAATCCAGAGGATCTTTTCCCCCCTCACAGTTCATAGCTCAGTCAGTGTCACAAATAGTCTGTGCACCAGCATTCAGTACATGTGCCTTTATAGTGCACCCTTCATATAGCCATGTTCGCATATCATTTGCATCCCCTCGTCATATTGCTGCGTTTCATCCCTGCATTGCATCCTTCATCCTCATTTGTGCACTATTGCAGTGCACCCTTCATATAGCCACATTTGTGCACCATTTGCACATTTATTTGTATAGCCATGTTTGCACACTGTTTCCACCTTTTTCCACTCGTTGCGCTCTCATCCTGTTTGCGCCCCCAACCTGTGTGCCACCCTCATAGCACATCCCAGTGCCGTCTTCATCCCACTGCACCTTCCGCTTTCATCACCCTCATCATTGCACACTATTGTGCTCCCTTTGCACATTTTTTTCTGCACTGCACATTTTTGCCCCTTTGCATTGCACACTTTTCCGCTATTGCACATATCTTCCCTTTAGCATACACAACTAGTGCATACATTGAAAACTGCTGTACCAGCCTCTTCATAGTCTCCATGCCCTGAAGGACAATCTGAGGCCCTCTAAAGTGAACCCCCCTTATCCTGAGCATGCCTGCAGTTGTCAGTTTAGTGTTCACCCCTTCTGTTGAGACTCTGCACTGAGTACCAACTGAACACATCAGCACGTGAAAGCACATGGAAGCATGCTGCACAAAGTGTGCAGAAGCTATCTAGGAGGTGTGCACAATTGCAAAAAATGCTGTAGTGTGCACACAGCATGATAGGGAGTTATATCAATGAGCAACAGGATGATTGAAAAGATCTCTTCCCCATGGCCGAGTTTGGATACAACAATTATGTCCACTCTTCCACCCAACAAACTCCCTTCCTCCTTAATACAGGGTGATACCCACACATGGGCTTCAAGCCTCAGCAAGCACCCTTACACTTGGAGAAGGTGAATGAGTTCACAGAGCAGATGAAGGACACCCTAGAGGGGGTAAAATCAGCTTTGGTCAAGGTGAAGGATGACATGGCACACTTCTACAACTAGTGTCACTCACCTACACCCACATATAAGATTGATGATTATGTTTATCTCAACTCTAGTGACATTTCCACCACACGTCCATCCAAGAAACTCACTCACCACTTTCTTGGACCATTCCTCATCACTAGATGTGTCAGGTCACATGCCTACCACCTATGACTACCACAGTCAATGTCCAAACTCCACCGTGTTTTCTATGTTGTAAAGCTGCTGCCTGCACCCACAGATCCATTTTCTGGATGCATGATATGACCTCCCCCACTGCCTACAGTCATCGAAGGTGAACCTCAGTATGAGGTCGAGTCCATCTTAGACAGTACAAGGTCAAGTCCATCTTAGACACCCACTTACATTGAGGTAAACTCAAATACCTGATATACTGGAATGGTTATGAGTATGAGGAGAACTGCTGGGTTGCAGAGTCTTCTGTGAATGCCCCATGACTAGTCAGGGATCTCCACCAGCGATATTCCTCTGTGCCTCAGCACATCCAAGCATCCAACTTTGGGCAAATACAGTTTCAAATGCATTGGGGCGATGCATCATAGAAGGGGGGTAATGGAGGAGAAAGAAAGGCACCCCAGGCATTTGGGCAATTTTCTACATTCATCCCATATTTTATATATATTTTATTTCACCCTAGTCTGCCTTTTCTATGATTTTCTATGATTTATTCCTATTTTATTATTATATTTTGGTTTTCTCCATGTTGATATATGTTGACCATTTTATTCTTAAAGGCAGGACCCCTTCTGGACATTTACCCATTAAGGTGATGTCATCCCACAGCTTGATCTGCCTATCTCCACCTTTTTGCTATTTTTAGCTTACTATTTGATTTTTGGCTCTATCACATATACTGGGCATCAACAGATGGGTCCTTAGAGTTTTCTCTTTGGATTCCCCTCTGTTAGGTGTGCCTGGAGTGTCTGTATTATGTAGTGTAATATTCACTTTGGATTCCTCTCTGTTAGCTCACTCCTGAATGAGGCTTGAGGTTGCCCTTACAGACTTGGCTTCAACTTATAAGAAGTTGCACCCTTCTTCTCATTGTCCAATTTCAGGTGGAGGGGTTCAGATATCCAGAGGATTTCCGGATGGAGGGCAAGGATGGATTAAGCAGAGGTTATAAAGTGAGTTGAAGTCAAGAAGAGTTAAAGGATTAAGAGATTAAGTCAAAATTAAGTTGAGGATGGTTAAGGATTGATATTAGACTGGAGATGATTAAACACAAGCAATGTATACATGTAATGCACAATAATTTGCAAACTGAAGACTAAGGCTAAGGTGTGGACACTTAAATAACAAAGGCTGGAAGAATAATGGAAAAGGCAGAAGTTTACTAATGGGTCTTGGTAAGTGTCTGTGACCAGAATTGGTAAGATTGTATTAGGAATAAAGTGAGTAAGCAAATGATTACCAAGGTACAGGATGACTTGTCTGATGACCAAGAAAAGCTGCAGCTGGAATGTTGGTGGAGAAGGTCAGAAAAGAGTCAGAAAAGAATCAAGAATTATCAGGAATCTGATCGGGTGAAACAGGTCTTGACATTTGTCTTTAATGACTGTAGGTGGTGGGGGAGGTCATGCCACACATCCAGGAATTGGATCTGTGGGGGCTGGCAGCAGTTTGACGATGTGGAAGACAGGGTGTAGCCTGGACATCGACAGTGGTAGCCATAGGCAATAGCCCAATGTGTTTGGTGATGAGGAAGGGTCCAAGGAAGTGATGAGTGAGTTTCTTGGATGGTTGTGTAGCAGAAATGTCACTGGAGTCAAGATAGACACAATCACCGACCTTGTACATGGGTAATGGTGTTGGTTGTAGAAGCGTGCCATGTCGTCCTTCACCTTAGCCAATGCTGCCTTCACTTCCTCCAGGGTGTCCCTCATCCACTCTGTGAACTCATTCATTATCTTCAAGTGTGATAGTGCTTGACAAGGTTCAAAACCCATGTGTGGGTGTTGTCCTGCATTGAGGAGGAAGGGAGTTTGTTGGGTGGAGGAGTGGGCATGATTGTTGTACCCAAACTTGGCCATGAGGAGGAGGTCTTCCCAATTGTTCTATTACTCATTGATGAAGATGCCGATGTACTGTTCCAGTTCTTGGTTGATGCACTCCATCTGTCCATCTGTCTGTGGGTGGTAGCCAGTCAAGGCAAAGAGTTTGATCCCCAGCAGGTGGTACAACTCTTAGGTGAACTCTGCAACAAACTGTGGCCCTCAATTGCAGAGAAAAGAATCTGGCAATCCATGGAGCTTCCACACATGTCACAGATAGAGTCGAGCTGCTCCAAGCACAGTAACAGTCATATAAGTGGGGATGAAGTGAGCTGGGTTTGCATTGTGGAGTCTTGGTGTGCAAGGAGAGGTCACAGGTGTGACAGTACTGACCAATAAGGTGAGACATTTGGGGCCACCAATAATTCCATGATATCTCCAATGCCTGGGGTGGCCAGCAATGAGCAAGTCATGGTGCTGGGAGATGAGTCGCTGTTGGAGCTGGAAATCGTTAGAGACATAGATACAGTCATGGAAGTATAGGATGTTATCCTTGGCTATTAATTCTGCTGCATGAAGTGAGAGAGTGGATCTCTTTCTCAGCTCCTTCACTGCTAGAGCCACAGCATCCTCATGTAAACTGCTATGGTAATATGTTTAGTTGGTATTCAGTGTAGAGTCTCAACAGAAGGTGTGAACACAAAACCTAGAGCTGCAGGCATGCCTGGGGTGCAGGGGTTCATTTAGGAGGCCTCAGATTGGCCTTCAAGGCACAAAGACTACTAAGGAGGCTGGTTCGATGGGTTACAGTGTGCAGTACACAGAAAGGAAGGTGTGCAATGGCAAATAAGTGCACAATGCAAAAGGGTGAAAAGGTGCAGTATGGAAAAATGCACAATGATGATGGAGGTAAAGAGTAGGAGATGTAATGGGATGGGGACAATGCTGGAGTGTGTCGAAGGAGTGACACACTGTTTAAGAATGTAGGTGGGATATGAGCACAACTAGGGGGAAAATGTGCAAATGGTGCACAAAATGCAGCTATATAATGAGGGGTGCAAATGATGTGCAAATGCAGCTATACAAGGGGTGCACTGCAAAAGTGCACAAATGAAGATAATGGATGCAAATGAAGGATGAAACACAGCTATATGATGAGAGGTGCAAACGATGCACAAAATGCGGCTATATGAAAGGCACACTACAAAGGCACACAAACTGGACAATAATGCACAGACTATGTGCAATCCTGAATGAAACCTGTGAACTGTGGGGAAAAAGATCCTCTGGATTCTCTATGTACCTTGGTACTATGTACAAATGGCTTATGTGATAAAATGGTAAAATAAAGTATAAAAATAGAAAGCACCATGCACTACCTACAAGTCTATCCATTGGCTCATCTAAACCTGACCATACAATGCCACTGCCTTAGCCAATAAGATTTGTGCATGCTATAGCCCAATACCCAACTGTTCTAGTCTAATGTTCTATTTTTGGTGCACTTTAGGCCCTGTGCACTCTGCCCAATTAGTCCACTTCAGTGTTATGTGTTGCATGCTGCACGTTAGTAATAGTGACGTGATCGACCTGTGCCAGTTACCAGATAATGCAATGCTGATTGAAAATGCAGAAGAACTATAAGAAGATGCTGTGCAATGCCAAATAGGTGGAAAGTGCCTAGATCATGTGAGAGTGTGCAGTTGGCTTAGGATGCAGTCATGGTGCACCTCAAATAAGCATCCTGGTAAGCTGAAAGCCATGATGCATAGCACAACAGATGTGGTGAAGGGGTGGTGTGTGTAATAAATGAATAGTGCAAGGAGTGTGCAGTAAAGCATGTGAATTGCTGGGTAAAGTGTAAGAGAGCGCATAAAGGTGCATTGAGTGTGTGGTAACTGAGAAAGGCAGATAATGAGTGCAGGGGGTGCACAAAGGTAGTTTAAAGCATAACAATGCACATTTGAGGCACATGGTAGAAGGCAGCTAAAGGGGATCCAAAGGCACAGTAGAAATGTAAAACATGCACAAGAGTGCAGTAAGGCAGGTAAAGGCACACAAAAGCATACAAGTGTGCATGGAAGTGCATGAAGGCACACAAAAGTGTGCTGTGCAATGTGAGTAAAAGTTGTCCACAAGGTGCACACAATCACAAAAAATGTTATAGTACAAGTGCAGGGCAATAGGGAGCCATATCAACAGTTTGCATGATGAATGTCATGTAGGATACTGTGCTCCTCACCCTGCAAGGTAACCCCCTCCAGTGCACACAACAATACAATACCTTGATTGTCATTGCTTTTATCCCCATGATCTGAATGATGAGAGAGGGCATCAGTCTTCCCCATGCTGCAGCCCAGGTGGTGCAGGGAGAAATCAAACCTGGAGAGGTAGAGGGACCAGTTGGCTTCACAATGATTACGTTTCTTGGCAGTCATGAAGTACTCAATGTTTTTATAGTCCTTTCAGATTTTGACCTTGTGTTGAGCACTGATAGGGCCATTTCACACCCTAAAATCTGGAGAAAGTTTTTAATTGTATTGACACATTACAACACATGCTCCGAATTACTATGAATGCCATGAACTCAATTTTGAATTCTTTTTGAGCTATTTTGGATGACCTCAAATGACTTCAAATGACTTCAAACAATTTCAAACAATTTTGCAACACTTAGAATGCTTTTGAATAACTTCATACCACTTCAAATGAAGTTGTCCACCATATACCTGTTCTGAAACCTTTTCAATACATGCTGCACAACTGGAATGAGCTATTTTATCACAAATTAAGCACTACTGGACATGAGGAGAGATGACAAAAAACTTGGGGCACGATAATAGTGCTTAGAGGCTTCAATGATATATTGAAGCAAAAAGATAAGTACTTTTACTATATGGGGACACTGTAGGTTTCAATTATTTATAATTTCTCATTTGTTTTATGATTTACAAAGTCCTCATTGTTGTATATATTGCCTCATTTTTTCCACATGTTATTGTTTCCTTTTTAGTATTATATCTTCAAATTGTATATAGACTTGTACTAGTTACTTAAAGAGACAAGACAAGGGAATAGAGAAGAAGTCACCCTCTCCCTTATCATTTGATTTAAGAGCCATTCTCTTATGTCTTATCTTTGCATCGTATCTATAAGTTCTGTGAAATATTGTGAACTTCTTCAAACCTTCATATTAGTCTCTTGACTCATCACCTATCACCATTCGAAAAACACTTCTCATTTGCTATATTTACCCCTCAATATATTTTGATACAATCCTGACTCTTTTGAAGCTTCTCGAACTATTTTGAACCCCTTTGAACATCCTTTAAACTTTTTTCGAGCCTTTTCAGTGACAGCAGTGATATTTACTACCAACTTGCACCCTTCCTCTGACTCATGTTATACCATCTGAAGCCATTTAGTAGGTTTTGTTTGGGTTTCTTGGTTGAGTATTATCAGTGCCCTCTAGGAAAGGTCACCACTCCTCTAATGCCTGCATTATTGCTAGCATCTCCTTGTCATAGATCTCATAATTGCATTCCACAGCACTGAGGCTCTTTGAGTAGAAGGCAATGGGGTGCCACTTCTGATCCTCTGGAAACTGTTGGAACAACACTGCACCCATCACAAAGTCTGAACTGTCAGCTTCTACACAGAAAGGGCAGGAGTCATCAGCAACAGTGAGGATGGGTATGCATGGTGTGAGAAGTCCTTAATAAAGCACCAGTAGAAATTGATGAAGCCTAGGAATGACTGCACCTCTTTCTGTTGCAGACTACATACGCTGCACAGAGGAAGAGACGACATATTCCTTATAACCTACCTGGGGTTTAGTTAGTCTTAGAGCTAGGGTTTAGCAGAGGTAAGAACACTGTATATCTTCTACAGTACAGGTTCTCCTTATATATATAATAGTAAGGATGTCACATGACTCAGGAATGTGTTTACCACATGTATGCGCAGTAAGCACAGTAACATGTGTGTGCTGCATGCATTGCCTCATGTATGCAGCATGTATTAGAATTTAATTTCAACACTTTCTTGTTCATGGGCATGGGCCACATCATAACACCAGCAATCTTGACCAGGTCCATCTCCACCTGCCCATCTGAAATAATCAAGCCCAGGTATTTGATCCATGTCTTCTTGAACTTGCACTTGTTATGACAAAGGTAGAGTTTTTGTGCTGTCGAATTTGCTCCAGTACCAGGCATGTAATTCAACAATGTTCATTGAGTCCCAGATGAAGATGAGGATGTCATCGAGGTAGATGCAGACCACACCTTCCAGTATGAGAGCATGTAAGATGTCGTTCATCATGGTCCAAAATGTGGCAGATAGGGTTAAAGGGTCCAGTCCAGTCCAGTTTTTTAACCAAAAATTTAAAGACCACAACCTAAACTGGTCTAGGACTGTTTCTAATGTTGGGAAAACTGAACTGGACCTCCTAGGACCAGTCTTTTTTGGTTAATAAACTGGAAAAAGACTGGTTTAGACCAGTTTTTTGTCATGAAATTTGTCATAACAATATATGCATGCATTTTGTAACTAGAATCACTCATAACTTTAAATGATTAATAAGATAAGATAGGTATTGTAAATACCTGGCTCCTGATCTGACTTTTAAGAGATTCAATAAAGATTTGATGTAGATATGACCAAAACTGAGTTACATATCCCAAAGACTCAGGCAAAATGTAATGTGACAACCATAAATCATGTGATGCATACCCTGCATTGATTGATGGTGGAAATATTCTACTACATATTTACCCCATATTCACCAATTGAATGAAGAAATGGATCAGAATATGAGTGAGATACAATGAAAGTCAATCTGGTGCAAAACAAAACTCATACAAAAGTATATTCAGTATATCTTGCTAAATTCTTAACTGTTTTTGATGAACCCAGGATCAAATTTACCACATTATATGTGGAAAAATAGTACAATATACATTTCCACAATAAGACCAATCTTAACTGGTTAAAATCAGTCTTTTTGGTTTTATAATAATTCTCAAAAATGAAAGACTGCTAACTGGACTGCAAAAAACTGGTCCATAAATAGACCTCTGGTCCAGTCCAATTCAGTCCAGTTTTGGTCTTTTTTTTGGTCCTATGGACTGGACCATTGAACACTAGTGGCAGGGCTGTTAGTGAGACCAAAGTACATGACAAGCAGTTCAAAAAGACCATGATTCATGCAAAAAGCTGCCTTCCACTTATCCCCTTCCTTTATCCACACATTATTATAACCCCAGCATATGTCGAGTTTGGTGAAGTAACATGCCCCATGGAGTTGATTGATGAGTTTGAATATGAGGGGCAGCAGATAATGATTCTTGACTGTGATGTCATTAAGTCATTGGTAGTCTTGAACTGGCTGAAGGGAGCCATCCTTCTTTTTGACAAAGAAGAAGGGCGAGGCCATGGGTGACTTAGAAGGGCAGACATGACCAAATTCCAAGTGCTCATCAATAAACTTGTTGAATTGACATTGTTCTTCAAGGAAGAGAGGGTAGACCTTTCAGGAGAAAGGCATGGTGCTTAGCGTGAGCTCAATTGCAGCTTATAGTTAGGAAGTGAGTCAAAAGATTCCTTGGAAAAGACATCCTCGAAGTCATGCAGGTGAGGAAGCACAGAGTCAGTGAAGGATTTGGGTGCACTATTCTTGTGAAAGGCCTCTGTGAGGCATTGGGAGACATTTGAGATAGCACACACCTCATGTGAAGGGTTAATAGCAGTGTAGAGAATTTGGTCACCTTCCTCGATCTGCTCCACCTCCTCTTCATCATCATCAGAGTTGGGTGCAAGATCTGGAATGTCTTCCAAGTCCACATCAGGCAGGGGTATTGGACCACCATGACATTTTTAAGTATGCTGCAACAATACCTTTTGCCCTTGGCACTCCTGTCTGTCTTCGATGAAGCAAGTATGACAATGAGAAGGACAATGACTCATAAAGACTCCACTTGTCACCCAGTCTACCTCAGGATTATGGTCACAAAGTTACAGTAATATAGCTCCCTATTGCTCTGTGCTCATACTATGGAAGTTTTTGCGATTGTGTGCACCTCTTGGATGACTTCTACTTACTTTATGCAAAGTGCTTTTGTGCACCTTCATGCACTTCTGTGCACCCAAGTGCACTTCCATGTGCTTCTATGTGCTCTCATGTGCTTTTGTGTGCCTTTAACTGCTTAGGTGTGCTTTGGTGTGCCTTTTACATTTCTACTGCAGCTTTGGATCCCCCTTAGCTGCCTTCCATCATGCGCCTAAATGTGCCTTGTTATGCTTCAAACTGCCTTTGTGCACCCCCTATACTCATTATCTGCCTTTCACAGTTACTGCATGCTCGTTGCACCTTTATGCGCTCCTTTTACGCTTTACCAGCAACTCACATTCTTTGCTGCACACTCATTGCACTATTCATTTATCACACACAACAATCCATCACCACACCTATTGTGCTGCACATCATGGCTTCCAGCTTACTAGGGCACTTATTCGAGGTGCACCGCAATTGTGTCATGAGCCAACTGCACATTCTCACATAATCTGGGTGCTTTGCACCTATTTGGCATGGGCTGTGCACACTTGGGTGCTTTCATGTAATTCAAGCACTTTGGTGCTATTTGGCATTGCATAGCATCTCCTCATAGTTCTTCCACATTTCCAATCAGCATTGCCTTATCTGGTAACTGGCACAGGTCACTATTACTAAGGCACAGCATGTGACACATAACACCAAAGCAGATTAATTGAGAAGAGTGCATGGGACCCAAAGCACACCAAAAATAGAACATTGCACTGGAACAGTTGGTTATTGGGCTATAGCATGCACAAATCTTATTGGCTAAGGCAGCAGCATTGTGTAGTCAGGTTTAGATGGGCCAATGGATGGGCTTGTGGGTAGCACATGGTGCTTTCTATTTTTATACTTTATTTTACTGCTTTTATCACATAAGCCATTTGTACATAGTACCAAGATACATAGAGAATCCAGAGGATCTTTTCCCCCCACATAGTTCATAGCTCATTCAGCATCACACATAGTCTGTGCACCATTGTCCAGTTCATGCACCTTTGTAGTGCACCCTTCATATAGCTGTGTTTGCATATTGTTTGCATCCCTCATCATATTGCCACATTTCGTCCCTTCATTTGCATCCTTCATCTTTGTTTGTGCACTTTTGCAGTGTGCCCTTTATATAGCCACATTTGTGCATCATTTGCACCCCTCATATATAGCCTCATTTTGTGCACCATTTGCACATTTTCACACCAGTTGTGCTCACATCCCACTTGTGTCCCTAGTCCATGCATCCACCTTTCAGCACAGTCCAGTGCTGTCCTTGTCCCACCAAACCTCCTGCTTTCACCTCCCTCATTGTTGCCCATTTTTGCACTCCTGTTGCCCATTTTTCTGCACTGTGCATTTTTGCCCCTTTGCATTGTGCACTTTTTTGCCATTGCACATACCTTCCTTTTTGTGTACACACCTTAGTGCACATATTGCAAACCATCATACCAGCCTCTTTGTAGTCTTTGTGCCTTGAAGGATGATCCAATGATAATACTTAACCTGGAAACCTAACAAAAACCTGTTAAAAGGCTTAGAAAGTATAACACAGGCTAGAGGAAGGGTGTGAGTTGGTACTAAATATCATTGCTGATATCCAAAAGTTGTAGTGAGTGACATAAAATGATGAGGCACATTGTGAATAGTCTTTAGAAGCATATGAAGAAATTTGAAAGAGTTTGAGATAGGTTTGTAGATGTGCGAAATAGTTTGAAAAAGGTTTGAAGGTGTGCCAAATAGTTTGAAGAAGTTTTGAGGGAAGTCGAAGGTGTCGGAATAGTGTTGAGGTATATAGAGAAATGATTATAATGAATGGGAAGTGTTTTCCAAGAGATGATGGGCGATATGCAATGAGTCAAGGGATGAATATGAAAGTTCGAAGAAGTTCATGATATTTTGCAGAACTTAGAGATACGACACTAAGATAAGACTCAAGAGAATGGCTCTTAAATCAGACAATGAGTGAGAAGGTAACTTCTTCTCTATTTTCCCTTGCTTTCTCTGTCGTTCTAAGTAACTAATACAAGTCTATATACAATTTGAAAAAAATTACTAAAAAGGAAACAATAATATGTGGAAAACACAAGGCAATATGCACAGCAAATAAAAGTATTGTAAAACATAAAACAAATGAGAAATGATAATAAGTGAAATGTACATTGTCTCAGTATAGTAAGAGTTCTTGTCCTATTGCTTTAATATATCATTAAAACATAAAAACCACACTTATTGCATTCTGGATCTCTTGTTGTCTCTCTTCATGTCCAGTGGTGCTCAATATGCAACAAAATGGCTCATTCCAGTTGTGCAGCATGTATTGAAAGGGTTTTAGGAATGGCTATGTGGTGGCCAACATCATTCGAAGTAATGCAAAGTTCTTTAAAAGCATTCAAAATGTCGTGAAATGGTTCTAAATGGTTCAAAGTCATTCAAAATCATGTGAAGTCATTCAAAAAGGGTTCAAACTTAATTTTGTGGCATTTGTAGCAATTCTGAGTGTGTGCCGTGATGTCTTGATATGATTGGAACCTTTCCCAGACCTTTGAGTGCACAGTAGACCTGTCACCGAGGCCCTCTAAGTGAATCCCCTCACACCAAGCACACCTGCAGCTGTGGGTTTAGTATTCACCCCTTCTGTTGAGACTCCTCACCAAGTACCAACTGAACACATCATTTCTGGAGCCCACCACGAGGGGTTTCAGGTTCGCTCCCCAGCAACCTTCCCAGCTCCTGAAAAAGCATTGGAAGTGAATCTGGGGTCCTGATCAGATATGATCTTATCAGGTAGTCTGAACCTCTTGAACACATTGTGGAGGTAAAGATCCACTGCTCCAAGCACATCAATGGTCTTGTTACAAGGGATAAAAATTACCTCCTTTGTAAGTCCATGGTCTACCACGACCATGATGGTGTCTGATACATTGTTGCTGGGTAGATCATTGATAAAGTCCATTGTTACTAGTAAGACCTTATTTAGACCTCCATTGGCTTGCCCTTTACTCCAATATTAATCACCTTCGCAATCTCCATTCCAAGCTGTTAGCAACTGCACTCCAGCTTGGGGAAGTACCAGCATTCGAATCACTCTTCCTAAACAACATGCATCACTCGTCCACACTGTCTTTACCACTGCCTTCACCAAAATCATCCCTATCTACCTTAACTCCATCCACATCACCGCATTTTTTGCCACCTTCAAATTTTGCAGCACTTTTACCAGATCTTAACTCTACACACATTATTTTATCTACCATGGCTACCATGCACATGCCATCCACATCTAACCAAAATGTGCCATGCTTTGACCCTGCAAAACCATGTGAACTCCAGAAGTACTTTGAGGAGCTTGCACAACTTCTCCGTGATTGTAATGTCACTAATGAGACTGATAAAAAGTTCCACACTGTGTGCTATTTGGACAGTGATACTGCACACTTGGAAACTGCTACTGGAGTATAGCACAACACATAACTATGGTGCATTCAAAGATGCTGTTCTAAAGCTTTATCCTGGTTCCAAAGATGGCAGTAAATGGAGTATCAGCAACCTAGACAAGCTTATTGGTGAAACCACATGCATTGGCCTCATAGCTGCAGAAGAAATTGCATGCTATTATCGTGCATTTTTCAACATCAGTGAATACTTAGTTGTGCAAGGCATATTGGCACACTATGACCAAAGCCACATGTTCATTAGAGTGTTTTGAACAGACCAGCTTGAGCACAATTTGAGCCACCTTGCGATTGTGGTACCGAATCAGCCTGCAAAAATGCCATACTCATTAAATGTGATATGTGTTGCAATTGACTTTATCTTCAAAGGCCAAGCATGCTATTTCCAGCCACTTACTGGGCTCACAGTGCAAAGCCCCAATATGTATGCACCCTGCTCAGCACCCAGCATACCAATTTCCCAGCCACAACCTAACACACCCACAGTCAAAGCAGAAGACATCTCAGTCCTATTCGAGCACATGACACAAATGATAGTTACTGCATTGAGCACATTGCCCAGAGATGGCACACATGGAGTGCCCCATTTGAACAATGACACCTGCAATGGTTTCAGTCAAACAGAGCATTATATCCCTGAGTGTGCTTTGATTGAGCACCTTATTGGTGAGGGGAAGTGTAGGCGAAACATGAAAGGGTGCATTGTACTCCCAGGTGGCACATTTGTGCTGCATTCTATTCCAGGGAACTTCTTAGGCGAGTGCATCAAGGAATGGCATAGTGCAACCCAGGGCAGATTGCCATGGGCCAACTTTTATCAAATCCCAATTTGCAGCTCATCTACAGTATAGCACCTCATCCAGCTGCAGCAGCACCTTTACAGTTGACATATGTTGCCACCTCACCTCCTATGGTGGATTATATGCAAAGCACACCAAATGCGGAACTAACAAAAGAAGAGTGCATCAAGGCACTCGAGTGGGAGTTGATGGCACTCCAAAAAAAGCAAGTCTTTGATGGCATTGAAATTCTGCAGTGCGCACTGTGCAATACAGCAAATCAAGAAAATGCACCTTCTATGACTACAGATGTTGCACCAGCCAACAGTATTGAGTCGCCAACTTTGCAAACCGCTGTGAGTGCAACTGAAGCACTCGATGAGATGCCCATACACCCCTACTCCAACATTCCTGAAGCATGTTTTTGTCCCTACAGTGGCAGATAAACCAGATGCCCAAGTTAACACTTCCAAAGGCAAGGAGCCATCGTATCGCACTGTCATTCCTATCCAGAATCCACAGATTGTCGATGATGTATATGTCTGCACCATGAAGGCACCTGCCATTACAGTTTCACATGAAGAGCTCCTTTCACTTTCGCTCAATCTCAGACAGTGCCATCGAGAACAAGTTACTTTAAAATGCATTGCAGCTATATGCAGAAGTAGTATATACCAACCTTGTGAGCATTATGCCATTTGTGCATTGCAAAGCATGCACACCTTTAGTGAAAAATAAACACTTAATGCAACACCTCCAGTTAGCACAGTGATTGCGGCGCCTCTTCCTATTGTTTTACAGGATCTATTTGAACAGTACATCACCTATCTTCAGCCAGGCAAAATTGAAAATTCCAACATTTTGAAGGTCACAAAAGAGTTGCACATGCTTTGCTCCATTGATTTATTGATCAACAACCAAGAATACTTCAAAGCTATCTTAGATCTGGGTTTGCAAATTATCACAATATCAGAAGCAGTCTGCCATTGTCTTGGACTCCAGTACGACCTGTGCATTCATTTGTACATGAGGTAGATAAATCACTTGGGCTTGCATGCAACATTTCTGTTTGCATTGGAGATATCATTGTTTATGTGCAAGCACATGTTATCCATTCACCCACTTACGATATTCTATTAGGGTGCCCCTTCGATGTGTTGACATGCTCCATCATGCACAATTTTGCGAATGAAGTGCAAATGATTACTATTTATGATCCAAACACAGGTGCCATCTCCACTATTGCAACAAAGCCTAGGGGAAAGCTGCACCACTTCTTACCAGCCACAGCAACACCACACTTTACTATTCAGGATAATTCACAAAGAAATTTTTGCTAGGCTTCGAGGAATTGATTGTAGACCAAAGAGAAGCCATTACTACCATAACATTCGACTCTGATACCCAATCTTGTGACATTTCCACATTTGTGCTTATTCCATTTTCTGCTTCCATTCCATCAACCTCTATTATCTCTTGACTCTACTTATCCCAGTATACCACCAGTCATGTGCAGGCACTCTTAAATTTTATTGACTCTATGGTGCTTATTCTGACCATGTTTCTGAAAAGTGCACATGCATGTGCAACTTTAATTGATTTAGTGGTGTGTGCACTGCAAAAGGGTGTAGTAACCAAGAAGAAGTATAAACTGGTTGCTAGAAAGGTCAAACCAGTCATTGTATTCATCCTGCATGAATTCTGCATCGAATGCAATATTATTGGTGATCTGCTAGTGGCACTACCTGTGCTTTTACAAAATCCACCACCGTTTACTCCAGAAGCCTTAAAAGAAAGAAGATGATGAGGAATTTGAAGATTGGATTGATGCACTACATGGCTGCATGCATGTGATATGTCCCATTTCACAATCCTTCGATGTGTAGGTATTCGTGCTAACACAGACAGAGCTGCTGAGTACAAAAGCACATAGTGCACACAATCCTGGACTTATTTATGGTGACAACTATAGCCAAGTTCTGAGAAGTGCAGTAGCAGATGCAGAAGATGAGAAGTTAGATTTAGTATGAATTTGGATAGATACTCTAATGCACCCTAGCAATTTTATGCATTCCAAGTATGGTGCACTCATGTGCTACATGAGCACATGGAAGTGCAATGCACATGGCACTCACCAGCTTGTTATTTGGCAGTCCAGATGCTTACCAATATTGTGTGCCATCCATGACAACATTGGGCACAAGCACTTTTATGCGACATGATTTGCTTTACTCAAGCACTTCTGGTAGCTGCACATTATGGATAACATCATTTGGTTCATGTGCACTTGTCATATTTGCCAGATCCAGCAAGCACAGAAGGTTTTAATACTGCCAAATGTCGCAATGCCTGCACCTCTATTCAGTAAAGTTTATATTGATATGATGCACTTACCAGTATCAGCAGGTCAGCACTATATCATCCAATGGCATTGTTTGCTTGTGAGCTGGCCAGCTTCAATACTCTCCACTACAGACTTGATTGGACATCGAGTGCATGCATTACAAAAGCAGCCAGAAGACTTAGCATGCATTTGTTCCTGCTGTCAAGATTCAAGATCACTACTACCAAGGTCAGGACTTGGTCAGGAATACACCAGACTTCTGGTCAGACCCAGTCATCAGTGTTCAGAGGTATTCAGGGGTTCCAGGCAGAATCCACCAGGCTGTAGCATGCCAGGTGAAAAGGGGCCAGAGAGGACTTGACTTCAACTTATAAGAAGTTGTGCCCTTCTCCTCATCAGTTGTCCTATTTCAAGTGGGAGGCATGCAGGTGTCCAGTGGGTTTCCAGATGGAGGGTGAAGGTAAAATGAAGCAGAGGTATGTGGAGAGATTAAGTCGAGAGGAGTCAACAAGGTTTTTAAGGCTTGGTTCAGGAATGAGTTGAGGATGATTAAGAGGATGTTATTAGGTGAGAATGATACAAGGATAACTGCAAGTACAAGTACAAGTATAAGCACAAGTAATTTGCAAACTGGGGACTAAGGCTAAGCTATGGGCACTTAAATAACTAGGGCTGGAAGAATAATGGGTAATGCAGAAGTTTACTAATGGGTTTTGGAAAGTGTCTGTGACCAGAATTGGTATGACTATATCAGGAATAAAGTGAGTAAGCAAATGATTACTAAGGCATGTGATGACTTGTCTGATGACTAAAAAATGCTGCGGCTGGGATGCTGACAGACAAGGTCAGAAAGGAATCAGAAAAGTGTTCAGGGAAGACCAGGAATCTGATCGGGTGAGTCAGGTCTTGACACCCATGCCTATGCAGAAAGGTGCAAAGTGGCACTCCATTTCGAGAAAGTGCACTCAAAGACCATTCTGATCAAGAAGAGCCTTAACTGCAAAATGCACCCATGTTACCTTGGCCCTCTAATTATAGTTTCACACAATCAAAGCAGTGCATATATCATTTGCAAACTCAATGGAATGGTGTTCAATAGGCCAATAGCTGCATTTCACCTAGTGCCATACCATGTGTGCAAGTCCATCGCTTTTCTTGACATCGTGCTCGATATTACTACAAAGCAGTTGAGGGAGATGGAAGAGTTGACAGTAGTGGACACAGAAGATGGAGAAATAGTTGATGAAGAAGTGCAAGGAGATAGCACAGAAGATGAAGAAAGCACCAATGAGGTGCACAATTAATGCTCCATGCACACCACTACAGATATTTCATTTTTTTTATGTGTACACTTTGATTTCTTTCTCTCTTTTTATGTTACCTTTTTTCTATCTGCAAAGTCACATCTGAGCATCTTCTGTGATTGTGCAACCCATGGTTTTTACCAGCCACGATGATCTACTGAGCCTTTCCCATTTTTTTAAAATTTATTATATAATGTGCACTTCATTTTATCTCTCACACTTTCACTATTTGGACAGAGTCAATATTTCAGTTGGGAGGAGGAAAGTGATGGTTGGACAATTTTTCTGCACTTCTTTTGCACTTGTGCATTTTTGTGTGCTTTACTTGGCATCTTCAAATATTCAATATATTCACTTCTGCCACTTATCCACTTCTTGGCACTCATGCTTCACACTTCAATAACTGACAAGGATGTTGCCTGAGGACATCAGTATTTCAGTTGGGAGATGATACAGCTTCCTATCGCCCTGCACTCATACTACGGCAGTTTTTGCAATTGTGCACACCTCTTGGATGACTTCTACTCACTTTATGCAAAGTGCTTTTGCACACCTTCATGTGCTTCTGTGCACCCAAGTGTGCTTCCATGTGCTTCCATGCACTCTCATGCGCTTTTGTGCACCTTTTACATTTCTACTGCACCTTTGGATCCCCCTTAGCTGCCTTCCATCATGCACCTTAAATGCATCTTGTTATGCTTCAAACCACCTTTGTGCACTTCCTACACTCATTATTGGGCTATAGCATGCACAAATCTTATTGGCTAAGGCAGCAGCATTGTGTGGTCAGGTTTAGATGGGCCAATAGATGGACTTGTGGGTCGCACATGGCACTTTCTATTTTTATACTTTATTTTACCACTTTTATCACATAAGCCATTTGTACATAGTACCAAGGTACATAGAGAATCCAGAGAATCTTTTCCCCCCACATAGTTCATAGCTCATTTAGTGTTGCACATAGTCTGTGCACCATTGTCCAGTTCATGTGCCTTTGTAGTGTGCCCTTCATATAGCCATGTTTGCATATCATTTGCATCCCTCATCATATTGCTGCATTTTGTCCCTTCATTTGCATCCCTCATCATATTGCCATGTTTTGTCCCTTTGTTTGCATCCTTTGTCTTCATTTGTGCACTTTTGCAGTGCACTCTTCATATAGCCATGTTTGTGCATAATTTATGCCCCTCATATATAGCCTCATTTCATGCACCATTTGCACATTTTCCCATGAGTTGTGCTCACATCCTGCGTGCATCCCTAGTCCATGCATTTGCCTTTCAGCACACTCCAGTGCTGTCCTTGTCCCACCAAACCTCCTGCTTTCACCTCCCTCATTGTTGCGCATTTTTGCCCTTTTGCATTGTGCACTTTTTGGCCATTGTGCTGATATGGCTCCCTATTGCCTGCATGCATACTATGGCATTTTTTTGCAATTGTGTGCATTTCCTAGATGGCTTCCACACACTTTGTGCAGTGTGCTTTTGTATGCCTTTGCATGCTTTTGTGTGCTTTTGCACACCTTTGACCATTTAGGTGCACTTTTGTGCACCTTTTACATTTCTACTGTGCTTTTGGTTCCCCCATAGCTGCCTGTTGTCATGCGCCCTAAATGCGCCCTGTTATGCTTCAAACTGCCTCTGCATGCCCCCCCCCATGCTCCTTATCTGCCTTTCACATTTATTGTGCGCTCAATGCACCTTTGCATGCTCCTTTTATGCTTTACCTGCAACTTACATTCTCTGCTGTGCACTCATTGCACAATCCCTATCACACACACAACAATCCACCACACCAGTTGCGCTGTGTATCGTGGCTTCCAGCTTACTGGCACATTTACTTGAGGCGCACCGCGATTCCAACACAAGCAAACTGCGCATTCTCACATAATCTGGGCACTTTGCACCTATTTGGCATTGGACTGTGCACACTTGGGCGCTTTCACATAATCCTGGTGCTTTGGCACTATTTGGCCTCACACAGCATCTCCTTATAGTTCTTCCACATTTCCAATCAGCATCGCCTTGTCTGGTAACCAGCACAGGTTGATCACGTCATTATTACTAAGGTGCAGCACGTGACACATAACACCAAAGCAGATTAATTGGGAAGAGCGCACAAGACCTAGAGTGCACCAAAAATAGTGGATCGCACCAGAACAGTTGGGTATTGGGTTATAGCATGCGCAAATCTTATTGGCTGAGGCAGCAGCATAGTGTGGTTAGGTTTAGATGGGCAAATGGGTGCACTTGTGGGTAGCACATGGCGCTTTCTATTTTTACATTTTATTTTACCATTTTTATCACATAAGCCATTTGTACATAGTAGGTGGACAGATAGAGAATCCAGAGGATCTTTGCCCCCTTCATAGTTCATAGCTCAGTCAGCATCACACATAATCTGTGCACCAGTGTCCAGTCCATGCACCTTTGCAGTGCACCCTTCATATAGCCATGTTTGCATATTGTTTGCATTCCCTTGTCATATTGCTGTGTTTCATCCCTGCATTGCATTCTTCGTCCTCATTTGTGCACTCTTGCAGTGCACCCTTCATATAGCCATGTTTGCACACCATTTGCACCTTTTTTGTATAGCCACATTTTGTGCACTGTTTGTGCCTTTTTCCGCTCATTGTGCTCTCATCCCGTTCATGCCTTTAACCTGTGCACCTCCCTCCCAGCACATCCCAGTGTTGTCTTCATCTCACTACACCTCCCACTTTCATCTTCCTCATCGTTGTGCACTTTTGCGCTCCCATTGTGCATTTTTCTGCACTGTGCATTTTTGCCCCTTTGTGTTGCGCACTTTCCTGCTATTGTGCATATCTTCCCTTGAGCGTACACAACTAGTGCGCACATTAAAAACTGCCATTCCAGCCTTCTCATAGTCTCTGCACTATGCAGGACGATCCGAGGCCCTCTAAGCAACCCCCCCCTCACCCCGAGCATGCCTGCAGTTGTAGCTTAAGTGTTCACCTCTTCCATTGAGACTCTGCACCAAGTACCAACTGAACACATCATTTCTGGAGCTCACGGCAAAGGGTTTCTGTTTATCAGACCTTATTTAGACCTCCATTGGCTCGCCCTTCACTTCAACATTAACCACCTTCACACTCTCCATTCCGAGCTGTTAGCAACTGCACTCCAGCTTGGGGAAATACCAATATTCGAATCACTCTTCCTAAACAACACACATTACTCGTCCGTGCTGTCTTTACCCCCACCTTCACCTGAATCATCCCTACCTACCCTAACTCTGTCCACATTACCGCATTTTTTCCCACCTTCACATTTCACTGCAGATTTACCAGATCTTAACTCTACACACTTTATTCCACCTACCATGGCTACCATGCATATGCCATCTGCATCCAACCAAAACATGCCACCTTTTGACCCCACAAAACCATGCGAACTCCAGAAGTACTTCAAGGAGCTTGTGCAACTTCTCCACAATTGTAACATCACTGATGAGACCGATAAGAAGTTCCACATTGTGTGCTATTTGGACAGCGACACTGTGGACACTTGGAAACTGCTACCGGAGTATAGTGCGATGCACAACTATGGCGCATTCAAAGATGCTGTCCTAAAGCTTTATTCCGGCTCTAGGGATGGCAGTAAATGAAGTATTAGCAACCTGGACAAGCTTATTTATTGGCAAAACTGCATGTGTTGGCCTCGTAACTGCAGAAGAAATTGCATGCTATTATCGCACATTTTTCAACATTAGCAAATACTTAGTTGCACAAGGCATATTGGCACTATGACCAAAGCCGCATGTTCATTAGGGTATTTCAACCAGACCAGCTCAAGCGCATTTTGAGCCACCTTGCGATTGCAGTACATAATCAGCCTGCAAATGTGCCATACTCATTAGATGCAATATGCGATGCAATCGACTTTATCTTCGAAGGCCCAGCACGCTATTTCCAGCCACTTACTGGGCTCACAGTGCAAAACCCCGATATATATGTGCCCTACTCAGCACCCTGCGCACCCGTTTCCCAGCCACAACCTAGCATGCCTGCAGTCAAAGCAGAAGACATCTCAGTCCTATTCGAGTGCATGACACAGACGATAGTTACCACATTGAGTGCATCATGCAGAGATGGCAGAAATTGTGCACCTTGTTTGAACAGCGACACTTGCAATGGTTGCAGTCAAACAGAGCATTATATCCCTGAGTGCGCTTCAATTGAGTGCCTTATTAGCAAAGAAAAGTATAGGAGAAATGCAGAAGAGCACATCGTACTCCCAAGTAATGCATTCATGCCATGTTCTATTCCAGGCAACTTCTTGGGCAAGCACATTGAGGAATGGAATAAGTGCAACCCATGGCAGATAGCCACTGGTCGACTTTCATCTAATACCAATTCGCAGCTCATCTACTATATATGTAGCACCTTGTCCAGCTCCAGCAGCACCTTTACAGTCGACGTACGCTGCCACTTCAGTGCCTGCAGCAGATTATATGCAAAGCACACTAAATGTGCAAATAACGAAGGAAGAGCACATTGATGTGCTTGAGAGGGAGTTGATGGTGCTTCAGAAGAGGCAAGTCTTTGACGGCGTTGAAATTCTGTGGTGTGCACTGCACAATACATCCAATCAAGAAAGCACGCATTCTACAACCACAGACATTGCACCCACGAACAGTATTGAGTCACCAGCTTTGCAACCCACTGCGAGCGCAACTGAAGCGTCTGATGAGATGCCCATACATCCCTATTCCAACATTCCTGAAATGCATTTTGTGCCCGCAGCAGCAGATAAATCAGATGCACCAGTTAACACTCCCAAAGGCAAAGAGCCAGCCATCATATTGCACTGTTGTTCCCATCCAGAATCCACAGATTGTTGATGACATATATGCGCATGCCATGAAGGTGCCCTCCATTACGGTTTCACATGAAGAGCTCCTTTCACTTTCACCCGATCTTAGGCAGTGCCATAGAAAACAAGTTACCCCAAAGTGCACTGCAGCTACCAGTGCAGAAGTGGTAGCTACCAACCTTGCAAGCGTTATGCCATTTGTGCACTGTGAAGTGCATGCGCCTTTTGCAGAAAATAAAGTGCTGAGTGCAACACCTCCAGTTAGTGTGGCAATTGCAGCGCTACTTCCTATCATTTTGCAGGATCCATTTGAACAGTACCTCACCCATCTCCAGCCAGGCGAAATCAAAAACCCTGACATTTTGAAGGTTGCAAAAGAGTCGCATGCACTTCATTCCATTGATTTATTGATCGACAACCAAGAATACTTTGAGGCTATCTTAGATCTGGGTTCACAAATTATTGCAATGTCAGAAGCAGTCTGCCATCATCTTGGACTTCAGTATAACCCATGCATTCGTTTATACATGCAATTGGCCAATGGAGAGGTAGATGAGTCGCTTGGGCTTGTGCACAACATTTCCACGTGCATTGGAGATATCATTGTCTATGTGCAAGTTCATGTTATCTGTTCACCCACTTATGATATTCTGTTAGGGCACCCCTTTGACGTGTTAATGCACTCCGTCGTGTGCAACTTTGCAGATGAAGCACAAACAATTACTATCTGCGATCCGAACACAGGCACCATCTCCACCATTGCAACAAAGCCTAGGGGAAAGCTGTGCCACTTCTTACCAGCTGCAGCAACACTGCACTTCACTATTCAAAATAACCCACACAGAAATTTTTGCCAGGCTTTGAGGAATTGATCGCAGACCAAGGAGAAGCTGCTACTATCATCACATTTGACTCTGATACCCAATCCTGTGACGTTTCTGCATTTGTGCTTATTCCATTTTCCGCTTCTGTTCCTTTGACCTCTATTATCTCTCAACTCTACCTATGCCAGTGTACCAACATTCATGCACAGGTGCTCTTAAATTTGATTGACCCTGTGGCACCCATCCCAGCTGCATTTCTGAAAAGCACACATGCACATGCAACTTTTATCGATTTAGTGGTGCATGCACTGCAAAAGGGCATAGTAACCAAGAAGAAGTATAAACTGGTTGCTAGAAAAGTCAAACCAGTTATTGTGCCCATCCCAAATGAATTCCACATTGAGCGCAACATTATAGGTGATCTGCTAGCGGCACTTCCTGCGCTTTTACCAAACCCGCCACCATTTACCCTGACTGGCTGCTATACTGAAGAGTGCATGCAAGTGCTCCAAAAGCACCACACTGATTTCTTATTACCAGAGGAGATGAAGGTTTTACACCACTTGATGTCTTTGCAGAATAAAGCCTTTGCATGGAGTGATGAGAAGCGCGGCAGCTTCAAGACTGCATTCTTTCCCCCAGTAAAAATCCCAGTTATTCCACACACTCCTTGGATAGAGTGCAACATCCCCATTCCGCCAGGCATATACCAAGAAGTTTGTGCTATTATCCAGAAGAAGATAGACTCAGGCATTTATGAGTGCTCAAATTCAGCATATAGATTGCACTGGTTCTGCATGCTCAAGAAAGATGGAAAAGTGCTGTGCATCATACATAGCCTCGAACTGCTTAATCGCATTACCATTAAACACTCCGGCGTCACCCCTACACCTGAGCGCCTCGCAGAGCAGTTTTCAGGGTGCACATGTGGTGCTGTCCTTGATCTATATGTGGGATACAATGAGCACTTAATCAAAGAATTGTCACACGACCATATGACATTCCAGATGCTGTATGGTGCAATGCACCTCATTACATTGCCAATGGGTTGGACAAACTCAGTACCAATCTTCCACAACGATGTGTGCTATATTCTACAGCCAGAGATACCAGATTACACCATTCCCTATATTGATGACATTCCAGTCAAGGGGCCTTCGAAGTGCTACATTTTACTGGACGGCTCATGCGAAGCGCTCACTGCAAACCCTGGCATGAGGCACTTTGTGTGGGAGCACTTCCAGAACATGAACCACATTGTGCAGTGCATGAAATATAGTGGTGGCACTTTCTCTGGGACGAAATCCACATTGTGCACAGAGAACTTCATCATTCTTGGCCATTACTGCATGCCAGAAGGTAGAAAACCTGAACATGACAAGGTAGATGTTATCTGCAATTGGGGCGCATGCCACATGCTGTCAGAAGTGCATGCATTCTTGGAAACAGTTGGTTTAATGTGCATTTATATCCACAATTATGCACACCACGTTAATGTGCTCACAAGGCTTATGCACAAGGATGCTCCATTTGAATGGGGCCCAGAGCAGATAGCAGCACAAAACGATATCAAGCAAGCAGTACTACATTGCCCTGCTCTACAACCAATCGATTATTCCTTAGAACTGCCCATTATCCTTGTGGTTGACACTTTCCGGATAGCAGTCAGCTTTTACCTTTGCCAGAAAAAGAGTGCAAATGCAAAAATGTGCATTTACAACCGGTTCAGCTCGATTATGCTCAATGACAGAGAAGCGTGCTTTTCACAGCTGAAGCTAAAGATCTATGGGCTTTACCACATGCTGCACAGTTTGCACCTTTATATTATAGGTGTGCGCAACTTAATTGTTGAGACTGACATGCAGTTACGAGATACTACAGAGGGTGGAAAATCAATTTTCTTCTTATTGTTCTTATTGTCTTTACTTGAGTATGTCCCACACTTTTGTTCTTCATTCCTATTGTCTTGCAACTGCACACCTCTAATTATGCATCATCACCCTCCATGCTATTGTAATAGTCTGCGGACATTCACACATTATTGTTCTTACTGTTTCTACCATTCTTATTGTTCTCATTGCATGACTCATTCTACTTATGTATTAACGATCCTGTGCTTGTATTATTTAAACTGCAAATGGAAGACCAGTCAAGCTCAGCTTGATCTGGTCACTTCTACACTCTTACGATCTGACAATCTAAGTCATCCTCAAATCGTCGCTTACGAGCTTCAATGATCTAGAATGCTTTACTTGAAGCTTGTTGCTTACAAGCTTCAACAGGTTTACTGAACGAAGAGCTTTGATCATAACAAAAGGTCAAGCTGATTCAAACTCTGCTGACTAACCTCAGTCCAGGCAGCACACACACTACGACAAGATTCTCACGAGAACCACCAGACCATGACTGATGAGAAGAACCATGGCAGCACCATCTACTCCTACCGTCCCCACAGTTCCCACCACCCCTGCCCGACCCACTGAAATAAAGATGAGGGCACCTACTGATTATTCTGGAGATCAGGCAAAGACAATGCTCTTCCTCCTGGAGTGTGGAGCGTACATTAATGCCAATTCTACTGCATTCCCTGATGACCACCATAAAATTCTATTCATGCTCTCCTATATGAACAGAGGGACAGCTGGGCCTTGAAAGCAGGCCTACTTGGAAGAAAGATATATTGAATCGAAACCCTGGGATACATTCCAGGAGTTTATAGCGAAAGTACGAGCAGCGTTCTCACCCATTGACGATGTGGGGAATGCACGCACTCAACTCCAGGCACTCTCGCAGGGAGCAAAGGGAGTAGATGAATACATTGCCCAGTTTAAAACACTGGCCTACCGAACCAAGATTAAAGAAGATGCTGCACTAATCGGATATTTTGTAGATGGACTCAACAATCGAGTCCTAGACAAGGTATTTGGAATAGAGAATCCGCCAGACACCATTGAAGGATGGTATACTCATGCAGCAAGGGCGGAGGGGCATCTGAGATGGGTGAAGGTGATAAAAGAGAGAACTTACAGTAAGGCGGGAGGAGGAGGAGGAACAGGAGGCTCCTCAAAGGACCTGAATGCCATGGACATTGATGTGACATGTCTCTCCTATGCAGAGAGAATCGAACATATTAAAAAGGGAAAATGTTTTATTTGTCATAAAGCAGGACACAGGGTGAGCGATCACAAGGGAGGGAAAGAACTGCCTGCAAAAAGAAGAGAAGAAAGTAGAGATGAAGAAAATGCCCCGTGACCACTATACGAAGATCCATACCCTCATCAATGAGTTGGAAGAGAAGGAAAAGGAGGAGGTGTTGGATCTTATGGTGGCAGAGGGTTTTTAAAACGGCGGCCCACATTGGCAATGGAGCCTGCCAGAGTAATCGTCTCAACTGTAATGATAGCGCAAGTGAGCCACCAATCTATGCGCATTCCCGTTTACTGCATATTAGGAGACACAAAAGCTGAATTACCTGCCCTAATTGACTCTGGGGCAGGAGAAACATTCATCGATCACCGAGTCATTGAAAAACTCAGATTGAAGAAAATTCCACTCATGAGAAAGATCCTCGCAAAAAACACTGATGGAACCCTAAACAAGAATGGTACGATCTCCCATTACATTTATATTGACACAGAAATCGGAGGAAAAGAGGAGAAGATGAGGATGCTCATAACAGGGCTGGGAAAGGAGAGGATCATCTTGGGCTACTCCTGGCTTCAAAGGCGCAACCCAATTATTGACTGGAAACTGGGGACCCTTACTGACAAACCGACTGAAAGTCTCCTTATGAGGAAAATCTGGACTATGGTCGAACGATCACACACCATTATCGGTAAGCAAAGTCCCACTCTAGATGACAAGGGGCCATTTGTATCGAGAGTAACATTGAGCCCGACTCTTGAGAGGCTACCTATAAGGAGTGCTGGGGAGACCTTCAGGGAAACCACCTCGCCGCTGCTGAGCATGTGAAGAGTAGGCTTGGGATGGTTCATCTTGCAAGAGGACTTTGTGCTGAGAACGGACCTGATGGCAATGAATCACACTCAGCAATGGACACCCACTCTGGAATCGACCCACAGATGCCAGTACTAGATGAGGGCATCAACCTATCACCCTGCACAGAGGGAGATCATGATGGAATGGATGCGCTATTTGCCTACATTTGAGGGGAACCGATGATCAGGGTGTTCAGAACTGAGGAATCCCCCCTTATGATCAAACATGACTACATTCCCCCGAATTACTAAAAACTCAGGCACATTGCATGCATCACCCGATCTCAATTGACTGGCAGGGTAGCTTACTCTAATACCACATACATCCGAGCAAAGACCTCTATCTCACAAAAACTTGCCCATGAAAATGGGGGCAAAGAGGAAAAGCAGTCGCTTGATGATCTACTCCCAGACAAGTACAAAGAGTACCAAAGCATATTTGAAAAAGCAGCATCAGAAAGATTCCCCGAGTCAAGACCATGGGACCACATGATCAAGTTAAAACTGGACTTTATCCCAAAAGACTGCAAGGTCTATTCCATCACCCCGGCCAAACAGAAGAAGCTAGATGAGTTCATCGATGAGAACCTGAAGAAGGGGTACATTGTCCCATCTAAATCACTGATGGCATCTCCATTCTTCTTCATTGCAAAAAAGGACTCCAATGCACTGTGACCCTGCCAAGACTATCAATATCTGAATGAAGGAACTATCAAAAACTCATATCCCCTCCCATTGATTGGAGATCTACTCGATAAACTGAAAGGGGCAAGATGGTTCACAAAATTAGACATCAGATGGGGTTACCACAATGTCAGGATCAAGAAGGGAGATGAATGGAAAGCTGCATTCAAGACCAACAAGGGTCTATTCAAACCTAGAGTCATGTTCCTTGGGCTCCATAACTCGCCAGCCACCTTCCAGGCAATGATGAATGCCATTTTCCAAGACATGCTAAATGAGGGATGGCTAGTAATCTACATGGATGATATCCTGATCTTCTCAAGGGACTGAAAGGAGCATGAGGAGAGAACAAAAAGAGTTCTAGCAAGGCTAAGGGAAAATGACCTCTACTTGAAACCTGAAAAATCCAAATTCGATGTACAAGAGGTCAAATTCCTTGGACTGATCCTGCAACCAAACCAGTTGGCCATGGACCCAACCAAACTTAGTGGAATTAAAGACTGGCCATCCCCAACCAATGTAAAAGGGGTTAGATCATTCCTGGGCTTCAGAAACTTCTATCGAAGATTCATCGGCAACTTCGCTGTGATCATGAAGCCACTAAATGACCTGACAAAGAAGGATCAGGCCTTCTACTAGACAAGCGAATGCCAAGAGGCATTCGAAACACTAAAATGGAAATTCTTCGAGGCACTGGTTCTACTGATGCCAAACACTGAGAAGCCATTCATGGTAGAGAGCGATGCTTCAAAATACGTGATGGGGGCTGTGCTAAAGCAAACTGACTCAAATGGGGACTGGCACCCCTGCGGCTACATTTCGCACTCATTAACAGCCACCGAATGGAACTATGAGATCTACGATCAGGAACTGTTGGGGATAATACGGGCTCTGGAAACTTGGAGACACTACCTTCAGGGATCCGAACATCCAACCACAATCCTATTGGATCACAAGAATCTCATGTACTTCAGGATGGCATGAAAACTGAACCGACAACAGGCTAGATGAAGCCTCTTCCTGTCACAGTTCAGCCTTCAACTGGTACACGTGCCAGGAAAGATGATGATACAATCCGATGCACTATCGTAACAGGGAGATCACATACTGGAAGTTGATGATGACAATGATAACATCACGCTCTTAAAGGATGAGATCTTCACACAAATGATCGACACCAAATTAAAAGACCTACTGGCAGAAAACATGATGCACGATGACCTACTAAAGGAAATAGTAAGGGCCATCAAAGAAGGAGGAATGCCACCGATCAAGTCGGCGGTAGAAGACTGGAGAATGGAGAATGATGGGATGGTCCTTTTTAAAGACCGATGCTATGTCCCAGACGACAAGGAGCTGCGGAGGAAAATCATGGAAAAGTACCATGATAATTTACTTACAGGACACCCTGGCCAATTTCAGATGCTGGAATTAGTACGAAGGGACTACTGGTGGCCTGGGATGATGATCTTTATTTAGAACTATGTCGACGGATGTGCCACATGCCAGCAGATGAAGGTGAATACACACCCCATGACACCGCCACTATCGCCGATCAAATCAGAAGCGACATGACCATTCACACTGGTAACAATAAACTTCATCACTGACCTAGCAATAAACAATGGATGTGACACCATCATGATCGTGGTAGACCATGGTCTTACTAAGGGGGTGATTTTCATTCCTTGCAACAAGACCATTGATGCATTAGGAGTGGCGGACCTCTATCTTCATAATGTGTTCAAAAGATTTGGCCTCCCTGATAGAATCATATCCGATCGTGACCCACGATTCACTTCCAATGCATTCCGAGAATTGGGAAGGCTCCTGGGAATAAGATTGGCTATGAGCACAGCCTACCATCCACAAACTGATGGGGAAACAGAGTGAGTCAATCAGGAGCTAGAGATCTACCTCCGGATCTTCTGTGCTAACAAACCATCACAATGGAAGGAACATCTCACTACCACCAAGTTCACACACAATCAGAAACACCACTCGGTGATCAAGAACACCCCATTTTACGTGATGATGGGAACACATCCCAAAGCCATCCCCACGACTTACAAAAAAATGAACGTACCAGCTACCGAACTGAGGATAGCCGAATTAGGAAACATACGGCGAGAAGCCCTGGTGGCCCACGAACTGTCCCAACAAGTTATGATCGGATGCAATGGATGAGGCTTCCACCCATTTGTGGTGGGAGAAAAAGTATGGCTAGACTCAAAGAACCTGAAGTTGGGATATCCGACCAGAAAACTTGCCCCAAAACGTGAGGGGCCATTCCCCATCACCTGGGTAATCTCATTGCACGCTTACGAACTGAAACTCCCCTCACAATGGAAGATCCACCCAGTTTTCCATGCCTCCCTTCTTTCATGTTTCAAGGAGAATGAAACACACGGCCCAAACCTTCTTCCTCCACCCCCCGAGCTGATCAAGGGAGAACTCGAGCATGAGGTCAAGGCTATTTTAGCCCACAAAAGGATGGGCCAAAGAACCCGATTCCTGGTAAAATGGAAAGGCTATGGCATGGCAGAAAACACCTGGGAACTGGAGACCCACTTAAAAAATGCTCCAGAAATTCTAGGTGAATACAAGTCCACTCACAACCTACTATCATTATGAGCCGTCCCCTCTACTTCTTCATGAACGTGACACCTGACCCTGACCCCATGAGGACATTCGAACTGATCCTCAGCTTCGTCTGAGACATGGATGACTCCCAGAACGAAGAGAGGCTACTGTCCATCACCCAAGACTGGGCTCTCCTCCACGGAACCACACACAACCTTTTCGAAACGTACTGAGCTATTTCTGCCCTAGAACGGGTATTCCAATGCTTGATGGAAGAAGCCTATCACCTCGACCTGCTCCCACTCATGAGGAGTTTAGATGAATAGGCATTGAACTATAGACCCGGGGAGTGGGTCCCTACACCACAGCAGATTTTTATTATAGAACCCTCCGATGATGAAGAAGACAATGAGTTCGAGATGGTGCCAGAGCGACCAACATCACCACCCTCATCGCCCCACCACTATGCCAATCGTATTTGCTGCCACCACTGTGTACGCCCACACCCTACCCAAGACAAGTCTCACCTGAATACCCACCTGCACTGCCTTGGATGTGAAATTCCATCTGTTTTACATGCGCCTGAATCGGGCACTTCCCCTTGCACTGCCCCGAATATTAGTGCCCGCACTGTCGATGATGGCACCTGGAGCATTCAGCTTTATTCAGCCCGAACAACCCATCACATGACAACCTGCCGCGTCATTGCACAACTTGAACTCAGACCATCATGATCAAAAATTTGACTCTCATCATCGTCCTCAGTGCTGTATTCAGTGCCACCATTTTCACTATGCTGATTTTCTACATTCTTATCTCATTCAGGACCCTCACCGCTACACCCCTACCTCATAGCATTGCATTCTTGACCGGCACCTCTGTACAATTCGTGGGGGTGGATGACATCGAACTACCCACTACAGTCTACGCACATGAAGCACCCACTGCGACTACATTCAGCACGTTCACCACAATGACCGGTGAAGAGCAGTTGCCAGCATTTGATCCGATGCGCACGATGCGACCATAGTTTCAGTTGGAACTCGAAATGTTGAAGAGAGGCTAATGTTACGAGATACTATGGAGGGTGGAAAATCAATTTTCTTCTTATTGTTCTTATTGTCTTTACTTGAGTATGTCCCACACTTTTGTTCTTCATTCCTATTGTCTTGCAACTGCACACCTCTAATTATGCATCATCACACTCCACGCTATTGTAATAGTCTGCAGATGTTCACACATTATTGTTCTTACTATTTCTACCATTCTTATTGTTCTCGTTGCATGACTCGTTCTACTTACATATTAATGATTCTGTGCTTGTATTATTTAAACTGCAAATGCAAGACCAGTCAAGCTCAGCTTGACCTGGTCACTTCTATGCTCTTACGATCTGACAATCTAAGTCATCCTCAAATTGTTGCTTATGAGCTTCAACGATCTAGAATGCTTTACTTGAAGGTTGTCACTTACGAGCTTTAACAGGTTTACTGAATGAAGAGCTTTGATCATAACACGTGCGCTATATCAAGGGCATGCTACAAAACCCCAATATCCAACCATCCACCAGCATTAACCGGTGGATTGTCTCAATCCTTACATTCCACTTTATGCTTGTGCATGTTAGGGGAGCAGTGCATGGTCCAGATGGGCTTTCGTGTTGGCTGAAGCAGCCAGAGGACTTAGAACAAGAAGAGGATGAAGAGTTTGAGGATTGGATTGATGTGCTACATGGCTTTATGCATGCAATATGTCCCATTTCACAGTCCTTTGATGCGCAAGCACTTGTGCTAATGCAGCCAGAGCCAATCAAAAACATGCAAAACATGCAAAATGCATGCAATAGTGCACTTATTTACGATGATGACTATAGCCAAGTCCTAAGGAGCGCAACAGCAGATGTGGAGGATGAGAAGTTAGATTTGGTGTGGATTTGGATGGATGCCCTAATGCCCCCTAGCAACTTCACAGATTCCAAGTACAGCGTGCTCGTGTGCTACGCAAGCACCTTTTTCAAAGACAAGATGCACTTATGGAAGTGAAATGCACATGGCACTCACCAGCTTGTTATTTGGCAGTCTAGATGCCTACCAATATTGTGCGCCATCCATGACAACATTGGACACAAGTGCTTTTATGCAATGTGCTCCACATTGCTTGAGTGCTTTTGGTGGCCACATGTTATGGACAACATCATTTGGTTCATGTGCACTTGTCATATTTGCCAGATCCAGCAAATGCAGAACGTTCTAATACTGCCAGTCATCGCAATGCCTGCACCTCTCTTCAGTAAAGTTTATATTGATATGATGCACTTACCAGTATTAGCAGGGCAGCGCTATATCATCCAAGGGCATTGCTCACTTGCAACTTGGCCAGAATTCCATGGACTTACTAAAGAAAATGTGTGCGCACTTGGCGATTGGATGTTCCAAGACCTCATCTGCAGATGGGGCACATTGTACAAGATAGTCACTGATAACGGCAAGCCATTCATCAAAGCACTAGCCTATCTCAGTAAGCGCTACCATATCAATCACATCCGCATATCTGGCTATAATTCGCATGCTAATGGAATTGTTGAGCATGCACACTTCGATGTGTGTCAAGCACTTATCAAAGCTGCAGATGGAGTAGAATCAAAATGGTTCAGTGTGCTGTACTTAGTCTTTTGGGCAGAGCGCATCACAGTTCAGAAGCGCCTTGGTGTTTTGCCATACTTCATTGTTACAGGTGCACAGCCTCTAATCCCTCTTGATATCATTGAAGCAACATACCTTAACCCACCCCCAGATTCTATACTCTCTACTACAGACTTGATCATGCAGCGTGCGCACACATTACAAAAGTGCCCAGAAGACTTAGCATGCATTCATTCCCATGTCTATGCAGAAAGGCACAAAGTGGCACTTTGTTTCGAGAAGGTGCACTCAAAAACCATCTGCAATTTTGACTTCCAGCGCAGCAATTTAGTCCTTATGTGCAACACAGCAATCGAGAAGAGCCTTAACTGCAAAATGCATGCACATTATCTCGGTCCTCTAGTTATAGTGTCACACAATCAAGGCAGTGCATATATCATTTGTGAACTCAATGGGACAGTATTCGACAGGCCAGTAGCCACATTTCGCCTATTGCCATACCATGCGTGCAAGTCCATTGCGCTTCCTGACATAGTGCTCAATATCATCACAATGCAGTTGAGAGAGATGGAAGAGTCCATAGTAGTGGACACAGAAGATGAAGGAGCAGTTGACGAAGAAGAAGCGCAAGGAGATAGCATTGAGGATGAAGAGAGCACCAATGAGGCATGCAACTAGCACTCTGCGTGCACCACTATGGATATTTCACCTTTTTATATGTACACTTTGCTTTCTTTCATTTTTTTTACATTACCTTTTCCTATTCACGAAGTCGCATCTGGATGCATTCCATGATTGCGCAACCCATGGGTTTTACCAGCCATGATGATCTACTGAGCCTTTCCCATTTTTTTTTGACTTAGTCATATAGTGTGCACTTCCTTTTATCTCTTACTCTTTTATCGTTTGGACATGGTCAATATCTCAGTTGGGAGGAGGAAAGTGATGGTTAAATGATTTTTCTGCACTCCTTTGCATTTGCGCATTTTTGCACTGGTGCACATTTTTTGTGTGCTTGACATTTCTTGCTCGAACATTGCCTATCTTATCTCTTTTCCCTCACATATATTATTTGGACTTACAAATTTCATTTTATGGCATCATGGAAGCACGTGTGCATTGCACAACTTTGGAGCACATCACACGTTTACCACAGGTGCAACAAAGGAATCGCTTATTGAACTATCTATTGCTTTACATAGGCAAGTGGCTACTCAATCAACTCCAGGAACTCCAAGTGCTCCATGGCCACATCCAGTTTTACCTTTGCATCCACCTCTGCTTGCTCTGCACTGCACGACCAGCTCTTGGCAACTTCTAACTCGATGAGTGACCTTTGGATGTCCTCTTTAAGGTGATCATGCATGGTGCTCAAGACAGCAATCACCAAGCGGCATTGCACTAAGTCAAGCACTTCGATGTCCTGGCCTTGGTAGACTGCATCCTCTGAGGTGTTTCCTGATCTGGTTTGGTGTGAGGATTGAGAGTGCGCACTTGCCTGGCGAACGGTAAGGTGGCACGGCCTTGGGTGCACTTGCAATGGCACAGGGGGCACATTTTCGACTTTGCAGTGCTTTGACATGCACTCTTTCGAGGGGCTGATGAGCCCTGCATTGCTCTCATTGCCCTTGTCGATTTGTGATGCACCTTTGGCATAGTTAGTGCAGTTTGGGAGGAGGACAAGGAAAAGACATACCAGGGTGCCCAACAGCCACTTTCCTGCCTCTAGAGGTGGCACGCAGCTGTGCAAGGGTGCGCTTTGTCCATTCGCACTTTTGCTTACCATTTGTGCATGGAGCACACTGCTTTCCGTTGACAGAGATGCACCTAGCTGGCTGGCCCATGCGGCAGCAGTTATTGCACTAGAGTAGGAGTGTCGGATGTGGCACCAATGCCATTCAGTGGTGGTACTTCAACATATGCATGCTGCTGCATTGTGTGCACTGGGCGCACACTTGTGCCTTCATCTGCACTCGTGCTCTTGTCACTCAGCTCACTCTCCCCTTCGCTCGTCACCCCACTCTCCCAAGATTCCCCAGTTCCTTTGCCTACTACCTCAGTATTGGTCACTCCAGAAAGTGCATGCAAAGAGTGCATCAGCACGATGTGTGCCTTTTCATCCTCCTGTGCTTTGGCAGTATCTATATCACTTGCTTCATCAATAGCCCTGAACTCACCTTCCAGATGCTCCAAGTTGACCTCGGGCGCCTGCAATTCAGCCATCAAGAGAGCATGGCATGCACTTCCAGCCACCCTGCCAGTTCATGTGCCCTGTGCTCAAATTCTTCGGACTGCTCCTTCTCCTCAATCATCTTATGCATATTGGGCATCAGCTCCTCACCCCAAGTAAGCCACTCCTCCACCAGGATCCCACTGAATGTGCTGTGTGCCTTTGCAAGGAGCGCATTGAGTTCTGTGTCATCTTTAACAGTGTCCACATGGCTTTTATTCATGTTCTACATGCCCCGATCCTTAGCAACCTACACCAGTTATAGAAACATGAAAAGTGCACCAGTTTACTACAAAACCCTTCACCCCAAGCTTGCATCATCGTCTGCTCGCTCCCAGCAGTGGGGAGGGTCTCATTGAGGGCCAGGATCATTTGCCTGAGAGCTAAGGTGAATGCTGAAGCCATTGGATCAGGTAGAGATGGGTTGTGGAAAGAGTTGTAGAGGATAGATGGTGGTCAGAGATAGATAAGAAGAGGATGGCCGCTTATGTGAGCAAAGAAAATTTTGCACTGACCAATTGCATGCTGCCTGAGGACAGTCAGTACTTCAGTTGGGAGGAGATGATATGGCTCCCTATCACCCTGTGCGCATACTACAGCATTTTTTTGTGATTGTGTGCACCTCCTAGATGGCTTCCATACACTTCATGCAGTATGCTTTTGCGTGCTTTTGTGTGCTTTCATGTGCCTTTGACCATTTAGGTGTGCTTTTGTGTGCCTTTTACATTTCTACTGTGCTTTTGGTTCCCCCATAGCTGCCTGCTGTCATGCACCCTAAATGCACCCTGTTATGCTTCAAACCACCTCTGTGTGCCTCCCCATGCTTCTTATCTGCCTTTCACATTTATTGCATGCTTCTTTTATGCTTTACCTGCAACTCACATTCTTTGCTGCACACTCATTGCACAATCCCTATCACACACACAACAATCCACCACACCAGTTGCGCTGCGCATTGCGGCTTCTAGCTTACTGGTGCATTTACTTGAGGTGCACCATGATTCCAACATGAGCAAACTGCGGATTCTCACATAATTGGGGTGCTTTGCACCTATTTGGCATTGGACTGTGCGTACTTGGGTGCTTTCACATAATCCTGGCACTTTGGTGCTATTTGGCCTTGCACAGCATCTCCTTATAGTTCTTCTGCATTTCCAATCAGCATCACCTTATCTGGTAACCGGCACAGGTTGATCATGTTATTATTACTAAGGCACAGCACGTGACACATAACACCAAAGCAGATTAATTGGGAAGAGCACACGAGACCTAGAGTGCACCAAAAATAGTGGATCACACCAGAACAGTTGGGTATTGGGTTATAGCATGCACAAATCTTATTGGCTGAGGCAGCAGCATAGTGCAGTCAGGTTTAGATGGGTGAATGGGTGTACTTGTGGGTAGCATATGGCACTTTCTATTTTTACATTTTATTTTACCGTTTTTATCACATAAGCCATTTGTACATAGTAGGCAGACAGATAGAGAATCCAGAGGATCTTTCCCCCCCTCATAGTTCATAGCTCAGTCAGCATTGCACATAGTCTGTGCACCAGCGTCCAGTCCATGTGCCTTTGCAGTGTGCTCTTCATATAGCCACATTTGCATATTGTTTGCATTCCCTCATCGTATTGCTGTGTTTTGTCCCTGCATTGCATTCTTCATCCTCATTTGTGCACTCTTGCAGTGCGCCCTTCATATAGCCATGTTTGCACACCGTTTGCGCCTTTTTTGTATAGCTGCATTTTGCACACTGTTTGTGCCTTTTTCCACTCATTGTGCTCTCATCCCGTTGATAGGTCCACTACATGCTTTAAGGTCTGGAGAAGACTCCCACTCATATCAACACATCATGACATGCACTCCGAATCACTACGAATGCCACAAAACCGACTTTGAACACTTTTCAATTTATTTTGCACTATTTAGGATGACTTTGAAACACTTTGAACTACTTCAAACTATTTCGCGACATTTCGCAAACACTTTGAATGACTTTGCAGCACTTTGAATGACTTCAGCTGCCATATAGTTGTCTTAAAACACTTTTGATACACGATGCTCAACCAGAGTAAACTATTTAGTCACATATCGAGCACTACCAGACGCAAGGAGAGATGATAAAAGAATTAGGGTATGATAATGGCAGTTTTGGGGTTTCAACGATCTATTGAAACAACAAGAGAAGTACTCTTACTATATGGCAACACTGAACATTTCAATTATCATTGTTCCTCATTTGTTTTTATGTTTTACAATCCCTTTATTGCTGTGCATACTGCCTCGTGTTCTACACCTGTTATATTTCCTTTTTGGTACTTACCTCTTCGAAATGTATATAGACTTGTACTAGTTACTTAGAACAACAGAGAACCAGTTACCCTCTCCACTATAATCAGACTTAAGCGCAGTTCTCTTGAGTTTTACCTCACATCATATCTCTGAAGTCCTGCAAAATATTGCGAACTTCCTCAAACTTTTGTATTCATTCTCAAATCATCATTGCCTACCATCACTAAAAACCCAGCTTACACCTTAGAACCTTCTCAAACTTACCTGAATTACTTTGAACCCATTCGAATCTATTTCGAACTACTTTGGACATCTTTGAACATATTTTGAACTACTTCAAACATCTTCATACACTTTTAAACACTATTCATCACATTGTTACCGTTTTGCATCACTAAAAACAACATTCTGGTATTAGAGGTAATATTTAGAACCAACTCGCACCCTTCCTCTAACCTGAGTTATACTACATAAGCCTATTAACAGGTTTTTGTTAGGTTTCCAGGTCGAGCACCATCATTTTAGAGCCCACCGTGAGGGGTTTCTAAATCATTTCATTGCCTAATCCACCTCAAGTTTCTCAGCTTAGGCCAACACAAGCTCGAAACCTTTCAATCGAGACTCACCAGGCCTTCGAATCTCTCGAACAATCAGGGGATATTCTAATACCTGTCTCTAATGCCGAATCCACACATAGTCATCTGTTCCCTTCACCTATTTCCTTGTCTACAACTTCGTCTTCCTCTTCTTCCTCATCCTCTACTACATCATTCATTATTCCAGCTACTTCAACACATCTACCATCCTTCGCTCAGGTTCTAACTCCTCAAATCGGTACATCTATGGCCACCGAAGCAACAATGCCAGCTCAAGGACATTCCACAGCACCTAAATTTGACCCCACTCAACCTTGAGAGCTACATCAATACTTTAACGAGCTCAAAATACTTTTCATTGACTGTAATGTTACGGATGCCAAACTTATGAAGAAGCACGCCTGTCGATATGTCGATATTGATATGTCTGAACTCTGGGAATCAATTCCCGAATACAAAACTGGCACTTTGTTTCATGATTTTCGTGTCACAATCCACAGACTATATCCTGGTTCTGAAGATGATTGAAAATGGTCAATTTCGGACATGGACAAACTCGTTGGCAAACAACTTTGGATGGGTATCTATAACGCGAGCAATTTAGGATTATATTACAGGTCTTTCTACAACATTATGAAGTTCCTACTCTCTAAAGGCTGAATTTCGGAGGCAGAACAAAGTAGAGCATTCGTTCAAGGTTTTCAACTGGGTTTATGGTCACGAATTGCACGACGACCCGAACTTAAATTTCCTGACCACTATCTAGATGATGCCTACCCACTTGATGACATTCATGTGGCAGTGAAATTTGTTTTAGCAGGGTCAATTAGTTCAAATTGGGCATCATTACAGTCTTCAGAAACATCAGCACTGACTTCGACATCTTTGACACAGATCAAATTGGAAGATTTATCAGCAATCCTTGAAAAATTCGCAACCACACTCGTCACAGCTTTAGCAGGTTTGAAATCCACTAATCCTCCTCGAACTAACAGTGGATTTTGCTCAGACCAGCTCGAAAATTTAGCTTGTGTCTTTTGTGGACTCACTGGTCATTTCATTAGTGACTGCTTGGTTTGCCAAGCCTATATCAATAAAGGAAAGTGTAAAAAGAACAATGAAGGAAAAATCGTGCTTCCAAATGGATGGTTCACCCCTCGAAACATTCCTGGTCACTTTATCAAAGACAGAATCGATGAATGGACTCGACAAAATACTTTGAACACAACTGCATCGTCACTCATGTACAACATCGCATCCTCAATGGCTACTTTGATACCACCTAGGGGCATCTACCAGCTTTCCGAATAATCTGCGACACCCGAAGATCGCATTGCAAAACTCAAACAAGAGATATATGCTTTGCAAAGTGGTAGGACCTTTGCTAAAGCTAATTCGAGCATACCAACAGTCCCCTCTCTCGACCTTCAGTTTCCCCAAACACTGTGATGGTCAAACAATCGACTCCACATGTACCAGTGTCATCCATCTTGTCCATGGCACCAAACCTACCAACCTCAACTTCGGCATCATCTTCAACTTCGGAAACAATTTTGCAGCCTCTTATTCATCCTTACACTGCTACAAAAGAAAATTCATACCTACCACCACACGAACGAAACTTCAGATCAACTGTGAAAGGTAAAGGCAAAGATGGTCCTTCACACCATACCCAAGTGCCAATTCAAAAGAATAAAATCATGGAAGATGTTTTTGCTCATTCGATGAAGACGCCAATTATCACACTAACACCTGAGGAATTGCTGTCTCTATCACCCAAAGTTCATACAAAATGGAAGGAACAGGTCACTCCATGTCGAATTCAGCAGTCCGATGATATGGCTCCCTATCGCCCTGCATGCATATTACCACATTTTTTGCAATTGTGCGCACCTCCTAGATGGCTTCCACACACTTTGCGCAGTGCACTTTTGTGCACCTTCATGTGCTTTCATGTGCCTTTGTGCACTTCCATGCACTTCCGCATGCCTTTGACCACTTAGGTGCGCTTTTGTGTGCCTTTTACATTTCTACTGCGCTTTTGGTTCCCCCATAGCTGCCTGCTGTCATGCACCCTAAATGCGCCCTGTTGCACTTCAAACCGCCTCCACGCACCCCCCCCCCCACACTTCTTATCTGCCGTTTTCTATTATTGCATGCTTGATGTGCCTTTATGCACTCCTTTTATGCTTTACTCGCAACTCACGTTCTTTGCTGCACACTCCATGCACTATTCTTACCATCACACAACAATTCACCACTTCAAATGCGCTGCACATCACGGCTTCCATCTTACTGGCGCATTTACTTGAGGCACACCGCGATTCCAACACAAGCAAACTGCGCATTCTTACATAACTGGGCCACTTTGTGCCTATTTGGCATTGGACTGTGCGCACTTGGGCGCTTTCACATAATCCTGGCACTTTGGCAGTATTTGGCCTCGCACAGCATCTCCTTATAGTTCTTCCACATTTCCAATTGGCATCACCTTATCTGGTAACCAGCACAGGTCGATCACATCATTATTACTAAGGCGCAGCATGCGACACATAACACCAAAGTGGATTAATTGGGAAGAGTGCACGAGATGTAGAGCACACCAAAAATAGTGCATCGCACCAGAACAGTTGGGTATTGGGTTATAGTGTGCACAAATCTTATTGGTTGAGGCAGCGGCATAGTGCGGTCAGGTTTAGATGGGCAAATGGGTGCGCTTGTGGGTAGTGCATGGCGCTTCCTATTTTTATACTTTATTTCACCATTTTATCACATAAGCCATTTGTATATAGTAGTGGACAGATAGAGAATCCAGAGGATCTTTCCCCCCCCTCATAGTCCATAGTTCAGTCAGTGTTGCACATAGTATGTGCACCAGCGTCCAGTCCATGCACCTTTGTAGTGCGCCCTTTGTATAGCCGCATTTGCATATCGTTTGCATCCCCTCATCGTATTGTTGCGTTTCATCCCTGCATTGTGTCCTTCGTCCTCGTTCAAGCACTCATACAGTGTGCCCTTTGTATAGCTGCATTTGTGCACTGTTTGCACCTTTTTCTGCATAGCCGCATTTTGCGCACCGTTTGCACCTTTTTCCACCTCTTGCGCTTTCATCCTGTTTGCATCCCCAACCTGTGCACCAACTTCACAGTACATCCCAGTGTCGTCTTCATCCCACTACACCTCCTGTCTTCACCACCCTCATCTTTGCGCACTTTTGTGCTCCCGTTGTGCGTTTTTCCACACTGCGTGTTTTTGCCTCTTTGCGTTGCACACTTTCCTGCCACTGTGCATATCTCCCCTTTAGCGTACACAACTGGTGCGCACATTGAAAACCGCTGTACCAGCCTCCCCATAGTCTTAGTGCCCTGAAGGATGAGCTGAGGCCCTCTAAGCGAACTCCCCCCTCACCCCGAGCATGCCTGCAGTTGTAGGTTAAGTGTTCACCCCTTCTGTTGAGACTCTGAATTGAGTACCAACTGAACACATCATTTCTGGAGCCCACAACGAGGGGTTTCTGTTTATCAGACCATATTTTAGACCTCCATCAGCTCGCCCTCCACTTCAACATTAACCACCTTCGCACTCTCCATTCCGAGCTGTTAGCAACTGCGCTCCAGCTTGGGGAAATACCAGTAATTGAATCACTCTTCCTAAACAACATGCATCACTCGTCCGCACTGTCTTTACCTCCACCTTCACCTGAATCATCCCTACCTACCCTAACTCCATCCGCATCACCGCATTTTTCCCCACCTTCGAATTTCACTGCACTTTTACCAGATCTTAACTCTACACACCTTATTCCACCTACCATGGCTACCATGCACATGCCATCTGCATTTAACCACACTGCACCGCATTTTGACCCCGCAAAACTGCACGAACTCCAGAAGTATTTTGAGGAGCTTGCGCAACTCCTCCGTGATTGTAACGTCACCGATGAGACCAATAAGAAGTTTTACACTGTGCGCTATTTGGACAGCGACACTGCGGACACTTGGAAACTGCTACCGGAGTATAGCGCAATGCACAACTATGGCGCATTCAAAGACGCTGTCCTAAAGCTTTATCCTGGCTCTAGAGATGGCAGTAAATGGAGTATTAGTGACCTGGACAAGCTTATTGGTGAGACCGCATGTGTTGGCCTCATAACTGCAGAAGAGATCGTGCACTATTATCGCGCATTTTTCAACATTAGCGAATACTTGTTTGCGCAAGGCATATTGGCACGCTATGACCAAAGCCGCATGTTCATTAGGGTGTTTCGACCAGACCAGCTAGAGCACATTTTGAGCCACCTTGCGATTGCGGTACCGAATCAGCCTGCAAATGTGCCATACTCATTAGATGCAATATGCGATGTGATCAATTTTATCTTTGAAGGCCCAGCGCACTATTTCCAGCCACTTACTGGGCTCACAGCACAAAACCCCGATATGTATGCACCCTACTCAGCACCCAGTGCACCCGTTTCCCAACCACAAGCTAGTGCACCAGCAGTTAAAGCAGAAGACATCTCAGTCCTATTCGAGCGCATGACACAGACAATAGTTACCGCAGTGAGCGCATCACGCAGAGATGGCGGAAATGGTGCGCCTCGCTCGAACAATGACAAGTGCAATGGTTGCGGTCAGACAGGGGATTATATCCCTGAGTGCGCTTCAATTGAGCGCCTTATTAGCGAAGGAAAGTGTAGGCAAAATGCAGAGGGGTGCATCGTGCTCCCAGGTGGCACATTCATGCCATGTTCTATTCCAGGCAATTTCCTAGGCAAGTGCATTGAGGAATGGCATAAGCGCAACCCAGGGCAGATTGCCATGGGTCGACTTTCATCTAATACCAATTTGCAGCTCATCTACAATATAGTGCCTCGTCCAGATCCAGCTGCACCTTTACAGTCGACATACGTTGCTGCCTCAGCTCCTGCAGCAGATTATATGCAAAGCACACCAAATGTGCAACTAACGAAGGAAGAGCACATTGATGTGCTCGAGAGGGAGTTGATGGCACTTCGGAAGAGGCAAGTCTTTGACAGCGTTGAAATTCTGTGGTGCACACCGCGCAATACATCCAATCAAGAGAGCACGCATTCTACAACCACAGACATTGCACCCGCTGACAGTATTGAGTCCCCAGCTTCGCAACACGCTGCGAGCACAACTGAAGCGCCTAACAAGACACCCATACATCCCTATTCCAACATTCCTGAGGCGCATTTTGCGCCCGCAGCAGCAGATAAACCAGATGTACCAGCTAACTCTTCCAAAGGCAAAGAGCCATCATACCACACTGTCGTTCCCATCCTGAACCTGCAGATTGTCGATGATGTATATGCGCGCGCCATGAAGGTGCCCTCCATTATGGTTTTGCATGAGGAGCTCCTGTCCCTTTCACCCGATCTCAGACAGCGCCATAGAGAACAAGTTACTCCAAAGCGCGTTGCAGCTACCGGCGCAGAAGTGGTAGCTACCCACCTTGCAAGCATTATGCCATTTGTGCACTGCGAAGCGCATGCGCCTTTTGCAGAAAATAAAGCACTTAATGTGACACCTCCAGTTAGCGTGGCCATTGCAGTGCCACTTCCTATTGTTTTGCAGGATCCATTTGAACAGTACCTCATCCATCTCCAGCCAGGCGAAATTGAAAACCTGGACATTTTGAAGGTTGCAAAGGAGTCACATGTGCTTCATTCCATTGATTTATTGATCGACAACCAAGAATACTTTGAAGCTATCTTAGATCTGGGTTCACAAATTATCGCAATGTCAGAAGCAGTCTGCCATCGTCTTGGGCTTTAGTACAACCCACGCATTCATTTATACATGCAATCAGCCAATGGAGAGGTAGATGAGTCGCTTGGGCTTGCGTGCAACATTTCTGCGTGCATTGGAGCCATCATTGTCTATGTGCAAGTTCACGTTATCCATTCACCTGCTTACGATATTCTGTTAGGGCACCTCTTTGACATATTAATGCACTCCATCGTGTGCAACTTTGTGGATGAAGCGCAAATGATTACTATCTGCAATCCGAACACAGGCGCCATCTCCACCATTCCAACAAAGCCTAGGGGAAAGCCGCGCCACTTCTTACCAGCTCCAGCAACACCGCACTTTGCTATTCAGCATAACTTACAAAGAAATTTTTGCCAGGCTTCGAGGAATTGATCGCAGACCAAGGAGAGGCCGCCACTATCATAACATTCAACTCTGATACCCAATCTTGTGACGTTTCCACGTTTGCGCTTATTCCATTTTCCGCTTCTGTTCCTTCGACCTCTATTATCTCTCAACTCTACCTATCCCAGTGTACCAACAGTCATGCGCAAGCGCTCTTAAATTCAATTGACCCTGTGGCGCTTATTCCAGCTGCATTTCCGAAAAGCGCACATGTGCATGCAGCTTTTATCGATTTAGCAGTGTGCGCATTGCAAAAGGGCATAGTAACCAAGAAGAAGTATAAACCGGTTGCTAGAAAAGTCAAACCAGTTATTGTGCCCGTCCCAAATGAATTCCGCATCGAGTGCAACATTATAGGTGATCTGCTAGCGGCACTTCCTGCACTTTTACCAAATCTGCCACCCTTTGCCCCAACTGGGTGCTACACTGAAGAGCGCATGCAAGCACTCCAAAAGCGCCACACCGATTTCTTATTACCAGAGAAGATGAAGGTTTTACACCACTTGATGTCTTTGCAGAATGAAGCCTTTGCATGGAGCGATGAGAAGCGCGGCAGCTTCAAGACTGTGTTCTTTCCCCCAGTAGAAATCCTGGTTATTCCGCACACCCCTTGGATAGAGCACAACATCCCCATTCCACCAGGCATATACAAAGAAGTTTGCGCTATTATCTGGAAGAAGATAGACTCAGGTGTTTACGAGTGCTCAAATTCAGCATATAGATCGTGCTGGTTCTGCACACTCAAGAAAGATGGAAAAGTGCTGCGCATTGTACATAGCCTTGAGCTGCTTAATCGCATTACCATCAAACACTTCGGCATCACTCCTACACCTGAGCACCTCGCAGAGCAGTTTGCAGGGTGCACATGTGGTGCTGTCCTTGATCTATATATGGGATATGATGAGCACTTAATCAAAGAATTGTTGCATGACCTTACAACATTCCAGATGCCTTATGGTGCAATGTGCCTCATTACATTGCCAATGGGTTGGACAAACTCAGTACCAATCTTCCACGATGATGTGTGCTATATTCTGCAGCCAGAGATACCAGATTACATTGTTCCCTATATCGATGACCTCCCAGTCAAGGGGCCTTCGAAGTGCTACATTTTACCAGATGGCTCATGCAAAGCGCTCACTGCAAACCCTGGCATAAGGCGCTTTGTGTGGGAGCACTTTCAGAACATGAACCGCATTGTGCAGTGCATGAAATATAGTGGTGGCACTTTCTCTGGGATGAAATCCACATTGTGCACTGAGAACTTCATCATTCTTGGCCATTATTGCACCCCAGAAGGTAGAAAACCCGAACGCGACAAGGTAGATGTTATCTGCAATTGGGGCGCATGCCACATGCTGTCAGAAGTGCACGCATTCTTGGGAACAGTCAGTTTAATGTGCATTTATATCCGCAATTATGTGTACCACATTAACGCACTCACAAAGCTTATACACAAGGATGCTCCCTTTGCATGGGGCCCAGAGCAGACAGCAGTGCAAAACGACATCAAGCAAGCAGTACTAGAGTGTCCTGCACTACAACCAATCAATTATTCCTCAGAACTCCCAGTTATCCTTGCAGTTGACACTTCCCAGATAGCGGTCGGCTTTTATCTTTGCCAGCAAAAGAGCGCAAATGCAAAAACGCGCATTTACAACCGGTTCAGCTCGATTATGTTCAATGACAGAGAAGCGTGCTTTTTGCAACCGAAGCTAGAGATCTATGGACTTTACCGCACGCTGCACAACTTGCGCCTTTATATTATAGGTGTGCGCAACTTAATTGTCGAGACTGATGTGCACTATATCAAGGGCATGCTACAAAACCCTGATATCCAACCATCCGCTAGCATTAACTGGTGGATCATCTCAATCCTTACATTCCACTTTATGCTCGTGCATGTTAGGGGAGCAGTACATGGTCCAGATGGGCTTTCGCATCGGCCAAAGCAGCCAGAGGACTTAAAAGGAGAAGAAGATGAAGAGTTTGAGGATTGGATTGATGCACTACATGGCTTTATGCATGCAATACATCCCATTTCCCAGTCCTTTGATGTGCAAGCACTCATGCTAATGCAGCCAGAGCCAAGCGCAAATGTGCGCAATAGTGTGCTTATTTATGATGATGACTATAGCCAAGTCCTGAGGAGCGCAACCACAGATGCAGAGGATGAGAAGTTAGATTTGGTGTGGATTTGGATGGATACTGTAATGTGCCCTAGCGACTTCACAGATTCCAAGTACAGCATGCTTGTGTGCTACGCGAGCGCCTTTTTCAAAGACAAGACGTGCTTATGGAAGCACAATGTGCATGGCGCTCACCAGCTTGTTATTTGGCAGTCTAGATGCTTACCGATATTGTGCGCCATCCATGACAACATTGGACACAAGTGCTTTTACGTGACATGCTCCGCATTGCTCAAGCACTTTTGGTGGCCACACGTTATGGATGACATCATTTGGTTTGTGCACACTTGTCATATTTGCCAGATCCAGCAAACGCAGAAGGTTCTAATACCGCCAGTCATCGCAACGCCTGCGCCTCTCTTCAGTAAAGTTTATATTGATACGATGCACTTACCAGTATTAGCAGGCAGCACTATATTGTCCAGGGTGTTGCTCGCTTGCGACTTGGCCAGAATTCCACGGGCTTCCTAAAGAAAATGCGAGCGCACTTGGCGATTGGATGTTCCAAGACCTCATCTGCAGATGGGGTGCATTGTACGAGATAGTCACTGATAATGGCAAGCCATTCATAAAAGCGCTAGCCTATCTCAGTAAGCGCTACCATATCAATCACATCTGCATATCTGGCTATAACTTGCGTGCTAATGGAATTGTTGAGCGTGCACATTTTGACATGTGTCAAGCACTGATCAAAGCCACAGATGGAGTAGAGTCAAAATGGTTCAGTGCACTGTACTCAGTCTTTTGGGCAGAGTGCATCACAGTGCAGAAGCACCTTGGTGTTTCACCATACTTCATTGTTACAGGCATGCAGCCTCTAATCCCTCTCAATATCATTGAGGTGACATATCTTAACCCACCCCCAGATTCTATACTCTCCACTACAGACTTGATTGCACGGCGCACGCGCACATTACAAAAGCGTCCAGAAGACTTAGCGTGCATTCATTCCCATGTCTATGCAGAAAGGTGCAAAGCGGTGCTCCATTTTGAGAGGGCGCACTCAAAAACCATCCGCAATTTTGACTTCCAGCACGGTGATTTAGTCCTTATGTGCAACACAGCAATCGAGAAGAGCCTAAACTGCAAAATGCGCACGCGTTATCTCGGTCCTCTAGTTATAGTGTCGCGCAATCTAGGCAGCACATATATCGTTTGCAAGCTCAATGGGATGGTATTCGACAGGCCAGTAGCCATGTTCCGCCTGCTGCCGTACCACGCGCGCAAGTCCATTGCGCTTCCTGACATAGTGCTCGATATCACTACAATGCGGTTGAAGGAGATGGAAGAGTCCATAGTAGTGGACACAGAAGACAAAGAAGCAGTTGATGAAGAATTACGTTACCTTTTTCTATTCGTGAAGTCACATCTGGGCGCATTCTGTGATTGCGCAACCCATGGGTTTTACTGGCCATGATGATCTACTGAGCCTTTCCCATTTTTTTAGACTTTATCATATGGCGTGTGCTTCATTTTATCTCTTACTCTTTTATCGATGGACATGGTCAATATCTCAGTTTGGGAGGAGGAAAGTGATGGTTGGACAATTTTTCCGCACCCCTTTGCATTTGCGTGTCTTTGCACTGGTGCGCGTTTTTTGTGCGCTTGACATTTCTTGCTCAAACATTGCTTATATTATCTCTTTTCCCTCACACATACTATTTGGACTTACAAATTTTGTTTTATGGGACCATGGAAGCGTGCGTGCAGGTTGGTGCAAAGTGTGCACATTTGCACATGCACGCACACTTCACTGCTTTGGAGCACACCACGCATATCACAGGCACAACAAAGAGATTGATTGACACACTATCTAAAACTTATACAGTTGAGCAGCTATTCAATGGACTCCAGGAACTCCAGGCACTCAGTGGCCGCATCCAGTTTCGCCTTTGCATCCACCTCTGCTTGCTCCACACTGCGCAACTGGCTCTTAGCGACCTCTAACTCGATGAGTGACCTTTGGACATCTTCTTGAAGGCAATCGTGCGTGGCACCCAAGACTGCGACCACTGAGCGGCATTGTGCTAAGTCGAGCACCTCAATGTCTTGACCTTGATAGACCATGTCCCCCGAGGTGTTTCCCAATCTGGTTTGGCACGAGGATTGCGTGTGCACACTTGCCTGGCAAACGGTAAGGCGGCGTGGCCTTGGGCGCACTTGCGACGGTGGAGGGGGCGCGTTTTCGACTTTGTGGCACTTCAAAGTGCGCTCTTTTGAGGGGCTGATGAGCCCCGCATCGCTCTCATTGCCCTTGTCAGTTTGCGATGTGCCTTTGAAATAGTTAGCGCAGTGTGGAAGGAGGATGAGAAAAAGATGCACCAGAGCACCCAGTAGCCACTTTCCTGCCTCTAGAAGCCACGCACAGCTGTGCAAGGGTGTGCTTTGTCCATTCACACTTTCTCTTACCCTTTATGCATGGAGCGCACCACTTTCCATTGACAGAGACGCACCTAGCCGGCTGGCCCATGCAGCGGCAGTTATCACACTGGAGCAGGAGGGGAGCCATTTAGTGAGTTTGAAGTATATCCAAAGAAACTTACTGGTCTGCTATTAGTGTCAGAGGTGGTGCCAACACCACTCAGTGGTGGTACTTCGACATACGCACGTTGCCACATTGCGCACACTGGGCGCGCACTTGCGCCTTCGTCCGCACTAATGCTCTCATCGCTCTGCTCACTCTCCCCTTCGCTCGTCACCCCACTCTCCCAAGACTCCCCAGTTCCTTCGCCTATGACCTCAGCATCAGTCGCTCCAGAAAGCGCATGCAGAGAGTGCACCTTCTCATCCTCCTGCGCTTCGGCGGTATCTATATCACTTGCATCATCAATTGCTCTAAACTCACCTTCCAGACACTCCAAGTTAACCTTGGGCACCTGCAATTCAGTGGTCAAGAGTGCGCGGCATGCCTTGTGCACTTCGGTGTGCTCCATGTGCGCTTCCAGCCGCCCCCCCCAGCTCGTGCGCCCTACACTCAAATTCTTCAGACTGCTCTTTCTCCTGAATCATCTTACACATATCAGGCATCAGCTCCTCACCCCAAGTCAGCCACTCCTCCACCATAATCCCACTGAAGGTGCTGCATGCCTTTGCGAGGAGCGCATCGAGTTCTGCATCGTCTTTAACAGTGTCCGCGCAGCTTTTATACATGTTCTACATGCCCCGACCCTTAGCAACCTGTGCTGGTTATAGAAACACAAAAGGCACACCAGTTTACTACAAAACCCTTCACCCCAAGCTTGCATCATCGTCTGCTCGCTCCCAGCAGTGAGGAGGGTCTCATTGAGGGCCAGGATCATTTGCCTGAGAGCTAAGGTAAATGCTGAAGCCATCGGATTGGGTAGAGATGGGTTGTGGAAAGAGTTATAGAGGATAGATGGTGGTCAGAGATAGATAAGGAGAGGATGGCTGCTTATGTGAGCAAAGAAAATGTTATGCTGACCAATCGCATGCTGCCTGAGGACAGTCAGTACTTCAGTTGAGAGGAGATGATATGGCTCCCTATTGCTCTGCATGCATATTACTGCATTTTTTGCAATTGTGCGCACCTCCTAGATGGCTTCTGCACACTTTGCACGCCTTTGTGCGCTTTCGTGCGCCTTTGCACGCTTCCGTGCACTTTCGCATGCCTTTGACCGCTTAGGTGCACTTTTGTGTGCCTTTTCCATTTCTACTGTGCTTTTGGATCCCCCTTAGCTGCCTGCTGTCATGCGTCCTAAATGCACCCTGTTGCGCTTCAAACCACCTCTGCGCACCCCCCCCACTCCTTATCTGCCATTTTCAGTTATTGCGCGCTCGATGCGCCTTTATGCACTCCTTTTATGCTTTACTCACAACCCACATTCCTTGCTGTGCACTCACTGCACTATTCTTACCATCACACAATTCACCACTTCAAACATGCTGCGCATTGCAGCTTCCATCTTATTGGTGCATTTACTTGAGGCACACTGCGATTCCAACATGAGTGGACTGCACATCCTTGCATAACTGGGGCGCTTTGCGCCTATTTGGTATTGGACCGTGCACACTTGGGCACTTTCACGTAATCCCGGTGCTTTGGCAGTATTTGGCCTCACACAGCATCTCCTTATAGTTCTTCCACATTTCCAATTGGCATCACCTTATCTGGTAACTGGCACAGGTCGATCACATCATTATTACTAAGGCGCAGCATGCGACACATAACACCAAAGCGGATTAATTGGGAAGAGCACACGAGACATAGGGCGCACCAAAAATAGTGCATCGCACCGGAACAGTTGGGTATTGGATTATAGCATGTGCAAATCTTATTGGTTGAGGCAGTGGCATAGTGCAGTCAGGTTTAGATGGGCAAATGGATGCGCTTGTGGGTAGCGCATGGCACTTTCTATTTTTATACTTTATTTCACCGTTTTATCACATAAGCCATTTGTACATAGTAGCGGACAGATAGAGAATCCAGAGGATCTTCCCCCCCCTCATAGTCCATAGTTTAGTCAGCGTCGCACATAGTCTGTGCACCAGCGTCCAGTCCATGCACCTTTGTAGTGCGCCCTTCGTATAGCCACATTTGCATATCGTTTGCATCCCCTCATCGTATTGTTGCATTTTGTCCCTGCGTTGCATCCTTTGTCCTCGTTCAAGCACTCATACAGTGTGCCCTTCATATAGCTGTGTTTGTGCACCATTTGCGCCTTTTTCCGCATAGCTGCATTTTGCGCACCATTTGCACCTTTTTCTGCCCCTTGCGCTTTCACCCCGTTTGCATCCCCTACCTGTGCACCACCTTCACAGTACATCCCAGTGTCGTCTTCATCCCACTACACCTCTCATCTTCACCACCCTCATCGTTGCGCACTTTTGCGCTCCCATTGTGTGTTTTTCCACACTGTGCATTTTTGCCTCTTTGCATTGTGCACTTTCCCGCCACTGCACATATCTCCCCTTTAGCATACACAACTGGTGTGCACATTGAAAACTGCTGTACCAGCCTCCCCATAGTCTTAGCACCCCAAAGGACGAGCCGAGGCCATCTAAGCAAACTCCCCCCCTCACCCCGAGCATGCCTGCAGTTGTAGGTTAAGTGTTCACCCCTTCTGTTGAGACTCTGAACTGAGTACCAACTGAACACATCATCGCATCAAATTTTGACCTTCTCCCTCTCTTCAAATTTCAGTAAGGGGGAGGATCTCACCTATAATGATGTCCTACGATCGAATAATGCAAAAACGAATGACGAGAAGTTGCTTTGCGTTCGAAAATGGTTACATGACCTGGTGCGACCCCCTGATCTATCAGATGCAGAATATGCTACCTTTATTCAATATTGCACCAAGTTCTTTTTAGACTCAGGCAAACTATAGAGGAAAGACTCCCATGGAGCTCACAAAATCATTGCTACTCCAAAACATTGTCTCGAAATCATTCATGCAGCTCACGACAACATCGGATACAAAATGGTTTTCGCTACAAATCAGTTATCACCCTTCGATTTTGGTGGCCGAACATGAAATCCAACATCGCATGGTATATTCAAACTTGCCACCTATGCCAAATTCGACAAATGCGAAATGTTCTAATTCCACCCACAGTCGCCACTCCAGCACCCCTTTTCAGCAAGGTCTATATTGATACGATGCAAATGCCACCTTCGAACAGATTTAAATACATCATACAAGGTCGATGCTCACTAATGACCTATCCAGAATGGTGAAAACTTCGATGCAAAAATGCCACATCGCTTGGTGATTGGATCTTCAAAGATATTATTTGTCGATGGGGTTCGCTATATGAAATCGTAACCGACAACGGCGCTGTGTTTATCACAGCTATGGAGTATCTTGCAAAATGATATCGCATTAACCATATTCAAATTAGTGGTTATAATTCATGTGCCAATGGACTCGTCGAACGAGCCCACTTCGATGTTCGACAATCCTTATTCAAAGCTGTCAATAAAGAACAAGCAAAATGGTCAGCAGGGGCACATTCAGTATTTTGGGCAGAACGAGTCATGGTTCGTAAATGCATGGGTTGTTCTCCTTACTTCGCAGTCACAGGAGTGCATCCTCTAATACCCCTTGACATCTCTGAGGCAACATACTTACAACTGCCACCCGATTCAATCTTATCAACAACCGATCTTATAGCTCGATGAGCCATAAAAATGATCTAATGACCTTGAACTGCTATATTCAAAGGTCTATGCATCCCAAATCAAAGCTGCGAAATGCTTCGAACTTACAAACATACAATGCGTGACTACAACTTTTCGAAAGGAGATTTAGTGTTACTTTAAAACATGCAAATCAAGAAGTCCCTCAATCGCAAAATAAAACCATGATATGTCGGTCCTCTTATCATTATCGAATGAAACTACAGAGGGGCTTATATTCTCTGTGAACTCGATGGGTCAGTACTACATAGACCTATTGCCACATTTTGTCTGCTACCATACCTCGCTCAAAAATCAATTACCCTTCCACCGAACTTTGTCGATATTGACTCTGAGTGCCTTGAAGCACTTCAAAAAACCTTGAATTTTGACGAAGATACCTTCGAAGATTTTCAGGATGACAATAATGAATAACTATCCTTCCTTTTCTTTTTTGCAATTACTTACAAAGATTTTGATTTCCTCTAGTGTACGATACAAGTCACGATATCGCATCATAGCATGGTCGCACAAACTCCAAAGGGTTTTTCAGCTATGATGAACTACGGAGCCTTTCCCTAAAAAGTCATTTTTCGTTCATTACTTATATTCATTTTTTTTTCTTTACTTTACTTTCCAAAGACATTTAACAAAAAAGTTGAAATTAAAACAGAAATACAAAAGAAAAACCCCTCTACTCCTCCAACATCTCCTCCAATACCTCTATCTCCCTACCCAATACCTCCATCTCAATCTTCTTCACCAGTTTTCCAGCAATAATCCCTTGCTGCACCCCCCATTCTTCCTCAACATCCTCGACTCTCTGCGACTCCCTCACCTTTGCCTTTTCCTTTGATGACTTTTTCTTTTCCTTCGATGATTTTGAAAATCCTGCAATTGGTTCGACGCCCTCTACAGGGTCCACAAGACGAATTTGGCATACTACAATTTTTGAAAACAAGTTAGTAAGCACTTCAAGATGATTTCAAATGAATTTCATACCTGATTTGGGATGCGAATCTTGTTTTGCACCCCCAAATTTCTTTGCTTCGCCTTTGCAAAGCCCTTGCCTCGATACCCCACTCCAATAATACCACTGTGCCTCCTGGGTGCACTTCATACATTTTGGGGTGCCCTCCTTAATGATGCAGCATGGCTGGGACTTGAACCCAGCAGCACATCTATCGCACTACAAAACATTTAGTACCTCGAAAACTCCTCGAAAGTCAGTAAAACACTCACAGGGCCCTCGAAATCGAGGAGCCCACTTGTTTCGACCCTTGCCCACTCTGCTGATTCTACCCCCTCAACCTCCTCCTCTCCATCTTCCTCCTCGTCGACCTCTACTATTTTTCACTTCACTACCCTTACTATAGGCAGCTCCTTGCCCTCATCTTCATCACCTTCACCAGCCTCCACCCTCTCGATTGCCCTCGCCTCTGCCTCGAATTCAACATTTTGCTGCTGCAAATCTTCCTTCGAAGTCGTCTTTGCACAAAATGCAGCAAGAGCTGCATTTCGAGCATCTGCCAATGCTCACCTCCACCCCTCGATATTCACCCTTTTTGCCTGCTCTGCCTCCTTCTGAACACATTGTTCCTCCTCTTCCCTTTGTTCTCATTCTACTTCCTCAGCTAAATCCACCAATAGCAAGCCTCCACCCCATGAAAGCCATTCGCGATGAGCCATTGGTTTATAGAGCTCGAAAATCTCATCCACGACCTTTTGTATGGTCACATGGCATTCCTTGCCTAAATCGTCAGTGAGTTCATCATACTCCGCCTACGAAATGCAAATTTAGAAAACATAGCACAAAATGAAAATGAGACATACCATCTTCGCACAGAAACCCTGCCCCCAGACTTCAAAATCCAAGTCTTCTGCGATGCCGTGCTCGGGCATTGACTTTGTGTACTCGATAATTTCAATGTTAAGCTCAGACAGAAGAGACATGATCAAAACTAGTGTTTGACGATGTAGAGGTGATGGATGGAATAAGAACGAGAAGTAATTCGAACCTTGCTAAGTTTTCAACACGATCATGCATTTCACATGTGACTTTGATCAGCTGACTGGGACAGTCAGGATTTCAGTAAAGGGGAGGATGATAGGTCCACTACATGCTTTAAGGTCTGGAGAAGACTCCCACTTGTATCAACACATCACAACATGCACTCCAAATCACTATGAATGCTATGAAACCGACTTTGAACACTTTTCAATTTATTTTGCACTATTTAGGATGACTTCGAAACACTTCGAATGACTTTGCAGCACTTCAAATAACTTTAGCCATCATATAGTTGTCTTAAAACACTTTCAATACACGATGCTCAACTGGAGTAAACTATTTATATTGAGCACTACCGGATGCAAGGAGAGATGATAAAAGAATTAGGGTATGATAATGGTGGTTTTGGGGTTTCAACAATCTATTGAAACAACAAGAGATATACTCTTACTATATGGTGACACTGAATGTTTCAATTATTATTGTTCCTCATTTGTTTTTATGTTTTACAATCCCTTTATTGCTGTGCATACTGCCTCATGTTCTACACCTGTTATATTTCCTTTTTGGTACTTACCTCTTCGAAATGTATATAGACTTGTACTAGTTACTTAGAACAACAGAGAACCAGTTATCCTCTCCACTATAGTCAGACTTAAGAGCAGTTCTCTTGAGTCCTACCTCGCATCATATCTCTGAAGTCCTGTGAAATATTGTAAACTTCCTCAAACTTTCGTATTCATTCTCAAATTGTCATTGCCTACTGTCACTAAAAACCCAGCTTACACCTTCGAACCTTCTCGAACTTACCTGAATTACTTTGAACCCATTCAAATCTATTTTAAACTACTTTGGATGTCTTCGAACATATTTTGAACTACTTCAAACATCTTCGTATGCTTTTAAACACTATTCATCACATTGTTACCATTTTGCATCACTAAAAACAATGTTCTGGTATTAGAGGTGATATTTAGGACCAACTCACACCCTTCCTCTAGCCTGAGTTATACTACATAAGCCTATTAACAGGTTTTTGTTAGGTTTCCAGGTCGAGCACCATCACCATTCATGCCTTTAATCTGTGTGCCTCCCTCCCAGCACATCCCAGTGTTGTCTTCATCTCACTACACCTCCCGCTTTCATCTTCCTTGTCGTTGATGTGTTCAGTTGGTACTCAGTTCAGAGTCTCAACAGAAGGGGTGAACACTTAACCTACAATTGCAGGCGTGCTCGGGGTGAGGGGGGAGTTCACTTAGAGGGCCTCGGCTCATCCTTTGGGGTGCTAAGACTATAGGGAGGCTGGTACAGCGGTTTTCAATGTGTGCACCAGTTGTGTACGCTAAAGGGGAGATATGTGCAGTGGCAGGAAAGTGCGCAACACAAAGAGGCAAAAACACGCAGTGCAGAAAAACATGCAATGGGAGTGCAAAAGTGCACAACGATGAGGGTGGTGAAGACGGGAGGTGTAGTGGGATGAAGATGACACTAGGATGTACTGTGAAGGTGGTGCACAGGTTGGGGATGCAAATGGGATGAAAGTGCAAGGGGCAGAAAAAGGCACAAACAGTGCGCAAAATGTGGCTATGCAGAAAAAGGTGCAAACGGTGCACAAATGCAGCTATATGAAGAGCGCACTGTATGAGTGCTTGAACAAGGACAAAGGATGCAATGCAGGGACAAAATGCAACAATACGATGAGGGGACGCAAACAATATGCAAATGTGGCTATACAAAGGGTGCACTACAAAGGTGCATGGACTGGATGCTGGTGCACAGACTATGTGCGACGCTGACTGAACTATGGACTATGAGGGAGGGAAAGATCCTCTGGATTCTCTATCTGTCCACTACTATGTACAAATGGCTTATGTGATAAAATGGTAAAATAAAGTATAAAAATAGAAAGTGCCATGTGCTACCCACAAGCGCATCCATTCACCCATCTAAACCTGACTACACTATGCTGCTGCCTCAACCAATAAGATTTGCGCATGCTATAACCCAATACCCAACTGTTCCGGTGCGATGCACTATTTTTGGTGTGCTCTATGTCTCATGTGCTCTTTCCAATTAATCCACTTTGGTGTTATGTGTCGCATGCTGCACCTTAGTAATAATGATGTGATCGACCTGTGCTGGTTACCAGATAAGGCGATGCCGATTGGAAATGTGGAAGAACTATAAGGAGATGCTGTGTGAGGCCAAATACTGCCAAAGCGCCGGGATTACATGAAAGCGCCCAAGTGCGCACAGTCCAATGCCAAATAGGCGCAAAGCGCCCCAGTTATGCAAGAATGTGCAGTCCACTCATGTTGGAATCGCAGTGTGCCTCAAGTAAATGCACCAATAAGATGGAAGCTGCAATATGCAGCATGTTTGAAGTGGTGAATTGTGTGATGGTAAGAATAGTGCAGTGAGTGCACAGCAAGGAATGTGGGTTGTGAGTAAAGCATAAAAGGAGTGCATAAAGGCGCATCGAGCACGCAATAACTGAAAATGGCAGATAAGAAGTGGGGGGGGTGCGCAGAGGTGGTTTGAAGTGCAACAGGGTGCATTTAGGTCGCACGACAGCAGGCAGCTAAGGGGGATCCAAAAATGCAGTAGAAATGTAAAAGGGACACAAAAGCGCACCTAAGCAGTCAAAGGCGCATGAAAGCGCATGGAAGCACGCTGCGCAAAGTGTGCAGAAGCCATCTAGGAGGTGCACACAATTGCAAAAAATGTGGTAATATGCATGCAGGGCAATAGGGAGCCATATCATCGTTGTGCACTTTTGCGCTCCCATTGCATGTTTTTCTGCACTGCACATTTTTGCCCCTTTGCATTGTGCACTTTCCTGCTATTGCACATATCTTCCCTTGAGCATACACAACTAGTGCACACATTAAAAACTGCCATTCCAGCCTCCTCATAGTCTCCATGCTCCAAAGGATGATCTGAGGCCCTCTAAGTGAACCCCCCCCTCACCCTGAGCATGCCTGCAGTTGTAGGTTAAGTGTTCACCTCTTCCATTGAGACTCTGCACCGAGTACCAATTGAACACATCAGCACATACCTTCCTTTCTGTGTACCCAACTTAGTGTGCACATTGTAAACCATCATACCAGCCTCTTTGTAGTCTTTGCACCTTGAAGGTCGATCTGAGGCCCTCTAAGCGAACCCCCTCACACTGAGCATGCCTGCAGCTGTAGGTTTAATGTTTACCCCTTCTGTTGAGACTCTTCACCAAGTACCAACTGAGCACATCAATGGGTAGCCCAAGATCACTTCCTGTTTCCCCCGTTGGATCACAGCAAAGAGAGCTCATTTAGTGTGGTTCTTGTAGCAGAGGACCAGGTCTACAACCTCCCAAATTGCTCCAGCTTCATTTAGGGAACCATCCACATTGTAGATGGGTATGGGTCGAGACAGTGCTTAAGTGTTAAGTCATTTTTGTTGGACTAGGTGAGAGTCAATGAAAAGGCCTGTGGCACCTGAGTCTAAGAGAGCAGAGACACTGAGTACTGGCCCCATATCCATAGTCTGCAGCTCAATCTTCAATTCTAGTGAACATTGGAAGGGTGTAGATACCACAATGTACTTACATGGTAGGTTGCACTCCCAAAATTTCAATCAGGGTTGGGGTGTAGGAGATGGAGAGGAGGTAGGTACGTCTTTAGCCACTTAAAGAAAGTACAGAGAGGGGACAGTCATAGAATAAAATTCATCCTCTAGTGAATCAACAGACAGAACTTCAAAGTGGTTATAGACAGGCAATGAGAGTGTACTGTTCACTTGTCATGGGTAAAAAAATCCTGTTCCTCCACCTCTTCTGCTTTAACTTCCTCATTTCCCTTCTCCCTCAACTCTTCAACATCTGTGAGTGCCAACAGATCTTGGAGGAGTTTATCTCATCCCTCAGGCATGAGTTTGTGGATGTCTTGACAGTGGGGGCAGTTTCAAGCTATATGGTCTGTTTTCCCACAGTGGTAGCAAAGATCCAGTCTGTGGGCTTGACTACAGGCTGCATTGACATCCATTGGAGCTGGGGTGTTGGGGTTCAGTGCCACAGTCTGGCACATAGGGATGGGATTGGTGTGAGGGGGTACTCAATTGAAGGTGTGGGGGATGTGTGTGGTAGTAGGAGTGTGGAATGCAGCAGTGAATGCCACATTTGTGAGTCAGTTCTCATCACAGAGAGAGGCAGCTTCATACCATGCATTTATATCATCATCTGCTGGGTGCCCCTCCAACATCTGTACAATCTGGTCCTGAATTTCCTGGTTCAACCCTCAACAGAACTTCACCACCACTGGCAACCCACTCTCATACCTTGCCATATCCACCAGATCTCAAAATTCATTGATGTAGTCATCCACAGATTGACATGCTTGGTAGTAGGCAGTGGATTCAAGGCATGTCATGGCTCGTTGGCATTCATTAAGGGGGCAGAAGTATCATATGAACTCATCTCAAAAGTCCCCCCAGGATGAGAAGGGAAGAGAACCACACTTTTTGGACTGGTGGAGTATGCAATCAACATAGAGATAGATGCATGCCAATTTCATGTATGTTAGCGCCCAATAAATTTTAGCAGCATCATCCATGAACTGATTTGGATGCAAACTAATATATAAGTTGCAGGAATTGAGGAAGGCACATCCATGGAAATGTGCACCATTGAATTCGGTGGGGGCAACAGTTTAATGCACACATCTTCGCTTGGGCATGCATTAGGTGGTGTGTCTGCACTAGGTGTGCTAGGGATCGAAATAGATGGTGCAGGGTTTGACTGGAAGGTTCTAACAAAGGTTTCGATAGTAGAGGTGAGTGCATCAATGTGTATGCGAGTTCCAGCAACATCACCTTCAAGTGCATTGATGCATTCTGGGGCGTACATGGTGCTAGGCAGTAGGTTGGGTAAAAAAAAAATTCACACTAAAGGTGGGAGTGTCTGGGATCATGCATAGGGAGTCTGAGGAGCTCTGGGAGTCATCTTCTGCTCTGTACCCACCTATCTTGGCAGCATGTCCAAGATTTCAAGCCTTGAGAGAGAGTTTTCTACTGTAAGGGCAACCTCAAAGCCTCACTTAATAATGAGCTAACAGAGGGGAATCCAAAGTTAATATTATACTACATAATACAGATACTTCTGGTGCACCTAACAAAGAAAACTTTATGGATCCATCTGTTGATGCCCAGTATATGTGATAGACTAGGCTAAAAATAACAAAGGGGTGGAAATAGGTGGATCAAGCTATGGAATGACATCATTTTGATGGGTAAACATCCAGAAGGAGGTCCTGCCTCTAAGAATAGAACTGTCAACATGTACCAACATGGAAAAAGCCAAAATATAATCATAAAATAGGAATAATTTACAGAAAATCATAGAAAAGGCAGAATAGGGTGAAATAAAATATATAAAAATATGGGATGAACGCAGAAAATTGCCCAGATGCCTGGGGCACCTTCCTTTCCCCTTACAATAAGCTACTACAAGTAAAGAAATAAAACATGTTACTATACCTTCTATTTGATTTTCAGGTCTATCACATATATTGACAGATGGGTCCATAGAGTTTTCTCTTCGGATTCCCCTCTGTTAGGTGCACCTGAAGTGTCTGTATTATGTAGTATAATGTTAACTTCAGATTCCCCTCTGTTACCTCACTACTAAGTGAGGCTTTGAAGTTGCCCTTACAGTCCCCAGCAGTGAGTGCAGAGTCAAAATAACCTGCAGAGGATCAATGCACTGGACCACAAAAACCAGGATCCCTGATCCTCACCAATTTCTGCAGTGCAGCCAGAACTGGCCCAGACAATGAGCATGTGCAGATGACAATGCATGTAGGTATCAAAACAAAACTCTGAGAGCATTACATGCAGAAGAAAGATGCATTTAAGAAGGAGAAAGTGGATGCCAAGGAAGCAGAGCTGAATGATCTCATTCCTCACCTTGACACTGAGTGGCTCAAAACTTCTGGGAGGGATATCAATACTGCAGACATCCTGCTAGAAATTAACTGACATCAATGATATGAAGCCAGCAACCAGATTCCAAGCAAGATTCTAATTAGAAACATGAAGAAAGATGATAAGTTAATTCAATTGATAATCACAGTGGAACAGTACAACACAACTACAAGATCTCTCCCACAGCCTGCTGTTGCCAGAGAATGGAGTGGGAGGAAGCTGACACATTAGACATGGAAGACTGATTACTTTGAATACACAACTCATTTCCACCGACGCATCATTTTAACTAATTTTTTCTACATACTTAACTGACACACTTCTATTTATCGTTATAATCCTCTTAATACTGTACATACATTGTCGAAACGTTGTTATACCACTTCGAATACATTGGGCGAAGTGTGTTATGTCAGCATATCCAAAAGCGGTAATGACCAGTTTCTACTTTTTTCGGTGGCTCTGCCACGCCCCACACTCAATTCTAAAGTTCGTGTTCATCAGCTGTCCTGGCGGTACCTGGGCAAAACGAACAGAAAAAACAAACGAACTTTAGAATTGCGCACCCCTATTTACTAAGCCATGGTTACTACAACAACTCAGAAGGACAGACACTGCGTAAAGCACTGGCACGGAGGTCCTCAGCCAAGAAATGGCTATTATTGGGGCAGTTATGGCAGCTGCTACTGTCATCACCCACTTTCAATCCCTTCCCGATTCCATTCCAATGCAAGCTTCCATCCTTACAGGTCGTATGTGGTTGGCTGAACTTCTGACTTGGATTTCGCCATGAGATTAAGAGATTAGACGTATGGTAAAGAACGGATGGTGCTACACGAACCAAACACAAACTTCACTCACCTGACCTTCCCACGTCACAAGCCTAATAATAGTGAGGCATCAGGTGCCTGCCCCAGTATTATTAGGCTTGATGTCGCCTCAACACCGGCATTAAATCTTTACCGAACACTCGGCTCCAATCGTCTAAAACCATCAGCTTGGTTGTCAAGACGGTCGTCTTTGATTTTGGCAGAATACCGGGGACCAGAACGCGCCCTTAACTGAGCCTACGCTGCATCTCTATGGCAGATTCCGACCCTAGAGTCCTCGTCGTTTGTTTAGGTATTATAATTGTGGTCGTCTCCGTAGTTCTTATGCTGGTTTCCCAGGAAACATCTGTCGATCGCCCATGGGTGAGGCCGTATTGAGGGACGTTGCATCAAAACGTGGTCTAGACATCATCGTGGATAGTTGTGGTACCGCTGGATATCATGAGGGCGAAGATCCAGATGACCGGTAAGACTCACTGGTGATAGATATGTTATGCATCACACCTTTAATACGTGCCCACACTAGAACTGTGTCGACCTGTAAAAAGGTTGGAATCTCTTCAAGCTAAAGAGACTCTGAATGAACCATGCATTCCTCAGCATGGCGTTTCTATTTCATGCACAGCTCGACAAATTTCCGCCTTGGATTTTACACGGTTCACGCACATTCTCGCTGCCGATGAGAATAATCTACGTGACTTGCTACGCAAGAAGCCCAGCAACGCAACTGCTGACGTGCGTTTATGGGGCTCGTATCTAGATGGCAAGTCTATACCAGATCCTTACTATGGGGGAATTGTACGTTGTTTCACTTCCGTTTGCTGATGCAAATCGACCTGTTGCATTTGTTACAGAATAGTTTTGAGCAGGTGTTTAAACAGTGCACGCTACTCTCAAATGCATTCTTAGACCAAGTGTTTCCCAAGTAAATCGGGAAGGCAGGTTTATACCATTCTGCACTACCACATCCCTCACAGTGTTAATGTACAAGCATTTATCTCCAGTAAAGAGCTACACACGAGATCCTATGTAATCCTAACGGTGGGTTGGCATGTTCACTGCAGCACGAGTATCTATAGCGTCTTCAGCACGCCATAGGCTTGTCGTAGTCTAGGAAAGCGTATGGATGATTGTTTAATATAGGCCATGTCAGGACAAATACCTTATTCTGAGTGTAGAAGTTGAGCCCGCTGATGAACATGAGATTGAGACGTGTTTCATCCATTTTCTACAACATAGCAATCTCACCTCTTGCCATAAAAAGCGATGTCGCCAAGGAAGCTTCCCTGAAAATTATATTCAGTGACCTGCACAATGTATTCGCCAACTACTCACTTTGTTGCCACTCCAGGAAAACATAGGCAATGGCACGGGAATGGATATATTAATACCTATTTGACCAACGTTTACATCGCTCTCAAATTTACGTGCGGTAGCCCCAGATTGCGTAAAGATTGCAGTGCCGTTACCATATTTGTTGTTGTTGATTATTTCAATGGCGTCATCAAGCGTCTCAGCCTTGAGAACAACCAAAACTGGCCCAAAGATCTCTTCCCTGCACCAAAATGAGCACACATAACATATGAGTCGATAAAACTACATACTTATAGCATCTCATTTCAGTTCCGGCCTCAATGACTGTGGGCCCAACAAAATTACCATTTGGGTATCCCGGAACCTGAAGTCCTCGGCCGTCGAGAATAATCTTGCCGCCATCTGTTTCAGCAGATGCAATCAAGCCAGATACCCTCTCTTTTGCAGCAGGCGAAATTAGTGGACCTCTGATAACTTGTCAGCAAATCACACCGGATGCTAAACTGGTAACGAACAAATCAGTGCCTGGTTCGAAGCCACCATTGACCTTTAACTTCTGCGCACGGTCAATGAGTTCAGGAAGCCAAGATTGGGATTCTCCAACAAGGACAGCTTTCACAAGGGTTGACCAAGGTGACAGAAAAGTAGCTCCGTGATCTGCTCACCAACTGATATTGCCATGCAGCGTTGCCCCGCCGCTGTATATAATATTTTAGTAACCAAAAGAATGAGTGGAAAAATATGATAAACCTCCAAAAGCAGCACCCACGATGGAGTTCAGCGCGAGGTTCTTATTAGCTGGTCAAAGACGCGTCAAAGGAATCCTTGGGATTGCAAGCTTTGACGACCCACCGTTGGGCATAATTACTGCATGGTTTTTTGCTCCCAGATTAGCCTAGATGTTTGATATAAGAGCTGTGCCAGCAGAGAGGCAACTTTCCAACCTGGACACGTTTGCCGTTCTGCGTTCCACTGTCCTCCAACATGATCACGGGTTTGAAAAGAATCACATTATCCAACTTACCGTTCGTAGATATGCTTTCCAGCCCGATCACCTCCCACAAAGCTGATAGCTTTGATTTGAGGATGATCACAAATCGCGTTCACGGTGGGCACGGTACCATGGACAACATTGAGAACACCAGGCGGTAAACCTGGAGAAGAGGAATCAGAGACCTACCTGTCAGGTATGTTGAACAAATTTACCGGCGCGTTGGCACAGTTCTGCAATCATCATAGCTGCACCTGGATCTCGCTCAGAAGGTTTGAGGATGAGGGTATTCCCAGTGACGGCTGCCATGGGTATCGTCCATAACGGGATCATTCTACGTCCTGTAAGCATGTTGCACATCTCATTAAATATTCCAAGTCATACGCAGGGAAGTTGAAGGGAGCTATGCTGGCACAAACGCCAAGCGGAAGTCTTCTGACCTCGGTGTCCATGTCCTTGCTCACTGGGGCACAGGCGTGAGCCATGAATGGGTCTCGCAGGTAGAACACATCATTATACCCTCAATCTTGTCACCCAACAGAGTGGAGGTGATGCCAATCGATGTTTCAACCACTTGAAGGCCGCGGAGCAGGTCGCCATGTGCATCTGCTTGATGCTGGAGTTTAGCTCATGGTGGGATTGAATGAAGCAGACCTCCAATAGTTTTTCCTTGCTCTAAAACGATGCTATTGGCAATTGCATCTGCATTTTCGCGTATCAAGCGTTGAAACCTATGAAGACCGAGATGTTAGAGCTAGGGAATAACTATATTATATCCACGTACTCGAGAACGAAATGTTGCCGGTGAAGAACGCTCGTGCGACTCCATGACTTGAATGCGGTTGATGCGGAGTCAACTGCTTGTTCGAACTCATTGCTGGTCGTCTGTGGGACACGCGAAAGCAAGGTTTGGGTGGACTGAAGAATGCAAGCATTATTGAAAGAGAGATTCACATATACTAGAACTGACTGGGTCAAGTATCTCAAACCATTGAGAAGACTTGCTTTCAAGGAACTGTCCCCCAATAAAATTCTTGGTAGTACCTCCAGTTGCACTGGTACCTTTCCATTCGGCTGAGATCTGGTCTGCCTTCTCAAGTGCAACTGCACTCAAGGAAGCCCGTGGTATAGACGTGGAAAAGGGATGAGAACGCAGAGCAGCTTGAGCAGGAAAACGAGATAGTCGAGTAACGGACATGATGAGGGAAGGCCTTGATGTCATCACGTGGTTAGCATAGTCAACAGCCAGACTGTGTGCCAGCTTTCACGAATCCATCCATTCCTCGCCAGATGAATGGCTATCATCAACCCAGTTATGCTTCTAGTTCAAATCATTATCCTGAACTCTCAAACGTCAACCAACATCCAAACGATTTCTCTACTATCCACCAGCAGCACATCCCACAACAACCTCATACGTTACCTCAACCTCAATGGTCCGCTCCGATGCTTTCCAATTCTCTTCACTTGCATCATCACCAGCGTCAGCCTCACCAGCAACCACAACGCCAGCAATTGCAACATCATCAACAACAACACCAGCAGTTTAACCCTTCAATATGGTCAAACGGTTCCAATCAGATCCCCGTTCAACCATTTCCTGGTGGAAATGTCTCAATCGGCAGCTTCAATATGCCGTTTATATCCCAGCAGATCATCCAAGATGCCTTTGCAATGTCTGCTCCCGTAGAGGCCGCCGACGAGAAAATTCTTCTCCAAGCCTTGTTAGATAGCAGAAGCAAGAAAGAGTCTTACAAGGACGCGTTGAACAGTCTACACGGCGTAAGTAAGCTTGTCGTCGCGTATTACTGACGCGTCTTACCCGGACCACATAGAAGAATGGCCATTCCGCCAGTCTCTGGAAGGATTACTATCTGGAACACAAGGATCGGCTGGACAACTGGATTCATGTTTACTTAAACCCACCGAGGATCGCAGTGCAGACCGTCAAAAAATCTTCTCCAGCTAACCTTAAGACTGAGCACTCCCCAGTGTTACCCACACGTGTTTCTTCCAAGCCAGCAAACCCAATAGAACAATCAGCGCAGCCGTTGAAAGGTCGACGGAGTACTATCAACAGTCTCACAGCGCCTGAGCCGACGTACGACGACCGTTTGCCAGCTCCAAACGCCGAACTCAAGGTTCCCGAACCTCCCTCGCGTTCTCCAAGCCCGCCTACCACAATTATTCCCCAGGGCCGAGGAAACAAATACACGCCTGAGGACAGGGAATTTTTTTTGAAGTTCATTTCATGGCGTCTCAGATGTGACCCTACGTTGAACAGGAATGATCTTTGTGCTCAACTGGCCGAGAAGGTCGGCTGCTATATTGTGCATTTTATGCAGTCTCTCACTGCTTTATCCGCTGTTCCAGGCACCTCATCACACACCTCAGTCGTGGGGATCTTACTGGTCGAATCACCATGACCTTCCAGACAAAATTCTTGCTGCAGCCAGAGGTGACGACAACTACAACGATCCGAAGTCAGACGAAGAACAGATTCCGACACGGCGAAGACCTACGTACCGCGAGTCTAGTTCTGAGGAGGATGAAGATGACAACGAAGAGGATGTGGCGGAAGAAGAATCTGAGGATGACGATGACGTCTCTATTCAATCCTTCTCTGAAAGTGAGATGGGCTCCAAGGGTGACCCATTTACTGCCGCGGACCTTTATGTTACTGCAAATTACGTGGCTGATTTCCCAGCGTTTAACGAAGCTTCGGCCAAAGAGAGATGGCAACCGTACAGCGAACGCGTATGTTTTACTTCGGTTTGTGAGTTCTGGCTTTTAGACCTTGCGTCCAGTTTCCTCAAAGGTCTGCAAAATCTTGGACCGAATATTACCGCCGATATGAACGACGTATGTCACTGATCTATGTTTTGAACTGACCTGTTACAATTCTCCTGTTTTAGAGATTGAAAGACTTGCAAGGAAAATGCGGGCTCGAAAAAATAACGAACAGAAAGAAACATCTGTGATTCGATCCCAGCGAGTTAGGCCTGCGTGGGCCACTTCGTCGAAATTCAATCAAGCAAAGCGAAAACATGATGCAGAGGATGAAGCGGTCGCGAGCCCCAGCAAACGTGGTAGGGAAGCTGACGATGTATAGAATTTTTTTTGTTCATTTTGTGTGCAGGACTTCCCTTGAAGTCCATAATTTCACTGTGGTTCTTCTTGTCACTACATACATATACTTGCACATAATCTAAAGAGAATTCAAGTAAATTACCCCTATTGCACGTGACTACGGAATGATGCGAAGTTCAATCAACAACGTTGGATCCAACAACCCGAACAAACGCTTTACCATGGATGAAGAATATGATGTACGATCTCCTGTATCGCTCACTGCTCTGATGCTATATATTTCTAGGTCATCGTTCTCGGTACTGGCTTAACCGAATGCATCCTCTCAGGTCTACTGTCTGTCGAGCGGAAGAAGGTCCTTCACATGGATCGAAACGATTACTACGGTGGGGACAGCGCCAGTCTCAATCTGACCCAGGTGCGTATTTATAGAAGCTATGCGCCACCACACCTCACATCCCTAGCTAGTTGTACCGCAAATTTCGACCTGATCAACCACCTCCTTCTGAGCTTGGTCGAGACCGTGATTATGCTGTTGATCTGATCCCGAAATTCATCATTGCTTCTGGAGAACTCACAAAGATCCTTGTCCACACCGATGTCACTCGATACATGGAATTCAAGCAGATCGCGGGTAGCTTTGTCTACCGTGATGGGAGGATATCCAAAGTACCCAGTACTGAAATGGAAGCAGTTAAGAGCCCGCTCATGGGTCTCTTTGAGAAGAGAAGGGCAAAGAAGTTCTTTGAATTCCTTCAGGGATGGAAGGATGATGATCCTGCCACTCATCAAGGTGACTTATCCTTTCAATTCTCAGCAGTATAATCAAACCATTTGTTCAGGCATCGATCTTGACAAGGACAGTATGAAGACTGTATATGAGAAGTTTGGGCTGGAACCTGGTACTCAGGACTTTATCGGTCATGCCATGGCTCTCTACCTAGACGATGAGTAAGTAATCAAACCATAAAAAGAATTCACCCCTCAATCGTCTGCAGTTATACTATGAAGCCTGCGCGCTCCACGTATGATCGCATTATCCTGTACACTTCATCGATGACGCGATATGCTGGGAAGTCGCCATACATCTACCCGAATTACGGACTGGGAGAACTGCCACAATCGTTTGCTCGTCTTAGTGCTATCTATGGTGGGACCTACATGCTAGATAAGCCAATAGATGAAATTGTCACGGACAAGGACGGCAAGTTTGTCGGCGTGCGGAGTGGTGCAGAGACCGTCAAAGGGAAACAGGTCATTGGGGATCCCAGCTACTTTGGTGCTGGACAGACAACAGAAGGTGGAAAAATTAGGGTCGTTGAGGAAGGGAAGGTTGTTAGAGCTATCTGTTTCCTCAAACACCCTATTCCTGGAACAGATGACAGCGATAGTGTGCAAATTATCGTTCCTCAAAATCAGGTTAATAGACGGCACGGTGAGATCTAACTTCCTCTGTACATTCATGCCTTGGTTGATTGAGAAATCTCAGATATTTACATTGCCATGGTCTCATCAACTCACCACGTCTGTGCCAAGGACATTTATGTCGCAATTGTTAGTACCATAGTCGAGACTGATAAACCAGAGCTGGAGATCGCACCTGGTTTAAATCTTTTGGGTACCATTCACGAAAAGTGAGCGTTCAGGTAGCCTTCTGTGGTGACGTTGTGTTGATCCTCTTCAGGTTTGTCTCCGTCTCGCCTTTGTATGTGCCGACAACATCCGGCGAAGCAGACAACATTTTCATCACTCGCTCCTATGATGCAACCTCGCACTTCGAGACAGTCGTGGAAGACGTACAAGATGTATGGAAACAAGTAGTAGGCAAAGATTTGGTACTCAAGAAACGAGAGGTTGAAGTTCAGCAGTAATTCATGCACGACATAGTATATCCACGGCATCATCCGGAACCTGCGTAGAATCCAAAGAATATAAATTTGTCGAAACTCAGTGCCAGGTTCATGTGCATGTCACCTAGAAAAAAGAATTCATGTCAAACTCAGGTACTGCAACATCTTGTTTCGCAGATTTCATCAAGTGGCCCAGACCAATCTTTCTGGCAGCAAAGTCGCCTTCCTCTTTGACCTGTCCCTCCACCACTGGAGGCATAGACCCTGCCCACGTGCCAGGAGAGGTAGGTCTTGTAGGTGAGAGAGAAGGGATGTGCATATCGATCAAGATGGACGATCTTCGGCGGCTTGCAGGATATAACATGGACCGACGGGAAATTGATTGACTAGGAGGCGAAGACTTTTCACGGTCGTTAAGTGTACTGTCTGGTGTGTCATGGACCTTTATCGAGGGCCGATCAAATGACCAAGATTGCACGAGATCCAAGGCCAAAACATGGCAACCTGTGAAGAAGTTTCAAGAGAACATTCAATGCTTCAAATCGAATGGACACACCCATTCGGCAGAACACGCGAGCCATTTGCAAGACAAAATTGAACTCTGCACGTCCTGAGATTTCGCTTGTTCCTTTAGCTGTCTGCAGGGTTTTAGAGCGCAGCTGAGAGAACAAGAGCGCAAGACTAGGGTCATCATAATGAGGTTCCCCAATCTCCGTCACTTGAATATTTATAGCGTCAGCAATATCCCGAAGAGGCGTCTAATGGACGGCTTAGAATACGCCATGTAACGAAGGAAAAAGCAGGAAATCATACCAGGAGGATCCTGACAGCTAAATCACGGCGGTTGAGTAACCAAAAGGCCCAACTTCCCAACCATCGGTTGCCATCCTTAAATGCGATAGGTAGAACAGTATTTTGCAAGATTTCGAGTAGGATGGGCCCTTCATTACTTTGTTCGACGACGCGAGCTAGCGCAACGGCAAGTTGGAAGTCTCCTAGTTGCTTAATGCAAACATTAACCGCGTCTTTCAGAATACCTCCGAGCAAAAAGAAAGCTGCAGCATACTCTGTTACGTTGGTACGTTCTGAGTCCGCTATCCACCTGTCAGCAGAACCGACTCACCAAACCGTTGTTTGCTTAGCAAAGTATATGCATTCTTGAGTGCTGCCGTGCGCCACCGCGCCACCGTAAAATCATGTGACAAGAAATTAAGCATGACTGCCTGCTCCTTATGCCATGCTGCTTGTCTCCACAGCCCATGAACAAGTTTCACCTTGCCCAACGCGAAGTACAACAATGAACATGCGGTTGGATCACGGTTGTCGCCTGCCATGTATTCATTCCGCGCAATGACTTCTATCTGCGCTTTCTATTGAAATTCATAGCAGAAAAGGTTAGTCGGGGCAAGAAGTATGTAAGGAAGACGAACCATCATCTCGATGGAGGTAAGCCATACAGGAACACCCAAAGCTCTTGCGTCAGACCAACACATTTTACCATTGCAGGCTGCGGTGGACGCATTCAACAACAATTCTTGGCTCTCACTATGAAACGCCCATATCATGTCTCGATAGCGAATACGTTCTCTGCGACCAGTCCTCCTCGGAAGAGTATTATTACTTTCTGGGCTGCTGGGTGCCGACGCGCGGTCGTTTAGAATATAAAATGATCGCATGGAAATTAGGTAGCGTAGGCCATTCGAGTCAAGGGCACGGCGTTGCTCGTCGATCTGGAAACAAGCGTGACTGTAAGCATTCGTTCTCACTACAGGCCGACGTACCTCTAGCGTGGTCTGTATGAGGACCAACAGGTGAGCCTGTTCGTTGGGGGTCAGATGGGGAAGGGGGCACGCTTCGAGGGCTTCAATCAGACGAGTGACAAGTGAACGAGAGAAAACTGCTTCGTCAGACCTTGAGACAGATGCGTTAACCGCCCAAACTGGTTTGCAGGAGTACTCACTCGTCTTTTTGCTCCGGACCGTTGAATAACATTGTGCATCGCTTTCTCTGAACAAAGGCCTACATTTCTGACGATGAATGTTACATCAATCCTCTCATAGGGATTTGACGTACGGATGAAACACCCTGATCTTTCCTCAAGAATCTCTCGATCGGGATGGACGTCCAGTCGACCCTTCGTCTTTCTCCGCCATGTATTTCGATGTCCCGCGCTAAGTTAACAATGATTTCTTTGACCAACTCGACTTTTTCTATAAAGGCTCAGCTTAGGTGAGACTAAATAAATGTGTTGAACCACCAACCCCATAGCAGACACTGGAGGAGCATCTGTGGATGGCAATCCTCCAACGGTCCATTCTGTCTCGCAACATACTCAAATAGAGTCTCTGGCTGCAAGACCTCCTTCGTTGACGGTAAGGGAGCGCCGTAAAGAAAGATTTGATGCCCAGCAGCGATGAGAAGTGATCCATTCGTGAGCCAGATCGAGTCATTGATTGGGTAGGGTATGAAACTACCAACATGGAAGGTTGATTTATATATATATACATGACATTACAAAGAACTTACTTTCCGATATCCACTTTCATGCAAAGTGCCCATCCAGGGCCTTCGTCAAAGTATGTCATTCGTTGTCGGCATAGGAGGGCTACATGGTGCAAAAAACCCACGGCTAAAATGGACTGGGCGTCTGGAGTCGAGGTCCAGTCGAGATCGCGGATTGTCTCACTAAAGCGAAAGGTCGGTTCAAAAAAGTATAGAATCAGAATTCACGAGCCTGAACGTGCCGCAGTACTCTAATCCGGTTGCAAACTCTGACTCCTGAGAATCCCAGATCGTCAGTTCATCGCCATCTGGCCCTGATACAACTTAGGCGAAAAAAAGTAGTATCAGTAAAAGTCCCAGAAATATCAGTGGCTCACTCGCTCAAAGCAGTTTTCTTCGCAGAGCTACAACTAGCTTTCCTGATTCCCACCCGTCCTGTCCTTACCTTGCCCGTACACCTCCAGCCACTCTCTTCGGGAACCCAGAAGTCTAGTTCCCCATTCTCGGACACACTCAATAGGACATCGTGTTGAGTCCACTGAGAGCTAAAACCCCAGGCCATCGGATCAACTGGTAAGATCATCTTGATGGCACAAGCAGGGCTGAGCTGTGGTAGGCAGCTTTGGGAGTGAAGGGTAAGCGTGGAGGACGCAAGGTGACTGTCACTGGTGCGTAGTTCGATGACAGAGAAGTCGAGAGTGATGCCAAAGATGGATTCGTGTTTGTCTTTGGACGGCATAGAAAAGAGGTAGTTCAATGCCGGCACAGATATGCTCTTGGCAGGCTTCGAATGAACTGTTACAAGATTACTTGCCGCGGAGTACGTTGCAAACGTTCGCCCTTTATATTCATCAACGATTTGCAGATGAGAAGAAATTTGAGAAAACCTTACCACCTTCCAGGACAACAACATGATCCGCTGACTTCCAGCGATCCGACCTAACCAATCTTGAACCATGGTCCACGGCTCTCCAGGCCTCACCGCCACCACTAGCGCGCATAACGCCAAGCCCCCGCCCTTCAGGCGTCCTCACAAGCTGTACAATGTCTGATTCTTCCTCTAGCACACTCTCGATGGACATTGCAGATAAACGAAAGCCATCGGATTGCGCATCAAAGAACAACAGGGGGGACAGGTTGAATGTTGCTAGTGGCGATGACGTGACTAGAGTTATTATTGAAGGATCTTTGTGAGGCAAAAGATAAAGATGGGCGGGTAATCTAGGAAGCGATGAGGGAAGTAGCCGTCGGATGGGGAATTGTTTAAGAAGGGTTGGAGGCCTATGGTCTATATTCTAGGCGCTTCGTTTAAGACAAGCATACACAGAGAGCAGAGTACTCACAGCAACGGCTGTGACGATAATTGAGCTGTCCCCGAGAACGCGAAGAAAGAAATCCCAGCCTTCTTGTTTAATTTCTGCAATTCTTCTGCTCTGTGCGACTTGGTCATTCGAGCGCGTACTTAAAATATAGTTGAGCGTGTTGCCGAGCACCTCCTTGTCCATCCAGAAAACGGCGGAATATGAGGATTCAGGGTGACCAGAGGCGATGGGGAAAGGAAGAGAAGAAAAGAGATCTAAAGATGCATGAAGTTGAAGGAGTTGGGGAGAATCTAAGACTGGAAGGAAAATGCGCAACACGGAGTCTTTTGTGACAGTGTACAGAATGGAGTCGGCACTGAAAGAGGAGATAAGAAAGATATTTAGGGTAGACCAGGGGAGATGAGTACCAACCGGCTAGATGCTTGAGAATGGCGCCAGGAAAAGTCTACCACAGGACGAGGGTGAGGTATCATTTGGGTCAGTCGGCCTGAGGTGGTGGAATACAATCTGATAGCGTTGTCTTGCTATATGTTATGATATCAGCAATCTGAAAGGAGGGGGGGAGGCCACGACGCGCACCTTTGCAAGAGTAGCGATATACATGAGCGAAGGGGCAAATCGGACAAGGAAAGGAGTAGTGACGCTGAGGAGTGGATTAGGGCAACAGCGGAACAATTACCGGGGAATGGGCGCGTACGAGACAGTCCATTTCTGCGACCAGGTAGGAAGGTCGTTATCGAGGATCAGAGTATATACAGAGAGACCTAGGCGACTGCCAACTGCGAGAAGACCTGTTTAGAGTGAGGAATAGGTTTAAATAAGGAGATGAATTTTGAAACTACCGGATTTGCAGTCGACTGCAGTTATTGTGTGTGTTTGAGGCAATACGAGGGTTGAATGGATGCGCCAGGTGTCTTTCTGCACACCGGATAGACACCAGACAGCAAGCCGAGAGTTGACGGCGGCAACTATCTGTATATGGGAGATATTAGAAGACTAGGGGTGAAGAGATGCTGTACTCACGAGCTTCATTCCAGGATCTACAGATACAGAAGATATGTTATGTTCTGCATGAGGAAAAGCCTCTGAGAAAGCAAGGACGCGAAGAAGTTGGAGAGAGGAAGCATGAAGAATAATGATAGCATTAGCAGAAGGATAGAGCTGAAGACTTGTTATTACAATGAGATTGGATTAGAAGAAGAGGAAACAAACCAAGACGGAGTACGTTGGCAGGAGGAGATGGAGGAGACGAGCAGAGGGATGGGCGCAGTATGAGTGAAGGAGACGGAGCATGACTATCAATAGGACACCATGTGTCTTTGGTTCTCCTCTCTCCAACAACTATGCGCCTCTGGCCTGTCGCTCTCGTCTTCCTTCCACTCGTCGCTCCTTCACAGGTCTCTTGGTCGCCGTCATCTACAAGAACTCTCGTAGATGCTCTAAATGATGATCCAGATTATACTTCTCTCCTTACTCTTCTCCAACGAGCTCGTATGATTCCTACTCTCAACAGGCTTAATGGAAGCACCCTCTTCGCTCCGACAAACGACGCAATTAAACGTCATTCCTCAACAAACTCTCTCTGGCAAACCCCTCTACAACAAGACAACTACAACGACAACGTACAGGAACTGTTGCGCCAGCAGTTGCTCTACCACCTCTTCAATTATTCTCTTCTCTCTCTCCCTACAGAGCAAGACATCCAAACACACAGAACTCTGCTCTTTCCTCATACTTCTCTCCAACCTCCTTCTCGAAAGCCCCCTCCATGGATACCAACTCCGGGCGGCACTCTTGGAGATGAGCCCCAACGCTTGCGCGTTACGGCACGCGAACAGAGCGCCTGGATCGGAGTCGACGCGTTCGGGAATGGCGGCAGTCAAATCATTAAAGGCCAGACTGATGCTGGAAATGGTGTTTTGCTCGGCATTGCAGATGTCCTAGTTCCCCCTCCCGGTTTAGGTCAGTCAGTGGCATTTTCATTTTCCACTTCTTTCTCATCATGTTTGTTCTATATCCAGCCACTGTTGTTTCACAAAATTCTTTTGTCTCTTACTTTCACAATATACTCACGCCGGACATAATAAAATTTCTCAACAGCAGCACTGAACTCACCGTCTTCCTCCCTATCAATTCTGCCTGGGACGCCCTCGACCCTTATGAACGTCTCTACCTAGAAAGCGAATATGCCACTGATGATCTCAACCGTATTCTAAACATGCATGCCGTGGTCGAGAAGAGAGTCAAATATTCTGATTCCTTTAGTTCCGCAAAGAACTGTGAGATTTGTTATACTGTTTTCCGTTTCCTGTACTCATTACATTGACAAGTGACAACTATTGACGGCACCACACTAGAAATCGTAGTTTCCCCTGACAAGACTATGATTTCAACTGCCAAGCTCGTTCAGCCTGATATCTATGCTTCCAACGGTGTCCTACATCTGGTTGACTCGCTTCTTATTCCCCCCGGCTCCCTTCAATTGACAGCAGAAAAGTATCTTCTTGCTCTCAACTGTACTACCTTTGTTTCGTTACTGCATTCCGTAGGTCTTGTCTCGCTCATCAATGACACCGAAGCGAAATACACAATCCTTGCACCTAAGGATGATGTATTTTCTATATGGGGAGATGGAGAACTTCCAGAAAAAGGAAGCGACGAAATGAGGAAGCTACTGCAATACCATTTTATCATTGGAAAGTGGACCGAAGAGAAGTTGGAGCATGGGATGCTCTTGGACACAGCGCTGGAAGAACCAGGTCTTGGTGGTGGGCGGCAGGTGTTGGGGGTCCAGGCTAGCTCCGACGAGAACAAGACATCTGGCAAGTCTATCAGATTCGGAGGTGCGGGTATCATTGGAGAGCCCAGTAAGTTGGCTTTGATCTCATTTGTTGCTTGTGCCGATCTTGCCTGCTAGTTCCGATGAAGAATATTCTTGTATATTTTGTGTCGCGACCGCTCGTACCTCCTTCCGATCCTTTACAAACAGCGTTACCCTTTCTGGATCTTTCTTCCTTCCTTGCGGCGGTCTTCTCGACCCCTCAGGCCGAAATTTTGAAGACAACACCCCGAACGTCTCTTTTAATTCCTCATAATTCTGCTTTCAAACGTCTTGGCATGCTTGTCAGTGCGCATCTTCTCTCTGCATCATCGAAAGCCGATTTGGAGAACGTTCTGCTGCATCACGCTTTGAATACAATAGAGTATTCGCAATCGCTGCGTGATGGATCGCAGCGCACGTTCGCGACGTTGGAAGGCACTGATCTTGAGGTTGATCGGATGAAGAACGGGACTGTGTTTGTCAGATCCAGCGGCGGTTGGGATGGGATGAAAGCGGAACTCTACCCCCGAAATCATCTTACACAGACGGGTGTTCTCCATGAGCTTTCAGACATTCTTATTCCGCGGTCAGTTCAGCTCACCGTTGGCAAGCTAGTCAAAGCCGCCAAGGGCAGTACCATGACTTCCATGACTGTTAAAGCTGGTTTTGAATGGGTACTAAACGGAACTGACCCTCCTGAAGGCTCGCCGTGGGCCGATCAAGGTCTCTTAGGTTCAGGCTGGACCTTGTTATGCCCGACAGATGATGCATTTAAGGATCTCAATTTAACCCAACTATACGCCGACACCGAAGCCCTCCGTTCTATTGTCTCCCAACATCTCATCCCATTACCACCTTCAAGATCAGCGTTGTCTATTCTCGCCGGCGGCGCTCTATATAACAACCGTCCTCTGCCCCTCGACAACTCTGCCACATACTCGACGCTGCGCTCTTCGGCGGCAGCATACGGCGATATCGTCTTCCAGCGCAGCGAAGAAGGGGACGTACATGAGTACGTCGTCGGGATCAAAGGCGCCAGAGGTACGAATGGCCGTGCTGACTGGGCTCGTGTCCGCTCTTGGGGCCGATCGACAACAGGCAGTGGAGGTGGGGTCATACAGATTGACCGGTTGTTGATGCCATATTATCCGCCATGGTGGATTGCATATGGAGCCCCGGCAGGGGTGGGCCTGCTTGGATCTACGTTAATTTGCCTCTTTTTCTATGGTGTGAGGCTCATATGGAGGAGAGACACTACGGAGGCTACGTATGAGCCTGTCGGTGGGTTTGGACAGGACGACGAACCGTAGATATATAGACGTCAGGTATAGACGTTGACACACTAGAGTGGAAGTCGTAAGTATTGTAATATATTGTAAAATATGCTTTTCACCATAACTAGGGCTGCGCTGGGGCATACTGATCTGTTGATTCGGCTAAATCTGTGATGGCATGGCTGAACTTGTGTGTTACATGCGCAAGTTGAACACTTGCAGTCCCTCACTTGACTCATACCCATATCCTGCTATTCACGTATCGTTTACTGGTAGAAAGTATTGTATATGTCTGCAACATGCATGATACCTGAATAGCTTATGGAGTTTGTATAGGTGAACGACTGCCTAGGCCTGCCTGCGCTCTAGATATATAAGATGGGTTCGCCAGGCTCTGTAGCATTGGCAGATGTTTGACACGCCGGTCTTCCGCTTCGCCTTCCCGTCTCGGGAACGAGACCACGTGACGAATGGCCGGACTCTTCGATTTCCGTCCGCCGGAGTCTGTTGTTCCTTCCCTGAGGCCCATCATACTTACTTACCAAGTACTCAGTGTTCTCTCAGAACACCATGGTACGGATGCATTTCCCGTCGATGTGTATGTCTTAACAAACTTTCCTCAGAGCAGTGAGGCACCAGTAGGTGACGAGATCCGTGGATCTGCGGCTGAATCCGCCAAGTCTTTCATTGCTGGTGGTTTTGGTGGTGTTTGCGCTGTGCTCGTTGGTTCGTCCACTCATAATACCAGTTTACAAATGGTCACCACCAATACCGACAGGGCATCCGTTTGACTTGACCAAGACCAGGATACAAACTGCTGCCCCTGGTGTTTACTCTGGGGCGCTGGATGTCGTGAAAAAGACTCTGGCACGGGATGGAATTGCCGGGTGCGCCTTTCTTAGCAGAAATTGGTATTATCCTCAGGCTAACTGGTTCTGACAGTATGTACCGTGGTATGGTCCCGCCTCTTATTGGTGTAACGCCTATTTTCGCGGTATCCTTTTGGGTAGGTATCCCTGCTTTTTCTAAGCACATAAATATTTAAGACCTGGTCGAAACTTTAGGCTTATGACGCAGCCAAACAACTCATCTTAGCTTTGACACCGAACCGGGATAATCAAACTCTGTCTATAGCAGAGCTGGCAGCAGCTGGATTTTTGTCTGCCGTTCCAACTACTCTTGTCATGGCTCCAGTCGAAAGGGCGAAAGTCTTACTACAAGCAAGTTCAAATTTATGTTCATCGTTCCGCGTTCGTTGATATAAGGAGTTAGATTCAAGGGCAAGGAGGCTCAGATCAGAAATACAGGGGTGTGTTAGATGTAATGCGACATTTGTATAAGGAAGGTGGCATACGTAGCATCTTTCGCGGAACAGCAGCCACACTTGCTCGTGACGGTCCTGGCAGTGCCGCGTAAGTCTTGTGGGTTAACAGTGAACAAACAGAGGAATGAAGAAACACTGATCGAGATACTAGATACTTTGCAGCATATGAAGTTACGAAGAAATCGTTGACACCAGTTGGCTCTTCACCAGCTGACCTGAATCTTGGCGCCGTTATTTTGGCAGGTGGCACAGCAGGCGTTGCCATGTGGACATTGGCCATTCCGCCAGACGTACGCTATGAACTTCATATTTTTCATATTAAATTGATTTGGTCTCTCCAGGTCCTGAAATCAAGAATTCAATCCGCACCCTCGGGTACGTATTCAGGGATACTGGACTGTGCGCGAAAAACGATAGCTCAGGATGGCCTTCACACACTGTGGAAAGGGTTCGGACCCGCAATGGCAAGAGTTAGTATTGAGCATCCTTCCATCTCTGCTGTCCGACGTATTTCTCAAACTTTCGATCTTCAGGCTTTCCCGGCAAATGCGGCCACTTTCGTAAGTGAAACCTGGTTATCTTACTCGTGATACATTCTCATTTATCCATTTTGCAGCTTGGGGTTGAGGCTTCTAGAAATTTGATGAATAGATTCTTTTGATCAACTAGATTGCTGTTCGACCTGCGATCACGATACCACGCACGCAAGAACTACGTTGTAACTGGTATAGAATAGTAGATATAAATCTAAAGCCACAGTTCGGGGGAAGACGTTCTCGCAATGCTGGAGCTAAGAAAGAAATCTTCTACTTATTACCTGCAGCTGCAGTCCGATGACAAGATTTATGACGTAACAAAAACATACTATTTCCAGCTAGATGGGATTTTTGTCACTGTCTCAGCCCAACTCGCAAGACGGCCTTCTTCCCATGTTTCCAAATACGACAATCCAGAGCTCCCCCTGCGGCCTTGTTCGATCCTAAGACGCTTCTCGGCATCACACCAGAATAGAACCCATGAACCCATCCTGACATGACCAGAGCTACGCTCAAAGTACCATTTATTCACTGGATTGTTTGACCGGCTACGCCACACCAGATCTTGGCCTTCACCCTTGCCTTCCTTTCCGCCATTAGGATTGGCAGAAAATGGATGGCCAAGTCCGTATGTCTCATCATGAAGTGCGACCCATAAGAAGTCGACTGTACCATCACCCTGATGGCTTGGCAACACGGCAAACTTATCAAGGTAAGTGATAGGTGTGGATAACCTAGAACAAGACTCCTTCGTAACGATTGCCGCGCCCGCATAGTCGCCGGCAACGATGATAAAATCAAGAGTTTGCTCCAAACGCCGATAGAAGGATGCATTATCCAACGTTTTCCCAAAAGACTGCTCTAGAAGGGCATTTAGCTTTGACTTGTCGATATCTCCAGTGGACCGAAGAACTTGTATGGGCAGACCACGCCGTAATAATGTAGGCGTGTTGGGTGTGAGCTTGCGATTCCCCTGCAGCAGTGCGTAAGGCAAACTAGAGCTCACAGCAGGCTTGTTCGTTATTAGATTTCCGATCAGCGAACTTGAGGACCTGTGGGAAACCATAATTGCGGAGGAGGTCGGCGGCATGTATGTGAGGCAGGTACGCGTGAGGGAAAGATTTGAGAGTGCTGTTGGATTGCTATGACGCCATGGACCTTGAAAGGTATTGTGAATATAGTCATATTCCGATTCAAGGTTGATGAGAAGATGCGGGTAACCAGAGCGGGCATATGATGGAACTCCCCCTTCGCGATTAATGATCATAAGACGAAGTGGGGTTAGATCTACGTCCTCGGACAACTCGTATCCATCTTGGAGACCACGTTTGTTATAATCTTGAGCGGAAGCCTCCCCCATTCCACGAGCCAAGCCAGCAATGACATCATTCGAATCTATGCGGATAGAACGACAGAAGGAATCGAGCGCAAACGGAGCGATGACTGGAATTTCTCCTGACCGTAATGCAGAGCGAATGGGAACAAGGTCAGATGGAAATGCATGGGATTCTGGGGGAGTGATCTCGCTTGATAGAGTGGCTGATTCATCTCCAGGCTTGGGCCCAAGTCGAACGATTGAACCGAGAACAGGACGAGCACGCGAACCATGTTTTTCGAGGCTTTTTACGACACGCATTGTCTCCTCGATCATCGCGGCTCTTTCATCTTGATCACCTCGGGCTAAGTCATCGTTCTCAACAACGACGACGCTTACGAGCCCAAGCTTTTCTAGATAGACCAGACCTCGAGTTATGCTGTCCAGTTGGACATCCGTGAAGGGGCCTTGCACCTTGACGAGGGCCGTTCGTCTAATCACAGGATTTAGAATTGAATGAAGGATAGGACTCGGTTTTTGTTCCGGAATCGGCTCGGGCGTTTGACGGGTTGTTGGGGGAGGATGTATTGTGATATCAGCAGGAATTACGGGTTGTATGGGCTGCGGGCGAGGGCCAAATGAAGCGAGGTAAGATCTAGTATCTCGCAAAGATGGATTGGCACGTAAAATAGACAAGATAAAGTCCTAGAAAATTTCATGAGTGACGATGTAGGGAGCTGGAGACTGAAACTTACATTATCCGAGGTAGGGATTTCATCTGGCTCAATGGAAGGTTGTCGAAGGCTGCGGATTGTCTGGTATAGTCAGAGGGGATAAAAAGGGAAGTATATGGGGAGAGACACAGACAGCATAGAATGCTCTGAATGTTTGTGAACGTTTTGCACCGAGAGCAGTGGCTACTAAGGAGCGAGAGCATGCACTATGAGGAATCATGGGGAGAGGGGAGAGAAATGAGGGGGGGAATGAGACATGGCAGTTATAAGGCGTTGAGAAAGCTGCAGTGCCCCTCAAACTAAATAGCTATCTGATTAGATTGCATCATCAAGCACTTATTGCTATTGCAGCCTCTGTATTACACCGAATGGCTCATATCCCTCTACTACATAAGCGTCCAATCTGCCATTGGCTGCCCTTTACTATACGCAGCATCATCTTCTAAAACGTCAGTATTCGGTATTCCCTGCGATCGACATGGGACTTGACGCCCGCACGGCCGCATCAGCGTAACAGCAATACAACATTTCTAAGAAAACCCACATCGAGGATAATCAGACTATCTTCACTGCACAAAACAGCAACGTGCTCGATAGATCTCAGATCCAATGGAAGCGTCCGCAATCGGTACGGCAGTGACGTCTCAATTCCGTCTCCGAAGATCTCGCCGTCCTCAAAAATACTGGGGTCTTTCGCACAGATTTCGTCGTCTGTTTCGTGGCTCTTGTTCAAGGCTCGGGATAAAGCTCGCTGATTAAAATCATACACATCGACAACGAAGCGTTTCTTGTCCTTGCGAAGGGTGACATATTTCGATCCGTAGATATAGCAGACCCAAACATCGGACGGCGGTACACGTGTCATAAGCATACGGCTTCCTTGAGGGCCCCAATCAAACCATTGGAACACGTTGGCTATATGACGGGATGAGGATCCATCCATGCACGATAAGAACGTTGCCAATGGTACCAAGAGTGTGACAGAGCGCAAGCGGTCGTGGACCAAGAGCCAGAGGGAAATAACATAGACTCTGTTGTATTTGGCTATATGGAAAGGAACTTTTGAACCAGGATCGGGTGCCCATGCAGGACTTGGATCAGATCGAATTTCGAATTTGATCGGATTTGCAGTGATTCTGAGGAGAGGGTAGCGAAAAAAATAGATATGCTCTGCCTCTTCTACAGCATGTCTTTCATTGGATTCCGCTTCAAAATCCAACACCATTAAACTCGGCTCAAGGTCTTCGTGGAGATCAGACATGGTCAACAGCGCTATTATTATATGCCGTTCAGTCAAGAAGGCGAAAGACCGAATTTCATCACCGATTAAGGCCTCATAAACAAAGTTTAAGTCAAGGCGTTGCGGGTTCGGTGATTGTGTTCTGGATACTCACAGCCTCAATTGTGCCCGACGTCCACTCCCAAACGATAAGCTCATTTTCTCCAGCTTGAGCAGAATTGAATAAGATGCCAAGATGTTGCGCCGATATTTGTATAGTATAAGATAACTGACTGTCTTGGACAGTCTGAGGATAAGAAATAATTGGCGGATCGGGTGCCTTAGGATGCGGACCACCTGTCGACATGGTTCGCAAATGAAAGTGATACGAATGATCCGGATTATAAGCAAACCTGAAAGTAAAAATCTGTAAGAATTACTTCGGCCTCGCTACAGAAAGCTAACCATCGAGGACTTTCCACCAAGACAAGAAGGTCTTGCGCTGGGTCCATACCAAAGTCACGGAGAGGATGACCAAAACCACCAACGGTCCACTCAGCCCCGTCAATGGAGCGATATATTGAAGGCAAGCGGCGAAATTTGATAGAATCTAAACCATCACTTTGGGCGAAGACACCACCATATAACTCCCAAAGAGCGCCGTTGAGCATTGGCATGCGTTCCTCTTTTGACCACTGTAATTTATCCCAGGCCGCTTCGCGTTTTCTTAAAGCGTCGAGTTGATCTGCCGGCCTGACTTCGGGATGGCCGGGCCCGTTCTCCTGACCTGCTGCATGTAGCTCTATGATCAACTGCAGGGCGGCCGTAGAGGCGATCAAGCTATTGAACGATCTGCAAACCTGCGAAAGAAAACACCGGTGAATTTGATCAACACTCGGCTATGTCGTACTCACCTGCTTGCAGGTCAAGATAGTGATACAGTCCAACAATGAGAATATGTCTATCAGCAGTTCGATCGGCAGAGCTTGTAGTGATATAAGAATCTGAGAGTATGCCAGTGTCATCTTGATTCTCAATGTGACAGTTTCGGCGGACAGGTACTTTTCTTCGGTAATCAAGTAGTTTGCTTCACCAATACCGTCGACTATTACGTGGGACACCGTTGGTTTTCCGTGATTTATAAGTATCCACACTCCTCAAGTTCCATTTCCTTCAGATGACCCCAAGTGACCACAATCGTACCTCCACCAAGGTTGCCATGCTCCATCACACGATCTCGTACGACTAAATAGTTCCCTTTCTCTAGTTTTATCAACAGGATCTTGTCCAACGGATCATGTCGCCAAACTCATTCGGCATAGTCTTGGTATGCACGCACGAGGCTCGAATACGGTTTTGCTTACTGATACCAAACAGAGATGTTGGCACGATGCTGAGGATGTACCTCCCCCGCCCCCCCTCTCGGATCTCATGATGCGACAGCTCCAGCCAGGAGAAGTCGGCGTGTCATTTCTTGGGGATGGCGGAGAGCGAGAGATCCTACCCGAGTCTGAATTAAGGCTCATTGATCGTACTATTCCATCAGGAGACTTCTGCAAGCGGAGTATTGATGACGTGCGTTCTGGCGTGGTCATCAATGCTCGAGTTAAGGGACGGATTGAACATGTGATTAGTGGTGAACCTATTGGTGGATGGAAGACTCTAGACGACTTAGAGGATAGGGGTGAGGCAGAAATTGGTGATTATGTACTGTACGATGATTGGATAGGTCAGGTATGTGAGTTGTTTCACAGTCTTAAAATCCTCGTTCATAATTTCCTAGGTGATAGAGGTGTGGATGATTTCTGACATGTCGAACCCGGCTCACGGTACATCTTTAGTTGTTCGACGAATCAGTCATCGAAGTTGCTACAGGTCAACTCATCCGGCTTCCTGAACTCAGTTCTCGCCTCGCTGTGGGTGAGAAGGGTACTGTCAGTTGGTTTTGCTTTTATTTATCTTCGCTTCTTTGTAATTGATCCAACCGACAGGACATTCTTCCGCCTCAGTCTCATGGCGTCTATAATCTATTTGGGTTTCTCCTGGGAACCAACCGTCCTAGTGGTGTCGATACGGTTATTGCCGTGAAACACACCGTTTATGCAGTCGTCTGGTTAGCTGTCAATCAATCTGTGAGTACTTTACTTATATCTGAAGGACTTTCTAATAGTCCTTCTTAGCTTGAATCATCGATAGCTGAAACGAAAACCCGTCCCCAACGGTTTTGGTTTGGTGAGGATATTGCGAAGTTAACACTTATCCGCGGTCGGTCGGAACTGCAAATGCGCGTTGGTGATCGAGTTCGCCCGAAAGATACTACAGGACTTCCCAGTACGAGACACAGCCAAGTGGGTGATAACGCTGATGTTATCACTGTGCAAACGTTCATAGTGACGGAGACCGAAACCACCCTGGATGTCCTTTGGCAAGACGGTGTTCATGAGACACTAGCGTCCACAGAAGTTATACCATATTTGAATCCTGACGAATATGACTGCTGGTCAGTGCAGACGATAATAACTGTTTTCAAATTAACTGTCCGTCCATACAGGCCAGGCGACCATGTGGTCTGGAAAAGAGAAAGCGAGAAACGGCCAGCTATTGTTCAGTCTGTTAACGCTGCAGAGCGTACTGCCGCAGTACTTCTTCCGGATACTGGTGTAGTAGAGCTTGTCTCTGTTCTAGAACTTGACCCCCATGGTACATCTGATTTGGCTGCGGTAATTCCACAGTCAGCTTCGGAAGGACTAGGCGTTCGTCGAGGCGATTTTGTTTTTATTCATCGAGAGGGTACCACAAATGGGTTCCAGAAGCCTTCGGTTCCCAGGATTGGAGAGTTAGAGGCCTGGGTCCGTGAATGTCCCATTGTTGATGGTCAGTTGATTGGATGGAGAAAGGAAATGTCTGAAATTGGAGGCAATATTGCCGGAAGGTCTGAATCAGACAGTATTAAAGGAACCCAACTCAGCCTCCCTGTACCAGGAAGTGGTTGTCTTTCATGGTTTGGTGAAGTGACTGGTGTATGTGTTCTCTGTCCATCGTTAGGTCTTGACACTGATGGTTCTCTCACTCTCATCGTCTAACCAGCTGAATCTTGATGGAACAGTTGAAATAGCTCATCCTGATTCCACGCTACAGGTATATCCGTTGGAACGTCTGACAAAATTGTATGACGGCATCGAACAAATTGAAGATGATCTATGGGGAAATGATCCCATGGATATCCACGCATCGTACGCCGAAGACGAAGATCAGATATGGTCCATGGATGAATACGGTGTGTGGCAACCAGAAGCCAATGGTAGCGAGTGGGAGGAATTTGACGATGTCATTATGGATGACGATACGGGTATAGACACTGTAGGATGGGCTGATGAGGTTGTTCATGGTGGCCCAGGGTCTCCAACTTCATCAGAATCTGCGCCTTTCAGCATGTCACACGTTGTTATCCCACATCCAATTGGAGATAACGCGAAGAACGAACTTGCCTGGAAGCGGTTCGATATTCTTCCCTGCGCACCTCATGATCATGCATATTTCTCTTCAGTCCCCTCGCAACCGTCAAAGTCGTTCTTAGGCCGCCTTACCAAGGAGTATCGTGTTCTTTCCAGCAGTCTTCCAGGTTTGTACAAGGTTGGATGTTGTTTATCCGATGCCTAATTATTCACTGTCTGTTTAAGACTCGATCATCGTTCGGGCATATGAAGATCGTGCTGATCTTTTGAGATGCCTCATTCTTGGGCCTGCAAACACGCCTTACGAGGACGCCCCGTTCGTGATTGACTGGATGCTGGATTCGAATTTTCCTCAAAGCCCTCCTATAGCACATTTCCACAGTTGGACCAATGGGAATGGACGAGGTATGAATAACAATTATCCTACCTTTCCGTAAGCTTACACTATCGTAGTAAATCCGTAAGCTCAAGTCAACCACACGTAATACGTACCTCGTTAATTCCATGTTTGCAGTAACTTGTATGAAGAGGGCAAAGTTTGCCTGTCTATTCTAGGTACCTGGGCGGGAGACAGAAATGAGACATGGAGTGCAGCGCGGTCGTCTCTACTACAGGCTTTTGTATCGATCCAGGGCCTCGTTCTAGTAAAAGAGCCGTGGGTTTTTCACACGTTGTACATTGATCTTTTTTTTCCCCTTCTGACTCCGATCCCAGGTGGTTCTGCGAGCCTGCATACGACAAGTTAAGAGGGACTGAGGAGGGTATTGTCAACAGGTGATAAATTATGTCTTCTTATCAATTGAACGCTCACGTCACTTCCTCTCATTCCAGTCGACTGTATAACGAGAAGGCTTACGTTCTCTCTCGAGGCTTTGTTCGTCGTGCACTGGAGATGCCGTTAGGCGGGTTGGAGTCAGAAATTAGATGGCTATATTACGATCATCGTCTTTTGGAGAAGGTTCTTCGTGATGCTAAAATGCTGATTGAGAAAAGCAAACCTACAACCGGCGTGACTGAAGCAGATCAAGAGTTGGCTGTCCCACGATTGACTGCGGGAGGAATTCTCACATTAGAACGCATATTGGGCAAGTTACAGTTACTTTCTAACTCTGACTATTCATCATCATCGTTATAAAAATACTGTAGCTAGTACATATATTATCATTAACAATTCAGAAAAAAAAAACATAATGAAAAAAAAAATATATATAATAAAAAAGCAACATAATAGAAACCACCGAAAGTTCATGCACTCGGTGATTGTGGACAGCGCAGACGCGCAGCGCTTTGGTAAGGATTCAACGATCAGAGGATAAATCAGAAAATCATGAATCTTGGCGTACGGGTCAACACTGGCCTAAAAACCGGTTCTTCGGAAAAGGCTGCCGAAAGTCATCCCGCCAGGTTGTTAGATTGGCATCAGTATACGCTTGGATATATCTGTCACGAAATTTAAGAAAATCCGAAATAACAGTGGTACTGTCACACTTATTTATGTATTCCTGCGTAGGAAATTCCTTAGGATCGCATCCGATATTGATAGCGTCCTGCGGTTGGTAAACTCTGATCCAGTCAACGCGCATTGTTGTAGGAAATGACAGATGTGCAAGATCAACATCTCCAAAATTGGTGGACATTCCAAGGTTAATGATGATATACTGCGGATCGCATTAGCAAGCATATATATCGTCGGCAAAGTGACAGGGAATACGAGTGGCTCATGAGGAATAGGTCTAGAGGATATCTGGACTCTCTCGTCGGCAGCCATACCTGCTTGATTAAGCGTCCAAGTAAGCTTGCCCTCAGAAATCCAGGAAATGTACTAGTACGTTCATAAATCAGACATGGATAAACTTGAAAGGAAAATAACAAACGGCGTTGTCGAAACCTGAGTAAATTGTAAATCGGCCATAGGCAAACTAAAGTCTTTCAAAAATTTACCCACCCGATTTGTACTCAAAACCATACGCAGAGAAACAAGCGATTCGAAGTTCGTAGCAATCTTGGTCTAAAAAGAGTAAAACTGACATATCGAGCCCTGGCAATGTATAACTGACTAGTCTCGGTTACCCCAGACGTCGCTTGCTGGAACGCTCCTCCCACATAGGAATTTAGCACAGTAATTTGAGGATCGACAATGACTATATTCTGTGTTGTATTGAACCATTCGTATTGTTTGTTAAACGGCTATGGAGATGTTGAAGTACTTGTGACATCCAATCAGGGCATCCAAGAAGCGTAACGTACAGCCCATTGCGCAGACTGAGATACTTGGCCAGTGAGAGGGTTTCCAGTAACCTACCAAATGTATGGTAGGAGTGACCAGGTCGCATGTCTGGCAGATCATACCTGTGCTTCAAATACATCAATCTCCGGAGCAGAACGACCAACATAGGTTCCATCTGCGTGTAGGGGACCGGGATGGGATTCGCCCGGACATGTACACCTGGAGAGCCGTTGGCCGGGAAGGAAGGAAAGAGCTCCTCCTGAATTAGGGTCCCCGTTGATGGTAGCCGATTGAGGTCGCCCATTGAACGTTTGATTAGGCACCGTACCCACATCACAGGAATCATATGTGTACGGCCACTAATATACTGAGATGAAAAGAGGCGTTATGATGATTCTATTCTGCTTACCGTCCCATCCAGGCTGGCACCATATCCCGCACGACCTATCAACGCGGTTGAGCCGGGGTTGGTTATCATGTTGCCAAAGGAAACTCGCCCAGATTACCCAGAGTCCAGATGGCGGGCCATAATCCTACGACGTTATTAGTGCCAGGAAGTGTCACAGCAGTCTCTATTAAGCCGCCCGTGAAGCAAAACTTGTTCCATGACATCATCATCCCCCCCTCGTAGTGCAGCCCATGCGTTTCCTTCCGGGATAATGTAACTTCGAGTGCACCATTCCTTGTCATAATGGCAGCCGGATCGTACCACTCCATGTTATTTGTCTTGGGTAAAATGATAAGTGCACCGTGACGTTCTTGGCCGGAAAAATCTCACCGCCCAGTAATGAAGGTCTACTGCTTCCCAATATGGATCATCTCCGGGATAAAAGGTCCGGCCGTCCGTATTGAATTCATCACTGAACACCAGTTGAAGCTTGAGTGTTGGGTCATGGTAAGATGCCTTCGTGTATGCGCTTTGCGGAGTGTCTAAGTCAATCAAACCCCAATTTCCACTCATGCTAGGAATCTACACGGCACCAATTTAAAACACTACTAGTACCATGATGGTTTACGCGCCTGTCCAGTAGCATTGATTCCACCAATGTTGAAACCACCTAGCGTTGAGAGTGGTCGAGAAGTGAAATGTGATATGAGGGGATATCCAGCACTTGCGCAAGAATAAGAAGAGCGAATAGGGATAGAGAACACATCAGAATCGCACAACAAAGTTACTAGGGAGGTGCCGAGAAGGACCATGCAACCAATGTTTGTCAAGCCTCTGAAAGTAAAAAGGTCGCTGCCAGTGTCTTTCTTGCGGTCTCGTTGAGGGTCAGTATTGTGCAGGTAGTCATCGCTCTCAGGATGATTGGGAGAAAGTTCCGAACTCCAAGCTTTTGGATCAGGCGAAAGTGAAAACTATGACGACGACATTAGTCAAGGTATAGACATCGTCGAACATCCACGACAGAAAATGACAACGGCAAAAACCTGCCTTGTCTGAAATGGATGGAGCAACAGACAAAATTCCACCAGTACTTCCATTACTTGTGCTTCTTGAGATGGTGGAGCGGAGCAGTCTGGTAGTTGAAGACGTGCCATTCTTAGCATAATAACGTCTTTGAGCATTAGAGCCAGAGTAAACCATTAGAAAAGTGGAAGTCAGGTCAACGTTGGACGTCGGGGAGAGTGCATATATACAAAGAACAGACGATTACGTCAGCAATACTTGGAGAACCTAAGTATTAACTAGTAACTTACATTCTAGCATCGGCGGCATCCTTGGCCAGCATGCCTAAATGGGCCCATCTTACTGGGGCCGACTGGGGAATTTATATCTGCGATTGGGAAGCAACAGATGATTTCACCGCATCTAGCACCTGCATGGAGTTCACTGTTTGAAAACATGAAAAGTTGGATGGTACGAGTCCGTAAGTCCAACAAATTACATCTCATCAAGATATTCAAAACCGGATAGGTATCGAGGACATTGCGGACCAACACTAGCTGTAGCTTAGTGAGCCTACCATCCTCGACATTTACCTCTAACGGTAATGGTTACTCACTCGGGAATCATGCCGCACCCTCAAGAAGGCTAAGAAGGCCCCTCCCTTGTCTTTGTCCGTCTTCTTCTGCTTCAATGAACTCTTTAACGGCGCGTTCGACCCTTGCAAGGACTGCGTTGGGATCATTCGATAATGAAACCCCATCAAAAGCCAGCAATCTTTCCGTTGCCTTGAGTCTGTCAAGAACAAACTGATTTGCTTGTTGGAAGATTGTATACCGTTCCGATGGCACGCCAGATTGTTCCCGGAAATCAATCCTACTGAGCAGCTGCGATTTCGAATTCAGATATTGCACAAGTGTCGCTTCTACCTGTGTTTTCACAGTATCGTTTGCTTCTGAAGGGGAGGCCAGGCCCAGAGGGATAGCAGCCGGAGATATATGACAAGAGGGGTCTTCCAGCCGTCTTTCAAGATTGTGGAGCGAGACTTTCATCTTTTTCGCCTTATCCAGTCTCGTGGGTCGACCTTTTTTTCTGGGAGCCGCAGGGTCTACTGGCATGACGGTTTCTTCGTCGACAAATACTTCACGTGGTAGGTCTCGTGGATTCAAAGCGTGAAGGTACGTGCAAGGAACCAGGAAGAATACACCATCAGTTACCAATGTTGATAGGATATGAAAAACAATGGGATGTAGAGGTAGCAGGTGGTTTCCGATAAGAGAACTTGGAAGTGCTTTGAGGGATGCATACTGGTCTTAGGAACGATCAGCAAGACAAGTATTTTCCTCGATGACAGATTATCTGGCACCTAGTGGTATGGGGATATGGGCGATGCGATGAAGAGCAGGAGCTGCTCCAGATGGTTGAGTGTAGTAGAAAGTGTACAATCCAAACAACGCGACGGCACGGGTGTGGGGAGCCTCACTCTCTACCGTCCGTTCTGCGCCGCCGATAATAGTGAGTAGATAAAAATGAACATGAATCCATAAAGACGCACCAAGAAACAACCGTAGCGTGACATTTAGAAAGGATTCACGCGCCCTGTGATCAAATACCATGAAATGCATCCACTTCCATCCTCGGGAAGACCAGAGAGCTTTGAAGAGTGAAAATGGTCGAGCTGGCTGAGTGTTCTTGTATTGCTCATAGTAAGTCGATATCAGTGTATTGATATCGTCACGGAGGGCCTTGATAAAGATTGAAGACGTGAAATAGGCTTGTTGAAGAACGACCTGGCCTCTGCTTGCAGAGATAAGGGTGGACATGAGGACTTATTTATGTAATAATAACTGATATTTAGCAACGTGACAAGTCTGGTCCTTGCCTCGAACAATGCCCGTCCTTTTCCGCCGACATATCAATGTCGCTTGCTTTTTCTGCCAACAGTCGATCTCACCCCTACCAAGAGACTCACGGAATTTCTGTTGTCCTTCATGTGGATGCTGGAATCGCTTTGATGAAGACGGTAATATCCTTTCCGATGATCCAGCCATGTACGACGCGTCGTTGAACCTCAAGTCATTCTCAAAACGCGGTGGGTATTTCCCGGTATGATCAGTGACCTGATATCACTCCTCTACTTATTCGTCAAATATGTGCAGCTTCTCCCAGCAAAGACCGCTTGCCCACTTTGTATGGTAAAGGCCCATTTTGCCATACATGTCAGACAAATCAAATGCTGCTTGTAAATCTTTTATCGAACTATCTCCCATCCCCCAATGTGTGTGTACTAGACTTCGGCGTCAACAAAGTCTCAAATTACAAGTGCATTCTCGCAGGATCCGGAATATGCGCACCGCCTTGAAATGCTCCCGAACTATCAAGAATCGCTCCACTTGCGGTATCCACCCGTGTGCGATGCATGTCTTCCAGCTGTTGAAGATGAAATCAGGGAAAAGGACCACATGGCTAGAACGAATGCTTTGGGTCGGTGGTTGCAAGAGAGCAAAGGAAGGGAAAAACTAAGACGGGTGTCTGATACCCCTCAAGTAAAGGAAAAATTCGACGTGGAAATCATTTTATGGAGGTTACGCGGAATTCTTTGGGCCTCGAATTTTTCCCTGGCGTTGTTGGTGAATTCTTTTGGTGAATATCTGAATTGTAGCATGTCTCCGCTTCTTACGGTCTTCCAGGCGCACTGGGTTATCGGCCTAGGTGGAAGTTGACGTTCATCCAGCCATTTCTCCCCTTTATTGTGCTGATATCATTACTGTGGACCGTGTGGGATCCTACTTATTCATCTTTTCGGAGGGCACAAAAGCAAGGTCGTATTATTCGCGTCCGAGGCAAAAGTGAATATATTGTATGTCTTCTTCCTGAGCCGTGACTATTGATGCATTAACTTTGCCCTTAGAAGCTGCAGATTATAGCATGGTTCTCTCGTGGAGTGACCTCATTGTTGTTGGCAATAGCATGGTACCAACCAAATTCTGATTGCTTACTCCTCTTCGTTTCCGTATCTCGGAGTAGTCGGTTGTACTTCTTCCTCTCTCTGGTGTTAGAACTAATAGTATGTGTTTATACTCTTATTATGGCAAGTCATGTTGCTCAACAGTGGATCTAGACGTTTGCGATGTCGTGTACAATCCTTCGACTACAGCACCCGCCTGTCATCCGCCTTTTGAACACAAACTCTCACAAAGCTCCCTCCCGTTCTGTGACTCCGACGTCCATATCACGTTTAGACACACCATCGACGGCAGACCCTGACCTTCTCTCTGCTCTGTCTCTTTCCACGAACCCGATAATCACACCCGTGAATCCGATATTTGGCTTGCCTTCACTTTCATCTCCTCTTCCACCAGCTGTCAATAAAGAAGTGGATGTCGATGCCATGGACTGGACACCGACCGATACCTTATCTGAGCAACACAAAAAGGAATTTGCTAAGCAGCCGGATGACGATTCCTGGTTGCGTCCTCAGCGCTTCTTCGCACCCGAGAAACCTACAGGATTAGAAGGGATATTTGAGCGCGCGCTGCTCGTTAATGATACGCCTTCCACAACAAATGACAACCAATCTAGACCATTCATCATAAAATATGCCTGGGATTGGTGGGCGTACGTACTATTCGCACTAATCACCGCCATCATGTACAAAGCCTGGGGGAGTACGCAATAGTCGCAGTTATGCATGTCGAGTTTATCCTCGCTATTCGTTCCCGGTGCGGCCCGGTTGTCGGGCGGAGCTCTGTCGGAGTGTCAAAATATATCTTAAAATGCTACGAGCATATGACCCATGTCATGGCGTTCGCTCGCTTTGTTCACTCAGCCTGACACTGGCATGGGCCAGCTTGCGTATATAATACAATGCTTAATCCCAACAGTCACTCAACTTTAACTTGTTATCAAACTAACACATTATTGATGTATTGACTTTAATTACACACTCATATTAACTTGTTACTGACTTTATTACAAACTTGTATTGACTTGGTATTAACTTGCATTAAGTTGTTATTGACATCATTACAAGCTTGTATTGACTTGTTATTGACTTTACTACAAACTTGTATTGACTTGTTCTTAACATCATCACAAACTTGTATTGACTTGTTGTTGACATCATTACAAACTCCTATTGACTTGTTATTGAATACACACCAAGGTGGAGACGATCTCGACTGGAAATGCAGATAATGGTGTCTTTATGCAGGACTGCATTGCAAAATTTTCCAATGTGGCAAAGCGGTGTGGAATATATGACCCATGCCTTTGTCATGGCGTTCGCTTGCTCAGCCTGACACCGGCATGGGCCAGCTCGCATATACATAACACAATGTTTAATCCTACTAACAGTGACTTTGATGTTATTACAAACTTGTATTAACTTGTTACTGACTTTATTACAAACTTGTATTGACTTGGTATTGACTTGTATTAAGGTGTTATTGACATTATTACAAACTTGTATTGACTTGTTATATCGACTTTACTACAAACTTGTTACTGACATCATGACAAACTTTTATTGACTTGTTATTGACTTTATTACAAATTTGTATTCACTTTTTATTGACTTGTTATTGACATCATTACAAACTTGTATTGACTTGTTATTGACATCATTACAAACTTGTATTGACCTGTTATTGACATTATTACAAACTTTTATTGACTTGTTATTGAATACACACCAAGGTTTAGTAACCTGCCCTAAAGTCTTCTCATAATAAATTTTTCAACCGTTTGATTCAATCCAAGTACAATTCAAATCTAATTCTAATTCTAATTCTAATTCTAATTCTAATTCTAATTCTAATTCTAATTCTAATTCTAATTCTAATTCTAATTCTAATTCTAATTCTAATTCTAATTCTAATTCGAATTCTAAATCCAAGTCTATCTTGATATCTATATTAGTTTCCAATTCCTGCAAATAATCTCTTAAGTCACACACCTTTGCTAAACAACTCCATTCAACACTTCCTTGTATACCACATTGGCAGTTCTGTTATTTGCATTGTTTTCATTCAACAGCACTTTGATTCTTTCTCCAGATGTACACCTTGATGGTGCCACATATAGCTGCCCATGTGAGAACACTGGTGTCTGCAAGTCCAAGCCAATATGGGATACTGATTAACCTTGTGACTTGTTGGTAGTCATGGCAAATGCCAAGTGAACTGGAAATTGATGTCGATGGAGTGGTAATGGCAAGGTCTCTGCTGAAGGCTCCAATGTGATCCAAGGAATGAAAATGATATTTCCTGCAAACTGTGCAGCTCTACTGATGATCCTGCACTTCAATACACATGGTCTGGCTTCAAGGGGGGTAAGTTGAGTTCCATTGCAAAGACCCATAGTGACATCCAGATTGCATAGAAGCATGAGAGGACAGCCTATCTTAAGTGCCAGCCTAGAGAGAGGAAGGCCACTTAATTTGATAGAGTTTAGATACTCTGCAGGATATGGCTGGTAGTTGTTTAGCTCCTGCTCTCTGAATGAAACTGTATCAGCACTGTTGAAGACATGCTCTGGTCCAGGAAATCTGCTAAGGAGAAGAGAGTTGATGACATCAACATTGTCATTTGTGCAGGAGAAAATGTTCCTATCCAAATAGTACTGATCTGGCTTGTTCTCCTGCTCTATGCCTGGATATGTAGAGTTGATAAGGTCATCCATGGTATTTTCATGGCAGAGCATGTTCTGTGGAATCTGTATAGTGTCTGCAGCATCCACTGTTGTGCCTGCACCAATGTGCAAGAGCCAGACAGCATGTGCAGTGTTCTCTGGAGTTCTGTCGAGTCACATATTCTCATTTAAGTGATAGACAGTAATGCGTTGCCAGAGAGTGCTTCTTTTGATGGATGAAACTATGATCTGTTCTCTAGTACCCCTAGGAATGACAGGTAGGGTCTGTCTAGAATCACCTCTAAACAAAATGGTGATTCCACTGAATGGAACATTCTTCTTGAGATCATACAAAGTGCAGTCGACTGCATCTGTGGCATATTTGTGCTGCATAGGAACTTCATCCCAGATGATGATGGAAGTTTGATCAAGAACCTGGTGCAGATCTGAACCTTGAAGTATCCTGCAAGTAGAGGCCTCATCGATTTTGATTGGGATTTTGAACATGGAATGTGCTGTGCAACCACCTTCTAGAAGCAATGCAGCAATTTTGGATGATGCCACACAGAGAACAATTTTACCTTGAGCATGAACAGCAGCAGCAATGGTGTTGCAGACAAAGGTCTTTTCACAACCTCCAGCACTATGCAAGAACATGAGCTTTTCCTTGTTATTGTTCACAGAATCCATTGCAGCATCAAAAACCCATCTCTGCTTGTAATTGAAAAGCTGGAGATTGTGAGAGACAGTGATGGCCAACTCTTTAACATTGTAATCCCTTTGTTCCTGCAAAAACCTATTGGCAGGAACATCAATGTGCCAGTTTCCTTCAATGGCAGGCATCTCTGGATAATCAGAAAGTTGTTTGCCTGATCTGATCAGGATCTGATTGATGAGATGCAAGCCATACATGTAAACTTGATCATCTGTAAAGTCTGTATCTGGATAGATTGAAAGAAGCTTGATTCTGAGGTCATCACAAATGTGATGTCTGAACTGGTTCCACAGGATGTCAGGAGATGTTGGATTGCAATGAAGAAGAATGGTGGGCAAAGAGCAATCTGAGAGAGGAACTGAGCTGCATCTGGGCTGCCTCTGTAAGATACTGGACCCATTCCTGGTCATCCTAAAAAAGACCCAATGAAACACAGGCCTGCTTGAATGTATTATGGACCACACCATTGACAGTGCACAAGTGCTGGAATGATGTTGCCCCTGTGACAACAGTAAGAAGCAGCCTGAGGTAGAACCTTTCCTCCTGGGCAGGAGAAGCAAAGTACATCCTGCCAATAACAGGCTCGCCCTGCTTCCTTGAGTTTCACTGCTTCTTGGTTTCATTATAGACCCATGCTTGAGGAAAGTTCTTGTAGGTGACAGTACGTGCTGCTTCATATCTTCTGTTGGCTTCAAACCAAGCAGTGAAATGTGTAGTCTTCACACCAGGCCTTTCCAAAACCTCATCAATGTTGTTGTCTGCATTGAAGTAGACAGTTTGCTGGTCCTCCAGATGGATGGGCAGATGATAAACATGAGGAGACTCTGCATGCATTCCAAATTTATTCATATGCCAGCAGCTTTCCACAGATCCAATGTAATGTGCATCAAGGTACTCCTTGACCTCATCTCTGTCTTGATCCAGAATCTCAATCATATTTCTGTCATGGCCTTTGTATATGTACTTGTGGATGTACTTGACAGCCTCGACTGAAGAACAGATCTTGACATTGATGTGACAGTTGTATCTGACAAATGAACCAAGTTGTTAACTGATAAACATCTTCTCAAATAAGTGCTCCTTACTTTGCAGCCAAACAAGGATTGTGTGGGACCACATGTCTGTTATAATAGACATGGTTATGCTTCCTCACTGTTCTACCATTGTTGGGTCTGGCATAACTAGGATAATTGTTTGCAGTAAAGAGAGTTTGTTCTCTGAACTCCTTGGAATACCTCTTTCTGCACCTATTGTTGACCATGCATGAAGCCTTGGATTTGTCATGACTGCAAGGACCATGAAGCATGCAGGTAGTTATAGTATGATAGAGCATTGGCTGTGTGACAGGATCAGGAATCTGTACTGACACAATGGAATCAACATCATGGGCATCATGGATTTTGTTGGCAGGATTGAGAAATATGAGGAGGTGCATATGTTGAAGGCTTCTCTTTTGCAACTCAATGGTATGGATGTGTGTGTAAGGGCAACCTCAAAGCCTCACTTAGTAGTGAGCTAACAGAGGGGAATCCAAAGTCAATATTATACTACATAATACAGACACTCTAGGCACACCTAACAGAGGGGAATCCAAAGAGAAAACTTTAAGGACCCATCTGTCAATGCCCAGTATATGTGATAGAGCTGAAAATCAAATAGTAAGCTAAAAATAGCAAAAAGGCAGAGATAGGCAGATCAGGCTGTGGGATAATGTCACCTTAATGGGTAAACATGCAGAAGGGGTCCTGCCTCTAAGAATAGAACTGTCAACATGTACCAACATGGAAAAAAACTGAAATATAATAATAAAATAGGAATAAATCATAGAAAATCATAGAAAATGCAGAATAGAGTGAAATAAAATATAAAATATATGGGACAAATGCAGAAAATTGCCCAGATACCTGGGATGCCTTCCTCTCCCCTTACATCACCCCCCTTCTATGATGCATTGCCCCAATGCATTCAAAATTGTATTTGTCCAAAGTCAGATGCTTGGATGCACTGAGGTGCAGAGGACTGTCGCTGGTGGAACTCCCTAACCAGTTGTGGGGTGTTTACATCAGACTCTGCAACCCAGAAATTCTCCTCATACCCATAACCCTTCCAGTGCACCAGGTATTCCTCAGCATAAATGGCTGTCTAAGATGGACTCAATGTCATACTGAGGTTTGCCTTCGATAACTGTAGGTGGTGAGGGAGGTCATGTTCTGCATCCAGGGAATGGATTTGTGAGTGCAGGCAGCAGCTTTATGACATAGAAGACAGGATGGGGTCTGGACATGGATTGTGGTAGTCATAGATGGTAGGCATGCAACACAATGCATCTAGTAATGAGGAACAGTCCAAGAAAATGGTGGGTGAGTTTCTTGGATGGGCATTGATATGGCTCTCTATCACCCTGTGCACATACTACAGCATTTTTTGTGATTGTGTGCACCTCCTAGATGGCTTTCGCTCACTTTGCGCAGTGCACTTTTGCATGCCTTTGCATGCTTTCATGCGCCCAAGACCTTTGGATCCCCCTTAGCTGCCTTCTGTCATGTGCTCTAAATGTGCCTTGTTATGCTTCAAACTGCCTCCGTGTGCCCCCCCACACTCCTTATCTGCCTTTCACAGTTATTGCATGCTCAATGCACCTTTATGTACTCCTTTTACGCTTTACCCACAATCCACATTCTTTGCTGTGCACTCATTGCATGATCCTTATCACACACACAACAATCCACCACATCAATTGCACTGCACATCATGGCTTCCAGCTTACTGATGCACTTATTCGAGATGCACTGCGATTCCAGCATGAGTGAACTGTGCATTCTCACATAATCTGAGTGCTTTGCACCTATTTGGCATTGGACTGTGCATGCTTGGGTGCTTTCACATAATCCTGGCACTTTGGTGCTATTTGGCCTTGCACAGCATCTCCTTATAGTTCTTCTGCATTTCCAATCAGCATCGCCTTATCTGGTAACTGGCACAGGTTGATCATGTCATTATTACTAAGGCACAGCATGCAACATATAACACCAAAGCAGATTAATTGGGAAGAGCGCACAGGACCTAAAGCACACCAAAAATAGAGCATCATGCTGAAAAGTTGGGTATTGGACTATAGTGTGCGCAAATCTTATTGGCTAAGGCAGCAGCATAGTGCAATCAGGTTTAGATGGGCAGATGGATGCATTTGTGGGTAGCGCATGGTGCTTTTTATTTTTATACTTTATTTTACTGTTTTTTTATCACATAAGCCATTTGTGCATAGTAGGCAGACAGATGGAAAGTCCAGAGGATCTTTCCCCCCCTCATAGTTCATAGCTCATTCAGCATTGCACATAGTCTGTGCACCAGCATCCAATCCATGCACCTTTGTAGTGCACCCTTTGTTACAAATGCAATGGGGACACTTCATTTTTCTCTCATGTTATTGTCTTGCCATACATGCTGCATCAACCATTTTTTATTGTCCTATAGTGCATCCTTATTAATCTAGTTATCTTCTATCCCACTTTATTGTATGCGCACTTATGCACTTTGATTATCTATCTTACACACTATTGTATTCAAACTGGCCTCTTCTCACATTATTGTAGTTACAAATAAGGTAGCTGCTATTGTTTCTGTTTGTATAAATATGGCAATGTAAAGGCTTGGTCAATCAGCTTGACCTAGCTTTTTCAATTGCTCTCACTTGTGATCTAAGTCATCCTCACAAAGTTGCTTATGAGTGACTTCGATCCTTGAACAATAAGCATTAGAGCTTTAGCCTAACAAAAGGTCAAGCTGATTTTCTTTCTGCTAACTAAACTAGTTTAGGCAGAAAACAATTTTCACCACCAACTGGTTCTCATGAGGATCAGAGACACTGACAGATGCCATGATGTCTGAACAAACTCACATCAGAACTAGCACAGATGTCTGCAGTCCCAGACCCCCTACCACACTCAGCCCTCTCGATAAGCTCGTCTTTTCCCTCTTCTCTGACATGGATGTGCCACTAACTTCCCCTCCTCCCCAGACCTCTGTCTTACAACCAATCGTCCTTCCATCTGACAAACCCGCTGCAGTCAGGATACGTCCACCCTCTGACTTCGATGGCGACCAAACCAAAATCATGCTCTTCTATCTAGAGTGTGGCGCATACAGTGACTCACAAAACTGAGTCAATGTTTTGCACTTTTTAATTTATTGTTGAATAACTTCCCATAAACAACAAAACCAAACAAGGTATTGGTGTACCGAATAACATACATGATCAGGGCTACCAAACAAACAAAGAATTATGTAATTTTAATCATCCCTCATGGAGATATGATCATTTTAATTCAGGGACTCATTGACTCAGTTTTGTGAGGTGGTATCAATATTATGATAAATTGTAATTCTAGTATTTTGTATGACCTCCCTTGGCCTTAATAACTGCTCCCAACCTTCTAGGCATGCTTTTAATTAAATTCTGACACACCTCTGATGGAATATTATTCCACTCTTCTACTACTCTTTCCCATAACTCCCAAATTCCTTTTGGTGCTGTTGGATACTTGTCTAACTGGTTCTTGAGGTGAACCCAATGATGTTCAATAGGACTGAGGTCTGGAGATTGGGCAGGACAATCCAGAAGAGTAATATTGTTGTTCTCCATCCATTTCTTGGCCTTTTTTGAGGTATGCTTGGGGTCATTGTCTTGTTGAAAAATCACCTCTTCTCCAGAAATTCCACTCTCCTCCAAGCTAGGCAGCATATGGTCCTTCAAAATGGACACATACTGGTCAGCATTTATCCTTCCCTCAACCTCTGCAAGATACCCAACTCCATTCCATCCCATACACCCCCATACCATAATGTTTCCTCCCCCTAAATTTGACAGTTCTCTGCACCTCTCTCTCAATCAGCCCCTCTCCCTTCTGTTTCCAGACCCACTCTCTCCCATCTGACCCAAACCTGTTGATTTTAGTCTCATCTGACCAAATAACCCTCCTCCAGTCTTCCACAGTCCACTCTCTATACTTCTGAGCAAAAGCCAATCTTGCTTTCCTATGCCTTATACTAAGCAAGGGCCTTTTCTTCTTCACCACAGCCTTAAATGAGTTTTTTCTGAGAACTCTTCTGACTGTTTCTGAGGAGACTGGAGTGGGGATGATGCTGTTGATGTAATGGGTGGCCTGAACAGCATTTGCAGCCTTGCCAGTGGTGATTTGGGTAAGGATGGCTCTCTGAGAGGTAGATGAGAGCTTAGAAGGACAACCACCAGAGGGGGAATCCAGGTTTGGATAGAGAGCCCTGAGTGTTCTGGATACACTAGACTGGCTGAGGTTGAGTTTAGAGGCAATATTGTGGGTAGAATAATGATTGAAGGCCAGGGAAAGAATGTTTTCCTTCTGAGCAGAGGAGATGGGATGCATTGGAGAATATTGAAGTATGAAGAATGCTAGTCCTAATTAAATACTATAATTTAAGGTCCCATCAAGGGTCACATCACCTTAGAAACCATCTGTCAAGTTTTTGACATTATACAGTTGGTGGAGCATCAGATTCTAATATTTCTGACTACCCCTCACAAAACTGAGTCAATGAGTCCCTGAATTAAAATGATCATATCTCCATGAAGGATGATTAAAATTACATAATTCTTTGTTTGTTTGGTAGCCCTGATCATGTATGTTATTCGGTACACCAATACCTTGTTTGGTTTTGTTGTTTATGGGAAGCTATTCAACAATGAATCAAAAAGTCCAAAACATTGACTCAGTTTTGTGAGTCACTGTACATCGATGCCAACCAGAAGGTGTTCGAGAATGACTGACACAAGATTCTCTTTGTACTCTCATATATGAATGGGGGAATGGCAGGAGGATGGAAACAAGCATATTTGGAAGAGAGGTACTGGCACGAGAAGCCTTGGGACACCTTCGCAAACTTCACAGAGAAAGTCAAGAACACCTTCTCACCAATCGATGATGCAGGAAACATGAGAATGCAGCTACAAAACCTCTTGCAGGGGGGAAAGGGAGTCGATGAGTACATTGCACTGTTTAAAGCCCTCGCTTACTGAACAAAAATCAGAGAAGATAGTGCTCTTATCGAGTACTTTGTTGAAGGACTCAACAACAGAATTTTGGACAAGGTTTTTGGAATGGAAAATTCCCCAGACACCATTGAAAGATGGTACATTTACTTGGCATGGGCAGAGGGTCACCTGAAGAGGGCAAAGATGATAAAAGAAAGAACTTATAGCAGAAACAGAGGAGGAGTGGGTACAGTAAAGAAAGATTTGAATGCAATGGATGTAGACGCCACTTGACTCTCTTATGCAGAGAGACAGGAACATATAAAAAAAGAAAAGTGCTTTATCTGCCACAAAACAGGGCACCGAGCATCTGATCACAAAGATGGAAAGGAACCCCCCCCCAAAAAAGAAGAAATGAAGAAACCTGAACTGAAGGAATCACCATGTGACCATTACATAAAAATCTGAGTGCTGGTGAATGAACTGGAAGAAGAAGATAAGGAGGTGGTCCTCAATCTTATGGTCGAGGAGGGTTTTTAAAGAGGCAGACCAAAGTGATGGTGGACCCTGCCTGAATAACTATTTCTTCTGTACTTGTAGCAGATGTGAGTAGCCAGTCTATGTCCATCCTGATATACTTGACACCAGAAAATAAAACTGTTGAACTACCTGCCCTGATCAACTCAGGGGCAGGAGGCACCTTCATTGATCACAGAGTGGTCGAGAAACACAGAATTAAGAAATGACCACTTCCACAAAAAATACTAGCGAGAAACATTGATGGAACACTAAACAAAAATGGAATGATCACTCACTATGCTGACATCAATATAAAGATAGCAGGAGAAGAAGAAAAGATTAGGTTCTTGGTGACAGGGCTGGGAAAAGAGAGGATAATCCTGGGATTCCCATGGCTACAAAAGAGAAATTTAAAAATCAACTGGGAGAAAGGTATGCTTTCCCTTAAAAACACCAGCAAAGTCCTCCTTGGCAGCAGAATCTGAACTATGATCGAATGAATGAAACAAGACACCACTAACTGTGACCAGGGTTCCACTATAGATGACAAGGAGTCATACATTGATGATACTCAACCTGGAAACCCAAACAAAACCTACTAAATGGCTTTGGATGGTATAACACGAGTCAGAGGAAGGGTGCGAGTTAGTACTAAATATCACTGCTGAGACCAAAACATTGTGTTTAGTGACATGAAATAATAAGGGATTGTGCGAATAGTCTGTAAGGGTGTATGAAGGTGTTCGAAAGAGTCCAAAATAGGTTCAAAGATGTGCGAAATAGTCCAAAGTAGGTTTGAAGAGGTTCGAAGGGGTTCGAGGTTTATTGAGGAGTGAGTATAATGAATGTAAGGTGTTTTTCGAATGGCAATAGGTGATGTGTGATAAAACGAGGAGCAAATATGATAGTTTTGAGGAAGTTCATGATATTTTGCAGAACTTAGAGATATGATGTGAAGATATAACTCAAGAGAATGATTCTTAAATCTGACAATAGTGAGAGGGTAACTTGTGCTGTGTTCCCCATTGCTTGTTCTATATTTGGTCTAACTAACTAATACAAGTCTATATACAAAATGAAGAGATAGTACTAAAAAGGAAATAAGAACATGTGTAAAACATGAGGTAAATATATCAAACAATGAGGACTTGTAGATCATGAAACAATGAGAAATAATAAATGATGAAACATATAATGTTCCCATATAGTAAAAATACTTCAATATATCAATGAAACACAAAAATGCACTTATCAAATTCTAACTCTCTTGTACTCTCTCCTTGTGTCCAGTAGTGCTTGATATGCAACAGAATAACTTGTTCCGGATGTGCAATGTGTATTGAAAGTATTTCAAGACAGCTATACTGTGGCTGAAGTTGTTTGAAATGCTGCGAAGTCATTTGAAGTGTCGCGAAGTAGTTCAAAAGCATTCGAAATAGTTTGAAGTCATCTGAAATAGTGCAAAATAGTGCGAAAATGATTCAAAGTCAATTTTGTGGCATTCGTTAGCGATTCGGAGTGTGTGTCATAATGTCTCAATATGAGTGGAAATGTTCTCCAGACCTTAAAGCGCATAGTGGACCTACCATCCTCCCCCTTACTGAAATTCTGACTGTCCCAGTCAGCCAATTGAAGTCACATGCGAAATGCATTGATACGGCTCCCTATCACCCTGCGCGCATACTACGGCATTTTTTTGCGATTGTGTGGACCTCCTAGATGGCTTCCACACACTTTGTGCAGCGCGCTTTTGCACGCCTTCGTGCGCTTTCGTGCACCTTTGCATGCTTCCGTGCGCTTTTGCGTGCCTTTGACCGTTTAGGTGCGCCTTTGTGCACCTTTTGCATTTCTACTGTGCTTTTGGTTCCCCATAGCTGCCAATTATTGTGCACCCTGAATGCGCCTCATTGCGCTTCAAGCCACCTCCGTGCGCCCCCCCCACACTCCTTATCTGCCATGTTCCGTTATTGCATGCTCGATGCGCCTTTATGCGCTCCTTTTATGCTTTACTCGCAACTCACGTTCTTTGCTGCACACTCACTGCACTATTCTTACCATCACACAACAATTCACCACTTCAAACGCGCTGTGCATCGTGGCTTCCATCTTACTGGCGCATTTGCTTGAGGCGCACCACGATTCCAACACGAGCGAACTGTGCATTCTTACATAACTGGGCTGCTTTGCACCTATTTGGCATTGGACTGTGCACACTTGGGCACTTTCGCATAATCCTGGCGCTTTGGCAGTATTTGGCCTTGCACAGCATCTCCTTATTGTTCTTCCGCATTTCCAATCAGCATCGCCTTGTCTGGTAACCAGCACAGGTCGATCACATGATTATTACTAAGGCGCAGCACACGACACATAACACTGAAGCGGATTAATTGGGAAGAGCACACGAGACTTAGCGCGCACCAATAATAGCGCATCGCACCGGAACAGTTGGATATTGAGCTATAGGTGCGCAAAATCTTATTGGCCAAGGCAGCAGCATAGTGCAGTCAGGTTTAGATGGGCGAATGGATGCGCTTGTGTGTAGCGCATGGTGCTTTCTATTTTTACATGTTATTTTACTATTTTTATCACATAGGCCATTTGTACATAGTAGGCAGGAAGATAGAGAATCCACAGGATCTTTCCCCCCCTCATAGTTCATAGCTCAGTCAGCGTCAGACATAGTCTGTGCACCAGCGTCCAGTCCATGCGCCTTTGTAGTGCACCCTTCGTATAGCCGCATTTGCATTATCGTTTGCATCCCCTCATCGTATTGTTGCGTTGCGTTTCTTGCATTGCATCCTTCATCCTTGTCTGTGCACTATTGTAGTGTGCCCTTCATATAGCCACGTTTGCGCACCATGTGCACACTTATTTGCATAGCCGCGTTTTGCGCACTGTTTGTGCCTTTTTTCCGCCCCTTGCACTTTCACTCTGTTTGCACCCCCAACCTGTGCACCACCTTCACAGTACATCCCAGTGTCATCTTTGTCCTGTTACACCTCCTGCCTTCATCATCCTCATCGTTGTGCACTTTTGTGCTCCCATTGCGTGTTTTTGCCTCTTTGTGTTGCGCACTTTTCCGCTGATGGGTTCAGTTGGTACTCAGTGCAGAGTCTCAACAGAAGGGGTGAACACTTAACCTACAACTGCAGGCGTGCTCGGGGTGAGGGGGGAGTTCGCTTAGATGGCCTCAGATCGTCCTTCAGGGCACGGAGACTATAGAGAGGCTGGTACAGCGATTTTCAGTGTGCGCACTAGTAGTGTACATGAAAGGGGAGATATGCGCAGTGGCGGAAAAGTGCACAACGCAAAGAGGCAAAAACGCGCAGTGCGGAAAAACGCGCAACGAGAGCGCAAAAGTGCGCAACGATGAGGATGATGAAGGCGGGAGGTGTAACAGGACAAAGACGACACTGTGATATACTGTGAAGGTGGTGCACAGTTTGGGGGTGCAAACAGAGTGAAAGTGCAAGGAGCGGAAAAAGGCGCAGATGGTGCGCAAAATGCGGCTATGCAAAAGGGTGCACAAACAGTGCGCAAACACGGCTATACGAAGGGCGCACTACGATAGTGCACAGACAAGGACGAAGGACGCAACGCAAGGGACGCAACGCAACAATACGATGAGGGGACGCAAACGATAATGCAAACACGGCTATACGAAGGGCGCACTACGAAGGTGCATGGACTGGACGCTGGTGCACAGACTATGTGCGACGCTGACTGAGCTATGAACTATGAGGGGGGGGGAAAGATCCTGTGGATTCTCTATCTGTCCGCTACTATGTACAAATGGCTTATGTGATGAAATGGTGAAATAAAGTATAAAAATAGGAAGCGCCATGCGCTACCCACAAGCGCGTCCATTTGCCTATCTAAACCTGACCGCACTATGCCGCTGCCTCAGCCAATAAGATTTGCGCACCTATAGCTCAATATCCAACTGTTCCGGTGAGATGCGCTATTATTGGTGCGCGCTAAGTCTCGTGTGCTCTTCCCAATTAATCTGCTTTGGTGTTATATGTTGCGTGCTGCGCCTTAGTAATAATGGCGTGATTGACCTGTGCTGGTTACCAGATAAGGTGATGCCGATTGGAAATGTGGAAGAACTATAAGGGGATGCTGTGCGAGACCAAACACTGCCAAAGCGCCTGGGTTACGTGAAAGCGCCCAAGTGCGCACAGTCCAATGCCAAATAGGCGCAAAGCGGCCCAGTTATGTAAGAATGCGCAGTTCACTCATGCCGGAATCGTGGTGTGCCTCAAGTAAATATGCCAGTAAGATGGGAGCTGCGATGCGCAGTGCACCGGTGCAGTGGATTGTTGTGTGTGATAGAGATTGTACAAAGAGTGCGCAGCAGGGAATGTGAGTTGCAGGTAAAGTGTAAAAGGAGTGCACAAAGGCGCATCGAGTGCGCAATAAATGTAGAAGGCAGATAGGGAGCGTGGGGGGGGCGCACAGAGGTGGCTTGAAGCGCAACGAGGCGCATTTAGGGCGGACAATGATTGGCGGCTATGGGGAAACAAAAGCGCAGTAGAAATGCAAAAGGCGCACAAAGGCGCACCTAAACGGTCAAAGGCACGCAAAAGCACACGGAGGCGTGCAAAGGCGCACGAAAGCGCACAAAGGCGCGCAAAAGCGCGCTACGCAAAGTGTGCGGAAGCCATCTAGGAGGTGCACACAATCGCAAAAAATGCCGTAGTATGCGTGCAGGGCGATAGGGAGCCATATCACCGCCACTGCGCATATCTGCCCTTTTGCATACACTACTAGTGCGCACATTGAAAAGCGCTGTCCCAGCCTCTCTATAGTCTCTGCACCCTGAAGGACGATCCGAGGCCCTCTAAGCGAACTCCCCCTCACCCCGAGCACACCTGCAGTTGTAGGTTAAGTGTTCACCACTTCTGTTGAGACTCTGCACTGAGTACCAACTGAACACATCATTTCTGGAGCCCACCACGAGGGGTTTCTGTTTATCAGACCATATTTTAGACCTCCATCGGCTCGCCCTTCACTTCAACATTAACCACCTTCACACTCTCCATTCTGAGCTGTTAGCAACTGCACTCCAGCTTGGGGAAATACCAGTATTTGAATCACTCTTTCTAAACAACATGCATCACACGTCCACGCTGTCTTTACCTCCACCTTCACCTGAATCATTCCTACCTACCCTAACTCTGTCTGCATCACCGCATTCTTCCCCACCTTCACATTTTGCTGCACTTTTACCAGATCTTAACTCTACACACCTTATTCCACCTACCATGGCTACCATGCATATGCCATCCACATCCAACCAAAATGCACTGTGTTTTGGCCCTGCAAAACTGCGTGAACTCCAGAAGTACTTTGAAAAGCTTGCGCAACTCCTCTGCGATTGTAACATCACCGACGAGACCAATAAGAAGTTCCACACAGTGTGCTATTTGGACAGCGACACTGCAGACACTTGGAAACTGCTACCGGAGTATAGCGTGATGCACAACTATGGCGCATTCAAAGATGCTGTCCTAAAGCTTTATCCTGGCTCTAGGGATGGCAGTAAATGGAGTATTAGCGACTTGGACAAGCTTATTGGTGAGACCGCATGCATTGGCCTCGTAACTGCAGAAGAAATCGCGCGCTATTATCGTGCATTTTTCAACATTAGTGAATACTTAGTTGCGCAAGGCATATTGGCATGCTACAACCAAAGCCGCATGTTCGTTAGGGTGTTTTGACCAGACCAGCTAGAGCGCATTTTGAGCCACCTTGCGATTGCGGTACCGAATCAGGCTGCAAATGTGCCATACTCGTTAGACGCAATACTCGACACAATTGACTTTATCTTCAAAGGCCCAGCGCACTATTTCCAGCCACTTACTGGGCTCACAGCGCAAAACCCCGATATGTATGCGCCCTACTCAGCACCCAGCGCACCCATTTCCCAGCCACAACCTAGTGCACCCGCAGTCAAAGCAGAAGACATTTCAGTCTTATTCGAGTGCATGACACAGATAATAGTTACCATGTTGAGCGCATCGTGCAGAGATGGCGGAAATGGTGCGCCTCGCTTGAACAATGACAAGTGCAATGGTTGCGGTCAGACAGGGCACTATATCCCTGAGTGCGCTTCAATTGAGCGCCTTATTAGTGAAGGAAAGTGTAGGCGAAATGCAGAAGGGCGCATTGTGCTCCCAGGTGGCGCATTCATGCTGCGTTCTATTCCAGGCAACTTCTTGGGCGAGTGCATCGAGGAATGGCATAAGCGCAACCCAGGGCAGATTGCCATGGGTTGGCTTTCATCTAATACCAATTCGCAGCTCATCTACAATATAGCACCTCGTCCAGCTCCAGCTGCACCTTTACAGTCAGCGTACGTTGCTGCTTCAGCTCCTGCAGCAGATTATATGCAAAGCACACCAAATGCACAACTAACGAAGGAAGAGCGCATTGATGCACTCGAGAGGGAGTTGATGGCGCTTTGGAAGAGGCAAGTCTTCGACAGCTTTGAAATCCTGCAGCGCGCACCGCACAATACATCCAATCAAGAGGGCGCGCATTCTACAACCACAGACATTGCACCAGCCAACAATATTGAGTCCCCAGCTTTGCAACCCACTGCGAGCGCAACTGAAGTGCCCGATGAGATGCCCATACACCCCTATTCCAACATTCCTGAAGCACGTTTTGCACCCGCAGCAGCAGATAAACCGGACATACCAGCTAACTCTTCCAAAGGCAAAGAGCCATCATACCGCACTATTGTTCCCATCCAGAACCCGCAGATTGTCGACGATGTATATGCGCGCGCCATGAAGGCGCCCTCCATTACAGTTTCACATGAAGAGCTCCTATCCCTTTCACCCGATCTCAGGCAGCACCATAGAGAACAAGTCACCCCAAAGCGCATTGCAGCTACCGGTGCAGAAGTGGTAGCTACAAACCTTGCGAGCATTATGCCATTTGCGCACTGTGAAACGCGCGCACCTTTTGCAGAAAATAAAGTGCTTAATGCGACACCTCCAGTTAGCGTGGCAATCGCAGCGCTGCTTCCTATTGTTTTGCAGGATCCATTTGAACAGTACCTTACCCATCTCCAGCCAGGCGAAATTGAAAACCCCAATGTTTTGAAGGTTGCTAAAGAGTCGCATGTGCTTCGCTCCATTGATTTATTGATCGACAACCAAGAGTACTTTGAAGCTATCTTAGATCCGGGTTCACAAATTATCGCAATGTCAGAAGCGGTCTGCCATCGTCTTGGGCTTTAGTATGACCCGTGCATTCGTTTATACATGCAATTGGCCAATGGAGAGGTAGATGAGTCGCTTGGGCTTGCGCGCAATGTTTCTGCGCGCATTGGGGATATCATTGTCTATGTGCAAGTTCACGTTATCTGTTCACCTGCTTATGATATTCTGTTAGGGTGCCCCTTGACGTGTTAATGTGCTCCATCATGTGCAACTTTGCGGACGAAGCACAAACAATTACAATCTGCAATCCAAACACCAGCGCCATCTCCACCATTCCAACAAAGCCTAGGGGGAAGCTGCGCCACTTCTTACCAGCTCCAGCAACACCACACTTTGCTATTCAGCATAACCCACAAAGAAATTTTCGCCAGGCTTCGAGGAATTGATCTCAGACCAAGGAGAAGCCGCCACTATCATAACATTCGACTCTGATACCCAATCTTGTGATGTTTCCGCGTTTGCGCTTATCCCATTCTCCGCTTCCATTCCTTCGACCTCTATTATCTCTCAACTCTACCTATCCCAGTGTACCAACAGTCATGTGCAGGCGCTCTTAAATTCAATTGACCCTTTGGTGCTTATTCCAGCCGCGTTTCCGACAAGCGCACATGCGCGCGCAACTTTTATCGATTTAGCGGTGCGCACCACAAAAGGGCATAGTAACCAAGAAGAAGTATAAACCGGTTGCTAGAAAAGTCAAGCCAGTTATTGTGCCCGTCCCAAATGAATTCCGCATCGAGCGCAACATTATAGATGATCCGCTAGCAGCGCTTCCTGCACTTTTACCAAATCCGCCACCATTTACCCTGACCGGTCGCTATACTGAAGCACGCATGCAAGCGCTCCAGGAGCGCCACACCAATTTCCTATTACCAGAGGAGATGAAGGTTTTACACCACTTGATGTCTTTGCAGAATGAAGCCTTTGCATGGAGCGACGAGGAGTGCGGCAGCTTCAAGACCACGTTCTTTCCCCCAGTAGAAATCCCAGTTATTCTGCACACTCCTTGGATAGAGCACAACATCCCCATTCCACCCGGCATATATGACGAAGTTTGCACTGTTATCCAGAAGAAGATAGACTCAGGTGTTTATGAGCACTCAAATTCGGCATATAGATCGCGCTGGTTCTGCACACTCAAGAAAGATGGAAAAGCACTGTGCATCATACATAGCCTCGAACCGCTTAATCACGTTACCATTCCGGCAGACGCAAAGGCGAAACTGGGTGCGGCCATGGAGCGCCTGGAGTTCCTGGAGTCCATTGAATAGCCGCTCGATTGTATAAGTTTTAGATAGTGTGTCAATCAATCTCTTTGTTGCGCCTGTGATACGAGTGGGTGCGCTCCGAAGCAGTGAAGTGCGCGCTTCCATGGTGCCATAAAATGAAATTTGTAAGTCCAAATAATATGTGTGAGAGAAAAGAGATAATATAAGCAACATTCGAGCAAGAAATGTCAAGCGCACAAAAAACACACACCAGCGCAAAGATGTGCAAATGCAAAGGGGTGTGGAAAAATTGTCCAACCATCACTTTCCTCCTCCCAACTGAGATATTGACCATGTCCATCGATAAAAGAGTAAGAGATAAAATGAAGCGCACGCAATATGACAAAGCCTAAAAAAAATGGGAAAGGCTCAGTAGATCATCATGGCCGGTAAAACCCATGGGTTGTGCAATCATGGAACGTGTCCAGATGTGACTTCACGAATAGGAAAAGGTAACATAAAAAAAATGAAAGAAAGCAAAGCGTACGTATAAAAAGGTGAAGTATCCATAGCGGTGCACGTGGAGCGCTAGTTGCGCACCTCATCGGCACTTTCTTCATCCTCAGCGCTATTTCCTTGCGCTTCTTCTTCGTCAACTGCTTCTTTGTCTACTGTGTCCACTACTATGGACTCTTCCATCTCTCTCAACCACGTTGTGGTGATATTGAGCGCTATGTCAGGAAGCGCAATGGACTTGCGCGCGTGGTATGTCAGTAGGCGGAACGCGGCTACTGGCCTGTCAAATACCGTCCCATTGAGCTCGCAAACAATGTATGCGCCGCCCTGATTGTGTGACACTATAACTAGAGGACCGAGATAACGTGCATGCATTTTGCGGTTAAGGCTCTTCTCGATTGCTGTGTTGCACATAAGGACTAAGTTGCCATGCTGGAAGTCGAAACTGCGGATGGTTTTTGAGTGCGCTTTCTCGAAACGGAGCACCACTTTGCACCTCTCTGCATAGACGTGGGAATGGATGCACGCTAAGTCTTCTGGATGCTTTTGTAATGTGCGCGCGTGCCACGTGATCAAGTCTGTAGTGGAGAGTATAGAATCTGGGGGTGGGTTAAGGTATGTCGCTTCAATGATATCGAGAGGGATTAGAGGCTGCATGCCTATAACAATGAAGTATGGTGAAACACCGAGGCGCTTCCGAACTGTGATGCGCTCCACCCAAAAGACTGAGTACAGTGCACTGAACCACTTTGATTCTACTCCATCTGCTGCTTTGATAAGTGCTTGATGCATGTCAAAATGTGCACGCTCAACAATTCCATTAGTGCGCAAGTTATAGCCAGATATGTGGATGTGATTGATATGGTAGCGCTTACTGAGATAGGCTAGCGCTTTGATGAATGGCTTGCCATTATCAGTGACTATTTCGCACAATGCGCCCCATCTGCAGATGAGGTCTTGGAACATCCAATCGCCAAGTGCGCTCGCATTTTCCTTAGGGAGCCCACGGAATTCCGGCCAAGTTGCAAGTGAGCAACACCCTTGGATGATATAGCACCGCCCTGCTGATACTGGTAAGTGCATCATATCAATATAAACTTTACTGAACAGAGGTGCAGGCATTGCAATGACTGGCGGTATTAGAACCTTCTGTGTTTGCTGGATCTGGCAAATATGACAAGTGCACACAAACCAAACGATGTCATCCATAATGTGCGGTTACCAAAAGTGCTCAAGCAATGCAGAGCACGTTGCGTAAAAGCGCTTGTGTCCAATGTTGTCATGGATGGCGCGCAATATCAGTAAGCGTCTAGACTGCCAAATAACAAGCCGGTGAGTGCCATGTGCATTGTGCTTCCATAGGCGCATCTTGTCTTTGAAAAACGCGCTCGCGTAGCGCACGAGCGTGCAGTACTCAGAATCTGTGAAGTCGCTAGGGCACATTAGGGTATCCATCCAACTCCACACCAAATCTAACTTCTCATCCTCTGCATCTGCTGTTGCGCTCCTTGGAACTTGGCTATAGTCATCGTCGTAAATAAGCGCACTATTGCGTGCATTTTGCACATTTTTGCTTGGCTCTGGCTGCATCAGCGCGAGTGCTTGTGCATCCAAAGACTGTGAAATGGGATGTATCGCATGCATAAAGCCATGTAGTGCATCAATCCAGTCCTCAAACTCTTCATCCTCTTCTCCTTCTAAGTCCTCTGGCTGCTTCAGCTGACGCGAAAGCCCATCTGGACCATGCACCGCTTCCCTAACATGCATGAGTGTAAAGTGGAATGTAAGGATTGATACAATCCACCGGTTAATGCTAGCAGACGGTTGGATATCGGGGTTTTATAGCATGCCCTTGATATAGCGCACGTCAGTCTCCACAATTAAGTTGCGCACACCTATAATATAAAGGCGCAAATTGCGCAGCGCACAGTAAAGCCTATAGATCTCTAGCTTTGGTTGTGAAAAGCGCGCTTCTCTGTCGTTGAGCATAATCGAGCTGAACCGGTTGTAAATGCACGTTTTTGCATCTGCGCTCTTTTGCTGGCAAAGGTAAAAGCTGACCGCTATCTGGGAAGAGTCGACCGCAAGGATAACAGGGAGTTCTGAGGAATAATCGATCGGTTGTAGTGCAGGACACTCTAGCACTGCTTGCTTGATGTCATTTTGCGCTGCTATCTGCTCTGGTAATAGGAAATCGGTGTGGTGCTCCTGGAGCGCTTGCATGCGTGCTTCAGTATAGCAACCAGTCGGGGTAAATGGTGGCGGATTTGGTAAAAGTGCAGGAAGCGCCACTAGTGGATCACCTATAATGTTGTGCTTGATGCGGAATTCGTTTGGGATGGGCGCAATAACTGGCTTGACTTTTCTAGCAACTGGTTTATACTTCTTCTTAGTTACTATGCCCTTTTGCGGTGCGCGCACCGCTAAATCGATAAAGGTTGCGTGCGCATGTGTGCTTTTTGGAAACGCGGCTGGAATAAGCGCCACAGGGTCAATCGAATTTAAGAGCGCCTGTGCATGACTGTTGGTACACTGGGATAGGTAGAGTTGAAAGATAATAGAGGTCGAAGGAATGGAAGTGGAGAATGGGATAAGTGCAAATGTGGAAACATCACAAGATTGGGTATCAGAGTCGAATGTTATGATAGTGGTGGCTTCTCCTTGGTCTGAGATCAATTCCTCGAAGCCTGGCGAAAATTTCTTTGCGGGTTATGCTGAATAGCAAAGTGCGGTGTTGCTAGAGCTGGTAAGAAGTGGTGTGGCTTCCCCCTAGGCTTTGTTGGAATGGTGGAGATGGCGCTGGTGTTTGGATTGCAGATTGTAATTGTTTGCGCTTCGTCCACAAAGTTGCGCATGATGGAACACGTTAACATGTCGAAGGGGTGCCCTAACAGAATATCGTAAGCAGGTGAACAGATAACGTGAACTTGCACATAGACAATGATATCCCCAATGCATGCAGAAATGTTGCACGCAAGCCCAAGCGACTCATCTACCTCTCCATTGGCCGATTGCATGTATAAATGAATGCGCAGGTCGTACTGAAGCCCAAGACGATGGCAGACCACTTCTGACATTGCGATAATTTGTGAACCCAGATCTAAGATAGCTTCAAAGTACTCTTGGTTGTCGATCAATAAATCAATGGAGCGAAGTGCATGCGACTCTTTAGCAACCTTCAAAACATTGGGGTTTTCAATTTCGCCTGGCTGGAGATGGGTAAGGTACTGTTCAAATGGATCCTGCAAAACAATAGGAAGCAGCGCTGCGATTGCCGTGCTAACTGGAGGTGTCGCATTAAGCACTTTATTTTCTGCAAAAGGTGCGCGCACTTCGCAGTGCGCAAATGGCATAATGCTCGCAAGGTTTGTAGCTACCACTTCTGCACCGGTAGCTGCAATGCGCTTTGGGGTGACTTGTTCTCTATGATGCTGCCTGAGATCGGGTAAAAGGGATAGGAGCTCTTCATGTGAAACTGTAATGGAGGGTGCCTTCATGGCATGCACATATATGTCGTTGACAATCTGCGGGTTCTGGATGGGAACAATAGTGCGGTATGATGGCTCTTTGCCTTTGGAAGAGTTAGCTGGTATGTCCAGTTTATCTGCTGCTGCAGGTGCAAAACGTGCTTCAGGAATGTTGGAATAGGGGTGTATGGGCGTCTCATCAGGAGCTTCAGCTGCGCTCGCAGCGGGTTGCAAAGCTGGGGACTCAATATTGTTGGCTGGTGCAATGTCTGTGGTTGTAGAATGCGCGCCCTCTTGATTGGATGTATTGTGCGGTGCGCGCTGCAGGATTTCAATGCCATCGAAGACTTGCCTCTTCCAAAGCGCCATCAACTCCCTCTCGAGTGCATCAATGCGCTCTTCCTTCGTTAGTTGTGCATTTGGTGCGCTTTGCATATAATCTGCTGCAGGAGCTGAAGCAGCAATGTACGCCAATTGTAAAGGTGCAGCTGGAGCTGGACGAGGCGCTATATTGTAGATGAGCTGCGAATTGGTATTAGATGAAAGTTGACCCGTGGCAATCTGCCCTGGGTTGTGCTTATGCCATTCCTCAATGCGCTCACCCAAGAAGTTGCCTGGAATAGAACGCGGCACGAATGCGCCACCTGGGAGCACAATGTGCCCTTCCGCATTTCGCCTACACTTTCCTTCACTAATAAGGCGCTCAATTGAAGCGCACTCAGGGATATAGTGCCCTGTCTGACTGCAACCATTGCACTTGTCATTGTTTGAGTGAGGCACACCATTTCCGCCATCTCTGCGGGTTGCGCTCAACGCGGTAACTATCATCTGTGTCATGCGCTCGAATAAGACTGAAATGTCTTCTGCTTTGACTGTGGGTGCACTAGGTTGAGGCTGGGAAATGGGTGCGCTGGGTGCTGAGTAGGGCACATACATATCGGGGTTTTGCGCTGTGAGCCCAGTAAGTGGCTGGAAATAGGGTGCTGGGCCTTTGAAGATAAAGTCAATTGCGTCGCGTATTGCGTCTAACAAGTATGGCACATTTGCAGGCTGATTCGGTACCGCAATCGCAAGGTGGCTCAAAATGCGCTCTAGCTGGTCTGGTCAAAACACCCTAATGAACATGCGGCTTTGGTTGTAGCACGCCAATATGCCTTGCGCAACTAAGTATTCGCTAATGTTGAAAAATGCGCGATAATAGCGTGCGATTTCTTCTGCAGTTACGAGGCCAATGCATGCGGTCTCACCAATAAGCTTGTCCAGGTCACTAATACTCCATTTACTGCCATCCCTAGAGCCAGGATAAAGCTTTAGGACAGCGTCTTTGAATGCACCATAGTTGTGCATCACGCTATACTCCGGTAGCAGTTTCCAGGTGTCTGCAGTGTCGCTGTCCAAATAGTGCACAGTGTGGAACTTTTTATCAGTCTCATCAGTGATGTTACAATCGCGAAGGAGTTGCGCAAGCTTTTCAAAGTACTTCTGGAGTTCACACAGTTTTGCGGGGTCAAAACACAGCGCATTTTGGTTGGATGCAGATGGCATATGCATGGTAGCCATGGTAGGTGGAATAAGGTGTGTAGAGTTAAGATCTGGTAAAAGTGCAGCAAAATGTGAAGGTGGGGAAGAATGCGGTGATGCAGACAGAGTTAGGGTAGGTAGGGATGATTCAGGTGAAGGTGGAGGTAAAGACAGCGCGGACGTGTGATGCATGTTGTTTAGGAAGAGTGATTCAAATACTGGTATTTCCCCAAGCTGGAGCGCAGTTGCTAACAGCTCGGAATGGAGAGTGTGAAGGTGGTTAATGTTGAAGCGAAGGGCGAGCCAATGGAGGTCTAAAATACAGTCTGATAAACAGAAACCCCTTGCGGTGGGCTCCAGAAATGATGTGTTCAGTTAACAGCAGAGAATGTGAGTTGCAGGTAAAGCATAAAAGAAGCATGTAATAAATGTGGAAGGCAGATAAGGAGTGTGGGGGGGGGCGTGCAGAGGCAGTTTGAAGCGCAATGAGGTGCATTTAGGGTGCACGACGATTGACAGCTATGGGGGAACCAAAAGTGCAGTAGAAATGCAAAAGGTGCACAAAGGCACATGAAAGCACACAAAGGCACACTGGAGTGCATGGAAGTGCATGGGAGCATAATAGAGCACACTGGAGTGCATTGGAGTGCACTGGAGCACACTGGAGCATACTGGAGCACACTAGAGCATACTGGAGCACCCTGGAGCACCCTGGAGCATACTGGAGCACACTGGAGTGCACTGGAGCGCAATAGAGCACACTTGGAGTGCATGAAAGTGCATGAAGGTGCACAAAAGTGCACAAAGGCATGCAAAAGTGTGCTGTGCAAAGTGTGTAGAAGATGTCCAAGTGGTGTGCACAATCATGAAAAATGCTGTAGTACAAGCACAGGGTGATAGGGAGCTGTATCATCTCCTCCCAACTGAAATACTGACTGTCCCCAGGCAGCATCCTTGTCAGCTATTGAAGTGCGAAGCGTGAGCACCAAGAAAGTGGGTGAGTGGTAGAAGTGAATGTTTGGGATATTTGAAGAGGCCAAGTAAAGCACACAAAAATGCATGAAGCAAAGTGCACAAGCACAAACAAAATGTGGAAAAATTGTCTAACCATCACTCTCCTCCTCTCAACTGAAATTTTGACTCTGTCCAAATGGTAAAAGTATGAGAGATAAAAGGAAGCACACACCATATGACAAATTGTATAAAAGGTGAAGGATCCATAGCGGTGCACATGGAGCGCTAATTGCATGCCTCATCAGCGCTTTCTTCATCCTCTGTGCTATCTTCTTGCACTTCTTCTTTGTCAACTGCTTCTTCATCTTCTGTGTCCACTACTATGGACTCTTCCATCTCTCTCAACCATGTTGTGGTAATATCAAGTGCTATGTCTGGGAGCGCAATGGACTTGCACATGCAGTATGGCACTAGGTGAAATGTGGCTATTGTATAGTGCCACCAAAAGTGCTCAAGCAAAGCAGATCGTGTCGCATAAAAGCACTTTTGCGCAATGTTGTTGTGGCTGGTGCACAATATTGGTAAGCATCTGGACTGCCAAATAATGAGCTGGTGAGTGCCATGCACATTGCGCTTCCATAACTGCTCCTTGTGTTTGAAAAATGTGCTCACATAGTGCACGAGCATGCCATACTTGGAATCCATGAAATCGTTAGGGCGCGTTAGGGTATCCATCCAAATCCACACCAAATCTAACTTCTCATCCTCTGCATCTGCTGTTGTGCTTCTCGGTACTTGGCTATAGTCATCGTCGTAAATAAGCACACTATTGCGCACATTTTGTGCATTTTGTGTGTTTGTGCTTGGCTCTGGCTGCATTAGTGCGAGTGCTTGCACATCAAAGGGCTGTTAAATGGGACATATCGCATGCATAAAGCCATGTAGCACATCAATCCAATCCTCAAACTCTTCATCTTCTTCTCCTTCTAAGTCCTCTGGCTGCTTCGGCTGATGCGAAAGCCCATCTGGACCATGCACTGCTCCCCTAACATGTACAAGCATAAAGTGGAATGTAAGGATTGAGACGATCCACTGGTTAATGCTAGCAGATGGTTGGATATCGGGGTTTTGTAGCATGCCCTTGATATAGCGCATGTCAGTCTCAACAATTAAGTTGTGCACACCTATAATATAAAGGTGCAAACTGTGCAGTGCATGGTAAAGCCCATAGATCTCTAGCTTCGGTTGCGAAAAGTGCGCTTCTCTGTCATTGAGTGTAATCGAGCCGAACCAGTTGTAAATGTGCATTTTTGCATCTGCGCTCTTTTGCTGGCAAAGGTAAAAGCCAACTGCTATCTGGGAAGTGTCGACTGCAAGGATAATGGGGAGTTCTGAGGAATAATTGATCGGTTGTAGTGCAGGGCACTCTAGTACTGCTTGCTTGATGTCATTTTGTGCTGCTATCTGCTCTGGGCCCCATTCAGATGGAGCATTCTTGCGCATAAGCCTTGTGAGTGCATTAACACAGTGTGCCTAATTGTGGATATAAATGTGCATTAAACTGACTGTTCCCAAGAATGCGTGCACTCCTGAAAGTGTGTGGCATGCGCCCCAATTGTGGATAATGTCTACCTTGTTGCATTCGGGTTTTCTACCTTCTGGGGTGCAATAATGGCCAAGAATGACGAAGTTCTCAGTGCACAATGTGGATTTCATCCCAGAGAAAGTGCTGCCACTATATCTCATGCACTGCACAATGCAGTTCACGTTCTGGAAGTGCTCCCATATGAAGCACCTTATGCCAGGGTTCGCAGTGAGCACTTTGCACGAGCCATCCAGTAAAATGTAGTGCTTTGAAGGCCCCTTGACTGGGACATTGTCAATATAGGGAACAGTGTAATCTGGAATCTCTGGCTGCAGGATATAGCACACATCATCATGGAAGATTGGTACTGAGTTTGTCCAACCCATTGGCAATGTAATGAGGTGCATTGTGCCATATGGCATCTGGAATGTCGTAAGGTCGTGCAACGATTCTTTGATTAAGTGCTCATCATATCCCACATATAGATCAAGGACGGCGCCGCATGCACACCCCACAAACTGCTCTGCAATGTGCTCAGGTGTAGGGGTGATGCTGGAGTGTTTAATGGTAACACAATTAAGCGGCTCGAGGCTATGTACGATGCGCAGCACTTTTCCATCTTTCTTGAGTGTGCAGAACCAGTGCAATCTATACACTGAATTTGAGCACTCATAAATGCCTGAGTCTATCTTCTTCTGGATAATAGCACAAACTTCATTGTATATGCCTGGTGGAATGGAGATGTTGCGCTCTATCCAAGGGGTGTGCAGAATAACCAGGATTTCTACTGGGGGAAAGAATGCGGTCTTGAAGCTGCTGCGCTCCTCATCGCTCCATGCAAAGGCTTCATTCTGCAAAGACATCAAGTGGTGTAAAACCCTCATCTCCTCTGGTAATAAGAAATTGGTGTGGCACTTTTGGAGCACTTGCATGCACTCTTCAGTATAGCACCCGGTCGGGGTAAATGGTGGCAGGTTTGGTAAAAGTGCAGGAAGCACCGCTAGCAGATTGCCTATAATGTTGCGCTCAATGCAGAATTCGCTTGGGATGGGCACAATAACTGGTTTGACCTTTCTAGCAACCAGTTTATACTTCTTCTTGGTTACTACGCCTTTTTGTGGTGTGCACGCTGCTAAATCAATAAAAGTTGCACATGCATGTGTGCTTTTCAGGAATGCAGCTGGAATAAGCATTATGGGGTCAATCGAATTTAAGAGTGCCTGCACATGACTGTTGGTACACTGGGATAGGTAGAGTTGAGAGATAATAGAGGTCGAAGGAATGGAAGTGGAAAATGGAATAAGTGCAAATGCAGAAACATCACAAGATTGGGTATCAGAGTCAAATGTTATGATAGTGGTGGCTTCTCCTTGGTCTGCAATCAATTCCTCAAAGCCTGGTGAAAATTTCTTTGTGGGTTATGCTGAATAGCAAAGTGCAGTGTTGCTGGAGCTGATAAGAAGTGGTGTGGCTTCCCCCTGGGCTTTGTTGGAATGGTAGAGATGGCACCTGTGTTTGGATCACAGATAGTAATTGTTTGCACTTTGTCCACAAAGTTGTGCATGATGGAGTGCATTAACACATCAAAGGGGTGCCCTAACAGAATATCGTAAGCAGGTGAACAGATAATGTGAACTTGCACATAGACAATGATATCTCCAATGCGCATGGAAACATTGCGTGCAAGCCCAAGTGACTCATCTACCTCTCCATTGGCCGATTGCATGTATAAATGAATGCGTGGGTTGTACTGAAGCCCAAGATGATGGCAGACCGCTTCTGACATTGTGATAATTTGTGAACCCGGATCTAAGATAGCCTTGAAGTATTCTTGGTTGTCGATCAATAAATCAATGGAATGAAGTGCATGCGACTCTTTTGCAACCTTCAAAACATTGGGGTTTTCAATTTTGCCTGGCTGGAAATGGGTGAGGTATTGCTCAAATGGATCCTGCAAAACAATAGGAAGCGGCGCTGCAATTGCCATGCTAACTGGAGGTGTCACATTAAGCGCTTTATTTTCCACAAAAGGTGTGTGCACTTCGCAGTGTGCAAATGGCATAATGCTCGCAAGGTTGGTAGCTACCACTTCTGCACCAGTAGCTGCAATGCGCTTTGGGGTAACTTGTTCCCTATGGCACTGTCTGAGATTGGGTGAAAGGGACAGGAGCTCTTCATGCGAAACTGTAATGGAGGGTGCCTTCATGGCACGCACATATACATCATTGACCATCTGCAGATTCTGGATGGGAACGACAGTGTGGTATGATGGCTCTTTGCCTTTGGAAGTGTTAACTGGTGCATCTGGTTTATCTGCCACTGCAGGCACAAAACACACTTCAGGAATGTTGGAATAGGGATGTATGGGCGTCTCGTCAGGTGCTTCAGTTGTGCTTGCAGCAGGTTGCAAAGCTGGGGACTCGATACTGTCAGCAGGTGCAATGTCTGTGGTTGTAGAATGCACACTCTCTTGATTGGATGTATTGCGCAGTGCGTGCCACAGAATTTCAACGCTGTTGAAGACTTGCCTCTTCCGAAGCGCCATCAACTCCTGCTCGAGCACATCAATGTGCTCTTCCTTCGTTAGTTGCACATTTGGTGCACTTTGCATATAATCTGCTGCAGGCACTGAAGCAGCAACATATGTTGACTGTAAAGGTGCTGCTGGAGCTGGACAAGGCGCTATATTGTAGATGAGCTGTGAATTGGTATTCCAGTGGCTATCTGCTCTGGGTTGCGCTTATGCCATTCCTCAATATGCTCGCCCAAGAAGTTGCCTGGAATAGAATGCGGCACGAATGCACCACCTGGGAGTATGATGCACCCTTCTGCATTTTGCCTACACTTTCCTTTGCTAATAAGGCACTCAATTGAAGCGCACTCAGGGATATAATGCTCTGTCTGACCACAACCATTGCACTTGTCATTGTTCAAGCGAGGCGTGCCATTTCCGCCATCTCTGTGCAATGTGCTCAATGCAGTAACTATTGTCTGTGTCATGTGCTCAAATAAGACTGAGATGTCTTCTGCTTTGACTGTGGGCACACTAGGTTGTGGCTGGGAAATGGGTGCACTGGGTGCTGAGTAGGGTGCATACATATCGGGGTTTTGTGTTGTGAGCCCAGTAAGTGGCTGGAAATAGTGTGCTGGGCCTTCAAAGATAAAATCGATTGCATCGCGTATTGCATCTAATGAGTATGGCACATTTGCAGGTTGATTTGGTACCACAATTGCAAGGCAGCTCAAAATGTGCTCTAGCTGGTCTGGTCGAAACATGCTAACAAACATGCGGCTTTGGTCATAGCATGCCAATATGCCTTGCGCAACTAAGTATTCACTAATGTTGAAAAATGCACGATAATTGTGTGCGATTTCTTCTGCAGTTACAAGGCCAATGCGTGCGGTCTCACCAATAAGCTTGTCCAGGTCACTAATACTCCATTTACTGCCATCCCTAGAGCTGGGATAAAGCTTTAGGACAGTGTCTTTAAATGAACCATAGTTGTGCATCATGCTATACTCTGGTAGCAGTTTCCAAGTGTCCACAGTGTTGCTGTCCAAATAGTGCACAGTGTGGAACTTTTTATCAGTCTCATCAGTGATGTTACAATCGCGAAGGAGTTGCGCAAGCTTTTCAAAGTACTTCTGGAGTTCACACAGTTTTGCGGGGTCAAAACACAGCGCATTTTGGTTGGATGCGGATGGCATATGCATGGTAGCCATGGTAGGTGGAATAAGGTGTGTAGAATTAAGATCTGGTAAAAGTGCAGCAAAATGTGAAGGTGGGGAAGAATGCGGTAATGTGGATGGAGTTAGGGTAGGTAGAGATGATTCAGGTGAAGGTGGAGGTAAAGACAGTGCAGACGAGTGATGCATGTTGTTTAGGAAGAGTGATTTAAATACTGGTATTTCTTCAAGCTGGAGTGCAGTTGCTAACAGCTCGGAATGAAGAGTGCGAAGGTGGTTATTGTTGAGATGAAGGGCAAACTGATGGAGATCTAAATAAGGTTTGATAAACAGAAACCCCTTGCGGTGGGCTCCAGAAATGATGTGTTCAGTTGGTACTCAGTGCAGAGTCTCAACAGAAGGTGTGAACATTTAACCTACAACTGCAGGTGTGCTCAGGGTGAGGGGGAGTTCATTTAGAGGGCCTCGGATCATCCTTTGGGGTGCAGAGACTATAGAGAGGTTGGTATGACAGTTTTCAATGTGTGCACTAGTTGTGTATGCTAAAGGGAAGATATGCACAGTGACAGAAAAGTGCACAATGCAAAGTGGCAAAAATGCGCAGTGCAGAAAAACATGCAATAAAAGTGCAAAAGTGTGCAAAGACAAGGATGATGGAGGTGGGTGGTACAGTGGGATGAAGACGGCACTGAGATGTGCTGGATAGGTGATGCAAAGGTTGGGGGTGCAAACGGGATGAAAGTGCAAGGGGCAGAAAAAGGCGCAAATGGTGCGCAAAATGCAGCTATGCAAATATGTGTGCAAACACAGCTATATGAAGGGCACACTACAATAGTGCACAAACAAGGATGAAGGATGCAATGCAGGGATGAAATGCAATGATATGATGAGGGGACACAAACAATATGCAAACATGGCTATACAAAGGTGCACGGACTGGATGCTGGTGCAACAGACTATGTGCGACGCTGACTGAGCTATGAACTATGAGGGGGGGGAAAGGTCCTCTGGATTCTCTATCTGTCCGCTGATGTGTTCAGTTGGTACTCAGGGCAGAGTCTCAATGGAAGGGGTGAACACTTAACCTACAACTGCAGGCATGCTCGGGGTGAGGGGGGAGTTCACTTAGAGGGCCTCGGATCATCCTTCAGGGCGCAAAGACTATGGGGAGGCTAGTATGGTGGTTTTCAATGTGTGCACTAGTTGTGTACACTAAAGGGGAGGTATGCGCAGTGGCAGGAAAGTGCGCAATGCAAAGAGGCAAAAATGCACAGTGCGGAAAAACATGCAACGGGAGTGCAAAAGTGCGCAACGATGAGGGTGATGAAGACGGGAGGTGTAGTGGGATGAAGACAGCACTGAGATGTGCTGGGGAGGTGATGCAAAGGTTGGGGGCACTAATGGGATGAAAGTGCAAGGGGCAGAAAAAGGCACAAATGGTGCACAAAATGCGGCTATGCAAATAGGTGCACAAATGCAGCTATATGAAGGGCGCACTGCAAGAGTGCACAAACAAGGATGAAGGATGCAATGCAGGGATGAAATGCAACAATACGATGAGGGAATGCAAATGATATGCAAATGCGGCTATATGAAGGGTGCACTACCAGGGCGCATGGACTGGATGCTGGTGCACAGACTATGTGCGATGCTGACTGAACTATGAACTATGAGGGGGGGGGAAAGATCCTCTGGATTCTCTATCTGTCCGCCTACTATGTACAAATGGCTTATGTGATAAAAACGGTAAAATAAAGTGTAAAAATAGAAAGCGCCATGCGCTACCCACAAGCGCATCCATCTGCCCATCTAAACCTGACCATGCTATGCCGCTGCCTCAGCCAATAAGATTTGCACACCTATAGCCCACTATCCAACTGTTCCGGTGTGATGCACTATTTTTGGTGTGCTCTAGGTCTCATGCGCTCTTCCCAATTAATCCACTTTGGTGTTATGTGTCGCATGCTGCACCTTAGTAATAATGGCGTGATTGACCTGTGCCGGTTACCAGATAAGGCAATGCTGATTGGAAATGCAGAAGAACTATAAGGAGATGCTGTGAAAGGCCAAATACTGCCAAAGCACCAGGATTATGTGAAGGCACCCAAGTGCACACAGTCCAATGCCAAATAGGCACAAAGTGCCCCAATTATGTGAGAATGCGCAGTTTGCTCATGTTGGAATTGCGGTGCGCCTCAAATAAATGTGCCAGTAAGATGGGAGCCGCAATGCACAGCACAACTGGTGTAGTGGATTGTTGTGTGTGTGATAGGGATTGTGCAATGAGTGCGCAGTAGAGAATGTGAGTTGTAGATAAAGCATCAAAGAAGCATGCAAAGGCACATCGAGCATGCAATAAATGTGAAAGGCAGATAAGGAGTGGGGGGGGGGGCGCATGGAGGCAGTTTGAAGTGCAATGGGGCACATTTAGGATGCATGACAGCAGGCAGCTATGGGGAACCAAAAGCACAGTAGAAATGTAAAAAGTGCACAAAAGTGCATCTAAGCAGTCAAAGGCATGCGAAAACACATGGAAGTGCGCAAAGGTGTGCAAAGTGTGTGGAAGCCATCTAGGAGGTGTGCACAATCGCAAAAAATGCCATAGTATGTGCACAGAGTGATAGGGAGCCATATCAGCAGCAACATACATTGACTGTAAAGGTGCTGCTGGAGCTGGACGAGGCGCTATATTGTAGATGAGTTGCAAGTTGGTATTAGATGAAAGTCAACCAGTGGCAATCTGCCCTGGGTTGTGCTTATGCCATTCCTCGATGCACTCACCCAAGAAGTTGCCTGGAATAGAACACAGCATGAATGCACCACCTGGGAGTACGATGTGCCCTTCTGCATTTCACCTACACTTTCCTTCACTAATAAGGCACTCAATTGAAGCACACTCAGGGATATAATGCCCTGTTTGACCGCAACCATTGCAAGTATTGCTGTTCGAATGAGGTGCACCATTTCTGCCATCTCTGCATGATGCACTCAACACAGTAACTATTGTCTGTGTCATGTGCTTGAATAGGACTGAGATGCCTTCTGCTTTGACTGCAGGCACGCTAGGTTGAGGCTGGGAAATGGGTGCGCTGGGTGCTGAGTAGGGCACATACATATCGGGGTTTTGCACTGTGAGCCGAGTAAGTGGCTGGAAATAGCATGCTGGGCTTTCAAAGATAAAGTTGATCATGTCACATATTGCATCTAATGAGTATGGCACATTTGCAGGCTGATTTGGTACTGCAATTGCAAGGTGGCTCAAAATGTGCTCGAGCTGGTCTAATTGAAACACCCTAACAAACATGTGGCTTTGGTCATAGTGCACCAATATGCCTTGCGCAACTAAATATTTGCTAATGTTGAAAAATATGCGATAATAGCATGCGATTTCTTCTGCAGTTATGAGGCCAATGCACATGGTGATAGGTCCACTACATGCTATAAGGTCTGGAAAAAAGTCTAATTGTATCTATACATTATGACACGTGCTATGAATGTCATAAAATTGACATCGAACACCTTTCGAACTATTTTGCACTATTTTGGATGACTCCAAATGACTTCGAACAATTTTGCGACACTTCGAATGCTTTCGAATGACTTCACACTACTTAGAAGGACATCGGCCACCATAGGAATATTCTAAAGCCCTTTCGACACACACAAAACATTTGGCATAAGCTACTGCATCACTTATCGAACACTACCGGATGCAAGGAGAGATGATAAAAGAATTAGGGTACGATAATGGCGGTTTTGGGGTTTCAACAATCTATTGAAACAACAAGAGAAGTACTCTTACTATATGGCAACACTAAACGTTTCAATTATCATTGTTCCTCATTTGTTTTTATGTTTTACAATACCTTTATTGCTGTGCATACTGCCTCATATTCTACACCTGTTATATTTCCTTTTTGGTACTTACCTCTTCGAAATGTATATAGACTTGTACTAGTTACTTAGAACAAGAGGGAACCAGTTACCCTCTCCACTATAGTCAGATTGAAGAGCAGTTCTCTTGAGTCTTACCTCACGTCATATCTCTGAAGTTCTGCAAAATATTGCAAACTTCCTCGAACTTTCATATTCATTCTCAATTCATCATCGCCTACCATCACAAAAAACCCAGCTTATACCATCGAACCTCCTTGAACTTACCCGAACTACTTCAAACCCATTCAAATCTATTTCGAACTACTTCGGACATCTTTGAACATATTTCAAACTACTTCGAACATCTTCATATGCTTTTAAACACTATTCATCACATTGTTACCATTTTTCATTACTAAAAATGATGTTCTGGTATTAGAGGTGATATTTAGGACCAACTCGCACCCTTCCTCTAGCCTGAGTTATACTACATAAGCCTTTTAACAGGTTTTTGTTAGGTTTCCAGGTTGAGCATCATTATTTTGGAGCCCACCGCGAGGGCTTTCTAAATCATTTCATTGCCTAATCCACCTCGAATCTCTTGGCTTAGGCCAACACAAGCTCAAAACCTTAGAATCGAGACTTGCCAGGCCTTCAAATCTCTCGAACAATCAGGGGATATTCTAATACCTGTCTCTGATGCTGAATCCACACATCATCGTCTGTTTCCTTCACCTATTTCCTCATCTACAACTTTGTCTTCCTCTTCTTCTTCATCCTCTACTACATCATTCATTATTCCAGCTACTTTGACACATCTACCATCCTTTGCTCAAGTTCTAACTCCTTGAATCAGTACATCTATGGCTACCCAAGCAACAATGCCAGCTCGTGGACATTCCACAGCACCAAAATTCAACCCTACTCAACCTTGAGAGCTACGACAATATTTTAATGAGCTCAAAATACTCTTTATTAACTGTAATGTTACGGATCCAGAGCTTATGAAGAAGCATGCCTGTCGATATGTCAATATCAATACATCCGAACTCTGGGAATCAATTCCCAAATACAAAACCAGCACTTTGTTTTAGGATTTTCACCTCGCAATTCACAGACTATATCCTGGTTCTGAAGATGATCGAAAATGGTCAATTTCGGACATGGACAAACTCGTTGGGGGACAACTTCAGATGGGTATCTTTAATGCAAGTGATTTAGGATTATATTACAGGTCATTCTACAACATTACGAAGTTCCTACTCTCTAAAGGCTGAATTTCGGAGGCAGAACAAAGTAGAGCATTTGTTCGAGGTTTTCAACTGGGTTTATGGTCACGAATTGCATGACAACTCGAACTTAAATTTCCCGACCACTATCCGAATGATGCCTACCTACTCGATGACATTCATGCAGCAGCGAAATTTGTTTTAGCAGGGTCAGTTAGTTCAAATTCAGCATCGTTACAGTCTTGAGAAACCTTGGCATCGACTTCGACATCGTCAACACAGATCAAATCAGAAGACTTATTGGCAATCCTCAAAAAATTTGCAACCACACTCATCACAGCTCTAGCAGGTTCGAAACCCACTAATCCTCCTCGAACTAACAGTGGATTTCACTTAGACCAGCTCAAAAACTTAGCTTGTGTCTTTTGTGGACTCATCGGTCATTTCATTAGCAACTGCTTGGTTTGCCAAGCCTGTATCAATGAAGGAAAGTGTAAAAAGAACAATGAAGGAAAAATCGTGCTTCCAAATGGATGGTTCATCCCTTGAAACATTCCTGGTCACTTTATCAAAGACAGAATTGACAAATGGACTCAACAAAATCCTTCGAATACAACTGCATCATCACTCATGTACAATATCGCATCCTCAATGGCTACTTCGACACCACCTAGGGGCATCTACTAGATTTCCGAACAGTCCTCGACACCTGAAGATCACATCACAAGGCTTGAACAAGAGATATACACTTTGCAAAGTGGTAGGGCCTTTGCTAAAGCTAATTCGAGCATACCAACAGTCCCCGTCTCTCGACCTTTGGTGTCCCCAAACAATGCAACAGTCAAACAATCGACTCCACATGTACCAGCATCATCCATCTCATCCATGGCAACAAACCTACCAACCTCAACTTCGGCATCATCTTCGACTTCAGAAACAATTTTGCAGCCTGTTATTCATCCTTATGCTGCTACAAAAGAAAATTCGTACCTACCACCACATGAATGAAACTTTGGATCAACTGCAAAAGGTAAAGGCAAAGATGGTCCTTTACACCATACCCAAGTGCCAATTCAAAAGGATAAAATCACGGAAGATGTTTTCACTCGTTCAATTAAGATGCCGATTATCACACTAACGCCTGAGGAATTGCTGTCTCTATCACCCAAAGTTCATACAAAATGGAAGGAACAGGTCACTCCACATCGAATTCAGCAGTCCGAAGGAAATAATGCCATGAATCTGCTCAACAATAAAATTTTCGTAATTGATGATCCATTCGAAACTTATATTAACAGTCTTCGACCTGGTGATATTCCCAAACCCTTCATCACTGCAAAGGAATCCCATTCGATTAGGTCAATTATTATGAATGTCAACAGAAGGAATCCAGTAGAAAGTGTTGTAGACCCTGATTCTTCAATTATCACAATGTCCGAAGAAATTTGCCATGAACTTGGCCTCGCTTATGATCCTTCAATCCACATTCCACTCCAATTGGCTAATGGAGGCACTGACAAAAGTTTGGGTTTAACACAAAATGTGCCTTGTGAAGTGGGAAGTATCACGCTGTTCATGCAAATTCACATAATTCATGACCCAGCCTATGATATCTTACTTGGTCGACCATTCGATGTGCTGACCGAAAGCACCACTAAAAACTACAGGAACGAGGCTCAGACAATCACAATATATGATTCTAATTTGACATGATCATGCACTATCCCCATGATTCCCCACTCTAATCACCGTCGAAAGGATTTTTGCAACTAGAGGATGAAATTTTGGACATTGACCAGTGTGCTTTTGTTACCTCATTCGATCCCTCTAATTTATCTATCAATATCGAATGCACTGCAAATATTCCTGATATGGAGTCCTCAAACTCCTCGAAATCTGTTTCTTATTCTTCAATCCTTGCGAATTTATATTTAACAGCCAGTCACCAATATGAAACATATTTATTGATCTCGATGGCAATGTCTATGCCTTCTAAGCCTATCATCGATTCCTCATATCCAATTTTGGCAGCTTCGAAAAAGAAATACAAACCTGTCGCACAAAAAATTCACCCAGTTATTACCGAGCTACCCGACCGATTTTGCATTATTTGAACAATTACTGGCGACCCTCTTGAAAACATGCCAAAATTAAATTCTCATCCACTGTCGTTTATCCCCACTTCGTGATATACACTCGAACATAAAGCTATTATCGACAAGAATCATCCTGGCAATTTTCTATGGCCAGAGGAACGGAATCTTATGCATGATTTTATTCGAAATCAGGAAACAGCTTTTGCATGGACAAAACAAGAGCGGGGAAGCTTTTGCTCTGACTTTTTTCCTCCTATAGAGTTCCCTGTCATTCCTCACACTCCATGGGTTGAGCAAAACATTCCCGTACCTCCAGATTTGTATGAACAAATATGTGAAATGCTGAAAAAGAAGATAGAAGCAGGAGTATACAAACCATCAAACTCTTCATACCAATCATGATGGTTTTGCATTGTGAAAAAGGATGCGAAATTGCTTTGAATTGTTCACAGTCTCGAACTGCTTAACCAAGTAATGATCCAGCACTCAGGCATCATACCTATACCCAAACATTTAGCAGAACAATTTGGGGGACAATCATGCAGAGAAATGTTGGATCTCTATGTAGCATTCGATGAAAGGAAAGTAGCAGAATCATCTCATGATCTGACAACGTTTCAGACACTGTTTGGAGCACTTCACATCATTACCCTACCCATGGGTTGGACAAATTCTGTCCCTATCTTACATGATGATGTGACATTTATTCTACAGCCCAAAATTCCTCATATCACCATCCCTTACATCAACGATACACTGGTTAAGGGTCTGAAATTGGAATATAGAACGATTGGTGGATCCTACAAAATGATTCCCGAAAATCCAGCTATTTGATGCTTTGTCTGGGAGCATTTCAAAAATTTAAATCGGATAGTCCAGCATATGAAGTATTGCGGAGGAACATTTTCAGGTCCGAAGCTCTATCTTTGCATCCCCAAAATAATTGTTTTAGGGCATCGATGCAATATCGAAGGTCATATGGCTGACCCTACTCCAATCGCAGCTGTTAGCAAGTGGGGACCATGTCAAAGCCTCACCGAAGTCAAAGCATTTCTAGGAACCATTGGAGTTTGTCATATCTTTATCCAAAATTTTGCTCAACAAGCTGCAGCACTGATCCAACTCACTTGAAAAGATGTTCCTTTTGAATTTGGAGTGGGACAAATAGTGGCCCAAGAAGATTTGAAAATAGCTCTAATCAATTCCCCAGCAATTCGAGCTATCGATTACTTATCTTCAGCCCTGGTTATCCTATTGGTCGACACTTCGAACATTGCTATTGGTTTCTTTCTCACCCAATGCGATCCTGAAAACCTTCGAAAACAATATTATAATCGATTCGGATCGATTACACTTAACGACCATGAATCTCGATTTTTGCAACCAAAACTTGAGCTTTATGGTCTATATCGCGCTCTCGGAGCACTATGATTGTATCTAATAGGAGTTCAAAGACTTATCGTCAAAGTCAATGCACGATATATTAAAGGCATGCTCTCGAATCCTGATATTGCACCTAGCACTAGCATCAATCGATGGATCGTATCCATCCTAACCTTTCATTTTACATTAGTCCACATCACAGGGACACACCATGGTCCTGACAGACTTTCAAGACGCCCCCCACAAGACGAAGATGTTCAACTCAACAATGAAGATAATTTCAGAGACTGGATCAACTGTCTTCATGGTTTCGTACATCAAATAAATCCTATTACAACCTGACCATTTATTTTGCATCGAATTTCAACCTTCTCCCTCTCTTCGAATCTCAGTAAGGGAAAGGATCTCACCTATAACAATGTCCCATGATCGAATAATGCAAAAATGAACGACAAGAGATTACTTTGCATTCAAAAATGGTTACATGACTTGGTGTGACCCCCTGAACTATCAGACGCAGAATATGCTACCTTTATTCGATATTGCACCGAATTCTTTTTAGACTCGGGCAAACTGTGGAGAAAAGACTCCCAAGGAGCTCACAAAATTGTCACTCCTTCAGAACATCATCTCGAAATCATTTGTGCAGCTCACGATGACATCGGACACAAAATGGTTTTTGCTACTAAATCAGTTATTGCCCTTCGATTTTGGTGGCCGAACATGAAAGCTGACATTGCATGGTATATTTGAACCTGCTACCTATGCCAAATTCGACAGATGCAAAATGTTCTAATTCCACCCACAGTCACCACTCCAGCACCTCTTTTTGGCAAAATCTATATTGATACGATGCAAATGCCACCTTTGAATGGATTTAAATACATCATACAAGGTTGATGCTCACTAATGACCTATCCAGAATGGCAAAAACTTCGATGTGAAAATGCCACGTCACTTGGTGATTGGATCTTTGAAGATATTATTTGTCAATGGGGTTCGCTATACAAAATCATAACCAACAATGGCACTGCATTTATCGCAGCTATGGAGTATCTTGCAAAACAATATCACATTAACCATATTCAAATTAGTGGTTATAATTCGTGTGCCAATGGACTCATCGAACGAGCCCACTTCGATGTTCAACAATCATTATTCAAAGCTGTCGATGGAGAACAAGTGAAATGGTCAGCAGGGGCACATTCAGTATTTTGGGCAGAACGAGTCACGGTTCGTAAATGCATGGGTTGTTCTCCTTACTTTGCAGTCACAGGAGCACATCCTCTAATACCCCTTGACATCTCCGAGGCAACATACTTACAACCACCACCCGATTCAATTTTATCGACAACTGATCTCATAGCTTGACAAGCCATAGCATTACAAAAACGATCTAATGACCTCAAACTGCTATATTCGAAGGTCTACACATCCTGAATCAAAGCTGCGAAATGCTTCGAACTCGCTCACAAACATACAATGCATGACTACAACTTTTCGAAAGGAGATTTAGTGTTACTTCGAAACACGCAAATCGAGAAGTCCCTCAATCACAAAATAAAACCATGATATGTCAGTCCTCTTATCATTATCGAATGAAACTATGAAGGGGCTTATATTCTCTGTGAACTCATGGGTCAGTACTACATAGACCTATTGCTGCATTTCATCTGCTACCATACCTTGCTCGAAAATCAATTTTCCTTCCACTGAATTTCCTCGATATCGACTCCTAGCGCCTCGAAGCACTTTGAACAACCTTGAATTTTGACAAAGATGCCTTCGAAGATTTTTAGGATGACGATAACAAATAACTATCCTTCCTTTTCTTTTTCCCAATTACTTACAAAGATCTCGATTGCCTCTAGTATACAATACAAGTCACGATATCACATCATAGCATGGTCGCACAAACTCCAAAGGGTTTTTCAGCTATGATGAACTACTGAGCCTTTCCCTAAAAGAGTCATTTCTCCTTTGTTAATTATATTCATTTTTTTTCTTTACTTTACTTTCCAAAGACATTTAACAAAAAAGTTGAGATTAAAACAGATATACAACAAAAAGAAAAGCCTTTCTACCCCTCTAGCATTCCCTCCAACACTTCTATCTCCCTACCCAGTATCTCCATCTCAACTCTTTTCTGTGCCAATTTTGCAGCAATAAAGCCACGGTGCACGACCCATGCATCCTGACCTCCTTTGATTTCCTTGACCCCTCGAACCTCAATCACCTTCGCCTTGCCTTTCAATGACCTCTTTTTTTCCTTCAATGGCTTCAAAGGCCCTGAGACAGGTTCGACGTTGGCCACAGGTCCTATAAAACAAATTCAATGCACTAACAAATTTTAAAACAAGTTAGCAATCACTTCGAAACAATTTTAAACAAAAGTCGCACCTTTTCTCAGGTGCGAATCATGTTTCGTGCCCCTGAACTTTTTTGCCTTGCCCATGCGAAGCCCTTGCCTTGACAATCCAGCCCAGTAGCACCCCTGCACCTCCTGGGTGCACTTCGTACATTTTGGGGGTGCCCTCCTTGATAACACAATGCAGCTGGGACTTAAATCCAGTGCATCGATTGCACTACGAAAGTATTAGAACCTCGAAAAATCTTCGAAAATAGGTAGAGAACTTACTGGGTCCTCGATTCGATCCACACCCACTTTGCATCTCCCGCACCCTCGACCTCCTCTTTCCCATCTTCCTCCCCTTCAACCTCCACTGCCTTTCGCTTTGCCACCCACACTATGGGTAGCTCCTCTTCACTCTCGTCCTTGTCCTCATCTTCATCTTCCTCCCCAGCCTCCTCCCTCTCGATAGCCTTCATCTCTGCCTCGAACTCCACATTTCTCTGCTGCAACTCCTCCTTCGACGCAGTCTTTGCATGAAATTTGGCAAGGGCGATGTTTTGAGCCTTTGACAATGCAGTTTTTTGACCCTCGAGCTTTGCCTGCCTTGCTACATCCTTCGCTCTTTGAACCTCTTCCTGCTCCTCCTGAATTTGTGGTTCTTCCTCCCCCCTCCTTTTGCATTCTACCTCCTCTGCTAAATCAACAAAAAGCAACTCCCCACCCCACAAAATCCAGTTGTGTCAAGCCGAAGGTTGGTATACTTCAAAAACCTCATTAACGACTGCTTGTACAGCCACATTGCATTCTTCACTGAGATCTTTGGTGAGTTCATCATATTCTGCCTAGATGAAACGTTTTAGCACCTTTGACCATAAATAGACAAGGACAAGATGTACCATTTTTGCATAAAAAGCCCACCTCCAGACTTCGAAATCCAAGTCTTCTGTGACGCCATGCTCAGGCATTGACTTTGCATATTCGATAATTTCAATGTTGAGTTCGGCCAAGAGAGACATGACGAAAGCTATACTTTGAGATGTAGAGGTGATGGAAAGAAGGAGAATGAGAAGTATTTTGAACCTCGCTAAGTTTTCAACATGATCATGCATTTCGCACATGACTTTGATCAGCTGACTGGGACAGTCAGGATTTTAGTAAGGGGGAGGATGATAGGTCCACTGCATGCTATAAGGTCTGGAAAAAAGTCTAATTGTATCTATACATTACGACATGCACTACGAACATCATGAAATTGACATCAAACACCTTTCGAACTATTTTGCACTATTTCGGATGACTCCGAATGACTTCAAACAATTTTGCGACACTTCAAATGCTTTCAAATGACTTTACACTACTTAGAAGGACATTGGCCACCATAGGAATATTCTAAAGCCCTTTCGACACACACAAAACATCTGGCATAAGCCACTGCATCGCTTATCGAACACTACTGGATGCAAGGAGAGATGATAAAAGAATTAGGGTATGATAATGGCAGTTTTGGGGTTTCAATGATCTATTGAAACAACAAGAGAAGTACTCTTACTATATGGCAACACTGAATGTTTCAATTATCATCATTCCTCATTTGTTTTTATGTTTTTCAATACCTTTATTGCTGTGCATACTGCCTCATGTTCTACACCTGTTATATTTCCTTTTTGGTACTTACCTCTTCGAAATGTATATAGACTTGTACTAGTTACTTAGAACAAGAGGGAACCAGTTACCCTCTCTACTATAGTCAGATTGAAGAGCAGTTCTCTTGAGTCTTACCTCGCATCATATCTCTGAAGTTCTGCGAAATATTGCAAACTTCCTCGAACTTTTGTATTCATTCTCAATTCGTCATTGCCTACCATCACAAAAAACCCAGCTTCCACCTTCAAACCTCCTTGAACTTACCCAAACTACTTCAAACCCATTCAAATCTATTTCAAACTACTTCAGACATCTTCGAACATATTTCAAACTACTTCAAACATCTTCATATGCTTTTAAACACTATTCATCACATTGTTACCATTTTTCATTACTAAAAATGATGTTCTGGTATTAGAGGTGATATTTAGGATCAACTCACACCCTTCCTCTAGCCTGAGTTATACTACATAAGCCTTTTAACAGGTTTTTGTTAGGTTTCCAGGTCGAGCATCATCAGCGGTTTTGCCAATAAGCTTGTCCAGATCACTAATACTCCATTTGCTACCATTTCTAGAGCTGGGATAAAGCTTTAGGACAGTGTCTTTAAATGCACCATAGTTGTGCATCACGCTATACTCTGGTAGCAGTTTCCAAGTGTCTGCAGTGTCACTGTCCAAATAGCGCACAGTGTGGAACTTTTTATCAGTCTCATCAGTGACATTACAATTGTGGAGGAGTTGCGCAAGCTCCTCAAAGTACTTCTGCAGTTTGCGTGGTTTTGCACAGTCAAAACGTGGTGCGTTTTGGTTAGATGTGGATGGCATGTGCATGGTAGCCATGGTAGGTGGAATAAGGTGTATAGAGTTAAAATCTGGTAAAAGCACAGCAAAATTTGAAGGTGGGGAAAAATGCGGTGATGCAGATAGAGTTAGGGTAGGTAGGGATGATTCAGGTGAAGGTGAAGGTAAAGACAGTGTGGACGAGTGATGCATGTTGTTTAAGAAGAGTAATTCGAATACTGGTATTTCCCCAAGCTGGAGCGCAGTTGCTAGCAGCTCGGAATGGAGAGTGCGAAGGTGGTTAATGTCGAAATGAAGGGCAAGCCAATGGAAATCTAAATAAGGTCTGGTAATCTGAAAGCCCTCGCGGTGGGCTCCAGAAATGATGTGTTCAGTTGGTACTCAGTGCAGAGTCTCAACGGAAGGGGTGAACACTAAACCTACAACTGCAGGCATGCTCGGGGTGAGGAGGGTTTGCTTAGAGGGCCTCGGATCGTCCTTCAGGGTGCAGAGACTACAAAGAGGCTGGTACAGCAGTTTTCAATGTGTGCACTAGTTGTGTATGCTAAAGGGAAGATATGCGCAATAGCAGAAAAGTGTGCAATGCAAAGGGGCAAAAATGTGCAGTGTGGAAAAATGCGCAACAGGAGCACAAAAGTGGGCAATGATGAGGGTGATGAAAGTGGGAGGTGCAGTGAACAAAGATGGCACTGGGATGTGCTGTGAGGGTGGTGCGCAGGTTGGGGACACAAATGGAATGAGAGCACAATGGGCAGAAAAAGGCGCAAATGGTGTGCAAAACATGGCTATGCAGAAAAAGGCACAAATGGTGTGCAAATGTGGCTATATGAAGGGTGCACTGCAAGAGTGTACAAATGAGGATGAAGAATGCAATGCAGGGATGAAACACAGCAATACGATGAGGGGATGCAAATGATATGCAAATGCAGCTATATGAAGGGCACACTACAAAGGCGCATGGACTGGATACTGGTGTACAGACTATGTGCGATGCTGACTGAGCTATGAACTATGAGGAGGGGAAAGATCTTCTTGATCATCTATCTGTCCACCTACTATGTACAAATGGCTTATGTAATAAAATGGTAAAATAAAATGTAAAAATAGAAAGTGCCATGCGCTACCCACAAGCACACCTATTTGCCCATCTAAACCCGACCACACTATGCCACTGCCTCAGCCAATAAGATTTGTGCATGCTATAACCCAATACCCAACTGTTCTGGTGTGATGCATTATTTTTGGTGCACTCTAGGTCTCATGCACTCTTCCCAATTAATCTGCTTCGGTGTTATGTGTTGTGTGCTGTGCCTTAGTAATAATGACATGATCAACCTGTGCCAGTTACCAGATAAGGTGATGCCAATTGGAAATGTGGAAGAACTATAAGGAGATGCTGTGCGAGGCCAAATAGCACCAAAGTGCCAGGATTACATGAAAGCGCCCAAGTGTGCACAGTCCAATGCCAAATAGTCACAAAGTGCCCCGATTATATGAGAATGTGCAGTTTGCTCATGTTGGAATCGCAGTGCACCTCGAGTAAATGCACCAGTAAGCTGGAAGCTGTGATGCACAGTGCAACTGATGTGGTGGATTGTTGTGTGTGTTGTAGGGATTGTACAATGAGTGCACAGCAGAGAATGTGAGTTGCAGGTGAAGCATAAAAGGAGTGTGCAAAGGCACATCTAGCACGCAATAACTGTGAAAGGCAGATAAGGAGTGTGGAGGGGGGTGCACAGAGGTGGTTTTAAGCATAACAAGGCGCATTTAGAGCACACGACAGAAGGCAGCTAAGGGGGACCCAAAGGCACAGTAGAAATGCAAAAGGTGCACAAAAGCGCACCTAAGCGGTCAAAGGCACACGAAAGTGCATGGAAGCATGCAAAGGTGCATGAAAGCACGCAAAGTGTGCAGAAGCCATCTAGGAGGTGCGCACAATCACAAAAAATGCTGTAGTATGCATGCAGGGCAATAGGGAGCCATATCAACATGAGCTAAGACTCAAGAGAATGACTCTTAAATCTGACAATAAGTGAGAGGGTAACTTGTGCTCTGTTCCCCATTGGTATTCTTATTTTCTAACTAACTAATACAAGTCTATATACAAAATGAAGAGATAGTACTAAAAAGGAAATAAGAACATGTGTAAAACATGAGGCAAATATATCAAACAATGAGGACTTGTAGATCATGAAACAAATGAAAAATGATAAATGATAAAATGTATAGTGTTCCCATATAGTAAAAGTACTTATCTTGTGCTTCAATATATCAATGAAACATAAAAATGCACTTATCGCATTCTAAGTCTTTTGTACTCTCTCCTCATATCTGGTAGTGCTTGATATGCAATGGAATAACTTGTTCCAGATGTGCAGCATGTATCAAAAGTGTTTCAAGACAGCTATATGGTGGCCAATATTGTTTGAAATACTGCAAAATCATTTGAAGTGTCGTGAAATAGTTCAAAAGCATTCGAAGTCATCCAAAATAGTGCAAAATAGTTTGAAAATAATTTGAAGTCGATTTCGTGGCATTCATAGCAATTCAGAATGTCTGTCATAATGTCTCGATATGAGTGGGAATGTTCTCCAGACCTTTAAGTGCATATTGAACCTATCATCGGATCATGTACATATGGGTTGTGGAAAGAGTTGTTGAGGATAGATGGTGGTCAGAGATAGATAAGGAGAGGATGGCCACTTATGTGAGTGAAGAAAATTTTGTGCTGACCAATTGCATGCTGCCTGAGGACAGTCAGTACTTCAGTTGGGAGGAGATAATATGGCTCCCTATCACCCTGCATGCATACTATGGCATTGTTTGCGATTGTGTGCACCTCCTAGATGGCTTCTGCACACTTTGCATGCTTTCATGCACCTTTTCATGCTTCCATGCACTTTTATGCGCCTTTGACTGCTTAGGTGCACTTTTGTGTGCCTTTGACCACTTAGGTGCACTTTTGTGTGCCTTTTACATTTCTACTGCGCTTTTGGATCCCCCATAGCTACCTGCTGTTGTGCGCCCTAAATGCACCCTGTTATGCTTCAAACCACCTCCACACCCCCCCCCCACACTCCTTATCTGCCTTTTACAGTTATTGTGCACTCAATGCACCTTTATGCACTCCTTTTATGCCTTACCCTCAACTCACATTATCTGCTGTGCACTCATTGCATAATCCTATCACACACACAACAATCCACCACACCAATTGCACTGCACATCGCAGCTTCCAGCTTATTGGCACATTTATTCGAGGTGCACCACGATTCCAACATGAGTGAACTGCACATTCTCACATAATCTGGGTGCTTTGCACCTATTTGGCATTGGACTGTGTGCACTTGGGTGCTTTCATGTAATCCTGGCACTTTGTCGCTATTTGGCCTCACACAGCATCTCCTTATAGTTTTTCCACATTTCCAATTGGCATTGCCTTACCTGATAACTGGCACAGGTTGATCATATCATTATTACTAAGGTTCAGCACACTGATACGGCTCCCAATCACCCTGTGCACATACTACAGCATTTTTTGCGATTGTACACACCTCCTAGATGGCTTCTGCATACTTTGCGCAGCATGCTTTTGTGCGCCTTCATGCACTTTCATGCGCCTTTGACCACTTAGGTGCGCTTTTGTGCACCTTTTACATTTCTACTGCGCTTTTGGTTCCCCATAGCTGCCTGCTGTCATGCACCCTAAATGCGCCCTGTTGCGCTTCAAACTGCCTCCATGCTGATACGGCTCCCTATCGCCCTGCGCGCATACTACGGCATTTTTTGCGATTGTGTGCACCTTCTAGATGGCTTCTGCACACTTTGGGCAGCGCGCTTTTGCATGCCTTCGTGCGCTTTCATGCGCCTTTGCGCGCTTCCGTGTGCTTTTGCATGCCTTTGACCATTTAGGTGCACCTTTGTGCGCCTTTTGCATTTCTACTGCGCTTTTGGTTCCCCATAGCCGCCAATCATTGTGCACCCTAAATGCGCCTCATTGCGCTTCAAGCTGCCTCCGTGCACCCCCCCCCACACTCCTTACCTGCCGTTTTCCATTATTGCACACTCGATGCGCCTTTATGCGCTCCTTTTATGCTTTACTCGCAACTCACGTTCCTTGCTGCACACTCACTGCACTATTCTTACCATCACACAACAATTCACCACTTCAAACGTGCTGCACATCGCGGCTTCCATCTTACTGGCGCATTTACTTGAGGCGCACCGCAATTCCAACATGAGCGAACTGCACATTCTTACATAACTGGGCTGCCTTGCACCTATTTGGCATTGGACTGTGCGCACTTGGGCGCTTTCACGTAACCCTGGCACTTTGGCGGTATTTGGCCTCGCACAGCATCTCCTTATTGTTCTTCTGCATTTCCAATCGGCATCGCCTTGTCTGGTAACTGGCAGAGGTCAATCACATCATTATTACTAAGGCGCAGCACGTGACACATAACACCGAAGCGGATTAATTGGGAAGGCCACATGAGACTTAGCGCGCACCAATAATAGTGCATTGCACCAGAACAGTTGGATATTGAGCTATAGGTGCACAAATCTTATTGGCTAAGGCAGTGGCATAGTGCGGTCAGGTTTAGATGGGCGAATGGACACGCTTGTGGGTAGCGCATGGCGCTTCCTATTTTTATACTTTATTTCACCATTTTATCACATAAGCCATTTGTACATAGTAGCGGACAGATAGAGAATCCAGAGGATCTTTCCCCCCCCCCTCATAGTTCATAGCTCAGTCAGCATCGCACATAGTCTGTGCACCAGCATCCAGTCCATGTGCCTTCGTAGTGCGCCCTTCGTATAGCCACATTTGCATTATCGTTTGCGTCCCCTCATCGTATTGTTGCGTTTCATCCCTTGCATTGCATCCTTCGTCCTTGTCTGTGCACTATCGTAGTGCGCCCTTTGTATAGCCGCGTTTGCACACCGTTTGTGCACTTATTTGCATAGCTGCGTTTTGTGCACCGTTTGCACCTTTTTCCACTCCTTGCGCTTTCACTCTGTTTGCACCCCCAACCTGTGCACCATCTTCACAGTACATCCCAGTATCATCTTTGTCCTGTTACACCTCCCGCCTTCATCATCCTCATCGTTGCGCACTTTTGCGCTCTCGTTGCGTGTTTTTCCACACTGCACGTTGTTGCCTCTTTGTGTTGCACACTTTTCTGCCACTGCGCATATCTTCCCTTTCGTGTACACTACTAGTGCGCACATTGAAAATCGCTGTACCAGCCTCTCTATAGTCTCCGCACCCTGAAGGGCAATCCGAGGCCCTCTAAGCAAACTCCCCCCTCACCCTGAGCACGCCTGCAGTTGTAGGTTAAGTGTTCACCCCTTCTGTTGAGACTCTGCACTGAGTACCAACTGAACCCATCAACGCACCCCCCCACACTCCTTATCTGCCATTTTCCATTATTGCATGTTCGATGTGCCTTCATGCACTCTTTTTATGCTTTACTCGCAACTCACATTCTTTGCTGCATACTCACTGCACTATTCCTACCATCACACAACAATTCACCACTTCAAACGCGCTGCGCATTGTGGCTTCCATCTTACTGGTGCATTTACTTGAGGCGCACTATGATTCCAGCACGAGCGAACTGCGCATTCTTACATAACTGGGCTGCTTTGCACCTATTTGGCATTGGACTGTGCGCACTTGGGCGCTTTCACGTAATCCTGCTTTGGCAGTATTTGGCCTTGCACAGCATCTCCTTATAGTTCTTCCACATTTCCAATCAGCATCGCCTTATCTGGTAACCGGCACAAATCAATCATGCCATTATTACTAAGGTGCAGCACATGACACATAACACCAAATTAATTGGGAAGAGCGCACGAGACATAGAGTGCACCAAAAATGGTGCATCGCACTGGAACAGTTGGGTATTGGATTATAGCGTGCACAAATCTTATTGGTTGAGGCAGCGGCATAGTGCAGTCAGGTTTAGATGGGTGAATGGATGCGCTTGTGGGTAGTGCATGGCACTTTCTATTTTTATACTTTATTTCACCATTTTATCACATAAGCCATTTGTACATAGTAGCAGACAGATAGAGAATCCACAAGGATCTTTCCTCCGCTCATAGTTCATAGCTCAGTCAGCATTGCACATAGTCTGTGCACCAGCGTCCAGTCAGTGCGCCTTTGTAGTGCGCCCCTCATATAGCCGTGTTTGCATATTGTTTGCGTCCCCTCATCGTATTGTTGCATTTCATCCCTGCATTGCGTCCTTCATCTTCGTTCGTGCACTCTTGTGGTGTGCCCTTCATATAGCCGTGTTTGCGCACCATTTGTGCACTTATTTGCATAGCCGCGTTTTGCGCACTGTTTGCGCCTTTTTCCGCTCCTTGTGCTTTCACTCCGTTTGCACCCCCAACCTGTGCACCACCTTCACAGTACATCCCAGTGTCGTCTTTGTCCTGTTACACCTCCCGCCTTCATCATCCTCATCGTTGCGCACTTTTGCACTCTTGTTGCGCATTTTTCTGCACTGCACGTTTTTGCCTCTTTGCGTTGTGCACTTTTCCACCACTGTGCATATCTCCCCTTTCACGTACACTACTAGTGCGCACATTGAAAATCGTTGTACCAGCCTCTCTATAGTCTCCGCACCCTGAAGGATGATCTGAGGCCCTCTAAGCGAACTCCCCCCTCACCCCGAGCACGCCTGCAGTTGTAGGTTAAGTGTTCACCCCTGCTGTTGAGACTCTGCACTGAGTACCAACTGAACTCATCATTTTCTGGAGCCCACCGCGAGGGGTTTCTGTTTATCAGACCATATTTTAGACCTCCATCAGCTCGCCCTTCACTTCAACATTAACCACCTTCGCACTCTCCATTCCGAGCTGCTAGCAACTGTGCTCCAGCTTGGGGAAATACCAGTATTTGAATCACTCTTCCTAAACAACATGCATCACTCGTCTGCACTGTCTTTACCTCCACCTTCACCTGAATCATCCCTACCTACCCTAACTCTGTCTGCATCACTGCATTTTTCCCCACCTTCGAATTTCGCTGCGCTTTTACCAGATCTTAACTCTACACACCTTATTCCACCTACCATGGCTACCATGCACATGCCATCTGCATCTAACCAAAATGCGCCACGCTTCGACCCCGCAAAACTGCGCGAACTCCAGAAGTACTTTGAGGAGCTTACACAACTCCTCCGCGATTGTAACGTCACCGATGAGACCGATAAGAAGTTCCACACAGTGCGCTATTTGGACAGCGACACTGCAGACACTTGGAAACTGCTACCAGAGTATAGCGCGACGCACAACTATGGTGCATTCAAAGACGCTGTCCTAAAGCTTTATCCTGGCTCTAGGGATGGCAGTAAATGGAGTATTAGCGACCTAGACAAGCTTATTGGTGGGACCGCACGCGTTGGCCTCGTAACTGCAGAAAAAATTGTGCGCTATTATCACGCATTTTTCAACATTAGCGAATACTTAGTTGCGCAAGGCATATTGGTGCGCTACAACCAAAGCCGCATGTTCGTTAGGGTGTTTCGATCAGACCAGCTAGAGCGCATTTTGAGCCGCCTTGTGATTGTGGTACCGAATCAGCCTGCAAATGTGCCATACTCATTAGATGCAATATGCAATGCGATCAACTTTATCATTGAAGGCCCAGCGTGCTATTTCCAGCCACTTACTGGGCTCACAGCACAAAACCCCGATATGTATGCGCCCTACTCAGCACCCAGTGCACCCATTTCCCAGCCACAACCTAGCGCACCCGCAGTCAAAGCAGAAGACATTTCAGTCTTATTCGAGTGCATGACACAGACGATAGTTACCACGTTGAGCGCATCACGCAGAGATGGTGGAAATGGTGCACCTCGCTCGAACAACAACAAGTGCAATGGTTGTGGTCAGACAGGGCACTATATCCCTGAGTGCGCTTCAATTGAGCGCCTTATTAGCAAAGGAAAGTGTAGGCGAAATGTGGAAGGGCGCATCGTACTCCCAGGTGGCGCATTCGTGCCGCGTTCTATTCCAGGCAACTTCTTGGGCGAGCGCATTGAGGAATGGCATAAGCACAACCCAGGGCAGATTGCCACGGGTCGACTTTCATCTAATACCAATTCGCAGCTCATCTACAATATAGCGCCTCATCCAGCTCCAGCTGCACCTTTACAGTCGACGTACGTTGATGCTTCAGCTCCTGCAGCAGATTATATGCAAAGCGCACCAAATGCGCAACTAATGAAGGAAGAGCGCATTGATGTGCTCGAGAGGGAGTTGATGGCGCTTCGGAAGAGGCAAATCTTCGACGGCATTGAAATTCTGTGGCGCGCACTGCGCAATACATCCAATCAAGAGGGCGCGCATTCTACAACCACAGACATGGCACCCACCGACAGTATTGAGTCCCCAGCTTCGCAATCCGCTGCGAGCGCAACTGATGCGCCCGACGAGACACCCATACATCCCTATTCCAACATTCCTGAGGCGCATTTTGCGCCCGCAGCAGCAGATAAACCAGATGTACCAGCTAACTCTTCCAAAGGCAAAGAGCCATCATACCGCACTGTCATTCCCATCCAGAACCCGCAGATTGTCGACGACGTATATGCGTGCGCCATGAAGGCGCCCTCCATTACGGTTTCGCATGAAGAGCTTCTATCCCTCTCGCCCGATCTCAGGCAGCACCATAGAGAACAAGTCACCCCAAAGCGCATTGCAGCTACCGGTGCGGAAGTGGTAGCTACAAACCTTGCGAGCATTATGCCATTTGCGCACTGCGAAGCGCGCGCGCCTTTTGCGGGAAATAAAGTGCTTAATGCGACACCTCCAGTTAGCGCAGCAATTGCAGCGCTGCTTCCTATTGTTTTGCAGGATCCATTTGAACAGTACCTTACCCATCTCCAGCCAGGCGAAATTGAAAACCCCGATGTTTTGAAGGTTGCTAAAGAGTCGCATGCGCTTCGCTCCATTGATTTATTGATCGACAACCAAGAGTACTTTGAAGCTATCTTAGATCCGGGTTCACAAATTATCGCAATGTCAGAAGCGGTCTGCCATCGTCTTGGGCTTCAGTATGACCTGCGCATTCATTTATACATGCAATCGGCCAATGGAGAGGTAGATGAGTCACTTGGGCTTGTGCGCAACGTTTCTGCACACATTGGGGATATCATTGTCTATGTGCAAGTTCACGTTATCCGTTCACCTGCTTACGATATTTTGTTAGGACGCCCCTTCGACGTGTTAATGCGCTCCATTGTGCGCAACTTTGCAGACGAAGCGCAAACAATTACAATCTGCGATCTGAACACCGGCGCCATCTCCACCATTCCAACAAAGCCTAGGGGGAAGCCATGCCACTTCTTACCAGCACCAGCAACACCGCACTTTGCTATTCAGCATAACCTGCAAAGAAATTTTTGCCAGGCTTCGCGGAATTGATCTCAGACCAAGGAGAAGCCGCCACTATCATAACATTTGACTCTGATACCCAATCTTGTGACGTTTCCGTGTTTGCGCTTATTCCATTTTCCGCTTCCGTTCCTTCCACCTCTATTATCTCTCAACTCTACCTATCCCAGTGTACCAACAGTCATGCGCAGGTGCTCTTAAATTCGATTGACCCTGTGGCGCTTATTCCTGCCGCATTTCCGAAAAGCGCACATGCGCATGCAACTTTTATCGATTTAGTGGTGCGCGCACTGCAAAAGGGCATAGTGACCAAGAAAAAGTATAAACCGGTTGCTAGAAAAGTCAAGCCAGTTATTGCACCCGTCCCAAATGAATTCCGCATTGAGCGCAACATTATAGGCGATCTGCTAGCAGCACTTCCTGTGCTTTTACCAAATCCGCCACCATTTACCCCGACCGGGCGCTATACTGAGGAGCGCATGCAAGCGCTCCAGGAGCGCCACACCGATTTCCTATTACCAGAGGAGATGAAGGTTTTACACCACTTGATGTCTTTGCAGAATGAAGCCTTTGCATGGAGCGATGAGGAGCGCGGTAGCTTCAAGACCGCGTTCTTTCCCCCAGTAGAAATCCCAGTTATTCCGCACACTCCTTGGATAGAGCACAACATCCCCATTCCACCAGGCATATACGATGAAGTTTGCGCTATTATCCAGAAGAAGATAGACTCAGGTGTTTATGAGCACTCAAATTCGGCATATAGATCGCGCTGGTTCTGCACACTCAAGAAAGATGGAAAAGCACTGCACATCATTGATGGGTTCAGTTGGTACTCAGTGCAGAGTCTCAACAGAAGGGGTGAACACTTAACCTACAACTGCAGGTGTGCTCGGGGTGAGGGGGGAGTTCGCTTAGAGGGCCTCGGATCGTCCTTCAGGGCGCGGAGACTATAGAGAGGCTGGTACAGCGATTTTCAATGTGCGCACTAGTAGTGTATGTGAAAGGGGAGATATGCGCAGTGGCAGAAAAGTGCACAACGCAAAGAGGCAAAAATGTGCAGTGTGGAAAAATGCGCAACGAGAGTGCAAAAGTGCACAACGATGAGGATGATGAAGGCGGGAGGTGTAACAGGACAAAGACGACACTGGGATGTACTGTGAAGGTGGTGCACAGTTTGGGGGTGCAAACAGAGTGAAAGCGCAAGGAGCGGAAAAAGGCGCAGACGGTGCGCAAAACGCGACTATGCAAAAAGGTGCGCAAATGCGGCTATATGAAGGGTGCACTACGATAGTGCACAGACAAGGACAAAGGATGCAACACAAGGGACGAAACACAACAATACAATGAGGGGATGCAAACAATAATGCAAACACGGCTATACGAAGGGTGCACTACGAAGGCGCATGGACTGGATGCTGGTGCACAGACTATGTGCAACACTGACTGAGCTATGAACTATGAGGGAGGGGAAAGATCCTGGATTCTCTATCTGTCCGCTACTATGTACAAATGGCTTATGTGATAAAATGGTGAAATAAAGTATAAAAATAGGAAGTGCCATGCGCTACCCACAAGCGCGTCCATTCGCCCATCTAAACCTGACCGCACTATGCCACTGCCTCAGCCAATAAGATTTGTGCCCCTATAGCTCAATATCCAACTGTTCTGGTGCGATGCGCTATTATTGGTGCACTCTATGTCTCGTGTGCTCTTCCCAATTAATCTGCTTCGGTGTTATATGTCGCGTGCTGCGCCTTAGTAATAATGGCGTGATTGACCTGTGCCAGTCACCAGATAAGGCGATGCCGATTGGAAATGTGGAAGAACTATAAGGAGATGCTGTGCGAGGCCAAATACTGCCAAAGCGCCTGGATTACGTGAAAGCGCCCAAGTGCGCACAGTCCAATGCCAAATAGGTGCAAAGCGGCCCAGTTATGTAAGAATGCGCAGTTCGCTCGTGCCGGAATCGTGGTGTGCCTCAAGTAAATGTGCCAGTAAGATGGGAGCTGCGATGCGCAGTGCACCGGTGCAGTGGATTGTTGTGTGTGATAGAGATTGTGCAAAGAGTGCACAGCAGGGAATGTGAGTTGCAAGTAAAGTGTAAAAGGAGTGCGCAAAGGCGCATCGAGCGCGCAATAAATGTAGAAGGCAGATAAGGAGCGTGGGGGGGGGGGCACACGGAGGTGGCTTGAAGCGCAATGAGGCACATTTAGGGCGCACAATGATTGGCGGCTATGGGGAAACAAAAGCGCAGTAGAAATGCAAAAGGCACACAAAGGCGCACCTAAATGGTCAAAGGCGCGCAAAAGCGCATGGAAGCGCGCTGTGCAAAGTGTGCGGAAGCCATCTAGGAGGTGCACACAATTGCAAGAAATGCCGTAGTATGCACGCAGGGCGATAGGGAGCCATATCATCGTACATAGCCTCGAACCGCTTAATCGCATTACCATTAAACACTCCGGCGTCACCCCTACACCTGAGCACCTTGCAGAGCAATTTGCAGGGCACGCATGCAGTGCCGTCCTTGATCTATATGTGGGATACAACGAGTGCTTAATCAAAGAATCATCGTGCGACTTTACAACATTCCAGATGCCATATGGCGCAATGCGCCTCGTTACATTGCCAATGGGTTGGACAAACTCAGTACCAATCTTCCACGATGATGTGTGCTATATTCTGCAGCCAGAGATACCAGATTACACTGTTCCCTATATTGACGATGTTCCAGTCAAGGGGCCTTCAAAGCGCTACATTTTACCAGATGGCTCGTGCGAAGCGCTCACTGCGAACCCTGGCATAAGGTGCTTTGTGTGGGAGCACTTTCAGAATGTGAACTGCATTGTGCAGTGCATGAAATATAGCAGCGGCACTTTCTCTGGGACGAAATCCACATTGTGCACTGAAAACTTTGTCATTCTTAGCCATTATTGCACCCCAGAAGGTAGAAAACCCGAACGCGGCAAGGTAGACGTTACCCGCAATTGGGGTGCATGCCACACGCTGTCAGAAGTGTGCACATTCTTGGGAACAGTCAGTTTAATACGCATTTATATCTGCAATTATGCGCACTGCGTTAACGTGCTCACAAGACTTACGCGCAAGGACGCTCCATTTGAATGGGGCCCAGAGCAGATAGCGGCGCAAAATGACATCAAGCAAGCAGTGCTAGAGTGTCCTGCACTACAACTGATCGATTATTCCTCAGAACTCCCTGTTATCCTTGTGGTCGACTCTTCCCAGATAGCGGTCAGCTTTTACCTTTGCCAGCAAAAGAGCGCAGATGCAAAAATGTGCATTTACAACCGGTTCGGCTCGATTACGCTCAACGACAGAGAAGCGCGCTTTTCACAACCGAAGCTAGAGATCTATGGGCTTTACCGCGCGCTGCGCAATTTGCACCTTTATATTATAGGTGTGCACAACTTAATTGTGGAGACTGACATGCGCTATATCAAGGGCATGCTACAAAACCCCAATATCCAACCATCCACTAGCATTAACTGGTGGATTGTATCAATCCTTACATTCCACTTTACACTCGTGCATGTTAGGGGAGCAGTGCATGGTCCAGATGGGCTTTTGCGTCGGCCGAAGCAGCCAGAGGACTTAGAGGGAGAAGAGGATGAAGAGTTTGAGGACTGGATTGATGCGCTACATGGCTTTATGCATGCGATACGTCCCATTTCACAGTCTTTGGATGCGCAAGCACTTGCGCTGACACAGCCAGAGCCAAACAAAAATGCGCAATAGTGCACTTATTTATGACGATGACTATAGCCAAGTTCTAAGGAGTGCAACAGCAGATGCAGAGGATGAGAAGTTAGATTTGGTCTGGATTTGGATGGATACCCTAACACGCCCTAGCGACTTCACAGATTCCGAGTACAGCGCACTCGTGCGCTACGCGAGCGCGTTTTTCAAAGACAAGACGTGCATATGGAAGCACAATGCGCATGGTGCTCACCAGCTTGTTATTTGGCAGTCTAGATGCTTACCGATATTGCGTGCCATCCATGACAACATTGGACACAAGCGCTTTTACGTGACATGCTCCGCATTGCTCGAGCGCTTTTGGTGGCCACACGTTATGGACGACATCGTTTGGTTCGTGCACACTTGTCATATTTGCCAGATCCAGCAAACACAGAAGGTCCTAATACCGCCAGTCATTGCAATGCCTGTGCCTCTCTTCAGTAAAGTTTATATTGATACGATGCACTTACCAGTATCAGCAGGGCGGTGCTATATCGTCCAAGGGCGTTGCTCACTTGCGACTTGGCTGGAATTCCGTGGGCTCCCTAAAGAAAATGCGAGTGCACTTGGCGATTGGATGTTCCAAGACCTCATCTGCAGATGGGGTGCATTGTGCGAGATAGTCACTGATAACGGCAAGCCATTCATCAAAGCGCTAGCCTATCTCAGTAAGCACTACCATATCAATCACATCCACATATCTGGCTATAATTCGCATGCTAATGGAATTGTTGAGCGTGCACATTTTGACATGCGTCAAGCACTTATCAAAGCAGCAGATGGAGTAGAATCAAAGTGGTTCAGTGCACTGTACTCAGTCTTTTGGGCGGAGTGCATCACAGTTCGGAAGCATCTCGGTGTTTCGCCATACTTCATTGTTACAGGCGCGCAGCCTCTAATCCCTCTCGATATCATTGAAGTGACATACCTTAACCCACCCCCAGATTCTATACTCTCCACGACAGACTTGATCGCACGGTGCGTGCACACATTACAAAAGCATCCAGAAGACTTAGTATGCATCCATTCCCACGTCTATGCAGAGAGGTGCAAAGCGGTGCTCCATTTCGAGAAAGCGCACTCAAAAACCATCCGCAGTTTCAACTTCCAGCGTGGCAATTTAGCCCTTATGCGCAACACAGCAATCGAAAAGAGCCTTAACCACAAAATGCGCACGCGTTATCTCGGTCCTCTAGTTATAGTGTTGCGCAATCAGGGCGGTGCATACATCATTTGCGAGCTCAATGGGATGGTATTTGACAGGCCAGTAGCCGCGTTCTGCCTACTGCCATACCACGCGCGCAAGTCCTGTTGAGAGCGATTGGTAATGCAATAGTAGTGAGCTAGAGACAAAGACCCCAAAGTAGCTGAGTGTACTGAGGAGTCGCTAGTTAAGCACCAATGTCAAAGAGTGTAATTGACTGAGGGATAACTACTACACAGTCAGCTACTTATATAACAAAGTATTACTAAGATTACTACTTGCTAATGACTAATGCCAAGAGTATTGGTAATGTGCTTGGTAAGAGATCAGTAAGCAAAGTAAGCAATATTAGTCATACTAGAATTGGTGAGTAATCACATACTAAGAAAGCATCAATCAGCAGATTAGTAATCCTACTTGTAACAAGTCCATTGCACTTCCTGACATAGTGCTCGATATCACCACAATGCAGTTGAGAGAGATGGAAGAGTCCATAGTAGTGGACACAGAAGACAAAGAAGCAGTTGATGAAGAAGAAGCACAAGGAGATAGCGCTGAGGAAGAAGAAAGCGCCAATGAGGCGTGCAACTAGCGCTCCACGCGCACCGCTATGGATACTTCACCATTTTATACGTACGCTTTGCTTTCTTTCATTATGTTACCTTTTCCTATTCGTGAAGTCGCATCTGGACGCATTCTGTGATTGCACAACCCATGGGTTTTACCGGCCGTGATGATCTACTGAGCCTTTCCCATTTTTTTTAGACTTTGTGATATTGCGTGCGCGTGCAGGTTGGCGCAAAGTGTGCACATTCGCGTGCGTGCGCGCACTTCACTGCTTCAGAGTGCACCATGCGTATCACAGGCGCAACAAAGAGATTGATTAACACACTATCTAAAACTTATACAATTGTGCAGCTATTCAATGAACTCCAGGAACTCCAGGCGCTCTATGGCCACACCCAGTTTCGCCTTTGCGTCCGCCTCCGCTTGCTCCGTGCTGCGCAACTGGCTCTTAGCGACCTTTGGACATCTTCTTGAAGGCGATCGTGCATGGCGCCCAAGACTGCAACCACCGAGCGGCATTGCGCTAAGTCGAGCACCTCAACATCTTGACCTTGATAAACTGCATCCCCTGAGGTGTTTCCTGATCTGGTTTGGCACGAGGATTGCATGTGCACACTTGCCTGGTGAACGGTAAGGCGGCGTAGCCTTGGGCGCACTTGCGACGGTGGAGGGGGTGCGTTTTCGACTATGCGGCGCTTGGATGTGCACTCTTTCAAGGGGCTGATGAGCCCCACATCGCTCTCATCGCCCTTGTCAATTTGTGATGCACCTTTGGAATAGTTAGCGCAGCATGGAAGGAGGATGAGAAAAAAAAAGACACACCAGAGCACCCAGTAGCCGCTTTCCTGCCTCTAGGAGTTGCGCGCAGCTGTGCGAGGGTGCGCTTCGTCCATTCGCACTTTCTCTTACCCTTTGTGCATGGGGCGCACCGTTTTCCATTGACAGAGGTGCACTTAGCCGGTTGGCCCATGCGGCGGCAGTTATCACACTAGCATAGAAAAGGGGAATGGTTTAGTGAGTTTGAAGCATATCCAAAGAAACTTACTGGTCCACTATTAGTGTTGGAGGTGGCGCCAACCCCACTCAGTGGTGGCACTTTGACATATGCGCATATGCGCATTGTGGGCACCGGGCACGCACTTGCGCCTTCATCCGCACTGGCGCTCTCATCACTCTGCTTGCTCTCCCCCTCGCTCGTCACCCACTCTCCCAAGACTCCCCAGTTCCTTTGCCTACAACCTCAGCATTGGTAGCTCCAGAAAGCGTGCGCAAAGAGCACACCAGCGCGACGCGCGCCTTTTCGTCCTCCTGCGCCTCGGCGGTATCTATATCGCTCGCCTCATCAATTGCTCTGAACTCACCTTCCAGACGCTCCAAGTTAACCTTGGGTGCCTGCAATTCAGCAGTCAAGAGTGCGCGGCGCGTGCTTCCAGCCGCCCCACCAGCTCGTGCACTGTACGCTCAAATTCCTCAGACCTCTCTTTCTCCTCAATCATCTTATGCATATCGGGCATCAGCTCCTCGCCCCAAGCAAGCCACTCCTCCACCATGATCCCACTGAACGCGCTACGCGCCTTTGTGAGGAGCGCGTCGAGTTCTGCATCATCATGGACAGAGTCCGCATGGCTTTTATACATGTTCTATATGCCCTGACCCTTAGCAACCTGCGCCAGTTATAGAAACACAAAAAGCGCACCAGTTTACTACAAAACCCTTCACCCCAAGCTTGCATTGTTGTCTGCTCACTCCCAGCAGCAGGGAGGGTCTCATTGAAGGCCAGGATCGTTTGTCTGAGGGCTAAGGTAAATGCTGAAGCCATTGGATCGGGTAGAGATGGGTTGTGGAAAGAGTTATAGAGGATAGATGGTGGTCAGAGATGGATAAGGAGAGGATGGCCGCTTATGTGAGCGAAGAAAATTTTGCGCTGACCAATCGCATGCTGCCTGAGGACAGTCAGTACTTCAGTTGGGAGGAGATGATACGGCTCCCTATTGCCCTGCGCACATACTACGGCATTTTTTTGTGATTGTGTGCACCTTCTAGATGGCTTCCGCACACTTTGCGCAGCACGCGACACATAACACCGAAGCGGATTAATTGGGAAGGCCGCACGAGACTTAGCGCACACCAGTAATAGCGCATCGCACCGGAACAGTTGGATATTGAGCTATAGGTGCGCAAATCTTATTGGCTGAGGCAGCAGCATAGTGCGGTCAGGTTTAGATGGGCGAATGGACGCGCTTGTGGGTAGCGCATGGCGCTTCCTATTTTTATACTTTATTTCACCATTTTATCACATAAGCCATTTGTACATAGTAGCGGACAGATAGAGAATCCAGAGGATCTTTCCCCCCCCTCATAGTTCATAGCTCAGTCAGTGTTGCACATAGTCTGTGCACCAGCATCCAGTCCATGCGCCTTCATAGTGTGCCCTTCATATAGCCATGTTTGCATTATCGTTTGCGTTCCCTCATCGTATTGTTGCGTTTCGTTCCTTGCACTGCATCCTTCATCCTTGTCTGTGCACTATCGTAGTGCGCCCTTTGTATAGCCGCATTTGCACACCATTTGTGCACTTATTTGCATAGCCGCATTTTGCGCACCATTTGCGCCTTTTTCTGCTCCTTGCGCTTTCACTCCGTTTGCACCCCCAACCTGTGCACCACCTTCACAATACATCCCAGTGTCGTCTTTGTCCTGTTACACCTCCCGCCTTCATCATCCTCATTGTTGCGCACTTTTGCGCTCTCATTGCACATTTTTCCGCACTGCGTGTTGTTGCCTCTTTGCGTTGCACACTTTTCTGCCACTGCGCATATCTTTTCTTTCGCGTACACTACTAGTGTGCACATTGAAAATCACTGTACCAGCCTCTCTATAGTCTCCGCGCCCTGAAGGGCGATCCGAGGCCCTCTAAGCGAACTCCCCCCTCACCCTGAGCATGCCTGCAGTTGTAGGTTAAGTGTTCACCCCTTCTGTTGAGACTCTGCACTGAGTACCAACTGAACTCATCAACGTGACACATAACACTGAAGCAGATTAATTGGGAAGAGCACACAGGACCTAGAGCACACCAAAAATAGCGCATTACACCAGAACAGTTGGGAATTGGGCTATAGCATGCACAAATCTTATTGGCTGAGGCAGTGGCATAGTGCGGTTGGGTTTAGATGGGCAAATGGATGCGCTTGTGGGTAGTGCATGGCACTTTCTATTTTTACACTTTATTTTACCATTTTTATCACATAAGCCATTTGTACATAGTAGGCAGACAGATAGAGAATCAAGAGGATCTTTCCCCCTTCTCATAGTTCATAGCTCAGTCAGCGTTGCACATAGTCTGTGCACCAGTGTCCAGTCCATGTGCCTTTGTAGTGCGCCCTTCATATAGCCACGTTTGCATATTGTTTGTGTCCCCTCATCATATTACTGCATTTCATCCCTGTGTTGCATCCTTTGTCCTCATTTGTGCACTCTTGCAGTGCGCCCTTCATATAGGCACATTTGTGCACCATTTGTGCATTTATTTGTATAGCTGCATTTTGTGCACTGTTTGCACATTTTTCTGCCCATTGTGCTCACATCCCATTTGCGCCCCTAACCTGTGTGCCACCCTTGCAGCACATCCCAGTGCTGTCCTTGTCCTACTACACCTCCCACTTTCATCTTCCTCATCGTTGCACATATTTGTGCTCCCGTTGCACATTTTTCTGCACTATGCATTTTTGCCCCTTTGCATTGTGCACTTTTTTGCCACTGTGCATACCTTTTACCTTCTTTTTTGCATACACAACTAGTGTGCACCTCGAGAACCACCGTACCAGCCTCTTCGTAGTCTCTGTGCCCCGAAGGATGATCTGAGGCCCTCTAATTGAACCCCCTCACCTCGAGCATGCCTGCAGTTGTAGGTTTAGTGTTCACCCCTTCTGTTGAGACTCTGCACCGAGCACCAACTGAACATATCAATGGGTAGCCCAAAATTGCCTTCTGCTTCCCCAGTTGGGTCACAGTGAAGAGGGCCCATTCACTATGGTCCTCGTACTGGAGGACTAGGTCAACAACCTCCTGAATCACTCCAGCTTCATTTGGGGAACCATCCACATTGTTGACAGATATGGGTCGAGATAGTGAGTGGATATTGAGTTGTTTTTGTTGAACCAGGTGTGAATCAATGAAAAGGCTTGTGGCACCCAAGTACAGGAGAGCAGAGACACCAAGTACTTGCCCTGTATCCATAGTCTGCATCTCAATTTTCAATTCTAGTGATCACTGGAAGGGGTGGATGCCACAATGTACTTGTATGGTAGCTTGCACTCCCAAGATTTCAATCTGGGAAGAGGAGGAGCAGGTGTAAGTGGAGGGTGTGACTTCCATTCAGCTGAGGGATTCGGGGAGGGGATTAGTTGTGGAGTAAAGTTCTTCCTCTAGTGGGTTGACCAGCAGGGCATCAAACTGGTTACTGGTGCAGTGGGGGTGGACAGTTGGAGGGATTGGGTGCATGTGTGGTAGTAGTGGCATGGAGTGTAGTGTGAAAAGCCACATTCATGAGTCAGTTCTCATTGCAGAGAGAAGCAGCTTCATACCAAGTGTCAATATTGTCATCAGCTGGGCGCCCCTTCAACATCTGTGCAATCTGATCCTGAACCTCTCGATTGAGACCACAATGAAATTTAACCACCACTGGTAGCCCACTCCCATATCCTACCATGTCCACTAAATCCCTAAACTCATTGATATAGTCATCCACAGATCAGTGTGGTTGGTAATATAAGGATGACTCAAGGTGCATTGCAGCTCATTGGCATTCGTGGAGAGGGCAGAAATGTCATACAAACTCCTTCCTAAAGTTGCCGCAAGAGGAGAAAGAAAGGGAACTGAGTTTCTGGGCTTGGCGCAAAATGCAGTCGACGTAGAGGTGGGCATGCTCAGACTTCATGTATGTGAAGGCCCAATAAATTTTTGCAGTATTGTCTAGGAACTGATTAGAATGAAGACTGATGTATATTCACAGGAGTTGAGGACATTACATCCATGAGAGTGTGCACCATTAAAGTCAGCGGGGGGGATGGTTTAATCTGTGTGCCAGTGGTATTAGATAGAGCATCAATGCTGGGAGCAGTTGGGGTTGGAATAAATGGAATATCAGGTGAGGGACTAAGCTGTAGGGTATTAACAAAGCTTTCAATACACGATTTGAGATACAATTTATGCACACAATCTGATAATGGCACCTTTAAGTGCTTTGATGTGTTTTTGGGCATCCATGGCATGTGGCAGTGCATTGAGCAGAGATAAGTGTGCACTTAAGGTGGAGGTGTTGATTGAATCCTAGGCAACATCATGTATGTGTAGGAGGCATTATATCTGCAGTGTGCTTCGATTCTGGGCCTAGAAAGAGAGTTTTCTACTGTAAGGGCAACCTCAAGCCTCACTTAATAATGAGCTAACAGAGGAAAATCCAAAGTTAACATTATACTACATAATACAAACACTTCAGGCACACCTGACAGAGGGGAATCCAAAGAGAAAACTTTAAGGACCCATCTGTCAATGCCCAGTATATGTGATAGACCTGAAAATCAAATAATAGGCTACAAATAGCAAAAAGACAGAAATAGGCAGATCAAGATGTCACCTTGATGGGTAAACATCCAGAAGGGGTTCAGCCTCTAAGAATAGAACTGACAACATGTACCAACATGGAAAACCGAAATATAATCATAAAATAGGAATAAAATCATAGAAAATCATAGAAAAGGCAGAATAGAGTGAAATAAAATATAAAAAAATATGGGACGAATGCAGAAAATTGCCCAGACACCTGGGATGCCTTCCTTTCCCCTTACACAGAGAGAACCCTGAAAAAGGGGTTGTCTCGGAATGATCACTTCTCTCCCTATGAATAGGGGAAGTTGTCATGAAAGTGTAAGTGATCCATTGAACAAAGAACACACATGATGTATTGCCATAGCATGCGTGCGGCGCAAAGGCAGCTGGAAAGAGTGCCATAGCGTGCACGCGGTGCAGAGACACGAAAGAGTGACGCGACACGGCGCTGTGTCACTGGTATGTGCATGCGGTGCAGGGATGGTTAGCGAATGAGTAACGCACGCGGTGCTGTGCGGTGCAGTGAGAACATTCTGTTGCTGCGGTTGAAGCCCTTTCCATTGGACTTGCGTAAACAAACTTTAAACTCGATAGATTTGATATAGGCCGGTCTTGCGATAGTGACCTGGATATGAGGACTCTACAAACATTCCCATTGCCGTAACAGTTCCATCGCACACTCCTCCACTGTATCACCCTACAACCATGCTTCCTTTGCATCCAGAATCAATACATCCTTGCAACTCTCACAAACCAGAGAGACTTCCTAGTCGTACATGAATATCTGAAGCAAGTAAGGTGTTATAACAATAATTGACTTATCCGGCACCTATCAGACGTCTGGTTCTTTCTCTAAAAAGTCCAATTTTTGCATGGCCTAAGTCTTCTTCCTGTATGGATCGGCTTTCATTCTGTATCGACTTACAGGATCGGGAATGCGGAATCTCGGGTTTAGCACATTTCGCAGCTCCATATTATTTTAATAGGTATAAAAATATATATCAGCTGACCGTCTCTTTTAATTTTGCTTGGGCTCAGTCCACTGCCCCTGTCGATCGATAACGATCGCTTATAGTTGTGTTTCATTGTCACAGCCACCCTCAGCACTATAACCAACCTGATGATGCAGAGGGACTCCAACGTCGTACGCGGGACGATGCGAGCTAGGACCGCAGGTAGGTTGGTGTATCGGAGGTTGCTGACTTGTCTCGCGTGCAGGATCAGCATACCCACCAACGGGTGTAAGAATGGCGGGACCAGCCGTAAAGTCGTGGTCAGGGAGGCCATAGGAATGACCGTGATCAGAGGCACCATAACCACCAACGCCACCTCCCGTAGAGTTGCCACCACGAACTGCGCCTGACTGAAATGACGATACGCCCGTGCTGAAGCAGCGTTGGCCAGCATCTTCAACATTGGTAGGATGCCAGTCAATGGGTTGGAGACGCTCGTCGAATTTCGACGACCGCCCCAACTTCCATTTGCGGAACACAGTCCAAAGGATGGCAATACCAGCAAAACATGATGTCATAATGATCACTACTGTTAAAGTAGTGTTCCTTTTTGTCGACGCAAAAGATTGAGCCAGCGGGACGGAGGAAGAGGAAGTAACAGAAGTAACAGACTCAATCTGAGTTACTGTCGATTTGGGAGCCGGAGTTGATACAGTATCGACGGCAGAAGAGACGCTAAGTGGCTGGCTTGTGAAGAAGCTAGATGTGGTAGAACGCATAGATGTAGTTGATGTCGAGGTTTGGGTTGTACTGCTAGAGCTTGACACTGTAGTTGAAGTCAGACTGGACATCTGTAGAAACATTAGGTGTTGGTGTTGAGAAAGAGATAGTGACTGACGGAAGACGACGGGCTCGTTTCGGAAGCCAAAGCAGTTGCTGAGGTGGAAGAACTGTCAGACTTAGTAGTGCTATCAGAAGCAGAAATTGGTGGGATTGCATCAACACCAATAACAGGAAGGAGAAGGGAAGAACGTCTTTTGATCAGGCGCTTGAGGTTCGCGTAGTCGCGATGCTGAAAGTGAGCATCTGTGGCATCCGAGCAGACGGAGAGGACAAGGAAAAGAACGAGAGTGATGTTAAGATTCCCTGGTTTTAAATTTCTGATAGACATGGCATGAGGCTGGATAAATCTATTCTCATGAGAATCTCCAAACCCCAAATCATAGCACAACTTACATATACGACAAGGAGAGCTAACACTATGTCGTGGTGGAAAAGCTCAGCGCTCAGCCTCTGAGAAGGACGGGAAAAAGAGTGGAAGAGACACGAAAGTTAAAGTGGAAGAACAAGCAAACCCCACAAAATTGCGATGGCAAGCGCCGGCTGTCAACTAGTCGCCAGGCACAAAATAGATTCTACGACTCACTGTACCAACTACGTATACGGTATAGTCCAGGGTTCATTACTCGAATTCCAGACAGTCTGTCCCACGCATTCAACTGTTGTATGTGAAGGGTATCAATTATGGCTGGTGAGAGACCAATTATCTAGCGTGACCGCTGGCGGTGTCACAAAGTCAGCCGCGGTCATTCCACTCCATTGCGGGTTGAATAGAACTTGAAGATTATAAACGCCAGGCACAAGGCTAATAATCAATACCGTGACGCCTGGATTCGCCTGATCGGGTACAGGAGGCGGGGGATCCGTATCGAGTCTCACAGCTGCAGATGTCGAGAACTGGGCATTAGACGGAGAAACTATCGACACTAGCATCGTCTTTCCATCAAGGTCCAATCTGGCTCTATTGCCATTAAGGGTAACAGTGGCATTCGTATGCATGCGCCACTGAACCGAGCTTTGAGTTTGTATTTCATCCTGAATAAGCACCTGTTGTCGTCCATTAAGTAAACGGACGCCACGCTTGACAGACGACCTACATTCAAGTAATCAGCTTCACATCAATTTGGACGATACAGTAAACGAAACTCACGCTCCCGTTCCCAAGTACATCGCCGTCATATCAGCGATCCAGTACGCCGTAGAACCGGGTGGAGCAGAAAAAACAGTGCTCGAATCTTGCTGAGTTCCGGAAGAGTTATGCGTAACTGAACATGTTCCGTTGACGTTCTGATTCGTTCCGTTGACCAGAAGAGTATTCTGTCCCATCGTCTTCTTCCGGTAATATGTCCAGCGAGGGGAGTTTTGAGCGTCACTGGAGAAATAACCGGGCGCATTGTAATCGCCTGAACCCAGCTCACCCGCCCAACGTGTTCCAAGGGCGTCAAGTACGAAGTCACCCACATCGAGGTCGTTGTGCGTCTGATGCTCTATATTCATTCCCGCCTTTATCGCCAAAAACAATCCATTGTTATCCGTCCAACTGCTTCTCATCGATGCCCACTGGTCCAACGAGTTATCGAAAAACATATCGAGAGGTAGGCCATCCCAAAATGCTCCTGAAACGTTTGGATCGTACCAAAACATACTCCATGGCTCCGCCGCATCATATTGTTCACGCTGGAATAATGAATATAATGGTTGCTTGTAGTGATCCCCATAGAGATGCATCGCGTTGGCCGTTGTGGAGAACTTGTTGGGGCCGTGGTCGCCATAATTGAAAAGTGACGTGGCACCCTGAACATACATGTGGTAGATTCCTGTTTTTAAAAAATCCTGGTTTGTATTGAATAGGCCAAAATCGGATCCCGTAGCAGTCATAAGGGAAGACGCCATTTCAGCGTGTCCCGTAGTACCAAAATACCAGTAATTGGCAGTCTCAGTCCAAGTTCCATCAGCAGTCGTGCCAAACACACAATTCTGCTTAGCATTTTCGACCGTCTTGCTAAGGATCTGTGCTGGAGTACCACTAGTATCGTCACCGAGGATGGCAAGGGACGCCATCGTCAAGCCCGCATTACAAACGCAGTTCCAGTTGCCATCTGTACCATTTTGAGTCCACCAGCCAATATTGGGATTATTTAAAGCCTCAAGGCCAGGTTGTAAACCATATTTGATCAAGGTGGTTATCAGTTGACTTTTCTGGGACGACGAAAAGACATCGTAAAACCAGTCGTATGCTATACCAAAGGCTGCGGAGAATTCGGCGGTATCAAGGAAATGGCCAGAGTTCCACTTGTCCACATCTGGTCCCCAGGGCACTGATCCATTACCGGCAACAGTCTACGAATTAAATTAAAAATGACCTATGCGGCTGTTGGAGAAACAACCCACCACAAGTTCTGTCCATGCTCGATCAAACCACTTTGTGTCATTGGTCATGCGATAGACATAAGCAAATGCCTTGATCCTCATCTTAACCTCACGAGCATTGTCTAATATGCCACTGGAGCCATCCATGTTGTACGCAACGGGTTGCTGATTGTAGTAAGATGAAGCATTCTGGAAAATTGTACGATTCCAACCCTGCAGATACGGATCAGCCTGTATCAGTGTAGGCAATGCCTGCCATTTGTACGCAGGAGCGATGAGACGAGGACGGTCGGGTCGTACGGTAAGCACGTTTGGACTGCTCGGTTGAAAAGGATCTTGGGGCCAAGAAAACGGAGGTTTTGAGGAAGAGAGAAATGTGGGTGATGTAAAAACTGCTGTGTTCGTCTGCACGATTATTTCTAAGCCATACGTCGCCTCTTCGAAGAATAATCGCTTACAGTAGAAGGATAGATCGGCATCATATAATAACTATTCGTAGCGGTCGCAAAACGACCAATACTGAGCTTGACGCTGGCTGCAGAGCTAGCCGCCGCGACTCCACCTGCACTGCTTGTCCGAACATTGTTCTGCGACTTGCTCCGGCTACCAAGGACACCCCCCACGACGGCACCAATAATGACCAGAGCAAGAATTGGGGCACCAATCTTGATCCAATTGCTGGTACGCTTCTTGGCGGGATGAGGAGTGATGTAACCAGAAGATGCATTGTAGTAGGGATCGCCAGAGCCATAGGGCGACTGGTTACTGCCTATCGGATTGTAGTTCGTGGCCATGACTCTGACCGACTTGAGAAGAAAATTTTATGTAACGAGAGACGAGGGAGTGAGCCGCAAAGACTAACTAAATAATGTTGGAAGGGGGGGAAAGCCTCAAGGTTTCGTCGTGATGCATTTTATATATGGTCTATTATTAGCCAAGTCGTTCCCACAACGGTATGTGAATTTGATGTGAATAGTAAAATTGAATCTTTGCTACTGCTTTACAAAGACACTCGCAGCACCCATTCCCGTCCCAATGCACATGGATGTAAGCAGGATCTATAGCCGAAAAAAACTTCAACGTCTGCTACGAAAGCGAACATTCGTCACTGACCTTCTTATCTCTTCGAGCAAGCTCGTGAATTCCCGTCACCACCTGTCGGGCGCCTGTGCAACGTATATCACAAGCAATGTCAGCAAAAAGGTGAAGGAACACTGTATCAACTCATCTAAAGGATGCCCAAACGCAATAGCACCGCCATTGACGTTGATCTATTATTGATCGATGAAGTCCCGTGTGGGTGGCAGTTCTGTTCTTCTCACCTTCTCACTGGAAGGATATGATATGGATATATATACATAAGCAAAATTTATTCCATAGTAGAAACACCTTTGCACACCTTGATAATCCAAGTGTCTTCTCGATATAAACACATTGAGAAGCAAATGCCTCGTTAATCTGCGACATATATTATTGGAACACGGTACAATATATGAGAGAAAGAAAAACCGACTTCGAATAGGTCGACGTCATCCAAAGTAAGCCCGCAGTTTTTTAGAGCCATCGGAATAGCAAAGACAGGACCAATTCCCATGATACGCGGAGGCACACCTAGAAAAAACATAATTCAACAATTAAAAGAGGAGTGAGAGACATACCAGCAACCGCTGTAGTCACATATTTCCCTAGAATTGTCAAACCCAGTTCTGTTGCCTTCCGTCTCGTCATCAATAGAATAGCAGCAGCACCATCCGTAATTTGGCTAGCATTGCCGCCAGTTGTAGTTGCGTTACCCCATTGTGGAAATGCCGACCTGATCTTCTGCAGCGCTTCCTTCGTTGTGCCATGTCTGATTCCGTCGTCCTCCGTTACCAATACTTGCTTACGCTCCCCGGTCAATGGATCTTTCTGGAAAACAGTGAATGGGACTATCTCCTGAGAAAAATAGCCTGATTTCTGTGCGTGTTCTGCCCGTTGGAAAGATCTTGCGGCAAAAGCATCTTGTTCCTCTCGGGAGATGTTGAAATCAGCTGCGACGTTCTCACTGGTCCACCCCATGGGTCCCTGACAGTCCTTGGAGGCAGGATTGGAAGAAATCAATTCGCTCTGAATTGGAGCCCCATTATCCGGACTAGAGAGAAGTGAGTTGTAACGGAAACGATAAATATTAGAAAACTAATTACTTTTGAGACATACTCTCCACACCAATTGCTAGACCAATTTCAATTTGCCCGCTACGAATTTGATTGGCGATGATTGTCACAGCCATAAGGCCACTAGAACAGAATCTATTGACGACTTGAACAGGAACAGACTCTGGGAATCCAGCAGCGAGCGCTGCTGATCGTGCAGGGTACATTGCGTCGGGCGTGAGGACCGTACCAACGCAAATATCCCCCACCAGTGCGGGGTCTATGCGAGAACGAGCAATGGCTTGCTGCATGGTGTGAACGCACTGATCCAGCAGTATTGGGTGAGTTTATACCTACTTTGTAGATCTCCAACATCAATTCGTCGGTTCTGGCAAAGGCGCATGAGAAAACTATATTCCGTGTCCAATAGCAAACATACCTAGTATCCCGAAAGCCACCTTTATTTGCTTTGCACAGAGGAGAGCGGATGGCCATTGTGATGACGACATCATCTGGAAGTTCACGTTGCAATGCTGCGACTCCTACTGGAGGACTCGTGAGATGAGCCGCCAACTGCTTCACCCGTTGCATAATGTTTTGTGGAGTACAGTGATGGTGTCTGTTATGTAGTCAGCGAAGATATGGTCCGGCCGATAGCACGGTTACAGCGGACCCGGAGCCGATAACTCATGCCATCAATAGCCACGTTCAAAGTTGAGCCGCGACTTTCACGGTCGCGGTCGTGGGTCATCACATAAGCCATATTTTGATAGTCCGCTCTGTGACCGTTTGTGACATGCGCGTCTTCATAATTACAGCACAACGCTCGTTAACTGAATTATCGCCATTATTGATCTATTCATTATAATGGCTAAATCTAAGAAATCCTGTGTGGCCGGCACATCCGCTACTCGGGCGTGCTGTGTCCGACGTGACTCTCGGAGTCTTAAATTTTGCTTACGTGATGACCCCCAACCGCGACCGCGGCGTGGCTAATATATTCTTGATTTTTTTGGTGATCTATGGCGCAAAGATCAGTGGTCTTCATTTTGAAACTCAGTGGTGACTAAGTGACTGGCTAGGAGCAATCAAGCCAAAGTCAGTGGGGTTCCCGCCAACCAACCATAAGTAGAACAGACGTGGTGCCATGCTGTTCAGTTTGGCTCTGATAGGCGTTGTATGGTATGTTATCATGTGGTGTATCGGGCTTTTGGGGTGCTACGTCGCGTACGATCCCTATTTTCCTCCTGGACCCCCCCCCCTCTGACCTGTCTTTGTACAGACGCAGGCGATATCGACTACATCCCCAACCTTCTCTTGCTACCGGGATATCCACTCCTGCGGTGTCAATTCTCCGTCCTCTAAAAGGATTGGATACTAACCTCTATGAGAATCTTGAATCCACATTTACTCAAGAATATCCCAACTTCGAAATGATTTTCTCGGTGGCAGATAATGATGACCAGGCACTTCCTGTTGTGAGAGATCTCATACTAAAGTATCCGAGTATCAATACAAGAATAATTATAGGTGGGTGAGACGTTCCTTCAGTATCGTTCATTACTGACCTTGCTCCTCTGTCAGGGGAAGAGATTGTGGGGGTGAACCCGAAAGTGAATAATCTCGTCCGTTCTTATCGCGAAGCTGCAAACGACATTTTGTGGGTTCTTGACTCCAATGTTATGGTCCATCCAGGAACGCTTTCACGCTCAGTCGATGCACTTCTTGCACCTCCAGTTCCGGAATCGTGCCAGAGGATTTCTCTTGTGCACCACGTTCCATTCGCTTTTGCCACCGAGTCCATGATAGGCTCAAAGCTTGAAGAAGCCTTTTTGAACACGAATCACGCCAAAATGTACCTTGCCATCAACACAGTGGGGATAGAATCTTGCGTTATGGGCAAATCAAATCTATACCGACGCTCAGATGTCGAGCGGCTTACTGGATCCGTGAAGCCAGCCGTATTGAACGATGGTGGTGCCCGCCAAGCCTTTGGTTCTGGTCTTCGTGTGTTCGGCCGGTTTCTTGCCGAAGATAATATGATTGCAAGCGCGCTGTGGCATGAATTGGGTACTCGCCATGATCTGTCTTGCGACGTTGCATGCAACGTGGTAGGAAACATGACATTGTCAGATTATGTTTGGCGCCGCGTCCGCTGGATCCGTGTTCGAAAACATATGGTGTTGACCGCGACTCTCTTGGAGCCTTTCACCGAAGCATTCGTGCTCTGCGGCATTGCATGCACCTCGTTGAACTATTTGTTCGGTATACCCACATGGATCACGCTCGTTCTACACTTCTCCTTTCTGTTATACGTTGATATGGATATATACGCTTCTCTTGCTGGACAGAGTTTGCCGACTCTGGTTCGATGGGAGTTCATTGCTGCCTGGGCTGCTCGTGAAGCGTTGGCCCTTCCGATATTTCTGCTGGCAATTTTTGGTGATGAGGTGGTTTGGAGGGGCAGCCGATATCGAGTGTTTCGGAACGGGGAGGCTATGCATGTAGCTCCATGATACTACGCCAGACACAATACATGAAGCTGGTTGAGATTTACAATTGAAAACCTGCAACTGCATGGAAGAAAGAAATCTGGTAAGTATTGCTGTATGTATATATTACATAACATAATAGGTCCTTGATATGAATGATAGTAAATAAGTAGTAGTAAGTTAAGTATAATAGTAATTATTATGAGCACCCTGTATGGCAGCGAGATAATAAGAGCAGCGATGCAGCTTATGATATGATATCAGTATAACCTTGACGCCGACCCTGCCGCAAGTTGCGTTTCTTTCCAACGAATGCGACGAAGAACCTTGAAGTGGTGAACCATTATCACCTCCTCAAAAAAACTGTCTGACCAATCTTGGCACAGCTGCAAAGCCTGAGCACGCAAGCGTAATTTTTCTCCAGTGTCCGTGCGAATTGAGACCACCTCGCCAACTTTTTGTTTCTGTCGTTCATTTGAAAACCAATTTTTGACCTGTTTGAAAGCTCTGGAAGGAATTTGGAAGATGAACATACGAAATCTTATGGACACGGTTGCCGATGAGCACACACACCTGTTGATGACAATTGCAATCAGAACCATCCAAGCCTCAGATGGATACATGGTTATTTCATCGTATACCATGCGCAGCACATGCAATTGTCGGTCATTGACAGGGGAATTCTCAAGAGACTTTATTCTCAAAGCACGTTCCATGCATTCCCTTCGTCTCGCCTTCAGATCCGCCTTGGCCGTTTGCAAAGGACGTGTGGGTTTTCGTGTGCGCTTCTTGGAGATTCTCACGACGTGGCTTGATGATGATGATGATGAGTCTGCATAGAGACTGTTCGAAGTACTGGAGCGTCGGAGAGGTCTTGGATCGTCATGCGTGAAGGGAGGATATCCGCAAGGAATGTGTAGACTTTGAGTGGGAGATGGAGTTATGGGATACGCTGCAGGGCCTGTGTGCTGAGAAAAATCCTGTAGAGGCGTTCCAGCGCCATTGTATTTCTCCGGCAAGTCGAGTGCAACGTGAGCGAGTAGATGGAGTGGAGTTTGGATCGTGGGGTTCGTAAGTCGAAGACGAGACATCATAGATTAAATAAGGGTAAGTCGTAATGAAAAGGGGAAGGAGCGTAAGAAGACAGCGCCTAGCGCTTCGGGGTCGTCAAATATGTTGGATGGGTCCAACTTCCATCTGACCACCTTATATCCACCCACAGGCAAGCAATTGTCCTCGGCAATTCCCGGTATTGTTTTTCTTCTTTCGACTGCTGCACTGGGATGCATAGTACTGAGGCTCTAGATAGATGTATACATAACTTGCAACCAGTTGCTTTTCGACACATGTTCAAGTTCTTTGACAAAACAAGGGACGACGGAGATCTCGTCACGAGAGACGTTCACGTCCCACGCCCATTCGCCCATTGATTAATGTTACATGGCTGAACAACGACAAAGGATCATTTCCTCCGTTTTCTCAAGGCGAAATGCAACCGGCAACCTCGAAGAATCATACGTCTCACATGTCAAAGTTTGGGAAGATGCGGGGCCTGAAGGCGGCGGAAGAAAACCGCGTTACATACTCCTCTCTCGTATGTATTCAACCAGGCTGCTTTCTATGTTTGATTTCCGATATCTTTGTTGTAGAGGCTAGCAATGGAACTGGATTCATCCACAAGTCCAAATTAAACACGAATGGCACATTCTCTGTCGGAAAAACATGGAGACTTGCGGAACTTCGAGCTGTACAGGTGGTGGATGTATGTTCCCTTCTTGTTCTGCTGCTGGTGTGACGACTGAGTACTGCCGGAATTCCAGTCGTTGGCTTTCAATATCACTTTGTCAAGGACATACCGGTGGCAGACTGAAAGTCAAGCGGATCAGTCCACTTTTCTGGAGGCTTTGGTTCGACTATTCCGTATCCTTACTCCTGCCGCCCCTTTGCACTTGGATGGCCTGTCAGATCCTGATGACGGATTAGGTAGCTAGTGTCACTCATCATCCTGAATTTCCCTGATCTTTCTCTACTCGGAATAGTTGGAAGGAAAGAAGTGCATGGTCACCGTGCTGCAAGAACTCCGTCACCCTCTACGTTTCCTCCCGAGGTAGTTGGGCGTCCTTCTCAGACGTTACGTTCTAGGACGCCACCTCAAAAGACAAGGGAACCCGGATCTCACAGCCATCCATCTCCCACGCCGTTTTCGCACTTACGACTTGGAGCCTCATCACGACCCAGCTCTCCTGCGACCTCGAATCACAAGCATTCTTTGTCTTTGGTCCATGTAGACAATTCATCAGCAGCTCAGCCTAGACCAGCCTCTATTACGGTACAACCGCCGCATGCAGCTGTTCATACCAGGGACAGTCATCAGCTATCTAATTTATCCGCAACATCCCATAAAGAATTGCCTGTGTTTGAGGAGAACATAATCATCCATAGTCCTCCAGAAGTACCCATCTCGCAACATCTCCCTTCGCCAAAGGCCCTTAACCCAAGCCGCAAACGAGGACAAGCTGTCCCTCAAGCTTCTGATGACATTCCTCGTCGAGATCACAATGTACGTATATCCTTTTATGATCCAGCGAACCAAGCAACACTCGACAGGCTAATTACGGGCGAGGCGGGGGCTCAATCTGATGGTGAGGGAGATGATGAGCACAGTTTGGCAACGATGTCGAATGTGGAGGATATGATTGAGGGGTACGAATGGGCTAGTGATGATGTTATCGGAAGGAAGCCATCGAGAGCTACAGCTGATCTGATCGAGGCTCGAATGTTGAACGAGTTGATGGCTCTTGAAAAGGTATGGATATTACAAAGGATTTTGATTATTAATCTTAACATTTTGCGCAGGCGAATATCCATTCATTTATTGAATTCGATGAACGGATAGGCGTCGTAATGAAATACATGGACGAGGCTATATCGGAACTAGACAGTATGGATAGTCTTGTTTCCTCTTACAAGATACATCTCAATGTAATGATTCAACTTCGTCCATGCTTCGCTGTACATCTCACCAATACTGCGACAGACTGTCAGCGATGATATTCTCTATATTCAATCCCAGAATCGGGGCTTACAGGTCCAGACTCAAAATCAAAGAGCCTTATTGACTGAGCTGGAAAATCTTCTTGTGCTGCCACTTGATATTCATTTAACCCAGTTGCTAATTCACTCTGTTAGGAAACCGTGAATGTTGATCAAGAAGCATTACTCACACTCAATAAAGAATCGCTCGAAAATCCTCGCAGCATGCAAAAACTTGAGGAAGCTGCTGTGGAACTTTACAAAGCCCTGCAAGCAGGTCGAGATACAGGTAAGTAGCTAATGATCGTGACGCTTTCGTTCTGATCGACTTGAATCGTAGATATGGGAGCTACAATGGAAAGGTTACAGGAGTACCGAACGCATAACTCCCAGTTTTGCAAACGATTATTTGACTTCATCTCCATCATGTTCACCGCGCAAGTAAGCAGTCGCAATTGCTGATGATGATTTTACTGAAGAAATCCAGTCAGCAATGTTGTTGGGTGATAATGGTGGGATTTTAGCTGCAAATGGACGAGGCCGACCAGTTTTGGCACAACACCAAGAAATGGAGTCCTATTTAGGACGCTATGCAGGGTTGATAATCTATATGAAAGAAATGGATGAGAGCATCTACGCCAAGCTCTGCGCAGTGCGTATTGCGTGTAACTTACCACCTCGGAACAACTTCATTGAAGATCATATACAGGCTTATTTTTCTGCTGCCAGTGAGCTCCATGGCACACAAATGAAAAAAATGTTTTCTGTGTATGCCAATCTCGTTAAGAAGGTACCGGAAGATGCCCAAGACTACAGTTCGTGGTACTGCTCTACTAGCCAAATGATATTACCTCATTCGCACTGAAAGGTTTCAATTCAGCGTCTACGACCAACGTCTCCAAGAGCACATCAGGAATCCGTCGTGCGGGAACTATCATACGATCACCTATTGAAGGGCGACAGAGGGATAAAGATAAAACGTCTGATGGTAATTTGCGAGTCTCAGAGGTGAGCTGAGTTGACCTTCCCATTATATTAACGTCCAACTATTTTCCAGGCATTTGGTTTTGTCCTGGAACAGTTGGCGCCCGCAATCTACTCTGAAGATGAATTCATTGCACACTTTCTGCAGATCAATAATGCAGCACTCACTTTCGCTGATTACATGGGTCTGGACAACTATTTTAGAAGGCAAGCCGCACGGGCTGTTGGCCCCAGTCAATCTACAGTCAAACTTGTTCGCGGTGCTATGGACCTTATATTTGGTTTTCTACCGGCTGAATTGAAGGTGTGGCTTGATGTTGCTTTAGCGAAAGATAAGATGTGAGTACCAGTACCTCAAAGTTATGTTTCTGACCTCCGAGTTATCTTAGGGAAATCGTTGGAGTTATCGCTTGCTTGGAGCGCTTTTTGGGTGATGCGGAAGAAAGAGGCAATGAGTTTCTTCTCGGTCTTTTAGGGAAACAACACATCCGTCTGAAGGGTAGCTTTGATCGTCATGTCGTATGTACTTTCTCGTGGTCCCAAGAACTCACCATTGACCTTCCATAATCTTAGAATGAACAAATAAAGGATATTGAACAGACCAAACTGAGTAGCAAGAAACGGCAAGGCGTCGCTCATTTTGTCAAATACTTCCCCACCTATATTGGACATGTCGAGAATCAACTTATTGGCGCCGATGGCCTTGAAATACGCACCAACGTGGATGCCGCATATGAGAAGATTGTCAACACCATTTTCGACTCATTAAAACAAATGGCAAAAATGGATGGAGAAGGGGAGGATAAAGGCCAATTGAACTATCATGTTATTCTGATTGGTGTGCAGTCTACCTTTGCTGTTCTACCCTTGACTTACGGCCACAAAAAGAAAACATGCACCATTTTGTTGCAGAGACATCTCAAATGGATGTAAGCTCGATGGGTGTCTTCTCCAAAAAGGCAGGAGCAATATACGACGAGAACCTTGCGGCATACGTCAAGCTTGTCATTCGACGACCTTTCGGGAGAATCATTGTATGTGTGACAAAATATGGGATTCCTTCACAACAGTCTCATTATCCATCAGGATTATTTCGAGGGAGTTGAGCGCCTATTGAAAACCACCGCTCCTAGCGAAATCGCAAATAACAACATCTATAACAAGTCAGCACTTAGGAAGACCTTGAAAGAATATGGGGCGAAAGATATACGCAAACATGTCGATGCCTTGTTTGTGCGTGTCACAAAGCATTTCGCAGAAGCTTCCGAGAAGGCGACGACAGAAGACAGTGGTGGTATACCTCCAGGCACAGTTATGGTTGGAGTCTGGAAGTCATGCGAAGAGGAGCTGTTGAGAATTACGGAACTCTTTTCGAAACGAATATTGCAATGTTACAAGGATAGTGGGATATCCCTGGAGTACACAGTAGCAGATGTGGAGGGAGCATTTAGGCGTCACCGTTTCGGCTCATGAGTCATGATGCATGTATATACAGCATGGAATGGTGTCAATCAATCTATACAGTTGGAGTTCGGGATAGTGCATCGGCGGTAGTGTGCGTCAACTTCAAGTTCTGAATGCTAGAACGTTAACGGAAGGTCAGACGTTGCCGTTGTTTGGAAGTCCTGAGTCTTTTTCCTAATCCGCACACGAGACCCCGCGACCCTCTCACTCTGCTTCACTCCAATCTGTCCTCAATCAATCTTTCGCGCAAACTACAGGTATAAATGGATCCAAGTCGCTCTGGCCCAACGATAAAGAAGCAAGAGGATGAGGGCGAGAAGCGGACTGATATCAAGCCAGCAGTCAAGACCTTGAATAGAGTTCCTCGTAAGCCTTGACTGTCCTGCCGTTTCTCGAAATCGCTACTTAGAGTGGATGTCTCTATCATCATAGGTGCCTGTGTGAGTCATAGATCCTATTTTATTCGCACAGCCTTCAACTAGTGCTTCAGAATGCATGCAGAAAGCAGAAAATGAGGTGTGAGGGAGCTGATAACCCCCCATGTAAACGTTGTCGAAATACAAATCTCGAGTGCCTGTTTGAGAAACCCTCGAGAGAAGCAACTCTCACCGGAGAGGCTGGTTTGGAGTAATCAACTTGTTGTATATTCTCTCTCCCCTTGCTGACACTTACACAGAAGGATCCGGAGCCTCGAAGCTCATGTCGCCGATATTCGTCACACCCAGGCCACAATGTCGAACAGCCTGTTGGAACTTGTCTCGCATCTTCGGGCAGGGTCATTTGTTGCTCGATCGCCGTCTATATATCCTCCCTCGTTCCACCAGCAGTCGCCGAGCATGAGCTCGCCCTCCTTGTCAACGCCAACTGCTAGTCATCCACACATTAATGATATACATCCTTCGCCATCCGGGGGCTCTAATGCATTTTCTGTATCACATGGACAGGCAACGGCGCCTCCACGTCAACCTCGTGCTACTATACCTATCACTGCATACCCGGGTTCGTCCATGCCTCCAACAGGCCAAACATCTCAGTCCGGGGAGTTTCACCCCCCACCATCTTACAATACCTATGCCTCAAACCCGCAATCTTATGGTCATGCCACTCCTGCTCAAAGTCATATTTTACCTCCTTTTTCAAGCATATCGACAATGGGGCCTCCTGCACAACAAGGCAATATCTCATCGCTTCGCTATCAAGCAGTAGAGGGCTCCCGCCCTTTGTCGAGAAATGTCCCATCAAGTTCCAAGAGACAAGCGCCCTCATCTTCGAACGTTACCAGTGCCGATTCATCTGATCTCGATGAGGATGACAATGGTGAACTACCTGCTTCCGGCCTTGTGGCTCCATGGGAAGTGCTCCGAGGTCTAGCTGATGTTGCGATCGAAAGAGCTGCCAAAGTAGGCTCGCATTAAATCATATAAGGATTTTAGTGTCTAACTTTCGAAATCAGGAAAATGGTGACGGCAGTGAACCACACAGTCGAGCACGGACACCGTCTCCTGACAGACAGTCGAGACCTCCTAAACGGAGGAAAATCCGTCACAAGCTTCTAACATTCCCTGATGGTATGTTTTTTTTGCCATTGACTCCTGTTTTGACTTGATAGTGGTATTTCAGTGGTTACAAAGAATATCATATCTGAAACTGAAGCGCGTGAACTGTTTAACATGTTAGATTGTTCTGTCTTCTTTAGTGCATCCTATTCAATTTTTTTTTTTCTCTAGATTTTACCGCGGATGTTCTACATTTCTGTGAGTAATATTCCTGTCGGATCCATGATTTGATTTTAATACTAAACGAATTGTAACCGAAGGCCTGTATTTGATTCCAATACTGATACATTCGCCGCGTTGCACGAACGCTCTCCTTTTGCTGTTGATTGCGTCTGCATGGTCGCGGCACGAGTTCGGGATGGTGGGAGTAAGTCTAATGCCAAGTCGTTGGCCTTGCGACTAATAATTGCAGACCAAGGTAGCGAAACGTACAACAGAATTTTTGAAGAAGTTCAAGCAATCTCATGTGCCACGCTCTTCGCTCCTGTCATGAGCAACGAAGCAGTTCAGGCAATGAGTACGTTGTTTTAATTAGGCATCTCTGCTAAATAAAGCTTATGTATATGCTAGTACTAGTCTCTGGTTGGTCCGATAACGGTTGGCTCAGTGGAGGTCATGCTGTTCGTATGGCCATGGAGTTGTGCAAGTTCATCGTTCAATTTTTACCGTGCTACAAATTGTAACTGTTCGCTATAGCTATGCATAAAGCTTGGCCAAAATTACATAGGCGAATCAAATCCAACAAGACTGATCCTGTTCTCGATCGTAACCTTGTAATTGCTTCTCGTACTTGGTTCTGTTTATATCTTTTTGAGCATCAGTGCGTGAAGTCGTTTCAATCCCTCTTCAACTATAGTGGTATACCGACGAACGCTTCTCTTCATAGAATGTCCTATGGTACTGGGCGGCCTGCGGTTCTTAAAGATGACGAGAGCATCCGAGAGTGCCGATTGCTTCTTCAACATCCCTTGGCAATTGAAGATGACATGCGCCTTGTATCAACCGTCGAACTCATGGCCATTCGTGAAAGGGTCAACAATGCACTTTCTCCGATGGAGGGACCCGTCAAAGATGAACATTTTGTAAGGCTTCGTGAGGCGGATGAAGAATTTGGCAACTGGTATGCTGCCTGGGACCATGCGTTTTCTAAGAAGTATGAAGATGCTGGTGAGACGACCTCTAAAGTTCTTATGTTACAACTCATTGTAGGCCAGCATTTTATCGGCAGAGTCTGCAGATCCAGCATCTGCATGCTGAACTCTTCCACAAAGCCACCGCGTTGAGGGGTATAATTGGTCCTGACGATGTTCAAAAAATGCCACTTGTCCAGCGCCAGCTAGCACTGAGATCTATACAGGTTGCTAGGCAGGGGTTGGATATCACTGTTAACTCTCCCGCATATAGAGAAGGAATGAAATATGGTATTAACCCGATGTTTTGTAATCCCAGCGTGTACTCATCCCCTTTATCTCAGCTGTTCATTACACCCATGCCACTGCCACCTTCGCTGCCTCCTTCTTATTGCGGCTGGCTCGACTTTTGTGAGATATGTGTTTGATAAATACTGGTGCAAGCTCTGATTATGCTTCAGCCCGGACGAATGCAACATATTTGAGATCAGGAATCAAGTGGAACGACTGGCTAATCTTATGTCTAACAGTGCGTCGTCCGAGCTCATTTTCGAACCTCCAACCCTGATCACGTTCACGTTCCCAGTTCCGGGAAAGCGATACGCATTGACGCTCCAGTTAATGTTGAAAAGATCGACAAAACGAAAGTCGGGATCTATGTCTCGCTCTCCGAGGGCAAACCGTGAAGGTCCCCAGTCTCTGGCGATGGCTATTGATCATTCGAGTGGGAACAATTCAGCCTCACACCAAAGACATTCAGAACCCTTTTCACCCCAGTACGATGCTGGTTTCCCCGGCTCCCCTGAGAATGAAATGTCTAGTAGCCACGTAGCTGTTCCCACAGTTTCTCTTCAACATCAACAGCCTCACGCTCAGCAAAACTACCCGCAGTACCATTCTGTTACGGATGCTGATAACATATGGCGAGGATTTGAGACGACAGCTAACGAGCAATTGCCTGTCTGGATTTCAGATCAGAGTCTAGGTGGAAATTCTTTCTCACAAAACGGCATGAATGCCTTCTTATTACCCAACGATTACATGCCGCCAGCGCCGGCACCTCAGATCTGGTGAAGGATGATTTCTTCTTTTTCCTGTATTGTATAGCCCTGTTCTTGTCTATGTATACCGTATATTAATATTGATTGCGTACTTTGATGGTTATACTTAATTCCGCCAGTTCACCTCTCGCATTCATCGAGTCATCGCCGACCTATGATACCGTCCGACGACCTGCCTGAAGAACCTAACTATGGGAAATCGAACGTTTTTCTGTTCAAAATACCCCTCAACCCCCCCGTGGGTGTAGAACGGGCAGCTGACTCCAACCCTTACGGCTCTTTTGCCTCTACCAGTAGGTTTCAAACAGAGTTGTCAAGCTCGTCCAGATCAGGCACTCCATCAAACGAGAAGAATAAGTCTGCTATCGATGCATACCAACATATGCGACCTGTAGAAAAGCAATCTTTCGGCAAGTTTAGAATTCGCTCTCTATTTGCGCCAAAAGCATTGTCAGGGATTGTTCGGAATGATGAAGGTTTGTGATCGACTATTAGACGTGGCCTAGGTACAAGAGCCTCCCTAACTCGGCTCTCAAGACTCTGCGACTCATAAAAGGATGTTCATATTGAAACTCGCAAAAGCCTTGCTGTCCTTTGGTGCACCTTCTCATAGGATTGAATCGCAATTAGCTGCTGCTTCAGACATTCTGGGTGCTCAAGCAGGTCAGTACTGTGTTTTGTGTTTTTTGCACCTGCATCTGAGTGCATCGACGCGGAAGAATTTGTTCACATTCCAAACATCATTATTGTTACGATCCGGAACGGGAACTCAAGGTCGACGCGAACGCACTTTATTCGCGCTACTGGTCGCATCGCTTTGACCTCTTTGCACCAGGTCCATATGATCTACCGTGACGTACTGCACGGCAAAATGGGAGCAGAAGCTGGGACCGATGCTCTTAGGCAACTCTTGCAAACTCCTCCCATATATTCGCTTATTTTTAGATGCGCCCTGGCTTTCGTCTGTGCTTCTATCATATGCGTCCTCGCGTTCGGTGGATCCGTCATTGATATGTGGATCAGTGGGACTATTGCAAGTGTCCTACAATACCTTGGCTTGAATGCTGCGCACAAAAGCGCGATGTATGCCAATGTTTACGAGTAGGTTCAACCTCAGAAACTTTTTATAATCCCTTATTTTGTCAAGAATCTCTGTGTCTATAGTTGTGGCGTTCGTGGCTCGAGGTTTAAGCAATATCCCTGGCTATTTGTTTTGTTACAGCGCAGTCTCTTCTGCTGGGGTGGTGGTCATCCTACCAGGGTTCACTATCTGTGAGTTGCGCACATTACCTGACGTGCATATCCTTAATTTCATCCAGTGATCAGCGCCCTTGAATTGATGTCCAGAAATATTTTCTGCGGGTCGGTGAGAATTGTATATGCGATAATCTATACGCTGTTTCTGGTGAACCGATTTTCATGATACATGAATCGGATGCTAATATTGACCAGGGATTTGGCCTTTCCATCGGGTCTGATTTTTACTTCGTGGTCGACCGTCGAGCTCGGCATACATTCTATCGGGGCCAGCCTCAGAACATGACGTATACTCATGGCACCTTCTTGATGGTCAATGGATCCGCGCCCTTTGTACCAATCAATGGTGTCCTCGCTCGACCGGTCGTGTCTGCATCTGCGGCTGGGCACGTGAACAGAGGTAAGACCAATCTAACAATTTGGCTATACAGCATTTACCTCGATGCCAAGGTTGCCTACGTGATGACTTTTGGCCGTGGTATAGGAATCCTTTGCCGTGGTGGACGGTCTTTATTCTGGTCCCAATCTACTCCCTCTGTTCTTCCCTTGCCAATTTGCAAGCGTGGAACATCCAACTCTTGGTCATGGTCTTCTTCTCCTGTTGTTCATATGCTGCAAACCGAGCGGCGAGCGTAATTCTTCCTGGACGCACTGATATCGTTTCTGCAGCTGGCGCTTTTGTTATCGGCTCGCTTGGCAATGTCTATTCTCGACTGGTACGTGGCACAGCGTTTACGTCTATGGTCACGGGAGTGCTATTTCTTGTACCTGTGCGTCAATCGCAAGATACGAGACAACGCACTGCATCTCACGTTTTTCTAGTCCGGCATTGCTCAAGGAGGTGGCTTAAGTCAGACGTACCATAGTTCGGCTGAGCAATATTCAAGCGGATTCTCCTTGGCTCTACGGATGATCTCAGTGGCTGCCGGAGTGACCATTGGATTGTTTGTCAGTCAGGTTATCGGTGGGCTAGTTCCACTTCGTAATTGAAACTTTGCCTCTGACGTCAGTTTCAGTATATCTCTTTGGTTCTCGTAAGAATGCTGCACATTTCGCTTTCTAGGTCGTTCGTTCGTTTTCCCGCCTTCATGTAGTTAGTCCCTTGTGTGTTCTTTCCTGCCGTCTGGCGTAAATGTAATTAAAGCATCATGATAATGAAGTCAAGATGTCCCCAAAACTATAACTATTCTATGATAACTACGTCATGAACCAAACAACTGATTAAGCTCTTCCATCCTGCGTTGTAACATATCCGATTTGCTGAAATTCTGACCAAGGGTCATGTTAGCCAATTCAGTCTTCTTCCTCTGTACTTCTAGAAGCCGGGCCTCTATAGAATTTTCAATTATTAGCTTTACAGTTGTGACAGGCCGCGTTTGCCCCAGACGATGCTATTAGAAATCTAATTAGCCGGGTCCTGCGAAATGGAAGCAAAAAGACGACGGACAATGCGATCTACAGCTTGGTTTTCAACTGCTGGGTTCCTATGGAATTGTGTTAGCGAAATGTGACACGCTGAGCCTCGGAAATAATTGATACCAGTAAGGATCCATTAGATAGACTCGCTGGGCGGCAGTAAGATTCAGTCCAACCCCTCCGGCTTTCAAGCTAACAAGGAGGACCTCGCAGCTTGGGTCGTGTTTCAAGGCATCCATAGCCTTCGTCCGCTCGTCACGTTTCATCGTACCATCCAATCGATCAAATCTAATTCCAGCGACGTCCAGCGCATCCTCAATTCTAACATATGCATATGTGAGATGTGGCGATTATTGGGGAGATAGAAAGAAACCTACTTGTCAAGCATAGTAGTCCACTGTGAGCTAGCGAAAAAAAGGTTAAAAAATTCATGATCGTCCAGTTGAATAATCCTCTGAGACTTACAAAACCACAGTTTTCACAACCCCATCATCCAGTTGGTTTCCCTGATCATCGATCACCTGGACTTCAATAGACGAAGGGTCATAGTTCGCTGAATATGGATTTGCCCTCGAAAATATGATCAGATCACCAAGAAGAGCCTTGACCTTGGTAGAAGGATGGAAATTCTCCATAGAGCAGCCCTGACGTCGCCTCTCCTGTTTTTGTGCTCTCTTCTTGGGCGCGGCATCGTAAGGAGCCTCCACTTTGATCTCGACTGCATCGGAGGGGCAGAGCGCAGTCTGACAGGCCGAACAACATCGTCGTGTGTCGGGATCGACGTTCGGCCATCCAGGACAGATGGAGTTGCGGTAACACTCAATGCAAAATAGATGCTGACATCGCGTGAGAATTGGACGAGGCGTGGAAGGACTACTGGCACGAGTGGAACCACGCGAAGTACCTTTCATCTTCCTTCCACGCTTGGGTGCAGACGAGCCATCCATCAACATAGCGTCTTGCCCGTGGTCAGCAGATACGCAAAGCTCTCCCCCACACTCGACGCATTGGGTGGTAGCTGATTCGCGAAGGATAGCAAACACAGCGGCTGCACGACTGGCATTAATTCCTTCTTTCCATATATCGGCAACAATGTCTTCGTAAGAAGCAGTAGGGTCCTGAGAAAGACTTTCTTGACTGACCCCTTTACCTTGCACCAGCTCGAAATGGTCGCAAATTTGACGAAGTCGGAGAATTTTCTGCAGGATACCCACGTAGTTCTTCATCACCTCATTCTTATCCGACATCTCGTTAAACTCAGCCTTGGATTCATTGAAAAACTGATCATAAATCGCCTGCTCCTCCGTGTCGAATTTGAGATACCTTAATTCATCACGGCGGGGAGGTAAGGCCAGAATCTTCCTGCCATCATTGGTTTTGGTCTCTTTAGTTCGACGAAGCGTGATGCACTTCATGATGGTCTGAAGTCGGGCGACACCCAAGGCCTGTCCGAACTTCACAGGACTCCCAATGAATTCCGTCCAGATATTTTTATCGTCAAACGGCTCCAGACGTAGGAATTTGATTAGGGCAAACACATCGTCAAGTTTGTTCTGCACTGGAGTGCCGGTCAGGCATAGCCGTCGATCAGCGATCAAATCGCAGGACGCGCGGCTACCAACGGTTCCAGTTTCCTTTATGGAACTACATCGCAGTGAAGTGAGCAAGATCAGAACACTGCTGTTCCGCTGTTACTTACTGAGCTTCATCAAGAATGACTCTAAACCAGTGTATACTTTGGAGGGGGCTAGTTGCTTCAGGCGTGCCGTTGCTTGACAGGATACTTGTCTTCTTCCTTTTAAGACCTCCTTTCTTCGTTTTCGGCAATCGCAAGACTTGATTCCCATGCTCGTCGATGTCCACACCCCCTGCGCCTTCGCTGCTGTTACCGTCATCATCATCATCGTCAGCGCTTGTAGCACTTCTGTTCTGTCTGGAGAACTCGGATGCAAGTGTTGCATAAGTAGTTATGACTGCATCAAAGTCCGCTAGAAAAGTAGGATCGGGCCTGCGGGCATTTCCGTGGTAGACGTACACCCTAAGAGGAGTGCCTTGACGAACTCGGGTAGGTTGGGTATCCTTATATGAGAGATTCGACAGAGACTGGGATGGGGTTGATGGCAGACATGTTCCTCCACTTCCACCAAACACAGACACCTCCCCTCTCCAGTGTTCTCGGAACTGGTCTTCCCAATTAGAGACGGTAGAAAGAGGACATACTATGAGAGTGGCCCTACTCCTTGTTTTAATTCGAGAAGCCCGGGCATACACTGCCTCCTGTTTTTCATGGGTTTTCGCTGCTTTGGCCTTAGCCTTCTGAGACGAGCCACCTTCTGGAATAGGCATATGCCACACACTTCCAGCAAAATGAGAGGCATCTAAAGAATCAATGCTCGGTGACGGCGTAGAGGGAATATCCTGGGGAGAAGCAGCAAATACTTGTGCTGATGTGAGTGTTGCAGCAATAAGAGACACACAGGCTATGGTCTTGCCAAGCCCCATCTGTAACCACAGTTGAGTAAAGAAACCTGATCCAGCAAACGACAACGTACATCATCGGCCAAAATTGCACCCTTGGCTTCCCGTGGTTCTTCAAAAACTTCTTTCTGCGTCACAATGTGGAACCATGACTTTTTATGAGATAGTGGGTTTTGGCGCAATTGCCACAGGGTGGAAAATGTGCCATCTGGTCCAAGATTCTCGCGTTCTCGCTCTAGCAAAAATGTCAATGCTTTTTTCTGATGGGGATAGAGCTTGGTCGCAACGTCAGGGCCTAAAAGATCAACGTATAAGGTTACAGAGAATCTCCAGATGAAATGACACGGACTAGGTTCAGTTTCGACTAGTTCATCGCCATCCTTCAAACTCTTGAACAGTTCGTCCACTTGATTCCTCTGAACTTCAACACTCTTTCCTGTCATTGCGGGGGTACTCCAACGCGTATTGTTCAAAGGAGAGCTGTGTCCCAACCGGTTGTTGACAAATATTGCTTGATTAAAACCACCGGGAGGTGGATTGTGGGGATTATGATAATGATAGTTGGTGAGACGGTGAATATCATAAGGTGCTGAAGGATGATCCAGAAGAAGGCCACACTGGTGGAGATAGTCTCCAACGACGGGTATGTTTCCTTTGGGAGTATAAACGAGCATCTGAAGGGAAAGAATCGGATGCTGCGAATTAGGGGCATGAATGTCTTGCATAACAGCAGACGAGGAAGAAAAAAAAGGTATACATTTGGTGGCCCTTTTCGCACTTTGGCATCAAGCCGAATCAAACCCTTGCCGAGCATGGGGCCTAACGAAGTCGCAACTTTCTGTTCCACAACCCCAAAGGCCTCGCCCGCGATAATCTCACCGTTCTGAGTCCTTGTATGGGGTACTTGAATGTGTATAGTCTCCGAGTCGCGTTTGAGGGGGTTATGCTCGTGTTGTAGCCTTACAGGCGCCCACTCAGGTTCGCCATTAAGACTCCGCGGGAGGAGATATTGGACAGGATAAAGTACGAGGGCAGTGACGGTGAGCTTTCCGATGCAAACTGGGGTCTTTGGAGAAAGCTCTGGAGGTAGAGTTGATGCTGGTGGGGTGTCCGTAGAAGGAGGAGGGGGTGACGGAGACCCCGTAAGGTCTATTACATGACTTGTTGATCCAGATGAAGAACTGTGGGAAGAAGATGGGGCTGAAAATGAAGAGTTTCTTGAAAGTGAAGGTTGGGGGTGAGGATAAGCGGGTGGAACGAAAGGAGGACGATACAGGGCCTGGCGAGGAAAGGAATCAGAAAGATAGGTAGGGGGGTTATGAACGAAAGAGGCGCCTTGTAGAGGCATGGGGTGATAAGGGGTGAATGCGGAAGGGTGAGGTTGAGAGCGCAAGGAAGAATCTGTACGAGCGCGTTTTGCGCCTCTATGTAAAGGATTGAGTTCAGCTACAGTATCTTCGTTTTCAAGAGTAAGATCGATATGATTAGGTTGACTGAAAGCAGTAGATGGATTCAAGTTTGCGACATGATGAGCGGCCATTGTTGCAAAAGTCCTGCAAGTCGTCGTAAACAACGACGAGACACTCGCCAATTTTCGATTCACGTGACCAATGATCTAGCAGCTTACAAACACTCGGCCTCTGAGTGATTACCTAGTAGCATCAAGTCCATCCCATCGCGTAATATGCTTGTCTCGCAGCCTCCTCCTTTGCGACCTGCTTACTACTCCCGGATCCTACCCCCTTCTGAATCCCATTCACTGCGCCACAATGGAAGAAATAAACAATGCACATAACTATTCTCACTTACCAATACATCGCACTGTCCATCTACCTGCGTGTGGTGGCCCGATGAATTCGGCAAGATATTCTACCATAACCCGCCGCTGAGCTGCCGTTTGATTGAACAATGGCAAAAACGGTAGGCTGGGCTGGGCTGGTGCCAATGGATTAGGAATCACTGACACTGCTTGATGAGGGGGCGGTGAATGTATGAACTTTGGCGGGGGTGATCGAGGCGGTTGTGCTCCAACAAAGACGGTTGGAGAAAATTCTTCACTTTTGATTTTCTTCGGGGGTGGTGTCTCCAGACGATGACGAGGTGCGGGCTTTGATGTTTCAGGAAAGCCTTCCTCTTCTGCTCTCAGTAGTTGAGTTATCCACTCCCGGACAGTGTCAGGTCCATGTTCGACGTAGATACCACCAACGTAAGAGTAGAAGATAGAACGAGCTTCCTGGCGGACGGTCATGGCGATGGAACAAGCGAATCACCGAAGAAATTAATACCTTTGAAGTATTGAGAGCTGCAAAAAGATCGGGATGACAACGAAGCCTCTGTCTCATCCCATACGCCGTCACCCATTCCTCGACCCTCTCGTCAGAGAGGGTCTGATTTCGTTGGTACTATTTCACAGATGACTTCTGGGGTCATTGAGCGATGTGCAAGCAAAGACGTACACGTATATCTGCTACCTTCAGCATTGGTCGTTTGTTGAATAAAACATACGTTGTCAAGGCATCTAAAACCGCCCTGCCCAACTCTATGAGTCGTTCGTTATCCCCGTACTCCTCGGGTCCCTTGTCAGATAGTCGTCGCAGCGAGATGTGTGTGTAAACTTGAAGAATGAGTTCGCTCGTGAGTTTAGGCAAGGGGGGAAATCGCTTCTCGTCGCGAGCGCGCTTGAGAGATGTAAAGGAAGAACTGGTGGTTTGGCTGGTATACATAAGCAAACCGATTCATTATATGTATAAGTAGCAAAATGGCGTGTCTCGAGGACAACGTGGGAAATTAGACTGAGCCATGTAGGTACTGACCGGCTTACTTAATGTAAACGTAAGATGATTAGAGTAGGTAAAAGGATCAGCATTCTTCGCTTCCACCGTGCCAACCGATCCGATATCCATGTTACGCTAGTCGTGTGATTTGATTCGAGACACTCCATAATGAACATCAGTCAGGTTTGGAAAATCACAAAGTGACGCGAACCTATGAGGCCCTTCCGCACACTACGGGGCAGTCTTCGACACCATGGGCCGAATGTCCACAGACTAAACAAGGCGAGGTCGACGTGACAGATCTGGACTTCTTTGGTTCCCGATCAGGCAAAGGAGATGCAGGGCGCTTTGAACTACCCGCAACGGGTTGAGCCGTTCCTGTGGAGTGCATAACAGATGACTGAGGATGAAACAAGACTGGGACACCTGTCCGGTTCTGGACTGTCTCTCGATGGGCAGTAGTCTTAACTGGACGGACAGTGTTCACTTCCTCGTTGGCCCGCTTGGTGCGAATCGCTGCGGGAATGGTGTTGATTGGCGGGCTCGGGATTTTTGTTATAACATGGAGAGGCTGGCCTTCAATGAGATGAACATGGCCCCGTGCGTAAAGGGTTGCATCGATAGCAGCGATGGCCGCTTTCTAAGCATAATTGAAATGTGAAGTAAAGCAATTGAAAATAAAGCAGGAGAGGAATGTTACCCTTTGTTCCAAGGGCTCGTCATCAGCATGCAGTAGCAGCATCACCCGAAATTCAGCAAGGTGTTCGGATCGATCGGTCATGAAACACTCGCCGGGACCATCGGCATGTGTGGTCGCACACAAGCCGCAGTAATGGAGGTCGCTCTTGGTGCCATTTAGAATGGACGAGTGTGTGCTGTTGACCGGTTGCCCACTGCCATCCTCCAATGTATGCGTGGAGGTGGGTTTGGCCTGTGGTTTTCGTTGTGGCAGCTGGAATGATCCATCTTCGGGCTCTTCGCCACTGCCATCATCGGATTCTATATCAGACTCAGAAAATACCGAACCATTTGAACGACTTGAAACCGAACGGAGCCCTGATACTATCTTTTGCTTTACTGGCGTTCCATCCACATAAGCATTTGGCTAAATCACCCCACGCATATCAATAACGGAAACACCAAGTGCAGAGTTGGACAACCTTGGCAATGGCCGCGCGACGACGAACTCCTCGTCCTGAGAGAGCAGTTTCTTCGTTCTGCAATTTCTCCCTTTCGGCCGTGATTTTTTCAAGTGTTTGTGCCCAAGAATCGCCTTGATCCTGATCTTCGACCTCGGCCAGAGAATCTTTTTCGGCCTCCCAAATCTTTGCAAACGAGAATGACAACGCCCCGTCCTTCTTCTGCTCTTCTTGCTCTCCCTCCTTTTCCGTCCTCTCAATTAGCTTGTCAATATCATTGTCCATATCTTATTTTCAACAATTAGATGTCAATCTGTGTTCACTAGGCAGGGTAACCGGCTTACAGATGATATCCCGCGTGCTGTTATCTGCGTCGAAAAGCGCCTGTGCGCCAAAAGTCAAAATTGATTGAACATTTTCTCCGCCCGACTCTTCATCGTCCATTTTCTGGACAATAAGATGGTCCAGCACTAGCTTCTTCTTTCCTACCTGAACAATGCGTTCTGGAATAGAGAGCATGATTAGTCTATAGCAGAAAACTCGCATTTACAACTTACCTTCAGCGGAGTCTTTCACCATGAGCTTGAAAACAAGGCAAGTTTTCTGCTGCCCAAATCTGTATGCCCGAGCTATAGCCTTTATGAAAGGTTTAGCATTGCATATATTGGTTGAAATATATACTGACCTGCAAATCCTGCGGAGGGGAATAAGTTATCTAAAAAAGAAATGTCATCAAGGACGAACCTGGTGAGGGTTGAAATCGGGGTCATATATTATGACAGTATCTGCACTCTGAGAAAATCGATCAACTTCGAGCTGACTATGTAAAGCGAAAAGGCCATACAAAAAGATTGATGCCTACGCCCTACACAGTATGAGATCAGCGTGTGAAAGTTGGGAATTTGTATGGACAACGAAACATACACCGGCGCGAGTCGTCAACAGATAAATGAATACATCTGATCCGGGTTTGTTGAATTCGTCCATACCCTTCTGTCGTTCACTACCTTTGGTATTTCCATCCTTAACATGTTATAAGCAGCATGAAAGAGCATTCCAGGCTTAAAAAAACGCACCAGACGGAGGTACTTGTGTCCTTCCCCTGTGAGGAAATCCTCGATGACATTCAGAGCGATGACAAACTAATGCATGCAGTTGTAGATCCACGTAACACGAGAAATAATAATAATGACCTGACTGAAGAGAAGGACTCGATGCCCCCGAGCCTTGAGCTTCGGAAGTAACAACTTTAAGAGACGTAGTTTGGTGCTACCATCTATAAGCTTCTCGTGAGTCTCTTGATCGGACAGTCCGCGGGGTTCAATGTCCTCAGCATAAAGGTATGGATGTTGTAGACATCTAAAGCCAAATTAGAGAAAAGGAGGTATGGTAATTGGCATACGCACTTGCGTAATTGCATGAGAATATTATTAATACCACTTTTGCTGACTGTCCCGTTAGTCTTGGAGCCCGACGGTTGCGTTAAACGGTTGAGAAGTTCCGCGTTGTGGCCTTCATAGTTTTCAGCGTCGGTTAGGTAGGACGTCGGTACCAAGACACATACTTAGGATGGATCGATAAACCTGCTTCTGAAGAGGTGCCATGGACAGAGGTACAATAACCTCGTTCTGCAAAGAATCGCAGATGAGGTATGCGAGTAGCAAAGTTTGGAAAAAAAACGTACTTTCGGAGGCAGCTGGAGCACTTCACTTTTGAGACGTCGTAAAAAGTATGGTCGCAGTCGGTTATGCAATTGCTTCACAAGGTCTTCAGTCAGTTCTTCGTGTTCTTTCTCCAGAGCTTCCAAATCATTCCACTCGTTCGGGTCCAGGAAATTCATGAGATTGAAAAGTTCTCGAATGTTATTATTCAAGGGTGTCTGCGGAAGGAATCAGCAGGATATAAAACAAAGGCGCACAGGTGGCTTCTTACCCCTGTCATGATTATCCGGTGGATACTGTTCAGCTCATTTAATCTCTTGAAAAGGAGACTTGTATCGCTTTTCACTGAACACAGGGATATATCAACAATTTTGCATAGACTGGAGATCAAAGCTTACATCGTTGGCCTTCATCAATTACTAACAGCTAAAGCTAAATGTCAGCAGGGTCAGGGTGAATAATAAGTCTATCCTCGCCTCCCAGCGCGGTTGATTCTTGAATACAGGAGTGAAATCTTTTTGGTTTAGCAAAGAATCATACGTTGTAATTAGGACATGATACTTCGCGCCTGTCCCGCTACGCGGCTTGCTGTCATGATTTAACTCGAATCTCTTGATGACATCGCGTGCCCTTGCTTCGCCATAGAAAGGCACAACACGGAGATTTGGCGCCCAACGCTCAAACTCTCGTACCCAATTCGTAATGGTCGAATTAGGAACAACGACAAGAGCCGGAAAAGCGCCAAGTTTAGCAACCATGTGGCCGAGGAAGGTAGCTATCTGCACCGTCTTTCCCTATTCAGATGGTGAATGTTTGGGAAAATATTCGTGGAATCGAACAACATACCAGGCCCATCTCGTCAGCAAGGATGCAATGCTGGTGTATCCACCAGTTATGAAAGAGCCAGTTAAACCCGTCGACCTGAAATTTAAGATTACACCTGCTTCAAACTAAGCTATTGTGAACATACCTGAAACGACATAAGTGTGAGGTCTGGACTTTGGCCCAAATCCAGATCTGAGGCATCCTTCAACAGATATTTTCGAGATCCATCCTTTGATCGCTTGTCAAAAGCCAGGAACCAGTCCTTCGACCTTTTAGGAACTATAACATCGCGTGACTCGATAAATCGCTTCAGAGCGTGCTGGAATGATTGATAGCCCGCTTCCTCAGGTCGTGGCGGAGAATCCCAAGTAGCTGTAATGCAAGTCAACAGTGAGCACGATAAGCATTGGCTTGCCTACCTTCGTCGTAGCCAAGGTCATTCCACTTAATGAATGCCCAGACCACCTGTGAAATATTATCCAAGCTGAAAATCTTCCCTGTCCTTGTTTCCCAGTCTAAGATCGACTCCACGAAATCTACGTTGGGCTGCTCGCCGCGCTCAAATGCAAGTTTGCGTTCGCTCTCTATGTTGTCATCAGCATCTTCTGCATCATCGTCGCTCACGATCACATTGACTTTCATTTTGCCTTTTTGGTTGCTAGTCTTATGCTTGGTCTTCAGCTTGGGATGCCACAGCTGCACATCGAGGACACGATCTACCGTCTTCCAGGCCGAGGGAATTCGCCGTTCGGCGTCAGGGATCGCCTCTAAGGATGAAAATGGAGTCACGGTCCCAGGCTTGGTAGAAGATGCCCTTGAATCTTCGCCAATCTCGAAGAGTGGAGTAGCAGCAGCAGCAGCAACAGCGTCTTTCTCTTCTTCTATGGCTCTAAGTAGTTCGACTTTGGAACCCCCTGTCAAAAAGTTTTTCAACTTGGCCTGGTGGGTCGAAAGAAGCCACATGTGAGGCACCCATTGCACACGTCTAAAGCTCCGGTCCAGCCACTTGACGAGGTACTCCCTTGGCAAAGAACTCTTGTAATTCGGAACTTCATCCTGTGGGCGCGGGGGCTCGACGGCATTCGGGGGATACGGGCGCCAAGCGATTATTCTATCGACACCGTCTCTGTACGATGAGCAATCGGCACACAGCCATATTTTTGCATAATGTTCAACTATGTCATCCAGATTGGCTTCAGAAGACACGGTTGGAGGCGGAGGCAAATGTTGATAGTGCGCAACACGTTTGCAAGTGAAGCACCGGAAAAGAAGGGCCCGATGTGGCTGAGGATTCTCGTTCACTGGTTTCGATTTAGCCAGGATATCCTGAACACTATCTGACATGATAACATCGCCAGTCTGGTTCTCGCCAGAAGTCTTCTCTTCAGCATGCTTGGAATTAACAGCATCTGGCTCAAGGACAATTTCCATGCACCCCATGCATACGCCTCCTTTCATGCAGCCACCTATATGTTTGAACGTCAGCAGTGGCAAACTAATCTCAAAACCTTCAAATCCGCACCACAGATGAACTCCGTTGTTTGATTTATATTTAGACCAGGTCGTTTGGCTGGCGCCTCGCGTGGGTCTTCTGCAGTTTCTGTCCGTGAACGCTGCCATTCCTCTCGGTCTTTGTCTTTAGCGGCTTTGAGGATCTCATCTCGCTGATTGTTTGCCAGACAGCGCCAATGAGCTACAACAGGACATCTGAGGCTGTGCAGAAGAAGCGTCAGCAGGGCACAGGAGGATAAATGATAGCCCACCATCGAACCCATCCGCCGAGTGCAGTAAGCCTTTCGTTCTCGTCGTCGGATTCCTCGAATTCAGCGTCCGGGGTCTTTCTCTTCTTCTTGCTCCTCTTCGATTTCTTCTTTAGTGCCTCGATCAGTTTGTGAGCAGGACCTGTATGACATTTCTCGCATATATCGCGATGTTCTCCGATAGGCATACTTTCATCAGAATAGTCGTAATCCAGATCAGCAATGGAGCGAAAATGGCCATACGCAGGTCGGGCAGCTTTGGGACGGATGACCTTCTTGTGCCTTTTACCCTTAGATTTTGATAGTCGGCGAGAATCATAATCGTCGTTAGTTTCGGCCTCCGATTCTAGGTCATCCGAGTATGTCTTCGCATCGAGATTGACATTGACTCCTTTCTTTGACCGAGTTGTGCGCCGAGGGGGACGACGGACTTCTGAGCCATCGCTATCCGTATGCTCTTGATCGGACTCGATTATTAAAATCCGCCTAGACCTAGTCTTTTTTGGACTGAAGGGAAGGACTTGCTTGGATTTTGATCTTCCACTTCTTCGCGGAGCTGCTAGCATATCGGTTTCGTCGTACGCGTCATTGTCATCGTCTTCGCTATCGACGTCATCATTATCCTGAGATTCGTCCTCCTCTTGAGAGTCTGGGACTGCTTCGACAGAAGATACGCTACGAGCGGAAGAAACACTGACAGACGTGCCGAAGCGTCTGCTGAAGTTGATCATCATTGTAATGCGAGAAAGGGGATGCACATAGCTCGCAGAAGGGTCGAATGGTTGCAAAGTTCCCTCGGCTTTCTTTCGTTCTGCGAGGTTCAAATAAGCAGTGAGCGAAGAATGTGAACGTTGATGAAACGCGTACTATATTTTTCCACAAGCCCACGAAACCTCTGCAAAAATGACTGTGAAGGGTACTGTAAGACGCGTCAGAACGTCCTTATCAAGTGTGACATATAGACATGACAAACAACCTTATGAGCAATGCCTCCATCATAGCGAGCGAAGTAATACAATATTCCGCCAACGCTGTATTCGCCGATGACTTCATCTACTTCCAACTCGTCTCTAGGCTTGAGAGAGGTGTCTAATGCCATTTTATAGGTATTCTTCTGGACAGGTGTGAGTAAGGGAGGCTGGATAACAAAACGTGGAGTATCTGAAGATGATGGTGAGTGGGTGGGAGAGGCTATATGCGCGAGGGGTGAGTTTTCTGGAGCGAAGAGTTCACTCATGTTGACGCGTTGGAGACGCGACAAGCCTGAGCTGTAATAGTCGAAAAGAAAAAATGTGAAGTTTATGGATAGAATTAATTACGTAATATATTTTGGGGATGACCAGAGACTATCATGTCTCGAGCACCGTTGTTTCCTACTCGCCGTCGTTCCCCTTCACGCGCCAATGGAATAAGTATCTCTGTTCCATCTCCGTTTTCTTCCCCATCTACCTCCTCAACAAGGCCTCTTCAGATCTCGCGTCATTCTGATCGCCCCACAACTCCTGGCAGTGATGCTTTCAGATCTACAACTGCTACCTCAAATCCGTCGTCTGCTGGTCCTTTGCGTCCTCAGCGATCTGAGTTGAGGAGTCGCACGTCCGGCTATTCCGTTTCCGACCATCTGTCTGCTTCTTACAGAGACAGTGTTAGTATCACGCACTCTGACGTTTCCTCGACACAGAGACCATGGGGTGGTTCTTCAACCAGCACAGACACGTCTACACCCTCAAAATCACGGCCAAAACCTCAACGACTGCAAAGCGTATCTTCTACTGAACAGACCACCCCTGCTTCCTTGATTTCGGCAATGTCTGCATTTCAATCAGCCGGTTCGCAGCGGCGGGCAATGACGGACGAAAGTGAGGACATAGAATACGAGATAGAGCGGCAAAACGAGCTACAAGCTGAGAAGGTAAGGCAACAAAGAATACGTGACAAGGTTCCTGGCAGACGAACCAATGGTAAAGCTCGAGCTGGTGATATCGATGGTGAGTATCATAGTCCGGTATCATGGCTATCGCATAACAGTCACCCTCGACTTATGTGCTGACTGCTTCATTAGCTATATTGGATCAAGTCAAGGGTGAATGGGACTTCATCATCGACTCAGACGTGAGATTAATTGTTTACATCACCCTGCAGAGTGATAATCCCTCCTGAACTTTAGTTTAACAATGTTGACTTGGCCCTTCAATTATTGGACGACTCTTCACATGGGAAAGATATGGATTCCTTTCGAACAACAGAGGACATGCTTGGCAAGGCATTGAAAGGATCTGTTGACAGTGCGTTCCTCCCCTTAATAGGGTTACTTCTTGCAGTCACCATGAATAGACCACTTACAACATGGAGAAACTCATTTTAGAACATTATCAAGCATTTGCTGCATCTCTACCGCACCAGGCTACCCTCCTAACACATCTGGGAGAAACACAATCACAGATAAATAGCGCACGGACAAATCTTTTCGAAGCTAAGGATGCGTTGGGTAACAAGCGAGCTGACCTCGTACAGCTCTGGTCCAGAGGTCAGACTCTGGAAGAAATGCTACGTCTTCTGGATCAGATGTAGGCTCTTCCTCAAGCTCTTTCGACATTTTCAGTTCATGATGCTCACTGCAGAGAACATTTGAAATCCGTACCAGACCTACTGGAAACTCTGATGTCCGAAAAGAGGCTTTTGCAAGCTGCTGTGCTTCTCGTACGAAGTTTGAAGATGATTAACAGCTCGGATATGCTTGAAATCGGTGCTGTTGTAGACTTGCGAAGCTACTTGAACGGACAGGAAACAGTTTGTTTCTCTTGGCCGAACCATCATCGTTTATTTGCTTATATAGATCCTAGGCTTTACGAGATATTCTCATTGACGAGCTTCAGAATCATCTTTATCTCAAATCCTTTTGGTGTGATGCGCGATGGTCAGCTTACATTCCCAACCAACAAACCTGTGAGCCAATTCAATATCCTTCAGGATTTTTTTCAATGGCTAACAGCAGATTAGTCTCAAAGGTTGAGTTCGATGATGGCCAGGGTCCCCCAACCTCCGCAAGTTCCCGTCCAACTCGTCAAACACGTTTTCTGAACGACCTGGCAACTCGGCCCAACGACCCTCCGCATGATTTGAGTGACGTTGGCTTTCGCAATAATGGTCACCCGTCCACTGTTTCGTCCACGGCTCTGATAAATGCCGTCTCTCTTAATCCTGAAGCTGATTCGTTCTCCTACATGGAGATCCTTATTGAATCGCTGGCCGTCCTTGGTAAACTGGGTAATGCATTGGACACAGTGGCACAAAGGTTGCCAAGCGAAATATTCACTATGGTAGAAGCAACACTAGATGAAGTAGAAGAACGGGCTGAATATGGACGACGAGGAACAATGTTCGCCCTTAATGGGGCCATGGGAAGATCAGAGGGTGTTTATTTCTTCTCCTCAACTGACTCGTCAATTGGACAACAAAGTACGATGAAGGGCCCTACTTTGAATGCCTCTTGCTTGAGACTCGCAGCTCTGGAATCATCATCGAAACGAGTTGGTCATGAAATTCTGAAGGATTTATTCTGGACACTATATTCGAAGCTGGATGCTGTTGCGCAAGGCCTTCGAGTTGTGTACGAAGTTACCAACAGAGTAGGATCAGTAAGCTTACTGCCGTTCTTCGTAATTGGTCGAGAGGGCATATCACTTTGCTAGAGACGGGACTTCAAGGACTCTTCTGGGACAAAACCAGGCTCTCTTTTCCCTCTAGCCGAATTGTGGCATTTGGTGCAGATGGAGGTCAGTTCTATTTCTACTTGTCTATCATGTCGATCTTGAGGGTTCGTAGGTCCGTAGTCTCATCCATGATTATCTTACGGACGAGCAACAAGGCTCCATAACGGGTAGGAATCCTATCTCATCGATCAATGAGATCTTACGAGAGGGAAAATACGCTCGGGATAAAGGCAAAGTGAGGCTTTCTAGTGATCTACTCTATGCAGGCTCACGCGCTTTCTAGGTTGTCTTTCGCTTTGCTGACACGGATATGAAACTTGCAAACAAGACTCTTAGACCCCACGAGGATGGTTTGACACGTATCCTCCATGATATAATGCCTGGGCTTGTAGCCGGATCCCCCGGCGATGTCATACAGGCTACGTTAACAGGCGTCGGGACTGATGATCGTATGCTGGGAACAGATCAACATCATCGACTGCTTGTACGACCGGATGCTTTCTATGTTAGCGTCCTGTTCCAGCCGACCTTGGCATTTCTGGAACGTATTACCGAAGTGCTCCCCTTTGGTGTAGAATCCGCACGGACGACAAGTGCCGTCCTGGATGAGTTCGTCCTAAAATTCTATCTTCCACAGTTGGAGGAAAAAGTGTCAGATCTTTTTCATCATGCCGTATCTGGTATGTTGTCTGTGACTTATCGTTGATAGTGTTTGTAATATGTTATGTTTTATTGCAGGTCCGGAAGCATTCCAGTCCGATCCATCATCCAGTCGCCTTTCCTCAGAACCCCTTGTAAAGGTAGCGCGTTTCTAACTTACGTCCTATCTTGTGTTTCACGTGTTTCACGTCCAGGCTAGCACACACCTTATGGCATTGATAAATTCATTGTGTGCCATGCTACTTACCAGCCCATTCCACCGAGAAAATTACTCCCGGCTGATTCTTGGTGTCATCATTCAATTCTACCAACGGTGCAGCGATCGATTTCAAGACCTTGCTGCTTTGAAAAGGACGGAACAGTCGAAACTTGAGCCTCAGTTAGCCCTTGCAGCAAAATGGGCCCAAAGATCTGAGCTCCATACTTGCTTATCGGAGCTTTTGGCATGTGTACGTAGGCGAGATTTTGTAGCTGTTTTCACTAATATTGCAGTAGGATCAGGACACATCGGAACAGCAGAGACTTTGCCGTCAAGAGACAGATGTGGAACTGGAGCTTCTTGGCACAAAAGCCATAGCGCAAACGGACCTTATCCCCTCTATCCGCAATCTTGCTGCTTTGGCTAGCCTCTATCGTAGCGTTGTAAGGTTTTCCACATGTCTGTCCGTTGATTTACGTTCAAGTTTGTGATCACAGTCATGGTTTGCTGCTGGACTCAATGCTCTCAAATCCAAACCGGAGGATTCCCTTTCACCAATGTCACCTCAAAACCTTGAGCCTCTATCTGGTGCTACGCCTTATACGCCATATGTCACATTACCCTTGTCCCAGGATGTTTTGAAACTTCCTCTCTCCCGGGAGATGGCTCTGTCAGTGCACTACATGCTACGCAATATCTGTATTCTTATTTTATCCGCCACGCAGTCGATTCCAAGCTCTCCTGAAAACCTACGACCAGCTCTCTGGCTTGATTTTAGATACTATACGGATCGACATTCGGTGTCGGACGATGTTTTATCTGAATTCCTCCATGCATCATGTAAGATTTCAGCTTTATACTTAGTTGGTTTCATTCCCTGAGTGTGAACAGGGAAATTATGCCATAGATAGTGAAGCTGGGGAGCCGGATTCCCATATTGTCGATCTTAATGCGGAACTTGTACATTGTGATGATGTCTTTTCCGCCAGCCTTCCAAAGAGGGAACGAGAGTATGTATTATCTTTCCATCTCATCAGTGTTGACTTATTTTGATTCAAGCTTCGTTTTTATGGGACTTGGTTATATGATGGAACAAAGGTTGATATCAAATGCTCGACATCTGGTCCTGCCTACTTCCTTCGGCATTAAAAAAATTATACGAAATGTTTTGGCCCTTCAACAAAGCATCAAGACGCTGACGAACGATCAGGAGGGCACAAATTTCGAGCGAGCGAAACAGTACTACTCCCTCTTCTTCATCGCACCACCAGTATGTTGTGAATTTCCACATAACTGTACCCAATGATCTCGACGTATTGCAGGACATGCTGCAGGCCATTCGACAACAACCTACCTTCACCTTAGACGAATATCAATCAATGCTGAGATTTCAATGTGGGGTTAATATCGCTGAAGGTGACGCCGGAGTCGCAAAAGCTACCGACCGTAATTATAGCATGTATGTGATAGATTTGCACGGTATGGAGCTGGACAATGTAAATTAGTTGGATCACTCTTTATTTTAAGTGCTTTGGCCGTCGACCATCATTTCCACGAGCCAATACGAGCCATTCTCGATCTTCTACAGATTTCAATTCGGCGAAACGTGGTGCCATCAGATATAGGGAGGGTGTGAGAGCACCGCGCGGTAAAGAAATAGAATAACTCCCCAAAGAGTTCGTTCCTTGACAAGAATACATAAGAATTGGTATACGTCCTAAAAGCTCTTGATACCGTCGCCGTAACCATCTTGAGGGATGGCGAGTCGAATGAGAGGAGGCTGGTTCAGGAAATGTGTTGACATTGCGTCTTTCTTTCCTGGTAAGAGACTTTGACATGTTCAGCGGCCCTACAACTGATGAGGCATCTTCGAAGACCCCACAGCCTTGCATTCCAAACCCTCGGATGCCTACACGAAGAAGGTCCGCGTCCTTGACACTCTCGTGGATCCCGCGCGACGGATCATTTACAACGACTTGCAATGGTGGATAAACTTTCTTGCGCTCGTTTACGAAGTAACGCCAGCGGATGTTGACCTCCCGTCGCTTGCTCAAGGGACCTAAAAGTCGTGCATCATCTGACGCTAGATTGGCACGGATGGGAAGGGTAGTGGGAAAGTCAAGTGATTTCAGGCTTAACGGCCTGGTAGTACGAGAGAAACCAGAGGTAAGAATAGCTTTCATTTCCGGCGAATATACTGGAGGACGCGATTTCTCGACTGAATGAATAATTCGGGGTGGAAGAGGTGCATTCGGATCAGAAAGCAACGGCTTAATGGAAACAAACTCGGGTATGAAGCCTGTGTAGGACAAGAAATCCACGGACTGACCTCCATTATTTCCCACTTTAACTTTCCTCTCCGACCATATGCGAGATCCAACACATGGGCGAATGCCTTGCTGGATCCAGAATTTGCTTCTGTTATCTTGCGCAAATCCTGGTGCACACATTTAATTATCAAATGGCAATCACTACCGCTGCAGGAAATCGTACCCGGGATACGCGCTTGAGTTTGTGTTTAGATACACTCTCCTTGGTCGATCGCAGCATGGTTCGAAAATCATCGGCGGCCTTTATCCTGAAAAAATGCCTTCAAAAGAGATCGGGTCAAGCTTACTGCGAAAGAAAGTTGAAACCGACTGAAGGTAGAGCAGCGGCAGCTGGTTTACTTGGCGAAGATAGGTCCTGTACAAGGAGAATATTGTAGTAGGAATCATGCTAGTATTACGTAATATAGTATATTATCTATCCACCACCTGCACCATGGTGAGCCTACCCCGTCACCTTGCATTCCATCTCGGTCTGAGTTACCGTTTTGACTTAGCCACCTAAAGCCAAGGATAGTGGTCTGGGACGTGCTATTATTAATAAGCAAGTTAAAGACGCTCGTAAAACGCCAGGATCGGGCCTTGTAAGAATCCCTCAGACTTATGTTCCCCACAAATATCTAATGACCTACATAGTTTGCAGCGGATATCCCATCAAGCGATCGCCTTAAATCTGTGACGCAGGAGCGAGATCTAGATGAATTTCTCAATGCTGCGCAACTAGCAGGGACTGATTTTACAGCAGGTTATATTATGTTTTAATGCTGTGTCTAACCATTGCTGAACTTCAATACCAAAGAACGGAGAAACGTCAAAATAATACAGCAAATTGCCGGATCGACTCAGAATCCCTATCTCTTGAGTGAACAAGACGAAAAGAGCACTGTCGAGAAACATGTCGAGAACAAGAAAAGACTGAGAGTTCCAAGGAGACCTCCGTGGACAAAATCTATGACTCCGCTGGAGCTTGATAAGCAGGAAAAGGCAGCCTTTCTGGACTGGCGTCGTGGATTGGCTACGTATGTCATCAGCTCCTTTATCGCAGAAGTCGATCTTAATACCTTTAGGCTTCAAGATGAAGACAAACTGCTTCTCACTCCTTTCGAAAAGAATCTGGAAGTATGGCGTCAACTGTGGCGTGTGCTTGAACGCTCTCATATTGTTGTTCAAATTGTTGACGCACGGAACCCATTGCGTTTCCGCTGTGAAGATTTGGAAAGATATGTGCGAGATATTGAAGGCGTGGAGGGTGAAGCAGGAACTCGAAATGGAAATGGAAAAAGGATCAATCTTTTGCTAATTAACAAGGCAGATCTTCTAACGACCAAACAGAGGTAAGTTCGGTTGCCGAGGACTAGTGTCAGACCTTATTTCCGATCCATAGATCTTTATGGGCGGACTATTTCGCTTCCCAGGACATTCACTATGCCTTTTATTCTGCCGCTAATGCAGTGGCATTACAAGAAGCGAGACGAGAGGCTGTTGGAGCGGAGATACAACTTTTGTCTGAGGAAGCGGCAACGGAGGTGAAAGTAGTCGATGATGGGGAAGAACTTCAAACAGATATCACCGAAGGTTTGTCGCCATATGGTCCTCACGGGAGTCCGCTTCATGTCATGATGAAGATGCATCACCAGAGGATCCTGATTCCGAAAAGGCCTCGGACGCCCATTCGTTGGCATCCGATCATGAAGATTCATATTTCTCCGCTGAAGAAGATCCCCAGGATCACAGAGCGAAAATTTTGTCTGTCCAAGAATTGGAGAAACTGTTTTTAGAGAAGGCGCCAGACCTGTCTGGTGGGTACAATCTCTCCCAAACTTCAAGCCTTTCAACCTATGTTCTTTTGGTAGAGTTCTCTGACTCGTCTGGTAGCCCACCTTCGAGGCTTGTTGTGGGTTTGGTCGGATACCCTAATGTTGGGAAGTCAAGCACGATAAATTCCCTTCTAGGTGAAAAGAGAGTCAGCGTTTCTTCCACACCAGGAAAAACCAAGCATTTTCAAACAATTCATTTTACCGATACTATTACTCTATGTGATTGTCCAGGCCTTGTGTTTCCACAGTTCGCCACAACCAAGGCAGACTTGGTTTGTGACGGGGTTTTGCCAATTGATCAATTGCGAGAACATACAGGCCCCACCACATTGGTCGTGAAACGGATACCAAAAGATGTTCTGGAAGCGACTTACGGTCTGACAGTGAAAGTGCAAGGAGCTGAAGAGGGCGGAAATGGGCAGATGACAGCGGAGAACTTTCTGATTGCATACGCTAGTAAGTGGACCTTTGGACATGTGACGACTTACTCACTGCCTCAGTTGCCAGGGGATATATGCGCTCAGGACAAGGCAATCCGGATGAGGCTCGGTCAGCACGCTATGTCTTGAAGGATTACGTTAACGGAAAGCTTCTGTTTTGCCACCCGCCTCCTGGTATTTCTGAGACTCGTTTCAATGAGGAGACGCACCAGGAATTCCTGTTACGGGCTACCGGCAAAAAGCGGGCTCCTGTTACTCGTGTGGGTAAAAATGCAGATACATTCGTTCCACCAAGTATTCCCGAGCTACGTAGCGAAGAAAATGGCCTACCGGCACTTGGACGTGGAGCAAAATCACGGGCTTTTGATTACGCATTCTTTGAAAGTAACGCTCCTGCGGCACGACCTGTCATACAGGGTTCTAATCGTACAGGGATGGCCTATTCACGGTCTACCATGTTCCCACATCAAAACATCGTAGCCGACGACGGGACTCTGCTAACCGGCCGTCCGGAGGGAATGCCAGCGGATGGAAAGAGGCATAAGAAAATGAAGAGAGTGAAGCAGCGTAGTGGGAAAGGTTATGATTTATACTAGTTACTAGCAGTGACAACAACCAGATTTAGGGCCTAAGGATGGAGGAGCACCGATTTCCTGGTTTTGAAGTGGCTCGAGTCAACCCAGTGGGTCCGCCGCATCTCCTGTCTGCCAGTGAAGAGAATCGATTTATAACTTGACACTTCGAGGAGTCAGTGAAGCTGGATCATTACTGCATTACTAGTGCTTAGTTCTCTGTGGTGTATTGTGCTATATTTCCTGTTTAATATATGAGTTCCAATTCCAAAAGGGAAATTGTGGATTCCAAAAGCAGATCACAAAAAAAAAACTTTCTGACCATATGTCCTCAAGGTTCACATCTATTCTCACCCTGTCCAGGCCCCGATGCATAGCAAGCAGATACAACTTGAAGACTTGATGGAGAACTTCCACTTTCCCAACCCTGCAGCAACTCCTACTATCCACAGTGATAGCTGTATTACTTCAAGTCCTCCTGACTTATGGATATCCTCACCTTGACTCGGATATCATCTGATGATGATGTCTCTTGTTGGTACTTGACACTGAGTTAAACACAAGATGAGAACACAAGTCCTACAACTGCAGGAGTGTTCAGTGTGGAAAGGTTCAATTAGAGAATGGCAGGGGTAGCCCTGGGGTATTCTGAGGCTACCCTTACCCCTACCCTCCAAAACCCCTTACCCCTTGAAAGGGCCAGGGTATTGAGGAGTCTGGGTAAGGGTATGGAGGGGTATGGACCGTACACAATACCCCCAGGGTAGCACACCAGGGTATTGTCACAAGATGACTCAAATCACTTCATCAGGAAAAAAGCAGATGTCTAGGTAGTGGCATAGAGCCATTGTAGCATGCATAGCACCATAGACTGCCTCCTGATTTATAGCACTCGGTAGCAACATGCCAATGATTTATAGTGCTATCACTCCTACAGTAGCACCTGTGAGAATGACCTTGCACAACATAGTTTCCATAATTCTGTAAAGCAGTAGCTGCCATATCTCTACAATGTACTGTATAGTTCAATCTAGCAATGTCTTGAGCACATATAGCTCAATGTATTCAAAGTAAAAAACATTGCATTGCCAAAAACAGATAATCAAAAGTAAACATAATGCAATGGAATCAGTATCTACCAGTCACTATCTCCATTCTCACTATCAGATTCAGTCTGGGATTCATCCTCATATTCCTTCAGAGCAGCAATGAATGCATTATCAGAAATGGTAGGTGCACCAGCCGTGGAAATCAGCTGTGCACCAGCATGAAATCTGAGCAAATCATTAGCCAGTTAGATTACCAAGAAACCATTTTATAGTGAGTTGGGGGTAGCTTAAGTTAGATCACACAACACAATGACATGAATAATGTATGGATTATGTGGGTGAGTGATCTGGTGTAAACTACGGTACAAATTAGGTAAGAGCTGGTTTTTATAGAAACCAGCTGCCTTGAAATATAATAGAGACAAACTTGATCCCCCCGGGGTTGGTGAGGATCACTACACTCTCCCCCTTTAGCTTCACACATGGGTGAAGATAAGAAGAAAGGAAAAATTACCTTGTGGTTGCAAGGTAATAATAAATACTTGATCCCCCCAGGTTTGTGGGAATCACTACATTCTGTGGATATCATCGTGGTGCGATGAGGCAAACGAGTTTTGTTTATTAAAAACTTGACAACCTAAAAACAGTTCTTTGGTATGTGGGTATCATTGGGGTGCGATGAGGCAAGCAATCTTTGTTTATAAAAAAAGAGATGGCCTGAATGGGGTCATCAGGTATGTGGGTGTCTCTGGAGAGTTGCCAGAGAGATATGATAAGTTAATATAATTCATCTGAATCATATGGATCATAACAAAAATCCTCATCAGAGGTGTAATCCTCTGGTTCAAAGTCATCATCCTCATCATAAGAATGATCATCTGCACTCTGATCACTATCCTCTTGGATGTGATCCTCCTCATCCAAGCAATTCTCTGATTCTGAGTCTGATGGCTCATCATTCTCTTCACAAGAATGATCCTCATTGGCACTCAGATCACTATCCTCTTGGATGTGATTGTCATCAGACACATCTAACTCTCTGTCAGATTCTTCATAGGGCTGCCAGTGCTCCTCTGTTGAGAAGCAGTTTTTGGGATCAGAACATTCCCACACTGGGATAAGTAGAGTTGAGAGATAATAGAGGTCAATGAAACAGAAGTGGAAAATGGAATAAATGCAAATGTGGAAATGTCACAAGATTGAGTATCAGAGTCAAATGTTATGATAGTAGCGGCTTCCCCTTGGTCTGGGATCAATTTCTCGAAGCCTGGCAAAAATTTCTTTGTGGATTATCCTGAAGAGTAAAGTGTGGTGCTGCTGCAGCTGGTAAGAAGTAGCATGGCTTTTCCCTAGGCTTTGTTGAAATGGTGGAGATGGTGCCTGTGTTCAGATCATAAATAGTAATCATTTGCACTTCATTTGCAAAATTGCACATGAAGGTGATACAGCTCCCTATCACCCTGTGCTCATACTACACCATTTTTCATGACTGTGTGCACTGCTTGGACATCTTCTACTCACTTTGCACAGTGCACTTTTGTGTGCCTTCATGTGCTTTTGTGTGCCCAAGTGCGCTCCTGTGCACTTCCGTGCACCTTTGTCCACTTCCTGTGCTTCCAGTGCGCTCCCATGCGCTCCTATGCGCTCCTGTGCACTCCATTGTGCTCCAGAGCACTCCATTGCACTCCAGTGCACTCCATTGTGCTCCTATGTGCTCCTATGTGCTCCAGTGTGCCTCTGTGCACTTTCGTGTGCCTTTGACTGTTTAGGTGTGCCTTTGTGCGCCTTTTGCATTTCTACTGTGCTGTTGGTTCCCCCATAGCTGCCAATTGTCGTGCGCCCTAAATGCACCTCATTGTGCTTCAAACCACCTCCATGCACCCCCCCCACACTCCTTATCTGCCTTCCACATTTATTGCATGCTCGATGCACCTTTGCACACTCCTTTTACGCTTTACCTGCAACTCACATTCCCTGCTGCACACTCATTGCACAATCCCTATCACACACACAACAATCCACCACACCGGTGCACTGCACATCGTGGCTCCCATCTTACTGGCGCATTTATTTGAGGTGCACCGCGATTCCAACACGAGCAAACTGCACATTCTCACATAATCAGGGCACTTTGCTCCTATTTGGCATTGGACTGTGCACACTTGGGTGCCTTCACGTAATCCTGGCACTTTGGCAGTATTTGGCCTTTCACAGCATCTCCTTATAGTTCTTCCACATTTCCAATCGGCATCACCTTATCTGGTAACTGGCACAGGTCGATCATGCCATTATTACTAAGGTGCAGCATGCGACACATAACACTGAAGTGGATTAATTGGGAAGAGCACACGAGACCTAGAGTGCACCAAAAATAGTGCATCGCACTGGAGCAGTTGGGTAGTGGGCTATAGGTGTGCAAATCTTATTGGCTGAGGCAGTGGCATAGTGCAGTCGGGTTTAGATGGGCAAATGGATGCGCTTTCTATTTTTACACTTTATTTTACCATTTTTATTACATAAGCCATTTGTACATAGTAGGCGGACAGATAGAGAATCCAGAGGATCTTTCCCCCCCTCATAGTTCATAGCTCAGTCAGCATTGCACGTAGTCTGTGCACCAGCATCCAGTCCATGCGCCTTTGTAGTGCACCCTTCGTATAGCTGTGTTTGTGTATCATTTGCATCCCTTCATCCCATTGTTGCATTTCATCCCTGTGTTGCATCCTTCATCCTTGTTCGAGCACTCATACAGTGCACCCTTTGTATAGCCACATTTATGCACCATTTGCACACTTATTTGTATAGCTGCATTTTGCATACCATTTGCGCCTTTTTTTGCCCCTTGCGCTTCCACCCCGTTTGTGTCCCCAACCTATGCACCACTTTCTCAGCGCACCCCAGTGTTGTCTCCATCCCACTACACCTCTCGTCTTTATCACCCTCATCGTTGTGCACTTTTGCGCTCCTGTTGCGTGTTTTTGCCCCTTTGCATTGCGCACTTTCCTGCCACTGCACATATCTCCCCTTTAGCATACACGACTAGTGCGCACATTGAAAACCACTGTACCAGCCTCCCCATAGTCTTTGCGCCCTGAAGGACGATCTGAGGCCCTCTAAGCAAACTCCCCCCTCACCCTGAGCATGCCTGCAGTTGTAGGTTAAGTGTTCACCCCTTCCATTGAGACTCTGCACCGAGTACCAACTGAACACATCAACGGAGCACAACAACATGTTGAAGGGGTGCCCTAATAGAATATTGTAAGCAGGTGAATGGATAACATGCACTTGCACATAAACAATGATATCTCCAATGTGGACAGAAATGATGTGTGCAAGCCCAAGTGATTCATCTACCTTGCCATTGGCCAATTGCATGTATAAATGAATGCACAGATTGTACTGGAGTTCAAGATGATGGCAGACCACTTCTGATATTGCGATAATTTGTGAACCCAGATCTAAGATAGCTTCAAAGTATTCTTGGTTGTTAATCAATAAATCAATGGAGCAGAGTGTGTGCGACTCTTTTGCAACCTTCAAAATGTTGGGATTCTTGATTTTGCCTGGCTGAAGATGGGTGAGGTATTGTTCAAATGGATCCTGCAAAACTATAGGAAGAGGCGCTGCAATTGCCATGCTAACTGGAGGTGTCACATTAAGCACTTTATTTTCTGCAAAAGGCATGCATGCTTCGCAGTGTGTAAATGGCATAATGCTCGCAAGGTTGGTAGCTACCACTTCTGCACCAGTAGCTGCAATGCATTTTGGGGTAACTTGTTCTCTGGGTGAAAGCAAAAGGAGCTCTTCATGCAAAACTGTAATGGAGGGTGCCTTCATGGTGTGCACATATACATCGTCAACAATCTGTGGATTCTGGATAGGAATAATGGTGCAATATGATGGCTCTTTGCCTTTGGAAGTGTTAATGTGAGCATCTGGTTTCTCTGCTGCTGCAGAGACAAAACACACTTCAGGAATGTTGGAATAGGGATGTATGTATAGGCATCTCGTCGGGCACTTCAGTTGCACTTGCAGTGGGCAGCAAAGCTGGCAACTCAATACTGTCAGCAGGTGCAATGTCTGTAGTCATAGGAGGTGCATTCTCTTGATTTGATGTATTGCACAGTGCACGCTGCAGAATTTCAATGCCATCAAAGACTTGCCTTTTTCAGTGCACCATCAACTCCCTCTCGAGTGCATAAATGTGCTCTTCCTTTCTTAGTTGCACATTTGGTGCACTTTGCATATACTCTGCTGTAGGAGCTGAGGCTGCAATGTACATCGACTGTAAAGGTGCTGCTGGAGCTGGACGAGGCACGATATTGTAGATGAGCTGCGAATTGGTATTCAATGAAAGTTAACCAGTGGCAATCTGCCCTGGGTTGCGCTTATGCCATTCCTCGATGTGCTCGCCTAGAAAGTTGCCTGGAATAAAATGCAGCATGAATGTGCCACCTGGGAGTACGATGCACCCTTCCACATTTTGTCTACACTTTCCCTCGCTAATAAGGCACTCAATTGAAGTACACTCAGGGATATAATTCCCTGTTTGACTGCAACCATTGCAAGTGTTGTTGTTTGAATGGGGCACACCATTTCTGCCATCTCTGGGCAATGCACTCAACATGGTAACTATTGTCTGTGTTATGCACTCGAAAAGGACTGAGATGTCTTCTGCTTTGACTGTGGGTGCACTAGGTTGTGGCTGGGAAATGGGTACACTGGGTGCTGAGTAGGGTGCATACATATCAGGGTTTTGTGCTGTGAGCCCAGTAAGCAATCGGAAATAGCGCGCTGGGCCTTTGAAGATAAAGTTGATTGCATCACATTGATGATACTCAACTTGGAAACCCAAACAAAACCTACTAAATGGCTTCAGATGGTATAACATGAGTCAGAGGAAGGGTGTGAGTTGGTACTAAATATCACCACTGATACCCAAAAGTCATAGTGAGTGATGTAATGTGCCAAAGTGTGTTGCGAATAGTCTTTAGAAACATACAAACATGTTTGAAAGAGTTTGAAATAGATTCGAAGATGTGCAAAAGAGTTCGAAAGATGTTCAAAAGTGTGCAAAATAATTCAAAGTAGTTTTGAGGAATGTCAAAATAATTCAAAGTGGTTCGAGGTATATTGAGGAGTGAGTATAACGATGATATGGCTCCCTATCGCCCTGCACACATACTACAGCATTTTTTGATTGTGCACACCTCCTAGATGGCTTCCGCATACTTTGTGCAGTGCGCTTTTGCATGCCTTTGTGTGCTTTTGTGTGCCTTTGCACACTTCCGTGTGCTTTTGTGCACCTTTGACCGCTTAGGTGTGCTTTTGTGCACCTTTTACATTTTTACTGCGCTTTTGGTTCCCCCATAGCTGCCTGCTGTTGTGCACCCTAAATGCGCCCTGTTGCACTTCAAACCGCCTCTGCACGCCCCCCCCCACACTCCTTATCTGCCGTTTTCCATTATTGCGCACTCGATGCACCTTTATGTGCTCCTTTTATGCTTTACTCACAACTCACGTTCTTTGCTGTACACTCACTGCACTATTCTTACCATCACACAACAATTCACCACTTCAAACACGCTGTGCATCGCGGCTTCCATCTTACTGGCGCATTTACTTGAGGCACACCGCAATTCCAACATGAGCGAACGGCGCATTCTTACATAACTGAGCCACTTTGTGTCTATTTGGCATTGGACTGTGCGCACTCGGGCGCTTTCACGTAATCCCGGCGCTTTGGCAGTATTTGGCTTCGCACAGCATCTCCTTATAGTTCTTCCACATTTCCAATTGGCATCGCCTTATCTGGTAACTGGCACAGGTCAATCACATCATTATTACTAAGGCACAGCATGCGACACATAACACTGAAGCAGATTAATTGGGAAGAGTGCACGAGACGTAGAGCACACCAAAAATAGCACATTGCACCGGAACAGTTGGGTATTGGGTTATAGCGTGTGCAAATCTTATTGGTTGAGGCAGCAGCATAGTGCGGTCAGGTTTAGATGGGCGAATGGGTGCGCTTGTGGGTAGCACATGGCACTTCCTATTTTTATACTTTATTTCACCATTTTATCACATAAGCCATTTGTACATAGTAGTGGACAGATAGAGGATCCACAGGATCTTTCCCCCCCTTATAGTTCATAGCTCAGTCAGCGTTGCACATAGTCTGTGCACCAGCATCCAGTCAGTGCGCCTTTGTAGTGTGCCCCTCGTATAGCCGCGTTTGCATATCGTTTGTGTCCCCTCATCGTATTGTTGCGTTTCATCCCTGTGTTGCGTCCTTCATCCTCATTTGTGCACTCTTGCAGTGCGCCCTTCATATAGCCACATTTGCGCACCACTTGCGCCTTTTTCTGCATAGCCGTGTTTTGCGCACCATTGTGCCTTTTTCTGCATAGCTGCATTTTGTGCACCATTGTGCCTTTTTCTGCATTGCACATTTTTGCCCCTTTGCATTGCGCACTTTCCCGCCACTGCGCATATCTCCCTTTTAGTGTACACAATGAGTGCGCACATTGAAAACTGCTGTACCAGCCTCTCCATAGTCTTTGCATCCCAAAGGACGAGCCGAGGCCCTCTAAGCAAACTCCCCCCTCACCCCGAGCATGCCTGCAGTTGTAGGTTAAGTGTTCACCCCTTCTGTTGAGACTCTGAACTGAGTACCAACTGAACACATCAATGAATGTGAAGTGTTTTTCGAATGGTGATAGGTGATAGTTGATGAAATGAGGAGCAAATATGATAGTTTTGAAGAAGTTTGCGATGTTTCACAGAACTTAGAGATACAACACAAAGATAAGACTCAAGAGAACAACTCTTAAATCTGACGATAGTGAGAGGGTAACTTGTGCTGTGTTCCCCATTGGTATTTTCTTTCTTCTAACTAATACAAGTCTATATACAAATTTGAAGAGATAGTACTAAAAAGGAAATAAGAACATGTGTAAAACATGAGGCAATGTGCACAGCAATAAAGGTATTGTAGATCATGAAACAAATGAAAAATGATAAATAATGAAATGTATAGTGTTCCCATATAGTAAGAGTACTTATCTTTTGCTTTAATATGTCAATAAAACATAAAACTGCACTTATCATATTCTAAGTCTCTTATAGTCTCTCCTTGTGTCTGGTAGTGCTTGATATGCGATGAGATGGTTTGTTCCAAATGTGCAGCATGTATCGAAAGTGGTTCAAGACAGCTATATGGTGGCCAATGTCATTCAAAATACTGCGAAGTCATTCGAAGTGTCACGAAATGTTGCAAAATAATTTGAAATAGTTCGAAGTCATTTAAAATAGTGCAAAATAATTTGAAAATGTTTGAAGTCAATTTTGTGGCATTTGTAGTGATTCTGAGTGCATATCATGATGTGTAGATACGAATGGGAATCTTCTCCAGATCTTAGTGCACGCAGTGAACCTATCAGCATATTGCATCTAGTGAGTATAGCACATTTGCAGGCTAATTTGGTACTGCAATCGCAAGGTGGCTCAAAATGTGCTCGAGCTGGGCTGGTCAAAACACCCCAATGAACATGTGGCTTTGGTCATAGCACACCAATATACCTTGCGCAACTAAGTATTCACTGATGTTGAAAAATGCATGATAATAGCATGCAATTTCTTCTGCAGTTACGAGGCCAATGCATGCAGTTTTGCCAATAAGCTTATCTAGATCACTAATACTCCATTTGCTGCCATCTCTGGAACCAGGATAAAGCTTTAGAACAGCATCTTTGAATGTGCCATAGTTATGCATTGCACTATACTCTGGTAGCAGTTTCCAAGTGTCTGCAGTGTCACTGTCCAAATAGCACACAGTGTGGAGTTTCTTATCAGTCTCATTGGTGACGTTACAATTGCAGAGAAGTTGCGCAAGCTCCTCAAAGTACTTCTGGGTTTTGCAGGGTTGAAGCATGGCACATCTTGGTTAGATGCAAATGGCATGTGCATGGTAGCCATAGTAGATGAAATAAGGTGTGTAGAGTTAAGATCTGGTAAAAGTGCAGCAAAATTTGAAGGTGGTGAAGAATGCAGTGATGCAGACGGAGTTAGGGTAGGTAGGGATGATTCAGGTGAAGGCGGAGGTAAAGACAGTGCAGATGAGTGATGCATGTGGTTTAGGAAGAGTGATTCGAATACTGGTATTTCCCCAAGCTGGAGCGCAGTTGCTAACAGCTCAGAATGGAGAGTGCAAAGGTGGTTAATGTTGAAGTGGAGGGCGAGCTGATGGAGGTCTAAATAAGGTCTGGTAACCTGAAACCCCTCATAGTGGGCTCCAGAAATGATGTGTTCAGTTGGTACTCGGTGATACAGTGATGGGTTCAGTTGGTACTCAGTGCAGAGTCTCAATGGAAGGGGTGAACACTAAACCTACAACTGCAGGCATGCTCGGGGTGAGGGGGTTCACTTAGAGGGCCTCAGATCATCCTTTGGGGCATGGAGACTATGAAGAGGCTTGTACAGCGGTTTTCAAAGTGCACACTAGTTGTGTATGCTAAAGGGAAGATATGCGCAATAGTGGAAAAGTGCACAATGCAAAGGGGCAAAAACACACAGTGTGGAAAAATGTGCAACAGGAGTGCAAAAGTGTGCAATGATGAGGGTGATGAAAGTGGGAGGTGCAGTGGGACGAAGATGGCACTGGGATGTGCTGTGAGGGTGGTGCACAAGTTGGGGGCACAAACAGGATGAGAGCACAATGAGCAGAAAAAGGCGCAAACAGTATGCAAACATGGCTATACAAATAAGTGCACAAATGGTGTGCAAACACAGCTATATGAAGGGTGCACTGCAATAGTGCACAAATAAGGATGAAGGATGCAACACTGGGATGAAATGCAGCAATATGATGAGGGGATGCAAATGATATGCAAATGTGGCTATATGAAGGGTGCACTACAAAGGCGCATGGACTGGACGCTGGTGCACAGACTACGTGCAACACTGACTGAGCTATGAACTATGAGGGGGGGAAAGATCCTCTGGATTCTCTATCTGTCTGCCTACTATGTACAAATGGCTTATGTGATAAAAATGGTAAAATAAAGTGTAAAAATAGAAAGCACCATGTGCTACCCACAAGCGCATCCATTCGCCCATCTAAACCCGACTGCACTATGCCGCTGCCTCAGCCAATAAGATTTGTGCACCTATAGCCCACTACTCAACTGCTCCAGTGCGATGCACTATTTTTGGTGTGCTCTAGGTCTCATGCACTCTTCCCAATTAATCCACTTCAGTGTTATGTATCGCGTGCTGTGCCTTAGTAATAATGGCATAATCGACCTGTGCTGGTTACCAGATAAGGTGATGCCAATTGGAAATGTGGAAGAACTATAAGGAGATGCTGTGAAAGGCCAAATACTGCCAAAGCGCCAGGATTATGTGAAGGTGCCCAAGTGTGCACAGTCCAATGCCAAATAGGTGCAAAGCGCCCTGATTATGTGAGAATGCACAGTTTGCTCATGTTGGAATTGCAGTGTGCCTTGAATAAATGTGCAAGTAAGCTGGAAGCTGCGATGCGCAGTGCAATTGGCATGGTGGGTTGCTGTGTGTGTGATAGGGATTGTGCAATGAGTGTGCAGCAGAGAATGTGAGTTGCAGGTAAAGCATAAAAGGAGTGCACAATATCTGTGAAAGGCCGATAAGGAGTGTGGGGGGGGATGCATGGAGGCAGTTTGAAGCGTAACAGGGCACATTTAGAGCACACGACAGCAGGCAGCTATGGGGGATCCAAAAGCACAGTAGAAATGTAAAAGGCACACAAAAGCACACCTAAATGGTCAAAGGCACATGAAAGCATGAAAAGTGTGTGGAAGCCATCTAGGAGGTGCGCACAATCACAAAAAATGCCATGCTATGCATGCTGGGTGATAGGGAGCCATATCATCTCCTCCCAACTGAAGTACTGACTGTCCTCAGGCAGCATGTGATTGGTCAGTGCAAAATTTTCTTTGCTCACATAAGTGGCCATCCTTTCCTTATCTATCTCTGACCACCATCTATCCTCTACAACTCTTTCTACAACCCATCCCCATGTGATCTGATGGCTTCAGCATTCACCTTAGCCCTCAGGCAAATGATCCTGGCTCTCAATGAGACCCTCCCTGCTGCTGGGAGCAAGCAGACAACTATGCAAGCTTGGGGTGAAGGGTTTTGCAGTAAACTGGTGCACTTTTTGTGTTTCTATAACCGGCGTAGGTTGCTAAGGATGGGGGCATGTAGAACATGTATAAAAGCCGAGTGGACACTGTTAAGGATGACATGGAACTCGATGTGCTCCTTGCAAAGATGCACAGTGCATTCAGTGGGATCCTGATCAAAGAGTGGCTTGCTTGGGGTGAGGAGCTGATGCCTGATATGCATAAGATGATCGAGGAGAAGGAGTGGTCTGAAGAATTTGAGTGTTGGGTGCATGAACAGGCGGGGCAGCTGGAAGCGTGCGCCGTGCACTCTTGATGGCTGAATTGCAGGTGCCCGAGGTCAACTTGGAGCATTTGGAAGATGAGTTCAGAGCAATTGATGAGGTGAGTGATATAGATACTGCCAAAGCACAGGAGGATAAAAAGGCATGTGTTGCACTGGTGTGCTCTTTGCATGTGCTTTCTGGAGTGACTGATATCGAGGTAGTAGGCAAAGGGACTGGGGAGTCTTGGGAGAGTGGGGTGACAAGCAAAGGGGAGAGTGAGCCGAGTGATGAGAGCACTAGTGCAGATGAAGGCGCAAGTGCGCACAACACGGCAATGCACGTGTCTTGAAGTACCACCACTGAATGGCATTGGCATTACATGCGACACTAATAGTGGACCAGTAAGTTTCTTTTGATATGCTTCAGACTCACTAAATGGCTTCCCTTCTACTCTAGTGTGATAACTGCCACCACATGGGCCAGCTGGTGAGGTGTTTAGTTGGTACTCAGTGCAGAGTCTCAACAGAAGGGGTGAACACTAAACCTACAACTGCAGGCATGCTCAGGGTGAGGAGGGTTTGCTTAGAGGGCCTCAGATCGTCCTTCAGGGCATGGAGACTATGAAGAGGCTGGTACGGCAGTTTTCAATGTGTGCATTAGTTGTGTATGCTAAAGGGAAGATATGCACAATAGTGGAAAAGTGCACAATGCAAAGGGGCAAAAATGCGCAGTGTGGAAAAACATGCAACAGGAGCGCCAAAGTATCCAATGATGAGGGTGATGAAAGTGGGAGGTGCAGTGAACAAAGATGGCACTGGGATGTGCTGTGAGAGTGGTGCACAGGTTGGGGGCACAAATGGAATGAGAGCACAACAAGTGGAAAAAGGCACAAATGGTGTGCAAACATGGCTATACAAATAAATGCACAAATGGTGCACAAATGTGGCTATATGAAGGGTGCACTGCAATAGTGCACAAACGAGGATGAAGGACACAATGCAGGGACGAAACGCAGCAATACAATGAAGGGATGCAAACAATATGCAAACATGGCTATACAAAGGGCACACTACAAGGTGCATGGACTGAATGTTGGTGTGCAGACTATGTGCGATGCTGAATGATGAACTATGAGGGGGGGAAAGATCTTCTGGATTCTCTGTCTGTCCGCCTACTATGTACAAATGGCTTATGTGATAAAAATGGTAAAATAAAGCATAAAAATAGAAGATGCCATGTGCTACCCACAAGCACATCCATTTGCCCATCTAAACCTGACCGCACTATGCTGCTGCCTCAGCCAATAAGATTTGCGCACACTATAGCCCAATACCCAACTGTTCTGGTGCGATGCACTATTTTTGGTATGCTCTAGGTCCTGTGTGCTCTTCCCAATTAATCCACTTTGGTGTTATGCATCGCATGCTGTGCCTTAGTAATAATGACATGATCGACCTGTGCTAGTTACCAGATAAGGCGATGCCAGTTGGAAATGTGGAAGAACTATAAGGAGATGCTGTGCAAGGCCAAATAGTGTCAAAGTGCCAGGATTACATGAAAGCACCCAAGTGCATACAGTCCAATGCCAAATAGGTGCAAAGCACCCAGATTATGTGAGAATGCACAGTTTGCTTGTGTTGGAATCATGGTGTGCCTCGAGTAAATGTGCCAGTAAGCTGGAAGCTGTGATGCGCAGTGCAACTGGTATGGTGGATTGTTGTGTGTGTGATAGGGATTGTGCAATGAGTGTGCAGCAGGGAATGTGAATTGCAGGTAAAGCATAAAAAGAGCATGCAAAGGTGCATTGAGCATGCAATAACTGTGAAAGGCAGGTAAGGAGTGTGGGGGGGGTGCGCAGAGGCAGTTTGAAGTGTAACAGAGTGCATTTAGGGTGCATGACAGCAGGCAGCTATGGGGGAACCAAAAGCACAGTAGAAATGTAAAAGGTGCACAAAAGTGCACCTAAGCAGTCAAAGGCATGCAAAAGTGCACAAACGTGCACAAACATGCACAGAAGTGCACAAAAGGCACACTGGAGCACACAGGAGCGCACTGGAGTGCACTGGGAGCGCATTGGAGTGCATTGGAGTGCAGAAAGTGGACAAAGGCACATAGAAGCGCATGGGAGCACACTTGGGCATGCAAAAGCACATGAAGGTGCACAAAAGCATGCTGTGCAAAGCAAGTAGAAGATGTCCAAGCAGTGTGCACAATCGCGAAAAATGCTGTAGCATGAGTGCAGGGTGATAGGGAGCTGTATCATCTCCTCCCAACTGAAATACTGACTGTCCTCAGGCAGCATCCCTGTTAGTTATTGAAGTGCAAAATGTGAGCGTTGAGAAAGTGGATGAGTTGTAGAAGTGAATGTTTGGGATATTTGAAGAGGCCAAGTAAAGTGCACAAAAATGTGCAAAGCAAAATGTGCAAGCGCATACAAAGTGCAGAAAAATTGTCCAACCATCACTTTCCTCCTCTCAACTGAAATTTTGACTCTGTCCAAACAGTGAAAGTATGAGAGATAAAAGGAAGTGCATGCCATATGACAAATTGTATAAAAAGGTGAAATATCCATAGCAGTGCGCACAGAGCACTAGTTGCATGCCTCATCAGCACTTTCTTTGTCCTCAGTGCTATCTCCTTGCGCTTCTTCTTTGCCAACTGCTTCTTCATCTTCTGTGTCCACTACTATGGACTCTTCCATCTCTCTCAACCATGTTGTGGTAATATTGAGCACTATGCCTGGGAGTGCAATGGACTTGTGCATGCGGTATGGCACTAGGTGAAATGCGGCTATTGTATAGTGCCGCCAAAAGCACCCAAGTAAAGTGGATCACATCGTGTAAAAGCACTTGTGCACAACATTGTTGTGGCTGGAGCACAATATTGGTAAGCATCTGGACTGCCAAATAACAAGCTGGTGAGCACTGTGCACATTGCACTTCTATAACTGCTCCTTGTGTTTGAAAAATCCACTCGCATAGTGCATGAGCGCATCATACTCAGAATCCATGAAACCGCTAGGGTGTGTTACAGTATCCATCCAAATCCACACCAAATCTAACTTCTCATTCTCTGCACCTGCTGCTGCACTTCTTGAAACCTGGCTATAGTCATTGTCGTAAATAAGTGCACTATTGTGCGCATTTTGTGCATTTGCACTTGGTTCTGGCTGCGTTAGCGCAAATACCTGTGCTTCAAAGGACTGTAAAATGGCATGTATCACATGCATAAAGCCATGTAGTGCATCAATCCAATCCCCAAATTCTTTGTCATCTTCTTCTTCTTCATCTTCTGGAGTAAACAGTCACGGGTTTGGTAAAAGTGCAGGAAGCGCTGCTAGCAGATCGCCTATAATGTTGCGCTCGATGCAGAATTTGTTTGGGACAGGTGCAATGACTGGTTTGACCTTTCGAGCAACCGGTTTATACTTCTTCTTGGTTACTATGCCCGTTTGCAGTGTGTGCGCTGCTAAATTTGTATAAGTTGCACATGCATGTGCACTTTTTGGAAACATGGCTGGAATGAGCGCCATAGGGTCAATAGAATTTAAGAGTGCCTGCGCATTACTGTTGGTACATTGGGATAGGTAGAGCTGAGAGGTAAGAGAGGTCAGTGGAATGGAAGCAGAAAATGGAATAAGCACAAATGCAGAAACATTGCAAGCTTGGGTATCAGAGTTGAATGTTATGATCATGGCAGCTTCTCCTTGGTCTGCAATGATAGGAAGAGGCACTTCAATTGCTGCACTAACTGGAGGTGTCACATTCAGTGCTTTATTTTCTGAAAAAGGTGCACATGCTTCACAGTGTGCAAATGGCATAATGCTCACAAGGTTGGTAGCTACCACTTCTGCACTGGTAGCTGCAACACATTTTGGGGTAACTTGTTCTCTATGGTGCTGCCTGAGATTGGGCAAAAGCAAAAGGAGCTCTTCATGTGAAACTGTAGCAGAGGGCGCCTTCATGGTGCACGCATATGCATCATCGACAATCTGTGGATTCTGGATAGGAATGATGTTGCGGTATAATGGCTCTTTGCCTTTGGAAGTGTTAACTGGAGCATCTGGTTTATCTGCTGCTACGGGGACAAAACATGCCTCAGGAATATTGGAATATGGGTGTATGGGCATCTCGTTGGGCACTTCAGTTGCACTCGCAGCGGGTTGAAAAGCTGGTGACTCGATACTGTCAGTGGGTGCAATGTCTGTGGTTGTAGAATGTGCGCTCTCTTGATTGGATGTATTGCATGGTGCACGTTGCAGAATTTCAATGCTGTTGAAGACTTGCCTCTTCCAAAGTGCCATAAACTCCCTCTTGAGTGCATCAATGTGCTCTTTCTTCATTAGTTGCGCATTTGGTGCACTTTGCATATAATCTGCTGCAGGTGTTGAAGCAGCAATGTACATTGACTGTAAAGGTGCTGCTGGAACTGGATGAGGCACTATATTGTAGATGAGTTGCGAACTGGTATTAGATGAAAGTCAACCAGTGGCTATCTGCCCTGGGTTGCACTTATGCCATTCCTTGATGCGCTCACCCAAGAAGTTGCCTGGAATAGAACGTGGCATGAATGTGCCACCTGGGAGTACGATGTGCCCTTCTGCATTTTGTCCACACTTCCCTTCACTAATAAGGCACTCAATTAAAGCACACTCAGGGATATAATGTCCTGTTTGACTGCAACCATTGCAAGTGTCATTGTTCAGGTGAGGTGCGCCATTTCTGCCATCTATACATGATGCACTCAATGCGGTAACTATCATCTGTGTCATGTGCTCGAATAGGACTGAGATGTCTTCTGCCTTGACTGTGGGTGCACTAGGTTGTGGCTGGGAAATGGGCATGCTGGGTGTTGAGTAGAGCACATACATATTGGGGTTTTGCGCTGTGAGCCCAGTAAGTGGCTGGAAATAGCGTGCTGGGCCTTCAAAGATAAAGTGGATTGCATCGTGTATTGCATCTAATGAGTATAGCACATTTGCAGGCTGATTTGGTACTGCAATCACAAGGCAGCTAAAAATGTGCTTGAGCTGGTCTGGTCAAAACACCCTAATGAACATGTGGCTTTGGTCGTAGTGTGCCAATATGCCTTGCGCAACTAAGTATTCGCTAATGTTGAAAAATGCATGATAATAGCATGCAATTTCTTCTGCGGTTATGAGGCCAACGTGTGCAGTTTCACCAATAAGCTTGTCCAGGTCACCAATACTCCATTTACTGCCATCCCTAAAGCTGGGATAAAGCTTTAGGACAGCATCTTTGAATGCGCCATAGTTGTGCATTGCGCTATACTCCGGTAGCAGCTTCCAAGTGTCTGCAGTGTCGCTGTTCAAATAATGCACAGTGTGGAATTTCTTATCAGTCTCATCAGTGATGTTACAATTGCAGAGAAGTTGTGCAAGCTCCTCAAAGTACTTCTGGAGTTCGCATGGTTTTGTGGGGTCAAAACATTGATGTGTTCAGTTGGTACTTTGTGAAGAGTCTCAATGGAAGGGGTGAACACTTAACCTACTACTGCAGGCATGCTCAGGGTGAGGGGGGAGTTTGCTTAGAGGGCCTCAGATCGTTCTTCAGGGCGCAGAGACTATGGAGAGGCTGGTACAGCAGTTTTCAATGTGTGCACTAGTTGTGTATGCTAAAGGAGAGATATGCGCAGTGGTGGGAAAGTGCACAATGCAAAGGGGCAAAAATGTGCAGTGCAGAAAAATGCGCAATGGGAGCGCAAAAGTGCGCAACGATGAGGATAATGAAGGCGGAAGGTGTAGTGGGATGAAGACAACACTGGGATGTGCTGTGAAGGTGGTGTGCAGGTTGGGGACACAAACGGGATGAAAGCGCAAGGGGCAGAAAAAGGTGCAAATGGGGCACAAAACATGGCTATGCAAATAAGTGTGCAAATGGTGCACAAATGCAGCTATACGAAGAGCACACTGTATGAGTGCATGAATGAGGATGAAGGATGCAATGCAGGGATGAAATGCAACAATACGATGAGGGGATGCAAATGATATGCAAATGCAGCTATATGAAGGGCACACTACAAAGGTGCATGGACTGGATGCTGGTGCACAGACTATGTGCGATGCTGACTGAGCTATGAACTATGAGGGGGGGAAAGATCCTCTGGATTCTCTATCTGTCCATCTACTATGTACAAATGGCTTATGTGATAAAACAGTAAAATAAAGTGTAAAAATAGAAAGTGCCATGTGCTACCCACAAGCACATCCATTCACCCATCTAAACCCAACTGCACTATGCCACTGCCTCAGCCAATAAGATTTGTGCACACTATAGCCCAATACCTAACTGTTCTGGTGCAATGCACTATTTTTGGTGCGCTCTAGGTCCTGTGCACTCTTCCCAATTAATCTGCTTTGGTGTTATGCATCGCATGCTGTGCCTTAGTAATAATGACATGATTGACCTGTGCCGGTTGGAAATGCAGAAGAACTATAAGGAGATGCTGTGCAAGGCCAAATAGTGCCAAAGTGCCAGGATTATGTGAAAGTGCCCAAGTGTGCACAGTCCAATGCCAAATAGGTGCAAAGCACCCAGATTATGTGAGAATGCGCAGTTTGCTCATGTTGGAATTGTGGTGCGCCTCGAGTAAATGCACCAGTAAGCTGGAAGCCATGATGCACAGCGCAACTGGTGTGGTGGATTGTTGTGTGTGTGATAGGGATTGTGCAATGAGTGCACAGCAGAGAATGTGAGTTGCAGGTAAAGCATAAAAAGAGCATGCAATAACTGTGAAAGGCAGGTAAGGAGTGTGGGGGGGGGGGGCACGCAGAGGCAGTTTGAAGCATAACAGGATGCATTTAGAGCACATGACAGCAGGCAGCTATGGGGGAACCAAAAGTGCAGTAGAAATGTAAAAGGCACACAAAAGTGCACAAAAGCACACAAACATGCATGAAAGCACACAAAAGGCACACTGGAGTGCATGGGAGCACAGAAAGCAGACAAAGGCACATGGAAGCACACAGGAGCGCACTTGGGCATGCGAAAGCACATGAAGGCATACAAAAGCACATGAAGGTGCACAAAAGCGCTCTGTGCAAAGTGAGTAGAAGATGTCCAAGTGGTGCACACAATTGCAAAAAATGCCATAGTATGAGCACAGGGTGATAGGGAGCTGTATCACTGGCTAGGTGCATCTCTGTCAATGGAAAGTGGTGCACTCTGTGTGCAAAGGGTAAGCGACAGTGTGAGTGGACGAAGCGCACTCTTGCACAGCTGCATGCCACTTCTAGAGGCAGGAAAGCGGCTGCTGGGTGCCCTGGTGTCTTTTCCTCATCCTCCTCCCACACCTCACTAACTATGCCAAAGGTGCATCACAGGCTGATAAGGGTGATGAGAGCAATGCGGGGCTCGTCAGCCCCTCGAAAGAGTGCACATCAAAGCACCAAAAAGTCGAGAACATGCCCCCTGCACTGTCGCAAGTGCGCCCAAGGCTGCACCGCTGATAGGTTCATTATGCGCTTTAAGGTCTGGAGAACATTCCCACTCATATCGAGACATTATGACAGACATTCCAAATTGCTAACGAATACCACAAAATTGACATCGAATCATTTTCGCACTATTTCAGATGACTTCGAACTATTGTGAATGCTTTCGAACTATTTCACAACACTTTGAAATGACTTCGCAGCATTTCGAATGACATTGGCTGCCACATAGTTGTTTTAAAACACTTTTGACACACGCTGCACATCCAGAACAAATGATTTAGTTGCATATCGAGCACTACCAGACACAAGGAGAGAGTACAAGAGAGTTAGAATGCGATAAGTGCATTTTTGTGTTTCATTGATATATTGAAGTACTTTTACTATATGGGAACACTATATGTTTCATCATTTATTATTTCTCATTTGTTTCATGATCTACAAGTCCTCATTGTTTGATATATTTGCCTCATGTTTTACACATGTTCTTATTTTTTTTTTAGTACTATCTCTTCATTTGTATATAGACTTGTATTAGTTAGTTAGAACAGACAATATAACAATGGGGAACAGCACAAGTTATCCTCTTGCTATTGTCAGATTTAAGAATTGTTCTCTTGAGTCTTAGCTCACATCATATCTCTAAGTTCTGCGAAATATTGCGAACTTCCTTGAAACTATCGTATTCACTCCATGTTTTATTACCCATCGCCTATTGCCATTCGATAAAACACTTTACATTTGTTAAACTTGCTTTTCGATATACCTCAAACCTTTTTGAACTCATTCAAACTTATTTGGACTACTTCGCATGACTTTGAGCCTCTTTGAACATATTTCGAACCTCTTCACACATATTCGAACCTTTTTCAAACTCTTTCAAACACCTTCATGCACCCTCACAGACTATTCACAACTTGATTTGTCCTTTCACATCACTAAACAAAATGTTTTGGTCTCAGCAGTGATATTTAGTACCAACTCGCACCCTTTCTCTGACTCGTGTTATACCATCCAAAGTTATTTAATAGGTTTCATTTGGGTTTCCAGGTTGAGTATCGTCACTGCCTTACTGTTCGACAGGCAAGTGCACACACTCAATCCTTGCGCCAAACCAGGTTGGGGAACACCTTGGGGGACACAGTCTATCAAGGCCAAGACGTCAAGGTGCTCAACTTAGCACAATGCCACTCGGTGGTCACTGTCTTGGGCACCATGCATGATCACCTTAAAGAGGATGTCCAAAGGTTGCTGGTCGAGTTAGAAGTCGCCAAGAGCCAGTTGCACAGTGCAGAGCAAGCAGAGGCAGATGTGAAGGAAAAACTGGATGTGGCTGCAGAGCGCTTGGAGTTCCTGGAGCTGATCAAGTAGCTGCTCACCTGTGTAAGCCAATAGATAATTCATAAATCAATTTCTTTGTTGTGCCTGTGATAAACATGTGATGCACCCCACAGCGGTGCAATGTGCATGCGTGCACAAATGTGTGCACTTTGTACCAACCTGTGTGCGCACTTCCATGGTGTCATAAAATGCAAATTGTAAGCCCAAGTAATATGTGTGAAGGAAAAGAGATAAGATAGGCAATGTTCGAGCAAGAAATGTCAAGCACACAAAAAATGTTGATATGGCTCCCTATCACCCTGCGCTTGTACTACGTCATTTCTTGTGATTGTGTGCACCTCCTAGATGGCTTCCACACACTTCACACAGCGTGTTTTTGTGTGCCTTCATGCACTTTTGCATGCCCAAGTGCACTCCTGTGCACTCCAGTGCACCTTTTGTGTGCTTCCATATGCATTTGTGCGCTTTTGTGCACCTTTTACATTTCTACTGCACTTTTGGTTCCCCCATAGCTGCCTGCTGTCATGCGCCCTGTTATGCTTCAAACTGCCTCCATGCACCCCCCCACGCTCCTTACCTGCCTTTCACAGTTATTGCATGCTCCTTCCATGCTTTACCTGCAACTTACATTTTCTGCTGTGCACTCATTGCACAATCCCTATCACACACACAACAATCCACCACACCAGTTGCACTGCGCATCACAGCTTCCTGCTTACTGGCACATTTACTCAAGGTGCACCGTGATTCCAACACGAGTAAACTGCACATTCTCATATAATCTGGGCACTTTGCACCTATTTGGCATTGGACTGTGCACACTTGGGCACTTTCATGTAATCCTGGTGCTTTGGCAATATTTGGCCTCACACAGCATCTCTTATAGTTCTTCTGCATTTCCAATTGGCATCGCCTTATCTGGTAACTGGCACAGGTCGATCACATCATTATTACTAAGGTGCAGCATGCGACACATAATACTGAAGCAGATTGATTGGAAAGAGTGCATGAGACCTAGAGCACACCAAAAATAGCACATTGCACTAGAACAGTTGGGTATTGGGTTATAGTGTGCGCAAATCTTATTGGCTGAGGCAGTGGCATAGTGCGGTTGGGTTTAGATGGGCAAATGGATGTGCTTGTGGGTAGCACATGGCACTTTCTATTTTTACACTTTATTTTACCATTTTTATCACATAAGCCATTTGTACATAGTAGGCAGACAGATAGAGAATCCAGAGGATCTTTCCCCCCCTCATAGTTCATAACTCAGTCAGCTTTGCACATAGTCTGTGCACCAGCATCCAGTCCATGCGCCTTTGTAGTGTGCCCTTCATATAGCTGCATTGATACAGCTCCCTATCACCCTGCACGCATACTACAGCATTTTTTGCAATTGTGCGCACCTCCTAGATGGCTCCTGCACACTTTGCGCAGCGTGCTTTTGCATGCCTTTGTGTGCCTTTGCACACCTTCATGCACTTTTGTGTGCCTTTGCATGCTTCCATGCGCTTTCGCATGCCTTTGACTGCTTAGGTGCACTTTTGTGTGCCTTTTACATTTCTACTGTGCTTTTGGTTCCCCCATAGCTGCCTGTCGTGTGCCCTAAATGTGCCCTGTTGTGCTTCAAACTGCCTCTGTGTGCCCCCCCCCACACTCCTTATCTGCCTTTCGCAGTTATTGTGCACTCTTTTTATGCTTTACCTGCAACTCACATCCTCTGCTGTGCACTCATTGCGTATCTTACCTTGAGCGTACATGACTGGTGCGCACATTAAAAACCGCAATTACAGCCTCCTCACACTCTCTGCACCCTGAAAAACAATCCGAGGCCCTCTAAGCAAACCCCTCCCTCACCCTGAGCATGCCTGCAGTTGTAGATTAAGTGTTCACCCCTTCTGTTGAGACTCTGCAATGAGTACCAACTGAACACATTAGCATTTGCATCCCCTCGTTATATTGCTGCATTTCATCCCTGCATTGCATCCTTCATCCTCATTTGTGCACTCTTGCAGTGCACCCTTTGTATAGCCATTGTTTTTCATAGACAGAATATAATGAACTCACAGAAGATCTTGGTGAAGAATGCAATGCAGCCATTCAAAAGGTCATAAATGATGTTTTTGAGCTCTATAAACCGATGTCACAATACAAATGGATTTTGTGGGGTGGAGAGCTACTGTTTGTAGATTTAGCAGAAGAGGTAGAGCACAAGGCATGGGAGGAGAAAGACAAATGGGTTAGAGAGGAGAAGGAGGCGGTGAAGAAGGCACAAATTGAGAGTCAAAGGACCACATTGGCTGAGGCTCAACATGCGGCTCTTGCTGCATTTCATGTGAAAATGATTTCAAAAGAGGATCTACAGAAGAGAAATGGGGAGCTTGCAGTAGAGGCAAGCACTATCGAGAGGGCAGAGGCCAGGGAGGCAGACAAAGATGAGGAGAAGATGAGCTACCCATAGTAAGGGTGGTGAAGCAAAAAATGATAGATGTCGAAGAGGTTAAAGAAGAGGTGGGTGGCAATGAAGGGGTTGCAAAGTGGGCACACCTTGAAACAAGCACACTGCTCAATTTCAAGGGTCCAGTGAGTTTTTTACCTTATTTTCGAAGATTTTTTGAGCTACTAATAGTTTTGTAGTGCAATTGTTGTGCTGGGTTTAAGTCCCAGCTGCACTGTATCATCAAGGATGGGGCTGCAAAATGTACAAAATGCACCCAGAAAGCACAGGGGTGCTATTGGGATGGGATATTGAGGTGAGACCTTTGAAAAGGTGAAGAAAAGAAATTTGCAGTGATGATACTCGACCTGGAAACCTAACAAAAACCTGTTAAAAGGCTTAGGAAGTATAACTCAGGCTAGAGGAAGGGTGTTTTTGGTGCACTCTAGGTCTTGTGCACTCTTCCCAATTAATCCGCTTCAGTGTTATGAGTCACGTGCTGTGCCTTAATAATAATGACATGATCGACCTGTGCTGGTTACCAGATAAAGCAATGCCAATTGGAAATGCAGAAGAACTATAAGGAGATGCTGTGAAAGGCCAAATACCACCAAAGCACCAGGATTACATGAAAGTGCCCAAGTGCACACAGTCCAATGCCAAATAGGCACAAAGTGCCCTGATTATGTGAGAATGCGCAGTTCACTCATGTTGGAATCATGGTGCACCTCAAGTAAATGCCCCAGTAAGATGGAAGCTGCGATGTGCAGTGCACACCTCCTCAGCAGTGTCCTTGGTGTTGTCATGCTGCCGAATAGAGGGGGCCAGGCAGAGCACTAGGCTACCAATAGCCTGGTCATTCTTGTTGCTCCAGGTCTGGAGCTTGGCATTAGCATCCGCTACTAGTGCAGCATTTGTCGCTGTCAAAGGAGGCAGTGCCAGAGGTGGTTTTGGTTCCATCCCACTAGTTATTTGCCAGAGGCCCTGAGACCTGAGCCATGCCTTCATTGAGTCAGCCCATTGAATGTAGTTAGAGCCATCGAAAGTTTGTACAAGTTTTTCAAGATTTGAAGACATGATGTTGTAGTGGCAGCTGATAAAAGCGCTCAATCAGTCCTCCATTCAAGAAAACATGTTCCATAATCAGGCAAAAACACTCCTTCAGAGTGGTTAACCCTAGTCAACCTGGGTTTTTAAATGCAGCTAGAAGAGTGGCAACTGATGTAGTGGATTGTTGTGGTGTGATAGGGATTGTGCAATGAGTGCACAGTAGAGAATGTGAGTTGCAGGTAAAGTGTAAAAGGAGCGCGCAATAAATGTGAAAGGCAGATAAGGAGTATGGGGGGGGCACGTGGAGGTGGTTTGAAGCGCAACAGGGTGTATTTAGGGTGCATGACAGCAGGCAGCTATGGGGAACCAAGAGCGCAGTAGAAATGTAAAAGGTGCACAAAAGCGCACCTAAGTGGTCAAAGGCATGTGAAAGCACACAAATATGCACAAAAGTGCACAAAAGGCACACAAAAGCATACAGAGGTGCACTGGAGTGCACGGGAGCACATGAGAGTGCATGGAAGTGCACTGGAGTGCACGGGAGCACATGAGAGCACACTGGAGCACACGGGAGTGCAGAAAGCAGACAAAGGTGCACAGAAGTGCATGAAGGTGCACAAAAGCGCGCTGTGCAAAGTGAGTAGAAGATGTCCAAGCAGTGCACACAATCATGAAAAATGACATAGTATGAGCACAGGGTGATAGGGAGCTGTATCAATGGTCAAAGGTGTGCAAAAGCACACAAAAGTGCACAAATGTGCATGGAAGCACACAAAAGGCGAACTGGAGCACACTGGAGCACACTGGAGCACACTGGAGCACACTGGAGCACACTGGAGCACACTGGAGCACACTGGAGCACACTGGAGCACACTGGAGCACACTGGAGCACACTGGAGTGCAGAAAGTGGACAAAGGTGCACAGAAGCAGACAAAGGCACACAGAAGTGGACAAAGGCGCACGGGAGCGCATAGGAGTGCACTTGGGCATGCAAAAGTGCATGAAGGCACACAAAAGCATGCTGTGTGCAGTGTGTGGAAGCCATCTAGGAGGTGCACACAATCATGAAAAATGCTGTAGTATGAGCACAGGGTGATAGGGAGCTGTATCACCATTTGCACCCCCAACCTGTGCACCACTTTCACAGCACATCCTGGTGTCGTTTTCATCCCATTACACCTCCTGCTTTCATCACCCTCGCTGTTGCACACTTTTGCACTACCATTGCACATTTTTCCACATTGCACATTTTTGCCCCTTTCTATTGCGCACTTTTCCACTATTGCGCATATCATCCCTTTAGCATACACAACTAGTGCGCACATTGAAAACCACCGTACTAGCCTCTTCATAGTCTCCATGCCCCGAAGGATGATCTGAGGCCCTCTAAGTGAACCCCCTCACCCCTGAGCACACCTGCAGTTGTAGGTTTAGTGTTCACCCCTTCCATTGAGACTCTGCACTGAGTACCAACTGAACACATCACTGGTGCAATGTGCTATTTTTGGTGTGCTCTAGGTCCCATGCACTCTTCCCAATTAATCCACTTCGGTGTTATGTGTTGCATGCTGCACCTTAGTAATAGTGATGTGATCAACCTGTGCCAGTTACCAGATAAGGTGATGCCAATTGGAAATGCAGAAGAACTATAAGGAGATGCAGTGTGAGGCCAAATAGTGCCAAAGCACCAGGATTATGTGAAAGCACCCAAGTGCACACAGTCCAATGCCAAATAGGTGCAAAGCACCCAGATTATGTGAGAATGCACAGTTCGCTCATGCTGCAATTGTGGTGCACCTCGAATAAATGTGCCAGTAAGCCAGAAACCGTGATGCACAGCACAATTGGTGTAGTGGATTGTCATGTGTGTGATAAGGATTGTGCAATGAGTGTGCAGCAGAGAATGTGAGTTATGGGTAAAGCATAAAAGGAGTGCATAAAGGTGCATCAAGTGTGCAATAATAGTGAAAGGCAGATAAGGAGTGTGGAGGGGGGTGCACAGAGGTGGTTTTAAGCATAACAAGGCACATTTAGAGCACACAACAGAAGGCAGCTAAGGGGGACCCAAAGGCACAGTAGAAATATAAGGTGCACAGAAGTGCACAAAGGCACACGAAAGCACACAAAGGTGCACAGAGGCACAGTGGAGCACACGAGAGCGCACTTGGGCACACGAAAGTGGACAAAGGTGCATGAAAGCAGACAAAGGTGCACAAAAGTGGACAAAGGCACATGGAAGTGGACAAAGGTGCACAGAAGTGCATGGGAGCACAGTTGGGTGCATGAAAGTGCATGAAGGCACACAAAAGTGCACTGTGCAAAGTGAGTAGAAGATGTCCAAGTGGTGCACACAATTGTGAAAAATGCCATAATACAAGTGCAGGGTGATAGGGAGCCATATCAGTGGTTATACAATAAAATGCACAAATGGTGCACAAATGCAGCTATATGAAGGGTGCACTACAAGAGTATGCAAATGAAGATGAAGCATGCAACAAAGGGATGAAATGCAGCAATACGACGAGAGGATGCAAATGATATGCAAACATGGCTATGCAAAGGGTGCACTACAAAGGCGCACAGACTGGATGCTGGTGCACAAACTATGTGCGATGCTGAATGAGCTATGAACTATGGGGGGGGGAAAGATCCTCCAGATTCTCTATCTGTCTGCCTACTATGTACAAATGGCTTATGTGATAAAAATGGCAAAATAAAGTATAAAAATAGAAAGTGCCATGCGCTACCCACAAGTGCATCCATTGGCCCATCTAAACCTGACTGCACTATGCCACTGCCTTAGCCAATAAGATTTGCACATGCTATAGCCCAATACCCAACTGTTCCAGTGTTATGCTCTATTTTTGGTGTGCTTTAGGTCCCATGCACTCTTCCCAATTAATCTGCTTTGGTGTTACATGCTGCATGCTGTGCCTTAGTAATAATGATGTGATCAACCTGTGCCAGTTACCAGATAAGGTGATGCTGATTGGAAATATGGAAGAACTATAAGGAGATGCTGTGCAAGGCCAAATAGCACTAAAGCACCAGGATTATGTGAAAGTGCCCAAGTGCACACAGTCCAACACCAAATAGGCACAAAGCACCCAGATTATGTGAGAATGTGCAGTTTGCTTGTGCTGGAATCACAGTGTGCATCAAATAGGTGTGCCAGTAAGCTGGAAGCCATGATGCGAGAAACAATTGGTGTGGTGGATTGTTGTGTCTGTGATAAGGATTGTGCAATGAGTGCACAGCAAAGAATGTGAGTTGTGGGTAAAGCATAAAAGGAGTGCATAAAGGCACATTGAGCATGCAATAACTGTGAAGGGCAGATAAAGAATGTTGGGGGGTGCATGGAGGGCATTTGAAGCATAACAAGGCACATTTAGAGTGCACAAGAGAAGGCAGCTAAGCAGTCAAAAGCATGTGAAAGCACACTGGAGTGCACGGTGATGAGTTCAGTTGGTACTCAGTGCAGAGTCTCAACAGAAGGGGGGAACACTTAACCTACAACTGCAGGCATGCTCAGGGTGAGGGGGGAGTTCGCTTAGAGGGCCTCGGATCGTCCTTCAGGGCGCAGAGACTATAGAGAGGCTGGTACAGCGATTTTCAATGAGCGCACTAGTAGTGTACGTGGAAGGGGAGATATGCACAGTGGCGAAAAAGTGCGCAATGCAAAGAGGCAAAAATGTGCAACGAGAGCACAAAAGTGCACAACGATGAGGGTGATGAAGGCGGGAGGTGTAACAGGACAAAGACAACACTGGGATGTACTGTGAAGGTGGTGCACAGTTTGGGGGTGCAAACAGAGTGAAAGCGCAAGGAGTGGAAAAAGGCGCAGACGGTGTGCAAAAGGGTGCACAAATGGTGTGCAAACGCAGCTATACGAAGGGCGCACTATGATAGTGCACAGACAAGGACGAAGGACGCAACGCAAGGGACGAAACACAACAATATGATGAGGGGACACAAACGATAATGCAAACACGGCTATATGAAGGGCACACTACGAAGGTGCACGGACTGGACACTGGTGCACAGACTATGTGCGACGCTGACTGAGCTATGAACTATGAGGGGGGGGGGAAGATCCTCTGGATTCTCTATCTGTCCGCTACTATGTACAAATGGCTTATGTGATAAAATGGTGAAATAAAGTATAAAAATAGGAAGCGCCATGCGCTACCCACAAGCGCGTCCATTCGCCCATCTAAACCTGACTGCACTATGCCGCTGCCTCAGCCAATAAGATTTGCACACCTATAGCTCAATATCCAACTGTTCCGGTGCGATGCGCTATTATTGGTGCGCGCTAAGTCTCGTGCACTCTTCCCAATTAATCCGCTTTGGTGTTATATGTCGCGTGCTGCACCTTAGTAATAATGGCGTGATCGACCTGTGCCGGTTACCAGATAAGGCGATGCCAATTGGAAATGTGGAAGAACTATAAGGGGATGCTGTGCGAGGTCAAATACTGCCAAAGCGCCTGGGTTATGTGAAAGCGCCCAAGTGCGCACAGTCCAATGCCAAATAGGCACAAAGCAGCCCAGTTATGTAAGAATGCACAGTTCGCTCGTGCCGGAATCATGGTGTGCCTCAAGTAAATGTGCCAGTAAGATGGGAGCTGCGATGCGCAGTGCACCGGTGCAGTGGATTGTTGTGTGTGATAGAGATTGTGCAAAGAGTGCGCAGCAGGGAATGTGAGTTGCAGGTAAAGTGTAAAAGGAGTGCGCAAAGGCGCATCGAGCGCGCAATAAATGTAGAAGGCAGATAAGGAGCATGGGGAGGGGGGCGCACGGAGGCGGCTTGAAGCACAATGAGGCGCATTTAGGGTGCACAATGATTGGCGGCTATGGGGAAACAAAAGCGCAGTAGAAATGCAAAAGGCGCACAAAGGCGCACCTAAATGGTCAAAGGCGCACAAAGGTGCACAAAAGCGCGCTGCGCAAAGTATGTGGAAGCCATCTAGGAGGTGCACACAATCGCAAAAAATGCCGTAGTATGCGCACAGGGCGATAGGGAGCCATATCAACGGGAGCACACTGGTGCACATTGGAGTGCATTGGAGCACATGGGAGTGCACTTGGGCACACAAAAGCAGACAAAGGTGCATGGAAGCACACTAAAGTGCACAAAAGCACGCTGTGCAAAGTGAGTAGAAGGTGTCCAAGCAGTGCACACAATCACAAAAGATACTGTAGTATGAGCGCAGGGTGATAGGGAGCCATATCAATGCATACATTGTATCGAATGATATAGGTTCAATGGATGCTGTTGAACTCACTATATAAAGTTGCTATACTATATTAATCAACAACTACATTGTACACTGATTATTATACCTTCCAATAGACATGCATTAGGAATGCAATACAGATATTAGTAACATTTGAAATGCAATGGGGATGGACACAGCCATGGCCATGGCATCACCATCAGGCACAAACACAATATTAACCTATGAATACTATTGACTGTACATTGTATCATCTGTTTTGATGGATGCTGTCAAACTCACTATATATTTGTACATACTCTATTAATTAACCAATGACTACATTACTACTTTACTTGCTGTACTGTAGATGTGCATTAAGAACATAGTACAGACATTAGTAATGTTTGAATGCAATTGCAGGGAAGGGGACAGGGACAGGGACAGGGACAGGAGCAGGGACAGGAGCAGGGATTGGAGTGGGGACAGGAGCTTTTGTCTGTATTCTGTTCTTAATGCACATCATTGTAGTAATATCATTGTTTTTGTGGTCCTGTCAAGCTGCGATGTCAGTGCTGCTTCCCCATTCCCATTCTCATCCCCGTCCCCTTCCTTGCAATTGGATTCAAACATTACTAATGTCTGTACTATGTTCTTAATGCATGTCCATCTGTATGGTACAGCACATAAAGTAGTAATGTAGTCATTGGTTAATTAATAGAGTATGTACATACATATATATAGTGTGTTCGACACTGTCCATTGAAACAGATGATACAATGTACAGTCAATAGTATCCATAGGTTAATATTGTGTCCATGCCCAATGATGATGCCATGGCTGTCCCCATTGTATTTCAAACATTACTAATGTCTGTATTACATTCCCAATGTATGTCTATTGTAAGGTATAATAATCAGTGTCACAATGTAGTCATTGGTAGGTTAACATTGTATCTGTGCCCAATGGCGATGCCATGGCTGTCCCTGTGTCCATCCCCATGTCCATCCCCATTGCATTCAAATGTTACTAATGTCTGTATTACATTCCTAATGCATGTCTATTGTAAGGTATAATAATCAGTGTACAATGTAGTTGTTGGTTAATATAGTATAGTGACTTTATATAGTGAGTTCAACAGTGTCCATCGAACCCATATCATTTGATACAATGTAGCTTACCTAATGTGTCACCACATCTATTGTGCTGCTCATCATGGCTTCCAGCTTACTAAGGCACTTATTTGAGGTGCACCATGATTGCATCTGTTGAAGCAGACTACATATGCTGCACAGAGGAAGAGATGACACGTTCCTTATAACCTACCTGGGGTTTAGTTAGTCTTAGAGCTAGGGTTTAGCAGAGGTAAGAACACTGTATATCTACTACAGTACAGGTTCTCCTTATATACATAATAGTAAGGATGTCACATGACTCAGGAATGTGTTTACCACATGTATGCACAGTAAGCACAGTAACATGTGTGTGCTGCATGCATTGCCTCATGTATGCAGCATGCATCAGAATTTAATTTCAACATTTGGCACTGGACTGTGTGCACTTGGGGCACTTTCACATAATTTGGGTGCTTTCACACTATTTGGCTTTGCATAGCATCTCCTTATAGTTCTTCCACATTTCCAATCAGCATTGCTTTATCTGGTAACCAGCACAGGTCGATCACATCACTATTCCTAAGGTGCAGCATGTGACACATAACACTGAAGCAGATTAATTGGGCAGAGTGCACAGGACCTAAAGTGCACCAAAAATAGAACATCACATCAGAACAGTTGGGTATTGGGCTATAGTGTGCACAAATCTTATTGGATAAGGCAGTGGCATCACGCAGTTCAGTTTAAATGGGCCAATGGATGGACTTGTGGGTAGTGCATGATGCTTTCTATTTTTATACTTTATTTTAATGCTTTTATCACATAAGCCATTTGTACATAGTACCAAGGTACACAGGAAATCCAGAGGATCTTCCCCTCCCCCATATAGTTCATAGCTCGTTCAGTGTTGCACATAGTCTGTGCACCATTGTTCTGTCTGTGTGCCTTTGTAGTACACCCTTCATATAGCCACGTTTGCATATCGTTTGCACCCCTTGTCATATTGTCATGTTTTGTCCCTTCATTTGCATCCTTTGTCTTCATTTGTGCACTTTTGCAGTGCACTCTTTATATAGCCATGTTTGCACATTGTTCATGCTTCTCATTTATACCTGTGTTTTGTGCACCATTTGTGCATTTTCCTGCTAGTTGTGTGCGCATCTCACCTGTGCTCCTAGTCTGTGTGCCACCTCTTTGGCACACTCAGTATTGTCCTTGTCGCACTAAACCTCCTACCTTTCACCTCCATTGTCATTGCACATTTTTGTGCTCCCATTGTGCATTTTCCCACACTGCACATTTTTGCCCCTTTGCATTGTGCACTTTTTCACCATTGCACATACCTTCCTCTTTGTGTACATGGCTAGTGTGCACATTGCAAACCATCAAACCAGCCTCTTAGTAGTCTTTGTGCCTTGAAGGATGACCAGAGGCCCTCTAAGTAAACCCCCTTACTCTGAGCATGCCTGCAGCTGTAGGTTTAGTGTTCACACTTTCTGTTGAGACTCTGCACCAAGTACCAACTGACCACATCACTGGTTACCAGATAAAGCAATGCCAATTGGAAATGTGGAAGAACTATAAGGAGATGCTGTGCAATGCCAAATAGTGCCAAAGCACTTGATTATGTGAAAGTGCCCAAGTGTGCACAGTCCAATGCCAAATAGGTGCAAAGCACTGAGATTATATGAGAATTCACAGTTGGCTCACAATGCAATCATGGTGCACCTCAAATAAGCACCCTAGTAAGCTGGAAGCCATGATGTGCAGTGCAATAGATGTGATGAAGGATTGTTGTGTGTGATAAATGAATAGTGCAATGAGTGCACAGCAAAGAATGTGATTTGCTGGTAAAGTGTAAGAGAGCACATAAAGGTGCATTGAGCATGTGGTAACTGTAAAAGGTGGATAATGGGTGTAGGGGGGGCACACAAAGGCAGTTTGGAGTGTAACAAGGTGCATTTAAGGTGCATGATAGAAGGTTACTAAGGGGGATCCAAAGGCACAGTAGAAATGTAAAAGTTGCACAACAGTGCATGAGAGCACACAGAAGTGCACAGAAACACACAAAAGCACACAGAAGCACACTTGGGCACACTTGGGCACACAAAAGTGCATGGAAGGCATGAAACAGCGTGCTGTGCAAAGTGAGTAGAAGTCATCCAAGAGGTGCACACAATCATGAAAAATGTCATAGTACAAGTGCAGGGCAATAGGGAGTTATATCAACAGTAACCACAAAAGGCAGACAACAAGTGTAGGGGGTGCACAAAGGTGGTTCGAAGCATAACAAGGTGCATTTAAGGCATATGGTAGAAGGCAGCTAAAAAGGATTCACAGGTGCAGAAGAAATGTAGCAGGCACACACAAGTGCACCTAGGTGGTCAAAGGCATGCAAAAGCACACAAAGTGCATGGAAGCACACAAGAGCGCACTTGGGTGCACAAAAGCATGCTGTGCAAAGTGAGTAGAAGTCATTTAAGAGGTGCACACAATCGCAAAAAATGTCATAGTATGAGTGCAGGGCAATAGGGAGCCATATCAATGTGCATGTACCTCTTTAGGAGCTGTTGGCACAATCAGTGTGAGGATGGGTGGAATCAGATGTGGATTTTGTCCAAGTCACAGTTGGGATGACAAGAATCCAGTCGATTTGTTCATGGTGTTCATGAGGTCAAATCTGATGCATGGCAGTGTCTGAGCCCATCCCTTTTGGTTCTGTGCCACATGATATTTCAGTGCCTGATTCACTGTTTTATTGGTTTGTTTGCTGGCACAATCTGTTTGAGGGTGGTAGGCAGAAGACAGTTTCAGTTTCATGCCAGTCAATTTGTGTAATGCTGTCCAGAACTTGGACATAAACAACTTGTCATGGTCCGATACAATTTCCAGTGATTTTTGCAGTACCAATGATCAAAAAACACTCCTGCGAGGTCTGTTGACATGATGTCTGTCCTGGTCAGCACAATCTGGATATCAGTGTTCAATTGGTCAGTCATTGTGAGGATGCAGTTGTAACCATTGTTCTCCAGTGATGGCCCAATGAAGTCCATCATAACAAAGTCTCCACACTGATCAGGAATGGGCAGTGGGTGCAATTAGTGAATGGCATGGGTAACCCCCGGGTTTTGTTGGGCCAACCCATACCCTACCCACATGTAACCCTCACCCACACTTATGGGTAGGGGGTTTGGGGGGTTTGGGCATGGGTTCTTATGCTTGTTCTTAGGCAGGAGAGGGTCTGCATTGTCTGTCACATGTGCAGTTATCTTTCGCTTGTGAGGGGCAGTGATGTCCATATCGGGAATAGGGAGAGTGGGTGCCATTACAGCAAAAGTTCAAGTGGTGTAGCATGTTGAAGCATAGTGTGGAGCTCACAACATTATCAATGGTTGGAAAAAAGAAAGATTTGTAATGTTACTCACTGTCCACCATGAGCTACTGACTAGTTGCACATGTACAAGCAGGGTAAGTCCACCTCTATTTCAATTCAGGAAATGTGGTGGTGCTGGACCCATCAACCCAGTGCATGGGTACAGATCAGATGAGGGTCGGGAAACACTGACCCATACCCATACCCCTGCCTACCCACAGTGCTAACCCATGCAGGTTGCACAACCCATGTGGATCTCTGGTCCAGCTGGTTTGGTGGTTCTTGACTTGTTATGCTGGCACTCACTACAGCTGGGAACGTATGTGTTGATGTGTTTGGTTGGTACTCAGTTCAGAGTCTCCACAGAAGGGGTGAACACTTAACCTACAACTGCAGATGTGCTCAGGGTGAGGGGGGAGTTCGCTTAGAGGGCCTCGAATCGTCCTTCGGGGCGCTAAGACTATGGGGAGGCTTGTACAGTGGGTTTCAATGTGCGCACCAGTTGTGTACACTAAAGGGGAGATATGTGCAGTGGTGGGAAAGTGTGCAATGCAAAGAGGCAAAAACATGCAGTGTGGAAAAACGCGCAATGGAAGTGCAAAAGTGCGCAACGATGAGGGTGGTGAAGACGAGAGGTGTAGTGGGACGAAGATGACACTGGGATGTACTGTAAAGGTGGTGCACAGGTTGGGGATGCAATGGGGTGAAAGCGCAAGGGGCAGAAAAAGGTGCAAATGGTGCGCAAAACACGGCTATGCGGAAAAAGGTGCAAATGGTGCGCAAACGCAGCTATATGAAGGGTGCACTGTATGAGTGCTTGAACGAGGATGAAGGATGCAATGCAGGGACAAAATGCAACAATACGATGAGGGGATGCAAATGATACACAAACGTGGCTATACGAAGGGTGCACTACAAAGGTGCATGGACTGGATGCTGGTGCACAGACTATGTGCGATGCTGACTGAACTATGGACTATGAGGGGGGGAAAGATCCTGTGGATTCTCTATCTGTCCACTACTATGTACAAATGGCTTATGTGATAAAACGGTGAAATAAAGTATAAAAATAGAAAGCGCCATGCACTACCCACAAGCACATCCATTCACCCATCTAAACCTGACCGCACTATGCCACTGCCTCAACCAATAAGATTTGTGCATGCTATAACCCAATACCCAACTGTTCTGGTGCGATGCACTATTTTTGGTGTGCTCTATGTCTCGTGTGCTCTTCCCAATTAATCTGCTTTGGTGTTATGTGTCGCATGCTGCGCCTTAGTAATAATGATGTGATCGACCTGTGCTGGTTACCAGATAAGGCAATGCCAATTGGAAATGTGGAAGAACTATAAGGAGATGCTGTGCGAGGCCAAATACTGCCAAAGCACCGGGATTACATGAAAGCGCCCAAGTGTGCACAGTCCAATGCCAAATAGGTGCAAAGCACCCCAGTTATGCAAGAATGTGCAGTCTGCTCATGTTGGAATCGCAGTGCACCTCAAGTAAATGCGCCAATAAGATGGAAGCTGTGATGCGCAGTGCGTTTGAAGTGGTGAATTGTGAGATGGTAAGAATAGTGCAGTGAGTGCGCAGCAAGGAACATGGGTTGCAAGTAAAGCATAAAAGGAGCACATAAAGGTGCATTGAGCGTGCAATAACTGAAAACGGCAGATAAGGAGTGGGGGGGGTGCGCAGAGGCAGTTTGAAGTGCAACAGGGCACATTTAGGGCGCACGACAGCAGGCAGCTAAGGGGGATCCAAAAGCGCAGTAGAAATGTAAAAGGCACACAAAAGTGCACCTAAGCGGTCAAAGGCACGCAAAAGTGCATGAAAGTGCACAAAGGCGCGCAAAGTGTGCGGAAGCCATCTAGGAGGTGCGCACAATTGCAAAAAATGCGATAATATGCATGCAGGGCGATAGAGAGCCATATCATCTCCTCCCAACTGAAGTACTGACTGTCCTCAGGCAGCATGCGATTGGTCAGCACAAAATTTTCTTCACTCACATAAGCAGCCATCCTCTCCTTATCTACAGTGACTCACAAAACTGAGTCAATGTTTTGCACTTTTTAATTTATTGTTGAATAACTTCCCATAAACAACAAAACCAAACAAGGTATTGGTGTACCGAATAACATACATGATCAGGGCTACCAAACAAACAAAGAATTATGTAATTTTAATCATCCCTCATGGAGATATGATCATTTTAATTCAGGGACTCATTGACTCAGTTTTGTGAGGTGGTATCAATATTATGATAAATTGTAATTCTAGTATTTTGTATGACCTCCCTTGGCCTTAATAACTGCTCCCAACCTTCTAGGCATGCTTTCAATTAAATTCTGACACACCTCTGGTGGAATATTATTCCACTCTTCCACTACTCTTTTCCATAACTCCCAAATTCCTTTTGGCACTGTTGGATACTTGTCTAACTGGTTCTTGAGGTGAACCCATTGATATTCAATAGGGCTGAGGTCTGGAGATTGGGCAGGACAATCCAGAAGAGTAATATTGTTGTTCTCCATCCATTTCTTGGCCTTTTTTGAGGTATGCTTGGGGTCATTGTCTTGTTGAAAAATCACCTCTTCTCCAGAAATTCCACTCTCCTCCAAGCTAGGCAGCATATGGTCCTTCAAAATGGACACATACTGGTCAGCATTCATCCTCCCCTCAACCTCTGCAAGATGCCCCACTCCATTCCATCCCATACACCCCCATACCATAATGTTTCCTCCCCCAAATTTGACAGTTCCCTGCACCTCTCTCTCAATCAGCCCCTCTCCCTTCTGTTTCCAAACCCACTCTCTCCCATCTGACCCAAACCTGTTAATTTTAGTCTCATCTGACCAAATAACCCTTCTCCAGTCCTCCACAGTCCACTCTCTATACTTCTGAGCAAAAGCCAATCTTGCTTTCCTATGCCTTATACTAAGCAAAGGCTTTTTCTTCTTCACCACAGCCTTGAATGAGTTTTTTCTGAGAACTCTTCTGACTGTTTCTGAGGAGACTGGAGTGGGGATGATGCTGTTGATGTAATGGGTGGCCTGAACAGCATTTGCAGCCTTGCCAGTGGTGATTTGGGTAAGGATGGCTCTCTGAGAGGTAGATGAGAGCTTAGAAGGACGACCACCAGAGGGGGAATCCAGGTTTGTATGGAGAGCCCTGAGTGTTCTGGATACACTAGACTGGCTGAGGTTGAGTTTAGAGGCAATATTGTGGGTAGAATTATGATTGGAGGCCAGGGAAAGAATGTTTTCCTTCTGAGCAGAGGAGATGGGATGCATTGGAGAATATTGAAGTATGAAGAATGCTAGTCCTAATTAAATACTATAATTTAAGGTCCCATCAAGGGTCACATCACCTTAGAGACCATCTGTCAAGTTTTTGACATTATACAGTTGGTGGAGCATCAGATTCTAATATTTCTGACTACCCCTCACAAAACTGAGTCAATAAGTCCCTGAATTAAAATGATCATATCTCCATGAGGGATGATTAAAATTACATAATTCTTTGTTTGTTTGGTAGCCCTGATCATGTATGTTATTTGGTACACCAATAACTTGTTTGGTTTTGTTGTTTATGGGAAGCTATTCAATAATGAATTAAAAAGTCCAAAACATTGACTCAGTTTTGTGAGTCACTGTATCTCTGACCACCATCTATCCTCTATAACTCTTTCCACAACCCATCTCTACCCGATCTGATGGCTTCAGCATTTACCTTAGCCCTCAGACAAATGATCTTGGCCCTCTATGAGACCCTCCCTGCTGCTGGGAGTGAGCAGACGACGATGCAAGCTTGGGGTGAAGGGTTTTGTAGTAAACTGGTGCGCTTTTTGTGTTTCTATAACCAGTGCAGGTTGCTAAGGGTCAGGGCATGTAGAACATGTATAAAAGCTGCGCGGACACTATTAAAGATGACGCAAAACTCGATGCACTCCTTGCGAAGGCACGCAGCACCTTCAGTGGGATTATGGTGGAGGAGTGGCTGACTTGGGGTGAGGAGCTGATGCCTGATATGCATAAGATGATTCAGGAGAAAGAGCGGTCTGAAGAATTTGAGCATAGGGCGCACGAGCTGGCAGGGCAGCTGGAAGCATGCGCGGAGTGCACCAAAGTGCACAAGGCACATCGCGCGCTCTTGACCACTGAATTGCAGGCACCCAAGGTTAACTTGGAGCATCTGGAAGGTGAGTTTAGAGCAATTGATGATGCAAGCGATATAGATACCACCGAAGTGCAGGAGGATGAGAAGGCACGCATCATGCTGGTGCGCTCTCTGCGCATGCTTTCTGGAGTGACCGATGCTGAGGTCGTAGGTGAAGAAACTGGGTAGTCTTGGGAGAGTGGGGTGATGAGCGAAGGGGAGAGTGAGCAGAGCGATGAGAGCATTAGTGCAGACGAAGGCGCAAGTGCGCGCCCAGTGCACGCAACGAGGCAATGCGCATATGTCGAAGTACCACCACTGAGTGGTGTTGGCGCCACCTCTGATGCTAATAGCAGACCAGTAAGTTTCTTTGGATATGCTTCAAACTCACTAAACGGCTCCCCTCCTGCTCCAGTGTGATAACTGCCGCTGCATGGGCCAGCCAGCTAGGTGCATCTCTGTCAATGGAAAGTGGTGCACTCCGTGTGCAAAGGGTAAGAGAAAGTGCAAATGGACAAAGCACACCCTTGCACAGCTGCATGCGGCTTCTAGAATCAGGAAAGTGGCTACTGGGTGCTCTGGTGTGTCTTTTTCTCATCCTCCTTCCATGCTGTGCTAACTATTTCAAAGGCGCATCACAAACTGACAAGGGCAATGAGAGTGATGCGGGGCTTGTCAGCCCCTCAAAAGAGCACACTTCGAAGTGCCGCAAAGTCAAAAATGCGCCCCCTCCACCATCGCAAGTGCACCCAAGGCCGCACCGCCTTACCGTTCGCCAGGCAAGTGCGCACACGCAATCCTCACACCAAACCAGATCAGGAAACACCTCAGGGGATGCGGTCTATCAAGGTCAAGATGTTGAGGCACTCGACTTAGTGCAATGCCACTCGGTGGTTGCAGTCTTGGGCACCACGCACGATTGCCTTCAAGAAGATGTCCAAAGGTCGCTCATTGAGTTAGAGGTTGCTAAGAGCTGGTTGCGCAGCGCGGAGCAAGTGGAGGCAGATGCAAAGGTGAAACTGGATGCAGCCACTGAGCATCTGGAGTTCCTGGAGTCTATTGAATAGCTGCCTGACTGTATAAGTTTTAGATAGTGTGTCAATCAATCTCTTTGTTGCACCTGTGATATGCGTGGTGCACTCCAAAGCAGTGAAGTGCGTGCACGCACTTCCATGGTCCCATAAAACAAAACTTGTAAGTCCAAATAGTATGTGTGAGAGAAAAGAGATAATATAAGCAATGTTTGAGCAAGAAATGTCAAGCGCACAAAAAACACGCACCAGCGCAAAGATGCACAAATGCAAAGGGGTGCGGAAAAATTGTCCAACCATCACTTTCCTCTTCCCAACTGAGATATTGACTATGTCCATCGATAAAAGAGTAAGAGATAAAATGAAGCGCATGCCATATGACAAAGTCTAAAAAAATGGGAAAGGCTCAGTAGATCATCATGGCCAGTAAAACCCATGGGTTGTGCAATCATGGAACGTGCCCAGATGCGACTTTGCGAATAGAAAAAGGTAACGTAAAAAAATGAAAGAAAGTAAAGTGTACATATAAAAAGGTGAAGTATCCATAACGGTGCACACAGAGCGCTAGTTGCACGCCTCATTGGCACTTTCTTCATCCTCAGCGCTATCTCCTTGCACTTCTTCTTTGTCAACTGCTTCTTCGTCTTCTGTGTCCACTACTATGGACTCTTCCATCTCCCTCAACCGTGTTGTAGTGATATTGAGCGCTATGTCAGAAAGCGCAATGGACTTGCGCACGTGGTACGGCAGCAGGCGGAACGCGGCTACTGGCCTGTCGAATACCATCCCATTGAGCTCGCAAACAATATATGCACCGCCTTGATTGCATGACACTATAACTAGAGGACCGAGATAACGCGCGCACATTTTGCAGTTTAGGCTCTTCTTGATTGCTGTGTTGCGCATAAGGACTAAATCACTGCGCTGGAAGTCAAAATTGCGGATGGTTTTTGGGTGTGCCCTCTCGAAACAGAGCACCGCTTTGCACCTTTCTGCGTAGACATGGGAATGAATGCACGCTAAGTCTTCTGGACGCTTTTGTAATGTGTGCGCGCGCCACGCGATCAAGTCTGTAGTGGAGAGTATAGAATCTGGGGGTGGGTTAAGGTATGTCGCTTCAATGATATCAAGAGGGATTAGAGGCTGCGTGCCTGTAACAATGAAGTATGGTGAAACACCAAGGTGCTTCCACACTGTGATGCGCTCCACCCAAAAGACTGAGTACAGTGCACTGAACCATTTTGACTCTACCCCATCTGTGGCTTTGATCAGTGCTTGACACACATCGAAATGTGCGCGCTCAACAATTCCATTAGCACGCGAGTTATAGCCAGATATGCAGATGTGATTGATATGGTAGTGCTTACTGAGATAGGCTAGCGCTTTTATGAATGGCTTGCCATTATCAGTGACTATCTCGTACAATGCGCCCCATCTGCAGATGAGGTCTTGGAACATCCAATTGCCAAGTGCGCTCGCATTTTCTTTAGGAAGCCCACAGAATTCTGGCCAAGTCGCAAGCGAGCAACGCCCTTGGACGATATAGCGCCGCCCTGCTGATACTGGTAAGTGCATCGTATCAATATAAACTTTACTGAAGAGAGGCGCAGGCATTGTGATGACTGGCGGTAGTAGAACCTTCTGTGTTTGCTGGATCTGGCAAATATGACAAGTGTGCACAAACCAAACGATGTCGTCCATAATGTGTGGCCACCAAAAGCGCTCAAGCAATGTGGAGTGCATCGCATAAAAGCGCTTGTGTCCAATGTTGTCGTGGATGGCGCGCAATATCAGTAGGCATCTAGACTGCCAAATAACAAGCTGGTGAGTGCCATGCACATTGCGCTTCCATAAGTGCATCTTGTCTTTGAAAAAGGCACTCACGTAGTGCACAAGCATGCCGTACTCGGAATCTGTGAAGTCGCTAGGGCGCATTAGGGTATCCATCCAAATCCACACCAAATCTAACTTCTCATCCTCTGCATCTGCGGTTGCACTCCTCAGGACTTGGCTATAGTCATCGTTGTAAATAAGTGCACTATTGTGCACATTTTGCATGTTTGCACTTGGCTCTGGCTGCATTAGTGCGAGTGCTTGCACATCAAAGGACTGGGAAATGGGACGTATCACATGCATAAAGCCATGTAGTGCATCGATCCAATCCTCAAACCCTTCATCTTCTTCTCCTTCTAAGTCCTCTGGCTGCTTCAGCCGATGTGAAAGCCCATCTGGACCATGCACCGCTCCCCTAACATGCACGAGCATAAAGTGGAATGTAAGGATTGAGACAATCCACCGGTTAATGCTAGCGGATGGTTGGATATCAGGGTTTTGTAGCATGCCCTTGATATAGCATGCATCAGTCTCAACAATTAAGTTGTACACACCTATAATATAAAGGTGCAAGTTGCGCAGTGTGTGGTAAAGTCCATAGATCTCTAGCTTTGGTTGCGAAAAGCACGCTTCTCTGTCGTTGAGCGTAATTGAGCCGAACCAGTTGTAAATGCGCATTTTTGCATTTGTGCTCTTTTGCTGGCAAAGATAAAAGCCGACCGCTATCTGGGAAGTGTCGACCATGAGGATAACTGGGAGTTCTGAGGAATAATCAATCGGTTGTAGTGCAGGACACTCTAGTACTGCTTACTTGATGTCGTTTTGCACCGCTATCTGCTCTGGGCCCCATGCAAAGGGAGCATCCTTGCATGTAAGCTTTGTGAGCGTGTTAATGTAGTATGCGTAATTGCGGATATAAATGCACATTAAACCGACTGTTCCCAAGAATGCACGCACTTCTGACAGTGTGTGGCATGAGCCCCAATTGCGGATAATGTCTACCTTGTCGCATTCGGGTTTTCTACCTTCTGGGGTGCAATAATGGCCAAGAATGATGAAGTTCTCAGTGCACAATGTGGATTTCGTCCCAGAGAAAGTGCTACCGCTATATTTCATGCACTGCACAATGCAGTTCACGTTCTGAAAGTGCTCCCACACAAAGTGCCTTACACCAGGATTCGCAGTGAGTGCTTTGCACGAGCCATCCAGTAAAATGTAGTGCTTCGAAGGCCCCTTGACTGGAACATCATCAATATAGGGAACGGTGTAATCTGGTATCTCTGGCTGTAGAATATAGCACACATTGTTGTGGAAGATTGGTACTGAGTTCGTCCAACCCATTGGCAACGTAACAAGGCGCATTGCACCATAAGGCATCTGGAATGTTGTAAGGTCGCACGACGATTCTTTGATTAAGTGCTCATCATATCCCACATATAGATCAAGGATGGCACCGCATGCGCGCCCCACAAATTGCTCTGCAAGGTGCTCAGGTGTAGGGGTGACACCGGAGTGTTTAATGGTAACATGATTAAACAGCTCGAGGCTATGTATGATGCACAGCGCCTTTCCATCTTTCTTGAGCATGCAGAACCAGCGTGATCTATATGCCGAATTTGAGCACTCGTAAATGCCTGAGTCTATCTTCTTCCGGATAATAGTGCAAACTTCATCGTATATGCCCGGAGGAATGGGGATGTTGCACTCTATCCAAGGAGTGTGCAAAATAACCGGGATTTCTACTGGGGGAAAGAACGCAGTCTTGAAGCTGCCGTGCTCTTCATCGCTCCATGCAAAGGCTTCATTCTGCAAAGACATCAAGTGGTGTAAAACCTTCATCTCCTCTGGTAATAAGAAATTGGTGTGGCGCTTTTGGAGTGCTTGCATGCGCTCTTCAGTGTAGCGCCCGGTTGGGGCAAAGGGTGGAGGATTTGGTAAAAGCGCAGGAAGCGCCGCTAGTGGATCACCTATAATGTTGCACTCGATGCGGAATTCGTTTGGGACAGGCGCAATAACTGGTTTGACTTTTCTAGCAACCGGTTTATACTTCTTCTTGGTTACTACGCCCTTTTGCGGCGCGCACGCTACTAAATTGATAAAAGCTGCGCATGCATGTGTGCTTTTTGGAAATGCAGCTGGAATAAGCACCACAGGGTCAATTGAATTTAAGAGCGCTTGCGCATGACTGTTGGTACACTGGGATAGGTAGAGTTGAGAGATAATAGAGGTCGAAGGAATGGAAGCAGAAAATGGAATAAGTGCAAATGTGGAAACGTCACAAGATTGGGTATCAGAGTCGAATGTTATGATAGTGGTGGCCTCTCCTTGGTCTGCGATCAATTCCTCGAAGCCTGGCAAAAATTTCTTTGTAGGTTATGCTGAATAGCAAAGTGTGGTGTTGCTGGAGCTGGTAAGAAGTGGCGCGGCTTTCCCCTAGGCTTTGTTGGAATTGTGGAGTTGGTGCCTGTGTTCGGATCACAGATAGTAATCATTTGCACTTCGTCCGCAAAGTTGCGCATGATGGAGTGCGTTAATATGTCAAAGGGGTGCCCTAACAGAATATCATAAGCAGGTGAATGGATAACGTGAACTTGCACATAGACAATAATGTCTCCAATGCATGCGGAAATGTTGCGCGCAAGCCCAAGCGACTCGTCTACCTCTCCATTGGCCGATTGCATGTATAAACGAATGCATGGGTCGTACTGAAGCCCAAGACGATAGCAGACTGCTTCTGACATTGCGATAATTTGTGAACCCGGATCTAAGATAGCTTCAAAGTATTCTTGGTTATCGATCAATAAATCAATGCATGTGACTCCTTTACAACCTTCAAAATGTCCGGGTTTTCAATTTCGCCTGGCTGGAGATGGGTGAGGTACTGTTCAAATGGATCCTGCAAAACAATAGGAAGCGGCGCTGCAATTGCTGCGCTAACTGGAAGTGTCACATTAAGCACTTTATTTTTTGCAAAAGGCGTGTGCGCTTCGCAGTGTGCAAATGGCATAGTGCTCGCAAGGTTTGTAGCTACCACTTCTGTGCCGGTAGCTGCAATGCGCTATGGAGTAACTTGTTCTCTATGGTGCTGTCTGAGATCGGGCAAAAGGGACAGGAGCTCTTCATGCGAAACCATAACGGAGGGCGCCTTCATGGCGCACGCATATACATCATCAACAATCTGCAGGTTCTGGATGGGAATGACAGTGCAGTATGATGGCTCTTTGCCTTTGGAAGAGTTAGCTGGTACGTCTGGTTTATCTGCTGCTGCGGGCGCAAAACGCGCCTCAGGAATGTTGGAATAGGGATGTATGGGTGTCTTATCCAGTGCTTCAGTTGCACTCACAGCGGGTTGTGAAGCTGGGGACTTAATACTGTCGGTGGGTGCAATGTCTGTGGTTGTAGAATGTGCGCTCTCTTGATTGGATGTATTGCGCAGTGCGCGCCGCAGAATTTCAACACCGTTGAAGACTTGCCTCTTCCGAAGCGCCATCAACTCTTCCTTCGTTAGTTGTGCATTTGGTGCACTTTGCATATAATCTGCTGCAGGAGCTGAGGCGGCAACGTACGTCGACTGTAAAGGTGCAGCTGGAGCTGGACGAGGTGCTATATTGTAGATGAGCTGTGAATTGGTATTAGATAAAAGTCGACCCGTGGCAATCTGCCCTGGGTTGTGCTTATGCCATTCCTCGATGTGCTCGCCTAGGAAATTGCCTGGAATAGAATGCGGCACAAATGTGCCACCTGGGAGCACGATGTGCCCCTGCGCATTTTGCCTACACTTTCCTTTGCTAATAAGGCGCTCAATTGAAGCGCACTCAGGGATATAATGCCCTGTCTGACTGCAACCATTGCACTTGTCATTGTTTGAGCGAGGCATGCCATTTCCGCCATCTCTGCATGATGCACTCAACGCAGTAACTATTGTCTGTGTCATGTGCTTGAATAGGACTGAGATGTCTTCTGCTTTAACTGCTGGTGCACTAGCTTGTGGTTGGGAAACGGGTGCTCTAGGTGCCGAGTAGGGCACATACATATCGGGGTTTTGCACTGTGAGCCCAGTAAGTGGCTGGAAATAGCGTGCTGGGCCTTCAAAGATAAAGTCGATCACATCGCATATTGCATCTAATGAGTATGGCACATTTGCAGGCTGATTCGGTACTGCAATCGCAAGGTGGCTCAAAATGCGCTCTAGCTGGTCTGGTTGAAATACCCTAACAAACATGTGGCTTTGGTCATAGCATGCCAATATGCCTTGCGCAACCAAGTATTCACTGATGTTGAAAAACGCATGGTAATAACACGTGATTTCTTCTGCAATTATGAGGCCAACACATGTGGTCTCACCAATAAGCTTGTCCAGGTCACTAATACTCCATTTACTGCCATCCCTAGAGCCAGGATAAAGCTTTAGAACAGTGTCTTTGAATGCGCCATAATTGTGCATCGCGCTATACTCCGGTAGCAGTTTCCAAGTATCTGCAGTGTCGCCATCCAGATAGCGCACAGTGTGGAACTTCTTATTGGTCTCGTCAGTGATGTTACAATCACAGAGGAGTTGCGCAAGCTCCTCAAAATACTTCTGGAGTTTGCGTGGTTTTGCAGGGTCGAAATGCGGCACGTTTTGGTTAGATGCAGATGGCATGTGCATGGTAGCCATGGTAGGTGGAATAAGGTGTGTAGAGTTAAGATCTGGTAAAAGCGCAGCAGAATTCGAAGGTGGGGAAAAATGCGGCGATGTGGATGGAGTTAGGGTAGGTAGGGATGATTCAGGTGAAGGTGGAGGTAAAGACAGCACGGATGAGTGATGCATGTTGTTTAGGAAGAGTGATTCAAATACTGGTATTTCCCCAAGCTGGAGCGCAGTTGCTAACAGCTCGGAATGGAGAGTGCAAAGGTGGTTAATGTTGAAGTGGAGGGCGAGCTGATGGAGGTCTAAATAAGGTCTGATAAACAGAAACCCCTCGCAGTGGGCTCCAGAAATGATGTGTTTGGTTGGTACTTGGTTCAGAGTCTCAACAGAAGGGGTGAACACTTAACCTACAACTGCAGGTGTGCTCGGGGTGAGGGGGGAGTTCGCTTAGAGGGCCTCGGATCGTCCTTCGGGGCGCTAAGACTATGGGGAGGCTGGTACAGCGGGTTTCAATGTGCGCACCAGTTGTGTATGCTAAAGGGGAGATATGCACAGTGGTGGGAAAGTGTGCAATGCAAAGAGGCAAAAATGCACAACAGGAGCGCAAAAGTGTGCAACGATGAGGGTGGTGAAGACAAGAGGTGTAGTGGGATGAAGACGACACTGGGATGTACTGTGAAGGTGGTGCACAGGTTGGGGATGCAAACAGGGTGAAAGCGCAAGGGGCAGAAAAAGGTGCAAATGGTGTGCAAAATGCGGCTATGCAGAAAAAGGTGCAAATGGTGCACAAATGCAGCTATACAAAGGGCGCACTGTACGAGTGCTTGAACGAGGATGAAGGATGCAACGCAGGAATGAAACGCAACAATACGATGAGGGGATGCAAATGATACACAAACATGGCTATACGAAGGGCGCACTACAAAGGTGCATGGACTGGACGCTGGTGCACAGACTATGTGCGACGCTGACTAAACTATGGACTATGAAGGGGGGAAAGATCCTGTGGATTCTCTATCTGTCCGCTACTATGTACAAATGGCTTATGTGATAAAACGGTGAAATAAAGTATAAAAATAGAAAGCGCCATGTGCTACCCACAAGCGCATCCATTCGCCCATCTAAACCTGACCACACTATGCTACTGCCTCAACCAATAAGATTTGCGCATGCTATAACCCAATACCCAACTGTTCTGGTGCGATGCACTATTTTTGGTGTGCTCTATGTCTTGTGCACTCTTCCCAATTAATCTGCTTCAGTGTTATGTGTTGCATGCTGCGCCTTAGTAATAATGATGTGATCGACCTGTGCCAGTTACCAGATAAGGTGATGCCGATTGGAAATGTGAAAGAACTATAAGGAGATGCTGTGCAAGGCCGAATACTGCCAAAGCGCCAGGATTATGTGAAAGTGCCCAAGTGTGCACAGTCCAATGCCAAATAGGTGCAAAGTGCCCCAGTTATGCAAGAATGCGCAGTCCGCTTGTGTTGGAATTGCAGTGCGCCTCAAGTAAATGCACCAATAAGATGGAAGCTGCAATGCGCAGTGCGTTTGAAGTGGTGAATTGTGTGATGATAAGAATAGTGCAGTGAGTGCGCAGCAAGGAATGTGGGTTGTGAGTAAAGCATAAAAGGAGCACATAAAGGCGCATCGAGTGTGCAATAACTGAAAACAGCAGATAAGGAGTGGGGGGGGGGGGGGCGTGGAGGCAGTTTGAAGCACAACAGGGTGCATTTAGGGCGCACAACAGCAGGCAGCTAAGGGGGATCCAAAAGCGCAGTAGAAATGTAAAAGGCACACAAAAGCGCACCTAAGTGGTCAAAGGCATGCAAAAGTGCATGGAAGCGCACAAAGGTGCACGAAAGTGCATGAAGGCGCACAAAAGCGTGCTGCGCAAAGTGTGTGGAAGCCATCTAGGAGGTGCCCACAATTGCAAAAAATGTGGTAATATGCACGCAGGGCGATAGGGAGCCATATCAGCATACTCTAAGTCTCTTTGCCTGTTTGGCCAGTAATATGAGTCACATATTGCACCATACAATTTCTCAAATTTGAGATGCCCCAGGGAGTCATGTGCCAGTCAGAACAAGGATTCACGGATGTTGCCCATCGCTGGGATCACCGGTTGTTCACCAATGAACAACAGGTCATCTCACATCTGCACCAATAGCATCTCAGGTGCAACTTCTTTGAGCTTTTTACACCAGCCATTGGTTTTGTAACCCTCAATGATCGCCCATCTGCAGTTCTCAATCCTGGGATATGGACAGCACAGCAGTGATGGCTTGTATTGTGGCAATGTCAGTTTTGGCCAGAGCATGTGCAGTTAATAGTGGGCAAGCATGTGTTGTGGGCAGTACAGCATTTACACTCATTTTGTTATCATTGTTGTCAGGGCAGAACTCATAGGGTGACTTTGCTCATTGTATAACAGCTTCACTAGATGAGGACAGTGTAACACAACAATGTACTTGCATGGTAGCTTGCACTCCCAAGATTTCAATCTGGGAAGAGGAGGAACAGGTGTAAGTGGAGTGGGTGTGACTTCCATTGAGCTGAGGGATTCAGGGGGAGATTGGTTGTAAAGTGAAGTTCTTTCTCTAGTGGGTCGACCAGCAGGGCATCAAAGCAGTTACTGGTGTGCAGTGGGGGCAGACAGTTGGAGGGATTGGGGGCATGTGTGGTAGTGGTGGCATGGAGTGTAGTGTTAAAAGCTACATTCATGAGTCAGTTCTCATCACAGAGAGAAGCATAGCTTCATACCAAGTGTCAATATTGTCATCAGCTTGGCACCCCTTCAACATCTGTGCAATCTGATCCTGAACCTCTCAATTGAGACCACGATGAAATTTAACCACCACTGGTAGCCCACTCCCATATCCCGCCATGTCCACTAAATTCCTCAACTCATTGATATAGTTATCCACAGATTGGTGTGCTTGGTCAAGGCACATTGCAGCTCATTGGCATTCATGTAGAGGGCACAAACCCCTCTCTAAAGTTACCCCAAGAGAAGAAAGAAAGGAAACTGAGTTTCTGGGCTTGACACAAAATGCAGTCAACATAGAGGTAGGTGTGCTCAAACTTCATGTATGTGAAGGTCCAATAAATTTTTGCGGTGTCATCTAGGAACTGATTAGGATGAAGACTGATGTACACGTATAACTCACAGGAGTTGAGGAAAGAATGTCCATGAGAGTGTGCACCATTAAAGTCAGCTGGGGAGGACAGTTTAATCTGTGTGCCAGTGGTATTAGGTAGAGCAGCAATGCTGGAAATGGTTGGGGTTGAAATAAATGGAATATTAGGTGAGGGACTAAGCTGTAGGGTATTAACAAAGCTTTCGATACATGATTTGAGTGATTCAATTTGTGTGTGCAATCCAGTAATGGTGCCTTTGAGCACTTCAACACATTTTTAGGTGTCCATGGCACATGGCGGTGCGTTGAGTAGAGATAAGCATGCACTTAAGGCAGGGGTGTCAATTGTGTCCTGGGCAACGTCCTGTATGTGTAGGAGGCATTATATCCACAGTGCACTTCAATTCTGGGCCTAGGGAGGAAGTTTTCTACTGTAAGGGCAACCTCAAAGCCTCACTTAATAGTGAGCTAACAGAGGGGAATCCAAAGAGAAAATGCTAAGGAGCCATCTGTCGATGCCCAGTATATGTGATAGACCCAAAAATCAAATAGTAGGCTAAAAATGGAAAAAGGCAGAGATAGATGGATCAAGCTGGGGAATGACATCACCTTGATGGGTAAATGTCCAGCAGGGGGGGTCCTGCCTCTAAGAATAGAACTGTCAACATGTACCAAGAAGGGAAAAACTGAAAATAATCATAAAATAGGAATAAAATCATAGAAAATCATAGAAAAGGCAGAATAGGGTGAAATAAAATATATAAAAATATGGGATGAATGCAGAAAATTGCCCAGACACCTGGGATGCCTTCCCTTCCCCTTACACAAGCCTGAGATCTTCAAACTTACATCACCAGACCCTACACTGATACAATTGCAATGCATGACACCAGCTCCCACCTTTGAAGAAAAGCACATTGCAGGGGACCAATATGAGATACTGACAATACAGCTTGATACAGAGATTACAGCATCCCCTCTGGCCACTTCACACAATGAGTCTCAAGGTTGGCATTTTTGTAAGACCAGGCAATTTGATCTCAGTGCATGTGAGTGTGGCCATGAGGTGTCAAATGCAAAGATTGAAAAGGGTGATGCTGTCATGCAATGTAAGGTGGCTGGGTGCGAGACTGTTTGGGTGAGTCATCAAGAAAATAATCACCCAGGCAGCTGATGATTTTCGGTCAGCATCATCACGAGTGCATGGGATATGATATCATATACCTAAGAATTGGTCCTGTCGAAGTTGTAAATTGAGTGTCACTGGCATGAAACAGCACCAGACCATCATACCATCATAAGAAAATACAATTTCTTGAGCGAACATGTGATCGAACACGTGATGTGAAATTACCATATATAGAAGGAGGGAGCTATTCCATGCTGAAACAGAAGTTCCGACATATGAAAGTCCTGTTCCGCCACCCCCTTGTTCTTTGCACCATTCTTCAGTTTGTCCAGTGAGTATTGGATGGAAAGTTTGATTGGAGAAATTGAAGGGATGTCAGAATCGACAGCCATAATGCCGGGAAGACAAGGGACGAAAGGGTAGAAGCAAGACAAGGGAGTGGCTAGGAGATTTCCTGTCGTTAGAGGGAATGAAAGTGGCCCATAACCTGTAGAAAATCAATTCTAGGATACGCGAGATAAACTTAGTCTTTTTTTGACTAATGTACACTATATATATATACATGTCTAACAAGATAAAGGGATCGTTCACAAAAGGTCCATCGATCATGCACATCAAAAATCCTAAATTTAGCACCCACGTCAAATGTGCCGAGACGGCCGCATCATTCACGGTGTGATTCCGAGTCTCAACATCCACGCATATCCTTAGCTATATGCTCTCCCTTCATGGACCAAGAATCGGTCGAACTACCCTTGTCAGCGCATCTTTCGGCCAGGGCTTCGCGTCCATCCCTGAATCAACGATTCACAGTGACAATACCTCCAGCATTTGCGCGAAGCTTGTCACTGTGCGAGACGGCCGTAGAGAAGGTACCCATATAGTACTGTATCAACCGTCAAATTTCTTTGCCAATAAGACATAGCGGTGGTGTTGAGTATCAGTAAACCGGTGACTATAGGGAGAGATCCGGAGCGATGGTACGAATCTGATAAGACGTTCTATCTATTCCAATATCATGTTCCAATATATGCTATAGCTCCTATCTTGTAACAGACACTCTGATATCGGGTGTGCATTGTAAACTGTATGCGTGAGTCATGCCATGAGATCATGTTGCATTGTGCTTTATTAACAGTCAAGCAGCGTTCGCTCTCCTAGTGGTGGCGCTATTGTCTCTTGTCAGGTAGACCTGATCGTCTACCTGACCGTCCTTTCATTCCTATATCTCAGCTCAATGTTGTCAGGATCTTTCCAGGAATGGAATCTATATCAATGGTCAACGGATAAGAAAAACAAATATCATCCTGATGGACGGCGATATACTTGAACTTCCTAATTCTCTAGGTCTGTGAAGGCCTATATACGCCGCCGATAATGACTCTGATCGCTTGAGTATTAAAAGCATTCACCTGTGTGCATATCTGGAAAGAACACTGTGATAAGCTGACCATTTTTGACCCTACCCCGCCATTACACCCGGCTCAGAAGGTACAGTATCTCGTTATGATTGGTGTCCATCATTCGACTAGGGCTTCTGACGTCCAGAAAGCGCATAGGAGGATACATTGTTACTTCACAGTGCCTTGGCACCGGTTCTTTCGCTACAGTGCATGTAGCTCTTGACCCGGTAAGACATCGGCAAGTCGCTTGCAAAAGCATAAGAACCAAGAGGGAGCATGAAGTGGGACAAGTTATGAAAGAAGTGAAAATTTTGATGACACTTCGCCACGTCAGTAGGTAGCACTGCTCAACTCGCCAGACCTAATTTATTTTCTTTCAGCCAAACATCAACCAGATATATGATACTGAAGAGAACAACAAGTTTATGTTTGTACTTCGGTGCCACATCTCTGAGATTGCTCACATCCAGCTAGTCATATATTTCTCCAGCTCTGCACCGGCGGTGACCTTTTTACATATATCACGGATCATCCGGGACCAGAAAATCGTTTGTGTGAGGCTGAAGCAAAATACATGATGTTCCAGTTGCTCAAAGGTTTGAAATACCTACACGACAACATGATATCACATCGCGGTACGCCATCAGATGCAGACCTTTTTTGACGTCGAAGAAATTTGATTGATTCGCTGTGACTTTGGAAGACTTGAAGGCAAGTTATCAAGCTTGGTCCTAGTCCCGCTGATTATGATTACTTTAGCCGGAAAACATTCTGTTGCACTCTCCGGGACCCTATCCTCGTATTGTCATCGCCGATTTCGGTCTGGCCCGACCGAACGCCTATCAAGAAACCTTCAACGTCTGTGGAACTGTTTCGTACTTACCGCCAGAAGGCGTGCTAGCTCTGGATCACAAACATCTGGGATATGTGGGGTAAACTTTTAATTGTATTCTTCTATGCGTAAGCTTCATGAGGTGTTCAGTATGCCATCTGATTGCTGGAGCGCCGGCGTCATTCTATACATCATGTTATCGTATGTAATTCGTCCTCATGGCTTGTCATACATTGTGTCCGAGGCGCATTCGCTGACATCGTTCATTCTTTTCTCAAGCGGATCTCACCCCTTTGACTATGAACCAGCAGCTCATGCCTCTTCAGACTGGTTCAGCCACATACGGGAATCGCGCAGCCTCGCAAACTCCCAGTTGTCGAAATCGTATCTGCACATCGAATCCAGACTCAAAGCCCGAATCGTCGAGTGCAAGCCAATATTCCAGCCCTCTCTCTGGGTTGATTTACCAGATGGTCTGTGATTTGTTCTTCTGAAAATATTTGACACTTTCCTTGCATGTAGCTAAAGCACTGGTTGACTCCCTTCTTGTTCACGATCACTTACTACGTGCGACTGCGGTTTCAGCCTTGCATAGCCGATGGATCAACTCTGAGCTGGAAGAACTTGAAGCTCTATATGAACGCCGAATTAATGCTACACCGGACGACACGACATAGAATTTGTTTAGCAGCTGTCTGCTCATTCCCTCCGCTTTGCATTTCTGTCTTTTGTGTGATCAGCGTTGTAGAAGACCCATTACTGAGCGCGTTGTATATGTCAGGCTCTGCTGTATTCAGGCTTTCAAAAAGTTGGCGTGGACTAGTATAATCATTAGTGACAATGGACACAATAGCACCACCACTTACAGTGAATATGGTCCGATGCAAAAGTCGATATCTGACAAAACAAGTCAAGTCAGCCTGGCACGAAGGAGAAAATCGACATCGTACGAAATAGTAGCTGTGGTCGTATCCTTCGTGGCTCCGAACTCGCACCTGAAATTCACCGTGGTCTGCATCGCGAGCAGCTTTCAAGAAATTTTCTGGAAGGAGTTGACCCTGTTGGTAATAAGTGTCTGCCGTGCCCTGTGAACGAAGTCAACCATTTGCAGAGGTAGTAGTAAAGCAGAAGGAGGTTTACATAGTCGATCAGAATATGGACTGGGTCCCTGTGTTTTGCGATAAGCTCTGTAGCATCATACAGTTCCCTCGCTTCTTCTACGCCGTTCTGGAGATATCCATCAAACGCTTTTTGTCCCCACGGACATTTCGTAGGGTTTGATATAGGTGAAAAGGCAGAAGCAGATCGATATTGATTGGTCTTTGACGCGAGATATAATGTAAGAGCGCCATGGCCACCCATGCTATGACCAAAGATTGATTGTCGTTTAAGATCCTACCCGTTCCAGGAAATGTCAGCACAAAGTACGGCAGGATACCAAACGGGAAACATGTACGATGGGGAGATCAGCAACCTCAATAACGTGTGGAAGCTCCAATGTAACATGCGTAGCCATATTGTAGTGTTTCGAGTATTTGGTATTTGTGGCATTCAGGTAGAACCCAGCACCAGTGCCAAAATCCCAGTCAGCATCTTCTCCTTCGATGCCTGCACCGCGAGGAGAGGTGTCGGGGAAGAGAATAGCAATACCCTGGGAGGAGGCATCACTTAGAAAACTACCCTTCTGCGGGCTGGATTACGCCGTTATGATGCCAGAAGTTTAGCGAAACACATAGCACGTACGCATTGTCTTCAGTGCATGTCAAGCCAGAAAGGTACACGAGAAGGGGGACTTTGCTCTTTAAAGCGCTAGGGGGCAGAAAGAGGTTGAACTGCGCGTCAAGACCTCCAAGCGCTGCTGACTTTTATTGTGATTAGGTTAGGACACTCGTACTACGAATAGACGATCTTATCGCACCGTACCTTGAACTTGTACTTGATCAGTTCTCCTTCAAATGCCTTGCTAGACGACAATTTATGCAGGAATGGTTCTGTCATGATGGTAGTATGTCGGATGAGAACTCAGAAGTGGAGCCCTAGTTGGCATCACGTGGAATGGGACGAAATATAGTATGTTGTTCCGTCTCGGCTTGATGGAACGGAGCGGGAACGGAACAGTGGTTGCATGGCTTGGGCAAATAGGTGACCGAGTCTTTGCCATTCTGAGGAAGAAATTCGCGGCAAAACAGTTGGATTACGACCGAGAACCAAGCCATAGACAGGACGGCTAGTCATATACAGTCAAGCGCGCTAGCAAGACCGACACTGAACACGCAGATCATCGTTCCAGCTAAAGTTTAGAGACAACTTGAAGTGTCATAGAAATACGCGTCGTTTACGTAAGAGCGGCGCTGTGATTATATAGGACATTAGATGCTCTCAAGTATCTAATCGTGGAAGATTATAGATTACGGCTAGTGGTATGAGTGCGCAATTCGGTTGCTGCTTGCGGTTATGGCGCTATCGGAGGGCTGACGCGTCAAGCACTGGCATAGGCAAGAAACTTGTACCTGAAACGTCTGGCATGCTCAAGAAATACAAGGCCGAGTCAGCTCTCAGTCGTCTCGTCTCGCTTCCTGGTCTGTGCAAGACCTACCGGTCCTCCTTCCACTTGCTCCTGTTCTCGGCGCTTTCCACGGGCATCCCTCAATGCCTCTTGTACTTCGCCTTCTTTCCACTCATCCTGCACGTCCTCCACCTCACCCGCAAGCATATCGACGATGCCAAGATAAAAAGTTGCAGGACGGAATTTGATCTCCTTGCCCATTATTTCGGCCCACTTGTATCGAGCGGTGTTGGTCCACCCTACTAGATCGAGATGGTTCACGTCAGATAGGGTGCCGAGGTAAGTGCCCTGTTACAATATATAAATTATAGTACGAGTATAACTGAGAGAACGAACCCATTTCGAAGACTCGACCGAGACCAGGCCGTCATTCGGGCCTTCCTTTTCTAATATGACGGAATGTGGCCATCTAGAACAGATTGGTGAATGTGTGCAGCCAGAAGGAAAAAAGACGTACTTCCAGGTGTCGATCAACCCAGGCTCGTAGACTGCACCCCAGCTGAAGTACTTGACGCCCTCGACATCGGGAGTTTTTTCATTGAACTTGCGCATGCTCTGAACGGTGAGAGATTCAAAGGCTCTGCCGTCTCCGCCTCCGTTGGGTAGGAGGTCGAGTAGGGAGAGGACAGAGGGCATACGGGTGGGACCGACGGTAGAGAGGAAGTGGTCGGCAAAAGAGGAACCGCGGTGAGGAGTGGCAATGGTGGTGATGGAGAGAACGTTGAATTTACGGTGGGTTAGATGTGTTGTGAGGTAGCGGCAGTCAAGACCACCCTACGGAGTTGTTGATTGAGTATACAATTAGGGAAATTAAACTGCGTACCATGCTGTGTCCTAGCGGATGTGAGAAGGATGAAAGAAGGATGAATTGTGGGCACACCTATGAGGTGAACATTTCTGCCTGGATAGACTTGTGAAATTTTTTGTTCAAGAACGAGGGCTCTGTCTACGGGACTGCTGGTTGCAGGCACACGGGTGACGAGGACCTCTGTGCCGTTTGCCTCGAGGACTTCCTTGATGCCACGCCAGTGAGCCACCTGGAGAGGAGCTATGGAGGGACCTATGGTGACAGAATCGAAGCCAAGAAGACCATGACAGAAGACAACAGGGTTCTTGGTTGAGCGGTCTGCAAAGAAAAATGAGCGGATGGGGATAACGACAAGACTTTACGGACAGTTCTTGGGGAAATTATCTTGGGGAGAGTCGGACGTATTAAGAAGTGCATGTACGTTGTGGGACTGAGACCACCACCAAGAGGCCAACAGTGTAGAAGATTGTGGAACGACGGAGGGAGAGGCAGGATGGCTGCGAGTTGAGACTGAACGCAGAGTGTCTAGAGCAGAAGGTAGGAAGGCAGGGGCAGGAAGCAAAGGTTCATGTAATGCTTCGGTGAGAGAAGCAAGAGCAGGAGAGGGCGGGCGGGAGAGAAGACAGGACTGAGAGCGGGACCACCAGCGAAGGATGGGAACGTCCATTGATTGGCATGAGTCACAAGCACACAATGCCTCCTTGCCTTCCTTCCGTTCTTCCCTCTCAGGCAGCCCTTCAAGATGGTGCGGTTCCTTCTGAGGTTTCTTGCCGAGCTGTTGCTTACTGTTCATAGTATCTACTACTGCTGATCAACTGCAAGCTGCTCTGAAGCTGGGAAAAGTGACTGCTCCAGAACAGTATGATGTCCTCCCACTTGGTTGTGGGTATACTAATGTTGTCTCGAAAGAACGCCGATCTTCATATGTGGCTTGCAAGGTACACAGCACGTTGTATAGATGTCCTTCACCTCTGATGTATTGCAAGACTGTCTGCGCCTGTATCCCACACGAGAACGGCTGATGCTGCATCGCAAACGCGACCACGATTCTCAGGACGAGAGCCTTGTGATTACCTGGAACTCGTAGGCTGTATTAAGTAGATTTGTTGTGCAAATAGAAGCAAAGTTTGATATGGCGTTGGGCAAGGAACATCACAACCCAGCCAGGCGTGCTTTTGCCTTTGCAACGACTGGGAGATCCTCTGTTGACCTCCCCCCTCCTCCTCCCGTCCGTCGTTCCACCTCCAAACGAATGTCCTTTTGGAAAAAGAAACCACAGCCCAATGTCGCCGTCACTCAACCTCACGTTGCCGTACAACCTGCTGTGCGGAGTGACATTACCCTTGATCCGTTAGTCATTCATTTCCTGCAAAACATCTCTCTTATTTCTATTTCTTCAAAGTGCCCCAAGAGGTCCTCCTCATGCTTCATCCCCACAACTACCTCACCAACGTCCACAGAACACTCGTGGTAGCAGTCCTGGCCCTTCTCCTCCCCCTCCCCAACAACTCCAACATCAACTCCAACTCCAACCAGGTCAACCTACCCAACAGCAACCAGGTCAACCTACCCAACCTCAACCCCAACAGCGCCCTGCTTATCCATGGGCTGCACGCCGCCTCGTCCTCCTACCCCCCATTGTCTCCAATAAACCTGGTGTCCTTCCCCCCACCTCTCCTTCTCCTTCTCCCTTTCCTCGCTATGGCCACGCTCTTCCATCAACTGCAACTGCTGCAGGTGACCTCTATCTCTTTGGTGGTCTGGTGCGCGAAGTCGCCTGCAACGATCTTTACGTATTTTCTACCCGCGATAATTCGGCCATCCTCGTGCAAACCGGCGGTGAGATTCCGTCTCCCCGAGTCGGTCATGCAGGTGCTCTCGTCAGCAATGTCCTCATTGTATGGGGTGGCGATACAAAGACAGATCCAAAGTTGAAAGAGAAGCAGGATGATGGTCTCTACTTGTTGAACCTCGGTATCTATGCCTATCACTCTACCCTCCTTTTCCACTTATTCATCCGCTTCCAAAGTATCCCGCGAGTGGACACGCGTGTCCGTTCATGGCCCTGGCCCTGTAGGCCGTTATGGTCATGCCGTCACTATGGCCGGATCTAAATTTATTGTATTCGGCGGTCAGGTTGATGGTGAATTCTTGAATGATGTCTGGAGCTTTGATCTCAATTCTCGTAAGCTCTCTCTCCTTTCCCATCTTCCGATGCTCATCGCGTGCAGTCCGGACAAAGGCTGTATGGGAGCTTTTACAACCTGCCACTGAGGAAATGCCTGCGCGGAGAACCGGCCATGTTTGTATAACTTTGGGTGACAGGATTATTATGTATGTTCCTTTCTTGGGAATTTTCTTCCTTGTTTGTTCACATCTCACCCTTTAAGCTTTGGGGGAACTGATGGCCAATATCACTACAACGACACGTGGTCCTTTGATCTTCAGACGAGGCAGTGGTCAGAACTACAGTGCATCGGTTTTATTCCTTCTCCTCGGGAAGGCCATGCAGCAGCCATTGTCGACGATGTCATTTACATCTTTGGTGGCAGGGGTGTCGATGGCAAAGACTTGAATGATCTCTCTGCATTCAGAATATCGAGTGAGTCCCTAGATCACATCTTCTGTCAATCCACTTGATGCAACGCACAATCACCAGACCAGCGCTGGTACATGTTCCAGAATATGGGCCCTTCTCCGACCGGACGCTCTGGACATGCGATGGCATCAGTGGGAACCAGGGTTTTTGTCCTTGGCGGCGAATCTTTCACTCCTACCAAGACTGATGATCCCACTCTCGTCCACGTGCTAGACACCAGTGCGTCCTTGTATGCCATTGTTTCATCCACCCGAGCTTACCTTTCTCAGAACATATCAAATATCCTTCTTCGAAAGACCCTCCGCCTCAGCCTGCTCATGCTTCTAATGTAAGTTTGTCTCGGCGGTCATCGGGTGGTTCACACCCGGCCCCTCCTGCCACCTCCGCGCTGAATCCTACCGTCAACGGCCGCGCTGTGTCACCCACCCCAGTCCCCAACTTGGAAACTGAGGATCCGCGGCGGACCATGTCGCCAGCAAGCGCAAGCGCAAGGTCAACGAAACCTGTTAATGGTGCTGTCTTCTCCAATGGCAAGGGTAAAATACCCCCGCGGCCCAAGAGGGAGGACGACGACGTTATTATAGACGACAATGTGGATTCCAGGACGTCAGAGTCGTATACAAGAGAACGGACAGTGTCTCCAGACCAAGGACAGCCTGCACGAGCGAAAAGCCCCGGCCAGTTCAGTGTTGTGAATCGTGCCATGTCTCCGAACGGCGAAGGCCAGCAACCCAACTTGGTTGGAGTGACGATGGCCGCCGTCAGTGGTGTCAGTGGGCGTTCGTCACCACCGGGCGAACGTGAGCGAACCAAGACTCCTACAGAGGCATTTTATAACCCTTCTGGGTCGTCAGCCGTGAACGGTGTCGTTAGGCCAGCATCACGGACTGGGAACGGGTCGGTGGGAAATGTGACGGCGGATTTATTGCGGGACTTGAAGGCCAAGGAGGTGGAGCTGGAAATTATGAAGAAGCAGCTGGCTTGGATGAGGGAGGGATTGGGAAAGGCGTCAAGGGCAGGGTATATTTTCGTGGATAGAGACGATATCTCAGAAGTTGAGCAGGGGCAGACAACAGAGCTGGCGCTAAAGTTTAAGCAGTTCAAGGCTCAGATTCAGGTTGGTTATCTCAATTCAGACTCGTTTGGTTTATACTCAATTTCTAGTAGACCGCTATTGTGGAGCAAGCGAAGCAGGTTTCGGAACGTGTTGCGGAGGCGGAACGGATTAAAACCACGGCCACGCAAGAGGCTGCGTATTATCGTGCTAAACTCGCTGCGACGGAAAATTCAAACGACTCGGAGGTTCGCCGTTTGGAAAGTGACCGACTCGCGGAGGTGGAAAAACATATGTCTGCGCTCATGACGGAGCGCTGGGCGCAAGACCGGAAGATCGGAGAACTTAGCGACTCCCTTGCTCTGCAGACTACTCTTTACGAGCAGGCCGAGGCTCGTGCGGCAGATGCTACCAAACGTGTGGAATTCCTCGAGGAATCACAAGATCAGACTACGCAGAAACATCATGAACTCCAAAACCAACATGAAACTTTGGGTCTCCGGCTTCAAGAGCACGCTGAAAGACTACTGACGCAAACGTCTCTTCTGGACCAACGGGAGGCGGATGGAGTCAGTCTCCGTGCACAGGTCGACGAGCTTTTGCATTCACGGGAGCAGCATGTACGTGCGCTCGATCAAGCCCGGATTGCGCTCGAAGCAGCCTCTTTACGAGCCCAGGAAGTCGATCTCCAATATCAACGTGCGACACAGCAGATTAGTAGGCAAGAGGCTGAACTTGCCGAGCTTCGTGGTGAGCTTGAGACGCGATCAGCGGAAACAGAGTCTGTGCGAGCCAGGCTGACAGACGTTGAGAATTCGTGGGCGAAATCTCGTGAAGAGGCGGATGCTCTTAGGGCATTTACGACTGGGAGTTTAGGACAGCTTATGGACTCACATCGGCTTCTTAAGGCTGATGAGGATCGCACCGCCCAGGGACATGCCGAGAAGATTCAAGCGGTGGAGGCTGAAGCCCAGTCGCTTCGGCTGATGGTGAGAGACGCTGGGCTGCGTTTGGAGGAGTCTCAGATGAGGCTGGCAGAAGAACGGGAACGTCTCAGAGAACGGGAGAATGGTCATTCCTCTCTTCATTCACAAATCGTTGGGCTACGTGCTCAGCTATCGAATGCCGTGGCTGACAGTGGCAAGCTTCGCAAGGAGGTAGCCCAGAAAGAATCCGCACTTCACGAAAAGTCCAAGGAAGCTTCCGACGCTGTTATCAAACTATCCATGTTACGGAATTATTTGGCGGAGAACGGCATTGGTGTCGATGAGGACGACCTTCGATCTTCATCCAGAGCTGGTCGTGGTTCACCTGGCAGCAGCGTCGCTGAGCTGGAGAGTAAGCTTGCTGAACGCACACGACTCCTTGAGATCGCGGAACGAGAGCTCGCTCAAGCTCTACGCCGGAAGCGGGATGTGGAAGCGCAGGCGACGCAGCTTTCCACTGAACTTGATCAATTGCGTACCAACCAAAGCCAGTCTCACAATGAGGATGCCGAGGCAGAAGTTCGAGCTGCGGAAGCTGAACGTAAACTCGAGGAGACAGAGCGAGGCTACAAAGCAAGGATGCAGCAAATGGAAGAAGACTATCAAATGGCGGTCCACTACGTCAAGTAAGTATCTGCAGTATCCCTTGCTTCGTCTGGGCTCAAGTTTTTTGTTTTTTGTTTTTGTTTTTCAGGGGTACCGAAAAAATGATGCGAAAAATGCGAGACGAGTTGAATAAACAGAAGAACACAAATACAGCACTTCAGGCCGATTTGGACGCGGCTCGCAGTGGTAAATCGTCTTTAGAAGGCAGAAGTCGTAACATCAACGGCCGCACCACCCCCTCAGAAGACGACGTTTTGCGCGGACAACTAGCGGAAGCACAAAATCAATCGCAACGTCTTCTGACGGAGAACAAGGAGCTGCGAGTGCGTCTTGATTCCCTCGAGAAGGATCTTGTCCTCCTCCGGGACAATCTTGTTGCTTCTCAAAGAGAGTCAGACGACAGACTAAGTCAGATTGAGGAGTTGCAGCACGACGTCGAGCGCTTGCAATCTTCTCTAGCTATCGCACGCGGTGGTGATGAGGAAACACTGCTCGAAAAACTCAGCAATGACAACACGTCTCTCAGACGTGAAAACGAGCAATTATCTCACAAAATTGGCCTTCTACTTGAGGTAGAACAGCCTTCGTTTGGACAAGGTCGTCCAATGTCTGGTATGTCTGCACGATCGAGTTTAGACAACACCATGGCATTCGAACATCTATCGAGCGAATTGGACGATTGGGAAAGGCAACTTGCCAGTTCTATGAGCAATCGACGGCCGCTCAGCGATTTCGAGTCGAAACCTCTCGCGTCGGAGAGAACAAGATCACCACGATCATGACACCCTTTTTCGTTCTTCCTCATCTATGTGTATTTTTGTATATACCCCCTGCTATCCTACTTCGCCTTTTACTGTTGAAACATTGACCAGACCACTCACATTCGCTTGGATTCCTGTTATATTCTAATTTAATCACTTCGTGCTGTCTCTGGCTTTTTTTCGTCGTTCTGCTATATATTTACGAGCAGCTGGTAGCTGTGATGACAATTCTACGTGTTTGCCCGTTGTGTCCATTCAATAGCCTTTTGCTTGACTATAGAAGCCCCATCTTCATCTCCGATTTTACGTTCCAATTCAAGCCATTTCTTGAAGAAGAATCTACAACAGATTGAGAATTTCGCGAGCAATCAAAGCTAGACAATCTCACTTCGCTTTGTGGCTTGTCATCTTGAGGGCTAGAACCCGATCAAACAGATTTCTGTCCGAATGAATTGAGAATAGAATTAAAAGGAGGGCTAGGGTACATACCGTAAACTCTGTATGTCCCGTTGACCAGCTTCCATGTCCATGTATATCGACCACAAATCCCATCGCTTTGGGTGTGAATCTACAATGCCTTCGAATATGGTCTTGCCTCGTTCTGGTTCGCCGGATTTGTATTCCAGTTGAGCGAAACGAGAAATGGTTTTCAGGTCTATAAAAGATCGATCGCTCAATAAAGTCAAGCCAAGTTGCGAGAAGCCCACTCACGTTTACGTTTATCGAGGCTCTGTAGGCTGCGAGGAAGCAATTTCCTGGCTTCTTCCAGATCGCCTCTCCGTAAATAGTATTCCCCAAAGAGAATCCAAACTTTAGAGCTTTGACCAAACTTCTTGGCCGTACGCTTGTACTGCTCTTCAGCTTTCTGGAAAACCAAAATGATTATTTATCAAACGTGAGGGCAGGAGCAGTGAATTCCAAACCTCGTGCTTGTCCGTCTGACTGAAAATGGAGGCTAGACGAAGGTGTACGGTTTTCGAGTCGTTAGCTCGAGATGCTTCCTTGAAAACCGTCTCGATGGCCTCATCAGTACCATAGACATTTTCCAAGTTCAGAAGTGCAACCCAAACATTCAACCTCTCTTGTTCTTCACGGAAATTGATTGTCTGTATAGCCCTTCGAGCTATTTCTCGGGCTTTTTCCACCTCTGAAAGCTGTAGCTGGAATGACATGTACTGAATCCAAAGATACGATGAGTTTGGAGAACCTAGAAGTACACGCTCGAAGTCCGCGTTGGACTCTGGTGTCTTCGTTTGCATATCAGCCGTAAGATCGTGTTCTATTTCCTTCCTTCTGCGTTTCTTCTTTTTGCTGGGCTGACTATCACTTTCGTCGTCGTCCGACGAGGCGGGGCCATCCGATTGATCTTGCTCAGGTTCATTGCCCGACCAATGGAAACCACCAGAAAGCGTGAGAGAAGGGATAGTAGTAGTCGCAGTTGTCGCATTCTGAGAACGAGATGGCTCATGAAATTGAGCGTGGCCAGAAAGATCCACCTGCATAACATCATCATCATTCTCACTGTCGACTTTAACGACATCGCCTTCTTCGACACCATCATTATGTTCAGACATCTCCAGGGCGTCGTCAATCACTCCAAGAGCCTCTGATTCTGACGCATGAGATGCGGCTTCATCATCATGGACATCAAAGTCCTCTTCGGTGAAGAGAGAGGGTTTAAGGCTGAAAGATATTTTCTTCTGTTCGATATTCAGGATGGCGGCCTTGACACGATCACCCTCCCGAAACCCACGGAGAGCTAACGCAACATCAGCATCCGTATTGTCAGTAAGCTACAACTGATGGTTAATGCAAGGCATTGAATAACCAGAAATGCACAGACCTGAGATTTATGACAGAGTCCACTTAGTTTAGATCCGTCGATTTGAATGAAAAGACCATAATTCTCTATCCGCTTGACAACTCCGTCTATCTTTTGACCGATTTGGAGGTCGCCAGCAGACAGAACTTCGGACGGTTTCAACACGCCTGTCCGGAATGACATTTCAATCTGTTTCATCTCAAGATTCACACTGAGTAGATGTGTCAGCTAGAGGAGAAATGCTGCATATATATATAATCTTACCTAAGGATGCGACCTTTCACAATCTGATTGGTCGTAAACCGCGCTTTCCAGTCTTTAACGTACTGAATGGCATATGGTTAACTAGTGCGGAGAGAAGAACCTGAGACTCACATCATCAAACAGCTCTCGGATTTGGACGCGAGCGTCAATATTCCGTCCAAGAGTGACAAATAATCCATGTTCTGCGACACTTTTGATAAAACCACGGACGTTTTCACCTACTACCAAGTCATGTAGATCCCGAATTTCACGGTCGGTGATTGGTTTAGCTTCCTCAGGATACATCCTTGAGCGGCGCGTTGATAAGACTAGTTGCTTTTTTGCTTGATCAACTTCAATGATGGCTGCCTTTAGCACTGAGTCAATTGCAGGAAAAGGATGTCCTGCTTCGTAATCGTCTGAAGCATCCGTAGGGTGCAGAGTTCCGGTAATATGTGCAGTTATCTTGACCAAGGCGCCGTGACGAATGTGTCGAATAACGCGGCCTCCGACAATCTGGCCCGGTGCCACCGAGTCAATCGTTATCGCACCCTTGGATTGCAATGCACTTTTCACTTTAGGTGTATTGGCAACAATGACATAACCCTTGTCGGGATTGCGTGTCACGACGAGGAGTTCAGTGAGCGCATCCCCTGTTTGCAAGCTAGTTCGAAGTTGAGCAAGCGACACACCGCGGTGATTTGCAAGGTTTTTCAAGGACATCAGGGCTCGAGCTCCGGTCGGCTTGAGCTCAAGCACTAAGTTGTCTTTGTGGACCTCAAACACTGTGCCATTCACTATGTTCCCAATTTCTACTCCACCAATGTCCGTTACAGTGGGCTTCGCGTTGGGGGCAGCCTGCCGAATACTGGCTACTATGCGTCGATGCTCCGTATCGACCGTTAGTATGCGAACTTTGACAACCTTTCCCACGGGGAACAAGTCAGCCAGTTTATCAGAGGGCGTTTCACTGATGAATGGTCAGATATGCCTAAGCCTAAAATTTTCAAACACGTACATGACTTCCTTGGCTGGCACGGAGGCTTTCAAGTTGTTGTAAAATTCAACCATGAGGTACTTTTCATGAATCCTAAAGACAACAGCATGCGTGACAATTCCAACTTTAACCTCCTCAAATTCTGACAAAATGGGCAGTGTCGAATCTACAAGGGTCTTCTTCGCAGTCAAAGAAATTCGATTACGGTCAGTATCCACCACTAGAACCTAGCACACACACTTCAACGATCAATAAGCTTCCAAACTATGCAGTAAACCATACCCGACACCTGATGTTTGCTCCAGGTTTAAAACGCTTGGCTGGCTGTTTTAAAAAGATATCCGCATAATGATTTGGCCAAACGACACCGTCGATGTTTCCGGACATTGAAACAAACAATCCAGCTTCAGTGAGCTTCTTGATTGTTCCTTTAACAATCTCACCAACTTCGACGTCGCCGACCTTCAAAAACTTTTGTTCGAGCACAGAAGGTTTCAAGGACAACTGTAAAAGCCCGTCGAAAAGAAAATGACCAGTCACACGAGCCCGATGAACAGAGCCAATTTTCCATGGACCAGAGGAAGAAAGGGAAGGAACATGATCATTCGATACGTGAGATATCTAGGACACAGATCTCAGCCACATAAGATAGAGCAAAGATAGTATTTGACGAACGTGAACGAAGCCCTCAAGGCCCGGCTCAATTTGAGCAAAGATCCCTCTTTCCGCTTCCAGCCTAACAACTTTAGCTTCTTCGACTATCTTCCCAACGGGATACAAAGCTTGTAAAGTTTGGTCCTCTGATCCACTTTGTGCCTTGATACGCCTGGAACGAAGTGCTATGACATGGTCCGCGAGAGCCAATGCGAATCTCGGAGGAGACGATGAGAAATCATATAAGACTCGACCTTTCACCTTTTTCCCAACTTTGTACTCGGATGGGGGTCGCGTTAAATGTAATTGGTCCACTGTACCATCAAAAAATCCTAGCACTTGTAGGTTGAGTCCATGAGGGCTGACGGCGGTGACTAATGATTGAACCAGAGCCCCTGGAAGAATAGATGTAACATTTGTGACCTCTGAGAGCTTAACAACGGGTGAACGAGTGTAATGACAGAAAACGTTATGTACCCACTGAAGAGGAGCAGAATCTTTCAACATCTGCAGTGACATTGCAGATACGACCATTGCTTGAAACCTTAGTCACAGAAACTTCTAACAGTTGTCCCACAAACAACCTGCTGTCCCCTGATCCTAACTTCGCGTCTTCAAATGATAAGAAACCGGAAACCTTCGGGACCCCAAGCTCCAGTATATATCCATGGTCTTCCACGCTTTTTACTGCTGCCGGCAATGTCTACAATTAATGATTCAGATATTAGTGGGAGCACATAAATTGTTGGGAAAATGGTACTTACAAAATTTGCACTTAAGTCTGACTTCTGAACACCGGAGTTAACTCTCTCTGGTATTAGACTCAGCTCTACTCTTCGACTAGCTTTTACCACCTCATCACGGGGTTTGAGGATCCCGGTGATGTCAGTCGAGCCGTGAGCGTGCACAGCACTCACCACAGCTCGGATGTATTGTCCTTCTTGGAATATCTCGAATAACGTTGGGACACGGGATTTCCGAGGCTGTCCTTCTTCGTCTTCCTCTTCTGACTCCTCACCCTCTTGTTCGATAGTTTCGAGCAACTCCGTCAGTTGAGTTGAAATGTTCGTGATAGGGACATGTGCGAAAAGTTGATTGGGCAGGGAGATAATAAGTGCCAGAGGTTGAATGGATACGATTTGGCCGAAGATCTTCATGCCCATATGTATTCGCTACAGTCGTTTAGATGACGAGCCAAACCATTACCAGCTTCCGCACCTTATAATTGAGATGCTCGATTCGAATTCTGTCCACTGTTTCCGCAGCAGCGCTACCACCTGAGGTCTGTGCTCTGGACTTGCGTTTCCTCTTCTTGCTATTTTTGGGCTCGACCTGCAGCACTTGTAAGATTTGGGTAATGCGCTATCACATTTTAAAAAGACATACCTGAAACAGTTCTTCATTGGCTTCTTTGACGGCCTCGGCTCTAATCGTTTTTACTTCAAGAGGCGTGAAAGAGGTGCCACCGCCGCGAGGAAAGTCAACCTCTTCTGTCGTAGGTGCTGACTGCAGGTTCTTGCCAGCTTCATTTTTCGAAATTTTACTCTTCTTGAGCTTCTGTGTAGAAGAACTGTCCTCGAGTGCACGTTTATGAGCAGCCATAAGAAACAATGAACGTTCCAGGGACTTTCAGTTGGAGAGTTGCTTCACAGAAAACTTGGCGACAAGAATAATAAATTTTGATCGAGATATCCTTACGTAAGTACTTTGATTCGTTCCCGCTCTGCGAACACGATGGGTAACGTAGCCCACCTTCTGAACGTTGGCACAGTACTGACGCTTGTTCTCTCTAGATTTTCAGGTTTGTCGTCCAACTTCTTCTTGATTCAACTCAGCTCACGCCCGCGTAACAGAATCGAGTTGGGTCGAAATTCGGAGGTGGAGGTGTTGCGGGGGCTTCTGAGACGAATGTCGACAGACGCGAACGCCTACGAAAGCTTGCTCTCGAGACGATAGACCTTGCAAAGGTGAGTTTTTTTTTTTTTGCTTGCTGGAACAAGTCAAAATGATATTGCATCTCAGGACCCTTATATACTTCGCAATCACCTTGGATCACTCGAATGTCGTCTCTGCCTCACGCTCCATACCAACGAAGGCTCCTACCTTGCTCATACTCAAGGCAAAAAACATCAAACCAATCTTGCCCGTCGAGCGGCTCGTGATGCGAAAGACTCCCAGCTAATGATCGCCCCTGCTCAAAGCAATGTTCAACGCAAGGTGTTTCTCAAGATTGGCCGACCTGGTTACAGAGTCACCAAGGTACGGGATACAGACACCGGTAAAGAGGGTATGATGGTACAAGTGCACCTTCCACAAATAAAGACGGACGTTCAACCTCGGCGCCGCTTCATGAGTGCTTGGGAGCAAAAGAGGGAACCCCCAAACAAAGCCTATCAGTACCTCATCGTGCGTGATTCCTCCTGGCCTGTACAATTATTCGTTAACTTTCGTTCAGGTCGCCGCGGAGCCGTACGAAACAATTGCATTCCGCATTCCTGCTCGTGAAATCGAGGACGAGGCAGACGATGCTGGTTATTGGAATTGGTCCCACTGGGACCCTGACACAAAACAGTACAGCTTCCAATTTATGTTCCGCCTTCATTATTGATTGTGACTCTATGTTTGTCCTGTACTTTGATGCAATGGGTCCCGATGTTGTATCCTTCCTGATTGAGTTTTCTTTAAATACAAAGTCCTGATTCGCAATACTGCAGGTGTGCTATTGTCCTACTAAGTGTTATTCCTCCTATTCTTCAGAAGGTACACTCAAGAATCCGTTCCTTTGCGGGGCTCCGTCATGGGTGAGGCAGAGTTGTGATCATATGATAAGTGTCTGCTGCAGCCTGCAGGTAAAGCACATTTACTGCAGAGGTCTCCACGATGGTCATAATCACTCGGTCAACGCCAGGACTGCCACCAGCGTACAGAGAGCGAAGAACGTGCTATTGCATGCCGGGAAAAAGAACCGCTGTGGAGGAACGTGAAAATATTGGTCGTTGATTGCTATGTAGTGTTCTCACTGCAGTCATTGTGTTGATGCGGGTATCCCCTGATATGGCAGTTGGCAATCATCGATGCCTTCGAATCGCTAAGGTCACCTGGCTCCACCGTTCTCTTCCTGGTTTACAGTTCCAAAAATGTCGGTTGCGGTGTATCGTCTCTGTTCAATTACGAGTAATGTATTTGGCAATCCCCCCATTTGATTAATTTCAACCGCGCAAGTACCTTCGCTAGCTTGACGCTTAGATGATCATAGTTTGCGTCGGGTTGCGCGAAACATAGAGCCGAGAATGCCTCGAGAGGACTCAACTTATGGTTGGATGGATTCTGCCAATTATACAGCCCTTCCAATCAAGTTCCATCTTCGAGATGCACTAGTGTTCACCAATCAGGGTCGTTTACGTAAGTTGCACTTCTCTGCGCCATATAGTCGCTCGCTTGCGTCGAAATGTTGTCGAAATGCCAACGACACCACCATTTGCCATTCGTTATCGAAGTTCGAACACGTTGTAGTATCGAGGAATCAAAACGATGTTTGATACATGGCTAGAATGCGTCAAGCATATGCATGCGGTCAGTGATTTTATCAATACAGTCTATTATACCCTGGGCTCCAAAGTAATCATAAGTCTGTGCATGAGAATAGCGCAGTACAGAGCGTACTAAATAAGTGGTATGCTTTCTATGGAATGTCTATTTAGCGTATCGGAAGATGACTATAGTGTATCGACAGGGGATCAAAGCTTCAGCCTCAAATGTCGGTTCTTCTCTTGCTCAAAAGTCTTCTGACTGTTGTCGGCTTGGAAGGGACAGAAGCAGGGGCAGGTGGCTGAGACTCCAAGTGGCTCACGTTCGCCGAAAATGAAACCTGCTTCTCATGCACTGATGAGGGAGGAATTCCATTAATGCTGTTTTTCTTCCGTAGCTTGCGACCTTGTGACATCGGTGCTGGTGACATTGCACTGTTAAAGGAAGGTTGCAAGGACGAAGGCGGAGAAGGGGGCCTAGAAGGAAAGTGCTGTTGCGGGCTTGAGTGGTGCTGCGATGGAAGGAGGTGAGTCTGATCTCTCAGCGATACGGGCAGTGAACGTTGCAGAGGGGCAGGCATTATCAATTTCTTCGGGAGATGATGGCGTGGTGGTTGTGGCATGGCTCCACTTCGTGAATTGAATGTGCTACCATCACTCGTAAAAGTCCGTGAACTTTGCGTATCGTAATCTCGTGCCAATTGTCGTGATTGTCCAGCAGGCGTCGGAGGTGCTACATCCACACGAGATATGAGTTCTGGATTTGATGGATGGTGGCGTTCGTGACCACCTGCTGGAAAATGTGTCTGTGCTGGAGGCGGCATTGGTGCTGGTATACCGGGAGGAAGAAGATCATGTCGAGAGCCATCAAAATGTCCCTCTCTTGATGGATGGCCCATGCTGCCCTGGTTGTAGCGTTCATGCCCTCCATGTGCCGGATGCGCTGGTATGGTATGATGAGATGGATGCTGGAAATCATAATCATATTCTTCTCTTGATGGATTGCTTTGGTCGTAGGGTTCATATCTACCAGCTAATAATTGTGTTGGTGGCGCTTGTACAGGAGGATGAAGATTGTGCTGGAAATGACGATTAGATCCTTCTCTTGATAGATGGACTACGTTGTTCTGGTTGTAACGCTCATGCTCACTAGCTGGTAACGAGGCAGACGGAGGAGGAGCTGGTGTGACAAGATGACGATCACGTTGCAGATCATGAGGATACTCCCTTCTTGATGGATGGACTATGTTTCCCTGATTATGGCGTCCATGTCCACCGGCTGGTAACAGTACAGGAGGCGGAGGTGGCGCCAGATTGAGAGGATTGAAATCTTGGGGTGAATCATAATTATATCCTTCCCTTAATGGGACCCTAGAAGGTATATTCTGGAACTCTCCGATCGGTGGTCCAGTTACGGCCGCTGCTGATGGCGGAGTAAACTGCTCAGATGTTGCTGTGCCAATGTGACGCGTATACGGAGATCCAGGATACTGAGAGACGGAAGCACCGGGTAGTTTCTCTTGCCCACGTTGCTGTGACTGATCCCAACGTTCATGAGGATCGGATTTACGAGAGGTGATAGAGCGGTGATGACTGTCAGATGGTGGCGGGGGCACAGGAGGGCTACTAATGACGTTGCTGGACTGAATAGAGCGATTGTAATAGTCGTCAAAATTGCGTGGCAGAATTTGCCCCGGCGACAGATTCAGCGATATACTTGACGTAGTGTATAGAGTCGACGACGCCATATGCTGTTAAGATAGAGCTCAGAAAGACGGACATGAACGCAGACCATGTCACCATGCACTACCTTGGAAGACTTGCTTTGGGCAGAACCGGCAGAGATCTCATCACACCACAAAGAGTCAATGATAATAGATATGAAAAAAGGCATCGAGACGCTTACAGAATATTGGCTTGCAACATTGTAAAGGCTATCTCGTTGGCTCTGGGGTTGAACCAGCTTCGGAATGGCTTCGTAAGGACCTCCGTGATGGACTGGAATACCCAGAGGGTTGGTTTCATCCAGTTCGTCAATCCGATCCAGCTTGTTCCTGCGATTGCGATGCTTTAGAACCTTAGGGCGGAGGGATGCTGAGGGCGACTGAGTATCTGCAGATACCATCGTAGACTGAGTCGAAAGTGATGATGAGTCGGTTGATGACTGGGTGCTTGCTTCTGCATATATGGAAGTCACGGACGAAGGAGAGTCTGAAAATATTGTTTCGTAGGAAGGAGGTTCGTTACCATGCTTCGATTCAAACTGGCCGGTTGGCGAAACTGATGGTATTTTACGCCAGAACATGCCCAGAAATTTTCTCTTTTTCTCGGATTCCTTTATAGGCAACTGCGATCGCTCGTTAGATCTGGAGACGTTGCTGGCCTGTGAGATCGAATGTGAATGAGTTGACGACGAAACCAAAGTCAGGGTTTTTTTCTTTTTATCAGGTTTCTCCCCAGGTAAGCGTGAATGTTCGTCGGATCTAGAAACGTTACTGATATGTGAAGGCAAATGTGAGTTAGTGGACGACGAGACCGATGCCAAAGGAAATTTCTTTTTCTGAGATTTCTCCCCAGGTAAATGTGAACGCTGGTCAGATCTGGAGACGTCACTGGTCTGTGAAGCAGGATGTGAGCTAGTTGACAATGGGACTGATGTCAAAGGGTTTCTTTGTTTCTCAGACTTGGCTGTAGGTAAACGCGATCGCTCATCAAATTTAGAAGTGTGTCTGGAATGTGAAGCCGAATGCGATTGAGCTGACGACGGAACAGGTGGCGACCGAATTGGAGTGGTAACGGTAGCCTTGGGTGCACCTAGGTTGTGGTGGGAAGATAGTGAAGGCGAAGCATTCGTGGGAGGGTCATCATCGGACATGGGAGAGTTGGGGGGTTGTATGAGACGGAACTCTCCAGAATCCGTAATGACGGATGGGATTACCACATGTGGAGTCCTCTGGGCATCTCTCTTCAATGTGGGATGACCAACCATAGGGGGAGAAATCCACGCATCGTGACTCGTCGCAAAGAAAGGATTGGCATGAGGGTCAGGTGAGAAGGCTGGATCATCGTATAATGTCGGTGAAACTCCTTTAATTCTAAGTGTCGCATGAGTACTAGTGTAACGTGATTGCCAGTGATTCTTTGAAGTAGGTGCCTCTTTTGAGATGGATGGGGATAACAACTTGGAAAAGAAAGTCGCTGAGGATTTGAAGCCCCGTTGCTCGTTAGTACTAGAGCTGACTTTCGTGCTCTGCGAAGTCATGATAGGAAACTGTAGCCTAGAAAACGAAAAGAGCGTTTGGTCGGAGGCGACAGTAGTAAGAAGTCGATCCCAAGAAGTTTTCATGTCGATAAGGCCGAGATTGGGAAAGCACAGGTATGGACGCCTCACCTGCAATCCGATCTAATCCAACTGATTAGATCAACGTTATAATGATTTGTTTATAAGTACATACATATCAGTTCAGGTGCGTATGTATGGTATGTATAATGCTATGGATGGATGGATGTACTATCTGTGCAAACCTTTACTTACGGCCGAACATCATTCGGCGAACTCCAAAGCTTCTTCCCCCTATGTCCCCATTTGCATCATCCATTCCAACCGTTCTCAACTTGCCGGAACTGGACAAAGGCAATCTGGAGTGGCCAGCCCCAATGGGCCTCGGCAGTGCCGACGTGGACCCACCTCCACCCCTTGCAAGTGGCTTAAGGCCACTGGCGGCAGGAGCCTTGACCTGGGTGGGTACTGTGGCACTGACTTTTGTTGCAGCTACTATAGGAACTCGCTTCGGACCATTTCCTCCGACAGCAGGAGGTGCCCTGTGAGTTCCAGACACACCTTTGCCGCAAACTGTACTCGCTTGTCCTTCAGTAATGGGAACGCGTCGAGGCCCTGTGCCTGTTTGACGTATGAAAGTAATGGAAGGGGCTGAGGCTCCTAGAGCTGCTCGACCTTGTCCCGCGACGCGTGCAGCACCTACAGAAGCACCAAAGCTCTCCTTCCCGATAAGGATGTCTGTAGTAGATGGTACGGAACCAAATCCCTGTCCTGTCAATGTAGGAGATGCTGCTGCTGCCGCTGGGGGTTCAACTGGTTCAGGAACCGACGAGACAGAAGAACGCGCACTGCCCGATGAGCTGGATTTATCGTGATCAAATCGTTTCGCGCGTTTAACTATTTTCAATGCTGGAACGGCTGGAGGTTTGAAAGACGCGCCACGGACAGATGGTCGGGGAGTATACAGGGACAGGCGAGGTAGCTTTGGAGGGGGAGGGGCAACGAAGACGGGTATGGAAGGAGAGTCCGGCGATGCAGCTGGCATAGTTCCTGGTAAAGTCGGTTTAGCTAGAAGAAAAAAGTCAGCAATAGTAAGTAGATGTCGGAGGTCTAAAGAGCACACTTACGGCTGGGAGTTGATCCAAGACTAAGCCGTTTCGGGAAGAGCTTTCGGGCAGAACCGGGAGACGCTGCATCTAAAGAGGCCTTCTTGGAGTGAAGTGGTGAATTTAACTGTGCTTCTGAAACTATGCTGTCAGACAAATAAAGAGAATTCCGAAAAGTGATACATACGAATAGCAACGGGAGAGTCCCGGTGTGCTGCAGTAGCCGACTGATTAGCTGGGGATGGTGTGTTGGCCTTGACAACTTTTTCTTCAGCTTTTATTTTTTCCAATGCCTTTTCCATATTAGTCTCTTCAGTCGCCATATCGAAACTATCGTCGCCGAAGAACGAATCGACGTCACTGCCTGGAGCAAAGAACGAAACTCTATCATTTAACAAGTCGAAGCTTGTTTCTTCCGATTGGAGATGCAGTTGGAAAGAGTGATGGAGGTCAATGGAATGGCGATTCGGGTCGTGTGAGGATGTATTTGGCAGAATGTGTCTCAGTGTCCGGAGGGGCAGCGAAGAGTCTTCAGAAGCAGGGGATGGCGGAGTATTTTCGAAAGGATGGGTGGCGTCCGTTAGAAGAGGGCCAGGAGGGGTCTCGAGATTGAAGGTCACAACAGAATTGCGCAGGGAATCAGCAGGAGTAGCTAAAATTTGGGGTGCAGGAGGGTCATTAGGTTGAGTGGAGTCATTTGACTCCTGTGAAAGAGGTAGAATGCGAGATCTAAGACTAGGGCTTGCAAAGGACGTGCCCGACGAGTTGACCTCATTGATGACGGAAAGGATGTTGTTGGAGGGGGATATAGTATGCTGCTGGTCAGATGGCAAAAGAGGGGAGCGTTTGTATGTTTTAGACCGAGCGACAGGAGTGATTTTGCGTTCTATTGGGAGTTCAATGAGAGGAGTGCGAGGACTAGGAGGAAGGACATTCGTGGAGCGCGGCGTAGCTGAGTCGTGCTCATCGTTATTGAAAGAAAGATTCTGGTCATCATCTGAAAGAAGAAGAGTTTCTTGGACTGTAATATCACCGACGTCTACGAGACGATGTGTGAGGTTGACATTGACGGGGCTTGGATGGCTTGGAAGAGCAAAGAAAGAGAAAGGCGAGTTCTCCTTGTCCGAGTCAGGAGAAGGCGCGCTGCGACGAGGAGAAGCAAGAGGATCGAAAAGACGGAGAAGACTGTTTCGAGGTTTGCTCATCGTTCCAAGCACAAAACATTAGACGGTGGCAGTGTAGCGTTCAACTTGCCGTTGACATGTGACTGCGTGTCTCGTGACTCGCTCTTCATGGATTCATTGTCAACGGTCAAAGCTGAAATCAAGTCTTGGGAACGCTCATTCAAAGCCCAGCATCGTCGCAGTCCAACAGTCCAGGATATCAAACTACATCCTGACATCGGTATGTCTCATTGTACTCTTCATGTCGCCTTCTTTTCATTTTCTGTCCAGCCGACAAGTACAGGCTATACAAGCAACTCTCAAAGTCGGCTGCACTTGCATCTGCTCTAACGGAACGCGCTTCATCACGCGTCCCACAGCTTCTGCCCTCGAATCCGCGGATATTAGAATCAACAGCACCCTTGTCCTCATTTAACCCTTTCTCTCCACAGAAGAACAAGGGAAAGCAGAAGGAGGTCCCCGTTCTGTCCTCACAATCCACTTTTAATCCATTCGCAAGTCCACTCAAGGCAAACCCTAAATCCGATGCTCGATCTTCACAGCCAACCTCAGCCACTCATGTTCCCTCCTCTTCGCTTCTACCCACTCCATCCCCATCAGCCCCAGCACATGCCATCTCCAGAGCCCGCAAACGCCTTCGAGGAGAACCCGTATCCCCTTCTCCGAACAAAGACAAGCGCCGACGTGTTGGATCTCACTCTACATTATCCTTTCCCACTCTACTTCCAGAGTCATCCAGCACTGACGATGACGACGACGAAATGAATCTTTCGTTTGTAACTGATTCACCCGTGAAGGCACCTGCTGCAGGTACTAAATCCTTCAAGCTCTTGTTCGACGATACCAAGACTCGTTCTCGAGATAACTCGTCAGCATCGACCAAGAGCATATCCCAAGGTCTCTTTGGAGAAAGATCAAGTTTCATGCACAGCGACGAGGAGTTCGAATGGGGCCTCGATGAGAACCCCGGAACCAGAATCAAGGCAAAGGCCACGACGAACGGGAAGCGGTTTACGAAACATATTCCAACAATCCAGGCACATAAATCCACTGCCTCTAGCACCACCCCGTCTACATCTACCAAACGCTCACAACCAGATACTGACACAGAATATGAAGGAGGAGATCTGTCAAACGAACCATCGACAAAGGGTCCCTCTCTTTTGCCTCCATCACCGCCAGGACCCGATTCCTCCGCGTACTACACCAAGCAAGGCAATAAGAAGTCCAAGCCAAACACCACTGCACGAAAGAAGCCAAAGGTTATTAATGAACGGGACGAGGACGAGGACGAGGACGACGCGTCAGACGTTTTCAAGACCAGTGTAAAAATAGTTAATCGTACACAGCCACGATTTGAACGTGGCCCAAACGCCGCAGGTGGAGAGGACCTCGATTATGACTCCGATCCTATTTTGGGTCGGGCTGCACCTCGTGGTTATCAGTCACCTCGACGACCCGATACCGAGCAAGGTGGCCAGTTTGAGGTCGATCTTCCAGACAAACTCCGACAAGTACTGGCACTAGAGTCATCCAAGACACGGGATTCACAGTCGGAGAACGTGGTGAATGGGTTGTTGTACGGTAGGAGGGCAGGCAACTATGATCCGGTCAAAGGAGGGGAGATTTGGGATGTTGGGGAGGATGACAGGGGTGAGGAAGACGTGTGGAGGGACACGGATGGCGAGGACGATTGGGAAGGAGAGCCTATACCGTGGGAGGTTGGCGAGCTCTAGAACTGAACTTTGACGCTGTTAACTGTGGTGTCCTTGAACAATGTGTGCGTTTACGATCATCGTCTACGTTGTTTTACGTCCCGTCTACGAATAGATTTCATGCCAGAAAGTTCTATGGACGGCCACTGTGCCCAGTGAAGCACGATGTGGTACACGTGAACTCCGCGTGGCTACACTATCGCTGAAAGTATGGTGCAGATGTGGCTCGAAAGCCACACGGATTCCTCTTCTGTCAAGCGATCGAGACAACTGTTTCATTTTCTCGGGACGTCTAATCACGCACGCAGAAAGCTGGCAAATTGTGCGTTTCGCCGATTGAGCCTATGTTCTAACACAGTAGGGCCTCACTCAGCATGCGTGGATGGAGGCTATAATGATGCACGGACCGTGTTCCAGTCCTTGACATTCAAACCGGATTGCCCTTCTATGCGTGTTCGGCCACTCTAATATGGCGTGTTCTCTCCGCAGTTTGGTTAAGTATCCGGCTACCATCTTGACGCAGAGTATGCTTCTTTACTGGACACTGTTCTATCCTTCTTGAATTTTTTCTCCCTTCCCCACAGATCGAGCATACGCAGTTTTGGTAGCTCTCCCAGCAGCAGTGCTAGTCTCAAGCAAACATAAGAAGAAACAAAATCCTTGTATCATCCCTACGCTGTCTACGAACAACAGATGTCTCCTACCATCCTCCGCGACTTGGAAGCAACGAAGAAGCTTTTCGAAACTATCCTCGAATCACCAAATGGCAAGCGTACTCTGTCGAGGCTTGCACGTACCTGCCGAGCGTTTTGCGAGCCCGCACTTGGCGTTTTATGGAGAGAATTGGATTCTTTGATTCCTATAATTGGTTTATTTCCGGGGCATGTGCTGAAGAAAGCTCGTAAGCCGGGAATGGGTTTCGTACGTATCCTCTCGTAATCTATGCTTAGCGGATCAATTCCGAATCAAATTTCTTCCAGGCTAACACACCCTCCGAGGACGACTGGACAGTTGTTCTGCAATACAGTGACCGTGTGCGCCAAATCACTTATAACGAGGGCGCCAACAACGTGCCTGCCTCCATTTTCGAAGTACTTGAAGATAGTCGTCCACGAACATACATCCTTCCTCGTCTAAGGGAGTTGCATTGGAAAGCGCAGACATCAGCTGGCCTTGATCGCTGCGCCATGTTTTTGAGCCCAGACCTCCGAGTCGTCAATTTAGAAATCGGCACAAAGATTCCCCAGCTAAACGCGTTCCTCGCCGACATGTCCAGCCGCACAAAACTCACCTCTTTCTCGTTCAGCTCACCAACGAGCCTGCCTGATGCTTTCACCGAATTGCTTGGTCGCCAGGACATGTTGGAGAAAATTGTCCTGGTAGCTCCTGGAGCACTCTCGCCTGAAATTGGGCGGTGGCTTGCTTCGTTGCCTTACCTCAAAAATTTGCAGCTTGATCTTACGGGCAGATCGGCAGTTGCTGTTGAGGGTTTCTTTGATGAATTGCGGCCGCGCTCTGGTGACTCCACTCCTAGTTCAGCGGGTACCACTGACAGTGGTGTTTTCTCCGAGGATGATGTTGACTTTTCAGAAATACGCAAGTCGCTCCTGCGGCTGACGGAAGAGAGTCTGCCGTCGAAGGGATTTTTTGCGCCAATGCGAAAACTTGTTTTGACTGGTGATGTATCCAACATTGCGGTGTTCGTGAAGCACATTACGAGCTCATTGACTCAGCTGGAGTTCATCATCGAAGACCCCCCTCAAAGGGCAGATTGGTATGAGCTGTCTGACATGATCTGTGATCGTTTCAGTGACTCGTTGCAGTCGCTGCGAATCACAGCCACGGGATCTTCTCGATTCAACGACCTCGTCCGTTCTACATCTAGAGCAGAGCCACCAACCGGTCGTCTCTCGTTCGAGCATTTGACATATCTGCCGAACCTTATTCGCCTAGAGATTGACCTCCCCGAATCTGTCGTCGTTACTGCGTCAGATATCGAATACCTGGCAAAGGCATGCCCTCGTCTGGAGACCGTGAAACTGTGCCCTCTGGCTCGTTTCCCTCCAGCCACAAGTAAACCAAAGATCACCCTGAACTCTGTCGCCCATCTCATAGCCAAATGCCCGCAGTTGCATACTCTTGCGGTTGTCATTGATGCGCATGGAACTCAGGAGATTCTCAGTTCCCGTCAAACATCCTCGCGATCACTTTTACGCCTTCATGTTGGTCATTCCTGGATTGATGACGGGCTGCAAGTTGCCATGTTTCTCAGCCACATGGCCCCTCGTCTAGAGTCGCTGAAATATTTCCAGGAAAAGAACCGACCTGGATTTATAGAAGTCCACGCGAGAAGGTGGCAAAAGGTCGCAGAATATCTTCCACATCTCCAAAGCATCCGTATTTCCGAGAGGGAACTCAGCTTGGAATCACATAAACCCGCACCGCGGGAAACTCGGGACAAGAGTGTTGAGGCAATCGTATCGACCGCTGATCAAAGTGTATATGTGTTTCCTAGCACTGTTGATGCTTTTGTCCAGTTCTCACCTCTTCGAATCCTCGTCGACCAATCAGTAGAATCTAAACCAACATTGCTCTCAGCATCCGTCGATGCCAGGCCAGCCACTGTCGACATCGGCGTTGAAGCATCGACCACCCTTGTAGACGAAGGTGTCGATGCAAGTCCGCCTACCGCCTCCGTAGCAGTTGAAGCCAAAAGAGACGAGCTTACTATAACCAAGGCCGTCCAAGCCATACTGACTCCGACAACCTTTTCGCAATCGCCGGCTCGCCAACACCTCAAGGCTCTCTTATATTTACCATCCATCTTCGGTTTTCTCTCTTTTGCATACAGATTCTTTATTTACTATCCTTTATCCATTCCTTCAAGACTTCTTGGTATGACTATGGCGATGTCTCACTTTCAATGGCGGCGACCAGAAATTTCAGAACAACTAAAGCAGACATCTTCGGACCCTTCGTCTTCCGTGCCTCCGGCGTCAGACGTTTCTTTAGACGCTCTTCATGTCCGTCAATAATCATTCTCACCATTATGGCCCGTATGCTTACCTACATATACTCTCTGCTACTTAAAATAGGCTACATATGATATCCCTTACGATACGCACGAACACGATGACCTTACAGTTCCTCCACCTGAAGTGACAGTCGCGACCTGGATCCAAAAACAGCAAGGGTCTCTGAAGCAAACAAGGAACAACAACAACGCGACGCGTCATTTCACTACCGTTCACTCTGTGTCGTGGTCTTATATCATGGCTGACAACAAGAAGCAAGAGAGAGATTTTACAGTCGAAGTCGATGCCCTCTTACTTGTCGCAGAGTCTATAGCAAAGGTATAGCTTACAAAACTACACGAGACACCCGAGTTGACAATCATCCCAGTCTGGCCAATTGCAGGATGCACTTGACAAGATATTTGCGCTCGAAAAGCAAACTAGAAATGTGGGTTCTTCTCTCCTCTGCTGTCTAACACTGAGTTTGCCATACTATAATAGGCTGCTGATTTGGCTTCGACAATCCGGCTGGTGAAAAGAGCTCTGCAGCATTGTTACGAAGCAAGAAATCTCGTGCTCCTCAACTCTAGCATCTCGACACTGAGCAAGAAACATGGTCAACTGAAGGCTGCAGTTCAGGCAATCGTAGAATTGTCAATGAGTTGGCTTGAAGAAATAAAGCAGAAAGATGGCGTCGAAAACTGGTTCAAGTTGGTGGAAACATTACGGGATGTTACAGAAGGAAAGGTGACTCTATTGTGCCTCTTCTCTGGATATTCGTGCCGCTGACGGCGTCACATTTCTACCTGTAGATTTTCCTTGAAACACCTCGGGCCCGCGTCACCCTACTACTTTCCCACTACCATGAAACTCTATCGACCTCTTCGACAGCAACGCCGGATGCTCGCAAAGAATCACTTCATACTGCATCTGACCTTCTTTCAGATCTGCAGGTCGAGACATACTCGTCGATGGAACGTCGAGAGAAAACGGAGTTTATTCTAGAGCAGATGAGACTGCTGATCGTTGTTGCAAGACAGAAAGATGCGGAAAAAGGCAAAGATGGCAAAGACACCACTGGCGGAGGCGAAGCAGAATGGGTGAAGGTTCGAGTGGGAGGCAGAAAAGTGAATGAAGAGTTTCTCAAGGACAAGGACAACGAGGTACGTTCACCTCCAACTACTTGGAAAGCGCAGATTCGTGACCGGTTCTACTTTTAGGATCTCAAACTGAAATACTACGACCTGATGATTCAACACGCTCTGCATCAAAGTTCATACCTGGATGTTGCAAAGTACTATTACAAAGTATGGGAGACACCCTCCATCAAAGAAGACGTAGACGACAAGGGTAGAACAGTAGGCTTTTCGTCTTTCCTTCATTTCATGTCCTCATCGGCATTTCAGGCCCTAGAGCATATCGTTTATTACGTGGTGCTTGCACCACACAACAATGAACAGTCTGATATGTTACACCACCTGTTTGCAGACACCGCCTTGGCGAAATTGGAACTTCATTAGTACGTCGGACTGTTTCAGACGAGCTCCGATGGCTGATCTTCGATAGTAATCTTGTGAAATGCTTTACCACGCGCGAGTTGATGAGGTGGCCAGGAATTGAGACAATATATGGAGAGTTCCTACGAAAGACGCCTGTTTTCAGCGTCCCCAAGAGATGGGAGGATCTCCACACGCGTGTGATTGAGCATGTAGGTTGGACTGTTGCAACAAGCATGCTCAAGCTCACTCTTCTCTCCCATACAGAATATTCGTGTGATCGCTGAATATTACACACGCATTACTCTACCTCGGTTAACTGCCTTGCTCGATCTCACATTAAAGCAAACGGAAGAAACGCTTGCTCGGCTCGTTGTATCAGGGACAATTTGGGCGCGAATTGATAGACCTGCTGGAGTGGTGAACTTCAGAAGTAAACGAACGGCAGAAGACGTTATGAATGATTGGAGTTCCGACATGCAAAAATTACTGGGTCTTGTGGAGAAAACATGGATGGGGATGAATGCCGCGCAAGCAGCGCAGTCACGGGTGATGAATACCACATAGATATCGGACTGTATTATTCAACCATCATTTATGTTCTCCTGGCGCGCGCTGATGTGAAGAAAAGTCTGAACTCAACTCTTCGCAGGTGGCGCGCGCACAGGCATAGTCTGCATAAAGTCTGGGCTGTCTGCAATCTGCTCCGGTGTAGGTTCAGCAGCGACCGGCTGCGTCAACATTGGCGCATAATTCGGTCGAACTCCCTCTTTCCAAAGCCTGACGTATTCCTGACCCTCTGTCCACTGCTTGCTTCCATGATGTTTTTCGACTATTGCCTTCCATCTTTTACGCGCAGTCATTGCACCTTCGTCCAATTCCTCTCGCCTCTCAAAAGAGGCAAGGCCTTTTTTCTCCTTCTCAAAGGAATGCCCAATTTCTCCATGACCAAAGACAGCACCAAGGTGCTCAGCCTCCATGGCTGCAAATTTGGTAGCAATGTGATGTTCAGCACGCAAGGAACGGAATTGAGCAACGGCTTGCGCATAAGCCTGAGAAATAGGTGTCGAATGGTGCTCATATAAATTTAGTGCAAACTGAATGGCACTTGAATCTTTCCGTCAGCCAGAGCTCATACATAAATAGAAAGATAGACATACTCTTCGGATGAGGGATTCCTCCCTCGTTGTCTTAGACGCGTCCAAGCTGTACCCCGTATTGGATGTGGTGCCTCAATGCCACCGCCCTCAACTAAGGTTGTCGGGCGGAATGCCTCGAACGGGTGGTCACGGAAGAATTGCCGACGTATATCATCTTCAATATAGTATATAGGTAGTGGTCGGGGGTCACGAAATCGAAGTTTGGCTGTTGCAGGTGGCTGGGAGGAGTGTTGATCATATGCAGTACGTGAAGGAGGGGCTTTGGGTGGAAGAGGAAGCGGAGGGTAATCGAGAACGGCTTGAAACCAGGCAGGCTGTTGTTTGATATAGTCTGCGCGCATCAGACGCGAGACTTGCTGATGTACCTGGGATGCTATCCGTCGTACCATCGTCTTCCAAAGTTATGTTACAAGTTGAAGGAAATTCCGTTTCAAATATAGTCAAACTATGTTATATAATATAAAAAGCGATCCAAATCTATCTACAGCCTTGCACGCGGTTGTTTTTCCATTGCTCTCATAGCCTGTTCTCTCATTACTCGACGAAGCTATATAAGCGCTCAATCAACAAAAAAGACACTCTGTATTACAAAAACCTCACCATTTTTCCTGATGGATTCCTGGGTATAGCATCAATAAATTCTATCCCGCCCTTTAGATGTTTGTATGGTGCTTTTGCCTCGGCGACGTGCTAGAAAATTTGTGTTGGCAAGTGACAATTCAAAGTGACAAAAAGCAGTAATCACTTTAGCAAGGACAGCCTTCAGCTTTAGGGCAGCAGTCTTGTCGCCAGCAATCCGCCGCAACGCCTTGTCGCGGATGACGATGTATGCCATGGGAAGTTCTCCACTATATTCATTCGGAACACTGACCACACATGCATCCGCTACGTCTGGGTGCATAAGTAGATGGCCTTCTAATTCTGCCGGTGCCACTTGGAACCCTCGGACCTTGATGATCTCCTGAAATAGGCCATTAGAACGTGTTGCTAGAGCTTCCAAAATTGTCGGTCAACCTTAAGACGATCCACCACAAAAACTTCCAAATTCCTGATAATCACTTCGTCTCCTGTGCGGACCCAGCCATCTATGAATGTCTCTTTCGTTCTGATGGCAGCTCATATCAGTGATCAAATCGAGTCGCTCAGAAGAAGGTCATACGCCGCTTCGTTGTTGAAGTATCCTAAAGACATTGAGGGACCTGTTACGACCAACTCGCCCTGTTCGCCCTCGGAAGCCAGGGAACCATCCGGTTTGACCACTCGCGCAACGATACCTGGTATGAGCTGACCGGCGCTATCCACTGTTCCAACTCTTTGTGTGTGTGGTATAAGCGCAACGGAGGCACACGTCTCTGTGAGCCCTGCGAGAAACAAGTGCTTAATGAAAATAATAACAAGAGAAATGGCAATTGTACCGACCATATCCTTGGCCAATGATTGCATTGGGTATTACCTTCTGCAACTGCTGCATGAACTCTCCACTAAGAGGAGCTGCACCACACATGCAAAATTTGACATGATTCAAGTCATACTTTTTGACTGATGGATCCTAAAGAATATTCAGCAGTTGTCCAGATCAGTCACATGTAGAAACAACTACCTTGCATAGCAAAACAACTTGCGGTGGGACGATGCTAGCAAACCCTTAACAGCTTAAACAGCCAGAAATTCATCACAACATACCACAAGTGTGTAATTCGGTAGCGAACTAAACTTTCCAAGAATGAAGAGAGAACAAACTTCGGAATCACAACAATCGACATCTACAAATCATTATCAACATCGCGGGAAACAGATAGCTGATGACAAGACTGACCCCACAGAAAAGTAGGAAGTGCAGCTATTTGCAGAATATCAGAGATCTGAAGTGCATGACGACAAGAACACACATACGTTGACAACCAAACCATAAATATCTGTTAAATTTAAATCTGGATGAGCTTCGAAAAATGTGAGGTTGGATGGACCGAAACGTACGAAAGAATGGGAGAACTATCAATTGATCAACTGGCATGAAATGAAGTAATTACAAAAAGATTCTTACCGGCGACACCAACATCGCCAGGTACCAATATTTTATCTTTACAGAGCGGGTCCGTTATCCTAAAATGAGTAGCCATTTGAATGACATTTGCTATGACAGAAAAATGAGATATCGCGACAGCCTATGGTAATGAGAGATCAGTCCAAGGCATACTATGTATGCAAACGGACGAACTTTTGGCTGTCCTGAAAGGTACTCAGTCAAACAGTTGTGTAAATAGAACTGGAATTATACCTGTCGTTCCACTGGAAAATGATAGAAACGCTAGGGTAGTCTTGGCTTCACCAGGTCCGAATTGCCGTTCGGAGAATTTGACGACCGTGCTTGTTCCAAGCTCGATGAGATCTTCGAGTGATATGTGACCTGGAACAGGGCGCGTAGGTTTTTCGATAAAGACAATGTGGTCATCTGAGATGCCAGCTGCGCGTGCTGCCAACTGTGCGATGTGCAAAAAATCGGGATGAATAATGAGTAGCGAAGCCTTGCATATCCGGAGTTGATGCAACAGTTCGTCAACCATATATCCTGGATTCGCAGGTCTGAAGCGCATGTCAGCAACGAAATAAAACTGGGGAAGATAAGTTGGTACGTAATGACGCCTCCTAGTCTGTGAATAGCCCATATAGCAATGGGATAATCTATGGTGAGTCAACCATCAGAAGGTGCGACGGACAGACATAAAGGATGTTACTTGTGCAATTGGGGCTGTAGATACAGGCTAATACGGAGAATTAATGCATGTGATGCAACACCGGAATAAGTTCGCACCGACATCACCCTCCTCTGGGAGTAAAGGTGAGCATTGGAAATAAATAGATGTGGGAATGTGAAAACAAACTCATGCCCCGACTACCTGTCAACGCATTAGCAATTGCATTTGTACGCCTAGAAAGCTTTTTTCGAGATATTCAGATAAATAGATTTAGCGGAGGTGAGGATGGAGCTGACCTCATCGCGCCCGATGCCTTGACCAGTGCGATCGTCAATGAACCAAGGTACGTTATCAGGTCTGAATGGTTGGTAAGGAGACTGGAGATCAAGGAAGAACTGAGAAATAGATTGGTTGTCGGGAATAGGAGGAAGAACAGCAGAGAGAGGAGAGGCAAATTCGGACATCGAGAGAGGGGTAAGTGTTCCATCATGTAACCTTGCTTATTTATATATAACAGTGGCGGGATATCAGACTTTGCGACCAGCCGCAGACTGTCGCACATAATTCAAATTTAGAACTGGTTGGCATCTCGATCGATCACCGGATCTTTATTCTGACATAAGCAAAACATATCGGTGACATGGACGAGGAAGAGGCAGAATTGAGAAATCCTTTCCCTTCTCCTCCTTCTCATTATGCCACGTACACATCCCACAACCTACACCTGCTCGAACTTCTACACCAGCGCACTTCAAATCCCTCCCAAGTCAACCAGCACGAGGTCCTAGCAGACCAAACCGACATCCCAGACTGGCCTCTCGTTCAGCTCGAGAAACCTCGCGTAGATTGGATTCTTGACGAACCAGAGCCCCATTATGACGTCTTTGGTGATAGGTGGTTTGTGCGCAAACTTCTTGAACGCATCCCATTATTCTAATACTTCAGACTTATCTAGGTCAAAGAAAAAATTCCATCTCTTGCAGAACTAGGCGGCAACCAGTTATATCCCTCTGATCCCAGTGTCGGTGCGTACCTTTTTTCTTCTTATGTTCAGTCACGACAACTTGACCAAGATCGTCGTCCTGCGCTTCTTTCCGTTTTACGCTCACTCCTTGTCACCTATTCCTCCCTGATATCATCTCTCCTTGCTCCTCCCCCAACGGACCCTTCAACTCCCCCGGATTGGCAGCGACATGTCGAGTGGATCACTGTCTTGAGCCAAAATTTGATGGCTGCGGCAAATGATTTGCGACCAGTCCAGGCAAGCTATTTTAGCCCTACATCTCTTCATCTGATTGATCCTTCCTTCCCGTATTTCGGCGAGAGGCAACCTCGAACAAATGATGAAACGACAGCTAGAACTTCGAAAGAGCGAAACACAAGCAATTCACGCGTGAATACGTATCTTATGTCCATCAGTTCTTCAGTCTGAGTTTCAGTTCAACCCATCTAGAAAATGCGATGGCTTAGAGTCAAAACTTGCAGAACTACGTGTATCAGTTCAAGCACTGCTGTCCGGCTCAATCAGTGTCCCCAATCGCTCTACAGAAATACAGGATGTTCGTCTCCCCCCTACTAATGTGTTCATCTGCTCACCAATCTTCAGATCGCTGCAGGTTCTATGGATGCTGATGTACAAAACTCCACAGTCAGTGTGTTTACCAAAACTTGGATGAACTTGTATCTCAATCTTGGTTCCAACAGAAGATTACAACAGAGGAAGATGTGTTGCGGTGGGCCGAAGAAGTTTCCTAATTTCGTTTGTAGCGTGGAGTTTTGTCTGTAACCGTAATTACGTAAATGTCATTTGTTCCTGTCATCATTGCTCAAGTTTAAACACAAAACGAAAGCGAAACAGATTCATTGATTATGGCTACTCGACGCAAAATGGGGGTCACTGCAATGAGTACGGAAGCTGCGCGTCGCACACAACATTGGACAAAGCAATTGATCCCTGGCTACAAGTTCGAAGTATTCGGATGGACAAAAACGGATGCGCCTCAGGTACTCACATCTCGTGTTGAGGCAGGCAACATGACTCAATCGATTCTGTCCATAGCAATTTAGTGATAATGAGGATGAAGTTGAAGAATCTCTTGCGCCTCTGCCCGACGAAGCAGAGGCTGGTGAAGGTGACGAAGAGATGGATCAAGACGAGGCAGAGGTTATCTCTATTATTCCCCCATCATCTCAGCCAGATGTCACAGACACGACTACAATACAAGACGAGATTTCATCAAAACCGCCATCTCCACAGCCCCAACTTTCCATGTCCTTGCAGACTCTATCTGAACTCAACATTGATCGCCCTGGCGATACACTCGACGCCTCCCTTAACCCTTTGGATACAGACATGACAGATCTTGACGTTGGGGTGGCTCTCGGGGATAAGGATGTCATTGTTGCACTTGACATGTCTGGCCTTGGTCCCGACGGTCTAGGACTTGAGAGCTCGCATGACCTGTCCCAGATGGAGGAAACGGACATTCTAATGGGGGGACCTATGATGCCTCAAACTGATGATCTTTTCGCGGAGCCTGTAAACGAATAATCGGAACCGCGTTTGTAGACCGACTCTAGCCTAGGCTGACGGGCAAAATATGTATAGTCTTGCAGTGCCGTTTCGAAGCAATCTCGTTGTAATCACGGTGTCACTTCACACATTGGCCCATCATCACTCTGCATACAATCCAAGCAGATTACCCTACAGACGTAGGAAAGAACACACTACGTACACGAGTCTTTGAGCGATTAGTGTCGGTCGCTTGTCCGTTCCTCCTTGTTTAGATCCTCTGCTAGGTCAATAACCTTCCGCTTATACCCAACCATCATGGTCCATGCAGTCCTCTTTCTTATGGCATGGTTGGGGAGGCTGACAGGGCTGATCATTAATCATAATACAACTACAGGTGAGAATTGTCGAAACAAGTATGTCTAATGTTGCCATAGTGCGTCATTGCATAGCGAAAGGTATACCCCTAGTGATGTGAGAGCCACTGACAATGCAAAGAGCTGGGAGGATAGGTGAGTCAGAATCCATGGCTGATAACTGATAGCATCGCATGTACAGGGGATATCCATACCAAATATTATAAGTTTGACTGACTTCGTGCGGTAGGGGCGTTCACCAACTTTCCTATACCCCGTTGACTCGGTGTACCACCGTAGTTTAAAAAAACGCTGCAGATAATCTGTGGAGTTCGGAAGGACGATCTTGATGCACGTTATATTGTATATTGATAAGGATGAACTTTTCACCCATGCGGGAGCTCCGAAAACAAGCGGGTCTAATCACACGCTCGGGAGACAAATATGGCCGAAAGATGTGGGCACGCCCTGAAATCAGCGGCCTTGCTGAAGCAGGAATACCCCATCCAGGCCATAGGCTTTCAACATCTAGAATCCGTCGCCATCCAGTTTTGCTTGCTTCTCTGCTACCATCATGTGTTCATTGTCTCAGCTTTTGTGATCATGTATTTGTATGACCCTTTCTCTACATTTACTTATCCACCCTCCCAATCCCCCTTGTTCTACCTTCCCCGTCTAGCCTTTTAGCATTTCGCGCGCAGTATTATCCGGGGGTGCGCCGCTGATCCCAGAGCGTGTTTTACACCTTTCGGCTACACTAGGGTTGCGCAAAAAAATAGGTGCCTTTTTTTTACTGGTAAATTTACCCCAAGTCATATGGTCAGTAGCCTGTCATATGATATATCTGAAACAGACATGCCAGCCCCGAATAACAAGATCCAGCATGCAACTGTGTTGGGATAGTTGGATATGGGCGTAGCGCCGGAATTTTTGGACATCCCAGAAAATCCTGCCAAAAGGTCACGTGAAATAGTTAGCCTGCCGTCTGATTTACCAAGCCAGAATGTTTTCCGCAACCCTGCCAATCACTTAATAGAGCAATTGATCTAATTTGTAAAACTGAGGGAGTTATTTTTTTGTCACGGTCAATTTGGCGGCACCTCCCATATATGGAAGTAGCTACTATATATGGCCAAGTAAGTGTTAAAATGCCTATTTCTCCACAAAATATTATCAAAAAATACTCTCTATTTCAGCCAAAAAGGGGTTCACAAACAAAAAAAGACTTGCTGGGTCAATTTGGCGGCTGCACAAAAGCAGCGGTGTGTAAGTGGTTGGCACCATAGGCCGAGCGTGTGATTACATAGTCGAATCAAATTATTGACAGCCAAAAGCCAAAGTCATATAACCCTTTGCGCTGCGCGGTGTAACCATCAAAAATTATCCATACATGGCGGATCCTAAGTTTCAACTTCCGGCGTCACCTAAGTAAAGGGGCGCCCAATTATAAGTTCACCGAAATCAAACCACTTGTTCATCAATAAATTACCGTTTTTGGAAACCACAATTCAATCTCCGCAAGAATCAGGTCGAGGGCGAAAAGAGTGCCTAAGTCATTGGAATGGTGAAAATAACGAGCTCTTTGGGTTTTCTGCAACTCTATTTGAAGCCTGTATATCCCTAAGCTTTGGTGACAATGAATGGAATGATGAAAATTCCAGCGAGGATGACATCAGTGAGTCAGCTCACCGCATTTGAGTGGACAAGGATCGCAATCTTGATGTCGGACGGAACGCGTGGCCCTTACAATCAATTCCCCAAGTCAAGAGATTTCTTTTTAACATCCTTGGAAGGCCCGGATCGGTACTTTCAGAAGATGTTCAGGTATGTCATTCTCAAACTTGCTCGCCTCTTGCAGCTGCATGATTTTCCAGGCTTGGACGGGATACTTTCGATCTTCTGGTATGGATCCTGTCCCAAGATTCCCTATTTGTTTCACCCCGGAAGCCGCAACGCCCCGTCAAATATCAAAGCAGCGGCATTTCTCACCCGATATGGTCAACGGCAACGGGTAACGTTGAACAAGTCATTCGATTTCGGTGGACTTAATAATTGGGCGCCCCTTGAGTCTATACTTAGGTAACGACGGAAGTTGAAATTTAGGTTCCGCCCTGTATGGATAATTGATGGGTATCGTTATGAGTTTCGCCATGGCTAACCGTGAGGGATCCTGACCACATAGCCCCCTCACACGCGAGTCGCGGCACTCGGTCTCCATGGTCCATTGCCCTTGCTGCATCGCTCCCCTCCAACCTCCAGGCTCGTTTCCTGTCATAGTGCTCAGTGCTCAGGCTTCTCAGCAAGCCATTCTCGCTATGGTGACATTGGTTTCACCTGTTTGTATAAGAACTTTGTACCCATCTGCATCCGTGGTAGTTTGGTCCCACTGGGTTTTTGGACAGAGGTTTTGGTCACGCGCATTAAAAAATTGGTGATGGCCGAGTTGCCATGCTAGATCACTGTCGAGACGAGAGGGGGCTTGTTTTCTGCCCAGAGCACCTCAGAATGCAGGATGGTTGTGATCATACCCTGGCAATGTGTGCAAGGTGTTGAACATGTCAAATATGTTCGAGATGTCTATAAGAATAGCCTTATAACTGAGTGACTGAGTGAGGTTGTGCGCAGTATACATCAGCGCCCGCTTCTGTCGACCACCATGATAGTCATTCCCAGCCTTCGCACTCTTGCGTTTGATCGTGGCCGCGGCTATCCCAACCTCATCTTCGTTTCCATCTCGGCGTTCTGGGCTTTCTTTGCTCTTCTTCCAACTCCATCCAGTGTTCCCATCATACTCACCCTTTCGACTGTCTTAGTATACTTCAAAATATTCCTCCCCAACAAACATGCTTTTCAATATGCCGCGCTATTGTTTCTTTCTCTCTCCTCTGCCGGTTTTATTTCAAGGTTGACTGCATCTCTACATGCCCTTTCAAGCCGGGGCATGTCGTTGCTTGTCCTGTTTTCAATGTCTGCGATAACATCAACCCTGACTCTTAGCGTGGTGTACATCGATACAAGGTTGCATGAGCACCTTCCTTCGCCATGGTCCCGAATCACATTCTTTCCCGCAGCTTGGATGACCTTGTGGATTATTGTGTCGTATCTGAGTCCCCTTGGTCGACTTTCTGCATGGAGCCCTGCTGACAGAATGAGCCTTTATAGTTGGTTGGTTCCGTTGGTTGGCTCTGCAGGTAGTGACTGGGTTGTGGCTGCCTGGGCAGTTGTGTGCTCCCAGGCCGTTGGAGTGTGGTATATTGGCTCAGAAGACAAGGATGAAGAGCCTTTGATACCACATCCCATTGATGCTCCCCCGCGATCTGCTCTGTCCCATACGAGCAGCATTTTCGTTCTTGCTGCTCTGCTGGTGACATTGACCCTACCTTCTTTCGTTCCCAGCAACATCCCTTTAGCTGTTGTATCATCGGATACGACTCCACTTAGTGTTGCGTGCGTCTTACCCCCGTTTTATCGTTATAAACACTATACTCTCACTCTGGACGACTACATTGCCGAGAGTCAAAAGTTGAGAAGTTCAGCAAGACTCCTCTTGTGGCCAGAGGGAGCTGTCACTTTTAACTCCGAAGCTGAGAAGGAGGAAGGTCTTGCTAGAATACGGACGGCAATTCCAGGCTCACACGTCGCTGTCTCCTTTGAAGAGACCTTTTCTACACCGGCCAGTCCACTGAGAAAATCCTGGAAACGCACTGGTCTGGCCATTGTTTCGCAATCATCTGCATCTCCACATCTTGAGTATTATAAGCGCCATCTTGTCCCAGGTATATTGTCTTCGTTTGCATTTGAGGGTTGTTGCTTAATCTGTACTTCCTAGTTGCAGAATCGTTTTCCTTGTCACATTCCACGATTCCTCCCACTATATTTACGCTTGACTTGATTCATCCAAAGGATGTAAACAAATCAGATTGGGCACCAGGACCGAATTTTACCCGCCCTATAGCGTTGACTGCGTCTATCTGTCTCGATTTCGCCCACCCTTCCCAATTTGAAGAGCTCGACTCTAGACCAGCTCTAATTCTGGCCCCAGCTCGTACATGGGATGTACATGTTGGGTCCGCCATGTGGAGCCAAGCCAAGCAGCGTGCTGAAGAAATGGGATCAATGGTGTTGTGGTGTGACGGAGGCGATGGTGGGGTAAGCGGTATTGCAGGAAGAGGTTTTCACGATGTCACCCAGGTCGGCTCCGGTTCTTGGGTCAGAACAATCGGAATCCAGTATCCTTTCGACGAACATCAAACTGCCTACGCTTATTTCGGTGACAAGTTCACATTACTGCTGTTCTGGGCTTTGTGCTTCGGAGGCTCGATCTATGGTCCCTTCGCTCGGGTTTTATCTGCAATTTCTCTCAACGCTGTCTGGCCCCTAGTTCGACGCATGTTGCGAGGTAGACGTCAAGACACAGAGAATCTTATCGATGTAGACTAAGCTGCTTAATTTTTGCCTGTACTGCTTTATGATGTGTACGATCTTCTTTTTATATTACTGCCCTCGAACATGTCTGAGAGGGAAAACGCATGAAACACGAGTACCTTGCCTGTTGACACGAGGCCGACCAAATAAGACACAGTCTTACTTAGTCTTTGTGTGGTCGATTCCTTATTGCTTCTGCTCGTCACTCTTTGCGAGCCAAATCTATAGGACTAGGACACTGACGTCTTCGGCGTCCAAACTTTCGCTGCTTTCGGTACTGTCTAACGAGAATCTGCCAGTGCACATCTCCTATATTACGACTGCTTTCTGAACTTGCCATCAGCACAGAGCCAACTTTATCCATTGTTAGGGTATCTCCCCTCCATCCAGTCGCCTCTTCCGCCTCTTCATTGCCGCACACTATACGTGTTCATTGGACGATCTATTCCCGGAGGTAATTGTACAGATTCAGAGGGGAATTCAGTTCGGATTTCTTCACGAACTCGGATACTTACTAGGCACGTTTCGCTTGCCACCTTTCTCCAGACGCACAACCTATATTTCATTCGCAACAGAGTGTTTCAGATTCAATCCAATTCAATCTTTCACGAAACCTCACAAAGCGAGACCACACGTCTTCGACTTTTCAGTCGCCCATTGACAAGTGACTTCTTCGTGCTCGAGACGAGATCCTCGTAGGAGGAAATCAACGTCACTCTTCTTAGACTGCTTAGAGTCGCCTCTCACCTTCCAGCGCCATCTTTCAGCTTTGACCTCCTATTCCCGTTTCATCAACATTGACATTCACCGTCCCCAGTGCTTCGACAATCTTTACGTCTCCATCTACGATTCTCTTCCTCGACAACTCTTTAGCTTCCGTCAACGTAGGGCGCCATTCCCACAGGTATATCTCCAATCTTGTTATGCTCGTCGATTGCTAACCTGTACAAATCTCGTTCACTGGTAGTATATTTACTAGTAGTGCGTCATTTCAAGAATTCAACGGACGCCGGACATCTTTCACGCTTGAGCTTTTTTTTTGGATAATTCAACCAGCTGCTCCCTCTCTTCCGCCTTTTATTGGCCCCTTATCTGATCAGTCTCTGCGTTCCGAGGGCCCATCGCGGGTACATTTATCTAACATGGATTACAGTGGAAAACGATTGGATGTCGTAGATGCCGGTGGAGAGATGGACTATTCCAATTATCAATGGTTTCAAGATGCCCCAGCCAAGAACCAGGTGAGCCACTCAGGTTGTTTCTTATCCAAACACCTTATCTATGCCACAAATAGCAACTCCCTCCACAACCAGTTTCAACGTACGAGCCAGATCCTGAAGTCATTCAACAGAATGAGGCTTTTGGATTTGCTCTTCACTGTGCACCTAATGTCCTCTATGGAAGATATAAGCAATATGGGCAAGTATGTCACGATTATGCTATGATTCCAGGGCGTCACTGAATGTCATACTTTACCAGTTGGGTGTGCTAGCTTGGTGCTCTGAGTTCGGCGAATTAATCGATGGATTAAAGGACCTGGGTTTTCAAGGCAACATGTTCATCAGTACTCGGACGCAGGCTCTCAAAACTTGCGAAGAAATTTTGAAACTCAGGCTTGACCTCAAAATGCAAATCATTGTCATGTATCTTATTTCGCAGGTTCAACGTCTGCGACGTTTTCTAGATGGCGATACAGTCTGGGACGATTATCCCGAACCACAATTTCCCCAGTACCCCGGAGATTCTCCGAGTCGCTGATACATCATGTTCATCTTTGTTACCGGCTTCATGATAGTCTACCAAGTACCAAACCAGGATCAAAATACTCATTTTGTAAATATAGGTTGAGTGTACAACTAGATGGTCCGATGAATAATAACGCCCAGAAAACATAGAGGAGAGTGCAAAGGAAGTTGTTCCACAAAATATCAATTGCAATAACTTTCATAACATGGGTATGCTAACATTCACTGGTATCTAGAATGATAGTGCCGCCGGTTCATAACTAGATGCTCGCGGAGGTTCAGGAAGAGGATTATTAAGTAGGGGACGCGATGCTGGCGATGCATTTTTTTGGGCAAAGCTCTCAAGTAAATACTTGCTAGACTGGCTATGAGACGATGAAGACGGCTGCGACGAGGATGGTATAGATGAAGGATATATGATTGGTGGTGGAATAGTTGGCATTGAGTGGTATATGTGCGAAGGTTGGGTTTGGAAAGGGTTTTGTACAACAAAGGCAGTGTGGCTCGAGCCATGGATAGCGGCTTGCGCACCCTTTTCGTCTTTGACTGTTAGTGGAACAGTGGAAGCGCTGAACTCGTGGGAATCATTTCCATACACGCTACGGGCTTTCCAGAGGCGTTCCAGATCCCAAGCCTCTTTTGCCCTGAGCGCATTCATCTCAGCGGCTGAGGGAAGCTCAGAAGTTGGACGAGCAGAAGTTGAGGATTGCCGCTCAAGCGGGCGAGCGGGAGAAGCGCCGGGGGTAGGTGGTGGTGGTGGTGGCTGAGGTTTGTTCACGTCAAGATTATTTGGCGATCGTTTACGTTCTGACAGACGACCACCATCTTCCTTCTTGCGGTCACTTCTCGATATTCCTGAACGTTCATTTGAGCTGTCCACGACTGGTGTTAAGGAATTGGACACAGTATGCTCGCCAGGTGGTGACTTATAGCTTCGATGATTACGAGCTTGATGGCGCTCCTCCGCTTCGGCGTCCGTTGTGTGTCTTCCTTCCCGCCTCTGGTCTCGTCGACCACCTGCTTCCCGATCGTTTGATTTGGATAATGTTCGGCTTTTTGATAACGATTCAACAACCTCCCATTGTTGCCCTCCTGCAACAATTGTCTCACTAGACGGATATACATTGTTTGACGAACTCCTGACGAGCTTGAAAGTTTCTGTCTGCCTGACCGTATGACTGGGGGGCGATGGTTCACGAGAAGAACGTTTTCGATCTTGGGACACTGTCGGCGGTAAGGGAGATGGTAAAGGTTCCGGACTCGGAGGTATTGACATGTCAGCAGCACAAGGTGTGGGTGGGTTGGCCAGCATGGATACGGCCGACAGCGGCGAATAGTCTGATGGATATCGTGGAAGGACAGCTTCCATTGTGGGAAATGGAACTGAAGGGGATGGAGAGGTCGACCGAGGGCGTGAAAGAGGTGGATTGTAAGCAGTTCTGTCGGAGGGATTGGCTCCGGGTGATGGGATTGGCTTCAAGGGAAGGTCAGCGACTGAGGACGAAAGAGCTCTGGATCTGCTTTCTGGTGGCTGCACGTTCCCCTTCGACGACTGCTTAACGTGACTACATGAAGGAATAGAATTTGTTGAAACAACCTTGGGTTTCTGAGGAGGTGTAGGTGACAACAGATCTAACGTGGGAGGCGTCAACGAACTGTTAGACATGGTTGTGGCAGGTGCCTCTGATGAACCCAATTCCCTGCTGCCCGATATTGGTGGCAAGGAAGTCTGGAGGTTTTTTTCAGGAACCACAGGTGGCTGAGTCCCCGACGTTAATATAGAGGAGCTGATGCTTGTTCGCCGCGGGCCTGAGCCAATTTGAAGATCGGAGTCAACAGGGCCACTACTGCCTGGGACTGTCTGTACGCTGGGTCTACCTCGTTCTCTAATCTCCGGCTTATCTGGGAGAAGAGGGAGTGCACCTTGAGTTGGAGTAGTATTGCTCGAGCCTGGAACATCAGGGTTGGCAATAGTAAGTCTACCAATTGAAAACGGGGTTTCAAAGGAGATGGGCGAAGAACGATTCGCCTCTGCAATGGTTTCATTGCTCTTCGTTGGAGCTAATGACGGCGGAGGAATACGCTTCGTCGTATCAAGTTGATCCTTTTCGGCGGAGGGCTGTTGTCCCGTATCGAGGCGCTGTTGAGCCACATCGGTTGCTGCATCGCCAGGTTTAACAGAGTCGCCGTCTCTCCCACTTCGCCATTGGTCTGCTATAGGTTTCCTTAGGATGCTGAATTTCTTCACTAAACGGCCAAGTGCACTGCCCCTTTTGTCTTTCTTTGACATCATGCCATTATTTTGCGAAGACGAATCAATAAGTGCGACAGAGTGTCGCTTGGGTTTGGGAATGATGGAGGAAGACGGAGGACCGGAAAGGACGGTCGTCTGCTCGATTGGAGTAACGGGTAAAGAGACAGCGGTACGCTGAGATTGGTGAGCTTGGCCTCCAAAAATATTACCAAGAGTAGGCATGCGACGTTTGTTGAGTTTACGGGGTATGTGGATGCCCACGTTGAGGTCATGGAGATGAATAGCAGAAGTGGACTGGGACAACGGTGATGGAATAACGGTTTTCTGTCGGCTCTGCGCGGTGGTTATACTAGAACGTCTTGTGCGAGTTTGCAATGCCTATCCAGTATGAATAACTTCGCAGTTAGGGTCTTGGCTATGAAACTCACATCCTGGACATCAACTGAAATTGGACCATTGCTGAGGCCGATATCGTATGGCGAGTGATGATGCCAGTTTGTACCCCATGGGTCGGTAACATCCAAAAGATCAACATTGTCGTGTGCAGTCTGAGAAGCTTTTCGAGATCTCGGTTTAATCCCAGCGTCTTCGACGCGTGTTTGCGAGGAGTTAGGGGTTGGTAAAGGCGAGTTTGAAGGAGTTCTACTAGGTCCTGGCAAGCGAGTCGAATCTTCAGAGCGGTCTTGCAACGTCGAACTTGCCATAGGAGGAAAGGAAGGTGAGAAGACAGAAGGTGGTCGTGTTGCAGGCTTTACAAGTGAGGGGGGGATAAGATGATGGTTCTTATACCAACGGGGACCGACAGGATTGTGTATATAATACTTCTGCTTGAAGCCCGGCTGGAACGACGACCAGGTTTTTTTGTTATACCAAGCTGGTAGATCTTTCGCAGCATCGGGTATTATGGACCGTGACGAGTTTAATGCTTGAGGGACCGTGTCCTTCTGTTCCTCTAGTTTTTCCATCTCCCTTTCCTCATCTCCTCTTTTCTTCTCGTCCTCCGCCGCGTCAAGGATGTTGATTTGTGACTGTGGCTTTTGGGCAGGTGAAGCGGCAGGTGCCGTCGATCGCTTAATCGACTTGCGAGACCATATAGAATTTGATTTGCGCTTCGACAATTTACGCTGCACAATCTCTTTTTGTTCCATATCCTTGTAGAAGGCCACCAACGCATCTGGGGCATTCGGAGACTCTCTTCCCTGTGACTAGAGAAAGTTTAAGTGATCGAACAACTCCTCGAGTCAGCTAGACTTGCCTCTTGATACGGCTCTGCTGCATAAATTGGAGTACGAACATCATCCATTCTGATATTTCTAGAGGAAGTTTCAACAGCCCCTCCAAAGGGACGCCGAGCGCAGGATGCAAGATGGACCAGTGATATTTAGCCCCCACGTGTTCCCGTGCAGGTTGTCACAATGCCGCAATGCCCACCGCCCTGAATGAACTCGTCCTTACATGCAACACAGCATGATTATAAGTGTAATGGCAATAACTTAATAAATAGGCTACATAAGCTCGTGAGTCTGCTATGCCGACAAGTGACGATCGCTATCTGTTATCAATCGCCATCTTTGATTGTCCGACATGTCTATTCGAATTCTACTATTAGGCAGCGGAGGAAGAGAACACGCACTAGCATGGAAGCTTTCTCAGTCTCAACTTTTGGACCACATCTATGTCTGTCCAGGAAACGGGGGAACAGCCCAGGAACGTAAAACATCCAATGTGGACTTGTCAATGTCGGATTTCCCTCGTTTAGTCGAATTCGCTGTAAAAAATGAGGTACAAGTTGTGGATCTTCTAGTCCTATAGGCAGCTCATCGAAAAAGGTCTCTCTTGTTGTTCCAGGGCCGGAACAGCCCTTAGTAGATGGAGTTGAAGCCTATTTTCGTAAAGGTATCACTTGATTCGCCGTTTAATCTGGACTTTCACTGCATATCACTTCAAGTGGGAATATCTGTTTTTGGTCCCAGTGCTCTGGCAGCACGGATGGAGGGATCGAAGGTCTTCGCGAAGGCTTTCATGGCGCGACATTCCATTCCGACCGCAAAGTTTCAAGTATTCAAATCCCATCAAGTCGAGGAGGCCATTCAATACGTGAAATCATGTGACCATAAGGTGGTCTTGAAAGCTAGCGGTCTTGCTGGTGGAAAAGGTGTTCTAATACCCGAAACTATGCAAGAGGCCATCTCTGGCCTCAATAAGATCATGGTGGCCAATGCATTTGGTGAAGCAGGCAAGGATCGCCCGTTCGCTTAGTTATGGAATATTTATATGAATTCTAACAGGGAATGAAGTAGTAATCGAAGAACTACTCACAGGACCTGAAATATCTGTGTTGGCTTTTTCTGACGGATACACGATCATTCCTCTACCTGCAGCTCAGGATCATAAGCGTATCGGTGATGGTGACGTCGGACTGAACACCGGCGGCATGGGTGCCTATGCTCCAGCCCCTGTTGCGTCTCCCGCAGTGATAGATCAAATTGTAAGGGAAGTTCTGAGGCCAACAATTGATGGCATGCGAAAGGAAGGTAGGTTGTGCATTTCAACTTTCATTGTCCCTGTCATTAACAACATCTTAGGATTCCCATTCGTGGGAATGTTGTTCACTGGTTTTATATTGACGGATGATGGTCCGAAAGTTCTTGAATATAATGTGAGGTTCGGAGACCCGGAAACAGAAGTGCTCATGATGTTGCTACGGGAGGATGTCGATTTAGTTGCTGTCCTCGTTGTGAGCCTGTTTGATCGTCATTTAACCAGACTGATTGCTGAGTCGATTTAAGGCTTGTGCAGAACACCATCTAGACTCAGTGAAATTGGCCGCCAGGGATGGCTACGCTATTTCCGTGGTTCTTGCTTCTGAAGGTTATCCAGGAAACTATTCCAAAGGCAAGCGGATAGAATTCGGCGAAGTACCATCAAGTGTGTTAGATGTCTATTGCACGTCGCTTTGACCTGACTATGCTGTCGATTGGCAAGACGTCATCGTATTTCATGCGGGAACAACGCAACCTGGGAGTGACATCATGACTTCTGGCGGACGAGTTTTGGCTGTCACGTCATACGCGTCCAACTTGCCCGATGCTGTGCGCGCAGCTTATGCAGGTGTTGGTACCATCTCATTTGAAGGAAAGACTTACAGGCGAGACATTGCTTATCGGTATGTGCATTCCTTATTCCTTTTTCTGCATTTCCCACCAAGTCGACAAGGGCTCTCGGGGCGTTAAGCGATTCCAAAACTGCCGGCTTGACATATGCACAATCAGGTGTATCGGTTGATGCTGGAAACAAGCTCGTTGAGATCATTAAGCCATACGTGCGCTCCACTCGTAGACGCGGAGCCGATGCTGAGATTGGAGGGTTTGGCGGCATTTTTGATCTCAAAGCGACCGGCTACAAAGATCCTGTTCTTGTTAGTGGGACTGATGGCGTTGGGACAAAACTGCGAGTAGCTATGGATGTTGGAATTCATGACTTTGTAGGTCAGTCAATCAATAGTACATAGTACGCCAAGTGGTTAGGTTTACATTGACAATTAGGCATCGACCTCGTCGCCATGTCGGTGAATGATTTACTTGTCCAGGGAGCGGAACCTTTGTACTTTTTGGACTACTACGGATGCAGTCGACTAGATGTCCATATGGCATCCCAAGTGGTGAAGGGCATCGCCGAAGGTTGTCGCCAAGCTGGCTGTGCCCTGATAGGCGGAGAAACGGCGGAGATGCCAGGGATGTACAGTGATGGTACGCTTCTGGATATTTTTGCATTTTTCATTGTACAACACTCCAATTCATCCCAGGTGACTATGACCTGGTGGGGTTTGCCGTCGGCGCAGTCGAGCGGAAGCGCATCCTTCCCAGTGCTAGTATTGCTATCGGGGACGTTCTTCTGGGAATATCGTCTTCTGGCCTACACTCAAATGGTTTCTCTCTCGTTCGCAAAATTATATCGCTTTCGGGTTACGACTACACTTCGCGTTGTCCCTGGAATCAAGAAGTGACATTAGGCCATGCTCTTTTAGAACCTACGAGAATATACGTGTCCCAAGTGCTTCCCGTCGCACAAGCTGGTCTTATCAAAGGCATGGCTCATATCACTGGTGGAGGCTTTATCGACAATATACCCAGGGTTCTGCCGCAAAACCTTGGTTGTTATATTGATGCCTCAACATGGACGCTTCCTCCAGTGTTCAAATTCCTAATGAGGAATGGCAGAGTAGAGCCTCTTGAAATGGCACGCACATTTAACAATGGTATTGGACTAGTCCTCATTGTGGCACCTGATAATGTGGAAGCCACCCTTGCCACTTTGCAGGGAAATCAAGCTGAGGTTTATAGGATTGGTGAACTGGTGGCTGAGGTGGGGGTCGACATACGGAACATGCATACTTGGTCAATGTCATAAGAGCTGACGGAGGGGTGGAAGAACATAACAATATGTTATAGAATAGTCGCAAAAGAACCCAATAAGAAATATGTAGTAGAAAGCAAGTATAGATTTGTGCAAATATCTGCAAGAAGAGTCTGACATCGTAAAAACAAATTTTATGCAAGATGTTGGTTGTATTGGTAGAAGATGTATGATGAAAGTGCATTGACAATGAAAAGTGACTGTACAGACGGACACCCGGAAACAAAGAAAAACTGAACGAGAAAAGCATGCATCGAAGACGATCTAAATGTCGTTGCGTTTTAGGCCGAGAGAGTCATTTCCTTCGAGATGTCAGGTGCGGCTGCGGCAGTTGCTATTGCAGCGAAGGATACGGGAAGTTTCATGGCTACCTGATCGGGAGCTGTAGAAACATCAAGTGCTCGGTTTTCTGACTTGATATCCTGAACTTGTTAAGAGCGTTTGGTCATTCATAAGTTGACCATACCTTTGTCGCGTTCAATTTGACTGGATCAGGAGTTGTACCCCGAGTACTGGACTCCTTGGGGCAATCCTTGCGAACCGGAGGTGGCGCCTGTAGTACTTGTGCAGCGGTCGGAGCACTGTACCCATTCCCATTCAATATTGTCCCATTCAGCCCTGAGCTTCGAGTTGGGGGTGTAGTGAACCCGGTCAGCACAGGAAATTCGTCCGCGTTAGGAACTCGTTGTTTAACCGTGGAAGGCTTCTTGTCTACTCGAACGCCATTTCCTGCATGATTATTCTTAGCTCCTTGGAAATACCGCGGACGTCCAGGGTCCGTTGAATGTGAGCGACTAGAATTTTCAGCAGCATTTTGCCGTCGAGGTGAATCCTTAACATTTCAAGGGTTAAAGAAGTAAAAACGAAATGTGGACGAAGTCATACTTCACGGACAGTCATACCAGCAAACTTTTCGTTGATTGTAGCGTATCCATTACCATTTCCGTTGCGCGGTCGTATACCACCCCTGCCAGAAGGGTGAGGCCCATGGAGAGGTCCTGATCCTTCGGGCATGACATGCGGAAAACGACAATCCTCCCTACCAAACTATTATCAGTATATTGACAGTGCTTAACAGACCTTCAAGACGCATACCCATTCTTGCACCTCCCAGCAGGGAAGAACAAACATGGGGGTTTTCGGCCAGCAAACGATCCTCGGCGGGCAGATCCACGACGGCTGTGACTCCCGTCACGATGTGGCTGTGTGGAACCAGATACATATCCGTTGGTTTGCGGGTTTGGAGGTTTGGAATCGCCATTTACGGCTGGGAAGCTAATAGGTGTGGCTGTAGGCTGAAGGGGTGTAGAATATTGATTAGTGGTGTCCGGTTGTATAAATACGGGAGCCGACGTGGCTGGATTATACATAGCTGACTGAGGAGGCATGACGGGTTGCTGTTGAAGGGCCGGAAGAGGTGGTGTAGACATAGGAATGGGAGCCTGCCCTGGGTGCGAATAGGTGGATGGAGACATCGGAGGGTAAGTAGAAGGAGGAGCAATACCATTGGCGCCGAAGTGCGGTGGTACTGGTGGTACGATTTCAGAAGGCGAATGCCTATGCGCCGGATGAGAGCCGAAGGGAGGAGGGGAAAGGGGTGCCATATGATGCACACCATTTTGGGACGGAAATGAGGGCGGGGGAATGGTATAGTAGTTTGGTGCATAGGGTGGAGCACTCATCGGATCATAAGGGGGGCCGTATTCAGCTGGGGGGGGAAGCGATCCTTGAAAGTAAGGTGCCTGTGGATGTGCAAAAAGACAAGATGATCCGTAGCGACAAGCAGGAAAATATCTGCAAGGGATGAACCTTGCGATTTCTGGAGGGGGCAAATTGCCCAATCCGCCCGTGCCACCAGTTCCAGGATTTTCAGCTGCTGCTTGCGGAGGGGGTGGATAATAAACACCGCCTTCAGTCATTGGGGAAGGTGCTGAATTAATGCTGGGATAATAAGGGTAAGGAACAGGAGGTGAAGATCCATGATATTTGTCCAAGTCATCGTGGGGGTCGTGACCATAGCCAGGGTCTTGAGAAGGCATGCCATTAGAGATTGCATGTGTACGTGCACGGTTGAGTAATTCCAAGACAGAAGGGTCGGACGTATATTGCTCAGGTAGGCCATGACTGGAAGAATTCATGGGGTCGGCACCTAGCAATTGCATAAGAATTGAAGTGAAGTAGGAAATGCCATATTACCTTTGTCTAAAAGGGCCCTTACAACCTCGACGTGGCCATTCTTAATTGCTTCGATGAGCGGGGTAACGCCATTATGATCTGTCAAGAAAGACAGACAGAACGTGAATTGAGGTGGTGGTGCAAAATGATTTTGGTTAAGATCGGAAGGTACGGGTAAGACATTTTGCGATGTGCTTACCTCTGATTTCGATATCGAGCGAAGAGGCATCCTTCAATAACTGATGGAGATTTTCGAGGTCACCCTCAGCGCAAGCATTCCACAGAGCAGATACCATTTAGATTGGGATGGAGATATGAGAGCAAGGAGGAAACCGCGGACCAAGGAAAAAAGACAGAAAATAACCGAGGAAAAGGCAAGCACGATTGACTGAAACCGGAACGATCGGAAAGTTGAGAAAAAAAACTTGGGTGGTCTAGATTTCCAGATCCGTGTCAGCCAGTGGCACGTGTTTACACAACGTGACTTGCGCATTATCTCCACTACATGAATTATTTAATCTATCTGCTGTTGTTGTGCACTCTCCAATCCCAACTTCCGTATCAGTTCCCGTGCAGGCCTTCCTGCTGTGGGTGGTAATTCGAGTTCCCTGGATGGTGGCAGCTCCATCAATTCTCGCACTGCTACATGCGTGTCCTTTCCTGCTCAAAATTAACCACAACAGCATTGCAAGACTAATAGTAGACTCACCGTTGTACAGGACGTCGTATACCTGTGGACCCCTACACATCAGCGGTCTGCAAGAAAGTGAGAGGATTGTCTACTTACACAGCTCGCAATGGGCGCAGAGACCCCCAATTCGTCGATAATAGTCTTGACACCGTTTGTAGTAGAAATGCCTTCCGCAACACTTCCCAACGTCTTGGTAATATCGTCCAAAGACTCGCCTCTCCCTAGCCGGTAACCGACAGTATAATTACGGCTGTTGGAAGAACTGCAAGTAAGGAATAGGTCTCCGACGCCCGCTAGGCCTAAAAATGTCAATGGCGACGCTCCAAAGGCCGTTCCAATACAAGTCATCTCGGCCAGCCCTCGGGTAATTATCACTATATAGGCCATTTGAGAGAATTGTGACATGCAATCGTCTGAATGTACTCACTGGCCCTTGTGTTATTTTCAAACCCAAGGCCATCAGACATGCCGGCAGCAATGGCGTATACGTTCTTCAGAGCCCCTGAAAGTTCAATACCTATGGGATCTCCACCAGTGTAGCTGACATATCTGTCAGTCAATATTCTGCTGTCTTCGAAGTGTATGCTCACCAACGAAAATGAGGTTGGTGGAAGAGTGCTGCAGCCTTGTTGGCTTCCGCTTCCGTGAAAGAAGCAACTGATACCGATGTTGGCTGTCTTTCGACGACTGAGAAATATAGTCAATGTCAGCAGGAAGCTAGTGTGCATGATATCATACTTTCTTTCGCGAACGAAGGACCTGACTGATCAAGTCACTTCTGATGACATTGTAATAGTGATGGAAAAAAGGACATACAATGAAAGTCGCTGCTTTAGCAACATCAGGGCCACACGTATCGGCAATTATCTCCAACGTCAACGCATGTGTCCCAACCTCAATACCTTTATTGACAAAAATCAAGAGCGGCATGTTCTTAGTATCAAACCTAGAGTGCAGAATTCGAAGGTTATGTCTGTTGGTATCTGAAATTGAGCTGTAGTCCGAACGACATCGCTTGAAGTACCTGAGAAATTGGGTCGGTATAGCGAACAAGAGAACGTCCATTCCGTCCATGAACTCCTTGCTGGGTAGATCTGGCCCAATAGCGGTTATGTTCATAGGAAACTGATGATCTCGAAGGTACATTGGATTTCGGTGATAAATGTTAAAGTGCTTCACGATAGACTCATCGCGAGCCCACATACAGACATCGTGTCGTGAGTCACCCAGATGCGATGCAAGGCATGAACCAAAGTTTCCAGCACCAAAAACCAGTACTTTAGAGTTCTGAGATGGCTGTCCTTTGGAAGGAAACATAGAACTGAATGAACGAAGGTGAGGGGCAGTATCGATACTGGTACGCTGACGAATGGGTTGAGATCTCACGACGAGGGCAGGGATCTGGTGGGGAAGGAATTTCAGCCTTCCCCAAGTGTACGATTTTTGCATGCAGCCCCATCCAGCCTCACTCCAGGGGCTGCATAAAAACAAGCCTTATGTAAGCGAAACGGCCGCAATGCATCGAGTCACGTGTGCCACGACAAGCATTACTTGGTACCTCCTGAAAGTACTTACTCCGAAACTGCTATCCTAGCAGTAATAATTCTTTGGTTCGCAATCTCTGTATCATATACCACAATCACCTTCCCAAATGCCAATACAAGATCGCACAAACGAATTCAGAGCTTGTGTCCACTCTATACGGAGCAGGTCCTCCATTCCTGCGCGAGGCTCAGAGACAAAGCAGAGATTACTCCACACTAGTGCCAGGCAGGGAACAAAAAGCGACTTTTCTCGTATGGCATCTGCCATTGGCAACGACATCAGCTCGACTACTATCAAGCTGGCCAAACTCGCACAACGTCAGTTCTTTTCCTTGTGATATGTTCAACCTAGGGCTAACCGCCCTATAGTTGCGAAACGGAAAACACTGTTCGATGATAGACCCGTGGAGATCAGCGTATGTTTCACGTCTATAGCCTGCCTCTATGGATGGTCATCTGAATTTTATGGGTCAAGGAATTGACGTTTATCATCAAACAAGACATTGCACATATCAACAAGCAGATTGCCGCACTGCAATCCTACGTCAAGCAACGGAATGCTCAGGGCTCCTCCAAGTCTGTGGAGGGTAAACAGATAGAAGAGCACAACCACAATGTCGTTATGTTGTTGCAGAGTAAGTTGGCCACAACGAGCATGACCTTCAAGGATGTACTGGAGGTGCGGACACAGGTGAGTAGAAGAACTGGTGTATGTTGATGTTTCTCATGTTTCTCGTCAGAACATGAAGGAATCCAAAGACCGCACGGAACAGTTCATGTACTCGGCTGCATCTGCAGCCAATCAAGCGCCTTCTAGTCCGTCCAACCTTAATATATATGATTTCTCTCAATCGTTGCTGAGTGCTCTTTTGTCTTTCCAGATTCGGTGCTCTATAACTCCCAACGAAGTGACCCCATGGGTGATGGTAGTCCCAGTCGTTTTGACCCCAAAGGGAAAGGTCGGGCCCCGCGAAACGGTGACGTTTTGGCATTGGACCTCGGCTCAGCCGAAGAGGGTTTAGGGTCACAGGGGGCCTTTATGCAAATGCAGATGGTTGAGCAACAGGTTCGTTAGTTTTTGCTCGTCTAATCCTTTGTCATTCAACAGAAATCTCCAGGATTCTTATATTCAGTCGCGTTCAACAGCAATAGAATCTATAGAGGCGACCATCGGAGAGCTCGGTCAGATATTTACTCAGCTTGCCAACATGGTTGCGGAGCAGAGGGAGACCGTACAGCGCATTGATGCAGATACCATGGACATAGCGTCGAATGTGAGCGGGGCACAGCGGGAACTACTGAAATATTATGCGAGCATCTCGAGCAACCGATGGCTGATGCTCAAAGTTTTCGGGGTCCTCATCGTCTTTGTGAGTTTTAATCACCTTTCAATTCAATTTGCATCTGATGTATTCTAGTTTTTAATCTTCATTCTTGTTTCGGGATGAGTGGGCAGGCCCACATTCAATTATTAGGACGCTTGTACTTACGATCGTTATGTTTATTGCAAATGCATGGGAGACTACAAATTCAGCTAACAGGGATGGCGTTGACACCTGTCCCCCATGTTTTCCTTTTAATTTGGCGAACCCTTGAATGTTTCTGACCTCGATGAGTTTCTCCTTCAAGGCTGTCTCCAACTGTCCATGTTCGGCGTGCCACAGGTCTTTGGTCTATTCCTGATGTGGTCGAGTACCTTTGAGGCTTGTCTGGAAAAGTCGGAGTAGCAGCTGGTTTTTGTTTCTCGGTGCGAATTTTCTGGTTAACGTATAAATATGGCATCGATAGCTTGTTCCTCAAGGAACACGTACTCTCTGCACAAGCAAATCCTTGTTACGTTGCCGTAGTTTTTTCATCCTATTCTCATTTCTCCCACCTCCACCTGCTGTTAGTTCGACATTGATCATTCGGCCATCCAACTCGGATTGGTGAAGTTTCAAAGCTTGCTGGAGGGCATTACGATGGCTGAATTCCAGAAAGGCACATCCTTTCGATTTAGGACTACGTTTCCCAGCCGATTTCGGTGTCAAAAGACGTATTGCAGGAGGCGGGTCTGAGAAACCGATCAGTAATCAACAACTGAGAGATAAAGACTACCTACCGCAGGCCCCAAAATGAGCCTGTATCGCCTCGAGGGGGGTTGTATATTTGAGGTTTCCTTATGCTATATGTGAGCTCAGACCAGAAGCCTTGATCGACAGCGGCATACCGACAAACAGAAGAAACCGCTGGGTTTTAGTTACTTTCTTCTCATCAGTCTTCCCCACATCGTCCAAGATTTTCGCCCGCTTTGCTTTCCGTTCACTTTGCACCGTGATTTCTTCTCCTTCTCGTTGCCTCTTTTTTGGCTTTTGCCCCATTTGCTCGTCCCTATCCTTCGCCTTTTCTTTGCTGGCCTGAAGCGACCCCACATTCCCCCTCCTCTCTTCCATTTCCACTTCCGACGAATCACCCTGTGCATCAGCCATATCTTGGTCTTCCATGGCAGGTACGTCATTGCTATCATCCGCATCCATAAAAACATTATGGTCCTTCCTTTTACCTGTCTTGCGCTCCCGAAATACAAGTGCCTTCTTTTGCTTCTTTGTAAGTTTGTGGGCCGTGGTCATGGCTAGAACAAACGAGGCGCTATTGCCTTACTATTACGTGGTAGAGTGCGAAATTCACGTGGCAACACCGGGTTATGTTTAATACATACAGTCGAACCTTGCATACCATAACCATAACCCTGCAGGCAAAATCCATAACCCTCTGCAGGCGAAACCCATAGGTTTTGCCAGCCCATATTAAGTTTAGTCCCGTATTTCTATGTATCCATAATTGGTTACTAGTAGTGATATACCAGCAATAGCAAAAATAACGTGCTATCACGTTCACCAAACTTGAATGAATGAACGTCTTCTCAGTTCCCCACGGACCCGAATATATTTGTTGAAAGCCTGAGCTTGAACAAAAGTATTGCGAATGGGGTATTCATGTATTCGGCAGTTGTTGATTCACTGTCAGTGGTGGCATCAAACTGGCATGTCATGCATGTCATGATAGTGAACAATGGCGGAGTCTTGCAGAGATAGTCATATATGTGTCGACGGCCACCCTTCGAGCTGAGCATGATGTTCAAAAGACCGTCCAAGCACTCAGTAATATACTGTACCAAATCAAAAAAAAATGCTGTAAGTAGCATCGCTCAAATTAGTCGACATCTACATTGACAACGATTCAGCATGAGTGGGTAGTCTTAAGATTTTTCTGCCAATTTTCTACGATTTTTCCGTGATTTATCCAGCCCATTTTTAAATTTGGTTTACCTCTCCGAACCCATAACCCCTCATAACCCATACTCTGGGGCATCCACGGAGGGGTATGGGTTATGAGGGTTCGACCGTACTCCTATACACGTTCAATGCGAGTGCGCAATGATAAAACCAAACCACGACTTCCAAGCAACAAGGGACAAAAGAATTAATATATCAATTTAAGAGGGAATACGTCAAAATTTGAGCAGTCGAACAGTCAATATTACAACATATATACAATCAGCAAACCCGACCTGGAGAAGGCGGATTAGTGACCTCAAACGGGGGAAGCTACACGTCGATGGTTTGACAGATGGAACGGGTCGGAGTAAGTACTTTGTTTGAGTTTTACACATGCCGTTTATCCTGCTAGCGTTAAACCACCAACGGCTTCTCCAGCACCCTCTATCTCTCTATCATCACCCTCTCCCCTTCGAATGCCTAAGCCAGTCCGAGGAACAGGTCTCAAGATTGGACTGGCCAAGATTACCGCTGGTCTTAATGTGGGACTGGAGGTTATGCTAACTGACCTTGGGAATGAACCTGAGTAGGAGCCTCCTATCGTTGGAGAAGACGCTGCTGAACTGACAGCGGAGCTTGGAATACTGATTGGAATTGATATAGGAAGGCGATTGTTTCGAACATTCATAGAAGACCCGATATTGGCTTGAGTATCCCGGAGATAGGATGACAGCGATGGCGATACCGCGCGACGTTTTGCAGATGGGTAAGGGTCAAAACGATCATCAACTAAAAACAATGCTTTTTAAGTGAGAGATCTGGAATAAATATCACCACGTACGTTTACGTTTATTGGAACGCACAGCGCTTGTCGTAGGTGGTGGTGTATATCGCCAATGAGTCGACATTGTCGCAGGAGATCCTGGCGGCTGTGTATCATGAACACTCGTCAAATGCACTACCAAACCACTACTGACCAAGTCAACATCCATTGCGACAGCTCCCAAGCTTGAGCTTTCTGAGATACTCATGTAAAGATCATCGCCATTCAAACTAGTGGCAGGTGTGCATGGTTTTTGGATGGATATCGGTTGGGAACCGCCTGAGGCAGAAAAGGCGAACGGAGTGTCGTCAGCGTCGTCCTCGTCATCACTAGGTGTATCTTCTCGCTGCGGTTCTTCCTCTTGTCCTGCCTCTTCAGGATATCGACCACGATCGGCGGCTACTCGTGGGGTGCGAGGTTGTGTTGGAAGGCCACTTGAGGATGAGATGAGACGTTGGAAAGCGGCTTCAGACTTGACTTCATTTTCCTCGGGCCTTGATTCAGCTAGAAGATTCATTATGCGGGGTTGTTTTAGCTATGTTGCGGTAGTATAACAATTAGCTACAACTCAATGATATATAAATTCACGTACAGGGAACGAGAGGCGACGACTGGGCGTTGGTGAAATCTGTATTTCTTGAACATCCATGCTTGCAGATGATAACTTGCGCGGTGGCGTCGAGGGCCGTTTGATAGTCTTGCCAATCACCTGTTCATCTCTCTTCGCCGAAGCATGCAGAGGGGGTGTAGAATTTTCTGAACTTTCATGAGAGTTGTCGGTTAGGACCCTCTCCTTGTCACTCTCTGGTTCCTCTGTCATCATACCATGGTTTCGCCTTCTAGAGTGCAGGGTGAAAGATGATGCAAGAGGACTATGCAGCCGGCTTTCAGAGACATAGCCAGTCTTACATGCTAGCAAGCTTGGCCGACGGAATCGTTGCAGCAGCACGTTGGGATCGTCAAGGGTAAGCGCTGAAGTCGATGCCACCGGGCTAGATGATGAAGGGAGTGCAAAATCGCTGCAAGATGTTGGAAAGGAGGGTCTAGATGAGGCTTTGGGCATCGTAAATATGCATAGAAGAGAGCTAAATTCATCAGGAGATCAGGATTGCTTTGGTTTTGTCATCTGCTATTTGTCATCATTATCCAGGATCGGTGAGTGTTGAATGCCAATGGAATGCAGCATGCTTAAGCGATTTTGAATATTGTTGTCGTTAATCGAGTCTCGTTTCAAGGTTGGATGATTCAAACTTCGAGATAATATCTCGGAAACCTGTTTGTAGAAATACATGGCCATTGTAATCTGAGCACATGAAGGCAAGTGCTTTGAGATACTGTTGTCAACCATATAGAGAATTTGTACACCCCCATCGTTAATCGAGTCTTATTTCAAAGGGATTGGATGATCGAAACTTCGATATAATATTTGAGAATACCTTTGTAAAATTATGTGAAGATTAGAATGTGGTGGTCAAAATGGCAACCTTGTACACCTCCTCATTAATTGAGTCTCATTTCAATGGGATTGAATGATTAAGGTTTCTAGATGGTATTTGGGAATGCTGGTGTAGAATTACATGCAAGGGGGTTTCAGGATTTGAAAAAAGGATATCAGGTTGATTTCTGATGTATTTTGGGTCAGGGAATTTGAATCTGAAAGAATTAGACTCACCTGTGGAGCGGTTTGCAAGATATTGCACAATTTTTACCCTGTGGGAAAAAAAAAATTCATCAATGTTTTTCGATAGATTGAGTGATTCTGCATCATTTTCAGATTTCTGAAAAGCCAGAGAAGGAACTAACTATCACATGACTTGCCTTAATAGGATGCATTTAACCCATATAAGGCAGGTGTGCCTGATATTTGTCATCTTTTTCAATTGCCTCATAGCACACCAACCGCTCCACAGGTGGGTCTAATTCTTTCAGATTCAAATTCCCTGACCCAAAATACATCAGAAATCAACCTGATATCCTTTTTTCAAATCCTGAAACCCCCTTGATTACATGACCATTATAATGTGGACACCTGTTCGGGTTGGGCCATGGCTGGGCCTGGCTTGAACGAATCCAAAACATTAATGTTATTTATTAGCAATTTACAATTACAATTAATTTTAAAAATAAATCCCTGTCGACCGAAATCAGTGACATCGACCCCCTAGCATTGTGGTGGTGCCACCTCCCTCCCTCTTCTCATGGTAGTTACCGCCCATGATCCCCTCTGTGAGTCACTGCTTGCAGGGGCAGGGCAGGTGCTGCTTGCCATCACTGTTGCCATCCCCTCTTGTCATCGCTGTATTCACCTGGTCCCATTCATTGTCATCATCCTGTCATTGTTGTTGTTGCTGGTGCCTGCTCCCCCCTCATTTGTTGTTGTCCCTCCCATTGCCATTGTTGCCATCTTCTCCCAGTTGTTGTCCTCATCTTCCCCTTAGTGATGTTCTGGCCCAGTTTGGCCTGAACTGGCTTTGGCTTGGCCTGAGGTGGCTTTGGCTTCTTCACACCTCAGACCAGGCCAAAGCTGCCACTCATGGCTTTTGTATGCAAGCATGTGTTGTGGTATCCAGATGTTTCATACATAGCCTTTAGTATTATGAGCTTATGACCCATGCCTTTGTCATGGCATTCGCTCGCTTTGCTTGCTCAGCCTGACACTGGCATGGGCCAGCTCACGTATATGTAACACAATGCTTAATCCCACTACAGTTACTCAATGACCGAATGGTCATAGCATATGTAACAAATTACACTCCTTTGCTTTCAGGTACTCCAGACACTCTTTTTATACAAAACCATGTCCATTTTGAACTGAACTCGCCCTGCTTTCATTTCTTCCTCGTCTTCAAAGAGAGATTCTTTCAATCTTCTTGATTGGCTTGGTATTGACTTGTATTAAGGTGTTATTGACATTATTACAAACTTGTATTGACTTTGAAAATCAGGCTGCAGGTCAAGAATACATTTTGCACAACAATCAGCAGGACCTGATTTGCATTTGACACCTGATCCATCTTTGTTCTTCTTGCATTGCATAATGATACCATTCTTCTACAGACCCCACTCGACAAGAACTTGACACATTCCCTTTGGTTGCCTGGGGACTGTAAGAGCAACCTCAAAGCCTCACTTAGGAGTGAGCTAACAGAGGGGAATCCAAAGTTAATATTACATTACATAATACAGACACTTTAGGCACACCTAACAGAGGGGAATCCAAAGAGAAAACTCTAAGGACCCATCTGTCAATTGTTATATTGACTTTACTACAAACTTGTTGCTAATATCATTACAAACTTTTATTAACTTGTTATTGACTTTATTACAAATTTGTATTCACTTTGTTATTGACTTGTTATTGACATCATTAGAAACTTATATTGACCTATTATTGATATTATTACAAACCTTTATTGACTTGTTATTGAATACACACCAGGGTTTAGTAACCTGCCCTAAAGTCTTCCCACAATAAATTTTTCAACCATTTGATTCAATCCAAGTACAATCCAAATCTAATTCTAAATTTAAATCAATCTAAATCTAAATCCAAGTCTATCTTGATATATATTAGTTTCCAATTCTTGTAAATAATCTTTCAAGCTACTCACTCACCTTTGCTAAACAACTCCATTCAACACTTCCTTGTATACCACATTGGCAGTTCTGTTATTTCCATTGTTTTCATTCAACAGCACCTTGATTCTTTCTCCAGATGTACACCTTGACAGTGCCACATATAGCTACCCAAGTGAGAACACTAATGTCAGCAAGTCCAATTCAACATGGGATACCGATTGACCTTGTGACTTGTTGATAGTCATGGCAAATGCCAAGCGAACTGGAAATTGATGTCGACGAAGTGGTAATGGCAAGGTCTCTGCTGAAGGCTCCAATGTGATCTGAGGAATGAAAACAATATTTCCTGCAAACTGTGCATCTCCACTGATGATCCTACACTTCAATACATGTGGTCTGGCTTCAAGAAGGATAAGTCGAGTTCCATTGCAAAGACCCATGGTGACATCCAGATTGCGTAGAAGCATGAGAGGACAGCCTATTTTAAGTGCCAGCCTGGAGAGAGGAAGGCCACTTGCTTTGATAGAGTTTAGATACTCTGCAGGATATGGCTGGTAGTTGTTTAACTCCTGCTCTCTGAATGAGACTGTATCAGCACTGTTGAAGACATGCTCTGGTCCAGGAAATCTGGTAAGGAGAAGAGAGTTGATGATATTGACATTGTCATTTGTACAGGAGAGAATGGTTCTATCCAGATAGTACTGATCTGGCTTGTTCCCCTGCTCTATGCCTGGATATGTAGAGTTGATAAGGTGATCCATGGTATTCCATGGCAGAGCATGTTCTGTGGAATCTGTATAGTGTCTGCAGCATCCACTGTTGTGCCTGCACCGATGTGCAAGAGCCAGGCAGCATGTGCAGTGTTCTCTGGAGTTCTGTCGAGTCACATATTCTCAATCAAGTGATAGACAGTAATGTGTTGCCAGAGAGTGCTCCTTTTGATGGATGAAGCTATGATTTGTTCTCTAGTGCCCCTAGGAATAACAGGTAGGGTCTGTCTAAAGTCACCTCCAAACAAAACAGTGATTCCACCAAATGCAACATTTTTCTTCTTGAGATCATGCAAAGTATGGTCTACTGCATCTGTCGCATATTTGTGCTGCATAGGAACTTTATCCCAGATGATGATGGAAGTTTGATCAAGGACCTGGTGCAAATCTGAACCTCGAAGTATTCTGCAAGTAGAGGCCTCATCAATTTTGATTGGGATTTTGAACATGGAATGTGCTGTGCGACCACCTTCTAGATGCAATGCAGTGATTCCAGATGATGCCACACAGAGAGCAATTTTTCCTTGAGCATGAACAGCAGCTGCGATGGTGTTGCAGACAAAGGTCTTTTCACAACCTCTAGCACTATGCAAGAACATGAGCTTTCCCTTGTTATTGTTTACAGAATCCATTGCAGCATCAAAAACCTGTCTTTGCCTGTGATTGAAAAGCTGGAGATTGTGAGTGACAGTGATGGCCAACTCTTCAACATTGTAATCCCTTTGTTCCTGCAAAAGTCTATTGGCAGGAACATCAATATGCCAGTTTCCTTCAATGGCAGGCATCTCTGGATAATCAGAAAGTTGTTTGCCTAATCTGATAAGAATCTGATTGATGAGATGCAAGCCATACATGTACACTTGATCATCTGTAAAGTCTGTATCTGGATAAATTGAAAGAAGCTTGACTCTGAGGTCATCACAAATGTGAAGTTTGAACTGGTTCCACAGGATGTCAGGTGACGTGGAATTGCAATGAAGAAGAATGGTGGCAAAGAGCAATCTGAGAGAGGAATTGAGCTGCATCTGGGCTGCCTGTGTAAGACACTGGACCATTCCTGGTCATCCTGCAAAAGACCCAATGCAACACAGGCCTGCTTGAATGTATTATGGATGACACCATTGACAGTGTGCATATGCTGAAATGATGTTGCCCCTGTGACAATAGTAAGAAGCAGCCTGAGGTAGAACCTTCCCCCTAGACAGGAGAAGCAAAGTACATTTTGCCAATAGCAGGCTTGCCACACCTTCTTGGGTTCCACTGCTTCTTGGTTCCATTGTAGACCCATGCTTGAGAAAGGTTCTGGTAGGTGACAGTACGTGCTGCTTCATATCTTCTGTTGGCTTCAAACCAAGCAGTGAGATGTGTGGTCTTGGCAGCAGGCCTTTCCAAAACCTCATCAATATTGTTGTCTGCATTGAAGTAGACTATTTGCTGGTCCTCCAGATGGACAGGCAGACGATAAACATGAGGAGACTCTGAGTGCATTCCAAATTCATTTATGTGCCAGCAGCTTTCCACAGATCCAATGTAACGTGCATCAAGATACTCCTTGACCTTGCCTCTGTCTTGGTCGAGAATCTCAATCATGGTTTTGTCATGGCCTTTGTATATGTACTTGTGGATGTACTTGACAGCCTTGATTGAAGAACAGATCTCAACATTGATGTGACAGTTGTATCTGACAAATGAACCAAATTGTTAACCAATAAATATGATGTCAGATAAATGTTCCTTACTTTGCAGCCAAATAAGGGTTGTGTGGGACCACATGTCTGTTATCATGGACATGGTTACACTTTCTCACTGTTCTACCATTGTTGGGTCTGGCATAATCAGTATAATTGTTTACAGTAAAAGAGGTTTGTTCTCTGAACTCCTTGGGATATCTCTTGCTGCACTTGTTGTCGACCATGCATAAAGCCTTGGGTTTGTCATGACTGCAAGGACCATGAAGCATGCAGGTAGTTATAGTGTGATAGAGCATTGGCTGTGTGACAGGATCAGGAATCTGTGATGATACAATGGAATCAACATCATGGGCATCACAGATTTTGTTGGCTGGATCGAGAAATATGAGGAGGTGCATATGTGGAAGGCCTCTCTTTTGAAACTCAATGGTATGGATGTGTGCCACCACTTTACCCAAAACACCATCCTTGATATCCTTGAGCAATGCATTCTTTTTCTGTTCAAAGATATGTACAACAATGTCTGGCCGTCATAGGCTTCCTGCTTTTTTCTATTTATGGTAAAATGTGGATTGGGTGATTCCTCCTGCAACAGAGCTTCCTGGATCTCTGGCTACTGTGGATTGGCAGTCATGGTGAGAAAGAGATCTGGCTTGCTGAAAAAGCAACAAATGGCCATGGAATCCTGGAAAAGCTGATTCATATGCCTTTCACTGCCTATATGGTTGATGGAAGAATGATGTGACTCCCATGATTCTCTAGATTGATATTTCCATCCTGGTCACCCATGGCAGCATCCCTCAATCCAGCATACACATCAGCCCTAAGCTCCTTCTGGTGATGTCGGACCCAGTTCAACATATTCTGTTCAATAGATGCCCAAGCATCTACAACATACTGTTGCAAGAGATTTCCACCCAAAATAATGGTGGCTGCTCTCCTGGCCTTGAATGCAATCGATAAGCATGGTAGCATCTCTGACTGACATTGGGTGCCCTTCTGGCTCCATTTGCACCTTGGTGTGCAGGTATATCTGGGTGCCATCCATCTTCACCATGAGGGAAAAGCAAGACATAGTGCAGAGTTGAATAGGATGGATGCAACTGGCTGATGCACTTGAGCCCTCCCCCTTGTAGCCTGAGAACAATATCTCTGTAGTTAGACCATTCCTCAGAGCCATCACCTGGAATAATAGCTACCACCTCATCATTAGCTATAGGGAGATTATACCAACATAAATCTTGGGTTCTATCTGATCGCAGCCATATGGAGACATTATCCTGCTCTTCTGGAGGCTTTTCCCTCATGATCTGGAATGCCTGCTTGAATAAAGGCACATAAGGATGGGTGTTATTTAGCATAGCCTGCAGCTCTGTTATGATAACTGAGTTGAGGTTATTATTCTGTTGCTCACAAAGATCAAGCTGTGTGATAGGATCATGGATATAGAGCTGTGCATAGGCTATAGGTTGTCCAGGAGGTGGCAAAAGTGCTCCAGAAAGATGATGAAGATTGCCATGAATATGAAAGCTATATACACCTGATGTACTTGTGACAGAATGGTCCACCTTGACACCCAAAAAAGTGAATGCAAATGCAGCATTATACTGCTGGATGTTTGTTTTAAATTCCTTAGAAAGAGGGCTTTTCCCACACAGCAAATCTTGCAATGTGGCAGGAGCAGGTCAGAAGGATGGCAGATGAATTTGTCCCTGCAAGCAGCAACTTCCAAACTTTAGTACAGCTTGGATAGACTTGGACAGCTTTTCACAGTCAAAATGCAAGGCATGACAGTGTGGACACTCCACATTCATGGGTCCAAGTGAATGTCTGGGAATTGGCTCCTGATAAGGTGCATGGCTGAGTAGTAATGGCCTTGCAGGTCAATGTAGAGGTAGAGGTACAGGCATAGGTGGAGGCAAAGGTGGCAACATTGGGGGATTCAAGAATGAAGCAGGCAGCAGCAGTGAAGGAGATTGCATGGGAGAAGGCGGCAATGATGGAACATGGAATATTGGGTCAGGCAGCAGTGGTGATGAAGATTGCAGAGGAGAAGATGGAAATTGTAGAGGAGACACCCTTCCAAACTCATCATAATAATCTGATGGCATAGGAGATGGTGGAAATTGTAAAGCAGTCACCCTTCCAAATTCATCATAATAATCTGATGGCAGGGGAGAAGGTGGAAATTGCAAAGAAGACTCGCTCCCATCATCATCATCAGATTCCTCATTCTCCATTTCTCTCCTCAAAGCAATCTCATTATTCCTCTGTTCTTCATACTCAGCAGCCAACAATGCAGCCATTTTCCTATCCATCTGAATTTGTTCTGCCTGTGCATCCACTTGAGCTCGATATTGATCAATCTGATCACCAGACATATTGTTAGCCAATTGATCCAACCTCATCATTTGTTGATGCAAGTTTCTGTCTGCAATGGATAGACATTGGAGCTCCTCAGCCTCATCCATCTGTGCCTGCTCATCTGCATGCTGTTCATTTCTCCACATCTGATGCATCCTGAGAGCCCATTCCTGATCATGCCTGTTATGTTCTTGCAATGCAGCCTCTATATTAATATGTCTGGGTGGGTCATGATATTGTGGCTCAGCAGCTAAAGCAGCTTGCTGGGCAGCTGCCTGCCTCTCCAACTCCTGTTCAGCCAGCTGCTGCAATTGTTGATTGGCTGCTTCATCTTCAGCAGCCTGCCTGTTCCTTTCCTGTTCAGCCAGCTGCTGCAATTGCCAATTATGCTGCCTAGCTGTTTCAGCTTCAGCAGCTTGTCTTTGTGCATTCACATGCTGCAGTTGTAGATTATGCTCCCTACTCACTTCAGCCTTCTGCTGTAGTATCCTCTCTCTGGCAGCAACAGCCTCAGCACTTCTCTTTGCCTCTGCAATGTTCTGTAATAAATCCTGCTAATGCTGATACTGCCTAGCTGCTTCTGGTTGTAACTCCTGAACATGTGCATCATAATCTGCAGTTCTTTCCCTCAATGCATTATATCCCCTATGCAGATTATTGAGTGCAGGATCTGCATGACCACCTGAAATATTATGCAATGGTCCCAGTCCCCTCTCTCACCCTCACCCTCACCCTCTGCCCCTTCTTGTTTGTAACTGAGGTGCAGGTGGAACCACAGGAATAGGATTGGCCAAAGGTGCATTCCACCCTGCTGGCAGTTGAACCTGTGGTATAGTAGAAGCTATATTTGCCCCTACTCCATGGTTTGCCAAAACAGGTCCAGATGGCATCACAGGAGCCCCTCTCCTATGTAATACAGGAGCAGGAGGTACAACAGGCAATTCAAACTGCCTTGGAGCATCCCAATTAGCAGGCATCTGCACTTGTGGTATCTGAGCTGCCAATGCAGCTCCATAGTTCAGTGGAACAATTTCCTCAGCAGGGGCAGTCACTCTGACTCTGCTTCTCCTCTCATCAGGATTGGTCATCTGCAACCTTTCCAAATGGTCTGCATCTCTAATTCTAGCCCTTTCCACTTCTGGTGTAGAAGGTCTGCTTTGATTCCTGCAAACACTCTAATCAGCCATCATTATTGCAACATATGCCAACACCACTCACATGTTTAGTAATGGTAAAGCCCAACAATAATTTTGTTCAATAGCCAACAATGCAGCACAGCTGAAGTAATGTCAGCAACAACTTCCTTTAACAGCCAGTTGTCACAACACTCACTATAATCCAACTGTTTTCTACTTCCAATAAACATCAACACTTTTGTAATAACAATCACAAATTTGCTATTTGATAATAGATAGCAATTGCAATAGTATCACTATTATAGCCCCAAATGTTGTGTGAAGAGAGGTACTCAATTGATTGTTGTGCACTCTCTCTCCACATGTAAGGAAATGTCAGCTGCTTGGTCATGTTGTGCCCATTCCGGGAGAGGTGTGAAAGTAGGTGTCCACTATATTGCAACCAAAATTTTATGCATCCAGATCTGCCTTATCAGTATTTGACTTGTTACTGACCTCATTACACATTTCTATTGACATGTTACTGACTTCATTAAATTTGTATTGACCTGTTACTGACTTCAGACTTTTTACTGACCTCATTACAAATTTGTATTGACTTGTTACTGACCTCATTACAAATTTGTATTGTCATGTTACTGACCTTGTTACAAATTTGTATTGACTTGTTACTGACCTCATTACAAATTTATATTGTCATGTTACTGACTTCATTACAAATCCCAAATTTGTATTGACCTGTTACTGACCACATTATAGATTTGTATTGACTTGTTACTGACTGGCACTATTGGTGTTATACATATGGGACAACAACATTTCAAACCCAGTTATATGACAAATTTTTAGTCAGCTCTGACTAATGTCATCATTTCTGACCAAGCCTGACAAATTTTAGATAATCGCTGATGATACTCAACCCAGAAACCCAAACAAAACCTACTAATGGCTTCGGATGGTATAACACAGGCCAGAGGAAGGGTGTGAGGTGGTACTAAATATCACCGCTGAGACCAAAGCATAATGTTTAGTGATGTGAAATGGTAAGGGCTGTGGATAATAGTCTGTATAGGCGTACGAAGGTGTTCGAAATAGTTCGAAAGAGGTTCGAAGATGTGTGAAATAGGTTCGAAAAAGGTTTGAAGAGGTTTGAAGTCGTGCGAAGTAGTTCAAAGAAGTTCGAATAAGTTTGAAAAGGTTCGAGGTATATCGAAGAGTGAGTTTAAATGAATGTGAAGTGTTTGTTGAATGGCGGTAGGCGATGGGTGATAAAATGGAGAGCAAATATGATAGTTTTTAGAAGAAGTTCACGATATTTCACAGAACTTAGAGATACAATGCGAACTAAGACTCAAGAGAATGGCTCTTAAGTCAGACAATAACTGTGAGGGTAACTTGTGCTGTTCCCCGTTGTTCTCTTTCATTATTCTAACTAATACAAGTCTATATACAATCTGAAGAAATAGTACTAAAAAGGAAATAATAACAGGTGTAGAACACGAGGCAGTATGCACAGCAAATAAAGGTATTGTGAAACATAAAACAAAACGAAATATGATAATAAGTGAAACATACATTGTCCCAATATAGTAAGAGTTCTTGTTCTATTGCTTTAATATATCAATAAAACACAAAAACGCACTTATTGTATCCTAAGTCACTTGTAATCCCTCCTTTTGTCTGGTAGTACTTCATATGTGGCGAGTTGGGTTGTTCTGAATGTGCAACATGTATCGAAATTGTTTGAGGACAACTATATGGCAGCTGAAGTCATTCAAAGTACTGCGAAGTCATTCGAAGTGTCGCGAAATGGTTCGAAGTAGTGTGAAGTTGTCCGAAATAGTGCGAAATCATGTGAAAATGGTTCGAAGTTGATTTAGTGGCATTCGTAGTGGTTCGGAGTGTGTGTCGCAATGTGTCAATACGAGTGGGAATACTTATCCAGACTTTAAAGCGCGCAGTGGACCTATCATCACATCAACCATCACTCCCATCATTCCCACAAAACGACTGTAGCATATGTTATGCAGTGCATCACCTATTTTTAGCCCTGATCCCATCATGCCATCACTCCCACAAAACAGTCATAGCATATGTAATAGACGAGCTTATGACCCATGCCTTTGTCATGGTGTTTGCTTGCTCAGCCTGATACCGGCATGGGCCAGCTCGCGTATATGTAACACAATGCTTAATCCCACTACAGTTACTCAACTCTTCAGTTGCCTTTGGACCTTTGGCCCAAAGTCAACGTTTGGGGGTTTGTGGTGACACAACTCTTTATTTGACTTTTAGATACAGTAGTACACAACTCTTCAGTTCACTTGGAACCCTTGGCCCCAAGTCAACGTGGGGGGGTTGTGGTGTTTATCCCCATCCCCATCCCCATCTCTATCTCTCTCTCCATCTCCATCTCTCCCTTTCCCTTTCTCTTTCCCATACCCATACCCATACCCATACCCATCCCCACCCTCATCCCCACCTCTCTCTTCCTCATCTCCCCCTCCCCCTTCCTCATCTCCCCCTCCCCCTTCCTCATCTCCCACATGTCCCACATCTCTATCCCCATCTCCCCCATCTCCATCTCCCCCTTCCCCATCTCCATCTCCTCCTTCTCCACCTCCCCCTTCCCCCTCCCCATCCCCCTCTCACTTTCCCATGTCCCCCTCCCCCCTCTACACCCTCTCATACCCCTCCCCACCCCTCATACCTCTCCTCCATCCCCCTCTTGCCCACCCCCTCACACCCTCTCACACCCCACCCCATCCCTCACACTCCCCTCACACTCCTCTCCACACTCAGCTCACTTGTGAAGTTTCAAACTCCACTTCAAACTCAGCTGCAGCTCACCTCTACATATGCGACGACCACATTTTGAAGCCCAGCTATATGACTAATTTTTAGTCAGCTCTGACAAGTGCCATCATTTCTGACAAATTTTGCACAGCTCTGACAAAGGCCGACACATTTTGCACAGCTCTGACCAAGCCTGACAAATTTTAGATAATCCCATCAACCACCACTCCCATCATTCCCACAAAACGAATGTAGCCTATGTTATACAGCTCATCATCTATTCTTAGCCCTGATCCCATCACGCCATCACTCTCACAAAACGGTTGTAACATATGTAGTAGACGAGCTTATGACCCATGCCTTTGTCATGGCGTTCGCTCGCTCTGCTCGCTCAGCCTGACACCAGCATGGGCCAGCTCGCGTATATGTAACACAATGCTTAATCCCACTACAGTTACTCAATGACCGAAATGGTCATAGCATATGTAATAAATTACACTCCTTTGCTTTGAGCTGCTCCAGACACTCTTTTTATACAAAACCATGTCCATTTTGAACTGAACTCGCCCTGCTTTTATTCCTTCCTCGTCTTCAAAGAGCCTTTGCTTTCAGCTACTCCAGACACTCTTTTTATACAAAACCATGTCCATTTTGAACCGAACTCGCCCTGCTTTTATTTCTTCCTCATCTTTAAAGAGAGATTCTTTTGATCTTCTTGATTGACTTGGTATTGACTTGTATTAAGGTGTTATTGACATTATTACAAAGTTGTATTGACTTGTTATATTGACTTTACTACAAACTTGTTGCTAATATCATTACAAACTTTTATTGACTTGTTATTGACTTTATTCCAAATTTGTATTCACTTGTTATTGACTTGTTATTGACATCATTAGAAACTTGTATTGATCTGTTATTGACATTATTACAAACTTTTATTGACTTGTTAAGGTTTACTAACCTGCCCTAAAGTTTTCTCACAATACATTTTTCAACCATTTGATTCAATCCCAGTACAATCCAAATCTAATTCTAATTCTAATTCTAAATCTAAATCTAAATCCAAGTCTATGTTGATATCTATATTAGTTTCCAATTCCTGTAAATAATCTCTCAAGTTACTCACCTTTGCTAAACAACTCCATTCAACACTTCCTTGTATACCACATTGGCAGTTCTGTTATTTCCATTGTTTTCATTCAACAGCACCTTGATCCTTTCTCCAGATGTACACCTTGACAGTGCAACATATAGCTGCCCATGTGAGAACACTGGTGTCTGCAAGTCCAAGCCAACATGGGATACTGATTGGCCTTGTGACTTGTTGATAGTCATGGCAAATGCCAAGCGAACTGGAAATTGATGTCGACGGAGTGGTAATGGCAAGGTCTCTGCTGAAGGCTCCAATGTGATCCGAGGAATGAAAACAATATTTCCTGCAAACTGTGCATCTCCACTGATGATCCTACACTTCAATACATGTGGTCTGGCTTCAAGAAGGATAAGTCGAGTTCCATTGCAAAGACCCATGGTGACATCCAGATTGCGTAGAAGCATGAGAGGACAGCCTATTTTAAGTGCCAGCCTGGAGAGAGGAAGGCCACTTGCTTTGATAGAGTTTAGATACTCTGCAGGATATGGCTGGTAGTTGTTTAACTCTTGCTCTCTAAATGAAACTGTATCAGCACTGTTGAAGACATGCTCTGGTCCAGGAAATCTGGCAAGAAGAAGAGAGTTGATGACATCGACATTGTCATTTGTGCAGGAGAGAATGGTCCTATCCAAATAGTACTGATCTGGCTTGTTTCCCTGCTCTATGCCTGGATATGTAGAGTTGATAAGGTGATTCATGGTATTTCCATGGCAGAGCATGTTGTGTGGAATCTGGATAGTGTCTGCAGCATCGACTGTTGTGCCTGCACTGATGTGCAAGAGCCAGGCAGCATGTGCAGTGTTCTCTGGAGTTCTGTCGAGTCACATATTCTTGGTCAAGTGATAGACAGTAATGCGTTGCCAGAGAGTGCTCCTTTTGATGGATGAAGCTATGATCTGTTCTCTAGTGCCCCTAGGAATAACAGGTAGGGTCTGTCTAAAGTCACCTCCAAACAAAACAGTGATTCCACCAAATAGAACATTCTTCTTCTTGAAATCACACAAAGTGTGGTCTACTGCATCTGTGGCATATTTGTGCTGCATAGGAACTTCATCCCAGATGATGATAGAAGTTTGATCAAGGACCTGGTGCAAATCTGAACCTCGAAGTATTCTGCAAGTAGAGGCCTCATCGATTTCGATTGGGATTTTGAACATGGAATGTGCTGTGCGACCCCCTTCTAGAAGCAATGCAGCAATTCCAGATGATGCCACACAGAGAGCAATTTTCCCTTGAGCACAAACAGCAGCTGCGATGGTGTTGCAGACAAAGGTCTTTCCACAACCTCCAGCACTATGCAAGAACATGAGCTTTCCCTTGTTATTGTTGACAGAATCCATTGCAACATTAAAAACCTGTCTCTGCCTGTGATTGAAAAGCTGGAGATTGTGGGCGGCAGTGGTGGCCAACTCTTCAACATTGTAATCCCTCTGTTCCTGCAAAAGTCTATTGGCAGAAACATCAATGTGCCAATTTCCTTCAATGGTGGGCATCTCTGGATAATCAGAAAGTTGTTTGCCTGATCTGAGAAGGATCTGATTGATGAGATGCAAGCCATACATGTACACCTGATTATCTGTAAAGTCTGTATCTGGATAGATTGAAAGAAGCTTGACTCTGAGGTCATCACAAATGTGATGTTTGAACTGGTTCCACAGGATGTCAGGTGATATTGGATTGCAATGAAGAAGAATGGTGGCAAAGAGCAATCTGAGAGAGGAACCGAGCTGCATCTGGGATGCCTCTGTAAGACACTGGACCCATTCCTGGTCATCCTGCAAAAGACGCAATGCAACACAGGCCTGCTTGAATGTATTATGGATGACACCATTGACAGTGCGCAAGTGCTGGAATGATGTTGCCCCTGTGACAACAGTAAGAAGGAGCCTAAGGTAGAACCTTTCCCCCTGGGCAGGAGAAGCAAAGTACATTCTGCCAATGGCAGCCTCGCCACGCCTTCTTGGGTTCCACTGCTTCTTGGTTGGATTGTAGACCCATGCTTGAGGAAAGTTCTGGTAGGTGACAGTACGTGCTGCTTCATATCTTCTGTTGGCTTCAAACCACGCAGTGAGATGTGTGGTCTTGGCAGCAGGCCTCTCCAAAACCTCATCAATGTTGTCATCTGCATTGAAGTAGACAGTTTGCTGGTCTTCCAGATGGACAGGCAGACGATAAACATGAGGAGACTCTGCATGCATTCCAAATTCATTCATGTGCCAGCAGCTTTCCACAGATCCAATGTAACATGCATCCAGATACTCCTTGACCTCATCTCTGTCTTGGTCGAGAATCTCAATCATGGTTCTGTCATGGCCTTTGTATATGTACTTGTGGATATACTTGACAGCCTCTACTGAAGAACAGATCTCGACATTGATGTGACAGTTGTATCTGACAAATGAACCAAGTCATTAACCAATAAATATAATGTCAGATAAATGTTCCTTACTTTGCAGCCAAATAAGGATTGTGTGGGATGACATGTCTGTTATCATAGAGATAATTACGCTTCCTCACTGTTCTACCATTGTTGGGTCTGGCATAATCAGGATAATTGTTTGCAGTAAAGGAAGTTTGTTCTCTGAACTGCTTGGGATACCTCTTGCTGCACCTATTGTCGACCATGCATAAAGCCTTGGGTTTGTCATGACTGCAAGGACCATGAAGCATGCAGGTAGTTATAGTGTGATAGAGCATTGGCTGTGTGACAGGATCAGGAATCTGAGCAGACACAATGGAATCAACATCATGTGCATCACGGATTTTGTCGGCTGGATCGAGAAATATAAGGAGGTGCATATGTGGAAGGCCTCTCTTTTGAAACTCAATGGTATAGATGTGTGCCACCACTTTATCCAAAACACCATCCTTGACATCCTTGATCAATGCATTCTTTTTCTGTTCAAAGACACGTGCAACAATGTCTGGCCTGTCATAAGCTTCCTGCTTTTTTCCATGGGTGCTAAAATGTGGATTGGGTGATTCCTCCCGCAACAGAGCTTCCTGGATTTCTGGCCACTGTGGATTGGCAGTCATGGTGAGAAAGAGATCTGGCTTGCTGAAAAAGTGACAAATGGCCATGGAATCCTGGAAAAGCTGATTCATTTGCCTTTCACTGCCTATATGGGTTGATGGAAGAATGATGCGACTCCCATGATCCTCTAGATTAATATTTTCATCCCGGTCACCCATGGCAGCATACACATCGGCCCTAAGCTCCTTCTGGTGATGTCGGACCCAGTTTAACATATTCTGTTCAATAGATGCCCAAGCATCTACAACATACTGTTGCAAAAGATTTCCACCCCAAAACAATGGTGGCTGCTCTCCTGGCCTTGGGTGCAACCGATAAGCATGGTAGCATCTCTGACTGACATTGGGAACTCTTCTGGCTCCATATGCACCTTGGTGTGCAGGTATATCTGGGTGCCATCCATCTTCACCATGAGGAAAGAGCAAGACATAGTGCAGAGTTGAATAGGATGGATGCAACTGGCTGATATGCCTAAGCCCTCCCCCTCTCAGCCTGAGAACAATATCTCTGTGATTAGACCATTCCTCAGAGCCATCACCTGGAATAATAGCTGCCACTTCATCATTGGCTGTAGGAAGATTATAGCGACGTAAATCCTGGGTTCTATTTGATCGCAGCCATATGGAGACATTGTCCTGCTCTTCTGGAGGCTTTTCCCTCATGATCTGGAATGCCTGCTTGAATCAAGGCACATAAGGATGGGTGTTATTCAGCATGGCCTGCAGGTCTGTCATGATAACTGAGTTGAGATTATTGTTTCACCGCTCATGAATATTGAGCTGTGCGTAGGCTGCAGGTCATCCAGGAGGTGGCAGGAGTGCTCCAGAAAGATGATGAAGATCACCATGAATACGAAAGCTGTATACACCTGATGTACCTGTGACAGAATGGTCCACTTTGACACCCAAGGAAGTGAATGCAAATGCAGCATTGTATTGTCGGATGTTTGTTTTAAATTCTTTAGAAAGAGGACTTTTGCCACACAACAGATCTCGCAATGTGGCAGGAGCAGGTCGGAAAGATGGCAGACGAATTTGTCCCTGCAAGCAGCAACTTCCAAACTTTGGTACAGCTCTGGTAGACCTGGCCAACTTTTCACAGTCAAAATGCAAGGCATGGCAGTGTGGACACTCCACATTCATGGGTCCAAGTGAATGTCTGGGAATTGGCTCCTGATAAGGTGCACGACCAAGTGGTAATGGCCTTGCAGGTCGATGTGGAGGTAGAGGTACAGGCATAGGTGGAGGCAAAGATGGCAACATTGGGGGATTCAAGAATGAAGCAGGTGGCAGCGGTGAAGGAGATTGCATAGGAGATGGTGGCAATGATGGAACATGGAATATTGGGTCAGGCAGCAGTGGTGATGAAGATTGCAGAGGAGAAGATGGAAATTGTAGAGAAGATATGCTTTCAAACTCATCATAATAATCTGATGGCATAGGAGATGGTGAAAATTGCAAAGTGGTCACCCTTCCAAATTCATCATAATAATCTGATGGCAGGGGAGAAGGTGGAAATTGCAAAGAAGACTGGCTCCCATCATCATCCTCAGATTCCTCATTCTCCATTTCTCTCCTTAAAGCAATCTCATTATTCCTCTGTTCTTTATACTCAGCAGCCAACAATGCAGCCATTTCCCTATCCATCTGCATTTGTTCTGTCTGTGCATCCACTTGAGCTCGATATTGATCAATCCGATCTCCAGACATATTGTTTGCTAATTGATCCAACCTCATCATTCGTTGATGCAAGTTCCTGTCTGCAATGGATAGACATTGTAGCTCCTCAGCCTCATCCATCTGTGCCTGCTCATCTGCAAGCTGTTCATTTCTCCACATCTGATGCATTCTAAGAGCCCATTCCTGATCTCGCCTATTACGTTCCTGCAATGCTGCTTCTATATTAATATGTCTGGGTGGATCATAATATTGTGGCTCAGCAGCTAAAGCAGCTGCCTGCCTCTCCAGCTCCTGTTCAGCCAGCTCCTGCAATTGTTGATTGGCTGCTTCAGCTTCAGCAGCTTGCCTGTTCCTTTCCTGTTCAGCCAGCTGCTGCAATTGCCAGGTATGCTGCATAGCTGCTTCAGCTTCAGCAGCTTGTCTTTGTGCATGCTCTTCAGCTTCAGCAGCTTCCCTCTGCCTTTCCTGTTCAGCCAGGTGCTGCAATTGTTGATTGGCTGCTTCAGCTTCAATGGCTTGCCTATTCCTTTCCTGTTCAGCCAGCTGCTGCAATTGCCAGGTATGCTGCCTAGCTGCTTCAGCTTCAGTAGCTTGTCTTTGTGCATACTCCTCAGCTGCAGCAGCTTGCCTGTGCTGCTCTTGTTCAGCCAGGTGCTGCGATTGGCAATTATGCCACCTAGCTGCTTGCACTTCAGCAGCTTGCTGCTGTTCAATCACTTGCTGCAATTGCAGATTATGCTGCCTACTTAGTTCAGCTACTTGCTGTGATATCCTTTCTCTGGCAGCAGTAGCTTCAGCAATTCTTCTTTCCTCAGCAATCTTCTGTAATAGCTCCTGCTGATGCTGATACCGTTTAGCTGTTTCTTGTTGCAATTCCTGAATATGGGCCTCATAATCTGCAGTTCTTTCCCTCAATGCAATATGTCCCCTATGCAGATTATTGAGTGCAGGATCTGCTTGACCACCTGAAATATTATGCAATGGTCCCAGTCCCCTCCCTCTCCCTCTCCCTCTCCCCCTTCTTATTTGTAACTGAGGTGCAGGTGGAACCACAGGAATAGGATTGGCCAAAGGTGCATTCCACCCTGCTGGCAATTGAACCTGTGGTATGGTAGAAGCTATATTTGCCCCTACTCCATGGTTTGCCAAAACAGGTCCAGATGGCATCACAGGAGCCCCTCTCCTATGTAATACAGGAGCAGGAGGTACAACAGGCAATTCAAACTGCCTTGGAGCATCCCAATCAGCAGGCATCTGTACCTGTGGTATCTGAGCTGCCAATGCAGCTCCATAGTTCAGTGGAACAATTCCTTCAGCAGGGGCAGTCACTCTGACTCTGCTTCTCCTCTCATCAGGATTGGTCATCTGCAACCTTTCCAAATGGTCTGCATCTCTAATTCTAGCCCTTTCCACCTCAGGTGTAGAAGGTCTGCTTTGATTCCTGCAAACACTTTAATCAGCCATTATTATTGCAACATATGTCAACACCACTCACATATTTAGTAATGGTAAAGCCCAATAATAATTTGGTTCAATAGCCAACAATGTAGCACAGCTGAAGTAAGGTCAGCAACAACTTCCTTTAACAGCCAGTTGTCACAACACTCACTGTAATTCAACTGTTTTCAAGTTTCAATAGCCAATTCCAACTCTTATGTAATGACAATCACAATTTTGCTATTTGATAATAGATAGCAATTGCAATAGTGTCACTATTATAGCCCCAAATGTTGTGTGAAGAGAGGTACTCAATTGATTGTTGTGCACTCTCTCTCCACATGTAAGGAAATGTAAGCTGTTTGGTCATGTTGTGCATGTTCCAGAAGAGGCATGAAAGTAGGTGTCCACTATATCGCAACCGAAATTTTATGCACCCAAATCTCCCTTTTTGGTATTTGACTTGTTACTGACCTCATTACACATTTCTATTCACATGTTATTACTTCATTAAATTTGTATTGACCTGTTACTGACTCAGACTTTTTTCTGACCTCGTTACAAATTTGTATTGACCTGTTACTGACCTGATTACAAATTTGTATTGTCATGTTACTGACTTCGTTACAAATCATAAATTTGTACTGACTTGTTATTGACCTCACTACAAATTTGTATTGACTTGTTACTGACTGGTACTATTACATATGGGATGACCACATTTCAAACCCAGTTGTATTTGTCAGAGCTGACAAATTTTAGTCAGCTCTGACTAATGCCATCATTTCTGACAAATCTTGCACAGCTCTGACCAAGCCTGACAAATTTTAGATAATCCCATCAACCATCACTCCCATCATTCCCACAAAACGACTGTAGCCTATGTTATACAGCTCGTCGACTCTGATCCCATCACACCATCACTCCCACAAAATGGTCGTAACATATGTAGTAGACGAGCTTATGACCCATGCCTTTGTCATGGCGTTCGCTCGCTTTGCTCGCTCAGCCTGACACTGGCATGGGCCAGCTCGCGTATATGTAACACAATGCTTAATCCCACTACAGTTACTCAACTCTTCAGTTGCCTTTGGACCTTCGGCCCAAAGTCAACGTTTGGGGGTTTGTGGTGATACAACTCTTTGCTTGACTTTTTGATACAGTAGTACACAACTCTTCAGTCGACTTGGGACCCTTGGCCCCAAGTCAACATGGGGGGGTTGTGGTGTTTATCTCCATCTTCATCCCCCCATTCCAATCTCTATCTCTCTCTCCATCTCCATCTCCCCCTTTCCCTTTCTCTTTCTCATACCCATACCCATACCCATACCCATCCCCACCCTCATCCCCACCTCTCTCTTCCTCATCTCCCCCTCCCCCTTCCTCATCTCCCCCTCCCCCTTCCTCATCTCCCCCTCCCCCTTCCTCATCTCCCCCATCTCCCCCATCTCCCCCATCTCCATCTCCCCCTTACCCATCTCCATCTCCTCCTTCTCCACCTCCCCCTTCCCTCTCCCCATCCCCCTCTCACTTTCCCATGTCCCCCTCCCTCCTCTACACCCTCTCATACCCCCTCCCCACCCCTCATACCTCTCCTCCATCCCCCTCTTGCCCACCCCCTCATACCCTCTCCCTACCCCTCCTCCATTCCCCTCTTGCCCACCCTCTCACACCTCCTCACACCCCCTCACACCCCACCCCACCCCTCACACTCCCCTCACACTCCCCTCCACACACAGCTCACTTGTGAAGTTTCAAACCCCACTTCAAACTCAGCTGCAGCTCACCTCTACATATGCTACGACCACATTTTGAAGCCCAGCTATATTAGTCAGAGCTGACCAATTCTTACCAAGCCTGACAAATTTTGCACAGCTCTGACCAAGCCTGACCAAGCCTGACAAATTTTAGATAATCCCATCAACCATCACTCCCATCATTCCCACAAAATGACTGTAGCATATGTTATGTGCATCGTCCCATCAATCATCGCCGATCAATCACCGATCTCAGCCAAAAAACTCCCCCATTTAGCTCGCCATCACTCCCACAAAACGGTCATAACATATGTAGTAGATGTAACATACTTCCATATATTCTACTGCAGGTCGTGTTCACCCACCTCAGTGTTTTACCACCACTGAGGTGTACATTATTTCTCACTATATCTACTACATACGTTACGACCATTTTGTGGGAGTGATGGTGAGCTAAATGGGGGAGTGTTTCGGCTGAGATCGGTGATTGATCAGCGATGATTGATGGGACAATGCGCACAACATATGGGACAACCGTTTTGTGGGAACAAAATGATGGGATTATCTAAAATTTGTCAGGCTTTGTCAGGCTTGGTCAGAGCTGTGCAAAATTTGTCAGGCTTGGTAAGAATTGGTCAGCTCTGACTAATATAGCTGGGTTTCAAATGTTGTTGTCCATATGTATAGTACTGAAAAGGCAGGTCAAATTTGTAATGTGGTCAGTAACAAGTCAATACAAATTTGTAATGAAGTCAGTAACATTTTGTAGTGAGGTCAGTAACATGTCAATACAAATTTGTGATTTGTAACAAAGTGAGTAACATGACAATACAAATTTGTAATGAGGTCAGTAACAAGTCAATACAAATTTATGATTGGTAATGAAGTCAGTAACATGACAATATAAATTTGTAATCAGGTCAGTAACAGGTCAATACAAATTTGTAATGAGGTCAGAAAAAAGTCTGAGTCAGTAACAGGTCAGAGTCAGTAACAGGTCAATCCAAATTTAATGAAGTAATAACATGTCAATAGAAATGTGTAATGAGGTCAGTAACAAGTCAAATACCAAAAAGGGAGATTTGGGTGCATAAAATTTCGGTTGCGATATAGTGGACACCTACTTTCACGCCTCTTCCGGAACATGCACAACACGACCAAACAGCTTACATTTCCTTACATGTGGAGAGAGAGTGCACAACAATCAATTGAGTACCTCTCTTCACACAACATTTGGGGCTATAATAGTGACACTAGTGCAATTGCTATCTATTATCAAATAGCAAAATTGTGATTGTCATTACATAAGAGTTGGAATTGGCTATTGAAACTTGAAAACAGTTGAATTACAGTGAGTGTTGTGACAACTGGCTGTTAAAGGAAGTTGTTGCTGACCTTACTTCAGCTGTGCTACATTGTTGGCTATTGAACCAAATTATTATTGGGCTTTACCATTACTAAATATGTGAGTGGTGTTGGCATATGTTGCAATAATAATGGCTGATTAGAGTGTTTGCAGGAATCAAAGCAGACCTTCTACACCTGAGGTGGAAAGGGCTAGAATTAGAGATGCAGACCATTTGGAAAGGTTGCAGATGACCAATCCTGATGAGAGGAGAAGCAGAGTCAGAGTGACTGCCCCTGCTGAAGGAATTGTTCCACTGAACTATGGAGCTGCATTGGCAGCTCAGATACCACAGGTACAGATGCCTGCTGATTGGGATGCTCCAAGGCAGTTTGAATTGCCTGTTGTACCTCCTGCTCCTGTATTACATAGGAGAGGGGCTCCTATGATGCTATCTGGACCTGTTTTGGCAAACCATGGAATAGGGGCACATATAGCTTCTACTATACCACAGGTTCAACTGCCAGCAGGGTGGAATGCACCTTTGGACAATCCTATTCCTGTGGTTCCACCTGCACCTCAGTTACAAACAAGAAGAGGGAGAGGGAGAGGGAGAGGGAGAGGGAGAGGGAGGGGACTGGGACCATTGCATAATATTTCAGGTGGTCAAGCAGATCCTGCACTCAATAATCTGCATAGGAGACATATTGCATTGAGAGAAAGAACTGCAGATTATGATGCACATGTTCAGGAGTTACAACAAGAGGCAGTAATGCAGTATCAGGATCAGCAGGAATTATTACAGAAGGTTGCTGAGGAAAGGAGAAGTGCTGAGGCTATTGCTGCCAGAGAGAGAATATTACAGCAGGTGGCTGAAATGAGTAGGCAGCATAATCTGGAATTGCAGCAGGTGATTGAACAGAGGCAAGCTGCTGAAGTGGAAGCAGCTAGGTGGCATAATTGGCAATTGCAGCAGCGGGCTGAACAAGAGCAGCAAAGGCAAGCTGCTGAAGCTGAAGAGCTGGCACAAAGACAAGCTGCTGAAGTTGAAGCAGCAAGGCAGCATACCTGGCAAGTGCAGCAGCTGGCTGAACAGGAAAGGAACAGGCAAGCTGCTGCAGCTGAAGCAGCCAATCAACAATTGCAGCAGCTGGCTGAAGAGCACATGGAGCAGCAAGCAGCTGCAGCTGAAGTAACCAATCAACAATTGGAGCAGCTGGCTGAACAGGAAAGGGAGAGGCAGACAGCTGTACAGCAAGCTGCTTTAGCTGCTGAGCCATGATATCATGATCCACCCAGACATATCAATATAGAAGTGGCATTGCAGGAACGTAATAGGCGAGATCAGGAATGGGCTCTCAGGATGCATCAGATGTGGAGAAACGAACAGCTTGCAGATGAGCAGGCACAGATGGATGAGGCTGAGGAGCTACAATGTCTATCCATTGCAGACAGGAACTTGCATCAACGAATGATGAGGTTGGATCAATTAGCAAACAATATGTCTGGAGATCGGATTGATCAATAATGAACTCAAGTAGATGCACAGGCAGAACAAATTCAGATGGATAGGGAAATGGCTGCATTGTTGGCTGCTGAGTATAAAGAACAGAGGAATAATGAGATTGCTTTAAGGAGAGAAATGGAGAATGAGGAATCTGAGGATGATGATGGGAGCCAGTCTTCTTTGCAATTTCCACCTTCTCCCCTGCCATCAGATTATTATGATGAATTTGGAAGGGTGACCACTTTGCAATTTTCACCATCTCCTATGCCATCAGATTATTATGATGAGTTTGAAAGCATATCTTCTCTACAATTTCCATCTTCTCCTCTGCAATCTTCATCACCACTGCTGCCTGACCCAATATTCCATGTTCCATCATTGCCACCATCTCCTATGCAATCTCCTTCACCGCTGCCACCTGCTTCATTCTTGAATCCCCCAATGTTGCCATCTTTGCCTCCACCTATGCCTGTACCTCTACCTCCACATCGACCTGCAAGGCCATTACCACTTGGTCGTGCACCTTATCAGGAGCCAATTCCCAGACATTCACTTGGACCCATGAATGTGGAGTGTCCACACTGCCATGCCTTGCATTTTGACTGTGAAAAGTTGGCCAGGTCTACCAGAGCTGTACCAAAGTTTGGAAGTTGCTGCTTGCAGGGACAAATTCGTCTGCCATCTTTCCGACCTGCTCCTGCCACATTGCGAGATCTGTTGTGTGGCAAAAGTCCTCTTTCTAAAGAATTTAAAACAAACATCCGACAATACAATGCTGCATTTGCATTCACTTCCTTGGGTGTCAAAGTGGACCATTCTGTCACAGGTACATCAGGTGTATACAGCTTTCGTATTCATGGTGATCTTCATCATCTTTCTGGAGCACTCCTGCCACCTCCTGGATGACCTGCAGCCTACGCACAGCTCAATATTCATGAGCGGTGAAACAATAATCTCAACTCAGTTATCATGACAGACCTGCAGGCCATGCTGAATAACACCCATCCTTATGTGCCTTGATTCAAGCAGGCATTCCAGATCATGAGGGAAAAGCCTCCAGAAGAGCAGGACAATGTCTCCATATGGCTGCGATCAAATAGAACCCAGGATTTACGTCGCTATAATCTTCCTACAGCCAATGATGAAGTGGCAGCTATTATTCCAGGTGATGGCTCTGAGGAATGGTCTAATCACAGAGATATTGTTCTCAGGCTGAGAGGGGGAGGGCTTAGGCATATCAGCCAGTTGCATCCATCCTATTCAACTCTGCACTATGTCTTGCTCTTTCCTCATGGTGAAGATGGATGGCACCCAGATATACCTGCACACCAAGGTGCATATGGAGCCAGAAGAGTTCCCAATGTCAGTCAGAGATGCTACCATGCTTATCGGTTGCACCCAAGGCCAGGAGAGCAGCCACCATTGTTTTGGGGTGGAAATCTTTTGCAACAGTATGTTGTAGATGCTTGGGCATCTATTGAACAGAATATGTTAAACTGGGTCCGACATCACCAGAAGGAGCTTAGGGCCGATGTGTATGCTGCCATGGGTGACCGGGATGAAAATATTAATCTAGAGGATCATGGGAGTCGCATCATTCTTCCATCAACCCATATAGGCAGTGAAAGGCAAATGAATCAGCTTTTCCAGGATTCCATGGCCATTTGTCACTTTTTCAGCAAGCCAGATCTCTTTCTCACCATGACTGCCAATCCACAGTGGCCAGAAATCCAGGAAGCTCTGTTGCGGGAGGAATCACCCAATCCACATTTTAGCACCCATGGAAAAAAGCAGGAAGCTTATGACAGGCCAGACATTGTTGCACGTGTCTTTGAACAGAAAAAGAATGCATTGATCAAGGATGTCAAGGATGGTGTTTTGGGTAAAGTGGTGGCACACATCTATACCATTGAGTTTCAAAAGAGAGGCCTTCCACATATGCACCTCCTTATATTTCTCGATCCAGCCGACAAAATCCGTGATGCACATGATGTTGATTCCATTGTGTCTGCTCAGATTCCTGATCCTGTCACACAGCCAATGCTCTATCACACTATAACTACCTGCATGCTTCATGGTCCTTGCGGTCATGACAAACCCAAGGCTTTATGCATGGTCGACAATAGGTGCAGCAAGAGGTATCCCAAGCAGTTCAGAGAACAAACTTCCTTTACTGCAAACAATTATCCTGATTATGCCAGACCCAACAATGGTAGAACAGTGAGGAAGCGTAATTATCTCTATGATAACAGACATGTCATCCCACACAATCCTTATTTGGCTGCAAAGTAAGGAACATTTATCTGACATTATATTTATTGGTTAATGACTTGGTTCATTTGTCAGATACAACTGTCACATCAATGTCGAGATCTGTTCTTCAGTAGAGGCTGTCAAGTATATCCACAAGTACATATACAAAGGCCATGACAGAACCATGATTGAGATTCTCGACCAAGACAGAGATGAGGTCAAGGAGTATCTGGATGCACGTTACATTGGATCTGTGGAAAGCTGCTGGCACATGAATGAATTTGGAATGCATGCAGAGTCTCCTCATGTTTATCGTCTGCCTGTCCATCTGGAGGACCAGCAAACTGTCTACTTCAATGCAGATGACAACATTGATGAGGTTTTGGAGAGGCCTGCTGCCAAGACCATACATCTTACTGCTTGGTTTGAAGCCAACAGAAGATATGAAGCAGCACGTACTGTCACCTACCAGAACTTTCCTCAAGCATGGGTCTACAATCCAACCGAGAAGCAGTGGAACCCAAGAAGACATGGCGAGGCTGCCATTGGCAGAATGTATTTTGCTTCTCCTGCCCAGGGGGAAAGGTTCTACCTCAGGCTCCTTCTTACTGTTGTCACAGGGGCAACATCATTCCAGCACTTGCGCACTGTCAATGGTGTCATCCATAATACATTCAAGCAGGCCTGTGTTGCATTGCGTCTTTTGCAGGATGACCAGGAATGGGTCCAGTGTCTTACAGAGGCATCCCAGATGCAGCTCGGTTCCTCTCTCAGATTGCTCTTTGCCACCATTCTTCTTCATTGCAATCCAATATCACCTGACATCCTGTGGAACCAGTTCAAACATCACATTTGTGATGACCTCAGAGTCAAGCTTCTTTCAATCTATCCAGATACAGACTTTACAGATGATCAAGTGTACATGTATAGCTTGCATCTCATCAATCAGATCCTTATCAGATCAGGCAAACAACCTTCTGATTATCCAGAGATGCCCGCCATTGAAGGAAACTGGCACATTGATGTTCCTGCCAATAGGCTTTTGCAGGAACAGAGGGATTACAATGTTGAAGAGTTGGCCATCACTGTTGCTCACAATCTCCAGCTTTTCAATCACAGGCAGAGACAGGTTTTTCATGTTGCAATGGATTCTGTCAACAATAACAAGGGAAAGCTCATGTTCTTGCATAGTGCTGGAGGTTGTGGAAAGACCTTTGTCTGCAACACCATCGCAGCTGCTGTTTGTGCTCAAGGGAAAATTGCTCTCTGTGTGGCATCATCTGGAATCACTGCATTGCTTCTAGAAGGGGGTCGCACAGCACATTCCATGTTCAAAATCCCAATCAAAATCGATGACACCTCTACTTGCAGAATCCTTTGAGGTTCAGATTTGCACCAGGTCCTTGATCAAACTTCTATCATCATCTGGGATGAAGTTCCTATGCAGCACAAATATGCCACAGATGCAGTCGATCGCACCTTGCATGATCTCAAGAAGAAGAATATTCCATTTGGTGGAATCACCATTTTGTTTGGAGGTGACTTTAGACAGACCCTACCTGTCATTCCTAGGGGCACTAGAGAACAGATCATAGCTTCATCCATCAAAAGGAGCACTCTCTGGCAATGCATTACTGTCTATCACTTGACCAAGAATATGCGACTCGACAGAACTCCAGAGAACACTGCACATGCAGCCTGGCTCTTGCACATCGGTGCAGGCACAACAGTCGATGCTGCAGACACTATCCAGATTCCACACAACATGCTCTGCCATGGAAATACCATGGATCACCTTATCAACTCCACATATCCAGGCATACAGCAGGGGAACAAGCCAGATCAGTACTATTTGGATAGAACCATTCTCTCCTGCACAAATGACAATGTCGATGTCATCAACTCTCTTTTCCTTGCCAGATTTCCTGGACCAGAGCATGTCTTCAACAGTGCTGATACAGTCTCATTCAGAGAGCAGGAGTTAAACAACTACCAGCCATATCCTGCAGAGTATCTAAACTCTATCAAAGCAAGTGGCCTTCCTCTTTCCAGGCTGGCACTTAAGATAGGCTGTCCTCTCATGCTTCTATGCAATCTGGATGTCACCATGGGTCTTTGCAGTGGAACTCGACTTATCCTCCTTGAAGCCAGACCACATGCATTGAAGTGCAGGATCATCAGTGGAGATGCACAGTTTGCAGGAAATATTGTTTTCATTCCTCAGATCACATTGGAGCCTTCAGCAGAGACCTTGCCATTACCACTCCATCGACATCAATTTCCAGTTCGCTTGGCATTTGCCATGACTATCAACAAGTCACAAGGCCAATCAGTATCCCATGTTGGCTTGGACTTGCAGACACCAGTGTTCTCACATGGGCAGCTATATGTGGCACTATCAAGGTGTACATCTGGAGAAAGCATCAAGGTGCTGTTGAATGAAAACAATGGAAATAACAGAACTGCCAATGTGGTATACAAGGAAGTGTTGAATGGAGTTGTTTAGCAAAGGTGAGTAACTTGAGAGATTATTTACAGGAATTGGAAACTAATATAGATATCAAGATAGACTTGGATTTAGAATTAGAATTAGAATTAGATTTGGATTGTACTTGGATTGAATCAAATGGTTGAAAAATGTATTGTGAGAAAACTTTAGGGCAGGTTAGTAAACCTTAACAAGTCAATAAAAGTTTGTAATAATGTCAATAACAGATCAATACAAGTTTCTAATGATGTCAATAACAAGTCAATAACAAAGTGAATACAAATTTGTAATAAAGTCAATAACAAGTTAATAAAAGTTTGTAATGATATTAGCAACAAGTTTGTAGTAAAGTCAATGTAACAAGTCAATACAAGTTTGTAATAATGTCAATAACACCTTAATACAAGTCAATACCAAGTCAATCAAGAAGATTAAAAGAATCTCTCTTTGAAGATGAGGAAGAAATAAAAGCAGGGCAAGTTCAGTTCAAAATGGACATGGTTTTGTATAAAAAGAGTGTCTAAAGGAGCTGAAAGAAAACGAGTGTAGTTCATTACATATGCTATAACCATTTCAGTCATTCAGTAACTGTAGTGGAATTAAGCATTGTGTTACATATACGTGAGCTGGCCCATGCCGGTGTCAGGCTGAGCGAGCAAAGTGAGCGAATGCCATGACAAAGGCATGGGTCATAAGCTCGTCTTTTCTTACTTCATAGTAGTACTTTTCTCTTTTCTATTCTAGGTACATATTACTCAATTCAGTGTTTTACCACCACTGAGGTTACTTTTCTCTTTTCTATTCTAGCTTGTATTCCCATCGCTGCACTCCCCAGGTTATGGACCCTGCAGCAGATGACATTACTGACATGTCTTTGACATCTACCTCTATCCAAATTGCATCCCTTCCAAAGTTATTGAGTGATGGCTCGAACTGGCCAACATACCAAGAGTGAATCTTGAATACACTCACTTTGAAAGGGCTCAAGAGGCATGTCCTAGGCACAGCACATAAACCAGTGATGTGTTCAGTTGGTACTTAATGCAGAGTCTCAATGGAAGGGGTGAACACTAAACCTACAACTGCAGGTATGCTCGGGGTGAGGGGGTTCGCTTAGAGGGCCTCAGATCATCCTTCAAGGCACAAAGACTATGAAGAGGCTGGTATGATGGTTCACAATGTGTGCACTAAGTTGTGTACACAAAAAGGGAGGTATGTGCTGATACGGCTCCCTATCACCCTGTGCTCGTACTACGGCATTTTTCACAATTGTGTGCACTGCTTGGGCATCTTCTACTCACTTTGCACAGCGCGCTTTTGTGTGCCTTCATCCACTTTATGTGCTCCAGTGTGCTCCAGTGTGCCTCTGTGCACTTTGTGTGCTTTTGTATGCTTTTGTGCACCTTTGTGTGCTTCCATGTGCTTTCACGCACCTTTGACTGCTTAGGTGCACTTTTGTGTGCCTTTTACCTTTCTACTGCACCTTTGGATCCCCCATAGCTGCCTTCTGTCATGCACCCTAAATGCGCCCTGTTACACTTCAAGCCACCTCTGCATGCCCCCCTCCATACTCCTTATCTGCCTTTCACAGTTATTGCATGCTCGATGCACCTTTACACGCTCCTTTTATGCCTTACCTGCAACTCACATTCTCTGCTGCGCACTCATTGCACAATCCCTATCACACACACAACAATCCACCACACCAATTGTGCTGCATGTTGATGTGTTCAGTTGGTACTCGGTGCAGAGTCTCAACGGAAGGGGTGAACACTTAACCTACCACTGCAGGCGTGCTCGGGGTGAGGGGGGAGTTCACTTAGAGGGCCTCGGATTGTCCTTCAGGATGCAAATACTATGGGGAGGCTGATATGGCAGTTTTCACTGTGCGCACTAGTTGTGTACGCTAAAGGGGAGATATCTGCAGTGGCAGGAAAGTGCACAACGCAAAGGGGCAAAAATGCACAGTGCGGAAAAACATGCAACAGGAGTGCAAAAGTGCGCAATGACTAGGGTGATAAAGACGGGGGGTGTAGTGGGACAAAGACTGCACTGGCATGTGCTGGGGATGTGACACAAAGGTTGGGGGTGCAAACAGGACAAAAGTGCAAAGGGGCAGAAAAAGGTGCAAACAGTGCGCAAAATGCAGCTATGCAAATAGGTGTGCAAATGGTGTGCAAACATGGCTATATGAAGGGTGCACTATGATAGTGCACAGACAAGGACGAAGGACACAATGCAAGGGACGAAATGCAACAATACAATGAAAAGGTGCAAACGATATGCAAATGCAGCTATACTAAGGGCACACTACAAAGGCGCATGGACTGGACACTGGTGCACAGACTATGTGCGACGCTGGCTGAGCTATGTACTATGAGGGGGGGAAAGATCCTCTGGATTCTCACTCTGTCTGCCTACTATGTACAAATGGCTTATGTGATAAAAACGGTAAAATAAAGTGTAAAAATAGAAAGCGCCATGCGCTACCCACAAGCGCATCCATTCGCCCATCTAAACCTGACCACACTATGCCGCTGCCTCAGCCAATAAGATTTGTGCACCTATAGCTTAATATCCAACTGTTCCGGTGTGATGCACTATTATTGGTGCGCTCTAAGTCTCATGCACTCTTCCCAATTAATCTGCTTTGGTGTTATGTGTCATGTGCTGCACCTTAGTAATAATGATGTGATTGACCTGTGCCAGTTACCAGATAAGGCAGTGCCGATTGGAAATGCAGAAGAACTATAAGGAGATGTTGTGAAAGGCCAAATACTGCCAAAGCACCAGGATTATGTGAAGGTGCCCAAGTGTGCACAGTCCAATGCCAAATAGGCGCAAAGCGCCCCGATTATGTGAGAATGCGCAGTTCACTCATGTTGGAATCATGGTGCACTTCGAATAAATGTGCCAGTAAGATGGGAGCTGCGATGTGCAGGGCACTGGTGCAGTGGATTGTTGTGTGTGCGATAGAGATTGTGCAATGAGTGCGCAGCAGGGAATGTGAGTTGCAGGTAAAGCATAAAAGGAGTGCGCAAAGGCGCATCGAGCGCACAATAAATGTAGAAGGCAGATAAGGAGCGTGGGGGGGGCGCATGGAGGTGGCTTGAAGCACAATGAGGCACATTTAGGGCACACAATGATTGGCGGCTATGGGGAACCAAAAGCGCAGTAGAAATGCAAAAGGCGCTCAAAGGTGCACCTAAATGGTCAAAGGCACATGAAAGCACATGGAAGCGCACTGCGCAAAGTGTGCGGAAGCCATCTAGGAGGTGCGCACAATCGCAAAAAATGCTGTAGTATGCGTGCAGAGTGATAGGGAGCTGTATCAACGTTGCAGCCTCCAGCTTACTGGCACATTTATTCGAGGCGCACCATGATTCCAACATGAGCAAATGGTGCATTCTCACATAATCTGGGTGCTTTGCACCTATTTGGCATTGGACTGTGCACACTTGGGCGCTTTCACATAATCCTGGTGCTTTGGTGCTATTTGGCCTTGCATAGCATCTCCTTATAGTTCTTCTGCATTTCCAATCAGCATTGCCTTATTTAGTAACCAGCACAGGTTGATCACATCATTATTACTAAGGCGCAGCATGTGACACATAACACCGAAGTGGCTTAATTGGGTAGAGCACATGGGACTTAGAGCACACCAAAAATAGTGCATTGTACCAGAACAGTTGGGTATTGGGCTATAGCGTGTGCAAATCTTATTGGCTGAGGCAGCGGCATAGTGCAGTCAGGTTTAGATGGGTGAATGGATGCGCTTGTGGGTAGCGCATGGTGCTTTCTATTTTTACACTTTATTTTACCATTTTTATCACATAAGCCATTTGTACATAGTAGGTGGACAGATAGAGAATCCAGAGGATCTTTTCCCCCCACATAGTTCATAGCTCACTCAGCATTGCATATAGCCTGTGTACCAGCATCCAGTTCATGCGCCTTTGTAGTGTGCCCTTCATATAGCCATGTTTGCATATCATTTGCATCCCCCTCATCGTATTGCTGCATTTTGTCTCTGCATCACGTCCTTCATCTTCATTTGCACACTCTTGTAGTGTGTCCTCTGTATAGCCACATTTGTGCACCATTTGCACATTATATTGTATAGCTGCATTTTGCACACTGTTTGCACATTTTTCCACCCATTGTGCTCTCATCCCATTTGTGCTGCTAGCCTGTGTGCTACCCTTGCAGCACATCCCAGTGCTGTCCTTGTCCGACTGCACCTCCCACTTTTATCTCTCTCATCATTGCACATTTTTGTGCTCCCATTGATAGGTCCACTGCGCGCTTTAAGATCTGGAAAAGGATCCCACTTGTATCGAAACATTACAAGATGCACTCCTAATTGCTACGAATGCCACGAAATTAACTTCGAATCATTTTTGCATTATTTTGCATTATTTCAGACGACTTCGAACTACTTCAAACCATTTCATGACATTTCAAACGACTTCGCAGTACTTCGAACGACTTTGGTGGCCATATAGCTGTGTTGAAACACTTTCGATACATGCTGCACATCTGGAACAAGCTATTCCATCGCATATCGAGCATTACCGGACACGAGGAGAGAGTACAAGAGAGTTAGAATGCGATAAGTGCATTTTTGTGTTTCTTTGATATATTGAAGCACAGGATAAGTATTTTTACTATATGGGAACACTGTATGTTTCATCATTTATCATTTCTCATTTATTTTTGATCTACAAAGTCCTCATTGTATGATATATTTGCCTCATGTTTTACACATGTTCTTATTTCCTTTTTAGTACTATCTCTTCATTTTGTATATAGACTTGTATTAGTTAGTTAGAACAGAATAATAGAACAATGGGGAACAGCACAAGTTACCCTCTCACTATCATCAGATTTAAGAATCGTTCTCTTTAGTCTTATCTTCGTGTCATATCTCTAAGTTCTACAAAATATCGTGAACTTCTTCAAAACTATCATATTCGCTCCTCGTCTTATCGCATATTGCCTATTGCCATTCGACAAACACTTTGCATTCGTTAAACTTGCCCTTTGACTTACCTTGAACTTATTCAAACTTATTCGAACTTATTTGGACTACTTCGCATGACTTCGAACCTTTTTAGAACCTCTTTGCACATATTCAGACCTTTCTCAAACTCTTTCGAACACCTTCGTATGCTTATACAAACTATTTGCCACAGCCCTTACCATTTCGCATTACTAAACACAATGTTCTGGTCTCAGCGGTGATATTTAGTACCACCTTGCACCCTTCCTCTGACTCGTGTTATACCATCCAAAGCCATTAGTAGGTTTTGTTTGGGTTTCCAGGTTGAGTATCATCACCGTTGTGTATTTTTCCACACTGCACATTTTTGCCCCTTTGTGTTGCACACATTTTCGCCATTGTGCATACCTTCCTTTTCGCATACACAACTAGTGCACACCTTGAGAACCACTGTACCAGCCTCTTCGTAGTCCCTGCACCCCGAAGAATGATCCAAGGCCCTCTAATTGAACCCCCTCACCCCAAGCATGCCTGCAGTTGTAGGTTTAGTGTTCACCCCTTCCATTGAGACTCTGCACCGAGTACCAACTGAACACATCACCATGGATAATACTCAAACCTGAAACCCAAACAAAACCTACTAAATGGCTTTGGATGGTATAACATGAGTCAGAGGAAGGGTGTGAGTTGGTACTAGATATTATTGCTGATACCCAAATGTTGTGTTTAGTGATGCAAAATGGTAAGGAATGTTGCAAATAGTCTTTAAAGGCATACAAAGATGTTCAAAAGAGTTTGAAATGGGTTTGAAGATGTGCAAAGTAGTTAGAAGAGAGTTTGGAGAGGTTTGAAGAGGTTTGAAGTGAGTTTGAGGAAGTTTGAAAGAGTCAGACTAATGTTGAGGTATGTCAAAAAGTGAATATAACAAATAATAAGTGTTTGTCAAGAGCCGATAGGCAAATATGAAAGTTCGAAGAAGTTTGCAATATTTCACAGAACTTAGAGATATGACACAAGGCTAAGACTCAAGAGGATGGCTCTTAAATCAAACAATAAAAGAGAGGGTAACTTATTCTTTTTTCCCTTGTGCTTTTCTTGTCTTTCTAAGTATCTAATACAAGTCTATATACAATTTGAAGAGATAGTACTTAAAAAGGAAATAAAACATGTGTAGTACATGAGGCAAAAGATATGAGTTAAGGCACAAGGCCAAAAAGGAGACTGAAATACAAAGAAGAAATAGATGTATCATATAATGGAGGAGTAATAAAGGGAAAGAACTGAAAAGAGACTGTCCTTTGTATAAACCATGCTAAGTCTCGCAATAATGCATCCAGCAGGTTCTGTATGTGATAGGGACCTGGAATGAGACTGACTGATAATCAGCAGGTTTGGGCACAAGTTGGAATCCTTCCTGGCGCATGGTATTCCACCATATAGATAATGAATATGGTGCCTGATGTCATTCAAAGTAGTGCAAAGTCATTTGAAAGCATTCGAAGTGTCGCGAAATGGTTCAAAAGGTTCAAAGTCATTCGAAATTGTGTGAAGTTGTTTAAAAAGGGTTCAAAGTTTATTTCGTGGCATTTGTAGCAGTTTGGAGCATTTATCATAATGTCTTGATACAGTTGGAAGTGTTCTCCAGATCTTAAAGCATGCAGTGGACCTATCATCCTCCCCCTTACTAAAATCCTGGTTGTCCCAGTCAGCTGATCAAAGTCACATGTAAAATGCATGATCGTGGATAATACTTGACCTGGAAACCTAACAAAAACCTGTTAGAAGGCTTAGGAAGTATAACACAGGCTAGAGGAAGAATGCGAGTTGGTACTAAATATCACTACTGATACCCAAACATTGTGTTTAGTAATGCGAAATAATAAGGGATGTTGCAAATAGTTTTTAGAGGCATACAAAGAAGTTTAAAATAGTTCAAAAGATGTTTGAAGGTGTGCGAAATAGTTCGAAAAAGTTTCAAGGAATGTCAAAGTAATTCGAAGTGGTTCAAGGTATATCGAGAAGTGAGTATAGTGAATGTGAAGTGTTTTTTGAATGGCGATAGGTGATAGGTGATGAGTTGAGAGTGAATATGGAAGTTCAGAGAAGTTTGCAATATTTCGCAGAACTTATGATACAATGTGAGCTAAGACTCAAGAGAACGGCTCTTAAGTCAGACAATAAGTGAGAAGGTAACTTATTCTCTGTTTCATGTTGCTTTGCTGCTGTTCTAAGTAACTAATACAAGTCTATATACAATTTGAAGAAATATTACTAAAAAGGAAACAAGAACATGTTGAAAACATGAGGCAATATGCACAGCAAATAAAGGTATTGTAAAACATAAAACAAATGAGAAATGATAATAAGTGAAACATACATTATCTCAGTATAGTAAGAGTTCTTGTTCTATTGCTTCAATATATCATTGAAACATAAAACCACACTTATCATATTCTAAATCTCTTGTAGTCTCTCTTTGTGTCTGGTGGCACTTGATATGTGATGAAATGGTTTATTCCAGATGAGCAGTGCAAGTCGAGATGGTTTTGAAACAGCTAAATAATGGCCAACATCATTCAAAGTAGTACAAAGTTGTTTGAAGTGTCACAAAATTGTTCAAAAGTGTTCGAAATGTCTCGAAGTTATTCAAAATTGTTTGCAGTCATTCGAAGTAGTGCAAAATGGTTCAAAAATGTTTGAAAAGGGTTTGTGGTCAATTTCATAGTGTTTGTAGCAGTTAGGAGGGTTTGTCATAGTGTGTCAATACAATTGGAAACTTTTTCCAGACTTGAGCGTGCAGTGGACCTATCATCGTGTTGAAAACTTAGCAAAGTTGTTTGAAGCTTTTCGAGATGTTCAGAGTCTATATTGAGGAGATTCGGTGAAAGGAAAATGGTTGTAGGGCATTTTTGAGGGAGTTTGGAGTTGAGATTGAGGTGAGTGAAGGCCTGCATGGGCAAATAGAAGTGAAAGCTATTGAAGCTATTTTGAAGAATGTTGAGCATAGTGAAACATTTTCGATAAATAGAATGAGATCGAAATATGAAAAAGAGAAAGAAAATAGGTGAATTTGATTGATGTCACTGGGGCTAACCATGATCGCAATAATTAAGTCAAAGAATTGGTCAAATCAAAATCGGATGAGGAATCAAGGGATCAAAAATGAGGTCAGAGAAACATTCATTGGTAATTGATGTGATAGAGATTTTGGCGATGAGGGGAAGGCAAATTTCAAGGTGATGACTGTAGATATACAATAGATATAGAACTTTGAATGGTATTTTGGACTTTGATGGCAAATGCAAATATGAATCTGGCAATGAAATATACAGTGAATGCAATATTGGAATAGATGATGAGTTGAAAGATGGTGCAGATGACGAGATCAAAGAAGAATATATTGGAAGTGGCAATTTGCAAGTTGAGGTCGAAATAGGCAGTGGTGGAGGTGAATGCAATGATGATATCAGAGGCGAGATTGAGTTTGAAGCTGATGAAGGTGCGACTATTGGAGTGGACTTGGCTGGAATTACTGAAGGCAAAGATGAGGGATTGGCATGGATGTGTGTGATGAAGCTGGAACTATGCGATGAAGATCAGGAGGTGTGACATAATGATTTTGAAGTGCAAAAATTTCTTGCTCAAGAGCAAGCTGTTTTTTGAGGGTGAGTTCCTGTTTGAGTGCCACTGATGTGTTCAGTTGGTACTCGGTGCAGAGTCTCAACAGAAAGGGTGAACACTTAACCTACAACTGCAGGCATGCTCGGGGTGAGGGGGAAGTTCACTTAGAGTGCCTCGGATCGTCCTTTGGGGTGCAAAGACTATGGGGAGGCTAGTACGGTGGTTTTCAATGTGCGCACTAGTTGTGTACACTAAAGGGGAGGTATGTGCAGTGGTGGGAAAGTGTGCAAGACAAAGAGGCAAAAATGCGCAGTGCAGAAAAATGTGCAATGGGAGCGCAAAAGTGCACAATGACGAGGGTGATGAAGATGGGAGGTGTAGTGGGATGAAGATGGCACAGAGATGTGCTGGGGAGGTGACGCAAAGGTTGGGGGTGCTAACGGGATGAAAGCGCAAGGGGTGGAAAAAGGCGCAAATGGTGCACAAAACATGGCTATGCAAATAGGTGCACAAATGGTGCGCAAACACAGCTATATGAAGGGCGCACTGCAAGAGTGCACAAACAAGAATGAAGGATGCAACGCAGGGGTGAAACGCAACAATATGATGAGGGAACACAAATGATATGCAAATGCGGCTATACGAAGGGTGCACTACAAGGGTGCATGGACTGGACGCTGGTGCGCAGACTATGTGCGATGCTGACTGAACTATGAACTATGAGGGGGGGGAAAGATCCTCTGGATTCTCTATCTGTCTGCCTACTATGTACAAATGGCTTATGTGATAAAAACGGTAAAATAAAGTGTAAAAATAGAAAGTGCCATGCGCTACCCACAAGTCCATCCATTGGCCCATCTAAGCCCAACCACGTGATGCTGCTGCCTTAGCCAATAAGATTTGTGCATGCTATAGCCCAATACCCAACTATTCCAGTGTGATGTTCTATTTTTGGTGCACTTTAGGTCCCATGCGCTCTTCCCAATCAATCTGCTTTGGTGTTATATGTCACATTCTGTGCCTTAGTACTAGTGATGTGATTGACCTATGCTGGTTACCAGATAAGGCAATGCCAATTGGAAATGCAGAAGAACTATAAGGAGATGCTGTGTGAGGCCAAATAGTGCCAAAGCACCAGGATTATGTGAAAGTGCCCAGATTATGTGAGAATGCGCAGTTTGCCCATGCTGCAATCATGGTGCACCTCAAATAAGTGCCCCAGTAAGCTGGAAGCCATGATGCACAGCACAATAGGTGTGGTGAAGGATTGTTGTGTGTGATAAATGGATAGTGCAATAAGTGTGCAGTGAGGAATGTGAGTTGCTGGCAAAGCATAAAAGAAGCGCATAAATGTGCATTGAGTGTGCAATAACTGTGAAAGGCAGATAAGGAGTGTGGGAGGTGCACAAAGGCAGTTTGAAGCATAACAAGGTGCATTTAAGGTGCATGATTGGAGGCAGCTAACGGGGATCCAAAGGTGCAGTGGAAATGTAAAAGGTGCATGAAAGCGCACCTAAGCAGTCAAAGGCATGCAAAAGTGCACTTGGGCACACAAAAGCACACAAAGGCATGCAAAAGTGCACTGTGCAAAGTGAGTAGAAGGTGTCCAAGTGGTGTGCACAATCATGAAAAATGCCATAGTATGAGCACAGGGTGATAGGGAGCTGTATCACCAGAAACTCCTGTTGAACATAACAGATCATTCTATTACCAGAATAGCATAAATCCACTGTCAGATGAGGAGCTAGAGAAGAGTGAGGACAAGGAGGACTCCTATAATCAGAAACAGGCAGCCATTCAGGAGATTATTTATTGGACCATTGATACTTCCTCTTTTCTCCAAGTGAAGAATGAGAAAACCACTGCTGATGTATAGAAGAAACTGATCTCGATCCACACTGAGAAAAGTGGAATGTATGAGACAGACCTGCTTACAAAACTTCAGAACATGATCGCTGAAGGTGACAGCATGTGCACTCACCTTACTGTGATGATGGAAATAAAGGAGTGTCTTGCTGAAATCGGTTTGTTCTTATCTGATGCATCTTTCATGTTCTATATCCACACCTTGCTATTACTTTCCCAAACCTTCCGACCTCTTCTTATAACACTCAGTGCAGCCTCACATAAAGCTGGGAAACCACTTACCAGTGATGAGCTTATTTGGCAACTGAATGAAGAGGCAAACTCCACTGCCATTGAGGACAGCATCAACAAGTCTAATGCAGTGATGCTAGCCCACATGTTGAAGGCCAAAGGGGAGAAAGAGAAGGAAAAGTCCAAGAAGGATGAAATTCTCTGCACAAATCTGAATTGCAAGAGAAAAGGACACACAAAGGAGCAGTGCTGATTGAAGGGAGGAGGAAGAGAGGGGCAGGGACCAAAAGTGTGGCCCAAAGAAGAACAAACAGGAGAAATCAGTAAGTGCTAATGCAGCGGAGACATCCACCAATAGCAAAAAAAATTATGCTATGCTTATCTTTGAACTTTCTGATGAGCCCGTCGCCCTCACTGTTACCTTCAATTTCAAATCCAAAGCCCATGCTGCATCTATATCCAATGGTGTTATCATTGACAGTGGCACCAGCTGTCACTTCTCACCTGATTATGATAGATTCATGAATTTCAAAGAAATCAGTCCTGAGCCAATTAGAGCTGCAGACAGACAGAAGTTCAGTGCATTGGGGAAAGAAAACATAAAAGTCAGCTTACTGATGGGAGCAAACAACAAGCTTACACCAGTTACATTAAAAAATGCATATTACCCACCAAGCATGGCCTTTACCCTAATGTCGGTCTCTTGTATAGATTGTTCAGGATTTTATCTCAGTATTGAGGGGGGAGTTTGTGCAATCCATTGATGTGTCCAGTTGGTACTCAGTGCAGAGTCTCAACAGAAGGGGGCAAACATTCTCTCTGTCTGTCCATCAGTTTGTGGGTGATATGCCATAGATAACTTACAGCTGCAGGCATGCCCAGGGTGAGGGGGTTCACTTAGAGGGCCTCAGATCATCCTGCAAGGCACAAAGATTATGAAGAGGTTGGTATGATGGTTCACAATGTATGCACTAAGTTGTGTACACAAAAAGGGAGGTATGTGCAATGGCAAAAATGTGCGCAATGCAAAGGGGCAAAAATGTGCAATGAGAGCACAAAAATGCACAACAATGATGGGGGTGGAAAGTAGGGGGTTTAGTGGGACAAGGACTGTATTGGAGTGTGTTGAAGGGGCAGCACACAAGCTAGGAACACAGGTGATGTGTGCACACAACTAGTGCAAAAATGTGCAAACAGTGCACAAAACATGGCTATATAATGAGGGGTGCAAACAATGCACAAACACAGCTATATGAAGGGCACACTGCAAAAGTGCACAAATGAAGATGAAGGATGCAAACAAAGGGATGAAACATGGCAATACGATGAGGAATGCAAATGATACACAAACATGGCTATATGAAGGGCACACTACAAAGGCGCATGAACTGGATGCTGGTACACAGGCTATATGCAATGCTGAGTGAGCTATGAACTATGTGGGGGGGAAAGATCCTCTGGATTCTCTATGTATCTGCCTACTATGTACAAATGGCTTATGTGATAAAAGTGGTAAAATAAAGTATAAAAATAGAAAGCCCCATGCACTACCCACAGGTCCATCCATTTCTAAACCTGACCACATGATGCTGCTGCCTTAGCCAATAAGATTTGTGCATGCTATAGCCCAATACCCAACTGCTCTAATGCAATGTTCTATTTTTGGTGCACTTTAGGTCCCATGCACTCTTCCCAATTAATCTGCTTCAGTGTTATGTGTTGTGTGCTGGCCTTAGTAATAGTGACGTGATTGACCTGTGCTAGTTACCAGATAAGGTGATGCTAATTGGAAATGCAGAAGAACTATAAGGAGATGCTGTGTGATGCCAAATAGTGCCAAGTGCCTGAATTACATGAAAGTGCTCAAGTGCGCACAGTCCAATGCCAAAGAGATGCAAAGCACCCAGATTATGTGAGAATGCACAGTTGGCTCATGATGCAATCACAGTGCACCTTGAATAAGTGCCCTAGTAAGCTGGAAGCCATGACACATAGCTCAATAGATGTGGTGAAAGATTGTTGTGTGTGATAAATGGATAGTGCAATGAGTGTGCAGTGAAGAATGTGAGTTGTGGGCAAAGCATAAAAGAGTGCATAAAGGTGCATTGAGTGTGCAGTAACTATGAAAGGCAGATAATGAGTGTGGGAGGCACATGAAGGTGGTTTGAAGCATAATGAGGCACATTTAAGGTGCACAATAGAAGGCAGCTAAGGGGGATCCAAAGGTGCAGTAGAAATGTAAAGGTCACATGAAAGTGCACCTAAGCAGTCACAAGGCATGCAAAAGCACACCAGAGCACACAGAAGCGCACTTGGGCACATGGAAGCATGCAAAGTGAGTAGAAGTCGTCCAAGAGATGTGCACAATCACAAAAAATGCTGTAGTTCAAGCGCAGGGTGATAGGGAGCCATATCATCTCCTCCCAACTGAAATACTGACTGTCCTCAGGCAGCATATGATTGGTCAGCACAAATTTTTCTCTGCTCACATAAGCAGAAGTCCTCTTCTTATCTATTTTTCACCACCATCTATCTTCAACAACTCTTTCAACACTCTACATCTGAACAATCCATGTCTTCAGCATTCACTCTGGCTCTCAGGCAGATAATCCTGGTGCTCAAAGAGACCCTTCCTGCTGCTGGGAGCAAGCAGGTGGTTATGCAAGCTTGGGGCGAAGGGTTCTGCAGTAAATTGGTGCACTTTTTGCATTTTTGTAACTGGTATGACTAGCTAAGAATGGTGGTGTGTAGAACATGTATAACAGTCATGCCAACATAGTCAAGGATGACATGGAACTTGATGTGCTCCTGGGAAAGGTGTGCAGCACATTTAATAGAATTTTGATCAAGAAGTGGCTTTTTTGGGATGAAGAACCCAACCCTCTCCTAACCAACTCCAGCCAAAAGGCACATCACAAGTCAACAAAGAGGATGAGAGCGATGTGGTGCTTGTCAGCCTCTTAAAAGAGTGCACTTTGAAGCATCGCAAGGTCAAGAATGCACTCCCCACACTGTCGCAAGAGCGCTTGAGGCTGCACCATCTTACAGTTTGACAAGCGAGTGTGTGCACCCAATCTTCACGCCAGACCAGGTTGGGAGACACCTCAGGGGACACCATCTATCAAGGCCAAGACATTAAAGTGCTCGATTTAGTGCAGTGCCACTCAGTGGTCACTGTCTTGGGAGCTACCCATGATCACCTCAAAGAAGATGTGCAAAGGTTGCTGGTCAAGCTGGAAGTCACTAAAAGCTGGCTATGCAGCATGGAACAAGCAGAGGCAGAAGTGAAGGCAAAGCTGGATGCAGTGATAGGTCCATTGCATGCTCTAAGGTCTGGGAATGGTCCCAATCATATTGAAACATTACAACACATGCTCTGAACCTCCCCAAACTGCTATGAACACCATGAATTTGGTTTCAAACTTATTTCATACCATTTTGAGCACTTTTGAATGATTTTGAATGACTTCGAACGACTTCGAACAACTTTGCGACACTTCAAATGCCTTTGAACAACTTTGCAGCACTTTGAACAAAGTCGGCCACCACATAACTGTTTCGAAACCCTTTCTATACATGCTGCACATCTGGAATGAGCTATTTCATCACATATCGAGCACCACTGGGCACGAGGAGAGAAACGATAAAAGATTTAGAATGTGATAAGTGCAGTTTTATGTTTCAATGATATGTTGAAGCAATAGGACAAGAACTTTTACTATACTGGGATAATGTATGTTTCACTTATTATTATTTCTCATTTGTTTTATGTTCTACAATACCTTTATTTGCTGTGCATACTGCCTTGTGTTTTCCACATGTTATTGTTTCCTTTTTAGTACTATTTCTTCAAATTGTATATAGACTTGTATCAGTTACTTAGAGCAAAAGCAAAGGAAACAGAGAAGAAGTTATCCTCTCCATTATTGTTTGATTTAAGAGCCATTCTTTTGAGTCTTAGCCTCGGGTCATATCTCTAAGTTCTGTGAAATATCATGAACTTCTTTGAACCCTTTTGAACCTTCTTCGAACTATTTTGCATGTCTTTGAACCTATTTTGAACTCTTTTGAACTTCTTTGTATGCCTCTAAAGACTATTCGCAATGTGCCTCATCATTTTACATCACTCACTACAACTTTCAGATATCAGTGGTGATATTTAGTACCAACTCATACCCTTCCTCTAGCCTGTGTTATACTTCTTAAGCCTTTTAACAGGTTTTTGTTAGGTTTCCAAGTCAAGCATTATCAGCAGCTGCTGAGTGCTTAGAGTTCCTCGAGTCACTAGAATAGTCATTTACTGTATAAAGCCCATGGTAGTCCCAGTATCAAGTTGTTCCGTTGCACTCTAAATAAATGCACAATGAACTCCAAAGCACTGGAGTGCATGTGCATGCAAATGTGTGCATTTTGCACCAACCTATGTGCATGCTCTTGTGGTTTTGTAAAATGTAAATTGTAAGCGCAGATTATATGTGTGAAGGATAAGAAATAAGATAAGTGATATTCAAACAAAAAATGTCAAGTGCAGAAAAAAATGTGCAAACACAAGGAAATGCAGAAAAATCATCCAACCATCACTTTTCTCCCCCCAACTGAACTATTGAGTCTGTCCAAATGGTGAAAGTATGAGATATAAAATGAAGTGCACACCATAAAACAAATTTTGAAAAAAAAGGGAAAGGCTCAGTAGATCATCATGGCTGGTAAAACCCATGAGTTGCGCAATCATGGAAGATGCCCAGATGCAACTTTGCGAATAGAAGAATGGTAACATAAAAAAGGAGAAAGAAATCAAAGCGTACACATAAAAAAATGAAATATCTGTAGTGGTGCACATGGAGTGCTAATTGCGAACCTCATTGGTGCTTTCTTCATCCTCTGCACTATCTCCTTGCACTTCTTCTTTGTCAACTATTTCTTCATCTTCTGTGTCTACTACCATCAAATCTTCCATCTCCCTCAACTGCTTTGTAGTAATATCGAGCATGATGGACTTGCATGCGTGGTATGGCACTAGGCAAAATGCAGCTATTGGCCTATCGAACACTGTCCCATTGAGTTCACAAACAATATATGTGCTGCCTTGATTGTGTGAAACTATAATTAGAGGGTCAAGGTAACATGGGCACATTTTGCAGTTAAGGCTCTTCTCGATCGTTGTGTTGCACATAAGGACTAAGTGGCCACATTAGAAGTCAAAATTACAGATGGTCTTTGAGTGCACTTTCTCAAAATGAAGTGCTGCTTTGTGCTTTTCTGTGTAGATGCAGGAATGAATGTGCACTAAGTCTTCTGGCCACTTTTACAATGTGTGTGCTCGATGTGCAATCAAGTCTGTAGTGGAGAGTATAGAAGCTGGCCAGGTCACAAGCAAACAATGCCCTTGGACGATATAGTGCTGCCCTGCCAATACTGGTAAGTGCATTGTATCAATATAAACTTTACCAAATAGAGGTGCAGGCATTGCAACAATTGGTGGTATTAAAACCTTCTGCGCTTGCTGGATCTGGCAAATATGACAAGTACACATGAGCCAAATGATGTCGTCCATAATGTGCAGCTGCCAAAAGCACTCGAGTAAAGCAGATCATGTCACATAAAAGTGCTTGTGTTGTCATGGATGGTGTGCAATATCAGTAAGCATCTGGACTGCCAAATAACAAGCTGGTGAGTGCCATGCACATTGCACTTCCATAAGCACTTTTTGTATTTAAAAAAGGCACTCACATAGCACATGAGTGCACCATACTTGGAATCCATGAAATCACTAGGGCACATTAGAGTATCCATCCAAATCCATATCAGATATAACTCATCCTCTGCATCTGTTGCTGTACTTCTTGGAACCTGGATATAGTCATCGTCATAAATAAGTGCAGGGTTGCACACATTTGGCACTTTTGCACTCAGCTCTGTCTGCATTAGCGTGAATACCTGCACATCAAAGGACTGTAAAATGGGATGTATCACATGCATAAAGCCATGTAGCACATCAACCCAATTCTCAAGTTCATCATCTTCTTCTTCTAAGTCTTCTGGAGTAAATGGTGGTGGATTTGGTAAAAGTGCAAGTAGCACTGCTAGTGGATCACCAATAATGTTGCACTCAATGCAGAATTTGTGTGGGATGGACACAATGACTAGTTCAACCTTTCTAGCAACCAGTTTATACTTCTTGGTTACTATGCCTTTTTGCAGTGTGTACACTACTAAATTGATAAAAGTTGCATGCACATGTCTTCTTTTCAGAAACGCAGCTGGAATAAGCACCATAGAGATGATAGAATTTAAGAGTGCCTGCACATAATCATTGCTACATTGGGATAAGTAGAGTCAGGAGACAATAGAGTTCAATGGAACAGAAGCAGAAAATAGAATAAGCACAAAAGTGGAAATGTCACAAGATTGGGTATAAGAGTCGAATGTTATGATAGTAGCGGCTTCTTCTTGGTCTGCGATCAATTTCTCAAAGCCTGGCAAAGATTTCTTTGTGGGTTGTCCTGAATAGTGAAGTGCAGTGTTGCTGCAGCTGGTAAGAAGGGGTGCAGCTTTTTCCTAAGCTTTGTTGGAATGGTGGAGATGGCACCTGTGTTTGGATCATAAATAGTTATTGTTTGCACTTCATTCACAAAATTGCACACAATGGAGCACATCAACACATCGAAGGGGTGCCTTAATAGAATATCATAAGTGGGTGAATGGATAACATGCACTTGCACACAAACAATGATATCTCCTATGTGTGCAGAAACATTGCATGCAAGCCCAAGTGATTCATCTACCTCGCCATTGGCCAATTGCATGTATAAATGAATGCGTGGGTTGTACTGAAGCCCAAGACTGTGGCAGACCACTTCTGACATGGCAATAATTTGCGAACCTGGATCTAAGATAGCTTCAAAATATTCTTGGTTGTTGATCAATAAATCAATGGAGTGGAGTGCATGCGACTCTTTTTCAACCTTCAAAACATTGGGATTCTCAATTTTTCCTGGCTAAAGATGGGTGATCTACTGTTCAAATGGATCCTGTAAAATGATAAGAAGAGGCACTGCAATCGCTGTGCTAACTGGAGGTGTCACATTAAGCACTTTATTTTCCACTAAAGGCATGCACATTTCACAATGTGCAAATGGCATACCGCTTGCAAGATTGGTAGATACTACTTCTGTGCTGGTAGCTGCAATGAATTTTGGGGTAACTTGTTCTCGATGGTGCTGTCTGAGATTTGGCAGAAGCAAAAGAAGCTCTTTGTGCAAAACGGTAATGGAAGGTGCCTTCATGGTGTGCACATATACATCATCGACAATCTGCAGATTCTGGATAGGAACAATGGTGCAATACAATGGCTCCTTGCCTTTGGAAATGTTAACTTAGGTGTCTGGTTTATCTGCTGCTGCAGGGACAAAATGCGCTTCAGGAATGTTGGAGTAGGGGTGTATGGGCATCTCATTGAGTGCTTCAGTTGTGCTCACAGCAGATTGCAAAGCTGGTGACTCAATACTGTCAGCTGGTGCAATGTCTGTAGTCATAGAAGGTGCACTCTCTTGATTTGCTGTATTGCATGGTGTGCACCACAGAATTTCAACACCATTGAAGACTTGCTTCTTTCAGAGCACCATCAACTCCCGCTCGAGTGCCTTGAATGCACTCTTCTTTTGTTAGTTGCACATTTGGTGTGCTTTGCATATAATCCACTGTAGGAGCTGAGGCAGCAATGTATGTCAACTGTAAAGGTGCTGCTGGAGCTGGACGAGGCACAATATTGTAGATAAGCTGCGAATTAATATTCAATGAAAGTCGAATAGTGGCAATCTGCCCTGGGTTGCGCTTATGCCATTCCTTGATGTGCTCACCTAAGAAGTTGCCTGGAATAGAACACAGCACAAATGTGCCACCTGGGAGTATGATGTGCCCTTCTACGTTTTGCCTACACTTGCCCTTGCTAATAAGATGCTCAATTGAAGCACACTCAGGGATAGAATGCCCTGTTTGACTACAAATATTGCAGGTGTCATTGTTCGAATGGGGTGCTCCATTTGTGCCATCTCTGCATGATGCTCTCAACATGGTAACTATTGTTTGTGTCATGCGCTCAAATAGGACTGAGATGTCTTCTGCTTTGACTGCGGGCATGCTAGGTTGTGGTGGGAAAATTCATATGCTGGGTGCTGAGTAGGGCACATACATATCAAGGTTTTGCACTGTGAGCCTGGTAAGTGGCTAAAAATAGCACACCTGTCAAGATTCAAGATCACTACTATCAAGGTTGGGACTTGGTCAGGAATACACCGGACTTCCAGTTGGACCCAGTTGTTAGTGTTCAGAGGTGTTCAGGGGTTCTGGGCAGAATCCACCAGGCTGTAGTATGCCAGGTGAAAAAGGGCCAAAGAGGACTTGGCTTCAACTTATAAGAAGTTGTGCCCTTCTCCTCATCAGTTGTCCAATTTCAAGTGGGAAGCATGTGGGTGTCCAGCAATTTTCCGGATGGAGGGTGAAGGTAGAATGAAGCAGAGGTTTATGAAGAGATTAAGTTGAGAGGAGTCAAAAGATTTAAAGCTTGGTGCAGGAATGAGTCGAGAATGATTAAGAGGATGTTATTAGGTGAGAATAATACAAGGATAACTGCAATTACAAGTATAAGCATGAGTACAAGTACAAATAATTTGCAAACTGGAGACTAAGGCTAAGCCATGGGTGCTTAAATAACTAGGGCCAGAAGAATAACAGGTAATGTGGAAGTTTACTAATGGGTCTTGGTAAGTGCCCATGACCAGAATTGGTAAGACTGTATTAGGAATAAAGTGAGTAAGCAAATGATTACTAAGGCATGTAATGACTTGTCTGATGACTAAAAGGTGCTGCAGCTGGGATGCCAATGGACAAGGTCAGAAAGGAATTGGAAAAGTGTTTGGGGAAGACCAGGAATCTGACTGGGTGAGTTGGGTCTTGACAGTGCTGGGCCTTCGAAGATAAAGTCGATCATGTTGCATATTGCATCTAGTGAGTATGGCACATTTGCAGGCTGATTCAGTACCACAATCACAAGGTGGCTCAAAATGCACTCAAGCTGGTCTGGTCTAAACACTCTAATGAACATGCAGCTTTGGTCATAGCATGCCAATATGCCTTAGGCAACTAAGTATTCACTGATGTTGAAAAATGCACAATCTTGTCTAGGTTGCTAATACTCCATTTACTGCCATCTCTGGAACCAGGATAAAGCTTTAGAACAGTGTCTTTGAATGCACCATAGTTATGCATTGCGCTATACTCCAGTAGCAGTTTTCAAGTGTCTGCAGTGTCGCTGTCCAAATAGCACACACTGTGGAACTTCTTATCAATCTCATTGGTGACATTACAATCATGGAGAATTGTGCAAACTCCTCAAAGTACTTCTGGAGTTCGCAAGGTTTTGTGGGGTCAAAGTGCAGTGCATTTTGGTTAGATGTAGATGGCATGTGCATGGTAGCCATGGTAGGTGAAATAAGGTGTGTAGAGTTAAGATCTGGTAAAAGCACTGCAAAATTCAAAGGTGGCAAAACATGCGGTGATGCAGACAGAGTCAAGGTAGGTAGGAATGATTCTGGTGAAGGTGGTGGTAAAGACAGTGTAGATGAGTGATGCATGTTGTTTAGGAAGAGTGATTTGAATGCTGGTACTTCCCCAAGCTAGAGTGCAGTTTCTAACAGCTCGGAATGGAGAGTGCAGAGGTGGTTAATGTTGGAGCAAAGGGCGAGCTGACAAAGGTCCAAATAAGGTCTCTGGTAAACCTAAAACCCCTTACAGTGGGCTCCAGAAATGATGTGTTCAGTTGGTACTCAGTGTAGAGTCCCAACAGAAGGGGTGAACACTAAACCTACAGCTGCAGGCATGCTCAGGATGAGGGGGTTCACTTAAAGGGCCTCAGATCATCCTTCAAGGCACAAAGACTACAAAGGGCTGGTATGATGGTTTGCAATGTGTGCACTAGTTGTGTACACAAAAAGGAAGGTAGGTGCAATGGCAAAAAAGTGTGCAACCCAAAGGGGCAAAAATGTGCAGTGTGGAAAAATGTGCAATGGGAGTGCAAAAATGCACAACGATGAGGGAGGTGAAAGTAGGAGGTTTGATGGGACAAGTACAGCACTGGAGTGTGCTGAAAGGCAGATGCATGAGCTAGGGATGCAAGTGGAATGCGACCGCAACTGGTGGGAAAATCTGCAAATGGTGTGCAAAACACAGCTATATATGAGGGGTGCAAACAATGTGCTGATAGGTCCATTGGATACTCTAGGGTCTGGAGAAGGTTTCCAATTGTATTGACACATTATGACAGATGCTCCGAACCACTACAAACTCTACAAACTTGATTTTGAACTAATTTTGAACCTTTTGAACAACTTCGCACAATTTTGAATAACTTCGAATGACTTCGCAACATTTTAAATGCCTTTGAACAACTTTGCAGCACTTTGAACAACAACAGCCACCATATAGCTGTCTCGAAACCCTTTTGACTTACACGGCACATCCAGAATGAACCATTTTGTTGCATATTGAGCACTACCAGACATGAGGAGAGATGACAAAAGATTTAGAATGCAATAAGTGTGGTTTTGTGTTTCAATGATATATTGAAGCAATAAGATAAGTATTTATACTATACTGGGACAATGTACATTTCCATTATTATCATTTCTCATTTGTTTTATAATTTACAAAGTCCTCATTGTTGTATATATTGCCTCATGTACTACACATGTTTTATTTCCTTTTTAAGTACTATCTCTTCAAAATGTATATAGACTTGTACTAGTTACTTAGAACAACAGACAAAGGAACAGAGAAAAAGTCACCCCCTCCCTTATCATTGATTTAAGAGCTGTTCTCTTGAGTCTTAGCCTTGCATTGTATCTCTAAGTTCTGCAAAATACTGTGAACTTCTTCAAATTTTTGTATTCACTGATATGGCTCCCTATCACCCTGTGCTTGTACTACAGCATTTTTCACAATTGTGTGCACCACTTGGACACCTTCTACTCACTTTGCACAGTGTGCTCCCATGTGCTTTCATGCACTCCAGGGCACTTTCATGCACTTTTCCGTGCCTTTAACTGCTTAGGTGTGCTTTCATGTGCCTTTTACATTCCCACTGTGCCTTTGGATCCCCCTTAGCTGCCTCCAATTGTGTGCCTTAAATGTGCCTTGTTATGCTTCAAACCACCTTTGTGTGCCTCCCACACTTGTTATCTGCCTTTCACAGTTACTGCATGCTCAATGCACCTTTATGCACTTCTTTTATGCTTTGCCAGCAACTCACATTCCTCACTGTGCACTCATTGCACTATCCATTTATCACACACAACAATCCTTCACTACACCTATTGTGCTGTGCATCATGGCTTCCAGCATACTGGGGTACTTATTTGAGGCACACCATGATTGCAGCATGGGTGAACTGCACATTCTCACATAATCTGGGTGCTTTGTGCCTATTTGGCATTGGACTGCACACACTTGGGCACTTTCATGTAATCCAGGCACTTTGGCACTATTTGGCCTCACATAGCATCTCCTCATAGTTCTTCTGCATTTTCAATTGGCATCACCTTATCTGGTAACCAGCACAGGTCAATCACATCACTATTACTAAGGCACAGCATATGACACATAACACTGAAGCAGATTAATTGGAAAGAGTGCATGGGACCTAAAGTGCACCAAAAAATAGAATATCACACTGGAACAGTTGGGTATTAAGCTATAGCGTGCACAAATCTTATTGGCTAAGGCAGCAGCATCATGCAGTTGGATTTAGATGGGCCAATGGATGGACTTGTGAGTAGTGCATGGTGCTTTCTATTTTTATACTTTATTTTACTGCTTTCATCACATAAGCCATTTGTACATAGTAGGCAGACAGATAGAGAATCCAGAGGACCTTTCCCCCCACATAGTTCATAGCTCATTGATGTGTTCAGTTGGTACCCAGTGCAGAGTTTGAACGGAAGGGGTGAACACTAAACCTACAACTACAGGCATGCTCGGGGTGAGGGGGTTCGCTTAGAGGGCCTCGGATCGTCCTTCAGGATGCAGAGACTACAAAGAGGCTGGTACAGCAGTTTTCAATGTGCACACTAGTTGTGTATGCTAAAGGGAAGATATGTGCAATAGCAGAAAAGTGCGCAATGCAAAGGGGCAAAAATGCACAGTGTGGAAAAACACACAATGGAAGTGCAAAAGTGCGCAACGATGAGGGAGATGAAAGTGGGAGGTGTAGTGTTATGAGGACAGCACTGGGATGTGCTGTAAAAGTGATGCACAGGTTGGGGGTGCAAACAGGATGAGGGCACAATGGACAGAAAAAGGCACAAACAGTGCACAAAATGTGGCTATACAAATAAATGCGCAAATGGTGCACAAATGCAGCTATATGAAGGGTGCACTACAAGAGTGCACAAATGAGGATGAAGAATGCAATGCAGGGATGAAACGCAGCAATACAATGAGGGGATGCAAATGAAATGCAAACATGGCTATATGAAGGGTGCACTACAAAGGTGCACAGACTGGACGCTGGTGCACAGACTATGTGTGATGCTGAATGAGCTATGAACTATGAGGGGGGGAAAGATCCTCTGGATTCTCTATCTGTCCACCTACTATGTACAAATGGCTATGTGATAAAAACAGTAAAATAGAGTGTAAAAATAGAAAGTGCCATGTGTTACCCACAAGCACATCTATTGGCCAATCTAACCCTGACCACACTATGCCGCTGCCTCAGCCAATAAGATTTGTGCATGCTACAGCCCAATACCCAACTGTTCTGATGCAATGCACTATTTTTGGTGGGCTCTAGGTCCCGTGCACTCTTCCCAATTAATCCACTTCGGTGTTATGCATCATGTGCTGCACCTTAGTAATAATGTCATGATTGACCTGTGCCGGTTACTGGATAAGGTGGTGCCAATTGGAAATGCAGAAGAACTATAAGGAGATGCTGTATGAGGCCAAATAGTGCCAAAGCACCAGGATTATGTGAAAGCGCCCAAGTGCACACAGTCCAATGCCAAATAGATGCAAAGTGCCCAGATTATGTGAGAATGCACAGTTCACCCATGTTGGAATTGCGGTGTGCCTCAAATAAATGTGCCGGTAAGCTGGAGGCCGTGATGTGCAGCACAATCGGTGTAATGGATTGTTGTGTGTGTGATAGGGATTGTGCAATGAGTGCACAGCAGAGAATGTGAGTTGCAGGTAAGGTATAAAAGGAGCACGTAGAGGCACATCGAGCATGCAACAACTGTGAAAGGCAGATAAGGAGTGTGGGGGGGGCATGTGGAGGCGGTTTGAAGCGTAACAGGGTGCACTTAGGGTGCATGACAGAAGGCAGCTATGGGGGATCCAAAGGCACAGTAGAAAAGTAAAAGGTGCACAAAAGCGCACCTAAGTGGTCAAAGGCATGTGAAGGCACATGGAAGCATGCAATAGGAGGTGCACACAATCGCAAAAAATGCTGTAGTATGCATGCAGGGCAATAGGGAGCCATATCATCATTCAGCATCACACATAACCTGTGCACCATCGTCCAGTCTGTGTGCCTTTGTAGTGCATCCTTCATATAGCTGTGTTTGCATATTGTTTCTGTCCCTCATCGTATTGCTGCATTTTGTCCCTTCATTGCATTCTTCGTCCTTGTTTGTGCACTCTTGTAGTGCACCCTTCATATAGCCACATTTGCACATCATTTGTTGTATAGCTGCATTTTGTGCACCATTTGCACATTTTCCCACCAGTTGCACTCACATCCCACTTGCATCCCTAGCCCATGCATCTGCCTTTCAGCATGCTCCAGTGCTGTCCCTGTCCCACTACACAACCCACTTCCGCTGTACCAGCCTCTCTATAGTCTCCGTGCCCTGAAGGACGATCCGAGGCCCTCTAAGCGAACTCCCCCCTCACCCCGAGCATGCCTGCAGTTGTAGGTTAAGTGTTCACCCCTTCTGTTGAGACTCTGCACTGAGTACCAACTGAACACATCATTTCTGGAGCCTACTGCAAGGGGTTTCAGGTTACCAGACCTTATTTAAGTCTCCATCAGCTCACCCTTTGCTCCAACATTAACCACCTCTGCACTCTCCATTCTGACCTGTTAGGAACTGTGCTCCAGCTTGGAGAAATATTAGTATTCGAATCATTCTTTTTAAACAACATGCATCACTCGTCCACACTGTCTTTACCTCCACCTTCACCTGAATCATCCCTACCTACCCTAACTCTGCCCGCATCACCACATGTTTTGCCACCTTTGAATTTTGCAGCACTTTTACCAGATCTTAACTCTACACACCTTATTTCACCTACCATAACTACCATGCACATGCCATCCACATCCAACCAAAATGCACTGTGCTTTGACCCTGCAAAACCATGTGAACTCCAGAAGTACTTTGAGGAGCTTGCACAATTATCTATGATTGTAATGTCACCAATGAGACTGATAAGAAGTTCCACACTGTGCACTATTTGAACAGCAACACTGCAGACATTTGGAAATGCTACCAGAGTATAGCATGATGCATAACTATGGCACATTCAAAGACACTGTTCTAAAGCTTTATCCTGGTTCCAGAGATGGCAGTAAATGGAGTATTAGCAACCTAGACAAGCTTATTGGCAAAACTGCATGCATTGGCCTCATAACCACATAAGAAATTGTGCACTATTATTGTGCATTTTTCAACATCAGTGAATACTTAGTTGCCCAAGGCATATTGGCATGTTATGACCAAAGCTGCATGTTCATTAGGGTGTTTTGACCAGACCAGCTTGAGCACATTTTGAGCCGCCTTGCAATTGCAGTACTGAATCAGCCTGCAAATGTGCCATACTCATTAGATGCAATATGCAATGCAATTGACTTTATCTTCAAAGGCCCAGCACACTATTTCCAGCCACTTACTGGGCTCACAGTGCAAAACTCCAATATGTATGCGCCCTACTCAGCACCCAGCATACCTATTTTCCAGCCACAATCTAGCACACCCACAGTCAAAGCAGAAGACATCTTAGTCCTATTCAAGCACATGACACAGATGATAGTTACCACGTTGAGTGCATTGCACAGAGATGGCACAAATGGTGCACCCCATTTGAACAATGACACTTGCAATGGTTGTGGTCAAACAGGGCATTATATCCCTGATTGTGCTTTGATTTAGCACCTTATTAGCGAGGAGAAGTGTAGGTAAAATGTGGAAGGGCACATTGTACTCCCAGGTGGCACATTTGTGCAGCATTCTATTCCAGGCAACTTCTTAGGTGAGCACATTGAGGAATGGCGTAAGTGCAACCCAGGGCAGATTGCCACTGGCCGACTTTTATCGAATACAAATTCACAGCTCATCTGCAATATAGCACCTCATCCAGCTCCAGTGGCACCTTTACAGTTGACATATGTTGCCACCTCAGCTCCTATGACAGAGTATATGCAAAGTGCACCAAATGCACAACTAATGAAGGAAGAGTGCATTGATGAGCTCAAGAGGGAGTTGATGGCACTCTGAAAGAGGCAAGTCTTCGATGGCATTGAAATTCTGCGGTGTGCACTGCGCAATACATCAAATCAAGAGAACACACCTTCTATGACTACAGACATCACACCCACTGACAGTATTGAGTCACCAGCTTTGAAATCCACTGCAAGTGCAACTGAAGTGCCTGATGAGATGCCCATACACCCCTATTCCAACATTCCTGAAGCATGTTTTGTCCCTGCAGTGGCAGATAAACCAGACACTAAAGTTAACACTTCCAAAGGCAAAGAGCCATTGTATTGCACCATTGTTCCTATCCAGAATCCACAGATTGTTGACGATGTATATGCACATGCCATGAAGCGCCATCCATTACAGTTTCACATGAAAAGCTCCTTTCGCTCTTGTCTGATCTCAGACAGTGCCATAGAGAACAAGTTACCCCAAAACATGTTGCAGCTACTGGCGCAGAAGTGGTATCTACCAACTTTGTGAGCATTATGCCATTTGTGCATTGCGAAGCATGCACATCTTTAGCAAAAAATAAAGTGCTTAATGTGACACCTCCAGTTAGTGTGGCAATTGCAGCACCTCTTCCTATCATTTTACAGGATCCATTTGAACAGTACATCACCCATCTTCAGCCATAAGAAATTGAGAATCCCAACATTTTGAAGGTTGCAAAGGAGTTGCATGCACTCTGCTCTATCAATTTATTGATTGACAACCAAGAATACTTTGAAGCTATCTTAGATCTGGGTTCACAAATTATTGCAATGTCAGAAGCAGTCTGCCATCGTCTTGGACTCCAGTATGACCCATGCATTCATTTATACATGCAATCAGCCAATGGCGAGGTAGATGAATCACTTGGGCTTGCATGCAACATTTTCATGTGCATTGGAGATATCATTGTTTATGTGCAAGTGCATGTTATCTGTTTACCCACTTACAATATTCTGCTAGGGCGCCCCTGTGATGTGTTAATATGCTCTGTCATGTGCAATTTTGTGAATGAAGTGCAAACAATTACTATTTGTGACCCAAACACAGGTGCTGTCTCTACCATTCCAACAAAGCCTAGGGGAAAGCTGTGCCACTTCTTCCCAGCTGCAGCAACACCATACTTTACTATTCAAAATAATCCACAAAGAAATTTTTGCCAGGCTTCGAGGAATTGATTGCAGACCAAGAAGAAGCTGCTACTATCATAACATTTGACTCTGATACCCAATCTTGTGATGTTTCCACATTTGTGCTTATTCCATTTTCTGCTTCCATTCCATTGACCTCTATTATCTCTCAACTCTACTTATTCCAGTGTACCAATAGTCATGTGCAGGTGCTCTTAAATTTGATTGACTCTATGGTGCTTATTCCAGCTGCATTTCCAAAAAGCACACATGCGTGCACAACTTTTATCAATTTAGTGGCACATGCACTACAAAAGGGCATAGTAACCAACAAGAAGTATAAAGTGGTTGCTAAAAAGATCAAACCAGTCATTGCATCCATCCCAAATAAATTCTGCATCAGGCACAACATTATAAATGATCTGCTAGCAGTGCTACTTGCACTTTTACCAAATCCACCACTGTTTACTCCAGAAGACTTAAAAGAAGAAGATGATGAAGAATATGAGGATTGGATTGATGCACTACATGGCTTTATGCACACAATATGTCCCATTTCACAGTCCTTTGATGTGCAGGTATTCATGCTAATGAAGTCAGAGCCGAGTGCAAAAGCGCAAAATGTGTGCAACCCTGCACTTATTTACAATGCCAACTATAGCCAAGTTCCGAGAAGCACAGCAGCAGATGCAGAGGATGAGAAGTTAGATTTGGTATGGATTTGGATGGATACCCAAATGTGCCATAGGGATTTCACAGATTCTGAGTATGGTGCACTTGTGTGCTATGTGAGTGCCTTTTTCAAAGACAAGATGCACTTATGGAAGCACAATGTGCATGGTGCTCACCAGCTGGTTATTTTGCAGTCTAGATACCTACCGATATTGTGTGCCATCCACGACAACATTGGACACAAGCACTTTTACATGATGTGTTCCACATTACTCGAGTGCTTTTGGTGGCTGCACGTTATGGACGACATCATTTGGTTCATGTGCACTTGTCATATTTGCCAGATCCAGCAAATGCAGAAGGTTCTGATAATGAAGATGAAGAATGCAATAAAAGGATGAAATACAGCAATATGATGGGGGATGCAAACAATATGCAAATGTGGCTATATGAAGGGTGCACTACAAAGGCACATGGTGATAGGTCCACTATGTGCTTTAAGGTCTGGAGAACATTCCCACTCATATCGAGACATTATGACATGCACTCCGAATCCCTATGAATGCCAAGAAATCGATGTCGAATCATTTTCTCACTATTTTGCACTATTTCAGATGACTTCGAACTATTTCAAACACTTTCGAACTATTTTGCAACACTTCAAAATGACTTTGCAGCATTTCAAATGACATTGGCCACCGTATAGTTGTTTTACAACACTTTTGGCACATGCTGCACATCTGGAACAAACGATTTAGTCACATATCGAGCACTACCAGACACGAGGAGAGAGTACAAGAGAGTTAGAATGCGATAAGTGCATTTTTGTATTTCATTGATATACTTTTACTATATGGGAACACTATATGTTTCATCATTTATCATTTTTATTTGTTTCATGATCTACAAGTCCTCATTGTTTGATATATTTGCCTCATGTTTTACCACATGTTCTTATTTCCTTTTTAGTACTATCTCTTCATTTTGTATATAGACTTGTATTAGTTAGTTAGAATGAGGAACAACAATAGAAACAACAGGGAACAGCACAAGTTACCCTCTCGCTTATCATTAGATTTAAGAGTTGTTCTCTTCAGTCTTAGCTCGCGTCATATCTCTAAGTTCTGCAAAATATCATGAACTTTCTCGAAACTATCGTATTCGCTCTTCATTTTATTACCCATCGCCTATCGCCATTTGACAAAACACTTCACATTCACTAAACTCACTCCTCGATTTACCTTGAACCTTTTCAAACTTATTCAAACTTATTTGGACTATTTCACACATCTTCGAACCTCTTTCGAACTCTTTTGAACAACCTTGTATGCTCTTACAGATTATTCAAACCATCATTTGTTATTTCACATCACTAAACACATCATATTGGTCTCAGCGGTGATATTTAGTACCAACTCGCACCCTTTCTCTGACTTGTGTTATACCATCCAAAGCCATTTAGTAGGTTTTGTTTGGGTTTCTGGGTTGAGTATCATCAATGGACTGGATGCTGGTGCACAGACTATGTGTGACACTGAACGAGCTATAAACTATGTGGGGGGAAAGATCCTCTGGATTCTCTATCTGTCCACCTACTATGTACAAATGGCTTATGTGATAAAAATGGTAAAATAAAGTATAAAAATAGAAAGCGCCATGCACTACCCACAAGTCCATGCATTGGCCCATCTAAACCTGACCACATGATGCCGCTGCCTTAGCCAATAAGATTTGCACATGCTATAGTCCAATACCCAACTGTTTCAGCACAATGTTCTATTTTTGGTGTGCTTTAGGTCCCATGCACTCTGCCCAATTAATTTGCTTTGGTGTTATGTGTTGCATGCTGTGCCTTAGTAATAGTGATGTCATTGACCTGTGCCAGTTACCAGATAAGGCAATGCTGATTGGAAATGTGGGAGAACTATAAAGAGATGCTGTGCAAAGCCAAATAGTGCCAAAGTGCTTGAATTACATGAAAGCACCCAAGTGTGCACAGTCCAATGCCAAATAGGTGCAAAGCACCCAAATTATGTGAAAGCACCAAAGTGCACATGGTCCAATGCCAAATAGGTGCAAAGCTCCCAGAATATGCAGTTGACTTGTGATGCAATTGCAGTGCACCTCAAATAAGCACCTGAGTAAGCTGGAAGCCATGATGCACAGCGCAATAGGTGTGGTGAAGGGTTGTTGTGCATGGTAAATGAATAGTGCAATGAGTGCACAGCAAAGAATGTGGGTTGCTGGTAAAGAGTAAAAGGAGCGCATAAAGGTGCATCGAGTGCACAGTAACTGTGAAGGCAGATAATGAGTGTGGGATGCATACAAAGACCTGTGCCAGTTACCAGATAAGGCAATGCTGATTGGAAATGTGGGAGAACTATAAAGAGATGCTGTGCAAAGCCAAATAGTGCCAAAGTGCTTGAATTATGTGAAAGCACCCAAGTGCACAGTCCAATGCCAAATAGGTGCAAAGTGCTCAGATTATGTGAGAATGTGCAGTTGGCTCATGATGCAATCATGGTGCACCTCAAATAAGCACCCTAGTAAGCTAAAAGCCATGATGTGCAGTGCAATAGATGTGGTGAAGGATTGTGGTGTATGATATATGAATAGTGCAATGAGTATGCAGCAAAGAATGTGAGTTCCTGGTAAAGCACAAAAGAGTGCATAAAGGTGCATCAAGCATGGAGTAACTGTGAAAGGCAGATAACAAGTGGAGGGGGGGTGCATGAAGGCAGTTTGAAGCACAACAAGGTGCATTTAAGGTGCACGATAGAAGGCAGCTAAGGGGGATCCAAAGGTGCAGTAGAAATGTAAAAGGTGCACAAAAGTGCACCTAAGTAGTTAAAGGCATGTGAAAGTGCACGAGAGTGCATAGAAGCACACAAAGGCACCTGGAAGTGCACTTGGGTGCACAGAAGCACTGATAGGTCCATGGTGCACTCTAAGGTTTGGAAAGGTCTCCAAATGTATCGAGACTTTACAATTCATGATTCCAACCCCTACAAATGCCATGAATTTGATTTCGAACCTATTGTGAACTATTTCAGATGACTTTGAATGATTTTGAATGACTTTGAACAACTTTGCGACACTTTGAACAACTTTGAATTATTTTGCACCACTTCAAATGATGTTGGCCACCATATATCTATCCCAATACCCTTTCGATACACATGGCACATCTGATATGAACTACTGCATCACAAATCGAGCCCTACCAGACATGAGGAGAGATGACAAAAGACTTAGGACATGATAATAGTGCTTAGAGGTTTCAATAATATATTGAAGCAATAAGATAAGTACTTTTACTATATGGGGACACTGTACATTTCAATTATTATCATTTCTCATTTGTTTTATGATTTACAAAGTCCTCATTGTTGTGTATATTGCCTCGTGTACTACACATGTTATATTTCCTTTTTAGGACTATCTCTTCAAAATGTATATAGACTTGTACTAGTCACTTAGAAGAAACAGAGAAAAAGTTACCCTCTCTATTATTGCTCAATTTAAGAGCCGTTCTCTTGAGTCCAAGTCTCACCTCATATCTCTAAGTTCTGTGAAATATTGTGAACTTCTTCAAACTTTTGTATTTGCTTCTCGACTTATTGTGTATTGCCTATCATCTTTCAAAAACACTTCTAATTTGCTATATCCATTCTTCAATATATCTCAACACCAGTCTGACTCCTTCAAAACTCCTCAAATCTCTTCAAACCCCTTCAAATCTTCTTCAAACTTTTTTAAACCTTTTTGTATGCCCCAAAAGACTATTCGTAACACATCTGACCATTCCACACCTCTAACCATGACCCTTGGGTGACAGTGGTGATATTTAGTACCAACTCACACCCTTCCTCTAGCCTGTGTTATACTTCTTAGACCTTTTAACAGGTTTTTGTTAGATTTCCAGGTTAAGCATTATTATTTTGGAGCCCACTGCAAGGGGTTTATAAACCATTTCATTGCCTAATTCATCTCAAATCTCTCAGCTTAGGCCAACTCAAGCTTGAAATCTTAGAATTGAGACTCACCACACCTTCAAATTTCTCGAACAATTGGGAGATATTCTAATTCCAGTTTCTGAAACAGAATCTACACATTGTCAACTGTTTCCTTCACCTATTTCCTCATCTCCAACCTCGTCCTCTTCTTCTTCCTCATCCTCTATTACTTCATTCATTCTTCCAACCACTTCAACATATATACCATCTTTCACTCAAGTTTTAACTCCTACCCTGAGAATCGTCACATCCATGGCTATACAAACAACAATGCCAGCTCGTGGACATTCCACAGCACCAAAATTCGACCCCACTCAACCTTGAGAGCTTCATCGATACTTTAATAAGCTTGAAATACTCTTTATAGACTGCAATGTTATGGATTCAGAGGTTATGAAGAAGCACACCTGCTGATATGTTGATATCGACACCTTTGAACTCTGGGAATCAATTCCAGAATATAAAACTGGCACTTCATTTCAAGAATTTCATGTCGCAATTCACAGATTATATTCTGGTTCCAAAGATGATTGAAAATGGTCAATTTCAGACATGGACAAGCTCATTGGTGAACAACTTTGTATGGGAATTTTTGATGCAAGCGATTTAGGATTATACTACAGATCATTCTACAATATCATGAAGTTTTTACTCTCCAAAGGCCAAATTTCGAAAGCAGAACAGAGTAGAGGATTCATTCGAGGTTTTCAGCCAGGCTTATGATCATGAATTGTGTGATGACTTGAGCTAAACGTTCCTGATCACTATCCAGATAACACTTATTTACTCGATGACATTCATGCAGCAGCAAAATTTGTTTTAGCAGGGTCAATTAGTTCAGATTCAACATCGTTACAGTCTTCAGGCACTTCGGCATTACCCTTGACTTTGACATCATCAACACAAATTAAATTGGAAGACTTATCAGTGATCCTCAAAAAATTTGCAACTATACTCGTCATGGCTCTAGCAGGTTTGAAACCCACTAATGCTCCTCAACCTAACAGTGGATTTTGTTTGGACCAGCTCGAAAATCTAGTTTGTGCCCTCTGTGTACTCACTAGTCATTTTATTAGTGACTGCTTGGTTTGCCAGTCCTATATTAATGAAGGAAAGTGTAAAAATAACACTGAAGGAAAAATCATCCTTCCAAATGGATGGTTCACCCCTCAAAACATCCCTGGTCACTTTAACAAAGACTGAATCGATGAAACCTCCTAATAAAGCTATGCTATTGCTGATGTACCAACTTGCACCCTTCCTCTAGCCTGTGTTATACTTCTTAGGCCTTTTAACAGGTTCTTGTTAGGTTTCCAGGTCAAGCATTATCAGCACATGAAAGTGCACTTGGGTGCACAAAAGCATGCAAAGTGAGTAGAAGTCATCCAAGAAGTGCACACAATTGCAAAAAATGTATAAGCACAGGGCGATAGGGAGCTATATCCATGTCCATGGGGTTGCAAAGCATGGGTGAAGAAGCTTGATGCTGGGAAGCTTGACTCCTGAGCAGAGGAGGGTCATTTTATTGGGATAGACTCTGAATAAAAAGCCTACAGGATCTATTGGCCAGGTAAAAACAGGGTTAGTATCGAAAGAGAAGTTGATAATGCTCAACCTGGAAACCTAACAAAAACTTGTTAAAAGGTCTAAGAAGTATAACACAGGCTAGAGGAAGGGTGTGAGTTGGTACTAAATATCACCACTGATACCCAAAAGTTGTAGTAAGAGACATGAAATGATGAGGCATATTGCAAATAGTCTTTAGAGGCATACAAAGTTATTTAAAGTAGGTTTGAAGATGTCCAAAATAGTTTGAAGAGGTTCAAGGAAACTTGAGAGAGTCAGACTGGTGTCGAGGTATATTGAAGAACAGATATAGTGAATTAGAAGTGTTTCCAAAGGACAATAGGTGATATGCAATAAGTCAATAGGTGATATGCAATAAGTCAAAAAACAAATATGAGAGTTTGAAGAAGTTCACAATATTTTGCAGAACTTAGAGATACGAGGTGAGACTTGGACTCAGAAGAACAGCTCTTAAATCGAATAATAATGAAGAGGGTAACTTCTTCTCTCCTCTTCTCTTTTCTTCTTGGGCTAGGTAACTAGTACAAGTCTATATACATTTTGAAGAGATAGTACTTAAAAAGGAGATATAACATGTGGAAAAACATGAGGCAATATACACAACAATAAGGACTTTGTAAATCATAAAACAAATGAGAAACAATAATAATTGAAACTTATATTGTCCCAGTATAGTAAAAATACTTATCTTATTGCTACAATATATCATTAAAACACAAAACTGCCATTATCACATTTTAAATCTTTTGTCATCTCTCCTCGTGTCTGGTAGTGCTCGATATGCGATGCAATGGTTTATTCCAGATGTGCTGTGTAAGTTGAAAGGGTTTTGGGACAGCTATATGGTGGCCAACTTTGTTCAAAGTGCTGCAAAGTGTTTCGAAGGCATTTGAAATGTCACAAAGTTGTTCAAAGTTGTTCAAAATAGTTTGAAATAGGTTTGAAATGGAATTTGTGGGGTTCACAGGGGTTGGGAGCATGTGTCATGATGTGTCGATACATTTGAAAACCTTCTCCAGACCCTAGAGCATGCAATGGACCTATCATTCTTCCCCTTACTGAAATCCTGACTGTCCCAGTCAGCTGATCAAAGTCACGTGCAAAATGCGTGATCATGTTGAAAAAGTTTAGCGAAGTTCAGAATACCTCTTGTTCTTCTTCATCACCTTCTACATCATCCAACTCTAGCTTGTATCATGTTTCTTCTCACTGAACTCAATGTCGAAATTCTTGAATATGCAAAGTCAATGCCTGAGCGCAGCGTCACAGAAGATCTTGACTTTGAAGTGTGGGGGAAAGGGTTTTGTGAGCACATGGTGAGTTTCATGGTTTGTACTTGTTTTTAGTGTTCTATATTCATGTTTCATAGGCAGAATATGATGAGCTTGTGGACAACCTGGCAGAGAACATGACTCGGCTGTCCAAAAGGTCATTGAAGAGGTATTCGAAGTTTTTAAATTCATGGCTTGACAGGAGTGGCTTTTGTGGGGTGAGGAGCTACTTTTCATAGATTTAGCTGAAGAGGTCAAATGCAAAAGAAAGGAGGAGGAAGACAGGCATGTTCAGCAGGAGGAAGAGGCAAAATGAGAAGCAGAGGAGGCTGCAAAAAGGGCGCATTTCAAGGCCTAAAAGGTCGCATTACAGGAAGGTTGCAACATTGTTCTGGCCAAATTTCATGCAAAAATGATTTCAAAGGAAGAATTGCAATGACAGAATGCCGAGTTCGAGACTGAATTAAAGGCCATTGAGAGGGTGGAAGGAGGTAAGGATGACAAAGGCGAGGAGGAGGAGCTACCTGTGGTTAGGGTGGCAAAGCAAAAGGCAGCAGAGGTTGAAGAGGAGGACGATGGGGAGGAAGAGATTGAGGGTATGGGGGATGCAAAGTGGGCACACCTTGAAATGAGCAGGCTGCTCAATTTTGAAGGCCTGGTGAGTTTTATTATTATTATTATTTATTTTTGAGAAATTTTTGAGGTACTAATACTTTTGTAGTGCAATTGATGTGCTGGTTCAAGTCCCAGCCATGCTGTATCATCAAGGATGGTGCAGCGAAGTGTTCTAAGTGCACCCAAGAGGTGCAGGGGTGTTATTGGGGTGGGGTATTGAGGAGGGGCCTTTAAAAAGGCAAGGCAAAGAAATTCAGGGGCACGAAACAAGATTCACACCCAAAACCAGGTATAAAATTTATTCAAAATTGTTTTGAAGTAATTGCTCACATGTTTTCAAATTTTAAAGTGCATCAAATTTGTGTTGTGTTACCAGTAGCTGATGTCGAACCAGTCACAGGGCCTTCGACACCATTGAAGCAGGAGAAAAAGTCATCAAAGGGAAAGGAGAAGGCAAAGGCAAGGGAGTTGCAGGGGTTCAAAGGGGGTGAGGATGCTGAGGCTTCAGATGAGGTTGGCATACATTGTCGAGTGCTGGCAAGAAAATTGGCTGAAATGAAGGTGGAGATGGAGGTGCTAAGGAGGGAAGTTGAGTTGTTAGAGCAGATGTTAGAGGAGTAGGACTTCCCCCCCTTTTTCGTTTTTTTTTAATATCTTTTAATTTGAAGTTGGGATCCTCTAAGTCTTGAATAGTAGTGATAAGAAAAGTAAAAGAAAAAGGAAATCAAGGGAAAGGTATAGTTATTCATTTTCGAAGTCTAGAACAATTTTGGGAATATTATTGTCGAGGTTCAAAGTTGTTTGAAGCTTTTTGAGACATTCGGAGTCAATATTGAGGAAATTCAGTGGAAGGAAAATGGTCATGGAGTAGTTTCAAGGAATATGGAGGTCGAGATCAAGGTGAGTGAAGGCCTACATGGGTGCATAGAAGCAAAAGCTGTCAAAGCTATTTTGAAGAATGTCGAGCATAGTAAAATGTGTTCGATAAATAGGTCGAGGTCAAAATGCAAAATGTGAAAAAACAAAATGGCCAAATTTGTTCAATATTGAGAATACTAACCATGATCATAATAATTGGGTTGAGGGACTGGTCAAATAGAAATTGAACGAGAATTTGAGGGGTCAAAAACAAGGTCGAGGAAATATTCATCGGCAATGGATGTAATAGAAATGTTGGCAATGAGGGGTAGATGAATTTCTAGGTGATGACTGTAGATATACGATGGGGATGGAGGTGAGATCAAGTTCAAAGCTGATGAAGGTGCAACTATTAGAGTGGACTGGGCTGGAACTATTCAAGGTGAAGACGATAAAACTGGCATGGACATGTGTGATGAAGCTAGAACTATGCGATAAAGATCAGGAGGCAAAACATTATGATTTCAAAGTGCAAAAATTTTTCATTCAAGCACAAGCTTTTTTTTGAGGGCTAGTTCCTGTTTAAGTGATACTATGTGAGCTTTTAAGTCATCCAAATTGTTTGATCTGTGAGGTATACCATCAGATGCTTGGTTCAATGTAGTCAAAAGTGCTATGTCAGTAAGGAATGAGGTTGGGACAGAAACTTTGGGTACTGATCTGGTCAAATTTGAAGCTGCAAAAACCAATGCGAAGTTTGATGCAAAATTTTTCAGAATGTGTGAAACATTTTTGGAGTCGAATGATGTGCTAGACTGCAATAAATCCAAGGTCAAAATTGATTGCTGGGGAATAGAGTATGAGTTCGAGGATGCTATAACAAATTTCACAGCATCATGGATGTCATTCAGAGTGTATGGGTCATCAGGATAATGATTAGGGAACTTCAATTTGAGACGATCCATAATTTGATTCCATAAGTCCATTTAAAAGCCTCAAACAAAAGCTCGACTTTGTTTGGCTTCTGAAAGTCTGTGTTTCAAGCGAAGGAAGTTTATAACATTGTAGAATGACCTGTAATAAGCTCCTAAATCATTTGCATCAAAATACCAGTGGGAAGCTGTTTGCCGATGAGTGTATCCATGTCCAAAATGCTGTATGTCCATTCATCTTCTGATTTGGAATAGAACTTGTATAGTGTGATGTGAAATGTGTTAAGGTGCTAAGCTGGTGCTTTGAAAGCGATTCCCAGAGTTTGTAAGAATCAATGTTGATGTATCTGCAAGCATGCTTCTTCTTTAGGTCATGATCTGTAATACTGCAAGTTGCAAACAGAAATTCAAGCTCTTCAAAGTATTTTCAGAGTTCTCTAGGCCATTTCAAATGGAATGTTGGAGATGTCAAATGACCAGGAGCTGGCATAAAGGACATTGACATGTTTGAAGTGGATTTTGGAGGTTGTGAGGTTGAAATTTGTGTGATGTCATGTTTCGTATGTTTTTGAAGTCGAAGATGGTAGCAAAGTCATAAGTGCAAAGGGCAAAAGAGTGCAAAATAATATTATTGATGTGTGGGATACTGTATCGAGATCTCCTGGTTGTTCAGGAGGGTTGGAGGCACTATGAGTTCAATGTAAAATCAAAATCATTGAGCCTTCTTTGGGTGAAATGAGCAGTAGAAAGGAGTGGAGGTTTAACAATGAGATGATCTAGAAACCCCTCACGGTGGGCTCCAAAATGATAATGCTCAACCTGGAAACCTAACAAAAACCTGTTAAAAGGTCTAAGAAGTATAACACAGGCTAGAGAAAGGGTGTGAGTTGGTACTAAATATCACCACTGATACCCAAAAGTTGTAGTAAGAGACATGAAATGATGAGGCATGTTGCAAATAGTCTTTAGAGGCATACAAAGTTGTTTAAAGTAGGTTTGAAGATGTCCAAAATAGTTCGAAAAAGGTTCAAAGGGGATTGAAGAGGTTTGAGAAAATTTGAGAGAGTCAGACTGGTGTCAAGGTAATATCGAAGAACAGATATAGCAAATTAGAAGTGTTTTCAAAGGATGATAGGCAATACATGATAAGTCAAGAAGCGAATATGAGAGTTCAAAGAAGTTCACGATATTCTGCACAACTTAGACATACGATGCAAGGCTAAGACTCAAGATAACAGCTCTTAAATCAAACAATAATGGAGAGGGTAATTTCTTCTCTGTTCCCTTGTCTGTCATTCTAAGTAACTAGTACAAGTCTATATACATTTTAAAGGGATAGTACCAAAAAGGAAATATAATATGTGTAGAACATGAGGCAATATACACAACAAAAAACATAAAACAAATGAAATAATAAACATACATTGTCCCAGTATAGTAAAAATACTTATCTTATTGCTTCAATATATCACTGAAACACAAAACTGCATTTATCACATCCTAAATCTTTTGTTGTCCCTCCTCGTGTCTGGTAGTACTCGATATTCAATGAAATGGTTCATTTCAGATGTGCCATGTAAGTCAAAAGGGTTTTAGTGATAGGTCCATTGCATGCTCTAGGGTCTAGAGAAAGGTTCCAAACATATTGAGACATTACAATTCATGAACCCAACCCCTACGAACACCATAATTTCGATTTCAAACCCATTTCAAACCATTTCAGATGACTTTGAATGATTTCAAACAGTTTCAAATGACTTCACAACACTTCGAATGCCTTTAAACAACTTCGCACTACTTTGAACGATCTTGGCAGCTGTTTTGAAACCCTTTCGACTTACACAGCACATCTGGAATGAACCATTTCATTGAATATCGAGCACTACCAGATACGAGGAGGGACAACAAAAGATTTAGGATGTGATAAATGCAGTTTTGTGTTTCAGTGATACATATTTCGATATTGCCTTCGCCTTCATCACCAGATTTGTGTTCACATTTGCCCTCAAAATCCAGTATAATGTTCGAAGTCCCATCCCCATCATATATCTACAGTCATTGCCTCGAAATCCATTTACCCCTCATCGCCAAAATCTCTAGTCACCCTCTCCATTATCATTTGATTTAAGAGCCATTATCTTAAGTCTTAGCCTCATGTCATATCTCTAAGTTCTGCAAAATATCATAAATTTCTTCAAACTTTTGTATTCGTCCCTCGACTTATTGCATTCTTGAAAAACACTTCCCAATCACTATATTCATTTCTTGATATACCTCGACACCAGTCTGACTCTTTTGAAACTCCTTGAACCACTTCAAACATCTTTGACCTTCCTCAAAACTACTTCGAACATCTTTGAACCTCTTTTGAACTTCTTTGTATGCCTCTAAAGACTATTCGCAACACACCTCATCATTTCACATCTCTCACTACAACTTTTGGGTATCAGTGGTGATATTTAGTACCAACTCACATCCTTCCTCTAGCCTGTGTTATATTTTTTAGATCTTTTAACAGGTTTTTGTTAGGTTCCCTTTGTAAATCTACCCATCACCAAAAATCTTGAAAACACAGACAAAACTCCCAAAAATTCATCAAGTACAGTCCAAAGCATCCCAGAATTGCTGCTGAATAGGCCAGCAAGGTGCAATTCCCTCAAAGAGTTGCCACAATATAATGAAACAGAATATGGCCAAGAAATGCACAGAAAAACTGCCACCTCAGCAAATGTTTCAAACAGTGTGGAAGAAGCTCTTGTTCTTGATGATGAAGGAAGTCTTGAACCAGAGGAAGTAGAAATAGATATAAGCGAAGCTGAATGGTTCCATCAAGTGATGGACTACACCATGGTAGTGAGTAAGGACAAACTGTTGTTGGAGGATGTGTTATGTGGCAATGAATATTTACCTTGGTTAAATTGTAAGGGGAAAGAAAGGTGCCCCAGGTGTCTGGGCAATTTTCTGCATTTGTCCCATATTTTTATATATTTTATTTCACTTTATCCTGCCTTTTCTATGATTTTCTATGATTTATTCCTATTTTATTATTATATTTCGGTTTTTTCCCATGTTGGTACATGTTGACAGTTCTATTCTTAGAGATGGGACCCCTTCTGGATGTTTACCCATCAAGGTGATGTCATCCTACAGCTTGATCCACCTATTTCTGCCTTTTGCTATTTTTACCTTACTATTTGATTTTTGGCTCTGGGTCCTCAGAGTTTTCCTCTGTTAGATGTGCCTGAAGTGTCTGTATTATGTAGTATAATATTAACTTTGGATTCCCCTCTGTTAGCTCACTCCTAAGTGAGGCCTTGAGGTTGCCCTTACAGTAGAAAACTCTCTCTTAAGCATCGAAATCTTGAACACTCTGCCAAGATAGGCAGGTACAGAGTACAAGATGACTCCCAGAGCTCCACAGACTCCCTACACACCATCCCAGACACTCCCACCTTTAGTGTGCACTGCTTTTCACTCAACCTGCCGTCTAGCACCATGGATGCCCCAGAGCACATTGACGTGCTTGAAGGCGACATTGCTGGAATTTGTGGGCAAATTTATACACTTACATCGACCATTGAAACTGTTGGAACTCTCCAGTCGAACCCCCACCCTGCCCATTTCAACCCCTAGCATGCCACCCAATATGCACCCAAGCAAAGATGCATGTGTTAAACCTGCACCCCCCACTGAATTCAATGGTGCATATTCCCACAGACATGCTTTCCTCAATTCCTGTGAGTTGTACATTAGTCTTTGCCCAAACCAATTTGTGGATGATGCAGCTGAAATTTATTGGGCCCTCATGTACATGAAATCTGAGTGCACCTATCTCTATGTTGACCATATATTACACCAAACCAAGGAATGTGGCTCCCTTCCATTTTCCACCTGGGGGGACTTTTGTGATGAGTTCATATGATACTTCTGCCCCTTCAATAAATGCCAACGAGCTGTAATGCACCTTGAATCCACTTCCTACTACCAAGCACATTGATCTGTGGACAGCTACATTGATGAGTTTTGAGACCTGGTAGACATGGTAAAGTATGGGAGTGGGTTGCCCATGGTGATGAAGTTTTGTCAAGGTCACAATCAGAAAATTTAAGACCAGATTGCACAGATATTAAAAGGATGCTCAGCAGACAATAATATAAATGCTTGGTATGAGGCTCTTTTCTCTGTGACAAGGTCTTTACACTGCCCCATATGTTCTGTGCTGATCCAGATGGAATTACATGGACTCCACACAGATCTGCATGGAGTCTGTGCAGATTTGCAATCCATACAATCAACAATTTTAGCTGGGAAACAGGGTGTGATAGTCCATACAGATCCATGCAGACTAACATGGACTCTGCATATTTTACTCAGATTCCATGGATTTCATCCATCTGCGTCCATGATAAACCAGGTCAGACAAGGAAGGACGGTCCATATTTATCCAAACAGACCATTTGAGCATAGCAAAATAATGCCACCAGTGATATTTGAATCCATAGCCTTATGACTAACTAAGAGACTACAGACATATATTACTGTTACACTACATAGCCATTGATGTGTGATGGCATTGATGTAACTATATACCACTGTTTGGCTTTGTATGACAAAGCACATGCATGGCAAACTTTGTCTGGCTTATGTAGACAGGGTATATAATTTCTAGGCTACATACTTGTCTAATACCACATAGGTAAGCTACATTGTATCGAATGATATGACCTATTGAATGAATGCATACATTGTATCAAATGATACAAGTTTGATGGACGCTGTCGAACTCACTATATAAAGTCACTATATTAACCGATAACTACATTGTACACTGATTATTATACCTTACAATAGACATGCATTAGGAATGTAATACAGACATTAGTAACATTTGAAATGCAATGGGGATGGACATGGGGATGGCCATAGCATCACCATTGGGCATGGACACAATATTAACCTATGAAGACTATTCACTATACATTGTATTATCTGTTTCAATGGACGCTGTCGAACTCACTATATATTTGTACATACTCTATTAATTAATCAATGACTACATTACTACTTTACTTGCTGTACCATACAGATAGACATGCATTAAGAACATAGTACAGACATTAGTAATGTTTGATTTGCAATTGCAGGGATGGGGATGGGGATGGGGATGGGGATGGGAATGGGGAAGCGGAACTGATATTGGGGCTTGACAGGACCACAAAAACAATGATATTACTACAATGATATGCATTAAGAACAGAATACAGACAAAAGCTACATAGATATATGTATAATGAGTAAGGTATTAATTATCCTTCCACATCACTGGGAATGAGCAGGGGGATCAGCCATAGCATCTGAGTGGGATGACAGCAAAATTTCTGAGAACCATTTTTTGAATGATTTCAATTTATTTTCAACCCTTTCTTTCAAAGTGGCATATGTTTTCAATGTTATATCTTGTTGTTCGAGCTTCTCCACCTCGGCCAATGTACAGACGATGACTGTCATCCTTGTATACTGTGCCAAGCTGGTCTTGAAGGGCCTTCACTTCAGCATGGCAGCTCAACAACTCCCTGTCTGTCAAGTCCTGCAACAGTATGAACTAATGTAGAAACACAAATGAGGATGACACTTACTGGACTGGCAGGTAGGATGAGCTGGTTGTGGGCCAAGGCATAGTAGTATGTGGTATTGGTCATGTTTCCAGACTGCAAAGTCATCATGATGTCAATTGGGATAGACAAGACATGGGAGTGGATAGAGAAATGGGAGCAGCCAGGATACAGGAGCAGCCAGGATATGGGAGCAGCCCAGTGATAATGCTCAACCTGGAAACCTAACAAAAACCTGTTAAAAGGTCTAAGAAGTATAACACAGGCTATAGGAAGGGTGCGCATTGGTACTAAATTTCACTGCTGTCACCCAAAGGTTGTGGGTAGAGATGCAAAATGGTGAGATGTGTTACAAATAATCTTTAGCAGCATATGAAAAGGCTCGAAAAACGTTTAAAGAAGTTTAAAGTAGTTTCGAGGAAGTTCAAAGATGTTTGAAGGGGTTCAAAAAGTTTCAAAAAAGTCAGACTGGTGTCAAGGTATATCAAGGAGCGAATATAGTGAATGAGAAGTGTTTTTCAAGAGACGATGGGCGATGTGCAATAAGTCAAGGAGCAAATACAAAAGTTTGAAGAAGTTTACGATATTTTGCCAAACTTAGAGATATGACATGAGGCTAAGACTCAAGAGAATGGCTCTTAAATTGAACAATAATAGAGAGGGTAACTTCTTCTCTGTTCCCTTTGTATGTCTTTCTAAGTAACTAGTACAAGTCTATATACATTTTGAAGGGATAGTACTAAAAAAGAAATATAACATGTGGAAAACATGAGGCAATATACACAACAATAAAGGAGTTATTGTAAAACATAAAACAAAAACCTCATTTATTGCATTCTAAATCTTTTGTTGTCTCTCCTTGTGTCCAGTAGTGCTCGATATGCAATGCAATGGTTTATTCCAGATGTACCATGTAAGTCAAAAGAGTTTTAAAACAGCTATATGGTGGCCGATGTCATTCAAAGTAGTGTGAAGTTGTTCGAACATGTTTGAAGTGTTGCAAAGTTGTTCAAAACTGTTTGAAATCATTTGAAGTCATCTGAAATGGTTTGAAATAGGTTTGAAATCAAATTCATGGCATTTGTAGCAATTTGGAGCATGTGTTATAATGTGTCAATATGATTAGAACCATTCCCAGACCTTAGAGCATGCAATGGACCTATCAACCTCCCCATTACTGAAATCCTGACTGTCGCAGTCAGCTGATCGAAGTCACATGTGAAATGCATGATCATGTTGAAAACTTAGTGAAGTTCGAAATACCTCTCATTCTTCCACATCACCTCATACATCCTCAAATACTAGCTTCTATCATGTCTCTTCTGGCCAAACTCAACTCTGAAATTATCAAATATACAAAATTGATGCCTGAGTGTGGCATCACTGAGGATTTGGATTTCAAAGTCTGGGGCAGGGTTTTTGTGAAAAAATGGTGAGTTTCATGTTCATACTTGCTTTTAGTGTTCTATATTTGTTTTTCATAGGTGGAATGTGATGAACTTGCAGATGACCTGGTGGAGGAATGTGACTCTGCAGTTCAAACCATAGTCAATAAAGTTTTTGAGGTCTGCAAGCCTTTAGCTCATTGAGAATGGCTTTCATGGGGTGGAGAGCTGCTATTCATAGATTTAGTGGAAGAGGTCAAATAGGAAAAAAGAGAGGAGAATGCAAAATGGGTTTGAGAGGAGCAGGAGCAGGCAAAGAGGGCAGAAATCAAGGGTCAGAGGAGGGCATTGGTGGATGCCCAAAATGCTGCCCTTGTCAAATTTTATGTGAACATGATTTTGAAGAAGGGTTTGCAGCAGAAGAATGCCGATTGAGGCTGCAGTGAAGGTGATTGAGAGGATCGAGACTGGGGAGGAAGATGAAAATGAGGAGGAGGATGAGCTGCCATGGTGCGGGTGGCAAAGCGAAAAGTAGCAGAGATAGGCAACGATAAGGATGGGGAAGAGGAGGTTGAGAGGGTAGGGGCAGGGAAGCAGGTGAAGTTCATAACAAGTGAACTTTTCAAGTTTGAAGGACAAGTAAGTCTTTTTGTTTGAGTTCAATTGTTTTTTGAGGTGCTAAAAGTTTTGTAGTGCGATCGATGTGCAGGCTTCAAGTCCCAGCCACGATGTGTCATTGATGAGGGAGTGGCAAAATGCAGGAAGTGCACCCAGGAGGCCCAAGGGTGCTACTGGATGGGGTTGTCAAGGAGGGGCCTTTGAAAAGGTGAAGCAAAGAAGTTTGGGGGTGCAAAACAAGATTCAAACCCCAGACCAGGTACAAAAATTGTTTGAAATTGTTTTGAGGCACTTGCTAACTTGTTTTTACATTTTTAAGTGCATCAAATTTGCATTGTGGGCCCATTTGAAGATGTTGAACCAATAGGGGGGCCTTCAAAGCTATTAGAGGAGAGAAGGAGGTCATCAAAAGGGAAAATGAAGGCGAGGGAGGGTCGAATGGTAGAAGAGGTCGAGGAAGATCAAGACATGTGTCATAGGCTGATTGCTGTGAGGCTCTCCCAGAAGAAGGTGGAGATGTAGATACTGGGTAGAGAGATAGAATTATTAGAGATAATGTTGGAGGAGTAGGAAGGTTTTTTTTTTGTATATCTTTTTAATTTAAAATTGGAGTCTTCTGAATCTTGAATAGTAGTGATAAGAAAAGTGAAAAGAATAGGAAAAATAAGGGAAAGATATAGTTATTTGTTTTTGAAGTCCTGAAAGTCTTCAAAAGTATCTTTGTCAAAGTTCAAAGTTGTTCAAAACTTTTCAAAATGTTTGGAGTTGATATTGAAGAGATTCAGTGGAAGAAAAATGGTCGTAGGGTATTTTTGAGGGATATCGAGGTCGAGATCTAGGTGAGTGAAGGCCTGCATAAAAGCAAAAGCTGTTGAAGCTATTTTGGGAAATGTTGAGCATAGTAAAACATTTTCAAGAAATAGAACAAAATCAAAATGCAAAAAAGGATCAAAAATACTGATGCAAAGTTGTTTGCCAATGAGTGTATCCATGTCCAAAATGCTGTATTTTCATTCATCTTCTAATTTGGAATAGAACTTGTATACTGTGATGTGAAATGCATCAAATGAGGTGCTGGGCTGGTACTCTGAAAGCGATTCCCAGAGTTCATAAGAATTGATGTCAATGTATCTGCAAGTGTGCCTCTTCTGATACCCAAAAGTTGTAGTGAGAGAGGTGAAATGATGAGGCATGTTGCAAATAGTCTTTAGAGGTGTACGAAGAAGTTTGAAAGACATTTGAAAGATGTTTGAAGGGGGGCAAAGTAGTTTCAAGGAAGTTTGAAAATGTTTGAAGGGGTTCAAGAAGTTTCAAAAGAGTCAGACTGGTGTCAAGGTATATCGAGGAGCAAATATAGCACATCAGAAGTGTATTTTGAGAGATGATGGGCAATGTGCAATAAGTCAAGGAGAGAATATGAAAGTTTGAAGAAGTTCATGATATTTTATAGAACTTAGAGATATGATGCAAGGCTAAGACTCAAGAGAATGGCTCGTAAATTGAACAATAATGGAGAGGGTAACTTCTTTTCTGTTCCCTTTGTCTGCCTTTCTGAGTAACTAGTACAAGTCTATGTATATACATTTTGAAGGGATAGTACTAAAAAGGAAATATAACACATGGAAAACATGCACAACAATAAAGGAGTTCTTGTAAAACATAAAACAAATGAAATAATAATAATTGAAATGTACATTGTCTCAGTATAGTAAAAATACTTATCTTATTGCTTCAATATATCATTGAAACACAAAACCTCATTTATTGCATTCTAAATTTTTTGTTGTCTCTCCTTGTGTCCAGTAGTGCTCAATATGCAACACAATGGTTTATTCTGGATGTACCATGTAAGTCAAAAGAGTTTCCAGCTATATGGTGGCTGATGTTGTTCAAAGTAGTGCAAAGTTGTTCTAAGGCATTTGAAGTGTTGTGAAGTTGTTCAAAACTGTTCAAAATCATTTGAAGCCATCTGAAATGGTTTGTAATAGGTTCAAAATTAAATTTGTAGCATTTGTAGTGATTTGGAGTATGTGTTGTTATGTGTCGATATGATTAGAGCCATTCCCAGACCTTAGAGCATGCAATGAACCTATCACCAGATACAGGAGTGGCTAGGATATGGAAGCAGCCAAGACACAGCAGTGGCCAGAGATACAGCAGCAGCCCTTAACTTCAATCAGATTTGAAATAAATAAAACTTACTCCTCCATCTGCATTATGGACATCAAGTTTTAACTTCTGGTGATAGGCATTCATCATCCGATGACTGGCAGGAATCATAAAGTGGGGCACTAAATAGTGGTGCCCATCGTCAGCTTGGATAGGGACATAGTCATCTAGAACATTGCCTTGCATTTGCTGCTGGTCACTCATTGTGGATGGATCAATGTAACAGAGGTTAAATGTGCATCTAATCTAGTGATCAGATATTGATGTTATTCATTTGGCCTTGATGAACAAACACATGTGATGGTTGATTTTTATCATTCCAACTTTTGCTGACTTTCAAACCCCATCACTCCTGTCCCCATTCCCATCCCCATTGATATGGCTCCCTATTGCCCTGTGCACATACTATGGCAATTTTTGCAATTGTGCACACCTCCTAGATGGCTTCCGCTCACTTTGTGCAGTGCACTTTTGTGTGCCTTCATGCATCTCCATGCACTTTTGCATGCCTTTGACCACTGCTTTTGTGTGCCTTTTACATTTCTACGGTGCCTTTGGATCCCCCTTAGCTGCCTTCTGTCGTGTGCTCTAAATGCACCTTGTTACACTTCAAACTGCCTCTGTGTGCCCCCCCACACTCCTTATCTGTCTTTCACAGTTATTGCACACTCGATGTGCCTTTATGCACTCCTTTTATGCTTTAACCACAACTCACATTCTTTGCTGCACACTCATTGCATGATCCACTTATTACACACACAACAATCCACTACCACACCAATTGCGCTGCACATCATGGCTTCCAGCTTACTGGGGTGCTTATTCGAGGCACACTGTGATTCCAGCATGAGCGAACTGTGCATTCTCATATAATCCAGGTGCTTTGCACCTATTTGGCACTAGACTGTGTACACTTGGGTGCTTTCATGTAATCCTGGCACTTTGGTGCTATTTGGCCTCACACAGCATCTTCTTAGACTTCTTCTGCATTTCCAATTGGCATCACCTTATCTGGTAACTGGCACAGGTCGATCACATCATTATTACTAAGGCACAGCATGCAACACATAACACCAAAGCAGATTAATTGGGAAGAGTACATGGGACCTAGAGCACACCAAAAATAGAGCATCACACCAGAAAGTTGGATATTGGGCTATAGCATGCGCAAATCTTATTGGCTAAGGCAGCGGCATAGTGTGGTTGGGTTTAGATGGGCCAATGGATGCACTTGTGGGTAGCACATGGTGCTTTCTATTTTTATACTTTATTTTACCATTTTTTATCACATAAGCCATTTGTACACAGTAGATGGACAGATAGAGAATCCAGAGGATCTCCCCCCCCCTTCATATAGCCACATTTTCATATTGTTTGCATCCCCTCATCGTATTGCTGCATTTTGTCCCTTCATTGTGTCCTTCTTCTTCATTTGTGCACTCTTGCAGTGCACCCTTCATATAGCTGCATTTGCACATTATTTGCACCCCTCATTGTATAGCCACATTTTGTGCACCATTTGCGCATTTTTCCACCAGTTGCGCTTGCATCCCATTTGCATCCCTAGCCTGTGCATCACCCTTGCAGCACATCCCAGTGCTGTCCTTGTCCCACTACACCTCCCACTTTCATCTCCCTCATCATTGCACATTTTTGTGCTCCCATTGTACATTTTTCCACACTGCACATTTTTGCCCCTTTGCATTGCGCACTTTTTCACCATTGTGCATACCTTCCTTTTTGCATACACAACTAGTGTGCACATCAAAAACCATCATACCAGCCGCTCTGTAGTCTCTGCACCCTGAAGGACAATCTGAGGCCCTCTAAGCGAACCCCCTCACCCTGAGCATGCCTGCAGTTGTAGGTTTAGTATTCACCCCTTCTGTTGAAACTCTGCACCGAGTACCAACTGAACACATCACCATGCCAACTCATCTCAACATGAATGTTACAGCTCAACAAGTCCTCAGCCACATCAGCCAGATCGAGGAGGCTGTTTGAAATAGCCTTCAAACACAAAACATCAAGGCTGTCATGAGGGAACAAAAATGGGCACTTGTAAGTAAAATACTATCAGGATGACAGTGGGACTAATATACTGTAGAACACATTATTTTCATGGCAAAGACAAGATCTTGGGGAGGATTTGAAAGTGGCATTTAGTGCCAAGTCTTTCTTGTGGGGTTTTTTGGTAGCATGGGGAAGTTCTGATAGAATGGGAGATGAGATTTTCATGGAAGGTCAGCTGCGCATGATGAAGAAATTTGGCAAGAAAGGTGGGATTGCTAGAACCTCAGGGGTTTTGGCATTAGGAGGGGGAGGTGGAGTGGCCCCTGGTCCTTTAAGATCAAGAGCAGGACCACAAGGAGTGGGAGCAGCAGGTGGGGGTGTGGGAATGGGAACAGGAACAGGAGTGGGATAACAGAGGGGAATGGGAGTAGAAGTGAGAATAGGAGTGGGAGCGGGAGCTCAAGGGGAGACCAGGCAAAAGAAACCACAGGCGCCAGTGGAGCTATCAGGATCCAGGTCATGCCAGCCAGAACATCGATGCCCAGATGTGTGCCCATCACCACCACCCACCCCAACCACTCCAGCAAGACCAAGTGAGAGTGGCAGGACCAGGTGACTTCAGAGCAGCAGTGGGAGCTCTAGAGAGGATTTAGAAAATGATGAGGAATCAGAAGGGATGAAAAGCGATGGAGATGTATTGTTGGAGTGAAAGGAGTGAAGGGAACAATGGTGACAACTGGGATGTGTGGCAGTAAGGCCCACTCCCTGCATACAATGCTTCAAGCTTGGGTGATAATGTAACAAACAGGTCAATGGGAAGGGCACATGTTTTGAATGTGGGAAGGGCAAAGTCAAGTGCGAAAAAATAAAAGGTGGTCATGGACAAACCAGAGCAAGGAAAGGGTGCAGCCAGAAGAAAGGTGAAGAAGTCTGGATCCTCATGGAGGTTCATGAGGGAAGAAAAAGGAAAATTGAAGGGTAAGTACTATGTATCACCATACAAATAACCACTGAATATTGACCACAGCAACATATTCCTCCAACATCAAGATGGTTGACATTGCGCATGAACACCCACCCTTGCCCTCTCCCTCACCCTCTACCACTCCTGCTCCTGTTACTGCTGGGAAACTCCATGATTTCAACAACAATCTATGAGAACTGGGGCACCATCTGTATAATCAGAGTAATTGGCTCCATCAGACCTTCTCCAGAGCAATGGCCAACATATGGGAGGATATGGCCAGCTTGAGCAGAAAAATGGATGAGATGGAAGAGTACATAGGGTTCTGCCCACAACCCCTTGTGTTGTACAATGGTGCAGGTGAGCTGCACTATTTTGGAGAGGGTCCAAGCTATAGGCAAAGGTATGGTATGGAGGTTGATGAAGATGAGCAGGATGCTGGGGATGCTGTTTGGGAGGATCACTGGCACAGGGTTGCTGCTGCTAATGCTGGTAGTGAGGAAGATAGATATGAGGCAGCTTGGACTGCAGAAGATGGATGCAAGGTTGCTCCCACTCCCACTCCCATTCCCACACTTCCACCTGATGCCCATCTGCCGCTCCTGCACCACCACCTGCCACTCCCACCCCCATTCCCACACTTGCACCACCACCTGCCACTCCCACTCCCTCTTCTTCCTCTCCCACTCTTGATGCCACTCCCATCCCCAATGCCTTGCCCGATGCAAAAACTGGCCAGCCCACTTGGCAAGGCCAAGATGATGCATTAAGTGCTCTCTCTCTCACTCTCTCTCACTCCCACATGCTACTCTCACTCCTGCTCCCACTGGGCTTGAGGAAGAAGGATATGGTCCTCAAATCAACGTTGTTCCTGCCATGTCACAATATTCTCATGAATCAGTTCAACATATGACCTCTGTGGATGCACCCCTTCCTTCCCTCCTTCAACCCCCCTCAATTCCCAATGCTGGCCCTGTGGAACTGGTAACAGTATCCACTAGCAATGTGTTCATACCACCTGCCCCTCCTTCACTGCTGGCATCACATTCCCCTCCTCCTCTACAATTACGCTGATCCCCTCACCATTTATCACCCACCTGGCCTTCAAGAAGTACCAGCCCTCAGCCAAACCTGAAGAAGAGAGCGGGAACATCCAAGGACAGAGAGGAGGTCAAACAAGGCAGAAAAAAGTAATAGTTGAACTATTTTATTTTATATTCATACAGAAATATTGTTGTATAATTAGTTTAAAAACTCACATTTTCCCTGTTCTCTCTTTTACCAAGGGTTGTGATTAAAATGGCCTCCTGTTGCACAAGGTCATCAGCTGTCTTTTGGTGTCGACCCTCTGATTGGTTGATTGTCAGGTTTTGTTGGGATGGGGGTGGGGTCATTGGTTGATAGCTAACCATTGCAGCCACTGCTGTGCTTGCTGCTGCTGATGTGATCACCTGATTGTCAGGTTTTGTTGGGATGGGGGTGGGGTCATTGGTTGATAGCTAAGCACTGACAATCCTACGTCAGGCATGCTGGCCACTTCTGTGTCACTCCCATGTCCTGGCCACTCCCATTGATGATACTCGACCTGGAAACCTAACAAAAACCTGTTAAAGGCTTAAAAAGTATAACACAGGCTGGAGGAAGGGTGCAAGTTGGTACTAAATATCACTGATGATATCCAAAGGTTATAGTGAGTGATGCAAAATGACAAGGTGTATTGCGAATAAACTTTAGAGGTGTATGAAGAGGTTTGAAAGAGTTTAAAATAGATTTGAAGACGTGCAAAATAGTTTGAAAAAGGTTCAAAGGGGTTCAAGGGGTTCGAAGTAAGTTCAAGGAGGTTCCAAGATATCAGACTAATGTCGAGGTATGTCAAGGAGCGAATATAACAAATAAGAAGTGTTTGTTGAAAGGCGATAGGTGATGTGCAATAAATCGAGGAGCGAATACGATAGTTCAAAAAAGTTCACAATATTTCACAGAACTTAGAGATATGATGTGCGATAAATTGAGGAATGAATACAAGAGTTCGAAGAAGTTCGTGATATTTTACAGAACTTAGAGATACGATGTGAGCTAAGACTCAAGAGAATGGCTGTTAAATCAGAAGATGAGTGAGAGGGTAACTTCTTCTCTGTTCCCTGTTGCTTTTCTTCTAAATAACTAATACAAGTCTATATACAATTTGAAGGAATAGTACTAAAAAGGAAACAATAACATGTGGAAACACAAGGCAGTATGCACAGCAAATAAAGGTATTGTAAAACATAAAACAAATGAGAAACAATAATAAATAAAATGTACATTGTTTCAGTATAGTGAAAGTTCTTGTTCTATTGCTTCAATATATCATTGAAACATAAAACTGCACTTATCATATTCTAAATCTCTTGTCTTCTCTCTTCATGTCCAGTGGTGCTCGATATGCAATGAAATGGTTTATTCCAGATCTGCAGTGCAAGTTGAAATGGTTTTGAAACAGCTATATGGTGGCTGATGTTGGTCAAAGTAGTACAAAGTCATCCAAAGTCATTCAAAGTAGTGTGAAATAGTTCGAAAAGGATTCAAAGTCAATTTTGTGGCATTAGTAGCGGTTTGGAGCATCTGGCATAATGTGTTGATACAATTAAAAAGCTTCTCCCAGACTTTAGAGCATGCAGTGGACCTATCACCATATCCTGGCTGCTCCTATGTCCTGGCCACCAAAAAGGAGGCAAGGTTTAGAACATTGTGATGTTTGTTGAGGAGGCAGAGTAGAGTTGTCATTTCAGAACAGGGATGGATCAATAGGGGGTTCATTCACATTGTTGCCTGACATGGGTCCCATGTACCTCATGTACGTGTCTCAAAGTATAAGATATTGTGGTTTACCATCACCTGGACCATTAATTGGCTGTGGCTGAGCGATGCCAGCTCTACAGAGTATGTCCATCATCATTTGATGGACTTGTACATCATTCAACAGAGTTGCACTTGTGTTCGAGTTGTGTGCCTGTTCTGCTGTCGACCTTTGGCCAGGTTTTTTTGGCTTGAATTTGCCTTTTGCAACTTTTATAGCTCTTGATTGTCAATGCAGGTTGGGTGAAGATGCAGCTAAGCCTTAGGATTGGCCCTCATGGTCAGGCATGGGCACGGGCATGGGAGTGGGAGGGGTAGTGGGAGTGGGAGCAGCTGAGTCAGCACTGGCCACTGAGTTGTCCATACCGGGCACAGCAGTGGGGGAGTCTACATCGGGCATGGCAGCAGCATCTGCATTATATCAGCCATCATGTTTGCACATCCATCAAGAAGGTGTAGGGCTATTCAAATTATTAGGATATTGTGCAGGAGAGACACTACCATCATGTAGCTTGATTCTTTTGAACCTGAATGCCCTCTCAGGGCCCTGTGCCATTTGCCACTGCAGAATTGGTCAAAGAAGTCTTCTATGACACTCTTTTGCATGTTCTGTGGGTCTGTCCATTTGAACCTGGCTGGGAGATATTCTGGATTAATGAATGTCAATGTGTGCTCAGCAATTGCTATGAATGGGAGCAACTCAGCAAGCACCATGCTGATCTTACAGCAGCATTTGGTCAACAGGTGGTCCAAAGATGGGAGGATGAAGTGACTGCAGCAGAATCACTCAGGCTGACAGATATTAAGGCCATGGATATCTATGCCACTCAGGGATCGGAAGTGGGAGTGGGAATGGCATCGACAACAAGAGTGGCACTGGCACTAGTGATAGGTCTATTGCACACTTTAAGGTCTGGAGAAAGCTTCCAATCATATCAAGATATTATGACAGATGCTCAGAATTGCTACAAATGCCACGAAATCAACTTCAAACCCTTTTCAAACAACTTTGCATGATTTTGAATGACTTCGAACCATTTCAAACCATTTCGTGACATTTCAAACACTTTCAAAGAACTTCACACCACTTCAAATGACATCAGCTGCCATGTTGATACAGCTCCCTATCGCCCTGCGTGCATACTACGGCATTTTTTGCGATTGTGTGCACCTCCTAGATGGCTTCTGCACACTTTGCGCAGTGCACTTTTGCACGCCTTCGTGCGCTTTCATGCACCTTTGTGCACTTCCGTGCACTTTTGCGGGCCTTTGACCATTTAGGTGCACCTTTGTGCACCTTTTGCATTTCTACTGCGCCTTTGGTTCCTCGTTGCACTTCAAGCCACCTCTGTGTGCCCCCCCCACGCTCCTTATCTGCCATTTTCTGTTATTGCGCACTCAATGCGCCTTTATGCGCTCCTTTATGCTTTACTCGCAACTCACGTTCTTTGCTGCACACTCACTGCACTATTCTTACCATCACACAACAATTCACCACTTCAAACATGCTGCGCATCACGGCTTCCATCTTACTAGCGCATTTACTTGAGGCGCACCATGATTCCAACACGAGCGAACTGCGCATTCTTACATAACTGGGCCACTTTGCGCCTATTTGCCATTGGACTGTGCGCACTTGGGCGCTTTCGTGTAACCCTGGCGCTTTGGTGGTATTTGGCCTCGCACAGCATCTCCTTATTGTTCTTCCGCATTTCCAATCGGCATCGCCTTGTCTGGTAACTGGCACAGGTCGATCACATCATTATTACTAAGGCGCAGCAAGCGGCACATAACACCAAAGCGGATTAATTGGGAAGACCACACGAGACTTAGCGTGCACCAATAATAGTGCATCGCACCGGAACAGTTGGATATTGAGCTATAGGTGTGCAAATCTTATTGGCTGAGGCAGCAGCATAGTGCGGTCAGGTTTAGATGGGCGAATGGACGTGCTTGTGGGTAGCGCATGGTGCTTCCTATTTTTATACTTTATTTCACCATTTTATCACATAAGCCATTTGTACATAGTAGCAGAAAGATAGAGAATCGAGAGGATCTTTCCCCCCCCTCATAGTTCATAGCTCAGTCAGCGTCACACATAGTCTGTGCACCAGCGTCCAGTCTGTGCACCTTTGTAGTATGCACTTCGTATAGCCACATTTGCATTATCGTTTGCGTCCCCTCGTCATATTGTTGCGTTTCGTCCCTTGCATTGCATCCTTTGTCCTTGTCTGTGCACTATCGTAGTGCACCCTTTATATAGCCGCATTTGCGCACCGTATGCGCACTTATTTGCATAGCAGCGTTTTGTGCACTGTTTGCGCCTTTTTCTCCCCCTTGCACTTTCACTCCGTTTGCACCCCCAACCTGTGCACTACCTTCACAGTACATCCCAGTGTCGTCTTCATCCTGTTACACCTCCCGCCTTCATCATCCTCATCGTTGCGCACTTTTGCGCTCCCGTTGCGCATTTTTGCCTCTTTGCGTTGCGCACTTTTCCACCACTGTGCATATCTTCCCTTTTGCATACACTACTAGTGCGCACATTGAAAATCGCTGTCCCAGCCTCTCTATAGTCTCCATGCCCTGAAGGATGATCTGAGGCCCTCTAAGCGAACTCCCCCCTCACCCTGAGCATGCCTGCAGTTGTAGGTTAAGTGTTCACCCCTTCTGTTGAGACTCTGCACCGAGTACCAACTGAACACATCAACGTAGCTGTTCCAAAACCCTTTCTATACATGCTGAACAATCAGAGTCAAGGTCGAGTACCATCACCAGTTCAATCTGCAGTTGAGGAGTGGATTGATTTTACAATCATCATTCAACAAATGCAGTAAGTACTGCCTAACATACTCATATATTACAATCTATTTTTGGCATACACCAGGATTGAATTATGAGACAAAGTCCACTGACTTGGTACATCACCAAATGTTTCTGACACGCAATCTGTTGAAAGGGAAAGGGAAGCCCTTGCATCCCACATGGAAATCCTAACAGATTTACAAAATGCTGCCAATGTTGCCGACCATGACATTGCTCTGTCACAAATCAGCCATTACAATGTTGACAACTCTGATGACTTAGACCCTTCAGATGAAGACACACCTACAGCATTAGGGCCTTCACATCTTCCAGCTGACAGAAATGCTATTCCAGTTGAGGAGCAACAAGTATATCTCCCATTTAATGGCCCTCTGGCAGAGGTGGAGATTCAGCTCAGAAAGAATTAGGCAAGCTGACTGCTGCATCAGCGGCAGGAGCTCATTGTGGACAAATCATTTTAATATTCACACATTATTCAAGCAGCCCCAAGAAAGGTAGTTTGCACATGAGCACAAGCCACTGTCCAGGAGTTGGTTAACAAAATTGCCCTGCATTCCCAAATGTATAACCATTGCTGAAGCAGATTGGTGGCACTGGATTGTGACACTGACACCCTAAATATGTTTCAACAGTTTAAAAAGGATGACCTCAATGCTAGCACAGCTATTCTGAACCTGAATATGCCAGGCTCCACTAATATTCACCTGTCCTGGATTTGGCATAACTCTCACAGTTGGACTGGTGTTACTGCCTTCTCTGATGCTACTGCCACTTCCTTTAACAGCCCCACTCCCAATTCCACTGATCGATTCTGGGAATGTACATCTATTTTGTGGCTATTCATTTGCATTGCACTGAACTTCTTGAATAGTCAGGCAAGTACATTGGCTTCACTTGCAGGCTCAGAGACATAGATGGAAGGAGGAATTTCTGCTGGTCACTCCTGAAATGCAGTGGACTGTGTGGTGATAGGTCTATTGCATGCTCTAAGGTCTGGAATGGGTTCCAATTGTATCAACACATTACTACAGACACTCCGAACTGCTATGAACCCTATGAACACAATTTCAAACTAATTTTGAACTTTTCAAACAACTTCACATGATTTCAAATAACTTTGAACAACTTTGCAATATTTCAAATGCCTTCAAACAACTTTGCAGCACTTTGAACAACATCAGCCACCATATAGCTGTCTCGAAACCCTTTCGACTTACACGGCACATCTGGCATAAACCATTTCATCGCATATCGAGCACTACCAGACACAAGGAGAGACAACAAAAGATTTAGAATGTGATAAGTGCAGTTTTGTGTTTCAATGATATATTGAAGCAATAAGAGAAATATTTTTACTATACTGGGACAATGTACATTTTAATTATTATCATTTCTCATTTGTTTTATGATTTACAAAGTCCTCATTGTTGTATATATTGCCTCATGTTTTCCACATGTTATTGTTTCCTTTTTAGTATTATCTCTTCAAATTGTATATAGACTTGTACTAGTTACTTAGAAGGACAGACAAGGAAACAGAGAAGAAGTTACCCTCTCTCTTATCATCTGATTTAAGAGCAAGTCTCTTAAGTCTTAGCCTTACATCGCATCTCTAAGTTCTGCAAAATATCGTAAACTTCTTTGAGCTTTCATATTTGCCCCTTGACTCATTGCATATCACCTATCATCTCTCGAAAAACACTTCCCATTTGCTATACTTGTTCCTTGATATACCTCAAACTGCTTTGAACATCTCAACCTTCCTTAAAACTACTTTGAGCCCCTTCGAACCTATTTCAAACCTTCTTCAAACTATTTTGCACATCTTCGAACCTATTTTGAACTCTTCCGAACTTCCTTGTACACCTCTAAAGACTACTCGCAACGCACCTCATCATTTCACATCACTCACTATAACTTTTGGGTATCAGCAGTGATATTTAGTACCAAATGACACCCTTCCTCTAGCCCATGTTATACTTCTTAGATCTTTTAACAGGTTTTTGTTAGGTTTCCAGGTTGAGCATTATCATTTTGGAGCCCACCATGAGGGGTTTCTAAATCATCTCATTGTTGAACCTCCACTCCTTTCTATGACTCATTTTACCTAAAGGGGGCTCAATGATTTTGGTTTTGCATTGAACTCATTTTGACTCCAACCCTCCTGAACAACCAGGAGATCTCGATATAGTATTTTGGCCCTCGATAATATCACTTTGGCACTCTTTTGCCCTTTATGCTTACAACTTTGCTACCATCCTCGACTTCAAAAACATACAAAACATGACATAGCAAAAATTTCAACCTCATGACCTCTGAAATCCATTTCAAACATGCCTACATTCTTTATGCCAGCTCCTGATCATTTGACATCTCCAAAATTCAATTCAAAACAGCCTAGAGAACTCCCAAAATATTTTGAGGAACTCAAATTTCTATTCGTAACTTGTGGTATTACAGATCACAACCTAAAGAAGAGACATGCTTGCAGATACATTGATATTGATTCTTATGATCTTTAGGAATCACTTCCAGAGTACCAGCCCAGCACCTCATTTAATAAATTTTGCATCGCATTATACAAGTTCTACCCCAAATCAGAAGATGAATGAAAATACAGCATTTTAGACATGGATACACTCGTTGGTGAACAGCTTCACACTGGTATTTTTGATGCAAACAATTTAGAAGTTTATTATAAGTCATTCTACAATGTTATGAACTTCCTTTGCTCGAAACATAGACTTTCAGAGGCTGAACAAAGCTGAGCTTTTGCTCAAGGCTTTCAAATGGACTTATGGACTAGAATTGCTGATCATCTCAAAGTGAAGTTCCCTGATTATTATCCTGATGACCCATATGCTGAATGACATCCATGATGCTGCCAAATTTGTTATAGCATCCTCGAATTCATATTCCATTTCCCAGCAATTGATTTAAACCTCAGATTTATTGCAATCTAGCACATCGATCAACTCCAAAGACGTTTCACACATTTTTGAACATTTTGCATCAAACTTTGCATCGGTTATCGCAGCTTCAAATTCAACCAGATTAGCACCCAAAATCTTTGCTCTGATCTTGTTCCTCACTGATATCGCATCTTCAACTACATTGAACCAAGCATCTGATGGTATACCTCACAGCTTGAACAATTCAGATGACTTTAAAGCTCATATTGCAGCACTCAAACAGGAACTAGCACTCAAAAAAGAACTTGCACTCAAATGAGAAAATGTTGCACTTCAAAATCACTATGTTGCACCTCCTGGTCCTCCTCACATAGTTCTAACTTTATCACACATGTCCATGCCAGTCTCATCATCTTCGCCTTTGGCAGTTCCAGCCCAGTCCACTCTAATAGTTGCTCCTTCATCAGCTTTGAACTTGATCTCACCTCCGAAATCCTCATCGTATTCATCTCCACCATCGCCTAACTTGACCTTGACTTTCAGTACCCCACTCCTGATATTTTTGTCTTCGGTCTCATCATCTGCACCATCTGCCATCTCATCGTCTATTTCAAAATTGCCTTCACCTTCATTACCAAATTCTTGTGCACTTTTCCCTTTGAAGTCCAGTATAGCACTCAAAATCCCATATCCCTCATATATCTATAGTCATCATATTGAAACCTGCCTACTTCTTATTCTCAAAATTTCTATCACATCCATCACCCACAAGTATTTCTCTGACCTCATTTTTGATCCCCTGATTTTACATTCGAATTTGATTCAACCAGTCCTTTGACTCAATTATTATGACCATGCTGAGTATCATCAACATCGATCAAATTGGAGTATTCCATTTTTCTTTTTTGCATTTCAACCTCATCCTATTTATCGAACATGTTTTACTATGCTTGACATTCTTTGAAATAGCTTCGACAGCTTTTGCTTCTATTTGCCCATGCAGGCCTTCACTCACCTATACCTTGATATTTTTCAAAAATACCTTACAACCATTTCTCTTTCACCAAATTTTCTTGATATTGCTTCCAAATGTCTCAAAAAGCTTCGAACACCTTCAAATCCTGATGGTAATACCTTCAAAGACTTTCTGGCCTTCGAAAATGGATAAAAATGCCTTTCCCTTATTTTCCTTTCGCTCTTACTTTTATCCCCACCTTCAAGGCTTGCACAAAAATTAAAATTGTAAAAGGCTCTGCAGAGATTCTACTCCTCCAACATCTATTCTAACAATTCTATTTCCCTCCCCAATACCTCCATCTCCACTCTTTTCTGCACCAATTTTGCAGCAATCAAGCCACGGCGCATCACCCATGCATCTTCAGCCCCTTTGACTCCCTCAAGAACTCATGCCTTTCTCGCTTTCCCCTTCTATGATCGCCTTTTCTGTTTCGATTTGGGCATCAATGGCTTGGACAGCCCCACGACTGGCTCAACATCTTTGAACAGTCCTATGAGCCAAATTTGATGTACTGCAAAATTTGAAAACACATTAGCAAGTGCTTCAAAATGATTTCAAATACATTTTGTACCTGATTTGGGGTGCGAATCTCGTTTCATTCCACCAAATTTCTTTGCTTCACCTTTATGAAGCCCTCGATCTCTTCCTCCCCATCCTCCTCCTCTTCAATCTCTGCAGCTTTTTGCTTTGCCACCCACACCATGGGCAGCTCATTATCATCCATGTCCTTGTCACCCTCCATCCTCTTGATGGCCTTCAATTCAGCCTCGAACTCAGCATTCTGTTGTTGCAATACTTCCTTCAAGATCATCTTCACATGAAATTTGGCCAGAATGACATTGCGACCTTCCTGTAATGTGACCTTTCAGGCCTCGAGATGCTCCCTTTTTGCTGCCTCCTCCACTTCTCATTTTGCCTCCTCCTCTAGAACCTGCCTGTCTTGCTCCTCCTTTCTTTTGTGTTTGACCTTTTCAGCTAAATCTATGAAAGTAGCTCCCCACCCCATGAAATCCATTCTTGATGAGCCATCAGTTTGTAAAGTTCGAAAACTTTGTTGAGGACCTTTTGCATGGTCAGGTCACATTCTTTGCCAAGGTTGTCAGCAAGTTCATCATATTCTGCCTATGAAACACGAATATAGAACACTAAAAACAAACATGAACACTGAACTCACCATTTTCTCACAAAATCCCTTTCCCCACACTTCAAAATCGATATCTTCTGTGATGCCATGCTCAGGCATCGACTTTGCATATTCAATGATTTCAACATTCAGTTCAGCGAGGAGAGACATGATAGAAGCTAGAGTTGGATGATATAGGAGATGATGAATGAAGAACAAGATGTATTTTGAATTTTGCTAAGTTTTCAACATGATCACACATTTTGCATGTGATTTCAATTGGCTGACTGGGACAGTCAGGATTTCAGTACGGGGGAGGTTGATAGGTCTATTGTACACTCTAAGGTCTGGAATGGGTCCCAATCATTGATGATACTTGACCTGGAAACCTAACAAAAACCTATTAAAAGGCTGAGGAAGTATAACACAGGCTATAGGAAGAATGCAAGTTGGTACTAAATATCACTGCTGATACCCCAAGGTCATAGTAAGTGATGTAAAATGATGAATCGTGTTGTGAATAGTCCTTATAGGCATATGAAGAAGTGCGAAATAGTTCAAAAGATGTTCAAAGGTGTGCAAAATAGTTTGAAAGAGTTTTGAAGGTGTGCAAAATAGTTCAAAGAAGTTTCAAGAAATGTCGAAGTAATTTGAAGTGGTTCAAGGTATATCGAGAAGTGAGTATAGCGAATGGAAAGTGTTTTTCAAGAGACAATAGGTGATATGCAATGAGTCGAGGGGTGAATGCAAAAGTTCAAAGAAGTTCACAATATTTTGCAGAACTTAGAGATATGATGTGAGGGCTAAGACTCAAGAGGACTGCTTTTAAATCAGATTATAAATGAGAGGGTCACTTCTTCCATGTTCTCTGTTCCTTTTTCTTTCTTTCTAAGTAACTAATACAGGTCTATATACAATTTGAAGAGATAGTATGAAAAAGGAAATAATAACAAGTGTAGAACATGAGGCAGTATGCGCAGCAATAAAGTATTGTAAAACATAAAACAAATGAGATATGATAATAAATGAAATGTATGGTGTCACCATATAGTAAGAGTACTCCTCTTGTTGTTTCAATAGATTGTTGAAGCATAAAAATGCACTTATTGCATTTTAAGTCTCTTGTAGTCTTTCCTCGTGTCTGGTAGTGCTCGATATGTGGCGAATTGGCTCACTCCAAATGTGCAGCATGTATTGAAAGTGTTTTAAAACAGCTATATGGTGGCCGATGTTGTTCGAAATGCTGCGAAGTCATTTGAAGTGTTGCGAAATAGTTCAAAAGTATTCGAAATGTCTTGAAGTCATCTAAAATAGTGCAAAATAGTTCAAAAAGGATTCAATGTTGATTTTGTGGCGTTCGTAGTAATTTGGAGTGTGTGTCGTGATGTCTCAATATGATTGGAACACCTCTCCAGACCTTAAAGCACGTAGTGGACCTATCATCGTATTGACACATTACTAACCGCTACAACCCTACAAACTCAATTTCAAACAACTTTGCACAATTTTAAATAACTTTGAACAACTTCATGATACTTTGAATGCCTTCGAACAACTTTACAACACTTCAAATGACATCAGCTGTTATATAGCTGTCTTGAAACCCTTTCGACTTACATGCCACATCTGGCATAAACCATTTCATTGCATATTGAGCACTACTGGACATGAGGAGAGATGACAAAAGATTTAGAATGCAATAAGTGTGGTTTTGTGTTTTAATGATATATTGAAGCAATAAGAGAAGTATTTTTACTATACTGGGACAATGTATGTTTCAATTATTATTATTTCTCATTTGTTTTATGATTTACAAAGTCCTCATTGTTGTATATATTGCCTCATGTTTTCCACATGTTATTGTTTCCTTTTTAGTATTATCTCTTCAAATTGTATATAGACTTGTACTAGTTACTTAGAAGGACAGACAAGGAAACAGAGAAGAAGTTACCCTCTCCCTTATCATCTGATTTAAGAGCAAGTCTCTTGAGTCTTAGCCCTTCCATCATATCTCTAAGTTCTGCAAAATATTGTGAACTTCTTTGAACTTTTGTATTCGCCCCTCGACTCATCGCATATCACCTATCGTCTCTCAAAAAACACTTCCCATTTGCTATACTCATTCCTCAATATACCTTGAACCACTTTGAACATCTCAACCTTCCTTGAAACTACTTTGAGCCCCTTCAAACTTATTTCAAACCTTTTTCAAACTATTTTGCATATCTTCGAATCTATTTTGAACTCTTTCGAACTTCTTTGTACTCCTCTAAAGACTATTCGCACCATCTCTTACCATTTCGTGTCTCTAAACACAACCTTTGGATAACAGCAGTGATATTTAGTACCAACTCACACCCTTCCTCTAGCCTGTGTTATACTTCTTAGACCTTTTAACAGGTTTTGTTAGGTTTCCAGATCAAGCATTATCGGTATTTCATTTATCACAGTGAACAGTGACAGTCAGCCTTGCACTCAGAGAATACCTTGCCTGGCCCCTTAGCCTATGTTGACTGTCAGCAGGTTTTATGGCACGATGATACAGCTCCCTATTATCCTGCACTCATTGATAGGTCCACTATGTGCTTTAAGGTCTGGAGAACATTTCCACTTGTATCAAGACATTATGACATGCACTCCGAATTGCTATGAATGCCACGAAATTGATGTCGAATCATTTTCACACTATTTTGCACTATTTCGGATGACTTTGAACTATTTGTGACACTTCGAACAACTTCACAGCATTTCGAACAACATTGGCCACTGTATAGTTGTTTTAAAACACTTTCGATACACGCTGCACATCCGGAACAAGTTATTCCATCACATATCGAGCACTACTGGACATGAGAAGAGAGTACAAGAGAGTTAGAATGCGATAAGTGCATTTTTGTGTTTTATTGATATATTGAAGTACTTTTACTATATGGAAACACTATATGTTTCATCATTTATTATTTCTCATTTGTTTCATGATCCACAAGTCCTCATTGTTTGATATATTTGCCTCATGTTTTACACCTGTTCTTATTTCCTTTTTAGTACTATCTCTTCATTTTGTATATAGACTTGTATTAGCTAGTTAGAAAAAAACATAAAACAACAGGGAACAGCACAAGTTACCCTCTCACTATCATCAGATTTAAGAGTCATTCTCTTGAGTCTTAGCTTGTGTCATATCCCTAAGTTCTGTGAAATATCATGAACTTCTTTGAAACTATTGTATTTGCTCTTTGTTTTATCACATATTGCCTATCACATTTCGACAAACACTACACATTCACTAAACTCGTTCTTCGATATACTTCGAACCTATTTCAAACTTCCTCGAACCTCTTTGAACTTCTTCAAGCCTACTTCGAACTATTTCGCACATCTTCAAACCTCTTTCGAACTCTTTCGAACAACTTTGTATGCTCTTACAGATTATTCGAACTGTCACTTATTATTTCGCAATGCTAAACACATCGTATTGGTCTCAACGGTGATATTTAGTACCAACTTGCACCCTTCCTCTGACTCGTGTTATACCATCCGAAGCCATTTAGTAGGTTTTGTTTGGGTTTCCAGGTTGAGTATCATCATCATACTACAGCATTTTTCATGATTGTGCACACTGCTTGGACAACTTCTACTCACTTTGTGCAGCATGCTGATAGGTCCATTTCATGCTTTAAGGTCTGGAGAATGCTTCCAATCATATTGACACACATTATGACACATGCTCCAAACTGCTACAAACACCACAAAATTGACTTTGAATCCTTTTCAACCATTTTCAAACTATTTCACACTACTTTGAATGATTTTGCAACACTTTGAATGACATTGGCAGCCACATAACCATTTTAAAACCCTTTTGATGCATGCTGCACAACCAAAATGAGCCATTTCATCACATATCACATGCCACTGGACACGAAGAGAGATGACAAGAGATCTAGAATGCAATAAGTGCAATTTTATGTTTCAATGATATATTGAAGCAACAGGACAAAAACTTTTACTATACTGAGACAATGTATGTTTCATTTATTATCATTTCTCATTTGTTTTATGTTTTACAATACCTTTATTTGCTGTGCATATTGCCTCATTTTTCCACATGTTATTGTTTCCTTTTTAGTAATATTTCTTTAAATTGTATATAGACTTGTATTAGTTACTTAGAAGCCAAGCAAAAGGGAAGAGAGACAAAGTTACCCTCTCCCTTATCATCTGATTCAAGAGCTGTTTTCTTGAGTCTTAGCTCACATCATATCTCTAAGTTCTGCAAAATATTGTGAACTTCTTCAAACCTTCATATTAGCCTCTCGACTCATCGCCTATTGCCTATTGCCACTCAAAAACCATTTCTTATTTGCTCTATTCACTCTTCGATATACCTCATCACCAGTCCGACTCTATCAAAACTCTTCGAACATCTCCAACTTTCTTCGAAACTACTTCGAACATCTTCGAACCTCTTTGAACTTTTTTCGAACTATTTTGCACATCTTCAAACCTATTTTGAACTCTTTTGAACTTTTTCATATGCCTCTAAAGCCTATTCGCAACATGCCCCATCATTTCATGTCACTCACTACAACTTTTGGATATCAGCAGTGATATTTAGTACCAACTTGCACCCTTCCTCTAGCCTGTGTTATACTTCTTAAGCCTTTTAATGGGTTTTTGTTAGGTTTCCAGGTTGAGTATTATCAGTGCTCTTGTGCACCTTCATGCACTTCCATGCACCTTTGTGTGCTTTAGTGTGCTTCTGTGTGCCTTTGTCTGCTTTCGTGCACATTAATCTGCTCCAGTGCACTTTTGTGCACCCAAGTGTGCTTTTGTGCACCTTTGACTGCTTAGGTGGACTTTCATGCACCTTTTACATTTCTACTGTACATTTGGATCCCCCTTAGCTGTTCTATCGTGTGCCCTAAATGTGCCTTGTCACACTTCAGACTGCCTTTGTATGCATCCCACACTCATTATCTGCCTTCACAGTTACTGTGCACTCGATGCACCTTTATGCGCTCCTTTTACTCTTTACCAGCAACCCACATTCTTTGCTGTGCACTCATTGCACTATTCATTTACCATGCACAACAACCCTTCACCACACCTATTGCGCTGTGCATCATGGCTTCCAGCTTACTCAGGTGCTTATTTGAGGTGCACTGCAATTGCATCACAAGTCAACTGCATATTCTGGGAGCTTTGCACCTATTTGGCATTGGACCATGTGCACTTTGGTGCTTTCACATAATTTGGGTGCTTTGCACCTATTTGGCATTGGACTGTGCACACTTGGGCACTTTCATGTAATTTAGGTGCTTGGCACTATTTGGCATTGCACAGCATCTCCTTATAGTTCTTCCACATTTCCAATCAGCATTGCCTTATCTGGCAACTCACACAGGTCGATCACATCACTATTACTAAGGTGCAGCACACAACACATAACACCAAAGTAGATTAATTGGGAAGAGCGCATGGGACCTAAAGTGCACCAAAAATAGAACATCACACTGGAACAGTTGGATATTGGACTATAGCATGCACAAATCCTATTGGCTAAGGCAGTGGCATAGTGCAGTCAGATTTAGATGAGCCAATGGATGGACTTGTGGGTAGCACATGGTGCTTTCTATTTTTATATTTGCTGCTCTTATCATGTAAGCCATTTGTACGTAGTAGACAGATACATAGAGAATTTAGAGGATCTTTCCCCCCACATAATTCATAGCTCATTCAGTGTCACACATAATCTGTGCACCACCATCCAGTCCATGCGCCTTTGTAGTATGCCCTTCATATAGCTGCATTTGTATATCATTTGCATCCCTCATCATATTGCCATGTTTCATCCCTTCATTGCATCCTTCATCTTCATTTGTGCACTCTTGCAGTGCACCCTTCATATAGCCATGTTTGTGCATCATTTGCACCTTTCATTGTATAGCTGCATTTTGCACACCATTTGCACATTTTCCCACCAGTTGCGCTCACATCCCATTTGTGTCCCTAGCCTGTGCATCACCCTTTCAGCACACTCCAGCGCTGTCCTTGTCCCACTACACCTCCCACTTTCACCTCCCCCTCATCATTGCACATTTTTCCACACTGCATGTTTTTGCCCCTTTGCATTGTGCACTTTTTTGCCATTGTGCATACCTCCCTTTTCGTGTACACAACTAGTGCGCACATTGAAAACCATCATACTAGCCTTTTTGTAGTCCTTGCACCTTGAAGGATGATCCGAGGCCCTCTAAGTGAACCTCCTCACCTCAAGCATGCCTGCAGCTGTAGGTTTAGTGTTCACCCCTTCTGTTGAGACTCTGCACTGAGTACCAACTGAACACATCAGCAAATTACCATTCAGGGGCTGACACTGCATTTACATCAGAAAATGTCAATTACATCCCCCCTCTACGACCCTCTATTATGTAAACTCAATCATCTTGATGTCTAACCACAATCAACATGTCAAATAAATGTCTTTTAATCTTCAACCCTTTTTCTTTACAATCAGGGCTGAAAGGTCCACTCCAAATGCATACACAGCAGATCATTTGGTATGCAGAGTCCTGTTTCCATCAAGTCCTGTTGGACATGCAAGGGGCAAATGTCTTAAAGCAAAAATGTATGCAAAAGGTTCTATATTGTGAGCTTGTAAGCAGGATCTTTTATGAATCAAGTAAGAAATTTGTCACTCAAACATATTTCAGCTGTGCATCATGTCTCACATCAGCATTGTCACATCAATCAGCCTGGTGTTCAAGGTGCTGATCCTGCTTCATTCCTTGGCTGACAGTCTTGCTGAGGTAAACTTCAACCACCTACCACTCAGATTCCATCCATTCCTCTTGGCCATGTTGGATGATAATGTCATCCCCAAACTTACCAGCAGTCCTTAGTGACCTCATATGCCCTGGATTGGTGGAGACATCATAGTGAACCAGCAGTGGACAGCATTAAGGGCATCGATACCCTGGATTAGTGCCTTGATCATTATAAGCAGTACTTTACCACTTCCCAAGCTGTTGCTGCTCCTGCTTCTACTCCTGCTCCCACTCCCGCTTCCACTCCTGCTCCTGCCCCTGCTTCCACTCCCACTCTCACTCCCAGTTTCCAGTCCTGCATCAACCTCTGAAGTCTCACAAATAATATGCTGGATGAAGTATGCAGTATGCTTCAGTTTGTAGATGGCTGCAATCATCAGCAGAAGCTGCATTTAATGCCAATGTCAGCAGGGTCACACTGACTTCATGAGCTTGCCATGCTGAAGGAGCTCCAGGCTGAACCACAGGCTTTGGCTATTGGATCAAAACCCCTTCAACATGCTGGGCAACCTTCAAGGCAAGCAGTGGTAAGAAGAAAATTGGAACTGGTGGCAGCAAATGCACAGGCAGAACTTGAGCACCTGAAGTCCCTTCCCCACAGCTCCTACAAGTGGACCTGGGGTGTCAATATCACAGAAAGTGATGTTTTGGGTGCTAATGAGAAGACCAAGAGCAAGGGCAAACAACAGCATTCTGGGTATTGGTTGTCTCTGCCTGATGGTGTGAAGGGAAGAAAGGTGTGGTCAAGCACACCAATGGTCTCAACAGTTGCATCCAATGCCTATGGTTGACCACCCATGGTATCAGACAATGGAGCAGACAATTCATCACCTCCTGGCCCTGCTGCTTCTCCCACTCCTGCTCCTGCTCCCACTCCCATGCCCACTCCCATTCCCAATGCTGCTCCCATCCCCAATTCCTTGCCCGATGCAGAAGCTAGCCAGCCCACTGCTATGGTTTGGCAAGGCCAAGATGATGCATCAAGTGCAGATCAGCCCACTGCTTTTCAGGCAGCTATGGCATGGCAAGGCGAAGATGATGTGTCAAGTGATGCCGATCAGCCCACTGCCTTTCAGGCACTCATGGCATGGCAGGGCAACAATGATCAGTCATCGTCTTCCCCTACAGGTTCCCTGACTGGCTTTGATTCTGCTCCCTTTTATCTTTATGCTTTTATCTCCTCATCTCCAGCTGCCAATCCAACTTCAACAGATGCAGCTGCTTTCCCCATTGTATCTGATGCTGCAGATGCTTTTCTGTCATCCTCAGAGACTGGATCTAATGGTGAATTCAATGCTGAGGCCAATTCTGAAGATTTCATTACCACATCACAGATAGAGAACCCCACTCCTTCTCATATCACTTTGCCAACCTACCCTCCTGTGAACTTCACTCTGCCAATCTACACTCCTGCAGACTTCGGTTATGTCAATGAGACTTGGTTGTCTAGCCCTGATGAGATGATGGACACTGACATTAAACGATGCATCATATATATATAGTATAAGTAGTAGTACATTGTACATAGTAAATATCATTGTTTTTGTGTTTCTGTCAAGCTCCGATGTCAGTGCCACTTCCTGGTCCTGGTCTCAGTCCCTGCCCCCACTCCCATCCCCATTGATAGGTCCACTACATGCTTTAAGGTCTGGAGAACATTTTCACTCACATCGAGACACCATGGCATGCACTTTGAATTGTTACGAATGCCACAAAATCGACTTCGAACACTTTTCGATTTATTTCGCACTATTTCGAATGCTTTTGAACTATTTCGCGACACTTCAAACTATTTTTCGTGACACTTCGAACTACTTCGCAGTACTTTAAACTACTTTGGCTGCCATATAGCTGTCCTCAAACACTTTTGATGCACACTTCACATTTGTAACAAGGTAATTAGTCACATATCAAGCACTACCAGACATGAGGAGAGACCACAACAGAGTTAGAATGCGATAAGTGTGTTTTTGTGTTTTATTGATATATTAAAGCAATAGAACAAGAACTCTTACTATATTGGGACAATGTACATTTCACTTATTATCATCTTTCATTTTGTTTCATGTTTTACAATACCTTTATTTGCTGTGCACATTGCCTCATGTTCTACAATTGTTATTATTTCCTTTTTAGTACTATTTCTTCAAATTGTATATAGACTTGTATTAGTTAGAATAAAAACAACAGAACAACAGGGAACAGCACAAGTTACCCTCTCGCTATCGTCAGATTTAAGAATCATTCTCTTTAGTCTTATCTTGGGGTCACATCTCTAAGTTCTGCAAAATATCATGAACTTCTTTGAAACTATCGTATTTGCTCTCTGTTTTATCGCCCATTACCTACTGCCATTCGACAAACACTTCACATTTGTTAAACTTGCTCTTTGATATACCTCGAACCTTTTCAAACGTATTCGAACTTCTTTGGACTACTTTGCACGACTTCAAACCTCTTTGAACCTTTTTTGAACCTATTTTGCACATCTTCGAACCTCTTTTGAACTCTTTCAAACACCTTCGTACGCTTATACAGACTATTCCCACAGCCCTTACCATTTTACATCACTGAAACATTATGCTTTGGTCTTAGTGGTGATATTTAGTACCACCTCGCACCCTTCCTCTGACTCGTGTTATACCATCTGAAGCCATTTAGTAGGTTTTGTTTGGGTTTCCAGGTTGAGTATCATCACCATGCCCATCCCCTGCTCCTGCCCCATCCCTGTCCCCTTCCCTGCAATTGCATTTCAAACATTACTAATGTTTTACAGCAAGTAAAGTAGTAATGTAGTCATTGGTTAATTAATAGAGTATGTACAAATATATAGTGAGTTCGACGGCATCCATTGAACCAGATAATACAATGCATACAGTCAATAGTCCCCATTCCTGCTCCCATAGTGAGGTTGATGGCATCCATTGAACCAGATAATACAATGTGTATAGTCAATAGTCTCTGTCCCTGCTCCCCTAGTGAGTTCAATGGCATCCATTGAACCAGATAATACAATGTGTACAATGTATGTGTTCAATAGGTCATATCATTTGATACAATGTAGCTTACCTATGTGATTTCACCCATTACAAATGGACCAACTAATGGTGGCTTTAAGCTGTTCACAATGGTCCAGCTAGTGTGGGCCCATAGATCATAATAGACCATAGTAGATGAGTGGGCTCATTTGGTAGGCATAAGTTCATATAAATATGATGGGGTGATGGGTGATATGAGTCCTGCTATAAGGTATCTATAATGGATAGGCCCATTGGTCATTCCAATATTCCAGTAGACCATAAGATGGATGGGCCCATGGGTCATGTCAATATTCCAGTAGACTATATGATGGATGGGTTCATGGGTCATGTCAATACTGCAGTAAACTGTATAATGAATAGGCCCATGGGTTATTCCAATATTCCAGTAGACCACATGATGGATGGGCCCATGAGTCTCATGTATGTAGATAGCCTTAGATACTTGATGAGGGATCCTCAAATATTTTCTTTGGATTTCAAGCATAAGCTTTACATTTAGTAGGGATGTATCACTACTGGCTGTCAAGACCCATTTCACCTGATCATATTCCCAATAACTCCTGACTTCTTTCTGACTCTTTTCTAACCTTTGCTATTGGCATTCCAGCCACAGCACTTTTGAGTCATCAGACAAGTCATCACATGCCTTAGTAATCATTCGCTTACTTATTACCAACAAGGTTTTTAAATGTGCCTTTGGCAAACATTGTTCACTGTGTTCATTAATTTTCTATCAGTAGTGGTTACATATGTACAATATATATTCTAATCTAATAACACTTGATTATATACAATTTTTTTGTTTTTGCACTTTCCTCTGAGATTGGCCATATTGCCTTGATATTGTGGACTGACTTGACCCATAATATTGCCACATAGAACTGCCCATGTGTAAAGACAGGACTCCTGAAATCCAAACCCACATGCTTCACTGACTGCCCTTGTAATTTGTTGATTGATATTGAAAAGCAAAGGTGCTGTGCATCAGCATGGATGCAGCATGCCAAGGGAGGCTTACTGATCCAACACATGGGGTAAGCATGGACAAACCTCATGGATGCAGCATGTATAGTAGTATATAAGATGCAATATTATACCAAGAGACTCTAGTCAAGTTCTCTTAAGATTCTACTATAACAAGTGTGAATGCTTGAGACTGTGAGACAACCATTCTATCAAATGACAACTTCTTGTGAGAGCCTGCCTAGCAGTCCACCCAGTATAACTTCGATTGAAGTAGTGGTTGCAATTGGTGTTGCCTTAACACCATGCACTTTAGAGACCACCCTTAGCTGCTTTCTATCATGTGCCCTAAACGTGCATTGTTATGATTCCAACTGCCTTTGTGCACCCCTGTGCTCATCGTCTGCCTTTCACAGTTTACTGCACTGAAAGGGGAAAGGAAGGTGCCCCAGGCATCTGAGCAATTTTCTGCATTCATCCCATATTTTTATATATTTTATTTCACCCTATTCTGCCTTTTCTATGATTTTCTATGATTTATTCCTATTTTATTACTATATTTTGGTTTTTTCCATGTTGGTACATGTTGACATTTCTATTCTTAGAGGCGGGACCCCTTCTGGGCATTTACCCATCAAGGTGATGTCATCCCTATAAGGGCAACCTCAAAGCCTCACTTGGGAGTGAGCTAACAGAGGGGAATCCAAAGTTAATATTATACTACATAATACAAACACTCTAGGCACACATAACAGAGGGGAATCCAAAGAGAAAGCTCTAAGGACCCATCTGTCAATGCCCAGTATATGTGATAGAGCCAAAAATCAAATAGTAAGCTAAAAATAGCCAAAAGGTGGAGATAGGCAGATCAAGCTGTGGGATGATGTCACCTTGATGGGGAAACATCCAGAAGGGGTCCTGCCTCTAATAATAGAACTGTCAACATGCACCAACATAAAATATAATAATAAAATAGGAATAAATCATAGAAATTCATAGAAAAGGCAGAATAGGGTGAAATAAAATATATAAAAATATGGGACGAACACAGAAAATTGCCCAGATGCCTGGGGTGCCTTTCTTTCCTCTTACATCACCCCCCTTCTATGATGCATTGCCCCAATGCATTTGAAACTGTATTTGCCCAAAGTTAGATGCTTGGATGCACTGAGGTGCAGAGGAATGTCACCGGTGGAACTTCCTGACCAGTTGTGGGGCATTCACATTGGACTCTGCAACCCAGGAGTTCTCCTCATACCCATAACCCTTCCAGAGTACCAGGTATTCGAGTGTACCTCAATGTAAGCAGCTGTCTAAGATGGACTTGACCTTATACTGAGGTTTGCCTTTGATAACTATAGGTGGTGGGGGAGGTTGTGTCACGCATCCAGGAAATGGATCTGTGGGTGCAGGCAGTGGCTTTATGACATGGAATACAGAGTGGAGTCTGGATATGGACTGTGGTAGCTGTAGGCAGTAGGCATGTGACCCAATGCATCTAGTAATGAGGAATGGTCCAAGAAAATGGTGGGCAAGTTTCTTGGATGGACACATGGTGGAAATGTCACTGGAGTCGAGATAGACATGATCACCAACCTTATATGTGGGTGTGGGTGATTGACACTGGTTGTAGAAGTGTGCCATGTCATCTTTTGCCTTGGCCAAAGCTGACTTTGCCTTCTGCAAGGTGTCCTTCATCTGCTCTGTGAACTCATTCACTGTTTCCAAGTGCGAGGGTGCTTGTCGAGGCTCGAAGCCCATATGTGGGTGTTGCCCTGTGTCAAGGAGGAAGGGAGTTTGTTGGGTGGAAGAGTGGACATGATTGTTGTATCCAAACTCAACCATGGGGAGGAGATCTTCCCAATGGTCCTGTTGCTCATTGATGAAGATATGGATGTACTGCTCCAGTTCTTGATTGACTTGTTCTGTCTGTCCATCAGTCTGTGGGTGGTAGGCAGTTGAGGCAAGAAGTTTGATCCCCAGCAGGCAGTACAGCTCTTGGGTGAACTCTGCAATGAATTGTGGTCTTCAATCACAGAGGAATGCACCAGGCAGTCCATAGAGCTTCCACAAACAGCACAAATAGAGTCGAGCCACTGATAGGTCCATCGCACACTTTAAGGTCTGGAGAAGATTCCCAATTGTATTGACAGATTACAACAGATGCTCCGAACCACTATGAACACCATGAAATTGATTTTGAACACTTTTCGAACTATCTCAAACTTTTTGAACAACTTTGCATAATTTTGAATGACTTTGAACAACTTTGAACCATTTCACAACATTTTGAATGCTTTCAAATCACTTCACACTACTTCAAATGATGTCAGCAGTCACATAGCCATTTTAAAACCCTTTCGATATATGCTGCACATCCAGAACAAGTCTTTTTGTCGCATATTGAGCACCACCAGACACGAGGAGAGACTACGAGAGACTTAGGATGCGATAATAGCACTCAGATGTTTCAATGATATATTAAAGCAAAAGATAAGTACTTTTACTATATGGGAACACTGTACATTTCAATTATTTATTATTTCTCATTTGTTTTATGATTTACAAAGTTCTCATTGTTAGATATATTGCCTCATGTTTTACACATGTTTTATTTCCCTTTTTAGTACTATCTCTTCAATTTGTATATAGACTTGTATTAGTTACTTAGAAAGAAAAGGAAGCAATGGGAAAAGAGAACAAGTTACCCTCTCCACTATCATCAGATTTAAAAGCAGTTCTCTTGAGTCTTAGCCTCTCATCATCCCTCTAAGTTCTGCAAAACATCGTGAACTTCTTCGAACTATCATATTCGCTCTCAACTTGTTGCCTATTGCCTATTGCCACTCAACAAACACTTCTTATTTGCTATATTCATTTCTCAACATATCTCACCACCAGTCTGACATCTCCAAACTTCTTCAAAATTACTTTGAACCTCTTTGAACATCTTCAAACCTTCTTTGAACAACTTCACATGTCTTTGAACCTATTTCAAACCTCATTTGAACAACTTTGTATGCTCTCACAGACTATTTGCATCATCCCTTATCATTTCGCCTCACTAAAAGCAATGTTTGGATATCAGCAGTAACATTTAGTATCAACTTGCACCCTTCCTCTAGCCTGAGTTATACTTTCTAAGCCTTTTAACAGGTTTTTGTTAGGTTTCCAGGTCGAGTATTATCACTGCTCCAAGTGCAGTGACAGTTATATGAGTGGGGATAAAATGAGCTCACTTCCCAGCAGAGTCGACTGTGCACATTACTGCATCAAATCCAATGGACTCCAGTAGTTCCACCCTGAAGTCCACACTGATGACATCCCAATGATTCTCTGGGACTAAACAGGGGTGTAACTTACCCATGGGCTTGCACTATGGAGTCTTGGTGCATAGGCAGAGATCACAGGTATGGCAGTACTGACCAATGAGTCGAGACATCTGGGGCCACCAATAATTCTGTGATATGAGTTTCAACATCTTCCAATGCCTGAGATGGCCAGCAATAAGCGAGTCATGGTGCTGAGAGATGAGTCGTCATCAAAGCTGGGAATCATTAGGGATGTAGATGTGGTCATAGAAGTATAGAATGTCATCCTTTTCTGCCCACTCTGTCCAAGTGCAGTGACAGTCATATGAGTGGGGATAAAATGAGCTTACTTCCCAGCAGAGTCGACTGTGCACATTACCGCATCAAACCCAATGGACTCCAGTAGTTCCACCATGATGTCCACACTGATGACATCCCAACGATTCTCCGGGACTAAAAGGGGGTGTAACTCACCCATGGGCTTGTGCCATGGAGTCTTGGTGCATAGGCAGAGATCACAGGTATGGCAGTACTGACCAATGAGTCAAGACATCTGGGGCCACCAATAATTCTGTGATATGAGTTCCAATGTCTTCCAATGCCTGGGATGGCCAGCAATAAGCGAGTCATGGTGCTGAGAGATGAGTCATCATCAAAGCTGGGAATCATTAGGGATGTAGATGTGGTCATAGAAGTATAGGATGTCATCCTTTTCTGCCCACTCTGCTGTGCAAAGTGAAGCCATGGATCCCTTCCTCAGCTCCTTCACTGCCAGAGCCACAGCATCCTCATGTAAACCACTACGGTTCACATGACGAATGTCACATAGGATACTGCGCTCCTCACCCTCCAAGGCAACACCTTTTAATGCACAGACTGTGAACAGATCAGGTTGTGCAACAACACAATACCTGGATTGTCATTGCTTCCATCCCCATGGTCCAGACGATGAGAGAGGGCATCAGTCTTCCCCATGCTGCATCCCGGTGATGATACTCGACCTGGAAACCTAGCAAAAACCTGTTAAAAGCCTTTTGTAGTATAACTCAGGCTAGAGGAAGGGTGCGAGGTGGTACTAAATATCACCGCTAATACCAAAATGTTGTTTTAGTGATGCAAAATGGTAAGGACATGACGAATAGCCTTTTTAAAGCATACGAAGATGTTCGAAGTCATGCGAAGTAGTTCGGAATAAGTTCAAATGGGTTCAAAGTTGTTCGGGTGAGTTCGAGGGGGTTCGAAGGTGTTTGACTGGCATCGATATATGTTTTGACAAATGAATATTGCAGTTGCAAGCTGTGTTTTTAGTGACAATAGGCAATGACGAGTTGAGAATGAATACGAAAGTTCGAGGAAGTTTGCAATATTTTGCAGAACTTTGGAGATATGATGCAAGGTAAAACTCAAGAGAACTGCTCTTAAATCTGACTATAGTGGAGAGGGTAACTGGTTCTCTGTTGTTCTAAGTAACTAGTACAAGTTTATATACATTTTTGAAGAGATAGTACTGAAAAGGGAAGTAAAACATGTGTAAAACATGTGGCAATATATCATACAATGAGGACTTTGTAGATCAAAAATAAATGAGAAATGATAAATAATTGAAACATACGTGTGCCCATATGGTAAAGGTACTTATCTTTTGCTGTAATATATCATCAAAACATAAAAAATGCTATTATTGCATCCTAAATCTCTTGTTGTCTCTCCTCGTGTCCGGTAGTGCTTGATATGCAATGGAATAGTTTGTTCCAGATGTGCAGCATGTATCAAAAGTATTTTAACACAGCTATATGGTGGCCGATGTTGTTCGGAATTCTGCGAAGTCACTCAAAGTGTCGTAAAGTTGTTCGAAGTTGTTCAAAGTGTCGCGAAGTTTTCCGAAATAGTGTGAAATAGTGCAAAATAGATTCGACATCGATTTCGTGGCGTTCATAGTGATTCAGAATGTCTATCATAATGTCTCGATACAAGTGAAACTGTTCTCCAGACCTTAAAGCATTGATGTATTCAGTTGGTACTCGGTGCAGAGTCTCAACGGAAAGGGTGAACACTTAACCTACAACTGCAGACATGCTCGGAGTGAGGGGGGAGTTCGCTTAGAGGGCCTTGGATCATCCTTCAGGGCGCAAAGACTATGGGGAGGCTAGTATGGTGGTTTTCAATGTGTGCACTAGTTGTGTATGCTAAAGGGGAGATATGCGCAGTGGCGGGAAAGTGCACAATGCAAAGAGGCAAAAATGCACAACGGAAGCGCAAAAGTGCACAATGACAAGGGTGATGAAGATGGGAGGTGTAGTGGGACAAAGACGGCACTGGGATGTGCTGGGAATGTGATGCAAAGGGTAGGGGCACTAACGGGATGAAAGTGCAAGGGGCAGAAAAAGGCGCGAATGGTGCGCAAAATGCGGCTATGCGAATAAGTGTGCAAATGGGGTGCAAACACAGCTATACGAAGGGCGCACTGTATGAGTGCTTGAATGAGGACAAAGGATGCAATGCAGGGATGAAATGCAACAATATGATGAGGGGATGCAAACGATATGCAAATGCAGCTATACGAAGGGCGCACTACAAAGGCGCACAGACTGGACACTGGTGCACAGACTATGTGCGACGCTGACTGAACTATGAACTATGAGGGGGGGGGAAAGATCCTCTGGATTCTCTATCTGTCCCTCTACTATGTACAAATGGCTTATGTGATAAAAATGGTAAAATAAAGTGTAAAAATAGAAAGCACCATGCGCTACCCACAAGTGCATCCATTCGCCCATCTAAACCCGACTGCACTATGCTGCTGCCTCAGCCAATAAGATTTGTGCACCTATAGCCCACTACCCAACTGTTCCGGTGTGATGCACTATTTTTGGTGCACTCTAGGTCTCGTGTGCTCTTCCCAATTAATCTGCTTCGGTGTTATGTGTTGCATGCTGTGCCTTAGTAATAATGGTGTGATTGACCTGTGCCAGTTACCAGATAAGGCAATGCTGATTGGAAATGCGGAAGAACTATAAGGAGATGCTGTGAAAGGCCAAATACTGCCAAAGTGCCAGGATTACATGAAGGCGCCCAAGGTGCACAGCCCAATGCCAAATAGGCACAAAGCACCGCGATTATGTGAGAATGCGCAGTTTGCTTGTGTTGGAATCACGGTGCACCCCAAATAAATGCACCAGTAAGATGGGAGCTGCGATGCGCAGCGCACTGGCATGGTGGATTGTTGTGTGGGTGATAGGGATTGTGTGATGAGTGCGCAGCAGGGAATGTGAGTGCAGGAAAAGCATAAAAGGAGTGCACAAAGGCACATTGAGCGCGCAATAAATGTAGAAGGCAGATAAGGAGCGTGGGGGGGGTGCACAGAGGTGGCTTGAAGTGCAACGAGGCGCATTTAGGGTGCACAATGATTGGCGACTATGGGGAACCAAATGCGCAGTAGAAATGCAAAAGGTGCACAAAGGCGCACCTAAACAGTCAAAGGCGCACAAAAGCATGCTGTGCAAAGTGTGCGGAAGCCATCTAGGAGGTGCGCACAATCGCAAAAAATGCTGTAGTATGCATGCAGGGCAATAGGGAGCCGTATCAGCATGTAGTAGACCTATCACCAGGTGATGATGCAGGGAGAAATCAAACCTGGAGAGATAAAGGGACCAGAGGTCTTGGCAACAATTAAGTTTCTTGGTGGTCATGAAGTACTCAAGGTTCTTGTGGTCCATGCAGATCTTGACCTTGTGTTGAGCACCCTCCAGAAAATGTCACCACTCCTCCAATGCCCACATTATGGCCAGCATCTCCTTGTCATGAATCTCATAATTGTGTTCCACAGCACTGAGACTCTTCAAGTAGAAGGCAATGGGGTGCCACTTCTGGTCCTCTGGAGATTGTTGGGACAGCACTGCACCCATTGCAAAGTCTGAGCTGTCAGCTTCTACATGGAAGGGATGCGAGTCGTCAGCAAAAGTGAGGATTGGAGTGGAAGTGACCATCTCTTTGAGCTTCTCAAAAGCATCCTGCTGTGCATTTTTTTACTTCCATCCCTCCTTGCCAGTGAGGTCAAATAATCAGCATGATGGTAAGAAAAATCTTTAATAAAGCACTAATAGAAATTGTTAAAGCCCAGAAAAGACTGCGAGTAAAGCATAAAAGGAGCGCATAAAGGCACATCGAGCGTGCAATAATGGAAAATGGCAGATAAGGAGTGTGGGGGGGGGCGCACAGAGGCGGCTTGAAGTGCAACGAGGCACATTTAGGGCGCACAATGATTGGCGGCTATGGGGAACCAAAAGTGCAGTAGAAATGCAAAAGGCGCACAAAGGCGCACCTAAACGGTCAAAGGCATGCAAAAGTGCATGGAAGTGCACAAAGGCACACGAAAGTGCACGAAGGCATGCAAAAGCGCGCTGCGCAAAGTGTGCGGAAGCCATCTAGGAGGTGCACACAATCGCAAAAAATGCCGTAGTATGCGCGCAGGGCGATAGGGAGCCGTATCATCACTCTAGCACCAGGCATGTGATTCAATGATATTCATTGAGGTAGACACAGACCACACCTTCTAATATGAGATCATGGAAGATGTCATTCATCATAGTCTGAAAGGTGGCAGGACTATTAGTGAGACCAAAGAACATGACAAGCAGTTCAAAAAGACCACAGTTCATGCAAAAAGCTGCCTTCCACTCATCCCCTTCCTTTATCTGCACATTGTTGTAACTCTAACAGACATTGAGCTTGGTGAAGTAATGCACCCCATGGAGTTGGTTGATGAGTTCAGATGTGAGGGATAGTGGATAGCAGTTCTTGGTGTCGATAGTCTTGAACCATTCAAAGGGACCCATCCTTCTTTTTAACAAAGAAGAAAGGTGAGGCCATGGGTGACTTTGGAGGGCAGATACAACCAGAAGCCAAGTGTTCATTAATGAACTTGCCAAGTTGTCATTGTTCTTTGGGGGAGAGAGGATAGACCTTGCAGGAGGAGGGTGTGGCACCCAGCGTGAGCTCAATTGCATGATCCTATGGCTTATGGCTAGAAAGTGAGTTGAAAGATTTCTTGGAGAAGACATCCTCAAAGTTATTCAGGTAAGGAAGTACTGAGTCAGTGAAGGATTTGGGCACACTGTTCTTGTGGAAGGCCTCTGTGAGGCACTGGGAGATGTTTGAGGTGGCACACACCTCATGCAAAGGGTTAATAGCAGTGTAGAAAATTTGGTCACCTTCCTCAATCTCCTCCACTTCCTCCACATCATTGTCAGAATCAGGTGCAAGATCTGGAATGTCTTCCAAGTCCACATCGGCTATAGGCATTGGACCAGCATAACACTTTTGAGTGTGCTGTAAGAGGACCTTTCACCCTCAATGTTCCTGTCTGCCTTCAGTGAAGCAAGTATGGCAATGAGAGGGACAACAACTCATCATAACTTCACCTGTCACCCAATTGACCTCAGGATTATGGTCACAAAGCCATGGGTAGCCCAAGATTGCCTCCTGCTTCCCCAGGTGGGTCACTGTGAAGAGAGCCTGTTCACTAGGATCCTTGTACCAGAGGACTAGGTTGACAACCTCTTGAATTGCCCCAGCTTCATTTGGGGAGCCATCCACATTGTAGACAGGTATGGGTTGAGATAGTGAGCGGGTATTGAGTTGTTTTGGTTGAACCAGATGTGAATCGATGAAAAGGCCCATGGCATCTGAGTCCAGAAGAGCAGAGACACTGAGTAATTGCCCCGTATCTGTAGTCTGCAGCTCAATCTTCAATTCTAGTAATTGCTGGGAGGGGGTGGATGCCACAATGTATTTGCATGGTAGCTTGGGCTCCCAAGATTTTAATCTGGGAAGAGGAGGAACAGGTGTGAGTGGAGCAGATGTGACTTCCATTGAGCTGAGGGACTCAGGAGGGAAGTTGGTCATGGAGTGAAGTTCTTCCTCAAGTGAGTCGATCAGCAGGGCATCAACACAGTTACTGGTAGGCAGTGAGGGCAGACAGTTGGAGGGATTGGGGGCATGTGTGGTCATAGTGGCATGGAGTGTAGTGTTAAAAGCTGCATTCATGAGTCAGTTCTCATCACAAAGAGAAGCAGCTTTGTACCAAGCATCAATATTGTCTGTCATCAGCTGGGCATCCCTTCAACATCTGTGCAATCTGGTCCTGGCAATGAAATTTAACCACCACTGGTAGCCCATTCCTATATCCCACCATGTCCACTAAATCCCTAAAACTCATTGATATAGTCATCCACAGATCGGTGTGCTTGGTAATATAAGGATGACCTGAGGTGCATTGCAGCTCATTGGTGTTTATGGAGAGGGCAGAAGTGTCATACAAACTCCTCCCTAAAGTTGTCCTAAGAGGAGAAAACGAGGGAACTGAGCTTCTGGGCTTGGCGCAAAATGCAGTCGACATAGAGGTAGGCATGCTCAGACTTCATGTATGTAAAGGCCCAATAAATTTTTGTGGTGTCATCTAGGAATTGATTAGGGTGAAGACTGATGTATAACTCACAGGAGTTGAGGAAAGAATGTCCATGAGAGCATGCACCATTAAAGTCAGGGGGGGGGATGGTTTAATCTGTGTGCCAGTGGTATTAGGTAGAGCATCGATGCTGGAAGCAGTTGGAGTTGGAATAAATGGGATATTAGGTGAGGGACTAAGCTGTAGGGTATTAACAAAGCTTTCGATGTACGATTTAAGTGATTCAATTTGTGTGCACAATCTGGTAATGGCACCTTCGAGTGCTTTGACATGTTTTTGGGTGTCCATGGCGCATGGCAGCACGTTGAGCGGAGATAAGTGCACACTTAATGCGGGGGTGTTGATTATGTCCTGGGCAATGTCCTGTAGGTGTAGGATGCATTATATCTGCAGTGGACTTCGATTCTGGGCCTAGGGAGAGAGTTTTCTTCTGTAAGGGCAATCTCAAAGCCTCACTTTGGAGTGAGCTAACAGAGGGGAATACAAAGTTAATATTATACTACATAATACAGACACTCCAGGCACACCTAACAGAGGGAAACCCCAAGAGAAAACTCTAAGGACCCATCTGTTGATGCCCAGTATATGTGATAGAGCCAAAAATCAAATAGTAAGCTAAAAATAGCAAAAAGGTGGAGATAGGTGGATCAAGCTGTGGAATGATGTCATCTTGATGGATAAACATCCAGAAGGGATCCTGCCTCTAAGAATAGAACTATCAACATGTACCAACATGGAAAAAACCAAAATATAATAATAAAATAAGAATAAATCATAGAAATTCATAGAAAAGGCAGAATAGGGTGAAATAAAGTATAAAAAAATATGGGACGAATGCAGAAAATTGCCCAGATGCCTGGGGCACCTTCCTTTCCCCTTACAATCCCACAGATTGATTCATCTATCTCTGCCTTTTTGCTATTTTTAGCCTACTATTTGATTTTTAGCTCTATCACATATACTGGGCATTGACAGATGGGTCCTTAAAGTTTTCTCTTTGGATTCCCCTCTGTTCAGTGCGCCTGGAGTGTCTGTATTATGTAGTATAATATTAACTTTGGATTTCCCTCTGTTAGCTCACTATTAAGTGAGGCTTTGAGGTTGTCCTTACATGCACACTTGATGTGCCTTTATGTGCTCTTTTATGCTTTGTCAACAATTTACATTCTCACTGTGCACTCCTTGCACTATTCATCTATCCTACACACCAACCTCTTGACTTCATCTGTTGGGCTGTGCATCATGACCTTCAGCTTACTAGGCAACTTAGTCAAGGCACACCACAATCACATTGTGAGACAGCAGCACATTTCCATTTAACTTGGACACTTTGCATCTATTTGGTGCTGTACTGCACACACTCAAGTGCTTTCACATAATTTGAGCACTTTGGCACTATTTGGCATCACACATCATCTCCTCACAGTTCTTCTGCATTTCCAATCAGCATTGCCTTCTCTGGTAACCAACATAGGTTGATCACATCACTATTACCAATGCACAGCATCTAGCCCATAACACTGAAGCAGACCAATTAGGCAGAGCGCATGAGACCTAGAGCACATAAAAAATAGAGCATTACACTGGGACAGTTAGGCATTGGGCTATAGTGTGTGCAAATCTTATTGGCTAAGGTAGCAGCATCACATGGTCAGATTCATATGGGCTATGGATGGACTTGTGGGTAGCACATGGTGCTTTCTATTTTTATACTTTATTTTACCATTTTCATCACATAAGTCATTTGTACATAGTACCCAGGTACACAGAGAACTGAGAGGATCTTTCCCTCCCCCCCCAGTTCAGCAGTCTCAGTCAGCATTGCACACTGTTTGCGCACTTTCATCTTAGTTCATGCACCTTTGCAGTGCACTCTTCATATAGCTATATTTGCACATTGTATGTGCCCTTCATCATTGATATGGCTCCCTATCACTCTGCACTCATACTATGACATTTTTTGTGCTTGTGTGCACTGCTTGGACACCTTCTACTCACTTTGCACAGTGCACTTTTGCATGCCTTGGTGCACTTTTATGCACCCAAGTGCACTCCCGTGTGCCTCCATGCACTTTTATGTGCCTTTGTCCACTCTCATGCACTTCTGTGTGCCTTTGTGTGCTTTTGTATGCCCAAGTATGCTTCCATGCACTCCAGTGCACTTTTGTGTGCTTTTGTGTGCCTTTGACTGCTTAGGTGCACTTTTGTGCACCTTTTACATTTCTACTGTGTCTTGGATCCCCCTTAGCTGCCTTCTATAGTGTGCCCTAAATGCACCTTGTTACACTTCAAACTGCCTCCATGTGCCTCCCATGCTCCTTATCTTCCTCTCACAGTTACTGCACACTCAATGCGCCTTTATGCACTCCTTTCATGCTTTGCCAGCAACCCACATTTCTTGCTGTGCACTCAATGCACTATCCATTAATCACACACAACAATCCACCACCACACCTATTGTGCTGTGCATCATGGCTTCCAGCTTACTGAGGTGCTTATTTAAAGTGCACTGCAATTGCAGCACAAGCGAACTGCACATTCTCACATAATCTGGGCACTTTGCACCTATTTGGCATTGGAACTGTGTGCACTTGGGCGCTTTCATGTAAGCCTGGTGCTTTGGCACTATTTGGTCTCGCACAGCATCACCTTATAGTTCTTCCACATTTCCAATCAGCATCACCTTATCTGGGTAACCAACACAGGTCAATCATGTCACTAATACTAAGGTGCAGCATGTGATGCATAATACCAAAGCAGATTAATTGGGAAGAGCACACAGGACCTAAAGTGCACCAAAGATAGAGCATTGTGCTGGAAAGTTGGATATTGGGCTATAGCATGCACTAATATTATTGGCTAAGGCAGTGGCATAATGTGGTTGGGTTTAGATGTGCCAATGGATGCACTTGTGGGTAGCACATGGTCCTTTCTATTTTTATACTTTATTTCACCATTTTTTATCACATAAGCCATTTGTACATAGTAGGCAGACAGACAGAGAATCCAGAGGATCTTTTCCCCCCTTATAGTTCATAGCTCATTCAGTGTCGTGCATAGTCTGTGCACCAGCATCCAGTCCATGCACCTTTGTAGTGCACTCTTCATATAGCCATGTTTGCATATCATTTGCATCCCCTCATCATATTGCTGCATTTTGTCCCTTTATTGTGTCCTTTATCTTCATTTGTGCACTCTTGTAGTGTGCCCTTCATATAGCCATGTTTGTGCATTATTTGCACCTCATTGTATAGCCACATTTTGTACACCATTTGCACATTTTCCCACTAGTTGTGCTCACATCCTGTTTGTGTCCCTAGCCTGTGCGTCACCCTTGCAGCACATCCCAGTGCTGTTCTTGTTCCACTACACCTCCCTCATCATTGCACATTTTTGCACTTCCATTGGACATTTTTCCACACTGCACATTTTTGCCCCTTTGCATTGCATACTTTTTGCATACACAACTAGTGCACACATTGAAAACCATTGTACCAGCCCCTTCATAGTCTCTGTACCCTGAAGGATGATCCGAGGCCCTCTAAATGAACCCCCTCACCCCGAGCACACCTGCAGCTGTAGGTTTAGTGTTCACCCCTTCTGTTGAGACTCTGCACTTAGTACCAACTGAACACATTATCATATAGCCACATTTTGTGCACCATTTGCACCATTTCTCATATTATCATATTTGCACACCATTTGCACATTTTGTCTATGTGTTGCACCTTTGGCACACTCCAGTATTGTCCACATCTTCTTGTTGCACTTGCCACTTTTATTGTCTATCATTGTTGCACATTTTTTGCACTCTTGCTGCATATTTTTCCACACTGTGCTTTTCCACTCCTTTACATTCTGTGCTTTTGCACCATTGCACAAACCTTGATTTCTGTGTTACTTACATTGTGCATACTTCATATCCCAGCAACCCTGCATCCATAGCTATTGTCACACTTTGAAGGACAATCTGAGGCCACCCTAAATGAACCCCCACACCCCAAGCACTCCTGCAGCTGTAGGATTTGTGTTCACATCTTCTGTTGAGACTCTGCACCAAGTTTCAACATGACACATCAATGGGTAACAGTGCCTTCAAGCACTTCAATGCATTTTTGGATGTCCATGGTGCATAGCAGCACATGAGCAGAGATAAGCATGCACTTAAGGTGGGGGTGTCATTTGCATCCTGGGCAATGTCCTGTATGCATAGAAGATGTTATATCCACAATGTGCTTTGATTCTGGGCCTAGGGAGAGAGTTTTCTACTGTAAGGGCAACCTCAAGCCTCACTCAATAGTGAGCTAACAGAGGGGAATCCAAAGAGAAAATATTAAGAACTGATCTGTCAATGCTGTTAGAAAACAGTCTCCTAACATGCCTATTACATAATAATATTTTTATTTTATTTTATTTTATTTTATTTCACCAAAATATGCTACCAAATGCCTATACATGCTTTATTTGTCAGCATGGGAATTTTCTATTTACATGCATCTGTAACAATATAGTACAATATCTGTAACATAGTATATAACCTTAAAATAAATACTAGAGGACCTCAGTTGAGTTCTCTTAGGTATTCCATCCACATTTGTGGTGTGAAACACCTATTTCAGCCAACTAATCTATTTTTAACCTGTTGCATCAAATCCATCAAACCCCCCATCACATGTGCATGCCCCACTGCCTTCTTGTAGGAGAGCCCACATGGTCCAGCTAGCAGAACAGTGGGTGTCACCCTAACAAAAGAACTCAACTACCCCATCAGTGTGCCTTCTCTTACACATGCATACATCATTGTCTCAGCATACCACAACTGCTGATATGGCTCCCTATCACCCTGCACTCGTACTATGGCATTTTTTGCGATTGTGCGCACCGCTTGGACATCTTCTACCCACTTTGCACAGTGCACTTTTGTGTGCCTTCATGTGCTTTCGCATGCCCAAGTGCACTTCTGTGCACCTTTGTCCACTTTCTGCACTCCAATGCACTCCAGTGCACATTTGTGTGCTTCCATGTGTGTTTGTGCACATTTGTGCACCTTTTACATTTCTACTGCACCTTTGGATCCCCCATAGCTGCCTTCTATCATGCACCCTAAATGCACCCTGTTACACTTCAAACTACCTCTGCGTGCCCCCCCCCACACTCTTTATCTGCCTTTTACAGTTATTGCGCGCTCAATGCGCCTTTATGCACTCCTTTTATGCCTTACCTGCAACTCACATTCTCTGCTGCGCACTCATTGCACAATCCCTATCACACACACAATAATCCACCACACTGATTGCGCTGCACATCGTGGCCTCTAGCTTACTGGCTCATTTATTCGAGGTGCTCCACGATTCCAACATGAGTGAACTGCACATTCTCACATAATCTGGGCACTTTGCATCTATTTGGCATTGGACTGTGTGCACTTGGGTGCTTTCATGTAATCCTGGTGCTTTGGCGCTATTTGGCCTCACACAGCATCTCCTTATAGTTCTTCCACATTTCCAATTAGCATCCCCTTATCTGGTAACTGGCACAGGTTGATCACATCATTATTACTAAGGCGCAGCATGCGACACATAACACTGAAGTGGATTAATTGGAAAGAGCACACAGGACCTAGAGTGCACCAAAAATAGTGCATCGCACCAGAACAGTTGGGTATTGGGCTATAGCATGCACAAATCTTATTGGCTGAGGCAGCAGCATAGTGCAGTCGGATGTCAGATTTAGATGGGTGAATGGATGCACTTGTGCATAGAGCATGGTGCTTTCTATTTTTACACTTTATTTTACTATTTTTATCACATAAGCCATTTGTACATAGTAGGTGGACAGAGAGAGAATCCAGAGGATCTTTTCCCCCCTCACAGTTCATAGCTGAGTCAGCATCGCACATAGTCTGTGCACCAGCATCCAGCTTGTGCACCTTTGTAGTGTGCCCTTTGTATAGCTGTGTTTGCATATCATTTGCATCCCCTCACCGTATTGCTGTGTTTCATCCCTGCATTGTGTCCTTCATTCTCGTTTGTACACTCTTGCAGTGCTCCCTTCATATAGCTGTGTTTGCACACTGTTTGCACCTTTTTTGTATAGCTGCATTTTGTGCACTGTTTGCACCTTTTCTGCCCATTGTGCTCTCATCCCGTTTGCACCCCCAACCTGTGCATCACCCTCCCAGCACATCCCAGTGCTGTCCTCATGCCACTACACCTCCTGCTTTCATCTCCCTCTTTGTTGTGCATTTTTGTGCTCCCATTGCACGTTTTCCGCACTGCACATTTTTGCCCCTTTGTGTTGGGCACTTTCCCGCTATTGCACATATCTTCCCTTTAGCGTACACAACTAGTGCACACATTGAAAACTGCTGTACCAGCCTCTTCATAGTCTCCACACCCCAAAGGACAATCTGAGGCCCTCTAAGTGAACCCCCTCACCCTGAGCATGCCTGCAGTTGTAGGTTTAGTGTTTCTTCCTTCTGTTGAGACTCTGCACCGAGTACCAACTGGACACATCACTGCTTACTCATCATTTCGGCAAGAGCCAGAATTAATTGTATATACATATTTACCTTGCTTTCATAAGCCAATGCTAGGCCTCGCCTTACATTGCGACTGCCAGTGATCGAGGGGCAGCGCTCATCATTAGGACAGCTGCAACCAGACAACTGATCAGATCTGGTTTAGCTGAGATTTACATTACTCAATTTGGATGACTATTTTAGGTAGTTACTAGCCAAATTCAGTAATACTCCCAAGATCAGGCACTGTTGGAAGGATTATTGATCTGAAGTGCCCAACTGTTGACAAATAGCCGAAAATATGTGTTTTGCCATGTTTGGTACCCAAATAGCTGGGTCATGTGACTCGAAATTTTGTGAAAAAATTCTGAAGCCAAATCTTGACTCAGCTGAAGAAGTGACTCATCACAGCTTATGTCATTATGGCAGAACAATCAACCTCGAATCCTGGTCACAATCCTGTTCCCATGCCAGCTCTAGAAGCCAAAATTGATGTGCTTACAGCACAAATGTCTCAATTAGTGTCAGTATTAGCAGCTTCACAGCCCAAACAAGCAGAAACAAAAGCAGAGACAGTGGAAGATAAAGATGATGAGATGGAGGAGATGGTGGAGTGGATGTCTCAGGAGAATGTGCATGCAGAGGAGAGGTCTGAGAGTGGAAAAATGTGTTTCCCTAAATACACACCCCTGCAAATATTTGACAGTATCATGGAGAACACAAAATCCTTCATCAGCTCTATAGTATTGTATATTCATGGGAGAAAGCCAGAATTTCATATGACTGAGTCTAGGATTATGTTTGCTCTCTCATACATCCAGGGAGAGAAAGCACAGTTCTGGAGAAACGAAGCCATTAATCAAATTGCCATGGGATATAAACTGTTTGCAACTTTCAGGGAATTTTTGGAGAGATTGGAGGCGCAGTTTGGAGACCTAATCCAAAGGTGACGGTGAATGCAAAATTAAAAACTATGTGCCAAGGTTCTCTGACAGCAGACAAATTTATTTTGCAGTTCAAGGCAGAAGCGTCACAGACCAATATGGTAGAAGCTGCATTGGTAGAATTTTTGAAGGCAGGATTAAATCCCTCATTATTCAAGTCTATCTATCAACTACCCTCTATGCCAGAGAGGTTGGACGAGTGGTATAATTGGGCAATGCATCTTGATTGGCAATATTGACAGGAACAGGTGGAGTTGAAATTGATGTATGAGAATGCCAAATTTGGAAAATCATCAGGAGGAAAGTCTGAGAAAGGAAGAACACCTCAGGTACAAGCTCCCAGGGCACAGCCACTGGCCATGGCAGTGACACCTATCGTTAAGGAGTCAGCAGCATCAAAATGTTTTAATTGTGGGCAATTAGGGCATATGGCTCAAAATTGTAGGCAGAAAAGGAAGATTAGGGAAGCGACAATTGAGGAAGTAAAGTTGGAGGAAGATAAGCAGAAGAATTTTGTGGAAGAGTCCCAGTGAAGGTTTCTCCATTGGTGACCCAGAATCAATATAATGTATTAGTATCCGAGGAAACCCAGAGTGAACCTGAAAGAAAAATTGAAGAGTCCGACCATCATCATTTATGTGACAAAGAAAAATGCCCAGCCTTATTTCTGAAGACCTCTAAATTCTTTATTTGCTCAGTGCAGATAGAACCTGAAATCAGCTTGACAGTAGGATTGAAGACAGTGGACATGCATGCAGCAATTAATGTGGAGGCATTGCTTGACAGCAGTGCTACTGGATTATTTATTAATCAATCCTTAATTACTGGAAATGGTATTTGCACACGTAAACTGCCACAACCTATAATGGTGTACAATATTGATGGTATGATCAATCATAGAGGAACTATTAAGGAGGAGGTGACAATGATACTGAAGTATCAGGATCATCAGGAATGAGCTGTATTTGAAGTGTGTGACCTTGGGAAAACCAATCTGATAATTGGATGTCTGTGGTTACAAAAGCATAACCCAGAAATTGATTGGAAAACTGGGAAGGTACACATGACTTGTTGTCCTAAAGAATGTAATGTGTATGGGAGGAAAGTAAAAAAGGAGAAGAAGGAAAAGAAAGAGAAAGAACATCTGAGAAAGTATTCTGTTATGATGGAGGAAGTGGAGGATAAGGATATGCCAAATGGGGAAGTTCCAGTCATGACAAGTAAGGAAGAACAGAAGCAAATGTTTAGGGAAATTCGTGGAGGACAGTCATGGGATAAAAATGTAGAGAAAGTGGAGAAGCCAGTGGAGGAGTGGGTGCCAAAAGCCTACCATAAATATTTGTCAGTTTTTCAGAAGAAGGAATCAGAATGGATGCCAGTGCAAAAGCCATGGGATCATGCAATTGAGATGAAGCCAGGATTTGTGCTGAAGAAGTCAAAAGTCTACCTGTTATCTCTGAAGGAACAAGAAGAAGTGAAAACCAGCAGAATACAAAGTGCGTTTTGGCCACGTCTCTCATCCCAGGGTTGGAATACAATGCATACCAACCACAATGTTTCCACACTATCATCTCAACAACTTGCATCAGATATCCAAATAAAGGAATTGTGGCTCACTGAGATGCAACAGGGAGCCCTCGAAGTACTGTTCTCCAATGGTAATATCGAGGATCACATTTTCTCTGTCAACACCCCAGAGCCTGACTCAAGCGACAACACCAAATCTCAGAAACAAGCAGCAGCACTGATGGCAAGCCATGGCTTGGATTTAGACTCATGTGAAGATCCTGCAAGCCGATGGAGCATGCAATGGATAGGAAAGAATATCTCGACTCCTGGGCCCACTTAAATGAAGTGTGTGTTGTATCAGTGGTAAGTCTCATGTAATGCATGCTTGCATGGGTCAGTGCTGATGCCATTTTGACAGTGATTGTGGTTATGACCATCGTGAGGCAGGGACAAAGCAACGCCATACTGCAGTGGATTTTACTGGTTGTTTAGCACATGCAGAAGTTACATTTGTAGTCAAAACACAGCAAATTCTTCAACTCCATGGCTATTTTGAGCACAATGCTGAATGTAAGGCAGCTCTGTTGTCGAGAATCCCTCCTCTCCCACTCCATCCACATGTCCACCTCTTGGCCTTGAATGATTTGGTACAAGGAGTATCATTAACTGATATTCAATGGAAGAATGCAGAGTGGGTAGAAGCAGGTGGCGAAGGCTACATCCCATGCAATGCCAAGGAGTGGAAGTACCACTTCCTGATTCAGCGCCATGATATGCGGTCCCTTTACTGCCAGTTCAGCTGAATCAGTGGCATTAAGGTCTCAGAGCCACCTCACATTAACCTTCACAAATGTTTGGATCCCAAATCGCTACAGTATAATGCAACACTTGCAGTTGCAGTGTTTCACTATGTGGCTCACATTAAAAAGGAAGAGCAGCTGGAGGTGTGTGTTGCAATGCAGAAAATGAAGGAAGCTCCTTGGAAGTATGCATATCACTCACAGATCATCCTGGATGGTACATTTGGTGTTTGTGACCGAAGGCTACTGCTGTTCATCATAATGGGGATTGACAAAGATAACCATGGCATTCCACTTACATTCCTCTTCTTCTCAGCACCATCCAGGAACCAGCAGTCTTCTGCAGGGTATCACACAGGTATTCTCACAAAGCTTCTCAGACACTGGAGAGTGTTGCTTGAGGAGTTCCATGAAAGGCATGATTTCTATGCACTCATCGCGATCACAGATACAGACCTTAGGGAATGTGCTGCACTCCTGCAGGTTTTCCCATCCATTACCTTGTTAATTTGCAAGTTCCACATCCGCCAGTCATGGAGGAACTATCAAAATAAATTACTCAAAGGAAAAGCACCACCTCTACTCGAGGTGAAGGCACGGATGTGACTGGTTGAGCAGGCTTTGATCACCACTATGCTCCAGAGACCGCAACAAAATTGATAGATGATGAAAAAGTGGTCCTGAAAGCAATGATGGATGGATCATACACACCAGTGGCAGAGAAAGGTCTACTCCATTTGCAGTACCTATCATCATATTGGCTCTTGTTCGATCTCTGGGCAAGCTGGTCTGATTTTAGTCAGGGCTCTGCAGCTCATATTCTAGGCTGCAAATTCGAAGGGGTGCTTCCAACTACAAATCACCTTGAATCCTTCAATGGATTGCTTAAATGAAAGCACCTTCAGTGCTGGAGGCATCGTGGTCAGCGTTTGCATTTAGATGTGCTGATCAAAGTTGTGGTTATCGATGTCCTCCCTGCAATCTTTGAGCAATACCGGTGATGTGTTCAGTTGGTACTCAGTGCAGAGTCTCAATGGCAGGGGTGAACACTTAACCTACAACTGCAGGCATGCTCGGGGTGAGGGGGGAGTTCGCTTAGGGGGCCTTGGATCATCCTTCAGGGTGCAAAGACTATGGGGAGGCTGGTACGGCGGTTTTCAATGTGCACACTAGTTGTGTACCCTGGTGCACAGACTACGTGCGATGCTGACTGAGCTATGAACTATGAGGGGGGGAAAGATTTTCTGGATTCTCTATCTGTCCGCCTGCTATGTACAAATGGCTTATGTGATAAAAATGGTAAAATAAAGTGTAAAAATAGAAAGTGCCATGTGCTACCCACAAGCACATCCATTCACCCATCTAAACCCAACCACACTATGCTGCTGCCTCAGCCAATAAGATTTGCACACCTATAGCCCACTACCCAACTGTTCCAGTGTGATGCACTATTTTTGGTGCGCCCTAGGTCTCATGCACTCTTCCCAATTAATCTGCTTTGGTGTTATGTGTCGCATGCTGCACCTTAGTAATAATGGCGTGATCGACCTGTGCCAGTTACCAGATAAGGCAATGCTGATTGGAAATGTGGAAGAACTATAAGGAGATGCTGTGAAAGGCCAAATACTGCCAAAGTGCCAGAATTACGTGAAGGTGCCCAAGGCACACAGCCCAATGCCAAATAGGTGCAAAGTGCCCCGATTATGTGAGAATGCACAGTTCGCTCATGTTGGAATCATGGTGTGCCTCGAATAAATGCACCAGTAAGATGGGAGCTGCAATGCGCAGCGCACCGGTGCGGTGGATTGTTGTGTGTGTGATGGGGATTGTGCAATGAGTGCACAGCAGGGAATGTGAGTTGCAGGTAGAGCATAAAAAAAATGCACAAAGGCACATCGAGCATGCAATAAATGTGGAAGGCAGATAAGGAGTGTGGGGGGGCGCACAGAGGTAGTTTTAAGCGCAATGAGGCGCATTTAGGGCGCACAATGATTGGCAGCTATGGGAGAACCAAAAGTGCAGTAGAAATGCAAAAGGCACACAAAGGTGCACTTAAACGGTTAAAGGCATGCGAAAGCACACAGAAGCATGCAAAGGTGCACAAAAGCACACAAAGGCGCACAAAAGCATGCTGTGCAAAGTGTGTGGAAGCCATCTAAGAGGTGGGTGCAATCACAAAAAATGCCGTAGTATGCATGCAGGGCGATAGGGAGCTGTATCATCTCCTCCCAACTGAAGTACTGACTGTCCTCAGGCAGCATGCGATTGGTCAGCATAAAATTTTCTTCACTCACATAAGTAGCCATCCTCTCCTTATCTATCTCTGACCACCATCTATCCCCTATAACTCTTCCACAACCCATCTCTACTCGATCCGATGGCCTCAGCATTTACCTTAGCCCTCAGACAAATGATCCTGGCCCTCAATGAGACCCTCCCTGCTGCTGGGAGCGAGCAGACAACGATGCAGGCTTGGGGTGAAGGGTTTTGTAGTAAACTGGTGTGCTTTTTGTGTTTCTATAACCAGTGCAGGTTGCTAAGGGTTGGGGCATGTAGAACATGTATAAAAGCCGTGTGGACACTGTTAAAGATGATGCAGAACTCGATGCACTCCTCGCAAAGGCACGCAGCGCATTCAGTGAGATCATGGTGGAGGAGTGGCTTACTTGGGGCAAGGAGCTGATGCCTGATATGTGTAAGATGATTGAGGAGAAAGAGCAGTCTGAGGAATTTGAGCATAGGGCACATGAGCTGGTGGGGTGGCTGGAAGTGCGTGCGGAGCACACCGAAGTGTGCAAGGCACGCCGCGCACTCTTGACCACTGAATTGCAGGTGCCTGAGGTTAACTTGGAGCATCTGGAAGATGAGTTCAGAGCAATTGATGAGGCGAGCGATATGGATACTGCCGAGGCACAGGAGGATGAAAAGGCATGCATCGCACTGGTGCGCTCTCTGCATGCACTTTCTGGAGCTATTGATGCTGAGGTCATAGGCAAAGGAACTGGGGAGTCTTGGGAGAGTGGGGTGATGAGTGAAGGGGAGAGTGAGCAGAGTGATGAGAGCACCAGTGTGGATGAAGGTGCAAGTGTGGCAACACGCGTATGTTGAAGTGCCACCACTGAGTGGTGTTGGCGCCACCTCCGATGCTAATAGTGGACCAGTAAGTTTCTTTGGATATGCTTCAAACTCACTAAATGGTTCCCCTTTTCTACTCTAGTGTGATAACTGCCACTGCATGGGCCAACTGGCTAGGTGCATCTCTGTCAATGGAAAACGGTGTGCCCCATGCACAAAGGGTAAGAGAAAGTGTGAATGGACGAAGCGCACCCTCACACAGCTGTGCGCAACTTCTAGAGGCAGGAAAGCGGCTACTGGGCACTCTGGTGTGTCTTTTTCTCATCCTCCTTCCATGCTGTGCTAACTATTTCAAAGGCGCATCACAAACTGACAAGAGCATTGAGAGCAATGTGGGGCTCATCAGCCCTTCGAAAGAGCGCACATCGAAGTGCCGCAAAGTCGAAAATGCGCCCCCTCCCCCATTGCAAGTGCACCCAAGGCCATGCCGCCTTACCGTTCGCCAGGCAAGTGCGCACACGCAATCCTCATGCCAAACCAGATCGGGAAACACCTTGGGGGATGCAGTCTATTAAGGCCAGGATGTCGAGGCACTCGACTTAGTGCAATGCTGCTCAGTGGTCGCAGTCTTGGGTGCCACGCACGATCACCTTAAAGAAGACATCCAAAGGTCGCTCGTCAAGTTAGAGGTCACTAAGAGCCGGTTGCGCAGCATGGAGCAAGCAGAGGCAGATGCAAAGGCGAAACTGGATGCGGCCCTTGGAGAACTTGGTGTTCCTGAAGTCCATTGAATAGCTGCTCACCTGTATAAGTTTTAGATAGTGTGTCAATCAATCTCTCTGTTGTGCCTGTGATACGTGTGATGCACTCCAAAGTGGTGCAATGCACGTGCACGTGCAAATGTGCACACTTTGCGCCAACCTGTGCGCATGCTTCCATGGTGCCATAAAATGAAATTTGTAAGTCCAAATAATATATGTGAGGGAAAAGAGATAAGATAAGCAACGTTTGAGCAAGAAATGTCAAGTGCACAAAAATGTGCACCAGTGCAAAAATGTGCAAACGCAAAGGAGTGCGGAAAAATTGTCCAACCATCACTTTCCTCCTCCCAACTGAGATATTGACCATGTCCAACGATAAAAGAGTAAGAGATAAAATGAAGTGCATGCCATAGAACAAAGTCTAAAAAATGGGAAAGGCTCAGTAGATCATCATGGCTGGTAAAACCCATGGGTTGTGCAATCATGGAACGTGTCCAGATGCGACTTCATGAATAGGAAAAAGGTAATGTAAAAGAAATGAAAGAAAGCAAAGCATACGTATAAAAAGGTGAAGTATCCATAGCGGTGCACACCTCATTGGCGCTTTCTTCATCCTCAGCACTATCTCCTTGCGCTTCTTCTTCGTCAACTGCTTCTTCATCTTCTGTGTCCACTACTATGGACTCTTCCATCTCCCTCAACTGCGTTGTAGTGATATTGAGTGCTATGTCAGGAAGCACAATGGACTTGTGCACGTGGTATGGCAGTAGGTGGAATGCGGTTACTGGCCTGTCAAATACCGTCCCATTGAGCTCGCAAATGATATATGTGCCACCTCGATTGCATGACACTATAACTAGAGGACTGAGATAATGCACATGCATTTTGCAGTTAAGGCTCTTCTCGATCACTGTGTTGTGCATAAGGACTAAATCACCGTGCTGGAAGTCAAAACTGCAGATGGTTTTTGAGTGCGCTTTCTCGAAATGGAGTGCCACTTTGCGCCTTTCTGCATAGATGTGGGAATGGATGCACGTTAAGTCTTCTGGACACTTTTGCAATGCACGCACATGCCGCGCGATCAAGTCTGTAGTGGAGAGTATAGAATCTGGGGGTGGGTTAAGGTATGTCACTTCAATGATATCGAGAGGGATTAGAGGCTGCATGCTTGTCACAATGAAGTATGGCGAGACACCAAGGCACTTCCGAACTGTGATGCGCTCCACCCAAAAGACTGAGTACAGTGCACTGAACCACTTTGATTCTACTCCATCTGTGGCTTTGATAAGTGCTTGATGCACGTCAAAATGTGCACGCTCAACAATTCCATTAGTGCACGGTGCTTACTGAGATAGGCTAGCACTTTGATGAATGGCTTGCCATTATCAGTAACTATCTCGCACAATGTGCCCCATCTGCAGATGAGGTCTTCAAACATCCAATCACCAAGTGCGCTCACATTTTCTTTGGGAAGCCCGTGGAATTCTGGCCAAGTCGCAAGTGAGCAATGCCCTTGGACGATATAGTGCCGCCCTGCTGATACTGGTAAGTGCATTGTATCAATATAAACTTTACTGAAGAGAGGCACAGGCATTGCAACGACTGGCAGTATTAGAACCTTCTGCATTTGCTGGATCTGGCAAATATGACAAGTGTGCATGAACCAAATGATGTCATCCATGATGTGCAGCCACCAAAAGTGCTCGAGCAATGCAGAGCACATCATGTAAAAGCGCTTGTGTCCAATGTTGTCGTGGATGGCGTGCAATATCGGTAAGTGTCTAGACTGCCAAATAACAAGCTGGTGAGTGCCATGCATGTTGCACTTCCATAACTGCATCTTGTCTTTGAAAAATGCGCTTGTGTAGCACACTAGCATGCTGTACTCAGAATCTGTGAAGTCGCTAGGGCGCATTAGGGTATCCATCCAAATCCACACCAAATCTAACTTCTCATCCTCTGCATCTGCAGTTGCGCTCCTTGGAACTTGGCTATAGTCATCATCATAAATAAGCACACTATTGCACACATTTTGCACATTTTGCGCATTCATGCTTGGCTCTGGCTGCATTAGCGCGAGTGCTTGTGCATCAAAGGACTGTGAAATGGGATGTATCGCATGCATAAAGCCATGTAGTGCATCAATCCAATCCTCAAACTCTTCATCCTCTTCCCCTTCTAAGTCCTCTGGCTGCTTTGGCCGATGCGAAAGCCCATCTGGACCATGCACCGCTCCCCTAACATGTACGAGTGTAAAGTGGAATGTAAGGATTGAGACAATCCACCAGTTAATGCTAGCAGATGGTTGGATATCGGGGTTTTGTAGCATGCCCTTGATATAGTGTGCATCAGTCTCCACAATTAAGTTGCACACACCTATAATATAAAGGTGCAAACTGCGCAGCGCGCGGTAAAGCCCATAGATCTCTAGCTTCAGTTGTGAAAAGTGTGCTTCTCTGTCGTTGAGCATAATCGAGCCGAACCAATTGTAATTGTGCATTTTTGCACCTGCACCCTTTTGCTGGCAAAGGTAAAAGCCAACCGCTATCTGGGAAGTGTCAACTGCAAGGATAATGGGGAGTTCTGAGGAATAATCGATCGGTTGTAGTGCAGGACACTCTAGTACTGCTTGCTTGATGTTATTTTGCACCGCTATCTGCTCTGGGCCCCATTCGAATGGAGCATCCTTATGCATAAGCCTTGTGAGCGCATTAACATGGTGCACATAATTGCAGATATAAATGCGCATTAAACTGACTGTTCCCAAGAATGCGTGCACTTCCAAAAGTGTGTGGCATGCACCCCAATTGCAGATAACATCTACCTTGTCGTGTTCGGGTTTTCTACCTTCTGGTGTGCAGTAATGGCCAAGGATGACGAAGTTCTCAGTGCACAGTGTGGATTTCGTCCCAGAGAAAGTGCCGCCACTATATTTCATGCACTGCACAATGTGGTTCACATTCTGGAAGTGCTCCCACACAAAGCACCTTATGCCAGGGTTCGCAGTGAGCACTTCGCATGATCCATCTGGTAAAATGTAGCGCTTCGAAGGCCCATTGACTGGGACATCATCGATATAGGGAACGGTGTAATCCGGAATCTCTGGCTGCAGAATATAGCACACATTGTCATGGAAGATTGCTACCGAGTTTGTCCAACCCATTGGCAATGTAACGAGGTGCATTGTGCCATATGGCATCTGGAATGTCATAAGGTCATGCGACAATTCTTTGATTAAGCACTCATTGTATCCCACATATAGATCAAGGATGGCGCCGCATGCGTGCCCCACAAACTGCTCTGCAAGGTGCTCAGGTATAGGGGTGATGCCAGAGTGTTTAATGGTAACGCGATTAAGCAGCTCGAGGCTATGTATGATGCGCAGCACTTTCCCATCTTTCTTGAGTGTGCAAAACCAGCATGATTTATACACTGAATTTGAGCACTCATCAACGCCTGAGTCTATCTTCTTCCAGATAATAGCACAAACTTCATCGTATATGCCTGGTGGAATGGGGATGTTGCACTCTATGCAAGGGGTGTGTGGAATAACTGGGATTTCTACTGGGGGGAAGAACGCGGTCTTGAAGCTGCCATGCTCCTCATCGCTCCATGCAAAGGCTTCGTTCTGCAAAGACATCAAGTGGTGCAAAACCCTCATCTCCTCTGGCAATAAGAAGTCGGTGTGGCACTTTTGGAGCACTTGCATGTGCTCTTCAGTATAGCGCCCAGTCAGGGTAAATGGTGGTGGGTTTGGTAAAAGCACAGGAAGCGCCACTAGCGGATCGCCTATAATGCTATGCTCGATGCAGAATTCATTTGGGACGGGCGCAATAACCGGTTTGACTTTTCTAGCAACCGGTTTATACTTCTTCTTGGTTACTACACCCTTTTGTGGGGCACTGATATGGCTCCCTATCGCCCTGCACACATACTACAGCATTTTTTGCGATTGTGTGCACCTCCTAGATGGCTTCCACACACTTTGCACACCTTCATGTGCTTTCGTGCACCTTTGCATGCTTCCATGCACTTTCGCATGCCTTTGACCATTTAGGTGTGCCTTTGTGTGCCTTTTGCATTTCTACTGTGCTTTTGGTTCCCCATAGCTGCCAATCATTGTGTGCCCTAAATGCGCCTCGTTGCACTTCAAACCGCCTCTGCGCACCCCCCCCAATGCCTGCAGTTGTAGGTTAAGTGTTCACCCTTTCCATTGAGACTCTGCACTGAGTACCAACTGAACACATCATTTCCATGGTGGGCTCCAGAAATGATGTGTTCAGTTGGTACTCGGTGCAGAGTCTCAACAGAAAGGGTGAACACTTAACCTACAACTGCAGGCGTGCTCGGGGTGAGGGGGAGTTTACTTAGAGGGCCTTGGATCGTCCTTCAGGGCACAAAGACTATGGGGAGGCTAGTATGGTGGTTCTCAATGTGTGCACTAGTTGTGTATGCAAAAGGGGAGATATGCGCAGTGGTGGGAAAGTGCGCAATGCAAAGAGGCAAAAATGTGCAGTGTGGAAAAATGCGCAACGATGAGGGTGATGAAGATGGGAGGTGTAGTGGGATGAAGACGGCACTGAGATGTGCTGGGGAGGTGATGCAAAGGTTGGGGGCGCTAACGGGATGAAAGTGCAAGGGGCAGAAAAAGGCGCAAACGGTGCGCAAAATGCGGCTATGCAAATAGGTGTGCAAATGGTGTGCAAATGCAGCTATATGAAGGGTGCACAAACGAGAATGAAGGATGCAACGCAGGGATGAAATGCAACAATACAATGAGGGAACGCAAACGATACACAAATGTGGCTATACGAAGGGCACACTACAAAGGCGCATGGACTGGACGCTGGTGCACAGACTATGTACGACACTGACTGAGCTATGAACTATGAGGGGGGGGAAAGATCCTCTGGATTCTCTATCTGTCTGCCTACTATGTACAAATGGCTTATGTGATAAAAATGGTAAAATAAAGTGTAAAAATAGAAAGTGCCATGTGCTACCCACAAGCACATCCATTTGCCCATCTAAACCCGACCACACTATGCTGCTGCCTCAGCCAATAAGATTTGTGCACCTATAGCCCACTACCCAACTGTTCCGGTGCGATGCACTATTTTTGGTGCACTCTAGGTCTCGTGCGCTCTTCCCAATTAAACCACTTCAGTGTTATGTGTCGCATGCTGTGCCTTAGTAATAATGGCTTGATTGACCTGTGCCAGTGACCAGATAAGGCAATGCCAATTGGAAATGTGGAAGAACTATAAGGAGATGCTGTAAAAGGCCAAATACTGCCAAAGCGCCAGGATTACATGAAGGCGCCCAAGTGCACACAGTCCAATGCCAAATAGGCGCAAAGTGCCCTGATTATGTGAGAATGTGCAGTTTGCTCGTGTTGGAATCGCAGTGCGCCTCAAATAAATGCACCAGTAAGATGGGAGCTGCGATGCGCAGCGCACCAGTGCAGTGGATTGTTGTGTGTGTGGTAGGGATTGTGCAATGAGTGCGCAGCAGGGAATGTGAGTGCAGGTAAAGCATAAAAGGAGTGCACAAAGGTGCATCGAGCGCGCAATAAATGTAGAAGGCAGATAAGGAGTGTGGGGGGGGGGCGTGCAGAGGCAGTTTGAAGCACAATGAGGCGCATTTAGGGTGCACAATGATTGGCAGCTATGGGGGAACCAAAAGTGCAGTAGAAATGCAAAAGGCACACAAAGGCGCACCTAAACGGTCAAAGGCATGTGAAAGTGCACAAAGGCATGCAAAAGCACGCTGCACAAAGTGTGTGGAAGCCATCTAGGAGGTGGGCACAATCGCAAAAAATGCTGTAGTATGCACACAGGGCGATAGGGAGCCATATCAGTGCATGCTACTAAATCGATGAAAGTTGTGTGCGCATGTGTGCTTTCCGGAAACATGGCTGGAATAAACGCCACAGGGTCAATTGAGTTTAAGAGCACCTGCGCATGACTGTTGGTACACTGAGATAGGTAGAGTTGAGAGATAATAGAGGTTGAAGGAACAGAAGCAGAAAATGGAATAAGCGCAAATGCAGAAACGTCACAAGATTGGGTATCAGAGTCAAATGTTATGATAGTGGCGGCTTCTCCTTGGTCTGCAATCAATTCCTTGAAGCCTGGCGAAAATTTCTTTGTGGGTTATGCTGAATAGCAAAGTGCGGTGTTGCTGGAGCTGGTAAGAAGTGGCGCAATTTTCCTCTAGGCTTTGTTGGAATGGTGGAGATGGCGCCTGTGTTCGGATTGCAGATCGTAATCGTTTGCACCTTGTCCGCAAAGTTGCGCATGACGGAGTGTGTTAACACATCGAAGGGGCACCCTAACAGAATATCATAAGCAGGTGAACAGATAACATGAACTTGCACATAGACAATGATGTCCCCAATGCACGCGGAAACATTGCACGCAAGCCCAAGTGACTCATGTACCTCTCCATTGGCCGATTGCATGTATAAGCAAATGTGCAGGTCATACTGAAGCTGTTATGAGATGGTACAGAGGATGGGACGAGGAATCAAATTCTTTTCTATTGTTACTATTGTCTTCCACTAGCTCACTCTCATGCTATTGTTCCAGATATCCTACCTACTATGATGGCACTCACTTACTATTGTCCTTGTTACCTTCGTTTCCCTTATTATTGTGATAGTTCACAAACACTCTCACGCTATTGTCTCCTCTTATTGTCTCTATACATTCGGGTACAACTTTGTATGCTATTTAAGCAGTAATGCAATGACCAGTCAAGCTCAGCTTGACCTGGTCTTTTCTATGCTCTTAACAGCTTAGCGATCTAAGTCTTTCTCAACCGTTGCTTATGAGCTTTTGCAAACCTTGAAACTCTTGTTGAACGTCGACGCTTACAAGCTTCGACTAGCATTACGATTTAGGAGCTTTGACTATAACAAAAGGTCAAGCTGTTCAACACTCTGCTGACTAACTCTAGTCTAGGCAGTACCCACTACATGACAGAAAAGATTCTTATGAGAACTATCCAACCACTCCCGACAAAACGAATCATGGCAGCTCCATCCACTCCCATCACTCCTACACTGCCCACTGCCCCCACTCGTCCTGCTGAGATCAAGATGAGAGCGCCGACCGACTACTCTGGGGACAGAGCAAAGACAATGCTTTTTTTTCTAGAATGTGGAGCATACGTAGACGCTAACACCGCCGCATTTCTGGACGATCGCCACAAAATCCTATTCATGCTTTCATATATGAACGGAGGAACAGCAGGGCCATGGAAGCAAGCCTATCTGGAAGAAAGGTATATTGAGTCAAAACCCTGGGACATGTTCCAGGAGTTCACCGTGAAGGTACGCGCGGCGTTCTCGCCAATCGATGATGCAGGGAATGCATGAATGCAACTCTGAGCTCTCTCACAGGGAGGAAGAGGAGTAGACGAGTATATTGCTCAATTCAAGACTCTCGCCTATCACACTAAAATCAAAGAAGATGCCGCCTTGATCGAATATTTTGTCGATGGACTTAACAACCGAGTCCTCGACAAGGTCTTCGGCATGGAGAACCCATCAGACACAATTGAAGGGTGGTATACCCATGCGGCGAGGGCTGAGGGGCACTTGAGGAGGGCAAAAGCAATCAAAGAGAGAACATACAGTAAGGCAGGGGGAGGAGGAGGAGCAAGCAGCTCTTCAAAAGACCCTAACGCCATGGATATAGATGCAACACACCTCTCTTATGCAGAGAGGCTCGAACACATTAAAAAAGGGAAGTGCTTTATTTGCCATAAATCAGGGCATAGAGCCAGCGATCACAAGGGAGGGAAGGAACCACCCGTAAAAGAGGAGAAGAAAGTCGAGACGAAGAAGATGCCGCATGACCATTATACCAAGATCCATGCACTTATCAACGAATTGGAAGAGAAGAAAAAGGAGGAGGTGCTGGATCTTATGGTAGCGGAGGGTTTTTAAAATGGCGGCCCACATTGGCAGTGGAACCCACCAGATTAGTCGTCTCGACTGTAATGATAGCGCAAGTGAGCCATCAATCAATGCGCCTTCCAGTTTATTATTTGCTAGGAGACAAAAAAGCCGAGATCCCCACCCTGATCGACTCAGGGGCAGGAGAAACATTCATTGATCACCGAGTAGTTGAGAAACTTGGACTGAGGAAGATCCCACTCATCAGGAAGATCCTCGCCAAAAATGTTGATGGGACCCTGAACATGAACAGAACCATCTCACACTACGTTTATGTTAACACGGAGATTGGAGGGAAGGAAGAAGAGATTAGGATGCTGATAACAGGGCTAGGAAAGGAGAGAATGATCCTGGGGTACACGTGGCTTCGGAGGCACAACCCCATCATCGATTGGGAAAAGGGGATTCTTACCGACAGGCAGACCAAAAGGTCCCTTATGGGGAAAATCTGAACTATGATTGAGTGAACACGAACTATGATTGGTAAGCAAAGTCCCACTATAGATGACAAGGGGCCAATTGCACTGAGAGTAACATCGAGCCTGACTCTTGGGAGGCTACCTATAAGGAGTGCTGGGGAGACCTTCGGGGAAACCCACCTCACTGCTGCTGAGCACGTGAAGAGTAGGCTCGGGATGGTTTATCTCGCAAAGGACTTTGCACTGGAGACAGACTCGATAATAACGGATCACATTTGGTGACAGACACGGCAACAGACATCCATTCTGAGATCGACCCAGAGATCTCTGTACTGGACGACTCAGACACCAGCTTATCACTTGACACAGGAGGAGATCCTGGCGAGACTGATGCACTATTCACTTATGTTCGGGGGGAACCAATGATAGAAATATTCAGGGCTGAAGAGTCACCCCTCACCATCGAAAATGACTATCTACCACTGAACTACCAAAAACTCCAATGGATCTCGCGTCTCACTCGATCTCAGCTGACCGGCAGAATCGCTTACTCCAACATGACCCATATCCGAGCAAAGACCTCTGTCTCACAGAGGCTTGCCCACGAAAAGGAGGATGTCAAGGAAGCATGGTCGCTCGATGAGTTGCTCCCTGATAAATACAAAGAGTATCGAAGTGTGTTTGAGAAGGCAGCATCGGAGAGATTCCCTGAATCTAGACCATGGGACCACACGATCAAGCTCAAGCCAGACTTCATCCTGAAAGACTGTAAGGTCTATCCTATTACCCTGGCAGAACAGAAAAAATTGGACGAATTCATCGATGATAACCTGAGAAAGGGATACATTGTCCCATCCAAGTCACCCATGGCGTCACCATTCTTCTTTGTAGCAAAAAAGAACTCTGATGCACTTTGGCCCTGCCAAGACTACCAATATCTGAATGAAGGAACCATCAAGAACTCTTACCCCCTTCTGCTGATCGGTGATCTACTCGACAAGCTGAAAGGGGCAAAATGGTTCATGAAATTAGACATCAGATAGGGATATCACAACATCAGGATCAAGAAGGGAGACAAGTGGAAAGCAGCATTCAAGACCAATAAGGGGCTGTTCGAGCCCAAGGTCATGTTTTTCGGCCTCTGTAACTCCCCAGCGACTTTCCAGGTGATGATGAACGATATCTTCTGGGACATGCTAAATGAGGGGTGGCTGGTAATCTATATGGATGACATTCTTATCTTCTCTAAAGACAAAGGGAAACACAAAGAGAGAATGAGGAGGGTCCTAGCAAGGCTTAGAGAGAATGACCTCTACCTGAAACCCGAGAAGTCTAGATTTGACGTACAAGAAGTCGAGTTCCTCAGACTGATTCTGCGACCAAACCAGCTAGCCATGGACCCAACTAAATTAAGCGGGATTAAGGACTGGCCACTCCCAACCAACATCAAGGGGGTTAGATCATTCCTGGGCTTTGGGAATTTCTATCGGAGATTCATCGGCAACTTTGCCACAATCATGAAGCCGCTCAATGACTTGACTAAAAAAGATCAGCCCTTTAATTGGATGAATGAATGCCAAGAGGCATTCAACACACTAAAGAGGAAATTCTCCGAGGCACCAGTGCTGCTGATGCCTAATGCAGAGAAGCCATTCATAATTGAAAGCGACACCTCAAAATATGCAACGGGGGCTGTCCTAAGACAAACCGACACTAATGGAGACTGGCACCCTTGTGGCTACATCTCCCATTCCCTAACGGCGACCGAATGGAATTATGAGATCTACAATTGGGAGCTGCTGGGAATAATATGAGCACTGGAGACCTGGAGACACTACCTCCAGGGATCCAGACATCCAACGACAATCCTATCGGATCACAAGAATCTCATGTACTTTAGAATGGCACAGAAACTGAACCAACGACAGGCTAGATGGAGCCTTTTCCTATCGCAGTTTAACCTCCAATTGGTACATGTGCTGGGGAGAATGATGATACAATCCGATGCCCTATCGCGACAAAAAGATCACACACCTGATGTCGATGATGACAATGATGACATCACATTATTAAAAGACGAGATCTTTGCACGGACAATTGACACCAAATTAAAGGAAGCACTGGCAGAAAGTATGATGCACGATGACCTGCTAAAAGGAATAGTAAGGGCCATCAAAGAAGGAGGGATGCCACCAATCAAGTCGGCGGTAGAAGACTGGAGGATGGAGAATGATGGGACAGTCTTTTTTAAAGACCGGTGCTACGTCCCAGATGACAGGGAATTGAGGAGGAAAATCGTGGAAAAATACCATGACAACATACTTATGGAACACCCTGGCCGATTCCAAACCCTAGAACTGGTACGGAGGGACTACTGGTGGCCGGGAATGACGATCTTCATCTGGAATTATGTTGACGGCTGTGCCACATGTCAACAGATGAAGGTAAACATGCATCCAACAACACCACTGCTATCACCGATCAAGTCGGAAGCCACATGACCATTTGCACTCATCATGATGGACTTCATCACAGATCTACCGATGAATGATGGGTGTGATACCATCATGGTCGTGGTAGACCATGGTCTTACTAAGGGGGTGATTTTTATCCCCTGCAATAAGACCGTCGATGCACTAGGAGTGGCAGATCTTTATCTGCACAATGTATTCAAGAGGTTCGGCCTCCCGGACAAAATTATATCAGACTACGACCCACACTTCGCCTCAAACACATTCCAGGAACTAGGAAGGCTCCTAGGAATAAGACTAGCGATGAGCATGGCCTATCACCCACAGACCGATGGGGAAATGGAATGAGTAAATCAGAAGCTTGAAATCTATCTTCGGATCTTCTGCGCAAACAAACCTTTGCAGTGGAGAGGAGGACACCTTACTACCGCCGAATTCACACACAATCAAAAGCACCACTCGGTGATTAAGAACACTCTGTTTTACGTAATGATGGGAACACACCCTAGAGCCATCCCCATGACTTATGAGAAGACGAACGTGCCGGCTACCAAGCAAAGGATAGCTGAACTAGGGAATGTACAGCAGGAAGCCTTGGCAGCACACGAACTATCCCAACAGGTGATGATCAGACGAAACGGACGAGGCTTCCACCCATTCGTGGTGGGAGAGAGGGTTTGGCTCGACTCTAGGAACTTGAAGTTGGGATACCCGACCAGAAAGCTTGCCCCTAAGCGTGAAGGGCCATTCCCTATCACACAAGTAATCTCATCTCATGCCTATGAGTTGAAGCTCCCTTCACAGTGGAAAATACACCCTGTTTTCCATGCTTCCCTTCTCTTGCATTTCAAGGAGAATGAAACCCATGGACCAAATCCTCTTCCACCACCTCCCGATCTGATCGAAGGAGAACTGGAGAATGAGATTGAAGCTATTTTGGCTCACAAAGGGATGGGCCGGAGAGCCCGATTCCTGGTGAAATGGAAGGGCTACAATATGGCGGAAAATACCTGGGAGCCTGAGGCTCATTTAAAAAATGCTACAGAGATACTGGGTGAATACAGATCCACCCACAACCTACTACCAACGTGAGCTGCCCTCTCCACTTTTACATGAACGTGATGCCTGACCCTGACTTCATCAGAACCTTTGAACTCATCCTTAGTTTTGTCTGCGACACTGACGACTTGCGAAATGAAGAGAGATTGATGTCCATGACCCAGGACCGAGCTCTCCTCCATGGAACAATGCAAAACCTCTTTGAAACATACCGTGCCATTTCTTCCCTCGAACGGGTATTTCAACGGCTGACAGAAGAAGCTTACCACCTCGACCTCCTCCCGCTTATGAGGAGCCTGGATGAGCAAGCCTTAAACTACAGACCCGGAGAGCGGGTGCCCACACCACAATGAATTTTTATCATAGAACCATTGGACGATGAAGAAGAGGAGTTTGGAACTGTGCTGGAACAGCTAACATCGTTGCCCTCATCACCTATTTGCCCACTCCCGCATCCATCACCACCACCACCACCACGCGGGCCCACCCCTTACCCCAGACAGATCACCCCCGAATGCATGCCCATGCCACCATGGATGCGAAATTCCGTATGTTTCACCTGTGCCAAATTGGTCATTTTTCATCGCACTGCCCAGAGTATCAGTGCTCGCACTGCCAACGCTGGCGACCAGAACATTCTGTACTGTTCTGTCCAAGCAACCTGTTGTGTGACAACCCATCACATCACTGCACAACGTAAACCGCAACCACCATGATCGCTAACTTACACGTCATTATCACTCTCGGCACCATTTTTGGCACGGCAATTTTCATTATGATATCATTCTACATTCTCATCTGGTTTAGAATCCTTACCTCCCCACCCCTACCTCGAATAACCACGATCCTCACTGGCACTTCTGTGCAATTTGCGGGGGCAGACGAGATCGAATTCCCAGCCAGAGTCTACGCCCACGACGCTCCGACTGCTATGACTTTCAGCATGTTCACCGCGACGACTGATGAGGACATGGTCATATTTGATCCCATGAGAACGGTGAGGGGCTAATTTCGGATGGAACTCGAAATCTTGATGAGGGGCTAATGTTACAAGATGGTATGGAGGACGGAATGGGGAATCAAATTCTTTTCTATTGTTACTATTGTCTTCCACTAGCTCACTCTCATGCTATTGTTCCAGATATCCTACCTACTATGACAGCGCTCACTTACTATTGTCCTTGTTACCTTCGTTTCCCTCATTATTGTGATAGTCCATGAACACTCTCATGCTATTGTCTCCTCTTATTGTCTCTATACATTCGGGTACAACTTTGTATGCTATTTAAGCAGTAATGCAACGACCAGTCAAGCTCAGCTTGACCTGGTCTTTTCTATGCTCTTAACAGCTTAGCGATCTAAGTCTTTCTCAACCATTGCTTATGAGCTTTCGCAAACCTTGAAACTCTTGTTGAACGTCGACGCTTACAAGCTTCGACTAGCATTATGATTTAGGAGCTTTGACTATAACAGAAGCCCAAGACAATGGCAGACCGCTTCTGACATTGCAATAATTTGTGAACCTGGGTCTAAGATAGCTTCAAAGTATTCTTGGTTGTCAATCAATAAATCAATGGAATGAAGTGCATGCGACTCTTTTGCAACCTTCAAAACATCCGGGTTTTCAATTTCACCTGGCTGGAGATAGGTGAGGTACTGTTCAAATGGATCCTGCAAAACAATAGGAAGTGGCACTGCAATTGCCACGCTAACTGGAGGTGTCGCATTAAGTGCTTTATTTTCTGCAAAAGGCGCATGCACTTTGCCATGCACAAATGGCATAACACTCACAAGGTTGGTAGCTACCACTTCTGTGCCGGTAGCTGCAATGCGCTTTGGGGTAACTTGTTCTCTATGGTGCTGTCTGAGATTGGGTGAAAGGGAGAGGAGCTCTTCATGCAAAACCATAATGGAGGGCACCTTCATGGCATCATATATGTCATCAACAATCTGCAGGTTCTGGATGGGAACAACAGTGCCGTTATAGTCGAAGCTCCTAAACCAAATATAAGTCGAAGCTCGTAAGCGTCGACGTTCAGCGAAGGTTCTGATCACCGAAGCTCATAAGCGATGGCTGAGATAGACTTAGATCAACAGCTAGTTAGAAGCGTATGAAAAACCAGGTCAAGCTGAGCTTGACTGGCCATAACATTGCAGATTAAATAGCATACATGCGAGATCATAAATAAGTGAGTAGGTATGTTGAGAACAATAAGACAATAACAAAAGAACAATAACGAAGTGAGAACAATAGGAACAACAATAGAAGAACAATAGTAGAGACGAAAGAGGTAGGCGCCATTGTTGTAAGTACTAAGTAGAAGACAATAGTGTGAGTGCGCGCTAGCAAATGACAATAGAAACAAAAAGAATTTAGATCCCCATCCGCAGTACTTCCTGTAACATTAGCTCCCCCTCAACGTTTCGAGTCCCAACCAAAACTAAGATCTAATCATCTGCATGGGGTTAAAAGGCGCCATGTCGCTGGTTGTTACGGTGAATGTCTCGAATGTCGTTGCAGTTGGGGCATTGTGTGCATAGACCCTATTCTGTAATTCGATGTCGTCCTCCCTCGCGAACTGCACCGAAGTGCCAGTGACAATTGTGGTGAGTTGGGGCAGGGGTGGAGCAGTGATGATTTTAAATAAAACGAGAATGTAACAAACCAACATAGTAAGCATGGCTGCGCCGAAGATGGCGCTGAGGGCGATAACGATGTTTAAATTGGAGATCATGGTGGTTCGAGTTTAAGTCGTACGGTGATGTGGCAGGTTGTCACGTGTCGGGTTACTGGGACAGAAAAGAGCGGAGTGCTCAGGTCGCCATCGTCGACAGTGCGGGCACTGGTACTCGGGGCAGTATGAAGAGAAGTGGCCAATTTGTGCGCATGTGAAACACACAGAGTTCCGCATCCATGGTGGTGTGGGCGGGTATTCTTCAGCAGGTCATGTGGGATGGGGAGTAGACGCGCATGGTGGTGGGGGTGGCGAAGACAGATACTGAGGTGGAGGTGAAGGAGATGGTGAAGATGGTAGTTCAAATGTCGTTTCTTCGTCTTCTTCATCATCGAAGGGTTCTATAATGAATATTTGTTGAGGGGGGGGGACCCGCTCTCTGGGTCTGTAATTAAGGGCTTGCTGATCTAGGCTTCTCATGAGGGGAAGCAAATCCAAGTAGTATGCTTCTTCGGTTAGGCGCCAGAATACCTGTTCAAGGGAAGAGATCGCTCGATAAGTTTGGAACAGGTTGTGTACTGTTCCATTTAGAAGCGCTCGATCTTGAGTGACAGCGAGCAGTCTTTCTTCATTTCTGGAGTCGTCGGTGTCGCGAACGAAACTTAGAATCAATTCCCAAGTTCTGACTGGGTCGGGGTTGGGGGTAGCGTTCATGAAGAAATGTAGAGGGCGACTCATGTTGTTAGGAGGTTATGGGTGGATTGGTAGTCAGCTAGGATCTCTGCAGCATTTCTTAAGTGTGTTTTAGGCTCCCAGGTATTTTCTGCTGTGCTCTAGCCCTTCCATTTTACTAGGAATCGGGTCCTTCGGTCTTTTCCCCTGTGAGCCAAAATAGCCTCGACCTCGTGTTCCAATTCTCCTTCGATCAGATCGGGTGGTGGAGGAAGAAGGTTTGGCCCATGGGTTTCATTCTCCTTGAAACATGAGAGAAGTGAGGCATGGAATACGGGGTGTATTTTCCACTGAGAGGGGAGCCTCAACTCATAGGCATGGGACAAGATCACCCGTGTGATGGGGAATGGCCCCTCGCATTTAGGGACAAGCTTCCTGGTTGGGTATCCTAGCTTCAAGTTCCTAGAGTCGAGCCAGACTCTTTCCCCTACTGTGAACAGGTGAAAGCCTCGTCTGTTCCGTCCAATCATCACCTGTCAGGACAGCTCGTGTGCCGCCAGGGCTTCTCGCCATATGTTTCCTAGTTCGGCTATCCTTTGTTTGGTAGCCAGTACATTTGTTTTCTCATAAGTCATGGGGATGGCCTTGGGGTGTGTTCCCATCATTATGTAAAATGGAGTGTTCTTGATTGCCGAATGGTGCTTCTGATTATGTGTGAATTCGGCGGTGGTAAGGTGTTTTTTCCACTGCGATGGTTTGTTTGTGCAGAAGATTTGGAGGTAGATCTCGAGCTCCTGATTTACCCTCTCCGTTTCCCCATCGGTCTATGGGTGGTAAGCTGTGCTCATTGCCAGTCTTATTCCCAGGAGCCTCCCCAGCTCTTAGAATGCATTCGAGGCGAAGCGTGGGTCACGATCAGATATAATCTTGTCTGGGAGGCCGAATCTCCTGAACATGTTGTGCAAATAGAGATCTGCCACCCCCAATGCGTCGACATTCTTGTTACAGGGGATAAAAATCACCCCCTTTGTAAGACCATGGTCTACCATGACCATGATGGTATCACATCCATCACTTATCGGGAGATCTGTGATAAAGTCCATCGTGACTAGTGCGAATGGTCGAGTGGCATCAGATTTGATCGGTGATAATCCCGGTGTTGTCGGGTGTGTGTTCACCTTCATTTGTTGGCAAGTGGTACAGCCGTCGACGTAATTCCAGATAAAAATAGTCATTCCTGGCCACTAGTAGTCCCTCCGTACTAATTCCAGAGTCTGAAATCGGCCGGGGTGTCCTGTAAGTATGTTATCGTGGTATTTTTCCATGATCTTTCTCCTCAGTTCCTTGTCGTCTGGGACATGGCATCGGTCTTTAAAAAAGACCGTTCCATCATCTTCCATTCTCCAGTCTTCTACCGCCGACTTGATCGGTGGCGTTCCCCCTTCTTTGATGGCCCTCACTATTTCTTTTAGCAGGTCATCATGCATCATGCTTTCTGCCAGTACTTCCTTCAGTTCGGTGTCTATTGTCCGTGCAAAGATCTCATCTTTTAGTAGTGTGATGTCATCGTTGTCATCGTCGACATCGGGTATGTGATCTCCCCGCCACAATAGGGCATCAGATTGGATCATCATTTTCCTTGGGACATGTACCAATTGGAGGTTGAATTGTGATAAGAAAAGGCTCCATCTAGCCTGTCGCCGATTTAGTTTCCATGCTGTTCTGAAATACATCAGATTCTTGTGATCCAATAGGATCGTCGTTGGATGTTCGGATCCCTGGAGATAGTGTCTCCAGGTTTCCAGTGCTCATATAATTCCTAGCAGTTCTCGATTGTAAATCTCGTAGTTCTGCTCGGTTGCCGTTAGAGAGTGGGAGATATAGCCACAAGGGTGCCAATCCCCGTTTGTATCTGTTTGTTTTAGGACAGCCCCTGTCACATATTTTGAGGCATCACTCTCAATCACAAAGGGCTTTTCGGTGTTAGGCATCAACAGAACAGGTGCCTTGGAGAACTTCCTTTTCAGTGTGTCAAATGCCCCTTGGCATTCATTTGTCCAGTTAAAGGGCTGATCCTTTTTGGTTAGATTGTTGAGTGGCTTCGTGATCACGGCAAAGTTGCCGATGAATCTGCGATAGAAGTTTCCAAAGCCTAGGAACGATCTGACCCCTTTGACATTGGTTGGTGGTGGCCAATCCTTGATTCTGCTTAGCTTAGTTGGGTCTATTGCCAGCTGGTTTGGCCATAGGATCAGCCCGAGGAACTCGACCTCCTGTACATCAAATCTAGATTTTTCGGGTTTTAGGTACAGGTCGTTCTCCCTAAGCCTTGCTAGGACCCTTTTTGTCCTTTCCTCGTGTTCCCCCTTGTCTTTAGAGAAGATCAGAATGTCATCCATATAGATCACCAGCCATCCCTCGTTTAGCATGTTTTGGAAGATATCATTCATCATTGCTTGGAAGGTTGCCGGGGAGTTACAGAGGCCAAAAAACATGACCTTGGGCTCGAACAGCCCCTTGTTGGTCTTGAATGCCGCTTTCCATTTGTCCCCCTTCTTAATTCTGACGTTATGGTACCCCCATCTGATGTCCAATTTAGTGAACCATCTTGCCCCTTTTAACTTGTCGAGTAGATCGCCGATCAGTGGAAGGGGATAGGAATTCTTGATGGTTCCTTCATTTAGATAGCAGTAGTCTTGGCACGGCCTAAGTGCGTCAGAGTTTTTTTTTGCCACAAAGAAGAATGGTGATGCCATAGGGGACTTGGATGGGATGATGTATCCCTTCCTCAGGTTGTCATCAATAAATTCGTCCAATTTCTTCTGTTCTGCTGGGGTGATTGGATAGACTTTGCAGTCCTTCGGGATAAAATCCAGTTTAAGCTCGATCACGTGGTCCCACGGTCTCGATTCAGGGAATCTCTCTGATGCTGCCTTTTTAAATACGTCCCAATACTCCTTGTATTTTTCAGGGAGCAAGTCATCGAGTGATCGCTTTTCCTTGACGTCTTCCTTCTTGTGAGCGAGCCTCTGCGAGACGGAGGTTTTAGCTCAGATGTGAGTAGTGTGGGAGTAGGTGAATCTGCTGGTTAGCTGAGATTGAGTGAGACGTGAGATCTGCTGGAGCCTCTGATAGTTCGGTGGTAGATAGTTGTCTTCGATGGTGAGGGGTGATTCCTCAGCCCTGAATATCCCTATCATTGGCTCTCCCCGAACATAGGTGAATAGTGCATTGGTTCCATCATGATCTCCCTCCGAATTAAGCGATAGGCTGGCATCTGAGTTATCCAGCACGGAGATCTGTGGTTCGATCTCGGGCTGGACGTCTTCCATAGCCATGTCCGTGTCTGTTGCCAGTAGTGATCTGTCGTGGTTGGGTCCACTTCCATTGCAAAGTCCTTTTGCAAGATGAACCATCCCGAGCCTACTCTTCATGTGCTCAGTGGCGGCGAGGTGGGTTTCCCCGAAGGTCTCCCCAGCACTCCTTTTAGGTAGCCTCCCGAGAGTTGGGCTCAACGTTACTCTCGGTGCAATCGGCCCCTTGTCATCTATAGTGAGACTTTGCTTACCAATCGTGGTTTGCGTCCACTCGATCATGGTCCAGATTTTTCCCATAAGGGACCTTTCGGTCTGTCTGTCGGCAAGGGTCCCCTTTTCCCAGTCAATGATGGGGTTGTGCCTCCTAAGCCACGTGTACCCTAGAATCATCCTCTCCTTTCCTAGCCCCATTATCAGCATCCTAATCTCCTCTTGTTTCCCTCCAATCTCCATGTTGACATAAATGTAGTGAGAAATAGTTCCGTTTTTGTTAAGAGTTTTGTCGATGTTTTTTGTGAGGATCTTCTTAATGAGTGGGATCTTTCTCAGTCCGAGCTTCTCGACTACTCGGTGATTGATGAATGTTTCACCTGCCCCTGAGTTGATCAGGGCGGGAATTTCGGCTTTCTTGTCTCCTAGCAAATAATAAACTGGCAGGCGCATTGATTGATGGCTTACTTGCGCTACCATTACAGTTGAGACAACTATTCTGGCAGGTTCTGCTGCCGATGCAGGCCGCCGCTTCAAAAACCCTCTTCTACCATAAGATCTAATACTTCTTCTTTCTCCTTCTCTTCCAGCTCGTTGATGAGGGCACGGATCTTCGTGTAGTGGTCGTGAGGTGTCTTCTTCATCTCTTTCTTTTCTTCTTTCACAGGTGGTTCTTTCCCTCCTCTGTGATCGCTCGCCCTATGTCCTGTTTTATGACAAATAAAGCACTTTCCTTTTTTCATGTGTTCGAGCCTCTCTGCATAAGAGAGGCATGTCACATCGATGTCCATAGCGTTAGGATCCTTGGAAGAGCTGCTTCCTTCTCCTCCTCCTGCCTTACTGTATGTTCTTTCTTTTATCGCCTTGGCCCTCCTTAGGTGCCCTTCCGCCCTTGCTGCATGAGTATACCATCCTTCGATGGTGTCAGGCGGGTTCTCCATCCCAAATACCTTGTCCAGGACTCAATTGTTGAGTCTGTCTACGAAATATTCGATCAAGGTGGCGTCTTCTTTGATCTTGGTGTGGTAGGCGAGAGTCTTGAATTGGGCAATATACTCATCCACTCCCCTTCCTCCCTGCAAGAGCGCCCAGAGTTGGGTGCGCGTGTTTCCAGCATCGTCAATAGGTGAGAATGCTGCACGTACTTTTGCGATAAACTCTTGGAATGTGTCCCAAGGTTTAGACTCGATGTATCTCTCTTCCAGGTATGCCTGCTTCCACGGCCCTGCCGTCCCCCCGTTCATGTAAGACAGCATAAACAAAATCTTGTGGCGATCGTCTGGGAATGCAGCTGTATTCGCGTCGACGTAGGCTCTGCATTCAAGGAGGAAGAGCATGGTCTTGGCTCTATCTCCTGAGTAGTCTGTCGGTGCCCTCATTTTGATTTCAGCAGGTCGAGGGTTAAGGGTGGTGGGTGCAGTGGGGATAGTGGGAGTCGATGGGGCTGCCATGTTTCTTCGTTGGATAGGGTAGGATCGGGTGGTTCTCGTAAGAATGGTGTCATAGTGTGTGGGCTGCCTAGACCGAGATTAGTCGGCAGAGTATCAAACGGCTTGACCTTTTGTTATAGTCGAAGCTCCTAAACCAAATATAAGTCAAAGCTCGTAAGCGTCGACGTTCAGCGAAGGTTCTGATCACCGAAGCTCATAAGCGACGGCTGAGATAGACTTAGATCAACAGCTAGTTAGAAGCGTATGAAAGACCAGGTCAAGCTGAGCTTGACTGGCCATAATATTGCAGATTAAATAGCGTACACGCAAGATCGTAAATAAGCGAGTAGGTATGTTGAGAACAATAAGACAATAACGAAAGAACAATAACAAAGTGAGAACAATAGGAACAACAATAGAAGAACAATAGTAGAGACGAAAGAGGTAGGCGCCATTGTTGTAAGTACTAAGTAGAAGACAATAGTGTGAGTGCGCGCTAGCAAATGACAATAGAAACAAAAAGAATTTAGATCCCCGTCCGCAGTACTTCCCATAACAAGTGCGGTATGATGGCTCTTTGCCTTTGGAAGTGTTAGCTGGTATGTCTGGTTTATCTGCTGCTGTGGGCACAAAACACACTTCAGGAATGTTGGAATAGGGATGTATGGGCATCTCATTGGGCACTTCAGTTGCACTTACAGTGGGTTGCAAGGCTAGGGACTCGATACTGTCAGCGGGTGCAATGTCTGTGGTTGTAGAATGTGTGCTCTCTTGATTGGATGTATTGCGCGGTGCAAGCCACAGAATTTCGACACCGTCAAAGACTTGCCTCTTCCGAAGCGCCATCAACTCCCACTCGAGCACATCGATGTGCTCTTCCTTCGTTAATTGCGCATTTGGTGCGCTTTGCATATAATCTGCTGCAGGCACTGAAGTGGCAATGTACATTGACTGTAAAGGTGCTGCTGGAGCTGGACGAGGTGCTATATTGTAGATGAGCTGTGAATTGGTATTCGATGAAAGTCGACCAGTGGCAATCTGCCCTGGGTTGCACTTATGCCATTCCTCGATGCGCTCACCCAAGAAGTTGCCTGGAATAGAACATGGCATGAATGTGCCACCTGGGAGTACGATGCGCCCTTCCGCATTTTACCTACACTTTCCTTCGCTAATAAGACACTCAATTGAAGTGCACTCAGGGATATAATGCCCTGTTTGACCACAATCATTGCAAGTGTTGTTGTTTGAATGGGGTGCACTATTTCCACCATCTCTGTGTGATGTGCTCAATGCAGTAACTATCATCTGTGTCATGCACTCGAATAGAACTGAGATGTCTTCTGCTTTGACTGCTGGTGTGCTAGGTTGTGGCTGGGAAATGGGTACACTGGGTGCTGAGTAGGGTGCATACATATCAGGGTTTTGCACTGTGAGCCCAGTAAGCAGCTGTAAATAGCATGCTGGGCCTTTGAAGATAAAGTCAATTGCGTCAGGTATTGCATCTAATGAGTATGACACATTTACAGGCTGATTCAGTACTGCAATCGCAAGGCAGCTCAAAATGTGCTCAAGCTGGTCTGGTCAAAACACCCTAACGAACATGCGGCTTTGGTCATAGCATGCCAATATGCCTTACGCAACTAAGTATTTGCTAATGTTGAAAATGCATAGTAATAATGTGCAATTTCTTCTGCAGTTACAAGGCCAATGCATGCGGTCTCACCAATAAGCTTGTCTAGGTCACTAATACTCCATTTACTGCCATCCCTAGAGCCGGTATAAAGCTTTAGGACAGCGTCTTTGAATGCGCCATAGTTGTGCATCACACTATACTCTGGTAGCAGTTTCCAAGTGTCTGCAGTGTCGCTGTCTAAATAGCGCACAGTGTGGAACTTCTTATTGGTCTCGCGGGTGACATTACAATTGCAGAGGAGTTGCACAAGCTCCTCAAAGTACTTCTGGAGTTTGCACAGTTTTGCAAAGTCGAAACATGGCACATTTTGGTTTGATGCAGATGGCATATGCATGGTAGCCATAGTAGGTGGAATAAGGTGTGTAGAGTTAAAATCTGGTAAAAGCGCAGTGAAATGCAAAGGCGGAGAAGGATGCGGTGATGTGGATGGAGTTAAGGTAGGTAGGAATGATTCAGGTGAAGGTGGAGGTAAAGACAGCGTGGACGAGTGATGCATGTTGTTTAGGAGGAGTGATTCAAATACTAGGAGTTCCCCAAGCTGGAGCGCAGTTGCTAACAGCTTGGAATGGAGAGTGTGAAGGTGGTTAATGTTGAAGCGAAGGGTGAGCTGATGGAGGTCTAAAATACGGTCTGATAAACAGAAACCCCTCGCGGTGGGCTCCAGAAATGATGTGTTCAGTTGGTACTCGGTGCAGAGTCTCAATGGAAGGAGTGAACACTTAACCTACAACTGCAGGCATGCTCGGGGTGGGGGGGGAGTTCGCTTAGAGGGCCTCAGATCGTCCTTCAGAGCGCAAAGACTATGGGGAGGCTGGTATGGTGGTTTTCAATGTGCACACTAGTTGTGTACGCTAAAGGGGAGATATGTGCAGTGGCAGGAAAGTGCGCAACACAATGGGGCAAAAATGCACAGTGCAGAAAAATGCGCAACAGGAGCACAAAAGTGTGCAACGACGAGGGTGATAGAGATGAGAGGTGTAGTCGGATAGAGACAACACTGGGGTGTGCTGTAAAGGTGGTGCATAGGTTGGGGACACAAATGGGGTGGAAGCGCAAGGGGCAGAAAAAGGTGCAAACGGTGCACAAAATGTGGCTATACAAATAAGTATGCAAATGGTGTGCAAACATGGCTATATGAAGGGCGCACTGTATGAGTGCTCGAATGAGGACGAAGAATGCAACGCAGGGACAAAATGCAACAATATGATGAGGGGATGCAAATGATACACAAACGCAGCTATATGAAGGGCACACTACAAAGGCGCATGGACTGGATGCTGGTGCACAGACGACGTATGATGCTGACTGAGCTATGAACTATGAGGGGGAGAAAGATCCTCTGGATTTTCTATCTGTCTACCTGCTATGTACAAATGGCTTATGTGATAAAAATGGTAAAATAAAGTGTAAAAATAGAAAGCGCTATGCGCTACCCACAAGCACATCCATTCACCCATCTAAACTCGACCGCACTATGCCACTGCCTCAGCCAATAAGATTTGCGCACCTATAGCCCACTATCCAACTGTTCCAGTATGATGCACTATTTTTGGTGCGCCCTAGGTCTCGTGCACTCTTCCCAATTAATCCACTTCAGTGTTATGTGTTGCATGCTGTGCCTTAGTAATAATGGCGTGATCGACCTGTGCTGGTTACCAGATAAGGCAATGCCGATTGGAAATGCGGAAGAACTATAAGGAGATGCTGTGAAAGGCCAAATACTGCCAAAGCACCAGGATTACATGAAGGCGCCCAAGGTGCACAGCCCAATGCCAAATAGGTGCAAAGCGCCCCGATTATGTGAGAATGTGCAGTTCGCTCATGTCGGAATCATGGTGCGCCTCGAATAAATGCACCAGTAAGATGGGAGCTGCGATGTGCAGCGCACTGGTGCAGTGGATTGTTGTGTGTGTGATAGAGATTATGCAATGAGTGTGCAGCAGGGAATGTGAGTTGCAGGTAGAGCATAAAAGGAGTGCACAAAGGTGCATTGAGCACGCAATAAATGTGGAAGGCAGATAAGGAGTGTGGGGGGCATGCGTGGAGGCAGTTTGAAGCACAACGAGGCGCATTTAGGGCGCACAATGATTGGCAGCTATGGGAGAACCAAAAGCACAGTAGAAATGCAAAAGGCGCACAAAGGCGCACCTAAACAGTCAAAGGCATGCGAAAGCACATGGAAGCACGCTGCGCAAAGTGTGTGGAAGCCATCTAAGAGGTGCGCACAATCGCAAAAAATGCTGTAGTATGCGTGCAGGGCGATAGGGAGCCATATCACCTGATACATAGAAGAGAAAATGAGCACATTCATGAATGGATCATGGCACTTCCTGGAGGACAGCAGTTATGGAAGGAAAGGAAGGCATTGCATGCCGTTTTACCACCTGTCACCTACCTGTGTGACAATGCAGGAAGGGATAAGTCGGCAGCTGACCTCCTTCACAACAATCAAATCTCCACCCCTGTATCTGTCCTTGATGGCTTAGAATTCACTTGCTACTCAAGCTTTGCAACCGAACTCGATCCTAATCCCGTCAAGTACACCATTCATCTCACATTCACAACTGCCGCATCATGCACCTGCCCTGACTTCGTAAAAAACGGAGAAGCTTGTAAACACCTCAGGGCCGCATTGCTAAAGGCCAACGAGTTATGGACAAGGATACCTATCCCACCGACGCCACTCCCGCATTCTGAGCTAGAAGCACGAGAACTCCACATGAATACCCTGAACATGACATGCACCCCCACCATGCTGTCAACAAAACTGCTTGTAGCTCCAACGAATCCCGCAGCACTACGAGTCCAAGAGGTGCTTGATGAAGGCGGCGTTGCTTATATGTCGGACTTGGATGATGAAGTTGTCGGCAGTGATTCGGACGATGATGAAAGTGTCGCTACAGATGCTGACGATGACTTTGATCTGGTAAGGGAAATATATGATGCTACAATCAGATTTCCGATGACGCACCATTATTAACAGACTATACTCCATGCTCGTGTCGGGAATCCATCTATTGCTGTGGATAATCAGGCAGTAGCCCGTGTTTGCTCAGAGCTTTCTCATTATGCACCGAAAATGCGGGAGCTAAGCCAGTGTTTAGTTGATGTGCATCTTCATACGGACCGACAGCGCGCAGAGTTGGAATCATTCAGGGACCCGTTACGGATGCTCCTTGTGCAGCTTGACCGCCTATCAATGGAGACGGAGGCTTCAGTACAGTCCCTGCACACGACCGCCAATAGAGCACGTACCATGCTTGAGGAGAGTAAACGAGCGACAACCCCACCAAATCGACGACTTGATCGCGTCATCCCCCCATCTCCCGAAAAGCGCCAGACAAGGAAAGACTCACGTAGTTGGCATTAGTAGTTGAAAAACAATGTTTCATCTTGCACAACCAGTTCAAAATATCCCTAAATTTGAGGCACAGTTGGCGGTAGCAGATAATCCTTACGTTTTCTATCTCACGAAGATCTGGGAATGTGGCAGGTAATTAGGCGAGAAGCAAAGACATTGAGAGAAGTCGAAGAGTTGATGTTCGCAGGTGACAGCGAAGCGTTGTTTATGCGTCACGTGTCCCGTCCCACGATCGCGACCTGCTAAGTAAAGTTGGTGTTCCTCACTGTTTGCCATGATGAACACGATATTATGGTCATTTATTCATTTATGAACTTTTCCACTTGGGAATGAATAATACATATATGTTTCTACAAAACGGTGTATATCGTCGAAAATTTCATAGTTGACTATGTAATGAAATGCCCGAAGACAACAACCAACCATTTTCGGTGAGTAAAAGATCAATGTGTCACATCAGGTCACAAACAGGCACAAACTGACATAAACCATATGATGGACCTAGATGCAACTCGTAAAAGGAAATAATAGGGCAGATTGATATACCTTATTCTGTTCCGTAGTGTTGCCGATGTGGAGGTTGTACCTTGTTGCCTTATTGCTTGAGGTACCTTGAGGTTCCAGTCAGTTGCCGCAACTGATTTCCTGATCTCCGCAATCTGTACGGAATGTGTCCCAATTAGTCAGGTCCTTCGGTAGGCTTACTTACCATAACTCAGTTGATAAGACCACCGATTGATGGATTACCAAAAATGGATGGTTGAGATCACGCGTTGTCGGCGGTGTCGTTCGGCGCTTCACCCACGCTTATGGTTGGTGGGAACTCCACAGTTCATTTTGCGATATGAGTTCATCAATTGATTGGTCACACTTCCCACATGACTAATAGTACATAATGTCCACAGGCGCAACAGGAGGAACTTGAAAGATATATGATATGTGAACATCGTTGAACATTCAAGATGGGAACAAAATCAGACATTTGTATGTAATGCTTCTTGGACCAATGGCACAAGCTCCGTAAAAATACTCCAGCCTGATGAGAGTAGAAGTTCTGGTGCCCCCAGATCCCTATATGCTCTCGATGCAATTCGATCAAATTCTGTGCTCACCCATTGCATGGACTCTTCTCGAGAGACAGGTATCTGAGCACGCAGGGCATGGATGACTTCAAGGTCGACTTCTATCTGGCTATCTGGTGCGCCTAGTGTCTCAGGAACTGTGAAGGTGTGACGCGGTGTATGACCAGACATGTTCGCTTTCTTCGGCTGCGAGCGGATTTTGTGGTTGTTCCAATATTCCACAAATTTGTCAAGTTGGATTTGGAGAATCTTCGGCCATAGCCAGTTGAATAAATCACTTTGACATTGATCATCAGAATTAATATACTTTATGAGGATTTGGAGTGTGGCTGTTACGAGAAGCGATACGGAAGGGCTGCACATGGGGAAGTTTAATTTTTCTATTGTCCTATTGTCTTATGCTGCGTACGCTACACGCCCTGCTATCTGCTCTTTTGTTTCTGTATCATTTATCTCGCGCTATTGTTCATTCTCTATTGTCTCGCTTACACGCGCCCTTACTACACGCTCTATCTTCTCATGCTATTGTAGTACGTTACGGACGCCTATTGTCTTTATTGTCTTCAGCTGCTCTATTGTCTTTATTGTTCTCGTACTGCGTACGTCTCACGTCTGTACTATTTAATCTTGCGAATATACGACTGGTCAACTAGCTTGACCTAGTCTTCTTTACACTCCTAACCTGGTGCGACCTAAGTCTTCGCTCAACCATCGCTTACGAGCCTTGGTGATATTGAACCTCTATCTCGACATCGTTACTCACGAGTCTCGACAGTCTTTGATTTAGGAGTATCGACCTTAACAAAAGGTCAAGCTGATCTATATCCTGCCGACTAATCTCAGTCTAGGCAGACTATACTTTACGACACGATTCCTACAAGAAGCATCCGACCGCTCCCCACCAGATACATCATGGCAGCATCAACCACTCCCACCATCCCCACCGCACCCATCGCCCTCCCCGCTCGCGCAGCTGAAATAAAGATGAGAGCACCCACCGATTATTCTGGAGATAGGACCAAGACGATGCTCTTCTTACTCGAATGCGGAGCGTACGTCGACGCTAACGCAACCGCCTTCCCAGATGATCGACACAAGATTTTGTTCATGCTTTCCTATATGAACGGAGGGACAGCGGGACCGTGGAAGCAGGCTTACCTGGAGGAAAGATATATTGAAACAAAGCCTTGGGACACGTTCCAAGAATTTATCGCAAAGGTACGCTCGGCGTTCTCGCCGATCGATGATGCAGGAAATGCGCGGACACAGCTGAGAGCGCTGTCACAAGGAGGAAAGGGAGTCGATGAGTACATCGCCCAGTTTAAAACGCTCGCTTACCGCACAAAGATCAAAGAAGATGCCGCTTTGATAGAATACTTTGTCGACGGCCTTAACAGTAAGGTCCTCGACAAGGTTTTCGGTATGGAGAACCCCCCCGATACGATCGAAGGGTGGTACACCCACGCGGCGAGAGCAGAAGGGCACCTAAAGAGGGCCAGAGCAATCAAAGACAGGACTTATAGCAAGGTAGGGGGAGGGGGAGCAAGCAGCTCCTCAAAGGACCCCAGTGCAATGGACATCGACACCACGCGCCTCTCCTACGCAGAGAGGATCAAACATATGAAGGAAGGAAAATGCTTTGTCTGTCACAAGACGGGACACAGAGCCAGCGATCACAAGGGCGGGAGACAGCCACCCGCCAGAGAAGAGAAGAAAACTGAGACGAAGAAAACCCCGCGAGATTACTTCACGAAGATACGAGCTCTCATCAATGAGCTAGAGGAGAAGGAGAAAGAGGAAGTACTCGACCTCATGGTCGAGGAGGGTTTTTAAAGAGGCGGCCTGCATCGGCAGCAGAGCCCGCCAGAGTAGTTGTCTCGAGTGTACTTGTAGCGCACGTAAGTAATCAATCCATGCGCGTTCAAGTTCACTGTCTGCTAGACAACAAAAAAGCCGAAATTCCTGCCCTGATCGACTCAGGGGCGGGCGAAACTTTTATAGATCATCGGGTCGTCCAGAAACTCGGCCTAAGAAAACTCCCACTCGCCCGGAAAATCCTCGCCAAAAACGTCGACGGCACCCTAAACAAGAATGGGACGATCTCACACTACGTCCGAATCAACACAGAAATCGGGGGAAAGGAGGAGGAAATCGTGATGCTGATCACAGGGCTAGGGAGAGAAATGATGATCTTGGGCTACTCGTGGCTTCAGAGACGTAACCCGATCATTGATTGGGAAAAAGGGACTCTCACGGACCGACATACCGAGCGGTCCCTCATAAGAAAGATCCGGACCATGATCGAGCGAACGCGGACCACTATTGGTAAGCAAAGCCTCACTATAGATGACAAGGGGCCGCTTGAACCGAGAGTAACGTTGAGTCCGACTCTCGGGAGGCTTCCTATAAGGAGTGCTGGGGAGATCTTCGGAGAAACCCACCTCGCCGCTGCCGAGTACGTGAAGAGTAGACTCGGGGCGGTTCATCTCGCAAGAGGGCTTTGCACCACGGACGGACCTGACGACAGCGGATCACACACGGCAGACAACACGGCAATGGACACCCGATCTGAGATCGATCCACCGATCTCTACACCGGATGAACTCAACTACGGCTTATCTCTTAACGGCAACGACGACGGAACAGATGCTTTATTCGCCTACGTTCGAGGGGAACCAATGATCGGGGTATTCAGAACCAAGGAATCCCCCCTTACCATTGAAAACGACTACGTCCCCCCGAACTATCAAAAACTCAGGCACATTGCACGCATCACTCGATCACGATCAACAGGCAGATTCGTCTTCTCCCACACCACCCACATCCGAGCCAAGACCTCCGTCTCGCAGAGGCTCGCTCACGAGAAGGGGGATGGCGAGGAGAAACAATCACTCGACGATCTGCTCCCCGATAAATACAAGGAGTATCGAGACGTGTTCGAAAAGGCAGCATCGGAGAGGTTTCCGGAATCAAGGCCGTGGGATCACGCGATCGAACTAAAGCCCGACTTCATCCCGAGAGATTGCAAAGTTTACCCGATCACCCCGGCGGAACAGAAGAAACTTGACGAGTTCATCGACGATAATCTGAGGAAGGGGTATATCGCCCCATCCAAATCTCCGATGGCATCACCTTTCTTCTTCGTGGCAAAGAAGGACTCTGACGCCCTCAGACCGTGCCAAGACTATCGGTATCTGAATGAGGGAACCATCAAAAACTCTTACCCGCTTCCATTGATCGGCGATCTGCTGGATAAGCTGAAGGGGGCAAAGTGGTTCACCAAATTAGACATTAGATGGGGTTATCACAACGTCAGGATCAAAAAGGGAGATGAGTGGAAGGCAGCGTTCAAAACTAACAAGGGGCTGTTCGAGCCCAAGGTTATGTTTTTCGGTCTTTGCAACTCCCCGGCGACGTTCCAAGCCATGATGAACGATATTTTCAGAGACATGCTGAACGAGGGCTGGCTGGTGATTTACATGGACGATATTCTCATTTTCTCCAAGGACAGAAAAGAACACGAGGAGAGAACGAGAAGAGTCCTGGCAAGGCTCAGGGAACATGATCTATACCTAAAACCCGAGAAATCCAGATTTGACGTACAGGAGGTCGAGTTCCTCGGCTTGATCCTGCGACCCGATCAGCTAGCTATGGACCCTACCAAGCTAAGTGGAATCAGGGATTGGCTGGCCCCAACCAACGTAAAGGGGGTCAGATCGTTCCTAGGCTTCGGAAACTTTTATAGAAGATTCATCGGCAACTTCGCCGCAATCACCAAGCCGTTGAATGACTTGACCAGAAAAGACCAGCCGTTCCACTGGACGGACGAATGCCAAAGGGCGTTCGACTTATTAAAAAAGAAATTCTCCGAGGCACCAGTACTGCTGATGCCCGACGCAGAGAAACCATTCGTGGTCGAAAGCGACGCCTCAAAATACGCGACGGGCGCCGTATTGAAACAGACCGACTCGAACGGAGATTGGCACCCTTGCGGGTACATCTCCCACTCCCTAACGGCAACCGAACGAAATTATGAGATCTACGATCGGGAACTGTTGGGAATCATACGAGCACTAGAAACCTGGAGACACTATCTCCAGGGATCAGAACACGCGACAACGATCCTATCGGATCATAAGAACCTGATGTACTTCAGGACAGCTCGGAAGTTGAATCGGCAACAGGCCAGGTGGAGCCTGTTCCTGTCACAATTCAACCTAAAATTGGTACACATCCCCGGAAAAATGATGGTCCAGTCTGACGCCTTATCACGGAGGGGAGATCACATCCCCGATATCGATAATGATAACGACGATATCACGCTGCTAAGGGACGAGATCTTCGCACGGACCATCGATACCGAGCTAAAGGAGGTACTCGCCAAAAGCATGATGAAGGATGATCTGCTGAAGGAGATAGTAAGATCAATCAAAGAAGGAGGAACACCACCGATTAAGTCGGCGGTAGAAGACTGGAGAATGGAGAATGACGGGACGGTCTTCTTCAAAGATCGATGTTACGTCCCAGACGACAGGAAATTGAGGAGGAGAATCGTGGAGAAATACCACGACAATATACTCACGGGACACCCCGGCAGATTTCAGACTCTAGAATTGGTACGGAGGGACTACTGGTGGCCCGGAATGACTATTTTTATCCGGAACTACGTTGACGGCTGCGCCACGTGTCAACAGATGAAGGTTAACACTCACCCGACAACACCGGGTTTGTCTCCGATCAAGTCCACGGCGACCCGACCATTCGCTCTAGTAACTATGGATTTCATCACCGATCTCCCGATCAGTGATGGATGTGACACCATCATGGTCGTGGTAGACCATGGACTTACTAAGGGGGTAATTTTCATCCCCTGCAACAAGAGCGTGGACGCGCTGGGGGCAGCCGACCTCTACCTACATAACGTATTCAGGAGATTCGGACTCCCTGACAAGATCATCTCTGACCGCGACCCACGCTTCGCGTCGAATGCTTTCCAAGAACTGGGAAGACTTTTGGGGATAAGATTAGCGATGAGCACGGCCTACCACCCTCAGACTGATGGGGAAACGGAAAGGGTGAATCAAGAACTGGAGATCTATCTCCGAATCTTCTGCGCGAACAAACCTTCGCAATGGAAGAATCACCTCACGATGGCCGAATTCACACATAATCAAAAGCATCATTCGGCCATCAAGAATACCCCGTTCTACGTAATGATGGGAGCGCATCCCAGGGCCATCCCCACAACCTACCAGAAAACGAACGTGCCGGCTACCGAACAACGGTTAGCCGAACTAGGAAACATACGGCGAGAGGCCCTGGCGGCCCATGAGCTCTCCCGACAAATGATGATCGGAAGAAACGGACGAGGATTCCGTCCATTCACAGTAGGAGAGAGGGTCTGGCTTGACTCCAAAAACCTGAGGCTAGGGTATCCGACTAGGAAACTCGCCCCTAAACGCGAGGGGCCTTTCCTTATCATGCGGGCGATCTCCTCCCACGCCTATGAGCTGAAACTCCCTCCTCAGTGGAGAATCCACCCCGTGTTCCATGCTTCCCTCCTCTCACGCTTCAAGGAGAATGAGACGCACGGACCAAACCCCCTTCCTCCTCCGCCCGATCTGATCGAGGGAGAACTCGAACACGAGGTGGAGGCTATTTTGGCCCATAAGGGAAGGGGTAGGAGAACGCGGTTCTTGGTAAAGTGGAGAGGATACGGCTCGGCGGAAAATACCTGGGAGCCATCGATTCACCTGAAAAATGCAGCTGAATTGTTGGGGGAATACAGAACCACCCACAATCTCTCTCAACTATGAATCGCCCTCTACACTTCTTTATAAGCGTCACACCCGACCCTGACCTAGTCAGGACTTTCGAGATTATCCTAAGCTTTATCCAAGATGTTGACGGCGCCAGGAATGAGGAAAGATTGCTGTCGCTGACCCGAGATCGCGCAATGCTGCATAGCACCGCGCAAAACTTGTTTGAAACCCACTGAGCCATATCTCATTTGCAACGCGTATTCCGACGATCGACGGAGGAAGCATACCACCTTGACATACTGCCTCTCATCAGAGGCCTAGACGAGCAAGCGCTCCATTATGGACCCGACGAGCGGGTCCCGACTCCGCAACAAGTTTATATTATAGAACCATCGAGTGACGAAGAAGAAGAGGATACATCAGCACCCTCCTCCCCACCTCTTCCACCATACGAAGCAGAACCCCCATCCGAACGAACGCACACCCCCTATCCTACCGAAATCACCGAACACCCCCCCGCGCCAGCTTGGATGCGGAACTCCGTGTGCTTCACCTGCGCACGAATAGGTCATTTTTCTTCGCATTGTCCAGAGTATCAATGCCCTCACTGCCGACGATGGCGACCCGAGCACTCGGTGCTCCTTTGTCCAAACAACCCGACACGTGACGTGCCACCACGTCACCGCACAACTTGAAACTCTACCACCATGCTCTACAATAAAAATGTCGTCATCACTCTCGGCGCCATTTTCGGCGCGTTTATCTTCATTATGCTGTTCTATTACATACTTATTTTATTTAAAATCGTCTCCGCCCCCCCCCACCTCCCACAACGCGCTGCCTTTGTCACCGGCACCTCCGTGCGTTTTGCCGAGCAAGACACCATCGAACTGCCGACTCGGGTCTATGCTCACCGAACACCTACCCCTACGTCATTTTCTACGTTCTCGACGACAACTGGCGACGCACCGCCCTTCGACCCGATGCGGACGATCAGGCCTTAGTTTCGAGTGGGACTCGAAATGTTGAGAAGAGGCTAATGTTACGAGAAGCGATACGGAAGGGCTGCACATGGGGAAGTTTAATTTTTCTATTGTCCTATTGTCTTATGCCGCGTACGCTACACGCCCCGCTATCTGCTCTTTTGTTTCTGTATCATTTATCTCGCGCTATTGTTCATTCTCTATTGTCTCACTTACATGCGCCCTTACTACATGCTCTATCTTCTCACGCTATTGTAGTACGTTACGGACGCCTATTGTCTTTATTGTCTTCAGCTGCTCTATTGTCTTTATTGTTCTCGTACTGCGTACGTCTCACATCTGTACTATTTAATCTTGCGAATATACGACTGGTCAACTAGCTTGACCTAGTCTTCTTTACACTCCTAACCTGGTGCGACCTAAGTCTTCGCTCAACCATCGCTTACGAGCCTTGGTGATATTGAACCTCTATCTCGACATCGTTACTCACGAGTCTCGACAGTCTTTGATTTAGGAGTATCGACCTTAACAGTGGCAACTTACGGATGGATCAGATGATTTGGATTGTAAATCCCCTCTAGATACCCACTTCGAATGAGGTCTTTGATGTTCTGGCCAGTCGTCTTTTGGAACCAATGCCAGAGACCCTCAATGGGTGTGTTATGTATGCTTTTCAGCTGAAGAACTGGTGGATATTTCTCAACGTCAACGTCAGGGGTGTACGCCGCGCTGCCATGAGTAGGTCAACCACGATTGTGTCCGTTATTAATTTAATTACCAACATACTGAAGGCCTGTTTGTTGAGCATACACATATCCTGTCTCGGAACCTTTGTCAACAATAAATGTAATCGGTATAACTGTTTTCGGTCAATTTACAGTAAATGCAAACAATTCAGACAATGGAATTTTCGCAGCGCTGACTTACAGCCAAACTTTTCAACACAATCCAGATGCACATGTCCAATTGACATTGCTAGCCGATTGTTTGGAACAACAATGAGATGAAGAACAAAAGCTCTCCATTGGTCCTTGATCCTGTAGAGAGGCAGTCCGACGCTGCCCATCATAAGCGCCTGCGCGCTGAGCTTCTCGTGACCATCGGCATGATGCTGATGGTTGGGCCCTATAGCAGCCAGAGTTGAGCGTGGAATTTGTTTTGCCCCGGGGAATCGCTTTGCCAGTCCATCTGGTGCATGAAGAGCTAACACCTTGCGAATCATATCGCTGAGATAATTGTAAAAATCAGACAAGTATGTGTATCATATTAATTGGTCACAAACCGAGGCAATGACATTCCTTTGTTGCTCAGATTCACGCCAATTGTACCGACGCTGTTCAATTGTGATGTGTCTGCAGCGACTTCCTCCGAGATAGCCTGAGTTGCAATCTCAAGAGGCGGAGGTTTTCGAACGCTTGGAACATTCAATTTATTGTTCAAACTATACAGTTTCGAATCCCTGCCACGATAAAGATTTAATTTGCGGAGCCAGTATATTGAAAGAATTAGACTTACTTTATACTAAGGTTAAACTCCTTCTTCAGACGATCCAGGTGGGCTTGCGTGCTAAGCCGTTCCTTAGCATACTGATAAAGTGCCTCATGTAGTTTATCATCGGGTGGATCTAGAGACAAGGTTGATAGAGATTGAACCCTGTACATGTAATGCAATACATACAGTTTTTGATGCCATACCCATTGATGCCAGATTGGTTGTGGGCGAACGAGCTCATGATTCTCAAATGGTTCAATTGCAAGGCCTTTAATGGTGAATTTATACATGTAGCCTCGAGGCAGAAAGAATACATGGAGCATAGATAAGACGGGGGGGCATCACATTGAATGAAAGCGGTTGCATGCATCCTAGGAGGGTCATACCAGCTGATGGAATGGAACACGAAACCCACATCGGAGAAGAAATGGAATTGTACATTGGAGAAGCATAATAATGTACACTTAAGCTTTGCTGCCATACAGTGAGTCGCTATCTCCACGGGATGAGGGATTAGAGTGGACGGTAAGTGCTTTCAGCCCTAATGCAACACAGATGTAGTCGCAGGAATGTTGGTCTTTGAATGACTCCATACCCTCCCTTCCATGATCTCCAATTCCTGAATCTCTGTTGTGTGTATAAAGATTTAGTAGTCAGGTTTGTAAAGGGTAATCCAACGTACTGTTCCTCGGAATGAGTCATCAAGTCAAACAAGATTATCGTATCATGCCCATCTACGGTCATTGGCGAGCCTTGTGAAATGCAATGTGGATGTAGAATGGAGTTGGCATTGCAATAAAGGGCATACCTTGGATATCCGCAAGCACTAGCTGCTTGTGGCTTGCTTCGAAGACATAATGTGCAAATGCCGTGAGGGTAATGCCCAGCTTATCCCGGCGCATGGGGTGAGCCAAGGTCCCACTATATTTTTCCACAGATGTCGTGCGTCGAGGTTCAACAAGCCAAGTAACCGAGTTGGATTCATCATCACCAGATGTCTGATCCGATGCGGGAGAAGGATTGCCAATTTCGCGGATTAGGAAGCCATCTGTGACAAGGATATCTGAGGAATGGAAGGCTTAGAGGGATGTGCAATTGGAAGATAAGAACTGGTACCTGTCGACATCTCCACACCCTTACGATTGCAAAGGAGTTTAAATTCAGATAAGAACCAACCAACAGTTTTGAGGCGAATCAGTTCTTGGGTTAAAAATGCCGCATTGTTGTCCATGGAGACATCAGTCCCTGTTCCAATATTATAGAATCGTTTTGCAACAAACAGTTGGTTTTCAGTGGAGAGCTAGAATTATCTCATCAACGAGAATCAGGATTCAAAAGAATATCGAATATTTACTGTGTAAACCTTCTTTGTCTTGCCCGCCGCAAGAACCTGGTCCCCTAATACTCCCTCCAGCGTGTCAGGATCTGACACCCAGGTTATGGATGTTATGCCCGTGATTTTGTCACAGACAGTGTGGCACTTAATGAAACAGATCTTTGTCGAAGTATTTTCCATGCCAACTCTTGAATATGCAGCGCCAGAGAATGGTACAAAAGAAGACAATATGCCTAATGTATGTTTTCGTTAGCTATCTAGCCCCAGAGCGACCAGAATCATACCTGTGGCGCTGGGGCGAGCTTGACGCTTTGTAGCAACATCCCTTGTGATCGTTGTAATGGTCCCACTGCACTTTCGTGAAGTGGCGGCGATCGAGTTGGCTCCGGATTGGCGTGATAGGTCTTTCCGCTCTGTAAACTAAGCGCAGTCATTATTAATTACCCAGGAGCTGGACTCCATGAATACACATACCGCAATTTTGTCTATGTACAGCTCAAGAGCCATTTCTTGTTGGTTTTTACGCGCCTTGGGATCTCGGGATTTCGCGCCATAGAAAAGTGCCATGTCGCCAGTCATATATTCTTTGTAGACCACTCCAATTGTCTCATTTCGACTACCGGGATGAAACATTTTATTTCCGGACCATCGCAGTTCAACTTCATCACTGAGGAGTATGTTATGAGCAATGCACAGTCTACGCATACAATGAACATACCGCAAAAGACTCATCCCCTCCATTTTTTCCCAACTACAGTTGATGGTGGTAAGCGCGTCATCGAGAACTTCTGTAGGGCAACATATCACTTGATGAATTAATCATTTGAGTTTGGGACACATACCAGATAAATAGCGATCCTTGTTCCACGGCTTTGCCCATTTCCCCAAGTCTGGATCTGTCTGCTTTTGATCGTGTTTCGACAAGCTCTTGATACGGCATTCAACAGTTATTAATATCTTGTTTTCATGGCACGAGATGCTGGTTGCTTTTGCAGCGGCAAGCGTCGCATCTGTATGCTTATTTATGCGGAAGTCCATCGCATGGGCCCGAGCAATGCAGCTGGAGTCAACTGCCATTGCACGTATTAATAATCCACAACAGAATTCCGGCAGTGTTCTGCAAAGCCACAGTTCCATGAAACATAAATGGGACAGACACTAGAAGAAAGCAGATGAAAATCAGAAATTTTTGCAGAACAACGAAACATGGGCTACCATCTCGAAGTTGAAGGAACGAAGGAAGGACGAACATGCATCCATCCACGTTGCTCAAGATGTTGGCAACCTCCGGTGATTGATTGTGTCAGCGTAAACATCACATGTGCAAAGTCGAAATGAACCGTGGAGTTCCCGCCAACCATACACGCTGCTTACTTCAAAATATTTTCAACGAGTACTTACAGGTACTTACGTGTAGTTTGTAAGCTTTCAAAGCTTCATCAACTCGTCCTCGGAGCTAAATAGGGCATCACATGCCAGGTACAAACACTCTACTTTGTCATCCATCGGTGATCAAATTCTGGTACTGCTAACAACTTAGTAAGAAGGCCTCGACGTCGGAATGGATAGATGTCGTCAACGTCGGAGAACTTCCGCGCAACGATGTTCAACCGACTTGCTTGCACGCTGACGCGACAACAAAAAAAGAAGCAGTGCACAACTCCGCGTTAAAGGAATTGCGGATGTCCTGGTGTCATGTAGATTATGTACTTATGTAATATATATTACGACGCGCGTGCTGCGTTCAGACACGTTGTCTTATCCGCATACCGTTTTGGGTAACTCATCAGTGAGTTTCACAGCAACTCATTTATTATATTGCTCGAGACCTAAGAAAAAAGTTGACGCAGTTTCGAAGTTTCCTCAAGGTTTCCTGGAACGGATATAATTCAGTCATCATCCCATTTCCTCCCAATACCATCCCCCACTCTATTTCCTCCTCGACGCGGCGGCGGTTGCAGTCCACGAAATTTTCAAGTTCTTCGATGTTGTGAGGGTTATAAGCGTTCTGTCCAGCGTCGTCGCTGTCGGCGGCCGCGGTTGTCGTTGATGGCATTCCTGCACACATGCCGTTCACATACAATCGAGTCACGCTCTGTGACAATCACGTTTTGACTGATGCTCCGCAGCGGGTCACCGGCATGGGGCAGGCTGGATAAAAAGCGATATTCTAAATGCATCTAATAACCCACTCATGTCGACTATAGTACTCCCTCAAGGGTAAGCACTTATGTCTCCTAATTTACAATTTTTCTCACCTAGTCCCAGATTCGGTTATGTTGGTGCTGGTCTGCTATCCACAATAGTTGTTGTTGTGGGGCAGTTTTTCATGGTCGGCAGATACAGAAAACGAGCTGGTATCGAGTATCCTCAGTGTAAGTATATGCTCTTGTAATATCCCCCCGTATCATATTCTGCATTTTCCCAGTATACGCAGAACAAGCGCAAGTAAAGGCTTCCAACGATGCTCTACTCTTTAACTGTGCTCAGCGTATGTAAACGAGCAATCAGTTACGCAACCCATGCAAGCTGATAGTACTCTTAGGCGCACATTACAATACACTGGAAACCATTCCTGTCGTCTATGTTTTGTCCGTGCAACCAAGTTTTAATTGCGACTCATACTTATCGGTTTCTCAGGACTTTATTGACGAGTATAAAGTATCCCATCATTGCCGGTTTGTGTTGCGGGTACTGGTCTCTCTCTCGTGTCTCATATACCTGTGGGTACTTGACGGGCGATCCATACAAGGTCTGTCACATGTCTTGTGAGTCCGATATATTCGAACTTGACACACCGTCATCCAGCGAGTAACTTTGATGTATCGTCTTACCGCAATTCCTATATTAAGTAAGTGTCTCTATATTGCATTGAACGGCAATTTATCATCCTATCAAGGTCTGTTGGGATGTTCGGTGTATGTTGTTGGTGATCTGATTGTTGCTGGTCTTTGAACAATTGTTGCTACGGATTGGACAAATTTAAATCGACAATACCTTTAAAATATTCTTTAGATGCATATGATAGATCAACGTATGCTGTCGTATGGGCATACTTAACTGAGTTTCACCACATGGATGATGAGTAGTATGGCCGTTTATAACTGTCTCATCCACTCAACTACTTCGAGGTGTATCAGTAACTTCAACATCAGGGTATCCGAAATGTATCGTCATTGGCCTGTATAGCTGTTGAAACCAAGGGGTGTGTTGGAATTTGCCGGGGCACACAGGCTGGGAAGGGGGGTTTGGGGAGGATGCCTCTTACACATATAAAATTTTATTTGGCTCAGAACGTTCAGAACTGGTCGAATTTGAAAGTGAGAATCTTCATCACGCAACGGGACCTGTTCCGAACCAGTCACATGAGCCCCGGATGCATTAACAGCCGTCATCACCGAAAAATTTCCCCACTCAGCTAGCTTGACGTTATCGCAGGTCATCGCGGATGGCGAAATCAAAGAAGGTATTGTCCACTCACTTATGCCCATGACGACACCGAATCCATTGTAACATTTACCACGAGATAATGTGATTCATGCAAAATCAATGCGAAAATTGGCTTTGGAGGGGAGGCCAACTGGACTAGCCATACAGAGAGTGCAGCCCATCACAAAAATGAGGCTGCCAACAGTGTTTCTTCAAATTTTAAGTTAACATCTTTCTCCAAAAGGAAACCCCGGGAAAGTGTGGCCATGCCCAAACCCTCGGCGCTACCTTCTTCTTTATGAAATCCTGCCTTTTTTTCATCCCAGGCTTATGTAAGGGCAACCTCAAAGCCTCACTTAATAGTGAGCTAACAGAGGGGAATCCAAAGTTAATATTACAAGGTTGGGAATGTGCCTCCGGCACGCGTTAACATGTTTAATAAGTAATATATACAATATTTTTAGTTTTTGCACTTCCACTGTCATGACTTCATTTCTATGTTAGTCTGATAGTACTTCATTATTTTGGTTTTTGCACTTTCAATATTTTTGGTTTTTGCACTTCCACTGTCACAACTTCATTTCTATGTTATCATTTCTATGTTACTCTAATAGTACTTCATTATATACAATATTTTTGGTTTTTGCACTTCCACTGTCACTTGGCCATATTGCCTTGATGTTGTGCACAGACCTTACTCGTGATATCGCTACATAAAACTGCCCATGAGTGAAGACAGGACTCCTGAAATCTAATCCCACATGCTGCACTGACTGTCCCTGGGATTTGTTGATCGACATTGAAAAGCACAGTCGAACAGGAAATTGAAGTCGAGACAGAGTGAAAGGGAGTTGTCCTTCGATTGGCTGCAGTCGCATCCGTGGAATAAACACCTTCTCTCCAGCATGATCTCCAGTAATCAACCGAACCTCCAACACTCTGTTCCGAATCCGAGTCAAAATCCCTCGAGAACCATTGCAGACCCCTCCAGCAATATTGAGATTGCGAAGTATCATCACAGGGACGCCAACCTTGAGTGCCAAGTGTGCCAAAGGTAGACCGGAGCAGTTGATTGAGTTGAGGTATTCAGGTGGATACAGAAGTTCATTGTTTGCAATAGAGTCTGCACTGTGAAACACTTGCTCCTCTCCAGGGAACCTCTGAAGAATGTAATGGTTCAAATCATCCACATCATCATTTTTGCTTGCCAGGACAATCCGCTCTGAGAAGTATTGATCGGGATGCTGAGCATGATTATAGATGCCAGGATAGATGGTGTCGATGAGGGAAGCCAGAGTGTTTTCAGGACACTTGAAATGGTTGGGAAGTTCGATGTTGCCACCCTCATCTGTATGATTACCCTTTCCAACCTCCAGCTGCCACTTTGCAAACTGTCGCTCTTCAAGATCATCTGTGTTCAATCGCATGTTGATTTTGAGATGAAGAACTTTAATATGTTGCCAAAGAACAGAGCGCTGCAAGGAAGCACCAACAATCTGAGGCCGTGAACCCCTCTCGATAACAGGCAGGATCTGGTGAAAATCGCCCCCAAAAATAATAGGAATGCCACCAAAGGGTTGATCAGATTGGAGAATGTCTTTGAGAGTGCGGTTGACAGCTTCATGGAGATGACGATGCTGCATGAGTGCCTCGTCCCAAATGATCAAGTCAGTCTCCTGCAACAGCTTTGCCCGAATTGAACCTCTGGAGATAGAGCAGGTGGATGACTCATTGATGATGAGAGGGATCTGGAGACATGAATGAGAAGTGGAGCCACCTTTGAGCAGGAGTGCAGCAATGCCGGATGATGCTATACAGAGGACGATTTTGCCCTGAGAACGAAGCTGATGGGCCAGAGTGTTGTATACAAAGGTTTTGCCTGTGCCACCGACACTCTAGGCACACCTAACAGAGGGGAATCCAAAGAGAAAACTCTAAGGACCCATCTGTCAATGCCCAGTATATGTGATGGAGCGGAAAATCAAATAGTAAGCTAAAAATAGCAAAAAGGCAGAGATAGGTGGATCAGGCTGTAGGATGACATCACCTTGATGGGTAAATGTCCAGAAGGGGTCCTGCCTCTAAGAATAGAACTGTCAACATGTACCAACATGGAAAAAAGGTGAAATATAATAATAAAATAGGAATAAATCATAGAAAATCATGGAAAATGCAGAACAGGGTGAAATAAAATATATAAAAATATGGGATGAATGCAGAAAATAGCCCAGACACCTGGGATGCCTTCCTTTCCCCTTACATCACCCCCCTTCTATGATGCATCACCCCAATGCATTCAAAACTGTATTTGCCCAAAGTCGGATGCTTGGATGTACTGAGGCACAGAGGAATGTTGCCAGTGAAACTCCCTCACCAGTTGTGGGGCGTTTACATCAGACTATGTGACCCAGGAGTTCTCCTCATACCCATAGCCCTTCCAGTGCACCAGGTATTCAAGTTTACCTCAACATAGATGACTGTCTAAGATGGACTTGACTTCATACTGCAGTTTGCCTTCAATAACTGTAGGCAGTGGGGGAGGTTGTGTCACGTGTCCAGGGAATGGATCTGTGAGTGCAGGCAGCAGTTTTATGACATGGAAGACAGGATGGAGTCTGGACATGGACTGTGGTAGCCATAGCCAGTAGGCATGTGACCCAATGCACCTAGTGATGAGGAACAGTCCAAGAAAACAGTGGGCAAGCTTCTTAGACAGGCATGTGGTGGAAATGTCACTAGAGTTGAGATAGACATGATCACCAACCTTATAGGTGGGTGTGGATGAGTGACACTGGTTGTAGAAGCATGCCATGCCATCCTTCGCCTTGGCCAGAGCTGACTTCGCCTCCTCCAAGGTGTCCCTCATCTGCTCTGTGAACTCATTCACCATCTCCAAGTGTGAGGGTGCTTGTCGAGGTTTGAAGCCCATGGGCAGATGTCACCCTGTGTCAAGGAGGAAGGGAGTTTGTTGGGTGGAAGAGTAGACATGGTTGTTGTATCCAAACTCAGCCATGGGGAGGAGGTCTTTCCAGTCATCCTGTTGCTCATTGACAAAGACACAGATGTACTGCTCAAGTTCTTGGTTGACTCATTCTATCTGTCCATCTGTCTGGGGGTGGTAGGCAGTCGAGGCAAGGAGTTTGATTCCCAGCAGGTGGTACAGCTCTCGGGTGAACTCTGCAATGAATTGTGGTCCTCAATCACAGAGGAATGTGCCAGGCAGTCCATGGAGTTTCCACACATGGCACAGGTAGAGTTGAGCCATTCCAAGCATAGTGACAGTCGTATGAGTGAGGATAAAATGAGCTTGCTTCCCAGCAGAGTCGACTGTGCACATTACTATGTCAAACCCATTGGACTCTGGTAGTTCCACCATGAAGTCCACACTGATGACATCCCAGCAATTCTCTGGGACAGGAAGAAGGTATAACTCACCCATGGGCTTGCACCGTGGAGTCTTGGTGTGTAAGCAGAGATCACAGGTACAACAATACTGACCAATGAGTTCGAGACATCTGGGGCCACCAATAATTCTGTGATATGAGTTCCAATGTCTTCCAATGTCCCAGGTGACCTGCAACAAGTGAGTCGTGGTGCTGATAGATAAGTCATCATCAAAGTTGAGGATCGTTAGGGATGTATATGTGGTCATGGAAGTAGAGGATTTCATCCTTCTCTGTCCACTCTGCTGCATGAAGTGAAGGGGTAAATCCCTTCCTCAGCTCCTTTACTGCCAGCGCCACTGCATCCTCATGTAAACCACTATGGTTCGCATGATGAATGTCATGTAGGATACTGCACTCCTCACCCTCCAAAGTAACACCTTTTAATGCACAGACTGTGAACAGATCAGGTTGCAACAACACAATACCTTGATTGTCATTGCTTCCATCCCCATGGTCTGAATGATGAGAGAGGGCATTAGTCTTCCCCATGCTGTGTTTCAGGCAATGATGCAGGGAGAAATCGAATCTGGAGAGGTAAAGGGACCAGTGGACTTGGTGACAATTAAGCTTCTTGGTGGTCATGAAGTACCCAAGGTTCTTGTGGTCTATCCAGATCTCAACCTTATGTTGAGTGCCCTCCAAGAAATGTTGCCACTCTTCCAATGCCCACATTATGGCCAGCATCTCCTTGTCATAGATCACATAATTGCATTCCACAGCACTGAGGCTCTTTGAGTAGAAAGTGATGGGGTGCCACTTCTGGTCCTTGGGAGACTGCTGGAATAGCACTGCACCCATGGCAAAGTCTGAACTGTTAGCTTCTACATGGAAGGGGCACAAGTCATCAGCAAAGGTGAGGATTGGAGTAGAAGTGACCATCTTTTTGAGCTTCTTGAATGCTTCCTGCTGTACATTCTCCCATCTCCATCCCTCCTTGCCAGTGAGGTCAAATAGTGGATGGGCATGATGGAAAAAATCTTTAATAAAGCACCAATAGAAATTGATGAAGCCCAGAAAAAACTGCACCTCTTTCTTGTTTGTGGGCATGGGCCAAATTGTAACACCAACAACCTTGACTGGGTCCATTTCCACCTGCCCATCCAAAATGATCAGGCCTAAGTACTCAATTTGTATCTTCTCAAACTCACACTTGTCGTGACAAATGTAGAGCTTGTGCCAAAGTCATTCCAGCACCAGGTGCATGATTCAGCGATGTTCATCGAGGTCTTGAGTGAAGATGAGAATGTCATTGAGGTAGACACAGACCATGCCTTCTAGTATGAGATCATGGAAAATATCGTTCATCATAGTCTGAAAGGTGGCAGGACTATTAGTGAGACCAAAGAGCATGACAAGCGGTTCAAAAAGACCATGGTTCATGTGAAAAGCTGCCTTCCACTCATCCCCTTTCTTTATACGGACATTGTTGTAACCCCAACAGATGTTGAGCTTGGTGAAGTAGCGCACTCTGCGGAGTTGGTTAATGAGTTTGGATATGAGGGGTAGCGAATAACGGTTTTTGACTGTGATGCCATTGAGGCATCAGTAGTCTTAAACTGGTCAGAGGGACCCATCTTTTTTCTTGACAAAGAAGAAGGGTGAGGTCATGGGCAATTTAGAAGGGTGGATACAACTGGAAGCCAAGTGTTCATCGATGAACTTGTCAAGTTGTCGCTGTTCTTCAGGGGAGAGAGGGTAGACCTTGCAAGAAGAGGGCATGGCACCCAGTGTGAGCTCAATTGCGTGATCCCACAGCTTACGGTTAGGAAGTGAGTTGAAGGATTCCTTAGAGAAAACATCCTTGAAGTCATGCAGGTTTCCTCACCACATAGTCAGCAAAAGATTTGGATGCACTGTTCTTACAGAAGGCCTCTGTGAGACACTGGGATATGTTCAAGGTGGCACACACCTCATGCAAAGGTGTAATGGCAGTGTAGAAAATTTGGTCACCTTCCTCAATCTCCTCCACCTCCTCTTCATTATTGTCCAAGTTGGGTACAAGATCTGGGATGTTTTCTAGGTCCACATTGGCCACAGGCATTGGACCAGCACAATACTTTTGAGCACGCTGATACAGCTCTCTATCACCCTGCATGCATACTATGGTATTTCTTGTGATTGCGCACACCTCCTAGATAGCTTCTGCTCACTTTGCGCAGTGCACTTTTGTATGCCTTTATGTGCCTTTGTGCACTTCTGTGTGCTTTCACATGCCTTTGACCACTTTTGTGTGCTTTTATGCACCTTTGTGTACTTCCGTGCACTTTTATGTGCCTTTGACCACTTTTATATGCTTTTATGCACCTTTTACATTTCTACTGCACCTTTGGATCCCCCATAGCTGCCTTCTGTCGTGTGCTCTAAATGCACCTTGTTATGCTTTAGACTGCCTCTGTGTGCCCCCTCCCACACTCCTTATCTGCCTTTCACAGTTATTGCATGCTCAATGCACCTTTACGTGCACCTTTTATGCTTTACCCACAACTCACATGCTCTGCTGTGCACTCATTGCACAATCCTTATCACACACATGACAATCCACCACACCAATTGTGCTGCACATCACGGTTTCCAGCTTACTGGCACATCTATTCTAGGCACACCACAATTCCAGCATGAGTGAACTGTGCATTCTCACATGATCTGGGCACTTTCTGCCTATTTGGCATTGGACTGTATGCACTTGGGTGCTTTCACATAATCCTGGTGCTTTGGTGCTATTTGGCCTCACACTGTATCTCCTTATAGTTCTTCCACATTTCCAATCAGCATTGCCTTATCTGGTAACTGCCACAGGTCAATCACATCATTATTACTAAGGTGCAGCACATGATGCATAACACTGAAGTGGATTAATTGGGAAGAGTGCATGGGACCCAATGCCCACCAAAAATAGAGTGTCACACCAGAACAGTTGGGTATTGGGCTATAGTGTGTGCAAATCTTATTGGCTAAGGCAGCAGCATAGTGTGGTCAGGTTTAGATGGGCCAATGGATGCACTTGTGGGTAGCGCATGGTGCTTTCTATTTTTACACTTTATTTTACTGTTTTTATCACATAAGCCATTTGTACATAGTAGGTGGACAGATAGAGAATCCAGAGGATCTTTCCCCCCCTCATAGTTCATAGCTGAGTCAGCATTACACATAGTCTGTGCACCAGCGTCCAGTCTGTGTGCCTTTGTAGTGCACCCTTCATATAGCTGCATTTGCATATCATTTGCATCCCCTCATCATATTGCTGCATTTCATCTCTGCATTGTGTCCTTCATCTTCATTTGTGCACTCTTGTAGTGTGCCCTTCATATAGCTGCATTTGCACAATTTATTGTATAGCTGCATTTTGCACACTATTTGCACATTTTTCCACCCATTGCACTCGCCTCCCATTTACATCCCTAACCTGTGTGCCATCCTTGCAGCACATTCCAGTGCTGTCCTTGTCCCACTACACCTCCCACTTTGATCTCCCTCATCATTGTGCATTTTTGCCCCTCTGCATTGCACACTTTTTTGCCAATGTGCATACCTTCCCCTTTGTGTACACAACTAGTGTGCACATCGAAAACCACTATACCAGCCTCTTCATAGTCTCTGCACCCCAAAGGATGATCTGAGGCCCTCTAAGCGAACCCCCTCACCCCAAGGACACCTGCAGCTGTAGGTTTTGTGTTCACTCCTTCTGTTGAGACTCTGCACTGAGTACCAACTGAACACATCATGTCTGGAGCCCACCATGAGGGGTTTCAGGTTACCAGACCTTATTTAGACCTCTGTCAGCTCACCCTTTGCTTCAATATTAACCACCTTTGCACTCTCCATTCTGAGCTGTTAGCAACTGTACTCTAGCTTGAGGAAATACCAGTATTCAAATCACTCTTCCTAAACAACACGCATCACTTGTCCACGCTGTCTTTACCTCCATCTTCACCTGAATCATCCCTATCTACCCTAACTCTGTCTGCATCACCGCATTTTTTCCCATCTTCAAATTTTGCTGTGCTTTTACCAGATCTTAACTTTACACACCTTATTTCATCTACCATGGCTACCATGCACATGCCATCTGCATCTAACCAAAACACACCATGCTTTGACCCCGCAAAACCATGTGAACTCCAGAAGTACTTTGAGGAGCTTGCATAACTTCTCTGCAATTGTAATGTCACTGATGAGACCAATAAGAAATTCCACAATGTGCACTATTTGGACAGCGACACTGTAGACACTTGGAAACTGCTACTGGAGTATAGCGCAACACATAACTATGGCGCGTTCAAAGACGCAGTTCTAAAGCTTTATCCCAGTTCCAGGGATGGCAGTAAATGGAGTATTAGTGACCTAGACAAGCTTATTGGTGAAACTGCACACATCAGCCTCGTAACTGCAAAAGAAATCGTGTGCTATTATCATGCATTTTTCAACATCAGCAAATACTTAGTTGCACAAGGCATATTGGCACGCTATGACCAAAGCCACATGTTCATTAGGGGGTTTTGACCAGACCAGCTAGAGCACATTTTGAGCTGCCTTGCGATTGTGGTACCAAATCAGCCTGCAAATGTGCCATACTTGTTAGATGCAATACGTGACGCAATTGACTTTATCTTCAAAGGCCCAGCATGCTATTTACAGCTGCTTACTGGGCTCACAGCGCAAAACCCTGATATGTATGCACCCTACTCAGCACCCAGTGTACCCATTTCCCAGCCACAACCTAGCACACCAGCAGTCAAAGCAGAAGACATCTCAGTTCTATTCAAGCGCATGACACAGATGATAGTTACTGCATTGAGCACATCACACAGAGATGGTGGAAATAGTGCACCCCATTCAAACAACAACACTTGCAATGGTTGTGGTCAAACAGGGCATTATATCCCTGAGTGCACTTCAATTGAGTGTCTTATTAGTGATGGAAAGTGTAGGCGAAATGCAGAAGGGTGCATCGTACTCCCAGGTGGCGCATTTGTGCCATGTTCTATTCCAGGCAACTTCCTAGATGAGCGCATTGAGGAATGGCATAAGTGCAATCCAGGGCAGATCACCACTGGTCGAGTTTCATTAAATACCAATTTGCAGCTCATTTACAATATAGCACCTCATCCAGCTCCAGCAGCACCTTTACAGTCGATGTATGTTGCTGCTTCAGCTCCTACAGCAGAGTATATGCAAAGTGCACCAAATGTGCAACTAACAAAGGAAGAGCACATCAATGCACTCGAGCAGGAGTTGATGGCACTCTGAAAAGGTAAGTCTTCAATGCATTGAAATTCTGTGGCACACACTGTGCAATACATCAAATCAAGAGAGCGCACCTTCTACACCTACAGACATTGCACCCGCCGACAGTATTGAGTTGCCAGCTTTGCAACCCACTGCAAGCGCAACTGAAGCACCCAATGAGATGCCCATACATCTCTATTCCAACATTCCTAAAGCATGTTTTGTCCCCACAGTGGCAGAGAAACCAGATGCTCCAGTTAACACTTCCAAAGGCAAAGAGCCATCATATCGCACCATCATTCCTATCCAGAATCCACAGATTGTCGATGACATATATGTGCACATCATGAAGGCGCCCTCCATTACAGTTTCACATGAAGAGCTCCTTTCACTTTTGCCCGATCTCAGACAGTACCATAGAGAACAAGTCACACCAAAGTGCATTGCAGCTACCAGCACAAAAGTGGTAGCTACCAACCTTGTGAGTGTTATGCCATTTGTGCATGGGAAAGTGCATGTGCCTTTTGCAGAAAATAAAGCACTTAATGCGACACCTCCAGTTAGCGTGGCAATTGCAGCACCTCTTCCTATCATTTTGCAGGATACATTTGAGCAGTACCTCACCCATCTTCAGCCAGGCAAAATTGAGAATCCCAGCATTTTGAAGGTTGCAAAAGAGTGGCATGTGCTCCACTCCATTGATTTATTGATCAACAACCAAGAATACTTCGAAGCTATCTTATACCCGGGTTCACAAATTATTGCAATGTCAAAAGCAGTCTGCCATCATATTGGGCTTCAGTATGACCTGCACATTTGTTTATACATGCAATCAGCCAATGGAGAGGTAGATGAATCACTTGTGCTTGTGCACAATGTTTCCGTGCACATTGGAGATATTGTTGTTTATGTCCAAGTGCACATTATTCATTTGCCCATTTATGATATTCTGTTAGAGTGCCCCTTCGACATGTTAACATGCTCCATCATTCACAATTTTGCAGACAAACTGCAAACAATTACTATTTGTGACCCAAACACAGGCACCATCTCCATTATTTTAACAAAGCCTAGGGGAAAGCCATGCCACTTCTTACCAGCAGCAGCAACACCGCACTTTACTCTTCAGAATAATCTACAAAGACATTTTTGCCAGGCTTCAAGGAATTGATTGCAGACCAAGGAGAAGCTGCTACTATTATAACATTCGACTCTGATACCCAATCTTGTGACATTTCCACTTTTGCACTTATTCTATTTTCCACTTCCATTTTACCAACCTTTATTATGTCTTGACTCTACTTATCGCAGTGTACCAACAGTCATGTGCAGACGCTCTTAAATGTGATTGACTCTATGGCACTTATTCCAGCTGCATTTCCAAAAAGCACACATGTGCATGCAACTTTTATCAATTTAGTGGTGTGCATGCTGCAAAAGGGCATAGTAACCAAGAAGAAGTATAAACTGGTTGCTAGAAAGGTCAAACCAGTTATTGTGCCCATCCCAAACAAATTCCACATTGAGTGCAACATTATAGGTGATCTGCTAGTGGCACTTCCTGTGCTTTTACCAAACCTGCCACTGTTTACCCTGAGCAGGCACTATACTGAAGAGTGCATGCAAGTGCTCCAAAAGTGCCACACCAATTTCTTACTACCAGAGGAGATGAAGATTTTACACGACTTGATGTCTTTGCAGAATGAAGCCTTTGCATGGAGCAATGAGGAGCATGGCAGCTTCAAGACCACATTCTTTCCCCCAGTAGAAATCCCAGTGATTTTCCACACTTCTTGGATAGAGTGCAACATCCCCATTCTGCCAGGCATATACAAAGGGGTTTGTGCTATTATCCAGAAGAAGATAGACTTAGGCATTTACGAGTGCTCAAATTCAGCATATAGATCATGGTGGTTCTGCATGCTCAAGAAAGATGGAAAAGTGCTGTGCATCGTACATAGCCTCAAACTGCTTAATCACATTACTGTTAAACACTCCAGTGTCACCCCTACACCTGAGCATCTTGCAGAGCAGTTTGCAGGGCACTCATGTGGCACCAGCCTTGATCTATATGTGGGATATAATGAGCACTTAATCAAAGAATCGTCGTGTGACCTTACAACATTCCAGATGCCTTATGGTGCAATGCATCTCATTACATTGCCAATGGGTTGGACAAACTCAGTACCAATCTTCCATGATGATGTGTGCTATATTCTGCAGCCAGAGATACCAGATTACACCGTTCCCTATATTGACAATGTTCCAATCAAGGGGCCTTCAAATTGCTACATCTTACTGGATGGCTCATGTGAAGCACTTGCTGCAAACCCTGGCATTAGGCGCTTGTGTGGGAGCACTTCCAGAATGTGAACTGCATTGTGCAGCACATGAAATATAGTGGTGGCACTTTCTCCAGGATAAAATCCACATTGTGCACCAAGAACTTCGTCATCCTCAGCCATTATTGCATGCCAGAAGGTAGAAAACCTGAACATGACAAGGTAGATGTTATCCGCAATTGGGGCACATGCCACATGCTGTCAGAAGTCTGTGCATTCTTGGGGACAGTTGGTTTAATGTGCATTTATATCTGCAATTATGTGCACTGCGTTAATGTGCTCACAAAGCTTATGTGCAAGGACGCTCCATTTGAATGGGGCCCAGAGCAGATAGCAGCACAAAATGACATCAAGCAAGCAGTACTAGATAGCCCTGCACTAAAACTGATCAATTATTCCTCAGAATTCCCTGTTATGCTTGTGGTCAACACTTCCCAGATAGCAGTCAGATTCTACCTTTGTCAGCAAAAAAGCGCAGATGCAAAAACACACATTTACAATTGGTTCAGCTTGATTATGCTCAACAATAGAGAAGCATACTTTTTGCAACCAAAGCTAGAGATCTATGGGCTTTATCGTGCACTGTGCAATTTGTGCCTTTATATTATAGGGATGTGCAACTTAATAGATGAGACTGACATGCGCTATATTAAGGGCATGCTACAAAACCCCGATATCCAACCATCTGCCAGCATTAACTGGTGGATCATCTCAATCCTTACATTCCACTTTACACTCATACATGTTAGGGGAGCGGTGCATGGTCCAGATGGGCTCTTGCATCGACTGAAGCAGCCAGAAGACTTAGAAGGAGAAGAAGATGAAGAGTTTGAGGATTGAATTGATGCACTACATGGCTTTATGCATGTGATACATTCCATTTCACAGTCCTTTGATGTGCAAGCACTTGCGCTGATACAGCCAGAGCCAAGTGCAAATGTGCAAAATGTGTGCAATCCTGCACTTATTTATGATGATGACTATAGCCAAGTTCTGAGAAGCACAGCAGCAGATGCAGAAGATGAGAAGTTAGATTTGGTGTAGATTTGGATGGATACCCTAATGCGCCCTAGTGATTTCATGGATTCGGAGTATGGCATGCTTGTGTGCTATGCAAGTGCCTTTTTCAAAGACAAGATGTGCTTATAAAAGCGCAATGTACATCATGCTCACCAGCTTGTTATTTGGCAGTCTAGATGCCTACCAATATTGCATACCATCCAGGACAACATTGGACACAAGCACTTTTACGCAACATGCTCCATGTTACTTGAGCACTTTTGGTGGCCACACATTATGGACGACATTGTTTGATTCATGCACACTTGTCATATTTGCCAGATCCAGCAAATGCAGAAGGTTCTAATACCACCAGTTGTCACAATGCTGATGATACTCGACCTGGAAACCTAACAAAATCTGTTAAAAGGCTTAGGAAGTATAACTCAGGCTAGAGGAAGGGTGCGAGCTGGTACTAAATATCACCGCTAAAACCAAAACGTTGTGTTTAGTGATGCAAAATGGTATGGGATGTGGTGAATAGTCTGTGAGGGTGTACGAAGATGTTTGAAAAAGTTCGAAATAGGTTTGAAGGCATGCAAAGACATTCAAAGTAGGTTCAAAGTTGTTTGAAGTTGTTTGAAGTAAGTTTGAGGAGGTTTGAAGATGTCTGACTGGTGGCGATGATAGGTCCACTGCATGCTTTAAGGTCTGGAAAAGGATCCCACTTGTATCAAATTATTATGACATGCACTCCGAACCACTACAAACATTACAAAATTGACTCCGAACTATTTTCGACTTATTTCGCACTATTTCGGATGACTTCGAACTATTTTGAATGCTTTCGAACCATTTTGTGACACTTTGAACGACTTTGCAGTACTTTGAACGACTTTGGCTGCTGTATAGTTGTTCTCAAACAATTTTAATACATGTTGCACATCTGGAACAAGCCAACTCACCACATATCGAGTACTACTGGACAAAAGGAGGGATTACAAGAGACTTAGGATATGATAAGTGCGGATTTTTGTTTTATTGATATATTAAAGCAATAGAACAAGACCTCTTACTATACTTGGACAATGTACATTTCACTTATTATCATTTTTCATTTGTTTCATGTTTTACAATACCTTTATTTGCTGTGCACATTGCCTCATGTTCTACAATTGTTATTATTTCCTTTTTAGTACTATTCCTTCAGATTGTATATAGACTTGTATTAGTTAGTTAGAAGAATAATAGAACAACAGGGAACAGCACAAGTTACCCTCACAGTTATCATCTGACTTAAGAGCCATTCTCTTGAGTCATAGTTCGCATTGTATCTCTAAGTTCTGTGAAATATTGCAAACTTCTTTGAAACTATCGTATTTGCCCCACCTTTTATCGCCCATTGCTTATCGTTATTCGACAAACATTTCACATTTGTTAAACTCGCCTTTTGATACACCTCGAACCCCTCCAAACTTATTTGGACTACTTCACATGACTTCGAACCGATTTTGAACCTATTTCAAACACCTTCGTATGCCTAAACAGACTATTCGCCACAGCCCTTATTATTTTGCATTACTAAACACTATGTTCTGGTCTCAGCGGTGATATTTAGTACCATCTCGCACCCTTCCTCTGGCCTGTGTTATACCATCCGAAGCCATTAGTAGGTTTTGTTTGGGTTTCCAGGTTGAGTATCATCAGCGAGTTATGTCAAAAACAAATATAGCAGATATGAAGTGGTTTTCGAGTGGTGATAGATGATAGGCGACAAGTTGAGAGTGAATATGAAAGTTTGAAGAAGTTTGCGATATTTTGGAGAACTTCAGAAATATGATGCTAGCTAAGACTCAAGAGAACAGCTCTTAAATTTGATGATAGTGGAGAGGGTAACTTATTCTCTGTTCTTCTAAGTAACTAGTACCAAGTCTATATACATTTTGAAGAGTTAAGTACTAAAAAGGAAATCTAACAAGTGTAGAACACCAGGCAGTATGCATAGCAAGAAAGGTATTGTAAAACATAAAAACAAATGAGAAATAATGATAATTGAAATGTTCAGTGTCGCCATATAGTAAGAGTACTCCTCTTGTTGTTTCAATAGATTATTGAAACCCCAAAACCACCATTATTGTATTTTAATTCTTTTATCATGTCTCCTTGCTTCTGGTAGTGTTCGATAAGCGATGCAGTGGCTCATGCTGGATGGTTCATATGTGTCTAAATGGTTTTAAAATATCCCTATGGTGGCTGATGTTGTTCTAAGCAGTGCATAAGTCATTCAAAAGCATTCAAAGTGTTGCAAAATTGTTTGAAGCTATTCAAAATCATGCGAAGTTGTTTGAAAAGTGTTCGAAATCGATTTTGTGGCATTCGTAGTGGTTCAAAGCATTTGTTGTAATGTGTCGATATGATTAGATCCTTCTCCAGACCTTATAGTGCATAGTGGACCTATTATCCTCCCCCTTACTAAAATCTTGACTGTCCCAGTCAGCCAATTGAAGTCACGTGCAGAATGCGTGATCGTGTTGAAAACTGAGCGAGGTTCGAAATACTTCTCATTCTTCTTCATCCATCACCTTCCTATCATCCAACCCTAGCTTTCATAATGTCTCTTCTGGCCAAACTCGATGTTGAAGTTATCGAGTACATGAAATCGATGCCCAAGCATAGCATCGCAGAAGATATTGATTTCAAAGTTTGGGGGTGGGGTTTTTGTAAAAAAATGGTGAGTTTCATGTTTGTACTCATTTCCAGTGCTCTATATTTGTGTTTCATAGGCAGAATATGATGAACTTGCAGATGACCTGGTGGAGGAACGTGACCCAGCCATACAAAAGGTTGTGGACGAGGTTTTTGAACTACATATACAAACCGATGGCTTGTTGTGAGTGGATTTTGTGGGGTGGGAGTTTGTTGTTTGTGGATTTAGTGGAAGAGGTCAAACAGGAGAAAAGGAAGGAGGATGCAAAATGGGTTCGAGAGGAGAAGGAGGCAGCACAGAAGGCAAAAATCGAGGGTCGAAGGACTGCACTGGCAGAAGCTTGGAATGCAGCTCTTGCTGCATTTCATGCAAAAACAATTTTGAAGGAGGATCTATAGAAGAGAAACAGGGAACTCACAGCAGAGGCGAGTGCTATCAAGAGGGTGGAGGCTGAGGAGGCAGATGAAGATGAGGAGGAGAATGATGGCAAAGAGGAGCTACCCATTGTGCGGGTAGCAAAGCGAAGGCAGTAGAGGAGGAGGAGGTCGATGAGGAGGCCGATATCGAAGGTGTGGGGGATGCAAAGCAGATGTGGATCGAATTGAGCAGGCTCCTCAATTTTGAGGGCCTGGTGAGTTTTTACTTTAGATTTGAAGAAATTTTGAGGTTCTAATACTTTCATAGTGCGATCGATGTTCTGGGTTTAAGTCCCAGCCATGATGTGTCATCAAGGAGGGTGCTGCAAAATGCACCAAATGCACCCAGGAGGCACAGGGGTGCTATTGAGAGGGGTGTCGAGGTGAGGGCTTTGAAAAGGTGAGACAAAGAAGTTTGGGGGTGCAAAATTGGATTCGCACCCCAGACCAGGTATGATTTTCATTCAAAATTGTTTTGAGGTAATTGCTAACTTTTGTTCAAATTTCATAGTATGTCAAATTCATCTTGTAGGCCCTGTAAAGGGCGTCGAACCAATTGTGGGGCCTTCCCAACCATCACCATCGAAATTGAAGCACAAAAGGCAATTGTTGAATGGAAAAGCGAGGGAGGCATGAATTGTCGAAGGGGTCAAAGGAGGTGAGGATGCATGGGCTGTGCACCATGGCTTGATTGCTGCGAAATTGGCACAGAAGAAGGTGGAGGTGGAGATATTGAGTAGGGAGATCCAGGTGTTGGAGGATATGTTAGAGGAGTAGGGATTTCTTGTTTCTGTTGTTCTGTTTTAATTTCAACTTTTTTTTTGTTAAATGTCTTTGGAAAGTAAAGTAAAGAAAAAAATGAATATAATTAATGAACAAAAAATGTCTTTTAGAGAAAGGCTCAGTAGTTCATCATGGCTGAAAAACCCTTTGAAGTTTGTGCAACCATGCTATGATGCGATATCGCGACTTGTATTGTACACTAAAAGCAAATGAAATCTTTTGTAAGTAATTTTGAAAAAGAAGAGGAAGAATAATTATTTGTTTTCAAGGTCCCAGAAATCTTTGAAAGTATCTTTGTCAAAGCTCAAAGTTGTTTGAAGTTGTTTGAGGTGTTCGGAGTCAATATTGAGAAAATTCGGTGGAAGAGAAATCAATTTTTGAGCAAGATGTGGTAGCGGACAAAATGCAGCAATAGGTCTATGTAGTACTGACCCATAGAGTTCACAGAGAATATAAGCCCCTCCGTAGTTTTGTTTGATAATGATAAGAGGGCCGACATATTGTGGTTTCATCTTGTGATTGAGGGATTTCTTGTTTGCGTGTTTCAAAGTAGTACTAGATCTCCTTTCACAAAGTTGTAGTCATGCATCGTATGTTTGTGAACAATTTCGAAGCATTTTGCAGCTTCGATTCGAGATGCATAGACCTTCAAATATAACACTTCAAAGTCATCCAATTGTTTTTGTAATGCTATGGCTCATCGAGCTATAAGATCGGTTGTCGATAAAATCAAATCGGGTGGCAGTTGTAAGTATGTTGTCTCAGAGATGTTGAGGGGTATTAGAGGATGTGCTCCCATGACTGCGAAGTAAGGAGAACAACCCATGCATTTATGAACTGTGACTTGTTCTGCCCAAAATACTGAGTGTGCCCCTGCTGACCATTTTGCTTGTTCTCCATCAACAGCTTTGAATAAGGATTGTTGAACATTGAAGTGGGCTTGTTTGACGAGTCCATTGGCATGCAAATTATAACTGCTAATTCAAATATGGTTGATGTGATATCATTTTGCAAGATACTCCATAGCTGCGATAAATGCAGTGCCATTGTCAGTTATGATTTTGTGTGGTGAACCCCATTGACAAATAATATCTTTGAAGTTCCAATGGCCAAGCGATGTGGCATTTTTGCATCGAAGTTTTTGCCATTCTGGATAGGTCATTAGTGAGCATCGACCTTGTACAATGTATTTAAATCCGTTCAAAGGTGGCATTTGCATTGTATCAATATAGACCTTGCCAAAAAGGGGTGCTGGAGTCGCAACTGTCGGTGGAATTAGAACATTTTGCATTTGTCAAATTTGGCATAGGTGGCAGGTCTGAATATACCATGCAATGTCAGCTTTCATGTTTGGCCACCAAAATCAAAGGGTGATAACTGATTTTGTAGCAAAAACCATTTTGTGTCTGATATCGTCGTGAGCTGCGTGAATGATTTTGAGATGACATTCTGGAGTAGCCACATTTTGTGAGCTCCATGGGAGTCTTTTATTCATAGTTTGCCTGAGTGTAAAAAGAATTCAGTGCAATATCGAATAAAGGTAGTGTATTCTGTGTCTGATAGATCAGTGGGTTGCACCAAGTCATGTAACCATTTTCAAATGCGAAGTAACCTTTCATCGTTCATTTTTGCGTTATTTGTTTGTGGGACATCATTATAGGTGAGGTCCTCCCCCTTACTGAAATCCAAAGGAAGGGAGAGGGTCGAAATTTGATTCAAAGTAAATGGTCGAGTTGTAATAGGATTTATTTGATGTACAAAACCATGAAGACAGTCAATCCAGTCTCTAAAATTATCTTCATTGTCGAGCTGAGTATCTTTGTCTTGTGGGGGGCATCTTGAAAGTCTGTCAGGACCATGGTGTGTTCCTGCGACATGGACTAATGTAAAGTGAAAGGTTAGAATGGATACTATCCATTGATTGATGCTAGCGCTAGGTGTGATATCAGGATTCAAAAGCATGCCTTTAATATACCATGCATCAACTTCGATGATAAGCCTTTGAACTCCTATTAGGTATAATCATAGTGCTCCTAGAGCATGATATAGACTGTAAAGTTTGAGTTTTGGCTGCGAAAATTGGGATTCACAGTCGTTAAGCATAAATCTGAATTGACTATAATATTGCTTTCGAGGATTTTCAGGATTGCATTGAGTGAGAAAGAAACCAATAGCAATGTTTGAAGTGTCAACCGATAGTATAACTGGGGCTGGAGATAAGTAATTGATAGCTTGAATAGCTGAGGAGTTGATTAGAGCTTCTTTCAAATCTTCTTAGGCTGCTATTTGTTCTGCTCTGAATTCAAAAGGAACATTTTTTCGAGTGAGTTGGATTAGTGCTGCAGCTCGTTGAGCAAAATTTCGAATAAAGATATGACAAACTCCAATGGTTCCTAGGAATGCTTTGACTTTGGTGAGGCTTCGACATGGTCCCCACTTGCTAATAGCTGTGATTCAAGTAGGATCGGCCATATGACCTTTGATATTGCATCGATGGCCTAGAACAATTATTTTGGGGATGCAAAGATAGAGTTTTGGACCTGAAAATGTTCCTCTGCAATACTTCATGCACTGAACTATCTGATTTATATTTGCAAAGTGTTCACAGATGAAGTGTCAAATAGCTAGATTGTTGGGAATTGTTTCGTAGGATCCACTGATTGTTCGATATTCTGATTTCAGACCCTTAACTGGTGTGTCATCAATATAAGGAATAGTGATATGAGGAATTTCAGGCTGTAGAATAAATGTCATGTTATTGTGTAAGATCGGGACAGAATTTGTCCAACCTATGGGTAGGGTAACAATGGGAAGTGGTCTGAATGGTATCTGAAATGTTGTCAGATTGCAAGATAATTCTGTGACTTTCCTATCATCAAATGCCACAAAAAGATCCAACATTCCTCTGCATGATTGTCCCCCAAATTGTTCTGCTAAATGTTCAGGTATCGGTATGACACTTGAGTGCTGGATCATTACTTGGTTAAGCAGTTCAAGACTGTGAATGATTCAAAGCGACTTCGCATCCTTTTTCGCAATGCAAAACCATTGTGATCAGTACGAAGAGTTTGATGGTTCATATACTCCTGCTTCTATCTTCTTTTTCAGCATTTTGCATATATATTCGTACAAACCTGGAGGTATAGGAATGTTTTGCTCGACCCATGGAGTGTGAGGAACGACTGGAAATGCTATAGGAGAAAAGAAGTCAGAGCGAAAACTTCCTCGCTCTCGTTCTGTCCATGCAAAAGCTGTTTCATGATTTAGAATAAAATCGTGCATGAGCTTCCATTCCTCTGGCCATAGAAAATCACCAGGATGATTTTTGTCTATAATAGCTTTACGTTTGAGTGAATACTGTGAAGTGGGGATAAACAATGGTGGATGAGGATTTACTTTTGGCATGTTTTCGAGAGGGTCACCAGTGATTGTTCAAATAATGCGAAATTGGTTGGGTAGTTCGGTAATAACTGGGCAAACTTTTTGTGCTACCAGCTTGTATTTCTTTTTTGATGCTGCAAAAGTCGGATGTAAGGAGTCGATAACAGGCATGGAGGGCATAGATGTCGCCATCAAGGTCAATAAATATGTTTCGCACTGATGACTGGCTGTTAAATATAAATTTGCAAGAATTGAAGAATAAGAAACAGTTTTCAAGAAGTTCAAGGACTCCATATCAGGCATATTCGCAGTGCATTCAATAGTGATAGATAAATTAGAGGGATCAAATGAGATAACGAGTGTGCACTGGTCAATGTCCAAAATTTCATCCTCTAGTTGCAAAAATCCTTTCGACGCTGATTAGAATGAGGTATTGTGGGGAGTGCACATAATCGTGTCAAATTAGGATTGTATATTGTGATTGTCTGAGCTTCATTTCTGTAATTTTTGACAGTGCTTTTGGTGAGCACATCAAATGGTCGACCAAGTAAAATATCATAGGCTGGATCATGAGTTATGTGGATTTGCATGAATAGCATTGATGATACTCAACCCAGAAACCCAAACAAAACCTACTAAATGGCTTCGGATGGTATAACATGAGTCAGAGGAAGGGTGCGAGTTGGTACTCAATATCACCGCTGAGACCAAAACGTAATGTTTAGTAATGCGAAATGGTAAGGGCTGTGGTGAATAGTCTGTATAGGCATACGAAGGTGTTCAAAAGAGTTCAAAAGAGGTTGGAATATGTGCAAAGAGGTTCAAAAAAGGTTCAAAGAGGTTCGAAGTCATGCGAAGTAGTCCAAATAAGTTCAAATAAGTTCGAAGAGGTTCGAGGTAAGTCGAAGAGTGAGTTTAACAAATGTGAAGTGTTTGTCGAACGGCAATAGGCAATGGGAAATAAAATGAAGATGAATATGATAGTTTCAAAGAAGTTCATGATATTTCGCAGAACTTAGAGATATGATGCAAGCTAAGACTCAAGAGAACGACTCTTAAATTTGACGATAGCAAGAGGGTAACTTGTGCTGTTCCCCATTGACTGTTTTTAGTAACTAACACAAGTCTATATACAAGTTGAAGAAATAGTACTAAAAAGGAAATAATAACAGTTGTAGAACATGAGGCAATGTGCACAGCAATAAAGGTATTGTAAAACATAAAACAAATGAAAAATAATAATAAGTGAAACATACATTATCCCAGTATGGTAACAGTTCTTGTTCTATTGCTTTAATATATCAATGAGACATAAAACCATAGTTATTGTTGATAGGTCCACTACACACTTTAAGGTCTGGAGAACATTTCCACTCGTATGGAGACATTATGACACACACTCCGAATTGCTAGGAATGCCACAAAATCGACTTTGAACCATTTTCGCATGATTTCGCACTATTTCGGACAACTTTGAATGCTTTTGAACTATTTTGTGACACTTCGAATGACTTCGCAGCACTTCGAACAATATTGGCCACAGTATAGCTGTCTTGAAACACTTTCGATACATGCTGCACATCTGGAACAAGTTATTCCTTCACATATTGAGCACTGCCAGACACGAGGAGAGAGTACAAGAGAGTTAGAATGCGATAAGAGTGTTTTTGTGTTTCATTGATATATTGAAGTAATTTTACTATATGGAAACACTATATGTTTCATCATTTATTATTTCTCATTTGTTTCATGATCTACAAGTCCTCATTGTTTGATATACTTGCCTCATGTTTTACACATGTTCTTATTTCCTTTTTAGTACTATCTCTTCATTTTGTATATAGGCTTGTATTAGTTAGTTAGAAGGGACAATATAGCAATGGAGAACAGCACAAGTTATCCTCACACTTATTGTCTGACTTCAGAGTCGATCTCTTGAGTCATATCTTCATGTCATATCTCTAAGTTCTGCAAAATATCATGAACTTCTTCGAAACTATCATATTTGCTCCTTGTTTTATTGCATATTGCCTATCGCCTTTCAACAAACACTACACATTCGCTAAACTCATTCTTTGATATACTTCGAACCGATTTCAAACTTCTTCAAGCCTACTTCGAACTATTTCACACATCTTCAAACCTCTTTCGAACTCTTTTGAACAACTTCATACACTCTTACAAATTATTTGAACCATCACTTATTATTTTGCATCACTAAACATTATGTTTTGGTCTCAGCAGTGATATTTAGTACCAACTCGCACCCTTCCTCTGACTCGTGTTATACCATCCGAAGCCATTTAGTAGGTTTTGTTTGGGTTTCTGGGTTGAGTACCATAATCATATCCTAAGTCTCTTGTAATCTCTCCTTGTGTCTGGTAGTACTTGATATGCAATGAATAGTTCATTCCAAATGTGCAGCATGCATCAAAAGTGTTTCAAGACAGCTATATTGTGGCCGAAGTCATTCGAAGTGTTGCAAAATGTTGCAAAATGGTTCAAAGTAGTTCGAAGTCATCTGAAATAGTGTGAAATGAATCGAAAAGTGTTTGAAGTCAATTTCGTGGCTTCGTAGTGCATGTCGTAATGTGTAGATACAATTAGACTCTTTTCCAGACCTTATAGCATGCAGTAGATCTATCAGCGTAATACTCCCCACTTTGCAAGGCACATTTCATGCTAAACCCAAACTTTCATCAATGCCTATGTTAGCTGATTGAAGTGGGATGTAGATCGACAGATCATAGGTGAGCCCAAGTTTGTGGCAAATTTCTTCGGACATTGCAATAATCGAAGAACCGGGGTCTATGACACTTTCGACTGGATTCCTTCTGTTGACATTCATGATGATTGATCTAATCAAATGGGATTCCTTTGTGGCAATGAAGGGTTCTGGAATATCACCAGGTCGAAGACTGTTAATATAAGTTTTGAAGGGATCATTGATTATGAAAATCTCATCATTAAGCAAATTCATGGTGTTATTTCCTTTGGACTGCTGAATTCGATGTGGAGTGACCTGTTCCTTCCATTTTGTACAAACTTTGGGTGATAGAGACAACAATTCCTCAGGAGTTAGTGTGATAATTAGTGTTTTCATTGAACAAGTGAAAACATCTTCCATTATTTATCTTTTTGAATTGGGGCTTGGGTATGGTGCGAAGGACCATCTTTGGCTTTACCTTTCACAGTTGATCTGAAGTTTTGTTCATGTGGCAGTAAGTACAAATTTTCTTTTGCAGCAGTGTAGGGATGAATGACGGGCTGCAAAGTTGTTTCTGAAGTCAAAGATGGTGCCAAAGTTGAGGTTGGTAGGTTCGTTGCCATAGACAAGATGGATGATGCAGGTACCTGTGGAGTTGATTGATCGACTGCTGCAGTGTTTGGGGAAACCAAAGGTTGAGAGACAGGGACTGTTAGTATGCTCAAATTAGTTTTAGCAAAGGCCCTACCACTTCGCAAAGCATATATCTCTTGTTCGAGCTTCATGATGCAGTCTTCAAGTGTCGCAGATTGTTCGGAAACCTGGTAGACACCTCTAGGTGATGTCGAAGTAGTCGTTGAAGATGTGATGTTGTACATTAGTGATGACACAGTTGTAGTCAAAAAGTTTCATTGATTCTGTCTTTGATAAAGCGAAGTCGAAGGGTTTCATCGATTCTGTCTTTGATAAAGCAACCAGGGATGTTTCAAGGGGTGAACCGTCCATTTGGAAGGACAATTTTTCCTTTGTTGTTCTTTTTACACTTTCCTTCATTGATATAGGACTGGCAAACCAAGCAGTTGCTAATGAAATGACCAGAGAGTCCACAAAAGACACAAACTAAATTTTCGAGCTGGTCTGAATGAAATTTACTGTTAGGTCGAGGAGGATTAGCAGATTTTGAACCTGCTAGAGCTGTAATGAGTGTGGTTGTGAGTTTTTCAAGAATCACTGATAAGTCTTCTGATTTGATTTGTGTTGAAGATGTTGAAGTCGATGCCAAAGTTTCTGAAGATTGTAATGATGTCGAATTCAAACTAATTGACCCTGCTAAAACAAATTTTGCTGCTGCGTGAATGTCATCGAGTGGGTAGATGTCATCTGGATAGTGGTCAGGAAATTTTAGTTCAAGTCGTCGTGCAATTCATGACCTTATGATAAACCTGGCTGAAAACCTCGAATGAATGCTCTACTTTGTTCTGCCTCTGAAATCTGGCCTTTAGATAGTAGAAACTTTGTAATATTGTAGAATGACCTGTAATGTAATCTTAAATCACTTGCGTTAAAGATACCCATATGAAGCTGTTCGCCAATGAGCTTGTCCATGTCTGAAATTGACCATTTTTGATTATCTTTGGAACCAGGATATAGTCTGTGAATTGCAATGCAAAAATCTTGAAATGAAGTGTTGGTTTTGTATTCAGGAATCAATTTCCAGAGTTCAGACATATCGATATTGACATATTGGCAGGCATGCTTCTTTATAAGCTCTGGATCCATAACATTACAGTCAATAAAGAGTATTTCGAGCTTGTTAAAGTATCGACATAGCTCTCAAGGTTGGGTAGGGTCGAATTTTGGTGCTGTGGAATGTCCATGAGCTGGCATTGTCGCTTGGGTGGCCATTGTTGTAATGATTCAAGGAGTTAGAACCTGAGCGAAAGATGGTAGATGTGTCAAAGTGGCTGGAATAATGAATGATGTAGTAGATGATGAGGAAGATGAGGAAGATGAGGTTGGAGATGAGGAAATAGGTGAAGGAAACAAATTATGATGTGTAGATTCTGTGTCAGAGACAGGAATTAGAATATCCCCTGATTGTTCGAGAGATTTGAAGGCCTGGTGAGTTTTGATTTTAAGGTTTTGAGCTTGAGTTGGTTTAAGCCAGGAGATTTGAGCTGGATTAGGTGATGAAATGATTTAGAAACCCCTTGTGGTGGGCTCCAAAAATAATGATACTCGACCTGGAAACCTAACAAAATTTGTTAAAAGGCTTAGGAAGTATAACTCAGGCTAGAGGAAGGGTGTGAGCTAGTACTAAATATCACCACTAAAACCAAAACATTGTGTTTAGCGATGAAAAATGGTATGGGATGTGGCGAATAGTCTGTGAGTGTGTATGAAGATGTTCAAAAAAGTTCAAGATAGGTTTGAAGGCATGTGAAGACATTCAAAGTAGGTTCGAGAATATTCAAAGTTGTTCAAAGTAAGTTTGAGGAGGTTTGAAGATGTCCGACTGGTGGCAAGTTATGTCAAAAACAAATATAGCAGATATGAAGTGGTTTTTGAATAGCGATAGATGATAGGTGACAAGTTGAGAGCAAATACAAAAGTTTGAAGGAGATGGAATAGTCCATAGTAGTGGACACAAAAGAAGATGAAACAGTTGATGAGGAAGAAGCGCAAGGAGATAGCGCTGAGGATGAAGAAAACACTGATGAGGCATGCAATTAGCACTCCACATGCACTGCTCTGGATATTTCACCTTTTTATATGTACACTTTGCTTTCTTTCATTTTTTTATGTTACCTTTTCTTCTATTTGCAAAGTCGCATCTGGGCACCATCTGTGAATGTGCAACCCATGGGTTTTACTGGCCATGATGATCTACTGAGCCTTTCCCATTTTTTTTAGAATTTGTCATATGGTGTGCACTTCCTTTTATCTTTTACTCTTTTATCATTTGGACGCAGTCAATATCTCAGTTGGGAGGAGGAAAGTAATGGTTGGACAATTTTTTCACACTTCTTTGGGTTTGCACATTTTTGCGCTGGTGCACATTTTTTTTGCGCTTGACATTTCTTGTTCAAATGTTGCCTATCTTATCTCTTCTCCTTCACACATATTATCTGGGCTTACAATTTGCATTTTACAACACCATGGGAGTGTGTGTGCAGGTTGGTGCAAAACATGCACATTTGCATGCATGTGCACACTGCAGCACTTCGGGGCACATCACACATTTATCATGGGTGCAACAAACAAGTTGATTTATGGGCTAGCAATGGTTTTGCACAAGGAAGCAATTATTTGACTGACTCCAGAAACTCCAAGCGCTCTGCAGCCACATCCAGCTTTGCCTTCACATCCACCTCCACTTGTTCTGTGCTGTGCAGCTGGCTCTTGGCGACTTCCAACTCAACCTGTGACCTTTGTATGTCCTCTTTAAGGCAATCATGAGTGGCACCAAAGACAGTGACCACTGAGTGGCACTGCACTAAGTCAAGCACTTTGACTTCTTGGCCTTGATAGATTGCATTCCCTGAGGTGTTCCCCAACCTGATCTGGCACAAGGATTAAATGTGCATGCTTGCTTGTTGAATGGTGAGGTGATGCAGCCTTGGGCACACTTGTGACAGCACAGGGGGCACATTCTTGATCTTGTGGCGCTTCAACATGCACTCTTTTGAGGGGCTGATGAGCCCCGCATCGCTCTCATCACCCTTGTCAGTTTGCAACATGCCTATGGCAGGAACTGGTTAGTGAAGTGTGGGAGGAGGATGAGAAGAAGTACATACCAGGGCACCCAGCAGCCACTTTCCTACCTCTAGAGGTGGTGTGCAGCTGTGTGAGAGTGCGCTTCATCCACTTGCACTTTTGCTTCCCCTTTGTGCACAGAGTGCACTGCTTTCCATTAACAGAGATGCACCTGGCCAGCTTGCCCATGCAGCAGCAGTTATCGCACTAGAGTAGGAGGGAAGCCACTTTGTGAGTCTGAAGCATATCAAAAGGAACTTACTGGTCCACTATTAGCGTCAGATGTGGCGCCAATGCCCTTCAGTGGTGGTACTTCGATGTATGCATGTTGCTGTGTTGCACACACTGGGTGTGCATTTGTGCCTTTGTCCATGCTGGTGCTCTCATCACTTGGCTCAGTCTCCCCTTCGCTTGTCACCCCACTCTCCCAAGATTCACCTGTCCCTTCACCCACTACCTCGACATTGGTTGCTGTGGAAAGTGTGTGCAAAGAGCACACCAGGGTGATGCATGCCTTTTCATCTTCCTGCACTTCAGCGATATCTATGTTGCTCGCTTCATCAATTGCCCTGAACTCACCTTCCAACTGCTCCAAGTTAACCTTGGGTGCCTGCAATTCAGCTGTCAAGAGTGCACATGCCTTGTGTGCTTCAGTGTGCTCCATGCGCACTCCCAGCTGACCCGCCAGTTCGTGCACCCTACGCTCAAATTTTGTGGACTGCTCCTTCTCCTCAATCATCTTATGCATATCTGGCATTAGTTCCTCACCTCAAGTAAGCCACTCTTCGACCAAGATTCCACTGAATGCGCTGCACACCTTTTCAAGGAGCACATAAAGTTCTGCATCATCCTTGACAGCATCCGCTCAGCTTTTACACATGCTCTACACATTCTCATCCTTAGCCAAATATTCCAGTTATAGAAACACAAAAAGCACACCATTTTGCTGCAGAATCATTTGCCCCAACCTGCATAGCCACCTGCTCACTTCCAGCAGCAGGGAAAGTCTCACTGAGTGCCAAGATCATTTGCCTGAGAGCTAGGGTGAATGCTGAAAACATTGTATCATTTAGATATGGGTTGTGGAAAGAGCTGTTGAGAATAGATGGTGGTCAGAGATAGATAAGGAAAGGATGGCTGCTTATGTGAGTGGAGAAAGTTTTGCGCTGACCAATTGTATGCTGCCTGAGGACAGTCAGTATTTCAGTTGGGAGGAGATGATAGATTGTGTGCACCTCCTAGATGGCTTCTGCTCACTTTGCACATGCTTTTGCATGCCTTCATGTGCTTTTATGTGCCTTCATGTGCTTCCATGCACTTTCATGTACCTTTGACCACTTAGGTGCACTTTTGTGTGCCTTTTACATTTCTACTGTGGCTTTGGATCCCCTATAGCTGCCTTCTGTCCTGCACTCTAAATGTGCCTTGTTACATTTTAGACTGCCTCCATACACCCCCCCCACACTCCTTATCTGCCTTTCACAGTTATTGTGTGCTCAATGCACCTTTATGCACTCCTTTTATGCTTTACCTGCAACTCAAATTCTCTGCTGCACACTCATTGCACAATCCTTATCACACACATGACAATCCACCACATCAATTGCGCTGCACATCACGGTTTCCAGCTTATTGGCGCATCTATTCGAGGCACACCATGATTCCAGCATGAGTAAAGTGTGCATTCTCACATGATCTGGGTGCTTTCCACCTATTTGGCATTGGACTGTGGGCACTTGGGCACTTTCATGTAATCCTAATGCTTTGGCACTATTTGGCCTTGCACTGCATCTCCTTATAGTTCTTCCACATTTCCAATTGGCATCATCTTATCTGGTAACTGGCACAGGTCAATCATGTCATTATTACTAAGGTGCAGCACACTGATGATGCTCAACCTGGAAACCTAGCAAAAACCTGTTAAAAGGCTTATGAAGTATAACTCAGGCTGAAGGAAGGGTGTGAGTCGGTCCTAAATATCACCTCTAATACCAGAACATCATTTTTAGTGATGCAAAATAGCAAAGAATGTGACGAATGGTTTTTAAAAGCATATGAAAATCTTCGAAGTAGTTCGAAATATGTTTGAAGATGTGCAAAGTAGTTCAAAATAGACTCGAATGGGTTTGAAGTTGTTTGGGTAGGTTCGAGGGGGTTCAAAGGTGTTCGACTGGTATCAAGATATGTTCAACAAATGAATATAGCAATCAAGAAGTGGGTTTCGAGTGGCGATAGGCAACGACGATTGAGAATGAATACGAGAGTTTGATGAAGTTTGCAATATTTCGCAGAACTTTAGAAGTACGATGCAAGGTAAGACTCAAGAGAACTGGTCTTAAATTCGACTATAGTGGAGAGGGTAACTGATTCTCTGTTGTTCTAAGTAACTGGTACAAGTCTATATACATTTCGAAGAGGTAAGTACCAAAAAGGAAATATAACAGGTGTAGAACACAAGGCAGTATACACAGCAATAAAGGTATTGTAAAACATAAAAACAAATGAGGAACGATGATAATTGAAATGTTTGGTGTCACTATATAGTAAGAGTTCTTGTTCTATTGCTTTAATATATCAATGAAACACAACCACACACTTATCACATTCTAACTCTGTTGTAGTCTCTCCTTGTGTTCAGTAGTGCTCGATATGCAACTAAATAGCTCACTTTGGTTGAGCATCATGTATCGAAAGTGTTTTAAGACAGCTATATGGCAGCTGAAGTCATTCAAATGCTGCAAAGTCATTCGAAGTGTTGCAAAATAGTTCAAAGTTGTCCAAAATAGTGCGAAATAGTGTGAAAATGATTTGAAGTCAATTTCGTGGCATTTGTTAGCGATTTGGAGTCTGTGTCGTAGTGTCTCAATATGAGTGGAAATGTTCTCCAGACCTTAAAGTGCATAGTGGACCTATCAATGCAATGCATAACACCAAAGCAGATTAATTGACAAGAGTGCATAGGACCCAATGCACACCAAAAATAGAGCATCGCACTGGAACAGTTGGGTATTGGGCTATAGTGTGCACAAATCTTATTGGCTAAGGCAGTGGCATAGTGTGGTCGGGTTTAGATGGGCCAATGGATGTGCTTGTGGGTAGCACATGGTGCTTTCTATTTTTACACTTTATTTTTATCACATAAGCCATTTGTACATAGTAGGTGGACAGATAGAGAATCCAGAGGATCTTTCCCCCCCTCATAGTTCATAGCTCAGCCAGCATCACACATAGTCTGTGCACCAGTGTCCAGTCCATGTGCCTTTGTAGTGTGCCCTTCATATAGCCATGTTTGCATATTGTTTGCATCCCCTCATCATATTGCTGTGTTTCGTCTCTGCGTTGTGTCCTTTGTCTGCACTCTTGTAGTGCACCCTTCATATAGCCACGTTTGTGCACCATTTGTGCAATTTATTGTATAGCCACTGATGATACTCAACCCAGAAACCCAAACAAAACCTACTAAATGGCTTTGGATGGTATAACATGAGTCAGAGGAAGGATGTGAGTTGGTACTAAATATCACCGCTGAGACCAATACAATGTTTTTAGCAATGCGAAATGGTAAGGGCTGTGGCAAATAGTTTTTATAGGCATACTAAGGTGTTCAAAAGAGTTCGAAAGAGGTTCAAATATGTGCAAAGAGGTTCGAAAAAGGTTCGAAGAGGTTCGAAGTTGCATGAAGTAGTCCGAATAAGTTTGAATAGGTTTAAAGAGGTTCGAGGTATATCAAAGAGTGAGTTTAACGAATGTAAAGTGTTTTTCGAATGGCAATAGGTGATAGAGCTGTGAGGTATACTGTCAGATGCTGGGTTCGATGTAGTCAAAGGTGTGATTTCAGCAATGAACGAGGTTGAGACAGATACTTCAGGTGCTGATTTGGTCAGATTCAAAGGTGCGATAACTGATGCAAAGTTTGATGCAAAATTTTCAAGGATGTGCAAAATGTCTTCAGAATTGAGCAATGTGCTAGACTGCGATACATTTGAGGTTGAAATTAATTGCTGTGGAATAGAATACAAGTTCGAGGATGCTATAGCAAATTTTGCAGTGATGTTACTCAACCTGGAAACCCAAACAAAACCTACTAAATGGCTTTGGATGGTATAACATGAGTCAGAGGAAGGGTGTGAGTTGGTACTAAATATCACCACTGAGACCAATACGATGTGTTTAGCGACGTGAAATAATAAGTGATGGTTCAAATAATTTGTAAGAGGATATGAGGTTGTTTGAAAGAGTTTGAAAGAGGTTTGAAGATGTGTGAAATAGGTTTGAAAAAGGTTTGAAGAGGTTCAAAGTCATGCGAAGTAGTCCGAATAAGTTCAAATAAGTTCAAATAAGTTCAAAAAGGTTCGAGGGATATCAAAGAGTGAATTTAATGAATGTGAAGTGCTTGTCAAATGCGATAGGTGATGGGGCAATAAAACATGAAGTGAATACAATGGTTTCGAGGAAGTTCGCGATATTTTGCAGAACTTAGAGATATGATGCAAACTAAGACTCGAGAGAATGGCTCTTAAGTCAGACAATAAGTGAGAGGGTAACTTGTGCTGTGTTCCCCGTTTCTTGTTATTTTTACTAACTAATACAAGTCTATATACAAAATGAAGAGATAGTACTAAAAAGGAAATAAGAACATGTGTAAAACATGAGGCAAATATATCAAACAATGAGGACTTGTAGATCATGAAACAAATGAGAAATAATAAATGATGAAACATATAGTGTTCCCATATAGTAAAAGTACTTCAATATATCAATGAAACACAAAAATGCACTTATCACATTCTAACTCTCTTGTACTCTCTCCTCATGTCTGGTAGTGCTCGATATGTGGTGAGTTGGCTTGTTCCGAATGTGCAACATGTATCAAAATTGTTTAAAGACAGTTATATGGTGGCCGATGTTGTTCAAAATACTGCGAAGTCGTTCGAAGTGTCATGAAATTGTTCAAAGTCATTCAAAGTGTGTCGAAGTCATCCGAAATAGTGTGAAATAGTGCGAAATAGATTCGAAGTTGATTTTGTGGCCTTCATAGTGATTTGGAGTGCATGTCGTAATGTGTCAATACAAGTTGAAAGCTTTTCCAGACCTTAGTGCATGCAGTGGACTTATCACAGCATTTTGCACAGCATTTGCACATTTTTCTGCCCATTGCGCTCGCCTCCCATTTGCATCTTTAATCTGTGTGCCACCCTTGCAGCACATCCCAGTGCTGTCCTTGTCCCACTACACCTCCCGCTTTCATCTCCCTCATCATTGCACATTTTTGTGCTCCCATTGCATGTTTTTCTGCACTGTACATTTTTTGCCCCTTTGTATTGTGCACTTTTTTGCCATTGTGCATACCTTCCCCTTTGCATACACAACTAGTGCGCACATCAAAAACCACCATACCAGCCTCTTCATAGTCTCTGTGCCCTGAAGGACAATCCGAGGCCCTCTATGTGAACCCCCTCACCCCGAGCATGCCTGCAGCTGTAGGTTTAGTGTTCACCCCTTCTGTTGAGACTCTGCACTGAGTACCAACTGAACACATCAATGCTGTAAGAGGACCTTTCACCCTCGACATTCCTGTCTGCCTTCAGTAAAGCAAGTATGACAGTGAGAGGGACAATGACTCATCATGACTTCACCTGTCACCCAATTGACCTCAGGATTATGGTCATAAAGCCATGGGTAGCCCAAGATTGCCTCTTGCTTCCCCAGTTGGGTGACTGTGAAGAATGCCTGTTTGCTATGATCCTTGTACCGGAGGACTAGGTTGACAACCTTTTGAATCGCCCCATCTTTATTTGAAGAGCCATCCACATTGTAGACAGGTATGGGTCAATATAAGGAGTGGGTGTTAAGTTGTTTTTGTTGAATCAGGTGCAAGTCAATGAAAAGGCCCATGGCACCCAAGTCCAAAAGTGCAGAGACACTGAGTACTTGCCCCATATCTGTAGTCTGTAGCTCGATCTTCAATTCTAGGGATCATTGGGAGGGGGTGGATGCTACAATGTACTTGCATGGTAGCTTATGCTCCCAAGACTTCAGTCTAGATAGAGGGAGGAAAGGGGAGAAAGGGGTAGGTATGTCTTTAGCCACTTCAGAGGGATCCAGAGAAGGAATGGTCATAGAATAAGATTTATCCTCTAGTGAATCAACAGACAGAGCTTCAAAGTGGTTATGGACAGGCAACAAGGGCATACTGTTTACTCATTGTGGGCAGAAAAATCCTCTTCCTCTGCCTCTTCCTCTTTAACTTCCTCTTTCTCCAGGCCTTCAACATCCACTAGTGCCAACAGGTCCTGAAGTAGTTCGTCTCGCCCCTCAGGTGTGAGTTTATGGATGTCTTGGCAGTGGGGGCAATTACAAGCCATGTGTCCAGTTTCCCCACAACAGTGGCAGAGGTCTAGTCTGCAGACCCGACTACAGGCTGCATCAACACATTGGAGCAGGGGTGTTGGAGCTCAATGCAATGGGTTGGTGCATAGGGATGGGATTAGGGCGAGGAGGTGTTTGGTTAAAGGTGTGGGGTGCATGCATGGTGGTAGAAGTGTGGAAGGCTGCAGTAAATGCTGTATTTGTGAGTCAGTTCTTATCGCAGAGTGAAGCAGCCTCATACCATGCATTTATATCATCATCTGCTGGATGTCCCTCCAACATCTGGGCAATCTAATGTGAAATTTTTTAATTAAGACCTCAACAAAACTTCACCACCATGGGTAACCCACTCCCATACGTTGCCATGTCCACCAAGTCTCAAAATTCATCAATGTAATTGTCCACAGATCGATGTGCTTGGTAGTAGGAAGTGGATTCAAGGCATGTTACAGCTCATTAGCACTTGTTGAGGAGGCAGAAGTGTCATATGAACTCATCATGAAAGTCCCCCCATGTGGAAAAGGGAAGGGAGCCACACTCCAATTTCATGTGTGTGAGGGCCCAATAAATTTTAGTGGCATCATCCACAAATTGGTTTGGGTGTAGACTGATGTACAACTTGCAGGAATTGAGCAAGGCACATTCCTGGGAATGTGTGCTATTGAATCCAGTGGGGGGCACGGGTTTAATGCATGCATCTTCACTTGGGCATGCATTGGGTGGTGCATGTGCGCTTGGTGCACTAGGGGTCAAAATGGGTGGGATGGGATTCGACTGGATAATTCTAACAAAAGTTTCAATGGTAGATGTAAGTGTATCAATTTGCACACAAATTCCAGCAATGTCACCTTCAAGCACATTGATGTGCTCTGGAGTGTCCATGGTGCTAGATGGCAGGTTGAGTGAAAAGCAGTGCACACTAAAGGTGGGAGTGTCTGGGATGGTGTGTAAGAAGTCTGTGGAGCTCTGGGAGTCATCTTCTACTCCATACCTGCCTATCTTGGCAGAGTGTTTGAGATTTCAAGCCTTAAGAGAGAGTTTTCTACTGTAAGGGCAACCTCAAAGCCTCACTTAGGAGTGAGCTAACAGAGGGGAATCCAAAGAGAAAACTTTAAGGACCCATCTGGCAATGCCCAGTATATGTGATAGACCCAAAAATCAAATAATAGGCTAAAAATAGCAAAAGGGTGGAAATAGGTGGATCAAGCTATGGAATGATGTCACCTTGATGGGTAAATGGACAAAAGGGATCCTGCCTCCAAGAATAGAACTGTCAATATGTACCAACATGGGAAAAACTGAAAAATATGAATAAAGTATGAATAAAATTATAGAAAACCATAGTAAATGCAGAATAGAGTGAAATAAAATATAAACAAATATGGGATAAATGCAGAAAATTGCCCAGATGCCTGGGATGCTGTCAAGATTCAAGATCACTACTACCAAGGTCAGGACTTGGTCAAAAATACACTGGACTTTCAGTCAGACCCAGTCGGAGGTGGTCAGAGGTGTTCAGGGGTTCTGGGCAGAATTCACTGGGCTGTAGCGTGCCAGGTGAAAAGGGCCAGAACTTATAAGAAGTTGTGCCCTTCTCCTCATCGGTTGTACAATTTCAGGCAGAAGGCATGTGGATGTCCAGTGGGTTTCTGGACAGAGGGCAAAGATAGAATAAAGCAGAGATTATGGAGTGAAATGAAGTCAAGAGGAGTTCAGAGATTAAAAGTTTAATTCAGGAATAAGTCAAGAATAATCAAAGGGTTGATATCAGGCAAAGGATGATACAAAGGCAAGATACAATGCAATAGACAATGTAATTTGCAAACTGGAGACTAAAGGTAAGCTACAGGTGCTTAAATAATGAAGGCCAGAAGAATAACAGATAATGCGAAAGTTTACTAATGGGTCTGGGTAAGTGTCTGTGACCAGAATTGGTAAGACTGTATTAGGAATAAAGTGAGTAAGCAAATGATTACTAAAGCACATGATGACTTGTCTGATGACTAAAAGATGCTGTGGCCAGGATGCCAACAGACAAGGTTGGAAAAGAATCGGAAGAGAATTGGGAATTATTGGGAATTTAATCAGGTGAAATGGGTCTCGACAGTATTTCCCCCTTAGGGCTGAGCCTATGAGGCACATTGATAGGTCCACTGCATGCTCCAAGGTCTGGAGAAGGTTTCCAATCGTATTGACACACTACAACAGATGCTCCAAACCACTATGAACACTACAAAATCGACTTCGAACACTTTTTGAACTATTTTGCACTACTTTGAATGACTTTGAATGATTTTGAATGATTTTGCAACACTTCGAACAACTTCATACTACTTTGAATGACATCGGCTGCCATATAGCTGTCTTAAAACCCTTTTGATACATACTGCACAACCGGAGTGAGCCATGTCATCGCATATCGAGCACTACTGGGCACAAGGAGAGATGACAAAGGGATTAGGATGTGGTAATAGCGCTTAGAGGTTTCAATGATATATTGAAGCAAAAGATAAGTACTTTTACTACAATATGGGGAGACTGCACATTTCAATTATTTATCATTTCTCATTTGTTTTATGATTTACAAAGTTCTCATTGTTGTATATATTGCCTCATGTACTACACATGTTTTATTTCCCTTTTAGTACTATCTGTTCAAATTGTATATAGATTTGTACTAGTTACTTAGATAGGGGATAAGAAAAGCAAAGGGAACAGAGAAGAACTTACCCTCTCTCTCATCATTTGATTTAAGAGCCATTCTCTTGAGTCTTAGCCTTGTGTCATATCTCTAAGTTCTGTAAAATATCGTGAACTTCTTCGAACTATCGTATTTGCTCCTCAATTTATTGCACATCGCCCATAGTTTTGAATGGAGTTGAGGGTGTTGGACTGGTGTTGAGGAGCAAATACAGCAAATAAGAAGTGTTTTTCAAAACCTCTTCAAACCTTTTCAAACTATTTTGCACATCCTTCAAGCCTTTTTGAACATCCTTCGAACCTTTTCGACCATTTTTTGAACTTTTTTTGAACTTTTTTGGTAACAGCAGCGATATTTAGTACCAACTCGCACCCTTCCTCTGACTCATGTTATACCATCCAAAGCCATTTAGTAGGTTTTGTTTGGGTTTTAGGGTTGAGTATTATCAATGTGAGGGCTCAAGGATCTGACTTAAAAGCTGGATCTGTGGTCAGAGAAGTTTCAATTTCCTGCCTGACTCCTAAACATGACCCCTCCTTCTCAAACAGCTGCAGAATGGTTGGCCACCCTCAAGGCCCAACAAGAAGAGCTAGTCTGGGAGGGACTATGGCTTGAGGAGGAAGTGCAATGAGAGGAGGAGGAGTGACAGGCAGAGGCAGCACAGAAGGCTGAGGAGGAGCAGAAGAAGGTGGTGGCTGTGAAGTGAGCAGCCAAGAGGAAGGTGGCAGAAGAGGAGGAAGGGGCAGAGGGAAGTGGGTTGCCCACTAAGAGGGCAAAGGGCAAGGGGTGGGCAGATGCAGAGTCCGAGGGGGTCATGTGGGTGGAGGTCGCATGGCCCTGCAAGAGGTAAGTGATAATGACATTGTTGCTGAATACAACACTGACAATTCTTGTAGATGGTGTACAATCCCAGTAGATGGTACCCCCTCCCCTCATTCTGTCCCTTCCCCCCATTTCCTCCCTTCCTATCTCATACAGCACCCTCCCCATTCATGTATTTAGTTATGAATACAAATATACAGTCATCCACATGCATTGTAGATACCCCCCAATAAAGAGAAGAGACCCCTTCCTCCTCTGAACCAAGGAGAGTGCTTGTTATGGGTTAAATATAGCTGTAAAAGCAAAAATAGCTATTTATTCACACTACATATAACATAAGTGTCATCTACCAAAAAAAGTGAAGGAAAATGGTAAGGAATGAATGTAATAGGGTACTCATCATCAGGGATGATGGGTGTGATGTTAGCTGAAGTGGTGGCACACATTGATCAATCATGGGAGATGGTGATCAGGTGTTGATTGGGATGTGGCAAAACTGTTAATTCCCTTTTTGGGACAATGTTTCACTTTTTTTGTCAGTCAAAAAAAAAGTTGACCAATAGACTAATAGTTGACAAGGGGGGTACCAATAGCATATTAGAGTACTATACAAATAATTTTAATGCAATATCTATTCTTTGAAAAATGTAGTTTAACTTGCAGAATTTTTGTTTGTTTACACCAAAAGCAGTTGTCATGACCTGGTGATGAGCACTGTAGGGAGGAGGCAGTGATGGTGGTCATGTTGGATAGGTCATGGGAATGAATGGCTGATGCAACCTTCCAAGCCAATGAAGCCAGGTACTGAGGGCATAAGTAGTAATGTATACCTATAGTTAGTAAGTTCCTGTGGTGTAGCAGTTAAACACTTAAACACTTGACCTTGTTTACCTCTGTTTGTCTCTGGGTTTTGACATCGCTAGTTCAATACTTGGTGTTGCAAAATTTTTCATCACCTCACTACTATGTCAGATGACTTGGGTTTAGTCCATACAGTCTTTGCTCAGACAAAATGTTGTCCTAGTCTGAGTACACCTAAATGTGGTAGGACTGTCCAAGTAAAGTTCGAGAGTCTGAGTCAGTCTGTATGGAATCCATGTGGAGTCCTAGTGGTTCTATTACAAGTAAATTAGCAATTCTGAGGAATCTAATTTGCATGAAATATGCAGGGGACAGTAAAGACCTCACTGCATCTCTTTCTTGTTCATGGGCATGGGCCAGGTTGTAATGCCAGCAACCTTGACTGGGTCCATCTCTACCTGTCCATCTGAGATAAATCAAGCCCAAGTACTTGATTTGTGTCTTCTCAAACTTGCACTTGTCATGATGAAGATAGAATTTGTGCCTCCAAAGTCACTCCAGTACCAGGCACATGATTTGATGATGTTCATCAAAATCTTGAGTGAAGATGAGGATGTTGTTGAGGTCAACAAAAGCAATCATTGCCTTCCAATATGAGATCATGGAAGATGTCATTCATCATGGTCTGAAAGGTGGGCAGGATTATTAGTGAGACCAAAGAATATGACAAGTGGTTCAAAAAAACCATGGTTTGTGTGGAAAGCTGCCTTCCACTCATCCCCTTTCTTTATCCATACATTGTTGTAACCCCAGTGGACATCGAGCTTGGTAAAGTAATGTGCCCCATGGAGTTGGTTGACGAGTTCAGATATGAGGGGTAGTGGGTAGCAATTTTTGACTGTGATGTCATTGAGGTGTTGATAGTCTTGAACTGGTTGAAGGGAGCCATATGACATCATTTTTCACAAAATATTTATGGTCAAGGTCATGGTCATACTCAAAGTCATGGTGCTGAAGTCATGGTCATGGTCAAGGTCATGATACATGTTCATGTAATGTTTACAGTTGTTGTCTAAGTTTTTGCTAATGGCAATCATGGTCATATACTCTATTTATCGAATCACTCAGATCCACCTCCCATTATTCACTCCAGCTAATGCCTAGGGCCACTACCCAAGAACCAAACTCTCAAACAATGGGGCTTAGATCTGACTACACTACACCCAATTTGGATATTCTGTGCTTGGCACTACATACCTGAGAATCAAACTCCCAAACAATGGGACTTAAATCTGACTACACTATACCCAAGAACCAAACTCTCAAACAATGAGGCTTATTATATCTAACTACACTACATCCAATTTGGATATTCTGTGCTTGGCACTACAGTGTTTTCAATTTTTGAGATGATTTAGAAAGTATGGCTACCTCATGCAACTTGAATTTCATTCATTCATCTCTTCTTTATCTGCTCTTAATACCCAACTTTGACATTCATTTTTATCAAGTATACTCGATGTGATAGACCTTTCACATCTGACTCCCAAGCATATTGCTCAACTACGAGCATTACTTCTTCCAGAAACTCCTGCTCCTGCTTCCTCCAGCACTGATGTGACTTCTGCTCCATCTCCATTCTCCTCATTGCTACCTCCTCCAACACAGGCTCCTGCAGCAGTACCACAGCAGCAGTCTGTTTGTTTTCTAGATCCAGGTTTGTTAACAACTCAAACAGCTACAGCAACTATACTGATTACACAGTTATATCAGAGCCATCAACATTCTGCATTTGGACATCCCTCTTCAGGTCACCCAAGTACACCATCCTTGTTCCAGCCATTCCTTGGAATCAGTAGTCTTGGAATTGGTCTTGCTGCAGGACATGCCAACCAGGCCTGGCTTGCATCGGCTGCTACTACTCTACCTTGACAGCCTACTTTGAGCCATAATACCAGCTGCTCTGCTCAAACTTGGGGCCCTGCTATACAGCCTCCTTCAATTCCTGTTGAGCTTGCTCCAGGTTCTGCTTTACACCTCCAATTGTATTTTGTGTCAGGTACTCCAGAACCTGTTGTTTGGCTGACTGTCAAAGTATATCCCCCTGCAGTGTGTTTTCTATTATCCTATCTGTCTCATGCAGCAGCTGATATAACCCCAGGAACATGGTCATCAATATATTCTCTTCTGATTTCTAAAAGAGTTGTTTGATGCCTGGCTAGAAAGGTATAGTCTTTTATATTGGTGGGATGTTGCTGCTAGCACACTCATTCATTTATTGCTTCTACAAGTCAAGGATAAAATGGAATCAGGCCATTCTTCATACAGGTTTGCACCTGTTTGCCACTTATCTGGCCAGAAATGACTACCATTAGAGGTACTTGGAGTGTTGAGCTGAGGGCAGCCTTCTGGCAGTGCAAATCAGGTTTATATGAGGCCACATCCTCTGGATCACAATGCTACCATCACACAGCTTGTTGCTGATAGACATTGTTTCACTCCACAGTCCTGTATTATGGTGACCAAATTACCCATCATCTTAATATGTCAGCATTCGAGTAACTGGCATTCATTCTAACATAATATTGGTGTTCCAGCTGTCTCACTCCATCCTCTCACAGTTCTTACAAATAACTATCAGCACCAGTGCCTTGGAAGGAGGCTAGTAGCAGCATTTCCTCATGATAGTTACTCAGTGGCTGCAGACCCAGACAGCTTTGAGGATGACTGTCAGTCCAATGATGGTATCCTGTCTGGCAATGATGGTGATGATAGCGATGATTTGGAGGAAGTACAGTCTCTTCTCACCTCTATCCAAAGTACTCAAACTGAGCAAAGGATTCACAATGCTATGGGTAATGAATCTGCTGCAGTAAGCTTCTGCTTTTTACTATTGAATACAGCTCATCATTCTCTGATATATAGTTGCTTCCTCCTGCATCTGTGACCCCACTATAAATGCTGTTGCAACTGCTGAACCCTCATCACTTCAAGTGGTGCCCCCTGATGCAAATTTGTACACAGTGGACACTTTCAATTTAAAGGTTTATTGTGAAGCAGCAGACCAAATTTTTCTGCAAGGCTGCGAGTTCATGGGAGGAACATCACTAAAATGGCATCTATTCTTGATGCAAAACTAGCTGTAGCTGTTAGTCAGAATGATTTCAGTGAGGTACTATCTCCTGCATAAGATTTCTGGATGTGAGTTTTATTCTTTATTTTGAAAATGTATAATTCTGACTTCTACATATATTAATAGTATGGGTGAAAATGGAACACTCCTTTCAACTGGCCCTGGAATTGAACATGAAGTCATCTTTATTAGCCTTTAAATCTTATCAGCATGAGCATTCACAGTGGTTTGAAAGTCATGAGGATGGTATGGCATCGGTAAAAATTGTTACCTTATATCTGCATCCCATTTTATCCCATAGCAGTGGTTACTTTCATTAACCAAGCTTGGTGCACTCTGTTCTCTTCTTCTGATCATTGGACAGTGTCCCTCTCCTCTCAATCCCTGCATTCTCCAGTATGCTGTTCATGGCATGAATATTTATTCTCTTCATCCAGCATTTGTTGGTGAATGGCATCCAGAAACAAGAGCTAAGGTTCTCCAGTGGCTTGATATTGGCTCCAATGGCAATATCACCCCATTCCAGAACCATCTTGCAGCATATAATGCTCTAGAAGTAAGCCTGCTTATTGCTGTAAGCTCTCTGTTTATTTTTCTAATTGTTCTGGTTGCTATAGATATCATTGCTCCAGATTTGAGATGAGGGAGCACACAGGGCTTTTACTGCTGACATGTTACATCACAAGATTTTTGGCCCTGAATCCCCTTACCACCCAGGGTGGAAGGCATTTTATGGAGGATTTCCATTATCTTGTCACAATGGCTTTAGTTTGCTTTCAGTAAGGATCGAAGCACTTTTTATTACTTCTCTTATATTGTAATCCAGGTTCTGAGAGGATTCGCAGGTGGCTCCAAGACATTTTTCAGTATGAGGTGGACCTCAAGTATCAAAGGCTATGACTCTGTTGAGCCATATCTCTCAGTAACTCCACCATCACTTTCATTTTCCAAAACTTATTGCAGGAAGAAATAACATGACAATTCTTCAGCAACTGGAAAAATTTCTGCAGGGCTCTGGTCTTCCCTGCCCTGAGCTTTTTAAAACTGCCTAGGGGGGTTTCAGTTCTACCATCAATCTTTCACAGGTATCAGTCACTTCTTTTTGGGTCAGGGTGTCTGTTTTGGCAATCACAGGCTCACCTTTCATTGATCCAGGAGCTGATGATAGGATTAGTGTAAGTCACTAGCCATTAACTCTTTATACCACTAATGAATACTCTTACAATCCAGATTATTATTTTAGAGGAAAATGACTTCTATTATGCTGAAAGCAGCGACCAGGCAAGGATCATGATGAGCCAGGGAAGAATTAGCTTTCAGACCTGCTCTCACACTGCCAGGTTTCCTGCAAAATATATTGCTGGGCTCGCACAAGCTTCATATCCACCTACACCAGGGGAGGAACCTGCATTGTTTAATGATGCTTTTGACCACTGGCTGCTATGTGAGCTGCTGAATGCTATTGGTGGCCACTCGATACTCTGATATACACTTCAAGTCTTTAGCCCACATTACTCTATTGGGTAGTATTTCTGGCTATCTCATTCCATTCATTGCCTATATTTAAGAATTATACACTCATTTAATTCTCTTTTCTTTTCCTGCTTTTTCTTCCCCTAGCTACTCCCTCCTTCTATAGTTTATCTCATTTAATAGTACAGTTTTTGCTGGCTTTCATTATACTTATCAAATTATGATAATAAAACCTTGCTGCTGAATTTGCAAAATGATATGAGTAGTAAAACATAATATACTGCAGGAAAACAGCCACTTACCATGGTATTACAGACTCATTTTACAGATTTCAGTTTTACAGACTTTTCACAATTTTGCCAGTAGCAAGGATCAAACTTTGTATCTAGTGTAATGCCCAACAGATGTTAACCTTGAACAGTGTTAACCAACTAAGAACCACTGGACTAAGAGACAACTTAGTGTATGCAAATATAAGTCTTCATAACCACTATTCATTTGAGATGGAACTGCTTTGTAGAGTCACATGTAATGCTGTGAGGCAGCAGCATGCTTAATATACTTATACTGAATAGCTCTAGGATGTTTTTTTCCATCCACCCCCTGCTATAGCCTGCCTTGTATCTGTATGTCTGCATTCTCTGGGCTAGAGCCTGAACCACACCAGAATGACTTGGAGCTATTATCGCCATTATCACCATTTCGTACACATTACTACTGATTCAAGTAGGCTGTACATGAAGCAACAGCAGTTTTGGCAGATTCAAATGTGTTGGCTCACTTAGGTGATGACTTGGATGAGTACTCTAATCTTGTCACCCAGGTATGTGCTGCTGTACTGTTATATTCTACTTGGATTTTTCTTAGTCTACTTCAGCATGCAGCCATTTATGATCCTGCAGAGCTTGCCATACTGCAGGCAAATCTCATAGCCATGGGGAGTGATATACACCAGCAGCATGAGCATGCTCTGGATTCCTCACACCATAGGCATTCTGTGCTTACTGAACAGGTTTATACTGGAAGAAGGGGAAGGCCAGCAATTTTCATTGACCCAGATCTTCTTTGATAGGCATATTCATTCCATTTAACCTCTAGTATTGGCAGGTTTCTTGTCAGCAGGCAGAGAGTCTGCAGTGCACTATTAAAGCATGGAATTTCAGTTCCACAGGCAGATCCATTTATACATAGCAGGGAGGAGCCCAATTGTACTGATGATATCAGAGCAGATAGCACAGCTCAGACAGTTACAGCAGATAGCCTGCTTAATCCTGATCTTTCTCTGCCACCAGCCTTTCCACCAGACATTTCTGCACCAGCTAGACAGCACACAGTATTATTTATTACACCCCTGTCTACTCTCTCTGATGCTGAGCTGGATGAACTTATCTTGTGCTTGCGGAGACATTACTGCCAATTAATTACTGTATTACAGGCAAGCAACAATAATATAGGCCAGACTGTTCTTGATCTCTTTTTGCATGCCTGCTATGTATGGCATTCCTTCTCAGCTCCAAGGTTATCATGATGTTAAAAATATTCTGGTTGCAGCATGGATGGAGGCATATAGTGGAGTTCAGAGAGGTTCTTATATTTGGGGCAGGTGTGTAATATAACAGAGCAACTAAACAATACTGACCAATTGTTTGCAGAAGTGTCCACAACATCCACATAGCATGGCTATGGGTAGATATCACAGCACAGCTTGGGCCATCATGGGCAGAAGTTTTTACTGTATTGGAGATTCATCATGGGCTTAATATTAACAACTTCTACCACATCTGGCTTCTCCACTTTCTATTCCTGCCAACAATCAACCAGCAGCTATCATGTTTTACTAAATCATGGAATCAACACCCCATACAGGTTTGGAATGGTCCCAACCACTCACCTGCAGATATGTTTGGATTTGACATGTTTGTGCATGGCATATGAGGAGCACAGCTTCCACCTGCAGATAATATGACTGTGGAAGAGCTGGAGGTTTTTGGTATTGACTGGCCTGCTTTCAGAGAGGAGCAGCTACTTCAATCTTTATGGGAGAATGCCCCAGCCCAGGAGGAAGCAACTTCATAGGTTGGCCAGACTGGACCACCAGCCCATCTCAATAAGGTTCCACTTAATGCTCCAAATGTAGATATGCCTGCAGATCAACTTCAGCTGTTTCAGAATGCTCTTGAACAGTGGATTGGTATAGCTGGTGGTAATGCAACAGCTGAGTCACTATGGGTATATATAGTCTAGCACTTTTAAGGCAGATTTATAGTAATAACTTTTAATTATAATGCATACATATTATAGCCTGCAGCCAAATTTTCCCTAATAGATGCTTGAAATGGCTAATAAAGCTTTCATGAGGATGAATACCAAAAAACTAATTTTATGTATCAGTCTGTAACATTACCCTCACCAGCCCCTGCCCCTGACTTGGCCTTTATACCCTCTACAGCAATCTTGAATGCTTCAGTGATGTGACTTGAGAAGGTGATTGTACACATGCAGTTATATGCACAACAAAGATGGGTAGTTCCATGAAGATACTCAGGCTGGAATGCCATAAGTGTGCCAGTAGCCTGCTGCACCTCAACACTGAGAGTAATATCAACAAAATTTCCCCCACCTTCAACTGGCCAAGCAGCTCTATTCTCTCCAGAACTGTTGATATGAGAGCAAGAGGCACCCTGTTTCCCATCTACAACCCAACCTACACAGTATGATAGTCCATAGCCTGCCCAGCACTTGTCAGTATGAGCCCATCTAAAATGTGAAAATAGGTCAAAAAACTGTAACATAAATAGTATGTAGGAGAATACCCCATACACTACATAATCTTGAGATAAATAACCTTCAGGTGGAGCTTTCTCAAAAGTAGGAAATGAATATGTCTTCCCCTCTAGATCTAGATGGCACCCACACCCTAAGTTTATAAGTAACCAGATGCCCTGCAGACAAGTATAGATCTTACCATCAGGAACACTTCTTGTAGCAATCCTTGGCATACCACTTTTCTTCAATGAATCTTCAAGATCATCCATAACTTTACTTGGCATTGATGCTTTGGCCAGTGACCAGCAAAGAGTCATGAGAACAATTGCATCCTCATCTTACTCAACCATCGTAGCCTTATCAATCTTCTGGTTGAAACTTTTTGCCAATTCCCATACTCTGGCATGTCATGGACCTGCATTCCAGCCAAGCTGCATCATTGAACCATCATGGTTTGGCTACTGGACTGGTAAGAAATAATTTTAAAAAATATGGGTAGAACATACTTGAATATTGCACCTATCATAGCAGGCCTGTGCAACAACTCCAGGTGCCCATTCATACAAAGCTCCAGAGTGCTCAGAAGAATGTGCAATGCCATGGAGAACAACAAGCTCCACTTTGACTGATTCTGCAGGAACAATATTGTCCCAGTACGACCTGTCCAACTTACCCTTGGCAGGGGATGAAACAAAAATAATTGATTCATCAGGTGCAACAATGTAAAACCCAGCCTCTTCATTCACAACAGCATCCCCAGGATAGCATGCTGTATCTGCCAGGACTGATCTAAGCTTGATTGGTTGGTGTCACTCTGCTTTCACCACACTATTTTGATATCAACCTCTGAGTTAGAATCTAGAAGATCCTGTAGCGAGACAGATTTCTGGTTCAATCCAAGGGAATGCATCTTACACAGAAAACCACTCATCAGCTGATAGAGAGATGCAGTCATAGTAACTCACAAAACTTCATTTGTCATGATGGGAAGCATCTTCTCATGCTATCTTTTGAAGGTTCTTGAGTTTGTTCAAGAAGATTTTCAGAGCAATGTATAGTGGTTTTTCCTGATAATTTTTTGCTAGTTTTAGGCCAATGTTAAGTAACCCCTCAATCTGACAAGATGTAGGACAGTGTACCAATGAGATCAGTATGTACCAGAGACTGAAAATGACTTACAGTATTGATATTTGGATCAATCTGTTTAACCTGCTAGATGATATCTGTGATACCAGGATCAGCATTTTGGAGAACTGTAATCATGCTAGGCTAATCTAACAGCAATCAAACTGAAGTTGAGCATTAGAAGGGAATTACCTCAAAAGACAATCAGAAATAAGCTGCCAACATACTTGCACTATTCTTTTCATTTCATTTTTTACCCTTGTTCATTGATAGAGGTGATGGTTAGTAGAGTTAAGCTTATCGGTGAAAACACCAAGATAAGAAAACACTGCACACATTCTTTATTAGATTTTGTTAATGAGCTCCATGTAAGTATAGTATCATATGCAATGACTTTATCTATATATTATGAATGCTACATACACTGGTAACCTTATACTTGTTACTAGTATTTCTCTGAGGTTCAACAGGTCAGTAAATATGACTACCCAAACACCAAAGAATACTCTGGCTATGCCATGGATCTGGTAACCTAATTGGCTGCCGGTATACCCAGGAATGTGATATGTGACACATATTTCAATGATGTGTCTTTGTTAATGTTGGTTTATTGTCATTGGGGTCACCTATGCAGAACATGGGGAAGGGGTAATACATTATATTAAAACAAAAACAAAAACATCCCTGCCCCCACAAAATGAGGGGGAGAGGAGATGCAGCCTTGTGCATTAGTATGGGTGCATTAGCCTTGTGGATGTGTTGTCTTGCTGCATTGATGTGGGTGCATCATCCTGAGTGCATGGGTCTGGCTCCTGTCATCCCTGGCTGCTGTCCCCTTCCTCACTGTTCCTCTCACCATTCCTGTCTGGTCATCCCTTTCCTCACTGTCCCTCTCACCATCCCTGTCTGGTTGTCCCCTTCATAGTTGTTGTCCTCATGCTTAGCACCGTGTTCATCAGCCACCCTTCCTCTCATGTGCTGTGGTGGTAGCCACCGTGATCTTGTTCTCTACTTGGTCTCTTGCTGTTGCTGTTCCTGCACTCTGGTTGTCCTGTAGTCTGGTCTGGTCTTCATCTCTGCTGTTGTTTTGTTGTCACTGTCCTAGCTGTCCTCCTCATCATTATTGTTGTTGTCATTGTCCCCATAGTCCCCATGGTCATTGTGTTTGCCTGCCTTTTGTGCTTGTTGTTGTCCTTGCCATTGTCAATCCCTTGATGGTGGGAGTGGTGGTGGGAGTGGTTTTGGGGGTTCCAGCCAGTGTCATTGGTGTCATCAGTAGTTTGAGTTAGTACCTAAAAATTTGTGTTAGTAATAAGAAAATGAAATGAAAGAAAAAAAAACACACTGCAGGCCCAAGAGACATCTCTTGGGCCTGTTTCCTCATCATATGGTGCCATCTCTGTCCCCTGTCTGTTGTCATCTCACTGTTTTCATTTTGGTTGTGTTGTCCCCCTGTTGTCATCCTTGGCATTGCCATTAAATTTGTGTTAGTAATAAGAAAATGAAACAAAAGAAAAAAAAACACACTACAGTGATACAGCTCCCTGTTGCCCTGCATGCATACTATGGCATTTTTTGTGATTGTCATAGATGGCTTCTGCTCACTTTGCACAGTGCACTTTTGTGCACCTTCATGTGCTTTTGTGTGCCCAAGTGTGCTTCTGTGCACTTTTATGCACCTTTGACTGCTTAGGTGCACTTTTGTATGCCTTTGACTGCTTAGATGCACTTTTGTGTGCCTTTTACATTTCTACTGTGCCTTTGGATCCCCCTAAGCTGCCTTCTGTTGTGCACTCTAAATGGTCCTTGTTATGCTTTAACCTGCCTCCATGCACCTCCCACACTCCTTATCTGCCTTTCACAGTTATTGCACCCTCAATGCACCTTTATGTGCTCCTTTTATACTTTACCCACAAATCACATTCTTTGCTATGCACTCATTGCACAATCCACTTATCATGCACACAACAATCCACCACCACACCAATTGTGCTGCGCATCACGGCTTCCAGCTTACTGGGGTGCTTATTTGAGGCACATCATAATTCCAGCATGAGCAAACTGTGCATTTTCACATAATCTGGGTGCTTTGTGCCTATTTGACATTGGACTGTGCACACTTGGGTGCTTTCATATACTCCTGGCACTTTGGCACTATTTGGCCTCACACAGCATCTCCTTATAGTTCTTCTGCATTTCCAATCAGCATTGCCTTATCTGGTAACCAGCATAGGTCAATCATGTCACTATTACTAAGGCACAGCATGTGATGTATAACACCAAAGTGGATTAATTGGGAAGAGCACACAGGACCTAAAGCGCACCAAAAATAGAGCATCGCACCAGAAAGTTGGATATTGGGCTATAGCATTGATGATACTTGACCTGGAAACCTAACAAAAACCTGTTAAAAGGCTTAAGAAGTATAACACAGGCTAGAGGAAGGGTGCGAGTTGGTACTAAATATCATTGCTGATACCCAAGGTTGTGTTTAGAGATGCAAAATGATAGGAAATGTTGCGAATCATCTGTGGAAGCATATGAAATTGTTCAAAAGAGTTCAAAATAGGTTCAAAGAGGTTCAAAGTGAGTTCGAGAAAATTCAAAAATGTCAGAATACTGTCGAGGTATATAGAGGAATGATTATAATGAATGGGAAGTGTTTTTAGAGAGACGATGGGTGATATGCGATGAGTCGAGGGATGAATACAAAAGTTTGAAGAAGTTTGCAATATTTTACAGAACTTAGAGATATGATGCAAGCTAAGACTCAAGAGAGCGTCTCGTGAATCAAATGATAAGGGAGAGGTAACTTCATCTATGTTCCTCTTTTGCTTAATAAATACTACAAGTCTATATACATTTTAAAGAGATAGTACTAAAAGGAAATCTAACATGTGTAGTACACAAGGCAATATGTGCAGCAATGAGGACTTTGTAAATCATAAAGCAAATGAGAAATGATAAATAAAATGTACAGTGACCCCACATAGTAAAAGTACTTATCTCTTTGCTTCAATATATCATTGAAGCCTCTAAGCGCTATTATCACATCCTAAGTCTCTTGCCGTCTCTCCTTGTGTCTGGTAGTGCTTGATATGCGACAGAATAACTCATTCTGGTTGTGCAGCAGCATGTATCAAAAGGGTTTCAAAACAGTTATATGGCAGCCAATGTCATTTGAACTGGTGCAAAGTCATTTGAAAGCATTCGAAGTGTCGCAACATTGTTCAAAATCATTCGAAGTTGTTCAAAATTGTGCAAAGTTGTTCAAAAAGTGGTTGAAGTCAATTTGGTGGTGCTCATAGCAGTTCAGAGTGTGTGTCATAATGTCTCGATACAGTTGGAAACCTTCTCCAGACCTTAGAGTGTGCAGTGGACCTATCAGCATGCACAAATCTTATTGGCTAAGGCAGCGGCATAGTGTGGTTGGGTTTAGATGGGCCAATGGATGCACTTGTGGGTAGCACATGGTGCTTTCTATTTTTATAGTTTATTTTACTATTTTTATCACATAAGCCATTTGTACATAGTAGCTGAACAGATAGAGAATCAACAGGATCTTTTCCCCCACATAGTTCATAGCTCATTTAGCATTGCACATAGTCTGTGCACCAGCATCCAGTCCATGTGCCTTTGTAGTGCGCCCTTTGTATAGCTGCATTTGCATATCATTTGCATCCCCTCATCATATTGCCGCATTTTGTCCCTTTGTTGTGTTATTTGTCTTTGTTTGTGCACTCTTGCAGTGCACCCTTTGTATAGCTGTGTTCGCACATCATTTGCACCCCTCATTGTATAGCTATATTTTGCACATCATTTGCACATTTTCCCACCAGTTGTGCTCACATTCCACTTGCATCCCTAGCCTGTGCACCACCCTTTCAGCATACTCCAGTGCTGTCCTTGTCCCACTCCACCTTCTGCTTTCATCTCCCTCATCATTGTGCATTTTTCCACACTGCACATTTTGCCCCTTTGCATTGCACACTTTTTTGCCATTGCGCATACCTTCCCTTTTGTGTACACAACTAGTGCGCACATCAAAAACCATCATACCAGCCTCTTTGTAGTCTCTGCGCCTTGAAGGACGATCCGAGGCCCTCTAAGTGAACCCCCTCACCCCGAGCATGCCTGCAGCTGTAGGTTTAGCATTCACCCCTTCTGTTGAGACTCTGCACCAAGTACCAACTGAACACATCATTTCTGAAGCCCACCACGAGGGGTTTCAGGTTACCAGACCTTATTTAGACCTCCGTTGGCTCACCCTTCACTTTAATATTAACCACCTTTGCACTCTCCATTCTGAGCTGTTAGCAACTGCACTCCAGCTTGGGGAAATACCAGTATTTGAATCACTCTGCTTAAACAACATGCATCACTCATCCATGCTGTCTTTACCTCCACCTTCACCTGAATCATCCCTACCTACCCTAACTCTGTCTGCATCACTGCATTTCTCCCTACCTTTGAATTTTGCTGTGCTTTTACCAGATCTTTACTCTACACACCTTATTTCATCTACCATGGCTACCATGCATATGCCATCTGCATCTAACCAAAACACACCATGTTTCGACCCCACAAAACCACGTGAACTCCAAAAGTACTTTGAGGAGCTTGTGCAACTTCTCTGCAATTGTAATGTCACCAATGAGACCAATAAGAAATTCCACACTGTGCGCTAATTGGACAGCGACACTGCAGACACTTGGAAACTGCTACCAGAGTATAGTGCAACACATAACTATGGTGTGTTCAAAGACGGTGTTCTAAAGCTTTATCCTGGTTCCAGAGATGGCAGTAAATGGAGGATTAGCAATCTAGACAAGCTTATTGGCAAAACTGCATGTGTTGACCTTGTAACCACAGAAGAAATTGCATGCTATTATCATGCATTTTTTAACATCAGCAAATACTTAGTTGTGCAAGGCATATTGGCATGCTAAGACCAAAGCTGCATGTTCGTTAGGGTGTTTCAACCAGACCAGCTCAAGCACATCTTGAGCCACCTTGAAATTGCAGTACCAAATCAGCCTGCAATGTGCCATACTCATTGGATGCAATACACGATGCAATTGACTTCATCTTCAAAGACCCAGCGCACCATTTCCAGCCACTTACTGGGCTCACAGTGAAAAACCCTGATATGTATGCACCCTACTCAGCACTCAGTGTACCCATTTCCCAGCCACAACCTAGTGTGCCCACAGTCAAAGCAGAAGACATCTCAGTCCTATTTGAGCACATGATACAGATGATAGTTACCGCATTGAGTGCATCACACAGAGATGGTGTTCCCCATTCAAACAATGACACTTGCAATGGTTGTGGTCAAACAGGGCATTATATCCCTGAGTGTGCTTCAATTGAGTGCCTTATTAGTGAGGGAAAGTGTAGGTGAAATGCAGAAGGGTGCATTGTACTCCCAGGTGGCACATTCATGGCACATTCTATTCCAGGCAACTTCTTAGGCAAGTGCATCAAGGAATGGCATAGGCGCAACCCAGGGCAGATTGCCACTGGTCGACTTTTATCAAATACCAATTCGCAGCTCATCTGCAATATAGCACCTCATCCAGCTCCAGCAGCACCTTTACAATCGATGTACGTTTCTGCCTCAGCTCCTATGGCAGAGTATATGCAAAGTGCATCAAATGTGCAACCAATGAAGGAAGAGCACATTGATGCACTCCAGAGGGAGTTGATGGTGCTCTGTAAGAGGCAAGTCTTTGATGGTGTTGAAATTCTGTGGCGCACACCGTGCAATACATCAAATCAAGAGAATGCATCTTCTATGACTACAGATGTTGCATCCTCTGACAGTATTGAGTCACCACTTTGCAATCCACTGTGAGCACAACTGAAGCACCTGATGAGATGCCCATACATTCCTATTCCAACATTCCTGAAGCATGTTTTGTCCCTGCAGCAGCAGATAAACCAGATGCTCAAGTTAACACTTCCAAAGGCAAAGAGCCATCATATCACACCATCATTCCTATCCCGAATCCACAGATTGTCAATGACATATATGCATGCGCCATGAAGGCACCCTCCATTACAGTTTCACATGAAGAGCTCCTTTCACTTTTGTCTGATCTCAGACAGTACCATAGAGAACAAGTCACACCAAAGCGCATTGCAGCTACCAGCACAGAAGTGGTAGCTACCAACCTTGTGTGTGTTATGCCATTTGTGCATTGCGAAGCACACGCACCTTTTGCAGAAAATAAAGTGCTTAATCCAACACCTCCAGTTAGCGTGGCAATTTCAGTGCCTCTTCCTATTGTTTTACAGGATCCATTTGAACGGTATCTCACCCATCTTAAGCCAGGCAAAATTGAGAATCCCAACATTTTGAAGGTTGCAAAGGAGTCGCATGTGCTCTGCTCCATTGATTTATTGATCGACAACCAAGAATACTTTGAAGCTATCTTAGATCTGGTTTCACAAATTATTGCAATGTCAGAAGCAGTCTGCCATCATCTTGGACTCCAGTATGACCTGCACATTCATTTATATATGCAATCAGCCAATGGCAAGGTAGATGAATCACTTGGGCTTGCATGCAACATTTCTGTGTGCATTGGAGATATCATTGTTTATGTGCAAGTGCACGTTATCCATTTGCCCACTTATGATATTCTATTAGGGCACCCCTTTGATATGTTAATGTGCTGATAGGTTCATTGCATGCTATAAGGTCTGGAGAAGGATCTAATTGTATCTACACATTACAACATGCACTCCGAATCACTATGAATGCCATGAAATCAACTTCAAATTCTTTTTGAGCTATTTCACACTATTTTGGACGACTTTGAATGACTTTGAATGATTTTGCAACACTTCAAATGCTTTTGAACAACTTCATACTACTTCAAATGATATCGGCTGCCATATAGCTGTTTCAAAACCATTTTGACTTGCACTGCTCAACTGGAGTAAGCCATTTCATCACATATCAAATGCCACCAGACATGAAGAGAGACTACAAGAGACCTAGAATGCGATAAGTGCAGTTTTTATGCTACAACGATATATTAAAGCAATAGGACAAGAACTCTTACTATACTAGGACAATGTACATTTCACTTATTATCATTTTTTATTTGTTTTATGTTTTACAATACCTTTATTTGCTGTGCATATTGCCTCATGTTTTCCACATGTTCTTGTTTCCTTTTTGATAATATTTCTTCAAATCATATATAGACTTGTATTAGCTACTTAGAAAGATAGACAAGCAATGGGGAATAGATAATAAGTTACCATCTCCACTACCATCAGATGTAAGGACAGTTCTCTTGAGTCTTAGCTCACATCATATCTTTGAAGTTCTGCAAAATATTGCAAACTTCCTTGAACTTTCGTATTCGCTCTCAACTCATCGCCTGTTGCCTATTGCCACTTGAAAACCACTTTTTATTTGCTATATTTTTTTCTTGACATATCTTGCCACAAGTCGGACATCTTCAAACCTCCTCGAATTCACTTTGAACAACTTTGAACAACTTTGAACCTACTTTGAACAATTTTGCACATCTTTGAATCTATTTTGAACTCTTTTAAACATCTTCATATGCCTTTTAAAGACTATTCGCAACATCCCTTACCATTTCACATCTAAACACAATGTTTTGGTATTAGCGGTGATATTTAGTACCAACTCGCACCCTTCCTCTAGCCTGTGTTATACTTCTTAAGCCTTTAACAGGTTTTTGTTAGGTTTCCAGGTCGAGTATCATCAGCGCTCCATGTGCACAATGTTGTGGATGAAGTGCAAATGATTACTATTTGTGGCCCAAACACAGGCACCATCTCCACCATTCCAAAAAAGTTTAGGAAAAAGCTGCACCACTTCTTACCAGCTGCAGCAACACTGCACTTTACTATTCAGAATAATCCACAAAGAAATTTTTGCCAGGCTTCGAGGAATTGATCACAGACCAAGGAGAAGCTGCTACTATCATAACATTCAACTCTGATACCCAATCTTGTGATGTTTCCACATTTGTGCTTATTCCATTTTCTGCTTCCATTCCATCGACCTCTATTATCTCTCAACTCTACTTATCCCAGTGTACCAACAGTTATGTGCAGGCGCTCTTAGATTCGATTGACTCTATAGTGCTTAATCCAGCCTCATTTCCAAAATGTGCACATGCGCATGCAACTTTTATCAATTTAGCATCATGCACACTGCAAAAGGGCATAGTAACCAAGAAGAAGTATAAACTGGTTGCTAGAAAGGTCAAACCAGTTATTGCACTTGTCTCAAATAAATTCCACATCAAGCACAATATTATAGGCAATCCACTAGCGGTGCTTTCTGCACTTTTACCAAACCTGCCACTGTTTACCCCAATTGGGCACTATACTGAAGAGCACATGCAAGTGCTCCAAAAGCACCACACCAATTTCTTGCTACTAGAAGAGATGAAGATTTTGCACCACTTGATTTCTTTGCAGAGTGAAGCCTTTGCATGGAGTGATGAGGAGCGCAGCAGTTCCAAGACCATGTTTTTTCCCCCAGTAGAAATCCTGGTTATTCCGCACACACCTTGGATAAAGCACGACATCCCCATTCTCCCAGGCATATACAAAGAAGTTTGTGCTATTATCTGGAAGAAGATCAACTCGGGCATTTATGAGCACTCAAATTCAGCATATAGATCACAGTGGTTTTGCATGCTTAAGAAAAATGGAAAAGTGCTGTGCATTGTACATAGCCTCGAACCACTTAATTGCATTACCATTAAGCACTCCAGCATCACTCCTACATCTGAGCACCTTGCAGAGCAGTTTGTGGGGTGTGCATGCAGTGCCATCCTTGATCTATATGTGGGATATGATGAGCACTTAATCAAAGAATCATCGTGCGACCTTACAACATTCCAAATGCCTTATGGTGCAATGCACCTCATTACATTGCCAATGGGTTGGACAAACTCAGTACCAATCTTCCATGATGATGTGTGCTATATTCTGCAGCTAGAGATACCAGTGATGATACTCAACCTGGAAACCCAAACAAAACCTACTAAATGGCTTCAGATGGTATAACACGAGTCAGAGGAAGGGTGCAAGTTGGTACTAAATATCACCGCTGATTCTCAAAAGTTGTTTTCAGTGAGGCAAATTGATGAGGGATGGTGCGAATAGTCTGTAAGAGCATACAAAGAAGTTCAAAATAGTTCGAGATAGGTTCAAAGATGTGCAAAATAGTCCAAATAAGTTTAAGTAGTTCAAAAAAGTTCAAAGAGGTTCGAGGTATATCAAGGAACAAGTTTAGTGAATGTGAAGTGTTTTTCGAATGGCAATAGGCGATGGGCGATAAAATGAGGAGTGAATATGATAGTTTCAAAGAAGTTCGCAATATTTGGCAGAACTTAGAGGTATGACACGAAGATAAGACCCAAGAGAATGGCTCTTAAGTCAGACAATGAGTGAGAGGATAACTTGTGCTCTGTTCCCCATTCGTATTCTTGCTTATTCTAAGTAACTAATACAAGTCTATATACAAATTTGAAGAGATAGTACTAAAAAGGAAAACAAGAACATGTGGAAAACACGAGGCAATATGCACAGCAATAAAGGTATTGTGAAACATGAAACAAATGAAAAATGATAATAAGTGAAACATTGATGATACTCAACCCGGAAACCCAAACAAAACCTACTAAATGGCTTCGGATGGTATAACACGAGTCAGAGGAAGGGTGCAAGGTGGTACTAAATATCACCGCTGAGACCAAAACATTGTGTTTAGTGACGCGAAATAGTAAGTAATGGTTCAAATAATCTGTAAGAGCATATGAGGTTGTTCAAATAAGTTTAAAAGAGGTTCGAAGATGTGCGAAATAGGTTCGAAAAGGTTCGAAGAGGTTCAAGGTCATGCAAAGTAGTCCAAAGAAGTTCGAATAAGTTTGAAGAGGTTCAAGGTATATCGAAGAGTGAGTTTAATGAATGTGAAGTGTTTGTCGAATGGCGGTAGGCGATGAGTGATAAAATGGAGAGCGAATATGATAGTTTCGAAGCAGTTCACAATATTTCACAGAACTTAGAGATGTGACGTGAAGATAAGACTAAAGAGGACAATTCTTAAATCTGATGATAGCGAGAGGGTAACTTGTGCTGTTCCCCATTGTTCTATATTATTCTGTTCTAACTAACTAATACAAGTCTATATACAAAATGAAGAGATAGTATTAAAAAGGAAATAAGAACATGTGTAAAACATGAGGCAAATATATCAACAATGAGGACTTGTAGATCATGAAACAAATGAAAAATGATAAATGATGAAATGTATAGTGTTCCCATATGGTAAAAGTACTTATCCTGTGCTTCAATATATCAAAAAAACACAAAAATGCACTTATTGCATTCTAACTCTCTTGTAATCTCTCCTCGTGTCCAGTTGTGCTCGATATGTGACTAAATAGCTCACTCCGGTTGAGCATCGTGTATCGAAAGTGTTTTAAGATGACTATATGGCAGCTGATATTGTTCGAGATGCTGCAAAGTCGTTTGAAGTGTTTTGAAGTCGTCCAAAATAATGTGAAATTGTGCGAAATAGATTTGATGTCAATTTCATGGCATTCATAGTGATTCGGAATGTCTGTCATAATGTCTCAATACGAGTGGAACTGTTCTCCAGACCTTAAAGCATGTAGTGGACCTATCAACATACATTGTCCCAATATAGTAAGAGTTCTTGTTCTATTGCTTTAATATATCAATGAAACATAAAACTGCACTTATCGTATTCTAAGTCTCTTGTAGTCTCTCCTCATGTCCAGTGGTGCTTGATATGCGACAAAATGGTTTGTTCCAGATGTGCAGCATGTATCGAAAGTGTTTTAAGACAGCTACATGGTGGCCGATGTCATTCAAAATGCTGTGAAGTCATTCGAAGTGTTGCAAAATTGTTCAAAAATGTTTGACATGTCTCGAAGTCATCCGAAATAGTGCAAAATAGTTCAAAAACTGTTCGAAGTCGATTTTGTGGCATTTGTAGTGATTCAGAGTGTGTGTCATAATGTGTAGATACGATTAGATTCTTCTCCAGACCTTATAGCGCATAGTGGACCTATCAGTGGCACTTTCTCTGGGACAAAATCCATATTGTGCACTGAGAACTTTGTCATTCTCAGCCATTATTGCATGCCAGAAGGTAGAAAGCTCAAACATGACAAGGTAGATGTTATCCACAATTGGGGTGCATGCCACATGCTGTCAGAAGTGCGCACATGCTTGGGGACAATTGATTTAATGTGCATTTATATCTGCAATTATGCGCACTGCATTTACACACTCACAAAGCTTATGCACAAGGATGCTCTGTTTGAATGGGGCCCAGAGCATATAGTGGCGCAAAATGACATCAAGCAAGCAGTACTAGATTGCCCTGCGCTAAAACTGATTGATTATTCATCCAAATTCTCCATTATTCTTGTGGTCAACACTTCTCAGATAGCAATCGGCTTCTACCTTTGTCAGCAAAAATGCACATTTACAATCAGTTCAGCTTGATTATGCTCAACAACAGAGAAGCATGCTTTTCACAACCGAAGCTAGAGATCTATGGGCTTTATCACACACTGCGCAGTTTGCACCTTTATATTATAGGTGTGCACAACTTAATTGTTGGGACTGACATGTGCTATATTAAGGGCATGCTAGAAAACCCCAATATCCAACCATATGCCAGCATTAACTGGTGGATCATCTCAATCCTTACATTCCACTTCACACTCATACACGTTAGGAAAGCAGTGCATGGCCCAGATGGGCTCTCGCATCAACCGAAGCAGCCAGAAGACTTAGAAGGAGAAGATAATAAAGAGTTTGAGGATTGGATTGATGCGCTGATAGGTCCATTGCATGCTATAAGGTCTGGAAAAGGATCTAACCATATCAAGACATTATGACACAGACTCCGAATTACTATAAACCCACAAAATCAACTTCAAACACTTTTCAAACTATTTTGCACTATTTCAGATGACTTTGAATAATTTCAAACTATTTTGCAACATTTCATGACACTTTGAATAACTTTGCAGCATTTTGAATGACATCAGCCACCATATAGCTGTTTAAAACACTTTCAATATGCGCTGCAAATCTGGAACAAACCATTTTGTTGAATATCGAGTGCCACTGGACATGAGGAGAGACTACGAGAGACTTAGGACATGATGACAGCACTCAGAGGCTTCAATGATATATTGAAGCAAAAGATAAGTACTTTTACCATATGGGGGCATGTACATCTCAATTGTTTATCATTTCTCATTTATTTTATGATCTACGAAGTCCTCATTGTTAAATATATTGCCTCATGTTTTACACATGTTTTATTTCCCTTCTCAGTATGATCTCTTCAAAAATGTATATAGACTTGTACTAGTTACTTAGAAAAACAGAGCATAATTCATCCTCTCCACTATTGTCAGATTTAAGAGCTGTTCTCTTGAGTCTTATCTTCGCATCGTATCTCTAAGTTCTGTGAAATATTGCAAACTTCTTCAAAACTATCGTATTCACTCCTCATTTTATTGCACATCGCCTATCACCTCTTGACAAATACTCCTTATTTGTTATATTTGCTTTTCGACATACCTCAACATTAGTCCAACATCTATGAACTTCTTCAAACTCACTTTGAACCTCTTCAAACTTTTTCAAGCCTACTTCAAACTATTTCACACATCTTCGAACCTATTTCGAACTCTTTCGAACACCTTCATATGCCTATAAAGACTATTCACAACATCCCTTATTATTTTGCATCACTAAACACAATGTTTGGGTATCAGTGGTAATATTTAATACCAAATCACACCTTTCCTCTAGCCTGTGTTATACTTCCTAAGCCTTTTAACAGGTTTTTGTTAGGTTTCCAGGTCAAGTATCATCAGCGCTACATGGCTTTATGCATGTGATATATCCCATTTCCCAGTCCTGTGATGCTGATATGGCTCCCTATTACCCTGTGCGCATACTATGGCATTTCTTGCGATTGTGTGCACCTCTTAGATGGCTTCCGCACACTTTGTGCAGCGCACTTTTGTGCACCTTTTACATTTCTACTGTGCCTTTGGATCCCCCATAGCTGCCTTCTATCATGCACCCTAAATGCACCTTGTTACACTTCAAACTGCCTCTGTGCACCCCCCCCCCACACTCCTTATCTGCCCTTCACAGTTATTGTGCACTCGATGCACCTTTATGCACTCCTTTTATGCTTTACCCACAACTCACATTCTTTGCTGTGCACTCATTGGATGATCCACTTATCACACACACAACAATCCACCACCACACCAATTGCACTGCACATCACGGCTTCCAGCTTACTGGGGTGCTTATTTGAGGTGCACCATGATTCCAGCATGAGTGAACTGTGCATTCTCACATAATCTGGGCACTTTGTGCCTATTTGGTGTTGGACTGTGCGCACTTGGGCACTTTCACATAATCCTGGTGCTTTGGCATTATTTGGCCTCGCACAGCATCTCCTTATAGTTCTTCCACATTTCCAATCAGCATCACCTTATCTGGTAACTGGCACAGGTCGATCACATCACTATTACTAAGGCACAGCATGCGATGCATAACACTAAAGCAGATTAATTGGGAAGAGTGCATGGGATCTAAAGTGCACCAAAAATAGAGCATCACACTGGAAAGTTGGATATTGGGCTATAGCATGCACAAATCTTATTGGCTAAGGCAGTGGCATAGTGCAGTTGGGTTTAGATAGGCCAATGGATGCACTTGTGGGTAGCACATGGCACTGATAGGTTCAATACATGCTTTAAGGTCTGGAGAACATTCCCACTCATATCGAGACATTATAACAGACATTCCAAACTGCTACGAACCCTACGAAATCCTTTTCAAACTATTTCAAACTATTTTGCACTATTTTGGATGACTTCAAATGACTTCAAATGACTTCGAACAATTTTTTGACACTTCGAATGACTTCACAGCATTTTGAACAATATTGGCCACCATATAGCTGTCTTGAAACACTTTTGATACACACTGCACATCTGGAACAAACTATTTCATTGCACATCGAGCACTACCGGACATGAGGAAAGACTACAAGAGACTTAGAATGCAATAAGTGTGGTTTTTATGTTTCATTGATATATTGAAGCACAAGATAAGTACTTTTACTACATGGGAACACTATATGTTTCATTATTTATCATTTTTCATTTGTTTCATGATCTATAAAGTCCTCATTGTTTGATATATTGCCTCATGTTTTACACATGTTCTTATTTCCTTTTTAGTACTATCTCTTCAATTTGTATATAGACTTGTATTAGTTACTTAGAACAAGGAGAATACCAATGGAGAACAGAGCACAAGTTACCCTCTCACTCATTGTCAGATTTAAGAGTCGTTCTCTTGAGTCTTAGCTCGCATCATATCTCTAAGTTCTGCAAAATATTGTGAACTTCTTTGAAACTATCATATTCGCTCCTCGACTTATTGCACATTGCCTATCGCCTTTCAACAAACACTTCACATTCACTAAACTCATTCCTTGATATACAGTGACTCACAAAACTGAGTCAATGTTTTGGACTTTTTGATTCATTGTTGAATAGCTTCCCATAAACAACAAAACCAAACAAGGTATTGGTGTACCGAATAACATACATGATCAGGGCTACCAAACAAACAAAGAATTATGTAATTTTAATCATCCCTCATGGAGATATGATTATTTTAATTCAGGGACTCATTGACTCAGTTTTGTGAGGGGTAGTCAGAAATATTAGAATCTGATGCTCCACCAACTGTATAATGTCAAAAACTTGACAGATGGTTTCTAAGGTGATGTGACCCTTGATGGGACCTTAAATTATAGTATTTAATTAGGACTAGCATTCTTCATACTTCAATATTCTCCAATGCATCCCATCTCCTCTGCTCAGAAGGAAAACATTCTTTCCCTGGCCTCCAATCATTATTCTACCCACAATATTGCCTCTAAACTCAACCTCAGCCAGTCTAGTGTATCCAGAACACTCAGGGCTCTCCATCCAAACCTGGATTCCCCCTCTGGTGGTCATCCTTCTAAGCTCTCATCTACCTCTCAGAGAGCCATCCTTACCCAAATCACCACTGGCAAGGCTGCAAATGCTGTTCAGGCCACCCATTACATCAACAGCATCATCCCCACTCCAGTCTCCTCAGAAACAGTCAGAAGAGTTCTCAGAAAAAACTCATTCAAGGCTGTGGTGAAAAAGAAAAAGCCTTTGCTTAGTATAAGGCATAGGAAAGCAAGATTGGCTTTTGCTCAGAAGTATAGAGAGTGGACTGTGGAGGACTGGAGAAGGGTTATTTGGTCAGATGAGACTAAAATTAACAGGTTTGGGTCAGATGGGAGAGAGTGGGTTTGGAAACAGAAGGGAGAGGGGCTGATTGAGAGAGAGGTGCAGTGAACTGTCAAATTTGGGGGAGGAAACATTATGGTATGGGGGTGTATGGGATGGAATGGAGTGGGGCATCTTGCAGAGGTTGAGGGGAGAATGAATGCTGACCAGTATGTGTCCATTTTGAAGGACCATATGCTGCCTAGCTTGGAGGAGAGTGGAATTTCTGGAGAAGAGGCGATTTTTCAACAAGACAATGACCCCAAGCATACCTCAAAAAAGGCCAAGAAATGGATGGAGAACAACAATATCACTCTTCTGGATTGGCCTGCCCAATATCCAGACCTCAGCCCTATTGAACATCAATGGGTTCACCTCAAGAACCAGTTAGACAAGTATCCAATAGCGCCAAAAGGAATTTGGGAGTTATGAGAAAGAGTAGTGGAAGAGTGGAATAATATTCCATCAGAGGTGTGTCAGAATTTGATTGAAAGCATGCCTAGAAGGTTGGGAGCAGTTATTAAGGCCAAGGGAGGTCATACAAAATACTAGAATTACAATTTATCATAATATTGATACCACCTCACAAAACTGAGTCAATGAGTCCCTGAATTAAAATGATCATATCTCCATGAGGGATAATTAAAATTACATAATTCTTTGTTTGTTTGGTAGCCCTGATCATGTATGTTATTCGGTACACCAATACCTTGTTTGGTTTTGTTGTTTATGGGAAGTTATTCAACAATAAATTGAACAGTGCAAAATATTGACTCAGTTTTGTGAGTCACTGTACCTTGAACCTCTTCAAACTTATTTGAACTACTTTGCACATCTTCAAACTTATTCAAACTATTTTGCACATTTTTGAACCTATTTCGAACTTATTTGAACAACTTCGTATGCTCTTACAGACTATTCGAACCATCACTTACTATTTCATGTCACTAAACACAATGTTTTGGTCTCAGCAGTGATATTTAGTACCATCTTGCACCCTTCCTCTGACTCATGTTATACCATCCGAAGCCATTTAGTAGGTTTTGTTTGGGTTTCTGGATTGAGTATCATCAGCACTTTCTATTTTTATACTTTATTTTACTGTTTTTATCACATAAGCCATTTGTACATAGTAGGCAGACAGATAGAGAATCGACAGGATCTTTTCCCCCACATAGTTTATAGCTCATTTAGTGTCACACATAGTCTGTGCACCAGTATCCAGTCTGCATGCCTTTGTAGTGCACCCTTCATATAGCTGCATTTGCATATTGTTTGCATCCCCTTGTCATATTGCTGTGTTTCGTCCCTTCATTGCATTCTTTCTCTTTGTTTGTGCACTCTTGCAGTGTGCCCTTTGTATAGCCACATTTGCACATCATTTGCACCCTGCATTGTATAGCTGCATTTTGTGCACCATTTGCACATTTTTCCACCAGTTGCGCTTACATCCTGCTTGCATCCCTAGCCTGTGCGCCACCCTTGCAGCACACTCCAGTGCTGTCCTTGTCCCACTCCACCTTCCGCTTTCGTCTCCCTCATCATTGTGCATTTTTGTGCTCCTGTTGCATATTTTTGTCACTTTGCATTGCACACTCTTTTACCATTGTGCATACCTTCCCTTTTGTGTACACAACTAGTGCGCACATTGAAAACCATCATACCAGCCTCTTCATCATCTCTGCACCTTGAAGGATGATCCGAGGCCCTCTAAGCAAACTCTGAGCATGCCTGCAGCTGTAGGTTTAGTGTTCACCCCTTCTGTTGAGACTCTGCACCAAGTACCAACTGAACACATCAACGGGCCCAAGAAACATCTCTTGGGCCTGTTTCCTCATTGTATGGTGCTGGTCTCTGTCCCCTGTCCATTGTCATCTTGCTGTTTTTGTTCTGGTTGTGTCGACCCCCTGTTGTCATCCTTGGCATTGTTGTTGTCCTTTTCCCTGCTATTGTAGTGCCTTCATTGTCATCATCATCATTGTCCCCCCTGTGTTTCCTGCTGTCCTCACTGTTGTCTTGTCATCCTGGTTTTGTGCTGGGTCAGAGTAGTCATCATTGTCCATAGTTAATACCTGGAAACTTTGTTAGCACCAACAAATAAAATGAATAATATAAAGACTTACCACAGCCCAAGGGATATTGATGATGTCTCTTGAACCATTTTTGTCATACAGTGCTACATCCTTTGCCTTTGCCTCCTTGTTGTCCACCACAGCCACTATTTTTGTCATGTTGTTGCCCTCCATTGATAATACTCGACCTGGAAACCTAACAAAAACCTGTTAAAAGGCCTAGGAAGTGTAACACAGGCTAGAGGAAGGGTGCAAGTTGGTACTAAATATTACTGCTGTTACCCAAAGGTCATGGTTAGAGGTGTGGAATGGTGAGACATGTTACAAATAGTTTTTAGAGCCATACGAAAGGGTTCGAAAAACATTCAAAAGATGTTCAAAGATGTTCAAAGCAGTTTTGAGGAGTTTTGAGGATGTTTGAAGGGTTCAGGGAAGAAATATAATAGCTTCGAAGAATATCGGGGAATGAATATGATGATTTGAGAGAGTTTTTTTTTAAAAAAAAGAGAGAGAGAGATGATAAGTGATATGCAATATGTTGAGAGGCCAGTACAAAAATTTAAAGAAGTTCATGATAATTTGCAGAACTTAGAAGTACAAAGCAAGACTTGGACTCAAGAGGATGGCTCTTAAATTAGACAATAGTAGAGAGGGTAACTTCTTCTCTGTTGTTCTAAGTAACTAGTACAAGTCTATATACATTTTGAAGAAATAGTATTTAAAAAGGAAATATAACATGTGGAGAACATGAGGCAATATACACAACAATAAAGGACTTTGTAAATCACAAACAAATGAGAAATAATAATAATTGAAATGTACAGTGTCCCCGTATAGTAAGAGTACTTATCTTATTGCTTCAATATATCATTAAAACCCAAAAGCGCTATTATCGCATCCTAAGTCTTTTGTTGTCTCTCCTTGTGTCCAGTAGTGCTCGATATGCGATGCAGTAGCTCATATCGGATGTACTGTGAGTATAGAAAGGGTTTTGGGACAGCCAAATTGCAGCCAACATCATTTGAAGTGGTGCAAAGTTATTCAAAGGTGTTCAAAGTGTTGCAAAATTGTTTGAAGTCATTCGAAAAGTTCAAAATTGGTTCAAAATCAAGTTCATTGGGTTCATAGGGGTTGGGATCATAAGTCATAATGTGTCTATACATTTGGAACCCTTCCCAGACCCTAGAGTGCACCATGGACCTATTACCATCCCCATCTCTGTCTCTGTGTCATCCCCATCATCATCATTGTCCCTCTCTTCATTAAAGCCATGCTGTTGCTGTTGTTGTCATTAGCCATCATTGTTAAATTAGGACCTAAAATTTTTAGTTAGTAGTGAAGAAATAAAATAAGAAATGAAAAGAAGAAAAAAACTTACTTGGCAGCCCAAGAGACAACCTCAATGTCTCTTGGGGCTGTTTGTCTGCTTGATGAGGTGAGATAGACTCAACCTATATATATATAATATATAAATCAACAATATAAATCAACATAGTTATATACAGAAATTCCCATAGCACCCTTTTCAGACATTATGGACATTGTGTCGAACATGACTTGAGTCGGTGTGGTCATTTGTTTATCAATGTTATGAAAATGTATTATAACTGTGACTGTGACTTTGACTGTGACAACAACCATGACCGATGACCATGATCTTGATAAGGACATGTGACCAAGGTACATGCTCTCCAAAACATCCAAAACCACCTGCTATGACTTCACCAAGTATTATTTTGTGAAAAATCCTTTCATAGACCCATCCTTCTTTTTGACAAAGAAGAAGGGCAAGGCCATGAGTACTCATTGATGAACTTGTCAAGTTGTTATTATTCTTCAGGGGAAAGAGGATAGACCTTGCAGGAGGAAGGCATGGCATCCAGTGTGAGTTCAATTGCATGATCCCATGGCTTACAGTTAGGAACTGAGCCAAAGGATTCCTTGGAAAAGACATCTCTGAAGTCATGCAGGTGAGGAAGTATGGAGTTAGTGAAGGATTTGGGCACACTGTTCTTGTGGAAGGCCTCCATGAGGCGCTGGGAGATGTTCAAGGTGGCACACATCTCATGCGAAGGGTTAATAGCAGTGTAGAAAATTTGGTCACCTTCCTTGATCTCTTCCTCCTCCTCTTCATCATCATCAGAATCAGGTGCGAGATCTGGGATGTCTTCCAAGTCCAGATCAGCCACAGGCATTGGACCAGCATAACATTTTTGAGTGCACTGTAAGAAAACCTTTCACCCTTGACATTCCTGTCTGCCTTCAGTAAAGCAAGCACAACAACAAGAGGGACAATAACTCATCATGACTTCACCTGTCACCCAGTCAACCTCAGGATTGTGGTCACAAAGCCATGGGTATCCCAAAATTGCCTCCTGCTTCCCCAATTGGGTCACAGTGAAGAGACCCCATTCACTATAATCCTTGTACCAGAGGACTAGGTTGACAACCTCCCAAATTTCCCCCACTTTATTTGGGGAACTGTCCATATTGTAGACAGGTATGGGTTGAGATAATGAGCAGGTATTGAGTTATTTTTGGTGAACCAGGTGTGAATCAATGAAAAGGCCTGTGGCACCCAAGTCCAGGAGAGCAGAGACACTGAGTACTTGCCCCATATCCATGGTCTGCAGCTTGATCTTCAATTCTAGGAATTGTTGGGAGGGGGTGAATGCCAAAATGCACTTGCATGGTAGCTTATGCCCCCAAGATTTTAATCTGGGCAGAGGGGAGAGTGGGGAGGAAGGGGTAGGTACATTTTTAGCCACTTCAGAGAGGTCTGAAGAAGGAATGGTCATAAAATAAGATTTATTTTTCTAGTAAATCAACAGACAGAACTTCAAAGTGGTTATGGACAGGCAACAAGGGTGTACTGTTCACTCATCATGAGTGGAAAAATCCTGCTCCTCCATCTCTTCCTCTTTAACTTCTTCTTTCTCTAGGTCTTCAACATCTGCAAGTGCCAACAAATCTTGGAGGAGCTCATCTTGTCCCTCAGGCATGAGTTTACAGATGTCTTGGCAGTGGGGACAGTTTTGAGCCATGTGTCCAGTTTTTCCACAGTGGTAGCAGAGATCTAGGATCTAGCCTGTGAGCTCACCTACAGGCTGCATCGACATCCATTGGAGTGGGGGTGTTGGAGCTCAACACTGAGGGCTGGTGCATAGGGATGGGGTTAGGATGAGGGAGTGCTCAATTAAAGGTTTGGGGAGTGTGGGTGGTGGTAGGAGTGTGGAAGGTCACAGTGAATGCCACATTTGTGAGTCAGTTCTCATCACAGAGGGAAGCAGCCTCATACCAAGCATTTATGTTATCGTCTGCTGGGCATCCTTCCAACATCTGTGCAATCTGGTCTTGGATTTCCTGGTTAAGACCTTGATGAAACTTTACCACCATGAGTAACCCACTCCCATACCTCACCATGTCCACAACCCACTCCCATACCTCACCATGTCCACCAGGTCTCAAAATTTGTCAATGTAATCATCCACAGATCACTGTGGTTGGTAGTAGAAAGGGAATTCAAGGTGTGTTATGGCTCATTGGCATTCATTTAGGGGGCAGAAATGTCAATATGAACTTGTCATGAAAGTCCCCCCAGGTAGAGAATGGAAGGGAGCCATGCTTCTTGGTTTGGCATAATATATGGTTGGCATAGAAATAGATGTGCTCAGATTTCATGTATATAAGGGCCTAATAAATTTTAGCAGCATCATCCACAAATTGGTTTGGGCATAGACTAATGTATAACTTGCAGGAATTGAGGAAGGCATGTCCGCAGAAATGCATGCCATTGAATTCAGCAGGGGGCATAGATTTAATGCATGCATTGGGCAGCGCATGTGCCCTTGGCATGCTAGGGGTTGAAATGAATGGGGTGGGGCTCAACTGGAGAGTTCTAACTAAGGTTTCAATGGTATATGTAAGTGTAACAATTTGCACAAGAATTCCAGCAACATTGCCTTTAAGTGCATCGATGCGCTCCAGGGCATCCATGGTGCTAGATGGTGGGTTGGGCAAAAAGTGGTGTGCACTATAGGTGGGAGTGTCTGGGATGGTGATAGGTTCACTATGCACTATAAGCTCTGGAGAACATTTCCCCTCATATCGAGACATTATGACACACGTTCTGAACTGCTATGAGCTCTACGAAATCCTTTTCGAACCATTTCGCACTATTTCGCACTATTTCATATGACTTCGAACTATTTTGAATGCCTTCAAACAATCTTGCGACACTTTGAATGACTTTGCAGCATTTCGAACGATATCGGCCACCATATAGTTGTCTTAAAACACTTTTGATACACACTGCACATCTGGAACAAGTCATTTCATTGCATATTGAGTACTACTAGACACGAGGAGAGAGTACAAGAGACTTAGAATGCGATAAGTGCAGTTTCATGTTTCATTGAGATATTGAAGCATAAGATAAGTACTTTTACTATATGGGAACACTATATGTTTCATCATTTATTATTTTTCATTTGTTTCATGATCTACAATTCCCCATTGTTTGATATATTTGCCTCATGTTTTACACATGTTCTTATTTCCCTTTAAGTACTATGTATATAGACTTGTATTAGTTAGTTAGAACAGACAATAGCAATGGGGGAACAGAGCACAAGTTACCCTCTCACTTATTGTCTGACTTAAGAGCCATTCTCTTGAGTCTTAGCTTGCATTGTATCTCTAAGTTCTGTGAAATATCATGAACTTCTTTGAAACTATTGTATTCGCTCCTTGTTTTATTGCACATTGCCTATTGCCTTTTGACAAACACTTTACATTTGCTAAACTCGCTCCTTGATATACTACGAACCTCTTCGAACCTCTTTGAATTTCTTTGAGCCTACTTCGAACTATTTCACATGTCTTCGAACCTATTTCAAACTCATTTGAACAACTTTGTATGCTCTTACAGACTATTCACACCATCCCTCATTAATTCACCTCACTAAAAACAATGTTTGGAAATCAGCAGTGATATTTAGTACCAACTCGCACCCTTCCTCTGACTCGTGTTATACCATCCAAAGCCATTTAGTAGGTTTTGTTTGGGTTTCTGGGTTGAGTATCATCAACAGTGTGTAGAAAGTCTGTGGAGCCCTGTGAGTCATCTTCTACTCCATACCTGCCTATCTTGGCAGAGTGTTTAAGATTTAGAGCCTTGAAAGAGAGTTTTCTACTGTAAGGGAAACCTCAAAGCCTCACTTAATAGTGAGCTAACAGAGGGGAATCCAAAGTTGACATTATACTACATAATACAATCACTTCAGGCACACCTAGCAGAGGGGAAGCCAAAGAGAAAACTCTGAGGAGCCATCTGTCAATGCCCAGTATATGTGATGGACCCAAAAATCAAATCGTAAGCTAAAAATAGCAAAAGGCAGAAATAGGCAGATCAAGCTGCAGTGATACGGCTCCCTATCACCCTACACGCATACTACAGCATTTTTTGCGATTGTGTGCACCTCCTAGATGGCTTCCACACACTTTGCACACCTTTGTGCACTTTCATGCGCCTTTGTGCGCCTTTGACCATTTAGGTGCGCCTTTGTGCACCTTTTGCATTTCTACTGCGCTTTTGGTTCCCCATAGCTGCCAATCATTGTGCGCCCTAAATGTGCCTCGTTGCACTTCAAGCTGCCTCCGTGTGCCCCCCCCCCACACTCCTTATCTGCCGTTTTCCGTTATTGCGTGCTCGATGCGCCTTTATGTGCTCCTTTTATGCTTTACTCGCAACTCATGTTCTTTGCTGCACACTCACTGCACTATTCTTACCATCACACAACAATTCACCACTTCAAATGTGCTGCGCATCGCGGCTTCCATCTTACTGGTGCATTTACTTGAGGCACACTGCGATTCCAACACAAGCGAACTGCACATTCTTACATAACTGGGCCGCTTTGCGCCTATTTGGCATTGGACTGTGCACACTTGGGCGCTTTCGCATAACCCTGGCGCTTTGGCAGTATTTGGCCTCACACAGCATCTCCTTATTGTTCTTCCACATTTCCAATCGGCATCGCCTTGTCTGGTAACCGGCACAGGTCGATCACATCATTATTACTAAGGCGCAGCACACGACACATAATACTGAAGCAGATTAATTGGGAAGACTGCACGAGACTTAGCGCGCACCAATAATAGCGCATCACACCGGAACAGTTGGATATTGAGCTATAGGTGCGCAAATCTTATTGGCTGAGGCAGCGGCATAGTGCGGTCAGGTTTAGATGGGTGAATGGATGCGCTTGTGGGTAGCGCATGGCACTTCCTATTTTTATACTTTATTTCACCATTTTATCACATAAGCCATTTGTACATAGTAGCGGACAGATAGAGAATCCACAGGATCTTTCCCCCCCTCATAGTTCATAGCTCAGTCAGCATCACACATAGTCTGTGCACCAGCGTCCAGTCTGTGCGCCTTTGTAGTGCGCACTTCGTATAGCCGTGTTTGCGTTATCATTTGCGTCCCCTCATCGTATTGTTGCGTTTCGTCCCTTGCGTTGCATCCTTCGTCCTTGTCTGTGCACTATCATAGTGTGCCCTTTATATAGCCGCATTTGCGCACCGTGTGTGCACTTATTTGCATAGCCGCGTTTTGCGCACCGTTTGCGCCTTTTTCTGCTCCTTGTGCTTTCACTCCATTTGCACCCCCAACCTGTGCACCACCTTTACAGTACATCCCAGTGTCATCTTTGTCCTGTTACACCTCCTGCCTTCATCATCCTCATCGTTGTGCACTTTTGCGCTCTCATTGCACGTTTTTCCGCACTGCGCATTTTTGCCTCTTTGTGTTGCGCACTTTTCTGCCACTGTGCATATCTTCCCTTTTGCGTACACTACTAGTGCACACATTGAAAATTGCTGTACCAGCCTCTCTATAGTCTCCGCGCCCTGAAGGACGATCCGAGGCCCTCTAAGCAAACTCCCCCCTCACCCCGAGCATGCCTGCAGTTGTAGGTTAAGTGTTCACCCCTTCTGTTGAGACTCTGCACTGAGTACCAACTGAACCCATCATTTTCTGGAGCCCACCGCCAGGGGTTTCTGTTTATCAGACCATATTTTAGACCTCCATCGGCTCGCCCTTCGCTTCAACATTAACCACCTTTGCACTCTCCATTCCAAGCTGCTAGCAACTGTGCTCCAGCTTGGGGAAATACCAGTATTTGAATCACTCTTCCTAAACAACACGCATCACTCGTCTGCACTGTCTTTACCTCCACCTTCACCTGAATCATCCCTACCTACCCTAACTCCGTCCGCATCACCGCATTTTTCCCCACCTTCGAATTTCACTGTGCTTTTACCAGATCTTAACTCTACACACCTTATTCCACCTACCATGGCTACCATGCACATGCCATCTGCATCTAACCAAAATGCACCGCGTTTCGACCCCGCAAAACCACGCGAACTCCAGAAGTACTTTGAGGAGCTTGCGCAACTCCTCCACGATTGTAACGTCACTGACGAGACCGATAAGAAGTTCCACACAGTGCGCTATTTGGACAGCGACACTGCAGACACTTGGAAACTGCTACCAGAGTATAGCATGATGCACAACTATGGCGCATTCAAAGACGCTGTCCTAAAGCTTTATCCTGGCTCTAGGGATGGCAGTAAATGGAGTATTAGCGACCTGGACAAGCTTATTGGTGAGACCGCACGCATTGGCCTCGTAACTGCAGAAGAAATCGTGCGCTATTATCGCGCATTTTTCAACATTAGCAAATACTTAGTTGCGCAAGGCATATTGGCGCACTATGACCAAAGCCGCATGTTCATTAGGGTGTTTTGACCAGACCAGCTAGAGCGCATTTTGAACTGCCTTGCGATTGCAGTACCGAATCAGCCTGCAAATGTGCCATACTCATTAGATGCAATACGCGATGCGATCGACTTTATCTTTGAAGGCCCAGCGCGCTATTTCCAGCCACTTACTGGGCTCACAGCGCAAAACCCCGATATGTATGCGCCCTACTCAGCACCCAATGCACCCATTTCCCAGCCACAACCTAGCACACCCGCAGTCAAAGCAGAAGACATTTCCGTCTTATTTGAGCGCATGACACAGATGATAGTTACCGCGTTGAGCGCATCGCGCAGAGATGGCGGAAATGGTGCGCCTTGCTCGAACAATGACAAGTGCAATGGTTGCGGTCAGACAGGGCACTATATCCCTGAGTGTGCTTCAATTGAGCGCCTTATTAGCGAAGGAAAGTGTAGGTGAAATGCGGAAGGGCGCATCGTGCTCCCAGGTGGCGCATTCGTGCTGCATTCTATTCCAGGCAATTTCCTAGGCGAGCGCATCGAGGAATGGCATAAGCGCAACCCAGGGCAGGTTGCCACGGGTCGACTTTCATCTAATACCAATTCGCAGCTCATCTACAATATAGCGCCTTGTCCAGCTCCAGCTGCACCTTTACAGTCGACGTACATTGCCGCTTCAGCTCCTGCAGCAGATTATATGCAAAGCGCACCAAATGCGCAACTAACGAAGGAAGAGCACATTGATGCACTCGAGAGGGAGTTGATGGCGCTTCAGAAGAGGCAAGTCTTTGACGGCGTTGAAATTCTGTGGCGCGCACCGCGCAATACATCCAATCAAGAGGGCGTGCATTCTACAACCACAGACATGGCACCCGCCGACAGTATTGAGTCCCCAGCTTCGCAATCCGCTGCGAGCGCAACTGATGCGCCCAACGAGACACCCATACATCCCTATTCCAACATTCCTGAGGCGTGTTTTGCGCCTGCAGCAGCAGATAAACCAGACGTACCAGCTAACTCTTCCAAAGGCAAAGAGCCATCATACCGCACTGTCATTCCCATCCAGAACCTGCAGATTGTCGACGATGTATATGCGCGCGCCATGAAGGCGCCCTCCATTATGGTTTCGCATGAAGAGCTTCTATCCCTTTCGCCCGATCTCAGGCAGCGCCATAGAGAACAAGTCACCCCAAAGTGCATTGCAGCTACCAGTGCAGAAGTGGTAGCTACGAACCTTGCGAGCATTATGCCATTTGCGCACTGCAAAGCGTGCATGCCTTTTGTGGAAAATAAAGTGCTTAATGCGACACCTCCAGTTAGCGCAGCAATTGCAGCGCCACTTCCTATTGTTTTGCAGGATCCATTTGAACAGTACCTTACCCATCTCCAGCCAGGCAAAATTGAAAACCCCGATGTTTTGAAGGTTGCTAAAGAGTCGCATGCACTTCGCTCCATTGATTTATTGATCGACAACCAAGAGTACTTTGAAGCTATCTTAGATCCAGGTTCACAAATTATCGCAATGTCAGAAGCGGTCTGCCATCATCTTGGGCTTCAGTACGACCCGCGCATTCGTTTATACATGCAATCGGCCAATGGAGAGGTAGATGAGTCGCTTGGGCTTGCGCGCAATGTTTCCGCGCAGATTGGAGATATCATTGTCTATGTGCAAGTTCACGTTATCCGCTCACCTGCTTACGATATTCTGTTAGGGCGCCCCTTCGACGTGTTAACGCGCTCCATCGTGTGCAACTTTGCGGACGAAGCGCAAACAATTACTATCTGCAATCCGAACACAGGCGCCATCTCCACCATTCCAACAAAGCCTAGGGGAAAGCCGCGCCACTTCTTACCAGCTCCAGCAACACCGCACTTTGCTATTCAGCATAACCTGCAAAGAAAATTTTGCCAGGCTTCGAGGAATTGATCTCAGACCAAGGAGAAGCCACCACTATCATAACATTTGACTCTGATACCCAATCTTGTGACGTTTCCACGTTTGCGCTTATTCCATTTTCCGCTTCCGTTCCTTCGACCTCTATTATCTCTCAACTCTACCTATCCCAGTGTACCAACAGCCATGCGCAGGTGCTCTTAAATTCGATTGACCCTGTGGCACTTATTCCAGCCACGTTTTCGAAAAGTGCACATGCGCGTGCAACTTTTATCAATTTGGCGGTGCGCGCACCGCAAAAGGGCGTAGTGACCAAGAAGAAGTATAAACCGGTTGCTAGAAAAGTCAAGCCAGTTATTGCGCCCATCCCAAACGAATTCCGCATTGAGCGCAACATTATAGGCGATCCGCTAGCGGCGCTTCCTGCGCTCTTACCAAATCCGCCACCATTTACCCCGACCAGGCGCTATACTGAAGAGCGCATGCAAGCGCTCCAGGAGCACCACACCAATTTCCTATTACCAGAGGAGATGAAGGTTTTGCACCACTTGATGTCTTTGCAGAATGAAGCCTTTGCATGGAGTGACGAGGAGCACGGTAGCTTCAAGACCGCATTCTTTCCCCCAGTAGAAATCCCAGTTATTCCGCACACTCCTTGGATAAAGCACAACATCCCCATTCTCCCAGGCATATACAAAGAAGTTTGTGCTATTATCTGGAAGAAGATCAACTCGGGCATTTATGAGCACTCAAATTCAGCTTGCATGCTTAAGAAAAATGGAAAAGTGCTGTGCATCGTACATAGCCTCGAACCACTTAATCGCGTTACCATTAAACACTCCGGCATCACCCCTACATCTGAGCACCTTGCAGAGCAATTTGTGGGGTGCGCATGCGGCGCCGTCCTTGATCTATATGTGGGATACGATGAGCGCTTAATCAAAGAATCGTCGCGTGACCTTACAACATTCCAGATGCCATATGGCGCAATGCACCTTGTTACATTGCCAATGGGTTGGACAAACTCAGTACCAATCTTCCACGATGATGTGTGCTATATTCTGCAGCCAGAGATACCAGATTACACCGTTCCCTATATTGACGATGTTCCAGTCAAGGGGCCTTCGAAGCGCTACATTTTACCGGATGGCTCGTGCAAAGCACTCACCGCGAACCCTGGCATAAGGCGCTTTGTGTGGGAGCACTTTCAGAATGTGAACCGCATTGTGCAGCGCATGAAATATAGCGGCAGGACTTTCTCTGGGACGAAATCCACATTGTGCACTGAAAACTTTGTCATTCTTGGCCATTATTGCACCCCAGAAGGTAGAAAACCTGAACGCGGCAAGGTAGACGTTATCCACAATTGGGGCGCATGCCACATGCTGTCAGAAGTGCGTGCATTCTTGGGAACAGTCGGTTTAATGTGCATTTATATCCACAATTATGCGCACCACGTTAACGTGCTCACAAGGCTTACGTGCAAGGACACTCCATTTGAATGGGGCCCAGAGCAGATAGCGGCGCAAAATGACATCAAGCAAGCAGTGCTAGAGTGTCCTGCACTACAACCGATCGATTATTCCTCAGAACTCCCTGTTATGCTTGTGGTCGACTCTTCCCAGATAGCGGTCGGCTTTTACCTTTGCCAGCAAAAGAGCGCAGATGCAAAAACACACATTTACAACCGGTTCGGCTCAATTATGCTCAACGACAGAGAAGTGCACTTTTCACAACCGAAGCTAGAGATCTATGGGCTTTACTGTGCGCTGCGCAATTTGCACCTTTATATTATAGGTGTGCGCAACTTAATTGTGGAGACTGATGCGCGCTATATCAAGGGCATGCTACAAAACCCTGATATCCAACCATCCGCTAGCATTAACTGGTGGATTGTATCAATCCTTACATTCCACTTTACACTCGTGCATGTTAGGGGAGCGGTGCATGGTCCAGATGGGCTTTCGCATCGGCCGAAGCAGCCAGAGGACTTAGAGGGAGAAGAGGATGAAGAGTTTGAGGACTGGATTGATGCGCTACATGGCTTTATGCATGCGATACGTCCCATTTCACAGTCTTTGGATGCGCAAGCACTCGCGCTGACGCAGCCAGAGCCAAGCAAAAATGCGCAAAATGCGCGCAATAGTGCACTTATTTACGATGATGACTATAGCCAAGTTCCAAGGAGTGCAACAGCAGATGCAGAGGATGAGAAGTTAGATTTGGTGTGGATTTGGATGGATACCCTAACGCACCCTAGCGACTTCACAGATTCTGAGTACAACGCGCTCGTGTGCTACGCGAGCGCGTTTTTCAAAGACAAGATGCGCCTATGGAAGCGCAATGCGCATGGTGCTCACCAGCTTGTTATTTGGCAGTCTAGATGCTTACTGATATTGCGTGCCATCCATGACAACATTGGACACAAGTGCTTTTACGTGATGCGCTCCACATTGCTCGAGCGCTTTTGGTGGCCGCACGTTATGGACGACATCATTTGGTTCGTGCGGACTTGTCATATTTGCCAGATCCAGCAAACACAGAAGGTTCTAATACCGCCAGTCATTGCAATGCCTGCGCATCTGTTCAGTAAAGTTTATATTGATACGATGCACTTACCAGTATTAGCAGGGCGGCGCTATATCATCTAAGGGCGTTGCTCACTTGCGACTTGGCCAGAATTCCACGGGCTCCCTAAAGAAAATGCAAGCGCACTTGGCGATTGGATGTTCCAAGACCTCATCTGCAGATGGGGCGCATTGTGCGAGATAGTCACTGATAGTGGCAAGCCATTCATCAAAGCGCTAGCCTATCTCAGTAAGCGCTACCATATCAATCACATCCACATATCTGGCTATAATTCGCGCGCTAATGGAATTGTTGAGCGTGCACATTTTGACGTGCATCAAGCACTTATCAAAGCTGCAGATGGAGTAGAATCAAAGTGGTTCAGTGCACTGTACTCAGTCTTTTGGGCAGAGTGCATCACAGTTCGGAAGCGCCTCAGTGTTTCGCCATACTTCATTGTTACAGGTGCACAGCCTCTAATCCCTCTCGATATCATTGAAGCGACATACCTTAACCCACCCCCAGATTCTATACTCTCCATGACAGACTTGATTGCGCGGCGCGCGTGCGCATTACAAAAGCATCCAGAAGACTTAGCATGCATCCATTCCCGCGTCTATGCAGAGAGGTGCAAAGCGGTGCTCCGTTTTGAGAAAGCGCACTCAAAAACCATCTGCAGTTTTGACTTCCTGCGCAGCGATTTAGTCCTTATGCACAACACAGCAATCGAAAAGAGCCTTAACCGCAAAATGCGCGCGCATTATCTTGGTCCTCTAGTTATAGTGTCATGCAATCAGGGTGGCGCATACATCGTTTGCGAGCTCAATGGGACAGTATTTGACAGGCCAGTAGCCACGTTCCGCCTACTGCCATACCACGCGTGCAAGTCCATTGCGCTTCCTGACATAGCGCTCGATATCACCACAACGCGGTTGAGAGAGATGGAAGAGTCCATAGTAGTGGACACGGAAGACAAAGAAGCAGTTGACGAAGAAGAAGCACAAGGAGATAGCGCTGAGGATGAAGAAAGCACCAATGAGGCGCGCAACTAGCGCTCCGTGTGCACCGCTATGGATACTTCACCTTTTTATACGTATGCTTTGCTTTCTTTCATTTTTTTACGTTACCTTTTCCTATTCGCGAAGTCACATCTGGATGCGTTCCGTGATTGCGCAACCCATGGGTTTTACCAGCCATGATGATCTACTGAGCCTTTCTCATTTTTTTTAGACTCTGTGATATCGCGTGCGCTTCATTTTATCTCTTACTCTTTTATCGATGGACATGGTCAATATCTCAGTTGGGAGGAGGAAAGTGATGGTTGGACAATTTTTCCGCACCCCTTTGCATTTGCACATCTTTGCGTGGTGCGCATTTTTTGTGCGCTTGACATTTCTTGCTCGAACGTTGCTTATATTATCTCTTTTCTCTCACACATATTATTTGGGCTTACAAATTTCGTTTTATGGCACCATGGAAGTGCATGCGCGCACTTCACTGCTTCAGAGCGCACCATGCGTATCACAAGCACAACAAAGAGATCGATTAACACACTATCTAAAACTTATACAATTGTGCAGCTATTCAATGGACTCCAGGAACTCCAGGCGCTCCGTGGCTGCACCCAGTTTCGCCTTTGCGTCTGCCTCCGCTTGCTCTGCGCTGCACAACCGGCTCTTAGCGACCTCTAACTCGACGAGCGACCTTTGGACATCTTCTTGAAGGCGATCATGCGTGGCGCCCAAGACTGCAACCACCGAGCGGCATTGCGCTAAGTCGAGCGCCTCAACATCTTGACCTTGATAAACCGCATCCCCCGAGGTGTTTCCCAATCTAATTTGGTGCGAGGATTGCATGTGCACACTTGCCTGGTGAACGGTAAGGCGGCGCGGCCTTGGGCGCACTTGCGATGGTGGAGGGGGCGCGTTTTCGACTTTGTGGCACTTGGATGTGCGCTCTTTCAAGGGGCTGATGAGCCCCACATCGCTCTCATCGCCCTTGTCAATTTGCGATGTGCCTTTGGAATAGTTAGCACAGCATGGAAGGAGGATGAGAAAAAAAGACACACCAGAGTGCCCAGTAGCTGCTTTCCTGCCTCTAGGAGTTGCACGCAGCTGTGCGAGGGTGCGCTTCGTCCATTCGCACTTTCTCTTACCCTTTGTGCATGGGGCACACCGTTTTCCATTGACAGAGGCGCACCTAGCCGGCTGGCCCATGCGGCGGCAGTTATCACACTAGCGTAGAAAAGGGGAATGGTTTAGTGAGTTTGAAGCATATCCAAAGAAACTTACTGGTCCGCTATTAGCGTTGGAGGTGGCGCCAACCCCACTCAGTGGTGGCACTTTGACATATGCGCGTTGCCGCATTGCGTGCACCAGGCACACACTTGCGCCTTCATCCGCACTGGCGCTCTCATCGCTCTGCTCACTCTCCCCCTCGCTTGTCACCCCACTCTCCCAAGACTCCCCAGTTCCTTCGCCTACAACCTCAGCATTGGTAGCTCCAGAAAGCGCGCGCAAAGAGCGCACCAGCGTGACGCGTGCCTTTTCATCCTCCTGGGCCTCGGTGGTATCTATATCGCTTGCCTCGTCAATTGCTCTGAACTCACCTTCCAGACGCTCCAAGTTAATATCACTCGCCTCGTCAATTGCTCTGAACTCACCTTCCAGATGCTCCAAGTTAACCTCGGGTGCCTGCAATTCAGCGGTCAAGAGTGCGCGGCACGCCTTGCGCGCTTCCAGCCGCCCCACCAGCTCGTGCGCCCTATGCTCAAATTCCTCAGACCTCTCTTTCTCCTCAATCATCTTACGCATATCGGGCATCAGCTCCTCGCCCCAAGCAAGCCACTCCTCCACCATGATCCCACTGAATGCGCTACGTGCCTTTGTGAGGAGTGCATCGAGTTCTGTGTCATCTTGGACAGAGTCCGCATGGCTTTTATACATGTTCTATATGCCCCGACCCTTAGCAACCTGCACCAGTTATAGAAACACAAAAAGCACACCAGTTTACTACAAAACCCTTCACCTCAAGCTTGCATTGTTGTCTGCTCACTCCCAGCAGCAGGGAGGGTCTCATTGAGGGCCAGGATCATTTGTCTGAGGGCTAAGGTAAATGCTGAAGCCATTGGATCAGGTAGAGATGGGTTGTGGAAAGAGTTATAGAGGATAGATGGTGGTCAGAGATGGATAAGGAGAGGATGGCCGCTTATGTGAGCAAAGAAAATTTTGCGCTGACCAATTGCATGCTGCCTGAGGACAGTCAGTACTTCAGTTGGGAGGAGATGATACGGCTCCCTATCTCCCTGCGCGCATACTATGGCATTTTTTGCGATTGTGTGCACCTCCTAGATGGCTTCCGCACACTTTGCGCAGCGCGCTTTTGTGTGCCTTTGACTGTTTAGGTGCGCCTTTGTGCGCCTTTTGCATTTTTACTGCACTTTTGGTTCCCCATAGCCGCCAATCATTGTGCGCCCTAAATGCGCCTCGTTGCACTCCAAGCCGCCTCCGTGCACCCCCCCCCCACACTCCTTACCTGCCGTTTTCCATTATTGCGCGCTCGATGCACCTTTATGCACTCCTCCTACACTTTACCTGCAACTCACATTCCCTGCTGTGCACTCTTTGCACAATCTCTATCACACACAACAATCCACCACACTGGTGTGCTGCGCATCGCAGCTCCCATCTTACTGGCACATTTACTTGAGGCGCACCACAATTCCGGCACGAGCAATCTGCGCATTCTTACATAACTGGGCCACTTTGTGCCTATTCAGCATTGGACCATGCGCACTTGGGCGTTTTCACGTAATCCAGGCGCTTTGGCAGTATTTGGCCTTGCACAGCATCTCCTTATTGTTCTTCCGCATTTCCAATCGGCATCGCCTTGTCTGGTAACCGGCACAGGCCGATCATATCATTATTACTAAGGCGCAGCACGCGACACATAACACTGAAGCAGATTAATTGGGAAGGCCACACGAGACTTAGCGCGCACCAATAATAGTGCATCGCACCGGAACAGTTGGATATTGAGCTATAGGTGCGCAAATCTTATTGGCTGAGGCAGTGGCATAGTGCGGTCAGGTTTAGATGGGCGAATGGATGCGCTTGTGGGTAGCGCATGGTGGTTCCTATTTTTATACTTTATTTCACCATTTTATCACATAAGCCATTTGTACATAGTAGCGGACAGATAGAGAATCCAGAGGATCTTTCCCCCCCCTCATAGTTCATAGCTCAGTCAGCGTTGCACATAGTCTGTGCACCAGCGTCCAGTCCATGCGCTTTCATAGTGCGCCCTTTGTATAGCCGCGTTTGCGTTATCATTTGCATCCCCTCATCGTATTGTTGCGTTTCGTCCCTTGCGTTGCATCCTTCGTCCTTGTCTGTGCACTATTGTAGTGTGCCCTTCGTATAGCTGCGTTTGCACACTGTGTGCGCACTTATTTGCATAGCCGTGTTTTGCGCACCGTTTGCACCTTTTTCCGCTCCTTGCGCTTTCACTCCGTTTGCACCCCCAACCTGTGCACCACCTTCACAGTACATCCCAGTGTCATCTTTGTCCTGTTACACCTCCCGCCTTCATCATCCTCATCGTTGCGCACTTTTGTGCTCTCGTTGCGTGTTTTTCCACACTGCACATTTTTGCCTCTTTGCGTTGCGCACTTTTCCACCACTGTGCATATCTTCCCTTTTGCGTACACTACTAGTGCGCACATTGAAAATCGCTGTACCAGCCTCTCTATAGTCTCTGCGCCCTGAAGGACAATCCGAGGCCCTCTAAGCGAACTCCCCCCTCACCCCGAGCATGCCTGCAGTTGTAGGTTAAGTGTTCACCCCTTCTGTTGAGACTCTGCACTGAGTACCAACTGAACCCATCAGCGCATATCTTCCCTTTTGCATACACTACTAGTGCGCACATCAAAAAGTGCTGTCCCAGCCTCTCTATAGTCTCCGTGCCCTGAAGGATGATCTGAGGCCCTCTAAACAAACTCCCCCCTCACCCCGAGCACGCCTGCAGTTGTAGGTTAAGTGTTCACCCCTTCTGTTGAGACTCTGCACTGAGTACCAACTGAACCCATCAGCGCATATCTTCCCTTTTGCATACACTACTAGTGCGCACATCAAAAAGTGCTGTCCCAGCCTCTCTATAGTCTCCGTGCCCTGAAGGATGATCTGAGGCCCTCTAAACAAACTCCCCCCTCACCCCGAGCACGCCTGCAGTTGTAGGTTAAGTGTTCACCCCTTCTGTTGAGACTCTGCACTGAGTACCAACTGAACCCATCAGCGCATATCTTCCCTTTTGCATACACTACTAGTGCGCACATCAAAAAGTGCTGTCCCAGCCTCTCTATAGTCTCCATGCCCTGAAGGATGATCTGAGGCCCTCTAAACAAACTCCCCCCTCACCCCGAGCACGCCTGCAGTTGTAGGTTAAGTGTTCACCCCTTCTGTTGAGACTCTGCACTGAGTACCAACTGAACCCATCAGGGGGATGATGTCACCTTGATGGGTAAACATCCAGAAGGGGTCCCACCTCTAAAAATATAACTGTCAAAATGTACCAACATGGGAAAAACCAAAAAATAATCATAAAATAGGAATAAAATTATGGAAATTCATAGAAAATGCAGAATAGGGTGAAATAAAATATAAAAAAATATGGGACAAACACAAAAAATTGTCCAGATGCCTGGGACACCTCCCCTTCCCCTAGTGAATGGCAGGGGTATGCAAAACCCTGGGGGTATTTGTCAAGGGTAGGTGAGGGTAGAGGTGAGGAGACAGAGTTTTATACCCTCAGCCAATCCATACCCTTGGGAGGGGTTTGAGGGTAGGTAGAATTTCTGGATTTGGGGCATTTAATAAAGGTAATTTGCATTAAGACTTATGCAGAGGTTATGCTAAATCTAGATAATATACATTCTATTTACCTTAGATTAATGTTTTGATGTTATATGGTTTACAAAATGTGCCTCACCACTGCCAACTGAGAATGTGTTACTGCTATGCCCTTGCTGACAATCAACAATTCTAATATCTGTTCCCTGCCACATTCCTCCATCTGTGTCAAATTCTGTCCACTGTCTGTCTGTGGCTTGTAGCTGCACATGCCAGTGTTGCTACTATTAAATTTCTGTTCCTAGGATTGACCATTTCCTGGTGCCAGTCTGGTTTATAACAGTTACTACATAGCACTCTTACACCACCAACTTCAGAAAGTGGCCAGAAGTCCTTTTTTTTGGAACAATTCATAGTAAAAGTGATTTGAGTCATCTTGTGACAATACCCTGGTGCACTACCCTGGGGGTATTGTGTACTCTCCATACCCCTCCATACCCTTACCCATACCCCTCAAAACCCTGACCCTTTCAAGGGGTAAGGGGTTTTCGATGGTAGGGGTAAGGGTAGCCTCAGAATACCCCAGGGTTACCTTTGCCATTCTCTACCTTCCCCTTACAGTATGTGCCACCTCACATGTTTCTCAGTGCCTGGCAAAGGCCTTCCACAAGAACAGTATGCCAAAGTCCTTCACTGATTCCATGCTTCCTCACCTGCATGATTTCAAGGACATCTTCTCCAAGGAATTCTTCAACTCACTTCCTAACTTTAAGTTGTGGGATCATGCAATCAAACTCATGCCAGGTGCCACACTCTCCTCTTGCAAGGTCTATCCTCTCTTCTCTGAAGAACAATGACAACTTGACAAGTTCATCAATAAATACCTGGCTTCTGGTTGCATCCACCCTTCAAAGTTGCCCATGGCCTCTCCATTCTTCTTCATCAAAAAGTAGGATGGCTCTCGCTAACTGGTTCAAGACTATTGAAGGCTCAATGACATCACAGTCAAGAACTGTTATCTGCTACCTCTTATATTGGAACTCATCAACCAGCTTTGTGGGGCATGCTACTTCACCAATCTTATGACATGGCATGCTTCTACAACCAATGCCCTCACCCACACCCACATACAAGATTGGTGATTATGTTTACCTCGACTCCAGTGACATCTCCACTACTTGACTATCTAAAAAACTTGCCCATCACTTCCTTGGACCCTTCTACATTGTCAAATGTGTTGGGTCCCATGCCTATCCCCCATCCCTCCCACCATCCATGTCCAGACTTCACCCTGTCTTCCATGTCATGAAACTTCTCCCCCAGACCCTATGGATTCTTTCCTGGGATGTCACTCATGCCCTCCCCCTCCACCTACAGTCATTGAGGGAGAGCCACAGTATAAGGTCAAATCAATTCTAGACAGCCAATTACATTGGGGGAAACTGGAGTACCTGGTGCATTGGAAGGGTTACAGGTATGAGTGGGTCAAGGAGTCAGATGTAAATGCACCCTGGTTGGTAAAGGAGTTACATTAGTGCCACACTTCTACATCTCAGCACATTCAAGCAATAGACTTTGCCTTCTGCAGACCAGGAGAGGCAGCAAACAAATTGTAAGCAGTAAAACATAAGTCTGACAACCCTAAGTGGAAGGGAAAAACACCATCTGAGCCCTTGAGCTCTGGCAAGCCACCTGAGCATTCAGGCTCTGGCTGAAAGGGCACCCTCAAGCCTCACTCAATAGTGAGCTAACAGAGGGGAATCCAAAGTTAATATTATACTACATAATACAGCCACCTCAGGTGCACCTAACAGAGGGGAATCCAAAGAGAAAAGTCTAAGGACCCATCTGTCTGTTGATGCCCAGTATATGTATGTGAAAGACCTGAAAATAAAATAGTAGTCTACAAATAGAAAAGGCAGAGATAGGCCAATTGAAACCATGGAATGATGTCATACTGATGGGTAAGTATCCAAAAGGGGCTCCACCTCTAAAAATAAAACTGTCAACATGTACAAATTAGGGAAATGGAAAAATAATCATGAAATAGGGATAATATCATAGAAAATGCAGAATAGAGTAAAATAAAATGTAAAAAAAAATATGGGACAAACACAGAAAATTACCAAGACCCTTGAGACACCTCATAGCCCCCCTTACACCACCCCCCTTCTATGATGCATCAGGGTGATGCATTCAAAATTGTAGCTTGCCAGAGCAGTGAGCCACTTCTGCTGTAATCACATCCCTGATTAGGTTAAATGACAGAAGTGGCATTTGTGGAGAGAATTATGGAGGAAAGAGAATCATACTCTTTTGGCAGCCAAAAGAAGAAGAAGTGCCTGGACTATTCCAGGAATCTGGACCCCTGCAGCTTCAATGTGCTCGTTTTTCTCAGAGATCTTTGTTATCTCTGGCATTGGATTCAACATAGAGATTTTAATCAGGATTGCAGACTTAAACACATAAATGTAAGATGGTCCCTCCTGACCAAAATTAGTCCTGAGGGCAGTCCATAAGACACTTGCAAGGCCATTGGCATTTGCTGCTGATCTGCTCCTTATGGAGGACCAGATGCAGTGTAATTGCTCCAAATGCCTGGTCATTTTCTCTTGTCCACACATTAAGTGTAGCCAAGTAAGTGGCAGCAGGGTGGCACTGGAGACAACCTGCCACAAGCCCTGACTCACAAGCCAGACCTGCATCAATTTGGCCCAGGCTAGATACATAGCCAGAGCTGTTGAAATTAAACTCTGAGATACATGCTGCATACATGAGGCAATACATGCAACATACACATGTTACCCTGAGATACATGCTGCATACATGAGGCAATACATGCAGCATACACATGTTACTATGCTTACTACACATACATGTGGTAAACATATTCCCAAGTCATGTGACATCCTTATTATTATGTATATAAGGAGAACCTGTACCATAGTAGGAATACAGTGTTCTTACCTCTGCTAACCCTAGCTGTAAGTCTAACTAAACCCCAGGTAGGTTGTAAGTAACCTGTTGTCTCTTCCTCTGTGCAGCATATATAGTCTGCTCCAACAGGTTATGGGCCCTGCTGGGCACATCATGAATGCGCCTTAACTGGCTGTGAATGACGTTGACTTCATAGTCTCCAAATTATAACCTTGCACTCTTCGTGAGCTGCACCTAAAAACCTAAATTGACTAGGGTTAACCACTCTGAAGGAGTGTTTTTTCCAGAGACTGTGAAATGTGTTTACTTGGATAAAAGACTGATTGAGCACTTACAACAGCCGCCACCACAAAAATCATGTCTTCAACCCTTGAAAAACTCATACAAACTTTCAACGGCTCAAATTACATTCAATGGGCTGACTCCATGAAGGCATGGCTCAGGTCTCAGAGCCTCTGGCAGATAACTAGTGGGGTGGAAATAAAACTGCCTCTGGCACCTCCTTTGATGGTGATGAATGCTGCTCTCATAGTGGATGCTACTGCTAAGCTCCAGACCTGGAGCAACAAAAATGACCAGGCAATTGGTAGCCTAGTGCTCTGCCTGGCCCCCTCCATTCGGCAGCATGCCAACACCAAGGACACTGCTGAGGAGGTGTGGGACCTCATTTGCACCAATTATGGTGTTGACGGCCCCTCCCAAGTCTTTGTGGACTTTAGATCTGCAATAGCAATCAAAATTCTGGCTGCGAATCCTGCACCAGAGATTGCTAAGATGGCTGACAAGTTTGAGTGCCTCATGGCTGCCAATTTTGCCATCCCCAAACTAGTACAGGTGATGATCCTACTTGCTGCAATGCTGCGCGAGTACAATTCTTTGTCTGCCACAGTCCTTAACATGACTGCTACTAGTGCCTTAACATTTAAACATGTCAAGGACTCCATTGTTGCTGAAGCCTCAAGGCGCACAGCAGTTGGGAAGCCTACTGGCCCACCTCAGGCCACCAACCTTTTTGCTGTCAAATGCAAAGGGGGAAACCCCAAATGGCAGCCTCAAAACAACAATGGAGAATCGGCCTGAAAATGTCGATGACGCGGAGACAAAAAGACTAAGGAGGAAAAGCCTAAAGAGAAACATACCCACCTCGCCTCCAATGCCTTTACCACCATAAATAGTAATGACAGCATCATACTGTCAATGCCACTCATTCAGTGCATCGAAAAGTGCAACCACACTCCCACAAGGGATCCTCACCACCAACCACATGCACAGGCATATATAGGCATGGCCTCTACCTCTTATTCAGTTTATGCCGAATATCAGCAAGCTCGAGACATCCTTGAGCAAATGCATCTTCCATGCAGCACAAAAAATCTGTGACTACTGGAAGAGCACCTAATGGTGCGAGAAGGTAAGAGGAGGAGGATCGAACCAAAACCAAGGATCATGGAGATAAAAGACAACATCATCTCCCTCAGATTGGAACCTGCGGTTTCTGATGAGGAAGTATGGAAAGCTGTCAACAAGATGCTTGTTGATGAACCACTTGAAACGGGAGGATATGATGATGGGTCAGTCCTTTTCTCTGCTGCAAGCACTAAGATTAATATTCCAATGATTACAGCAAACTTTTCATGTGAAATTGTACCGCTATTAAATGTATCATGGAACAATTTACATCTTGATATATGTGTTATGTGTGCAAATGGAAATTGTAAGAAAGGTGCCAACTGGATCATGGATTCAGGCACATCAAAACACTTCACTGGTGAAATAAAAGATTTTGCTTCTTATGAGCCTTTACTGAGAAAGGACTCTACCCTGGTTCAAACAGCCATGGGTACTACTCATATAGTAGGAAAAGGAGCAGTCTTTATTAGACATCAGGTAGTATGTCACAGGAAGTCAGAGACACATGAAATGTGATTATACCCCATCTACTACATACCCAATTGTAATGCTCAATTACTGTCAATGGGCATCTTCTTACAAGATGGAAGTGATGTGTGTGGTTCCTCCACACACATTTCATTTTTTGAGAAAGGAAACCCAATTATGGATTGTGTCCCTCTTAGGAGATGTGACATAATTTATTGGGCTTAGACTCATATATTGAGCACCAAGAGGATCAATGTCGTGACCATGTATGTTGCAGACTACTTGACTTGGCATAGGTGACTTGGACACCCATCCAAAGAAGCACTAGGGAAAATGCCTAATAGCACCATAAAATTCCCAAGGAATTTAATTATTCCTAAAGACAAAATTATATGTCCAGGGTGTGCTGAAGAGAAAATGACCTCAAAATCTTTTCCCGAATCAGATTCACGTGCAGAGAAACCCTTTGAATTAATACATTCCGATCTAAAGGAACTCCCAGTACTATCATACCACAAACATAAATACTTCATTGTATTTCTGGATGACAAGACATCACATATCTGGGTCCAGTGCCCTAGAAAGAAGTCTGACACTGCTGCGGCGATTAGACAATTTTAGGCAATGGCTTTGACTCAGTATGGCGCTACAATCAAGCACTGGCATGTTGATCCAGGGGGGAAGTTCAAAGATCGTGAGCTACAAAATATGCTCAAGGATTTTGGCATCAAAATAGAGATGTTTGCACCCCACATTCACCAACAGAATGGGCACGCAGAACATGCCATAAGGATAATAATGGAAAAGTTGCAAACCCTGTGGTTTACCACTTGTCTACCACAATCATGGTGGGAATTTTGCATTGAACATGCAACACACCTATACAACCCCCAATAAGGCACCTGAAATGGCTGACACCTGTTGAGGACCTGATGAAGGTCCACCCAAATCTAAACAATCTGAAGGTATTCGGTTGCAGTGCTTACATCTATCTACCCAAGGAGAAACGTCCAACCACATTAGCTCCTTGATCGGAGTTAATGATGTACCTTGGATTAGAAGATGGCATTAAAGCATACCATTTCATGTGACTTAGTGGCGCAATATTCATTGGTGCTATGGCACTATTTGATGAAACATTGTTCCCATGCTGTCCTGGAGCTAAAACTTTTGCCAAGACAGACCTTAGTGATTTTCCACCTCCAGAACCAGAAGATGATGACCACTCATCTGGAATGGATGGCGATAATTCTATACTGCCACAAAATCCACCCCTTCTTCCATCATTAAAAAATGATGATGATGAAGATGTACCAAGCGAGCAAAAGGTGCATGACAATGCGACTGACACTCCTCCTCCACCGCCTCCAGTAACCACTGAGGACTTTTGTCCAAGATGTGATGATCAACAGGAATGGCAACAATTGCCCCATTGATCAGGCAGGCAGAGGAACATCCCAAACCATTGATGATACTCAACCTGGAAACCCAAACAAAACCTACTAAATGGCTTCGGATGGTATAACATGAGTCAGAGGAAGGGTGCGAGTTGGTACTAAATATCACCGCTGAGACCAAATGTTGTCTTTAGTGTCACAAAATAATAATGGATATTGTGAATAGTTTTTATAGGCATACAAAGGTGTTTGAAGGAGTTCGAAATAGGTTCGAAGATGTGCAAAATAGTTCAAAGTAGGTTCGAAGAAGTTTGAAGAGGTTCGTAGTATATCGAGGAATGAGTTTAGCAAATGTAAAGTGTTTTTCGAGTGGCGATAGGTGATGGGTGATAAAATGAGGAGTGAATATGATAGTTTTGAAGAAGTTCACGATATTTCACAGAACTTAGAGATATGATGTGAGCTAAGACTCAAGAGAATGGCTCCTAAATCTGACAATGAGTGAGAGGGTAACTTATTCTCTGTTCCCAGTTGGTATTCTTCTGTTTCTAAGTAACTAACACAAGTCTATATACAAATTGAAGAGATAGTACTAAAAAGGCAATAAGAACATGTGTAAAACATGAGGCAATATATCAAACAATGAGGACTTTGTAGATCATGAAACAAATGATAAATGATAAATGATGAAATGTATAGTGTTCCAATATAGTAAAAGTACTTATCTTGTGCTTCAATATATCAATGAAATATAAAACTGCACTTATCATGTCCTAAGTCTCTTGTAGTCTCTCCTCATGTCCAGTAGTGCTCTATATGCAGTGAATTGGCTTGTTCCAAATGTGCAGCATGTGCCGAAAGTGTTTCAAGATGGCTATACAGCGGCCGATGTCATTTGAAATGCTGCGAAGTTGTTTGAAGTGTCACAAAATGTTGCGAAATAGTGTGAAATAGTTTGAAATAGTTTGAAAAGAATTCAAAGTCAATTTCATGGTGTTCATAGTAATTCGGAGTGCATGTCGTAATGTGTTGATACAAGTGGAAAGCTTCTCCAGACCTTAGTGTGCACAGTGGACCTATCACCATCCTGGCAATACCTATGGAGAAAAGCGACTCCCCTCTGACATAGAGAGAGACATTGCACATGATCGATATTGGAAGAGATCCGTGGGTCAAGATTCAGATCATAACCGAACACAACCACAATCTCAACAGCAAGAACAGGTTGCTGGACCGAGTTCAGCACCCCGCAAGAGTGTGCCCGATTCCAATAATCAAGAAGATGATCACCCAATGAAGGAACCGGATGAAGCAGGTCATATTCAAAAGATAACCAAGGAAGGTGGAGATAAGCTTATTCACTGGCTGTTGTCAAAAGCAGTCAAACCATCAAGCGAAATTTGTTATGTGCTTCGAATGTGACAGATTGGATTGAATGATGGATTCTCAGTATATTGCAATAGGGCTGGGATTAATCTTAGGATAGTTTACATAGTGTATTGCTAATAGTAGTAAGGATTAACCCTATCTCTGTCTGATTATGAACATTGGTTCATCCTATTAAGTTTGGTCCCTGAAATCACGCCCAGAGTTGGAGAAGTGTGTCGTGTCGTAGGCTGGGACTTACGAAACGTGAAGAAACAGAGCGGTTTACTTGTCCCGTTCGTCTCTCGATGTCAGCTCACTTGCTCCAACTACAATACTCCCGATCTCGGTGCTTCTCCTTTACTGGGCACCGAAATGGCTACTGCAATGGACGGGCTTGCAGAGGTATATGGACCCCCTCAATTACTGTCCGTCCACCAGGGCCAAACCGATGTCAAGGAGGTCTACTCAAGTTGAGAAGCTAATCAGTACTGCACCAGACGGGTTTAACAATTTTAATTTAGCAACCTGACGGCGAAAGATTATGCTCTGGAATCTAGTATAAGCCCACACTATTATTTGCTTTTGGAGCACGGATCTGTGGACAGGTGTTGTGAGCACGCTGCCACTGACAGTCAACCTTGTCACTAGCCTTCGAAATGTTTTTGTGTATGAGATCGGTAATGATGGCATACAGGTTCCGGATGTCGAATATATGCTGACGGGCGAGATAGAATTGCTTCTCGTCATGTTCTTTCAACGCAATCTGTTACAGACATAGCTTCCGTGGCCTAACAATGGGAAGCATAGTACATACTGCGTAATCTTCGATGTTGGGATATTTGACGATTTTAGAACATATCTTAGCCCTAGCAAGGTAATCTTGGCGAGCAGTATCGCGCAAATTGTACGCGCTTTCTTGAGCACGATGCAGTTCTGCCAGAACCTCTACGAGCAAAAAATTGCAAATTTGCAAAGACGATATTGAGGAAAACAGACCTTCTTGGATTTGTACTCCTGATGCTTAATCAGTGTTGTGCCAAACCATAGAACAAGCGAAAATACCGAAATTGTCGCCACTGAGTTCCGGTACATTAGAGGAACAATTTGAAAGACAACAACAACGCACTCTTCGATCCTATCACAACGTGCTCAGCTCGCGAAAAACGCGGAATAATTCGGAAATTACTTTGGCATCGTCAAGGTAACCCACAATTTCACCTCGTCCTATATACAACGTAAATAACTGCTGACCCATTTCAAAGACCCTCACCACGCACAACCATCGTGATTAGTTGTTCGCATTCACTCTTCACAATTTGGTGGACGTGTTGTGACATGTGTTTGTTAGCCTGCATATGATTGAGAAGTCTTGCGGACTGAAGGTCATTCGTAATGTGTGGTGATGATACAATGTCAGCTCCATTAACGTCCCTTTTGCGTTTCCCGAGTTGTTGCCCCTCAGACGGCGGTGAATAAATGGTCGTGTCCGTGAATCTCTCCGACTGAGCATGTGAAGGATGAAACGGCGAATCGGGGTTTAGAATGTTCTGTGTCAATTGGTGGAGCTCTCTGAGGAATGCATAAATAAGATGTGCGTAGCGCTTCATACAAATGCACTTGCAGAATCTAGAGCCACATATCAGCATGATGAGTACTCGACTGAAGCGATGCAGCTGCTCACCTTGATTGGAAACTTGTGAAATACAGTTTCTTCTCCAGAGGCCGAGACTGCTTTACGGAAGTCCTGAAGCCTGCGTAAAAATGAATGCTGCATGGAGATAATTGTCAGTACCTCTACTTCTTCCTGCAGACCTTTGTCCATTGCACGACTGCAGCAATACTAATTCAGTGAAAAGGTCCCAAGTGAATTTTGGTGACGTAAATCGGTAATTCCCGGTAAGAGTGACATCGCGTGACAATGGTAGTGACATGGTCACGCGCCCATCACTTTGTACACATATTATGGTATAAATGGTACCTGAATGAGTTATTCAGCTGGATGTTAGCATGTGGTCAACTACCCTGGCAAAATACAGTGACAAACATGCATCTTCTGTGTTGAAATTGATTAATCTAATTCCCACTACTTTAGTATTGTGCCTATCACTTACACACCACTACTTTTGTGCAATCACAACAAAACCAAAATTCCAGCAGTAAAAAATCTGATCTTTCATTCCTCTATAAAAAGTGCTTTTTTTATCAGATTGTATAAAGCAATTGATTCAACTTGTAAAACTGAGGGAGTTATTTTTTTTGTCATAGCAGCACCTTCCATATATAGAAGTATTTACTATATATGGAAATGACAAATTAAGCAGCAAATGAGAAGGAATAGAACATATTTGCTGCTGGGTTCAAATTTTGATGATGGTGCCCAAATTTTTCTTGACCATATTTTGGCCCCCTTGGACTTGCCCAAGATGTTGCTCTCCTTCCACAACATTTTTCTTGTGGACAAGTGGCATGCTGTTACAGTCTCTACAACTCTTTCTGGTTAATGCATTAAGATCAGGAGAGGCTCTTGAGCTTCTCTGTTGAGGATGACTTTTGAGGCTTCTTAAGACCAGAGTCTTTGGAAGTGAGATCAGGTCAAGCTGACTGGTCTCATTTATTGAGTTTGCTATTATATAGTCTTCTTTTGTTTATCACAATCTATGCACTTATCGTTTCCTTCTCCATGACTACCCTTTCCTATTGACCTTCCTACCCACTTCCCATGCTATTGTGCCCACCTCTCCCTTGACTTACTGTTCTTTCATTTTACCACTACTTGATGCTCTCATACACTTCACTTTCTATTGTCAACACTTTTATGGAACCTCTTCATGATTGTGGTGTGGGCTCCATGTGTAGGATAGAGGGCAACATAATGCAGAACTCTATGAGGAGACTTGGGAGGACCACATGGAAAGAAGTATGTACTTCCAACACTCAAGACGAGACAAAGATAAGATGAATGTGGTATGGATTCAAGAGTCGCTAGATAATACAACACAAGGCATGATAATCAATGATCTGCTACATGTGATATACAGGTGACCATGGTGGGTGTTGTGACAAGAGGAGAACACACACTCCCTCAGTGATTAAAAAATTGTCAGGTTCCATGGTGTAAAGCCTCCCATGATGCGAGAGCTTTGGTTTCCAATAGTTCTGAGCAAGGTAGCCAAATGTCAGATTCAGTCCATAACCAAGCCAACATATTAGATACTGCTTGCCCCACCCATATGGCTTTTTGTTGAGAATGTGATCAATGAAATACTCGGTTGAACCTTCCTTGGTGATGATTGGGCCAGGGCATTCGAGTTCACAAGAAGGGAATAGTGTCGCATTGTTATTGTGATGTGGTTGGAGTTGAGAGACATGGAATGTGGGCAACTCTTTTGAAGAATGGGGGAGCAGAAGTTTGTAAGTGGATGATTTGGGATATGCTTCTAGGATTTTATAAGGACCATTGTTCCTCGCCATGAATTTTGCAACTCGGCCATCTTTTGCTTGCATGAATTCTCTTTTGCATTTTGCCGTTGATGTGTTCAGTTGGTACTCGGTGCAGAGTCTCAATGGAAGGGGTGAACACTTAACCTACAACTGCAGGTGTGCTCGATGTGAGGGGGGGTTCGCTTAGAGGGCCTTGGATCATCCTTTGGGTCGCGGAGACTATGAGGAGGCTGTAATGGCAGTGTTTAATGTGCGCACTAGTTGTGTACGCTAAAGGGAAGGTATGCACAGTGGCGGGAAAGTGTGCAATGCAAAGGGGCAAAAATGTGCAGTGTGGAAAAATGTGCAATGGGAGCACAAAAGTGTGCAATGATGGGGATGATGAAGGTGGGCAGTACAGTGGGACGAAGATGGCACTGGGATGTGCTGAAAGGGAGGTGCACAGGTCAGGGGTGCAAATGGGGTGAAAGCGCAAGGGGCACAAAAAGGCACAAACAGTGTGCAAATGTGGCTATATGAAGGGGCGCACTGCAAGAGTGCACAAATGAGGATGAAGAATGCAATGCAGGGACGAAATGCAGCAATATGACGAGGGAATGCAAATGATATGCAAATGTGGCTATACGAAGGGCGCACTACAAAGGCGCATGGACTGGATGCTGGTGCACAGACTATGTGCGACACTGACTGAGCTATGAACTATGAGGGGGGGAAAGATCCTGTGGATTCTCTATCTGTCCACCTACTATGTACAAATAGCTGACATGATAAAAATGGTAAAATAAAGTGTAAAAATAGAAAGTGCACCCATTCGTCCATCTAAACCCGACCACCTATGCCACTGCCTCAGCCAATAAGATTTGTGCACCTATAGCCCAATACCCAACTATTCCAGTGCAATGTGCTATTTTTGGTGCACTCTAGGTCCCGTGCGCTCTTCCCAATAAATCCACTTCAGTGTTATGTGTCGCATGCTGCACCTTAGTAATAATGACATGATCGACCTGTGCCAGTTACCAGATAAGGCGATGCCAATTGGAAATGTGGAAGAACTATAAGGAGATGCTGTGAAATGCCAAATACTGCCAAAATTATGTGAAAGCACCCAAGTGCACACAGTCCAATGCCAAATAGGTGCAAAGCACCCCAATTATGTGAGAATGCGCAGTTCGCTCATGTTGGAATCATGGTGCGCCTCAAGTAACATGCACCAGTAAGATGGAAGCTGCAATATGCAGTGCAACTGGTGCAGTGGATTGTTGTGTGTGTGATAGGGATTGTGCAATGAGTGTGCAGCAGAGTATGTGAGTTGCAGGTAAAGCATAAAAGGAGCACACAAAGGCACATCGAGCATGCAATAAATGTGAAAGGCAGATAAGGAGTGTGGGGGGGGGGGGCACACAGAGGTGGTTTGAAGGCAACAGGGTGCATTTAGGGCATACGATGATAGGTCTACTACACGCTTTAAGGTCTGGAGAACAGTTTCACTCGTATCGAGACATTACGACAGACATTTCGAAGTACTAAGAATGCCATGAAATCGACTTCGAACCATTTTTGCATGATTTCGCACTATTTCGGACAACTTCGAGCTACTTTGAATTATTTCACGACATTTAGAATGACTTCGCAGTACTTCGAACGACTTTGGCTGCCGTATAGTTGTCCTCAAACAATTTTGATACACGTTGCACATTTGGAACAACCCAACTCGCCGCATATCAAGTACTACCAGACAAAAGGAGGGATTACAAGAGACTTAGGATACGATAAGTGCGTTTTTGTGTTTTATTGATATATTAAAGCAATAGAACAAGAACTCTTACTATATTGGGACAATGTATATTTCACTTATTATCATATTTCATTTTGTTTTATTGATATATTAAAGCAATAGAACAAGAACTCTTACTATATTGGGACAATGTACATTTCACTTATTATCATATTTCATTTTGTTTTATGTTTCACAATACCTTTATTTGCTGTGCATACTGCCTCGTGTTCTACACCTGTTATTATTTCCTTTTTAGTACTATTTCTTCAGATTGTATATAGACTTGTATTAGTTAGAATAATGAAATAGAACAATGGGAAACAGCACAAGTTACCCTCACAGTTATCGTCTGACTTAAGAGCCATCCTCTTGAGTCTTAGTTCACATCATATCTCTAAGTTCTGTGAAATATCGCAAACTTCTTCTAAAACTATCGTATTCGCTCTCCGTTTTATCGCCCATCGCCTACCACCATTCGACAAACACTTCACATTCGTTAAACTCGCTCTTCAATATACCTCAAACCTTTTCAAACTTATTCGAACTTCTTTGGACTACTTCGCATGACTTTGAACCTCTTTGAACCTTTTTTGAACCTATTTCGCACATCTTCGAACCTCTTTCGAACTATTTCGAACACCTTCGTACGCCTATACAGACTATTATCCACAGCCCTTACCATTTCACATCACTAAACATTACATTTTGGTCTCAGCGGTGATATTTAGTACCACCTCGCACCCTTCCTCTGGCCTGTGTTATACCATCCGAAGCCATTAGTAGGTTTTGTTTGGGTTTCCAGGTTGAGTATCATCAACGCCAGCAGGCAGCTATGGGGGAACCAAAAGCGCAGTAGAAATGTAAAAGGTGCACAAAAGTGCACCTAAGTGGTCAAAGGCACACGAAAGCGCACAAAGGCATGCAAAAGCGCATGAAGGCATGCAAAAGCACACTGCATAAAGTGTGCGGAGGCCATCTAGGAGGTGTGCACAATCACAAAAAATGCCGTAGTATGCACGCAGGGCGATAGGGAGCCATATTATCTCCTCCCAACTGAAGTACTGACTGTCCTCAGGCAGCATGCGATTGGTCAACACAAAATTTTCTTCACTCACATAAGTGGCCATCCTCTCCTTATCTATCTCTAACCATCTATCCTCTATAACTCTTTCCACAACCCATCTCTACGTGATCCAATGGCCTCAGCATTCACCTTAGCTCTCAGCCAAATGATTCTGGGCCTCAATGAGACCCTTCCTGCTGCTGGGAGTGACCAGACCACCATGCAAGCTTGGGGTGAAGGGTTTTGTAGTAAACTGGTACACTTTTTGTGTTTCTATAACCAGCGGAGGTTGCTAAGGGTTGGGGCATGTAGAACATGTATAAAAGCCATGTGGACACTGTTAAAGACGATGCTGAACTTGACGTGCTCCTTGCGAAGGTGCGCAGTGCATTCAGTGGGATTATGGTGGAGGAGTGGCTTACTTGGGGTGAGGAGCTGATGCCTGATATGTATAAGATGATTGAGGAGAAAGAGCAGTCTGAGGAATTTGAGCGTAGGGCGCACGAACTGGTGGGGCGGCTGGAAGCATGCTCTTGACTGCTGAATTGCAGGTGCCCGAGGTTAACTTGGAGCATCTGGAAGGTGAGTTTAGGGCAATTGATGAAGCAAGCAATATAGATACTGCCGAAGCACAGGAGGATGAAAAGGTGTGTGTCACACTGGTGCGCTCTCTGTGCACACTTTCTGGAATGACTGATACTGAGGTCGTAGGCGAAGGAACTGGTGAATCTTGGGAGAGTGGGGTGACAAGCGAAGAGGAGAGTGAGCTGAGCAACGAGAGTGCTAGTGTGGATGTTGGATTGTGTAATCTGACACATTGTTTGGTGATTATGTAATATGGAGGCTTTGCTCCTTAACAGACAAACTGGATGCAGTTAATCCCCCCCTGCTGTAATATTGACAGTGGTCAAGTGGTGGTTACATCAATAGTGTCTGGTTCATATCACATTGTTGTATTGAACCCAGTAAGACCTGATAGCTCAGTTGGTAGAGCATCTGGTATATGTCCAGTTGGTCCTGGATTCAATCCCCAGTCTGGTCATCTCTTTCTGTCTTAACAGCAGATGAAGGTGCAAGTGCACGCAACATGGCAGTGCGCATACATTGAGGTACCACCACTGAGTGGTGTTGGTGCCACCTCTGATGCTAATAGCAGACAGGTAAGTTTCTTTGGATATGCTTCAAGCTCACTAAATGGTTTCCCTTCTACTCTAGTGTGATAACTGCCGCTGCATGGGCCAACTGGCTAGGTGCATCTCTGTCAATGGAAAGCAGTGTGCTCCATGCACAAAGGGTAAGCAAAAGTGCAAATGGATGAAGTGCACCCTCACACAGCTGCACGCAACTTCTAGAGGCAGGAAAGCAGCTACTGGGTGCCCTGGTGTGTCTTTTTCTCTTCTTCCTTCCACACTGCACTAACTATTCCAAGGGCACATTGCAAATCGACAAGGGCAATGAGAGTGATGCGGGGCTCATCAGCCCCTCAAAAGAGCACATGTCGAAGTGCTGCAAAGTCAAAAATGCGCCCTCTGCACTGTTGCAAGTATGCCCAAGGCCACGCTGCCTTACCATTCCCCAGGCAAGTGCGCACACACAATCCTTGTGCCAAACCAGATTGGGAAACACCTCAGGGGACATGGTCTACCAAGGCCAGGATGCTGAAATGCTCAACTTAGTGCAATGCCGCTTGGTGGTCACTGTGTTGGGCGCCATGCACGATCACCTTAAAGAGGACATCCAAAGGTCACTCATCGAGTTAGAAGTCACCAAGAGCTGGTCACACAGTGCGGAGCAAGCAGAGGCAGATGCAAATGCAAAACTGGATGTGGCCATGGAGTGCTTGGAGTTCCTGGAGTCCATTGAGTAGCCGCTTGACTATATTAACGAATAGATAGCCCATAATCGATTTTGTTGTTGCACCTGTGATAAACGCATGATGCACTCCAAAGCAGTGCAATGTGCACACTTTGCACCAACCTGCGTGTACACTTCCATGGTGCTGTAAAATGAAATTTGTAAGTCCAAATAATATATGTGAGGGAAAAGAGATAAGATAGGCAACTTTTGAGCAGGAAATGTCAAGTGCACAAAAAATGCGCACCAGTGCAAAAATGCGCAAATGCAAAGGAGTGTGGAAAAATCATCCAACCATTACTTTCCTCCTCCCAACTGAGATCTTGACCATGTCCAAACGATAAAAGAGTAAGAGATAAAAGGAAGCACACACCATATGACAAAGTCCAAAAAAATAGGAAAGGCTCAGTAGATCATCATGGCCAGTAAAACCCATGGGTTGTGCAATCACAGAATGTGTCCAGATGCGACTTCACAAATAGAAAAAAGGTAATGTGAAAAAATGGAAGAAAGCAAAGCATACATATAAAAAGGTAAAATATCCATAGCGGTGCATGTGGAGCACTAGTTGCATGCCTCATTGGCGCTTTCTTCATCCTCAGTGCTATCTCCTTATGCTTCTTCTTTGTCAACTGCTTCTTTGTCTTCTGTGTCCACTACTATGGACTCTTCCATCTCTCTCAACCGCATTGTGGTGATATCAAGTGCTATGTCAGGAAGTGCAATGGACTTGCATGCGTGGTATGGCAGTAGGCAGAACACAGCTACTGGCCTGTCGAATACTGTCCCATTGAGTTCGCAAACGATATGTGCGCTGCCTTGATTGCATGACACTATAACTAGAGGACTGAGATAATGTGTGCACATTTTGTGGTTAAGGCTCTTCTTGATCACTGTGTTGCGCATAAGGACTAAATTGCTGCACTGGAAGTCAAAATTGCAGATGGTTTTTGAGTGTGCCTTCTCGAAATGGAGCGCCGCTTTGCACCTTTCTGCATAGATGCAGGAATGGATGCATGCTAAGTCTTCTGGACACTTTTGTAATGTGTGCACATGCTGCACAATCAAGTCTGTAGTGGAGAGTATAGAATCTGGGTGTGGGTTAAGGTATGTCACTTCAATGATATTGAGAGGGATTAGATGCTGTGCACCTGTAACAATGAAGTATGGCGAAATGCCAAGGCGCTTCTGAACTGTGATGCACTCTGCCCAAAAAACTGAGTACAGCACATTGAACCATTTTGACTCTACTCCATCTGTGGCTTTGATAAGTGCTTGATGCATGTCGAAATGTGCATGCTCAACAATTCCATTAGCATGCGAGTTATAGCCAGATATGCAGATGTGATTGATATGGTAGCGCTTACTGAGATAGGCTAGCGCTTTGATGAATGGCTTGCCATTATCAGTGACTATCTCATACAATGTGCCCCATCTGCAGATGAGGTCTTGAAACATCCAATCACCGAGTGCACTCGCATTTTCTTTAGGAAGCCCGCAGAATTCTGGCCAAGTCGCAAGCAAGCAATGCCCTTGGACGATATAGCGCCACCCTGCTGATGCTGGTAAGTGCATCATATCAATATAAACTTTACTGAAGAGAGGTGCAGGCATTGCAATGACTGGCGGTATTAGAACCTTCTGTTTTTGCTGGATCTGGCAAATATGACAAGTGCGCACGAACCAAATGATGTTGTCCATAACATGCGGCCACCAAAAGTGCTCAAGTAATGCGGAGCACGTCGCATAAAAGTGCTTGTGTCCAATGTTGTCATGGATGGCATGCAATATCAGTAAGCATCTAGACTGCCAAATAACAAGCTGATGAGCGCCATGCACATTTCACTTCCATAAGCACATCTTGTCTTTGAAAAAGGCACTCACATAGTGCACGAGTGCACTGTACTTGGAATCTGTGAAGTCGCTAGGGTGCATTAGGGTATCCATCCAAATCCACACCAAATCTAACTTCTCATCCTCTGCATCTGCTGTTGCGCTCCTCGGAACTTGGCTATAGTCATCATTGTAAATAAGTGCACTATTGCACACATTTTGCGTGTTTGCACTTGGCTCTGGCTGCATTAGCGCAAGTGCTTGCATGCCAAAGGACTGTGAAATGGGATGTATCGCATGCATAAAGCCATGTAGCGCATCAATCTAATCCTCAAACTCTTCATCTTCTTCTCCTTCTAAGTCTTCTGTCTGCTTCGGCCAATGCGAAAGCCCATCTGGACCATGCACTGCTCCCCTAACATGTACGAGCATAAAGTGGAATGTAAGGATTGAGACGATCCACCAGTTAATGCTGGCAAATGGTTGGATATCGGGGTTTTGTAGCATGCCCTTGATATAGTGCCCATCAGTCTCAACAACTAAGTTGTGCACACCTATAATATAAAGGTGCAAACTGCGTAGCACATGGTAAAGTCCATAGATCTCTAGCTTTGGTTGCGAAAAGCACGCTTCTCTGTCGTTGAGCATAATCGAGCTGAACTGGTTGTAAATGCACACTTTTGCATTTGTGCTCTTTTGCTGGCAAAGGTAAAAGCCAACTGCTATCTGGGAAGTGTCAACCACAAGGATAACAGGGAGTTCTGAGGAATAATCGATTGGTTGTAGCACAGGGCAATCTAGTACTGCTTGCTTGATGTCATTTTGCACTGCTATCTGCTCTGTGCCCCATTCGAATGGAGCATCCTTGCGTGTAAGCCTTGTGAGCACATTAACGTGGTGCACATAATTGCAGATAAATGTGCATTAAACTGACTGTTCCCAAGAATGCATGCACTTCTGACAGCATGTGGCATGTGCTCCAATTGCAGATAATGTCTACCTTGTCACGTTCAGGCTTTCTACCTTCTGGCATGCAGTAATGGCCAAGAATGACAAAGTTCTCTGTGCACAATGTGGATTTCGTCCCAGAGAAAGTGCTGCCGCTGTATTTCATGCGCTGCACAATGTGGTTCACATTCTGGAAGTGCTCCCACACAAAGCGCCTTACACCAGGGTTCACAGTGAGTGTGTTATGGTCAAAGCTCCTAAACCAAATATAAGTCGAAGCTCATAAGCGTCGACATTCAGCGAAGGTTCAGATCACCGAAGCTTGTAAGCGACGGCTGAGATAGACTTAGATCAACGACTCGTTAGGAGCATATGAAAGACCATGTCAAGCTGAGTTGACTGGTCTTGTATTCACTGTTTAAATACTACAAGCATGGATCGTAAATAAATGAGTCATGTTAGGAGTACAATAGGAACAATAAGAATGAGAAGACAATAGTGAAAAGACGTCCGCAGTATACTACAATAAGGTGGGATAGTGAAGTCATATGATTAAAGGCGTGCAGTCGCAAGACAATAAAGAAAGGAACAATAGCGTGTGACATACGAGGTAAGAACAATAAGAACAAAAAGAATTAATTTCCCCATGCCTTCCCGTAACATTAGCTCCTCCTCATCGTTTCGAGTCCCAACCGAAACTAAGATCTGATCGTCTGCATGGGGTCAAAAGACGCCGTGTCGCTGGTTGTCATGGTGAATGTTTCGAAGGTTGTTGCAGTTGGGGCATCGTGTGCATAGACCCTATTCTGCAATTCGATGTCGTTTTCCCTTGTGAATCGCACTGAGGTGCCAGTGACAAACGTGGTGAGTTGGGGGAGGGGTGGAGCAGTGATGATTTTAAATAAAACAAGGACGTAACGAACCAACATAGCAAGCATAGCTGTGCCGAAGATGGCGCTGAGGGCGATGATGACATTTAAATTGGAGATCATGGTGGTTCGAGTTTAAGTTGTACAGTGATGTGGCGGGTTGTCACGCGTTGGGTTACTGGGACAGAAAAGGGTGGAGTGTTCGGGTCGCCACCATCGGCAGTGTGGGCACTGGTACTCAGGGCAGTGTGAAGAGAAGTGGCCGATTTGCGTGCACATGAAACATATGGAGTTCCGCATCCACGGTGGTGCGGGCGGGTATTCTTCAACAGGTCGTGTGGGATGGGGCATGGGCATGCATGGTGGTGGGGGTGGCGATGATGGATACTGGGGTGGCAGTGAAGGAGATGGTGAAGATGGTAGTTCAAATGTCATTTCTTCATCTTCTTCATCATCGAAGGGTTCTATAATGAATATTTGTTGAGGGGTGGGGACCCGCTCTCCGGGTCTGTAATTAAGGGCTTGCTGATCTAGGCTTCTCATGAGGGGAAGCAAATCCAAGTAGTATGCTTCTTTGGTTAGGTGCTGGAATACCTGCTCAAGGGAAGAGATTGCTCGGTAAGTTTGGAACAGGTTGTGTACTGTTCCGTTGAGTAGCGCTCGATCTTGAGTGACAGTGAGCAGTCTTTCTTCATTTCTGGAATTATCAGTGTCGCGAATGAAACTCAGGATGAGTTCCCAAGTTCTGATTGGGTCAGGGTCGGGGGTAGCATTCATGAAGAAGTGTAGCAGACGACTCATGTTGTTAGGAGGTTATGGGTGGATTGGTATTCAGCCAGGAGTTCTGCGGCGTTTTTTAAGTGTGCCCTAGGTTCCCAGGTATTTTCCGCTGTGCCGTAGCCCTTCCATTTCACCAAGAATCGAATTCTTCTGCCTAACCCCCTGTGAGCCAAAATAGCCTCAACCTCGTGCTCCAGTTCTCCTTCGATCAGATTGGGTGGTGGAGGAAGAAGGTTTGGTCTGTGAGTTTCATTCTCCTTGAAATGCGAGAGAAGCGAAGCATGGAATACGGGGTGTATTTTTCATTGAGAGGGAAGCCTCAATTCATAGGCATGGGGTGAGATCACCCACATGATGGGGAATGGCCCCTCGTGTTTAGGGGCAAGCTTTCTGGTTGGGTAACCTAGCTTCAAGTTCCTTGAGTCAAGCCAGACCCTTTCCCCCACCATGAATGGGCGGAATCCTCATCCATTTTGCCTGATCATTACTTGTCAGAAGAGTTCATGCGCTGCCAGGGCTTCCCGCCATATGTTTCCTAGTTCGGCTAGCCTCTGTTTGGTAGCCGGTACGTTTGTTTTTTCGTAAGTCATGGGGATGGCCTTGGGGTGTGTTCCCATCATTATGTAAAATGGAGTGTTTTTGATCGTCGAATGGTGCTTCTGATTGTGTGTGAATTCGGCGGTGGGAAAGTGTTTCTTCCACTGTGATGGTTTGTTTGCACAGAAGATTCGGAGGTAGATCTCGAGCTCCTGATTTACCCTCTCCGTTTCCCCATTGGTCTGTGGGTGGTAAGCTGTGCTCATTGCCAGTCTTATTCCCAGGAGCCTCCCCAGCTCTTGGAATGCATTCGAGGCAAAGCGTGGGTCTCGATCAGATATAATCTTGTCTGGGAGGCCAAATCTCCTGAACACGTTGTGCAAATAGAGATCTGCCGCCCCCAATGCGTCGACATTCTTGTTACAGGGGATAAAAATCACCCCCTTTGTAAGACCATGGTCTACCATGACCATGATGGTATCACATCCGTCGCTTATTGGGAGATCTGTGATAAAGTCCATTGTGACTAGTGCGAATGGTCGAGTGGCATCAGATTTGATTGGTGATAATCCCGGTGTTGTTGGGTGTGTGTTCACCTTCATCTGTTGGCAAGTGGCACAGCCGTCGACATAATTCCAGATGAAGATAGTCATTCCCGGCCACCAGTAGTCCCTCCGTACCAATTCCAGAGTCTGAAATCGGCCGGGGTGCCCTGTAAGTATATTATCGTGGTACTTTTCCATGATCTTCCTCCTCAGTTCCTTGTCATCTGGGACATAGCATCGGTCTTTAAAAAAGACCATCCCGTCATCTTCCATTCTCCAGTCTTCTACCACCGACTTGATCGGTGGTGTTCCTCCTTCTTTGATGGCCCTTACTATCTCTTTTAGTAAGTCATCATGCATCATGTTTTCTGCAAGTATTTCTTTTAGCTCAGTATCGATCGTCCGTGCGAAGATCTCATCCTTCAATAGGGTGATGTCGTTGTTGTCATCGTCGACATCTGGTATGTGATCTCCCCATCATGATAGGGCATCAGATTGGATCATCATTTTCCCTGGGACATGTACCAATTGGAGGTTGAATTGAGACAAGAAAAGGCTCCATCTAGCCTGTCATCGATTTAGTTTCTGTGCTGTTCTGAAATACATCAGATTCTTGTGATCCGATAGGATCGTTGTTGGATGTTCGGATCCCTGGAGATAGTGTCTCCAGGTTTCCAGTGCTCGTATAATTCCTAGTAGCTCTCGATCGTAAATTTCGTAGTTCCGCTCGGTTGCCGTTAGGGAGTGGGAGATATAGCCACAAGGGTGCCAATCTCCGTTGGTGTCGGTTTGTTTTAAGACAGAGCCTGTCACGTACTTAGAGGCGTCGCTTTCGATTACGAATGGTTTCCCTGCATCAGGCATCAGCAGTACTGGTGCCTCAGAGAATTTCTTTTTCAGTGTGTCAAATGCCTCTTGGCATTCATTTGTCCAATTGAAGGGCTGATCCTTCTTTGTCAAATCATTAAGTGGCTTAGTGATCGTGGCAAAGTTGCCAATGAATCTCCAATAAAAGTTCCCAAAGCCCAGGAACAATCTAACCCCCTTGACGTTGGTCAGGGGTGGCCAATCCTTAATTCTGCTTAATTTTGTCGGGTCCATTGCCAGTTGGTTTAGCTGTAAGATCAGCCCAAGAAATTCGACCTCCTGTACATCGAATCTGGATTTCTCGGGTTTTAGGTACAAATCATTCTCTCTAAGCCTTGCCAGCACCCTCCTAGTTCTCTCCTCGTGTTCTTTTTTGTCCTTAGAGAAGATAAGGATGTCGTTCATGTAGATTACAAGCCAGCCCTCATTTAGCATGTCTCAGAAGATGTTGTTCATCATCACCTGGAAAGTCGCCAGGGAGTTGCAGAGGCCAAAAAACATGACTTTGGGCTTGAACAGCCCCTTATTGGTTTTGAAAGCTGCCTTCCACTCATCTCCCTTCTTTATTCTGACATTGTGATACCCCCATCTGATGTCCAATTTAGTGAACCATTTTGCCCCCTTCAGCTTGTCGAGTAGATCACCGATCAATGGAAAGGGGTAAGAGTTTTTGATGGTCCCTTCGTTCAGATACCGGTAGTCTTGGCAGGGTCGAAGTGCATCAGAGTCCTTCTTCGCTACGAAGAAGAATGGGGATGCCATGGGTGACTTGGATGGGGTGATGTATCCTTTTCTCAGGTTGTCATCGATGAATTCGTCTAATTTCTTCTGCTCCGCCGGGGTGATAGGGTAGACTTTGCAGTCCTTCAGGATGAAATCCGGCTTAAGCTCGATCGCATGGTCCCACGGTCTCGATTCAGGAAACCTCTCCAACGCCGCCTTCTCAAACACATCCCGATACTCTTTGTACTTATCAGGGAGCAAGTCGTCGAGTGATCGCTTTTCCTTGGCATCTTCCTTCTTGTGAGCAAGCCTCTGTGAGATGGAAGTCTTAGCTCAGATGTGAGTAGTGTGGGAGTAGGAGAATCTGCCAGTTAATTGAGATCGAGTGATGCGTGAGATGTGCCTGAGTTTCTGGTAATTCAGGGGGATATAGTCATGTTCGATCGTAAGGGGGGATTCCTCGGTTCTGAACACCCCGATCATTGGTTCCCCTTGAATGTAGGCAAACAGCGCATCCATTCCGTCATCATTCCCTCTTGTATTAAGCGATAAGCTGATGTCGGAGTCATCTAGTACAGAGATCCGTGGATTGATCTCGGGATGGGTGTTTATTGCCGTGTCCATTGCCAGTTGTGATCCGTTTTTATCAAGTCTGCCCATGGTGCAAAGTCCTCTTGTGAGATGAACTGTCCCAAGCCTACTCTTCACGTGCTCGGCGGCGGCGAGGTGGGTTTCCCTGAAGGTCTCCCCAGCACTCCTTATAGGTAGCCTCCTGAGAGTCGGGCTCAACATTACTCTCGGTGCAATCGGCCCCTTGTCATCTATAGTGAGACTTTGCTTACCAATCATGGTTGGAGTCTGCTCGATCATGGTTTGGATCTTCCCCATGAGGGTCTTCTCGGTCTGCCTGTCAGTAAGGGTCCCCTTCTCCCAGTTAATGATGGGATTGCGTTTCTGGAGCCATGAGTACCCCAGGATCATCCTTTCCTTCCCCAGCCCCGTTATCAGCATCCTGATCTTCTCCTCCTCTCCCCCGATCTTCGTGTTGATGTGGACGTAATGAGATATCGTTCCATTTTTATTGAGGGTTCCGTCAACATTTTTGGCGAGGATCCTCCTGGTGAGTGGGATTTTCTTTAGTCCGAGTTTCTCGATGACTCGGTGATCAATAAAGGTTTCGCCCGCTCCTGAGTTGATCAGGGCGGGGATCTCGGCTTTCTTGTCTCCTAGCAGATAGTGAACTGGGATGCGCATGGATTGATTGCTCACATCTGCTACTAGTACACTTGAGACAATGACTCTGGCGGGCTCTGCTGCCAATGCAGGCCGCCACTTCAAAAACCCTCTTCCACCATGAGATCGAGTACCTCTTCTTTCTGACTCTCTTCTAGCTTGTTGATAAGAGCTCGGATTTTCATGTAGTGGTCGTGGGACGTCTTCTTTGTCTCGGTTTTCTTTTCTTCTTTTGTGGGTGGTTCTTTTCCTCCCTTGTGGTCGCTTGCCCTATGCCCTGTTCTGTGACAAATAAAGCATCTACCTTCTTTCATGTGTTTTACCCTCTCTGCGTAGGAGAGGCATGTCATGTCGATTTCCATGGCGTTTGGATCCTTGGAGGAACTGCCCACTCCTCCCCCTCCTACCTTGCTGTAGGTTCTTTCTTTAATTGCCTTTGCCCTCCTCAGATGTCCCTCCGCCCTTGCTGCATGAGTATACCATCCTTCGATGGTGTCAGGCGGGTTCTCCATTCCAAATACTTTGTCCAGGACTCAATTGTTGAGTCCATCCATGAAGTATTCGATGAGCATGGCATCTTCTTTAATCTTGGTTCGATAAGCCAGTGTTTTAAACTGGGCAATATATTCGTCTACTCCTTTTGCTCCCTGAGAGAGTGCTCGGAGTTGGATGCGTGCGTTTCCTGCATCGTCAATTGGTGAGAACACTGCACGTACTTTCACGATGAATTCCTGGAACATATCCCAGGGCTTCGATTCGATGTATCTCTCCTCCAGGTATGCCTGCTTCCAAGGCCCTGCTGTCCCCCCATTCATATAAGAAAGCATGAAGAGGATCTTATGGCGGTCGTCCGGGAACGCGGTCGCATTTGCGTCGACATAGGCCCCGTATTCAAGGAGGAAGAGCATGGTTTTTGCTCTGTCCCCAGTGTAGTCGGTTGGAGCCCTCATCTTAATTTCAGCAGGTCGAGGGTTAAGGGTGGTGGGTGCGGTGGGGATGGTGGGAGTGGATGGTGCTGCCATGTTTCTTTGTTGGGTGGGGTAAGGTCGGGTGTTTCTCGTAAGAATTGTGTCGTGGTGTGTGGGCTGCCTAGACTGAGATTAGTTGGCAGAGTATCAAACAGCTTGACCTTTTGTTATGGTCAAAGCTCCTAAACCAAATATAAGTCGAAGCTCGTAAGCATCGACATTCAGCGAAGGTTCAGATCACCGAAGCTCGTAAGCGATGGCTGAGATAGACTTAGATCAACGACTTGTTAGGAGCGTATGAAAGACCAGGTCAAGCTGAGTTGACCGGTCTCGTATTCACTGTTTAAATACTACAAGCATGGATCGTAAATAAACGAGTCATGTTAGGAGTACAATAGGAACAATAAGAATGAGAAGACAATAGTGAAAAGACATCCACAGTATACTACAATAAGGTGGGATAGTGAAGTCATATGATTAAAGGCGTGCGGTCACGAGACAATAAAGAAAGGAACAATAGCGTGTGATGTATGAGGTAAGAACAATAAGAACAAAAAGAATTGATTTCCCCATGCCTTCCTGTAACAGAGTGCTTTGCATGAGCCGTCTGGTAAAATGTAGCACTTCGAAGGCCCCTTGACTGGGACATCATCGATATAGGGAATGGTGTAATCTGGAATCTCTGGCTGCAGAATATAGCACACATCATCGTGGAAGATTGGTACTGAGTTGGTCCAACCCATTGGCAATGTAACGAGGTGCATTGCACCATACAGCATCTGGAATGTCATAAGGTCATGTGATGATTCTTTGATTAAGTGCTCATCGTATCCCACATATAGATCAAGGACGGCGCTGCATGCACACCCCACAAACTGCTCTGCGAGATGCTCAGGTGTAGGGGTGACACCAGAGTGTTTAATGGTAACGTGATTAAGCGGCTCGAGGCTATGTACGATGCACAGTGCTTTTCCATCTTTCTTGAGCATGCAGAACCAGCACGATCTATACGCCGAATTTGAGCACTCATAAATGCCTGAGTCTATCTTCTTCTGGATAATAGTGCAAACTTCGTCGTATATGCCTGGTGGAATGGGGATGTTGCACTCTATCCAAGGCATGTGCGGAATAACTGGGATTACTACTGGGGGAAAGAATGCAGTCTTGAAGCTGCCGTGCTCCTCATCGCTCCATGCAAAGGCTTCATTCTGCAAAGACATCAAGTGGTGCAAAACCTTCATCTCCTCTGGTAATAAGAAATTGGTGTGGCACTTTTGGAGTGCTTGCATGCACTCTTCAGTATAGCACCTGGTCGGAATAAACAGTGGCGGGTTTGGTAAAAGTGCAGGAAGCACCACTAGCAGATCACCTATAATATTGCACTCGATGTGGAATTTGTTTGGGATGGGCGCAATAACTGGTTTGACTTTTCTAGCAACCGGTTTATACTTCTTCTTGGTTACTATGCCCTTTTGCAGTGTGCATACCGCTAAATCGATAAAAGTTGTGCGCACATGTGCACTTTTTGGGAATGCAGCTGGAATAAGCACCACGGGGTCAATTGAATTTAAGAGTGCCTGCACATGACTGTTGGTACACTGGGATAGGTAGAGTTGAGAGATAATAGAGGTCGATGGAATGGAAGTGGAAAATAGAATAAGCGCAAACGTGGAAACGTCACAAGATTGGGTATCAGAGTTGAATGTTATAATAGTAGCGGCTTCTCCTTGGTCTGTGATCAATTCCTTGAAGCCTGGCAAAAATTTCTTTGTGGGTTATGCTGAATAGCAAAGTGCAGTGTTGCTGGAGCTGGTAAGAAGTGGTGTGGCTTCCCCCTAGGCTAGGTTGGAATGGTGGAGATGGTGCCTGTGTTTGGATTGCAGATAGTAATCATTTGCACTTCGTCTGCAAAGTTGCACACGACAGTGTGCGTTAACACATCGAAGGGGTGCCCTAACAGAATATTGTAAGCAGGTGAATGGATAATGTGAACTTGCACATAGACAATGATATCTCCAATGCATGCAGAAACATTGCGCACAAGCCCAAGTGACTCATCTACCTCTCCATTGGCCGATTGCATGTATAAATGAATGCACGGGTCATACTGAAGCCCAAGATGATGGCAGACCGCTTCTGACATTGCAATAATTTGTGAACCCAGATCTAAGATAACCTTGAAGTATTCTTGGTTGTCAATCAATAAATCAATGGAATGAAGTGCATGCAACTCTTTTGCAACCTTCAAAATGTCGGGGTTTTCAATTTCGCCTGGCTGGAAATGGGTGAGGTACTATTCAAATGGATTCTGCAAAACAATAGGAAGCGGTGCTGCAATTGCTGCTGATGATACTCAACCTGGAAACCCAAACAAAACCTACTAAATGGCTTTGGATGGTATAACATGAGTCAGAGGAAGGGTGTGAGGTGGTACTAAATATCACTGAAGGTTGTTTGAATAAGTTCAAAAGAGGTTCGAAGATGTGCGAAATAGGTTCAAAAAAGGTTCAAAGAGGTTTGAAGTTGTGTGAAGTAGTCCGAAGAAGTTTGAATAAGTTCGAAGAGGTTCGAGGTATATCAAAGAGCGAGTTTAACAAATGTAAAGTGTTTGTCAAATGACGGTAGGTGATGGGCAATAAAACAGAGAGCGAATATGATAGTTTCGAAGCAGTTCGCAATATTTCACAGAACTTAGAGATGTGATGCCAAGATAAGACTAAAAAGAACGATTCTTAAATCTGACGATAGCGAGAGGGTAACTTGTGCTGTTCCCTGTTGATCTATTGTCTGTTCTAACTAACTAATACAAGTCTATATACAAAATGGAGAGATAGTAATACTAAAAAGGAAATAAGAACATGTGTAAAACATGAGGCAAATATATCAAACAATGAGGACTTGTATATCATGAAACAAATGAGAATAGTAAATGATGAAACATATAGTGTTCCCATATAGTAAAAGTACTTCAATGAAACACAAAAATGCACTTATCGCATTCTAACTCTCTTGTAATCTCTCCTCATGTCTGGTAGTGCTCGATATGTGGCGAGTTGGCTTGTTCTGGATGTGCAATGTGTATCAAAATTGTTTCAAGACAGGTATATGGCAGCCAAAGTCATTCAAAGTGCTGAAAAGTCATTTGAAGTGTCACAAAATAGTTTGAAACCGTTCGAAATGTTTCGAAGTCGTGCGAAATAGTTCGAAAATGGTTCGAAGTCGATTTAGTGGCATTCATAGTGGTTCGGAGCATGTGTCATAATGTGTTGATACGAGTGGGAATACTTCTCCAGACTTTAAAGCATGAAGTGGACCTATCACCATGCTAACTGGAGGTGTCACATTAAGCACTTTATTTTTTGCAAAAGGTGTGTGCGCTTCGCAGTGCACAAATGGCATAATGCTCGCAAGGTTGATAGCTACCACTTCTGTGCTGGTAGCTGCAATGTGCTTTGGGGTAACTTGTTCTCTATGGCACTGTCTGAGATCAGATTGAAAGGGACAGGAGCTCTTCATGCGAAACCGTAATGGAGGGCGCCTTCATGGCGCACACATATACGTCATTGACAATCTGTGGGTTCTGGATGGGAACAACAGTGCAGTATGATGGCTCTTTGCCTTTGGAAGTGTTAACTGGTGCATCTGATTTATCTGCTGCTGCGGGCACAAAACACGCTTCAGAAATGTTGGAATAGAGATGTATGGGCATCTCATCAGGTGCTTCAGTTGCCCTCATGGCGGGTTGCAAAGCTGGTGACTCGATACTGTCAGCGGGTGCAATGTCTGTGGTTGTAGAATGCGTGCTCTCTTGATTGGATGTATTGCGCAGTGTGCACTGCAGAATTTCAATGCCATTGAAGACTTGCCTCTTCCAAAGCGCCATCAACTCCCGCTCGAGTGCATTGATGCGCTCTTCCTTCATTAGTTGCGCATTTGGTGTGCTTTGCATATAATCTGCTGCAGGCGCTGAAGCAGCAATGTACGTCGACTGTAAAGGTGCTGCTGGAGCTGGATGAGGCGCTATATTGTAGATGAGCTGCAAATTGGTATTAGATAAAAGTCGACCAGTGGCTATCTGCCCTGGGTTGCGCTTATGCAATTCCTTGATGCGCTCGCCCAAGAAGTTGCCTGGAATAGAATGCGGCATGAATGCACCACCTGGGAGTACGATGTGCCCTTCCGCATTTCGCCTACACTTTCCTTCACTAATAAGGCACTCAATTGAAGTGCACTCAGGGATATAATGCCCTGTCTGACTGCAACCATTGCACTTGTCATTGTTTGAGTGAGGTGCGCCATTTCCGCCATCTCTGTGTGATGCGCTCAATGCAGTAACTATTGTCTGTGTCATGCGCTCAAATAAGACTGAGATGTCTTCTGGTTTGACTGTGGGCATGCTAGGTTGTGGCTGGGAAATGGGTGCACTGGGTGCTGAGTAGGGCACATACATATCAGGGTTTTGTGCTGTGAGCCCAGTAAGTGGCTGGAAATAGCGCGCTGGGCCTTCAAAGATAACGTCAATTGCATCGTGTATTGTGTCTAATGAGTATGGCACATTTGCAGGCTGATTCAGTACTGCAATTGCAAGGCAGCTCAAAATGCGCTCTAGCTGGTCTGGTCAAAACACCCTAACAAACATGTGGCTTCGGTCATAGCGCGCCAATATGCCTTGCACAACTAAGTATTCGCTAATGTTGAAAAATGCATGATAATAGCATGCGATTTCTTCTGCAGTTACAAGGCCAACGCATGCAGTCTCACCAATAAGCTTGTCCAGGTTGCTAATACTCCATTTACTGCCATCCCTAGAGCCAGGATAAAGATTTAGGACAGCATCTTTGAATGTGCCATAGTTGTGCATCGCGCTATACTCCAGTAGCAGTTTCCAAGTGTCTGCAGTGTCGCTATCCAAATAGTGCACAGTGTGGAACTTTTTATCAGTCTCATCAGTGATGTTACAATTGCAGAGGAGTTGTACAAGCTCCTCAAAGTACTTCTGGAGTTCACGTGGTTTTGCGGGGTTGAAATGCAGCACATTTTGGTTGGATGCAGATGGCATATGCATGGTAGCCATGGTAGGTGGAATAAGGTGTGTAGAGTTAAGATCTGGTAAAAATGCAGCAAAATGTGAAGGCAGGGAAGAATGCAGTGATGCGGACAGAGTTAGGGTAGGTAGGGATGATTCAGGTGAAGGTGGAGGTAAAGACAGTGCAGACGAGTGATGTGTGTTGTTCAGGAAGAGTGATTCAAATACTGGTATTTCCCCAAGCTGGAGCATAGTTGCTAACAGCTCGGAATGGAGAGTGCGAAGGTGGTTAATGTTGAGATGAAGGGCAAGCCAACGGAGGTCTAAAATACAGTCTGATAAACAGAAACCCCTCGCGGTGGGCTCCAGAAATGATGTGTTCAGTTGGTACTCAGTGCAGAGTCTCAACGGAAGGGGTGAACACTTAACCTACAACTGCAGGCATGCTCAATGTGAGGGGGGGTTCACTTAGAGGGCCTTGGATCGTCCTTCAGGTCGCGGAGACTATGAGGAGGCTGTAATGGCGGTGTTTAATGTGCGCACTAGTTGTGTATGCTAAAGGGAAGGTATGCACAGTGGCGGGAAAGTGCACAACGCAAAGGGGCAAAAATGCACAGTGCAGAAAAATGTGCAATGGGAGTGCAAAAGTGTGCAACAATGGGGATGATGAAGGCAGGCGGTACAGTGGGATGAAGATGGCACTGGGATGTGCTGAAAGGGAGGTGCACAGGTCAGGGTGCAAATGGGGTGAAAGCGCAAGGGGTGCAAAAAGGCGCAATCAGTGTGAAAATGCGGCTATACAAAGGGGTGCACTGCAAGAGTGCACAAACAAGGACAAAGAACACAATGCAGGGATGAAATGCAGCAATATGACGAGGGAATGCAAATGATACACAAATGTGGCTATATGATGGGCACACTACAAAGGTGCATGGACTGGACGCTGGTGCACAGACTATGTGCGATGCTGACTGAGCTATGAACTATGAGGGGGGGAAAGATCCTGTGGATTCTCTATCTGTCCACCTACTATGTACAAATGGCTGACATGATAAAAATGGTAAAATAAAGTATAAAAATAGAAAGTGCCATGCGCTACCCACAAGCACACCTATTCGCCCATCTAAACCTGACCACCTATGCCACTGCCTCAGCCAATAAGATTTGCACACCTATAGCCCAATACCCAACCGTTCTGGTGCGATGTGCTATTTTTGGTGTGCTCTAGATCCCATGCGCTCTTCCCAATAAATCTGCTTCAGTGTTATGTGTCACGTGCTGTGCCTTAGTAATAATGATGTGATTGACCTGTGCCGGTTACCAGATAAGGTGATGCCAATTGGAAATGTGGAAGAACAATAAGGAGATGCTGTGAAAGGCCAAATACTGCCAAAGCACCAGGATTGTGTGAAAGCACCCAAGTGCACACAGTCCAATGCCAAATAGGCACAAAGTGCCCCAATTATGTGAGAATGTGTGGTTCACTCATGTTGGAATCGTGGTGCACCTCAAGTAAAATGTGCCAGTAAGATGGAAGCCATGATACGCAACACAACTGGTGCAGTGGATTGTTGTGTGTGTGATAGGGATTGTGCAATGAGTGCGCAGCAGAGTATGTGAGTTGCAGGTAAAGCATAAAAGGAGCATCCAAAGGTCCATTGAGCACACAATAAATGTGAAAGGCAGATAAGGAGTGTGGGAGGGGGCACACGGAGGTGGTTTGAAGTGCAACAGGGCGCATTTAGGGTGCATGACAGCAGGCAGCTATGGGGGAACCAAAAGCACAGTAGAAATGTAAAAGGTGCACAAAAATGCACCTAAGCAGTCAAAGGCATGTGAAAGCGCATGGAAGCATGCAAAGGCACATGAAAGTGCATGAAGGCATGCAAAAGCATGCTGCGCAAAGTGTGTGGAAGCCATCTAGGAGGTGTGCACAATCGCAAAAAATGCCATAGTATGCGCGCAGGGCAATAGGGAGCTATATCACCATCGTGAGCATCACATGGTTGCCTATCTGGAAGGTGGGTTCCAGTGCACAGTCCTTGTTTGCATAATGAGCCTGGGATATTTTTGTTGTGAGCATGCTGTGTTTTGCTTCTTGCACATCATTTTCAATTGATTCAATCAACTGTCGAGCGTCCCATTCTTCTGCATGTTTGCCTGTTCCATGGTTGTTGCCCACAAGGGGTGGCAGTAAACGGGGTGAATGCCCAGTCTTCAGGATGAATAGTGAGAACCCAGTGGAGACATTTATCATGTTCATGATATCAAAATGCACCTTAGGTAGTGCTTTCGCCCATCCTTTCTGGTTGCATTCAATATGATAATGGAGGCATTGGACAACTGTCTTGTTTGTATGTTCAGATGTGCTGTCCATTTTGGGGTGGTATGTTGTGAAACATTTGTGCTTGATCCCTATTAACTTCATAAGCACTTTCCAGAACTTCAAGACAAATAATTTGTCTCTGTCACTGATGATTTCTAATGGGTACCCATTTTTGCAATACCATGTGTTAAAGAAAATGTTTGCGAATTCTTCTGCAGTCATTTTTGTTGTGCAAGCCACCAGTTGGACATCTGCACCCAGGCAGTCAGTCATGGTCACAATTTGATCCAAGTTGTTGTTTAGGGGTAGAGGTCCAATGAAATCAATAGCCACAGAGTCAAAATGGTGATCTGGAATGGGCAGGGGGTGCAAAGGCCCTGGTGTTTTGTGTGTCCGCAACTTGTTGCATTGGCACTCTGAGCACATGGGAACATACATTTAGTAAGTCTCATCTCATTCTAGGCCAGTAAAATTCATTCCATAATGAAGCATAGCTCTTTTCATCCCCCAAATGGCCCAGGTGGTTGTATGTGAGGCAGAAAAGGTTTTCTTGTAAATCAAGGTATTTCGGTATGATGAGTCTCAAGCCAACAAATAATAGTCCATTGTGAAGTTTGATATTTAGTTTGTTATCAATCATGCCACATTTTAAGTCATTTAGGATACCTGTGCACCCGCTGTCTTGCGAGTAACCTTTGCATATTTTCATAAATAATTTAGGATTGTTTTGATGTAGCAGTGATGGATGTTTGGAAATTGGAAGTTTCTAGGTCATCGATGGGGAAACATGATAGTGCATCAGCCACGGTGTTGTCCTCCCCTATGATGTATGTGATTGGATGTTCATACTGGGATAGATATTTTATCCATCTCATCTGCTGGAAGGATAGGTCTTTCTGGGAATTGAAATTTTGAAGTGTTTTGTGATCTGTGTATATGTATATGGGTGTCTCCAAAAGGTCTGTTTGCAATTTCACAAGTGCACACATAACACTTAATAATTCTTGCTTATGCACAGGGTAGTGGAGCTCAGGGCCTTTGAGTTGCCTGCTTTTGAATGCCACTGGTCTCACAGATTCCCAAGTCTCTCCAAAGAATAAGATAGCACCTGGCCATCATTTACTTGCATCGCAGGTGATGAAAATCTACTACATATGTTACAACCGTTTTGTGGGAGTGATGGCAAGCTAAATAAGGGAGTTTTTCGGCTGAGAACAGTGATTGATCGGTGATGATTAATGGGACGACGCATATAACATATGCTACATTCATTTTGTGGGAATGATGGGAGTGATGGTTGATGGGATTATCTAAAATTTGTCAGGCTTGGTCAGAGCTGTGCAAAATTTGTCAGAAATGATGGCATTAGTCAGAGCTGACTAAAATTTGTCAGCTCTGACTAATATAGCTGGGCTTCAAAATGTGGTCATAGCATATGTAGAGGTGAGCTGCAGCTGAGTTTGAAGTGGGGTTTGAAACTTCGCAAGTGAGCTGAGTGTGGAGGGGAGTGTGAAGGAGTGTGAGGGGAGTGTGAGGGGTGGGCAGGGGTTGTGAGGGGGTGGGCAGGAGGGGGATGGAGAATAGGTATGATGGGTGGGGAGGGGGAATGAGGGGGTGTAGAGGGGGGAGGTGGACATGGGAGAGTGAGAGGGGGATGGGGAGGGGGAAGGGGGAGGTGGAGATAGAGGAGATGGAGATGGGGAAGGGGGAGATGGAGATGGGGGAGATGGGGATAGAGATGGGGGAGATGGGGGAGATGAGGAAGGGGAAGGGGGAGATGAGGAAGGGGGAGGGGGAGATGAGGAAGGGGGAGGGGGAGATGAGGAAGAGAGAGGTGGGGATGAGGGTGGGGATGGGTATGGGTATGGGTATGGGTATGGGAAAGAGAAAGGGAAAGGGAGAGATGGAGATGGAGAGAGAGATAGAGATTGTAATGGGGGGATGAAGATGGAGATAAACACCACAATCCCCCCACATTGACTTGGGGCCAACAGTCCCAAGTCGACTGAAGAGTTGTGTACTACTGTATCTAAAAGTCAAATAAAGAGTTGTGTCACCACAAACCCCCAAACGTTGACTTTGGGCCGAAGGTCCAAAGGCAACTGAAGAGTTGAGTAACTGTAGTGGGATTAAGCATTGTGTTACATATACACGAGCTGGCCCATGCCGGTGTCAGGCTGAGCGAGCAAAGCAAGTGAACACCATGACAAAGGCATGGGTCATAAGCTCGTCTATTACATATGCTATGACCATTTTGTGGGAGTGATGGTGTGATGGGATCAGGGCTAAAAATAGATGATGACCTGCATAACATATGCTATGGTCATTTTGTGGGAATGATGAGAGTGATGGTTGATGGGATTATCTAAAATTTGTTAGGCTTGGTCAGAAATGATGGCATTAGTCAGAACTGACTAAAAATTAGTCATACAAGGTTTTTAAATGTGCCTTCGGCACACGTGGTTCACTGTGTTCATTGATTTTCTATGAGTAGTGGCACACATTGTTCACTGTGTTCATTGATTTTCTATGAGTAGTAGTTACATATGTACAATATATATTTTAATCTAATAACACTTCATCATATACAATATTTTTTGTCTTTGCACTATCCTCTGAGCTTGGCCATATTGCCTTGATATTGTGGACAGACTTGACCCTGGATATTGCCACATAGAACTGCCCATGTGTAAAGACAGGACTCCTGAAATCCAAACCCACATGCTTCACTGACTGCCCTTGTGACTTGTTGATCGACATTGAAAAGCAAAGACGAACAGCAAACTGCAGTCGAGAGAGTGTAAAGGGGAGTTGACCTTCAATAGGCCGAAGTCGCATCCATGGAATGAAAACAGTCTCTCCTGCATTATCTCCAGTGATCAACCGAATCTCCAAAACCCTATTCCTGATCCGAGTCAATATCCCCCGACTTCCATTGCAGACCCCTCCAGCAATGTTGAGATTGCGAAGTATCATGACAGGGACGCCGACCTTGAGTGCCAAATGTGCCAAAGGTAGACCTGAGCAGTTGATGGAGTTAAGATATTCTTGGGGATATAGAAGTTCGGCATTCTCATCATTTGCAATCGAGTCAGTACTGTGAAAGACATGCTCCTGCCCAGGAAAATTGTGAAGAATGTGATGGTTCAAATCGTCGACATCATCGTTCTTGCTCGCCAGGATGACCCGCTCTGAAAAGTATTGATCTGAATGCTGAGCCTGATCATAGATGCCAGGATAGATGGTGTGGATGAGAGAAGCGATGGTGTTCTGAGGACATTTGAGATAATCAGGAAGATTGATAGTGCCACCTTCATCTGTATGACCACCCTTTCCAACCTCCAACTGCCACTTTGCAAAGTTGCGCTCCTGAAGATCGTCTGTGTTCAAACGCATGTTGATTTTGAGATGAAGGATTTTGATGTGTTGCCAGAGAACAGAGCGTTGCAAAGAAGCACCAACAATTTGAGGTCGAGAACCCTTCTCAATGACAGGCAGGATCTGATGAAAGTTGCCCCCAAAGACCACAGGCACACCCCCAAAGGGTTTGTCACATTGGAGAATGTCTTTCAGAGTGCGGTTGACAGCTTCATGGAGATGACGATGCTGCATGAGTGCCTCATCCCAAATGATCAAGTCAGTCTGCTGCAGGGGCTGTGCCCGTGTTGAACCTCTGGAAATGGTGCAGGTGGATGACTCGTTTATGATGATTGGGATCTGAAAGCAGGAATGGGAAGTACGACCGCCTTTGAGCAAAAGAGCAGCTATTCCAGATGATGCAGCACAGAGGACGATCTTGCCTTGAGAGCGAAGCTGATGGCAGAGGGTGTTGTAAACATAGGTTTTGCCAGTGCCACCTGGACCATGGAGGAAAAATGTCTGGCCAGTCTTGTTGTTGACTGCATGCATGATCTCATCAAAGACAGCCCTCTGATCATGATTGAAAGTGTCCAGATTGTGTGCAGCCAACTCGGCCTGCTCCACAACATCGTATCTGCGCTGCTCTGCGATCAACCGGTTCTGAATGTTGGCATCCCAATTCTGAGTGATCTGAGGCATGTATGGCCAATCCTTCTTGAGAGATTTCCCAGAGACCATGAGAAGCTGATTGATAAGATAAAGGCCATAATCATGGACATCGTTATCGGTGGGGTTGATACGAATGTTGGTGTGCTGGAGCTGATATCTCAAGTCATCGCAAATGTGAGGCCAATATGTATTCCAGAGGTGGACAGGATCAGAGGGAGCACAGTCACGAAGGATGGTGACAAAAAGATTGTGAAGCTGACGACCGGTTGCCATGGACTTTGCTTCCTCCAGACACTGCTGCCACTCTTGGTCATCCTCCAAAAGGCCACGGGCGAGGCAGGCTTCTCTGAATGAGGGAGCGACAATGCCCTGAAAAGTGCGAAGGTCTTCGTATGATGTAGCCCCTTTCACAGCAGTGAGAAGCAGCCTGAGGTAAAAGCGTTCACTGGCACTGGGTGGAGCATAGAACATCCTTCCAATGGCGAATCCCCTCTGCCTGGGCTTCCACTTGTGAGCCCTTTGATCCCACACAAATTTGGAAGGAAAGTCCTGATAAAGAACGACCTGTGCAAGCTCTGGATACTCCTGATTGGCCTTGAAGAAGGCAGTGAGGGTGGTGTCACGCTGTGCAGCATGCTGGATGATTTCCTGGATAGACTGTGGACCATTCTGATTCCAAGTGACATACTGCTGGCCAGGAAGGTGGACCTGAAGACGGACGACGTTGGGAGAAGCACCATGCATGGTGAAGTGGAAGAGGCGCCAGATGCTTTCGCATGCAGATATGTAGCGAGCGTCGAGGTACTGCCTGACTTCATCGTTGCAAGTTCCAAACTCCATGGTGATGCGATCGTGGCCTTTGTAGACATATTTGTAGATGTACTTGATGGCCTTGATGGAGCTGATGGACTCGATATTGATGTGGCAACGGTACTTCCAGATGAGATAGGCAGAGTAAGTGACCACCCAACGATTGTCGACCTGCTTTCCCCGAACGTGATATGTGTGTCCAGTGTCCCGACGCTTGGTAGAGGCATAGGCATCCTCAGAGATGGTGGTCTGATCCCTGAATGGCTTGGGGAAACCTTTGGAGCACTGTCCATTCACCATGCAAGGAGCTGCAGGGTTCTCTGCACCACAGGGTTTATGGACCATGAACTTTTTGATGAGGTCGAGGAGCTCAGGATCATCGTCAGGAAACTCTGAAGACAGAAGGCTGTCTATCTGCTCGGGGGTGCGAAGCTTGGATTGCTCATCAAGAAAGATAATGCAGTGCATGTGAGGAAGGCCACGCTTCTGAAACTCGATGGTGAAAAGATAAGCCACAGCCTTTCCAAATATGCCAGCCTCGATATCCTTGATCATCTCCTTCTGCTTTGCATAGAATGCACGAACGACCAAATCAGGGCGATCTGCTGCAGTCTGCCCTGGACGAAGAGCATCCCGTATTTCTGGCCAGGCAGGGTTGGCAGTGATGGTGAGAAAGAGATCGCCTCCATTGCAGTGACGATTGATGGCGAATGCATCCTGAAGAAGCTGCTGCATGTGACGTGTGCTTCCTGCAAAGGACGAAGGAAGAATGATTCTTTGACCCAGAGACTCTGTGTCTACATCGATGTTTGCAGCCACAGCATCTGCCAGGCCAACATAGACTTCGCCTCGAATGGTGTCCTGATTCATCAAAATCCAGCGCAATCGATCCTGCTCAGCAGTGGCCCATCCATTACACACAAACTCCTGAAAGAGCTTTCCAGTCAGAAAGATATGCTGGGGCTCGACAGCAGGCGGTCGAAGGTGGAGGCGATAGCAGTAGAATTCAGATTTGGAGACATGTTTGTGAACTCTGGCACCAAGTCGGTTGTTGGCATCGACAGCTGCATACTCGATTTGAGGGTGCCATTGGAGCTGGCCAGTAGGAAACAGCAAAACATAGTGAAGGGCAGGATAGAGGGGATGGATGTCACTGATGCGCTGAAGGGGAGGGCCATGCCTGCGGTAGAGAACGATGTCACGTGTGCTCTCTGGCTGATCGCCATCACCTGGAAGAATGACAGCAATCTCATTGTTGGTAGCATCGGGCAGATTGTAGCGGCGACGGTCACAGGATTGATCAAAACGCAAAGCTATCTTGCACTGCTGGTGTGGAGGCAAGTTCCTGGTGAGCTCATGAGCCTGCTTGTACATCTGAACTGCTGGATGGTGACGGTGGAGCATGTCCTGGAGAGTGAGCAAAGTGTGGTGATGGAGGTGAGTATTCCAGGCGTTGGCCATGCGAAAGTTGACAGCATCAGCTGGATCGTAAATATATAGCTGAGCATAAACAGGAGGTTCACCCTCTGGTGGAAGAAGAGATCCAATTTTGTGGGACAGCTCGCCATGGAGTTTGTAGACATAGGGACCAACGCCATCATTCACTGCCTCTTCACCCTCATTGACTGACTCATCAATCTTGCGACCGATAGAAGTCATGGCGAGTGCATTATTGTAAGTGCGGATGTGATCACGAAATGATTTTCCAATATCATCTTGAGCAGTGAGCAATTGCATAAGCTCAGGTGGAACTGGGTGAAGAGGTGGCAAAGCGATCTTTCCACTCAGGCAGCACATGCCGAATCGAGGATGGATATTTGAGGATTTCATAAGACGTTCAGCCATCCAGTGCAAAGCATGGCAATCAGAGCACTCCACATCCATATTTCCCAGATCATGAACAGGCCAATCAGGATTAAATGGCTGGCGGGCTGGAGGCAAAATAGGTGGTGGTGGTGGTGGTGGTGCAGGATCAATAAGCTGAGCGACCTTGGAGAATAAGGTCAGTCACCAAATAAAAAATTACAAAATAAGATATGAGCATACATGTGGAGGGATATTGGCAACAGGAATGATAGCAGCAGGAACAGGGGGAACAGCAGCAGGAGGATCAAAAACAGGCGGAGGCAGAGGTGGAGGTGGAGGAGGCTACATCATCATACTGTCAGACCATTTCACATTATGTAAAATATAATGCAACATACAGCTTCAAAAGGTGGAAGTGCAGCATGCTGGGCAACCAGCTCAGCCCATGCCATTGCAGGCACAGGAACAGGAGCAGGAACAGGTGCAGCAGGAGCAGGAGCAGCAACAGGAGGAATAGGAGCAGCAACAGGAAAAGCAGGAGCAGCAACAGGAAGAACAGGAGCAGCAACAGGAAGAACAGGAGCAGCAACAGGAAGAACAGGTCCAGCAACAGGAATGGCAGGTCCAGCAACAGGAGGAACAGGAACAGGAGGGTAAAAAACAGGAGGAGGAGGCTACAAAATTTATTGTCAGTTGAATGTCTGTCACCTGCAAGAATAATCCAACTTACAGCTACAGCTGGGAAAAGAGGTGGAAGTGCAGCATGCCAAGCAGCAAGTTCAGCCAAGGTCAATCTAGGAGCAATGGGTTGAGGGACAGCAGGAGGGATAATCATTGGAGGCACAGGAGTAGGAGCAAGAGGCTACATCAGTATATTGTCAGTCACGATCCATCACCTGACAGAACAATTCAACATACAGGAGGAGCCACAGGAATGGGAGGTGCAGGAATGGGAGGTGCAGGAACAGGAGGATCAAAAACAGGAGGTGCAGGAGGGGCCTGTAAAAAATATGGGAGAGCTGGATTGTGTAAAGGAGCAACCACAGGTAGAGGTGGAGCTGCATGACTTGAGCCTCTTCCCCTCCCTCTTCCCCTCCCTCTGCCCCTGCCTCTTGGAATCTGTGGAAGAGGAGGAAGTGCCGCCAACTGCTGTGCCAAATGAGGAGGAAGGTGATTGTATTGAGGAGGTGGTGGAGGAGCAGCCACAAAAGGATCAGCATTCAGCAAGGCAATATTATGGGCTGGCGGCAATGGCAGCAGTGGCTGGGCAATGTGCATAGTGCGAGCATGGTGTGGAGTCCGGTGGCGAGTAGGGCTATCCAAGGTCCGTTGGTCCCGTTCAGTTTGCTGCGCGGCCGTCCGGACACGTCGAGGAGTGTTGGGCAGAGTTGGGTCCATGGGAATCGGAGAGCTCTCTTACAGCAGTGGAGGATGTGACAATCTTGCAGGAGGCTGTGAAATCGGTGCAAACAGTGGCAGTTGATAGTGGAGCGACTTCCAAAAATGGAAGGGGAGGCAACTGCAAACCCGCCAGCCCAATCTCCCTGCACACTGTGCCCTGAGAGAGGTCCAAAAAACAACTGGCAGACACTCCTTTTGTTGAAAAAAGAGAAGCCAGGGAGGTAGGACTTCACAGAGCTTCACCTTGGTCTACAGATACCCCAAGAATGCAAAAACAACCCCACTGGAAAAGAGCCCAGAGCCAGAAAGAGAACAGAAAAGCTAGAAGTGGCCAAAACTCAGCCGAAAATTTGGTTCCTACACCCAGCAAGCCAAAAATTAGCCGAAAATATTGTTCCTACACCCAGTTATGATCTTTGTCATCAATGACAAATGGGAAAATTAGTTTGTCATCATGGGAACACCTGATAATATTTGTCATCAGGCCAATTAGCTGAAAATTTTGATTTTGATCCCACACTGTTGTTGCTAATTAAATTAGTCATCATGGCAAGACCCAGTAATTATCTTTGTCATCAGGCCCAAAAAAAAAACAATAGCTGAAAATTTTGATTCAACACTGTAGCCGAAAATGTTGTTGCTAATTAAATTAGTCATCATGGCAACACCCCCATATTGATCAGTTATTAGATTTGTCATGATAGGAACCCCTTATTATATTTGTCATCAGAAAAATATTTGTTCTGATGGGAACTGTTATATTGCATTTGTGATCAGGCCCAAAACTTGGCGGAAATTTTTTCTTATCATGGGAACCATTATTACAATTTTGATCTGGCCTAAAAATAGCTGAAATTTTTTTCGGCTAATTTTTGAAATGTGTAATGTAATGGAATTAGCCAAAAAGTTCATTTCCTACCTATAACTTATATTTGTCATCATTTTCTCACAGTAGAGGGTTAGTCATGGAACTCCCACCCCTTCTGAGTTTGTCATCCATTTACCCACGCCACAGTCACATGACCGATCTCGCTTTATTATGGATAACTGGGTTTGAACTGTTGTCATCCCATATGTACAAGGTTGGGAATGTGCCTCCGGCATGCATTAACATGTTTAATAAGTACGGACTTCATTTCTATATACATAGTACTTCATTTCTAAGTCTAATAGTACTTCATTTATACAATATTTTTGGTTTTTGCACTTCCACTGTCACTTGGCCATATTGCCTTGATGTTGTGCACAGACCTTACTCATGATATCGCCACATAGAACTGCCCATGAGTGAAGATGGGACTCCTGAAATCTAATCTCACATGCTGTACTAACTGTCTCTGGGATTTGTCAATCGACATTGAAAAGCATAGTTGAACAGCAAATTGGAGTCGAGACAGAGTGAAAGGGAGTTGTTCTTTGATTGGCTGCAGTCACATCCATGGAATAAACATCTTCTCTCCAGCATGATCTTCAGTAATCAACCGAACCTCCAACACTCTGTTCCGAATCTGAGTCAAAATCCCTCAAGAACCATTGCAGACCCCTCCAGCAATATTGAGATTGTGAAGTATCATCACAGGGATGCCAACCTTGAGTGCCAAGTGTGCCAAAGGTAGACTGGAGCAGTTGATTGAGTTGAGGTATTCAAATTGATACAGAAGTTTATTGTTTGCAATAGAGTCTGCACTGTGAAATACTTGCTCCTCTCCAGGGAACCTCTGAATAATGTAATGGTTCAAATCATCCACATCATCATTTTTGCTTGCCAGGACAATCTGCTCTGAGAAGTATTGATCAGGATGCTGAGCATGATTATAGATGCCAGGATAGATGGTGTCGATGAGGGAAGCCAGAGTGTTTTCAGGACACTTGAAATGGTTGGAAAGTTTGATGTTGCCACCCTCATCTGTATGACCACCCTTTCCAACCTCCAGCTGCCACTTTGCAAAATGTTGCTCTTCAAGATCATCCATGTTCAATCACATGTTGATTTTGAGATGAAGAACTTTAATATGTTGCCAAAGAACAGAGCACTGCAAGGAAGCACCAACAATCTGAGGCTGTAAACCCCTCTCGATAACAGGCAGGATCTGGTGAAAGTCACCCCCAAAAATGATAGGAATGCCACCAAAGGATTGATCAGATTGGAGAATGTCTTTGAGAGTGCAGTTGACAGCTTCATGGAGATGATGATACTGCATGAGTGCCTCATACCAAATGATCAAATCAGTCTCCTGCAACAACTTTGCCTGAATTGAACCTCTGGAGATAGAGCAGGTGGATGACTCGTTGATGATGAGAGGGATCTGGAGACATGAATGAGAAGTGGAGCCAGCTTTGAGCAGGAGTGCAGTAATGCCAGATGATGCTATACAGAGGACAATTTTGCCCTGAGAATGAAGCTGATGGGCCAGAGTGGAGCTGACGACCTGTTGCTATGGACTTTGCTTCCTCCAAACACTGCACCCACTCTTGGTCATCCTCCAAAAGGCCATGTGCCAGACATGCTTCTCTGAATGAGGGAGAGACATTTCTCTGAAAACTGCACAGATATTTGTATGATGCTGCACCCTTGACAGCTGTCAGAAGAAGCCTGAGGTAGAAGCATTCACCTGCAGTAGGCTGAGTGTGGTACATCCTCCTAATAGCAAATCCTCTCTGTCTAGGCTTCCACTTGTGGACTTTCTGATCCCACACAAATTTAGAAGAAAAGTCCTGATAGAGAAGATCCTGTGCAAGCTCTGGATACTGCTGATTGGCTTTGAAATAGCCAGTGAGAATGGTGTCATGCTGTGCAGCATGCTGGATGATTTCCTGGATAAACTGTAAACCATTCTGATTTTAAGTAACATACTGCTGGCCAGGGAGGTGGATCTGAAGTAGGACGATATTGGGAGAAGCAGAGTGCAGAGATAAATGAAAGAGGCACCAAATGCTCTCGCAGGCAGAAATATAGCGAGCGTCCAGATACTGTTTGACTTCATTGTTGCAAGTTTTAAACTGCATGGTGATGTGATCATGACCTTTGTACACATATTTGTAAATGTATTTGACAGCTTTGATAAAGGCAATGGACTCAATGTTGATGTGGCAGCAGTACTTCCAGAGGAGATAGGGTGAATAAGTGATGACCCAGCAATTGTCGACCTGCTTTCCCTGAACCTGATATGTCTTTCCAGTGTTCCAATGTCTGGTGGAGGCATAGGCATCCTCAGAGATGGTCGTCTGATCCCTGAATCACTTGAGGAAACCTTTGGAGCACTGTCCATTCACTATGCAAGGAGCTGTAGGGTTCTCTGCACCACAGGGTTTATGGACCATGAACTTCTTGACCAACTTGAGCAGCTCAGGATTGTCATCAGGAAACTCTGAGCACATGAGGCTGTCTATCTGCTCAGGAGTGCGAAGCTTGGACTCCCCATTGAGAAAGATAATGCAGTGCATGTGAGGCAGGCCATGCTTCTGAAACTCAATCACAAACACATAAGAGAGTGCCTTGCCAAAAATCCCAGCCTCGATGTCTTTGATCATCTCCTTCTGCTTTGCATGGAATGCACGAACGACCAAGTCAGGGCGATTGGCAGCAGTTTGTTCTGGCTTGAGCTCATCCTGAATCTCTGGCCAAGCAGGGTTTGCAGTCATGGTCAGAAAGAGATCACCACCCTTGAAGGAGTGATTGATATCCAAGGCATCCTGAAGAAGCTGCTGCATATCACGTGTGCTTCCTGTGAATGAAGAAAAGAGAATAATCCTTTGATCGACAGAGTCTGTGTTTGCATCCACATTTGCAGCCACAGCATCAGCCAAGCCCATATAGACTTCACCACAAATAGTGTCCTGATTCATTATAATAAAGTGCAACCAATCCTGCTCTGAAGTTGCCCATTGGTCACAAACAAACTCCTGAAAGAGCTTTCCACTCAAGAAAATATGTTGAGGCTCGATAGCAGGTGGTCAAGGGTTGAGATGATAGTGGTCAAATTCTGATTTGGATACATGCTTGCGAACCCTTGCACTGCCTTCATTAGCAGCTGCATACTGGATTTGAGGATGCCATTAGAGCTGGCCCATAGGAAACAGCAGAACATAGTGAAGAGCAGGATAGAGGAGATGAATATCAGTGATGCGCTGAAGGGAAGGGCCATGTCTGTGGTAGAGAACAATATCACGTGTGCTCTCTGGCTGATCGCCATCATCCAGAAGAATGACTGCAATCTCATTGTTGGTGGCATCAGGAAAATTGTAGTGGCGATGGTCACAGGATTGATCAAAGCACAAAGCTATCTTGCACTGCTGTTCTGGAGGCATGTTTCTAGTGAGCTCATGTGCCTGCTTATGCATCTGAACTGCAGGATGGTAACAGTGGAGCATGTCCTGAAGGGTGAGCAAAGTGTGGTGATCGAGGTGAGTATTCCAGGCATTAGCCATCTGAAAGTTCACAGCATCAGCTGGATTATAAATATATAGCTGAGCATATACAGGAGACTCTCCATCTGCTGAAAGAAGAGAGCCAATCCTGTGGAACAGCTCACCATGGAGTTTGAAGACATAGGGACTGATACCATCATTCATAGCCTCTTCACCCTCATTGACAGACTCATCAATTTTGTGCCCGATAGAAGTTATGGCCAGAGCATTATTGTATGTGCGAATATGATCACAAAATGGCCTGCCAATGTGATCCTGAGCAGTGAGCAGCTGGAGAAGCTCAGGCAGGACCAGATGGAGAGGAGGTGAGATGATTTTTCCACTCAGACAGCACATGCCAAACATGGGATGATAATTACAGGATTTGGTGAGATGTTCAGCCATCCAGTGCAGAGCATGGCAATTGGGACACTGAACATCCATTTTTCTGAGATCATGAATAGGCCAAAGTGGGCTAAATGGGCAGCATGCAGAAGGCAGCAGAACATGTGGAAGAGGGGGCAGGATCAATCTTGGATGATCAAGTCAGTCACCAAATTCATCAAAACAATATCAGCTTGCTTACATGTGGAGGTACATTGGCAACAGGAACAGCAGGAGCAGGAATAGCAGGAACAGCAGGAATAGCAGGAACAGCCAGAGGTGGCAGAGGCAGAGGTGGAGGTGGAGAAGGCTACATTATCATACTGTTAGACCATTACACGTTATGTTAAAATATAATGCAACATACAGCTTGAAAAGGTGGAAATGCAGCATGCTGGGCAGCAAGCTCAGCCCACGCCATTGCAGGAGCAGCAACAGGAGGAACAGGAGCAGCAATAGGAAGAACAGGAGCAGCAACAGGAAGAACAGGTCCAGCAACAGGAATGGCAGGTCCAGCGACAGAAGGAACAGGAACAGGAGGGTAAAAAACAGGAGGAGGAGGCTACAAAATTTATTGTCAGTTAAATGTCTGTCACCTGCAAGAATAATGCAACTTGCAGCTACAGCTGGAAAAAGAGGTGGAAGTGCAGCATGCTAGGCAGCGAGTTCAGCCAAGGTCAATCTAGGAGCAATGGGTTGAGGGACAGCAGGAGGAACAATCCTTGGAGATACTGGAGTAGGAGGAAGAGGCTACATCAATATGCTGTTAGTCACAATCCATCACCTGACAGAACAATTCAACATACAGGAGGAGCCACAGGAATGGGAGGTGCAGGAATTGGAGGTGCAGGAATTGGAGGTGCAGGAATTGGAGGTGCAGGAATTGGAGGTGCAGGAATTGGAGGTGCAGGAACAGGAGGGTCAAAAACAGGAGGGGCATGTAAAAAATATGGGAGAGCTGCATTGTGTAAAGGAGCAACAACAGGCAGAGGTGGAGCTGCATGACTTGAGCCTCTTCCCCTTCCTCTTCCCCTCTCTCTGCCCCTGCCTCTTGCAATCTGTGGAAGGGGAGGAAGTGCCACCAGCTGCTGTGCCAAATGAGGAGAAAGGTGATTGTATTGAGGAGGTGGTGGTCTCCATCATGTAAACCATAGTGGTTTACATGAGGATGCTGTGGCTCTGGCAGTGAAGGAGCTGAGGAAGGGATCTATTCCTTCACTTCATGCAGCAGAGTGGACAGAAAAAGACAACATCCTATACTTCCATGACTGCATCTACATCCCTAACAACTTTCAGCTTCGATGATGTATTATCTCTCAGCACCATGACTCACTCATTGCCAGTCACCCTGGGCATTGGAAGACATTGGAACTGATATCATGGAATTATTGGTGGCCCCAGATGTCTCAACTCATTGGTCAGTACTGCCATACCTGTGATCTCTGCTTATGCACCAAAACTCCCTGGTGCAAGCCCATGGGTGAGTTACACTCCCTTCCAGTCCCAGAGAATTGCTGGGATGTCATCAGTGTGGACTTCATGGTAGAACTACCAGAGTCCAATGGGTTTGATGCAGTAATGTGCACAGTCGACTCTGTTAGAAAGTGAGCTCATTTTATCCCCACTCATATGACTGTCACCATGCTTGGAGCACCTCAACTCTATTTGCATCATGTGTGGAAGCTCCATGGACTGCCTGGCACATTCCTCTGTGATAAAAAACCACTCTTGACAACCTGTGCCTCCTTTGCTTTCCCCTTCAACAATCGCCTCTTGTGCTTTAATTTCAATGGCAACAACTTCGAAGGTCCTGCTACCAGCTTGACATCTTCAAAAGCGCCCATGACACAAATATGATGCACTTTCAAATTCAAAAACACATTAGCGATTGCTTTGAAACAATTTTAAATGAACTTTGTACCTGGTTTTAAGTGCAAATCTCATTTTGCACCTCCAAATTTCTTTACTTTGCCCTTGCAAAGTCCCCTCCTCAACATCCCATCCCAATAGCACCCTTGCATCTCCTGGGTGCACTTCATACATATTGTGGCACCCTTCTTGACAACACAACATGGCTGGGCCTTGAACCCAATGCATTGATCACACTATGAAAGAATCAGTAGCTCGGAAACTCTTCAAAAATAAGGAAAAAACTTACTGGACCCTCAAAATTGAGCAACCCGCTCATTTCAAGCTGCACCTGCTTTTCCACAGCTATGTCCCCCACCTCCTCTTCCTCATCCCCATTGTTCCCCATCTCTGTCTGCTGTCTTTTGTTTTGTCTGAAAATATTGTTCCTACACTCATTTATTAGATTTGTCATTATAGAAACACCTTATTATATTTGTCAGCAGGTCAAAAATTAGCTGAAAATTTGGTTACTACACTCAGTTATTAGATGTGTCATCATGAAAACCTTATTTGTCATCAGGCCAAAAAGTAGCCAAAAATTTGGTTTCTACACTCAGTTATTAGATAGGAACACCTTATTATATTTGTCGTCAGGCCAAACATCAGCCGAAAAATTTTGTTATGATGGGAACAGTTATTGCATTTGTGATCGGGCCCAAAATTTAGTTGAAAAATTTTGTTATCATGTCATGGGAACAGTTATTACAATTGTGATCTGGCCAAAAAATAGCCAAAAATTTTTTTCAGCTAATCAAAAAATCCTCAGCTAATTTTTGAATGATGGAAACACCCAATTATTAGCTGAGAATTTTGTTTCCCACCTATGAATTATATTTGTCATCCTTTTCTCATAGTGGAGGGTTAGTCATGGATCTCTCACTTCTTCAGAGTTTGTCATGATTCCCACAACCTCTTTACATGACCATGCTCGCTTTATTATGGACAAGGTTTTTAAATGTGCCTCTGGCACATGTTGTTCACTGTGTTCATTGATTTTCTATGAGTAGTAGTTACATATGTACAATATATATTTTAATCTAATAACACTTCATCATATACAATATTTTTTGTCTTTGCACTATCCTCTGAGCTTGGCCATATTGCCTTGATATTGTGGACAGACTTGACCCTGGATATTGCCACATAGAACTGCCCATGTGTAAAGACAGGACTTCTGAAATCCAAACCCACATGCTTCACAGACTGCCCTTGTGACTTGTTGATCGACATTGAAAAGCAAAGATGAACAGCAAACTGCAGTCGAGAGAGTGTAAAGGGGAGTTGACCTTCAATGGGCCAAAGTCACATCCATGGAATGAAAACAGTCTCTCCTGCATTATCTCTAGTGATCAACTGACTATCCAAAACCCTATTCCTGATCTGAGTCAATATCCCCCGACTTCCATTGCAGACCCCTCCAGTGATATTGAGATTGCAAAGTATCATGACAGGGACACCGACCTTGAGTGCCAAATGTGCCAAAGGTAGACCTGAGCAGTTGATGGAATTCAGATATTCTTGGGGATATAGAAGTTTGGCATTCTCATCATTTGCAATCGAGTCAGCACTGTGAAAGACGTGCACCTTCCCAGGAAAATTGTGAAGAATGTGATGGTTCAAATCATCGACATCATCATTCTTGCTTGCCAGGATGACCCCCTCTGAAAAGTATTGATCTGAATGCTGAGCCTAATCATAGATGCCAGGATAGATGGTGTCGATGAGGGAAGCGATGGTGTTCTGAGGACATTTGAGATAATCAGGAAGATTGATAGTGCCACCTTCATCTGTATGACCACCCTTTCCAACCTCCAACTGCCACTTTGCAAAGTTGCACTCCTGAAGATCATCTGTGTTCAAATGCATGTTGATTTTGAGATGAAGGATTTTGATGTGTTGCCAGAGAACAGAGCATTGCAAAGAAGCACTAACAATTTGAGGTCAAGAACCCTTCTCAATGACAGGCAGGATCTGATGAAAGTCACCCCTAAAGACCACAGGCACACCACCAAAGGGTTTGTCATATTGGAGAATGTCTTTCAGAGTGCGGTTGACAGCTTCATGGAGATGACGATGCTGCATGAGTGCCTTGTCCCAAATGATCAAGTTGGTCTGCTGCAGGAGCTGTGCCCATGTTGAACCTCTGGAAATGGTGCAGGTGGATGACTCATTTATGATGATTGGGATCTGAAAGCAGGAATAGGAAGTACGACTGCCTTTGAGCAAAAGAGCAGCTATTCCAGACGATGCAGCACAGAGGACGATCTTGCCTTCAGAGCAAAGCTGATGGCAGAGGGTGTTGTAAACATAGGTTTTGCCAGTGCCACCTGGACCATGGAGGAAAAATGTCTGGCCAGTCTTGTTGTTGACTGCATGCATGATCTCATCAAAGACAGCCCTCTGATTGTGATTGAAAGTGTCCAGATTGTGTGCAGCCAACTCAGCCTGCTCCACAATATTGTATCTGCACTGCTCTGTGATCAACCGGTTTTGAATGTTGGCATCCCAATTCTGAGTGATCTGAGGCATGTATGGCCAATCCTTCTCGAGAGATTTCCCAGAGACCATGAGAAGCTGATTGATAAGATAAAGGCTATAATTATGGACATCGTCATCGGTGGGGTTGATACAAATGTTGGTGTGCTGGAACTGATATCTCAAGTCATCACAAATGTGAGGCCAATATGTATTCCAGAGGTGGACAGAATCAGAGGGAGCACAGTCACGAAGGATGGTGACAAAAAGATTGTGAAGCTGATGACCAGTTGCCATGGACTTTGCTTCCTCCAGACACTGCTGCCACTCTTGGTCATCCTCCAAAAGGCCACAGGTGAGGCAGGCTTCCCTGAATGAGGGAGCGACGATGCCCTGAAAAGTGCAAAGGTCTTCATATGATGTAGCCCCTTTCACAGCAGTGAAAAGCAGCCTGAGGTAAAAGCGTTCACCAGCACCAGGTGGAGCATACAACATTCTTCCAATGGCAAATCCCCTCTGCCTGGGCTTCCACTTGTGAGCCCTTTGATCCCACACAAATTTGGAAGGAAAGTTCTGGTAAAGAATGACCTGTGCAAGCTCTGGATACTCCTGATTGGTCTTGAAAAAGGCAGTGAGGGTGGTGTCACGCTGTGCAGCATGCTGGATGATTTCCTGAATAGACTGTGGACCATTCTGATTCCAAGTGACATACTGCTGGCCAGGAAGGTGGACCTGAAGACGGACGATGTTGGGAGAAGCACCATGCATGGTGAAGTGGAAGAGGCGCCAGATGCTTTCGCATGCAGATATGTAGCGAGCGTCGAGGTACTGCCTGACTTCATCATTGCAAGTTCCAAACTCCATGGTGATGCGATCGTGGCCTTTGTAGACATATTTGTAGATGTACTTGATGGCCTTGATAGAGCTGATGGACTCAATATTGATGTGGCAACAGTACTTCCAGATGAGATAGGCAGAGTAAGTGACCACCCAATGATTGTCGACCTGCTTTCTCCAAACATAATATGTATGTCCAGTGTCCTGATGCTTGGTAGAGGCATAGGCATCCTCAGAGATGGTTGTCTGATCCCTGAATGGCTTGGGGAAACCTTTGGAGCACTGTTCACCATGCAAGGAGCTGTAGGGTTCTCTGCACCACAGGGTTTATGGACCATGAACTTTTTGATGAGGTCGAGGAGCTCAGGATCATTGTCAGGAAACTCTGAAGACAGAAGGCTATCTATCTGCTCGGGGGTGCGAAGCTTGGATTGCTCATTGAGAAAGATAATGCAGTGCATGTGAGGAAGGCCATGCTTCTGAAACTCGATGGTGAATAGATAAGCCACAGCCTTTCCAAATATGCCAGCCTCGATATCCTTGATCATCTCCTTCTGCTTTGCATAAAATGCATGAACAACCAAATCCGGGCAATCTGCTGCAGTTTGCCCTGGATGAAGAGCATCGTGTATTTCTGGCCAGGCAGGGTTGGCAGTGATGGTGAGAAAGAGATTGCCTCCATTGCAGTGACGATTGATGGTGAATGCATCCTGAAGAAGCTGCTGCATGTGATGTATGCTTCCTGCAAAGGACGAAGGAAGAATGATTCTTTGACCCAGAGACTCTGTGTCCACATCAATGTTTGCAGCCACAGCATCTGCCAGGCCAACATAGACTTCACCACGAATGGTGTCCTGATTCATCAAAATCCAGCGCAATCGATCCTGCTCAGCAGTGGCCCATCCATCACACACAAACTCCTGAAAGAGCTTTCCAGTCAGAAAGATATGCTGGGGCTCAACAGCAGGCGGTCAAAGGTGGAGGCGATAGCAGTAGAATTCGGATTTGGAGACATGTTTGTGAACTCTGGCACCACCTCGGTTGTTGGCATCGACAGCTGCATACTCGATTTGAGGGTGCCATTGGAGCTGGCCAGTAGAAAACAGCAAAACATAGTGAAGGGCAGGATAGAGGGGATGGACATCACTGATGCGCTGAAGGGGAGGGTTATGCCTGCGGTAGAGAATGATGTCGCGTGTGCTCTCTGGCTGATCACCATCACCTGGAAGAATGACAGCAATCTCATTGTTGGTAGCATCGGGGAGATTGTACTGGTGATGGTCACAGGATTGATCAAAACGCAAAGCTATCTTGCACTGCTGGTGTGGAGGCAAGTTCCTGGTGAGCTCATGAGCCTGCTTATACATCTGAACTGCTGGATGGTGACGGTGGAGCATGTCCTGAAGAGTGAGCAAAGTGTGGTGATGGAGGTGAGTGTTCCAGGCATTGGCCATGCGAAAGTTGACTGCATCAGCTAGATCATAAATATATAGCTGAGCATAAACAGGAGGTTCTCCCTCTGGTGGAAGCAGAGATCTGATTTTGTGGGACAGCTCACCATGGAGTTTGTAGACATAGGGACCGACACCATCATTCACAGCCTCTTCACCCTCATTAACCGACTCGTCAATCTTGTGACCGATAGAAGTCATGGCGGGTGCATTATTGTAAGTGTGGATGTGATCATGAAATGATTTTCCAATGTCATCCTGAGCAGTGAGAAATTGTATAAGCTCAGGTGGGACTGGGTGAAGAGGTGGCAAAGCGATCTTTCCACTCAGGCAGCACATGTTGAATCAAGGATGAATATTTGAGGATTTCATAAGACGTTCAGCCATCCAGTGCAAAGCATGGCAATCAGGGCACTCCACATCCATATTTCCCAGATCATGAACAGGCCAATCTAAATTAAATGGCTGGCAGGCAGGAGGCAAAACAGGCAGAGGTGGTGGTGGTGGTGGTACAGGATCAATCTTGGATGATCAAGTCAGTCACCAAATTGATCAAAACAATATCAGCATGCTTACATGTGGAGGTACATTGGCTACAGGAACAGCAGGAGCAGGAACAGCAGGAACAGCCAGAGGTGGGGGAGGTAGAGGGAGAGGTAGAGGTGGCTACATCATTATTCAGTCAGACCATTGCACATGATGTAGAATTTAATTCAACATACAGCAGCCAGAGGTGGAAGTGCTGCATGCTGCACAGCAAGCACAGCCCAAGCCATTGCAGGAACCATTGGTGGAGGAGCCATTGGTAGAGGTATATTGGCCACAGGAATGGGAGGTGCAGGAACAGGAGGAACAGGAGCTGGAGGGTCAAAAACAGGAGGCAGAAAAGGCTGCATCAGTATTATGTTGTTAATTAACCTGTGTCACATAGAAGAATATGTAATCCAACATATAGCTACAGCAGGAATAACTGGTGGAACTTGATGTCCAGGCCAGGCCATTGGAGGAGCAACAGGAATGGGAGATGCAGAAACCAAAGGAACAGAAGCTGGAGGGTCAAAAACAGGAGGAGGACCAAAAGGTGGAACTCACAGCCCAGCCTGGATGATTGCATGAGTAGCAGGAATGGGAGGTCCAGGTGCAACAGGAATAGCAGGTGCGGGAGCCATAGGAATGGGAGGTGCAGGAATTGGAGGTGCAGGAACAGGAGTGTCAAAAACAGGAGGGGCAGGAGGAGCAGGAAAAAAATATGGGAGAGCTGCATTGTGTAAAGGAGCGACCACAGACAGAGGTGGAGCTGCATGAATTGAGCCTCTTCCCCTCCCTCTTCCTCTTCCTCTGCCTCTGCCTCTCACCACCTGTGGAAGGGGAGGAAGTGCTGCCAGCTGTTGTGCCACCTGAAGAGGAAGGTGGTTGTATTGAGGAGGTGGAGGTAGAGGGGCAAGAAAAGGATCAGTGTCATTCCCATTCAGCAAACTACCATGGGGAGGTGGCACTGGCAGCAAAGGCTGGGCAATGTTTATTGTGCAAGCATGGTGTGGAGTCCGGTGGTGAGTAGGACTATTCAAGGTCCATTGGTCCCGTTCAGTTTGCTGCACGGCCGTCCAGACCCATTGAGGAGTATTGGGCAGAGTTGGATCCATGGGAATTGGGGAGCTCTCTTACAGCAGCAGAGGAGATGAGATTCTTGTAGGAGGCTGTGAAATCAGTGCAAACAGTGGCAGTTGATAGTGGAGTGACTTCCAAAAATGGAAGGGGAGGCAACTGCAAACCCACCAGCCCAATCTCCCTGCACACTGTGCCCTGAGAGAGGTTGAAAAAGCAACTGGCAGACACTCTTTTTGTTGAAAAAAGAGAAGCCAGGGAGGTAGGACTTCACAGAGCTTCACCTTGGTCTACAGATACCCCAAGAATGCAAAAACAACCCCACTGGAAAAGAGCCCAGAGCCAGAAAGAGAGCAGAAAAGCTAGAAGTGGCCAAAAATCAGCTGAAAATTTGGATCCTACACCCAGTAAGCCAAAAATTAGCCAAAAATATTGTTCCTACACTCAGTTATTAGATTTGTCATGATAGGAACACCTTATTATATTTGTCATCAGGCCAAACATCAGCTGAAAATTTATGTTATGATGGGAACAGTTATTGCATTTGTGATCGGGCCCAAAATTGAGCCAAAATTTTTTTTGTTATGATGGGAACAGTTATTACAAATGTGATTGGGCCAAAAAATAGCTGAAATTTTTTTTCGGCTAATTTTTGTCACCCAGTTATTAGCTGAGAATTTACTTCCCACACCTTGTAATATTTGTCATCATTTCTCACCTCTCTGCAGAGTCTCACGGTGTGATGCCATTTCCACCCCTGCGGAGTTTGTCAGCAATCCCACACCACAGTCATGTGACCAATCTCACTTTATTATGGACAAGGTTGGGAATGTGCCTCCAGCATGTGTTAACATGTTTAATAAGTAATATGTACAATATTTTTGGTTTTTGCACTTCCACTGTCACAACTTCATTTTTCTGTTAGTCTGATAGTACTTCATTATTTTGGTTTTTGCACTTCCACTGTCATGTGTTAACATGTTTAATAAGTATGGACTTCATTTCTATGTTACTCTAATAGTACTTCATTATATACAATATTTTTGGTTTTTGCACTTCCACTGTCACTTGGCCATATTGCCTTGATGTTGTGCACAGACCTTACTCATGATATCGCTACATAGAACTGCCCATGAGTGAAGACAGGACTCTTGAAATCTAATCCCACATGCTGCACTGACTGTCCCTGGGATTTGTTGATCGACATTGAAAAGCACAGTCAAACAGCAAATTGGAGTCGAGACAGAGTGAAAGGGAGTTGTCCTTCGATTGGCTGCAGTCGCATCCATGGAATAAACACCTTCTCTCTAGCATGATCTCCAGTAATCAACTGAACCTCCAATACTCTGTTCCGAATCCGAGTCAAAATCCCTCCAGAACCATTGCAGACCCCTCCAGCAATATTGAGATTGCGAAGTATCATCACAGGGACACCAACCTTGAGTGCCAAGTGTGCCAAAGGTAGACTGGAGCAGTTGATTGAGTTGAGGTATTCAGGTGGATACAGAAGTTCATTGTTTGCAATAGAGTCTGCACTATAAAACACTTGCTCCTCTCCAGGGAACCTCTGAAGAATGTAATGGTTCAAATCATCCACATCATCATTTTTGCTTGCCAGGACAATCTGCTCTGAGAAGTATTGATCGGGATGCAGAGCATGATTATAAATGCCAAGATAGATGGTGTCGATGAGGGAAGCCAGAGTGTTTTCTGGACACTTGAAATGGTTGGGAAGTTCGATGTTGCCACCCTCATCTGTATGATCACCCTTTCCAACCTCCAGCTGTCACTTTGCAAACTGTCGCTCTTCAAGATCATCCATGTTCAATCGCATGTTGATTTTGAGATGAAGAACTTTAATATGTTGCCAAAGAACAGAGCGCTGCAAGGAAGCACCAACAATCTGAGGCTGTGAACCCCTCTCGATAACAGGCAGAATCTGGTGAAAGTCGCCCCCAAAAATAATAGGAATGCCACCAAAGGATTGATCAGATTGGAGAATGTCTTTGAGAGTGCGATTGACAGCTTCATGGAGATGATGATGCTGTATGAGTGCCTCATCCCAAATGATCAAGTCAGTCTCCTGCAACAGCTTTGCCCGAATTGAACCTCTGGAGATAGAGCAGGTGGATGACTCATTGATGATGAGAGGGATCTGGAGACATGAATGAGAAGTGGAGCCACCTTTGAGCAGGAGTGCAGCGATGCTGGATGATGCTATACAGAGGACGATTTTACCCTGAGAATGAAGCTGATGGGCCAGAGTGTTGTATACAAAGGTTTTGCCTGTGCCACCGGGACCATTGAGAAAAAAGGTCTGGCCAGTCTTGTTGTCGACAGCATGCATGATCTCCTCAAAGACAGCTCTCTGGTCTGGATTGAAAGTGTCCAAGTTCTGTGCAGCCAACTCAGCCTGCTCCACAACATCATATCTGTGCTGCTCTGCAATCAACCAGTTTTCAAGGTTGGCTTTCCAATTCTGAGTGATCTGAGGCATGTATGGCCAATTATTGCTGAGAGATTTGCCAGAGGATAAGAGAAGCTGGTTGATCAAGTAGAGGCCATAATCCTGCACATTGTCATCAGTAGGGTTGAGATGGATATTGTTGTGCTGGAGCTGATACCACAGGTTATCGCAAATGTGGGGCCAGTATGTGTTCCAAAGCTGGACAAGATCAGAGGGTGCACAATCACGAAGAATAGTGACAAGAGTTGCCAGAGCTGATGACCTGTTGCTATGGACTTTGCTTCCTCCAAACACTGCACCCACTCTTGGTCATCCTCCAAAAGGCCACGTGCCAGACATGCTTCTCTGAATGAGGGAGAGACATTTCCCTGAAAAGTGCACAGATGTTCATATGATGTTGCACCCTTGACAGCTGTCAGAAGAAGTCTGAGGTAGAAGCGTTCACCTGCAGTAGACTGAGTGTAGTACATCCTCCCAATAGTGAACCCTCTCTGTCTGGGCTTCCACTTGTGGACTTTCTGATCCCACACGAATTTGGAGTGAAAGTCCTGATAGAGAAGATCCTGTGCAAGCTCTGGATACTGCTGATTGGCTTTGAAATAGCCAGTGAGGGTGGTGTCATGCTGTGCAGCATGCTGGACAATTTCTTGGATAGACTGTGGACCATTCTGATTCCAAGTAACATACTGCTGGCCAGGCAGGTGGGTCTGAAGTTGGACGACATTGGAAGAAGCAGAGTGCATAGGTAAATGAAAGAGGCACCAAATGCTCTCACAGGCAGAAATATAGAGAGCGTCCAGATACTGTTTGACTTCATCATTGCAAGTCCCAAACTGCATGGTGATGTGATCATGGCCTTTGTACACATATTTGTAGATGTATTTGACAGCTTTGATGGAGGCAATGGACTCAATGTTGATGTGGCAGTGGTACTTCCAGAGGTGATAGGGTGAATAAGTGATGACCCAGCAATTGTTGACCTGCTTTCCCTGAACCTGATATGTCTGTCCAGTGTTATGATGCCTGGTGGAGGCATAGGCATCCTCAGAGATGGTCATCTGATCCCTGAATGGCTTGGGAAAACCTTTGGAGCACTGTCCATTCACCATGCAAGGAGTTGCAGGGTTCTCTGCACCACAGGGGTTATGGACCATGAACTTCTTGACCAACTCAAGCAGCTCAGGATTGTCATCAGGAAACTCTGAGCACATGAGGCTATCTATCTGCTCAGGAGTGCGAAGCTTGGACTCCCTGTCAAGAAAGATAATGCAGTGCATGTGAGGCAGGCCATGCTTCTGAAACTCGATCACAAACACATAAGAGAGTGCCTTGCCAAAGATCCCAGCCTCGATGTCTTTGATCATCTCCTTCTGCTTTGCATGGAATGCACGAATGACCAAGTCAGGGTGATCGGCAGCAGTCTGCCCAGGCTTGAGCTCATCCTGAATCTCTGGCCAAGCTGGGTTTGCAGTCATGGTCAAAAAGAGATCACCACCCTTGAAATAGCGATTGATAGCCAAGGCATCCTGAAGAAGCTGCTGCATATGATGTGTGCTCCCTGCGAATGAAGAAGGCAGAATGATCCTTTGATCGAGAGAGTCTGTGTCTGCATCCACATTTGCAGCCACAGCATCAGCCAAGCCCATATAGACTTCACCACAAATAGTGTCCTGATTCATTATAATAAAGTGCAACCGATCCTGCTCTGAAGTTGCCTACTGGTCACAAACAAACTCCTAAAAGAGCTTTCTACTCAAGAATATATGCTGAGGCTCAATAGCAGGTGGTCGAGGGTGGAGACGATAGCAGTATAAATCTGATTTTGACACATGCTTGCGAACCCTTGCACCGCCTTCATTAGCAGCTGCATACCCAATTTGAGGATGCCATTGGAGCTGGCCAGTAGGAAACAGGAGGACATAGTGAAGAGCAGGATAGAGGGGATGGACATCGGTGATGCGCTGAAGGGGAGGGCCATGCCTGTGGTAGAGAATGATATCATGTGTGCTCTCTGGCTGATTGCCATCACCTGGAAGAATGACCGCGATCTCATTGTTGGTGGCATCAGGAAGATTGTAGCTGTGACAGTCACAGAATTGATCAAAGCGCAAAGCTATCTTGCACTGCTAGTGTGGAGGCAAGTTCCTAGTGAGCTCATGGGCCTGCTTGTACATCTGAACTGCTGGATAGAGACGGTGGAGCATGTCCTGGAGGGTGAGCAAAGTGTGGTGATCGAGGTGAGTGTTCCAGGCATTGGCCATGCGAAAGTTGGCTGTGTCGGCTGGATCATAAATGTAAAGCTGAGCATACACTGGAGATTCGCCCTCTGGTGGAAGAAAAGAGCCAATCCTGTGGGACAGCTCGCCATGCAGTTTGAAGATGTAGGGGCCAACACCATCGTTCACAGCCTCTTCACCTTCATTAACAGACTCATCGATTTTGTGCCCAATGAAAGTCATGGCAAGAGCATTGTTGTATGTGTGGATATGATCATAAAACAACCTGCCAATGTGATCCTGAGCAGTGAGCAACTGGAGAAGCTCAGGTGGGACTAAGTGGAGAGGAGGCAAAATGATTTTTCTACTCAAGCAGCACATGCCAAATCTGGGATTTATATTAGAGGATGCTGTGAGATGCTCGGCCATCCAGTGCAATGCATGACAATTGGGACACTGAATATCCATTCTTCCCAGATAATGAACAGGCCAGTCAGGACTAAAAGGATGGTGTGCAGGAGGGAGGGGCCCAAGTGGAACAGGTGCAGGATCAATATGTTGAGCCACCTGGGATAATCGAGTCAGTCACAAAATAAAGACATGACCAAAAAGGACATAAGCATACATGTGCAGGCAGATCAAAAACAGGGATAGCAGGTGCAGGAACTGGAGGAACAGGTGCAGGAACTGGAGGAACAGGTGCAGGAACTGGAGGAACAGGTGCAGGAACTGGAGGAACAGGTGCAGGAACTGGAGGAACAGGTGCAGGAACTGGAGGAACAGGTGCAGGAACTGGAGGAACAGGTGCAGGGGGATCAAAAACAGGGACAACAGGTGCAGGAATGGCAGGAACAGGTGCAGGGGGATCAAAAACAGGGATAGCAGGTGCAGGAACAGGAGGAACAGGTGCAAGAGGATCAAAAACAGGGACAACAGGAGCAGGAATGGCAGGAACAGGTGCAGGGGGATCAAAAACAGGGATAGCAGGTGCAGGAACAGGAAGAACAGGTGCAGAGGAATCCAAAACAGGGATAGCAGGTGCAGGAATGGGAGGAACAGGTGCAGGGAGATCAAAAACAGCAGGAGCAGGAGCAGGATGCTACATCATCATTATTGTCAGTTAATATACTCAAAAGAACATATATAAGCCTACATGGAGAGGGATATTGGCAAGAGGGATGATAGGAGCAGGAACAGCAGGAGGAGGATCAAAAACAGGAGGAGGAGGAGGAGGAGGAGGAGGCTAGATCATGATATTGTCAGATAACATACATTATGTGAAAGATAAACCAACATACAGCAGGAAATAGAGCAGGCAGTGCAGCATGCTGAAAAGCAAGTTCGGTCCAGGCCATTGCAGGAGCTGCCACAGGAATGGGAGGTGCAGGAATTGGAGGGGCAGAAACAGGAGGGTCAAAAACAGGAGGGGCATTAAAATAATATGGGAAAGCTGCATTGTGTAAAGGAGCAACAACAGGCTGAGGTGGAGCAGCATGACTTGAGCCTCTTCCCCTTCCTCTTCCCCTCCCTCTGCCCCTGCCTCTTGCAATCTGTGGAAGGGGAGGAAGTGCCACTAGCTGCTGTGCCAACTGAGGAGGAAGGTGATTGTATTGAGGAGGTGGAGGTGGAGGGGCGAGAAAAGGATCAGTGTCATTCCCAATCAGCAAACCACCATAGGGTGGTGGCACTGGCAGCAAAGGCTGGGCAATGCCTATCATGCGAGCATGGTGTGGAGTCCGGTGGCAAGTAGGGCTATCCAAGGTCCGTTGGTCCCATTCATTTTGCTGTGCGGCCGTCTGGGCACGTCGAGGAGTGTTGGGCGGAGTTGGGTCCATGGGAATCGGGGAGCTCTCTTACAGCAATGGAGGATGTGAGATTCTTGCAGGAGGCTGTGAAATTGGTGCAAACAGTGGCAGTTGATAGTGGAGTGACTTCCAAAAATGGAAGGGGAGGCAACTGCAAACCCGCCAGCCCAATCTCCCTGCACACTGTGCTCTGAGAGAGGTCCAAAAAACAACTGGCAGACACTCTTTTTGTTGAAAAAAGAGAAGCCAGGGAGGTAGGACTTCACAAAGCTTCACCTTGGTCTACAGATACCCCAAGAATGCAAAAACAACCCTACTGGAAAAGAGCCCAGAGCCAGAAAGAGAGCAGAAAAGCTAGAAGTGGCCAAAAATCAGCCGAAAATTTGGTTTCTACACTTGGTAATCATATTTGTCATCAGGCCAAAAATCAGCTGAAAATATTGATCCTACACAAAGTTATTATATTTGTCATCATGGCAACACCCAGTAATCAAAATATATTTGTCATCAGGCCCAATAATAAAAAAATTACCTGAAATTTTTGATCCCCCAATGTAGCCAAAAATGTTGTTCCTGCATTATATTATTGTAGCCGAAATTGATGTCATTAGTTATTATATTTGTGATCCGGCCCCAAATTAGCCGAAAATTTTTGTTATCATTTGTTCTCACCTTTCACTTATATTTGTCATCATGTCTCATGACCCTCGGAGTTAATCATCACTCTCCCACCCACTCAGAGCAACTCCCACAGCCTCTTCACCTCCCATGGCCTCTTCATCTCCCATGCCCTCATCACTTCCCATGGCCTAGTCACCTGACCATCCTCCTTTTATTATTGATAGCACCAATAGTGCCAGTCAGTAACAAGTCAATACAAATTTGTGATTTGTAATGAAGTCAGTAACATGTCAATACAAATTTGTAGTGAGGTCAATAACAAGTCAATACAAATTTGTAATGAGGTCAGTAAAAAGTCTGAAGTCAGTAACAGGTCAATAGAAATTTAATGAAGTCAGTAACATGTCAATACAAATGTGTAATGAGGTCAGTAACAAGTCAAGACTGAAAAGGCAGATCTGCTTGCATTAAAATTTTGGTCGCAATATAGTGGACACCTACTTTCACACCTCGCACATTTTGGGCACAACATGACCAAACAGCTGCCTTTTCCTTACATGTGAAGAGAGAGTGCATGACAATCAATTGAGTACCTCTCTTCACACAACATTTGGGGCTATAATAGTGATACTATTGCAATTGCTATTTATTATCAAATAGCAAAATTGTGATTGTCATTACAAAAGTGTTGGAATTGGCTATTGAAACTTGAAAACAGTTGGATTACAGTGAGTGTTGTGACAACTGGCTGTTAAAGGAAGTTGTTGCTGACCTTACTTCAGCTGTGCTGCATTGTTGGCTATTGACCAAAATTATTATTGGGCTTTACCATTACTAAACATGTGAGTGGTGTTGGCATGTGTTGCAATAATGATGGTTGATTAAAGTGTTTTCAGGAATCAAAGTAGACCTTCTACACCAGAAGTGGAAAGGGCTAGAATTAGAGATGCAGACCATTTGGAAAGGTTGCAGATGACCAATCCTGATGAGAGAAGAAGCAGAGTCAGAGTGACTGCCCCTACTGAGGAAATTGTTCCACTGAACTATGGAGCTGCATTGGCCGCTCAGATACCATGGATGCAGATGCCTGCTAATTGGAATGCTCCAAGGCAGTTTGAATTGCCTGTTGTACCTCCTGCTCCTGCATTACATAGGAAAGGGGCTTCTGTGATGCTATCTGGACCTGTTTTGGCAAACAATAGACCAGGGGCAAATATAGCTGCTACCATACCACAGGTTCAGCTGCCAGCAGGGTGGAATGCACCTTTGGCCAATCCTATTCCTGTGGTTCCACCTGCACCTCAGCTACAAACAAGAAGAGGCAGAGGGAGAGGGAGAGGGAGAGGGAGGGGACTGGGACCATTGCATAATATTTCAGGTGGTCATGCAGATCCTGCACTCAATAATCTGCATAGGGGACATATTGCATTGAGGAAAAGAACTGCAGATTATGGTGCACATGTTCAGGAGTTACAACAAGAGGCAGCTAGGCAGTATCAGCATCAGCAGGAATTATTACAGAACATTGCAGAGGAAAAGTGTTAAGGCTGTTGCTGCCAGAAAGAGGATATTACAGCAGAAGGCTGAAGTGAGTAGGGAGCATAATCTGCAACTGCAGCATGTGAATGTACAAAGACAAGCTGCTGAAGCTGAAACAGCTAGGCAGCATAATTGGCAATTGCAGCAGCTGGCTGAACAGGAAAGGAACAGGCAGGCTGCTGAAGATGAAGCAGCCAATCAACAATTGCAGCTGGTGTAATTTCACTACGGCTGGTACAATGGATGTTAGTCCCTTTGGTGATAACTGATGGGACTACAAAGTATGTACATAGAACTTATGTACTACTATATTAGGCTATGCCACAGCATGACACAGCAAGCACAGTGATGTGCAGCACTGCCTCCTGAATAGTGGATGTGCAGCACTGCCTCCTGAATAGTGGATGTGCTGACCACACAGGATTTCCAATAGCAGCAGCTGGCTGAACAGGAGTTGGAGAGGCAGGCAGCTGCCCAGCAAGCTGCTTTAGCTGCTGAGCCACAATATCATGATCCACCCAGACATATCAATATAGAAGTGGCATTGCAGGAACATAATAGATGTAATCAGAAATGGGCTCTCAGGATGCATCAGATGTGGAGAAATGAACAGCATGCAGACAAGCAGGCACAGATAGACAAGGCTGAGGAGCTCCAACATCTATCCATTGCAGACAGAAACTTGCATCAGCAAATGATGAGGTTGGATCAATTGGCTAACAATATGTCTGGAGATCAGATTGATCAATATCAAGCTCAAGTGGATGCACAGGCAGAACAAATTCAGATGGATGGGGAAATGGCTGCATTGTTGGCTGCTGAGTATGAAGAACAGAGGAATAATGAGATTGCTTTGAGGAGGGAAATGGAGAATGAGGAATCTGATGATGATAATGGGAGCGAGTCTTCTTTGCAATTTCCACCTTCTCCCCTGCCATCAGATTATTATAATGAATTTGGAAGGGTGACTGCTTTACAATTTCCACCATCTCCTATGCCATCAGATTATTATGATGAGTTTGGAAGGGTGTCTCCTCTACAATTTCCATCTTCTCCTCCACAATCTTCATCACCACTGCTGCCTGACCCAATATTCCATGTTTCATCATTGCCACCTTCTCCCATGCAATCTCCTTCACTACTGCTACCTGCTTCATTCTTGAATCCCCCAATGTTGCCACCTTTGCCTCCACCTATGCCTGTACCTCTACCTCCACATCGACCTGCAAGGCCATTACCGCCTGGTCGTGCACCTTATCAGGAGCCAATTCCCAGACATTCACTTGAACCCATGAATGTGGAGTGTCTACACTGCCATGCCTTGCATTTTGACTGTGAAAAGCTGTCCAGGTCTACCCAAGCTGTACCAAAGTTTGGAAGTTGCTGCTTGCAGGGACAAATTCATCTGCCATCCTTCCGACCTGCTCCTGCCACTTTGTGAGATCTGTTGTGTGGAAACAGTCCTCTTTCTAAGGAATTTAAAACAAACATCTGACAGTACAATGCTGCATTTGCATTCACTTCTTTGGGTGTCAAGGTGGACCATTCTGTCACAGGTACATCAGGTGTATACAGCTTTCATATTCATGGTGATCTTCATCATCTTTCTGGAGCACTTTTGCCACCTCCTGGACAACCTGTAGCCTATGCACAGCTCTATATCCAAGATTCTATTGCACAGCTTGATCTTCATGAGTGACAGAATAATAACCTCAACTCAGTTATCATGACAGAGCTGCAGGCCATGCTAAATAACACCCATTCTTATGTGCCTTTATTCAAGCAGGCATTCCAGATCATAAAGGAAAAGCCTCCAAAAGAGCAGGATAATGTCTCCATACAGCTGCGATCAGATAGAACCCAAGAGGATCTGTGGAAAGCTGCTGGCACATAAATGAATTTGGAATGGACTCAGAGTCTCCTCATGTTTATTGTCTGCCTGTCCATCTGGAGGACCAGCAAATGGTCTACTTCAATGCAGACAACAACATTGATGAGGTTTTGGAAAGGCCTGCTGCCAAGACCACACATCTCACTGCTTGGGTTGAAGCCAACAGAAGATATGAAGCAGCATGTACTGTCATCTACCAGAACTTTCCTCAAGCATGGGTCTACAATGGAACCAAGAAGCAGTGGAACCCAAGAAGGTGTGGCGAGCCTGCTATTGGCAGAATGTACTGTGCTTCTCCTGCTCAGGGGAAAAGATTCTACCTCAGACTGCTTCTTACTGTTGGCACAGGGGCAACATCATTTCAGCACTTGCGCACTGTCAATGGTGTCATCCATAATACATTCAAGCAGGCCTGTGTTGCATTGGGTCTTTTGCAGAATGACCAGGAATGGGTCCAATATTGAAGAGCTGGCCATCACTGTCACTCACAATCTCTAGCTTTACACTCACAGGCAAAGATGGGTTTTTGATGCTGCAATGGATTCTGTGAACAGTAACAAGGGAAAGCTCATGTTCTTGCATAGTGCTGGAGGTTGTGGAAAGACCTTTGTTTGCAACACCATCGCAGCTGCTGTTCATGCTCAAGGAAAAATTGCTATCTGTGTAGCATCATCCAGAATTGCTGCATTGCTTCTAGAAGGTGGTTGCACAGCACATTCCATGTTCAAAATCCCAATTGAAATCAATGAGGCCTCTACTTGCAGAATACTTTGAGGTTCAGATTTGCACCAGGTCCTTGATCAAACTTCCATCATCATCTGGGATGAAGTTCCTATGCAGCACAAATATGCCACAGATGCAGTCAACTGCACTTTGTGTGATCTCAAGAAAAAAAAAGTTCCATTTGGTGGAATCACTGTTTTGTTTGGAGGTAACTTTAGACAGACCCTACCTGTCATTCCTAGGGGCACTAGAGAACAGATCATAGCTTCATCCATCAAAAGAAGTACTCTCTGGCAATGCATTACTGTCTATCACTTGACCAAGAATATGCGACTCGACAGAACTCCAGAGAACACTGCACATGCTGCCTGGCTCTTGCACATTGGTGCAGGCACAACAGTAAATGCTGCAGACACTATACAGATTCCACAGAACATGCTCTGCCATGGAAATACTATGGATCACCTTATCAACTCTACATATCCTGGCATAGAGCAGGGGAACAAGCCAGATCAGTACTATTTGAATAGGACCATTCTCTCCTGCACAAATGACAATGTCGATGTCATCAACTCTCTTCTCCTTAGCAGATTTCCTGGACCAGAGCATGTCTTCAACAGTGCTAATACAGTCTCATTCAGAGAACAGGAGCTAAACAACTACCAGCTATATCCAGCAGAGTATCTAAACTCTATCAAAGCAAGTGGCCTTCCTCTCTCCAGGCTGGCACTTAAGATAGGCTGTCCTCTCATGCTTCTACACAATCTGGATGTCACCATGGGTCTTTGCAATGGAACTCGACTTATCCTCCTTGAAGCCAGACCATGTGTATTGAAGTGCAGGATCATAAGTGGAGATGCACAGTTTGCAGAAAATATTGTTTTCATTCCTCAGATCACATTGGAGCCTTCAGCAGAGACCTTGCCATTACCACTCCATCGACATCAATTTCCAGTTCACTTGGCATTTGCCATGACTATCAACAAGTCACAAGGCCAATCAGTATCCCATGTTGGCTTGGACTTGCAGACACCAGTGTTCTCATATGGGCAGCTATACATATGTAGCACTGTCAAGGTGTACATCTGGAGAAAGGATCAAGGTGTGGTTGAATGAAAACAATGCAAATAACAGAACTGCCAATGTGGTATACAAGGAAGTGTTGAATGGAGTTGTTTAGCAAAGGTGAGTAACTTGAGAGATTATTTACAGGAATTGGAAACTAATATAGATATCAAGATAGACTTGGATTTAGAATTAGATTTGGATTGTACTTGGATTGAATCAAACAGTTGAAAAATTTATTGTGAGAAGACTTTAGGGCAGGTTACTAAACCTTGGTGTATTCAATAACAAGTCAATAAAAGTTTGTAATAAGATCAATAACAGGTCAATAAAAGTTTGTAATAATGTCAATAACAGGTCAATACATCAAGTCAATAACAAGTCAACAAAAGTTTGTAATGATGTCAGTAACAAGCCAATAACAAGTCAATACAAATTTGTAATAAAGTCAATAACAAGTCAATAAAAGTTTGTAATGATGTCAGTAACAAGTTTGTAGTAAAGTCAATATAACCAGTCAATACAGGTTTGTAATAATGTCAATAACACCTAATACTAGTCAATACCAAGTCAATACAAGTTTGTAATAAAGTCAGTAACAAGTTAATATGAGTTTGTAATAAAGTCAAACTCACTGTTAGTGGGATTAAACATTGTGTTATGTATACGTGAGCTGGCCCATGCTGGTGCCAGGCTGAGCGAGCAAAGTGAGCAAACACCATGACAAGAAGATTGAAAGAATCTCTCCTCGAAGATGAGGAAGAAATGAAAGCAGGGTGAGTTCAGTTCAAAATGGACATGGTTTTGTATAAAAGGAGTGTCTGGAGCAGCTGAAAGCAAAGGAGTGTAATCTATTACATATGCTATGATTGTTTCGGTCATTGTGTTATATAAGATATGTACAAGGATGAACAAAATAAATAGGACCAAACCCAATGAACACACACCAAATGCATTTGTCAGCCCTCGAAAAACACCCAAAAAATACCTTTACTCACCAAGACGTTTATGGCTACCAAATCGAGTAAGCGAATAACAAGTAAGTTTTTCGATGACAAATGATCTCCGAGATGACCGAATCTAAAAAAAGCCAACCCTCTGGTCTTATTTATTTTATTCATGTTTGTACATACCTTACGTAATGCGCTGTACTGACCTTCCAAGTGCTGATTTTAAGAGCCTGGTTTTTCTTCGGAAACTTCAATCGCTTACGAGAGCATGGGTAGGAGGCTGCAAGTGCCATCACACGATCAAGGGTTTGGCATGCGATCTCTGCACTGTGTTTTGACACTCTGACACATCTCCGACGGACCGCACGGAGCATCAACGAATGAGGACGACAGTAATATCCAATTGCCAAGTTCCAACCTGTGCTAACGTTTCCTCAAGCTCGCCTACGCGATCTTGGCCATTCATAGTACGGCATGACTCTGTGGTGAAAGATATTTTTGGATGCGATTGTCAACGATTGTTATTTAATTATATGTCAAAATTACCCGGTGAATCGAGTGATTAATTAATTAATTAGAGTGTATTTGCACTGCGTTTCAAAATTTCGTTAGAAGCGTGGAAATTTTCCTTGACCACTTTTGGTAGGGTCACGTTCCGGATTTGGACACGCATGACTCTGTTTAATCCTCAACGCGACATCTCTCCTTCGTCTTGCATCTCCCTCTATACTCTACATTTCGCGTAATGACGCGTATTTCTCAGCACACACTCGCTTTCTCCCAGTCCAACTCCTCTGCCACTCCTTTCCTGCACCCTTTGACTCCATTTTACATTTTTTGTTTGACGAACTTCTTCTGATTGATAACTCACCGAAAGCGCCACAGGCATTCCTCGTCGGTCAAGGAAACCAACCAATCCCCCGTGATCCTTTCGCCGTTTTGAGAAGGACATGGAACACGGCGTTTTAACGGAGTTTCGAGCTGGATCTGCATCAAGGCAGTCACTTGATCATGAGCAGCATCGTGACCTAGAATAGCAGCGAGAAGTCCCGGATCAGGGTCAGGAGGCGGCGGGACAGGTTCTAGAAGAATCGGAGCCGCCATGAGGGCCAGCTTTAGCGTGTCCATCGTGGACGGATCGCGGGCGGGACGTCGACGATGGTGGGCGCTCGGTGGACGCGCCTTATCGTGACCGTGAGAAGAGTGACAAGGCGTCACATTTGCTCAAACGGGAAGGATCAAATTTTCGCTAAATTTTTGTTAGCAGCCATCAAATTTTTGTTAGATTTGGCGTTTGGGTGGTTGCAAATATACTCTATTAAGCTTAGTGTTTTTTATGACAGGATGCTGTGATACAGCCTACGCTCTCTCTCTTATACCACGATGTTTCTTTCAAAACATCTCACGCAGGTCGTGCTAAGCTCGTTGTTACTTTCTGCAACTGCAATTCATGCATTTCCTCCGGATCGGCGAGTCTCGGTGTGTAATGGACATGCTGAACTGTGTAACCGCAGCTTCGGCAACATAACCTTCGTCGGCGCACACGACTCTTATGCAATCGCAGTCAACAATCGTGTGTATACATTATTGTTATCACTTCGCTATTAACCTTTTGCCTGTGCTGTAGTGGCTGCGAATCAAGACCAGCCCGGCGAGTATTATTGTTATATTCCGTTAACATTTCAATTGATTCGGAAAATACTAGTCACCCGACAGTTGAACGATGGAATCCGTATGCTGCAAGTCCAAGCACACTCACAAAATGGCGGGATCAGGCTTTGTCATACTTCTTGCGTGAGTGGGACAAAGCTTCTAAATTCCCTTCATAAACAAATGATTGCTCGAAAGACGCTTTTTGATGGTGGTACTCTACAAGCCTACCTTACGACCGGTGAGCTTCAGCAGCAAGGTTAGGGACAATTTTTGACGCGAATATAAATATCTAGTTAAGGTCTGGCTAAACGCCAATCCTAATGACGGTATGTAAAATTGGTTTTGTAACAGTTTGTCTATAGTCCTTACCAAAAGCTAAGTTCTCTCCATCCTCATCGTGAATATCAACAATCTCCCGGCTTCTGACTTCGATATTGCTTTCAAGGCTGCAGGTGTTGATTCCATGTCATTTTCACCTGCCACCTCCACGTTGACTGCGTCAGCGTGGCCGACGCTTGGCAGTATGATTAGCAGCGGAAGACGACTGGTTACGTTCCTTGACAATGGCGCTGACCCGACTGTCGTCTCATATCTAATTGATGGTTTCTCTTTCTCACCTTTGCCTACGTTGTTGACTAATTATTGATTTTGCAGAGTTTACGAACATGTGGGAGACAGCGTTCGACGTAGTAGATCCCAATCTATTTGATTGTTCAGTCAATCGAACCAAAGCGCAGGATACAGCAACACAGCTGGGCCTCATTAATCACTTTTTGGACATGCTTGTGCTCGGTCAACCAGCCCCCGCCGTAGCCCAGGCGAATACTACAAATGCCGCTAGTGGACCCGGTTCACTTGGAGCTCAAGTAAACGCATGTATTGCGCTCAACACAAGGCCCCCCAATTTCATACTTGTAGATGTAATTCTTCCCCGCCAATTATGAAGAACCACACTAAAGGCATCCATATCTAGTTCTACGAGTTTGGCGGTGGCTCTGTCTTCCAAGTGGCGGCCACTGCCAATGGCGTGACCTACAGCTCGACCCCAGTTGCTTCTCCTGTATCCACCTCTTCGTCGTCGTCAGCACCATCTGGGACATCCTCTAACGGTTCATATAGGAGCGCGTTACTTATTGATGATCAAAGGTATCTCGTGACATTCTTGATAGTTGTAGTTGGCGCGTATACAGTAGTGTAGTTGCTCAGGACATGTTTACGGACCTTACGGACTTTGTTCTCGGATTAGTACGATGCAGTACATATTATCATCAACGCTTTCTTTCCACCCGCCATTTGTACACTCGTGGTCGGTACATTTTCTCATTGACCTTAGTCCTTTGAACGCGCACCTTGCCCTTTCGCGCATCTATCGCATCCTCATCCTCATCCTCATCCTGGCTCTGACTGTCCCCCTCGACCTTTTCTGCACCTCGAAGCTTCTTTCGACCACCTTTACCCATCATCAGTCGCTGCATTTCGAGCTCCCTTTCAGCATATCGCAGCTGTTTGTCTCGTGCCAACCGAGCGGCAAGTTCTGTTAGAAGCCGGCGTCTGTCACCTTGCTCCGGTTTCACGTTGTCATTATCTTCATGACCAACCGCGCTAGTGGGAGCAACGCGCTGAATTGACTTTTTGCTTTTCTGTGAAGGTTTCCATCCAAGATCTGTTTCATCCACCTCGACCCTGTTGTTATGAGCTGCCTCGGCAAGGGAATGGCCATTGAGAGACAAGTATTTCTGCACTAGTGATTGAGGTGGGTCTGTCAGCTGCGAATCTCGACAAAGAACAACGTACCTCCTTCGTCGCTATCGACAAAAACGATGTGGTTTGGTTTCAACCCACCTCTCTTGGTTTTAGAACTACATATTATACCAGTCTCACTCAATAACTGAAACTCCTCGTCGTTTAAATCACCATCGACACTATCACGTATCCCGTGGGGTTTTATCAAGTCCGCCAGCGACGTCAGTCGGCTTTTGAGCTTGTCAATTTTCTGAATAAAAGATGAGGGTAGTTGGATGGCAGATGAGAAAGAACAAACTTTGAGGCCAGCAACACGCATCATACGTATATAGTTCTCATCTTGTGTTTTGAGAACCTTCACAATGTCTGTCGGAAGGGCAACATTTCCTCTGTCCTTTATATGCACACCATCCTTTATACAATAAAAGAATTAGAATGCTGTGGATTGATTACGGATGGCCACCGGCTCGCCTTTGTCCTCTCATTTCGCATAGAGAAATAGAACTCATTCTTGTTTCTCTCTGCAGCCTTCTGCTTTAGGCGAGTTAACCTATTTTGCTTCGAGTGGTAGTCTTGTGCACGCTTGACATAGTCAGCATGCTTTTCCAAGATGCCAAGCTTTGACCGGTGAGCGAGCTGTGAACGCTCCTTATGGTTGCGTCTGTGAAGGGAATTCCGGAGAGACGAGGTCATGACAAATGTGAGGGTGTGACGGCCTGTCACGGTCTGGAGTTTACCAAGGATCCTCTCAAAAAGCGTGATTTCCTGCTGAATCCCTCTCGAAAGATATCTCCAAATATCACCTCTTCTAGCCAATTATCCCCCAATTTATCCGCCAATATGAGCTTTCAGCATTTCCGAGTGGCAGATCTCTCTCTCCAGCAACCATTACCTCCTCATCTGGCTCAAAATCAACCTCCCACCAATTCCTCCACTTCATCTTTTCCCACCCAAACACAGAATGGTCCTCAAGTCTCGCCGAACCAGTCCCCTTCTTCTACGAAACAGCCCTATGGCTCTGGCGACACAGACGACGGCTACACACTGGTCTTTCCTAATCTCGAAGCTTTCCATGAATGGCGCAATCAGGAAGAGGATCGCCAGATGGTTGAGTTTGTAAAGGCATGACAGTCTGCTCAAGACGTCTTCCAATCGTCTGATCAAGTAACAGGGAGACACTCATGGGAGTAAAGCAGTCCCACCCCGATTCAAAGATCACACCAAACTAGTTTGTGCAAGGCATTCTCGAAGTGGAAGAAAGAAATATGTCAAAAAGCACCCAGAGCGAGTCAGGAAGGTGCCTAGCCGGAAGGTGTGCAGTCTTCAAACCTCATAGCTACATCCTTGAAGTGCTTAACTTTGCATATCCCTAGCTCGAAGGAATTGGTTGCCCGGCGTCTATTAGCTTCAAAACCTATTACGATACGGAGGAAGTTCGTGCATGTTGTGAGTTTGTTTGTATTCTCGAGCCTAGACACCATGCTTATCCCTCGTGGCAGACGTCTCGCAGCATTCTCATGAGATCGGCCTTGCCAATCTCCCATTTACTCGCCGTGGGCGCAAGGCAGCAGCCCAGCGTGACAAAGATCGGACAGGAAAAGATGCTTCATCTGCTGAAGATACCGCCGCTGCTATAAGCACAGACATGGGCAGTACGAATGGTAATGCCGTTGCTGGCCCATCATCTACAGGACCGCCTAGCAATACGTTTGGCTCTGCAGTGTCAATGCTTGCTCCATTACCAGGACAAGGGCCGTATCCACATCACCCTCCTCAAACTTATGGCTATGTTCCTCCCCCTCAACCGTTCACGCCGCTACCTACCCAGCCGCCTATGTCGCATGACCGTTGGGAAAACATGGCAACACTTTTTAACTCTATCCGCGAACACGCTCGGGGTTTTGAATACCCCAGTGTAAGTGTTGCGGCTCTGGAAACAGTCCTAATACGGTTATACTTGGAAAGCCCTGTTGGTCTTGGAACACAGCCCATGGTTATGCAAAGTAATGCAGCACAGCCAAGGCCACCCCCAGTTCCCACACAAGCACAGAATGTGCAGCCGGCCCGCCCACATGATGGAAGTGCACCTGAAGGCGGTAGTGGTTCGGGAATGGAAGAAGGCGCGTAAACGAAGCAGTCGTCTGTAATATCAAGTAAAAGTATGTTTCAGTAATAGGATATTAGTATGATGCAATGACGTAACTGATTGGAAGTCGATCACGAGATCATTATCTTTATTTTATCACAGCTCCTTCTCTTCCGTCGTCCAGTATGTCAGCTCTCAGTTTCGCGAGGCAAGCATTTGGCCGCGAGAAACCTCATGTTTGTCCCTTTCATTATAGATACTTTGCATGACTTATGTGGGCAGGTAGTCCTCAATCACAGATTGGGTTGATATCCTCACGTCGAGTACCATCGAAGAAGAGGCTTATGATGGGTATGAACAATTTTTATGCAGCCTCTCATTCTGAATCGATGTTCGATCTATAGGATACCAGACTTAGTTGACTCCATCAATCTTCAGGCTGCAGGGTATTGTGGTTTTTATCAGTCAGTTCTCGGCCTCACGGATTCTACTTTCCAGTCCAGCAGAAGCATCCCGAGCTTTACGGAAGAAACTCAAGCACGGGAATCCACATCAACAATATCGTGCTCTGGTTGTCTGTGTCATTGCTTCACAATCTCATGTTGGCGCCCTCATAGTTTGTGCAGTTGTTGAAAGCTCTTGTCGAGAACTGCGGTCAAAGGTTCCAGGGTACACAATTTCGGTCGTCCTCTCTCGCTCTTACTTATATTCCGATGCAGCAACGTTCGCAGATAGTCAACTTACCGATGCACTCAAGAATCTTGCGTCTGACCCCAGCACGGACAAGAGAGTCTACAAGAAACTGTTGCTTGTGCTTGGATCATGGCGGGACCAATTCAAAGGAGATTCGTCAATGACATTGGTTGCTGGACTCTATAAGCAATGCAGGGGTGAAGGCAGACGGCTCAGTCAGCAAGAAGTGGCTCACCTGGCCGGTATCTCACCCACGGTTGAAGACAAGAAAAAGACAGAGAGAGCACAAAAGGAAGAAGCGAAAAGGAAAGCCAAGCAAGAGAAACAGGAGAACGAAAAACGTCGAAGAGAGGAAGAGGAAAGGCGTCGAAAGGAGCGCACTGAAGGAAACAAACCCAAACGAGCCCTTTTCCCATTTGAGAAGGTGCACAGACCGTTCGCGCGATAAAGAGGTGTGCTTAACCATCGGTAGTAGGAAAAGCCCAAGGTTTTAGCCAGTATCGCGGACGCCTCTCACGCTTCGAGCAATCTCGTCAACGCCATTACAGTCAGTTTTTGTTTTTTTGTCGTTTGGCTAGTCTTTTCCACAAATTGCACTCGCATATTACAGCTCGTGAATCGAGACACCGACAGTCTTCAAACAAACGATCGTGTCCAAGAATGTTTAACTAACGCCAAACAGGCCAGAAAGGCTGTCGTTAAATACATTCAAGTATGTTCTTTCGACCTTGCCTTCCCTGATGCGATTGAAACTCACTATTCCCAAATCAGGTTGTTGAGAACGAGGAGATCATTGGCACCTTGATCGAAGCAAACGAGCGCATCATGGCTGCGATTGAGATGTACGATAGACTTTCGGCTCAAGACGCCGAGGCAGCAGCCGCTGCAGCTACTACCGGGCTCGCTGCCACTCGAATCAGCTCTGAACGGGAAAATAGTGGGCTGCAGCTTGCACCACTTGACGGAGTCAGAAATGAAAAAGGCAGGGACAACGAACAGCAGAGCAATTCGCCCCTGCACCCAGATTTACAGGAGTTGAGTTTCGGACCACTTGGTGCTTCGTCAAATGATCTCCCTCATCCTCTTCGGCCTTCGACACGGCCGAATCGCGACAGCGACGGTGATGCACTCACATATGATGGACGCGGTTCACTCGCAGACTTCAGCGATTACGATTCCTTGGAAGATGAAGAAGATCTTTCGGGTCCGTTTTCCTCGAAAACGAAGGATAGAAGGAATTATTTAGAGGTGTCCGATGGATCAGATGATTACACGGCAAGCTGCAGGACAACTAAACACCAAGCTGTAGACGATCCTTTCGCCGACCCTTTTGTTGACGAAGTAGCCACCGGTCTGTCAAGAAAGTGATGAAACACAGGTCATGTACTACCGGAAGCTAGACATCTTCTAGCAATGTGTATATCTTCTTATTTCAAAGGATGGAAATATTTACTATAATGTTATATCAGTATGTGTACCCACGCATGAATCTGTATTTTGAATCACTTTACTAGTCAAAATTTAACTGCAAATGTGATGTTGACAAATCCACAGGGGAAATGCGATGTTTATTGGCAATACGTAACGCGCCGAGCGCAGACGATGAACTTCATACAGTTCCCCAATGGATAAATCCTCTGCCATGCTCGGGGCCGATCCAAAATGGTTTCAATTTTTCCGGCAGACAAATCCCAATTAGATCACCTTGTTGATTGTAAACAGCACCATTTTCTAGGAGAGCCACAATGAGTCGAGGAACAGCGGCTGCCGTGCCGTTCAGGGTGTGTGCAAATGGCAGCGTAGAAGTTGATTTTCCTGTTGAAGACGGTTTGGATACTTGAACGCGGTAGCGTATATGAAGGCGTCTGGCTTGATAATCTGTACAGTTAGAGAGAGATGTCACTTCACCCCAACTACCCCGTCCGGGCATCCATGCCTCCAGGTCATATTTCCTATATGCACTAGCACCAAGTTCCTCAGACGGCATATCAAGCACTCTGGAAATGAGCGAATTAACGGCAGGTCGCAGACGGGAATCAAAGCTAACTTGAAGGAAAGGCCCAAACCCTCGAGGATCGACTTTTGAACCTGCAACATTTCTGTCATCATTGCTTCACTGCCATTCCTTGTTGTTGCGGCGAATAATTCCACTTTTGTAAACTGATGGACTCGATACAGACCCCGAGTATCGGCCCCTCGCGCACCTGCTTCTGCGCGAAACGAGTGTCCCAGTCCCACCACCTTGAGCGGCAAAGTCGTAGAAGGAAAGACTTTGTTGGCGAACATACCGGCCAGAGGAATTTCCGAGGTCCCGGAGAGGACCAGTTCTGGAGAGACAGATGACTCTAATGATGTGATATGATACATTTGTGCAGAAGAACTATCGCGTGGTTGAAAACCACATCGCTTGGCAATATCTGAACGGACGACATCCGGAGGTATAACTGGAGTGAAACCATGCTCGAGAGCGATGGAGATGGCGTAGTTTGTTAGAGCTATCTCCAACAACGCAGCTTCGTTTAGTAGATAGTACCACGATGAACCCGTCACTGTCGAGCCGCTTTCGAAATCGAGCAAACCAAGTTTCTTGCAAATGGTCACATGATCGCGTTCTGTGTTCGCTGGAGCACATTCTGGGCCATGAAATGAGAGAGTAACAGCAGCACTTTCAGGTCCCAACGGTGACTCTGGATGGGTATCGTTGGGGATAGCGAGGGCAAGGTTGAATAAAGTATTTTCCACCTCAGCCAACTTCCCCTCTAACTCCAACACCTCTGCCTTAAGCTTTGTTGCTTCCTCAAGGACAGCTTCTTTGGCTGATGAGTTCTCCTCCCCCACTGTTTGCCGTATGTGCCCCCCTAAAACGGAGCGCATATTTCGCTTCGCATTCAAGTTGTTGAGTAAATGTTTATACTTTGCGTACGTCCGAGGGATCTCGAGTATTGCACCACTGGGGACGGGTACTTTGCGATTTACCGCATTATTCAATTTTTGAACAATTTTTTCAGATATTTCACGGAAGTCGAGCCGCGGAGCGGGTAGTGCAGGAGTTGAGCGAAATGAACTGTGCTGAGTGGAGAAGTGATTGGATCTGCAGTACCTTTCGACTTGAGCCTAGAATTAGAAATGATGCAAGCTCACTACGGAACCCACTCACTAGAGAGCAAATGGAACGGACGCCAAGTAAGCGACACTGGCCGAAAAACGAGTGTCATGGAATACTGTGCGGTTAAGGCCGACAGCAGTCACACCGCGTGACTTGACGCGTTCTGGCAATGTCTGCTTCCTCGAAACTCGCGAACGGAGCTGTGGATATCCCATACGAGCTACCATGGTGCGTGCTAAACAGTGAGCTCCTCTGAAGACACGTCACATGGCCCCCCAGGGTTGAAAAATACAGACCAAATATTCTGGATGAAGTGGTTGGTAACGCAGAAACGATTGATCGGCTCAAGGTAATTGCAAGAAATGGAAACTGTCCTCATATAATTATCTCCGTACGCCTAGCCATTCCAGTGTTTTTTGCGCTATTTACCGGGTTCTAGGGATTGCCAGGGATCGGCAAAACAACTAGCATACACTGCCTGGCACATCAACTACTCGGAGACGCATATAAAGAGGGTGTTTTGGAACTGAATGCATCCGATGAGCGGTGTGAACTCTTTATGTTATTAGTGTGCATCTCTGAATAAGATTCAGCGGTATTGACGTTGTCCGGAACAAGATCAAAGCCTTTGCGCAAAAAAAGGTTACGCTCCCTCCAGGGCGACACAAGATCGTGATCCTTGACGAGGCTGATAGGTAAATTGTACAGTCATTTTTAGTTTATGTTCAATTTTGCCGATGTATGCCAGCATGACTGCAGGGGCTCAGCAAGCCCTACGACGTACAATGGAAATATTTTCTAACACCACACGGTTTTGTCTCGCATGCAACATGAGCAACAAAATAATTGAACCGATACAAAGCCGCTGTGCAATTCTCCGATATGCTAAACTGAGGGATCAAGAAATACTGAAACGTCTTTTGGAGATCTGTGAAATGGAGAAGGGCAGTTTCATTGTTAATGCGGAATTTTGTGTTGTTTTGATATCCATGATTAGGTTGAGTACAACGACGATGGTCTTACCGCCCTCATATTCACGTCAGAAGGAGACATGCGACAGGCCATCAATAACCTTCAATCGACACATTCTGGATTCGGCTTTGTATCCGGCGACAACGTTTTCAAGGTGTGCGACCAACCACACCCTATCGTTGTACAGGCCACAATTAGGTCCTGTATGAAAGGAGATATCGATGGTGCAATGGAGAAACTGAACGAGCTTTGGGAACAAGGTTACAGTGCCGTCGATATCGTTGTGACTGTTTTTCGTGTTGTGAAGACTTTTGACGAGTGAGTACATACCTTATCAAGTCAGCATATGATTAACGCGCACCAAGGATGCCAGAGTATACAAAGCTGGAATACATCAAGGTTTTTTCCATGCTTTCCTCAGTTTGATATACTGATGGATGATTGGCAGGAAATTGGATTCACTCATATGCGGATATTGGAAGGCGTGGGTACACTTATTCAACTCGCAGGGCTCGTCGCCCGGCTCTGCAAAATGGTAGGATTTCTTTCTTGGCCTGGACTCGGCTATAATTCTTTTCAACTACAGAATATGAAGCCAGATTTGTTCAAAGTTTGAGCAAATATCGATCTTCGATTTGCACTACACTGCATGTACTTTTGCCAGGTTGATTTACGCACAAACGTATTGATATTCGTTCGAGTTTGAAACGCTGACTCCTTCGATTCTCTATGTATGTAGCCAGGCTTGAGGAAGCATTCCTGTAAGGCCTGTTCGGGTCCCCGGTCTTGGCCGGCTTCCCTGCCAAATAAAAAATAAAAACAGATCCCCCCTGCACTTTCTTTTCCACATCCTCTTTCCACATCCTCTTCTATATTTTCTACTCTTTGAATTGATTCCACCATGCCTCGAAAAAAGAAGATCCCCACTGATGGAAACACTTCTGACAAAGAAATGGGCCACTATATAGCTGCAGCTCTTGGGAGAGCTGGCGAAAAACATGCCGAGACATACCCATTTGTTCATGAAAATGCAGAGGATGTCCTTGGAGAAGCTCATGAAGCCACAATCGACCAGTGAGGATGGGTGTTCGCATCGGCCGTGGCCCGTGGTACACAGATTTCATCAAAATATACAGAGGCCGCTACAGCAGCTAGGGCAACACCAAAAGCTGCTACTTTTTTACAGTAGAAGATGTACAAGAGATATATTTTCGCAAAGCAGTGGTTTTTTTGAGAAGCTGTTTGAGCTATATTCAACGGTGACAACTCGAAATGCTGCCATGTTACAGTCTGATAACATGTGTGATAAATTGTAGCCAAAAAACCACTTGTACCAAATTTCGGGAACTAGGCTGAGCCTCAAGCCGGTAACGAGAGGACCCGAACAGGCCCTTATATTATGTTCTTTGTCAGGATCGGTCACATTTGTCACCATCGGTGTTATTTGTGACATTTATACGTTTGACTTGCAAATAAGATTTTCTTCATGCTTAGCCTGGAAACTCTTCCGACATGGCACAAGAAACCCCTGTATCAAGACGACTCGAGTCCATTAAAAATATCATAATAATACTGTCGGGAAAAGGCGGCGTTGGGAAATCGTCTGTTGCAACTCAACTAGCGCTCAATCTTTATGCTTCTTCTGCTACAGCACAAGTAGGCATTCTTGATGTCGATCTCACCGGACCTTCCATTCCGCGCATGCTTGGTCTGGATGGACAGTCTGTCCACCAGAGCAGTGACGGATGGGTTCCTGTTTATGCGGATGGACGTGATGCACGACTGGCGTGCATGAGCGTTGGCTTTCTGTTGAAAAACAAGGGTGATTCTGTCGTCTGGAGGGGTCCAAAGAAAAACGGGATGATACGGCAGTTTTTGAGCGATGTGCGATGGGGGAACCTGGACTACCTAGTTATCGATACTCCGCCAGGTCATTAATAGCATACTACTGCCGTTGATTCTTGGTGATCTAACGTGATTTCAGGTACATCCGACGAACATATTTCCTTGCTTGAACATATGGCCCCCGTTCACTCGCGTTTGTCGGCTATCATTGTCACTACGCCACAAGCAGTAGCCCTTATGGATGCCGTGAAGTGCTTATCATTCGCGCGAGCGGTAAACCTCCCAATCGTTGGGTTAATAGAGAATATGAGCGGTTATGTCTGCCCATGCTGTGGAGAGATTAGCAATGTTTTTTCGACCGGCGGAGGAGCAGAGATGGCACGAAGGGAGAATTTGAAATTTTTGGGGAGCCTTCCTATCGACACCGAGCTTGTTTCCCTGTTAGATGCCGGGCAGGTGGAAATGCCTGCGGGAGCGGTATCGGAGGGATCGTTCAGCCTTTTGCAGAAATACAGGCTTACACCTTCTGCAAAACTGTTCGAGAGTATTGTGGGCCATGTTGAGCAGGTGTTGCGAGGCATTTCAGACCAGTAGAAAGTTGAATATTCCGCGTAGCGGATGACTGAATCGGGATGAACCGAGGTATTGCCTCGTTTCTTGCATCATGTATGTTGAAGATCCCAAAAAGGCAAGATGGCTCGATGTCTTTCACCGCTCGTCTTTCTCTTTCTTTCTTTCATGTCCACCGCCTGAATTCATTCCTAGGTCCATTCACGACAAACGCGCTACTTACGACGCCAACTTTAGTTACTTCCAGGTCACCGTATATCCAACGACGCGTCGAAAGACACGATTCGGACCTCAAGTGTGTCGCTCACCATCTTCTCAATGTCTGTGACATTCATCCTTTCTGCGATGTACATCAGGTTCCCTTGTCCCTCAAGATGAACGATGTGCCCTATACAACTCCAGAGGAAGATCCTTTCAATGTCCAACCTCTCCTACTACAACCGCGGCGGAGACGCTCAAGTATGCTCAACAAATGGATACAGGAGCAGCAAACACAACCGCACACTCTCGAAACCCCGACCGATGGACACCTTCCCCTTCAACCGCGTGATGCTTCTTGCGTCGATACCACGTCAGATTGCAACTTCGTGTTGGATGACACGTTGACTTTGAACAGCTATGACCTCGTCGAAGATGATGATATTCCGCTAAATACAACTCGTGAGTCAGAGGTATGTCAAAGTGTAAGCTTGGTGACATCACTCTAATAAAATGAAAGGTCCCTTCGACGCCCATGTTGGCGCGATTTTCACGTACAAAAATCCTTCGGACACCCTCCCCTTTCCGCGCTTTCAATCTTTCCTTCTGTTCCACGTCAGTTGCCCCTTCGCAGTCATCAGAAAGCAGTTCTCCTCGTCCCTCTTCTCGAATATCGTTCTTCCCTCGCACCCCACAGCACGGTGCTGGCGCTGGCTCGGCCAGGAGCACAGCACAACAACACAACAAGTCTTCAAGCCTGTCCGCCGTCAACCTAACTGATAAAAGTCCATTCACAAGAGACCTTGATGATACAGGGATATCTCATAAATGGCGTCCAAGTGTTTTAGGCCATTTTCATGGGTCGTCTACGCCTCAGACTTCAGTAGTGCCATCAGATATAGTTTACACCCCTTCTCGTCCGAGCGTGTCATCAGGAGACTCGACGACAGTTACAACAGATTGTGACCTGCCACTAACTCCGTCTAGGGTAAGGTTCATGGATTCAATTCGCTCTCTGAACCGATCCAGGGGAAAGGGGTTCAGCATTAACTCTGGAATTGCATCTTCGAGCTCCATATTATCCGAAGACCGGTCTGTAGATACAGATCAGTTGAGCAGGCGCGCTATAACATCCTCTTCCACTGGCAACGACCACGAAGTCAATACAATACGCTTACCATTGTCCCCGAAGCAAAAGTCTTGTTTGGCCAGTTCAAACGCCGATTACGATGAGAAGGAAGATGCTGACTGCCACGACATCCCACCAAACCCTTTCAGGCAACCCCACTCTACACGGGCTCGTGTGGTTTATTCCTCTAGTGGGACTCTGCCTCGTGTCAATTTTGCATCCCTTAGCTCGCTTCAGAAGAAGAAAAGGAAACTTGTAGTAAGTGGTGTTGGCCACAAGGACTTTCGCAAATTTGAAGGAGTTAAACGCTGGTGTGTGGTAAGCCTTTCAGTCATTTGTTGTGTTGATTATCGACTAATTACTATTATTAGAGTTTTGGCGAAGTGAGCCAGATAATAAGAATGCCCAACGGAGATCTGCATGTTCATTTCCGCCTAGCGGAGGTGGCTGACACTGTATGTCCTAATTATGTCCCTTCCATCAAACTAATTGCCTTTGAGTCAGGTCTGTCGGTTGCGTGCCAGAGTCTATATAGCCGGAGTTGGGAGTGTGCAGTTGTCGTGGAGCACTGTCGACAAGCGGTGATCTCTATGCACTCGCCTTGTATCCAAGGTCAATCTTTGACATCTAACAATTGATTGTGCTCAACGTCTTAATTTTGTAGCTTCGCTTGGCCGTAACACCTGTAATACCATTCGTACACCGGATCTCTTCTACATCCTGAATGACACCCAACAATACACATTCGTTATGTCAACCTTTGCGACGGAAACCAAATTATGCCGTACGTGTGTCCTTGCCACTTATTCTTCCAAGTTTGGTTTATTCAACATCGCAGCATTTTATGCCTACCTCTTACTGCACACCCATACATCATACCGCCTTACTGCGTTGCATTTCCTCTCATTTGAGTTAGTTTAATTCGTTGCAACTTTTGCACCCTGCCACCATTAGTCCTTTGTATAACCTGCGGACCACCTGCCATACCATCCACACTCGCTCATCTATAGAGTTGGTGTTGTACAAGAGTTGTACAGTATACTTAATGGACTCAATATGGACCTTATCCCTGGTTTTTTATTTGCAGTAAGTTCGATTATGTTTGTCTCCCACATGGTAAACAAAACGGACCGGATTAGATTAATAATATTACAGCCCCCAAACCTTGTTCGACAGGTGCCACAAAGAGTTATGCAGATACAGTCAACTCTGTCATAAACCATACCTTCCATCATAATCAGGAGCTATGGATTTTTAGAGAGTATTAGGTTTCAAGAAGGTACTAAAAATAGATTACCAAAATTCAACTAAGATTTTCGTGATGAAATACTTAGGGTCTTTTTGTGTGGTAAAGCATAATTGTAAGCTATTAACAAGAAAGTAGTCAGTAATACGAGTAGAAACAAGGGAATAAGACTCATTCAAGCGCATTTGACGACCAAAAGAGCCAAGAAGAGCCTCCAACTTTCGCACGACAGGATCGTGGAGGCCATCAAGGTATCTGTTGATGACTGATGCTGCCTGAAGGACCTCACAATGCGTTGGATGATTTTCAATCAGGGCATCGTTGTCAATGTCAATGTCTTTGCCATTGATGATGGCATTTTCTTGTGCTTGTTGTGCATCCATAATGGCCTGGTAAATTTCTTCATCTGTTGTCTCATCCATCACCCGAGACTCATCCATAGGGTTGAGCAGATGTGCTGATGTCCATTCTATTGCTCACCTGGAGCACTCCCATCGATACCAACTCGTCCAAAGCAGCCTCCACCTGTTTCTCGATGATTGGGTTTTCATCATCACTCTGTGTGCTTGAGTTGCTAGTAGCAGCCAGATCTGAGTTGACAAGTGATGAGATGGGGATTGTAGGTTGGACAGGCGGGGTTTGCATAGCAGGTAGAATGTTAGTCTTCCCAAACCTTTCTTATAATCTGAAGCATGCTCCAAGGCATCTATGACCCGATGCTCATCAACTAAATTGGCTTCATGATCCAACCAGTCTTCATCTTGTGACAAAATTGACTTCTTTTCAGCAAGGAAGGCTGGAAGCTGATCCTTGACTTGCTTCTGCAAGGTTTTGAGCCCCTTTTTCAAGATTTCAAGAGGTTTTACTGCCATGAATAAATGAGGAAAATACATAAAAAATTATTTTGTGCCTGTGGCATTCAAAAATCAGTTACTCATGACTATGTACATAACTATGTACTAAAAATATCATGCCAAAATGTATGGGTTTTGCTCAAGATGATTATGGATTATTGGATTTCAGAGAGTTATGGGTTATGGGTCAAAATCCACATACCTGTTGGAGCAGACTACATACGCTGCACAGAGGAAGAGATGACACATTCCTTATAACCTACCTGGGGTTTAGTTAGTCTTAGAGCTAGGGTTTAGCAGAGGTAAGAACACTGTATATCTACTATGGTACAGGTTCTCCTTATATACATAATAATAAGGATGTCACATGACTCAGGAATGTGTTTACCACATGTATGCACAGTAAGCGCAGTAACATGTGTGTGCCGCATGCATGGCCTCATGTATGCAGCATGTATCAGGATTTAATTTCAACACCCCCCCTCAAACTGTACAGCGCTCTAAGCAGCTAAGTTTGAATCTCGAAAGTAATTCCGAGAGAGTCTCTAAATTTCCTGAATAAGACAGCGCCAAGGTTCTTTGTGAACATGTCAGCTGGATTATCATTTCCAGGAATGAAAACGACCGTGACTTTGTCATTTTCTATGCATTCGCGGGTATAGTGGTAGCGAATGTCTATATGTTTGGTCCTTCTTTCCTGAACTGGATTTGATCTGATAAAGATGGATCCCTGATTATCAGCGCAGATTGGTACACGCTTCAGTACATATCCAAGTTCCTGGAATAAGGACTCTATCCACACTATCTGTCGACAAGTGTCGGAGAGAGCCATATATTCGGCTTCTGTGGATGACAGTGCTACAGTTTTTTGTAAACGGGACTGCCAGCACACAATGCCACTTGCTAGAGTAGCAAAGTAACCCGTTGTAGATCGGCGTTTGACAGTGTCAGCTGCCCAATCAGAATCTGTGAAGGCCTGTAGCCCCTCGGACTTCTCACCATCATAGACAATGTTATATTTCTGGGTTCCCACCAGATAGCGCATGATGTACATCGCTTTGTCTAGATGTTCTTGGCTAGGATTAGCCGAGAATTGCGACATCTTGATTACCGCATAAGTGATATCAGGTCGCGTTCCAAGCATCAGATACAATAAAGATCCGATCACAGACTGATATTTTGATCTAAGCATCGCATTGGGCGTTGCTGTGTTTTCCGATGGTTTGTAACCAGTCGGGAGTGGAGTGGGGGTCGCTTTGGCATTTGTCATCTCGAATCTCTCAAGCACTTTGGCGAGATATTCAGTTTGATCGAGTTTGACTTTGCTTGCAGTCTGGGTGATGTGCATGCCTAAGAATTCCATGACTTTTTCAGTACTACGGCACTCCCAATGCTTTAGACAAGCATTTTTCTTTTCATCCACAAGTTTCTTGTTCTTCCCCATGAACAAGCCATCATCAACATAGACGAGTGCAATAACAATGCTGCCTGTCTTAGGATCCTTGTGTATGAAAATGCCGGCATTGGAGCTGGCGCGCACGAACCCAATGGTGCACATAAATGCCTCTAGCTCTTTCCACCATGCAAGTGAGGCTTGTTTAAGGCCATACAATGCTCGGCGTAAGCGCAATACTTTGCGCTCTTTTCCCTCGAGTCTGAAACCCTCGGGTTGATCCATATAGATCTCCTCATCTAGTTTGCCATATAAAAATGTGGTTTTTACATCTAGGCCAGTCACATACATGCCTTCTAGAGATGCAAGTGCAAACATGAGGCGTATGGTCTCGTAGCGGACTACCAGTGAGAAAATCTCATCAAAGTCAACGCCTTCAACTTGTGAAAAGCCTTTGGCCACGAGTCTGGCTCGTTTTCTTCCATCCAATTTTACAGAGAAAACCCATCTATTTTTGATCATTTTTTGATCATGTGGAAGATTGACGATGTCATAGACTTGTTGCTTATGAAGAGCCTCTAATTCTTCATGACAAGCTTGTTTCCACTCACGTTGCTGCTGCCGTGGTAGGCATGCAATATCACGAAATTGGTTTGGAACTTGGCTTATTTCGCTCAATGGTTTGACTGCTTTTGACAACAGCCAGCGAATAAGCTTATCTCCTCCTTCCTTGGTTATCTTTTTAATATAACCTGCTTCGTCCGGTTCCCCCATTGGGTGATCATGTTCTTGATCATTGGAATCGGGCACACTCTTGTGGGGTGCTGAACTCGGTCCAGCAACCGGTTCTTTCTGTTGAGTTTGTGGTCGTGTTCGGTTATGGTCCAAATCTTGACCCACAGATCTCTTCCAATATCGATCACGTGCAATGTCTCTCTCTATGTCAGAGGGGAGTCGCTTCTCTCCATAGGTATTGCCAGGACGGTTTGGAATGTTCCTCTGCCTGCCTGATCGACGGGGCAATTGCTGCCATTCCTGTTGATCATCACGTCTTGGACGAAAGTCCTCAGTGGTTACTGGAGGCAGCGGAGGAGGAGCATTTGTCACATCGTCATGTGCCTTTTGCTCACTTGGTACATCATCATCATCATTTTCTGATGATGGAGGAAGGGGCGGATCTTGTGGCAGTATAGAATCATCGCCATCCATTCCAGATGAGTGGTCATCATCTTCTGGTTCTGGAGGTGGAAAATCACCAAGGTCCGTATTGGCAGGAGTTTTAGCTCCGGGACAGCATGGGAACAACGTTTCATCAAATAGTGCTATAGCACCAATGAATATTGCACCACTAGGTCGCATGAAACGGTATGCTTTAATGCCATCTTCTAATCCAAGGTACATCATCAACTCCGATCGAGGAGCCAATGTGTTTGGACGCTTCTCCTTGGGTAGGTAGACATAAGCACCACAACCAAAAACCTTCAGATCGTTTAGATCTGGGCGGACCTTTGTCAGGTCCTCAACCGGTGTCAGCCATTTCAGGCGCCTTATCGGGGTTCGGTTGTATAGGTGTGTTGCATGTTCAATGCAAAATTCCCACCATGATTGTGGTAGACATGCAGTAAATTGCAGGGTTTGCGACTTTTCCATTATTGTCCTTATGGCACGCTCTGCATGCCCATTCTGTTGGTGAACGTGGGGTGCAGACATCTCTATTTTGATGCCAAAGTCCTTGAGCACATTTTGTAGCTCACGATCTTTGAACTCCCCCCCTGGATCAACACGCCAGCACTTGATTGTAGCGCCATACTGTGTCAAAGCCACTGCCCGAAATTGTCTGATGGCCGCAGCAGCATCAGATTTCTTTTTAAGGCATTGGACCCAGATATGTGACGTTTTGTCATCCAGAAATACAATAAAGTATTTATGTTTATGGTACAATAGTACTGGGAGTTCCTTCAGATCGGAATGTATTAATTCAAAGGGTCTTTCAGCACGTGAATCTGATTCAGGAAAAGATTTTGAGGTCATTTTCCCTTCAGCGCACCCTGGACATATAATTTTGTCTTTAGGAATAATTAAATTCCTTGGGAATTTTATGGTGCTATTAGGCATCTTCCCTAGTGCCTCTTTGGATGGGTGTCCAAGTTGCTTATGCCAAGTCGAGTAGTCTGCGACATACATTGTCACGACATTGATTCCCTTGGTGCTCAATATATGAGTCCGAGCCCAATAAATAGTGTCACATTTCATAAGAGGGACGCAATCCATAATTGGGTTTCCTTGCTTGAAAAATGAAATGTGTGTGGAGGAAGCACGCACATTACTTCTGTCTTGTAAGAAGACGCCCATTGACAGTAATCGAGCATTACAGTCGGGTATGTAGTAGACGGGGTATAATCGCATTTCATGCGTCTCTGACTTCCCATGACATACTACCTGATGTCTAATGAAGACTACTCCTTTCCCTACTATATGAGTAGTACCCATGGCTGTTTGAACCAGGGTAGAGTCCTTTCTCGGTAAAGGCTCGTAAGAAGCAAAATCTTTAATTTCACCAGTGAAGTGTTTTGATGCACCTGAATCCATGATCCAGTCGGCACCTTTCTTACAATTTCCATTTGCACACGTAACACATATATTAAGATGTAAATTGTTCTATGATACATTTAGTAGTGGTAAAATTTCACATGAAAAGTTCACTGTGATCAGTGGAATGTTAATTCTTGTGCTTGTGGCAAGGAAAAGGACTGACCTTTCATTATATGTACCTGTTTCAAGTGGTTCATCGACAAGCATTTCGTCGACGGCTTTCCATACTTCTTCATCAGAAACGGCAGGTTCCGATTTAAGGGAGACACTATCATCTTCTACCTCTACGATCCTTGGTTCTGGTTCAATCCTCCTCCTCTTACCTTCTCACACTGTTAGGTGCTCTTCCAGCGGTCGCAGATTTTTCGCGCTGTGTGGGAGATTCATTTGCTCAGGGGTGTCTCGAGCCTGCTGATATTCGGTATAGACCGAATGAGAGGTAGAGGCCGCGCCCATGTATGCCTGTGCAGGTGGTCGGTGGCGAGGATCCCTTGTGGGAGTATGTTCACACTTCTCGATGCGCTGGATGAGCGGCATCGGCGGTATGATGGTGCCATTACCATTTATAGTAGTAAAGGCTTGTGAGGCAAGGTGGGAATGTTTCTCTTTAGGTTTTTCCTCTTTAGTCTTTTTGTCCCCACGTCGTCCACACTTTCGGGACAATTCTCCATTGTTGCCTTGAGATTGCCATTTGGGGTTTCCCCCTTTGCACTTGACAGCAGAAAGCTTGGTGGCCTGAGGTGGGCCAATGGGCTTTCCAACTGCTGTGCGCTGTGAGGCTTCAGCGACAATGGAGTCCTTGACATGTTTAAATGTCAAGGCTCTAGTAGCAGTCGTGTTAAGGACCGTGGCAGATAGAGAATCGTACTCGCGTGGCATCGCAGCAAGTAGAATCATTGCCTGTACTAATTTGGGGATGGTGACATTGGCAGCCGTAAGGCGCTCGAATTTATCAGCCATTTTGGCAATCTCTGGCGCAGGATTTGCAGCCAGAATTTTGATTGCGATTGCAGACCTAAAGTCCGCAAAGACTTGGGAGGGGCCATCGACACCATAGTCGGTGTGGATGAGATCCCATACCTCCTCAGCAGTGTCCTTGGTGTTGGCACGCTGCTGAATAGAGGGGGCCAGGCAGAGCACTAGGCTACCAATCGCCTGGTCATTCTTATTGTTCCAGGTCTGGAGCTTGGCATTAGCTTCCGCTACTAGTGCAGCATTTGTCGCTGTCAAAGGAGGCGCCAGGGGTGGTTTTAGTTCCATCCTGCTAGTTATTTGCCAGAGGCCCTGAGACCTGAGCCATGCCTTCATTGAGTCGGCCCATTGAATGTAGTTAGAGCCGTCAAAAGTTTGTACGAGTTTTTCAAGAGTTGAAGACATGATGTTATAGTGGCAGCTGGTAAAAGCACTCAATCAGTCCTCTTTATTCAAGAAAACACATTCCATAATCTCAGGCAAAAACACTCCTTCAGAGTGGTTAACCCTAGTCAACCTGGGTTTTTTAAATGCAGCTCGCAGAGAGCGCAATGCAGCTCACAAAGAGCGCAAGGTTATAATTTGGAAACAATGAAGTCAACGTCGTTCGCAGCCAGTTAAGGCGCGTTCGCGACGTGCCCAGCAGGGCCCATTACCTGTTGGAGCAGACTACATACGCTGCACAGAGGAAGAGATGACACATTCCTTATAACCTACCTGGGGTTTAGTTAGTCTTAGAGCTAGGGTTTAGCAGAGGTAAGAACACTGTATATCTACTACAGTACAGGTTCTCCTTATGTACATAATAGTAAGGATGTCACATGACTCAGGAATGTGTTTACCACATGTATGCGCAGTAAGCGCAGTAACATGTGTGTGCTGCATGCATGGCCTCATGTATGCAGCATGTATCAGGATTTAATTTCAACAATACCAACCTGGTCACTCCAGAATTCTATGGGGTCTTAGAGAGTATGGGTTATCAGAGGTATGGGTTATGACAGAGTCGACTGTAATCTCAACTGTAACACCCTTATAACTCAATGTTCAAACCTACAAAACAATTTGTACAATATGAGTAAAGACAGGTATGGTTGCCAGTGGTGGGAACTCGTTACTCCACAGTATGTTACACTCTGATTTTCGATGTTTTGGCTAATTGCTGACAGGTTCTAATGTAATCAGGAACATGTGGAACACTTCCCGGCACCTGCACCCGATCAACACGTGCTACAGTCTTGACTAATGTTGTGCTCATCCCCTGACAATTAGCATGCTATTCTGCTCATTGCTGGCCCTTTCCCTCTGCTTTTTTTGGTAAATAACACTTATGTATGCTGTGCTGGGTCAGGAAGATAAGTGTGCTGGGTCAGGAAGTGGACCATTCTGTAATTTGTGAGCTTTATAGAGTACCATCCTGTGAATGAGAAGACCTACATCGAGTGCTGCCTCAAACAGCTGCTTGGACGGCTGCATCAACTCCTTGCTGAGTGTGAGAATATTGTTGCTGATCTGAAGAATTTGCCTAATTTGGTAAGATCAATGGCATGGCCAAATGCAGCCTTGCAGATGTTCAAAACTTTATTTGTGTCACCCATTTTCCCTTCAATCATCCCTTCTGTATAATCACATGTTTACTGGCTAGTTTTCCTCATCAATCTTTTGTGGCCTACTCTGTTTTGCATTTTGGATGGGTTGATTGACACATGTCAGTTTTAGATGACAAGGTGCATGCACAACCTTCAGTAGTTATCTTTATATTAAACTAATGTTTCATGAACTTTAAATTTATTCATGCCTCTGGGCACTCTGTTACACCTGTATGCACATTTTTGGCATGTTAGCTTATGGAAATTATTATGGGAATGGGAGGTGCAGGGATGGCAAAATTCCACTGCAGGTGTGTGAATTAGAGCTTTTTTTAGTTGTCTAAAGAACATTGCACCAATGCTGTTAACATTCATGCTCCTGACATACAATGCTAATATCCACCAACCTGCTCACCTCATGTCCAGTATCTAGAATGTGCAGATATATCAATGCTTTTACTATTTTCAACTGTGTGATTGTCAAGACTTGACTCTTCTGATTGGATTTCTGATAATTCCTGATATTCTATGATATCTTTTCTGATATTTTCTGAGTCACCAGACAAATTCTCAAATGCCTTAGTAATCATTTGCTTATTCATTTTATTCCTAATACAGTCTTACCAATAATAATCATGGATACTTACAAAGATCCATTAGTAAACTTCCATATTTTTTGTTATCCTTTCAGCCTTCAATATTTAAGTGCCCATAGTTTAGTTTGTACCTCAGTTTGTAAATCAACTTAGTTTGCAACATTCTTCAACCAAACTAATCAACTTATTCTCTAGTCCCTTCTGACATTTTTTGACCTAGTTCCAACAAACCTAATCTTTAACCTACCTTGAACCTCTGCTTAATCCTGTTCTCACCCTCCTGTAAGAGTACCTCTTACCTAATACATGCAATCACCTTACATACAATATATAACTACCATACACCACACATTATCTCATACCATGAACAATATAATCTGTTCCACTTTACTTCTGTAACACCTTAGTGCTGGATACCCCATCATCCTTCCACCTTCTCCAGATATCCTCTAGAAATCTGTACTTCCTCCACTAACCTTTGTCTTGAAATAGGACACTTGATGAGGAGAAGAGTGCAACTTTTTACAAGTTGAAGCCAAGTCCTCTCTGGCCCCTTTTACTTGGCATTCTCCAGCCTAGTGGATTCTGTCTTGGAACTCCCCTGGAATCTCTTGAACCCTCTGACCACTGACCAGGTCCAACTGGAAGTCTGGTGTTTTCCTACCTTGAGTTATGCTCCTGCCCTGCTGAGCACTTCCTAGTGTTCAGAACTTAACAGCATTTACAAACTCACACTTCTCTTGTCACTGAACCTGTAAGGGCAACCTCAAAGCCTCACTTAGTAATAAGCTAACAGAGGGTTAACATTATACTACTGTTGAAATTAAACCCTGAGATACATGCTGCATACATGAGGCAATACATGCAGCATACACATGTTACTATGCTTACTACACATACATGTGGTAAACACATTCCCAAGTCATGTGACATCCTTATTATTATGTATACAAGGTTGGGAATGTGCCTCCAGCACACGTTAACATGTTTAATAAGTAATATATACAATATTTTTGGTTTTTGCACTTCCACTGTCATGACTTCATTTCTATGTTAGTCTGATAGTACTTCATTATTTTGGTTTTTGCACTTCCACTGTCATGTGTTAACATGTTTAATAAGTATGGACTTCATTTCTATATACATAGTACTTCATTTCTATGTTACTCTAATAGTACTTCATTATATACAATATTTTTGGTTTTTGCTCCACTGTCACTTGGCCATATTGCCTTGATGTTGTGCACAGACCTTACTCGTGATATCACCACATAGAACTGCCCATGAGTGAAGACAGGACTCCTGAAATCTAATTCCATATGCTGCACTGACTGTCCCTGGGATTCGTTGATTGACATTGAAAAGCACAGTCGAACAGCAAATTGGAGTTAAGACAGAGTGAAAGAGAGTTGTCCTTTGATTGGCTGCAGTCGCATCCATGGAATAAACACCTTCTCTTCAGCATGATCTCTAGTAATCAACCGAACCTCCAACACTCTGTTCCGAATCTGAGTCAAAATCCCTCGAGAACCATTGCAGACCCCTCCAGCAATATTGAGATTGCGAAGTATCATCACAGGGACACCAACCTTGAGTGCCAAGTGTGCCAAAGGTAGACCGGAGCAGTTGATTGAGTTGAGGTATTCAGGTGGATACAGAAGTTCATTGTTTGCAATAGAGTCTGTACTGTGAAACACTTGCTCCTCTCTAGGGAACCTCTGAAGAATGTAATGGTTCAAATCATCCACATTATCATTTTTGCTTGCCAGGACAATCTGCTCTGAGAAGTATTGATTGGGATGCTGAGCATGATTATAGATGCCAGGATAGATGGTATCGATGAGGGAAGCCAGAGTATTTTCAGGACACTTGAAATGGTTGGGAAGTTTGATGTTGCAACCCTCATCTGTATGATCACCCTTTCCAACCTCCAGCTGCCACTTTGCAAACTGTCACTCTTCAAGATCATCCATGTTCAATCGCATGTTGATTTTGAGATGAAGAACTTTAATATGTTGCCAAAGAACAGAGTACTGCAAGGAAGCACCAACAATCTGAGGCCGTGAACCCCTCTCGATAACAGGCAGGATCTGATGAAAGTCGCCCCTAAAAATGATAGGAATGCCACCAAAGGGTTGATCAGATTGGAGAATGTCTTTGAGAGTGCAGTTAATAGCTTCATGGAGATGATGATGCTGCATGAGTACCTCGTCTCAAATAATTAAGTCAGTCTCCTGCAACAGCTTTGCCCAAATTGAACCTCTGGAGATAGAGCAGGTGGATAACTCATTGATGATGAGAGGGATCTGGAGACATGAATGAGAAGTGGAGCCACCTTTGAGCAGGAGTGCAGTGATGCTGGATGATGCTATACAGAGGACGATTTTGCCCTGAGAATGAAGCTGATGGGCCAGAGTGTTGTATACAAAGGTTTTGCCTGTGCCACCGGGACCATAAAGGAAAAAGGTCTGGCCAGTTTTGTTATCGACAGCATGCATGATCTGCTCAAAGACAGCTCTCTGGTCTGGATTAAAAGTGTCCAAGTTCTGTGCAGCCAACTTAGCCTGCTCTACAACATCGTATCTGCACTGCTCTGCAATCAACTGGTTTTCGAAGTTGGCTTCCCAATTCTCAGTGATCTGAGGCATGTATGGCCAATCCTTGCTGAGAGATTTGCCAGAGGATAAGAGAAGCTGGTTGATCAAGTAGAGGCCATAATCCTGCACATCATAATTGATAGAGTTGAGACAGATATTGTCATGCTGGAGCTGATACTGCCAAAGCTGGACAGGATCAGAGGGTGCACAATCACAAAGAATAGTGACAAGAGTTGCTGGAGCTGATGACCTGTTGCCATGGACTTTGCTTCCTTCAAACACTGCACCCACTCTTGGTCATCCTTCAAAAGGCCACGTGCCAGACATGCTTCACTGAATGAGGGAGAGACATTTCCCTGAAAAGTGCACAGATGTTTATATGATGTTGCACCCTTGACAGCTGTCAGAAGAAGCCTGAGGTAGAAGTGTTCACCTGCAGTAGGCTGAGTATAGTACATCCTCCCAATAGCGAATCCTCTCTGTCTGGGCTTCGACTCATGGACTTTCTGATCCTACACAAATTTGGAGGGAAAGTCCTGATAGAGAAGATCCTGTGCAAGCTCTGGATACTGCTGATTGGATTTAAAATAGCCAGTGAGGGTGGTGTCATGCTGTGCAGCATGCTGGACAATTTCTTGGATAGACTGTGGATTGTTCTGATTCCAAGTGACATACTGCTGGCCAGGGAGATGGATCTGAAGTCGGATGACATTGGGAGAAGCAGAGTGCATAGATAAATGAAAGAGGTGCCAAATGCTCTCGCAGGCAGAAATATAGCGAGCATCCAGATACTGTTTGACTTCATTATTGCAAGTCCCAAACTGCATGGTGATGCGACCATGACCTTTGTACACATATTTGTAGATGTATTTGACAGCTTTGATGGAGGCAATGGACTCGATGTTGATGCAGCAGCAGTACTTCCAGAGGAGATAGGGTGAATAAGTGATGACCCAGCGATTGTTGACCTGCTTTCCCTGAACCTGATATGTCTTTCCAGTGTTCCAACATCTGGTAGAGGCATAGGCATCTTCAGAGATGGTTGTCTGATCCCTGAATGGCTTGGGAGAAACTTTGGAGCACTGTCCATTCACCATGCAAGGAGCTGTAGGATTCTCTGCACCACAGGGTTTATGGACCATGAACTTCTTGATCAACTCGAGCAGCTCAGGATTGTTATCAGGAAACTCTGAGCACATGAGGCTGTCTATCTGCTTAAAAGTGTGAAGCTTGGACTCCCCATCAAGAAAGATAATGCAGTGCATGTGAGGCAGGCCATGCTTCTGAAACTTGATCACAAACACATAAGAGAGTGCCTTGCCAAAGATTTCAGCCTCAATGTCTTTGATCATCTTTTTCTGCTTTGCATGGAATGCATGAACAACCAAGTCAGGGCAATCGGCAGCAGTCTGTCCAGGCTTGAGCTCATCCTGAATTTCTGGCCAAGCTGGGTTTGCAGTCATGGTCAGAAAGAGATCACCACCCTTGAAGTAGCAATTGATAGCCAAGGCATCCTGAAGAAGCTGCTGCATATAATGTATGCTCCCTGCGAATGAAGAAGGCAGGATGATTCTTTGACTGAGAGACTCTGTGTCTGCATCCACATTTGCAGCCACAGCATCAGCCAAGCCCATATAGACTTCACCACAAATAGTGTCCTGATTCATCATGATAAAGTGCAACTGATCCTGCTCTGAAGTTGCCCACTGGTCACAAACAAACTCCTGAAAGAGCTTTCTGCTCAAGAATATATGCTGAGGCTCGATAGCAGGCGGTCGAGGGTAGAGACGATAGCAGTAGAAATTTGATTTGGACACATGCTTGCGAACCCTTGCACCACCTTTATTAGCAGCTGCATACTCGATTTGAGGATGCCATTGGAGCTGGCCAGTAGGAAACAGGAGGACGTAGTAAAGAGCAGGATAGAGGGGATGGACATCAGTGATGTGCTGAAGGGGAGGGCCATGCCTGCGGTAGAGAATGATATCACGTGTGCTCTGTAGCTGATCACCATCACCTGGAAGAATGACTGCGATCTCATTGTTGGTGGCATCAGGAAGATTGTAGTGGTGACGGTCACAGGATTGATCAAAGTGCAAAGCTATCTTGCACTGCTGGTGTGGAGGCAAGTTCCTGGTGAGCTCATGGGCCTGCTTGTACATCTGAACTGCAGGATGGAGATGGTGGAGCATGTCCTGAAGGGTGAGCAAAGTGTGGTGATTGAGGTGAGTGTTCCAGGCATTGGCCATGCAAAAGTTGGCTGCATTAGCTGGATCATAAATATATAGCTGAGCATACACTGGAGATTCACCCTCTGGTGGAAGAAGAGAGCCAATCCTGTGGGACAGCTCGCCATGCAGTTTGAAGATGTAGGGGCCAACACCATTGTTCACAGCCTCTTCACCTTCATTAACAGACTCATCAATTTTGCATCCAATGGAAGTCATGGCAAGAGCATTGTTGTATGTGCAAATATGATCACGAAATGGCCTGCCAATGTGATCCTGAGCAGTGAGCAACTGGAGAAGCTCAGGTGGGACTAGATGGAGAGGAGGCAAAATAATTTTTTCACTCAAGCAGCACATGCCAAATCTGGGATTTATATTGGAGGATACTGTGAGATGCTCGGCCATCCAGTGCAATGCATGACAATTGGGACACTGAATATCCATTCTTCCCAGATAATGAACAGGCCAGTCAGGACTAAAAGGACGGCATGCAGGAGGGAGGGGCCCAAGTGGAACAGGTGCAGGATCAATATGTTGAGCCACCTGGAATAATCAAGTCAGTCACAAAATAAAGACATGACAAAAAAGGACATAAGCATACATGTGGAGGAATATTAATAACAGGGACAACAGGAGCAGGAAGAGGAGGAACAGGTGCAGGGAGATTAAAAACAGGAGGAGCAAGAGCAGGAGGCTACATCATCATTATTGTCAGTGAATATACTCAAAAGAACATATATAAGCCTACATGGAGAGGGATATTGGCAACAGGGACAATAGGAGCAGGAACAGCAGGAGGAGGATCAAAAACAGCAGGAGGAGGAGGAGGAGGAGGCTACATCATAATATTGTCAGATAATATACATCATGTGAAAAATAAACCAACCTACAGCAGGGAATAGAGGTGGAAGTGCAGCATGCTAGGAAGCAAATTCAGTCCAGGCCAATGCAGGAGCTGCCACAGGAATGGGAGGTGCAGGAATTGAAGGTGCAGGAACAGGAGGGTCAAAAACAGGAGGTGCAGGAGGGGCATGAAAAAAATATGGGAGAGCTGCATTGTGTAAAGGAGCAACAACAGGCAGAGATGGAGCTGCATGACTTGAGCCTCTTTCCCTCCCTCTTCCCCTCCCTCTGCCCCTGCCTCTTGACAAGCTTGTCATGAAGAATTAGAGGCTCTTCATAAGTGACAAGTCTATGACATCATCGATCTTCCACATGATCGAAAAATGATCAAAAATAGATGGGTTTTCTCCGTAAAATTGGATGGAAGAAAATGAGCCAGACTCATGGCCAAAGGCTTTTCACAAGTCGAAGGTGTTGACTTTGATGAGATTTTCTCACCAGTAGTCTGCTACGAGACTGTACGCCTCATGTTTGCACTTGCATCTCTAGAGGGCATGTATATGACTGGCCTAGATGTAAAAACTGCATTTTTATATGGCAAACTAGATGAGGAGATCTATATGGATCAACCCAAGGGTTTCAGACTCGAGGGAAAAGAGCGCAAAGTAATGCGCTTACATCAAGCATTGTATGGCCTTAAAAAAGCCTCACTTGCATGGTAGAAAGAGCTAGAGGCATTTATGCACACCATTGGGTTTGTGCGCACCAGCTCTGATGCCGGTGATATGGCTTCCTATCGCCCTGTGCGCATACTACGGCATTTTTTGCGATTGTGTGCACCTCCTAGATGGCCTCCGCATACTTTGCGCAGCGTGCTTTTGTGCACCTTCATGCACTTTTGTGCACCTTTGACCGCTTAGGTGCGCTTTTGTGCACCTTTTACATTTCTACTGCACTTTTGGTTCCCCCATAGCTGCCTGCTGTCATGCACCCCAAATGCACCCTGTTGCACTTCAAACTGCCTCTGCGCACCCCCCTCACACTCCTTATCTGCCGTTTTCCATTATTGCGCGCTCGATGCACCTTTATGCGCTCCTTTTATGCTTTACTCACAACTCATGTTCTTTGCTGCATACTCACTGCACTATTCTTACCATCACACAACAATTCACCACTTCAAACACGCTGCGCATCGCGGCTTCCATCTTACTGGCGCATTTACTTGAGGTGCACCACGATTCCAACACGAGCGAACTGCACATTCTTACATAACTGGGCCACTTTGTGCCTATTTGGCATTGGACTGTGCGCACTTGGGTGCTTTCATGTAATCCTGGCGCTTTGGCAGTATTTGGCTTCGCACAGCATCTCCTTATAGTTCTTCCACATTTCCAATTGGCATCGCCTTATCTGGTAACTGGCACAGGTCGATCACATCATTATTACTAAGGCGCAGCACATGACACATAACACTGAAGTGGATTAATTGGGAAGAGCGCACGAGACATAGAGCGCACCAAAAATAGCACATCGCACTGGAACAGTTGGGTATTGGGTTATAGCGTGCACAAATCTTATTGGTTGAGGCAGTGGCATAGTGCAGTCAGGTTTAGATGGGCGAATGGGTGTGCTTGTGGGTAGCACATGGCGCTTCCTATTTTTATACTTTATTTCACCATTTTATCACATAAGCCATTTGTACATAGTAGCGGACAGATAGAGGATCCAAAGGATCTTTCCCCCCCTCATAGTTCATAGCCCAGTCAGTGTCGCACATAGTCTGTGCACCAGCGTCCAGTCCATGTGCCTTTGTAGTGTGCCCCTCGTATAGCCATGTTTGCATATTGTTTGCATCCCCTCGTCATATTGTTGTGTTTCATCCCTGCATTGCGTCCTTCATCCTCGTTCAAGCACTCATACAGTGCACCCTTTGTATAGCTGCATTTGCGCACCGTTTGCGCCTTTTTCTGCATAGCTGCGTTTTGCGCACCGTTGCACCTTTTTCCACCCTTTGCGCTTTCACTCCATTTGCACCCCTAACCTGTGCGCCTCCCTTTCAGCACATCCCAGTGCTGTCTTCGTCCCATTACACCTCCCGCCTTCACCATCCTCATCGTTGCGCACTTTTGCGCTCCCATTGCGCATTTTTGCCCCTTTGCATTGTGCACTTTCCCACCACTGCGCATATCTCCCCTTTAGCGTACACAACGAGTGCACACATTGAAAACCGCTGTACCAGCCTCTCCATAGTCTTTGCGCCCCAAAGGACGAGCCGAGGCCCTCTAAGTGAACTCCCCCCCCACCTCGAGCACACCTGCAGTTGTAGGTTAAGTGTTCACCCCTTCTGTTGAGACTCTGAACCGAGTACCAACTGAACACATCACCGGCATTTTCATACACAAGGATCCTAAAACAGGCAGCATTGTTATTGCACTCATCTATGTTGATGATGGCTTGTTCATGGGGAAGAACAAGAAACTTGTGGATGAAAAGAAAAATGCTTGTCTAAAGTGTCGGGAGTGCCGTAGTACTGAAAAAGTCACAGAATTCTTAGGCATGCGCATCACCCAGACTGCAAGCAAAGTCAAACTCGATCAAACTGAATATCTCGCCAAAGTGCTTGAGAGATTCGAGATGACAAATGCCAAAGCGACCCCCACTCCACTCCTGACTAATTACAGACCATCAGAAAACACAGCAACACCCAACGCGATACTTAGATCAAAATATCAGTCTGTGATCGGATCTTTATTGTATCTGATGCTCAGAATGCGACCTGATATCGCTTATGCAGTAATCAAGATGTCACAATTCTTGGCTAATCCTAGCCAAGAACATCTAGACAAAGCAATGTACATCATGCGCTATCTGGTGGGAACCCAGAAATATAACATTGTCTACGATGGTGAGAAGTCCGAGGGGCTACAGGCCTTCACAGATTCTGATTGGGCAGCTGACACTGTCAAACGCCGATCTGCAACGGGTTACTTTGCTACTCTAGCGAGTGGCATTGTGTGCTGGCAGTCCCGTTTACAAAAAACTGTAGCACTGTCATCCACAGAAGCTGAATATATGGCTCTCTCCAACACTTGTCAACAGATAGTGTGGATAGAGTCCTTATTCCAGGAACTTGGATATGTACTGAAGCGCGTACCAATCTGCACTGATAATCAGGGATCCATCTTTATCGGATCAAATCCAGTTCAGGAAAGAAGGACCAAACATATAGACATTCGCTACCACTATACCTGTGAATGCATAGAAAATGACAAAGTCACAGTCGTTTTCATTCCTGGAAGTAATAATCTGGCTGACATGTTCACAAAAAACCTTGGCGCCATCCTATTCAGGAAATTTAGAGACTCTCTTGGAATTACTTTCAAGATTCAAACTTAGCTGCTTAGAGCGCTGTACAGTTTGAGGGGGGGTGTTGAAATTAAATTCCCATGCATGCTGCATACATGAGGCAATGCATGCAGCACACACATGTTACTGCGCTTACTGCACATACATGTGGTAAACACATTCCTGAGTCATGTGACATCCTTACTATTATGTATATAAGGAGAACCTGTACCATAGTAGATATACAGTGTTCTTACCTCTGCTAAACCCTAGCTCTAAGACTAACTAAACCCCAGGTAGGTTATAAGGAACATGTCGTCTCTTCCTCTGTGCAGTGTATGTAGTCTGCTCCAACACTTAATATATAATGAGGGGGAATCTAGAATACAGTACAAGTACTCTTCGGCTTCCAACACTCAAGGATAGAGAAGCTATAAGGAACTTAATATATTTCGAGGGGGAATCTAGAATATAGTACAAGTACTCAAAGTATGGACTATATACTACTGGAATAACATGTGATAATACTGAAGCATGTGATAATGGTGTGATGATGTAAAAGGCACTCATTTGAAGTGCTGCAAAGTTATTCAAACTCATTTGAAGTGTTGCAAAATTGTTCGAGATTGTTTTGAAGTAGTTTTGCAGGGTTTGTAGGGGTTGGGAGCATGTGTCATAATGTGTCGATGCATTTGGAAATCTCCCCAGACCTTAGAGCACAAAGTGGACCTATCACCAGTAGTTATGGATTCATCAAAGAGATAAAATGGAACTGGATTCTGAGGAGTAGGCTACAAGTAAAACAGGGCTTTCATGCAGAGCTTAGTATATATGAATGGCAAGTCCATCAGGTACAGTGTTGTATCTAAGGCTTAAAAGTTAATAAGGGTTCAGGCTTAAAATCATTCTAAGACTAAGGCTTAGTATCAATATAGGATAATAATAAGGGTTAATTAAGTCTTAGAAACAATGAGTCATGGTCTGCTTACTGTAATAACATAGTTGAGATTACTTTGGTGAAAATTCAAAAACCTTTTACTGGGCCTTGTGCCAAGATGGCTGGTGGTGTGCTACATTTTTGTTCTACAGATCTTTCTGTGCAAGAGAGATCTAACAGGGGAATGGGCATGATGGTTTTTCACAGCAAATGAAAGCAAGGATAGCCAGAGCACACATGTTTTTTTCTCTTCCTGTACATGCTCATGTCACCACCACAAGGTCATGTGTGTAGTACAGAAGGCTGTTGTTCCTTTACATAACCATGCTAGTAAATCTATTCTATCCTGTCCTAAAAACAATATATGACAGTGATGCATGATAGAGTTTCCATTGTGCTACTATACCCAGCAGAAATGCCTCCTCCAACAGCCCTAAGTATCTGAGACTCAGTAAGTCCATACACTGCCATGGGTGCCTTCAGAACACAGAGAAGGTATGATTTCTGCCAGAAAATAAGGAAGCATATGGGCAGAGAATCCCAAATAGCTGTGAATTATAGGGATTGGGCAATGATTTCAATGGGTAATTAGGATGATCTATTTTTGGTTGGAGGCTTAATAACCCCTTAGAAACAAGTCTTAATTAAGGGTTGTATTTAAGAGATAAGGGTTGGGGATCAATACCCCCTTAAAAATCCAACACTGGTCGGGTAAATATCGAACAAGGGTGAAGACAGTACGGTCGTCAAAGGAATGAGAGCGATGATCAAATAAGGAAACTCCGGTGTCATACTAGAGCCGGTACTCCTTTTTGACATTTACAGGACATTATCACCAAGCTATTATTCATGAGCCGGGTTGTTTTAGTGACTGGATGTTCTACAGGTGGTATTGGATTCGCACTGCAAGTATCTTTCAGTTATTCCTTTTGTGCAAGGTCTGACACCAGTGGTGCACAGTTGTGAGGAGTTTGCCCGCCAGGGTTGTAAAGTCTATGCCACATCTCGGAATGTGGATACCATAGGGGATTTTAACGACGCGGGGATACAAAAACTTGCACTCGATGTAACTAGTGACGACGCTGTCCAGCGTGTCGTCCAGGACATCGCGGAAAGGGAGGGCAGGATAGACGTCGTTGTCAATAATGCAGGCATTATTTTAATAGGTATGGAACGTTCTGTAATTTGAATCATCTTTTCATTTTGGTCCCCACAGGTCCATTGATCGAACAAACCCTTGAAAATATGCAGATGATATTCGACACCAACACATTCGCTGCCCTACGCATGGCCAAGGCAGCGATGCCTCTGATGGCTAAGCGACGAAGTGGAGTGATCGTCAACATAGGTTCAATCGTTGGGGAGATGTTAGTTGTTCATTCCCCTGCTTATTATGTGGCATTAAACATTTGGCTTGCAGTGCCACACCTTGGAGTGGCCTCTACTGCGCCTCGAAGGCTGCCCTTCAGAGTATCAGCGAAACTCTATCAATGGAAGGGAAACCTTACAATATATCTGTCCTGCATGTTGCGAGTGGTGGAGTCAAGTCGAACATCTCCGCCAACACAGCAGCACGATTTCGGGTCGCTGACAATACCCTTTACTCCGCTTTTTTACCCAACATCATTCAAAGGATCAATGCTAGCCAGACGGACCCAATGCCAGCAGAGAAATTTGCAAGCAAAGTTGTTTCGAAAGCACTTGAGACTTATCCTCCTATATACATGACGTTGGGTAGGCATTCTTGTCTGTTCGCGTTGTTCAAGTGGCTTCCGAGGACTTGGGTTTTCCATATCTTGTGGAAAGTGTATTCGATGAAGATTTCCAGCTGACATTAGAGCCATTTTCATAAGTATGTACATATATTCCTAATATCGGAAGCAGTTTCAACCGGTGTTGAGCTAATTTTAGTCACATGTGCACGTGATGATATGACTAGTCGCGCGTCTACTACCAGTGCACAACCTATTTTGTCGCCCGTGAGCATGTTGATGTTTGCGATTCCACTGCCTGAAGCCTGACGTTCTGGATATTTCCCTGCATCATAAACGATTAAAAGAAGGATACCATCGACATGTCGCAATACCCTGATCACTTGTCACCGAATGCTACACCAACCAAGGTCACAAAGGGACAGAAATCGCGTGCGCGTCGCGAACCCTCGGGGGTGTTCTCACTCTTCCAGGCGCCTCAGATACAACAGTTCAAGGAAGCGTTTCAACTGATCGATCACGATAAGGATGGTTGGGTTAATGAGAGTGATCTGAAAGAAATCTTCACCAGTCTTGGTTTGTACCATTTCGTTGACTGCGGTGGTTGTAATGTAACAACTATGCATTAGGGATTACACCCCCTCAGGCAATGCTGGATGATCTGTTGAATGCTCGGCCTGGGGGGCATAGCAAAACCCAAGATACTGCGGGGGATAGAGGAATTAATTTTACAATGTTTCTTACGATGATGAGCGAAAAGCTATTCGAGTTTGACACGGAGGGAGAGTTATTGGAGGCATTTGAATCATTTGATGAGAATGACAGTGGTATGGTGAAGGTAGAAGAGATGAGGAAATGGCTCGGTGAGGTTGGTGAGGGGATGGATGAACGAGAGGTAAGGTGATCGAAAAGAGTGATAAGGATGAGACTGAGATGATTGCAGATTGAACGGTTTCTAAAGGGAGGGTTTACGGATAGACAGGGATACTTCAATTATCGGGAGTGGGTCAAGATCCTTAGCGTAACCTAGACTTGGCACCGTTGCCAAGATTAGCTTGGCGTGCTTGGCTTTGTCTTGTCGATCGGAGTTGGAATTTGCAACACTTGGCTTGGCAAAGCGGTCCGTGGTTTTTAAGTAGGAAATCCAAGATGTCGGGCGATTTTCTGTCCAACGATTTGAATATCATGACTGCCTCCATCCCTCCGTCTCCTCAGTCCCCTCCTCCAGACAACGCCCCCATTCACAAATGTCTTTGGCTCGATTGCACTCTTTCTTATCCAGACCCTGAACTTCTTTACAATCATCTCTGCAACGACCATATCGGCAGGAAGAGCACAAACAATCTCTGTCTCACTTGTAAATGGAAAGACTGCGGTACCACTTGTGCAAAACGAGATCATATCACAAGTCATCTCAGAGGTTCGTCCTTATCCTTTCTCCTTTCTAACACTTCGTTCAAAATGTCTCCAGTTCATACTCCTCTCAAACCACACATTTGCGAGGTAATGATTATCCTCGATCACTCTCTTCTTATCCCTTCTTATCTTCAACTAGATTTGCAAAAAGTCTTTTAAGCGTCCTCAAGATCTCAAGAAACACGAGAAAATACATACTGAAGAACATCATCAACAGCACAAACATTCCAAGGCTATCACTGTCGTAGATCCTGCATATGTATCCCGCGTCCGCGGTGACTCCGTGTCTCATCCTCCGGATACGAAAAGTCTTTCTTCCAAGCCTTCATCAAATGGCTCCAACAGTAGGACTTCTACGGCCCGTGCCAACTCCCATTCTTCCACCGGTTCAGATGGTGTGCACATGACTCGTACTTTTTCAATAGAGTTAAGCCTTATGGTTTCGATTAGGTTCTCACCTTGCGGCGTCCTCATCGCCTTCACCCATCCTCGCACACCCTCACGTCCCATCCCACGATTTTTTTCTCCAAAACCAGTGGGAGACGCTGCGACCCGAAGCTGGCAATCCCTCAGTCCCTACTGGCTCAAAGCGGTCACACGATTACAGCTTTGATGACTTTTTTACCGACATGAAGAAACGACGAGTAAACCCTTCATACGATAATCGTAGGACCAGTTCTCACCCTGTCGTATGGATCTTACTCACGATGCACTTTTAGGGATGGCAGAACGGCTCAATAACATCGTTTATTCTCATAATGGACATGACAGCCATAACACCAACTTCAACCCGCGCTCCGTTTCTGTCGACATACGCACTCCTGAAGAACTTGCTGCTGTAAACGAATTTTTATTGACACTCGGTCGTGATGTGTCAGGGAGCGTTGCACGCCAGTCACAGCCTCAATCAACTCATAACGGGCATTCAGGGCTCTCATCTGACACATATTTTGACCCTGTAAGCCTCACCCAGCTTGGCCTCGCCGGGATGCCCGGAATTCCCGCTCCCAGCGCAGGAAACTATGTTTCTGACAATACCTACTCTGGTCATGGCGCCCAATATAACAGCAACACGTACAACCTGCCAAGATCTAATCATGCATCAGTTCATTCCAATCAATATGGAGGCGCATACGCGGCCTTGAATGAAAATTACAGTAATACTGAGTATTACCATTCTCCCCACAACAATCATCGTCACTCTGGGAAATATCCGCTTTCGTCTAATTCTTCCTATCCCAATCATCACCACCATCACCATCATCACCCTACCCCGCCGCTGGAAATCAGCTCTCCTCATTCGACCGTATCGACGCCCGTGAATATAACCCCTCCTCAGTTGCCCCTTTCCATGCCTGAGTCTATCGCTGCTTTCGACTATCTCCACTCCAGGGGTGTCCCTGCCGTTCCGCATCTTGCACGCCCAGAGTATATGCCCAAGTCGATGCGCACAATTGTGCCATTAAAGTCTGTCCCCGGAAGTCAGTCTAATCGCCCAGAGCCTGTGGAGCCAAGGCTTACACCGCCTGTGTACCGAGGTCCTCCGGCCAAACTGACGCCATCATCCGTTACTTCCTCATCTAAAACTTCTCTGTATCCCCTTTTGACGGCGGGTGACGTACAATACAAACTCCCGCCCATGCAACGGTCTTACCGATCTCCTTCCCCGCCATCGAGAGAGGCAACTCCGAGTTCGTCTGACTCCTCGCCGGTTTCTCACACGACCGTTCTTCCTAGTCTTCGATCGATCGCAGACAGTGTCCGCTCTCCGGAGTCGGAAGACTTGACTAAGGATATAGCAAGGATTGACCTAGAAAATAGGACAAAAGATGTTGGCCAGGAAGATCGGAGACGGCATGCGGAATTCATTCGCGACTTGCTTGTCTCGATAAATTCCGAGTTTAGGGATCGTGCGGGTCTTCAGCGGCCTGCACTCGCAAGCGAGACATCGCGCGATGTTGAAATGGCTGTCCCTTGAACGTATGTATATCTTACTTGATGGTTTTGTTTCGGATAATGTTCGAATGTATTGTTCTTCCTTCGATGTATGGTTAGTTGCAACTCTGTAAATTACTCGACATCTATTCTTGTACAACCTATACCAATATGGATCAGGGCTACCGTGCGGATGTAGAGGCAGCTACAACGCGGAAGGGTAGCCCGACAAAGTATCATGTTTCCATTTTGACTTCATCAGTCCAGGGTGTTATGTACGCTTGAGTGTCAGCTTCAACTTGGGCGCTGGAACAAGTGCATCATCCTCCTGGGCCGACATAGGCGGGCTTGTCGCAAGAGGGGAAGGCACTGCTGCAGGGAAACCGAAAGAAGCATTAGAGGGGCCACGGTTGAATCCCAAGTTGGGCAAATTTCCCGTTGTAGGGGGTGGACTAGTCGCTGAACCAGAAGGAGTAGGTGTAACAGGGGCAGTTCCGCTGTTGAACTCCGCCCAACGGGGGCATTTTCGGTTTGTTTCTACACGTATGAGCGCCTGTCATAAGCAAATCTAAAAACACACTCACTCATATGTCCCATCTGCCCACAGTGTCCACATCGTCTCTGTAACCAAGTTGTCAGTATACCGGGTTGAGAATTCAAAGAGTACATAAGTGACATACTGTAGTATCTGGCTTAACAGGGCGGTTCAGCTGCATGGGTGTTCCACCTTCCTTGACAATCTTAGCATTCTTCCTATGAAGACGTCGCTCTTGGTTCTTCTTCATTCTAGCAATCTCTTCCTCAAGCCTGTGAAATGTAAAGACATTTAAGATATTCGAAAGCTGGACAGAACATACCTCTTCTTTGCTCGCTTGTCTTTGTCAGCATCACCAGTGGGTGCGAGACTGTCGGCAAGAGTTGCCTCCTCTTCAATGGCTTGTCGGCCTCGCACATAAGCGCGAATAACTGCAGGATCACGAATGATTTCCGTTTGCCAATCCCCATCAATCTGTCCATCAAGTTAGTGACAACCATGTTATTTGATGTCGCCATACCAATCGTTTGATGCGCAAAACCCTCCTACTATTTTCTGGCCCAACGCTCATCTCTCGATCGCGGTCTACAGAAGAGCCCCGGCTAAAGGCAGGGGAGGAAGACATGGATGGCCCAGGTACAGTTGGCGATAGGCCTGGAGTATGTGGTAAGATGTCATGGCGAACTGAAGGTTGCCTCTGGGCTTGCTTAGCATCCTTGGCATCCTTAGTCTCGTCCTCTGCTGTCCACTGCGGCTCATCTTTTCGACTGAGTGAGTCAAATTGGGCCTTCCAAATTCGCTCAATTTCGGACTTGTAAATGAGCTGTTGTTCTGCAACATTGTACCTATGGGCAGACTTTGGCCTGTTCTCCGCTTCGGCTGATGATCATCAATTGAAGCCTAGATAACTGGAAGAAAGTAGTTACCCATTTTCTGCTCGTAGTCTTCGCCCGCCTTAACAAAAATGTCTTTCATGGATATTCGAATAAAGCTAAATGCTTCCCCGCGACCAGTTGGATCGCCATCACCATGCAGCCGCAGCATAGCTTTCGCTTGAGTTGCAAAAAGGAAATTCTTCGTCGTAATCCAGGGAGCTAGCTGTTGTTCAACAGAGAGATTCGATTCGTCACCCTCTGCAACATCTGTCACTTGGCTATATCCTGCATCTTGCAGATGGCGTTGTCCAACTTGCATGCTTTCCGATAAAACTACCTGCTCAGGCCCGACCATCTTTAGCATATCGGCATCGGACGGGATACTCAACCCAGGTTTGAGACGCCAGAAGCCTTGATGCGGCCCTCGCCTATGGTATTCCATAAATTCCTTAAATCCAGATGTCATCTAATGATGCATGTAAAATGAAGAGTCAGAACAAAAGAGACCTTTAATCTTTGCCTCATCTGCAATTCGTTTTGATCCGGGAAGTATTTCATGAGGCGTGATATTTTCAATCGCTCGCCTGGACTTTTCTTGAGCAACTTGAACGCAATGATCTGCAAACGAAATTTGATGGTATTCGTAATTTTGCGCGAATGGGGACCAGGGACCTCCGTCACGGGATACGTCTGCCCGATGACAAACAAATTCTTGATTTCTCGCAAGTAATATTTCGTATCACCTTTGATTGTATTCCTACAAACATAAGTGTTAGTCTCGTCAATGTCATAACTTCATTGAAGGAAGTGATCGAACCTCACAACAAGGAAGTCCGTGTGGTAAGGCTTATGCCGGAAGAGAGGTGCTCGTATGAGATTGTTGTACGCCGCAGGCATTGTTTGTCCTGGATATACATAGCCGAATTTCATGAACGGAGATTCATCTTGCAGTTCAAGTACAAATGGTACACCAAGATCATACTTGCACGAAAAATCAGGTAATAAGAAGGACTGCAATATGTATACTTACCTTGGGCACATGTTCATCCTTTTCTTCCTTCTTACGGTAATAATTGACCAAGGAACTGCCCATGCCAAAGTTAGGGATGATAGGCGGATGCTCTTCCTGGCGATGTGATGAGGACGAGGTGTATTAGGACAAGCAACACAAGATACGCACAGAGTATTCCCACAAAACAAAATTGCTGGTGTCACGCAGGCTTAGATCACTCGTTTTACGAAGCCCCTCACCAACATTGCCGCCTTTCCCCAATTTTCTCCCCGCTTTATCTTTCTTCTTTCTGGCGGAACGAACTTTGCTGAATCGTAACTCAATATTTGATGGGAACTGAAGGGCCGGACGATGAAACGATCGAGCTTCTTGTTTTGATAGTCGAGTCTTGTACTGAAGGAGAAAAGAATGACCATCAGACATCGTATTTGTAAACTGGTGGGAACCTCACGAAAGGAAGTTGAAGCTTCTGCGCTGGGTAGGCATGTTCCACTACAAGTTGTCCGAATGTCTGCCGTACACGATGACGCCCTCCTTCTTTCGCTACCTCGTAAAAATGGTCATTTGAGATATTGAACCTGTCACGGACAGGCCCAACATCCGCCCTAAGTCGTTTTCTAGGCCGTACAGTTTCCGCTTCGAAATGATAGCAGTCAGCTAAAGAGCCGGTTTCATACAACGCGACTCACCACTGCGCTCTTCAGGGATTACATCGTCTTCATGGTTGAACTCTAGTTGCGTAAAATCTCGAAATGGCGCACGGGGTCCCCAGATGATGCTTTGAGTCCAGGCCCCAGATTCTAAAACCTTGTTGGTGGGTGTTGTGAGATTGCGTTCCAAGGGGGGAGCATGTCCCGAGTTACGATCTGGCTCATATACCACTTGATCCTCCCAATTGGAGAGAAGCACTAGGTCGAAAGAGCGATCATGAAGTGGCATATTCACTGGCGCTTCCATTCTGTCAAGCTCCTGCTCTCATGTAAATCATATGATTCTGAAATTTCGGAGAAATTCAGAAACACACTTCTAGGGCTCGACGTAGATCGAGTTCAACACTTCCAGATGATACCACATCCTCAACCAATTTGTTTTCTACTTGCCGCTTTGTATCACCCACTACAGTGTCTAGGAACCCTCTCGGCACTTCTTTTTTACGAGGGTAGACTGTCTCCACTGCGAAAGGGTTAAAGGGAGCGCAGAAGAGTGAAGATCTGCAAACCTTACCATGAAAGGGCCTTCTTGCTAAACGAGATTTGCGTACCGTATACCCTTTGAACAGCTCACTGAAATCCAAAATTTTGTCCTTTTCAAATGCAGGAAATCTCTCATAGACACTTTTAGGCCTTTCGACGAGTCTCTTGACAACTCGTACACGTCTTTGCTTGATTTGTACGCCATTCGGAGAATACATCTCCTGCTTGACGTATGCGTCGTCAGGTTCACCCTCTTCTTGCATTTCTCTATCAATCTCTGTCTCCCAGTCTTTTCCTTGATCTAGACCTACGGCATCTTCTTCGTCCCATTTGTCATTGTATATCTGCCCAGAATTCAAAGTAGGAATGCCAGAAATGCCTAGTTGATTCGCTAGGCCCTCGCCCGCCGGTAAAGATAGTCCATCCAAGAGATGATTCAAGGAAAGTCCAGTTAAAGCCGATATTGCGTCATTCTCCTCCTGAGTTGACATTGATATATGTAAGTTCTGGAATGTCGAACACTAATACTTGAAGCTTGAGGGCGCAAGCCTGAACAGTCGTGACGTAACGACTCGTGACTGGAGCTGTCACAAAACTGATCTTCCCACACACACCTAGCTTTACAGCCGATATCATGTCGATACCCCTTGACGTCAGCCTTTGTTTAGTGGTTTGTTCAGTGATGGAACCCCATGCCGAGGCAGCCGAACCTATGCAGCGAGATCACCTCAAATGCGTATTTGGCAGTATAGAACGGCGTACCGATGTTGCAGTATTGTACTTAGATAGAACTTACCCACGAGATGAAATATCTCAGGCTGGTTTTATGACTTGCGATTGTACGTGGGTACAAGTACAAGAAAATTCATGAAATATTAGGAGTTAGTAAGAGGGCAATCAAATGCCTTTGTGCTCTTTATTAGTCTCCCATAGCCAGACCAATAATATCATGTGTCTTTTTGGGAGAGAAACTGGACGACAATGATACATAATGGTCTGATTTCACGCACACCCTGGATACCGTGGTACACGGTTTCAAAACCTGGGCTTTCAATTTTCGCCTTTTAAGGAAATTTTTAAACCGGGCCATACTGTAGGAGAGTGATATCATACACTGAAACTTTAAGTGCAATGTTTGGAATTGGTTTGGAAGGTATAGAGTTGCTAGAACCCCAAGCATGCCTTTTTCCAATGGATTTGGATCTTCTTCAACCTCCTTTCTATCCTCTGCCAATCTCACAACTTTAACATCCATGCCACATTCCACCAAACAGAAATGTGGTCTGCATGCCTCTGCTAAGAAGAAGGGAAGCCAGCAGGTTGAGTGGTCAGATATAGGTGTGTTGAAATTAAATTCTGATACATGCATACATGAGGCAAACCATGCAGCACACACATGTTACTGCGCTTACTGTGCATACATGTGGTAAACACATTCCTGAGTCATGTGACATCCTTACTATTATGTATACAAGGTTTTTAAATGTGCCTTCGGCACATGTGGTTCACTGTGTTCATTATGAACACCTCACTGCATTTTATTCATGGATGCACAGCATTTTATTTGACTTTTAGATGGTACACAACTCTTCAGTTGACTTGGGACCGTTGGCCCCAAGTCAACGTGGGGGGGTTGTGGTGTTTATCCCCTTCCCCATCCCCATCCCCATCTCCACCTACCCCATCTCCATCTCCATCTCCTTCCCCTTCCCCTTCCCCATGCCCATGCCCACCTACTCCATCCCCGTCCCCATGCCTACCTACCCCATCCCCATCACATGTCCACCTACCCCATCCCCTCCCCCATCCCATGCCTACCTACCCCATCCTCTCCCCCATCTCCCCCATCCCCTCCTCCATCTCCCCCATCCCCTCCCCCATCTCCCTCATCCCCCTCTCCCCCATCCTTTTTCTCTCCTCCCCTTTCCCCCCCTCCCCTCCCTCCTCTCCCCTCTCCCCCATCCCTTTCCTCTCCCCCCCTCCCCTCCCCCCTCCCCTCTCCCCTCACCCCCTTATGCACCCTCCCCCCTCACCCCCTTATGCACCCTCCCCCCTCACCCCCTTATGCACCCTCCCCCCTCACCCCCTTATGCACCCTCCATTCTCCCCCCCTCCTCTCTCTCATCTCTCTCCCCCTTCTTCCTCACCCCCTCCTCTCACCCCCCCCCTCTCACCTTCTCCCACTCTCTTATCCTCACCTACTCTCCACTTTCTCACTCCCTCCCCTCCTCTCTCCCTCACTCCCTCACCCCCTCACTCCCTCCCCCCCTCACTACTTCACCCCCTCCCCCCTCTCCATCCATCCTCCTCCTCCCCTCCCCCCCTCCCCTACTCCCTCACCCCCTCACTACTTCACCCCCTCACCCCCTCACTACTTCACCCCCTCACCCCTCTCCATCATCCTCCTCCTCTCCTCTCCTCCCTCCCTTACTCCCTCACCCCCTCACTACTTCACCCCCTCACCCCTGCTCACCTCCCTCTCCTCTCTTTAAATTTTGTAAAAAATCTCCAACTTCACTTTGTTAGTAAGTATTAAAGTAATATTTATTGACTTTACATTATAACGAACTCAAATTATAACTTGTTAGTAAGTCTGCATAATGACTTTGTATTGAACTAATTGTTATTGAGTTGACTTCATAATGGTAACTGTAATTTTATTTTATATCAAATGCCTTATTTCGAAGATCATTTTACAGACTTATTTTTTACTGACTCATTTTCAAACTTGACTTATTTCTAGACTAATTTTCATAGACTTTACTTCATAATGAGCTCATTTGTAACTGTTATTTTACTGACTTTACTTTGTAACGAACTGAATTTTTAAACTTACTGTATTCAAGTAATTTTTATTTCCTTTACTTCATAATGAACTCAATTGTAACTCTTATATTTTACTGACCTGAACTCAATTTTCAATTCAAACTTATTTCAATACTGACCTGACTTTGTAATGACCTCATTTATAAATTGTAACCATATTTTATTGAGCCAACCAACTTGCTACTGACTAATACAGTGATGTGTCTAAATCATTTTATTTGGGTCATGTGCCGAGGTCATGATCAGGTTTTTGCATTTTGTTCAGCCTGCGAGGTTTGCTTAGTCAGCTTTCACAGCATAGTAAATGGAATGACGGTTGCTCCTCAGTCAAATTTTATTTAGCAAACACTGCAATATAGCTCCTTACATGCTATTCAGACATTATTGTACATAGAAATTGAGCCCAGACCCAGAAAAAAAAGTTCAAGGTGGCGAAAAATTAGCCAAGAAAAAAGTTCCCACCTTTAAGTTATATTTGTCATCATTTCTCACACCTCTCAATTTTTCCCAGCCCCTTCGGAGTTGGTCATCTTTCTCCCACCCCTTCGGAGTTTGTCATCCGTTTACCCACGCCACATTCACGTGACCAATCTCACTTTATTATGGACAAGGTTTTTAAATGTGCCTTCGGCACACGTGGTTCACTGTGTTCATTATGAACACCTCACTGCATTTTATTCATGGATGCACAGCTTTTTATTTGACTTTTAGATGGTACGCAACTCTTCAGTTGACTTGGGACCATTGGCCCCAAGTCAACGTGGGGGGGGTTGTGGTGTTTATCCCCTTCCCCATCCCCATCCCCATCTCCACCTACCCCATCTCCATCTCCATCTCCTTCCCCTTCCCCTTCCCCATGCCCATGCCCACCTACTCCATCCCCATCCCCAATGCCCACCTACCCCATCCCCATCACATGTCCACCTACCCCATCCCCTCCCCCATCCCATGCCTACCTACCCCATCCTCTCCCCCATCTCCCTCATCCCCCTCTCCCCCATCTCCCTCATCCCCCTCTCCCCCATCCCCTTTCTCTCCTCCCCTTTCACCCCCTCCCCTCCCTCCTCTCCCCTCTCCCCCATCCCTTTCCTCTCCCCCCCTCTCCCCCCCTCCCCTCCCCCCTCCCCTCTCCCCTCACCCCCTTATGCACCCTCCCCCCTCACCCTCTTATGCACCCTCCATTCTCCCCCCCTCCTCTCTCTCATCTCTCTCCCCCTTCTTCCTCACCCCCTCCTCTCACCCCCCCCCTCTCACCTTCTCCCACTCTCTTATCCTCACCTACTCTCCACTTTCTCACTCCCTCCCCTCCTCACTCCCTCACTCCCTCATCCCCTCACTCCCTCCCCCCCTCACTACTTCACCCCCTCCCCCCTCTCCATCCATCCTCCTCCTCCCCTCCCCCCCTCCCCTACTCCCTCACCCCCTCACTACTTCACCCCCTCACCCCCTCACTACTTCACCCCCTCACCCCTCTCCATCATCCTCCTCCTCTCCTCTCCTCCCTCCCTTACTCCCTCACCCCCTCACTACTTCACCCCCTCACCCCTGCTCACCTCCCTCTCCTCTCTTTAAATTTTGTAAAAAATCTCCAACTTCACTTTGTTAGTAAGTATTAAAGTAATATTTATTGACTTTACATTATAACGAACTCAATGTATAACTTGTTAGTAAGTCTGCATAATGACTTTGTATTGAACTAATTGTTATTGACTTGACTTCATAATGGTAACTGTAATTTTATTTTATATCAAATGCCTTATTTCGAAGATCATTTTACAGATTTATTTTTTACTGACTCATTTTCAAACTTGACTCATTTCTAGACTAATTTTCATAGACTTTACTTCATAATGAGCTCATTTGTAACTGTTATTTTACTGACTTTACTTTGTAACGAACTGAATTTTTAAACTTACTGTATTCAAGTAATTTTTATTTCCTTTACTTCATAATGAACTCAATTGTAACTCTTATATTTTACTGATTTAACTTTGTCCTGAACTCAATTTTCAATTCAAACTTATTTCAATACTGACCTGACTTTGTAATGACCTCACTTATAGAATTGCAAATGACATTTTATTGATCCGCTTGTTACTGACTAATACAGAGATGTGTCTAAATCATCTTCTTTGGGTCATGTGCCAAGGTCATGATCAGGTTTTTGCATTTTGTTCAGCCTGCGAGGTTTGCTTAGTCAGCTTTCACAGCATAGTAAATGGAATGATGGTTGCTCCTCAGTCAAATTTTATTTAGCAAACACTGCAATATAGCACCTTATATGCCATGCAGACATTATTCTACATAGCCAATGAGCCCAGAGCCAAAAAAAAAGCTCGAGGTGGTGAAAAATTAGCTGAGAATTTCATTTCCCACCTATGACTTATATTTGTCATCATTTTCTCACAGTGGAGGGTTAGTCATGGATCTCCCACCCCTTCGGAGTTTGTCATCATTCCCATGACCCCTTCACGTGACCATGCTCGCTTTATTATGGACAAGGTTGGGAATGTGCCTCCGGCACGCGTTAACATGTTTAATAAGTAATATATACAATATTTTTGGTTTTTGCACTTCCACTGTCATGACTTCATTTCTATGTTAGTCTGATAGTACTTCATTGTTTTGGTTTTTGCACTTTCACTGTCATGTGTTAACATGTTTAATAAGTATGGACTTCATTTCTATGTTACTCTAATAGTACTTCATTATATACAATATTTTTGGTTTTTGCACTTCCACTGTCACTTGGCCATATTGCCTTGATGTTGTGCACAGACCTTACTCATGATATCGCTACATAGAACTGCCCATGAGTGAAGACAGGACTCCTGAAATCTAATCCCACATGCTGCACTGACTGTCCCTGGGATTTGTTGATCGACATTGAAAAGCATAGTCAAACAGGAAATTGGAGTCGAGACAGAGTGAAAGGGAGTTGTCCTTCGATTGGCTGCAGTCGCATCTGTGGAATAAACACCTTCTCTCCAGCATGATCTCCAGTAATCAACCGAACCTCCAACACTCTGTTCCGAATCTGAGTTAAAATCCCTCGAGAACCATTGCAGACCCCTCCAGCAATATTGAGATTGCGAAGTATCATTACAGGGACGCCAACCTTGAGTGCCAAGTGTGCCAAAGGTAGACCGGAGCAGTTGATTGAGTTGAGGTATTCAGGTGGATACAGAAGTTCATTGTTTGCAATAGAGTCTGCACTGTGAAACACTTGCTCCTCTCCAGGGAACCTCTGAAGAATGTAATGGTTCAAATCATCCACATCGTCATTTTTGCTTGCCAGGACAATCCACTCTGAGAAGTATTGATCGGGATGCTGAGCATGATTATAGATGCCAGGATAGATGGTGTCGATGAGGGAAGCCAGAGTGTTTTCAGGACACTTGAAATGGTTGGGAAGTTCGATGTTGCCACCCTCATCTGTATGATCACCCTTTCCAACCTCCAGCTGCCACTTTGCAAACTGTCGCTCTTCAAGATCATCCGTGTTCAATCGCATGTTGATTTTGAGATGAAGAACTTTAATATGTTGCCAAAGAACAGAGCGCTGCAAGGAAGCACCAACAATCTGAGGCCGTGAACCCCTCTCGATAACAGGCAGGATCTGGTGAAAGTCGCCCCCAAAAATAATAGGAATGCCACCAAAGGGTTGATCAGATTGGAGAATGTCTTTGAGAGTGCGGTTGACAGCTTCATGGAGATGACGATGCTGCATGAGTGCCTCATCCCAAATGATCAAGTCAGTCTCCTGCAACAGCTTTGCCCGAATTGAACCTCTGGAGATAGAGCAGGTGGATGACTCATTGATGATGAGAGGAATCTGGAGACATGAATGAGAAGTAGAGCCACCTTTGAGCAGGAGTGCAGCAATGCCGGATGATGCTATACAGAGGACGATTTTGCCCTGAGAACGAAGCTGATGGGCCAGAGTGTTGTATACAAAGGTTTTGCCTGTGCCACCGGGACCATGGAGGAAAAAGGTCTGGCCGGTCTTGTTGTCGACAGCATGCATGATCTCCTCAAAGACAGCTCTCTGGTCTGGATTGAAAGTGTCCAAGTTCTGTGCAGCCAACTCAGCCTGCTCCACAACATCATATCTGCGCTGCTCTGCAATCAACTGGTTTTCGAGGTTGGCTTCCCAATTCTGAGTGATCTGAGGCATGTATGGCCAATCCTTGCTGAGAGATTTGCCAGAGGATAAGAGAAGCTGGTTGATCAAGTAGAGGCCATAATCCTGCACATCGTCATCGGTAGGGTTGAGACGGATATTGTTGTGCTGGAGCTGATACCACAGGTCATCACAAATGTGGGGCCAGTATGTGTTCCAAAGCTGGACAGGATCAGAGGGTGCACAATCACGAAGAATAGTGACAAAGAGTTGCCGGAGCTGACGACCTGTTGCCATGGACTTTGCTTCCTCCAAACACTGTACCCACTCTTGGTCATCCTCCAAAAGGCCATGTGCCAGACATGCTTCTCTGAATGAGGGATAGACATTTCCCTGAAAAGTGCACAGATGTTCATATGATGTTGCACCCTTGACAGCGGTCAGAAGAAGCCTGAGGTAGAAGCGTTCACCTGCAGTAGGTTGAGTGTAGTACATCCTCCCAATAGCGAACCCTCTCTGTCTGGGCTTCCACTTGTGGGCTTTCTGATCCCACACAAATTTGGAGGGAAAGTCCTGATAGAGAAGATCCTGTGCCAGCTCTGGATACTGCTGATTGGCTTTGAAATAGCCAGTGAGGGTGGTGTCACACTGTGCAGCATGCTGGACGATTTCTTGGATAGACTGTGGACCGTTCTGATTCCAAGTGACATACTGCTGGCCAGGGAGGTGGATCTGAAGTCGGACGACATTGGGAGAAGCAGAGTGCATAGGTAAATGAAAGAGGCGCCAAATGCTCTCGCAGGCAGAAATATAGCGAGCGTCCAGATACTGTTTGACTTTATTGTTGCAAGTCCCAAACTGCATGGTGATGCGATCATGACCTTTGTACACATATTTGTAAATGTATTTGACAGCTTTGATGGAGGCAATGGACTCGATGTTGATGTGGCAGCGGTACTTCCAGAGGAGATAGGGTGAATAAGTGACGACCCAGCAATTGTCGACCTGCTTTCCCCGAACCTGATATGTTTTTCCAGTGTTCCGACGCCTGGTGGAGGCATAGGCATCCTCAGAGATGGTTGTCTGATCCCTGAATGGCTTGGGGAAATTTTTGGAGCACTGTCCATTCACCATGCAAGGAGCTGTAGGGTTCTCTGCACCACAGGGTTTATGGACCATGAACTTCTTGACCAACTCGAGCAGCTCAGGATTGTCGTCAGGAAACTCTGAGCACATGAGGCTGTCTATCTGCTCAGGAGTGCGAAGCTTGGACTCCCCATCAAGAAAGATAATGCAGTGCATGTGAGGCAGGCCACGCTTCTGAAACTCGATCACAAACACATAAGAGAGTGCCTTGCCAAAGATCCCAGCCTCGATGTCTTTGATCATCTCCTTCTGCTTTGCATGGAATGCACGAACGACCAAGTCAGGGCGATCGGCAGCAGTCTGCCCAGGCTTGAGCTCATCCTGAATCTCTGGCCAAGCGGGGTTTGCAGTCATGGTCAGAAAGAGATCACCACCCTTGAAGTAGCGATTGATAGCCAAGGCATCCTGAAGAAGCTGCTGCATATGACGTGTGCTTTCTGCGAATGAAGAAGGCAGGATGATTCTTTGACCGAGAGACTCTGTGTCTGCATCCACATTTGCAGCCACAGCATCAGCCAAGCCCATATAGACTTCACCACGAATAGTGTCCTGATTCATCATGATAAAGCGCAACCGATCCTGCTCTGAAGTTGCCCACTGGTCACAAACAAACTCCTGAAAGAGCTTTCCACTCAAGAATATATGCTGAGGCTCGATAGCAGGCAGTCGGGGGTGGAGACGATAGCAGTAGAAATCTGATTTGGACACATGCTTGCGAACCCTTGCACCGCCTTCATTAGCAGCTGCAAACTCGATTTGAGGATGCCATTGGAGCTGGCCAGTAGGAAAAAGGAGGACATAGTGAAGAGCAGGATAGAGGGGATGGACATCGGTGATGCGCTGAAGGGGAGGGCCATGCCTGCGGTAGAGAATGATATCACGTGTGCTCTGTGGCTGATCACCATCACCTGGAAGAATGACCGCAATCTCATTGTTGGTGGCATCAGGAAGATTGTAGCGGCGACGGTCACAGGATTGATCAAAGCGCAAAGCTATCTTGCACTGCTGGTGTGGAGGCAAGTTCCTGGTAAGCTCATGGGCCTGCTTGTACATCTGAACTGCAGGATGGAGACGGTGGAGCATGTCCTGGAGGGTGAGCAAAGTGTGGTGATCAAGGTGAGTGTTCCAGGCATTGGCCATGCGAAAGTTGGCTGCATCGGCTGGATCATAAATGTAAAGCTGAGCATACACTGGAGATTCACCCTCTTGTGGAAGAAGAGAGCCAATCCTGTGGGACAGCTCGCCATGCAGTTTGAAGACATAGGGGCCAACACCATCGTTCACAGCCTCTTCACCTTCATTAACAGACTCATCGATTTTGCGCCCAATAGAAGTCATGGCAAGAGCATTGTTGTATGTGCGGATATGATCACGAAACGACCTGCCAATGTGATCCTGAGCAGTGAGCAACTGGAGAAGCTCAGGTGGGACAGGGTGGAGAGGAGGCAAAATGATTTTTCCACTCAAGCAGCACATGCCAAATCTGGGATTTATATTGGAGGACGCAGTGAGACGCTCGGCCATCCAGTGCAATGCATGACAATTGGGACACTGAATATCCATTTTTCCCAAATAATGAACAGGCCAGTCAGGACTAAAAGGACAGCGTGCAGGAGGGAGGGGCCCAAGTGGAACAGGTGCAGGATTAATATGTTGAGCCACCTGGGATAATCGAGTCAGTCACAAAATAAAGACATGAACAAAAAGGACATAAGCATACATGTGGAGGAATATGAACAACAGGGACAACAGGAGCAGGAATGGGAGGAACAGGTGCAGGGGGATCAAAAAAAGGGATAGCAGGTGCAGGAACAGGAGGAACAGGAGCAGGGGGATCAAAAACAGGGATAGCAGGTGCAGGAATGGGAGGAACAGGTGCAGGGAGATTAAAAACAGGAGGAGCAGGAGCAGGATGCTACATCATCATTGTTGTCAGTTAATATACTCAAAAGAACATATATAAGCCTATATGGAGAGGGATATTGGCAAGATGGACAATAGGAGCAGGAACAGCAGGAACAGCAGGAGGAGGATCAAAAACAGGAGGAGGAGGAGGAGGGGGAGGCTAGATCATGATATTGTCAGATAACATACATCATGTGAAAGATAAACCAACATACAGCAGAAAATAGAGGTGGCAGTGCAGCATGCTGAAAACCATGTTCAGTCCAGGCCATTGCAGGAGCTGCCACAGGAATGGGAGGTGCAGGAATTGGAGGTGCAGGAACAGGAGGGTCAAAAACTGGAGGTGCAGGAGGGGCATTAAAATAATATGGGAAAGCTGCATTGTATAAAGGAGCAACAACAGGCTGAGGTGGAGCTGCATGACTTGAGCCTCTTCCCCTCCCTCTTCCCCTCCCTCTGCCCCTGCCTCTTGCAATCTGTGGAAGGGGAGGAAGTGCTGCCAGCTGCTGTGCCAAATGAGGAGGAAGGTGATTGTATTGAGGAGGTGGTGGAGGAGCAGCAATAAAAGGATTAGCATTCAGCAAGGCAATATTATGGGCTGGCGGCAATGGCAGCAGTGGCTGGGCAATGTGCATAGTGCGAGCATGGTGTGGAGTCCGGTGGCGAGTAGGGCTATCCAAGGTCCGTTGGTCCCGTTCAGTTTGCTGCGCGGCCATTCGAACACGTCGAGGAGTGTTGGGTGGAGATGGGTCCATGGGAATCGGAGAGCTCTCTTACTGCAGCAGAGGAGGTGAGATTCTTGTAGGAGGCTGTGAAATCAGTGCAAACAGTGGCAGTTGATAGTGGAGTGACTTCCAAAAATGGAAGGGGAGGCAACTGCAAACCCGCCAGCCCAATCTCCCTGCACACTGTGCCCTGAGAGAGGTCCAAAAAACAACTGGCAGACACTCTTTTTGTTGAAAAAAGAGAAGCCAGGGAGGTAGGACTTCACAGAGCTTCACCTTGGTCTACAGATACCCCAAGAATGCAAAAACAACCCCACTGGAAAAGAGCCCAGAGCCAGAAAGAGAGCAGAAAAGCTAGAAGTGGCCAAAACTCAGCCAAAAATTTGGTTCCTACACCCAGTAAGCCAAAAATTAGCCGAAAAAATTGTTCCTACACTCAGTTATTAGATTTGTCATGATAGGAACACCTTATTATATTTTATTTGTCAACAGGCCACCAAGTAGCCGAAAATTTGGTTACTACAGTCAGTTATAAGATTTGTCATCATATAAACACCATATTATATTTGTCATCAGGCCAACACTGTAGCCGAAAATGTTGTTGCTAATTATATTTGTCATCATAGCAACACCCAGTAATTATATTTGTCATCAGGTACAAAAAAAAAAATTAGCCGAAAATTTTGATCCCACACTGTAGCCGAAAATGTTGTTCCTACATAAAGTTATTATATTTGTCATCATAGCAACACCCAGTAATTATATGTCATCAGGCCCCCAAAAAAACAATTAGCTCGAAAAATCTGATCCCCCAATTATTATATTTGTCATCATAGCACCCAGTAATTATATTTGTCATCAGGTCCCAAAAAAAAAAAAATTAGTTGAAAATTTTGATGTAGCCGAAAATGTTGTTCCTGCATTATTATATTATTGTAGCCGAAATTGATCCCACACTGTAGCTGAAAAAATACTGTTTCCACACATTATCACTTAGTATATTTGTGATCCGGCCCCAAATTAGCTGACATTTTGTTCCCATCTTTCACTTATATTTGTCATCATGTCTCACGACTCTCAAAGTAGGTCATCACTTTCCCATCCACTCAGAGCAACTCCCATGGCCTCTTCACTTCCCACAGCCTAGTCACCTGACCATCCTCCTTTTATTATTGATAAGGAGAACCTGTACTATAGAAGATATACAGTGTTCTTACCTCTGCTAAACCCTAGCTCTAAGACTAACTAAACCCCAGGTAGGTTATAAGGAACATGTCGTCTCTTCCCCTGTGCAGCGTATGTAGTCTGCTCCAACAAGGTGCTGCCATAATATCCAAAGTGGGCCAGATAGTTAGAAAGAGCAATGGTTCTGTTGCCAGTGTTGCTAGCAGATCATAGCCATCCCAGACTGCACAGATTCCCTCCACTTGAAATTCATGTAGTTTGAATGGAAGCTTTTGAGCTAGAATTTTGCACTATTATAGATATATCGAAGCACACCACTCACAGTTGACTGGCACAAAACCTTCCAGGGTATCATAGATTTTGGAACCAGGAACCACAGATGTTGGATATTCAAAGCAATCTGGGTAGTAGAAGACACAGTGCTTGAGCATTCAATGCTCATCTAGAGTGTAACTGTGCATGAAGAAACTGTGATATGCATAGAGGAAAATGCATCAAGAGCAGATGCACTCAGTGTTGGAGCAGACTACATATGCTGCACAGAGGAAAAGATGACATGTTCCTTATAACCTACCTGGGGTTTAGTTAGTCTTAGAGCTAGGGTTTAGCAGAGGTAAGAACACTGTATATCTACTACGGTACAGGTTCTCCTTATATACATAATAGTAAGGATGTCACATGACTCAGGAATGTGTTTACCACATGTATGTGCAGTAAGCACAGTAACATGTGTGTGCTGCATGCATTGCCTCATGTATGCAGCATGCATGGGAATTTAATTTCAACACCCCCCCTCAAACTATACAGTGCTCTAAGCAGCTAAGTTTGAATCTCAAAAGGAATTCTGAAAGAGTCTCTAAATTTCCTGAATAAGACAGCGCCAAGGCTCTTTGTGAACATATCAGCCAGATTATCACTTCCAGGAATAAAAACGACTGTGACTTTGTCATTTTCTATGCATTCATGGGTATAGTGGTAGTGAATGTCTATATGTTTTGTCCTTCTTTCCTGAACTGGATTTGATCCGATAAAGATGGATCCCTGATTGTCAGTGCAGATTGGTATGCGGTTCAGTATATATCTGAGTTCCTGGAATAAGGACTCTATCCACACTATCTGTCGACAAGTGTCGGAGAGAGCCATATATTTGGCTTCTGTGGATGACAGTGCTACAGTTTTTTGTAAACGGGACTGCCAGCACACAATGCCACTCACTAGAGTAGCAAAGTAACCCATTGTAGATCGGCATTTGACAGTGTCAGCTGCCCAATCAGAATCTGTGAAGGCCTGTAGCCCCTCAGACTTCTCACCATTGTAGACAATGTTATATTTCTGGGTTCCCACCAGATAGCGCATGATGTACATCGCTTTGTCTAGATGTTCTTGGGTAGGATTAGCCGAGAATTGTGACATCTTGATTACTGCATAAGCGATATTAGGTCGCGTTCCAAGCATCAGATACAATAAAGATCTGATCACAGACTGATATTTTGATCTAAGCACCACGTTGGGCATTGCTGTGTTTTCCAACGGTCTGTAACCAGTTGGGAGTGGAGTGGGGGTTGCTTTGGCATTTGTCATCTCGAATCTCTCAAGCACTTTGGTGAGATATTCAGTTTGATCAAGTTTGACTTTGCTTGCAGTCTGGGTGATGCGCATGCCTAAGAATTCCATGACTTTTTCAGTACTACGGCACTCCCAATGCTTTAGACAAGCATTTTTCTTTTCATCCACAAGTTTCTTGTTCTTCCCCATGAACAAGCCATCATCAACATAGACGAGTGCAATAACAATGCTGCCTGTCTTAGGATCCTTGTGTATGAAAATGCCAGCATCAGAGCTGGCACGCACGAACCCAATGGTGCACATAAATGCCTCTAGCTCTTTCCACCATGCAAGTGAGGCTTGTTTAAGGCCATACAATGCTCGGCGTAAGTGCAATACTTTGCGCTCTTTTCCCTCGAGTCTGAAACCCTCGGGTTGATCCATATAGATCTCCTCATCTAGTTTGCCATATAAAAATGCGGTTTTTACATCTAGGCCAGTCATATACATGCCTTCTAGAGATGCAAGTGCAAACATGAGGCATACGGTCTCGTAGCAGACTACCGGTGAGAAAATCTCATCAAAGTCAATGCCTTCAACTTGTGAAAAGCCTTTGGCCACGAGTCTGGCTCATTTTCTTCCATCCAATTTTACGGAGAAAACCCATCTATTTTTGATCATTTTTTGATCATGTGGAAGATCGATGATGTCATAGACTTGTCGCTTATGAAGAGCCTCTAATTCTTCATGACAAGCTTGTTTCCACTCACGTTGCTGCTGCTGTGGTAGGCGCGCAATATCGCGAAATTGGTTTGGAACTTGGCTTATTTCACTCGATGGTTTGTCTGCTTTTGACAACAGCCAGCGAGGGCAATTGCTGCCATTCTTGTTGATCATCACATCTTGGACAAAAGTCCTCAGTGGTTACTGGAGGCAGCGGAGGAGGAGCATTTGTCACATCGTCATGTGCCTTTTGCTCACTTGGTACATCATCATCATCATTTTCTGATGATGGAGGAAGGGGCGGATTTTGTGGTGGTATAGAATCATCGCCATCCGTTCCAGATGAGTGGTCATCATCTTCTGGTTCTGGAGGTGGAAAATTACCAAGGTCCATATTGGCAGGAGTTTTAGCTCTGGGACAGCATGGGAACAATGTTTCATCAAATAGTGCTGTAGCACCAATGAATATTGCACCACTAGGTCACATGAAATGGTATGCTTTAATGCCATCTTCTAATCCAAGGTATGTCATCAACTCCGATCGAGGAGCCAATGTGTTTGGATGCTTCTCCTTGGGTAGGTAGATGTAAGCACCACTACCGAAAACCTTCAGATTGTTTAGATCTGGGTGGATATTTGTCAGGTCCTCAACTGGTGTCAGCCATTTCAGGCACCTTATCGGGGTTTGGTTGTAGAGGTGTGTTGCATGTTCAATGCAAAATTCTTACCATGATTGTGGTAGACATGTGGTAAATCGCAGGGTTTGTGACTTTTCCATTATTGTCCTTATGGCATGCTCTGCACGCCCATTCTGTTGGTGAATGTGGGATGCAGACATCTCTATTTTGATGCCAAAGTCCTTGAGCACATTTTGTAGCTCATGATCTTTGAACTCCCCCCCTGGATCAACACGCCAGCACTTGATTGTAGTGCCATACTGTGTCAAAACCACTGCCCAAAATTGTCTGATGGCCGCAGCAGCATCAGATTTCTTTTTAAGGCATTGGACCCAGATATGTGACATCTTGTCATCCAGAAATACAATAAAGTATTTATGTTTATGGTACGATAGTACTGGCAGTTCCTTCAGATCAGAATGTATTAATTCAAAGGGTCTTTCTGTGCGTGAAGCTGATTCAGGAAAAGATTTTGAGGTCATTTTCCCTTCAGTGCACCCTGGACATATAATTTTGTCTTTAGGAATAATTAAATTCCTCGGGAATGTTATGGTGCTATTAGGCATCTTCCCTAGCACCTCTTTGGATGGGTGTCCAAGTCGCTTATGCCAAGTCGAGTAGTCTGCGACATCCATCATCATGACATTGATTCCCTTTTTGCTCAATATATCAGTGCAAGCCCAATAAATAGTGTCATGTTTCATAAGAGGGACGCAATCCATAATTGGGTTTCCTTGCTTGAAAAATGAAATGTGTGTGGAGGAACCACACATATCACTTCCATCTTGCAAGAAGATGCCCATTGACAGTAATCGAGCATTATAGTCAGGTATGTAGTAGACAGGATATAATCACATTTCACACGTCTCTGACTTCCCATAACATACTACCTGATGTGTAATGAAGACTGCTCCTTTCTCTTCTATATGAGTAGTACCCATGGCTGTTTGAACCAGGGTAGAGTCCTTTCATAAAGGCTCATAAGAAGCAAAATCTTTCATTCCACCAGTGAAGTGTTTTGATGTGCCTGAATCCTTGATCCAGTTGGCACCTTTCTTACAATTTCCATTTGCACACATAACACATATATTAAGATGTAAATCATTCCATGATACATTTAGTAGCGGTAAAATTTCACATGAAAAGTTCACTGTGATCATTGGAATATTAATTCTTGTGCTTGTGGCAGGGAAAAGGACTGACCTTTCATCATATGTACCTGTTTCAAGCTGTTCATCGACGAGCATTTTGTCGACGGTTTTCCATACTTCCTCATCAGAAACTGCAGGCTCCAATCCAAGGGAGACACTATCGTCTTCTACCTCTACGATCCTCAGTTCTGGTTCAATCCTCCTCCTCTTACCTTCTTGCACTATTAGGTGCTCTTCTAGTGGTCGCAGATTTTTTGTGCTGCACAGGAGATTCATTTGCTCGAGGGTGTCTCAAGCCTGCTGATATTTGGTGTAGACCGAATGAGAGGTAGAGGCCATGCCTGTGTATGCCTGTGCAGGCAGTTGGCTGCAAGGATCTTTTGTGGGAGTATGTTCATGCTTCTCAATGCACTGGATGAGCGGCATCGGCAGTATGATGGTGCCATTACCATTTATAGTAGTGAAGGCATTTGAGGCGAGGTGGGTATGTTTTTCTTTAGGCTTTTCCTCTTTAGTCTTTTTGTCCCCATGTTGTCCATGCTTTCGGGATGAATCTCCATTGTTGCCCTGAGATTGCCATTTGGGGTTTCCCCCTTTGCACTTGACAGCAGAAAGCTTGGTGGCCTGAGGTGGGCTGATGAGCTTTCCAACTGCTGTGTGCCATGAGGCCTCAGCGACAATGGAGTCCTTGACATGTTTAAATATGAAGGCTCTAGTAGCAGTCATATTAAGAACCGTGGCAGATAGAGAATCATACTCACACAGCATCACAACAAGTAGAATCATTGCCTGTACTAATTCAGGGATGGTGACATTGGCAGCTATAAGGTGCTCGAATTTATCAGCCATCTTGGCAATCTCTGGCACGGGATTCACAGCCAGAATTTTGATTGCAATTGCAGACCTAAAGTCTGCAAAGACTTGGGAGGGGCCATCGACACCATAATCGGTGCAGATGAGATCCCACACCTCCTCAGCAGTGTCCTTGGTGTTGGCATGCTGCTGAATAGAGGGGGCCAAGTGGAGCACTAGGCTACCAATAGCCTGGTCATTCATGTTGCTCCAGGTCTGGAGCTTGGCATTAGCATCCACTACTAGTGCAGCATTTGTCACCATCAAAGGAGGTGCCAGAGGTGGTTTTAGTTCCATCCTGCTAGTTATTTGCCAGAGGCCCTGAGACCTGAGCCACGCCTTCATTGAGTCAGCCCATTGAATGTAGTTAGAGCCATCGAAAGTTTGTACGAGTTTTTTAAGAGTTGAAGACATGATGTTATAGTGGCAGCTGGTAAAAGTGCTCAATCAGTCCTCCATTCAAGAAAACACGTTCCATAATCTCAGGCAAAAACACTCCTTCAGAGTGGTTAACCCTAGTGAACCTGGGTTTTTAAATGCAGCTCGCAGGGAGTGCAATGCAGCTCACGAAGAGCACAAGGTTACAATTTGGAGATAATGAAGTCAACATCGTTCGCAGCCAGTTAAGGCATGTTTGTGATGTGCCCAGCAGGGCCCATAACCTGTTGGAGCAGACTACATACACTGCACAGAGTAAGAGATGACACATTTCTTATAACCTACCTGGGGTTTAGTTAGTCTTAGAGCTAGGGTTTAGCAGAGGTAAGAACCCTGTATATCTACTACAGTACAGGTTCTCCTTATATACATAATAGTAAGGATGTCACATGACTCAGGAATGTGTTTACCACATGTATGCACAGTAAACACAGTAACATGTGTGTGCTGCATGCATTGCCTCATGTATGCAGCATGCATGGGAATTTAATTTCAACACTCAGCCCAAAAGACAGAATACAGCAAATAGAACCATTTGGATTTGACTCCATCAGTGGCTTTGATAAGTGCTTGGCACACATCAAAGTGAGTGCACTTGACAATGCCATTAGTGCATGAATTATAGCCAGATATGTGAATATGATGTATATGGTAGCACTTACTAAGGTATGCTAGTGCTTTGATGAATGGTTTGCCATTATTGGTGACTATTTTGTATAGTGTACCCCATCTGCAAATAAGATCTTGAAACATCTGATTGCTGAGTGTGCTCACATTTTCTTGAGGAAGACTGCAAAATTCTGGCCAAGTTGCAAACAGTGGCCTTGGACAATATATGTATCTTCTCCCAGCTGATATGGGTAAGTGCATTGTATCAATATACATAGACTTTTGTCAAAGTTCAAGATTGCTACTACCAAAATCAGAACTTAGTCAGGAAAACACTGGACTTCCAGTTGGACCCAGTCATTGGTGGTCAGAGGGTTTCAGAGTTTCCAGGCAGAATCCACTGGGCTGTAGCAGGCCAGGTAAAAGGGGGCCAGAGAGGACTTGGCTTCAACTTATAAGAAGTTGTGCCCTTCTCCTCATCAGTTGTCCAATTTCAGGCAGAGGTAGATCGGATATCTGGAGGGTTTCCAGAAGGAGGGTGAGGATAGATTAAGCAGAGGTTTTAGAATTGAATTGAAGTTGAGAAGAGTCAAAGGATCAAGAGATTAAGTCAAGATTAAGTCGAGGGTAGTTAAGGAATAATATTAGACTGGAGGTGATTAAACACAAGCAAATTAGAATGTGTAGATGCATATAATTTGCAAACTGAAGACTAAGGCTAAGCTACAGGCACTTAAATAATGAAGGCCAGAAGAATAACAGAAAAGATGGAAGTTTACTAATGGGTCTTGGTAAGTTTCCATGACCAAAATTGGTAAGACTGTATTAGGAATAAAGTGAGTAAGCAAATGATTACCAAGGCCTGTGACAACTTGTCTTATGACCAAGAAGTGCTGTGGCTGGGATGCCAGTGGAGAAGGTCAGAAAAGAGTCAGAAAAGAATCAGGAATTATCAGGAATCTGATTGGGTCTTGACAGTATTCCCCCTTAATGCTGAGCCTATGAGGCATGTGAGGGTTCGAGGGTCCAACTTAAAAGCGGGGTCTGTGGTCAGAAATTTTTCAAGTTCCTAACCTTCAACCACTATGAATCCATCCTCACAATCTACTGCAGAATGGTTGGCCACCCTCAAGGCCCAACAAGAAGAGCTCATCTGGGAGGTGATCTGACTGGAGGAGGAGGCATGACAAGAGGAGGAGGAGCGATGGGCAGAGGCCACATGGGTAGAGGCAGCATAGAAGGCAGAGGAGGAGGAATGGAAGAAGGCAGCAGCCATGAAGCAGGTGGGGAAGAGAAAGGCCACTGAGGAGGAGACAAAGGCAGAGGGGAGCGGGTCACCTGCAAAGAGGGTGAAGGGAAAGGCACAGGCAGATGGGGAGTCCAAGGGGGTCATGCAGGTAGAGGCCACTGATAGATTCACTTTGCGATCTAAGCTGGGAATAATTCTAAATGTATCAACACATTATGACACATGCTCCCAATGTAAGGGCAACCTCAAGCCTCACTTAACAGTGAGCTAACAGAGGGGAATCCAAACACTACATAACACAGACACTTTAGGCACACCTAACAGAGGAAAATCCAAAGAAAAAACTCTAAGGACCCATCTGTCAATGCCCAGTATATGTGATAGAGCCAAAAATCAAATAGTAAGCTAAAAATAGCAAAAAGATAGAAATATGTAGGTGGATCAAGCTGTGGGATGATGTCACCTTGATGGATAAACATCCAGAAGGGGTCCTGCTTCTAAGAATAGAACTGTCAACATGTACCAACATGGGATAAAACTGAAATATAATAATAAAATAGAAATAAATCATAGGAAATCATAGAAAAGGCAGAATAGGGTGAAATAAAATATAAAAAAAAATGGGATGAATGCAGAAAATTGCCCAGATGCCTGGGACGCCTTCCTTTCCCCTTACATCCAATCCCTACAAACCATACAAAACCACAACCACTCCAAAACAATTTCATGACACTTTGAACAATTTCAAATGACTTCGAATGATTTAGCAACACTTCAAATGGGTTCGAATGACTTTGCAGCACTTCAAATGATTTCAGCTGCCATATGCCTATCGCACCACCCTTGACATACATGCAGCACACCTTGCATGAGTTAGTGCATCACATATCGAGCACTACTGGACATGAAGAAATACAACAAAGGGCTTTTAGGATGCGATTGTGGCGCTTTGGTGTTTCAATGATATATTGGAACAATAGGACAAGTACTTTTGATACATTGCAACTCTACACATTTCACTTATCATCATTTCTTATTTGTTTTATAATTTGCAAAGTTCTTTATTGCTGTGTATATTGCCTCATGTTCTTCACATGTTTTATTTCCTTTTAAGAACCATTCCTTCAAAATGTATATAGACTTGTACTAGTTACTTAGACCAACAGAGAAGAAGTTGTCCTCTCACATTCATCATCTGATTTAAAGAGCCATTCTCTTGAGTTCAAGCCTCACATCATAACTCTAAGTTCTGTGAATCGTCATGAACTTCTTCAAACTTTCGTACTAGTCATCTGTCATCTCTCAAAAACTTCCCGATTCTCTATAGATATCCCTCAAAACCATCACCCTTTCTTACAAACCCCTCTAATGTTCTTGAATTTCTTCTAACATTTTCATTTTCGAATGTCCTCAAACTTTCTTCAGAGTGCTTTGCAAACCTTTGTGTGCCCTCAAACTTTATCAAATATCATTTGAACTCCTCGAACTTAGTTCCCCCATCCTCGGGTAACAGCAGTGATATTTAGTACCACCTCACACCCTTCCTCTAACTTGTGTCATATGATTCGAGACCTTTCTAGTAGGTTTTGTTTGGATTTCCAGATTGAGTGTTATCACCACATGGCCCTGTAAAAGGTGAGTAGTAGTATCCCTTCAATGTTGAGTACAATGCTGACAATCCCTCCCCTAGATGTTCTAACCAAAAATTGATGTGTTTCTGGATGGGCACCTGGGGCTGGGTGTGCGAGCCCTGCACAGGGGCAAAACACAAGTGTGAGGAGGTGGTGTGGTAGGGGCAGGAGGCCCCAAAGGAGAAAGCAGCGGTGGGAGGCAAGATGGTGGAGCTCATGAGGGAGCTTATGGTGGCAGTCAAGGGATTGAAGCAGGAGGTTAGGGCCCTCAGGTGGGAGCAGGGGGGAGCACAGAAGGCACTCATTGGGAGCCAGGCAGCGATGGAGAGGGTCAGCAAGGAGATCACAAATCTCCATAATCTCTTCAATCTGGAATGGGCATGGGCAGGGGAAGTGGAGGAGACTGAGGAGGAGGACAAGGATGAGAGCTGGAGCAAGGGAGAGGTGGAGGTGGAGCTAGTGGGACTAGCTGAGGAGGCAGCAGGAGTCATCAGGGTGGACCCAGAGGAGAAGGGTATCAGGGAGGTGTAGGAGCCTGGTCAGGGCCCACCCAAAAACTTTTTTTGTTTAGTTTTCTCTTTTTTTTTTTTTTTTTTTGAAAATCAAAATTGTTCTTGTGCTTGGTGACTTACCCCATCACATGCCTTTTAGCTAATGAAATGTCTGTTGTCCAATACTGAGTGAACAAGTCTGAAGTGGTCTGGGTTTTTTCAGGTAGTGGGTATGGAAGTCTGCAACCAACTCCTGAGTGCGATCGAGCTCTGTGGCAGGAAGCCAAAAGTTTTTTTCATCAGTCCCCTGGTAACCTTCCCAATGTATGAAGTATAGTAACTTGCAATGATGACAATGATGATGGTTATTGATCTTTGAATCCAGAATTTCCACAATTTCATATTTAAGTTCATTGTTGATAAATAACCAGAGGAGGCAGGGGCTGAGAGTGATTAGGAATTGTGTTCGGGGTGTCTTCTTCCAGTTGTGAGACATGGAATACAAGGTGAACTGCCTGGAGGTGGTCAGGAAGCTGGAGGGTAACTGAGTGGGTGCCCTGGTGGGCAATGATTTCAAACAGATCACAGTATTTCTTCAAGAGTTTCTTGGAGGGTTGAGTAGCACATAAATGTTCTCCTTTGACATAGGCATAGTCTCTGATATTGAAGTTGGGAGCAGGAATCCAGCGCTTGTCCATTGATATGGTTTCCTATCACTCTGTGCCCATACTACAGCATTTTTCATGATTGTGCGCACCTCTTGGATGACTTCTACTCACTTTGTGCAGTGCGCATTTGTGTGCTTTCATGCACCTTTTACATTTCTACTGCGCCTTTGGATCCCCCTTAGCGGCCTTCTATCATGCACCTTAAATATGCCTTGTTATGCTTCAAACTGCCTTGGTGCACCCCCTCCACTCATTATCTGACTTTCACAGTTACTGCGTGCTTGATGCACCTTTATGCACTCTTTTACACTTTGCCAGCAACTCACATTCTTCACTGTGCACTCATTGCACTATTTATTTATCACACACAACAATCCTTCATCACATCTATTGCACTAGGCATCATGGCTTCCAGCTTATTAGGGTGCTTATTTGAGGCACATCACGATTGTACCATGAGCCAACTGCACATTCTCACATAATCTGAACACTTTGCACCTATTTGGTGTTGGACTGTGCCCACTTGGGCACTTTGGTGCTATTTGGCATCACACAGCATCTCTTTATAGTTCTTCTGCATTTCCAATTGGCATCACATTATCTGGTAACTGACACAGGTCGATCATGTCACTATTACTAAGGCACAGCACATGACACATAACACCAAAGCAGATTAATTGGGCAGAGCACACAGTATCCAAAGTGCACCAAAAATAGAACATCACACTGGAACAGTTGGGTATTGGGCTATAGCATGTGGAAATCTTATTGGCTAAGGCAGCAGCATCATGTGGTTGGGTTTAGATGGGTCAATGGATGGACTTGTGGGTAGCGCATGGCACTTTCTATTTTTATACTTTATTCTACTGCTTTTATCACATAAGCCACTTGTACATAGTAGGCGGATACATAGAGAATCCAGACGATCTTTCTCTCCCATATAGTTCATAGCTTGTTCAGCATTGCACATAGTTTGTGCACCATCGTCCAGTTTGTGTGCCTTTGTAGTACACCCTTCATATAGCCATGTTCATGTATCATTTGTTCCCCTCATCACATTGCCACATTTCATCCCTTTGTTTGCATCCTTCATCTTCATTTGTGCACTTTTGCAGTGCACCCTTCATATAACTGTGTTTGTGCATCATCTGTGCCCCTCATTATATAGTTGGATTTTGTGCACCATTTGTGCATTTTCCTGCTAGTTGCATGCACATCTCACCTGCACTCCTAGTCTGTGCACCACCTCTTTGGCACACTCCAGTATTGCCCTTGTCCTGCTAAACCTCCTACCTTTCACCCCCATCATTGCTGCGCATTTTTGCACTCCCATTGTGCATTTTTCTGCACTGCATATTTTTGCCCCTTTGCATTGCACACTTTTTTGCCACTGTGCATACCTTTCTTTTTGTGTACACAACTTAGTGCACACCTAGCAACCCATCAAACCAGCCTCTTAGTAGTCTTTGCACCTTGAAGGATGATCCGATGATAGGTCCACTACGTGCTATGAGCTCTGGAGAAGCTTTCCACTCGTATCAACACATTACGACACATGCTCTGAACCACTACGAAGGCCACAAAATCAACATTGAATCATTTTAGCACTATTTCACACTATTTCGGATGACTTTGAACTATTTCGAACACTTTCAAACTATTTTGCGATACTTCGAATGACTTCGCAGCACTTCGAACAATATCGGCCACCATATAGTTGTTTTGAAACACCTTCGATACATGCCGCACATCTGGAACAATCCATTTAGTCACATATCGAGCACTACCAGACACAAGGAGAGATTACAAGAGAGTTAGAATGCAATAAGTGCATTTTGGTGTTTCTTTGATATATTGAAGCACAGAATAAGTACTTTTTACCATATGGGAACACTATAAATTTCATCATTTATCATTTATCATTTGTTTCATGATTTACAAGTCCTCATTGTTTGATATATTTGCCTCATGTTTTACACATGTTCTTATTTCCTTTTTAGTACTATCTCTTCATTTTGTATATAGACTTGTATTAGTTAGTTAGAAAAAACAGATCGACAGGGAACAGCACAAGTTACCCTCTCACTATTGTCAGATTTAAGAATTGTTCTCTTTAGTCCTATCTTTGTGTCACATCTCTAAGTTCTGCAAAATATTGCGAACTTCTTCGAAACTATTGTATTCACCCCACGTTTTATCGCCCATCACTTATCATTATTTGACAAACACCTCACATTCGCTAAACTCATTCCTCGATATACATTGAACCTCTTCGAACTTATTCGAACTATTTTGCACTTCTTCAAACTTATTCGAACTATTTCGCATGCCTTTGAGCCTTTTTCAAACTCTTTTGGATATATTCATATGCTTATAAAGACTATTTGCACCATCCCTTATTATTTCATGTCGCTAAACACATTGTTTTGGTCTCAGCGGTGATATTTAGTACCACCTCGCACCCTTCCTTTAACTCGTGTTATACCATCCGAAGCCATTAGTAGGTTTTGTTTAGGTTTCTGGGTTGAGTATCATCACTGAGGCCCTCTAAGTGAACCCCCTCACCCCAAGCACACCTGCAGCTGTAGGTTTAGTGTTCATTCTGTTAAGACTCTGCATCAAGCACCAACTGAACACATCACTGCTGGACTCTGATAGTTCTGTGCTTCAGAGAGCTGTTTTCGGAGTTCCTGGTGGAGGTCATCAAGGTCTACTATAAAGTTATGAGCATGCTGGGAGGGTAGCTCACATTCAGGGAAGATGGTGATGTTTGGGTGGTAGCCCTTGTTGGTGAAGAAGGGTGACACTCCAGTGGAAGCTGATGGAGCATTGTTATAAGCAAATTTTCCTAAGGGCATCAGCTGGGACCAGTTGTTCTGTTGGTAATTGCAGAAGATCCATAAGTATTGTTCAATGGTCTGATTAAGGCATTCAGTTTGTCTGTCACCTTCTGGGTGGTAACCTGAAGTGAAGTGAATCTTAAGGTCCAAGGCTCGACCAAGAGACCAGAAAAAGTGGAAGATGAATTCAGATCCCTGGTTGCAAGTGACATGTGACAGAACTCTGTGCTTGGAAAAGACATGTATGATGAACAGATTAGCAAGTTCTTTGGCTGTGATTTCATTGACTGAGGAAATAAAGATGCCTTGCTTGAAGAGTCAGTCTATGATGACTAGGATGGCAGTGTGACCATTGGAATCTGGTAGCTATTTGATAAAGTCCATCAAGATTGAGTCCCAGGCCATTCTGGGACTGGGATTTGCTTCAGGAATCTGTAGGGTTTGTGTTGAGGTGACTTGGATTATAAGCAGCTAAAAATAGCATGCTGGGCCTTCAAAGATAAAGTCAATTACATCACTATTGCATCTAGTGAGTATGGCACATTCACAGGCTGATTTGGTACTGCAATCACAAGGCAGCTCAAAATGCGCTCAAGCTGGTCTGGTCTAAACACTCTAATAAACATGCAGCTTTGGTCATAGCATGCCAATATGCCTTGCACAACTAAGTATTCACTGATGTTGAAAAATGCATGATAATAGCGCACAATTTCTTCTGCAGTTATGAGGCCAACATGTGCAGTTTTGCCAATAAGCTTGTCTAGGTCACTGATACTCCATTTACTACCATCTCTGGAGCCAAGATAAAGCTTTAGAACAGCATCTTTGAATGCACCATAGTTATGCATCGTGCTATACTCTGATAGCAGTTTCCAAGTGTTGGCAGTGTCACTGTTCAAATAGCACACAGTGTGGAACTTCTTATCGGTCTCATCAGTGACATTACAGTCATAGAGAAGTTGTGCAAGCTCCTTGAAGTACTTCTGGAGTTTGCACAGTTTTGTGGAGTTGAAGCGTGGCACATTTTGGTTAGATGTGGACAGCATGTGCATAGTAGCCATGGTAGATGGAATAAGGTGTGTAGAGTTAAGATCTGGTAAAAGCACTGTGAAATTCGAAGGTGGCAAAAAATGCAGTGATGCAGACGGAGTCAAAGTAGGTAGGGATGATTTAGGTGAAGGCAGTGGTAAAGACAGTGCAGAGGAGTGATGCATGTTGTTTAGGAAGGATAATTTGAGTGCTGGTACCCCAAGCTGGAGTGCAGTTGCTAACAGCTTGGAATGGAGATTGCAAAGGTGATTAATATTGGAGTGAAGAGCAAGCTGATGGAGGTCTAAATAAGGTCTGGTAAACCTGAAACCCCTCGCGGTGGGCTCCAGAAATGATGTGTTTGGTAGATACCCAGTGCAGAGTCTCAACAGAAAGTGTGAACACAAAACCTACAGCTGCAGGCATGCTCAGGATGAGGGAGTTTGCTTAGAGGGCCTTGGATTGTCCTTCAAGATGCAAAGACTACTAAGAGGCTGGTTCAATGGTTTGCAATGTTCACACTAGTTGTGTACACAAAAAAGAAGGTGTGCACAATGGCAAAAAAGTGCACAATGCAAAGGGGCAAAAAAGTGCAGTGTGGAAAAATGTGCAATGACAATGGAGATGAAAGGTAGGAGATTTAGTGGGATGAGGGCAATACTGGAGTGTGCCAAAGAGGCAGTGCACAGACTAAGAGTGCAGGGTGAGATGCGCATGCAACTAGTGGGAAAATGTGCAAATGGTGCACAAAATGCAACTATATAATGAGGGGCACAGATGATGTACAAACACAGCTATATGAAGGGTGCACTGCAAAAGTGCACAAATGAAGATGAAGAATGCAAATGAAGGGATGAAATGCAGCAATACAATGAAATGTGCAAACAATATGCAAACACAGCTATATGAAGGGTGCACTACAAAGGCGCATGAACTGAATAATGGTGCACAGACTATGTACAATGCTGAATGAGCTATGAACTATTTGGAGGGGGAAAAATCCTCTGGATTCTCTATGTCTCCTCCTACTATGTACAAATGGCTTATGTGATAAAAGCAGTAAAATAAAGTATAAAAATAGAAAGTGCCATGCGCTACCTACAGGTCCTTCCATTGGCCCATCTAAATCTGACCACATGATGCCGCTGCCTTAGCCAATGAGATTTGTGCATGCTATAGCCCAATACCCAACTGTTCTGGCATGATGTTCTATTTTTGGTGTGCTTTAGGTCCAATGCGCTCTGCCCAATTAATCCACTTCAGTGTTATGCATTGCATGCTGCACCTTAGTAATAGTGACATGATTGACCTGTGCCAGTTACCAGATAAAGTGATGCTGATTGGAAATGAAGAAGAACTATAAGGAGATGCTGTATGACACCAAATAGTGCCAAAGTGCCCAAATTACATGAAAGTGCCCAAGTGCACACAGGCCAACACCAGATAGGTGAAAAGTGCCCAGATTATGTGAGAATGCACAGTTGGCTCATGATGCAATCACAGTTGCCTCAAATAAGCACCCTAGTAAGCTGGAAGCCATGATGTGCAGTGCAATAGATGTGATAAAGGATTGTTGTGTGTGATAAATGAATAGTGCAATGAGTGTGCAGCAAAGAATGTGAGTTGCTGGTAAAGCATAAGAGAGCACATAAAGGTGCATCTGGTGTGCAGTAACTGTGAAAGTCAGATAATGAAGTGTAGGGGGCACATGAAGGCAGTTTGAAGCATAACAAGGTGCATTTAAGGTGCATGGTAGAGGACAGCTATAGGGGATTTAAAGGCACAGTAGAAATGTAAAAGGCACACAAAAGCATACCTAAGCAGTTAAAGGCATGCAAAAGTGCACCTAAGCAGTTAAAGGCATGCAAAAGTGCACCTAAGCACATCTGGGCACACAAAGGCATGCAAAAGCATACTGCACAAAGTGAGTATAAGTCATCTAAGAGGTGCACACAATTGCAAAAACTGCTGTAGTATGAGTGCAGTGTGATAGGGAGCCATATCAATGTCAAGTGGGGAAGAGGAATGATGATCTATGAATGAAAGTTGCAGAATTTGAGGAAAGACTAGATATCCTTGATGTTCTGGGGTATGGGCCAGTCCAGGATGGTTTTTACTTTGTCTTCAGACATCTGGAGTCCATCCAGTGATATGACTCCTTATCACTCTCCACTCATACTATGGCATTTTTCATGATTGTGCACACCTCTTGGATGACCTTTACTCACTTGCATGCCTTCGTATGCCCAAGTGCACTTCTGTGTGCTTCCATGCACTCTCATGTGCTTTCGCGTGCCTTTAACTGCTTAGGTGTGTTTTTGTTCACCTTTTACATTTCTACTGCACCTTTGGATCCCCTATAGCTGTCCTCTACCTCTACCATGCACCTTAAATGCACCTTGTTATGCTTCAAACTGCCTTCATGTGCCCTCTACACTCATTATCTGCCTTTCCCAGTTCCCGTGTGCTTGGTGTGCCTTTATGCAGTCTCTTACTCTTTACCAGCAATTCACATTCTTCACTGCACACTCCTTGCACTATTCATTTATCACACACAACAACCCTTCATCACATATATTGCACTGCACATCATGGCTTCCAGCTTACTAGGGCATTTATTCGAGGCACACTGTGATTGCATCATGATCCAACTGCACATTCTCACATAATCTGGGCACTTTGCACCTATTTGGTGTTGGCCTGTGTGCACTTGGGCACTTTCATGTAATTCAGGCACTTTGGCACTATTTGGTGTTGCACAGAATCTCCTTATAGTTCTTCTTTATTTCCAATCAGCATTGCTTTATCTGGTAACTGGCACTGGTCAATCATGTCACTATTACTAAGGTGCAGCATGTGACACATAACACTGAAGTGGACTAATTGGGCAGAGCACATGTGTTGGAGCAGACTACATACGCTGCACAGAGGAAGAGATGACACGCTCCTTATAACCTACCTGGGATTTAGTTAGTCTTAGAGCTAGGGTTTAGCAGAGGTAAGAACACTGTATATCTACTACAGTACAGGTTCTCCTTATATACATAATAGTAAGGATGTCACATGACTCAGGAATGTGTTTACCACATGTATGCACAGTAACATGTGTGTGCTGCATGGTTTGCCTCACGTATGCAGCATGTGTCAGAGATTTAATTTCAACAACATGGGACCTAGAGTGCATCAAAAATAGAACATCACACTGGAACAGTTGGGTATTGCTATAGCATTGATAATACTTGACCTCGAAACCAAACAAAAACCTACTAAAAAGGTCTAAGAAGTGTTACACAGGCTAGAAGAAAGGTGTGAGGTGATACTAAAAATCACCTCTGTTACCCAATGATTGTAGTGAAAGGTACGAAGTAGTGAGAAATGTTGTGAATAGTTTTCAGAGTGTACAAAAATTTTTAAAGTGCTATGAATGAGGTCTGAAGAAGGTTTGAGGGAGTTTGAGGATGTTTGAGGAGCTTGGAGAGAATGGAAGTGGTTTTGAGGGATATTAAGAAATGAATATAGCAAATTGGAAGCATTTTTGAGAGACGATAGGCAATAAGTGATTGGTCAAGAGGCTAGTATGAGAATTTAAAGAAGTTCACAATGATTTGCAGAACTTAGAAATATGATGCAAGGCTTGAATTCAAGAGGATGGCTCTTAGATCAGATGATAAATAGGAGAGGACGATTTCTTCTCTGTTGTTCTAAGTAACTAGTACATGTCTATATACATTTTGAAGAGATGGTACTTAAAAAGGAAATATGACATGTGGAGAACATGTGGCAATATGCACAGCAATAAAGGACTTTGCAAATCATAAAACAAATGAGAAATGATGATAAATGAAATGTACAGAGTTGCAGTATAGCAAAAGTACTTGTCCTATTGTTTTAATATATCATTGAAACACTAAAGATGCCACAATTGAGTCCTAAAAGTTCTTTGTTGTATCTCCTTGTATTTGGTGGTGCTCGATATGTGATGCACTAACTCGTGCTGAGTATGCTGTGTGTATTGGAAGGGTGGTGGGATTGGCATATGGTGGCTGACATCGTTTGAAGTGTTGCGAAGTTGTTCAAAGTAGTTCAAAGTAGTTCAAAATAGTTCAAAATCAATTTTGTGAGGTTCATAGGGGTTGGGATCATGAGTCATAATGTCTCAATATGTTTGGAAATCTCCCCAGACCCTAGAGCACAGAGTGGACCCATCAGTGTGCACAAATCTTATTGGCTAAGGTAGCAGCATTGTGTGGTCAGGTTTAGAAGGGCCAATGGATAGACTTGTGGGTAGCACATGGTGCTTTCTATTTTTATACTTTATTTTACTGCTTTTATCACATAAGCCATTTGTACATAGTAGGAGGAGACATAGAGAATCCAGAGGATCTTTCCCCCCCTCAAATAGTTCATAGCTCATTCTGCATTGCACATAGTCTGTGCATTATTGTCCAGTGTGTATGCCTGAAGTGTGCCCCTCATATAGCTGTGTTTGCATGTCATTTGCACCCCTCATCATATAGCTGTGCTTTGTCCTTCATTTGCATCCTTCATCTTTATTTGTTCACTTTGCAGTGTGCCCTCCATATATCTGTGTTTGTGCATCATTTGCACCCCTCATTATATAGCTGTGTTTTGCACACTGTTTGCACATTTTCCCCTGAGTTGTGCTCATGTCTCACCTGCATTCCTAGCCTGTGTGTTGCCCCTTCAACACACTCCAGTACTGTCCTTGTCCTGCCAAACCTCCTACCTTTCACCCCCATCATCGTTGCACATTTTTGTGCTCCCATTGCACATTTTCCCACACTGCACATTTCTGTATGTTTGCATTGTGCACTTTTTCACCACTATGCATACCTTCCTTTTTGAATACACAACTTAGTTGTCAAGACCTGTTTCACCCAATTGGATTCCCAATAATTCCTGATTCCTTTCTAACTCTTTTCTGACCTTGTCTGTCAGCATTCCGGCTGCAGTACCTTTTAGTCATCAGACAAGTTGTCATGTGCCTTAGTAATCATTTGCTTACACACTTTATTCTTACCAATTCTGGTCATAGTCACTTACCAAGACCCATTAGTAAACTTCCACACTTTCCATTATTCTTTAAATCCTCGATATTCAAGTGCCCATAGCTTAGCCTTAGTCTCCAGTTTGCAAATTACATTGTCTATTGCATTGTATCTTGCCTTGTATCATCCTTTGCCTAATATCAACCCTTAAATCATCCTTGACTTGTTCTTGACCTAAACCCTTAATCTCTTGGCTCCTCTTAACTTCAATTCACCCCATAACCTCTGCTTAAATCTATCCTCTCCCTCCATCTGGAAACCCACTGGACATCTGCATCCAATCCACCTGAAATTGGACAACTGATGAGGAGAAGGGCACAACTTTTTATAAGTTGAAGCCAAGTCCTCTCTAGCCCTTTTCACCTGGCATGCTACAGCCCAATGGATTCTGCCCAGAACCCCTGAACACCTCCAACCACCAACAACTGGGTCTGACTGGAAGTCCGATGTATCCCTGACCAAGTTCTGACCTTGGTAGTAGTGATCTTGAACTCTGACAGTATTTGCAAACTCACACTTCTCTCATCAACCATCACACTATTCTAAACCTTTTCTATGTCCTGCACAGGGTCACAATCTTAGTGGACAACAAGAAACTACCATTATGCAGGCACTCTTCCAGGCTTATCAGCTATCCAACAATCAATACTCCAAGCTCCTAGACCCACTTCTACCTTCGGTGCCTCAGTCTGACCATCAAACATATTCCAATGAGTCAGCTCCAGCACACTATTCATTAGCACTAACATCATGTCTATGCACTTGCCTTTGGAACCCTTTTGGATTCCGACTCCACTCAACTACATAGGAGACAACAGGCAATCCAACCCTACCAATAAGGAAGCTACAGGTGAAGAGGATGGACTTCCTGGTGGACCTGATGACCCTAGCAATCCTGACAGCCCCAGAAATAACCCCAATCCTGATGACCCTAGAGATCAGCCTCCTTTAGGTGGAAACCCAGACCTGGACAACAGATTTGTCAACACCCTGTTCAACCTCTCGGACAGTCTCCATACTCTCCACCAGAACCAAGCCCTGAAGTCCAAGAAGATTAAAGTTAGGGAATCCAACACCTTCAATAGTTCTAACCCACAGAAACTTTGGGGCTTCCTAGTTGCATGCAACCTCCATTTCTGAGATCACCCTCACATCTTCACTTCCGATGAAAGAAAAATCTTATTCATCATCTCCTATCCAAAGGGATCAGCACTCAGCTGGTTCGAACCTGGCCTCAACGACCTGACAGATTTTGCCCATTGGATTTGGAATTATGAGGTATTTCTCAGGAAGCTAAAAAGCAATTTTGGTACTCACGACCCCTTGAGGAACACAGAGAAGGCTTTTTCTGAGCTCACTATAAAGAAAGGAGGCCCTATAGTCAAGTATAATGAGGACTTTTGGGAACTAGCCTTTTGGGTCGACTGGAACAAAGCCACTCTTTGTGATTGGTACTTCTGTGGTCTTTTGCTCCATCTCTGTATAGAAGTTTTGCAGGGCAGAAAGCCTGACACTCTGGCAGCCTTGTGGCTTAAGGCCCAAGATGCTGACAACATTTACTGGATGCAGGAAAAAGAGAATTGCCTCAACACCAAGACCCCTGGAGCTTCTGGAAACTCTGGAAAGAAGGACTCCAAGGATTCCCCAAACTCCAATTCCAATGTCAACTTTGGCCTCTATTGCAGTGAAAAAGGACACCTAGCTGGTAATTGCAGCAAGTCTAAAGCTGCAAAAGCTCATGCAGCCACAGTCTCTGAATCCATGCCAGATTCTGCAGACTCAAAAATAGTCTGCAACCCTCAGGAATATACCAATAGGGCTGAGAATTGCATTGACCTTTCCCAGCTGGCTGCTTATGTTCATCTCAATCTGTCTACTCTTTCTGACCCTGATTCTCTTACTATCCTCCTATCTGTTTCCAACAACTCCATACCAACCTGAACTCTTATCGACTCTGGCTGATCCCACTGTTTCCTTGACTCCACTTTCAATCTGGAAAATCATTTCAGCATGGAAACCATTTTGCTGATTGGACTCTGACTATTTGATGGAACTTGCAAGTCCATCATCACACAAGTTGTGAAGCTCCCAGTGACTTTTCCATCTGGTGAAGTGTTCAATCTGACATTCTATGTAACTCTGCTTAACTCTTCCTGTTCTGCAGTCCTTGGTCACAACAGGCTGAAGCAATACAATCCATTGATTGACTGGTCTTATGGCTGAATAACTTTCTATTCTGCAGATTATAGAGGTCTGGCACCCCTGACATCTTCTGACCCTCTGACTTCTGAGTCACCTCTGAACCTTCTAGTGGAAATCCACTCACATCCTGCAATCTCATTCATCAATGCTGCTGCATACATGCACAGTAGCAAACTTCCTGGGGCTATTGCCTTTCATATGATCTTTTCCCTGGAAGGCCTCACAGCCAAATCCTCGGCTATCACTGAAAATCTAGTGGACCTTTCAGATATTCCTGAAGAGTACCATGAGTTTGCTGACATCTTCAATAAACAGAAGGTGGACACCCTTCCTCCACACTGCCCTTATGATCTCAAAATAGAGACAGAAGATAATGTGCCCCTGCCTCTGGGTCATATGTACTCTCTCTCCCCATCCAAACTTGAAGCTGTAGGAGTGTTCATTGAAGAGAACATTTATTTCAGCTTCATCTGATCCTCTAAATCACCTTATGGTGCTCCTATACTCTTTGTCAAGAAGAAGGATAGTATGCTCCAGCTATGTGTCAACTACTGGGGCTTTAACTGCATCTCAAAGAAGGATCACTATCTGCTCCTGCTAATCTCTGACCTCCTTGATGCACCCTGGAAGTCCCACATCTTCACAAAGATCAACCTTCGACATGCTTACCACTTGGTGCACATCGCTGATGGTAATGAATGCAGCAGAGTTCCTCCTCATTCAGGGTGACCCCACCCCAAATCAATGATTTCAATTGCCCCCTCCTCTGGATTCTCCAGTGGACTCTCTGCATCAATGCTCATGAGCACCTCTCACATGGATGATCCTAGCCAGAGTTGGTTCAGTGATGCCCCCTTCATCAAGAAGGCAACTCAAGGCCAGAAGAAGCCCTTGAAGGTGTGGTGTGTCGCTGCCAGAATACCCCCCTAATGGGCACAAGCTGCCTGTTAGCTCCATTACCATTGTCCCATCTAACAAGGTGCAAAAGGTTAGAGACCAGGACAATTATGGTGACACCACCGACTCCATTTCTGTAAGGGGAAAGGAAGGTGCTCCAGGCATCTGGGCAATTTTCTGCATTTATCCCATATTTTTTTATATTTTATTTCACCCTATTCTGCCTTTTCTATGATTTATTCCTATTTTATTATTATATTTCCATTTTTTCCATGTTGGTACATGTTGACAGTTCTATTTTTAGAGGCGGGACCCCTTCTGGACATTTACCCATCAAGGTGACATCATCCTGCAGCTTGATCTGCCTATCTCTGCCTTTTTGCTATTTTTAGCTTACTATTTGATTTTTGGCTCTATCACATACACTGGGCATCAACAGATGGATACATAGAGTTTTCTCTTTGTATTCCCCTATGCTAGGTGCACCTGGAGTGTCTGTATCATGTAGTATAATATTAACTTTGGATTCCTCTCTGTTAGCTCACTCCTAAGTGAGGCTTTAAGGTTGCTCTTACAGTAGAAAACTCTCTCCCTAGGCCCAGAATCAAAGCACACTGCAGATATAATGTATTGAGATTGCTCAATCTGGAAACCTAACAAAAACCTGTTAAAAGGTCTAAGGAGTATAACACAGGCTAAAGGAAGGGTATGAGTTGGTACTAAATATCACTACTGTCACCCAAAGATTGTGGTTAGAAGCATAAAATCACCTGACCTTCCCACAATATTAGCCTTATTATAGTAGTGCATCATGCTTGTGATCTAGTTTCATAAGGCTTGATCTCAATAAAATCCAACACTGGCATTAGTTCCCTCCCCAGACAGCAAGTAGACTTAACAAAAATTCTACCTCTGGGCCTATTCTAGTAAGTCCTTCCACCCCTCCATGCTCCCTCTACCCATGTCTATATCTGGACAATGGCTATACCTTCCAGATCCAGATCAAGAATGTTGCTTCCTCTCACAGTCCTAGCAATGCATGCTCATCATCAACAACGTCGAGCACGACATTATCCCCCATCTGTCCACTACTCTCTCTCATATCATGGCTCACCCCATCGGTCCTCCTGTTGGCAACACTCATACATTCAGTACATCATTCTCATGGTCCAAACGAGCACAGCTGTTCATGTGTTCATGCTAGCAATGCCAAACTTGACACTTCACTCCTTCCTCTGCCTGCTCCCTCTCACATAGTGGCTCATTCCGTCGGTCCTCCTGTCAGCAATGCTCATACATTTCAGTATATCATTCTCACAGTCCAAACAAGCAACAATGAGCATGCCTTTCCACTCATACCTGATGCATGTATATACATGTATAGTGATTATAAACATCTATTTTTGCTTTTTCACTTATGTCTAAGCATACAATCAACATTCTCCCTTGAACAAGGGATAAGCAGGGGTCTCTTCCCACCATTGAAGGGTTATACTACATATACAGGGCTCTAAATTGATTTATTTAGCTCAATACATGACTTGGGAAGGCTGTACAGGGGTGGGGAAGAGGGGAAGTAAAGAGAAGTGAGAGGAGTGTGAGACAGAGTACCATCTACTGGGCTTGCACACCCTCTAGAACCAAAGAAGTATAGATAAAAGGGTAGAGGGATGTATGTAGAGGTGGGGAGTGATGTAGGAAGTGCTTGTAACAAGGAACTTATTGTCAATGCACCTGTATGAAGAAGGGAGAGAGGTTGTTACTTACCTGCATTCCCAGGCCTTTCCCTTACCAAATCCAAATGGAAATAGGGCATAATGGTCCTCATAAATGATCTGATAAACCCCTTAAAGGCCCTGCAGTTATTGGTAGAGACATAAGAGAGTACATGTATCCAGGAGAAGGTATGCTTACCCTGTGAGATCAGTGGCACCAAAAGGTTCGCTTTCTTCAATTCCTGGGCCTAATACTAGAGTAGAATGAGGGTTAGTAAAGGTTAAGGCAGGAGGATAAGGTCCTGACTCACCAGGGCATGGGTTCCCCATCAATATAGGTGAACTTCACTCACCATGAAACACGCACCTTACCTGGCATCTATATATCCTTTTGACCATTTAGTATAGTACATTACCCCATAGAAATAGCCTAGATACAATTTTGAAAGTTAGAACTTCGTCCTGCAAGGTAGGATTTTCACCTACTCACCCATTCTCCTTGTCACTCTATGCCAGCTCATATAGCCCATTAGTGACAGTGTAGACAGGTATATCAAGGTATTATAAGCAATATTAACACCTCAGGATGGTCCATGAGCCTGTAAAAGAGAGGTGAATAGTCAATGTAAGGAGGTAGGTTACAGTCACTTACCCAAGGTCCATAGTACTGCAATTACTTGGTGTAGCTGTATATATTAGAATACAATATCAGAGTAAATGAGGTTCCCTCATGTTAAAGAGCATCCAGATAGTGGTTGAGGATGTAGAACATGCCAGAGAGTGTGTTGAACCAGGAGTTCCCAAAAAGGCAATAATTTGAGCATAGCTCAAGAATAACATGGCGCGCTTGTAATCAGAGAGCAGGAATGGATAGAGGCAAGTTGATTCCATAGAATGCAAAAGGAATAAAGGGAATCTGTGAAGAAATGGAGGCAGGGTGCTCAAAAGAGTACTGATGGATGGTCCAATGGAGTGATCAGGCAAGGGTATGACATCCATGATTGAATAAACCTCGATCAACCAGCTTTGAAACTATTGTATTGCTTGTATCTTACTTGTTCCACCACAGATTTCCTTCAGTCCTTTTGCATTCTATAGAATCAACTTGCCTCTATCTATTCCTGCTCTCTGACTACAAGCGTGCCATGTCATTTTTGAGCTATGCTCAAATTATTGCTTTTTTGGGAACTCCTGGTTCAACATACTCTCTGGCATGTTCTACACCCTCAACCACTATCTGAAAAGACATGAATTGAGTACTTGGGCTTGATTATGTATCTCAGATGGATGGATGGAGATGGACCTGGTCAAGGTTGCTGGCGTTACAACTTGGCCCACACCCATGAACAAGAAAGAGGTGCAGTCTTTTTTGGGCTTCATCAATTTCTAGTGGCGCTTTATTAAAGATTTTTCCCACCATGCATACCCATTATTCAACCTCACTGGCAAGGAGGGATGGAAGTGGAAAAATGCACAGCAGGAGGCTTTTGAGAGGCTCAAAGAGATGGTCACTTCCACTCCAATCCTTACCTTTGCTGATGACTCATGTCCCTTCCATATAGAAGCTGACAGCTCAGACTTTGCAATGGGTGCAGTGCTGTCCCAACAGTCTCCCAAGAACCAGAAGTGGCACCCCATTGCCTTCTACTTGAAGAGTTTCAGTGCTGTGGAATGCAATTACAAGATTCACAACAAGGAGATGCTGGCAATAATGCAGGCATTGGAGGAGTGGCAACATTTCCTGGAGGGTGCTCAACACAAGGTTGAGATTTGGACAGACCACAAGAACCTCAAGTACTTCATGACTGCCAAGAAACTTAATCATTGCCAAGCCTGCTGGTCCCTTTATCTCTCCAGGTTTGATTTCTCCCTGCATTATCGCCTGCTAGCAGCATGGGGAAGACTGATGCCCTCTCTCATCATCTGGACCACAGAGATGGAAGCAATGACAATCAAGGTATTGTGTTGTTGCAACCTGATCTGTTCACAGTCCATGCACTAGAAGGTGTTACCTTGGAGGGTGAGGAGCACAGTATCCTATGTGACATTCATCATGCAAACCATAGTGGTTTACATGAGGATGCTGTGGCTCTGACAGTGAAGGAGCTGAAAAAGGAATCCACCCCTTTGCTTTGTGCAGCAGAGTGGACTGAAAAGGATGACATCCTATACTTCTGTGACCGCATCTAACAATCCCCAGCTTTGACGATGACTCATCTTTTAGCACCACAACTCACTCATTGCCGACCACCCCAGGCATTGGAAGATGTTGGAACTCATATCACAGAATTATTGGTGACCCCAGATATCTCGACTCATTTGTCAGTACTGCCATACCTGTTGTTGGAGCAGACTACATACACTGCACAGAGGAAGAGACGACACGTTCCTTATAACCTACCTGGGGTTTAGTTAGTCTTAGAGCTAGGGTTTAGCAGAGGTAAGAACACTATATATCTACTACAGTACAGGTTCTCCTTATATACATAATAGTAAGGATGTCACATGACTCAGGAATGTGTTTACCACATGTATGCACAGTAAGCGCAGTAACATGTGTGTGCTGCATGCATGGCCTCATGTATGCAGCATGTATCAGGATTTAATTTCAACACCTGTGATCTCTGCTTACATACTGTGACTCCACAGTGCAAGCCCATGGGCAAGTTACACCCCCTTCCAGTCCCAGAGAATCGTTGGGATGTCATCAGTATGGACTTCATGGTGGAACTACCAGAGTCCAATGGGTTTGATGTGGTAATGTGCACAGTTGACTCTGCTGGGAAGCGAGCTCATTTTATCTCCACTCATACAACTGTCACTGCACTTGGAGCAGCTTGACTCTATTTGTGCCATGTGTGGAAGCTCCATGGACTGCCTGGTGCATTCCTCTGTGACCAAGGACCACATGTTCATCCAAGAGCTGTACTGCCTGCTAGAAATCAAACTTCTCACCTCAAGTGCCTACCACCCACAGACAGATGGACAGACAGAATGAGTCAACCAAGAACTGGAGTAGTACATCTATATCTTTGTCAATGAGTGACAGGATGATTGGAAGATCTCCTTCCCATGACCAACTTTTTTATAAGAGCAAAATCAATATTTTACATTATCTTATCTAATCATATCAGATTGTCTTATCAAATCATCTTAGTAGATTACATACAGCATGGTTAGGGGCAGGCACTGTGCAACCACATGGATGCAGCATGGCAAGGGAGGCTTACTGATCCAACACATGGGGTAAGCATGGCCAAACCTCATGGATGCAGCATGTATAGTAGTATATAAGATGCAATATTATACCAAGAGGCTCTAGTCTCTCTTAAGATTCCACCATAACAAGTGTGAATGCTTGAGACTGCAAGACAACCTTTCTATCAAACAATGACTTCTTGTGAGCGCCCGCCTAGCAGTCCACTCAGTATAACTCTGGTTGAAGTAGTGGTTGCAATTGGTGTTGCCTTAACAGACTTTGGATACAACAATCATGTCCACTCTTCCACCCAACAAACTCCCTTCCTCCTCGACACATGGTGACACCCACATATGGGCTTCGAGCCTCGACAAGCACCCTTGCACTTGGAGACAGTGAATGAGTTCACAGAGCAGATGAAGGACACCTTGGAGGAGGCGAAGTCAGCTTTGGCCAAGGTGAAAAATGACATGGCACACTTCTACAACCAGAGTCACTCACCCACACCCACATATATGTAAGGTTGGTGATTGTGTCTATCTCGACTCTAGTGACATTTCCACTACACATCTATCCAAGAAACCTACCCGCCACTTTCTTGGACTGTTCCTCATCACTAGACATGTTGGGTCACATGTCTACCACATATGGCTACCACAGTCCATGTCCAGACTCCATTCTGTCTTCCATGTTATAAATCTGCTGCCTGCATCCACAGATCCATTTCCTGGATGCATGACATGACCTCCCCCACTGCCTACAGTTATCAAAGGTGAACATCAGTATAAGGTTGAGTCCATCTTAGACAGCTGCTTATGTTAATGTGTTCAGTTGGTACTCGGTGCAGAGTCTCAACAGAAGGGGTGAACACTTAATCTACAACTGCAGGCATGCTCAGGGTGAGGGGGGGTTCACTTAGAGGGCCTCAGATCATCCTTCGGGGGATGGAGACTATGAAGAGGCTGTAACAGCAGTTTTCAATGTGTGCACTAGTTGTGTATACTCAAGAGAAGATATGCACAATAGCAGAAAAGTGCACAATGTAAAGGGGCAAAAATGCACAGTGCGGAAAAATATGCAATGGGAGTGCAAAAGTGCGCCCTGATGAGGAAGATGAAAGCAGAGGTGTAGTGAGATGAAGACAACACTCAGATGTGCTGTGAAGGTGGTGCACAGGTTGGGGGTGCAAATGGGATGAGAGCACAATGAGCGAAAAAAGGTGCAAATGGTGCACAAATGTGGCTATACAAATAAATGCACAAACAGTGCGCAAAACATGGCTATACGAAGGGTGCACTGCAATAGTGCACAAATGAGGATGAAGGATGCAATGCAGGGACAAAACGCAGCAATACAACGAGGGGATGCAAACGATATGCAAACACAGCTATATGAAGGGTGCACTACAAAGGCACACTGACTGGATGCTGGTGCACAGACTATGTGCGATGCTGACTGAGCTATGAACTATGAGGAGGGGAAAGATCCTCTGGATTCTCTATCTGTCCACCTACTACAGTGACTCACAAAACTGAGTCAATGTTTTGGACTTTTTGATTCATTGTTGAATAGCTTCCCATAAACAACAAAACCAAACAAGGTATTGGTGTACCAAATAACATACATGATCAGGGCTACCAAACGAACAAAGTATTATGTAATTTTAATTATCCCTCATGGAGATATGATTATTTTAATTCAGGGACTCATTGACTCAGTTTTGTGAGGGGTAGTCAGAAATATTAGAATCTGATGCTCCACCAACTGTATAATGTCAAAAACTTGACAGATGGTTTCTAAGGTGATGTGACCCTTGATGGGACCTTAAATTATAGTATTTAATTAGGACTAGCATTCTTCATACTTCAATATTCTCCAATGCATCCCATCTCCTCTGCTCAGAAGGAAAACATTCTTTCCCTGGCCTCCAATCATTATTCTACCCACAATATTGCCTCTAAACTCAACCTCAGCCAGTCTAATGTATCCAGAACACTCAGGGCTCTCCATCCAAACCTGGATTCCCCCTCTGGTGGTCGTCCTTCTAAGCTCTCATCTACCTCTCAGAGAGCCATCCTTACCCAAATCACCACTGGCAAGGCTGCAAATGCTGTTCAGGCCACCCATTACATCAACAGCATCATCCCCACTCCAGTCTCCTCAGAAACAGTCAGAAGAGTTCTCAGAAAAAACTCTTTCAAGGCTGTGGTGAAGAAGAAAAAGCCTTTGCTTAGTATAAGGCATAGGAAAGCAAGATTGGCTTTTGCTCAGAAGTATAGAGAGTGGACTGTGGAGGACTGGAGAAGGGTTATTTGGTCAGATGAGACTAAAATTAACAGGTTTGGGTCAGATGGGAGAGAGTGGGTTTGGAAACAGAAGGGAGAGGGGCTGATTGAGAGAGAGGTGCAGGGAACTGTCAAATTTGGGGGAGGAAACATTATGGTATGGGGGTGTATGGGATGGAATGGAGTGGGGCATCTTGCAGAGGTTAAGGGGAGGATAAATGCTGACCAGTATGTGTCCATTTTGAAGGACCATATGCTGCCTAGCTTGGAGGAGAGTGGAATTTTTGGAAAAGAGGTGATTTTTCAACAAGACAATGACCCCAAGCATACCTCAAAAAAGGCCAAGAAATGGATGGAGAACAACAATATTACTCTTCTGGATTGGCCTGCCCAATCTCCAGACCTCAGCCCTATTGAACATCAATGGGTTCATTTCAAGAACCAGTTAGACAAGTATCCAACAGCATCAAAAGGAATTTGGGAGTTATGGGAAAGAGTAGTGGAAGAGTGGAATAATATTCCATCAGAGGTGTGTCAGAATTTGATTGAAAGCATGCCTAGAAGGTTGGGAGCAGTTATTAAGGCCAAGGGAGGTCATACAAAATACTAGAATTACAATTTATCATAATATTGATACCACCTCACAAAACTGAGTCAATGAGTCCCTGAATTAAAATGATCATATCTCCATGAGGGATGATTAAAATTACATAATTCTTTGTTTGTTTGGTAGCCCTGATCATGTATTCGGTACACCAATACCTTGTTTGGTTTTGTTGTTTATGGGAAGTTATTCAACAATAAATTAAAAAGTGCAAAACATTGACTCAGTTTTGTGAGTCACTGTATGTACAAATGGCTTATGTGATAAAAACAGTAAAATAAAGTGTAAAAATAGAGAGCACCATGCGCTACCCACAAGTGCATCCATTTGCCCATCTAAACCTGACTGCACTATGCCGTTGCCTCAGCCAATAAGATTTGCGCACCTATAGCCCAATACTCAACTGTTCCAGTGTGATGCACTATTTTTGGTATGCTCTAGGTCCTGTGCGCTGTTCCCAATTAATCTGCTTTGGTGTTATGTGTCGCATGCTGTGCCTTAGTAATAATGACATGATCAATCTGTGCTAGTTACCAGATAAGGCAATGCTGATTGGAAATGTGGAAGAACTATAAGGAGATGCTGTGCAAGGCCAAATAGCACCAAAGTGCCAGAATTATGTGAAAGTACCCAAGTGTCACAGTCCAATGCCAAATAGGTAAAAAGTGCCCAGATTATGTGAGAATGCACAGTTGGCTCATGATGCAATCACAGTTGCCTCAAATAAGCACCCTAGTAAGCTGGAAGCCATGATGTGCAGTGCAATAGATGTGATAAAGGATTGTTGTGTGTGATAAATGAATAGTGCAATGAGTGCGCAGCAGAGAATGTGAGTTGCAGGTAAAGCATAGAAGGAGCATGCAATAACTGTGAAAGGCAGATAAAAAGCATGGGGGGGGGGGGGCGCAGAGGCAGTTTGAAGTGTAACAGGGCGCATTTAGGGTGCACAACAGCAGGCAGCTATGGGGGAACCAAAAGCACAGTAGAAATGTAAAAGAGGCACCAAAGTGCACCTAAGTGGTCAAAGGCATGCAAAGGCACACAAAAGTGCATGAAGGCATGCAAAAGCACACTGTGCAAAGTGTGTGGAAGCCATCTAGGAGGTGTGCACAATCGCAAAAAATGCCATAGTATGTGCGCAGGGCGATAGGGAGCTATATCATCTCCTCCCAACTGAAGTACTGACTGTCCTCAGGCAGCATGCGATTAGTCAGCACAAAATTTTCTTTGCTCACATAAGCGGCCATCCTCTTCTTATCTATCTCTGACCACCATCTATCCTCTACAACTCTTTCCACAACCCATCTCTACATGATCCGATGGCCTCAGCATTCACCTTAGCCCTCAGGCAAATGATCCTGGCCCTCAATAAGACCCTTCCTGCTGCTGGGAGTGAGCAGATGACTATGCAAGCTTGAGGGGAGGGGTTTTGCAGTAAACTGGTGCACTTTTCGCATTTCTATAACTGGCATACATTGCTAAGGATTGGGGCATGTAGAACATGTATAAAAGCCACGCAGACACTGTTAAAGATGATGCAGAACTCAATGTGCTCCTTGCAAAGGTGCACAGTGCATTCAGCGGTATCCTGGTAGAAGAGTGGCTTACTTGGGGTGAGGAGCTGATGCCCGATATGCATAAGATGATCGAGGAGAAAGAGCGGTCTGAAGAATATGAGTGTAGGGTGCATGAACTGGCGGGGCAGCTGGAAGCATGCATCCTTGATGGCTGAATTGCAGGTGCCTGAGGTCAACTTCGAGCATCTGGAAGGTGAGTTTAGAGCTATTGATGAAGCAAGTGATATAGATACCACTGAAGCACAGGAGGATGAAAAGGCGCACATTGATAGGTCCACTGCACACTTTACAGTCTGGAGAAGCATTTCCACTCATATCGACACATCACGTCAGATGCTCTGAATCACTATGAATGCCATAAAATTGACTTCAAACATTTTCGAATTATTTTGCACTATTTCGGATGACTTTGAACTATTTTGAACCATTTTGCAACATTTCACAATACTTTGAATGACATTGGCCACTGTATAGCTGTGTTAAAATACTTTTGATACACACTGCACATCCGGGACAAACTATTCCGTTGCATACCAAGTACTACCAGACACAAGGAGAGACAACAAGAGATTTAGGATGCGATAATAGTGTTTTTTTTCATGTTTCAATGATATACTACAGTGAAAGATAAGTACTTTTACCATATGGGGACACATATGTTTCAATTACTTATCATTTCCCATTTATTTTTGATCTACAGAGTCCTCATTGTATGATATATTGCCACATGTTTTACACTTGTTTTACACTTGTTTTACACATGTTTTACTTCCCTTTTCAGTACTATCTCCTTAAAAATGTATATAAACCTGTACTAGTTACTTAGAACAACAGAGAACCAGTTACCCTCTCCACTATAGTCAGATTTAAGAGCAGTTCTCTTGAGTCTTACCTCATATTGTATCTTTGAAGTCCTGCGAAATATTGTGAACTTCCTCGAACTTTCATATTCATTCTCAATTTGTCATCGCCTACCATCACTAAAAACCCAGCTCACACCTTCGAACCCCCTCGAACTTACCCGAACAACCTTGAACTCATTCAAATTTATTCTGAACTACTTCACATGTCTTTGAACCGATTCTGAACATCTTTGAACATCTTCGTACGCTTTAAAAAGCCTATTCGTCACATCCTTACAATTTCACATCACTAAAAACAATGTTTTGGTATTAGCAGTAATATTTAGTACTGATTCGCACTCTTCCTCTAGCCTGAGTAATACTTCTTAAGCCTTTTAACAGGTTTTTGTTAGGTTTCCAGGTTGAGTAACATCATTTTGAAGCCCACCGTGAGGGGTTTCTAAATCATTTCATCGCCTAATCCACCTCGAATCTCTTGGCTTAGGCCAACACAAGCTCGAAACCTTAGAATCGAGACTCACCAGGCCTTCAAATCTCTTGAACAATTGGGAGATATCCTACTACCTGTCTCTGATGCCAAATCCATACATCATCGTCTGTTTCCTTCACCTATTTCCTCATCTACAACTTCGTCTTCCTCTTCTTCCTCATCCTCTACTACATCATTCATTATTCCAGCTACTTTGACACATCTACCATCCTTCGCTCAGGTTCTAACTCCTCAAATCGGTACATCTATGGCCACCCAAGCAACAATGCCAGCTCATGGACATTCCACAGCACCTAAATTCGACCCTACTCAACCTCGAGAACTATGTTGATACTTTAACAAGCTCAAAATACTCTTCATCAACTGTAATGTTACAGATCCTGAACTTATGAAAAAGCACACCTGTTGATATGTCGATATCAATATGTCCGAACTCTGGGAATCAATTTCTGAATATGAAACTGGCACTTCGTTTCACAATGTTCACATCGCAATCCACAGACTATACCCTGGTTCTGAAGACGATTGAAAATGGTCAATTTTGGACATGGACAAACTCGTTGGTGAACAACTTTGGATGGGTATCTATAATGTGAGTGATTTAGGATTATATTATAGGTCTTTCTACAACATTACGAAGTTCCTACTCTCTAAAGGCCAAATTTCGGAAGCAGAACAAAGTAGAGCATTCATTCGAGGTTTCCAACTGGGTTTATGGTCACGAATCGCACGACGACTAGAACTTAAATTTTCTGACCATTATCCAGATGATGCCTACCCACTTGACGACATTCACATGGCAGCAAAATTTGTTTTAGCAGGGTCAATTAGCTCAAATTTGGCATTGTTACAGTCTTCAGAAACATTGGCATTGACCTCAACATCTTCAACACAGATCAAATCGGAAGATTTATTGGCAATCCTCAAAAAATTCGCAACCACACTTGTCACGGCTTTAGCAGGTTCGAAATCCACTAATCCTCCTCGAACTAACAGTGGATTTCGCTTGGACCAGCTTGAAAATTTAGCTTGTGTCTTTTGTGGACTCACTGGTCATTTCATTAGTGATTGCTTGGTTTGCCAAGCCTATATCAATGAAGGAAAGTGTAAAAAGAACAACAAAGGAAAAATCATGCTTCCAAATGGATGGTTCACCCCTCGAAACATTCCTGGTCGCTTTATCAAAGACAGAATTGATGAATGGACTTGATGAAATCCTTCGAACACAACTGCATCATCACTCATGTACAACATCACATCCTCAATGGCTACTTCGACACCACCTAGGGGCATCTACCAGGTTTCTGAACAATCTGCAACACTCGAAGATTGTATCGCAAAATTTGAACAAGAGATATATGCTTTGCAAAGTGGTAGGACATTTGCTAAAGCTAATTCGAGCATATCAACAATCCCCATCTCTCGACCTTCAGTTTCCCTGAACACTGCAACAGTCAAACAATCGACTTCACATGTACCAGCATCATCCATCTCGTCCACAGCAACAAACCTACCAACCTCGACTTTGGCATAATCTTTGACTTCGGAAACAATTTTAAAGCCTGTTATTCATCCTTACACTGCTACAAAAGAAAATTTGTACCTACCACCACATGAACGAAACTTCGGATCAACTGTGAAAGGTGAAGGCAAAGATGGTCCTTCGCACCATACCCAAGCACCAATCCAAAAGGATAAAATTACGGAAGAGGTTTTTGCTCATTCGATGAAGATGCCGATTATCACACTAATGCCCAAGGAATTGTTGTCTCTATCACCCAAAGTTCATACAAAATGGAAGGAACAGGTCACTCCATGTCGAATTCAGCAGTCCGAAGGGAATAACGCCACAAATCTGCTTAACGATGAGATTTTCATGATTGATGATCCATTCGAAACTTATATTAACAGTCTTCGACCTGGCGATATTCCAGAACCCTTTATTGCAGCAAAGGAATCCCATTCGATTAGGTCGATTATTATGAATGTCAATGGAAAGAATCCAGTCAAAAGTGTCGTAGACCCCAACTCTTCAATTATTGCAATGTCCAAAGAAGTTTGCCACGAACTTGGCTAACTCTAAGCTCACAAAATTGTCGCTCCTCCAGAACGTCGTCTCGAAATCATTCACGCAGCTCATGACGACATCAGACACAAAATGGTTTTTGCTACTAAATCAGTTATTGCCCTTCGATTTTGGTGGCTGAACATGAAATTTGACATTGCATGGTATATTCGAACCTGCCATCTATGCCAAATTCGACAAATGCGAAATGTTCTAATTCTGCCCACAGTCGCCACTCCAGCACCCCTTTTCAGCAAAGTCTATATCGACACGATGCAAATGCTGCCTTCGAATGGATTTAAATACATTGTACAAGGGCGATGCTCACTAACGACCTATCCAGAATGGCAAAAGCTTGAATGTGAAAATGCCACGTCTCTGGGCAATTGGATCTTCAAAGACATTATTTGTCGATGGGGCTCGCTATACAAAATCGTAACTGACAATGGCACTGCATTTATTGCAGCCATGGAATATCTTGCGAAGCGATATTATATTAACCATATTTAAATTAGTGGTTATAATTCATGCGCCAATGGACTCGTTGAACGAGCCCATTTTGATGTTCAACAATCATTATTTAAAGCTGTCGATAGAGAACAAGCAAAATGGTCAGCAGGGGCACACTCAGTATTTTGGGCAGAACGAGTCATGGTTCGTAAATGCATGGGTTGTTCTCCTTACTTCGCAGTTACAAGAGCACATCCTTTAATACCCCTCAACATTTCCAAAGCAACATACTTCCAACTGCCACCCGATTCAATTTTATTGACAACTGATCTTATAGCTCGATGAACCATAGCACTACAAAAATGATCTAATGACCTTGAACTATTATATTCAAAGATCTACACATCCCAAATCAAAGCTGCAAAATGCTTCAAACTTGCTCACGAACATACAATGTGTGACTACAACTTTGCAAAAGGAGATTTAGTGCTACTTTGAAACATGCAAATCGAGAAGTCCTTCAATCGCAAGATGAAACCCCGATATGTTGGCCGTCTTATCATTATCAAATGAAATTACAGGGGGGCTTATATTCTCTGCAAACTCGATGGGTCAGTACTACACAGACCTATTGCCGCATTTCATCTGCTACCATACCTCGCTTGAAAATCAATTTCCCTACCACTGAAATTCCTCGATATCAACTCCGAGCACCTTGAACAACTTCGAACAAGTTCAAATTTCGATGAAGATACCTTTGAAGATTTTCAGGACATTGAAAACAAATAATTATCCTCCATTTTCTTTTTCGCAATTACTTACAAAGATTTCGATTACTTTTAGTGTATGATACAAGTCGCGATATTGCATCATAGCATGGTTGTGCAAACTCCAAAGGGTTTTTCGGCTATGATGAACTACTGAGCCTTTCCCTAAAAAATTCGATTTTTCGTCTGTTATATCTTCATTTCTGCTTCATCTTACTTTCTAAAGACATTTAACAAAAAAACAATTTAAAATAGACAAAACAAAAAACAGATAACAAAAAGTCCTACTTCTCCAACATCTCCTCCAACACCTCGACTTCCCTCCCCAACACCTCCATCTCCACTTTCATCTTGACCAATTTTCTTGCCAGCACTCAACAACGTGCCAACCTCATCTGAATCCCCAGCCTCTTTGATGTCCTTGACCCTTCAAATGGCCCTCGCCTTCACCTTCCCTTTCAATGACCTTTTTCTCTCCTTTGACGCCTTTGATGGCCTTGCTACTGGCTCGACATCTTTAAATGGGCCCACAACGCGAATTTGATGTATTACAAAATTCGAAAACAAGTTAGCAATTACTTTGAAACAACTCTGAACAATTTTCGTACCTTTTCTTGGGGTGTGAATCTCATTTTGCACTTACAAACTTCTTTACTTTGCCTTTTTGAATGCCTCACCTCGACAATCCAGCCCAGTAACAGCCTTGTTCCTCCTGGGTGCACTTCAAACACTTTGCGGTGCCCTCTCTAACAACACATGGCAGCTGGGACTTGAACCCAGTACACTGATTGCACTATGAAAGTATTTACCAGCATGAAAAACTTTCGAACATAAAAGAAAACACTCACTGGACCTTCGAAATCGAGCAACTCACTCGTTTCGACTGGTGCCCACTTTGCAGCCTCTACCCCCACGACCTCCTCTTCCTCATCATCTTCACTCTCGACCTTGACCACCTTTCACTTTGCCACCCTCACCATGGGCAGCTCGTCTTCATCCTTATTTTCATTGTCCTCGCCTCCCTCTGCCCTTTTGATTGCCTTTAATTCCACCTCAAACTTTGCACTCTGCCTTTTCAAGTCGTCCTTCGAAATTGTCTTTGCATGAAACACAGCAAGAGCCGGATTTCGAGCGTCTGCCAACACCCTTCTCCGACCCTCAATTCCCGCCCTCTTCACCTCCTGCTGCTCCTCTCTCACCCGCTTTTCTTCCTCCTCCCTTCTTCTGCATTCTATCTCCTCAGCCAAATCTATGAACAATAGCTCTCTGCTCCACTAAATCCATTCGCGTCATGCCATCAGTTTATACAGCTCAAATACTTTGTCCATGACTTTTTGAACAGCCACTTTACATTCTTTGCCAAGATCTTCGGTGGGTTCATTGTATTCTGCCTACACAAAATGTTTTAGCATCTTTAACTATGAATTGATCAGTGACAGACATACCATTTTTGCACAAAAACCCTTCCCCCACAGTTCAAAATCTGAGTCCTCAGTGATGCCACACTCAGGCATCAATTTTGCATATTCAAGGATTTCGGCATTGAGTTCGACGAGAAGAGACATTATAGAAGAAAGAGTTGATGAATTTAGGAGGTGACGTGGAAGAATGAGCAATATATTGAACCTCACTAATTTCCTCACCCTGACCATGCATTTCACACATGATTTCGATTGGCTATGGTGCAGTTCGCTTAGTCGTTACTACTTTTGGATAGCAGCAGAATCGGCTGGCAGAAAAAAAACATTTTATAGATGATGTCGGGGGCTGTGAGACTCAAATTTGAAATAAAACTGAAAAAAAAAAAACATGGCTCAAAAAGACCGTAAAGCAGCAGCAGCGTGCACCTGAGCTAGCAAGGCCCTCAGAAAAGTCAATCAGCCCAACTTGGGCGACAGCGACAATGTGGAGTCTTCAGCAGATGATTCTGACATCGAATGTACAAGTTGGAATGGCAAAGTTAATTATATTTCATCAGGTTCAGAGGATGAAGACTGGACTGAGACTGACTTTGATTCAGATGAGAATGGTGACAGTCCCAATGACTTTGATCTTGAAGAGCTCAATGGAGAAGATTTAATCAAGAGTCTTCAAATAAGATGTCAGTGTGAACTGGACCTTGAATAACTGGTGACACCGACACCATACGAACATTTACTGCACACAAAAACACCCAAGGATTGGAAAAGGGCAGAATCCACACAATCATTGGGATACAATGGCTTCTCAGACCGCAGAAAATGGGAGATTGCACAGCAGATGCGTGAGAAGGAGGCGAAGGATAAAGTTATATGAAGCAGGTGCATCAAAATTGCTTGGCTGTGATGGAAATGTCTTGAAATACATCTGGTGCAGAGGGGATATGGTAGGCACTAGCTGCTACCAATTCTGGTGTTTCCAGATGCTACGCATCTCACAGAAGGATTCCCGAGTCAGTAGCAACACAGTTTGATACTTAAATTACCATTTTGGGACATGGCAGCGGAATTCGTTGGCCCCCAAAAAAAAACTCCCCCAGTTTTGAGTATTTTGACAATCGGTCTAGTAGTTTTGTTCCTATGATAGAAAGGAGCATTTCTACTAAAGGAATAAGGATTTCGGTGCTTTGTCAGACTGGGATTTTGCTTGTACAAAAGTAGCGGTGACTAAGTGAACTGCACCATAACTGGGACAGTTAGGATTTCAGTAAGGGGGAAGATGATAGGTCCACTGCACGCTTTACAGTCTGAAAAAGCATTCCCACTCATATCAACACATCATGTCAGATGCTCTGAATCACTATGAATGCCATAAAATTGACTTCGAATATTTTCAAATTATTTCGCACTATTTCGGATGACTTTGAACTATTTCGAACCACTTCATGACATTTCGCAACACTTTGAATGACATTGGCCACCGTATAGCTGTGTTAAAATACTTTTGGTGCACACTGCACATCCGGGACAAACTATTCCATCACATACCAAGCACTACCGGATACAAGGAGAGACAACAAGAGATTTAGGATGTGATAATAGCATTTTTTATGTTTCAATGATATATTACAGCGAAAGATAAGTACTTTTACCATATGGGGACACATATGTTTCAATTACTTATCATTTCTCATTTATTTTTGATCTACAAAGTCCCCATTGTATGATATATTGCCACATGTTTTACACATGTTTTACTTTCCTTTTCAGTACTATCTCTTCAAAAATGTATATAAACTTGTACTAGTTACTTAGAACAACATAGAACCAGTTACCCTCTCCACTATAGTTGGATTTAAGAGCAGTTCTCTTGAGTCTTACCTCCCATTGTATCTCTGAAGTCCTGCGAAATATTGCAAACTTCTTCAAACTTTCGTATTCATTCTCAATTCATCATCGCCTACCATCACTAAAAACCCAACTCACATCTTCGAACCCCCTTGAACTTACCCAAACAACCTTAAACTCATTCGAATTTATTTTGAACTACTTTGCATGTCTTCAAACCAATTCCAAACATCTTTGTACACTTTAAAAAGCCTATTTGTCACATTCTTACAATTTTGCATCACTAAAAACAACGTTTTGGTATTAGCGGTGATATTTAGTACCGATTCGCACCCTTCCTCTAGCCTGAGTAATACTTCTTAAGCCTTTTAACAGGTTTTTGTTAGGTTTCCGGGTTGAGTAACATCAGCGTCACACTGGTGCACTCTCTGCATGCACTTTCTGAAGCGATTTATACTGAGGTAGTAGGCGAAGGAACTGGGGAGTCCTGGGAGAGTGGGGTGACGAGCAAAGGGGAGAGTGAGCCAAGTGATGAGAGCACTAGTGCAGATGAAGGTGCAAGTGCGCACCCAGTGTGCACAATGCAGCAGTGTGCATACGTCGAAGTACCACCACTGAGTGGCATTGGCACCACATCCAATGCTAATAATGGACCAGTAAGTTTCTTTTGATATGCTTCAGACTCACTAAAATGGCTTCCCCTCCTACTCTAGTGTGATAACTGCTGCCACATGGGCCAGTCTGCTAGGTGCATCTCAGTTAATGGAAAGTGGTGCGCTCCATGCACCAAAAGTGCGAGTGGACGAAGCACACTTTTGCACAGCTGCATGCCACTTCTAGAGGCAGGAAAGCGGCCGCTGGGTGCCCTGGTATGTCTTTTCCTCATCCTCCTCCAAAACTGCACTAAATATGCCAAAAGCACATCACAAATTGACAGGGGCAATGAGGGCGATGCGGGGCTCATCAGCCCCTCAAAAAAGCGCATGTCAAAGTGTTGCAAAGTCAAAAATGCCCCCCCTGGGCCATTGTAAGTGCGCTCAAGGCCACGCTGCCTTACCATTCACTAGGCAAGTGCGCACACTCAATCCTCATGCCAAACCAGATCAGGAAACACCTCGGGGGATGCAGTGATGATGCTCGACCTAGAAACCTAACAAAAACCTGTTGAAAGGCTTATGTAGTATAACTCAGGCTAGAGGAAGGGTGCGAGTTGGTCCTAAATATCACCTGAAGATGTTTGAAGTAGTTTGAAATATGTTCGAAGATGTCCAAAGTAGTTTGAAATATGTTTGAATGGGTTCGAAGTAGTTCAGGTAAGTTTAAGGAGGTTCAAAGGTGTAAGCTGGGTTTTTTGTGACGGTAGGTGATGACTAATTGAGAATGAATATGAAAGTTTGAGGAAGTTCACAATATTTTGCAGGACTTCAGAGATACGACGCGAGGTAAGACTCAAGAGAACTGCTCTTAAATCTGACTATAGTGGAAAGGGTAACTGGTTCTCTGTTGTTCTAAGTAACTAGTACAAGTCTATTACATTTCGAAGAGGTAAGTACCAAAAAGGAAATATAACAGGTGTAGAACACGAGGCAGTATGCACAGCAAATAAAGGTATTGTAAAACATAAAACAAATGAAAAATGATAATAAGTGAAATGTTTGGTGTTGCCATATAGTAAGAGTACTTCTCTTGTTGTTTCAATAGATTGTTGAAACCACAAAACTGCCATTATCATACCCTAATTCTTTTATCATCTCTCCTTGTGTCTGGTAGTGCTTGGTATGTGACTAAATAGTTCACTCCAGTTGAGCATCGTGTATTGAAAGTGTTTTAGGACAACTATACGGTGGCCAAAGTCATTCAAAGTGTTGCAAAATATTGCAAAATAGTTCAAAGTAGTTCGAAGTCATCCAAAATGGTGCGAAATCATGCGAAAATGGTTTGAAGTCGATTTCGTGGCATTCGTAGCAATTTGGAGTGTGTGTTGTAATGTCTTGATGTGAGTGGAAATGTTCTCCAGACCTTAAAGCACATAGTGAACCTATCAGCGGTCTATCAAGGCCAGGATGTCAAAGTGCTCAACTTAGTGCAATGCCACTCAGTGGTCACTGTCTTGGGTGCCATGCATGATCGCCTTAAAGAGGATGTCCAAAGGTCACTCATCGAGTTAGAAGTTGCCAAGAGCCGGTTGCACAGCGCAGAGCAAGTGGAGGTGGATGTGAAGGTGAAACTGGATGTGGCCATGGAGCACTTGGAATTCCTGGAGTCGATCGAGTAGCCGCTTGACTGTATAAACCAATAGATAGTCCATAATCAATTTCCTTGTTGCACCTGTGATAAATGTGTGATGTGCTCTGAAGCAGTGCAATGCACACACGCTTCCATGGTGCCATAAAATGAAATTTGAAAGTCCAAATAATATATGTGAGGAAAAAGAGGTAAGATAGGCAATGTTCAAGCAATAAATGTCAAGCGCACAAAAAATGCACACCAGTGCAAAACTGTGCAAATGCAAAGGAGAGCAGAAAAATTGTCCAACCATCACTTTCCTCCTCCCAACTGAGATATTGACCATGTCCAAACGATAAAAGAGTAAGAGATAAAAGGAAGTGCAATGCCATATGACAAAGTCTAAAAAAATGGGATAGGCTCAGTAGATCATCATGGCCAGTAAAACCCATGGGTTGCACAATCACGGAATGCGTCCAGATGCGACTTCGTGAATAGGAAAAAGGTAACATAAAAAAATGAAAGAAAGCAAAGTGTACATATAAAAAGGTGAAATATCCATAGCGGTGCATGCAGAGCACTAGTTGCATGCCTCATCGGCGCTTTCTTCATCCTCAGCGCTATCTCCTTGTGCTTCTTCTTCGTCAACTGCTTCTTTGTCTTCTGTGTTCACTACTATGGACTCTTCTATCTCTCTCAACTGCATTGTGGTAATATTGAGTGCTATGTCTGGGAGTGCAATGGAGTTGCGCATGCAGTATGGCACTAGGTAAATGTGGCTATTGTATAGCACTGCCAAAAGTGCCCAAGTAAAGTGGATCACATCACATAAAAGCACATGTGCACAACGTTGTCATGGCTGGAGTGCAATATTGGTAAGCATCTGGACTGCCAAATAACAAGCTGGTGAGCACTGATCACATTGCGCTTCCATAACTGCTCCTTGTGTTTGAAAAATGCGCTTGCATAGTGCACGACTGCACCATACTCAGAATCCATGAAACCGCTAGGGTGTGTTAGAGTATCCATCCAAATCCACACCAAATCTAACTTCTTATTCTCCACACCAGCTGCTGCACTTCTCGGAACTTGACTATAGTTGTCATCATAAATAAGTGCAGTATTGCACACTTTTTGCACATTTGCGCTTGGCTCTGGCTGCATTAGCGCGAGTGCTTGCACATCAAAGGACTGTGAAATGGGATGTATCACATGCATAAAGCCATGTAGCTCATCAGTCCAATCCTCAAACTCTTCATCTTCTTCTCCTTCTAAGTCCTCTGGCTGCTTTGGCCAACGCGAAAGCCCATCTGGACCATGCACCACTCCCCTAACATGTATGAGCATAAAGTGGAAAGTAAGGATTGAGACGATCCACTGGTTAATGCTGGCAGATGGTTGGATATCAGGGTTTTGTAGCATGCCCTTGATATAGCGCGTGTCAGTCTCAACAATTAAGTTGTGCACACCTATAATATAAGGGCGCAAACTGTGCAGTGCATGGTAAAGCCCATAGATCTCTAGCTTCGGTTGTAAAAAGTTTGCTTCTCTGTTGTTGAGCATAATCGAGCTGAACTGGTTGTAAATGCGCATTTTTGCACTTGCGCTCTTTTGCTGGCAAAGGTAAAAGCCGACTGCTATCTGGGAAGTGTCGACCACAAGGATAACAGGGAGTTCTGAGGAATAATTGATCAGTTGTAGCACAGGGCAATCTAGTACTGCTTGCTTGATGTTGTCTTGCACCGCTATCTGCTCTGGGCCCCATTCGAATGGGGCGTCCTTGCGCATAAGCCTTGTGAGTGCTGATATGGCTCCCTATTGCCCTGCATGCATACTACAGCATTTTTTTGCGATTGTGCACACCCCCTAGATGGCTTCCGCACACTTTGCGCAGTGCGCTTTCATGCACTTTCACATGCCTTTGACCACTTAGGTGCACTTTTGTGCACCTTTTACATTTCTACTCCGCTCTTGGTTCCCCATAGCTGCCTGCTGTTGTGCACCCTAAATGCACCCCATTGCGCTTCAAACTGCCTCTGCATGCCCCCCCCGCCCCCCCACACTCCTTACCTGCCTTTTACATTTATTGCATGCTCGATGCGCCTTTGTGTGCTCCTTTTACACTTTACCTGCAACTCACATTCTCTACTGCACACTCATTGCACAATCCCTATTACAAACACAACAATCCACCACATCAGTTGTGCTGTGCATCATGGCTTCCATCTTACTGGTGCATTTACTTGAGGCGCACCATGATTCCAACATAAGTAAACTGTGCATTCTTACATAACTGGGGTGCTTTGCACCTATTTGGCATTGGACTGTGCACACTTGGGCGCTTTCATGTAATCCCAGTGCTTTGGCAGTATTTGGCCTTTCACAGCATCTCCTTATAGTTTTTCTGCATTTCCAATCAGCATTGCCTTATCTGGTAACCAGCACAGATCGATCATGTCATTATTACTAAGGTGCAGCATGTGACACATAACACTGAAGTGGATTAATTGGAAAGAGCGCACGAGACCTAGAGTGCACCAAAAATAGTGCATCACACTGGAACAGTCGGGTATTGGGCTATAGGTGCGCAAATCTTATTGGCTGAGGCAGTGGCATAGTGCAGTCAGGTTTAGATGGGCGAATGGATGTGCTTGTGGGTAGCACATGGCGCTTTCTATTTTTACATTTTATTTTACCATTTTTATCACATAAGCCATTTGTACATAGTAGGCAGACAGATAGAGAATCCAGAGGATCTTTCCCCCCCTTGTAGGTCATAGTTCAGTCAGCGTCACACATAGTCTGTGCACCAGCATCCAGTTTATGCGCCTTTGTAGTGCGCCCTTCATATAGCCGCATTTTCATATTGTTTGCATCCCCTTGTCGTATTGTTGCATTTCATCCCTGCATTGCATCCTTCATCCTAGTTTGTACACTATTGTAGTGCGCCCTTCATATAGCTGCATTTGTGCACTATTTGCGTACTTATTTGCATAGCCATATTTTGTGCACCATTTGTGCCTTTTCCGCCCCTTGCGCTTTCATCCCATTTACATCCCCAACCTGCACACTATCTTCACAGCACATCCCAGTGTTGCCTTCATCCCACTACACCTCCATGTTCATCACCTCCATCATTGTGCACTTTTGTGCTCCTGTTGCACATTTTTCTGCACTGCACATTTTTGCCCCTTTGCATTGCGCACTTTCCCACCACTGCGCATACCTTCCCTTTAGTGTATACAACTAGTGCGCACACTGAAAACCACTGTACCAGCCTCTCCATAATCTCCGCACCCTGAAGGATGATCCGAGGCCCTCTAAGCAAACTCCCCCCTCACCCCAAGCATGCCTGCAGTAGTAGGTTAAGTGTTCACCCCTTCCGTTGAGACTTTGCACCGAGTACCAACTGAACACATCAGCGCACTGTGATTCCAACATGAGTGAACTGTGCATTCTCACATAATCGGGGCGCTTTGTGCCTATTTGGCACTGGACTGTGCACACTTGGGCACTTTCATGTAATCCTGATGCTTTGGTGGTATTTGGCCTTTCACAGCATCTCCTTATAGTTCTTCCACATTTCCAATCAGCATTGCCTTATCTGGTAACTGGCACAGGTTGATGACATCATTATTACTAAGGTGCAGCACATGACACATGACACCGAAGCAGATTAATTGGGAAGAGCGCACAAGACCTAGAGCACACCAAAAATAGTGCATCACACCGGAACAGTTGGGTATTGGGCTATAGGTGTGCAAATCTTATTGGCTGAGGCAGCGGCATAGTGCAGTCAGGTTTAGATGGGCGAATGGATGTGCTTGTGGGTAGCACATGGTGCTTTCTATTTTTACATTTTATTTTACCATTTTTATCACATAAGCCATTTGTACATAGTAGGCGGACAGATAGAGAATCCAGAGGATCTTTCCCCCCCTCATAGCTCATAGCTCAGTCAGCGTCACACATAGTCTGTGCACCAGCGTCCAGTCCATGCAACTTTGTAGTGTGCCCTTTGTATAGCCATGTTTGCATATCATTTGTGTTCCCTCATTGTATTACTGCATTTTGTCCCTGCATTGCATTCTTCATCCTCATTTGTGCACTCTTGCAGTGTGCCCTTCATATAGCCGCATTTGTGCACCATTTGTGCCTTTTTTTGTATAGCTGCATTTTGTGCACCATTTGCACCTTTTTCTGCTCATTGCACTCTCATCCCATTTACACCTTTAACCTGTGCGCCTTCCTCCCAGCAGATCCCAATGTTGTCTTTGTTTCACTACACCTCCCACTTTCATCCTCCTTGTTGCTGCACACTTTTGCGCTCCCATTGCACATTTTTCTGCACTGTGCATTTTTGCCCCTTTGCATTGCACACTTTCCTGCTATTGCACATATCTTCCCTTGAGCATACACAACTAGTGCACACATTAAAAACTGCTGTTACAGCCTTCTCATAGTCTCCATGCCCCGAAGAATGATCTGAGGCCCTCTAAGCGAACCCCCTCACCCCCGAGCACACCTGCAGTTGTAGATTTAGTGTTCACCCCTTCGGTTGAGACTCTGCACTGAGTACCAACTGAACACATCAGTGCAAGCCCAAGTGATTCATCTACCTCTCCATTGGCCGATTGCATGTATAAACAAATGCGTGGGTCATACTGAAGCCCAAGATGATGGCAGACTGCTTCTGACATTGCAATGATTTGTGAACCCAGATGTAAGATAGCTTCGAAGTATTCTTGGTTGTCGATCAATAAATCAATGGAGCGAAGTGCATGTGACTCTTTTGCAACCTTCAAAATGTCAGGGTTTTCAATTTTGCCTGGCTGGAGATGGGTGAGGTACTGTTCAAATGGATCCTGCAAAACAATAGGAAGCAGTGCTGCAATTGCCACGCTAACTGGAGGTGTCACATTCAGCGCTTTATTTTCTGCAAAAGGCGTGCACGCTTCGCAGTGCGCAAATGGCATAATGCTCGCAAGGTTGGTAGCTACCACTTCTGTGCCAGTAGCTGCAACACGCTTTGGTGTAACTTGTTCTCTATGGTGCCGCCTGAGATCAGGTGAAAGTGAAAGGAGCTCTTCATGCGAAACTGTAATGGAGGGCACCTTCATGGGACATGCATATACGTCATCGAGAATCTGTGGGTTCTGGATAGGAACGACAGTGTGATATGATGGCCCTTTGCCCTTGGAAGTTTTAACTGGAGCATCTGGTTGATCTGCTGCTGCGGGGACAAAATGTGCTTCAGAAATGTTGGAATAGGGATGTATGGGCATCTTGTTGGGTGCTTCAGTTGCGCTCACAGTGAGTTGCAATGCTGGTGACTCGATACTGTCAGTGGGTGCAATGGCTGTGGTTGTAGAATGCACACTCTCTTGATTGGATGTATCGTGCGGTGCACACTGCAGAATTTCAATGCCATCAAAGACTTGCCTCTTCCAAAGTGCCATCAACTCCCTCTCAAGCGCATCGATGCACTCTTCCTTCGTTAGTTGTGCATTTGGTGCGCTTTGCATATAATCTGCTGCAGGCACTGAAGTGGCAATGTATGTTGACTGTAAAGGTGCTGCTGAGGCTGGATGAGGCACTATATTGTAGATGAGCTGCAAACTGGTATTAGATAAAAGTCGACCAGTGGCTATCTGCCCTGGGTTGTGCTTATGCCATTCCTCGATGCACTTACCCAAGAAGTTGCCTGAATAGAATGCAGCATGAATGTGCCGCCTGGGAGTACAATGCACCCTTCTGCATTTTGTCTACACTTTCCTTTGCTAATAAGGTGCTCAATTGAAGCACACTCAGGGATATAATGCCCTGTTTGACTGCAACCATTGCAAGTATTGCTTTTTGAATGAGGTGCACCATTTCCACCATCTCTGTGTGATGTGCTGAACATGGTAACTATCATCTGTGTCATGCGCCCAAATAAGACTGAGATGTCTTCTGCTTTGACTGTAGGTGCGCTAGGTTGAGGCTGGGAAATGGGTGTGCTGGGTGCTGAGTAGGGCACATACATATCGGGGTTTTGCACTGTGAGCCCAGTAAGTGGCTGGAAGTAGTGCACTGGGCCTTCAAAGATAAAGTTGATCACGTCGCATATTGCATCTAATGAGTATGGCACATTTGCGGCTGATTAGGTACTACAATCACAAGGTGGCTCAAAATGCACTTAAGTTGGTCTGGTCGAAACACCCTAATAAACATGCGGCTTTGGTTGTAGCATGCCAATATGCCTTGTGCAACTAGGTATTCACTAATGTTGAAAAATGCATGATAATAGTGTGCGATTTCTTCTGCAGTTACAAGGCCAATGCATGTGGTCTCACCAATAAGCTTGTCTAGGTCGCTAATACTCCATTTACTACCATTCCTAGAGCCGGGATAAAGCTTTAGGACAGCATCTTTGAATGTGCCATAGTTGTGCATTGCGCTATACTTTGGTAGCAGTTTCCAAGTGTCTGCAGTGTCGCTGTCCAAATAGTGCACAGTGTGGAGCTTCTTATTGGTCTCATTAGTGACATTACAATCATGGAAAAGTTGTGCAAGCTCCTCAAAGTACTTTTGGAGTTTGCACAGTTTTGTGGGGCTGAAACGCAGTGTGTTTTGGTTAGATGTGAATGGCATATGCATGGTAGCCATGGTAGGTGAAATAAGGTGTATAGGGTTAAGATCTGGTAAAAGCGCAGCAAAATTTGAAGGTGGGGAAAAATGCAGTGATGTGGATGGAGTTAGGGTAGGTAGGGATGATTCAGGTGAAGGTGGAGGTAAAGACAGCATGGATGAGTGATGCGTGTTGTTTAGGAAGAGTGATTCAAATACTGGTATTTCCCCAAGCTGGAGCGCAGTTGCTAACAGCTCAGAATGGAGAGTGCAAAGGTGGTTGATGTTGAGATGAAGTGCGCACCGATGGAGGTCTAAAATACGGTCTGATAAAAGAAACCCCTTGCGGTGGGCTCCAGAAATGATGTGTTCAGTTGGTACTCAGTGCAGAGTCTCAACAAAAGGGGTAAACACTTAACCTACAACTGCAGGCATGATCAGAGTGAGGGGGGGTTCACTTAGAGGGCCTTGGATTGTCCTTCGGGGCACAGAGACTATGAAGAGGCTGTAATGGCAGTTTTCAATGTGTGCACTAGTTGTGTATGCTCAAGGGAAGATATGCACAATAGCAGAAAAGTGTGCAATGCAAAGGGGCAAAAATGCGCAGTGCAGAAAAATGTGCAATGGGAGCACAAAAGTGCGCAATGACAAGGAAGATGAAAGTGGAGGTGTAGTGGGACGAAGACAACACTGGGATGTGCTGTGAAGGTGGTGCACAGGTTGGGGGCACAAACAGGATGAGAGCGCTGATATGGCTCCCTATCGCCCTGCATGCATACTATGGCATTTTTTGTGATTGTGTGCACCTCCTAGATGGCTTCCGCATACTTTGCGCAGCATGCTTTTGCATGCCTTCGTGCGCCTTTTACATTTCTACTGCACTTTTGGTTCCCCCATAGCTGCCTGCTGTCGTGCGCCCTAAATGCGCCCTGTTGTGCTTCAAACTGCCTCCACACGCCCCCCCACACTCCTTATCTGCCGTTTTCCATTATTGCACACTCGATGCGCCTTTATGCGCTCTTTTTATGCTTTACTCGCAACTCACATTCTTTGCTGCACACTCACTGCACTATTCCTACCATCACACAACAATTCACCACTTCAAACGCGCTGCACATCATGGCTTCCATCTTACTGGCGCATTTACTTGAGGGGCACCACAATTCCAGCATGAGCGAACTGCGCATTCTTACATAACTGGGCCACTTTGTGCCTATTTGGCATTGGACTGTGCACACTTGGGCGCTTTCACATAATCCTGGCACTTTGGCAGTATTTGGCCTTGCACAGCATCTCCTTATAGTTCTTCCACATTTCCAATCGGCATCGCCTTATCTGGTAACCGGCACAGGTCAATCACGCCATTATTACTAAGGTGCAGCATGCGACACATAACACCGAAGCAGATTAATTGGAAAGAGCGCACGAGATGTAGAGTGCACCAAAAATAGTGCATCACACCGGAACAGTTGGGTATTGGGTTATAGCATGCACAAATCTTATTGGTTGAGGCAGCGGCATAGTGCAGTCAGGTTTAGATGGACGAATGGATGCACTTGTGGGTAGCACATGGCGCTTTCTATCCTTATACTTTATTTTACCATTTTATCACATAAACCATTTGTACATAGTAGCGGACAGATAGAGAATCCACAAAAATCTTTCCCCCCCTCATAGTTCATAGCTCAGTCAGCATCGCACGTAGTCTGTGCACCAGCGTCCAGTCAGTGCACCTTTGTAGTGCGCCCCTCATATAGCCACGTTTGCATATCATTTGTGTCCCCTCATTGTATTGTTGCGTTTCATCCCTGCATTGCATCCTTTATCTTCATTCGTGCACTCTTGCAGTGCACCCTTCATATAGCCACATTTGCACACCATTTGCACCTTTTTCTGCATAGCTGCATTTTGCGCACTGTTGTGCCTTTTTCCGCCCTTTGCGCTTTCACTCCATTTGCGCCCCTAACCTGTGCGCCTCCCTTCCAGCACATCCCAGTGCTGTCTTCATCACATTACACCTCCCGCCTTCATCCTCCTCATCGTTGCCAACTTTTGTGCTCCCATTGCGCATTTTTGCCCCTTTGCATTGCACACTTTCCCACCACTGTGCATATCTCCCCTTTAGCATACACAACGAGTGTGCCATAAGATAATCGAGGAGAAGGAGCGGTCTGCAGAATTTGAGCATAGGGCACACAAACTGGCAGGTCAGCTAGAAGCGCGGGCGGAGCGCTCTTAACAGCTGAATTGCAGGTGCCCAAGGTCAACTTGGAGTGGTTAGAAGGTGAGTTCAAGGTGATTGATGAAGTGAGCAACATAGATACCGCCGAAGTGCAGGAAGACAAAAAGGCATGTGTCATGCTTTCCACAGCAACTGATGTCGAGGTAGTGGGCAAAGGGACAGGTGAATCCTGGGAGAGTGGGGTGACAAGCAAAGGGGAGAGTGAGCCAAGTGACAAGAGTGCTAGCATGGATGAAGGTGCAAACACTGATGATACTCAACCCAGAAACCCAAACAAAACCTACTAAATGGCTTTGGATGGTATAACACAAGTCAGATGAAGGGTGCGAGTTGGTACTAAATACCACCACTGAGACCAAAACATTGCTTTTAGTAGTGCAAAATGGTAAGGGCTGTGGCGAATAGTCTTTATAGGCATACTAAGGTGTTCGAAAAAGTTTGAAAGAGGTTCAAATATGTGTGAAGAGGTTCAAAAAAGGTTCAAAAAGGTTCGAAGTTATGCAAAGTAGTCCAAATAAGTTCAAAAAGGTTCGAAGTATATCGAAGAGCAAGTTTAACAAAGAGCAAGTTTAATGAATGTGAAGAGTTTGTCAAATGGCAATAGGCAATGGGCAATAACACAAAAAGCAAATACGATAGTTTTGAGGAAGCTAGCAATATTTCGCAGAACTTTAGAGATACGATGAAGATATGACTCAAGAGAAAAACTCTTAAATCTGATGATAAATGAGAGGGTAACTTGTGCTGTTCCCCATTGCTTTATGTTCTCCCATTCTAACTAACTAATACAAGTCTATATACAAAATGAAGAGATAGTACTAAAAAGGAAATAAGAACATGTGTAAAACATGAGGCAAATATATCAAACAATGAGGACTTGTGGATCATGAAACAAATGAGAAATAATAAATGATAAAACATATAGTGTTCCCATATAGTAAAAGTACTTCAATATATCAATGAAACACAAAAACGCACTTATTGCATTCTAACTCTCTTGTACTCTCTCCTCGTGTCTAGTAGTGCTCGATATGCAACAAAATAACTTGTTCCAGATGTGCAGCATGTATCGAAAGTGTTTCAAGACAGCTATATGGCAGCCGATATCATTCAAAGTGCTGTGAAGTCGTTCAAAGTGTCGCGAAATAGTTTGAAAGTGTTCAAAGTTGTGCAAAATAGTGCGAAATCATGCGAAAATGGTTTGAAGTCAATTTTGTGGCATTCATAGCGATTTGGAGTGTATGTTGTAATGTCTCCATATGAGTGGAAATGTTCCCCAGACATTATAATGCATAGTGGACCTATCAACGCATGGCCAGTGCACGCAATGCGGCAATGCATGTACATCGAAGTACCACCACTGAGTGGCATTGGCACTACATCCGATGCTAATAGTGGACCAGTAAATTTCTTTTGGTATGCTTCAGACTCACTAAGCAGCTTCCCTTTTACTCTAGTGCGATAACTGCCACCGCATGGGCTAGCCAGCTAGGTGCATCTCTGTTAATAGAAAGCGGTGTGCTCCATGTGCGAAGGGTAAGCAAAAGTGTGAGTGGACGAAGCACACCCTCACACAGCTGCGCACCACCTCTAGAGGTAGGAAAGTGGCTGCTGGGCGCCCTGGTATGTACTTTTCCTCATCCTCCTCCCACACTTTTCTAACCAATTCCTGCCAAAGGCACATCACAAACCAACAAGGGTGATGAGAGCAATGCAAGGCTTGTCAGCCTCTCAAAAGAGCACATGTCGAAGCACTGCAAAGTTGAGAATGCACCCCCCACACCGTTGCAAGTGTGCCCAAGGCTGCACCGCCTTACCATTTGACAAGCAAGTGCACACACCCAATCCTCACATTAGACCAGGTCAGGGAACACCTCTGGGGATGCAGTCTATCAAGGCAAAGACATTGAAGTGCTCGACTTAGCGCAGTGCTGCTCGGTGGTCACTGTCTTGGGCACCACTCATGATTACCTTAAGGAGGACATACAAAGGTCGCTGGTCGAGTTGGAAGTCGCCAAGAGCTGGCTGCACAGTGTAGAACAAGCAGAGGCGGATGCAAAGGCAAAGCTGGATGCAGCTGCAGAGCACTTGGAGTTTCTGGAGTTGATCAAATAGTTGTTTACTTGTGTAAACCCATAGATAGTCCACAAATCAATTTGTTTGTTGCACCTGTGATAAATGCATGATGCACCCCAAAGCAATGCAATGCATGCACATGCACTAATGTGTGCACTTTGCACCACCCTGTGCATGCACTTCCATAGTGTTGTAAAATGCAAATTGTAATCCCAGATGATATGTGTGAAGGAGAAGAGATAAGATAGGCAACATTTGAACAAGAAATGCCAAGCGCAAAAAAAACATGCACCAGCGCAAAAATGTGCAAATGCAAAGAAGTGCAGAAAAATTGTCCAACCATCACTTTCCTCCTCCTAACTGAGATATCGACCATGTCCAAACAATAAAAAAGTAAAAGATAAAAGGAAGTGCACGCCATATGACAAAGTCTAAAAAAAAAATGAGAAAGGCTCAGTAGATCATCATGGCTGGTAAAACCCATAAGTTGCACAACCACGGAAGGTGCCCAGATGCAACTTTGCAAATAGAAGAAAGGTAACATAAAAAAAATGAAAGAAAGCAAAGCATACATATAAAAAAGGTGAAATATCCATAGCAGTGCATGTGGAGTGCTAATTGCATGCCTCATTGGTGCTTTCTTCACCCTCAGTGCTATCTCCTTGCGCTTCTTTTTTGTCAACTGCTTTTTCGTTTTCTGTGTCCACTACTATGGACTTTTCCATCTCTCTCAACCATGTTGTGGTGATATTGAGCACTATGTCAGGAAGCGCAATGGACTTGCGTGCATAGTATGGCAGTAGGCGAAATGTGGCTACTGGCCTGTTGAATACTGTGCCATTGAGTTTGCAAATGATATATGCACTGCCTTGATTGCATGAAACTATAACTAGAGGACCAAGATAATGCGCACACATTTTGTGGTTAAGGCTCTTCTCGATCACTGTGTTGCACATAAGGACTAAATTGCTGTGCTAGAAGCCAAAATTGCGGATGGTTTTTGAGTGTGCTTTTTCGAAATGAAGCGCTGCTTTGCACCTTTCTGCATAGACATGGGAATAAATGCACACTAAGTCTTCTGGCTGCTTTTGTAATGTGCGTGCTCACCATATGATCAAGTCTGTAGTGGAGAGTATAGAATCTAGGGGTGGGTTAAGGTATGTTGCTTCAATGATATTGAGAGAAATCAAAGGCTGTGCACCTGTAACAATAAAGTATGGCAAAATGCCAAGGCACTTCTGAACCATGATGCACTCTGCCCAAAAGACTGAGTACAGCAAACTGAACCATTTTGACTCTACTCCATCTGCAACTTTGATAAGTGCTTGGTGCACATCGAAATGTGCATGCTCAACAATTCCATTAGCATGCAAATTATAGCCAGATATGCAGATGTGATTGATATGGTAGCACTTACTAAGATAGGCTAGCACTTTGATGAATGGCTTGCCATTATCAGTGACTATCTCATACAATGCACCCCACCTGCAGATGAGGTCTTGGAACATCCAATCGCTGAGTGCGATCACATTTTTTTTAGGAAGTCCACAGAATTCTGGCCAGGTCACAAGCAAGCAATGCCCTTGGACAATGATATAGCTCCCTATTACCCTGCACTCATACTACACCATTTTTCATGATTGTGCACACTGCTTGGACATCTTTTACTCACTTTGCACAGTGCACTTTTGTGCGCCTTCATGTGCTCCCATGTGCTCCTATGCACTCCAGTGCGCTCCAGTGCGCTCCATTGCACTCCTATGCGCTCCCATGCGCTTCCAGTGCACTCCTATGCACTCCCATGTGCTTCCAGTGCGCTCCTATGCACTCCCATGTGCTTCCAGTGCACTCCTATGCACTCCAGTGTGCCTCTGTGCACTTCCGTGCACACTTGTGCACATTTGTGTGCCTTTGACCATCTAGGTGTGGCTTTGTGCACCTTTTGCATTTCTACTGTGCTTTTGGTTCCCCCATAGCTGCCAATCATTGTGCACCCTAAATGCGCCTCATTGTGCTTCAAACCGCCTCCACGTGCCCCCCTCACACTCCTTATCTGCCTTCTACATTTATTGTGCGCACGATGTGCCTTTGCACACTCCTTTTATGCTTTACCTGCAACTCACATTCCCTGCTGTGCACTCATTGCACAATCCCTATAACACACACAACAATCCACCGCACCGGTGCACTGCGCATCGCGGCTCCCATCACTGGTGCATTTATTTGAGGCACACCACGATTCCAACACGAGCAGACTGCACATTCTCACATAATCGGGGCACTTTGCACCTATTTGGCATTGGACTGTGCGCCTTGGGTGCCTTCACGTAATCCTGGCACTTTGGCAGTATTTGGCCTTTCACAGCATCTCCTTATAGTTCTTCCACATTTCCAATCGGCATCGCCTTATCTGGTAACTAACACAGGTCAATCACACCATTATTACTAAGGTGCAGCACGTGACACATAACACCGAAGTGGATTAATTGGGAAGAGTGCATGAGACCTAGAGTGCACCAAAAATAGTGCATTGCACTGGAACAGTTGGGTAGTGGGCTATAGGTGCACAAATCTTATTGGCTGAGGCAGCAGCATAGCGCGGTCGGGTTTAGATGGGCAAATGGATGCGCTTGTGGGTAGCGCATGGCGCCTTCTATTTTTACACTTTATTTTACCATTTTTATCACATAGGCCATTTGTACATAGTAGATGGACAGATAGAGAATCCAGAGGATCTTTCCCCCTCCCATAGTTCATAGCTCAGTCAGCATCGCACATAGTTTGTGCACCAGCATCCAGTCCATGCGCCTTTGTAGTGCGCCCTTCATATAGCCACATTTGCATATCATTTGCATTCCCTTGTCGTATTGTTGCATTTCATCCCTGTGTTGCATCCTTCATTCTTGTTTGTGCACCCTTGCAGTGTGCCCTTCATATAGCTGCATTTGTGCACTGTTTGCACACCTATTTGCATAGCCACATTTTGCGCACTGTTTGCGCCTTTTTCTGCCCATTGCGCTTTCATCCTGTTAGCACCCCCAACTCTTGCATCACCTCCCCAGCACATCTCAGTGCTGTCTTCATCCCACTACACCTCCCGTCTTCATCACCCTCGTCATTGCACACTTTTGCACTCCCATTGCGCATTTTTCTGCACTGTGCATCTTTGCCCCTTTGCCTTGTGCACTTTCCCACCACTGCACATATCTCCCCTTTCGCATACACAACTAGTGCGCACATTGAAAACCACTGTACCAGCCTCCCCATAGTCTTTGCACCCTGAAGGATGATCCGAGGCCCTCTAAGCAAACTCCCCCCTCACCCCGAGCATGCCTGCAGTTGTAGGTTAAGTGTTCACCTCTTCTGTTGAGACTCTGCACTGAGTACCAACAGAGCACATCATTTCTGGAGCCCACCGCGAGGGGTTTCTGCTTATCAGACCATATTTTAGACCTCCATTGGCTCGCCCTTTGCTTCAACATTAACCACCTTTGCACTCTCCATTCCGAGCTGTTAGCAACTGTGCTCCAGCTTGGGGAAATGCCAGTATTTGAATCACTCTTCCTAAACAACATGCATCACTCCTTTGCACTGTCTTTACCTCTACCTTCACCTGAATCATCCCTACCTACCTTAACTCCGTCCACATCACTGCATTCTTCCCCGCCTTTGAATTTTACTGTGCTTTTACCAGAACTTAACTCTACACACCTTATTCCACCTACTATGGCTACCATGCATATGCCATCCGCATCTAACCAAAATGCACCGCGTTTTGACCCCACAAACCACACGAACTTCAGAAGTACTTTGAGGAGCTTGCGCAACTCCTCCGCAATTGTAACGTCATCAACGAGACCGATAAGAAGTTCCACACTGTGCACTATTTGGACAGTGACACTGCAGACACTTGGAAACTGCTACCAGAGTATAGCGCGATGCACAACTATGGCGCATTCAAAGACGCTGTCCTAAAGCTTTATCCTGGCTCTAGGGATGGCAGTAAATGGAGTATTAGCAACCTGGACAAGCTTATTGGTGAGACCGCATGCATTGGCCTTGTAACTGTAGAAGAAATTGTGCACTATTACTGCGCATTTTTCAACATTAGCAAATACCTAGTTGTGCAAGGCATATTGGCACGCTACGACCAAAGCCGCATGTTCGTTAGAATGTTTTGACCAGACCAGCTCGAGCACATTTTGAGCCACCTGGCGATTGCAGTACCGAGTCAGCCTGCAAATGTGCCATACTCATTAAACACAATTCGTGATGTGATCAACTTTATCTTTGAAGGCCCAGCATGCTATTTCCAGCCACTTACTGGGCTCACAGCGCAAAACCCCGATATGTATGTGCCCTACTCAGCACCTAGCACACCCATTTCCCAGCCGCAACCTAGCACATCAGCAGTCAAAGCAGAAAACATTTCAGTCTTATTCGAGCGCATGACACAGATGATAGTTACCACATTGAGCGCATTGTGCAGAGATGGCAGAAATGGTGTGCCTCACTTGAACAATGACAAGTGCAATGGTTGCGGTCAGACAGGGCATTATATCCCTAAGTGCACCTCAATTGAGCACCTTATTAGTGAAGGAAAGTGTAGGCAAAATGTGGAAGGGTGCATCGTACTCCCAGGTGGTGCATTCATGCTGTGTCCTATTCCAGGCAACTTCTTAGGTGAGCACATTGAGGAATGGCATAAGCGCAACCCAGAGCAGATAGCCACTGGTCGACTTTCATCAAATACCAATTCGCAGCTCATCTACAATATAGTGCCTCGTCCTGCTCCAGCAGCACCTTTACAGTCGATGTACATTGCCGCTTCAGCACCTGCAGCAGAATATATGCAAAGCGCACCAAATGTGCAACTAATGAAGGAAGAGCACATTGATGCACTCGAGCGGGAGTTGATGGCGCTTCGAAAGAGGCAAGTCTTCAATGGCATCGAAATTCTGCGGTGCACACCGCACAATACATCCAATCATGAGAGCACACATTCTACAACCACAGACATTGCACCCGCTAACAGTATCGAGTCCCCAGCCTTGCAACCCACTGTGAGTGCAACTGAAGTGCCTGACGAGACACCCATACATCCCTATTCCAACATTCCTGAAGCACGTTTTGCGCCCACAGCAGCAGATAAACCAGACATACCAGCTAACACTTCCAAAGGCAAAGAGCCATCATATTGCACTGTTGTTCCCATCCAGAACCCACAGATTGTTGATGATGTATATGCACGCGCCATGAAGGCACCCTCCGTTATGGTTTCGCATGAAGAGCTCCTATCCCTTTTGCCTGATCTCAGACAGCGCCATAGAGAACAAGTTACCCCAAAGCGCATTGCAGCTACCGGCACAGAAGTGGTAGCTACCAACCTTGCAAGCGTTATGCCATTTGTGCACTGTGATGCGCATGCACCTTTTGCAGAAAATAAAGCACTTAATGCGACACCTCCAGTTAGCATGGCAATTGCAGCACCGCTTCCTATTGTTTTGCAGGATCCATTTGAACAGTACCTCACCCATCTCCAGCCAGGCGAAATTGAAAACCCGGATGTTTTGAAGGTTGCAAAGGAGTCGCATGCGCTTCATTCCATTGATTTATTGATTGACAACCAAGAATACTTTGAAGCCATCTTAGACCCAGGTTCACAAATTATTGCAATGTCAGAAGCAGTCTGCCATCGTCTTGGACTTCAGTATTACCCACATATTCATTTATACATGCAATCGGCCAATGGAGAGGTAGATGAGTCGCTTGGGCTTGCACGCAACATTTCTGCACACATTGGAGACATCATTGTCTATGTGCAAGTTCACATTATCCATTTCACCTGCTTACAATATTCTGTTAGGGTGCCCCTTCGATGTGTTAATGCACTCCGTCATGCACAACTTTGTGGATGAGGTGCAAACAATTACGATCTGTGATCTGAACACAGGCACCATGTCCACCATTCCAACAAAGCCTAGAGGAAAACCGCGCCACTTCTTACCAGCTCCAGCAACACTGCACTTTGCTATTCAGCATAACCCACAAAGAAATTTTTGCCAGGCTTCGAGGAATTGATCGCAGACCAAGGAGAAGCTGCCACTATCATAACATTTGACTCTGATATCCAATCTTGTGATGTTTCCATGTTTGCACTTATTCCATTTTCTGCTTCCGTTCCTTCAACCTCTATTATCTCTCAACTCTACCTATCTCAGTGTACCAACAGTCATGCGCAGGCGCTCTTAAACTTGATTGACCCCATGGCATTTATTCCAGCTGCGTTTCTGGAGAGCGCACATGCGCATGCAACTTTTATCGATTTAGCAGTGCACGCACCACAAAAGGGCTTAGTAACCAAGAAGAAATATAAACTAATTACTAGAAAAGTCAAACCAGTTATTGCACCCGTCCCAAATAAATTCCGCATTGAGCACAACATTATAGGCAATCCGCTGGCAGCACTTCCTGTGCTTTTACCAAACCCACCACCATTTACCCCGACCGGGCACTATACTGAAGAGTGCATGCAAGCACTCCAAAAGTGCCACACCAATTTCTTATTACCAGAGGCGATGAGGGTTTTGCACCACTTGATGTCTTTGCAGAACGAAGCCTTTGCATGGAGCGATGAGGAGCACGGCAGCTTCAAGACCACGTTCTTCCCCCCAGTAAAAATCCCGGTTATTCTGCACACCCCTTGGATAGAGTGCAACATCCCCATTCCTCCAGGCATATATGATGAAGTTTGCACTATTATCCAGAAGAAGATAGACTCAGGCATTTATGAGCACTCAAATTCGGTGTATAGATTGTGCTGGTTCTGCACACTCAAGAAAGATGGGAAAGCGCTGTGCATCATACATAGCCTCGAGCTGCTTAATCGCATTACCATTAAACACTCCGGCATCACCCCTACACCTGAGCACCTCACAGAGCAGTTTGTGGGGCATGCATGCAGCACCATCCTTGATCTATATGTGGGATACAACAAGTGCTTAATCAAAGAATCATTGTGCGGCCTTATGACATTCCAGACACCATATGGCGCAATGCACCTCATTACATTGCCAATGGGTTGGACAAACTCGGTACCAATCTTCCATGATGATGTGTGCTATATTCTGCAGCCAAAGATTCTGGATTACACCATTCCCTATATCGACGATGTCCCAGTCAAGGGGCCTTCGAAGCACTACATTTTACTGGATGGATCGTGCGAAGTGCTCACTGCAAACCCTGGCATAAGGCGCTTTGTGTGGGAGCACTTCCAGAATGTGAACTGCATTGTGCAGTGCATGAAATATAGTGGCAGGACCTTCTCTGGGACGAAATCCACACTGTGCACTGAGAACTTCGTCATCCTTGGCCATTACTGCACACCAGAAGGTAGAAAACCTGAACGCGACAAGGTAGATGTTATCTGCAATTGGGGTGCATGCCACATGCTTTTGGAAGTGCACGCATTCTTGGGAACAGTCAGTTTAATGCACATTTATATCCACAATTATGTGCACCACATTAACGTGCTCACAAGGCTTACGTGCAAGGATGCTCCATTTGAATGGGGCCCAGAGCAGATAGCAGTGCAAAATGACATCAAGCAAGCGGTACTAGAGTGTCCTGTGCTACAACCGATCAATTATTCTTCAGAACTCCCTGTTATCCTTGTGGTCAACACTTCCCAGATAGTGGTCAGCTTTTACCTTTGCCAGCAAAAGAGTGCAGATGCAAAAACACGCATTTACAACTGGTTTGGCTCAATTATGCTCAATGACAGAGAAGTGCACTTTTCGCAACCGAAGCTAGAGATCTATGGGCTTTACCATGCACTGTGCAGTTTGCGCCTTTATATTATAGGTGTGCGCAACTTAATTGTGGAGACTGATGCACACTATATCAAGGGCATGCTACAAAACCCCAATATCCAACCATCCACTAGCATTCACTGGTGGATTGTCTCAATCCTTACATTCCACTTTACACTCGTGCATGTTAGGGGAGCGGTGCATGGTCCAGATGGGCTTTCACATCGGCCAAAGCAGCCAGAGGACTTAGAAGGAGAAGAGGATGAAGAATTTGAGGATTGGATTGATGTGCTACATGGCTTTATGCATGCGATATGTCCCATTTCACAGTCCTTTGATGCGCAAGCACTCGCACTAATGCAGCCAGAGCCAAGTGCAAATGTGCAAAATGTGTGCAATAGTGCGCTTATTTACAACGATGACTATAGCCAAGTTCCGAGAAGCACAACAGCAGATGCAGAGGATGAGAAGTTAGATTTGGTGTGGATTTGGATGGATACCCTAACGCACCCTAACGATTTCATGGATTCCGAGTATGGTGCGCTCGTGTGCTATGCGAGCACATTTTTCAAACACAAGGAGTGGTTATGGAAGCGCAATGTGCACAGCACTCACCAGCTTGTTATTTGGCAGTCCAGACACTTACCGATGATATGGCTCCCTATCGCCCTGCATGCATATTACCATATTTTTTGCAATTGTGCGCACCTCCTAGATGGCTTCCACACTCTTTGCACAGTGCACTTTTATGTGCCTTTGCACGCTTCCATGCACTTTCGTGTGCCTTTGACCGCTTTTGTGCACTTTTGTGCGCTTTTTACATTTCTACTGCAGTTTTGGATCCCCCTTAGCTGCCTGCTGTCGTGCACCCTAAATGTGCCCTGTTGCACTTCAAACCGCCTCCATGTGCCCCCCCCACTCCTTATCTGCCGTTTTCAGTTATTGCACACTCGATGTGCCTTTATGTGCTCCCTTTATGCTTTACTTGCAACCCACATTCTTTGCTGTGCACTCACTGCACTATTCTTACCATCACACAATTCACCACTTCAAACGTGCTGCGCATCGCAGCTTCCATCTTATTGGCACATTTACTTGAGGCGTACTGCAATTCCAACATGAGCAGACTGTGCATTCTTGCATAACTGGGGTGCTTTGCACCTATTTGGCATTGGACTGTGCACACTTGGGCGCTTTCATTTAATCCTGGCACTTTGGCAGTATTTGGCCTCGCACAGCATCTCCTTATAGTTCTTCTGCATTTCCAATCAGCATCACCTTATCTGGTAACCAGCACAGGTCAATCACATCATTATTACTAAGGCGCAGCATGCGACACATAACACCGAAGTGGATTAATTGGGAAGAGCGCATGAGACGTAGAGTGCACCAAAAATAGCACATCACACCGGAACAGTTGGGTATTGGGTTATAGCATGCACAAATCTTATTGGTTGAGGCAGCGGCATAGTGTGGTCAGGTTTAGATGGGCGAATGGATGTGCTTGTGGGTAGCGCATGGCACTTTCTATCCTTATACTTTATTTCACCATTTTATCACATAAACCATTTGTACATAGTAGCAGACAGATAGAGAATCCAGAAAATCTTTCCCCCCCTCATAGTCCATAGTTCAGTCAGCATCACACATAGTCTGTGCACCAGCGTCCAGTCTGTGCACCTTTGTAGTGTGCCCTTTGTATAGCCGCATTTGCATATTGTTTGTGTCCCCTCATCGTATTGTTGCATTTCGTCCCTGCATTGCATCCTTCATTCTCGTTCGAGCACTCATACAGTGCGCCCTTCGTATAGCTGCATTTGCACACCATTTGTGCACTTATTTGTATAGCCGCGTTTTGTGCACTGTTTGTGCCTTTTTCCACCCCTTGCGCTTCCACCCCATTTGTGTCCCCAACCTATGCACCACCCTCACAGCACACCCCAGTGTTGTCTCCATCCCACTACACCTCTCATCTTCATCACCCTCATCGTTGTGCACTTTTGTGCTCCCATTGCACATTTTTCCACACTGCATGTTTTTGCCCCTTTGTGTTGCACACTTTCCTAGCACTGCGCATTATCTCCCCTTTAGCATACACAACTAGTGCACACATTGAAAACCGCTGTACCAGCCTCCCCATAGTCTTTGCATCCTGAAGGATGATCCGAGGCCCTCTAAGCAAACTCCCCCCTCACCCCGAGCACGCCTGCAGTTGTAGGTTAAGTGTTCACCCCTTCTGTTGAGACTCTGAACTGAGTACCAACTGAACACATCACCGATATTGTGCACCATCCACAATAACATTGCGCACAAGTGCTTTTACATGACACGATCCGCTTTGCTTGATCACTTTTGGTGGCGCTATACAATAGCTGCATTTCACCTAGTGCTGTACCACGTGTGCAAGTCCATCGTGCTTCCAGACATAGTGCTCGATATTACCACAACATGTTGAGGGAGATGGAAGAGTCCATAGTAGTGGACACAGAAGACGAAGAAGCAGTTGACAAAGAAGAAGTGCAAGGAGATAGTGCTGAGGATGAAGAAAGTGCTGATGAGGTGCACAATTAGCGCTCCACATGCACTGCTATGGACCCTTCACCTTTTATACAATTTGTCATATGGCGTGTGCTTCCTTTTATCTCTCATACTTTTACTGTTTGGACAGAGTCAAAATTCCAGCTGAGAGGAGGAGAGTGATGGTTGGACAATTTTTCTGCATTTCATTTGTGCTTGCGCACTTTGCTTCGCACATTTTTGTGCACTTTACTTGGCCTCTTCAAATATCCCAAACATTCACTTCTACCACTCACCCGCTTTCTTGGCGCTCACACTTCGCACTTCAATAGCTGACAAGGATGCTGCCTGGGGACAGTCAGTATTTCAGTTGGGAGGAGATGATACAGCTCCCTATCACCCTGTGCTCATACTACACCATTTTTCATGGTTGTGCGCACTGCTTGGACATCTTCTACTCACTTTGCACAGTGCACTTTTGTGTGCCTTCATGCACTCCCATGCACTCCTATGCACTCCAGTGTGCTCCTATGCACTCCAGTGCACTCCCATGCGCTCCATTGTGCTTCTATGCACTTCAGTGCACTTTTTGTGCACTTTTGTGTGCCTTTGACCGTCTAGGTGCACCTTTGTGCACCTTTTGCATTTCTACATGCTTTTGGTTCCCTCATAGCTGCCAATCATTGTGCGCCCTAAATGCGCCTCATTGCACTTCAAACTGCCTCCACGTGCCCCCCTCACACTCCTTATCTGCCTTCTACATTTATTGCGTGCTCAATGCACCTTTGTGCACTCCTTTTATGCTTTACCTGCAGCTCACATTCCCTGCTGTGCACTCATTGCACAATCCCTATCACACACACAACAATCCACTGCACCGGTGCACTGTGCATCGCAGCTCCCATCACTGGCACATTTATTTGAGGCGCACTGCAATTCCAACATGAGCAGACTGCACATTCTCACATAATCGGGGCACTTTGCGCCTATTTGGCCTTGGACTGTGCACCTTGGGCGCCTTCACGTAATCCTGGTGCTTTGGCAGTATTTGGCCTTTCACAGCATCTCCTTATAGTTCTTCCACATTTCCAATCAGCATTGCCTTATCTGGTAATTGGCACAGGTCAATCACACCATTATTACTAAGGTGCAGCACATGACACATAACACCGAAGCGGATGAATTGGGAAGAGCACATGAGATGTAGAGCACACCAAAAATAGTGCATCGCACTGGAACAGTTGGGTAGTGGGCTATAGGTGCACAAATCTTATTGGCTGAGGCAGTGGCATAGCACAGTCAGGTTTAGATGGACAAATGGATGTGCTTGTGGGTAGCACATGGTGCTTTCTATTTTTACACTTCATTTTACCATTTTTATCACATAGGCCATTTGTACATAGTAGGTGGACAGATAGAGAATCCAGAGGATCTTTCCCCCCCTCATAGTTCATAGCTCAGTCAGCGTCGCACATAGTCTGTGCACCAGCGTCCAGTCCATGCGCCTTTGTAGTGCACCCTTCATATAGCCGTGTTTGCATATCGTTTGCATTCCCTCGTTGTATTGTTGTGTTTTATCCCTGTGTTGCATCCTTCATTCTCATTTGTGCACCCTTGCAGTGCACCCTTCATATAGCTGTGTTTGTGCACCATTTGCACACCTATTTGCATAGCTGCGTTTTGTGCACCATTTGCGCCTTTTTCTGCTCCATGCGCTTTCATCCCGTTAGCACCCCCAACCTTTGCATCAGCTCCCCAGCACATCTCAGTGCTGTCTTCATCCCACTACACCTCCTGTCTTCATCACCCTCATCGTTGTGCACTTTTGCGTTCCCGTTGCGTGTTCTTCCACACTGCGCATTTTTGCCTCTTTGCATTGTGCACTTTCCTGCCACTGTGCATATCTTCCCTTTAGCGTACACAACTAGTGCGCACATTGAGAACCACCGTACTAGCCTCCCTATAGTCTTTGCACTCTGAAGGATGATCCGAGGCCCTCTAAGTGAACTCCCCCCTCACCCCGAGCATGCCTGTAGTTGTAGGTTAAGTGTTCACCTCTTCTGTTGAGACTCTGCACCAAGTACCAACTGAACACATCAACGATATAGTGCCACCCTGCTGATACTGGTAAGTGCATCATATCAATATAAACTTTACTGAAGAGAGGTGCAGGCATTGCAACAACTGGTGGTATTAGAACCTTCTGCGTTTGCTGGATCTGGCAAATATGACAAGTGTGCATGAACCAAACAATGTCATCCATAACATGCAGCCACCAAAAGCACTCAAGTAATGCGGAGCGCATCACGTAAAAGCACTTGTGTCCAATGTTGTCATGGATGGTGTGCAATATTGGTAAGCATCTAGACTGCAAAATAACAAGCTAGTGAGTGCCATGCGCATTGCGCTTCCATAAGCACATCCTGTCTTTGAAAAAGGTGCTTGCATAGTGCACGAGCATGCTGTACTCAGAATCCATGAAATTGCTAGGGCACATTAGGGTATCCATCCAAATCCACACCAAATATAACTTCTCATCCTCTGCATTTGCTGCTGCACTTCTCAGAACCTGGCTATAGTCATTGTCATAAATAAGCGCAGTATTGCATGCATTTTGCACATTTGTGCTTGGCTCTGGCTGCATTAGCGTGAGTGCTTGCACATCAAGGGACTGTGAAATGGGGTGTATCGCATGCATAAAGCCATGTAGCGCATCAATCCAATCCTCAAATTCTTCATCTTCTTCTCCTTCTAAGTCTTCTGGCTGCTTCGGCTGACGTGAAAGCCCATCTGGACCATGCACTGCTTCCCTAACATGTATGAGTGTAAAGTGGAATGTAAGGATCAAGACGATCCACCGGTTAATGCTGGTGGATGGTTGGATATCAGGGTTTTGTAGCATGCCCTTGATATAGTGTGCATCAGTCTCCACAATTAAGTTGCGCACACCTATGTATAATATAAAGCTGCAAACTGTGCAGCGCATTGATGTGTTCAGTTGGTACTCGGTGCAGAGTCTCAACAGAAGGGGTGAACATTTAACCTACAACTGCAGGAATGCTCGGGGTGAGGAGGGAGTTCGCTTAGAGGGCCTCAGATCGTCCTTCAGGGTGCAAAGACTATGGGGAGGCTGGTATGGCGGTTTTCAATGTGTGCACTAGTTGTGTATGCTAAAGGGGAGATAATGCGCAGTGCTGGGAAAGTGTGCAATGCAAAGGGGCAAAAACATGCAGTGCGGAAAAATGTGCAATGGGAGCACAAAAGTGTGCAACGACGAGGGTGATGAAGATGAGAGGTGTAGTGGGATGGAGACAACACTGGGGTGTGCTGTGAGGGTGGTGCGTAGGTTGGGGACACAAATGGGGTGGAAGCGCAAGGGGTGGAAAAAGGCACAAACAGTGCACAAAACACGGCTATACAAATAAGTGCACAAATGGTGTGCAAATGCAGCTATACGAAGGGCGCACTGTATGAGTGCTCGAACGAGGATGAAGGATGCAATGCAGGGACAAAACGCAACAATATGATGAGGGGACACAAATGATACACAAATGCGGCTATATGAAGAGCGCACTACAAAAGCACATGGACTGGATGCTGGTGCACAGACTACGTGTGATGCTGACTGAGCTATGAACTATGAGGGGGGGAAAGATCCTCTGGATTCTCTATCTGTCCACCTATTATGTACAAATGGCTTTGTGATAAAAATGGTAAAATAAGGTGTAAAAATAGAAAGCACCATGTGCTACCCACAAGCGCATCCATTTGCCCATCTAAATCTGACCGCGCTATGCCGCTGCCTCAGCCAATAAGATTTGCACACCTATAGCCCACTACCCAACTGTTCCAGTGCAATGCACTATTTTTGGTGTGCTCTAGGTCTTGTGCGCTCTTCCCAATCAATCCACTTCAGTGTTATGTGTCGTGTGCTGTGCCTTAGTAATAATGGTGTGATCAACCTGTGCCAGTTACCAGATAAGGCAATGCCGATTGGAAATGTGGAAGAACTATAAGGAGATGCTGTGAAAGGCCAAATACTGCCAAAGCACCAGGATTACGTGAAGGTGCCCAAGGAACACAGTCCAATGCCAAATAGGCACAAAGCCCCCCGATTATGTAAGAATGCGCAGTTCGCTCATGTCAGAATCATGGTGCGCCTCGAATAAATGTGCCAGTAAGATGGGAGCTGCGATGCACAGTGCACCAGTGCAGTGGATTGTTGTGTGTGTGATAGGGATTGTGCAATAAGTACACAGCAGGGAATGTGAGTTGCAGGTAAAGCCTAAAAGGAGTGCACAAAGGCACATTGAGCACACAATAAATGTGGAGGGCAGATAAGGAGTGTGGGGGGGGGGGCGCACGGAGGCAGTTTGAAGTCCAACGAGGTGCATTTAGGGCACACAATGATTGGCAGCTATGGGGGTACCAAACGTGCAGTAGAAATGCAAAAGGTGCACAAAGGCACACCTAAACAGTCAAAGGCGCACAAAAGCGCATGAAAGCACACAAAGGCACACAAAAGCACGCTGTGCAAAGTGTGCAGAAGCCATCTAGGAGGTGCGCACAATCACAAAAAATGCCATAGTATGCATGCAGGGCGATAGGGAGCCATATCAGCATGATAAAGCCCATAGATCTCTAGCTTTGGTTGTGAAAAGTGCACTTCTCTGTCATTGAGCATAATTGAGCCAAACTGATTGTAAATGTGCATTTTTGCATTTGCGCTTTTTTGCTGGCAAAGGTAGAAGCTGACCGCTATCTGGGAAGTGTCGACTGCAAGGATAATGGGAAATTCTGAGGAATAATTGATTGGTTTTAGCACAGGGCAATCTAGTACTGCTTGCTTGATGTTATTTTGCACCGCTATCTGCTCTGGGCCCCATTCGAATGGAGCATCCTTGCATGTAAGCATTGTGAGCATGTTAATGCAGTGCACATAATTGCAGATATAAATGCACATTAAACTGACTGTCCCCAAGAATGCGCACACTTCTGACAGTGTGTGGCATGCACCCTAATTGTGGATAACATCTACCTTGTCACATTCAGGTCTTCTACCTTCTGGTGTGCAATAATGGCCGAGAATGACAAAGTTCTCAGGGCACAATGTACATTTTGTCCCAGAGAAAGTACCACCACTATATTTCATGCGCTGCACAATTCGGTTCATGTTCTGGAAGTGCTCCCACACAAAGTGCCTTATGCCAGGGTTTGCAGTGAGCGCTTCGCATGAGCCATCCTAAAATGTAGTGCTTCGAAGGCCCCTTGACTGGAACATTGTCAATATAGGGAACTGTGTAATCTGGTATCTCTGGCTGCAGAATATAGCACACATCATCATGGAAGATTGGTACTGAGTTTGTCCAACTCATTGGCAATGTAACAAGGTGCATTGCACCATAAGGTGTCTGGAATGTTGTAAGGTTGTGCAATGATTCTTTTATTAAGTGCTCGTCTGTCTTTCTTGAGTGTGCAGAACCACTGCGATCTATACACCGAGTTCAAGTGCTCATAAATGCCTGAGTCTATCTTCTTCTGGATAATAGTGCAAACGTCTTTGTATATGCCTGGTGGAATGGGGATGTTGCACTCTATCCAAGGAGTGTGCAGAATAACCAGGATTTCTACTGGAGAAAAGAACACGGTCTTGAAGCTGCCATGCTCCTCATCACTCCATGCAAAGGCTTCATTCTGCAAAAACATCAAGTGATGTAAAACCTTCATCTCCTCTGATAATAAGAAATCGGTGTGGCGCTTTTGGAGCGCTTGCACGCACTCTTCAGTATAGCACCCAATCGGGGTAAACGGTGGTGGGTTTGGTAAAAGTGCAGGAAGCGCCACTAGCAGATCACCTAGAATGTTGCACTCAATGCAGAATTTATTTGGGATGGGCACAATAACTGGTTTGACTTTTCTAGCAACCGGTTTATACTTCTTCTTGGTTACTACGCCCTTTTGCAGTGCACATGCCACAAAATCAATAAAAGTTGTGCACGCATGTGCACTTTTCAGAAATGCAGCTGGAATAAGCGCCACTGAGTCAATTGAATCTAAGAGCATCTGTGCATGACTGTTGGTATACTGGGATAGGTAGAGTTGAGAGATAATAGAGGTCGATGGAACGGAAGCAAAAAATGGAATAAGCACAAACATGGAAATGTCACAAGATTGGGTATCAGAGTCGAATGTTATGATAGTAGTGGCTTCTCCTTGGCCTGCAATCAATTCCTTGAAGCCTGGTGAAAATTTCTTGGTGGGTTATTCTGAATAGTAAAGTGCAGTGTTGCTGCAGCTGGTAAGAAGTGGCACAGCTTTCCTCTAGGCTTTGTTGGAATGGTGGAGATGGTGCCTGTGTTTGGATCACAAATAGTAATTGTTTGCACTTTGTCTGCAAAATTGTGCACGACGGAGCACGTTAACATGTCAAAGGGGCACCCTAACAGAATATCATAAGCAGGCAAATGGATAATGTGCACTTGCACATAAACAACAATATCTCCAATGCACATGGAAACATTGTGCGCAAGCCCAAGTGATTCATCTACCTCTCCATTGGCTGATTGCATGTATAAATGAATATGTGGGTAATACTGAAGTCCAAGATGATGGCAGACCACTTCTGACATTGCAATAATTTGTGAACCTGGATCTAAGATAGCCTCGAAGTATTCTTGGTTGTCGATCAATAAATCAATGGGACAAAGCGCATGCGACTCTTTTGCAACCTTCAAAATGTCCAGGTTTTCAATTTCGCCTGGCTGTAGATGGGTGAGGTACTGTTCAAATGGATCCTGCAAAACAATAGGAAGCAGCACTGCAATTGCTGTGCTAACTGGAGGTGTCACATTAAGTGCTTTATTTTCCACAAAAGTCATGCATGCTTTGCAGTGCGCAAATGGCATAATGCTCACAAGGTTGGTAGCTACCACTTCTGTGCTGGTAGCTGCAATGTGCTTTGGGGTAACTTGTTCTCTATGGCACTATCTGAGATTGGGCAAAAGGCATAGGAGCTCTTCATGTGAAACTGTAACGGAGAACGCCTTTATGGCATGCACATATATGTCATCAACAATCTGCAGGTTCTGGATGGGAATGACAGTGCAGTATGATGGCTCTTTGCCTTTTTTTTTTTGAAGTGGTAACTTGAGCATTTGGTTTATCTGCTGCTGCGGGGACAAAATGCGCTTCAGGAATATTGGAATAGAGATGTATGGGCATCTTGTCAGGTGCTTTAGTTGCGCTCGCAGTGGATTGCAAAGCTGGCAACTCAATACTGTCAGTGGGTGCAACATCTGTGGTCGCAGATGGCATGCTCTCTTGATTTGATGTAGTGCATGGTGCATGCTGCAGAATTTCAACACTGTCAAAGACTTGCCTTTTCCGAAGTGCCATCAACTCCCTCTTGAGCGCATCGATGTGCTCTTCCTTCGTTAGTTGCACATTTGGTGTGCTTTGCATATAACTTGCTGTAGGAGCTGAAGCGGCAACATGCATCGACTGTAAAGATGCTCCTGGAGCTGGATGAGGTGCTATATTGTAGATGAGCTGTGAGTTGGTATTTGATGAAAGTCAACCAGTGGCAATCTGCTCTGGGTTGCGCTTATGCCATTCCTCAATGTGCTCACCTAAGAAGTTGCCTGGAATCGGACACAGCATGAATGCGCCACCTGGGAGTACGATGCACCCTTCCGCATTTTGCCTACACTTTCCTTCACTAATAAGGTGCTCAATTGAAGCACACTCAGGGATGTAATGCCCTGTTTGACTGCAACCATTGCAAGTATCATTGTTTGAACAGGGTGCACCATTTCTGCCATCTCTGCACAATGTGCTCAATGCAGTAACTATCGTCTGTGTCATGCACTCAAATAGGACTGAGATGTCTTCTGCTTTGACTGCAGGCATGCTAGGTTGTGGCTGGGAAATGGGTGCACTGGGTGCTGAGTAGGGTGCATACATATCAGGGTTTTGCGCTGTGAGCCCAGTAAGTGGTTGGAAATAGTGCACTGAACCTTCAAAGATAAAGTTGATCACATTGCATATTGCATCTAATAAGTATGGCACATTTGCAGGCTGATTCGGTACTGCAATCGCAAGGTGGCTCAAAATGCACTCAAGCTGGTCTGGTCAAAACACCCTAACAAACATGTGGCTTTGGTCGTAGTGCACCAATATGCCTTGCACAACTAAGTATTTGCTAATGTTAAAAAATGCACGATAATAGCACACGATTTCTTCTGTGGTTACAAGGCTGACACATGTGGTTTTGCCAATAAGCTTGTCTAAATCACTAATACTCCATTTGCTGCCATCTCTGGAACCAGGATAAAGCTTTAGGACAGCATCTTTGAACATGCCATAGTTATGCATTGCACTATACTCTGGTAGCAGTTTCCAAGTGTCTGCAGTGTCGCTGTCCAAATAGTGCACAGTGTGGAATTTCTTATCAGTCTCATCAGTGACGTTACAATTGTGGAGAAGTTGTGCAAGCTCCTCAAAGTACTTCTGGAGTTCGTGCAGTTTTGTGGGGTTGAAACGTGGTGCATTTTGGTTAGATGTGGATGGCATGTGCATGGTAGCCATGGTAGATGAAATAAGGTGTGTAGAGTCAAGATCTGGTAAAAGCGCAGCAAAATTTAAAGGTGGGAAAAAATGTGGTGATGCAGATGGAGTTAGGGTAGGTAGGGATGATTCAGGTGAAGGTGGAGGTAAAGACAGTGTGGATGAGTGATGCATGTTGTTTAGGAAGAGTGATTCAAATACTGGTATTTCCCCAAGCTGGAGCGCAGTTGCTAACAGCTCGGAATGGAGAGTGCAAAAGTGGTTAATGTTGAAATGAAGGGCGAGCCAACAGAGGTCTAAATAAGGTCTGGTAACCTGAAACCCCTCACGGTGGGCTCCAGAAATGATGTGTTCAGTTGGTACTCAGTGCAGAGTCTCAACAGAAGGGGTGAACACCAAACCTACAATTGCAGGCATGCTCAGGGGTGAGGGGGTTCAATTAGAGGGCCTTGGATTGTTCTTTGGGGTGCAGGGACTATGAAGAGGCTGGTATGGTGGTTCTCAAGGTGCACACTAGTTGTGTATACGAAAGGGAAGGTATGCGCAATGGCAAAAAAGTGTGCAATGCAAAGGGGCAAAAACGCGCAGTGCAGAAAAATGTGCAACAGAAATGCAAAAATGTGCAACGATGAGGGAGATTAAAGTGGGAGGTGTAGTGGGACAGGGACAGCACTGGGATGTGCTGCAAGGGTGGCACACAGGTTAGGGGTGCAACCAGGATGTGAGCACAATGGGTGGAAAAATGTGCAAATGGTGCACAAAATGCAGCTATACAATAAAATGTGCAAATGGTGCACAAATGCAGCTATACAAAGGGTGCACTACAAGAGTGCACAAACAAGGATGAAGGATGCAATGCAGAGATGAAATGCAGCAATATGACGAGGGGACGCAAATGATATGCAAATGTGGTTATACAAAGGATGCACTACAAAGGCGCATGGACTGGATGCTGGTGCACAGACTATGTGTGACACTGAATGAGCTATGAACTATGGGGGTGGGAAAGATTTTCTGGATTCTCTATCTGTCTGCCTACTATGTACAAGTGGCTTGTGTGATAAAAATGGTAAAATAAAGTGTAAAAATAGAAAATGCCATGCGCTACCCACAAGCACATCCATTCACCCATCTAAACCTGACCACACTATGCCGCTGCCTCAGCCAATAAGATTTGCGCATGCTATAGCCCAATACCCAACTGTTTCAGTGCAATGTGCTATTTTTGGTGTGCTCTAGGTCCCATGTGCTCTTCCCAATTAATCTGCTTCAGTGTTATGCATCGCATGCTGCACCTTAGTAATAATGACATGATCGACCTGTGCCAGTTACCAGATAAGGCAATGCCAATTGGAAATGTGGAAGAACTATAAGGAGATGCTGTGCAAGGCCAAATAGTGCCAAAGCACCAGGATTATGTGAAAGTGCCCAGATTATGTGAGAATGCGCAGTTTGCTCATGTTGGAATCATGGTGCGCCTCAAATAAATGCACCAGTAAGCTGAAAGCCATGATGCATAGTGCAACTGGTGTGGTGGATTGTTGTGTGTGGTAAGAATAGTGCAATGAGCACACAGCAAAGAATGTGAGTTGCAGGTAAAGCATAAAAGGAGTGCATAAAGGCGCATCGATCACACAATAACTGTGAAAAGCAGATAAGGAGTATGGGGGGGGGGGGCACACAGAGGCAGTGCAAAGTGTAACAGGATGCATTTAGGGTGCACAACAGAAGGCAGCTAAGGGGGATCCAAAGGCACAGTAGAAAAGTAAAAGGTGCACAAAAGTGTACAAAAGCAGTCAAAGGTGCACGAAAGTGCATGGAAGCACACTGTGCAAAATGTGTGGAAGCCATCTAGGAGGTACACACAATTGCAAAAAATGCCGTAGTATGCACCCAGGGCAATAGGGAGCCATATCAGCGTGCTCGGGGTGAGGGGGTTCAATTAGAAAGCCTCAGATCATCCTTCAGGACACAGGGACTACAAAGAGGCTGGTACAGTGGTTCTCGAGGTGCACACTAGTTTTGTATGCAAAAAGCAAGGTATGCACAATGGCAAAAAAGTGTGCAATGCAAAGGGGCAAAAATGCACAATGGGAGCGCAAAAATGCACAACGATGAGGGAGATTAAAGTGGGAGGTGTAGTGGGACAAGGACAGCACTAGGATGTGCTGCAAGGGTGGTGCACAGGTTAGCAGCACAAATGGGATGCAAGTGCAATGGGCAGGAAAATGCACAAACAGTGCACAAAACATGGCTATACAAATAAATGTGCAAATGCAGCTATAAGAAGGGTGCACTACAAGAGTGCACAAATGAAGACAAAGGATGCAATGCAGAGATGAAATGCGGCAATATGACAAGGGGATGCAAACGATATGCAAACATGGTTATATGAAGGGTGCACTACAAAGGCGCACGGACTGGACACTGGTGCACAGACTATGTGCAATGCTGGATGAGCTATGAACTATGGGGGAAAAGATTCTCTGGATTCTCTATCTGTTTGCCTACTGTGTACAAATAGCTTATGTGATAAAATCAGTAAAATAAAGTGTAAAAATAGAAAGCACCATGCGCTACCCACAAGTGCATCCATTTGCCCATTTAAACCTGACTGCACTATGCCGCTGCCTTAGCCAATAAGATTTGCGCATGCTATAGCCCAATACCGAACTGTTCTGGTGCGATGCTTTATTTTTGGTGCACTCTAGGTCTCATGTGCTCTTCCCAATTAATCTGCTTCGATGTTATGCATCGCATGGTGCGCCTTAGTAATAATGATGTGATCGACCTGTGCCAGTTACCAGATAAGACGATGCTGATTGGAAATGTAGAAGAACTATAAGGAGATGCTGTGTGAGGCCAAATAGTGCCAAAGCACCAGGATTACATGAAAGTGCCCAAATGTGCACAGTCCAACACCAAATAGGCACAAAGCACCCAGATTAGGTGAGAATGCACAGTTCGCTCATGCTGGAATTGCAGTGCACCTCGAATAAATGCACCTGTAAGCTGGAAACTGTGATGCGCAGCACAATTGGTTTGGTGGATTATTGTGTGTGTGATAGGGATTGTGCAATGAGTGCACAGCAGAGAATGTGAGTTGTGGGTAAAGTGTAAAAGGAGCACGTAAAGGCACATTAAGCATGCAATAACAGTGAAAGGCAGATAAGGAGTGTAGAGGGGGGTGCACAGAGGCAGTTTGAAGTTTCTCGTGTTCCTCCACCAAGTTAGACCAGATCACAATGTCGTCCAGGTATACATGGCATATACGACCAATGTACTTTGCTAATGCCAGGGTTACTCACTGTTGATGTGTAGCAGGAGCGTTTTGTAGGCCCATAGGCATCACCACCCATTCCCATAGACCATAGGGTGTTAACGTAGCTGTGTATTTTATGTGTTCAGGTTTTACCAGTGTCTGAAAAAATGAATTCGTCATGTCAATAATTCCCCAGACTTTACCCTTGGCACAATCTGCCAGTATGTCGTCTATCCATGGTAGGGGGTAGTGGTCCAAGATGGTCATGCTATTAAGGGCCTGATAGTCATTCACCCAGTGTGGTAGCATAGTCATATCTGCCTTTGGAATAATGAAGGATGGGGATGTGAATTCTGATGAGAAGGGTTGGATACACCCTGCTGCCTGATGTTGTTTAATGAGAGTTTTCCAAGTGGCCCTGTATTTATGTGGGCATGTATATGCATGTGCTGTTCTCACTGCCACCCTCAATTTTAGTTTGATGTAATGGTAGACATTGGTAGGTAATTTATCCACATGTGGAATGTCTCTTGGGAATCAGTCCTCAAAATCCTCCTTCAATTTCTTGTCCAGGGCCAGCAATTCATCCAGTTGAGCCAGTTGTTCAATCCTTGTCTTGACTAATGCGACAACATCTGGACCTTCTGATGTATGTTGACTGAAGTCAAACTTTTTAGGGTTGTCATCGACATAGTTTTCCAAGTTGGCCATTAATATTGCCCACTTAAATTTGTGTTCAGTATGGCCCTCCTCCATAAGCTTTCGTTCCATTTCTCATTTTTGTTTTGGAGATAGAGTTAGTTTAAATATCTTTCGCTCGATCTTTGGAGAATTAAGGAGGTCATAATTTGGGTCTTTATTCACAGCCGTATGCAGTTCTGCATCAACAACGATTCTGTTTCTAGCCAGAAAGTGTAGTTCTAAAATAACATATGTTTGTAGTCCAGGGCAGACGATTGCATCTATAGTACCAGATCGCCAGATATTGTTGGGCGACATGAAGGAAAGCCTGCAGTATTCATCTGGTTCCAGATCTGAGCCTTGTTTCTTCTTTGTCATGACACTCAATATTTTGTAAGGTGATTTTTCAGTCTTTTCAGTGGATATCCTTGAGCAATTGCAAACTTCCTAGAAATCAGAACTGGGGGGCATCCATGGTCAATAAGGGTATCAATGGGTAATAAGGAACATCCATTTGTGGCATCCATGTAACAGCTCCACCAGAGATGGAAGGGGAGATGAAAGGGGGGGACATACTCATCATTATCACCTGGTCCAAACCCTTCAGACTCTGTATTACTTCCCTCAGTGACAAATATTGCTGCCACCATCACACTTTTCTTCTTCTCGAATGTTGCTTTTACCTTCACCGCATTCACCACTGTAACATTCTTGCATGCTTCTAAGGAAGGGCAATCACAGGTGCAGTCTCACATGAAATGCCCTGCATAGAAGCAGCAATGTTTGTAACACTCTCAGTGTTCATCAAGCAATTTTCTCTCGTCATCGGTTAAGCATGGAATCACAGTGGAAGATGAGGAGTTGTCATTGTTGTTTCCTCCCCTCATTGTCGATTGAACCCCTCCGTCCCCTCCTTTACCCATTGATCTTGAATCAGACTTTGAGTGGGACATCGCCAGCTTCAGCCAAGCACTGATAGGTCCACTACACACTATAAGGTCTGGAGAAGAATCTAACCATATTGAGACATTATGACATGCACTCCAAATCACTATGAACACCACAAAATTGACTTCACATCCTTTTCAAACTATTTTGCACTATTTCGGACGACTTTGAACTATTTTGAACCATCTCGTGACATTTCGTGACACTTTGAATGACTTTGCAGCATTTTAAACGACATTAGCTGCCATATAGCTGTTTTGAAACACTTTCGATACACGCTGCACACCCGGAGTGAGCCAATTCACTGCATATTGAGCACTACTGGACACGAGGAGAGACTATGAGAGACTTAGGATGTGATAAGTGCATTTTTATGTTTCATTGATATATTAAAGCAAAAGATAAGTACTTTTACTATATGGGAACACTATACATTTCATTATTTATCATTTTTCATTTGTTTCATGATCTACAAGTCCTCATTGTTCGATATATTGCCTCATGTTTTACACATGTTATTATTTCCTTTTTAGTACTATCTCTTCAATTTGTATATAGACTTGTGTTAGTTACTTAGAATCAAAGGAATACCAATGGGGAACAGAGCACAAGTTACCCTCTCACTATTGTCAGATTTAAGAGTCATTCTTTTGAGTCTTATCTTTGCATCATATCTCTAAGTTCTGCAAAATATCGCAAACTTCTTCAAAACTATCGTATTTGCTCCTCAGTTTATTGCCCATCACCTATCGCCATTTGAACAACACTTCACATTCATTATACTCACTCCTCAAAATATCTCAAACCACCTTGAACTACTTTGAATCACTTCGACATTCCTCAAAACTACTTCGAACCATTTTGCACACTTTGAAACATCTTTCAAACTATTTCACACACCTTCAAACATCTTTTGAACTATTTTGAACTTCTTCATATGCCTCTAAAAACTATTCGCAATGTGCTTCATCATTTCACATCACTAAACACAACATTTTGGTCTCAGCAGTGATATTTAGTACCAACTTGCACCCTTCCTCTAGCCTGTGTTATACTTCCTAAGCCTTTTAACAGGTTTTTGGTAGGTATCCAGGTTGAGTATCATCAGCACTTCGCAATTCACAGCACTCATCATCCAAGAGTCATACATGCTCGATCCACTTGTCAAGGTCTGTAACCGCATACAGGTCCTTATGTTTCACCTTGTATGCCAATTTTAAACCAGTTGAAAGCCTCAGGATGAAATGTGCACGCAGTTTGTCGTTTGCGATGTGGTATCCTGATTGTGCTGCCTGGAGCTCTGCATTCGCATTTTGGACTTTTGTTACCCAGGTTAAAAAGTTTCCCTCTCCCTGCAATCTGATCTGCTTCTCGACCAGTTCGTCCTCCCACGAAGTTGGCAAGAACTTTTTCTTGATTTCTGTAATAAACTTGGGGAAAGTGAGTGCTGTCAATCTCACTTCATCTGCATATATCCAGGTTTGGATGTCACTCCCCTCAAAGTTGTAAATAATTTTCTTAACCTGGCCTGTTGCATCTATGCTCTTCATCGAGAAGAATCTCCAGCATCCATTCTGAAATGCCCAAAGGACCGAGATCGTCAGATGTCCTGCCGATACAATAGGCACATGAGAGGGCGATGATTGGACAACTTCTGCCTTTGTGTATTGGTCATTAGGTGCCATTATGTGTCGATATTTGGTTTTACTATTTGTAGAGTCTGAGTCAGAGCTGGGCATGCAGTAATTATGTCTTTGCAAGTTTTGGTTTCATTGGGGTCAGTTCAGGGTTGGTCATGATGTCATTGGGCAGTGGTTGACTGCCTGTCAGGTCAACGTTGGTTGTGCAGGGGGTGACAGGGTTAGAGGTGATAAGGGCGATAGCAGTGGTGTACTGGGTTCACGGTTATTGTTACATGCAGAGGTGACAAGTGATATGTTGTCCAATTGTATGTGTGCTTGCACATTCGGTATTGGTGACAAGGGGTTCTGAGATGTTTGAATCGAGAGTTGTGTGGCGTTTCGTGTCCTACTCTGCATTTCTGGGCCCCTACTGGATGACATAATTCCTCACAATGTGTTTTTTGGCAGTTTGTAAGTGCATTGTGTGCTGCTCTGGGTTCATTGCCGATTGGGTCAAATTAGGTTTTGTGTGAAGCTATGTTCATGTTCAAAAAAAAGTGGAAGAGAGTGCTAACTCTCAACACTGAGATCAGGCTTGAGAACAGGAATGTAATATATAGTAAAGAGTAAAGAAACATGTACAACACGATCATATGATAAGTAGAACAGTCACATGATATCGTTATGTAAGGGAATACCTTACACCACATCGTGCACTGCTTTACTTGCTGTGCAACTTTATTCACAACAAATAGATTTATTATATCTATTGGATGCTCTATCTTACAGCTAATTACTGAAGAGTTCATCCCTGTCAAATTGAATATTAGTAATGATGTGTGACATTTCATCATATCCAAGAATCTGGACCCCTGCAGCTTCAAGGTGCTGGTACTTCTCAGAGATCTTTGTTATCTCTGGCATTGGATTTGACACAGAGATCTTACTTGAGATTGCAGATTTTAAAGTCTGCATAATTCTGAGATGGTATTTCCTGACCAAAGTCAGTCCTGAGGGCAGTCCATAAGACACTTGCAAGGCCATTGGCATTTGCTGCTGACCTGCTCCTTATGGAGAAGACCAGACAGAGCATAATTGCTCCAAATGCCTGGTCATTTTCTCTTGTCCATGCCTTAAGTGCAGCCAAGTCAGTGGCAGCAGGGGCCATTTCAGCACCTGAAGTGACCTGCCACAAACCCTGACTCATAAGCCAGGCCTGCATCAATTCAGCCCAGGCTAAATAGCCAGAGCCATCAAAAAGGGACACAAGAGAGAGAAAGACATTTGATTGAGCTATAAAAAGCTCAAGATCAGCTTCTCACTCTTTAAGACTAAATCTTATGATGGCAAGTTGTATGTAAAAACAGCACTCCTTCAGAGCACATTTTGATATTTAGCATACTAGATGTGTGCCTCCAGAGGCACAATCATCTTCCTGTGACTCAGAGAGCCTCAGGGCAACATTGTGCTTGGGAGCACATGGGAAGTGCACCTGCACACATTGTTGAGGTTCACCACAAGGGTGCTCACTACAACAACACATGACCTGTTGCAGTGGCATAGCCACACAGTGGTAGTGTATGTAGGTTCACTTACCACTTACCTTGTTGCTTGGGTTAGCTTGCTAGTAACTAGGGTTAGGGGGGGTAGAACAGTCTGTATTGCTACTGATGAATACAGCTGGTTTATGTATATACTCCTAGAGCTATGTGGTCACATGATCAGAGGGAAGGCACATGCACCAATATAAGTGCCATGAGGCATATGTCAATATAAGTGCCATGAGGCATATGTCAATATAAGTGCCATGAGGTGCGTCATATATCAATATAAGTGCCATGAGGATGCATCATATATATTAATATAGTTTGAGGTGTGTCATATATCAATATAGCTTGAGGTGTGTCGTATATCAATATAGGTAGACCGAAAGTGATTTGAAATCAACGCAGGAGGAAGGCCACTTGCGTTTTACGTAAGTGGTTGAAGTCAAAGTGAAGTTGAGTATCTAGTCATTATACATTGAACTGTCTACATCGACGCAGATGACTGAAAGACTAGATGACGTCGAGATAACTGTGATTGACTTATATTTGGCTCGGCCTCGCTTAATCCCGCTGATGGGTCTTTCAAGGTTTTTCACCGCGTCGACTAGATTTCTGCTTTCCTGTTTCGGTAGAGGGATTGATATTTATCTCTCCTTGGCACCGATCGGCAGTGTATGGTGGTTAACTTTGTAATACATGTATAGAGGAATGTAAACGTCGTGCGAACGTGAGTATGATCTAAAAGTTATAGAATATGATATTACAGCAATAACAAATGCAAAATAGAACTTTGAAGAGCACAGGGATGAAAGGACGGTTGTACGAAAGGCGGACGATGGCAATTCCGCAGGTAGAATTATAGCGAAAGTCCATGGAAATGAATAGAAGACAAGTGAATTGCATGAGTCATCGGGTTTGGAAACCGAGACCACAGTAAAAGCAGAGCCAAATGAATGCGGCAACAGGTATAGAAATGCGAAAATCATGCTCAAGGTGAAAAATGCGTAAGTATATCTTTTACCTCAAATATCAGCGCCCTGCACTCCATTGGTTCCAATCGCCGGAGCTCTGAGGAGTTCGTGAATGTCCTTCATTTTGACCATATCCAGCATTGTTCATGTTTCCGCGAGGATGGCGACCAGGAAAAGATCGAGGCTGATAGGACCTACCGTGGTTGTAGGTATGACCCTGATCTCTGCGGACTGGTGGTCGCCTATACCCAGGACCGCTGGCCTGCCCACCGATGTCATTATATGCCCCACGGAAGGTAACGATAGGATTTTGGGGATTGAGATGTGGAGGAACGTGCTGAGAGGCTTGAGGAGGTATAAGACCTGGATTCGCAAACCAACCCATATTTGCCGATGAAGGAACAGGTCTAGACGGCGGAACAGGATAAGGATAGGTGTGTGGTGGAGGGAAGGATGGCCAGTTGGCCTGTATTGGGTGCTGAGGGACAGATGGGGGGACGACCCTGTTACCCGCCATGTATCGATCAAGAGCCTCAGGCTGATACACAGCAATAAGTGTCCCATGTTCGTTTTGAATAAATCCGGTGGGTGCCAAAGGCGCCCGGCTATTCAAATGCTGGGATTCCACATTCGCAGTACTCGCGGGCTGCGTTGCCTGCTGTGTGGGGTATGGTATGTACGACTTAGGTTCACAGATGTCAGGTCTAAAGGAGTGAGTGATTGCAGGTGGTACTTACACCATACACGCCTGCCGAAGACCAAGGATTTTGAACGGCTGTCGTTGACCCAGTTGTATCTGTGCCTGTAAGACTTGCGAAGACCTGAGGAACAGGCTGACCTGCCATGGGATACCCAGGAAAAGGAAAGTAGGGCATTGGGTACGGCATCTGTTGTGCATAAGGATGCAACCATGGCGGTGGCGCATAATATCCGCTGCTAATGGGATAAGACAACGCAGGTGGCGGGATTGTGGTTGAAGTCGAAGAACTAAACGAAGAAGGAGGGGGAGTCAGTGCCGCTGAAAGCGGCTCATCGTACCATTCACGGTAACCTTCAGATTGCGAAAGTGTTTTTAGTGGTGGAGCGGAAGGTTCCGGGGTTGAGCGTTGAGAATCCGTGGATTGATTGCGCCCATGACGATCATTTCTAATTTCCTCCTCCGATTGCGCTGAATTCTTGTCTACATAAGCTGGCTGCTCTGGTCCATCTCCTTTGTTACTCGAGTCGGGAGGAATAACAGAAGGGGAGGATCCAAGGGCAGCATTGTGATCGCGACCCTCTTGAGAAATCGGCCTTTCGGTCGGCTTACCATCAAAATGGTCGGGAAAGCGGCGATGGGTATTGAAGGGCTGTTGGAAACGTCCGCGTCCTCTGCCATGCCTCCATGGACCCCGGGGTGGGTTGCACTCGCGAAGTTGAACGCGCATTGCACGACCTTCATAAACGCGGTTGTGCTAAAACTATGTGACACAGAGTCCTGATACCAAACACGTTGAGATAACACACCTCTTCGAAGACAGCACGAGCGGGAGACTCAGTGTTATTAAACTTGACAAAAGCGAAGGCTGCGTGCGAGTTTGCTGTTGTAAATATCACCAACACTGCTTCAGCTTGGCTGAACAATGATGCACTGTAGATGAAACCCACCAGGTCGTACAACTTTGACGCTTTCCAACCCACCGAATCTGGCGAAGAAACGTTCCACCTTCGCTTCGTCCCATGCACCAGGTCCGAATGTCTCCAGACCTCCAACAAACAAAGTGGTGGGATCGAGCTCCCTTTCATTTCGATCTGAATCGCTGTGAGGTTCATTCTCCTTGTTGCCATATTCCTTGAAAGCAGGAGTGTGCAATCCACTGGTGTCCTCGGTAGGTGTGATCGGGAATATTGATCCAGGCGTTTTCGGAGTAATTGGCGACATTCCTAATCCTGGAGTTGGGAGCATTTCAAGTTCCTGTACCTGACAGTGAGGCTGGAAAGACACCTCGAGCGACCCTCCTAATGTAGCAAAAGAAACCTCGCGAGGTGAGGCTAGCTGAGATGCTGTCGAAGGCGGTGACCTAAACTCAGACGCTTAGCATCAGAATAATCTCGCAACGCGCGAGGGGATTAAGACCTTGGGGATGTCCGTATCGACGTTATCTTTTCACTCCACACGCCATGCTCGGTCTTGGCCTGTCCCTGCACTTTGCTCAAGGGTGGGAAGTCCATCTCCGACCATTCATCCGTTTTAGGTGTCGGGTCTTCTGAAGCTTTCAGAGACTCAGGACGAATATCAAGGCCAGTTTGCGTGATCCAGTCATCGTCGTCATTATCATCTTCGGTTTTTGTAAATGGGGGTGTAGATTCTTTTGACAGCCCGTCCGCCGCCGCAGTAATCGCGTGTGACCCGGTATAGAGTGAATCACTTTCAATGGAACATAAGAGATTGGTGGATGGTGGAGGTTGACCTCGCAATGATTGTAGACGATCTTGAACATGCAGAGGATAGGAAACGGCAGCTAGGTGAGGAGAACGACTGGGATAAGGAGAACGTTGCTCAAATCCGAAAGGAGGCGGTTGATGAGCCCAGGTAACCGTGAGATGCGGGACACGACGAAGTGACTGATTACATGCGATTAGTAACATGCACCAGAGCCTGAAGGAAAGAAAGAACGGACCATCAGTGCACTGACGCAATCGTCACGATGGTCCCACTTGACTTCCCAACAGCCGACATCCATACCAGCAGATCGAGGACAATCATGGGGAGAGGGATAGAGTCTCCACTTTTCAGTATCATCACTTGCATCTTCCAAACAGGGCTCGCTCAGACAACAGAACAAAAGCCCGGCAGGGTACATACCATCCCTGTCAGATAAATTATAGGTCTCGAAGCATTCTAAGCGTCCAAAATACATCGCAAGTTTGCGGATTGTCTGACCAAAACGAGAAAATTAGCATTTCAACTGGCGGTGAGTATATGCACGCAAAATCATAGGACGATGTGAGAAGTATAAAATAAGATGCTCGCCTCGGCATCATACGTGACAGGTTGCAAAAATAGGCTGGCATTTTCTGACGCAAAACTCTGGTTAGTACGACTGTGATTTTCTGCGTCGACTGCCTCAGCGTTATACAGAAGGGAAACGAATCTTGAAAAGGAAAAATGAGTTAAACGGAACGTTGGTAGATATTATTTACTTTGAATTCCTTGGCTTCCATACCCTCATTGCGTTAGGGAGATCCAACTCGACGGTTTGACCAGCCTTGGGAAGGTCGTTCGGCGTGGACCGGGTCTCTCGGTTAAAAGGAATGTATTGCACTGGGGTACTATGCGAAATAGTTAGTCGAACCATCTCTAGAAAGGTATATGGACAAACCGGTAAGAAATGAGTAGGGTCCTGAATGCTCTAGCTGGTTCGTAGCGCAATGTGCGCCCCAAGAATGGTTTAGGGGGATTAGAATGAAGCGTTTGGATCAATTTAGCTGCAGAAGCAGCATGCTATGGGGATATTGTTGAGAAACATAAAGCAAGAAGAAAATTATCGAACCTCGCATTGAACGAACGCGCAAACGCCACCTTTGGAGTCACGGACTACCTTGATATTCTTTACCTCTGTGTGTTCGGACAGGTGTTCAGAGAGCAGTCGGGTTAGCTCCTGCTGATCAATGGCGGAAGGAAGGCTGCAGAGCAAATGTCAGGGAAAGGAATGCGGAGAAAGTAGAAGAGAGGTGACCTTCCGACGAAGACGCTTGCGTCGTGAGGCATTTTCTCTTCTTTCTTTTCAGTAAGTTTGGGATCCGATGGGTCGTCAGGAGCAGAAGCCTGGGGAGCAACGGCGGGATCAGAAACAGGAGGAGAGACAGGAGGGGAAGTTGGAAGAGTATCGAAACGAGTTCCCCAGGAGCGCATGGAAGATTTTTGTGGCATGATGAAGGGATAGGATAAATGGGCAGTGGAGGTAGGGTGAATGTGGAGGGAAGAACCAAGTCACAATCGTCGCAAGGAGACCGGCAAGCAATCTATATTTTCAAAGAAATATTAGTTATTCTGCGAATATTCTGCAAGAAATTGTGGATATTCATTTGTTCGGGGCAATAGTCAAACCAGCTATATGCGCCATTATCCACGTTTCGCGACGCCCGACACCAGCCAGCTTGGATAGGCGATGGTCAGTCTCGTCTGATCTTATCATCCTCGTTAGCTTCCTGTCATGTCAAGAGAAGCATTTTTCTTCGGTTCGTCGGGTGCTTGTCCCGTACCAATGACCACCGCTGCAACCAACGACTGTTTTAAATTTCAAGCACAAGTCAACTGCTGAGCTCTGGACCACATCGAATATGGTGCGAAGAGTGGACACAGTAAACGGAGTGAAGGGGATGGAATACATATTTGTGGGAGTTCAGGTCTTATCGACGATCAGAAGAGCGAGAAGCCCCATTGCAAGAGAACCTCAGAACCCAAGGATCTGCTGTTTTATCGGGGGGTTGTTTGATGAATATTAATAATTTAATGTTGTAGCCATGCGGTTACAGCCCGTTAAGTATAGATTCATTGCTTCTTTGTGGAGACTCGAGGTTTTCAAAGGAGTCGTTAAAGTCCATGTTCGGTCCCGAGCATCGTTCGTTGCAGCCCTGAGCCTGGAAATTCATAAAGTTACATAAATAGAAGTGGTGAGTGACCAAATAAACTTGCCCAACTCCGACACGGTCAGTCACTAATCCAAGTTATTCAAAATGTCCGACGACGGATATGGCGGTGGTGGAGGGGATGACTTTGATTATGAGGGTCCGGGGTACGCTTACGACCTCTTTTGTACCTCAACCAAAAATTTTAACTGCTTGCTATTTGCAGATATAATGAAGACGCCTTCGTGTGTACCTTGTTGCCTCCTCACATACTTTCTTCCACTTCTAATGTTTTAGGACACAAACTATGACCTTCTGGCAGGCGACCTACCAGATGGAGAGATGCCTCTCGGTGAAACGGGCGAGGATGGAGCTACCGCAGGCGAAGATGGCGCGCAGGTTAACGGAATAAATGGAGTCGATCATGACCAGGAAATGGCCAATGGTGAAGAAGGTGCTGTAGGTGCGGGACTGGCTGGGGAACGGCAACCGAATAAAGTGCGAGTCACAACACCATATCTCACAAAATACGAACGGGCTCGCATACTGGGGACCAGAGCACTCCAAATTAGGTCTGATATGTCCTGTCCTACGTAGAGGTCGCTCATTCAACTCTTTGCAGTATGAATGCACCAGTGCTAGTACCGTTAGACGGTGAAACGGATGCCCTCCAAATTGCCATCAAAGAGCTATCACAACGAAAAATTCCACTTGTCATACGACGCTACCTTCCAGACGGCAGTTTTGAAGATTGGAGCGTATCAGAGCTGATCAGTGATTAAAGGACTCGCTGTTTCTTGACTTTTTGTACCACTGTCGTTTCTGCAATGTTGTATAATACATATATCCCAACGGCTGGGAAAAGAGGGAGCTACTACATTTACATGCAACTCGTAAACTGATGAGGGGCATGGAGGATGAGTTACCAAGCCAAGAAAGCATATATCAGTCATTATCAACCACCATACCACCCCTTCCTCTTCTAATTCGGTCCTCCAATCCGCCCGATCCGCCAAACACTTTCTTCTGTTCATGACCGAGAAAATCTCCCATTCCCTTTGACTTCGCCCTCGCCTGCTCTTCAGCTGCAAGCTCTGCCTTCTCTTTCTCCAACAAAGCTGCAAGTCGTTGTTGCCGTTCGGCTGACATAGCGGATGCGTTGGACGACATGGCCGCTAAGCGGGCAGCGCGATCGTCCGGTACCGAATTCGTACGCTGGGAGGGCTCATGACGACGGGGCGACGGACTCGCGCGGAAACGTTTGGATCCCAACCCTGACCCCCTGTCGCCCTGTGGGCTCCGACTGCGGTATCTCTTTCCTTTAACAGCATCAGTGGCAACCTTATGTCTTAATCTTCCGCCATCGAAATCATCATCAGACTCGTCCGACCGGGGCCACACACGCTTTCCCGGAGGCATTCGACCGTCCCGCACGGGGCTGCGACTACGACGACGGTAATGTTCAGGACTACGACTACGGTCAGCCCTTCTTGGCGACACATCATCGTAACGTCTGCCGTTTGCAGACCAGGAGCTAGGTCGAACTGGTGACCGGGATGGACGGTCATAAGAAACCGGGGAGCGACGAGTGTGACGGTCATCGTAGGAAGGCGACCGACGGTCTCGACGGTCATCATGACTCGAACTCCTAATTTTCCGATGCTTCCGTTCGAGTTTAACTCGTTTCCTCTCTTCTTTTTCCCGCTTTTTTTCCTCTTTGCTCTTCTTGGGTTTAATACCATTTCGTTCCTGCATTTCTCGCAAACGTAGAGGATTTGACAAAAGCGCCTGGTACGCAGCCTGTTCTTGTTGTTTGATGGCTAGGAGCGGGTCTTCACGAATTTTGGCAGCGACATCACGGGCGTTGTTTGCATTTTGAACGGCGATAAAGTTCTTATGAGACGCGCCGAGCTGATATGGTTGAATTCAGTTATTGCCTAGTTGAGGTATCTATGAAGGATCACCTTGGCGTTCTCGTCGGCCGTCAGAATCTTGTCCACTCGCTTTTTTCCAAGTAGATAATCTTCCAAATCATTCGAATTCTGGCTGTTCCCTGTCGCTGGAGTAGCGTACATCCACTCTAATTTTTCAGTTCTCTTTTTGCCCGTTTGCTCCTCTTGAAGGCGCTGCAGCTCTTGTAGTTGGCGTTCCTCCTCCTTTTCTTTGCGCAACTGGTCCAATTTCTTCTTCTCCTCGAGCTAATGAACGAAGTGAGAAGGACTATTTCAATTGATCGATAGAAAACGCACGGCTTTCTTTTCCTCAAGCCAGACCCTCTCCTGATTCTTCAGCAGGAGAGGGTGCCAGGACTTCTTCATATTCAAGTCTCCACCACCCATTTTTGCTAAGCTTTTTGGATGCTATGAGTAGGAGTTGGAGAAAGTTGATGATAGATCGAGACGAAGCCAGTTGGCCGAGTTGTCAAGCGGTCACGTGGACACAAGCTCCACGCTGCGGGCGTTGGCTCGTAAGACGCTGTCCTTCCTGCGGCCTTACATATGTCTACCCCACCTTATGTTGATGATAACAATGGAGAGCCGGCCTCCCTCAACGGCAATTCTGATGTTGAAGACGGCAGGTTTAGTTAACCTACCTCCACCTATTCATTCATCTGACCATCATGACAACAGGCCTAGACGCTCTATATACGCTCTCACTCGTAGCGAAATCACGAAGGGACTTGCCAATCGTTTCGTGCATTCTCGAATGTACATCTGCCTGTATCTTGGCATGGCCGCTCTGTCGGCGACAACTATCATTCTGAGCCTCAGAGAAGGCTGTCCTGGGCTCCCTTTCTACATCCTAGAGGTCATCATAAATACCTCGATGATTCTTGAAGTTGGTGTTCGTTTTGTGGCTTTCGGAAAGGTATGTGACATATTCTTGGAGAAAGACTACGACTGAACTGCTGCGTTCAGCAATTTTGGAAATCCGCTTTTAACATGGTTGACCTTGTTTTAACCGTATTCTGCGCATTGACACTGCTGGTTCTGACATTTGCTAAATGCGGAGCTGGGAGTAAGGAGGAAGAAATGTTAGACACATTGCTACTTATCGCTCGTAACGTCTTGCAATTTGGGCGGCTAGCAGCGGTGATGAGACAGTATGGTCCTTTCTTACATCCGTGCTTGCTGCTCCAGGTCTAATCTCTGAACCTCTATGGTTTACAGATCCGGTCAGTCGATATTTTCGCGGCCAAAACCCATTGATATCAACGCTGCACGACGAGTGGGCTTTATGGATATCGACATGGACAGCGACGACGAGGATGATGGAGAGATCAATCGACCATTAATCCACAATCCGGTGCTTTTCGACCCTGGCTCTGATCAGCGACCAGACAAAAGTCAACGCCAAGAAACCTTCACGCATATGCCACGTGCAGTCCAAGGGGTTCGTGATAGAGACGCGGAAGATGTGTGGGCAGAGTTGGGGTGATTTATTCTCTGTCTCTCATGATTCAGAAATTATACAAGCTTATCGTAGAAATTATAAGGATGCGACATGTGAACTTAATAAAATAAGAACAAATCTGTGTTGATAGAAAACTGACAATGTGATCTATCCTTACACACGATCCTGGTCTCAAAAGGCTCGTTGTCGTGGGAGCTTTTTGGTGCCACAGATTAGGACCCGAAAATCGAGCGCACATACATAAACTAAGTAGATATGTAGGTCGCGGACCTAAAGCCCGCAAGAGTCGTATCTCAATTTCAAAGGGTCAAAACAGAGCATATATTACGATCGACTCTCAAATCTTCTGCAATTTCGGACACTTCCGCCAAAACTAGAATACATACTCACGGTCGGGCTTGGGCTGTCAACTGCATAGCACCTCATCATGATAGCTGTTGTCAGTCAAACAGGGTGAACGTTGAACGGCGACTCTGTAATTCATAGATATCGATACAGGATTTGCAGCAGCAACAGACTAGAGTGCGAGCGATCGCAGGCCCTAATTTGCAATTACATATAAAACGTGTTCACCACGAGGCGTCAGGGTCGTCAAATGTAGTCATTTCGAGGTTTTCTGAGGGCATTTCTCCTGATTCTAACGATGACTGTATAACCCAGTAGCTGGATTCCTGTACGCTCCTACCACTCTCTTTTCTGTTGTACGACGTTCTTTCCATTCCTGTATCATTTCCAATTCCCACACTCTTTTCGGCATTATGTCTTCCATGTTCCCTTCCCGTTCCCGCCAGGAGTCCCCTTCCCGTGCTTGGTGGTCTCTATCCTCCAAATTACACAATATTGGGAATGGGAGGCCGTACTCTGCACACAAACCTTCTCGACATGGTCTACCCAAACCTAGTGGTCTCAATTTCAACTCTATTGCTTCAGCAATAGGCTTCAGGCCGAAAAAGCACTCGTCATTGGCCATACAGTCCCTTCCTCCGGTCCAAACCACCACCGATACTGACGGGTCGGCCAAGCACCGTTACAGACCACCGTCCAAGTCTGTCTCATCTGTTCGGTCGCAAGTTGATTCGCTCAACTCTCGAACACCAGTTGATGAACGAGGGGACACTCAGTTATTACCAAATGTTGGTCCCCTTGCTAGCGGCGGAAGCTCTGCATGCCACGCTTCTGATTCCAATCCAGTCTCCGGGAATCCCAATTCTTCTATTGCCGAGGTTAGGTCGAAACATAGAGGCTCCTCTATGTTAAACCGCCTTTCATATGCTTCGTCCTCCTCACATTCCAATATTCATCATGGAGTTGAACTCTCTCCCTCCAGTTCAAACCAATCTTTTCCGTTGGCGCCCGACTTACCAACTCAACACCTTAAACCCGCGTTCGTACCTTCTCTTGACTTGTATAATGCTTACCGAGATTTGGATGTAGGAGGTCTGTCGGCAGCCTGCATCGCAAACGGTCCATTCGTCCTCCTGAAGGATCATTGATCTCAGCTTGGGACAACATGACCCAAACACATCAGCCTAGCATATCTAAATCTGGCTCTTCATCCACCCTTACTGACAAAAACCGTCTGAGCCAACCTCTTCCGAGCCCGCGTCCGACGCCGCCTGTGCGTCCACGAGGCATGACCGACACCAACGCCAGCCAGTTATCAGTATTTGTTCAGTCCGAGCTGAGTTTCTCCCACAATAATTCTGTCACCAGTTCTCCGATATCTGGTCGTCCAACTGCTTCCTCTCGCGTCATCATCCGTCAAACGTCTATGTCCCGAATTGGTTCACCTCCCAGTGCCCCGCCTCCCAGGCATGGACTGCCATCCCCACCCCTTGTGAATGATAATGTCAAAGACAACGATCCCGAACCAGCCTCGGATGCATCTGGGTCGTCATCCATTCTCTCATTCGCTTCATCATTGTCTTCAAACAAGGAGATCTTGCTTACTCAATCTTATAGTCCGCGGTTGAAGGAGAAAAGGTCTTCGGGGCGTACATCACCCTCGTTCGCTGAACATGAATCTGAGCACTTTTGGAATACATCTTCCAAGGTGTCGCAATCCCAATTGATAACCCCTCGTCCCCTCAAGAAGACACTTTCACATCAGTCTCTAGTGAAGCGTGGCTCATTAAGTAGCCCAGCTTCTACTCCAACCACCCCGTCACCTGAACGAACGATAGAAAAAGTACCTCGTAAGCAAAGTTCATTACATCAAGCAAAGAGTCCGAAATTCCCTATGTCTCCTGTTCGTCACGCCAATACTTCTGGCTCGCAGTCGCCCACACCTGGACGCGATCGCGGATTGCTGACTGATCATCGTAGGGACAGTGCAAGCGTCATTCCGATACCTGGTAGAAAACGACTATTCTCTGGGTCCAATCTCCGTCGACCTTCGACTGCTCAGGATAACACCCTTTCTGTTTTCAGTGCACGCTCCGAACAGGAGCAAAGTTCCTCGTTTGTCAATTCTGTATCTCCGACTGCTTCCTTCTCATTTTTGGACGAACGTACACCCGATCATGGGCTTGATAGCTCTCGCCCTGTGACACATGAGTATACGCCCAAACAAATCATGTCACCAGCCGAGATGGCCAAGGTCGAGGCAAGTGTGGAGGAATCAAGCGTTCATAGACGAATGCGAGGTCTTTCCGATACCTCCGCATCTTCAGCAACTTCGGACGGTGACGAATCAGTAGCAACTGGCTCCTCATCGCCTTCTACGTGGCATGTTGGAACGTCAACCGGTGTAACACAAAGAAGGAATTCACTTTTTCTGACAGGACTTACTGTCCCTCGACGACTTGCCGTTCGTCCTTCTACTTCAGACGCCAACGTCGCAGTCCCCAGTACGCATCGAAGCTCGGAAAAGTCTTCATCTCCACCCCTGCATGCTATGACAAGTCTACCACCCCCCCCTCGACCGCGGCCTCGACCATCACTTGTCACCAAAGCATTGCCGGAGGATAAACTCGGTATATTCCCTTCGCCTCAAATACGTCGAAGTTTGCATGCTAAAGCGTCAGTGGAGAAGGCGATTCACCGTCGGTCTCTTATAAAGAAGCCTTCTTTCCTAGAAATTGATGATAATACTGACAGAGAAACAGACGGGGAAAGTCCAGGAGAGCAACTGAATGGCAGTTTCCTCGATCTTGCTAGGGAGTCCTTTGACACGGTTAGGAGCGATAGCGACTGAGCCATATCCAAATGCCCGGTCGTGCTGCACATATCTTTAACTGTTTTTATCCGTTTTCATGCTGTTAGATAGTGTCTTAGTTTATGTTAATAGTTCCGACCTTCCATCTATCTTGAATCAGGCCAACGTCGACGTGAATTACAATATTACATGAAAAATCTCGTAAGGAAATTGAACGCATTATCCTAGTCTGTTTCATCCGTGTGGTATCCTGCACGTCTCATCATGCCGAGACGATGACGTGCGGCCCCAAGTTCCTTCTCCAACTTCAAAATCTCAACTTGTTGCTCCATCTCGCGTTTCTTGAACTCTAGAACCGCCATATTCTTATAATCGAGATCTTCTTCCTCGGTTTGACGAGCAGATACAGCTTTCACCTGCCGCACAAGAGCCTTACAGGCTTCTGTAACTGCCTTCGCAGCAGTCTCCAAACGCTCTTGGGTTTTTGACATCAAGTTGGCCTTGACACGGGATGCGGCAACAAGCTGAGCAGTTGCCGCAGCCACTTCGTTAGAAGCAACGATAAGCTGTTCCAGAGAGTGCGTTCCTGACAATACGCCATCTGCACTCTCTATCAAAAGATTTGTGGCGAAAGCAACGGCCTTTGCTGCAGAAATGAGACCTTCCGTCCATCTGTTGTTGCGTTTGTAGAACTGCTGCGTCGTGCTGGAACCCTTTCCCTGTGCAACGATCTCCTGCTGGGAATCTGTAGCAGCTTTGATGAGCCGCGAAATTGCACTTGTAATGGACATCGCTGCATTTAGAATAGAATCGTGGACTTGTAGGTCAATGGCACTAAATCGAGAGGAGTCCTTGGGACGGGACATCAATTCCTGGAGTCGCTGGGTGGCCAGCTCAATGGCATGGGCTGCACTCGACATCTCTTGTTCAACGATATCACCGATATCACCATTTGCGCGGGCCAAGGCACCGGACTTCGCACCCTTGGGAACTAAACCCTCGATGACTTCTGACAGCTTTACGAGGGCCATGCGGGCCTGGCTGTTGCTTCGCATCGCTACTTCCTTCCGCTGACTGGGTTGCAACAGGTCAAGTTTGTATGATTGAAGGTTTTCGAAAAAGCGAAGACCGACATCCCCAGACGATTTTGCGACCCCAATTATCTTGTCTGATGCGTCGTCGTCACTTGCCAGCCGGGAGATACCTTTAGTGCTGATCAAGACTTCAGCCAGGGACTGAGCAAATTCGTTCGCTGCTTTGATGACATCGACATGATCGCCTCCAACATCTCCACCGAGATATAAGTTGTAGATGGTTGCAAACTCAGTTGCGTTATTAAGCGCTTTCTCAACCATGGACAATGTATATTCGGGAGTTGAGTTAAGATTGCCGGCCTGCGTTGGAGATTCAAGATCGTAAATGGCATCATCGACCTTCTGCACGCATGCTTGAAGGATAGAGTCTGAGCAGGAAGTTAGGCTACTAGATGAATGTGATCACAGAGGTATTCTGACCAATGATCTGATTTAATTTCTTCCGGTTGTCCAAAATTAAAGTGTCGATTTGGGCGTTCGTGGTTTCGTCTACAATGCCTTGATTCTAACAACCAGAGCTCATGTGAACTCATAGGATCAAAGAAATAATCAGAAGACTTGCTTGGTGTGTTTCCGAAAGCTGCTGCAAAGTGCTATCCATGCCTTCCTGCAAGATCAGTATCTCTTGATCTTTTTCTTCTCTAAGGCGTTCCAGGTCACCACTTGCGTTGTCCAATTTGCTAAGCAAATCGTCGATCTGTATTTGCTTGGCCTGTAAAAACAAGTGGTTCTTAGAATTTCTTTTTCTGAACAACGCGGTCGCGGTCATACCCGTAACGAGTCCTCTAGTTCCGACAATTGTCTGTTGTATTTGTTCATGACCGTTGACACCTCAGAGTTTTTAGCGCGGGAGGAATCCTCAGCACGTTCATTGGCAAAATTCAACTCGCGCCGTAACCTGTCAACTTCTTCCTTGTGAGTAGACTTTTGTCGGTCGATATCGAATCGCGCTCGGTCCCGCTCGCGAAGCATATCTGCCAACTCCAGGTTTTTGGTTTTCAAGTCCCTTTCCATTCGCTCCATTCGATCAACAGCTTCCTGTGCCGAGTTGGCCTTCAGTTGCATTTGCTTGAATTTGGACAGCATGTCGAGATGCTCTGTGCGGAGTTGGCTGTAAAGTTTCGCCAAAGCTTCATACTTGTTTCGCCAAAGAGTTACCTGATCCTGGAGCTGCTTGATCAGTTCATCTTTTGACATCATTTGTGAATTGATGTGCGCATTGGCAGCAGCTAGCTCCGCTTCCAACGCTTTCACCCTCTGCCACGGTACACATCAGTCCGATACCAAAGGAAGCATGGGACAAACGTACGTGATCATATTGCTCCAAAAATATTTGATCGCGTTCATACTGGCCTCTCATAGCCAACAACTCTCGTTCAAGTTCACTCGCTTGCTGCTGAGCTGCTTGATTGGTGTACATCATCTGCTGTTGCATCAGCTGCTCTTGCGCAAGTCGCTGAGCTTCAGCCTGCTCTCGCTGTCTCTGTTCAAACTCCCGCTGTTGTTGTTGTTCCAGTTCTTGGCGACGACGCTCTTCTGCATCTCGAGCGGCCTTCAGGGTAGCTTGCTGTTCTTCATACTGCTTGAGCATACGCGCTTGTTCATTCACCTCTGCAACATTGGGAGATGGAGCAACAGGGGGAGGTGAAAACGACTTCGTAGCGGTTTTGGGTCGAGCAGGCAGGTCCGGAGCATCACCACTATCAGTAAGATTTGGAGGCTCCTAACAGAAGTTGAATTGAGTTTTCAAGATCAGCCTTGAGGCACTCACTGGGCCCAACTTCGGTACGTTAATGAGACCGGTCAGATATTTCAAATTAGAACATTCATAATAAAATTTGCGGAGGTTGTAATGCTGAGATATGTATCGTTGTCGCAATGGTTCCAGTGCATCGTAATCATTTGTTCCTGCCAGATGACAATATCTTCAGAAAACGTGTGGAAAGCATGGTCAGCAAACGTACTCCGGTACATTGCTCTCAACATGCTTGTGATAAACTTATAGATACCCCAACTCTCTTTGACAAGGGGGACTAATGACGAGATGCGGCATTCATTATTGGCAGAATGCCTGAAATGAGAAAAAACCATTTTTTGAAATGATTCAATTTGATCCTGCAGGCCCATGAGGTCGGATATAGTTTCATATCTGCATGGTCAACTAAACGATTGTGGCAGAACGACATGTATGAGACACACCCTTCATTAGGATCGTCTATCCCCTTTAGCGTGACGTACTCTTCATACTCGAACAGACCATTGAATTCGGGCCTTATGCGGTGGAACCTGAGTTTTGCCAATATGAATTGTACGTAGGTTCTGATCAAAGGTCCGTAGCCTGTCATGTCAGCTTAAATGCAAGATATCGATGAAAAGGAATAATGATACACACCACGCTGTCCATCATTTCCTAGCGTCCTCGCACAAGTTTCCAGCCATGCCGTTTGGCCGTGGGCTTCCTTGATGGTCTGAGATTGACAAGTGATGAGTAGGAAAAGATGCTGACAGGCACCACAGCTCACAATTGGATGCCCTTCCTGTAGAACTTTGTGCACAGTAATGAGGGCCTTAAATGTCTGTACTTCATCAGCGAGAATAGGCTGCACACGGAGTCCACTCCAGAAAGAGATAGATGAATGGTAATCCCAGGTAAAGACGATGCATTCTAGATAAAGGTCAGTATTGAGGTCAAAACAGGATTACAGAGCTTACTTCGGACATGTTTCTGCTTTGGTGCTGTCTCCTCTGGGTTCGTAGCCTTCTTGATATTCACGACTAGTTCATTTTCCGCCTTATCCTTGTCAACAGGACGTGTAGGATAATGAACCTCGTCCTCCAGATCGAAATTGTTTTGCGTCCGACCTCCGGAAAACCTGGGCAGACGCTGTTAAACATCGCCAGTCACAGCACCATAATGAACGTACATTTCTTCTCGTCACCTTGTGGTGGATAAGGAGGTTACGCTAGACGAGACTGCTGCGATCGGCCCGTGCGAATTTCGGCTTCGCATGTTTTCCTTTCGGACTGTGACTGTCCTCAGCCTGAGACGAATATCGCTCCCTTATTCTTTCATTGCCTCAAGACCACCCTTTAGACTAACTCGTTTGAAAAGCACTGAAGTCCCCACAATATACAAACCAAGGCGTGAGCCATGGGTTAATCCTACAATGCTGTTTATTGGCATCATCCCCTTCTTCACCTTCGCGTTGGGAACTTGGCAATTGCAGCGGCTGCAATGGAAGGTTGCTCTGATTGATGAGCTTGAAGAAAAACTGCAGCTGCAACCTCTGTCGCTACCCCAAAAGATAAAGTACGCTGTTCGGTCATTGAGCTTTACATTTCTTCCCTGATAGTACATCATGATAAAGCATGTCCATCATTCCCGATTTCGTTTATCGAAAGGTCATCCTTAGAGGCAAATGGGATCATCCGCGATCGATGCTTTTAACTCCCCGTGTCCGGGAAGGCGTGCACGGTGTTCATGTGATCACTCCGCTAATCCGTGACAATGGTTCTACTGTTCTGGTCGATCGTGGATTTGTTTCGAAAGAGCTCGCGTCTAGTTCGTCATATCTGCAGGATGAAGGTGAAGTCGAGGTCCTGGGTATGCTTCGAACGTCGCAACGTCGCAACACTTTCACACCGGACAATCATGCAGAGGAAGGCATATGGTATTGGGCCGACATTGATGCCATGGCGGAATACGCAGGTGGAGAGAAAGCAGGAGTCCAACCAGTTTTCGTGGAACAAATTTTCGGTAACTTGTACCGAGTCTCAGACTTCTATCTCTGACGACTCGTTGGGAAATAGACGGACACGAGGGAGAAGCTGGTATTAGGCTCTCCAAAGGCATTCCAATCGGCCGTACTCCTACTATCGACCTCAGAAATGCTCACCTTTCGTATGTCATCACCTGGTACGCTTGCTTTTCGACTAGAATATACATGTGCTGACAACTTCTATTAGGTATGCCCTGTCCGGCCTCACCGCTTTCATGTTCGCTCGTGTCCTTATCAATAGAAAACGTTCTATTAGCCGACAACTTCCACGTTTCAGTTGAATGAACATACAGAGACCAATTATGGTCCTTGTACTGTGAAGGATGTAACGGAGCTGGATGGATCCACATCTAAACCTCCGTTGTGCGAGGTGCATTTGTCCTCTTGTATTCTTCAGGTTTCATTCATCATGTCACTTGGTGATGGTTAATTTGCTTCTCTCGGAGAGTGCCACTATGCTGAACATGTTCCCCATGTATATGGCCATCCTCAGCCTGGCAACCGATCATGAAGTTCCACCCTGTGTTTGTAATGGAATTGGACCCATTTAACTGGCAATGACTGATAGACTGGTAACCGTGTCTGTCGTACGACGAGTATTACAAACGGTCGATAGACAGACTGATCGAACTGAGTTTGAATTGGGTGGATCAAGTGAGTTTAACCACCTGAAATCACATGAAAGTCACTTGCCTCTACACGTGCTCAATCACAAGACACTTGAACATGTCCAGACGTGTTCCGACCTCCTAATATCAGCCTCTCATAACCTTGTGCGGCTTGTATTATGGCTTATCCTAGGCCATGGACTATACTAGCTTTGTCATTCGACATCTTGGCACAATTCAGAGCCCATGAACGGGAAGTTGAACAAGGTGCCAGCCCAAGCTACAATGCTTTCTTTTTCCAGGATTCTATCTGCTCTTGTTCTGGAGCTCAATCAGGCCCGAGAACTGGTCAACTGGAGAGCCCGATCACTCTACGAGACTCATGTGAACCCCCGGTCACTTATGACAGTTTTTTTGCAACATTACAGCATTCCACTACTTAGGATCAACCTTTCCATCTCAATTCATTTGGTACTCCCTTCTATGACCCAATCAATGAAAATCTGGATCCCTCTTGTTCCTTTCTGTATACTCCTGAGAGCTCTATGCATCTGTATCAGCCCCTCTTGGAACAACCCTTAGTCAATTCCACAAATGTTGCCTTGCCAACTACCAAGTCTCAACTCTGTTCCACTTGCAGGAATCATTTGGCTTTGGACTTCAAGCTTCCACGCATGTCACCAGAGAAAAAATTTGACATGCTCCTTTCTATATTATGGCAAACCTGGCACTCTCCAATTGATCTCCTTCTTCATGTTCTCAATCCCTCTCATTTGGAGCATGAGTGCTATTGGAAACATATTTACAGTGAATCTGGAAAGCTCTCACATGTCCTCAATTTTGTTCTTGCACATCCGCTTGGCTGTGAAAGGTTTGAACATCTACCACAAGTTCTCGATGCCATGTGCAGCGTAGTCTCATGGGAGATGGATCAACTCACAAACATGGAAGGAAGTCCCAAGAGCATCAAAGAACTCACACCTCATTACTTGCAGAACTGGACTCTCGAGGAATCGATTGCTGTGCCTACTCAAGAAAAAGCACCCTCGCTTCTTCAAATCCTTCAAGTGGCTAGCTGTACTGACCAGGCTCGCACAAAGAATAAGAAGAGGGAATCAGACATGGTAAGTATCACCAATGAACTGTCCTTCAAGTTAAAAAACAGACAAATGGAATTTACAGGCTTGTTATACCATTATCCATCAGCTGCATAGTTGATGATCTCAACATGATCCATCATTTTCTGGGCCTATGTCTCTGTTCTTCTGGAAGAATGGCTACTCGTGATGATACAGCTCCCTATCACCCTGTGCTCATACTACAGCATTTTTTGTGATTGTGCGCACCGCTTGGACATCTTTTACTCACTTTGCACAGTGCACTTTTGTGCACCTTCATGTGTTTTCGCACACCCAAGTGTGCTCCTGTGCGCTTCCATGCACCTTTGTCCACTTTCTGTGCTCCAGTGCACTCCCATGTGGTCCATTATGCTCCACTGTGCTCCAGTGTGCCTCTGTATGCTTTTGTGCACCTTTGTGCACTTTTGTGCTGATGTGTTCAGTTGGTACTCGGTGCAGAGTCTCAATGGAAGGGATGAACACTTAACCTACTACTGCAGGCATGCTCGGAGTGAGGGGGGAGTTCACTTAGAGGGCCTCGGATCGTCCTTCAGGTCGTGGAGACTATGAGGAGGCTGTAACGGCAGTGTTTAATGTGCACACTAGTTGTGTATGCTAAAGGGAAGATATGCACAGTGGTGGAAAAGTGCACAATGTGAAGGGGCAAAAAATGTGCAGTGCAGAAAAATGTGCAATGGGAGTGCAAAAGTGCACAACGATGAGGGTGATGAAAGTGGGAGGTGTAGTGGGATGAAGACAACACTGGGATGTGCTGTGAAGGTGGTGCACAGGTTGGGGATGCAAATGGGACGAGAGCGCAATAGGCAGAAAAAGGTGCAAATGGCATGCAAAATGTGGCTATGCAAATAAGTGCGCAAATGCAGCTATATAAAGGGTGCACTATAATAGTACACAAATAAGGACAAAGGATGCAATGCAGGGACAAAATGCAACAATACGACAAGGGGGATGCAAATGATATGCAAATGTGGCTATACAAAGGGTGCACTACAAAGGTGCATGGACTGGATGCTGGTGCACAGACTATGTGTGACGCTGACTGAGCTATGAACTATGAGGGGGGGGGAAAGATCCTCTGGATTCTCTATCTGTCCACCTACTATGTACAAATGGCTTATGTGATAAAAATGGTAAAATAAAGTGTAAAAATAGAAAGCGCCATGTGCTATCCACAAGCACACCCATTTGCTACCCACAAGCACACCCATTTGCCCATCTAAACCTGACCACACTATGCCACTGCCTCAGCCAATAAGATTTGCACACCTATAGCCCAATACCCAACTGTTCCAGTGCGATGCAGATGCACTATTTTTGGTGTGCCCTAGGTCTCGTGTGCTCTTCCCAATTAATCCACTTCAGTGTTATGTATCACATGCTGCACCTTAGTAATAATGATGTGATCGACCTGTGCTGGTTACCAGATAAGGCGATGCCGATTGGAAATGCGGAAGAACTATAAGGAGATGCTGTGAAAGGCCAAATACTGCCAAAGCACCAGAATTACGTGAAAACACCCAAGTGCACACAGTCCAATGCCAAATAGGTGCAAAGTGCCCCAATTATGTGAGAATGCACAGTTCACTCGTGTTGGAATCGTGGTGTGCCTCAGGTAAATGTGCCAGTGAGATGGAAGCCGTGATGCACAGTGCAACTGGTGTGGTGGATTGTTGTGTGTATGATAGGAATTGTGCAATGAGTGCACAGCAGAGAATGTGAGTTGCAGGTAAAGCATAAAAGGAGCGCGCAAAGGCGCATCAAGCGTGCAATAAATGTGAAAGGCAGGTAAGGAGTGTGGAGGGGGTGCATGGAGGCAGTTTGAAGTGCAATGGGATGCATTTAGAGCGCACGACAGCAGGCAGCTATGGGGAACCAAGAGCACAGTAGAAATGTAAAAGGCACACAAAAGTGCATCTAAGCAGTCAAAGGCACATAAAAGTGCATGGAAGCACACAAAGGCATACAAAAGCACGCTGCGCAAAGTGTGTGGAAGCCATCTAGGGGGTGCGCACAATCGCAAAAAATGCCATAGTATGCATGCAGGGCGATAGGGAGCCATATCATCTCCTCCCAACTGAAGTACTGACTGTCCTCAGGCAGCATGCAATTGGTCAGCACAAAATTTTCTTCACTCACATAAGTGGCCATCCTCTCCTTATCTATCTCCAACCACCATCTATCCTCTATAACTCTTTCCACAACCCATCTCTACCCAATCCAATGGCCTCAGCATTTACCTTAGCCCTCAGACAAATGATCCTGGCCCTCAATGAGACCCTCCCTGCTGCTGGGAGCGAGCAGACGACGATGCAAGCTTGGGGTGAAGGGTTTTGTAGTAAACTGGTGCACTTTTTGTGTTTCTATAACCAGCACAGGTTGCTAAGGGTTGGGGCATGTAGAACATGTATAAAAGCTGCACAGACACTATTAAGGATGATGCAGAACTCGATGTGCTCCTCACGAAGGCATGCAGTGCATTCAGTGGGATCATGGTGGAGGAATGGCTTACTTGGGGTGAGGAGCTGATGCCTGATATGCATAAGATGATTGAGGAGAAAGAGTGGTCTGAGGAATTTGAGCATAGGGTGCACGAGCTGGCAGGGCAGCTGGAAGCATGCAAGGCATGCTGTGCACTCTTGACTGCTGAATTGCAGGCACCCAAGGTTAATTTAGAGTGTCTGGAAGGTGAGTTTAGGGCAATTGATGAGGCCAGCAATATAGATACCACCGAAGCACAGGTGGATGAAAAGGCGCGCATCGTGCTGGTGCACTCTCTGCGCGTGCTTTCTGAAGCAACCGATGCTGAGGTTGTAGGCAAAGGAACTGGGGAGTCTTGGGAGAGTGGGGTGACGAGCGAAGGGGAGAGTGAGCAGAGTGATGAGAGTGCTAGTGCGGATGAAGGCGCAAGTGCGTGCCCAGTGCGTGCAATGCAGCAACATGCATATGTCAAAGTACCACCACTGAGTGGCATTGGTGCCACCTCCGATTCTAATAGTGGACCGGTGATACGGCTCCCTATCGCCCTGCGTGCATACTACGGCATTTTTTGCGATTGTGTGCACCTCTTAGATGGCTTCCGCACACTTTGTGCAGCACGCTTCCATGCACTTAGGCGCACCTCCATGCGCCCCCCCCACGCTCCTTATCTGCCTTCTACATTTATTGCACGCTCGATGCGCCTTTGCGCACTCCTTTTACACTTTACCTGCAACTCACATTCCCTGCTGCGCACTCTTTGCACAATCTCTATCACACACAACAATCCACTGCACCGGTGCACTGCGCATCGCAGCTCCCATCTTACTGGCACATTTACTGGAGGCACACCACGATTCCGGCACGAGCGAACTGCGCATTCTTACATAACTGGGCCGCTTTGCGCCTATTTGGCATTGGACCGTGCGCACTTGGGCGCTTTCACATAACCCAGGCGCTTTGGCAGTATTTGGTCTCGCACAGCATCCCCTTATAGTTCTTCCACATTTCCAATCGGCATTGCCTTATCTGGTAACCGGCACAGGTCAATCATGCCATTATTACTAAGGCGCAGCACGCGACATATAACACCAAAGCGGATTAATTGGGAAGAGCACACGAGACTTAGCACGCACCAATAATAGCGCATCGCACTGGAACAGTTGGATATTGAGCTATAGGTGTGCAAATCTTATTGGCTGAGGCAGCGGCATAGTGCGGTCAGGTTTAGATGGGCGAATGGATGCGCTTGTGGGTAGTGCATGGCGCTTCCTATTTTTATACTTTATTTCACCATTTTATCACATAAGCCATTTGTACATAGTAGCGGACAGATAGAGAGTCCACAGGATCTTTCCCGCCCCCCTCATAGTTCATAGCTCAGTCAGCGTCGCACATAGTCTGTGCACCAGCGTCCAGTCCATGCGCCTTTGTAGTGCGCCCTTCATATAGCCGTGTTTGCATTATCGTTTGCGTCCCCTCATCGTATTGTTGTGTTTCGTCCCTTGCATTGCATCCTTCATCCTTGTCTGTGCACTATCGTAGTGCACCCTTCATATAGCCACGTTTGTGCACCATTTGCGCACCTTTTTGCATAGCCGCGTTTTGCGCACTGTCTGCACCTTTTTCCGCTCCTTGCGCTTTCACTCTGTTTGCACCCCCAGACTGTGCACCACCTTCACAGTACATCCCAGTGTCATCTTTGTCCTGTTACACCTCCTGCCTTCATCATCCTCATCGTTGCACACTTTTGCGCTCTCATTGCACATTTTTCTGCACTGCGCATTTTTGCCTCTTTGCATTGCGCACTTTTCCGCCACTGCGCATATCTCCCCTTTCGCGTACACTACTAGTGCGCACATTGAAAATCGCTGTACCAGCCTCTCTATAGTCTCTGCACCCTGAAGGACGATCCGAGGCCCTCTAAGCGAACTCCCCCCTCACCCCGAGCATGCCTGCAGTTGTAGGTTAAGTGTTCACCCCTTCTGTTGAGACTCTGCACTGAGTACCAACTGAACTCATCATTTTCTGGAGCCCACCGCGAGGGGTTTCTGTTTATCAGACCATATTTTAGACCTCCATCGGCTCGCCCTTTGCTTCAACATTAACCACCTTCGCACTCTCCATTCCGAGCTGCTAGCAACTGCACTCCAGCTTGGGGAAATACCAGTATTTGAATCACTCTTCCTAAACAACATGCATCACTCGTCCGTGCTGTCTTTACCTCCACCTTCACCAGAATCATCCCTACCTACCCTAACTCCATCCGCATCACCGCATTTTTCCCCACCTTTGAATTTCGCTGCGCTTTTACCAGATCTTAACTCTACACACCTTATTCCACCTACCATGGCTACCATGCACATGCCATCTGCATCTAACCAAAACGCGCCGCGCTTTGACCCTGCAAAACCGCGCGAACTCCAGAAGTACTTTGAGGAGCTTGCGCAACTCCTCCGTGATTGTAACGTCAGCGACGAGACTGATAAGAAGTTCCACACAGTGCACTATTTGGACAGCGACACCGCAGACACTTGGAAACTGCTACCAGAGTATAGCGCGATGCACAACTATGGTGCATTCAAAGACGCTGTCCTAAAGCTTTATCCTGGCTCTAGGGATGGCAGTAAATGGAGTATTAGCGACCTGGACAAGCTTATTGGTGAGACCGCACGCGTTGGCCTCATAATGGCAGAAGAAATCGCGCGCTATTATCGCGCATTTTTCAACATTAGTGAATACTTAGTTGCGCAAGGCATATTGGCACGCTACGACCAAAGCTGCATGTTCGTTAGGGTGTTTCGACCAGACCAGCTAGAGCACATTTTGAGCCGCCTTGCGATTGCAGTACTGAATCAGCCTGCAAATGTGCCATACTCATTAGATGCAATACGCGATGCGATCGACTTTATCTTTGAAGGCCCAGCGCGCTATTTCCAGCCACTTACTGGGCTCACAGCGCAAAACCCCGATATGTATGCACCCTACTCAGCACCTAGCGCACCCATTTCCCAGCCACAACCTAGCGCACCCACAGTCAAAGCAGAAGACATTTCAGTCTTATTCGAGTGCATGACACAGACAATAGTTACTGTGTTGAGTGCATCACACAGAGATGGCGGAAATGGTGCGTCTCGTTCGGACAATGACAAGTGCAATGGTTGCGGTCAGACAGGGCACTATATCCCTGAGTGCGCTTCAATTGAGCACCTTATTAGCGAAGGAAAGTGTAGGCGAAATGCGGAAGGGCGCATCGTACTCCCAGGTGGCACATTCGTGCCGCGTTCTATTCCAGGCAATTTCCTAGGCGAGCGCATCGAGGAATGGCATAAGCGCAACCCAGGGCAGATTGCCACAGGTCGACTTTCATCTAATACCAATTCGCAGCTCATCTACAATATAGCGCCTCGTCCAGCTCCAGCTGCACCTCTACAGTTGACGTATGTTGCCGCTTCAGCTCCTGCAGCAGATTATATGCAAAGCGCACCAAATGCGCAACTAACGAAGGAAGAGGGCATTGATGCGCTTGAGAGGGAGTTGATGGCGCTTCGCAAGAGGCAAGTCTTCAATGGCGTTGAAATTCTGTGGCGTGCACTGCGCAATACATCCAATCAAGAGGGTGTGCATTCTACAACCACAGACATGGCACCCGCTGACAGTATTGAGTCCCCAGCTTCGCAATCCGCTGCGAGCGCAACTGATGCGCCCGACGAGACACCCATACATCCCTATTCCAACATTCCTGAGGCGCGTTTTGCGCCCACAGCAGCAGATAAACCAGACGTACCAGCTAACTCTTCCAAAGGCAAAGAGCCATCATACCGCACTGTCATTCCCATCCAGAACCCGCAGATTGTCGACGACGTATATGTGCGCGCCATGAAGGCGCCCTCTGTTACGGTTTCGCATGAAGAGCTTCTATCCCTTTTGCCCGATCTCAGGCAGTGCCATAGAGAACAAGTCACCCCAAAGCGCATTGCAGCTACCGGTGCGGAAGTGGTAGCTACAAACCTTGCGAGTGTTATGCCATTTGCGCACTGTGAAGCGCGCGCGCCTTTTGCAGGAGATAAAGTGCTTAATGCGACACCTCCAGTTAGCGCGGCAATTGCAGCGCTGCTTCCTATTGTTTTACAGGATCCATTTGAACAGTACCTTATCCATCTCCAGCCAGGCGAAATTGAAAACCCCGATGTTTTGAAGGTTGCTAAAGAGTCGCATGCGCTTCGCTCCATTGATTTATTGATCGACAACCAAGAGTACTTTGAAGCTATCTTAGATCCGGGTTCACAAATTATCGCAATGTCAGAAGCGGTCTGCCATCATCTTGGGCTTCAGTACGACCCGCGCATTCGTTTATACATGCAATCAGCCAATGGAGAGGTAGATGAGTCGCTTGGGCTTGCGCGCAACATTTCTGTGTGCATTGGGGATATCATTGTCTATGTGCAAGTTCACGTTATCCATTCACCTGCTTACGATATTCTGTTAGGGCGCCCCTTCGACGTGTTAATGCGCTCCATCGTGCGCAACTTTGCAGACGAAGTGCAAACAATTACAATCTGTGATCCGAACACCGGCGCCATCTCCACCATTCCAACAAAGCCTAGGGGGAAGCCGCGCCACTTCTTACCAGCTCCAGCAACACCGCACTTTGCTATTCAGCATAACCCACAAAGAAATTTTTGCCAGGCTTCGAGGAATTGATCTCAGACCAAGGAGAAGCCGCCACTATCATAACATTTGACTCTGATACCCAATCTTGTGACGTTTCCGCGTTTGCGCTTATTCCATTTTCCGCTTCCATTCCTTCCACCTCTATTATCTCTCAACTCTACCTATCCCAGTGTACCAACAGTCATGCGCAGGCGCTCTTAAATTCGATCGACCCTGTGGCGCTTATTCCTGCCGCGTTTCCGAAAAGCACACATGCGCATGCAACTTTTATCGATTTAGCGGTGCGCGCACTGCAAAAGGGCGTAGTGACCAAGAAGAAGTATAAACCGGTTGCTAGAAAAGTCAAGCCAGTTATTGCACCCGTCCCAAACGAATTCCGCATTGAGCGCAACATTATAGGTGATCCACTAGCGGCGCTTCCTGTGCTTTTACCAAATCTGCCACCATTTACCCCGACCGGGCGCTATACTGAAGAGTGCATGCAAGCGCTCCAGGAGCACCACACCGATTTCCTATTACCAGAGGAGATGAAGGTTTTACACCACTTGATGTCTTTGCAGAATGAAGCCTTTGCATGGAGCGATGAGGAGCGCGGTAGCTTTAAGACCGCATTCTTTCCCCCAGTAGAAATCCCAGTTATTCCGCACACTCCTTGGATAGAGCGCAACATCCCCATTCCACCAGGCATATATGACAAAGTTTGCGCCATTATCCGGAAGAAGATAGACTCAGGTGTTTATGAGCACTCAAATTCGGCATATAGATCGCGCTGGTTCTGCACACTCAAGAAAGATGGAAAAGCACTGCACATCGTACATAGCCTCGAACTGCTTAATCGCGTTACCATTAAACACTCCGGTGTCACCCCTACACCTGAGCACCTTGCAGAGCAATTTGCGGGGTGCGCATGCAGCGCCGTCCTTGATCTATATGTGGGATACGACGAGCGCTTAATCAAAGAATCGTCGCGCGACCTTACAACATTCCAGACGCCATATGGCGCAATGCGCCTCGTTACATTGCCAATGGGTTGGACAAACTCAGTACCAATCTTCCACGATGATGTGTGCTATATTCTGCAGCCAGAGATACCAGATTACACCGTTCCCTATATTGACGATGTTCCAGTCAAGGGGCCTTCGAAGCGCTACATTTTACTGGATGGCTCATGCAAAGCGCTCACTGCGAACCCTGGCATAAGGCGCTTTGTGTGGGAGCACTTTCAGAACGTGAACTGCATTGTGCAGTGCATGAAATATAGCGGCGGCACTTTCTCTGGGACGAAATCCACATTGTGCACAAAAAACTTTGTCATTCTTGGCCATTATTGCACCCCAGAAGGTAGAAAACCTGAACGCGGCAAGGTAGATGTTATCCGCAATTGGGGCGCATGCCACACGCTGTCAGAAGTGCACGCATTCTTGGGAACAGTCGGTTTAATGCGCATTTATATCCGCAATTATGCGCACCGCGTTAACGCGCTCACAAGGCTTACGCGCAAGGACGCTCCATTTGAATGGGGCCCAGAGCAGATAGCGGCGCAAAATGACATCAAGCAAGCAGTGCTAGAGTGTCCTGCACTACAACCGATCGATTATTCCTCAGAACTCCCTGTTATCCTTGCAGTCGACTCTTCCCAGATAGCGGTCGGCTTTTACCTTTGCCAGCAAAAGAGCGCAGATGCAAAAATGCGCATTTACAACCGGTTTGGCTCGATTACGCTCAACGACAGAGAAGCGCGCTTTTCACAATTGAAGCTAGAGATCTATGGGCTTTACCGCGCGCTGCGCAATTTGTGCCTTTATATTATAGGTGTGCGCAACTTAATTGTGGAGACTGACGCACGCTATATCAAGGGCATGCTACAAAACCCCGATATCCAACCATCCGCTAGCATTAACCAGTGGATTGTCTCAATCCTTACATTCCACTTTACACTTGTGCATGTTAGGGGAGCGGTGCATGGTCCAGATGGGCTTTCGCATCAGCTGAAGCAGCCAGAGGACTTAGAGGGAGAAGAGGATGAAGAGTTTGAGGACTGGATTGATGCGCTACATGGATTTATGCATGCGATACGTCCCATTTCACAGTCTTTGGATGCGCAAGCACTTGCGCTGACGCAGCCAGAGCCAAACAAAAATGCGCAAAATGCGTGCAATAGTGCGCTTATTTACGACGATGACTATAGCCAAGTTCCAAGGAGTGCAACAGCAGATGCAGAGGATGAGAAGTTAGATTTGGTGTGGATTTGGATGGATACCCTAACGCGCCCTAGCGACTTCACAGATTCCGAGTACAGTGTACTCGTGCACTACACGAGCGCGTTTTTCAAAGACAAGACGTGCCTATGGAAGCGCAATGCGCATGGTGCTCACCAGCTTGTTATTTAGCAGTCTAGACGCTTACCGATATTGCGTGCCATCCATGACAACATTGGACACAAGCGCTTTTACACGACATGTTCCGCATTGCTCGAGCGCTTTTGGTGGCTGCATGTTATGGACGACATCGTTTGGTTCATGCGTACTTGTCATATTTGCCAGATCCAGCAAACACAGAAGGTTCTAATACCGCCAGTCGTCGCAATGCCTGCGCCCCTGTTCAGTAAAGTTTATATTGATACGATGCACTTACCAGTATCAGCAGGGCGGCGCTATATCGTCCAAGGGCGTTGCTCACTTGCGACTTGGCCGGAATTCCGCAGGCTCCCTAAAGAAAATGCGAGCACACTTGGCGATTGGATGTTCCAAGACCTCATCTGCAGATGGGGTGCATTGTGTGAGATAGTCACTGATAATGGCAAGCCATTCATCAAAGCGCTAGCCTATCTCAGTAAGCGCTACCATATCAATCACATCTGCATATCTGGCTATAATTCGCGCGCTAATGGAATTGTTGAGCGCGCACATTTTGACGTGTGTCAAGCACTTATCAAAGCAGCAGATGGAGTAGAATCAAAGTGGTTCAGTGCACTGTACTCAGTCTTTTGGGTGGAGCGCATCACAGTTCAGAAGCGCCTCAGTGTTTCGCCATACTTCATTGTTACAGGCGCACAGCCTCTAATCCCTCTCGATATCATTGAAGCGACATACCTTAACCCACCCCCAGATTCTATACTCTCCATGACAGACTTGATCGCGTGGCGTGCGCGCGCATTACAAAAGCGTCCAGCAGACTTAGCGCGCATCCATTCCCACATCTATGCAGAGAGGCGCAAAGCGGCACTCTGTTTTGAGAAAGCGCACTCAAAAACCATCCGCAGTTTCGACTTCCAGCGTGGCAACTTAGTCCTTATGTGCAACACAGCAATCGAAAAGAGCCTTAACCGCAAAATGTGCGCGCGTTATCTCGGTCCTCTAGTTATAGTGTCGCGCAATCAGGGCGGCACATACATAGTTTGTGAGCTCAACGGGACGGTATTTGACAGGCCAGTGGCCGCGTTCCGCCTACTGCCATACCATGCGCGCAAGTCCATTGCGCTTCCTGACATAGTGCTCGATATCACCACAACGCGGTTAAGAGAGATGGAAGAGTCCATAGTAGTGGACACGGAAGACGAAGAAGCAGTTGACGAAGAAGAAGCGCAAGGAGATAGCGCTGAGGAAGAAGAAAGCGCCAATGAGGCGCGCAACTAGCGCTCCGTGTGCACCACTATGGATACTTCACCATTTTATACGTACGCTTTGCTTTCTTTCATTTTTTTTTACGTTACCTTTTCCTATTTGCGAAGTCGCATCTGGACGCGTTCCGTGATTGTGCAACCCATGGGTTTTACTGGCCATGATGATCTACTGAGCCTTTCCCATTTTTTTTAGACTTTGTGATATCGCATGCGCTTCATTTTATCTCTTACTTTTTTATCGATGGACATGGTCAATATCTCAGTTGGGAGGAGGAAAGTGATGGTTGGACAATTTTTCCGCACCCCTTTGCATTTGCGCATCTTTGCGTGGTGCGCGTTTTTTGTGCGCTTGACACTTCTTGCTCGAACATTGCTTATATTATCTCTTTTCTCTCGCACATATTATTTGGGCTTACAAATTTCGTTTTATGGCACCATGGAAGTGCGTGCGCAGGTTGGCGCAAAGTGCGCACACTTCACTGCTTCGGAGTGCACTATGCGTATCACAGGCGCAACAAAGAGATTGATTAACATACTATCTAGAACTTATACCATTGTGCAGCTATTCAATGGACTCCAGGAACTCCAGGCGCTCCGTGGCTGCACCCAGTTTCGCCTTTGCATCTGCCTCCACTTGCTCCACACTGTGCAACCGGCTCTTAGCGACCTCTAACTCGATGAGCGACCTTTGGACATCTTCTTGAAGGCGATCGTGCGTGGCACCCAAGACTGCAACCACCGAGCGGCATTGCACTAAGTCGAGCGCCTCAACATCTTGACCTTGATAAACTGCATCCCCCGAGGTGTTTCCCGATCTGGTTTGGTGCGAGGATTGCATGTGCACACTTACCTGGCGAACGGTAAGGCGGCGCGGCCTTGGGCGCACTTGTGACAGTGGAGGGGGCGCGTTTTCGACTTTGCAGCACTTGGATGTGTGCTCTTTCGAGGGGCTGATGAGCCCCACATCGCTCTCATTGCCCTTGTCAATTTGCGACGTGCCTTTGGAAAGTTTAGCGCAGCATGGAAGGAGGATGAGAAAAAGACAGACCAGAGCGTCCAGTAGCCGCTTTCCTGCCTCTAGGAGTTGCACGCAGCTGTGCGAGGGTGCGCTTCATCCATTCGCACTTTCTCTTACCCTTTGCGCATGGGGCGCACCGTTTTCCATTGACAGAGGCGCACCTAGCTGGTTGGCCCATGCGGCGGCAGTTATCACACTAGCGTAGAGAAAGGGAATGGTTTAGTGAGTTTGAAGCATATCCAAAGAAACTTACTGGTCTGCTATTAGCATTAGAGGTGGCGCCAACCCCACTCAGTGGTGGCACTTCGACATATGCGCGTTGTGCGCACCGGGCACGCACTTGCGCCTTCGTCTGCACTGGCGCTCTCATCGCTATGCTCGTTCTCCCCCTCGCTTGTCACCCCACTCTCCCAAGACTCCCCAGTTCCTTCGCCTACAACCTCAGCATTGGTAGCGGCAGAAAGCGCACGCAAAAAGTGCACCAGTGCGACGCGTGCCTTTTCATCCTCCTGCGCCTCGGCGGTATCTATATCGCTCACCTCGTCAATGGCTCTGAACTCACCTTCCAGCCGCTCCAAGTTAACCTCTGGCGCCTGCAATTCAGCAGTCTATGCTCAAATTCCTCAGACCTCTCTTTCTCCTCAATCATCTTATGCATATCGGGCATCAGCTCTTCGCCCCAAGCAAGCCACTCCTCCACCATGATTCCGCTGAATGCGCTACGCGCCTTCGTGAGGAGCGTGCCGAGTTCTGCCTCATCTTGGACACAGTCCGCATGGCTTTTATACATGTTCTACATGCCCCGACCCTTAGCAACCTGCGCCAGTTATAGAAACACAAAAAGTGCACCAGTTTACTACAAAACCCTTCACCCCAAGCTTGCATCATCGTCTGCTCACTCCCAGCAGCAGGAAGGGTCTCATTGAGGGCCAGGATCGTTTGTCTGAGGGCTAAGGTAAATGCTGAAGCCATCGGATTGGGTAGAGATGGGTTGTGGAAAGAGTTATAGAGGATAGATGGTGGTCAGAGATGGATAAGGAGAGGATGGCCGCTTATGTGAGTGAAGAAAATTTTGCACTGACCAATCGCATGCTGCCTGAGGACAGTCAGTACTTCAGTTGGGAGGAGATGATACAGCTCCCTATCGCCCTGCACGCATACTACAGCATTTTTTGCGATTGTGTGCACCTCTTAGATGGCTTCCGCACACTTTGTGCAGCGCGCTTTTGCGCGCCTTAGTGCGCTTTCATGCACCTTTGCGCGCTTCCATGCGCTTAGGCGCACCTCCATGCACCCCCCCCACGCTCCTTATCTGCCTTCTACATTTATTGCGCACTCGATGCGCCTTTGTGCACTCCTTTTACACTTTACCTGCAACTCACATTCCCTGCTGCGCACTCTTTGCACAATCTCTATCACACACAACAATCCACTGCACCGGTGCACTGCGCATCGCAGCTCCCATCTTACTGGCACATTTACTTGAGGCACACCACGATTCCGGCATGAGCGAACTGCACATTCTTACATAACTGGGCCGCTTTGCACCTATTTGGCATTGGACCATGCGCACTTGGGCACTTTCACATAACCCAGGCGCTTTGGCAGTATTTGGTCTCGCACAGCATCCCCTTATAGTTCTTCCACATTTCCAATCGGCATCGCCTTATCTGGTAACCGGCACAGGTTGATCACACCATTATTACTAAGGCGCAGCACGTGACATATAACACCAAAGCGGATTAATTGGGAAGAGCGCACGAGACTTAGCATGCACCAATAATAGCGCATCGCACCGAAACAGTTGGATATTGAGCTATAGGTGCGCAAATCTTATTGGCTGAGGCAGCGGCATAGTGCGGTCAGGTTTAGATGGGCGAATGGACGCGCTTGTGGGTAGTGCATGGCGCTTCCTATTTTTATACTTTATTTCACCATTTTATCACATAAGCCATTTGTACATAGTAGCGGACAGATAGAGAATCCACAGGATCTTTCCTGCCCCCCTCATAGTTCATAGCTCAGTCAGCGTCGCACATAGTCTGTGCACCAGCGTCCAGTCCATGCGCCTTCGTAGTGCGCCCTTTGTATAGCCGTGTTTGTGTTATTGTTTGTGTCCCCTCATCGTATTGTTGTGTTTCATCCCTTGCGTTGCATCCTTCGTCCTTGTCTGTGCACTATCATAGTGTGCCCTTCGTATAGCCGCGTTTGTGCACCATTTGCGCACCTTTTTGCATAGCCATGTTTTGTGCACCGTCTGCGCCTTTTTCCGCTCCTTGCGCTTTCACTCTGTTTGCACCCCCAGACTGTGCACCACCTTCACAGTACATCCCAGTGTCATCTTTGTCCTGTTACACCTCCCGCCTTCATCATCCTCATCGTTGCGCACTTTTGCGCTCTCGTTGCACATTTTTCCGCACTGCGCGTTTTTGCCTCTTTGCATTGCGCACTTTTCCGCCACTGCGCATATCTCCCCTTTCGCGTACACTACTAGTGCGCACATTGAAAATCACTGTACCAGCCTCTCTATAGTCTCTGCACCCTGAAGGACGATCCGAGGCCCTCTAAGCGAACTCCCCCCTCACCCCGAGCATGCCTGCAGTTGTAGGTTAAGTGTTCACCCCTTCTGTTGAAACTCTGCACTGAGTACCAACTGAACTCATCACCGGTAAGTCTCTTTGGATATGCTTCAAACTCACTAAATGGTTTCTCTTTCTACTCTAGTGTGATAACTGCTGCTGCATGGGCCAACCAGCTAGGTGCATCCCTGTCAATGGAAAGTGGTGCACTTCATGTGCAAAGGGTAAGAGAAAGTGCGAATAGATGAAGCGCACCCTCACACAGCTGTTCCACGCAGCGCTAACTATTCCAAAGGCACGCTGCAAACTGACAAGGGCAATGAGAGTGATGTGGGGCTCATCAGCCCCTCGAAAGAGCACACATCAAAGTGCCGCAAAGTTGAAAATGCACCCCCTCCCCCATCACAAGTGTGCCCAAGGCCGCACCGCCTTACCGTTTGCCAGGCAAGTGTGCACACACAATTCTCGTGCCAAACCAGATCAGGAAACACCTTGGGGGACATGGTCTATCAAGGCCAGAATGTCGAGGTGCTCGACTTAGTACAATGCTGCTCGGTGGTCGCACTCTTGGGAACCACGCACGATCACCTTAAAGAAGACGTCCAAAGGTCACTCATCGAGTTAGAAGTTGCTAAGAGCCGGTTGCACAGCATGGAGAAAGCAGAGGCAGATGCAAAGGCGAAACTGGATGTGGCCATGGAGTGCTTAGAGTTCTTGGAGTCCATTGAGTAGCCCGCTTACCTGTATAAGTAATAGATAGTCTGTCAATCCATCTCTCTGTTGTGCCTGTGATAAACGTGTGATGTGCTCTGAAGCAGTGCAATGCACGTGCGCATGCAAATGTGCGCACTTTGTGCCAACCCACGTGCATGCTTCCATGGTGCCATAAAATGAAATTTGTAAGTCCAAATAATATATGTGAGGGAAAAGAGATAAGATAGGCAACGTTCGAGCAAGAAATGTCAAGCGCACAAAAATGTGCACCAGCGCAAAAATGTGCAAATGCAAAGGAGTGTGGAAAAACCATCCAACCATCACTTTCCTCCTCCCAATGGAGATATTAACCATGTCCAAACGATAAAAGAGTAAGAAATAAAATAAAGTGCACACCATATGACAAAGTCTAAAAAAAAGGAAAAGGCTCAGTAGATCATCATGGCCAGTAAAACCCATGGGTTGTGCAATCATGGAATGCATCCAGATGTGACTTCATGAATAGGAAAAAGGTAACATAAAAAAAATGAACGAAAGCAAAGTGTACATATAAAAAGGTGAAATATCCATAGCAGTGCACATGGAGTGCTAGTTGCATGCCTCATTGGCACTTTCTTCATCCTCAGTGCTATCTCCTTGTGCTTCTTCTTCGTCAACTGCTTCTTCATCTTCTGTGTCCACTACTATGGACTCTTCCATCTCCCTCAACCGCATTGTGGTGATATTGAGCGCTATGTCAGGAAGTGCAATAGACTTGCGTGCATGGTATGGCAGTAGGCGGAACACGGCTACTGGCCTGTCGAATACTGTCCCATTGAGCTTGCAAACAATATATGCACCACCTTGATTGCATGACACTATAACTAGAGGACCGAGATAACGTGTGCGCATTTTGCAGTTAAGGCTCTTCTTGATCGCTGTGTTGCGCATAAGGACTAAATCGCCATGCTGGAAGTCAAAATTGCAGATGGTTTTTGAGTGCGCTTTCTCAAAATGGAGCGCCACTTTGCACCTTTCTGCATAGACATGGGAATGGATGCACGCTAAGTCTTCTGGGCGCTTTTGTAATGCGTGCATGCACCACGCAATCAAATCTGTAGTGGAGAGTATAGAATCTGGGGGTGGGTTAAGGTATGTCGCTTCAATGATATCGAGAGGGATTAGAGGCTGCGTGCCTGTCACAATGAAGTATGGCGAAACACCAAGGCGCTTCCGGACTGTGATGTGCTCTGCCCAAAAGACTGAGTACAGCGCACTAAACCATTTTGACTCTACTCCATCTGCAGCTTTGATAAGTGCTTGATGCACATCGAAATGTGTGTGCTCAACAATTCCATTAGCACATGAGTTATAGCCAGATGTGTGGATGTGATTGATATGGTAGCGCTTATGAGATAGGCTAGTGCTTTGATGAATGGCTTGCCATTATCAGTGACTATCTCATACAATGCACCCCACCTGCAGATGAGGTCTTAAAACATCCAATCACCAAGTGCGCTGATGTATTCAGTTGGTACTCAGTGCAGAGTGTCAACAGAAGGGGTGAACACTTAACCTACTACTGCAGGCATGCTCAGGGTGAGGGGGGAGTTTGCTTAGAGGGCCTTGGATCATCCTTTGGGGTGCAGAGACTATGGGGAGGCTGGTACAGCAGTTTTCAATGTGCACACTAGTTGTGTACACTAAAGGGGAGATATGTGCAGTGGTGGGAAAGTGTGCAATGCAAAGGGGCAAAAACATGCAATGGGAGTGCAAAAGTGCACAATGATGAGGGTGATGAAGATGAAAGGTGAATGGGATGAAGACAACACTGGGATGTGCTGTGAAGGTGGTGCATAGGTTGGGGACACAAACGGGATGAAAGTGCAAAGGGCGCAAAAAGGTGCAAACGGTGCACAAAATGTGGCTATACAAATAAGTGTGCAAATGGTGCACAAATGTGGCTATATGAAGGGCGCACTGTATGAGTGCTCGAACAAGGACGAAGGACACAACGCAGGGACAAAACACAACAATATGATGAGGGGACACAAACGATACACAAATGTGGCTATATGAAGGGTGCACTACAAAGGCGCATGGACTGGATGCTGGTGCACAGACTATGTGCAATGCTGACTGAGCTATGAACTATGAGGGGGGGAAAGATCCTCTGGATTCTCTATCTGTCCACCTACTATGTACAAATGGCTTATGTGATAAAAATGGTAAAATAAAGTGTAAAAATAGAAAGCGCCATGTGCTACCCACAAGCACACCCATTCGCTACCCACAAGTGCACCTATTCGCCCATCTAAACCCGACCGCACTATGCCACTGCCTCAGCCAATAAGATTTGCACACCTATAGCCCAATACCCAACTGTCCCAGTGTGATGCACTATTTTTGGTGTGCTCTAGGTCTCATGTGCTCTTCCCAATTAATCCGCTTCAGTGTTATGTGTGCAGGGTGATAGGGAGCTGTATCAGCACTCGCATTTTCTTTAGGAAGCCCACAGAATTCTGGCCAAGTTGCAAGCGAGCAACGCCCTTGGACGATATAGTGCTGCCCTGCTGATACTGGTAAGTGCATCATATCAATATAAACTTTACTGAAGAGAGGTGTAGGCATTGCGATAACTGGTGGTATTAGAACCTTCTGCATTTGCTGGATCTGGCAAATATGACAAGTGCGCATGAACCAAATGATGTCATCCATAACATGCGGCCACCAAAAGCACTCGAGCAATGTGGAGCATGTCATGTAAAAGTGCTTGTGTCCAATGTTGTTGTGGATGGCACGCAATATCGGTAAGTGTCTAGACTGCCAAATAACAAGCTGGTGAGCACCATGCACATTGTGCTTCCATAAGCGCATCTTGTCTTTGAAAAATGCACTGATAGGTCCACTGCACGCTCTAAGGTCTGAGCAAAGTTTCCAATCGTATTGACACACTACGACAGACCTTCCAAACCACTACAAACATTACGAAATTGACTTCGAACTATTTTCGACTTATTTCACACTATTTCAGACGACTTTGAACTATTTTGAACACTTTTGAACCATTTTGCAACATTTTGAATGACTTTGCAATACTTCAAATGACTTCGGCGGCCATATAGCTGTCCTCAAACACTTTCGATACACGATGCTTAACCAGAGTAAGCTATTTAGTCACATATCGAGCACTACCGGACACGAGGAGGGATTACAAGAGAGTTAGAATGCAATAAGTGCGGTTTTTATGTTTCATGATATATTAAATCAATAGGACAAGAACTCTTACTATACTGGGACAAAGTATGTTTCAATTATTGTCATTTCTCATTTGTTTTTACAATTTACAAAGTCCTTTATTGTTGCACATATTGCCCTTTATTGTATTCCCCTTTTTGGTACTATCTCTTCAAAATGTATATAAACTTGTACTATTTACATAGAACAACAGAGAACCAGTTACCCTCTCCACTATAGTCAGACTTAAGAGCAATTCTCTTGAGTCTTACCTCACATCGTACCACTAAGTTCTGCAAAATATTGCGAACTTCCTCGAACCTTCCTCGTAATGGCTATATTCATTTGTCAAAACATATATCGACGCCAGTAAAATACCTTCGAACCCCCTCGAACTCACCCGAACAACTTTGAACACATTCGAACTTATTTCGAACATTTTCGAACACCTTTGTATGCTTTAAAAAGGCTATTCGTCACGTCTTTACCACTTCGCATCACTAAAACAACGTTTTGGTATTAGCAGTGATATTTAGTACCACCTCGCACCCTTCCTCTAGCCTGAGTTATACTACAAAAGGCTTTCAACAGGTTTTTTCTAGATTTCCAGGTCGAGTATCATCAGCACTCGCATAGCACACAAGCACACTGTACTCGGAATCTGTGAAGTCACTAGGACGCATTAGGGTATCCATCCACATCCACACCAAATCTAACTTCTCATCCTCTGCATCTGCTGTTGCACTCCTCGGAACTTGGCTATAGTCATTGTTGTAAATAAGTGCACTATTGTGCACATTTTGTGCATTTTGTGCATTTTGTGTGTTTGCACTTAGCTCTGGCTGCATTATCGCAAGTGTTTGCATGTCAAAGGACTGTGAAATGGGATGTATCACATGCATAAAGCCATGTAGCCCATTAATCCAATCCTCAAACTCTTTATCTTCTTCTCCTTCTAAGTCCTCTGGCTGCTTCGGCCAATGCAAAAGCCCATCTGGACCATGCACCGCTCCCCTAACATGTATGAGCATAAAGTGGAATGTAAGGATTCAGATGATCCACCGGTTAATGCTAGTGGATGGTTGGATATTGGGGTTTTGTAGCATGCCCTTGATATAGCGCATGTCAGTCTCAACAATTAAGTTGTGCACACCTACAATATAAAGGTGCAAACTGCACAGCATGTGGTAAAGCCCATAGATCTCTAGCTTTGGCTGCAAAAAGCGTGCTTCTCTGTCATTGAGCGTAATTGAGCTGAACCGGTTGTAAATGCATGCATTCGCATTTGCACTCTTTTGCTGGCAAAGGTAAAAGCTGAACGCTATCTGGAAGTGTCAATCACAAGGATAATGGGGAGTTCTGAGGAATAATTGATTGGTTGTAGTGAAGGGCACTCTAGTACTGCTTGCTTGATGTCATTTTGCACCGCTATCTGCTCTGGGCCCCATTCGAATGGAGCATCCTTGCGCATAAGCCTTGTGAGCGCGTTAATGCAGTGCGCATAATTGCAGATATAAATGCACATTAAACTGACTGTTCCCAAGAATGTGCGCACTTCTGACAGCATGTGGCATGCACCCCAATTGTGGATAATGTCTACCTTGTCATGTTCAGGTTTTCTACCTTCTGGCATGCAATAATGGCCAAGAATGACAAAGTTCTCAGTGCACAATGTGGATTTCATTCCAGAGAAAGTGCCACCACTATATTTCATGCACTGCACAATGCAGTTCACATTCTGGAAGTGCTCCCACACAAAGTGCCTTATGCCAGGGTTTGCAGTGAGCACTTCACACGAGCTGTCTGGTAAAATGTAGCACTTCAAAGGCCCCTTGACTGGGACATCATCAATATCAATATAGGGAATGGTGTAATCAGGAATCTCTGGTTGTAGAATATAGCACACATCATCATGGAAGATTGGTACTGAGTTTGTCCAACCCATTGGCAATGTAATGAGGTGCATTGCACCATATGGCATCTGGAATGTCATAAGGTCATGCGACAATTCTTTGATTAAGTGCTCATCATATCCCACATATAGATCAAGGACGGCGCCACATGCGTGCCCCACAAACTGCTCTGCAAGGTGCTCAGGTGTAGGAATGACGCCAGAGTGTTTAATAGTAACACGATTAAGCGGCTCAAGGTTATGTACAATGCACAGCACTTTTCCATCTTTCTTGAGCATGCAGAACCAGCGCGATCTATATGCCAAATTTGAGCGCTCATAAACGCCTGAGTCTATCTTCTTCCAGATAATAGTGCAAACTTCGTCATATATGCCTGGTGGAATGGGGATGTTGCGCTCTATCCAAGGGGTGTGCAGAATAACTGGGATTTCTACTGGGGGAAAGAACACGGTCTTGAAGCTGCCATGATCCTCATCACTCCATGCAAAGGCTTCATTCTGCAATGACATCAAGTGGTGTAAACCCTCATTTCCTCTGGTAATAAGAAATCGGTGTGGCGCTTTTGGAGCACTTGCATGTGCTCTTCAGTATAGCACCCAGTCAGGATAAATGGTGGCGGGTTTGGTAAAAGTGCAGGAAGCGCTGCTAGTGGATCACCTATAATGTTGTACTCGATGCAGAATTCATTTGGGATGGGTGCAATAACTGGTTTGACCTTTCTAGCAACCAGTTTATACTTCTTCTTGGTTACTACACCCTTTTGCAGTGCGCACGCTGCTAAATCGATAAAAGTTGCATGCGCATGTGCACTTTTCGGAAATGTGGCTGGAATAAGCACCACAGGGTCAATTGAATTTAAGAGCACCTGTGCATGACTGTTGGTACACTGAGATAGGTAGAGTTGAGAGATAATAGAGGTCGATGGAATGGAAGCAGAAAATGGAATAAGTGCAAATGCAGAAATGTCACAAGATTGGGTATCAGAGTCGAATGTTATGATAGTGGCGGCTTCTCCTTGGTCTGCAATCAATTCCTCGAAGCCTGGCGAAAATTTCTTTGTGGGTTATGCTGAATAGCAAAATGCGGTGTTGCTGGAGCTGGTAAGAAGTGGCGCGGCTTTCCTCTAGGCTTTGTTGGAATGGTGGAGATGGCACCTGTGTTTGGATTGCAGATAGTAATCATTTGCACTTCGTCTGCAAAGTTGTGCACAATGGAGCGCGTTAACATGTCGAAGGAGCACCCTAACAGAATATCGTAAGCAGGTGAATGGATAATGTGAACTTGCACATAGACAATGATATCTCCAATGCATGCAGAAATGTTGTGTGCAAGCCCAAGTGACTCATCTACCTCTCAATTGGCTGATTGCATGTATAAGCGAATGCGTGGATCATACTGAAGTCCAAGACGATGGCAGACCACTTCTGACATTGCAATAATTTGTGAACCTGGATCTAAGATAGCCTCAAAGTATTCTTGGTTGTCGATCAATAAATCAATGGGACGAAGTGCATGCGACTCTTTTGCAACCTTCAAAATGTCTGGGTTTTCAATTTCACCTGGCTGTAGATGGGTGAGGTACTGTTCAAATGGATCCTGCAAAACAATAGGAAGCAGTGCTGCAATTGCTGTGCTAACTGGAGGTGTCGCATTAAGCGCTTTATTTTTCACAAAAGTCATGCATGCTTTGCAGTGCGCAAATGGCATAATGCTCACAAGGTTGGTAGCTACCACTTCTGTGCTGGTAGCTGCAATGCGCTTTGGGGTAACTTGTTCTCTATGGCGCTGTCTGAGATCAGGTGAAAGGGACAGGAGCTCTTCATGTGAAATCATAACAGAGGGCACCTTCATGGCACGTGCATATATGTCATCGACAATCTGTGGGTTCTGGATGGGAATGACAGTGCAGTATGATGGCTCTTTGCCTTTGGAAGTGTTAGCTGGTACATCTGGGTTACCTGCTGCTGCAGGCACAAAACGTGCTTCAGGAATGTTGGAATAGGGATGTATGGGCATCTCATCGGGCACTTCAGTTGCACTTGCAGTGGGTTGCAAAGCTGGGGACTCGGTACTGTCAGTGGGTGCAATGTCTGTGGTTGTAGAAGGCACACTCTTTTGATTGGATTTATTGTGCAGGGTGCACCACAGAATTTCAACGCTGTCAAAGACTTGCCTCTTCCGAAGTGCCATCAACTCCTGCTTGAGCACATTGATGCACTCTTCCTTCATTAGTTGTGCATTTGGTGCACTTTGCATATAATCTGCTGCAGGCGCTGAAGCAGCAACATACAGTGACTCACAAAACTGAGTCAATGTTTTGGACTTTTTGATTCATTGTTGAATAGCTTCCCATAAACAACAAAACCAAACAAGGTATTGGTGTACCGAATAACATACATGATCAGGGCTCAAACAAACAAAGAATTATGTAATTTTAATCATCCCTCATGGAGATATGATCATTTTAATTCAGGGACTCATTGACTCAGTTTTGTGAGGGGTAGTCAGAAATATTAGAATCTGATGCTCCACCAACTGTATAATGTCAAAAACTTGACAGATGGTTTCTAAGGTGATGTGACCCTTGATGGGACCTTAAATTATAGTATTTAATTAGGACTAGCATTCTTCATACTTCAATATTCTCCAATGCATCCCATCTCCTCTGCTCAGAAGGAAAACATTCTTTCCCTGGCCTCCAATCATTATTCTACCCACAATATTGCCTCTAAACTCAACCTCAGCCAGTCTAGTGTATCCAGAACACTCAGGGCTCTCCATCCAAACCTGGATTCCCCCTCTGGTGGTTGTCCTTCTAAGCTCTCATCTACCTCTCAGAGAGCCATCCTTACCCAAATCACCACTGGCAAGGCTGCAAATGCTGTTCAGGCCACCCATTACATCAACAGCATCATCTCCACTCCAGTCTCCTCAGAAACAGTCAGAAGAGTTCTCAGAAAAAACTCATTCAAGGCTGTGGTGAAGAAGAAAAGGCCCTTGCTTAGTATAAGGCATAGGAAAGCAAGATTGGCTTTTGCTCAGAAGTATAGAGAGTGGACTGTGGAGGACTGGAGGAGGGTTATTTGGTCAGATGAGACTAAAATTAACAGGTTTGGGTCAGATGGGAGAGAGTGGGTTTGGAAACAGAAGGGAGAGGGGCTGATTGAGAGAGAGGTGCAGGGAACTGTCAAATTTGGGGGAGGAAACATTATGGTATGGGGGTGTATGGGATGGAATGGAGTGGGGCATCTTGCAGAGGTTGAGGGGAGGATGAATGCTGACCAGTATGTGTCCATTTTGAAGGACCATATGCTGCCTAGCTTGGAGGAGAGTGGAATTTCTGGAGAAGAGGTGATTTTTCAACAAGACATGACCCCAAGCATACCTCAAAAAAGGCCAAGAGATGGATGGAGCCTAACAATATTACTCTTCTGGATTGTCCTGCCCAATCTCCAGACCTCAGTCCTATTGAACATCATTGGGTTCACCTCAAGAACCAGTTATACAAGTATCCAACAGCACCAAAAGGAATTTGGGAGTTATGGGAAAGAGTAGTAGAAGAGTGGAATAATATTCCATCAGAGGTGTGTCAGAATTTGATTAAAAGCATGCCTAGAAGGTTGGGAGCAGTTATTAAGGCCAAGGGAGGTCATACAAAATACTAGAATTACAATTTATCATAATATTGATACCACCTCACAAAACTGAGTCAATGAGTCCCTGAATTAAAATGATCATATCTCCATGAGGGATGATTAAAATTACATAATTCTTTGTTTGTTTGGTAGCCCTGATCATGTATGTTATTCGGTACACCAATACCTTGTTTGGTTTTGTTGTTTATGGGAAGTTATTCAACAATAAATTAAAAAGTGCAAAACATTGACTCAGTTTTGTGAGTCACTGTACATTGACTGTAAAGGTGCTGCTGGAGCTGGACAAGGTGCTATATTGTAGATGAGCTGCAAATTGGTATTAGATGAAAGTCGACCAGTGGCTATCTGCCCTGGGTTGTGCTTATGCCATTCCTCGATGCGCTCACCCAAGAAGTTGCCTAGGATAGAATGCAGCATGAATGCACCACCTGGGAGTACGATGCACCCTTCCACATTTCGCCTACACTTTCCTTTGCTAATAAGGTGCTCAATTGAAGCACACTCAGGGATATAATGCCCTGTTTGACTGCAACCATTGCAAGTGTCACTGTTTGAATGAGGCATGCCATTTCTGCCATTTCTGTGTAATGCGCTATATATGGTAACTATCATCTGTGTCATGTGCCCAAATAAGACTGAGATGTCTTTTGCTTTGACTGCAGGCATGCTAGGTTGCAGCTGGGAAATGGGTGTGCTGGGTGCTGAGTAGGGTGCATATTGGGGTTTTGTGCTGTGAGCCCAGTAAGTGGCTAGAAATAGCATGCTAGGCCTTCAAAGATAAAGTCGATTGTGTCGCATATTGCATCTAATGAGTATGGCACATTTGCAGGCTGATTAGGTACTGCAATCACAAGGCAGCTCAAAATGCACTCTAGCTGGTCTGGTTGAAACACCCTAACGAACATGCAGCTTTGGTTGTAGTGGGCCAATATGCCTTGCACAACTAAGTATTCGCTAATGTTGAAAAATGCATAATAAGAGCATGCAATTTCTTCTGCAGTTACAAGGCCAACGTATGCGGTCTCACCAATAAGCTTGTCCAGGTCACTAATACTCCATTTGCTGCCATCCCTAGAGCTGGGATAAAGCTTTAGGACAGCGTCTTTGAATGTGCCATAGTTGTGCATTGCACTATACTCCAGTAGCAGTTTCCGAGTGTCTGCAGTGTCACTGTCCAAATAGCACACAGTGTGGAACTTTTTATTGGTCTCATCAGTGATGTTACAATTGCAGAGGAGTTGTGCAAGCTCTGCAAAGTACTTCTGGAGTTTGCGTGGTTTTGCATGGTCGAAATGTGGCATGTTTTGGTTGGATGCAGATGGCATATGCATGGTAGCCATAGTAGGTGGAATAAGGTGTGTAGAGTTAAGATCTGGTAAAAGCGCAGCAAAATGTGAAGGCAGGGAAGAATGTGGTGATGCGGATGGAGTTAGGGTAGATAGGGATGATTCAGGTGAAGGTGGAGGTAAAGACAGCGTGGACGAGTGATGCGTGTTGTTTAGGAAGAGTGATTCAAATACTGGTATTTTCCCAAGCTGGAGCGCAGTTGCTAACAGCTCAGAATGGAGATTGCGAAGGTGGTTAATGTTGAGATGAAGGGCGAGCCAATAGAGGTCTAAAATATGGTCTGATAAACAGAAACCCCTTGCTGTGGGCTCCAGAAATGATGTGTTCTGTTGGTACTCAGTGCAGAGTCTCAACGGAAGGGGTGAACACTTAACCTACAACTGCAGGTGTGCTCAGGGTGAGGGGAGAGTTTGCTTAGAGGACCTTGGATTGTCCTTCAGGGTGTGGAGACTATAGAGAGGTTGGTACGATGGTTTTCAATGTGTGCACTAGTTGTGTATGCTAAAAGGGAAGATATGCGCAGTGACAGGAAGGTGCACAATGCAAAAGGGCAAAAACGTGCAGTGCAAGAAAATGTGCAATGAAAGCACAAAAGTGCACAACGATGAGGATAATGAAGGCAGGTGGTACAGTGGGACAAAGATGGCACTGAGATGTGCTGGGAAGGTGATGCAAAGGTTGGGGGCGCGAGCGGGATGAAAGTGCAAGGGGTGGAAAAAGGTGCAAATGGTGTGCTGATGTGTTCAGTTGGTACTCGGTGCAGAGTCTCAACAGAAAGGGTGAACACTTAACCTACAACTGCAGGCGTGCTCAGGGTGAGGGGGGAGTTCACTTAGAGGGCCTTGGATCATCCTTCAGGATGCAGAGACTATGGAGAGGCTGGTACGACAGTTTTCAATGTGCACATTAGTTGTGTATGTTAAAGAAGAGATATGTGCAGCGGCGGGAAAGTGCACAACACAAAGGGGCAAAAATGCACAACAGGAGCACAAAAGTGTGCAATGATGAGGGTGATAAAGACGGGAGGTGTAGTGGGATGAAGACAACACTGGGGCTGTGAAGGTGGTGCATAGGTTGGGGATGCAAATGGGATGGAAGCGCAAGGGGCGGAAAAAGGTGCAAATGGTGTGCAAAATGCAGCTATGCAAATAAGTGCACAAACGGTGTGCAAACACAGCTATACGAAGGGTGCACTGTATGAGTGCATGAACAAGGATGAAGGATGCAATGCAGGGATGAAACACAACAATACGATGAGGGGACACAAACGATATGCAAATGTGGCTATATGAAGGGTGCACTATAAAGGTGCATGGACTGGATGCTGGTGCACAGACTATGTGCGATGCTGACTGAGCTATGAACTATGAAGGGGGAGAAAGATCCTCTGGATTCTCTATCTGTCTGCCTACTATGTACAAATGGCTTATGTGATAAAAATGGTAAAATAAAATGTAAAAATAGAAAGCGCCATGCGCTACCCACAAGCCCACAAGTGCATCCATTCGCCCATCTAAACCTGACTGCACTATGCCACTGCCTCAGCCAATAAGATTTGCGCACCTATAGCCCACTACCCAACTGTTCTGCTGTGATGTGCTATTTTTGGTGTGCTCTAGGTCTCGTGTGCTCTTTCCAATTAATCCACTTCAGTGTTATGTGTTGTGTGCTGCACCTTAGTAATAATGGCATGATCGACCTGTGCCAGTTACCAGATAAGGCAATGCCAATTGGAAATGTGGAAGAACTATAAGGAGATGCTGTGAAAGCCCGAATACTGCCAAAGCACCAGGATCACATGAAGGCACCCAAGGCACACCATCCAATGTCAAATAGGTGCAAAGTGCCCTGATTATGTGAGAATGTGCAGTTCACTCATGTCAGAATCATGGTGCACCTCGAATAAATGCACCAGTAAGATGGAAGCTGCGATATGCAGTGCACTGGTGCGGTGGATTGTTGTGTGTGTGATAGGGATTGTGCAATGAGTGCACAACAGGGAATGTGAGTTGCAGGTAAAGCATAAAAGGAGCACACAATAAATGTGGAAGGCAGATAAGGAGTGTGGGGGGGGCGCGTGGAGGTGGTTTGAAGTGCTACAAGGTGCATTTAGGGTGCACGATGATTGGCAGCTATGGGGGAACCAAAAGCACAGTAGAAATGCAAAAGGTGCACAAAGGCGCACCTAAATGGTCAAAGGCACACAAAAGCACATGGAAGCACACAAAGGTGCATGAAAGTGCACAAAGGCGTGCAAAGTGTGCAGAAGCCATCTAGGAGGTGCACACAATCCCAAAAAATGCTGTAGTATGCACGCAGGGTGATAGGGAGCCATATCAGCACAAAATGCAGCTATGCAAATAAGTGTGCAAACACAGCTATATGAAGGGCACACTACAATAGTGCACAAACTAGGATGAAGGACGCAATGCAGAAACAAAATGCAACAATACGACAAGGGGATGCAAATGATATGCAAATGCGGCTATACGAAGGGGTGCACTACAAAGGCACACGGACTGGACACTGGTGCACAGACTATGTGCGATGCTGACTGAGCTATGAACTATGAGGGGGGGAAAGATCCTGTAGATTCTCTATCTGTCTGCTTACTATGTACAAATGGCTTATGTGATAAAAACAGTAAAATAAAGTGTAAAAATAGAAAGCACCATGCGCTACCCACAAGTGCACCTATTCACCCATCTAAACCCAACTGCACTATGCCACTGCCTCAGCCAATAAGATTTGCGCACCTATAGCCCACTACCCAACTGTCCCAGTGTGATGCACTATTTTTGGTGTGCCCTAGGTCTTGTGCACTCCTCCCAATTAATCTGCTTCAGTATTATATGTCGCATGCTGCGCCTTAGTAATAATGATGTGATTGACCTGTGCCAGTTACCAGATAAGGCAATGCCAATTGGAAATGCGGAAGAACTATAAGGAGATGCTGTGAAAGGCCAAATACTGCCAAAGCGCCAGGATTATGTGAAAGCGCCCAAGTGTGCACAGTCCAATGCCAAATAGGCACAAAGTGCCCCAGTTAGGTAAGAATGTGCAGTTTGCTCATGTCGGAATCGTGGTGTGCCTCAAGTAAATGCACCAGTAAGATGGAAGCTGCAATGTGCAGTGCAACTGGTGTAGTGGATTGTTGTGTGTGTAATAGGGATTGTGCAATGAGTGCACAGTAGAGAATGTGAGTTGCAGGTAAAGCAGAAAAGGTGCATGCAAAGGTGCATCGAGCATGCAATAAATGTGAAAGGCAGGTAAGAAGTGTGGGGGAGGGTGCGCAGAGGCAGTTTGAAGTGCAATGGGGTGCATTTAGGGCGCACAACAGCAGGCAGCTATGGGAAACCAAAAGTGCAGTAGAAATGTAAAAGGCACACAAAAGTGCATCTAAGTGGTCAAAGGCACATGAAAGTGCACGAAGACATGCAAAAGCATGCTGCACAAAGTGTGCAGAAGCCATCTAGGAGGTGCACACAATCGCAAAAAATGCCGTAGTATGCGTGCAGGGCGATAGAGAGCCATATCACCACACCTACCACGTTGAAAAAGTTCTAGAACATCTGTGCAGATTCCATACTGAATGACTCCTTCTATTCCTCATACATCTATTCCCTAAATGAAATGTCAGCAATTGGCCAGAATGATAATATAATGATCTTGCACTGTGCCTGCACCAGACGTCACATTGAGAATGAGTGTTCCCCCATTGGGATCAGAAAAACTCCAAAATGTTTCATCAAGATACTCAGGAGACATGTCATTGTGATAATGTTTGCATATCCCAAGTGACTGAAGTTCCAGTGGGAGACAGCTATTCAGATGATTTGATGCATTGTTCACTTCCAGTTTGTTGTCATGCACAATAAGAAGTTTGGGAGTCACATGGGAGGGTAAAATGGCTTCGGAATGATGCAGTTGAGATTTTGAAAGTTGTTAACACCACCAATGAGAGTGTGAATCACATACGTGATGTTTGGTCAGTTGACTGATAGCTGTATGAGGCAGTGAGATGGGGATAAGAACAGCTTTTCGTTGACAACCTTGAGTATATGTGGTGGTAGGGTTGTGGAAAGTGCCTGCCAAGATGCTCCTTTGGGAAAATGCGCTTGGACCTCAGCAAGTGATCCCCAAGTGCATCGAAAAGCTGGAAGCCCATTCCTTTTCATTCCAGTTTGCAAAAGTCTTGACCTTTGAAAAATCACCAATCAGTGTAGTCTGGAAATCTGGTTACATACCTGCATCATTTGTAGTCTTTTGAGGTGACACAGTAATGGTTGTGGTGCTGGGACATAACAACATCAGAATAACAATACAAAGCATCTTGCCATGGCCAGTTCCTGTGATCACCACACTGTCACATCTGCGGATTGACTCCAGAGATGCTTGAAGTTGGAATTCATGAGGGATGATAGCACTACATGTCACCATATACACTAGAAGGCAAGCTCGCAATAGAACACAGAGATCATCTGGACAAAGGGATTCTAAGTAGCCAGAGGGAAGTCATTCAGGTGCAATGAGGCAGTGAGCAAAAGTGCTGTCATCCTTGTCACCAAGAGCCCTAATAGCCAATAGTACACCAGGCATAGCATCAAGAGGCATGGAGCAGATTCTTAGAAAGAAATAAAATGAGCCACGGGGAGAATATTCAGTGTCCATCAGTTCCAGTTGTTGTAGACCATTTATCCTGTAGTTGCATGGCTCCATCTAGGGCTGTTGGAACATCGGGGGTGATTCTGTATTTGATATTGGGAGGTCGGAACATGTCTGGATGTGTTCAAGTGTCTTGTGATTGAGCACGTGTAGACACAAGTGACTTTCATGTGATTTCACATGGTTAAACTCGCTTGATCCACCCAATTCAAACTCAGTTCAACCAGTCTGTCTATTGACCGTTTGTAATACTTGTCATACAACAGACATGGTTACCAGTCTAAACGACTGATGCTACAGTACAGTACAGTATTGCCAAGACTAATAAATTAATTACCCAAAGATAATGTTTGATAATATTGGAAATACTAAGATACTGAGGGCCTTCGTTTGAAAAGAAAGCTCAGTATAAATAAAAAGGAGATGTACTTACTATCTGTGCAGGCATAATGAATAAATGTTGCAGCCAACCAAAACTAGCACAATAGTATTCAGGAACATCACTATAATGGTAGTGATATTCAGATGTGATGGTAGGTTGAAGAAATGAAATACTAACTATTCCTGTTTATGTGCTTTATATCAGTTTCAAGGACTGACATCCTTTTCTTTAATTGATCAACCTCAGTAGATACTGTAAATATTAAATATATATGTGTGAGGGACATGCTAACTGCACTTACGGGAGACTGGGGTGCTTGAACCAGAAGTGGTTGGACTGGGAGGGACCAAACAAAATTCATCAATCTGCATAGAGAATCTGCATTCGCACTCACCTCAAAGGTGGCGATGATAATGGAGATGCCATTTTGGAACTGAGAATAGTGGTTAGCAGGCTAGGAAGGTGAGGAGAGATGATGAAACCTACTTGTTTCGGAGAGAGTGATGGTGGTGGTGAGAGCAGAGGAGATGACAAGGAAGTGCAGGAAGTGGAATGACTTCTTCTTTAATAGATTGAGGCTGACATTTGGCCATCGTCCAAGCATAGGGGTTGAGGCTGACAGTGATAATGGACTCGAACATGGTGGTGCCAACCAAGACCATGACAGTGATGACTAAGCCACGTGTGAGCTTCGCCATTCGTTAACCTCACGTGATATCATGCGGATGCCAGCAGAGTATACTTAATACCAATACTAATAGTACTAGGCGATCGCGACTTATCTTCTACTTGTTTCTCTCATATAAGAACAGTACACTTTACCTGCACAGGCCCCATCGACACGTTGCAAAGGTGAAAGTCGCTGTATGGCCAACCCAGCGCCCACTGAAACCTCTGGCAGTGATTTATCCGAGTCGGTGACGCATTTGAGACCGTCACGAATTCATTTCCCGGCAGACAATACAACTCCTTCGCAGCCAGGACATGCGTCTGGTGCAGCAAAAAAAGCGTCTCCTCCTGTGTCTGGCGCACCAAGTCGACATAATTCTGCCTTGCGTCTGAACAGAAACGGTTTACCGATGAACGGCAGACGTCGAGTTCGATCGGTGGATGCAACCGACGTGCCTTTTGGTGCTAGCCGACCTCATAGGTCACCTGTCCATAGCCTCGTCACTCCGTCTCGCAGAAGGAACGCGGAGGCTCGGCTTCGGGAGGACAACTCAGGTTTTGGCACCTTTTCTAATGACTTTTCTAACGAGTATGATTTATGTGAGTCTTTGTGACATTCTTTTGATGATCTGAACTGAACTGACAGAGCGTGTAGCTCATGAAGGTTGGCACTTGTTTCTGTCCTTCGAATACGCTCTCATTGCTGTAATGCAGATCCCAGGATTCTACAGGATGTGCAGCGTGCGCTGAGGTTGAAGGCTCGACGAGAGGCTCGTACACTGGCTAGTTCCACGGCCACAAAACCTGAGATAGCAACCTCGAATCTGTCCTCAGTCAGATTTCCGTTGAACCAGCCCATCTACCCCATGATCTCTCCTTCTACTTCGCCACGTAAAACAAGTTTATCTTCGGACGTTGACTTTAGCCCATTAACAGTGGCATCGACTGCACATCCAGTACCAGCATCATTGGACAACGGGATCACACTTGATTGGAGTGGATACGTTGGCCACGAAAAGTCCGAAAGGCGATGGAAATTATCGACTACGAAACGAAGGGAGAAGGAACAGTTACCTCATTTGAGTTTGGTCGTGGACCAACAACAGAAGACGCACTCCGGTAAGACCCACGACAACTCCTTCTCGGCTCCTGATGTACTGATGAACATACAAGATAAGATCACAAGAATTAAGACGTTAGCATCTTCCCAGACACTACGAAAGGCTCAAATCACTGGCGAGCAGCTTGGGAGGAGGTATAATCTTGTATACGGTGTGTTGTCCGTAGGGTCCTCTCCTCTAAATATCGCGAGAATCGCACGATGGTATGGTTCGCAAGAGCCCGTGGTAAGGAGTTCTTTAGAGAAGGCGGAACCCTTTACATGGTTGAAACACCTGGACAAACGTAATACACGGTCACCAGAACGTTCTCCTCGCCATCTTTCTGCCCTGATCATGGAAGAATATATTTACGCCCAGCTATGTCACGATTCGATGAAGTCAATCCCAGAAGACTCTGCTGTGCACGACTCTGCTCCCGACTTATCGATTTCTCCATCACTCGTGAATGCGCAGCTATTCTCTACACCTTCGCGCACCTCATCGCACTATTCGGCTGATCCCTCATCTGCAAGACAACGGTCATCAGAAGGCCAAATAACTTTCGAGCCTCTTATTGAGCCGACACGAAACTCTGTGGAAGTAGAATCTCTCCGGAGCGGTGAATCATCACATAGCAGCATGATCAGCAGACCTTCCTCGAGCGCAATCTATCCAGCAAATATCCGTTACCAAGCTCGTGATGTTGCACCGCGAATATCAAAAAAACTGGCGCACGACAAGGATGAGATCTCTTCCTCCGCTGAAGACTACCCCTCAGTTCGCTCAGAATCCAATGGATACAAATATGGAGGGGCCAAATTTTCTAGTGTCGAATCAAGGCCTGGGTCCGATATCAAAGTCATTGTTTTAGAAGAACCTTCGGAAACGATCCCTAAAGTGGAATTAGAACCGAAGCAACCGATACCTGCGACAGGGTTAGTAGATCATATTAGTGAGACAATTCCTCCTCCCTCCCCTAATCTATACCGCCACCGACGTGGAGGGTTGACTTCGCTTCCGCCGACTCGTCGCCCTTCTAGGCTGGGCGAGAGTATCCGCCAACAAGAATCAGATAACGAATGGGCACACGAGCGAAAGATACGGTGAGTACTACCTATATGCCTTGGAGTGCCTCGATGGTTTCTGAAATAAAGTAGGTTTCTCCGAGAAGCGACGGCACATAACCATAGGATTCGCCAACTTCTAAACCGTATATCTGTTTCAGTTCGGGAATACGAAGCAGCACAGTCTAATGCGATGGTATCTCTTGGAATATCACACAAGGGTCTTCCACGAGAGCTTGTAGCCGCCTTTGGCCATGATCCAGCCGCAGTCACAGGTGCCACTCGGAAATATCAGGGATGGAGGGCTGTAGATGATATTCACCGGCGTCTTTGCCGCCAACGAGAACTCTTCCGGGCATTTCTCTCGCACGACAACACAGACATGTCCATTTCAAAAAGTGTGTTGGACGATCCCATAGCCTCCCTCGTGCGCGCTCTCTCAGAAATCGAAGTGCATAATCGTGTAATCGCCGAACGGGCTGGAGAAACAGGGGAGGCTCTGAAGTCCGTTCAGAAGTTACATGCAAGTGTCAAAGCTGACTACAAAAGCACATTGTCACATACATCAGTTGTGTATCCTGAAGTACGCTTCCTCTCCTTCCATGTGGCAGTTATCTGATCGTTCCGACCAGCTCTCCTATATCGTTGCACTAGAGGAGAGTTACAAGGATCAATACCAACAATTTTGGGAATTTGGTATGGATACTCTTACGTTTCTGCTGGATAGCGTTACTCCCATTTGGAGGACGTACGGAAAATCCATCGGTGATGACATCCGGGATTTCCTCATTATACCATTGTATCGCAACGAGTTCACAGGCGAAGCCCGAAAATACCCAGTTCGAGGAGTTCCAAGACGCTCGTGTCGTCATTGGTTGGGACTGGCTGTATTTTTTCTCACGTCTGTAGCCACCAGTTTCCTGCAAGCCCGTGCTGCCATTTCTTCAACTGCTCATTACAAGTTGCCCATGATTCCTTACGATAGTATACGATGGACGGCATTACCTTTCTTCTGGTTTGGCATTGTCATTCAATGGTGGGCGGTCGCAGTAGAATCTGTCATTGTCATGATGCAAGTAGGTGTACTGATGTGGTGGGCTGGTTGGTCTGTAAAGATATTTACCTAAACTCAGAAGTCGGAAAACTTTGCGTAATTTTATCCTATGTAGTATGCTGCTGGCATTTTTTACCTATTACCTGTTCTCGATGGATGAATGTACTTGCGAAGAAGGAATGTGTGAGGGAGCCTGAAAAGATGAATGACTTTGACGCTCCCCGGCAGATTCAGGAATATTCACGCCTGATGGTACATTTGAGGAGTATGTGTAAGGTTGAATTGTACTGGTTCCATGGCCAGCTTCAACACACAGACGACAATAGCCTTCAAGAAAGACTCAGGTAAAGCATGAATATGGTTGACATGCACTTACGTCCACCCAGGATAAGCGGAACATCAGTCTGCTTGCAAGAAATGCACTGTATCTGGGTTGGAGCCGAATCATGCTGGGACCGTGATAACTTCCGTCGTTTCGAAGATTGGGAAGATAAATTAATGTCATTGTCTGGTTTCTTAGATGCTGAAGAATCAGCCTTCCGCGATGTCGTTGTCCGCTTTGTACGAGTTGTGCCCACAGGTCCTGACTTCAGAGTCTTTAAATTGAATGTGGGTACAACAAGCTATCCAGGGTGTATTAGGACGGTGCAAGGAACGCAGCGATGTAAGCTCACATTCTGAAGTTGGCTAAGAAGAGATCCTTGTGAGAGTCGATGACCCAGATACACCCTGTCCTTCCGATCCTAATCTTGGTCCATGAGCAGTGCAAGTGGGATTGTTTTTATTATCTCACCAGAGAATCAAAAAATTCCTGACTTCGCTGCATCTTTTTTTCACCACCAGCCCATCGCGAAATAGTATCCCATGTAGCCAACGGGATATTCCGGAGACGAAATGTAGTAACATGTTTTTCGGTTGGTAAAGGGTTCTTGGCAAGTGGTGCTTGATTTGGAAAGACTGAATTGATATTATCAACTGAAGTGTCAAATGGAAGGACAGTCTTGAGTAGTGCATCATAAGTAAAGTGGGTTACGTCGTTGACATTGTCCGTTGCTTTTTCGAAGACAACCGGACCACGAGGAAAGATCCATCGGTCGGATGGCATTTCACGGAATTCGATGACCAAATCAAATTCTTTGACGGGAGAGTGAGAAGTTGAAGCTATCTGAGTTCCTGAAGAAGATATAATTGGAGTTCTTTGGTTGGGTTGGTTCTGTGAGATCGATTGTGATGCAAGTTGAGGGTTTTCAGAACTCGCAAGGGACTGTATGAGAAGACCCAGAGTCTTCAGTTGCTCTGGAGTGGCCGTTCCTCCCGCCGCTATCTGAAGCAAATTGGCGAGGATCGGATTTGACGAAGCAGCCAAGTTGACTTGATTGATCAAGTGCGGAGTAATCGTGGTGACGCCACTAATAGAGGATATTAACGGCGTTGAAGATGTGGGCAAGTCAAATTCTGATGATCTCTCTCCAGAGGACGCAAGTTGGGAGGGTTGATTATTAGAGACATAGGGGCTGCCGTATGGAGTTGTTGATTGCCAGCCAGGAGAAGGTTGGGGCGCATGTGGCGTAGGTTGTGACTGAGAAGGGAGATAATGAACTTCGTAGAACACGGTATCAGGGAAGATGTGGGGTCCGATTTCGAGGTCACATTTTCCACGAGTCTGAATTGTATGGGGTGGGGGAGAGTTGGAAGGTGCCTTACCGCCTCGAACTTTGCTGGAAAACCGAGGGAAACTGGATGATAGCCATCGCTCGCGAGCTGGAAGAAAAATGATAAGTGCGAAAGGCCAGGAAGTACATGTATTGAAGACGGACACTGTCGAAGAGATTGAAGTATGACGAGACTACGTTTCAGAAAGGATCAGGGAGGGACAAACAAGAAGGGGATAGCGAGCCCACCTTTCTGCAGGAGTCTTTTGGGTATCTTCGTCGTTGTTCTGTTCCCAACCCGGTTGCGGTCCCACAGGCAGGTCGACTGTCGGCATCACAGAGATGATTTGGCCATGTTGTTCAAAACCATCATTCCCAATCAATTCAACACTTCCCCAATGACTACTCGAGTCCGTCAGTCAATTTTCTTCCTCTTTTCTTCTCTTTTCTCATCTTCCATTCACAGAAAAACGTGGTCCGGTTTTCAGGCCTGTTGTAAAGTCAAGAGCTCGCCCTGTACCTGGCGACATCCCCCAATCCTCAGTTGTCCCCAATGGTAGTGATAACAGTCTTGCTGCGAACTCGGCTTTCATTTCTTCGGCCTTGGTCCAGCCACCCGAACGTGTGACCTCCAGTAATCCACAACACGTGCAAGAAGTGTCAAGCTCTCCTCTCCAAGTTGTAAATCCCGATATTGTGGCCTCCACCTCTCTCTCTACCCATGCTTCTTCCCTTGGCAGCAACCATCAACCCGCTATCCCGAGCCTTGTGTCAAGTGGATCACGTACTCAGGGTATCCATCATCTTGCGTTAAATCAGCCTGTTTCAGTGAACACAAGAGCAAGTCCATCGCAGTCGATTTTACCTTTGCCACCCGCTGCGGTTACGCAACCTTCGCCGCTTTCTTTGGATCGTGCTGGCGGAATTGATTCATATGTGGAATCGTCATCATTCCAAGGATATGATGTACACAATAGGACAGAAAATGTACTCAATTCACTGAATGCTGGACTCGTTATCCAACCTCTCACCAGCACGTCTACCCCGATGGTCAATAATCGACCAGTTTACTCCCACACAGAGGTTCAAATCAGTAGCTCTAGCCTTCCCATTCAGACTAGGCGACAGGAGGATTTTCAGGAAGCCTCTGGAGAGCCACCTAAGCGATCGAAGCGAAAGCGGAAACCCGCAACAGACGCTGAGGAAAGTAACGAAGAAGCCTCCAATAAACCAAAACGGAGGGCCTCTAGTGGAACACCACGGGCTAGAAAATCGCGACCACCCTCCGTTCCGCCTTTCGACGCAGATGCTGACCCTGGGGAGGAGATCGACCCCACAGTTGTCACCATGGCTTCACTTTGCGACGATACAGGTCAAGGACGTGTTAGCCGCAAGGCTGTCGAGATCCTTACGAATCATGCAGCCTGGAAAGCGCAGAATCGTGAGAAGAGAGCTCGGATGAAAACGCTCATGGAGCAGAAGAAATACGGCAGGGATGAGACAGGCGATGTAGTTGACACGAGCCAAGATTCTTCCAACTGTGTGGCAGTTCCTTCAAAGTCTCCCAATCCTGCCACCAGTGCAGCACCTTTGGACGATACTGGGGGAGGTTTTGACTATTCTCAAGATCTGGCGACCAGCCGATTCAACGTACAAGTTCGCATAGGGCCCAATGGAGAAACTATCATCGACGAGGAATCTCTGATTGTTGATCGTGCGGGGGGCGAAGATACGGAAAGTTACACCCATGTCGTCGAATCAGATAACACCAAGTTTGTCAATTCTGGTTCTTACGGAAAACGATTCCGTGGTTCTCGATGGAGTGCAGAAGAGACTGAAAGTTTTTACGACGTGGGTGCATTTCCGAAAGTGGGATGATATGATGTTTGACTGTCCATTAAGGCCCTCTCCCAGTACGGCGAGAACTATGAACTTATTGCATATGTGCTACCCGGTCGTGATCGGAAGTCATGTAAAAACAAGTTTAAAGCTGAAGACAAGAAGAACCCCGCAAGGATCAATTATTGTCTGCGGAACAGCATTCCAGTTGGTATGTTAGCGTGTATCTGCTATTAAGCCCTTGCTAAAAGTCACAACTTGTTAGACATGGAAACACTCTCTCGGATGACGGGAAAAGACTTCTCTGGACCTGTTCCTGAAATACGTGCTCCCACACCCCGGCCTAATGTCGAAGTGAATAATTCTGCAGTTGATGAGGAAAGATCCGTTACCCATTCTGCTCAGAAGAGAAATAACGACAAAAAGAGAGTTACTGATGACGGGGCAGTCATAATTGGGGAGGTGGGTAGTGTTGAAGATTAATGAAGCATTACCAGTATTTACGATGAAGACGTATACTTATTCTTCTACAAACAGCTATAAACATGGAATGAACGTCATTCTGTCTTGGACTTTTGTTGCTCTCATCGACCTGGAAGCTCGAGCGTCTAGCGGTAACGTTCTTTTAGTTATCTCCGTGAATCAAGTACAGAACATAATGTAGGTCTGCTATGACAACCCAAAAAATTGTTGTTTGTGGTGCAGGTTTTCTAGGTATCGACGACATATGTTTGACCATCATGCAAGTTCTGACGGACCAATTTCCATGTAGGATCTAATATCGCCCGTGAAATTGCAAGTAGTTCTCTCGGGCGGGAGAAACGTCAAGTCCAGTTGTCTTCACGTCATCCTGAAACCGTTGACAGGTCGTTGCGAACCGCCATACCTGACGAGAAACTTCTCCCACCCTGTGCTTTGGATATCACAAAGCCTGCATCGCTTGTACCTGCCTTCAAAGACGCCAATGTCATTGTATCTCTCGTTGGAGTCATGCATGGATCGCAGAAGGCATTTGAGGACATACAATGGAGGGGTGCCGAGAACGTCGCAATTGCTGCCAAAGATGTTGGCGCTAAGTTGATACACATTAGCGCCATAGGAGCCGATGTTCACAGCAGTATTCCGTACGCAAGGACGAAGGGCTTGGCGGAAAAGTCCGTTCTTCAAATCTGCTCAGATGCAACTATCCTGCGGCCGAGCATAGTATTTGGGCCCCAAGATGACTTCTTCAATGTGCGTGTGTAGCTTCTATAACGCTCCAATGATATATCTTTAGCTCGCAGAGGTTTTCAAAGTTATCGAAATTTTTGCCTTTTCTGCCGGTATTCGGAGGAGGAACCTCCCGTTTTCAGCCAGTGTATGTCGGTGATTTGGCACGAGCTGTCGAAGTCCTATCAAGAAACGATCCAGAAGTGAATAGGCTGGTCGCTGGGAAATATATTGAAGCAGGAGGACCGGAAGGTATGCAGTCCCTTTAGTCGCTATCTTATATCGACATGTATCAGACTTATCGTTTCTACTTAGTGTTCACTTACAGAGAAATTATGCAAATTGTGCTGCGGTATAATCATCGACACCGACCAATCATATCAGTTCCATTTGAAGTTGGCATGTTGCAAGGGGTGGTTTTGGAGAAGCTGCCTGTGAATCTTTTTACTGTGACTCGTTCACAGGTATGTAATGAAGCCCTGCTGTCAATCCTTTTTAGTGTTGAGTGCTGTTGCGTGATCAGATCGAACAACTGAAATCAGACAACATTGTTAACCCTGCGCCTCCGAGCGATCATGTCTCATTCAAAGATCTACTGGAACGTTTCTCCGGCCCATTGTCTTCTGTTCATGATGTCTTGCCTACTTATTTCAAATAACGAAGGTTCGGCGCTCGTTGTGTTACTTTATGCTCGTCTTCATTCAACGCTACTTTATAAATTGAACCAATAATTACATACTACTAGTCATCCTGTTACACCACTGCCAGATTGCCATACACATGTCGGTTCAATTGGGTGACAACCGATGACATCATGATCACTCTGACTTGTTCGTTCAACTTCAGCACATGGAGACATCAAGTATACCTCGAGTTCTACTGGAGAACCTTCATGTACTTGAACCGGACTCCGAGTTCACCGGATATCCACCTAAGATCCACTCTTCATCTGGGAAGACATACTTTGCAAAGACTGGGTCATCGCGCGAGAAGGAACAGTATGTAGGGGAAGTGGAGTCGCTGAAAGCAATCGAGTCCGCAGCTCCTGGTCTTGCTCCAAATGTCCTTGCGTTCGGTATAGGAAACGGGGATAGGCCTTACTTCATTTCGGAACACAAGGACCTTGGTAGGATTACTGATGAAACTGGAAAGATACTAGCTAAACGGCTAGCGACTGAGCTACACGCCCATCAAAGTCCTCAGGGATTTGGATTCCATGTACCCACATTCTGTGGTGCAACACGGTTAAAAAACGGGTGGTTCACAAGCTGGGAGAAATGTTTCAGTGCAATGATAGGCGGACTGTTGGATGAACTCGCGAACCAGAAATGTTATGGTGAGCTTTGTAGCAGAGGTGAAGAGATCCAAAAGCAGTGGGTTGATCACTTGAAGTTTACACTTCTGGATCATGGCTCTGAAATACTGTCTGCAGTGTCATTCCCAAACTACTCGGTTAATCTCATTCAGGGTTGGTACGTTCGTCTCTCACCCTCGTTCTACAGGACCTCTCCAAATTCATCCGGTTCTCCTTCATGGTGATTTATGGGTGAGTGACTTTGCATTTACTAGTCGCATGCGTACCCTTACTAAGTGCGATCAGAGTGGAAATGTAGGCGTAGAGCGCTCAACAAACCTCCCATGTATCTTTGACCCATCATCGTTTTATGGTCACAATGAGGCCGAGTGAACTTCTGCTTCAAGTTGATCATGAACTCTTCAGTCATACTGAAATTATGTTTTATTGTAGTCTGGCAATCGCACGAATCTTCGGCGGCTTTCCCCCTTCCTTCTTTACTACTTATCACGCACATCAGCCGGAGTCAGAACCCGTCGATCAATACTCCCATCGCATGGATCTCTATAAATTATTCCATTATCTCAACCATACAGTGCTGTTCGGCGTAAGCCACCTTTAGATTGTCAGTTTGAACAGCAGAGGCTCTGACACAATTACAGGGTAGTTATGCAGAAAGTGCCAAGAGAAAAATGATCAAGCTGCTAGAGGCGAGACTGTGTATGTAGATCCCAGACCAAACAGAGAACTCGGAACTAAACTCGACAAGTGGGATCATGGAACAACGTGTTGATAGGTACAACCGCCAATGAGTTGAACAAACAGTGAACCGTGTTTGCTGCGACACATGTCGTCCGCACTGGCAAAGCGCCAGGGTCCTTGCTCTTCGCCTCCGAACAACTGTTCTTCAGGTCTTCCCAACTAATCGACCGCTCCTTTGCATATTCCATCAACTTGTATATCTGCTCCTGCATACAGATCAACGTCAGCATATGACTTTATTTTATGACGGTATTTTTCATCGGAAATTGCCGATGTCGTGATCCAAATACCCAAGGCCAGCGCTCAACACCCAACGATCGGGAACTGGATTACGTGAGAAACTTTGAGCCCGGCATGACTCGGCAACCCAAATCAGGTAATAGATATTCAAGTCAGACATAATCCACATCGCGCTCATCATTCCAGATGATGTATTACATTAGAAATTGACCATTTCTCCCTATTTCACCTCTTTTTTACTCATCCCAGTTATGTAGATTTATACATACAATTATATAGTCTTGTACAAATAATAAAGCCCCTCAATGAAAAGAAGAGACCCTCCTCTTCCCCATATAAAGAGAGAAATGCTTCCTACAGGCTGAATATAGGTGTAGAAGCCAAATAAATGTTTATTAACACTATATACACTCATTTATGTGTTATTTACCAAAAAAAAGTACAGGAAAATGGTCCAGAATGAGTGGAATAGTGTGCTCATCATCCCTGACAACAAGCATGATGTTGGTGCAACAGCATTGATGGCGACGCCAGATGTTGTCTGAGCCAATTTTTGATTTGATGTCTTACATTTAGTGTTGTTGGCTCAACCTTGCCATCTCGCCGCGCCACGTTGTGCCAGGTGGCGATTCAAATTTTCCAAATGGGGGTGGCAAATGTTGGCGAGAGGCACCATTCAACACCGTAGTCCGTAGACTTTAGTACATCAAAATTCTGTATTATCCTACCAATGACCAACAAAGGTGGCCATCCTCCAGATGTTTTCGTGAACAATCACTTTACCAAGGTAGGGAAGAGGCATGTGAAGACCAAGCGATGGCACATGCAGTGCAATTATTGTCCAAGCACTGCTCCACATATCGAGCATCGTGATTCATGCTGCCTACAACACCTCGCAGGACAAGGAAAGTGCCCAAACCTCCCTGAAGATGACTGAAAGCAGGCTTGTCAACTTCTCATGCAGAGAGGAGGTATCGAAATAATACAAGTTTTTGACAATGAAGGTGCATCAACATCAGTACCGGCACAGAAAAAGGCAAAAGGGCCCAGAGGTCAGGTAATTTCCATGAAGGGAGCTGCAGGAATAGATACATTCCTTGATAAGGCAATGACCACAGATGAGGTTGAGAAGGCAAATATTCGGCTGTTGAGGTACAAGTAGAATTGCTTATCTGACAGATCATTGATCATCAATAATCTCATACAGGTTCTTAATTCATGGGAACATCCCTTTCACAGCATCTGAGAACCCATTCTTTATCAAATGGTTGTTCAGAATCTGACCATCATATGTTCCTGCAACTTGGTATGTTTTCATGGAGAGATACCTCCCAGTGGAGGAACAGCATACCATCCAAGAAGATATTGAGAGATTGAAGGGAAGGAATAACCTGACATACCTGCTGGATGGATGGGATGATGTGTTGCACAGGAGTATATATGGCAGTATTCTTGCCGAAGTCGCTGTGCATCCAGTTGTTTTGGGTCTGCAGGAGATGACTGGGAAACGTGCTACAGCAGAGAATCTAGTTGAAGTGTCAGATAAAGCTCTCCAACAAAGAAGTGTAAACCCTGCTGCTGTTATAGCTGTATGCACAGACAACCCAACAACCATGCAAGCCTTCCATCGAATCTGGACAAAGAAGTCTCCATGGATCCTTGTATGTGAACAGCATCCCAAACAGATACATTCAGAATAACTCACTTAAATCCCAGCCACTTGCATGCTTCATGCATGGTATCAATACTATTGTTGGGAAAGTCATTGCATGGCCAACAATCAAGACCATGATTACAAAGAACATGCGCATTGTGTCCTTCTTCAGATCATCACATTACTGGGGTGGTCAGCTCGATGAAGTTGCTAAATCCAAGAAAGTGGATCATGCATTGAAGATGAATACAGAGTCATGCTTCTATGTACTTGTTTTACAGGCCCTGAGTGTGTGTGAACATAAAGCCACTTTAATGGAACTTTGTATGCGAGATGATGCGCAGAGGTCCATTCATGGACTAACACCAGTTTTGAAGGATGTTGTAGCGACAGCCTTTGATCTTGAGCATTGGGCTTTGACAGACCAGCTGATTTGTTGATATGGCTCCCTATCACCCTGCATTCATACTATGGCATTTTTCATGATTGTGTGCACCGCTTGGACATCTTTTACTCACTTTGCACAGCGTGCTTTTGTGCACCTTCATGCGCTCTCGTGCACTCCCATGCACTCCCATGCACTCCCATGTGCTCCCATGTGCTCCCATGTGCTCCCATGTGCTCCCATGTGCTCCCATGTGCTCCCATGTGCTCCCATGTGCTCCCATGTGCTCCCATGTGCTCCCATGTGCTCCAGTGCACTCCAATGCGCTCCATTGCACTCCAGTGTGCTTCTGTGCACTCCCATTGTGCTCCAGTGTGCTTCCGTGCGCTCCTATTGCACTCCCATTGTGCTCCATTGCGCTCCAGTGCACCTCTGTGCACTCCTATTGCACTCCCATTGTGCTCCATTGCACTCCAGTGCACCTCTGTGCACTTTTGTGTGCCTTTGTGTGCTTTTGACCATTTAGGTGCACTTTTGTGTGCCTTTTACATTTCTACTGCACTTTTGGTTCCCCCATAGTTGCCTGCTGTCGTACGCTCTAAATGCGTTCTGTTACACTTCAAACTGCCTCCGCGCACCCCCCTCCCACACTCCTTATCTGCCTTTCACATTTATTGCATGCTTCTTTTATGCTTTACCTGCAACTCGCATTCTCTACTGTGCACTCATTGCACAATCCCTATCACACACACAACAATCCACTATACCAGTTGCGCTGTGCATTGCAGCTTCCATCTTACTGGCACATTTACTTGGGGTGCACCACGATTCCAACATGAGCGAACTGCACATTCTTACATAACTAGGGCACTTTGCACCTATTCAGCATTGGACTGTGTGCACATGGGCACTTTCACATAATCCTGGCGCTTTGGCAGTATTTGGCCTTTCACAGCATCTCCTTATAGTTCTTCCACATTTCCAATCAGCATCGCCTTATCTGGTAACTGGCACAGGTCAATCACACCATTATTACTAAGGTGCAGCACGTGACACATAACACCAAAGCGGAATAATTGGGAAGAGTGCATGAGACCTAGAGTGCACCAAAAATAGTGCATTGCACTGGAACAGTTGGATATTGGGCTATAGGTGTGCAAATCTTATTGGCTGAGGCAGCAGCATGGTGCGGTTGGGTTTAGGTGGGCGAATGGAAGTGCTTGTGGGTAGCGCATGGCACTTTCTATTTTTACACTTTATTTTACTGTTTTTATCACATAAGCCATTTGTACATAGTAGGCAGACAGATAGAGAATCCAGAGGATCTTTCCCCCCCTCGTAGTTCATAGTTCAGTCAGCATCACACATAGTCTGTGCACCAGCATCCAGTCCATGCGCCTTTGTAGTGCGCCCTTTGTATAGCCGCATTTGCATATCATTTACATCCCCTCATTGTATTGTTATGTTTCATCCCTGCATTGCATCCTTCATCCTAGTTTGTGCACTATTGTAGTGTGCCCTTCATATAGCTGCATTTGCGCACTTATTTGCATAGCCACATTTTGTGCACCATTTGCGCCTTTTTCTGCCCCTTGTGCTTTTATCCCATTTGCATCCCCAACCTGCACACTACCTTCACAGCACATCCCAGTGCTGCCTTCATCTCACTATACCTCTGCGTTCATCACCCCCATCATTGTGCACTTTTGTGCTCCCATTGCACATTTTTCCACACTGCACATTTTTGCCCCTTTGCATTGCGCACTTTCCCACCACTGTGCATACCTTCCCTTTAGCATACACAACTAGTGCACATACTGAAAACCACCATATCAGCCTCTCCATAATCTCCATGCCCTCAAGGACGATCTGAGGCCCTCTAAGCGAACTCCCCCCTCACCCCGAGCACGCCTGCAGTAGTAGGTTAAGTGTTCACCCCTTCTATTGAGACTCTGCACTGAGTACCAACTGAACACATCATCGTATCTGCAAGCCACTTGTTGATGTAATCGGAGATGTTGAAGCACGCGATGCAACACTTGCTGACTGCATGCTACAACTGATTTGGGCCCATCGAGAGGTTATACATATAAAACCTGCTGAAGGAGATGATCTCGAGTTCCTCCATCATGCTCAACATGTCATAAACACACAGTTCCATGCTATGAATACAGATCTGCATTGGCTGGCCTTATTCCTCCATCCTCTCTGCCAAAAACTCACAATCTCGACTGCAGTACACTCTTGCAAAGTTGAGGATACATATCAAATTGCAGCTTGCATTACAAAGAGTTGGGGTTGGATGAAAGAAATGGCTATTGCATTGATAGCAGATATCAAAGCTTACTCAACTGGGATGGCACCATTTCAAGGCAGAATAGCTGATGCGAAAGACTGGTGGAAATCCCTTCTTGTCACAGCATCTGGCTATCCTCTCAAAGCACTAGCAATTAAGATCTTCAGTATTGTTTCTCATGCAGCCAAAGTTGAACAGTTCTTTTCAAACTTGGGTGGAGTGCAGAGTGTCAAGTGCTCTTGTCTTACTGTTCCACACCTCAAAACACTAGGAACCCTTTGGAGTCATTATGGGTGACAACTTAACAGGGCTGCACTGGTAATGGGTAAATCAACTTGACATAAGCATGCTCACATGCATACACAACCGTATCAATACTGGATGAGCCAAGGTTCTTCTCAAAAGTTTTACATTGACTGAGCAGACAGCCAGAGAACATTACTTTGGACAATATTGATGCCGAGTTTGATAAACTTAATGATCAAGTATTTGCACCAGCAGATGGAGATGGATTGGAGTCAGAGGTGCTGTTAAACAAAGTATATGATCTATCAGAGTTGGAAAGCATATGAGCAGGTACAGTTCCAATGACAGTGGATGAGGAACTCGATCTTAGCAAAGAAAAGGATGGTAGCAAGGAGAGTTGGGATGAAACCTCATTGATAGGTCCACTGCATGCTATAAAGTCTGAAGAAGGATCTAATCATATCAAGACATAATGACACACATTCCAAACCACTACAAGCTCTACAAAATCCTTTTTGAATTATTTTGCACTATTTTGCACTATTTTGGATGACTTTGAACTATTTTGAATGCCTTCGAACAATTTCGCAACACTTTGAATGACTTTGCAGCATTTTGAACGATATCGGCCACAGTATAGTTGTCTTGAAACACTTTCGATACATGCTGCACATCTGGAACAAGCCAATTCGCTGCATATCGAGCACTACCAGACACAGGGAGAGACTACAAGAAATTTAAAATATGATAAGTGCAGTTTTGTGTTTTATTGATATATTAAAGCAATAGAACAAGAACTATTACTATACTGGGACAATGTAGGTTTTACTTATTATCATTTTTCATTTGTTTTATGTTTTACAATACCTTTATTGCTGTGCACATTGCCTCATGTTCTACAATTGTTATTATTTCCTTTTTAATACTATTCCTTCAAATTGTATATAGACTTGTGTTAGTTACTTAGAAAAAAGAATACCAATGGGAAACAGAGGAAGTTACCCTCACACTTATCATCTGACTTAAGAGCCATTCTCTTGGATCTTATCTTCGCATCATATCTCTAAGTTCTGTGAAATATTGCGAACTTCTTCGAACTATTGTATTAGCTCCACATTTTATTGCCTATCGCCTATCGCCATTCAACAAACACTTCATGTTTGCTAAACTCATTCCTCGATATACCTCAAACCACTTTGACATTCCTCAAAACCACTTCGCACAACTTCAAACCTCTTTGAACCTTTTTTGAACTCTTTTGCACATATTCGAACCCATTTTGACCTCTTTTGAACCTCTTCATATGCCTTTAGAGAGTATTCGCAACACAATTTGTCCTTTTGCATCACTAAACACAACATTTTGGTCTCAGCGGTGATATTTAGTACCAACTTGCACCCTTCCTCTGACACGTGTTATACCATCCAAAGCCATTTAGTAGATTTTGTTTGGGTTTTCAGGTTGAGTATCATCATTATTGTTATGCTCATTAGATGTAGACCACAGATCCTAAATACTGATAATGTGTAGAAGAAAAGGGATTTTATGTCTTGCCATGCTCGCCAGCCTCACCAGGTATTGCCACGTTGCTGTGGTGGAGATCTTGCTTTGCCAGTAAATGGCAAATACTTCTTGAGGTATTGCCATCAACACTACTTACATTACAGTCATTTGGATGTCAAATTGCATGACTTTTTTTTTTGTTTGCTTAGTAAGTGTTTGTACTTGTAAGTCTGTGACCAAGGTGTCACCTCCAAGTTTGGCAGAGCTCGATGATTCTCTCAGCAGACAGATGGCACTTATCTGCTTTACCACTGATGGCTCCTCCTTTTCGATATCTTGGCCGATTTCCCACAGCGACCTCTCAAATTAGTATGGACAGATCTAGAAATACACTTCTTATATTGCCTTTCAATCCCCTGTGCAATGTGCTCACCCCTCAATTTTCTCAGGCCTGTTACACCCATGCACTATCCTTGAAATGGCCTCTACTTCTCTGGCTTTTGTAGGGTACAATGGCCATGGGAACAAGGCACTCATGGCACTTAGTTGGATGTGAGAAGCACCTTGGCAACACTTGTATAAGAGATGTGCTCTTACAACATGATCCTGATCATGCTCGCACCCTGAACACATGGTCACATGTTCATTATAGTAGTCACATGTCTGGTTCATTACATACACAACAGTTTGTATTGTATAGTATACTGTAATCCCAATATGTCTTCTGGACCACTGAGTCGAAGATGCAAATGATGAGTCCAAGGTGTGGTAGATTATGTTCAAGAGCCTAGATCTAGGGTAACAGGATAGTCATGAAAAAGGGGAATGATGATGGTTGGAAGATAAGATGGTGTCCATTGTCAGTTGTGATGTGTGTGTCAATAAGGGTAAACAGTGGTAAGCAGGCTTACATCCTCCCCACCCATCAGAAAAGGAAACAGTCATGAAAAATTAAGGAAAATGGGACAGGGGGGAATGGAAAGATAACAAAAATGTGGAACACCCAAGCATGGGTGCATCAAAAACCCCAATAGGGAAAAGCTACTGGTTGGCAGAGAAAGAATGCTACATGCTATCAACCATTCTTGTCAAGGTTCACGATCACCACTACCAAGGTCAGGACTTGGTCAGAAATACACCGGACTTCTGGTTGGACCCAATCATCAGTGTTTGGAGGTATTCAGGGGTTCCCAGCAGAATCCACCAGGCTGTAGCATGCCAGGTAAAAAGGGGCCAGAGAGGACTTGGCTTCAACTTATAAGATGTTGCACCCTTCTCCTCATCAGTTGTCCTATTTCAAGCAGGAGGCAAGCAGGTGTCCAGTGGATTTCTGGATGGAGGGCAAAGGTAGGATGAAGCAGAGGTATGTGGAGAGATTAAGTTGAGAGAAGTCTACAAGGTTTAAGATTGTTAAGACAGAAAGATGACCAGACTGAGGATTGAACCCAGGACCAACTAGACATATACCAGATGCTCTACCAACTGAGCTATCAGGTCTTACTGGGTTCAATACAACAATGTGATATGAACCAGACACTATTGATGTAACCACCACTTGACCACTGTCAATATTACAGCAGGGGGGGATTAACTGCATCCAGTTTGTCTGTTAAGGAGCAAAGCCTCCATATTACATAATCACCAAACAATGTGTCAGATTACACAATCCAACAAAGATTTGGTTCAGGAATGAGTCGAGGATGATTAAGAGAATGATATTAGGTGAGGATGATACAAGAATAACTGCAAGTACAAGTACAAGTGTAAGCACAAGTAATTTGCAAACTGGAGACTAAGGCTAAGCTATGGGTGCTTAAATAACTAGGGCTGGAAGAATAATGGGTAATGCAGAGGTTTACTAACAGGTCTTGGTAAGTGTCTGTGACCAAGACTGTATTAGGAATAAAGTGAGTAAGCAAATAATTACTAAGGCACATGATGACTTGTCTGATGACTAAAAAGTGCTGTGGCCAGGATGCCGATGGACAAGGTTGGAAAGGAATCAGAAAAGTGTTTGGGGAAGACCAGGAATTCAATCGGGTGAGTCAGGTCTTGACAGTATTTCCCCCTTAGGGCTGAGCCTACGAGGCGTGTGAGGGTTCAAGGATCTGAGTCAAAAGTGTTGGAGCAGACTACATACGCTGCACAGAGGAAGAGACAACACGTTCCTTATAACCTACCTGGGGTTTAGTTAGTCTTAGAGCTAGGGTTTAGCAGAGGTAAGAACACTGTATATCTTCTATAGTACAGGTTCTCCTTATATACATAATAGTAAGGATGTCACATGACTTGGGAATGTGTTTACCACATGTATGCGCAGTAAGCACAGTAACATGTGTGTTGCATGCATGGCCTCATGTATGCAGCATGTATGAGGATTTTAATTTCAACACCCCCCCTCAAACTGTACAGCGCTCTAAGCAGCTAAGTTTGAATCTTGAAAGTAATTCCAAGAGAGTCTCTAAATTTCCTGAATAAGATGGCACCAAGGTTCTTTGTGAACATGTCAGCCAGATTATCACTTCCAGGAATGAAAATGACCGTGACTTTGTCATTTTCTATGCATTCGCATGTATAGTGGTAGCGAATGTCTATATGTTTGGTCCTTCTTTTCTGAACTGGATTTGATCCAATAAAGATGGATCCCTGATTATCAGTGCAGATTGGTATGCACTTCAGTACATATCCAAGTTCCTGGAATAAGGACTCTATCCACACTATCTGTCGACAAGTGTCGGAGAGAGCCATATACTCGGCTTCTGTGGATGACAGTGCTACAGTTTTTTGTAAATGGGACTGCCAGCACACAATGCCACTTGCTAGAGTAGCAAAGTAACCCATTGTAGATCAGCATCTGAGAGTGTCAGCTGCCCAATCAGAATCTGTGAAGGCCTGTAGCCCCTTGGACTTCTCACCATCATAGACAATGTTATATTTCTGGGTTCCCACCAGATAGCGCATGATGTACATCGCTTTGTCTAGATGTTCTTGGCTAGGATTAGCTGAGAATTGCGACATCTTGATTACTGCATAAGCGATATCAGGTCACGTTCTGAGCATCAGATACAATAAAGATCTGATCACAGACTGATATTTTGATCTAAGCATCGCATTGGGCATTGCTGTGTTTTCCGATGGTTTGTAACCAGTCAGAAGTGGAGTGGGGGTCACTTTGGCATTTGTCATCTCGAATCTCTCAAGCACTTTGGCAAGATATTCAGTTTGATCAAGTTTGACTTTGCTTGCAGTCTGGGTGACGCGCATGCCTAAGAATTCCGTGACTTTTTCAGTACTACAGCACTCCCAATGCTTTAGACAAGCATTTTTCTTTTCATCCACAAGTTTCTTGTTCTTCCCCATGAACAAGCCATCATCAACATAGACGAGTGCAATAACAATGCTGCCTGTCTTAGGATCCTTGTGTATGAAAATGCTGGCATCGGAGCTGGCACGCACGAACCCAATGGTGCATATAAATGCCTCTAGCTCTTTCCACCATGCAAGTGAGGCTTGTTTAAGGCCATACAATGCTCGGCGTAAGCGCAATACTTTGCGCTCTTTTCCCTCGAGTCTGAAACCCTCGGGTTGATCCATATAGATCTCCTCATCTAGTTTGCCATATAAAAATGCAGTTTTTACATCTAGGCCGGTCATATACATGCCTTCTAGAGATGCAAGTGCAAACATGAGGCATATGGTCTCGTAGCAGACTACCGGTGAGAAAATCTCATCAAAGTCAATGCCTTCAACTTGTGAAAAGCCTTTGGCCATGAGTCTGGCTCGTTTTCTTCCATCCAATTTTATGGAGAAAACCCATCTATTTTTGATCATTTTTCGATCATGTGGAAGATCGACGATGTCATAGACTTGTCGCTTATGAAGAGCCTCTAATTCTTCATGACAAGCTTGTTTCCACTCACATTGCTGCTGCCGTGGTAGGCGCGCAATATTGCAAAATTGGTTTGGAACTTGGCTTATTTCGCTTGATGGTTTGACTGCTTTTGACAACAGCCAGCGAATAAGCTTATCTTCTCCTTCCTTGGTTATCTTTTTAATATAACCTGCTTCGTCTGGTTCCCCCATTGGGTGATCATGTTCTTGATCATTGGAATCGGGCACACTCTCGTGGGGTGCCGAACTCGGTCCAGCAACTGGTTCTGTCTGTTGAGTTTGTGGTCGTGTTCGGTTATGGTCCGAATCTTGACCCACAGATCTCTTCCAATATCGATCACATGCAATGTCTCTCTCTATGTCAGAGGGGAGTCACTTCTCTCCATAGGTATTGCCAGGACGGTTTGGAATGTTCCTCTGCCTGCCTGATCGACGGGGCAATTGCTGCCATTCCTGTTGATCATCACATCTTGGATGAAAGTCCTCAGTGGTTACTGGAGGCGGCGGAGGAGGAGCATTTGTCACATCGTCATGTGCCTTTTGCTCACTTGGTACATCATCATCATCATCATTTTCTGATGATGGAGGAAGGGGCAGATTTTGTGGTGGTATAGAATCATCGCCATCTGTTCCAGATGAGTGGTCATCATCTTCTGGTTCTGGAGGTGGAAAATCACCAAGGTCTGTATTGGCAAGAGTCTTAGCTCCGGGACAGCATGGGAACAATGTTTCATCAAATAGTGCCATAGCACCAATGAATATTGCACCACTAGGTCGCATGAAATGGTATGCTTTAATGCCATCTTCTAATCCAAGGTATGTCATCAACTCCGATCGAGGAGCCAATGTGTTTGGACGCTTCTCCTTGGGTAGGTAGACGTAAGCACCACAACCAAAAACTTTCAGATTGTTTAGATCTGGGTGGACCTTTGTCAGGTCCTCAACCGGTGTCAGCCATTTCAGGCGCCTTATCGGGGTTCAGTTGTATAGGTGTGTTGCATGTTCAATGCAAAATTCCCACCATGATTGTGGTAGACATGCGGTAAATCACAGGGTTTGTGACTTTTCCATTATTGTCCTTATGGCACGCTCTGTGCGCCCATTCTGTTGGTGAATGTGGGGTGCAGACATCTCTATTTTGATGCCAAAGTCCTTGAGCACATTTTGTAGCTCACGATCTTTGAACTTCCCCCCTGGATCAACATGCCAGCGCTTGATTGTAGCGCCATACTGTGTCAAAGCCACTGCCCGAAATTGTCTGATGGCCGCAGCAGCATCAGATTTCTTTTTAAGGCATTGGACCCAGATATGTGATGTTTTGTCATCCAGAAATACAATAAAGTATTTATGTTTATGGTACGATAGTACTGGGAGTTCCTTCAGATCAGAATGTATTAATTCAAAGGGTCTTTCAGCACGTGAATCTGATTCAGGAAAAGATTTTGAGGTCATTTTCCCTTCAGCGCACCCTGGACATATAATTTTGTCTTTAGGAATAATTAAATTCCTTGGGAATTTTATGGTGCTATTAGGCATCTTCCCTAGCACCTCTTTGGATGGGTGTCCAAGTCACTTATGCCAAGTCGAGTAGTCTGCGACATACATTGTCGCGACATTGATTCCCTTGGTGCTCAATATATGAGTCCGAGCCCAATAAATAGTGTCACGTTTCATAAGAGGGATGCAATCCATAATTGGGTTTCCTTGCTTGAAAAATGAAATGTGTGCAGAGGAACCACGCACATCACTTCCGTCTTGTAAGAAGACGCCCATTGACAGTAATCGAGCATTACAGTCGGGTATGTAGTAGACGGGGTATAATCGCGTTTCACGTGTCTCTGACTTCCCATGACATACTACCTGATGTCTAATGAAGACTGCTCCTTTCCCTACTATATGAGTAGTACCCATGGCTGTTTGAACCAGGGTAGAGTCCTTTCTCGGTAAAGGCTCGTAAGAAGCAAAATCTTTAATTTCACCAGTGAAGTGTTTTGATGCACCTGAATCCATGATCCAGTCGGCACCTTTCTTACAATTTCCATTTGCACACATAACACATATATTAAGATGTAAATTGTTCCATGATACATTTAGTAGCGGTAAAATTTCACATGAAAAGTTCACTGTGATCAGTGGAATTTTAATTCTTGTGCTTGTGGCAGGGAAAAGGACTGACCTTTCATCATATGTACCTGTTTCAAGTGGTTCATCGACAAGCATTTTGTCGACGGCTTTCCATACTTCTTCATCAGAAACGGCAGGTTCCAATCCAAGGGAGACGCTATCGTCTTCTACCTCTACAATCCTTGGTTCTGGTTCAATCCTCCTCCTCTTACCTTCTCGCACTGTGAGGTGCTCTTCCAGCGGTCGCAGATTTTTTGCGCTGCATGGGAGATTCATTTGCTCGAGGGTGTCTCGAGCCTGCTGATATTCGGTATAGACCGAATGAGAGGTAGAGGCCACGCCCGTGTATGCCTGTGCAGGCGGTCGGCGGCGAGGATCCCTTGTGGGAGTATGTTCATGCTTCTCGATGCGCTGGATGAGCAGCATCGGCGGTATGATGGTGCCATTACCATTTATAGTAGTAAAGGCTTGTGAGGCAAGGTGGGAATGTTTCTCTTTAGGTTTTTCCTCTTTAGTCTTTTTGTCCCCATGTCATCCACGCTTTCGGGACAATTCTCCATTGTTGCCTTGAGTTTGCCATTTGAGGTTTCCCCCTTTGCGCTTGACAGCAGAAAGTTTGGTGGCCTGAGGTGGGCCAATGGGCTTTCCAACTGCTGTGCGCTGTGAGGCTTCAGCGACAATGGAGTCCTTGACATGTTTAAACATCAAGGCTCTAGTAGTGGTCGTGTTAAGGACCATGGCAGATAGAGAATCGTACTCGCGTGGCATTGCAGCAAGTAGAATCATTGCCTGTACTAATTCGGGGATGGCGACATTGGCAGCCATAAGGCGCTCAAATTTATCAGCCATTTTGGCAATCTCTGGCGCAGGATTTGCAGCCGGAATTTTGATTGCAATTGCAGACCTAAAGTCCGCAAAGACTTGGGAGGGGCCATCGACACCATAGTCGGTGCGGATGAGATCCCATACCTCCTCAGCAGTGTCCTTGGTGTTGGCACGCTGCCGAATAGAGGGGGCTAGGCGGAGCACTAGGCTACCAATCGCCTGGTCATTCTTATTGTTCCAGGTCTGGAGCTTGGCATTAGCTTCCACTACTAGTGCAGCGTTTGTCGCCGTCAAAGGAGGCGCCGGGGGTGGTTTTAGTTCCATCCCGCTAGTTATTTGCCAGAGGCCCTGAGACCTGAGCCACGCCTTCATTGAGTTGGCCCATTGAATGTAGTTAGAGCCATCGAAAGTTTGTATGAGTTTTTCAAGAGTTGAAGACATGATGTTATAGTGGCAGCTGGTAAAAGCGCTCAATCAGTCCTCTTATTCAAGAAAACACATTCCATAATCTCAGGCAAAAATACTCCTTCAGAGTGGTTAACCCTAGTCAACCTGGGTTTTTTAAATGCAGCTCGCAGAGAGCGCAATGCAGCTCACGAAGAGCGCAAGGTTACAATTTGGAGACAATGAAGTCAACATCGTTCACAGCCAGTTAAGGCGCGTTCGTGACATGCCCAGCAGGGCCCATAACCTGTTGGAGCAGACTACATACGCTGCACAGAGGAAGAGACAACACATTCCTTATAACCTAACCTGGGGTTTAGTTAGTCTTAGAGCTAGGGTTTAGCAGAGGTAAGAACACTGTATATCTTCTATAGTACAGGTTCTCCTTATATACATAATAGTAAGGATGTCACATGACTTGGGAATGTGTTTACCACATGTATGCGCAGTAAGCGCAGTAACATGTGTGTGTTGCATGCATGGCCTCATGTATGCAGCATGTATGAGGATTTTAATTTCAACAAAAAGCCAGGTCTGTGGTTGGAAAAATCCCCATTTCCTGCTTTACCACAAATATAACTCCTCCCTCCCAATCCACTGCTGAATGGTTGGCTGCCCTCAAGGCCCAACAAGAGGAGCTGATCTGGGAGGAGCTACAGTTTGAAGAGAAAGTGTGACAGGAGAAGGAGGAATAATGGGCAGAGGAGGTGCAGCAGGCAGAGGCAGCACAGAAAGCTGAAGAGTGGAAAAAGGTGGCGGCCACAAAGTGAGTGGCTAAGAGGAAGGCAGGAGATGGAGAGGAAGAGGCAGAGGGGAGCGGGTCACCCACCAAGAGGGTGAAGGGCAAGGGGCAGATGGATGTGGAGTCCAAGGGGGTCCATGCGGCCCCGCAAAAGGTAAGTGACTGGGGCACTGATGCCAAGTCCATTGCTAACAACCCTTCTAGATGTTCTCAGCAGCACCTCGTGTGCTTCCAGATAGGCGCCTGGGGTCAGGCATGCGAGCCCTGCACCAGGGCCAAACACAAGTGTGAGGAGATGGTGTGGGAGGGGCAGGAGGCCCTGATAGAGAAGATGGGGGGTGAGACAGTGGAGCTTTTGAGGGAGCTGACTTCAACCATCAAGGGTCTGAGGCAGGAGATGTGGGAGTTCTGCTTCATGCACAAGGACATCCAGGATCTGTATGATCCAGATTGGGCTTGGGCGGGGATAGCAGAGGAGGATGATGGGGACAAGGAAGAGGAAGAGGGAAGTTGGAGCAAGGGAGAGGTGGAGACAGAGCTAGCAGGGCTAGCTGAGGAGGTGGCAGGAGTTGTCCAGGTAGAATTAGTGGAAGGAGACAACAGAGAAGTGTAGGGGCCTGGTCAGGACCTGCAAAAAAATTTGTTTAGTTATTTTTTTTTTTAATATCAAAAAATTGTGTCTCGTACTGCCATTCAGTGTGACTTAAGTTTGGAGTGGCCCAGGTTTGTCCAGGTAGCGGGTGTGGAAGTCCACAATCAACTCCTGAGCATGATTAAGCTCTGTGGCAGGAAGCCAAGAGTTTTCTTCATTAGTGCCCTGGTAACCCTCCTAATGGATAAAGTAGAGTAACTTGCAACAGCGGCAGTTATCGATTTTTGAGTCCAGGATCTCCACAATTTCATTGTCTAGTTCATTGTCAATGATGACTGGAGGGAGCGGAGGCTGAGTGTAATTAGGAATGGTGTTTGGGGTGTCTTCTTCCAGCTGTGAGATGTGGAAGACAGGGTGAACTGCCTGGAGATGGTCCAGAAGCCAGAGGATAACCGAGTGGGTGCCCAGGTGGGCGATGACTTCAAATGGGCCATGAAATTTATCTGAGAGTTTCTTGGAAGGTTGAGAGTGCATAGTGTTCTCATTTGACATAGGTGTAGTTCCCGATATTGAAGTCAGGAGCGGGAATCCGGTGGTTGTCTGCTGGATCTTGATAATGCTTCTGTGCTTTGGAGAGCTGTTTCCAGAGTTCTTGGTGGAGTACATCGAGGTCCACCATGAAGTTATGAGCATGCTGAGAAGCTAGCTCACATTCAGGGAAGATGGTGATGTTTGGGTGGTAACCCTTATTGGTGAAGAAGGGTGAAACTCTGGTGGAAGCTGATGGAGCATTGTTGTAAGCAAACTCCCCTAAGGGCAACAGCTGAGACCAGTTGTCCTGCTGGTAATTGCAGAAGATTTGGAGGTATTGTTCAAGGGTTTGATTAAGGTGTTTGGTTTGTCTGTCACCTTCCAGGTGGTAACCTGAAGTGAAGTGAATATTCATGTCTAGGGCTTGACCGAGAGACTGGAAAAAATGGAAGATGAACTCAGATCCCCGGTTGCAAGTGACGTGTGATGGAACTTTGTGCTTGGAGAAGATGTGCATGATGAACAAGTTGACAAGTTCTTGGGCTGTGATGTTGTTGACTGTGGGAATGAAGATGGCTTGCTTGGAGAGTCAGTCTACGATGACCAAAATGGCAATGTGGCCATTGGAGTCTGGTAGCTGTTGAATGAAGTCTATCGAGATTGAGTCCCAAGGGCATACTAGTGATGTGTTCAGTTGGTACTCAGTGCAGAGTCTCAACAGAAGGGGTGAACACTAAACCTACAGTGGCAGGTGTGCTCAGGGTGAGGGGGTTCACTTAGAGGTCCTCAGATCATCCTTCAGGGTGCAGAGACTCCAAAGAGGCTGGTATGATGGTTTTTAATGTGCACACTAGCTGTGTACACAAAAAGGAAGGTATGTGCAATGGCAAAAAAGTATGCAATGCAAGGGGGCAAAAATGCAAGGGGGCAAAAATGCACAGTGCAGAAAAATGTGCAATGGGAGTGCAAAAATGTGCAATGATGAGGGAGACAGAAGCAGGAGGTGCAGTGGGACAAGTACAGCACTGGGATGTGCTGCAAGGGTAACATACAAGGGCACAAGTGGGATATGAGCACAACTGGTGGAAAAAATGCACAAACGGTGCACAAAATGTGGCTATACAATAAAATGTGCAAATGGTATGCAAATATGGCTATATGAAGGGCACACTGCAGGAGTGCACAAATGAAGATGAAGAATGCAACAAAGGGACAAAACACAGCAATATGATGAGGGGATGCAAATGATATGTAAACATGGTTATATAAAGGGCACACTACAAAGGCACATGGACTGGACGCTGGTGCACAGACTATGTGCGATGCCGAGTGAGCTATGAACTATGAGGGGGGGAAAGATCCTGGATTCTAATCTGCTTTGGTGTTATGCATCGCATGCTGTGCCTTAGTAATAGTGACATGATTGACCTGTGCTGATTACTGGATAAGGTAATGCCAATTGGAAATGTGGAAGAACTATAAGCTTCAACATCTTGGCCTTGATAGATTGTGTCCCCTGAGGTGTTCCCCAACCCAGTCTGGCATGAAGATTGGGTATGCACACTCGCTTGTCAAACAGTAAGGTGGTGTGGCCTTGGATACCCTTGCAATGGTGTGGGGGGCACATTCTCGACCTTGCAGTGCTTTGACATGCACTCTTTCGAGGGGCTGATGAGTCCTGCATCACTATCACCACCCTTGTTGGTTTGTGATGCATCTTTGGCAGGAACTGGTGAGGGGAGTGTGGGAGGAGGATGAGAAAAAGTACATACCAGGGTGCCCAGCAGCTGCTTTCCTATTTCTAGAGGTGGCACACAGCTGCATGAGAGTGCACTTTGTCCACTTGCACTTTCATTTTCCCTTTGCGCATGGAGTGCACCACTTTTCATTAACAGAGATGCACCTGGCTGGCTTGCCCATGCAGCGACAGTTATCGCACTAGAGTAGGAGGGAAGCCACTTAGTGAGTCTGAAGCATACCAAAACAAAACTTACCAGTTCACTGTTAGCATTGGATGTGGTGCCCATGCCACCCAGTGGTGGTACTTTGACATATGCTTATTGCCACATTGTGTGCACTGGGTGCACAATTGCACCTTCATCCACACTGGCACTCTCATCGCTTTGCTCACTCTCCCCTTTGCTTGTCACCCTGCTCTCCCAAGATTCACCTGTCACTTTGCCCACTACCTCAATGTCGGTTGCTGCTGAAAGTGCATGCAAAGAGTGCATTAGTGCAATGCATGCCTTTTCATCTTCTTGCACTTCAGCAGTATTGATGTCACTTGCTTTGTCAATCACCCTGAACTCACCTTTCAGCCACTCCAATTTTACCTTGGGCACCTGCAATTCAGCCATCAAGAGTGCTGGTGTGCACACCCAGCTGACCCACCAGTTCATGCACCCTATGCTCAAATTCTGTGGACCTCTCTTTCTCCTCGATCATCTTGCACATGTTAGGCATCAGTTCCTCACCCAAAGTAAGCTACTCCACAACCAAAATTCTACTGAATATGCTGCACACCTTTCCAAGGAGCACATCAAGTTCTGCATCATCCTTAACAGTGTCCGCTCAGCTTTTATACATGTTCTACACACCCCCATTCTTAGCCAACCACACTGGTTACAGAAAGGCAAAAAGTGCACCAGTTTTCTGCAAAATCCTTCGCACCAAGCCTGCATAGCCACCTGCTCGCTTCCAGCAGCAGGGAGGGTCTCATTGAGCACCAGGATCATTTGCCTGAGAGCTAGGGTGAATGCTAAAGACATTGGATCATTCAGATATGGGTTGTGGAAAGGGCTGTTGAGGATAGATGGTGGTCAGAGATAGATAAGGAAAGGATGGCTGCTTATGTGAGTGAATACTGCTGATATCCAAAGATTGTAGTGAGTGACACGAAATGACAAGGCATGTTGTGAATAAACTTTAGAGACATACAAAGAGGTTCAAAAGAGTTCAAAAAAGGTTTGAAGATGTATGAAATAGTTTGAAAAAGGATTGAAGGGGTTCGAAGTTGTTCAAAGTGAGTTCAAGGAGGTTCAAAGATGTCAGAGTAATGTCGAGATATGTCAAGAAGTGAATATAACAAATAAGAAGTGTTTGTCAAAAGGCAATAGATGATGTGCAATAAAATGAGGAGCAAATATGATAGTTCAAAGAAGTTCACGATATTTCACAGAACTTAGAGATCCAATGCAAGCTAAGACTCAATAGAACTGCTCTTAAATCTGATGATAGTGGAGAGGGTAACCTATTCTCTGTTCCCCTTGCTTGTCTGTCGTTCTAAGTAACTAATACATACCAGTCTATATACAAATTAAAGAGATAGTACTAAAAATAAAATGAAACATGTGTAGTACATGAGGCAATATATGCAGCAATGAGGACTTTGTAAATCATAAAGCAAATGAGAAATGATAAATAAATGAAACGTACAGTGTCCCCATATAGTAAAAGTACTTATCTCTTTGCTTCAATATATCATTGAAGTATCTAAACACTATTATCGCATCCTAAATCTCTCATCATCACTCCTTGTGTCCAGTAGTGCTTGATTTGCAATTAAATGGCTTGTTCTAGTTGTGCAGCACATATTAAAAGGGTTTTGAGACAGTTAAATGGTGGCCGATGTCATTCAAAGTGGTGTGAAGTGATTTGAAGATGTTGAAAGTGCCACAAAATAGTTCAAGAAGTGTTCGAAGTCGATTTTGTAGTGTTCATAGTGGTTCAGAGCATCTGTCGTGGTGTGTCAATACAATTGGAAAACTTCTCCAGACCTTAGAGCATGCAGTGGACCTATCATCAGTAGAATAGTTGCTCACTGTGTAAAACCAATGGTAGTCCATAAATTGATTTGTTTATTGCACCTGTGATAAATGTGTGATGCGCCCCAAAGTACTGGAGTGCATGTGCATGCAAATGTGCACATTTTGTGCCCACCTGTGCACGTGCTCCCATGGTTTTGTAAAATGCAAATTGTAAGCCCAGGTAATATGTGTGAATAAGAAGAATATAGGCAACTTTGAACAAGAAATGTCAAGCGCAAAAAAAAATGTGCACCAGCACGAAAATGCATGAATGCAAAGAAGTGCAGAAAAAATCGTTTAACCATCACTTTCCTCCTCCCAACTGAGACATTGACTCTGTCCAAACAATAAAAGAGTGAAAGATAAAAGGAAGTGCCTGCCATATGACAAATTCTAAAAAAATGGGAAAGGCTCAGTAGATCATCATGGCCAGTAAAACCCATGGGTTGCACAATCATGGAAGGTGCCTGGATGCGACTTTGCAAATAGAAGAAAGGTAACATAAAAAAAAGGAAGAAAGCCAAGCATACATATAAAAAAGGTGAAATATTTATAGTGGTGCATGCAGAGTGCTAATTGCATGCCTCATTGGCACTTTCTTCATCCTCAACACTATTTCCTTGTGCTTCTACATGGTCAACTGTTTCTTCATCTTCTGTGTCCACTACTATAGACTCTTCCATCTCTCTCAACTGCATTGTGGTAATATCGAGCACTATGTTGGGAAGTGCAATGGACTTGCATGCATGGTATGGCAGTAGGCAAAACATGGCTATTGGCCTGTCAAATACCATCCCATTGAGTTCACAAATAATATATGCACCACTTTGATTGCGCGAAACTATAACTAGAGGACCAAGGTAATGTGCATGCATTTTGTGGTTAAGGCTCTTCTTGATCACTATGTTGCGCATAAGGACTAAGTCGCCATGCTGGAAGTCGAAATTGCAGATGGTTTTTGAGTATGCTTTTCAAAATGGAGCGCCGCTTGCACCTTTCTGCATAGATGCAGGAATAAATGCACACTAAGTCTTCTGGCCACTTTTGTAATGCATGCACTCATCATGCAATCAAGTCTGTAGTGGAGAGTATAGAATCTAGGGGTGGGTTAAGGTATGTTGCTTCAATGATATTGAGAGGAATCAGAGGCTGCATGCCTGTAACAATGAAGTATGGTGAAACACTAAGGTGCTTCCAAACTGTGATGTGCTCCACCCAAAAGACTGAGTACAGCGAATTAAACCATTTTGACTCTACTCCATCTGCGGCTTTGATAAGTGCTTGGCACACATTGAAATGTGCACACTCAACAATTCCATTAGCACATGAATTATAGCCAGATATGTGGATGTGTTTGATATGGTAGCACTTACTGAGATAGGCTAGTGCTTTGATGAATGGCTTGCCATTATCGATGACTATCTCATACAATGTGCCCCATCTGCAGATGAGGTCTTGGAATATTTAATCGCTGAGTGCACTTGCATTTTCTTTAGGAAGTCCATGGAATTCTGGCCAAGTCGCAAGCAAGCAATGCCCTTGGATGATATAGCATCACCCTGCTGATACTGGTAAGTGCATCATATCGATATAAACTTTACTGAAGAGAGGTGCAGGCATTGCGACAACTGGCAGTATTAGAACCTTCTGTGTTTGCTGGATCTGGCAAATATGACAAGTGCACATGAACCAAACCATGTCATCCATCACGTGCAGCCACCAAAAGTACTCGAGTAATGCAGAGCACATTGCATAAAAGCGCTTGTGTCCAATGTTGTTGTGGATGGCACTCAATATTGGTAGGCATCTAGACTGCCAAATAACAAGCTGGTGAGTGCCATGCACATTGTGCTTACATAAGTGCATCCTGTCTTCAAAAAAGGCATTCGCGTAGCGCATGAGCATGCCATACTCAGAATCTATAAAATCACTAGGGCATGTTAGAGTATCCATCCAAATCCACACCAAATCTAACTTCTCATCCTCTGCATCTGCTGCTGTGCTTCTCAGAACTTGGCTATAGTCAACGTCGTAAATAAGCACAGGATTGCACACATTTTGCACTTTTGCACTTGGCTCTGGCTGCGTTAGCACAAGTATCTGCATGTCAAAGGACTGTGAAATAGGATGTATTGCATGCATAAAGCCATGTAGTGCATCAATCCAATCCTCAAACTCTTCATCATCTTCTCCTTCTAAGTCTTCTGGCTGCTTTGGTTGATGCAAGAGCCCATCTGGACCATGCACTGCTCCCCTAATGTGTACGAGTGTAAAGTGGAATGTATGGATTGAGACAATCCACTGGTTAATGCTGGTGGATGGTTGGATATCAGGGTTTTGTAGCATGCCCCTAATATAGGATGCATCAGTTTTGACAATTAAGTTGCACACACCTATAATATAAAGGTGCAAACTGCACAGTGCATGATAAAGCCCATAGATCTCTAGCTTCGGTTGTGAAAAGTGCACTTTCTGTCATTGAGCATAATTGAGCCAAACCGATTGTAAATGTGTGTTCTTGCATTTGCGTTTTTTTGCTGACAAAGGTAGAAGCTGACCGCTATCTGAGAAGTGTTGACTGCAAGGATAATGGGGAATTCTGATGAATAATCGATTGGTTTTAGCACAGGGCAATCTAGTACTGCTTGCTTGATGTCATTTTGCACTGCTATCTGCTCTGGGCCCCATTCAAATGGAGTGTCCTTGCATGTAAGCTTTGTAAGCACATTAACACAGTGCGCATAATTGCAGATATAAATGTGCATTAAACCAACTGTCCCCAAGAATGCATGCACTTCTGATAGCATGTGGCATGCGCCCCAATTGTGGATAACATCTACCTTGTCATGTTCAGGTTTTCTACCCTCTGGCATGCAATAATGGCTGAGAATGCAACAAAGTTCTCAGTGCACAATGTAAATTTTGTCCCAGAGAAAGTGCTGCCACTATATTTCATGCGCTGCACAATGTGGTTCATGTTCTGGAAGTGCTCCCACACAAAGTGCCTAATGCCAGGGTTTGCAGTGAGCACTTTGCATGAGCCATCTGTAAAACATAGTGCTTCGAAGGCCCCTTGACTGGAACATCGTCAATATATGGAATGGTGTAATCTGGTATCTCTGGCTGCAGAATATAGCACACATCATCGTGGAAGATTGGTACTGAGTTTGTCCAACCCATTGGCAATGTAACGAGGTGCATTGCACCATAAGGCATCTGGAATGTTGTAAGGATTCTTTGATTAAGTGCTCATCGTATCCCACATATAGATCAAGGATGGCACCACATGCGTGTCCCACAAACTGCTCTGCAAGGTGCTCAGATGTAGGGGTGATGCCAGAGTGTTTAATGGTAATGCAATTAAGTGGTTTGAGGCTATATATGTGTTGGAGCAGACTACATACGCTGCACAGAGGAAGAGACGACACGTTCCTTATAACCTACCTGGGGTTTAGTTAGTTTTAGAGCTAGGGTTTAGCAGAGGTAAGAACACTGTATATCTACTACGGTACAGGTTCTCCTTATATACATAATAGTAAGGATGTCACATGACTCAGGAATGTGTTTACCACATGTATGTGTAGTAAGCACAGTAACATGTGTGTGCTGCATGCATTGCCTTATGTATGCAGCATGTATCAGAATTTAATTTTATTACCCCCCCTCAAACTGTACAGTGCTCTAAGCAGCTAAGTTTGAATCTTGAAAGTAATTCCAAGAGAGTCTCTAAATTTCCTGAATAAGATGGCACCAAGGTTCTTTGTGAACATGTCAGCCAGATTATCACTTCCAGGAATGAAAATGACCGTGACTTTGTCATTTTCTATGCATTCGCATGTATAGTGGTAGCGAATGTCTATATGTTTGGTCCTTCTTTTCTGAACTGGATTTGATCCAATAAAGATGGATCCCTGATTATCAGCGCAGATTGGTATGCACTTCAGTACATATCCAAGTTCCTGGAATAAGGACTCTATCCACACTATCTGTCGACAAGTGTCGGAGAGAGCCATATACTCGGCTTCTGTGGATGACAGTGCTACAGTTTTTTGTAAATGGGACTGCCAGCACACAATGCCACTTGCTAGAGTAGCAAAGTAACCCATTGTAGATCAGCATCTGAGAGTGTCAGCTGCCCAATCAGAATCTGTGAAGGCCTGTAGCCCCTCGGACTTCTCACCATCGTAGACAATGTTATATTTCTGGGTTTCCACCAGATAGTTCATGATGTACATCACTTTGTCTAGATGTTCTTGGCTAGGATTAGCCAAGAATTGCGACATCTTGATTACCGCATAAGCGATATCAGGTCACATGCCAAGCATCAGATACAATAAAGATCCGATCACAGACTGATATTTTGATCTAAGCATCACGTTGGGCATTGCTGTGTTTTCCGATGGTCTGTAACCAGTCGGGAGTGGAGTGGGGGTCACTTTGGCATTTGTCATCTTGAATCTCCCAAGCACTTTGGCGAGATATTCAGTTTGATCGAGTTTGACTTTGCTTGCAGTCTGGGTGACGTGCATGCCTAAGAATTCCGTGACTTTTTCAGTACTACGGCACTCCCAATGCTTTAGACAAGCATTTTTCTTTTCATCCACAAGTTTCTTGTTCTTCCCCATGAACAAGCCATCATCAACATAGATGAGTGCAATAACAATGCTGCCTGTCTTAGGATCCTTGTGTATGAAAATGCCGGCATCGGAGCTGGCGCTCACGAACCCAATGGTGCACATAAATGCCTCTAGCTCTTTCCGCCATGCAAGTGAGGCTTGTTTAAGGCCATACAATGCTCGGCATAAGCGCAATACTTTGCGCTCTTTTCCCTCGAGTCTGAAACCCTTGGGTTGATCCATATAGATCTCCTCATCTAGTTTGCTGTATAAAAATGCAGTTTTTACATCTAGGCTGGTCATATACATGCCCTCTAGAGATGCAAGTGCAAACATGAGGCGTATGGTCTCGTAGTGGACTACTGGTGAGAAAATTTCATCAAAGTAAACACCTTCGACTTGTGAAAAGCCTTTGGCCATGAGTCTGGCTTGTTTTCTTCCATCCAATTTTATGGAGAAAACTCATCTATTTTTGATCATTTTTCGATCATGTGGAAGATTGACAATGTCATAGACTTGTCGCTTATGAAGAGCCTCTAATTCTTCATGACAAGCTTGTTTCCACTCACGTTGCTGCTGCCATGGTAGGCACGCAATATTGCAAAATTGGTTTGGAACTTGGCTTATTTCACTCGATGGTTTGTCTGCTTTTGACAACAGCCAGCGAATAAGCTTATCTCCTCCTTCCTTGGTTATCTTTTTAATATAACCTGCTTCATCCAGTTCCCCCATTGGGTGATCATGTTCTTGATCATTGGAATCAGGCACACTCTCATGGGGTGCCGAACTCAGTCCAGCAACCGGTTCTTTCTGTTGAGATTGTGGTCGTGTTCGGTTATGATCCAAATCTTGACCTACAGATCTCTTCCAATATCGATCATATGCAATGTCTCTCTCTATGTCAAAGGGGAGTCACTTCTCTCCATAGGTATTGCCAGGACGGTTTGGGATGTTCCTCTGCCTGCCTGATCGACGGGGCAATTGCTGCCATTCCTGTTGATCATCACGTCTTGGACGAAAGTCCTCAGTGGTTACTGGAGGCGGCGGAGGAGAAGCATCTGTCACATCATCATGTGCCTTTTGCTCACTTGGTACATCATCATCATCATTTTCTGATGATGGAGGAAGGGGCAGATCTTGTGGCAGTATAGAATCATCGCCATCTGTTCCAGATGAGTGGTCATCATCTTCTGGTTCTGGAGGTGGAAAATTACCAAGGTCTGTATTGGCAGGAATTTTAGCTCCGGGACAGCATGGGAACAACGTTTCATCAAATAGTGCCATAGCACCAATGAATATTGCACCACTAGGTCACATGAAACGGTATGCTTTAATGCCATCTTCTAATCCAAGGTATGTCATCAACTCCGATCGAGGAGCCAATGTGTTTGGACGCTTCTCCTTGGGTAGGTAGACATAAGCACCACAACCGAAAACCTTCAGATTGTTTAGATCTGGGTGGACCTTTGTCAGGTCCTCAACTGGTGTCAGCCATTTCAGGCGCCTTATTGGGGTTTGGTTGTATAGGTGTGTTGCATGTTCAATGCAAAATTCCCACCATGATTGTGGTGGACATGCAGTAAATCACAGGGTTTGCAACTTTTCCATTATTGTCCTTATGGCACGCTCTGTGCGCCCATTCTGTTGGTGAATGTGGGGTGCAGACATCTCTATTTTGATGCCAAAGTCCTTGAGCACATTTTGTAGCTCACGATCTTTGAACTTCCCCCCTGGATCAACATGCCAGCGCTTGATTGTAGCGCCATACTGTGTCAAAGCCACTGCCCGAAATTGTCTGATGGCCGCAGCAGCATCAGATTTCTTTTTAAGGCATTGGGCCCAGATATGTGACATCTTGTCATCCAGAAATACAATAAAGTATTTATGTTTATGGTACGATAGTACTGGGAGTTCCTTCAGATCAGAATGTATTAATTCAAAGGGTCTTTCTGTGCATGAATCTGATTCGGGAAAAGATTTGAGGTCATTTTCCCTTCAGCGCACCCTGGACATATAATTTTATCTTTAGGAATAATTAAATTCCTCAGGAATTTTATGGTGCTATTAGGCATCTTCCCTAGCACCTCTTTGGATGGGTGTCCAAGTCACTTATGCCAAGTCGAGTAGTCTGCAACATACATTGTCGCGACATTGATTCCCTTGGTGCTCAATATATGAGTCCGAGCCCAATAAATAGTGTCATGTTTCATAAGAGAGACGCAATCCATAATTGGGTTTCCTTGCTTGAAAAATGAAATGTGTGTGGAGGAACCATGCACATCACTTCCATCTTGCAAAAAGATGCCCATTGACAGTAATCGAGCATTACAGTCAGGTATGTAGTAGACGGGGTATAATCGCATTTCACATGTCTCTGACTTCCCATGACATACTACCTGATGTCTAATGAAGACTGCTCCTTTCCCTACTATATGAGTAGTACCCATGGCTGTTTGAACCAGGGTAGAGTCCTTTCTCAGTAAAGGTTCATAAGAAGCAAAATCTTTCATTTCACCAGTGAAGTGTTTTGATGCACCTGAATCCATGATCCAGTCGGCACCTTTCTTACAATTTCCATTTGCACACATAACACATATATTAAGATGTAAATTGTTCCATGATACATTTAGTAGCAGTAAAATTTCACATGAAAAGTTCGCTGTGATCAGTAGAATGTTAATTCTTGTGCTTGTGGCAGGGAAAAGGACTGACCTTTTATCATATGTACCTGTTTCAAGCAGTTCATCGATGAGCATTTTGTTGATGGCTTTCCATACTTCCTCATCAGAAACTGCAGGCTCCGATTCAAGGGAGACGCTATCATCTTCTACCTCTACGATCCTTGGTTCTGGTTCAATCCTCCTCCTCTTACCTTCTCACACTGTTAGATGCTCTTCCAGCAGTTGCAGATTTTTCGCGCTGCATGGGAGATTCATTTGCTCGAGGGTGTCTCGAGCCTGCTGATATTCAGTATAGACCGAATGAGAGGTAGAGGCCGCACCTGTGTATGCCTGTGCAGGCGGTCGGCAGCAAGGATTCCTTGTGGGAGTATGTTCATGCTTCTCGATGCGCTGAATGAGCGGCATCGGTGGTATGATGGTGCCATTACCATTTATAGAAGTAAAGACTTGTGAGGCAAGGTGGGAATGTTTCTCTTTAGGTTTTTCCTCTTTAGTCTTTTTGTCCCCACGTCGTCCACGCTTTTGGGATGAATCTCCATTGTTGCCCTGAGATTGCCATTTGAGGTTTCCCCCTTTGCGCTTGACAGCGGAAAGCTTGGTGACCTGAGGTGGGCTGATGGGCTTTCCAACTGCTGTGCACCATGAGGCCTCAGTGACAATGGAGTCCTTGACATGTTTAAACGTCAAGGCTCTAGTAGCGGTCGTGTTAAGGACCGTGGCGGATAGAGAATCATACTTGCGTGGCATTGCAGCAAGTAGAATCATTGCCTGTACTAATTCGGGGATGGTGACATTGGCAGCCGTAAGGCGCTCGAATTTATCAGCCATTTTGGCAATCTCTGGCGCAGGATTCGCAGCCAGAATTTTGATTGCGATTGCAGACCTAAAGTCCGCAAAGACTTGGGAGGGGCCATCAACACCATAATCAGTGCAGATGAGATCCCACACCTCCTCAGCAGTGTCCTTGGTGTTGGCACGCTGCCGAATAGAGGGGTCCAGGCAGAGCACTAGGCTACCAATAGCCTGGTCATTCTTATTGTTCCAGGTCTGGAGCTTGGCATTAGCTTCCGCTACTAGTGCAGCATTTGTCGCCGTCAAAGGAGGTGCCAGGGGTGGTTTTAGTTCCATCCTGCTAGTTATTTGCCAGAGGCCCTGAGACCTGAGCCATGCCTTCATTGAGTCAGCCCATTGAATGTAGTTAGAGCCGTCGAAAGTTTGTACGAGTTTTTCAAGAGTTGAAGACATGATGTTATAGTGGCAGCTGGTAAAAGTGCTCAATCAGTCCTCTATTCAAGAAAACATGTTCCATAATCTCAGGCAAAAACACTCCTTCAGAGTGGTTAACCCTAGTCAACCTGGGTTTTTAAATGCAGCTCGCAGGGAGCGCAAGGTTACAATTTGGAGACAATGAAGTCAACGTCGTTCGCAGCCAGTTAAGGCGCATTTGCGACATGCCCAGCAGGACCCATAACCTGTTGGAGCAGACTACATATGCTGCACAGAGGAAGAGACGACACATTCCTTATAACCTACCTGGGGTTTAGTTAGTCTTAGAGCTAGAGTTTAGCAGAGGTAAGAACACTGTATATCTACTACGGTACAGGTTCTCCTTATATACATAATAGTAAGGATGTCACATGACTCAGGAATGTGTTTACCACATGTATGTGCAGTAAGCGCAGTAACATATGTGTGCTGCATGCATTGCCTCATGTATGCAGCATGTATCAGAATTTAATTTCAACAATGCGATGCACAGCACTTTTCCATCTTTCTTGAGCATGCAAAACCACTGTGATCTATATGCCAAATTCGAGTGCTCGTAAATGCCTGAGTCTATCTTCTTCCAGATAATAGTGCAAACTTCTTCATATATGCCTGGCAGAATGGGGATGTTGCACTCTATCCAAGATGTGTGCAGAATAACCAGGATTTCTACTAGGGGAAAGAATGCAGTCTTGAAACTGCTGTGCTCCTCATCGCTCCATGCAAAGGCTTCATTCTGCAAAGACATCAAATGGTGCAAAATCTTCATCTCCTCTGGTAGTAAGAAATTGGTGTGGCACTTTTGGAGCACTTGCATGCGCTTTTCAGTAAAGTGCCCAATCAGGGTAAACAGTGGCAGGTTTGGTAAAAGCACAGGAAGTGCCACTAGCAGGTCACCTATAATGTTGCGCTCAATGCAGAATTCATTTGGGATGGGTGCAATAACCAGTTTGACCTTTCTAGCAACTGGTTTATAGTTCTTCTTGGTTACTATGCCCTTTTGCAGTGTGCATGCCACTAAATCGATAAAAGTTGCATGCACATGTGTGCTTTTTAGAAATGTGGCTGGAATAAGTGCCACAGTGTCAATCGAATTTAAGAGCACATGCACATGACTATTGGTATACTGGGATAGGTAGATTGAGAGATAATAGAGGTCAATGAAACAGAAGCAGAAAATGGAATAAGCACAAACATGGAAACCTCACAAGATTGGGTATCAGGGTCAAATGTTATAATAGTAGTGGCTTCTCCTTGGTCTGCAATCAATTCCTCAAAGCCTGGCAAAATTTTTTTTGTGGATTATTCTGAATGGTAAAGTGTGGCATTGCTGCAGCTAATAAGAAGTGGTGCGGCTTTCCCCTAGGCTTTGTTGGAATGGTGGAGATGGCGCCTGTGTTCAGGTCACAAATAGTAATTGTTTGCACTTCATCTACAAAATTGCACACAATGGAGCACATTAACACATTGAAGGGGCACCCTAATAGAATATCATAAGCAGGTGAACAGATAACATGCACTTGCACATAAACAACAACTATCAGAGTGGACTTAACTGGAACTACTGAAGGCAAAGACAATGAGACTGGGATGGGTGTGTGCAACAAAGCTGGGATGGTGCGATGAAAATCAGGAGGTGCATCATTATGATTTTGAAGGGCAAAATTTTTTCATTCAAGGGCCAGCTGTTTTTTGTGGACTAGTTCTTGTTTGAGTGCCATGACAGAAGCTTCTAAGTCATCCAAATTGTTTGAGCTGTGAGGTATACTGTTAGACACTTGGTTCGATGTAGTCAGAGGTGCTACATTGGTGAGGAACAAGGTCGAAGCAGGAATTTCAGGTACTGATCTGGTTGAATTTGAAGCTGCGATAACCGATGCGAGGTTGTATGTGAAATGTTCGAGAATATTTGAAATGTCTTCTAAGTTGATCAATGTGCTAGACTGCAATAAATTTGAGATCAAAATTGATGGCTGGGGAATGGAGTATGAGTTCAAGGATGCTATAACAAATTTCATGGTGTTGTGCATGTTGTTCAGCATGTATGGGTCATCAGGATAATGATCAGGAAACTTCACTTCAAGACGATCCACAATTCGAGTCTGTAAGTCCATTTGAAAGCCTTGGATGAAAGCTCGACTCTGTTTGGCCTCTGAGAGTCTACGTTTTGAGCAAAGGAAGCTTGTGATCTTGTAGAATGACCTGTAATAAGCTCCTAAATTGATTGCATCAAAAATACTGGTGTGAAGCTGTTCGCCGATGAGTGTATCCATGTCCAAAATGCTGTATTTGCATTTGTCTTCTACTTCAGGATAGAACTTGAATACTGCGATGCAAAATTCATTAAATGAAGTGCCAGGCTGGGACTCTGGAAGCAATTTCCAGAGATCATAAGAATCGATGTCAATGTATCTGCAAGCATGTCTCTTCTTTAGGTCGTGATCTGTGATACTGCAAGTTGCAAACCAAGATTCAAGCTTTTCGAAGTATTTTCAGAGTTCTCTAGGCCATCTTGAATCAAATTTCGGAGATGTAGAATGACCAGGAGCTGGCATAGAAATTGTCGACATGTTCAAAGTAAAATTTGGAGGTCGCGAGGTTGAAATTCATGCAGTGTTGTATTTCATATGTTTTGGCTAAGATTTTGCAAGTGCTTTCTGCAGATTAATATTGCACTAACGATTTTCCTTTTACTAAAGAAGGTCATGTTGTACTGTCTATGCCACACAGGTGCCAAGACTACAAAGTGAAAGGGAAAAAATGGGTTGCAAAATTTATGCCACATTATGAGGGTCCTTACATGGTTACAGACACAGCTTTGGAGGTGTCAATGATCATGGTGGACATGCCCAACAACCCAAATACCTTTCCAATGTTCCACACTTCCCAAGTGCTACTTTTCATGGAAAATGACAAAGAACTATTTTTCTTTCAAGAACATGAAAGCCCGGATCTGGTGATCATCAATGGTGAGAACAAATACTACATGGATCAGATTCTGGATGAAAGGGAATGAGGAAGAGGAACACAATACCTAGTAAGATGGCATGGTTATGGGCCAGAAGAAAATCATTGGCTACCAGATCGCAAGTTGCAAGATTGCAAAGCATTGGACATCTGGTTGGCACAGAGGAAATAAGATTGCAGTATGTAGCTTTTTTTTTTCTTGCCAACTGGTAGCTCTTTCCTGCTGGGGTTTTTAATGCATCTGCATGCGTGCCCATTTTTGCTTACCTTTTTTCTGTGAAGAGATTTTTTAGTTTTTCATGGGGGGGGAGGGTGTAATGACATTACCTATTTACACTTATTTACTATGCAACTGCATACTTGGACTGATATGGACGACTGGCAGATCACCTTTCTTTCTTACCATCATCACCATCATATTTATTAAAATCATTGATAGAGATCTCACTCTTATTAAATACCTGTTTTGCCTGCTTAGTCTTGACCTGACTTTAGTGAAGTACGTGTCTTTAACACTGCACATACTTACACATGCAAGGCCACCAACTGGAGTGCATCAGCTGTGGGTTGAGGAATTCCACCAGAAGCATGCCAAAGTCTTATAGAAAGCATGCCCAGGAGGATACAAGCAGTCATCAATGCAAAAGGAGGCCATACCAAGTATTAATTAATTAGAAAATTGAGGGTCAAAAAACTGCCCCAATGATTGAGTATTTTGTTCTATTTATTATTTCATCAATTTTTATTGGAATCACATGATTCTTGCATATTCTGAAAGCTATGATGGTACACTATTATGCATGGTTTTAACAGAATGATGAAGTTGTGCTGTGAGCCAACAGTCTGGTCCCCTCAAGCAGTTGCCAACCTCTTTGAAATAGCAAAACATTGGGACAGTTTTTTGAGTCACTGTAATGTGAACATACAATGGCTTCACTTATATCGTGGTCTGTCTAGGAGAGACTAAGTCACAGATTTTTCCCCATGCACAAATTGAGAAAGTGTTTATATCAATAAATGAGTTTATCAATGTTCCGAAAGCCAATTAGAGCCAATTAAAGTGCAACAATGTCATCGTCGAAACTTTCCAATTCAAATAATGTCAAACAACGCTTGGTAACTCGTCGTTCCAACTTCAACGTCGATACTGGTGTAGGCCTTCCTGTTGTAACACCGGCATTGGAAGGAGTGAAACAACCCTCTGTTACACATTCGTCTTCTGTCTTCCTATCTTTAAAGCCTTGTCTTGTGTACGCTGACCATGAGTCAAGGTAAGCATCATTGTATTCTTGGCTTGGTCTCTGATTCCGTCATTCGTGCACTTCAGAATACGACCAAGATGCTTACGATGATGCGAACTATGGAATGGAAGACGATGATGAGAATTACGAGGAAATAACACAAGAAGATTGTTGGACTGTCATATCTAGCTTCTTTGACCAGAAAGGGCTAGTCAGACAGCAGCTTGACTCATTTGATGAATTTGTCCAAAATACGATGCAGGAACTTGTAGATGAAAACTCGGATCTCATCCTTGATCAAGCCGACCAACATACTGGTCACGATGCGGACATGACTCGTCGGTATGAGATTAAATTCGGCCAAATCTATCTTTCTCGACCGACTGTCACGGAGGCGGATGGCTCAGTCGTACCTGTATTCCCCCAGGAGGCGAGGTTGAGGAACCTCACATATTCTGCACCACTGTATATCGAGATGAAGAAAAGAGTGCTAGTAGGACGAGACAGTGGAGATGGAACGGGTGACATTGCATGGGAAGCTGAGCATGATGATAACCCAGATGACAGCACGAAGGTTTGGATTGGGAAGGTGAGTACTCTTCTTTTCGAGAATGGGCCGTTACCGAATGTACCTGCAGGTGCCTATCATGCTTCGGTCAACGTTCTGTATTCTTCGTGGATTGCAAGACCAGGATTTGTATGATTTGAATGAGTGCCCTTACGATTCTGGGGGGTATTTTATCATCAATGGATCTGAAAAGGTGTTAATCGCTCAAGAACGAATGGCCACAAATCATGTTTATGTCTTTGCCAAAGCTCAACCATCGCCCATCAACTTCCTTGCAGAGATACGCAGTGCGGTGGAGAAAGGAGGAAAGACCATCAGCCAGTTTCAAGTAAAGATGTTCCACAGGAATCAAGAGCGATCAGTGAGCCCATGTCGTTGTATAATTCGATCCTATGTTGTGACTGCCCTGGTGAACAGCTTGGTAATGTCATGAAGGCCACGATTCCCTATATCAAAGTGGATATTCCCATCTGGGTCGTTTTCCGTGGCCTCGGTGTCATATCTGACCGAGATATTCTGGAACACATTTGTTATGACATGCAAGACTCACAAATGCTGGAGATGTTGAAGCCTTGCATAGACGATGGCTTTGTTATTCAAGACCGGGAAGTTGCGTTGGACTTTATTGGCAACCGTGGCACGACCACAGGTCTCTCTCGCGAACGTCGCATTCGATATGCTCAGGAGATCCTTCAGAAAGAAATGTTGCCACATGTATCAATGGCTGAGGGTTCAGAGTCAAAGAAGGCTTACTTTTTTGGATACATGATTCATCGACTGCTGCTCGCAGCACTAGAACGCAGAGAGTTGGATGATCGTGATCATTTCGGAAAAAAGCGACTCGATTTGGCTGGACCTCTTCTTGCTAATCTCTTCCGTATGCTGTTTCGGAAACTTACAAAGGATGTTTATCGCTACCTGCAGAAGGTTAGTCGCGTCGTTATACTGTTTCATATGTTAAAGCTCTACCATTGTACAGTGCGTTGAGACACACAAAGAATTTAACCTCGCTTTGGCTGTCAAACATCAAACAATCACGAATGGACTCAAATATTCTCTCGCCACTGGTAATTGGGGTGACCAGAAGAAGTCGATGTCATCAAAAGCGGGCGTTTCGCAGGTCCTAAATCGATATACATATGCGTCGACATTGTCCCATCTCCGTCGGTGTAACACACCCCTGGGGCGTGAGGGCAAGATTGCCAAACCTCGCCAGCTACACAATACTCATTGGGGGATGGTGTGCCCAGCAGAGACACCTGAGGGTCAAGCATGTGGTCTTGTAAAAAATTTGGCTCTCATGGCTTGTATATCTGTCGGTTCTTATTCTGCGCCCGTCATCGAATTTCTGGAAGAATGGGGGCTGGAATCTCTTGAGGAGAACGCACATTCTTCCACTCCTTGCACCAAAGTGTTTGTTAATGGTGTGTGGATGGGCGTTCACCGTGATCCTGCGAATCTTGTGAAGACCATCAAGAAGTTGCGACGGAAAGATGATATCAGTCCTGAAGTCTCGGTTGTTCGGGATATTCGGGAGAAGGAATTGCGATTGTATACCGATGCTGGACGCGTGTGTCGACCGTTATTCATCGTCGAAAATCAACAATTAGCGCTACAAAAGAAGCACATTAGATGGCTCAATAATGGCTTTAATGATGATGGAGAAGAATACAAGTGGGAGCAGCTGGTGAAGGGCGGTATCATTGAGTTGTTGGATGCAGAGGAGGAAGAGACTGTCATGATATCGATGACTCCTGAAGATTTGGAGAATTCCAGGTTGCATCAGAGTGGTATTGACCCTCATAGCAACGACGGAGAGTTCGATCCAGCAGCGAGGTTGAAAGCCGGGATCAACTCACACACTTGGACGCATTGTGAGATTCATCCTAGTATGATTCTTGGGATTTGCGCAAGTATCATTCCCTTCCCTGATCACAATCAGGTACAATTTTCAATTTTCTTCATCAGTTAGTGTAAATTAACGACTTCCGTTTACAGTCACCCAGAAATACGTATCAGTCTGCGATGGGCAAGCAAGCCATGGGTATCTTTTTGACTAACTTCCTCATTCGTATGGACACGATGGCCAATATCCTCTATTATCCTCAAAAGCCACTTGCTACTACTCGTTCTATGGAGTACCTCAAGTTCAGAGAACTTCCTGCAGGCCAGAATGCCATCGTAGCCATCCTGTGCTACAGCGGGTACAACCAAGAAGACTCTGTCATTATGAATCAAAGCTCCATCGACCGTGGTCTTTTCCGAAGCATCTATTATCGGAGTTATATGGACCTTGAGAAGAAGAGTGGTATCCAACAGTTGGAGGAATTCGAAAAGCCTGCCAGGGATAATACAATTAGGATGAAACACGGTACGTACGACAAGCTCGAGGATGATGGCCTGATTGCACCTGGTACTGGCGTAGCGGGAGAGGATATCATTATCGGCAAAACGGCACCGATCCCTCCGGACAGCGAGGAGCTCGGCCAGCGTACAAGGACACACACTCGGAGGGATGTTTCAACGCCGCTGAAGAGCACGGAGAGTGGGATTGTCGATCAAGTTCTGATTACTACCAATTCTGAAGGACAGAAATTTGTGAAAGTTCGTGTTAGATCGACTCGTATACCCCAAATTGGGGACAAGTTTGCCTCCCGTCATGGACAAAAAGGAACAATTGGCATAACGTATCGCCAGGAAGACATGCCTTTCACAGCTGAGGGCATTGTCCCGGATATCATCATTAACCCTCACGCCATTCCTTCGCGTATGACGATTGGCCATTTGGTTGAATGCCTTTTGTCCAAAGTTGCTACCCTTATTGGAAACGAGGGAGATGCAACACCATTTACCGACCTCACTGTTGAGTCGGTGTCAACTTTCCTGAGACAAAAAGGCTATCAATCGCGTGGCCTTGAAGTTATGTACCATGGACATACCGGACGGAAGCTCCAAGCTCAAGTTTATCTTGGACCAACCTACTATCAAAGACTTAAACACATGGTGGATGATAAAATACATTCTCGTGCGAGGGGTCCTGTCCAGATTTTGACGAGGCAGCCAGTCGAGGGTAGGAGTCGTGATGGTGGCCTACGATTTGGAGAGATGGAACGTGATTGTATGATTTCCCATGGTATAGCAGGGTTCTTGAAAGAGCGTCTATTCGAAGCAAGCGATGCCTATCGTCTGCATGTTTGTGACATGTAAGTTACTAGTACGTGTTGCTCTTCTCCTGATGTCCTCACCTTTACGTTTCAGTTGCGGGTTAACGGCCATCGCTAATCTTGTAAGCATGACCACTTTGTTATCTTACGTGTATGTCTTACACTGCGCCTCAGAAAAAGCAAAGCTTCGAGGTGGGTGTTCTAAACTTAACAGTATGAAATGCATTAATACGTGTGAAAATAGTGTCGTGCTTGCAAAAACAAAACGGCTTGCTCGCAGCTGTATATTCCCTATGCAGCCAAATTACTATTCCAGGCAAGCTTTCCTTTTCATTTGACTTTATGCGTACCTGATGTCACGTGTAGGAGTTGCAAAGTATGAATATTGCGGCTCGTTTGTACTCTGTATCCTCCGGTCGCATTCGGGATTGATATTATGTATGATACTGATCAACAAACCATGTAGTAGAACGCATTATTCAATCGTTTCTCGTTCTTGTCTGTCCACCACCAATCAATCCTTCACGTTCCCCGTCCTTGATATGATGATTTTCCCCGGATGAACGATGCCTCTTAGAACTCTCGTCCTCTCCATCACTTCCTACGTCCTCATCACCTATCTCAAATACTACGTGGTCATCTGCAATTGATTCTGGTCCGCGTCGTTGGCCGTCTACAAGGGTCACATCGTCATCATCCTCTCTTAGTCTTGTCCTACGAGTCAAGGACTCCAAATCGTAGTCTTCTGCATCTTCCTCATCTTGAGCGACCTCATCTGACATCGCTAATGTAAATAATAAAAGTAAAGATTAGCATGACTTTCAAAGGAGAGGACGAGAATGCATATCTTCTATTGTTAGCAGTCGGTCGCCAAAGCCATGCAATCGAAACGAAAGTCACAAGGTATAACAGGGCAAGCCAGCCATCTAATAGCCACCATCGAACACGCCAAGATTTGGCTGCGTAATCTATATATATTCTCATAATAAGTGAAAGGCAAGGAGAACACAGAAAAGTGTGGACCTTCGGCTAGACGACCTGAGAAAGACATTGAAGACACAATGAAGAAAATGCCAATGATGATGACTGCCAATACGAGGATGTAATACAGTCTTTCGAACATCTTCACCTTGTAACGCTGTTTGCGAGAGCGAAGGTAAGTGATCGTGGCTAAAATAATCTCTGAGCGCTGGATTCCATGGCAGATAAAAAAATAAAAACCATTCAACGAGTACATAATCCATAGAAGGAAACCGCTCAAAGTGAATGCAAGCGGGATCACAAATAGCAAAAGCACGAGCGCGGACGTCGATTCAAGTTTCAATTCGACAATGCCGATAGCGTACAATACTGATAGACTTTCATCAAAAGGTGAGCCCGTATGACAAGCAGAAGCTTACTGCCAAAAACAAAGTGAGCGCCGGCAAGAATTTGGCACTTGAGCATTGTCCTCCCCAGTGATTCGCATACAACGCTGAGGCCGAGAGAAACAACCAATAACATGAAAAATGACATGGAATTCCGTGCAGCAGCCAAGATTGCAACTGTCGTACATGGTTCAGGAGAGCAGAAATAACTGTGCAACTCATTGAAGCTTACCCACTACGAGGAAAATCGTCGAAGCTGCAGTCCTTCCATGTGCATTTAGGTATCTGTAGTAAGCTGAAGCAACTTAAAGGTGGTGTAAATTTTATCAAGGACTAGAACACTAACCCCAGTTCGCAACCATCTCAATCACTAATAGGCCAACAAGACCAGAAAGATAGTACTGCAAAGGGCACATAAGAGTGAGTGTTACATATCAATGATGCATAGTACCTGTAAGGGCAGGAGTTGATACATATGCCGATAACATAACCAGCCCCATCCGGCTGCGAAGGCAGAATATAGGAGGAACAACACGAAGTAAAACTGAGAAACGCGTGAAATTGGGAATATCTAGTCGACAATATTGAAAACATACAAGGACTTTTGGATAATCAGTTGCTGGCAGTTTTCCCTCAAAAGTATTTTTAAAAAGGACGATGCCACTATATGATGGATGAAATGGTACATCCGTCGGGGCCTGTGGATTGGCTTGCGAAGTAACAGGAATAGCGGCTAGGGAGTAGTTATTAGGGAGTGAATTCATTCAATAGGACAAAACCACTCACCAACGCAGTAATACCCAGTCCGTCTAACTGGATATTGGATGGGTGCTGTATAGTAATATAGCTCACCGGCACCAGAGTCATTTAACTGACGATGAACAGATGATAGGCGGTGCGACAAGGTGTCTACACGTCGGTGACGCCACGGTGATGTGTAATTGCTAGGAGGGGGAATGGGATTACCAGCAGTGTTGTTCCAGAATCCACTAGCAGATAGTGACGTATTATTTGAAGGAAGTTGTAATCTGGCAGACCAGAAACTAGTACTGTTGATAGACTTCCCTTCGGGTAGGTCAAAAATGAAATGACCGAGCTGGTTTCGTGTACAGAAACCTTGTTTCACTGCACTAGCTGTGCAGACATACGTTCTCTGCTAGGAAGTTAACATCTTAAAAGACAGATAGAAGACACAACTAGTATCCTGGTATTTACTCACGGGTAGAGAGTTATCCATGGGGTCAGTCACCTTTCCAAGATACTTCACATCCTCCCACTCATAAATCACCATAGCCAGTTGGCCTCGGGAGCTTGCTTCAAAACTAACTGATAAAAATATGACATGTTACAAGTTTCTCTTGAGCGGTTGACACCTGCGACATGTACCATTTATGTATGTAGACTGACTGCCCCACATGCCACTGCATACTTGACGTGAATAATCTGGTAAATACGTAAGGACTAGCAATTAGGTTTGTCAAACCAAAACCCACCTGTGTCAAAGATAGGGACTTCATATGCAACGGAGGGGAGAATGAACAGAAGAGAGATAAATAACAGATCCAGCAAACCGCTGGAGACCATGACTGCCGCCATGAAGTCGTGTTATTTTGATATGTTTCTTCCGGAACCTATTGGGATCACGACCGCAGCAAGTGACTTTGGAGTTAGTGACCACGATCACGAACACTTCCTCCACAACACTATGCTCGGCGACGACGAGGACGTTTTTGATAGTGTCACCTGGGAGTCTCCTGCAACACATGTGTTTGACGATGAGTACCCATCGACCGGTCCTGGCTTTAGGCAAAGCACGGAAGACAGTCAAGGGCCTCATGACCCCAAGTGGGAGGGATACCTCATCACTTCAGTAAAGGATCCTGTGAAGGAAATGGCGGAAACTAAAGATGCCTACGTATCATATCTTGTGCAAACCAGAGTATGTTACTTTGTCCATTCAGTCACAACTTTTCTTTGACATATTCCTAGACAAATCTCCCGATATTCTCTACTCCAAATCCCTCATCTCGACGGCGCTTTCAAGACTTTGTCTTTCTTAGGGATAACCTTGTTAGAGACTTCCCAGCTTGTGTTGTCCCTCCATTGCCAGACAAGCACCGATTAGGTTCGTCTCACAACTGCTTGTCCACAAATGAACGCTGACTTATCAATCACAGAGTACATCACTGGGGACCGCTTCAGTCCAGAATTTATGGAACGAAGAAGACTTGAGTGAGCCCAAAACGTCATTGCATTCGATATTCCACGCTTACTACTGTTCAAATACAGTCTTCATAGGTTTCTCCAGCGAGTCGCGCGACATCCCACGTTACAACGGAGTACCCTTGTACGCGCTTTCTTTGAGTCAACAGAATGGGTACGAGCTCTATTGCTGTCCTATGAACTTAAAAAACCGACCTCTCTATTAGCACGTACATATGCATCAACACACTGCACATCCTCCAGGCGCAGAGCCATCTCCCGGTATCATCGACAACATTTCCGACACTCTCCTTAATGCCTTTGCCCGTGTTCGAAAACCAGACGAACGGTTTCTGTCCATGCGAGAAAGTGTAGACAAGTTTGAAGAAGGGTTAGTCGTGTCTGAACGTCTGTACAACCGTGTCAGAAGTAGAACAAGCGGTGAGTATCTTTGCGCTGCTGCATTTTGCTTGTGGTCTGAGGCTAAATGAGACGGCAACCCTGAATCCGGTGAAGACCTCACGGCGGATTACCACGATCTGGCAGTCGCTGTCCAGGGTCTAGGATTCCTAGAATCAGGTATTACAGATCCTTTGAATCACTTTTCAAACACATTGTTGGAGTTTTCTGCTCTGTTACGACACACGGTATGTTTTCTTTTTCCGATCAGGTCTTCAACCAATCATTCGCCTCATTAGACCCAAACCACGACCGATCCCTTGCTTCTCCATTTGCATTCGCTTCTTAGTTATTCACATGCAAATCGTGCTGTTCTCAAGCTTCGAGACCAGAAGCAACTCGATTTTGAAGAGCTCTCTGACTATCTTTCTGGTGTAACCTCCGAACGAGATAGGCTCGCGGCTGTTATTAGCGGACATGCTGGCAGCACTGGTCTGGGGTTGGGCGCATATCTGAAAGACAGAGTTGATGCTATCCGAGGTGCTGACGACGATAGGAGTCGCGTTGAGAAGATGCGGAAACTGGATGTTAAGATTAAGGAGGTATGCAACGTTGTTCTTTTCTTTTTTTCCATTTTCACTTCGTCACCAGCTTCAAGATGCCGTCACAACAGCACATGAGACGTCAGATGCTTTCAGCGACGAAACGCTACGTGAACAAGCCATCTTTCAGTATACGAAAGAAGCAGAAATGAAGGAGATGCTTGGGAATCTTGCAGATGGCCAGATCGAGTTCTACAAGGCGGTGCGTGTACATTTGCGTGTTGTAATCGTGGAGAGACCAAAATCTCATCACCTCTGAATCTAGGCAATGGAAGAATGGGAGCGAATTATACCCGTTATCCAACGTATACGTGTCGATGTTTAACCGTTGAGGTTTCGGGGCTTGCACGTCCACTTTGGATATTTGCGAATCATGGTATTCGTGTTGTCATCGCTTCAAGCTTGGGATTTCGCCTGTGCTGCCGGATCCGTTTTTGAGGCTTCCACAGGCGCTGTTCGCTTGATCTCCCCAAGTGAGTCCTTCTGCCGTTGTAGTTTGGCTGCGGACTCTTGTACAGCTAAGGAGAGCTATATTATCAAAAAAAAATAGTGAAACCCGCTGACTAGGCACCACGCGGAAGAAATTTGCCTCACGTTAATTATACCTGTATTCACCGCTCGAATCATATGAAGTTCCGCCTTGTCGGATACGCCTGGCGTCGTATCCGACGTATTTGCAGGTATCCAAGGCGGAGGCTCCTAAGGTTCCTATCAAAAAAAGTCTGACATGAACAAAGATGCAAAACACACTTTATCTTCTCGAGCTGATGGAGCAACACCGTCTTTCAGCTCTAGCACGATTGCGAATGAGACGTCGTCTATAGGGTCTATCAGGGAAGCTCATGTCATTCAGTTAGCTGCTCACCGCCCAAATACATTTGACCTAGTTGTGACTCGACCATGTTGAGCTTAACGAGGAATGAACGAAAGTACTGTCCGAGGGAACCGCCGGACATGGCTTCCTCAACACTGAGAACATACCATCAGGGTTAGGTCCTCTCTGGAGGAATTGGACTAGACCTCGTGTCCTTGTTGAAGGACTCGACTTCGATCATGCTCTCCACCGAAAAAATAAATCTTTCCAACGCGACCTGTTCTTTATCTTTGATAACGACAACAACTTTATCAACAGTGCCCTGTTCCAAGACAATTAACAACCCACGCTCTGACGCTGTGACAGAATGATACTCACAAGCTTAAGTTCTTCTCCGACAGCTTTCACAGCTCCAGAGATGTACGCATTGAGAGCAGGATGTCGGGATTGGAAGACAGGCGTATCATACTTCTTACGACGGATGAACAGTTCCGCAGGGTATACCTGTCGGACATACAGGATAGTATGCACCGCGACTTCAACTATACACATCCCGATCGTCAGATTCGTGCCTGAATGGAAATATTTGAACCCACTGAATTCTGTGATACCACGAATAGTCTCTACAATTCCATTTTCTAGGTTGTCAATGTGGATCTTGGTTATAGTACTCACGATTGAAAGTGAGAGCTGTATCAGACATCTCTGTACATTTCGCCCCACGGACTTGTTTTGGTGACTCGACACTGGTTGTTAAACCGGGCCGGTTTCCCGATACAAATATGTCAGAACTAACGAGGTTGCAAGGAGCAGTGGAAGTTGAAACTCGACACAGGCCAGTAGTTCTGGGAGGAGTAATACCTTCGCTGAAGTCTTATTCGATTCAGGGACTGGCATATAACATCCAGCTTCGTATCTTCTTTTTTGGTATTCTACTTGTACTAAAGACAAAAGAAAACACAGATGCATTACAGGGCTGAGCATCCAGAAACACTGACAGAAGGACAACCCCAGAGTCCAGAAAATTCTTCTCGCACCCCAACCGCGCTCATCTCCAAACAGCCGCTATCGAGAAGATTTGGGCGCCTTTACTAAAAAGTCGATTCTTTCCCCGATGGATGGAAGATAAGACGAGAGTCATTCGCCTGATTCCATTGCTGTCAACATGCCCATGATTCGAGATCGAAGCTAGGTCATGCAATACCTACACCTGAAGATGTAGAGATATGTGTAATTGAGCAGAACGACGCTACGAAAGCACTCCAGCATGAGTGCAAACGCGGAACATCTACTGGGTCAATATCAGGGTCATATACTTGCAGAGAACCTGCAAGTAGAAATCAGGATTAGAACAAATGAATGTACACCAAGACCCTCACCAGTCATATTTGATCAAGTCGTCTGCATTGACCACCGCTGATGAAATAAACGAACGCGCCTCTACCCAGACCCAAAGCTATGCAGGGGAACCGAACATTAGCACAACACGAAGTACCTGCCAGAACGAACAACATACCTTCAACAATGCCCCAAGATTACTCGAAGGCAAATCCTTCGTCATCGATTCCCTTGTGGCCATCTGGCCGCCAAGCTGCCTCAGAATCGGTAACGCACTCGCAAACAAATCCAGATTCGGGTCCAGCCTTCTCCCAATCCCCTCCAACAGCAATATCGAAATAACCGTATTGATAAAGTCACCCTCCATTTTGACGTGGTGCACCCTTACCGCCTTCAGTACCTCCGTCAGCAGATCCGAGATCTTGATCTGACCCAGCGAGAATGTCTTGCGCTTGACGCTTAGCACAAGGTGCTGCATCTTCAGTGCAAATGTTTCAGTGTCTATAGCGAGTTCGGGAGAGCGCGAGCGCTCGATCATGAGCTGTCCTGTGCGGTAGCCGTCGAATTCGGCGACGGCGCGGAAGAGGTCGAGGAAGTTTTTGCGGTTGGTGGCATCGAGGGTAGTGACGAGGCCGGCATCTATGAACACGATTTCGGGAATGTACCCTGCTGCATGTAGGGAAATGAGTTCTTCGCACCAGGCAGCGGGTGAATGGACTAGGGAGCGGAGGCGGGACACGATTTTGTCGGAGTCGAAGTGAGCGGGAGGAAGGGAGGTCGTTTCGTGGTTATTATCATTGGATTCGTGATTGTTTTGGTTGTGGAAGATGTTGTTGTAGAGGTCTTTCAACACGACACGCGTCGAAGAGGGCTTCGTGAATTTGATCATGATGTTGCCGGGATGCAGGTCGGCGTGGACAAAGTTGTCCAGCAGAAGCATGTTCTATTCCAGAGGACATAAGCATTGTAATAACCATATTGGCTTCATACTTACGAGAAAAGCGTCAAGGCCGAAGGTCGCTACCTGGTCATCATATGGCCCGCCACCATTTCTCAAGAAATATTCCAGAGGCAAAGCATTCTCATACTCTTCAACCAATATATCCTGGGTTGACCAAATTTGTAAAGGTCTAGGGAACGTCGCCGGGACTTTCCTATGAGAAAAGTTTTGTTCAAAAATGAGCAAATTCTCTGCTTCGTTTCTCAAGTCCAGTTGCTGGGACATCATGGTGCCAAACACGTTTACCTCGTCGGGTAAAGAAAGCCATTGCATACCAGGAAGGATGGATATGCAATGAGCAAAAAATGACATGATGGCCAAGTCGCGTGATATCGTTTTTGCCACTTGAGGATGTAGGATCTTGATCGCTACAGAAGCGGTAGGGACAGACGGTGGCGGGTGTTGAAGAATGACGGGAGCCAACGATGCAGCGGGAGTTTTCCACTTTCTCGAGCGTCGAGGACCTAGGTAGGATGGCGGAATAAGGTCTTTTTTGAGGGTAGCTCGATATACTTGGGCAATAGCACCAGTGCCAATGGCTGTCTCGTCGAACTGTTCAAAGACCTGATCAAAGGGGCGCTGGAAAACCCTCTCGATGACATGTTTTGTGTGTTGGAAAGAGTGTGGTGTGCCCTGTGAATGTAGAGAGCCGAGATGCTCACAAAGCAGAGAGGGAAAGAGATCAGCACGGGATGCAGCCCATTGAGCCAACTAAAAAGAGTCAGGAATAAGGCAAGGATCAGATGTATGGGCGTACTTTGATAAACGTAGGGCCTGCAGCTTCCATCTTGCGAACGAGGAGGCCGTACCACCACACTGCCCCCCATCTGTCACCGCGATACTTTTTCTCTGGTTTTCCAACGAGGAGCATGGGAGTAGATACGATGACAGGGATGAAGAGGATAAAGAGGTGTATGAAACGTGTAGCAGTGAGTATGGGCTCCCATATGTGATCACGAAGGAGGGCAGATATTCGAGCAGATATTGAGAGGCCCGATTCTGACGGGGAGAGGATGATGGGATTAATATGAGGAGTAGGAGGACAAGGAATTAGAGTAGTCGAAGAGAATATGGATGAAGAGCGACTGTTTGAATTCGGCGTAAAGCACAGAGTGAGACCACCAGCCAAAGGAATCAACCACAGATGGCGACGACGTAGAACGAAACGAGGAGCTGGAACACGAGTAGCAAAGAAACGAGCAGAGCGGGTAGTGATTGTAGGACAGAGGGACTGAGCGAGTGTTGGGGGCAGACACGACATGCAAGTCGAATATAGCCGTCGTCGCCGTCGTTGTCGTTATCGTTGTCGTCGTCGCCGATGTCAAGGACTCAAGGAGGCTTATCACGTAAGTCAATAAAACTTGAGTTCGACCTTTACTTCTTTCTCTACTCTTTCATGGCAGCTCCTTATGCCTTTGTAACTCTAGTTTCATCTGACTCTTATCTTCCTGGTGCTCTTGCCCTCGCCGCTGCTCTCAAAGATATCCACCCTTCTCCTTCTGTTGATCCACAGGTTGACTTTCAAACCGTCTGCTTTGTTACGCCAGAAATTGTCGATGTCTCCACCATAAGGCACCTCAGGGGAGCATTCAACCTTGTTATTGGTGTCGAGGTCATTGACCAAGACGATGAAAAGGGTTTGAAACTACTTGGTCAGTGTTCCTTATCGTCCCCTTGGAGCACATTCCCGCCCTATCAGAGGATCTTCTATCCCCTCAAACCCCTTCGATCGTGTCTTCATGGAATACATTCTTCGAAGCCATCATCGTCTGGTCCCGTCGTATTTGCAACCAAATTGAACTAACATAGTATTTCGACACAGGCCGTCCGGATCTCAACACTGTCCTTACAAAATTTCACGTCTTTCGTCTGACTCAGTTCTCAAAAATCATCTTTCTTGATGCCGACGTTCTTCCCATTCGACCTCTCTCTCATCTCTTCACATTACCTCATGAATTCTCCGCGGTCCCCGATGTCGGTTGGCCCGATATCTTCAACTCTGGAGTGATGGTCTTATCACCAGGAGAAGACAAGTTTACCCAACTTACAGACCTTTTCAAATCAAAAGGCTCTTGGGACGGCGGTGACCAAGGTATCCTTAACGAATGGCGAGGAGGTAACTGGAATAGGCTTAGTTTTATTTACAATACCACTCCGACAGCCGCATATACGTCAGTATTTGCCTTTTCTCAAGGTCATTAGTGTTCATTTGATGGCACAGATATGCGCCTGCGTATGAGCGATTTGGCTCTCAGATATCTGCCATCCATTTCATTGGTCCAAATAAGCCTTGGAACACACTTCCTTATCGCGCTCCATTCACCAAGCTGTCTTCCTCCCCTTCAGATTCACCTCAGCAGGCTTATGATTACAATTCTCTTCTCGATCGATGGTACTCCACGTATGACAAGCATTATCGTTCTCAAATTTCTGAACCGGTGTTTGAGCTGAAACGTTACGAATCAGCCTGGAATGAAACTCTGGACAGGGGAAAGCAAGCTGCTCTTCCAGCTGGAAGCACTTTGAATCTCGAGGAACTCAGAACCTTGGCCATCGAAGGTATGAAGACGGCTCCCCTCATTTTTGATGACAAACCCGGTGAAGGAGAGTATCAAAGCATGCCTCTCCACGGCCGCGTAGACCTTATGCGTCCGAAAAAGTCCGAGGACATGGTGATACCGATACCAGAGCAAGAAGAGCCAAAATCAAAGAAGAGACCCCCAGTGCTTCAGAACTTGCCGGACTGGGAAGAATTACTCACTCCCCTCACCCCGCAAATTCAGTTACACCCCGCCTCCTCACCACAGTGGCATACTCTTTCCACTCCTGCACCGAACGAGTTGCCCCCTAGTCCGCAACTCAAAAGTATTTCTCTCCCTACTACCCCGACGCCGCAGCCACTCCCGCGTCGCCAGTCCCCACAAAACCAAGTCTTGCCACGCCTTGAAGCATCGCACGAAAAGCGGAAGCAACCGGAGAAACAACAGGAAAAGCAGCCTGAAAACCTACAGCCTAAACAGCAGCTACAGGAACGTCATTCGGAACCACCGCCGCGACCACGATCCCCTCCGTTGCTCGTATGGAATCCGGCTGTAGACCCCCCACCTACGGAAATCCCCACGTCGTCTGCTTTTCCTTCCGACACTTATTTTCCAAATGTTTGGGATCAAACTCCTTCCAAACAACATGATCAATCCTCCCTCCAGGGTAGCACTCCTACTCCTGACTCTGGAGCCTTCTTCCAGGCTCCGCCACCTGCCGAAATCCCTGCAATCTTGCTCCGTCAAGGTCATTACCGGAATGTAACTGGAGAAAGTAGCCACGGCTCGCCAAGCCCGGACCGAGGCAAGGTTAAAAGCGTGTTTACCTGGGAAGAAAAACCTCGTCATATGCCTGGACGTGTCTTTCCTCTCACAGATTCTCCAACACCTTCTTTGTTTCTAAGTCCGGAAAGTCCAACTTCCTCCTCTGAAGTTCCTATCACACCAGAAAGAAAAACCAACGTACCTGTCCTGTCTCCCCTTTCTGGCTTGCCATTTACATTGTCGTATACTAATGCCTGGGATACCGTACCGAGCATCCAAAAGTATGCATCAAGGCTTGTGCGCCCGCCCGGGTCCCGTCCTCTTGCTCCGGCGTTTGATGAGGGTAGCTGGGAGAAGAGAAAGAGCTCAGTTGACAAGGCGGAGGTTGGCAGCCGAGATGGAGACATAGAGGACGAAGGGGATGAGAGTGTTGATGAACAGGCCCAAACTGGCAGCTTGTGGGACGATAGTGACGAGGAAGTCGGCAAGGTATCGCGGCGGTTATCTAGACGTGGATCGAATATATCAGCGACCGGCACAGTCAGAGAGAAGAAAAGGTACAGATCAATTGGTGTCCAGACTGTTTCTCCTGACGTGAAGGACGAAAGCGTTCAAGTCAACACCATACATTCTAAGACGGACAAGTCGTCAGACTCGGACAGGAGGCCGAGCATGTCGAGCAATAAGCACTGGACTCCCTCGGGTCGTAGCAACGCCCCACTATCTGCCGCCACACACGCCGTCAACGTCCAGACTGAACCAGCTTCAGGTTCGCATCCTGGAACGTCGGGTGGTGCTTCGCAGTCGCTGTCTCCTGCTGCCCATCTCCCTCCCTTACCAACAGCTTCCCCTTCTACTAAAGGCATAGCCTCACCCCCGAAGGTCACTTCCGGGTTATCTCGCGCCCCAACCGTTGTCGTACGCCAGGCGTCAAATGATTCCTCGCAGGGGTCTCCCGCGCCGTTCCTCAGCCCGTTGTCGCCTACAGATGGGCAGCCTATCGGTTCTCCTCTGAGGAAGGCTGGGCGTGTATGGGATCCTGCCCGCGGTGTCGAGCTTTTCAAGCGTGGTTCTGAAGAGGTATTGGCGCGCTTTCTGAAAATGGGCTCCTGGGAAGAAGAGAACCGTTAATTGTTCGTTGTTCGTTATCATGTCAACTCATTCTTTGTTTTGTTTTTTTTTCTTGTGCAAGAACGGACTGATGACATACTCCATGATTCACCGCGCTGTTGTTTTTGCAATACCCCACATGTTGACGTACATATCCCCGGTTGTAGCCTGTCCAATAAGGTTTCGTCATTCGATGATGTCATTGACTATTGAAAGTGTATAAATGCAATGCCTCGAATTAAATTATGCACAACATTTACATAAACCATGTCTGATGCCACTGGTCCAAAGTACGTCTTCTCTTCATATCGAAACATCTCCTCACATTGTTCAGTCTCGAAACCTCTGCCGCCAAAGCCCAGGCGGAAGCTCCTACTTCATCTATCGCTCGCCAAGTCAAGGCGAACACAGACAACGCCAAAGACGCCGCGCATGATGCCGCTTCCACAGCCCAGGTAAATCTTTTTGAACCCTATCGACATGGAACTTATTGTAATTGCGTAGTCAAAGGGAACGTCTTTGACCGGGGATCCACCATCTGCTCTAGATCAATTCCAGCAGCAGGCAAGCAAGACCTTGGATTCCGCTGTTGATCAAGGAAAACATGACGTCGAAGCCGCCAAGTCTACCGTTAGCGGAGAGTATGTCGACAAGGCGAGAGATATGGCTTCTAGCGCGATCTCCACCGCTCAGGTGAAACAGTCTTGTGTCCCGAATTTTAGTACCAGTCCTCTAACTTTATGTTGTAGTCGTATCTCCCAGAAAGCGTCGGTGGACGTGCGAATGGCGCAAACGGCGCATCCGGCAATGATGTCGTTTCTTCGCTTCAGTCTGGCGCCACGTCTGCTCTAGAATTGACGAAAGAATATTTGTCTGTTGCCCAAGAAGCCGTGAAGCCGCATGTTGAGAACGCGAAGAGCGCGGTACAGGACCACCTGGGCACTGCTGCGACGGAAGGTATAGACACGCATAGAAAGCTACCAGTTCCTGAGAAGAGCACCGCTCGAGAGTGGGGCGCATAGCTTTAGAACGCCATACCCTTCGATGACAACGACGTCGGATACGAATGTCGTTGGACAGGAAAAGGTTTGAACCCGTCTAGTATATCCTTGGGCATACTAGGACTTGTTGTAGTGTATTATAATAAGCTCTGTTCCAACTAGTATATCGGCCGGGCCGATTTGGGGCCGATGGTTTGCCCGAGAACTGATCATCACTCCACCGTTCCTCGAATGACAAGACACAGCCCATCGTCAATAACTCTTGCAACGAACCAAACCAGCATTCAACATGGTATACTGCACGTCTCACAAAACTCACGATGCTAGCTCATGATCCCTAGGATACATTTATGGACCTCGCCAAGAAAGGCATAGATGCATATACAGAGCGTCACCAGTGTAGGACGACCGATTCCATACTCGGCAATCGCTCATAGTTCACTAACTTTACTAGCCACTGGAAATCAGGATTCTCAAAAGACGGGCGGTCGTGAATACAACTCTCCGGACAACTCTGGACATAGTTATCGTGATGACCATGACAGTAAGCGCGATTTTGCATCTACCCTTCATTTGACAGCCGATCTAACCATTTACTCTAGTTGACCGGCACGAGGCCGTCCGGAAAAGCGCTGAGCATCATGGATCGGGAGAGACCTCTCTTTTTGAGACTGCTATGAGCTTCTTGGACCATAACAAGGCAGGTTGCTGCGCGATCTTATCGGTATATCGTCCAAGTATATCAATTTATCGCCTTGCCTTTTCAGGCCAAGCGTACCGACCCGATAGATGAGGAACACGTAACAAATGCCCACCACGAAGCCTATGGCGGTGGCGGTGGCGGTGGCGGTGGCGGCATGAGCGCCAGTGCGCTCGGCGGCGCAGCTGCTCTGGAAGTAGGTTGGACAGTGATCTATCTTGCTTCAAAATGACATAACTCTTGTCCAGGCGCTCAAGAAGTTTACAAGCTCCGGTCATGGCGGTGAGAGCAGTGGTTCTCGGACAGACCTCATCAGTATGGCAATGTCAGAGGCCGCCAAACTCTTTGACAGCAAGAAAACGTCTTCTGGCAACAAGCAAGACGCCGTCAATGGTGCTGCCATGACTGTCATGAAGCTTGTTGTGCAGTCGAAACTTAGCGGTAATTCTGGTGGTCTACCAGGCTTGTTGAGCTTGGTAAGTTCCATCTTTCGGACAGAATTGGCTGAATAAATAATGACATGCTTTCCGCTGCTAGGCTTCCAAGTTTGCATAAATAAAGATGGATAACAATTTAACGGACTTGCTGTAACTGACGATGTCTATGTATCGAACTAAGTGTTGAATGAAGGTTATAGAGACCAGTACTGATATGAATGGGGAAGCAGCTGTAAATTTAGTATATGAATACAAAGTGGTCTAAAGTGTACAGTTGACTTTGGATAGCAGTGAGAAAACATCAAGAGAGCAGGTTGAGAGATGATAAGGATATGTCAATAAAACCATAATAAAGAGTCATGCCGAGATGCACTACCATAGACATAGCAAGAAGCTTGGAACAGATGAGGGAGGATAGAAGTGATGACAAGTATGTCGTGGATTCTCGAACCGACGAGTCAACATGTTAGCCCAACATGTTCAGGAAACGATGGATTCGAAGTCATGAGGTTCTCGCAAAGGATCCGGTGACGGTACCTCAGAGCCGAAGCGAAAAGGCTGTTTCTCAGTAAACGCTGGAACGTTAAAACCGTCTTCAGCGGGGAAGTTCAGCTGAAGTCCTGCGCCAGGCGAAACGTTATCCCCAAATAGGCTTGCAAGATCCTGAAAGTCAATGCCAGCCACCGCGACTGGCGACTGGGTATGCTCCGGTAGCATGGCTGGTGGTAACTCTGGAGTTGTGAGAGTGCTAGATGACGAAGAACTACTAGACGAAGAAGACGGCCGTCTTTTCGTTGGAGAGTCCGAACCGAAGGATGATACACGGGAGGTTGAAGAACAAGACCGAGATGATGGCGAAAGTGATGCTTCTGATGTTGCGGGGCTGACACCACGATGCACCGTACTTTGACGATCGGGTGACCGTTTGGGAAGACGAGCAACCTTATTGCAAACTGCAGTGGTGGTCTGTGTAGGAGGTATCAGCGAAATCGGTAGTGAGCATGGGCTGGGGGAGCGGAATGGATGATGGCGAGAGGATGATGGCGCAGATATTGCAGGAATAAGGCTAGATCGGCTGAGCATGACATGGACGGAAGAAGATTGGATTAATGCAGGATGAGGAGCAGGAGGTGCGAAAGTATGAGTTGCAGTAAACCAAGGCTGCAACGTACTGATACTTGGAACATGGTTTCTTCTTGCCCCATTCTTGGAAGGAACCTCTCTTAACACAAGTTTCGTAGAAAAATCTGCAACGAAATCATCAAAGTCGCCTATTGCGCGAACTTGGAGTGAGGTAGCAGGTTTGCGGGACCATACAGGTGCAGGGAATGTGGACTTTCCAGATTTACATGGGAAGGCAACATAATGGCAGGACGGCGGGTAAGTCGTTGGGAACGCATGGGAAGGGGCAGTCATAGCCAGATCAGTAGTATTGGCATTTGGGAGAGGTTTTTGGTTGATCGCCTGAGGCCAGACAATCAGTTTGCGGTCAACCAAAGGACACATAAGTGACGTACTTTATCCTCTTCATCCGATGCTTCAGATTCTGATGCGTCGGATTCGATGGCCGTTTTCCGCTCGGATTCTGGCACTGTGAAGAAGGGCATCTTCTGCTCTAAAGATTGTAGCGACAACTCCAGCGGAAGAGGATCGGATGACAATCTGCGCAGAATCCTGCCTTCCTTTTTTGCACGATTGCGATGGTTTTGAAACTAAAACTAGGTAAGCATGACATATTAGACTGACGCTGTGAAGACAATACCCAAACTTCAATCTGCCTTGGGGTCATCATTGACTTTCTTGCCAAAACAGTGCGGTCAGGCGCAGATGGGTACGCGTTGTATTCAAAATATTTCTCCAGAAGAGGGGTGTATTCCTGTGAATACACGTCATACCGATTAGCAAGTCGAAGACAATATGATGACCCACATGATTGAAACTTGATTTCTTCGGTTGAGAGATGTTACGCGATTGAGCTCTTGATACGCAGTCACGGGCTCGGGAGAAGGCAGTCTCAGCCCAAACTTTGGTTTGTTGGGAATATGTTGCACTCCAGATTCGTACTATGTCCTGAACGGTGTCCGAGGCTGTCGAGGCTGTAACGGCCTTCCGTAGCGACGACTCGCATACGAAGCGGAGTTCATTGCAAGATTTGAGATACGCATTAGAAATTTCTTCCGCCAGGCTTGGCGCCATCCCTATCGCCTCGAGCTGAGGAGATATAGGTGTTGCACTCTGAATTAACTGTGGTGGTAGCGGGGCGAGAACATCATAGTTTGAGTGTTGAGACTCCATTGCGCCACATAATGACCGAAGATTTCGAGCAACCCTGGATATATCTTGTAAGATGTGACGATCCGTCTTTGATTTGTCCATCGAGATGCTGAGTATTTCGAAGGAGGGAGGATCTGAAATGCTTAATGCCAGGGTATTACGTAAGCACAATAAGATGAATACCATTATACAAACTGGTCCAAACATCAGTAGCTGAAGCGAAACCACCACCCTGCTACCCATGGATTCTTCTATACATGCCAGATTATCCTGCATTGAGGAGAATTTTCTTTGGGCAGCTACACATGGATTACCAGCTTTGACCGTCTTCCGCGATGCCTGGTCGGCCCTCATGTCAGACACCAACGTGGCTATACGAAGCAAAAGCATAAAGAATGAAACCGTAGTCCTCGAAAATGTCGTTGCATCAAGAATTGCTACAATGAGCAACTATCTTCTGGAATTTCAGAGCAGCGCTGATGAGATGCAATGGGAGTTGGAGAACCTCTTAGCGCGCGTCGGCATTCACGATGATTCAGAAGACCGACTTCTAAGCTCTGATACTGATGCTCATCTGAAAACCTTGCCCACTCACCTCAGTAGTTATTCCACGCGCCTTTCTCTCCGCGCTGGCCCGGTGCGCTCATTGGATCGGTCACCTTATATTGAAACAGCCTATCGTTGGCTATTGGGAAACTTACACAATCCTTATCCCTCCAAAGACATCCGGAAAGTAATGTCACTTCAAACAAGCTCCTGCCGCAGCGTCATCGATGCGTGGTTTGTCGATGCTCGGAAAAGGATGGGTTGGAATGCTCTACGGAAGGCGCGTTTTTCCAATAAGCGCGTTGATATAGTGGATGCTGCTACGCGCTTTTTTATTCGGGAAGACCCCAAGCGCCCATTGGATCCCAACGTCGAGTTGGACTTTGCAGCAATCGAAACCCGTGCAAAAGACTTGTACTCTGACAAGTTCTCCGAAAGCACGTTGGCCGCAAAACTTGATCTCGCCGTGAAGGACATGACTCCTGAGATGAAGGCGCAGGGGAGGGAAGATGAGAGGCGTCGCAGGCGGGCAGAGAAGGAGAAACAAGCTGAAAGTTCAACGCTAGATGTCCTGGCGACATCTTATTATCCCTCTCCTGATCGTTCGCCAGATCGCACCCCAGAGCCTTCTCTATCGTCGCCTTCAACCTCTTCGTCAGAAGATGACGTTCAATCCCTCGCTGACCCACGTACGAGCAGTAAGCGTCGCCATCCGTCGCCAGATCCGAACGACTTCGGGGCACTGGATCAGTCTAATAAACGACATAGGTACGCCTTACTTTGTTGTGAGTGTGCATACTAACGAATGCTTATTTAGATCTGATGCTCCATCCAGCAGTGCCGCCATCACAACGATTGGTCTCCCCTCCCCTGCAGCTTCTTCCAGTGATTCGCACGAATGCTCTCCTTCCGCCCTGTCGAATCCTTTACCTATCCCTTGTATCTCGAATCGCAAGCGGCGTTTATCAGATGCTGACCTTGAGACTTGCCATGCACCCAAGCGGCCTTGCAATGTTCCCGTCCGGCCTCGACCCCAATCTGCATCAGATCCCTTGCCTTCATCGGCAATTGATGACTGGTTTCATAATAACTTTGGAATTCCTAACCCCGTCAGCGTGGAAGTGCCAGACGAATCGGTGCCTGTCGAGGTTGATTTCTTCGATTATTCCACAATTAATGGTGGCGCCCCGCACAAGATTTTCGACTCACCAGTTGGTTCCGTACAACAATGTGTGCAATGTTCATTGAAGTTTCAAGTCGTGCGAGGCTGACCTTCGTTCATGCAGCTATAGACCGTGTTCTGCCAGTCATGAAGCCGCCAACATCAAACCAAGTTCCATCGTATGACCTCGAGATCTCTACCAATGATTTTAATTATGATGAGCTATTTTGTGACCCTGCAGAGGCAACATCTGAGCTTTTGGGAGAAAGTAAGCCTCCACACTTCAGAGGTTAATGCGAAACTGACAATTCTTTGCGACTGTGACTGTCAGACCTTCCTGCTCCCCCATCTACTGACTTCGCATCGAACTTCTTTGATGCTGATTCGTTCTCCTCCATTCTCTTCCCCAATCCACCCGTTGATACAGCTGCCATTGCAGATTTCTCAACGCTTATCTCTCATGACCCAGTACCGGGTTTACAGTGGAGTTTTCCATCAATTATCTCACCGCAATATTTACTGGGCCCTTTGGATGAATTTCAAAACCCTGGATTAAACGTCTTCGCGCAGGGTACCAGTTTCGTGTTCGACCCTCCCGTGATGAACCCCTATACTATAGGTTTGATGGGGGATAGTATTCTGCCACTCTCGACTTCGGTAGACAAGGCTGCGAAGCAGAGAAAGCTGTTGGAAATGCAGGAGGCGGCACGACGGTTGGAGGCGGAGATCGCAGCATCGTCAGTGGTTTAAATTTCGGTTCAATCGCTGGCATCAGGGTCTAATATCAATCTCCAGATGATTATTCATTCTGGTATCTGTAATCCATTTTGCTTTCATTCTTCCATCGCATCTAGATTCTACCATATACATAATTATCTTTACACCTCCTCACCAATCGTGCTTTATATACTGTTATGCTATCATACGTTCTCACTGTACACATATGGGGTATGTCGTCAACATTTGTCGAAGTCACATAACTCTGCTCGTTTATGTGTGGCTGATAAAATTATCATCATGTCTCGAACTCATTAAAAGCATACATTTGTACTTGATTCTATAATTCATGATTGATGTAACGAAACAAAGCTAGACAGGAATTTGATGGATAGAAATACATAATATAGTGAGTGGTTTCGAACAAAACAGGGGATATATAATCGTAAATTAAAGTCGAGACTCGCAATTACTCCTTCACAGAGCTATATCAAGCCTGGCCCGAGGCGGATCATAAAGCGCCTCTGACACAGGAAGAGCTGGTGACAACGGCTCCTGCAGATGCACCGAAGATAATACATAACAGGACGGGCGGCGCAAGTAACGACGAGCGAAAGTAGTGGAACAGATTTGCATGCTGTGAAGAATTCAGGTTTCCTCCGGTGGGCACTGTACGAGGGAGGGATGGCCAACGTCGACGTCGAACGGGTGTTTGAAAGTAGAATTGGCATCGAAATCGTATTGAGACACAGGCGAAACAAGGTCCACAAAATCACCAAACAAGCCATTCCCTTGCTGGAAGTCCCTTTGTGATGCGGAAACATATGGCAGCTGAGCATTATCAGGTCTCGGTGAGCTAGAGGGTGTAGAAGGGCCGCTTGAAGAAGAACTGGAAGACGAAGACGGACGCCTGCTGGGCGGACCCACTGAACTCAACGAACTTGTGCGAGGACTTGACGGTGATGGAGACCCCGTCGATGTGGCAGGACTTCCTGCACGCTGTGCCAAATTTTCGTTCCTAGAAGTGCGCTTGGGGAGACGAGCTATCAGTCGGCGGGTTGATGTGTCACTTTCCACAGGAGACTTCAAAGATAAGAGTGATGATGATGAATCTGGGCTAGGGGGTCGGAATGGGTGACGATGGCATGAAGGAGCAGAAACTATAGGGGAAGGGATTACGAGGTCTGGCATCACCGGAAGATGGGTAGATGGCCGGATGAAGGCGGGATGGGGAGCAGGAGGTGGTGTAGTACGAATAGCTGAAAACCAGGGACGCCTCTCGGCTGTGCTTGGACTGCTTCGGGTTTGTTTCTTATAAGATGTATGTCGTATGACAAGCCTAGCAGCAAAATCTGTGACGAAATCATCAATGTTTAAAGGTAATCTTCCAGGACGAGCGGTAGCGGGCGTGCGGCTCCAAAGGGGAGCTGGAAATTTGTGCTTTCCAGCCTTGCACGGGAATGGGTCGTAACTGCATGAAGGAGGGTAGGTCATAGGGAACGCATGAGGTGGTGCGTCAAGAGAGAATGTTGTATGGTCATCTTTCCGAGAGGGTTGTGCCAACACCTGAGAGTGAAATTTGAGCAATAACATTAACACTGCAAGGAGCACCAACCTGCAACTCATCTTCTGAATCATCGCCGGATTGTAAATCTGATAAACCTATAGAAAGATGTCTTTTCCGCTCATGTTGGGGTATCACGAAGAATGGCATTTTCTGCTCTAAGGATTCGATCGGCAACTCGACCGGCAGCGGATTTGAGGCCAATTTGCGTAAGAACTTTCCTTCCTTTTTGGCACGATTGCGATGATTTTGGAACTGATGGTATATCAGACCAGAAATTGTGAAACGGTTGTGGAGCTCGCTCACCCAAACTTCTATCTGTCTTGGTGTCATCATAGATTTCCGGGCGAGCGTAACTCGATCGGGAGCGGATGGATATGCATTGTATTCGAAATACTTTTCCAGTAGTGGAACGAACTCCTGGATGGGATGTGAGAGAGACTTCAAAGTAGACGAAAGGACAGACCTGATTAAACACTGGCCTTGATCTTCCATGTTGTACGAATCGTTGTTGCTGTTGTTGAGCTTGATCAATGGTGAGCTGCTCAGCGGCACGCAGCTGCTTGTGGTACTGTTTCTCCAAGAAAGAGCTGACAGCCTTCATTCGACTGGACAAGCGACTAGGGTCAGAACCAATTTGATGTGCAATGTCTCGAAGAGCAGATTCATGTGCAGCGCGGATTTTGAGAGCAGAACGAACGAACGCAGCTGAAAGTGCACTTGCAGCTGCAGGAGAGCATCCAATAGAATGCAAAAGAGATGGTGTTATGCCTTCAGGTATGGGCAGAGAGAGAATGGGCAAGGTGACGATGCCATCATTGCCAGCTGACGGTCGAGTCTGGTTATCCAGTTTGCTTGAATATTTGATATTTTGAGCGAAGGTAAGAATGTTTTTGAGGGTGTCATGATAGGACATAATAGAGCAGGGAGATGCATGACTGAAATGCTATTGTTCTACTAGTACAAACAAAGCCAAATAGCTCAATGAGCCCGCTGTGCCCACCAAATCCGCTCTCAATGGCCTTGGACATCGACACCCACTTTGCCTCCAGGATATCTCAAGTTGAAAATGATCTACTCAATCCCATCGTTGATCGATCTTCCCTCACAGCTTTCAATGATCAGTGGCTGGCTCTGGTCAAAGACCTGCAAGGAGCGTTCGAGTCCCAGGTTCTGAGCCCGTCGACGATATTGATGGCTCACCAACTAGCGCACAAGGTTCCAATATTTGTTCAGACCTTTATTGACCTGGAGTCCCTATCTGAGAAGCTGATATCATCGCTGGATTTCGAAGCATCTTCAATCTTGGGACTTTCATTCTCGACCAACAATGCTTCGGCCTCTCTCGCAGTCGCCGACAGTGATATATCCACTCTACACAACACGGGTGAACAACCCTCTATTCCTACTTATATTGAGCCTGCCTACAATTGGCTTCTCAAGAATCTACACAATCCCTATCCATCCCCTCGTAAGCGAGAAGAATTTGCTCTCTCTGCGACATCTACCCGTAAGGACCTTGACTCCTGGTTTGTTGATGTCCGGAAACGGATGGGATGGAATGCACTCCGTAAACGGCGCTTCGCGAACAAACGTGTCGAGATCGTCGACGCAGCCACTCGCTTTTTTATTGAGGATGATCCTAAACGCCCACTTGATCCAAATATTGAGTTGGACTTCGCCGCGATTGAAACGCGTGCCAAGGATTTATACTCCGAGAAGTTTTTCAAAAGTGATCTGGCTCTGAAACTGGACAGAGCTGTAAAAGACATGACGCCAGAGATGAAGGTGCAGGCGAGGGAGGCCTATCGTCGAACGCTGTCGCACAAGGATGACGAAAAAAACGTGCAGTTGTCTAGAGCGATATCTTCCTATCCATCTCCCGACTGTTCTCCCAATCGCTCTCCGGAACCTGATGTCCCACCCTCTGTCTCCTGCAGTAACAATACGGTGCCTGTTCTTGCCGAGCCAAATACCACCCGCAAGCGTCGAGGCTCGTCTTCTGAGCCATCCGACAATGTCAACAGGCCCAACAAATGTCTTCGGTATGTAAAGGTTCTTACTTTGCTTTCGCATTAATTCATATGTTGCTCAGTCTCGACGTTACGCCCCCTGCATTTTCAGGCTTACCTTCTCCTGTATCACTATTCCATGAAGAGCTTAATGAATCTGACATGGGCACTGCATCAACACCATCGAGCACTCCACTCACATCTGCTCCCAATCGCAAACGACGTTTGTCTGACGCAGAAGTCCAAGGGGCTCCGAAGCGTCCTCGAAAATTTTCCGTCGGTCCGCGGCTGCATGCTGTATCCGATCCTCTTCCTATGCCAAGTGCACTTCTTGAAGCATCATCATTTGAAGGCTGGTTTAAGGAAAACTTTGACCTTCCTAACATTGCCAGCGTTGACGAGTTGGACCCTTCCATTCCAGTGGAAGTTAAATTTTGCGATGCGTCAGTCTTCAACGATAGCACTTTCCAACCAAGTTCTCCGGCGGCTTGTAAGCGTTAAATGATTTGATTTCGTATTCCTAAATCATTCACTTGTATGTTGTAACAGCTGCTCCCGACACCCCTGCATACGTCGTACCCTCGTCAGTTTCTCCATTACCTTCTCTTCCACTGGAGACACCTCTGGACGTTTACCCAAGTGAATTTGATTTCACCGGCTGCTTCGACCCAAATGATTTTACACATCTATTGCAAGGACAAGGTGCGTAAATGTTATGGTTCTTCAGGACTTGGATTAATGTCATGCGGGTAGGTGTCGTCGACAAGCAATTTGATATACCCCAGCTGGACCTTGGTTTCTCATTGCACGCATTTCATCCTTATGCCATATCTCCCATGCCTCTTCCTGCGCAAAATATCGACGCGCCCGTACTGCCCGATCCTTCTACACGTGTTTTCGTTGCTCCTTCTGACGTTGACTGGTCCTTCTCTCAATTTTTGTCCCCGACGCCGCTCCAAGGTGCAGTCGGCTTAGAAGACAAGCTCGACAACCTTTTCAACGTCTTTCATCCCGAAAATTTATCGTTCGATCTGACGATGCTCGATCCAACTCGACCCAACAGTGATGTAGTTGATACTACGCTTGCAGACCGTGCAGCAAAGGAGAAACAACTAATGGAAATGAAGGAAGCAACCCGTAAATTAGAAGAAGAGCTTGCAGCCTCGTAAGTGGTTGCTTTATGATATCCAGTTATCTCATCATTCACGATTGAACTTATGCGATAATTCATTTCCCTCTCGCAGTGCTTAAATTTGTATTCATCTCCCATCCATTTGCATTATTCTTATATCCCCTGCTTTCTTCGTCATATCTGTGTATGGTGTTATGTTATCATGCTACCCTCATGTTGTCTTCATGCACATCTTCAGCTTGCTATCTTTGGGGTGAAATTATATTATCCACTGGCTGCAATAGATAAATGTACTTTAGTCCTATGTCTTGAAGATCTACGTCTCACAAATATTCGCCCAAAAGTCAATGCCTCCCTGCAAGCCCCACTTCATCCTCTATCTTCCACCGCCCTACCTCTCGCATTGCCTCTGCATCGCCACTTGCCAAGTTAGGAGCAGCAAGCAGCGTACTTACCATTTTCCATGGGTCTTTCCCACCACCATAGCGCAGAACCTCACGCTTATATTTCTCACCCGTTTCGCGGCTGAGCGGGTCTGTAGAGAAGACCTTGCTCCACACTTGTGATGCAATAGCACGATCAAACAAGTACGAGTAATAGGTAGCACCGTAGCCGAAAAGGTGCCCGAATTGTGTTTGGAAGGATGTTCCCGGAACATACGGGATCAGTCCTCGAGTGTTGTGCAGATTTGCTAGTTCAGCAGTGGAGTTGAAGCCCGGATCAAGGACGTCAGGCGAGTGGTATATCTGATCCAGAGCTGCAAGGAGTATCTGGGAATAGGTGTCGATGGAGTTGCACGGGTCGGCATGATGGTTCCCTATTTGCCGACCTGACGATGTTCCATCCATGTCAAATAATGACAAGACCGTCACGGAGTTTAAAAAGTGCTCCATCAGGATGGAGGGCAACTCCACGAAATCAGTGGCACATCGAGTGCCTGAAACGTTTTGGTATTCCGTTCTACCAATCATGGCTATCATGAAATGTTAGACACGACTATGAACCGCTGGAATGAATTGCTCACAGTGCATGGCATGACCCATTTCATGAAACAAAGTCAAAACTTCATGCCATTCTAGCACAGTAGGGCCCCGTGTCAGAGTTGGTCGTACAAACTCGCACAGTAAAACGACCAAAGGAAGCTGATAGACGCCGTCCTGGCCCGGAAGCCGATGCCTTTTGATAGCCTCAAATTCTTGCGATTCCCGAATGCGCAGTTCTGCGCCTTCGGGAACACCATCGGCGACTTCGTCGTCGTCGTCCGTTCTCCGGGAACATCGGACAGTATAATGCGCTGCTCCGCCCGCTTTGCCCTGTCGGGCAAACAAATCAGCATATATCCATCCAATGACTCCCTTTTCCTCATCTACAACCTCAAGTTTATGGACATCAGGGTGCCAGACCTCGCCTGACGTCGCGTCTGCGGGCCGCAGATTTATGCCATATAAGTGCTGGAATAATCTAGAAAGACCCATAAATACAGTTCCGAGAGTGAGTGGTGGTAGAGGTATTGGCGGTGCAGGAGGATCAGGTGGACAGTAAAAGTCACGATCCCATGCCTGAATAGTAGGTGGAGAAGTGGTCCCATGATGCGATTGTTTTCGTGTACTCAGCGTGTGCAGTGCTTTCTGAGCGAACGGTCGGGTATGCTCCATTAGTGCATCTAGAAAATAAAGTACGTTGCCTGGGCATTGTTAGTAGGTGAGCGTGACAACGTCGAAGAGGACTGACCTGGCGATTTAGCCATCTTGTCAGCGAGCGTCATGTCCGCATAGCTTTCTCGTCCCACCAAACGCGCGAGTTCCCCTCTTTTTTTCAGCAGTTCTTCAAGAATGTGGATTTGCTCCTGAGTGCTGGAGTTCGCAGCAATATATACGCGCCTCCGGGGTTCTTCGGAAGGTACAGAGCGCATGATCATTTGTGCTTGCAGCGAACCGGGGTAAACAAGAAGATCACGCTGAGTGAAATGGGCCTGCAGCCGCAATCTAACTCCCATTCCCTTATCTTTCAGACCAGCAAGTTCTGAAGGCTTAACGGCGGTAGGTGGTCGAGCAGAGTTAACTTCTTTTAAGAACTCCCGGCCAAGAACCAGGATATCTGACGACAAGGAGACAAACTTTTGCCTCTTTTCTGAAGGCAGGTTGATGGCTGACTTTTCGAAATCAAACCAGAAGATGAGAGCAGTCTTGTAGGCTTCGGGACTGAGAGTTTTTACAATTGAGGGATCAGACATGACAGTCTTCAGGACCTACGTACAAATCCGTGAATGGGGAACACCAACTGTGATATATTGACGTACTCCATATAGTCCAACATCAGTGTTTAATACATTCATGAACTCACATAATGTCTCGTATGCGTGATTAGCAGCCTCAACCCATGCCTGATCTGGATGTGCATTCCGGACGAGCTCCGACAGGTCTATCACAGCACACAGCATGTCACTAAGCCTGTCCAGATTCTTTACGACCTTGAGCAACTCATCCCGAGACTCTCTAGCCCGCAGGATACGATCAGTCAGCAATTGAGCCCTGACGAGGGTAGCCTCAGCTAGCGAGATCAGCCCCTTCGGATAACTGAGGGATGGGTGACCGAAGAGTCCGGTGGTAGAAAATGGCGTCGTTCTTAAGCCAGTGTTTGGATGGTCGAAGAGGGAGACGAGAGCGATGTCGTCAACGGAAGCAGGAATAGTATTCGCATGAATGGATAAACGTCTTCGGTATCGTGGTGTGTTATGAGTTGAGAGAAGTCGACAACGATGAGAGTGAAGTAGTTGCTTGGGAAAGACAGCCGATACCGACCTCGAGAGCATGAAGAGAGATGAGTACGTAAGTCGGGGTCACATCACATTCATCGACTCAATTATCAAAATTTCTACGTGAGCTATATACGAAATACAAAGTGACCTTCATGTGTAAATGATATTGAATATGCCGAATGTCGAATGTTAAACTATCATGGGTGGAATGAAGATTTTGATGGGAATGTTAACTTATTCGTGGCGCCTGAGAGAAATCCAGAATAGGAGTGGACGGAATGCCGCTATGTCGAGTCTAACGGAGACAAACTGCCTTCTAGACTCCTGTCGTAGTCCATGCCGTTTCCATTCCTATGTAAAGGAGGAGAGCCGTTGTCATTGCTATGACCGTTAACATCGGAGGATATTGATCCCTCTGTAACACCTACAGGCTGTGCGGTTCCAGGTATTGGTTCAACTGCATATACCCAGAATTTTGATTTCTTTTTGCCTGCTACCTGCTCCATAGCAATTTCCGTGGGCTTCAGCGCTGCTGCACCGGATCTTTTGATCTTGAGGCCGTTCGCAGCTCCGTCAGATGTTCCGAGCGTGGTATGAGAGGGTACATCCGCTGAGTTGGCACTCATTGTACTTTCCTCCGTACGAGCTCGCTTCGGCGGTGGCTCGTAATCCAGCTGGATTTCAGGAGGGGCGCCCAATCGAGAGGAACGTCGCTCTCCTCTCCACTGACCCCATGAATCAGAAGAACCTTCGCGCTTGCCATTCACGTTTAATTTGGCGGCCGTACGAGATGAACGCCGGCGAGCAGTAGAAGATGACGTGTGACGGTGCCTTGTGCTGTCAGGTGCATCCCTAAAATTAAGAAAATCGTCGTCGTCAAATTCATCATCTTGGGCATCGTCTTCTCGATAAGTATATTCGTCGGCATCATCCTTGATTCCAAAAATAGCACGTCAACTGAGACGGCTGCATTTTAAAAGCTGGAAGAACTTGCCTCGCTACCAAAATCATCATTGTAAACATAATCTGGTTTCCGAGTCTGTCGCCGAGTTCGCGTCTCTCGAAGCTCAGCCTGTGCAAACAGAAGCTGGCGTTGTTCCATTCTCCTCCTGACTTTCTGTACCCTCTGTCACATAAAAATGAGTCAGCATAGCAGGAAACCGGCTTTTATAATGTTGCCAAATGGCGCCACCCAACATAGATTTGTACCTCGTGTGGCTGAAGAGATTCTGTGATCTGTGCTTGAAGATGAACTCACGGTTAACTCCGCATCTATAGCTTCCGTGCGACCTTCCAGGATAGCGATCAAGGCAATATGGGCTTGTTCCAACTTGGATCGCTTCTCGCCCTTCTTGAGTTCTCCAGGAGCAGAAGCCTTCAAATCATCGATGAGGGAAAGATACTCTTCCCTTGTTGAGGATACTGTCTGAAAAGTGGCAGTAATTTTCCATGGGTTCGTTGACACAAAAACGCGTGGTGAATCTGGTAAATCCGACCAGTATGTTAGCACTGTTGGATATGATAACGCAAGCGGCAAAGACCGATGGATATGGTTTCAGAACAGAAAAAAAAGGTTCCCCGTAAATACACGCAAATAGGGGGGACGGGGCCTCGAAAATGATGTTATGAGCGTGCACGGACCATCTGCAACCCAGAAGCGCTTCCGTTGGGAATCTTGGCCGATTGGAAGTAGTTGAAGCCTCTCCTGACTCTTCGGATCTGCGGGGTCTGGGGGTGCAGTTGAGGCGTCTTTCTTCTTGTGCTTATTTTGTGACACGCCCCAAGCGCGATCGATGAGATGTTTTACCTCCACAGAATGACTGAGCTGTAATTCCACCAGTTGGCGCAAGATTTTGAGCTGATATGCAGCAATAGCGGTTATGGCATCAGTTTTGAGAGTAGCATTGTGACCCTGCGTCACATACTTTGAAGTCCCAGTCAGCCGCAAAAAAACCCCCTTCTAGTCTTTCGAAGGGGTCAACGTTCCGTTTCAGATCATCGTTCCAGAATATGGTTCTCTCAGAGGACTTGAAGTATTCAGAGAGCACCGTTGCCACAGTACTGGATATTTGATCCATGCTGGCACCAGATAGACGATCATCAGACATCCGCACGGCCATTGCAACGTGTCCAGACATGCCCCCACCTCAAGTTACGCGTCTGTGGTTTGAGGTTAAGCACAAAATTCCCAAGAACTCGACTGAGGATCTGATTGGGCTCTCGTGATAACAGAGCCTCTTCAAAACTACACCAATCACACACCAAGATTGAATCAGTTTACCAGAGAACGGCTACACAGTTACTTACTCCATTGGTGTTTCGAGACCTTCAACTTTTTCCCGGAGATTGGTGAATTTACAGATGAAAGAGTACACAAACAGGGATTCCCAACGTCCAGAGGGGTGTGTAGCGTTAGATGGAGGGCATACATGGCCCTTTTTCTCGACCCCTACAGCATAGGACATCCTGGTCGCAGTGGACGCGACTGACGGAAGAGAGGAAAGCAAGAAACGGTGTTACAAAATGGGTCACGATCATATTTCAATGTGGGACAAATATGTTACAAATAGCGGCACCCTTAAGTTAACCAGACTAATACCCCAACGGAATCCTGCCCGTTGGTTGTATGACCAGCACCGCGACATCGAGGACAAGCAGCCAAATGTTGGATATAACTTTATAAGTGGGTTTGAACGGGAAGGCCATCATCCTGGTCCGACCTGATGTGACAAGAGGTGAGACATTGCAAGGGGTGGAAGTCGTTCCGAGTTACCTTGGGAATGTCATGGTGCTCGCTAAGAGATTCAAGATGAGCGTTGAATTCGTTGACACGATCTTTATGCGTCTTGTTTGCCAATTTAGCCACACGATCTGCGAGCTACGGTTTCCAGTAGAAGAATGGATGGTTTTGACGCAGTGCACGGACATACCCTTCGCCTCTGCATCTCTTCAAACCGCTTTTCGGCCTCAGTCTTCCTTGACGAATTGTTACTTGCAGGGGAACTGCGTCCACTGCTTCCGGATTGAATCTTGTTGCTGTCTTCATCCTGTAACAGGAGCTCTCTCACTCTTTCTCGTTCATTTTTCTGTACCAAGTCCTGGTTGAGTTTAGATTTTTTCTTTTTCCTGGAAGCGAGATTGGCATATGTAGTGGAAATGTGATCGATATACTCACTTCTTAACAATGCCGCCCTCGGCTACCCCGCCTTTCAGCTTGAGGGAGCCGCCAGGGCGCAAGTCATAATCTGACATGAAATCAAGAGCGAAGATGAGCCGTCCGAGAAAGGAAGTGTCCACGTGCCACGACAGGCCTGCCTCAGTGCTCTCTTCCCTCCATTCAAGCCAACTCGGCTTCATACTCTCTGTGGGCTGACATCTTACAGCAATGGCTGTTCTATCGTCACCCATGGCCATTATTCAGTCCATACCCCCCGTTACACGCGTGTTCACGGTAACGACCATTGCTTCTTCAGGTCTCTACGGATGGCTGTGTTGGAAAGGCCTTCAACCAGACGCAGCAGACTATATGACTGTCGTGCCAGGGTCAAGCCTCTTTCACCCATGGACACTCGTAACCTCCGTTTTTGTTGAGACGACCATTCTCGAGGCAAGTCAACTATGAGTCACTCTGGATCCGGTTTCTGAGTGTTCAGATGGATTGTAGCTCATCGCTTCTTTGATATTCGTTCCTGCCTCTTTGAAGTACTTGGAGAGATTATGGGGAAGCATCGAAACCATGAAGTTTATCCTTGTGGCCGTGGGGGCGTCAAATATCATTGCTTTCGCGTTTAACTGGATAGAGTTCGTCGCGACAAGAAATGCTGATCTTTTCCTGTCAGTCGCCATTGTTTTATGCTTTTCGTGGGCTTAAAATGCATTTTTCTAGCTATGGCATGCAGTACCATGGACAAATGGCTCTCCAGATCGCAATTCTGGTCGCCTTCACACAACTCATTCCCGAACATCAGATTCAGGTGTTGGGCGTTTTTAAAGCCCGAGTGAAGGTCTGTCGTCCTATAACCATTTCTCTGCTTGTTTCATAGGACTCTTCCACAGACATTACCAATGGCTTACCTCACTTTGTCGACGGTCTTGTGTATCGTAGGCTTCCAATGCCCTTGGATTATCATTCAGTTTGGCTGGTTCGTTGGATGGATCTATTTGCGATTCTATAAGAAAAACACTGGTGATTCTGTTGGTGGGATCGATTCGTACGGGGATCGGAGTGAAACGTTTTCACTCACATCATGGTTCCCCCCATTCATGCAGTAAGACAGTTTCATGAACTGATACATTTTTTCCTCTGAATGTCGATCGACACTAGCTATCCCCTAACACTATTGGGCAACTCTGTATTTTCCCTCGCTTCGCGGTTCCGGCTCATCCCTTCGTCGAGTGGCGACGTAGAGATTGGCGCATACACGCAAGTGCCAGGTAGTGCCCGTGCCGAAGCAGAAAGGAGAAGGTATGTCACCGAGATCAGCGAGAAGATGACTTTGATACTTAATTTTGATCAGGGCGATGGCGTTGAAGGCTCTGGACCAGCGACTCGCTCATTCCTCGTCACCTTTAGGTTCACAGTCTACGAATACTCTATCATCACATCTTCCTCGGCCACCCCCGTTGACAGCAACGGGCTCTACTAGTTCGCCATCGAGCGAACGGAAGAAGAGTGTGAGCGAGGGAGAGTCTGGGGATTCAAAAGGAATGGAAAGCCGGGATTGATACTGCATCTCTGTACAACGTCTATCAAGTCTAGCACCTGTTGTCTTTATCTGCCTTTGCTCCTAATGTACGTAGACGACATGCATTTATTTTTTGACGCGTCATTATGTAAGGCATAGGTATCTTGTCACGCTGTAGCTTCGTTCTAAGTACTTACAGTCAATGTCGCGGCGCTCATCAGAGCTTTCTGGCAGCTCTTCAGCCCCGGTCATAGGAAATGGCGACATCAACTTACCCCATTTCTCAGCGACGCAGGATACTTTGCCTTCTAAACGACCAAGAAATCTTCCCCGTTCCTTTTCTCTCTCCAACGTATTTGATGTGAAGGACGGTCCCGGCAATAACCTAGATCCAGATAGACTATTCACAACATATACCATTTCAGAAGTGAAGGTTATTCAACAGCGTCTGAGGTATGTGCCTATTCCCGTTACATTGTTGTGGCTTAACAGGGCACCTTAGAACAGATGCGGATGCAAAACAGGAAGAACTCCGAGTAATGGTCGGGTAGGTCATTTTCGTTGGGCGATCATTCAGATACTGAGAGATTCCGATAACCGCAGTGAACGGTATAGGGACCTCCTTCAGGCGTCCACGTCAATCATCTCCATTGCAAGGTCGTCACAGCGTGTAAAACAGGCTCTAGATGAGATACTGGACGCTGCGAGCTCTCAAGAGGAGCCTACTTTACCTCACAGACCTTCTGGAGCCGGTGGTAATGGTGAACGCTTCGTAATTTATGGCCTCAAATCACTCAACGGTTGCCCTTGGGTCCAGATACGCACCTCCATACCTTACAGCTGCTCTCAGCACATATGAAGTTACTGCTCGATGCTCCAGAGCATCTTTGGCGACTGCTCGAGCGGAATAAATACTGGCCAGCGGCGTGGCTATTTCTACTCGCGCGAGTTGTGCATCGCGCTCTCGTTCGAGATGATGACGATCAAGAGGAGACGTGGAGCCGTCAAGGAATAGACATATTGGTACGCACATCTGGGTCTCTTTGCCGTTGTCCTTTAACTCAGTTTGTAACAGGAACATTTTCCTCTCGTCCAGCGACAATGGGAGGCAGTATCCCAGTTCCGTCCACAGATCATACATAAGGCGACGATTTCTTTGCGAGAATACACAGCCACATTTGAGGTACGGTCAGAAGCGTTCTCTAGATTCAGCTGAGCGATTTACAGAGTACTTGTGCGACTCTTCTCACCCTGTACCTCTTGGACTCCCGCCCGCTGAGCGATACACTATCTGTTTTACTCGGACAGCGTTCGAAATCACTCCATAATACACTCTCGTGGAAATATGATAACAATTCGTCTTCGTCAACTAATGATAAACCAAACGGACATGCGCAGCCGTTTTCCAGTGATGCTTTTTCAGAACACCGCAGGAAGCCTATTGAAGAAGTCAAATCCGTTATTCACACAGCTCTGGACTCCATATCACACACTGTCAGAGCAACTCGAAGTATATACGAAGACGACGCTCAACCCTCGCTAATACGACGCGTTTTAGAATATATCCAGTCTGGTTCTACATTGCCAGAGCAGTCTAAACAACTTCCTCCTGAACTCTGTCTGACTACACAGGCATTGCTGACGGCTCTGCCGTCGTCCACACATTTCCTTCTTCCTCTGAATCTCAGGACATACAAACCCTATGTTGATCTTAACTCTTCATCATCGTCTATTCCTCACTCGCACCTCACACAAAAGCTTGACGAGTGGTTTCGCCAGTCTTGCTCCGCCCTCCACATTGCCCTAGAGCAATGGTTTCTCAACCTGAAAAGCGTAAAAGAAATTTGGAGTATTAGGTCCTCGACGAAGAAACGTATATCAAACTCGAGACTGAAGTTGGAGGAAACAAGCCACTTGATGAATATTTTGGATGAATCCTGCCGGATATGTATTGTTAGGATATGGAAGCTAAAACTGGATAACACCTTGAAGCGCTTTGAAGACGGCCTTAACTCAGCAATCCTATCTCTGAGTGAACCTTCGAAGTCTAGACAAACACGTATGTGATGTCTATTCATTTTCCCAGTCGATGAAGTCACTGACTATATTTCAGATTCTTCACCGATAGATTTCTTATTTCAGACGACAATACTTCCAATCCCCTCACAAACAATCCATGGACAAGGCGAGGCCTCTTTCCATAAGTACAAACATATTTTACAGCGTCAGATCATTGGTCGAACAACATTGCTCGATGACGTACTTGCTACGCCTGAAATTTGCGCCAGGACTATTCAGGACGATCTTGCCCATGTCATGGCTGGTGGAGACGAGACTCGGTAGGTCGAAATATGATTTTTACTTGGCTGATGTTGAACTGGGGCAAAAGGGAACTTTTCCAACAATTGACTCAAACATATACGCCTGACGCGGATGCTTTTTGTGGTAGTCTTGTTCAGAAGTTAGAATTAGTTGCCGAAAGGCAAATGGACGATCTTTGTGAGTCTCATTTTTCATACATTGGTACTGTGAACTTATTTCTTTTAGCATCGAGTATGGAGAGTTTTGTCTTTCTTGCCCGAGTGTCAGAAGAGTTGTCGTCGTCTTCTCTATTTATTTCGTCGATAGGCTGTCAGCAGTTTGTCGCAAAAGGTTACTAGAGTCATCATTCAACATCATTTTGTTCTAATGAGCACTTTTAGAGTTCCGCGAAGAAGTAGCAGAGCTTCATGACCGTATTGTTGATCGCTGGCGAAATTCTGTTATTTCTCGCATTGTAGACGAGCATCATATGGCAAGTCGACCGATTCACCCTGCCTTCATCAGTGAGCTTTCTTGAATAACTGCAATGAATTGTGAATTGATTCGCGTAGAGCGTGTAACGCCTATGGGCCCCTCTACAGAGCTTGTACGATCCTTACTCTCACTCTCTAGCTCAATTCAACAACTAGGCTACTCCCGTGATCGACTCAAGGAGAACTGCATAGTTTGGACGACCTTTCATCGTTTCGTTATCGCTTTAACCGGTGTTGGGTGGGAAGCAAGTGACGCGCAGAGACTCTGCGACCTTGCTTTTCTTTGGAAGCTCGCTGACCTCCATGGAGCTAAGGGGGTGGAGCTTTGTCATCTCCTGGACGAGAGAATGAATGAAAAGGTTCAACTGCAGCTGTCTTTGATCGTTCATTGCTCATGGAGGCTTAGGCGCAACCCGGAACTGCACTGGGAGACTTGAAACGAATTGCAATGGAGGCTCTCGCTCGCATGCAAACTCTGCTTGCAACACTCCTGCCTCCACCATCCTCACCAGCGCCATCATCGGACGCCCCCGATAAATTCGCTGTTGTTTTGCCCTATGACATACCAGTCCTTGACCCGCAATTCCAATCCGCCGTGGACTTGGCGAAGCCTACAACGAGATTCGGTCTGCTGTTGGTGGGAGGAACTTAGGTGGAACACCAGGTACCAGCCGCAGCATGTTCCTTCCTGTCGAACGGACGTGCGACCAAAACTTTGGGACTGCTTGCGGGATGGATAGCAGCGATGTTATTAGTTGAGGCAGTTGTTGATTTGAAGGAATGCACCGGAATACTGCCATTCGTATCGATTTTTCAAATCTACACAGGTCTGCAGGCAAATACTATGGTCCTGGTGTATATGCTGTTATGGTCGAGCAGACGAGTAAGTGCCTTGAAAGCTTGGTTGCATAGTTCGAGTGTACAAGCTGCACGTTCTGATGTCTTCAATGATGGTCTGAACCTCGTCAGTTGGAGAAAAAATTCGATGTATATAATTAATTTTTCCAGATACACTATTCAAAGTCGATGCTGTCATAAAGCTATGCACCACCACTGAACAGAAATGAGTGACAATACTGCAGAATACAAGAATTAAATCTACGTACACAAGAATATTATTTCTGATGACGAGGTTGAGCTGCGAGTCTTATAGGGCGCACAACATACTCACATTGGTATATGGATAAGCTTCACAAAATAACCGATGAAACCCATAACGCCAAAACCAATGGCGACAGCCTTGCAGATCTGAAAGAATTCTGATTCGGAAAGCGTTAGGAAGGAGCAAGCAAACGTGCTGGAGACAACAAACCTTGCTGAGAAGGTTTGGTGCAACGGGTAAGAAACTGAAAGGAATTCGTCTGTAGAGTCCTCGCAGTGCCAGAGACATTGACATACCTGATTTCCGTCGCGGACGAACTGCTGAGGAACCTCGATGAATTCACGAATTTTGTCGGACATGGGTATCAGCAGGAGTTGTGCAACTTGTTTCTCACGGGCTCTGACACGTCCGCGTATGAAATTTTTACAGAATTGAACTGGACGTGTCCTTGGCCGGCAACGTAAGTCGTCGACTTCAAATATATTTTGTTGGCTCATATTCTGGGGTGTCCAGTCTATCATAAATGCATGAATGTCCTTTAGCAGTAGTCTGATACGACTGTCTGGCCGTCACACTCTCGTTCATGCATCGTACTATGCCTCTCGGACGCTCATTGCCCGCGCCAGTTCTGCGGTCCCCCATGACCCTTTAGCTTTGAGCTCTATGCTTATCGCTAAGCTCAAGACCGAAGATGGTCCTTCTGCAATCCACACCTATTATCCTGCATTAACGACCGAAGTTAGGAAAGCAAAGACATCCCGGACTGTTTTTCCTCCTCTCAACCGACAACAGCTCTTTTCCCTGCTTAAGGTCCTGGGGTCATCCGGGCGGCCAGAAGATCTCCAACGCATAGATGAGATACTTTGTGACATGCCCAGCATTTTCGGTATAGAACCCGGTATCGAAGTCCATACCACCATTATCCGTGCTCTTATTAAGCATGGTAACGTTCGCACCATACAACGTTGGCTCTATAACATGCCTTCGCGTCCCGAACGTTTAACACCCACCCTTGATCAATTTCACATGTTTTTAGAGGCTTGCATTGTTCTAGAATCGTTCAAGTACATGCGCAATGTTGTGCTTTCTATGCGGCGAGTTGGGTGCCAACCTACTAACGAAACGTTCAAAATTCTCATCCGCGCTCGCTGGGAGAAGTCTACTCGAGAGGACAAGGTTCCTCACGTCATTGTTTTTTCTACCATCATCGATGATATGAAACAGAAAGGACTACCCTATGATCCTGCTATCGATGCCACCTTTTACGATAATTATGCCGTCCGTGGCTTCACTGCCTATGCCGAACAAATTAGGACCATATATCACGCGCAGTTCCCAAATATTCCTTTTACCCAGGAACAGCAAACAACGGAGGTAGACTTGAAGCTATATCAAGCAGTGCAAGCGGGAGGGATCAAGGCTGCAATCGAACTTTTTAGGTCAACGCAGCTAGATGGAGACATTACATCCACTGCAACTTCCATTTCCGTCCTGCAATATTCCAGGATGATCGATGATCTTCGAACAATGGAAAAGGAGCTCGACATAAAAGCTACTGCTGGCGATTGGTCGATGCTCATCAGTAACAATGTACGGTCAGGCAACCTTTCTGATGCTATTTCGGTCTATCAAGAGATGAAAAAACTCGATGTCGTTCCAGATACTGCATCGGTCTGTTCGTTGATTAAAAGTTTGTGTCAATCCACCCTTAAGACTCCTTCGGAAGACTTTCTTGACCATGCTCTTTCCATGTATCATGACTTGGACAACCCTGCTTCATCTCCATCTCCATCAGCTCCTGCCGCAGAAGAAGTGGGACTCTCAGATAGTCCCAGTGCGGATGTCTATGAAGCTTTGCTTCGTGGTCTTGCATCATCGACGAACGTTAGCAAATATCTCCCTCTGGCAAAGTCGTTGATGGCTGATATGGGTGCTCGTAATATGTCTCTCAAAGACAGCATAACAGCAAGCTCTATCATCGTTCTTCTCATGCGTCAATCCCCTACTCCCTCTGACGCATTGGAAGTTTATCGAGGGCTACGTTCATCCCTCGATGAAAAGGGTTATGTCATCGTGTTGAATGCGTTTAGCAAATTAACCTTTGGTGACGGTATCCGAATCCCGTCTCTCAACGATTATTTCAACATTATCAAGGATATGCGTCGCACGAGTCTCAGTATTACAGCTGAAGTCTACACGATTTTTCTGCGACAATTGGGTGCGGTTGCAACCCAATTACAAGATTCGGGGGAAGACTCTTTGGCAGATCTTAGCAATCAGCTCCTTCTAACGACACGGCGGACCCATGACCTTCTCACTCTGGATGCGGCCGTCTCCCCAGATGCCGATGTTTGGAATCACCTGATGCACACTTATGAGCGCCTTGGTTGCTTCGCAGACTCATACAGGGTATGGGACCTGATGTACTTAACGGGGAGATTCGACAACCTTAGTGTCAGCATCATCTTAGAAGCTTGTGGCCATGCGGGCTCATGGCAGGTGGCTAGGAACATTTGCGCCAAGTTGTTCAATGATCGTTTTACATTCAATCTGCACAACTGGAATACCTGGCTTGAATGCTTGTGCCGTCTTGGGAGGCTAAATGATGCTCTCAAAGTAGCATGCTTAGAAATGGGAAAAGGCAACAATAGCGTCGCGCCGGATGGGGAGTCGGCTCAAATTCTAATCAAGTATTCCAAGCAGGCAAATCAGTACAAGGAAGTACTGGCTCGTATACAACGCCACCTGCCCGACCTGTGGAGGAATTTGCCAGAGGACTTGAAGCAGTCGTGATGCCATCAAGTAGTATTTGTGATTGTAATAATAAGATCTAAAGACACAGAAACTGATGGTGAAATCCTATCTGATACGCGCCAACATCATTTATATTCCGAAATCCAAAATCTGAATTTCTGATTGCACCAGACAAGCGTTTGACATTTGAAGACCACAGCTAGTAACTATGTATCAGAGATACTGCCGGAGATACCAGCATCAATCATCTCAGCAATCCAACCCATCAACACCTCGTCTCTGATCCTGACGCCTTCCATAAGTCGTCTAACACCGACGAACGCTTTCCGACCTCGTCTTTCGCCTTCTCGTTCATCATCTCCCGGCTCATCGTTCATAAAATCTGGATCCTGATCATCTGGTTCTTCAACAATGCCTGGAAAGCCAAAATGGTCTGCATCTGCTCGAGGGGCGGCGTCTTGCGAAGCAAAAGATGTCCTGAATAGTATACGAATGCAAAGCAACGCTGTCAAGGCACTTGACGGTGGATCCACTATGGGTCTCTCGTATGTAATCACAGTACTGCGAGGCGGTGGTGGAGTACGGCTGGTAGGTGTGCTCATTGGGTAAGGGGAATTCCCTGCCGGCAAAGTGATGGTATCACTTTGAGAAGGGTGCTTTTGTGCGGGTTGAGCGCTTGAAAGATGCGTCAAGAGGTGGGAGCGGAGAGCAGATTTTGGTATGGGTGTCACTGTGCACGAAGACCATAAACAAGGAGACTCTGAGGCTTCCAACTTCACTAGATGTTCTAAGAGATGATCGTACAACTCGCCAGGAGAAGTGAATGCAAGCACAGGGCATTGAGATCGATCCCATTGGCATTTGAACCGTTCATTTGCTATAGGGTCCTTCCGCCTATCGACTCCACGCACAATGAACCTTTGGACTGGACCCTGTAAGACCATTGCCTGGGCTTGTGGGAATACAGAATTGACATTTTTTATGACGTCCGAGGCTACAAGTAGAGGATATTGTTCCTGGAATGGCGAGAAAACGTCTTTGTACAAGTTCCAGAAGTCAACCTGAGTGAGCTCGCCGTCCACTTTGGCCACAAACATAGCCTTCATCCTACTCATCAAATGAATTAGGAGGATGGAAGGAGTAATGAGGATGCATACCAATCATAACAGCGCTGGGGTTCAGGTTTTGACAACAAGCTGTCTAATTCGTCTTTAGTGACCTCGTGATCACGAGTATTCACAGCGTTTGAAGACACGGTACGAATATTGCCAGTGATATCCAAAGTGACCTTTTCTTCGAGAGACTGTTGTTCCTTCAGAAGGAAGCTGACGAGTAACCTAAGGACACCCGGCATTTCGAGATGAAGGAGGAAAGCTTTCGCCATTGACATATGAGATATGTGCATATAGAAGTAGTTTAGGCAAGCGTCGATTAATGGTTTATCAATAAAGAGTGGCAGGTATCGGATCGATGCTCCCAAGGCCGGGGAGTCCGGCGAGATATTGGCCGCATTGGAGGGATTCGATAGAGTAAGCGTGAGGGCGGTCAATGATGCGATTATCAACGATCGATTAAGTGACTGCGACGCGAATCGTTGGAGTACTGGTAATGGGTTTGATCTCAACGGGGTTGTCGGGGTGATTATTAGTTTGGGTGCTATTACGTGGTAGAGGTCGATAATATAAAGAATGAATTCTGTGTTTTCTTCTTGGTTAAATGAAAGGTCCTGCAGTGCGTTCAGAACTAACGGCATGGTATGCGAGTGATTGGACAGCTCCCATGCATTTTGTTCGTTCAGTGCCGTGTTCCGTAGGACGAACAGTGACTCAATAGCAAACCGACGTTTCCTCGTTCGGTCGGGAGGAAGGGAGAAGAGCAAGTCTGCTTTAGAGGATGTTTTGCAGCCTTCCGCTATATACCATTCTGGCCACTCGAATAATCCGTCAATGAGTCCTGGGATGGACTTCAAGAGGAATTGATCGTTATGGCACAAGCGGCACAAACGATCGAGAGCCCAGGCAATCTCCGTGTGGATTCCAGAGCGAAGTGACAGCGACATCCTGTTACTGGGGACAGTTTCGGTATACCATCCTGTGCGCCAGTCATGCCAATGTCAGAACATCAAGATGTAATAGGCGCACGCTCATAGTCATCTCTAACGTCTGCAGCCGGCCGCGGGGGTTGTGTAGGAGCGTAAGCCGCAGGGCGGTAATAAGCACCCGCAGGCACTCGCGTACCGCTCAAAAACGTCGTCATCGTGAAGACTACGCGTAAGTCACAGAAGCGTGACATAGTCACATGCCAAAAAATGTTCATTTAGTGGCCCTGCGCCAACCCTGCGCGGCCGTTATACTTATGTACGACGGCGAAGTATTAGCTCAATCATAGCGCTTGTTTTGGTTCACATGCTACGCGGTTACGACAGGAAGTGTTCGGAGCTTGACGGAGTAAACTTCGTATGCAATGAAATGACAGCACAAGCCTCGCAACGAATATAAAAGAGAACACGAGCTCACTTCTCGGTGTCGTCACCGTCATCACTGTCATCACCTTCATTCGTTTCTTTCCACAGCGTATACATCTTTCTCCGATTGGAATCGCGTGTCTGAGACTGGCTCGCGACCTCGAACAACGACCGCAATAACATTTTCCGCAGCAATGCACCTTCCATTTTCCCTTCATTTGGATCCTCATAGCACGCATTCGCAACAAGATTCGGATATAGGTTTGTGTCACCGTCCATCAAGCGAATACGTTTGGCGCTACGCGGTTGATCTTCTGTAGGATTTGAAAGTGCCGAGAAGAGTGATTCGAATAACGCAGATTGAATTCGCTTATATGTGATACTTGTTGACGTTTGTGCAGCCAGGATGAAGAAGGGGCGAAGTAAAGTGTGGAGGGGAACTGGGGGAGCTGGGGGGTTGGAGAAGTTGCTAAGCACTTTTTCAAGTTCTTCGAGGTAGATATCAGCCAGATGATACGCTAGGCTAGTAGGGACACGTATATCGGATGGACTGGATCTGAAGGTCAGGGCGATACATGGTGATTGATAACTGGACATACCACAGTGGACCGCCCGGGTCCGAAAGAATATTGTTATACTCGTCGCACGCACTTTTGTCCCACTCCACCCGCATCAGAAGGCGGAAAGACGCGTTTACAAATCTTCTGACGAGCATATAGTATTTATCTATCCTAATGGAAACTTCTTCAGATTAGGATATGCGTAGCACTATGATTGAAGCACACCGTAGTCGATCGATACCATTCCATTCACGCACAATGGTTTCCCAGAAACCGCGAAGAAAAGCAAGCGACGAAGACGTGATGGTGATAGTCAACACCAAATCGGCTAATTCAGTAGCGAGGGCTTGCTGAACCAATGGCTTGTCCGACATCCAGAAGCCTGCTCATCAGAGATTGAGAAAGCTTGGTTAGAGTGAAGGGTACAAAACAGACTATAGAAAATTCCCTTCCACAGCTTGTCCATGTCGGGTTTTGCGATCACATCTCGAGACGGATCCGAAAGGAAAACAGATAGATTTGTGATAGCCTTGTCACGGGTCTTTTTCTCTTGCTTCTCGTAAGTAGAGCAGGCAGAGGCAAGAGTATTTGATACACACCAGTGGATGCGAGATATTTTGCTAGCGGAGGAGTTGCAGTCATGGTGTTTTTTTTCAAAGTCCGGTCAACTGACAGTGGAACATGAACACCATGTCCACATCGCCAATAACCTGTCATGGTACATATGGCTACCTCTCCCACCTGTCATCCTATACTCACTCCCTATTCTTTCAGTTCTCGATTCTTCCACAGGGAAACCTGCAGAAGGTGTAGTTGTCCGTCTACAACATCTTGAAGTATCCAAGAGTGAGGAAGGCCCAGACATTTTTCATCCTCTCGCAGTAGGGTAAACACATCCTAATTTTAGGTTCACTTGTTATTTAACACCAGCAGGATAACCAATGCGGACGGTCGTTGTCTAGATCTCCTTCCTCCTGGGAATTCAGAGGAAGCTAGGAACGAACGCACGCAACTCCAAGCTGGGCAGACGTATAAGATCGTCTTTAAAACGAAGGAATATTTCAAACGCACCAATCGTTTATCTTTTTATCCATGGGTTGAGGTTCGTCTCGCCTCGTTTCTACGTCGACGCAGTTGCTCAGACACTCTTCAGATAAGCTTCGTCATTGAGAAACCCAAGGAGCATTATCACATTCCATTGTTGATTAGCCCATATTCCTTTACCACGTACAGAGGAAGTTAATTCTTGTGCGACGTAAGTAGTGGATTAAGCAACATATATATACAAGGAAAGCACCGACAGGAACAGAACGTTACCTCTACTATGTATCTACTAGACGCCCTTGTATGATGGATGGGATGTAGGAGTCGGGACATAGGGATGATGATAATGAATGTGTTACGATGTAGGAGATAGAAAAAGAACAGGTTACATACAACAGAAGAACAGCAACAAAAAACTTATACATTCATCGCACTAGGACATTGTCATAATGTATGCCTTTGATGCTGCTCCCTCGCATTGAAGACTTCACATTGGACAAGAAGTGGTCTCGGTTCTTGCTCATCTCTATTGCAGCCTCTGGAATGAATCGACGCGGATAAGTGCACAACGAAGAGAAATGGGTATTCCACACCTTTGTTCAGGGGATCATCCGCGTTTGGTTCTAAAAACAGGTACTGCAGGCCAACCATCACCGAATTTAGATTGAGGACCGGCTTCCAATCTTCTCGGAGGATGTTCAAGCAAACATTGCCCTCAAGATCCACGTTTGGATGATAAATCTGCCATGCAGCAAATCTGAGCAAATCGTGAATGTGTGAAATCGAGTGATGATAGCATACAGTTTGTGTGCACTTGACCTTGGGAGGGTCATGTGGATAGTTCGTGTTGATAGCGAAGGAGAAAACGAACGCTCCACCCTTGTACATCCCTACGACGAAATCTTGAGTACACGTTCGAATGGGAAATATCAAGCAAGTAGATATACCTTCGTCTGGTGTGATGGTCAAGGAGAAGTTAAGGAGATCTGCGGGATCGGGGAAGTGTGTCTTCATTGTTGAAGGGAGATCCAATTCAGTCAAATCTATGTTCCATGGTATGGCTTGCGAACTCTTGAGGTGAATATATCGGTCTACCTTTCTGCACCCGAATCTGGGCAGCGCTAGTCTTTGGCTTCTTCTTGGCAGCCGCGTCCTCATTCTTCTTCATGCTCCAGATCTAGAAGAGAGGCGTCAATGCTGCCATTACAGAGAACTAGGGCTTTTACTTTAATCATGGTGGTGGGGGGTGGGGGAAGTTAGGTTGTCGTAGTCGGGTGCTGCAATAACCAGGGACTGGATTGAATAAGATAACTTGAAGTCCGACTCACCGAGGTGGCAGTGCACACGCCTTTTCCCATGCGGGCTGCTCAGTATGGCTTCTGCTCTTGATACTGCGACCACTCTGCGGGCAGAGCTGTGACTATGGCTTCTATGGACCTTCCAGTGATCGACCTCGACCTCTTTTTGTCTAACCCTCCAGACTCCCAGGAGGTTATTCAAGAGTGTAAAAAGGCGTGTTCTAGTAACTTTATTCATTCCGAACTCTATAACCTCCCGTTAGGCTGCCGATGCACTCATAAGTTATGGCGCACTCGTGTTGCGCGATTCTCGCGTTTCAGAGGAAGACAATTCCAGATTTCTCGATTTGCTCGAAGACTACTTTAATCAGCCACTTTCTGACTTGCAGAGGGATGAACGGCCTGACCTAAGCTATCAAGTAGGGGTCACTCTCGAAAACACTGAAAAGCCTAAATGTGCCGTTGATGAGCTTTGCCTTCGCATCATCGAGCGACTGGATCCTTCAGAGCGGCCCTTGGATATCAGTGCTCATTCTCCAGATCCTAAATGCAGATTCTTCTGGAAGATGAGCGAGAAACCCCCCTACGAAACTCAATTTCCAGCCCTCAATGCACCTAATGTCGTCCCTCAGGCAGTAAGTTTGCGAGATCGGTGGGCTCCCATCATGCAGCAATGGGGAACTTCCATGAAGAACGCGTACGTTGCATGGTGAAATCACCTTTAGGCTGACATCCACGAGTCTCGGACAGCGTCGCAAATCTTGCAGAAATGACTGCCATTGGCCTTGGATTGCCTGTAGAAACATTCCGGGATGCTGGAAAATACGGGTGTGTACCTTCAAATATCGTTCGCCGGAGCTCCCCCTTTTATCTCTCTTCAGTCCCCATATCCTTGCGCCGACCGCGTCAGATCTTGTGAAGTACGGCAAGAGGGATACCATCCTTGCCGGGTTTCATTCTGATCTCAACTTCCTGACCATACATGGTCGGTCCCGTTATCCTGGATTGCATATTTGGGCCCGCAACACAGGCAAACGCATCCCGGTCAAGATTCCACAAGGAAATTATCTTCTTGTACAAGCCGGGAAGCAACTCGAGCATTTGTCAGGAGGTTTGATCAAGGCTGGCTTTCACGAAGTGGTCGTGAACGAAAGGACTCTTACTGTTAGTGTGCTATATTGTGCATTCCACACCATATCTATTTGTTCTTTAGGTTATTGAGAAGCGGAAAGTGGAAAAACCAGATCGCCCACTCATCCGCATATCATCCACCTTCTTTTGGCACCTTTCCTCCGACTATGATCTTGTGCCTATTCCGAGTTTGGCGGACCACGGACGGACTATCATGGCGGAGCAGAATAGGCTTGGCTATGACGACGATACAGTGTACATGCCAATGAAGGTCGGACAACAGGTTCAGAAGTAATTATCCTCTATCCTTGCCCTTTAACATATGCTTATGCCTCTCTTCAGCGAGTTGAAACATATTGCCCTCATGGCATAGTGTTAAATATTGATAAGATAAGATGTCCTGTAGCCATATCACTGTATTATGATGTATACACATCTGATACCTCTAGCGACATCTTCCGCAGTATGAGTCCTATATAAGACCAAGGTACGCCGTTCCCAAAAAAATGTTTGGTTTCCGGGTTACACCGATGGCGTTGTACGCAGCCGCTCAAGAATGAGCGCAGACAGGAGAATGTCATCAAAAAGTTCGTGACCTTGCGGAGATACTTCAAGTCGATTTACTTCCGCTGGTCTGCTGGCTTTCCGAAGCCGGTTTGTCGGCATAAATCGGGCTAAAAAATTTCCCGGAATCTTATCTTTCGAGGAAAAGCACTGGATAATTGGTCAGTTTGGAGTATCCCAACAGCAGAGGAAAGCAACAATGGACCGTGAGGGCACCCGCAGGGGCGCTGTCATCCCAGTACAGATACGTAGCCTTGGCATGATCCGAAATCTTCCAAGTCCAAGTCTGGTGAAGCGACTCTCAGCCTGATTCTATGTAAGGAGGATAGAAGAAGACCAACAAAACGAAAAGGTCGGTAGCTTGTATCAAGGACATCGCTGAGAAGACGTTCATTGCCACGGATGCACACAGAACTTGGTTTCTTGGACGTGGTCAGGCCCATTCTTGGGGAAGGTGCCTGAGCATGCATTCCAATTGATGGCATCAATAAAGGTACTTACTCAAAATCACCGATCACATCACCATCCCATGATCCACGCCTCACCGTTGTGATATAGGATGAAGGAGTGAAGCAATTCAGATTCACGGAAATGAAGTATGAGGGATGCGGATTCAGCATATCAGGTGGAGATAAAATCATGCTATTCGGTGGTATTGTCTGAGGCCAAAAACTGTATGTGACCGAGGTCAATGGCTTCCGAGTCGAGGCGTACCTGCAAAGCGGGTTGGAAGAAAGGAAAGCGGAGATTAAAGCAACTCACCCAGGCGGAGAGGCAGGAGAGGTGGCAAGTCCATATTGGAGAGCGGGATGGATGGGAGGCGCCGACCTTAAACTCAGAGATGACGCATTATTCCGGACATTGAGCTTGTCCTCAATTTCACTGGGCGTATGTGAATGAACTGCGGCAGAGCACACTGCGTGTGAGTCACCTGGGGGATGTTATGATCATGATACGTTGTACTTTACACTCCCCACCCCGTCGCAACGTATCTCAGGAGACTTCAGTATGTGGAAGGGAGAACCCCCTTGCAATTGTCTAAGCAGTGCCTTCGGTTTCCAGTTGAGCGTCGGCGTTCTTACTAAGTGTTGCCTAATGGGGATCCAAAGGCTATTTTATTTCGAACGAACGCAGGACACTCTGCAGTTTTACAATCATCTCCTCCCATTCTGCTTCTGCATCCGACAGTGCTGTTATTGCCCCTCCAGCGCCAACAATCCACTCTTCTCTCGAAGGACCCACCGAATCCTTTAAGAGCGTCGACTGGTATTTGAAACAGCTACGGATCGTAACCGCCCAGTCGCCGCCCCCTCCGACACACCAGTATCCTAACACACCGGAATAAATACTCCGATCATGGGCTTCGAGCGTCTGTAAGATCTCTACACTACGTTTCTTTGGCGCTCCGGTCATACTGCCTAATTGCATTTCTTCGTCACACGCATGGAAAGACACTGAAAGACCTGACTCACCAGGAGGGAGACTTCTGCGTAATACCTCCCAGCCAATGTCATAGTCTGGGTCATGGAATGCAGTGGATTCCTGGGAAAACTTTCCCTCGATGACGCTGACAAGTTGCCAGACCGTTTCGTACTCTTCGACGCCGCAAAACTGTTTTACTTGCACATCCTCACCTACTACCCCATGAAGATCGTGCCGAATGAGGTCGACAATCATGAGATTTTCTGCAACTTCCTTCGCCGAACCGAGCAATAATTCTTCTGCGACGGCTCGTGTGACTCCTTGTGCTTTGCGTACAGTCCCTTTGATAGGCCGCAGTTGGCAAATCGATCTAGGTGGTCTGGAGAACGACAAAAAGCGTTCAGGGGAGGAAGATAACAGAGTGGTAGGATGTAGACGCAGATAGGCCGAATAAGGAGCTGGATTATTTTGCCGTAGCGCCTTGTAATGCTCCCAGGACGAAGCATTGCCGGCGGGGTTCACAGGTACGGATATGCGAGTGTGAGCAGTTAAACAAATCTCGTAAGATTCCCCAGCAAATAAGTGCTCCTTGGCATCGTTTATTCGAGAGATGTATCGGCTTTTAACTGGCAAAGCAACTACAGGTGGCACAGCTGTTTTGTTGGTACCTGTTCTGCACTGAGCTTGACTTGAGGCCGCGATTAATTCGACTTTCGTCCTTGTGAGCCAGCCATCGTCCTTTGGTATGAGAGATTGAACGTAGGCTTTTCCAGTTACCAAATCTAGTACGACACTTCTCTCTACAAAGACAAAATTGACATCGGGATGACGGTCTCCATCGACGTCTGCATTCCTGTTAAGTGGAACGCGCAAAGAATGGACGCCAAGTTCGTAACTTAGTTGTCCAACTAGACCACCCCAAAAAGGAATCTCTGGATATCCTTGAGCCTTACGTGCCTTCATGAAAGTAGCAAGCCACGACCATACGTCACCCGCTTTTAAATCTTCGCGAACAGTCAGTTCTCCCCTTCTGAGGCTAACAAAGTGTTCGTTAACGTAGTGTGTGATTTGGAGTGAAGTGGGTAGTAACAATCCAATGATGGAGAAGCGGCCAGGCTTCGCGGCGGAGTCAAGTAGGACGAATGGGAGGTTCTCGTCAAAAACACCCAGACGCTCACAAGCGGTCATGACAGATAATCCGGGCAAATCAAGAATGACTGTAGAGACGGCTGGCTGCAATTGTGATGGTGTAGGAGGAAGAGAGTGAGGTTGAATGTGAGGCCATGGGTTGCAGAACATGTTTCGAGCAGTCCCATTCCAGGGGCTGAGAGTTCTTCCACGCTCCGAAGTCCAGTTTCGTGCGAGGCGCCAAAAATTTCGCAGAACGTCTAGACCGCCTCCTTCAGTGCAAACCGATTCGGGATGATATTGCACAGCCCAAAACGGGCGAGACCGATGCTTAGCAGCCATGACAACGCGGCCATTTTCTTCACCGTCATCAGCCCAAGCAAGCTCTTGTAGGTCTCCATTTGTCGGTAATGTGACATGTAAGGAATGATACCGGACAGCATGGACTGTTTGCACTCCCTGGAAAATGTCAATTCCGTCGTGTTGAATGTCAGATACCTGGCCATGTTTTACAACCCGTAACCGCCCGAGATGTGCGCCGAACGCAATTGCCATGCTCTGCAAACCAAGACAGACGCCAAAGATAGGAAGGAGGTTGTCATCTTCCATTGTCCATAAATCTCTGACAATACCGATGTCCTGTACATTTTCAGGAGAACCTGGTCCAGGTCCTATGATGACGGCGGAGAAGCAGCCGAGATGGGGTATTAGTTCTTGCATTGTATAGTCATCGTTCTTGATGATGGAGATTATACAGTGGGGGATGGCTGTTCGACATAGCGCTGCAAGGCTGAGATGCCTTTAGCATGGTCTTTCAGTGGATGCAAGGTCGACTCACTTGAATGTGAAGGAATCGTACGAGTCGACAAGCAATATTCTTGGTTGTTCAATCGTCATGATTGTGTTCAAGTGGGAATATATTGTATAGATAAATTAGATGGTTCGATTTTATAGAAAAGAAGCACGTTTGATAGTATATGAGATGAGTATCCAGTCGGAAGTAAACACATACCCATTGAATGGGAGATCTAGAGCGATATTAGGGAAAGATACGATAAGTAATAGATATTACTGCACTGTTAGTAACAGAGCTGACACACCGACATTTCCATATGAGGCAACACTTTCCCAGTCGCCCGTTCAAGGTTTTCGCAAGAAATTAAGAGCAATTGTCAGACCTCAAGACTGGAAATGTGGGACAAAGGAAATCCTGCTCAATAGTGGATCAGGAGAAATTATAGGAAATTATGTACACTTGTCTAACACTCGAAGCTCTCATAATGGCATACAAAGGATGGCAAAAGTGAGATTTATTTACGTTCCATTGGTTATTGGGTCAAGAAATTATTGGTACAATGCCTACCGTAATGGTAACTATATGAGCAAGCAGTCCATCCACAGAAACGTAACCTACAGCTGCAGATGCCGGATCCTTATATTTCTATAAAAACATCGCGCACATGCCAATGTAACGATAGTCACTATACCTTTTTAGCCTCGTGCGTGAGTGACGTGTAGTGTGTCTCGAATGCATCCTTCAAACCATTGTTGTTCTAACCACTCTTTCATGCAAAAATTCAGTTATACATCAATCAACGGTCGGCAAAGGAGTTGACAGATAAACAATCAAGCCCTTTCCTATGACGGCGGGCAAGGCTGCTCATCTCAAACTTGGCACGTTTCATGGATGTCATGGGGCGGATATCTGTTTATTACTGGTGGTCGCAATCGGAGGCTGTGGTAGTGAGGTCGACGTGCCACAGGGTACATTCAGCGCTCCTATGACAGCCACAGTAATGATTGCAGCGGCGGGGATTGCTGTCAAGGTGTCGGCAGTGCATTGCGTGGAATTTGAAGACATTGTTCCCATGACATCCCCAGGCGCCGCAATGGAAATGACCGTCTTGCCTGTAGAAATGGTTTTGGGTACGGCAGCAGCAGCAGCAATTGCGGTAGTGATGGCAGTGGTGGTCGAGGAAGTTGAGCTTGAGGAAGCTGTGATGAGGTGAAATCATGGGTATGGCCAGTGTCGGACGGAGTGTTGTCCAGTTCGTCATAAATTTCATCCCTATTCACCATGAAACATTATCAAAGCAGATCCGGAAAGCTCTCGTTCACAAAAGATGCTTACAGCGGATCAGAAAATGTGGTGGTTGCTCGTTGCTGGGATAGCTCAGTCCTAGCAGATATGCATGACGAGGGCAAACAGTCTTTGCCTCCACAGAGATAGTTGAGGATGATACATTGCTGGTCCCTGGAGAAGCGTGAGGATGTACAGGCATAGCTTTGTCACTGCTCGAGCTATCGCAATTCTCATCCTCACTGATCTGGAAGAGGGCCGGGAACGTTCAACGTTCGTCGGTCAACCACAACTCTCGACGTGGCTGCCTCCCACTTCCCTCTATTGCCACCACCACCCTGTCAACCCCCATCCACACTCCTCCAATGCTTCTTGCAACAACAGCAACAGCAACCTCATGCAGCAAGCGGGCGTCGTTTGGGGCCCAGGTAAGTTTTTTTCTTTCGTCTCATTTTTTCCTTTCGTCTCGTTTTTTCCTTTCGACTAACATAATTTTTATTGTATTTTAGGTATTTCTATTGTACTAACTAACTAACATCAAGAAAGGTACCATGGCCCCACGACGGCGACACCACTATCACAGAAATGCTACGGACAGCGAGAGCGACGGGACAAGACCAGGAAACATGAGAACGACGGCACCAGGACGATAGGAGTACCCACGACGGGGGCAGCAGCAGCAGCAACATCAGGGAACAACCAGTTGAGGGCGACGCTAATGCCAAGGACCCACCATTACCACGGCTGCCGCCACAACGACGAAGATGACAACGACGACAAGACCACCTCCACCACCAACACAGCAACCACAAAGCCCCAAGCCGGCTCCGGACGACGCCAGGGAGGACGAGAACCGGGGGAACGACAAGAATGACACCAGAGCCAACAGGAACAACAGCAGCGACACCGACAACGACAGGAGCAGCAGCAGCAGCCACGACCAGGAAGACCAGGAACGGGGCCAGAAAACGAGGCCAGAAAATGAGGGGGGATGGTGACGACGACAACGACGAACCCAACGAGGCACGACGCAGATGATAGAAGCCACCGGGACGACCAACGACCGACCTGGGGGGGGGGGGGGGGGCACAAACCAGGGACAACCAGGACAACGACAACGACAATGAGGAGGGACCACCACCACCACGAGGGACAACGACAACGACAACGAATGGGGCACGAACGAGGGGCGGCGCGTACAGGGACACCGACGAGAAGCCCACCAGCAAGGAGCGGCTCACGCGACGGCGCCGAGGGAAGGGACGACAAGCATGAAGGACACCGACGCGGCGGGTCAAAGACAGAAACCCACGAGACGGCCAACAATGCAGACAGGGACAGGGATGACGACAGCAGGACACTAAGGGCAGTTTTTCTTTCTTTCGTTCTTTTTTCAGTATTGCTGTCCGGCCCCCACTCACATTTGCGTGAGGCGGTGGTTAGTTTTTTATGTATATAATTGTGTAGGTTAGCTAAACTCAAAATGATAAGTAACAGTGCTTGCAACATCATGTGACGTGAGTCTATCACTTCCACCGCAATGTCTGATCAGTCGCAAGTTTTGTTCAAACGGGTGAGTTGTGTTTCTGGGCGTTATACGCTATTTAATCTGTATTACAGCTCAAGGCCGTGTGTGTTCCTCTCCTGGGCGCTTCTCTTCTGTCCCCGACATCAATCTCCAACGTCTTCAAGCTACTGGCAGACCTCATTCAAATTCTGCGCGATGCGAAGGCGGCTGGATTTGCGTTGACTCCATCCCTTATATCTTACGCCTTCTTTCCTCTGTCAACGATACTCCGTCGAAATTCTGCCTCGGATATACCCGATCAGATCTTGGAAAAGTTGTTTATTATCTTAGGTCTTCTATGCGATGATTGGTGGTGGGATCTCGAGCTGGCTGCTTGGGAGCAGATATTCAAGCTTTGTGGAGCCGTCATCGGAGGGATTGAGGGCAAAGGTAAAGGAAAGGAACGTGACGACGAGACAAAACAGGCCGCCGCTCACTGCTTACACGCTTTGCTGCGTCAAAGGACTTCTGAAAAAGATCTTTCTCGTGGCGCGCCGAATCGTCTAACAACTTTCCAAACGTATTCACAGACAAATAAATTTGTTCCAATTCTTGGTCAAACCCTGGACTCCCTTCTCATGACGACGCAATCTCGTAGCCTTCCCCTGCAACGCGTGTCTCTGGAACTACTCTCTGTGTTCATCACTATCTATGCTGCGGATGACTTAATACCGTCTATACTTCCTGGTGTCGTCAGCTGTATGACTAAGGTCTCTCTTGGAATCTCTGGAACTAAGGGATGGGCCAACGGTGAAATCGTGGCACGTGCTTTGGAAGTCATGCAAATAGTAGTGGTGAGAGCAATGGGAGATGACATTTGTATCAAAGAAGGTGCGCTCCGCCAAGTTGTCGACCTCGAGGACCTGGCCAAGCAAGCCACCGAGCCACATATAGATTCCGAGATTCAGGAAACAAGGCCTTATTCAACGCTTCGCACAGCCTCATGGCTAAAAGGGACGTCGTCTCAATTACTAATTGCCCTAAACACATTAACACCTCTTGTCTTTCACCCGACACCCTCTGCACTTCATTCTCTCTCCATCTTCTCATCAGCAATCCTTCGCTCTACTCCTCTGTCTCTCTCGCATGTTCAGCCACTTCTGCTTTCGTTTCTTCTCTCCCTTTCTAATTCCAGCTTCCCATCTGTTGCAAAAGAAGCACATATGTCTCTGTCTGCACTTCTTACTTCATCGGCAGCCCGACACTCCCTAATGCAGACATTAATGCATAGCATGAATGAAAATCTAGCAGCTCTACCGCGACTGATTCCAACTCATGCAGACGCAAAAGTGGAGCATGTAGCCGGGCAAGTTGAAGCCGTTTGTAGACTGGCTATCACAAACGAGCAGGCGGATCTCGCGTTGTTTTCGGTATCAAGTGGGATCAGCAAACTTCTTGGTCCAACTGGTGGAATCGAGAAATGGGGATGGAGCTTACTGTCAGTTCTGGAATTTGTTGAACCACGTGCCACGGTTTCGCAGACATCTTCAGCCCAATTAGTGCTAGAGAATGACCCCGATGCACCACAATGGGTTTCATTCCCTGATGTGACACTAGTGAATTTGTTTTCAAGAAGCACTCAAGATGCTCTGGAGCGCATGTTTCGGTCATTAGGTCGTGCGACTGGAGACGGCTGTCTCTTTTCTGCAGAATGGTTTGCCGATGTCGGTCGAAGCGGAACAGGGAGCAGATCTGTTGCAGCGACCTGGTGTGCCTGCCGACTCCTGGAAGGAGTGGCGGAAATATCACTCACTGAGGGCCTTACTGGCGATACGATGACCCGTCGAAGAAGCAAGCGGCTGACGAAACTAGCTCGTGCTCTAGCCAAAGGAATAGCGGAACTATGGGATGAAACAAGCAGTCAAGAAAGACTCGATCCTATCCCAGATGACAAACGCACAGATGATGAATCTGGGGCTAATCTACTCGTTCAGCATGTGCAAGGGATTTCACCTATTCATGAAACCCTCCGTATCGTGCGTGCTGCTCCTGTCGAGCACGCACCGAGTAATCAACCAATCCTTCACAAAGCACTACAACTGCAGATTCTCGCAGTCTCGGCGGGTATCTTGCAAGCTCGGTTTGCGTCTTTGTTCATATACACGTTGTACCCAGTTCTGCATTCTCTCGTTTCCCCTGTAGCTTATTTATCATCCACTGCTCTCGCTACGCTTAATTACATCACGTTCGTCACCTCGTACGCATCTCCTGCCAACCTACTTCTAGCCAACTTCGATTATGCCCTCGACGCTGTATCTCGCCGTCTCAGTCGTCGATGGCTTGATGTCGATGCCAGCAAGGTATTGGCACTGATGGTCCGTCTCGTCGGAAGTGACGTGGTTGACAGAGCAGGCGATGTGGTTGAAGAGTGCTTTGACCGGCTTGATGAATTTCATGGGTACGAGGTAATAGTAGAGGGCCTCGTGGCCGTTCTGGGAGAAGTTATCCACGTTATTGCAGATGATGCAGGAAGTGATGGTCCTGGTCCCTCTGAGTCTCTATCGCAAGCTGCCCAGGCTTCTACTGTTCAATCGCTGGATGAATTCTCCACTTGGTTATCTTCCCGGAATGATACTTCGACTGGAGAACGTGACACGACTGACTACGGCCCTGCTCCTCGCGAGGCATGGGGAGAGCCCCGTGCCAAAAGTTTCAACACTCAAGATGATAACGACGAAACATCGCTTGCGGAGGAGCCTGACCCGAATGATGATCCGCCGCTAACACCCATTCAAGCACTAACCAAGCAAATCATTTCTCGTTCGCTGTATTTCTTGACTCACGGCTCGCCAGTTATTCGAAGCAGGATCCTCTCCTTGCTAACCTCTTCAGTTCCGGTATTGCGAGAATCAGCTCTTCTGCCTTCCATCCATTCTGCGTGGCCATTCATCTTGAATCGACTCGCGGATAAAGAGCCTTTTGTCGTCAGTGCAGCAGCAGCTCTGGTCGAAGCATTGGTGGCACACGTTGGAAGTTTTATGTTTCGGCGGATATGGGATGATATCTGGCCACGTTTTCGAGTGTTGTTGGGTAACCTAGAAGCTGCAGACTCTACAAATGCCCTATCGAGACGGGGCTACGGTGCAGTTGGCTCAGAATCGGTATACACGCATTCTCATCGTCTATATCGGTGCTTGATCAAAACAATGACTGCTGCCGTGAAAGGGGTACATCCACACGATGCCTCACTCTGGGAAGTCATTTTGGCCTTCAGGCGTTTTCTACATGACAAAGCACATGAAGAGCTTCAGCTTTGCGCCAGAGAGCTATATGTCACCATCGGGAGAAATGATACTGATGCTGTGTGGTTATCACTAACTTCGACTTCTGATGATCAATATCCAATTATGACGTTCATGAGGGCATCTCAGTGGAATATCAGTGCCAATGTAGCCATTATATTCCAAACCTTGGGGGTCTAATGTATATACACACACACGATAGATCTACATGTCTAAACCATACAACGCCAGAAACGAACCTGATCATTTAAGCCGATGAATGATCAACAGGAAGATGAATTCTTTTTATTGGATTATATTTCCTTAGTTCTACTCCGGCTTGCGTGAAAAGCGAAGCAGAGGCGTCATCCCTTTATATGGAGTAAGCCCGGGCAACAAGAACATGATACCAAACACAGTAACTGACACCTTGTAGGTCAAATTGTATACAACAGTCTTGACACCTGTCTGGATTATTTTTACGGTGCATCTTAGACATGGACAACTGCCAGGTAGAGGTATCAGCCCGAACGATGAAGTATAATCAGAATATACCAACGTATTGCAATATAGCACGGCGTTCTGCCCGATCCGTTCTCGCCCAGCCTCCAACAGAGCATTTTCTTCTGCATGCAAGCACACGCATTCACATGGGATACCGACTGATAACGCAGTTCCGTTACAATGACGACATCCACCTTGATTGCAGTTTAGCAGACCACGGGCGGTTCCATTGTATCTGTTGAGGATAACGAAAACATGATTTGGTTGATAGGAAGAATTCCTTACCCCGTGGAAAGGACACGGTTGTCCCGTACAAGGACTGCACCAACACGACGTTTCATACAATTTGATCGCTGAGATGCAAGAGAAGCCAATGTCTGTGAAGAAGCATGAAACGATTTCAATCCATACATGACAAAAACAAACCATGAAGTACGCATCCCATCCAGGCCGCAAGTTCTCTGAATCGAGCAGGTTCAAGGAATCAAGGTGGGCGTATAAATCGGGGATGGAATGGAATGAGTTGATAACACGAACATCAATCAAATCATTGAGATTTTGCAGTGAGGAGGGCGTCATTGTTGAATCTGAAGAACTTGATTCCATGCCAAAAACAACGCCATCGTCGTCCCGAACGAACTCCTCAAGGGACTTGCTATAAGAATTAATCAACTTTCAACGAGTGATATTAAGCAGCATAAAGCGCACCTTTTCGATCGCAAGAAACGTTCGTACATTGGCGCATCCACATTGAGAACCATGAGAAATGGTCGCCTGATAAACATTTCCACCCGATGTCGTGTGCGAAGATCAATTGTGACAAAATTATGTTGCCAGTGTTTTGTAGCATAATCCAAAAAGTCTCGAGCGGAAAAAAAACATAATGATCCATCGGCTTCGACTACCCTCGAATCAAAGGACAGTGGTATTTTCGTGGAGGAATCGGCGAGTCGGGCGTCGTCATCGGTGCTACCATTACTTGATGAGGTCAAGTCACCCAAAGCGAGATCCGAATCGGACTGAGGGCCTTCGTCGCTCGGTGAGATAATCCTAACAGACCTGAAGCCATGCTTCGGTATGAGGACCTATACAGCGTACAGAATGAGAGGCTTTCTGAAGGGAGCTAAAAGCCTCGCACCTCGACAGAATCGGACTGAGAGCCTGCGTCGTTCGGTGAGATGATCCTAACAGACCTGAAGCCATGCCTAGAAACAAAGTAATCTTCAACTGTTGATTTTCCAGCGCAGTGCGTGCCCACAATGGCGATCAACATAACGATGTGATAATCATGTGATTGTTACGCGTCGCGGTCACGGAAAAAGTTGTCTCTATATTATCAGACCCGCACTGGAAGTACAGCTGCAGGCTTTCTGTGTCGTGTAGTTGACAGTTCTCCTTTCATATTATGTTTGGCTTCTTTCCGACGCTGCTTCGCTAATGCCTTCCCTTCCAACCTTTCTTCTTTTGCGGCCCTCATGTCTTTGGGTGCTGATGTACGGACTTGTTTGATGTGCGTGGGAACAAGTTGATGGGGAGGAGTAGGCGCAATCCACTTCGCAACCAGCGTTGGGACAGCATCCAAGAGAGTCGTTAATGTCCCTAATTCCGGACAAGCGACCTGTGCAGGAATCAAATAAGAGGGCCAGTAATTCAGGTTATCAACGTACATCAATGCCGACCACAGCAGCCCTTCGCAATCCGATAGCCTGCGCTAAGGAGGATTCTGCTCCCTTTGGTAATGGAACCAGCTTCACAGTGTGACCGGTCTGGGTTGAATTGCAGGCCGCGACCAAGTGCGGGAGATGGTCGATCAGTAATGGAGGATCGATGTCGGCGCGGCAAACAAGTATAATTTTCAGATCCGGCCCTTGCGATGGGATTGCAGAGTCTTTTGCCGTTGTTACGACAGTAATTCGACTTCGTTGAATTTGATGCTCTAATCGCTTCGTCACCTCGTTGATCCCCACAACAAGATGTTGCAAGACTGGGGGTGGTTCCAGAGCAGAGATTCCAATTGTGGTGGAAGACAACGGCAGTAAATTGTTCACATGGTCTGACTTAGTTTCGTCGGTGATGATCTCCATGGATGAACCAACAGCATCGTCGTCCGTCCGCCTTTTCTTTTGCACTGGTCCCTTTTGTAGTTCTCTTTTCCGCTTGCGATTGTCTTTGCCACGGCTGAGCTGATAGTAAGGAATTCCATCCATCATCGCGAGAGTGAGTGCCAAAATTGAATTCTGTACGTTCAGAGGGACGAAAGGCCTAAGAGCAGCATGATCAAAAGCGAGCCACAGCATCATTAAGTGTGAATATCCACCACTGGATTCGAAAGGGGTTGTCCAATACACTTTTGTACACGACTTTTCTTTCTCGAGGTTTGGCACGGTTGGAGACATGGTTATGGGTTCGAGCAGTCTTTTCTGACATGTTATGATTTCTGAAAACTTGACAAATGAGTATAAACAATTGATTGAAGTCGTTCCATCAACTTCAGGTTCTTTTGCATATCTCCCTGGCGACTTTGGATCGGTATAGACATGTCAGTAGGTCTAGGAATCAAAATGCCCCCTCTAGAGACAGTCGATAATAAAAGCGACACGTCCCATCACCAGCGCGGCGTACTACCCTCCGATTCCCAAAACAGATCCAGGAAAGGAGCGAGCGATTGGTCTGAATTGTCTGGAACAACTCGAGGATTGCAATCTACACTGAGGTCTGCCTCGTCGATGAGAGGTCTCCTACTTGCGGAAGTGGGTGATGCTATGGTTGAACTAGATGTCTGCGGGGAAGGCTCCGGGTTTCGACAAGGACAACGCATAGCATTTGACCCTAATTCCTCCTCTGAAGGAGGTTCAAAACATGAAAACTTCCCTCGGATGGTGGAAGAAGTTGCTCTCTCTCGTCACGGAACCCTTCTTAGCGTTGGCGCAAATCCAGGACGGAACGCGGCAGAGCTTAAATCTATCCTTGGGAACTCTAGTGCTCGTCTGAAATCTGGGGCGGCGCTTCTGCCAGCCTCCGGGCAGTCTTTTCACGGCGAAGAAAGAACTGTTTTTGAGCAAGCAAAATCTCGAGCTCGCGTCGAACTAGACGTCATCTTGATTAGCAAGACTTGTGTTCAAGGTGGATACTTGCAGGGTCAGATCAAAATCAAAATCCGGAGCCGGTCAAACAAAGAATCACCAGTAATGATCTCGGATGGGAAAGTCCGAGTTATTGGCTTCGAATGCATATCAAATGAACATGATCGATATCCATTTTACCAATGTTCTGCGCCTCTGTCCACCATTACGGCCACCTCTGGAAGCCTATGTGGATATCCTTACGATGCAGAGGGTTTCGCCCCGGCTATAGAAGGAGAGCACACACTGGCCTTTTCAATGCATCTGCCAATGTCAACAGAGCACGACGTTCCGAAAGGTGTATTACACACTCAGACAGGTGTCGCAGTTCGCTACATAGCAATGGTGTAAGTTGTTCGACGTTATCTGTAGTCGTTAGGTGCTTATCACAAGATCACAGATCCATGAAAGTTAAAGATTCTGATACTGGAAAACGGTCCATTGCTCACTTTTACCGAAACTGCGAAGTATGGCCTCGACTCAACCCTGCTGTGATATTGGCGCCTGCTATGAAACCCCTGCGGATGACGACCTCCAAACGCTTATTCATGGGAGGTACTGGCAAAGTCACCCTGACCGCTTCTTTGCATCGCTTACACTGGATCGCTGGTCAACAATGCTGCGTGAAAGTTGACGTGACGAACACTACGAAAAAGCCTATCAGCAGTCTGACGTTGACTCTAGTTCGTTCTACTGTTGTCTTCAAACCGGATGCCCGCTTGGATGCTTTGAATGATAACCACAATGTGGATCCCGATGCTTGTCAAACATCCACGACTCAGAAAGTGGTCGCCGAATCGGTTTTAGAACTTGGTCAACGTGGGGCAAGAGGACATGCGAGCGCGAAAGGATGGTGGACGGGCGTTCGCCCTGGCGAACATATGGAGTTCTTCCATTCTATCCAGCTACCAGTATGACCATGTCATCTCCCCAAGACCTGTAACTAACCTACTTCCTAGTCAGATACTTTGTCTGTCACAAGGAGTCGACTTCTTGAAGTCGATTACTTGCTTCGGGTAACCCTGAGTGCAGGTGCACTACGAACTACAGATGTTCAGGTCACCTTACCTGTCCGTATAGTCAATTTTTTGTCAGTCGACCCTCCTCCAAGTTTCTCTCTGGGTTCCCAGGGGAATGATGCAGAGGATTACGTTAACCCTGACACATGTGATGTTGCTTCAGTCCTCGCCCCTAATCAGTCGCAGCGTAAATCCCACCCCCATTCCCGACCAGCTGTTGTGGGGCTTTTTGGCTCCTATGGTCCGACTTCAAGGCCTCTGGAATCTCTCGCCGAGGCCAATGACGACAGTCCTGTGTTTCCAACTACAGATCTACAAGATGACGCTCTCCAGGATCAAATACTAGAGAATTCTTCCGATGATTTGGAACTTGATGGGAAATACACAGAAGAGAATTCAAGATACGATTATTTGGATGCTCTCGAGCCCAATGATGAACTAGGCAACCTTTCCATGTACGAAGATGACACTGACGAGGTCGTTCAACACGCGCTGTCTCTAGCTAAGGTGGACGAGTTTGAAAATGCCCCTCGCTTCGCCGACCTATACTATGCCTCCGTACAGGAAGATCTCCACCAGTTAGCAAACGGAATCTCTACTCGCGAAATTCCTAAAGAGCAAGCGTACAGAGGCAAGGGCTCCCGTAGTAAGCCTTCGAGTCCACAGCAATCGCCGAAACTGCGAATTAGAAACCCTGAAGGCTATCCAGACCTTCGTCCTAATGCACGCCCGCCGATTGGCTTGTCGAGGCCCAATCGTCCTCGTGGTCCTTCATTATTTACTCAGCGTGTGCAGGAAAAACGAGAAGCTCACGGAAATGAATCGGAATATGTGAATCACACTTCTTCGGATGAATGTGACGAAGGACTTCAAGTGGTACAGGATGATTATATTAAGACGTCGATGGACAGCAATTGCACCTGTGATTCATCGCATCTTTCATCGGAGGGCAGTCCGAATAGCCAAGAATTGCAGAGGGGTGGTCTAAACGGAAGTGTAACTAATCCTGCAGCCCCGAAACTGACTAGAACAGTTGATGGTTATTCCTCTGCCTCACAAGAACACTCCGTGTCTAGTTCTTCAGCTTCTTCCGCATTCGCATCCGTCTCCAACCGCAATGGTTCGCGCTTATTGCCCAGACCACCGTCGAACCCAAGTTGTTTACCACCAGCAACAGAACTTGTAACATCGCTTTCAAACCCGATCGTATCGGTTCATAAATATAAGCCTGACCATGCACAACCCTTAGAGCAGAGCTGCAGTGGTTCGGAAGATGATGTACAAGCTCTGAATTCTACTGGTACACGGCCTAAGCTTCGTCCTCGACCAGGTTGTGGGGAATCTGCTTCCTCTGTCAAGGACAAGATCAGAGAGCTGGAGGAAAGGGTGAAAGCGGCTGAGCAGTTCTGATTGAATTCCTGTCCATCGATCTATGCTTGTGTCCTACAATACATTATACATAATGGCTATATTGCAATAATTCATAATAGAGATTCTTGGGCGATGACTACAGCTCTGCGAAGCGTATTGAGACGATGAGCATGGTTTGTGCAAATATTTGATTTCAAGGATTACCTCACAGTAAAGAAATCAACCGCCCAGCGCAGCCAACGCTGCTAGGAGTTCCTTCTTCGCTTGTGCGGCATCTTCATAATCCAGCGCGCTAATCGCGAACCGACAATGTTTCTGGGCTTTCGCTATTATACTTGGCGACAGCTCCAGCGGTGGGGCAGATGCATAGATGTTCTGCAGAGGCTGGCCAGGGGCAGGTTGCGGGGCAGAAATGTGAGGGGGCTGCGGAGGCGAAGGGGCGTAATGTGAAGGTTGATATGGCGGCGAGGGTGGGGAAATGAGGGATGGTGGTGGTACGCTCGCTGCCCAATCCGAGGAATTATTAGGCACAAAACCAGGCGGTAAGGTAGCCATATCCACGGCTACGTCCCCTTGTGATGGTGGATATGGTGGGAGGCTTCCATAGCTCACTGGTATAGACCATCCTGGAGCTACACCGGGATGACCTTGAACAGGAGAAAGCTGAGGTGTTGCGCCCTCGGATGACATCCCACCTATGACGGACGGCGTGAAACGTACAGATTTTTTGGATTCTTCACTGCTCGGTCCTACGATTTCAGCTTTGTCATGCGAAATACCTCCATTCCTATGCGAGAAATACTGGTTCGCGGCCTGAGGTTCGAGTTCTTCACTTACCCAAGCCTTCATGTGAACACCGCCGTTTTCACCGCTTCCGACACTTCCGATGCGGTTCCCACTGTCCCTTCCTGGGATGTGGCCGCCTTGCACATCCTCATCTTCGTTTGTAGCTCGTGTTGGTGACACTTGCTCCCATTCGACGGAAGGTTGCGCAGTACCTGGCGTCGCGGCTGTGCTCCAGCTGCCAGGGCTAGCTTCGCCTTCGCCTCCCCATCTACCAAGATGTGCGTGGCCTTGCACCTCAACCCCCAGATGGGTTGAGCGAGGCGGTGTTTGAAGCTGCGGCTGTGATTCGTTAGATGGCGGACTTGTGATGTCGATGTGAGCGGTACGTTTGATTTCGGGAGGTGATGCAGAGGAAGTAAGGGGCGGTGAAGCGCGTCGGAGGTCGTTGGACGGAGGTGGTGGGGAGGCAGATGGTGTCACAATAGGTTCTTGTGGTTGGCCTGCCGGGCCCGGAGTGGACTTCCTGCCTTCACGAAAAGCTTTGGCAATATCGGCTGCTTTCCATTTCGAGTATCGAATTTTTTCTTCATTCTAAGAAAATAGCTCAGCATAGAAGAGTGAGTGGTTAAGAAAACGACAAGCACCGAGTCTGACACTTCAGATTTGGGAAAGGTCTTCAGTACTTCGAGAAAGTTGGCAGCAGCCAAAAACTTCCTGGCTGTTGACCTGTGTAACGCGTTCAGAAGGCATGTTAGGTGGTAAATGGTGGGACAAACCTGCTCGCATCGCCGCTACGGTCTTCATTATCTGCCATGGAAAACACTCTCAAAGCGAAGTTCTCCACATATGCTGAGCTGGCTGCCTCCATATCGATGGCGTCACTAGGACCTATGTCTTTCTTGAGACGCTCAAGAATGCCGAGAAGACTGAAGAGCACATCGCGAGAAGAATTGTCTTTGGCTTTGATAGAGATGCCGACCTGTGCAGCGTAGTATGCACACCAGTAGGCCATGATTGGATCCTGAGACTTGAGTTCATCTGCGCGCTGGAGGTAGGGGGCGATTGACTTTAGTTCTGGGGTTATGGGTGGAAGGCCGAGAGGACGATTAGCGACAGGCATTGGGGGATTAGGGGAATTAGGAAGAGAGAGAATATATATAAGAGATACAAAGGGAAGCCTCACGACCAGCACGAGTAACTAGCAGGCTGTTGGAAAACTTTGCAATGATGTAGTGGCGATGTAAAGAAGTCTCCTCACTGCCTCCTCGTTCAAGTCGCATTCCTCCGCTCAGATCGCTCTATGAAGCGCAGCTGATCACTAGTCTTTATTCACTCTATTTCTAACTTTGTGCGAGCACCTCAGTTATGCAACTGTCTTTTATGGCAATGTACAGCGAAACCGTAAGTAACATTCGGGGATAAAATGACACCATGCCTCGAGGATCACACGCGTCCGAAGTGGGGAGACCACAAAGAACATCAGCTGGGCGTAAAACGCAAATCTTTGAATAGAATCATGACGTATCGTCGACATCGAGGTGATACCCAACTTCAATTTCAAGTGGTGATCATGGAGTTGATAGGGTTTCCTGCTCAAAAAACGGCTTTAGATCCCAACTCAGTCGGCCATCGTAGCGGGGCTATCCATCACGAACGCCTGTCTGCCTGGCTCCACCGCATTGATAATAAGTGGTGACGCTGTTCTGTTCGATCGCGGGTCCGGGCGAGAAAGCGACATGGGAATAACACTCTCAGAAGAAAGTGGGGTAGCTGACAGAGAAGTTGGCATGGTCGGAAGTAGAGATGTTGAGTATGGGACAGAAGTCGTACCCGCGTTCGGCGGAAAGGGCGAGATATTTGGAGAGGGAGTGCTATAAATCGTTGATGGCGTAGTGCCCGATGTCGTAGTAGTTTGCTTCGAGCTTCTTGGAAACTCGACTGTAGGTGCTCGAAGGGCGTGAAATTCCGTGAGAGCCTTTGAGAGAAGGTCTAGCTATATCATATCCTGTATCAGCATGAACTCGGGAAAGAAAGAAGGAATCACATACTCTTTCCATGATTGCATTTATCGATTCATTCCTACCTTCAAATTGATCAGCTAAGCCCGCAAATTCTGCTTCCCTAGCTTTCTTGCTTTCTGCCTCTTCATCGCCTGCGACCTCAACTCCTTCTTCGTCACCTTCTGGTACATTGTCCACCATAATACCCTCCACAACGTTGTCCGGGTGATCACTGCTTCCCGCTTCCCACTTTCCTTTTCTTCGCGCACGACCTCTGCCGTTCTTTCCGTCGTTTGGACCAATAGACTCCATGTCCAAATGCATCTTGGCAACCTGATTCTGCAGATCCAACACGCGCGACAGGTGCAACCACGGCTCCTCCTCCTTATGCACACCCTCCGGTGCGCGAGCATTTCCAGGAACATCGCCATGTTGTTGTTGTTGTTGTTGTGACAGTTGCCCTTGCGATCCCGAAGATACAAGCAGCCCTACGGGGGATCCATCGAATGGATCGTGCAGTACTTCTCCTGAGCCAGTTGTGTTGTTCGCAGTAGAGTAAGACACAGAGGAGGGACTGGGTGCATCGACAGACTCTGTTGTCTGGGGACGGTTGTCGGCCAGTGGGCTGTCGGTCTTGGCATTAGTGCTGTCGGCAGGAGTGGGCAAACCGCGCATCTGTGCGAGGACAACATCATGTGGTGATGAATAGCGCAGTGAGGATCTCGATGGCAATTTGACTGTGTCTTCAGTAGGACTAAGCTGCACATTGTCGGGCTTGGAGCCCAGGCTAAACCACGAGTCCATCGTGGGTTGTATAGTGCTATGATGTCACGTGAGCGGCGGCATCTAAAGTACCATCCTCAATCTCATCATCATCGTCCTCGACATCGTCCAACACCAGCGCCCCGAACCGTGTACCAACCCCGCTGACAGTCACATCCTCGTCGTTGCTATCTCCCGTAGCTAGCTCATCCTCGCTCTCCTTAGAAACGTCTTCGTCCCGCTCATCTGACTCGCTCTCTTCCCCAGTATCCTCACCTACCACATCATCGCCCTTTATCCATATTCCTGAGCCCGGCTCTTGATCTGTTCCTACCTCATCAATTGTACCTGGAGGCCAGAATGCCCATCCAACTTTGCCTTCGGCAAGTGCCCTAAGGACTACCCGTGCCTCAGAAAAGTAACGGTAGTGCGAGGACAGTATATTACGCACTAGCATTTCCAGCTCGGTGTACATCAGGCCTCCCGGCCTTCGCAGTGACCCAGCTCCTTGCATTTGCGAATCCAACGAGAATATCCATTGCAGTCCATGTCAAGAGCTTCTGCTTCGTATCAGTCCTCATACCTTCTCGCCAGGTTCGTTTGTCTTCAACTTCTGGCGCTGACATGATAGGATGGTGTAGTGCATAGATGCTTTCAAGGGGCAGGAACTGAGCAGCATAGTGGATACATGAAGGGACGGCAGCGACACGAGAGATGGGAAGAACACCGCAAATAACCTATTCAGCAGGGGGTTTGAAGATAATTTGCATAGAGTATGACACATACATACCTGCATCTCCATAGGAACAATACTAGGCATGACGAGTCCCGGACAGTCGACAAGTCGGATATCTGGCGTCCAAAACAGTGTTTGGAAGTGTTTCGTCTGAAAAAGCAGATACATGACTTGATAAGAGCAAAAGGAAAAGAAGACTCTCACCTTCCCTGGTGTCTTTGAGGCTCGTACTCTGTTTGTGCCAAACAAGGCATTCAGCAATGACGACTTTCCGACATTAGGCTGTCCTGAATAATAAAAGATCTGTTTGTCAGATTTGTCTGCGAAATATCAGAGAGAATCCTACCGATCAAACCGATCGTAAGAAATTCTGGTTCCTGAACACTAGGCGATGTAGTGTCATGTTCCTCCTTTTCTTCACTCTTTCGCGGACAGACAGCTCCACTGACGACAGCGCCAACCTCGGAGCCTCCCGCATTCAGAGCACCTACCCAATCAATGTCTCGTTTGACGGATGGTTTCCACTGTTCGAGCCACTTCTGGTTAGCCTTCACTTTGTCAGGTGGCTGTAACATCTCTGCGTGGACTTCCTTGATCACTTCGACCAATCTCTCCCTGAAAGTAATTGGGAGATGGGGTTCGTAAAGCCTGTGTCCTTGAAGATTGTCGGATGCTTTTTTTCCGACATAAGACTCAACTTGAACCACGCGTAAATGTGGATAGCGCCGGCGAAAGTAATCCGTCCAGGCTTGTGCACGTACGACACCAGAAATGTCAACCTTGGTGAGTACGAGAATGACCGTGTGATCCAGAAGATAAGTAGCGAGGGATGGGGGAAAATGTAGAAGAGGGCAGCGGGAGTCAAGAAGAACAAGCAATATCTGGGAAATTTCCGTAACACGCCACCTGGAGTTTATCGACGTGAAAGGTGCCAATCGTTACAACGTTCGATACGTACAATTGCCTCCACACCTCTAAATTCCGCTCAAAGAATGTAGGAGATCGAGGCATCGTAGAGGATTCTAGAGTGCTGTAATCCTGAGCCAGAAAATCATTGGCTTTGCGTAGCTTGGTATCCAGCCATATTTGAATTGCACCATCGGTTTCCTCAAGCCATTTCTTAAAGACGCCTTCTTCGTTATGTTCAACTTCTTTTTTACTCATGTCGAAATTCCATTTTGGCCTGCGAGGACAAGACAAGGGAATGCTGTTCGGATCGACAGAGTCAGCCAAGACAGCGGCATCGGGAAGGATCGGGCGGGGCAAAGGAAGAGTCGACGCTAGAAATTTCGTCTTCTCCAGAAAATTGGGAGGGAGAGTAATGAACGTAGACTGCAATCGTCTAGCAGCCTGGATAGCGGGATCCGATGTAAATGATCCAATTAAATTTCCAGTCGGGCCTCGTCTACGTGCTTTAGAATGTCGCTTCTTCGATTCTGAAGGAGGAGGGACGTCGCCACGTTTAATGGCGCGCTTGAGCTGAACGTCAGCTTTTTTCTGACGGGTAGATGTCGGTTTTCTACGGGCAGGCATTCAATGCAGTCGCATATTTGTCGATCAACAAACTTCTAACTGGCTTCAGCTAACGACCTATGGTTTAGTTACGTACCCCTCCCTTCTTCTTACCGCATACTTATATTCTCTACGACTTGTACAACTACGGAGCTGACATCATGTTTAACGCGGCTCAGGGGCCAGTGAATCCCTCGTCTCCCCCTTTTGACGCCAAACGGCACCCCAGACACAAGGAGGGTCAGTTTATATACAAGCACGGGAAAAGACATCATTCGTATGATAGTGAAAAGGCTCCTTATCCCTTATCCTATGACAAAGAAGTCCTAGAAATGTGAGTCTATTCCCATAAGGCCCATCATATGTCAAGCTGGGGTAGTTGAATGTGCAATCAGAGAAGCCTTGGACAATACGCTTGCTCAACACCTCAGAGGATCAATATCGTTCGTGAACTTCCCAGATGGACCACCAGATCGAACGCTCGACCTCGGGTGTGGGGTAAGTGCAGACTTCGATTTGTTCCCCGCCCGGCGGACTATAAAGTTGTTTAGACAGGAACCTGGGTCATTGAAGCCGCGAAAGAATGGCGGGCCTGCCATTTTGTATGTCTTAACCTGTTCGTCAAGTCTCGTAAAATATTGATCGGTTCAAGGTTGGCTTTGATTTGGTGAATATACAAATACCACTCAAGATGCTAGATGACTCGGTTGCGAAGCGCATAGAATGGGTACATGGCAATTTGTGCGTTGGCAGTGGGCCGCCGAGAGAACTGACGCAGATACTGATGCTGCTCGTTCAGTCTGACGACTAAGCTACCTTTTGAGGATGATGAATTCGACCATGTACATATTCAAGCTATTGCGAAGGGAGTGCCAGAGAACAAAGTATGTGTGCGTTGACAGATACCACTGCTTTGCTCACAAACACATTATCCAGTGGGGCGTTCTGTTCGAGGTAAGCTGGTTTCTGTGGGTTTGGTCGAGTCTCACGGTCTAGGAAGGAGGTGAATCGTGTCCTTCAGCCAGGCGGATCGGTCGAGATAATCGAAGACGGTATGTTCACCATGATACAGTGTCCTGTCGGTTGATAACTCTTCTCGCTAGACGTGATTTTTCCTCTCCTTCCTCGTTGGTTCACAACAGCCCTTCGCGTACGACCACAGCGAGCAACTTCTGCACACTTTCCAGATGGATCTCAGAGGGGTTATTCTCTCAGCATATCGTCAGAAAACGAACCCCTTCACGAACATGCGTTGCTCGAGTCCCTCAACAAATCTGTTTTCGAACATCGGTTTATTAATACGAAACCGTCAGGCGAGTTTACATTATTTATGTATGTAGACATATTAAACTCATTTTCAGCAGCTGTTTTACCCAATTACTTCACGATGTACTTCAGGCAAGTTACGTTGGGGCCTGTCGTCAGTTTTCCTATGCCTCCTTTCTCCCCCCTGCAACCATTACCACAACAGATAGTCACGAAATATGTAATTGAACCCAACACAGATCACTCGGATTCCAGAGCATCCACTGTGCTTCCTAACCCTATGAACCGATCTGCTTCATTATCTTTCTCTTCAACCGTATCTGCTTCGACATCCTCCACCGCCGAATCTTCCAATACTCCATCCCTTTTCAGTGTTCGTGGAACAACGTCTTCTTCGGTATATGAAGCAACCGATTCTTCCATGGAAGCTCATCTATCAAATGGACACTCTAACCCTGCACCCATGAAACATTTACCATTCAAGAAATTTATGCTTGATGGGTCACTCAGTGAAAATGACGAAGCTGCCCTTCCTCGCTCCTTGTTTCCTTTAGAACAACTAGAGTCTTTGAGTGAAAGGTCGCTCGCAATGCATCTCTACCGGTCGCACCAGTCCGTTTTGGCCTGTCAAGAGGCAATGTGGGAAGAGCTCGACGACCGAATACGAAATCGGAAAGAAGAGCTACTTCCGTTTGGATGGAGCGATGATGAGGAGCTGGAAGAGCTACAAAACAGGAAAAAATTTGAGCGGCTTATCGAGCGGTATAAATCGTAAGCAATTGTTCAACCCGATCTCCTTCTTGATCTGACTTCCATAAACGCAGAGATATGCAGACTCGCGTGTCTCTTTGGTGTTCTTTGACCGGGATCGGTTGGCTATACCCTACACGAGAACCGTTGTCAAAGGCAGAGCTTATAGAAGAAGAGCGTATGAGAGAGAGCATATCGGAAGCGCGTAAAGTTGTGTCTGAGGAAGATTTGCAAGTACCTTGTCGTTCCATGAGAGTTCTTGTGGGGTATAAGTTATGAATGGACATCTTGACTTATATACCTGTGTGTTATGACTTGTTTGGACCTTTACATCTAAATTTTTCTCAGCGTTTTGCGAACTTGAATATGGCGGCGTCAACTTCCCGCCAGCCTCAGGATATTCCTTTGCCCCGCAGCCCAGACCCGCACCAAAACACGCCATCGCGTAAAGGGAAAGCCAAAGAGAACCTCTATCCATGGGATGATCTGGCATCCGATTCCGCTTGGGAGTGGGCGTCTCTCACAGACCCAGTTGCCAGCAAGGCTCCTCCAATATTCACGAAAGATGGAAGGTACGGCAATGCCTTATATTGTGCTCTTTGCAGCTCAGTAGTTGGCGTTACAGCTACTTCTTCTCTCTTGGCGGATCATCTGTCAAAGTTCATTCAGTTGCTACTGGAAGTGCTGTTTCTGTACTCTCTCCACCCGAGGACAATGGAACTCCTTCTACTTTGCTTACATGTGCCACGCTTAACCCACACAACGCGTTCCAATTAGTGACAGGGTCTTTGGATGGTCGCCTCATGGTGTGGGATTTTTTAGATGCTACCCTTTTAAAAGTTATCGACATTACGCAACCGATACACCATATATGTGCCCACCCAGATTTCAAGGATTCTGTTTTCGTTGCAGCCACACGGTCAAGCAGAAAGACGAAATCGGGCAGCCCAGGTACGCCTGAGTTAATGTGCTACTTGTTCCTTGAACGGAATTTTTTGTCAGATATCAACGCTGTTGTTCTTCGTGTCTCCCTTAGAACTGCTGGTAACGCAACAAAACCAGCCGAAATACAACCCATAGGGAAGACTCGTTTTCCAACTGGTCTCACCTTCTCGCCAAGTGGTGCATGGCTGATCGCTTCAGCGGGGAATAAAGTTTATGTTGCTATGTCGTCGTCGTTCACTTTAGGATTCACCAAGTATGTCTCTCCAGAACGTCTGACATGTCTGGCATTCCATCCAACGGAGGACTACTTCGCAACTGGAGATGTAAAAGGAAATATTCGTATATGGTATTGTCTCAACGAGAGCTTGCCCGTTAATGTGCGTGGGGTGGAGAAAAAAACGCAAACTACTACATTGCACTGGCATGCTCATGCCGTCTCATCTATCGCATTCACCTCAAACGGCGCGTATCTGTTGAGCGGTGGTGAAGAGTCCGTTCTTGTAATTTGGCAATTACGCACAGGCCGAAAAGAATTCGTACCACGCGTAGGCGCGCCGATTAGCACAGTGTCTATATCTAGGACGGGAAGTGGTGAAGAAGAATACCTGCTTGGTCTTGCAGATGCAACTTACGTGTTCGTCAGTGCTGCAACGCTTAAAATTTCAAGAAGTTATTCCCGAATAAAACTCGGTAGGAGTTCTGAGCTGCTTGGATCACACTGCGTTAACCTTTTTCTTCAGATCCTGCAATATCTTATAATCAGTCATTGACATCAACACGCACGGTTCCCCCTCTCGCTGTCCACACCCTTACCTCAAGTTTAATCCTTCCTTCATCACATCCTTCATCGCTGCAGGCTTATTCCACCCTCACGAACAAGTTAATATATGAGCTCGAGGTATTTCCCTCAAATAAAATTTCGCGACGAGACGAAAGACCCCTCGAACCATCTTATATCGAGCACACAAGCATTTCATCATGTGGAGATTGGTTGGCTTCAGTAGACTGTCGGGACAGAAACGATAGCTTCCGTGGCGAGAGCTACCTCAAAATATGGCAATGGGATCATAAGATTGATTACTGGATATTGAACACCAGGATTGATCGACCGCATGGACTTCATAAGGTCACTTGCCTGGCATTTAGCCCGTCCCCGCGGGAATACCACTCAATCTGCCTTGCATCCACGGGAGAAGATGGGATTGTAAAGATTTGGGGTCTAAGGATGATTAAGGACCGGTCAGGACCTATGAAAGGTTTGTTTTATATCGAAGTGATTAAGTTCCTTCTCATCCCTGAACAGGATTCTGGGTTGCACGATCGACTTTTAGCTTTCGGTCGGAAATCCCTCGTTCAGCTTCATGGTCAGCAGATGGCTCTCTTTTAGCTATATCCATCGGTCCATTTATCGCTGTTTACGATCCGGTCACGAACTCCCTGTGCCAGACGTTTACTTCTCCTGAATGCAAGGCTATAGCTTCTGCGCAATTTGTAGGCAAAGAAGGTCGTTACTTGGTGGTTGTCGGTAATCATGATTTAGTTCTCTGGGACGTTGTGGCTCTATGTGGTACGTCAGGATCATATCATTATCGGTTTGATGTGCTAACAATTTGTCACTCGAAGTCCGATGGCACCATAAAACACTTCTGACAATAGACCATGTAGTCGCACACCCTCAGGAAAACTCTTTCGCAGTATTTCTTGGTGATGCTCAGAGTTTTGGACCAAGGAAAGTCAGAACCAAAGTGTTGATCTTCCGAACTATGTCATCTTCACCTTCAAGCACTCATTCACTTCCTTTCTACATTCGAAATCTCTCGTTATACACGCGTTCACATGCCCCACCTACCTACACCTTCATCGGCATTACTCAAGACTGGAATGTTGTACTGTTTGGGGATGAGGCTAAGTTGGGCGAAGAAGGTTCTACGGCAAAGGCATTCGCCCCATTCTCGCCGTTACCTAGACGATCCTTATTTCAAGACATTTTTGGCAAGTCTGCTTTCACTGACTTACAAATCGCAACATCGCTACCAGTGGAAAGTTTTCGACCATGGACTGGCAAGGAGGCTATCGATGCTTTCGACTCTCCCGCTTACCTGATGCCGCCTTTGGGCACCTTGTATGATTCTGTCATGGGCGGCCTTTTGAAGGCTCGACTTGAGATTAGTGATGATGCCCGCATGGGGCCCGCCAACGAAGACGTTGAGATGGACGAGGAGGATGTGGACGCTGTTTTCGTTGGCACTCGTCCACCTCGGGTAGTTAGCCAGGAAGAAATTGGTACTTTCATCGAGCTATTCCGAAAACATTCCATTCAGTGTAGGTCCTTCCTCTATTCTTTAATCGACATTTAATGACCGTAATACATAGCTTCACACCAACCCAATGCTAACGGTTCTTTGGCCGTCATAAAGAACAGCAAGGCTAACAGTGTCCGTCCTGCGATGTCAGTTGCTAATACACCAATACACCGAAGCATAAATGTAGCCGAAACCTCCAGGATGGACGAAGGAAGAACAATTCCTGCGCCTTTGTCATCGCCATCAGTCATGACGATTAATGGTAAAAAACGGAAAAAAGCCACCACCTGAGAAGTGTGTGTACGGACCCTGTATTGCGCGCGCCGCTACATCCGAATTTATATCTGGATTTAGTATACATCTACACGAGTAAGCATCTGTGCATATAGCATCATTTTGTTGCCCAATTAAATCATCTTTCCACCCCTGTTGTTGTATGAGAATGCAGACGTGTGCAAAAAAATGATTGATTATATTTATACGACTATGTAGGACCGATCTTATGGCAAGTTATGCAATGTCCTGTAATTACTTGAGTATCTCATCCTCTTCCGGGGCCTTTCCTCCGAATTCTAGCACAAACAAGCCCGCAAGTGTACTAAGCATCTTTTGGTCCTCTTGGCTGATTTTGCTTGCAATGTCTCTTGTGATATAAATCTTCTTCAGGGGAGCGCCCCTGCTCCTTCTGCGAACTCCCCAAGAGTATATCACTTTCGGATCCACTGCCTGACATTCGAGAATAGATATATTCGGACAAAGACATTGCCCTGGTGAAGAGGCCTGCTCCAACACAAGTTCAAATGTGCAGGGATCTCGGAGAAACGCGTCAAGGAATACTTGCTTGACCTGAGCTATACGCAGGTAGGTCAACCTAGGCATCGATTCCAGCCATTTGACCAAAGTCCGATTAGTCTGGGCAGAATCAAACAATTCCACGGAATAGACTGTCAGTAATCTGACGTCCGTGAAACGAGTGGTGATTTGGGCGATCATAGGGGTGTAATCCTCTCCGACAAGATTCATTAGTGTGAGATCTCTCACATTAGGGGCCGTGATGTGAGAAAGGACGTAAGAAGCGTAATTAAGGCTAAAGTCGGACATGATTAAGATTTTGAGCTCGAGGAGCTCGATAGGTTCAAGCTCGCATGCGTCTTCTTCCGGTTGCCATTGGGGACCAGCACCATCCATGCAAAGCTTCTGCAACGCAGGTGAGTTTCTGAGGAGATCTCGAAACTCAAGTATTCCGGGTGATCTTTCGAGAGGTATCCGCCGAATGTCGAATGTTGTGAGGTTTGTGAGAGGAGAATGCTGCCAATCAACATGAACACCATTGAGAGAAAGGTATCTGAGCAGGGGTGCTTGCGCACCACCAAAAAGGGCAAAGGGTAGAAGAAAAGAACTGGGCTGATACCCTTCACCAAGCTGAATATATGGCGAACCAGTGCGGTGTAATTCAAACCGCTCAATGGCAAGTGGGACGCCGGCAAGGCCTGCGGAGCGAAGTCTGTCAAGCACCACCAAAACAGGCTCCCAATCTTGGACCACAACGATGAGAATTCGCATGTTAGATATTTTGGTGAACAACTTGGTCAGAAGGGCTTCCATATCTTTGTCGTTGAAATGGTATCCATCTTGATCATTGATACGAATATCTAACGGGGCTACACCAGCTCTATCAAACCATGCCAACGATCGTCCAAACGGGGGAAGGTCTCGAAACCAAATTGCATTCCACAAGGTGGGATCCTCAAGGGCAATTGTCCGCCAATGCCTACAAGTCCATGTAAGCCACAAACGCCCTTTAACACCAGCGTTGGCATTTGTTGATGACCATGCAACATAGCGGAATATGTTGGTCAGTATTTCGGCAGGCAGATCGTTCAGACGGAATGTACGCCAAAATCGAAACCTGTACTCAATTCGAAACATGATGAGGGCATGCTCGGCCTGCGGGTCACGCGCCGGAGCAATTTGACGCAGCCGAGCTTCCAAATTTTGAATTCTGACAAGGCGACTTGCACAATCGAGACGATGTTCATCGACCTCTCGGGGGGACAGAGGATGTGGCACCCAATCTTTCATCAAAGAATATTGCATGGCAGCAACTAGCTCAGTATATTTCTGATGCAAGATATGCGCGGGAATCGAATAAGCAGGGTGTGGCACGTTTAATGTGGGAAGGGAAGGTATGGATGATCGATGGGTTGAGGGACCAGCGACGGCTTCTGGAGTGACTGCGACATGAAGCGGGTTTGAAGTATAAGTGGAAGACGTGAAGGATTGTGAAGGAGGATGTGCATGGGAAGGCGTGGCATGAAAGGAAGAACTTCGGTTATCAGGGTTAGTTACAGACGACGGCGCTGCCACTCGTGAACGATACCGCCTACTACGACTATTTGAGTTGGCAAGACGGGTGTGGGGCAGCATCTAAATAGATATCTGAATTAGGACCAAGGATCTGAAGCAGATGATCCACCTTTGAATGAATATATATGCCAGACGCGTCCGTGGCGCAGAGAAAGTAGGATGAAGCGAGAGAAACGGTGAAATGTGGTTATATCCTGGATAGAGCTCGAAATAAAATGAGAAAAGAATTAAAGGAACACCAAGACAGTCAGTCGTACAGTCTGTAGACCTCCGGCCAAAGCGTGTTGTTTGCACAAATAAACCCAGGCACCCACAAAGCCAAAGAGACGCCCACAACTCTTCTCTGCCTAGTAAGCTAGCTCCCGATGCCGTTCTCAGATGTGATGATACCACAGAGCAGATTCCCCAGTAGATCCGGATAATGATGACGAAGCGTACGTGGGAGGAGAAATACCCAACGGGGTGAGTGGGGTGAGTGGCTGGCTTTTAATAGGATAATGCTCGCTCAGGTTGCCCTTTGACGGTTGGGAGATAATCGTAAATCCAGCCCAGACGTTAAATAATGCGAGAACGAGCTGGTGGCTTGTCACTGGTCCACGTTCCATGGTTTCGACGCAGTCACTTCTTGAAGAAGTCAGCCAGAATGGCGGGGAGTTCCGAGATGCAACCCATGATTGTCGAATTCCTTTGCCCCATTGTAAGGAAGCTGTGTTCGGGTGCGCTCCGAACAGACAAAGGAAGAGTATAGCAAGGGACTGTCTATTAGGTCAGCCTGCTGCCACACCCACCCTGAAGGCAATTTCACAAAGCTAGACCCGCGACACTAGAAAGTGAAGTAGTTTGCAAGTGGTGGTGGCATTCGCTGTGCGCAGAAACGTTGGGTTCCGACACCTGAAAACGAGTTACAGCCAATGATCGGCAAAGGCTCGTGCTCGTTCACGCTTGCTTTGAATGTTCCGGATCCTGGAGTTTTTCGCGTCGTATCAAAGTCGAGCCGTAAAGATTTCGAATAAAGGTGCGGCTTTTGCCTTGAACACGTTGACTGAGGCCCCTCTCCTTCGACATGAGGCTCACGACGTCGGCACTTAGCCTCACGTGGTCGATCCGCAACACCCTTGTTTCCTTCACATTTGTCACATCATCGATCGATATTCAACTTCATATAGACAATTGTAAAAAGCAAGATACTTAATGACCGCTGCAACATGTACCTATGACATTGTTATCTACTCGTCTCAAGTTTAAGAATCTAGATAGCTGACACCAGGTTACAGACCGGATCTCTTTATTTCGTTACAAGCATACAATTACACAGGATCACAAAAATACAGCATTCAATGTTGAATCATAGTATGTACACCTACCAATAATCAGTGCCAAGCACCAGGGAGACTCGTGTCTTTCGCATTAGCAGGCGCAGGTGGCTTTGGTGACATTGCTAACAGTTCCTCAAGCAACGTTGTCACAATATCATCTTCAGCGTCCTTGGACACCACACCACTGGGAGGCATCTGCTCTTTAATCTTCCCAGATAGATCAGGGTAGGCATTGTCAGTAAACCCCATCTATTACAAATTAGTAGTGCTGGGTGGATCAATGAAATGTTGACGTACATCCGCTAATCTCCTGCTGATTCTATTCAACGTACGAGACTTCACGTCGTTGTGCTCAAACATGTTCCGCCTTCCTGACACCCCATGGCCAATATGAGTATTGTGTCGATGGACACTGACCAACTCGATTGTAGGATAATCTCCCCTGCCGTTACTGACAATTGCGGCAGGCGTACTGTTCGACGGCCCAGCAGGCATACTGTGCTGAGGGTCAGTCACGGTCGGCGTTTGGACGTTCTGGTTTCTAAGATAAAAGTTTTGAGCCATGACGACCATGAGAAGGAAGCATAGCACTTACATCTCCCGACTGATAGTGCGTGCTTTACGCTCTCGGTCCTTCTTTCGCTCTTCGCGTTCTTGGCGATACCGTTCTTTCTCAGCCTTGTAACGTAATCTGGCAGCATCTACTTTGGCTTTCGACTCCTCAGGGGTTGGCTTTGCTCGGGATGAATCGTTCACGGCAGTCGATCCCAAAGGTATGGAGACTTCAGGCTCCCAAAAGCCTGGGAATCGAGGAGGCGGGGGAGGGGGAGGGGGAGGGGGAGGGGGGAAGGTACGTCCATGCTCATGCGCGAAGTCAGAGCGATGGCTAGGTGGTCTGCCAGGAGGTGGGACAGGAGGACGCGGGGGCATCCATGACCTCCAACCGCCTCGAGGAGGGTGAAAAGGGGGGTGGCCTCGCATCCAGGGATTGAAAAAAGGTTGAGGAGGGTTGTGAGCTGAACTGCCACGCGGGTTGTGGAATGGTCGGGCATTTGGTTGAGAAGCACCGTACCAGAACGAAGTCGAATTGGCTGTTGCTGGCTGCTGTTGCTGCTCTGCAGGGGGACGGGAAGAATCTCCTTCTGGCGGAGGTGCAGGAGCTGCTTGGGAAGAACTGGTACCTAAAGTCTGCGACAGAGTCTGGAGCATCCCGCCCAAAGCATCAGCGACCCTCCTACCCGCTTCTTCATCTGCCCGTCTGCGGATTTCTTCCGCCGTTTGAGCTAACTGCTCTGCGGCTTGGGAAATGGCATCGCGATGAGCAGTCAAATATGTGCCATTAACTGCATTATGAACAATATTGCGGATACCTTCCGTAAGCTCGGGATGCGCGTTCATCACATTCGTAAGCATGGTAAGCAAGGAAGCGACATCACTGCAGAGCGAAGGAGGATTGTTCAGAGCTGGAGGAGACTCGAAAGAAGGAAGTGGAGGATCAGCTACATCCCCGGGAGAGCTCAGGACAGACCGAGCGTCGTTAACGGCATTAGTCTCTGGATCATCAAGATCCTGCGCAGCCACCTTAGGGGCACTCTCGATGGGAACAGAGTTCGGTGGGCTGTGGACGTTCTGCAAACTGGAGGCCGGATCCAGTGCAAACGATGATGAAAGAATATCGTCCTTGCCAGGAGAATTGTGGTCAAATACGTGAACTGCTGGCTTCGAAGGAGTATGTTCAGCGAGTACTGAACGGGTAGACGAGGTGTCGTCAGCAACAGCTCTGTCCTTCCCCTTGCTCGATGGTATGAGGAACGGATTGCCGGCAATGGACTGGACGGTAGTGTCACTTTCGCTGTCCATATTAAGTTCATGCTGACCAGGGATAGTACCAGCATCGCTCTCAACCAATTCTACGAAGGCATGGGGGCTATCTGGACCAGAAGCTCTGGGGGCGAAGAGTGTTCCTAGACTAGAAAATGGTGGGAGGCGCTGCCAATCGTCTTCGATATCAAAACCATCTCCACCGAAGGTGTCTCGAATATTGATACCAGGGGTTTGGGGAAGAGCCTTGTTCTGGGTACGGGTGGACGACAAGTCCTGAACGATAAACTTGATTACTTGACCATGTTGGTAGGAGGAGTTGTAAAAATCGTTGAGTTCCTCTTGAGTACTGAGCGTGACTTCATCATTCTCGGCATCAATATAGACGACAGAGACATTATCGTGAGGTATTGCATAGAGAGACTGGATTTTGGCAGCTAGGCCATGCCAATTCGGTTGGCTGGGAAAGGTTATACGACGCGTGAAGCCGTCGCGCTGGATGAGCTTGACATGAACAGACATTGTCTCTGAGTTTCACTTTGCGTTCAAAGCCGCCTTAAATATACAACATCTTTCAAACTCCGAACACTGCGGAAACCGCTGCGCTGGACATTCCTGACTAGGTCTGACTGTGTAATGTACAGAACATTCAACTGCGTTCCAACTAACATTATTATGTCGTTGATTACGGTCACATTGAGAAAGACCCTTATGCAGGGATAATTGTCTTTATCTCTAGATTGAACAATTTGGATCGCAAGTTTTCAATGTTTCTTTTGAACACTGTTACTTTTCGGGATAACAGCAATACCGCGTTGAGTAGCCCAGCGAAGCAGTACTTGAGCCGCAGCTGCAAGGTGACCAACAGTCAACCTGGAATAAATTCGGAATCTGCTGTCCAAAGAAAGAATAGGCGGTAAGCGCGATTTCGAACAACTTCCAATTGCTCTTGGGTCAAGTATGGGTGGAGCTCGACTTGCAGGACTTCAAGCTCAATCCTAGCATAACGAAGGACATCAAGGATCATGGTAGGGCCGCAGTTACTCAAGAAAGCAACATCGGTCTGCATGAGAAAGGGAAGAGCCATGCGTACCTCAATCCAATATTTCTGGCAAGGCCGTCATCAACTAACTCCTCCATAGCACGCCACGTTTCTTGTGTTGGCGTATTTTCTGGAGCCCATCAATGTTCGTCGTATCCAATTTTTCACTCGCGACTCACGGAGGTAAGTAACCCTGCCATCATCACCGCACCATCCCGAAGGCTTGCGATGAGCAGGATCGATGTATTGAAGAGAAACCGGATAATGAATGAGGTGTAAGTCAAAGTAATTAATATCTTGAAGTTGCTTCTTCGCTATTGGTTTGACCTGCAACCTCTTCCAATAAGCTGAACATATAATGACTAGCTCACATGTTCTTTTGCATGGAATGTGTTGCACAGCTATACATATCGCAATGTTTAGATAAGTGTGCATCTGTCTTTAAACGGAATCTTGCCTTGGAAGTAATAACTACGCAGGCTTCAGATGTGGCATTTCCATCAACATGAAAAACTCACATAACTCCTCTCTTTTGACAAGGCTATCTTGAATAGCTCGACGAACACCTTCTCTCGTTACCATAGTCATATGCACCATCGAGAAGCCTGCATCCCGCCTTGATCGCTTCATACACGTAACCTAAGAAAGCAGAATACATCGAAGATTAAACCACCTCACGTTGGCACAAATGGGGGCCCTCAATAATATGTTTCAACGTGAGAGCAAATTCACGCAAGCACAAGACCTACCTTCCAAAGGCCTAAGCTGCATCATGGTCATCTGTGAGCATGGACCACATCTATTGACTGACTCAATGGCATCTGGAACACTTTTAAGGTTAAATACCTAAAGAACTTGAGACACTGAATTAAATTGGGCCAGCTTTCTGAGCCGTTCTGTAATAGCAGAAATCTTCTGTTGAGCGGATTATTGGGGGATTCCGCCATCTTTAGATAAAGGTTGTGGTAAAGTCGAGGATTATGTTTAGGCGCCGGGAGCAATTCGATCGACTTCCGTCTTCCTTTCCGTCGTCCGGCACCTCGAAGCCTGTAAGCTGCAGCAGTGTCATGCATTTTCATGTCGTCGGAGTCGGTGCAATTGGTTCTCTTCTGTCCTACCACCTCCGACGCGCTATCCCGACAACTAATTCTATCATCCTCCTCCATAAAACTGAGAGGTTGATAAAACAAGAGTTATCCAATGGTGGCATTATCCAAATCGAAACTGACGGGTTGCTCAGCACTTCCAGTGGTTTCCGGTTTGAATATTTAGACTCCCGGCTACCGCCCACAGGGATGGGCAGAGCGAAGCAGGTTGAAACAATCGAATCTCTTTTCGTTACAACGAAAGCACATCGGACGATACCTGTCATTCAACGACTTCTCCCTCGCTTATCCAAAAACTGCACCATCGTCCTTCTGCAGAATGGGATGGGGGTATATGAAATGCTCATCAATCAAGTTTTTCGTAATCCCGAGCAGAGACCACATTTTATCTTGGCTTCCAACACTCACGGCGCATTCCGAAAGGACATGTCCCATGTTGTCCACGCGGGGCAGGGTACCATTGAATTCGGAATTGTCCCAGATATCGCCGGACGTGCTTATGAAGCTGGGTTTTTTGACAGCACAGTTGCGAAGCTGGATCGAAAGCCTCGTCTTTCTGATATCACAACGCCAAACGACCCATCTTTTGACCGATACAACAGTCTACGAAGTACTGTTGCAGCAATGCTCCTCTTGGAGTCGCTCAACGTTTCTTGGAAGCCAATCGCCGACTTACAAACTATCATGCGTCGTAAGCTAGTGGTCAACGCAGTCATTAATCCCCTCACAGCTCTTATGGGATGTCGGAATGGGGACATTTTCGACGGTTCGTCATCCTACGGTATCATGAGAAGGATTTGCGACGAGGCATCTAGCGCTTTTGCGGCTCAAATGGAGGCGGAAGCCCAGAATTGGATAGATACGCTTGCCACACAAGGCATAGCTCCGCAAGAGGTTTCCGTCGGACGTCTGCCTCGAGAATTGCAGAGACCTATGTTGGAGCAGGAGGTCTTACGTGTTGCAAAAGCTACAAAGGGCAACATATCTTCAATGTTATCCGACATTCGACGTGGACAAACGACCGAAATCGATTTCATCAACGGATATCTATTGAATTTGGGCTCCACCTATAAAGTGCAAATGCCGGCTAATGCGACGCTGCTGAATCTTGTCAAGCTGCGGAGTGCTATACCGTTGGATCAGATGTAATCCAGATGCTCAGATGCTGTATTGCAATGTGATTGCCAATATCAGTATCATTCCCGTGAACGCAGTAGAACTTGTGAAGCATAGACACCGGACAGGAAAGCTGTGTGGGCGTCTATTAACCCACATGCTCTAACCCAGCTTTCATCAGCCATCATGATCCTACCTAAGTACTTCCTTCTGACATCTTCGTTCTGCATCTCCATGATCAGAATACCCAGTCAATGCGCTAACTACGCCAACAGCAACCCGGATATCGGTGGTGTTGTGCGTATCACATCTCCTACCATTATATGCATCCAGTTAATGTGACCAAAGGGGGTTCGGATCAGTTTTTATCTTCAGACCTTTATACTCGGTCAGTTTCATTGGTTTTTTTTGATAAATTTCCGGAATACTCAGTTTAATCCCAGTTCTCCTCGTTGATAGATCGTGGCCAGATGCACCTATTGCCTTGTGGACTTTCATAGCGACGAGCTTTGGACTCACCATTGCCGCAATTGCTGTTCGAGAGCAGCTGACGCTCTTCCAAGCCCTCCAGGTGTCCAATCTAGTGTGGTAGGTTGTTGGAATTATCTTTCCTTGGTGTTGAACCATGTGTGAGGTCATTCAGGTTGGCAAACTTTGGAACATTCGTCGCATTGGCTAGTTACTCTCGACAGAAAGCAGCTAGCCCTAAGAAACTCGGTGGTCGACGTTCCTTCGATTACAATGTCAAGTTTGGCGCCATGGCTCAGACGCTATTATCCATGGCATTGACCCTATACATGTGGTATGCTACAGTCCATTCAGGCACAACGCGTATCCCACATCATTGACAGGACAAACGCAAAAACCTTCGGAAGTCAGCCTGATTGTTCTTCGTTTGTGAAATACATGTTTTTCGTGATCGAGGCCCCAGCGCTTGGAGCTGGGAGGACGCTTGGACTTGTAGTCACATCCATCTTAACAGCAGCGTATTGTGTGATCACACTGCTGGAAGTGTGGTCATATTGTCGGAGAGCTGATAATGGAAACGCTGACCGATCAGAAAATTTGCCAATACATTTGCCTGCAAAGCTGTCACCATCAACCTCGTTATCCCTTCAATCCCCTTCCCCGACAACAATCACTCGCCCACAAGATTTTAATCACCATATAAGATACGACCAGCAGCCTACTGTCTCACCTGCCCTTGAATTAACATACCCTCCCAAACTTTTCCATAAACGTCGTCCTAGGCGACGCCGGTGGTCCTCTGACCTTGATCCCATGCTGGTGGGGATCATCATCTGTCAGGCCATGGTTTTTACCTATTTCATAGTTTCAACCGAACTTCTACTGAAGAATAATCCAAGTCTCGATCATTCTGCAGCTCAGTGGCAGTTTGGTCAGATTTTAGCTCTCATTGTCGTAATACCGTCCGCATTGTCATTGATCGGGGCGATCATAAAACGCGGCGTGAGACGTCCATCACAGCGAACCAAGGAACATTTCGCGAAAGAAAGTAATATGAAAGGGAGACACCGGAGAGGTAAATAAGAGAAAGCACTGATGTAGCAAGTTTTGATACAAATGTATGCAAGTCTAGCTACAAAACCAGTTAGAAAACAAGACGAGCTTCCAGGAAGTAGATAATGGTAGATTATAGGTTATGCTGCAAATGATGATACTAACAATATGATGCTGCCGAAAGCCCTTCCGTCCAAAACATAAAAATTGTCCAATTCAATGATCATCTGCGTTAGGTGTTCCCCATTTTACAATCCTCACTGCACCGTCCACCCATGATTCTACACGGCGACGAGCGAGAACTGACATTGTGGATCTATCGGTGCCTACAAATCCCATACCGGTTGACTGAATTACAGCATCGATGAGGACGGGGTACCTATGATTTGCTCACATGTCAGATAAAAGAAAAGAAACCCGCGCGGGAATACTGACCAAGGACCGTAAAGCTTGGTTGTGTTGGAATGATCAAGGCCAAACCAGCCTTGTGCCTTCACACCTTCCCACCATGTAGGGTCAGTTTCGTCACTCGTCATGATAACGTGATCGACGACAACCCCTTTACGTTGCAGAATCTCTGCTTTCACTTCTTCCACACGCCGAGATATCGCGGGCATCGAAGGGAAGCAGTCGGTCAAATTTTCCCCGCACCAAATTTTGAAATCGCCGTGACGGATATGGATTCCAATCCACTATGACAGTCATCAGAGTAGCAAATGCAATAGTCTAAAAGGAACATACTGGCGGTGTTGGCTGACCCTCAGAAGCGCCGACAGCTCGGCGAACATACTGTTCTGCAGTATGTTGCAGGTCTGGGTGCCAATGCATGTGCTGGCCAACAAATCTCCAGGCAGGACTATAATCGAACTCAAATTCATATGGCTAATTGTTCATCTGAGCACCAGAAAGCGAAGGATCTAACAACACCCACCTGGTTGGCGCACACGTAGTATAGGTAGTCGTAGCATAGGACATGCTCATCGGGGGGTAACAAAACATGGTGAATAGGTGATTCTCGTGGTGGGACGAGGTTTGCTGCGCGAGTTTGTGGAAAAGCTAACGCTGCTAAGGACCAGAAAGAACTATGCAAGTCATGCTCATAGTTGGGAATGATTTTGATCCATGATGGAGCTTTGGTATAAGATATATCTGGTGATGTGGAAAATCAGGAACTAATATAGCTAAAAAAATCCCGCGACAAACCAAGGTTGAGATGTACAGGTACATGACTCCTGCGAGGATAATCTTCCCGATTTTGACTGGCTTCCCAGACGTTCCAACACCCAATTTCATCAACAGAGTCACTTGTGCGATCCTTTACTTCGTGCCATTCCAGTATTGGGGTTCCAAGGACCTTGCGTAGGCGAGGAACGTCAAACACGAGCCCGAAATCTATCGGAGGTACGGCATCTCCAATATGTGATGGCGTGAACATGGGGATAATGGGTATTCGATCAGTGATTAGGGCAAGATACAGGAGGTTCATCTGCAAACTTGAGATGTCGAATACAACTAGGAAGCATTAGTTGTGTCTTACATAGGTCATCACATCATTAGCTTTCGGGATATATGAGTGTAATTGATTTTACATGACGGAAGGAAACTTACTCCACCCTGCTGAAACCCAGGAAGTGATGTATTTCCTGTCGGAGCGAAGATTATCTACACGGGTAATGAGCGAAAGAGATGACGACCAAGGATATAAAACAAACCTCTGAATTTGGAGGTAGGTGCCCCAATTAAATTATTATCAGGACCTAGAGTGTCTATGACTGGTAGAAGAGACGAGTTAACGTTTGGATTTTCGTGAATTGTGGGATTAACTGTGGGTTGTTCTGCCCACATAGTGAAGAGGAGACCAAAGAGTGAGATGACGGCTAGAGATGCGCATGATGCATACAGATATCTACGCTTCATCATGGGGGTGAAGTGACATATGAAACGGAGTTGGGGGGCAGTGGGCGCTCTAAGTGTGGACGGAGTCAGGGTTGTGTGTTTTGGTTTATTTTCGGATATATATATAAATTGGATCTATTTCCATACATCCCTATATATTCTTCTGCTTTCATCCACATCTACCCCCTGTACTCGCACCATGTTCGCGATCGATGCCACGACCTTCAAGGTCGCTGGGGTTGTATCCTTTTATATGCTCTCTGCCCTTGTGGTATGTCCAATGCTTATTTCTCGCTTTTATTCAAACGGTCATGTCGATTTTAGATGGTTTTCGTGTATGTAGTACATCGTCGTACTGCAATTCTGACTAGATTTCCTTAACGCAGGAACAAAGCGGTGTTAAGCAACTCCCCAGATCTGCCTCTCATTTTTCTACTATTGCAACTCATAATTGCGGTCATTCTACTACATGTATCTGCCGCTGTATCCAAGAAAATAGATATACCCCGATTCGACATTCAAGTCGCCAAAAAGCTTATTCCGGTGGTCCTTGTCAACATCATCGGTCTAGTTTTCAATACCCTATGCTTGCGTGACGTAGAAGCTTCATTTTTCCAGGTAACCACTACCTCGTCTTATTCGCATTATTAATAACCTAGTACATCTTAGATTGCAAGAGGCCTTGTCCTTCCCCTCACAATCCTGGTTTCCTCGCTTCACACCCGTACTTCGCCCTCAATAAAGGTTGTATCGGCCGCAGCTGTTGTCACCGTTGGGTTTTTCATTGGTGTGGCTCCCTCCTCGTCTATCCCAACGACGTCTGTTCCATCGTTGCTATCATTGTTCTATGGGGTTTTATCTTCTCTTTTCATCGCGCTGCACGCTGTGCTCATCAAGAGTTCGCTGCCATATTGCAACAACTCAACTATTCAACTAGCATGGTGGACAAATGTGGGCTCTGCTATTTTCCTCTTCCCGGCCGTAATTCTCCATGGAGAAACTGTTCTGCTAAGCAACATGATACGGAGTGGCGTTTGGGATGGTACCGTCTTCTGTTGGGGATCATTAATCACAGGATTATTCGGCTTCTTGCTCTGCATCGCGGGACTCTTGAGCATTAAAGTTACAAGTCCTATCACTCATATGTTTTCGAGTGTCTGTGTTGTCCCGTTTTTGTCGGGTGCCTCTATCTCACTCCGCTTCATATCCGCAGGCCGCACGCTCTGTGCTTCAAACTCTTCTCGGGGTCTGGATATTCAAAGATATACTCACTGTGTACGTCCTTCATCATCACACTCTGACAGTTACTTATTCACATGACAGGAATCGAGGAACGTCCATTCTCGTAATTCTCGGAGGTACCATGTGAGCATGGCGTTTAACGTTTCAATCTTCATCTGCAATTTCGTCTAGGTTTTACACTTGGGTCAAATCCGCGCCGGCTCCTCCGCGCCGGCCGGGTGATATTGAATCGGCAACTAGTGAAGCCTTGCAAACCCGCAAAGAGGGGCTCACCGTAACCGAGGAGATGCCCCCAAAATATGAAGATGGGAAATAGATATAATCATGGACCTGGGGATATGCGGACAGAAGTAATTTATGTGGCCATCCGGTACATATACCCGGACGATTTATCTACACAAATCGGTGGTATGCGGACCCGACAGTATACTTAGACAGGGGCAAGTACGGACATAATGCGGACCCCCGAAAACCCCCCTCACCGAATCCGGATAAAATTTGACATGTTGGTGATTTAGCAAGTAGGAATTATGTTAACGTTCCCAATCCGGATAAGCTTGCAAGTAAATATATCGCACAATCGAAGACAGATTCAGAATGCTCTTGACAGATGTTTCAAAAATAGCATGTTCTCGAATCTCGACCTATCTGGGGTTCGACAAGACACCGTGGATTTTGAGTGGCTTGGTTGCGGAAAACATTTTCTAGAATTCCCTCCGACCAGCCTGGCCAAGCTTTGCTCATTACTATTGAAACCTCTCTATGTCAGAGGAGCTTCTGGTTGTTACTATTCTGATACCTACGCCACAAAATCATAAATGTAGACCTAATATGTAGTTTTCAACCACATGATGATGGTTGGATGAGGTAAGTCTCTATATGTATTTGTATTATTTGTCGTCGGCGACTTGTCGATCGCGGTCCTTTCCATGTATTGACAGGACATCGATAGAATGATTGGGGAAGTGCGATGGAAGCCAGGACCCCGGATAATGCGCCTAGAGGCTATTCGGCCCAATCCGGACAAAAATGTTGATCGCCAAAAGCTTTTTTTGTTTAAATCCGGTGTTAGAAAGCGTGGGAATGTTTTTTGTCCGGACAAAATCGTCTTTCTCGTGGAATAGCCTCTATCCGAGGTCCTTGGAAGCCTGACTTGTTGGAGTGGTCTAGCCTCCGAAAGAGCCACTGGGAGTCCTGAAGGGATCCTTGAATATCTTGCATGATCAGAACGAGTGGCGAAATACATTATATCGTGTTGGACGTTTTCAGCAAAATGTTCATATCGCACCCCACATTTACCTCTTCTAACTGATGCATACATAGTCCAGTTATCTTATTGGTGAAATTCTTCTTACGCCCTATCTCCAGCTTGGTTTTGTGAGAAGACTGGTGGTCGTGCAACCCTTACATTTCATAGTAAGGTATTCAAGTAACTAGATTGGCAGTTGTAGCGCACATGTTTTTCCTTACATGCTGCGTGTAGTACGGGGGCCATCTGTTCCTGAACGGGACCGCGATTGTAAACCTCCTATCCTATCCAAAAAAAAATAATAGCGGTTCCGAGACCCAGATCATGATGCACAGCAGACATTTTCGTGCTGTAGCTTGTTTCTTCACATGTTGATTTATTTCTGTTTGATTTCTGTACCACGCAACGTTGCTGGGGAACAATTCATTAAACTCTTCCTTACAGACTACACACATGTTTATAATTTGTGACAATAGTAGAATCAGGAGCAACGATGACACAATCCGTGTCTCAGACAAGTCAATGCCGAGGTCTGCAATTCCAGACCACCCATCCAGACCACTCCAAAGCCGCAGTACTTACTGCTCTCATCACTCTCGTCTTCACTCAGTGTTGAAGTGGGGACTTTGTGCAATGATTCAAGGTGAGGTATGCAATAGGACACGTCACTCTCGAATTGTCGACAAGCTGTAAAAATCGGTCGCACGGACTATTCGCGGCGGCCTCTGGTTGATCCTCTGTAGTGTCGAAGCGTCTATCTCATGCGGCCCCCTGTTCGCTCGATGCCATCAAGCAAGTGCACCGAGTTGTGATGAAACATGATATGAGAGTAGTTGCAGAGAACCTCGGGAGAACCAAGCAAAACCTGCTGCACAAGAGTAAGTCAGAGCTCGTTCAAGATGTAGCGGACTCAAGGCGACGTTGATGTAACAACAATGTTCAAACTCGGGCAGTTGCAAGTTACACAGACCCGTCGAATCCAGCGGCGGTATATTGCAGTACTCGTCGGTGACCATTTTCTTGACAAATTTTCATGAGAAAAAAATTGCACGTGACGAAGATTTACCATAAATAGCAAAGAGTGAAAAAAAAGAATGAGTGGATGTCTGTTTTTCCACCCCCTTGGCAAAAGCTATCAATTTGGAGATGGAGGAGGAGGAAGATTGAAATATAGGTGTATTATTACTCGGGTCTTTCAGAAGAAAAATCCAATTTTTCGTATGTCATAAAATCGGGCATTATCCGGATAAAATTATTCGGATTACTTTTTCGCGGAACATACCTTAGTCGGGGCTTTCGGGGTCCTACACATACACCCATGTCAATCCATGTCAATGTCAAAATTTCATCCGTCTCAAGTCGGTGCCTGATAAAATTGCACACGTTGGCAGTCTTGCGATGTCTTTAAATTCAAGAACAGCGTGGACCAAGGACCAAGACCCGGTCGGACTTCATATCTCATAGCTCTGTCTGTAAGTGTGCCGTTAAGTCTTACATATATGGGTCAGCAGTTTATGCAGCACCGGGGGTCAGACCTCGTGCTTTTTTGTTCCTAGACATTGTAGCCGCTTGAAGTTCTGGTGCTAACTCTTTTCAGATATATCCGCATCATCAGAGGTCGAGGAGGGTCGAGGCCGATGAAGGATCGAGATCTGTCGGACTTTTGATGAAAACAGATCGATTTGGGTATGTGGTCGTGATTTTGAGATATTTAAAATATTCAAGGCGGCCATGGATGCCCTACACCTCGCATTTCCGTTATGCCTGTCCAGCACGTTACTCAATCGCCTCCTCACATTCAGACTGACGGCCTTGCTGGTCAATGTATCGATATCAAGTCCCAGTGTGCCAGTGCGGAGTGCATCAGCTCCACCTCCCAGGAAACTCTGGTGGATATCTCTGCCAACTCCTTCGAACGTGCTTTGGGTGATACCGAGCTTTCGTACTTCTTGCCCTCTCGAGACAGTGGTGTCAATGACATGTGAGCTTCTATATAACATAGCAGGACGATCTTTGACCCGCGTTCACAGGTACCTCCATCTGGGATGTCGAGCTCCTACTCGACTTGTACATCGAGAGCGTGTCCGTCTAGTTTGGACAATTCTTAGACTTCGTCATCCGCTTCTGGCATCGACAGTCAAAATGCACAATTATGATGATGTCCGATTCGTGTAAGTTGTTCGCATCAGCGTCATGCAGGGTTTCACATCTCTGAAAGGTATCTGGCACCTCGCTCTGTCGAGCATGCCATGGATCTTGCTGATCTAAACTTGGAGTATCGAGCTCAAGATAAGGATGGTGAGATTCTTCTACATGTAGGAATGCGCTTTCTGAAATGCGTACATAGAACTCATCGATTCATACCTGAACGGTCCAAGGACCCTGTCGAATGACCGTCTATCATATCTTGTCCTGTCATCCACTTCCTTGTCGGCCACAGATTCAACGGAAACTACCAACAACTATGATTTTTTGATATGCGCCACACATTTCCTGGGCGATGGAATGGCTCTTCATCAGTTTGCAAACGACTTCTTTGGTCTTCTCGGTGGTTCTTCGACGATAAGTGACCTGGCAATGCTGTTATCCAAGGAGTGGTACTCGCGGTGTGCAAAGGTTGATGATCCTGTCAGTGGATCTCGTCGTTATTGGGTATGTCAGACTAACGAGTGAATCTAGGCTACTGCATTACCAATTTCATTGGAGGATAGACTTCCGACCGCCGGTAGCAAACTCCGTCAATTAACTGGTCAGGTCGATTTTGAATGGAGTCAAAATAAGCTCATAGTAAGCTTTGATTCAACTGCCGCCTACAATTGATCTTACATCATATTACAGGGTGGTCATACATTCCTTCGAAAGTCCGGTGCTCCTCGTCGTACGATTGTTCCCACTGTATCTATTGACACGGAACGGACAAAGAAAATACTGAAAAACTGCAAGGCTCGCGGAGTTTCTATTTCCAGTGCTCTTTTTGCGCTTTGTAATATTGCATGGGTAAAAAGTTATGGTCAAAAGGCGGAAATGCCAACGTTGGTTCATCTTCTTTCCGTAGCTCTGTTGGAACTAACATCATATTTTGTTATCAGCATGATGTACTCGGCTCTGAACCTACGACCTTATATCATGGCCAACAAAGCATTGAACGATTCGTACTGGTATCTTGCCATAGGATACTTCAATATCATCCTCCCAGGATTTCTCCCTCGTTCATGCGATACTTCAACTATATTTTGGCACAGAGCTCGCTCAGCTAAAATGCAAAGCACGGACGCTGCAAAAAACCCCATGACTGTGTCTCGCAGTCGTGAGATGGCTCGGCAGAGGGGCGCAAGAGCCCGAGCATGGGCCAAGGAGGACGATGACAAGGCAAATGGTGTCTGGCGAGCCCCAGCTGTCCTCCCTAAAAAGCCGTTGGAGCGACCCCCTTCCAATGCTCTAATAGGTCTTTCACTCCTTGGAAATTTAGACGGAATCTACAGACATTCTTCATTTTCGGACATCCAACTTCACACTCTTACGACTGGGTCTCGACAACGTTCTGGCGGTATGCTCCTGTTTGGCTATACATTTGTTGGGAAGTTGTGGCTCAGCCTCGGGTACGACGAGAATGGGTTTGACAAAGAGATGGTTGAAAATTTCTGGCGCACTGTTCTCAGCTGTACTGATGAATATCTTATTGACTAATTTTGTTGGACTATCGTTATGCTTTTAAAGGATTTTTTCGGGACTTCAAGGGACTTACGAAATCTTTTATCTATATTTTCTTATCATAAGTACACGATTAACGATTAACATTACGTTTGGATCTCGGGAATAACCTACGTCGGCAACCGTGCCCAATAACGTTCCGTCATCATCGATGAGGTATCATTGCTGTTGCGAACTGTCACAGATCTGGTAATTCCCGCTGCAGCAGTCGTGTCCATGTGCTTTCCTTCCACCATTCACCCATATGATCGATACGATCCCAGAGGGTTTCTTCGTCTACCCCATATATCTCATATTTGCCCCCATCAAGCGATCTACCTTCTCGTTGGGCTACCAGTAGTGCGGCTTTATTTTCCCCTCTAAGTGTATGCAGTGTGATGAATATATCAAGTCGCTGGTATGTGCCTTCTAACACTTACTTAAGCAGTTCTAATAACTCCTTTTGTTCAGGGAAGAATAAGCGCGGTTCGAGAACGGCGAGCATCCCAAGCGCAGCACGATAAAGAAAAGAATCTCCTTCTAGGAGGATCACGTCCCAAATGCGCGCGCAGGCCTCGAACGGAAGATGGTCCATAAATAGCGGCACCAGCCAGTCGGGCAGGTAAGCAGCTGGCGAGATTTGATGTTGTTTGAAGTTGAAATAAACTAAAACACGAAAGATAAGGAAACGAATCATCGACATCGCCGAAAGTTCTCACTCTTGGGCATTCCATCTGCGAGCAGAGTATCAAATATCCTTCAGACTCTGCATCAATGGTTCGTCGAGAAGAATTTGGCATAAACTCCACCTGTAATAAGCTTCCACCTGTTAAATGATGTAAGAAAGTGACCGACGACACCGAAGAAACGCCTTACATCGTCCTTCGTTCCTTCTCCCCCAAAGAAACTCCGAATGCAATGCCTCTCCAGAAGATTCCGCATAACCACAAAACCCCGTTGGACTGGCATCGTGATCAGAAGCATCGCAGCAATCTTAGCGGCGCCTAGAACATAGCCCAGTCCTTCATCACTCCGAGAAACGACCCACGCACAGAGCATGTCTTTTAATTCTTGATAGAGTGGACCGGTTTCGTGGTGAAATATATGGATCGATGGAAGTGTGCTGGAAATATCCTTCTCGATCATCCTGAGACTAGGTTGGGGAAATAAGCCTGACGACAGAGCTCTTGTCGCACGGGCGAGGCAGAAGCGATAATGGTCTGGGGGATAAGGATGGAGAGAAGATGTCAAGGATTGTAGCCGGACGAAGATGAGTTGCAACCAATGCATTTTTTAGCTGAATATCATCTACCTTTACTCAATGCCAATGGATTACCAACTGCACGCTCCCACATGGATGCCCGAAGTGTACTTGGAATACCTTTCCACCATAACTTCCGAAGAGCGGGATTTCTATGTACGACCCTCCAATCAGGGACTACTTCTTTCTCCCAGCGGCTGATTGACTCTTCGGTACGCTTTTCGCGTTCGATGCGACGGTCTTGAAGAGCCTTTCGTCTTCTTTCAGCTGTTTGTTGATTGAAATCAGCAAGGCGGCGTTTCCTTCAAATGCTCTAAACTGACCTGCGGTACGGCTGAGTTCCATCATGGACTTCCAGTCAGACATATGCTTGTCGTCCTCTTGGCGGGGCTTCGGAGGCAAAAAATTGGGTCTAGTTTTACTTCTAACCTTCTCAAAAGCAGTGGGACCGGTAGAGCGTGTCGGTCTGTGGGACAAAGGTTTTTGCACTGGTTGTAATTGTGACGAGGGCGGAGCGGATGATGATGACGGAAAAGTTGTGCAATCAGTTATGGACGCAGAGGGCGACCGGACAGGCGAAGAGGTGGTACTTTGGACGTCATGCCGAACGGGGTGTGAATTCAACGGAGGTGTTGGCAGAGATTGAGTAGATCGAGTGGTTTGAGGCGGATGCCCTGGAGATTGAGATGATGCAGGCTCGATGGTTTCACGAGAGTTACTAAGGTCGGAGGTTAACGCGATGCGGTTCACATGTAGGTGTCCTGCGGAAGCATCGATTATGACATTCGGATACGGGTTGTCTGTCGGTGAGTCGACTGTATGCTCTTCACACTCTTCCTCCAAGTGCTTATTAGTCACAGCGAGTGATACTTGAGAGAATTCACCAGAAGATTGTTGAGAACCTAGGGTTGACGGAGGCGATGGAGATGCAAAACGCTGCGGGCCTCCGTCGCCATTCATGTTAATTGTAGAGGAGTTTTGCATGGTTGGGAATGTATTTGAGGCGACATCTTCAGCTGGCTCTATCTCTCCAGCATCGAAATTTCCTGCCAGATCCTCTCGTATGACTTCTGGAGAGAATTGATAGTTTATATCATCTACATCTCCGTCGGAGAAAGCATCGTCAATATCGAAGGCATAGTGAGAATTTTGGCGGAATTCCATATGATCTGAGGGGTCACCGGTCAAGAGACGTAGGCTCGGATTTATTCCAGTGTGATGACCCGTAGTCACAGGCCGGGGTTGTGACTTACCGCGTCTTCTCAGCGACATGAACCATTGCTGAGCGCATCCAGTCCTATCAGCTCATTGATCGTAACAACGAGCAAGATTTTGTCTGTAGGCTTGGCGTTTGTGCGAAATGATTGCAGAGGTTCTTCTTATTCTCGCAGGTCACACCTCGTCCCTCTTTCCGACAGATCACACCCTATATCCAGCTTTTTCACCTCTCCTTCATCCAGGAGAGCAGCAGTGTCTGGAATCTCTCGGTTTGATCGCTTTTCGATACCGAAAGATCAAGGCGTCATGTGCTGCACTTTCACACTCGCCTTCTCGGTATCTCTGTGCACTTAGCGCCACTCTCAATCACATTCTGAAAGATGAATACGAGTCTCTTGTCATTGAAACGGAGGCAAAAATTCTCAGACGCGATCCTATCCTTGTTGCCAGTGGATCTTTTGTGCCGTTATCTTCCATCCGTGCAATCTTTTCAGAATGGGATGCTCCGCTTGCTGCACTCGCGTCGCTCGTTCAAGACTTGGAGTCGGAAACCCATTGGAAGCCTGGGCCTTTGATCGACATCTTATTGACGCGTTCACAAACTGGTGTATACAGGATAGCGGATATTCTGTTACGTCTTTCAATTGCTGTGCAACGCGTATGGCGGACCCAGCTCGTGGCTTTCCTGGTGCACGGGTCCTTGTCTCCAGTGGAACCACTGGCATCTGACAAATATACGCTCCTTGAAGGCTCTATGCCAGCATGTGTCTCTGCACAGTCACGCGAGTCTATTGCATATATTGGACGGGCTATTGGGACCGTTAAAGTAGCAAAATGGCAGAAACAGCTTCCCAGGAGTGCAGCATCATTGCATACCACGTTGCTGGAGAGTGTGTTACCGGAAGATCAACATGCGTTCGACCTTGTTATTTCACAGATTAGGACAAATGTTAGCGAATGGCTGTGGCTAAATGTTTTAACTCAGGGGGACGTCGAAAACGCTGTGGACTCACTGTATGCAGCTTACACTCTCCAAGTCTGTGCCGCATTGACAATCACTCAGAGCAAATTACTTTCTTATGCGTAATGGAGAGTTCAGTCTTTCGCTAATTCGTGAAATCGAACGGCTCAAACTCTCTCGCTTGACAATACGTCCTGGCCCCACGTCCATGATACGTGAACAGGACCTAAATCTTGCCCTTCTTCGTGCTTCGCTCGGTACGACAGCCCAGCATGATCCGAGTCTTGCTCATCTGCGCTTCTCACTTCCTTCCGGCCCTCTCCGTCCTTTGCTCCCCTCTCTTGCCACCGCGGCCTTCACTCAGCCAGTCTCTCCCTCTGGATCTACGACATCCCCCGGATTGCTAGATCTCCATCTGTTTTCCTCTAATTTGCTCGGCACGCCCCTCACTTTGACCTACGGTGTCACTTGGCCTCTCGACCTTTTCCTCCATCCAGCTGATCTTAGCGCATACGCTGCGCTCTTTGCGTATCTATCGGCTCTGCGTAAAACACACACACGTGTTCACGGATGTTGGACATCTTTATCTAATGCACAGCGGGCGCGGCGGCGATGGACTGGTCTTGGAGAGGGCGGTACAGTGGAAGATCTAGAGGTCAGACACAGGTTGTTACGCTGTGGATGGGGCATCGTTAGAGATATGCAATGGTTCTTGGACACATTGTTGGGATATATCATGATGGACGTGGTTGACGTGGAGTTTGGGAAACTCAAGGAACTGTTGAATCAAAGAAAACCAATGGGTGTTGATAGCGCGGTTGCGAAATCACCATTGCCACCATCAGATGATTATTCACACCAAGATCCAAAAAACTCTGCCCAAACCAATCCCGCCTCTCAGTCGCACAACCCACTAGATTTCACGACACTTCGTGCAATCCACACTACTTATCTTGATCGGCTACTGACGGGATGTCTCCTAACGAATTCAGCATTGACTTGGACGCTCCGTACAATTTTAGAGGTTTGTGAACGATTTGTCGCCCAGGTTGAACGATGGGGCGGAGACGTGCTGCCAGCTCTTTTGTTTGAAGGTAGCTTAAAGGGTGGGGAGGAAAAAGTTGGTGCGATGGTAAAAGAGAGGCGGGGAGTCGTTGCGGAGATAAACGAGGTCCGTTTCCTCTCACACGCGATGGAGGAATTTGAATTGACAAGATGTTTAGTTGCTGCATGGTTTGCTAGAGTCATTTTACGAGCAATTGTCATTGTCGATATCGCATCAGCCATTCAGTGCTGGAACAGACGCGTCCAAGTCAATACTCATGAACGCAAGCTTAGCACACCAGACCACGTATAACATCTCCAAAATCGGAAAGGGAGTTGATGGAGGGGTTGGAGAAGTGCGGCGGCATGTAGAGCGATTGTTGATGAGGCTTGACTTTAACGGTGGCTTCTCTAAACGTCTTGGAAAGAAGGGAAAGGACGCAGGAGATGTAAACATACTAGCAGAAGGTGGACTGGCATAGAATATTTATTTCAACATGTGAATCCCATTAAGAGTCACCAAGGAAACGCGGAAGGACGATGAAGAGGACATGGAATGAATATGTAATCAGGGCCTACAAAAGGCAACCAATGACCGGGACCAGCGGTGCCATTCGCCTCTCCCACCAGCTGCGAATCCTTAGACCTACAATGGCAGCTTCGCCTCCCTCCTGTTCGTCATCTACACCTGCCTCCTCATCCCTGTCTAACCTCCATTCATAGCCTTCACCACCCGCCTCATTGGCGCAGCCAACACACTTGGTGACCTTTCCATCGATCACCAGTTTGCATTCCTGCTGATATCTTCGCAGAGCACCGCGTCTTCGTCGAACAGCATGGATCGGTCATCTCTCCTTTCCATGATGTTCCTCTCTACGTCGATCAGCAGAATGGCATCTTCAACATGATCGTCGAAGTCCCTAGGTGGACCAATGCAAAAATGGAAATCTCCAAGGAGGAGCCTTTCAACCCCATCAAACAAGATATCAAGAAGAGCAGGCTCCGTTACGTGCGCAACTGCTTCCCTCATCATGGTTACATCTGGAACTATGGCGCTTTCCCCCAAGTACGTCATTGTACGTACATATGTCATGTTCTCACCATTTTTTCATCGTAGACCTGGGAGGACCCTGCCTCGTCCCATGCAGAGACCAAAGCCAGGGGCGACAATGACCCTCTCGATGTCTGCGAGATTGGCGAGCAAGTTGGTTATGTTGGCCAGGTCAAGCAAGTCAAGGTCCTCGGGATCATGGCTCTCATTGATGAAGGCGAGACCGACTGGAAAGTCATAGTCGTTGATGTACAAGATCCCCTAGCCTCTAAACTTAACGACATTGAGGATGTAGAGCGACATCTTCCCGGACTGATCAGGGCAACCAACGAATGGTTCAGGTGACATCAATCTTTCCTCTTTCTGATCGTGTCGGTCTTACGTTGGTCTCGTAGAATCTACAAAATCCCCGATGGCAAGCCTGAAAACACCTTTGCTTTTTCAGGAGAGGCCAAAAACAAGAAATATGCTACTGAGATTATCCACGAATGTCACGAAGCATGGCGCAGACTCATCCATGGCGAAGCTCCTGCCAAGACTTCATCGTATGACATCTCAGTGTACGTCCTATGCTATCTTTCGATGCCACGTGCCTTATCTCCCAACTTGGCAGCCGCAACATTACCATTCACAATTCCTCCGGTTTTGTTAGGAGGGATGATCCTTCTTACACCAGCCTGCCTCCAGATTCGAGAAAGCATCCCGCTCCCATCGATCCCTCCAGTAAGATTTCTAGCATCTGTTTGCCTGTTTTAGCTAATCCCCACAAAGTCTCCAAATGGTTCTACATCTCTTCGGCGCAGGTTTAGAATAAACAGACAGCTTAGAGTAGTTTGTCGTCCAAATGTTATTGAAACAAGAAACGGTTTTGCTGGCAATATACATTGAGGAGTATGATAGGAGGGAAGAAAATATGACTCTAGCGGCGATGATCATCTAGACTTGGATCTGGGTGTCCAGTGGGATATCGACAGTAACGATCTGATATTGACGTCACGGTCCAGGTTCCTAAATACTCTGAGTACTTTGGAAACATAAATACAAGCACAGAAAATTACCTTCTAACGCTGAATAGATTGTATACTCATTCGAGTATACACGAGAAACGGTGTGCGATTCTAGCACCCTCCCAGGCTTGCCACCTTTCTTAGGGATGGGTTCCGAGCGTTGATAGGTGAAAGTGAAGGGTGGTTCTCCAAGCAATGTAAACACAATCTCAGCTTGGTCACCTTAAGATGCGAAGTTTCAGGAATCGGAAAGGAAGAAAATAAAGGGACGGACCTTCATGGATGTCCTGATGGATTCGCTTGCCATGTCCAACTTGCGCAGACGGGAGCGAGTGTACAGAAAATCGCAGGTCCGTCACAGCCGTTTTGCAAAGCTTCTGCTGGTGGGCTATGGATGTGATTGTAAATTCTCCTGCTTGTTTTTGAAGCAAGGAGAAAGGTGAAACTTTAGTTTCCTGGGTGTAGGATTTGCCATTGATGCGATAGCTGTGGCGAAGGCGACATTAGAACGATTGTGGAGAAGGACACAGCTACCGACCCAATATTCCATGGTGGAATACCCTCCAGTTGGAATTGCGAGATCTCCCCCACACAAAAATGTTCACGGCGGTCGAATGGAATAATCGCTGCAGTCTCCGCCACGCCAACCCAGATTGAACTAAACAGAGGATCCGACGCTGCAGGCGCGCAATTTGATGCATCCCGCACCGATTCGATAGTAACCAAGTGTGGGCCGATAGACTTGAAATTGTACGAAGGTAGATCAATTTTCCAGTTCGAGCCTGGAACCTCGACAATAACCTCATCGATGTGACTTGCTGCCAAGTTTTTAATGCTCAGTTTCAGCGTGAATGGGGGCGTCCCGTCGAATACAACAGTCCCATCTGCTGATAGTAAATCCAAAGAAACAAATGTATCATTCAAACAATACGAGACACGGTTTCGATTGCTGAAGCGAGCTGTAGGGCGCATAGAAACTTGCTGTTCAAATAACAGCCGTTCGGAGCGAGGAATTACAGCATTTTTTTGCTTCGAAAGTGGGTATGCCGCATCGCCAATTTGCTTTACTTCATAATACACACGGCCCGGGTGAGACGTCTGCAACTGGAATCGTGTGCGCGGTTGTATGCTGTTGAATGTTGGTTGATCTAGTAACTTCATTCCACCCGTACCACTGTTGAGGGCAATGTTATACATGATTTGAAATGGAGGGCGACCTGGACTAGATTCAGTTACAGGACATGAATGATAATACAGAAGTGTCCAACCCATAAGATCAAGGTCAACGTGGTCATTCGTGCCTTCACAAACAGTTGGTAGAATATTGGAACCGTTATAAGACTCGAACACGGCTTTTGTTTGAGGCGAAAGCTTAGCAACTGGTCGTGGTATCCAATCAACCTTGTATGTTGCGCCATCATTAACAACTGATCCTGGGCACTGAGAGTCGGCAATCTATGTAGAGTATCAGTAGCTTCAGTGCCGTATGACGCTAGAAAGTAACATACGTCGATGATCTCGTATATGCCCTTTTGGGTCACATGAAGATAGTCATTAGGAGAAACCAAAGTCTTAGTGTACGTTTTGTTCCCATCTCCAACAAGACGATATTTAATACGCCATGGCTATTATGATGAATTTAGGTCAAACTAAGTTGTTAAAACTTCACACTTACACCATCACCCGTCAGCCGCAGCGGAAGGCTAGCATTTTCTTCTTCCAAGACTGTGGTATGACGTTTGGCTTCGCTGCCGTAGAACCTAGCAGTAGGCTAAAAGAAAGGAATTGGGTGAACGCGCTGAAGAGAAGAAGATACGTAACTACCTTTATCCTTCTTACATTGACGAAGATGCCTGGGACTGATATAGGCCGTTTACACTCGTAAGCGTCTTCGACACTCACTGTATCTGCTTCAGCAGGTTTCTGTAATGCAAACAAGATCGACACTGACCAATATTAATTTCGAACATGCCACCATTCGTGTCCACCGCTTTCGGGACTGGGATTTCCAGTGTTTTTTGAGGTGTGTCGATCCCCTGAATTTGTATGTTTTCTGAGCTCCTAGGGCCTACAACTTGCACCTCAAGATTCCAAGGGCCAGTTCCCTGGATTACAAACATGGTCAGTAGATGAATGCTCCATGGCAGAATTACTGACTCGCAGATCGACATCAACCCCCACAGTCCCACCTTCACAGCTACTCATCGTTCTCTTGTTGCCAGTGTGACCAGTAACAAAATCAGCTGCCGCAAGGGGATGCACCACTTGTTCGATACTCGGACCGTTGAGCTGCACTTTTTTGTAATAAGTGTCACTCATTTGGACAAAGGTGAAGATGTAATGCCCGCTTCGTTCAGGTTGGAGAGTTAATTCTCCTCGTGAACTACCAAAGGTCTTCGATGATTCACGTGGTGGCTCATTATCTCGCTGCACACGATAATAAACTTGGAAAGGAGGTGTACCATGCATGACTAAAGTGCCAGAGACACCCGTATCGCCGGAGCTATCAAGAGGCATGGTCAGACAATGTTACCTGACAAATAAATGTGTAGTACCATTCATGAATACGTTTCCACTGTATCTCTGCAGTTGGGAGGGGTTTCTCAACTACTCTGCAAGTCTCCGGTGCCAGAACGTCTCCAGAGCACCGCTAAAACCATGATTTAAGCAATACGTCTGCAAAACTAGAATGATGCACTACCTTTCCATGTACTCCAATGATCATATAATTTCCGGGAGCGTTGGCACGAACACTGAGCTCCTGGTTGTGACCCTGAGTTTTGAAGGTCTTCATCCAAGGCTTGAAACGCTTGTTTCCCTTGTTTCCATCTACATCTGTAGAAGGTTGATATCTCAAAGAGATATCCCAGGGTGCATCAAAGGTATCCGCCTCGTTTGTCGATATTGACAATGACACATCAGATCCAATAAGGAGGGAGGTGGGTGTCCCTGGCCCGCAATTTTTGAATGAAACGGTGGGTCTACGTAATACCATTAGGGACCGCGTAGTTTTAGTTTGGCTAGTTGATCCAGAGTCGGCGATAGCAAGATCAGAGCCAAGGCGGACCACATTGCCAACTGCGTCCATCACTTCCTCCAGAGCATACAAGTAAGTGCCCGGGACATCCAGAGGAATTGTCAGAGGAATTTGCAAATTTTGGGGTAGCATTGTTCTCCGCGTCAGTGCCTCATCCTGACCAACACTGTTTTCAAGATCAACACCATGGGCAGAGCTTGGCGTGGGTTCACGTTCAGGGCCACCTTCTATGCCTTCGACCAAGAACTGCTCCCGTTTTCCATTGATCGTTTTGAGCCAACGAAGGCTTAATGGCGGAACACCATGTATGTCGATCATTAACCCCAATTCCGAATCTTGTCCAGCACAACGTACATTATCTTTAGTGATATCGTCCTCGACGAACTCTACGCGAGGACAAGGAACAATGGTCACGACTGAAGGGTACTGCAAGCGTGCGTCAACGTTTGTAACATCAAACACACGCTCGAGACGGAGAGTACCCGGCTTTGTGAGTCGGATATAAACGAGAGATTGAGACTTCTGGAGAGAGGGATGAGCTAGCTGTCGTTCTGAATCATCAGTGTCGTCGTCGTATTCATCATATTCCTCGGAATGTCCAAGGACTGATGGTGGAGGTCGAGAATGTCGAAGTGTTTCGAGCCGAGATTGTTCGATTATCTTGAACTCCTTCGCGGTTACATCAACATATTCGACACTTTCTTTCCTATCGGAACTGAGGGAAACAAGTGAGTATCTGAGTCCCGATAGATTAGTGTTGTTCAAAAGGACGGGGATCAAAACGAAATTGTCAGGAGGAGCAAGACAAAAGGATTGGGCATGATGGTTGAGCTGAGCAGTACTGATGGGAGACATCCGGACGGTGTGCTGACCAAGGAGATGAGCATCTTTGTTGGTAGAAGAGAGCCAGCCAAGAGTAAGAGGAGTGAGGATATCGATGAAATTGAATGGTTCAGGAGTAACAGAAAGGTCTGGTCTATCTGAACGCAGGTGTATTTGAGTAGACGAGACAAAGAGAGAATACTAGTGGCGTACTTGAGAAAACGGATGATGGAGCATTATCAGACCTCGCAGACAGGTTCACGCCGCCAAACATAGCTCCATCTAGGAACCAAAGGAGGGCGATTTGAAGCAGAACAACAGCCTTGCTGTAATTGAGTCGTGGTATTCGCAGTTGCCACAGAATTGCGCAGTAAGCAAAATCGACAAAAAGCCATTTCTTGCAAATTGTGATGCCTTCGTCCCCAGAGGCAAGATACCATGTAAAGTCGATGACTTTGACTGCCTATAATAAAGAGAACTTCAGTGAATTGCTAGTAAGTTGGACATGATTACCTGGCAAAGAAGACCAAGACTGAGATAGTAGAGTCTCTGTGATGGTACATCCAGGTATTTTTCTGAGATTAAAGGTGACATGACGGGAACAAGTACAGTTGAATGGACGCATGTGACCGTATATTGTTTCCTAGCTTCATCTTGTTATATCGTTGTTGATCGCAGTCCGTTACGCCCACCAGCATGGCCCCACTACCTTTCCTACCCAAGATCGAGGGAGATGTTGATCTCCTCCTCGACGTCTACACACACAAATCTCTCAGGTTTGGTGGTGCACCCATGAACGACGAGTATGGTGACACAGAACGCCTTGCTGAACTGGGAGCCAGAGTTCTTGACCTTGCCGTCACCTTCCACTTCTACTCAAGGAAACCTATGTTATCAGCCTCTGAAATCGCTGTACGTCACTTCCCGTAGCTAACACACTACATACCCACGCATTGGTTTTCTCAGCAAAGAAGATCTCAAGCCATTACTGTTGAACATATTGAAGAATGGCTGAACGGTTATGGATTAAAGCAAAAATTGCGTTTTGCTCCCTCCGAGAAAGACTCCATTGCATCTGCAGAGGTGCAGTCGCCGAAAACAATCTCCTTCTACACTGATCTCATGGTATGTACCTTAGGAAATCTACCGGTTTTTCTACACCTACATTGGTGCATTACACATACGCAATGGAATGCCTACTATACAACATTGGATATCTCGATTGATTGATCCAGATGCCGAGCCTGTTAGCATGGAACCTTCTACCACGGTCGGACAACACCAAAGTTGGCTTGCACCTCCACCCGTTGGCCCCCCTCCACCCCTGCCTACAAGCGCTCCCGGTAGTCCTATCCGCAACGGAAGTATTTCAAATCTGGTAACCCTGGCACTCGTTAATCAAACCGCGGCTCAAAGAATGATTACTGTGACATATCTTGCTGAGCAGGCTGGTGTTGCTCATCAACCAATCTGGACTGTGAAATGTTGCAGTAAGTCATGTTACTAATCTTAGTTCTTGCATGTTTGATGTCTCGCCAGTGAACGGGGTAGAGCAAGGTCGCGGTACTGGGAAAAGTCAGAAGGCCGCGAAGGAGGAAGCCGCGCGACAAGCTTGGGTGAAGATGGGATGGTAACCATTTAGTGACCATGTCCAGTAAGTTTTACTTGAATATCACCTGGTCCCAGCTCACTTTCCTAGCGGGTGATGTATTGCTACTATTTCGTTGGACATTGTTGTGTGCTTAGTGTATGTGTTTGGTGTATGTGTTTGTATACAAGTTTTGCTTCCTCCTTTCAAATGGAACTGGCTCTCGAGTGCATAGGCTGATATATATGTCAAAGTCCGATATATGCATTCTACGTCCTCATACTAATTTACACAATGGCTCCAAACCCTCTTGATGTGATTCAACTGAGATACCAAAACAAGATATAAGCGCCAGCAAGCCCAAGAAAGATCTTAACTTGGGGGGAAAGGTTTGCGACCTTCAAAGTCGCCTCATTAACCACATTTCCAACATCCACCCGGTCGATGGGTGCTTGCTTGCCGCCTAGCGTTTGACCCTTACCAGAGAAGACACCGGAAGACGTCGTAGCCGAGTGTCGGCGAACAGCATCTTCGAGAGCGCTAAACGATGTCTAGTACAGCTAGCACTTGAATTTAGGAATGGGACTCACGGTCTGTTGGCTCCTCTCACTTGGTCCACCTTTTCATTTCCCTTCAAAAAAATGAACGTCGGCCTACACCACAAAAATCAGTGAGAGCTCAATGAAAAGCTCAAAGACTTGCATGGCAGATATTGAGTATCTGGAGGCGACATCTCTCGCGGCATCAACGTCGCATTTCAAAAAGTTGACATTCGGGTACTGCTTTGACAGCGACTCGTAAGCCGGCGCTATTGCATGGCAAGGGCCACACCTACAGAGAGAAGGAGTTTCATAAATCACCATTGTCGACTCACTTGTTCTGCTCACCAGGTTGCGTGAAAGTCTATGACCTGTGCTCATGTGGTCAGCCAGATGTAGGACGTGTTTACATAAGGAAATCGCAGACTGACAGTAAGCTTGCCATTGGACTTGGAAATAATTGCATCCAAATCACTGGTGGACGCCAGGTGAGTAATATTGGTGGGAGACATGGCTTTAGGAATTTGACGAGAACGACTCTTATTGGACTCGGCCATCGGTCACGCTATAGCTTTCGCTTACGTAATTGTCAAAGGCGGTACATACAGCGGAAATGAACTCGTACCGGCTCCGCTCCAGTTATGCATACAGAGAGTAGGTAGTAATGAAATGTTCTTATGTTTCATAGGTCCGAATCTGCTACAATGGTCCTTCATGCTCTCAAACTCGTACATGGTGATGACGCGGACTAGGCTTCAGAGGCTCAAAGCTCGGCACATTCATAAGGGGCGGAGGAAAGGCAATTGCAAGCGGCATACTCTCCGAGTCTGTCTCTTGATCCAATAGATCCGCGAGATGTGAGCGTGGTATGATATTTCTTGCTGGATGATATGCCGGAGGGGATCCAGGACACTGTACATCGTTGCTCTTTGGTAATGCGACACCAATGCAAGGGCGATCCATTTCTCCAGCTGATGAGGCTCGGCGGCGGCGAATCGACCTTGTATGGGGATCCAGCATCCTTTGTACATTCATGTCCTGTGAAGCCCTGTTGGGCTGATCACGGCAGCCGATGCCAGATTTTCGCTGGCCGTCATGCTCTTCGACTTGTAGTGGGATGTACGATTTTGCTCTCCTATGTATGTTCCAGACAGGAGATTTGGCCAACGAATGACTGGGCATCGGCTGACTACGACACTTAGGCGCAGATGAGGATGTTCGAGTCGAAAGAGATGACGGAGGTTCCATTTTTTCCGCCATCAAGTTGGTCGCAACGCTTTTCTTGACGACATGTATCATAGTTATTCTCTTTCCTTGAAAAGGATGAAGCAGCAACGGCGAACAAGAGAAAGTCAAAGGCGTCAAAGTCTTTTCTCCATCAACAATCTTCTTCCCAGTTGCGTCTACTTTGCGATCGTCCACAAAATACTCGAACTTCCAACGGAGCTTGCCATGAGTAGCACCATTGCTGAATGTCGCGGGCAAAGATAGCGCCTCATTACCCCGCACAGTATAGACACCATTGACCTTCAATCCGAGGGATGCTTGCCGCATGATATAATCCCGTGTTTCATCTCCACTGACAGTCATCCGTCGTAATACTGGAAGAGCTTCCAAGGCAGCATAGTGAAAATTGAAAATCTGTCTGGAAATTGGCCTAAACTGCGCAACATTGTTAGGATTGTTGCTGTGCGCATCCCAAGAGCTCCGACTGGAGTATCCTGTAAACCTAAAACGAGCTTGAACCGCACGGAATCCTTCTTGGTCGATCAACAATTCAACAGAACTTTTGTCTAACCAAGCCAAACTCGGGGGCAAGCTGGGTCGGAAAGGTCGGAGTTCATGCGACGTGGCTGGTGTTTTAGAATTGTGACAAGCACGAGACCCTTTGAAATATCGGAGATGCTCTGGAAGTGATTCGACTGATGCTTCTTTCAACGATCGAGGTGAAGAAGGGCAAGAACTGCTTGACCCGACTATCAGGCGCGAACGGTGTGGCAAAGTGTTTGACAGAGACAGCAGGTTACGAAGATCATAATGCGATGAAGAACAGGTCTCCTCGATATTTTGACTATGAACAAGAACAGAACTATCCGAATATGAACCTTCATCTTCAACTGGACACGCAGTGTGCTCGCCCTTGCGATCTTCGCCGGAAGCAGGAGCCGGCAATGCCTCAACCATCCCTACAGTGCGGTCGTCGGTAATCGAACATCCAGCTTCAGATGCACGGGCCAAAGTATAAGAGTCAAGTGCAGGACCAGACAACGAACCTGGCACACCACCAAGTGTATCGCGATTTCCGGGGGTAGAGAACAATGGGTCAGAAATCCAAGAATTCTGACAGACTGACGTAGGCCCAAATGTGCCGACCGTACTGTCACTGTTGCTGGAACGAACACAAGCTTCGAAACCGAGATCACTTGCGCGATGGTCATGTTCATAGAGGCTGGAACTAGTTGCCTGATCGACAAGGTCTAGCAGTATAGGTATATCTCCGGAGGTAAGTGTGATGGGTAGCTGTCTTGGGCTTAACACGGGTGAAGGGGGCGTCAATGAAGAAAGTGCTAAGAGAGCCGACGAAGACGAGCGAAAACGGTGATCCTCCTCCATTTATGACCCCGGCGGGCAGAGCGATGGGAAATAGAATAGTTCAGATTTGTTACATGATAACTTTGTCAGCTTGGGAACATCATTTCTATTTTGTCTAGCTTTGGACTGAACCTCCTTTTACAAAACGCCTTGAAAACTCCCTTCTTGTATACGACGTGTGACGTCAATTTCCTTTGCTCTAACAAGTGCCTTGTTTTTGAGTAGACAGTAATCACCAAACTCGTTTGTGCTCTGCCAGACTTCTCCCGGCATCCACAAAACCCTTGTTAATAGACGTGAATGCCTCGCATCCAGAAATGGTCCGCAGAACACACGCTCCCATACTGTTTCATCCACAGCATACCGTGGTTCAAGAGGTGAAGAGAGTGGATGAAGAGGGAAATCCAGGTCAACGAGGTAATCACATTCGCCAATATCAACCTAAGCACTGTCAGAAAATCAGAAAATCTTTACAAGACTGGCTCACATAGTGTGCCCGCTGTTCTTGATTCAAGTCGTTCATTCCTTCAGGAATGTGTCTTGTCCCCGGCCGCGACCACCCATCCGACGAAATCCGGCTATCTGAAGAAAGGTTCATAAAATGACCAGGCAAAAGTCCGTTGAATTCGCTCTTGACAAATTCGACAGCTACGCCATCCGGGATGAGATAGTGTCCAGGAAACCTATGCCATTCTTTCGACCAACATAGCTTCAGATCGAACTGACGAATCGGCGAGAGATCTATACGTGGCATATCTTCCTCCGGTGTGTTCGGAGGGTAGATAGGGAGAAGTCCTGTGGCATTGAGCAACCGCGGAAGTTCCTCCGTTTCGAAATAGTAAGCCACCGTCAAGGGTGTGTAGTAGTAATTCCGAAGAGCCAAAATGCGGGAGATTGAGAGGAGAGCCATGCAGACGATGACAGAGAGCGTGGAGTTTCGGAATATCGATGACCTGGAAGCCTAGAATTATGGACAAAAATCAGTAGATATGCGATCAAGTCAACAACCATACTCGCTTGATAAGGAGACTTTGTCAACTTGATAAAAACAGCCTCTTGCCAGCCGCGCATAAGGTACAGAGTCACGGCAGCATTGAAACAAAGCATTGGATACGCAGGAAACATGAACCGTTCTTCCTTGTGTGCTTGAAAAGTAAGTATGCCAAGCCAAAGATAGAATGGAAGCAGTCGAAGACCGAGAATGGTGAATGGAGAACTCTGATCGGGTGATGGTGTAAAAAAGCCCAAACGCTTGCGATCGATGACATATGTCACAGCCAGAGCTGGAAGCGCAAGGAAAGATAACGGGAAAAGGATATTGAAGTTCAAAACGAGGTTAAGGAAATAAAAACTCCAAGGAGAAGTTCCAAAGAGATCTGGCCCTCGCTCAGAGTCTCCAAAAATATTGTAACGAACGATATTCCAGGGCACCACGGTCACCTTTCCGTACGCAAGGGTGTCAAGACCGATAACAGGTATCTAGAGGACCGATTAAAATCACACTGACTGAGACAATATATGGTGTTTACAAATAGAAGGGAAGCTGTTATTCCGGCGCCCAGAAGGCGCATCCAGCGCTTTAGAAGCCAAGAGGGTCGATTTTCGGGAAGGACTCGGTCCGCACCATATACGAATAACTCCTCCAAAACGAAAGGAATAGCCAAAGCCAGCGCAAACGGCCAACCAACAATAGCTCCTGTTGCGAAACATAACGTCGCCATGATGGACCTCTGGTTATTCTTGATACTTGGTGGATCCAGTGCATACGAAAACGCAAACATGTTCATGTACATGGCGAATGAAGAGGGAAGAAAGGCTAGGTCTTATGTCAGAGCATACCAAACAGTAAGTGAGCTGCGTACCAACAGAGGCATGCCATATTCCAGCACTGAACAGGAGCATGAAAAAGAGGTAGCGGCCCACTCTCTCGCTGATTTTCTCAGAAACAGTCCTGTAAAACTTTGCCTCGGCCAGTGTGCAGGTGAGTGCCAAGAGCATTCTAACAGCAAAAAAGGCCGGCCGCTTTCAGGCGGCAAGTGGTCAGTCGATGATGGATAAGAATAGGTCGCAACGATGAACCTTTTCGACACCAAAAGCGTAACGTGTAATACGGGTAGGCAAAACATGTAGGAGTACATAAGCCCAGCTGCGGATGGCAAACTGAGGAGACACCTCCCAGGTCTGGAACCCATAACCTCGGTCCCAGAAATGCAAAGGTTCCCAAAAGTTAAAGACTTGAACACGATGATTCAATCGGGGTTGGTGTAGATGTTTAAGATGGAGACACACCTTCGTCACAATCTGTAATCCCGGAGTACATTGCTCCTGCTACGCGCACGAGTAGTATGACTCGTACGGCGAAGGAGAAGCTTGGACTCCATGGACGTCGTTGAGCCCTGTTATTGTAATGTTAGGCAAAATTGGGTAAAATAATAGAGTACAGACCGCCGAATCTGATCTTGAAGAATTCCAGAGTGCCTAGGGGAATTTGGGGTCTGTTTCTTAAGTTCTGGGCGGCGGAATCGAATGTATTGCGTGGTCGACGAGTCCATGGTGAGACAGCACGTGACCAACCACCAATGTTTCTCGATCTCGTGCCGATCGCGATCAAAGTTGAGCCTCTTCCGCTTTATTACGTGCGAAAGGGAGATTCGAGGGTGTCTGTGCCAGATCTTAACGCGGCGAATCCAGCGGGGACCTTATGAGGTGATGGGTAGGATAAATTAACAGCGGACTGGAGCATGGAAGCAAAGCGTTGTCAACGACTATGGCCGGAAAAGGATGGGAGACTGCTTCCTGTAGAGTTGGGTGAATGTCTGTTTAGACCTGTCTCGAAATAATATCGCCCTCTTCCTTCCCTTTTGTTCTCGGACGACCACCGTCTCAACACTTTATTCCTCTTGTCCATCCCTTCATGCCTGGTCCAGATCCTGCCGCGGAACATTTTATATATGTCACTCAAGCATACTTTTGTGGTACGTAGTCTTGACTTCACCCCTTCAATTCTTGCTCACCCTCGGAGTTACCAGCCATGTGTATGAAAACTCTCTTTTTCCTCTTCTTCTGTAATTTGACGCGTCTACATAGATGCCGTGGTTATATGGGACTGGATCATCAGTCTGGCCAGGGAATATCGCTTCGTAAATTTCATGTCCTCTCGGCTATTTAGTACATGATTTCTGACGCTCTTCTGTGAGATCTGGAGGACCCATTGGACACCCGTCAAGATGGCTTACCTTTTCTGCCGGCAAGTTATCACTACTTATGTTCAACGTACAGGATACGTTTACATTGTTTCTGACATAGCTACTGGGTCATCATTGTCGTCCCATATTTATTATTCTGTTTTGTTGTTGACCATTCCAAGAAGACTTGCGACAAGATTTATAAGGTCCGCTTGCATCCATTTCAACTTTTTATCATTCAAATACGCTCTAGGTCCCAGTCGCTCTTGCTATGTGGAATCAAGTTGGTTCCGAGTGTGAGTTGCCTTTCACTGTTTGATTTTCACAATTTTTATTTTCGCGCATATATTAGCTGTACTTTTAATTCGGACTTATGCTTTCTTCAATCGCAACGTTTATGTCTTGTGGTTCCTCGTTTCTGCAATATCTGGCATGGTGGCCTATCAGCTTTACGTTGACACTACCCAGATGCTCCGTAAGTTTTCATGCGCTGAAGTCATATTTTGCACTGACTGGTGCTTCAATGAAGTACTTCCCTTTGCCAGGCCCCCATTTGTATGCCGGGCTGTGTTTAAACCAGTTTTCAGCTAATTGATTTATCAGGATAAGGGACCTTGCTTTCCTATGTCCAAACCTCATTCCGCGCATCTTTTAGGTATGGACAGTTCCTTTGTTTCTTCATGTCCTTTGTTTATTCTGTTAGGCTTTTTCGTGCGTAGCCTTTTCATGCCATTATGATGCGTAACTCCACCTTTTCTGCAAGATTGCACCACTTCTCTTTGATACCGTCGTAACAGCTATGACGGTCTGGAAGGCCTTCTCCATCCGTAGACACAATGGTGGACCAAACAGTCGACTGATCCAAACCTTCCTACGAGAAGGTATGTTCGTTAGCTTTGGTTCAAGTCTTGTACTCACTAGCATTTAGGCGTCTTTTATTACATCTTGATTTCCATCGCAAATTTGGTTCGTGCTGGTTTGTTCCTCACTCTACTCCAAGTTTACAAACCATTTAAGGTCAACGGCATATTCTATCTGCAGTATGTGGGTTTCCTGGCTGTTATAGAATATCGTTAACATCCCTATTTAACTAGACCTCGTCAAGTTATCTCTGCTATCAACATTCCGTTAAGCGTCATGATGGGTCCTGTTCTCGCTTGTCGTCTTGTAAGTAGAAGTCTTTTGTAAGAGCGCTTATACTCATGTTTCACAGATTCTCGATCTCCGCGAACGTGGATCGGAGACTGTATCTCACTCAGAAGGCACGGGTATCGCGGCCTTCACGACCAAGTCTATGACACAACAACAATGTTCACCCTTCACTCCACCATGCCACCGAAGCAAAGGGGGCTATGGTAGGCGTAGCCGTGGAATGCTCGGCACCGTCGGATCTAATATTCTACTGAGCACCCTTGGGAGCATCCCTCCTGACATAGATCTCGACACTGAGCAGGACATGGTCGAGATGGACGACATTCGTTTCGGGCTAGGCCTGGACTTGGGGAGTCTCAGTACTGCCATTGGTGGAGACGATGGGGAGCCATTACCTGAGGGTGAAAGTGATAGCTCAATTCCTGCACCGGCATATTACTCGTTGGAAATGGGCTTTAGAGAAGGCAGGAATCCTAGTCTCGAAGAATCTGGGGTCTATGGCATCAGAGTAGACGTGGAAAGGGCGACATTGACAATGTGATGAAGGCCCTCTTCTTGCCTTCTTGTTTGACAGATTTTTTCCATTTTCATTTCGCTGCCAACCTCGCATCCTCTTGTATCGGAACCAACTATTGATCGCACACGAGGCTGCAAACTTCATGGAACACAAAAAAATTTATGGTCTCAAGCACTCCGCCTCAACGAACTCAGACGACTTCTGCAATAATGCCCAACTTGTATCAATAGTCTTTCGCCATTGGTCACTTCCCAACTTTCAATACTTCCCTCAAATTCTGTTCCACAGCTATTCTATTACACTACGTGTTCAGTCGCTACCTTCGATACATGTCTTTCTCTACAAGTTTGGTCCTTTGTTATGTAAATTATGAATCCCATCCCATGGTGATTTGCGTCACTGTGACAGATCGGAACAGGAGTGTCGGACTGCGGCAACGAGGCAGAGACCTGCCAAGTGCTATGCGACTGATGACCATGTACGGTTCTCTCAAACAATCATGTCAATACACCCCTCATTCTACTGGTGTGATATTCCTCCTGAAGTAATGTTACATATTTGTATGTCCTCATTAACATTGCATGACCCGAAGGTCGAACCTGCTCAATGCTGATGCTTTATACAGTTTCTTACCTCGACTTGCCCGACCTTGCTGCTGTCGTCCAAGCGTCACCGGTGCTAGCTAACCTGGCATCTGATCCAGTCTTACACCGGAATCGCCTCAGAGTGATCACACCTTCACGCTTGCAGCATTCTTTGTATGGAGCAGATCCGCATGGTCTAGCTTTCAGACCTACTATCGGGGATCTAGTCCATCGAGGTGTGATTTGCGGTCTGGGCGTTGAGAGAAGGTGGAGAATGGGTCTCTATTTTTATTCACCTAATGTGGGCCATATTTGCACGACAATGATGAACTCTCACTCACGTATAACGGTTCTCAGTCTGTTATCCAATATGAGAATAGCATGCGGCTCGCGCGTCAACACGCCAGCGATGTGATATCCGTCCAACTCAAACGCCGCTCCGCCTCGCCGAGAGATGTTCTGAATTCGCTGCATTCGGCTGGCGTACTTCCAGATGTCGAGTCATCTTCTCTGAGGTTGTCCAGGTCCCTTCTCCCCGTGATACGCCAGTTGAAGTGGTCTTTCCAGCGGGATGCGCTCTCAAGGACAGTTAAAGGTTTTCGGGGTTTCACTGACAGCATCATTGATTTTGGAGTATGGTTTGAGAGAACGGGAAACAGATTTATGGAGGAGAACGAGAGAGTGCGACTTGCTATTTGTCCTGATATAAGGAAGATTATCGCTTTTTACGAAGGACTGGGGAGGTCCGTATGATGCCCTAATTTGCACAAAGCTGACACGAACTATTGGATGTTATTGTGACTCGGAGCAACGCGCGCCACTGAACTTGAATTCAAAATGTCCTGTTCAACACAGCCAAGTTCTTTGGGTTCTTCAGCGGATGCCATTTGTCTGAGTCCAAGTCAAGCATGGGTTTCTCCTCCCCATGCCCTACGGGAACAATCCGTGATTATTGATGGCTAGTTTTAATGTCCGAAATCTTAAGTCTTGTTATTCTCCCGTAGGGCCTGGCATCAAACATTTGTAAATAGCGCGTGCCACAGTGATGGCTGATGGTAAATGTCCCGTTTTGTACATTATTATTATATCGTATTAGGAAGAAAAAGAATTTGATGTATATCCATATAAGGCTATCTACAGTATATGAATGAACGCGTCGCGTCGATGGTCAATGATGCCATCCCCTCCTTCGAAGAGCTGCGAACCCGTACACAAGAAGTATTTGGTGTCCGGCCCTGCCTATGGCAACTGAAAGTTGTCCAAGCAATCCTACAAGGGGACAAAGATATCGTGACAATAGCAGGGACAGGCATGGGCAAAACACTTACATTTTGGATGCCTCTACTTTTTTGACCTCCGGGAAGTGTTCAGATTGTAGTGACACCACTGAATCTCATAGGGAGGCAGAATGTGTTGTCATTAGAGCGCGTGGGGATCCGTGGGATCTGCATCTTTGGGGATTCTGCTACAGCCGAAAATTTTTAGGTGTGCAGTCAAATTTTAAAAGCCTAAAATAACTCACATGTGTTGAAGGCTATCGAGTCATTGCACTATCAGGTGGTGATCACAAGCCCGGAGCAACTGATGAAGGCGGGGGCACCTTGGCAGAGGTTGGTGAGATCATCACACTTTAGTTCAATGATTATTAGTATCATATTTGATGAGGGCCGCTGCATAATCACCTGGGCAGACTTTCATATTGATTATGGGCTTGTGGGACGCCACCACATCTTGCTTCCACCAGGAACCCCAATCATGATTGTGGATGCGACACTTCCACCAAGCACATTCCACTAAGCCACCTATTCTGAGTCCGATCTGATTTGATTCTGAGTTTTCCGACTCGGAATACTAGGAATTTAGTTGGACTAAACTTGGACTAGCTGATCAGGAATTTGGGTTGCACTCCTGCCATTTGGTCTGAGTCCATTCCGAGTTGGAAAACTAGGAATATAGGAATTCCTATGGAATTCTGACCAATTATTGGACATTGACTCAGAATGTCAGACTGTTCGGCCTGATAGGACTGGTTCTGAAGTACTAGGAAAGTACATAAACCAGTGCATCAGCCATTCAGACCATTCTCACATATATTATGTAAGGAAAAATGTAATGCTGTAGCACAGATTTGAAACCATGACCTTGTATTATGTTCACATGTGATACCAGCATCACATACCACTAAGCCAAACAGTTTTATTCACTCCCTTTTACAACATCATTATTAGCCATTCATGCTCCAACCCAGGGTTTCGGGTTAGCACTGCCACCACCACCCACTGAAGCCACCACCATCTCAATGTTCAACATTCGTCAGTCAATGTTTCAACCACCACTCTCGACGTGGCTGCCCTCTATTGCCACCACCATCCTGTCAACCCCCATCCACACTCCTCCAATGCTTCTTGCAGCAACAGCAACAGCAGCCTCCCTCATGCAACAAATGGGCACAAATGGCATCCAACGTTGTTTGGGTGTTTTTTTCTTTTCATCTCATTTTTTTCCTTTTGACTAACATAATTTATATTGTATCTTAGATATTTCTATTGTACTAACTAACATCAAGAAAGGTACCATCTCCTCCAATGCTTCTTGCAGCAACAGCAACAGCAACCTCCCTCATGCAACAAACAGGCACAAATGACATCCAACGTCGTTTGGGTTCCAGGTAAGTTTTTTCTTTTCATCTCATTTTTTTCCTTTCGACTAACATAATTTTTATTGTATCTTAGATATTTCTATTGTACTAACTAACATCAAGAAAGGTACCATGACCCCCCATGATGGTGACACCACTATCACAGAAATGCTATGAATGAGAGCAATGGGACAAGACCAGGAAACATGAGAATGATGGCACCAGGATGATAGGAGTACCCATGATGGGGGCAGTAGCAGCAGCAACATCAGGGAACAACCAGTTGAGGGTGACACCAATGCCAAGGACCCACCACCACCACAGCTGCCACCACAATGACAGAGATGATGATGACAACAAGACCACCTCAACTACCAACACAGCAACCACAAAGCCCCAAGCCAGCTCAGGATGACACCAGGGAGGATGAGAACTGGGGAAATGACAAGAATGATACCAGAGCCAACATGAACAACAGCAGTGACACTGACAATGATGGGAGCAGCAGCAGCAGCCATGACTAGGAAGACCAGGGATGGTACCAGAAAACAAGGCCAGAAAATGAGGGGGGAGGGTGATGACAACAATGACAAACCCAACAAGGCATGATGCAGATGACAGAAGCCACTGGGATGACCAATGACCAAGGGAGGGGGCATAAACTAGGGATAACCAGGACAATGACAATGACAATGAGGGACCACCACCACCAGCACAAGGGACGATGAATGGGGCATGAATGAGGGGCGGCTGTTAGGGCGACACCCATGGTTCTGCTAGCTGGACTGTGTGGGCTCTCCTACAAGAAGGCGGCGGGGTGCATGCACATGATGGGGGGTTTGATGGATTTGATGCAATGGGTTAAAAATAGAATAGTTGGCTGAAATAGGCTTTTTGCACTACTACTGTGGATGGAATACCTAAGAGAACTCAACTGAGGTCTCCTAGTATTTATTTTAGGATTATATACTATGTTACATATATTGTAGTATGTTGTTATGGATGCATGCACACATGCATGTACATATTGATGCGTATAAATAGAAAATTCCCATGCTGACAAATAATGCATGTATAGGCATTTGGTAGCGTATTTTGGTGAAATAAAATAGAATAAAATAAAATAAAAATAGTATTATGTAATAGGCATGTTAGGAGACTGTTTCCTAACATTACCCCCCTTTTATGCCTCGACTTCCAGGCGAGAAAATATTGTATCTGTCCCCTCTGTGAAATTCTGGTAAGGCCAGAAATTCATCCCCTCATACACCATTCTAGCAATGCGATGTGGAGCATTTGGATTACATTTAAAGAATTGGGCAATTGCTTTATGTGCTCACTTACAATTCTCCTCAGGTTCCCATGAATTATTTTCATTGGTGTAGTTCTTCCACTTGATTAAGAACTCCAATTTATTTCATTGAAGATGTGAGTCCAAAACTTCTTCCACAATATATTCTGGAGCCCCTTCTACCATTATTGGAGGCTGTGGAGTAGTTTGTTGACCAGGAATAGTGGGTGGGCAGTAAGGGCATAAATGGGAAATGTTAATTTCAGGATCAATCTTGAATGACTGAGGTAATTTTAACACTACCGCATTGGGTGAAATTATTTTAGAAATTGGATATGGCAAGAGAATGGCTCTTAAGTCAGATGATAAGTGTGAGGGTAACTTGTGCTGTTCCCCATTATTCTCTTTTTCTGTTCTAACTAACTAATACAAGTCTATATACAAAATGAAGAGATAGTACTAAAAAGGAAATAAGAACATGTGTAAAACATGAGGCAAATATATCAAACAATGTGTACTTGTAGATCATGAAACAAATGAGAAATAATAAATGATGAAACATATGGTGTTCCCATATAGTAAAAGTACTTCAATATATCAATGAGACACAAAAATGCACTTATCGTATTCTAACTCTCTTGTACTCTCTCCTCGTGTCCAGTAGTGCTCAATATGCGACAGAATAACTTGTTCCGAATGTGCAGCATGTATCGAAAGTGCTTCAAGACAGCTATACAATGGCCAATATTGTTCGAAGTGCTGCAAAGTCGTTTGAAGTGTCGCGAAATAGTTCAAAAGCATTTGAAGTTGTCCAAAATAGTGCAAAATCATGTGAAAATGGTTTGAAGTCGATTTCGTGGTGTTCATAACAATTCAGAGTGTGTGTCGTAATGTCTCGATGCAAGTGGAAATGTTTTCCAGACCTTAAAGTGCATAGTGGACCTATCAACACAATGGAATAACTCATTTCGGTTGTGCAGCATGTATCAAAAGGGTTTTAGGCACAGCTATGTGGTGGCCAATGTTATTCAAAGTAGTACGAAGTTGTTCAAAGTGTTGCGAAGTCATTCAAAGTCATTCGAAGTAGTGCAAAATAAATCGAAAAGAATTTAAAGTTGATTTCATAGTGTTCATAGCGGTTCAGAGGATCTGTCATAGTGTGTCAATATGATTGGAAACTTTCTCCAGACCTTAGAGTGCGCAGTGGACCTATCAACCTTCCAGATCTCACACCTGATTCTAACAATGATGTAGAGGAAGTGAAGGAGATCAAAGAAAGTGACTGAATTTTCTACACTGCTATCAACCCTTCGCATGAGGTGCGTGCCACCTCAAATGTCTCCCAGCACCTCACAGAGGGCTTCCACAAGAACAGTGCACCCAAATACTTCACTGACTCCATGCTTCCTCACCTGCATGATTTTTAGGATGTCTTCTCCAAGGAATCTTTTGACTCACTTCCTAACCATAAGCCATGGGATCATGCAATTGAGCTCATGCTAAATGGCACACCCTCCTCCTGCAAGATCTATCCTCTCTCCCCTAAAGAACAACAACAACCTGACAAGTTTATCGATGAATACTTGGCTTCTGGTCGTATCTGCCCTTCAAAGTCACCCATGGCCTCACCTTTTTTCTTTGTTAATAAGAAGGATGGGTCCCTTCAACTGGTTCAAGACTATCAATGCCTCAATAACATCACAATCAAGAATTATTATCCACTACCCCTCATATCTGAGCTCATCAACCAACTCTGCAGGGTGCATTACTTCACCAAGCTCGATGTCTGTTGGGGTTACAACAATGTGCAGATAAAGGAAGGGGATGAGTAAAAGGCAGCTTTTTGCATAAACCATGGTATTTTTGAACTGCTTGTCATGTTCTTTGGTCTCACTAATAGTTCTGCCACCTTTCAGACCATGATGAATGACATCTTCCATAATCTCATATTGGAAGGTGTTGTCTGTGTCTACCTTGATAACATTCTTATCTTTACTTGAGACCTTGATGAACATTGTTGAATCACACACCTGGTGCTAAAGTGACTTTGGTGGCACAAACTCTACCTTCATCATGACAAGTATGACTTTGAGAAGACATGGATCGAGTACTTGGGCTTGATTATCTCAGATGGACAGGTGGAGATGGACCCGGTCAAGGTTGCTGGCATTACAACCTGGCCCATGCCCACAAACAAGAAAGAGGTGCAGTCTTTTCTGGGCTTCATCAATTTCTATTCTGCACTTTATTAAAGATTTCTCACACCATGCACACCCATTATTTGACCTCACTGGCAAGGAGGCATGGAGGTGGAAAAATGCACAGCAGGAGGCATTCAAGAAGCTCAAAGAGATGGTCACTTCCACTCCAATCCTTACCTTTGCTGATGACTCACATCCCTTCCATGTAGAAGCTGACAGTTCAGACTTTGCAACAGGTGCAGTGCTGTCCCAACAGTCTCCCGAGGACCAGAAGTGGCACCCCATTGCCTTCTACTTGAAGAGTCTTAGTGCTGTGGAATGCAATTATGAGATCCACAACAAGGAAATGCTGGTGATAATGCAGGCATTGGAGGAGTGGTGACATTTTCTGGAGGGTGCTCAATACAAGGTTGAGATCTGGATGGACCACAAGAACCTCAAGTACTTCATGACTGCCAAGAAACTTAAGTGTCACCAAGCCCACTGGTCCCTCTATCTCTGCAGGTTCAATTTCTTTCTGCATCATCACCCAGGCCACAGCATGGGGAAGACTGATGCCCTCTCTCATCATCTGGACCATGGGGATGGAAGCAATGACAATCAAGGTATTGTGTTGTTGCAACCTGATCTGTTTACAGTCTGTGCATTAGAGGGTATTACCTTGGAGGGCAAGCACAGTATTCTATGTGACATTTGTCATGTGAACTGTAGTAGTTTACACAAGGATACTGTGGCTCTGTGTAAGCATGGTGCTTACTCATCTGATTACACCTATTTGGTAAAGACAAATGACACTCATATACCTGACATACTGATCAGATTCCCTATTCTTCCTTACCCCCCATTCTCCCCCTTGTGCTATGTACCCAATTCCCCCCCTTTGTTCCCCTTGCTTATTACTAGATGAATAGAGTCTGGTTCTGTTCTGATCATGTGCTATCGAGAGACTAATATGAAAGTTCAAAGAAGTTTGTGATATTTTGCAGAACTTAGTGATATGACATGAAGATAAGACTCAAGAGAATGGCTCTTAAATCAGACGATGAGTGAGAGGGTAGCTTGTGCTGTGTTCCCTGTTGCTTGGCTTGTCATTCTAGGTAACTAACACAAATCTATATACAAATTGAAGAGATAGTACTAAAAAGGAAATAATAACATGTGTAAAACATGAGGCAGTATATCAAACAATGAGGACTTTGGAGATCATAAAATAAATGATAAATGATAAATAATTGAAATGTACATGTCCCCATATGGTAAAAGTACTTATCTTTTGCTTCAATATATCATTGAGACATAAAAACACTATTATCGCATTTAAGTCTCTTGTAGTCTCTCTTTGTGTCTGATGGCACTTGATATGCAATGAAATGGTTTGTTCCAGATGTGCAGCATGTATCGAAAGTGTTTTAAAACAGCTATATGGCAGCAGATGTCGTTCAAAATGCTGCAAAGTCATTTGAAGTGTCGCAAAATATTGCAAAATAGTTCAAAATGGTTCAAAGTCATCTGAAATAGTGCAAAATAGTTTGAAATAGTTTGAAAAGGATTTTGTAGGGTTCGTAGCAGTTTGGAACATCTGTTGTAATGTGTCAATATGAGTGGGAATCTTCTCCAGACCTTATAGCATGTAGTGGACCTATCAATGCTTGCAAGGTCGGTAGCTACCACTTCTGCGCCAGTAGCTGCAATGCATTTTGGGGTAACTTGTTCTCTATGGTGCTGCCTGAGATCAGGCGAAAGTGAAAGGAGCTCTTCATGTGAAACTGTAATGGAGGGCACCTTCATGGTGCGCACATATACATCATCAACAATCTGCATATTCTGGATAGGAATGATGGTGCGATATGATGGCTCTTTGCCTTTGGAAGTGTTAATGTGAGCATCTGGTTTCTCTGCTGCTGCAGGGACAAAATGCACTTCAGGAATGTTGGAATAGGGATGTATGGGCATATCGTCGGGTGCTTCAGTTGTGCTCACAGTGGGCTGCAAAGCTAGTAACTCAATTCTGTCAGCAGGTGCAACATTTGTAGTTGTAGAAGTTGCACTCTCTTGATTTGATGTATTGCATGGTGTGCACCGCAGAATTTCAATGCCATTGAAGACTTGCCTTTTCCAGAGTGCCATCAACTCCCACTCAAGCGCATCAATGCACTCTTCTTTCATTAGTTGCACATTTGGTGTGCATTGCATATACTCTGCCACAGGAGCTGAGGTGGCAATATATGTCAACTGTAAAGATGCTGCTGGGGCTGGATGAGGCGCTATATTGTAGATGAGCTGCAAATTGGTATTCGATGAAAGTCGGCCAGTGGCAATCTGCCCTGGGTTGCACTTATGCCATTCCTCGATGTGCTCACCTAAAAAGTTGCCTGGAATAGAAGTATGATGCACCCTTCCACATTTCACCTACACTTTCCCTTGCTAATCAGGTGCTCCATTAAAGTGCACTCAGGGATATAATGCCCTGTTTGACTGCAACTGTTGCAAGTGTCATTGTTCAAACAGGGCACACCATTTCCACCATCTCTGCATGATGCGCTCAACATGGTAACTATTGTCTGTGTCATGTGCTCGAATAGAACTGAGATGTCTTCTGCTTTGACTGCTGGTGCACTAGGTTGTGGCTGGGAAATGGGTATGCTGGGTGCTGAGTAGGGCACATACATCTCAGAGTTTTGCACTGTGAGCCCAGTAAGTGGCTGGAAATAGTGTGCTGGGCCTTAGAAGATAAAGTCAATCATGTTGCATATTGCGTCTAATGAGTATGGCACATTTGCAGGCTGATTCGGTACTGCAATCACAAGGTGGCTCAAAATGTGCTCAAGCTGGTCTGGTCAAAACACCCTAACAAACATGCAGCTTTGGTCATAGTGCGCCAATATATCTTGTGCAACTAAGTATTTGCTGATGTTGAAAAATGTGCAATAATAGTATGCAATTTCTGCTGGGGTTACAAGCCCAATGCATGTGGTTTCGCCAATAAGCTTGTCTAGATCACTAATACTCCATTTACTGCCATCCCTGGAACCAGAATAAAGCCTTAGAACAGCATCTTTGAATGCGCCGTAGTTATGCATTGTGCTATACTCCAGTAGCAGTTTCCAAGTGTCTGCAGTGTCACTGTCCAGATAGCGCACAGTGTGGCAATCTCATCAGTGATGTTACAATCGCAGAGAAGTTGTGCAAGCTCCTCAAAGTACTTCTGGAGTTCACATGGTTTTGTGGGGTCAAAGTGCAGTGCATTTTGGTTAGATGCAGATGGCATGTGCATGGTAGCCATGGTAGATAAATTAAGGTGTGTAAAGTTAAGATCTGGTAAAAGCACAGTGAAATTTGAAGGTGGGGAAAAATGTGGTGATGTGGATGGAGTTAGGGTAGGTAGAGATGATTCAGGTGAAGGTGGAGTTAAAGACAGCATGGACGAGTGATGCATGTTGTTTAGGAAGAGTAATTCAAATACTGGTATTTCCCCAAGCTGGAGTGCAGTTGCTAACAGCTCCTTGTGGTGGGCTCCAGAAATGATGTGTTCAGTTGGTACTCAGTGCAGAGTCTCAACAGAAGGGGTGAACACTAAACCTACAACTGCAGGCATGCACAGGGTGAGGGGGTTCAATTACAGGGCCTCAGATCATCCTTCGAGGTGCAAGGACTATGAAGAGGCTGGTATGGTGGTTCTCGAGGTGCGCACTAGTTGTGTATGCAAAAAGGAAGGTATGCATAATGGTGAAAAGGTGTGCAATGCAAAGGGGGAAAAACATGCAGTGCAGAAAAATGTGCAATGGAAGTGCAAAAATGCACAATGACAAGGTAGGTTAAAGTGGGAGGTGTAGTGGGACAAGGACAGCACTGGGATGTGCTGCAAGGGTGGCTCACAAGTTGGGGGCACAAATGGGATGCGAGCGCAATGGGCAGAAAAATGTGCAAATGGTGCACAAAACACAGCTATACAATAAAATGTGCAAATGGTGTGCAAATGCAGCTATATGAAGGGCACACTACAAGAGTGCACAAATGAAGACAAAGGACACAATTCAGAGATGAAATGCAGCAATATGATGAGGGGACACACATGATGCACAAATGCAGTTATATGAAGGGTGCACTACAAAGGCACACAGACTGGACACTGGTGCACAGACTGTGTGCGACGCTGAATGAGCTATAAACTATGAGGGGGGGAAAGATCCTTTGGATTCTCTATCTGTCTGCCTACTATGTACAAATGGCTTATGTGATAAAAACAGTAAAATAAAGTGTAAAAATAGAAAGTGCCATGTGCTACCCACAAGTGCATCCATTCGCCCATCTAAACCCAACCACACTATGCTGCTGCCTCAGCCAATAAGATTTGCGCATGCTATAGCCCAATACCCAACTTTCCAGTGCGGTGCTCTATTTTTGGTGCACTCTAGGTCCCATGTGCTCTTTCCAATTAATCTGCTTTAATGTTATGGATTGCATGCTGTGCCTTAGTAATAATGATGTGATCGACCTGTGCTACTTACCAGATAAGGCGATGCCAATTGGAAATGTGGAAGAACTGTAAGGAGATGCAGTGTGAGTCCAAATAGCGCCAAAGTGCCAGGATTACATGAAAGTGCCCAAGTGTGCATAGTCCAATGCCAAATAGGCATAAAGCACCCAGATTACATGAGAATGCACAGTTTGCTCATGCTGCAATCGTGATGTGCCTTGAATAAATGTGCCAGTAAGCTGGAAACCATGATGCGCAGTGCAATTGGTGTGGTGGATTGTCGTGTGTGTGATAAGGATTGTGCAATGAGTGCACATCAGAGAATGTGAGTTGCAGGTAAAGCATAAAAGGAGCACATAAAGGTGCATCAAGCATGCAATAATGGTGAAAGGCAGATAAGGAGTGTGGAGGGGGGCGCACAGAGGCGGTTTGAAGCATAACAAGGCATATTTAGAGCACACGACAGAAGGCAGCTAAGGGGGATCCAAAGGCACAGAAGAAATGTAAAAGGCACACAAAAGCACACCTAAGCAGTCAAAGGCATGCAAAAGCACACAAAAGTGCATGGGAGCACACTGGAGCACACGGGAGTGCATTGGAGTGCACTTGGGCACATGAAAGTGGACAAAGGTGCATGAAAGCAGACAAAGGCACATGAAAGTGGACAAAGGTGCATGAAAGCGGACAAATGCACACAGAAGTGGACAAAGGTGCACAGAAGCGCATGGGAGTGTATGAAAGCGCACAAAAGTGTGCTGTGCAAAGTAAGTAGAAGATGTCCAAGCAGTGCGCACAATCGCAAAAAATGCCATAGTATGAGCACAGGGTGATAGGGAGCCGTATCAACGGGATGTGAGCACAACTGGTGGGAAAATGCGCAAATGGTGTACAAAACATGGCTATACAATAAAATGCACAAATGGTGGGCAAATGTGGCTATATGAAGGGCACACTGTAAGAGTGCACAAGCGAAGATGAAGAACACAATGCAGGGACGAAATGTGGCAATATGATGAGGGGATGCAAACAATACACAAACATGGCTATATGAAGGGCACACTACAAAGGCACATGAACTGGATGCTGGTGCACAGACTATGTGCGATGCTGGATGAGCTATGAACTATGAGGGGGGGAAAGATCCTTGGATTCTCTATCTGTCCGTCTACTATGTACAAATGGCTTATGTGATAAAAAAATGGTAAAATAAAGTATACCAATAGAAAGTGCCATGTGCTACCCACAAGCGCATCCATTGGCCCATCTAAACCTGACCATACTATGCCACTGCCTTAGCCAATAAATTTGCACACACTATAGCCCAATATCCAACTGTTCTGGCATGATGCTCTATTTTTGGTGTGCTCTATGTCCCATGCACTCTTCCCAATTAATCTGCTTCAGTGTTATATGTCATGTGCTGCACCTTAGTAATAATGATGTGATTGACCTGTGCCAGTTACCAGATAAAGTGATGCCGATTAGAAATGCAGAAGAACTATAAGGAGATGCTGTGTGAAGCCAAATAGTGCCAAAGTGCCAGGATTATGTGAAAGTGCCCAAGTGTGCACAGTCCAATGCCAAATAGATGCAAAGTGCCCAGATTATGTGAGAATGCACAGTTCACTCATGCTGGAATCACAGTGCACCTCAGATAAATGTGCCAGTAAGCTGGAAGCCATGATGTGCAGCGCAATTGGTGTGGTGGATTGTTGTGGGCATGATAAGGATTGTGCAATGAGTGTGCAGCAGAGAATGTGAGTCATGAGTAAAGCATAAAAGGAGTGTGTAAAGGCGCATTGAGTGCGCAATAACTGTAAAAGGCAGATAAGGAGTGTGGGGGGGGGGGGTGCATGGAGGCAGTTTGAAGTGTAACAAGGCACATTTAGGGCACACGACAGAAGGCAGCTAAGGGGGATCCAAAGGCACAGTAGAAATGTAAAAGGTGCACAAAAGCGCACCTAAGTGGTCAAAGGCACACAAAAGTGCATGGAAGCACACTTGTGCACACAAAAGCACACAGAAGTGCACTTGGGCATACTGGAGTGCATTGGAGTACATGGGAGCACACTTGGGCACATGAAAGCAGACAAAGGTGCACAAAAGCACACTAAAGCACACAAAGGCACACAGAAGTGCATTGGAGCGCATGGGAGTGCACAAAGGCACATGAAAGTAGACAAAGGCACACTAAAGCACACAAAGGTGCATGGAAGCACACAGGAGTGCACTTGGTCACACGAAAGTGGACAAAGGTGCACAAAAGCACACTGTGCACACTGAGTAGAAGGTGTCCAAGTGGTGCACACAATCGCAAAAATACCATGGTTTGAGTGCAGGGTGATAAAGAGCCATATCATCATAGGCAGTAGGCATGTGACCTGACACATCTAGTGATGAGAAATGGTCCAAGAAAGCAGTAGGTGAGTTTATTGGATGGACGCATGGTAGAAATGTCACTAGAGTCGAGATAGACATGATCACCAACCTTATATGTGGGTGTGGGTGAGTGACACTGATTGTAGAAGCATGCCATGTCATCCTTTGCCTTGGCCAAAGCTGACTTCGCCTCCTCCAAGGTGTCCTTCATCTGCTCTGTGAACTCATGCACCATCTCTAAGTGCGAGGGTGCTTGTCGAGGCTCAAAGCCCATGCATGGGTGTTGCCTTGTATTGAGGAGGAAGGGAGTTTGTCAGGTGGAAGAGTGGACATGATTGTTGTATCCAAACTCGGCCATGGGAAGAAGATCTTCCCAGTCATCCTGTCGCTTATTGATGAAGATGCAGATGTACTGCTTCAGTTCTTGGTTGACTCTCTGTCTGTCCATCTGTCTGTGGGTAGTAGGCAGTCAAGGCTAGGAGTTTGATTCCTAGTAGGTGGTACAGCTCTCAGGTGAACTCTGCAATGAATTGTGGTTTTTGGTCGCAGAGGAATGTGCCAGGCAGTCCATGGAACTTCTACACAGGGCACAAATAGAGTCAAGCCACTCTAAGTGCAGTGACAGTCATATGAGTGGGGATGAAATAAGCTTGCTTCTCAGCAGAGTCGACTGTGCACATTACTGCTGATGTGTTTGGTTGGTACTCAGTGCAGAGTCTCAACAAAAAGTGTGAACACTAAACCTACAGCTGCAGGCATGCTTGGGGTGAGGGGTTCACTTAGAGGGTCATGGATCATCCTTCAAGGTGCAAAGACTACTAAGAGGCTGGTTAGATGGGTTGCTAGGTGTGCACTAAGTTGTGTACACCAACAGGGAGGTATGCACAGTGGTGAAAAAGTGCACAACACAAAGGGGCAAAAACATGCAATGAGAGCGCAAAAATGTGCAATGATGATGGGGGTGGAAAGCAGGAGGTTTAGTGGGACAAGGACTGTACTGGAGTGTGTTGAAGGGGCAGCACACAAGCTAGGAATGCAGGTGAGGTGTGTGTGCAACTAGCAGAAAAATGTGCAAACAGTGCACAAAATGTGGCTATATAATGAGGGGTGCAAATGATATGCAAATGTGGCTATACAAAGGGCACACTACAAAGGTGCATGAACTGGATGATGGTGCACAGACTATGTGCGATGCTGAATGAGCTATGAGCTATGTATGTGGGGGGTAAAAATCCTCTGGATTCTCTATGTACTTTGGTACTATGTACAAATGGCTTATGTGATAACAGTGGTAAAATAAAGTATAAAAATAGAAAATGCCATGTGCTACCCACAAGTCCATCCATTGGCCCATCTAAACCTGACTGCATGATGCCGTTAATAATGCTTAACCTGGAAACCTAACAAAAACCTGTTAAAAGGCTTAGGAAGTATAACACAGGCTAGAGGAAGGGTGCAAGTTGGTACTAAATATCACTGCTGATACCCAAAGATTGTGGTTAAAGATGTGAAATGATGAGGTGTGTTGCAAATAGTCTTTAGAGGCATATGAAGAAGTTCAAAAGAGTTTAAAATAGATTCAAAGACATGCAAAATAGTTTGAAGGGGTTCAAAGAGGTTTGAACAGAACTTTGCACTCACCCACCTATTCTGACTGGACTCTGACTAAACTACCATGACAGTCTGACAGTCTGATAAAAGTAGTCCAATAGAACAACAAGGAAAGTCCTAGGACTCCTATCAGACTGTTATCAGACTCCTACTCCATAATGAAATCTTCAGACATTTGAGAGATCTGGGAGTATTCTGAGTAAATTCCTAGTAAATTCTGAGTAAATTCTGAGTAAATTCTGTCTAATTTTGATGATTTGTTCTGACCAAAGTCCAATCACAGTTTAACAAAAGTCTGAACAAATTCCAAGTAAATGCCAATCCTACTCTACCTAACTTGCACAATTTGTTATGTATATACACATGTTAAAATACATCAAGCATAACCATCTTCAGTATCACCATCACTATCATTGTCACTATCATTGCCACTATTATTTCTGGCTGTTTCCCCTGCCTTTCTTGCCTATTTCCTCAGTACAAACATTGTATGATAAAACAACTTGGTATGTAAATACCAGTTGAAGTTTCTAGTTGTCATCCACTTGATAATGGATTTAAATTTTCCAAGCCGTGCATTGAGCTGCTCACAGGCTTGTGTATTGAATGCATGTTTGCAATAGGGCCAATCATTTTTGTCATGTGCAACAACAACAAGGTTAGGTGCTGATCCATTTGCAGCACAGATAATTGGCAGTGTGATGATTGATATAGTGGTAAGAGTACACAATAAACAAGTTGTGTTTTGCCAAGTCTGCCAACTTCCATTGACAATACTGGTATGAAGAACTGCACAAGCTTTGTCAATGCAGACATAATCAGGCCTTGAAGTCTCTGTGGGATAGATAGATTCCAAAAAATGCAAGATATTGGTAGGAGATTCTGCTTTTGCAAACTTGGCTTATGCAATCACAACTCCACAGGGTGCACAAATTGTTTCAATGCAGTAGAATCAGTTTGGAGAAAAATAATGGCCTCACTGTCTTTCTTCAGCTGGTTCATTATGAGGCTGATCATTTGTTGCCAGAGTTGCTTGCCATGGCATCTGTTCTCTAGAATGTTGGAGTATTCTTCTTACACTGGCTAGTGCTTGGCAGCTAGATACCTCTGCCATCATTCCTGATGTTCTCCACAAGCCTCAGCATCCACAACTTTCTGATTATCACAATCATGAATTCAACATTTTGCACCATATAAATCATTGTGAAAAGGGCAGAAAACTCCACCACGAGCATTTGAAACATCTGATGTGCAGTTATCATATGCACAATGCTATATATTTCCAAGTAAATGCAATATCAATGATAACATTTTGAACAAAAACATACAAGAGGACCTCCACACATGCCATCCAAAACTACCATTGTGACTGGTGGACAGTCAACCTCCATATTCTGATCTACCTGGTCAACCTCCATATCCTGATTGTGAGCATTATTTTGAGCCACCTCTGAATCTCTTGCAGCTAATTCTGCATCTTCTCCAACTAGTGGAGGTACAACTCGATTCTCATCATTATTAACCAGAGCAGCTGGATCATCTCCTGTAAGCCAGTCTGCTGTTTTCTTGTACTCATGTGTACATTCTGAACAAGCATGCTGATCTGCTGCTCTGATAATACCATTTCTTCCCAATATTTCAAATGCTTCTTTTGTTACTTCATCAATAGCAAGTCCATCTCGAATTTCCAGATGTATATCAGATGCAGCACCAATTGTGCAGATGGATTCTTGTATAAAAGCCTGCCAGATATGATAATGAGAGAGCTTTCAACACTGAACATCTTGTGTTTCCCAAAAAGTATTGTTCCAAAATTCAGTATAAGCAGCAGTTGAAGCATGGAAGCTATACATTCCATTCAATGCTGCATTAGAAAATGATTGATCAACCTAAGTACTTTGTCCAACTTTAAAATACTTGGCTGAATTCAAGTAGACCCGATTCCAGATGTTCTCCCTATTAGGAACAGGTACTCATTCATGATCAGCATGATACAATGTGAGGCAATCCAGACATTTGCCAGTAAGCACAGAAACTTTATCATAAATGATAAAATTTTTGACCAAGGTAACTTTGGGAATATCTCAGGCTTTAGTGGCTTGTAGCAATGAACGGGGATCACAAGTTGCAGTCATGCACTGCACACTAGTTGGACAAATAACCTGGACTGGTTGGATTAATTTCTGAAAAACAGACTTTAGTTTCCCCAGAAACATTCCATTTTTATCCAGAGGATAGAATTGCAAAACTTGTGCAAGTGCTACCAGCTTGGAGACAGTGACTGTCAGAACTTGGTCCTCAGACATATCTTTGCTAATATCCTGGGTCCTTTGCAATTCACCTGTAGCAGAGTCTAGCTTGTCTTGAATAGGATGTGCAAGATGTTTTATTTAACCAGAAGCAGCTGATGCTTTTTCTCCTTGGTATTTGGGACACTGTTGCCATGCATGCAAGCTAAAACACTCTGGATTTTTTAAGACAGAAAATGCCAGAACAATCACTGTTGAGAGAGAAATTGTTGGCCCCAAGTTCTGTTAAATAAAATTGCTGAAAAGATTGAAGGGAATATCAGGAAATGGACATTGATCCGGAAGTGCAAATGTGGCTGGCACCTTTGCAAACACCAAAAGTAGTCCGACAGCTTGAGGCATCTCAATAATGCCTGAGACCATGGCAAGAAAAATCTTGAACACAATAAAACCCAAGGCAAACCAGATACTAAATAATCATTTGAATTCTACCAACTTTGAAAAAAAAAGAAAAACCCAGTCCATTGCTTACTTTTGCAACTTCTTCACTGGGCCATCTTTTTTCTTTGGACTACCTTTATCAACTGTCTTGCTTCCTTTTCCAAACTCCTGAGACAAACATTCATCTTTCATCTTTTTCTTCCCCTTGTTTGTCTTCACCACTGATTCCTCAGCTGAAGCTAAAGTTCCATTATCTTCAAGTTTGTCAATGTATAAGTTGGCTTCTCAACACCCCAAGCCTCCAAATCAGATGGCTTGTCTTCTTCATTCTCCAACCATCCAACCATCAAAAGATAGTTTGAGACTTTCAAAAATACTGGCTTGTAATGGGAGAATTACATGGACTTCAAAAGAAAAATGTTGATAAGCTCAGTAGCAGAAGGCCACTTTCCAGGCCAAGTGCCTTTTGAGATGCATTTGTTGAGGGTTTGACAAGCTTGTATATAAGCCTTGTACTTCTGATAGGCAAAATGAAGATTTCGGTCAGCATGATTGGACAAATGTTTGGGGACTCCAAGAAGTGTCATGAGGTGGTCTTTGAAAGAGGTAGTCGAACAAGATTTGTCACCAGGAGTAGCTGAATTAGAATAGGAAGGAGGAGAACCAGTAATAGGATGGGATTCATGAGAGGTAGACACTGAAGTAGAGATGCATTTATCTTAAGTGAGAGTAAAGGCAGGTTCCTAAATATAGTTGGTTGAACTGGTAATATAAATGTAAATCAAATCACACTCACCACCAAAATATGCAAGATATAACTGTTATTCTTGAATTCCCATGCAGCTTCTTCATTATTCTCAAGAGCAACATCAAATTATCCCTGGAGATCCCACATGTCTTCTTCATAGACACAGACCATGGCTTTTGGATCTAATAACCTTTATCAGAAATAACTGATCAGAAGACATTACAATCAAAACATACCATAAATTTGAGTGTAGCATTTTTTGAGAGATGAAAGAATTGGACCAAGAGTAGGTGACACATTATGCTTCAAGGAAAGCTTTGGTTTCATATCCTTCACATCTCCACTAGTGGCATATAGAAAAACTTTTTCCTTGCGAAAGATTTTGGGGGAGTCAGAGGAAAGATCAATTGCATCAGCAAAGTTAAAAACATTGCCCTGAGCCCAGCCACAAGTAAACCCCCCTGTGATGCGAGAAGCACCCTGAAGGTTCTGGGTTGGACTACTCAGTGGACTTTGCATCTGAATATAATTTTTAAAATGACATCAAAACAAAAAATTATAGAATGAGATGAACCTTGGGAAACAGGACTTGTTTGTGGATCCTGTGCATGCTTGTCATTGTGATGGGCTTTGTCAGCATGTTCATTGTCTGCCTGGGTGTCATTAGCATCTTCATTGTCGTGCTGGGCATTGTCAGTGCATTCATTGTCCACTTGGGTGTTATTGGCATCTTCATCATCATTCTGGGCATTTTTGGTGTTTTCATCGTTGTGCTGGGCATTGTCAGTGCATTCATTGTCCTGCTGGGTGTTATAGGCATGCTCATCATCCTCCTGGGCATCATCATCATCTCCTTCATTGTCCTGGGGGTGTTCTTCATCAACTGCTGCATTGTCAGTACTGGTCTCATCTTTCTTGTTGTCATCATCATCGTCACCTGAGCCTGCACCCTCCCCTTTGCCTCCATCCTCTTGTGAGCCTGCCATGGCCTTGCTGTTTTTGTGATGGCAGTCATTGGTGTCATTGTTGGTGTTCTGCCCTTCCTTGTTCTCATCCAAGCCTGAGGTGACCTCATGGTTGTTGTTCTTGCCATTGCTGCCATTGTTGGCAAGGAGAGGGGTGTCTGGACATTGTTGGTACCCACTGGGAGCAAGGGTGGGCTGAGGCAGCATGATGCTCACCATAGCTGAGCAAGCACATTTGGGAGGGGTGATGGTGATGCCACTGCCCTCCAGGACCTGTTCCATTCTGTAAAGTAGTTGTAATTAATGAATTAATAAGATAGAAAGTGAAATACTCATCTGGTGAGTTTTTTTGGGGGGGCTGCCACTGCATCAAGCTGGGCTCGCATGTCTGAGGTCATCCTGGGTAAGATAAAACAAAAAAGATTCATTTGAAGTGAAAAAAGAGAAAGAGTGGGCAGAAACTCACCTGGGTGCCTTTTTCTGGCCCTTTTGCACTCATTTTGCCTCCCCTCCAGTGCCATTATTGACTGTTTTCTTCTTTTTTGCCTGCTGGCCTTTGGTGTCAACTGATGATGAGGCATGCTTCCACATGCTTCCAGGCTTTGCCTGTGAGTCTGGGGCCCTGTACATGGTACTACTATGGGTAGCAGTCATGGTTGACTTGGTTTTGGGCATGTTGTCGTCTAGGTTGTGGCGGTAGCTGTTGTGGTTGGTGCAACATTGGTGGTCAGTGGTGAAGTACACACTGACATCCAAATGTGGAAGGTTGTTCACACAGTCAGATGAATAAAGTTCAGAGATGAGCTCAACATAACTAGTCAACTATCATTTTGAGTTTAGGTAACCTACACAATTATATACATGAAAAACTAACCACCACCTCATGCAAATGTGAGTGGGGGTGGGACAACAATATTAACTAAAACTAAAAAAAAAAAAAAGGAAAGAAAAAACTGCCCTTACACAAAACACAGGGAGGGTGTCCTGTTATGTCTGCATTGTTGGCTCTGTCTATGTCTGCATTGTTGGTCATCTCATGGGTTTCTGTCTTTGACCCACTGATAGGTCCACTATGCACTATAAGGTCTGGAGAAGGATCTAACCATATCAAGACATTACAACACATGTTCCAAACCGCTACAAATCCTATGAAATCCTTTTTGAGCTATTTTACACTATTTTGCACTATTTTGCACTATTTCAGATGACTTCAAACCATTTCGAACTATTTCACGACATTTTGCGACACTTCAAATGACTTCACAGCATTTTGAACAACATTGGCCACCATATAGCTGTTTTAAAATACTTTCGATACACACTGCACATCCAGAACAAACCATTTTGTCACATATCGAGCACTACTGGATATGAGAAGAGACTACAAGAGACTTAGAATGTGATAAGTGCATTTTTATGTTTCAATGATATATTGAAGCAAAAGATAAGTACTTTTACTATATGGGAACACTACACATTTCAATTATTTATCATTTTTCATTTGTTTCATGATCTACAAAGTCCTTATTGTTTGATATATTGCCTCATGTTTTACACATGTTATTATTTCCTTTTTAGTACTATCTCTTCAATTTGTATATAGACTTGTATTAGTTACATAGAATAAGGAAGCAAAAGCAACAGGGAACACAGAAGAAGTTATTCTCTCCACTATCATCAGATTTAAGAGCAGTTCTCTTGAGTCTTATCTTCATGTCATATCTATAAGTTCTGCGAAATATCGCAAACTTCTTCTAACCTTCATATTAGCCTCTTGACTTATCGCCTATCGCCTATCACCATTTAAAAAACACTTCACATTTGCTATACTCTCTTTTCAAAATACCTTGAACCACTTCAAACCACTTTGACATTCCTTGAAACTTCTTCAAACTATTTCACACATCTTCGAACATCTTTCAAACTATTTTGCACATCTTTGAACCTATTTCGAACTCTTTCGAACATCTTTGTATGCCTTTAAAGACTATTTGCCACAGCCCTTACCATTTCATGTCACTAAACACAATGTTTGGATATCAGCGGTGATATTTAGTACCAACTTGCACCCTTCCTCTAGCCTGTGTTATACTTTCCAAGCCTTTTAACAGGTTTTTGTTAGGTTTCCAGGTCGAGTATCATCACTGCTGATAGGTCCACTGTGCACGCTAAGGTCTGGAGAAGATTCCCACTCATATCGACACATTACAGCAGATGTTCTGAACTGCTATGAACCCTATGAAACCCTTTTTGAACTATTTCAAACTATTTTGCACTATTTCAGATGACTTCAAGACATTTTGAATGCTTTTGAACTATTTTGCAATACTTTGAATGACTTCACAGCATTTCAAACAATATCAGCCACCATATAGCTGTCTTGAAACACTTTCGATACATGCTGCACATCCAGAACAAGCCAATTCACTGCATATCAAGCACTACTGGACACAAGGAGAGACAAAAAGAGACTTAGAATATGATAAGTGTGGTTTTATGTTTCATTGATATATTAGAGCAATAGAACAAGAACTCTTACCATACTGGGACAATGTACATTTCACTTATTATTATTTTTCATTTGTCTTATGTTTTACAATACCTTTATTGCTGTGCATATTGCCCCTTGTTCTCCATATGTTATTATTTCCTTTTTAGTACTATCTCTTCAATTTGTATATAGACTTGTATTAGTTACTTACAATAGAAAGAAAAACCAACAGGGAACAGAGCACAAGTTACCCTCTCACTCATTGTCTGATTTAAGAGTCATTCTCTTGGGTCTTATCTTCATGTTGATAGGTCCACTGTGCACTTTAAGGTCTGGAGAACATTCCCACTCATATCGAGACATCACGACACACACTCTGAATCACTATGAATGCCACAAAATTGACTTTAAATTATTTTCAAACTTATTCAAACCTCTTTGCACATCTTTGAACCAATTTCAAACTATTTCAAACTTCTTTGTACACTCTTACAGACTATTTGCAATATGATTCGTCCTTTCGCATCACTAAACACAACATTTTAGTATCAGCGATGATATTTAGTATTAACTTGCACCCTTCCTCTGACTTGTGTTATACCATCCGAAGCCATTTAGTAGGTTTTGTTTGGGTTTCCAGGTTGAGTATCATCACCGCCACATCAGTGTCCTTCATGCTTGTCGTTCCTTCCCTCAGCACCATCGCGTGAGCCACTCCTTGCTGGTGGGCTTCTCATCAGTGTTCCTGTATGTGTCGCTGTTAGGAAACAGTCTCCTAACATGCCTATTACATAATACTATTTTTATTTTATGTTATTTTACCAAAATACGCTACCAAATGCCTATACATGCATTATTTGTCAGCATGGGAATTTTCTATTTACATGCATCAATATGTATGTGCATGTGCGTGCACATCCATAACAACATACTACAATATATGTAACATAGTATATAATCCTAAAATAAATACTAGGAGACCTCAGTTGAGTTTTCTTAGGTATTCCATCCACAGTAGTGGTGCAAAAAGCCTATTTCAGCCAACTATTCTATTTTTAACCTGTCACATTAAATCCATCAAACCCCCCATCATGCACGCTGATGTGTTCAGTTGGTACTCAGTGCAGAGTCTCAACAGAAGTGGTGAACACTTAACCTACAACTGCAGGCGTGCTCGGGGTGAGGGGGGAGTTTGCTTAGAGGGCCTCGGATCATCCTTCAGGGTGCGGAGACTATAGAGAGGCTGGGACAGTGCTTTTCAATGTGCGCACTAGTAGTGTACGCAAAAGGGGAGATATGCGCAGTGGCGGAAAAGTGCGCAACGCAAAGAGGCAAAAATGTGCAGTGCGGAAAAACATGCAATGGGAGCGCAAAAGTGCGCAACGATGGGGATGATGAAGGTGGGAGGTGTAACAGGACAAAGACGACACTGGGATGTACTGTGAAGGTGGTGCACAGGTTGGGGGTGTGAACGGAGTGAAAGTGCAAGGGGCAGAAAAAGGTGCAAACGGTGCACAAAACGTGGCTATGCAAATAAGTGCGCACACGGTGCGCAAACGTGGCTATATGAAGGGCACACTATGATAGTGCACAGACAAGGACGAAGGATGCAATGCAAGGAACACAATGCAACAATACGATGAGGGGATGCAAATGATAATGCAAATGTGGCTATATGAAGGGCGCACTACAAAGGCGCATGGACTGGATGCTGGTGCACAGACTATGTGCGACGCTGACTGAGCTATGAACTATGAGGGGGGGAAAGATCCTCTGGACTCTCTATCTGTCTGCTACTATGTACAAATGGCTTATGTGATAAAATGGTGAAATAAAGTATAAAAATAGAAAGCGCCATGTGCTACCCACAAGCGCATCCATTCGCCCATCTAAACCTGACTGCACTATGCCACTGCCTCAGCCAATAAGATTTTGCGCACCTATAGCTCAATATCCAACTGTTCTGGTGCAATGCGCTATTATTGGTGCGCGCTAAGTCTCATGTGCTCTTCCTAATTAATCCGCTTCGGTGTTGTGTGTCGCATGCTGCGCCTTAGTAATAATGATGTGATCGACCTGTGCCGGTTACCAGACAAGGCGATGCTGATTGGAAATGCAGAAGAACAATAAGGAGATGCTGTGCAAGGCCAAATACTGTCAAAGCGCCTGGATTACATGAAAGTGTCCAAGTGTGCACAGTCCAATGCCAAATAGGCGCAAAGCAGCCCAGTTATGTAAGAATGCACAGTTTGCTCGTGCCGGAATCGTGGTGTGCCTCAAGTAAATGCGCCAGTAAGATGGGAGCTGTGATGCGCAGTGCACCGGTGCGGTGGATTGTTGTGTGTGATAGAGATTGTGCAAAGAGTGCACAGCAGGGAATGTGTATTGCAGGTAAAGTGTAAAAGGAGTGCGCAAAGGCGCATCGAGCACACAATAAATGTAGAAGGCAGATAAGAAGCATGGGGGGGGGGCATGGAGGTGGCTTGAAGCGCAACGAGGTGCATTTAGGGTGCACAATGATTGGCGGCTATGGAGAACCAAAAGCACAGTAGAAATGCAAAAGGCGCACAAAGGCGCACCTAAAAGGTCAAAGGCACGCAAAAGCGCACAGGAGCGTGCAAAGTGTGTGGAAGCCATCTAGGAGGTGCACACAATCGCAAAAAATGCCATAGTATGCGCGCAGTGATGATACTCAACCCGGAAACCCAAACAAAACCTACTAATGGCTTCAGATGGTATAACACAGGCCAGAGGAAGGGTGCGAGGTGGTACTAAATATCACCGCTGAGACCAAAACGTAATGTTTAGTAACGCGAAATGGTAAGGGCTGTGGATAAAAGTCTGTATAGGCATATGAAGTTGTTCGAAAGAGTTCAAAAGTAGTTCGAAGGCGTGCGAAGCGGTTCGAATAAGTTCGAAGATGCGCGAAATAGTTCAAATAAGTTTGAAGAGGTTCGAAGTATATCGAACAGCGGGTTTAATGAATGTGAGGTGTTTGTCAAATGGAGACTGGCGATGGGCGATAAAATGGAGAGCGAATACAATAGTTTCGAGGAAGTTCGCGATATTTCGCAGAACTTTTAGAGATACGACGCGAGCTAAGACTCAAGAGAACGACTTCTAAGTCAGACGATAACTGTGAGGGTAACTTGTGCTGTTCCCTGTTGTTCTATTTTTTCTTTATCTTACTAACTAATACAAGTCTATATACAAAATGAAGAGATAGTACTAAAAAGGAAATAAGAACATGTGTAAAACATGAGGCAAATATATCATACAATGAGGACTTTGTAGATCAAAAATAAATGAGAAATGATAAATGATGAAACGTATAGTGTTCCCATATAGTAAAAGTACTTCAATGAAACACAAAAACGCACTTATCGCATTCTAACTCTCTTGTACTCTCTCCTCATGTCTGGTAGTGCTCGATATGCGATGAAATAACTTGTTCTGGATGTGCAGCGTGTATTGAAATTGTTTGAGGACAACTATACGGTGGCCGAAGTCGTTTGAAGTGTTGTGAAATAGTTCAAAAGCGTTTGAAGTGTCTCGAAGTCGTCCGAAATAGTGCGAAATAATGCGAAAATGATTCAAAGTTAATTTTGTGGCGTTATTAGTACTTCGGAGTACATGTCGTGATGTGTTGATATGAGTGGGAGTCTTCTCCAGACCTTAAAGCGCGTAGTGGACCTATCATCCTCCCCCTTACTAAAATCCTGACTGTCCCAGTCAGCCGATCAAAGTCACGTGCGAAATGCGTGATCGTGTTGAAAACTTAGCGAGGTTCGAATTACTTCTCGTTCTTCTTCATCCATCCATCACCTCTATATCATTGCATACTAGCTTTCGTAATGTCTCTCCTGGCTGACCTCAACTCCGAAGTACTCAAATACGCGAAGTCAATGCCCGATCGAGGCGTCGCAGAAGATGTCGACTTTGAAGTGTGGGGAAAAGGATTCTGTGAGGGGATGGTGAGTTTCGTGGTTCGTACGACTCTTAGTGCTTTATTTTTGTCTTTTGTAGGTGGAATATGACGAGCTCGCTGAAGATCTCGGTGAAGAATGCGACACGGCCATACAAGCAGTCATTAATGAAGTTTTTGATGTCTTTAGCCTGATGGCCTGACGCGAGTGGCTTTCGTGGGGCGGAAATTTGCTATTCATGGCTTTGGCTGAGGAGGTAGAGCGCGAGGCACAGGAGGAAAAAGAAAAACATGTTAGAGAGGAGAAGGAGGCGGCGAAGAAGGCGAACATCGATGGTTGACGGAGAGCATTGGCGGACGCTCAAAACGTGGCTCTAGCTGCGTTTCGTGCTAAAACGATTTCGAAGGAAGATTTGCAGAAGAGAAACACGGAGTTCGAGGCTGAGGTGAGCGCTATCGAGAGGGAGGAGGCTGGCGAAGGTGACGAAGATGAGGGCGATGATACGGCTCCCTATCGCCCTGCGCGCATACTACGGCATTTTTTGCGATTGTGTGCACCTCCTAGATGGCTTCCGCACACTTTGCGTAGCGCGCTTTTGTGCGCCTTTGTGTGCCTCCATGTGCTTTTGTGCGCCTTTGACCGTTTAGGTGCGCCTTTGTGTGCCTCTTGCATTTCTACTGCGCTTTTGTTTCCCTATAGCCGCCAATCATTGTGCGCCCTAAATGCGCCTCATTGCACTTCAAGCCGCCTCCATGCGCCCCCCCCACGCTCCTTATCTGCCTTCTACATTTATTGTGCGCTCGATGCGCCTTTGCGCACTCCTTTTACACTTTACCTGCAACTCACATTCCCTGCTGCGCACTCTTTGCACAATCTCTATCACACACAACAATCCACTGCACCGGTGCACTGCGCATCGCAGCTCCCATCTTACTGGCACATTTACTTGAGGCACACCACGATTCCGGCATGAGCGAACTGCGCATTCTTACATAACTGGGCCGCTTTGCGCCTATTTGGCATTGGACTGTGCGCACTTGGGCGCTTTCACGTAATCCAGGCGCTTTGGCAGTATTTGGCCTCACACAGCATTTCCTTTTAGTGTTCTTCCACATTTCCAATCGGCATCACCTTATCTGGTAACTGGCACAGGTCGATCACGCCATTATTACTAAGGCACAGCATGCGACATATAACACCAAAGCGGATTAATTGGGAAGAGCGCACGAGACTTAGCGCGCACCAATAATAGCGCATCACACCGGAACAGTTGGATATTGAGCTATAGGTGCGCAAATCTTATTGGCTGAGGCAGCGGCATAGTGCGGTCAGGTTTAGATGGGCGAATGGACGTGCTTGTGGGTAGCGCATGGCGCTTCCTATTTTTATACTTTATTTCACCATTTTATCACATAAGCCATTTGTACATAGTAGCGGACAGATAGAGAATCCAGAGAATCTTTCCCCCCCCCCTCATAGTTCATAGCTCAGTCAGCGTCGCACATAGTCTGTGCACCAGCATCCAGTCCATGCGCCTTCGTAGTGCACCCTTCGTATAGCCGTGTTTGCATTATCGTTTGCGTCCCCTCATCGTATTGTTGCGTTGCATCCTTCGTCCTTGTCTGTGCACTATCGTAGTGCGCCCTTCGTATAGCCGCGTTCGCGCACTGTTTGCGCACCCTTTTGCATAGCCGCATTTTGCGCACTGCCTGCGCCTTTTTCCGCTCCTTGCGCTTTTACTCTGTTTGCACCCCCAAACTGTGCACCACCTTCACAGTACATTCCAGTGTCGTCTTTGTCCTGTTACACCTCTTGCCTTCATCATCCTCATCGTTGCGCACTTTTGCGCTCTCATTGCGCATTTTTCCACACTGCGCATTTTTGCCTCTTTGCGTTGCGCACTTTTCTGCCACTGCGCATATCTCCCCTTTCATGTACACTACTGGTGCGCACACTGAAAATCGCTGTACCAGCCTCTCTATAGTCTCCGCGCCCTGAAGGACGATCCGAGGCCATCTAAGCGAACTCCCCCCTCACCCCGAGCACGCCTGCAGTTGTAGGTTAAGTGTTCACCCCTTCTGTTGAGACTCTGCACTGAGTACCAACTGAACTCATCAGCGAGGAGCTGTCTATAGTAAGGGTAGCGAAGCGGAAAATAGTAGAGGTCGAAGAGGAGGAAGATGGAGAGGAGGAGGTTGAGGGGGTAAAATCGGCAGAGCAGGCGAGAGTCGAAACAAGCGGGCTCCTCGATTTCGAGGGCCCTGTGAGTGTTTTACTGACTTTCGAGGAGTTTTCGAGGTATTAAATGTTTCGTAGTGCAATAGATGCGCTGGGTTCAAGTCCCAGCCACGCTGTATCATCAAGGAGGGCACCCCAAAGTGTTTGAAATGCACCCAGGAGGCGCAGGGGTGCTATTTGGCTGGATTGTCGAGGTGAGGGCTTCGCAAGGGCAAGGCGAAAAAGTTTGGGGGTGCGAAACGCGATTCGCGCCCAAGAAAAGGTATGACTGTCGTTCAAAATTGTTTGAAGGTGATTGCTAACTTGTTTTCAAATTTGTTAGTGCATCAAATTCGTCTCGTAGGCCCTGTAGAGAGCGTTGAGCCGATAGCAGGTCCTTCGAAGCCATCGAAGGAGACGAAAACGTCGTCGAAGGGGAAGGGAAAGGCGAAGGCAAGGGAGTCGCGGGGGGTCGAGGATGTCGAGGAAGAATGGGCGGTGTATCGTGGGATTATTGCTGGAAAACTGGCACAGAAAAAGGTCGAGATGGAGATATTGGGGAGGGAGATAGAAACTTTAGAAGAGATGCTAGAAGAGTAGAAATATCCTTTTAAATTTGAAATTCGAATTTTCTGAGTCTTGAGTGGTAGCAATAAGCAAAGTGAAGGAATAAGAAAATAAGGGAAAATATAGTTATTCGTTTTCAAAGTCCCGAAAGCCTTTGAAAGTATAATCGCCAAGGTTCGAGAGTATTCGAGGTTTTTCGAGACTTTTGAAGTCAATGTCGAGAGCATTTGGCAGAAGCGAAATAGTTGTGGGGATGGGTGAATAGAAGTGAAAGCTGTCGAGGCTGTTTCTAGGAATGTCGAGGATAATAAAATGTTTTTAATAAATAGAACGAGATTGAGATGTGAAAAATGAGAAGCGAAATAGGAGACTTTAATTGATGTCGATGGTTCTAACCATGATCATAATATTCGAGTCGAGTGACTGGTCGAATCGAATTCGAATGCGAAATCGAGGGGGAGAAAACGAGGTCGAGAAGATTTTTGTTGGCGATGAACGTAATAATGTTTTTGGTGATGAGAGAGAGGCGAATGTTAAGGTGATAATTGAACATGTATGATGTGAATGGAGTGTTGAGTGCTATACTGGATATCGAAGGCGAATGCGAATGCGAATCTGGTGTCAAGAGTGAAGGCGATATCGAAATAGACGTTAAATTGGGTAAGGGCGCAGGTGACGAGATCGAGGACGAAAATACTGGGAGTAGCAAGCAGCAAATTGAGGTCGAGATGGGTAATGGTGGGGGCGAATGCGATGAGGATATCGGAGGCGAGATCGAGTTCGAAAATGATGAAGGTGCGACTATCAAAGTGGATGGGGCTGGAGCTACCAAAGGCAAAGACGATGGGATTGGAATGGACGTAGGCGACGAAGCTGGGACAATGCGATAAAGACCAGGAGGTGCAACATGATGGTTTTGAAGTGCGACATTTTCTTGTTTGAGCACGAGCTGTTTTTCGAGGGCTAGTTCCTGTTCGAGGGCCGCAATACGAGCTTCGAAGTCATCCGAAGTTTTTGGGCTGTTCGGTATACTGCCAGATGCTAGGTTCGAAGTAGTTGAAGGTGTGATTTCGGCAATGAACGAGGTTGAGATGGGTACTTCGGGTGTTGATGGGGTCGAATTCGAGGCTGCAATAACCGTTGCAAAGTTTGATGCGAAATTTTCGATGACGTGCGAAACGTCTTCGGAATCGGTCGATGTGCTAGACTGCGATATATTCGAGGTCGAAATCGATTGCTGGGGGATGGGGTATGAATTCGAGGATGCTATAGCAAATTTCGCGGCATCGTAGATGTCATTCAGCATGTGTGGGTCATCAGGATAATGATCAGGAAACTTCACTTCGAGGCAATCCATAATTCTAGTCCATAGCTTTGTTTGAAAGCCTCGAGCAAAAGCTCGACTCTGTTCAGCTTCCGAAAGTCTACGTTTCGAGCGAAGGAAGCTGGTGACCTTGTAGAATGACCTGTAATAAGCTGCTAAATCGGTTTCGTCGAAAATATCGGTGCGAAGTTGCTTGTCAACAAGTGAATCCATGTCCGAAATGCTGTATCTTTGTTTGTCTTCTATTTTGGGATAGAATTTGAATACTGCGGTGCAAAATTCGTCAAATGATGTGCCGGGTTCATACTCTGGAAGCGATTCCCAGAGATCGTAAGAGTCGAAGTCGATGTATCTGCAAGCGTGTCGCTTCTTTAGGTTGTGATCTGTGATACCGCAAGTTATAAACAAAAATTCGAGATCTTCAAAGTAATTTCACAGTTCTTTAGGTCATCTCGAATCGAATGTCAGAGCTGTCGAATGTCCTGGAGCTGGCATAAAAGAGGTCGACATGTTCGATGTGGGTTTCGAAGGTCGCGAGGTCAAAATTCATGCGGTGTCGTAGCTCATATGTTTCGAAGTCGAGGGTGGTAGCAATGTCGTAAGCGCAAAGGGCGACAGAGTGCGAAATAATAGTATCAAGGGGCGAGATGCTATATCGAGATCTCCTGGTTGTTCAGGAGGGTTGGAGGCAAAATGAGTTCAATTTGAAGTCGAGATCATTGAGCCCCTAAATGGTAAAAGGAGTGGTGGAAAAGAGTGGAGGTTCAACAATGAAATGATCTAGAAACCCCTCACGGTGGGCTCCAAAATGATGATACTCAACCCGGAAACCCAAACAAAACCTACTAATGGCTTCGGATGGTATAACACAGGCCAGAGGAAGGGTGCGAGGTGGTACTAAATATCACCGCTGAGACCAAAACGTAATGTTTAGTAACGCGAAATGGTAAGGGCTGTGGATAAAAGTCTGTATAGGCATACGAAGTTGTTCGAAAGAGTTCGAAAGTAGTTCGAAGGCGTGCGAAGCGGTTCGAATAAGTTCGAAGATGCGCGAAATAGTTCAAATAAGTTTGAAGAGGTTCGAAGTATATCGAACAGCGGGTTTAATGAATGTGAGGTGTTTGTCAAATGGAGACTGGCGATGGGCAATAAAACGGAGAGCAAATACAATAGTTTCGAGGAAGTTCGCGATATTTCGCAGAACTTTTAGAGATACGACGCGAGCTAAGACTCAAGAGAACGACTCCTAAGTCAGACGATAACTGTGAGGGTAACTTGTGCTGTTCCCCGTTGTTCTATTTTTTCTTTATCTTACTAACTAATACAAGTCTATATACAAAATGAAGAGATAGTACTAAAAAGGAAATAAGAACATGTGTAAAACATGAGGCAAATATATCATACAATGAGGACTTTGTAGATCAAAAATAAATGATAAATGATAAATGATGAGATGTATAGTGTTCCCATATAGTAAAAGTACTTCAATGAAACACAAAAACGCACTTATCGCATTCTAACTCTCTTGTACTCTCTCCTCATGTCCGGTAGTGCTCGATATGCGATGAAATAACTTGTTCTGGATGTGCAGCGTGTATCGAAATTGTTTGAGGACAACTATATGGTGGCCGAAGTCGTTCGAAGTGTTGCAAAATAGTTCGAAAGCATTTGAAGTGTCTCGAAGTCGTCCGAAATAGTGCGAAATAATGCGAAAATGATTCAAAGTTAATTTTGTGGCGTTATTAGTACTTTGGAGTACATGTCGTGATGTGTTGATATGAGTGGGAGTCTTCTCCAGACCTTAAAGTGCATAGTGGACCTATCAGCGGGGCGATAGGGAGCCATATCAATGCATGCCCTGCCACTTTCTTGTAGGAGAGCCCACACAGTCCAGCTAGCAGAACCATGGGTGTCACCCTAACAGAAGAACTGAACTACCCCATCAGTGTGCCTTCTCTTATATGTGCATACATTATTTGTCTCAGTGCACCACATCCACTTATGCATCATTTTGGCAAGAGCCGGAATTAATTGTATATACATATTTACCTTGCTTTTGTAAGCCGACACCAGGCCTCACCTTACATTGCAACTGCTAGTGATCGAGAGGCAGCGCTCATCATTAGGACAGCTGCAACCAGACAACCAATTGGATCTGGTTTAGCCCGAGATTTACATTACTCAATTTGGATGACTATTTTAGGTAGTTACTAGCCAAATTCAGTAATAGCCCCAAGATCAGGCACTGTTGGAAGGGTTATTGATCTGAAGTGCCCAATAGCCAAAATCATGTGTTTTGCTGTGTTTTGTACCCAAAATAGCCAGGTCACATGACTCGAAATTTTGCGAAAAAATTCTGCAGCCGAATCTTGACACAGCCGAAGAAGTGACTCATCACATATTACATAATCATGTCAGAACAAGCAACTTTGAATCCTGGACACAATCCTGTTCCCACACCCATTCTTGAAGCCAAAATTGATGCTCTAACAGCACAAATGTCCCAATTAGTATTAGCAGCATCCCAGCCCAAACAAGCACAAATAAATGCAGAAACAGTAGAAGATAAAGATGATGAGATGGAGGAGATGGTAGAGTGGATGTCTCAGGAGGGTGAGCATGCAGAGGAGAGATCTGAGAGTGGAAAAATTCGTTTACCTAAATATGTGCCCCTGCAAATATTTGATGGTACTATGGAGAACACAAAATCCTTTATCAGCTCTATAGTCTTGTATATTCATGGGAGAAAGCCCAAATTTCATATGACCGAGTCTAGAATTATGTTTGCTCTCTCATACATCCAGGGAGGAAAAGCACAGTTCTGGAGAAACAAAGCCATTAATCAAATTGCTGTGGGATATAAACCATTTGCGACCTTCAGGGAATTTTTGGAGAGATTGAAGGCACAGTTTGGAGACCGTAACCCAAAGGCAACAGCGAATGCAAAATTAAAAACCATGCGCCAAGGTTCTCTGACTGCAGATGAATTTATTTTGCAGTTCAAAGCAGAAGCATCACAGACCGATATGGGAGAAGCTGCGTTGGTAGAATATTTGAAGGCAGGATTAAATCCCTTGTTATTCAAGTCTATCTATCGACTACCTTTTATGCCAGAGAGGTTGGACGAGTGGTATAATTAGGCAATGCATCTTGATTGGCAATATCGACAGGAACAGGCAGAATCGAAATTGATGTACAGGAATTCCAGATTTGGAAAGTCATCAGGAGGAAAGTCCGAGAAAGAAAGGACACCTCAGGTACAAACTCCAAGGGCACAGCCACTGGCCATGGCAGTGACACCTATCGTTAAGGAGTCAGCAGCATCGATGGATGCAATGGATGTTGATCGAGTAGGGAGATGAGCTCTACTTAAATGTTTTAATTGTGGGCAATTAGGGCATATGGCTTGAAATTGTAGGCAGAAAAGGAAGATTAGGGAAGCTACAATCGAGGAAGTGAAGTTGGAGAAGGATAAGCAGAAGAATTTTGTGGAAGAGTCCCAGTGAAGGTTTCCCCATTGGTGATCCAGAATCAATATAATGTATTAGTATCCGAGGAAACCCAGAGTGAACCCGAAAGAGAAATTGAGGAGTATGACCATCATCATTTATCCAACAAAGAAAAATGCCCAGCCTTATTTCTGAAGACCCCTAAATTTTTTATTCGCTCAGCACAGATAGAACCCAAAATCAGCTTGACAGTAGGATTGAAGACAGTGGACACGCATGCAGCAATTAATGTGGAGGCATTGCTTGACAGTGGTGCTACTGGATTATTTATTAATCGATCCCTAATTACTGCAGTAAACTGCTGCAACCTATAATGGTGTACAATATTGACGGTATGATCAATCATGGAGGAACCATTAAGGAGGAAGTGACGATGATATTGAAGTATCAGGATCATCAGGAACAAGCCATATTTGAAGTGTGCAACCTTAAGAAAACCAATCTGATAATTGGATGTCTATGGTTACATAAACATAACCCAGAAATTGATTGGAAAACTGGGAAGGTACACATGACTCATTGTCCTAAAGAATGTAATGTGTATGGGAGAAAAGTAAAAAAGGAGAAGAAGGAAAAGAAAGAGAAAGAACATCTGAGGAAGTATTCTGTTACAATGGAGGAAGTGGAGGATGAAGATATGCCAAATAGGGAAGTTCCAATTATGACTAGTAAGGAAGAACAGAAGCAGACTTTTAGGAAAATTCGTGGAGGACAGTCATGGGATAAAAATGTGGAGAAAGTGGAGAAGCCAGTAGAGGAGTGGGTGCCAAAAGCCTACTATAAATATTTGTCAGTTTTTCAGAAGAAGGAATCGGAGCAGATGACAGTGCGAAAGCCATGGGATCATGCAATTGAGATGAAGCCAGGATTTGTGCCGAAGAAGTCAAAAGTCTATCCATTATCTCCAAAGGAACAAGAAGAACTGGATGCATTCCTTAATGAACAGTTACAGTTGCGCAAGGGATACATACGACCTTCAAAATCACTGCAGACATCACCAGTATTCTTTGTGCCAAAAAAGGATCAGAGGAAGAGGATGTGTACAGATTATAGGTATCTGAATGAGTGGACAGTGAAGAATGCATACCCTTTGCCATTGATCTCAGAGATAATTGACAAGGTGGGAAAGGCCAAGGTCTATACAAAATTGGATTTATGCTGGGGGTACAACAATGTATGAATAAAGAAAGGAGATGAGTTGAAGGCAGCATTTGCCATGCGTCAAGGATCCTTTGAGCCGCTAGTCATGTTTTTTGGGATGACCAATAGTCCCCCAACTTTCTAAAATATGATGAACGACATTTTCAAGGATGTGATAGACAAGAGCATGGTGATAATATTTATTGATGACATTTTGATATTCATGGAGAATAAAGAAAATCATGAGGCGATAGTGCAGGAGGTATTGAAGAGATTGGCAGAGAATGATTTATTTGTTAAACTGGAGAAGTGTGTATTTGGAGCAAGCAAGATTGAGTTCTTGGAATTAAAGATTGGTCCTGATAGAATCAAGATGGATCCTATCAAGGTACAGGCAATTGTTGATTGGCCTGTGCCTACCCATATCAAGGAAGTTCAGGCTTTCTTGGGACTCGCCAATTTTTATCATTGCTTTGTTCATAATTTTTCCAAAATTGCTGCACCATTACACAACCTTATGCGAAAGGGACTAGTGTGGAGATGGGGAGAACAACAGCAGACAGCATTCGAGGAGTTGAAGAGGAAGTTTGTGGAAGAACCAATATTGGTCCCAGTAGATTTCACATGTCCCTTATGAGTGGAATCAGATTCATCAGACTTTGCTACTGGAGCAGTATTATCAATGCTATGTGAAGATGACAAATGGCATCCTTGTGCATATTTGTCTTGAGGATTGAATGAAGTGGAGAGGAGTTACGATGTGCATGATAAAGAGATGTTGGGAATAATATGAGCATTGGAGGCATGGAGACATTATTTGGAGGGATGTACACATCAAATTGAAATCTGAACAGACCATCAAAATCTGCAGTACTTCATGTCTGCTAAAAAGCTTAACCATTGACAAGCATGTTGGGCATTATTCCTATCATGCTTTAATTTTCACTTGGTCCACAAAGCGGGAAGCTTGATGAGGAAAGCAGATGCATTATCCAGACATACAGATCATAAAAGGGGGGTAGAGGAGGACAATAAAAATATTACCCTACTCAAACCTGAATACTTTCATATTTGTGCTATGCATCAAGGGCATCTATTAGTGGATAGCTCAAAGACAGAAATGTTGTCTAAAATTAGGCAATGTTCAGAGATGGATGATGAAGTGGTGGAAGCTGTGAAAGCTTTGAGGAGAGAGAAGAAAGGTAATATTAAAGGAGATGAATGGGTTGAAGAACAAGGGTTAGTGTTATTCAGAGGAAAGGTGTATGTACTGAAAGATCAAGATTTACGAAGGGAGATCGTATGGTTACATCATAAACATGCCAGCTGCTGGACATCCAGGAAGGTGGAAGATGTTGGAATTGGTGATGAGAAATTATTGGTGGCCCAGAATTTCAAAGTATGTGTTGGGGTATGTGGATGGGTGTGATATATGCATGATAGGAAAGAAATCCTGCAGGGAAATTAATGCCGAACCCTATACCTAAAGTGCCATGGCAAGATATATCTGTGGATTTTATCACAGGACTACCTGAAGCTCAAGGATACGATGCAATATTTGTAGTATGTGACCACTTTACAAAGGAAGTTCATATCATTCCTACTACAGCAGAAACCTTATCGTTGGGCTTGGCACACCTCTATCTAAATCAGGTATGGCAGTTACATGGATTACCTGATATGGTTATCTCTGATCATGGATCACAATTTGCTTCTGCATTTATGCAAGAGTTAAATAACATATTGGGGATTCAAACCAAATTATCTATGGCATATCACCCACAAACCGATGGGCAGACAGAAAGAATGAATCAGGAGTTGGAGCAGTACCTATGCATGTTTGTCAATCACTGACAAACCGATTGGCCTGAATGGTTGGCAATTGCAGAATTTTCCCACAATAATAAATTCCATTCAGCTACTTGCATGTCACCCTTCTTTACTAATTATGGGTATCATCCCAGAATAGGAGTAGAACCACGAAGAGAAGTCAAGGTACAGTCAGTGGAGGACTTTGTACCAAAAATGCGAAAGGTGCAGGAGGAAGCAGAGGCAGCATTGATGAAAGCATGAGATGACATGATGCAACATGTGGATCATACTCGAGCTGTTGCTCCAGAGTATAAAGTTGGTGACTTGGTATGGTTAAGTACCAAGGATCTAAATATTCCACGACCTTCAAGAAAGCTTACAGAGAAGCAAATTGGCAGTCTTAGTTCATATCATATCTCTAAGTTCTGTGAAATATTGCGAACTTCCTCAAAACTATAGTATTCGCTCTCTGTTTTATCACCTATTGCCTATCGCCATTCGACAAACACTTCACATTTGTTAAACTCACCCTTTGATATACTTCGAACCTATTTTGTACTTCTTCGAACCTCTTCAAATTTCTTTGGGCCTACTTCGAACTATTTTGCACATCTTCAAACCTCTTTTGAACTGTTTCAAACAACTTTGTATGCTCTTACAGATTATTCAAACCATCCCTTATTATTTCATGTCGCTAAACACATCGTATTGGTCTCAGCGGTGATATTTAGTACCACCTTGCACCCTTCCTCTGCTCATGTTATACCATCCAAAGCCATTTAGTAGGTTTTGTTTGGGTTTCTGGGTTGAGTATCATCATTTTGGAGCCCACCACAAGGGGTTTCTAGATCATTTCATTGTTGAACCTCCACTCTTTCCACCACTCATTTTACCATTTAGGGGCTCAATGATTTCAACTTCGTATTGAACTCATATTGCCTCCAACCCTCCTGAACAACCAGGAGATCTTGATCAATATGGTATCTCAACCTCGATAATATTATTTTGTACTCTTTTGCCCTTTGCACTTATGACATCGCTACTATCTTCGACCTCGAAAACATATGAACTACGAAACCACATGAATTTTGACTTCGCGACCTCCAAAATCTACCTCGAACATGTCAACATCCTTTATGCCAGCTCCTGGTCATTCAACAGCTCCCAAATTCAACTCAAGATGATCTAAAGAACTGCGAAATTACTTCAAAGATCTCAAATTTTTGTTTATAACTTGCAGTATTACAGATCATGACCTAAAGAAGCGATACTCTTGCAGATACATCAATTTTGATTCTTATGACCTCTGAAAATCGCTTCCAGAGGACAAACACAGCACTTCATTCAATGACTTTCACATCACAGTATTCATGTTCTATCCCAAAGTAGAAGATGAACAAAGATACAGCATTTCAGACATGGATAAACTTGTTAACAAACAGATTCACACTGGTATTTTTGATGAAAATGATTTAGGAGCTTATTACAGGTCATTCTACAAGGTCACCAGCTTCCTTTGCTCAAAATGTAGACTCTCAAAACCCGAACAAAATTGAGCCTTTGCTTGAGGCATTCAACCGAAGTTATGGAATCGAATTATGGATTGCCTTGAAGTAAAGTTTCCTGATCATTATCCTGATGACCCATATATGCTAAATGACATCTACAATGCTGCGAGATTTGCTATAGCATCCTCGAACTCGTATTCTATGCACCAGCAATCGATTTTGACCTCGAATATATCGCAGTCTACCACATCAATTGATTCTGAAGATGTTTTGCACATCCTCAAAAGTTTCACATTAAACTTTGCAATGGTTATTGCAGCCTCAAATTTGACCAAATCAGCACCCAAAGTATCTGTCCCGACCTCGTTCATCGCTGCTATCACTCCTTCGACAACATTGAACCCAGCATCTGATAGTATACCTCACAGGTCAAATGATTCAGATAACTTCGAAGCTTGTATTGCAGCCCTCAAACAGGAATTGGCCCTCAAAAAACAGCTTGCACTCGAACGAGAAAATGTCACACTTCAAAATTGTCATGTCATGCCTCCTGGTCATCATCACATCATCCCAGCTTTGTTGCCCATGTCCATTCCAATCCCATTGTCTTTGCCTTCCGTTATTCCACACCAGTCCACTTCGATAGTTGCACCTTCGTCATTTTTGAACTCGATCTTGCCTCTGATATCCTCATCGCATTCACCCCCTCCATTGCCTATTTCTACCTCGACTTGCCATTCACCACTACCAGTATTTTTGTCTTCAATCTCGTCATCTGTGCCCTCTCACATCTTACCATCTACTTCGATATTGCCTTCACCCTCGACACTAGATTCACATTCAAATTCACCCTCAAAGTCTAGTAAAGCACTCAAAAGTCCATTCGCATCGAAAATATACAATTATCGCCTTAAGATTTGTCTACCCCTCATCCTCGAAAATTTTATTACAACCATTGCCAACAAATATCACCTCAACTTCATTTTTACCCCCTCGATTTCGCATCCGATTTTGATTTGACCAGTCCTTCGACTCAATTATTATGATCATGGTTAGAACCGTCGACATCAATCAAATTTGCATATTTTGTTTCTCATTTTCGCATCTCGATCTCATTCTATTTATCTAAAACATTTGATTATCCTCGACATTCTTCAAAACAGCTTCAACAGCTTTCACCTTTATACACCCACGTATGCCTTCACTAACCTCAATCTCGACCTCAATATTCCTCAAAAATACCCTACGACCATTTGCACTTTGCCAAATCTCTTTGAAATTGACTTTGAACATCTCAAAAAACCTTGAATACCCTCGAACCTCAATGATCATACTTTCAGGACTTCAAAAATGAATAACTATGTCTTCCCTTATTTTCTTATTCTTCTCACTTTTCTTATCACTACTATTTGAGACTCAGAAAATTTGAACTTCAATTTAAAACATATAGAACGAAAAACAAAAAAGAAGGGGCTCCTACTCCTCCAACATGTGCTCTAACAGCTCGATTTCCCTCCCCAACACTTCCATCTCCACCTTCTTCTGTGCCAGTTTTTCAGCAATAATTTGTCGCTGCACTGCCCAATCTTCCTTGATATCTTTGATGTCCTTGACCCTTTGAACCTCCTTTGCCTTTGCCTTCCCCTTCAACGACCTCTTTTTCTCCTTCGACGCCTTCGAAGGCCCCACTATCGGTTCGACATCTTCAAAGGAGCCCATGATCCAAATTCAATGAACTATGAAATTCGAAAACAAGTTAGCAATCACCTCGAAATGATTTCGAACAAAAATCATACCTTTCTTGGGCACAAATCTTGTTTTGCACCCCCAAAGTTTTTCACTTCACCCTTGCGAAGCCCTCGCCTCGACAGCCCCTCCCAATAGCAGTTCTGCACCTCCTGAGTGCATTTTGTGCACTTTGGGGTGCCTTCCTTGATGATACAGTGCAGCTGGAACTTAAACCCAGCACATTGATTGCACTACTGAAGTATTAGAACCTTGAAAGTTCTTCGAAAATAAATAACAAAACTCACTGGACCCTCAAAATCGAGTAGCCTGCCTGTCTTGACTCATACCTGCTTTGCAACCCCTCCATTGCCATTTCCCTCTTCTTCAACCTCTTCGACCTCTCCCTCAGCCGCTTTTTGCTTTGCCACCCTTACTACAGGCAGCTCTTCCTCATCCTCATTCTCATCTTCATCTTTATTATCTGCCTCGATCCTCTCAATCGCTGTCACCTCAGCCTCGAACTCCATGTTTTGCTTCTGCAAATTTTCCTTGAAAATCATTTTCGCATGATGCACAGCAAAAGCTGCATTTCAAGCCTCAGCCAATGCAGTCCTTTGACTCTCAATTCTCATCTTCTTTGCTGCCTCCTTCTCCTCTCTAACCCATTTTTCTTTTTCCTCCCATGCCTCGTGCTCTACCTCCTCCACTAAATCTATGAACAGGAGCTCCCCACCCCACGAAATCCATTTGTGCCGAGCCATTGGTTTATAGAGCTCGAAAACTTCGTTAACAACCACTTGTACAGCCACATTGCATTCTTTGCCAAGGTCTTCAGCGAGATCATCATATTCCACCTACAAAAAATGAAAATGAAGCACTAAAACTCATACGAACCACAAAACTTACTATCTGCTCACAGAATCCTTTTCCCCACACTTCAAAATTGATATCTTCGGTGATGCCACGCTTGGGCATCGACTTCACATATTCGATAACTTCAGCATTGAGTTCTGCAAGAAGAGACATGATAGAAGCTATACTTCGAGATGTAGAGGTGATGGAAAGAAAAAGAACAAGAAGTGTTTTGAACGTCACTAAGTTTTCAACATGATCACACATTTCACACATGACTTCGATCGGCTGACTGGGACAGTCAGGATTTCAGTAAGGGGGAGGATAATAGGTCCACTATGCGCTTTAAGGTCTGGAGAACATTCCCACTCGCATTGAGACATTATGACACATACTCCAAATCGTTATGAATGCCACGAAATTGACTTCGAACCATTTTCACATGATTTCATGCAAATACGATAGTTTCAAGAAAGTTAGCGATATTTCACAGAACTTAGAGATATGATGTGAGCTAAGACTCAAGAGAACAACTCTTAAATCTGATGATAAGCGAGAGGGTAACTTGTGCTCTGTTCCTCATTGCTGTTCTATGTTCTAACTAACTAATACAAGTCTATATACAATTTGAAGAAATAGTACTAAAAAGGAAATAAGAACATGTGTAAAACATGAGGCAAATATATCAAACAATGAGGACTTGTAGATCATGAAACAAATGAAAAATGATAAATGATGAAACGTATAGTGTTCCCATATAGTAAAAGTACTTATCTTGTGCTTCAATATATCAATAAAACATAAAAATGCACTTATCACATTCTAAGTCTTTTGTACTCTCTCCTTGTGTCTGGTAGTGCTCAATATGCAACAGAATAATTTGTTCCAGATGTGCAGCGTGTATCAAAAAAGTTTCAAGACAGCTATACGGCAGCCGATATCATTCGAAATGTTGCAAAATAGTTCGAAGTCATTTGAAGTCATCTGAAATAATGCAAAATAGCTCAAAAATAATTCGAAGTCGATTTTGTAGCATTCGTAGTGATTCAGAGTGTGTGTCGTAATGTTTCGATACAAGTGGGATCCTTTTCCAGACCTTATAGCATGCAATAGACCTATCATCAAATCATCTGTCATAATGTGTCAATATGATTTGAAACCTTCTCCAGACTTTAGAGTGCGCAATGGACCTATTACCACTATGGGACAAAGCATGGAACACCCACCTATTTACACATGAAAATTTAGACCTAATGCAACCACTACTGAATATGCTAAAATGACACAACATGAAGATGGCACTGCCAGTGTTTATACTGACACTATGATTGCACAGCACAAAAAATCATACCAGGGTGGACAACATATTTTGCAGCAAAGAACTCCTCAATGCCATAATCAAATGCAAAATAGACAATGCAGCACACCCAGTGAGAACGGACCACTACCTGATCATAACACAACTAGGCATCCACATGCCAAAAGCAACTTGGGCAGCAAGATGAAACTTCAGACTGGCAGACTGGCCCAAACTGATAAAAACCTTAAAAAATAACCTAGATAACCTTCCTCCACCCACAGAAATTGAAAATGTATGTTCATGGACAGACTCAAAGTACTAAATGAAACAATACAGAAGGCAATCAAGAAACATGTCAAGTTAACAAAGCTGAGCCCATACTCAAAATGATGGTGGTCAACAGAGATAGCAAACAAAAAAAAGAGAATGCAACAACTCGGTGGAAGAGCAAAATACCATCACCTAAATGCCCAACACCCAGCACACGAGAAATACCACTGACAATGAAACTGCTACTCTGAAATGATATGGAAAGCAAAAGTGGAGCACTGGGTCGAGTGGCTGAAAGGCCTCGATGAATCCAGTGTTTGGCAAGCAAGTAAACTAGTGATGTTCCAAGCAACTGATGCAGGCAAATCCAGAATTCTGACATTACAAATTAAAGACCCAGTGATGAAGTGAGTAATCAGGAAAGCAATAGACAACATAGCCAAAGGACAACTATTCTACGAGACTTTCTACCCACTGAGAAACCTGTCAACAACACCAGTCCTGCAGGACTTCCAATACCCACCACTAAGATGGAAGTTTCAGAACATATTGGACAACCAAATATACTGCACAATCAAAAAAATAAAGCCATACAAGGCCACGAAGAACAAATCAGTTCCAAACTCCATCCTAATACATGCCAGAAAAGATCTTGTCCCACATTTGGCCCCCCTATTCCATGCTATGAATATGCTAAACCTCTATCCACAGGAATGGGTGCTCACAGAGACACTAGTCTTGAAAAAAACAGGGAAGCCAGACTACACCTCACCAAACACCTGGTGACCCATAGTACTATCAGACAGACTAGCATGGCTCCTCAACAGTTGCCAAGCAGAAGACATCATCAATATGTGTGAAAAACACAATATTCTGCCAGCAAACCACTTTGGCACCAGACCAGGCTGAACCACCACCGACTCCATACACATGCTGATGAAACAGTGAAAGATGCATGGCATAAAGGTCAGGTAGCATCAGCCTTATTCCTGGATGTTAAAGGTGCCTTCCCCAGCATAGATATCGACAGGCTCATACACAACATGAGGAAATGTGGAGTCCCCCAGGAATACATGGAGTGGATCAAATGATGACTAGACAACAGATGCACAACACTCACTTTTGATGACTACCAAACAGCAGCCTTCATCATAGCAAATGGCTTAGACCAAGGCAACCTGTACTCAGGAATATGCTACCTCATATACAATGCCAACCTCTTAAAAATCCCAGTACTCAAAGGAGGCAAATGGATACTCCTCTTCATGGATGATGCAGTCATTATAGTTATTGGCAAAGACTTTGCAGAAACACACGAGAAACTATGCAACATAATGAACTGAACAGAAGGAGTCTTTGAATGGGTGAAAGCCCACAACTGTAAGTTCAGCATTGAAAAATTCCAACTTCTTGACATTACAAAGAAACACATCTTCCACCCAATCACCCCCAAGAAAAGGATACCCATGCCACACCAAGCACTAGTATTAGGCAACCAATGGATACCATCAAAAGAAATGGCAAAATTCTTAGGAATCATAGTGGACAACAAACTAACTTAAAAAGGACAATGTGCAGCAGCACTCGCAAAAGTCCAGGACTGGCTAATACAATTCACCAGGATAGCACACTCATCGCAAGAAACAAATGCAAGATATATACAGCAGCTATACCTCTCAATTGCAGCACCCCAAATGCTATATGCAGCTGACATATTCCTCACCCCACAGCAAAATGTAGGAAAAAGAACAAAAGAGGTATGAGCCAGACAAGCCATAATCACCAAACTAGCAACAATACAAAGATGAGCAGCAATCATGATAATGGAAGCAATTAAAACTGTTGTGACCAATGCCGTTGATAATACTCGACCTGGAAACCTAACAAAAACCTGTTAAAAGGCTTAGAAAGTATAACACAGGCTAGAGGAAGTGTGCGAGTTGGTGCTAAATATTACCGCTGATATTCAAACATTGTTTTTAGTAAGGTGAAGTGATAAGAAATGGTGTGAATAGTCTGTGAGAGCATACAAAGTTGTTCAAATGAGGTTTGAAGACATTCAAAGAAGGTTCAGAGAGGTTCAAAGACATTCGAAGTAATTTTGAAGACATTTGGAGATGTCAGACTGGTGGTGAGATATGTCAAGAAATGAATATAGCAAATAAGAAGTAGTTTTCAAGTGGCAATAGGCGATAGGTGACGAGTTGAGAGCGAATACAATAGTTCGAAGAAGTTCACAATATTTCACAGAACTTAGAGATACAATGTGAGCTAAGACTCAAAAGAACTGCTCTTAAATCAAACGATAGTGGAGAGGGTAACTTATTCTCTTTTCCCTTGTAACTAGTATGAGTCTATATACATTTTGAAGAGATAGTACTTAAAAAGGAAATAAAACATGTGTAGTACACGAGGCATTATATACAGCAATGAGGACTTTGTAAATCCTAAAGCAAATGAGAAATGATAAATAAATGAAATGTATAGTGTCCCCGTATAGTAAAAGTACTTATCTCTTTGCTTCAATATATCATTGAAGCATCTAAATGCTATTATCGCCTCTCATCATCTTTCCTCATGTCCAGTGGCACTCAATATGCAATGAAAAGGTTTATTCTGAATGTGCAGCATGTATCAAAAGGGTTTTAGAATAGGTATATAGCGGCTGATGTCATTTGAAGTGGTGCAAAGTCATTCAAAAGTGTTCGAAGTGTTGCAAAATCATTCAAAATCATTTGAAGGTGTTCGAAGTAGTGCAAAATAGTTTGAAAAGAATTTGAAGTCAATTTCATGGTGTTCATAGTGGTTTGGAGCATCTGTCGAAATGTGTCAATATGATTGGGAGCCATTCCAGACCTTAGTGCATGCAATGGACCTATCACCATAGAAACCATGGTGAACCTCATCCCATTCCACCTATTGGTAAACAAGCACCAACAACATGCAGTGGCATGGCTGGCAACACTACCTGAATCACACCCACTGCACAAACCCATCAAAAATGCTGCAAACAAACTGGTAAAATGACACCCGACACCCCTCCACAATCTTATGCATAAATACAACATCCAACCTGCAAAGATGGAAACCATCAAAGCTACATGATTCAAAACAAACTGGAAACTGAACATCAAAATAAACATAGCCAGCAGTGTTGACAAAGCAATTGAAGACATACAAAATGACAATCCCAATGTCAAAGTCTTCACAGATGGCTTGGGTTTGGATGGAAAAATAGGGGCAGCTGCAGTCCTATACAGAAACGGAAGGCTAAAAACCAAATTATGATACCAGCTCAGCTCACAATGACACCACACTGTGTACAAGGAAGAAGGAATAGGAGCAATTCTAGGAACCAAACTGATACAGAAGGAGTGGGGAATACAGTCCACCATAATATATATCGATAATCAAGCTGCCATCACTGCCACACAACTAACAAAACCCACTACAGGTCATTACATTTTCGATGCACTACACAAACACGTCACCATGCTGTGGAAAAAACACAGCGGACTGGGAATCAAGATCAGGTGTTCACCAGGACACAAAGGGATTGAAGGTAATGAACAGGCAGACAAACAAGCTAAAAAGGCAATCACAGATGGCAGCAGCAACATGGAGAAACTCCCAAAAATACTCAAGAAACTGCTACCACAAAACAAAACAGCCATGAAATGGGCTTACAGCAAAAAACTAAAGCATGCCATGCAAAAGCTATGGCAGAAATCAAAGTGTTACGACTGAATGAAGGAATTGGACAGCCACACCATCCTGCAAATATGTCGACCTTATCATAGGCTTACCAAGGAAACATGCCAGCATACTCACACAACTACAAATGGAACATGCACCTTTAGCTAAGGATCTATTTTGTGTAGGGAAAGCAGTATGCCCTGCATGTCAACAGGCTGATGAAACAATACAACACTATATATTACACTGTCCTGTGCATCAAGCAGCAAGACAAAACTTGCGAAACAGTATGGGAGGAAGGGATGTAAACATTACAAAACTCTTCACAATGAGAAAAACACTCTGGGTGCTATTCAAATATGCTGCAGAAACCAGCCAATGAAAAGAAATGTTTGGGGAACTGCCAGAATTGAGCAAAGAACAGGGAAAAGAGAGGGAAGGATGGGGATGAAGAAACATGAGAGATGAACATGCATACAATATTCATGGTCCCGGCACCAACTATTAAAGTGCTACTGGCACTCCAAGCAGATGACAAAGACACTTAATATAGAGAAGGATTACACAGCATTGCACATACTGTACATTTCACTCTCTTTAATATGGTTCACCACAAAGGAGAATAAAAGGGATTCAAAAAAAAAAAAATAGTTTCCTGCATGCCAACACAATACCTAATGCTCCTTGCATTTCCAATAATGACTTTAAGGAGTCCCAAACCTCCTTTTATGATGTCAAACTCATGATGTATACCAACATTTTGTTGGCTACCCATAATCTGATTGTAGATAGTGCCAGCCAATCCCTTTTTGCCCATGCTGCTTTTGCCGCATCTTCTGATGGCCGAATAGTCAATCCATCAACATATTCCCACAGATCTTGTCCCATCAAGATGTCCATCATTTTGATTTTCCATACAGCATAATTTTTGGCTCCTGTCAAAGGTTTGATCCAGTAAATGTTTGTGCATGAGTTTGATGCATCAGTCATTGTGTAAGGTGGTAAAGAGTGTTAGAATGATTTTCATGCGAGTGAATTCAGTTAATCCCAGGGCCCATAACCTGTTGAGCTCTGAGGACTTGAAGGAGCGATTATAAACTATATTGATAAATTATCTACAATGACTATTTATACAATCTTTGATGCACTGATCATTAATCAAACTTGGTGATCGCAACCAAGTTATTAATACATATTACTACCTAAACCAGCATCGGCATCGGTGTTGCATAATACAGCTGATGGTTGTTGTTCTTTCGACAATGCCACCACATGACAGTAGCACCCCCCAATCACCACCAGGGGCCCAACAAGGAAGCAGACAGCAATGATGGGGACCAGGGAAAGGAAGAGGACAATGAGGTGGAGACAACGATGACAGGACAACTAGAACATGAAAACAGGGACAACAGGGAGCAAACAAAAGAACACCAATGAGAGAAGGACAAGGACATCAGCAAGTAGCAGAGGATGATGGCATCAGGGATGACAATTAGTGTTGCCACGGCTCGGCTCGGCTGGCCCGCAGCCCGGCTCAGGTACCTGGGCCGCCCGACCAAATATGGCTAAGAAGCCAAGCTGATGAGATTGGCCCAGCTCAGCTAATGGGCGGCCCCGAGCCGGCCAAGCTGGTTGTGCCTTGCCTTTTTTGGTCATCGATTCTTCCATGCCTTTCCTCGCCGACTGTGTCCTCCCCGTACATTCTCCGTCCCTCCTGGCATCCCTGGCGTGACAACGACGCCGTCTAGTGGCATCAACAACTGATTGGAAGGCTATAACCCTCCTGTTGGCTGTTTTTCGGCTTTCTCATGATCTGGCTGGCCCAGAATGACTCTCGCGAGCTCTGAGCGCTTGCCATTGTCATCGATGCTTGTTTCGGGGCTGTTTTAGTCGCGAAACCATCTTTATATAGTAAGTTTTCATCTCTTCTATTCTCTTCCCCACACTGATCAATGTGTAGGTCTTCATTATCTCTCACAATGATACCTTGCCAAACTCCACTCTATCTCCACCCCCTCCTTACCATCTCCCTCTCGTTTACCGCTCATCGTCAAACACCAACATGCGCAAACTATGCCTCGCACACCTGTGCACCCGCGCACCCTGTGTCTCGTCCCCTGGCCAGATCGGAACAATGGCCTTTCTCGCTCAAGGTTATACTCGCTGCCCTTTCGCAAGTTCTTGTAGTGCTCGAATTTTCTCTTCACATGGTAAGCTTCAGTGTTTTATATCATATCCCTCAACTGATCAACATCCAGCCTCTCTATTTCTGCAGTCACGATGCCTCCCTCGCCAAATGCCACTCTATTTCCACCCCGCGCTCTGTGCTCCGTGCTCATCCCTCTCGTTTCCCCTCTCAAACGGTCAATGAATGCCAACACTCTCTTCAACACTTCCTTCGCGACTTTCAGCTCCATCCCGACGCCAATCCGTCATGTTCGCCAGAAAACTTCAATGCCAATTCCCTTCCTTCGATGGATAGCCAGCCAAGAAGGATCCTTCTGATGGAATGTACCACGTCCTGCCATTTTCGTAAGTAAGTCCCAGCACTCTATTTTACATCCCTTGCTGATCAACTGGCAATCTCCCCGCCTCCCAGGACATTGCAAGCCTCTTGTGCTCTCCATGCTCCCATCTTGCCTCTCGTATCCCCTCTCCACCCCGTTACTGGTGGATGAGGCCTTCGGGAAGGTCCTTGGTCTTACCCTGATGCCCTATCAGTGTCGCGGCGTGCCGCACTTGTTTTTCCGTCTCCGTTCTCGTTATGTCCATTCCCGTGACCCCATTTCACCGTGGCCCGTTGTCCTCGATCTCTACTCGGTGTAGTGCCATCCCCATTTATGCCTTATCTCTCACAAATGTCATGGTCGACGCTGCCTTCCTGAGCATGCCGTTTTGATATGCTGACTGCCATTTCGTGCCCTCACTTTCGCAACCTTTCTCCTCCTTCACTACTAGTTTTCTATACTGTATTGTAATCATATCAAAACCACTTCCCTGTAGAATTCAACCATGATAGGTGATAAGGAGAGTACCATGTGATCACGGAACTTGACAGAAGAAGCTTCGGAGAAGTTTCGGAGATACTTCTTCGAGACAGATCTCGCGACGATGCTGTCACTTAAGCCTCACGGTTGTGAAATCTCAGTACCCAACCCCATCATTCTGCCAGCTATCCCTTCGCAATGGCTCCCAAGAAAGCTTCTCAGAAAAAGAAAGATGTTGTTGTTGAATTACCTGGAGGTGCACTTAAGACAACATTTTCAATTGGTATGTATGTGTATTCATCAAATTTGATATGGCTAAGCTATTATTAGCACCAACAGATCCCAAACCTCGCCCTCGTAAACAGACCGCTGTCCCAGAGGAGGCCCAAGCTACATTAATACATGGTGTGTCATAATGTTGGTTATTTATGTCTCTCTTTTGTATACAATTCTTTTAGGCCCAGCTATTCCTCGTGGTCACACTCACAAACAAATGGCAATGGCGGGAACATCAATGGTATCAGATAACCCTAGTATGTGTTAAGTTATTTATATTTATATTCAACATTAGTCTAAATCCTTTGTTCAGATCCTGGTATTCCTGCCACACGGACCCGGACCAAGACCAAGTGTTTGCTACAGGTAGATGTTATGTTACATATGATGTATCAAGCTAATATTGCATACCAAGATTGATCCATTGGCACCTATTACTCCTGCTCGCCCAAAGTTAGGAAAATCAGGTTCACGTCCACAACCTGTGACTCCAACTGCTGCTCCCTCCACATTTGCTATCCAGCAGATTCAAAACTCTCAGAACTGCCAGGCTGCAGCAGTTTTGTTTACCCCTCGTGTGAGACGACATCAAGATGAAGCTTTAGCCCAGCAGCCACAGTCATCCCCTACCCCACAATCTGCTCAACCACCTGCCCATTCCACATTACGTCCATTCTCCCAGTCTCTGCCCCATGACAAAGCTCCTGCTAGTGATGGCGATTCATCTGAATCTGATTTGGAGGGTTCATTGGAAAATGCATTACAGGCCCTCAATGTACAGTCCAGGTCGAGCTCAGGCTCTTCATCTCCACGTGCTGGGCGTCATAGTACATATCAGAAGAAAGCTATAAAAGCACGTGGTGGTGCCAAAGACATTTGGTCATTTTATAAAAAGTCACTTGGAAGGCACATTTGCACATTTTGCGAGTGAGTATCTTTTTTTATCAGATAATTATTTCAATTTTATTGACAAACTGGATAGAAAAGCTCATGCCATAGATGCCACATATCACGTCTCTTCATTCAGCTCCACAACGAGTACTTCAAATTTGCAGAAACATCTGTTCACTGATCATATTGAGGAATGGGTTTCTGCATGTGATGATCTCAAGATTCCAATTACAGCAGCTGCAGCTCAACCTGCAGTTCGGAAATTCCGTGATGAGCCAGCTGATACATCTACACCTTTGGAGTCTGAGTGGCCAGAGTATTCAAAAAGTGCATTTGTGGATGCTTTAGTTGAATTTGTTGTTGGTGATGATCAAGTGCATGTCCATTTCATTGGAGAACTTTCAAGTCTAACTTGTATCCAGTCACTTAATGTTGTAGAGTCACCACGACTTCGAAAGATATTTCTGCTTCTTCGTAGTGAACTGAAGGAGTCAGATATTCCTAGTCGTTCAACAATTCGCAATCACATTGAAAAGCATTATGATGCACATATGCAACAACTTGAAGAGGACATGGCAGTATTTATCATTTTAATGTCAATATCATCAGATATTTATGTTTATACAGAAATCAGTTGGAAAAATCTCATTCACAACTGATGCTTGGACAGACCCAAATCAATCTTCTTTCATGGCTATTACAGCTCACTGGATTGAAGCTGTTGATGAAAAAACACCTACTGGATCACACAAAACACTTCGGCTCTGGGCAGATCTTGTGGGATTTCACCATATTCCTGGTCGGCATACTGGCGAACATCTAGCTCATTGTTTTTTGTTCATTACTGACCGTCTCAAAATTATGGGAAAGGCAAGTAAAATATTTACCTCTATTTTCATTTATATTCTGATCTAGTAACAGATTGGTTGGATCACCTGTGACAATGCTTCCAACAATGATACTATGGTGACATTTCTGCAGCATCTGCTTGGAAAACGGAAAATTAAGTTCAGTGCAGTTGAATGGAGAATACGGTCTGATATAGTTGGTTCTATATCAGTGGTCATTCTGAATTTTGTTTTTATTAGCTGTTTCCCCCATATAGTCAATCTTGCCTGCAAGGCTGCATTAGCAGCAATCACAAATATGGCCTTAGCAGATGAGCAAGCAGAAGACTATGAGCCTAGCGCATTCACCCAAGACTGTATTGCTACAGTCTGATCTCTTGTCAATGCAGTAAAACTATTTTATAATCTGCATGCCATTAGCATATTTGCTGACAATTATTCCAGATTCGCAAAAGTAACTTGAAAAAGCATCGCTTTTCAGAATATGTTGCAAAAATATTTGATCAAGATTACCAACTACTTCGTGATGTTGCAACAAGATGGTCATCAACACTGCTAATGATTAGCCGAGTTCTAAAGTTGAAAAAGGTAAAACCTGTGCATGTCATATTACACTGATATCACTCAATCATGTATAGGCTATCAATGATATTACTTCTGACAATAATTTCAAAGACTTACACAAGTTCCAGTTTAGTCGCAGTGATTGGGACGTGCTAAAGAATTATGAAGAAATTCTTCAAGTTATTATATCACCTATTTATTCATCTATTTTACTAATTATGAATTGTCAGGTTCCACATGCATTCCAAGATATTCTGGATGCTGAAACAACACCTACTCTTTGTTATTCCATTCCTGCATTCACCGCATTTATCCAGCGCTGGAGTGATCTTGCAGCAGAAAATCCAGACTGGGCCCCAATTATTCAACCTGGCTTGGACAAGCTTGCAGATTATCAGAACCAACTTCCAGACACGCCTGCATATATTGTGGCAATGGGTAAGATTGTATATTTTTTCCCACACAATATTGATATTCAGACAGCAATTGATCCGGCCAACAAACTAAATTTTTATCGTGAAGATCTTCAACAATTTAATCAAGCAAAGAAAGTGTTTTTGAAGACTGTGAGTGAATATTTGTTAGCAATATACAACATACTCATCTGGGTTGGTCCAAGCTTCGTCCTTATGTTGCTTCAACTAGTACTACACGGGGACAAACTCGGCCTGTAGCAGCCAAACCTTCCCAGCAAAGTGCTGCAGATATTTTGGGTCTCCACCGCACACGAATGCCAACACAGGAAGGAATCTCTATTGAGATGGAAGTAGACCAATATTTGAGCAACCCCAATCATGGAACAGGAATTCTAGAGTTTTGGCAGGTGATGTATTCAGATTTGAGCTCCTGTTGGATTTGTTCTAATATATACCATGACTCTAGGAACACCAACTTCAATATCCTCGGATATTCAGTCTTGCCATGGATATTATACCCATTCAAGCATCCAGTGTGCCATGTGAACGAGTGTTTTCATCTGGAAAGCAGACAATGGCACCTCGCAGATCATGCATCTCTCCTCATCTTATGGAAGCCTTGCAGATTATGAAATTTTCAATCAGGAAAGGACGGTCATTGAACTTTACTGAAGGAATGGGCTGGAAAGATGAACTCAAATTCTTTGAATTTGCTGCACGGACTGAACCATTAGGCGATGCAGAAGCTTATGGACGAAGCTTGGAGGATCCTAATGAAGACTCAGATGATTTGGAGGACCTCATAAATGATGTTGAGAAAGACCTCGAAGCATTGGAACATCGCCTGATGGAAGGACTAGCTGCAGAGGAAGGGGAGGAGGAGGAGGACCAAGATGATGATGATGATGATGATGATGATGACATCTTTTATAGATAAACAATCTATGATGAAATACAAGCTGAATTTACACCACTACAATCACTGTATCACAGGATAAGAGAGTAATAGCATACAGTGATAAAATGAAATAGTCACAGTATGAGATGGTCATGCATTACAAACAATGAGAACTGAGAGACTAGTCCAAACAGCACAACTGCCTGTGCATTACAAACAATGAGAACTGAGAGACTAGTCCGAACAGCACAACTGCCTGTGCATTACAAACAATGAGAACTGAGAGACTAGTCCGAACAGCACAACTGCCTGTGCATTACAAACAATGGGAACTGAGAGACTAGTCTGAACAGCACAACTGAGGTGAGAGCAACACAGATGATGACTGGACTGAACATCGAAAATGGCCACAAGTGAGAGCAGAGAGAGCAATAAAAAGACAACTACTATTCGGAGAGCATGCCAGTGTTCGGGACTCTTTGCCCAGCTGAACAAGAACAGCCAAGTCGCTGACAACATGAGCCTCATTATTGCACTGGATAGCAATAGTTGGGACATGATGCACGCTCACCAGTTGAATGAAGTTTTATAGAGCAAAAACGACGGGATAAGGAGGCCGTGATGCATGTGTGAAAGGGATTCAACAAGGAACGAGGACATAGACAGTAGGATGCAAAAAGTATACAACCAGTCAACAACTAGTACTCAAAAATGTTGGATGGAGAATTCTCCGTGCGTCTTCGAGCCTTCATCGCAAGAGAACCAACTCGGAATTCAACGTTTAAGAGACAGAACCCGCAATGCCTGCAGTATCGCAACACATGTGATGGTGGTCTGAGTCAACAAGCTTTAAACCCCGAAAGAGTCGGGGACTGGCACTGTGAGGCACCGCTACGATATGACAGTGGTAATTCATAGCAAGGTAGTGAACAGTGGAGAGGGGAGAGGACTGGAGATAAGCTCAAAGGCGTTGGAAACGGGTGGTGGTAGCATTCTACTGAATGCGACACAGACAGAGCATGCAGGTTCATCTGATGATAGGAAAACGAGGGGGGGGGGGGTTCATCAAAGGGAGCAGAGACAGTAGAACCATCGCGACACCTTGCAAGGACCTTCTTGAAGGGGATCAAACTTAACAGTTGCTTTCACATTCATTGATCCAGGAATGGATAAGGAAAGTGGGAGGAATGGGACGTGGCGCACGCGATTTACATGATGGATTGACGTGCAGATGTCGAGAGGCAAGTAAGTGTTGAAGAGAGGGTTGGCGTTCATTGATCGTTGAAACGAGAGCGGCGAGCATGGAGCGCCGGGAGCGGGGTGGAAACAGAGTGGCATTTGGCAAGGGGGCGTCGTTCCTGCAAAAATAGAGAGGCTGGATGTTGGTCAGTTGAGGGATATGATATAAAACACTAAAGCTTACCATAAGAAGAGAAAGTTCAAGCACTACAAGAACTTGCGAAAGGGCGGCAGGTATAACCTCGAGCACGAAAGGCCGTTGTTCCGATCTGGCCAGGGGACGAGACACAGGGTGCGCGGGTGCACAGGTGTGCAAGGCATAGTTTGCGCATGTTGGTGTTCATCGATGAGCGGGGTAAACGAGAGGGAGATGGTAAGGAGGGGGTGGAGATAGAGTGGAGTTTGGCAAGGTGTCATTGTGAGAGATAATGAAGACCTACACATTGATCAGTGTGGGGAAGAGAATAGAAGAGATGAAAACTTACTATATAAAGATGGTTTCGCGACTAAAACAGCCCCGAAACAAGCATCGATGACAATGGCAAGCGCTCAGAGCTCGCGAGAGTCATTCTGGGCCGGCCAGATCATGAGAAAGGAGAAAAACAGCCAACAGGAGGGCTATAGCCTCCCAATCGGTTGTTGATGCCACTAGACGGTGTCGTTGTCACACCAGGGATGCCAGGAGGGACGGAGAACGTATGGGGAGGGCACAGGTGGCGAGGAAAGGGGAGGAAAGAATCAATGACCAAAAAAGGCAAGGCACAACCAGCTTGGCCGGCTCAAAGCCGGGCCGTTGGCAACACTAATGACAATGATGGGATGACCAGAATCCATGATGATGACAATGGCGAGGACCAGATGATGGGGAAGGGACATCAATGATGGACAGCCCAGCACCCACCCCTACTGCTGCAAGCAACTGCTCGCAGGGTGGACTGTGGGTGCCATGGATGACGATGACACAGGAATTGGGGGAGACATTTACTGGTGAGTGGGAAACTGCTTAGGTGGCAATGGTCACATAGGACAACAATAGGGACCAGGATATGGTGTTGGGCATGGAGCCATTGGGATGACAGTGATAACAGTGATGACCCAATGATGAGTGGTGGGAGATGTGAAGCTCTTTTTTTCTTCTTTCTTTTTCATTAGTTTGTCATCCCCCCACTTGCTCACAATGTGATGTGTGGCCACAATTTTTTAGTAGACATGGATTTAATTCTGCCTCCCTCGTGTTTAGGCGAGTTTAATACATATTGTTTCTTTGTACATCTCATGAGTGAACATGGTCTGAGGCTGCTTATTGAATGAGGAAACTATGTATGTATTGTTCTAATAAGCTTCCTGTACAGCCAATGGACCTGTGGCGAAGATACAAACGGTTGCATGAGTCAGCGTGGGCAAAATTTGAACATTTTACATACAAAAGCCGCGGCCTGGACCGGGGCAAGCCATGGCTAGGCCCTGGTTGATGGCTTTGGCCTGGCCTGTGTTGAGAAAGCCAGAGCCGCCTCAAGCCAAGCCAAAGCCGCGGCTTTCAGGCCAAGCCGGGCCGGAACAGCACTGGGAAGGTGGGATGAAGGTGATGAGTACAGAGGCCTTGGGAAACGTTCGGCTCCTGCGGAACTCACGTTTACCTTGAGATTTTTCAGTCACTCAAAAACCGTGGGACAAGGATTTCCTGTATAATGCATGTTGACCAACTGTCATAAGTCACGTCTCCCATTTTCAGGTGACTGTCCCCGAATTATTGGATTCCATAGAAGCTTACTCCCACAAATCAGACAAAAATGCCAAGGATTGACCATCCTTTAATGGATTTGGATGACTTTGTCAGTCAAGACGATACAACCTCAGCAGACTTGCAAACCAACAGGGCTCGCAAGTCTGCAAGGCTTTCTCGAATTCCTGCTCCTTGTGCGCTCTTATTATCTTTCTTAATGAATCATGTCAAACGGGGGTTTGCAGTTGTCCGTACCTCGTTATCACCAGAGGCTATCCTTCGTGTCGCTAGGCGTGGTAACGCCAATATCAATGTTGAAGGGTCGTACGGTAGTTTCATATTCGTCAATGACATTACTCATTTTCGAACAGCCCCCAGATTAGCGATGATGACAATGGTATAAATCGTCTGCAGCATATTGAAGCGGACGTTGATCAGAAGACCACTGCAAACTCATCCTTACCAGATATTCTGATCAGAAAAAAGCAAGCAGCGCTCACAAAGGGTGGTACTTCCAATCATGGCTGCTGGTGAGCTTTTCTGACCATTAGAACCAAATCATCTCACCCTACATGGTGGGATGTTATCCTAGGCTTTGCCGACTGAAACATATAGTACGTTGCATTCGTAATGGTCTTCGCTGCACAGGAAATCAATATTCTACTTTGACGTTGTAGAAATGCAAACCATGCCATGGTTCTTGTGTCGTTTGTCTGAAATGGACGGTGAAGTGTCGAGGTCAAGGTTTACCTATACCAACAAGCATGCGGGTATGTAGTCGTCAGCTTGCGTTTCTTTATCCACTTGTTCTTCTCTCATCAAATGCACAGGGTAGAGGGGGGGATAAGAAATACATCCAGGAAAATCTTCACAGCCAAGACCGGAAGCAGCAGCGTTCCAACCTTTCACTCCTGCAACTTTCTTTTGGACGGTCATCGCTGTCTACTGGTACAGCTCGGCACAGAAGTGTAATCTTTTTTTTGTTGCTCATATGAAGCGCCTGACCGCTCTCCGTTAGCCACCTTTGGCTGAACATGATTCGAAGCGATCTGATCTTACTAGCAGAAGCTCACGTATATCTGCAGGATATAGAAAAACCCAGAGACATAATGGTACCAATTCGCTCAACAAGATACGCACTGCTTCCCCTATTGAGATTTTGTCGAGTGCTTCTCCATCTCCTGAACGTTCGCCTCCCCGGACACACTCGGATAAAAATGTCTGGGAATCAAAAGGAGAAGACGCCAAAGGCAATGGTGGACAAGACCCAACTATTGCCGAATTTCTTAAGCGTCTCCATCTTGGCCACAAGATCGCCCTTTTCCACCAGTTGCAACTGCGTTCTGCGTATGATTTGAGGATGATGTCGGAAAATATCGATGATCCAGTGAGAAGGCAAGAGTTGTGGCAGCTATTGGAGACAAAAGGCCTATCGATCATTGAATGGTGGAAGATTGAGAAGGCTTTGAAAAAGATGATACCTTAGTGTACGTACGGTTTTGGATCACCCGAGTTTCATTAAGCCCAGCCCCTCAGTACAAGGAATCTCATCCATCTCCAAAATGAAATATTCAAGCTCGCGTGTTTACCGGGAAGGTAGAATCGTATTTTGTGACGCGATGCGATTTACATCTGCATATATATAAAGAGAAATTGTAGCCCGAAACGCAACGCAGTGTGCCATAAAAAGCCGGGGTTGAGGAAGGTATAGCAATATACATATTTCGACTTCTTCCAAAGAGTAAGACATTAGAAGAACCGTAATTAACAATGTCATGCATAGATGAATATTACAATCTGGCATGTTGGATAACTCTTCTACAAAGCACTAATGTGCTGCCCGTCTGCAAACATCATTTCAATAAACAATGGAAAGTCGAACGGCAACAACTTACTGTTACGATGCAACACACTTGCCCTGTCATGTCTACCAGCCAAAAATACAAAGGCTGGTCCTAGGTTGGCAGGTTGCCCTGCAGGTCACTCCTATGCTCTCTATCTCCTCAGCTGGTCGTGAGCCTGCTTGAAGAGCGGTGATAACAGGGCTAGGGGCATCGGCATTAGCACGTAAGCCCTGTGGCACAAGGTTGACTGATAAGAGCGAGTGGAAGACACAACGACACCAACGGTTGAGCTAACATCAGCGTCGAGTGATGTTCCTTTATTGGTACAAAAAAGAATCCACATGCTGAGACCAGAAACCTGAGTATGCCATGGTATATTTATGAGGTTGGATCCGCGGCTAAGATGAGGTAGCGCAAACTTTGTCACCATTTGCAGAATGTTAGAGCGGAAGGTGTGTTCTCTAGGTCGATTTAGTTTTTGCACGAGGTAGTCGATAAATTATCGGATGTGAGCATTTGTCGTTCATAACGGACTTTTGTTTCGAGGCGTTATTGAGCAGAATACGGAGTCCCCAAATTTCGCCCAAATGGCTATCCATAAGAACTTCACAATGTTGACTTCCCGTAAGGTCGCCGATAACAAGGTTGACCTCTGCATCAGTCGCTTCCAAGGAAGCCTTGTCGTCTTACGCGTCTCCCTTGAGCCCATATTGGACGTTAACGGAATGCACAACAGAAACAGACGTGAAATTTAAAGAGAGCGCACTGGTAGCACCAATAGATCACGTTTCTGGGACCATCATAATGGATGACCGACGAGAAATGTGCTTGTCCAGGCCGAGAAACTACTGCTTTTGTTTATTTATCTGGAACTGCAACAGAGGCCGCGAGGATGTCTTGTGAAGAAATTCTTTTAGTAGAGCTCTTTGAGACGGGCATTGAATATATGGAGCAAACATGGGTAGTGTGATTATCTACGTTCCGTCTCGCGATCGTGGCTCATCACATAAGCTATATTTTGATAGTCCGCCATGTGACCATGTGTGACACACACAAACGCAAAACTCGTCTCTTCATAATTACGGCAACAACAACAACTAATTGATGAAGATGTTTTGTGCCAGGGAGTAGATAGGTATGGATAATCTCTTGTCGAATTTTTGGTGTAGCCATTGTTGCAATAGATTGTGATTGGTTATCTATTGTGCTGGCCGTGACAGGCGGAGTCTCAAAATATAGCTTATGTGATGAGCCACGACCGCGACTGCGAAAGTCGCGGCACAACTTTGAACGTGGAATGGCCCTTCCATCATCAATCATCATCGAAGTCTGCGTCGACTCTGTTCAATCTGCTGTCCAGTCCGTGACCACCTGTACATGGTTTTGGTTTATTTCACTGACTCAATGTTAGTGCTGCAAGAGGAGGCGCCGATAGGCTCGAATTATGTGCGAACCTCGGTGTAGGCGGCGGAACCACTCCCAGCCTTGGCCTCTTGAAAGCAGTTCAACAGACGGTCGATGGCCTGCCTATTATGGTTTGTGAGTTTTTCGCAAACTGTACGCGATCCAATTAACGATTTATGTGGTTCTTCTACTTCCATAGACTATGATTCGTCCTCGGACAGGAGATTTCCTTTATTCTGAAGAAGAGCTGGATGTCATTTTACGTGATATTCGTATCTTCAAAAAACACGGTGTTCGTGGAATTGTCGTTGGAATTCTCACCAGTGACGGCAGGGTGGATACGGAACGTATGAAGCGGTTAGGAAGCAGTCTTTGTTGATATCATTTGCTTTTTAAATAGTTTTTACAGAATTGTGGACGAAGCTTTACCACTGGAAGGTAACTATTTGCCGGACCAATCCATGGACAACATGTTCAACACATCCTCGATGAACCAGTTTGCTTTCATCGCGCATTTGACTTGACCAGAGAAGCTGATGAAGGTCATTCTGCTCGACATGCTTAATTGCTCATGATCTTCACTGCATATCAACAGCTCTACATGATATAGAGAGCATTGGAGGTATATCACGAATCTTGACAAGGTATCACAGTCTGCTACTGGGTAATATATATACCTCACTGTTTTCGTGACAGCGGCCAAGACAAGTCCGTCCCAGAGGCTCTCGAGACAATGAAAGCGTTATATCGTACGACGAAGCGGTTAGTAGAGGACGAGCCGTGGGGATTAACCATCCTTCCCGGATCTGGAATCAACCCAAGTAATGTTGGATTGATACTGGACGCTCTCTTACCTCTTGGGTTACAAGAACTGCACATCAGCGGAGCTTGTTGGGTGGAAGGGGGTATGCTGTATCGGCGAGACAACATGGGTATGGGGATCGATGGTCAAGGGGAATGGGGAATCTGGACGACTGACGAGCAGAAGGTTAGAGAGGTAAGAGAAATTGCCGACGCTCGTTGGGAGTCATATGTCAGTGGTTCCGATCAATAATTTGATTTATGTACATAAATAACGATTGGGGTTACCACGTGTGAATCTTGGGGTCGCGCTGTCGCGGTTTTGGGACGCGTCCTACTTAAAAGTATATATACGCACTACGCCTTTCATCATAAGTATCATATCATGTCTTTCCCCTCGTCTGCCAAGTCGCCAAAGATCTGGTGGACCAATGCCTTTTTCTTCGTTTCTGTTCACCTTGTTGCTGTGGCTGGCGCGTTTTTAAGACCTCCATCCACTGTGGCACGCGCAACGCTCCTCATGACCTTCGTCTTGTGGCAGTTGGGTTGTTTGGGGTGTGTATGGCTCTTTTTACCTCGTCAATAAAGGTTTCCGGGTTGAAAAACATGATAGGATTACTATTGGCTATCATCGTTTGTATTCTCATCGTGCATTTCGTGCTTGCACTGGTGTCCGCATTGTTTTGGCCGTTATGGGTTCTTCTGCTTTTCAAGGATCTATCAAGGTTAATATCGCTGTTAGTTTAAATTAACCGTCGTTGACCCGATGGAAAGTGGTGGTGCGTTATATATCAGGTAGACTTTCCTGCAATACGTCAATTATTGCTTTTCGTTCCAGGTGCCTCAGGCATAGGCTTCACCATGTAGGGCCTAATCGTTTCATGAATGGACTATATGCGCCATCTCATCACTAACAGAGATTTACCGATGATCCAGTACACGACCCGTGAGTACTTCAGCCTACCTGTCAGTCTTTTATAGTGTCGTTCATTTGATTGACGTGTCTAGATATGCCGCGACACGAGGGTTGTTCTACTCTCACATGGGTTGGATTTTTTACCAGCCAACGTACGAACGGATGGAACTGGTTGACCGCCAAGACCTGGTCAACGACGCAGGTAGGTTCTTATCAAGCACAGATCGTAATAAATATTCTAACTTGTGTATAGTCGTCAGATTCCAGCATAAATACTATAGTTTGTGTTTTTCTTTCCATGCTAGCAGCGATGGCGGCATTTACGTCACGCAGTCTCCTTGGCGCTTGGCTTTGGGTTTGTTATCCCCACTACTCTAGCCCGATCCTGGAATGATGCTCTGGGCGGATTCATCTGGGGCGGCCTGATCACCAAACTCGCCAGTTTGTTCTTCGTGTTGTCACCGAGCTAAATTTAACTTCTCATCAAGTTTGGCATTGCACCTTTCTCGTCAACTCGTGAGTTGCCTCTACATATACGGTCTCTTCAACCTCTCTAACACCCGCTGCAGGCTGGCACATTGGGACGGTCTACAGCCATATTCAGATGAAAACACCTCCAGAGGGAACCTTGTCAGGCCTATCAGTATCTTTCCCGTGAACTTTTGATGAATTTCCAACCACAGCTCTTGGCTTTATTAACCGGCGGCGAAGGAAATCACAACTTTGTGAGTTTGGTCAACTAATCTTTTAAGCCTTTCTTATGTATCACGGTAATGCGTCAGCACGTCAGCCTGATTGTTATTCATGGATTTAACACTGACAAATGAGGTCTTAGCATGCGTTTCCTCACGATTTTCGTTCGGGACCTTCTTTGACTGATTGGGATCCCTCAAAGTGGATTATTCTGATCCTTCACCGCCTTGGATTCGCAACTGGCCTGCGTCGCGCTCGACAGGAAGATATAGCAGAGGCCAAAAATTATATGCATTACAAGACGAAGTACGGGGTCTGTCCATCAAACATAGATACGTGGGAAGGTCAAGTATGGAATCTCGAAGAACTGAAAAGATATATCCAAGTCCCAGGGCAAAGTGTTGTCCTCATAGATGGGTACGCGGTAGATGTCACACCGTACCTCGCAGAACATGTATGCTATTATCTGTCTTATATGTGTCATGAGGACTCATGACACTCACAAGCCTGGCGGCGCTGGTCTTCTACGCAGCTATTCTGTAAAAGGAGAAGCTTCGAATGGGTTGCCAGACGCGTCGTGGGCTTTCGGAGGAGGACTCAATAACCACTCACGGGCAGCGAGACACCGCATGCAAGAACTCAGAGTCGCGAAGATGCAAGCATGAAATTCTGGACACGGGTTCGCGCTCGCCTGCGAAGTATGAACGGTAAATGCAAGGACTTTCCGTAGGGACTTTTCAATATGTGTAATGTAATCGATACTCTGGTCTGCTGTTCTCTAAATGGACTCGCGTCGCGATTGTGAAGTTGACGCGTCCGAAGCACGTGATGCGGCATTTCAGCAAGCTCGAATAATTGCAGATTCATCGTTAATTTCATCACTACGTCTCCATCCCAGTCCTGTGCGCAAATATAGCATAGACATAGAAGAAACATGTCGAAGAGGGTGCACGGTGCAAGTGACGTTGATGGTTCACGAACTAAGCGTCATAGGGGAACAACTGGAACTTCGTCCGACATCGATATGACCCTATCAGACCCAATGTTATCAGGAGGTGAAGCGAGCGAGCAAGGGGGAACAGCGACGCAGGATGTAGTGAAGGAAGAGGGACTCCGAATGTGGCAAACTGTGAGGGATGCGGTGAACAAAGAGTAAGTAGCGTCCTGCCTTATTCGAATATTTTGCAGCTTCTGCATGGACAATTCTGACCTTTCACCAATTACCAATTAAGGGGTAGACAGCTTTCTCTCGATTTCTTGCGGAGGCCCTCCAAACGTTTATATCCCGACTATTACAAGCTTATACAACGTCCTATCGCTCTCGAGGAGATCAAGAAACAACTTGAACATGGTACTTACACTTCGCTCGAAGCAGTCAAATTAGATTTCGAACAATGTTTTCACAACGCAAAACAGTACAACATGAAGGACAGTCAAATATGGAGGGATGCCAAAGACTTGCTGGTAGGTATAGTCTTGTCTTAATTCGAATATCTGCTCTGTCTCTTCTCACTCACCATCGCTTGTGCAATTTTTTAGAAACTTGTCAACAAGACCTACAACAAGCTCTTTCCTGCGGATGAAGATGGAGAGAATGCCGAGGGCAACGAAGGAAAGGGTGACGAGGGAAAGGGTGACGAGGGAAAGGGAAAGGCCAAAGCGCCCAATTTGACCCGTCTTATCAAGTCCAGATTACAGAAGTTAGTGGACAAAACCGATGAAACGTAAGTTCTGTCTCTTACCAAACTCGACCGTTATTGATATCATACGCAGAGGACGGGTTCTCTCGACAGAGTTCATGGAACTGCCTTCGAAGAAAGACTGGCCCACATATTATCTAGAGATAAAGCGGCCGCAATGCCTGGAAAACATCTTCGTGCGTATCGTCTATACTGCGATATACTTATAATGTAACGCACATCTGCAGAAACACATCAAAAGGAAAGAATACCATACCTCGGGCGAGTTTGCTGCCGACGTTGAACTGGTTTTTTCCAATGCGATGTCGTTCAATCAAGATCACACTCCTATCTGGGAAGATGCACGTATACTCCGCGTATGTGCTTAATGGTTTGTCCTGTTATTTTGTCATTCATTGTCATTTTCTTTAGGATCATTTCCGCGTGTTAATGTCGGACCTTCCGTCTCTATATGCTCTGCCCGAATATACGAGACCTACAAACGGCAAAATCAGAATTAAGCCTCCAGTAGCTCCTTCGTCCACTCAGCCTCACATTGATCAACTTTCCAGCGATCAGTCCACCTCGTTACTTCTTCGAGTTCCTGTCAATATTGCTAGCCATACGAAGGTCTCACCGGCTACCACCCCTGTGACTGCCACTGTATCTCTTCCAACGGCGTCGACTTCGACACCTGCTACAATTCCCTTACCCCTGGCGACTCAAGCCAAGCTGCCTTCTGTCGCGGCTTCAACTCAACCGCTTCCCCCTTCTCACTATCCCAATGCTTCCTATATACCACCAGTCCCTAATCCTATAATCCCTGTATCTCCTTCTAATGTACCGGCGACTTCACAAGCCCATTCGTCATCGAATTCACCAGCACCTTCCTTGCTTCACCCTAGCCATCAATTAAAATCGATTTCGCTGAAAACAAAACCCTATGGTCGCACTTTCATTCTTGATCATCATGACGGCGTGAAAACTTGGGCGATGAGGCTGAGGTCTGGAGAAACGGATGTTCATGTCGGTCAAGTCACCTTTTTTGGAGATGAGGAAGAGGAAAGCAGCGGTGAAGAGGAGGGCCATGAGCTGGAGGAAAAACAAGAACAGGAAGAGGAACATATGGATGTAGATGCGCCCACCAAAAATGGCAGGCGGAAGGGCAAAGGCAAAGGGAAGAACCGGGCCAAACCTATTAAAACAACGATGGCCAAAGCCAGGAGCATGCCACAGAAGAAGAAAAAGCAAAAGATTGGGCAATTGCAACTCAAGTTAAACGGCTCTGTGATCAAGGACGAGGAGGAAGACGGCAACTGGGTTGTCCAACTGTCGGTTGGATCAAATGTGCTGGAAGTGGGCGAAACTGGGGGGCTCATCTGGAAGATTTATGTTGAGCGGTTGAGCGAAGTCTAACCTGCTTGTCAATCACTTTTTGTACATACCTGTAATAATCTACTTGCCTTTCATATCTCGGACTTACATAATAATTTCCCTCAGATGCCACTAACGCGTTGCAGAGTGAGGCCAATCCTTCCATTGTGTTCGATTGCTAAGTCTTATGTAGAATTTTAACGATGATGGTAACAAAATACAGGGTGGATGCTTCCGAAGAGATTGCGAGTACGTCCATCCCACAGATCCTAAGTGGCAATGGGCGCGTAAATATGTGAGTTTGTATAGATTTTTTTCTCGCGTTCAAATGATGTACTAGTATGTTACTCTAGGATCACAACAGCGCGAGAGGACGTAGAGGTAGAAGCGGCGGCGGCAAAGGACGAGGCGATGCCCACACGTCGGGGGGTCACCCACCCGGCGTGCTTTCGAAAGGAGCAGATTTAACCTGGGAATCTTCTGGTCAAGGCTCCACCTCTGCTTTCACCGCCGTCACTCGATCGGCAGGTTCAGGAGATACAGGCAAGCCAGACTGGCGCAATGCCGCCTATAAAGGCATGTCAACACTCGATCCAACAGGATCACAGCACGTTGTGTCAGACAAGACTGATGCTAAAGGCGTCAGTGGATGGGGAAGTGGACATGGGAGTGATTTTGGATACAGTATCACGGGCGGTGACAATAATGAAATGGCGACCAGTGGAAACAGTGGGTGGGGGGACAATACATGGGGAGACAATACATGGGGGGACAATACAGGAAGCGGCTGGGAAACTAGCAAGGATAGTGGGTTGGGAATTAGCGATGGGAATGGATGGGGAAGCAGCAGGGACAATAAGGGAAGTAGGAAAGAGTCTCAACCGGGAAGCAACAAGGATATTGGATGGGGTACTAAGGACGCTGGAGGTACTGCTCTTACTGCAAACTCTGCAGTGATCCACCTTGACGAACGTGAAACCACGAAGAGTGTTCCATCAACGGTCACTGGGACGAGGCATATCCCACTGCCAAGCAGGAAACCATCCAGCTCCCATTTGCCGCTCCCCGCTTCCTCCTTGACGAAAACATATCCACCGAGCAGAATCCGGACAGCGGCCTTCGCAGACACAGTTGAAACCAGTCCCACCCTTGTTTCAGCTTCTCGTGAAACTCCTTCCCGGGTTCAAGTTTACTCAAACACTATAAGGTATGTTGTACCTATCTTTCCAACCTTTCGGGACCTGATTATGCTTGCTTCTTAATGACCCGACGAAGGCATATTCAACATGCGGTTAGGCTTCAGCTTCAGCTTGAAACTGCACAAGCAGCAGTAGACCGTTGGAAGACTACACAGTTTTCATCTCAATACTTTCGTGCCTCACCCGCGACAAGGAAGATCCTTGACGAAAAGCGAGCAGCCTTTAACAAGGATACAGTCGACATCACAAATCGGCTGAAGCTTGCGATCGGGGCCCTGGCTGATCTCCCTGATCTCTCTGTGGTTTCAGGAAAGACATACCCGGATGTGGACGAGAATCAAATTATGGAGTATACCGCTCAGCTCAAGGACTGGATCGGAAAACTTCAACTCGGCAGCCGTATAGCTCCCCCTAGCCCTCCACCTGATAATGACGCACTCCGCTCACGGGACGGGCAGCCATGGACTTTGGAACATATTAAGGAGTCATTTATCGAGCTCGAACGTCTTGCCGAAAATGTCGCTGAGCAAATCTACATCAAGAAGTTCACCCATATGATGGACATAATGGACCCGAACGAGAAAATTGCCGCTTTTCTTGATGCACATCGTGAGAGGGAGGCTAGCCAAGCTGCATTGAGAAGTGGGCGCGCGGATGCATTGCTTCGAAAGGCTGATGAAGTTGGCAACAGCCTAAGTGAAAGGGTTTTGTTCGTTACTCAGTTGTTTCTAAAAGTGCAGCACAACGAGGAAGAACTGGAGAAGCTTAGGGATGAGAAGAGACAACGCGATGAAATGAAGTCCAGGGTAAGCAGTGACCCTTCCCAGTGGAAAGTATCCTCTAGACGTGCCTGCTCTATAATAGATCGAGGGATACTTCAAGAAATTTGATGAGCGGCAGCAGGAGGATTCCGCGCAAATTCAACAATTGACGGACCAGATCATAAATCTCCACTCTTTTCGCCACCCAACTTCCAGACTATTAGAGATGGAAGATATACGCCCCAAGCTTCGTGAATTGGTCATTACTAAACTTGAAAGCGAGGTTATGCCTGTCATCAACCACTTCCGTGTAGTCTGCTCACAAAACAATGAGCATTTGATCAAGGAGCTCTACAAAAAGCTAAAACCTACATTGGACTTGACTACTGATATCTGTCGTCGCGCACGGGAGGAAGCATTATCCAAAACCTCTTGAAAATTTTTACGCACACATTCTTTGTCTTGAACCTGCATTCCTATCTAGTTGAACTAGTAATGTAACATGTCTATGATATAACTTGCTAATGTTCGCTGATCTCGTACATACGCAATAATGGGGATTACATGCACTGTATCAACTGTCTTGTAGTAAATGTTCCTCATCACTGTCACTATCTGGAGATGGGATATAACGATGATACCGTCCTGGTTCTTGTCCAAGTTCCATTAGATACCGTCTCAGCACGTCTTCCCGATCTACTGACTGCACCTCATAACCCTCGGATCCTGCCCTGATGAAAGGTGCAGTGTCTTCGCTATCTTCTGAGGTAGAATCACCCTCCAAGGCATTCGTTATGTTTACGTCATTGTGATCAGGATGGTAGGGGGGTAAGGACGACTTTCCAGACCCTTGGTCAATAACCTGATGCTTATGCTTTTCCGCCATAGAAGCCACACGTCGAAGGCGTGCATTAGATGGCTCCAGATTCGGATTCAAAGAGCCATTTTCGTAAGTCCAAGGAGAATCCGGTAAAACCAATGCGCGGTCAGGACCGTCTGACAAGTGCGCAGGGTTTTGTGGAGGCCACAAAGCATGTATAACTGTGGGGGGAAGTTCAGCACTTGACATCATTGTAGTGTGTGAATGACTGAGATAAGGGATGCAGCAAGTAAGAACACCAAAAGCATGAAAGTTTGCAAACATCGCTTCCGTGGGGACTGGCATACTGAATCACTATCGTAACACTACTGAAAGTCTTATACATCATCCCACCCGCCATTGTGCCGTCACACATGTTGTATTTTCAATGTTGACAGGTTGATCCACTTACCGTCACTTTCATATTTTAAACCAGAACCAGGAGTGACTGTCGGGCAACACCAAAGAAGGGGATTGCTGCCAAGGACTGATTCTATATTTCTCCTCATACCCAGATCCTGAATAAAACATTAGGAGAAAAACGAAGAGAAGTTGACGAACATACGTATGGAAACTTGACCTGACATCGAAACAATGTTAAAAGGTGCTAAACAACGAACGTAAAGTGGTGACAGATACCTCTTGAATCTGACCTCGACGAACCATTGTAGCAACTTTGTCTTTCTCCCAACCTTCAATTGTAGTGGAGTTTCCAAGTAAGCTATAAAAATGATAGATGCTACTGCAACCTCAGCACAGAGAGTGAAGCATTATAAGCTGGAATACCTGAACGCGCCAACCGAAAGAAGAACAGGAATACAAGCGGCATAGTTGAGAATGATGAAGATTAGTTCCAAGCTGGATGGTTCATCCTGGCAGAAGGTTAGCCTTTGGTGCATGGGTAATCAACATTGGCTTGAACACACCCAAAATTGATGCCCCATCGTGTCAAACACTCTTCGAGTGATCATTGCAAGATGATAGGAACACGCAAAGTCCACGTAAAAGAGAAACCGGATGAAGTGTCCATAATTAAAATGCCCTATACAGTTATTCACCCATGGGCAATGATGGTCTACAGCAATGGACATTCTAGCTTCGTTCTCGTGTTATATTCCACGGAGAAACGTACCCATGCGGAGGACACATCTATACAATTTCATTTTGTGTCAAAATATTACCCATCTGTGTAAGTGAAATACGTATACACCTGTTACATTGCCTACAATGGTGAGCTCTTGGAGGTTTGTATTTCTCGCATACCCGACAGTAACGAGGAGCACCAGTTAGCTTTTTAACCTCGTAACCATCAGAATGTGTATCGGGTTTCTAAAAGACGTGCAATCGTAAGAGGATGCGTTTGTCCAGATAAGAACTGCAAACCCAATGGGCTGGCACTTGTCCAGGATCGGTGACGACGCAAAGAAAGTAGTTCAATAGTAGCAAACCAACTAGAGCGCTTGTACGATTTCAACGAAAGAACAAGGGGATTGTGAAGAGGCTGCCTACTTACTTGAAAGGGACAATGAGAGCAAGAAGCTCAACAGAGAGGGCACGACCATACCATGGCCATATGATGAAGATTTGAGAGGAGTACGCAATGAAACAAATCAAACCTAGAACGAAGTTGACAATGAGTCGTCCGACAATAACATGCATTGCATGAGTCGACGTCCAAGTACCGGGGTTAACTGCGGTCAGGTGACGTAAAAAACTCTTCAAATCCCACCGCATGCAACTGCTCGGCCGACCTGGCTCCAGCAGCCGCATCGTCGCTCGTACAAGTGCGCGGAATGCTCATAAGATAGCAAGTAAATGGGACGATGTCATTATTCGTATGTCTTAACCAAAACCTTGCTATTCAACACCTAAGTCTGACACCCTTTCAGCCAGTCGAGAAGAAGTTCTTCGAAATCCTCATGCCAAAAACATGGTGCCTTACACAGACCAAACGAAGTCCTACAAACCTGATTTACGATATCTCAACGAAGGCTTTACGCATAGTCTGGCCAGCCGTTTAGCCCATAAATTACAGATTTCTTTAAAGGAGACATCTTCCTCCTCCGACACCGCGGGCACAACGGAGAAACGTGTTGATCATTCCGTAGCCCAAAGACGAGTGGCGCGTTTAGCACGTGAATCTCAACATCTTCACCCGACTGAACGACATGACACGCGCCATGCGTCACGAGAACCCTCTGCAAGCCCTCAAGGACGGTCCCCGCACATACGACAGCAGTTTGATGACCGTGACAATGTTAAATTAAATCGTCGCGATAGGGCTACGCCTCCTAATTTTAGATATGGCAGTCAGCAATCTCAACGAGATAGCTTGATCGGCTCTGACAAGGCCGGAGTTGAGGGGAGCGCCGGTCATGGTACCGCTAGAGTAACGCCCGTTCCCACCCACATGCGTACTGTTCAACCTGGCGAGGTGACGGGTGACGAGGAGAATACTGACAAGAAGGAGAGTGACGAAGAGGAGAATTATGAGGAGGAGAATGACGAGGACATCTTGCTAGAGGACGGGGGCTGGTCAGAAATGGCTGAGTTCCAGGGTCCAGATGCAAATTTCGCGGATCTCGATGACATTTTTGGCGGCATACCCTCGAGATCGCACTCTGTTTCACCCCGTCAAGCGGAAGACTCTGTCGTTGACCGGCAACAGTTGCATAATTCTTCTGACGGTGACTATGTTCGTTTTGCACCTCACACTTGCCACGATTTTCTTGTCTCTCATCACAAATCGAGTCCCACGAAACATATCCAACTCGTGTTGTCTAAACGGGGTGATGTGCCGATTACCGCCCGACAGCGAGCTTCAGGTATTGTCGAATCCTTAGTGGGCGAGACGAGGATGATATCGGTTCAGAGAGGGTAGATGATACAAATATTGTCATTACAACATAGAAATTTTCTTCGCAAGCAAGAGCCAAATGGAATTGAACACGACAATATCCTGTCTAAACCTCCTTCAGTTTATCAGCTGGCAACACCCAGGGCGGAATTGGATATTCTTCTTCCACAGCTCCGACCGCGAAGGGGATTTTGTCCCCAAAGGCCGTAATATGGCGTCCTGTCTTACGCGCACTGTTCCCTGAGCTACGAACGGCGGCAACCATGAGGAGACTTCTCGTTCGCTCGGTCTTGCCTGCAATCCCAGCGTACGATACGTGTCTTGGGCTCTGTTTCCGGGTCTGGCCAACCCTTTGAGGAGTAAAATCAGGTATCGATTCAATGGGTGGCACAGAGGTCGCCCTTGTAGCTTTGCGTGAAGACGCGGATGGCGCGGGAGAAGACAATCTGACCCGTTTACGTCCACGTCGTGCGGGTGCGGGTTCGGCCGATTCAGAGGCCCGTGACGAAGCCACGGGTGACGCGACCACAGGTGATGGCGACGATGCAGCTGACAACGGTATATCTGGATTTTCCTCCCTCTCCTCCTGAAGAGCGAGTGTAACATCTCGGCTGTTGGGTTCTAGTACAACTATATCTGGGTTGGAAATGGGCGTAGTAGATCTCGATGCAGCTTCTGATCGCGGAGACGGAGACGATAAAACAGGAGTCGGTTCATGATCTATGGCCTCCGGAGCTAGTGAGACAAACTCTGGCACCTCGTCGGTGTTCGCTCGAAAAAGCGAAAGGCTTTTCTTTTGCCTCGTCGATAGCCTTCCGGGCTTCCCACCAATTTTGAATTTAGACTTGAGTTTCTCAGATTGTTTCTTTTCGCTATCTCTTGGAGCAGTTTCCATCAAGAGGTCGTCACACAATTCTGCATTGCTGTCTCTGTCCACGTAGACAACTGCTTCAAGCTCAGCAGGCGTGTTGTTGCTTGGGCCTGGTACCTTTCGGAATTTATCAGGAGGCAACAGAATCCGATAGCGCTCTTCAAGATAAGAGGCAACATCAAGCATCTCCTTCCGTCGCCTCTCACCTTCATTGTGGGCGGCGGCGCCACTGCGGGCTCCGGGGGGGGCTAAGCGGTTGTCTTCGGAATTATCATGTTGACCAGGAGCGGGTGAGAAGGAGGTAGCAGGAAGGGAAAGAAATGCTCCTCCATCCATCGCACGTAGTTGATCAATCCGCTCTTTTAGTTTGTACTGCTCATGTTTGAGCTTTTCCTTCTCTCGTAATCGTATACGCTTCTCGAACGCTTCGTACTTGCGATGCCGTTTCTCATATGTTACGTCTGAGGTGTCAACTGTCCCCTGTTTCCAAGGAAGAAATATTAAGGTAAGAATCCAGAGAGGGTGCTGGGACCACGCACGTCTTCCGAATTTCTCGGTCGGAGGCGGCCCATTGCCGCTGGATTTTCAGTAATCTTGTCGAATTCAGGCGTTTGGATGACTTGCTGTTCTCTATAGGCCTTGACGACCTCCGGTCGGTCGAAATAGCGGTCATTTGCATATATGTTCATGCCTAGCTTTACCGTTGATGAAGATTTTGCGATTGTGTGTGGATTCGTTGTTAATAACAACCTTGTCTGGGCGGGGATCAACGGGTCATATTCCACTGCAAGTTCAATTAATCGGACAATAGAGCATGGGTTGTGTGGGTCGAACGCACGTCTCCGCTTTTGTCTTTCCAGTATCATGATATCCATTTCACAATTGCCTACCCCTGGCCCACCACGCCTTGAACGTGCTGGAAGAACGCGTTTTTGAGGAACTTGCGTCCCGGAATTTGTTGAAGTGGACGCTCCGTCCATTCTTGAGAAGAACGCGCTCGCGCTTTCTTCGACTAGTGTTGGATTCAAGGGAAAAGGAAATAATCTGTCGCGAGTGAGGTTACAGAGATCTGCAATGTCGGCGTTTGGTTTGATTGTTGGGGGGTTCAATTGAAGCTTTCCTGTATTCTGCACCACCCTTACGAATTTATCATTGTAAACTTAGTTTTTCCCATACGGCGCCACTAGTGGCCGCGTCGCATATGTGGACCATCATGATCACTGCGGCTGATTCATGCATTGTACTCAACAAAATGTCCATCCATTACTGCTGAGCGCCTTCATCGCATCTGACAACATATCTGAGGGTACCAACGTAGTTCCGTACTCTGATTCCATAAGAATTTGGTCACACAAAGGCATCGACGTAATCACGCATTCACCAGCTTGACATCGCAAATACAGAGACCTTTGCCTCCTTGAGAACGGCAGTGAAGGCGGCCATGACACCAGTCAACTCTGTTCGCCAGAAAATTTCAAAAGCTTCAAGTCTAAATACCTGCTGTGCGCCATAAATCCCTTTACCTTTATGCATATCGTGAGTATTGTTTCATGGTATTCCGGCATCCATTTGTGTGATTCGCCGACTTCCCCTGTTCTGGTTACGAAGAATAAAAATAGAAATCCGTGGCATCCGAGTCAATAAACAGCCTCAATATACAGCGAGGAAGATGAACGTTTGGCGACGAAGAAACTCTGCCATAACACCCAGGTACAAAGCCGTCGGTGTGTCGTTACCGGGTGGCGCAATGACTAGATCAACTTAAGTATGGAGCTGTTCATTTGTTCCTCGCACTTCAAATGATGGCTGATTTCTTATCCATTCCATAAAAACACTCCTTCCAGTGATATGATTTTTCATGGCTTCAAAATTGAGCGAGAAATTTTATCGAGCATAGGCCAAATTGGCGGATGCAGACATATTAGCCTCTACAGCGAGCAAAAAAAGCTCCGGTTGTTATTCCTTTTGTAAACACACTTCTTTCTGCCTTCTGAAGATATTCTATTGATGAAAAAAACATACATAACAAATTGAGTGAAGAATGGTATCAATTGTCGTGCAAAGTTACATCACCCATTACAAGCCCGAGCGACGCCTGTGTGATTTATACTTTTTGGAGCTGAACTTCTTCACCTGTTTCTGAGCATCTTTTGTCCCCATACCCCCCCTGTAAACATCCATAGACATCCATCCACCAATACATTTGGTGTTCCCACCGCTGGATAGTTTGCAACTGCACAGACTTTTGGCCTGTTCTCCTCAAAGTGTCAAAAGTGTAATCAAAATTGTTATTTCTTGACGGCTACCCAATAAAACTCAATCAAGTTCAGCTCACAGTGAAACTTTAGCAAAAGAATGCAGCAATGTTATTTTTGCGATATCCTTTAGCCATTGATGGTGTGTAACTGGATTCGAATGACTTTCACCTCATGCCTTGAACCAGAAGTGTACTAAGTACGTAACTTAGTTAGGGTTGGAATTTTTTCCTTTGGCTCAAATTGGCGGTTGCACAAAAGTAGTGGTGCCTAAATGAACAGCTCCATAGTAATTATAGTTGTGAAGTCAGAAATTCTGGGGCGCCAGATTTTGAGGAGGGTTTAGGGTTCTCAGAATGCTCTGCGTTAGTGACCGCCCAGATACTCATTGAGTCTTCAATCAGGAGAGTGTGCTTGCTTCAGCGACCTTATCTTGAGTGGAATATTCTCATAATAGCAGAATACTTTGAAAGGATCGTGAAACGTGGAAGATAACAGAAGTAAAAAGGTCATACTCTTAAAACTCTGCCTCAGTTCGACGCAGCGAAGTGATAGAGGACGACATGCGCAAGGTAAAGCCCAATAGAATAACAAAGCCACAAGGCGCAGAAGATCTAACAAGATGTCTGTGCGGTGACTAGGCCCCATCTTTGTTTTCGTCGGCTGCTCCGGTTGGGACTGCCCACTCATCTGCACGGTTGGAGGTTTGCTGCAATGAAACAGAGCGCATGGTACTCTCCTCGTATGGATCGTATTGTTGGGGCTGCATCAGACTCATGTTCATGTTCATATGCAAGCCGAAAGCCGATGCAAACCGTGGATTGATGTGTGGTTGGACGAAGGGGGATGGGAGCCCTTGCTGGTTGAAGTGAAATGGCGCTTCCTGGTGAAATCGAGGATTTTGGTAGCTCCACGCTTCGGGAGTAGCATGTGTATGCAGCATGGAAATAGTTGAGCCATCAGGTAATTGTCCCGTTGCATGTGCAATAGCAAGCGAGGTAGGGGACAGAGGGCGAGCAACGTGGGGATCATAGGAAGCAGCAGATTGTGACCTGGCGATTGGTCCATCATTCCAGCTTGTCTCATTGGCGCCGCTGTTTTGTTGAGGACTACAAGCTGAAGCCGCCCAATTGTGCCTGCCATTTCCACGTCTATCGTGTTCCCGGACTCGCCCCCGAACTCGACCTCGGCCACCACTGTGACCCCGAGCATTTCCACGATCTTGCCTTGCTCCATGGACAGAAGGCTGATGTTGGTTGCGACTACTGCTCGGATCACTGGTCAACGCTGATGACGTTGATATCTTTGAAGTGGTCAGTGCGTACTCATCAGCGTAAGGATCGTCGTAAGGGGTCGGAGGAGGGCGTGAAGGCCCGGTACTAAAATCTAGATCGTATGGGCCATGTTCATCGTAAGCGTTTCCCTTGAGAATAACGTCGTCAACCAAGTCCTGGTCACGCATTTGGGATGGACTAGGTGTTGGCTGCCTAGATAAGATAACCGATTGGGCTCGAGAGTTACTTCGTCTGAAACATACTTAAGTGTTGAGAAGGCAAAGCACGTTGTATACGTACTTTCTCTTGAGGCTGCTTTTGAACACAGCCTCGGCTTCATCATCTGAGAATTCCAGCTCATGCTCGGCAGGCTCCTCATCGTGAACATTGCTGGCATCGCTGCCTTTCATTTGCTTGATTTGACTGAGGAAGACAAAATGACTTCGTTTCGGTACATGGAAAACTTTCCGGGCGATTCGCATCTTTTCGAGATCGAGGGGGTAGCCATTGCTGAACTTGACTTGATACAAGGGCTGGAAAGTCGGGCCAAAAGTTTCATAGATCTGCATATTCATTTCTTTTAGCAGTGCTCCGCAATATGGCTGTACAATTCTTACATATCCCATGACCTTTCTGTCTTCAAATACGAGGAGAGTATCCGAATCAAGGGCTTGCTCAGATCCTTTATTGGCACGCTCGGAAGGTTCAGCTTTGACAATAACCAAATTTTCCATGACGCTCATGATTTCACCTACTTTCTCCAGAACTTCCTCTGGGCCAACTTCAGAAATATCTGGAATGATAACGTCTGTCTCGTTGATTTCATTTTTGGTTTGGACATAAACTCCAGTCGTTGGAGCAGGGACCGACTCGTCGTCCTCATCAAGGTCATGGTTAAATGATTTCGCATCGTCGTCGTCATTCACGCTAGATTCCGACTCTGACTCCGAACTGGAATCTGAGACGGGACTGTAAAGCCGGTAAGCGGAATAGAAGAGGGGAAACATAGGGACATGCATTGTTTTAGGCCCCTGCAGTTCACCTTCGTAGCTAGCCGGAATAAGATCCGCTTCAATTTCATCCTCACTGGCAATCTCGGTGTCTGAACTGTCGACGTTATCATCTGGTTGGACCTGTATTGAAATTCGAGGGCTGAGGGCTGGGGCATCGCTTGATGTACCAATAAGATCGCTGATAAGGAGCAAGTCTTGTGGAATGTTCTGAGGTAACTTAAACCATTCATTTTGAAGTGTCAGTCTGCTCGTCGCGAAGGGATGGCAGCGTTCAGATGAGTCCATCGGCTACGAAACGCGTCGATGATATTTTTCAAATCCGTCACGGTCACGCTCTTCACTTCTGCAAGTCAGCATGCTGAGGAACTTACGATACACGGTCGCGTTGCCTTCCTGTAGACGAGTTTATTCCACTCCACCGAAACCGCACTTGAAACTTGTCGCCGAAATAAGGAAACTCACGGAGGTCTCGATTGCCAAAGCTCGAGAGGCACTCATTGCCACTAACAACGATCTTGACCTTGCGTTGCAATGGCTACAAAAAGATCTGGCAATCTCTGGGGTAAAGAAAGCTGCTAAAGTGGATGGAAGGTTCACTGGAGAAGGTCTCATTAGCACCTGCGTACTGTCACACGGGGTTGGACCACAGCTAGGATTCGGTCAAGGTGGAGTTCGTGGGGCGATGATTGAGCTCAACTGCGAGACAGACTTCGTAGGGAGAAACGAACTGTTTGGGCGATTAGCTGCCGATATTGCCCATACCGCAGCTTTCATTCCTGACCCGGTCGGGTCTGATACGACGTTCCAGACGTGTTTTCTGGATATATTAAATGACGCCCCATTGATATCCCAACGTCATCCACACTCTACCACTTCCGCCACTGTAGGATCCTCAATTTGCGACTTGATAGCCAAGGTTGGCGAGAAAATCTCATTACGAAGGGCGGTGACGCTGGTCGAAAACCCGCCACAAGTGCGAGCTGGAGTCGGACTTAGGCTTGCATCTTATAACCACGGTTCCATCAACCTTTCCTCGCAGGGCCGCATTGGTTCCCTTGTTCTTCTCATTTTGAAATCGCGTAGATTGGACGACCTCATGGCATTGGAAGCATTCCGAACGGACTTGGAACGGCTGGAACGATCGCTCGCCCGACAAATAGTTGGACTTGAAACGCGCTGCATCAGTCCTCCTCCAGGAGAGAAAGACGATACGGCGCTGTATGACCAGCCATTCATAATGTTCCCTGGTGAATCAACTGGGAGGACTGTTCGGGAAGTCCTTCACAATTGGGCTCAAGAAAAGGGTATCGTCGAGAGTGCAGAGAATTTCCATGATGGAGGATTGAATGTGTTGGATTTCAGAAAGTGGTCAGTGGGAGAAGTGATATGTGAATGAAATTATTTGCGCATAATATACATGTACAATTTCGTTCCAGATGTTTGTTCTACTGATCATAGGATACGCAACATCTGGGATGCAAGGCTGGTTGAAGGGCTCTACTGCTAATGTTTTTGAATGCGCGTGACATGGGGAAGCCCAAGCTTGTAGCCTACGGTATAATTTCGGGGGTCATCCTTGGCGCACAAAGTGCTGAATTGAAATGACTACGTGAGATTGAAGACGACTGTGTCACATGTCAACTTACAAGTCTGGAGACGACTTCAGCTACCGAATCACCAATGAAAGGAAGGGAAAGTACACACATTGAATCCCAATAAACATATAGTATGTTCCGGCTCCCTACGCACGATCAATGCCAAATACCAGCTGATTATAAGATGCTTACAGTCAATACATGCCACCAAGAATGTCCTGAATGATGAACATTCAAATTAACGAAAAAGTATCGCAGGATAGTAAATACCCTCAAGAAGGAAGGCGCGTGGCCAGCCAATAAACACTTTCCAGCGTGTAAGCGTGTCACAATATATGTTATCCATGTTCCAGATGAAGAAGCCCAGTGCAAACATTCCAGCACCTCTACCAAACAACTTGCCAATAATGGACTTTTTCTTGTCGGAAATACGCAAGGAATGTTCGGACCACTGGAGCAAGTATGTAACGCGGAACCCTACGATCCATACGATGGTTGCGAAAACGATTTGGTGATAGATGGGATTGCGGTTATAAAAACTTGGCAACTAAGTAACTTGTAACACAGAGTTTACAAAGAATGGCTCACTATGTCAATGTGAAGATAACATCGAACAGGACACAGATAGCCGCAAGATATTTCGTACGTGATGCATGCCAACCGAATCCAGGTCGATCGTCGAATAAGAGCCACAAGCTCATAGAACCAACGTATATCATAGGCAATTCGTCAGCCAATTGTGCTTGAAAAAGTAAGGTTGCATGAAAGGCAAAACTTCCCACGCCGACCAGTGCGATCCCCTATGAAATGATTATAAAGATATTCAAGAAGAAATGGGGCATTATAAATACAGCATAACCAAAGATGTATCTGAGTGGTAAAGACTGACGCGCAGCCTGAACAGCGCCCAAGACTGCCAGGGTAATCTGGAACACATTTGAAAAGGTATTCGCCAATTCTGCGACATAATGAGAGAATTGATAATTGGCCTAGATGAGTTCTGAGCATCACAATGGTAGATTTTGAGAAGTATGCCAACCTCACACCAGTCTAAAGTTGCAGTAACTGGACCGTAATATCCAGGGTTGATAGCGCATGTTGGGTCGGACAGGTTAGCCATTACGGTAGGTCCCAAGAGGGGTTTTTTGCGCCATAGTATGGTCACCTGCGGACGCAGTTGTGGCTGTGTATGCCATTCCCGTCATCACGTGGTTCAGACTGCGTGAAATTTAAATAAATAATAAATTCAATAACTCTCGGTCACCGTGACGGTCATGCGAAAGGCGAGCTCACTGGTTCGACAAGGGCGGCTCATCGGGCAGAATGTTGGGCAGCCCATATCAAAGACTTTCAGACGCCCTCTAAATTCTTCACCACCTCTCGTACAAATCACAACTCTCCCAAACAAGATCCGAGTTGCAACTGAATCAACTCCTGGGCATTTCTCCTCCGTCGGCCTATACATCGATGCTGGCTCTCGCTATGAGTCGCCCAAATCGTCAGGTGTCAGTCATTTCCTTGACCGGATGGCATTCAAGGTCAGTGCTACCACGCATTCTCTGAGACAGAAAGTATTACTAAGAATTGACTGTAGAGCACTGCAGCTCGAACAGATACAGAAATGTCAACAGCGATACATTCCCTTGGAGGTCAAATAATGTGCTCTTCCTCGAGAGAATCTATCATGTATCAGTCATCGCATTTCCACCAATCGACACCTTTAGCTGTGTCCTTGATCGCAGATACTGTCCTGAATCCCTCATTTCTACCAGAAGAAATAGAAATGCAGCGTGATGCAGCTCACTATGAACTTCGTGAAATCACCTCCAAACCAGACATGATCCTCCCAGAAGTTGTGCACAGTGTCGCCTATGGCCGAAGTGGTCTAGGAAATCCACTCTTATGTCCAGAAGACCGGATACACCTCATAGACGAGAAAATATTGCGACGGTCAATGCAAGACTGGTATCGACCTGAAAGAATGGTCATCGCGGGAGCTGGTATGCCACATGAAGAATTGGTGGACTTGGCTGACAAGCATTTTGCTTCGCTCCAACCTTCACCGTCCCTCGTCTCGTCATTGCAGCAAGCTCGCACTCCACAGCAAATACCCCCCCATATTCTCTCGCCATCCTCACCTTCCATCGCTAAATCGCTGACACGTGCGGCGTCATATCTCTTCCCTAATCCCTTTACTTCCCCTGTGGACTCTCCAGTTCCTTCCGGCTCAACTTATACCGGAGGCCACCAATTTATACCCGACAAGTCCGCTGAATTCAACCACCTTTATATTGCCTTCGAAGGTGTTGGTATTCACGACGACGATATATATGCGCTAGCTACAATGCAAGTCCTCCTAGGTGGAGGGGGTAGCTTCTCTGCCGGTTTGTTTCGCTGCCTATCTCTTCGTTGGTATAATCTAACCATTTCTTTGCAGGGGGGCCTGGAAAAGGGATGTATTCTCGTCTTTACACTCACATTCTCAATCACTTTCCTCAAATAGACCATTGCGCATCCTTCCATCATATTTATACGGATTCCTCCCTGTTTGGGCTATTCGCATCCTTCATTCCTGCTTCTTCTGGTCTACGGGGTGGTAATACTCCTGGCCAAATCATGCCTCATTTGGTACATCAGCTAAGCCTACTGCTATACACTCCCTTACCTGAAGTGGAGCTCAATCGCGCCAAGAATCAGCTCAAGTCTAGTCTCATGATGGCTTTAGAAAGTAGAGCGGTAGAAGTCGAGGATCTCGGTCGACAGGTATGCATCCATGCCTTTGCTTTTTTTTCGCTCGGAATGCATGACCCCAATTGATACATAGGTTCTTGTTCACGGACGCAGAGTACCCGTCTCAGAAATGACGGACAAAATCGATGAACTCAAAGCGGAAGATATTCGCCGAGTGGCAGCCCGTGTATTTGGTCCACAGTCAGGCAGTAAAGCGACCGTCGTTTGTATGGGTCACGAGGATACGGGAGCATGGGAGGACGTGTTTAGTAAATATAGTGTTGCAGGAGCATAGTACTAGAACTTCTTGCTCATCATTATCCCCACCTTAACTTGCTTTATGTATCTACTCTAGTCCATTACCATTGCATTGAGCCCATTTCACACAGCTAAGTCACTTGGATTTGATTGCTGTCCATCGTGAGTCTCTCCTCGTGCTTAGGTATACCTCAGAACCCGGTTCACTGTCCATCCAAGCGCTAGGCTGGGTGGGTGTCAAGTTCGTCACCTGTTTACCCAATATCAGTAACCACATGCTGGAGAGAAAGTAGAAATTGGAACATACTAAATACCGTTGCCCCGTCTCGAACGTACCCGTTGCATGTCCTTCAGATGGTGTCAATTGAAGAACATCCCACACGGTCAACTGTGCCCTGCGATGGGCAGGCCGTCTAAATGTACGACTGTCTTGAACAATTAACACCCGAAAGCTGCGCACTTCGCGAGGAGGGCAAAGATTCTATATGACAAGCATTATATGCGCCTCACATAGCGTAGAGAAAGGAATGACCTTGAGTTCGGATTCAATCTCATCTCCAGCCCTAGCTCTTTCCCTTTCGATGGAATCAAAGATATAACGCGCAAGCCAACCAGCCTCATCGGAAGTCAGATTCGCCAATACTCGCCCTGCATCTCCCGGATCTTCGAGTTCGTCGTAGAGGCTCTCGATGTGGTCTGGCGGAAAATCTTCCCAAAAAGAGATGTCAGTTTGCGCAAGAGAGAAGATGTTTTGCCAACCGTTTTCTCCAGGTGTGAACCGAGCACCCGCTTGTCTCTGCAGTTTATCAATGTACCCCTCGTATCTATGCAGCTTTTTATCAATTTCTAAGCGCAACTTGGCCTCTTCGACTTCCCGCCGCTTCTACCGACATCTTAGATCAACACCGGCTGACCGAAAGGGAAATTCTCCAACAAACCTTCCACCGTTCATTGTTTAAATTTTCTTCGCCTTCATTTAGAGGCCCTTCACGATGTCGCTTTCCATCTTTATCCTCCATAAATTCGAAGAACGCAATCGGGTGTGCCTATCAAGACGATGGAATGGTCTTTCTGAGGATAGATGCAGGCCGTGCTTACCTTGATCACAACCAAGTCCATCGCAGATACAACTCCTCCGTCAGCTGTCAGGCTGTGTAACGTCGAGATACAAGGGCCCGTTTGAAATCCAAGCTTTGCGTGCCATGGGGCCATGTGAGACGAATTGCCGAATATAACGAGCTTCGTCGACTTGTAAGCTTCCAGCACCTCCGAAGGGTCCTTCCGTTCTGACGATAACTGCAATGCGTTATACCCTAGGTGCAAGGTCACACAACAATAAACGAACCCTAGCACCAGCAACGCCGATTTTTCTGCCAATTCGAATGACGCCTCGCCGAATGGCTCTTGCCAGAGGTGCATCAACTTGCGCCCGCAGCCTGTACCATCCATCCGTCACCTCCAATTCGGGCTGGGGCGCAATAGGCATGCCATCATCCGTCATGCCCGCTTCTGACCAGGTAATACCTGAGATGCATAACACCATAGGGTAAGATGCAGGAGCATCTTTTGTCGCTATCAAACGAAGTGGGGGGCGGATGCCTCCTTGCAACTCGCGCTCGTATCTACATAGTTAGCTACACATAGTACTGTAACAACAAATTCGCGATTTACCTGTAAAACAGTTGACGTATGACTGCTGACCAGCACCATTGTTTCTGCGTTGGACTACTTTCGCGTTCTGGCTCAAGAGCGACCATGCCAGCTAGTTTCCACAGAATGAGACACCAGTGATTGTCAACCCATGGTTTCGTCGCAAGTGAGCATCCGCGATCTAGAAGCTGTTTCAGAGCCGCTGCAGGTCCTAGTAGAACAGTCGTATTTGAGAATGGTGTTAAAAAGAGTGGGGTTGCGGTTGCAGTATGGAAAGAGTAATATAGCGCAGCGACCGGAGTAACCTGTGACAGACCCGCCAGATCTCTGGAAGAGGCCAAGTAAATCACGAAGTCATCGTCACCGAAGAAATGAAAAGAAATACTAACATCCCCATTGATTCTATCTCGTCGGTACTATACTGTTGAGGCTGTAAACCAGATAACGCTAAACTTGTTCTGTTTGGAGGTATCGCTAAAGAACCCAAACGTCATCAAAATTGAGGCCATTGTAAAAAACAATGCGCACCGAGATCAAACACTCCTATGCTGCTTTTTTCTTTCGCTTTCCCCTTTCCGCTGGGCGTTTCTTTGGCCTTCTCCAAACTCGCGGGTGTGCCAATATCCTTGACGGTTTGTTCAAGTCGTGAATGTCCTGGCTTCATTCCCGGTTTAAAAGGAGTAACAAATGGTGACGGCCTGTTTTTCGGGCCAACACCACCGCGTTGGACGATGCGTGCAGGGGTAGAGAACGGAGTAGGACCAGTAGGCCTCGCAATTACATCACTACTCGTTGCAGCGAAAGTAATAGGTGTTGATGCAAGAGGATGTCGTGAACCCGCGGTTGTAAAAGCAGGAAGGTTAGAAAATTGGCTGGCAGGATTAAGAGGCGAGCTGGTGCCACGATTACCCGTTGCTTTCGGCGTTAACAAAGGTGGTTTGAAAGGCTTCGGCTTGGTAGATTTTGCAACCTGACCTACGACAGGGGACGAAAATATGTGTTTGGTTATAGCCGAAGGGCGCGAGAAACCCAAGGGAGATGGAGTAGATGGAGAATTAAGGGAATTCTCGACGGCTCTTAATGCTAGCCGTCGAGGAGAGGAAGGCAGGTTTGAGGCCATCATCAAAGCATTCTCTGAGTCATCCACGTTGGATGCAGAGGGATGACTTGAACTTGTGTCCACAGGTTCTGAATCGGCAGTATCCCAAATGACCTTCATCTTTGCTTGAGCTTTCGCAAGTGCAGCACTTGATGGAGCAATCCATCCTTTGTTGGAAGCCTTCATAAAACCGCTTGTCAAAGCTGCAGGTTCTTTTATGCTAGATGAAGCAGGTAGAAACGCGACGGAAGGAATTACGGATGCAGACTCAAACCAGGAGTCAAAGGATTGTTCTTTGGGAGGTTCTTCAGGTGAAGGAGATGGCTCGTAGTCGTGTAGAATTTGGGCGACTTTAGGGATATTGGATGCCCTCGTAAAACTTACATCAAAAGGGGTGGAGAAATTCGTGCTATTTATTTTGGCAGTCGTAAATCCAGTGGTAAAGGGGTTGTCTGGGTCGTCCATAGGCCTTAACGTAGCTCCCGATGTAGACGGGAGATTCTCTATTTTACCGTCAGATCCAGATATATTATTATTCTGGGAGGAGTTGTGATTCAGAGCATCCTGCACCCTCTGAGCTAAGGAATTCGGCCATTTGTTCTCGTGATTCTTCTTGGGAGACTGGGAGGACTGTGAAAGCTGAGCTTCTAACGCGTCAAATGCTTCGAGATCCTCCTGCCTGAGATCGGCAACTTGTTCATCGTAAGTTGGAGAGGAGAGCCGTTGTCGTTTCCGAATTGGCGAGCTTGAGGGTGATGAGTCTAAGCAAAGGCTAAGTGAGAGTATGACTGTAAAAGAACAGGGTCTCACCGAGAGAACGCATAGTAAGTCGCAGTTGAACGCGTCCTGTCACGTTATCGAGAAGTCGATACACACCACAGTCACTCAGCAGTCACAGAGTTGAGCACAACTCTACGCACAACTGGAAACTCGATGTCTTTTCTATCGACCTTTGCTGGGTATATTGAATGGTGGTAATTCTGTCATGTACCAGTTCTAACTGTATATGTACAAGACAACTGAAAGGCGGATACAAAATTGAGTGAGGAATTCGCAACGGGTTTCTTTCCGAAAACAGGATTGTCACATCTCTCAGATCCAATTTTCAGTAACAACGTCGTCAGTCCCAACGATGAACGGAGTTATTCCAAACAACTCCCAGAACGCGTCGACAAGGCTCGCAAAGCCTCCACCTGCAGGTCCTACTCCTCCTGCTCCTGCTTCTGCTCCGCCTGCACCTCCAAGCCACAATAATGCTGCATATCCACCTTCCGCCGGCAATCGATCAAACGTACCACACAACCATACTCCCGGAGTCAATGGGCATCATCATCCACAAAAGGGGAAGAAGAAGAATGACACTCCAGTTGACCCGGCCACAATGTATGAAAGTCTGAAGAACAGAATTGCTGCTCTTGAAGAGGAGGAGGTCCTCGAAGAAGAGGAAGAGAGAAGATATGGTATACGCAACTTCAGTCTCACCTGCTCCCCTGAAGTTGACAGTGGCTTCTCCAGCTGAAGAAGCCCAGAAGTCCGTTAGGGGTATGGAGGAGAATGCCATTCATGCAAAATACATTGAGCTGGTAAACGTCTCACTTCTCATTCCTCATATTCCCTCTTGCAACTGAGTGGCTTATAGTTTGCAGAATTCAAGCGGGTGGAGCGTGATCATGCAAAAGAGAAGCAAAAGCTCATGAAGGACAAGGATGCAGGTAAACTCATTGCAAGTTTTGTTCTTCTCAATAGACCTCAGTTTCATAAAAGCGAAAAGCCAGCTCACTAAAGCCAATCAGAACAAGACTAAGATGGAAAACCTTGCTCGTGAATTGCAGAAAGTGCGTTGGTCAAAATCTACATTCTATTTATGACGAATGCCAACTTAATCTTGCAGGATAACAAAAGATTGAGGGTAAGTTATCCGATGAGGAAAGCGTCGTGCTTCTAACAGCAGAACAGGAAGACGGAAAGCGGTTAGCGCAAAGCGTAGAGGACGCACAGGACGAGGTAACTGTCGACTTATACCAGGCCGGCCCGAGTACTTAAGAAGCCAATATTACAGCTCTTGCAGATGAAGAACGACTTAGCGAAGCGTGTAGATAAAGCGAAAATACAGGACCTCAAGTATCGTGAAATGCCTGACATCGTCGTCAAGGTCGTCTGTCGCTATCGAGCGGAGTTGTTTTTCAAAATCTCACGCAAAACAAAGCTATCTAGGCTATTCAATGCGTGGACAGATAGAATGGAAAGGCCGGGGGGGAAGAAAGGGAATGCAAATAGTGACGGAGGTGGAACACAAATGAATGGATCTGTTAAGTCTGACGCTGCAAGTACCCAATCGGGGTCATCAGCTTCGAGTTCAACTATGCAGTTTGTGTTCACACATAATGGAAGAAATGTGGAGGCAGATCAAACATCAGAAGAAGCTGGAATGGAGGATGGCGATGAGATTCTTGCCGTGGAATTGATGGACTTGACGGATGGACCCGGTTCCGATGAATGGGTAGGTGGTATAAGCAAACCACATGTGTTCTAGAGCTGACGACATTGATAGGACGAACAGGTTGAACCTCGGCGCGAGAAGCTGAGGAAGAACTGGACTGATGATCCACGAGAGTGCGACATTAATATTGGTGATTTTGCTTTCTTGCTCTCGCTGACATGAGAAATAGAGCCAAGCGAACGTTAGAAGAGATATTTGATGGGGTGTACGTCAATATTGTACTCCTCAGAACCCCTGCTGAAAATTTCCAGTGTTCGAGAGCGGTTGAAGGATGTGCTGCGTCAATATGAGCTTCGAGAGCGGCATTTTGAATGCGTAATTCGGTCCAAAGAACTAGAGGTTTTACTGTCTAGAGCACGAGCCGCAGAGCAAAAACAACTTGCTGAAGGGGAGAAAGCCCGTGCAGATAAGCAAGAGGAAGAGGTATGTATCTGCTCTCATATATTCGGTCTCCCTCACCCTAGATATATTTAATCTCCACAGAACCATCACCTCCGGAAGGATTTAGAGGAGGCACAGAATGGGCAGACCAGACTAATTGACAAATTGATTGCATGCTGCAAAGAGGTGCGTTTATACCTTTCCTTCCTCTATGCTCCTCACTAATTCATAAGAAAAAAAAGCCAAACGCAGAAAGGACACAACGTCTGTTTGCCTCTCTCCGAGAAGAACTAGAAAGGAAAGGGCCTCGCGGGTCGAAGATGCCCATAGATAGTTCAGCCGGAAGTTGACATTGAAGTGGTGTATTTAATCTGGGAATGGAATCAGACTGTCTTATCATCCTCGTAAAACATAGTGTGATTGATTAGACGTCCGTGACGATAGGTCCGTGATGAGGTAGGAGTCCAAGGCAGCAGGGAAATAAAAGTAATCTATGTTAAAACGTCCAGCTCTTCGATCTGCTCAACAAATCCAGACCTCGTAAAGGTTTTGCCTTTGAAACGGTCGAGTCCCTCTCCCGCATAGCTCACAAGAGGGGAAATCTCAATCTCTACACCCTCCTTGACCGTGGCCCCAGCCCTCTCCAAAAAACGCTTGTGCTGCGCGATCAAATCGCGACGACTCGTTTGAGGATCATCGGATCCAGTGCCAGGGGCATTTTTCAGCGGGCTGAACTCCTCGTTCCTTGCAACTTCCAAAACGGCGAAACGTTCGGTAAATGGGAATACATCGAATACGAACATTTCGAGCTTCATTCCATTGGCTTTGCTTGGTTTGACAAGCTCACCGGTCTCCAGGTCGACATAGGGAATCTTTTTATGTGCGATGTGGTAAGCAAGTTCTTCCTCGAATCTCTCCACTTGATTGAGGAATGCTGTGGTATAGAAGTGGTTCGCGATGTTCCCAGCTCGGAATGTCAGGTCGCCCGTATCAGGATCACGCCTCTCCGACTGCTCCTTCGAGATCTCGGAATACTCGACAACGCTGAATTTTGAGCCACGACACGCCACAACGCCTACGGATTCTGTTGCATGCGTTTTTGGCACAACCTTGGCAGCACAATCCGCTTGTTTCTGTATACTGTAGCCAATAAAAACTGGATCTGCGACACGCACGAGGCAGTTGTCGACGCAGTACGCATGCACATGAAGGATATTTCGCTTGGTCAAATCCGAAAGCACCGTGTGCGTCTTGTCGTGAGGCGACAGGGGGGAGCGTGTGGCGGCATAAAGTCCTCCATTACCGTCAGGTGCGACAGCAACGCGATACGGAGTCTCTAGCAACACTTTCCCGTCCGTTGAAAGACATGGCAATGTGCCTGGTTGTACAATAAGTACTGAATGTATTACAAATGCTCTCTCCTTACCCTGCTCGAAGAATATTACATTTTTGGGATCCAGCCCAAAATACGAATTCTTGACAAAGAATTCCTCCGTGTCCCGGCGAGTGGGACCGCTGGTCATAACATACCAAGGAATGACGACGGATCCACTGGGTTTACCGTTCTCTTCTTCAGCAACCGTTTGCAACCTGGCAATACGTTCTGCTTGGTATTGAAAAAGAGACTTGTGGGAAGGTAAGCCGATGTCATAGCAGCCCTTGGGTGCACTACTCCCGAGCCTTGTGCCCTGCCCACCAGCCATTAAGAGCACGCCAACTTCGCCTCGTGCAATAGCTGTCAAACCAATGCGACGCCATTCCTCGTCCCTTTCAGAAGTACCCACCGATTCTGATGCTCCTGCAGGAAGAGGTTCTATTGCTTCGCCTTCAGTGTGTTCAGAGGAACCGACGGCCTTCCGGTAAATGCGATTAACACGTTCGATGTCTAGGGATTCAAGTTGGGCAATGAGAGATGCTTGTTTTGCATCGGAAAGATGGGACGAGAGTTTGAAGACGTGGTCTTGACCAGCGGCCTGGTATCGTTTGCGAAGGTTATCGATAGACATGAGATATTATAGAGAGAGGGGGGCTGCCGTTGCGATTATATCATTGACGGTACTTGCCGGGATACGCAGTCGGGGAAAGTTGCCCAGCTGTGCTCTGAACTGCCTTCGCTATACGTTTCGTAACATCGCCCTGTTGCCACCGATTTGTTACCGATGCTTGACAAGTTGACCTTTCAAAACCCCCGAGCAGAGATAACTTGTTTCGAAAAGCGTAGGCGTTATTGCTACACCTCAACTGCAAGTTATATCTTCGCGGCAAAGTCTAACAGTGATACCGAGTTATCCTGGGTGCCTCGCCAGTATTGACCCGCATCCGATATGACTATGGGCGAAATACTCAAAACTGAGGCGAATTCCGCCCACGCATCCATTAGTGCTGCTCAGGAAACCTTCTGTGCGATGTGTAACACCGTGAACTGAAATACAACTGATACTGATGCCAGTGCTTTTGGCATATTCCCCTTCAACGTTTCGAAAGTGTAATCACAGTGTTCCCAAAATTTCTTGCAGTGCGCCTTTACTGCATAACCATATTAGGATTTTTTTTTCATCAGCCGATTCCGAGTGTATTTTGAATCTCCGCCTGGCAACGGGCCGCGCACTCAACAAGGCTCAATGTGTGTGAGAAATTGCATGGCTGTGCTGTAGCCAAACAAACAATTCATGGCAAGAGCCATAAATATTGCATTCTACCCTAATTAGTTTTGCCTAGCATCTTGGTGACAGCGGTGATGTATCTGAGAAACAAATCATCAATGGACATGTAGCCAAGGTTGATCATTGGCAGCTCGAGGTTGATAGAGAATTTTGTCAAGAAACAAATTATCGACGGACATGTACTCGAGGTTGATCTGAGGAAGGCATCGTATTTCTCTTGCACATCGTATCGTTCGCCAACAGCTCTTGCATCTGAGAAGACCCGCAATTGCGGGCTCCTTCGAGTACAGGAGCTAATAACGACGATGACACTGCATCATCGTCATCGGGGCTGGGGTAGGGATACACCCCACGAGCAGTTGCTCGCAGCGGTGTCATAGCAGGTGAGGTGGGCCAGGGAGCAGCAGTGGCCCCCACCGCGCCCGATGACACAGAAGAGGATCCACCCCGCAAGCAGTTGCTCGCGGGCGTAGGTTGTGGTCTCGTGGGGGGCAGGTATGGGATCCACCACCCTGCGAGCAGTGGCTCGTAGCGGTAGGTGTCATTAAGGGGGTGGTGGCATGTAGTTTACATTCTATGGTGCAAAACACCTAGTCACCGCCACAATGTGACAAAATTTTCGATCCCAGTAGATACAATCCTGAAAAGAATCTGTTTAAGCGAAAATGCTCGCTTTAGGTGTAGGAATAACTTGGCTAATCAGAATTTTGATTGCTTCAAACCTGAGGGAGTAGAGCATATTTGCAACCGCCAAATCACTGATTTTAACAAAAATTTGATGGCTGTTGAACGAAAATTTGGTTCGTCCGGATTTGGTCAAGTGTGACTATCTGTCACCCTCTGGCGATAGCGCCGTCCAAGCACCGTCATCATCATCGCTTGCATTGCTTTCCGCGTCGCGCGACGCGTACTGTAAGAGCCTTAATTATAACAATTTGTCACGTCACGAAAGGCGTTTGTTGTGTTAATTCTCAAAATGTCACGTCACAAAACAAGGCATTTGTTAACATCAGGACCGATGTCACGGCGATTTTTCCAAAAGTTTCTGAAATTGCCACAGAACAAGGAGGACAGTATCTACAATTTGACACCAATATACAGCATTGTCTCATCTTGCAGCTCCTCCAGAATTCCCATCAGCTCACTACTCGAAAACTTCTGACCCTCCAAGTCGAGATTGAGAAAATTATGCAGTTCATGAAATGACAGCACTTTGCCATACCACTGGCCTTGGGCCGGCTTTTTCAAGAGCAGATAGGTTGCATAACGGACATACAAATGCCTAGTCATGGAAATCTATATCAGTGAGCAAACACAAATCAAATGTTGGACTAACCGCCCAGTTTTACTCTTCAGATCATTTTGAATTCTTTCTTCATCTTTTGGTTCCCATAGAGCTCGATCAACAAAATAGATGTGGGTGCGACAGTCAATGACACTCTGCATTTCAGGTGACTCCTCTGACTCAGACTTGGAGTCATACTCGGGATCTGTTTCACCCTCCGCATCTGCATCAGTCAACTCTTCATCATCCACACCACCCTGCAATTCAACAAACCCTTGCTCGTTTTCAGTCACTGTTTGATCATCTTCCATCTCATCCATCTCAGCAGGGGTTGGGGCCAATCCAAGCGCAGCTGCGAGCATGCTGGGAGACACAGCCAGATCATCGTCAAACTCTGTGTCAGCAGAGAGATCATCCTCGAGTAGTTCTTCAACACCCTCATCCACCAAATCAACACCAGGATCATGTTGAACTGCTACTGATAGGGCAAATTCGTTGTCATCTTCGAGACGTTTGCGTACTGTGCAGAGTGCAACTTCACTGGTGATTGACTCATGAGATAAATTCCATCCCTTTGTTTGACATTTTTCCCATGCCTGGTTGCCAACCACAACAGAGTTAGCTCGGCTCTTCACTTTTTTAGCAGGATTATTCACCTTTCTTACGATTTCTGGGTGATCTTTGAGAAATTGGTATGCTTTGAGCGCCCATCCAACTGTCGCATTTCGGAGTGGGCCAAGGTCAATATTCAGCTTCACAGCCATGTTCGGCCTTGTAGCAAGCTGTGACTTGGTCTCCGCAACAAAGTACTGGACTGATTCACGTTCAAAAATATGCTTTATAATCCGTTGAATGCCCACATCGTTGGGTTGAATTTTTCCTGTACCTAAGAATCTAGAAGTTCAGCTGCAATCTATAGCTTGGAAGATTAGAACCTGACATCCTCCAGGAATGAAAATAATTTTTATCCACCCATATTCTGTCTTCATCCACTTACGAAAGGGTTCTCCCCGATGAACAGACCAAACATCTATTATGAGCAGGCCCTCTATCTTTTTTAAGCCCTTGCGCTGGCGAAGTCTTTCAAGATATGGTGCAACAATTTTCCGGATCCACTGAGTCATGAAATTATTGACTGCAGCAATCTGTTAAATGTAGCTTAGCTGCTTACCTCTTTCATGCATGCCAAATTACTCCAATGCTTGTCTCCTCCACATGAGAAGATCATTCCTTCCTTCTCTGCTTCAGCTCGTATCCTTGCTGCTGGCAATGATTGCTTGGTCGACCCTTTCCAGATACATTGAAACGGTAGAATGTCTCCTGAACATGTGGTTGCTGACATCATTGTGAACTGCCGCTTTTCTTCCTTTCCAAATGTTTCGACTTGCTTTGCACCACGAGGTGCCCATGTTCTGTTGCCTAGTGGGATAACCCGGATGCCCAGCTGGTCCCCATTGATCATTGCTTCAGGTATGATTCCTCGAACCATTGCTTGGTACACAATCCGTAAGAACATATTTTCAGTTAAGTTTTCCCAGTTTTCTGGTGTCTTCTGAGCAGCACGAGTACCAACCCGCCATGACCAGCCTAACTCAATGTCAAGAAACATACGTAGAAAGTGTCCCGAGCACTTGAACTTTTTGACAGTAAGTAATTCAGGTGCCATCGTTTCAACATACCCAAGGACAATAGCACGTGCAATTGGAACTGAAATGGGTATCCCTCCATTGCGATTGATGAAGAGGTCTGCTTTGATTTTTTTGACCAATGTTGTGTATCCATGCTGATTAAACACTCCTAATGTGTCAGTTATCTACAAACCCAAGACAAAAGAACAAACCAAAGCTTTTGGGCGCCCAAGTCGACCAGTTACAACATGCCGTTGTCCTTCTTTCTCTACTCGTGCTAAAATTTCCTGCTTCCACTTTCGAGATCCAGCTTCAGAAATGTCAATCCAATGTTGAATTGTTCCAGGCTGAAGGGTACGATATGTATCACCTCCACCAAGCTGCTTTCTTAAAAGTTTTACCATCTCTCCTGTTTGAAAACGGCACAATTTGGCTGCAGAATCAATGGCTTTCCATGTGATTGCCTTGAACCAATTAGTTCGTCTGGAGCGGATTTGTGGCTTTTCCTTCTTGCCAATCTTGATTGTTCCCTTGCTTGCGGACTCGGATGTGCATGAATCATCGTGACTGTTCAATTTTCTTTTCTGCAAGATCGTTCTTGTTACAGACAGTTGACATCAAAGTCTGAAGACATGTTTGCCTACCTTGTGCTCTACTAGACTGCCATCACTGTTTCTTACTCCCAACTCAATTTCAATGTGTCGTTCTTTGCTCCTCTGTTGCCTTTTCCGAACATTATTCTGCTCTCGAACCTTTTCTTTCTGTTTTTCCATGTAGCTTGCATGTCTCTCCTGTTTAACTTCCAATCCCTCTCGAATTTTTATGCAATCTTCGTGCTTGCATTCTACAAGTTCCTCCGGGGAATATTTGACAAGAAATTTTTCCATGAAGGTCGTTATTAGTAGATAAGTACGTTGAAGTGCTCGGGTTTTAAAGGTAGGACAATATGATAACAATTAGGATAGCGGCATGATCATGGTGTACAAACGTAAAAATGGTGTCCCACTTGTCAATGCTGAATGCTGAATTTTGGCTTCGGCAGCATCAAATCTCAGTCAGTTTGTTAGCGGTCACGCTCTAATTCCGCCCGTTTGTTATGTCCAGGACCATTTGTTAAGGTCATGGTGTCACAGGTGATTGTTATAATTAAGGCGCTTACAGTATACGATGGACCTCTTTACAATGTTACTGGCGGCAGTACCATTACTTGCACAGCCTCCGCCGCCTCCTCCCATGTTGAACACGACTCTATTGGCAGCTGCACTCAGGAATGACGGAGCTCACGACCAGGTTATAGCATGGATGCAAACTCAAGCCGACGAATCAGCCCCTCATCCTCCTCGCCCCATACAAGGTGGCCAACGGATTACTGAAGATTGGCTCAAGACACTGCCAGCTGAGGATTGCAGGTGGTGCTTTCGGTGAGTTACATACTTCTACTCTTAGATTCTTCCGTGAATTGACATGCTAGGCGGTCAGCATGACAGCAGGGGAGATTATCGAGATGGCAGAGGAATTGGATATTCCAGACCCATTTATAACGGAAAAAACCCCCAGCTTTCGCAGCCTGTCCCCCAGCTCGGACTCTTTCGCCCCTTTCTGACCATGCCCCGCCTCGAAGAACTTGACATGTATGGCAGCTTGAGCAATCTCGAAGAGCTCATGGGCTGTGAACGGTGCAGTGCATTGTGCCGCCGAGCCCGGTGGCTTGGATGTGGACTGCATGGCCGTGGAATCGCGTTCCAGATGCGTCAAATCAGCTCTGTGCACATAGAATCAATGGAAAATATCACCTGTGGCTGCAATGTGTTATCTTTGGGAGCGAAAGGGCCGAGAGAGGCGATTTCAGAGGGGTGTGGTAGATCATCATCATCTGGGGTAGGGGGGAGCGAAATCTGAGGTAAAGACTGAGGTAAAGGAGTGGCTGAGGAGTTGGTCCCCGAGAAGTCAATTATGCCCTCGAACGGCTGCATTTTTACGATAAACTAGTGAGAGATGGAAGAGGGGGTCGCGGGTGGTCGCAGTTGAGTGAGAGAAGTCACGCTATCCAAATCTGGACTGTGACCTATCCAAAAACGGTCAACAGAAATTTCCACGCCTTTCAACGAAAATTTGAAAGCCGTTTTTCGGCCGTTGCAAATATGCTCTAGTTACGATTTTCTTATTTTCGCCACTACCATATATGGTGATTACAAATCATCTAAAAAGGGAATACCCCGAGCTAAGCATCGTTTCCAGCTGGAGTACAGCCCTTTCTCCCGCCCTTGCCTCATCAACACAGCAACATCCCACTCAAACTCCAACAATGATTCATAACCAAGCTCATCGTCTGTGCAGTCCTCATGTTCTGTGGTCAAAGTGTCATCCGAGCTGAGAATGGTATTGACCCCGCCATAATATTCCGACTCAGATCCAGAGCTCAGAATTTCAATGACAAGCGAGTCGTTGATGTGATGGTTTTCAGTCAGTCCCGATGGAGTGCTGGTGTCCTTAATGGAAGCCTGAAGCTGTGATTTGGCACTGCGAGCCAATCGTGTGTGCGCTGCAGCCTCTTTCAGATATTTCTTGGGTGCCATCTGCATCATATCGTCGTGTTATTCATTTTTCCATCCATCCATCCATTTTTTACAGAATAAACCTATATTACAAATTGCCACTACATAGTCCTACCGAACAATGGTGCCTGAACACTAGTGCTGATGTATTAGTGTTATTTGGCAGTGCCAGCGCTGATATTATGCACTTGATCTGGACAAGGATCACCCAGGCTTAAAATATTTTCTGGCACCAGCCAATTTGGCCGCTGTCATTTTGAAGCGGTGACTAGGTGTTCTGCACCATAAAAAAGGAAATTTGACTGTTAGTGGACAAAAAAAGAAAAAAAAACCTGGGGCCTAAACGACAATGTGTCATTTCCTCCACCATGCAGTAGTTCCCTCGTCTCCCACCCTGTCATCCTCTCCTGTCGTCATCATCCTCTTCCTCATCCCCGCCATTGTTCTCTTCCCTGTCATCGCTGTCATCATTGTCTGGTCCTGGTCCTGGTCATCCCATCATCATCATCATTGCTGTCACCATCGTCTTCTACTACTCATGGTTGTCTTTGTCCTTGTCTCATTGGCGTCCTTTTGTTCTCTCCCTGTCATCCCCATTTTTGTTGTTCTTGTCGTCTTGACAATGTTGTCCACCCCTCGTCCTGGTCCCCATCTGCTTCCTTGAGGTTATGATTTTGACTGCAGATTGATAAAGGTTTCTTGAGCTTTGTACATTGGTCTTTGATAGTGCATAGTACAGAGAAGAATGACAAGGTAATAGTGAGGTTGATGAGGAGGGAGAGAATCTATCAAGCAACATGTCATTTCATCAACAAAACCACCCAAATGTAACTGCATATACAGTCAACTCCCTCATAACCCATACCCCTCAGTGGACACTCCAGGCTATGGGTTATGAGGGAGTATGGGGTTTGAGGATGGTCCTAAAAAAGAGTCCCAAAAAATTGGGAAAAATCAGAAAAAAATCAGTTATGTATTTTTGAAGCATCTGGGGCTGTTTCATGTGCCAACTTTAGAGTAGAACTATGTACGACTAATAAGGTAAACTATATACTGTTAGTAAAATTATTTGAAGATTATAAGCAATGAAAGTAGTTAGTAAGATGAGTAGACTTCATGGAATGAGACATCTCCAGTCGTATTTGATGTCTAAAGGAAGCCAAGACTCCCTCTAGCTTGCATGCAATGGGATCATCAAGAGTATCAGTATACTTATTGTTGAGCAGCACACTATGCGCAGTGTAGAGTGCTCACAGATCTTACTACTTATCTGGTGAGTTGGTTAGTGTGCTAAGTAACTTAGGTTAGAGGGCATAGAACTCTTTGTATTGCTAGGTAGAGGTACAGCATACTTATATACCTAGAGAGCCCACATGGTCACATGAGGCTCAGGTCATGTGAGGCTCAGTGGGGTGGAGAAAAGGGCAGTGTACTGCATGGTTCCTGTCCACATGTCATTATGACATATTTGTATACATGTATTTACATATATATGTGTTTACACCGAGGCACAGAATAGGTGCCATGTGCAGATTTAATTCAACACCCCCCCACAAACTGTACCGGCATCGACCTGGAGGGGCTTTACAATCCAAGGTGCCATGCATAGGTACTAAGTTTGAACCTCGAATTTAATTTCAAGGGAGCTTCTAAATTTCTCGAAGAGCTGCCTCCTGAGATTTTTAGTAAACATATCTGCTGAGTTTTCAGTTCCTGGGATGAAGACGACTGTGACCTTGCCGTCTTCAATACATTCGTGTGTATAATGATAGTGAATGTCAATATGTTTAGTCCTTCTTTCCTGAACGGGGTTAGATCCGATAAAGATCGACCCCTGATTATCGGCACAGATAGGCACCATACTCAAGGGATATCCCAATTCAGAAAATAAGGATGTGATCCACACTATCTGCCGACAAGTGTCAGAGAGAGCCATGTATTTGGCTTCCATGGAACTAAGTGCTACAGTTTTTTGCATATGGGACTGCCAGCACATGATGCCTCCTGCTAAGGTGGCAAAGTAACCCATTGTGGACTTGCATTTCATGATGTCGGATGCCCAGTCTGAATCAGTAAAGGCTTGGAGGCCCTGTTTGCTGCAGCCATCATAGATAAGCTCATATGATTGAGTACCGACTAGGTAGCGCATTATGTAACGTGCCTTATCAAGATGTTCTTTACTCAGATTAGCCAAGAATTGTGACATCTTTATCACTACGAAGGCGATATCGGGGTGAGTTCCAAGCATCAGGTACAATAAAGACCCAATCACTGATTGAAACTCAGTTCTGAGAGCCGGATTAGGCTCATCATTCCGAACGGAGCTAGCACAGTGGCTAGGTAGGTTGTTTGGTTCAGAGTGATTCTTGATGCGCCTTGTGTTACACACATACCAAGGAATTCAGTAACATGACCAGTGTCCCGACACTCCCAATGCTTGAGACATGCATTTTTCTTTTCCTCTACAAAGTGTTTGTTCTTCTCCAAGAACACACTGTCATTGACATAGATTATTGTGATGACAATGTCTTTACCATTTTTGTAGATGAAAATGCCAGCATCTGAGCTGGCATGTTCAAATCCAATGGATTGCATGAACACCTCTAGCTCTCTCCACCATGCTAGGGTGGCCTGTTTAAGGCCATACAATGCTCGGCGTAAGCACATGACTTGGCGCTCTTTACCTGGGATGACAAATCCCTCGGGTTGATGCATGTAAATTTTCTCATCTAGTTTGCCATACAGGAACATGGTTTTTATGTCGAGTCCTGTCATGTACATGCCTTCCAGGGCACTCAGGGCAAACATGAGGCACACCATCTCGTAGAGGACCACTGGAGAGAATATCTCATTGTAATCAATGCCTTCGACTTGCGAGAAGCCTTTGGCCATGAGTCTGGCCCATTTTCGTCCATCAGATTTTATGGAGAAAACCCATCTATTTTTGATGGCCTTTCGGCCAGCAGGGAGATCTATGATGTCATAGACATGCCATTTACGGAGGGCCTCTAGTTCCTCCAGGCATGCACTTCTCCACTCTGATTGCACAGGCTTGGGTAAGCACGCAATGTCGCAATACTGGATCGGGACAGGATCTGACACTGTAGATGGTGCAACTGCTTTGCTAAGCAGAAGGCGCATCAGATCTGTTCCACCTTCGGCAATATAATTATCCCTTCTAGGGCCACAATATGACAGGGTACCCAAATTGGGTAACCACCATCCTCGCTCCTCATTGGGATTCTGGTGCCAAATCCACAGCACCTCAGACTCCTGAGGTTGAGGGGGTGTCGCATACTCTAATCCCAAATTATCTGGGGTCTGTGAAGGAGGAGTTCTACTTGCCACTGATGGTTGAGAGGGCCCAGCTGGCACTTTTTCTTCAACCTGAGGGAGTGCTGGAGTGCGACTCCTGCCTTGTCCCACTGGTTCCCACCATTGGCGCTCCTGCACAATGTCTTGTTCAATTTGAACAGGATCATGATTTTCACCATAGACATTGCCTGGATGAGTTGGGACTCATCCCTGCCTGTTTGATCACCTTAGTGGAGGTATGGGGGCCTCTACTGCTGGCAGTGCTGGACTAGGCTGGGACGATGGACTCAGTGCACCTGCCGGCGCAAATGGATCAGCACCCGGAGGCGGATCGCCAAAGGAGCCGAACAGTGGGTCTCTAGAGATTTTAGGGGTTCCAGACCCTGATTGTGAAGGTGGTGGGGATGGAGCTCATGGAGGAGGATTCGGTGCCGGTGGAGCATAATGCCCACAGCCCAGATAGAAGCTGTCATCACTTCCTCTATCGCTATCATCCCCTGATCCCCCAGAGTGGTCATCATCTCCAGAAGGGGGTATATCCCCGAGATCAGTTTTTGCCAGGGTCTTGGCCCCGGGACAATGAGGGAACAGAATCTCATCGAAGAGTGCTGTAGTACCGACAAATATTGACTCTAATGGGCACATAAAGCGCCAACCCTTGATGCCATCTGCCAGGCCAATGTACGTCATGAGCTCTGATCTTGCAGCTAACTTATTAGGACGCTTCTCTTTCAGCAGGTAAACATAGGCACCGCATCCAAATACCTTCTCATCACTCAGATCGGGCTTTTCGCCATCGAGATCTTCAATCGGAGTTTGCCATTTTAGGCAGTTTATTGGTGTTCGGTTGTAGAGATACATAGCATACTCTACACAAAATTCCCACCATGATTGTGGTAGGCAGGCAGTAAAGCACAATGTTTGTGCTTTCTCCATTAGTGTCCTGATTGCACATTCAGCATGACCATTTTGTTGGTGGACATGGGGCACCGACATCTCAATTTTAATCCCAGCCTCTTTGAGCTGGATTATGAGTTCCCAATCATGGAATTCCCCCCCAGGATCGAAACACCAATGCTTGATTTTTGCATCATATTGCATTTTGGCCATTGTCTCGAACTGTCTGATTGACTCAGCAGCATCGGACTTTTTTCTCAGGCACTGACTCCATATGTGTGAAGTTCGATCATCAACAAATATGATAAAATATTTGTACTTGTGATAACTGAGTATTGGTAATTCCTTCAGATCAGAATGGTTCAGCTCGAAGGCCTGTTTGGCCCAAGACTCAGATCCAGGAAATGACTTTGATGTCATTTTTCCCTTGGTGCACCCTGGACAAATGTGCCTGTCCCTTGGAATTTTTAGATCCTTGGGAAACTTATGGGTGTGTTTTGGCATCTGTCGCATGGCAGCTTTGCTCGGGTGGCCAAGCCACTTGTGCCAAATGTCATAGTTAGCAATGTAGATAGTCACGACTTCTAATCTCTTAGTGCTCTGAATGTGTGAATCACACACATAGATGGTTTTGCCACATATTATTGGTGTCGCATCGAACTGGGGTTTTCCCTTTTTGTCGACAAAGGAAATTATTTTACTGTTTCCTTTTACAGTATATTCCTCAGCAATGAGGAACACTCCCATTGACATAAGCTGACTTGTCAAATCTGGGAGATAGAAAATGGGGGATAAGCGCATGATGCACGACTCTGTCTTCCCATTAACTTTTACCTGATGATAAATCAGAACAGCACCTTTGCCTTTGATCGAAGTCACACTGGTAGCAGTCTTGACCTGCCATTTCTCAGACACAGGCAAATCCTCATAGGAGGTGAAGTCTTTCATCTCACCAGTGAAGTGCAATTTAGCACTCCATCAGAGTACTTTTGTTTAGCACATGATGAGTGCCAAAAGGGCACATCATCACTCCATGACGTCATGTCAGAGGGAGGCTAACCCCATCACAAAAGCAACAAGGTGCTCAGTGCAGTAAAGCACATTGGTAGTAAGACCTGTGCACAACATGTGAGTTGGAGCCCCGAGGGGCTACAGTACAACTCCTTCCAACTAGAGCTCTGAGGAGCTCATAGCTGTGCAATGTCACCCACAGGGCCCATAACCTGTTGAGCAGCATGCTATGCATAGTGTAGAGTGCTCACAGATCTTACTACTTACCTGTTGAGTTGGTTAGTGTGCTAAGTAACTTAGGTTAGAGGGCATAGAACTCTCTGTATTGCTAGGTAGAGGTACAGCGTACTTATATACCTAGAGAGCCCACATGGTCACATGAGGCTCAGGTCATGTGAGGCTCAATGGGGTGGAGAAAAGGGCAGTGTACCACATGGTTCCTGTCCACATGTCATTATGACATATTTGTATACATGTATTTACATATATATGTGTTTACACTGAGGCACAGAATAGGTGCCACATGCAGATTTAATTCAACACTTATTGAGGACAGAAGCAGCTTGAAGGACTTCATGATGTGTAGGATATGGTTCAACAGATGCATTGTCATCAGTGTCGTCATCTCCACCATTAATCAATGCCTCTTCCTGTGCTCTTCTCACATCCAACACAGCTTGGCATATTTCATCATCTGTTGTCTCATCCATAACCTGTGACTCATCAGCTGGATTGAGCAGTGCCTCAATATCCATCCTGTTGCTTGCCTGAAGTACCCCAGTTGATTCCAGCTTATCAAGAGCCCGATTAAGCTGCTTTTCGGCAGGTGCAACTGGATTTTCAATGTTGTCAACATTGAGGAGTAATGAGATAGGGATACTTGGATTGGGAATTTGGGTGCGAGAAGATGAGGGAAGAATACCAGCCTTCTTCCAGCAATTTTTGATCATAGTTGTGTCCACTTCATGCCAAGCCATGTCCGCAAGCTGCATTGCTTGGAGTTGGTCGATGTCATAGATTTCCGAGGGAGTGACACCTGCCTCATAATTGTCAATGGCTCGCTGGATGTATTTTGCATGGTAATGAGCTTTGAAGCATCGAATAATGCTCTGATCCATTGGCTGGACATGCACAGTAAGATTCAGCTCGAAATTCTCGATGCAAATGTTTCAAAGACCATCTGGGACAATGTGACTAGAGAAATTATCTTGTAAAAGAAGGATCTTGCAGTTTTTCAACTGTAGTTCAGAATCCCATTCCTGAATCCATTCCTGATACAGTGCTGAAGTCATCCAAGCCTTTGCATTGTTCCGATAGTAAAAGCCTAGCTGCTTGCCTAACTTCTTTTGGAATGCTCAAGGTTTCTTTGCTTTACTGATGATGAGATGATAGGTGACAGTTTCTCAGACCCATCTGCATTAGATGTAAATGCATAGGTGAGTCTGACCTTTTGGCCCTTCACTCCCAAATTTTTCTTGTCTGATAACCCTCAGTCCAGTGATATGGCTCTCTATCACCCTGCACGCATGCTATGGCATTTTTTGTGATTGTGTGCACCTCCTAGATGGCTTCCGCACACTTTGCACAGAGCACTTTTGCATGCCTTCATGCACTTTCATGCACCTTTGTGGGCTTCCGTGCACTTTTGCACGCCTTTGACCATTTAGGTGCGCCTTTGTGTGCCTTTTGCATTTCTACTGCGCTTTTGGTTCCCCCATAGCTGCCAATCATTGTGCACCCTAAATGCACCTCGTTGCACTTCAAACTGCCTCCCCCCCCCCCCCCCCCCCCCAAACTCCTTATCTGCCTTCCACATTTATTGTGTGCTCGATGCACCTTTGTGCACTCCTTTTATGCTTTACCTGCAACTCACATTCCCTGTTGCACACTCATTGCACAATCCCTATCACACACACAACAATCCACCACACCGGTGTGCTGTGCATCGCAGCTCCCATCTTACTGGTGCATTTATTCGAGGCACACCATGATTCTGACACAAGCAAACTGTGCATTCTCACATAATCGGGGCGCTTTGCACCTATTTGGCATTGGACTGTGTGTCTTGGGCACCTTCACATAATCCTGGCACTTTGGCAGTATTTGGCCTTTCACAGCATCTCCTTATAGTTCTTCCACATTTCCAATTGGCATCACCTTATCTGGTAACTGGCACAGGTTGATCACACCATTATTACTAAGGTGCAGCACACAACACATAACACCGAAGCAGATTAATTGGGAAGAGTGCACGAGACCTAGAGCACACCAGAACAGTTGGGTAGTGGGCTATAGATGCGCAAATCTTATTGGCTGAGGCAGCAGCATAGCGCAGTTGGGTTTAGATGGGCGAATGGATGCGCTTGTGGGTAGTGCATGGCACTTTCTATTTTTACACTTTATTTTACTGTTTTTATCACATAAGCCATTTGTACATAGTAGGCAGACAGATAGAGAATCCAGAGGATCTTCCCCCCCCTCATAGTTCATAGCTCAGTCAGCATCACATGTAGTCTGTGCACCAGCATCCAGTCCGTGCGCCTTTGTAGTGTGCCCTTTGTATAGCTGTGTTTGTGTATTGTTTGCATCCCCTCATCGTATTGTTGTGTTTTGTCCCTGTGTTGCGTCCTTCATCCTCGTTCGAGCACTCATACAGTGCGCCCTTCATATAGCCACATTTTTTGCGCACCGTTTGTGCACTTATTTGTATAGCTGCATTTTGCACACTGTTTGCGCCTTTTTCTGCCCCTTGCACTTCCACCCCGTTTGTGTCCCCAACCTACGCACCACCTTCACAGCACACCCCAGTGTTGTCTCCATCCCACTACACCTCTTGTCTTCATCACCCTCATCGTTGCGCACTTTTGCACTCCCATTGCATGTTTTTCTGCACTGTGCATTTTTGCCCCTTTGCATTGCACACTTTCCCACCACTGCACATATCTCCCCTTTAGCATACACAACTAGTGTGCACATTGAAAACCACTGTACCAACTACCCCATAGTCTTTGCGCCCTGAAGGATGATCTGAGGCCCTCTAAGTGAACTCCCCCCTCACCCCGAGCATGCCTGCAGTTGTAGGTTAAGTGTTCACCCCTTCTGTTGAGACTCTGCACTGAGTACCAACTGAACACATCATTTCTGGAGCCCACTGCAAGGGGTTTCTGTTTATCAGACCATATTTTAGACCTCCATCAGCTCGCCCTTCACTTTAGCATTAACCACCTTCGCACTCTCCATTCTGAGCTGTTAGCAACTGTGCTCCACCTTGGGGAAATACCAGTATTTGAATCACTCTTCCTAAACAACATGCATCACTTGTCTGTGCTGTCTTTACCTCCACCTTCACCTGAATCATCCCTACCTACCTTAACTCTGTCTGCATCACCACATCCTTCTCTGCCTTTGCATTTCGCTGCACTTTTACCAGATCTTAACTCTACACACCTTATTCCACCTACTATGGCTACCATGCATATGCCATCCACATCCAACCAAAATGCGCTGTGTTTCGACCCCACAAAACCATGCGAACTCCAGAAGTACTTTGAGGAGCTTGCGCAATTCCTCCATGATTGTAACATCACTGACAAGACTGATAAGAAGTTCCACACTGCGCTATTTGGACAGCGACACTGCAGACACTTGGAAACTGCTACCGGAGTATAGCACGATGCACAACTATGGTGCATTCAAAGATGCTGTCCTAAAGCTTTATCCTGGCTCTAGGGATGGCAGTAAATGGAGTATTAGCGACCTGGACAAGCTTATTGGTGAGACTGCATGCATTGGCCTTGTAACTGCAGAAGGAATTGCATATTATTACCACGCATTTTTCAACATTAGTGAATACTTAGTTGTGCAAGGCATATTGGTGCACTATGACCAAAGCCACATGTTCGTTAGGGTGTTTTGACCAGACCAGCTTGAGCGCATTTTGAGCTGCCTTGTGATTGCGGTACCAAATCAGCCTGCAAATGTGCCATACTCATTAGATGCAATTCGCAATGTGATCGACTTTATCTTTGAGGGCCCAGTGCACTATTTCCAGCCACTTACTGGGCTCACAGTGCAAAACCCTGATATGTATGCACCCTACTCAGCACCCAGCGCACCCATTTCCCAGCTGCAACCTAGCATGCCAGCAGTCAAAGCAGAAGACATTTCAGTCTTATTTGAATGCATGACACAGACAATAGTTACCGCATTGAGCGCATCATGCAGAGATGGCGGAAATGGCATGCCTCGCTCGAACAACAACAAGTGCAATGGTTGCGGTCAGACAGGGCATTATATCCCTGAGTGTGCCTCAATTGAGCACCTTATTAGTGAAGGAAAGTGTAGGCAAAATGTGGAAGGGTGCATCATACTCCCAGGTGGCGCATTCTATTCCAGGCAACTTCTTGGGTGAGTGCATCAAGGAATGGCATAAGCGCAACCCAGGGCAGATTGCCACTGGTCAACTTTCATCTAATACCAATTCACAGCTTATCTACAATATAGCGCCTCATCCAGCTCCAGCAGCACCTTTACAGTCGCCATACATTGCCGCTTCAGCGCCTGCAGCAGATTATATGCAAAGTGCACCAAATGCGCAACTAACGAAGGAAGAGCACATTGATGCACTTGAGTGGGAGTTGATGGTGCTTTGGAAGAGGCAAGTCTTTGATGGCATCAAAATTCTGCGGCGCGCACCATGCAATACATCCAATTAAGAGAGTGCACATTCTACAACCACAGACATTGCACCTGCTGACAGTATCTAGTCCCCAGCCTTGCAACCCACTGTGAGCACAACTGAAGCGCCCAGCGAGATGCCCATACATCTCTATTCCAACATTCCTGAAGCGCGTTTTGTGCCCGCAGCAGCAGATAAACCAGACATACCAGCTAACACTTCCAAAGGCAAAGAGCCATCATACCGCACTGTCGTTCCCATCCAGAACCCACAGATTGTTGATGACATATATGCCCGTGCCATGAAGGCACCCTCCATTACAGTTTCGCATAAAAAGCTCCTATCCCTTTTGCCCGATCTCAGACAGTGCCATAGAGAACAAGTTACCCCAAAGTGCATTGCAGCTACCAGCACAGAAGTGGTAGCTACCAACCTTGCAAGTGTTATGCCATTTGTGCACTGCGATGTGCGCACACCTTTTGCAGAACATAAAGTGCTTAATGTGACACCTCCAGTTAGCACAGCAATTGCAGTGCCACTTCCTATTGTTTTGCAGGATCCATTTGAACAGTACCTCACCCGTCTCCAGCCAGGCGAAATTGAAAACCTGGACGTTTTGAAGGTTGCAAAAGAGTCGCATGCACTTCATTCCATTGATTTATTGATCGACAACCAAGAATACTTTGAAGCTATCTTAGACCCAGGTTCGCAAATTATCGCAATGTCAGAAGTGGTCTGCCATCGTCTTGGGCTTCAGTATGACCCATGCATTCACTTATACATGCAATCGGCCAATGGAGAGGTAGATGAGTCACTTGGGCTTGCGCACAACATTTCCGCATGCATTGGGAACATCATTGTCTATGTGCAAGTTCACATTATCCATTCACCTGCTTATGATATTCTGTTAGGGCGCCCCTTTGATGTGTTAACATGCTCCATCATGCACAACTTTGCGGACGAGGTGCAAATGACTACGATCTGTGATCCGAACACAGGCGCCATCTCCACCATTCCAACAAAGCCTAGGGGAAAACCGCGCCACTTCTTACCAGCTCCAGCAACACCGCACTTTGCTATTCAGCATAACCCACAAAGAAATTTTCACCAGGCTTCGAGGAATTGATCACAGACCAAGGAGAAGCTGCCACTATCATAACATTTGACTCTGATACCCAATCTTGTGATGTTTCTGCATTTGTGCTTATTCCATTTTCTGCTTCCGTTCCTTCGACCTCTATTATCTCTCAACTCTACCTATCCCAGTGTACCAACAGTCATGTGCGGGCACTCTTAAATTCAATTGACCCTGTGGTGCTTATTCCAGCCACATTTCTGAAAAGTGCACATGCGCACGCAACTTTTATCAATTTAGTGGTGCACGCCCCACAAAAGGGTGTAGTAACCAAGAAGAAGTATAAACCAGTTGCTAGAAAAGTCAAACCAGTTATTGTGCCTGTCCCAAATGAATTCTGCATCGAGTACAACATTATAGGCGATCCACTAGCGGTGCTTCCTGTGCTTTTACCAAACCCGCCACCATTTACCCTGACTGGGCGCTATACTGAAGAGCACATGCAAGTGCTCCAAAGGCACCACACCGACTTCTTATTGCCAGAGGAGATGAGGGTTTTGCACCACTTGATGTCTTTGCAGAATGAAGCCTTTGCATGGAGCGATGAGGAGCATGGCAGCTTCAAGACCGCGTTCTTCCCCCCAGTAGAAATCCCAGTTATTCCGCACACCCCTTGGATAGAGCACAACATCCCCATTCCACCAGGCATATATGATGAAGTTTGCACTATTATCTGGAAGAAGATAGACTCAGGCATTTATGAGTGCTCAAATTTGGCATATAGATCATGCTGGTTCTGCACACTCAAGAAAGATGGGAAAGTGCTGCACATCGTACATAGCCTCGAGCCACTTAATCGCGTTACCATTAAACACTCCAGTGTCACCCCTACACCTGAGCACCTCGCAGAGCAGTTTGCAGGGCATGCATGCAGTGCCATCCTTGATCTATATGTGGGATATGACAAGCGCTTAATCAAAGAATTGACACATGACCTTATGACATTCCAGATGCCATATGGCGCAATGCACCTCGTTACATTGCCAATGGGTTGGACAAACTTGGTACCAATCTTCCATGACGATGTGTGCTATATTCTGCAACCAGAGATTCCAGATTACACCGTTCCCTATATTGATGATGTCCCAGTCAAGGGGCCTTTGAAGCGCTACATTTTACTGGATGGATCATGCGAAGCGCTCACTGCAAACCCTGGCATAAGGCGCTTTGCATGGGAGCACTTCCAGAATGTGAACCACATTGTGCAGCACATGAAATATAGTGGCAGCACTTTCTCTGGGACAAAATCCACACTGTGCACTGAGAACTTTGTCATTTTTGGCCATTACTGCACACCAGAAAGTAGAAAACCTGAACGTGACAAGGTAGATGTTATCCACAATTGGGGCACATGCCACATGCTTTCAGAAGTGCACACATTCTTGGGAACAGTCGGTTTAATGCACATTTATATCTGCAATTATGCGCACTGTGTTAATGCGCTCACAAGGCTTACGCGCAAGCACGCTCCATTTGAATGGGGCCCAGAGCAGATAGCGGTGCAAAACGACATCAAGCAAGTGGTACTAGAGTGTCCTGCACTACAACTGATCGATTATTCCTCAGAACTCCCCATTATCCTTGCGATCGACACTTCCCAGATAGCGGTCGGCTTTTACCTTTGCCAGCAAAAGGGCGCAGATGCAAAAATGCACAATTACAATCAGTTCAGCTCGATTACGCTCAATGACAGAGAAGTCAACTTTTCACAACCAAAGCTAGAGATCTATGGGCTTTACTGCATGCTGCGCAGTTTGCGCCTTTATATTATAGGTGTGCACAACTTATTTGTAGAGACTGACATGTGCTATATCAAGGGCATGCTACAAAACCCCGATATCCAACCATCCGCTAGCATTAACTGGTGGATTGTCTCAATCCTTACATTCCACTTTACACTCATACATGTTAGGGGAGTGGTGCATGGTTTAGATGGGCTTTCATGTCAGCCAAAGCAGCCAGAGGACTTAGAAGGAGAAGAGGATGAAGAGTTTGAGGATTGGATTGATGCGCTACATGGCTTTATGCATGTGATACATCCCATTTCACAGTCCTTTGATGTGCAAGCACTCATGCTAATGCAGCCAGAGCCAAGTGCGAATGCGCAATAGTGCACTTATTTATGATGATGACTATAGCCAAGTTCTGAGGAGTGCAACTGCAGATGCAGAGGATGAGAAGTTAGATTTGGTGTGGATTTGGATGGATACCCTAACGTGCCCTAGCGACTTCACAGATTCTGAGTACAGTGCGCTCGTGCACTACGTGAGCATGTTTTTCAAAGACAAGATGCAGCTATGGAAGTGCAATGCGCATTGTGCTCACCAGCTTGTTATTTGGCAGTCTAGACGCTTACCAATATTGCATGCCATCCATGACAACATTGGACACAAGCACTTTTACGTGATGCACTCCACATTGCTCAAGTGCTTTTGGTGGCCGCACGTTATGGACGACATTGTTTGGTTCATGCGCAGTTGTCATATTTGCCAGATCCAGCAAACGCAGAAGGTTCTAACACTGCCAGTCATCGCAATGCCTGCACCTCTCTTCAGTAAAGTTTATATTGATATGATGCACTTACCAGTATCAGCAGGGCTGCACTATATCATCCAAGGGCATTGCTCACTTGTGACTTGGCCAGAATTCTGTGGGCTCCCTAAAGAAAATGCGAGCACACTTGGTGATTGGATGTTTCAAGACCTCATCTGCAGATGGGGCACATTGTGTGAGATAGTTACTGATAATGGCAAGCCATTCATCAAAGCACTAGCCTATCTCAGTAAGCACTACCATATCAATCACATCTGCATATCTGGCTATAACTTGCATGCTAATGGAATTGTTGAGCACACACATTTCGATGTGCATCAAGCACTTATCAAAGCCACAGATGGAGTAGAATCAAAGTGGTTCAGTGCACTGTACTCAGTCTTTTGGGCGGAGTGCATCACAGTTCGGAAGCACCTTGGCATCTCACCATACTTCATTGTGACAGGTGCACAGCCTCTAATCCCTCTCGATATCATTGAAGCAACATACCTTAACCCACCCCCAGATTCTATACTCTCCACTACAGACTTGATCGCACGGCATGCGCATGCATTGCAAAAGCATCCAGAAGACTTAGCATGCATCCATTCCTGTGTCTATGCAGAAAGGCGCAAAGCGGCGCTCCATTTCAAGAAAGCGCACTCAAAAACCATCCGCAGTTTTGACTTCCAGCATGGTAATTTAGTCCTTATGCACAACACAGCGATCGAGAAGAGCCTTAACCACAAAATCCGCATGCATTATCTCAGTCCTCTAGTTATAGTGTTGTGCAATCGAGGCGGCGCATATATCATTTGTGAGCTCAATGGGATGGTATTCGACAGGCCAGTAGCCACGTTCTGCCTACTGCCATACCATGCATGCAAGTCCATTGCGCTTCCTGACATAGCGCTCAATATCACTACAACGCGGTTGAGGGAGATGGAAGAGTCCATAGTAGTGGACACAGAAGATGAAGAAGCAGTTGACGAAGAAGAAGCACAAGGAGATAGCACTGAGGATGAAAAAGCACTGATGAGGCACGCAACTAGTGCTCCATGCACACTGCTATGGATACTTCACCTTTTATATGTATGCTTTGCTTTCTTTCATTTTTTTACGTTACCTTTTCCTATTCGCGAAGTCGCATCTGGATGCATTCCATGATTGTGCAACCTGTGGGTTTTACTGGCCATGATGATCTACTGAGCCTTTCCCATTTTTTTTGACTTTGTCATATGGTGTGCACTTCATTTTACCTCTTACTATTTTATCATTTGGACATGGTCAATATCTCAGTTGGGAGGAGGAAAGTGATGGTTGGATGATTTTTCTGCACTCCTTTGCATTTGCACATTTGTGCACTGGTGCACATTTTTTTGTGTGCTTGACATTTCTTGCTCAAATGTGGCTTATCTTATCTCTTTTCCCTCACATATATTATTTGGACTTACAAATTTCATTTTATGGCACCATGGAAGCACACATGCAGGTTGGTGCAAAGTGCGCACATTGCACTGCTTCAGAGTGCATCACACATATTGCAGGCGCAACAGAAAGATGGATTGACACTATCTAAAACTTATACAGGGGAGCGGCTACTCAATGGACTCCAGGAACTCCAAGTGCTCCATGGCTGCACCCAGTTTTGCCTTTGCATCAGCCTCCACTTGCTCCACACTGCACAACCAGCTCTTGGAGACTTCTAGCTCGACAAGTGACCTTTGGACATCTTCTTTAAGGCGATCATGTGTGGCACCCAAGACTGTGACCACTGAGCGGCATTGCACTAAGTCGAGTGCCTCGACATCCTGGCCTTGGTAGACCATGTCCTCTGAGGTGTTTCCCGATCTGGTTTGGTGCGAGGATTGCGTGTGTGCACTTGCCTGGCAAACAGTAAGGTGGCACGGCCTTGGGCACACTTGCGATGGGGGAGGGGGCACATTTTCGACTTTGCAGTGCTTCGATGTGTGCTCTTTTGAGGGGCTGATGAGCCTCGCATTGCTCTCATTGCCCTTGTCAGTTTGCAATGCGCCTTTGAAATAGTTAGCACAGCATGGAAGGAGGATGAGAAAAAGACACTCCAGAGTGCCCAGTAGCCGCTTTCCTGCCTCTAGAAGTTGCGCACAGCTGTGCGAGGGTGCACTTCATCCATTCACACTTTCTCTTACCCTTTGTGCATGGGGCGCACCATTTTCCATTGACAGAGATGCACCTAGTTGATTGGCCCATGCACCAGCAGTTATCACACTAGAGTAGAAAAGGGGAACCATTTAGTGAGTTTGAAGCATATCCAAAGAAACTTACCAGTCTGCTATTAGCGTTGGAGGTGGCACCAATGCCACTCAGTGGTGGCACTTCGACATACACGCATTGCCGTGTTGCACACACCAGGCATGCACTTGTGCCTTCATCCGCACTGGCACTCTCGTCGCTCTGCTTACTCTCCCCTTCACTCATCACCTCACTCTCCCAAGACTCCCCAGTTCCTTTGCCTATGACCTCAGCATCGGTAGCTCCAGAAAGCGCATGCAGAGAGCACACCAGTGCAATGTGTGCCTTTTCGTCCTCCTGCACCTTGGCGGTATCTATATCGCTCGCCTCATCAATTGCTCTGAACTCACCTTCCAGATGCTCCAAGTTAACCTCGGGCACCTGCAATTTAGCAGTCAAGAGTGCGCAGCATGCCTTGCATGCTTCAGTGCACTCCGCATGTGCTTCCAGCCACCTAGCCAGCTCATGCGCCCTATGCTCAAATTCCTCAGACCGCTCTTTCTCCTCAATCATCTTACACATATTGGGCATCAGCTCCTCGCCCCAAGTAAGCCACTCCTCCACCATGATCCCACTGAACATGCTGCACGTCTTCGCGAGGAGTGCATCGAGTTCTGTATCATCTTTAACAGTGTCCGCATGGCTTTTATACATGTTCTACATGCCCTGACCCTTAGCAACCTGCACCGGTTATAGAAACACAAAAAGCACACCAGTTTACTACAAAACCCTTCACCCCAAGCTTGCATCATCGTCTGCTTGCTCCCAGCAGCAGGGAGGGTCTCATTGAGGGCCAGGATCATTTGTCTGAGGGCTAAGGTAAATGCTGAGGCCATTAGATTGGGTAGAGATGGGTTGTGGAAAGAGTTATAGGGAATAGATGGTGGTCAGAGATAGATAAGAAGAGGATGGCCACTTATGTGAGCGAAGAAAATTTTACACTGACCAATCACATGCTGCCTGAGGACAGTCAGTACTTCAGTTGGGAGGAGATGATATGGCTCCCTATTGCCCTGCGTGCATGCTACAGCATTTTTTGTGATTGTGCACACCTCCTAGATGGCTTCTGCACACTTTGTGTAGCACGCTTCAGTGCGCTTTCGCATGCCTTTGACCGTTTAGGTGCACCTTTGTGCGCCTTTTGCATTTCTACTGTGCTTTTGGTTCCCCCATAGCTGCCAATCGTTGTGCACTCTAAATGTGCCTCGTTGCACTTCAAACTGCCTCTGCGTGCCCCCCTCCACACTCCTTATCTGCCTTCCACATTTATTGTGCACTCGATGCACCTTTGCACATTCCTTTTATGCTTTACCTGCAACTCACATTCCCTGTTGCGCACTCATTGCACAATCCCTATCACACACACAACAATCCACTGCACTGGTGCACTGCGCATCGCAGCTCCCATCTTACTGGTGCATTTATTTGAGGCACACCATGATTCCGACATGAGCAAACTGCATGTTCTCACATAATCAGGGCACTTTGCACCTATTTGGCATTGGACTGTGTGCCTTGGGTGCCTTCACATAATCCTGGCGCTTTGGCAGTATTTGGCCTTTCACACCATCTCCTTATAGTTCTTCCGCATTTCCAATTGGCATCGCCTTATCTGGTAACTAGCACAGGTCGATCATGCCATTATTACTAAGGCACAGCACATGACACATAACACTGAAGCAGATTAATTGGGAAGAGCACACAAGACCTAGAGCGCACCAAAAATAGTGCATCACACCAGAACAGTTGGGTAGTGGGCTATAGGTGCGCAAATCTTATTGGCTGAGGCAGTGGCATAGCGCAGTTGGGTTTAGATGGCGAATGGATGCACTTGTGGGTAGTGCATGGTGCTTTCTAATTTTACACTTTATTTTACCATTTTTATCACATAAGCCATTTGTACATAGTAGGTGGACAAATAGAGAATCCAGAGAATCTTTCCCCCCCTCATAGTTCATAGCTCAGTCAGCGTCGCACATAGTCTGTGCACCAGCATCCAGTCCATGCGCCTTTGTAGTGCACCCTTCATATAGCTGCGTTTGTGTATCATTTGCATCCCCTCATTGTATTGTTGCATTTCATCCCTGCATTGCGTCCTTTATCCTCATTCAAGCACTCATACAGTGCGCCCTTCTTATAGCCACGTTTGCACACCATTTGCACACTTATATGTATAGCCATGTTTTGTGCACCATTTGCGCCTTTTTCTGCCCCTTGCACTTCCACCCCATTTGTGTCCCCAACCTACGCACCACCTTCACAGCACACCCCAGTGTTGTCTCCATCCCACTACACCTCTCGTCTTCATCACCCTCATCGTTGCACACTTTTGCACTCCCATTGCATGTTTTTGCCCCTTTGCATTGCGCACTTTCCTGCTACTGCACATATCTCCCCTTTAGTGTACACAACTAGTGCGCACATTGAAAACCGCCATACCAACCACCCCATAGTCTTTGTGCCCTGAAGGACGATCCAAGGCCCTCTAAGCGAACTCCCCCCTCACCCCAAGCACGCCTGCAGTTGTAGGTTAAGTGTTCACCCCTTCCATTGAGACTCTGCACTGAGTACCAACTGAACACATCACCGGAGGCATCCTATTTCTGAAAATGAGTGCATGCAAACTAAGAAATCAGTATGGTATGTACGCATAGAATAGCCCAGTCTCATCCATGTTAAAGATGTCCCACAGCTCATAACCATACTTATCGATAAGCTTCTGGATGCATTTTTGCTCTCTCTTCACTGTTTCCAGATCTGCTGATGCCACATCGCCATGGTGCTTAAATTGCTTCGAACTGGTCTGGGCCTTGAAACAAGTCAAACAACCATCACTTAGATTGAGTCGTTCATCCTGTGGGATGCCTGCCAGGTCTGCAAACTTTGTCCACTTCTGGCGTAGGATCTCACCTGTGAGTAGAATATCCTCTGCCATCGCCTTTAACACCTACAGCTCCATCATTTCTGTCACTTCTGGGTGCTGTGTTTGACAAGCCTGTTTGGCTGTGCATCCTCCATTGTTATGTTCCCACTCTTCCCACCATTTTGGTTCATCCTTTACCCATGCAGAGACCAGCAGCTGCTTCATCTTTAGGTTTGGATATATTGAATCAAAGTGTTTCGCTGTTTTCGACTGATTTTTGCCATTCTTATGATACCAGTCCAAATTTTTGATGCACTGGGCAAGCGTCGCATTCTCCTTCTTGGTGAAAACAGGTGCACTACATTCCTTATTTGACATTTTCTTCTCACTGGGTTCTTTAGGTTTGGGTTCAGATCCTTTATGTCAGTTCAATGTTACCACAATAATGAGCCATAATTGTTCATGCACTTTTCTGCTTCTTTCCTACTGCCTTGCTCAGGTCACCTGCCACCTCCCATAATCTCCTTACGACACCCTTTTGTGTCTCATCAAGTCTTTCGCAGCCCCTTTCATAATCTGAAGCATTTTCCAGCACATCCAAAACCCGCTGCTCATCCACCAAATTTGCCTCATTGTCAAGCCAATTCTCATCAAGTGATGATATTGACTTTTTTGCATGTAGCTGAGCCTGTAGCTTCTCTTTCTTGGCTTTAACCTGATCCTGCAAGATTTTCAGCCCCTTTTTGAGGACCTCAAGAGGCTTGAATGGCATGGGTAGCTGGAATTTGAGTATTGAGAGAGTAAATTATATGTTTGTGGCTCATCGAAGTTGACATGACCAACTGCACTAGTATATACATATATGGTAATAAAATGTATGGGTTTAACCTCGCAATAGGTATGGGTTATGGGATATTAGGGAGTATGGGTTATGGGTTCGAATTCCCCACCGACCAACTTGGTGGATCAAAAATTCTATGGGTTATGGGAGAGTATGGGTTATCAGAGCTATGGGTTATAAGGGAGTCGACTGTACCATGTAGGCTAGCAATCTATTACATATGTTACAGTTGTTTTGTGGGAGTGATGGCATGATGGCATCAGCTAAAGGGGGAATTTTTCGGCTAAGATCGGTGATTGATGGGGACGATGTGCACAACATATGCTACACTCATTTTGTGGGAATGATGGATTGATGGGATTATCTAAAATTTGTCAGGCTTTGTCAGGCTTGGTCAGAGCTGTGCAAAATTTGTCAGGCTTGGTAAGAATTGGTCAGCTCTGACTAATATAGCTGGGTTTCAAATATCATCATTGCATATGTAGAGGTGAGCTGCAGCTGGGTTTGAAGTGGAGTTTGGAACTTCACAAGTGAGCTGAGTGTGGAGGGGAGTGTGAGGGGGTGGGCAGGAGGGGGATGGAGAAGATTTATGAGGGGTGGAGAGGGGTATGAGGGGTGGGGAGGGGGTATGAGGGGGTGTAGAGGGGAGAGGGGGACATGGAAGAGTGAGAGGGGGATGGGGAGGGGGAAGGGGGAGGTGGAGAAGGGGGAGATGGAGATGGGGAAGGGGGAGATGGAGATGGGGGAGATGGGGATAGAGATGGGGGAGATGGGGGAGATGAGGAAGGGGGAGGAGGAAATGAGGAAGGGGGAGAGTGGGAAGAGGGAGATGGGGATGGGGATAGGGGAGGTGGGGATATGGGATATGGAGATGGAGAGAGAGATAGAGATTGGAATGGGGATAAACACCACAACCCCCCCACATTGACTTGGGGCCAAGGGTCCCAAGTCAACTGAAGAGTTGTGTACTACTGTATCTAAAAGTCAAATAAAGAGTTGTGTCACCACAAACCCCTAAACATTGACTTTGGGCCAAAGGTCCAAAGGCAACTGAAGAGTTGAGTAACTGTAGTGGGATTAAGCATTGTGTTACATATACGCGATGATGAGTTCAGTTGGTACTCAGTGCAGAGTCTCAACAGAAGGGGTGAACACTTAACCTACAACTGCAGGCGTGCTCAGGGTGAGGGGGGAGTTCGCTTAGAGGGCCTCGGATCGCCTTTCAGGGTGCGGAGACTATAGAGAGGCTGGTACAGCGATTTTCAATGTGCACACTAGTAGTGTACATGAAAGGGAAGATATGTGCAGTGGTGGAAAAGTGCGCAATGCAAAGAGGCAACAACGCGCAGTGTGGAAAAATGTGCAACGAGAGCGCAAAAGTGCGCAATGATGAGGATGATGAAGGCGGGAGGTGTAACAGGACAAAGACGATACTGGGATCTGTGAAGGTGATGCACAGGTTGGGGGTGCAAACAGAGTGAAAGTGCAAGGAGCGGAAAAAGGCGCAAATGGTGTGCAAAACGCAGCTATGCAAATAAGTGTGCAAATGGTGTGCAAATGTGGCTATATGAAGGGCGCACTATGATAGTGCACAGACAAGGATGAAGGATGCAACGCAAGGGACGAAATGCAACAATACGATGAGGGGATGCAAACGATAACGCAAACGCGGCTATACAAAGGGCGCACTACGAAGGTGCACGGACTGGACGCTGGTGCACAGACTATGTGCGATGCTGACTGAGCTATGAACTATGAGGGGGGGGGGAAAGATCCTCTGGATTCTCTATCTGTCCGCTACTATGTACAAATGGCTTATGTGATAAAATGGTGAAATAAAGTATAAAAATAGGAAGCGCCATGCGCTACCCACAAGCGCGTCCATTCACCCATCTAAACCTGACCGCACTATGCTGCTGCCTCAGCCAATAAGATTTGTGCACCTATAGCTCAATATCCAACTGTTCCAGTGCGATGCGCTATTATTGGTGCGCGCTAAGTCTTGTGCGGCCTTCCCAATTAATCCACTTCGGTGTTATGTGTCGCATGCTGCGCCTTAGTAATAATGATGTGATCGACCTGTGCCAGTTACCAGACAAGGCGATGCCGATTGGAAATGCGGAAGAACAATAAGGAGATGCTGTGCGAGGCCAAATACCGCCAAAGTGCCAGGGTTATGCGAAAGTGCCCAAGTGCGCACAGTCCAATGCCAAATAGGCGCAAAGCAGCCCAGTTATGTAAGAATGCGCAGTTCACTCGTGTTGGAATCGTGGTGCGCCTCAAGTAAATGCACCAGTAAGATGGAAGCTGCGATGCGCAGCACGTTTGAAGTGGTGAATTGTTGTGTGATGGTAAGAATAGTGCAGTGAGTGTGCAGCAAGGAACATGAGTTGCAAGTAAAGCATAAAAGGAGTGCATAAAGGCGCATCGAGCATGCAATAATGGAAAACAGCAGGTAAGGAGTGTGGGGGGGGGTGCACGGAGGCGGCTTGAAGTGCAACGAGGCACATTTAGGGCGCACAATGATTGGTGGCTATGGGGAACCAAAAGCGCAGTAGAAATGCAAAAGGCGCACAAAGGCGCACCTAAATGGTCAAAGGCGCGCAAAAGCGCGCTGCGCAAAGTGTGCGGAAGCCATCTAGAAGGTGCACACAATCGCAAAAAATGCCGTAGTATGCGCGCAGGGCGATAGGGAGCCGTATCAGCGAGCTGGCCCATGCCAGTGTCAGGCTGAGCGAGCGAATGCCATGACAAAGGCATGAGTCATAAGCTCATCTACTACATATGTTACGACCATTTTGTGGGAGTGATGGCGAGCTAAATGGGGGAGTTTTTCGGCTGAGATCGGTGATTGATCGGCGATGATTGATGGGACGATGTGCACAACATATGGGACGACCGTTTTGTGGGAATGATGGGAGTGATGGTTGATGGGATTATCTAAAATTTGTCAGCGCTGTGCAACATTAGTCAGAAATGATCGCATTAGTCAGAGCTGACTAAAATTTGTCAGCTCTGACTAATATAGCTGGGCTTCAAAATGTGGTCGTAGCATATGTAGAGGTGAGCTGCAGCTGAGTTTGAAGTGGAGTTTGAAACTTCGCAAGTGAGCTGAGTGTGGAGAGGAGTGTGAGGGGAGTGTGAGGGGTGGGGTGGGGTGTGAGGGGGTGTGAGGGGGTGGGCAAGAGGGGGATGGAGAATAGGTATAATGGGTGGGGAGGGGGAATGAGGGGGTGTAGAGGGGGGAGGTGGACATGGGAGAGTGAGAGGGGGATGGGGAGGGGGAAGGGGGAGGTGGAGAAGGGGGAGATGGAGATGGGGAAGGGGGAGATGGAGATGGGGGAGATGGGGATAGATATGGGGGAGATGGGGGAGATGGAGATGGAGAGAGAGATAGAGATGGGGATAAACACCACAACCCCCCCACGTTGACTTGGGGCCAAGGGTCCCAAGTCAACTGAAGAGTTGTGTACTACTGTATCTAAAAGTCAAATAAAGAGTTGTGTGACCACAAACCCCCAAACATTGACTTTGGGCCGAAGGTCCAAAGGCAACTGAAGAGTTGAGTAACTGTAGTGGGATTAAGCATTGAAAAAGAGTGTCTGGAGTAGCTGAAAGCAAAGGCTCTTTGAAGACGAGGAAGGAATAAAAGCAGGGCGAGTTCGGTTAAAAATGGACATGGTTTTGTATAAAAAGAGTGTTTGGAGCAGCTCAAAGCAAAGGAGTGTAATTCATTACATATGCTATGACCATTTCAGTCATTGAGTAACTGTAGTGGGATTAAGCATTGTGTTACATATACGCGAGCTGGCCCATGCCGGTGTCAGGCTGAGCGAGCAAGGCGAGCGAATGCCATGACAAAGGCATGGGTCATAAGCTCGTCTACTACATATGTTACGACTGTTTTGTGGGAGTGATGGCGAGCTAAATGGGGGAGTTTTTCGGCTGACATCGGTGATTGATCGGTGGTGATTGATGGGACGATGCGCACAACATATGGGACGACCGTTTTGTGGGAACAAAATGATGGGATTATCTAAAATTTGTCAGAAATGATGGCATTAGTCAGAGCTGACTAAAATTTGTCAGCTCTGACTAATATAACTGGGCTTCAAAATGTGGTCATAGCATATGTAGAGGTGAGCTGCAGCTGAGTTTGAAGTGGAGTTTGAAACTTCGCAAGTGAGCTGAGTGTGGAGAGGAGTGTGAGGGGAGTGTGAGGGGTGGGGTGGGGTGTGAGGGGGTATGAGGGGGTGGGCAAGAGGGGGATGGAGAATAGGTATAGGTATGATGGGTGGGGAGGGGGAATGAGGGGGTGTAGAGGGGGGAGGTGGACATGGGAGAGTGAGAGGGGGATGGGGAGGGGGAAGGGGGAGGTGGAGATGGGGGAGATGGAGATGGGGAAGGGGGAGATGGAGATGGGGGAGATGGGGATAGAGATGGGGGAGATGGGGGAGATGAGGAAGGGGAAGGGGGATATGAGGAAGGGGGAGAGGGAGATGAGGAAGAGAGAGGTGGGGATAGGGGTGGGGATGGGGATGGGTATGGGTATGGGTATGGGGAAGGGAAAGGGAAAGGGAGAGATGAAGATGGAGAGAGAGATAGAGATGGGGATGGGGATGGGGATAAACACCACAACCCCCCCACGTTGACTTGGGGCCAAGGGTCCCAAGTCAACTGAAGAGTTGTGTACTACTGTATCTAAAAGTCAACTAACCACCAGTTGTGTAACCATGAACCCCCAAACGTTGACTTTGGGCTGAAGGTCCAAAGGCAACTGAAGAGTTGAGTAACTGTAGTGGGATTAAGCATTGTGTTACATATACACGAGCTGGCCCATGCCGGTGTCAGGCTGAGCGAGCAAGGCGAGCGAATGCCATGACAAAGGCATGGGTCATAAGCTCGTCTACTACATATGTTACGACCATTTTGTAGGAGTGATGGTGTGATGGGATCAGGGCTAAAAATAGTCAACAAGCTGTATAACATAGGCTATGTGCATTTTGTGGGAATGATGGGAGTGATGGTTGATGGGATTATCTAAAATTTGTCAGGCTTTGTCAGGCTTGGTCAGAGCTATGCAAAATTTGTCAGGCTTGGTAAGAATTGGTTAGCTCTGACTAATATAGCTGGGTTTCAAATGTTGTTGTCCATATGTATAGTACCGAAAAGGCAGGTCAAATTTGTAATGTGGTCAGTAACAAGTCACAAATTTGTAATGAAGTCAGTAACATTTTGTAGTGAGGTCAGTAACAAGTCAATACAAATTTGTGATTTGTAACGAAGTGTGTAACATGACAATACAAATTTGTAATGAGGTCAGTAACATGTCAATACAAGTTTGTAGTGAGGTCAGTAACAAGTCAATACAAATTTGTGATTTGTAATGAAGTGTGTAACATGACAATACAAATTTGTAATGAGGTCAGTAACATGTCAATACAAATTTGTACTGAGGTCAGTAACCAGTCAGTACAAATTTGTGATTTGTAATGAAGTGTGTAACATGACAATACAAATTTGTAATCAGGTCAGTAACAGGTCAATACAAATTTGTAACGAGGTCAGTAAAAAGTCTGAGTCAGTAACAGGTCAATACCAATTTAATGAAGTCAGTAACATGTCAATAGAAATGTGTAATGAGGTCAGTAACAAGTCAAATACCAAAAAGGGAGATTTGGGTGCATAAAATTTTAGTTGCGATATAGTGGACACCTACTTTCATGCCTCTTCCAGAACATGCACAACATGACCAAACAGCTGACATTTCCTTACATGTGGAGAGAGAGTGCACGACAATCAATTGAGTATCTCTCTTCACACAACATTTGGGGCTATAATAGTGATACTATTGCAATTGCTATCTATTATCAAATAGCAAATTTGTGATTGTTATTACAAAAGTGTTGAAATTGTTTATTGGAAGTAGAAAACAGTTGGATTATAGTGAGTATTGTGACAACTGGCTGTCAAAGGAAGTTGTTGCTGACCTTACATCAGCTGTGCTGCATTGTTGGCTATTGAACAAAATTATTGTTGGGCTTTACCATTACTAAAAATGTGAGTGGTGTTGGCATATGTTGCAATAATGATGGCTGATTAAAGTGTTTGCAGGAATCAAAGCAGACCTTCTACACCAGAAGTGAAAAGGGCTAGATTAGAGATGCAGACCATTTGGAAAGGTTGCAGATGACCAATCCTGATGAGAGGAGAAGCAGAGTCAGAGTGACTGCCCCTGCTGAGGAAATTGTTCCACTGAACTATGGAGCTGCATTGGCAGCTCAGATACCACAGGTGCAGATGCCTGCTAATTGGGATGCTCCAAGGCAGTTTGAATTGCCTGTTGTACCTCCTGCTCCTGTATTACATAGGAGAGGGGCTCCTATGATGCCATCTGGACCTGTTTTGGCAAACCATGGAATAGGGGCAAATATAGCTTCTACTATACCACAGGTTCAACTGCCAGCAGGGTGGAATGCACCTTTGGCCAATCCTATTCCTGTGGTTCCACCTGCACCTCAGTTACAAACAAGAAGGGGGAGAGGGAGAGGGACTGGGAGGGGACTGGGACCATTGCATAATCTACTACATATGTTACGACCATTTTGTGGGAGTGATGGCGAGCTAAATGGGGGAGTTTTTCGGCTGAGATCGGTGATTGATCGGTGATGATTGATGGGATGACGCGCACAACATATGGGACGACCGTTTTGTGGGAACAAAATGATGGGATTATCTAAAATTTGTCAGAGCTGTGCAAAATTGGTCAGCGCTGTGCAAAATTTGTCAGAAATGATGGCATTAGTCAGATAACTGGGTTTGAAACATCATCGTATAGCACCAACAATGCCGGTCAGTAACAAGTCAATACAAATTTGTGATTTGTAATGTGATCAGTAACCAGTCAATACAAATTTGTGATTTTGTAACGAAGTCAGTAACATGACAATACAAATTTGTAATAAGGTCAGTAACATGTCAATACAAATTTGTAGTGAGGTCAGTAACAAGTCAATACAAATTTGTGATTTGTAATGAAGTCTGTAACATGACAATACAAATTTGTAATAACAGGTCAATACAAATTTGTAACGAGGTCAGTAAAAAGTCTGAAGTCAGTAACAGGTCAATTCAAATTTAATGAAGTAATAACATGTCAATAGAAATATGTAATGAGGTCAGTAACAAGTCAAATACCAAAAAGGGAGATTTGGGTGCATAAAATTTCGGTCGCGATATAGTGGACACCTACTTTCACGCCTCTTCCGGAACACACACAACACGACCAAACAGCTGACAATTCCTTATATGTGGAGAGAGAGTGCACGACAATCAGTTGAGTACCTCTCTTCACACAACATTTGGGGCTATAATAGTGATACTATTGCAATTGCTATCTATTATCAAATAGCAAAATTGGGATTGTCATTATATAAGAGTTGGAATTGGCTATTGAAAGTTGAAAACAGTTGAATTACAGTGAGTGTTGTGACAACTGGCTGTTAAAGGAAGTTGTTGCTGACCTTACTTCAGCTGTGCTACATTGTTGGCTATTGAACCAAATTATTATTGGGCTTTACCATCACTAAATATGTGAGTGGTATTGGCATATGTTGCAATAATAATGGCTTATGAGACTATTTGCAGGAATCAAAGTAGACCTTCTACACCAGAAGTGGAAAGGGCTAGAATTAGAGATGCAGACCATCTGGAAAGGTTGCAGATGACCAATCCTGATGAGAGGAGAAGCAGAGTCAGAGTGACTGCCCCTGCTGAGGGAATTGTTCCACTGAACTATGGAGCTGCATTGGCAGCTCAGATACCACAGGTGCAGATGCCTGCTAATTGGGATGCTCCAAGGCAGTTTGAATTGCCTGTTGTACCTCCTGCTCCTGTATTACATAGGAGAGGGGCTCCTGTGATGCCATCTGGACCTGTTTTGGCAAACCATGGAATAGGGGCAAATATAGCTTCTACTATACCACAGGTTCAATTGCCAGCAGGGTGGAATGCACCTTTGGCCAATCCTATTCCTGTGGTTCCACCTGCACCTCAGTTACAAACAAGAAGGGGGAGAGGGAGGAGGAGAGGGAGAGGGAGAGGGAGGGGACTGGGACCATTGCATAATATTTCAGGTGGTCAAGCAGATCCTGCACTCAATAATCTGCATAGAGGACATATTGCATTGAGGGAAAGGACTGCAGATTATGAGGCCCATATTCAGGAATTGCAACAAGAAACAGCTAAACGGTATCAGCATCAGCAGGAGCTATTACAGAAGATTGCTGAGGAAAGAAGAATTGCTGAAGCTACTGCTTCCAGAGAAAGGATATCACAGCAAGTAGCTGAAGTAAGTAGGCAGCATAATCTGCAATTGCAGGAGGTGAATGAACAGAGGCAAGCCGCTGAAGTGGAAGCAGCTAGGTGGCACAATTGGCAATTGCAGCAGTTGGCTGAACAAGAGCAGCACAGGCAAGCTGCTGCAGTTGAGGAGTATAAACAAAGACAAGCTGCTGAAGCTGAAGCAGCTAGGCAGCATAATTGGCAATTGCAGCAGCTGGCTGAACAGGAAAGAAACAGGCAAGCTGCTGAAGCTGAGGAGTATGCCCAAAGACAAGCTGCTGAAGCTGAAGCAGCTAGGCAGCACAATCAACAATTGCAGGAGCTGGCTGAACAGGAGCTGGAGAGGCAGGCAGCTGCCCAGCAAGCAGCTTTGGCTGCTGAGCCACGATATCATGATCCACCCAGACATATTAATATAGAGGCTGCATTGCAAGAACGTAACAGGCGAGATCAGGAATGGGCTTTCAGGATGCATCAGATGTGGAGAAATGAACAGCTTGCAGATGAGCAGGCACAGATGGATGAGGCTGAGGAGCTACAACGTCTATCCATTGCAGACAGGAACTTGCATCAACGAATGATGAGGTTGGATCAATTAGCTAACAATATGTCTGGAGATCGGATTGATCAATATCGAGCTCAAGTGGATGCACAGGCAGAACAAATTCAGATGGATAGGGAAATGGCTGCATTGTTGGCTGCTGAGTATGAAGAACAGAGGAATAATGAGATTGCTTTGAGGAGGGAAATGGAGAATGAGGAATCTGATGATGATGATGGGAGCCAGTCTTCTTTGCAATTTCCACCTTCTCCCCTGCCATCAGATTATTATGATGAATTTGGAAGGGTGACCACTTTGCAATTTCCACTATCTCCTATGCCATCAGATTATTATGATCAGTTTGGAAGGGTGTCTCCTCTACAATTTCCGTCTTCTCCTCCACAATCTTCATCACCACTGCTGCCTGACCCAATATTCCATGTTCCATCATTGCCACCTTCTCCCACCCAATCTCCTTCACTGCTGCCACCTGCTTCATTCCTGAATCCCCCAATGTTGCCACCTTTGCCTCCACCTATGCCTGTACCTCTACCTCCACATCAACCTGCAAGGCCGTTACCACTTGGTCGTGCACCTTATCAGGAGCCAATTCCCAGACATTCACTTGGACCCATGAATGTGGAGTGTCCACACTGCCATGCCTTGCATTTTGATTGTGAAAAACTGTCCAGGTCTACCAGAGCTGTGCCAAAGTTTGGAAGTTGCTGCTTGCAGGAACAAATTTGTCTGCCATCTTTCCGATCTGCTCCTGCCACATTGCGAGATCTGTTGTGTGGCAAAAGTCCTCTTTCTAAGGAATTTAAAACAAATATCCGACAGTACAATGCTGCATTTGCATTCACTTCTTTAGGTGTCAAGGTGGACCATTCTGTTACAGGTACATCAGATGTATACAGCTTTCGTATTCATGGCGATCTTCATCATCTTTCTGGAGCACTTCTCCCACCTCCTGGACGGCCTGCAGCCTATGCACAGCTCTATATTCATGATCCTATTGCACAGCTCAATATTCGTGAGCGGCGAAACAATAATCTCAACTCTGTTATTATGACAGACCTGCAGGCCATGCTGAATAACACCCATCCTTATGTGCCTTTATTCAAGCAGGCATTCCAGATCATGAGGGAAAAGCCTCCAGAAGAGCAGGACAATGTCTCCATACGGCTGCGATCAGATAGAACCCAGGATTTACGTCGCTATAATCTTCCTACAGCCAATGATGAAGTGGCAGCTATTATTCCAGGTGATGGCTCTGAGGAACGGTCTAATCACAGAGATATTGTTCTCAGGCTGAGAGGGGGAGGGCTTAGGCGTATCAGCCAGTTGCATCCATCCTATTCAACTCTGCACTATGTCTTGCTCTTTCCTCATGGTGAAGATGGATGGCACCCAGATATACCTGCACACCAAGGTGCAAATGGAGCCAGAAGAGTTTCCAATGTCAGTCAGAGATGCTACCATGCTTATCGGTTGCATCCAAGGCCAGGAGAGCAGCCACCATTGTTTTGGGGTGGAAATCTTTTGCAGCAGTATGTTGTAGATGCTTGGGCATCTATTGAACAGAATATGTTAAACTGGGTCCGACATCACCAGAAGGAGCTTAGGGCCAATGTGTATGCTGGATTGAGAGATGCTGCCATGGGTGACCAGAATGAAAATATTAATCTAGAGGATCATGGGAGTCGCATCATTCTTCCATCAACCCATATAGGCAGTGAAAGGCAAATGAATCAGCTTTTCCAGGATTCCATGGCCATTTGTTGCTTTTTTGGCAAGCCAGATCTTTTTCTCACCATGACTGCCAATCCACAGTGGCCAGAAATCCAGGAAGCTCTGTTGCGGGAGGAATCACCCAATCCACATTTTAGCACCCATGGAAAAAAGCAGGAAGCTTATGACAGGCCAGACATTGTTGCACGTGTCTTTGAACAGAAAAAGAATGCATTGATCAAGGATGTCAAGGATGGTGTTTTGGGCAAAGTGGTGGCACACATCCATACCATCGAGTTTCAAAAGAGAGGCCTTCCACATATGCACCTCCTTATATTTCTCGATCCAGCCGACAAAATCCATGATGCCCATGATGTTGATTCCATTGTATCAGCACAGATTCCTGACCCCATCACACAGCCAATGCTTTATCACACTATAACTACCTGCATGCTTCATGGTCCTTGCGGTCATGACAAACCCAAGGCTTCATGCATGGTTGACAATAGATGCAGCAAGAGGTATCCCAAGCAGTTCAGAGAACAAACTTCCTTTACTGCAAACAATTATCCTGATTATGCCAGACCCAACAATGGTAGAACAGTGAGGAAGCGTAATTATCTCTATGATAACAGACATGTCGTCCCATACAATCCTTATTTGGCTGCAAAGTAAGGAACATTTATCTGACATTATATTTATTGGTTAATGACTTGGTTCATTTGTCAGATACAACTGTCACATCAATGTCAAGATCTGTTCTTCAGTAGAGGCTGTCAAGTATATCCACAAGTACATATACAAAGGCCATGACAGAACCATGATTGAGATTCTCGACCAAGACAGAGATGAGGTCAAGGAGTATCTGGATGCACGTTACATTGGATCTGTGGAAAGCTGCTGGCACATGAATGAATTTGGAATGCATGCAGAGTCTCCTCATGTTTATCGTCTGCCTGTCCATCTGGAGGACCAACAAACTGTCTACTTCAATGCAGAAGACAATATTGATGAGGTTTTAGAGAGGCCTGCTACCAAGACCACACATCTCACTGCTTGGTTTGAAGCCAACAGAACATATGAAGCAGCACGTACTGTCACCTACCAGAACTTTCCTCAAGCATGGGTCTACAATCCAACCAAGAAGCAGTGGAACCCAAGAAGGCGTGGTGAGGCTGCCATTGGCAGAATGTACTTTGCTTCTCCTGCCCAGGAGGAAAGGTTCTACTTCAGGCTGCTTCTTACTGTTGTCACAGGGGCAACATCATTCCAGCACTTGCGCACTGTCAATGGTGTCATCCATAATACATTCAAGTGGGCCTGTGTTGCATTGGGTCTTTTGCAGGATGACCAGGAATGGGTCCAGTGTCTTACAGAGGCATCACATATGCAGCTCGGTTCCTCTCTCAGATTGCTCTTTGCCACTATTCTTCTTCATTGCAATCCAACATCACCTGACATCCTCTGAAACCAGTTCAAACATCACATTTGTGATGACCTCAGAGTCAAGCTTCTTTCCATCTATCCAGATACAGGCTTTACAGATGATCAGGTGTACATGTATGGCTTGCATCTCATCAATCAGATCCTTATCAGATCAGGCAAACAACTTTCTGATTATCCAGAGATGCCCACCATTGAAGAAAACTGGCACATTGATGTTCCTGCCAATAGACTTTTGCAGGAACAGAGGGATTACAATGTTGAAGAGTTGGCCATCACTGTCGCTCACAATCTCCAGCTTTTCAATCACAGGCAGAGACAGGTTTTTAATGTTGCAATGGATTTTGTCAACAATAACAAGGGAAAGCTCATGTTCTTGCATAGTGCTGGAGGTTGTGGAAAGACCTTTGTCTGCAACACCATCGCAGCTGCTGTTCATGCTCAAGGAAAAATTGCTCTCTGTGTGGCATCATCTGGAATTGCTGCATTGCTTCTAGAAGGTGGTCGCACAGCACATTCCATATTCAAAATCCCAATCGAAATCGATGAGGCCTCTACTTGCAGAATACTTCGAGGTTCAGATCTGCACCAGGTCCTTGATCAAACTTCCATCATCATTTGGAATGAAGTTTCTATGCAGCACAAATATGCCACAGATGCAGTAGACCGCACTTTGCGTGATCTTAAGAAGAAGAATGTTCCATTTGGTGGAATCACTGTTTTGTTTGGAGGTGACTTTAGACAGACCCTACCTGTCATTCCTAGGGGCACTAGAGAACAGATTATAGCTTCATCCATCAAAAGGAGCACTCTCTGGCAACGCATTACTGTCTATCACTTGACCGAGAATATGCGACTTGACAGAACTCCAGAGAACACTGCACATGCTGCCTGGCTCTTGCACATCGGTGCAGGCACAACAGTGGATGCTGCAGACACTATACAGATTCCACAGAACATGCTCTCCCATGGAAATACCATGGATCACCTTATCAACTCTACATATCCAGGCATAGAGCAGGGGAACAAGCCAGATCAGTACTATCTGGATAGGACCATTCTCTCCTGCACAAATGACAATGTCAATGTCATCAACTCTCTTCTCCTTGCCAGATTTCCTGGACCAGAGCATGTCTTTAACAGTGCTGATACAGTTTCATTCAGAGAGCAGGAGCTTAACAACTACCAGCCATATCCTGCAGAGTATCTAAACTCTATCAAAGCAAGTGGCCTTCCTCTCTCCAGGCTGGCACTTAAGATAGGCTGTCCTCTCATGCTTTTATGCAATCTGGATGTCACCATGGGTCTTTGCAATGGAACTCGACTTATTTTTCTTGAAGCCAGACCACGTGTATTGAAGTGCAGGATCATCAGTGGAGATGCACAGTTTGCAGAAAATATCGTTTTCATTCCTCGGATCACATTGGAGCCTTCTGCGGAGACCTTGCCATTACCACTTCGTCGACATCAATTTCTAGTTCGCTTGGCATTTGCCATGACTATCAACAAGTCACAAGGCCAATCAGTATCCCATGTTGGCTTGGACTTGCAGACATCAGTATTCTCGCATAGGCAGCTATATGTGGCACTATCAAGGTGTACATCTGGAGAAAGGATCAAGGTGCTGTTGAATGAAAACAATGGAAATAACAGAACTGCCAATGTGGTATACAAGGAAGTGTTGAATGGAGTTGTTTAGCAAAGGTGAGTAACTTGAAAGATTATTTACAGGAATTGAAAACTAATATAGATCTCAACATAGACTTGGATTTAGATTTAGATTTAGATTTGGATTGTACTTGGATTGAATCAAATGGTTGAAAAATTTATTGTGAGAAGACTTTAGGGCAGGTTACTAAACCTTGGTGTGTATTCAATAACAAGTCAATAAAAGTTTGTAATAATGTCAATAACAGGTCAATACAAGTTTGTAGTAAAGTCGATATAACAAGTCAATACAAGTTTGTAATAATGTCAATAACAAGTCAATACACATTTGTAATAAAGTCAGTAACAAGTCAAAAAAAGTTTGTAATGATGTCAGTAACAAGTTTGTAGTAAAGTTGATATAACAAGTCAATACAACTGTGTAATAATGTCAATAACACCTTAATACAAGTCAATACCAAGTCAATACAAGTTTGTAATAAAGTCAGTAACAAGTTAATATGAGTTTGTAATGAAGTCAATACATCAATAATGTGTTAGTCTGATAACAAGAGTAACTGTAGTGGGATTAAGCATTGTGTTACATATACACGAGCTGGCCCATGCTGGTGTCAGGCTGAGTGAGCACAGCGAGCGAACGCCATGACAAAGGCATGGGTCATAAGCTCGTCTGTTTTACTGCAGGACACGCCGAGAAGGGGGAGCTTACCTAAGAACTGCGTATAGCGTTATTTGCTACAGGATACGCCAAGTCTACGGTCGATCTGTCTAGTTCGATCCCATCAAATGAAAGAAGAAGACGTGGCTCATGACAGCTGTGTGCTGTTATCCGTTCGTTCTGACTCGTTTAGTATGTATAGTGCCAATCCTTCCAGTTTTGTCCTCTCTGTTTGTCCCATGGTTTATATTCAATTTTAAACCCTAACCCTCTGTTTATATTTTTCGTAGCATCAACCGTGACGTGGCGTTCCACGCGGCGAATCCTTCCATGAACGACAACGGCGCATCTCAAAACCTACGATGACTTTTGTCATTTTTGCCCCTTCCAGCTGTCTACTGGTTGAGAACTTACCGACTGTACTCCAACTTCGCCGTCAAAGTTGTTTCTGGTGTACATACGCCATGCATACAAAATGGAAGCTGACTTTCGTACCATCCCTCCAAGTCCTGTCCTCTGCGTTATGACATCTTTCACTCTCCGCCCGTTGACTCGTCCAAAAGGCCCTTTCGATGAGTGTATCGAGTTCCAAAAGAGCAGCAAAGACTTGGTGATTTTCAGTCCAACGGCAGGACAGTTTGTTACGATTGCTTGGTTAGCTCTCAGTTGCTTTCATTGTTCTGTCTCCACCTAACCTATCAAACTATCAAGGCCAATGTCCAAAAACCGATGCATCATGCCTTCTGGGATCAAGAACTGGCTCCGCGCTCGCGGCCTTCATTGGCCCTGCTTTTGCGCCTTAACCGGCAGTTGCAATGCCGCATACTCGACGCAAATAGTTGAAGCAATTGGTGACAATAAAGTATATGTGTTCTGTTACAGCTATCCGCCCAAATGCAACTTCTACAGTAAGTGGCATTCACGTTATCTCTTTATTTTCATTATATAATCATGGATGCAGTGAACCTGTCCCAAATTTATGAAACAGCATCGTTCAAATCTGAGTATGCTCACCTTCCAACACTGGGTGGGATTGTTCTTAGCTTATACGGTTTCATGCATGCTCATGCCCTGTCTTTAAGCAACTCAGCGCACCATTTCGATGACCGACATTCTCATCGACTTCTTACTGCGTGAGGGGGATGTTTTAGAAGCTGGGCCATACTTTCAGGGATATTGTGGTGAGCACATCAGCCAATATCTGATGGTTCAGCAGGCAAGCGGTGGAGCTGTTGTTGCGAGGAAAAAAACTCGCTCGTCATTGAGCAGTACGTCCTTCCTATTGTCACATTGCTGTCCCATCTAATCATTCATCATAGAAAATGCCTTGTCCATGTCCCCGCACCCAGCGGCAGTCGGGACATCCTACCCACCATCCCGACCGAGTGCATCCAAGGCGGGGCCATCTACAGGGGTTGATACTGCGAGTAATCCGGCGAATATCTTTGAGCGCCTTGAGGCTGGTGGAGGGATAAGCAAATGGCAGCTGAGTGCGCTGGTGGAGCAATGTACTCTTTGTCACGAGTATTACCTTCCACAAGTCCTCAGAGCGCATATTCCAACCTGCGATGGCAGCATTGAAATCTTGTAGGTAGTAGTTTCTAGCCATCAATCATGTATTACTTTTCTTGGTGCAGATAACGCGATGAATTCATTGCATTTCGGCAAGGGAGATGTAACTGGCTTGGACACTACGAAGAATTCTGCCTTGCTTCCCGAGGCACGGCCAACAAGGGCACACGACCTGAACCAGTTTGTATGAGATTTGCCCCAGACGCTTTCACCTTTTGATAGTTGGCTTCTGATCTTTTAGCCGTTGTCAAGGCTTTTGCGAGAGCCTCTGCTAATTCATGCTAATCAGGGTTGTTGAGGTTGACGGCTGCAAGTGCGGCCTGGTGCATCGCAGCAATGCCTTGGTGCTTTTCGAATGTCTCTTGTGCCCGTCGAAACTTCTTATTGTGGGCTTCAATCTTGCCATCTTCATTAGCCAATTTTGTGTGGTGGGAGTTGACTGTTCTCGTGTTAACAGCGATATGCCAATTGTCATTCATGAGCTCACATTTTCTCTTGATCCCCTTGGTCAGGTTTTCTGAGAGATGACCTGATCTATATGATGGTCGGGTGCCCAACTCCTCGGAAGCCTATAATAGGATCACTAAATCATTGTAGTATGACCAAATGACAACTCACCTTCAACGCTTTCATCTTCATAGCATCGAATGCCTGCCCTTTTGTTATCCCCCCAACCACCGTACAATGTCTGCCTTCACGATACACATCAACGTGGACACTTTCTATTACATTGCTGGTTGTGTCGCCTGCCCTCCATACAGATTTGGGAATATGGCTTTTCTGCCAGCACAACCCTTCAAATGCAAATTTGCTGCGAATCTTGTCTTGAACCCAATCTGATGAAAATAAAGGCTATATCATTATAACAAGATAGATAGTACACTACCTTGACCTGGCTTTCCCCCAAGCTGCTTGATTTTCTTCACCGTTGCATCCCAGTCATCGTGTACCGTGCAAATCAGACTATGCATCAGATTTCGGACTTCTTCAGGTACTGGACACTGTCGGATATTCCGTTTTGCATGCACGGTACATAGGCGAAACACACGGTGGAGGTGTTGATATGGTGAGAGGTCAGTGAGCAAACGATGGCGTTCATGCAGGTCAAACTTTCCAGGAAGTCTTTCACTTAACTTTTGGAGGTGTAGCCCAAGACCTGGCAATGATCAAAGTGAACCGATGGCTCGAATGCATTCATATATCCTACCTTTTGCTTGTCCCCCATGCTGATCAGCTATCCACTGCAGAATCAGCCCATCAGTCTCCTCAGGTGAAGTAGCATGGAGGTGCCGCCAGCGAAGTGATTTTCCGGTATCTATTTGGACAATCTTTTCGATTTCTTCAAAAATTCGTTGATGTGCTATGGCCATTTGTCGAGTAAGGTAAACACGGCAAAAAATCACACCTGTCAGATTTACTCAGTGCAGGAAATCATAGCGGTATGTAGGCAGAGTTCTCACTTGTATTGCTTCCACGATCCATACATGCCATCTCGAATTCATAGAAGTCAACAACCCGTTTGAAGCTTATATCACGTGACAGATACTGGGCCTGCAAGAGGCATTCACTGCCATCTTTGCTCATGCAGACAATGATCCGAAGTATAGTACTCGAGTCACCAGATGCCAAGGGTTCATCCTCGTCATGCATTTCTTGGTCACCAGCAATCTCAATGATGCTACGGATGTAGTGATTGTATGGTGGTATATGGCGATCTTGTTCCTGTTTGAGAAATTTCACTCCTGGCAAAAGATTTAAAATGTTTCTGGTGGATGTGGCTGGATCTGAACTTACCTTCCCATCCTGTTCCTGCAGGAAAGAATTTCTCTTTTGCACCATCAATGTATGACTTGAGATGCTCTCGGTTTGCCAGTGACACATGAAGGTCACTGAGCACTGGTGATGGAGTGTCTGGAAAGTGTGCGGAGAGGTAGGTTTTCAACACTGGATGCCGAAGAAAGCATCGTGCTGTTAAATCAGGCAGGTCCTCCTTTATTGTCTCCAGGAGTCTGAATATCTCAGAACAGATGGCAGGTGGAGTCTTCACTGGGAGTGGGATGGGATGGCTATGAACACCCGCAGAAACAATTAGAGTATAGGGACAGCTTTTGTAGTGGGTGCGTAATGGCTCAAAAATCCGAAATTTGACTTTGCAGGGCAATTGCAACATTTCTGGCCGGATCAAGTGCCCTGTCTCAGAACGATGGTCATGTGCTGCATTGCAATGGAACTGTAGGTCAGGATAGCATAGGAATCATTACAGGAAATACCGATGGCAATAAACTCGTTGAGCTGATGGGTTTGTGATCGTGTTACATTGTGCAAGGGGTCCATATCCCAGTGAAAGTGCTGAGTTCTCAATGCCATCAAGCTCTTCGGCATCTTCATTGAAGAATGCGTCGAGATATTCAAGGTCATAGGAGTCTTCCAGGTAATTGACATAGTGATCCCGTGCTGACCACTTATCATAGTGCTCGCATCTATTGGTAAGAACGGATTAGAGAGATTTGACTCATAATCCAGTGACACAAACCAACACGATGAAAGGGTGAGTGTGCTTATCATATTCAAGGCTTAGTCGTCCGCGGCAAGTTTCTTTGCTGGGGACCAAACCCCGACGTACTTTGATCTGATATTCAGAATATACCTTGTTATACTCATCCTCTGCCTGAGTGAACAGTGTCAGCTCCTGAAGTGGTGCGCCACATCCTGTATTTCGAAGGGCAGAAATGAAAGCGGCTGTTTTCTGGAATATATCTCGTGTTGGGGATGCAGTTGCAAGTTTATTCTCGCGATCACAGAGCAGACATGCCTGTAGAAGTTCTTGGCTTGCAACAGAATGCCCTTTTTTCATTGCATTAATGTCACTGAATGGACAAATTTTGGAACCTTGACCTGACAGAACATGTTCGACAATAATAGCATTATAATGATACTACCTACAGGTGAAATGACTCTCGATGCATGGCACCAAGCTATTCGGATTCCCAACCTCATGAAGGACATTGCATGTAACTTCAGACCCTGTCTGGGTTCGCCCAGAGGGACTGCCAAGTGAATACGCAAAGTTACGCCGGGGTTTTTGCCAATTCTCAGGATCTTGTCAGAATAGATGACCAACTGGATCATGAGGACCAGTTTCAGGGTACTCAACAAGTGCGTTCACGTCCTCATAAATATACAAACATGAAAGTGTTGTGACACGATTCAGCCTGACATTGGTTCGTATGGTGGGATTCGGATTTGAAGGGAAGCGAGCAAGTGAGAAGGTGTGGCTCGGGGGAGTATTAGATGGTGTCCGTGACTCGGATCTTGGGGATACAGCCTCAGGAGACAGAGAGGATGGGAAACGGGTTGGTGTAGCAGTGGAAGATAGTTGTTCTTCAGCATTTAGGTGGTCAATCGCATATGCAATGATACGGCTCCCTATCGCCCTGCGCGCATACTACGGCATTTTTTGCGATTGTGTGCACCTCCTAGATGGCTTCCGCACACTTTGCGTAGTGCGCTTTCGTGCGCTTTTGTGCGCCTTTGACCGTTTAGGTGCGCCTTTGTGCGCCTTTTGCATTTCTACTGCGCCTTTGTTTCCCCATAGCCGCCAATCATTGTGCGCCCTAAATGCGCCTCGTTGCGCTTCAAGCCGCCTCCGTGCGCCCCCCCCCCCCACACTCCTTATCTGCCTTCTACATTTATTGCGCGCTCGATGCGCCTTTGCGCACTCCTTTTACACTTTACCTGCAACTCACATTCCCTGCTGCGCACTCTTTGCACAATCTCTATCACACACAACAATCCACTGCACCGGTGCACTGCGCATCGCAGCTCCCATCTTACTGGCACATTTACTTGAGGCACACCACGATTCCAGCACGAGCGAACTGTGCATTCTTACATAACTGGGCTGCTTTGCGCCTATTTGGCATTGGACTGTGCGCACTTGGGCGCTTTCACGTAACCCAGGCGCTTTGGCAGTATTTGGTCTCGCACAGCATCCCCTTTTAGTTCTTCCACATTTCCAATCGGCATCGCCTTATCTGGTAACTGGCACAGGTCGATCACGCCATTATTACTAAGGTGCAGCACGCGACATATAACACCTAAGCGGATTAATTGGGAAGAGCGCACGAGACTTAGCGCGCACCAATAATAGCGCATCGCACCGGAACAGTTGGATATTGAGCTATAGGTGCGCAAATCTTATTGGCTGAGGCAGCGGCATAGTGCGGTCAGGTTTAGATGGGCGAATGGACGCGCTTGTGGGTAGCGCATGGCGCTTCCTATTTTTATACTTTATTTCACCATTTTATCACATAAGCCATTTGTACATAGTAGCAGACAGATAGAGAATCCAAGATCTTTCCCTCCCCCCCTCATAGTTATTAGCTCAGTCAGCGTCACACATAGTCTGTGCACCAGCATCCAGTCCGTGCGCCTTCGTAGTGCGCCCTTCGTATAGCCGTGTTTGCGTTATCGTTTGCGTCCCCTCGTCGTATTGTTGCGTTGCGTCCCTTGCGTTGCGTCCTTCGTCCTTGTCTGCGCACTATCGTAGTGCGCCCTTCGTATAGCCGCGTTTGTGCACCCTTTGCGCACCCTTTTGCATAGCCGCATTTTGCGCACCGTCTGCGCCTTTTTCCGCTCCTTGCGCTTTCACTCTGTTTGCACCCCCAAACTGTGCACCACCTTCACAGTACATCCCAGTGTCGTCTTTGTCCTGTTACACCTCCCGCCTTCATCATCCTCATCGTTGCGCACTTTTGCGCTCTCGTTGCGCATTTTTCCGCACTGCGCGTTTTTGCCTCTTTGCGTTGCGCACTTTTCCGCCACTGCGCATATCTCCCCTTTCGTGTACACTACTAGTGCGCACACTGAAAATCGCTGTACCAGCCTCTCTATAGTCTCCGCGCCCTGAAGGACGATCCGAGGCCATCTAAGCGAACTCCCCCCTCACCCCGAGCACGCCTGCAGTTGTAGGTTAAGTGTTCACCCCTTCTGTTGAGACTCTGCACCGAGTACCAACCGAACACATCATTTTCTGGAGCCCACCGCGAGGGGTTTCTGTTTATCAGACCATATTTTAGACCTCCATCGGCTCGCCCTTCGCTTCAACATTAACCACCTTCGCACTCTCCATTCCGAGCTGCTAGCAACTGCGCTCCAGCTTGGGGAAATACCAGTATTTGAATCACTCTTCCTAAACAACACACATCACTCGTCCGCGCTGTCTTTACCTCCACCTTCACCTGAATCATCCCTACCTACCCTAACTCCGTCCGCATCACCGCATTTTTCCCCACCTCCGAATTTCGCTGCGCTTTTACCAGATCGTAACTCTACACACCTTATTCCACCTACCATGGCTACCATGCACATGCCATCTGCATCTAACCAAAACGCGCCGCGCTTTGACCCTGCAAAACCGCGCGAACTCCAGAAGTACTTTGAGGAGCTCGCGCAACTCCTCCGTGATTGTAACGTCACCGACGAGACCGATAAGAAGTTCCACACAGTGCACTATTTGGACAGCGACACTGCAGACACTTGGAAACTGCTACCAGAGTATAGCGCGACGCACAACTATGGTGCATTCAAAGACGCTGTCCTAAAGCTTTATCCTGGCTCTAGGGATGGCAGTAAATGGAGTATTAGTGACCTGGACAAGCTTATTGGTGAGACCGCACGCATTGGCCTCATAACTGCAGAAGAAATCGCGTGCTATTATCGCGCATTTTTCAACATTAGTGAATACTTAGTTGCGCAAGGCATATTGGCGCGCTACGACCAAAGCCGCATGTTCGTTAGGGTGTTTCGACCAGACCAGCTAGAGCGCATTTTGAGCCGCCTTGCGATTGCGGTACCTAATCAGCCTGCAAATGTGCCATACTCATTAGATGCAATACGCGATGCGATCGACTTTATCTTTGAAGGCCCAGCGCGCTATTTCCAGCCACTTACTGGGCTCACAGCGCAAAACCCCGATATGTATGCGCCCTACTCAGCACCCAGCGCACCCATTTCCCAGCCACAACCTAGCGCACCCGCAGTCAAAGCAGAAGACATTACAGTCTTATTCGAGCGCATGACACAGATGATAGTTACTGCATTGAGCGCATCACGCAGAGATGGCGGAAATGGTGCGCCTCGCTCGAACAACGACAGGTGCAATGGTTGCGGTCAGACAGGGCACTATATCCCTGAGTGCGCTTCAATTGAGCGCCTTATTAGCGAAGGAAAGTGTAGGCGAAATGCGGAAGGGCGCATCGTACTCCCAGGTGGCGCATTCATGCCGCGTTCTATTCCAGGCAATTTCCTAGGTGAGCGCATCGAGGAATGGCATAAGTGCAACCCAGGGCAGATTGCCACGGGTCGACTTTCATCTAATACCAATTCGCAGCTCATCTACAATATAGCGCCTCGTCCAGCTCCAGCTGCATCTCTACAGTCGACGTACGTTGCCACTTCAGCTCCTGCAGCAGATTATATGCAAAGCGCGCCAAATGCGCAACTAATGAAGGAAGAGCGCATTGATGCGCTCGAGAGGGAGTTGATGGCGCTTCGCAAGAGGCAAGTCTTCGACGGCGTTGAAATTCTGTGGCGCGCACCGCGCAATACATCCAACCAAGAGGGTGTGCATTCTACAACCACAGACATGGCACCCGCCGACAGTATTGAGTCCCCAGCTTCGCAATCCGCTGCGAGCGCAACTGATGCGCCCGATGAGACACCCATACATCCCTATTCCAACATGCCTGAGGCGCGTTTTGCGCCCGCAGCAGCAGATAAACCAGACATACCAGCTAACTCTTCCAAAGGCAAAGAGCCATCATACCGCACTGTCATTCCCATCCAGAACCCGCAGATTGTCGACGACGTATATGCGCGTGCCATGAAGGCGCCCTCTGTTACGGTTTCGCATGAAGAGCTTCTATCCCTTTCGCCCGATCTCAGGCAGCGCCATAGAGAACAAGTCACCCCAAAGCGCATTGCAGCTACCAGTGCGGAAGTGGTAGCTACAAACCTTGCGAGCATTATGCCATTTGTACACTGCGAAGCGCGCGCACCTTTTGCGGGAGATAAAGTGCTTAATGCGACACCTCCAGCTAGCACGGCAATTGCAGGGCCGCTTCCTATTGTTTTGCAGGATCCATTTGAACAGTACCTTACCCATCTCCAACCAGGCGAAATTGAAAACCCCGATGTTTTGAAGGTTGCTAAAGAGTCGCATGCGCTTCGCTCCATTGATTTATTGATCGACAACCAAGAGTACTTTGAAGCTATCTTAGATCCGGGTTCACAAATTATCGCAATGTCAGAAGCAGTCTGCCATCGTCTTGGGCTTCAGTACGACCCGCGCATTCGTTTATACATGCAATCAGCCAATGGAGAGGTAGATGAGTCGCTTGGGCTTGCGCGCAACGTTTCTGTGCGCATTGGGGATATCGTTGTCTATGTGCAAGTTCACGTTATCCGTTCACCTGCTTACGATATTCTGTTAGGGCGCCCCTTCGACGTGTTAACGTGCTCCATCGTGCGCAACTTTGCGGATGAAGCGCAAACAATTACAATCTGCGATCCGAATACTGGCGCCATCTCCACCATTCCAACAAAGCCTAGGGGGAAGCCGCGCCACTTCTTACCAGCTCCAGCAACACCGCACTTTGCTATTCAGCATAACCCGCAAAGAAATTTTTGCAAGGCTTCGAGGAATTGATCTCAGACCAAGGAGAAGCCACCACTATCATAACATTTGACTCTGATACCCAATCTTGTGACATTTCCGCGTTTGCGCTTATTCCATTTTCCGCTTCTGTTCCTTCCACCTCTATTATCTCTCAACTCTACCTATCCCAGTGTACCAACAGTCACGCGCAGGCGCTCTTAAATTCAATCAACCCTGTGGCGCTTATTCCTGCCGCGTTTCCGAAAAGCGCACATGTGCGCGCACCTTTTATCGATTTAGCGGTGCGCGCACCGCAAAAGGGCGTAGTGACCAAGAAGAAGTATAAACCGGTTGCTAGAAAAGTCAAGCCAGTTATTGCGCCCGTCCCAAACGAATTCCGCATCGAGCGCAACATTATAGGCGATCCGCTAGCAGCGCTTCCTGTGCTTTTACCAAATCCGCCACCATTTACCCCGACTGGGCGCTATACTGAAGAGCGCATGCAAGCGCTCCAGGAGCGCCACACTGATTTCCTATTACCAGAGGAGATGAAGGTTTTACACCACTTGATGTCTTTGCAGAATGAAGCCTTTGCATGGAGCGATGAGGAGCGCGGTAGCTTCAAGACCGCGTTCTTTCCCCCAGTAGAAATCCCAGTTATTCCGCACACTTTTTGGGTAGAGCGCAACATCCCCATTCCACCAGGCATATACGACGAAGTTTGCGCCATTATCCGGAAGAAAATAGACTCTGGTGTTTATGAGCACTCAAATTCGGCATATAGATCGCGCTGGTTCTGCACACTCAAGAAAGATGGAAAAGCACTGCGCATCGTACATAGCCTCGAACCGCTTAATCGCGTTACCATTAAACACTCCGGCGTCACCCCTACACCTGAGCACCTTGCAGAGCAATTTGCGGGGCGCGCATGCGGCGCCGTCCTTGATCTATATGTGGGATACGACGAGCGCTTAATCAAAGAATCGTCGCGCGATCTTACAACATTCCAGACACCATATGGCGCAATGCGCCTTGTTACATTGCCAATGGGTTGGACAAACTCAGTACCAATCTTCCACGATGATGTGTGCTATATTCTGCAGCCAGAGATACCGGATTACACCGTTCCCTATATTGACGATGTTCCAGTCAAGGGGCCTTCGAAGCGCTACATTTTACTGGATGGCTCGTGCGAAGCACTCACTACGAACCCTGGTGTAAGGCGCTTTGTGTGGGAGCACTTTCAGAACGTGAACCGCATTGTGCAGCGCATGAAATATAGCGGCGGCACTTTCTCTGGGACGAAATCCACCTTGTGCACTGAAAACTTTGTCATTCTTGGCCATTATTGCACCCCAGAAGGTAGAAAACCCGAACGCGGCAAGGTAGATGTTATCCGCAATTGGGGCGCATGCCACACGCTGTCAGAAGTGCGCGCATTCTTGGGAACAGTCGGTTTAATGCGCATTTATATCCGCAATTATGCGCACCGCGTTAACGCGCTCACAAGGCTTACGCGCAAGGACGCTCCATTTGAATGGGGCCCAGAGCAGATAGCGGCGCAAAATGACATCAAGCAAGCAGTGCTAGAGTGTCCTGCACTACAACCGATCGATTATTCCTCAGAACTCCCTGTTATCCTTGCAGTCGACTCTTCCCAGATAGCGGTCGGCTTTTACCTTTGCCAGCAAAAGAGCGCAGATGCAAAAACACGCATTTACAACCGGTTCGGCTCGATTACGCTCAACGACAGAGAAGCGCGCTTTTCACAACCGAAGCTAGAGATCTATGGGCTTTACTGCATGCTGCGCAGTTTGCGCCTTTATATTATAGGTGTGCGCAACTTAATTGTGGAGACTGACGCGTGCTATATCAAAGGCATGCTACAAAACCCCGATATCCAACCATCCGCTAGCATTAACCGGTGGATTGTCTCAATCCTTACATTCCACTTTACACTCGTGCATGTTAGGGGAGCGGTGCATGGTCCAGATGGGCTTTCGCGTCGGCCGAAGCAGCCAGAGGACTTAGAGGGAGAAGAGGATGAAGAGTTTGAGGACTGGATTGATGCGCTACATGGATTTATGCATGCGATACGTCCCATTTCACAGTCTTTGGATGCGCAAGCCCTTGCGCTGACGCAGCCAGAGCCAAACAAAAACGCACAAAATGCGCGCAATAGTGCGCTTATTTATGACGATGACTATAGCCAAGTTCCAAGGAGTACAACAGCAGATGCAGAGGATGAGAAGTTAGATTTGGTCTGGATTTGGATGGATACCCTAACGCGCCCTAGCGACTTCACAGATTCCGAGTACAGCGCGCTGGTGCGCTACGCGAGCGCGTTTTTCAAAGACAAGACGTGCCTATGGAAGCGCAATGCGCATGGTACGCACCAGCTTGTTATTTGGCAGTCTAGACGCTTACCGATATTGCACGCCATCCATGACAACATTGGACACAAGCGCTTTTACGCGACACGCTCTGCATTGCTCGAGCGCTTTTGGTGGCCGCATGTTATGGACGACATCGTTTGGTTCGTGCGCACTTGTCATATTTGCCAGATCCAGCAAACACAGAAGGTTCTAATACCGCCAGTCGTCGCAATGCCTGCGCCCCTGTTCAGTAAAGTTTATATTGATACGATGCACTTACCAGTATCAGCAGGGCGGCGCTATATCGTCCAAGGGCGTTGCTCACTTGCGACTTGGCCGGAATTCCGCGGGCTCCCTAAAGAAAATGCGAGCACACTTGGCGATTGGATGTTCCAAGACCTCATCTGCAGATGGGGTGCATTGTGCGAGATAGTCACTGATAATGGCAAGCCATTCATCAAAGCGCTAGCCTATCTCAGTAAGCGCTACCATATCAATCATATCCGCATATCTGGCTATAATTCGCATGCTAATGGAATTGTTGAGCGCGCACATTTTGATGTGCGTCAAGCACTTACCAAAGCAGCAGATGGAGTAGAATCAAAGTGGTTCAGTGCACTGTACTCAGTCTTTTGGGCGGAGCGCATCACAGTTCGGAAGCGCCTCGGTGTTTCGCCATACTTCATTGTTACAGGCGCGCAGCCTCTAATCCCTCTCGATATCATTGAAGCGACATACCTTAACCCACCCCCAGATTCTATACTCTCCACGACAGACTTAATCACGCAGCGCGCGCGCGCATTACAAAAGCGTCCAGCAGACTTAGCGCACATCCATTCCCGCGTCTATGCAGAGAGGCGCAAGGCGGCGCTCCGTTTCGAGAAAGCACACTCAAAAACCATCCGCAGCTTCGACTTCCAGCGCGGCGACTTAGTCCTTATGCGCAACACAGCAATCGAAAAGAGCCTTAACCGCAAAATGCGCGCGCGTTATCTAGGTCCTCTAGTTATAGTGTCGCGCAATCAGGGCGGCGCATACATAGTCTGCGAGCTCAACGGGACAGTATTCGACAGGCCAGTAGCCGCATTCCGCCTATTGCCATACCATGCGCGCAAGTCCATTGCGCTTCCTGACATAGCGCTCGATATCACCACAACGCAGTTAAGAGAGATGGAAGAGTCCATAGTAGTGGACACAGAAGACGAAGAAGCAGTTGACGAAGAAGAAGCGCAAGGAGATAGCGCTGAGGAAGAAGAAAGCGCCAATGAGGCGCGCAACTAGCGCTCCGTGCGCACCGCTATGGATACTTCACCATTTTATACGTATGCTTTGCTTTCTTTCATTTTTTTACATTACCTTTTCCTATTCGCGAAGTCGCATCTGGACACGTTCTGTAATTGCGCAACCCATGGGTTTTACCGGCCGTGATGATCTACTGAGCCTTTCCCATTTTTTTTAGACTTTGTGATATCGCGTGCGCTTCATTTTATCTCTTACTTTTTTTATTGATGGACATGGTCAATATCTCAGTTGGGAGGAGGAAAGTGATGGTTGGACAATTTTTCCGCTCCCCTTTGCATTTGCGCATCTTTGCATGTGCGCGCGCAGGTTGGCGCAAAGTGCGCACATCGGCGCGCGTGCGCACACTTCTCTGCTTCAGAGCGCACCACGCGTATCACAGGCGCAACAAAGAGATTGATTAACCTACTATCTAAAACTTATACCATTGTGCAGCTATTCAATGGACTCCAGGAACTCCAGGCGCTCCGTGGCTGCACCCAGTTTCGCCTTTGCGTCCGCCTCCGCTTGCTCCGCACTGCGCAACCGGCTCTTAGCGACCTCTAACTCGATGAGCGACCTTTGGACATCTTCTTGAAGGCGATCGTGCGTGGCGCCCAAGACTGCAACTAACGCGTGGCATTGCGCTAAGTCGAGCGCCTCAACATCTTGACCTTGATAAACCGCATCCCCTGAGGTGTTTCCCGATCTGGTTTGGCGCAAGGATTGCGTGTGCACACTTGCCTGGCGAACGGTAAGGCGGCGCGGCCTTGGGCGCACTTGCGATGGTGGAGGGAGCGCGTTTTCGACTTTGCGGCACTTGGATGTGCGCTCTTTCGAGGGGCTGATGAGCCCCACATCGCTCTCATTGCCCTTGTCAATTTGCGGCGCGCCTTTGGAAAGTTTAGCGCAGCATGGAAGTAGGATGAGAAAAAGACAGACCAGAGCGCCCAGTAGCCGCTTTCCTGCCTCTAGGGGTTGCGCGCAGCTGTGCGAGGGTGCGCTTCGTCCATTCGCACTTTCTCTTACCCTTTGCGCATGGGGCGCACTGTTTTCCATTGACAGAGGTGCACCTAGCTGGTTGGCCGATGCGGCGGCAGTTATCACACTAGCGTAGAGAAAGGGAATGGTTTAGTGAGTTTGACGCATATCCAAAGAAACTTACTGGTCCGCTATTAGCGTTAGAGGTGGCACCAACCCCACTCAGTAGCGGCACTTCGACATATGCGCGTTGCCGCGTTGCGCGCACCGGGCGCGCACTTGCGCCTTCGTCCGCACTGGCGCTCTCATCGCTATGCTCGTTCTCCCCCTCGCTCGTCACCCCACTCTCCCAAGACTCCCCAGTTCCTTCGCCTACAACCTCAGCATCGGTAGCGGCAGAAAGCGCGCGCAAAGAGCGCACCAGTGCGACGCGCGCCTTTTCGTCCTCCTGCACCTCGGCGGTATCTATATCGCTCGCCTCGTCAATGGCTCTGAACTCACCTTCCAGCCGCTCCAAGTTAACATCTGGTGCCTGCAATTCTGCGGTCAAGAGTGCGCGGTGCGCCCTGCGCGCTTCGGTGCGCTCCGCGCGCACTTCCAGCTGCTCCGCCAGCTCGTGCGCCCTACGCTCAAATTCCTCGGACCTCTCTTTCTCCTCAATCATCTTACGCATATCGGGCATCAGCTCTTCGCCCCAAACAAGCCACTCCTCCACCATGATTCTGCTGAATGCGCTACGCGCCTTCGTGAGGAGCGCGTCGAGTTCTGCGTCATCTTGGACACAGTCCGCACGGCTTTTATACATGTTCTACATGACCTGACCCTTAGCAACCTGCGCCAGTTATAGAAACACAAAAAGCGCACCAGTTTACTACAAAACCCTTCACCCCAAGCTTGCATCGTCGTCTGCTCACTCCCAGCAGCAGGGAGGGTCTCATCGAGGGCCAGGATCGTTTGTCTGAGGGCTAAGGTAAATGCTGAAGCCATCGGATTGGGTAGAGATGGGTTGTGGAAAGAGTTATAGAGGATAGATGGTGGTCAGAGATGGATAAGGAGAGGATGGCCGCTTATGTGAGCGAAGAAAATTTTGCGCTGACCAATCGCATGCTGCCTGAGGACAGTCAGTACTTCAGTTGGGAGGAGATGATACGGCTCCCTATCGCCCTGCGCGCATACTACGGCATTTTTTGCGATTGTGTGCACCTCCTAGATGGCTTCCGCACACTTTGCGTAGCGCGCTTTCGTGCGCCTTCGCGCGCCTCCGTGCGCTTTTGTGCGCCTTTGACCGTTTAGGTGCGCCTTTGTGCGCCTTTTGCATTTCTATTGCGCCTTTGTTTCCCTATAGCCGCCAATCATTGTGCGCCCTAAATGCGCCTCGTTGCGCTTCAAGCCGCCTCCATGCGCCCCCCCCCCCCACGCTCCTTATCTGCCTTCTACATTTATTGCGCGCTCGATGCGCCTTTGCGCACTCCTTTTACACTTTACCTGCAACTCACATTCCCTGCTGCGCACTCTTTGCACAATCTCCATCACACACAACAATCCACTGCACCGGTGCACTGCGCATCGCAGCTCCCATCTTACTGGCACATTTACTTGAGGCACACCACGATTCCAGCACGAGCGAACTGTGCATTCTTACATAACTGGGCCGCTTTGCGCCTATTTGGCATTGGACTGTGCGCACTTGGGCGCTTTCACGTAACCCAGGCGCTTTGGCAGTATTTGGTCTCGCACAGCATCCCCTTTTAGTTCTTCCACATTTCCAATCGGCATCGCCTTATCTGGTAACTGGCACAGGTCGATCATGCCATTATTACTAAGGTGCAGCACGCGACATATAACACCTAAGCGGATTAATTGGGAAGAGCGCACGAGACTTAGCGCGCACCAATAATAGCGCATCGCACCGGAACAGTTGGATATTGAGCTATAGGTGCGCAAATCTTATTGGCTGAGGCAGCGGCATAGTGCGGTCAGGTTTAGATGGGCGAATGGACGCGCTTGTGGGTAGCGCATGGCGCTTCCTATTTTTATACTTTATTTCACCATTTTATCACATAAGCCATTTGTACATAGTAGCGGACAGATAGAGAATCCAAGATCTTTCCCTCCCCCCCTCATAGTTATTAGCTCAGTCAGCGTCACACATAGTCTGTGCACCAGCGTCCAGTCCGTGCGCCTTCGTAGTGCGCCCTTCGTATAGCCGTGTTTGCATTATCGTTTGCGTCCCCTCGTCGTATTGTTGCGTTGCGTCCCTTGCGTTGCGTCCTTCGTCCTTGTCTGCACACTATCGTAGTGCGCCCTTCATATAGCCGCGTTTGTGCACCCTTTGCACACCCTTTTGCATAGCCGCATTTTGCGCACTGTCTGCGCCTTTTTCCGCTCCTTGCGCTTTCACTCTGTTTGCACCCCCAAACTGTGCACCACCTTCACAGTACATCCCAGTGTCGTCTTTGTCCTGTTACACCTCCCGCCTTCATCATCCTCATCGTTGCGCACTTTTGCGCTCTCATTGCGCGTTTTTCCGCACTGCGCGTTTTTGCCTCTTTGCGTTGCGCACTTTTCCGCCACTGCGCATATCTCCCCTTTCATGTACACTACTAGTGTGCACACTGAAAATCGCTGTACCAGCCTCTCTATAGTCTCCGCGCCCTGAAGGACGATCCGAGGCCATCTAAGCGAACTCCCCCCTCACCCCGAGCACGCCTGCAGTTGTAGGTTAAGTGTTCACCCCTTCTGTTGAGACTCTGCACCGAGTACCAACCGAACACATCAGCGAGCCATTCCACAACATGAACTGGAGCACGTAGAGGTGTCGGTGCATTCACCAAAAGTGCTGCAAGAGTGCTGAGTTGGGACCGAACATCCACAGTATTGGCTCTGGTCTCCTCTGCATGCGATGGATTGAGGAGGTCGTCAATAGCCAGACGGCAAGACATTGTGAAAGGCGGCCACAGGCCCACAACAGAAAAAAGGAAGGATATTTCATTCTGTTGAGTCTGCAGACACATACATCAGTTCTACCGTCAAATCCTACACCGTCCACGACAGCTGTGACTACATGATCAATACATATTCCACAACTAAAAAAGCAGGCAACTTTGGCAAAGGAGTTCAGCGTTGCAGGTACAGAAAGAAGAGTGAACACACCTTTGGAAACAAGCAGAGGAAATGCCAGTGGATGAAGCAATGAAGCCCATTCCGATGCAATTTGTTGGGATGCAGCATTCAATCGAGGCAGATTCAACAGGCGGAAAGAACTTGTTGTCGAAGCTATGGGTAACAATGCGTAGGTGAGATAATAAAGCGCGGGTGTTGACACATTGCCGCAGTACGCATCGGTCACAAAGTAAGAAATATTGAAGGTTTATTCCTTTGTTTTATTTCAATGCGCTGGCAGGTTGTTTGTATGGGAAGCTTTGCCCATGTGTGGCTGCACCATTCAATCCCGACTTCCAGAAGCTCCCAATGGGTTCTTGATGGGATCGAACTAGACAGATCGACCCTCCACTCCTATTGACACGTTCGACTCGCTTTTCTTGATTACGGAACAATTCGGCGTATCCGAGTGGAGGGTCGATCTGTCTAGTTCGATCCCATCAAGAACCCATTGGGAGCTTCTGGAAGTCGGGATTGAATGGTGCAGCCACACATGGGCAAAGCTTCCCATACAAACAACCTGCCAGCGCATTGAAATAAAACAAAGGAATAAACCTTCAATATTTCTTACTTTGTGACCGATGCGTACTGCGGCAATGTGTCAACACCCGCGCTTTATTATCTCACCTACGCATTGTTACCCATAGCTTCGACAACAAGTTCTTTCCGCCTGTTGAATCTGCCTCGATTGAATGCTGCATCCCAACAAATTGCATCGGAATGGGCTTCATTGCTTCATCCACTGGCATTTCCTCTGCTTGTTTCCAAAGGTGTGTTCACTCTTCTTTCTGTACCTGCAACGCTGAACTCCTTTGCCAAAGTTGCCTGCTTTTTTAGTTGTGGAATATGTATTGATCATGTAGTCACAGCTGTCGTGGACGGTGTAGGATTTGACGGTAGAACTGATGTATGTGTCTGCAGACTCAACAGAATGAAATATCCTTCCTTTTTTCTGTTGTGGGCCTGTGGCCGCCTTTCACAATGTCTTGCCGTCTGGCTATTGACGACCTCCTCAATCCATCGCATGCAGAGGAGACCAGAGCCAATACTGTGGATGTTCGGTCCCAACTCAGCACTCTTGCAGCACTTTTGGCGAATGCACCGACACCTCTACGTGCTCCAGTTCATGTTGTGGAATGGCTCGCTGATGTGTTCGGTTGGTACTCGGTGCAGAGTCTCAACAGAAGGGGTGAACACTTAACCTACAACTGCAGGCGTGCTCGGGGTGAGGGGGGAGTTCGCTTAGATGGCCTCGGATCGTCCTTCAGGGCGCGGAGACTATAGAGAGGCTGGTACAGCGATTTTCAGTGTGCGCACTAGTAGTGTACACGAAAGGGGAGATATGCGCAGTGGCGGAAAAGTGCGCAATGCAAAGAGGCAAAAACGCGCAGTGCGGAAAAACGCGCAATGAGAGCGCAAAAGTGCGCAACGATGAGGATGATGAAGGCGGGAGGTGTAACAGGACAAAGACGACACTGGGATGTACTGTGAAGGTGGTGCACAGTTTGGGGGTGCAAACAGAGTGAAAGCGCAAGGAGCGGAAAAAGGCGCAGACGGTGCACAAAATGCGGCTATGCAAAAGGGTGTGCAAAGGGTGCACAAACGCGGCTATATGAAGGGCGCACTACGATAGTGCGCAGACAAGGACGAAGGACGCAACGCAAGGGACGCAACGCAACAATACGACGAGGGGACGCAAACGATAATGCAAACACGGCTATACGAAGGGCGCACTATGAAGGCGCACAGACTGGACGCTGGTGCACAGACTATGTGTGACGCTGACTGAGCTAATAACTATGAGGGGGGGAGGGAAAGATCTTGGATTCTCTATCTGTCCGCTACTATGTACAAATGGCTTATGTGATAAAATGGTGAAATAAAGTATAAAAATAGGAAGCGCCATGCGCTACCCACAAGCGCGTCCATTCGCCCATCTAAACCTGACCGCACTATGCCGCTGCCTCAGCCAATAAGATTTGCGCACCTATAGCTCAATATCCAACTGTTCCGGTGCGATGCGCTATTATTGGTGCGCACTAAGTCTCGTGCGCTCTTCCCAATTAATCCGCTTAGGTGTTATATGTCGCGTGCTGCACCTTAGTAATAATGGCGTGATCGACCTGTGCCAGTTACCAGATAAGGCGATGCCGATTGGAAATGTGGAAGAACTAAAAGGGGATGCTGTGCGAGACCAAATACTGCCAAAGCGCCTGGGTTACGTGAAAGCGCCCAAGTGCGCACAGTCCAATGCCAAATAGGCGCAAAGCGGCCCAGTTATGTAAGAATGCACAGTTCGCTCGTGCTGGAATCGTGGTGTGCCTCAAGTAAATGTGCCAGTAAGATGGGAGCTGCGATGCGCAGTGCACCGGTGCAGTGGATTGTTGTGTGTGATAGAGATTGTGCAAAGAGTGCGCAGCAGGGAATGTGAGTTGCAGGTAAAGTGTAAAAGGAGTGCGCAAAGGCGCATCGAGCGCGCAATAAATGTAGAAGGCAGATAAGGAGCGTGGGGGGGGGGGGCGCACGGAGGCGGCTTGAAGCGCAACGAGGCGCATTTAGGGCGCACAATGATTGGCGGCTATGGGGAAACAAAGGTGCAGTAGAAATGCAAAAGGCGCACAAAGGCGCACCTAAACGGTCAAAGGCGCACAAAAGCGCACGGAGGCGCGCGAAGGCGCACAAAAGCGCACTACGCAAAGTGTGCAGAAGCCATCTAGGAGGTGCACACAATCGCAAAAAATACCGTAGTATGCGCGCAGGGCGATAGGGAGCCGTATCATTGCATATGCGATTGACCACCTAAATGCTGAAGAACAACTATCTTCCACTGCTACACCAACCCGTTTCCCATCCTCTCTGTCTCCTGAGGCTGTATCCCCAAGATCCGAGTCACGGACACCATCTAATACTCCCCCGAGCCACACCTTCTCACTTGCTCGCTTCCCTTCAAATCCGAATCCCACCATACGAACCAATGTCAGGCTGAATCGTGTCACAACACTTTCATGTTTGTATATTTATGAGGACGTGAACGCACTTGTTGAGTACCCTGAAACTGGTCCTCATGATCCAGTTGGTCATCTATTCTGACAAGATCCTGAGAATTGGCAAAAACCCCGGCGTAACTTTGCGTATTCACTTGGCAGTCCCTCTGGGCGAACCCAGACAGGGTCTGAAGTTACATGCAATGTCCTTCATGAGGTTGGGAATCCGAATAGCTTGGTGCCATGCATCGAGAGTCATTTCACCTGTAGGTAGTATCATTATAATGCTATTATTGTCGAACATGTTCTGTCAGGTCAAGGTTCCAAAATTTGTCCATTCAGTGACATTAATGCAATGAAAAAAGGGCATTCTGTTGCAAGCCAAGAACTTCTACAGGCATGTCTGCTCTGTGATCGCGAGAATAAACTTGCAACTGCATCCCCAACACGAGATATATTCCAGAAAACAGCCGCTTTCATTTCTGCCCTTCGAAATACAGGATGTGGCGCACCACTTCAGGAGCTGACACTGTTCACTCAGGCAGAGGATGAGTATAACAAGGTATATTCTGAATATCAGATCAAAGTACGTCGGGGTTTGGTCCCCAGCAAAGAAACTTGCCGCGGACGACTAAGCCTTGAATATGATAAGCACACTCACCCTTTCATCGTGTTGGTTTGTGTCACTGGATTATGAGTCAAATCTCTCTAATCCGTTCTTACCAATAGATGCGAGCACTATGATAAGTGGTCAGCACGGGATCACTATGTCAATTACCTGGAAGACTCCTATGACCTTGAATATCTCGACGCATTCTTCAATGAAGATGCCGAAGAGCTTGATGGCATTGAGAACTCAGCACTTTCACTGGGATATGGACCCCTTGCACAATGTAACACGATCACAAACCCATCAGCTCAACGAGTTTATTGCCATCGGTATTTCCTGTAATGATTCCTATGCTATCCTGACCTACAGTTCCATTGCAATGCAGCACATGACCATCGTTCTGAGACAGGGCACTTGATCCGGCCAGAAATGTTGCAATTGCCCTGCAAAGTCAAATTTCGGATTTTTGAGCCATTACGCACCCACTACAAAAGCTGTCCCTATACTCTAATTGTTTCTGCAGGTGTTCATAGCCATCCCATCCCACTCCCAGTGAAGACTCCACCTGCCATCTGTTCTGAGATATTCAGACTCCTGGAGACAATAAAGGAGGACCTGCCTGATTTAACAGCACGATGCTTTCTTCGGCATCCAGTGTTGAAAACCTACCTCTCCGCACACTTTCCAGACACTCCATCACCAGTGCTCAGTGACCTTCATGTGTCACTGGCAAACCGAGAGCATCTCAAGTCATACATTGATGGTGCAAAAGAGAAATTCTTTCCTGCAGGAACAGGATGGGAAGGTAAGTTCAGATCCAGCCACATCCACCAGAAACATTTTAAATCTTTTGCCAGGAGTGAAATTTCTCAAACAGGAACAAGATCGCCATATACCACCATACAATCACTACATCCGTAGCATCATTGAGATTGCTGGTGACCAAGAAATGCATGACGAGGATGAACCCTTGGCATCTGGTGACTCGAGTACTATACTTCGGATCATTGTCTGCATGAGCAAAGATGGCAGTGAACGCCTCTTGCAGGCCCAGTATCTGTCAAGTGATATAAGCTTCAAACAGGTTGTTGACTTCTATGAATTCGAGATGGCATGTATGGATCGTGGAAGCAATACAAGTGAGAACTCTGCCTACATACCGCTATGATTTCCTGCACTGAGTAAATCTGACAGGTGTGATTTTTTGCCGTGTTTACCTTACTCGACAAATGGCCATAGCACATCAACGAATTTTTGAAGAAATCGAAAAGATTGTCCAAATAGATACCGGAAAATCACTTCGCTGGCGGCACCTCCATGCTACTTCACCTGAGGAGACTGATGGGCTGATTCTGCAGTGGATAGCTGATCAGCATGGGGGACAAGCAAAAGGTAGGATATATGAATGCATTCGAGCCATCGGTTCACTTTGATCATTGCCAGGTCTTGGGCTACACCTCCAAAAGTTAAGTGAAAGACTTCCTGGACAGTTTGACCTGCATGAACGCCATCGTTTGCTCACTGACCTCTCACCATATCAACACCTCCACCGTGTGTTTCGCCTATGTACCGTGCATGCAAAACGGAATATCCGACAGTGTCCAGTACCTGAAGAAGTCCGAAATCTGATGCATAGTCTGATTTGCACGGTACACGATGACTGGGATGCAACGGTGAAGAAAATCAAGCAGCTTGGGGGAAAGCCAGGTCAAGGTAGTGTACTATCTATCTTGTTATAACGATATAGCCTTTATTTTCATCAGATTGGGTTCAAGACAAGATTCGCAGCAAATTTGCATTTGAAGGGTTGTGCTGGCAGAAAAGCCATATTCCCAAATCTGTATGGAGGGCAGGCGACACAACCAGCAATGTAATAGAAAGTGTCCACGTTGATGTGTATCGTGAAGGCAGACATTGTACGGTGGTTGGGGGGATAACAAAAGGGCAGGCATTCGATGCTATGAAGATGAAAGCGTTGAAGGTGAGTTGTCATTTGGTCATACTACAATGATTTAGTGATCCTATTATAGGCTTCCGAGGAGTTGGGCACCCGACCATCATATAGATCAGGTCATCTCTCAGAAAACCTGACCAAGGGGATCAAGAGAAAATGTGAGCTCATGAACGACAATTGGCATATCGCTGTTAACACGAGAACAGTCAACTCCCACCACACAAAATTGGCTAATGAAGATGGCAAGATTGAAGCCCACAATAAGAAGTTTCGACGGGCACAAGAGACATTCGAAAAGCACCAAGGCATTGCTGCGATGCACCAGGCCGCACTTGCAGCCGTCAACCTCAACAACCCTGATCAGCATGAATTAGCAGAGGCTCTTGCAAAAGCCTTGACAACGGCTAAAAGATCAGAAGCCAACTATCAAAAGGTGAAAGCGTCTGGGGCAAATCTCATACAAACTGGTTCAGGTCGTGTGCCCTTGTTGGCCGTGCCTCGGGAAGCAAGGCAGAATTCTTCGTAGTGTCCAAGCCAGTTACATCTCCCTTGCCGAAATGCAATGAATTCATCGCGTTATCTGCACCAAGAAAAGTAATACATGATTGATGGCTAGAAACTACTACCTACAAGATTTCAATGCTGCCATCGCAGGTTGGAATATGCGCTCTGAGGACTTGTGGAAGGTAATACTCGTGACAAAGAGTACATTGCTCCACCAGCGCACTCAGCTGCCATTTGCTTATCCCTCCACCAGCCTCAAGGCGCTCAAAGATATTCACCGGATTACTCGCAGTATCAACCCCTGTAGATGGCCCCGCCTTGGATGCACTCGGTCGGGATGGCGGGTAGGATGTCCCGACTGCCGCTGGGTGCGGGGACATGGACAAGGCATTTTCTATGATGAATGATTAGATGGGACAGCAACGTGACAATAGGAAGGACGTACTGCTCAATGACGAGCGAGTTTTTTTCCTCGCAACAACAGCTCCACCGCTTGCCTGCTGAACCATCAGATATTGGCTGATGTGCTCACCACAATATCCCTGAAAGTATGGCCCAGCTTCTAAAACATCCCCCTCACGCAGTAAGAAGTCGATGAGAATGTCGGTCATCGAAATGGTGCGCTGAGTTGCTTAAAGACAGGGCATGAGCATGCATGAAACCGTATAAGCTAAGAACAATCCCACCCAGTGTTGGAAGGTGAGCATACTCAGATTTGAACGATGCTGTTTCATAAATTTGGGACAGGTTCACTGCATCCATGATTATATAATGAAAATAAAGAGATAACGTGAATGCCGCTTACTGTAGAAGTTGCATTTGGGCAGATAGCTGTAACAGAACACATATACTTTATTGTCACCAATTGCTTCAACTATTTGCGTCGAGTATGCGGCATTGCAACTGCCGGTTAAGGCGCAAAAGCAGGGCCAATGAAGGCCGCGAGCGCGGAGCCAGTTCTTGATCCCAGAAGGCATGATGCATCGGTTTTTGGACATTGGCCTTGATAGTTTGATAGGTTAGGTGGAGACAGAACAATGAAAGCAACTGAGAGCTAACCAAGCAATCATAACAAACTGTCCTGCCGTTGGACTGAAAATCACCAAGTCTTTGCTGCTCTTTTGGAACTCGATACACTCATCGAAAGGGCCTTTTGGACGAGTCAACGGGCGGAGAGTGAAAGATGTCATAACGCAGAGGACAGGACTTGGAGGGATGGTACGAAAGTCAGCTCCCATTTTGTATGCATGGCGTATGTACACCAGAAACAACTTTGACGGCGAAGTTGGAGTACAGTCGGTAAGTTCTCAACCAGTAGACAGCTGGAAGGGGCGAAAATGACAAAAGTCATCGTAGGTTTTGAGATGCGCCGTTGTCGTTCATGGAAGGATTCGCCGCGTGGAACGCCACGTCACGGTTGATGCTACGAAAAATATAAACAGAGGGTTAGGGTTTAAAATTGAATATAAACCATGGGACAAACAGAGAGGACAAAACTGGAAGGATTGGCACTATACATACTAAACGAGTCAGAACGAACGGATAACAGCACACAGCTGTCATGAGCCACGTCTTCTTCTTTCATTTGATGGGATCGAACTAGACAGATCGACCGTAGACTCTGTCAATAGAGCGTATCTGCAACCGTTTTTACCACGATCATGAAGAAATTTCCTTTTACATCAGAAAAAACGATTTGCAAATACGCTCTAATCACAAATCACAACCAAATAGAATAAGCGCAAAGTCTTAATCAGCAAGGCATCCGTCAATCCTGAAGTACGTTCTTGATTTGACCGCACACGTGGGAGTAATGGCGAAAGAAACTGAAAATGGTATCCAACATCCGAATCTGGCTGCGTGATGGCTGCAAAGGAAGTCGGTTGATGTCAGTATTATGTCACCGTGTCCTAAATTAAAGGTTGCTTAGGTAATCACTCATCTATCAACAATTCGATCCCACCCACCCGAGCGACGCTCTAATCACAGCCCAACCTTCCGCTCTTCGTTGACTATGTACAGTGCTTAACTCGAGACGAAAGCTGAGCAACTGTACCCAACTCCTGTAGCTTCTGTAGCATGTGTTCTTGGTACGCTCCAGGGCCCATAGTCGCCATATATACAGAGTGCGTCCATAAATGTATTGCTTCCAGGCAGCCATCTATATATACTCAAGGTAACACAATCAGAAATCAGATTAATTGTTCCGCTCACATGATGGTCTGTGGCGCAGCTCCTACAGCGTTCATTCTTAGTATTTTTACGGTCAATTATATATCACGGAAGACCTCTTTCTACGAGGATACACGGTGATCGGGGTTGAGTTGAACAGCTTGGCATTACCGGAGCATCGTATTTCGCCAGTTACTCGCTTCGCGGCTAGAAGCACATGCATCAATGGATCATAACAGAAGTTTTATATAATTCCGAATGTTTGGATTGCAGAACCAGCCTCATCTTCTCTAACCATGACTTTCCTCCACACCATCGTCACTACCGTGCTCGGTCTCTCAGCACTCATCCCAGTCTTCGCTGTGAGTCCCGGATTCCCGTATGGCTCTGAGAAAGTCAGAGGTGTCAATTTGGGTGGTTGGCTTGTTCTTGAGGTTAATTTCCGCGTCCATATCTCGTCGTGTCCAGCCCTTATTGGCATTTTTTTTTAGCCATGGATCACGCCTTCTATCTTCGATAACACGGGCGATTCGCGCATTGTCGACGAATGGACGTTTTGTCAGTATCAAAGCCAGAAAACTGCCTTGAACACACTTGAAACCCACTGGAATAGTTGGATCACGGAAGCAGACTTCTTTGATATTGCTGCGGCGGGGTATATGCGCTTTATATCTGAAGTTACACAATCTTTACAGTCAACAGGCTCAATCATGTGCGGTTGCCCATCGGATACTGGGCATTCGACGTCGGTGCAGGCGAACCATATATGCAAGGCCAACTTCCGTATTTGTTCAAAGCCGCCACCTGGGCATCTATACATGGCCTGAAGCTTATAATTGATCTCCATGGTATGTATGTAAGCGTATGCCCCTCGTACATCATGACACAGGTTTCCTGTAGGTGCTCCAGGAAGCCAGAATGGGTGCGGATGAATCTGACATGTTTCGATGGTGTCTGACCATATGCAGATTCGATAACTCTGGGCAAAGAATGCCGTCTCCGTAGGTTCCCTTCACAATCAATCAATCAACAATTCATGTTTACATGTCTTGTAGTCGATGGCAAACCAATCAAACTAACATTGACCGAACCAATGCCATCATCAAACAAATTGCAACCATATTCCGGGATTCTACACCCACTGTACCGATAATTGCCCCGCTGAATGAGTACGGGACCATCTGATTTTGTTCTTCATTTTGTTCTGACTTGACTGTTCAGGCCAGCGGGCTATGTTGGTGCTAACATGCTTGCAGTCATAAAACAAGTTGGTCGCGCAAGTTCTACCTCGCTGTCCCACTCATCCTTTCTCTATGTAGTACTGGTCTGACAGCTATGGGAGCATTCGGTAGACCATCCCCTTGAAGTCTCAGCAGTATCTGATCGTTGCATTTAGCTATTCTTACGGCACCTCAAAACAAAGTAACACAGTGGTCTTACTCCACGATGCGTTCCAACCGCTCAGTTATTGGCAAGGCTTCATGGTTAAACCAGGGGTGGCTATGGACACTCACATCTACCAAGTGTTTTCCTCTGCTGTATGATCGGTTTCTCGGGCTTGCGGTCAATCACTTACTGTGCTTGAATCCAGGACAACCAAATGACCAATGCACAGCACATATCGGCTGCCTGCAACTTGGCCGCCTCGCTATCCTCTTTCGACTTATGGCTTATCGTCGGGGAATGGTCGCCCGCTCCTAATGATTGTGCGAAGTATCTGAACGGTCGTTTTGTTGGTTCGAGATACGATGGCAGCTACCCAGGCTCCACTCGGGTCGGGAGTTGCACTGGGCTGACTGGAAGCGCATCGACATTTAGTGCAAGTTACAAGACGTTCTTGAGGCAGTTCTGGGAAGCTCAGGTCATCACATATGAGAAGGCTCAGGGTTGGATTCAGTGGACATGGAAGGCTGAAAATGCGGACGAGTGGACGTATCAAGCTGGCTTAAAGAACGGATGGATACCCCCGAATCCGACTAATAGGCAATACCCAACTATTTGCGGATAATTCCCACATCATTCATTTGCTCAATTAGTCAATAGATTATCACTACGATTTGGTATGCACAATAAGAAAGTGGTACTCATCCGGTCGACGACGGACCCTCTTTGCTGTCTAATGACACCGTCTAATCATCAAGGTTTGCATCACTATTTCGAATGTTCTTATACAAGCCGATGATGACGTCGTTCGCGGTTAACGTGATTATCCTAGAGGATCATCCGTTAGTCTAGACACTTTTCTATTGAAAACCCTTACGTATGAGGAGCTATCCGCAGGAAGTGCGCAGTAGAGCCTGTGGAGCAATGATTGATTAATTGATTAATTAAACCTAGTGTCCAATTATATCTAGGTTTACCTTTGTACCAGCCGTACATGCCTTCTGTCTTAAAGGTTTTCCACAAACAGTCTAATGGATTCTTATAAAGTGCACCCTTCAGCCTACCGTCGGGGCCCCGGATCGTAGGCTGGTTGTACATGCGTGTCAACGCCTGGACGGCAGTTCATCAATAAGCATACTAAAAATGACAAGAGTAGACTCACTGTGTCCGCAGGTTGCATGACTAGACACTTTAGGACAATATCAGCACATACAGTGTTAAAGATCAGAACTCAAGAATTTTACATACAACACACATCCCGGACACAGAACTACTAGCGAGGAAGGTCCAAGTACTATTTGCCGGAAGGATATCATGCTTGACGAGTTGATTCTTGGTAAAATTGTAGCTGGGAAGTTGTACCTGTCCATAATTCAGCAGACAAACCTTGTTAGCAATATATACATACCGAAGAACCCATTGATGTCCGTAATATAGCAGCATCGATTCCGCGCGCAAGACCACGGAATCGTTCTGCCCGGAAGATGGTGGAAAGGGCGTCAAAAGAATTTTTATAATAATGTTGTGCTCCAACTGGGAGTGCAGGAGAGTAGGCCTATGGAATTGGGATTGAGCACTCTTCTCATACGTGGAGTATGGTCACCAACCTGCATACGAGCCTTGATCAGAAATAATGGATTTCCGATGGAAGCTGGCATTAGTGGATGATCAAGAAATTGCACAACTGCATGGTAGCATGTCCCTACCTCCCACTGCTCCGCTGGTGGCTCCCGCTATGACAGACGTGAACGTGAACTGCTCTTCGGCTGAACGGCCGAGAAATTTATTCAAGTTGCGTCTGAACGGTTCATAAAATCCTGTCGGCTGTCGATTCTCGTCTCTCAACACGTTGTTGATCAAGAAAATACTCACCGAGACGAGACCCATTTAAGAGGAACTTCAAAAAAAATGCGTTGAGCACGCAAAAAAAATAGTACAGCAGTGTCTTACTTGATATGCATACTGTAACCAAAATCAAACAAGCGTCTAAATCCAAAGCGTTGGGTGACTTACTGCAGGACCAAGACCCCGTTGAATTCCTCGCAACCCTTCATTTCTCCATGTCTTCCCGAACACATCGAAAGAGCTGCTGTAGACTTTGATACCGCCCCCCTTAGCAAGTTCTCCCTGTAGTTGCAGACGCGTTTTTGCGACCTCGGCTGGATTGGAAATAGTCACCTAAGAGAAGAAAGCTGAGTCCAAGTTCAAAGTGTCGAGAGTTGAGACGGAAACCCGTGAAAGTAAACCTACAGCAATACAGGCAGCAATGGCACCACAGATAAAGCCTTCTACAGTTGAGAGAGATGCATTTTGTGGTGAAGATCGTGAAGTCGAGACCATCGCCGCGTTGAATGGCAGTGGTCGTGAAGTTCACGTGTTACCGCGCGCGCGGTGCATTGTGCCAACCATGAATTATTCTATGGTTCTTGGTGTCGCCGTCGCTGTCCTAGCCATTATTTTACCAGTCATCTTTCGTATTGTGTCCTCTCCCTTCCTTCTCTTCCTCATCTCTCCTTTCCTGTTTTTCCTACTCGCCCTCCTGTTCTTGGTCTTAAATGTTCTTCTGGGACACTTCCTGGATAAGCGCTCATCACTGCAGAATGATCTCCACCATGCTGCAAACCCTCTCGCGTTTTCAACCCCTGCTGCATGGCAAGCTGTTTTGACACGTACTCAGTGGTCACACAACACACCTCAATCGTTTCCGCCTTTATTTCCCAACGCGTCCCATCTTTCTGCTGCTCTGAACGATATCCTTATCATGATTGTGCGAGATTTCGTTCTGACATGGTACAAAGAATTGTCGCCCTCGCCTTCATTCCCTATGGCCGTCTCGTCGGTGCTCCACGATTCGCTTGCGAAGCTTCTCGATAGGGCTGCTGGTATTGATATTTCCGCACTCCTTGTGAAACGTATCCTTCCCAAGATCACAGCTCACGTTGAGCAATTCCGCCAGTCAGAGATTGCACTTCGTGGCGCTGGTTTAGAACGTAAATTAACGCAATCGGAAGAACTTGACATGCTATTAGCAAGTCGATATGCGATCAAAGGAGTAGGAAGATTACACCCTGCCATTGAAAATCTGTCCACTACGTTTACCCAACAGACTGAAGAAATTCATCTTCGGCAATTGGTCGAGAAAGCGCTCTCCCACGTTTTGCCAGAGAAAGAATCCAACAGCAAGGTTTTCAGACTGGTCGTCCGAGAGGTGTTGGTTTGCGTTGTGTTGCAGCCTCTTATGGATATGGTATCTGATCCTGACTTCTGCAATCGATCCATCGACCAAGTGGTATGTCAGCTACAAAATATATAAACATCATGTTGAATTCTCCTGCAAGGCGAGCGCCGCAATTCACCAGCAGTGAGTTGTTTAGGCAGGGGTGTGGCCCGAACGCTGACCTAAGGCAGAAAGCTAATTACCAAAGTACGAAACGTTCTACAGGCCCAATCTCCTCGATCTCAAGCTCGATTGTCCACCGTCACCTCAGCACCTACTACTACTGAGTTGATCACTATTCGCACCGATATTCGTCAGTTCGAATCGTTTGTTCGTAGCATCAACCGATGTTCCTCCCTATTGGATGCACGAAGGTTGAAGAATGATGTGGTTGGGGAAATCAGAAGGACAAGATTATTGCTTGGTAACACTTGGGTTGTGTGTTTATCAGAGCAACTCTGACGACACGTCTATACAGCAAATCACGAGAAGGAAGAATGGATAAACGGGGAAAAAACTGAAGATGTCGTCGCGTTCCTTGATAGGCTTTATACTGCAAAGCGTAAGGTCGAGGAAAGGATTGTTACATTGGGTGGCGAGGATTCGGTAAGCACATGTATTTTTCTTGCGAAACTTATTCAGTCATATGTGTGGAAGCCATCAACATACCAAGATGCGGGTTCCAAGTCAGGTTTAGTTCTTCGTGATGTCCTCAGTAATCCCAGCTCGCTTTCATATTTCATGGAATTCATGGATCGTCGTCACCGATCTATGCTCGTCCAGTTTTGGCTAACCGTGGAAAGTTTCAAGAATCCCTTGGAGGCGATTGACTCTGCTTCGTCTGATGGCGAAGAGGAGCCAATGCAAGATCGCACTACCCTAGCTACAGTCAAGGAGGATATATCAATGATTAACGACCTATACTTTTCCGGTCCAACACCCCATCCCACACTCTCATCTATATCGAAGAAGCACATCAACGTGATCCGTGCCTTCACTCAAAGCCAGTCATCACCCTCACCTGCAGCCCAGCGGAAAGTGCGCCGAAGTGTCATGTTGGCACAAAGGCAAGTCGAACGAGAAATGGAGCAGGATTTTGACGACTTTGGGAGGTCGGAGTTATGGTTTCGTGCCATAGGGGATACAGATTTTACAAGCCAGAAAGCGTCGCCACCCGAGCCATATTCATCATCGAATGTACACGCGCCATCAACCTCAGCGACGGGACATACATCTCCCTCCAGGCTAAATTATGGTCGTTCCCAGCAGAGCTTGCCTCTTGTAGATCCCATTCCAGCTCCTGGCATGGAACGCACTGTCAGCTCTTCTTCTCGTCGTTCAACTCACAGTAACATAGCGGCACCTGCGCGAGTACTTTCAAGTAACATCGAGCTCTTGATGTCCCCTGTGGCTGAATCTTCTACAAAGACATCTCGAGCTCCTTTATTTGATGACCCCGAGGATCAACTACAGAGGGAGGAAGAAAAGCGGATGGAAGCAATCAAGGCAGCGCTCACGGACATCATTGCTTTGGATCAAGAGCCGAATAGGGCAGAAGACAATTCAATACGACCGTTGGACACAACTCGTACTTCCTCCAGTGGCAAGCGGCGTGCAGTCTTCAATAATAACGACGAAGACATCGCCCAGGATGACATGAATGATGTTGCACCTGATGATTCTGGTGGTGATAATGGATCATATCAGCTTGCTGCGCCTGGTGACCTCCAGCTTTCGTACGAAATAGCTCGTCTTGGAGATAACATTGCAAATCTTCAGGCCCAGGATATGATGTTGGGCAATCTGATAAAGAAAGCGGAGTTAACGGGTGACACCCAGGAACTCAAGCTTCTCATGAAATCGAGATCTTCTATGAACAGAGATCTGCGAGAATTAACATTCCAAAAATTACAGTACGAGCAGCAAGAGGCTGCTAATCGCCTGCTGCCAGACCGCACCAGAGTTTCCATCGTTAACTCCACTGTTGGAGACGAGGACGGAAAGTCTGTGGTTCGTTACCTCATTGAAGTACAACAACTTGCCCCGGATGGTAGTTTTGCCTCGGGGTGGGTTGTTGCAAGGCGATATAACGAGTTTCTCAACATGCATACCAAGCTGCGGGAACGTTATGGACTGGTTAGAAATCTAGATTTTCCTGGCAAGCGGCTAGTTGGAGCGCTTTCAGGGACCTTTCTGGACACGCGAAGAGTTGCTTTGGAGAAATATTTGCAAGTGAGTCCACGACTTCCTCCTCCTACGCGCTCCCTGATCTTTTCTTTTTTTTTTTGGATAGAGTGTGGTTTCTATACCCATTGTCTGCGAAAGCGGCGAGCTCCGCTTGTTCCTTTCACGCGAGTCTCCCTTCGTTGCTTCTGACTCCAAAGCAACCCCTAAAGGCACGACATTCTCTGGGACGGACTTAGTGCGTACCATGTACCGCTCTGTCGCTGAGAGCATCGATGATATGTTTTTTGGACCCTCTATGCTGGACGTCATGATTCAACGGTTGACTCGGCATGCTGCTGAGTTTGCGGGTATTGTTGGCTCGGGTATCAATGATGAAGATCTTGTTGCCCAGGCATTGAATGCGTCTGGAAAGAGTTCACCTGAGGCTGCATTTATGCAGCTGTCTGGCGATTTGAAACCTCTGGAAGGCGAGACCAGTTCTTCCACTTTTTCTTCGCCAATCTGTGACTTTGTATTGGCTATGTTTGAGCTCAATAAGAAAAATAATTGGTTGCGACGTCAAGCCATAGTAATAATTCTGCAACAGGTTCTTGGAGACACAATTGAACGGTCAGTCCATACTTTATTTCTTTACACTTTAAATTATAAATAATGTTCATAGTAAAATTCGAGAAAATGTCAGAACATTACTCGACGAAGCTCGGATTCTACCATTTATCAAGATTTTCCGTGACCAGCTCTGGCCAGGAGGTAAGCTTAGGACTTCAGCCATGCCTCGAACTTCTGAAGAGAAGATTCGGACTCGTGATGAGGCCAATCGAAAGCTCTCTTCCCTGGTACCTGGTATGACCATCTACAGTCATCTCTGTCGCAGCTCACATTCTGCTTAGATTTGGCAGCAAACATGATTGGGCGATCTAATGCACGACGTGGGGCACGTAGAATGTTTGCGGTGCTGCAAAATCGACGGCTTAACCAGCACATCGCATATACGGTCGCCGACGAGGTCTGGCTCCGTTTTGAGCTCATACCGCTAATAACATTGACAGTTCTGACTGCAGGTCTTTTCAGCTTTATTCCCAGAATCTACTAAGACATGACGTCCCTTACACCGCGCGGCGATGTTACGTAAATTATGGAAGACTCTTGTCCAGATTAACTTGCATACTTATCCCCTCCTATGTTACTGTATTTGGAACGTCCATAGAGGCATCACTCCCAGGCATCTCGGAAGGTGGAGAAGTTAAGGGGAGTGGAGTAGCTTTCTTAGGTTTTGGTCGGCGAAGCGTGATGGCAGACGCATGCGGGTCATCGTATCTGGTGATACCAGCAGTCCATCAGTTTCTCTGTGAGTAAAATCATTGCTACCGACACATACACCTTCGTTGCGTGAAGGATAAACCCTCCTGAACCAGACATGCTCATCATCGGATGAGTGCGACCAGGTAGGATCTGGTGAACGTTAGTTGAGAATAGCAACGAGGTTTGCAATGAATACTTGGTATTGGCGCAACCAGGCCTCAGTCACAGTTGGACAAAGGTACTGCGGAAGCGCTCGCATTTTGTTTTGTAAGTCGGCCAAAATCTACAGAGTGCCGGTCAACATTCGGTCAAGCTGTACCGGTAACAAAACACACTTGTACATGGGGGCTTTGAACGACTATTGACGCAGATCCGCCGAGATATGGGACCAACTTATCAATGATGGAGTAAGGGTCGTACTCGCTTGCGAGGACTAGGCTGTAACACGATAGGTGAATATCTGCATGAAATAAGAACGGGCAGCCAGAAAACGGACGCGTCAAATTCTCCGGCGAAAAGGTCATTCCGGGTATTCGTCAACAGATCAGAGACTGTTTTTCGTTTATTTAAGCGTGATTTTTGTCTGACTGACTTTATTTGGTCTGGTGGTAAGTCGGAGGGGGGGATTACTGACCAAGGATCAACTTGACAGCTCGCAAAAGAAGCAAGAACCTACATGGTGTATAGTCTTCATCTGCAGTTGCCCAGTTTAGGGACGCGAGAACTCCAGAAACGACGCTGGGTTTGAAGTTCATATTTGTCATGGCAGGGTAGGCAGGAGGCGAATCAGTGTCACAAATAGTTATCAATCTTCCTTCTCCTATGTTATCGACGTCAGCTGACAGTCACGTGCTTATCATATCCATACATACCTCCCATGCGGTCAAGGATTCCGGAAACTACCAAGCCAGAAGCATCGTCCACTGCTATGTATCTCCCTCCCGATCTTATATTCGCAAGATTCAACATCTGACTCAGGGTATCTGCACGAATATCCCGTATGCGATTTTGATCTTTATTGAACCAATATTCGCAGACATTAAATACCGTCGGTTCGATCGTAGTGAATGATTTTGAATATCTGCGAAACAGGTCAAACGACAAGTCTCCGAGAGAACTTGATATGCAGCCTTACTTTTCTTCTTTCCTTTTCTTGTATTTCTCTTTGCTGTATTCTGTTTTCAAAGAGTAATTCGCATGTTGTTCTATCTGCTTCTTGATGATATCCTGCCAGCGCCATTCATTGTATGCAGAGGAAGGGCCGATAGGCTTACCGACGCATGAACTCCTGAATCTTTCAGTGCCTGAATCTCCACAAACGTGAGAGGTTGCACAAATTCCCCGTCGTTAATCAGCTCGTTAGTGGCATCGGTGTCCTCTGCACACAGAGAGGAAAGTAGATTAGAAGGCAAGCATGGGACAATTTGGAAGTGTTCCCAAGGGTTCGTACCGATTTCCTGCATAGTACGAGGGGGAACAACCTCCAGCTTTTTCTCGATGATTTCGTATGTCAATCCGTAGCGTTGGTGGATCAACTCATTTGCATGAAATGACCCGGGTTTTCCGATGGTTATAGTCCTTCTTCAGGTCAGCGACATATTCCCTCTGTGACCCAAAACACATACGTGTCTTTGTCGATCTTGACGCCCCGCACATCACCATTTGGCAGTCTGATGAGGACTACATCGCCAGGCTGGATCGTCGACTCCCTGGTATCAAAGTCGGGCTGTGGAGAGACATCCTGAGGGCTCATCTCGGATGATTGAGGCTGTTCTGGGGAGCATAGATAAGCCATAGGGCTTCTGGGCGCATGTGAGGAAGTGTGTCAGGACTCAAAATATCAAGTTCAGATTGAGTTCAGTAACTTCAGTTCAGTTCACCATCCGAGTCAGATCGCCGTACCTACCAAGGTTATGACAAAAGCCTTCACTGGGGAAACCAAAGTCATGGATATTACGGATGATATACCGTCATGGGAAAAGCTGCTGCAGAAAACGCGAGACTGTAACCCTTTATCGCCAGAAGAACTTTCCTATCTGATCTCTGGTTTTCTACCAGCGAACCCCCCTTCCGCTCGCTCTAAGGCCTACCTAACTCTTTCCTCATTTTGCCAAGGAGTTCGAAGTTCATTGTCTGTCAAAGGAAAACTACCTGACCCTGCCACTGAAACACTAGTGCGGTGTTTTGGGCCTTTGACTGTATCACGGCTGTCGGACCCTGAGGAGAGCATACTTCTCGCTGGTGTCTTCTTCTTGACTGCTCTCTTTCATGTTGATTGGGAGCCTGCTTCTTCCATTTTCCAACAGGATGGTGTCCTTGAAGCTATCATGGACAGTGTTGACCTTGATCCATCGGTCCAGCTGGCTCTCGGTGTAGCGCAACTGCTGGCACAGGCATACGGACATAAAGAATGCCGAGCAATTCTGACATCACAATCATCCAAGTGGCTGGAATACATGTCGCGTACCTCTGGGGATACGCGTGTACGTGCTGGGGCAATCAATGCTCTCATCAAATTAGCGAAAGGATCGGCCGCTGATACTCCAGAAGTATCAGCAGGGGCACAGTTCCAGGCTGGGAAGAGCGAGGACGCAAGCCTTGCGGCTGCCATGAAAGAGATCATAATCTCTAGCAGCGACGTAACCTCGAGTACGGATGCTATTGAGGGCCTTGCATATCTCAGTGTCGATCCTACCATCAAAGATACTCTGTCTCGCGACGCAAGGTTCCTCCAGAAACTCTTCTCTCTTCTTCCTACACGAAAAGTCATGTCCACTGTCGCACCAACAGACTCTGCAGTTGTGTTCGGCATCCTTGTCATAATTGTGAACATTTGTGCCTCCCGTCCCCGCCTTACCGAAGAACAAGCACAGCTCGAGAAACTTCGACAGATGGCACAGGTTGGAAATCATCCCACGAGGTCCTCTCCGGTTCCCTCTGCCTTTGATGACGACGAACATGTTAGGGCAAGAGTGCGACGTTTGATAGACGCAGGTGTATTGGAAATCTTTCCAACAGCTGTTCGTACAGATAGCTCTGCAAATAGAGTCAACGTCGGCAAGGCCCTGCTTAGTATTGTAGAAGATAAAGAAAATCGAGGCAGTGTCCTTCAAAGCGGCGGCGCAAAAGTTCTTATCACGGTCCTTAAACATGCGACCTCAGCGGCATCGTCCAATTCTTCTACTCAAGGTCTCGCACTGGATGCCCCCTATCTTAACGCGGTTCAGGCGCTAGCCAAGTTGGCAATCACTTCATCGCCGGTTCAGGTCTTTGGACCCAACGAGGGAGTAATGTATGATGTGATACGGCCACTCTCTTCGATGCTTCAGCACGCATCATCGACACTGTTGCAACGGTTCGAATCCATGATGGCACTGACGAATCTCTCGTCCCAAAGTACCGAGGTAGCTTCTCGTATTGCCCAGGCTGAAGGCTTGTTAGCAAAAATCGAGTTTCTACTCTTAGAAGAGCACACCCTGATCCGCAGAGCGGCGATGGAACTCCTATGCAACCTTATTGTAGGATCTGATCCAGTGTTCGAAAAATATGGGGGTGGGGGTGCGTATAATCTCAGTAGCGTCAAATCAAAGTTGCAAATTATCCTCGCCTTGTCGGATGTTGATGATTTGCCTACAAGACTAGCGGCTGCTGGTGCACTTGCAACGGTGACTACGGCTCCTGGCGCCTGTCAAGCTCTTGTCACTCTGCAATTGGAACGGCGCAGGGTTTTACCCATCCTCGCGCAGCTCATCGATCCTTTGGCTGCGCAAAGCCGCGATACCAACACCAATCACGCAGAGATTGCAGAGAACGAGAGTCATCCCGGCCTCGTTCATCGAGGCATTATTTGCGCAAGAAACATTATTATGAGCGTTGATGATGAAGGATTGCGGAAGAAACTTTGCAAAGAGGCTAAGGAAACAGGTCTATTGCAGAGTCTTACAAACATTACGAACGGACAGGTAGTGGTGGATGAAGCTATACTGCGTCCAACTGCGGAAACATTGAAAGTGCTGTTGAGTAACCAGGAGTAACCGGGGTTAGATATTCAGTGGCAGTGTACCCGAAGTTCTTGTACCTTAGCCGGTGAAAGCCGAACATCCTTATACTTAGCTGCAATATCCTATTCAAACCATTCCGTGTGCCATTAGTACACTGCTGCTCGTTCGCGTCGAATCACAACATGGTAGGCCACCTGATATCTCTATCCCGCTATCTCTCACATCGAGATCAGGCGCCATCGAAGAAGGCAGGGAAGAGGGTCACTCAGAAAGCGGGCGCACAGCGCAAAGTTGCCAAGGTACCAAATATCTGCTGCGATCCTGCCACAAATTTACAATTAGTGCACATAGGCTGATTGGAAGGAAGGTTTCAAGAAGAAGCAGGTTGGAGTATCTGATATGACATTGCTGACTACCATCAGTAATGAAAGTATTAACGACAATCTCCAAAAAAGATGGACCAACGCAGAGATATACACCTATATCGGAGCCGTCTTGATTTCTGTTAATCCTTTCCGCGGTGAGCATTTTGTATGTAGGACTACATGAACCCGATCTTAACTTACCGCAACAGACCTCGGTATCTACACCGAAGAAATCGTTCGAAGATATCGAGGGAAGAATAGACTTGAAATGCCTCCACATGTTTTCAGCATTGCTGAAAGTGCATATTACAACATGAATGCCTATCACGAAAATCAATGTGTTATAATATCTGGAGAATCGGGCGCTGGGAAAACTGAGGCCGCGAAAAGGATCATGCAATACATCGCCGCCGTCTCCAGTGGTCAAGATAGCAGTATTCAGGAGATCAAAGAAATGGTTCTGGCCACAAATCCGCTTCTCGAGAGTTTTGGGTGCGCTAAGACTCTTCGCAACAATAACTCTAGTCGTCATGTACGTTAGAGCTCCCTGTTTACTAGGAAAGCTACTTACCCAGTCCCAGGGGAAGTATCTCGAGATCATGTTTAATTCTCATGGCGAGCCTGTTGGGGCTCAAATAACCAATTACCTTCTGGAAAAGGGCCGTGTGGTTGGTCAAATAGAGAATGAACGTGATTTCCATATTTTCTACCAGTTCACAAAGGCCGCATCCGATGCCCAACGTGGTGAGTTTCTCGTTTATATGGGCTTATGTCTATTCTTACTCCCTTACAGAAATGTTTGGCCTGCAAGGCCCAGAGGCGTATGCCTATACAAGTGCCAGTAATTGTTTGGAAGTATCAGATATAGATGATGCTAAGGATTATCACGATACAATAGTAAGAGTTTCGCAACATCACGATTTCTTTCTTCAACTGTTGCCAGAAAGCTATGGGTGTAATTGGTCTCAGCCAAGAAGAGCAAACGGAGATATTCAGGATGCTTTCTGTCATCCTGTGGCTAGGAAATGTACAATTCGCTGAACAGGAGGATGGGAACTCCACAATAGCCGATACCGACGTCACTGGTTTTGTTGCTTATCTCATGGAGGTGGAATCTGCCCTTGTCCAGAAAGTTCTGACATCAAAAATCGTGGAAACCCAACGAGGAGGACGCCGGGGCTCTGTCTATGATGTTCCACTCAACCCTTCCCAGGCAACATCAGTAAGAGATGCACTGGCGAAGGCCATTTATAACAACCTATTCGAGTGGATTGTTTCCCGGATTAATGTCTCCATGAAACCCCGGGCTGCTAGTGCTCATATTATTGGAATTCTGGTGTGTCGTATTTGAATTTGCAATCCAAAGTAATAAATGTGATTCTGTTTAGGATATCTTCGGATTCGAAATATTCGAAGTTAGTCCATTCAAAATTTCTCAAAATCTGATGCTCACGATCTGGCAAATGATTCAGGACAACTCATTCGAACAACTTTGCATTAACTATGTCAACGAGAAACTACAGCAGATCTTTATCGAACTCACTTTGAAGACCGAACAAGAAGAGTATGTTCGAGAACAGATACAATGGACACCAATCAAATATTTCAACAATAAGGTCGTCTGCGATTTAATTGAAGAACGTCGTCCGCCAGGGATTTTCGCTGCTTTGAATGATGCTTGTGCAACTGCCCATGCAGATCCTTCCGCGGCAGATAGTAGCTTCATCCAACGAACTGCGGCCCTTGCATCTAATCCTCACTTTGAGGCCCGTGGCGCCCAATTTCTTGTCAAACATTATGCCGGCGACGTGATGTACAATGTTGCTGGTATGACAGACAAGAATAAGGACTTGCTTGTCAAAGATTTGTTGGATTTAATCGCAGGCAGTGGAAACCGATTTTTACAGACATTGTTTCCTGATCGTCCAGATCCGAACAGCAAGAAGCGCCCTCCAACTGCAGGTGATCGAATCAAAGTATGTGCCTCTTTTATGTAACATTGATGCTTGGGAGGTTGACTGTCATCTTTCAGTCGTCTGCAACTGCACTCGTTGATAATCTCATGAAAGCTCGGCCGTCATATATTCGTACCATCAAACCAAATCAGAACCGAAGTTCATCCGAGTACGACGTGAAAGCAATTCTGCACCAGATCAAATATCTCGGCCTGCAAGAAAATATTCGGGTTCGTCGAGCTGGGTTCGCTTATCGAAATACATTTGAAAAAATGGTCGAACGCTTCTATCTTCTGTCCCCAAAAACATCCTATGCGGGAGAATACATCTGGGATGGAGATGCAAGATCTGGATGTCGACAGATCCTCAAAGATACTGGTATTGCGAAGGATGAGTGGCAAATGGGAGTCACGAAAGCTTTTATAAAGAATCCGGAAACAGTATGTTTTTTGTTTCGTGCGAAGGTTGCAGTCATTATTTCTCCATCACAGCTCTTTGCATTGGAAACAATGCGTGACCGATACTGGCACAATATGGCAGCGCGAATCCAGCGTGCTTGGCGGAACTACATACGATACAAGCACGAATGTGCCCGGCGTATACAACGGTTCTGGAAAAACAATAAAGAAGGACTTGCATATGCCCAAACTCGTGACTACGGTCATCAGATTCTCGCTGGCAGGAAAGAACGACGGCGTTTCAGCCTGCTCAGTTATCGTCGTTTCATAGGTGATTATCTTGATGTCAATGGAAAAAGTGCTCTTGGAGAAGAGCTGGCATCTGCTTGTGGTATCGGAGGTTAGAGCTTTTAATTTGCTATCTCCCCTGCATGCTGATCCTCTCAAAGAGGAGCCTGTTGCGTTCAGTGGAAGAATCCAACTTCTAGTGTCTAAGCTTGGTCGGTCGAGTAAGCCAAGTCCACGATTTATCGTCGTGGTCAGTTTGTCTCTCCCTTCCGCCCTCGGTTTACTCACCCATGTCCTGCAGACCAAGAAAGCTGTGCATATCGTGATTGCGAGTAGCAAAGATGGAGTTCCCCAGATGAGCCTCGAAAGGAAGATGCCTTTGGTGACCATCAAAACCATCGGAATGTCTACTCTCAGGGATGATTGGATGGTTAGCCTTTTCTTTGCCTTCGCCCTTCCTTGCTTACCACCCAGCTCTTTAGACTCTAAATGGGAGTGTGTCGGAGGAGGGCGACCTTGTTTTTAGCTGCTACTTCAAGACTGAACTTGCCACTCATCTTTTGCAATTGACGCAAGCTAGCATCAACCTTTTCATTAGTCCAACGTGCGCAAGTGACCCAAGTCATGTCGATCTTGGCTGACGTATAATCTTAAAAGGGTGGAGTACGCTAAGAAGAAAGACAAGAAAGCCCAGATCAAATTTATCAAGGACGAAAGGATTACCAAAGACGGTGTTTATAAGAGTCATTCGGTTTCTGTTGCATCTGGGGAGCCGCCTGGTAGTCTTTCACGTTCTCCTGCTAAAAGGAAGCCCGGTATTGTGCGTCCTATCACACAGGGTAAACTTTTACGTGCAGGGGGACCTTCCGATGTACGTCAAGTTACTAAGTTGCAGTTTTTGTGATCACCTAATTTTACATCTATAGAAGCAGAAAGCTATATCTAAACCCAAGCCAACTGCGAGACCACTTCCTGGCCAGTCAACACCAGCTGCTGTTATACCCGCCTCAGTGGTCAATCACACACCTATGGTCAAGCAACAACTGACTCCCTCTTCAAGCACCGGACAACGGCTGCCACCAGCACCTCCACGTAATACTGCTCCCCCCCCACCGCCTCTCCCCCCAGCACAACCTGATATACCAATGTATCGTGCGAAGTTTACCTTCGAAGGTCAAGAAGGAGAGATGTCTTTACAGAAGGATGATGTGGTGGAGCTCGTGGAGAAGGATGACAATGGTTGGTGGTTAGTGAAAAAGGATGGCCACGAGGGATGGGCACCCAATAATTATCTTGAACTTGTGCCACCTAAAGCGGCACGTGCAGCATCACCTCCCCCTCCGCCGAGGCGACCTGCAGCTCCAGCTGCACCGAAGCCTTTGGTTAGCTCTATATCCGCCGACGCTTCGAGTAAACCGGTCGCCGTATTTCCCGGCATGGGTCCCTCGAATGGATCCGCTACACCGTGGAAGAAGACCCCAACTGCATCTGCCGCCTCTGCTCCAGTTTCTCGACCTTCCAGCTCGCTCGATACCAAGCCTCCAGGACCACCGATTGCCACTAAACCGAAACCTCCGGTTGGTGCCAAACCTGCTCCTCCCGCTCCCCCAAAGGCTTCGGGCAAGCCACCAATACCTGCTGCAACTAAACCTAACGCAACAACGGCGCCTGCGGCCCGTCATGCGGTTGGACAATTGGATCTATCAGCTGCAGTAAGTGTACGCTTCACCTATTGTCTATCTAACTGTCCGTGTTTGTAAACAGCTGGCCAGACGGGCGCAAATGATGGCGGATAATGAGTGAGCTGCTACCCAGGAAGGAATCTGAATTCTATACTTTAAAGCATATAGTAGCACCATCGATATGAAGGACGATAAATGGATCAGATACGAATGTAGTGATGATTGCGAGTGAACAGCTGTGCTATGAGTGATAAATGTATGCAGGGTATCAGGGAAGTACTGTTGGATGTCTAAAAATGCATCAAAGTGGTTCTGTGATAAGAATAGGCAGAGCAGGAGGACTGCGTGATGAAACATTTGAAAGCACTATAGCTTCAACTTCGTCCTCCGAGTCAAGATTCTCACTATCCGGAGACACAACAGGAGGCGAGAAAGAGGGTATCCCCTGATGGATAGTATCCACATCCTCTTGTTCTATTTCAGTTTCAAGGTCTGGTGTGTCACCACTGGAATCCCGCCACGTGCGCACTTCTTCAGGGTTGAGAACCTTCGCTACACCTTTCGCTCCTTGGTGGAAGTCTGCCGTTGTTGTCTCTAAAGCTCTCCGACCTGAATCAAGAAGTCCTTCCAGCATGACTTTGATTCGTTTATACACCTCATCTCCGTCTTTTGAGCCATCCTCGTCCTCTTCCTCTCCATCCGCATTGTCACCTTCGTCAGTAGTGTCATCATGGTCCGATGATGACTTCATAGTCCGGTAAGCTCGCGGCGGAAGAATGAGGCGTGACTCCCGCAGCTTGCGACGCAGCTCGCAGATTTCTTTTGCCTGCCGGTGTTTGGCTGTTTCAAGTGATGCATTGATAGCGAGTAGGGAACGATTTGTGATTTCCAAGTCTGCAATCTGAATCAAGGTCAGTTGGATTCCTGAGGTAACAACGAAAGCACATGGACCTTTCTTATCGACTTGGCTTCTGCCTCAACTGTGCGGTGTGAACCGATCAAGTGGTTTTCCGATTCTCGGTCTTGACCGGACAAGTCATCCTCCATCTCGTTATAGCGAATGAGCGTGTCAAGTGTAGATCGAAGCTGTTCGATGTCGTGAGTTTGATCATCATTACTGTCCACCGAGTCTGGAGTACGCGATGATACGGACGAGCGTGATGAAAAGGAAACCGCAGATGCGGGAGGAGAATTAGCAGGCAAAGGTATATTCGCGGGATCGACTTTTGCGAAACCGTTACGGCGGTCATAGTGTACACGCACATCGTCACGCGGCAGGGAGGAGGACTGAGAAAGATGAACTGGTTTACGAGGACTAGGACGGGGGGTAGCGAACCTATGTGGGTTAGCAGCAGGGGTGGCAGTGGTTATGGGGTAGAATACTGAAGGTTGCGAGGGTGGGCTATGTTGCAAAGATGCATTGGAGGATACAGAAGGAGTACGCGCTCGATGTTTTGCTACGCACGTGGTAGGATGTGACGGGAAGCTGGAGGGGGGCGAAAGAGAGGTGCCGGCGGTTTTAGCCATTTCAGAGACCTTGGACTTTATACGGATTGAGGGGGAATGACTTCTTTCATGTTCTGAGTAATTCATAGGCTCGGTCGGAGTTAGTGGAGGGGAGTATGACCCAACGGAAGAGGAATTTGAGCCTTGCAAGGACGAAAAGGACATTGCATGGTGTAGAAACATACTACCATTGTGAACCCTTGTGTCTGGATTAAACCGGTTTGCATCAGAGGACCCGGATGTCAAAGAAGGGCGACGAAGTTCCGAAGGGGCTGGAGAAGACCTCGGTGTGGCAGGACGCAGGGCTGATTTGACAGTGAGTCCAGCTCTGGGTTGGAAAGTTGGAGAGAGCGTGCCATCACGAACACGAGGAGGTGGTTTCGTAGGAGAAGTAGGTCTAGGAGTGACACTAGCACTGGCCGCTGTAGTACTTGATTTGGACCAGGTGGCTGCGGGAGGCTTTCTGGTAGATATGGGTGTTGCACCACTGTTAACTTTTGCTTTTGGGCGAAAGGAGGTTGGTGCAGGCGAAACATGAGACTTTGAAGGAGACGGTGGTCTTGAAAGAGTTGTTCGTGAAGGAGGTCGTGAAGGCAGTCGTGACGATGGCGTTCCACTATCATACGCAAGTTTTGCAGTGACCTTCTGAGAATATCAACCGCAATAGGATGACACGAGAACATTCAACGAACCTTTGGCCTGGATGCTGCTGCCATCATAGGTCCAACATGAGATTACGGAAAACTGAATTCAAGTTTATTGCCAAGCTCAATCAAACACAGTGGCCTACAAGATCCCTTTCTTTGCAAGCACTTCCTCGACTACCTTTTCTACCAAGCTTCGGATGTGCTGTCCTCCACTACCACCAAGCGCTGCTACAACACTCTTCTCTACATACTTTCCTATCATGTCAACCTCAATATTCACCTTTTCCCCAACCTTCTTTCTGCTCAGTGTAATTTTTTGTTGCGTGTGTTGGATCAGCATCACATCGAATGTTCTCTGTGTGTCGTCCACGTCCGTCAGAGTAAGCGACGCTCCATCGATTGTCACGTATCCTTTCGGGACTAGGTAGGGCAGGAGGGAAGGTCGAGAGGGTGATGCTTCTCCAAGTTGGAACTTCAACCGAAGAGATTCGCCATCGGTCGAGCGCTCAACGATTGTCGCTGTGGTATCCACGTGAGCCTGCCACCCACTCTCAGCCAGAAACGTCAACCAGAAACCGTTCAGATCACACCTGGACGAAGTGCCCTCCAAACCTGATATGAACCCCCATAGCACGCTCTAGGTTGAGCTGGTCTCCCACTTTCCGTTCACCTGTACGACTATTAGTTGGATTCACCAAGGAAAAACGTGTCTTACCAAAATCAGTTCTTTGAAGAGTCTCATTGGCCAACCACACCTTGAACCAACCTCTGTCTTTCTCAAACTCTGTAACTGTCAAGCATGCACCATTTACTGCAATGGAGTCACCGACATGACAATCTCCTAAGACGGGTCCCGAGTCGGATATAGTCAGAGTGCATCCTCCCGCGTCCACACTGATGGAAGATACGGTTCCAAGGTGTTCAATCTGAACATATCCTTAAGCACGAGGCAGAATTAGCCGTGGCAATTGCATACCAGACCTGTAAACATGGAGAGAATCGCAGAGCTTACGTAAATCAAATTGTTCTGAGTCTCTGACGACCAAACTGGACAAAACAACCTTACTTGAAGCTCAAAAAAATTAACATGATACCAACGGAAAGTTTGAAGGCCACAACGCAGCAATCCAATAACTCAGTCAGCAATAGAACTCTTGCTCAATCCTATACAGGCAAGCTGCTATTACAGGAATTGGAATTTCAGCAATAACTTTTATTCTCACAGCGCTTCCTGCCCGGACTCGTCTAGCTTTCTCCCTAGGAGTGTGCGGTGTTGCAGTAGCCGGGCTCCTGGTGTCTGATGTCTTGCAGGAGAAATTTCCTTCTAATGAAAAGGACTAGATGTAATTGGCTGGATGATGAATGGTATGTGGGCTAGAGATACACTTATGATTAAAGGCGCTAACAAAGGTTGAGTCAAGGAAGAAGAGTACATAGATGAGTTCTGACAGTGGTTCAATGTTGAAAAACAACATCGAATAGCTATTCATCGATCATGTGGTGTTGGGACGAGTCATGCTCTGGCTTGAGGTGGGGTCATTTGTCTCGTGCTTGGGCGGCGGAAAAAAGGTTCGAGGGGATGTGGATCGCAGTCAGACAAGTAGGGCAGTCTGGTGGACATCAACTCTGGATATGATCTGGTGTGGGAATCCATTGGGTAGACTGCAGATTTATCTAGGTCTCCTTCAGCACGTTCCTTGGCGACACACTCCAGAGATGACAGTGTTGGATATCGATGGCCATCCTCACTAGCCAGCTTGAACTCCCAGCTTCTCTTTTCCCAATCTGGCACCATGTCTTCGACGCCCTCGTGCCTTCTTTTCCCGCATGTCAAATCGCGCAGGAAGCCCCACCAAGAATCAAAAAAGACAACGGAGAGGATAGCAGTTGCAACGAAACCTATGCAGATGACCACAAGCCCAATGACTCTCCATTCTGCGGCTTCGCCAGGCGGCATACGTGCAGCCTCCCCTGCATCTCCTACTGAGAATGAGGAAGTTGCCTGGCTTGGGCTTGGGCTTGCACTTGCACTCGTTGAACTGGGAGACGTTGAATTGGGAGACGTTGTTCTTGATTCCATGTACGTAGTCATGATGGGCAGTGTTCCTATAATCGAGTGTGTAGTTCCTATCACGATCGTTGATGTCGCTTTCGAAGACTTTGTTTCGCTGGTCACGACCCCGCCCAATATACGACTGGTTGTCCCAGTATCGAAACCCGTTTCTGCCGTAGTTGCAATATTTTGGGCTGGGAGAAGAGCATCGCCGCCAAGAAGCCCTCCCAAGTCTCGAGGTATGTAGGGTGTTATGCTTTCCACAAGAGGATGTGAATGTACTCCAAGAAGGATATGAATCAAAATGAGTGTTGGTGTCAACATTGACGTGTAGTTTCTGCGGCCAGCGAAGAAACGGAGTTCTGCAATGTTGGACGCGTATAACATCGCGTTATATTTCTATAATGATCACGTGCATTGACAATGTAGCCTATTCTGAAGTCGATTGCAGCCTCAGGGCTGGCCAGTCGGCGCTCTTGCGACACATCTCTATAAACGCCCCTTGTGGTATGTTCAGCAATACTCTCGGCGCGTCGAACTCTATTATCTCGCCATCGTCCAACACGAGAATTCTGTCATAGTCCATGATTGTTTTAAGGCGGTGCGCAATGGTGATGACAATGGCGTCCGAAAATTCTTCTCGGATTGTCTTCTGTATCTAACGTTTCATGATACAGGAATTATTAGTTGGGACTGGGGCCACTAAGCCTCACTAACCTGGTCGTCAAGATATGAGTCAATTTGGGATGTTGCCTCATCCATGATTATAATGTTCGTCCTTCTCAGGATCGCTCGAGCGATGGCAACTAATTGCTTCTCCCCTGCACTCAAGGAATCTTTGGAAATCGGGATGTCGAGGGCATTTTCCTTTGTATCGAACGTGTGTCGTAGCAATGTGGTCAGGTGGCACCGGCTCAATACGTCCTGACACTCGTCTATGGAATGTTCGTTCAGCGGATCGATGTTACTCTTGATAGTACCTGAAAACAGTGAGACGTCTTGACTGATGATAGTCTATTTCGGACATATACGTCTCAGATGAAAAGTAACATGAGGTAGCTAGACTTACGATGCGGGTTCTGAGGTCTTCAAGACCTAGCGTAGATATGTCTATGCCATCAATGCTATGAAGAGTTCTTGAGTGACTGACTCGTGAGGAATGTTGACTCACATTATCTTTCCGTTACTGGGTTCAATCATTCGAAGAACCGAGAGCGCCAAAGTTGATTTCCCTGATGGATAGATCAGCTTATTGCAGGGCCAGGGCTGTAAATACATCCTCACCCGATCCTGTTCTCCCTACCTAAGCAGGCCGTCAACAAGAGCCATTCAAAAGACAAGGAATCACACACCACCCCGATCTTCTCCGACTTTTTCACTGTGAAAGAAATATTCCGAAGCACAGGTGCAAGATGAGGGGCATACTGTACAACCAAGTTTTCCACGTGCAGTTCTCCATTATTCGATGGCCAAAACGCAGGTGGCCTGCTTTCCTCGATGATAGTAGGAGCTTCCTGGGGCACGTCAAAATATTCGACAACCCGCTCTATGCTGTTGAAGTCTAGTTCTAACTGAGCTGCAACCCTGAATTTACGTCAGCGACATCCCCGTAGTGTAACAGGGCACTATGCCATGCTGACTTGACAAGCTGGCGACTAGCTTCGGCAAAGGTACCAGCTTGGACTATCACTATTGCCGCAGAACCATTCCTTACTCCCTGCCATAAAGCGAACATAGTAGCTGTAAAAACAATGACGGATCCGAGACCTGTCAAATAGTTTAGTTAGTTCAGAATGACGGGCAGTTACGTACTTACAATCGTATCTCCATCGAAGCCATCCATTCACAAGCCACTACAGTGTCAAAGGTTGAAACAGCCGTAGAATGATATAGAAGATGGAAATGAACTGACATAAACATGGTCAAAAGACTGGAATTTATCTACCTAGGATGGATTTATGTAAGGGGGCCAGATAGAGTGCTATTCCACACAGACCTTTGCGTAAAACTCGTTCTGGTATCTATCCTCCATGCCGAAAGCTCGAATATGAGATATACCTCGTAACAGTTCATCATAGCCGGCAAAAGCTGGAGACAACGAGACAGACTCGAGTCTTCGAAGGTCCCTGGAAGCTTGAATATATGGGGGCGCTAGCCGGATGTACAGCCAAGCAATGAACAATGCAAACGGAGCAAACATTGGCACCACCACCAGAATGACGGTAAATGATGCCACGAAATTTAGGATACCAGACAGGCAGTTGCGTGCAGAATTTTGAAGCGCCCCATCGATTGTACCCATATCCGCTGTAAACCGGTTCAAAATCCGTCCAATGGGAGTTGTATCAAAGAACCTTGCAGGCGCTCTTGTGAGTCGTCGAAGAAGGGTTCTGAAGAGCGAACGAGACGCTTGTAAACTGGCATAGTATCCGAGACCAAGGTAAAATAGCACTGAAAATGCCCCGGCCAGGGAAATGTACAGATATACCATCAGCCACGGTTTCACATCAATGTCCGGGGAAGGAAACTCAGTCCAAGGGTAAGAAAAGGTCAAGGTGAGAAAGCCAAGAGAGTATCCCTCTTCATACGCCTCACCCCAACGTGCTAAGAAGACTTGATTCCCGATGTTAATGATTCGGATAAGCACCATCAGTGTGATCGTCAACACCCATGAGATGAGTCCCGCAGCACGAACATACGTGGCATATGTCTGCAGCGAGACTCTGCCCTCTGCACGGGACTCTGCCTCGATCAGTTTGCCGTTGCCGCTGACAGGATGGCCTGATGATCGTGTTTTTGAGTTGTTCAGAGCATCAGCCTCATTGTATGGTATTCGAGGGGAGTCCTGATGAGTGATCGGAGCGTCCTCTCTTTCAACTACAGTTTGCAGAAGATCCAAGTTTTGAAGCTCTTGAATAGACCCATGTCGCAACATCTTACCACGGGAAAGTTCGACGAGATAAGAAGCCATTGGGAGGCAAAGGCTGACGTGATGAGTTACGAGAATAACGGTGCGACCTTGAACTAGATCGCCAGCCAAACATTTCGATACGAGATGCTGAGCTGTGTGCATATCGACTGCCGCCAATCTGGCCACAATACTAGTCGGACGTTGCCCATTACTCGCATCAACGTACAACTCACGGGTCATCGAGAAGGATGCACTGTTGAAAAAACACGTTAACTTCAATACGGTGTTCATCCGAGGTGTGATACCTCAGCTTCAGAATATATTGCACGCGCAAGAGCAACCCTGGCTCGTTGTCCCCCCGACAATGTAATGCCCTTTTCTCCAATTTCTGCCAAGTGGCTGATTCAGAAATTGTGATGTCCGGGGAAAAAAACCAACCAGTGAGGTCTCCGGCGTCAAGCATGTCAAAGTCTCGGACAAGGGCACAAGCGTCAAGAACTGCCTCATAACGCGATTTATCAAAGCCATAGACACACCCGAACATGATGTTATCTCGAATTGTGCCGTGTTCCAACCCTGTAGCATCAATGGCAAGAAGCATGTTATGGACAAGAGATGCACGTACAAGGGGTTTGGCCACAGTAGGCAACATTGTGGCACATTTTGTTGATCAGGACCTCTCCAGATGTACATTGCATCTCTAAAATCTCCATGTAAACAACCCAAAAGTACGATGGATGACTGACCTCCCAACAGCGCGGCAAGAAAAGCGCTTTTGCCAGATCCAGTGGCCCCGGTGATAAGTGTCAATTTACCTTTTGGGATGATGATGTCCAATGGTCCTAGCTCAAAACGCGATGGTGACTTCGGGAGTGATGGCCACTGAAACGTGGCTGCAGCAAATCCAATTTCGCCAGTAGGTCGATTATCATAAGATGCCATCAATGAAGAAGCCCATTTGGGAACTTCGCTCTCATCCAGAAATTCCTCAATCCGTTGCATTGAGACGTACGCTACGCAAAATAAGTAAGCAGATTAAATTTGCTTCATATGCAAGCTTACCGTGTAACATTGCGAAGAATTGACCAGGAAGGGCTGTCATCGGCTCTTGAAGTTGCGAGAATAAGGCAATGGATGTGAAGGCCTTGGATACTGTGAGCCGTTCTTTAGCTATCAATGTATAACAAAAAAATGAAGTAAGCGCAGTTGCTGATGGTATCCATGTCCTTATTTGAGATTCAGCAAGAGTCAATGATCAGTGTGGAGAGAGTCTTAACCATATAAACGAGATCAATGTGTCCACAATATTCTCCTTCACACGCCACTTCAGTTCAGACTCTCTGGCTCCTTGAACTTTGTCCGCCCAGTAATATTCTGAAAAATTTATGTCATCAATTACAGAGCTCTTGACAAGAAAAGGAAACAGGCGATGATACCCCATCCATAGAACTTCAAAAATCGAATATTTTGCAGCAGTTCATTCACGGAGTTCATCCTGCTATCCTTTGCTTTCCATGAGGATCTCGTGATCTGAACTTGTATTACTAAAATCTCCGTTAGCGTATGCGACATGCACTTACAGATATATTATATTTCGCCAAAGGATAGTTGAGAACATAGGCAAACAGGATGACGGCAACACCTGACAGAGCACTCCATCCGAGAACTCTGAGAGACTATCTGAGAACGTAAGTGCGAGAAGCCATCAACTGTATCACATACTGATATAGAAAGGTAAGAGCAATTCCGAGGCGAACTGGTGATGTAATGATGCCCGAAAACTCCCAAAATCTCTGGGAAACGGCGTAAGAGTCACCTCTAAATGGAAATCAACAGGTATTGAGTCAGAAGTTTCATCGGAAGATATTACTGACTGCATGAGATTAACAATTTTCCCAAGATCTGCACTGGTGTGTTCATCCTCTTCCCGTCGGATCCCCCCGCTTACGTCCTGACGCTTGAGAGACTTGTAATGGATAGAACAAAATAGCTGGCCACGAGTTCGTTCGTAACACCTCCTTGTGTGCCAACTCTGAAAAAGATCAACTTGCGCAAAAGAAAGATGGGCGATAAACGTGACTAGTGCCCAGAAATATGCTGTACGCTTGGTCTCAGCGTCGTCATTGATAAGTGCAGATAAGATCTCCTTGAGAGCATATGCTGGAACAAAACCTGAAACATAAAAACGGTTAACAGGATGGGAACAAGATACTGCGGACATCTCACCGACAATGGCGCTCCATAACTCAAGAATGACGTCAAGTACTAGGTCAAGAGAATTTGATACCAAAAGGAAACGAAGTAGTGAATGCGTGGGGTATCTACAAAAGGAGAACATTGAGTTCATGGACAAACTTTGAGAAACATGTGATCGCACAAGTTACGATATTCTAGGCACTTGTTAAATATGATTTTATGCCGAAAGTATGGCGACAAGGTCCATACATCAGTGTCCTTCAAAGTTCTTGTCTTCGCCAGTTCAAAAATTGGTTCAACAAAAGAGAATGTAAACCAAGACCAGAGGGTGACATCATCCTCCGGACAGGAAAGTGCAGCAGATGGTACCTGCAAGTACCTATTAATGGTAGACTCCCTCAATAAGGAGAGGAAACTTGCATCTTTCGGCCGAGCGATATTTGGAGCACATCGAACTTCCTGTAAAGGAAGTGTTCCAGCGGCCCACAAGAAAAGTGCCGGAACAGCAATACGCAATATATTAAACACGATATTTCCACGATGATCAATGGCATCAAACGTGAACTTGGCAGTCGCAAATAGAAGATGAATAAATGCGAAGAGCATCAGAAGATAGGATGGGGTTGATGGAGGCCGGACGGCCATCAAGAGTGAAACATAACCCTGTCGCAAATCAGTCCTCAGGCTATAGAGAGGTCATGAAAAGTTCGCACCCATGCGCATGATGATATCAAACACTTCAGCGCATACTCGGTGTTCTCCAAATAAACGCCATAAACAAAACAACCCAGCCAACTGGCTGATGCAATGAAAGCAAGGACACTTAAAATTCGTGGCTTGGATTTAGAACATCTCACCCCGCTCTCCGATGTATTCATTACATCTTCACGCGTCAAAAAGGTCCGGAACGGAGCACCGAGATGACGAAATGACTGATTGAAAGGATACGAGATGCAAGGCGTAACAAAGTCACAGAAGATAGCAATCACTATTAAGCCTGATGGCAGCAAGGTGATTAATGCTGAGTCTTCAAAGCGTTCTGACATCGATAGAAAGACCTAAGACAGTTAGTAAATTGAGCGCTGCACTGCGCACATATAACAGTACCATTCCCTTTGAATTATATGACGAAGTGATTCTACGAAAAAGCCGATCAGCTCAAGGTGTAAAGCGAATCATATTTGAATCAGTAAACCTAGCAAACGATCTCATGTGCAGCAGAAGAAGTGCACTCGTATAATAGGGAACCAACAACATCACAAGAAGACCGTTTGGAAATAAAGACTTACCAGTATGTTGTGGAACACCTTGGAATACTGCCATGTTAGGTAAGCGTGTCGTCTGTCGTCATACCAGTTGGCCGAGAACAAGTTCGGCCTTCCTTTCGTCTCATTTCCTCAGTCCATCCACTTCCCCTCTGTTTCCCTTGAGATGTCTTCCAGAGAACCCCTTTGGTTCTGCCACCAAGTCCGTTTGTCTCCCTCGTATATTCCACCTTTCCTGTATCTCTTACGCCCAATTTAGTGTCAGGCAGAGATGAGGCCACTGATGGTGCGCTTAAATGTATCCCTCTACCACCACCCATGGTATACCGACAAGTTCTCAGATGCCCGATCCTGTTTGTGCTTCATGTCGTGGGAGCTTCGTTGAGAAGGTTGTACTCCAACTGGCGAAATCCCTGGATATCGCTGACCTCTAATTTGCAGATGGAAGATCCTGCAGATGACCCGCGCGGCTTTGCTCATTCTGGAAATGTGGACCTTGGCGAAGACGGATTGCCACCAGGCATCGATGCATTTTTACGTGCGTCTTCTCCTGGAAGTTGCGCTGATTACCCACTCAATTTCCGTTGCAGTCACCTTGCAGAGTTTAATGGATCGTGGAATAGCAGACAGAGCATCTCAGACCGTCCGTTTCAACCCTGATAACCCGATCCCGGTGCGTTTCTATCACTGAATACCCATTATCCAGTACTGAGGTGATCAATGCAGGCAAATAGAATCACGTTCCAAATACGTACAGGATCTGGTCAACGACCTAGCAGGATGCATGATTCCGGTCCAGGTAGTCTAGGCCGTCCCCCCACAATGTCCGAGTGAGAGCAATACCGTCTCGCGATCATGGTATCAACTTATCATACTGATAGATTCATTCGGAGAGGTGCGGGTCCGGAGGATGGTCCTACAATTACAGGACCCATTATGGCGCAGTATCTGATGACTCTGCTTGGTCAAAGAGATCCCTCGAATGACATATATGGAAGAGGAATAGGAGAATTATCGGATGGTCGAATGGGAGACTATGTGTTCAATCAAGAAGGCAAAATAACTTATCCGATTATTACTTCACTGCTTACCCTTGCCAAATAGCCTTGGACCATATCATAACTCAATTGATGGAAAACTCCAACGCACATAGGCCCATTCCCGCAACAGAAGAGGTCATTACCCAGCTACCACGAGAGGTCTTGGAGATGGGATGTAGGCCGCACTGTAAACATGCCCACAATCTTGCTCGCTCATATCGATGGTTTATAGCACCCATGTTGGACAAAGATTGCGCCGTTTGCAAGGACCAGTTCAAGCTTGAAACTGACGATCCCGACGAGCAAGTGGTCGTAACTCTACCTTGCAAGCATCCTTTCCATGAACCTTGCATCCTCCCATGGCTTAAATCCAGCGGGACATGTCCTGTTTGCAGGTCCGTAGCTTGTCATTAATATCTCTAACTTGCTTGTACATTCGTCGTGTAGATATGCCTTGGTACCCCAACCCGACCATCATCCACCTCCGGCGAGCCCGGGTCCTGACACAACCGGATCGCAGAGCCACCCCACGCGACCTTCCCGCTCTCAGCGTCCTAGTTCTCAAGACGGAGCACGCCAGGATGGTATCTTCCATTCTCTTTTCGCTGGTTGGGGGGCGAGGAACGGGACGTCCTCTACGGGTGCTCCTGGGTCATCTTCTGGACACCACCGGTCAAACTCAGATCCTTCTGCGTCTGGCCGAGTAAGCGACCCTAGGAATAACCTGCCTGGGAGTTGGAATGATGATCTTGATTGATCGTAGTTCGGATTTCCGGATGTAGTCGCTCTCAGTCTGCTTTCATTTCTCCTTCTAATTTGTTGTATCATTCCTGCTTATCAACTTCTGTAGACCGTTAGCTAATGGATATGTCATTTATTCGCGTCATGATATTTCAATGCTGAACTTGATGCATGAATTTAATTCGTCATGGCAGTAGTATAGGGTGTAGTAGCCAACACGATGTCCTGCAGTGTCAAATACAGAATAGAAGCGTTCAAGCAACGCATAACCATTGATCCAGTCAAGTCCTTGCCCAGCGGGTGTCCCAAAATTTGCGACGATGACATAAATACTGCCACTCATGCCTCCGATAAGGATATTGAGCGAACGTGGCCAAATTTGCGCATTCGCGGTAAGCTCATAGGTCACCTGGTGATACAAATCGTAAGTCGTCAGTTATCTTGCGCACAAAAGGAATTGGATTATTTACGTCATTAATAGATTTTGCTGGTTGCGCGCCTGTGATCCGCAGAAGTCCTGTCGCATTGTCTAAAACAGCTCCGATGGCAGCAACATCACGATTGTAGGCATCCGAGGCGATCAGAACCAAAGTGGTACCTGCGCGAGATACTTCCCGCCTTACGGAGATATCACAGAACGTACCAGTATCTACAACGCCAGCCGTGCTTGTCAAGATCGAGGTTGAGGTCCCATACGTGATTAAAGCGCGGTCCCATAAGGCGTCGACGTTATTAGGGTCAAGGCTATATACTTTACGGTAGCAATAAAATGTTATATACAAGCTCTCTGTGTCATAAATAAAGTCAGGACAAGACAGAAACGTAGCTAAAATGCATAAAGGGATACCTCGATTGAAGTGCCAACATATCCCACTTATCGGCATCATGCCTCAAATGGGCAGCCGTAATCCGCAATTGCAACGTCTTCTGATGCTCTTTCATGTCTTCGCAGCATTGCGCCAGCACAGACCATGCAGAAACGGCACGGGGTTCGATACGGATAACTTCCTGCATGATGCTGATGGCTTCGCGCAGGTTGTTATCTACGTATGCCTGGTTGCCATCTCCGATGAGGGAGCGTACTTTTTGGGAGAGCGCAAACACTGTTTGGGCCTTAGGATGAACAGAGTAAGCAGACAAAAGAGGGGATATGTAAAGCACTCACCTTTCTTCGTCTGCGACCGACATAGGTCATCCCGAAATTCAGCGTCCCGTTCCTCGATGTTGGAGTCCCAGTCCTTTGCTAGATCGGAGCTGGTGGAGGGTCCGTCCTGTGAACAAATATTTTGTACAAGACGGCTATAAGCCATTAATTCTGTTCCAAAAGAAAACTCACTTGAAATTACCCTCGATTTCCTCCTCAGCTTTATCTTGGCCGAGAACTACACGATCCTCTTCGTCACTTTCCCCATCTCCATCATCACTACTTATATTCGGAGGAGCCTAGACCAGAATCTTTCAGAAAAAAGTGAGATGATGAGACAACTGAATGTGCGATCATGCATTAGTCGGACGTTCAATCTTATTCATCCTTACCTTTTGCTCGTTTGTAAACTCAAGGTAAAAGTGTTTTTCAATTGCAAGTCAGCTTTTCATACGACATGCCACGTTACAGTTCAAAACCCCAAGATTCTAAAGCTCAAGGGCCGTTGCGGACTTATCTCCCTTGAATTTGTCCTTCGCCTCAGTTCTCTCAGGTCATCCCCGTCGTGGCTGCTGAAGACAGACGTAATCCATACGCAACTTAGGATTACCATCAGCTAGAGCCATCCCCTTCCATTGTGTAAGTCTTTCATCCTACACGCCCACCTACCAATTGACTGTGCAGTTCTGGTCAGGTATGACCCCTATTCACCATGAAAAATGCCAGTATCCCTGATTTCTTCACTGCTCAGGAAATTGCATATATTGGCAGTCAGCCTTGCACCACATACCATTCAGTATTTCTTCCTATCTTTCAGTGTATTCTGGACATTCTTTCCTGTAACCATTTGGATGTTTATAAGGTCACCAACTTCATCTTCAATTACGAAGAAGGCCTTCGCAATGCTGCTCTGTGAGCCCAAGTTGTGGAAAGCCTCATTGGGCTCAAGCCAGCACTCAAGATAATTGCTACCAACTCTCCAGACATTGAGGGCATGTGGGCACTTGTTCCACATTGCAAAAAATTTACCATCAATGGCAGCCACAACCAGATCTGCACAGATGATGATGGATTTTGGAACCACAAATCCAACCCAACTATTTTTGTAAACATGCTGCTTGACTCCCTCCTAGAGAATTCAGTGATTTCAAAAGAAGAGACATTCCATCTGCTCCTCAATGGGTTTGCAATTGCAATACATGAACTTGGGCATCTTATACACCAATATGTATGTTCCACCCTCAATACCACAATCATATCTCATGGCATATACATATCACTTGTTGCATAGATCCATTACCCTGCTACAAAGGATATGCCTGAGACATTGCATGCTTCCATATTTTCGAGTCATCCTGTTGGGAGGGGTGAATATGGTGAATGTGTTGGGGAGACTGCCTTGGGGGGCAATTTTACCATTGGTGTGCATAAACATGTCTATATCCCCATTCTGTTCTAATTCCACTTCTTGATGCTCAGATATTTCCACATGTAAACCCTTGCATGGCTATAGGCTTGTGGGCAACCTGTACAAGTTAAAGGTGGGAGTGGTGGGTGTGGATGAGCATGTTCTCAAAGTCATTGATCTGCTCACTTCACCTCTTGCAATCAAACTTCCTGGTCCCCCTCTCCCTCCTTTTCCTTGCTTTGCACATCCACATCATGACATCCCTCTGAATGGGCCAAAATACAGGGACACCTTCAATATCAAACCATCATCAAACTCGCTGAATGCTCAGACACCATCCTTGAATGTGGGACATCAAATCAAATCAACCAACCAACAGGTTGCACTGCATTCCGTTGTATGTGCTCTCCCAATTCATAAATTTCACTCCTAGTAGCTATGTAGACATGGTAATTGACAGAATCTGCACTAACAGTAATGCATATTATGGAACAATGTAGTAGGGTGATATGAAAGTTTGTGTGCACAATGTTGATGGGTAGTGGGAAAGAGAGAATTGAAGCTTAACCTGTCAGGTGGTTGTGTTTCCTGAATGCATATGCCTTTGTTGCTCATTGGGTGATTTTTCACATGCCTTCACAGTACTTGAAGAACTTGAACTTGAGCTCATTTATCATCTTGCTGTTGAAATAACCAGGCTTAATTATATGTACAGCCTCCAATAGCCGAATGCGGCGATGAACTTTTCGTGAAAATCGGAGAGATGGCCCGAGCCACAGATAGGCCGTGATATACAGGGCGTCATGAAATCGACTCGTATGTCAATGATGATACAGTTACATGAGTTTAATTCGTCGTGGCGTAAGTGTAGGGTGTGGTGGCTAAGCCAACACGATGTCCTGCAGTGTCAAATACAGAATAGAAGCGTTCAAGGAACGCATAACCATTGATAAAGTCAAGTCCTTGCCCAGTGGGTGTCCCAAGATTTGCGACGATGAGATAAATACTGCCACTCGTGCCTCCGATAAGGGTATTGAGTGAACGTGGCCAAATTTGCGCATTCGCGGTAAATTCATAGGTCACCTGGAGTGATACAAATCGTAAGTCGTCAGTTATCTTGCGCACAAAAGGAACTGAATTGTTTACGCCATTAATGTGAAAGAATAGACTTTGCAAGTTTGCATATTGCGCGCTTGTGATCCGCAGAAGTCCTGTCGCATTGTCTAGAACAGCTCCGGTGGCAGCAACATAACGATTGTAGGCATCCGAGGCGATCAGAACCAAAGTGGTACCTGCGCGAGATGATATGACACTTGCCGCCTCATGGAGATATCACAGAACGTACCAGTATCTACAATGCCAGCCGTGCTTGTCAAGATCGAGGTTGAGGTCCCATACGTGATTGACTGCTGAATTCCCCAGTAATAACTGGCAGGGTATGTAGATGTGACCGGCCTGCTGTGCGGTGAGAAGGAGTATTGTACGAGCCATTCAGAAGTCGCTCACGTGTAACTGATCGCTCCAGTGTATTTGGAACTATCCGTACCACCTGATGGGGATATCGATGAGTATCCACATTATGAGGAATTCTCAGAACTAACCCCAAGTCAATTCACCATTCAGAACCTGGGGTTGAGTCGTGGGTTCGAAAGAGATGCCGATCTCGTTTGCGCTTATAACGTGCTGTGAAAACAGATTATCCGTGACTGTAGGAATGGCTGTATTCGGCTGGTTGGTCAGAGTGCCTGAAGAGAAAATTAATCTATGACACCAGCAGAAGCGTATTTTAGAGATACCATAGGTGAGGTCGACTGGGCCAATTCTAAGTAGATCCATCAGTGAAATTTACCAAAAAGAAACTAACTAGAAACCTCACCCTATAATCCCATCGACCCCTGAAAATCCAGTCGACTAGGAATACAGAATGTCAGAATATCAGTTGCAGAGGAAGGCAACGATGCATACCCTGGTAGCAACGCCAATGGATTGACTATAAATGACTAACTGCGATGTGATTGTAACAGTATCCAGAAATTCATTGCCTAGGGCAGCGTGAATGAAGGCCAACTTGTAAGAAAACGCCGACAAACTGACCTGAGAAGGATCCGGACCCGTATCTTACAGACTTGTGGAGTAAGCACTTGTCTCAGAAAGAGACAAAGTGAGCATACCACGGCCTCATTAGTAGCCACACTAGAGGTTGTCCTGACGTAGGCTTGGGAAGCTCCGACCCATGTATTGGAGCTGACCTCAACATTATGAAAATGCACACAGAGTTAACAATGGTTCGGACCTTCCTGTGTCGACGATCAACTGATCTGGAAGGGAGTCCAGGGACAGTTAGGAAGTCAACACATTTAATCACCATAGTACTCACATGTCGTCGGAGGGGTACCAACACCAATAGCCGCGACATAGGTGACAGCTTGGTTATCCACTGGTTCGTTCCCGACAATGGCGGTGGAGAATGAGACACCAGCCGACGCTCCGGCTCGTGCTCGCAAGGCCTTGGCTCTAGCCTGATCATGCAAAACTAAGTTACCTAGGCTGGTCACATTCAGGCGTCTCGTGAGCGGCAACCTGACGGGGGAGTTCTGAATAACGACCGCATTAGTCGAGACTACTGAGCACAAGAGTAACACGATAAGCAAGGAAGTCGTGAACATCAGGACGTGAAGGAAGACGAGCTCCTGTCTTGAAATTCACATACCTGCCTGCTTTTATACGTTCTTGAAGATGGGTTCTCTTCGGAAGTCCATTACGATCCGGGCAGGAGCACAAATAGAGAAGCATATGGTATGATACACGAGATGCTTCAGCACAGGGAACAAAGTGTGCTGGCAACCAAACACCCAGATCTATCATTTTCACGTACTGGTAGATCAAAGATTAATTGGGTGTCTCTTATTCGAGGAGAGGATGAATGACACACAAGGTCGACGCATTTAGTAACATTCTAGACGCTCTGCATAGTGATGATGAGTGGCAATGCCATGCGATACAAAAAATATTACTCACAGATAACGAGAATAGATAGCCGTCATCGCCAGATCAAAACATACTTATTCGCAGAAGTGCTGGAGTGGAGTGGGAATTTACTTTCGCGAACATTCAATTCGGGTGACTACGGGCCCGGGAGTATGTCTTCTATACGAGGAAGCACACGTAGCGACTGCTCGTGCTGAGCCTTGACAATGGAACTCTATGAAACTATGTATATTATAAATCCTAGTAGCAGGCCGGGAGCAGTTATCGTATGATAGGATCTCATTTACACAGGCTTTGACCAGCGTGGATGGGTATCCATCCATTCTGTACATGTTAGTTGGCATGCTTTTGCCTGCAGGCCAAGAACTCTACTGCTGAGGTGAGGCCACAGTTACTTGTCGCAATGTACACGCAAAGTGAAAAGTTATCAACGTCGTCGTGGAAGCATTCTACCAACGTTCTTGTTCGATATCTCGCTACATAAGCGCCTGAGCCTTGGGAATCAGTCGCCAACACAGCCAAGTGATCAACCATACCTCTCCCGTCTTCCATACTTAGTCTCCCAAATCACCATGTGGAACGAAGACCGTTTAATAACAAGTACATGGATGCCTCGATGCCCATGGTTTCTTGTTGGTCGTGATTTAGGTACAGCTTATCGTTGCATCAGCAAAACCTAGGCCGCATCTTTTAGATCTTCATCTCAGGGAGGCAGGTCTTTCTGCCATCTTTTTAAGTCTTTGTCTCACCAAGTTACATCTTTCTCATCTCATGAGATCTTGTGATCTTTCACTCGGTTCATCTTTAGCTTTTCAATAGGCTCTGTCCATGTGTGAAAAGTTCTTACTAATTAATGGCATGTATATTGATTAATAATTGCCCATGTTCCTTGACCTTTGCACAAGCAGCCTGCACATCAACCACTTGTCAAGGAAATAAACAATCTGGTATTCATAGTAGCATGCTAGTATGGTATTATGATCTTTTTGTCAACATTATATTCTAGCAGAAACTCGAAAAAGACTTATGGATGGCTCATATGGATATGCGGGATAGGCTACAATCTTGAGGCGATCATTGTTTCCCCCGAGTTGCCATTTTGCTACATGGCTGAGATCATTGCTGACTCAGCATGTGATCTCAGCCATGCACAACAGATGGAAATTTGAGCAGCAGCACATTGCCCTGAAAACATGGGACAAAGTTGATTGGTGCTGATACTGGTAGCAACCATGGTCTTGGATATGGGGCAGATCTTGCTAGTGGCAAGCCTGAGGCTGGGGACTGCAGCCTGAGCAGAGTCCATATATCCATGAATGACAATAGGGGTTGGGTGGAAGTGTGTTGGCAGAAAATAATGTGGAATATGCCAGTAATTGATGGTGGTGGGGATAGCTTGATCAGTGATTGTGGGTGTGGATGTGGTGGGATCAAAAATGCTGCTGGTGTTAAGGCACTGGCATCTGATGTGGGAGTGCCAGCAGAAAAGGATTCCATGAGAATCCACATCATGGAGGGTTTAGGTGGCTCACAGTGCAGGCTCTTGACCTATGTCAGACTCAGAGACATGGCTGATCATACAAGTCGATCATATTTGCAAATTCTGCAATGGATTGTCATTTACATCAAATGGCAAACATGAAAAGAAACAAGGTTCTTCACAGATGCATCACTCCTTCAATCAGATTCAATGTAAGCAAAATGTATAGTAATACACAGTGATTAATACACATTTTGCACACCATTTTTGAATGACACAAGCACACAGTACTTGCTCTGGATAATCAGCAATGTATGGGTCAAGCTAATAGATTGCTCAGTGGAAGTGACCATCTGCAAAATGGATAACCTCAGGTACATCCATCCCTGGACACAGTGACTGCAAAATCTTGTGGAGAGATTCATGAAACCGATTGCATCAAAATTGCTGAAATTCTGCACTGTCATGATGCTCTTGATCCACTAGTGGAGTCAGATGAAATTAAGTTAGAAATATTTACACTGAGTAAACTGATCCTCACTTTTCAGAATTGCCAAAAATGCAATCAGTGTCACACCATTTGTTGGAGCAGACTACATATGCTGCACAGAGGAAGAGACGACACATTCCTTATAACCTACCTGGGGTTTAGTTAGTCTTAGAGCTAGGGTTTAGCAGAGGTAAGAACACTGTATATCTTCTACGGTACAGGTTCTCCTTATATACATAATAGTAAGGATGTCACATGACTCAGGAATGTGTTTACCACATGTTTGCGCAGTAAGCACAGTAACATGTGTGTGCTGCATGCATTGCCTCATGTATGCAGCATGCATCAGAGTTTAATTTCAACACCCCCCCTCAAACTGTACAGCGCTCTAAGCAGCTAAGTTTGAATCTCAAAAGTAATTCTGAGAGAGTCTCTAAATTTCCTGAATAGAATGGCGCCAAGGTTCTTTGTGAACATATCAGCCGGATTATCACTTCCAGGAATGAAAATGACTGTGACTTTGTCATTTTCTATGCATTCGTGGGTATAGTGGTAGCAAATGTCTATATGTTTTGTCCTTCTTTCTTGAACTGGATTTGATCCGATAAAGATGGATCCCTGATTGTCAGCACAGATTGGTATGCACTTCAGTATATATCCAAGTTCCTGGAATAAGGACTCTATCCACACTATCTGTCGACAAGTGTTGGAGAGAGCCATATATTTGGCTTCTGTGGATGACAGTGCTACAGTTTTTTTGTAAACGGGACTGCCAGCACACAATGCCACTCGCTAGAGTAGCAAAGTAACCCATTGTAGATTGGCGTTGATACAGCTCCCTATCACCCTGCACTCATACTACAGCATTTTTCATGATTGTGTGCACTGCTTGGACATCTTCTACTCACTTTGCACAGCATGCTTTTGTGTGCCTTCATGTGCTTTCATGCACCCAAGTGCACTCCCGTGCGCTCACATGCGCTCCATTGTGCTCCTGTGTGCTCCCATGTGCTCCATTGCACTCCAGTGCACTCCCATGCGCTCCAGTGCACTCCCATGTGCTCCAGTGCACTCCTGTGCACTTTCGCACACCTTTGACCATTTAGGTGCACTTTTGTGTGCCTTTTACATTTCTACTGCACTTTTGGTTCCCCCATAGCTGCCTGCTGTCATGTGCCCTAAAGGCGCCCTGTTATGCTTCAAACTGCCTCCGCATGTCCCCCCCCACACTCCTTATCTGCCTTCCACATTTATTGTGCACTCGATGCACCTTTTCATGCTCCTTTTATGCTTTACCTGCAACTCACATTCTCTGCTGCACACTCATTGCACAATCCCTATCACACACACAACAATCCACCACACCAGTTGCACTGCGCATCGTGGCTTCCATCTTACTGGTGCATTTATTCGAGGCGCACCATGATTCCAACATGAGCAAACTGCGCATTCTCACATAATCAGGGCACTTTGCACCTATTTGGCATTGGACTGTGCGCACTTGGGCGCTTTCACATAATCCTGGTGCTTTGGCAGTATTTGGTCTTTCACAGCATCTCCTTATAGTTCTTCCACATTTCCAATTGGCATCGCCTTATCTGGTAACCAGCACAGGTTGATCACATCATTATTACTAAGGTGCAGCACATGACACATAACACTGAAGCAGATTAATTGGGAAGAGCGCATGAGACTTAGAGCACACCAAAAATAGCACATCGCACTGGAACAGTTGGATATTGAGCTATAGGTGTGCAAATCTTATTGGCTGAGGCAGCGGCATAGTGCAGCCAGGTTTAGATGGGCGAATGGATGCACTTGTGGGTAGCGCATGGTGCTTTCTATTTTTACACTTTATTTTACCATTTTTATCACATAAGCCATTTGTACATAGTAGGTGGACAGATAGAGAATCCAGAGGATCTTTCCCCCCTCTTCATAGTTCATAGCTCCATCAGCATCACACATAGTCTGTGCACCAGCATCCAGTCCATGCGCCTTTGTAGTGCGCCCTTCGTATAGCTGCGTTTGCATATCGTTTGCATCCCCTTGTTGTATTGTTGCATTTTGTCCCTGCATTGCATCCTTCATCCTTGTTTGTGCACTATTGTAGTGCACCCTTCATATAGCTGCATTTGCACACTTATTTGCATAGCCATGTTTTGTGCACTGTTTGCACCTTTTTCCACCCCTTGCACTTTTATCCCGTTTGCGCCCACAACCTTTGTGTCACCTTCCCAGCACATCTCAGTGCTGTCTTTGTCTCACTACACCTCCCGCTTTCATCTTCCCTGTCGTTGTGCACTTTTGCGCTCCCATTGCATGTTTCTTCCCCTTTGCATTGCACACTTTGCTGCTATTGCACATATCTTCCCTTGAGTGTACACAACTAGTGCGCACATTAAAAACTGCCATTAAAGCCTCCTCATAGTCTCCACACCCAGAAGAACGATCCGAGGCCCTCTAAGCAAACTCCCCCCTCACCCCGAGCATGCCTGCAGTTGTAGGTTAAGTGTTCACCCCTTCCATTGAGACTCTGCACTGAGTACTAACTGAACACATCATTTCTGGAGCCCACTGCAAGGGGTTTCTGTTTATCAGACCATATTTTAGACCTCCATTGGCTTGCCCTTCATCTCAACATTAACCACCTTCGCACTCTCCATTCCAAGCTGTTAGCAACTGTGCTCCAGCTTGGGGAAATACCAGTATTTGAATCACTCTTCCTAAACAACACACATCACTCATCTGCGCTGTCTTTACCTCCACCTTCACCTGAATCATTCCTACCTACCTTAACTCTGTCCACATCACCGCATTCTTCTCTGCCTTTGCATTTCACTGCACTTTTACCAGATCTTAACTCTACACACCTTATTCCACCTACTATGGCTACCATGCATATGCCATCTGCATCCAACCAAAACACGCCATGCTTTGACCCTGCAAAACTGCGTGAACTCCAGAAGTACTTTGAGGAGCTTGCACAACTCCTCCATGATTGTAACGTCACCGATGAGACCGACAAGAAGTTCCACACTGTGCACTATTTGGACAGCGACACTGCAGACACTTGGAAACTGCTACTGGAGTATAGCGCGATGCACAACTATGGCGCATTCAAAGATGCTGTCCTAAAGCTTTATCCCAGCTCTAGGGATGGCAGCAAATGGAGTATTAGCAACCTGGACAAGCTTATTGGTGAGACCGTGTACATTGGCCTGGTAACTGCAGAAGAAATCACGTGCTATTATCGTGCATTTTTCAACATTAGTGAATACTTAGTTGCACAAGGCATATTGGCGCACTATGACCAAAGCCGCATGTTTCTTAGGGTGTTTCGACCAGACCAGCTAGAATACATTTTGAGCTGCCTTGTGATTGCAGTACCGAATCAGCCTGCAAATGTGCCATACTCATTAGATGCAATATGTGACACGATCAACTTTATCTTTGAAGGCCCAGTGCGCTATTTCCAGCCACTTACTGGGCTCACAGCGCAAAACCCCGATATATATGCACCCTACTCAGCACCCAGCGCACCCATTTCCCAGCCTCAACCTAGTGCACCTGCAGTCAAAGCAGAAGACATCTCAGTCTTATTCGAGCGCATGACACAGACAATAGTTACCACATTGAGCGCATTGCACAGAGATGGCAGAAATGGTGCGTCTCGTTCGAACAATGACAAGTGCAATGGTTGCAGTCAAACAGGGCACTATATCCCTGAGTGTGCTTCAATTGAGCACCTTATTAGCAAAGGAAAGTGTAGGAGAAATGCAGAAAGGCGCATCGTACTCCCAGGTGGTGCATTCGTGCTGCGTTCTATTCCAGGCAACTTCTTGGGTGAGCGCATTGAGGAATGGCATAAGCATAACCCAGGGCAGATAGCCACTGGTCGACTTTTATCTAATACCAATTCGCAGCTCATCTACAATATAGCACCTCGTCCAGCTCCAGCAGCACCTTTACAGTCGACGTACGTTGCTGCTTCAGCGCCTGCAGCAGATTATATGCAAAGTGCACCAAATGCGCAACTAACAAAGGAAGAGTGCATCGATGTGCTTGAGCAGGAGTTGATGGCGCTTTGGAAGAGGCAAGTCTTCAATGGCATTGAAATTCTGCGGCGCGCACTGCACAATACATCCAATCAAGAGAGCACACATTCTACAACCACAGACATTGCACCCGCTGACAGTATTGAGTCCCCAGCTTTGCAACCCGCTGCGAGCGCAACTGAAGTGCCCAACGAGATGCCCATACATCCCTATTCCAACATTCCTGAAGCGCGTTTTGCGCCCGCAGCAGCAGATAAACCAGATGTACCAGCTAACACTTCCAAAGGCAAAGAGCCATCATACCGCACTGTCGTTCCCATCCAGAACCCGCAGATTGTCGATGACATATATGTGCGCGCCATGAAGGCGCCCTCCATTACGATTTCACATGAAGAGCTCCTATCCCTTTCACCTGATCTTAGACAGTGCCATAGAGAACAAGTTACCCCAAAGCGCATTGCAGCTACCAGCGCAGAAGTGGTAGCTACCAACCTTGCGAGTGTTATGCCATTTGTGCACTGTGAAGCATGCGTGCCTTTTGCAGAAAATAAAACACTTAATGTGACACCTCCAGTTAGCGTGGCAATTGCAGCGCTGCTTCCTATTGTTTTGCAGGATCCATTTGAACAGTCCCTCACCCATCTCCAGCCAGGCAAAATTGAAAACCCCGACGTTTTGAAGGTTGCAAAAGAGTTGCATGCACTTCATTCCATTGATTTATTGATTGACAACCAAGAATACTTTGAGGCTATCTTAGATCCAGGTTCACAAATTATCGCAATGTCAGAAGTGGTCTGCCATCGTCTTGGGCTTCAGTATGACCCATGCATTCACTTATACATGCAATTAGCCAACAGAGAGGTAGATGAGTCGCTTGGGCTTGCGCACAATGTTTCCATGTGCATTGGAGATATCATTGTCTATATGCAAGTTCACGTTATCCATTCACCTGCTTATGATATTCTGTTAGGGCGCCCCTTTGATGTGTTAATGTGCTCTGTCATGTGCAACTTTGTGGACAAAGTGCAAATGATTACGATCTGTGATCCGAACACAGGCACCATCTCCACCATTCCAACAAAGCCTAGGGGGAAGCTGCGCCACTTCTTACCAGCTCCAGCAATACTGCACTTTGCTATTCAGCATAACCCACAAAGAAATTTTTGCCAGGCTTCGAGGAATTGATCACAGACCAAGGAGAAGCCACTACTATCATAACATTTGACTCTGATACCCAATCTTGTGACGTTTCCACGTTTGTGCTTATTCCATTTTCCGCTTCCATTCCTTCAACCTCTATTATCTCTCAACTCTACCTATCCCAGTGTACCAACAGTAATGTGCAGGTGCTCTTAAATCCTATTGACCCTATGGCGCTTATTCCAACCGCGTTTCCAAAAAGCGCACATGCATGTGCAACTTTTAGTGGTTTAGCAGTGCACACGCCACAAAAGGGTGTAGTAACCAAGAAGAAGTATAGACAAGTGATGATACTCAACCCAGAAACCCAAACAAAACTTACTAAATGGCTTCGGATGGTATAACACGAGTCAGAGAAAGGGTGCGAGGTGGTACTAAATATCACCACTGAGACCAAAGCATAATGTTTAGTGATGCGAAATGGTAAGGGCTGTGGCGAGTAGTCTGTATAAGCATATGAAGGTGTTCTAAAGAGTTTGAAAGTGGTTTGAAGATGTGTGAAATAGGTTCGAAAAAGGTTCAAAGAGGTTTGAAGTCGTGCGAAGTAGTCTGAAGAAGTTTGAATAAGTTTGAAAAGGTTCGAGGTATATCAAAGAGCGAGTTTAACAAATGTGGAGTGTTTGTTGAATGGCGGTAGGTGATGGGCGATAAAACGGAGAGTGAATACGATAGTTTCGAAGAAGTTCGCAATATTTTGCAGAACTTAGAGATGTGACCTGAAGATAAGACTAAAGAGAATGATTCTTAAATCTGACGATAGCAAGAGGGTAACTTGTGCTGTTCCCCATTGTTCTGTTGTTTTTATTCTAACTAATATGAGTCTATATACAATCTGAAGGAATAGTACTAAAAAGGAAATAATAACAATTGTAGAACATGAGGCAATGTGCACAGCAAATAAAGGTATTGTAAAACATGAAACAAAATGAAAGATGATAATAAGTGAAATATACATTGTCCAAGTATAGTAAGAGTTCTTGTTCTATTGCTTTAATATATCAATGAAACAAAAATCTGCACTTATCGTATCCTAAGTCTCTTGTAATCCCTCCTTGTGTCCAGTAGTGCTCGATATGTGGCGAATTGGCTTGTTCCAGATGTGCAGCATGCATCGAAAGTGTTTTAAGACAACTATATGGCGGCTGAAGTCGTTTGAAGTGTTGCGAAGTGTTGTGAAATAGTTTGAAGTAGTTCGAAGTCATTCAAAATTGTGCAAAATTGTGCGAAAATGGTTCAAAGTCAATTTTGTGGTGTTCGAAGTGATTCGGAGTGTGTGTCATAATGTCTTGATGCAAGTGGAAATGTTCTCCAGATTTTAAAGTGCATAGTAGACCTATCACCGGTTGCTAGAAAAGTCAAACCAGTCATTGTGCCTGTCCCAAACAAATTCCACATCGAGCACAACATTGTAGGTGATCCACTAGTGGCACTTCCTGTGCTTTTACCAAACCCACCACTGTTTACTCCAGAAGATGATGAAGAAGAAGATGATGAAGAATTTGGGGATTGGACTGATGCACTACATGGCTTTATCCATGCGATACATCCCATTTCACAGCCCTTTGATGTGCAAGCACTCGTGCTAACACAGCCAGAGCCAAGCACAAATGTGCAAAATGTGCGCAATAGTGCACTTATTTATGATGATGACTATAGCCAAGTTCTGAGAAGTGCAACAGCAGATGCAGAGGATGAGAAGTTAGATTTGGTGTGGATTTGGATGGATACCCTAATGCACCCTAACAATTTCATGGATTCCGAGTATGGTGCGCTCGTGTGCTATGCGAGCGCATTTTTCAAACACAAGGAGTGGTTATGAAAGCGCAATGTGCACAGCGCTCACCAGCTTGTTATTTGGCAGTCCAGACGCTTACCGATATTGCACGCCAGCCACAACAATGTTGTGCACAAGTGCTTTTACGCAATGTGATCTGCTTTGCTTGAGCACTTTTGGCAGTGCTATACAATAGCTGCATTTCACCTAGTGCTGTACCACTGCATGCGCAAGTCCATCGTGCTTCCAGACATAGCGCTCGATATTACCACAACATGGTTGAGAGAGATGGAAGAGTCCATAGTAGTGGACACAGAAGATGAAGAAGCAGTTGATGAAGAAGAAGCACAAGGAGATAGCGCAGAGGATGAAGAAAGTGCCAATGAGGTGCACAATTAGCACTCCACACACACTGCTATGGATCCTTCACCTTTTATACAATTTGTCATATGGCATGCATTTCCTTTTATCTCTCATACTTTCACCATTTGGACAGAGTCAAAATTTCAGTTCAGAGGAGGAGAGTGATGGTTGGACAATTTTTCTGCATTTCATCTGCACTTGTGCACTTTGCTTCATGCATTTTCATGCGCTTTACTTGGCCTCTTCAAATATCCCAAACATTCACTTCTACCACTCACCCACTTTCTTGGCGCTCATGCTTCACACTTCAATAGCTGACAAGGATGCTGCCTGGGGACAGTCAGTATTTCAGTTGGGAGGAGATGATACAGCTCCCTATCACCCTGCGCTCATACTACAGCATTTTTCATGATTGTGCGCACTGCTTGGACATCTTCTACTCACTTTGCACAGCATGCTTTTGTGCACCTTCATGTGCTTTCACGTGCCCAAGTGCACTTCTATGCATGTCTGTGCACCTTTGTCCGCATGTGTGCTCCCATGTGCTCCAGTGTGCTCCTGTGCACTCCCATGCGCTCCAGTGTGCTCCCATGTGCTCCAGTGCACTCCCATGCACTCCAGTGTGCTCCCATGTGCTCCAGTGCACTCCCATGCACTCCAGTGCACCTCTGTGTGCTTCCGTGCACACTTGTGCACATTTGTGTGCTTCCATGTGCTTTCATGCACCTTTGACCATTTAGGTGCACTTTTGTGCACCTTTTACATTTCTACTGTGCTTTTGGTTCCCCCATAGCTGCCTGCTGTCGTGCGCCCTAAAGGCGCCCTGTTACACTTCAAACCACCTCCGTGTGTCCCCCCCACACTCCTTATCTGCCTTCCACATTTATTGTGTGCTCAATGCGCCTTTTCATGCTCCTTTTATGCTTTACCTGCAACTCACATTCTCTGCTGTGCACTCATTGCACAATCCCTATCACACACACAACAATCCACCACACCAGTTGCACTGCGCATCGCGGCTTCCATCTTACTGGTGCATTTATTCGAGGCGCACCGCTGATACGGCTCCCTATCGCCCTGCGCGCATACTACGGCATTTTTTGCGATTGTGTGCACCTTCTAGATGGCTTCCGCACACTTTGCGCAGCGCACTTTTGCATGCCTTTGACCGTTTAGGTGTGCCCTTGTGTGCCTTTTGCATTTCTACTGCGCTTTTGGTTCCCCATAGCTGCCAATCATTGTGCGCCCTAAATGCACCTCATTGCGCTTCAAGCCGCCTCCGTGCGCCCCCCCCACACTCCTTACCTGCCGTTTTCCATTATTGGGTGCTCGATGCACCTTTATGCACTCCTTTTATGCTTTACTTGCAACTCACATTCCTTGCTGCACACTCACTGCACTATTCTTACCATCACACAACAATTCACCACTTCAAACGTGCTGCGCATCGCGGCTTCCATCTTACTGGCGCATTTACTTGAGGTGCACCGCGATTCCAACACGAGCAAACTGTGCATTCTTACATAACTGGGCTGCTTTGCGCCTATTTGGCATTGGACTGTGCGCACTTGGGCGCTTTCGCGTAACCCTGGCACTTTGGCAGTATTTGGCCTTGCACAACATCTCCTTATTGTTCTTCTGCATTTCCAATCAGCATCGCCTTGTCTGGTAACCGGCACAGGTCGATCACATCATTATTACTAAGGCGCAGCACGCAACACATAACACCGAAGCAGATTAATTGGGAAGGCCGCACGAGACTTAGCATGCACCAATAATAGCACATCGCACTGGAACAGTTGGATATTGAGCTATAGGTGTGCAAATCTTATTGGCTGAGGCAGCGGTATAGTGCGGTCAGGTTTAGATGGGCGAATGGACGTGCTTGTGGGTAGCACATGGCACTTCCTATTTTTATACTTTATTTCACCATTTTATCACATAAGCCATTTGTACATAGTAGCAGACAGATAGAGAATCCAGAGGATCTTTTCCCCCCCCCTCATAGTTCATAGCTCAGTCAGCGTCGCACATAGTCTGTGCACCAGCGTCCAATCCATGCACCTTCATAGTGTGCCCTTCGTATAGCCGCGTTTGCGTTATCGTTTGCGTCCCCTCATTGTATTGTTGTGTTTCATCCCTTGCATTGCATCCTTCATCCTTGTCTGTGCACTATCGTAGTGCACCATTCATATAGCCGCGTTTGCGCGCCGTTTGTGCACTTATTTGCATAGCCACATTTTGCGCACCATTTGCACCTTTTTCCACTCCTTGCGCTTTCACTCCGTTTGCACCCCCAACCTGTGCACCACCTTCACAGTACATCCCAGTGTCGTCTTTGTCCTGTTACACCTCCCGCCTTCATCATCCTCATCGTTGTGCACTTTTGCGCTCTCGTTGCGCATTTTTGCCTCTTTGCATTGCGCACTTTTCTGCCACTGCACATATCTTTCCTTTTGCATACACTACTAGTGCGCATATTGAAAATCGCTGTACCAGCCTCTCTATAGTCTCCGCGCCCTGAAGGACGATCCGAGGCCCTCTAAGCAAACTCCCCCCTCACCCCGAGCATGCCTGCAGTTGTAGGTTAAGTGTTCACCCCTTCTGTTGAGACTCTGCACTGAGTATCAACTGAACTCATCACCGTGATTCCAACACAAGCAAACTGCACATTCTCACATAATCGGGGTGCTTTGCACCTATTTGGCATTGGACTGTGTGCACTTGGGCGCTTTCACATAATCCTGGCACTTTGGCAGTATTTGGTCTTTCACAGCATCTCCTTATAGTTCTTCTGCATTTCCAATTGGCATCACCTTATCTGGTAACCAGCACAGGTTGATCACATCATTATTACTAAGGTGCAGCACATGACACATAACACTGAAGCGGATTAATTGGGAAGAGCGCATGAGACTTAGAGTGCACCAAAAATAGTGCATCACACCAGAACAGTTGGATATTGGGCTATAGGTGTGCAAATCTTATTGGCTGAGGCAGCGGCATAGTGTGGCCAGGTTTAGATGGGCGAATGGATGTGCTTGTGGGTAGCACATGGTGCTTTCTATTTTTACACTTTATTTTACCATTTTTATTACATAAGCCATTTGTACATAGTAGGCAGACAGATAGAGAATCCAGAGGATCTTTCCCCCCCCCTCATAGTTCATAGCTCCATCAGCGTCGCACATAGTCTGTGCACCAGCATCCAGTCCATGCACCTTTGTAGTGCGCCCTTTGTATAGCTGCATTTGCATATCGTTTGCATCCCCTCATCGTATTGTTGCATTTCATCCCTGTGTTGTGTCCTTCATCCTTGTTTGTGCACTATTGTAGTGCACCCTTCATATAGCCGCATTTGTGCACTTATTTGCATAGCTGCATTTTGCACACTGTTTGTGCCTTTTTCTGCCCCTTATGCTTTCATCCCATTTGTGCCCACAACCTTTGTGTCACCTTCCTAGCACATCTCAGTGCTGTCTTTGTCTCACTACACCTCCCACTTTCATCTTCCCCATCATTGCGCACTTTTGTGCTCCCATTGCACATTTTTCCACACTGCACATTTTTGCCCCTTTGCATTGCGCACTTTGCTGCTATTGCGCATATCTTCCCTTGAGCATACACAACTAATGCGCACATTAAAAACTGCTGTTGATAGGTCCACTGCATGCTTTAAGATCTGGAAAAGGATCCCACTCACATCGAGACATTACGACACACACTTCAAATCACTTCAAACGCCATGAAATCAACTTTGAACCATTTTCGCATGATTTCGCACTATTTCAGACAACTTTGAACTACTTTGAACTATTTCGCGACAGTTTGCAACACTTCGAATGACTTCGCAGCACTTCGAATGACTTCGCAGCACTTCGAATGACTTCGCAGCACTTCGAATGACTTCGCAGCACTTCGAATGACTTCGCAGCACTTCGAATGACTTCGCAGCACTTTGAATGACTTCGGCTGCTGTATAGTTGTCCTCAAACACTTTCGATGCACGCTGCACATCTGGAACAAGCCAATTTGCTGCATATCGAGCACTACCGGACACAAGGAGGGATTACAAGAGACTTAGGATATGATAAGTGCAGATTTTTGTTTCATTGATATATTAAAGCAATAGAACAAGAACTCTTACTATATTGGGACAATGTATGTTTTATTTATTATCATCTTTCATTTTGTTTCATGTTTTACAATACCTTTATTTGCTGTGCACATTGCCTCATGTTCTACAATTGTTATTATTTCCTTTTTAGTACTATTTCTTCAAATTGTATATAGACTTGTATTAGTTAGAATAAAAGAAGAGATCAATGGGGAACACCACAAGTTACCCTCTCGCTATCATCAGATTTAAAAATAATTCTCTTTAGTCTTATCTTCGCATCATATCTCTAAAGTTCTGCAAAATATTGCAAACTTCCTCAAAACTGTTGTATTCGCTCTCCATTTTATTGCCCATCACCTATCGCCATTCGACAAACACCTCACATTCATTAAACTCACCCTTCGATATACTTCGAACCTATATCGTACTTCTTCGAACCTCTTTGAACTTCTTTGAGCTTACTTCAAACTATTTCGCACATCTTTGAACCTCTTTTGAACTGTTTTGAACAACTTTGTATGCTCTTACAGATTATTTGAACCATCCCTTATTATTTCACGTCACTAAACACATCATTTTGGTCTCAGCGGTGATATTTAGTACCACCTTGCACCCTTTCTCTAGCCTGAGTTATACTACATAAGCCTTTTAACAGGTTTTTGTTAGGTTTCTGGGTTGAGTATTATCACTGTTACAGCCTCCTCATAGTCTCTGCGCCCAGAAGGACGATCCGAGGCCCTCTAAGCAAACTCCCCCCTCACCCCGAGCATGCCTGCAGTTGTAGGTTAAGTGTTCACCCCTTCCGTTGAGACTCTGCACTGAGTACCAACTGAACACATCAGTGTTTGACAGTGTCAGCTGCCCAATCAGAATCTGTGAAGGCCTGTAGCCCCTCGGACTTCTCGCCATCGTAGACAATGTTATATTTCTGGGTTCCCACTGGATAGCACATGATGTACATTGCTTTGTCTAGATGTTCTTGGCTAGGATTAGCCAAGAATTGCGACATCTTGATTACTGCATAAGTGATGTCAGGTCGTGTTCCAAGCATCAGATAATAAAGATCCAATCACAGACTGATATTTTGATCTAAGCACTGCATTGGGCATTGCTGTGTTTTCTGACGGTCTGTAACCAGTCGGGAGTGGAGTGGGGGTCACTTTGGCATTTGTCATCTCGAATCTCTCAAGCACTTTGGCGAGATATTCAGTTTGATCGAGTTTGACTTTGCTTGCAGTCTGGGTGACACGCATGCCTAAGAATTCCATGACTTTTTCAGTACTACGGCACTCCTAATGCTTCAAACAAGCATTCTTCTTTTCATCCACAAGTTTCTTGTTCTTCCCCATGAACAAGCCATCATCAACATAGACAAGTACAATAACAATGCTGCCTGTCTTAGGATCCTTGTGTATGAAAATGCTGGCATTGGAGCTGGCGTGAACAAACCCAATGGTGCGCATAAATGCCTCTAGCTCTTTCCACCATGCTAGTGAGGCCTGTTTAAGGCCATACAATGCTCGGTGTAAGCACATTACTTTGCACTCTTTTCCCTCCAGTCTGAAACCCTCAGGTTGATCCATATAGATCTCCTCATCTAGTTTGCCATATAAAAATGTGGTTTTTACATCTAGGCCAGTCATATACATGCCCTCTAGAGATGCAAGGGCAAACATAAGGTGTATGGTCTCGTAGCGGACTACCGGTGAGAAAATCTCATCAAAGTCAATGCCTTTGACTTGTGAAAAGCCTTTGGCCACAAGTCTGGCTCATTTTCTTCCATTTGATTTTATGGAGAAAACCCATCTATTTTTGATGGTTTTTTGATCATGTGGAAGATCGACGATGTCATAGACTTGTCGCTTATGAAGAGCCTCTAATTCTTCATAACAAGCTTGTTTCCACTCATGTTGCTGCTGCCATGGTAGGCACACAATACCCTTTGGAACTTGGCTTATTTTGCTTGATGGTTTGACTGCTTTTGACAACAGTTAGTGAATAAGCTTATCTCCTCCTTCCTTGGTTATCTTTTTAATATAACCTGCTTCATTTGGTTCCCCCATTGGGTGATCATGTTCTTGATCATTGGAATTGGGCACACTCTCGTGGGGTGCCAAACTCGGTCCAGCAACCAGTTCTTTCTGTTGAGATTGTGGTCGTGTCAGTTATGATCCGAATCTTGACCTACAGATCTCTTCCAATATTGATCACATGCAATGTCTCTCTCTATGTCAGAGGGGAGTCGCTTCTCTCCATAGGTATTGCCAGGACGGTTTGGGATGTTCCTCTGCCTGCCTGATTGATGGGGCAATTGCTGCCATTCCTGTTGATCATCATGTCTTGGATGAAAGTCCTCAGTGGTTACTGGAGGCGGCAGAGGAGGAGCATCTGTCACATCATCATGTGCCTTTTGCTCACTTGGTACATCATCATCATCATTTTCTGATGATGGAGGAAGGGGTGGATCTTGTGGCAGTATAGAATCATCGCCATCCATTCCAGATGAGTGGTCATCATCTTCTGGTTCTGGAGGTGGAAAATCATCAAGGTCTGTATTGGCAGGAGTTTTAGCTCTGGGACAGCATGGGAACAATGTTTCATCAAATAGTGCCATAGCACCAATGAATATTGCGCCACTAGGTCATATAAAGCAATATGCTTTAATGCCATCTTCTAATCCAAGGTACATCATTAACTCCGATCGAGGAGCTAATGTGTTTGGATGCTTCTCCTTGGGTAGATAGACGTAAGCACCACAACCGAAAACCTTCAGATCATTTAGATCTGGGTGGACCTTTGTCAGGTCCTCAACTGGTGTCAGCCATTTCAGGTGCCTTATCGGGGTTCGGTTGTATAGGTGTGTTGCATGTTCAATGCAAAATTCCCACCATGATTGTGGTAGACATGCAGTAAATCGCAGGGTTTGTGACTTTTCCATTATTGTCCTTATGGCATGCTCTGCATGCCCATTCTGTTGGTGAACATAGGGTGCGGACATCTCTATTTTGATGCCAAAGTCCTTGAGCACATTTTGTAGCTCATGATCTTTGAACTCCCCCCCTGGATCAACATGCCAGCGCTTGATTGTAGTGCCATACTGTGTCAAAGCCACTGCCCGAAATTGTCTGCAGCAGCGTCAGATTTCTTTTTAAGACATTGGACCCAGATATGTGACGTCTTGTCATCCAGAAATACAATAAAGTATTTATGTTTATGGTACGATAGTACTGGGAGTTCCTTCAGATCAGAATGTATTAATTCAAAGGGTCTTTCTGCATGTGAATCTGATTTGGAAAAAGATTTTGAGGTCATTTTCCCTTCAGTGCACCCTGGACATATAATTTTGTCTTTAGGAATTTTATGGTGCTATTAGGCATCTTCCCTAGCGCCTCTTTGGATGGGTGTCCAAGTTGCTTATGCCAAGTCGAGTAGTCTGCGACGTACATCATCGCAACATTGATTCCCTTGGTGCTCAATATATGAGTCCGAGCCCAATAAATAGTGTCACATTTCATAAGAGGGATGCAATCCATAATTGGGTTTCCTTGCTTGAAAAATGAAATGTGTGTGGAGGAACCACGCATGTCACTTCCATCTTGCAAAAAGACACCCATTGACAGTAATTGAGCATTACAGTTGGGTATGTAGTAGACGGGGTATAATCGTGTTTCATGTGTCTCTGACTTCCCATGACATACTATCTGATGTCTAATGAAGACTGCTCCTTTTCCTACTATATGAGTAGTACCCATGGCTGTTTGAACCAGGGTAGAGTCCTTTCTCGGTAAAGGCTCATAAGAAGCAAAATCTTTCATTTCACTAGTGAAGTGTTTTGATGCACCTGAATCCATGATCCAGTCAGCACCTTTCTTACAATCTCCTTTTGCACACATAACACATTCATTAAGATGTAAATAGTTCAATGATACATTCAATAGCAGTAAAATTTCACATGAAAAGTTCGCTGTAATCATTGGAATGTTAATTCTTGTGCTCGTGGCAGGGAAAAGGACTGACCTTTCATCATATGTACCTGTTTCAAGTGGTTCATTGATGAGCATTTTATTGATGGCTTTCCATACTTCCTCATCAGAAACTGCAGGCTCTGATCCAAGGGAGACACTATCATCTTCTACCTCTACGATCCTTGGTTCTGGTTCAATCCTCCTCCTCTTACCTTCTCGCACTGTTAGGTGCTCTTCCAGCGGTCGCAGATTTTTCACGCTGCATGGGAGATTCATTTGCTTGAGGGTGTCTTGAGCCTGCTGATATTCGGTGTAGACCGAATAAGAGGTAGAGGCCACACCCATGTATGCCTGTGCAGGCGGTCGGCAGCAAGGATCCCTTGTGGGAGTATGTTCATGCTTCTCAATGTGCTGGATGAGTGGCATCAGCGGTATGATGGTGCCATTACCATTTATAGTAGTAAAGGCATTTGAGGCGAGGTGGGTATGTTTCTCTTTAGGCTTTTCCTCTTTAGTCTTTTTGTCCCCACGTCATCCATGCTTTCAGGACGAATCTGCACTGTTGCCCTGAGATTGCCATTTGGGGTTTCCCCCTTTGCACTTGACAGTGGAAAGCTTAATGGCCTGAGGCAGGCTGATGGGCTTTCCAACTGCCATGTGCCATGAGGCCTCAGCAACAATGGAGTCATTGACATGTTTAAACATCAAGGCTCTAGTAGCGGTCGTGTTAAGGACCATGGCGGATAGAGAATTGTACTTGCACGGCATCGCAGCAAGTAGAATCATTGCCTGTACTAATTCGGGGATGGCGACATTGGCAGCCATAAGGCACTCAAATTTGTCAGCCATCTTGGCAATCTCTGGCATGGGATTCACAGCTGGAATTTTGATTGCAATTGCAGACCTAAAGTCTGCAAAGACTTGGGAGGGCCATCGACACCATAATCGGTGCAGATGAGATCCCACACCTCCTCAGCAGTGTCCTTGGTGTTGGCACACTACCAAATAGAGGGGGCCAGGTGGAGCACTAGGCTACCAATAGCCTGGTCATTCTTGTTGCTCCAGGTCTGGAGCTTGGCATTAGCATCTGCTACTAGTGCAGCGTTCATCACTGTCAAATGAGGCACCAGAGGTGGTTTTAGTTCCATCCTGCTAGTTATTTGCCAGAGGCCCTGAGACCTGAGCCATGCCTTCATTGAGTTGGCCCATTGAATGTAGTTAGAGCTGTCAAAAGTTTGTATGAGTTTTTCAAGAGTTGAAGACATAATGTTGTAGTGGCAGCTGGTAAAAGCACTCAATCAGTCCTCCATTCAAGAAAACATGTTCCATAATCTCAGGCAAAAACACTCCTTCAAAGTGGTTAACCCTAGTCAACCTGGGTTTTTAAATGCAGCTCATGAAGAGCACAAGGTTACAATTTGGAGACAATGAAGTCAACATCGTTTGCAGCCAGTTAAGGCGCATTCGCGATGTGCCCAGCAGGGCCCATAACCTGTTGGAGCAGACTACATATACTGCACAGAGGAAGAGATGACACATTCCTTATAACCTACCTGGGGTTTAGTTAGTCTTAGAGCTAGGGTTTAGCAGAGGTAAGAACACTGTATATCTTCTATAATACAGGTTCTCCTTATATACATAATAGTAAGGATGTCACATGACTCAGGAATGTGTTTACTACATGTGTGCGCAGTAAGCACAGTAACATGTGTGTGCTGCATGCATTGCCTCATGTATGCAGCATGCATCGGAGTTTAATTTCAACACCATTATGATGTACACACTGGACATTATTATGGATGAGTCCATTAGACATGTAGAGTGGATAATACTTGTTGTGACCAGTAGCAACAGATAATGTGGTCTTGTCACTGCCCAATATAATTGGATATAATGTTTCCCCATGATTTGCTGGATTTTCTGCAATTTGATCCTGTCATTCACCATGATTAGCACTGGGTGTCAATGGCAAATCAATTGAGGGACTTACTGCTTTTTACCATGCAAAGCTCCCTGGCATAAAATTTTGGAATCAATGAGAGCCACTCTTCACATCCTGAATTTCCTTTGGAGCAAAATTCATCTCGTGTGTGAATACCAGGTTTGAAAGCTGACTTTTCAATACTTCTTGAGGGTCTCTATACCAAACATCATACAATGCCACCTTCCAAGGAGTGACTTCTCTGTCACCCAGATCACCATTGTATGAAACTGAAAAAGATTGCCACTGTGCATCACCAACTGATGTGGCATCAATAGTGTCATAAAGGTCATCTTTACCAGCAAATGAAGAATCGTTGCAATTAAGGGATGCAGCCCATATCTGCATGAGTTCCAAGTTCTGTGATACAACTACCTGGCATCTGGTCATGATGATAGAGGAGGTCAGCCAACTCAAAAGATGCATGGCTCTCATCAGGTGTCCAGTCCTCAGGTGGTGGATGATCCCATGGAGGAGGAGGGGTGCCTTGTAGATCACATGGATGGCCATTAATGAGTGGATGCACATGACAGGTTTCACCTAAGCAGGGATGTTGAGGAGGTGGAGGACTCAGTATTGGGATATCAGGGAGTTCACTGTTATCACAAGAGATGGGAGGAGTGTCCAGAACAACTGGCTGCTGTGTAGGGTGATGCAGCAATTGACGGTGAGTCCTTGTGTGATTTCTCAGGCCATAATGATTGGTATGAAAGTAATTTGCAGCTGTCCACAGGACAGGGAATATTATGAGGCCAGATGCTGCATGGCATAATGGAGAAATCCTAGCAAATGCAGCCAGTTTACAATGTGCAACTCAGAACTGTACAGTTGATTGTGCCACTTGACAAACAACAGAAAAAAAAATTGCTGTAACAAACAAACCACTCTGCTGAAAATCCAATTCAATGAACAACACTGAAATGCCACCAAAAATGGTGATTGGTATTAGACCTATGTCTCCTATGAAAACATGGAAACAGAACAAAGATCAACATTCTGGAATGGTTGATGCACCCAAGTCATGCTGCTCCCACACTAAAATGGAAGCAATTCATTTTGAAGCTGCACAGAAAAAGCAAGAGCTCAAAGAGGAGAAGAAAAGGGCATTGAAGGGCATTGCAGAAGTTGAGGATGCTCTACACCATGAGGATATCAACAGAGGGGAGTTAAGGTGGGCTGCTACCAGTGTAAAAGAAAAAGCCTCATAAAGTCCACAAGTACATTGCAGCTTTCCAATATAAGTCTGGTTTCTAACATAAACAACTACAGGTGGTAAGTAAACTTACAAGTGCACATTGAAGACTTCAACATATCTCCACTTCATAAATATTGTTAGCCACAAAGTTAGCTACCCAGCACCCGAAAAGAGGTGGCGACATTGAGCATGAGCCTGAGACTAATGTTGTGGAAGATGGTGAACAGCACAATTTGTTTAGATGCTAAGCACTCACCCATCTCATCACCAGGACAAGAAGTTAGTGATCAACTGAGATGTCAGATAGATGTTTGAGTTTATAATGATGAAGAAAGTAAGCATTGAATTCCATCAGATTAGGAGATCGCTCAGTGGATTATAGCAGAAAGCATCACCTACGATGATTGTCAAGATAGTGGTGCTGATGAATATATAGATGAGGAGGGACCTGAGTCAGAGTCAGACAATGAGATGGTAATGGAAGAGGAAGAAGGAGTAACCAAGCAAACCAAGCAAACCAAAATGAAGAAGCATGGGCATGGTGACATTTTGGCAATCAAAAACACTGATTCTGCATCCAGAATGCCCACCATTGTCATTGGTGGAGGCAGTAAGTGGAAGAATACTGACAAGTAAGTTCTGAGCTTTCTCACTGGTCTTGCCACTGATTGGGATGATAAATTCAAGTGCCATTGATACGGCTCCCTATCGCCCTGCATGCATACTATGGCATTTTTTGCGATTGTGTGCACCTCCTAGATGGCTTCTGCACACTTTGCGCAGCATGCTTTTGCATGCCTTTGTGTGATTTTATGTGCCTTTGTGTGCTTCCATGTGCTTTTGCATGCCTTTGACTGTTTAGGTGCGCTTTTGTGTGCCTTTTACATTTCTACTGCACTTTTGGTTCCCCCATAGCTGCCTGCTGTTGTGTGCCCTAAATGAGCCCTGTTATGCTTCAAACTGCCTCTGTGCACCCCCCCACACTCCTTATCTGCCTTTCACAGTTATTGCATGCTCAATGTGCCTCTACATGCTCCTTTTATGCCTTACCTGCAACTCACATTCTCTGTTGCGCACTCCTTGCACAATCCCTATCACACACACAACATTCCACCACACCAGTTGCACCATGCATCACGGCTTCCAGCTTACTGGTGCATTTACTCGAGGCACACCATGATTCCAACATGAGCGAACTGCACATTCTCACATAATCTGGGTGCTTTGCACCTATTTGGTGTTGGACTGTGCACACTTAAGCGCTTTCATGTAATCCTGGTGCTTTGGCACTATTTGGCCTCACACAGCATCTTCTTATAGTTCTTCTGCATTTCCAATCAGCATCGCCTTATCTGGTAACTAGCACAGGTTGATCACATCATTATTACTAAGGTGCAGCATGCGACACATAACACCAAAGCAGATTAATTGGGAAGAGTGCACGGGACCTAGAGTGCACCAAAAATAGCACATCACACTGGAACAGTTGGGTATTGGGCTATAGCATGTGCAAATCTTATTAGCTGAGGCAGCGGCATAGTGCGGTTGGGTTTAGATGGGTGAATGGATGTGCTTGTGGGGAGCGCATGGCGCTTTCTATTTTTACACTTTATTTTACCATTTTTATCACATAAGCCATTTGTACATAGTAGGTGGACAGATAGAGAATTCAGAGGATCTTTTTCCCCCTCATAGTTCATAGCTCAGTCAGCATCGCACATAGTCTGTGCTCCAGCATTCAATCCATGCACCTTGTAGTGCACCCTTCATATAGCTGCATTTGTGTATCATTTGCGTCCCCTCATCGTATTGCTGTGTTTCATCTCTGCATTGCATCCTTCATCCTCATTTGTGCACTATTGCAGTGTGCCCTTCATATAGCTGTGTTTGCACACCATTTGCACCTTTTATTTGTATAGCTGCATTTTGCACACCATTTGCACCTTTTTCTGCTCATTGCGCTCTCCTCCCGTTTGTGCCCCCAACCTGTGCACCACCCTCACAGCACATCCCCATGCCATCTTTGTTCACTGCACCTCCCACTTTCATCACCCTTGTCATTGCACACTTTTGCACTCCCATTGCACATTTTTCTGCACTGTGCATTGTGCACTTTCCCGCCACTGTGCATATCTTCCCTTTAGTGTACACAACTAGTGTGCACATTGAAAACCACCGTACCAGCCTCTCCATAGTCTCCGCACCCCGAAGGATGATCTGAGCCCCTCTAAGTGAACCCCCTCACCCCGAGCATGCCTGCAGTTGTAGGTTTAGTGTTCACCCCTTCCATTGAGACTCTGCATTGAGTACCAACTGAACACATCACTGTACATCCGGTATCTCAACATTGGCAACATCAGCATCGGGCAGTGTTGAAAACTTTGTCATTTGGTATGGGGGAATGATTGGAGATGGAGAGACAGATGACATTGAGCATGTGGGTCTGGTATCAGATTCCAAGGTGGCATCCAAGTCAAAGGTGGATGTTGATGGGCGCCACTTCAATGTTGAGTATTCTCACTTTGCAATTCTTCTTCTCATGATTTGATGTATTTATATGGGCAATGATCAAGATTGAGGCCAATCATCAGTCCATGCATCCAATGACACAGAAAGCCACCTGGGGTGGTGATGCCAAATGGAAGCTTAACCACATTCCTTTGCAAACTGATGAGTTGTTCAAGGACTTACTTGTGCCTCTCGCTCACCAGAAAGCAAACACTTTGGGAGCATGGAAGGTGTTATCCATGGCTAAAGTCCAGAACTTGGTGGATTGTGTATATGGAGCAGACAAATACATCATAATGAAGGATAATGTGTGGTTTGGTTTGGTAGGTCTCTCTGAGACAAAGTGGTTCTATGATCCTTACTGTCAAGACCCAATTCATCCAATCGGATTCCCAATAATTCCCAACTCTTTTCCAATTCTTTTCTGACCTTGTCTGTTGGCATCCCAGCTGCAGCATCTTTTAGTCATCATGTGCATTTGCTTACTCACTTTATTCCTAATACAGTCTTACCAATTCTGGTCATGGACACTTACCAAGACCCATTAGTAAACTTCCGCATTATCCATTATTCTTCTGACCCTCATTATTTAAGTGCCCATAGCTTAGCCTTAGTCTTCAGTTTGAAAATTACTTGTACTTGTGCATTAAATTGTCTATTGCTTTGTATCTTGCCTCATATCATCCTTTGCCTCATATCAACCCTTTAATCATCCTTGACTCATTCCTGAACCAAACCTTTAACCTTTTGACTCCTCTCGACTTAATCACTTCATAACCTCTGCTTCCTTTTACCTTTGCCCTCCATTCAGAAACCCACTGGACATCCACACTCCTTCCTGCCCGAAATTGGACAACTGATGAGGAGAAGGGTGCAACTTCTTATAAGTTGAAGCCAAGCCCTCTCTGGCCTCTTTTCACCTGGCATGCTACAGCCTGGTGGATTCTGCCTGAAACCCCTGAACACTTCTGAGCACTGATGACCAGGTCTGACTGGAAGTCTGGTGTATTTCTGACCAAGTCCTGAGCTTGGTAGTAGCAATCTTGAATCTTGACAATTATTCATTTCTCCAATATCATTAAGCTCTCTTACTGCCTTAACAACTGGTGCAATGGATTCACAAATGTGGTTTCTGAGAGTGTCAAAGTCATGATAAGTGATAATGCTGACTACCTCAAGTCCTCTGAACTCATCAAAAACTACATTGTGCTTTGTCTTGAGGAAGTTTCTGTCAATAAAAACTGCCTGGAGTCTGCTTATAAAGGCAAGGATTCAAAATCCCAGAAAACTGCAGCATACCAGTGGAGGGAGTGGAATGGCAGCCAAAAAAAGTGGGTGAAAATAAAATCCAATTCATGACATCATATCCTCACCAAAGTCTTGCAGAGACTGTTCCAGAACCAGCTCATCATGCATACATTCACATTTGCACATGTCAAGGACTTGGAAGATATAGAAGAACAAAGTGACAAGAGGCCCATTGGTGCCCTGATCCTCTCTATGCAGGCTGTGAGTCTCTATGATTAATTTCCTGTGACTTTGCCTCCAGTTGTTTGTCCATCAGGTTGGTCATATGCTTGCTCTCTATGGCAAAGATGCAAGAGAAACATTTTCAGCCACCTATTTTTTTCTCTGTGGACAGCTATGGTAATTGCATTGCATACAAGAAGGGTTCTGATGGCCAATGGAAGAGTGTTGCAGAGCAGTGTGCCACATTATTCATGCCTACCATCAAAGGCTAGAATGATGAGCATTGGAATGAGATTATTGCCAAAGTGAAGAGTTTCCTGCCTGAGAAGAAAAAGAAGAACCATGGACACAATGCTTCCCATGTGAGCTATGAGGCCATCGATATTGATCTCCAGGATGACATTATCATTGTATCAGATGATGATGAGTGAACAAGGTGGTGAGCACTGGCAGCATTCATTCCTAATAATACTGATTATACTGACTCCAAGTTGATACTGTTATATGTATATATTTTTCTGATAGTGATTTCCATTTGCCCTGTGAGCAGATACTTATTGGATTAGTGAGTATATTGAGAGATATCAGGTCTGTGAAAAATGAGAATATTTTTTAAAGCTCTGTGAGAGCTTTACTGTAAAAGGCAATCATTGCAATAATCACAGAATCATTGAATTGCCTCTGGAGGTGATTCCATGATTATTATTGAAGGTGATTATTTGATGTGCTTACATTCTTGCTTACATCATCATAGATCTGTCAAAATAATCTCCATAATTACCCCATAATTGCCCTCAATAATCCTCATGGTCAAGGTGACTCAGATTATTGACATGATTTTTGATTTATAATTGTCCAATAGTCGCACTATCAATCATACAATAATTGCCCTACTTGACTGCTACTATTGATAAACCAACCAATCAAGTGAAAAACCAAATACTTACCTGTGACCCAAGCAATGAGAGATGTCATTTGAGCTGTGATTTGTGCAATACAGTTGGTAGCTGCTTTTAGGGCATCAACATATACCAAAGTAACAAGGTTAATGAAAGAAAAGACTTCACTGGTTACCTTTTGTATCATGCTTGACATAGTGAACACCCAGCAGTAAAGGGGGGACCAGGCCATTGTTCCATCACATGATGGGGGATCTAGCCCAAAGGGCTTAAATTTTTCCCTATTTTTAGCCCAAAATGCAGCTTCATTGACATAGCTTTTGTAAGGGGAAAGGAAGGTGCCCCAGGCATCTGGGCAATCTTCTGTCTTTGTCCCATATTTTTTTATATTTTATTTCATTTTATTCTGCCTTTTCTATGATTTTCTATGAATTATTCCTATTTTATTATTATATTTCAGTTTTTTCTATGTTGGTACATGTTGACAGTTCTATTCTTGGAGGCAGGACCCCTTTTAGATGTTTACCCATCAAGGTGATGTCATCCCACAGCTTGATCCATCTATCTCTGCCTTTTGCTATTTAGCTTACTATTTGATTTTCAGCTCTATCACATATACTGGGCATTGACAGATGGGTCCTTAGAGTTTCTCTTTGGATTCCCCTCTGTTAGGTGTGCCTGAGTGTCTGTATTATGTAGTGCAATATTAACTTTGGATTCCTCTCTGTTAGCTCACTATCAAGTGAGGCTTTGAGGTTGCCCTTACAGTAGAAAACTCTCTCCCTAGGCCCGGAATCAAAGTGCACTGAAGATATAACATGTCCTACACATATGGGACATCACCCAGGATGCAATCGACACCCCCACCTTAAGTGCACCCTTATCTCTGCTCGATGCACTGCCATGCACCATGGACGCCCAAAAATGTGTCAAAGCACTTGAAGGCACTGTTACTGGATTGCGCTGATACAGCTCTCTATCACCCTGTGCTCGTACTACAGCATTTTTCACGATTGTGCGCACCACTTGGACATCTTCTACTCACTTTGCACAGCATGCTTTTGTGCGCCTTCATGTGCTTTCACATGCCCAAGTGCACTCCTGTGTGCTTCTATGTGCCTTTGTCCACTTTCTGCGCTCCCAGTGTGCTCCATTGCACTCCTATGTGCTCCCGTGCACTCCTATGCACTCCAGTGCACTCCATTGCGCTTCAGTGTGCTCCCATGTGCTTCCATGCACCTTTTACATTTCTACTGCACTTTTGGTTCCCCCATAGCTGCCTGCTGTCATGCGCCCTGTTACACTTCAAACTGCCTCCGCACGTCCTCCCCACACTCCTTATCTGCCTTTCACAGTTATTGCACACTCGATGTGCCTTTTCATGCTCCTTTTATGCTTTACCTGCAACTCACATTCTCTGCTGCACACTCATTGCACAATCCCTATCACACACACAACAATCCACCACACCAGTTGCACTGCACATCGTGGCTTCCATCTTACTGGCCCATTTATTCGAGGTGCACCATGATTACAACATGAGCGAACTGCACATTCTCACATAATCAGGGTGCTTTGCACCTATTTGGCATTGGACTGTGTGCAATTGGGCGCTTTCACATAATCCTGGTGCTTTGGTGGTATTTGGCCTTTCACAGCATCTCCTTATAGTTCTTCTGCATTTCCAATCGGCATTGCCTTATCTGGTAACTGGCACAGGTCAATCACGTCATTATTACTAAGGCACAGCACATGACACATAACACTAAAGCGGATTAATTGGGAAGAGCGCACAAGACTTAGAGTGCACCAAAAATAGCACATCACACTGGAACAGTTGGATATTGGGCTATAGGTGCACAAATCTTATTGGCTGAGGCAGTGGCATAGTGCGGTCATGTTTAGATGGGCGAATGGATGTGCTTGTGGGTAGCGCATGGTGCTTTCTATTTTTACATTTTATTTTACCATTTTTATCACATAAGCCATTTGTACATAGTAGGCAGACAGATAGAGAATCCAGAGGATCTTTCCCCCCCTCATAGTTCATAGCTCAGTCAGCGTCACACATAGTCTGTGCACCAGCGTCCAGTCCATGCACCTTTGTAGTGTGCCCTTCATATAGCTGCATTTGCATATTGTTTGCGTCCCCCTCATCATATTGTTGTGTTTCATCCCTGCATTGCATCCCTCATCCTTGTTGTGCACTATTGTAGTGCGCCCTTCATATAGCTGCATTTGCACACCATTTGTGCACTTATTCACATAGCCACATTTTGCACACCATTTGCGCCCTTTTCTGCCCATTGCACTCTCATCCCATTTGCGTCCCCAACCTGTGCACCACCTTCACAGCACATCACAGTGTTGTCTTCATCCAGTACACCTCCTGCTTTCATCACCCTCATCGTTGCGCATTTTTGCCCCTTTGCATTGCGCACTTTTCCACCACTGCGCATATCTTCCCTTTAGCATACACAACTAGTGCGCACATTAAACACCGCTGTTACAGCCTCCTCATAGTCTCCGCAACCTGAAAAACAATCTGAGGCCCTCTAAGTGAACCCCCCCTCATACTGAGCATGCCTGCAGTTGTAGGTTAAGTGTTCACCCCTTCCGTTGAGACTCTGCACTGAGTACCAACTGAACTCATCAGCGTGCACAAATTGAATCACTTAAATCATGTATCAAAAGCTTTGTTAATACCCTACACCTTAGTACCTCACCTAATATCCCATTTATTCCAACCCCAACCACTTCCAGCATCAATGCTCTACCTAATACCACTGGCACACAGAATAAACCGTCTCCCCCTACCAACTTTAATGGTGCATGCCCTCACAGATGTTCTTTCCTCAACTCCTGTGAGTTATACATCAGTCTTCACCCTAATCAGTTCCTAGACAACACTGCAAAAAATTATTGGGCCTTTACATACATGAAGTCTGAGTGCACCTACCTTTACATCAACCACATTTTGTGCCAAGCCCAGAAACTCAGTTCCCTCCCTTTTTCCTCTTGGGGCAACTTTAGGGAGGAGTTTGTATAACATTTCTGCCCTCTCAACAAGTGCCAATGAGCTGCAATGTGCCTTGAGTTATCCTTGTATCACCAAGCACACTGATCTGTGGATGACTATATCGATGAGTTCAGGGATTTAGTGGACATGGTGGGATATGGGAGTGGGCTACCAGTGGTGGTTAAATTTCATTGTGGTCTCAATTGAGAGGTTCAGGATCAAAATGCACAGATGTTGAAGGGATGCCCAGCTGATGACAATATTGATGCTTGGTACAAAGCTGCTTCTCTCTGTGATGAGAACCGACTCATGAATGCAGCTTTTAACACTACACTCCATACCAATATGACAACACATGCCCCCAATCCCTCCAACTGTCCACCCCTGCTGTCCACCAGTAACCACTTTGATGCCCTGCTGGTCAACCCACTTGAGGAAGAACTTCACTCCATGACCAATTTTCCCTCTGAATCCCTCAGCTCAATGGAAGTCACACCTGCTCTACTCACACCTGTTTCTCCCCTTCCCAGATTGAAATATTGGGAGTGCAAGCTACCATGCAAATACATTGTGGCATCCACCCCCTCCCAGCAATCACTAGAGTTGAAGATCAAGCAGCAGACTATGGATATGGGGCAAGTATCCGGTGTCTCTGCTCTTCTGGACTCAGTGATAGGTCCACTGTGTGCTTTAAGGTCTGGAATGGCTTCCAATCATATCGACACACTATGACAAATGCTCTGAGCCACTATAAATGCAACTAAATTGATTTCAAACTTTTCAAACAACTTTGCATGATTTCAAATGACTTTGAACCATTTTGAACAACTTCATGACATTTCAAACGCTTTCAAATGACTTTACAGTACTTCAAACAACATTGGCCACTACATAACTATTTCAAAACCATTTCGATACATGCTGCACATTGAGAGTGAGCCATTTCATTGCATATTGAGCACTACTGGACATGAGGAGAGATGACAAGAGACTTAGAACATGATAAGTGCGGTTTTTATGTTTCAATGATATATTGAAGCAAAAAATAAGTACTTTTACTATATGGGGACACTGTATGTTTCAATTATTTATCATTTATCATTTGTTTTATGATCTACAAAGTCCTCATTGTTGGATATATTGCCTCATGTTTTACACATGTTTTATTTCCCTTTTTAGTACTATCTCTTCAATTTGTATATAGACTTGTATTAGTTACTTAGAATGACAGCAAAGCAAAGGGGAAGAGAAGAGTTACCCTCTCCACTATCATCAGATTTAAGAGCAATTCTCTTGAGTCTTAGCCTCTTATCATACCTCTAAGTTCTGTGAAATATTGTGAACTTCTTTGAACTATCGTATTCGCTCTCAACTCATTGCCTATCGCCTATCACTACTCAACAAACACTTCTTATTTGCTATATTTGTTTCTCGACATATCTCACCACTAGTCTGACATCTCCGCACTTCTTCAAAATTACTTCGAACCTCTTCGAACATCTTCATACCTTCTTCGAACTATTTCGCACATCTTTAAACCTATTTCAATCCTCATTCGAACAACTTTGTACACTCTCACAGACTATTTGCACCATCCCTTATCATTTTGCCTCACTAAAAGCAACATTTGGATATTAGCAGTGATATTTAGTATCAACTTGCACCCTTCCTTTAACCTGAGTTATATTTCCTAAGCCTTTTAACAGGTTTTTGTTAGGTTTCCAGGTCAAGTATCATCATTGGGTGCCACAGGCCTTTTCATCAATTTACACCTGGTTCAACAAAAACAACTCAATACTTGCTCACTATCTCGACCCATACCTGTCTACAATGTGGATGGTTCCCCAAATGAATCTGGGGCAATTCAGGAGGTTGTTGACCTAGTCTTCTGGTACAAGGACCACAGTGAACAGGCTCTCTTCTCTGTGACCCAACTGGAAAAACAGGAGGCAATTTTGGATTACCCATGGCTTTGTGACCATAATCCTGAGGCCAACTGGGTGACAGGTGAAGTCATAATGAGTCATTGTCCCTCTTGCTGCTGTACTTGCTTCACTAAAGGCAGACTGGAATGTTGAGGGTGAAAGGTCCAATGCCTATAGCCGATGTGGACTTGGAAGACATTCCAAATCTCACACCTGATTCTGACAATGATGTGGAGAAAGTGGAGGAGATCGAGGAAGGTGACCGAATTTTCTACACTGCTATTAACCCTTCACATGAGGTGCATGCCACTTTAAATGTCTCCCAGTGCCTTGCAGAGGCCTTCCACAAGAACAGTGCATCCAAATCCTTCACTGACTTGGTCCTTCCTCACCTGCATAACTTTGAGGATGTCTTCTCCAAGAAATCTTTCAACTCACTTCCTAACTGTAAGCTGTGGGATCATGCAATTGAGCTCATGCCAGGTGCCACACCCTCCTCCTGCAAGGTCTATCCTTTCTTCCCTGAAGAACAATGTCAACTCAACAAGTTCATTGATGAACACTTGCCTTCTGGTTGTATCTGCCCTTCAAAGTCGCCTATGGCCTCACCTTTCTTCTTTGTTAAAAAGAAGGATGGGTCCCTTCAACCAGTTTAGGACTATCAATGCCTCAACAACATCACAGTCAAGAATCACTATCCACTACCCCTCTTGTCAACCAACTCTGTGGGGCATGTTACTTCACCAAGCTCGATGTCTGTTGGGGTTACAACAATGTGTGGATAAAGGAAGGAGATGAGTGGAAAGCAGCTTTTCACACAAACTGTGGTCTTTTTGAACTGCTTGTCATGTTTTTTGGTCTCACTAATAGTTCTGCCACCTTTCAGACCATGATGAATGACATCTTCCATGATCTCATATTAGAAGGTGTAGTCTATGTCTACCTTGACAACATTATCATCTTCACTTGAGACCTTGATGAACATCATCAAATCACATGCCTGGTGCTAGAGTGACTTCAGTGGCCCAAACTCTACCTTCGTCATGACAAGTGCGAGTTTGAGAGGATGTAGATTGAGTATCTGGGCTTGATTATCTTGGATGGACAGGTGGAGATGGACCTGGTCAAGGTTGCTGGCATTATAACCTGGCCCACACCCATGAACAAGAAAGAGGTGCAGTCTTTTCTGGGCTTCATCAATTTCTATCGGCACTTTATTAGAAACTTTTCCTATCATGCATGCCCATTATTTGACCTCACTGGCAAGGAGGGATGGAAGTGGGAAAATGCACAGCAGGAGGCATTTGAGAAGCTCAAAGAGATGGTCACTTCTACTCCAATCCTTACCTTTGCTGATGACTCACATCCCTTCCATGTAGAAGCTGACAGTTCGGACTTTGCGATGGGTGCAGTGCTGTGCCAACAGTCTCCCGAGGACCAGAAGTGGCACTCCATTGCCTTCTACTCAAAGAGTCTCAGTGCTGTGGAATGCAATTATGAGATCCACAACAAGGAGATGCTGGTGATAATGTGGGCATTGGAGGAGTGGTGACATTTCCTGGAGGATGCTCAGCACAAGGTCAAGATTTGGATGGACCACAAACCTTGAGTACTTCATGACTGCTAAGAAACTTAATTGTCACCAAGCCCATTGGTCCTTCTATCCCTCCAGGTTTGATTTCTTTTTACATTATCACCTGGAATGCAGCATGGGGAAGACTGATGCCCTCTCTCATCATCTGGACCATGGGGATGGAAGCAATGACAATCAAGGTATTGTGTTGTTGCAACCTGATCTGTTTACAGTCCATTCACTAGAAGGTGTTACCTTGGAGGGTGAGGAGCACAGTATTCTATGTAACATTTATCATGTGAACCATAGCAGTTTACACGAGGATGCTGTGGCCCTGGAAGTGAAGGAGCTGAGAAAGGGATCCACCCCTTTGCTTCATGCAGCAGAGTAGCCAGAAAAGGATGACATCCTGTACTTCTGTGACTGCATCTACATTTCTAACGATCCCCAGCTTCGACGACAACTCATCTCTTAGCACCATGACTCACTTATTGCTGGCCACCCTAGACAATGGAAGATGCTGGAACTTATATCATGGAACTATTGGAGGCCCCAGATGTCTTGATTTATTGGTCAGTACTGCCATACCTGTGATCTCTGCTTATGCACCAAGACTCCACAGTGCAAGCCCATGGGCATGTTACACCCCCTTCCAGCTTCAGATAATTGTTGGGATTTTGTCAGTATGGACTTTATAATGGAACTACTGGAGTCAAATGGGTTTGATGTGGTAATGTGCACAGTTGACTCTGCTGGAAAGTGAGCTCATTTTATCCCCACTCATATGACTGTCACTGCACTTGGAGTGGCTTGACTATATTTGCACCATGTATGGAAGCTCCAGGGACTGCCTGGCACATTCCTCTGTGACCAAAAACCACAATTTGTTGCAGAGTTCACCCAAGAGCGGTACTGCCTGCTGGGGATCAAACTTCTTGCCTCGACTGCCTATCATCCACAGACAGATGTACAAATGGAACGAGTCAACCAAGAACTGTAGCAGTACATCTGTATCTTTATCAATGAGCAACAGGATAATTGGGAAGATCTCCTCCCCATGGCTGAGTTTGGATACAACAATCACATCCACTCTTCCACCCAACAAACTCCCTTTCTCCTCAACACAGGGCAACACCCATGCATGGGCTTTGAGCCTCGGCAAGCACCCTCACACTTGGAGATGGTGAATGAGTTCACAGAGCAGATGAAGGACACCTTAGAGGAGACAAAGTCAGCTTTGGCCAAGGTGAAGGACGACATAGCATGCTTCTACAACCAGCATTGATAGGTCCACTACATGCTTTAAGGTTTGGAGAACAGTTTCACTCATATCGAGACATTACGACAGACATTCCAAATCACTACGAATGCCACAAAATTGACATCGAAACTATTTTGCACTATTTTGCACTATTTTGGATGACTTCGAAACACTTCAAATGACTTTGAACAATTTTACGACACTTCGAGCAACTTTGCAGTATTTTAAATGACTTCAGCTGCCGTATAGCTGTTGTGAAACACTTTCGATACATGCTGCACAACCGGAACAGGTTATTCTGTCGCATATGAAGCACTACTGGACACGAGGAGAGACTACAAAAGAATTAGGATGCGATAATAGTATTTTTATGCTTCGATGATATATTGCAGCAAAAGATAAGTACTTTTACCATATGGGGACATGTATGTTTCAATTATTTATTATTTCTCATTTATTTTTGATCTACAAAGTCCTCATTGTATGATATATTGCCTCATGTTTTACACATGTTTTACTTCCCTTTTCAGTACTATCTCTTCAAAACTGTATATAAACTTGTACTAGTCACTTGGAAAAACAGAGAACCAGTTACCCTCTCCACTATAGTCAGATTTAAGAGCAGTTCTCTTGAGTCTTACCTCACGTCGTATCTCTGAAGTCCTGCGAAATATTGTGAACTTCCTCGAACTTTCGTATTCATTCTCAATTCATCATCACCTATCATCACTAAAAACCCAGCTCACACCTTTGAACCCCCTCAAACTTACCTGAACAACCTCGAACTCATTCGAATTTATTTCAAACTACTTCGCATGTCTTCGAACCAATTTTGAACATCTTCGTACGCTTTAAAAAGCCTATTCATCACATCCTTACCATTTCGCATCACTAAAACAATGTTTTGGTATTAGCGGTGATATTTAGTACTGATTCGCACCCTTCCTCTAGCCTGAGTTATACTTCTTAAGCCTTTTAACAGGTTTTTGTTAGGTTTCCAGGTTGAGTATCATCATTTTGGAGTCCACCGCGAGGGGTTTCTAAATCATTTCATCACCTAATCCACCTCAAATCTCTTGGCTTAGGCCAACACAAGCTCGAAACCTTAGAATTGAGACTTGCCAGGCCTTTGAATCTCTCGAACAATCAGGGGATATCCTAATACCTGTCTCTGATGCCGAATCCACACATCATCATCTGTTTCCTTCACCTATTTCCTCATTTACAACTTTGTCTTCCTCTCCTTCCTCATCCTCTACTACATCATTCATTATTCCAGCTACTTCAACACATCTATTATCCTTCGCTCAGGTTCTAACTCCTCAAATCGGTACATCTATGGCCATCCAAGCAACAATGCCAGCTCAAGGACATTCCACAGCACCTAAATTCGACCCTACTCAACCTCAAGAGCTACATCTATACTTTAACGAGCTCAAAATACTTTTCATCGACTGTAATGTTATGGATCCCAAACTTATGAAGAAGCATGCCTGTCGATATGTTGATATTGATACATCCGAACTCTGGGAATCAATTCCCGAATATGAAACCGGCACTTTGTTTCATGATTTTCACATCGCAATCCACAGACTATATCCTGGTTCCGAAGACAATCAAAAATGGTCGATTTCAGACATGGACAAACTTGTTGGCGAACAACTTTGGATGGGTATCTATAATGCCAGCGATTTAGGATTATATTACAGGTCTTTCTACAACATTATGAAGTTTCTACTCTCTAAAGGCCAAATTTCAGAGGCAGAACAAAGTAGAGTGTTTGTTTGAGGTTTTCAACTGGGTTTATGGTCATGAATTGCACGATGACTCAAACTTAAATTTCCTGACCACTATCTGGATGATGCCTACCCACTTGACGACATTCACGTGGCAGCAAAATTTGTTTTAGCAGGGTCAATTAGCTTGAATTCAGTGATACGGCTCCCTATCGCCCTGCGCACATACTACGGCATTTTTTGCGATTGTGTGCACCTCCTAGATGACTTCCACACACTTTGCACAGCACGCTTTTGTGCGCCTTCATGTGCTTTTGTGCGCCTTTGCATGCTTCCATGCGCTTTTGCGCGCCTTTGACCGTTTAGGTGCGCCTTTGTGTGCCTTTTGCATTTCTACTGCGCTTTTGTTTCCCCATAGCCGCCAATCATTGTGCGCCCTAAATGCGCCTCATTGCGCTTCAAGCCGCCTCCATGTGCCCCCCCCCCCATGCTTCTTATCTGCCTTCTACATTTATTGCACGCTCGATGCACCTTTGCGCACTCCTTTTACACTTTACCTGCAACTCACATTCTCTGCTGCGCACTCTTTGCACAATCTCTATCACACACAACAATCCACCGCACCGGTGCACTGCGCATCGCAGCTCCCATCTTACTGGCACATTTACTTGAGGCACACCATGATTCCGGCATGAGCGAACTGTGCATTCTTACATAACTGGGCCGCTTTGCGCCTATTTGGCATTGGACTGTGCACACTTGGGCGCTTTCACGTAACCCAGGCGCTTTGGCAGTATTTGGCCTTGCACAGCATCCCCTTATAGTTCTTCCACATTTCCAATCGGCATCGCCTTATCTGGTAACCGGCACAGGTCGATCATGCCATTATTACTAAGGCGCAGCACGCGACATATAACACCAAAGTGGATTAATTGGGAAGAGCGCACGAGACTTAGCGCGCACCAATAATAGCACATCGCACTGGAACAGTTGGATATTGAGCTATAGGTGCGCAAATCTTATTGGCTGAGGCAGCGGCATAGTGCGGTCAGGTTTAGATGGGCGAATGGACGCGCTTGTGGGTAGTGCATGGTGCTTCCTATTTTTATACTTTATTTCACCATTTTATCACATAAGCCATTTGTACATAGTAGCGGACAGATAGAGAATCCAGAGGATCTTTCCCCCCCCCTCATAGTTCATAGCTCAGTCAGCATCGCACATAGTCTGTGCACCAGTGTCCAGTCCGTGCGCCTTCATAGTGCGCCCTTCGTATAGCCATGTTTGCATTATCGTTTGCGTCCCCTCATCGTATTGTTGCATTTCGTCCCTTGCATTGCGTCCTTCGTCCTTGTCTGTGCACTATCATAGTGCACCCTTCATATAGCCGCGTTTGTGCACCGTTTGCGCACCCTTTTGCATAGCCGCGTTTTGTGCACCGTCTGCGCCTTTTTCCGCTCCTTGCACTTTCACTCTGTTTGCACCCCCAAACTGTGCACCACCTTCACAGTACATCCCAGTGTCGTCTTTGTCCTGTTACACCTCCTGCCTTCATCATCCTCATCGTTGTGCACTTTTGCGCTCTCATTGCACGTTTTTCTGCACTGCGCATTTTTGCCTCTTTGCATTGCGCACTTTTCCGCCACTGCGCATATCTCCCCTTCCACGTACACTACTAGTGCGCTCATTGAAAATCACTGTACCAGCCTCTCTATAGTCTCCGCGCCCTGAAGGACGATCCGAGGCCCTCTAAGTGAACTCCCCCCTCACCCCGAGCACGCCTGCAGTTGTAGGTTAAGTGTTCACCCCTTCTGTTGAGACTCTGCACTGAGTACCAACTGAACTCATCATCGGCATCGTTACAGTCTTCAGAAACATCGGCACTGACTTCGACATCTTCAACACAGATCAAATCAGAAGATTTATTGGCAATCCTCAAAAAATTTGCAACCACACTCATCATGGCTTTAGCAGGTTCGAAATCCACTAATCCTCCTTGAACTAACAGTGGATTTCACTTGGACCAGCTCGAAAATTTAGCTTGTGTCTTTTGTGGACTCACCGGTCATTTCATTAGTGACTGCTTGGTTTGCCAAGCCTATATTAATGAAGGAAAGTGTAAAAAGAACAATGAAGAAAAAATCATGCTTCCAAATGGATGGTTCACCCCTCAAAACATTCCTGGTCACTTTATCAAAGACAGAATCGATGAATGGACTTGACGAAATCCTTTGAACACAACTGCATCGTCACTCATGTACAACATCGCATCCTCAACGGCTACTTCAACACCACCTAGGGGCATCTACCAGGTTTTCAAACAATCTGCAACACCCAAAGATTGCATCGCAAAACTCGAACAAGAGATATACACTTTGCAAAGTGGTAGGACCTTTGCTAAAGCTAATTTGAGCATACCAACAGTGCCCATCTCTCGACCTTCAGTTTCCCCAAACACTGCGGCAGTTGAACAATTGACTCCACATGTACCAGCATCATCCATCTCATCCACGGCAACAAACCTACCAACCTCGACTTCAGCATCATCTTCGACTTTGGAAACAATTTCGCAGCCTGTTATTCATCCTTATGCCACTACAAAAGAAAATTCATAACCACCACATGAACAAAACTTCAGATCAACTGTGAAAGGTAAAGGCAAAGATGGTCCTTCACACCATACCAAAGCACCAATTCAAAAGGATAAAATCATGGAAGATGTTTTTGCTCATTTGATGAAGATGCTAATTATCACACTAACACCCAAGAAATTGCTGTCTCTATTGCCCGAAGTTCATACAAAATGGAAGGAACAGGTCACTCCACATTGAATTCAGCAGTCCAAAGGAAATAATGCCACGAATCTGCTCAATGATGAAATTTTCATAATTGATGATCCATTCGAAACTTATACTAACAGTCTTTGACCTGGTGATATTCCTGAACCCTTCATCGCTGCGAAGGAATCCCATTTGATTAGGTCGATTATTATGAATGTCAACAGAAGGAATCTAGTCAAAAGTGTCATAGACCCCAGTTCTTTGATTATCACAATGTCTGAAGAAATCTGCCATGAACTTGGCCTCACTTATGATCCTTCAATCCACATTCCACTCCAATTGGCTAATGGAGGCATTGACGAAAGTTTGGGTTTAGCATGAAATGTGCCTTGCAAAGTGGGGAGTATCATGCTGTTCATGCAAATTCACATAATTCGCGACCCAGCCTATGATATCTTACTTGGTCAACCATTCGATGTGCTGACCGAAAGCACTGTTAAAAACTACAGGAATGAGGCTCAGACAATCACAATATATGATCCTAATTTGACACGATCATGTGCAATCCCCACGATTCCCCATTCTAATCACTGTCGAAAGGATTTTCGCAACTAGAGGATGAAATTTCAGACATTGACCAGTGCACTTTCATTATCTCATTCGATCCCTCTAATTTATCTATCAATATCGAACACACTGTGAATATTCCTGATATGGAGTCCTCGAACTCCTCAAAATCCATTTCTTATTCTTTGATCCTTGCAAATTTATATTAAACAGCCAGTCACCAATATGAAACATATTTATCGACCTCGATGGCAACATCTATGCCTTCTATGCCTATCATCGATTCCTCATATCTGATTTTCATGGCTTTGAAAAAGAAATACAAACCTGTCGCACAAAAAATTTGCCCAGTTATTACCGAGCTACCCGACCGATTTTGCGTTATTTGAACAATTACTGGCGACCCTCTCGAAAACATGCCAAAATTAAATCCTCATCCACCGTCATTTATCCCCACTTCGTGATATACACTCGAATGTAAAGCTATTATCAACAAGAATCATCCTGGTGATTTCCTATAACCAGAGGAACAAAAACTTATGCACGATTTTATTTGAAATCAGGAAACAGCTTTTGTGTGGACAGAACAAGAGCGAGGAAGCTTTCTCTCTGACTTTTTTCCTCCTATAGAGTTCCCTGTCATTCCTCACACTCCATGGGTTGAGCAAAACATTCCTATACCTCCAGGTTTGTATGAACAGATATGCGAGATGCTGAAAAAGAAGATAGAAGTGGGAGTATATGAACCATTGAACTCTTCATACTGATCATGATGGTTTTGCATTATGAAAAAGGATGCGAAATTGCTTCGAATTGTTCACAGTCTCGAACCACTTAAATAAGTAACAATCCAGCACTCAGGCATAGTACCGATACCTGAACATTTAGCAGAACAATTCGGGGGATGATCATGTGGAGGAATATTGGACCTCTATGTGGCATTCGACGAAAGGAAAGTCACAGAATCATCTCACGATCTGACAACATTTCAGACACCATTCAGAGCACTTTGCATCGTTACCCTACCCATGGGTTGGACAAATTCTGTCCCTATCTTACACGATGATGTGACATTTATTCTACAGCCTGAAATTTATCATATCACCATCCCTTACATTGATGACATACCAGTTAAGGGTCCAAAATCAGAATATAGAATGATCAGTGGATCCTACAAAATGATTCCCAAAAATCCAGCTATTCGATGCTTTGTCTGGAAGCATTTCGAAAATTTAAATTGGATAGTCCAGCGCATGAAGTATTGCGGAGGAACATTTTCAGGTCTGAAACTCTATTTTTGCATCCCCAAAATAATCGTTTTAGGGCATCGATGCAATATCGAAGGTCGTATGGCTGACCCTACTCAAATTGCAGCTGTTAGCAAGTGGGGACCATGTTGAAGCCTTACCGAAGTCAAAGCATTCCTAGGAACCATTGGAGTTTGTCGTATCTTTATTCGAAATTTTGCTCAATGAGCTGCAGCACTGATGCAACTCACTCGAAAGGACATACCTTTCAAATTCAAAGTGGAACAAATAGCAGCCCAAGAAGATTTGAAAGCAGCTCTAATCAATTCCCCAGCAATTCGAGCTATCAATTACTCATCTTCAGCCCTGGTAATCCTATCAGTTGACACTTCAAAGATCACTATTGGTTTCTTTCTCACTCAATGCAATCCTGAAAACCCTCAAAAATGATATTATAGTCGATTTGGATTGATTATGCTTAACAACCGCAAATCCTGATTTTTGCAGCCAAAACTCGAACTTTATGGTCTATATTGTGCTCTCGGAGCACTACAATTTTACCTAATAGGAGTTCAAAGGCTTATCGTCGAAGTCAATGCACGATATATTAAAGGCATGCTCTCGAATCCTGATATCGCACCTAGTGCTAGCATCAATCGATGGATCGTATCCATCCTAACCTTTCATTTTACATTAGTCCACATTGCAGGGACACACCATGGTCCTGACGGACTTTCAAGATGCCCCCCACAAGATGAAGATGTTCAACTTGACAACAAAGATAATTTTGGAGACTGGATCGACTGCCTTCACAGTTTCGTACATCAAATAAATCCTATTACAACCTGACCATTTATTTTGCATCAAATTTTGACCTTCTCCCTCTCTTCGAATCTCAGTAAGGGGGAGGATCTCACCTATAACGATGTCCCATGATCGAATAATGCAAAAATGAATGACAAGAGGTTACTTCATGTTCGAAATGGTTACATGACTTGGTGCGACCCCCTGAACAAACAGATGCAGAATACGCTACCTTTATTTGATATTGCACTGAATTCTTTTTAGACTTGGGCAAACTGTGGAGAAAAGACTCCCAAGGAGCTCACAAAATTGTTGCTCCTTCAGAATGTCATCTCAAAATCATTCGCGCAGCTCATGATGACAATGGACACATAATGGTTTTCACTACTAAATCAGTTATCACCCTTCGATTTTGGTGGCCAAACATGAAATCCGACATCGCATGGTATATTCGAACCTGCCACCTATGCCAAATTCGACAAACATGAAATGTTCTAATTCCACCCACTGTCACCACTCCAGCACCCCTTTTCAGCAAAGTCTATATTGATACAATGTAAATGCTGCCTTCGAATGGATTTAAATACATCATAGAAGGGCGATGCTCACTAATGACCTATCCAGAATGGCAAAAACTTCGATGCAAAAATGCCACGTCTCTGGGCGATTGGATCTTCGAAGACATTATTTGTTGATGGGGCTCGCTATATGAAATCATAACTGACAATGGCACTGCATTTATCACAGCCATGGAATATCTTGCAAAGCAATATCATATTAACCATATTTGAATTAGTGGTTATAATTTGCGCACCAATGGACTCGTCAAACAAGCCCATTTCAATGTTCAACAATCATTATTTAAAGCTGTCAATGGAGAACAAGCAAAATGGTCAGCAGGGGCACACTCAGTATTTTGGGCAGAATGAGTCATGGTTCGTAAATGCATGGGTTGTTCTCCTTACTTCGCAGTTACAGAAGCACATCCTCTAATACCCCTCAACATCTCCAAAGCAACATACTTACAATTGCCACCTGATTCAATTTTATTGACAACCGATCTTATAGCTTGATGAGCCATAGTGCTACAAAAATGATCTAATGACCTCAAACTGTTATATTCGAAGGTCTACGCATCCCAAATCAAAGCTGCAAAATGCTTCGAACTTGCTCACGAACATACGATGTGCGACTACAACTTTGCAAAAGGAGATTTAATGCTACTTTGAAACATGCAAATAGAGAAGTCCCTCAATCACAAGATGAAACCCCGATATGTCGGCCCTCTTATCGTTATCGAACGAAATTACGGGGGGGCTTATATTCTCTGTGAACTCGATGGATCAGTACTACATAGACCTATTGCCACATTTCATCTGCTACCATACCTCACTCAAAAATCAATTTTCCTACCACTGAAATTCCTCAATATCAGCTCTGAGCACCTCGAACAACTTCAAACAAGTTCGAACTTCGATGAAGATACCTTCGAAGATTTTCAGGATGTCGAAAATGAATAATTATCCTCCCTTTTCTTTTTCACAATTACTTACAAAGATTTCGATTGCCTCTAGTGTATGATACAAGTCGCGATATCGCATCATAGCATGGTCATGCAAACCCCAAAGGGTTTTTTGGCTATGATGAACTACTGAGCCTTTCCCTAAAAATCTTTTTTTTTTTCTTGTTATATCTTCATTTCTTCTTCACCTTACTTTTCAAAAAAGACATTTAAAGATAATTTGAAATAGAGCAACAGAAACAAAAAGTTCTACTCTTCCAACATCTCCTCCAACACCTCTACCTCCATCCCCAATACCTCCATCTCGAATTTTTTCTGTGCCAATTTCGCAGCGATCAAGCTATGGCGCACAACCCATGCATTATCAACCCCTTCAACCCCTTCGACAACTTGTACCTCCCTCACCTTGCCCTTCGATGATCGCCTTTTCTGTTTCAATTTGGGCATCGATGGCTTGGATGGCCCCGCAACTTGCTCGCCATCTTCGAAAGGGCCAACGACATGAATTCAACACACTATAAAGTTCGAAAACCAGTTAGTAAGCCTTTCGAAATACTCTCGAATATTTTTTGTACCTTGTCTTGGGTGTGAATCTCGTTTCACACTGACAAACTTCTTTGCTTTGCCTTTTTGAAGGCCTCGCCTGGACAACCCTGCCCAGTAACAGCCTTGTGCCTCCTGGGTGCATTTCAAACATTTTGTGGCACCCTTCCTAACAACACACCATAACTGGGACTTGAACCCAGCACACCGATTGCACTACGAAAGTGATTAGCCACACAAAAAATCTTCGAACATAAGAGAAAACACTTACTGGACCTTCGAAATCGAGCAACTTGCTTGTTTCAACTTGTGCCTGCTTTGCAGCCTCTACCCCCACAACCTCCTCTGCCTCACCCTCTTCGCTCTCAACCTTGACCACCCTCCACTTCGCCACCCTCACCACGGGCAGCTCGTCTTCCTCCTTGTTTTTGTCATCCCCACTTCCCTCTGCCCTTTCGATAGCCTTTAATTCAGCCTCGAACCTCACACTCTGCCTTTTCAAATCCTCCTTCAAAATCATCTTTGCACAAAATGCAGCAAGAGCCACATTTTGAGCGTCCACCAAGACCCTCCTCCGACCCTCGATTTCTGCCCTCTTTGCCTCCTCCTGCTCCTCTCTAGCCCATTTTTCTTCCTCCTCCCTTCTTCTGCATTCTATCTCCTCAGCTAAATTTATGAACAATAGCTCTCCACCCCACAAAATCCATTCGCGTCACGCCATCGGTTTATACAGCTCGAATACTTCATCCATGAGCTTTTGAATGGCCATGTTGTGTTCTTCGCCAAGATCTTCGGCGAGTTCATCATATTCTGCCTACACGAAACATTTTAGCATCTTTAACTATGAATGGATCAGTGACAGACGTACCATTTTCGCACAAAAACCCTTCCCCCACAGTTCAAAATCCAAGTCCTCGGCGATGCCATGCTCGGGCATCGATTTTGCATATTCGAGAACTTCGGCATTGAGTTCGATGAGGAGAGACATTATAGAAGTAAGAGTTGATGAATGTAGGAGGTGATGTGGAAGAATGAGCAATATATTGAACCTCGCTAATTTCCTCACCCCGATCGCGCATTTCGCATGTGACTTTGAATGGGTAACTGGGATAGTTAGGAATTCAGTAAGGGGGAGGATAATAGGTCCACTACACGCTTTAAGGTCTGGAAAACAGTTTCACTCATATCGAGACATTATGACAGACATTCCAAATCACTACGAATGCCACGAAATCGACGTTGAAACTATTTCGCACTATTTCACACTATTTTGGATGACTTCGAAACACTTTGAATGACTTCGAACAATTTTGCGACACTTTGAGCGACTTCACAGTATTTCGAATGACTTCGGCCACCATATAGCTGTCGTGAAACACTTTTGATACATGCTGCACAACCAGAACAGGTTATTCCATCACATATCAAGCACTACTGGACACGAGGAGAGACTACAAAAGAATTAGGATGCGATAATAGTGTTTTTATGTTTTGATAATATATTGCAGCAAAAGATAAGTACTTTTACCATATGGGGACACATATGTTTCAATTATTTATCATTTCTCATTTATTTTTGATCTACAAAGTCCTCATTGTATGATATATTGCCTCATGTTTTACACATGTTTTACTTCCCTTTTCAGTACTATCTCTTCAAAACTGTATATAAACTTGTACTAGTCACTTGGAAAAACAGAGAACCAGTTACCCTCTCCACTATAGTCAGATTTAAGAGCAGTTCTCTTGAGTCTTACCTCACATCGTATCTCTGAAGTCCTGTGAAATATTGCGAACTTCCTTGAACTTTCGTATTCATTCTCAATTCATCATCGCCTATTGTCACTAAAAACCCAGCTCACACCTTTGAACCCCCTCAAACTTACCTGAACAACCTCGAACTCATTCGAATTTATTTTGAACTACTTTGCACGTCTTCGAACCAATTTTGAACATCTTTGAACATCTTAGTACGCTTTAAAAAGCCTATTTGTCACATCCTTACCATTTTGCATCACTAAAACAATGTTTTGGTATTAGCGGTGATATTTAGTACTGATTCGCACCCTTCCTCTAGCCTGAGTTATACTTCTTAAGCCTTTTAACAGGTTTTTGTTAGGTTTCCAGGTTGAGTATCATCAGCGTCACTCACCCATGCCCACATATAAGGTTGGTGATCATGTCTATCTCGACTCTAGTGAAATTTCCACCATGTGTCCATCCAAGAAACTCGCCCACCACTTTCTTGGACCATTTCTCATCACTAGATGCATCAGATTGCATGGCTACTGCCCATGACTACCACCCATGGCTACCACCCATGACTACCACCCATGGCTACTGCCCATGGCTACCACCCATGGCTACCACCCATGGCTACTGCCCATGGCTACCACCCATGGCTACTGCCCATGGCTACCACCTATGTCTAGACTCCACCCTGTCTTTCATGTAATAAAACTGCTCCCTGCCCCCACAGATCCATTCCATGGATGCATGACATAACCTCCCCCACCATCTACAGTTATTGAAGGCAAACCTCAGTATGAGGTCAAGTCCATCTTAGACAGCCACTTACGTTGAGGTAAACTTGAATACCTGGTACACTGGAAGGGTTATGGGTATGAGGAGAACTTCTGGGTCACAGAGTCCGATGTGAATGCCCCACGACTGGTCAGGGAGTTCCACCATTGATGATACTCAATCTGGAAACCCAAACAAAACCTACTAAATGGATTCGGATGGTATAACACGAGTCAGAGGAAGGGTGCGAGGTGGTACTAAATATCACTGCTGAGACCAAAATATTGTGTTTAGTGATGTGAAATAGTAAGTGATGGTTCGAATAATTTGTAAGAGCATACGAGGTTGTTTGAATAAGTTCGAAAGAGGTTCAAAGATGTGCGAAATAGGTTCAAAAAAGGTTCAAAGAGGTTCGAAGTCGTTCGAAGTAGTCTAAAGAAGTTTGAATAAGTTCGAAGAGGTTCGAGGTATATCAAAGAGCAAGTTTAATGAATGTGATGTGTTTTTCAAATAGCGATAAGCGATGGGTGATAAAACATGGGGTGAATATGATGGTTTAGAAGAAGTTCGCAATATTTCACAGAACTTAGAGATACAATGCGAACTAAGGCTCAAGAGAATGGCTTTTAAGTCAGACGATGTTACGGAAGGACTGCGCAGCAAGTATTACGGGAGGACTGCACAGTAAAGGGGGAACTTTATTTTCTTATTGTTCTTATTGTCTTGTACCACATACGTCTCACGCTTCGTTCTTCACTCTTTTGTTTAGACGACGCGTGCCCATATCCTACGACCTTCATCTTCCCACACTATTGTAGTGTGTCATTCTTCCTATTGTCTTTATTGTTCTTAGCGTTCTTATTGTTCTCAATCTCATCTGTACTATTTAATCTAGCGAATATACGACGGGTCGACCAGCTTGACCTAGTCTTCTTTACACTCCTAACTTGGTGCGACCTAAGTCTTCGCTCAAACCATCGCTTACGAGCCCTGGTGATTTGAACCTCTATCTCGACATCGTTACTCACGAGTCTCGACAGTCTTTGATTTAGGAGTATCGACCTTAACAAAAGGTCAAGCTGGTCTATACACTGCCGACTAATCTCAGTCTAGGCAGACTATACTTTACGACACGATTCCTACAAGAAGCATCCGACCGCTCCCCACTAGATACATCATGGCAGCATCGACCACTCCCACCATCCCTACCGCACCCATCGCCCTCCCCGCTCGTGCAGCTGAAATAAAGATGAGAGCGCCCACCGATTATTCTGGAGATAGAACCAAGACGATGCTCTTCTTACTCGAATGCGGGGCGTACGTCGACGCTAACGCAACCGCTTTCCCAGATGATCGACACAAGATTCTGTTCATGCTTTCTTATATGAACGGAGGGACAGCGGGACCGTGGAAGCAGGCTTACTTAGAGGAAAGATATATTGAAACAAAGCCTTGGGACACGTTCCAAGAATTTATCGCGAAGGTACGCTCGGCGTTCTCGCCGATCGATGACGCAGGAAATGCGCGGACACAGCTGAGAGCGCTGTCACAAGGAGGGAAGGGAGTCGATGAGTACATCGCCCAGTTTAAAACGCTCGCTTACCGCACAAAGATCAAAGAAGATGCCGCTTTGATAGAATACTTTGTCGACGGCCTTAACAGTAAGGTCCTCGACAAGGTTTTTGGTATGGAGAACCCCCCTGATACGATCGAAGGGTGGTACACCCACGCGGCGAGAGCAGAAGGGCACCTAAAGAGGGCCAGAGCGATCAAAGACAGGACTTATAGCAGGGCAGGGGGAGGGGGAGCAAGCAGCTCCCAAAAGGACCCCAGTGCAATGGACATCGACACCACGCGCCTCTCCTACGCAGAGAGAATCAAACATATGAGGGAAGGAAAGTGCTTTGTCTGTCACAAGACAGGGCACAGAGCCAGCGATCACAAGGGCGGGAAACAGCCACCCGCCAAAGAAGAAAAGAAAACTGAGACGAAGAAAACCCCGCGGGACCACTTCACGAAAATACGAGCCCTCATCAATGAATTAGAGGAGAAAGAGAAAGAGGAAGTGCTCGACCTCATGGTCGAGGAGGGTTTTTAAAGAGGTGGCCTGCATCGGCAGCAGAGCCCGCCAGAATAGTTGTTTCAAGTGTACTTGTAGCACACGTAAGTAATCTATCTATGCGCGTTAAAGTTCACTGTCTGCTAGACAACGAAAGAGCCGAAATTCCCGCCCTGATCGACTCAGGGGCGGGCGAAACTTTTATTGATCATCGGGTCGTCCAGAAACTCGGCTTGAGAAAACTCCCACTCGCATGGAAGATCCTCGCCAAAAACGTCGACGGCACCCTAAACAAGAATGGGACGATCTCACACTATGTCCGAATCAACACAGAGATCGGGGAAAAAGAGGAGGAAATCATGATGCTGATCACGGGGCTGGGGAGAGAAATGATGATCTTAGGCTACTCGTGGCTCCAGAGACGTAACCCGATCATTGATTGGGAAAAAGGGACTCTCACGGACCGACATACCGAGCAGTCCCTCATGAAAAAGATCCGGACCATGATCGAGCGAACGCGGACCACTATTGGTAAGCAAAGCCTCACTATAGATGACAAGGGGCCGCTTGAACCGAGAGTAACGTTGAGTCCGACTCTCGGGAGGCTTCCTATAAGGAGTGCTGGGGAGATCTTCGGAGAAACCCACCTCGCCGCCGCCGAGTACGTGAAGAGTAGACTCGGGGCGGTTCATCTCGCAAAAGGGCTTTGCACCACGGACGGACCTGATGACAGCAGATCACATACGGTAAACAACACGGCAACGGACACCCAATCTGAGATTGATCCACCGATCTCTACACCGAATGAATTCAATTACGGCTTAGCTCTTGACGGCAATGACGACGGAACAGATGCTTTATTCGCCTACGTTCGAGGGGAACCAATGATCGGGGTATTCAGAACCAAGGAATCCCCCCTTACCATTGAAAACGACTACGTCCCCCCAAACTACCAGAAACTCAGACATATTGCACGCATCACTCGATCTCGATCGACGGGCAGATTCGTCTTCTCTCACACTACCCATATCTGGGCTAAGACCTCTGTTTCGCAGAGGCTCGCTCACGAGAGAGAGGATGACAAGGAGAAACTATCGATCGATGATCTGCTCCCCGACAAGTATAAGGAGTATCGAAGCGTATTTGAGAAGGCAGCGTCGGAAAGGTTTCCCGAGTCTAGGCCATGGGATCACGCGATCGAACTCAAGCCGGACTTCGTCCCCAAGGATTGTAAGGTTTACCCGATCACCCTGGCGGAACAAAAGAAGCTGGACGAATTCATCGACGATAACCTGAGGAAGGGGTACATCACCCCGTCGAAATCTCCGATGGCGTCACCATTCTTCTTTGTGGCAAAGAAGGACTCCGATGCCCTCAGGCCGTGCCAAGACTATCGGTACCTGAACGAGGGAACCATCAAGAACTCTTACCCTCTGCCGTTAATCGGCGATCTGCTAGACAAATTGAAAGGGGCAAAATGGTTCACCAAGTTGGACATCAGGTGGGGCTATCACAACGTCAGGATCAAGAAGGGAGATGAATGGAAGGCAGCATTCAAAACTAACAAGGGGCTGTTCGAGCCCAAGGTTATGTTTTTCGGTCTCTGCAACTCCCCGGCGACGTTCCAAGCCATGATGAACGATATTTTCAGAGACATGCTGAACGAAGGCTGGCTGGTGATCTACATGGATGATATTCTCATTTTCTCCAAGGACAGAAAAGAACACGAGGAGAGAACGAGAAGAGTCCTGGCAAGGCTCAGGGAACACGACCTATACCTAAAACCTGAGAAATCCAAATTCGACGTACAAGAAGTCGAGTTCCTCGGCTTGATCCTGCAACCCGATCAGCTAGCTATGGACCCTACCAAGCTAAGCGGAATCAGAGATTGGCCGGCCCCAACCAATGTAAAGGGGGTCAGATCATTCCTAGGCTTTGGAAACTTTTATAGAAGGTTCATCGGCAACTTTGCCGCAATCACCAAGCCGTTGAATGACTTGACCAGAAAAGACCAGCCGTTCCACTGGACAGACGAATGCCAAAGGGCGTTCGACTTATTAAAAAAGAAATTCTCCGAGGCACCAGTACTGCTGATGCCCGACGCAGAGAAACCATTCGTGGTCGAAAGCGACGCCTCAAAATACGCGACGGGCGCCGTATTGAAACAGACCGACTCGAACGGAGATTGGCACCCTTGCGGGTACATCTCCCACTCCCTAACTCCCACCGAACGAAACTATGAGATCTACGATCGGGAACTACTGGGAATCATACGAGCACTCGAGACCTGGAGGCACTATCTCCAGGGATCGGAACACGCAACAACGATCTTATCTGATCATAAGAACCTGATGTATTTCAGGACGGCACGAAAGTTGAATCAGCGACAGGCCAGGTGGAGCCTTTTCCTATCACAATTCAACCTCAAACTAGTACACGTCCCTGGGAAAATGATGATCCAGTCTGATGCCCTGTCACGGAGAGGAGATCACATCCCCGATATCGATAACGATAACGATGATATCACCCTACTTAAGGACGAGATCTTCACACGGACGATCGACACCGAACTAAAAGAAGTCCTCACCACAAGTATGATGAGAGATGACCTATTAAAAGAGATCGTGAGAGCAATCAAAGAAGGAGAAACGCCACCGATCAAGTCGGCGGTAGAAGACTGGAGGATGGAAGACGATGGGACGGTCTTCTTCAAAGACCGATGCTACGTCCCTGACGACAAGGAATTGAGAAGGAAAATCGTGGAGAAATACCACGACAATATGCTTACAGGGCACCCCGGACGGTTCCAGACTCTAGAACTGGTGTGGAGAGACTACTGGTGGCCAGGGATGACTATATTCATCCGAAACTACGTCGATGGCTGTGCAACATGCCAACAGATGAAAGTAAACATGCACCCGACAACACCCGGACTATCTCCGATCAAATCTGATGCCACACGACCGTTCGCTTTAGTAACAATGGACTTCATTACCGATCTCCCGACGAGCGACGGAGCTGACACAATCATGGTCGTGGTAGACCATGGACTTACTAAGGGGGTAATTTTCATCCCCTGTAACAAGAACGTAGATGCATTGGGAGCGGCCGACCTCTATCTCCACAACGTATTCAGGAGATTCGGCCTCCCAGATAAGATTATCTCGGATCGAGACCCACGTTTCGCATCGAACGCCTTCCAAGAACTGGGAAGACTTTTGGGGATAAGATTAGCGATGAGCACGGCCTACCACCCTCAGACGGACGGGGAAACCGAAAGGGTAAATCAAGAACTAGAGATCTACCTCCGGATCTTCTGTGCGAACAAACCTTCACAATGGAAGAATCACCTCACCACTGCCGAATTCACGCACAACCAAAAGCACCACTCGGCCATCAAGAACACCCCGTTTTACGTGATGATGGGAGCACATCCTAAAGCCATTCCCACCACCTATCTGAAAACGAACGTACCCGCCACCGAGCAGCGACTGGCCGAATTGGGAAATGTGCGGCGAGAAGCTTTGGCGGCCCATGAACTCTCCCGACAGGTAATGATCGGGCGAAACGGACGGGGATTCCGCCCATTCACAGTAGGGGAAAGGGTCTGGCTCGACTCAAAGAATCTAAAACTAGGCTACCCAACCAGAAAACTCGCACCTAGACGAGAGGGACCATTCCCCATCACGCGGGTAATTTCGTCCCATGCCTACGAACTAAAACTCCCTCCTCAGTGGAAGATCCACCCCGTATTTCATGCTTCTCTACTCTCACGTTTCAAGGAGAATGACACCCACGGGCCAAACCCACTTCCTCCGACACCCGATCTGATCGAAGGAGAGCTTGAACACGAGGTAGAGGCTATCCTAGCGCATAGGGGAACGGGCAGAAGAATGCGATTCTTAGTGAAGTGGAAAGGGTACGGCTCAGCAGAAAATACCTGGGAACCTCAGGTTCACCTAAAAAACGCGGCTGAAATACTGGGGGAGTACAGAAGCACCCACAACCTCTCTTAATATGAGTCGCCCTCTCCATTTCTTCATGAATGTCACTCCCGATCCTGACCCCATCAGGACGTTCGAGCTCATCCTCAGTTTCGTCCAAGATACGGACGGCATCAGAAACGAAGAGAGACTGTTATCCGTAACCCGAGACCGGGCTCTCCTCCACAGCACCACCCAGAACCTTTTTGAAACCTACAGAGCTATCTCCCGACTCCAACGCGTATTTCGACGACTGACCGAGGAAGCTTATTACCTCGATTTACTCCCGCTGATGAGAAGTTTAGACGAACAGGCGCTCCGATATGCACCAGGAGAACGGGTCCCCACGCCCCAACAGATCTTCATTTTAGAACCACTCGACGACGAAGAAGAGGAAGAAACGCCGATGTCTGCATCACCACATCCTCCTCTCCCCACCTACTCACAATCTGCATCCCCGAGTCCTCCTCTCCCCACCTACTCACACTCTCCGCCGAGACGAGCACCCACACCACACCCCGCCCGAACCACCACCACCACCGATCCCACGCCTGCACCCCCGTGGATGAGAAATTCTGTCTGCTTCACCTGCGCTCAGGTGGGCCACTTTTCATCGCACTGTCCTGAGTACCAGTGCCCTCACTGCCGACGGTGGCGACCGGAACATTCGGCGCTTTTCTGCCCGAGTAACACCTCACGTGACGTCCCGCCACGTCACCGCACAACTTAGAGCTAACCATCATGCTCTACAACCTATATGTCGTCATCTCTCTCGGCGCGATATTCGGCGCGTCGATCTTCCTTATATTTGCGTATTATATGCTTACTTTATTCAAAATCGTCACCGCTCCCCAACTCCCTCGACTCACAACTATCCTCACAGGGGCTTCGGTTCGTTTCGCTGGAAGGGAGGACGTCGAGCTACCGACTCGGGTGTACGGCCACAGAACCCCGACGCCCACCTCCTTCTCCACGTTCACTGCGTCAACCACTAATGGGACGTCTTTCGATCCGATGAGGACGATCCGGCCTTAGTTTCGAGTGGGACTCGAAACGTTGGAAGGGAGCTGATGTTACGGAAGGACTGCACAGCAAGTATTACGGGAGGACTGCACAGTAAAGGGGGAACTTTATTTTCTTATTGTTCTTATTGTCTTGTACCACATACGTCTCACGCTTCGTTCTTCACTCTTTTGTTTAGACGACGCGTGCCCATATCCTACGACCTTCATCTTCCCACACTATTGTAGTGTGTCATTCTTCCTATTGTCTTTATTGTTCTTAGCGTTCTTATTGTTCTCAATCTCATCTGTACTATTTAATCTAGCGAATATACGACGGGTCGACCAGCTTGACCTAGTCTTCTTTACACTCCTAACTTGGTGCGACCTAAGTCTTCGCTCAAACCATCGCTTACGAGCCCTGGTGATTTGAACCTCTATCTCGACATCGTTACTCACGAGTCTCGACAGTCTTTGATTTAGGAGTATCGACCTTAACAGACGATAAGTATGAGGGTAACTTGTGCTGTTCCCCATTGTTCTATTGTTTTCTTCTAACTAACTAATACAAGTCTATATACAAAATGAAGAGATAGTACTAAAAAGGAAATGAGAACATGTGTAAAACATGAGGCAAATATATCAAACAATAAGGACTTGTATATCATGAAACAAATGAGAAATAATAAATGATGAAACATATAGTGTTCCCATATAGTAAAAGTACTTCAATATATCAATTGAAACACAAAAATGCACTTATCGCATTCTAACTCTCTTGTATTCTCTCCTCATGTCCAGTAGTGCTCGATATGCGACTAAATAGCTTCTTCCCGATGTGCAGCATGTATCGAAAGTGTTTCAAGACAACTATATGGTGGCTAATATCGTTCGAAGTGCTGCAAAGTCATTCGAAGTGTCGCGAAATAGTTTGAAAGCATTCGAAATGTTTCGAAGTCATGTGAAATAGTTCGAAAATGGTTCGAAGTCGATTTAGTGGCATTCGTAGTGGTTCGAAATGTCTGTCATAATGTCTCGATATGAGTGAAACTGTTCTCCAGACCTTAAAGCGCATAGTGGACCTATCACCATCTCTATGCCTCAGCATATCCAAGTGTCCAACTTTGGGCAAGTATGGTTTCAAATGCATTGGGGGGATGCATCATAGAAGGGAGGTGATGTAAGGGGAAAGGAAGGTGCCCCAGGCATCTGGGAAATGTTCTGCATTCATCCCATTATTTTTTATATTCTATTTCATCCTATTCTGTCTTTTCTATAATTTTCTATGATTTATTCCTATTTTATTATTATATTTCAGTTTTTTCCATGTTGGTACATGTTGACAGTTCTATTTTTGAAGGCAGGACCCCTTCTAGATGTTTACCCATCAAGGTGACATCATCCCACAGCTTGATCCACATATCTCTGCCTTTTGCTATTTTTAGTTTACTATTTGAATTTTGGCTCTATCAAATATACTGGGCATCGACAGATGGGTCCTTAGAGTTTTCTCTTTGGATTCCCCTCTGTTAGGTGCACCTGAAGTGTCTGTATTATATAGTGTAATATTAACTTTGGATTCCCCTTTGTTAGCTCACTATTAAGTGAGGCTTTGAGGTTGCCCTTACAGCTTCAACTTTGAATGTCTTGCACATTTCTGAAGGCAATAAAAATAACTTTTTTTGGCTCACTCCAATGTGCTGGTATCAAACACAACACTTACATTGGTGCCAGGGGTTCAATGACAAAGACAAAAGCCTTGACACCCAACAACTCAGTGAAGCGGAAGCCCTCAATGAATCTGAGGCTGAGAACATGAGTTCTGAAAGTGAGACAGACAGTGAGGATGACCAAAACAGTGAGGAAATGGAAATGGTGGAACAATACTATGACAAAGAGGAGGACTCTAACCTGAACATGATTGTTGTGAAGAAGACCCTATTTAACCTCAAGAATCAATCAGCATATTTCTCATATTAACCTCCCCAAATTTGGGGAACTTGAAGCAACACCAGGGAGGCATTGGGGGCTGGTGCTAAGGTCTGGCCCATGGGGATGGGATTGGGCTCAGGGGATGCTTGATTGAAGGTGTAGGCAGCAGTGAACACTGCATTTGTGAGTCAGTTCTCATCACAGAGAGAAGCAGCTTCATACTAGCATTGATATCATCATCCACTGGGCATCCTTCCAACATCTGTACAGTCTGCTCCTAAATTTCCCAGTTGAGATTTTGACAAAACTTAACCACTATTGGCAGTCCACTCCCATACCTTGCCATGTCCACCAAATCTCAAAACTCATTGATATAATTGTCCACAGATCGACATGCTTGACAATAGGAAGCAGATTCAAGATGTGTTATGCCTAGAGTTATGGACAGAACAGTGGTTACACAGCCAGAAGATTTAGAAGAAGAAGATTTAGAAGAATTTGAAGATTGGATTGATGGGCTACATGGCTTTATGCATGCAATACATTTTATTTCACAGTTTTTCAATGCACAGGTATTTGTGCTAACGCAGCCAGAGCTGAGCACAAAAGTGCAAAGTGTGTGCAACCCTGCACTTATTTATGATGATGACTATGGCCAAGTTCCAAGAAGCACAGCAGCAGACGCAGAAGATGAGAAGTTAGATTAGGTATGGATTTGAATGGATACTCTAATGCACCCTAGCAATTTCATGGATTCTGAGTATGGAGTGCTCATGCGCAATGCAGGTGCCCTTTTCAAAGACAAGAAATGCTTATGGAAGTGCAATACACATGGCACTCACTAGCTTGTTATTTGGCAGTCTAGATGCTTACCAATATTGCACACCATCCACAACAACATTGGATACAAGCACTTTTATGCAACATGATCCACTTTACTCAAGCACTTTTGGTGGCTGCTGATAGGTCCATTGGGCACCCTAGGGTCTGGAGAAGGGTTCCAAACATATTGACACATCATGACACATACTCCCAACCCCGATAAACACCACAAATTTGATTTTGAACTCATTTTGTACTATTTCAAATGACTTCATGACACTTCAAACACCTTCAAATCACTTCGCACCACTTCAAATGACATTGGCCATTATATATCTATCCTAAAAACTCTTTTGATACACATGGCACATCTGTTACGAACTATGGCATCAAAAATCAAGCATTACCAGACACAAGGAGAGACAACAAAAGACTTAGGATGCGATAATAGTGTGTAGAGGTTTCAATAATATATTGAAGCAAAAAGATAAGTACTTTTACTATATGGGGACACTGTATGTTTCAATTATTATTATTTCTCATTTGTTTTATGATTTACAAAGTCCTCATTGCTGTGCATATCGCCTCATGTTTTACACATGTTTTATTTACTTTTTAACTACTATCTTTTCAAAATGTATATAGACTTGTACTAGTTACTTAGAACAACAGACAAGGGAACAGAGAAGAAGTTACCCTCTCCACTATTGTCTGATTTAAGAGCAGTTCTCTTAAGTCTTAGCCACGCATCGTATCTCTAAGTTCTGCAAAATATCGCAAACTTCTTCAAACTTTTGTATTTGCTCCTCGACTTATTGCACATCACCTATTGTCTCTCAAAAAACACTTTTCATTCACTATATTCACTCCTCGATATACCTTGAGATCAGTCCGACTCTTTTGAAACTTCTTGAACCACTTCGACCTTTGTCAAAACTACTTTGAACATCCTTGAACCTCTTTCAAATCTCTTTTGAACCTTTTCATACACTTCTAAAGTTCATTTGCAACATGTCCCACCATTTTATGCTTCTAACCACAACCTTTGGGTGACAGTGGTGATATTTAGAACCAACTCACACCCTTCCTCTAGCCTGTGTTATACTTCTTAGACCTTTTAACAGGTTTTTGTTAGGTTTCCAGGTTAAACATTATCATTCCACATTATGGAAAACATTGTCTAATTTGTGTGCACTTGCCATATTTGTCAGATCCAGCAAACACAGAAGGTTTTAATACCACTAATCATTGCAATGCCTACACCACTGTTCAGTAAAGTTTATATTGATACAATGCACTTACCAGTATCAGCAGGTCAGTGGTATATTGTCCAAGGCCATTGTTTGCTTGCCACTTGGCCAGAATTCTGTGGGCTTTCTAAAGAAAATGCCAGTGCACTCAGTGATTGGATGTTTCAAGATCTTGTTTGCTGATGGGGTGCATTGTACGAGATACTCACCAATAGTGGCAAACCATTCATCAAAGCACTAGCCTACCTCAGTAAGCACTACTGTAAGGGCAACCTCAAGCCTTACTTAATAGTGAGCTAACAGAAGGGAATCCAAAGTTAACATTATACTACATGATACAAACACTTCAGGTGCGCCTAACAGAGGGGAATCCAAAGAGAAAACTCTAAGGACCCATATGTCGATGCCCAGTATATGTGATAGAGCCAAAAATCAAATAGTAAGCTAAAAATAGCAAAAAGGTGGAAATAGGTGGATCAAGCTGTGGAATGACATTACCTTGATGGGTAAACATCCAGAAGGGGTCCCACCTCTAATAATAGAACTGTCAACATGTACCAACATGGAAAAAGCCAAAATAGAATCATAAAATAGGAATAAAATCATAGAAAATCATAGAAAAGGCAGAATAGAGTGAAATAAAATATAAAAAATATGGGATGAACACAGAAAATTGCCCAGATGCCTAGGATGCCTTCCTTTTCCCTTACATTACCCCCTTCCATGATGCATCACCCCAATGCATTTGAAACCATATTTGCCCAAAGTTGGATGCTTTAATGCACTGAGGCACAGAGGAATGTTGCTGGTGGAACTCCCTGACCAGTTGTGGGGCATTCACATCAGACTCTGCAACCCAGGAGTTGTCCTTGTACCCATAACCCTTCCAGTGTACCAGGTACTCAAGTTTACCTTGACATAAGTGGCTGTCTAGAATGGACTCAACCTCATACTGAGGTTTGCCTTCGATGACTGTAGGAAGACAGGGTGGAGTTTAGACATTGACTGTAGTGGCCATAAGTGGTAGGCATGTGACCTGATGCATCTAATAATGAGGAATGGTCAAAGAAAGTGGTGGGCAAGTTTCTTGGATGGACGCATGGTGGAAATGTCACTAGAGTCAAGATAGACATGATCACCAATCTTATATGTGGGCATGGGTGAGTGATGCTGGTTGTAGAAGCATGCCATGTTGTCTTTCACCTTAACCAAAGCTGACTTCGCCTCCTCCAAGGTGTCTTTCATTCACTCTGTGAACTCATTCACTCTGTGAACTCATTCACTCTGTGAACTCATTCACTCTGTGAACTCATTCACTCTGTGAACTCATTCACTCTGTGAACTCATTCACCATCTCCAAGTGTGAGGGTGCTTTCCGAGGCTCAAAGCCTATGCATGGGTATTGCCCTGTGTTGAGGAGGAAATGAGTTTGTTGGGTGGAAGAGTGGACATGATTGTTGTATCCAAACTCAGCCATGGGAAGGAGATCTTCCCAATCATCCTGTCACTCATTGATGAAGATACGAATGTACTGCTACAGTTCTTGGTTGACTCACTCTGTCTGTCTGTCTGTCTGTAGGTGGTAGGCAATTGAGGTGAGGAGTTTGATCCCTAGCAGGCGGTGATACGGCTCCCTATTGCCCTGCACATGTACTACGGCATTTTTTGCGATTGTGCACACCTCCTAGATGGCTTCCGCACACTTTGCGCAGCATGCTTCCATGCGCTTTCACACACCTTTGACCATTTAGGTGTGCCTTTGTGTGCCTTTTGCATTTCTACTGCACTTTTGGTTCCCCATAGCTGCCAATCATTTTGCACCCTAAATGCACCTCGTTGCACTTCAAACCACCTCCGCGTGTCCCCCCCACACTCCTTATCTGCCTTCTACATTTATTGTGCACTCGATGCGCCTTTGCACACTCCTTTTATGCTTTACCTGCACTCACATTCCCTGCTGTGCACTCATTGCACAATCCCTATCACACACACAACAGTCCACTGCACTGGTGCACTGCACATCGCAGCTCCCATCTTACTGGCGCATTTATTCGAGGCACACCGCGATTCCGACATGAGCAGACTGCGCATTCTCACATAATCAGCACGCTTTGCACCTATTTGGCATTGGACTGTGCACACTTGGGTGCCTTCACATAATCCTGGCGCTTTGGCAGTATTTGGCCTTTCACAGCATCTCCTTATAGTTCTTCTGCATTTCCAATCGGCATCGCCTTATCTGGTAACTGGCACAGGCTGATCACGCCATTATTACTAAGGCACAGCACGTGACACATAACACCGAAGCAGATTAATTGGGAAGAGTGCATGAGACCTAGGGCACACCAAAAATAGTGCATCGCACCAGAACAGTTGGGTAGTGGGCTATAGGTGCACAAATCTTATTGGCTGAGGCAGCAGCATAGTGCAGTTGGGTTTAGATGGGCGAATGGATGTGCTTGTGGGTAGCACATGGCACTTTCTATTTTTACACTTTATTTTACCATTTTTATCACATAAGCCATTTGTACATAGTAGGCGGACAGATAGAGAATCCAGAGGATCTTTCCCCCCCTCATAGTTCATAGCTCAGTCAGCGTCACACATAGTCTGTGCACCAGCATGCAGTCCATGCACCTTTGTAGTGCACCCTTCATATAGCTGTGTTTGTGTATCGTTTGCATCCCCTCATCATATTGTTGCATTTCATCCCTGCGTTGCATCCTTCATCCTCGTTCGAGCACTCATACAGTGCACCCTTCATATAGCCATGTTTGCACACTGTTTGCACACTTATTTGTATAGCTGTGTTTTGCACACCATTTGTGCCTTTTTCCACCCCTTGCGCTTCCACCCCATTTGTGTCCCCAACCTACGCACCACCTTCACAGCACACCCCAGTCTTGTCCCCATCCCACTACACCTCTCATCTTCATCACCCTCGTTGTTGTGCACTTTTGTGCTCCCATTGCGTGTTTTTCCACACTGCACATTTTTGCCCCTTTGCATTGTGCACTTTTCTGCTACTGCGCATATCTCCCTTTTAGCGTACACAACTAGTGCACACATTGAAAACTGCCGTACCAGCCTCCCCATAATCTTTGCGCCCTGAAGGATGATCTGAGGCCCTCTAAGCGAACTCCCCCCTCACCCCGAGCACACCTGCAGTTGTAGGTTAAGTGTTCACCCCTTCCGTTGAGACTCTGCACCGAGTACCAACTGAACACATCAGTGGTACAGCTCTCAGGTAAACTCTGCAATAAATTGTGGTCCTTGATCACAGAGGAATGTGTCAGGCAGTCCATGGAGCTTCCATACATGGTGCAAATAGAGTCGAGCTGCTCCAAGTGCAGTGACAGTCATATGAGTGGGGATAAAATGAGTTCACTTTCCAGCAGAATCAACTGTGCACATTACTACATCAAACCCATTAGACTCTAATAGTTCCACCATGAAGTCCACACTGATGACATCCAAACAATTCTCTGGGACTGTAACTCACCCATGGGCTTGTGCCATAGAGTCTTGGTGTGCAAGCAGAGATTACAGGTATACCAGTACTGACCAATAAGTCAAAACATCTGGGGCCACCAATAGTTCCGTGCTATGAGCTCCAGTATCTTCCAACACCTGGGGTGGCTGGCAATGAGCAAGTCATGGTGCTAAGAGATGAGTCATCATTGAAGCTGGGGATTGTTATAAATGTAGATACAGTCACGGAAGTATAGAATGTCATCCTTTTCTGTCCACTCTGCTGCATGAAGTGAAGGGGTGGATCCCTTTCTCAGCTCCTTCACTGCCAGAGCCACAGCATCCTCATGTAAACTGCTACAGTTCACATGATGAATATCATGTAGGACACTATGCTCCTTACCCTCCAAGGTAACACCTTCTAATGCATGGACTGTAAACAGATCAGGTTGCAACAACACAATACCTTGATTGTCATTGCTTCCATCCCCATGGTCCCGATGATGAGAAAGAACATCAGTCTTCCCCATGCTGCATTTCAGGTGATGATGCAGGGAGAAATCGAATCTGGAGGGATAGAGGGACCAACAGGTTTGGCAGTAATTAAGTTTTTTGGTGGTCATGAAGTACTCGAGGTTCTTGTGGTCCATCCAAATCTCAACCTTGTGTTGAGCACCCTCCAGGAGATGTTGCCACACCTCCAATGCCTGCATTATCACCAGCATCTCCTTGTCATGAATCTCATAATTGCAGTCCACAGTGCTGAGATCCTTTGAGTAGAAGGCAATGGAGTGCTACTTCTGGTCCTCAGGTGACCATTGGGACAACACTGTGCCCATCGCAAAGTCCAAATTGTCAGCTTCTACATGGAAGGGACACAAGAATAAGGATTGGAGTGGAAGTGACCAGCTTCTCAAATGCGTTCTGCTGTGCATTTTTCCACTTCCATCCCTTTTTGCCAGTGAGGTCAAATAATGGGCATGCATGGTGGGAAAATCTTTGATAAAGTGCTGATAGAAATTGATGAAGCCCAGGAAAGACTGCACCTCTTTCTTGTTTGTGGGCATGGGCCAGATTGTAATGCTAGCAACCTCAACTGGGTCCATCTCCACCTGTCCATCCAAGATAATCAAGTGCAAGTACTTGATTCATGTCTTCTCAAACTCATACTTGTCATGATGGAAATAGAGTTTGTGCTGCCGAAGTTGCTCCAGTACCAGGTGCATGATTCAATGATGTTCATTTAGGTCTTGAGTGAAGATGAGGATGTCATCGAGGTAGACACAGACAATGCCTTCCAATATGACATTATGGAACATGTTGTTCATCATGGTCTGAAAGGTGGCAGGACTATTAGTGAGACCAAAGTGGCTTAAAAAGACCACAGTTCATGCAGAAAGCTGCCTTCCACTCATCCCCTTTCTTTATCTGAACATTGTTGTAACCCCAGTGGATGTCAATCTTGGTGAAGTGATGTGCCCTGTGGAGTTGGTTGATGAGTTTGGACATGGATTGAATGCTGGAGCACAGACTATGTGCGATGCTGACTGAGCTATGAACTATGAGGGGGGAAAAGATCCTCTGAATTCTCTATCTGTCCACCTACTATGTACAAATGGCTTATGTGAAAAAAATGGTAAAATAAAGTGTAAAAATAGAAAGCGCCATGCGCTCCCCACAAGCACATCCATTCACCCATCTAAACCCAACCGCACTATGCCGCTGCCTCAGCCAATAAGATTTGTATATAATATAGCCCAATACCCAACTTTCTGGTGTGATGCTCTATTTTTGGTGCACTCTAGGTCCTGTGCACTCTTCCCAATTAATCTGCTTTGGTGTTATGTGTTGCATGCTGTGCCTTAGTAATAATGACATGATCGACCTGTGCCAGTTACCATATAAGGCAATGCTGATTGGAAATGTGGAAGAACTATAAGGAGATGCTGTGAAAGGCCAAATACTGCCAAAGCACCAGGATTATGTGAAAGTGCCCAAGTGTGCACAGTCCAACACCAAATAGGTGCCAAGTGCCCAGATTACGTGAGAATGCACAGTTCGCTCATGCTGGAATCATGGTGTGCCTCAAATAAGTGCGCCAGTAAGCTGGAAGCCATGATGCACAGTGCAATTGGTGTGGTGGATTGTTGTGTGTGTGATAAGTATTGTGCAATGAGTGCGCAGCAAAGAATGTGAGTTGCAGGTAAAGCATAAAAGGAGTGTGTAAAGGTGCATCGAGCATGCAATAACTGTGAAAGGCATATAAGGAGTGTGGGGGGGGCGCACAGAGGTGGAAAGTGTAACAAGGTGCATTTAGAGCACATGACAGAAGGCAGCTAAAGGGGATCCAAAGGCGCAGTAGAAATGTAAAAGGTGCACAAAAGTGCACCTAAGCAGTCAAAGGCATGCAAAGGTGCATGGAAGCGGACTTGGGCACATGAAAGCGTGCTGCACAAAGTGAGTGGAAGCTATCTAGGAGGTGCACACAATTGTGAAAAATGCTGTAGTATGTGCACAGGGTGATAGGGAGCTGTATCATCTCCTCCCAACTGAAGTACTGACTGTCCTCAGGCAGCATATGATTCATCAGCACAAAATTTTCTTCGCTCACATAAGTGGCCATCCTTTCCTTATCTATCTTTGACCACCATCTATCCTCAACAGTGTTGAGCAGCCTGCTATGTGCAGTGTAGAGTGCTCACAGATCTTACTACTTACCTGTTGAGTTGGTTAGTGTGCTAAGTAACTTGGGTTAGAGGGCATAGAACTCTCTGTATTGCTAGGTAGAGGTACAGCGTACTTATATACCTAGAGAGCCCACATGGTCACATGAGGCTCAGGTCATGTGAGACTCAGTGGGGTGGAGAAAAGCGCAGTGTACCGCATGGTTCCTGTCCACATGTCATTATGACATATTTGTATACATGTATTTACATATATATGTGTTTACACCGAGGCACAGAATAGGTGCCACGTGCAGATTTAATTCAACAAACAGCTCTTTCCACAGCCCATATCTAAACAATCCAATGTCTTCAGCATTCACCCTAGCTCTCAGGCAAATGATCCTGGTGCTCAATGAGACCCTCCCTGCTGCTGGAAGTGAGCAGGTGGCTATGCAGGCTTGGGGCAAAGCATTTTGCAGCAAACTGGTGTGCTTTTTGTATTTCTATAACCGGCATAGTTGGCTAAGGATGGGGGTGTGTAGAACATGTATAAAAGCCAAGCAGACACTGTCAAGGATGATGCAGAACTTGACGCGCTCCTTGGAAAGGTGCACAGTGCATTCAGTGGAATCTTGGTCAAAGAGTGGCTTACTTGGGGTGAGGAACTGATGCCAGATATACATAAGATGATCGAGGAGAAAGAGAGGTCTGCAGAATTTGAGTGTAGGGTGCATGAACTGGCAGGTCAGCTGGAAGCATGTGCAAGGCATGCCATGTGCTCTTGATGGCCAAATTGCAGGCATCCGAGGTAAACTTGGAGCAGTTGGAAGGTGAGTTCAGGGCAATTGATGAAGTGAGTGACATCGATACTGCCAAAGTACAGGAAGATGAAAAGGCACACATTGTGCTGGTGTGCTCTTTGCACATGCTTTCAGCAGAAACTGACGTCGAGGTAGTGGGCGAAGTGACAGGTGGATCTTGGGAGAGTGGGGTGACAAGTGAAGGGGAGAGTGAGCCAAGAGATGAGAGCACCAGTGCAGATGAAGACACAAATGTGCACCCCATGCATGCAACACAGCAATGAGCATACATTGAAGTTCCACCACTGGGTGGCATGGGCATCACATCCAATGCTAACAGTGGACTGGTAAGTTTTGTTTTGATATGCTTCAGATTCACTAAGTGGCTTCCCTCTTACTCTAATGCGATAACTGCCACTGCATGGGCAAGCCAGCCAGGTGCATCTCTGTTAATGGAAAGCAGTCCGCTCCATGCACAAAGTGGAAGTGAAAGTGCAAGTGGACAAAGTGCACTCTCACACAGATGCGTGCCACCTCTAGAGGTAGAAAAACGGCTGCTGGGCACCCTGGTATGTACTTTTCCTCATCCTCCTCCCACACTCCCCTAACCAGTTCCTGCCAAAGGCATGTTGCAAACTGACAAGGGTGATGAGAGCAATGCAGGGCTTGTCAGCCCCTCAAAAGAGTGCACATTGAAGCACCACAAAGTTGAGAATGTGCCCCCCACACTGTCACAAGGGCGCCCAAGGCTGTGCTGCCTTACTGTTTGACAAGCGAGCATGCACAGCCAATCTTCACACCAGACCAAGTCGGGGAACACCTCAGGGGATGCAATCTATCAAGGCCAAGACATTGAAGCACTCAACTTAGCGCAGTGCCACTCAGTGGTTGCTGTCTTGGGCACCACTCATGATCATCTCAAAGAGGATATACAAAGGTTGCTGGTCGAGTTGGAAGTCACCAAGAGCTGGCTGTGCAGCATGGAACAAGCAGAGGTGGACATGAAGGCAAAGCTGGATGCAGCCACAGAATGCTTGGAGTTTCTGGAGTCAGTCAAATAGTTGCTCCCTTGTGTAAAACCATTGCTAGTCCATAAATTGATTTGTTTGTTGCACCTGTGATAAACACGTGATGCGCTCCAAAGTGCTGGAGTGCATGCATGTGCAAATGTGTGCATTTTGCACCAACCTGCATGCATGCTCTCATTGTTTCATAAAATGCAAATTGTAAGCCCAGATGATATGTGTGAAGGAGAAGAGATAAGATAGGCAACGTTCGAACAAGAAATGTCAAGCACAAAAAAAAATGTGCACCAGCACAAAGATGCACAAACACAAAGATGCACAAACACAAAGAAGTGCAGAAACAATTGTCCAACCATCACTTTCCTCCTCCCAACTGAGACATCAACTCTGTTCAAACAATAAAAGAGTGAAAGATAAAAGGAAGTGCACACCATATGACAAATTCTAAAGAAATGGGAAAGGCTCAGTAGATCATCATGGCTAGTAAAACCCATGGGTTGCACAATCATGGAAGGTGCCTGGATGCGACTTTGTGAATAGAAGAAAGGTAACGTAAAAAAAAAAAAAAAAGCAAAGTGTACATATAAAAAGGTGAAATATTCATAGCAGTGCGCTCGGAGCACTAATTGCACACCTCATTGGCACTTTCTTCATCCTCAGTGCTATCTCCTTGTGCTTCTTCTTCATCCACTGTTTCTTTGTCTTCTGTGTCTACTACTATGGACTCTTCCATCTCTCTCAACCGCATTGAGGTAATATCGAGTGCTATGTCAGGAAGTGCAATGGACTTGCATGTGTGGTACAGCAGTAGGCAAAATATGGCTATTGGCCTGTCGAATACCATCCCATTGAATTCACAAACGATATACATGCCACCTCAATTGTGCAAAACTATAACTAGAGGACCAAGGTAACGTGCATGCATTTTGTGGTTAAGGCTCTTCTCGATCACTGTGTTGTGCATAAGGACTAAGTTGCCACACCAAAAGTCAAAATTGCAGATGGTTTTTGAGTGCACTTTCTCAAAATGGAGCACCACTTTGTGCCTTTCTGCATAGACATGGAAATGCACACTAAGTCTTCTGGCCACTTTTGTAATGCACACACCTGCTGTATGATCAAGTCTGTAGTGGAGAGTATAGAATCTGGGGGTGGGTTAAGGTATGTCGCTTCAATTATATCAAGAGGGATCAGAGGCTGTGCACCTGTAACAATGAAGTATGGTGAAACACTGAGGTGCCTCCAAACCATGATGCGCTCTGCCCAAAAGACTGAGTACAGTGAACTGAACCATTTTGACTCTACTCCATCTGCAGCTTTGATAAGTGCTTGGCACACATTGAAATGTGTGCACTCAACAATTCCATTAGTGTGCGAATTATAGCCAGATATGTGGATGTGATTGATATGGTAGTGCTTACTGAGATAGGCTAGTGCTTTGATGAATGGCTTGCCATTATCAGTGACTATCTCATACAATGCACCCCATCTGCAGATGAGGTCTTGGAAAATCCAATCGCCAAGTGTGCTTGCATTTTCTTTAGGAAGTCCATGGAATTCTGGCCAAGTTGCAAGTGAACAATGCCCTTGGACAATATAGTGCTGCCCTGCTGATACTGGTAAATGCATCGTATCAATATAAACTTTACTGAAGAGAGGCACAGGCATTGCAACAACTGGTGGTATTAGAACCTTCTATGTTTGCTGGATCTGGCAAATATGACAAGTGTGCATGAACCAAACAATGTCATCCATAATGTGCAGCCACCAAAAGCACTTGAGTAGCGTGGAGCATGTCACATAAAAGTGCTTGTCTCCAATGTTGTCGTGGATGGCATGCAATATTGGTAGGCATCTAGACTGCCAAATAACAAGCTGGTGAGTGCCATGCACATTGCACTTCCATAAGCGCGTCTTGTCTTTGAAAAAGGTGCTTGCGTAGCGCATGAGTGCACCATACTTAGAATCTATGAAATTGCTAGGGCACATTAGGGTATCCATCCAAATCCACACCAAAGCTAACTTCTCATCCTCTGCATCTGTCATCATCATAAATAAGCACAGGATTGTGCACATTTTGCATATTTGCACTTGGCTCTGGCTGCATTGGCACAAGTACCTGTGCATCAAAGGACTGTAAAATGGGACGTATCGCATGCATAAAGCCATGCAGTGCATCAATCCAATCCTCAAACTCTTCATCATCTTCTCCTTCTAAGTCTTCTGGCTGCTTTGGTCAACATGAGAGCCCATCTGAACCATGTACCACTCCCCTAACATGTATGAAGGCATGCAAAAGCATGCTGTGCAAAGTGAGCACAAGCGGTCTAGGAGGTGTGCACAATCACAAAAAATGCCATAGTATGCATGCAGGGCAATAGGGTGCCATATCATCGGCAAAGGATTTGGGTGCACTGTTCTTGTGAAAAGGCTCCATGAGGTGCTGGAAGATGTTTGAGGTGGCATGCACCTCATGCAAAGGGTTAATAGCAGTGTAGAAAATTTGGTCACCTTCCCTGATCTCTTCCACCTCCTCTTTATCATTGTCAGAATCAGGTGCAAGATCTGGGATGTCTTCCAAGTCCACATCAGCTGCAGACATTGGACCAGCATGACATTTTCGAGTGCACTGTAAGAGGACCTTTCACCCTTGACATTCCTGTTTGCCTTCAGTAGAGCAAGTATGACAATGAGAGAGACAATGACTCATCATGACTTCACCTGTCACTCAGTCGACCTCAGGATTGTGGTGGTGAAGCCATGTAGCCCAAAATCACCTCCTGCTTCCCCAGTTGAAGAGAGCCTATTCACTATGATCCTGTTGAACTAGGTGTGAATTGATGAAAAGGCCCATGGCACCCAAGTCCAGGAGAGCAGAGACACCAAGTACTTACCCTGTATCCATGATCTGCAGCTCAATCTTCAACTCTAGGGATCGTTGGAAAGGGATGGATGCCGCAATGTATTTGCATGGTAGCTTACACTCCCAAGATTTCAATCTGGGTAGAGGGGAGAGTGGAAAGGAAGGGGTAGGTACATCTTTAGCCGCTTCAGATGAGTCTGGAGAAGGAATCATAAAATATCCTCTAGTGAATCAACAGACAGAACTTCAAAGTGGTTATGGACAGGCAACAAGGGTATATGGTTCACTTGTCATGGGTGGAAAAATCCTGCTCCTCTGCCTCTTCCTCTTTAACTTCCTCTTTCTTCAGGCCTTCAATATCTGCAAGTGCCAAGAGATCTTGGAGGAGCTCATCTCATCCATCAGGTGTGAATTTATGTATGTCTTGGTGGTGGAAACAGTTTTGAGCCATGTGTCTGGTTTTCCCACAGTGGTAGCAGAGATCTAGCCTGCGAGCTTGACTATGGGCTGTGTCGACATCCATTAGAGTGGTAGTGTTGGAGCTCAACACTGAGGGCTGGTGCATAGGGATGGGATTAGGATGAGGGGGTGCTGGATTGAAGGTGTGGGGAGCATGAGTGGTGGTAGCAATGTGGAAGGCCACAGTGAATGCCACACTTGTGAATTGGTTCTCATCACAGAGGGAAGCAGCCTTATACCAAGCATTTATGTTATCATCTGCTGGGTATCCTTCCAACATCTGTACAATCTGGTCTTGGATTTCTCGATTAAAACCTCGACAAAACTTCACCACCAAGGGTAACCCACTCCCATACCTCTCCATGTCCACCAGGTCTCAAAATTTGTCAATGTAGTGTCCACAGATCGATGCACTTGGTAGTAGGAAGTAAATTTGAGGTGCATTACAGCTCATTGGCATTTATTGAGGGGGCTGAAGTGTCCTATGAACTTGTTATGAAAGTCCCCCCAGGTGGAGAATGGAAGGGAGCCATGCTCCTCAGTTTGGCATAATATACAGTCGATATAGAGATAGGCATGCTCAGATTTTATGTACATGAGGGCCCAATAAATTTTAGTGGCATCATCCACAAATTGGTTTGGGCATAGACTGATGTATAACTTGCAGGAATTGAGGAAGGCATGCCCACGGGAATATGCACCATTGAATTCGGTGGGAGGCACAGGTTTAATGCATGTGTCTTTACTTGGGCATGCATTGGGCGGCGCATGTGCATTCAGTGTGCTAGGGGTCAAAATGGATGGGGTGGGGTTCAACTGGAGAGTTCTAACAAAGGTTTCAATGGTAGATGTAGGTGTATCAATTTGTGCACAAATTCCAGCAACATCACCTTCAAGTGCATCAATGCGCTCTGGGGCATCCATGGCACTAGGCAGTGGGTTGGGTGAAAAGTGGTGCACACTAAAGGCAGAAGTGTTTGGGACAGTGTGTAGGCAGTCTGTGGAGTTCTGGAAGTCGTCTTCTACTCTGTAGCTGCCTATCTTGGCAGAGTGTCTGATATTTCGAGCCTTAAGAGAAAGTTTTCTACTGTAAGGGCAACCTCAAGCCTTACTTAATAGTGAACTAACAAAGGGGAATCCAAAGTTAACACAAAGTTAACATTATACTACATAATACAAACACTTCAGGTGCACCTAACAGAGGGGAATCTAAAGAAAAAACTTTAAGGACCCATCTGTTGATGCCCAGTATATGTGATAGAACCAAAAATCAAATAGTAAGCTAAAAATAGCAAAAAGGTGGGAATAGGCAGATCAAGCTGTGGAATGATGTCACCTTGATGGGTAAATGTCCAGAAGGGGTCCTGCCTCTAAGAATAGAGCTGTCAACATGTACCAACATGGAAAAAGCTGAAATATAATCATAAAATAGGAATAAAATCATAGAAAATCATAGAAAAGGCAGAATAGGATGAAATAAAATATAAAAAAATATGGGATAAATGCAGAAAATTACCCAGATGCCTGGGGCACCTTCCTTTTACCTTACAAGTTCTCTTGAGTCAAAGTTTCACATCATAACTCTAAGTTCTGTGAATCATTGTGAACTTCTTTGAACTTTTGTACTAGCTTCTCAAAACTATTGTCTATCATCTATTGTCTCTTGAAAACTTTCCAATTCTCTATAGTCATTTCCCAGCATCCCTTAAAACCATCCCCATTATCTACAAGCCCCTCAAACATCTTCAAACATCCTTAAACATCTTTGAACTTTCTTGAACATCCTCAAACATTACTAAATATTATTTAAACTCCTCAAACTTAGTTCCCCCATCCTTGGGTAACAGCAGTGATATTTAGTACCACCTTGCACCCTTCCTCTAACTTGTGTTATACCATTTGAGCCTGTCTGGTGGGTTTTGTTTGGGTTTCCAGGTTGAGTATTATCATTTTTCGAGGGTTTCTAAATCATTTCATTGCGTAATCCATCTTGAATCTCCCAGCTTAGGCCAACACAAGCTAGAAACCTTCAAATTGAAACTCACCATGTCTCTCAAACAATCAGAAGATATTCTAATCCCAGTTTCCAAAGCAGAATCTACTCATCATTGACTATTCCCTTCACCTATCTCATTGTCTTCATCATCATCCTCTTCTTCTTCTTCTTCATTGTCTACCACTTCATTCATCCTCCCAACAACTTCAACACTTCTACCATCCTTTACCCAAATTTTAAGTCCTATTCCAAGAGTCATCGCACTCATGACTATACAAGCTACTATGCCACCTTGTGGCCACTCCACAGCCCTGAAATTTGATTCCACTTAGCCTCGAGAACTTTGTCAATATTTTAACAAAATTGAAATACTTTTTATAGATTGCAATATCACAGATTTGAAAGTTATGAAGAAGCACACCTGCTAGTATGTTGACACCTCCAAACTTTAGGAATCAATTCCAGAATACATTGCTGGTACTTCATTCCAGGATTTTCACATCGCAATCCACAGACTGTACCCTGGTTCTAAATATGATTACAAATGGTCAATTTTGGACATGGACAAACTGGTCAGCAAACAACTTCGTATGGGGATTTTCGATGCAAGTGATTTAGGGTTGTATTATTGATCATTCTACAACATCATAAAGTTTCTACACACTAAAGGCCAAATTTTGGATGCTGAACAAAGCAGAGTATTTATTTGTGGCTTTCAACAAGGTTTATGGACTAGAATTGCCTGACAACTCAAATTAAAATTCCCTGATCACTATCCTGAAGACCCCTACCCACTCGGTAATATTTATGCAGCAGCAAAATTTGTTCTAGCAGGATCTATTGGTTTGGACTTGACATTGCTACTCAGTGCACACTCCTCAGCATCTTCAGCATTACCAACAACCTTGACATCTTTGCCACAAATTGAATTGGAAAATCTCACAGCAATCCTCAAAAAATTTGCAGCTATACTCATCACTGCTTTAGCAGGTTCTAAACCTACTAATACCCCTTGATCTAACAGTGGATTTTGTTCAGACCAGCTCAAAAATTTAGTTTGCATCTTTTGTGGACTTACTGGATATTTTATTAGTGACTACTTGGTTTGCCAGTCATATATCAATGAAGGCAAGTGTAAGAAAAACACTGAAGACAAAATCATTCTTCCAAATGGTCAATTCACTCCTCAAAACATCCCCAGTCATTTTATCAAGAGCAGAATTAATGAATGGACTCAATAAAACCCCCCATCTACCATTACACTATCACTAATATATAATATCATGCTTTCGACAATCTGTTCAACACCATCCAGAGGTGTTTACCAAATTTCTGACCTATCCACAATAGCCAAAGATCATATCGCAAAGCTTGAACAAGAGCTATATGCTTTACAAAGTGATAGACCCTTTGCATAAACTGATTCAAATATACCAACAGTTCCTACATCTCGGCCTTTGATCTCTCAGAACCCAGCACCAGTGGAATGATCCATCCCACAAGTATCAGCACCATCTATCTCATCCATGGCAACCAATCCATCCACTTCAATTCAGCACCATCTTCGACTTCCAAAACAACTTTGCAACCCATCATTCACCCTTATGCTGCTATGAAAGAAAATTTGTACTTGCCACCTCATGAACGAAACTTTGGATCAACTGCAAAAGGTAAAGACAAAGATGGTCTCTCATATCATACCCAAGCCCCAATTCAAAAGGATAAAATTATGGAAGACATTTTTACTCACTCTATCAAGACTCCCATTATCATTCTAATGTCCAAAGAATTACTGTCATTATCCCCTGAAGTTCATACAAAATGAAAAAAACAAGTAACCACTCGTCGAATTCAACAGCCTAATGGTAACAATGTAACAAACCTTCAGGATGATGCTTTCATGATCGATGACTCTTACAAAACTTACATTAACAATCTTCAGCCTGGTGATATTCCAGAACCATTTATTGCTGTGAAAGAATCTCACTCCATTAGATTGATTATGTCAAGATTCAAGATCGCTACTACCAAGGTCAGGACTTGGTCAGGAATACACTGGACTTCTGGTTGGACCCAGTCCTCAGTGTTTGGAGGTGTTCAGGGGTTCCGGGCAGAATCCACCAGGCTGTAGTGTGCCAGGTGAAAAAGGGCCAGAGAGGACTTGGCTTCAACTTATAAGAAGTTGCACCCTTCTCCTCGTCAGTTGTCCAATTTCAAGTGGGAAGCATGCAGGTGTCCAGTGGGTTTCCAGATGGAGGGAATGTTGGAGCAGACTACATACGTTGCACAGAGGAAGAGACAACATGTTCCTTATAACCTACCTGGGGTTTAGTTAGTCTTGGAGCTAGGGTTTAGCAGAGGTAAGAACACTGTATATCTACTATAGTACAGGTTCTCCTTATATACATAATAGTAAGGATGTCACATGACTCGGGAATGTGTTTACCACATGTATGCGCAGTAAGCGCAGTAACATGTGTGTGCTGCATGCATGGCCTCATGTATGCAGCATGTATGAGGATTTAATTTCAACACCCCCCCTCAAACTGTACAGTGCTCTAAGCAGCTAAGTTTGAATCTTGAAAGTAATTCCAAGAGAGTCTCTAAATTTCCTGAATAAGACAGCGCCAAGGTTCTTTGTGAACATGTCAGCTGGATTATCATTTCCAGGAATGAAAACGACTGTGACTTTGTCATTTTCTATGCATTCGCGGGTATAGTGGTAGTGAATGTCTATATGTTTGGTCCTTCTTTCCTGAACTGGATTTGATCCGATAAAGATGGATCCCTGATTATCAGCGCAGATTGGTACGCGCTTCAGTACATATCCAAGTTCCTGGAATAAGGACTCTATCCACACTATCTGTCGACAAGTGTCGGAGAGAGCCATATATTCGGCTTCTGTGGATGACAGTGCTACAGTTTTTTGTAAATGGGACTGCCAGCACACAATGCCACTCGCTAGAGTAGCAAAGTAACCCGTTGTAGATCGGCGTTTGACAGTGTCAGCTGCCCAATCAGAATCTGTGAAGGCCTGTAGCCCCTCGGACTTCTCACCATCATAGACAATGTTATATTTCTGGGTTCCCACCAGATAGCGCATGATGTACATCGCTTTGTCTAGATGTTCTTGGCTAAGATTAGCCGAGAATTGCGACATCTTAATTACTGCATAAGCGATATCAGGTTGCGTTCCGAGCATCAGATACAATAAAGATCCGATCACAGACTGATATTTTGATCTAAGCATCGCATTGGGCATTGCTGTGTTTTCTGATGGTTTGTAACCAGTCAGGAGTGGAGTGGGGGTTGCTTTGGCATTTGTCATTTCGAATCTCTCAAGCACTTTGGCGAGATATTCAGTTTGATCGAGTTTGACTTTGCTTGCAGTCTGGGTGACACGCATGCCTAAGAATTCCATGACTTTTTCAGTACTACGGCACTCCCAATGCTTTAGACAAGCATTTTTCTTTTCATCCACAAGTTTCTTGTTCTTCCCCATGAACAAGCCATCATCAACATAGATGAGTGCAATAACAATGCTGCCTGTCTTAGGATCCTTGTGTATGAAAATGCTGGCATCGGAGCTGGCGCGCACGAACCCAATGGTGCGCATAAATGCCTCTAGCTCTTTCCACCATGCAAGTGAGGCTTGTTTAAGGCCATACAATGCTCGGCGTAAGCGCAATACTTTGCGCTCTTTTCCCTCGAGTCTGAAACCCTCGGGTTGATCCATATAGATCTCCTCATCTAGTTTGCCATATAAAAATGCGGTTTTTACATCTAGGCCGGTCATATACATGCCCTCTAGAGATGCAAGTGCAAACATGAGGCATACAGTCTCGTAGCGGACTACCGGTGAGAAAATCTCATCAAAGTCAATGCCTTCGACTTGTGAAAAGCCTTTGGCCATGAGTCTGGCTCGTTTTCTTCCATCCGATTTTATGGAGAAAACCCATCTATTTTTTATCGTTTTTCGATCATGTGGAAGATCGACGATGTCATAGACTTGTCATTTACGAAGAGCCTCTAATTCTTCATGACAAGCTTGTTTCCACTCACATTGCTGCTGCCATGGTAGGCGCACAATATCACGAAATTGGTTTGGAACTTGGCTTATTTCACTCGATGGTTTGACTGCTTTTGATAACAGCCAGCGAATAAGCTTATCTCCTCCTTCCTTGGTTATCTTTTTAATATAACCTGCTTTGTCCGGTTCCCCCATTGGGTGATCATGTTCTTGATCATTAGAATCGGGCACACTCTCGTGGGGTGCCAAACTCGGTCCAGCAACCAGTTCTTTCTGTTAAGTTTGTGGTCGTGTTCGGTTATGATCCGAATCTTGACCCACAGATCTCTTCCAATATCGATCACGTGCAATGTCTCTCTCTATGTCAGAGGGGAGTCGCTTCTCTCCATAGGTATTGCCAGGACGGTTTGGAATGTTCCTCTGCCTGCCTGATCGACGGGGCAATTGCTGCCATTCCTGTTGATCATCACGTCTTGGATGAAAGTCCTCAGTGGTTACTGGAGGCGGCGGAGGAGGAGCATTTGTCACATCATCATGTGCCTTTTGCTCACTTGGTACATCATCATCATCATTTTCTGATGATGGAGGAAGGGGCAGATCTTGTGGCGGTATAGAATCATCGCCATCCGTTCCAGATGAGTGGTCATCATCTTCTGGTTCTGGAGGTGGAAAATCACCAAGGTCTGTATTGGCAGGAGTTTTAGCTCTGGGACAGCATGGGAACAACGTTTCATCAAATAGTGCCATAGCACCAATGAATATTGCGCCACTAGGTCACATGAAATGGTATGCTTTAATGCCATCTTCTAATCCAAGGTACGTCATCAACTCCGATCGAGAAGCCAATGTGTTTGGACGCTTCTCCTTGGGTAGGTAGATGTAAGCACCACAACCGAAAACCTTCAGATCGTTTAGATCTGGGCAGACCTTTGTCAGGTCCTCAACTGGTGTCAGCCATTTCAGGCGCCTTATCGGGGTTCGGTTGTATAGGTGTGTTGCATGTTCAATGCAAAATTCCCACCATGATTGTGGTAGACATGCGGTAAATCGCAGGGTTTGTGACTTTTCCATTATTGTCCTTATGGCATGCTCTGCACGCCCATTCTGTTGGTGAACATGGGGTGCAGACATCTCTATTTTGATGCCAAAGTCCTTGAGCACATTTTGTAGCTCACAATCTTTGAACTCCCCCCCTGGATCAACATGCCAGCGCTTAATTGTAGCGCCATACTGTGTCAAAGCCACTGGTTGAAATTGTCTGATGGCCACAGCAGCATCAGATTTCTTTTTAAGGCATTGGACCCAGATATGTGACGTTTTGTCATCCAGAAATACAATAAAGTATTTATGTTTATGGTACGATAGTACTGGGAGTTCCTTCAGATCGGAATGTATTAATTCAAAGGGTCTTTCTGCGCATGAATCTGATTCAGGAAAAGATTTTGAGGTCATTTTCCCTTCAGCACACCCTGGACATATAATTTTGTCTTTAGGAATAATTAAATTCCTTGGGAATTTTATGGTGCTATTAGGCATCTTCCCTAGCGCCTCTTTGGATGGGTGTCCAAGTCGCTTATGCCAAGTCGAGTAGTCTGCGACGTACATCATCACAACATTGATTCCCTTGGTGCTCAATATATGAGTCCGAGCCCAATAAATAGTGTCACGTTTCATAAGAGGGACGCAATCCATAATTGGGTTTCCTTGCTTGAAAAATAAAATGTGTGCGGAGGAACCATGCACATCACTTCCATCTTGTAAGAAGACGCCCATTGACAGTAATCGAGCATTACAGTCGGGTATGTAGTAGACGGGGTATAATCGTGTTTCACGCATCTCTGACTTCCCATGACATACTACCTGATGTCTAATGAAGACTGCTCCTTTCCCTACTATATGAGTAGTACCCGTGGCTGTTTGAACCAGGGTAGATTCCTTTCTCGGTAAAGGCTCGTAAGAAGCAAAATCTTTAATTTCACCAGTGAAGTGTTTTGATGTGCCTGAATCCATGATCCAGTCAGCACCTTTCTTACAATTTCCATTTGCACACGTAACACATATATTAAGATGTAAATTGTTCCATGATACATTTAGTAGCAGTAAAATTTCACATGAAAAGTTCACTGTGATCAGTGGAATGTTAATTCTTGTGCTTGTGGCAAGGAAAAGGACTGACCTTTCATCATATGTACCTGTTTCAAGCAGTTCATCGACAAGCATTTCGTCAACAACTTTCCATACTTCTTCATCAGAAACGGCAGGTTCCGATCCAAGGGAGACGCTATCATCTTCTACCTCTATGATCCTTGGTTCTGATTCAATCCTCCTCCTCTTACCTTCTCGCACTGTTAGGTGCTCTTCCAGCGGTCGCAGATTTTTCGCGCTGCATGGGAGATTCATTTGCTCGAGGGTGTCTCGAGCCTGCTGATATTTGGTATAGACCGAATGAGAGGTAGAGGCCATGCCCCTGTATGCCTGTGCAGGCAGTCGGCAGCGAGGATCCCTTGTGGGAGTATGTTCATGCTTCTCGATGCACTGGATAAGCGGCATCGGCGGTATGATGGTGCCATTACCGTTTATAGTAGTAAAGGCTTGTGAGGCGAGGTGGGAATGTTTCTCTTTAGGTTTTTCCTCTTTAGTCTTTTTGTCCCCATGTCGTCCACGCTTTCGGGACGATTCTCCATTGTTGCCTTGAGATTGCCATTTGGAGTTTCCCCCTTTGCGCTTGACAGCAGAAAGCTTGGTGGCCTGAGGTGGGCTGATGGGCTTTCCAACTGCTGTGCACCGTGAGGCCTCAGCAACAATGGAGTCATTGACATGTTTAAACATCAAGGCTCTAGTAGCGGTCGTGTTAAGGACCGTGGCAGATAGAGAATCGTACTCGCGCGGCATCGCAGCAAGTAGAATCATTGCCTGTACTAATTCGGGGATGGCGACATTGGCAGCCGTAAGGCGCTTGAATTTATCAGCCATTTTGGCAATCTCTGGCACGGGATTTGCAGCTGGAATTTTGATTGCGATTGCAGACCTAAAGTCTGCAAAGACTTGGGAGGGGCCATCGACACCATAGTCAGTGCGGATGAGATCCCACACCTCCTTAGCAGTATCCTTGGTGTTGGCATGCTGCTGAATAGAGGGGGCCAGGCAGAGCACTAGGCTACCAATCACCTGGTCATTCTTATTGTTTCAGGTCTGGAGCTTGACATTAGCTTCCGCTACTAGTACAGCGTTTGTTGCTGTCAAAGGAGGCGCCAGGGGTGGTTTTAGTTCCATCCCGCTAGTTATTTGCCAGAGGCCCTGAGACCTGAGCCACGTCTTCATTGAGTCGGCCCATTGAATGTAGTTAGAGCCGTCGAAAGTTTGTATGAGTTTTTCAAGAGTTGAAGACATGATGTTATAGTGGCAGCTGGTAAAAGCACTCAATCAGTCCTCTTATTCAAGAAAACATGTTCCATAATCTCAGGCAAAAACACTCCTTCAGAGTGGTTAACCCTAGTCAACCTGGGTTTTTAAATGCAGCTCGCAGAGAGCGCAATGCAGCTCACAAAGAGCGCAAGGTTACAATTTGGAGACAATGAAGTCAATGTCGTTCACAGCCAGTTAAGGCACGTTCGCGACGTGCCCAGCAGGGCCCATAACCTGTTGGAGCAGACTACATACGTTGCACAGAGGAAGAGACGACACGTTCCTTATAACCTACCTGGGGTTTAGTTAGTCTTAGAGCTAGGGTTTAGCAGAGGTAAGAACACTGTATATCTACTATAGTACAGGTTCTCCTTATATACATAATAGTAAGGATGTCACATGACTCAGGAATGTATTTACCACATGTATGCACAGTAAGCGCAGTAACATGTGTGTGCTGCATGCATGGCCTCATGTATGCAGCATGTATGAGGATTTAATTTCAACAGGGAAAAGGTAGAATGAAGCAGAGGTTTATAGAGAGATTAAGTTGAGAGGAGCCAAGGATTTAAGGGTTGGTTCAGGAATGAGTCAAGGATGATTAAGAGGATGTTATTAGGCAAGGATGATACAAGGATAACTGAAATTACAAGTATAAGCACAAGTACAAGTAGTTTGCAAACTGGAGACTAAGGCTAAGCTACAGGTGCTTAAATAACTAAAGCCAGAAGAATAATGGATAATGCAGAAGTTTACTAATAGGTCTTGGTAAGTGTCCATGACCAGAATTGGTAAGACTGTATTAGGAATAGAGTGAGTAAGCAAATGATTACTAAAACATGTGATGACTTGTCAGATGACTAAAAGGTGCTGCAGCTGGGATGCTGACAGACAAAGTTGGAAAGGAAATGGAAAAGTGTTGGGGGAAGACCAGGAATCTGATTGGGTGAGTCAGGTCTTGACAGATTATTATGAATGTCAATGGGAGAAACCCTATTGAGAGTGTTGTTGATCCCAGATCCTCAATTATTGCAATGGCCAAAGAAGTCTGTCATGAGCTTGGCCTCACCTACAACCCTTTGATTCATATCCCACTCCAATCGACCAATGGTGGTATTAATGAAAGTTTAGATTTAGCATGAAATGTCCTTTGCGAAGTTGGCAGTATCACACTGTACATGCAGATTCATATCATTCATGAGCTTGCCTACAATATTCTCCTCAGCCATCCATTTGATGTTTTCACTGAAAGCACTGTCAAGAATTACAGGAATAAAGCCCAGACCATTACAATATTCAACTCTAACTCAACATGATGATAGGTCCATTGCGCACTCTAGGCTCTGGAAAAGGTTTCCAAATGTATTGACACATCATGACACATGCTCCTGACCCCTGCAAACCCCACAAAATCCATTTTGAACCTATTTCGAACTATTTCAAATGACTTTATGACATTTCAAACACCTTCGAACCACTTTGCAGCACTTTGAACAAAGTTGGCCACCATATAGCTGTCCCAAAACCCTTGCGACTTACATGGCACATCTGGAATGAACCATTGCATCACATATTGAGCATCAGACATGAGGAGAGACGACAAAAGGCTTTAGGATGCAATGATAATACTCAACCCAGAAACCCAAACAAAACCTACTAAATGGCTTTGGATGGTATAACACAAGTCAGAGAAAGGATGCAAGGCCCTCTAGATGTTACCTGAAAGACTGACCATCAAATAGTTAAAGAGGACTGCCTGTCGAAGGAATTTGAAGCTAAAAGAATGTGTTTCATGGAATTTCGGAGAATTTCATGGCTAGATCAATGAATTCGGAGTGCGAAAATATGTTTGGATGCAAGATCAAGGGACTAGATGAGTAATAGAAGCAAAGCAAAAATAGCATAATGCGAGGATTTTTGAAGAATTTCAAAGAAATTTAGTGTAGATGCAAGACTTCAGACTGAAGAACAGTAAACTGAACTCTCAAATCACTGTGATCTGGGAGGAAGACAATTGCTTGTTTGTTTTAGTAACTAGTACAAGTCTATATACATTTTGAAAGGATGGTATTAAAAAGAAAATACAACATGTGTAGAACATGAGGCAATATGCACAGCAATAAAGAACAAATCATAAAACAAATAAGAAATGATAATAAATGAAACATACAGAGTTGCAGTAAATCAAAAGTACTTGTTCTATTGTTTCAATATATCATTGAAACACCAAACCAGACTGTCCTTGTTATAAATTGCATAAAATATCAGAAATTGCTTTGCACTGATTGTATGCATGCACATGTGGTCAAAATGTGTTTGATATACTTGAAATAGTGTTCCATCTGTCCAGCATGAGTTTAAAGATTGTTTGAATAGGAAATACTGTGTCCAAAGATGTTGTTTGAGGTTCAAAGATTTTCAAAGATTTTCGAAGTTTTTTGAAGTTTTTTCGGACCTGTTTAAAGGCTGATATAGCTGCAATATTGCTTGAAATTGGTTCAGAAGTCATCAAAAGTGTTCCAAGTATATATTCTGAGCTGTACAAAGTGTTCAAAGTTGATTGAAAGTGCAAAAACTGATATATCAGTGCTTGAACTATGCTGGGGACCTATCAGTGATAAATGCAGCTTTGTGTTTCAATGATATATTGAAGCAATAGGACAAGCACTTTTACTATACTGGGACAATGTACATTTCATTTATTATCATTTCTCATTTGTTTGATGTTTTACAATACCTTTATTGCTGTGCATATCGCCTCATGTTTTACACATGTTTTATTTCCTTTGTAAGTACTATCTCTTCAAAATGTATATAGATTTGTACTAGTTACTTAAAACAACAGACAAGGTAACAGAGAAGAAGTTACCCTCTCCACTATTATCTGATTTAAGAGCAGTTCTCTTGAGTCTTAGCCTCATATCTCCTCAAACCACTTCGAACATCTTCGACCTTCCTTGAAACTACTTTGAACTTCTTCAAACCCCTTCGAACATCTTTCAAACCTTTTTGTATGCTCCTAAAGTTCATTTGCAATGCATCTCACCATTTCACATTTATAACCACAACCTTTGGGTATCATGGTAACATTTAGAACCAACTTGGACCCTTTCTCTAGCCTGTGTTATACTTCTTAGGCCTTTTAAACAGGTTTTTGTTAGGTTTCCAGGTCGAGCATTATCAACAATCATGCACCATCCCCACTATTCCCCATTCTAATCAGCATCAAAAGATAGTTAGAGAGGATTTTCACAACTAGAGGATGAAATTCTGGACACAAACCAGTGTGCTCTTATTATCTCCTTTAATCCTTCTAATTTGTCTATCACTGTCGAACACACTGCAAAAATTCCCAAAGTTGACTCCTCCTCATCATCTAATCCTATACCCTATGCTTCTCTCCTTGCAAATCTATATTTAATGGCTAGTCATCAGTACAAAATGTATTTATTGACCTTGATGGTGACATCTATGCAAGACCTTCCTATGCCCTCTATTCCCACTATTCCATCTACTGACTCTCTATACCTGATCTTTGCAGCATTGAAGAAGAAATACAAACCAGTTGCACCAAAAGCTTAACCAGTTATTACCGAGCTACCTGATCAATTTCACATTATTTGAACAATCACTGGTGACCCCCTTAAGAATATGCTGAAACTCAATTCTCATTTCCTATCATTTATCCCCTCTCCCCAATATACACTCAAATGCAAAGCTATTATCAACAAAAACCATTTTGGCAATTTCCTATGGCCAGAAAAATGGAAGCTTATGCATGACTTTATTTGAAATCACAAAACAGCTTTCACATGGACTAAACAAGAACAAGAAAGTTTTTGCCCTGACTTCTTCCCTCCTATAGAATTTCCCATCATTCCTCATACTCCTTGGATCAAACATAATATCCCTATATCTCCTGGCCTGTATGAACAGATCTGTGAAATGCTGAAAAGTAGAAGCAGGAGTATATAAGTCATTGAATTCATCATATTGATCATGATGGTTTTGCATTGTGAAGAAAGATGCAAAATCACTTCGAATTGTCCACAGTCTCAAACTACTTAATCAAGCAATGATACAGCACTCAGGAGTAATACCAATACCCAAACATTTAGCAGAACAATTTGGTGGACAATCTTGCAGAGGAATATTAGATCTCTATGTGGCATTCAATGAAAGGAAAGTAGCAGAATCATCTTGCAATATAATGACATTTCAGACACCATTTGGAGCACTTTGTATCATTACCCTACCAATGGGTTGGACGAACTCAGTTCCAATCTTACATGATGTCACATTTATCCTACAACCCAAAATCCCTCATATCACTATCCCCTACATCAATGGCACACCAGTTAAGGGCCCAAAATCAGAATATTGAATGATCAGCAGATCTTATAAAATGATCACCAATAATCCAGCCATTTGATGCTTTGTCTGGGAGCATTTCAAAAACTTGAATTGCATAGTTCAATGCATGAAGTATTGTAGAGGAACATTTTCTGGTCCTAAACTCTACCTTTGCATCTCCAAAATAATTGTTTTAGGGCATTGATGCAACATCAAAGGTCATATGACCGATCCCACTCACATCGCAGCAGTTAGCAAATGGGGACTTTGTTGAAGCCTTACCAAAGTTAAAGCATTCTTAGGAACTATTGGAGTCTGTTGTATCTTTATTCAAAATTTTGCTCAACATGCTTCAGCACTGATTCAACTCACTCGAAAAGACATTCCTTTCAAATCCAGACCAAAACAAATAGCAGCACAGGAAGATTTGAAGGAAGCTTTAATCAACTCTCCAGTAATTCAAGCAATCAACTACTCATCCCCTGCCCCAGTTATACTATCAGTCGACACTTGGCATATCATTATTGGTTTCTTCCTCACTCAATGTGATCCTGACAACCCTTGAAAATGGTATTATAGTTGATTTGGATCAATCACCCTTAATGACCATGAATCTCAATTTTTGCAACCAAAACTCGAACTCTATGGTCTATATCGCACTCTTGGAGCACTTTGATTGTACCTAATAAAGGTTCAAAAGCTTATTGTAAAAGTCAATGCAAGGTATATCAAAGGCATGCTCTCAAATTCTGATATTGCACCTAGTGCTAGCATCAATCAACAGAGAGTATCGAGTCTAACCTTCCACTTCATCCTAGTCCATGTGGCAGGGACACACCATGGTCCAGATGGACTTTTGAGATGTCCTTTACAAAATGAAGATGATCAGCTCAACAACAAAAATGATTTTGGAGACTGGATTGACTGACTTCATAGATTCATACATTAAATCAATCCCATTATGACTCGTTCCTTTCCTTCCCATCAAATCTCAATACTCTTCTTCTCTTCAGATCTCAGTAAGGGGGAGGATCTTATCTACAATGATGTCCCATGAATGAACAATGCAAAAAAGGATGACAAAGATTACTTTGCATTCAAAAATGGTTAGAAGATTTGGTACAACCTCCAGACTTATCGGATTCTGAATATGCTACCTTTGTTTGATATTGCATTGAATTCTTTTTAGATTCTGGCAAACTATGGAGAAAGGACTCTCATGGAGCTCACAAAATTATTGCAATTCCCAAACATTGTCTCAAAATTATTTGTGCAGCTCACAACAATATAGGACACAAAATGATTTTTGCTACAAAATCAGTTATTGCCCTTCAATTTTGGTGGCCAAACATGAAAACTGACATTGCATAATTTATTTGTACTTGCCACCTCTGCCAAATTTGACAAACTTGAAATCTCCTAATTCTGCCTACAGTTGCCACTCCAGCACCTCTTTTCAACAACATTGCACCTTCGACAGCTATTTTGACACCATCTAGAGGTGTTTACCAAGTTTCTGAACAATCCACAACAACTGAAGATCTCATCACAAGCTCGAACAAGAGATATATGCTTTGCAGAGTGGTAGGCCCTTCGCTAAAACTAATTCAAACATACCAACAATCCCTGTATCTTGGCATTCAATTCCTCTGAAAACTGCATCAGTCAAACAATCGACTCCACAAGTACCCGCATCATCCATCTTGTCTATGGCAACAAACCTACCAACCTCGACTTCGGCACCATCTTCAACTTCAGAAACAACTTCGCAGCCCATCATTCATCCTTATGCCACTGCAAAAGAAAATTTGTACTTACCGCCACACGAATGAAACTTTGGATCAACTGTGAAAGGTAAAGCCAAAGATGGTTCTTCGCACCATACCCAAGCCCCGATTCAGAAGGATAAAATCACAGAAGATGTTTTTGCTAGTTCGATGAAGATGCCGATTATCACACTAACCCCCAAGGAATTGTTGTCTATATCGCCCAAAGTTCATACAAAATGGAAGGAACAGATTACTCCACATCAAATTCAGCAGTCCAAAGGAAATAATGCCATGAATTTACTTAACAATGAGATTTTCATAATTGATGATCCATTCAAAACTTATATTAACAGTCTTCGACCTGGCAATATTCCAGAACCCTTCATAGCTGCGAAGGAATCTCACTTGATTAGGTCAATCATCATGAATGTCAATGGAAGAAATCTAGTCAAAAGTGTCATAGACCCCGGTTCTTCGATTATTGCAATGTCCAAAGAAATTTGCCATGAACTTGGGCTCGCCTACAATCTGTCGATCCACATCCCACTTCAATCGGCTAATGGAGGCATCAATGAAAGTTTGGGTTTAGCACAAAATGTGCCTTGTGAAGTGGGGAGTATCACGCTATTTATGCAGATCCACATAATTTGTGACCCAGCCTATGACATTCTACTTGGTCAACCATTCAATGTGCTCACAGAAAGCACCATTAAAAACTACAGAAACGAAGCTCAGACAATCATGATATATAATCCTAATTTGACATGATTGTGCACAATTCCCATGATACCCCATTCTAATCAGTGTCAAAAGGATTTTCACAACTAGAGGATGAAATTTTGGACATTGACCAGTGTGCTCTCATTATCTCATTCGATCCCTCTAATTTATCTATCACTATCGAATGCACTGCAAATATTCCCGATATGGAGTCCTCGAACTCCTCAAAAACCATTTCTTATTTCTTGATTCTTGTGAATTTATATTTAACAGCCAGTCATCAATATGAAACATATTTATTGACCTCTATGGTGACATCTACACCCTCTATGCCTATTATCAACTCCTTACATCCAATTTTTGTGGCATCAAAAAAGAAATACAAGCCTGTTGCACAGAAAATTTGCCCAGTTATCACTGAACTACCTGACCAATTTCACATTATTCGAACAATCACTGGTGACCCTCTCAAAAACATGCCAAAACTAAATCCTCATCCACCATTGTTTATCCCCACTTCCCAATATTCACTCGAATGTAAAGCTATCATTGATAAGAATCATCCTGGCAATTTTCTATGGCCAGAGGAATGGAAGCTTATGCATGATTTTATTTGAAATCATAAAACAGCTTTTGTGTGGACAGAACGAGAGCAAGGAAGTTTTTGCTCTGACTTCTTTCCTCCTATAAAATTTCCAGTCATTCCTCACACTCCATGGGTTGAGCAAAACATTCCTATACCTCCAGGTTTGTACAAACAGATATGTGAAATGCTGAAAAAGAATATAGAAGCAGGAGTATATAAACCATCAAACTCTTTGTACCAATCACAATGGTTTTGCATCACAAAAAAGGACGTGAAATCACTTTGAATCATTCACAGACTTGAACTGCTTAACCAAGTAATGATTCAGCACTCAGGTGCCATACCGATACCCAAACATTTAGCAGAACAATTTGGTGGACGAGCATGCGGAGGAATGTTGGATCTTTATGTGGCGTTCAATGAAAGGAAAGTAGCAGAGTCATCTCATGATCTGACCATGTTTCAGACACCATTTGAAGCACTTCACATTGTTACCCTACCCATAGGTTGGATGAATTCTGTCCCTATCTTACACAACGATGTGACATTTATTCTACAGCCCAAAATTCCTCATATCACCATCCCTTACATTGATGACATACTGGTTAAGGGCCTGAAATTGGAATATCGAACAATCGGTGGATCCTACAAAATGATTCCTGACAACTCAGCTATTCGATGCTTTATCTGAGAACACTTCGAAAATTTAAATTGGATAGTTCAGCACATGAAATATTGTGGAGGAACATTTTTGGGTCCAAAACTCTATCTTTGCATCCCCAAAATAATTGTTTTAGAGCATCGATGCAACATCGATGGTCGTATGGCCGATTCCACTTGAATCACAGCTGTTAGCAAATGGGGACCATGTCGAAGCCTCACTGAAGTCAAAGCATTCCTAGGGACCATTGAAGTTTGACATATCTTATTTGAGATTTTGCTCAATGAGCTGCAACACTAATCCAACTCACTCGAAAAAATGTTCCTTTCAAATTTGGAGTGGATCAAATAGCAGCCCAAGAAGATTTGAAAGAAGCTCTAATCAACTCTCCAGCAATTCGAGCTATCAATTACTCATCTCTAGCCCCAGTTATCCTATCAGTCGACACTTTGAACATTGCTATTGGTTTCTTTCTCACTCAATGTGATCCCGAAAACCCCCAAAAATGATATTATAGTTGATTCAGATCAATTATGCTTAATGACCACAAATCCTGATTTTTGCAGCCAAAACTGAACTTTACAGTCTATATCGCGCTCTCAGAGCACTATAATTGTACCTAATAGGAGTTCAAAGGCTTATCGTCAAAGTCGATGCATGATATATCAAAGGCATGCTTTCTAATCCTGATATCACACCTAGCGCTAGTGTCAATCAATGGATAGTATCCATCCTAACCTTTCACTTTACATTAGTCCATATTGCAGGGACACACCATGGTCCTGACAGACTTTCAAGATGCCCCCCACAAGACGAAGATGCTCAGCTCAACAACAAAAATGATTTTGGAGACTAGATCAACCATCTTCATGGTTTCGTACATCAAATAAATTCTATTACAACCCGACCATTTATTTTGCATCAAATTTCAACCCTCTCCCTCTCTTCAGATTCCAGTAAGGGGGAGGACCTCACCTATAATGATGTCCCATGAATGAATAACACAAAAATAAATGATGAAAGATTACTTCCTGTTCGAAATTGGTTACATGACCTGGTGTGACCCCCTGATCTATCAGATCCTGAATATGCTACCTTTATTTGATATTGTACTGAATTCTTTTTAGACTCAGGCAGACTATGAGAAGAGACTCCCATGGAGCTCACAAAATTGTTGCTACTCCAGAACATCGTCTCAAAATCATTCGCACAGCTCACAACAACATCGGACACAAAATGGTTTTTGCTACTAAATCAGTTATCGCCCTTCGATTTTGGTGGCTGAACATGAAAGCTGACATTGCATGGTATATTCGAACCTCCCACCTATGCCAAATTTGACAAATGTGAAATGTTCTAATTCCACTGACAGTCATGACTCCAGCATCCCTTTTTGGCAAGGTTTATATTGATATAATGCAAATGCCACCTTCAAACAGATTTAAATACATCATACAAGGTCGATGCTCACTAACAACCTATCCAGAATGGCGAAAATGCCACATCTCTTGGTGATTGGATCTTCAAAGATATTATTTGTCGATGGGGTTCGCTATACAAAATTGTAACTGACAACAGCGCTGCATTTATTGCAGCTATGGAGTATCTTGTGAAACGATATCACATTAACCATATTTGAATTAGTGATTATAATTCATGTGCCAATGGACTCATTGAACAAGCCCACTTCGACATTTGACAATCCTTATTTAAAGCTGTCAATGGAGATCAAGTGAAATGGTCAGCAGGGGCACACTCAGTATTTTGGGCAGAACAAGCCACAGTTCATAAACACATGGGTTGTTCTCCTTACTTTGCAGTTACAGGAGCACATCCTCTAATCCCCCTCGATATCTTGGAGGCAACATACTTACAACTGCCACCCGACTCCATCTTATCGACAACCAATCTCATAGCTCGACGAGCCATAGCGCTACAAAAATGATCGAACAACCTTGAAGTGTTATATTCAAAGGTCTATGCATCTTGAATCAAAGCTGAAAAATGCTTCGAACTTGTTCACAAACATACGATGCATGACCACAACTTTGCGAAAGGAGATTTAGTGCTACTTCAAAACATGCAAATCGAGAAATCCCTCAATCGCAAGATGAAACCATGATATGTCGGCCCTCTTATCGTTATCAAATAAAACTATGGAGGGGCTTATATTCTCTGTGAACTCGACCAGTCAGTACTACATAGACCTATTGCTGCATTTCATCTGCTACCATATCTCGCTCGAAAATCGATTTCCCTTCCACCAAATTTTCTCGATATCTACTCTGAATGCCTTGAACAACTTCGAACAACTTTGAGCTTCGATGAAGATACTTTTGAAGATTTTTGGGACCTCAAAAATGAATAATTATTCTTCCTTTTCTTTTTTAAAATTACTTACAAAAGATTTCATTTTCTTTTAGTGTACAATACAAGTCATGATATTGCATCATAGCATGGTCATGCAAACTCCAAAGGTTTTTTTTGGCTATGATGAACTACTGAGCCTTTCCCTAAAGTCATTTTTCATTCATTATATATATTCATTTTTTTTTGTTTTACCTTACTTTCCAAAGACAATTAACAAGAAGTTGAAATTAAAATAGACAAAACAGAACAACAGAAACAAAAAATCCCTACTCCTCTAGCATCTCCTCCAACACCTCTATCTCCCTCCCCAATATTTCCATCTCCACCTTCTTCTGCACTAGTTTTGCAGTGATCAAGCCACAGTGCACTCCCCATTCACCCTCAAAATCTTGTGACTCGTGTGCCTTTGCCTTGCCCTTCCCCTTCAATGACTTTTTCTTTTCCTTCAATGGTTTCGAAGGTCCCGCAATCAGTTAGACACCCTCTACAGGGCCCACAAGACGAATTTGACATACTACAAAGTTCAAAAACAAGTTAGTAAGCACTTCGAAATAATTTTAAATAAATTTCATACCTGATTTGGGGTGCAAATCTCATTTTGCACCCTCAAAACGTTTTGCTTCACCTTTGTGAAGCCCTTGCCTTGATACCCCACCCCAATAACACCCCTGCGCCTCCTGGACACACTTTGAACATTTTGCTGTGCCTTCTTTGATGACACAATGTGGCTGGGACTTAAACCCAGCACATCGATTGCACTACGAAAGTATCAGTACCATGAAATTTCTTCAAACATAAGTAAAAACTCACTGGGCCCTCAAAATCGAGGAGCCTGCTTGATTTGACCTGCACCCATTTTGCATCCCCCGCTGATGATACTCGACCTGGAAACCTAGAAAAAACCTGTTGAAAGCCTTTTGTAGTATAACTCAGGCTAGAGGAAGGGTGCAAGGTGGTACTAAATATCACCGCTAATACCAAAACATTGTTTTAGTGATGCGAAGTGGTAAAGACGTAATGAATAGCCTTTTTAAAGTGTACAAAGGTGTTCGAAAATGTTCGAAATTGGTTCGAAGACATGCGAAGTAGTTCGAAGTAAGTTCGAATGTGTTCAAAGTTGTTCGGGTGAGTTTGAGGGGGTTCGAAGGTATTTTACTGGTGTTGATATATGTTTTGACAAATGAATATAGCCGTTACGAGGAAGGTTCAAGAAAGTTTGCGATATTTTGCAGAACTTAGTGGTACGATGCGAGGTAAGACTCAAGAGAATTGCTCTTAAATCCAACTATAGTGGAGAGGGTAACTGGTTCTCTGTTGTTCTATGTAAATAGTACAAGTTTATATACATTTTGAAGAGATAGTACCAAAAAGGGGAATACAATAAAGGGCAATATGTGCAACAATAAAGGACTTTGTAAATTGTAAAAACAAATGAGAAATGACAATAATTGAAATGTACTTTGTCCCAGTATAGTAAGAGTTCTTGTCCTATTAATTTAATATATCATGAAACATAAAAACTGCACTTATCACATTCTAACTCTCTTGTAATCTCTCCTCATGTCTGGTAGTGCTCGATATGCGACTAAATAGCTTACTCCGGTTAAGCATTGTGTATCGAAAGTGTTTGAGGACAGCTATACGGCCACCAAAGTCGTTCGAAGTATTGCGAAGTCGTTCGAAATGTCACGAAATGGTTCAAAAGCGTTCGAAATAGTTCGAAGTCGTCCGAAATAGTGCGAAATAAGTCAAAAATAGTTTGAAGTCGATTTCGTAATGTTCGTAGTGGTTCGGAAGGTCTGTCATAGTGTGTCAGTACAATTGGAAACTTTGCTCAGACCTTAGAGCGTGCAGTGGACCTATCACTGCGCCCTCAATCTCTGCCTCCACATTGTCCTCCTCCTCCTCCTCTACCATCTTTGCTTTGCTACCCACACTATGGGTAGTTTCTCTTTACCCTCATCCTTGTCCTCATTCTCATCTTCCTTCCCAGCCTCCGCCCTCTCGATAGCCTTCACCTCAGCTGTGAGCTCTGCATTTTTCTGTTGTAGATCCTCCTTTAATAATGTTTTTGCATGAAATGCAGCAAGAGCTGTGTTTCGAGCCTCTGACAATGCAGTTTTGTGACCCTCGAGCTTTGCCTGCCTTGCTACATCCTTCACTCTTCAAACCTCCTCCTGCTCCTCCTGAATTCATCGTTCTTCCTCCTTCCTCCTTTTCCATTCAACCTCTTCTACTAAATCCACAAATTGCCATCAGTTTATAAAGCTCAAATACTTTATTAATGACTGCTTGTATGGTCACATTGCATTCTGTGCCTAAATCATTGGTGAGTTCATCATACTCTGCCTACGAAACATGAATTTAGAAAACATAGAACAAAACAAAGATGAAATGTACCATTTTCTCACAGAAACCCTGCCCTTAAACTTCAAAGTCGACATCTTTGCTACACCATGCTCAGGCATCGATTTTGCATACTCAATGACTTCAACATTAAGTTCAGCAAGGAGCGACATTGTAAAAGCTAGAGTGTGATGATGATAAAGAGGTGATGGATGAAGAATGAGAAGTATTTCAAACTTCGCTAACTTTTTCAACACGATCACACATTCCACACATGTCTAAGATCTGGAGAAGATTCCCAATCATATCAACATGTTATGACAAATGCTCCAAACCACTACAAATGCCACAAAATCGATTTTGAACACTTTTTGAACAACTTTGCATGATTTTGAATAGCTTCAAACATTTTCGTGACACTTCAAACATTTTCGAACAACTTTGCACTACTTAGAATGACATCAGCCACCATAGGGATATTCTAAAACCCTTTCGAGACACATAAAACATCCAGCATGAGCCACTGCATCACATATCAAACACTACTGGACACAAGGAGAGATGATAAAAGAATTAGAATATGATAATAGCAGTTTTGGGGTTTCAACGATCTATTAAAACAACAAGAGGAGTACTCTTACTATATGGTGACACCGTATGTTTCATTTATTATCATTTCTCATTTGTTTTTATGTTTTACAATACCTTTATTGCTGTGCATACTGCCTCATGTTCTACACTTGCTATATTTCCTTTTTAGTACTTACCTCTTCAAAATGTATATAGACTTGTACTAGTTACTTAGAACAACAGAGAAAAAGTTACCCTCTCCACTATCATCAGATTTAAGAGCAGTTCTCTTGAGTCTTAGCTTGCATCATATCTCTAAGTTCTGCAAAATATCACGAACTTCCTCAAACTATCATATTCACTCCTCATTTTATTGCACATCGCCTATCACCTTTTGACAAACACTTCCTATTTGTTATATTCACTTTTTGACATATCTTGACATTACTTCAACATCTTTGAACCTCCTCAAACTCACTTCAAACTCACTTCAAACAACCTCGAACTATTTTTGAACTCTTTCGCACGTCCTCAAACCTATTTTGAACTTCATTTGAACTATTTTGTATGCTCTCACAGACTATTTGCACCATTCCTTATCATTTCGCATCACTCAAAACAATGTTTGGATATCAGCAGTGGTATTTAGTACCAACTCGCACTCTTCCTCTAGCCTGTGTTATACTTCCTAAGCCTTTTAACAGGTTTTTGTTAAGTTTCCAGGTCGAGTATCATCAACGTTGAAGCACTCGACTTAGCGCAGTGCCGCTCAGTGGTCACCATCTTGGGCACTACTCACGATTGCCTCAAAGAGGATGTGCAAAGGTCACTGGTCAAGTTGGAAGTCACTAAGAGCTGGCTGTGCAGCATGGAACAAGCGGAGGCAGACACGAAGGCAAAGCTGGATGTGGCTGCAGAGCGCTTAGAGTTCCTGGAGTCGGTAGAATAGTCGCTCCCTGTATAAAACCAATGGTAGCCCATAAATAAATTTGTTCATTGCACCTGTAATAAATGTGTGATGCACTCCAAAGCGCTGGAGCGTGTGCATGCACAAATGTGCACATTTTGCGCCAACTTGCATGCACGCTCTCATTGTTTCGTAAAATGCAAATTGTAAGCCCAGATGATATGTATGAAGGAGAAGAAATAAGATATGCAATGTTCGAACAAGAAACATGAAGCACAAAAAAAATGTGCAAATGCAAAGAAGTGCAGAAAAATTGTCCAACCATCACTTTCCTCCTCCCAACTGAGACATTGACTCTGTCCAAATGATATAAGAGTGAAAGATAAAATGAAGCGCATGCCATACAACAAATCCTAAAAGGCTCAGTAGATCATCATGGCTGGTAAAACCCATGAGTTGCACAATCATGGAAGGTGCCCAGATGCGACTTTGCAAATAGAAGAAAGGTAACATAAAAAAAAGGAAAGAAAGCAAAGCATACATATAAAAAGATGAAATATCCATAGCAGTGCACGCAGAGCACTAATTGCACACCTCATTGGTGCTTCCTTTGTCCTCAGTGCTATCTCCTTGCACTTCTTCTTTGTCAACTGTTTCTTCATCTTCTGTGCCCACTACTATGGACTCTTCCATCTCTTGCAACCGTGTTGTAGTAATATCAAGTGCTATGTCAGAAAGTGCAATGAACTTGCATGCATGGTACAGCACTAGGCAAAACATGGCTATTGGCCTATTGAATACTGTCCCATTGAGTTCACAAATGGTATACACACCACCTTGATTGTGCAAAATTATAACTAGAGGACCAAGGTAACATGGGCACATTTTGCGGTTAAGGCTCTTCTCTATCACTGTGTTGTGCATAAGGACTAAGTCTCCATGCTGGAAGTTGAAATTGTGGATGGTTTTGGAGTGTGCTTTCTTGAAACAGAGCACCACTTTGCACCTTTCTGCATAGATGCAGGAATGAATGTGCACTAAGTCTTCTGGCTGCTTTTGTAATGCACATGCTCACCGCATGATCAAGTCTGTAGTAGAGAGTATAGAATCTGGGGGTGGGTTAAGGTATGTCACTTCAATGATATTGAGAGGGATCAGAGGCTGCATGCTGATGGGTTCAGTTGGTACTTGGGGCAGAGTCTCAACAGAAGGGGTGAACACTAAACCTACAGCTGCAGGTGTGCTCAGGGTGAGGGGGTTCACTTAGAGGGCCTCAGATCATCCTTTGGGGTGCAGAGACTATGAAGAGGCTGGTACAGTGGTTTTCAAGGTGCACACTAGTTGTGTACACAAAAAGGGAGGTATGTGCAATGGTGAAAAAGTGTGCAATGCAAAGAGGCAACAATGTGCAGTGTGGAAAAATGCACAATGGGAGCACAAAAATGTGCAACAACGATGGAGGTGAAAGCGGGAGGTTTGGTGGGACAAGTACAGCACTGGGATGTGCTGCAAGGGTGACACACAGTCTAGGGATGCAAATGGGATGCGAGCACAACTGGTGGGAAAATGTGCAAATGGTGTGCAAAATGCAGCTATACAATCAAATGTCCAAATGCAGCTATATAAAGAGTGGACAAGCAAAGATGAAGAATGCAATGAAGGGATGAAATGCAGCAATATGATGAGGGGATGCAAACAATATGCAAATGTGGCTATACATACAAAGGGCACACTACAAAGGCACATGGACTGGATGCTGGTGCACAGACTATGTGCGACACTGAATGAGCTATGAACTATGAGGGGGGAAAAGATCCTTTGGATTCTCTATCTGTCTCAAGTGGCACAGCGCATGATAAAGCCCATAGATCTCTAACCTTGGTTGCACTATTATCTGTGTCATGTGCTCAAATAAGACTGAGATGTCTTCTGCTTTGACTGCTGGTGTGCTAGGTTGTGGCTAGAAAATTGGTATGCTGGATGCTGAGTAGGGCACATACATATCTGGGTTTTGCACTGTGAGCCTGGTAAGTGGCTAAAAATAGTGCACTGGGCCTTTGAAGATAAAGTTGATCACATCTAGTGAGTATGGCACATTTGCAGGCTGATTCGGTCCTGCAATCACAAGATGGCTCAAAATGTGCTCGAGCTGGTCTGGTCTAAACACCCTAACAAACATGCAGCTTTGGTCATAGCACACCAATATGCCTTGCACAACTGTTAGGGCAACACCCACTAATCTGCTAGCTGGACCATGTGGGCTCTCCTACAAGAAGGTGGTGGGGTGCATGCACATGATGGGGGGTTTTGATGGATTTGATGTGAGGGGTTAAAAATAGATGAGTTGGCTGAAAAAGGCCTTTCACACCACTATTGTGGATGAAATATTTAAGAGAACTCAACTGAGGTCCCCAGGTGTATATTTTAAGTTTATATACTATGTTACACATATTGTTACTGATGTGCATGTACATATTGATGCATGTAAATATAAAATTTCCATGCTGACAAATGTAGTGTTTGTAGGCATTTGGTAGCATAATTTGATGTAATAAAATAAAATATTATTATGTAATAGGGATGTTAGGAGACTGTTTCCTAACATTACCCCCCTTTTACACCTCAACTTCCAGGCAAGAAAATATTGTATCTGTTCCCTCTGTGAAATTTTGGTAAGGCCGGAAATTCATCCCCTCATACACCATTCTAGCAATGTGATGTGGAGCATTTGGATTACATTTAAAGAATTGGGTGATTGCATTATGCGCTTGCTTACAATTCTCTTCGGGTTCCCATAAATCATTTTCATTGGTGATGTGTTCAGTTGGTACTCGGTGCAGAGTTTCAACAGAAGGGGTAAACACTAAACCTACAACTGCAGGCATGCTTGGAGTGAGGGGGTTTGATTAGAGGGCCTTGGATCATCCTTCGGGGCATGGGGACTACAAAGAGGCTGGTACGGTGGCTCTCGAGGTGTGCACTAGTTGTGTATGTGAAAAGGAAGGTATGCACAACAGTAAAAAAGCACACAATGCAAAGGGGCAAAAACGCACAATGGGAGCGCAAAAATGTGCAACAATGAGGGAGATTAAAGCAGGAGGTGTAGTGGGACAAGGACAGCACCAGGATGTGCTGCAAGGGTGGTGCACAAGTTAGGGGCACAAATAGGATGCGAGCACAATGGGTGAAAAAATGCACAAACAGTGTGCAAAATGCGGCTATATGATAAAATGCACAAACAGTGCACAAACATGGCTATATGAGGGGCACACTACAAGAGTGCACAAATGAAGATGAAGGATGCAATGCAGAGATGAAACACAGCAATACGATGGAGGGACGCAAATGATATGCAAACGTGGTTATATGAAGGGCGCACTACAAAGGCACATGGATTGGATGCTGGTGCACAGACTATGTGCGATGCTGACTGAGCTATGAAGTTCACTATGAGGGGGGGGGGGGAAAGATCCTCTGGATTCTCTATCTGTCTGCCTACTATGTACAAATGGCTTATGTGATAAAATCAGTAAAATAATGTGTAAAAATAGAAAGCACCATGCGCTACCTACAAGCGCATCCATTGGCCCATCTAAACCTGACCACACTATGCCACTGCCTTAGCCAATAAGATTTGTATATAATATAGTCCAATACCCAACTTTCTGGTGTGATGCTCTATTTTTGGTGCACTCTAGGTCCTGTGCACTCTTCCCAATTAATCTGCTTTGGCGTTATGTGTTGCATGCTGTGCCTTAGTAATAATGACATGATCGACCTGTGCCAGTTACCATATAAGGCAATGCTGATTGGAAATGTGGAAGAACTATAAGGAGATGCTGTGTGAGGCCAAATAGCACCAAAGCACCAGGATTACATGAAAGTGCCCAAGTGTGCACAGTCCAATGCCAAATAGGCACAAAGCACCCAGATTATGTGAGAATGTACAGTTCACTCATGTTGGAATCATGGTGCACCTCAAATAAATGTGCCAGTAAGCTGGAAGCCACAATGCGCAGTGCAATTGGTGTGGCGGATTGTTGTGTGTGTGGTAAGAATAGTGCAATGAGTGCACAGCAAAGAATGTGAGTTGCAGGTAAAGCATAAAAGGAGTGCATAAAGGTGCATCGAGCACGCAATAACTGTAAAAGGCAGATAAGGAGTGTGGGGGGGGTGCACAGAGGTGGTTTGAAGTGTAACAAGGTGCATTTAGAGCACATGACAGAAGGCAGCTATGGGGAATCCAAAGGCACAGTAGAAATGTAAAAGGTGCACAAAAGTGCACCTAAGTGGTCAAAGGCATGCGAAAGTGCATGGAAGCACACAAAGGCACATGGAAGTGCACAAAGGCACACAAAAGTGCACAGAGGTGCACTGGAGCACATGGGAGTGCACTGGAGCGCATTGGAGTGCAGAAAGCGGACAAAGGCACATGGAAGCACACAGGAGTGCACTTGGGTGTGCAAAAGCACATGAAGGTGCACAAAGTGTGCTGTGCAAAGTGAGTAGAAGATGTCCAAGTGGTGCGCACAATCACGAACAATGCCATAGTACAAGTGCAGGGTGATAGGGAGCCATATCATCAGTGTAGTTCTTCCACTTGATTAAGAACTCCAATTTATTTCATCAAAGACATGAGTCTAAAACCTCTTCCACTACATATTCTAGAGCACCTTCTACCATTCTTGGAGGTTGTGGAGTAGTTTGTTGACCGGGTATAGTGGGTGGGCAGTAAGGGCATAAGCGGGAAATGTTAATTTCAGGATCAATCTTGAATGATTGAGGTAATTTTAACACTACCGCATTGGGTGAAATTATTTTAGAAATCACATATGGGCCAACTTGCTTCTCCATAAGCTTTTTTGAAGGTCATGGAATATTTAGATCCTTGGTACTTAGCCATACCAAGTTACCAACCTTGTATTCTGGAGCAACAGCTCGAGTACGATCCATCTGTCACATCATATCATCATGTGCTTTCATCAATGCTGCCTCTGCTTCCTCCTGCACATTTCGCATTTTTGATACAAAGTCCTCCACTGACTGTACCTTGACTTCCCTTTGAGGTTCTATTCCCATTCTGGGATGATACCCATAATTAGCAAAGAAGGGTGACATGCAAGTAGCCCAATGGAATTTATTATTGTGAGAAAATTCACCAATTTCCAACCATTCAGGCCAGTCAGTTTGTTGGTGATTGACAAATATGCGTAGGTACTGCTCCAACTCCTGATTCATTCTCTCTGTCTGCCAATCAGTTTGTGGGTGATATGCCGTAAATAACTTGGTTTGAATTCCCAATATGTTATTTAATTCTCACATAAATGCAGAAGCAAATTGTGATCCATGATCAGAGATAACCATATCAGGTAATCCATGTAACCACCATACCTGATTTAGATAGAGGCATGCCAAGAGCAACGATGAGGTTTCTGCAGTAGTAGGAATGATATGGACTTCCTTTGTGAAGCAGTCACATATTACAAATATTGCATCGTATCCTTGAGCTTCAGGTAATTCTGTGATAAAGTCCACAGATATATCTCACCATGGTGCTTTAGGTATAGGGTTCGGCATTAATTTCCCTGCAGGCTTTTCTGGAAATTTCTTCCCCCTCATGCATATATCACACCCATCTACATACCTCAACACATACTTTGAAATTCTGGGCCACCAATAATTTCTCATTACCAACTCCAATGTTTTCCATCTTTTTGGATGTCCAGCAGCTGGCATATTATGATGTAACCATATGATCTCCCTTTGTAAATCTTGATCCTTTGGTACATATACCTTTCCTCTGAACAACACTAACCCTTGTTCTTCAACCCATTCATCTCCTTTAATATTATCTTTCTTCTCTCCCCTCAAAGCTTTCACAGCTTCCACTACTTCATCATCCATCTCTGAACATTGTCTAATTTTAGACAACATTTCTGTCTCTGAGCTATCCACCAATAGATGCCCTTGATGCATAGTGCAAATGTAAAAGTATTCAGGTTTGAGTAGGGTAATATTTTTATTGTCCTCCTCCACCCCCCTTTTATGATCTGTATGTCTGGATAATGCATCTGCTTTCCTCATCAAGCTTCCCACTTTGTGGACTAAGTGAAAATTAAAACATGATAGGAATAATGCTCAATGTGCTTGTCGATGGTTAAGCTTTTTAGCAGACATGAAGTACTGCAGATTTTGATGATCCAATCAGATTTCGATCTGATGCATACATCCCTCCAAATAATGTCTCCATGCTTCCAGTGCTCGTATTATTCCCAACATCTCTTTATCATGCACATCATAATTCCTCTCCACATCATTCAATCCTCAAGACAAATATGCACAAGGATGCCATTTGTCATCTTCACATAACATTGATAATACTGCTTCAGTAGCAAAGTTGGATGCATCTGATTCCACTCGTAAGGGACATGTGAAATCTACTGGGGCTAATATTGGCTCTTCCACAAACTTCCTCTTCTACTCCTCAAATGCTGTCTGCTGTTGTTCTCCCCATCTCCACACTACTCCCTTTTGCATAAGGTTGTGTAAGGGTGCAGAAATTTTGGAAAAATTATGAACAAAGTGACAATAATATGTAATTGGCAAGTCCCAAGAAAGCCTGAACCTCCTTGATATGGGTGGGCATGGGCCAATCAACAATTGCCTGTACCTTGATAGGATCCATCTTGATTCCATCAGGACCAATCATTAATCCCAAGAACTCGATCTCACTTGCCCCAAACACACACTTCTCTGGTTTAATGAATAAATCATTTTCTGCCAATCTTTGTAATACCTTCTGCACTATCGCCTCATGATTTTCTTCATCCTCTGTGAATATCAAAATGTTGTCAATGAATATTATTACCATGCCTTTGTCTATTATGTCCTAGAAAATGTCGTTCATCATATTTTGAAAGTTGGGGGACTATTGGTTATCCCAAAAAACATGACAAGCAGCTCAAAAGAGGATCCTCGATGCGTGGCAAATGCAGCCTTCTACTCATCTCCTTTCTTTATTCGTACATTGTTGTACCCCCAGCATTAATCCAATTTTGTAAAGACCTTGACCTTTCCCACCTTGTCAATTATCTCTGAGATCAATGGCAAAGGGTACGCATTCTTCACTGTCCACTCATTCAGATACCTATAATCTGTATACATTCTCTTCCTCTGAGTTTTTTGTTACAAAGAATATTGGTGATGTCTGCAGTAATTTCAAAGGTCATATGTATCTCTTGTGCAATTGTTCATTAAGGAATGCATCCACTTCTTCTTGTTCCATTAGAGATAACGGGTAGACTTTTGACTTCTTCAGCACAAATCCTGGCTTCATCTCAATTGCATGATCTTATGGCTTTCACACTGGCATCTGCTCCAATTCCTTCTTCTGAAAAACTGACAAATATTTATGATATGCTTTTGGCACCCACTCCTCCACTGGCTTCTCCACTTTCACAGCATTTTTATCCCATGACCGTCCTCCACAAATTTCCGTAAATATTTACTTCTGTTCTTTCTTATTGGTCATGACTGGAACTTCTCTGTTTGGCATATTCTCATCTTCCACTTCCTCCATCATAACAGAATACTTCCTTGGATGTTTTTTCTCTTTTTTTTTCCTTTTTTTTTTTTTAATTTCCTCCCATACACATTACATTCTTTAGGACAATGAGTCATGTGTACCTTCCCAGTTTTCCAATCAATTTCTGAGTTATGTTTTTGTAACCATGGACATCCAATTATCAGATTGGTTTTCCCAAGGTCGCACACCTCAAATACAGCTTGTTCCTGATGATCCTGATACTTCAGTATCATCATCACCTCTGCCTTAATAGTTCCTCCATGATTGATTGTACTGTCAATATTGTATACCATTATAGGTTGTGGCAGTTTACGCATGCAAATACCATTTCCAGTAATTAAGGATCGATTAATGAATAATCCAGTAGCACCACTGTCAAGCAATGCCTCCACATCAATTGCTGCATGCGTGTCCACTGTCTTCAATCCTACTGTCAAGCTAATTTTGGGTTCTATCCACATAGAACGAATAAAGAATTTAGAGGTCTTCAGAAATAAGGCTGGGCCTCGCCTTACATTGTGACCACCAGTGATTGAGAGGCAGCACTCATCAATAGGACAGCTGCAACCAGACAACCAATCAAATCTGGTTTAATCAAGATTTACTATACTCTATTCAGACAACTATTTTAGTTATATTAGTTACTAGCTGAATTCAGTATTAACCCCGAGATCAGGCACTGTTGGAAGGGTTATTGATCCAAAGTGCCTAATTGTTGACAAATAGCCAAAATCACATGTTTTGCCATGTTTTGTACCCAAATTGCTAGATCACATGACTTGAAATTTTGTGAAAAAATTCTGAAGCCAAATCTTGACTCAGCTGAAGAAGTGACTCATCACAGCTTACGTCATTATGTCAGAACAATCAACTTCGAATCCTGGTCACAATCATGTTCCCACGCCAGTGCTAGAAGCCAAAATTGATGCGCTTACAGCACAAATGTCCCAGTTAGTATCAGTATTGGCAGCATCACAGCCCAAACAAGCAGAAATAAAGCCAGAGACAGTGGAAGATAAAGATGATGAGATAGAGGAGATGGTGGAGTGGATGTCTCAGGAGGATGTGCATGCAGAGGAGAGATCGGAGAGTGGAAAAACACATTTACCTAAATATGTGCCCCACAAATCTTTGATGGTACCATGGAGAATACAAAATCCTTCATCAGCTCTATAGTATTGTACATCCATGGGAGGAAGCCCAAATTTCATATGACTGAGTCTAGGATTATGTTTGCTCTCTCATATATTCAGGGAGGAAAAGCACAGTTCTGGAGAAATGCAGCTATTAATCAAATTGCTGTGGAATATAAACCGTTTGCAACCTTCAGGGAATTTTTGGAGAGATTGGAGGCACAGTTTGGAGACTTTAATTCAAAGGCGACGGCTAATGCAAAATTAAAAACCATGCACCAAGGTTCTCTGACAGCAGATGAATTTATTTTGCAGTTCAAGGCAGAAGCATCACAGACAGATATGGGAGAAGCTGCGTTGGTAGAATTTTTGAAGGCAGAATTAAATCCCTCATTATTCAAGTCTATTTATCAATTACCTTTTATGCTGGAGAGGTTGGATGAGTAGTATAATTGGGCAATGTATCTTGATCAGCAATACCAACAGGAACAGGTGGAGTTGAAATTGATGTATGGGAATGCCAGATTTGGAAAGTCATCAGGAGGAAAGTCTGAGAAAGGAAGGATGCCTCAGGTACAAACTCTGAGGGCACAGCCACTGGCCATGGCAGTGGCACCTAAAGTTATGGAGTCAGCAGCATTGGCAGATGCAATGGATGTTGATCAAGTAGAGAGACAAGCCCCACTTAAATGTTTTAATTGTGGGCAATTAGGGCATATTGCTAGGAATTGTAGGCAGAAAAGGAAGATTAGAGAAGCAACAATTGAGGAAGTGAAGTTGGAGGAAGATAAGCAGAAGAATTTTGTGGAGGAGTCCCAGTGAAGGTTTCCCCATTGGTGACCCAGAATCAATATAATGTATTAGTATCTGAGGAAACCCAGAGTGAAAGAGAAATTGAGGAGTACAACCATCATCACTTATGCGATAAAGAAAATGCCCTTCTGTTAGAGTGACACCCACTGTTCTGCTAGCTGGACTATGCGGGCTCTTCTACAAGAGGACAGCGGGGTGCATGCACATGATGGGGGGTTTGATGTATTTGATGCAATGGGTTAAAAATAGATCAGTTGGCTAAAATAGGCATTTCACACCACAAATGTGGATGGAATACCTAAGAGAACTCAACTGAGGTCCCCAGGTATATATTTTAAGTTTATATACTATGTTACACATATTGTAATATGTTGTTACCGAAGCACACATACATGTGCATACATATTGATGCATGTAAATATATAATTCCCACACTGACAAATGTAGTGTTTGTAGGTGTTTGGTAGCATAATTTGATGTAATAAAATAAAATAAAATAAAATAAAGATAAGATATTATTATGTAATAGGGATGTTAGGAGACTGTTTCCTAACAACAACTAAGTATCTGCTGATGTTGAAAAATGTGCAATAATAGCATGCAATCTCTTCTGCAGTTACAAGGCCAACATGTGCAGTTTTGCCAATAAGCTTGTCTAGGTTGCTGATACTCCATTTACTGCCATCTCTGGAACCAGGATAAAGCTTTAGAACAGCATCTTTGAATGCGCCATAGTTATGCATTGCACTATACTCCAGTAGCAGTTTCCAAGTGTCCACAGTGTTGCTGTCCAAATAGCGCACAGTGTGGAACTTCTTATCAGTCTCATCAGTGACATTACAATCACAGAGAAGTTGTGCAAGCTCCTCAAAGTACTTCTGGAGTTTGTGCAGTTTGGCAGGATCAAAGCACAGTGTGTTTTGGTTAGCTATCACCCTGCACTCATACTACAGCATTTTTTGTGATTGTGTGCAGTGCTTGGACACCTTCTACTCACTTTGCACAGCGCATTTTTGCATGCTTTCATGTGCTTTTATGCACCCAAGTGTGCTCCCATGTGCTTTCATGTGCCTTCATGCACTTTTGTGTGCTTTCATGTGCTTTCATGTGCTTTTGTCTGCTTTCATGCACCCAAGTGCACTTCCATGTGCTCCAGTGCACTTTTGTGTGCTCCAGTATGCTCTCGTGCACTCCAGTGCACTTTCATGCACTTTCACATGCCTTTGACCACTTAAGTGCACTTTCATGCACCTTTTACATTTACACTGTGCCTTTGGATCCCCCTTAGCTGCCTCTAATCATGCACCTTAAATGCACCTTGTTACACTTCAAACTGTTTTCGTGTGCCTCCCACACTCCTTATCTGCCTTTCACAGTTACTATGCACTCGATGTGCCTTTATGCACTCCTTTTATGCTTTGCCAGCAGCTCACATTCCACACTGCGCACTCATTGCACTATCCATTTATCACACACAACAATCCACTACCACACCTATTGTGCTGTGCATCATGGCTTCCAGCTTACTGGGGCACTTATTTGAGGTGCACTGCGATTGCAGCACGAGCCAACTGTGCATTCTCACATAATCTGGGCACTTTGCACCTATTTGGCATTGGACCATGCGCACTTAGGCACTTTCATGTAATTTGGGTGCTTGGCACTATTTGGCATCACACAGCATCTCCTTATAGTTCTTCTGCATTTCCAATTGGCATTGCCTTATCTGGTAACCAGCACAGGTCAATCACATCACTATTACTAAGGTGCAGCATGTGACACATAACACTGAAGCAGATTAATTGGGCAGAGTGCATGGGACCTAAAGTTCACCAAAAATAGAACATCGCACCAGAACAGTTGGATATTGGGCTATAGCATGCACAAATCTTATTGGCTAAGGCAGTGGCATTGTGCAGTCAGGTTTAGATGGGCCAATGGATGGACTTGTGGATAGTGCATGGTGCTTTCTATTTTTATACTTTACTTTACTGCTTCTATCACATAAGCCATTTGTACATAGTATCAAGGTACATACAGAATCCAGAGGATCTTTCCCCCCCCATATAGTTCATAGCTCATTCAGCATCGCACATAATCTGTGCACCATTGTCCAGTCTGTGCGCCTTGTTAGTGTGCCCTTTGTATAGCTGCATTTGCATATCATTTGCATCCCTCGTCATATTGCTGCATTTTGTCCCTTTGTTGTGTCCTTTGTCTTCATTTGTGCACTCTTGTAGTGTGCCCTTTGTATAGCCATGTTTGTGCATCATTTGCACCCCTCATTGTATAGCCACATTTTGTGCACCATCTGCACATTTTCCCACCAGTTGCACTTGCATCCCACTTGCATTCCTAGCCTGTGCATCACCCTTGCAGCACACTCCAGTGCTGTCCTTGTCCCACTACACCTCCCACTTTCATCTTCCTCATTGTTGCACATTTTTCCACACTGTGTGTTTTTGCCCCTTTGCATTGTGTACTTTTTTGCCATTGTGCATACCTTCCTTTTTGTGTACACAACTAGTGTGCACATCAAAAACCATCGTACCAGCCTCCTCATAGTCTCTGCACCTTGAAGGATAATCCAAGGCCCTCTAAGTGAACCCCCTCACCCCGAGCATGCCTGCAGCTGTAGGTTTAGTGTTCACCCCTTCTGTTGAGACTCTGCACTGAGTATCAACTGAACACATCACCGTATCCATGGTCTGCAGGGTGATCTTCAATTCTAAGGATTGTTGGGAGGGGGTGGACACCACAATGTACTTGCATGGTAACTTATGCTCCCACGATTTCAATCTGTGTAGAGGGGGAAGTGGGGATGAAGGGGTAGGTATGTCTTTAGCCACTTCAAATGAGTCTGGAGAAGGAACAGTCATAGAATAAGATTCATCCTCTAGTGACTCAACAAACAGAACTTCAAAGTGGTTATGGACAGGCAATGAGGGCATACTGTTCACTCATCACAGGTGAAAAAATCCTGTTCCTCTGCCTCTTCCTCTTTAACTTCCTCTTTCTCCAGGCCTTTAACATCTGCCAGTGCCAACAGGTCTTAAAGAGGCTCATCTCATTTCTCAGGCATGAGTTTACAGATGTCTTGGTGGTGGGGACAATTTTGAGCCATGTGTCCAGTTTTCCCACAGCAGTAGCAAAGATCTAGCCTGCGAGCTCAACTATGAGCTGTGTCAACATCCATTGGAGTGGGGGTGCTGGAGCTTAATGCCATGGGTTGGTGCATAGGGATGGGATTATGATAAGGGGGTGCTTGGTTAAAGGTGTGGGGGCATGGGTGGTGGTAGGAGTGCAGAAAGCTGCAGTAAATGCTGCATTTGTGAGTCAGTTCTCATCACAGAGAGAAGCAGTCTTATACCAAGCATTTATGTTATCATCTGCTGGGCATTCTTCCAACATCTGTGCAATCTGGTCTTGGATTTCCCAATTATGACCTCAACGAAACTTCACCACCATGGGTAACCCACTCCCATACCTCGCCATGTCCACAGATTGATACACTTGGTAGTAGGAAGTGGATTTGAGGTGTGTTATGGCTTGTTGGCATTCATTGAGGGGGCAGAAGTGTCATATGAACTCATCATGAAAGTCCCCCCAGGTGGAAAATGGAAGGGAGCCATGCTCCTTGGTTTGGGGTAATATACAGTTGACATAGAGATAGGCATGCTCAGATTTTATGTATGTGAGGGCCCAATAAATTTTAGCGGCATCATCCACAAATTGATTTGGATGTAGACTGATGTACAACTTGCAGGAATTGAGGAAAGCACATCTGTGGAAATGTATGCCATTGAATTTGGTGGGGGGCACAGGTTTGATGTGCACATCTTTGCCCAGGTGTGCATTGGGCAGCGCGTGCACACTTGGCACACTAGAGGTCGATATCAGTGGGGTGGGGTTCGACTGGAGAGTTCTAACAAAGGTTTCAATGGTAGATGTAAGTGTATCAATTTGTGCACAAATTCCAGCAATGTCGCCTTCAAGCGCATCGATGTGCTCCCTGGCATCTATGGTGCTAGGTGGCAAAAAACAGTGTGCACTAAAGGCAGGAGTGTCTGGGACAGTGTGTAGGGAGTCTGTGGAGCTCTGGGGGTCATCTTCTATTCTGTAGCTGCCTATCTTGGCAGAGTGTCCAAGATTTCAAGCCTTAAGAAAGAGTTTTCTACTGTAAGGGCCACCTCAAAGCCTTACTTAGGAATGAGCTAACAGAGGGGAATCCAAAGTTAATATTATACTATATAATACAGACACTTCAGGCATACCTAACAGAGGGGAATCCAAAGACAAAACTCTAAGGACCCATCTGTCAATGCCCAGTATATGTGATAGAGCCAAAAATCAGATAGTAAGCTAAAAATAGCAAAAAGGCAGAGATAGGCAGATCAAGCTGTGGTGATGTGTTTAGTTGGTACTCGGTCCAGAGTCTCAACAGAAGGGGTGAACACTAAACCTACAACTGCAGGCATGCTCAGGGTGAGGGAATTCGCTTAGAGGGCCTTGGATTGTCCTTCAGGGCACCAGGATTACAAAGAGGCTGGTATGGTGGTTTTCAAGGTGCACACTAGTTGTGTACACCAAAAGGAAGGTATGCACAATGGCAAAAAAGTGCACAATGCAAAGGGGCAAAAATGTGCAGTGTGGAAAAACATGCAATGGGAGCGCAAAAATGTGCAATGGCGAGGGAGATGAAAGCAGGAGGTTTGGCAGGACAAGTATGGCACTGGGATGTGCTGCAAGGGTGACACACAGGCTAGGGATGCAAATGGGGTGCAAGTACAACTGGTGGGAAAATGTGCAAATAGTGTGCAAGATGCAGCTATACAAATGAATGCACAAATGGTGTGCAAACACAGCTATATGAAGGGCACACTATAAGAGTGCACAAACAAAGACAAAGGATGCAATGAAGGGATGAAATGCAGCATTACGATGAGGAGATGCAAACAATAAGCAAATGTGGCTATACGAAGGGCACACTACAAAGGTGCACAGACTGGACGCTAGTGCACAGACTATGTGTGACGCTGGATAAGCTATGAACTATGAGGGGGGGAAAGATCCTCTGGATTCTCTATCTGTCTGCCTACTATGTACAAATGGCTTATGTGATAAAAAACAGTAAAATAAAGTATAAAAATAGAAAGCGCCATGTGCTACCCACAAGTGCATCCATTGGCCCATCTAAGCCCGACTGCATTATGCCACTGCCTTAGCCAATAAGATTTGTGCATGCTATAGCCCAATACCCAACTTTCCAGTGCAATGCTCTATTTTTGGTGCACTCTAGGTCACGTGCACTCTTCCCAATTAATCTGCTTCAGTGTTATGCATTGCATGCTGTGCCTTAGTAATAATGATGGGATCGACCTGTGCCAGTTACCAGATAAGGTGATGCCAATTGGAAATGCAGAAGAACTATAAGGAGATGCTGTGCAAGGCCAAATAGCACCAAAGTGCCAGGATTACATGAAAGTGCCCAAGTGCGCACAGTCCAATGCCAAATAGGTGCAAAGGGCCCAGATTATGTGAGAATGTGCAGTTGGCTTGTGCTGAAATCACAGTGCACCTCGAATAAATGCACCAGTAAGCTGGAAGCCATGATGCACAGTGCAATTGGTGTGGCAGATTGTTGTGTGTGTGATGAGGATAGTGCAATGAGTGTGCAGCAAGGAATGTGAGTTGCAGGTAAAGTGTAAAAGAAGTGCATAAAGGTGCATCGAGTGCGCAATAACTGTGAAGGGCAGATAAGGAGTGTGGGGGGGGCATGGAGGTGGTTTGAAGCATAACAAGGTGCATTTAGAGTGCACAACAGAAGGCAGCTAAAGTGGGATCCAAAGGCACAGTAAAAATGTAAAAGGCATACAAAAGCACACCTAAGCAGTCAAAGGCATGCAAAAGTGCATGGAAGTGCACTTGGGCACATGAAAGCATGCTGCACAAAGTGTGCGGAAGCCATCTAGGAGGTGTGCACAATCACGAAAAATGCTGTAGTATGCATGCAGGGCGATAGGGAGCCATATCAGCAGGATGATGTCACCTTGATGGGTAAACATCCAGAAGGGGTCCTGCCTCTAAGAATAGAACTGTCAACATGTACCAACATGGAAAAACCAAAATATAATAATAAAATAGGAATAAATCATAGAAAATCATAGAAAAGGCAGAATAGGGTGAAATAAAATATATAAAAATATGGGATGAATGTAGAAGATTGCCCAGACACCTGGGGTGCCTTCATTCCCCCTTACAGCAAGGGGAGATTAAGCAGAGGTTTAGTATTGACTTTGAGGTCAAGAAGAGTGATGAGTTTAAGTGATTAAGTTGAGATTAGGTTGAGATTGAATAAGGATGAGTTAAGGATTGATTATTGGCTGGAGGTGATTAAACACAAGCGAATTACAATGTGTAGATGAATATAATTTGCAAACTGAGGTACAAGGCTAAACTACAGGCACTTAAATAATGTAAGAATAATGGAAAGTGCAGAAGTTTACTAACAGGTCTTGGTAAGTGTCCATGACCATAATTGATAAGAATAAAGTGAGTAAGCAAATGATTACTAAGGCATGTGAGGACTTGTCTGATGACTAAAAAGTGCTGTGGCCAGAATGCCAGCAGAGAAGATTGGAAAAGAGTCAGAAAGGAGTTGGGAATTATTGGGAATCTGATCAGGTGAAATGGGTCTTGACAGTTTGGACCAGTTGCAGTCCCAGTTGCCCCCTTTGGGGGTCAAAAAACCAGACCAAACCAGACCTTAAAACACTATTTTGCAAGCAGCAGCCAACTGAATAGTTGGAGGCATGCAGAATGACTGATCAGGTAAGAGACTGCTCTATTAAGCATGCACATATGGTACCGAAGCAGAGAAGGAGCCAACAGTGGATAAGTCTGGATGTGTTCTTTGCCTAGACTGCAAAACACAGGTCAGAACTGGGAATTTTCTGCAGTGCCATCATGGAACAGCCCGGTGTGCAGCAAATAAAAAAAAAGCAGCAATCTACAGAGAGGGCTGAGAGCCAACTTAGATGTTATTGAGCACACAATGGTGGGATGCGAGACGAGATGGGTGAGTAAAAAATCTTCTGTACAATGAAATTACAGGGTTGATAGTGCATCCAGTACCTCCCACAGTGCATCAATCTGGAGTATGTTGTCAATGGCTGGGCTTGTGAGGCATGTGAGGCGAGTAGGAACAGTCAGAGCAGCGTTATCTTTTCCTTATATAGTAACCATTTCCCACACCTAATTAGTTAGTTACCCAGGCCGTTTAAAAAAAATCGAAATTTTTTTCTGACACCTCCTTGCAAGCAAGTAGCCATATACATATACTATGTTGGTTGGAGCCTTACTGAGGGCCGAGGATGATATATGTCACGGGTGCTAAATGGGCTGGCAGTGTTGGATAGTATTGAGGATGTAGGGGGAGCGCGAAGTGTGGGGTAATGTATGATGGCTGAGATAAAATCAGAGTACTGAGCTGATGAGCTATCGCTTGCGCGTATAGGGCCCGAGTCTCGAACACAACACCAACCATGGTGGTGGTGGTGGTTGTTATTTAGCGCTGTCCGTCGCTGTTATGTCCTCAAGTCATGCATTAGCTGTGCATCCAGCGCGAATCGAATGGCTTGATAGCCGCAGCCGACCAAGCAATTCAGAATCCAGTTCTATGTAGTTGGGTCACTGCCCAACATACACTCATTGTAATTCTAATTCTAATAACAGTACGAAGGTCCATACAAAAATGATAATCTAGAGAACACATGGAACAAAGGATCATAACGATAACTATTATTTTTCACACGGCGACCTGGCAGGCAAGGGGAGGGAATTTTACCAAGACGCAAACCTGTCTTCCGTTCAAGGGCTATGATGCCTATTCATCGAACTAGGCAAAGCGTACTTTCTCTCCAGGACGTCCTTCTGAAAGAAGCACGACAGCCTTGAGAGTGCAATAAAACGTATCAGTATGCAATCCAGGCTGACGAAAGCAGCTTTACTCACGTATTTTCCGCTGATCTTCCAACCGGATTCTGTGTTATCCAACTTTTCCGCAATGGTATCACCATCGTCTCCCAACCCGACGACGACATCACTCTTGATTGTTCTCAAACTCGCCATCTTGGGTGCACCAGCCGTGCTTGCCATCGGCCCAATGGCCACGTCGAACGGGGTGCTAGCTGGCGCTGCGCAGTCGTATGTTAGTTTTCGGTGATTAAGATCACCCTTGAAGTACACGAGGTCGGAGCGTGAGAGGTGGAGGAAGAGATCGGGGGCCTCAGACGGCAGCTCCCAGAAGGTGTAACCTGTGCACCAGAAAGGGTGTTGTTCGTACACCCATTTGCCATCTTTCTCGTATTGCTGAGGGCGAGTTATGGCTCGATATTAACATCAAAAAGATGCAACGAACCTTCCAGCGGGTCCCGAGCCTTCTGAGCGACTCCAGTTCGATATCAGAGGCTTTTGGGAAAAGTTGACCATATACCATGGTGTTCAGAAGCCATTCCCAGTCCTTCTTCGTCACATCCGAGACAAACCAAGGATACCGTTTTCCGTGGAAACGGATCTGAGTAGCTAGCCCGCTCTGGAGCAGGAAGTCCGCTATGGAAGTTCGGTCTCTACGTTGTCGGACTTGTCCAAAGAGCGAGCTCACCATAGACACAGTCGCAATATAGTTCGAAACCAGCATTATCGAGGACGAAATCAACTCTTCCACCGGTCTTTTCACGGAGTTGCTTCACAGTATCCCAGAGGCCGTTGAGATGATTGCCTAGGATATTCTTTTCGGTAGCAGCGAGGTGGTCACCGCCAGTCGACTGAAGAGACTTGATTTGGTCCTCCGTCATATTAATCAAGAGAGAAAGATCGGTAGAGTTCCCCCAGAGGCATACTGGTTCGCTTGACGATGAGAAAGGATGATAGGAAGGACGGTTAACCGACCTTGGGTTAACTCCAAGAACATGAGACGCTCGGCTTCAAGTTTATCTTTTGCGGAAAGATCGTCTGAAATTTTGAACGGATCCGCAAAACGCATGGATAACTCGAAGACGGCGTCGGAAGAGCGGGAAAAGGTATCACACTTCAAAAGGACTATAGTGAGTGAATGCGACTAGGCAGGCATGTGATGAGGGTACCTTTTGGCGGTAGAAGACATCGTAATCGCTCCAAAACTTACTGACGCTGAAACACTCATGAAGACGACGGTACTTGTATGCTTCTGCGAATAACCAAGGCGCATTCATGAAGTCTTTGCCTATTGATAAAAAGTCTTAATATGGCGAACAGGGTCGGTTGTGATGCACACCTTGGAAGTATTTGGCAATTTCCTTGTTCCACAGGGCGACGTCTGCCTCGTTGTCATCGATGATGGGACGCAACTTGGCGTTCCCGCTGAGATCAGTCATAAGCTCGCCCATGCGCTCGATACACGCAACAAGGTCGACGACTCTTTCTTCTGAAGAAGCCTCATTAAGGGTACGGGTGGTATCTTCGATTGCTTTGCCAAGAATGGTAGGAAGTCTAGATTGCATGGTAGCGTGCGCAAAAGAATACTCATGGTAGCCTCTGTACGCAGGCCAAGGGGGGTTGTTGGGGTCAACCTAATGAGTGAAGAGTGTAAGCAGAGATGTTGGAGAGAAGAATGAGATAGGGGTCACTCTGGTTGGGGTCCTTGGCCAAGGAGCCTTGATATCTTTCTTTTTGGGAAGGTGGCCTAGAGAGAGAGTGACTCTGGATGGAGGTCCAGAGACTTGGTTATTACCATTGGTATTCATGGGTAGCAATATAGACCGAGAGAGGTGAAGAGGAAAGTTTTTATAACGATCGCAGCAGTCCTTCACATGATTTGCTGGAACAGCCCACTGACGTCATCATTCCAATCCCAGCCATCACTCCTCACTTCCATATTAGGCGCCAACCCATAATCGATCCCCTTTGCACGATTCCATGCAATCACGATGAGTTTCAGATGACAATACCTAGTTGCCTACGATGCTTGGCGACGGGGGTCCCGTGCGCCGTCACCTTATACCCGTCCACGTGATGAACACGATCATGTGTCAATACGCGAGTGTTTTGTTCTCACGCTCCCCTTCTCTCCGCCCATGTCTGTCTGGAACATTGGTATCGACGATGAATCCGAAGAAACAAGAATGTTCAAGGACAAACTATTCAGCAAAGGTGGATAGAGCTTTTTCATAATGCAATGTCTGTCGCTTACTAAGGGTTCAGAGACCCAAATTTCGGCGCAGCAGATGAAACTCATGAAGCAAGCTGCTGAATTGGATGAACTTCAGTCTACCTTGAACGATGCCCTACACAAGGTTTGTGGATATGTCAAGCCTTTCCATCCTGATATCAACTGCCCTCCAGCTGTCCCGCGAAACCAACCGTGTCCTACAACTCGAATCTGATCTGAGCCACCGCTCGGAAGAACTGCGCAACGAGAAATTAGTGTCACAAAATTCAGCCCAAGCGCTCGCTGCTGCACAGGAGAAGATCAAACTGAAGGAATTGGAGGCACGGGAACTTCAGGCTAACCTTGAATCACTATCACATACATCAGACAGCCATAACGCTCGCAGAGCCAAACTCGAACGAGACAAAAGTACACTCGAAACTCGTGTCCGGGAGCTCGAGGTGAATTTACAACAGTTGAGTAGTCCTCCGTCTGTTCCCGAACAACGGGCCCGTCCGCGTCCCCGGTCATCATCGTTGTCCGGATTCCGAATCACGTCGCTGCAACAGGAAGTGCATGACGCTCGTGAGCTGTTGTCGCAGAAGGAAAAAGATCTGTGCACGGCAAAGCAAAGCCTCTCCCAAGCACAGAACGATCTTCTGAGGGTCCATAATGAGAAAGAGGCAGTCGAGAAGAAGGCTACAAGGCAGCTAGCCGAGTTAAGGTCTTCTTTGGAACAGAAGGAGGACGAGTTGCGCTATTGGATAGGACAGCAGGACAATGGAAGCAGGGAAGAAGAGTTGATGATGCGCGTTGAAGAGGATGAAGCGAAGATTATGATGTTGGAGAAATTGCTCGGAGACACACAGGACTCGCTAAAGCTGAGGGAAAAATTGCAGAAAGCCGAAGGGAAACTCAAGGACGAAAGGAAACGAAGGTCTGAATACGAAGATAGACAAGTCGAACTTGTCAAGGAGAAAAAGGACGCACTGGAAGAACTTGAGCATGCTCGGGATGAAATTTCCAGGCTAAGTGGAGCGCTAAAGCAACGCGATACCCAGTGGTAGGCGAGTTAGCTGTCCAATCTTCTGAATGCTCACGTTCTATCTCCAGGAAGGCTCTCAATGCGGATATGGCTAGTATCGATGCGAGTACCGAGCAACTATCCATCCTTCAGCCAATGCCGCACGAAGGGTATTCCTACATCGAACGCCTGCTAGTGGCAATTGAACGGCTTCGTGATGAGCGAGACAGCCTCCAAAGAGATATGCATTTCTTGGAGTCGGAGTCGAAGTTTGCCATCGACGCTCTGAAGGCCAAGCTTACTGCGGGCGTTGGCGACGAAGCAGAATCCGTGAAGACCATTGTCCAGCTACAAGCTGAAATAGATGCGCTTCGTGGTCAAATTACGGCAATAGTAGCGCCAGAACCGGGAGTTACCCTTGCAAAAGATAAAAATTATATTGAGCGACTGGTCCTTGCTGCCACGGCGTCTGCAGTTGTCGTTGAACATCTGGGATCACAATTGGATCATTTGGAACGTCGGTTTTTCGACACTTGTCATTCTCGTACTGAGGTCGAGGAAAGATTGAAAAGCAGCCAAAATCGCGCAGTTGAGTTGGAGGAAGAAGTCATGGAAGTCAAATGCACCCTCCGGGAAACTCGCGACAACCTCGAACAATCAGAGATGCACTTGGCCAACGTCTCAAAGGCTCTCGAGGACGTTGAATCAGACCGAGACTCACTGGCTCTTCAGATTACGAACCTGTCGACCGACTTACATGTTGCACAGGAAGAACTTGCAAATGCTGAGCACCGCTACAGTAGTCTCCAGTCTCACCAACTGTCGTCCATGTCCTCACACGAGGCAACCCGCTTACTTCGGGACCAGATAGGAGAGCTCGAGATGCGCGTAATTCGGAGAACGGAACAAATCGGCATTCATCAACATGACATCAAGCGCTTAGAAACTAATCTGCGGCTACAGGAGGAAAGACTCGGAGAAATGACGACAGAGTTGGAAATGATGGCGACGCAGAAAGACGCGATGGTGGAGGATTGCGCTGATGCACGGGAAGCCAGAGATGAAGCGCTCGCGCGGCTCGATCGAATGGAGGTAGACATGGAGATGCGAATGGAGGAGAGTGATAAGGTTGCTGCCCTGGTGACCGTCATTTTCGAAACTGTCAGTCGTTCAAGGAATGCATTCAGCCAACTCAACAACCGTGCGCGGAAAGCAGAGGAGGAGGTTGATCGACTGGATGCTGCCCATGTAGAAATTCTAGATCAAAATTGCATGCTACTCGACGCTCTTCGGTCTTCCGACGAGAACGCGCAGCAATCAATGATCGCTCTTGCAGTATCGCATATCGCACTTCACAACGCTCGCACTCGGATTCATACTCTGCAGCAAGGTGACGGTCACCTAAACCATGAGCTGAAGAATGTGCAAGATGATCTTCTGGAAGAACGTACAAAGACAGCTTCCCTCAGGAAACAACTCAAGACCCTCGAGGATCAAGCCTCCGAAGACGCCATAGATTTCTCAGCACGCATATCACAGTCGGAGGCAAATATAATCGCCCTTCAGAATGAAATTTCGAGTGCTGAAGTCGTGCATCAAACCGCTATCGACGAGCTTATGCGAACGCAAGAACGATTGCAAGAATCGTTGGACAAGGCTCACTTTGACGGCAGCCCTGGAAACGAGTTGGCTAATGTCAAAGCAAGACATGCTGAAGAGCTTGAAGCTGTTCAGTCACGTCTTATCGAGTCATCTGCTGTACTGAAGGAGTTGCAAACTCGTTATGCAGCTGCAGAGACAGAACATCATCAAGCGCTCTTCGATGCCTCAGAAGTGAAGCAAGAGTTGGAGCGAGTTCTTGCAAACGCATCCGAGAGTTTACGTCAAACCCTTCATGAAAAGCAGGAGGCAGACGAAGTTCAGAAGAAAACCTTAGCTGAAGTTTCTCGCCTCCACAGTGAGCTGGATGTTGCATTGACCAATGCACAAAATGCACAAAAATCGCGGGAAGAGCTGCAGACTCTATATGATAACGTATTGAATGAATTTGCTCAAGTTCGGCAGACTCACGACACCCACATTGCTAGCCTCACGGACCAGTCGCTTGACGTTCGCCAGGAACTCGAAGGCAAGTTAGCTGACCTCCAATCCCGCTTCGACGAACAGTCCGGTCAATTGGATGATGCTCTCCAAGAAACCAGCCAACTTGCCCAAAAGCTGCAAGAATCTTCAGAACAGCTCTCTGCAGTGAAAGAATCCCACCAGAAAGAACTGCACTTGGTGGGGCAGCATCATCGAGAACTGTCTATCGCCAAAAGTCAGCTTGAACAATCAAGGATTGACCTGGAAACATTACGGGAGGAGAAACTATCTCTTCAGGAAGAGATAAGTACTGTTGAAGCTGAGTTGCAACGTTCTATCTCGCTTCGTCGATTTTTGGAAAGCCAAGTGCAGGATAGGTCCGTCATCTTCTCGATTGTGTACGGCGTGCTCAAATATCTGGGTATAGTGAGCGTAAGATCGAGTCACTAACACACGATCTCGAGCGAACGCAGGCAGATTTAGCTCGTTCTGAAAAGTCAGCCAAAGCTGCTGAGGTCAATCTCAGTCTGCGAGGTGCACAACACAAACGCGAGATGGCAGATCTCCAACGAGAACTCACCCTCCTTCGGTCGCAACCAAATCTTACAAACGCAGTCTCTGAACTTGAAGAGCGTAACAATGAGATGGAGGAGCTATTGAGGGTCAAATGCATGGAAATCGAAGAAAACGATGATCGTGCACTTGAGTATGCTCGCAGCTTATAGATCTCCCGGACAAAACTGATATTTAATTGCAGGATGTTGAAGGAGAACAAGAAACTTGCATCGAGGGTGGAATCACTTAGTCGTAAAGTGCAAAATCTACAATCAAAGCTTGCTGCTGCCAAAGCCGCCGTATCAAGGCCAGAGCCCAGCGTACCGAATGACAAGGCACCCCCTACAGAGGCCTCTCCCACTCCCAGCTATGACGCCCCTCGTGCTCCCTTAGTAATCTCAGATGTGTCTCCAGTGTCTTCCATTCCCCCACACCCTCCGTCTTCCGTTGTTCGAGCTCCATCACACCGCATAGCCTCAGGTCCTTCCTCATTATCCCAGCCCAAGACGCCCGAACGGAGTGTCCCATCCCTACCTCCAGTTTTCAAGGCTCGTACACCTGAAAGGCGTGTTGCGTCAGCGGCATCACCTGATAATATGTCATCTGCAACTACCGTTGGCAAGAAGCGCCCAGCACCTGATGATTTCGCGAGTTGTGAGAGTGTACCTCCACAGGGTTTCACAACAGAGAGTCTTCCGAGCCGTGAACCGGAGAGTGAGGCCCCTCGGGTACGAAGGGTTTTGAGTAATCTCCAAACAGGTTTCACTCCAGTGCGTCACAGCGCTCGTCCAAAGTTGCCGCTACCCTCTCCGAAGCGACCCGTCAACTCCGCACGATCGTCACCTTTGATAGCTGATATTACGAACAGTCCTCGGGCCGTTTCACAGATGACGACGGGTCAGTCTGGGAAGCCATCGAAGCGCAGTTGGTTAGGGAAGATTAGGGGCGTGTCTACACAAGCAATGGGAAGAGACGCTGGATGCTAGTGTGCTCCAATGTATTTCTAGCTTTATTTATAATCTACGTAATGATTTTCCTTATCGGGACGGAGCCTGCAAAATGCAATTTACTTAAATGCACTTGGATTTGCTTTGCAACTATTAAGTAGAATGTTCTACAAACATCGCGATGTCTACCAGGATCTTTCGATTGACGTGCGAGACCCCGACGACTGGAATGTTGGGGTACTGAGATCGTTCGATTATCCTCTGGACATAACAGCGCTGGCTACAGAGCCCATATCCAGGCTCCTTGCCGCAGGTACGCTCCTTCAGTGTCACTACATGCCGAACTACATCTTATCTCAGGTACTGCTGCGGGGTTTATCTACGTTTTTGGCGGTCCTGGAGTTGAAACGAGGCTAAAACTTCCTGAACCAGTTGGAGTGAAGTTTGTTCACTTCGCGACCTCATCCTTTAAACTCGTCTGCATGGGTATGTTTATCAAGCTATGGAACGGTAGTGCTACTCAGGTTCATACATGATATTGTAGACGTCAATAGCCTGCTGCACGTTTGGGATTTATCCAGTTACGGTCGACCCAAGTTCCTAATCTCAGCCAGATTTGATCTGACCAAGTTAGACTCTTAATCAAGTCAATATGACACGCTGATCATTTATTCTTGCTCTCTAGCTTTCTTACACTGTCGCCTTCCCATGACCATGTACGTGTTAAACCTTTCCCGCAGGTGCATTTAGGTCAACCCCGTTTTCACCAGCTCTTCGTCTCCTTGAATTCTGGAGAAATTAGGACTTACGACTTGGCCTGCCTGCAGAAGTCCCCTTATACCATTCCTAATCTGTGGAAGCTTCACGAGAGGGAAATCGTTGCGAGCGGAGCGCCTGATATGTCGACCCCTGAGTCGTAATACGCTTTTCCGTCTTCTTTCATATTTACCTTTACATAACTGGATTTTAGGTGCACGATCGTAGAAACTGTAGGACACCCCAGAGATCTGAGCTTATTGTTTATCGCATACTCTGGTATGACACGGAAACTTTTGCCCTTCAACTGCTGATACAGGGTCTTCTAGGTGGTGTCATCTTTTCAGATCTGGTGCGTTCCTAAGCAACTCGTGTAAAACAGGAAGCTTTACTCTCAACAGACGAAACGCAACGCGGTCGGGGCTTTTGAACTAGTTTTACCCCCTGGGGCGCCGGGAGGTTTGGGGTATGGAGACAGCGTAAGGTTCCCTTCATTCAAGCAATTTTTATAATAGTCAACTTGTCCAGGACCTCTTGAGACATCGCAAACCTCCTGTTACTGCCATCGCCATTCATCCTACTGGACATTTCTTTGTTGTTGGTCACGCCGATGGTTCCTTAGCATTCTGGGCAGTTTTAGACCATGGGCAGCCGCTTCTTGTCAGGACACTGGACGAGATTGACGTAAACGTGGTGAACCCAGACACACTTAACAAACATATGTCTCGGGCTAGTAAAGGTTCCTTGCAAATCGATCGAGAACCGATATTCAAATTATCATGGAGTGCCTTGGCAGGAACTTCCGATCCCAGAGGCGGCGAGACTACGCTCACTATATTTGGAGGTCTTCACACGAGTCAGGCAACTGGAATAACCATCTATTTGTTTCCGGCTTTCAATCCTCGGGAATCGATGTCTTCCGATCAACAACTTCTTCCTCCGCACATGCGAACGGCAATGAAAGATTCACTTAATCATTCAAAGACCTTTTTTTACTACACACGTGGAATTGTCCAGGATTATTTGCTCATCCCTAGAGAGAACCCCCATTTTGCTGGGACTTCAAACCCTATAGCAATCTTGTTACTGACTGAGGGTATCGGAAATTCACGTGTTGTCGAGGCATTTCAATTCCCCCCACCTGAATTTTTTATCCCACTAGACGCCGAGGATGACTACGTTGATTCGGAGGGAAACAAAAAAGATCCCGTGGACACTGTATGCGACGATCTGGAGTCTACACTGAGATCGTTACAAATAAGTGATGAACCCAAACGTTTACAGCTTCCATCCGCTCTTATGAATGGTAGCACTGGATTGTTGAACGGGCAACTCCTGAAAGTTGAAACAGATATATATCAAACGCTGGTGGTTAGGAATACCAATGATGTTCTTCATTTGCCGCTCGAAGGCGGCTTAGCATGGGCCGATGATTCTAAGAAGACAGAGCTGAAGTTATCCAAGGTACGTCATTGGTACATTTCACAGTATCCACTTGTCACCTTGGTCTCGCAGCATCAACCTCATCGTTTAGTCATCACGTACAACCTTGATTTGACCATTCGGTTTTATGATATCAGCGCTCAACTGCTAGATGGCTTGAAGCCTACGCCCATTATAAACAACTTTCCTAATTCATTGCCTGCTCTTACCATTGATCTTAAACCTGTTTTTATGGATCCTTTTGTGTCAAGACGGACATCACCAACTATCCTTGATCGCGCCCGCATTGACTCTGCGTCCTTTGCACAAGAATCGCAAGACGTTGTCGTGGTTCTGCAGACCGGAGAGGTTGTAGTCTATCGGCTGTCAAGCCATCGAATGTCTAAGTCTTCTAGGGAAGCCCCAAATGAACTGTTACTACTTTTGGAACACGTCCCAGTGCAACTCGGAGACCGATTTTCTCCCTACTTTATGCTCACGCCGGGTGCAGGACCTGTGGAGGCTTGTGCGATATCAGATCTCGGTGAGCTTGTACCATCTCCAGTCCTGAGTTGTTTATAATTGACCATAGGATTCCTGGCTGTGGCATATTCTGACGGGTCGTTATATGTTGTGGACATGAGGGGCCCACATATAATTCTACGGCACTCTCAAAATACAACCAAGAAAAACAGGCACTCAGTTGGCCTCCATTTGGGCCGTTCAGAGTCATCACTTCATATTGGGTCCCTGGTTTGGACTGTGAGCTTACTTGAAGAAGGTTGTTACCTCAGATACTTTTCCTCGGCATATCCCTTACAGATTCCTGTTGTCAGACAGCCACTCGCGCGTTCGACTTATCGCGCTGTATACCTCTGGTTTTTGTGAAATTTTCACCATCATCCAGTCTGACAACTCCGCGTTGTGGACGTGTGAGGGCCCGATCTCAGCAGAAGGAGTAGCACATCCGCTGCCCCAGGGTAGCTTTGTTATAGATTGCAAATCGGGCAACCAATGGAAGGCGAACAGAGCGGGACTAAATCAATCCACACGATCCATGACCTCTGCTACTCCGCATTGTGCCCTCGTGACGTGTGGTCTCAAAGGCGCTAAATGTTTTGCCAACATCACGGGGGAGCAAATTGCTAGAACAGACTGGGGAAGCAAAACAGGTGCAATCCAGGGTGCTCAGATAATCGAGAGATTAGGTAAGTGGTCAGTATATTGATCTTCTATTGCAGCAGAATTTGACACGATGAAAGGATCACATGCAATGGTTGTTTTTACAGACAAACACTATGCAGTAGTTTATTCTCTTCCTCATCTTGAGCTTATCCATACATTGAGTCTCCCTGCGGTTACATCATTGTGAGTCTTAATGATTCTGACAATTGTTGTGTATATAACCATTCCGAAGGCCTTTAACTATGGACGAATCTGGGGATTTTTTGGCTTGGATTCCCCACTCACCGTCCGGAACAATGCACCAAGCAACCTATGGGACGCTGTTCGACATTCGTCGAGCGTCCGGGCTACCTGATATAGATTTTCTGTGCACAAAACCCGTCGTTCCAGCTCAACCGCAACCCGTGTCAATGGGGCCGCCCTCTCTCCTCGGTTCCTGGTTCCCGTTCAGCCAGTCTATGACAGGCGATCAGCTGGATACCATGCGTGTGTAATCCCGAATTTCGTGTTGTCCTTTCATCTTCATTGATCACGGCGTTAGTTGGGGGACCCAATAGGCCTGTTTTGAAATTAGAGCGACAACCTCAAAGTAGTACTGGCACAAGTAATGTAGCTGCTGCTGCTACAGCCGCAGTGACGCAAAGTACCAATTTATACAATCGTCTGGCAGCGACATTGAACGAACGCGGGTACATTTTCTCATTGTCCTGATTGTACGAGTGCTCAGCTGTGTTGCTGTAGACAAGCACTCGGCGACTTAGAAGACCAGTTCAATGCACTAGAAGAAGGCAGCAAGAGTATGGTAGCGCAGGTGATGATTGCTTGACTGGATTTCACGATTCTTTACCCACCCGTTTGACATCGTTAACAGGCGAAACGTCTTGCAACTCAATACAGTGCGAAGCAGACAGCAAAGTCATGGTTTGTATAATGACGGGTAGGTTCTGCAAACAGTGAAGTCAATTTCATCGGTTGGGATGGCACTGAGAACATTCACCTTGCCTTCTTGCCGCCATCATAAAAAGACCGACTCGGAGTAGGCGATCACAATGTAAAAGTGTGTGCGAACCATAGATCGCCAGAGCGGGAAGACTTGTCACCATCCTCTGCCGCATCCGTACCGTTTCTTAAATACTGGAACGGATCACAGGATATGGGACGCGTCAATATAGCAGGGTAATAATTAATATCTAAGCGGCTCAGCTTCGACCTCTCCCTTCATGGATTTTTTTACATATTCCGAGACCAAAACACTGTATGTTGAGAGTAAGCGAAGAAAAACTTTGTTTTTGCAAGAATAAAAAAAAATGCAAAGTTTGGCAGCAATTTGTTTGAACCCCTTTTTGCGTCTCGGTACAAGTCTGCATAGCTTCCTGCAAAAATCAGAAAAAATCATTAATAGAATTAATACAGCAGACTTGAAGTGGAAAGAGGTCTGAGCGTGTTGAAAGTTAGGTGAGAAGTGCAAGATTCTTGCGTTACGGGGTCAATACTAAACCTTCAAACCTTCAAATTTGTTTCTGAGTTCTCGAGTGATAGCGAATTTACCCCATTTACAGTACGGCATTCTTGATCGGGAGATCGGCCATGCGTGTATTCCACCTTTTTAGGCAAGCTAAAAACTTTGCCAAAATTTGTGATTTTAGATCAAGACTGAAATCATAGTTTCAGGCCACCCGAATGGGAAAATTTTTTTTTGACGGTTTCAGGAATAGTTTCAGGCAACTTACTAAAATTGTAATGTTGTACATGTGGTGTGACTAAGTTACTTACGAGGTATAGACGTACTCACATCGGGAGTAACCAGCCACACCAGCATGTACCGTACAACAGTTCAGGCCTCATGCCAAAAACCAAATTTAGTAAGTTGCCTTCTTGAAACTTCCCATTTCAGATGGCCTGAAACTATGAAATCATTATTGATTTCAGTCCTGATCCTAAAATCACAAATTCTGGCTTAAATAAGTGTTTAGTTTGCCTAAAAAGGTGAACTTCCTGATGTGGTCTTTCAGCTAGAAACCAAAAATCGCAGTTTCAGCGATGTACTAACTAAGTTTCAGGTCTTCGTAGTTAAATATCTGGTTTCCTCATTTAAGGCCACATGAAACATCCAATTTCAGTCACGCGACAAAACTATGAACGAAAATTGCAATGCGGTGCGGGAAGCAGTGTGTGCAAAGCGTTGCAGGTGAGTACGGCGTGCAACGCGGTGCGGGAAGAAAGATATGCAGCGCGGTGCAACATGTAAGCGTGCACGTGGTGCAAAGGAAAAAAAGAGCGTGGCGACGCTACATTTCAGACCGCTCGCCATTGGACTTGAGTAAACAGGTTTTAAACTCGATAAATATCTGGTTTCCTCATTTAAGGCCACATGTAACATCCAATTTCAGTCACACGACAAAACTATGAAAATACGTGAGACGGATTTTGGGGTTTATAAATAGCAATATGCTTGGCTAGAAAGACGTTGATCTTCGGCGTTGCGTCTCCGTACTACTCTCCATATAGGCTCCCTGTAGGCTATAGTACAGCTTCGGAGTAATTCCATCGGGCTACGGATCGGGTTTCCAATTTTCTCTGGGCACTGCTCGGGATTTTTGCTCTTTACTTACACGCATCAAACTAGATGCCAGTAGATTACATAAGAACGAGAACATGCGTCCGAGTTACGGAAACCATTTTCTTCAACCTTTTACAGACTCGACAGCGCGTTCCACATTTTTGACAACATTGATTTCCAGCTGAAGACTGATTAGCCTACAGAAAAAAAATCATTCAATTGCAAGGCCCACCTTCCGTGTGGAGGTATACGTGTCAAAGGGGATCTGATGAGAAAGAACAGGGATGCGTGTGAGTTCGTGTGAGCTAACGACACATGGAAATTTGCGCACATCGTGACTATAAGTTTCGGAGGGACTGTTTAACCGCCGCTCGCTGAGGTGGACCATGGGCTGAAGCATCCTGCCATCGCGTGTGGAGGACTGGGCGCGACGAAGGATTTGTCGAGTGTTCAATCTAGTAATGGTTGATCACCTGTCCTGCAACTTTAGGATGAATGATGCCTTACGTTACTAAAAGAGAATTTGCATATACTATGTGATGGAGTAAATATCAGCTGTATCTACTCGACAGTAATGAGTGGTGACAAACGTTTGGATATCACAAAATGAAGGCCCATGAAGACGAGGCTGTTGCTCATCGTTAGCCACTGCGAATTATGATGAACTTCTGGATTGAATAAACCAGAATGGATGCCACCCACGCAGACCATTGTGACGATCGTTCCTGCGCTGGAAAGTTTATTAGCAAACACAACACATCCTGCAAAGAAACTGTGAGACCGCATACCTCGTCAGCGATCCTGTCTCAAATGTATATTTAATCAGAGAGTCAATCACAACATTCAGGCTGTGGCGTGGCGGGCGGAGGGTTAATAAATGCCCATTGGAAGATACTAAATACATACCGATTTGTACCCGTTCGACTTCCATGCAGTAGGAAGAACAGTGATGCAGTAATGACGATATCAATGGTAGATGACAACGCTAGGCCCAGAGTGAATAGCCACTAGAAAATGAGCAGGTCAGCGAAACATCTTCCTTAACAGATATGAATTAGAAGCATAGGCATGAGAGAACAACATTGCGACGACAGCCGAGAGGAATAATGCTAGGGACTGACTCGAAATTGAGCCCTGAACACAGTAAATGAATGTAGTCTGATCCTGCAACATGACATTGAGCTTTGATCCTAATCCGTGAACGCTAACCACACTGACATCTCTCCTGTTGTGGCTGACGAAGAAACAACCAACAATTACAAGCTTCAAAATTACTTCATGGACATTGATTAGCAAAGAAGAACATACAGGTGGCTGAGACTGTCAGATGAACACAGTCAAGGGAGAATCAGTCTTCGACATCAGGGGATAGACATACCAAGTCGAAGAGTTGCTAACGCAATCTGGATCCATCAGGTAGTTAGCATTTTTCTACCATGGAATACAAAATGAACGCATACGATGGGAATAACGAGAAACCAGTTACGGTGGCTCACTTAAGGATACCAAGAAAGCACCATCAATCAGTCCATGGGCAACTTGGGTGGCTAACGGGACCCACATCGCCAGATCCGGTGTGCAAGGAAGCTATCGAGAACAGATACCAAGTCAGATCATAAGAGACGAATAGATGAATAATGACGGACCAGTGTACGAGGAACGTAAGCACGGCCTGTTTAGGGACTAAGTAAAGAGTGTTCGAAATCGCCGGAATCACACAGACGTAGACATACAGTAAATGCTATTGTCAACTAGCAGATTATTAGCTGAATGAACTTCCTCCTAGTATATGGACCGCACCGCAAGATTCCTGAAACAGAAACCTGTAATGAAATTGTGAAACCTGGCTATGAATCGAATGCGCACCAAGTGATGAAATCTATCCTCTCCGCGTCGCCAAAGTGGAAGATGAGATACTGAAATAGTGTTGCCCAGATGAATGACGTGTGACATATATCGAGGAGCCTAATCATCATCAGATCGTCATCCTTTTCCATACCATTCGTCGTCACCTACCAGCTTGTCAATACCTATATTTATGCATACATTATTGACTGAAATTAATGGATTGGATGATAAAGCAAAGTATACCAAAACCTTCAAGGAGGAAGGATCCATAGGATATAATTTGAAGTAGACTACGACCTGCACGGCTACGGCTCCAGATAAACTGTGGAACGTCGTCAAAGTCAGATCTCTATGTCGTGGCGATTACACGTACACAGCAGCGAAGAGGCCACCTAGGAGTAGTGCGCCGAATGTGTGTGGGACATCAACAACGGGCATGGTCTAGAAGAGGCAGGGTTGTGAAGAGACACCCTCGGGAAAATATAATTTATCACTGTTTCCTTGGCGCCCAACCTTAGCTGAAGCCAGGAAAACAAGAAAGTCGGCCTGTTACGTAAGTTTCGAACTGCATGGACGGCTGGAGAGGGACGGGCTTCTGTGTGATCGTAGAAACTAATTCGGGAAATCGGCCGCATTGTCCTGTCATCCGTGTGCGAAATTGAAAGTCCTTTGCGGCAGTTATAGGTTCGGAAGCAAGTACTTAAAGGGGAAGTACATCGCCGGCTAAAGCCTTATGTCATGCATGCTATCTTCAAATTTCGAGAATAGCTCAACGTTAACGTAGCCTTATTTTCTTAAACACCCGCCAGCTGGTGCTGCATGGGTCTGGATATTAGAGCACTTCAGCAACCAAACCTTGCTTTTCGGTCATTCATGAGCAAATTTCGGTCAAACTTAGATTTAGGCAAGTTACGTGAAATGTGAGCCAAGCAGTGTGGACCTCAACAACAACTTCGAAACTCATTCATTTGCTTGGCCTGACTTCTAAAGCATTAACAGAGACCGCGTAACCTGTATACGCGACTCAGGAAAGCTGAGAGAGTTATTAGTTCAGCAACGACGTGATCACAGGTCGATGTGGAGCCTTGTGGAGCCAAAGCCCAGTCAAAACGTGGCACATTTCGCTTCGGTTCCACTTTGACCGGGATTGCTAAAGTATTATCTGTTCTCGTCCGATCTAAGCTGTCGCATACAAATTACTCGTAACTACTAGTACATATATGGTCCCACAATAAGATTTCTCATCGCTAACCTCATGTGTGTTGACAAACTTTATATCTACAGTGCACCATGGACGGGGAAAAGACCGTGGCAACCCAAGTAGTGGGCATGGACTGTTTTCCTAAGTTAGTCCGAATTGATTCCACATAAACGTTTTGGTGCTTATAAGTAACAGCCGATGTGGTGGCCAATATTAACCTCCGACCAGAACTTCCTTTCCTAAGACTTAAGCTTAAGTACCGATTGGTTGTCGATCCCCGAACCGTCCTCCTTATTTGGGTTGTGAGAATGATGTAAAACTTCACGTGCTTCCCTTTAACGTCACCTCCGATCAATGACACAAAGTGTGCAGTGCACAGTCTACTTCGTATCTAGTACGCCTTCTCCACTTCGGCATCATATCCGCTGTCAACGCATCAACATCATGGACTTCGGATTTCGCATATAGGATGTAAGTAAGTCCTGAAAAAAATAATAAAACACAGATCTACGAGTGTTGCTAGCTACTCATGTTCTTTGTCTGTAGCCCCAGGTTGTACAACACTGGCACTCCCACTATTAGTGAAAATCGGCTCGTAGTTGAGCGAGGGAAATTGAGAAGCACTGATTATGTTCGACTATGTAGCTCAAGAAATCTGACACAGTACCTCGATTAGGTTGAGTAAGTAAGGCTGCTTATTTATTGGCACCCTACATCAGGAAAAAGCGTTTTGGCTGTAGCGTACTGCCACTGATTGATAGCCGCACATAGGCTACAGTGCGCAGCATATTAATATATGAGTGCTCCCATTGTGATACCCACTCAATGGTACCGTGATAGATCCGAGAGACGAGCGGATAGCACTCGGTTGCATTCATGTTGAACATGATAGGAGTCAAGATTGTCCGTAGCGCTCCGCCTACAGTTGGTAGCTTATGTAGTTTGATACTGCAGCTCTGTAGGGTATAATGCTTTCATACTCCTAGTAGCGAAAAGATCAAATGGTAGTATATCCGTGATACAATGAACATATCAATGTTAATCTAAGGAATTACCCAGAATACCTCAGCCTTCTCTAATGCATTCCTCGTCGTCCAATTATGATTGAGCTCCCGGCCTGATTTTCCCATAAGATGAACACTACGGACTATGCGATCCGCCGCAACGATTTCAGCATTTGGTCAGCGATGACGCGTCGAATGGCGTATGCTGTACATTCCTGTCACTGGATCGGGCTGGCCCAGAGCCGTGAATCACTCGATGTACACCAACTTTGGGTGAGAGAGTCGACCAAATTGTGGGGGGAGGTTAAAGATAGCACGCACTCGAGCAACTCGCAGACCTGTGACTCGGATGACAAGCTTAATCGACCATTTCAAGGAACAGAGTTGGCAACTTGAAAACATACCTTGTGGGAAAGGTATATCACGGATTGCATTAAACCGGATCTTCGATCACAAATGCGGTATCAAAGTACGCTGGCACCGAGGGTCGTCGTCCAGTGGCGCTGCGAGCAGGGGTGGTGCGTATGCGCTCCTTAATTTGAATGGAACCTATGAACTCATTCGGAGGCAGGATGACATGCATTTGCTTGTATAAGTCGAAGCGGTCGTATTTAGATGGTTGAGGGGCGCATGGGCTATATTTCTTGAGGAAGAAGGAGGAAATTTGGAATGAGATGGTGAGTTTCGAGGTAGTTGTCCGTGACATTCCTGAATGCTGGGCGCTTCGCAACGTACCAGTGTTTAGGGGCGGACATTGATGTTGATGCTTCCAATTCCTCCATATTGCTATCCTCCCCATCGTCCACATCTAAATCATTAATGTCAATTGCTGGGTTAGGGTGAAGCCACATAAGGTATGTGTGCGAACAAACATCGCCTCCTGTCGCTGAAGCCTAGGGTTCGGTTAAAAATGGCATAGTTATTAACCAAGAATTATTAACCGGTGGTTAGAAATTGTTAGAAATTATCTGATGCAATATATCGATTGATACATTATGGTGTGACTTTGGCGACCTCACTTTCCCCGCCATCTCCGTCAGACTGGGCTTTTTTTCCCGTTTTCAGCGATGTCAGCGGCATTTGAGCTTCTTGATCTCAAAGTGCTTCTCGAAACACTTCCTGAAGACTTGCTAGTTCCAGATGATGCTTTGATGTCTCCTTATGCAGTGTTTTTGCTGCCATTTGAAATCGTAGAGCCTGTGCTGCAGCGCGTTAATGGTGACATACCTGAGGCCATCGCTGAAACAATCCGCGTCACATTTTTTGTGGATGGGGAGGTACTTATTTCAGAACGTGGACCTGCCATCTGTGCGGTAGTGGATGTCTTAACAACATATCTGTTGAAATTACCCCAAGCATCCAAGCCTCAAGAAGTGGGTGATGACTTTGAGATTGATGAAGATATCGACTTGGTTCTTCTATTCTTGTTGGACTGCTGAAAACTCCCCCAGAGAGTTGTAAAGCGGGGACCACATCAACGACACAGCCAGAGAATCAGGGTACATCAACAGTTGAGAGTGCGGCTGAACATGTCATCGACCGGGACAGTTTTTAACGTCAATTTCTATTTTTAACCTGCTTAAATATAATTTTTAACATAATTAACAGGTTAGTAACTGCTATGTTAGAAACCTGTTAGTAACCAAGGTTAAAAATGGTCCCTCAGAGGTCGAAGTTGATAACTAGTTGCTAACTCAGCCAATAATTTTTAACCGAACCCTACTGAAGCCAGAGTGCCATTTGCTCCAGAAAGTCTTGCTTGTTGCTTGCATGATAAGCTTCCTTCGCCAGATTGATGTGAAGGCATTCTGGTGATTCAGTATTGTATCCATCAGCAGATCTGTGGGCGAGAATGGTGTCGCTGTAATGCTGGATTATGTGAAGCTTTGGTATGTTAAAATGTTCCCGGATGCCGAGTTCGACTAAGATCTTCTTGTTAGCATGAAAACTATTGAGGCACCTCTGAAGTGCAGCAAGAGTATGACAGTGGAATTGGGAGTAGTATACAAAATCAATGATAGAGCATATTACAGTGAGTACCTGGTCATTGACAATGCCTGCCATCATGGCAACAAATATCCTCTGCATCTGTTTGTGCTCTGCCCCTGTCCACTGCAATATAAGTGACCAACCTTTCTTGAAATGTTGCAAACCCACATGACCATTCATCACCTTGAAATGTGCATCCAGTTCTCCAGCTAGTACACCAGTTAATAAGATGGTCCTTGAAAACACCTTTATGGAGCTGGTGGAGAATATCGGGCATGAAACTTTGGAAGATGTTGGGATGAGGGAGGACTTTCCAAAATGGTTTGTACACCACTCATAAACCCAACTAATCAAACTTCTGTGCTGAATCCTGGTGGTTCTTCTTATGCCTTCGATCCTGATTCAGCAGCTGGACTGTCTCTTCTGTCTCTCCACAAGGATGTAAGCAGTTCACCTCTTTTATTTGCACCAACCTTGCAATGTAGACAATGACTTTCTTTACAGCATGCCACAAGACACTGCTCAGGAAAGTCTACCACATATGCAGCAAGAATGGGAAATATACAGTGGATGTATGAGTCAGTAATAGGTCCCCAGCGCAGTTCAAGCACTGATATATCAGTTTTCGCACTTTCAATCGACTTTGAACACTTTGTACAGCTCAGAATATACACTTGAAACATCATCAATGAGTTATGAACTAGTTTCGAGCAATATTGCAGTGATATTGGCCTTCAAACAAGTCCAAGAATCTTCAAAAATCATGCTGGACACATGGGACACTATCTTGAGTATATTGAACACATTTTGACTGCATATGCACACATACAATTGGTTTGAAGCAGTTTCCAATATTTTATGCAATTTATAACAAGGACATTCTGCTTTGGTGTTTCAATGATATATTGAAACATTAGGACAAGTACTTTTGATATACTGCGACTCTGTACATTTCATTTATCATTTCTTATGACTTGTTCTTTATTGCTGTGCATGTTGCCTCATATTCTCCACATGTTGTATTTCCTTTTGAAGAAGTATCATCCCTTCAAAATGTATATAGACTTGTACTAGTTACTTAAGAAACACTAAATTTCTTTAAAATTCTTCAAAAATATTGATGTTATGCTATTTTTGCTCTCGTTTCCCTCGATTTGCCTTTTCTTTGCTTCTATTACTCGTCTAGTCCCTAGATCTTGCATCTGAACATATTTGCACACTCTGAATTCATAGATCTAGCCATGAAATTCTTTGAAATTTTATAAAACACATTCTTTTAGCTTTGAATTACTTCGACAGGCAGTCCTTTTATAACTATTTGATGGATGGTCTGACAGGTTAGAGGGTCTCACATCCTTCCTCTGATGCGTCTTATACCATCCAAAGCCATTTAGTAGGTTTTGCTTGGGTTTCTGGATTGAGCATTATCATCGGCACATGTTATCTCAACTTCATCCCTCCTAGCTTTGATCAATGGATTAAAAATCTTAGCCATGCAGTGATGGAACAAGCAGTAGCCTGCAATTGATCGTGTAGCAGCTGAGAAACATTCAAGTTTTGAAACAGGTAAGTATCCAATAAGCATGATCGCATTCATAGATACCTAATACAAATTTGCAGAATGTTCTCACTTATAGCTAGAATGTTACAGACCTGGTATCGCTTGTCTTTGGCAATGTTACTGAGGGTCAGATATACTGGCCATGCCATCTTATCACCTCTGAACATCATCAATTGTGTTTTGTCTGATGCGAGAATGATTAGTGCCACCATGCCCCCTTCAGAAAATTTGCCCTGGGAATGTATGCTCAACTGATGTGACGATGCCACAGTGCCACAACAAGCGCTTACCTGTGTCTTCCACCACCAGTCTGCTGTCCATCCCTCATTGATGATACAATTGGTGCCATCCTTATCCATGAAATGTTGTACCAGTGCATAAGTAATATGGGCATTCAGTGCCATATTTACCGATCAGTTCTTGTACACACTCCACAGGGTTGTGATGCTAAAGCTCAAACTCTTTAGACATCATCTTGCCATCTTCACCAATGCAGTGCCCCATTTATAGTGATGACATCACATTTCCATGAAGAGCTGGTGATACAGCTCCCTATTGCCCTGCGCACATACTACGGGCATTTTTCATGATTGTGCACACCTCCTAGATGGTTTCCGCTCACTTTGTGCAGCATGCTTTTGTGCACCTTCATGCCCTTTTGTGTGCCCAAGTGCATTTCCATGTGCTTTTGTGCACCTTTGACTACTTTTGTATGCTTTTGTGTGCCTTTTACATTGCTACTGTGCCCTTGGATCCCCCTTAGCTGCCTTCTGTCATGCGCTCTAAATGCACCTTGTTACACTTCAAACTGCCTCCGTGCAACCCCCCCACACTCCTTATCTGCCTTTCACAGTTATTGCGTGCTCGATGTGCCTTTACTCGCTCCTTTTATGCTTTACCCACAACTCACATTCTCTGCTGTGCACTCATTGCACAATCCTTATCACACACACAACAATCCACCACACCAATTGTGTTGTGCTTCATAGCTTCCAGCTTACTGGCACATTTACCTGAGGTGCACCACAATTCCAGCATGAGCAAACTGCACATTCTCACATAATCTGGGTGCTTTGCACCTATTTGGCATTGGACTGTATGCACTTGGGCACTTTCACATAATCCTGGTGCTTTGGTGCTATTTGGCCTCACACAGCATCACCTTATAGTTCTTCCCCATTTCCAATTGGCATCACCTTATCTGGTAACTGGCACAGGTTAGTCACATCACTATTACTAAGGTGCAGCACGCGATGCATAACACCAGAGTGGATTAATTGGAAAGAGCGCATGGGACCTAGAGCACACCAAAAATAGAGCATCACACTAGAAAGTTGGGTATTGGGCTATAGCATGCACAAATCTTATTGGCTAAGGCAGCAGCATAGTGTGGTTGGGTTTAGATGGGTGAATGGATGTGCTTGTGGGTAGCACATGGTGCTTTCTATTTTTATACTTTATTTTATCTTTTTTTATCACATAAGCCATTTTGTACATAGTAGGCAGACAGATAGAGAGTCCAGAAGATTTTTCCCCCCCTCATAGTTCATAGCTCATCCAGTGTCGCACATAGTCTGTGCACCAGTATCCAGTTCATGCACCTTTGTAGTGTGCCCTTCATATAGCCATGTTTGCACCATCTCCTTGCACTTCTTCTTTGTCAACTGTTTCTTCATCTTCTGTGTCCACTACCATTGACTCTTCCATCTCCCTCAACTGCTTTATAGTAATATTGAGTGCAATGTCAGAAAGCACGATGGACTTGCATGTGTGGTATGGCACTAGGCAAAATGCAGCTATTGGCTTGTCAAATACCATTTTATTGAGTTCACAAATGATATATGCACTGCCTTGATTGTGCAAAACTATAATTAGAGGGCCAAGGTAACATGGGCACATTTTGCAGTTAAGTCTCTTCTTGATTGCTGTGTTGTGCATAAGGACTAAGTCCCCATGTTTAAAGTTGAAATTGCAGATGGTTCTTCAGTGCACTTTCTCAAAATGGAGCACTGCTTTTCACCTTTCTGCATAGATGCAGGAATGAATGCATGCTAAGTTTTCTGGCCACTTTTGTAATGTGTGCATTCAGTGTGCAATCAAGTCTGTAGTGGAGAGTATAGAATCTGGGGGTGGGTTAAGGTATGTCACTTCAATGATATTGAGAGGAGTCAGAGGCTGTGCACCTGTAACAATAAAGTATCACGAAATGCTAAGGCACTTCCAAATAGTGATGCACTCTGCCCAAAAGACTGAGTACAGTGAACTGAACCATTTTGACTCTACTCCATCTGTGGCCTTGATAAGTGCTTGGCACACATCGAAGTGTGCACACTCAACAATTCCATTTGCCTATGAATTATAGCCGGATATGTGGATGTGATTGATATGGTAGCACTTACTGAGGTAGGATAGCATTTTGATGAATGGCTTGCCATTATCAGTGACTATCTTATACAATGTGCCCCATCTGCAAATGAAATCTTGGAACATCCAATCACCAAGTGCACTCGCCGCTCCAGCTTAGGGAAATACCAGTATTCAAATCACTCTTCTTAAACAACATGCATCACTCGTCTGCACTGTCTTTACATCCACCTTCACCTGAATCATCCCTTCCTACCCTAAGTCTGTCCACATCACTGCATTTTTCGCCACCTTTGAATTTAGCAGTGCTTTTACCAGATCTTAACTCTACACACCTTATTTCACCTACCATGGCTACCTTGCACATGCCATCCACATCTAACCAAAATGCACTGCACTTCGACCCCACAAAACTGCACAACCTCCAGAAGTACTTCGAGGACCTTGTGCAAGTTCTGCACGATTGTAATGTCACTGATGAAACAGATAAGAAACTCCACACTGTGTGCTATTTGGACAGTGACACTGCAGACACTTGGAAACTGCTACCAGAGTATAGCACAATGCATAACTATGGTGCATTCAAAGATGCTGTTCTGAAGCTTTATCCTGGTTCCAGAGATGGCAGTAAATGGAGTATTAGTGACCTAGACAAGCTTATTGGTGAAACTGCTGATGTGTTCAGTTGGTACTCAGTGCAGAGTCTCAACAGAAGGGGTGAACACTAAACCTACAGCTGCAGGCATGCTCGGGGTGAGGGGATTTGCTTAGAGGGCCTCAGATTGTCCTTCAGGGCACAGAGACTACGAAGAGGCTGGTATGATGGTTTTCGATGTGTGCACTAGTTGTGTACACAAAAAGGGAGGTATGCACAATAGTGAAAAAGTGTGCAATGCAAAGGGGCAAAAATGCACAGTGCAGAAAAAATGTGCAATGATGAGGGAGACCAAAGTGGGAGGTGCAGTGGGACAAGTACAGCACTGGGATGTGCTGCAAGGGTGATGCACAAGCTAGGGGCACAAGTGGGGTGCGAGCACAACTGGTGGAAAAATGTGCAAATGGTGCACAAAACACAGCTATACAATAAAATGTGCAAATGGTGCACAAACACAACAATACAATGAGGGGATGCAAACAATATGCAAATGTGGCTATATGAAGGGCACACTACAAAGGTGCATGGACTGGACACTGGTGTACAGACTATGTGTGACGCTGAATGAGCTATGAACTATGAGAGGGGGAAAGATCCTCTGGATTCTCTATCTGTCTGCCTACTATGTACAAATGGCTTATGTGATAAAAAATGGTAAAATAAAGTATAAAAATAGAAAGCACCATGTGGTACCCACAAGTGCATCCATTTGCCCATCTAAACCTGACTGCACTATGCCACTGCCTTAGCCAATAACATTTGCGCATGCCATAGCCCAATATCCAACTTTCCAGTGTAATGCTCTATTTTTGGTGTACTCTAGGTCCCATGCACTCTTCCCAATTAATCTGCTTCAGTGTTATGCATCATGTGCTGTGCCTTAGTAATAGTGATGTGATTGACCTGTGCCAGTTACCAGATAAGGTGATGCCAATTGGAAATGCAGAAGAACTATAAGGAGATGCTGTGTGAGGCCAAATAGCACCAAAGCACCAGGATTACATGAAAGTGCCCAAGTGCACACAGTCCAATGCCAAATAGGTGCAAAGCACTCAGGTTATGTGAGAATGCACAGTTTGCTCATGCTGGAATCATGGTGCACCTCGAATAAGCATCCCAGTAAGCTGGAAGCTGTGATGCGCAGCATAATTAGTGTGGTGGTAAATTGTTGTGTGTGTAATAAGTGGATTGTGCAATGAGTGTGCTGAGTTGCAGGTAAAGCATAAAAGGAGTGCATAAGCATATTGAGGGCACAATAACTATGAAAGGCAGATAAGGAGTGTAGGAGGCACATGGAGGCAGTTTGAAGCATAACAAGGTGCATTTAGAGCACACGACAGAAGGCAGCTAAGGGGGATCCAAGGGCACAGTAGCAATGTAAAAGGCACACAAAAGTGCACCTAAGTGGTCAAAGGCATGCAAAAGCATGCTGCACAAAGTGAACAGAAGCTGTCTAGGAGGTGCACACAATCACAAAAAATGCCATTGTATGCACACAGGGTGATAGGGAGCCATATCACTGCATGCATTGGCCTTGTAACCACAGAAGAAATTGTGCACTATTATTGCACTTTTTTCAACATCAGCGAATACTTAGTTGCACAAGGCATATTGGCATGCTACGACCAAAGCCACATGTTCATTGGGGTGCTTCGACCAGACCAGCTTGAGTGCATTTTGAGCCACCTTGCAATTGCGGTACCAAATCAGCCTGCAAATGTGCCATACTCATTGGATGCAATACATGACATGATTGGCTTTATCTTTGAAGGCCCAGTGCACTATTTCCAGTTACTTACTGGGCTCACAGCACAACACCTTAATATGTATGCATCCTACTCAGCACCCAGCCTACCAGTTTTTCAACCTAGTGCACCCACAGTCAAAGCAGAAGACATCTCAGTCCTATTTGAGCGCATGACACAGACAATAGTTACTGCATTGAGCGCATCATGCAGAGATGGCGCAAATGGTGCACCCCATTCAAACAACAACACTTGCAATGGTTGCAGTCAAACAGGGCATTATATCCCTAAGTGCACTTCAATTGAGTGCCTTATTAGTGAGGAAAAGTGTAGGCCAAACACAGAAGGGCACATTGTACTCCCAGGTGGTGCATTCATGCTGCGTTCTATTCCAGGCAACTTCTTAGGTGAGTGCATTGAGGAATGGCATAAGCACAACCCAGGGCAGATTGCCACTGGCTGACGTTTATTGAATACCAATGTGCAGCTCATCTACAATATAGTGCCTCATCCAGCTCCAGCAGCACCTTTACAGTCGACATATGTTGCTGCCTCAGCTCCTACAGCAGAGTATATGCAAAGTGCACCAAATGCGCAACTAAGAAGGAAGAGCACATTGATGCACTTAAGAGGGAGTTGATGGTGCTCTGAAAGAGACAAGCCTTCAATAATGTTGAAATTCTGCAGTGTGCACTGCACAATACATCAAATCAAGAGAGTGCACCTTCTACAACTACAGACATTGCACCTGCCAACAGTATCGAGTCACCAGCCTTGCAATCTGCTGTGAGCACAACTGAGGTGCCCGACGAGACACCCATACACCCTTATTCCACCATTCCTGAAGCACACTTTGTCCCCGCAGTGGCAGATAAACCAGATGCTCAAGTTAATGCTTTCAAAGGCAAAGAGCCATCATATTGCACAGTTGTTCCTATCCAGAATCTGCAGATTGTTGATGACATATATGCATGTGCCATGAAGGCGCCCTCCATTATAGTTTCGCATGAAGGGCTCCTTTTGCTTTCGCCCAATCTCAGGCAGCGCCATAGAGAACAAGTTACCCCAAAATGCATTGCAGCTACTGGTGCAGAAGTGGTATCTACCAACCTTGCAAGCATTATGCCATTTGCACATTGCGAAGTGTGCATGCCTTTTGCAGAAAATAAAGTGCTTAATGTGACACCTCCAGTTAGCATGGCAATTGCAGTGCCTCTTCCTATTGTTTTACAGGATCCATTTGAACAGTACCTCACCCATCTTCAGCCAGGCAAAATTGAGAGTCCCAACATTTTGAAGGTTGCAAAAGAGTTGCATGCACTCCTCTCCATTGATTTATTGATTGACAACCAAGAATACTTCAAAGCTATCTTAGATCCAGGTTCACAAATTATTGCAATGTCAGAAGCAGTCTGCTATTATTTTGGACTTCAGTATGACACACGCATTCGTTTATACATGCAACCAGTCAATGGTGAGGTAGATAAATCACTTGGGCTTGCATGCATTGGAGATATTATTGTTTATGTGCAAGTGCATGTTATCCATTCACCCACTTACAATATTCTGTTAGGGCACCCCTTTGACATGTTAATGTGCTCTATTGTGCGCAATTTTGCAGATGAAGCACAGATGATTACTATTTGTGACCCGAACACAGGTGCCATCTCCACCATTCCAACAAAGCCTAGGGGAAAGCTGCGCCACTTCTTACCAGCTGCAGCAATGCCACACTTTACTATTCAGAATAATCCACAAAGAAATTTTTGCCAGGCTTCGAGCAATTGATCGCAGACCAAGGAGAAGCTGCTACTATCATAACATTTGACTCTGATACCCAATCTTGTGACATTTCCACATTTGCACTTATTCCATTTTCCGCTTCTGTTCCATCAACCTCTATTATCTCTCTACTTATCCCAGTGTACCAACAGTCATGTGCAGGCACTCTTAAATCTGATTGACTCTATGGTGTTTATTCCAGCTGCATTTCCAAAAAGTGCACATGTGCATGCAACCTTTATCAATTTAGCAGTGTGTGCACCACAAAAGGGTGTAGTAACCAAGAAGAGGTATAAACTGGTTGCTAGAAAGGTCAAACCAGTTATTGTGCCCATCCCAAACAAATTCTGCATTGAGTGCAACATTATAGGCAATCTGCTAACAGTGCTTCCTGTGCTTTTACCAAACCCACCACCATTTACCCTAATTGGGCACCATACTGAAGAGTGCATGCAAGCACTCCAAAAGTGCCACACTGGTTTTTTGCTACCAGAAGAGATGAAGATTTTACACCACTTGATGTCTTTGCAGAATGAAGCCTTTGCATGGAGCGATGAGGAGCGCGGCAGTTTCAGGACCGCATTTTTCTCCCCTGTAGAAATTTAGGTTATCCCACACATGCCTGGGATAGAGCACAACATCCCCATTCCCCCAGGCATATATGAAGAAGTTTGTGCTATTATCCAGAAGAAGATCGACTCAGGCATTTATGAGCGCTCAAATTCAGTATATAGATTGCAGTGGTTTTGCATGCTCAAGAAAGACAGAAAAGTGCTGTGCATCATACATAGCCTCAAACTGCTTAATCACATTACTATTAAACACTCTGGCATCACTCCTACACCTGAGCATTTTGCAGAGCAGTTTGTGGGGCATGCATGTGGTGCTGTCCTTGATCTATATGTGGGATACAATGAGTGCTTAATTAAAGAATTGTCACATGACCTTACAACATTCCAGATGCCTTATGGTGCAATGCACCTCGTTACATTGCCAATGGGTTGGACAAACTTAGTACCGATCTTCCACGATGATGTGTGCTATATTCTGCAGCCAGAAATACCAGATTACACTGTTCCATATATCAACAATATTCCAGTCAAGGGACCTTTAAAGTGCTATGTTTTACCAGATGGCTTGTGCGAAGTGCTTGCTGTGAACTCTGGCATTAGGCACTTTGTGTGGGAGCACTTGAATGTGAACTGCATTGTGCAGCACATGAAATATAGTGGTGGCACTTTCTCTGGGACAAAATCCACATTGTGCACTGAGAACTTTGTCATTCTCAGCCATTATTGCACACCAGGAGGTAGAAAACCTGAACGTGACAAGGTAGATGTTATCTGCAATTGGGGCACATGCCACATGCTGTCAGAAGTGCACGTTGATGATACTCAACCTGGAAACCCAAACAAAACCTACTAAATGGCTTCGGATAGTATAACACGAGTCAGAGGAAGGGTGTGAGTTGGTACTAAATATCACTGCTGATTTCCAAACGTTGTTTTAGTGAGGTGAATTGATGAGGGATGGTGTGAATAGTCTGTAAGAGTGTACGAAGAAGTTCAAAATAGTTCAAAATAGATTCAAAGATGTGCAAAATAGCTCAAAGTAGGCACAAAGAAGTTCAAAGAGGTTCAAAGAGGTTCGTAGTATATCGAGAAACAAGTTTAGCGAATGTGAAGTGTTTGTTGAAAGGCGATAGGCAATGTACAATAAAACGAGGAGCGAATACAATAGTTTTGAAGAAGTTTGCGATATTTCACAGAACTTAGAGATACAACATGAAGATAAGACTTAAGAAAATGGCTCTTAAATCTTATGATGAGTAAGAGGGTAACTTGTGCTCTGTTCCCCATTGGTATTCTTTTTTTACTCTAAGTAACTAATATGAGTCTATATACAATTTGAAGAGATATCACTAAAAAGGAAACAAGAACATGTGAAAAACATGAGGCAATGTGCACAGAAGTAAAGGTATTGTAAAACATAAAACAAATGAAAAATGATAATAAGTGAAATGTACATTGTCCCAGTATGGTAAGAGTTCTTGTTCTATTGCTTTAATATATCAATGAAACATAAACCACACTTATCATATTTTAAGTCTCTTGTAATCTCTCCTTGTGTCTGGTAGTGCTCAATATGGGATGAAATGGTTTGTTCTGGATGTGCAGCGTGTATTGAAAGTGTTTCAAGACAGCTATATGGTGGCCGATATTGTTTGAAATTCATGAAATGTCATGAAATGGATTGAAATAGTTCAAAGTTGTCCAAAATAGTGCGAAATAGCTCAAAAAGTGTTTAAAGTCGATTTTGTGGCATTTGTAGTGATTCACAGTGCATGTCGTGATGTGTCGATACAAGTGGGATCTTTCTCCAGACCTTATAATGTGTAGTGGATCTATCAATGTGTTCTTGGGGACAGTTGGTTTAATGTGCATTTATATCCGCAATTATGTGCACCATGTTAATGCACTCACAAAGCTTATGCACAAGGATGCTCCATTCAAATGGGGCTCAGAGCAGATGGCAGCACAAAATAACATCAAGCAAGCAGTACTAGATTGCCCTGCACTAAAATTGATTGATTATTCATCAGAATTCCCTGTTATCCTTGTGGTCGACACTTCCCAGATAGCAGTCAGCTTCTACCTTTGTCAGCAAAAAAGTGCAAATGTGAAAATGCACATTTACAATCAGTTCAGTTCGATTATGCTCAATGACAGAGAAGCACACTTTTTGCAACTGAACCTAGAGATCTATGGGCTTTATCATGCACTGCACAGTTTGCACCTTTATATTATAGGTGTGCACAACTTAATTATCGAGACTGATGCATGCTATATTAAGGGCATGCTACAAAACCCTGATATCCAACTATCCGCCAGCATTAATTGGTGGATCATCTCAATCCTTACATTCTACTTTACACTTGTACACATTAGGGGAGCAGTGCATGGTCCAGATGGGCTCTCGTGTCAACTGAATTCACAGTCCTTTGATGCACAGGTACTTGCTGTTAAAATCAAAAGCTCTTCTTCAATGTTTCATAGTTCAAATTTGCTGTTGCTCATAAGCAACAGTTTGAGAATGACTGAAGATCAAGTTAAGAGTGTAGAAATGACCAGGTCAAGCTGAGCTTGCCTGGTCTTTGCATTGCAGATTAAATAATACAAACACAAGAATGTAACTATATTTGTAAACTAGTAAAAGACAATAAGAACAATAACAAGTGAGAAGAATGGTGAGCATTCCACAGTTAGTATAATAATGTGGGAGTGTGGTTTGTCAGGACTAGCGATGCGTGGTAAAGGCTCGTGTATGGAACAATAACGATGTGAGCCAATAAGCATGTAGAAGACAAGACAATAGACGAACTGGAACAATAACATAAAAAAAAGTACTGCCCCTCTCCTTGTTGCACCTAGTCCCTTCTCATAACATTAGCTCTTCTCCATGATTTTAACTTCCACCTAAAATTAAGGCTGGATTATTTGTTGATGATACTTGACCTGGAAACCTAACAAAAACCTGTTAAAAGGCTTAGGAAGTATAACTCAGACTAGAGGAAGGGTGCAAGTTGGTACTAAATATTACCGCTGATACCAAAATGTTGTGTTTAGTGACGCAAAATAGTAAGAGATGTGGCAAATAGTTTTTAAAGGCATATAAAGATGTTCAAAAGAGTTTGAAATAGGTTCGAAGACATTGATATGGCTTCCTATCGCCCTGTGCACATACTACAGCATTTTTTGCAATTGTGCGCACCTCCTAGATGGCTTCTACACACTTTGTGCAGCGCGCTTTTGCATGCCTTCATGTGCTTCCATGCGCCTTTGCATGCTTCCATGTGCTTTCACATGCCTTTGACTGCTTAGGTGCACTTTTGTGCACCTTTTACTTTTCTACTGCACCTTTGAATCCCCCATAACTGCCTTCTGTTGTGTGCTCTGAATGCACCTTGTTACACTTCAAACTGCCTCCATGCACCCCCCCCACACTCCTTATCTGCCTTTCACAGGTATTGCATGCTCGATGTGCCTTTCCTTGCTCCTTTTATGCCTTACCCACAACTCACATTCTCTGCTGCGCACTCATTGCACAATCCTTATACACACACAACAATCCACTACACCAATTGCATTGTGCATTATGGCTTCCAGCTTACTGGCATGTTTACCTGAGGTGTACTGCAATTCCAGCATGAGCAAACTGCACATTCTCACATAATCTGGGTGCTTTGCACCTATTTGGCATTGGACTGTATGCACTTGGGCACTTTCACATAATCCTGGCACTTTGGTGCTATTTGGCCTTGCACAGCATCTCCTTATAGTTCTTCTGCATTTCGAATTGGCATTACCTTATCTGGTAACTGGCACAGGTCGATCACATCATTATTACTAAGGTGCAGCACATGACACATAACACCGAAGTGGATTAATTGGGAAGAGCACACGGGACCTAGAGTGCACCAAAAATAGTGCATCGCACCAGAACAGTTGGGTAGTGGGCTATAGGTGTGCAAATCTTATTGGCTGAGGCAGTGGCATAGTACAGTCGGGTTTAGATGGGTGAATGGATGCACTTGTGGGTAGTGCATGGCACTTTCTATTTTTACACTTTATTCTACCATTTTTATCACATAAGCCATTTGTACATAGTAGGCAGACAGATAGAGAATCCAGAGGATCTTTTCCCCCCTCACAGTTCATAGCTCAGTCAGCATTGCACATTGTCTGTGCACTAGCATCCAGTCTATGTGCCTTTGTAGTGCACCCTTCATATAGCTGCATTTGTGTATCATTTGCATCCCCCTGGTTATATTGCTGCATTTCATCTCTGCGTTGTGTCCTTCATCTTCATTTGTGCACTCTTGTAGTGTGCCCTTCATATAGCCACATTTGTGCATTATATTGTATAGCCATGTTTTGCGCTCTGTTTGCACATTTTTCTGCCTGTTGCACTCGCATCCTGTTTGCGTCCTTAACCTGCATGCCACCTTTGCAGCACATCCCAGTGCTGTCCTTGTCCCACTGCACCTCCCATTTTCATCTCCCTCATCGTTGTGCATTTTTGTGCTCCCGTTGTATGTTTTTCCACACTGTGTGTTTCTGCCCCTTTGCATTGCACACTTTTTTGTCATTGTGCATACCTTCCTTTTTGCATACACAACTAGTGCGCACCTCGAGAACCATCATACCAGCCTCTTCGTAGTCCTAGCACCCCGAAGGACGATCTGAGGCCCTCTAATCGAACCCCCTCACCCTGAGCATGCCTGCAGTCATAGGTTTAGTGTTCACCCCTTCTGTTGAGACTCTGCACTGAGTACCAACTGAACACATCAATGTGCAAAGTAGTTCAAAGCAGATTCAAATGGGTTTGAAGTTGTTTGAAGTTGTTTGAAGTGAATTCGAAGAGGTTTGAAGATGTCTGAGTGGTGGCAAGATATGTCGAGAATGAATATAGCAAGTAAAAAGTGGTTTTTTGAGTGGCGATAGATGATAGGTGACAAGTTGAGAGCAAACACAAAAGTTTGAAGAAGTTTGCAATATTTTGCAGAACTTTAGAGATACAATGTGAGCTAAGACTCAAGAGAACGGCTCTTAAATCTGACCGTAGTGGAGAGGGTAACTTCTTCTATGTTCCCCATTGCTTTGCTTGTCATTCTAAGTAACTAATACAAGTCTATATACAAATTGAAGAGATAGTACAAAAAAGGAAATAATAACATGTGTAAAACATGAGGCAATATATCCAACAATGAGGACTTTGTAGATCATGAAACAAATGAAAAATGATAAATAATTGAAACATGTAGTGTTCTCATATAGTAAAAGTACTTATCTTTTGCTTCAATATATCATTGAAACATAAAAATGCTATTATTGCATCCTAAATCTCTTGTAGTCTCTCCTCGTGTCTGGTAGTGCTCAATATGTGATGAAATGGTTTATTCCAAATGTGCAGCATGTATCAAAAGGGTGTTAGGATAGGTATATGGCAGCCAGTATCATTCAAAGTAGTACAAAGCTGCTTGAAGTGTTGTGAAAGTGTTCAAAGTCATTCAAAGTCATCTGAAATAGTGTGAAATAGTTTGAAAAGTGTTCAAAGCCAATTTTGTGGTATTCGTAGTGATTCGGAGTGTGTGTCATAATGTGTAGATATGATTAGATCCTTCTCCAGACCTTATAGTGCATAGTGGACCTATCACTGCATCAGATCAAATGGAGGCATGCCCTCTTCCTCAGTGATGATAGAGAAGGTGCTGATCGTCATAGAAGTGGGTGTGTTGTGAGAGTAGACTGCCATAGGCAGTTCAATTTCTTCTGGGTGTGCACTTGCAAAGCGCATGGATGTCCCGGTTATGAATGCAGTGGTGCAAGGTAGTGAGCAAGTGGTGAGAGTTTTAAATGTTATAAAAATATAAAAAACAAGCATGATAAAACTTGCAGTGCTGAACACAGCAATGAGGGTGATGATGAGGTGCTGGTTTGAGATCATGGTGGTTGATGTTTAAGTTGTGTGGTGTCGAGGTGGGTCATCACGTGTTGTGTTGTATGGGCACAACAGTGCTGAATGTCTCAGCTGCCAAATGCAGCAGTGGGGGCATTGATAACATGGGCAGTGAGAGGAGAAATGTCCAATCTGTGTGCATGTGAAGCACACCAAATTTTGCATCCACCTCAGTGCCAGTGAGTATGTGGGCATAGGTAGTCTCACGTGGGGCATTGGTGCATGCAGCGGTGACTCTGGTGCCAAGTCAAAATGTTCTTCTTCATCATTGGACATGCTTTTAGCAACAAATACTGGGTAAGGTGTCAGTGTTCATAGGGGCAGTCTGTAACCGCTCACTTGTTCATTTAGAAGCAGTAATAAGTCGAGGTGGTATGCCTCTTGAGAAAGGCATCAACACATTTGCTTGAGGGTGGAGATGGCTCGATACATCTCAAATAAGTTTTGGACAGTGCTGTTGAGTAGGGCTCAGTTGTGAGTTTGAAATAGGAGCTTTTCTTCATTCTGGTTGTCGTACTGGTCACAGATGTATTCCAGAATAATGTCAAAAGTCCTCTCTGGGTCAGAGTCAGGAGTGATGCTCACAACGAAGTGTAGAGGGTGGCTCATGGTTAATGAAGGCTGTGAGCAGATTTGTATTGCATCAGCAGTTCAGAGGTGTTTCTTAAATGCATTTCTGGTTCCCAAGTGTTTTTGGCTGTGCTGTATCCTTTCCACTTTACTAAGAATTGAACCCCTCGGCCTCTTTTCCTATGGGCTATTATTGCCTCAACCTCATGTTCAAGTTCTCCCTCAATCAGTTCAGGAGGTGGAGGAAGAAGATTTGCCCCATGGATTTCATTTTCTTTGAAATGCAAAAGAAGCAATGCATGGAAAACAGGGTGTATTTTTCATTGTAAAGGGAGCCTCAACTCGTAAGCATGGGAGGAGATTATTCATGTGATAGGAAATGGCCCTTCTTGTTTTGGAGTGAGTTTCCTAGTTGGGTATCCAAGTTTCAGGTTCTTTGAGTCCAGCCAGACCTTTTCTCCTAGTATGAATGGTCAGAAGTTTTGACCAGTCTGCCCAATCATGACCTGTCTGGATAGTTCATGCACTGCCAGGGCTTCCCGTTGTGCCTTCCCTAGTTCGGCTATCCTTTGTTCAGTAGCTGGCACATTGATTTTCTTGTAGGTCATGGGAATGGCCTTAGGGTGAGCTCCCATCATTATGTAAATGGGGTGTTCTTTATTGCTGAATGGTGCTTCTGATTGTGTGTGAATTTGGCAGTAGTGAGGTGGTTCTTCCACTGCAAGGCATTGTTTGCACAGAAGATCCAGAGATAGATTTCTAATTCTTGGTTAACCCATTCCATTTTCCCATCCATTTGTGGGTGATAGGTGGTGCTCATTGCCAGTTTAATCCCCAGTGACCTATTCCTGAAAAGTGTTGGAAGCAAATCTGGAGTCCTGATCAGATATGATCTTATCAGGTAGTCCGAACCTCTTAAACACATTGTGGAGGTAAAGATCTACTGCCCCAAGTGTGTCAATGGTCTTGTTACAAGGGATAAAAATTACCCCCTTTGTAAGTCCATGGTCTACCACAATCATAATGCTGTCTGATCCATCGTCATTGGGTAGGTTAGTGATAAAGTCCATTGTTACCAGTGCAAATGGTCACGTTGCTTCGGATTTTATCAGTAGTAGTGGTGGTGTCATGGGATGGGTGTTGACCTTCATTTGTTGACAGGTGGCACACCTGTCAATGTAATTTCTGATAAAAATAGTCATCCTGGGCCACCAGTAGTCCCTCCGGATTAGTTCCAATGTTTGGAATTGCCTGGGATGTCTGGTGAGAACATTGTCATGGTATTTTTTCTCTGTAAGTCCTTGTCATTTGGCACATAGCATCATTCTTTAAAGAAGACTGTCCCATCATCTTCCATCCTCCAGTCTTCCACAACCAACTTGATCAGCAGCATTCCTCTTGCTTTGATTGCCCTTACTATTTTTTTTTAGTAAGTCATCCCCCATCATTCTTTTGGCTAGAAGATCTCTCAGCTCTGTATCAATTGTTCATGTGGAGATCTCATCTTTGAGCAGAGTGATGTCATCATTATCATTGTCTATCTCCAGTATATGGTCTCCCCATCAAGATAGTGCATCTGATTGTATCATCATCTTTCTTGGGACATGCATGAGCTGGAGGTTAAATTGGGACAAGAATAAGCTCCATCTGGCCTGTTGTCAGTTCAGCATCTGTGCCATTCTGAAGTACATCAGGTTCTTGTGATCAGATAAGATAGTTGTCAGGTGCTTTGATCCCTGTAGATAATGCCTCCAGGTCTCTAAGGCCCATATTATCCCAAGCAGCTCTCAGTCATAGATTTCATAATTTCTCTCCATGAGTGTAAGGGAGTGGGAGATATAGCTGCAAGGGTGCCAGTCCCCATTGCTGTCTGTTTGTTTGAGTACTGCTCCAGTCGCATATTTCGATGCATCACTTTCTACTACAAAGGGTTTCTCGGTATCAGGCATAAGTAGTACTGGTGCCTCAGAGAATTTCTGTTTTAAGGTTTCAAATGCATTTTAGCATTTGCTTGTCCAGTTGAAGGGCTGGTCCTTCCTTTTTAGATCATTCAGTGATTTTGTGATTGCAGCAAAATTGGCGATGAATCTTCGATAGAAGTTACCAAAAACAAGGAATGATCGGACTCCCTTGACATTGAATGGGGATGGCCAGTCCTTTATCCCACTGAGTTTAGTTGGGTCTATTGCCAATTAATTTGGCCACAAGATCAACCCAAGGAATTCCACCTCCTGCACATCAAACTTTGACTTTTCAGATTTTAGAAAGAGGTCATTTTTCCTTAACCTAGCCAGAACCCTCTTTGTCCTTTCTTCATGCTCTTTTCGATCTTTTGAGAAGATTAGGATGTTGTCCATATACATAGATAACCAGCCATCCCTCGTTTAGCATGTCCTGGAAGACATTGTTCATCATCACTTGGAAGGTAGCCAGGGAGTTGCAGAGGCCAAAAAACATCACTTTGGGCTTGAATAGCCCCTTGTTAGTTTTGAAAGCAGCTTTCCACTAATCTCCTTTTTTGATCTGGACATTGTGATACCCCCACCTGATATCTAACTTCATGAACCATTTTGCTCCTTTTAGTTTGTCAAGCAGATCTCTGATCAAAGGAAGAGGGTAGGAGTTTTTGATAGTTCCTTCATTTAAGTATCGGTAGTCTTGGCAGGGTTGTAGGGCATCAGAGTCCTTCTTCACAACAAAAAAGAATGGTGATGCCATCAGTGATTTAGATGGGATGATGTACCCCTTTTTCAGGTTTTTGTCTATGAATTCATTCAATTTTTAATGAGGTAGACCTTGCAGTCTTTTGGAATGAAATCCAGCTTTAGCTTGATTGTGTAGTCCCATGGTCTTGGCTCAGGAAACCTTTCTGATGCCACTTTTTCAAACACCTTCCGATAAGTAAATCATCTAGTGATTGCTCCTTCTCCTTGTTTTTGCTCCCATGGGCGAGCTTCTGTGAGATGGAGGTTTTTGCTCAGATGTGCATAGTGTTCAAGTATGCAATTCTGCTGGTCAGCTGAGATTGGGTGATGCGGGAGATCTGCCTGAGTTTTTGGTAATTCAGTGGAACATAGTCAGATTCAATAGTAAGGGGTGATTCTTCAGTTTGGAACATTCTGATCATGGGTTCTCCTCAAATATATGCAAATAGCACTTCCTTGCTGTCCTGACTTCCCTCAGTGCAGAGTGATACTTTGACGCCTGCAGCATCTAATACCGGTGTCTGCAGGTCATCATCAGGGTCTGTGTCCATTGCCAGGTGTGATCTGTTTAGTTCACTCTCAGTGCAAAGTCCTGTTGCAAAATGAACCATCCCAAGCCTACTCTTCACATGCTTGGTGGCGGCAAGGTGGGTTTCTCTAAAGGTCTACCCAGTACTCCTTATAGGTAGTCTCCTGAGAGTCAGACTCAATGTTACTCTCGGTGCGAGCAGCCCCTTGTCATCTATAGTAGGACTTTGCTTACCATTAAATTTGCCTTGCATGTGTTTGATCATGATCTGGATCTTTCTGATTAGGAGTCTCTCAGTCGGCTTGATGGAGAGAGTCCCCTTCTTCCAATTGATCGTAGGGTTGCACTTCTGGAGCCAGGGGTACCCTAAAATTAGCCTTTTCTTTCCTAAGCCAGTTATCAGCAGTCTGATCTTTTCTTCTTCTCCCCCAACCTCCATGTTCACATTAATGTAGTGTGTGTTCATCCCATTTTTGTTAAGGGTCCCATCGACATTTTTGGTGAGAATCTTTCTTTGGAGCAGTAGTTTCTTTAGTCCGAGTTTTTCTACTACTCAGTGATCGACGAATGTTCCTCCTGCCCCAGAGTCGATCAGGGTGGGCAGCTCAGCTTTTTTGTCTCCTAGCACACAGTAAATGGGAATGCACATAGATTGGTCACTTACTTGTGCTACCAATATACTTGAGACTATTATTCTGGCAGGGTCTGCTGCTGATGCAGGCTGCCATTCTAAAAACCCTCTGCCATCATCATGTCAAAAACTTCCTTTTTTTCCTTCTCTTCCAGCTTGTTGATCAGAGTTTGAATTCTCTGATAATGGTCTCTTGATGTCTTCTTTGCTTCTAGCTTCTTTTTCTCTGGTTTCTTTGTCTCCTCTCTTGCAGGAAGCTCCTTCTCTCCTTTATGGTCATTTGCTCTGTGCCCCACCTTGTGACAGATAAAGCATTTTCCTTTCTTAATGTGCTTGAGTTTCTCTTTATAGGAGAGTCAAGTCACATCGATATCCATAGCATTGGGGTCTTTTGAAGAGCTTCCAGCTCCTCCTCCTCCTTCTGCTTTGCTGTAAGTCCTCTCCTTTATTGCTTTTGCCCTCCTTAAATGTCCTTCTGCTCTGGCTGCATGGGTGTACCACCCTTTGATTGTGTTAGGCAGATTCTCTATGCCAAAGAGCTTGTCGAGGACTTGATTGTTAAGTCCATCTACAAAATATTCAATCAGAGCCATGTCTTCTTTTATCTTTGTGCAGTATGCCAGTGTTTTAAACTGGGCAATATACTCATCAACTTCCTTCACTTCTTGTGCGAGTGCTCTGAGTTGCATTCATGTGTTCCCTGCATTGTCAATCAGTGAGAAGGCTGCTCGAACCTTTATGATGAATTCCTGGAATGAGTCCTAGGGTTTTGTTTTAATATATCATTCTTCCAAGTAGGCCTGTTTCCATGGCCCTGCTGTTTCCCCATTCATGTATGAAGGCATAAACAGGATCTTTCATCAATCATCTTCAAATGCCTGAGGATTGGCATCCACATATGCTCTGCACTCTAATAGGAAGAGCATGGTCTTCGATCGGTCACTCAAGAAGTCGGTGGGTGCTCTCATCTTTATTTCTGCTGATTGGGCAGGCACCACAGGTGTTTCAGGAACAATAGGGATAGAAGGTGCTGCCATTGTGTATGGTGTCTGATTCTCGTAAGAGTCATGTTTGTTGGTGGTGGCTGCCTAGACTTAGATTAGTCAGCAGAGTAGATCAGCTTGACCTTTTGTTAAGATCAAAAGCTCTTCTTCAATGTTTTGTAGTTTGAATTCGCTGTTGCTTGTAAGCAACAGTTTGAGAATGACTGAAGATCAAGTTAAGAGCATAGGAATGACCAGTCAAGCTGAGCTTGCCTGGTCTTTGCATTGCAGATTAAATATTACAAATGCAAGAATGTAACTATATTTGTAAACTAGTAAAAGACAATAAGAACAATAACGAGTGAGAAGAATGGTGAGAATTTCATAGTTAGTATAATAATGTGGGAGTGTGGTTTGTCAGGACTAGCAATGTGTAGTGAAGGCTCATGTATGAAACAATAACGATGTGAGGCAATAAGCATGTAGAAGACAATAAGACAATAGACAATTTGGAACAATAACATGAGAAAAAGTACTGCCCCCCTCCTCATTGCACCTAGTCCCTTCTTGTAACACTCACACTAATGCAGCCAGAGCCAAGCACAAAAGTGCAAAATGTGTGCAATCCTGTGCTTATTTACAACAATGACTATAGCCAAGTTCTGAGAAGCACAGCAGCAGATGTGGAGGATGAGAAGTTAGATTTGGTGTGGATTTGGTTGGATACTCTAATGTGCCCTAGCAATTTCATGGATTCCGAGTACGGCACGCTCATGCATTATGCAAGTGCCTTTTTCAAAGACAAAATGTGCTTATGGAAGTGCAATGCACATGGTGCTCACCAGCTTGTTATTTGGCAGTCTAGATGCCTACTGATATTGTGCACCATCCACAACAACATTAGACACAAGTGCTTTTATGCAATGCACTCCACATTACTCGAGTGCTTTTGGTGGCTGCACATTATAGACAACATTATTTGGTTCATGCACACTTGTCATATTTGCCAGATTCAGCAAACGCAGAAGGTTCTAATACTATTAATTGTTGCAATGCCTGTGCCTCTCTTCAGTGAAGTTTATATTGATACGATGCACTTACCAGTATCAGCAGGGCAGTGCTATATTATCCAAGGGCATTGCTCGCTTGCGACTTGGCCAGAATTCCACAGACTTCCTAAAGAAAATGTGAGCACACTTGGTGATTGGATGTTTCAAGACCTCATTTGCAGATGGGGCACATTGTACGAGATAGTCACTGATAATGGCAAGCCATTCATCAAAGCACTAGCCTATCTTAGTAAGTGCACCCATATCAACCACATCCACATATCTGGCTATAATTCACATGCTAATGGAATTGTTGAGCACACACATTTCAATGTGTGCCAAGCACTTATCAAAGCTGCAGATGGAGTAAAGTCAAAATGGTTCAGTTCACTGTACTCAGTCTTTTGGGCAGAGCACATCACAGTTCAGAGCGCCTGAGCATTTTGCCATACTCTATTGTTACAGGCACACAGCCTCTGATTCCTCTCAATATCATTGAAGCAACATACCTTAACCCACCCCCAGATTCTATACTCTCCACTACAGACTTGATCATGCAGTGAGTGTGCGCATTACACAAGTGGCCAGAAGACTTAGTGTGCATTCATTCCTGTGTCTATGCAGAAAGGTGCAAAGCAGCACTCCATTTTGAAAAAGCGCACTAAAAACCATCTGCTGATGTGTTTAGTTGGTACTCAGTGCAGAGTCTCAACAGAAGGGGTGAACACTAAACCTACCACTGCAGGCATGCTCAGGGTGAGGGGGTTCAATTAGAGGGCCTCGGATTGTCCTTCAGGGTGCAGGAACTATGTAGAGGCTGGTATGGTAGTTCTCGAGGTGCACACTAGTTGTGTATGCTAAAGGGAAGATATGCACAATGGTGGAAAAATGCACAATGGTGGAAAAGTGCACAATGCAAAGGGGCAAAAATGCGCAATGGGAGTGCAAAAATGTGCAATGACAAGGGAGATGAAAGTGGGGTGTGTAGTGGGATGAGGACAGCACTGGGATGTGCTGAAAGGGTGGCACACAGGTTAGGGGTGCAAATGGGATGTGAGTGCAATGGGTGGAAAAATGTGCAAATGGAGCACAAAATGCGGCTATACAATATAATGTGCAAACAGTGCGCAAATGTGGCTATATGAAGGGTGCACTACAAGAGTGCACAAGCGAAGATGAAGGATGCAATGCAGAGATGAAACACAGCAATACGATGAGGGGGATGCAAACAATATGCAAATGCGGTTATATGACAGGCGCACTACAAAGATGCACAGACTATGTGGGATGCTGACTGAGCTATGAACTGTGAGGGGGGGGAAGATTCTCTGGATTCTCTATCTGTCCGCCTACTATGTACAAATGGCTTATGTGATAAAAACAGTAAAATAAAGTGTAAAAATAGAAAGCACCATGCGCTACCCACAAGCACATCCATTCGCCCATCTAAACCTGACTGCACTATGCCACAGCCTCAGCCAATAAGATTTGTGCATGCTATAGCCCAATACCCAACTGTTCCAGTGCGATGCACTATTTTTGGTATGCTCTAGGTCCTGTGCGCTCTTCCCAATTAATCTGCTTTGGTGTTATGCATCACATGCTGCACCTTAGTAATAATGATGTTGATAGGTCCACTACGCTCTTTAAAGCCTGGAGAAGCATTTCCACTCGTATGGAGACATTACGACATGCACTCTGAAGTACTAAGAACGCCACGAAATCGACTTCGAACCATTTTCGCATGATTTCACACTATTTCGGACAACTTTGAGCTACTTTGAATTATTTTGCGACATTTAGAATGACTTTGCAGTACTTTGAACAACTTCAGCAGCTGTATAGTTGTCCTCAAACACTTTCGATACACGTTGTACATTCGGAATAAGCCAACTCACTGCATATCGAGCACTACCGGACACGAGGAGAGAGTACAAGAGAGTTAGAATGCGATAAGTGCGTTTTTGTGTTTCATTGAAGTACTTTTACTATATGGGAACACTGTATGTTTCATCATTTATCATTTATCATTTATTTTTGATCTACAAAGTCCTCATTGTATGATATATTTGCCTCATGTTTTACACATGTTCCTACATATTTCCTTTTTAGTACTATCTCTTCATTTTGTATATAGACTTGTATTAGTTAGTTAGAACAACAGAGAATAGAATAACAGGGAACAGCACAAGTTACCCTCTTGCTATCATCAGATTTAAAAATTGTTCTCTTTAGTCTTATCTTCACATCATATCTCTAAAGTTCTGCGAAATATTGCGAGCTTCCTCGAAACTATCATATTCGCTCTCCGTTTTATCGCCCATCGCCTACTGCCATTCGACAAACACTTCACATTTGTTAAACTTGCTCTTCGATATACCTCAAACCTTTTCGAACTTATTTGAACTTCTTCGGACTACTTCGCATGACTTCGAACCTCTTTGAACCTTTTTCGAACCTATTTCGCACATCTTCGAACCTCTTTCGAACTATTTCGAACACCTTTGTATGCCTATACAGACTATTATCCACAGCCCTTACCATTTCACATCACTAAACATTATGCTTTGGTCTCAGCGGTGATATTTAGTACCACCTCACACCCTTCCTCTGGCCTGTGTTATACCATCCGAAGCCATTAGTAGGTTTTGTTTGGGTTTCCGGGTTGAGTATCATCAATGTGATCAACCTGTGCCAGTTACCAGATAAGGTGATGCCAATTGGAAATGTGGAAGAACTATAAGGAGATGCTGTGTGAGGCCAAATAGCACCAAAGCACCAGGATTATGTGAAAGTGCCCAAGTGCATACAGTCCAATGCCAAATAGGTGCAAAGCACCCAGATTATGTGAGAATGTGCAGTTTGCTCATGCTGGAATTGTAGTGCACCTCAGGTAAATGTGCCAGTAAGCTGGAAGCCATGATGCACAGCACAATTGGTGTGGTGGATTGTTGTGTGTGTGATAGGGATTGTGCAATGAGTGTGCAGCAGAGAATGTGAGTTGTGGGTAAGGCATAAAAGGAGCATGTAAGGCACATCGACTGCACAATGACTGTGAAAGGCAGATAAGGAGTGTGGGGGGGCACGCAGAGGTGGTTTGAAGCGTAACAAGGCACATTTAGAGTGCACAACAGAAGGCAGCTAAGGGGGATCCAAAGGTGCAGTAGAAATGTAAAAGGTGCACAAATGTGCACCTAAGTGGTCAAAGGCACACAAAAGTGGTCAAAGGTGCACAAAAGCACACAAATGTGCACAAAGGCACACAAAAGCACACAAAAGCACACAAAAGCACACAGAGGCACACTGGAGTGCATGGGAGCGCATGGGAGTGCACAAAGGTGCACGAAAGCAGACAAATGCATGCAAAAGCACACTTTGCACAGCACACTTTTGCATGCCTTCATGCACTTTTGTGTGCATTTGTGCATCTTTGACTGTTTAGGTGCACTTTTGTGTGCTTTTTACATTTCTACTGTGCTTTTAATTCTCCCATAGCTGCCTGCTGTCGTGTGCCCCAAATGCGCCCTGTGACACTTCAAACTACCTCTGCATGCCCCCCCACACTCCTTATCTGCCTTTCATAGTTATTGTGCACTTGATGCACCTTTGCGCACTCCTTTTATGCTTTACCTGCAACTCACATTCTCTGCTGTGCACTCATTGCACAATCCCTATCACACACACAACAATCCACCACACCAGTTGCACTGTGCATCGCAGCTTCCAGCTTACTTGCACATTTATTTGAGGTGCACCATGATTCCAACATGAGCAGACTGCGCATTCTCACATAATCTGGGTGCTTTGCACCTATGTGGCATTGGACTGTGCACACTTGGGCACTTTCATGTAATCCTGGCACTTTGGCACTATTTGGCCTTGCACAGCATCTCCTTATAGTTCTTCCGCATTTCCAATTGGCATCACCTTATCTGGTAACTGGCACAGGTTGATCACATCATTATTACTAAGGTGCAGCATGCGACTCATAACACTGAAGCAGATCAATTGGGAAGAGTGCACGGGACCTAGAGCACACCAAAAATAGTGCATTGCACTGGAACAGTTGGGTATTGGGCTATAGGTGCACAAATCTTATTGGCTGAGGCAGCAGCATAGTGTGGTCAGGTTTAGATGGTCGAATGGATGTGCTTGTGGGTAGTGCATGGTGCTTTTTATTTTTACACTTTATTTTACCATTTTTATCACATAAGCCATTTGTACATAGTAGGCAGACAGATAGAGAATCCGAAGGATCTTTCCTCCCCTCATAGTTCATAGCTCAGTCAGCATCGCACATAGTCTGTGCCCCAGCGTCCAGTCCATGCACCTTTGTAGTGCACCCTTCGTATAGCCACATTTGCATATCATTTGTGTCCCCTCATTGTATTGCTGTGTTTTGTCCCTGCATTGCGTCCTTCATCCTCATTTGTGCACTCTTGCAGTGTGCCCTTCATATAGCCACATTTGCACACCATTTGTGCATTTATTTGTATAGCTGCATTTTGCACACCGTTTGCGCTGATGAGTTCAGTTGGTACTCAGTGCAGAGTCTCAACAGAAGGGGTGAACACTTAACCTACAACTGCAGGCATGCTCGGGGTGAGGGGGGAGTTCGCTTAGATGGCCTCGGATCGTCCTTCAGGGTGCGGAGACTATAGAGAGGCTGGTACAGCGATTTTCAGTGTGCGCACTAGTAGTGTACACGAAAGGGGAGATATGCGCAGTGGCGGAAAAGTGTGCAACGCAAAGAGGCAAAAACGCACAGTGCGGAAAAACGCGCAACGAGAGTGCAAAAGTGCGCAACGATGAGGATGATGAAGGCGGGAGGTGTAACAGGACAAAGACGACACTGGAATGTACTGTGAAGGTGGTGCACAGTTTGGGGGTGCAAACAGAGTGAAAGCGCAAGGAGCAGAAAAAGGCGCAGGTGCTGTGCAAAATGCGGCTATGCAAAAGGGTGCGCAAATGCGGCTATACGAAGGGCGCACTATGATAGTGCACATACAAGGATGAAGGATGCAATGCAAGGGACAAAACGCAACAATACAATGAGGGGACGCAAACAATAACACAAACACGGCTATACGAAGGGCGCACTACGAAGGCGCACGGACTGGACGCTGGTGCACAGACTATGTGCGACGCTGACTGAGCTATGAACTATGAGGGGGGGGGGAAAGATCCTCTGGATTCTCTATCTGTCCGCTACTATGTACAAATGGCTTATGTGATAAAATGGTGAAATAAAGTATAAAAATAGGAAGCACCATGCGCTACCCACAAGCGCACCCATTCACCCATCTAAACCTGACCACACTATGCCGCTGCCTCAGCCAATAAGATTTGCGCACCTATAGCTCAATATCCAACTGTTCCGGTGCGATGCGCTATTATTGGTGCGCGCTAAGTCTCGTGCGCTCTTCCCAATTAATCCACTTTGGTGTTATATGTCGCATGCTGCGCCTTAGTAATAATGGCGTGATCGACCTGTGCCGGTTACCAGATAAGGCGATGCCGATTGGAAATGTGGAAGAACTATAAGGGGATGCTGTGCGAGGCCAAATACTGCCAAAGCGCCTGGATTATGTGAAAGCACCCAAGTGCACACAGTCCAATGCCAAATAGGCACAAAGCGGCCCAGTTATGTAAGAATGCGCAGTTCGCTCATGCTGGAATCGTGGTGTGCCTCAAGTAAATGTGCCAGTAAGATGGGAGCTGCGATGCACAGTGCACCGGTGCAGTGGATTGTTGTGTGTGATAGAGATTGTGCAAAGAGTGCGCAGCAGGGAATGTGAGTTGCAGGTAAAGTGTAAAAGGAGTGCGCAAAGGCACATCGAGCGCACAATAAATGTAGAAGGCAGATAAAGAGCGTGGGGAGAGGGGGCGCACAGAGGTGGCTTGAAGCGCAATGAGGCGCATTTAGGGTGCACAATGATTGGCGGCTATGGGGAAACAAAAGCGCAGTAGAAATGCAAAAGGCGCACAAAGGCGCACCTAAACGGTCAAAGGCACACAAAAGTGCATGGAAGCGTGCAAAGGCGCACGAAAGCGCACTAAGGCGCGCAAAAGCGCGCTGCGCAAAGTGTGCAGAAGCCATCTAGGAGGTGCACACAATCGCAAAAAATGCCGTAGTATGTGCGCAGGGCGATAGGGAGCCGCATCAGCGCCTTTTTCCACCCCTTGTGCTTTCATCCCATTTGTGCCCCTAACCTGTGCACCTCCCTCTCAGCACATCCCAGTGATGTCTTCATCCCACTGCATCTCCTGCTTTCATCATCCTCATCGTTGTGCACTTTTGTGCTCCCATTGCATGTTTTTCCACACTGCACATTTTTGCCTGCTTGCATTGCACACTTTTCTGCCATTGTGCATATCTTCCCTTTAGCATACACAGCTAGTGTGCACTTTGAAAACCGCCATACAAGCCTCTTCATAGTCTCCGCACCCCAAAGGATGATCCGAGGCCCTCTAAGCAAACCCCCTCACCCTGAGCATGCTGATACAGCTCCCTATCGTCCTGGGCACATATATGGCATTTTTTGTGATTGTGCGCACCCCCTAGATGGCTTCGGCACACTTTGTGTAGCGCGCTTTTGCATGCCTTCATGCACTTTCATGTGCCTTTTGCATGCTTCTGTGTGCTTTCATGCACCTTTGACTGCTTAGGTGTGCTTTTGTGCACCTTTTACATTTCTACTGCACTCTTGGTTCCCCATAGCTGCCTGCTGTCGTGTGCCCTAGTTGCACCCTGTTGTGCTTCAAACTGCCTCCATGTGCCCCCCACACTCTTTACCTGCCTTTCACATTTGTTGCACGCTCGATGTGCCTTTGAGCACTCCTTTTATGCTTTACCTGCAACTCACATTCTCTACTGCACACTCATTGTGCAATCCCTATCACACACACAACAATCCACCACATCAGTTGCACTGCACATCGTGGCTTCCATCTTACTGGTGCATTTACTTGAGGCGCACTGTGATTCCAACATAAGCAAACTGCGCATTCTTACATAACTGGGGTGCTTTATGCCTATTTGGCATTGGACTGTGCACACTTGGGCGCTTTCACATAATCCTGGCACTTTGGCAGTATTTGGCCTTTCACAGCATCTCCTTATAGTCCTTCCACATTTCCAATTGGTGTCTGGTAACCAGCACAGGTCGATCACATCATTATTACTAAGGTGCAGCATGCGACACATAACACCGAAGCGGAGTGATTGGGAAGAGCACACAAGACCTAGAGTGCACCAAAAACAGCACATCACACCGGTGATAGGTCCACTGCACGCTCTAAGGTCTGAGGAAAGTTTCCAATTGTATTGACACACTACAACAGACCTTCCAAACCACTACAAACATTACAAAATCGACTCTGAACTATTTTCGACTTATTTCACACTATTTCAGATGACTTCAAACCATTTCATGACACTTCAAATGACTTCACAGCACTTCGAACGACTTCGGCCACCGTATAGTTGTCTTAAAACACTTTCGATACATGATGCTCAACCAGAGTAAACTATTTAGTCACATATCGAGCACTACCGGACATGCAAGGAGAGACAATAAAAGAATTAGAGTACAATAATGGCGGTTTTGGGGTTTCAACGATCTATTGAAACAACAAAGAGAAGTACTCTTACTATATGGTGACACCGAATGTTTCAATTATCATCGTTCCTCATTTGTTTTTACATTTTACAATACCTTTATTGCTGTGCATACTGCCTCATGTTCTACACCTGTTATATTTCCTTTTTGGTACTTACCTCTTTGAAATGTATATAGACTTGTACTAGTTACTTAGAACGACAGAGAATCAGTTACCCTCTCCACTATAGTCAGATTTAAGACCAGTTCTCTTGAGTCTTACCTTGCATCGTACCTCTGAAGGTCTGTGAAATATCACAAACTTCATCGAACTCTTGTATTCACTCTCAACTCGTCATCGCCTATCGCCACTCGAAAACCACTTCTTGATTTCTATATTTGTCTGTCAAACACATCTTAACACCAGTCGAATGGCTTTAAACCTCCTCGAACTTACCCGGATGACTTTGAACCCATTCGAATCTATTTTGGACTACTTCAGATGTCTTCGAACATATTTCGAACTATCTCAAACATCTTTGCACGCTTTTAAAAACTATTTGTCACATTTTACCATTTTGCATTACTAAAAATGATGTTCTGGTATTAGAGGTGATATTTAGGACCAACCCACACCCTTTCTCTAGCCTGAGTTATACTACATAAGCCTTTTAACAGGTTTTTGTTAGGTTTCCAGGTTGAGCATCATCATTTTGGAGCCCACTGCGAGGGGTTTCTAAATCATTTCATCGCCTAATTTACCTCGAATCTCTCGGCTTAGGCCAACCCAAGCTCAAAACCTTAGAATCGAGACTCGCCAGGCCTTCAAATCTCTCGAACAATTGGGGGATATCCTAATACCTGTTTCTGACGCTGAATCTACACATTGTCATCTGTTTCCTTCACCTATTTCCTCATCTACAACTTCGTCTTCCTCTTCTTCCTCATCCTCTACTACATCATTCATTATTCCAGCTACTTCGACACATCTACCATCCTTCGCTCAGGTTCTAACTCCTCGAATCGGTACATCTATGGCCACCCAAGCAACAATGCCAGCTCGAGGACATTCCACAGCACCTAAATTTGACCCTACTCAACCTCGAGAGCTACGTCGATACTTTAACAAGCTTGAAATACTTTTCATTGACTGTAATGTTACGGATCCCGAACTTATGAAGAAGCATGCCTGCCAATATGTCGATATCGATATGTCCAAACTCTGGGAATCGATTCCTGAATACAAAACTGGCACTTCGTTTTACGATTTTCACATCGCAATTCACAGACTATATCCTGGTTCCAAAGATGATCAAAAATGGTCGATTTTGGACATGGACAAACTCGTTGGCAAACAACTTCGGATGGGTATCTATAACGTGAGCAATTTAGAATTATATTACAGGTCTTTGAAAGCTACAACATTACGAAGTTCCTACTTTCTAAAGGACAAATTTCAGAGGCAGAACAAAGTAGAGCGTTTGTTCGAGGTTTTCAACCAGGTATATGGTCACGAATTGCACAACGACTCGAACTTAAATTTCCTGACCACTATCCAGATGATGCCTACCCACTTGATGACATTCATGCAGCAGCAAAATTTGTTTTAGCAGGGTCAATTAGCTTGAATTCGGCATCGTTACAGTCTTCAGAAACATCAGCATCGACTTCGAAATCTTCAACACAGATTAAATTAGAAGACTTATTGGCGATCCTCAAAAAATTCGCAACCACACTCGTCATGGCTTTAGCAGGTTCGAAACCCACTAACCCTCCTCAAACTAACAGTGGATTTCGCTCAGACCAGCTCCAAAACTTAGCTTGTGTCTTTTGTGGACTCACAGATCATTTCATTAGCGACTGCTTGGTTTGCCAAGCCTATATCAATGAAGGAAAGTGTAAAAAGAACAATGAAGGAAAAATCGTGCTTCCAAATGGACAGTTCACCCCTCGAAACATTCCTGGTCGCTTTATCGAAGACAAAATCGACGAATGGACTCGACAAAATCCTTCAAACACAACTGCATTGTCGCTCATGTACAACATCGCATCCTCAATGGCTACTTTGACACCGCCTAGGGGCATCTACCAGGTTTCTGAACAATCTGCAACACCTGAAGATCACATTGCAAAACTTGAACAAGAGATATATGCTTTGCGAAGTGGTAGGATTTTTGCTAAAGCTAATCTGAGCATACCAACAGTCCCCGTCTCTCGACCTCTGGTTTCCCCAAGCACTGCGGCAGTCGAACAATCGACTCCACATGTACCAGCATCATTCATCTCGTCCACAGTGACAATCTACCAACCTCGACTTTGGCATCATCTTCAACTTCAGAAACAACTTCGCAGCCTGTTATTCATCCTTACATCGCTACAAAAGAAAATTCGTACCTACCACCACATGAACGAAACTTTGGATCAACTGCGAAAGGTAAAGGCAAAGATGGTCTTTCACACCATACCCAAGCGCCAATTCAAAAAGATAAAATCACGGAAGATGTTTTCGCTCGTTCGATGAAGATGCTGATTATTACACTAACGCCTGAGGAATTGTTGGCTCTATTGCCTGAAGTTTGTACAAAATGGAAGGAACAGGTCACTCCATGTCGAATTCAGCAGTCCAAAGGGAATAATGCCACGAATCTGTTTAACGATGACATTTTCATGATTGATGACCCATTCAAAACTTATATTAACAGTCTTCGACCTGGCGATATTCCAGAACCCTTTATCGCAGCAAAGGAATCCCATTCGATTAGGTTGATTATTATGAATGTCAACAGAAGGAATCCAGTGGAAAGTGTCGTAGACCCCGGTTCTTCGATTATCACAATGTCCGAAGGAGTTTGCCATGAACTTGGCCTTGCTTACGATCCTTCAATCCACATCCCACTCCAATCGGCTAATGGAGGCGTTGACGAAAGTTTGGGTTTAGCATGAAATGTGCCTTGCAAAGTGGGGAGTATCATGCTGTTCATGCAAATTCACATAATTCATGACCCAGCCTACGATATCTTACTTGGTTGACCATTCAATGTACTCACTGAAAGCACCATCAAAAACTACAGGAATAAAGCCCAGACAATTACGATATACGATCCTAATTTGACACGATCATGCGCTATCCCCACAATTCCCCGTTCTAATCACCGTCGAAAGGATTTTTGCAACTAGAGGACAACATTTCAGACATTGACCAGTGCACTTTCGTTATCTTATTCGATCCCTCTAATTTATCTATTAATATCAAATGCACTGTGAATATTCTCGATATGGAGTCCTTGAACTCCTCAAAATCCATTTCTTATTCTTCATTCCTTGTGAATTTATATTTAACAGCCAGTCACCAATACGAAACATATTTATCGACCTTGACGGCAATGTCTACGCCTTCTACGCCTATTATCAACTTCTTATATCCAACTTTCGTGGTATCAAAAAAGAAATACAAACCTGTCGCACAAAAAATTTGCCTAGTTATTACCAAGCTACCTGACTGATTTCACATTATTCGAACAATTACTGGTGACCCTCTTGAAAACATGCCAAAATTAAATCCTCATCCACCATCGCTTATTCCCACTTCACGATATTCACTCGAACATAAAGCTATCATCGACAAAAATCATCCTGGTGATTTCCTATGGCCAGAGGAATGAAATCTTATGCACAATTTTATTCGAAATCAGGAAACAGCTTTTGCGTGGACAGAACAAGAGCGAGAAAGTTTTCGCTCTGACTTTTTTCCTTCCATAGAGTTCCCTGTTGTTCCTCACATTTCATGGGTTGAGCGAAACATTCCCATACCTCCAGGTTTGTACGAACAGATATGTGAAATGCTGAAAAAGAAGATAGAGGCAGGAGTATACAAACCATCGAACTCTTTGTACCGATCACAATGGTTTTGCATTGCAAAAAAGGATGCGAAATCACTTCGAATTGTCCACAGTCTTGAACTGCTTAACCAAGTAATGATCCAGCACTCAGGGGTCATACCAATACCTGAACATGTAGCAGAATAATTTGGGGGATGATCATGTGGAGGAATGTTGGATCTCTATGTGGCATTCGATGAAAGGAAAGTCGCAGAATCATCTCGCGATCTGACAATGTTTCAGACACCGTTTGGAGCACTTCGCATTGTTACCCTACCCATGGGTTGGACAAATTCTGTCCCTATCTTACACGATGACATGACATTTATTCTACAGCCCGAAATTCCTCATATCACCATCCCTTACATTGATGACACACTGGTTAAGGGTCCGAAATCAGAATATAGAATGATCGGTGGATCCTACGAAATGATTCCTGAGAATCCAGCTATTCGATGCTTTGTCTGGGAGCATTTCAAAAATTTAAATCGAATAGTCCAGCATATGAAGTATTGTGGAGGAACATTTTCAGGTCCGAAGCTCTATCTTTGCATCCCTGAAATAATTGTTTTAGGGCATCGATGCAATATCGAAGGTTGTATGGCCAACCCTACTCGAATCGCCACTGTTAACAAGTGGGGACCATGTCGAAGCCTTACCGAAGTCAAAGCATTCCTAGGAACCATTGGAGTTTGTTGTATATTTATCTGAAATTTTGCTCAACGAGCTGCAGCACTAATCCAACTCACTCAAAAAAATGTACCTTTCAAATTTGGAGTGGAACAAATAGCAGCCCAAAAAGATTTGAAAGCAGCTCTAATCAATTCTCCAGCGATTCAAGCTATCGATTACTCATTGTCAGCCCCAATAATCCTATCGGTCAACACTTCAAACATTGCTATTGGTTTCTTTCTCACTCAGTGCGATCCTGAAAACCCTCAAAAACGATATTATAGTTGATTCAGATCGATTACACTTAACGACTGCAAATCCCAATTTTCGCAGCCAAAACTCAAACTTTACAGTCTATATCGTGCTCTTGGAGCACTATGATTGTACCTAATAGGAGTTCGAAGGCTTATCGTCGAAGTCAATGCACGATATATTAAAGGCATGCTCTCAAATCCTGATATCGCACCTAGCGCTAGCGTCAATCGATGGATAGTATCCATTTTAACCTTTCACTTTACATTAGTCCACATTGCAGGAACACACCATGGTCCTGACGGACTTTCGAGATGACCCCCACAAGATGAAGATGTTCAGCTCGACAACGAAGATAATTTTGGAGACTGGATCGACCGCCTTCATGGTTTCATACATCAAATAAACCCTATTACAACCCAACCATTTATTTCGCATCAAATTTCGACCTTCTCCCTCTCTTCAAATTTTAGTAAGGGGGAGGATCTTACCTATAATGATGTCCCACAATCGAATAACGCAAAAATGAATGATGAGAGGTTACTTCGCATTCGAAAATGGTTACATGACCTTGTGCAACCCCCTGATCTATCAGACACAGAATACGCTACCTTTATTCGATATTGCACCGAATTCTTTTTAGACTCAGGCAAACTAGGGAGAAAAGACTCCCAAGGAGCTCACAAAATTGTCACTCCTCCAGGACATCATTTCAAAATCATTTGCACAGCTCACGACGATATCAGACACAAAATGGTTTTCGCTACTAAATCAGTTATCACCCTTCGATTTTGGTGGCCAAACATGAAAGCCGTCATCGCATGGTATATTTGCACCTGCCACCTATTCCAAATTCGACAGACATGGAATGTTCTAATTCTGCCCACAGTCGCCACTCCAGCACCCCTTTTTGGTAAAGTTTATATCGACACGATGCAAATGCTACCCTCGAACGGATTTAAATACATCATACAAGGTCGATGCTCACTAATGACCTATCCAGAATGGCAGAAACTTTGATGTGAAAATGCCACATTGCTTGGCGATTGGATCTTTGAAGACATTATTTGTCGATGGGGGTCGCTATACAAAATTGTAACTGACAATGGCACTGCATTTATTGCAGCTATGGAGTATCTTTCGAAATGATATCACATTAACCATATTCAAATTAGTGGTTATAATTTGCATGCCAATGGACTCATCGAATGAGCCCACTTTGATGTTCGACAATCATTATTTAAAGCTGTCGATGGAGATCAAACAAAATGGTCAACAGGGGTGCACTCAGTACTTTGGGCAGAATGAGTCACAGTTCATAAATGCATGGGTTGTTCTCTCTACTTCGCAGTTACAGGAGCACATCCTCTAATACCCCTCGACATCTCCAAGGCAACATACTTACAACTGCCACCCGATTCAGTCTTATCGACAGCTGATCTCATAGCTCGACAAGCCATAGCATTACAAAAATGATTGAATGACCTTGAAGTATTATATTCGAAGGTCTATGCATCTTGAATCAAAGCTGTGAAATGCTTCAAACTTGCTCACAAACATACGATGCATGACTACAACTTTGCGAAAGGAGATTTAGTGCTACTTTGAAACATGCAAATTGAGAAGTCCCTCAATCGCAAGATGAAACCACGATATGTTGGCCCTCTTATCATTATCGAATGAAACTATAGAGGGGCTTATATCCTCTGCAAACTTGACGGGTCAGTACTACATAGACCCATTGCTGCATTTCATCTGCCACCATACCTTGCTTGAAAATCAATTTTCCTACCACTGAATTTCCTCAATATCGACTCCGAGCACCTCAAACAACTTCGAACAAGTTCGAACTTTGACAAAGATACTTTTGAAGATTTTTAGGACATTGAAAACAAATAACTATCCTTCCTTTTCTTTTTGCAATTACTTACAAAGATTTCGATTGCCTCTAGTATATGATACAAGTCACAATATCGCATCATAGCATGGTCGTGCAAACTCCAAAGGGTTTTTCAGCTATGATGAACTACTGAGCCTTTCCCTAAAAGTCATATTTTTTTGTTCGTTAAATTATATTCATTTTTTTTTCTTTCTTTACTTTACTTTCCAAAGACATTTAACAAAAATTTGAAATTAAAACAGATATACAACAAAAGAAAAGGATATTTCTACTCTTCTAGCATCTCCTCTAAAGTCTCTATCTCCCTCCCCAATATCTCCATCTCGACCTTTTTCTGTGCCAGTTTTCCAGCAATAATCCCACAACACACTGCCCATTCTTCCTCGACATCCTTGACCCCCCGCGACTCCCTCGCCTTCACCTTTCCCTTCCCCTTCAATGACTTTTTCGTTTCCTTCGATGATTTCGAAGGTCCCACAATCGGTTTGACACCCTCTACAGGGCCCATGAGACGGATTCGACAAACTACAAAATTCAAAAACTAGTTAGCAATCACTTCGAAGCAATTTCAAATAACTTTCATACCTGGTTTTGTGCGTGAATCTGGTTTCGTGCCCCCAAACTTCTTTGCCTCGCCTTGACATCCCATTCCAGTAGCACCCTTGTGCCTCCTGGGTATATTTCGTGCACTTTGCAGCCCCATCCTTGATGATACAGCATGGCTGGAACTTGAACCCAGCACATCGATCACACTACAAAAGCATTAGTACCTTGAAAAGTTTTTGAAAGTAAAGAAAAGACTTACCAGGCCCTCGAAATTGAGGAGCCCACTCGATTCGACCTGCACCCGCTTCGCATCCCCCCTACCCTCGATCTCTACCTCCTCTTCCTCATTCTCATCATTCCCCACCTCGACCACTTTTCGCTTTGCCACCCTTACTACAGGCAGCTCCTCTTCACCCTCATCCTCCTCTACATCTTCGGCTTTCTCTCCAGCCTCCTCCCTCTCGATTGCCTTCACCTCAGCCGTGAGCTGCATGGTTCTCTGCTGCAACTCCTCCTTCAATACCGTCTTCACACGAAATGCAGCAAGAGCCATGTTTCGAGCATCTGCCAATGCTCACCTCCACCTCTCAATATTCTCTCACTTCACCTGCTCCTCCTCCTCTCGAACACATTTTGCTTCTTCCTCCCTCTTTTCCCATGCAATCTCTTTAGCTAAATCTATGAATAGGAGCTCTCCTCCCCACAAAAGCCATGCGTCTTGCACCATCAGTTTATAGAGCTCGAAAACTTCATCCATGACCTTTTGAATGGTCGCGTCATGCTCTTCACCAAGATCTTCGGCAAGTTCATCATATTCTGCCTATACGAAACATTTTAGAACTGTTGACCATGAATAAACAAAAACGAGACGAACCATTTTCACACAGAAACCCCGTCCCCACACTTCAAAATCAATATCTTTGGCAATGCCACACTCGGGCAGCGACTTCACATATTCGATAACTTCAGCATTGAGTTTGGCCAGAAGAGACATGACACAAGCTAGAGTTGGATGATATGGAGGAGGTGAAAGAAGAAGAACGAGAAGTATTTTGAAACTCACTATGTTTTCAACACGATCATGCATTCTGCATGTGACTTTGATCAGCTGACTGGGACAGTCAGGATTTCAGTAAGGGGGAGGATGATAGGTTTACTGTGCACTCTAAGGTCTGAGGAAAGTTTCCAATTGTATTGACACACTATGACAGACCTTCCAAACCACTACAAACATTACAAAATCGACTCTGAACTATTTTTGACTTATTTTGCACTATTTTGGATGACTTTGAACCATTTTGCGACACTTTGAACGACTTCGCAGCACTTCGAACAACTTCAGCCACTGTATAGTTGTCTTAAAACACTTTTGATACATGATGCTCAACCGGAGTAAACTATTTAGTCGCATATTGAGCACTACCGGACATGCAAGGAGAGACGATAAAGGAATTAGAGTACAATAATGGCGGTTTTGAAGTTTCAGCGATCTATTGAAACAACAAAGAGAAGTACTCTTACTATATGGTGACACTGAATGTTTCAATTATCATCGTTCCTCATTTGTTTTTACATTTTACAATACCTTTATTGCTGTGCATACTGCCTCATGTTCTACACCTGTTATATTTCCTTTTTGGTACTTACCTCTTCAAAATGTATATAGACTTGTACTAGTTACTTAGAATGACAGAGAATTAGTTACCCTCTCCACTATAGTCAGATTTAAGACCAGTTTTCTTGAGTCTTACCTTGCATCATACCTCTGAAGTTCTGCGAAATATCACAAACTTCATCGAACTCTCGTATTCACTCTCAACTCATCGTCGCCTATTGCCACTCGAAAACCACTTCTTGATTTCTATATTTGTCTGTCAAACACATCTTAACACCAGTCGAATGGCTTCGAACCTCCTCAAACTTACCCGGATGACTTCGAACCCATTTGAATCTATTTTGGACTACTTTGGATGTCTTCGAACATATTTCGAACTATCTCAAACATCTTCGCATGCTTTTAAAAACTATTTGTCACATTTTACCATTCTGCATTACTAAAAATGATGTTCTGGTATTAGAGGTGATATTTAGGACCAACCCGCACCCTTCCTCTAGCCTGAGTTATACTACATAAGCCTTTTAACAGGTTTTTGTTAGGTTTCCAGGTCGAGCATCATCACCGGGACAGTTGGGTATTGGGCTAATGGTGCACAAATTTTATTGGCTGAGGCAGCAGCATAGTGCGGTTGGGTTTAGATGGGTGAATGGGTGCGCTTGTGGGTAGCGCATGGCACTTTCTATTTTTACACTTTCTTTTACCATTTTTATCACATAAGCCATTTGTACATAGTAGATGGACAGATAGAGAATCCAGAGGATCTTTTTCCCCCTCATAGTTCATAGTTCAGTCAGCATCACACATAGTCTGTGCACTAGCATCCAGTCCATGCACCTTTGTAGTGCACCCTTCATATAGCTGCATTTGCATATTGTTTGCATCCCCTCATCGTATTGTTGTGTTTCATCCCTGTGTTGCATCCTTCGTCCTCATTCACACACTCTTACAGTGCACCCTTCGTATAGCTGCATTTGTGCACCATTTGTGCACTTATTTGCATAGCCATGTTTCGCGCACCATTTGCACCTCTTTCTACCCCTTGCGCTTTCATCCTGTTTGTGTCCCCAACCTGTGCACCACCTTCACAGCACATCCCAGTGTTGTCTTCATCCCACTACACCTCCTGCCTTCATCATCCTCATCATTGTGCACTTTTGCGCTCCCATTGTGCATTTTTGCCCCTTTGCATTGCACACTTTCCTGCCACTGTGCATATCTTCCCTTTAATGTACACAATTAGTGTACACATTGAAAACTGCTGTACCAGCCTCTCCATAGTCTCTGCGCCCCAAAGGACAATTTGAGGCCCTCTAAGCGAACTCCCCCCCCCACCCCGAGCACACCTGCAGTAGTAGGTTAAGTGTTCACCCCTTCCATTGAGAATCTGCACTGAGTACCAACTAAACACATCATTTCTGGAGCCCACTGTGAGGGGTTTCTGTTTATCAGACCATATTTTAGACCTCCATCGGCTCGCCCTTCATCTCAACATTAACCACCTTTGCACTCTCCATTCCAAGCTGTTAGCAACTGTGCTCCAGCTTGAAAAAATACCAGTATTTGAATCACTCTTCTTAAACAACATGCATCACTCATCTGCACTGTCTTTACCTCCACCTTCACCTGAATCATTGCTACCTACCCTAACTCCATCCACATCACCACATTTTTCCCCACCTTCGAATTTCGCTGCACTTTTACCAGATCTTAACTCTACACACCTTATTTCACCTACCATAGCTACCATGCACATGCCCTCCACCTCTAACCAAAACACACTGCATTTTGACCCTGCAAAACTGCACGAACTCCAGAAGTACTTCGAGGAGCTTGTGCAACTCCTCTGCGACTGTAACATCACCGATGAGACCAATAAGAAGTTCCACACTGTGCACTATTTGGACAGTGACACTGCGGACAATTGGAAACTGCTACCGGAGTATAGCGCGATGTACAACTATGGCGCATTCAAAGATGCTGTCCTAAAGCTTTATCCTGGTTCCAGGGATGGCAGTATATGGAGTATTAGCAATCTGGACAAGCTTATTGGTGAGACTGCACATGTTGGACTCATAACTGCAGAAGAAATCGTGCACTATTATCATGCATTTTTCAACATTAGCAAATACTTAGTTGTACAAGGCATATTGGCGCACTATGACCAAAGCCGCATGTTCGTTAGGGTGTTTTGACCAGACCAGCTTGAGTGCATTTTGAGCCACCTTCAGCCTGCAAATGTGCCATACTCATTAGAAGCAATATGTGACACAATCGACTTTATCTTCAAAGGCCCAGTGCACTATTTCCAGCCACTTACTGGGCTCACAGAGCAAAACCCTGATATGTATGCACCCTACTCAGCACCCAGTGCACCCATTTCCCAGCCTCAATCTAGTGCACCCATAGTCAAAGCAGAAGACATCTCAGTTCTATTCGAGCGCATGACGCAGATGATAGTTACCACATTGAGCACATCGTGCAGAGATGGCAGAAATGGCACACCTTGTTTGAACAGCAACACTTGCAATGGTTGCAGTCAAACAGGGCATTATATCACTAAGTGTGCTTCAATTGAGCGCCTTATTAGTGAAGGAAAGTGTAGGCAAAATGCAGAAGGGCACATTGTACTCCCAGGTGGTGCATTCATGCTGCATTCTATTCCAGGCAACTTCTTGGGCGAGCGCATCGAGGAATGACATAAGCGCAACCCAGGGCAGATAGCCACTGGTCAACTTTCATCTAATACCAATTCGCAGCTCATCTACAATATAGCACCTCATCCAGCTCCAGCAGCACCTTTACAGTCGACATACGTTGCCGCTTCAGTGCCTGCAGCAGATTATATGCAAAGCTCACCAAATGCACAACTAATAAAGGAAGAGCACATCAATGCGCTCAAGTGGGAGTTGATGGCACTCCAAAATAGGCAAGTCTTCAATGGCATTGAAATTGTGCGGTGTGCACTGCACAATACATCCAACCAAGAGAATGCACATTCTACAACCACAGACATTGCACCCACTGACAGTATCGAGTCACTAGCTTTGCAACCCACTGTGAGCGCAACTGAAGTGCCCAATGAGGCACCCATACATCCCTATTCCAACATTCCTAAAGTGCATTTTGTGCCCACAGCAGCAGATAAATCAGACACTCCAGTTAACACTTCCAAAGGCAAAGAGCCATCATATCGCACAGTCGTTCCTATCCAGAATCCACAGATTGTCAATAACATATATGTGCATGCCATGAAGGTGCCCTCTGTTATGGTTTCGCATGAAGAGCTCCTTTCGCTTTCGCCTGATCTCAGACAGCACCATAGAGAACAAGTTACTTCAAAGCACATTGCAGCTACTAGTGCAGAAGTGGTAGCTACCAACCTTGTGAGCATTATGCCATTTGTGCACTGTGAAGTGTGCATACCTTTTGTGAAAAATAAAGTGCTGCATGCGACATCTCCAGGTAGCACGGCAATTGCAGTGCCACTTCCTATTGTTTTGCAGGATCCATTTGAACAGTACCTCACCCATCTCCAGCCAGGCAAAATCAAAAACCCCGATGTTTTGAAGGTTGCAAAAGAGTTGCATACGCTTTTCTCCATTGATTTATTGATTGACAACCAAGAATACTTCAAGGCTATCTTAGATCTGGGTTCACAAATTATCGCAATGTCAGAAGTGGTCTGCCATCATCTTGGACTTCAGTATGACCCACACATTTGTTTATACATACAATCGGCCAATGGAGAGGTAGATGAATTGCTTGGGCTTGCACACAACATTTCTGCTTGCATTGGAGATATCATTGTTTATGTGCAAGTGCATGTTATCCATTCGCCCACTTACAATATTCTGTTAGTGTGCCCCTTCGATGTGTTAACACATTCCATCGTGCACAGTTTTGTGGACAAAGTGCAAATGATTACTATTTGTGACCTGAACACAGTGCCATCTCCACCATTCCAACAAAGCCTAGGGAAAAGCCACGTCACTTCTTACCAGCTGCAGCAATGCCGCACTTTACTATTCAGAATAATTCACAAAAAAAATTTTGCCAGGCTTCGAGGAATTGATTGCAGACCAAGGAGAAGCCCCTACTATCATAACATTTGACTCTGATAGCCAATCTTGTGACATTTCCATGTTTGTGCTTATTCCATTTTCCACTTCCATTCCATCAACCTCTATTATCTCTTAACTCTACTTATCCCAGTGTACCAACAGTCATGCACAGGTGCTCTTACATTCGATTGACTCTATGGCACTTATTCCAGCCACATTTCCAAAAAGCACACATGCACATGCAACTTTTATTGATTTAGCAGTGCATGCACTGCAAAAGGGCATAGTAACCAAGAAGAAATATAAACTGGTTGCTAGAAAGGTCAAACCAGTTATTGTGCCCATCCCAAATGAATTCTGCATTGAGCACAACATTACAGGCGATCTGCTAGCAGTGCTTTCTGTGCTTTTACCAAACCCACCACCATTTACCCCGATCAGGCACTATACTGAAGAGCACATGCAAGCACTCCAAAAGTGCCACACCAATTTCTTACTACCAGAAGAGATGAAGATTTTGCACCACTTGATGTCTTTGCAGAATGAAGCCTTTGCATAGAGCGATGAGGAGCACAGCAGTTTCAGGACTGCATTTTTCCCCCCTGTAGAAATTTAGGTTATCCCGCACATGCCTGGGATAGAGTGCAACATCCCCATTCCCCCAGGCATATATGAAGAAGTTTGTGCTACTATCCTAAAGAAGATCGACTCAGGCATTTATGAGCGCTCAAATTCAGCATATAGATTGTGGTGCTTTTGCATGTTCAAGAAAGACAGAAAAGTGCTGCACATAATACATAGCCTCGAACTGCTTAATCATGTTACCATTAAACACTCTGACATCACTCCTACACCTGAGCACCTTGCAGAGCAGTTTGTGGGGTGCACATGCAGTGCCATCCTTGATCTATATGTGGGATATGATGAGTGCTTAATTAAAGAATTGTCGTATGACCTTACAACACTCCAGACACCTTATAGCACAAGGTGCCTCATTACATTGCCAATGGGTTGGACAAACTCAGTACTGATCTTCCATGACAATGTGTACTATATTCTGCAGCCAGAAATACTGGATTACACTGTTCCATATATCAACAAAGTTCCAGTCAAGGGACCTTCGAAGTGCTATGTTTTACCAGATGGCTCATGTGAAGTGCTCGCTGCCAACTCTGGCATTAGGTGCTTTGTGTGGGAGCACTTCCAGAACATGAACCACATTGTGCAGCACATGAAATATAGTGGTGGCACTTCTCTGCAACAAAATCCACATTGTGCACTGAGAACTTTGTCATTCTCAGCCATTATTGCACACCAGGAGGTAGAGAACCTGAACATGACAAGGTAGATGTTATCCACAATTGGGGTGCATGCCACATGCTGTCAGAAGTGCACACATTCTTGGGGACAGTTGGTTTAATGTGCATTTCTATCCACAATTATGTGCACCATGTTAATGCACTCCCAAAGCTTATGCGCAAGGATGCTTTGTTTGAATGGGGCCCAGAGCAGATAGCAGCACAAAATGACATCAAGCAAGCAGTACTAGATTGCCCTGTGCTAAAACTGATCGATTATTCATCAGAATTCCCTATTATCCTTGTGGTCAACACTTTCCAGATAGCAGTCAGCTTCTACCTTTGTCAGCAAAAAAGCGCAAATGTGAAAATGCACATTTACAATTGGTTTAGCTCAATTATGCTCAATGACAGAGAAGCGTGCTTTTTGCAACTGAAGCTAGAGATCTATAGGCTTTATCGTGTGCTGCACAGTTTGCACCTTTATATTATAGGTGTGCACAACTTAATTGTTGAGACTGACATGTGCTATATCAAGGGCATGCTACAAAACCCTGATATCCAACCATCCACCAGCATTAACCAGTGGATTGTCTCAATTCTTACATTCCACTTTACACTCGTACACACTAGGGGAGCAGTGCATGGTCCAGATGGGCTCTCACATTGACCAAAGCAGCCAGAAGACTTAGAAGGAGAAGATGATGAAGAGTTTGAGAATTAGATTGATGTGCTACATGGCTTTATGCATGTGATACATCCCATTTTACAGTCTTTTGATGTGCAGGTACTCACGCTAATGCAGCCAGAGCCAAGCACAAATGTGCAGATGTGCAAATGTGCAAAATGTGCACAATCCTGCGCTTATTTATGACGACGACTATAGCCAGGTTCTGAGAAGCGCAGCAGCAGATGCAGAGGATGAGAAGTTAGATTTGGTGTGGATTTGGATGGATACTCTAACGTGCCCTACTGATTTCACAGATTCTGAGTATGGCATGCTCATGTGCTACATGGGCACCTTTTTCAAACACAAGATGTGCTTATGGAAGTGCAATGTGCATTGTTGGATTGTGTAATCTAACACATTGTTTGGCGATTATGTAATATGGAGGCTTTGCTCCTTAACAGACAAACTGGATGCAGTTAATCCCCCCCTGCTGTAATATTGACAGTGGTCAAGTAGTGGTTACATCAATAGTGTCTGGTTCATATCACATTGTTGTATTGAACCTAGTAAGATCTGATAGCTCAGTTGGTAGAGCATCTGGTATATGTCCAGTTGGTCCTGGGTTCAATCCCCAGTCTGGTCATCTTTCTGTCTTAACAGGTTATGGGCCCTGGTGCGCTGAGTCAGCTGACTAAATTAGTCAGTATTTGATGGCTTAGTCATCTAGCTTACCTAAGCAGATTTGATGTATCAGATTATGGGGGCTGTGTTGGATTGTGTAATCTAACACATTGTTTGGCGATTATGTAATATGGAGGCTTTGCTCCTTAACAGACAAACTGGATGCAGTTAATCCCCCCCTGCTGTAATATTGACAGTGGTCAAGTGGTGGTTACATCAATAGTGTCTGGTTCATATCACATTGTTGTATTGAACCTAGTAAGATCTGATAGCTCAGTTGGTAGAGCATCTGGTATATGTCCAGTTGGTCCTGGGTTCAATCCCCAGTCTGGTCATCTTTCTGTCTTAACATGCATGGTGCTCACCAGCTTGTTATTTGGCAGTCTATATGCCTACCGATATTGCATGCCATCCATGACAACATTGGACACAAGCGCTTTTATGTGATGTGCTCTGCATTACTCGAGTGCTTTTGGTGGCCACACGTTATGGATGACATCATTTGGTTTGTGTGCACTTGTCATATTTGCCAGATCCAGCAAATGCAGAAGGTTCTAATACCACCAATTGTCGCAATGCCTGTGCCTTTCTTCAGTAAAGTTTATATTGATACAATGCACTTACCAGTATCAGCAGGGTAGTGCTATATTATCCAAGGACATTTCTCACTTGTGACTTGGCCAGAATTCCATGGACTTCCTAAAGAAAATGTGAGCACACTCAGTGATTGGATGTTCCAAGACCTCATTTGCAGATGGGGCACATTGTATGAGATAGTCACTGATAATGGCAAACCATTCATCAAAGCGCTAGCCTACTCTCAGTAAGTGCTACCATATCAATCACATCCACATACCTGGCTATAATTTGCATGCTAATGGAATTGTTGAGCATGCACACTTCAATGTGCACCAAGCGCTTATCAAAGCCACAGATGGAGTAGAGTCAAAGTGGTTTAGTTTGCTGTACTCCATCTTTTGGGCGGAGTGTATCACAGTTCAGAAGCACCTCAGCATTTCACCATACTTCATTGTTACAGGCACACAGCCTCTGATTCCTCTTGATATCATTGAAGTGACATACCTTAACCCACCCCCAGATTCTATACTCTCCACTACAGACTTGATTGTGCAGTGAGTGCATGCAATTACAAAAGTGGCCAGAAGACTTAGTGCACACGCATTCCTGCATCTATGCAGAAAGGTGCAAAGCAGCACTCCATTTTGAGAAAGCACACTACAAGACAATCCGCAATTTTGACTTTCAGCATGGCAACTTAGTCCTTATGTGCAACACAGTGATTGAGAAGAGCCTTAACCACAAAATGCACCCGTGTTACCTTGGTCCTCTAGTTATAGTTTTGCGCAATCAAGACAGCACATATATCATTTGCGAGCTCAATGGGACGGTATTTGACAAGCCAATAGCAGCATTTCACCTAGTGCTATACCACGCGTGCAAATCCATTGCGCTTCTGAACATAGCACTTGATATTACTACAATGCAGTTGAGAGAGATGGAAGAGTCAGTGGTAGATGACACAGAGGATGAGGAAATGGTTGACAAAGAAGAAGTGCAAGGAGATAGTGCAGAGGATGAAGAAAGTGCCAATGAGGCATGCAATTAGCACTCCACGTGCACCACTATGGATATTTCATCTTTTTATATGTATGCTTTGCTTTCTTTCTTTTTTTTTTATGTTACCTTTCTTCTATTTGCAAAGTAGCATCTCGGCACCTTCCATGATTGTGCAACCCATGGGTTTTACTGGCTATGATGATCTACTGAGCCTTTCCCATTTTTTTAGAATTTGTTATATGGCATGTGCTGCCTTTTATCTTTCACACTTTTATTGTTTGGACAGAGTCAATGTCTCAGTTGGGAGGAGGAAAGTGATGGTTGGACAATTTTTCTGCACTTCTTTGCATTGGCACATTTTTGTGCTGGTGTGCATTTTTTTTGTGCTTGACATTTCTTGTTTGAACATTGCCTATCTTATTTCTTCTTCTTCACACATATCATCTGGGCTTACAATTTGCATTTTACAAAACCATGAGAGCATGCACACAGGTTGGCACAAAATGTGCACATTTTCACATGTGCACACTCCAGTGCTTTGGAGTGCATCATGCATTTATTACAGGTGCAATGAACAAGTTGATTTATAAGCTACCAGCAGTTTCATACAGCGAGCAATTATTCTAGCAACTCCAGGAACTCTAGGTGCTCTGCAGCTGCATTCAGCTTTGCCTTTGTGTCCACCTCTGCTTGTTCCATGCTGCACAGCCAGCTTTTAGTGACTTCCAACTCAACTAGTTGCATGTCCTCTTTGAGGCAATTGTGAGTTGCTAAGCACCCAAGATGGCAACCACTGAGTGGCACTGCACTAAGTTGAGTGCTTCAACATCCTGGCCTTGATATATGGCATCCCCTGAGGTGTTTTCCAACCTGGTCTGGTGTGAAGATTGGGTGTGTGCGCTCGCTTGTTGAACTGTAAGGCAGTGCAGCCTTGGGCATCCTTCCAATGGTGCGGGGGGCACGTTCTCAACCTTGCGGTGCTTTGACGTGTGCTCTTTTAAGGGGGTGATGAGCCCTGCATTGCTCTCATCACCTTTGTCCATTTGCAATGCACCTTTGGCAGGAATTGGTTAGGGGAGCATGGGAGGAGGATAAAGAAGAGTACATACCAGGATGCACAGCAGCCACTTTCCTATTTCGAGTGGTGGCATGCAGCTGTGTGAGGGTATGCTTTGTCCACTCGCACTTTCATTCCCCCTTTGCACATGGAGTGCACCACTTTCCATTAATAGAGATGCACCTGCCTGGCTTGCCCATGTGGTGACAGTTATTGCACTAGAGTTAAAGGGAAGCCACTTAGTGAGTCTAAAGCATACCAAAACAAAACTTACTGGTCCACTGTTAGTATCCGAGGTAGCACCCATGCCATCCAGAGGTGGTACTTCTACATATGCTTGTTGCTGCATTGTGTGCACTGGGCATGCATTTGCACCTTCATCCATGCTGGTGCTCTCATCGCTTTGCTTACTCTCTCCTTCACTTGTTGCTTTGCTCTCCCAAGATTCACCTGTCACTTTGCCCACTAGGTCGACATCAGTCACTGCTGAAAGTGCATGCAAAGAGCACACCAGTGCAATGCACACCTTTTTGTCTTCTTGCACTTCGGCGGTATTGATATCACTCTCTTCATCAATCACCCTGAACTCACTTTCCAGTTGCTCCAAGTTTACCTCAGGCGCCTGCAACTCAGCCATCAAGAGCACACATCCAACTGACCTGCCAGTTCATGCACCCTATGCTCAAATTCTGCAGACCTTTCTTTCTCCTTGATCATCTTACACATGTCAGGCATCAGTTCTTCACCTCAAGTAAGCAACTCTTCGATCAAAATTCCACTGAATACACTGCACACCTTTTCAAGGAGCGTGTCAAGTTCCACATCATCCTTGACAGTGTCCACGCAGCTTTTATACATGTTCTACACACCCCCATTCTTAGCCAGTCATGCCAGTTACAGAAATGCAAAAAGCACCAGTTTACTGCAAAATCCTTTGCCCCAAGCCTGCATAGCCACCTGCTCACTCCCAGCAGCAGGGAGGGTCTCATTGAGTGCCAGGATCATCTGCCTGAGAGCTAGAGTGAATGCCAAAGACATTGGATCATTCAGATATAGGTTGTGGAAAGAGCTGTTGAGGATAGATGGTGGTCAGAGATAGATAAGGAAAGGATGGCTGCTTATGTGAGCAAAGAAAAATTTGCACTGACCAATCATATGCTGCCTGAGGACAGTCAGTACTTCAGTTGGGAGGAGATGATATGGCTCCCTATCACCCTGCATGCATACTACAGCCATTTTTGCAATTGTGTGCACCTCCTACATGACTTCTGCTCACTTTGTGCAGCATGCTTTTGCATGCCTTCATGTGCTTTCATGCATCCAAGTGCGCTTCCGTGCACTTTTGCACACCTTTGACTGCTTAGGTACACTTTCATGCACCTTTTACATTTCTACTGCACCTTTGGATCTCCCTTAGCTGTTTTCTATTGTGTGCTCTAAATACACCTTGTTACACTTCAAATCACCTTTGTGTGCTGATATTACTCGACCTGGAAACCTAACAAAAACCTGTTAGAAGGCTTAGGAAGTATAATGCAGGCTAGAGGAAGGGTGTGAGTTGGTACTAAATATCACCACTGATTTCCAAGCATTGTTTTTAGTGACCCGAAATCATAAGGAACGGTGTGAATAGTCTGTGAGAGCATACGAAATAGTTCGAATAAGGTTCAAAATGAGTTTGAAGACATGTGAAAGAGTTCAAAAATAGTTCAAAGTTGTTCAAAGTTGTTCAAAGTTGTTCAAAGTGAGTTCGAGGATGTTGGAGTAATGTCGAGATATGTCAAGAAGCAAATATAACAAATAAAAGTGTTTGTCGAAAGGCGATAGGCAATTTGAGATAAAATGAGGAGTGAATATGATAGTTCAAGGAAGTTTGCAATATTTTGCAGAACTTAGAGATACAACATAAGCTAAGACTCAAGAGGACTGCTCTTAAAAAAGTACTAAAAAGGAAATATAACAAGTGTAGAACATGAGGCAGTATGCACAGCAATAAAGGTATTGTAAAACATAAAAACAAATGAGAAATGATAATAAATGAAATGTACAGTGTCACCATATAGTAAGAGTACTCCTCTTGTTGTTTCAATAGATTATTGAAACATAAAACTGCACTTATCATATTCTAAATCTCTTGTCTTTTCTTTGTGTCTGGTGGCACTTGATATGCAATGAAATGGTTTATTCCAAATGAGCAGTGCAAGTCAAAATGGTTTTGAAATAGCTATACAGTGGCTGATATCATTTGAAGTAGTACGAAGTCATTCGGAAGCATTCAAAGTGTCATGAATTTATTCAAAGTCATTCAAAGTTGTCCAAAATAGTGTGAAATAGTTTGAAAATGTTCGAAAAGAATTCATGGTTGATTTCATGGCATTCATAGTGATTCGGTGTGTATGTCATAATGTGTAAATATGATTAGATCCTTCTCCAGACCTTAGAGCATGCAGTGGACCTATCAGTGCCTCCCACACTCCTTATCTGCCTTTCACAGTTATTGCATCTCGATGCACCTTTATGCACTCCTTTTACGCTTTACCCACAACTCACATTCTTTGCTGTGCACTCATTGCACGATCCACTTATCACACACACAACAATCCACCACCACACCAATTGCACTGCGCATCATGGCTTCCAGCTTACTGGGGTGCTTATTCGAGGCGCACTGTGATTGCAGCATGAGCCAACTGCACATTCTCACATAATCTGGGTGCTTTGCCCCTATTTGGCATTGGACTATGTGCACTTGGGTGCTTTCATGTAATCCAGGCACTTTGGCACTATTTGGCCTCACACAGCATCTCCTCGTAGTTCTTCTGCATTTCCAATCAGCATCACCTTATCTGGTAACTGGCACAGGTCAATCACATCACTAATACTAAGGTGCAGCATGTGACACATAACACTGAAGCAGATTAATTGGGAAGAGCACATGGGACCTAAAGTGCACCAAAAATAGAACATCACACTGGAACAGTTGGATATTGGGCTATAGCGTGCACAAATCTTATTGGCTAAGGCAGCAGCATCATGCAGTCGGGTTTAGATGGGCCAATGGATGGACTTGTGAGTAGCATATGGTGCTTTTTATTTTTATACTTTATTTTACCATTTTTATCACATAAGCCATTAGTACATAGTAGGTGGACATATAGAGAATCCAGAGGATCTTTTCCCCCCCATATAGTTCATAGCTCATTTAGTGTCACACATAGTCTGTGCCCCAGCATCCAGTCCATGCACCTTTGTAGTGCACCCTTCATATAGCCACATTTGCATATCATTTGCGTCCCCTCATTGTATTGCTGTGTTTTGTCCCTGCATTGCGTCCTTCATCCTCGTTTGTGCACTCTTGCAGTGTGCCCTTCATATAGCCACATTTGCGCACCATTTGCACACTTATTTGTATAGCCACATTTTGTGCACCATTTGCACCTTTTTCCACCCCTTGTGCTTCCACCCTGTTTGTGTCCCCAACCTGTGCACCACCTTCACAGCACATCCCAGTGTTGTCTTTATCCCACTACACCTCCTGCCTTTATCATCCTCATCGTTGTGCACTTTTGCGCTCCCGTTGCGCATTTTTGCCCCTTTGCATTGCGCACTTTCCTGCCACTGTGCATATCTTCCCTTTAATGTACACAATTAGTGCACACATTGAAAACTGCTGTACCAGCCTCTCCATAGTCTCTGCGCCCCAAAGGACGATTTGAGGCCCTCTAAGCGAACTCCCCCCCACCCCGAGCACACCTGCAGTAGTAGGTTAAGTGTTCACCCCTTCCGTTGAGAATCTGCACTGAGTATCAACTAAACACATCATTTCTGGAGCCCACCGCGAGGGGTTTCTGTTTATCAGACCATATTTTAGACCTCCATCGGCTCACCCTTCATCTCAACATTAACCACCTTTGCACTCTCCATTCCAAGCTGTTAGCAACTGTGCTCCAGCTTGAAAAAATACCAGTATTTGAATCACTCTTCTTAAACAACATGCATCACTCATCTGCACTGTCTTTACCTCCACCTTCACCTGAATCATCCCTATCTACCCTAACTCTGTCTGCATCACTGCATTTGCACACTTTTATCATGCATTTTTTAACATCAGTGAATACTTAGTTGCGCAAGGCATATTGGCATGCTATGATCAAAGCTGCATGTTCGTTAGGGTGTTTTGACCAGACCAGCTCGAGCACAGTGGACCTATCAGCACATGACACAGATGATAGCTACCACATTGATGCTGAGTCTACAATCCACAAATAAATTTTAAAGGGATCATCATTGTCACCTTTAATTACATATGATGTAGATGCTACAGGTTCATCTTCTTGGAAGTCACATGTAACATTCATGCATTCCTGTTTATTATTGGGCTTTTTTTTGCTCCAACATTTGTCAGTCATATGACTGAACTTCCCACACTTGCCACATTTAGGCTTCCCTTTGAAGCAACAATCCTTGGTCAGGTGATTCTGACACCCACATATTTTGCATTTTGGCTTAGGGGTACTAGATGAGGAATTGGCTTTCCTTTTTCTTCTTAGTCATTCCCCCTTGTTGAATGGAGTAAGATGTATTGTTAGATTGATCATCTTGTCAATGACAATAGTACTCTTGTATTAAGATGGACGACAGTTTCTGGGACGACATTTGAGCTTGAGGTTGCTGTACACCTCAAAGCCATTTAGCATTACTTCCTTGGTATGAGGAAGTAAATGATTCCCAGGTGTCAGGGAGTGACATAATTAAAATAGACTTGAATTCTTGATCCGAGATATGCTTGTCCATATTAATAAGCACATATTGCTGTTCTCGGTGATGTGTTCAGTTGGTACTCGGTGCAGAGTCTCAACAGAAGAGGTGGACACTTAACCTACAACTGCAGGTGTGCTCAGGGTGAGGGGGGAGTTCGCTTAGAGGGCCTCGGATCATCCTTCGGGGTGCAAAGACTATGGGGAGGCTAGTACAGTGGTTTTCAATGTGTGCGCTAATTGTGTACACTAAAGGGAAGATATGCGCAGTGGCGGGAAAGTGCACAATGCAAAGAGGCAAAAATGCACAGTGTGGAAAAATGTGCAACAGAAGCGCAAAAGTGTGCAACGACAAGGGTGATGAAGATGGGAGGTGTAGTGGGACGAAGACAGCACTGAGATGTGCTGGGAAGGTGACACAAAGGGTGGGGGCGCTAACGGGATGAAAGCACAAGGGGCGGAAAAAGGCGCAAATGGTGTGCAAAATGTGGCTAGGTGAATAAGTGTGCAAATGGTGTGCAAATGTGGCTATATGAAGGGTGCACTGTATGAGTGCTTGAACGAGGACGAAGGATGCAATGCAGGGACAAAACGCAACAATACCATGAGGGGATGCAAATGATATGCAAACACGGCTATATGAAGGGTGCACTACAAAGGTGCATGGACTGGACGCTGGTGCACAGACTATGTGCGATGCTGACTGAGCTATGAACTATGAGGGAGGGAAAGATCCTCTGGATTCTCTATCTGTCTGCCTACTATATACAAATGGCTTATGTGATAAAAATGGTAAAATAAAGTGTAAAAATAGAAAGCGCCATGCACTACCCACAAGCGCATCCATTCGCCCATCTAAACCTGACCATGCTATGCCGCTGCCTCAGCCAATAAGATTTGCACACCTATAGCCCACTACCCAACTGTTCTGGTGCGATGCACTATTTTTGGTGCACTCTAGGTCTCGTATGCTCTTCCCAATTAATCTGCTTCAGTGTTATGTGTCATGTGCTGCGCCTTAGTAATAATGGCATGATTGACCTGTGCCAGTTACCAGATAAGGCGATGCTGATTGGAAATGCGGAAGAACTATAAGGAGATGCTGTGAAAGGCCAGATACTGCAAAAGCACCAGGATTACATGAAGGTGCCCAAGTGCACACAGTCCAATGCCAAATAGGCACAAAGCGCCCTGATTATGTGAGAATGTGCAGTTCACTCATGTCAGAATCATGGTGCACCTCGAATAAATGCACCAGTAAGATGGGAGCTGTGATGCGCAGCGCACCGGTGCAGTGGACTGTTGTGTGTGTGATAGGGATTGTGCAATGAGTGCGCAGCAGGAAATGTGAGTTGCAGGTAAAGCATAAAAGGAGTGCACAAAGGCACATCAAGCACGCAATAAATGTGGAAGGCAGATAAGGACTGTGGGAGGGGCGCACAGAGGTGGCTTGAAGTGCACTGAGGCGCATTTAGGGTGCACAACAATTGGCAGCTATGGGGAAACAAAAGCGCAGTAGAAATGCAAAAGGCGCGCAGAAGCACACAAATGCGCATGGAAGTGCACAAAAGGCGCACTGGAGCGCACTGGAGTGCACAGGAGCGCATGGGAGCGCATGGGGGGGCACAGGAGTGCATGGGAGTGCACTTGGGCGCGCGAAAGCGCACTGTGCAAAGGGAGTAGAAGATGTCCAAGCGGTGCACACAGTCATGAAAAATGCCGTAGTATGTGCGCAGGGTGATAGGGAGCCATATCAGCGCACCGCAAAAGGGCATAGTAACCAAGAAGAAGTATAAACCGGTTGCTAGAAAAGTCAAGCCAGTTATTGCGCCCGTCCCTAACAAATTCCGCATCGAGCGCAACATTATAGGTGATCCGCTAGCGGCGCTTCCTGCACTTTTACCAAATCCACCACTATTTACCCCGACCGGTCGCTATACTGAAGAGCGCATGCAAGCGCTCCAGGAGCACCACACCAATTTCCTATTACCAGAGGAGATGAAGGTTTTACACCACTTGATGTCTTTGCAGAATGAAGCCTTTGCATGGAGCGATGAGGAGCGCGGTAGCTTCAAGACTGCGTTCTTTCCCCCAGTAGAAATCCCAGTTATTCCGCACACTCCTTGGATAGAGTGCAACATCCCCATTCCACCAGGCATATACGACGAAGTTTGCACTATTATCCAGAAGAAGATAGACTCAGGTGTTTATGAGCACTCAAATTCGGCATATAGATCGCGCTGGTTCTGCACACTCAAGAAAGATGGAAAAGCACTGCGCATCGTACATAGCCTCGAACCGCTTAATCGCGTTACCATTAAACACTCTGGTGTCACCCCTACACCCGAGCACCTTGCAGAGCAATTTGCGGGGCACGCATGCGGCACCGTCCTTGATCTATATGTGGGATATAATGAGCGCTTAATCAAAGAATCATCGTGCGACCTTACAACATTCCAGATGCCATATGGCGCAATGCGCCTCGTTACATTGCCAATGGGTTGGACAAACTCAGTACCAATCTTCCACGATGATGTGCACTATATTCTGCAGCCAGAGATACCAGATTACACCGTTCCCTATATTGACGACGTTCCAGTCAAGGGGCCTTCAAAGCGCTACATTTTACTGGACGGCTCGTGCGAAGCGCTCACTGCGAACCCTGGCATAAGGCGCTTTGTGTGGGAGCACTTTCAGAACATGAACCGCATTGTGCAGCGCATGAAATATAGCGGCGGCACTTTCTCTGGGATGAAATCCACATTGTGCACTGAAAACTTTGTCATTCTTGGGCATTATTGCACCCCAGAAGGTAGAAAACCCGAACGTGGCAAGGTAGATGTTATCCGCAATTGGGGCGCATGCCACACACTGTCAGAAGTGCGCGCATTCTTGGGAACAGTCAGTTTAATGCGCATTTATATCCGCAATTATGTGCACCACGTTAACGCGCTCACAAGGCTTATGCACAGGGACACTCCATTTGAATGGGGCCCAGAGCAGATAGCAGCGCAAAATGACATCAAGCAAGCAGTGCTAGAGTGTCCTGCACTACAACCAATTGATTATTCCTCAGAACTCCCTGTTATCCTTGCAGTCGACTCTTCCCAGATAGCGGTCGGCTTTTAGCTTTGCCAGCAAAAGAGCACAGATGCAAAAACGTGCATTTACAACCGGTTTGGCTCAATTACACTCAACGACAGAGAAGCACGCTTTTTACAACCAAAGCTAGAGATCTATGGGCTTTACCGTGCGCTGCGCAATTTGCACCTTTATATTATAGGTGCATGCAACTTAATTGTGGAGACTGACGCACGCTATATCAAGGGCATGCTACAAAACCCCGATATCCAACCATCTGCTAGCATTAACCGGTGGATTGTATGAATCCTTACATTCCACTTTACAGTCGTGCATGTTAGGGGAGCGGTGCATGGTCCAGATGGGCTTTCGCGTCGGCCAAAGCAGCCAGAGGACTTAGAAGGAGAAGAGGATGAAGAGTTTGAGGACTGGATTGATGCGCTACATGGCTTTATGCATGCGATACGTCCCATTTCGCAGTCTTTGGATGCACAAGCACTCGCGCTGACACAGCCAGAGCCAAGCAAAAACGCGCAAAATGTGCGCAATAGTGCACTTATTTATGACGATGACTATAGCCAAGTTCCAAGGAGCGCAACAGCAGATGCAGAGGATGAGAAGTTAGATTTGGTGTGGATTTGGATGGATACCCTAAAGCGCCCTAGCAACTTCACAGATTCCGAGTACAGCATGCTCGTGCGCTACGCGAGCGCGTTGTCAAAGACAAGATGCGCCTATGGAAGCGCAATGCGCATGGCGCTCACCAGCTTGTTATTTGGCAGTCTAGACGCTTACTGATATTGCACACCATCCATGACAACATTGGACACAAGCGCTTTTATGCGACGTGCTCCACATTGCTCGAGTGCTTTTGGTGGCCGCACGTTATGGACGACATCATTTGGTTCGTGTGCACTTGTCATATTTGCCAGATCCAGCAAACACAAAAGGTTCTAATACCACCAGTCGTCGCAATGCCTGCGTCTCTGTTCAGTAAAGTTTATATTGATACGATGCACTTACCAGTATCAGCAGGGTGGCGCTATATCGTCCAAGGGCGTTGCTCACTTGTGACTTGGCTGGAATTCCGTGGGCTCCCTAAAGAAAATGCGAGTGCACTTGGCGATTGGATGTTCCAAGACCTCATCTGCAGATGGGGTGCATTGTGCGAGATAGTCACTGATAACGGCAAGCCATTCATCAAAGCGCTAGCCTATCTCAGTAAGCGCTACCATATCAACCACATCCACATATCTGGCTATAACTCGCACACTAATGGAATTGTTGAGTGCGCACATTTTGACGTGCATCAAGCACTTATCAAAGCAGCAGATGGAGTAGAATCAAAATGGTTCAGTGCACTGTACTCAGTCTTTTGGGTGGAGCGCATCACAGTTCGGAAGTGCCTCGGTGTTTCACCATACTTCATTGTTACAGGCATGCAGCCTCTAATCCCTCTCGATATCATTGAAGCGACATACCTTAACCCACCCCCAGATTCTATACTCTCCACTACAGACTTGATCATGCGGCACGCGCATGCATTACAAAAGTGTCCAGAAGACTTAGCGTGCATCCATTCCCGTGTCTATGCAGAGAGGTGCAAAGCGGCGCTCCATTTCGAGAAAGCGCACTCAAAAACCATCCGCAGTTTCGACTTCCAGCGCGGTGATTTAGTCCTTATGTGCAACACAGCAATCGAGAAGAGCCTTAACCGCAAAATGCGTGCGCGTTACCTTGGTCCTCTAGTTATAGTGTCACGCAGTCAGGGCGGCGCATACATCATTTGCGAGCTCAATGGGGCAGTATTTGACAGGCCAGTAGCCACGTTCTGCCTACTGCCATACCATGCACGCAAGTCCATTGCGCTTCCTGACATAGTGCTCGATATCACCACAACGCGGTTGAGAGAGATGGAAGAGTCCATAGTAGTGGACACAGAAGACGAAGAAGCAGTTGACAAAGAAGAAGCACAAGGAGATAGCGCTGAGGATGAAGAAAGCGCCGATGAGGCGCGCAACTAGCGCTCTGCGTGCACCGCTATGGATACTTCACCTTTTTTTATACGTACGCTTTGCTTTCTTTCATTTTTTTATGTTACCTTTTCCTATTCACGAAGTTGCATCTGGATGCGTTCCATGATTGCGCAACCCATGGGTTTTACCGGTCATGATGATCTACTGAGCCTTTCCCATTTTTTTAGACTTTGTCATATCATGTGCGCTTCACTTTATCTCTTACTCTTTTATCGATGGACATGGTCAATATCCCAGTTGGGAGGAGGAAAGTGATGGTTGGACAATTTTTCCGCACCCCTTTGCATTTGCGCATTTTTTGTGCGCTTGACATTTCTTGCTCGAACGTTGCTTATATTATCTCTTTTCTCTCACACATATTATTTGGACTTACAAATTTTGTTTTATGGCACCATGGAAGCACGCACGCAGGTTGGCGCAAAGTGCACACATTTGCGTGCGCGCGCGCGCTTCACTGCTTCGGAGCTCACCCACGCGTATCACAGGCACAACAAAGAAGTTGATTGACACATTATCTAAAACTTATACAATCGAGCGGCTATTCAACAGACTCCAGGAACTCCAGGCGCTCCATGGCCACACCCAGTTTCACCTTTGCATCTGCCTCCGCTTGCTCCATGCTGCACAACCAGCTCTTAGCGACCTCTAACTCGACGAGCAACCTTTGGACATCTTCTTGGAGGCGATCGTGCGTGGTGCCCAAGACTGCAACCACCGAGCAGCATTGTGCTAAGTCGAGTGCCTCAACATCTTGACCTTGATAAACCGCATCACCCGAGGTGTTTCCCGATCTGGTTTGGCGCAAGGATTGCGTGTGCGCACTTGCCTGGCGAACGGTAAGGTGGCGCGGCCTTGGGTGCACTTGCGATGGTGGAGGGGGCACATTTTCGACTTTGCAGCGCTTTGATGTGCGCTCTTTTGAGGGGCTGATAAGCCCCGCATCGCTCTCGTTGCCCTTGTCAATTTGCGATGCGCCTTTGGAATAGTTAGCGCAGCGTGGAAGAAGTATGAGAAAAAGACACACCAGAGTGCCCAGTAGCCACTTTCCTGCCTCTAGGAGTCGCATGCAGCTGTGCGAGGGTGCGCTTCATCCATTTGCACTTTCTCTTACCCTTTGCGCATGGGGCGCACCGTTTTCCATTGACAGAGGTGCACCTAGCCAGTTGGCCCATGCGGCGGCAGTTATCACACTAGCGTAGAAAAGGGGAATGGTTTAGTGAGTTTGAAGCATATCCAAAGAAACTTACTGGTCCGCTATTAGAGTTGGAGGTGGCGCCAACCCCACTCAGTGGTGGCACTTTGACATATGCACATTGCCACATTGCGTGCACCGGGCACGCACTTGCGCCTTCATCCGCGCTGGCGCTCTCATCGCTCTGCTTGCTCTCCCCTTCACTTGTCACCCCACTCTCCCAAGACTCCCCAGTCCCTTTGTCTACAACCTTAGCATCGGTAGCTCCAGAAAGCGTGCACAAAGAGCGCACCAGTGCGACGCGCACCTTTTCGTCCTCCTGCGCCTCGGCAGTATCTATATCGCTCGCCTCATCAATTGTTCTGAACTCACCTTCCAGATGCTCCAAGTTAACCTCTGGTGCCTGCAATTCAGTGGTCAAGAGTGCACGGCACGCCTTGCATGCTTCAGTGCACTCCGCACGCGCTTCCAGCCGCCCCGCCAGCTCATGCGCCCTACACTCAAATTCCTCAGACCTCTCTTTCTCCTCAATCATCTTATGCATATCGGGCATCAGCTCCTTGCCCCAAGCAAGCCACTCCTCCACCATGATTCCACTGAACATGCTACGTGCCTTCGTGAGGAGCGCGTTGAGTTCTGCATCATCTTGGACAGAGTCTGCATGGCTTTTATACATGTTCTACATGCCCTGACCCTTAGCAACCTGCGCCAGTTATAGAAACATAAAAAGCGCACCAGTTTTCTACAAAACCCTTCACCCCAAGCTTGCATTGTTGTCTGCTCACTCCCAGCAGCATGGAGGGTCTCATTGAGGGCCAGGATCGTTTGTCTGAGGGCTAAGGTAAATGCTGAAGCCATCGGATTGGGTAGAGATGGGTTGTGGAAAGAGTTATAGAGGATAGATGGTGGTCAGAGATGGATAAGGAGAGGATGGCTGCTTATGTGAGCAAAGAAAATTTTGTGCTGACCAATTGCATGCTGCCTGAGGACAGTCAGTACTTCAGTTGGGAGGAGATGATACGGCTCCCTATCGCCCCATGCGCATACTAGGGCATTTTTTGCGATTGTGTGCACCTCCTAGATGGCTTCCGCACACTTTGCACAGCGCGCTTTTGCGCGCCTTTGACCTTTTAGGTGCACCTTTGTGCACCTTTTGCATTTCTACTGTGCTTTTGGTTCTCCATAGCTGCCAGTCATTGTGCACCCTAAATGCGCCTCGTTGCGCTTCAAGCCGCCTCCGTGCGCCCCCCCCACGCTCCTTATCTGCCTTCTACATTTATTGCACGCTCGATGCGCCTTTGCGCACTCCTTTTACACTTTACCTGCAACACACATTCCCTGCTGTGCACTCTTTGCACAATCTCTATCACACACAACAATCCACCGCACTGGTGCACTGCGCATCGCAGCTCCCATCTTACTGGCGCATTTACTTGAGGTGCACCACGATTCTGGCACAAGCGAACTGCGCATTCTTACATAACTGGGCCGCTTTGTGCCTATTTGGCATTGGACTGTGCGCACTTGGGCGCTTTCACATAATCCAGGCACTTTGGCAGTATTTGGCCTCACACAGCATCTCCTTATTGTTCTTCCGCATTTCCAATCAGCATCGCCTTGTCTGGTAACTGGCACAGGTCGATCACATCATTATTACTAAGGCGCAGCACGTGACACACAACACTGAAGCGGATTAATTGGGAAGAGCACACGAGACTTAGTGCACACCAATAATAGCGCATCGCACTGGAACAGTTGGATATTGAGCTATAGGTGCACAAAATCTTATTGGCTGAGGCAGCGGCATAGTGCGGTCAGGTTTAGATGGGCGAATGGATGCACTTGTGGGTAGTGCATGGTGCTTTCTATTTTTATACTTTATTTCACCATTTTATCACATAAGCCATTTGTACATAGTAGCGGACAGATAGAGAATCCAGAGGATCTTTCCCCCCCTCATAGTTCATAGCTCAGTCAGCATCGCACATAGTCTGTGCACCAGCATCCAGTCCATGTGCCTTTGTAGTGCGCCCTTCGTATAGCCGTGTTTGCATTATCATTTGCGTCCCCTCATCGTATTGTTGCATTGTGTCCCTTGCGTTGCGTCCTTCATCCTTGTCTGTGCACTATCATAGTGTGCCCTTCATATAGCCAGGTTTGCGCACCGTGTGCGCACTTATTTGTATAGCCACATTTTGTGCACCATTTGCACCTTTTTCCGCCCCTTGCGCTTTCACTCTGTTTGCACCCCCAACCTGTGCACCACCTTCACAGTACATCCCAGTGTCGTCTTTGTCCTGTTACACCTCCCGCCTTCATCATCCCCATCATTGCACACTTTTGCGCTCCCATTGCGCGTTTTTCCGCACTGCGCGTTTTTGCCTCTTTGCATTGCGCACTTTTCCGCCACTGCGCATATCTCCCCTTTTGCATACACTACTAGTGTGCACATTGAAAAGCACTGTCCCAGCCTCTCTATAGTCTCCGCGCCCTGAAGGACGATCCGAGGCCCTCTAAGCGAACTCCCCCCTCACCCCGAGCATGCCTGCAGTTGTAGGTTAAGTGTTCACCACTTCTGTTGAGACTCTGCACTGAGTACCAACTGAACACATCAATGCGCTCCTTGTGAAGGCATGCAGTGCATTCAGTGGGATCATGGTGGAGGAGTGGCTTGCTTGGGGTGAGGAGCTGATGCCCGATATGCATAAGATGATTGAGGAGAAAGAGAGGTCTGAGGAATTTGAGCGTAGGGCGCACAAGCTGGCGGGGCAGCTGGAAGTGCGCGCAGAGTGCATCGAAGCACACAAGGTGCACCAGGCACTCTTGACTGCTGAACTGCAGGCGCCCGAGGTTAACTTGGAACATCTGGAAGGTGAGTTTAGAGCAATTGATGATGCGAGTGATATAGATACTGCCAAGGCGCAGGAGGATGAAAAGGTGTGCATTGCGCTGGTGTGCTCTCTGCATGCGCTTTCTGGAGCTACCGATGCTGAGGTTGTAGGCGAAGGAACTGGGGAGTCTTGGGAGAGTGGGGTGATGAGTGAAGGGGAGAGTGAGCAGAGCAACGAGAGTGCCAGTGCGGACAAAGGCACAAGTGCGAGCCTGGTGCGTGCAATGCAGCAATGCATGTATGTCAAAGTGCCACCACTGAGTGGCATTGGTGCCACCTCCGATGCTAATAGCGGACCAGTAAGTTTCTTTGGATATGCTTCCAAACTCACTAAATGGTTCCCCTTTTCTACTCTAGTGTGATAACTGCTGCTGCATGGGCCAACCAGCTAGATGCGTCTCTGTCAATGGAAAATGGTGCGCCCCATGCGCAAATGGTAAGAGAAAGTGCGAATGGACGAAGCGCACCCTCGCACAGCTGCGCGCGACTTCTAGAGGCAGAAAAGCGGCTACTGGGTGCTCTGGTGTGTCTTTTTCTCATCCTCCTTCCATGCTGCGCTAACTATTTCAAAGGCACATTGCAAACTGACAAGGGCAATGAGAGCGATGCGGGGCTCATCAGCCCCTTGAAAGAGTGCACATCGAAGTGCCGCAAAGTCGAAAACGCGTCCCCTCCTCTGTTGCAAGTGCGCCCAAGGCCACGCCACCTTACCGTTTGCCAGGCAAGTGTGCACATGCAATCCTCGTGCCAAACCAGATCAGGAAACACCTTGGGGAATGCAGTCTACCAAGGCCAGGATGTCGAGGCACTCAACTTAGTGCAATGACGCTCGGTGGTCACAGTCTTGGGTGCCATGCACGATCGCCTTAAGGAAGATGTCCAAAGGTCGCTTGTCAAGTTAGAGGTCGCTAAGAGCCAGTTGCGCAGCATGGAGCAAGCGGAGGCAGATGCAAAGGTAAAATTGGATGCAGCCTCAGAGCGCTTGGAGTTCCTGGAGTCCATTGAATAGCTGCTCGACTGTATAAGTTTTACATAGTGTGTCGATCAATCTCTTTGTTGGGCCTGTGATACGCATGATGCGCTCTGAAGTGGTGAAGTGCGTGCATGCTTCCATGGTGCCATAAAATGAAAATTGTAAGTCCAAATAATATATGTGAGGGAAAAGAGATAATATAAGCAACATTCAAGCAAGAAATGTTAAGCGCACAAAAAATGCGCACCAGCACAAAAACCTGCAAATGCAAAGGGGTGTGGAAAAATTGTCCAACCATCACTTTCCTCCTCCCAACTGAGATATTGACCATGTCCATCAATAAAAGAGTAAGAGATCAAATGAAGCGCACATGATATGACAAAGTCTAAAAAAATGGGAAAGGCTCAGTAGATCATCATGGCCAGTAAAACCCATGGGTTGCACAATCATGGAACGTGTCCAGATGCGACTTCGTGAATAGGAAAAAGGTAATGAAAAAAAAATGAAAGAAAGCAAAATGTACATATAAAAAGGTGAAGTATCCATAATGGTGTGCATGGAGCGCTAGTTGCATGCCTCATTGGTGCTTTCTTCATCCTCAGCGCTATCTCCTTGCGCTTCTTCTTCATCAACTGCTTCTTTGTCTTCTGTGTCCACTACTATGGACTCTTCCATCTCCCTCAACCGCATTGTAGTGATATCGGGCGCTATGTCAGGAAGTGCAATGGACTTGCGCACGTGGTACAGCAGTAGGCGGAATGCAGCTACTGGCCTGTCAAATACCATCCCATTGAGCTTGCAAATGATATATGTGCCGCCCTGATTGTGCGACACTATAATTAGAGGACCGAGATAACATGCATGCATTTTGCAGTTAAGGCTCTTCTCGATTGCTGTGTTGCGCATAAGGACTAAATCGCCGCGCTGGAAGTCAAAACTGCGGATGGTTTTTGAGTGCACTTTCTCGAAACGGAGTGCCGCTTTGTGCCTTTCTGCATAGACATGGGAATGGATGCACGCTAAGTCTTCTGGACACTTTTGCAATGCACGTGCGCACCGCACGATCAAGTCTGTAGTGGAGAGTATAGAATCTAGGGGTGGGTTCAGGTATGTCGCTTCAATGATATCGAGGGGGATTAGGGGCTGCGCACCTGTCACAATGAAGTATGGCAAGACGCCAAGGCGCTTCCGAACTGTGATGCGCTCCACCCAAAAGACTGAGTACAGTGCACTGAACCACTTTGTTTCTACTCCATCTGCAGCTTTGATAAGTGCTTGATGCACATCAAAATGTGCCCACTCAACAATTCCATTAGTGCATGAGTTATAGCCAGATATGCAAATGTGATTGATATGGTAGCGCTTACTGAGATAGGCTAGCGCTTTGATGAATGGCTTGCCATTATTGGTAACTATCTTGCACAATGCACCCCATCTGCAGATGAGGTCTTGAAACATCCAATCGCCAAGTGCGCTCGCATTTTCTTTAGGGAGCCCATGGAATTCTGGCCAAGTTGCAAGTAAGCAACACCCTTGGATGATATAGCACTGCCCTGCTGATACTGGTAAGTGCATCATATCAATATAAACTTTACTGAAGAGAGGCACAGGCATTGCGACAACTGGTGGTATTAGAACCTTCTGCATTTGCTGGATCTGGCAAATATGACAAGTGCACATGAACCAAATGATGTCGTCCATAACGTGCAGCCACCAAAAGCGCTCGAGCAATGTGGAGCACATCGCATAAAAGCACTTGTGTCCAATGTTGTCATGGATGGCATGCAATATTGGTAAGCATCTAGACTGCCAAATAACAAGCTGGTGAGCGCCATGCGCATTGCGCTTCCATAGGCACGTCTTGTCTTTGAAAAATGTGCTCGCATAGCACACGAGCACGCTGTACTCGGAATCTGTGAAGTCGCTAGGGCACGTTAGGGTATCCATCCAAATCCACACCAAATCTAACTTTTCATCCTCTGCATCTGCAGTTGCGCTCCTTGGAACTTGGCTATAGTCATCATCGTAAATAAGTGCACTATTGTGCACATTTTGCATGTTTGCACTTGGCTCTGGCTGCATTAGCACGAGTGCTTGCACGTCAAAGGACTGTGAAATGGGACGTATCACGTGCATAAAGCCATGTAGCGCATCAATCCAATCCTCAAACTCTTCATCCTCTTCTCCTTCTAAGTCCTCTGGCTGCTTTGGCTGATGTGAGAGCCCATCTGGACCATGCACTGCTCCCCTAACATGCACGAGTGTAAAGTGGAATGTAAGGATTGAGACAATCCACCAGTTAATGCTAGCGGATGGTTGAATATCAGGGTTTTGTAGCATGCCCTTGATATAGCGTGCGTCAGTCTCCACAATTAAGTTGCGCACACCTATAATATAAAGGTGCAAACTGCGCAGTGCACGGTAAAGCCCTTAGATCTCTAGCTTCAGTTGCAAAAAGTGCACTTCTCTGTCGTTGAGCATAATTGAGCCGAACCGGTTGTAAATGCACGTTTTTGCATCTGTGCTCTTTTGCTGGCAAAGGTAAAAGCTGACCACTATCTGGGAAGTGTCGACCACAAGGATAACAGGGAGTTCTGAAGAATAATCGATTGGTTGTAGTGCAGGACACTCTAGTACTGCTTGCTTGATGTCATTTTGCGCCACTATCTGCTCTGGGCCCCATTCAAATGGAGCATCCTTGCGCGTAAGCCTTGTGAGTGCATTAATGTGGTGCACATAATTGCAGATATAAATGTGCATTAAACTAACTGTTCCCAAGAATGTGCACACTTCCGAAACCATGTGGCATGTGCCCCAATTGTGGATAACATCTACCTTGTCGTGTTTGGGTTTTCTACCTTCTGGTGTGCAGTAATGGCCAAGGATGACGAAGTTCTCAGTGCACAGTGTGGATTTTGTCCCAGAAAGTCCCGCCACTATATTTCATGTGCTGCACAATGCGGTTCACGTTCTGGAAGTGCTCCCACACAAAGCACCTTATGCCAGGGTTTGCAGTGAGCGCTTCACATGATCCGTCTGGTAAAATGTAGTGCTTCGAAGGCCCCTTGACTGGGACATCGTCGATATAGGGAATGGTGTAATCTGGAATCTCTGGCTGCAGAATATAGCACACATCATCGTGGAAGATTGGTACTGAGTTTGTCCAACCCATTGGTACTGAGTTTGTCCAACCCATTGGCAATGTAATGAGGCGCATTGCACCATACGGCATCTGGAATGTCGTAAGGTCACGTGATGATTCTTTGATTAAGCACTCATCATATCCCACATATAGATCAAGGACGGTGCTGCATGCATGCCCCGCAAACTGCTCTGCGAGGTGCTCAGGTGTAGGGGTGACGCTGGAGTATTTAATGGTAATGCAATTAAGTGGCTCAAGGCTATGTACGATGCACAGCGCTTTCCCATCTTTCTTGAGTGTGCAGAACCAGCACGATCTATTTGCCGAATTTGAGTGCTCATAAATGCCTGAGTCTATCTTCTACCAGATAATAGCACAAACTTTGTTGTATATGCCTGGAGGAATGGGGATGTTGCGCTCTATTCAAGGGGTGTGCGGAATAACCGGGATTTCTACTGGGGGAAAGAACACAGTCTTGAAGCTGCCACACTCCTCATCGCTCCATGCAAAGGCTTCGTTCTGCAAAGACATCAAGTGGTGCAAAACCCTCATCTCCTCTGGCAATAAGAAATTGGTGTGGCACTTTTGGAGCGCTTGCATGCGCTCCTCAGTATAGTGCCCAGTTGGGGTAAATGGTGGTGGGTTTGGTAAAAGCACAGGAAGTGCCGCTAGTGGATTGCCTATAATGTTGCGCTCGATGCGGAATTTGTTTGGGATGGGCGCAATAACTGGTTTGACTTTTCTAGCAACCGGTTTATATTTCTTCTTGGTTACTATGCCCTTTTGTGGTGCGCACACCACTAAATTGATAAAAGTTGCGCGCGCATGTGCGCTTTCTGAAAACACAGCTGGAATAAATGCCATGGTGTCAATCGAGTTTAAGAGTGCCTGCACATGACTGTTGGTACACTGAGATAGGTAGAGTTGAGAGATAATAGAGGTCGAAGGAATGGAAGCAGAAAATGGAATAAGCGCAAACATGGAAACGTCACAAGATTGGGTATCAGAGTCGAATGTTATGATAGTGGTGGCTTCTCCTTGGTCTGCAATCAATTCCTCAAAGCCTGGCAAAAATTTCTTTGTGGTTTATGCTGAATAGCAAAGTGCGGTGTTGCTGGAGCTGGTAAGAAGTGATGCGGTTTTCCTCTAGGCTTTGTTGGAATGGTGGAGATGGTGCCTGTGTTCAGATCGCAGATCGTAATCATTTGCGCCTCATCCACAAAGTTGCGCATGATGGAGTGCGTTAACACGTCGAAGGGGCACCCTAACAGAATATCGTAAGCAGGTGAACGGATAATGTGAACTTGCACATAGACAATGATGTCTCCAATGTGCACAGAAATGTTGTGCGCAAGCCCAAGTGACTCATCTACATCTCCCTTGGCTGATTGCATGTATAAATGAATGTGTGGGTTGTACTGAAGCCCAAGATGATGGCAGACCACTTCTGACATTGCGATAATTTGCGAACCCGGATCTAAGATAGCTTCAAAGTATTCTTGGTTGTCGATCAATAAATCAATGGAATGAAGTGCATGTGACTCTTTTGCAACCTTCAAAACGTCCAGGTTCTCAATTTTGCCTGGCTGGAGGTGGGTGAGGTACTGTTCAAATGGATCCTGCAAAACAATAGGAAGCGGCGCTGCAATTGCCATGCTAACTGGGGGTGTCACATTAAGCACTTTATTTTCTGCAAAAGGTGCGCACGCATCGCAGTGCGCAAATGGCATAATGCTTGCAAGGTTGGTAGCTACCACTTCTGCACTGGTAGATGCAATGCACTTTGGGGTAACTTGTTCTATATGGCGCTGTCTGAGATCGGGCGAAAGGGATAGGAGCTCTTCATGCGAAACCATAACAGAGGGCGCCTTCATGGTGTGCGCATATATGTCATCAACAATCTGTGGGTTCTGGATGGGAATGACAGTGCGGTATGATGGCTCTTTGCCTTTGGAAGTGTTAGCTGGTATGTCTGGTTTATCTGCTACTGCAGGCGCAAAACATATTTCAGGAATGTTGGAATAGGGATGTATGGGCGTCTTGTTGGGCACTTCAGTTGCGCTCACAGCGGGTTGCAAGGCTGGGGACTCGATACTGTCGGCAGGTGCAATGTCTGTGGTTGTAGAATGTGCACTCTCTTGATTGGATGTATTGCATGGTGCATGCCTCAGAATTTCAATGCCATCAAAGACTTGCCTCTTCCAAAGCACCATCAACTCCTGCTCGAGTGCATTGATGTGCTCTTCCTTTGTTAGTTGTGCATTTGGTGTGCTTTGCATATAATCTGCTGCAGGCACTGAAGCGGCAACGTACGTCGACTGTAAAGGTGCTGCTGGAGCTGGACGAGGTGCTATATTGTAGATGAGCTGCGCATTGGTATTAGATAAAAGTCGACCAGTGGCTATCTGCCCTGGGTTGTGCTTATGCCATTCCTCAATGCGCTCACCCAAGAAGTTGCCTGGAATAGAACACGGCACGAATGCACCACCTGGGAGTATGATGCACCCTTCTGCATTTCGCCTACACTTTCCTTTGCTAATAAGGCACTCAAATGAAGTGCAGTCAGGGATATAATGCCCTGTCTGACCACAACCATTGAACTTGTCATTGTTCAAGCGAGGCGCACCATTTCCACCATCTCTGCATGATGCGCTCAATGCGGTAACTATTGTCTGTGTCATGCACTCGAATAAGACTGAGATGTCTTCTGCTTTGACTGCGTGCACACTAGGTTGCAGCTGGGAAATAGGTGTGCTGGGTGCTGAGTAGGGTGCATACATACTGGGGTTTTGCACTGTAAGCCCTGTAAGTGGCTGGGAATAGCATGCTGGGCCTTCAAAGATAAAGTCGATTGCATCATGTATTGCATCTAATGAGTATGGCACATTGCAGGCTGATTCAGTACCACAATTGCAAGGCAGCTCAAATGTGCTCTAGCTGGTCTGGTTGAAACACCCTAACAAACATGCGGCTTTGGTCATAGTGCACCAATATGCCTTGTGCAACTAAGTATTTGCTAATGTTGAAAAATGTGCAATAATAGCACGTGATCTCTTCTGCAGTTACAAGGCCAACACATGCGGTCTCACCAATAAGCTTGTTGAGGTCACTAATACTCCATTTACTGCCATTTCTAGAGCCAGGATAAAGCTTTAGGACAGCGTCTTTGAATGTGCCATAGTTGTGCATTGCGCTATACTCCGGTAGCAGTTTCCAAGTGTCTGCAGTATTGCTGTCCAAATAGCGCACAGTATGGAACTTCTTATCAGTCTCATCAGTGATGTTACAATCACAGAGGAGTTGCGCAAGCTCCTCAAAGTACTTCTGGAGTTTGCATGGTTTTGCAGGGTCAAAATGCAGTGTGTTTTGGTTAGATGCAGATGGCATATGCATGGTAGCCATAGTAGGTGGAATAAGGTGTATAGAGTTAAGATCTGGTAAAAGCACCACTGATAGGTCCACTACGCGCTTTAAGGTCTGGAGAAGACTCCCACTCATATCAACACATCACGACATGCACTCCGAAGTACTATAACGCCACGAAATTAACTTCGAACCATTTTTGCATTATTTCGCACTATTTCGGACGACTTCGAGACACTCCGAACACTTTTGAACTATTTTGCAACACTTCAAACAACTTCGCAGCACTTTGAATGACTTCAGCCGCCATATAGTTGTCCACAAACAATTTTGATATACACTGCACATCCGGAACAAGCTATTTAGTCGCATATCGAGCACTACTGGACACGAGGAGGGATTACAAGAGAGTTAGAATGCAATAAGTGCGTTTTTGTGTTTCATTGATATATTAAAGCAATAGAACAAGATCTATTACCATACTGGGACAATGTACATTTTACTTATTATCATTTTTCATTTGTTTTGTGTTTTACAATACCTTTATTGCTGTGTACATTCCCTCATGTTTTACAATTGTTCTTATTTCCTTTTTAGTACTATCTCTTCATTTTGTATATAGACTTGTGTTAGATACTTAGAATAGGGAGAAATAGAACAACGGGGAACAGCACAAGTTACCCTCACAGTTATTGTCTGACTTAAGAGTCGTTCTCTTGAGTCTTAGCTCGCATTGTATCTCTAGAAGTTCTGTGAAATATCGCGAACTTCCTCGAAACTATTGTATTCGCTCTCCGTTTTATCGCCCATCGCCTGTCTCCATTTGACAAACACCTCACATTTGTTAAACCTGCTGTTCGATATACTTCGAACCTCTTCGAACTTATTCGAACTATTTTGCGCATCTTCGAACTTATTCGAACCGCTTCGCATGCCTTCGAACTACTTTCGAACTCTTTCGAACAACTTCGTACGCCTATACAGACTTTTATCCACAGCCCTTACCATTTCGCGTTACTAAACATTATGTTTTGGTCTCAGCAGTGATATTTAGTACCACCTCGCACCCTTCCTCTGGCCTGTGTTATACCATCTGAAGCCATTAGTAGGTTTTGTTTGGGTTTCCGGGTTGAGTATCATCACTGCAAAATGCAAAGGCAGAGAAGAATGCGGTAATGCAGACAGAGTTAAGGTAGGTAGGGATGATTCAGGTGAAGGTGGAGGTAAAGACAGCGCAGATGAGTGATATGTGTTGTTTAAGAAGAGTGATTCGAATACTGGTGTTTCCCCAAGCTGGAGCACAGTTGCTAACAGCTCGGAATGAAGAGTGCGAAGGTGGTTAATGTTGAGATGAAGGGCAAGCTGATGGAGATCTAAAATATGGTCTGATAAACAGAAACCCCTCACAGTGGGCTGCAGAAATGATGTGTTCTGTTGGTACTCAGTGCAGAGTCTCAACGGAAGGGGTGAACACTTAACCTACTACTGCAGGCATGCTCAGGGTGAGGGGGGAGTTCACTTAGAGGGCCTCAGATCGTCCTTCAGGGCACAGAGACTATGGAGAGGCTGGTACAGTGGTTTTCAATGTGCACACTAATTGTGTACACTAAAGGGGAGATATGCACAGTGGTGGGAAAGTGCACAATGCAAGGGGCAAAAATGTGCAATGGGAGTGCAAAAGTATGCAACGATGAGGATGATGAAGGCGGGAGGTGTAGTGGGATGAAGACAACACTGGGATGTGCTGTGAAGGTGGTGCACAGGTTGGGGACACAAATGGGATGAAAGCGCAAGGGGCGGAAAAAGGCGCAAATGGTGTGCAATACGCGGCTATGCAAATAAGTGCACAAATGGTGCACAAATGCAGCTATATGAAGGGTGCACTGTAAGAGTGCATGAATGAGGATGAAGGACGCAATGCAGGGACAAAATGCAACAATACGATAAGGGGATGCAAACGATATGCAAACATGGCTATACGAAGGGTGCACTACAAAGGTGCATGGACTGGATGCTGGTGCACAGACTATGTGCGATGCTGACTGAACTATGAACTATGAGGGGGGGAAAGATCCTCTGGATTCTCTATCTGTCCACCTACTATGTACAAATGGCTTATGTGATAAAAACAGTAAAATAAAGTGCAAAAATAGAAACCACCATGCGCTACCCACAAGTGCACCCATTCGCCCATCTAAACCCAACCGCACTATGCCACTGCCTCAGCCAATAAGATTTGTGCACCTATAGCCCAATACCCAACAGTCCTGGTGCGATGCACTATTTTTGGTGCACTCTAGGTCTCGTGTGCTCTTCCTAATTAATCCACTTTGGTGTTATGTGTCGTGTGCTGCACCTTAGTAATAATGATGTGATCGACCTGTGCCGGTTACCAGATAAGGCAATGCTGATTGGAAATGTGGAAGAACTATAAGGAGATGCTGTGAAAGGCCAAATACCACCAAAGCGCTGGGATTACGTGAAAGCACCCAAGTGCACACAGTCCAATGCCAAATAGGTGCAAAGCACCCCAGTAATGTAAGAAGGCACAGTTTGCTCGTGTTGGAATTGTGGTGCACCTCAAGTAAATGTGCCAGTAAGATGGAAGCCGCGATGCGCAGTGCAATAGTGGATTGTTGTGTGTGTGATAGGGATTGTGCAATGAGTGTGCAGTAGAGAATGTGAGTTGCATGTAAAGCATAAAAGGAGCACACAAAGGTGCATCGAGCATGCAATAAATGTGAAAGGCAGATAAGGAGTGTGGGGGGGGGGGGCATACAGAGGCGGTTTGAAGTGCAACGGGGCACATTTAGGGCACACGACGGTAGGCAGCTATGGGGGAACCAAAAGCACAGTAGAAATGTAAAAGGCACACAAAAGCGCACCTAAACAGTCAAAGGCATGTGAAAGTGCACAAAAGGCACACAAAAGTGCATGAAAGCACATGGGAGCGCACTGGAGCACAATGGAGCGCACTGGAGCACAATGGAGTGCACTGGAGCACAATGGAGCGCACTGGAGCACAATGGAGTGCACTGGAGCACAATGGAGTGCACTGGAGCACAATGGAGCACAATGGAGTGCACTGGATTACAATGGAGCGCACTGGAGTGCAGAAAGCAGACGAAGGCGCATGGATGTGCACGGGAGCGCACTTGGGCATGCAAAAGCACATGAAGGCACACAAAAGCACGCTGTGCAAAGTGAGTAGAAGATGTCCAAGCGGTGCACACAATCATGAAAAATGCTGTAGTATAGCGCAGGGTGATAGGGAGCTGTATCATCAGAGATTATCGATGTGGTAAATAATATTTGTGTCGTGCTGTGCTCGAGTAGTGAGGAGACGATGTTTAGCTATAGTAATACCAACTGATCCAACAGTCTCATGAATAGCTTGTAGATTTTCCCACATCTCTGCTGAGGTATCAGCCTCAACGATGTAATTCATTTGTTGATCATCAATATTATTAGTAATCAATGCCTGAGCGATGCCATCTTTCCCCAGCCATATATGTGCTGCAATCAGTTCTGTAGATGACATTAGTAATCTCAAATAACTGAAAGAATTTGTTCTGCATCTTCCGTGATATCTAGTTATCTGCTGATGATACTCGACCTGGAAACCTAGCAAAAACCTGTTAAAAGCCTTTTGTAGTATAACTCAGGCTAGAGGAAGGGTGCAAGGTGGTACTAAATATCACCGCTAATACCAAAACATTGTTTTAGTGATGCAAAATGGTAAGAACATGACGAATAGCCTTTTTAAAGCATATGAAGATGTTTGAAGATGGTTCGAAGACATGCGAAGTAGTTTGGAATAAGTTCAAATGGGTTCGAAGTTGTTCAGGTGAGTTCGAGGGGGTTCAAAGGTGTTTGACTGGCATTGATATATGTTTTGACAAATGAATATTGCAGTTGCGAGCTGTGTTTTTAGTGACGATAGGTGATGATGAGTTGAGAATGAATACAAAAGTTTGAGGGAGTTCGTGATATTTCACAGAACTTAGAGATATGACGCGAGGTAAGACTCAAGAGAACTGCTCTTAAATCTGACTATAGTGGAGAGGGTAACTGGATCTCTGCTGTTTTACGTAGCCAGTACAAGTCTATATACATTTTGAAGAGATAGTGCCAAAAAGGGGAATACAATAAAGGGCAATATGTGCAACAATAAAGGACTTTGTAAATTGTAAAAACAAATGAGAAATGACAATAATTGAAACATACTTTGTCCCAGTATAGTAAGAGTTTTTGTTCTATTGATTTAATATATCATGAAACATAAAAACTGCACTTATTGCATTTTAACTCTCTTGTAATCTCTCCTCATGTCCAGTAGTGCTCGATATGTGACTAAATAGCTTACTCCGGTTAAGCATCATGTATCAAAAGTGTTTGAGGACAGCTATACAGCCACAGAAGTCGTTTGAAGTACTGCGAAGTTGTTTGAAATGTCATGAAATGGTTCAAAGTAGTTCAAAGTCATCCAAAATAATGCAAAATAATGCAAAAATAGTTCAAAGTTGATTTAGTGGTGTTTGTAGCGATTAGGAGTGCGTGTCGTAATGTTTCGATACAAGTGGGATCCTTTTCCAGACCTTAAAATGTGCAGTGGACCTATCATCCTCCCCCTTACTGAAATCCTGACTGTCCCAGTCAGCTGATTGAAGTCACGTGTGGAATGCATGATCGTGTTGAAAACTTAGCAAGGTTCAAATTACTTCTTGTTCTTCTTCTCCCTCCATCACCTCTCTACATCATCGAATACTAGTTTTCATAATGTCTCTCCTGGCTGAACTCAACTCCGACATCCTCGAACATGCGAAGTTGATGCCCGAGCATGGCATTGCTGAAAATACCAATTTCAAAGTCTGGGGATGGGCTTTTTGTGCGAAAATGGTATGTCTGCTGCTCATCTATTCATAATCAAAGGTGCTAAAATGTTTTGTGTAGGCAGAATACGATGAACTTGCTGAAGATCTCAGCGAAGAGCACAATGCGGCCATACAAGTGGTTGTTAATGAGGTTTTCGAAGTATACCGGCCTTTGGCTCAACGCGAATGGATTTCATGGGGTGGACAGTTGCTTTTTGCTGATTTAGCAGAGGTAGAATGCAAAAAGAGGGGGGAGGAAGAATGATGCATTCAGGAGGAGCAGAAGGAGGTTCAAAGAGCGAAGGATGTAATGAGGCAGGTGAAGCTTGAGGGTCGAAGGACTGCATTGGCAGAGGCACGAAAACAATTTTGAAGGAGGAGTTGCGACAATGAAATGTCGAGTTCGAGGTGGAGGCAAGGGCGATCGAGAGGGTGGAGGCTGGTGAAGGTGATGAAGACGAGGGAGAGGACAAAGATGAGGCCAAAGATGAGCTACCCATGGTGCGGGTGGCAAAGTGAAAGGCAGCAGAGGACGAAGAGGAGGCGGATGGCGATGAAGGGGGTGCAAAGTGGACGTGAATTGAATTGAATGCCCTCCTCGACTTTGAGGGCCCAATGAGTTTTTACTTATGTTCGAAGATTTTTTGAGCTATTAATAGTTTCATAGTGTGATCGATGTGCTGGGTTCAAGTCCCAGCCATGTTGCGTCATAAAGAAGGGCCCCCCAAAGTGCACGAAGTGTATGCAGGAGGCACAGGGGTGCTATTGGGCTGGATTGTCGAGGCGAGGGCTTCGCAAGGGCGAGGCAAAAAAGTTCAGGGGCATGAAACATGATTCGCACCTGAGAAAAGGTGTGACTTTTGTTCAAAATTGGTTCGAAGTGATCGCTAACTGGTTTTCGAATTTTGTAGTCCATCGAATTTGTGTCGTTGGCCCTGTAGAGGGCATCAAACTGATTGCGGGACCTTTGAAATCATCGAAGGAAAAGAAAAAGTTGTCAAAGGGGAAGGAAAAGGCAAAGGCGAGGGAGTCACGGGGAGTTGAGGATGTCGAGGAAGAATGGGGGGTGTGGTGACAGATTATCACTGGAAAACTGGCAAAGAAGAAGGTCGAGATGGAGGTATTGGGTAGGGAGATAGAGGTATTGGAGGAGATGTTGGAGGAGTAGAGGGGTTTTTCTTTTGTTGTATATCTGTTTTAATTTCAAATTTTCATTAAATGTCTTTGGAAAGTAAAGTAAAGAAAGAAAAAAAAGATGAATATAATTTAATGAACAAAAAGTATGACTTTTTAGGGAAAGGCTCAGTAGTTCATCATAGCTGAAAAACCCTTTGGAGTTTGCACGACCACGCTATGATGCGATATTGTGACTTGTATCATACACTAGAGGCAATCAAAATCTTTGTAAGTAATTGCGAAAAGAAAAGGAAGGATAGTTATTTGTTTTCGATGTCTTGAAAATCTTCAAAAGTATCTTCGTCGAAGTTGTTCAAGGTGCTCAGAGTCGATATCGAGGAAATTCGGTGGTAGGGAAATTGATTTTCGAGTGAGGTATGGTAGCAGATGAAATGTGGCAATGGGTCTATGTAGTACTGACCCGTCGAGTTTGCAGAGGATATAAGCCCCTCCATAGTTTCATTCGATAACAATAAGAAGGCCGACATATCGTGGTTTCATCTTGCGATTGAGGGACTTCTCAATTTGCATGTTTCAAAGTAGCACTAAATCTCCTTTCGCAAAGTTGTAGTCATGCATCGTATGTTTGTGAGCAAGTTTGAAGCATTTCACAGCTTCGATTCAAGATGCATAGACCTTCGAATATAATACTTCAAGGTCATTCAATCATTTTTGTAATGCTATGGCTCGTCGAGCTATGAGATCAGCTGTCGATAAGACTGAATCGGGTGGCAGTTGTAAGTATGTTGCCTTGGAGATGTTGAGGGGTATTAGAGGATGTGCTCCTGTAACTGCGAAGTAGGGAGAACAACCCATGCATTTACGAACCATGACTTGTTCTGCCCAAAATACTGAGTGCACCCCTGCTGACCATTTCGTTTGATCTTCATTGACAGCTTTAAATAACAATTGTTGAATGTTGAAGTGGGCTCATTCGATGAGTCCATTGGCATGCGAATTATAACCACTAATTCGAATATGGTTAATGTGATATTATTTCGAAAGATACTCCATAGCTGCAATAAATGCAGTGCCATTATCAGTTACAATTTCATATAGCGACCCCCATCGACAAATAATGTCTTCAAAGATCCAATCGCCAAGTGATGTGGCATTTTCGCATCAAAGTTTTTGCCATTCTGGATAGGTCGTTAGTGAGCATCGACCTTGTACGATGTATTTAAATCCGTTTGAAGGTGGCATTTGCATTGTGTCGATATAGACTTTAAAGGGGTGCTGGAGTGGCAACTGTGGGTGGAATTAGAACATTTCACATCTGTCGAATTTGGCATAGGTGGCAGGTTCGAATATACCATGCGATGTCAGCTTTCATGTTCGGCCACCAAAATCGAAGGGCAATAACTGATTTCATAGCGAAAACCATTTTGTGTCTGATGTCATCGTGGGCTGTGTGAATGATTTCGAGACGACGTTCTGGAGGAGCGACAATTTTGTGAGCTCCTTGGGAGTCTTTCCTCCATAGTCTGCCCAAGTCTAAAAAGAATTCGGTGCAATATCGAATAAAGGTAGTGTATTCTGCATCTGATAGATCAGGGGGTCACACCAAGTCATGTAACCATTTTCGAATGCGAAGTAACCTCTCGTTGTTTGTTTTTGCATTATTCGATTGTGGGACATCGTTATAGGTAAGATCCTCTCCCTTACTAAAATTCAAAGAGAGGGAGAAGGTCGAAATTCGATGTGAAGTAAATGGTCGGGTTGTAATAGGATTTATTTGATGTACGAAACTGTGAAGGCGGTCAATCCAGTCTCCGAAATTATCTTCGTTGTCGAGCTGAACATCTTTGTCTTGTGGGGGTCGTCTCGAAAGTCTGTCAGGACCATGGTGTGTTCCTGCAACGTGGACTAATGTAAAGTGAAAGGTTAGGATGGATACTATCCATCGATTGATGCTAGCACTAGGTGCAGTATCAGGATTCGAAAGCATGCCTTTAATATATCGTGTGTTGACTTCGACAATAAGCCTTCAAACTCCTATTAGGTACAATCGTAGTGCTCCGAGAGCACGATATAGACCATAAAGTTCGAGTTTTGGCTGCGAAAATCAGAATTCGCAGTTGTTAAGTATAATTGATCCAAATCAACTATAATATTATTTTCAAGGGTTTTCAGGATCGCACTGAGTGAGAAAAAAACCAATAGCAATGTTCGAAGTGTCGACTGATAGAATAACCAGGGCTGGAGATGAGTAATCGATTGCTCGAATCGCTGGGGGATTGATTAGAGCTGCTTTCAAATCTTCTTGGGCTGCTATTTGTTCCACTCCGAATTTGAAAGGAACATCTTTTCGAGTGAGTTGTATCAGTGCTGCAGCTCGTTGAGCAAAATTTAGGATAAAGATATGACAAACTCCAATGGTTCCTAGAAATGCTTTGACTTCGGTGAGGCTTTGACATGGTCCCCACTTGCTAACAGCTGCAATTCGAGTAGGGTCAGCCATACGACCTTCGATATTGCATCGATGCCCTAAAACAATTATTTCGGGGATGCAAAGATAGAGCTTCAGACCTGAAAATGTTCCTCTGCAATACTTCATATGCTGGACTATCCGATTTAAATTTTCAAAATGCTCCCAGACAAAGCATCGAATAGCTGGATTCTCAGGAATCATTTTGTAGGATCCACTGATCATTCTATATTCTGATTTCGGACCCTTAACTGGTGTGTCATCAATGTAAAGAATGGTGATATGAGGAATTTTGGGCTGTAGAATAAATGTTACAGTGACTCACAAAACTGAGTCAATGTTTTGGACTTTTTGATTCATTGTTGAATAGCTTCCCATAAACAACAAAACCAAACAAGGTATTGGTGTACCGAATAACATACATGATCAGGGCTACCAAACAAACAAAGAATTATGTAATTTTAATTATCCCTCATGGAGATATGATTATTTTAATTCAGAGACTCATTGACTCAGTTTTGTGAGGGGTAGTCAGAAATATTAGAATCTGATGCTCCACCAACTGTATAATGTCAAAAACTTGACAGATGGTTTCTAAGGTGATGTGACCCTTGATGGGACCTTAAATTATAGTATTTAATTAGGACTAGCATTCTTCATACTTCAATATTCTCCAATGCATCCCATCTCCTCTGCTCAGAAGGAAAACATTCTTTCCCTGGCCTCCAATCATTATTCTACCCACAATATTGCCTCTAAACTCAACCTCAGCCAGTCTAGTGTATCCAGAACACTCAGGGCTCTCCATCCAAACCTGGATTCCCCCTCTGGTGGTCGTCCTTTTAAGCTCTCATCTACCTCTCAGAGAGCCATCCTTACCCAAATCACCACTGGCAAGGCTGCAAATGCTGTTCAGGCCACCCATTACATCAACAGCATCATCCCTACTCCAGTCTCCTCAGAAACAGTTAGAAGAGTTCTCAGAAAAAACTCATTCAAGGCTGTGGTGAAGAAGAAAAAGCCTTTGCTTAGTATAAGGCATAGGAAAGCAAGATTGGCTTTTGCTCAGAAGTATAGAGAGTGGACTGTGGAGGACTGGAGAAGGGTTATTTGTTCAGATGAGACTAAAATTAACAGGTTTGGGTCAGATGGGAGAGAGTGGGTTTGGAAACAGAAGGGAGAGGGGCTGATTGAGAGAGAGGTGCAGGGAACTGTCAAATTTGGGGGAGGAAACATTATGGTATGGGGGTGTATGGGATGGAATGGAGTTAGGTATCTTGCAGAGGTTGAGGGGAGGATAAATGCTGACCAGTATGTGTCCATTTTGAAGGACCATATGCTGCCTAGCTTGGAGGAGAGTGGAATTTCTGGAGAAGAGGTGATTTTTCAACAAGACAATGACCCCAAGCATACCTCAAAAAAGGCCAAGAAATGGATGGAGAACAACAATATTACTCTTCTGGATTGTCCTGCCCAATCTCCAGACCTCAGTCCTATTGAACATCATTGGGTTCACCTCAAGAACCAGTTAGACAAGTATCCAACAGCACCAAAAGGAATTTGGGAGTTATAGGAAAGAGTAGTAGAAGAGTGGAATAATATTCCATCAGAGGTGTGTCAGAATTTGATTAAAAGCATGCCTAGAAGGTTGGGAGCAGTTATTAAGGCCAAGGGAGGTCATACAAAATACTAGAATTACAATTTATCATAATATTGATACCACCTCACAAAACTGAGTCAATGAGTCCCTGAATTAAAATGATCATATCTCCATGAGGGATAATTAAAATTACATAATTCTTTGTTTGTTTGGTAGCCCTGATCATGTATGTTATTCGGTACACCAATACTCTGTTTGGTTTTGTTGTTTATGGGAAGTTATTCAACAATAAATTAAAAAGTGCAAAACATTGACTCAGTTTTGTGAGTCACTGTACATCGTTGTGTAAGATAGGGCCAGAATTTGTCCAACCCATGGGTAGGGTAACAATGCAAAGTGCTCCAAACGGTGTCTGAAATGTTGTCAGATCGTGAGATGATTCTGCGACTTTCCTTTCGTTGAATGCCACATAGAGATCCAACATTCCTCTGCATGATTGTCCCCCAAATTGTTCTGCTAAATGTTTGGGTATTGGTATGACCCCTGAGTGCTGGATCATTACTTGGTTAAGTGGTTCGAGACTGTGGATGATTCAAAGCAATTTTGCATCCTTTTTTGCAACACAAAACCATCGTGATCGGTATGAAGAGTTCGATGGTTTGTATACTCCTGCTTCTATCTTCTTTTTCAGCATTTCACACATCTGTTCATACAAACCTGGAGGTATGGGAATGTTTCGCTCAACCCATGGAGTGTGAGGAATGACAGGGAACTCTATAGGAGGAAAAAAGTCAGAGTGAAAACTTCCTCGCTCTTGTTCTGTCCACACAAAAGCTGTTTCCTGATTTCAAATAAAATCATGCATAAGATTTCATTCCTCTGGCCATAGGAAATCACCAGGATGATTCTTGTCGATAATAGCTTTATGTTCAAGTGTATATTGTGAAGTGGGGATAAACGACAATGGATAAGGATTTAATTTTGGCATGTTTTCAAGAGGGTCGCTAGTAATTGTTCAAATAATGCGAAATTGGTTGGGTAGCTCAGTAATAACTGGGCAAAGTTTTTGTGCGACAGGTTTGTATTTCTTTTTCAATGCCACAAAAGTTGGATATGAGGAGTCAATAATAGGCGTAGAAGGCATAGACGTTGCTGTCAAGGTCAATAAATATGTTTTGTATTGGTGACTGGCTGTTAAATATAAATTTGCAAGGATCGAAGAATAAGAAATGGATTTTGAGGAGTTCGAGGACTCCATATCAGGAATATTCACAGTGTATTTGATATTAATAGATAAATTAGAGGGATCAAATAAGATAATGGAAGTGCACTGGTCAATGTCCAAAATTTTATCCTCTAGTTGCGAAAATCCTTTCAACGGTGATTAGAATGGGGAATCGTGGGGATAGCGCACAATCGTGTCAAATTAGAATCATATATCATAATTGTCTGGGCTTTGTTCCTGTAGTTTTTGATGGTGATTTCAGTGAGTACATCGAATGGTCGACCGAGTAAGATATTGTAGGCTGGGTCATGAATTATGTGAATTTGCATGAACAGCATGATACTCCCCACTTCGCAAGGCACATTTCATGCTAAACCCAAACTTTCGTCAATGCCTCCATTAGCTGATTGGAGTGGAATGTGGATTGAAGGATCGTAAGCGAGGCCAAGTTCATGGCAAATTTCTTCGGACATTGCAATAATCAAAGAGCCGGGGTCTATGACACTTTCAACTGGATTCCTTCCATTGATGTTCATAATAATGGACCTAATTGAATGAGATTCCTTCACAGCGATAAAGGGTTCTGGAATATCACCAGGTCGAAGACTGTTAATATAAGTTTCGAATGGATCATCAATCACAAAAATCTCATTGTTAAGCAGATTCGTAGTGTTATTTCCTTCGGGCTGCTGAATTCGACATGGAGTGACCTGTTCCTTCCATTTCATACGAACTTTGGGCAATAAAGACAACAATTCCTTGGGCATTAGTGTGATAATTGGCATCTTCATAGAATGAGCAAAAACATCTTTTGTGATTTTATCCTTTTGAATTGGCACTTGGGTATGGTGTGAAGGACCATCTTTGCCTTTATCTTTCGCAGTTGATCCAAAGTTTCATTTGTGTGGTGGTAGGTACGAATTTTCTTTTGTAGCAGCATAAAGATGAGTAACAGGCTGCAAAGTTGTTTTCAAAGTTGAAGATGATGCCGAAGTTGAGGTTGGTAGGTTTGTGGCCGTGGATGAGATGGATGACGCCAGTACATGTGGAGTCAATTGTTCAACTGCTGCAGTACTTGGGGAAACCGAAGGTCGAGAGATGGGGACTGTTGGTATGCTTGGATTAGCTTTAGCAAAAGTCCTACCACTTCGCAAAGCATATATCTCTTGTTCGAGTTTTGCGATGCGATCTTCGGGTGTCGCAGATTGTTCAGAAACCTGGTAGATGCCCCTAGGCAGTGTCGAAGTAGCCGTTGAGGATGTGATGTTGTACATAAGCAATGATGCAGTTGTGTTCAAAGGATTTCGTCGAGTCCATTCATCGATTCTGTCTTTGATAAAGCGACCAGGAATGTTTTGAGGGGTGAACCATCCATTTGGAAGCACGATTTTTCCTTCGTTGTTCTTTTTACACTTTCCTTCATTGATATAGGCTTGGCAAACCAAGCAGTCGCTAATGAAATGACCTGTGACTCCACAAAAGACACAAGCTAAGTTTTCGAGCTGGTCTGAGCAAAATCCACTGTTAGTTCAAGGAGGGTTAGTGGGTTTCGAACCTGCTAAAGCCGTGATGAGTGTGGTTGCGAATTTTTTGAGGATCGCCAATAAGTCTTCCGATTTAATCTGTGTCGAGGATGTCGAAGTCGATGCCAATGTTTCTGAAGACTGTAATGATGCTGAATTTGAGCTAATTGACCCTGCTAAAACAAATTTCGCTGCTGCATGAATGTCATCAAGTGGGTAGGCATCATCCAGATAGTGGTCGAGAAATTTAAGTTTGAGTCGTCATGCAATTTGTGACCATAAACCTGGTTGAAAACCTTGAACAAACACTCTACTTTGTTCTGCCTCCGAAATTCGGCCTTTAGAGAGTAGGAACTTCGTAATGTTGTAGAAAGACCTGTAATATAATCCTAAATCGCTCGCGTTATAGATACCCATCTGAAGTTGTTCGCCAACGAGTTTGTCCATGTCCAAAATCGACCATTTTCAATTGTCTTTGGAACCAGGATATAGTCTGTGAATTGCGACGTGAAAATCATGAAACGAAGTGCTGGTTTCGTATTCGGGAATCAATTCCCAGAGTTCAGATGTATCGATATCGACATATCAGCAGGCGTGCTTCTTCATAAGTTCGGGATCCGTAACATTACAGTCAATAAAAAGTATTTCGAGCTCGTTAAAGTATTGATGTAGCTCTCGAGGTTGAGTAGGGTCAAATTTAGGTGCTGTGGAATGTCCTCAAGCTGGCATTGTTGCTTGGGTGGCCATAGATGTACCGATTCGAGGAGTTAGAACCTGAGTGAAGGATGGTAGATGTGTTGAAGTAGCTGGAATAATGAATGATGTAGTAGAGGATAAGGAAAAAGAGGAAGACGAAGTTGTAGATGAGAAAATAGATGAAGGAAACAGACGACGATGTGTAGATTCGGCGTCAGAGACAGGTATTAGGATATCCCCCAATTGTTCGAGAGATTTGAAGGCCTGGCGAGTCTCGATTCTAAGGTTTCAAGCTTGTGTTGGCCTAAGCTGAGAAATTCGAGGTAAATTAGATGATGAAATGATTTAGAAACCCCTCGCGGTAGGCTCCAAAATGATGATACTCAACCTGGAAACCTAGCAAAAACCTGTTAAAAGCCTTTTGTAGTATAACTCAGGCTAGAGGAAGAGTGCAAGGTGGTACTAAATATCACCACTAATACCAAAACATTGTTTTAGTGATGCAAAATGGTAAGAACATGATGAATAGCCTTTTTAAAGCATATGAAGATGTTTGAAGATGGTTTGAAGATGTGTGAAGTGGTTCGGAATAAGTTCAAATGGGTTCAAAGGTGTTTGACTGGCATTGATATATGTTTTGACAAATGAATATTGCAGTTGCGAGCTGTGTTTTTAGTGACGATAGGCAATGATGAGTTGAGAATGAATATGAAAGTTCGAGGAAGTTCACGATATTTCACAGAACTTAGAGATATGACGCGAGGTAAGACTCAAGAGAACTGCTCTTAAATCTCACTATAGTGGAGAGGGTAACTGGTTCTCTGCCATTTTATGTAGCTAGTACAAGTCTATATACATTTTGAAGAGATAGTGCCAAAAAGGGGAATAAAGGGCAATATGTGCAACAATAAAGGTCTTTGTAAATTGTAAAAACAAATGAGAAATGACAATAATTGGTTTGTACTTTGTCCCAGTATAGTAATAGTTCTTGTCCTATTGATTTAATATATTATGAAACATAAAAACTGCACTTATTGCATTTTAACTCTCTTGTAATCTCTCCTCGTGTCCGGTAGTGCTCGATATGTGACTAAATAGCTTACTCCGGTTAAGCATCGTGTATTGAAAGTGTTTGAGGACAGCTATATGGCTGCCAAAGTTGTTCGAAGTACTGTGAAGTTGTTTGAAATGTCGCGAAATGGTTCGAAGTAGTTCGAAGTCATCCAAAATAATGCAAAATAATGCGAAAATAATTCGAAGTTGATTTAGTGGTGTTCATAGTGATTAGGAGTGCATGTCATAATGTTTCGATACAAGTGGGATCCTTTTCCAGACCTTAAAGTGCACAGTGGACCTATCACCACTTTCAATGGATCAATTTTGCACATGGAAAGTCTGCCCAAATTAATGTCAATAAGTTTACATTGGGTGGCTTGAGTGAGGGACTCTTGTGTAATTGTGGGAGACTGGGCCATTGATACTTGAACAACTTGGAACAGTTGGACACTCAATGCCTGCTGTGGCTGAGTATCAGGAGGGTTTGTAACTTCATCCATAGTGATATCAGGATAAGGTTCTTGCTCAGCTGGGTCTTCATATTCAAGAGGTTCAATATATTCGTTATCAGCTTGCTGAGCTGACATTGGAAGTAGACTTGTAGAGTGAATGCAAATGTCTCAGATGAGCAATTTCTGTAATGCACCTACTACAGGCAATCAGGGCCCATAACCTGTTGATATATGATGTATATGATGTAAATCGGTGATTGCATGAATAATAATATGTGGGGATAACTTTGATAGCTTCTGGTGCTGAGGAAGTAGGCATGCAAGGGGATTATTATTATTTATGTTTCAACCTTAATTTATATACAACAAGAAATGTCTGATATTATGAGATACTCCACTTGCCACTGCATGGACCATACCCTTAACAGTCATCATCATAAATAAGCACAGGGTTGTGCACACTTTGCACTTTTGCACTCAGCTCTGGCTGCATTAGCACAATACCTGTACATCAAAGGACTGTGAAATGGGGTGTATCACATGCATAAAGCCATGTAGTGCACCAATCCAATCTTTAAATTCTTCATCTTCTTCTTCTTCTAAGACTTCTGGCTGCTTTGGTTGGCATGAAAGTCTGTCTGGGCCATGCACTGCTCCCCTAACATGTATGAGTGTAACATGGAAAGTAAGGATTGGGACAATCCACTGGTTAATGCTGGTGGATGGTTGGATATTGGGGTTTTGGAGCATGCCCTTAATATAGCATGCATCAGTCTCAACAATTAAGTTGTGCACACCTATAATATAAAGGTGCAAACTGCACAGCGTGCGATAAAGCCCATGCCGGTACCCCGGAAAGTCAAGGATATCCAGTCTTTCCTTGGATTTTGCAACTTTTACCACAGGTTCATTCATGGATATTCCAACATCATTGTTCCTCTTACCCACTTGACACAGAAGAACTTTCCCTGGGACTTCAACAAGAAGTGCCAAGAAGCCTTTGACAGGCTCAAGGAAGAATTCACTCATGCACTGGTTCTCACCCAATGGGTACTGGATTCCAGACATTAAGTAGATGAATAGTCTATGACATGGTAAAAATCTGATACCATGGCATCATACAATTACTATACCACTATGGGATGAAATTTATTCCCTCTGTAGATCATATTCATTCCCTCCAGGTATTATATTCAGTACTTGTAGACACTAATAATGGTATGAATTTACATATATAAGAGGGGGAATTAGGGTATGAATTTCCAACACGGGGAATCCACGTCTGTCCTTTTTGTCTAAAGTCGCCAATTGCCGAGCGGTATTTCAATTTCAACACACGGCGTTTGATTCGCTTCAGGCGCGAAGCATCTTCGCCAAATAATATGTCTAATTACGACCAACTTCACAGACAATGCCGGACGTTGGAGAACCTTTTCGACACTAAGCTTACCTCTTACTCCCAAATGGTGTCGAAAATCTCACGGCCAACACAGGATCTTGAGGCCGCAGGATCAAGCGAACGGTGGAAAGACCTTGGGATAGAGTTGGATGAACTTCTAGGAAAGGCAAGCAATACCAAGGCTTATTTATAGTTAACGCGTATTCATTTGTCCGCTAGCTAGAGGAGACCAACGAACAATTATCTACACTGAGCAACACTCCTGACGCCGTATCCATATCAATGCTGAGAGCCATCCAACGACATAGAGAGTTGTTCCATGATAATGCACGCGAATTGAAGCGAACTAAAGTGCGTTAAGCTTTCAGGTTTTGTCTCGAACAGCCATTGAAATGTGTGGACTCCCAGACTAGCGTTCAAAATGCGTTAGATCAGGCCAACCTCCTCAGTGGTGTCCGAAACGATATCGAGTAAGTAGAGATGACCATACAACTTGTCTCCTGTTCTAAAGACAATCAGTACATACAAGTCTTCTGCCGCGGATTCCCTACTCGCAGAACGGAATAGGATTGATAGCTCTCATCGAATGACGGATGATATCTTGAAGTGAGTGACCTCTATTTTCGTTGGTCTCGGCTATCGCCAACTTCGTTTTCCAGTCATGCATACGAAACTCGCTCAGAGTTTTCAAGACAGCGAACCTCTTTGGCTGGTATTAATGCCCGGATGGCGAACATTCTGAGTGGAGCCTCCCTGTGTTCTTTTCCTGCTTTTAACTAATAACCCAGCAGATACCATGCCTGGGATCAATAATTTGGTGTCGATGATCAAATCACGGCGACGAAGAGACTCGATTATTATGGGCTTGGTCATTGGCGTTTGTGTGATCATAACTATATCCTACGTCTGGCGCTAGGGCATCTATGGTGCACCTTCAACACATTTCTCTAGCTGGTTGTCGAGAGAGAACGCCATGGGCACAAACTCTCCGTCTCGTGAAATTAGTTGTCAACTCTGACCAACTTCCAAGATGGTATGGAGTATAGACCTATACTGGGATTGTGTCAACTTTCATCAGCGCAGTGGAATTTCTGGTGTTCGGGCTTAAAGCTATGCCACTGCGTCTGAAGGTACACCAATTCTCTTCCAGTTTTCGAACTGCTCCCCAGTCGGTCTCTTCAAGATTATCCATCCATTTTTCTTCTATATCCCATCCTTTTACTGCCGCTATGGATTGTAGCATATCCCACGTTCGTTCAGCACACTTATCGACATCGTTGAAGTCAGACTCCACAAGGATTCGGTCAGGCGAACATATGGCGATGAGAGCCTTGTGATTAGAGGAACCACCATTTATAACAGTGGAGAGTGAGAGAAACACATTCCGGTGCTTCTTCTATCAGGTTCATGAGTATTATACTTCAAAAACACAAGTGTGAGGATGACAAGCCTCAATATCGCGCCATGTCTCGGGACTCAGTCCACAGCTGTGGATATCAATATTAATGCGGGACCACCCATCATGATACTTCTGCTGCATTTTTTGGAGAAGTTCCGTCGTGCACAATTGAGATCTGACACTATGAAAACTGACGTTTCGACCAAGTTCGACCGCTAAATCAAGCTGTGCCTCAAGAATGGCGAGCTGATGGTCCAAAGGAATGACAAATGGTGTCAGCTGGCGTGGAGAAGCGAAATAATCGAAAGGCACACGAAACGAACGATCTAATCCCACTTCCCCGAGCATGGCTTGTGGCAAGTCTTCGAAGTTACGACGAAGCTCCATCAAAACGTCCCTGAGAGGAGTGGGTTCAGGAAGTGAATCAAGAAGCCTCTGATATGCTTGGACATGTTCGGGCTTTGCAGTAGATGTGCCAAGGAAAAGACTTCTGTAATGATCATCTTTCGACAACGCAGGCTGCGTTGATATAAGATGTGAGAACCATGGATGATGTCCTGCCGAATAGTTCAGCATGTTGGCAAAATGTATGGAAAGGAAGTTAAATGAGTGAATGGTCTGACCAAAGCAGGGGATGACCTTCGTCGGATAGGCCATCGCCAAGTCGCGCACACGTTGTTGGTCTGAGGCCATAGTAGACATCGCGCAGATGGTGATGTCAAGACTCTCCATCGAAGAATGGGATATTAACGGTGCATCTGTTGGATGGCAATGTACATCAACGACATGGCGCAAGACCTCTTTATTCGGCATGAAGTATGTTCTCCGAAGTCTGAGAGCAACCACATGTCACGCTCGATAATTTGGTCCACCATTGTTGCATGCTTCCCAGAGGTTTGAACACGTCCACGAAACTCTTCACCACCCGTAAGATGTCCCAGCGAGCATTCTTGGATGCATCTCCTCCCCCGTATAGCGGCTCTAAAGGCACTCTCGATAAATCTGCCTTCCGCAAGTTCCTGGACGTTCTTGCGGCAAAGGTCCCTGCTGCCCAAACAGGTATCCTCCTGAAAGCTGATTCGTTGAAAAGGTATTAGAAGTCACATTTCTTGAGGTTTTCTAACAGGTAGTCTTTTCCAAGGTCCATAATGGATTTACCGAAAGTGCGAAGTGTGGTCGTTGATCCATCAGACCCTGTTGGAAGTCGGCTGATCTTGCTCAGAGTCTCAAAAGAAGGTATGGTATGAAAGCTAGACAGACTACTGGGCTGACCAGACTGCAAGTCAGCTGAGCTTACGCCAGAGGCATTGAGCTTTCTGAAACTTCGATCCAATGGCCTCATCATGCATACCATCAATCTGGATTACGACTATTGGACCGCTGGTAATCTTTATTATCGTCTCTCTATCCCTTTCCTCACGATTTCTCTGCTGCTCAGACGAGATTCTTCAGACCCTTCTTCCCGAGGAGCTTCGAGATGGCTCTCCTACTGGTTTTGCGGCGACAGGACACATCGGTAGGTTACAATACTATCAGCCGCATTTTTTTTCACAGGCAGGGGTGCAGCTCATTTGAATCTCAATAATGAATACTTGCCTTACAAACACGTCATTGGGCAGCTTATTCTGGATGTAAGAGGTGAATTACTGTTTCGATGCTGGTTTTTGACTGCACGACAGAAAAACAAAAGAATCAAGACAGTTGTCAATAAGCTGGATACCATCCATAGTCAGTTTCGCTTCTTTGAGATGGAACTCATTGCTGGTGAACCCAACTACGTCGTGGAGCACGTCAGTGAATCCACTTTTATGTCTCGCTCTGTTCTGACAATATGTTCAGCATGAGTCAGATTGTCGTTTCACTTTTGACTTTTCCCAGGTATATTGGAATTCCAGGTTGCATACTGAACATGACCGATTGGTGCAAATGTTCGATCCCCAAGATGTAATTGCAGATGTCTTTGCCGGCGTCGGCCCTTTTGCAATACCAGCCGCAAAGAAAGGTTGTGCAGTATTTGCGAACGACCTTAATCCGAACAGCACCAAATACCTGTCGGTTAACGTTCAGAATAACAAAGTAGGTCACCTGCGTCATTGTAGTTGGCATTTCTGATGCTTGCTAGGTCAACGACCTTGTCCGCGTGTTTTGTGAGGATGGTCGCGACTTCATTCGCGGTATTGCCCGTCGAGCATTCGAAGATCCCTTTGCTCCCATTACTGAGGGTGAAGTGCGTCGAAGATCGAAGAAGCGAGGTTCACAAACTGGACCCAAGATAATTGCCACGGAATGTGCTTTGGACACTGCAACGCCTCGAAACCGAATTTCTGCTTTTGTCATGAACCTGCCTGATTCTGCCATCCAATTCTTGGACGCATTCAGAGGGATCTTAGCTCCAGATGGCATTTGTGACCTTCGTCAGGTCTACGATGTCATGCCGATAGTTCATTGTTATTGCTTCACCCGAGAACTTGAACCGAGCAAGGCGAAATCTGATATTTACAATGTATGTGCCCCATAAATTTACTTGGCTTAGCTGAATCGCCACTTTTAGAGGGTGGTGGCGAAGCTAGGATCTGTTTTGACAGATGATGTCAACTTACACTTAGTCCGTTCTGTGGCACCGAACAAGAATATGTATTGCATAAGCTTCCGACTTCCTCCTGTAGTGGCTTTTGCTCAGAACTAAAAGTTGATGTGTTTGACGCTAAAAACTAATTATCTGTTACAAGTTCGTCGCCTAGTCTGTGTAATATGCATAATTGCTGCTGCACAGCCATCGGAATAACCGATTAAGTTTTATTTATGTAACATTTTTTTTATCAAGTTGGCAACGAAAATTTCGGTTAGAACCCACATCGCGAACTGGCTCCATATTCCACTTTCTTGTAGAACATACCCATTATCTCTTTCATACCCATCTAGACGTTTGGCATGTCGCCGTGGAATCGTGTCGTCACAAACGCTCACTGTGATTCGGATGGTCAACCGTCTTTGACTGCCTCTGCTGTCAAGGGTGTCCGGACAGCTTTGGATATCCCGGAACGCGAATTGAAACGGTGGAGGCGAATATTTGACACGAATGCGAAAGTGGTCAATGGCGAGAAGTAGGTGTGCAAGAATCTCGGCTTTCGCGACATCCCTAATGCCTGGTTTATTCGAAGATTTCTTGACCCCGATAGCTTTGTGAATGCCATTGCACCAAAGGAGGACTTGTCGAAGATTGGACGTGCCCAGTTTGCTATTCTTTTCCGTGTAGCAGATGCCTCACGACGCGGTCTACTGTCATGGACCGACTTTACGGTGTTCCAGACACTTTTGAAGAGGCCGGACGCCGATTACTGGATGGCTTTCCAGTATTTTGACGTGTATGCCGTTTGCTCACCTGTCTCATGTCGAGTGACTTACGTTCTCCATTGTTAGGGATAATTCCGGTTTCATCACGTATGACGAGTTCAAAAGTGTGTTCAGCGCCAACATCGGACCTGATGCCATTCCTTTTGATTTTGACTGGCAAGCAACTTCCGAAGCCTGATGCTGGATGGTGGCAACAACTCATATACCTTCCAGCGACTGGGTCAAATTATACCTCGGCAAAAAGAATGGAACTCATGTTCTGGGATGTCTGTCTCCTCAACCCTGTCTCACCAGATCTTCCCGTACTGATGTTGTCCAGATAACGAATTTACACAGCTTATGAAGGGCTTGCAGGGCGAGCGCCTTCGTCAAGCTTTCAAGTATCTAGACGCCGATCAGGATGGGTTTATTCGTCCAGAGCAATTCAAACGCATAATTCTAGCAAGTTCTTATTTAGTCGTCCTATTCGTTTTTCTCACCTTCTGCCTTCCCAGGAAATTGCTGGCCATAAACTTTCAGAAGCAGTTATAGAACGGCTCCCCACTCTATGTACACTGAGCCCTGGACAACGCATTACTTATTCCGAAGTTATCGCGTTCCATAATGTTATACGACGTCAGTAAATCTTATATTCTTCTTCAATGTGTTGACTCTCATGTTTCTCAGAGATGGATATGGTAGAACGGTCTGTTCAATTCGAAGTTTTCGAATCCCTTTTCCTTTTTACTTAAACGAGCATAGGATTATACGAGAAGCAACAGCGAAGAGCAAGGACGGGCGCATTGACCAATCAGATTTTCTTAACCATTCGGCTTCGAGCTCCCGGTACTCTCTATTCACTCCGATGGAAGCGTCAATAATCTTTCATTTTGCTGGCCGAGGTGTCGCATCTCAAAGATTAGCTCTGATTGATTTTGCACAACTTTTGGATCCTCGGTGGGTGGCTCCTCATGACGAGTTCGAAATGCAGGCTTCAAGCGCCTCTTCGTTTCTCCAAGGCTTCTTGCGTTCTGCATATAGTTTTGTTCAAGGCGGTATGTGAATTCAATGACTATTTATCAAGCTCATTTTTCGTTTATAGGTGTTGCGGGAGCCTTTGGTGCAACTATTGTGTATCCTATTGATATGGGTAAGTAACCAAATATTCTCATTAAACCAGACCCGCCGACCTCTTGACAGTCAAGGTGAGCCCTGGAGTCCTGCCAAGTCGAGTAGAGCTTAGCAACAAGAATATTTCTTTCATAGACTCGGTAGGCAAACAGGGTTCCACTTGTGCTTGACTCAATCTTGGTTTTAGGATGCAAAATCAGCGAAGCACGGTCGTTGGCCAACTTTTGTACCAAAGTAGCATGGACTGTGCACGGAAAATCTTTCGGAATGAGGGCTTCCTAGGATTCTACCGTGGTCTTGGCCCTCAGCTTATTGTAGGTGTTGCGGTGGTCTTACCTCTGTAGGCCTGATAAGTTTCTATACAGGGCGTGGCTCCTGAGAAAGCAATCAAGCTCACGGTCAACGACATAGTTCGAGCTGCAGCGATGGATCCTGAAACAGGACGAATAAAGCTTGGATGGGAGTTACTTGCTGGTGGTATGGCTGGTGGCTCTCAAGTGGTTCGTGAGAGGTACTTTCGTGTTGATCCTATGCTAAACCAGCCAGTAGGTTTTTACAAATCCTTTAGAGATTGTGTATGTCCATGCTACTAGTGAAATAATGGTGACGAACCCCATCCCCTTAGAAAAATCCGCCTGCAGGTCCAAGGTGAGGCGGCCAAAGTAGAAGGTGCTGTGGCGAAGGGCGCGGTGCACATCATCCGACAGTTGGGCGTTCTTGGACTGTACAGGGGTGCCAGTGCTTGTTTGCTTCGCGATATTCCCTTCTCTGCAATCTACTTCCCTGCATATTCGCACCTGAAGAAGGATGTTTTCCATGAAGGGTACAATGGCAAGCAGCTTTCATTTCTGGAGACCTTAGGATCAGCCGCTATAGCGTGCGTTGTTATTTCCAACGTTGACTGTTATTTTATCTTTCTCTCCTATCAGTGGAATGCCCGCGGCATACCTTACAACACCAGCAGGTTCGGATTAATAGACTATTAGTTAACTGCGGCACGCTGACATACTGTATATGTGTTACTAGATGTCGTGAAGACCAGACTACAGGTTGAAGCAAGAAAAGGACAAACACACTACAGGGGCTTGCAGGACGCCTTCGTTAAAATATGTGAGTTAATTTTTTCTCTTCGCTATGTGCAATATTGATTGACGGTAATAGATCGAGAAGAAGGGTTCCGTGCATTATTCAAAGGTGGCCCCGCCAGGGTACTGAGGAGTAGTCCACAATTTGGTTTCACTCTTCTTGGTAATTATCTGTGGGCAATTCGAATGAGCAGCTGTTGACGTAGTTCCGCAGGCTATGAAACTCTGAAGAAATTCGTAAGTGATGGTGATTCTGTTGCTGTATAAACCAGATTGGTCATGATTGTTGGGTTTTTCTGCAGTTTCCCGTGAGTTATTTTTTACTTGGACGATGTGCAAATTCTGATCTAGCGCCACAAGTATCCGTGGGATGAGAAACCTCGTCAGGTTGAGACTGCGCTTACCTCAAAACCAACGGACTTGGAGAAGATTCGCGCACGGAATGCTCTCAAGATACTGTTGGATGTGCATGGTGATTTTGGTCGGAGGGCATGGTCATCGGGGGTGCCACTATCGCTATCGTCACCAAACCTGTCCTCTCGATCTAATAATACATAAGATGAGTATCGACCTATCGTAATTGGAATATTGATCTATCGTAGAGTGTTATAGATAGACAATGATGACCAGAGTAATATATGTATGCATCAATCCATGGAAACGAAGTTCAGCATCTGTCGAGTGTTGATATCAAGGATCTGTCATCGGTTGCGATGGGTCAGCCGATGGGATAAGAAGGAACTGCCCCGGCTTTCTTTCTCTGTCTTGCCCCCATCTCTTTTCGTTCGTTTCGTATCTTTTGTTCTCCTCAACTTTCTCTCCTTTCATTTCGTTCTCTTTCTCTGGTGAGTTTTCTCACCTTCTCGCTCGTGCATGACCAACCCTTGCTCCTAGAGCGCTTGTCGCTCTTTCACCCGACGTGCCATAATCACTACTTGCTGCTAGACAGTGCCCATACCAGCGTAGACCGCTAATTCGTCTCGTTCAATTTTGGCATTTATATTACAGCGCCACGCAGCCCACTTTCGTTCATTATGAAGTTAATCTTCTTCGGTCTTACCCTTGTCAGCATAGCTACTGCTCAAGTGGTTATTGGACTCTCAATGGTGTCGGACTCGGGGTCTTCTGCAACCGCGCAGCCGTCTAGCTCAAGTTCGGAGAGCAGCTCTGCCACCACTACGCCCAGTGTGTCTTCAGGGACCAGCTCACTCTCCTCAATCTCTGCAGCCCCTCCATCCCAGTACACCCCTCCACCTTCGTCTTCAACAAGCTTTTATCAGCAGATGCCGTATGAGTCTTACAAGAGCGGAGGCTATAAAAGCTTGGACTGTGGGTATGGTTACACAAAGTCTTCGGACGGTCATTGCCAGCCTGAGTCTTGGGTATCCCGTCTGGTCTACTTAACTAGTTCGAGTCTCTTATATTTCTCTCCACAGTATACTACGCAGGGAGAGGGTTGCTACGCGACAACTATTATCAACCACATGTACGCAGAGCATAATCGTTGTCCTCGCACCCTCCTCACATTCTCCCCAGTAATTCGTGCAACAACTACGGTCACACCGTGACAATGACCGAGCAGAATACCACCGTTACAATGACCATGGTAAGTCGCTCGTTCTTACTACATCGCTCCTCTGTCACCTGCTGTCATGAGTCCAGACCCAGACCGTGCCAACCACCATCACGATGCATGAGACCGCCACCATGTTCGTCACCAGCGTCCAGAAAGTAACCCAAACTTCCGTCCTAACATCAATCGAGGTCATGCCTACGACCCGAATTTGGGTGTCTACCGAGATCATCAACAAGACCCAGACGATGGAGCACACTCTCACTGCCACCGAGACCCAAACCCAAACGAACATCTTCACACAGACCGACACCCAGACAGATACCGCTACCAAGACCCTTAAAGAGACTCAGACGAACTTTGTCACTAGCACTGAACTGAGTACCATTGTTCAGCCGACGACCTACACAAGTGTCTGGGTCAGCACACAAGTTATTAATAATGTAAAGCTCGATGCATGGTCTACTTTTTTATATCCTGATCCAAATTCTAGACACAAACTGTCTTGCAGACGCAGACTGCAACGGTCACAGACAAAATGACTCTGGTTCAGACTGCTACCCAAACTCAGACAATGACAGACCATGTCACTATGACAGATACTGTCACGAAGGTTGAACCTACAACCATTACTTCGATTTGGGTGCAGACCCAAACTATGGACAATGTGAGCTTTTATATCTCTCATCCAGGCGAATCGAGAACGGTATGGAACTAACTTCATATTTTTTAGACCAAAACGGTCATAAACACTGTTACATCCACGATGGTTGAGAACAAAACCTATGTTCAAACAACGACTTACCTATCAAAAGCGACCGCCACAGAAACGCAAAAAGTTTTTGAGACTGGTCTTTCAGCTTGTCTTGGCAAGGTAATTGTATTCGCCATTGATGTTTGAATGTTCTTATATTCTTGGGGTAGTGCAAATCTACGTGGTCCTTGATGCCTGGTAACAGCAACAGTTACAATACCTATGCTTCCACCCCGGCAACTTCCATGTCTTACAGCATGGCAGCAGCAGCGTCTAGCCCAAGCAGCACTTATGGTAGTTCTTCGTCTGGCTCCTACGCGGGCTCCAGTGGATACTGAATGAATGATATATCGCTTTGAGCCGCTAGTAGACTTTTTCTGTCTCTCTTTCGGAGGGTTCTTCAAGGACAGATTGATACCTTATGTTACGCACTTTCAATGATTCAGTGCTTTACATAAAATTATCCTTTCAAACGCAGAGTTTTAATCGCGCGATAGGATTCAAAATGTGGTTTTCTTATTTTTCTATGGCAATTTGCTGCACCTTTCAACCTGCTCTTCATGCTGTTTAACTTTAATTAGGCGCTTCACTAAACAAACAAAGAGCTGCCGCAGATCTACAATCGCTGAACATGCCTCTACGCATTGCTGAACATGTTGGAGAACCACACTCGCTGGCGGGCGTTCCAGAACAATTCGTGATCTTCTACTCTAGTGTAGTTGATGGAAAACTATGGTGTCCTGTGCTTAGAGGATACCCTTCCATATCGATTGCCATGCTGATTTATTGCTGTAGGACTGTCGAGATGTCCAAGATCAGGTGCAGAAGACATTCGAAACATCTGATGGTCCTTCAGCATTGATAGTTTTCGTCGGTGACAAGACAGAGTGAGGAACTAGTACTATCCGTTCAACAGAACCGTGAATGACTAATGTTTATTTTACTGGCAGGTGGAAGTCCCCTTCGAATATTTTCCGTGGTGAACCATGGAACCTTTCGAGCATACCGACGATCGTGAGACTACAGAATGTACGATAACCTTCTCCCCGCGCTATCGAGTTGCTGATAACCGCCTCAGGGTGTTGAAGATGCCCGACTTGTTGAAAGGGACATATCCCGGTATTTGGCATCATTAGTAGCGGTCAAACATACCGATTCAACGGCGATCGGCGGTTCGGTTCAACGACTTGAGTAACAAAAACTTCTTTCTGGTTTCCTATGACAAAATTACATAATGTGATTAGAATCGACTCGGACCCGTAATTCTGTTCGTGAAAAACTTTGACGGTCAGCATAGACGGCTGATTCGTCGTACTGATTCTTTTGACCCCCACTATTCAAGGTGACCTCGAAGTTTACGTACGACATAGTCATCGCTCTTTCACCCCCTCCGCTCATACAAATAATAAGTATGCGTAATGCAGACAATAATCCGTGGAGTCAAGCCAGCCATGTTCGTCGAACAGGGAATACTAAATGAGAATACCAGCGGTCAAACACTCTGGAGTACGTTTGTCCGACCAAACTGTCTCAAGAATAACCTGAACGGCCCCTCGTCACTACCAATGGCAAGCACCGTCGCATTCATGGGAAGTCAAACATCACAGCAATGCGCAATAAAAGCGTCGTCCACTCTTGTCGTTTCGCTCAACTATGATGATGATTAGAACCTGAAAGCCAAATATATCAGCCTTGCTGAATGTGCCTGGTATCGACAACCATACCACAAGGACAATGAGGGAGCGAGAGATTGGCTCGAGCTGCAATCTCAGCGCCTAACCGATCGATGGCCTGGCGAGTACGAATTGCACAGCTCATCTGAAATGTCAGTCAACGAAAATGTAAAGGAAACCAATGTAATGGGAAGAAACCTCGAAAAGATGGCAAGCATTATTGATGCGCTCACTACATGCAGCGATGAGATTAGCATCACCCGCTTGGTGTATGTAGCCACTCGGTCCTCTTCGCCGGGAACGTCTTCTTTTTATGATGCCGTCAACTGCTTTAAGTTCCCTGGAGCAAGCTGGGGTGTTAACAAGATGAAAGCCAAAAACCGCCAAGTGAAGCTTACGCGATAAGATCATCTACAATCTGTTTCGTGTCATCAGGTACGTTTCCACTTTGGATGTTATCGGTAATGCCGACGACAAACCGAGTGGCTGTTTGAGTCAAAGAGAAAAGTGCAAGATCATTTCTTCTCATGCCCTTCGAAGCAGTCAATCAGAATCAGAGGTTCAGACATAGGAATATACCTCAACTGATTCTGCAATAGTTAATGCCAAACCAACGGCGCCCTTGAGAGGAGCAATTGTAGTCCCGTTGGCGATGTCCCGAGCGTGCTTCAGCGCCAAGATAGTGGCCACTAGTTTCCCTGAGTAACGAGGTTCAGGGAGGTCGTTATTGTCGGCCGCAGATAATATCTTGGTGATTGACCACAGCGATTCCGATTTGTGAAGACCAAAGCGCGATTGAAATGGCATTGATTCTGGAGAGGCTGTAGGCGTCTCGGTTGGGTTATTTAACTTATCTCTCTGAGTCGTCACCTCTTCGAGTTGATGTTTGGCTGTGGCAGTCTGCTTGGCAATGTTTTCATAGCCTGCACCTGTTCTTCCTCGCAAGCGTGCTTGGAGTTTAGTTACAAGGTCTCGGAGCTGGCTGATAAGGTTTTCAAACCATTGAAACAGAGCGGAACCAGCTGAAGTATAGACAAGTGGTTTACCCTCGTCGACCAGTTCCACCTGCAATTGTACTGAGAGTGGTGTTCCGTTCAAGTGGTCTACAATTGCCCAAGCGGATTCATGGTTGTAATCAAAGCGCGAAATTCGGGATCCAGCTCTGACCATCGGTTTCCAATAATTAGTCCGAAGCTCCTCTTCACGGGATAACGCAGTCGCCGCGTCATCGACTTCACTCCACATGGTTGTAACGAGTATTACATTGCGCAGCGCATTGACGCCACATAGCCTCTGAAACACGTGGAGATTTTTTAGAGGGGTTCCAGCCATTCTGTTATCTGTGATGCGATGAAGGAATAGGAGGCCATTCAAAGTGATACCGCGCTTATAACTGAAGTATAACAAAGCTGTCAGAAGGACAACTATTAGTGTTCAGAAGATTATTCACGTTTTTTCCAGCCAGTCAGCGATGGTTTGTAAGATGTCGGTATCCTTTGTGTTGGTGTCGTCGAAGCCGGGAGTATCAACGAAAACAACTTTGCGACTGCTATCCATTGGATGAGGAACACTGAAAGCCTGAACTTTGGAAGTGCATGAGCGCAATTTGTGTCCCACGACAGCACGATCTTGTCCTATTGCAAGATTTATGAACTGTTTCCAACGATTAGCTGAGGAAGGGGAAAAAATGAAGGGTATCTACCGAGCTTTTTCCAGATCCAGTTACGCCCATTACACTGCTCGAAATGGATTTCGATAACTTTCTTTCTGAAGTTCAATGTGCACCTACGCTATGATCACATCTTTGCCCGACACCCCAGGAATAGGATCATCCGAGGTGACGCCGACTGGGGGCATATCTGTAAGGTAAACCTCCGAGTCCGTGGCCCGACATGTCGATGATTGCGACTTTGTACGGATACTTGGAGATTGCATGTGTATCGAGGGTGACGGCATATGGATGAGTGTGGATGACTCGGAAGAGCCTGGATGGACAACTTGAAGTAGATATCATGCTAACGTACCGAGTTCTACGATGTAACACACGAGGTTCTAGACGCTGGCTGCGGGCTGTCACATACACGTGATCGGATGTAACAACTTGAACAGACTTGCTGCATACACGTTGTGTTCTTCACTTCAGCTGACCCCCGTAGCAATATATCGGGCCATGTTTTCCATGACAGATGTTCCTTGCCGATGGCCCACCTGCGTATCCCATGACGCTCTGACTTCCTGCGATTGCCACCAAGATTCTCTGATGCTACTTGGAACTTACAAGACTGGAAGCTCGATATCCCCTTTCAAGAGCCTGAAAAATGTGAGTTCGATGCATCACTGAGAAAATGTATCAGGGAGACTGTATACATGAGATCTCACATTGGGACCCACGTTCTGTTGGATATCATGTCATAGTATACTGTGGTTGCTGCGAGGCCTCAGCCAATTATGGTATACTATCCTAAACTCGTGGGCTCAGGCAGCTTCCCGTTCTTTGATCGATATCGATTAGCACGAGGCTGCTGCCACATTCCATTCGACGTTTTAGTCTTTCTTGTTCATCGTGATTACCACCAGTACGCGAATCACTTTGTAGAACACAATGAGTCACTCGTACGCGCTGTTCTTTTTCGCTGATACCTCCAAGACCAACCTGACTCGCCACTAACGGTAGGAAATCTCCTCAGCTAGAATCTCAACAGCCACGGAAACATACAACCATGACAAACTTCATGCGGTGCGTGCCACTTTAATTTTAGTGACTTGCCTGCTGAAAAGCCCAGCACAGGAAGCACTTTTTGTTATTGGGCAGCGTCAGCTCTAAAACCCAGGAGGACTTGTTTGATACCACGCTGGACCAGATTAATAAATCGTGCGTAGCACTCGTTTGTTTTGGCGCTCAGAATTCCTTAGAATGTTGACCAAGGTGGGATGCTGCTAATATCGCCCAGCCGCACTCTGCAACCTCCCATTCATCGACAGCAGTCAATGCCGAACGTCAGAATTCCCCTGAAAATCTCGCGATAATCAAGCACGTTCTCCTAGATTCGTGGGGGTAACCAACCATCTTATATACGTTCTGCAGAAACGGTACAGATTGCACAAGTAATCTCTATTTAGGACCGAATTGCTCCACTGCCGAAAGAGAATGTGACGATCTAGTGGTGCAGTTGTACGTACCATGCAAGCTATGTGGAGTAACGAGCCCAGTTGTGTTTCATAGCGAAGACTTGGACGCCACAATTGATCAATCTGGACGAGGAGGTGGCACTCACGAAGGGAAACATGAAGACTGCGTGGAGTGTGGGTCGCCACGGTACATATCAAGGTCATTTGAAAAATAAAAAGTTTAAATATGCACACCAGGCGAGAAAACTCGAGTCAGGCCTCTGCTCTTGATGGAAAACAGAAAGACCCAATGAAATGTGATCCGGCTCCGTAAGTGTTACCTTGTGCATCTGGAAGAAAGGACTTCTTTAGAACGTTCTCAGGTACCCATTGAAGTTCCAGACACATCCTTCTGAAGAAATTGCCGTTGCTGAGAAGCCTGATTTGTAAGCGTCGTATACGTTCTCCGAAGCACGCAGCTTGATTTTTTCTTTTTATAGAAACAGTCGAGAGACCACAGAGGCAACTCCAGATCAGGGCTCGATGCCTTCACCACCACCCGACACTTCATTCGTTTCCGGAAAAAAGAAGAATTTCATTCGCAACATCTTCACCGTAAAATGACCCATCGAACTTCAGTGTGATTCTCACTTATGATGTGTAAATTCTAGCGACAGGAGAAGACCTCCGACGAACCTACTCTTTCGAAGCAAAAATTCGCTAAGCCTGGTAAATCAACGACAACCAGCGTTTCTTTAGCAGTAGAAGATCTGTCCGAAGATCAAGTTATCATTGCGTAAGTCCCGGACACATATCCGATGAGTGTGACTTAAGACGATGTAAACAAGGATCATGGGTCCAACAGGATCTGGTAAAAGCTCGGTGAGGAGAATCTGGGTCAGCCATTGTCGTTACTTATGCGTCCCAGTTCATTGGTACTGCGACAAGAAGTGACGTTGGCGTTGGCCACGCATTGCAGTCCTGCACTACTGATATTAATATGGTCAAGCTAGATTTTGTCGATTCGTTCGAAAGGACCGATTTCGATATTGTGTTTGTCGATACGCCTGGTTTTGACGACACCAATAAGACAGATGTGGAAATTTTGGAAATGCTTGCTGATTGGTTGACTAAAACGTGGGTCTGTCTCGTCTGATACAAATGCAGCTTCATTATTGTCATTCAGTTATCAAAGCAAAATCACTTTAGCTGGAATTTTGTACTTTCACCGGATTTCTGACAATCGGATGGCAGGAACGCCGCTCAAAAATCTACGCATGTTTAGGGAGCTGTGTGGTAAAAAGGCTCTGGAGAATATTATTCTCGTAACGACAATGTGGGACGAGGTTGATGAAGACGTAGGAACCCAAAGAGAAACAGAATTGAGAGGAAAATATTGGAAGGCGATGATCGACCAAGGTTCCGCGACTGCTCGCTACCATGGCACATTGGATTCGGCATGGGACATAGTAGAGCGCTTCACGACTCAGCGTCAGGCTGTCCTGCTTCAGAGGGAGATGGTTGACCTCGAAAAACAGCTCCCTGAAACAAACGCCGGTCGGGAATTGTACACGGATCTCGAGGTTCTCGTCAAAAAGCAGCAGCATATCCTTCAACAAATTCGCGCAGAGACCAAGAGACACGAGACTGAACAGAATCAGAAGATTCTGCAAGCTTTAAAAGCCGAATACGAAACCGTACGACAACAGCTAAACAGCACAATGAACGAGATGCAAAGGTTGAAACTACCCTTGGGCAAACGCCTGCTTCGTCTAGTTTGGACTCCTATAGGTTTAACGGGGAACAAGTCTCGGTGAGTTTTAACCGTTTGAATTACTCATATATGTGATCCAATTCTTTGCACAGTTGATCTTCTCCTGTTTGTAGATCAAACATTGTTATGTAACCATCCTCTCGAAGTCCAGATAATAATTTCGTCTTGTTAACTGTCATCGTGACCGTCACCCTTTCAAGTGGAATAGCATCGGTTGCATCAATCGTAACAGTACGTATGCATATAATCCACATAATCCACTACGCTCAAGCTGCCCGATGGTCATAAATTGACATAACGCTGTGTTACAAATTATCAACAGAACAGCAGCTTCGAAGTGACGACTAAAGTCGATCGCGAGTTCAATGTGCATACCTTGTCCCCAATAGTAAGTCGATTATTTTCCAAGCAGACTCTGTGGTGTGGTCAAATCGGGTCATACCAGATCCAAGCGCAATCATTGTCCCCCAAGCTTCACGAATTTTCTCCTCACGATGATGGGCTGTTGGGGGGTCGACTTGACCCCACATTGTTGTCGCAAGGAGAACTCTCTGTGGTAACACATAACCTCCCCATGATTTTTGAAACATCATAAGATGTGTATAAGGCGACTCTGTCAGTCGTACATCGGATATTCGATGTAGGTACAGGATACCTGCGACCTGATTTTTTCGGTCATAGCTTCGAAAAATTAGTATTTGGCTTCATTTATTTTCAAGGGGTCGCTTACGTTTTCGACATCCATGTCATAATTTCCCTTCCAATTTCAGCTACGGGCTTCGTGTCATGATTGAAGGCAGGAGTATCAACGAAGACGACGCTTCGGCCGCGTTCATCCCCAGGGTACGTGCATTTGAAACCTTGCACTTCTCCAGTGCATGACTCCAAGCCATGATTGATCGACACCTGGTTGCCCTTTGTCGCAATATTGATAAACTAAATGGATTAAAGCTTTTTCCTCATCCATTAGCCCAAAAAACTCACCGAGCTTTTTCCCGCCCCTGTAGGCCCAATCACGCTGAAGTTGACCAACGACCACGAATTAATATATGAACGCATCGAAAACGTGACACGTACACAATGATGATGTCCTCACTAACGATCTCATCGATCTTCACCCGGCGGGCGAACAGGTCCTTGAAGAATTTACGCAGGCCCATTCGAAATGTTCTTGAAAGGTGACTCCCAGCAGGGATCCAAAATTGGTAATATACTGACATGTGTTAGCAATGCTCTTCACCAGTGCTGTGTGCATCTTGCTATTCCGTAGAGCGGTACCCACGAACTAGATCCAGATCGATAGTCCGATCAAAAATGGTTAGCCTCAAGTGTTACAATTGCATGTGCCAGACGGCAACATTTATCACGACCCTCGTTTCAACCAGACCTCTCGGCACGCGCATACAGCACATCGGACGTAGAAAGGGAGATCCTTGAATCCGTATAACCACCCCACCCCCGGCAACTTGAAGCTCTGCTCTGAAATGAACCAAGCCGTTAAAGTGAGCGTGAATAATGTTTCTCGCAATGACATTATTATCGCGTTCGTGTTCTTTTTTCTGATGTGATTCCAAAACTCAGTCATTCGGATTAATATTGCAGTGTTATGGGGCCCACTGGGGTTGGAAAAAGCACGGTAAGAATGACTCACTCGCGATTTCTTCACGTCCTCACTGTCGTCTCCAGTTTATCGATCTTGCAACTGGACAGGGAGGCAGAACTGTAGGAAACACACTAGAATCATGCACAGCACATGTTCAGGCTGTAAGAACGCCACATCCGACCACTGGAAAGCCCATCGTGTTTGTGGATACACCAGGTTTTGACGATTCCACCATGTCAGATACGGAAGTTCTGCGAATGATTGCTGAATGGCTGGAAAAAACGTGCGACCAACTACTTTTCTAATAGTTCATCTTCATTTATAACATTCCAGTTACAAACGGCAGATCAAGCTTGCAGGGATTATATACATGCATCGAATCTCCGACAATCGCATGGCCGGAGCACCACAGAAGAATTTACACGTATTCGCGAATTTATGTGGCGACAAAGCGATGCATAAGGTGATTCTTGCGACGACAATGTGGAATAAAGTCAAAGAAGATACTGGAGCACGGCGAGAGATAGAGCTGAAGGAGGAATACTGGAAAGCGATGTTGGAGAAAAACTCCACTGCCGTGCGCTTTTACGGAACATCTCAATCTGCTTGGAATATCGTCGACGAAATCCTTCGAAGCCCAAACAGATCTCCTCTCCTCCTCCAAGAGGAATTGGTTGACTTCCACAAGCGTTTGAGTGAGACCCAGGCAGGCATCACGCTCTACGAAGAGCTTAGAAACTTGCTTTCCCTCCACAATGATGCGGTCCGGAAGCTGCAAGAAGAGGCTCGAATGCAGAACAATCTTCTTCTTGTACAAGAGTTGGACGCCCAATCTGAGGCGATTCAGGAGCAAATTCGGAAAACACTCGATCAGATCCAGGAAATGCGTATCCCTCTCCGGAGGCGCATTCGCTCGCTTTTCATGTTCAAGAGACTGAGCAAGGTAAGCTTCTATGATAGCCAATTATCGGACTCGATGTTGAACTCCAGAAAGTAGAGACGTGAATGAGCCGCTTAACACTTTAGTTAAGCCCCACATACCAGTATAGTCAGCCGGTAGTTCACTTGAAGGCAGGAGATTGCAGGGGTCGATATAATCCAACTTCAAGTTATCCATCCGCGTTTGGATGGCTTCTTGGCCTGGGTTTGCAGCGGTCAGTTCCTCAGCATATCTCAGCGACGACACTCGTTTACAATCTGGTGCGCCACTGTACACGACCCGGATATTCACATATCAATATCTATATATGCACTGTTTTGACCAACAAATGCCATTCATTTCCTTGCAATCGGAGAACCGTAATAGTCAGACCCAAAAATCGCGATTGTAGTGGCTTCACCGCATGATTCCGAAATCGATGAATTGATGCATGTAAGTAGGTGCAAGATATCTAGATCGGATAGTGAGGTTCAAAGCCTCGTGCAGGTCGTGCTTCCAGATCGATGTCGATTGATATGGCATGTCCTGTGGTAGTCGACGGTGTCCAGCTACCTACAGCTCAGAATTCCGTTTTTGCAACCTCCTCTCGAGATGTTTCGTCCAATGCAGTTTGTTAAAGAATTACTTGTGGGACCCACGCAGGTCGAGATGGACGGTCAAGACATCATTATTTTGTGAGTTCATACTCCTCGTGTATTAGCACGTCGACCTAAAATCAGATATAATGCAGAGTAATTGGCCCTTCTGGGGCAGGCAAAAGCAGTGTATGTCGGAACATCCCTGCGATGCTAAAGTTCGAGATTGATTTGGCTGCAGTTCATTGAGATGGCAACTGGAAGACCTGCTGGCAAAGTTGGTCATACCCTTGACCTCAGCACGAAGGATGTGCAGTTCGTCTCTTGCCTCTACCCTAAGGGAGGCAAGCAAGTATTCTTCGTTGATACTCCAGGTTTGCATGAAGAGGGAAATACATGGCGGAATGTCGGAAAACAAATACAAAAGTGGATACAGACGTAAGACTTCTGCGCATTTAAGGGCAATCGTATAAATCCTTACACATTCTGCAAACTAGTCGCGTTCCAGCGAAACAAAATGTCACGGGAGTCCTGTATTTGCACAACATTACGGGTAAGAGGATGACAGAACCTCCTTTTACAAGCGAAGGGATGTTCGAACAATATTGCGGAAACAATGTGGGACGGAAAATCTGTGTTACGACTACACATTGGGATCGAGTCCACAAAGAAGTTGGTGCCCGGCGAGAGGAGGAAATAAGGGATAAATATTGTGCAACTGGCATGACGATGGCACGCTTCCGGCGCACACGGGAATCCGCATGGGACGTAGTCGAAACGCTTCTGGAAGCGTCGAAACTGGACAGCGAGGGTTCCACTTGAAGGAGTAACTGCCTTGCCTGCTGCGAACTGATTCGTTATGTAGCTAGTGACTCTCAATCTTGTTTGTCATATAGTGCACAACTTAAGAAAGGATTTCTGACAACTATGCCCCCTGCGGTAGAAGAAGTCCGACATGCACAAAAAATCATACTTCGCAGCAAACGCCCCATTCTACGGTAGTTTGGTGTTTCTACGAAAGTCGCCACTGCGACCACCTGCCTTGTGAGAAACTAAAATTCCACTAATTTCCATTTCCTTTCCAGCCACCGCTTTGAGCATATCCCAGACAGTAAGCAAACCAATGGAGACAGCTGTTAGTGCTTCCATTTCAACACCGGTCTTTCCTTCCGAAGACACAGTCGCACAACACGTGATGCTGTGTCGGCCAGATGGTCCCTTGGGCGCTTCCGGTGTTAGTGTAACAGTGACATTTGTCAAGTTAAGAGGATGACACAAAGGAATCAAATCGGCTGTCCTCTTTGAGCCCATGATTGCTGCTAGCTGCGCAACTGTCAATGCGTCTCCTTTGTTGTGGGCTCTTGCTTTCGCTCGAACTTCGTCATTGGTTGGCTCGGGCTGCGAATCGCTTGGATAGCTAGCAGTAACAAGCTCATATGCAATAAGAGGGATATAGATGCGGCCTACAGCTGTCGCTGTACGTTTCGACGGTGTTTTATCGGCAACGTCAACCATAGATGCGCGACCATGCGCATCGATATGCGTTAGGGACGGAGTGTTGCCGCTGTCAGCAACAGAACTGCTGAAAAATCGCAACGGATGCAAAAGAGGAGCTCGGGAAGGAAAAGAGGAAGAAAGGAGCGAGGTTCTGATTCTGTCGATCCCCATTGGGGTGCAACGTTGCCTGAAAGGTTCACTGTATGCGTCACCTATAAGGGACCAGGTCAAGCATTAGATTCAGGACATCACCGACAGACAACATCTCTACGAGGAAAGAACACTCAACCGCCTATCAATATCATGGGCCTGTTCGTTACGACGTCGATGTCTTTCATGCCAGCATGTTTTTCCTGTTTGACAGACACCGCGCGACCGATTATATGCAATAGCTCTGCGTCCGAGGCGCCCCGACGTAACTCATCTCGTAGAGATACTTCTTTGGCATCAAATAAACAGACCTAAGGAAGATCAGGATAAGTTCAGCGACACGGGATTCGACGAACTTTTATCTGGCCATCTGCTGTGATGCGAAGACGATTACACGACGAGCAAAAGTGGTCAGACATACTACTTATGAAACCGAAGCTTCCGCGATAACCCGGAATTTTCCACGAGCGCGCCGTGTCATTTAGTTCGTCTGGAGTGCGCTGTAAATCTGGATAACGAGTTGCAAGGCGCTCCAAGAGCTGGGAGGAGGGAACCATTTTCCCCTTGTCCCATTTGTTTCCTACTCGTAAACATGACATCATGGGTGACAAGATCGAGCGAAGATTTACCAGTAAAAGGCATGAATTCGATGAAACGGACGGAGAGGGCTTTGTCCCTAGTCATTTCGACGAAGTCATATATCTCGGAATCATTCAATCCTTTGATCACGACGACATTCAATTTAACGTATTGCAGAGACGAAGACAGAGCGACATCGAGGGCTCTTAAAACAGCATCATGACCTCTTCGCCTTGTTATGAGCTCGAACTTGAAAGGATCCAGGGTGTCAAGACTAAATTAGATCAGATGAGAAAAGAAATAATCCAAAGGGAGGCAGTACCTCAGATTGAGATGGGACAAGCCGTTCTCGACAAGCTGCGGTAGACGACGATGGAGAGAAAGTCCGTTGCTGGTCATAGCAATAGATCGCAGTCCAAATTGTCGCAGCCCATTCAGACTGCCTGTGGAATAAGTGGAACATGGGCGTTTCGAGTAAGCATTCGATGAATCGAAACTTACTGATAATCTCAGCGATACCCTTCCGCACGGTAGGCTCTCCACCTGTTAACCGAATCTTGGTGACACCACTCTTGACAAATAAAGCTGCCAGACGTAATATTTCTTCATTGGTCAAAATTTTTCCATCCGGCGAGAGCTCGACACCCTCGCTGGGCATGCAGTAGAAGCCTGGTGGAGAATCTGAATGACAATACCTTCAGAGTTAATAATAAAGTACGACTGACACCTTAGGTTACATCTCTCCGTCAACGAAATACGAAGATAATCATGCCGTCGATTGAACGAGTCTACCAAAAAAGGAGAAACAGAAGTTGTAGCGTCGATTGCAGCAATCCTGGCCTAGGTAAATAAGTGATTAATTATTGCTTTATTGGAGGGACTGGATGCTAATACCTTGGCGTGGGTCCGAAGATCGAGTGATACACTGGTAGAGACCTTGCGTGTAAGCTGAACGGGCAGAAATGGTCGTAGAGGTGGACAATGTGATGAAAGCAACTTCATTCCTCCATTGTGGATAACGAGGTGGTGACGGGTGGTGACTAGTGTGATCGCGTGACATGAACGACGCGTCACTTTCTCCAACTCTCTGTACGCGTAATATCCATCTCTACAACAACATACCCAGCCCCCATACTTGCCCAGCATGGTCAGCTCCGCTGTTTTAATTTGCACAACTTCTGAATTATATCGTAGTCGATCATGGAATACAACGGTGGCTCTGTCGTAGCCATGGTGGGGAAGGAATGCGTAGCCATCGCTTCTGACTTGCGTCTAGGCAACCAGGCGTTAGGAATTTCTTCCAACTTTCAAAAGGTGTGTGCTTTCTGTAGAAATTCTTCTGATACCAACCTTGGCTCTTCAACCAAGATATTCCCCGTAACAGATCGTATCTACCTTGGATTGCCAGGTCTCGCAACAGATGTCACGACACTGTACGTCACTGCAAAGTTGATAACCACTTTTTTATGCAATGAACCAGACGGGAGCGATTTCGTTTCCGAGTCAACATGTACACCATCAAAGAAGAGCGAGAAATCGAGCCCGAAACTTTCGCTTACCTAGTCTCATCAACCCTCTATGAACACCGATTCGGCCCATATTTCATCGAGCCAGTGATGGCAGGTCTATCCAAAACACCGTCTGGAGGCGTAAAGCCATTCATCGCGGCAACAGACCTTATTGGATGCTTGAACTTTGCCAAGGATTTCGTGGTGGCGGGAACTGCCAGCGCTAAACTGTATGGTGTCGCTGAAGGACTCTGGGAACCTGACATGGAGCCAGAAGATCTATTTGAGACAATTTCGCAAACCATTTTGAATGCTGTAGATCGGGACGCGTACTCTGGCTGGGGGTGTATTGTCCATGTAATGTGAGTTCTTAATTATAGGTTTAGTCAATGCTTTCATTGAAGCTGGCCCGATGCAGCACAAAGGACAAGGTTGTTACGCGTACACTGAAAGGCAGAATGGATTAAATTTGTACTGACATCGCCCATATAAATAATGCACGACTGCCAAGTGTTTGCATCAAGTACTTTTTTGTACTTGAACCCATATGTATAATGTGGCATGACTCCAAAGTCAAATACTCTTTCTCTGCGTTCGCAGTCGTTGCATTTGCTATCGTTCTCAAGCTCTTTGGTTTCCTACAGTGGGAACAAGAACAAGAACAGAAAATAGACTCTTCGTTACCACCGTCCTATCTCTCAGATTATGATATTACGTTCCAACGACTTTCCATCCGTCCGCCTACGGCACCAATTCCTAACACAACAGCAATAATTCTTAATTGGTCGCGTCTTTCAAACGTGGTGCGAATTGTCAATGTGTTATGCGACAAATCACTCCAAGACACAATCGCTACAGTCTTAGTTTGGAACAATAGCCCCCAAGAGCTGACAGAAAAAGTCTACTTTCACCTGGTCTTTCAAGTTGTTACAATTGAAAGTGACTTTTCTGGGCTTGTAGGATTTCGCAAAATCTCAATGCAATGGCGGAAAACTGAAAATCTACAACTCTCCTTCAAATCTGTATTTCTATGCCCGCTTCCTTGCGTGTGCGCGGGCTACTACACAGTATTGTTTCATCCAGGTATTTTTTTCGTCTCTCGACCTCTACTATACTATTGACTGTTCGTTTTGAAGGACGATGATTATCTGGTCTGGCCTGAAATCATAATCGCGCTCCACCGTCGGGTATCCAAGCTGAACACGGGAATTCATCTCCTTCCGCCGCACGAAAAATTGTCCAGCGACTTGCGGACTATACGCGCTGGTTCGAACATACACACATCCTTTGCCTGGCTTGGCCATGGAGCCATGATCCCTCAATTCCGAGCTGTAGAATTCTTGGACCTATTGCATTTCATGAATGTCACGAACGAGGAACTCAAAATGGCTGACAACTATTTTTCAATTCTGAGCAACACGTTCCCCGAAACATGGTTCGACCAGGGTGTCGAACTTGGTGGTGGCCAACCCTTCACTGTCGGACTTGAAGGGAACGAAAGGAACAAGCGACACATTGTACGTTGATGGCTTATGTTGAAGTTACCCGTCACTGTCGATTTTGCACAGATGAGGGCATTCGAACTTCTGGAATCGATTACGGAGTGTTTTGACACTCCCTGTTTACCCTCGGGGAGTTTGCCATATGTCAATATCGAACAACAGCTAGATCCTGTTCATGTGTCTCGCGCGCCGTGCATTGGTTCAGTTTGTCTGTTGGAAACATCGATTGACCTGCTGTCGGATGCAGTGAAGCCCTGGACACGAACAAATCACAACATCCTAGTCCATGAAGTGGCCAACGCGAAGTTGATGGGTCAAGCACGCAGAGACCACTATCTCAATTATCCACCATCTCATGCAGTCGATGGACGTCCTAACACTGCCTTCTGCAGTTTCCAAGGTATGATCGAACGGCCCCGCACATCTCATTGAATGATATGCATATTTATGTCAGAGGCAAGGGAAGGGGATACAATTTCTTTGGATTTGTTGGAAACACCGCCTTCCGAGTGGACACGCATCGAATTTGTTTTCCTCGTTGACTTAGCAACGGAGGAGATATTACGGGCATCCATATTTGAGGCCGCGGCTGGAGATCGTTGGGTATGTCATGTCATGATCCCGAGTCTTTGGGCTTACACAGCTCGTCAAAAGGTCGCCTCACATCAAGACCTCGTGTGCATGAGTTATGAGGTTCAATCACCTGATTCAGATGCCTCTATTTTCCTTCGAGAATGCCACGTTCAGATGTGGCCTGTGAACCTTGACAGAAGTGCACACTCTGTAAGAGCGCGCCTGAGCAAAACCATGGATAAACCGTGGTGTATCTTTGAAGTGTGGCTGCGGGGATCCCGTAGAAGATCATCATACGGGACGACGTTGTGGAATTTGTTACAAGTTAGGTACTTACATAAGTAGGGTATGCCGATTACATCATGAAGTTGTTCTGAGTATTTCCGAGGCAACATAACCGTTCTTTCGTCCTGCCATGTCGGCCTTACTTGGTCTAAGGAGGTTATCACCTATTCTTACTCAGTCGTCAAGAAGGTCCATCTCAGTCCAGGTAATGTATCATCCTCCACGTTGTATGATCCACTTTGACTATTTATACTGACTGTGTAGTCCTTATTGCATGGATCTCCGGAAGCAAAGAAGGCAGGCGAATTAGATGTTCTGCAGCATTCTCGAATAGTCGGTCGAGGAAAGTATGTTCATGATTTCGAGAGTAAGCTCCATTTGTCAGGATGATAAACACCGCACCTCAAGCGATTTTCACAGTGCATCGTGTCAAACCCGACAAAGCAGAGGAGTACAAGAAGGCAGCGTGCGTTTGTTGATGGAGAGTTTCTGAAATTATAATGCTCTTTGCTTTTCAGAGAGAGATATTACATCGGTCTCAAAGAGGACCCTACGTTACACGTGAAACTCACCGGTAATTGGGAAACAATTGTTGGGGAACAAGACGCGTTCGTTCACATATTGGAGTATGAGAACTATGGTGGACTGGACAACACGATTCGAGCGATGAGATCGTCATCTAAGGTGCGCATTTGCCATAATTTGGCAGAGTTCATCCTGACGACTTGAAAAGCATCACACAGCTTATCAAGCAATGCTCCCATTCCTTGTTTCTCGCACTTCTCAACTAAATCAAGAATTTGCCTTCTTGCCAACAGCTCCCCCGCATTCACAAGGAGGGATATTCGAGCTGAGATCTTATCATCTTCAGCCTGGCACACTCCTAGAGTGGGAAAGTGCATGGTATGATGCTTTCGTGTATTCTTGGTGGTCACTGATAACAACAACTTGTACAGGCGGAGAGGTATTGAGGCCCGCCGGAAGTATGTGGCACCCGTGGGTGCATGGTTCTCACAAGTCGGTCGACTACACCAAGTGCATCATATGTGGCAATACTCGTGAGCTTAACACCCACTTGGTTTGTCATGTTCGAATTATGTTCGGCAGAAACCTGGAAGCACGCAAAGAGCAGCGTGAACAAGCTTGGCAGATAGATGGATGGGCAGAGACAGTTTCCAAGGTCAGTCTCCCACTTGGATCTTGCTGCAGAAGCGAACTTGCATTGTGGATGTACAGACAGCACAACTCGCGAAAACGATGGACTCTTTTATACTCCTGCCGCTTTCGTTTAGTCCTCTTAAATAAAGATGGAGATGGGAAACGACGGTGTCGAGGAAACGAGAGATCGGATCACGGGATAGGTCTTACCGAGAAGAATGTTGAGCGCTCCGACGCTGGTCGCGAAGTCGCGTCTATGTCTAATCTTAAAACCAATTCCGTCGTCACGTGAATGTCTTAAATACAAATACTTACTATAGTTAGTTTCGCTCTGCATTTATTTCCGACATGGACTGGCATTATTCTGACCCGTCGGACGATGAGGGCAACCACGAAGCACCTACATCTAACAGAAAAAGGAGCAGCAGGGGTCAGCTTTGAGTCTTTAACGAATGTCCTCGTTTTAACTACATTTCCGTGCAGCATGCGATCAATGCCGGAAGTCGAAGAGCAAGTGTGAGCGTCCAAATGGTGATGTAGCACCATGTAAAAGTTGTTCATTGACTGGAACAGGTTAGTGATCTTTGTTCTTGATCAACGTTCTCTTTCATCTCTCACATCTTTGCAAGCTTGCACATTTCTAGGTAATTATGTGATGCTCTCTAGCAGGATTTCTAACCACAGCGTTCAGGACCAAGTCACAAACGGGGTCCGCCGAAGGGATACATCCATGCCATTGAACAAAGGTGGCATCAGGTCGAGGCTTTGTTGGGTGCAATAATACAGTGTCCCGATCCACGCGTCCAGACCTTGGTTTCCGATTTACGACAAGATAACCTTGCTCGCGAGATCATTCATAGGGTCGACATGGGACCATATGTCTGTTAGTTCATCCACGCTATTTTTATCCACTCACCGGAAGCTCTTTAGGGTCCTTCTGGTCGTCGGAGCCAGCCCGAGGGAGCAACGAAGGAGGACTTCTTTGCTTCTATACTGAAGAGCAGCGCAACGGCTGATTCAACTCGCTCCCGCAGGCAATCGAGAGTCTCTCGAGAAATTGTGTCTTCTAGCCAAGGCAAGCCTTTCAGTATTCATTTCCCTACAGCTTTCAAATTGACATAATTGAGTTAAGATCACGGTCTTTCTGTGGTGCCTACGAAGGAATGGCAAGACCAGCTTTCGAAACACCTTGCCGCCTCACCACAAGCTTGTGACACTGAGTCACGTATAACAAGGAGAAGACGTCTCAACCTCACGGCTGCTGATTCGCCACCACAACCTGACTGGAAGGATATGTATACTTTGGAAACCGGTACGAATCTCCTTCCGGATAGCGTACAAAGTTAATTCTAGACCTACTTTCTGTGCTGGGACAGAGGAAGAAGATCAATGCAAGGGTGCAGCTGAAGCTCTGGGAGAATTGTCGCTGGATGAACATCAAGAAGTCATTTTTTTTCATAATGTCCAGAACTGTGCTTATATGATAGCAGATTCGATTTCACGGTAAAGCTAGCGGCTTACACTTACTTGGTAGGAGTGTTCGTACCGACGATCGCCATGACGGTGGCATATGGTCTGCTATCTTTATGCCGTTCTTGATTATAGTCCTACCTATATTTTTTCAGGAAATTACCGATGGCCAGGATATGGCCTGCTTCGCAGGGTTGTCACGATCTGCCTCCACAGGATCCTGTTGTACCGCTCCCTCCAGTTCATGTTCAAGATCTTCTTCTAGATCTTTACTTCACCTATGTTCACCCAGCTTTTCCTGTCATCCATGAAAGCCGTTTTCTGGCCGAGTACAATTCCAGGTAACGTGTTCTCAAAATGTGCATTTTATGATGTCTTATTCTTCCTTCAGGAAACGTCAGTGAGTACATGGCTTTATGGCTCTATAGCTTTGACATGCATGAAGCCGAATTCAATTTACACTGACGTAAAGTAGTCACACAGGACTGTCCCCAGAGGCAAGTGTCAAGGGTACCCCTCGACCCGAAGCATCGCAGGAAGTCACTCCTTTGTTACTTTTCTCGATTTTTGCTATTGCTGCCAGGTTTTGTGAAGACGGGACGCCACCTCCTCCCAAAGGAGAAATGTGGGGAGCTGGTTGTGACTACTTGAACAGCGCAAGATCTATCTTATGTTGTTAAATCCCGTATCTCTTCTCTTGCAGAGAATAACCAATTATTATAGCCAGGATATTACATCAATCTCGACCATCTACAGTACAGTCCTTGCTTCTCTTGGGGCATCGCGAATTTGGAATTGGTAGGCTTGGTTTCATCAAGGCTCAGAAATGTATCTCACCTGGGTGATAGGGTCCATGGAGCAAGGTTGGATCTTCATCGGTGAGTACATCATCTTCCTGAGGATTCCAAAATTACGAGCTCGTACAGGAATGGCTATACGCATGGTCAGTCTTAGGCGGGGTACTGTGGACACCAAACTCACTTTTCCGTCCAGGCAATGGATCTAGGATTAAATTGTGACTCCTCGAGTTGGAAGATACACGGCCGCGATCTTTTCTTGCCGGAGGAGAATCAACATCGCCGTCAGATTTGGTGGGCTTGTTGTCTCGCTGACAGGTATGTAGTTCACACACATGGAGGCCATCTCTGAGTTAGTTTACAGGTACGGAGCCGTCTACATGGGTAAGTTCATTGATGATCACACATCACAAACGCGCTTCATGTTGATTGCAGGGCGCCCGGTGCTCATTAAAGATGAGGACTTCGACACCCCTCTGCCAGTTGTAGACCTGGTATGGAGTCCTGCCTTCCCCTCAGCATCCTTTTGACGCATTATACAGGAAGAGGATAATATCCCTTGGCCACCCCCATCCAGTAACAACTTCGAGGTTTCTTATCCTTCTGTGCCTGGACGAATTACAAGTAACTTCCGTGCACTGGCAAGTCTATGTAGGTGATCTACTTGCCTCGAATTTGACGAACTGTAAAGGATATGTTATAAACTAGCGATGATATGCGGCGCCATTATTACCAAGCTGTATCCTGTTCGACCAACTCCCAATGTATCGAGGAGAAGTTTGTTGGCGGACCTGGAAACTCGTCTGGATCAATGGTTCATTCGCTTGCCTGAGGAACTACGTTACGAAACGACAAGCAGACGACAAGTACCCCCTCCGCATATACTGTTTCTTCACATCAGATACTGGGGCACTGTTCTCATTCTCAATCGAGCATTGTACGTTTGTGAACTCACATGTTCACGTAAAACTAAACGATCTGATTGGTCCAGCATTCCGAATTGGAAAGGGTAAAGTCATTTATGGTATCTGTACTCATTCGCCGTCTCACATCTGTCAGTGCTGAGTTTACCTCTCGCAACACTTTCGAACTGAAGGCATTTGATCTGGCACAAGGAGCTGCTGGTCATATCAGTGCAATTCGTAAGTGGTCTATGTATCCCTTAAACTGATTCATCTCTGAGCGCCGGATAGTGAATACATATCGTGAACACTTCACGCTGAAGCGGAGCTCACCGTTCCTCACGTCGTTCATACTTGCAGCTGCGTAAGGGAAACTTGTGTAGTGTGCACCTTTTTGATATTGATTTTGTCCGCAGGGTAATGCACGTACTGACGTGTTGGTTGTTCGTATCTTTCCTTGTCATTTTCGAGCTGACATGCACCGTAGTGACACTTCGACCTTCCAATGTCCAGGCTTCCGTTGGGTTCCAGCAATGTATGGCTGCTCTGAAAGACATGGAGGTGCGAGTCAGATTGCATTTAGCAGCTAGTGTAACTCATATCCCACAAGATGGTCTGGCCCAGTGCAAGTCGCGCTTGGGACTTATTGAATGGTGTGAAGATGGACGGTATCTTGTCACCTCAGCTCCAAGACCCAACGAGGTATAAGAGACAAGCTGATGATGCGTTTGGCCACGAGAAAAGTGGACCCCAGGAAGTCCTGAAAAATGCGCAAGCCCACAATGAAGCCGGGAATAGGCCCCAGGCTTTGGGTACGCGGATCATGGCGCATATGTTTGGCTTCCATGTCCCCGGTGTTGAACCATCCACGTCATTCTTGCCTGGTTACGAATGGTGGCCCCGTTCTGATGGGGACAGTCGGTCGACGACTCATAACCCTCTAGGTTCCAGGCTCGACCATGCGTCATCACCTCCCGAAAGAGGAATTAATGAAACAGTTCATGAATGGACTCAAGCCCGCGCTCCAGATATGAACTACTCCTTCGATTTCGGACGATTTTGATTATTTACATATATAATATACGTATGATCTCTAATGGATGTTACGAGCTTGTTCAGTGTTCACAAAAAAAAAAGACGAGTTCGCGTGCCTGACTTACCAAAATGGATGACAATGGTCGATCGTCGTTAGGTAATATAGTATAAACGATGTTCGTTGTTCCCAGCACGCACAATGTCTAGTCTTCGTAATTTACTGAACCCCGAGGGTAGACGAGTGACAATCAAGTACGTCTCTTAAATGCTGGCATCGCAAGCGTATCAAGTCTGAGTATCCGCTAGACTCGTCTTGAACACAGAACGTAATGCTTCTTCAAGAAGCAGGATATCTTCCTCACCGGCGTCGTGCCCTGCTTCAGAAACGAGCGAGAATGTCATTACAGAATCAGGAGAAGATCTTCCTCGAAAAAACCACGAATTTCATCTTGACTGCCCAGACAGCCTGGCTTGTTTGTCTGATACCGATGGACGACCTCAACATACCCTTCCTGTTATTCTTCGCTGTGCCATCCTTGGAAGCCCTCAGAAGCGTCTTACAATTCGAGAAATATATGCTGCAATGGAAGAAAAGTACTCCTACTATAAGACGGCCGGCTCGACGTGGAAGGTGATTGTTTTTGTAATTCTCTAGATTCCTAATCTCAGCTTGCCCTGGTTTAGCAATCTGTTCGCCATCACTTATCACTCAATCGTTTATTCGAACGACAGCCAAGACCAGTCACTGACCCGGGTTTTGGATCATATTGGACGGTCAACCTGGCGGCACCTCCGGGCACAAAACGACCACGCAAACGCGGCCGGCCGAACAAGGACGCAGCTGATACATTATCACACCCTCCGAAGAAGCGTGGCAGGCCGCGGAAATTTCCACTCCCATCCCAGCCCGACGAACTTGAAGAGGAGGATGGAAGCAGGGATGAATTGGGCGGAAGGGAGGGAGCTGAAGTCTCACCTTGTGATACATCCCGGGCCGACGATGACTTCGACGATGACAAACTGGAATACGAAGAAGTGCACGATATTATCCGTGCCTCGGAGGAAGAGTATGAGAGTGAGGAGGAGATGATACACCCGCTTGATCGACGGAATTCCCTAGTGGGGCTTAGTTCTTTTGCATCCTCCAACTCAACGCAACCCTTTCCCCTTCCTCCATTTTCATCCCTGCGAGATGGCTCAGATGACGTCATCGATCGTATGCAAAGCGAAATTGCAAGCCTGCGATGTCAATCCGCAGAGGCTGTTTCACTGTCTCTTCGGCTGTCCGAACAATTAGCTCATGCACAAGCAGAGGCATCCAGGATGCGTGCTGCTCTTCGAACAACTGAAAGCATGCTGGAGAACGAGGGCAGAAAACGGCGAGAAGCAGAAAGAGCAGCAGACAACGAGGAAAAGAGAAGATGCAAGGCTGAGGAGGTGCTGAGGGTACTTTCTCGATCATCTAATGACTGATGCCAAGTAATATTTTATTGTACATTACCTTGATAATGCTTACAGTAACTCCCTGCTACTTATGTAAGCAAGCCCAAAGGGTCCCACGAGTCGAATATCAGGCATGGCCGTTCCTGCAAGTCGACCCAAACTTAAAACTGCGTGTGTACTATACCAAGTTCCTCACCATTGACGCTAATCTGTGCAAAGGTTCAAGAATGCACGCTCTATCGCTCCACTATATGCGTCTGGGCCTGTCGCAATCACCTCAGATGGAAGTAAAATTGCTACTAGCGTTTCGGCGGACGTGCTCTTGACACATGTCTCGACTGGAGTTACAATATGTCACTTTGCTGGGGTGCGTTCTATCAGTCTCTACATTTTTATAATGCTAACCTGGTGGTTTGTAGGACACTCAACTCATTAACACAATGTGCATATCTCCGTCATCAACTCACCTCGTAACTTTCACGGCTTCGCTTTCCCTTCGCATTTTTGATATCCCACATTCTTCATCCCCGCTACGGACACCTGTTCAACCTAGTCGTGTCATTTCTCGGGCACACGACGCTCCCGTCCATGTGTGCAGAACCGATCCCAGCTCAACATATCTTGCCTCTGGATCTGCTGATGGAGTGGTAAAAGTTTGGAATATCCGTCAAGGCTACGTCACACATGTCTTCAAGGGTCACGGAGGGGTTGTAAGCGCATTGACGTTTAACTACCCCCAAGACCACTCCTCGATTAGCCAGGAACAAACAATGCACCTGATCACCGCTTCCGTGGACACTCGTATCAGGATTTTTGACCTATCGTCTTCTCATCATGGTGGAAAGCCTGAAGTCGTGCTCGAGGGCCATGTATCTGTTCCGCGTGGCCTTGACGTATCTCGCGATGGTAGATGGCTCATCAGTGGTGGGAGGGATTCGGTTGTCTTGATTTGGAATCTTGCTTCGAAAGAACAGTCGTCAAATTCGAGTGGCAAAGGCAAAGGCAAAGGCAAAGGAAAGGGAAAGCCATTTGCCCCTGTCCTCATAAAGACAATTCCGGTTCTCGAAAGAGTGGAAGCTTTGGGGCTGCTTCTCCCTGACGCGGATATTGTTGCCTCCGGGATTTGCTTTTATACAGGTGGTGAGAAGGGTATTGTGAAAGTGTGGGACGGTAATGACGGCAAAGTCCTCTTCACTCTCGGCAAAGAACAGAACAATGTTTCTGATGACCAGGAAACACAACGGCAAATCCTCGATGTGCTGTGCGTTTCATTTATACTTTCTATCTCCGTTGTTTTGACCTTAGATTGCTAGTTATTTGTCATCTAACTCTACCATTGTCTCGGTACATGCAGACCAAAATATCCTCTTTCATTCGCTTTCAACTAAGTCGCTGACGCGACAGTTGATCGGTTACAATGATGAAATCGTCGATGCAATTTTCCTGTCGCCGAATAGAACACCCTCGCCCAATAAAGCTGTGCAGCATGATTCTCATCTTGCCCTCGCGACGAACTCTTCGCTGATTCGAGTATATTCCACGAGTTCGCTTGATGCGCGCTTGCTCGAAGGCCACACGGACATAGTTTTAGCACTAGACCGAGGCGGTGACGGTCGCATTCTTGCCAGCGGTGGCAAGGATCGTTCAGCTAGGTTGTGGGCTCCTTTTGCTTCCGATCCAGATGAGACAACTGCTGAATGGGGATACGGCTGTGTTGGTATCTGTGAAGGACACGCAGAAAGCATCGGTGCAATTGCCTTGAGCAGAAAAACCACAGATGATAACGAGACATACCCCAGATTCTTGTTTACCGGCAGTCAAGATCGGACAATTAAAATGTGGGACTTGACAGGCGTCCCGTCTGTGTGGCGAGGGGACGATGGTGAGGTCATACGTTGCAAAAGTTTGACGACTCAAAAGGCCCACGAGAAAGACATCAATGCGCTTGACGTCGCTCCGAACGACAGATTACTTGTCTCAGGGTCCCAAGATCGAACAGCAAAGATTTATACCATTGAATATGTCGCAGGGACTAGTGGCAAGACAGCACGTGGAGAACTCAAATTGGCAGGAACTTGCAAAGGGCATAAGCGAGGAGTGTGGACTGTGCGGTTTGGACGGACAGAACGCGTACTGGCAACAGGAAGTGGCGACAAGACCGTGAAGTTGTGGAATTTGGATGACTTTTCTTGTTTGAAGACATTTGAGGGGCACACGAATTCTGTTTTACGGGTGGATTTTATTAATATGGGCATGCAGCTGGTGAGCTCTGCGTCGGATGGTCTAGTGAAGCTGTGGACTATCCGGGAGGAGGAATGCGTAGCGACCATGGACAACCACGAGGACAAGGTAACATTGTGTCATGCCATCTGTCTCCGCGGTCTAACACGATGTAGGTTTGGGCACTTGCTGTCAGCACAGATGAGAGCGTAATCGTTTCTGGTGCTGCTGATTCGGTTGTGACGTTCTGGGAAGACTGTACTGAACAGCAGGAAGAGGAAAAGGAATTCAAAAGAATTGAAATGGTGCAGAAGTAAGCAAGCCAAATCTATGACTGTATTTATTATTAACATCGACGCAGAGAGCAGGACCTCTTGAATTATATATCCCTCAACGACTATCAAAAGGCAATACATCTGGCTCTGGCTATGGAGCAGCCTGGAAGGTTACTGAACCTGTTCCGGGATGTACAATCCGCCGACGCGGGCGATAACTCTATCGCCGGACTTCCTTCTGTGGACGAGGTCATTCGAACCCTCGGAGGATCTGACCTGGTGAAGTTGCTTCGCTATGTGAGGGACTGGAATACGAGTGCGAAGACAAGTCGAGTGGCTCAAAGAGTACTGTACGCAGTCATGAAGCAACAATCGGCCGATGAAGTGATGAAAGCATTTAGGGACGATTCAGAAGAGGCAGCTTTCGCCGACGATGGCATCGTCGAGAGGAAGGTCATTAGGCCAAATGACATGGCTTTAAGGGAACTTGTTGATGCACTTATCCCGTACACGGAAAGACATCTGTCGAGGATGGATAAATTGATACAGGACAGCTATATGGTAGATTACATTCTAGGGGAGATGGATGATGGAGTTTTCGACATCGACGATGACGCGATGAATGTCGATGCAGAGGTCAATACTATAATGAGGTAAACATTCAAAAGTATCCTATGTAACGCTCGCTACGTGCACGTAGATCAAAGTATACTCTATGCTGTTTTGAAATTCCCGCACGCAATTCTACCCAACCTACAACCTTGTACACCATTAAATAATAGAACCCATTCACCTTCCTTGACGTTGTCTTTCGTCAGCAAGTGTCCGTCCGCCTCGCGAATGCGACCTTGTTCTAGTAGCCACCGCCGGAAAACTCCAGGTAGACAGCCTGTGCTCACAGGGGGGGTTATCCAAGAAGATGAACGGTAAAACGCGACATTGAAAATGGATGTTTCAGTGATAAGGTAGTCCGGGTTGTACAGCAAGACATCTGATTCCACCAATGCAGAACTGGGACCAACAGGTAAGCCAATCCGAGCGCGTGCATCGTTATACACCGTCCGTTCTGTGGTCTTGGTTGAAGTAAATATAGACGTTGGTGTGGGTTGGTTGTCGATATGGATAGTCAGAATAGAGACAGATTCTGGTGGGCCGTTGTTTGAAGTTGGCTTGAACAGCGATACAGTTGTAGGATCTGATGTTAAACCGATAGTGGGCGAAATATCCGCTGTAAAAGCCCCAGTTTTCGATAGTGCGAGGCGAATCTGAAAAGCAGATATTTATAGCGAAAAAGAATGCAATGCTGTAACGCACCTTCAGAGCTCTAGATGCATTTTCCTGATTGACATAGCTAGTCAATGTGGTTCGGCACACAGAGTTCAGTCTGTCGTAGGTCAGAGAACCTTTCACGCTGTCCCAGCCATGCAGTTCAGCCGCATGTACTAAGCGATCAAAGTGATATGGCAGGAGTAAAAAGTCAGATGGTCCATCCTGGCCATCGTTCCATGCAAGCGTCGATAAGAAAGGATCAAAACGAGCAGTACTTATCAACTCGTACGAGCCGACCGAACGCATGTACTTGCCAAAGGCTCCAAATCCCTACTTTTATAAGGAAGGTGGCGACCGTTGGTACATGTTTGGTTGCAGGAGGAAACGGTGGTGGTAAGGCATCGTAAGATATCTCCGCCGTAAGCCTATCCATGATTGATGATCGCCAATCCTCATCCAGATCTTTGGATGGATGGCTTGAAACTGTCTTCAAAGTCTCGTAATATCCCGACCTCGACTTCGGGATAGCGCCACATACGTATTGAAGGGAGTCAATGTACTTGTCGGTGGTTTCGCGAGGTCGACGATTACGTGCTCTATGGTCTGGCCCCAGGAGCCTTTATAACCTGTAAATGCGTACGCAGACGTTCTTGCTAAATTGACGACATCAGATTCTGTGATGACTGGCAACCTCGCTTTTCCGTTTCAGGCTTAAACAGATAATACCTAAGCAGAACACCTCTTCATGCAAGACTTGGCATCCAACTGTCACCGTCCCTCTCGTGCCATTGGCCAGATCAGCCTCCGTCGCAATGTTGAAGATCACCATCGCTTTCATACCGTTCTACCCTTTACTCAACGTTTTTGCTTGATTCCTATTCCGAGTGATATTAACTTTTGCGATGCAGTGATAGGCTCTCCACTCTCCACTTGGACATCTTCTGCACGAGACATATATTCGATGGCCACTTTTGACAGTATGTTTTCGAAGAGATGCAGTGTTCCATCGAGTTTTCATCCTATGCCTCATAACGTGCTTCTTCGGAATGTGGTGGGAATTGATAAGTCTGATGAACTTGAACCTTCCACAGCATTCCCATCTATACCATTGTCATCATTGGCATGTTCATTGGCACCGTACTAGCACACTTGCGCTTTATGCAGTCATTAGACATCGCCAAGAATTTGTCGAATACTGATGCAAAAGTGTCCCAGACTCATGTGTCCATAGACCACTAGGGAACTTATAATGAAGCGTACCACGATTTCCCTTCAAGCCTCGACTTTGCTAGAGCTTCAAGACTTCGGCCCCAATTGGAAGCCTGTCATTGAAGCCTTGACACACGATTGGAAGAATATATACTAACCTAAATATGAATATCCAAGTCCGTAGTGATGGGTACTTTGTCAACATCTTTTAAGACACCGTAGATGACAAAACAGAGCATTACCCCATTCCCCTTCAATATCGAGATGAGTGGGACAAAAATTATTGGGTTTACTGGACTAACAATCTGATTCCCCTCTGCAAATGGCCACGACATGTTGCGTATGAGCAGACGGTCTCCTTTTCTGGTCTCATCAAACAGATCGTCATTCTCCGTCTTCCTATGCCAACGGCACAAAGCTTTTTTTTCGAAACCGCAGTGCCAAATGACCGTATAGTCCCGTAGATCCATCGAGATCTGAGCTCAAACGAGCTGCCGATGCCAATCGTCGGAGTGAACAAACACGAAAGGTCCAAAGGGAGGTGAAGAAAGTAGACGACTCATCAGCGCCTACCTTGAAGAAAAGGCGGCTGGAAACCTCTGGATCGTCGTCTTCCACAACCGCTTCCGATGGTGACACATTCACTGGCTGCAGACACTAAGACAGAAAGGAAGGGGAAAAGCATAGAAGATAGGCCATCAGTTAAAATGTATTATAACTTCGTCTCCCGTATTTTCTGTCGAAAGTCAGGAAGTATGGTAAGACGATATAAACAGGTGTCGATGTCGGAAAACCTCGGAATATCTTGTGACCGTTGATATGTAAGTAATGAACATTAATGAACGTTTGCAATGGGTGACTTTCCGTGGGATTTCCATTACCCACATATAATAATCCTACTTACTTGATTACTTACAAGGTGTCGGCGAGGTATGGCTTAACCGTACCTGAGTTACTTATGTAACGTAGGCGATATCCTATCATATCCTAATCATATCAGATTAAGGATATTACAGCCCCAAAACCTTGTTCGACAGGTGCCGCTTATAATTCAACCTATGAAACAATTTGTACAATATGAGCAGAGAGAGACAGAATCCAGAATAGTATATAGTATACTGTTGTGTTTCCTTTTAAGAATGAGGATGGATGTGCCATGGCCCAAGCTTGCTCATGCCCATTCAGCCTTGCTTAACATGATGTAAGTTACGGGCATGACAACAGATGAGTAAGTGTTGGGGGAAGAATTTGGGCATAGGTGCCGGTGGTCCTACAAGTTACATAGTAATAACGGGTATGTCAAGGCACAATGTCGGGAGTGGTACTTGTTTTGGTATAGTTTGGCTCAGTAGCTTCCAAAAATGGTTTATTAACATCTATAAAATCTATAAAGGGGGGGTAGACCCGCTCAACGATTCGACCACTTGTGGAAATCGGCATGTCGGCCATCCAGGGTTTATTTGTCACATTTATTCTATTCAATGGTTAGGTCTTCGGGACGGCTACGGAAAGTCACCCAATAATGAAAGTTTTTGTAAGCGATCGATTTTTTAATTATTACAGATACTGTGGGGCCACAGCAGATTCTAAACCACCATAGACTTCATCACCTACATACTTGGCATCAACAGACCGGATTTCTACACCACTTCCCGTACCGTCAGACACCGTCTCCTTCTTGACCTGAATAGAGTGCAGCGTGCCTCCCATTGTCTGGCTCTGAGACTGCATGCGGAAGGCCTGCAACAATATTGGTCAATAGTGAATCAGTATTGAAGGGAAGGAAAGCTAACGTGGCTCTCAACATCCACGGTAGAATTCATGTGCTTGAACTCCTTTCGAGAATTAAGTGTATCCAACAATGTCTGTTTTCATGGCATTGGCATCATTAACCCTCTATTTTTTTAATTCCAAACTTACGTTGGTATATATCCTTCCGATGGGAAACGCAAACATTGCATACAGGTTGGTGTTACCATGCAGCACGAAGGAGAAAAGGTCCGCGAGCGCAAATATTGACGCGAACAGACCCGTCTGAATGGCACCTCGGATCAATCGATTGATGATTGTGTCAGTCTTGTGGAAGCCAGTTCGCGAGCGACTGAGAACAAATATCAAAGAACCTACCAGAGTAAAATTAGACTATGACAGGAAAATGGGTGAACAACAAACAGGTGATGAGAAGATCGGCACTTGTCTGGAATCCAAGCCAGCATATCACGAAAGGTTTCAATACTGAAAAATGGGCAATTCTAAAGACAAATCAACATAAATCCATGGAAAATCAGGAAATGGACCTACTCGTGGATAATGCCAGACCGAGTTCCAGCATAGAGACCGAAAACGAACCCCAAGGCACTGAGCATGCCAATCACACCAACCAAAGGCTTACTCTTAGTTAAAAGGTAAACCCTGTCTAGAGTGAGTTATCGACTAAAAAGAACTCCTGCAAGACTGTACCTATGTCCAAGGAAATATTGAGTGAAGATGGCGGCAACCGAGGTCGCGCACGCCGTGAAGGGAATGGTCCAGCTGACAACTGCAAAAGAGGATGAGGAGCTTAAAATGGGGCTATTTGGTTGAACATACAGGCAAGACTAGCGGGGTTGTCGTAGTTTGTAACACTAAACAACTATCCATCAAGAATGATCCCAAGAGCAGGGGAATCAACATTAACATACCACATCTCCCAGCCTGCGTAGACAGCACTGCAGTCGTTGTCAACACCAAGGCGTGAAGAACGCGAGACAAGACTCACACAGCACTATGTACAGTGTCGACGAAGAACAAGACTGCGACAACAGTCCTATGACAAGGACATGAGCAGTTGATTCGGAAGTCAGAAGAACAGGCTCATACTTAATCCACACAGGGTCATTGAATTCTACGAAACAGGAGAATATTAACAGTGTAAGAACTCAAGGATGGGATAAAAGACATACTTGTGTATTTGTAAACGACGAACTGGTATGTCACAAGGCCATAGAGATAGGTGTTGACTGGGCAAATGAGATAACAACTAAGAGAGTATGAAAGGATACGGACAGAACAGGCCAATCAACATAACACCTGAAAGAAAGCGCTGAGGGAAAGAATGCAACGGTAGAGAAGGAGACGACTAACCGATAACAGTATCGTAGACACCCATGATGGTATACCAGAGGGTTGAATGAGTGCATGACGAGATAAAACAGGCTGGCTTTTAACAAAAGAGGGCACAGGTCAAGTTGCAAGGGTCGACAGACAGCGCAATCAGAAGTTGCTGTCATCCTGGAAACTAAATTTAGACATGTGAATGGCATTCTCGGCATTCCTCATGCCCCATCCTACCCTGAACTCCCAGGTCCCCGTCAATAAGCTCGTCGCGATATGGCTTAGTTCTCCTGGCGATGCCGGCCTTTCGGCATCATAGCTTCATGAGCCTCGAAACGCAAAATGGTTTCGTCTCTGATAAATACCTCAAGCCATTGTCGCCCTGTGTCTCTTCCAAAATGTCTCTTTCCGAAATTACCAGTCTTCAGAAAACTCTCAACAGCGCCATCGATGTGTTCAAGGCTGAATTGATTGCCCAGAATCTGCCTGAGCCATCTTTGACCACTTCCAAACGGCACCCTATCGATGAAATAACCTATATCCCTACTCCAGCGATGTATGAGGCCCGCAGAGTTGCTGTGGCCAGTCTGGTCCGATCCATTCGATTTCTGCTTCATGGACGCCTTGTGACTTTAGATGAGGTGTAATAGGGACTTCTCAAATCTCTTATTCAATCTCCGTACGATGCACTTGCCGCGAATACGTTCATGGCTATCGAAGGCGCCAGTGTTCGACTTGCTGGTGACATCGGGCTTGCAACTGTCCTTGGCGATTCTGAAGACGGCCTGACCATTCAGGAGATCGTTGACAAGACTGGTGTAAACGGAGAAAAGCTCGGTTCGCTTCCATGAAATGCTTCAAAGTCGGTCGTTAATGAGCGCCGTAGAACGCGTTATCAGGCTCTTGATGTCCCAAGGGTGGTTTCGTGAATCCAACCCAGGATATTTTGCAAATAACCGTCTCAGTAACTTGATCAAGATTGATCAACCGGGTTACCATCTTGCCACCTACATGTGCTTTTCAATTCTGGTCGCTTAGGAATTCTGTATTCTAACACCTCGAGTCAGGAATAACCTGTTCAACAAGGTCACAGTTGCGTTCCCTGAAATGCTCAATCATCCAGACCCCGAATTCAAGAAAAGCAACGATCCTGTCCATACTGCCTTCCAGCTGTCACACAAGACTGATGTGTCTTTTTTTGGAGTGGATGGCTGGCTCACGAAAGACCCTGAGGAAGCCATCAGATTTGGGCTCGCGTACGGCAACAGCATATATCCAAAAGCAGGCAATCACTGATGGCGCCCCCCTTTTTTTTTTTTCCAGACTTGGCGCAGTCGGCCCTACATCCGATCCAGGCGTGGCTGCAGACTTCCCATGGGTCGACATAGCCAGAGGCAAAGACGCTATTGTAGACGTCGGTGGCGGACAAGGAACCCTTTGCTGCTCTCTCGCTGTCAAGTATGTCATACGGAGAACAGTTTTGACTACTGAAAATTAACATCGCCTCAGATATCCTGAAATCAAGAAGTTCATTGTCCAGGATCTTCCTGAGACTAGGGAAGCAGCAGAATCCTACATAAAATCACAGGGTTTATCGAACCGAGTTCAATTTGAAGCGCAAGATTTCTTCAAGCCGCAACAGCGCATGGGAAAATATGTCTTTATTATGCAACGAGGTGGGGTATGTTTAAATGCGGTATGAGTTATGTCTCACAAACGTACTAGTTTTGCATGACTGGAGCACCGAGAACGGTCTGTGCCGTCAAGTATTGCAAAGTTTTCAAAGTTCATCGCATACATTTTTGCAGGTGCCAAGATGCTCAGACATATCAACGACGTTTTGAACAAGGATGTAAATTCGATCTATTTACTTGAAAGGAGTTGTTTACAACGTTTAAGCTGTTTAGAGCTGCCTTTTGATTATCGATACCATCATTCAAGCTGGCACTGTATCGTCGAGCGGCCCTTCACTCGAGCAATCTCTCATGAGGACGAACAAGAATGTCTACGAACCGATCGAACCACCTCCGTTCATCCCTGTTGATTTCGGTGATACGAGCCGTCTTCAGCATCAGATAAACGTATGCCTAACTGCTTTGAGCAACGGTAGGTGAAAATATCATGTAAGTATCGTATTCCTACTTTTGCGTTTTTTTTTTTTTCCCAGCTTTTGAGCGGACCCTGCCTCAATTGCACGAGATGGTGGAACTAGCTGGTTTAAAGGTCAAGAAAGTGAACGCGACGCGGTCAGTCACTGCTATGTGTAATTTATGACAGGACTAACATGTACTAATAGGGGATGGGCTTCGATTACTGAAGTCGTTCCTGCCTGAATGGGTTGCGCAGCATTAACACTGGGTCGCTTAATCACCGTGTCTAGATGTTTACATGTTCATTTTCGTTGACTGTATTAGTTCTGCTCTACATAAATTTAATCGCGTTGACTGGCCGTAGGATTACATAATGAAACGGTTATAATAGTTCAACTGCGCTTGGTCAGTCTTGAGTTCTCGTCCTTCCCAATGTTCACTGTCAAAGCTACCTACCGCGGGGAAATTCGCAAATTTACTTTTCCTGACAACTCTTTTCCTTCCTTCAACCAACTCTGTAATCAAGTACGTTCCAAGCCACCGACTCTGAGACTTGTCTGACTACCCTTCTTAGCTTTATCGTTTCTTCCCTTCAAGCAGCAACTACTATCTTTCAAAACTTCTCTTCTCTCCAGATGCTTCTCAACCATCTCGAATACTAATAGGTCAACAAATCCATACCGCCGAGGACTATGAAAGGTGTATTCGGCACCACAACAATCGCACTTGGACAAATGCTCTTCTCCGCCTTTCTGTTTTGGATGTAAAGCCTCCATTTACTGTACCAGAGATTCGGCCTGCTCAACCCTTGGCGAGCAACTGGTCTACCCAAGACAGCACCGTTACCGCTGGTTTGCCGTTTATAGGCGCCGGTGGCGCTCAACCGCCACCTCTTCGTCCTATCTCGTTGTCTCACATTCCCCCCCCTCCTATATTGTTTACGCCGCCCCGTGCGTTTACTCAAGACCCAATGAATGTTGGAACAGCCCCCGTAAACCATCACAATATACCCTTCCTACCACCATTTCCACAAAGTCAACCCGCCCAGGCTCAGCCAAGCACGGACACGCGAAGCATGCCATCTTGCTGCTCTATTGCCCAAGGAAAGAGTGAAGTTCAAGACCTCATCTCCGATTTCCAGCGGAAACTCGACGATATTTTGACAAAGACATTTGGATCTCAGCCCAAATCTAGTACACAGAATACGCAACCCAATTCGACGGCTCCTCCAACCCCTCCTGTTAAACCCTTCTGGTTCTATCCCGTGTCCTGTGTCTCATGCCAGAAGAATGTGACAGAACTGCGCCAGTTCACTTGTGAGAATTGTCGTACGATCTTGGTGAGTTCGATGTTTCACCCATGAGTTGTGACTTATACTTTCGAAGTGTTTCGAGTGTTATATGTCTGGCAAATCTGGGTTTTGCATGTCTTCCATGGGCTCTCACTTCATAAAGGAAACCACGCGGAACCCGAAGTCGCCGGCTCCTTCAGTCCCATACCAGTGGCCTTCTGCGATCCCACACCACACCCCTCCCTGGATGCAGTCGATGCCACCGGCCGTTATGCATCCGTCTGATCCATATATTACGCCGGTCCAGCCGTTCATACCGCCACTCCCTTCTGGTCCCGATATTCCGTTCTGGTCTCCAGTGCAGCCTTCGTCGCCTCCTATCCTGCATCCTCCTCCTCCAGCTGTTATTCCGCATCCTCCTTCGCCGGCCCCAATCCCGATAACGACGCCACCCCCACGGCCTCCTATTCATCGTGGTGTCCTTTGTGACAGGTGCGACAAGGTAATTGAAGGTGTGCGACACAAATGCCTGGACTGTCTAGGTGCGTGAGAAGTCGAAGTCTTCAGATCCATTCCAAAATTAATTGCGTCCTTTTATAGATTATGATCTTTGCACGTCGTGTATCTCAACGGGCTCCGCTGAACGTCACAATCCGTTCCACGAATTCTTCGAGATCACCGAGCCTGGCCGCGTCGTTGTGCACACCATCGATGGCTCTCGTAGGGGCCCTGTATACAATGCTGGCCACGGCTCGGCTCCGGCTCCGGCCCCGGCTCCAGCAACTGATCAAGTTGTTCATGCAGCAAGATGTAACTTGTGTGATTCGAGGATCCAAGGTTGTAGATATGTCAGTAATTCCTCTCCCTTCGTCGTGACTCCAACTGATCTACTGCTAGAAATGTGCTACATGCCCGGATTTCGACACTTGTAGTTCATGCTTTAGGTATGTAGGAGGTTCTCTGTTACCTGTTCAACCAAATTCAATTACCGTTTACAGTATAACGGAGGAACAACACCCTGGACATTCATTTGTCAAACTCTCAAACGTGGATGATTACATTGTCAGTCAATATTTCGATCCGTCACAATTCATAAGTGACATTTGAAACAGCAACGTGATTCCACTCATCTTCATCACCACAATGCCACATGCGACGGTAGTTTCAGTTTCACCGCTTCCATTGTTCTGTAACTGATATATATGCTCAACAGCTTGCAATAACCCGATCGTCGGCGTTCGATTCAAGGTAAGCTGATTGCTTCGCATCGTCGCAGGGTCTGACGTTCCCTTCTTCAGTGCATGCATCCTGATTGCCCTGATTTTGATCTGTGTGAAGGATGTGAAGCTCACCCTATTGCCGTACATCCTGATAGACATCCACTTTTGAAGGTAAAGTCGGTCGGGACAGTGATTCATAAGCTCCACATCAATCGTGAAAGGCCGGATCGAAGCTCTTCACTCCCGGCGAGTGCACCTCAGCGCACTGATGATTATGAAAATGGGAACATCTACAACCCCTCTGAATGTGTTCCCATCTTGCAGCTGAATCCACCACCACCTGACTTCGGCTGGAAGCGTTCCACATGCGATCCTTATGCAGGGCGATCTTTCAGTCCGTTAGGTATTCCGATGAACCCTACGAGTTATTCGGATCCCGACCGCTCTGCCTCTCCGTCTGTGAACCATGGCTCTCCTTTTATACCTCCTTCCAAGAATAACGGGATCGCTTCTGCATTCGTTCAGTCAACGGCGCGCAATTCCGTGGAATGTTTCGATCCATTCAACCGTCCTGCTACTCCTGTCTGGCAACCCTTCTATGAACCTACTTACGTGTCCCCGATGAATAACCGGGCAATGAGTGCACAAGAAGCTGCGAGATCACCGCTGGATACCATGGCTCGTGGACCCTGGGTCCCTCCGTCACATGAATTGGACCATCTTATACAGGAACAGCCAGCCGTGCCCAAGCCATATTATGAGGAAGCGCAACCAGTCGTCAACGGAAACAATATTCATACACCGTCGGATGGAGACACGCCATTCCAATCTCCTTTGGGGTACGAGCCCCTTCTGAATAGGCCGGCAAGTGTGAATGTACCAGAGCCGTCTGAACTAGTAATGGTTTCTTCTGCGAACCGTTCGCTCGCGGCACTACTCGACGACTATTGTTCGGCAACGAGCCAGGGGTCCTCATCAGTTGCGACCTCTGTGGACGAACGAGAGGCTCCTAGCGATGCTGAAGTGCAGAAAGCATTGATAGCAAAGTTTGTGGCGGATATTACGGTTCCCGATGGTCAGAACTTTCCGCCTGGGGCTGAGTTTGTCAAATGTTGGCGGATGGTGAATGATGGTGAAAGGGATTGGCCAGAGGCTACTGAACTGGTGTTTGTTGGCGGGACTCCGCTGTTGAAAGAGGATTCTGCATCAAGGGTGAAGGTGGGGAGGATCAAGGCTGGATCGGAAGTTGATCTGTGGACAGGAGAGTTGAAGGTTGGTTATTTTTATTTTTCTACGTTTCCAAGTAACGGTTACTGATTCTCATGTCAAGGCACCAGACACGCCTGGTAGGCACATTGGATATTGGCGTTTACGGGATGACCAGGGTCAATTATTTGGCAATGCCATTTGGGTAGTGTACGTGCAATCTTTTTTTTTTTTTTTTTTTTCCCCTTTTTAACAGAAATATTCCCAGCATAAACGTAATTGAAGCTACCAGCGACCTATCAGACCATTCGCTGGCCTCGTCATCGATCATCATGCCTAATGTCCCTCCTTCCCACTCCACTTCCCACTCCACTTCCCCGACTGGCAGCCATGTGGCTCCAGGATCATCTGTGACAGTGCTTTCCAAATTACGTAGCCAGAGTGATGATGCATTGTCCGAGGACGATATGTCAGACACGTCGTCTATATCGCTTGTCAGCGCTCCGTTTTCAGAAGAAGATGAGGATGCTCGGCTGTGGGAGGCAAGTAGGGGTCATGATCCGTCGGTCGAGAGTGCTGCGCAGAGCATGGAATACGTGCTGCTCTACGACGATAATACCTCTGAAGAAGATTAAGTAATATTTTTTGTATATGTGCTTTGTGTATGTATGTATTTGTAACGGTTGGGCATAATAATAATTATTGTCCAGCCAAGACAACCACGACATCTTTTCCTTTGATCTCTGTTCTGATATGCCGAAAGCCTGGGGACTGAATACCAAAAGAAGCGTTATTCTCGTGCAAAAGGTAAAGAAATACACACCATTTCCAACGGAACACCATAGCTAAATCCGGTGGCACCCACAAATGTTGGGGCGACGGTGACGATAATGGTATCTATGACCGAGGTCTCTTCTAAAAAGGAATGGATGACCTGAGCGCCGCCCTCAACCATCAGACTCTGTATGCCTAGTGCATGAAGCGTTGAAAGGATGGCAGGGATGGGGAGATGATGGGGTTGGTTAGCGGATGAAGGAAGAGGATGGGAAATTTGGATAACTCGGGCGCCTGCGTCCTGGAGCGCTTGGAGGCGAGTAAGCCACGTCGGGTCTTGTGTAGCGGCAAAAGAGGAAGAGAGGACCCATGGACGCCTACCCTGGCGGTGTTGGTAATTTGTGAGAAGCTTGCATGTTGTGGGGAGACGGAGGTGGGAATCGAGGATGATGGGTCGAGGAAGGTGGTGTCGTGTAGAATCGGGTGCAGGGGGTAGGTGGCGTACTAGGATGGAAGTGAGATGTTGTTCGTGTGTTTTACAGTAAAGGAGACGCACCATTGAGTTGTGGATCGTCATTTAGAGCTGTACCTATTCCTACGAGAATGGCATCATGCATTGTGCGCATCCTGTGGGATGATGAATGGCGTTGAATGAAGAAGGATAAGCGTACCAGTGTGTCATGACCATGCTTTCGTCGCCGCTGAGGAAGAGCTGTTCAGCATTTTGTCCAGCGATTTTGGCATCGAGAGACTGCGCAAAGGTGAGAGTGACAAAAGGGCGGGATGGGGATGGAGCGGAGTATCTGGAGAGGACGGATGCTAAGAATTCTGGTGGGGACATGGAGAGATGTTGAAGTGTATTTGTTATGAGCGATATTGGCGTGGATGACGTCAGAGATGTGCGTCATTAACGGGCGGATCAGACACAATCGAAGTGTATCTGAGCAGTCTCAAGTGGGAAACACATGTTGAGCAAGACGTTGCGGATGTAAAAGAAGAATTGTATAAATGGTGGACAAAGGACGCCGAGAGACGAAGTCGAAGGATGATGCTAGGCATATGGTAGTGAGACAGAGCCGAGTAAGGGTGGCGTGCGCAGAGGGGTTAATCCGCGGGCGGTTAGGGACGCGGGAGAGAGTCGGGAGAGAGGTGGTGGTGGTGATGATGGGTCACGTTGGTGGCGCCAGAGTAGCGCTGAGTATTGAATGATGAGGAGCGGAAGGATGGGGCAAGACATTGCACACCCGATTACGGATGCAAGTCGCCTAATATATAGAGACACTCGCCTTTTCCAGGCTCGCCATGTCCTGTCGCCATCTTTATGATTCCCGGTTCACAAAACCGCTCCCTCCACTTCCCCCCCCCACTTCCCGTCGCCCTTCCTTGTCAATGTCCATTCCAAATCCCTTTTCTTGGGTCTCCTCTTCCTCCTCTTCCTCCTCCTCGTCCCCATCGTCTTCCTCGCCTTCACCCCGCCATCTCATAACGCCGCTATCCACTCCGATGAAACGTGCGTCATCTCTCACCATCACACCCCGCTTTAGCTTCCGCTCTTCTACAGATGACGACGTAAGACCCCCCTGGCCCCTTATGCGACGCCTTAGCAGAGGTGCAAGTGAATGTGGTCATACTACACGTGCTGATCCTGTGATTTCGAAGCATGTCAATGTCGTACGTACATCTGCCCATCTTCTACTCTAATAACGTTGAATTGTAACAAAAGATTCCGTCTGTCGACGCCACTGGCACAAAACGTGCTAAATTCTCCCTCGAACCACTTGACACTTCTCGTCCCCCACCATCATCGTACCATGGCCTCGGTTCAGCGTCATCTATTGTTGCCGAGAATCCAAACTTCGCTCTTGCCAGCAAGTCTGCAGTCCCGCCTTCCCCAAAACGGAGATGGACACTAGCCATGGCTATAACTGACGAGGGTATAACAGACGAAGTCCTCGTACAGGAGTTTGAGCGCATGAGGATGAAGCGCGAGGTCACCGACCCAGAGTTCGATTTCGACGAAGAGTGGGATGTCTGGGAAGCAGACAAAGGAGAGTCTCCTCTCGGCGTGAGTGAACCTTCAGAGGCCCTGGTACTCAGCCAGGAGGACCCAAGCGTGGCAAAAATACCATACACCCCCTCCCTTCCTTCATTCCCTACACACAATCCTCTTCTCGCCTCTAGACCCGCTACACGCAGTGCAACCACACCTTCTGCAACATGGCATGCCGCGCGTCGCGCACTCCTCACCTGCCGCGAGCTTGTCCGCACAGAACGACACTACCTCACTTCCATCCAATCACTCCTCGCCAATGAGACTGCCACCGCCCCACCCGCTCTCATGCTGCGCTACGTAGAAGAGCTAGCCTCCATTAGCCAGGCACTCTTACAGCACATGGAAGAGGACCCAAGTGCATGGGGCGTCGCAGCTGCCTTCCTTGCGGTCGAGAACGGCTTGGAGAGTGCCTTTGTCGCGTGGTGCGGTGTTGTCGGAGTGTGGTTCGAGGATCACGAAGGCACGCCGAAGAGAAAGGGGAATAAGACGGGGCTTTCGGATGATCACCCTGTGGATAAGAACCCCCTGAAGAGGTCAGTTAGCATGTGGAGGATCAGCGTGCCGAGCTTGAATAGTATCGGCATGGCGCCGATGACTTCACCCGTCTCGCCGTCTACGTTCTTGAGTCGCAGAAAGGCAAAGGAACAGTCTTCGAGTCCCAGTGGGACCCCGAAAAGGAGACCATCAATCCGCGATCTGGCCATTTTACCGACACAGCGGATTATGCGATATGTTCTCCTATATCGAGGTGTGTTTCGTTTTGTTTCGTTTCGTGTGATCCTCATTCAGTGCTTTTTATCGGCAAGATTTACTCGACTATACGCCGTCCACGTCGCCTTCGCGTGCGCTAGTGGTGCGCGCGGTAGAGGCGGCGTGTCGTATTGCGCAAAAGTGCGATCGCGCGCAGGGGAATTCGGCATTTCTGCAAAAGAGGTGATGACCTCATACTTATCTCACCTACAAAAGCACAACAACGATATAACGAACACCCACTTGCTCTTCACGACCTACCTTGTCATGGTTTCATGCGCTGCCATACATACTCACGGTGGCAACCCACCCACCATCTCACCTGGCTTGCTCATGCATACCCACTTTCATAACACACTTGCATTCTCCCACTGCCTTTCCCAGCTTACCGAAAGTCATTTTCAGCCACTCGACGCAGTGCTACTTGTATATTGTATGTTTTCGGGCACATAGTCTGCGTTTTTTCTTTTTCTTTTTCTTTTTTTTCTGTTATCATCCTCGCTGCATGACGACGTTTTCTACTTGCATTGTTTCGCATTTTTCGCATTCCGTATATCGAGTTGTGTGCAGTTAGCCTAGTCCTTTGCATCGCATCATCACGTTATCATATTCAATCGACATCGACATCCTCCTGTGTTTATTCGTTCTTGGTTGATAGATATTAAGACGCATCCGGTAACTCGCGTCCAGTAACTCGCCCCTTGTTGCATGTTGAAGGCCAGGATCGTCTGCTATTCATTCCCGCGACTATCAAGGAAAACCCATTGAACAAAAAGTCTGACAATCAAAGCCCACGCGGAGCACCAAGTGGCGGAATTCTCCAACCCTGACTCCTAGTCAGTTAGTTCCCTGGACACTTGACCAGCCTACTAGGAATAGCCTGGAATCCGCATCGATATATGAGCCTCTCCACTGCGTAATATCATTTGTGTGATCTCTCGACTCGCTAAACTCCTTGAGATGTCCAAGTTTAGACTCCTTGATAACGATCGCGAAGCCGACGAGAAGCATCTAGTAACGAAATCCTGACAGAAGACTTATCTAGAGCCTTATAACCTTGCCATGCAGTCGAAGAATCTGCATCGAGATAGCGTAACATCGGAAGAATGGTGTCCGATGCCGACTCAGCTATCAAAGAGGGTTTGACTTGTGCGGTCATAATGAAAATCTCGAGCGTCCTATCCGAATAAACTTCACCGGTCTTTATTAAAGCTTCACTAGATGATCTGCATCCTGACTCATTTCAGTCTGATTGACCATCGGAGAGTAACTTTATAATGGAAGAAAAGTGTATCTCACCGGTGGTTGGAAGTACGATCAAAAACGCTGTGTCTAACGAGGGCGTAACTTTATCACCAAGAGGATCCACGTGGTATGCCAAAAAGTCAACGTGAACAGCAACAGTCCTACTTTGAATTTATGGTGCTTCGATAGATCCACGGCCAAACTTCCTATACGAGACGACGTGAACAACGGTAGTTGGGCGGCTGAACACCGTAAGCGAACACGATCCAGGTTATGAATCGCTGAAACCTGGAATAAAGGAACCATCGTGGTGATGACCAAATGCTTGGCAGAATTTGAATATTCCCACGTACCTATACATAACTTTCACGCAACTACACCTATAACCTATACTCCATACAAGCATGACGTTGAGCGTAGACAAATCTGACGTCGATGTAAATGGAACTGCAGATTATTTGGCCCCAGACGTAGAAGACAACGAAGATGGGGAAGACGAGGTTGGCGGAGAGGCTGCGGGTGTCGGCAAGTTGATTCATATACAAATTGTTCTTTCTCGTTCAGACATAATGTATCTAGGCGAGGGGAAGAAGAAGAAGAAGAAGAAGAAGAAATCAAAGAAGAAGAAGCTCGAGCAGAGCGACCCTCCTCGAATTGGCTTGTCGAAATTCTTTCCGGACGGGATCTATCCAGAGGGCGAGATCCAACCTTACAAAGACGAGTTCGTATCTTTTGCCTAACAATCCGTTCCATTATTAAATTACGTGCTCTAGCAATGCATGGAGGACAACGTCGGAAGAGAAGCGCTACGAGGAGAAGTTGGCCAACGAAGATCCTGAAACGACGTACCAAAATATCAGGAGAGGGGCGGAGGTACATCGGCTCGTCCGAAAGCATGCACGGAAATACATTCGTCCTGGAATGACGATGACACAGATTGCAGAGAACATTGAAGATGGTACGCGAGCGTTGGTGGAAGAGAACGGCTTGGAGTCTGGAATTGGTTTTCCTACGGGTCTCAGTTTGAATAATTGTGCAGCACACTACACTCCGAATGCTGGAGATACGAATGGTACGTTATCGGTGGAGTGTTCCTGTTGGGATGGTGACTGAACTGGATTTAGTGTTGAAGGTTGGAGATGTCCTGAAGGTGGACATTGGGGTGCATGTGAAAGGCCGGATATTGGACTCTGCATTCACGCTCACGTTTGATCCTGCATACGAAAAACTCATTGAAGCTGTAAAGGCTGCTACCGATACAGGAGTCAGGGTAAGCAAATTCACCATTCTGAAGCATTGTCAGACGCGAAAACTACATTCAGGAAGCAGGCATTGATGTCCGACTTGGTGAACTGGCTGGTTATATACAGGAGACCATGGAGTCATATGAAGTTGAGGTCGGAGGCAAGATTTACCCTGGTTCGAGCCCTCCTTTTCCTCCTGCTGAACACTCTTGCTGACTTTCTTTCCAGTCAAGCCGATAGAAAATCTCAGCGGCCATTCTATCAATCCTTACCGTATTCACGGTGGAAAATCAGTGCTCTTGGTTAAGAACGATGACCAAACAAAGATGGAGGAAGGGGAATACTTTGCAATTGAGACTTTTGGATCCACAGGTAGAGGTCGGACAGTCGAGAGTGTAAGATGCCATTATACGGAGCTTGTGCATTGTGCTGAATGACGGTTAGGGAGACTGCTCACATTATGCAAAGATCCCTGACGCGCCTCATGTCCCTCTCCGGTTCGTGGCTCATTCTTTGACGGCGCGACGTTTACTAATGGTCCTGCCGTCAGATTAACATCCGCCAAGTCACTGCTGAAATCCATTACCAAAAACTTCGGCACACTGCCTTTCTGTCGGCGATATTTGGATAGAGTCGGGGAGAGCAAATATTTGCTAGCGGTAAGTCGGGCAGGCTACGCACAGGAAATATGTTAATAACCGATCTTATAGCTAAATAATCTCGTCGCGCAAGGGATTGTTCAGGACTATCCCCCACTATATGACCAGCGTGGAAGCATGACAGCGCAATTTGTAGGTTGAACATATTCAATATACGTCGAATGCAATCTAAACTTGTTGTGCAGGAACATACTATATTACTGCGACCGACAGTGAAGGAGGTGGTTAGTCGTGGGGATGATTATTGACAAATGAGGATTTGTAATGCAGGCGGCAGCACAGCCACATGAATAACACGTGTTTACCCCAAGGTCGCGTAATTCTGAAAAAGGAAGGACCAGACTTGGCTGTCTCTCCTCTTCCCCGGATCTTCTCCACGTCTTTCTCTCTCTCCTACTCACCATGCCTTCCATCTTCCATAGCGCTCTTATTGAAGACACTCAAGTTCAGCAATGTCTTCATCACTTCGCAACCCCCGGAATCACTCCGCCTTCCGCTCGGGTCAATCCAAAACTGAAGATCCAACCACGCCGTCCCCTCAGGATATGGGATATCTGGAAGTATGGTGTTGTCGTTGTTTCTAAAGGTTAGTACTCTGCTTTTCTGTCATCGCACTTTTCATTCCTTGCTACAGCAACCGAAGTCACCGGCGACGTACTCTCTCATCATGTGTGGGGCCCGCGGAAAAAGTCCTGGGGCATCGAAATGACTATCGTTTCTAGTCTTATGCGTGGTGCTGGACGCCATAGTACTCTGGTTGACATTGTCAGTCGTATGTGTCACATAACCCCCTGCACCCCTGATTTTTTTTTTCCAGACTACCATTCGAATGCTCATGAGTATTGGCGGATTGGTGCCCCTTCCTTCCGACGCCCTTGTGACGCCTGTCACGTTCCGGGTAAGGCAACGTCAACTTCGGGGTATCCTTTCAGAGTTCGATGCTGCCGAGACTGGTTCTCGTGAACTTTCTGGAGAATGGGTAGTGGGTAAGAAGACCTGGCAGAGGTTGCAATCGGAGTGGAGGGCCTCTCGGCCCGAGCAATCTCCTGATGAGATCCCTTACAAGACAGGCGTAAAAACGAAAGAACAAGTCATACTTTATCTTCATGGCGGTGCATAGTATCGTCTCTTCATCATCATATCTTCACTTACTTTGAGCTTAGGTGCATACTTACTATCCAGCGCGGCTGCACAACGATTAATCTCTATTCCATTGTCCAAATATACTGATGCCCGCGTCTTTGGTGCGTTGCATTGCTAGGCGCTCACCTTGTAACTGATGAACCTCTGTTGACAGCGCTTGACTATCGCTTGGCCCCAGAGACACGATTTCCTGGCCCTTTGCATGATACTGTGTCTGGTTACCTTAGATTGGTGGAAGATCTTCATATTCCACCAGAAAACATCCTTCTTTCTGGTGACAGTGCTGGGGGTGGCTTGTGCCTCGCGTTACTAATGTACCTCAGAGATAACAACTATCCCATGCCATCTGGCGCAATTCTCATGTCCCCTTGGGTTGGTGAGTCTCTTCATGGTCTCACATACAATGTCGTCATTGATTGCAAATGGAAGATTTGACCATGAGCTGTGAATCATGGGACTCCAATGCACCTTTTGACGTTGTCCCCTTTCCGGCTCAAGATGATCAACTGAATCCTATCGCTCTGTACTTGGGTGAACGTATGGAAGAGTACATCACACACCCTTACGCGAGCCCTCTTTTCGGAGATTTCAAGGGACTTCCGCCATTATTAATACAAGCAGGAGATGCTGAAGTCCTTCGAGACGAGATAACTCTATTAGCTCACAAGGCGTCAATGGCAGGCGTTGAAGTACGATACGAGCTATATGAAGATGCCGTACGTTTGGAGTTTTGTCTGATCACTGTCTCATGCTAACAGCCCATTCAGATCCACGTCTTCCATACATATCCCTTTCTCTCCTCGACACGTCGTGCCTTCGGATCTATGCTGGACTTTGTCAGAAATGTCCTTCCTCAAGTTCGCAGTTGTTCACCGCAACTTCTGAATGCTCGCGCGGAGCTCGAACTCGAGCAAGAAATTGAGAACGAAAATGCTACAGTTGTCGGTGGTGATGGTGTAGAAACGAAGAGTGGTATGGAAGGCGTTAACGATGAGCTAGGGGCTAGAGACAGTTCAGAATCCGAAAGCGACGATGACAAGGAACAGAGTCAGAGGGAGTATCCCAGTTGGGGACGGTCACGGAAATGGCCTCTTGTCCCATCTTTTCCTTCGCAGCACGAGGACGCACAAGAATGGAAGAATGAAAGAAGAGATAGAAAGGACAGCGCTTCAGTTGATAGACCCACTTCGCCCACCTCCGTTATTTCGCCCTCGGATACAGGCGCTTCACAGCTAGCATCGGGGCTCCGTCGTATTCGATCTGCAGTCTCCCTAGTTGTTCCTGTTGGAGGGCTACATCATTGCAAACCATCTCCTTTTGAATCTAGACGTGCTGGTCCGGACCACATACGTCTCCCAGCAGTTCAACCGTTGTCAAAAATGAATTCTCCACCCCCTTCACCATCCTTACGGCGTGCCAACACCAGTCATCCAGATATTGCGTCATTGGTAGAGGACTGGTCCCATTCTGGTCCAGCCAATCAGACATTACTCTACAAGACCCCTCAATATTGACTGTGGTATTATCACTTATCTATTTGTCGTGCTGACTGCTATGGCTTGTATGACAGAACATGCATTGCATCTCAATATACATATAATGCTGAAGCACATGTATGCAATAAATAGTTTAAATGTAGTTCAATATCCAACAGAGTTTCTCCTGGATCCTTGAAACTGAATATCTAAACCCTTCTGATATATTTCCAACTCTTCAATTACGTTCATGAGAGCGTTGCATTCCCAATTGCCATAGAGGAAGCCTTCATAAAACATGGTTGTTGCATACCAGGCAAAGAAGATGGTTAGTAGGTTTAATAGTGGGTACAGCGATGTACGCGGAAACCAGGCGGTGCAAACTGTAAGGATGGCAAGAAGGAAGAGGCAGAAGCCAAATAGAGAGAGCTCCTTTCGGGCACGTTGTCGTGAAAATCGGTAACAGGTTGTCAGTGCCTGTATGACTGTAGCCGTTGAAGCACTTGATAGCTCGGAATGAGGCAGCGCTGACAATGGACCAGGGGGTGTGGATGAGCGCCAGACGGATGTGGATTCGTCCTCATCAGCTGCTGCCTCTATTACCAGTGTAGCTTCGACGCCGAAATGGTCAGAGAAGGAAAAGTCACATCCAGGAACTTTGCTTGTCATTACGACCTTGCACTCTGAAGCCCTGATGACAGAAGATTTCTCATTCCGCCTGTGGGGCTGCCGGTACAGAATGTAGTCCAGCCGTTTGCCCAGAAATCGTGATGCGTGGGCATCGAGGTGTTTTCCTGCCGAGTACGTGTTTAGGGGCGAGTCAGCCGTTACACCATAGTTCAGGATGGCGTCAAGTGGTGTTGTGACGGATATTGACGCGCCTCCGTCAGGGTGCGTGAAAAGCCATGAGTCTGAGAGAGCAGCGTGTTCGCGTATGACGGTTATGGGGAGCGTGGCCGGGATGCTATTCAGATCACCAGCCTTCCTCGGAAAGTGAGCAGGGACCGGAAGAATTCGAGGTAAGACTTACCACGATGACATAGCGACCCAGTTCCGCGGCTTGCCGTGCAAGTTTGGCTAGCTCCCATGCGTTCACTAGGCGGTGAGCCCTGTGGTGCTCAAGACCATCTTCGCCTCCTTTCGCAAACAGCTGTCTCACGAGTTAATGAGAGAAACACAGGCCTCAATATATTACATACGTGCGTATTGAACACCTGAACCTGGCCAAGAACGGGATGCAGGATGACCACGCTAGCAGCAGCCTTGCCGACAAACCAGTCGCCGGCAATAACATCCAAAGGTGCGCCATTAAGAGAATATGGATGTATAGAAGTAGATATTATGGGGAATCTTGAAAATATAGCAAGCCCTGCTCCAAGAGCACCACTACCATGCTCTTCAGTCGCAGCAGAAGGGGAAGTGTAACAGAGCTACAATTACCTGTAGAAGAACTTGGAATAAGGGAGTTGCTTTGAGACTCGTTGCTGTATGTTTTCGTAGTCTGCAAACACCCATACTTCTTGCAAAGCAATGATATCAAGATTGGAGTTTGCAAGCTCATGCGCGATACCGTCAATTCGCTCCTTGCGTTTTTTGGATACGTATTTGAGCCCCCTTGGGGTACCAGCGTGAGTAGAGCATGAGGAACCATGAAGGAGGAAACAAACCAGCAGTTGAAAGAAAGGACGCGAATCTGGTGTTCAGCCATGGTCGTAGCAATAGGCTTGTTGAAACCGTCGTGAGGCCTGGTGAAGCCCAAATTTAGCCCCAAACGTGATCCGGCGCGGAATTGCCGCCAGCTTTACAACCCCCGTTCCGTCTGTAATGACCGCGCCCGTTGCTCTTACGCCCAGCGAGTCCGTTCATCATCTTATAGTATGTCATCACCCATTGATATATCTCCAGCATTGAGCTTGCAACTCGAGCAGCGGATCACTTTACCCGCATATACTACACCGCATATGATTCAAACACGCGTCTAGATGACCTTCCTAAATTTTATCGCCCATCATCGTCCTTAACGTGGAACGGGAAACCATTCCAGGGTGCAGACGGTCTCAGGCAGCTCATAGAAAATATGCCAATCACAAAGCATGAAGTGCAATCTTTCGATTGTCACCCCATTCCAGGTCACCTTGTCATTTCGCTCTAACAGGAGGTAACTTATCTACGCGTCTAGGCACTCAACCGCCTTCTCTGCTGATCACGGTCTCTGGAAATGTTACTCATGGGCGAGGCCCCGCGGGCAATCCACCGAGCACTCCGTCACGAACTATCGATGGTCATCCTCGCGTTTTTTCGCAAACATTCATGCTCGTCCCAGATTCCGATGCACCTCCTACCAAGCCTGGGGAGGTTGCGAAGTATTATATCAGTGCGGATGCAATCAGGTTTGTAGGATGATATCATGGGTAAGTCTAGTTTGCGCATCCAAGCCCATCTAACCTACCGTCAGGTACCATGTGATTCATTCTCATTATTGAATTAGCATGTGCGATATGATGTAGTCTAACAATACAGAGAAGATAAAATGCCGCATGTAAATATATTCTAACCAAACGTTTGACTCTAAGCGAATAGTGAGTCAACGACGAGGGAACACAGCTGAATAATTACTTACCGAACGTGCGCTTCTCTTGACTTTCGACAACCGCCACTCGTCCGGTTTCTCGTACTTGTTATACAATGGTTCAATCTTTTCTTGCCGCTTGCGTTTACTGATTTTGTTTGCATCGGCGACTTTGAAGAATTGTGGTGCAACCTCTACGAGCCACTTCGGCTCGATAGCAGTCACATTATGACAGTACTCCCTGGTGGTGAGCACCAACTCATGGTACACCAGCCACTCTGGATTCCTGTTGAATAACGCAGAAGAAGGATGGATGTACACCGGTGTCCCCTCGACGAGCGTTTTATACCCCTCCTGCGGGTCCTTTTTGGCAGCATTCCGGAAAAACCCTGAGCAAATGGCCTTCCGCACACGGTTGTAATCTTTCCCCGCCGAGAGAATATCATGCTTATATCTGTCGAATGTGTGAGCTAGAGCAGTAACAGATAGGGTTGTGTAGCATACCGATCCATAATACCCAATAATTGTTTCCTGACATCCTGTGCTCTCCTCATGCTTCTTGCTTGTATGAAATTTTCGTAACACCATGGATTCGAGAAGTTCCCGGCTTTCCATCCATTATAAACTGTCAGCAGAGTGAGATGATCCCCTTCAGGTTGATGGAATTTTGCTTTCTTAGAATCTGCTTGGCCTTGTTTCTCCTTGGGCCGATAGAAAACGCTTTGCACTGAAAGCATCGCTACGATGGAAAGAATCTCTTCCGAGCAACCCAACTCAACAGATGCAATCAACATCTTTGCCAGCGGTGGCTCCATTGGAAAGTCAGCCATTTTACGACCCAACCTGGTTAAAAGACCCTCGTCATCTAATGCTGAAAGAGCATATAGCGACTCAAGCGCAGTCAACATGGTTTGTGCAGGGGGCGGATCCATGAAGTCGAAGCTAAGTAGATCGTTGATGCCCATCGCCTTCAACTGCAGTATCGTCGACGAAAGATTCGTCCGTTGGATGTCAGGAATAGAGTTCGGAAGCATCTCGTTTCGGTATGCCGCTTCTGTGTAAAGCCGGTAGCATTTTCCTGGGCCCGTACGGCCAGCACGTCCAGAACGCTGCCGTGCCTGAGCTTGAGAAATGGGCATGACCACGAGGGAGTCCATGCCGAGCCTGGGATCGAAAGCATTCTGTTTCGAAAATCCAGGATCAATGACATAGTAGATACCGGGAATCGTAAGACTGGTTTCCGCGACGTTAGTGGCAATAACGACCTTTCGAGCTCCAGGTGGAGTGGGCTCAAATACCCTGGACTGCACTTCAGAAGGGAGGGCGGAGTAGATAGGTAGAATAATGAGTTCTGGAACCTTGGGACCTAGCGCCTTCATGCGCTCGAAAAGGATCTCACAAGCAGTGTCAATTTCTTCCTGTCCCGTAAGGAAAAGAAGGATGTCGCCCGGGGGCTCGGAAAGATGGATCTGCATGACAGTGATAAGAGATGCATCCAGGTAGTCGGATTCAGGTTCCTTAGTATATAGTATTTCGACCGGATATGTTCGACCGGGGATTGTGAATATAGGACACCCGAAGAAATACTTGGAGAATTTCTCAGCATCAAGGGTGGCTGAGGTAACAATTAATTTGAGATCCGGACGACGTTTAACCGCCTCTATATGTGACCGTCGGTTGGCATTTAAAATCAGAACACAGAAAACTTACTCTTCATCAGGCCAAACAAGACATCCGTAGCGATGGTACGCTCATGAGCCTCGTCCAGCATGACGACTGAATATGAGCTACACAGCGGATCAATTAGACACTCCCGCTGCAGCATACCGTCCGTCATGTACTTGATTCTTGTCTCTGGACTTGTGCAATCCTCGAATCGTATTGTGTAACCAACTTCTTGGCCCAGCCGACATCCAACTTCTTCTGAGACACGCTTCGCTACAGACATAGCAGCAACACGACGAGGCTGAGTACAACCAATGCGACCTCTGTCAGTGTATCCAGCTTCAGCAAGATACTGCACCATCTGTGTTGTTTTGCCAGAGCCGGTATCACCAACTACAATAAGCACTTGGTGCTGAAATGAGGCGTTAGTCACTGATCAGCAGCAAAATCGTGTAAGAAAACTTGCCTCTCCAATTGCTTTCAACAAAGCATCCCGGAGTTTGTATATAGGCAAACTCTTCCGTTGGTCCTGGATACTCAGATGAGTGATTTCACCGAATGTGGTTGCCTTGTTAAAGCTTTGCTCTCTCCATTTTGGAACCTCCCCCGCCTTCTGCCCCTTTAGATTCCCTCGTAGGTCCTGAGCAAACATTCTGTCGCCCTCTTTCGACATGGGGTCAAGCCACGGTTGACTGAAGTCACGAGCTTCGGAGTCGACCTGTTCGTTCGCCTCTTGTTGGCGCAACTCACGCCGTTCTTTGGCTAGAGAAGCTCCCGCAAGAGCAGACCTATTCAGCGAACCGTCCGGAGCTTTCACGATCTTGACCGGGCTCAAATCGAGTGTCCGCTTCGTCTGTCCAGCCAAGAATGGTGGCTCCTCTTCTCTGATCTCAACATCAAGTTCTTCCTCCACTTCTACATGGGCCATAGGGTTATGGAAGTCTTCGTCCAATTCAGGATATTCGGAGGCGTCAATTGCGCCAGATGATATGAGCTGTTTGATTTCCCACCGCTCGGGGGACGTCAGTCGCTTAGCTGACCGCACAGGGACGTCTTGGGAGCGAAGCGGCATGGCATTGGCACCAGAGGAAGCTCGTGCCGCGCGTGCACGCTCTTCTTCCATTTCTGCTTCTGATTTTATCCGCAGATGAGGGGTAAGATCACGTCCCGATGCCTGGTCTACGTCTTTCATAGACAGACCAACGCGGCTACCAGCAATACTCATAACTTTCACCTTGACGAGCTGTCCTCTGCTAAGTAAGTCAGAGGCAGAGTTCGCGCGAGCACCCGATTGGATGTTTGATACATGGACCATGCCTGCAAAAAGTGTCAACTGATTCGCGTGGCGTGAGCTAGGAAGACGAACCTTCTACTCTCCCTACAACACCTTCCAGAGTCACAAACGCTCCAAAATCTCTCAATCCGGAGATCCTTCCATCATAGATTTTGAACAGCATTGGCCTATCATCCAACGTTGTCCTCCCTCCGCCATGTCTACCAGCGGTATGGTTATACCCCCGATCACTATATCGTCTACCTCTAGCAGGACTTGGGCTACGTCTTCTAGGTGAATGTGAGTGATCTCGTCGTTGTCGCTTGATCGACCGCTCCTCATCTTCCGGCTCTCGTGGCCTTGCCTTCCTACCAGCGACTAAATCTCCAAGCTCCTCCAAAAATACGTCATCCGAGACTGCGGGAGGAACATCCTTGTTCTGGATGGCAAGACCTGGAAACAAGCGTTTTTGTCGCTCCTGCTCGCTTAGCACTTCATCGACCGCTTTGGCTTTCCCGTTCGTGGCAGCTGACACACGCTCTTTCTTGTATTTGGGGTGCATGCTAAGGATAAGACGGTCGACATTATCGACAAAAGAGTCCGGAAAGTTAGCCCCAACCTCCTTCAACTTCTCCTGGAATGCTGGACGGCTCCTGTGGGCTTGATCATGCAAAGCGATGACGAATTCAGCAAGAGTCTTGTCATTGGCACCTGTATGGTTGTCAATTTCCTGGGTAATTTTCGCAACCAAGGAAAGAAATTCAAGGTTGTAAAGGTCAAGGTCGGCCATACAGGAAAAGAATGGGATGAATGGTTACGTAACGACAGGCATTATATAATCTTGGTTTTCTCAGCTGAAAGCACTTCGCATTGGAGACACCTATGCCGCCTAGAAAAGGTATCGTCAAGTCTGGAAACGCGGGAAACTCTTCCAGGTCCACAAATTCGTTGGTTGCTTCCATTCCTGATGGCGAAAAATCGTTGTTTCCTCCCGGCTTCAAATATCCTTTGAGCTTGCTGCATGAGAGGTGATACATGTCTTTTGAGTCTCGATAGTCTGCTTCGTACCTGTACAATCACTAGGCCCAGCGCCTTGAAGTTGTAGACAGCACAAAGTTCTATCATGTGGTCATAGTCCCGAGGGCTGATATATCTGTGCTAGGTGTCAGAAGTCCGGCTGGGAGAAGCCAATTGTCGATACCGTACGTTTCCGTCTGATATCTTTCATACTCTATTCATGATCAATGTTTAGCGCAAATATTCCGATGGCTGGTCGTTTGTCGTCACGCTGAGCAAACTGAACAAAGGTACTTCTCAGAAAGAAACTGTCCGCCTAGATCCACATCCACCACGTCTTAGTCCAACGCAGTTGGAAGCACGCCACTGGGGAGCCACTTACGCCTTGTATCGTGTTCGTACGAGCCTGTTTCATATTGATTTAACCGAATCAAAGCACCTGAATATGTACACCTGGATAGTTCTGCAATAGCTTGCAACTCAATCGAGTTCTTCCTCCAGGTCCCCGAGACTATTGGAATGAATTAGCTGCAGAGCATAAGAATGCTCCACTGCACATGAAATGGATGTACGACGCCGATCCGTTCGCTGCTCGACAGGAGGTATACGAGCGACAAGCCAAAGCCGCTCGCAAACAAGAGAGCGCTGGTACTAAGACAAGTGGTTTCATACAAGACGAGTTTTCTCAAAATCCCGAAGTGAAAATGGCGACACCGTTGAGGGAGCTTGTTGAGGACGCCGTCAAAAAGGTGTTGCACTGTATCACCTAAGTTCACTTCGACCATCGTTTTTGACTTCTAACATCAGGCAATTTCTTTGTATCCAGAGGCAGCCGGCATTGCATCTTCTCTATTTTCTGAAGAAGATGGATTGAAAGTCATGCAGCAACTAGTTCATCTTGGCTTTGCCGAAGCACAGGCTCGCAACGCAGTCAATTTTTTGTCGCAACCCTCTCCTTTGGTGTCCAATCTTCTGGGATCCTTGTCTTCATTAGATGCAGCGTTAGAGTATCTAATTCTTAACGTTCCCGAATGCGATCTACCTCAGCGATTCCTTCCTTCGATCAACTCTTCCGACCCCTTCATCATTTCGGCGCACTCTGGCACAGATGACTTGAAGAGACGCTGGATGGAAGACAAAGCTGTCAAAGAGGCTGGCTGGCCCGCCCACGTCGTCAAAGATTGTACAGTCAATTCAAAGTTACTCACATGGGACCGTCTTCTTGTGGCACTCAGCAGAAGGTTAATCGGCGAAGATTCTTCTGTAGAGGTTGCTAACTCAGATCCGTATCTTATTAACACGGACGAAGTCGACGCACTGGGAGCATCTTTTGTCGACTCAACACAACTTGTAATCTCGCTGTTCAGTGCTCCAATTCAAATTCACATACTGGTTTCTTCTCTCGAACATTACCCTCGATCTAGTTATGCGCCTATGTACATCACGTCAACGACGGCTCCGCCTTACATTCGTCTCCACCTCTTATCACGGGTTTTGATAGCCATAAAGTCGAACTCTTTCATGGAGCCTGATGAAGGCTTCTGCTTGGCAGTTATGAGATGCCTAGAAGCTGAATGGGCAATAATAGAAGATCATGGACCACCTGCCATGTCAATGGTTCTCAAGCATTTCGTTCCTAACCCACAAGCATACCCAAAAGCAAATCCCAGTGATAACCTCTCTGTTCCGAATGACCGATCCGCTGGGCGCCATCGTGGACGTCTACGTCCTGATGATCGCGATAGTAACCAGATCAGACATCACTTCGAGGCGATGTGCCGGAGCGATGAAGTAAGTTATACAGCTGTTCGCTAAAGCAACTGATGACGGAATAGTATGAGAAGTACACAGAAATGTTAGCAACACGACAAAGACTTCCAGCCTTCAAAGCAAAAGAGGCATTTCTGCAACAGCTTCAAAATAATAGAGTGCTAATTGTCGTCGGAGAGACAGGTTAGGGCCATATTTCTGGCTCGCATTTTTAGTCAATTGATGGGGGCACCATTTTTAGGAAGTGGGAAGACCACGCAACGTATGTAAAATTGCTTAGCAATAAATACTCTGTTGAGATTGACAATTTTTGCAGTCCCCCAATTCATCTTGGATTCTTTGATATTATCAGGTCACGCGTCAGAGGCATCTATCATCGTAACCCAGCCACGGAGAATTTCCGCCACATCAGTTGCTGCTCGAGTTTCAGCTGAGCGAGTTGATGATGGTTCGGTGGGATACGCAATCCGAGGTGAAAGTAAACAGAACAGCAGGACGAAGCTGCTGTTCTGTACCACCGGCGTGGTGTTGCGACGTCTCGGCTCTGGAGATATGCTTCATGGAGTTTCCCACATCGTGGTAGATGAAGTATTTGTCCCGGCCCAACCCAAAACTTATTACTGAAGACTCGTGTTAGGTTCATGAACGCTCTGTTGATGGAGATTTTTTGTTACTTGAGCTAAAGGAACTGTTAAAGAGGCATCGTGATCTGAAGGTCATCCTCATGTCCGCGACAATAAATCATGAGACTTTCGTGAAGTATTTCGATGGCGCCCCGGTTGTGACAATCCCTGGGGTTTCACACCCCGTAGTTGACAAGTAAGTGGTTTGCACTTCTTTCTTGTTTCACTATTTCGTGAATTTGAGGTCATGTACTTAGATACTTGGAAGACATCATGCCTGTGATTGGCTACCAACCTCCGAAGGCAAAACCGAGCAAGAAGGAGGATGAGGTTGTGCAGCAAGCCTTCCGTGACGATCTGAAGGCCCAAGGGCTCGATGATCCAAGTATAATTGCGATCCATAACGTTGTCCGTGCAGATCGTTTGGATTTCCAGGTGAACCCCAGCTGTGGATTATCACTCTTTTTCTATCTTTTTCTAATGCCAGCCTGTCTAGCTTATAGCATCCGTTGTGGATTACGTTGTGTCCACAGCCGATAAACGTGGCGGCATATTAATATTTCTGCCAGGTGTTCAAGAAATTCGCCAATGTATTGATGTGATGCGTAGTCACTTGGCTGACAAACAAGCAGACATCTTACCACTTCACGCCAATCTTTCGAATGACGAGCAACGACTCGTATTCGCCAAGACATTAAATTGGAAAATCATTGTTGCAACAAATGTCGCAGAGGTAATGTCACTTTGATTTATCACATCACACAAGCTAAAATTCTACCGATCCTTAGACATCTATCACCATCGATGACATTATTTATGTTGTCGATTCAGGGAAGGTCAAAGAAAACCAGTATGATCCAGATACCGGCCTCTCACGGTTAATGGAGACATGGATTACTCAAGCTGCAGCTCGACAAAGAAGGGGTAGGGCAGGTCGGACGCAGCCCGGCATTTGTTACAAACTATACACTCGGAAACAGGAGACCAATATGAGCAGGTATCCTGTTCCAGAGATTCTGCGTGTTCCTTTGGAAAGCATCTCCTTGACTATCAAAGTAATGCGGCAAGATGAAGATGTGAAGGTGACGTCTGATTGTTGTCGACATTTCTGAAGACCAACATGCATCTTAGCGATATCTGACTCGGGCTATCGACCCTCCGAAGACAACAGCCATAGAGAAAGCATGGTCGGTTCTAGAAGAGCTTGGTGCGATAGGCGAAGGAGGGAATATCACTCCTCTAGGAAGGCATATGGTATGCAGTCTGGTCGTCTTCCGTAGCTTTGCTGACATACTGTACAGGCCATTCTGCCTATCGACCTTCGACTCGCGAAGGTTTGGTTTTGAAAATCAAGCTCTATCCAGTATGCTAAATCCTTTTCGGCCAGATCCTTATTCTTGGAACTCTATTTCGATGCCTAGGTCCAGTCCTGACAATCGCAGCAGCTTTATCGTCCAAGCCTTTATTTCTCAGCCCCATGGATAAACGAGATGAGGCGGCACGGTAAGCGCAGACAGGAATTAGCACATATAGTTCACCGAAACCTGTTTTATAGAGCAAGGAGACGCTTTTCTAATGCTGCAAGCGATCTCTTGACAGACCTCAAGGCTTATGACGCATGTGCGCTCCTACGTTCTGAGGGAAAACCTCATAATGCAATTAAATCGTTCTGTGAAGAAGTGAGAAGAATATGTGTTATAACGACCACCGCTGATGCTGTTCCACAGAACTTCATTTCGTCATCAACAATACGTGAAATCACCACTCTTAGAAATGATTTCGTTTTATCACTGGCTGATCTTGGCTTCATCCCACTTTCTTCCACTCCCTCTACCCCATGTCTCAACGTCAATAGCAACAACACGAATTTGTTGAAGGCTGTCATTCTCGGAGGCCTCTGGCCTCGTGTCGCACGTGTCCATCTTCCCAGATCCGCCATAAAATTCGACAAGGTTCAAGCAGGGACAGTCCAGCGCGAAAATACCGCGCGCGAGTTCAAGATATTTGACCTGCGCGAGGGAAGGGTGTTTCTCCATCCTGCTAGTGTGTTATTTGATACAGCTGCATGGAAATCCTCGTTTCTGGTGTACTTCCACAAGTATATGTCGACCAAGGTATTCCTAAGAGATGCTACAGAGGTTCGTTTGCCATATTCCAGCGATTTGTGTGATTTTAACCGCCTTACCACAACAGGTTCCCTTATATGCACTCCTATTATTCGGTGGGCAGGTGTCCGTCAATCATGTTGCTGGTGGGATTAGTATTGTCAACAAAGACACCCAGATCAAATTGAAAGCATGGCCACGTATCGGGATCCTTGTTAATCAACTACGGTGGGTACTCGCATACTCTGGTTGTGACTGCATAACAAATGGCTTTATCATGAAGTAGTCTCCTGGATATCCAGCTAGAACGATGCATGGAGAAGGGAGTTATATTAGACGCGGGAAACGATAACTCAACTGTGAATGCAATTCTAGCACTCCTGGATCATGATGGTTTGACAGAATAATGAGCTGTGATACTGATAGATTTTTAGATTTGGTTATACGTATAATACATCGAATGACAAGCTATTAATACAGAAATTCTGTCCATGTGCATGAAAAAATGTAAAGTCCAATGATGGGTATCCAGTACAAGTTGGGTATATAGTCCGTGACAGCTTTACGTGCTGAGCAGAGGCGTTGAGCGTTGTCGGAAACGCAGAAAAGACTTCATTTTTTTTGTGACACGTTTGATTTTGTTCGTTCTTTTGACCAACAGATCTGAAGTTTCTTCAGCCGGCATGATACAGACAACTGCCTCAACCGCGATCTCTCTTTCGATGGCCGGAACAACTGGGTCTTCGGGAGAGAGTAGAGAAGGTTCGGAAGTCAGGACGATAGGATTGAAATAAGAAGGGGGTTCAATATCGCATGTGTGGGTGCGGAAAGGGGTTGCCACAGCAGTTGCAAAAGATTCGGAAAGTCGTCTGGCAGGTAGAGACAGTCGTCGAGCAAACGGCCGTATCGAGTGAGTAGGTACCATAATTGGGGCAGAGAACTTCACTAATACATTGCCTAATTTTTGGCGTGTAGAAGGATTGGCTGCAAGGAGTAGCAAGATTAGAGGTGATTACGATGAGTAGGCTGATCAGGCTTACGTTGATCATCCAAACTGACACTTGGGTTGCCTTGGATTGCTGCAAGCTCTTCGACGAGAGTTGACGAAGAATCAAGAGAGTGTACACTGATGGTACGACACAAAATTGTTCTTCGCTTCTTCAACATTTGTCGAGGGGGCATTCCGGGGCATAAAGTCGGACAAATCCAGAAGATGAATGTTGCCACTGCGCTCTGTGGTGGGTTAATAAGTGATGTGCGAGCGGATGTGTAGTGCAACTTACTTCAACACAATGGGCATATGTAGACACTCGAGATAGGATCAGAATTGTGATGGGGAGAGGTTGTTCCACGATGATGGACATCGTCGATGTAAGTATTCGATGAGTAAAGCAATGAGTGATGAAGGCAAGTTGTTTTAAAAAACCTAGGAGAATACAAAGGAATTTTTATACCTTTCCGTTGTTTGCCTGACCTAGGATTTGTAGGTTTAAATTTAGGGTATGACGAAAGAACCTCCTCTAGACCCCCTTTAAACCTCCTTTGAACCTCCTATGGAGATAAACGAAAGTGGCATTGTGAAGTATACCAGGCCAAAGTACACAGTCAGTCAGTTTGAATCAAGAGCAGCTATAGCGAATATGAACACTGGCAGTGGCAGCAAAACAGTAGCGAAACGTAAACTTCGTTGCATGGTTTACATAACACAAACATTGGCATAGCCACCATAAATATAGTCTGTCGTAAGTTAGTTTTTCGGACCCCTAACCCCTGAGCATGCTCTGGACCTCTGTCATATTTACTACGTGTATACCCATTTCCCTCATTTCTTCCCAATGCGTCTCCATGTTTAAAACATCCCTAACCGCATCCCGTACCACCCACGTATTGTACCCAAAATCTACTGCGTCTATGGCAGTACATTTCACGCAATAATCACCGGCCACGCCGACTACGACGACATCTGTTACTTCTTGAGCTTCAAGAAGCGATGGAAGCTCCGTCGTAGTCAGGTGCCATGGATCGCGGAATCCAGAATAGGTTTCGATGTCACGGTGTATGCCTTTGTGTACTACAGCGTCGAAGGCTTCGTGACGGAGACCTTGTACGAATTCCGAACCGGGTGTGGAAGCGACGCAGTGCACAGGCCAGAGCACTTGTTCGAGTGGTCTATTCTCACTCTCTCCTGGCGGATAGACAATAATTTTGGAAAAGGGGGGTTTATTGTGCACTACCGAAAATGAGACATGATCAGCAGGATGGAAGTCTTTGGTGGCGATCTTAATCGTGAATGGGAGAGCGAGTAGAGAATTAACCTTGTCGATGACAGACGTTGCATCAGGTACAGCAAGTGAACCATGAACAAAGTCGTATTGCATATCAATGACCAGCAACGCCGTTATGCACTTACGAGTCGAATTTGACATGGTGTGCCTATAAAGAGATATCATGATAATGATATGATATAAATAAGACATTATCGTATCGAATGGAACTAACTCCACGTGATCGGACACCATGATATGTAACATATATTATACGTGCGTATAAAAGTACAATGCTTTCGCCTTGATTTAGCGATGCTATCTGTGAAACAAAGCCTATCAGCTAGACAAATGAAGGGATTGACAAGATAAGATAACTATTGTACACTCGTTCGACGACGGGTTGTCAAATTGTCGCTAACGGATCGTCGTTTTGGGGTAGATTCTGATCGCCTGTGACCAAGCATACCCTGAGCTGCATCAACAGGCGTGCGAGGATAATCATTTTCCTGTTCGTCAGAAGCATAACTTGGGCCAGACATAGAATTTCCAGAAGACGGGTGCTTCGAACGCAGCGAAGAAGTCGGATCCAATGGTATTGGGGGCGTGGCAAAATACGGTGCTTCGTATGGTAGGGTGCGCGGAATAGGGGTAACAGTGGATGTGCGATGGTGCTTTTTACGCGAGAAGCAGGATGTTGACGGAACTGAATCGGAAAACGCCACCGTCGAGCGAACAGCTGCGGTGGGTTTCGAATTCCGGCGGCCAAAGGGCAGACGGGAAGACTTTGGTGATGGAGGGTCTGATTCTGTCTCGTCTACTGTGCGCGTGCGCGTCGCTGAATGTGCTACTCCAAAATTTATCCTTGGGCTTTTCACAACCTTGCCGTCGATGGAATCTTGAAAAAGTGAAAGGTGAGATGGCATCATTAATTATGTGAAATACTACATACCTGTTGAAGGATTTTGTGAAAATGTTTCAGCGTTGGCAGACCGGCGACATGCTTTCCCGGTGAATGGGTTCTTCATCTTGGGCAGTCGCTGTGAAAGGGATCGCCGAGAAGATGAATCCGATTCAACAACAGGCTCGTCGCCTGTATCTACGTTCATTTGAACATGAATAGGACTGGATACGAGAGAAGATGATGACCGTCTTGCATCCACGGGTGGCGACGGTTGGCTCCGAGATTGCGCTAATGACTCTCCTGTCACAAGCACCTGTTCAGCAACACCAATATCCTGTGATAGAGGTGCAGATGTGGTGTACCCGAGCGCAGGATGTTTGGAATGGCGAAGCGCTGCATCAACCTCGAGAGAACTTGGGGTCTCGGGATTTGGGACGATGGAACGTCGAACCGGTGGTGTCAAACTGCCTATCGGAGACGGTAGTGGCACCAACCTTCGTCGGCGAGTACGGAGAGCACTTGTCATGGTCACCCGAGTCACTGAGACTGGTGTGGGTATCGTGGATGGCACCAACCACCCAAACCACATAACAAATATACTCTGCAAAAATAAGTGAGTATCGTCTTCGATAACATGTACATACATTAAATGTACCAATCCAAACCCCAATGAGCTGAGTACTGTAGCTGATAAAGCGACCAAAAAAGAGGTTTGATTGATTGTGAGGGGCGTTGCGTCATTATTGGTCGTATTCGTGCGATCATCGTTGTGAGGCATCTGTGGCATAGAAGTGTTGACGTTTCGAAAGCAGTATATTGACTAAGAGGGGTGGCGCAGAAAAGCATGCTCCGACGCTCAGGTTAGCTTGGCGACAGCAGTCTCTGTCATAGAGCGCCCGGGCATGATAGGTAAACATGAAATGGGGGTATGTTTTATAAAGCGACTATAATCGGAATGAGACCACTTTCAAATATTCAAACTTTAAACCCGATCGAGCCGTCGATCACGAGAAATCTGTAACGTAAGCCCGTCGATAGGGTTGGTTGCTGTTGGTTGCAGGTATTTTCTACGTCCCTTTTTCTACTGGTAATTACAAGTAATTTAAAGTAATTTACCAAGTCATGTGCTCAGTAGCCTATCACCTGATGCCTCTGACATTGACATGATAACGATATTATAATAGTTGTTGAACAGAATCTAGCATGTAGATTCAGACAGACGCGCACGTAGCGCCAGCATTTTTTCATGTAGAATCATCACGTGAAATATTCTACTGGTAAATTACAGCCCGCCCTGTAATTTACCGGTAATTTACCAGGGCCGGAATATTTTCCGCAACCCGTCCTGTTAGCCGAGCTGGCCAGAAATAGTTAGGGGAAGGGAACAGCCCCCTTTACATATGTACATAAGCAGGTGATGTACACGGGCAACCACAACACTCTGGAAAGATTATGAGTGCAGGTAAAGGTAGCTTACTGGATATGAAAAGGTTTCAGCAATCATTCATCATTGAGTAGTTAAGATTTTTTCCAAAAAAATTTAGATCATGTAATGCATTCTTTTGCTAATTTAAGCTAAACAAGCTTTTCGAATGTGCCTTCGGCACACGGGTGATATTTATACATCTACATATGACAACCTATTACATTCTATCTTATCTATAGTAATATACTTTACAATACTTTTTGTTATAGCCAAGGGGTACCCGGGATGTTATGTAGTAACAACACGGGGTCGGTAAATTTTGTTAAGAGGATATGGATTACTCCCCCTGTGGGATATCACTACTATATATGGAAATGATTATGTAATTTGATAGATGTGGACGCTTCGAGGACCCCCGATAGTGGGAGGAAATGTCAGGTCAAAATACCCCCCAAAACTGGCCAAAAGCCTCATACAAGTTCGATGATATGGCTCCCTATCACCCTGCACTCATACTATGGCATTTTTCATGATTGTGTGCACCTCTTGGATGACCTTTACTCACTTTGCACAGCATGCTTTTGTGTGCCCAAGTGCACTTCCATGTGCTCTCGTGTGCTTTTGACCACCTAGATGCACTTTTGTGTGCCTTTTACATTTCTACTAGCTGCCTTCTACCATGCACCTTAGATGCACCTTGTTATCCTTCGAACTGCCTTCGTGTGCCCCCTACACTTGTTATCTGCCTTTCACAGTTACCATGCGCTCAATGCACCTTTATGTGCTCTCTTACACTTTACCAGCAACTCACATTCTTCACTGCACACTCCTTGCACTATTCATTTATCACACACAACAACCCTTCACCACATCTATTGCACTGTGCATCATGGCTTCCAGCTTACTAGGGTGCTTATTTGAGGTGTACCATGATTGCATCACAAGCCAACTGTGCATTCTCACATAATTTGAGCACTTTGGCACTATTTGGCATCATACAGCATCTCTTTATGGTTCTCTGCATTTCCAATCGGCATTGCTTTATCTGGTAACTGGCACAGGTCATTCATCACTATTACTAAGGTGCAGTATGTGACATATAACACCAAAGCAGACTAATTGTGCAGAGTGCATGGGACCTAAAGCACATCAAAAATAGAACATCACACTGGAACAGTTGGGTATTGGGCTATAGCATGCACAAATCTTACTGGCTAAGGTAGCAGCATTGTGTGGTCAGGTTTAGATGGGCCAATGGATGGACTTGTGGGTAGCCCATGGTGCTTTCTATTTTTATACTTTATTTTATCATTTTTATCACATAAGCCATTTGTACATAGTACCCAGGTACATAGAGAATCCAGAGGATCTTTCTGTATGGGAAAAGGAAGGTGCCCCAGGCATCTGAGCAATTTTCTATGTTTGTCCTATATTTTTTTATATTTTATTTCACCCTATCCTGCCTTTTCTATTATTTTCTATGATTTATTCCTATTTTATTATTATATTTCAGTTTTTTCCTGTGTTGGTACATGTTGACAGTTCTATTCTTAGAGGTGGGATCCCTTCTGAATGTTTACCCATTAAGGTGATGTCATCCCACAGTTTGATCTACCTATTTCCACCTTTTTGCTATTTTTAGCTTACTATTTGATTTTTGGCTCTATCACATATACTGGGCATCGACAGATGGGTCCTTAGGGTTTTCTCTTTGGATTCCCCTCTGTTAGGTGCGCCTGAAGTGTCTGTATTACATAGTATAATATTAACTTTGGATTCCCCTCTGTTAGCTCACTCCTAAGTGAGGCTTTGAGGTTGTAAGTGTTTTCTCTTATGTTTGAAGAATTTTTGTGCTGCTAATCACTTTTGTAGTGTGATTGGTGTGCTGGGTTTAAGTCCCAACTGCAGTGTGTTGTTAGGGAGGGTGCCACAAAGTGCATGAAGTGCACTCAAGAGATGCAAGGGTGCTATTGGGTGGGGTTGTCGAGGCAAAGAAATTCAGGGGTGCAAAACAAGATTCACGCCTGAAACCAGGTATGAATTTTATTCAAAATTGTTTTGAAGCGATTGCTAATGTGTTTTAAATTCTAAAAGTCCATCAAATCCATGTTGTGGGCCCTTTCAAAGATGTCGAGCTAGTCATGGGGCCCTCGAAACTATCGATGCCAAGATCAAAACAGAAGGGGCAGTCATTAAAAGGGAAGGCAAAGGTGAAGGAGATTCAAATGGTGGAAGAGGTCGAGGAAGATCAGGGCATGCATCATAGGTTGCTTGCTGTGAGACTCTCCCAGAAGAAGGTGGAGATGGAGATACTGGGTAGAGAGATAGAATTATTAGAGGTAATATTGGAGGAGCAGGAAGGTTTTTTTTGTTTTTTGTTGTATATCTTTTTAATTTGAAATCAGAGTCTTCTGAGTCTTGAATAGTAGTGATAAGAAAAGTGAAAAGAATAGGAAAAATAAGGGAAAGATATAGTTATTCATTTTTGAAGTCCTGAAAGTCTTCAGAAGTATTATTGTTGAGGTTCAGAGGTGTTCAAAGCCTTTCTAGACATTCAAAGTTGATATCGAGAATTTTCAGTGGAAGAAAAATGGTTGTAAGGTATTTTCAAGGAATATTAAGATTGAGGTGAGCGAAGGCCTGCATAGGTGAATGGAAGCGAAAGATATTGAAGCTATTTTGAGGAATGTCGAGCATAGTAAAATGTTTTCGAAAAATAGAATGAGGTCAAAATGCAAAAAAAGAAACAAAATATGCGAATTTGATTGATGTTGATGATACTAACCATGATTGTAATAATGGAGTCAAGGGACTGGTCAAATCAAAATCGAATGAGAAATCAAGGGATCAAAAATGAGGCTGAGGAAATATTTGTTGTCAATGAATGTAATAGAACTTTTTGGCGATGAGGAGTAGATAAACTTCGAGGTGATGAGTATGGATATACAGTGGATAGGGAACTTCGAATGCTATTTTGGACTTCAAGGGTGAATGTGAATATGAATCTGGCAATATACAGCATAAATGATATCAGAATAGATGATGAATTGAAAGATGGCACAGATGATGAGATCAAAGAAGAAAATATCGGGAGTGGTGAATGGCAAGTTGAGGTCAAAATAGGTGATGGTGGGGATAGATACAATGAGGATATCAGAGGTGAGTTCAAGTTTGAAGCTGATGAAGGTGCAACTATCAGAGTGGACTCGGCTGGAACTACTGAAGGCGAAGATGATGAGACTGGCATGGGCATGTGCGATGAAGCTGGAACTATGTTATGAGGACTAGCAGGTGTGATGTGATGATTTCAAAGTGCAAAAATTTCTTGTTCAAGCGCAAGTTTTTTTTTGAGGGCTAGTTCCTGTTCAAGTGCCACAATATGAGCTTTGAAGTCATCTGAATTGGTCGAGCCATGAGGTATACTGTCAGACACTGATAATATTTGATCTGGAAACCTAACAAAAACCTGTTAAAAGGCTTAGGAAGTATAACACAGGCTAGAGGAAGGGTGCGAGTTGGTACTAAATATTACCACTGATACCCAAGGTTGTGTTTAGAGATGCAAAATGGTAAGAAATGGTGCAAATAGTCTGTGAGAGCATATGAAGTTGTCCAAAAGAGTTCAAAATAGGCTTGAAGATGTGCAAAATAGTTCGAAGAAGATTTGAAGAGATTCAAAGGTGTTCAAGGACGTTCGAAGATGTCAGATTAATGTCGAGGTCTGTCGAGGAGCAAATATAACAAATGAGAAGTGTTTTTCGAATGGTGATAGGTGATAGGTGATGAGTCGAGAGACTAATACGAGGGTGCGAAGAAGTTCATGATATTTCACAGAACTTATAGATATGATGTGAGGTTAAGACTCAAGAGAATAACTCTTAAATCAAATGATAATGGAGAGGGTGACTTCTTCTTTGTTCCCTTTTTGCTTCTGTAAGTAACTAGTACAAGTCCATATACAATTTGAAGAGATAGTACTAAAAAGGAAACAATAACATGTGGAAAACATGAGGCAATATATACAACAATGAGGACTTTGTAAATCATAAAACAAATGAGAAATGAGAAATATTTGAAATGTACATTGTCCCCATATAGTAAAAGTAGTTATCTTTTTGCTTCAATATATCATTGAAACCTCTAAGTGCTATTATCACATTCTAAGTCTCTTGTCATCTCTCCTCATGTCCAGTAGTGCTTGATATGCAATGGAATAACTCAGTCTGGTTGTGCAGCATGTATCAAAAGGGTTTCAGAACAGCTATGTGGCAGCCGACATTGTTTGAAGTGGTGCAAAGTTGTTCGAAAGTGTTTGAAGTGTCACAAAATCATTCAAAATCATTCAAAGTCATTCAAAGTCATTCAAAGTCATCCAAAATAGTACGAAATAAGTTTGAAATTGAGTTTGTGGTGTTTGTAGAGATTTGGAGCATGTGTCATAATGTTTTGATATGATAAGGACCCATTCCAGACCTTCAAACATGCAATGGACCTATCATCATCTCTCAAAAACCTTCCCAATTTGCTATATTCATTTCTCAATATCTTTTGAAACCATTCCCATTCTCCCCAAACTCCTCAAACATCCTTGAACTTCCTCAAACCTTCTTTAAACATCTTCAAACATCATTCATAGCCCTTTGAAAACCTTTGTATGCTCCTAAAACTATTCACAACATTTCTTACTACCTTGTACCTCTCACTACAATTCTTGAGTAACAGCAGTGATCTTTAGTACCATCTCACACCCTTCCTCTAGCCTGTGTAACACTTCTTAGACCTTTTTAGTAGGTTTTTGTTTGGTTTCCAGGTCGAGTATAATCAACGGTTAAGTTTCTTGGCAGTCATGAAGTATTCAAGGTTCTTGTGGTCCATCCAGATCTTGACCCTGTATTGAGCACCCTCTAGGAAATGTTGCCACTCCTCCAATGCTTGCATTATTGTTAGCATCTCCTTGTCATGGATCTCATAATTGCATTCCACAGCACTGAGACTCTTCAAGTAGAAGGCGATGGGGTGCCACTTTTGGTCATTGGAAGACTGTTGGGACAACACTGTGCCCATCACAAAGTCCAAACTGTCAGCTTTTACATGGAAAGGATGCGAGTCATCAGCAAAGGTAAGGATTGGAATGAAAGTGACCATCTCTTTGAGCTTCTCAAATGCCTCCTGCTATGCATTGCCCCACCTCCATCCCTCGCCAGTGAGGTCAAACAATGGGCATGCATGGTGGGAGAAATCTTTAATAAAGCGCTGATAGAAATTGATGAAGCCCAGAAAAGACTGCACCTCTTTCTTGTTCATGGGCATGGGCCAGGTTGTAACACCAGCAACCTTGACCAGGTCCATCTCCACCTGTCCATCTGAGATAATCAAGCCCAAGTACTCGATTCACATCTTCTCAAACTTGCACTTGTCATGACAGAGATAGAGTTTGTGCCACCAAAGTCATTCCAGAACCAGGCATGTGATTTAAGGATGTTCATCAAGGTAGACACAGACAACATCTTCCAATATGAGATCATGGAAGATGTGATTCATCATGGTCTGAAAGGACTATTAGTGAGACCAAAGAACATGACAAGCAGTTCAAAAAGAGCATGTGTTACGATATGGCACGAGAAAGGGGAAGATCAAATTTCTTTTCTATTGTATCTATTGTTCTCCTCGAGTATGCCCCCACACTATCATTCTATGATCATCTACTCACTATTGTTCTTATTGTCCTCATCACGCGAGGCGCTATTGTTCTACGATTCTATTTGTCATGCTACTGTACATCTTTAATCACCCTTTCTCTCTCACGCTATTGTAGTAGGTTGCAGACACTCCCACATTATTGTCCCGACATTTCTATTATTCTTGCTATGCAACTCATCCTGTACCTGTAGTATTTAAGTGACAATACAATGACCTGGTCGGTTCTACGTTCCTAACAAACTCTGAATAAGTCATCCTCATAGCTGTTGCTTATGAGCCTCAGCGATTCTCTGAAACATCTTGATTGATATCATTACTCATGAGCTTCGACTAATTTTAGGAACTTCGACTCTAACAAAAGGTCAAGCTAGTCCTTACTCTGCTGACTAATTCTAGTCCAGGCAGCATCCATTATATGACAGAATTCTTATGAGAACCACCTGACCATATCCCACCCAATGAAGAAAAGCTATGGCAGCACCATCCACCCCCACTGTCCCCACTACACCCATCGCCCCTACCCGACCCACAGAGATCAAGATGAGGGCACCAACTGATTACATCGGAGACAGAACAAAGACCATGCTATTCCTCCTCGAGTGCAGTGATGTGTTCAGTTGGTACTCAGTGCAGAGTCTCAACAGAAGTGGTGAACACTTAACCTACAACTGCAGGCGTGCTCGGGGTGAGGGGAGAGTTCGCTTAGAGGGCCTCAGATCGTCCTTCAGGGCGTGGAGACTATAGAGAGGCTGGGACAGTGCTTTTCAATGTGCGCACTAGTAGTGTATGCAAAAGGGAAGATATGTGCAGTGGCAGAAAAGTGTGCAATGCAAAGAGGCAAAAACGCGCAGTGCGGAAAAACGTGCAATGGGAGTGCAAAAGTGTGCAACAATGAGGATGATGAAGGCGGGAGGTGTAACAGGACAAAGACGACACTGGGATGTACTGTGAAGGTGGTGCACAGGTTGGGGGTGCAAACGGAGTGAAAGCGCAAGGGGTAGAAAAAGGCACAAACAGTGTGCAAAACGTGGCTATGCAAATAAGTGCGCACACGGTGTGCAAACATGGCTATATGAAGGGCACACTACGATAGTGCACAGACAAGGACGAAGGACGCAATGCAAGGGACACAACGCAACAATACGATGAGGGGATGCAAACGATAATGCAAACACAGCTATATGAAGGGTGCACTACAAAGGCGCACGGACTGGACGCTGTTGCACAGACTATGTGCGACGCTGACTGAGCTATAAACTATGAGGGGGGGAAAGATCCTCTGGATTCTCTATCTCTCTGCCTACTATGTACAAATGGCTTATGTGATAAAAACGGTAAAATAACATGTAAAAATAGAAAGCGCCATGCGCTGATAGGTCCACTACGTGCTTTAAGGTCTGGAGAAGACTCCCACTCATATCAACACATCACGACATGCACTCCGAAGTACTATAATGCCACGAAATTAACTTCGAACCATTTTCGCATTATTTCGCACTATTTCGGACGACTTCGAGACACTCCGAATGCTTTCGAACTATTTTGCAACACTTCGAACAACTTTGCGGCACTTCAAATGACTTCAGCCACCGTATAGTTGTCCACAAACAATTTTGATACACACTGCACATCCAGAACAAGTTATTTCGTCGCATATCGAGCATTACTGGACACGAGGAGGGATTACAAGAGAGTTAGAATGCGATAAGTGCGGTTTTTATGTTTCATGATATATTAAATCAATAGGACAAGAACTCTTACTATACTGGGACAATGTACATTTTACTTATTATCATTTTTCATTTGTTTTGTGTTTTACAATACCTTTATTGCTGTGTACATTGCCTCATGTTTTACAATTGTTCTTATTTCCTTTTTAGTACTATCTCTTCATTTTGTATATAGACTTGTGTTAGATACTTAGAATAAAAAAAAAGAACAACAGGGAACAGCACAAGTTACCCTCACAGTTATCGTCTGACTTAAGAGTCGTTCTCTTGAGTCTTAGCTCGCGTCGTATCTCTAAAGTTCTGCGAAATATCGTGAACTTCCTCGAAACTATTGTATTCGCTCTCCGTTTTATCGCCCATCACCTGTCTCCATTTGACAAACACCTCACATTCATTAAACTTGCTGTTCGATATACTTCGAACCTCTTCGAACTTATTTGAACTATTTCACGCATCTTCGAACTTATTCGAACCACTTCGCACGCCTTCGAACTTCTTTCGAACTCTTTCGAACAACTTTGTACACCTATACAGAATATTCGCCACAGCCCTTACCATTTCGTGTTACTAAACATTACGTTTTGGTCTCAGCGGTGATATTTAGTACCACCTTGCACCCTTCCTCTGGCCTGTGTTATACCATCCGAAGCCATTAGTAGGTTTTGTTTGGGTTTCCGGGTTGAGTTCCATCAGCGCTACCCACAAGCGCATCCATTCGCCCATCTAAACCTGACTGCACTATGCCGCTGCCTCGGCCAATAAGATTTTGCACACCTATAGCTCAATATCCAACTGTTCTGGTGCGATGCACTATTATTGGTGTGCGCTAAGTCTCATGCGCTCTTCCCAATTAATCCACTTCGGTGTTATGTGTCGCATGCTGCGCCTTAGTAATAATGATGTGATCAACCTGTGCCGGTTACCAGACAAGGCGATGCTGATTGGAAATGTAGAAGAACAATAAGGAGATGCTGTGCGAGGCCAAATACCACCAAAGCGCCAGGATTATGCGAAAGCGCCCAAGTGTGCACAGTCCAATGCCAAATAGGTGCAAAGCGGCCCAGTTATGTAAGAATGCACAGTTCGCTTGTGTTGGAATCATGGTGTGCCTCAAGCAAATGCGCCAGTAAGATGGAAGCCATGATGCACAGCGCGTTTGAAGTGGTGAATTGTTGTGTGATGGTAAGAATAGTGCAGTGAGTGTGCAGCAAAGAACGTGAGTTGCGAGTAAAGCATAAAAAGAGTGCATAAAGGCACATCGAGCGCACAATAATGGAAAACGGCAGATAAGGAGTGTGGGGGGGCACACGGAGGCAGCTTGAAGCGCAACGAGGCGCATTCAGGGCGCACAATGATTGGCAGCTATGGGGAACCAAAAGCGCAGTAGAAATGCAAAAGGCACACAAAGGCGCACCTAAACGGTCAAAGGCGTGCAAAAGCGCGCTGCGCAAAGTGCACAGAAGCCATCTAGGAGGTGCACACAATCACAAAAAAATGCTGTAGTATGCGTGTGGGGCGATAGGGAGCTGTATCAGCGGGGCATATGTCAATGCCAACTCAACCGCATTCCCTGATGATCACCACAAGATCTTATTCATGCTCTCTTATATGAATGGAGGGACAGCTGGGCCATGGAAGCAGGCCTATTTGGAAGGAAGGTATATCGAATCGAAACCCTGGGACACATTCCAGGAGTTTATCGCAAGAGTACGTGCAGCATTCTCGCTGATCAACAATGCGGGAAATGCACAAACACAGCTCAGGGCACTCTCACAGGGGGGAAAGGGAGTAGATGAGTATATTGCACGATTCAAAACCCTCGCTTACCACATGAAAATTAAAGAAGATGCCTCATAGAATATTTCGTCGATGGACTCAACAATTGAGTCCTCGACAAGGTCTTTGGGATGGAAAATCTGCCAGACATGATTGAGGGATGGTATACCCATGCAGCAAGGGCAGAAGGGCATCTCAGAAGGGCAAAAGCGATTAAAGGACATACAGTAAGGCAGGAGGAGGAGGAGCGGAAAGCCCTTCAAGAGATTCTAATGCCATGGAAATAGATGCGACATGCCTCTCTTATGCAGAGAGGCTCGAACATATCAAAAAAGGAAAGTGTTTCATCTGCCACAAGGCAGGGCACAGGGCGAGCGACCACAAGGGAGGGAAGGAACCACCTGTGAAAGAAGAGAAGAAGATCGAGATGAAGAAAACACCCTGCGATCACTATACAAAAATCCGCGTGCTCATCAACAAGCTGGAGGAAAAGGAGAAAGAAGAGGTGCTAAACCTCATGGCAGTGGAGGGTTTTTAAAGCGGCGGCCTGTGTTGGCAGCAGAGCCTGCCAGAGTTATTGTCTCCTCTGTACTAGTAGCGAATGTGAGCCACCAATCCATGTGCATTCCAGTTCACTATCTGCTAGGAAATAAAAAAGCTGAAGTCCCTGCCCTAATCAACTCAGGAGTGGGCGAAACGTTCATTGACCACCGAGTTGCTGAGAAACTCAGACTGAAAAAAATTCTGCTTGTCAGGAAGATCCTCGCCAAGAATGTCGATGGAACCCTGAACAAGAATGGGATGATCTTGCACTACCTCCACATCGACACAAAGATTGGAGGAAAAGAAGAGAAGATCAGAATGTTAATAACAGGGCTAGGAAAGGAAAGGATGATCCTGGGATACTCGTGGCTCCAAAGATGTAACCCCATCATCGACTAGGAAAAAGGAACCCTCACTGACAGGCAAACTGAGAAATTCCTCATGAAGAAGATCCAAACCATGATCGAACGGACATGCACTACATTCGGTAAGCAAAGTCCCACTATAGATGACAAGGGGCCACTTGTACTGATGATGTGTTCAGTTGGTACTTGGTGCAGAGTCTCAACGGAAAGGGTAAACACTTAACCTACAACTGCAGGCATGCTCAGGATGGGGAGGGAGTTCGCTTAGAGGGCCTCGGATCATCCTTCAGGGTGCAAAGACTATGGGGAGGCTGGTACGGCAGTTTTCAATGTGCGCACTAGTTGTGTATGCTAAAGGGGAGATATGCGCAGTGGCGGGAAAGTGCGCAATCCAAAGGGGCAAAAATGCACAGTGCAGAAAAATGTGCAATGGGAGCACAAAAGTGTGCAACGACGAGGGTGATGGAGATGAGAGGTGTAGTGGGATGGAGACAACACTGGGGTATGCTGTGAAGGTGGTGTGTAGGTTGGGGACACAAATGGGGTGGAAGCACAAGAGGCGGAAAAAGGTGCAAACAGTGTGCAAAATGCAGCTATACAAAAAAGGTGCAAACAGTGTGCAAACATGGCTATATGAAGGGCGCACTGTATGAGTGCTCGAACAAGGATGAAGGATGCAATGCAGGGATGAAACACAACAATACGATGAGGGGATGCAAACAATACACAAACACAGCTATACAAAGAGCACACTACAAAGATGCATGGACTAGACACTAGTACACTGACTACGTGCGACGCTGACTGAGCTATAAACTATGGGGGGGGGAAAGGTCCTCTGGATTCTCTATCTGCCAAGTTTAAAGAAGTGCAGTGGCAGATGCAGAAGATGAGAAGTTAGATTTGGTATGGATATGGATGGATACTCTAATGCACCATAGCAATTTCATGGATTCTGAGTATGGCACACTCGTGTTCTATGCAAGCATTTTTTTCAAAGACAAGAAGCACTTATAGAAGTGCAATGCACATTGCACTCACCAGCTTGTTATTTGGCAGTCCAGACACTTACCGATATTGTGTGCCATCCATGACAACATTGGACACAAGTGCTTTTATGCAATGTGATCTGCTTTACTTGAGCACTTTTGATGGCCATACATTATGGATGACATTGTTTGGTTCATGCACTGATAGGTCCATTGCATGCTTTAAGGTCTGTAGAATGCTTCCAATTCTATTGACACATTATGACACATGCTCTGAACTGCTACGAATGCCACGAGTTCAGTTTCTAACTATTTCGAACTACTTTGAATGACTTTGAATAATTTCATGATACTTTGAATGCTTTTGAGCAACTTTGCACCACTTTGAATGACATCAGCCACCACATAGCTGTCTCAAAACCCTTTCGACCTACATGGCACATCTGGCATGAGCCATTTTGTCGCATATCAAGTGCCACTGGACATGAGGAGAGATGACAAAAGATCTAGAATGAGATAACAGCAGCTTTATGTTTCAATGATATATTGAAGCAATAGAACAAGAACTTTTACTATACTGGGACAATGTACATTTCATTTATTTTCATTTCTCATTTGTTTTATGTTTTACAATACCTTTGTTTGCTATGCATACTGCCTCGTGTTTTCCACATGTTATTGTTTCCTTTTTAGTACTATTCCTTCAAATTGTATATAGACTTGTATTAGTTACTTAGGAGAGAAGCACAAGGGAACATAGACAAAGTTACCCTCTCCCTTATCATTTGATTTAAGAGCCGCTCTCTTGAGTCTTATCTTTGCATCATATCTCTAAGTTCTGTGAAATGTTGTGAACTTCTTTGAACTTTTGTATTTGTCCCTCGACTCATCGCATATCGCCCATTGTCTCTCAGAAAACACTTCCCGTTCATTATAATCATTCCTCAATATACCTCGACACTGGTCTGACACCTTCAACCTTCCTCAAAACTTCTTCAAACTATTTCCCATGCCTTCAAACCTTTTTTGAACTATTTTGCACATCTTCAAACCTATTTTGAACTTTTTCAAATCTCTTCATACACCTCTAAAGACTATTCGCAATGTGCCTTATCATTTTACATACTCACTATGACTTTTGGGTATCAGCGGTGATATTTAGTACCAACTCACACCCTTCCTCTAGCCTGTGTTATACTTCCTAAGCCTTTTAACAGGTTTTTGTTAGGTTTCCAGGTCGAGTATCATCAGTGCACTTGCCATATTTGCCAGATTCAGCAAATACATTTTAATACTGCCCATTGTTGCAATGCCTGTGCCTCTATGCAGTAAAGTTTATATTGATACAATGCACTTATCAGTATCAGCAGGGCAGCACTATATTGTCCAAGGGCATTGTTCGCTTGCAACTTGGGCAGAATTCCATGGGCTTCCTAAAGAGAATGCAAGTGCACTCAGCGATTGGATGTTCCAAGATCTCATTTGCAGATGAAGCACATTGTATGAGATAGTCACTGATAATGGCAAGCTATTCATCAAAGTGCTAGCCTACCTCAGTAAGTGCTACCATATCAATGACATCCACATATCTGGCTATAATTTGCACACTAATGGAATTGTCAAGCATAGTTTGCTATATTCAGTTTTCTGGGTAGAGCACATCACTATTTGAAAGTGCCTCAGCATTTTGCCATACTTCATTGTCACAGGTGCACAGCCTCTGATTCCTCTCGATATTGTTGAAGCAACATACTTTAACTCACCCCCAGATTCTATACTCTCCACTACAGATTTGATTGCACCTCAAGCATGCACATTACAAAAGCAGCCAGAAGATTTAGCATGCATCCATTCCCATGTCTATGCAGAAAGGCACAAAGCAGCACTCCATTTTGAGAAAGCACAATACAAGACAATCCACAATTTTGACTTCTAGCATGGTGACTTAGTCTTTATGTGCAAAATAGCAATTGAGAAGAGCCTTAATTGCAAAATGCACCCACATTACCTTGGCCCTCTGATCATAGTTTTGTGCAATCAAGGGGTGCATATATCATTTGTGAACTCAATGGAACAGTGTTTGATAGGACAATAGCTGCATTTCGCTTAGTGCCATACCACATGTGCAAGTCCATTGCACTTCCTGACATCAAGTTTGATATTGCTACAAAGCAGTTGGGGAAAATGGAGGAGTCAATGGTAGTGGACACAGAAGATGAAGAAATAGTTGATGAAGAAGAAGGGCAAGGAGATATCACAGAAGATGAAGAAAGTACTGATGAGGCACCCAATTAGTGCTCCATGCACACCACTATGGATATTTCATTTTTTTATGTGTATGATTTGATTTCTTTCTCTTTTTTTATGTTACCTTTCTTCTATTTGCAAAGTCACATCTAAGCATCTTCTGTGATTGTGCAGCCCATGAGTTTTACCAGCTATGATGATTTACTGAGCCTTTCTGATTTTTTCAGAATTGTTTTATGGCATGCACTTCATTTTATCTCTCACAATTCCACCATTTGAACAGATTCAATATTTTAGTTGGGAGGAGGAAAGTGATGGTTGGATGATTTTCCCTCGCTTCTTTGCACTTGCACATTTTTGTCCCTTTGCACATTTTTTCTGCACTTGACTTTTTTTGTTCAAATATTGCCTATCTTATTTTCTATCCTTCACATATATCATCTGTGTTTATGATTTGCACTTTACATGACCACAAGGGTGCACACACAGGTTGGCACAAAATGCACACATTTGCATACACACACACTCCAGCACTCTGGAGCACACTGCTAATAATACTCAACCTGGAAACCAAACAAAACCTGCTAAAAGGTCTAGGAAGTGTAACACAGGCTAGAGGAAGGGTGCAAGGTGGTACTAAATATCACCGCTGTTACCAGAGGGGTGTAGTTAGAGGTGTGAGATAGTGACACATGTTGCAAATAGTTTTAGGAGCATACAAAGGTTTTTGAAAGAACTATGAAGAGGTTTGAAGTAGTTTGAAGACATTTGAGGAGTTTGGAGAGAATAGAAGTGGCTTTGAGGGATATTGGAAAATGAATACAGAAAATTGGAAGGGTTTTCGAGAGACAATAGGCAATATGCAATAAGTCAAGAGGCTAGTACAAGATTTCAAAAAAGTTTGCGATAATTCACAGAACTTAGAAATACGATGTGAGGCTTGGACTCAAGAGGATTGCTCTTAAATCAGATGATAAAATGGGAGAGGGCAACTTCTTCTCTGTTGTTCTAAGTAACTAGTACAAGTCTATATACATTCTGAAGAGATGGTACTCAAAAAGGAAATATAACATGTGGAGAACATGAGGCAATATGCACAGCAATAAAGGACTTTGCAAATCATAAAACAAATAAGAAATGATGATAAATGAAATGTACAGAGTCAAAATATATCAAAAGTACTTGTCCTATTGTTTCAATATATCATTGAAACACAAAAATCCCACTATCACATCCTAAGAGTCTTTTGTCATGTCTCCTCATGTCTGGTAGTGCTTGATATGCAATGCAATAGCTCATGCTGGATGTGCTGTGTGTACCGAAAGGGTGTTGGGATAGCCATATGGCAGCTGTCATTGTTCAAAGTGCTGCAAAATTATTCAAAGTTGTTCAAAGTGTTGCAAAGTCATTCAAAGTAGTTCAAAGTAGTTCAAAATGGTTCAAAATCAATTTTGTGGGGCTCATAGGGGTTGGGATTGTGAGTTGTAATGTGTTGATACATTTGGAATTTTTCCCAGACCCTAGAGCACACAGTGGACCTATCACCATGCATTTATTCAAGATGCAACAAACATAATTGGATTTGGGAACTGCAAATAATCTTAGTACAATGGGAGAACTACTCTAGTAACTCAAGGAATTCTAGGTGCTCTGCAGCTGCAGCCAGCTTCACCCTTGCTTCCACCTCTGCTTGTTCCATGCTGCGCAATTGGCTTTGGCAACTTCCAGCTCAACTAGTGACCTCTCCACATCTTCTGTGAGGCAATTGTGTATACTCCCAAGATGGTGACCAGAGAGCAGCACTGCACTAAGTCGAGCACTTCGACATCCTGGCCTTGAGAGATAGCATCCCCAAAAGTATTTCCTGACTTGGTCTGGCATGACGATGATGATACTCGACCTGGAAACCTAACAAAAACCTGTTAAAAGGCTTAAGAAGTATAACACAGGCTAGAGGAAGGGTGCAAGTTGGTGAAGATGTTCGAGGATGTCCAAAATAGTTTGAAGATGTCCAAAATAGTTCAAAAGAATTGGACTGATGTCAAGGTATGTCGAGGAGTGAATATAGCAAATATGAAGTGTTTTTTGAAAGATGATTGGTGATGTGAGATAAGTTGAGGATGGAATACGAAAGTTCGAAGAAGTTCGCAATATTTTGCAGAACTTAGAGATGCAATGCAAGGCTAAGACTCAAGAGAATCGCTCTCAAATCAGATGATAAGGGAGAGGGTAACTTCTTCTCTGTTCCCTTTTTCCTGTCTTTTTATGTTCTAAGTAACTAATACAAGTCTATATACAATTTGAAGGAATAGTACTAAAAAGGAAACAATAACATGTGGAAAACATGAAGCAGTATGCACAGCAAATAAAGGTATTGTAACACATAAAACAAATGAGAAATGAAAATAAATGAAATGTACATTGTCCCAGTGATGTGTTCAGTTGGTACTCGATGCAGAGTCTCAATGGAAGGGTGAACACTTAACCTACAACTGCAGGCATGCTCGGGTGAGGGGGGAGTTTGCTTAGAGGGCCTCGGATTGTCCTTCAGGGCGCAAAGACTATGGGGAGGCTGGTACAGCAGTTTTCAATGTGTGCACTAGTTGTGTATGCTAAAGGGGAGATATGTGCAGTGGCAGGAAAGTGCGCAATGCAAAGGGGCAAAAATGCGCAGTGCAGAAAAATGCACAATGGGAGTGCAAAAGTGCGCAACGATGAGGGTGATGAAGACGAGAGGTGTAGTGGGATGGAAACAGCACTGGGGTGTGCTGTGAAGGTGGTGCATAGGTTGGGGACACAAACAGGGTGGAAGCACAAGGGGCGGAAAAAGGCGCAAACGGTGCACAAAATGTGGCTATACAAATAAGTGTGCAAACAGTGCACAAATGTGGCTATATGAAGGGCACACTGTATGAGTGCTCGAATGAGGATGAAGGATGCAATGCAGGGATGAAACACAACAATACGATGAGGGGATGCAAACGATACACAAATGCAGCTATACAAAGGGCACACTACAAAGGCGCATGGACTGGACGCTGGTGCACAGACTACATGCAACACTGACTGAGCTATGAACTATGAGGAGGGGGAAAGATCCTCTGGATTCTCTATCTGTCCACCTACTATGTACAAATGGCTTATGTGATAAAAATGGTAAAATAAAGTGTAAGAATAGAAAGCGCCATGTGCTACCCACAAGCACATCCATTTGCCCATCTAAACCCGACCATGCTATGCCGCTGCCTCAGCCAATAAGATTTGTGCACCTATAGCCCACTACCCAACTGTTCCAGTGTGATGCACTATTTTTAGTGCACTCTAGGTCTCATGCACTCTTCCCAATTAATCTGCTTCAGTGTTATGTGTCACATGCTGTGCCTTAGTAATAATGGTGTGATCGACCTGTGCCGGTTACCAGATAAGGCAATGCCGATTGGAAATGTGGAAGAACTATAAGGAGATGCTGTGAAAGGCCAAATACTGCCAAAGCACCAAGATTACATGAAGGTGCCGAAGGCACACAGTCCAATGCCAAATAGGTGCAAAGTGCCCTGATTATGTGAGAATGCGCAGTTCACTCATGTTGGAATCGTGGTGCGCCTCGAATAAATGTGCCAGTAAGATGGAAGCTGCGATGCATAGCGCACCGGTGCAGTGGATTGTTGTGTGTGTGATAGGGATTGTGCAATGAGTGCACAGCAGGGAATGTGAGTTGCAGGTAAAGCATAAAAGGAGCGTGCAAAGGCACATCGAGCGCACAATAAATGTGGAAGGCAGATAAGGAGTAGGGTGTAGCACAGGTGACACCATGGGTTTCACTGGCAATACCACACCTGTCACCTGTGACACCATACCTGTACAAACACCATACCTGCAGGTACAGGTTATAAGCACAGGTTTTGTATGGTGTTTAAAAACTACAGTGGCACTTGAATAAACTATGTGTAGCTAAGACAAAGATGAGAAACAGCTATAGTAGAAAATTATTTAACTCTCTTATACTGCTTCAACACTTAAATCCACATATAAATTATGATATAGTGTTCAATTCTTTCACCAATCACCTGTCAGACTTATCCATCATAAAGAATGCAAAGAAACTTGTAATTCACTGTATTTAATGTGGGCATAGTAATTTTTGGCACAAAAGGAACTTTAAGAATGAACACTCCAGATAACCATGCAAAATAACATCCACTTTACTTAATTAGATCATTGTATGTCATAAAATACTACAGCACCAGTCAGATACATGTTTTTCACAGAGTATAACAACAAATGGATTCTCATAAAAGTTGATAAAAATGCTGTCAACTCATAGCCAAAGAGCTTAGAAGAATTGAACATGATATGAGATGCATCACAACTCAAACCTGTCACAACCTGCAACACCATGAGTACAGGTGTGGTGTTGCTACAGGTACAGATATACCAACCCATACCTGCACCTGTGCTACCTGCAGGCAAAATACCACAGGTTAACCTGTACCTGTGCTACACCCTAATAAGGAGTGTGGAGGGGGGTGCGTAAAGGTGGTTTGAAGCACAATGAGGCGCATTTAGGGCGCACGATGATTGGCAGCTATGGGGGAACCAACAGCGCAGTAGAAATGCAAAAGGCGCACAAAGGTGCACCTAAATGGTCAAAGATGCGCGAAAGTGCACGGAAGTGCACAAATGCGCACAGAGGTGCACTGGAGTGCAATGGAGTGCATGGGAGTGCATGGGAGCACATAGGAGTGCACGGGAGCACATAGGTGCGCAATGGAGCACATAGGTGCGCAATGGAGCACATAGGAGTGCATGGGAGCACATAGGTGTGCAATGGAGTGCACTGGAGCACAATAGAGCACAATGGAGTGCACGGGAGTGCACTGGAAGCACAGGAAGCAGACAAAGGTGCATGGAAGTGCACAAAAGCGCACTGTGCAAAGTGAGTAGAAGATGTCCAAGCAGTGCGCACAATCATGAAAAATGGTGTAGTATGAGCACAGGGTGATAAGGAGCTGTATCACTGAGAGTAACATTGAGCCCAACTCTTGGGAAGCTACCTACAAGGAGTGCTGGGGAGACCTTCAGGGAAACCCACCTTGCCGCCACCGAGCATGTGAAGAGTAGGCTCGGGATGGTTCATCTCGCAACAGGACTTTGCATCAAGGATGAACCCGATCGCGATGGATCACACCTGGTAATGGACATGGCAACAGACATCCATCCTGAGATCGATCTACCAATCCCTGTATTAGATGCCACGGGCGTCAACACACCACTCAACACAGAGGAAGATCATGATGGAATGGATGCACTATTCACCTATGTTCGGGGAGAACCTATGATAGGAATATTCAAAGCAGAGGAGTCACCTCTCACTGTCAAATGTGACTACATCCCACTGAACTACTAGAAACTCCAATGGATCTCTTGTCTCACTCGATCCTGACTGACTGGCAGGATTGCCTATTTGAACACGACTTTTATCTGAGCAAAGACCTCCATCTCACAAAAGCTCACTCACAGGAGTGAGGGCAACAAGGAGACATGGTCACTCGATGATTTACTCCCAGACAAATATAAGGAGTACCGAAGCATGTTTGAAAAGGCGGCATTGGAAAGGTTCCCCAAATCTAGACCATGGGATCACGTGATCGAACTCAAACCTGACTTCATCCCAAGGGACTGCAAAGTCTATCCCATCACCCCAGCCAAACAAAAGAAGTTAGATGAGTTCATCGACGAGAATCTAAGGAAGAGGTACATCACTCCATCTAAATCACCTATGGCATCCCTGTTCTTCTTTGTCATGAAGAAGGACTCTGATGTGCTCCGGCCCTGCCAAGATTACCAGTATCTAAATGAAGGAACCATCAAAAACTCCTACCCCCTTCCTTTGATCGGCGATCTACTTGACAAACTGAAAGGGGCAAAATGGTTCACAAAACTGGACATTAGATGGGAATACCATAACGTCAGGATCAAGGAGGGGGACGAATGGAAGGCAGCATTTAAGACTAATAAGGGGCTGTTCGAGCCCAAAGTCATGTTCTTTGGCCTTTGCAACTCCCCGGCAACCTTCCAAGTGATGATGAATGACACCTTTCGTGACATGCTGAATGAGGGATGGCTAGTGATCTATATGGACGACATCTTAATCTTCTCAAAAGACAAAAAGGAACACAAGGAAAGAATGAAGAGGGTTCTAGCAAGGTTGAAGGAAAATGACCTCTACCTAAAACCCAAAAAATCTAGATTTGATGTGCAGGAAGTCGAATTTCTTGGGCTGATCCTGTGACCAGACCACCTAGCCATGGACCCAACCAAACTCAGTGGAATTAGGGACTGGCCACCCCCGACCAATGTCAAAGGGGTCAGGTCATTCCTGGGCTTTGGAAACTTCTATCGGAGATTCATCGGCATTTTTGCTGTGATCACGAAGCCGCTGAATGACCTAATGAAGAAGGACCAAACCTTCAACTGGACAAGCAAATGCCAAGAGGCATTTGAAACACTGAAACGAAAATTCTCCGAGGCACCAGTTCTACTGATGCCAAACACCGAGAAGCCATTTGTAGTAGAAAGCAATGCCTCAAAATATGCAACAGGGGCTGTGCTGAAGCAGACTGACACAAATGGGAACTGGCACCCCTGTGGCTACATCTCCCACTCCTTGACAGTGACCGAACAGAACTACGAAATCTATGATCGAGAACTACTGGGGATAATACAGGCTCTAGAAACCTGGAGGCACTACCTCCAAGGATCTGAACACCCCACCACCATCTTATCTGATCACAAGAACCTCATGTATTTCAGAATGGCACGAAAATTGAACCAATGACAAGCCAGATGGAGCCTTTTCCTGTCACAATTCAATCTTCAACTGGTACACGTGCCGGGGAAGATAATGATACAATCTGATGCACTGTCACGATGGGGAGATTACACACCAGAAGTCGATGATGACAACAATGACATCACAATGTTAAAAGATGAGATCTTTGCACAAACAATCAATATGGAATTGAAGGACCTACTAGCAGAAAGCATGATGTGTGATGACCTACTAAAAGAAATAGTAAGGGCCATCAAAGAAGGAGGAACACCACCAATCAAGTCAGCGGTAGAAGATTGGAAAATGGAGAATGATGGGATGGTCTTTTTCAAAGACCGATGCTACGTCCTGGATGACAAGAAACTATGGAGAAAAATCATGGAAAAGTACCATGACAATTTACTTATGGGGCACCCCAGCCAATTCCAGATGCTAGAACTGGTGCGAAGAGACTACTGGTGGCCCGGAATGACAATCTTTATCCGAAACTATGTTGACGGATGTGCCACATGTCAACAAATGAAGGTAAACACACACCCCATGACACCGCCACTCTTGCCAATCAAATCAGAAGCGACATGACCATTTGCGCTAGTAACCATGGATTTCATCATGGACTTACCGATCAGCGATGGATCTGACACCATCATGGTCGTGGTAGACCATGGGCTTACTAAGGGGGTGATTTTCATTCCTTGCAACAAGACCGTCGACGCACTGTGGGCAGCAGACCTTTATCTGCATAACATGTTTAAGAGATTCGGCCTCCCCGATAAAATCATATCGGATTGCAATCCACGATTCACCTCCAATGCATTCCAAGAATTGAGAAGACTGGGAATAAAACTGGCCATGAGCATGGCCTATCACCCACAGACTGATGGGGAAACAGAGTGAGTCAATCAAGAACTAGAAATCTACCTCCGGATCTTCTGTGCAAACAAACCATCACAATGGAAATGACACCTTGCCACTGCCGAGTTCATGCATAATCAGAAGCACCACTCAGCGATCAAGAATACCCCATTTTACATAATGATGGGAACCCACCCCAAGGCCATCCCCATGATGTACGAAAAGATGAACGTACTGGCTACCAAACAGAGGATAGCCAAATTAGGGAACATATGGCAAGAGGCCCTGGCAGTGCACGAACTGTCCCAACAAGTTATGATCGGATGCAACGGATGAGGCTTCCACCCATTCGTGGTGGGAGAAAGGGTATGGCTGGACTCGAAGAACCTGAAATTGGGATACCCAACCAGGAAACTCGCCCCAAAACGTGAGGGGCTATTCCCTATCACCCAGGTGATCTCCTCCCATGCTTATGAACTAAAACTTCCTTCACAATGGAGGATTCACCCAGTCTTCCATGCCTCTCTTCTTTCGCGTTTCAAGGAGAATGAGACACATGGACCCAACCTTCTTCCTCCACCCCCCAAGCTGATCGAGGGAGAATTAGAACACGAGGTCGAGAAAATTTTAGCTCACAAAAAGATGGGCCAAGGAACCCGATTCCTGGTGAAATGGAAAGGTTATGGCATGGCGGAGAAGACTTGGGAGCCAGAAGCACACTTGAAAAACGCTTCAGAAATCTTGAACGAATACAAGTCTACCCATAACCTGCTACCATCATGAGCCACCCTCTACACTTCTTCATGAACATCACGCCTGACCCCGACCCCATAAGAACCTTCGAACTAATCCTCAGCTTTGTCCGCGACACCGATGGCATCCGGAACGAGGAGAGGTTGCTCTCCATGACTCAAGACTGGGCACTTCTCCACGGGACCGTATGCAATTTTTGAGATGTACCAAGCGATTTCTGCCCTTGAATGGGTATTCCAGCATTTAACTGAAGATGCCTACCACCTTGACTTGCTCCCACTCATGAGGAGTTTAGATGAGCAGGTGCTATGCTACAGACCTGGAGAACGAGTCCCCACACTGCAGCAAATCTTCATTATAGAGCCTTCCGATAATGAAGAAGATGAGGAATTTGAGACAGCACCAGAACGACCAACACCGCCTCCACAACCTCCCCTCCATCTGTCGCCATCACCCCCACCTCTGCGCATGCCTACACCCTATCCTAGACAACCCACGCCTGATTACCCACCCACACCTCCATGGATGTGAAACTTCATCTGCTTCACATGCGCCCACATCGGCCATTTCTCCTCCCATTGCCCAGAATACCAATGTCCCCATTGCCAACGATGGCATCCTGAGCACTCCGCACTCTTCTGTCCAAGTAACCTGTCACGTGACAATCCACCTCGTCACTGTACCACTTAAACCTGAACCACCATGATCAAAAATTTGACGCTCATCATCATCCTCAGCGCCGTATTTGGCGCCACCATTTTCATTATGCTTATCCTCTACATTCTTATCTCATTCAGAATCCTCACCGCCACACCCCTACCTCATAGCATCATGTTCATGACCAGCACCTCAGTGCGATTTGCGGGGCAGACGACATCAAATTACCCACCAGAGTCTATGCCCACGATGCCCCCAGTTTAATGATGATTAGCACTTTCACCGCAACGACTGATGAAGGATGGGCAATGTCATTCGACCCGATGAGAATGGTTAGGACCTAGTTTCGGATGGGACTTAAAACATTGAGGGAGAGCTGATGTTACAATATGGCACGAGAAAGGGGAGAATCAATTTTCTTTTCTATTGTCTCTATTGTTCTCCTCGAGTATGCCCCCACGCTATCATTCTATGATCATCTACTCACTATTGTTCTTATTGTCCTCATCATGCGAGGTGCTATTGTTCTACGATTCTATTTGTTGTGCTACTGTACATCTTTAATCACCCTTTCCCTCTCATGCTATTGTAGTAGGTTGCAGACACTCCCATGTTATTGTCCCGACATTTCTATTATTCTTGCTATGTGACTCATTCTGTACCTGTAGTATTTAAGTGACAATACAATGACCAGTCAAGCTCCAGCTTGACCTGGTCAGTTCTACATTTCTAATGAACTCTGAATAAGTCATCCTCATAGCTGTCACTTACGAGCCTCAGCGATTTTCTGAAACATCTTAATCGATATCGTTGCTCATGAGCTTTGACTAATTTTAGGAACTTCAACTCTAACAGCATGATTCATGCAAGAAGCTGCCTTCCACTCATCCCCTTTCTTTATCCGCACATTGTTGTAACCCCAATGGACATCAAGCTTGGTGAAGTAATGTGCCCCACAGAGTTGGTTGATGAGTTCAGATATGAGGGGTAGTGGATAGCGATTCTTGACTGTGATGTAGTTGAGGCATCAATAGTCTTGAACTGGTCAAAGGGACCCATCCTTCTTCTTGACAAAGAAGAAGGGCGAGGCCATGGGTGACTTTGAAGGATGGATATGACCTGGAGCCAAGTGTTCATCAATGAACTTGTCGAGTTGTCATTGTTCTTCAGGGGAGAGGATAGACCTTGCAGGAGGAAGGTGTGGCACCCAGCGTAAGCTCAATTGCATGATCCCACAGCTTACGGTTAGGAAATGAGTCAAAGGATTCCTTGGAGAAGACATCCTCAAAGTCATGCAGGTGAGGAAGTATGGAGGCAGCAAAGGATTTGGGTGCACTGTTCTTGTGGAAGGGCTCCGTGAGGTGCAAGAGATGTTTGAGGTGGCACACACCTCATGCAAAGGGTTAATAGCAGTGTAGAAAATTTGGTCGTCTTCCTCGATCTCTTCCACCTCTTCATCATCATCACCAGAATCAGGTGTGAGATCTGGGACATCTTCCAAGTCCATGTCAGCCATAGGCATTGGACCAGCACAACACTTTCAAGTGTGCTGTAAGAGTACCTTTTGCCCTCGATGTTCCTGTCTGCCTTCAGTGAAGCAAGTACAGCAATGAGAGGGACAACAACTCATCATGACTGTTAGGGACCTGTAAATGAAGTAGAACATGTGCTCAGACAGCGTTTTCAACCATGCTTGATTTTTTTGAGAAGAGCTCTTCCATAAGAAGCAAGCATGGGGGGTTTGATGTTATGGGCAGAGTTATGAAGGAGGAAATTTCCAGAAGATTAAGGCTCTCGAGTGGTAGAATGTTCCCTTTGACATATTCTGGGATGTTTTCCATGGCTTGACAAGAATGGAAAATGATGTATTATAAAAATTGTATCTTTGATTTGCGTCCTCAGTCAGTTTGATGCTCATATCAAGCTCATATTTTACAGAACACGTGACACGTGACCTACTACCCTGCAGTGGGGTCCAGTCAAGGTCCAGTAAATACTGGTAAATTACTAGTAAATTACCGCACGGTAAAAAAATACCTATTTTTTCCGCAACCCTATTGAGCTGTAAAGCTGTCACGCGTCACGCGTTTGGAACGACAAATTGTACGCGTCGTTCTTTGAACTCGTTGCCTCTGTAGATCTATATTCAACACCATTCATATTCGACCGGACACAATTCTCTAGAATGTCAAGTTCTGATGATGAATTCTCTGCCTTTGACTTTTCCGAGTTCACTGAAGATGACTTCAAGCAAATCGATGCTGGCTTGGTTTCTCACAACCCTAATGGAGGCCCAGATATCGTAGTCGCAGAACCATCTGCGGAATGGCCAGAAGGCACGTCTCAGTCCGCAACTAGTAGCAAGCAACCGAGTCCCTATCAACGATTTCGACGAGGTGGATTTCTTTCTGTCACAGACTTGGCTTCATTGGCTTGGTTCGTCTGTATCCATTTCAAGAGAAAGATATATGCTAGAACTAATTGTGAAAGGTGTGAAGTCCAATTTGACTATGGCCTACGTCAGAGGCGGTCCAGACCAATAGCATCCCGCCCAACGATATTTGTCTCTGCTCAAGGAAAAGAGATATCTGTCAACCAATCTATTGTCATGAGGAATGATCGTATTACGAAGCAAGGGAAAGTCAGTACAAGGTTACGAGTCAATACAATGTTTAACATGGGCTCCGCAGGCTATTCACAAAAAACTAGAGCGAGAAATCCGCTTTGAAGAATTACCAGTAGAAATTGCGTCCGATGAGGAGCGGTGGGCACTGCGGTGGGTCATGCATTTTTTTGCTCATGTAGTCCAAGCTAAGTACGCTTCCTTAGGCTTGTAAATATGCTGGCAAGTTTGAAATGTATGATGGAGGATGGATTGACTGTGAGTATCAAAGGTTTGATTGTTGGCCATGTCTTACTATCCTTGAAATTAAGCGTGAAATGCCTGTTTTTGGAGTTATACAAGACCAAGTAGTCGTTGGGATTATAGTATGTATATTTCTGCCCTCAAAGTCCCTAAGTATGTATTCATCTTTCAGGACGAGATAGCGCGGATACAGCAACCGTTGTTGCAATCTACGGAGACTGAATGTTCGTCCCCTTCGTGTCATGCAACACCCGCGTTGAAAAAAACGCGAAGAACACCTTCCCCATCGCAACACTGCATCACCGAATGTTTCCCTACTACATCGAAAAACGGGCCAGCAGAACCAGAGTGTTCCTGTTTGCACAAACACCCTCGGTATACACTTCAGCTAAGGGATGCGAAGACAAGGCGGAATAATTATCTTCCATCGCACGAGGATACGCTCCCTTCACGAATACAGCTGATGTTGTACTATCGTCTTCTGAAGGATCTTATCTCGTCTTCTCCTGCATTCGATTTTGATTATCTGTGGAAGCGTATGAAACTTAAATCCTCTGAAGTCTTCTCCACAAAATTCCTCGTCCAAGCGGGGCTTATTGCTGAAACCGAATCATTTCATATGGTTTGCTTAGATGACCTCGGTAGGGCATGGACGGACCTGATACAGCAACTGGGCGTTTGCGAGGTTGATCCAAGTTTGGAGATTATCTATCGTTCGCGACCTGCCTCCCCCAAACAGAAACACAAGAAAGTAAAGGCGCAAGAACCCATACTAACTCAGGAAGATCTGGACCTTGCTAGGGCCATAGAGGCCAGTCCATCCGATCAACATTGTGGTCCATTGCAAGACGTGGGACTTGGTGCTGTCTCGGCAGGAATAAACCAGGGTAAGACTTTTGGTCGTATTGAGGAACGTCTCTCTGAGAACACGCAAGATATTTCTGGAGTTTCACTACCAGAGTCACCTGAAGATAGCAAATTACTGACAGGCCAGGACATTAGTTTCAGCGGAGCAGGCAGCTCACCTCAGCGAATAGATCACAACAGTTCAATGATCGTGTCCAATGGCGAAGGAAACGAGAATAGTTCTGACGAGGACCTTACTCCCGATGATATGCCAGTCATCGGAACCAAGACTTTTGCTTATGATGATACCCTGTTGAATGAATACGTTGCGCACGCATTGAAGTGGTGGCATGGCCATAGAAACCCTCGTGGGGTTTCGTTGAATGAATCCAGGAGATGTTTGTCAGTGCCTCTCATTGATTCTTGTTGGGATTGTTTATTCACTGCCCCATCTACTTCTAGTTCGTGTGAGTATAATTCAAGCTGTGAATGGCGAGAGCAGAAGGCATTGGAGTATTGAAGTGGTTGATCAGTGTGAGAAAATTAGAGAAGAGAGGCAATTTCTGGACAATACCCTTGGCAAGCCGGCTTGTAATATGTAAGAGACTTGCGTTGTGAGGGCCGCTGCTTCGCACGGCATATCCGAGTACTCTCAAGGACGGGAGAAGAAAACATATAGGACTTTGAACAGTGGCCAAATCGGATCTGGAACGTTTTCAAGTTTACATCATCAGAAAAGCATACATAAAGGGAACCCAGCCGCAGCTCCGGAATACCTACTTGGGGAGAAAGTGATAAGATCCTACATAACTTATTTTTAGATGTACCGGCAATTTCCACATTTCAAACTCCACACTCTTAATTTCCAACCCGCTGGCATTTCACAACTGTAAACAACTCAGCCACCCGGAGACGCACTTCCGCATTTGGATGATAACCCAATACTTCTATGGTGCGGATCACTTAGTCACCACCATTTTGGAACAAGCTGCCAAATTGACCAAAGGCCGGATTTTTTTTTTTGGCTAGACCGCTGTCCTCCATAATCTTTTTACATACATTTGTGGGAGGAGACTTGGGCCCGATTTTGCCCCCTACCATGGTCAAAAAAGTACCGATGTCTTCTGACAGCTGCTTCAAATGCTCGAGCCACCAAAGACCAAAAGTTATTTTCTAGCACCACAGACATGTATGATGAACAGGTTTGGTGAGGTCTTGGGCTGTGATTTGTTTACTGTGGGAATGAAGATGCCTTGCTTATGTCAAGACCCGATTCACCCAATTGGATTCCCAATAATTCCTGATTCTTTCTGACCCTTTCCCAATAATCTCTGTTGACTTTCTGGTTGCTGCAGTTTTTTAGTCATCAGACAAGTCCTCACATGCCTTAGTGATTATTTGCTTACTCACTTGATTCCTAATACAGGCTTACCAATTATGGTCATGGGCACTTACCATGACCCATTAGTAAATGTCCACATTTCCCATTATTCTTCTGGCCTTCATTATTTAAGTGCCTGTAGCTTAGCCTTGTACCTCAGTTTGCAAATTATATTGTCTTGTGCTTATGTGTCAAGTTACATTAATCTTAACAAGTCTTAACCCATCCTTATCCAACCTTAACATAATCTTGACTTAATCAACTATTCACTTCACCCTTCCTTCCAAGCCTTACCCTTCCTTCCAAGCCTTACCCTTCCTTCCAAGCCTTACCCTCAAAGTCAAGACTTAAACCTCTGCCTATTCCTACCCTCACCCTCTGTCCAGAAACCCTTCAGAAATCTGAACTCCCTCCACCCTGAAATAGGGCAACTGACAAGGTGAAGGGCACAACTTCTTACAAGTTGATGCCAAGTCCTCTCTGGCCCCTTTTCACCTGGCCTGCTGCTACAGCCTGAATTTTGCCCAGAACCCCAGAACCCTCTGACCACCAACAACTGGGTCTGACTGAAAGTCTGGTGTTTTTCCTACCCAAGTCCTGCCTTGGTAGCAGCATTTTGAACTCTGACAGTATTTCCAAACTCACACTTCTCTCATCAATCATCACACTTTCTGAACCCTATTCTTATGTCCCACACAGAATCACAGACTCAGCAGACAACAAAAACTTCCACCATGCAGGCACATTACCAGGCTTATCAGCTATCTGACAATCAGTACTCCCCTAGACCCACTTCTACTTTCAGTGCCTCAACCTGACCATCTAACATATCTCAATGAGTCGGCTCTGGAGCACCATCTGCTAGTATCAACATCATGTCTACACATCTGCCTTCAGAAACCCTGTGGATTCCTACTCCACTTGAGTACATAGGGGATGACAGGCAATCTAATCCCCCCAACAAGGAAGCTGCAGGAGAAGAGGATGGACTTCCTGGTGGACCTGAAGACCCTAATGGTCCTGACAGCCCCAGGGATGACCCCAATCCTGATGACCCTGGAGATCAGCTGCCTGTAGGTGGAAACCCAGACCCAGAAAGCAGATTCCTTGATGCTCTTTTTGACCTCTTGGACAGTCTCCATACTTTCCACCAGAACTGAGCTCCCAAGCCCAAAAGATTAAAGTTGGGGAACCTGACACTTTTGACAGTTCCAACCCCCAGAAACTTCAGGACTTCCTAGTTGCTTGTAACCTCCATTTCTGAGATCACCCTCAGGTCTTCACCTCTGATGAAAGGAAGATCTTATTTATCATTTCCTACCTCAAGGGATCAGCACTCAGCTGGTTCAAACCTGGCCTTAATGACCCAATGGATTCCACTCACTGGATGTGGAATTATGAGGTATTCCTTGGGGAGCTAGAGAGCAACTTTGACCCTCATAATGGTGATGATACTCAACCCGGAAACCCAAACAAAACCTACTAATGGCTTCGGATGGTATAACACAGGCCAGAGGAAGGGTGCAAGGTGGTACTAAATATCACCGCTGAGACCAAAATGTAATGTTTAGTAACGCGAAATGGTAAGGGCTGTGGCGAATATTCTGTATAGGCATACAAAGTTGTTCGAAGGAGTTCGAAGGCATGCGAAGTGGTTTGAATAAGTTCGAAGATGCGTGAAATAGTTCGAATAAGTTCGAAGAGGTTCAAAGTATATCAAACAGCGAGTTTAACGAATGTGAGGTGTTTGTCAAATGGAGACAGGCGATGGGCGATAAAACGGAGAGCGAATACAATAGTTTCGAGGAAGTTCGCGATATTTCGCAGAACTTTAGAGATACGACACAAGCTAAGACTCAAGAGAACGACTCTTTAAGTCAGACAATAACTGTGAGGGTAACTTATGCTGTTCCCCATTGTTCTATTTCTCCCCATTCTAAGTATCTAACACAAGTCTATATACAAAATGAAGAGATAGTACTAAAAAGGAAATAAGAACAATTGTAAAACATGAGGGAATGTACACAGCAATAAAGGTATGTAAAACACAAAACAAATAAAAAATGATAATAAGTAAAACGTTGATGTGTTCGGTTGGTACTCGGTGCAGAGTCTCAACAGAAGGGGTGAACACTTAACCTACAACTGCAGGCGTGCTCGGGGTGAGGGGGGAGTTCGCTTAGATGGCCTCAGATCGTCCTTCAGGGCGCGGAGACTATAGAGAGGCTGGTACAGCGATTTTCAGTGTGCGCACTAGTAGTGTATACGAAAGGGGAGATATGCGCAGTGGCGGAAAAGTGCGCAACGCAAAGAGGCAAAAACGCGCAGTGCGGAAAAACGTGCAACGAGAGTGCAAAAGTGCGCAACGATGAGGATGATGAAGGCGGGAGGTGTAACAGGGACAAAGACGACACTGGGATGTACTGTGAAGGTGGTGCACAGTTTGGGGGTGCAAACAGAGTGAAAGCGCAAGGAGCGGAAAAAGGCGCAGACGGTGCACAAAATGCGGCAATGCAAAAGGGTGCGCAAAGGGTGCGCAAACGCGGCTATACGAAGGGCGCACTACGATAGTGCACAGACAAGGACGAAGGACGCAACGCAAGGGACGCAACACAACAATACGACGAGGGGACGCAAACGATAACGCAAACACGGCTATACGAAGGGCGCACTACGAAGGCGCACGGACTGGATGCTGGTGCACCGACTATGTGCGACGCTGACTGAGCTAATAACTATGAGGGGGGGAGGGAAAGATCCTCTGGATTCTCTATCTGTCCGCTACTATGTACAAATGGCTTATGTGATAAAATGGTGAAATAAAGTATAAAAATAGGAAGCGCCATGCGCTACCCACAAGCGCGTCCATTCGCCCATCTAAACCTGACCGCACTATGCCGCTGCCTCAGCCAATAAGATTTGCGCACCTATAGCTCAATATCCAACTGTTCCGGTGCGATGCGCTATTATTGGTGTGCGCTAAGTCTCGTGCGCTCTTCCCAATTAATCTGCTTAGGTGTTATATGTCGCGTGCTGCACCTTAGTAATAATGGCGTGATCGACCTGTGCCAGTTACCAGATAAGGCGATGCCGATTGGAAATGTGGAAGAACTAAAAGGGGATGCTGTGGGAGACCAAATACTGCCAAAGCGCCTGGGTTACGTAAAAGCGCCCAAGTGCGCACAGTCCAATGCCAAATAGGCGCAAAGCGGCCCAGTTATGTAAGAATGCACAGTTCGCTCGTGCTGGAATCGTGGTGTGCCTCAAGTAAATGTGCCAGTAAGATGGGAGCTGCGATGCGCAGTGCACCGGTGCAGTGGATTGTTGTGTGTGATAGAGATTGTGCAAAGAGTGCGCAGCAGGGAATGTGAGTTGCAGGTAAAGTGTAAAAGGAGTGCGCAAAGGCGCATCGAGCGCGCAATAAATGTAGAAGGCAGATAAGGAGCGTGGGGGGGCGCACGGAGGCGGCTTGAAGCGCAACGAGGCGCATTTAGGGCGCACAATGATTGGCGGCTATGGGGACACAAAGGCGCAGTAGAAATGCAAAAGGCACACAAAGGCGCACCTAAACGGTCAAAGGCGCACAAAAGCGCACGGAGGCGCGCGAAGGCGCATGAAAGCGCACGAAGGCGCGCAAAAGCGCGCTACGCAAAGTGTGCGGAAGCCATCTAGGAGGTGCACACAATCGCAAAAAATGCCGTAGTATGCGCGCAGGGCGATAGGGAGCCGTATCATCTCCTCCCAACTGAAGTACTGACTGTCCTCAGGCAGCATGCGATTGGTCAGCGCAAAATTTTCTTCGCTCACATAAGCGGCCATCCTCTCCTTATCCATCTCTGACCACCATCTATCCTCTATAACTCTTTCCACAACCCATCTCTACCCGATCCGATGGCTTCAGCATTTACCTTAGCCCTCAGACAAACGATCCTGGCCCTCGATGAGACCCTCCCTGCTGCTGGGAGTGAGCAGACGACGATGCAAGCTTGGGGTGAAGGGTTTTGTAGTAAACTGGTGCGCTTTTTGTGTTTCTATAACTGGCGCAGGTTGCTAAGGGTCAGGTCATGTAGAACATGTATAAGAGCCATGCGGACTGTGTCCAAGATGACGCAGAACTCGACGCGCTCCTCACGAAGGCGCGTAGCGCATTCAGCGGAATCATGGTGGAGGAGTGGCTTGTTTGGGGCGAAGAGCTGATGCCCGATATGCGTAAGATGATTGAGGAGAAAGAGAGGTCCGAGGAATTTGAGCGTAGGGCGCACGAGCTGGCGGAGCGGCTGGAAGCGTGCGCGGAGCGCACCGAAGCGCGCAGGGCGCGCCGCGCACTCTTGACCGCAGAATTGCAGGCACCAGATGTTAACTTGGAGCGGCTGGAAGGTGAGTTCAGAGCCATTGACGAGGCGAGCGATATAGATACCGCCGAGGCGCAGGAGGACGAAAAGGCGCGCATCGCACTGGTGTGCTCTTTGCGCGCGCTTTCTGCCGCTACCGATGCTGAGGTTGTAGGCGAAGGAACTGGGGAGTCTTGGGAGAGTGGGGTGACGAGCGAGGGGGAGAACGAGCATAGCGATGAGAGCGCCAGTGCGGACGAAGGCGCAAGTGCGCGCCCGGTGCGCGCAACGCGGCAACACGCGTATGTCGAAGTGCCGCCACTGAGTGGGGTTGGCGCCACCTCTAACGCTAATAGCGGACCAGTAAGTTTCTTTGGATATGCGTCAAACTCACTAAACCATTCCCTTTCTCTACGCCAGTGTGATAACTGCCGCCGCATCGGCCAACCAGCTAGGTGCACCTCTGTCAATGGAAAACGGTGCGCCCCATGCGCAAAGGGTAAGAGAAAGTGCGAATGGACGAAGCGCACCCTCGCACAGCTGCGCACAACCTCTAGAGGCAGGAAAGCGGCTACTGGGCGCTCTGGTCTGTCTTTTTCTCATCCTACTTCCATGCTGCGCTAAACTTTCCAAAGGCGCGCCGCAAATTGACAAGGGCAATGAGAGCGATGTGGGGCTCATCAGCCCCTCGAAAGAGCGCACATCCAAGCGCCGCAAAGTCAAAAACGCGCTCCCTCCACCATCGCAAGTGCGCCCAAGGCCGCGCCGCCTTACCGTTCGCCAGGCAAGTGTGCACACGCAATCCTCGCGCCAAACCAGATCGGGAAACACCTCGGGGGATGCGGTTTATCAAGGTCAAGATGTTGAGGCGCTCGACTTAGCGCAATGCCGCGCGTTAGTTGCAGTCTTGGGCGCCACGCACGATCGCCTTCAAGAAGATGTCCAAAGGTCGCTCATCGAGTTAGAGGTCGCTAAGAGCCAGTTGCGCAGTGCGGAGCAAGCGGGGGCGGACGCAAAGGCGAAACTGGGTGCAGCCACGGAGCGCCTGGAGTTCCTGGAGTCCATTGAATAGCTGCACAATGGTATAAGTTTTAGATAGTAGGTTAATCAATCTCTTTGTTGCGCCTGTGATACGCGTGGTGCGCTCTGAAGCAGAGAAGTGTGCGCACGCGCGCGGATGTGCGCACTTTGCGCCAACCTGCGCGCGCACTTCCATGGTGCCATAAAACGAAATTTGTAAGCCCAAATAATATGTGCGAGAGAAAAGAGATAATATAAGCAATGTTCGAGCAAGAAGTGTCAAGCACACAAAAAACGCGCACCATGCAAAGATGCGCAAATGCAAAGGGGAGCGGAAAAATTGTCCAACCATCACTTTCCTCCTCCCAACTGAGATATTGACCATGTCCATCAATAAAAAAAGTAAGAGATAAAATGAAGCGCACACGATATCACAAAGTCTAAAAAAATGGGAAAGGCTCAGTAGATCATCACGGCCGGTAAAACCCATGGGTTGCGCAATCACAGAACATGTCCAGATGCGACTTCGCGAATAGGAAAAGGTAATGTAAAAAAATGAAAGAAAGCAAAGCGTACGTATAAAATGGTGAAGTATCCATAGCGGTGCGCACGGAGCGCTAGTTGCGCGCCTCATTGGCGCTTTCTTCTTCCTCAGCGCTATCTCCTTGCGCTTCTTCTTCGTCAACTGCTTCTTCGTCTTCTGTGTCCACTACTATGGACTCTTCCATCTCTCTTAACCGCGTTGTGGTGATATCGAGCGCTATGTCAGGAAGCGCAATGGACTTGCGCGCGTGGTACGGCAATAGGCGGAATGCGGCTACTGGCCTGTCGAATACTGTCCCGTTGAGCTCGCAGACTATGTATGCGCCGCCCTGATTGCGCGACACTATAACTAGAGGATCTAGATAATGCGCGCGCATTTTGCGGTTAAGGCTCTTTTTGATTGCTGTGTTGCGCATAAGGACTAAGTCGCCGCGCTGGAAGTCGAAGCTGCGGATGGTTTTTGAGTGCGCTTTCTCGAAACGGAGCGCCGCCTTGCGCCTCTCTGCATAGACGTGGGAATGGATGCGCGCTAAGTCTGCTGGACACTTTTGTAATGCACGCGTGCGCCGCGCGATTAAGTCTGTCGTAGAGAGTATAGAATCTGGGGGTGGGTTAAGGTATGTCGCTTCAATGATATCGAGAGGGATTAGAGGCTGCGCGCCTGTAACAATGAAGTATGGCAAAACACCGAGGCGCTTCCGAACTGTGATGCGATCCGCCCAAAAGACTGAGTACAGTGCACTGAACCACTTTGATTCTACTCCATCTGCTGCTTTGATAAGTGCTTGACGCACGTCAAAATGTGCGCACTCAACAATTCCATTAGCGCGCGAATTATAGCCAGATATGCGGATATGATTGATATGGTAGCGCTTACTGAGATAGGCTAGCGCTTTGATGAATGGCTTGCCATTATCAGTAACTATCTCGCACAATGCACCCCATCTGCAGATGAGGTCTTGGAACATCCAATCGCCAAGTGCGCTCGCATTTTCTTTAGGGAGCCCGCGGAATTCCGGCCAAGTCGCAAGTGAGCAACGCCCTTGGACGATATAGTGCCGCCCTGCTGATACTGGTAAGTGCATCGTATCAATATAAACTTTACTGAACAGGGGCGCAGACATTGCGACGACTGGCGGTATTAGAACCTTCTGTGTTTGCTGGATCTGGCAAATATGACAAGTGCGCACGAACCAAACGATGTCGTCCATAACATGCGGCCACCAAAAGCGCTCGAGCAATGCAGAGCGTGTCGCGTAAAAGCGCTTGTGTCCAATGTTGTCATGGATGGCGCGCAATATCGGTAAGCGTCTAGACTGCCAAATAACAAGCTGGTGCGCACCATGCGCATTGCGCTTCCATAGGCGCATCTTGTCTTTGAAAAACGCGCTCGCGTAGCGCACCAGCGCGCTGTACTCGGAATCTGTGAAGTCGCTAGGACGCGTTAGGGTATCCATCCAAATCCAGACCAAATCTAACTTCTCATCCTCTGCATCTGCTGTTGCACTCCTTGGAACTTGGCTATAGTCATCGTCATAAATAAGCGCACTATTGCGCGCATTTTGCGCGTTTTTGTTTGGCTCTGGCTGCGTCAGCGCAAGAGCTTGCGCATCCAAAGACTGTGAAATGGGACGTATCGCATGCATAAATCCATGTAGCGCATCAATCCAGTCCTCAAACTCTTCATCCTCTTCTCCCTCTAAGTCCTCTGGCTGCTTCGGCCGACGCGAAAGCCCATCTGGACCATGCACCGCTCCCCTAACATGCACGAGTGTAAAGTGGAATGTAAGGATTGAGACAATCCACCGGTTAATGCTAGCAGATGGTTGGATATCGGGGTTTTGTAGCATGCCCTTGATATAGCGCGCGTCAGTCTCCACAATTAAGTTGCGCACACCTATAATATAAAGGCGCAAACTGCGCAGCGCGCGGTAAAGCCCATAGATCTCTAGCTTCGGTTGTGAAAAGCGCGCTTCTCTGTCGTTGAGCGTAATCGAGCCGAACCGGTTGTAAATGCACGTTTTTGCATCTGCGCTCTTTTGCTGGCAAAGGTAAAAGCCGACCGCTATCTGGGAAGAGTCGACTGCAAGGATAACAGGGAGTTCTGAGGAATAATCGATCGGTTGTAGTGCAGGACACTCTAGCACTGCTTGCTTGATGTCATTTTGCGCCGCTATCTGCTCTGGGCCCCATTCAAATGGAGCGTCCTTGCGCGTAAGCCTTGTGAGCGCGTTAACGCGGTGCGCATAATTGCGGATATAAATGCGCATTAAACCGACTGTTCCCAAGAATGCGCGCACTTCTGACAGCGTGTGGCATGCGCCCCAATTGCGGATAACATCTACCTTGCCGTGTTCGGGTTTTCTACCTTCTGGGGTGCAATAATGGCCAAGAATGACAAAGTTTTCAGTGCACAAGGTGGATTTCGTCCCAGAGAAAGTGCCGCCGCTATATTTCATGCACTGCACAATGCGGTTCACGTTCTGAAAGTGCTCCCACACAAAGCGCCTTACACCAGGGTTCGTAGTGAGCGCTTCGCACGAGCCATCCGGTAAAATGTAGCGCTTCAAAGGCCCCTTGACTGGAACATCATCAATATAGGGAACGGTGTAATCTGGTATCTCTGGCTGCAGAATATAGCACACATCATCGTGGAAGATTGGTACTGAGTTTGTCCAACCCATTGGCAATGTAACGAGGCGCATTGCGCCATATGGTGTCTGGAATGTTGTAAGATCGTGCGACGATTCTTTGATTAAGCGCTCGTCGTATCCCACATATAGATCAAGGACGGCGCCGCATGCACGCCCCGCAAATTGCTCTGCAAGGTGCTCAGGTGTAGGGGTGACGCCGGAGTGTTTAATGGTAACGCGATTAAGCGGTTCGAGGCTATGTACGATGCGCAGTGCTTTTCCATCTTTCTTGAGTGTGCAGAACCAGCGCAATCTATATGCCGAATTTGAGTGCTCATAAACACCAGAGTCTATTTTCTTCCGGATAATGGCGCAAACTTCGTCGTATATGCCTGGTGGAATGGGGATGTTGCGCTCTATCCAAGGAGTGTGCGGAATAACTGGGATTTCTACTGGGGGAAAGAACACGGTCTTGAAGCTACCGCGCTCCTCATCGCTCCATGCAAAGGCTTCATTCTGCAAAGACATCAAGTGGTGTAAAACCTTCATCTCCTCTGGTAATAGGAAATCAGTGTGGCGCTCCTGGAGCGCTTGCATGCGCTCTTCAGTATAGCGCCCGGTCGGAGTAAATGGTGGCGGATTTGGTAAAAGCACAGGAAGCGCTGCTAGCGGATCGCCTATAATGTTGCGCTCGATGCGGAATTCGTTTGGGATGGGCGCAATAACTGGCTTGACTTTTCTAGCAACCGGTTTATACTTCTTCTTGGTCACTATGCCCTTTTGCGGTGCGCGCACCGCTAAATCGATAAAAGTTGCGCGCGCATGTGCGCTTTTCGGAAACGCGGCAGGAATAAGCGCCACAGGGTTGATTGAATTTAAGAGCGCCTGCGCGTGACTGTTGGTACACTGGGATAGGTAGAGTTGAGAGATAATAGAGGTGGAAGGAACAGAAGCGGAAAATGGAATAAGCGCAAACGCGGAAATGTCACAAGATTGGGTATCAGAGTCAAATGTTATGATAGTGGCGGCTTCTCCTTGGTCTGAGATCAATTCCTCGAAGCCTTGCAAAAATTTCTTTGCGGGTTATGCTGAATAGCAAAGTGCGGTGTTGCTGGAGCTGGTAAGAAGTGGCGCGGCTTCCCCCTAGGCTTTGTTGGAATGGTGGAGATGGTGCCAGTATTCGGATCGCAGATTGTAATTGTTTGCGCTTCGTCCGCAAAGTTGCGCACGATGGAGCGCGTTAACACGTCGAAGGGGCACCCTAACAGAATATCGTAAGCAGGTGAACGGATAACGTGAACTTGCACATAGACAACGATATCCCCAATGCGCGCAGAAACGTTGCGCACAAGCCCAAGCGACTCATCTACCTCTCCATTGGCTGATTGCATGTATAAATGAATGCGCGGGTCGTACTGAAGCCCAAGACGATGGCAGACTGCTTCTGACATTGCGATAATTTGTGAACCCGGATCTAAGATAGCTTCAAAGTACTCTTGGTTGTCGATCAATAAATCAATGGAGCGAAGCGCATGCGACTCTTTAGCAACCTTCAAAACATTGGGGTTTTCAATTTCGCCTGGTTGGAGATGGGTAAGGTACTGTTCAAATGGATCCTGCAAAACAATAGGAAGCGGCCCTGCAATTGCCGCGCTAGCTGGAGGTGTCGCATTAAGCACTTTATCTCCCGCAAAAGGCGCGCACGCTTCGCAGTGCGCAAATGGCATAACACTCGCAAGGTTTGTAGCTACCACTTCCGCACTGGTAGCTGCAATGCGCTTTGGGGTGACTTGTTCTCTATGGCGCTGCCTGAGATCGGGCGAAAGGGATAGAAGCTCTTCATGCGAAACCGTAACAGAGGGCGCCTTCATGGCACGCGCATATATGTCGTCGACAATCTGCGGGTTCTGGATGGGAATGACAGTGCGGTATGATGGCTCTTTGCCTTTGGAAGAGTTAGCTGGTATGTCTGGTTTATCTGCTGCTGCGGGCGCACAACGCGCCTCAGGAATGTTGGAATAGGGATGTATGGGTGTCTCGTCGGGCGCATCAGTTGCGCTCGCAGCGGATTGCGAAGCTGGGGACTCAATACTGTCGGCGGGTGCCATGTCTGTGGTTGTAGAATGCACACCCTCTTGGTTGGATGTATTGCACGGTGCGCGCCGCAGAATTTCAACGCCGTCGAAGACTTGCCTCTTGCGAAGCGCCATCAACTCCCTCTCGAGCGCATCAATGCACTCTTCCTTCGTTAGTTGCGCATTTGGTGCGCTCTGCATATAATCTGCTGCAAGAGCTGAAGCGGCAACGTACGTCGACTGTAGAGATGCAGCTGGAGCTGGACGAGGCGCTATATTGTAGATGAGCTGCGAATTGGTATTAGATGAAAGTCGACCCGTGGCAATCTGCCCTGGGTTGCGCTTATGCCATTCCTCGATGCGCTCGCCTAGGAAATTGCCTGGAATAGAACGCGGCATGAATGCGCCACCTGGGAGTACGATGCGCCCTTCCGCATTTCGCCTACACTTTCCTTCGCTAATAAGGCGCTCAATTGAAGCGCACTCAGGGATATAGTGCCCTGTCTGACCGCAACCATTGCACCTGTCGTTGTTTGAGCGAGGCGCACCATTTCTGCCATCTCTGCGTGATGCGCTCAATGCAGTAACTATCGTCTGTGTCATGCGCTCGAATAAGACTGTAATGTCTTCTGCTTTGACTGCGGGTGCGCTAGGTTGTGGCTGGGAAATGGGTGCGCTGGGTGCTGAGTAGGGCGCATACATATCGGGGTTTTGCGCTGTGAGCCCAGTAAGTGGCTGGAAATAGCGCGCTGGGCCTTCAAAGATAAAGTCGATCGCATCGCATATTGCATCTAATGAGTATGGCACATTTGCAGGCTGATTAGGTACCGCAATCGCAAGGCGGCTCAAAATGCGCTCTAGCTGGTCTGGTCGAAACACCCTAACGAACATGCGGCTTTGGTCGTAGCGCGCCAATATGCCTTGCGCAACTAAGTATTCACTAATGTTGAAAAATGCGCGATAATAGCGCGCGATTTCTTCTGCAGTTACGAGGCCAATGCGTGCGGTCTCACCAATAAGCTTGTCCAGGTCACTAATACTCCATTTACTGCCATCCCTAGAGCCAGGATAAAGCTTTAGGACAGCGTCTTTGAATGCACCATAGTTGTGCGTCGCGCTATACTCTGGTAGCAGTCTCCAAGTGTCTGCAGTGTCGCTGTCCAAATAGCGCACTGTGTGGAACTTCTTATCGGTCTCGTCGGTGACGTTACAATCACGGAGGAGTTGCGCAAGCTCCTCAAAGTACTTCTGGAGTTCGCGCGGTTTTGCAGGGTCAAAGCGCGGCGCATTTTGGTTAGATGCAGATGGCATGTGCATGGTAGCCATGGTAGGTGGAATAAGGTGTGTAGAGTTACGATCTGGTAAAAGCGCAGCGAAATTCGGAGGTGGGGAAAAATGCAGTGATGCGGACGGAGTTAGGGTAGGTAGGGATGATTTAGGTGAAGGTGGAGGTAAAGACAGCGTGGACGAGTGATGTGTGTTGTTTAGGAAGAGTGATTCAAATACTGGTATTTCCCCAAGCTGGAGCGCAGTTGCTAGCAGCTCGGAATGGAGAGTGCGAAGGTGGTTAATGTTGAAGCGAAGGGCGAGCCGATGGAGGTCTAAAATATGGTCTGATAAACAGAAACCCCTCGCGGTGGGCTCCAGAAAATGATGTGTTCGGTTGGTACTCGGTGCAGAGTCTCAACAGAAGGGGTGAACACTTAACCTACAACTGCAGGCGTGCTTGGGGTGAGGGGGGAGTTCGCTTAGATGGCCTCGGATCGTTCTTCAGGGCGCGGAGACTATAGAGAGGCTGGTACAGCGATTTTCAGTGTGCGCACTAGTAGTGTACACGAAAGGGGAGATATGCACAGTGGCGGAAAAGTGCGCAATGCAAAGAGGCAAAAACGCGCAGTGCGGAAAAACGCACAACGAGAGCGCAAAAGTGCGCAACGATGAGGATGATGAAGGCGGGAGGTGTAACAGGGACAAAGACGACACTGGGATGTACTGTGAAGGTGGTGCACAGTTTGGGGGTGCAAACAGAGTGAAAGCGCAAGGAGCGGAAAAAGGCGCAGACGGTGCGCAAAATGCGGCAATGCAAAAGGGTGCGCAAAGGGTGCGCAAACGCGGCTATACGAAGGGCGCACTACGATAGTGCACAGACAAGGACGAAGGACGCAATGCAAGGGACGCAACACAACAATACGACGAGGGGACGCAAACGATAACGCAAACACGGCTATACGAAGGGCGCACTACGAAGGCGCACGGACTGGATGCTGGTGCACCGACTATGTGCGACGCTGACTGAGCTAATAACTATGAGGGGGGGAGGGAAAGATCCTCTGGATTCTCTATCTGTCCGCTACTATGTACAAATGGCTTATGTGATAAAATGGTGAAATAAAGTATAAAAATAGGAAGCGCCATGCGCTACCCACAAGCGCGTCCATTCGCCCATCTAAACCTGACCGCACTATGCCGCTGCCTCAGCCAATAAGATTTGCGCACCTATAGCTCAATATCCAACTGTTCCGGTGCGATGCGCTATTATTAGTGCGCGCTAAGTCTCGTGCGCTCTTCCCAATTAATCCGCTTAGGTGTTATATGTCGCGTGCTGCACCTTAGTAATAATGGCGTGATCGACCTGTGCCAGTTACCAGATAAGGCGATGCCGATTGGAAATGTGGAAGAACTAAAAGGGGATGCTGTGCGAGACCAAATACTGCCAAAGCGCCTGGGTTACGTGAAAGCGCCCAAGTGCGCACAGTCCAATGCCAAATAGGCGCAAAGCGGCCCAGTTATGTAAGAATGCACAGTTCGCTCGTGCTGGAATCGTGGTGTGCCTCAAGTAAATGTGCCAGTAAGATGGGAGCTGCGATGCGCAGTGCACCAGTGCAGTGGATTGTTGTGTGTGATAGAGATTGTGCAAAGAGTGCGCAGCAGGGAATGTGAGTTGCAGGTAAAGTGTAAAAGGAGTGCGCAAAGGCGCATCGAGCGCGCAATAAATGTAGAAGGCAGATAAGGAGCGTGGGGGGGCGCACGGAGGCGGCTTGAAGCGCAACGAGGCGCATTTAGGGCGCACAATGATTGGCGGCTATGGGGACACAAAGGCGCAGTAGAAATGCAAAAGGCGCACAAAGGCGCACCTAAATGGTCAAAGGCGCACAAAAGCGCACGGAGGCGCGCGAAGGCGCACGAAAGCGCATGAAGGCACGCAAAAGCGCGCTACGCAAAGTATGCGGAAGCCATCTAGGAGGTGCACACAATCGCAAAAAATGCCGTAGTATGCGCGCAGGGCGATAGGGAGCCGTATCAATGTACATTGTCCCAGTATGGTAATAGATCTTGTTCTATTGCTTTAATATATCAATGAAACACAAAAACGCACTTATCGCATCCTAAGTCTCTTGTAATCCCTCCTTTTGTCTGGTAGTACTCGATATGCAGCGAGTTGGGTTGTTCCGAATGTGCAACGTGTATCGAAATTGTTTGAGGACAACTATACGGCAGCCGAAGTTGTTCAAAGTGTCGCGAAATGGTTCGAAAGCATTTGAAAAGGTTCGAAGTAGTGCGAAGTTGTTCGAAATAGTGCGAAATCATGCGAAAATGGTTCGAAGTCGATTTAGTGGCATTTGTAGTGGTTCGGAGCGTGTGTCGTAATGTGTCAATACGAGTGGGAATACTTCTCCAGACTTTAAAGCGTGCAGTGGACCTATCAACGGGGATGCAGAAAAGGCCTTTTCTGAACTCACAACAATAAAAAAAAATATAGTGTTGACTTTTGGAAACTCACTTCCCAGGTCGACTGGAATGAAGCCACTCTTTGCCACTAGTACTTCCACAGTCTTCCACTCTACCTCCAGATAGAAGTATTGTGGGGAGGGAAGCCTGACACTCTAGCAGCTTTATGCCTTAAGGCCCAAGATGCTGATAACATATACTGGATGCAGGAAGAAGAAAATTGCCTCAATGCCAGGACTCCTAAAGATTCTGGGAACTCTGGAAGGAAGAATTCTAAGGTTCTCCAAACTCCTATTCTAATTCTAATTCCAACTCCAACTCCAATAATCAGTCCAAACCTCAGACCTTGTCCAACTCTAATCACACTAATCAACCCTCAATCAGTGGCTCCTCTGGATCCAAGAGCAACAAACTGAAGGACTCCATCTCTGACAAGTTGGAAAAGAACAGTAAACTAACTGGAAAAAAACATAAATGCAGATGAAGGAATATTACAGTGAAGAAGGACACCTAGCTGGGAATTGCGGTAAATTCAAAGCTGTGAAAGCCCATGCTGCTGCAGTCACTAAATCCAAGCCAGATTCTGCAGACTCAAAAAAATAGTCTGCAACCCTCAGGAATATGCCAATGGGGTTGAAGGTTGCATTGACCTTTCCCAGCTAACTGCTTACATCCATCTCAACCTGTCTACTCTTTCTGATCCTGATTCCCTTACCATCCTCTTTTCTGTCTCTGACAACTCCATACAAACCTGAACCCTTATCGACTCCAGCTCATCTCACTGTTTCATCGACTCCTCCTTTATACCAGAAAATCAGTTCAGTCCAGAAACATTCCACCTATCAGACTCTGACTATTCAATGGAATTTGCAACTCCATCATTACCCAAGTTGCAAAACTCCTGGTCACTTTTCCATCTGGTGAAGTGTGAAAATTTGACATATTTTGTAACCCCACTTGACTCTTCCTGTTCAGCAGTCCTTGGTCATAACTGGCTGAAGCCATACAATCTGTTGATTGACTAGTCTTCTGGCCAAATAGCTTTCCACTCCACAGTACACATTTCTCCCAGAAGGCCTCATAGCCAAATCCTTGGTTGTCACCAGAGATCTGGTGGATCTTTTGGATATTCCTGAAGAGTACCATAAATTTGCTGATGTCTTCAACAAACAGAATGCAGACACTCTACCCCCACACCACTCTTATGATCTAAAGATAGAAGCAGAAGATAATGTGCCCCCACCTCTGGGCTGCATGTACCATCCAAACTAGAAGCCTGGTAAGTGTTCATTGAAGAGAATGTTTATTCCTACTTTATCTGACCCTCCAAATCTCTTCATGGTGCTCCTATACTCTTTGTCAAGAAAAAGGACAGTGTGCTCTGGTTATGTGTCAACTCCTGGGGACTCAACTGCATCTCAAAGAAGGATCACTACCTACTTCCACTAATTTCTGACCTTTTTGATGCCCCACAGAAATCCCATATCTTCACTGAGATTGACCTTCAACATGCTTACTACTTGGTGTGCATTTCTGATGGTGATGAATGGAAAATGACATTCTGGATCTGCTACAGGTCCTTCAAGTGGTTGGTGGTTCCTGTTAGGGTGACACTCACTATCTGCTAGCTAGACTGTGTGGGTTCTCTCTACAAGAAGGGGGCAGAATTCATGTGCATGATGGGGGAATTGATGGGTTTGATGTGTGGGTTATTTTTAGATGAGTTGGCTGAAAAAGGCCTTTCACACCACTATCATGGATGGAATACCTAAGAGAACTCAACTACTGTTCTCTAGGTGTATATTTAAGGTTTATATACTATGTTACATATATTGTACTATGTTGTTACCAACACACATGTACATGTGTGTACATATTGATGTGTGCAAAATAAAATTCTCATGCTGACAAATGTAGCATTCTTGGGCATTTGGTAGCATAATTTGATGTAATAAAATAAAATAAAATAAAATATTATTAGGTAATGGGATTGTTTTCTAACAGTGCCTTTCAGATTCACTAATACACCCACAGCTTTCCAGCAGTTCATGTTCAGTGATATGCTCAATGTTTGTATTATCATCTATCTCAATGATATCCTCATGTACTTCAACAACATGTCAAAACACAAGGCTCACATCAAAGAAGTCCTCTGGAGACATCAGAAACACAGACTCTATACAGCCCCACAGAAATGTGAGTTCCACAAAGATACAGTTGAATATTTAGATTTCATTCTATCACCAGATGGACTACAGATGCCTGAAGACAAAGGAAAGACAGATGTCTTTCCTCAGATTTTGCAATTTTTACCACAGGTTCATTTATGGATATTCCAACATCATTGTTCCTCTTACTTGCTGATGTGTTTAGTTGGTACTCGGTGGAGTGTCTCAACAGAAGGAGTGAACACTAAACCTACAGCTGCAGGCATGCTCGGGATGAGGGGGTTCACTTAGAGGGCCTCGGATTGTCCTTTGGGGCACAGAGACTACGAAGAGGCTGGTACAGTGGTTTTCAATGTGTGCACTAGTTGTGTATGCTAAAGGGAAGGTATGCGCAATGGCGAAAAAGTGCACAATGCAAAGGGGCAAAAATGTGCAGTGTGGAAAAATGCACAATGGGAGCACAAAAATGTGCAATGACAAGGGAGATGAAAGTGGGAGGTGTAGTGGGACAAGGCCAGCATGGGGATGTGCTGCAAGGGTGGTGCACAGGTTAGGGATGCAAATGGGATGTGAGCACAACTGGTGGGAAAATGCACAAATGGTGCACAAAACATGGCTATACAATAAAATGTGCAAATGGTGTGCAAACATGGCTATATGAAGGGCACACTGCAAGAGTGCTCAAATGAAGACAAAGAATGCAATGAAGAGATGAAATGCAGCAATACAATGAGGGGATGCAAACAATATGCAAACATGGCTATATGAAGGGTGCACTACAAAGGCACATGGACTGGACGCTGGTGCACAGACTATGTGCAACACTGAATGAGCTATGAACTATGAGGGAAGGAAAGATCTTCTGGATTCTCTATCTGTTCACCTACTATGTACAAATTGCTTATGTGATAAAAAAAAGGTAAAATAAAGTATAAAAATAGAAAGTGCCATGCACTACCCACAAGTGCATCCATTCACCCATCTAAACCTGACTGCACTATGCTGCTGCCCTAGCCAATAAGATTTCCACATGATATAGCCCAATACTCAACTTTCTAGTGTGATGCTCTATTTTTGGTGTGCTCTAGATCCCATGCACTCTTTCCAATTAATCCACTTCAGTGTTATGCATTGCATGCTGCACCTTGGTAATAATGATGTGATCAACCTGTGCTGGTTACCAGATAAGGCAATGCTGATTGGAAATGTGGAAGAACTATGAGGAGATGCTGTGCAAGGCCAAATAGTGCCAAAGTGCCTGGATTACATGAAAGCACCCAAGTGCACACAGTCCAATGCCAAATAGGCACAAAGCGCCCAGATTATGTGAGAATGTGCAGTTTGCTCATGCTGGAATTGCAGTGTGCCTCAAATAAATGTGCCAGTAAGCTGGAAGCCATGATGCACAGTGCAATTGGTGTGGTGGATTGTTGTGTGTGTGATAAGGATTGTGCAATGAGTGCATAGCAGAGAATGTGAGTTGTAGATAAAGCATAAAAGGAGTGCATAAAGGCACATCAAGCATGCAATAACTGTGATAGGCAGATAAGGAGTGTGGGGGGGGCACATGAAGGCAGTTTGAAGCATAACAAGGCGCATTTAGAGTGCACAACAGAAGGCAGCTAAGGGGAATCCAAAGGCACAGTAGAAATGTAAAAGGTGCACAAAAGTGCACCTAAGCAGTCACAGGCACACAAAAGTGCACGGAAGCGCACTTGGGCACACAAAAGTGCATGAAGGTATGCAAAGTGTGTGGAAGCCATCTTGGAGGTGCACACAATCGTGAAAATGCCATAGTATGCATGCAGGGCGATAGGGAGCTGTATCATCTCATCCCAACTGAAGTACTGACTGTCCTCAGGCAGCATATGATTGGTCAGCACAGAATTTTCTTCACTCACATAAGCAGCCATCCTTTCCTTATCTATCTCTGACCACCATCTATCCTCAACAGCTCTTTCCACGACCCCTATCTAAATGATCTAATGTCTTCAGCATTCACCCTAGCTCTCAGGCAAACGATCTTGGCACTCAGTAAGACCCTCCCTGCTGCTGGAAGTGAGCAGGCAGCTATGCAGGCTTGGGGTGAAGGGTTTTGCAGCAAACTGGTGCACTTTTTGTGTTTCTATAACCAGCATAGGTTGCTAAGGATGAAGGTGTGTAGAACATGTATAAAAGCTGAGCAGACACTGTTAAAAATGATGTGGAACTCATTGCACTCCTTGAAAAGGCATGCAGCACATTCAGTGGAATCTTGGTTGAAGAGTGGCTTACTTGGGGTGAGGAACTGATGCCAGATATGCATAAGATGATCAAGGAGAAAGAGAGGTCCGCAGAATTTGAGCATAGGGCACACAAACTGGCAGGTCAGCTGAAAGCACGTGTGGAGCACACTGAAGCACGCAAGGTGCACTGTGTGCTCTTGACGGCTGAATTGCAGGCACACAAGGTCAACTTGGAGCAGTTAGAAGGTGAGTTTAGGGCAATTGATGAAGTGAGCAACATCGATACTGCCAAAGCACAGGAAGATGAAAAGGCATGCATCACACTGGTGCACTCTTTGCATGCACTTTCCACAGCAACCGATGTCGAGGTAGAGGGTGAAGTGACAGGTGAATCTTGGGAGAGTGGGGTGACAAGCAAGAGGGAGAGTGAGCCAAGCGATGAGAGTGCCAGCGTGGACAAAGGCACAAATGCATGCCCAGTGTGCACAAGGCAATGTGCATACCTCGAAGTACCACCACTGAGTGGTGTTGGTGCTATATCCGACACTAATAGTAGACCAGTAAGTTTTTTTTGATATGCTTCAGACTCACTAAGTGGCTTCCCTCCTACTCTAGTGCGATAACCGCTGCTGCATGGGCAAGCTGGCCAGGTGCATCCTTGTTAATGGAAAGCAGTGCACTCTGTGCACAAAGGGGAAGCAAAAGTGCAAGTGGACAAAGTGCACTCTCACACAGCTGCATGCCACCTCTAGAGGTAGGAAAGTGGCTGCTGGGCACCCTGGTATGTACTTTTCCTCATCCTCCTCCCACACTCTCCTAACTGGTTCCTGCCAAAGGCACATCACAAACTGACAAGGGTGATGAGAGTGATGCGGGGCTCATCAGCCCCTCGAAAGAGTGCACATTGAAGCACTGCAAGGTCAAGAACATGCCCCCTGCACCATTGCAAGTGCACCCAAGGCTGCACTGCCTTACTGTTCAACAAGCAAGTGTGCACACCCAATCCTCGTGCCAGACCAGGTCAGGGAACACCTCAGGGGATGCAATCTATCAAGGCCAAGATGTTGAAGTGCTCGACTTAGCGTAGTGCTGCTCAGTGGTCACTGTCTTGAGTGCCACTCATGATTGCCTCAAAGAGGACATACAGAGGTCACTGGTCGAGTTGGAAGTCACCAAGAGCCAGCTGCACAGTGCAGAACAAGTGGAGGTGGATTCGAGGGTGAAGCTGGATGTGGCCACAGAGCACTTGGAGTTCCTGGAGTCAATTGAATAGCCACTCACTTGTGTAAACCCATTGATAGTCTGTAAATCGATTTGTTTGTTGCACCTGTGATAAATGCATGATGCACCCCGAAGTGATGCAGCATGCACATGCATGCAAATGTGCACATTTTGTGCCAACCTGCATGCACACTTCCATGGGGTTGTAAAATGCAAATTGTAAGCCCAGATAATATGTGAAGGAGAAGAGATAAGATAGGCAATGTTTGAACAAGAAATGTCAAGCACAAAAAAAAATGTGCACCAGCACAAAAATGTGCAAATGCAAAGAAGTGCAGAAAAATTGTCCAATCATCACTTTCCTCCTCTCAACTGAAATTTTGACTCTGTCCAAACGGTAAAAGTATGAGAGATAAAAGGAAGTGCACGCCATATTACAAACTGTATAAAAAGGTGAATATCCATAGCAGTGCATGTGGAGCACTAATTGCACGCTGATGATACTCAACCTGGAAACCTAGCAAAAACCTGTTAAAAGGCTTATGAAGTATAACTCAGGCTAGAGGAAGGGTGCGAGTTGGTACTAAATATCACCGCTAATACCAGAACATTGTTTTTAATGACATGAAATGGTAAGGGATGTGACGAATAATCTGTAAGAGCATATGAAGATGTTCGAAAAAGTTCAAAATAGATTTGAAGACATGCGAAGTAGTTCAAAATGGGTTCGAATAGGTTCGAAGTTTTTTTGAGTGAGTTCGAGGAGGTTCGAAGGTGTTCGACTGTTGACAAGATATGTCAACAAACAAATATAGAAATTGAGAAGTGGGCTTTGAGTGGCGATAGGTGATGATGAGTTGAGAGCAAATACAAAAGTTTGAGGAAGTTTGCGATATTTTGCAGAACTTCAGAGATACGACACGAGCTAAGACTCAAGAGAACTGCTCTTAAATCTGACTGTAGTGGAGAGGGTAACTTATTCTCTGTCCCCTGTTAGTATTCTTTTTGTTTTAAGTAACTAATACAAGTCTATATACAATTTGAAGAAATAGTACTAAAAAGGAAATAAGAACATGTGTAAAACATGAGGCAATATATCAAACAATAAAGGTATTGTAAAACATAAAACAAATGAAAAATGATAAATAACTGAAACATATAGTGTTCCCATATAGTAAAAGTACTTCAATATATCAATGAAACATAAAAACACACTTATCGCATTTTAAGTCTCTTGTAGTCTTTCCTCATGTCTGGTAGTGCTCGATATGTGATGGAATAGTTTGTTCCGGATGTGCAGCATATATCAAAAGTGTTTTAAGACAGCTATACAGTGGCCGATGTCATTCGAAATGCTGCAAAGTCATTAGAAGTGTCATGAAATGTCACAAAATGGTTTGAAATAGTTTGAAGTTGTCTGAAATAGTGCGAAATAGTTCAAAAAGAATTCGAAGTTGATTTCGTGGCATTTGTAGTGATTCGGAGTGCATGTCATAATGTGTAGATACTAGTGGGAATCTTCTCCAGACCTTAGCATGCTCAGTGGATCTATCAGCACCTCATCAGTGCGTTCTTCATCTTCTGCGCTATCTCCTTGCACTTCTTCTTCATCAACTGCTTCTTTGTCTTCTGTGTCCACTAATATGGACTCTTCCATCTCTCTCAACCATGTTGTGGTAATATCGAGTGCTATGTCTGGAAGCACAATGGACTTGCGCATGCAGTATGGCACTAGGTGAAATGTGGCTATTGTATAGTGCCACCAAATGCACTCAAGTAAAGTGGATCACATCACATAAAAGCACTTGTGCCCAACGTTAGCAACTCAATACTGTCAGCGGGTGCAACATCTGTAGTTGTAGAAGGTGCTCTCTCTTGATTTGATGTATTGCATGGTGCGTGCCACAGAATTTTAACACCATCGAAGACTTGCCTCTTCTGGAGCACCATCAACTCCCTCTGGAGCACATCAATGCGCTCTTCCTTTGTTAGTTGCACATTTGGTGTGCTTTGCATATACTCTGCCATAGGAGCTGAAGCGGCAACATATGTTGACTGTAAAGGTGCTGCTGGAGCTGGACGGGGCACTATATTGTAGATGAGCTGCAAATTGGTATTTGATGAAAGTTGACCAGTGGCAATCTGCCCTGGGTTGCACTTATGCCATTCCTCGATGCGCTCACCTAAGAAGTTGCCTGGAATAGAACATGGCATGAATGCACCACCTGGGAGTACAATGTGCCCTTCTGCATTTTGCCTACACTTTCCTTTGCTAATAAGGTGCTCAATTGAAGTGCACTCAGGGATATAATGCCCTGTTTGACTGCAACCATTGGAAGTGTCATTGTTTGAATGGGGCGCACTATTTCCACCATCTCTGTGTGATGCGCTCAACACAGTAACTATCATCTGTGTCATGCACTCAAATAGGACTGAGATGTCTTCTGCTTTGACTGCAGGTGCACTAGGTTGTGGCTGGGAAATGGGTATGCTGGGTGCTGAGTAGGGTGCATACATATTGGGGTTTTGTGCTGTGAGCCCAGTAAGTGGCTGGAAATAGCATGCTGGACCTTCGAAGATAAAGTCGATCACATCATGTATTGCATCTAATGAGTATGGCACATTTGCAGGCTGATTCAGTACTGCAATTGCAAGGCGGCTCAAAATGTGCTCGAGCTGGTCAGGTCAAAACACCCTAATGAACATGTGGCTTTGGTTGTAGTGTGCCAATATGCCTTGTGCAACTAAGTATTCACTGATGTTGAAAATCGTGTGATAATAGCATGCAATTTCTTCTGCAGTTACAAGGCCAATGCATGCAGTTTCACCAATAAGCTTGTCTAGATTGCTAATACTCCATTTACTGCCATCTTTGGAACCAGGATAAAGCTTTAGAACAGCGTCTTTGAATGCACCATAGTTATGCATTGCGCTATACTCTGGTAGCAGTTTCCAAGTGTCTGCAGTATCGCTGTCCAAATAGTGCACAGTGTGGAATTTCTTATCGGTCTCATCAGTAACGTTACAATCATGGAGAAGTTGTGCAAGCTCCTCGAAGTACTTCAGAAGTTCATGTGGTTTTGTGGGGTCAGAACATGGCACATTTTGGTTAGATGCAGATGGCATGTGCATGGTAGCCATGGTAGATGAAATAAGGTGTGTAGAGTTAAGATCTGGTAAAAGTGGAGCAAAATTTGAAGGTGGGGAAAAATGCAGTGATGCAGATGGAGTTAGGGTAGGTAGGGATGATTTAGGTGAAGGTGGAGGTAAAGACAGTGTGGACGAGTGATGCATGTTGTTTAGGAAGAGTGATTCAAATACTGGTATTTTCCCAAGCTGGAGTGCAGTTGCTAACAGCTCAGAATGGAGGGTGCAAAGGTGGTTAATGTTGAAATGAAGGGCGAGCCGAGGGAGGTCTAAATAAGGTCTGGTAACCTGAAACCCCTTGCAGTGGGCTTTAGAAATGATGTGTTCAGTTGGTACTTGGTGCAGAGTCTCAACAGAAGGGGTGAACACTAAACCTACAGCTGCAGGCATGCTCAGGGTGAGGGGGTTTGCTTAGAGGGCCTTGGATCATCCTTCAGGGTGCAGAGACTACAAAGAGGCTGGTACAGTGGTTTTCAATGTGCACACTAGTTGTGTATGCAAAAGGAAAGGTATGCGCAATGGCAAAAAAGTGCACAGCACAAAGGGGCAAAAATGTGCAGTGCAGAAAAATGCACAATGGGAGCACAATAATGTGCAACAATGAGGGAGATGAAAGTGGGAGGTTTGGCAGGACAAGTACAGCACTGGGATGTGCTGCAAGAGTGGTGCACAGGTTAGGGACACAAATGGGATGCAAGTGCAACTGGTGGGAAAATGCGCAAATGGTGCACAAGTTGCAGCTATACAATAAAATGTGCAAATGGTGCACAAATGCAGCTATATGAAGGGCACACTGTGAGAGTGCTCAAATGAAGATGAAGAATGCAATGAAGGGATGAAATGCAGCAATATGATGAGGGAATGCAAACAATATGCAGACATGGCTATATGAAGGGCGCACTACAAAGGTGCATGGACTGGATGCTGGTGCACAGACTATGTGCAACACTGAATGAGCTATGAACTATGAGGCGGGGAAAGATCCTCTGGATTCTCTATCTGTCCACCTACTATGTACAAATTGCTTATGTGATAAAAAATGGTAAAATAAAGTATAAAAATAGAAAGCACCATGCGCTACCCACAAGTGCATCCATTTGCCCATTTAAACCTGACCGCACTATGCCGCTGCCCTAGCCAATAAGATTTGTGCACAATATAGCCAATACCCAACTTTCTGGTGTGATGCTCTATTTCTGGTGCACTCTAGGTCCCATACACTCTTCACAATTAATCTGCTTCAGTGTTATGCATCGCATGCTGTGCCTTGGTAATAATGATGTGATCAACCTGTGCTGGTTACCAGATGAGGCAATGCTGATTGGAAATGTGGAAGAATTATAAGGAGATGCAGTGTGAGGCCAAATAGCACCAAAGCACCAGGATTATGTGAAAGCATCCAAGTGCACACAGTCCAATGCCAAATAGGCACAAAGCACCCAGATTACATGAGAATGTGCAGTTTGCTCATGCTGGAATTGTGGTATGCCTCGAATAAATGTGCCAGTAAGCCAGAAGCCATGATGCACAGTGCAATTGGTGTGGTGGATTGTTGTGTGTGTGATAAGGATTGTGCAATGAGTGCACAGCAGAGAATGTGAGTTGTGGGTAAAGCATAAAAGGAGTGCATAAAGGTTCATTGAGCATGCAATAACTGTGAAAGGCAGATAAGGAGTGTGGGGGGGGGGGGTGCATGGAGGTGGTTTGAAGCATAACAAGGCACATTTAAAGTGCATGACAGAAGGCAGCTAAGGAGGATCCAAAGATGCAGTAGAAATGTAAAAGGCGCACAAAGCGCACCTAAGCGGTCAAAGGCATGCAAAAGCACATGGCACATGGAAGCACACTTGGGCACACGAAAGTGCATGAAGGCATGCAAAAGTGTGCTGCGCAAAGTGTGCGGAAGCCATCTAGGAGGTGCGCACAATCATCAAAAATGCCATAGTATGCGCACAGGGCAATAGGGAGCCATATCACCACTTGACACAGAAAAATTTTCCCTGGGACTTCAACAAGAAGTGCCAAGAAGCCTTCAACAGGCTTAAGGAAGAATTCACTCATGCACCAGTTCTCTTTTAATGGGTACCAGATTCCCACATGGTCTGTAAAAAGAAAGGAAGGCACCCCAGGCCTCTGGGCAATTTTCTGCATTTGCCCCATATTTTGTTATATTTTATTTCAATCTATTCTGTCTTTTCTATGATTTTCTATGATTTTATGCCTATTTTATGATTATATTTCAGCTTTTTCCATGTTTGTACATGTTGACAGTTCTATTCTTAGAGACAGGACCCCTTCTGGATGTTTACCCATCAAGGTGATGTCATTCCACAGCTTGATCCACCTATTTCCACCTTCTGCAGCCTGGTGGATTCTGTCTTGGAACTCCTTCAGATTCCCTGAACCCTCTTACCACTGGTGGGGTCTGACCAGAAGTCCAGTGTTTTCCTGCCTTGAGTTCTGTTCTTGCCTTCAGCTCTGAACAGCACTTGACAGTCAGATTTACACTGGACTTGTGGGTGGTGCATGGCACTTTCTTTTATTTTACTGTTTTCATCACATAAATCATTTGTACATAGTACCTAGGTACACATAAAGAAACCAGAGAATCTTTTCCCCCCCAGTTTAGCAGTCTCACTTAGCATTGCACACCATTTGTGCATTATTGTGTTAGTTCATACACCTTTGCATTGCACCATTCATATAACTGTGTTTGTACACTATTTGCACATTTTTCTTGTATAGTTTCATTTGTGCATTTTGTTCCTGCATCACACACTCCAGTATAGTCCTCATACCATTGCACTTGCTGTATTTATTGTCTATTGTGTTTGCACATTTTTGCACATTTTACCACATTGTGCTTTTCCACTCCTTTACATTGCACACCTTTGCACCACTGTGCAAACCTTTATTTCCATGCTACTTACATTGTGTGCACCTCATATTCCAGTGACTCTACATTCATAGCTACCATTTCACCCTGAAGGACATTCTGAGGCCCCTAAATGAACCCTTGCACCCTGAACACTCCTGTAGCTGTAGGACTTGTATTCTCATCTTTTGTTAAACTCTGTTGAACTCTGCACCAAGTACCAACATGACACATCATTTGCAAATTCTGGTTGATATCTCAAAAAAAATGTAAGTGTATGTCATGTAACTTCAAAGGAACAGCAACAGAGATATGACTGGCATGTATTTGAAGAATAAAATACTGAGAATACAGGGAAGATACTTATGTGGGGAATTGATGAGGGAATGATGGGGGATCAGAATGGAATGAGGATGTTGGTTCTGTTAGTATGTAAGAATGATGATGCCAAATAAGAGCAATGCTTTGTAAGCCAAGCTTACAAGCAGGTGCTTATTGCAACAAATCAAACTGAGTTCATCATTGAGGTGGAATCAATATGACCAGGAAAGACGAGATCACAGCATGTATATGTGGGTTACCCATTGCATCAGAGGAGAGAATTGCGACATCAATGACTGCTGTGGTCTGTGGTTACCAAGGGTGTGAGACTGCATGGGTATGTGTATTTCATGGAACTCAGATTTGGAACATATTTTTTGTCTGTCAATAGATTCATTTGGAGTGCCTCAACCCCAATATGCTGGCAAATAGGGTGTAGCACAGGTACAGGTTAACCTGTGGTATTTTGCCTGCAGGTAGCACAGGTGCAGGTATGGGTTGGTATATCTGTACCTGTAGCAACACCACACCTGTACTCATGGTGTTGCAGGTTGTGACAGGTTTGAGTTGTGATGCATCTGTTGAAATTAAATCCTGATGCATGCTGCATACATGAGGCAATGCATGCAGCACACACATGTTACTGCGCTTACTGTGCATACATGTGGTAAACACATTCATGAGTCATGTGACATCCTTACTATTATGTATATAAGGAGAACCTGTACTATAGAAGATATACAGTGTTCTTACCTCTGCTAAACCCTAGCTCTAAGACTAACTAAACCCCAGGTAGGTTATAAGGAACGTGTTGTCTCTTCCTCTGTGCAGCATATGTAGTCTGCTCCAACAGCATCTCATATCATGTTCAATTCTTCTAAGCTCTTTGGCTATGAGTTGACAGCATTTTTATCAACTTTTATGAGAATCCATTTGTTGTTATACTCTGTGAAAAACATGTATCTGACTGGTGCTGTAGTATTTTATGACATACAATGATCTAATTAAGTAAAGTGGATGTTATTTGGCATAATTATCTGGAGTGTTCATTCTTAAAGTTCCTTTTGTGCCAAAAATTACTATGCCCACATTAAATACAGTGAATTACAAGTTTCTTTGCATTCTTTATGATGGATAAGTCTGACAGGTGATTGGTGAAAGAATTGAACACTATATCATAATTTATATGTGGATTCAAGTGTTGAAGCAGTATAAGAGAGTTAAATAATTTTCTACTATAGCTGTTTCTCATCTTTGTCTTAGCTACACATAGTTTATTCAAGTGCCACTGTAGTTTTTAAACACCATACAAAACCTGTGCTTATAATCTGTACCTGCAGGTATGGTGTTTGTACAGGTATGGTGTCACAGATGACAGGTGTGGTGTTGCTAGTAAAACCCATGGTGTCACCTGTGCTACATCCTACTGGTGAAGCATAGGACCCCCCAATAGTGGAAGGAAATGTCATATACAGAATTTGGGTTTTCTGGGGGTTTTTGACTGAACCAAAATTTTGCCCCGGGTGGGGCATTTTTGACTGAATTTCATATGAGGCCTCTGCTGGACCTCCAATTTTGACCAAATTCACAATAAGGTTTCAAAAAACCATAAAAATGGTATGAGAAGGTCAAAAAATCATCTCTACAGCCTTCTACTGCTTGTAGAGTATAATTTCGAGAGTCTATTGTACTACTAAACTTGAAATCTCCTGTATACTGCCTGAAATGTGTGTTTTTCACTCATTACCTTTGTTATCATTCTTCTGCTATCATTTGAACTCCTTCATGGCCTCTTTTAGGCCATTGTGATAAGTAGTACTAAAATGGTTGAAGTAGCCAAGATCACCACCATTGAACAGAAATGATGGTGTTTTCAATGGCAGGTTGTGGCATATTTGAGAGAATGGTCAGGAAGACAAATGAAGGCATAAGACAAAAAGATTTGGTATCTGTGGCATTGAATGGCTGGTCTGGACCATCAAGCTCATATATCGGCACCATGGTGTATCATTGACTTGTTGCCTGAGGAAAGGAAAATAATTTTCATTTTCAAATTTCTGGACAAACACCATATCTAGTTTGACATGGGTGCAACCTCTGGAGCAATGTGTAGTAGTGTGCAGTGTTCAGGCATTCAACATGATTGATATAGTATACACTTGAGGGAATGCAAATCATAGTGTGAGTGATGATACATAATAAGTGTGACTTTGTTTGTAATGAGATCAGGTAAACTCAAAGTACTATCACAGTGCCAGTACCCTGTGCCAGAGCCTCAAATTTGTCCAAACCCTGCTAAGGCCTCCACCTGCTGTGGGCCAGTTTTAACCAATGATATGTTCAGTTGGTACTCAGTGCAGAGTCTCAACAGAAAGTGTGAACACAAAGCTACAGCTGCAGGTGTGCTCAGGGTGCAGGGGTTCATTTAGGGGGCCTTGGATCGTCCTTCTTAGGTGCAAAAAAGGCTGGTTCAATGGGTCATGATGTGTGCACTAAGTTGTGTACACAAAAAGGAAGATATGCACAGTGGTAAAAAAGTGTGCAATGCAAAAGTATGGGAAAGTGCAGTGTGGGAAAATGTGCAATGGGAGCACAAAAATATGCAATGATGATGGAGGTAAAAAGTGGGAGGTGTAATGGGATGGGGACAAGATGGGAGTGTGTCTAAGGTGTGATGCACAGACTGGGAACACAGGTGAAATGCAAATGTGACTCAGGGGAAAATGTGCAAACAGTGCACAAAATGTGGCTATACAATGAAAATGTGCAAACAATATGCAAATGCAGCTATATGAAGGATGCACTGCGAAAGTGCACAAATGAAGATGATGGATGCAAACAAAGGATGAAACACAGCTATATGATGAGGGGTGCAAATGATGTGCAAAATGTGGCTATATGAATGGTGCACTACAAAGGTGCATGAACTAGACAATAAGGCACAGACTATGTGCAACACAGAATGAACTGTGAACTGTGAACTGTGGGGAGAAAAGATCCTCTGGATTTTCTATGTACCTGAATACTATGTACAAATGGCTTATGTGATAAAAACAGTAAAATAAAGTATAAAAATAGAAAGCACCATGCCCTACCCACAAGTCCATCCATTGGCCCATCTAAACCCAACTGCATGATGCTGCTAACTTAGGAAATAAGATTTGTGCATGCTATAGCTTAATATCCAACTGTTCCAGTGCAATGCTCTATTTTTGGTGTGCTTTAGGTTTTATACACTCTGCCCAATTAGTCCACTTTGGTGTTATATGTCGCATGCTGCACCTTAGTAATAGTTACATGATCAACCTATGCTAGTTACCAGATAAAGCAATGCCGATTGGAAATGCAGAAGAACCATAAGGAGATGCTGTGTGATGCCAAATAGTGCCAAAGTGCCCAAATCATGTGAAAGCACCCAAATTATGTGAGAATGCACAGTTGGCTCATGATGCAATCATGGTGTGCCTTGAATAAGCACCCTAGTAAGCTGGAAGCCATGATGTGCAGTGCAATAGATGTGGTGAAGGATTGTTGTGTGTGATAAATGAATAGTGCAAAGAGTGCACAGCAAAGAATGTTAGTTGTTGGTAAAGCATAAGAGAGCACATGAAGGCACATCAACTGTGCAGTAACTGTGAAAGGCAGATAACAAGTGTAGGGGGTGCACAAAGGTGGTTTGAAGCATAACAAGGTGCATTTAAAGTGCATGGTAGAAGGCAGCTATAGGGGATCCAAAGGGGCAGTAGAAATGTAAAAGGCACAGAAAAGCACACCTAGGCAGTCAAAGGCATGCAAAAGTGCACAGAAGTGCATGAAGGCATGCAAAAGCACACTGTGCAAAGTGAGTAAAGGTCATCCAAGAGGTGCGCACAATCGCGAAAAATGCCATAGTATGAGTGCAGGGCAATAGGGAGCCATATCATCTCCTCCCAACTAAAATACTGACTGTCCTCAGGCAGCATATGATTGGTCAGCACAAAATTTTCTTTGCTCACAGAAGTGGCAATCCTTTCCTTATCTATCTTTGACCACCATCTATCCTCAATAACCCCTACCACAACCTATATCTGAGCGATCCATGTCTTCTGTATTCACTTTGGCTCTCAAACAGGCAATCATGGCACTCAAGGAGACCCTCCCCACTGCTGGGAGCGAGCAGGCAGCTATGCAAGCTTGGGGCAAAGGGTTCTGCAGTAAATTGGTATGCTTTTTGCATTTCTGTAACTGAAGTGACTGGCTAAGAATGGCATTGTGTAGAACATGTATAAGAGTCACATCGACACTGAGAAAGAAGATGTGGAACTTGAGGCACTTCTTAAAAAGGTGTGCAGCGCTTTCAGCAGCATTCTGATTGAGGAGTGGCTCATTTGGGGCAAAGAATTGATGCCTGAAATGCATAAGATCATCGAGGAGAACCAACAGTCAGCCAAATTTGAGCATACATTGTGGGAACTCACAGGTTGGATGGATGGATGGATGCAGCATACTGAAGCATGCAAGGCATGCCATGCACTTTTGACAGCAGAAATGCAGGCACCTGAGGTAGACTTTGAGTGTCTTGAGTTCAGAGTAATTGACGAAGTGAGCAATCTTCATACTGCAAAATTGGAAGAAGATGAAAAGGCATGCATTGCACTGGTGCGCTCCTTACAAGCCCATTCTGCAGTGACCAACATCGATATGGTGGATGAGGGGACAGCTGAATCCAGAGAGAGTGGAGTAACTAGTGAGGGAAAGAGTGAGCAAAGTGATGAGAGTGCCAGCATGGATGAAGGTGCAAATGCATGCTCCATGTGCTCAATATGGCAATGAGCATATATCAAAGTACTGCAACTGGGTGGGAAGGGTGCTTTTATCAAGGCTAATACTGGACCAGTAAGCTCCTAATTAGTATGCTTCAGACTCACTAAATGGCTATTCTTCAACTCTAGTGCAATAATTGTTGTCATTTGGGCAAGCTAACTGAGTGTGTGGCTAGTAATGGAAAGTGGTGTGCCCCATGCACCAAGGGGAAAAAAAAGTGTGAATGGACAGGCTGCATGCTCATGAAGCTGTGTGCTACCACCAGGAGCAGGAAGGTGACCTCTGGGTGATCTGGTATGTAATCTTCCTTGCTCACCTGCTGCCTCTTTTCTAACCAATTCCTGCTAAAAGATGCATTGCAAATTGACAAAGGGGATAAGAGCAATGTGGTGCTTGTCAGTCCCTCAAAGGAGCACACTACAAAGTGCTACAAAGTTGAGATTGTGCCTGCCACACTGTCACAAGAGTGCCCAAGGCCATGCCATCTTACAGTTAGGCAAGTGAGTGCATGCAGCCTATCATTGATAATACTCGACCTGGAAACCTAACAAAAACCTGTTAAAAGGCTTAGGAAGTATAACACAGGCTAGAGGAAGGGTGTGAGTTGGTACTAAATATCACCACTGTTACCCAAAGGTTGTAGTTAGAGATATAAAATGGTGAGAGATGTTGCGAATAGTTTTAGAGGCATACAAAGATGTTCAAAAGAGGTTCAAAAAGTTTGAAGAAGTTTCGAGGAAGGTCAAAGATGTTCGAAGGGTTTGGGGGAGAATAGAAATAGCTTCGAAGGATATCAAGGGACAAATATAGCAAATTGGAAGTGTTTTTGAGTGATGATAGGTGATACATGATAAGTCATAATGTGTTGATACATTTGGAAACCTTTCCAGACCCTAGAGTGCACAGTGAACCTATCATTGTTGATATGTCTATTGCATGCTCTAAGGTCTGGGAATGGTCCCAATTGTATTGACACATTATGAGACATGCTCTGAACCTCTACAAATGCCATGAAATTGACTTTGAACTCTTTTCAAACTATTTTGAATGACTTTGAACCATTTCAAACCATTTTGCTGATGTGTTGAGTTGGTATTCAGTGCAGAGTCTCAACAGAAGGGGTGAACACTAAGCCTATGGCTGCAGGCATGCTCAGAGTGATGGGGTTCGCTTAGAGGGCCTCGGATCATCCTTCAAGGCACAGAAACTATGAAGAGGCTGGTACGATGGTTTTCAATGTGCGCACTAGTTGTGTACACAAAAAGGAAGGTATGTGCAATGGCAAAAAAGTGTGCAATGCAAAGGGGTAAAAACATGCAGTGTGGAAAAACATGCAACAAGAGTGCAAAAATGCACAATGATGATGGGGGTGGAAAGTAGGAGGTTTAGCGGGACAAGGACTGTACTAGAGTATGTCAAAGGAGCAGCACAGACTAGGGATGCAAATGGGATGTGAGCACAACTGATGGGAAAATGCACAAACAGGGTGCAAAATGCAGCTATACAATAAGGGGTGCTGATAGGTCCATTGCACGCTTTAAGGTCTGGAGAAGATTCCCAATTGTATCGACACATTACGACAGATGCTCTGAACCACTACAAATGCCACAAAATTGATTTCAAACACTTTTTGAACTATTTCAAACTTTTCAAACAACTTTGCATGATTTTGAATGACTTCAAACCATTTTGAACCATTTCACAACATTTCAAACACTTTTGAACAACTTTGCAGCACTTCGAATGACATTGGCTGCCATATAGCTGTTCCAAAACCATTTTGATACACACTGAACAACCAAAGTGAGCCATTTCATCACATATCGCATGCCACCAGACACGAGGAGAGACAACAAGAGATTTAGAATGCGATAGTGCAGTTTTATGTTTTAATAATATATTGAAGCAATAGGACAAGACTTTTACTATACTGGGTCAATGTACATTTCATTTATTATTATTTCTCATTTGTTTTATGTTTTACAATACCTTTATTTGCTGTGCATACTGCCTCATGTTTTCCACATGTTATTGTTTCCTTTTTAGTACTATTCCTTCAAATTGTATATAGACTTGTATTAGTTACTTAGAACATAAAAAGACAGGAAAAAGGGAACAGAAAAGAAGTTACCCTCTCCATTATCATTCAATTTAAAAGCCATTCTCTTGAGTCTCAGCCTTGCATCATATCTCTAAGTTCTGCAAAATATTGTGAACTTCCTCAAACTTTCATATTCACCTTTGACTTATCACATATCGCCTATCGTCTCTCAAAAAACATTTTCCACTTGCTACAACCATTTCTTGATATACCTCGAGCCACCTTTGAACCTTCTTCGCACTATTTCACACATCTTTGAGCCTACTTCAAACTATTTTGCACATCTTCAAACCTATTTCAAACTCTTTTGAACTTCTTTGTATGCCTCTAAAGCCTATTCACAATACACCCCATCATTTCACGTCGCTCACTACAGTTTTTGGGTATCAGTGGTGATATTTAGTACCAACTTGCACCCTTCCTCTAGCCTGTGTTATACTTCCTAAGCCTTTTAACAGGTTTTTGTTAGGTTTCCAGGTCGAGTATTATCAGCTCAAATGATGCACAAAAGTAGCTATGTGAAGGGCACACTGCAAGAGTACACAAATGAAGATGAAGGATGCAATGAAGGGACAAAATGTGGCAATACAATGGGGGACACAAACAATATGCAAATGCGGCTATATGAAGGGTGCACTACAAAGGTGCATGGACTTGACACTGGTGCACAAACTATGTGTGATGCTGAATGAGCTATGAACTATGTGGGGGGAAAGATCCTCTGGATTCTCTATCTGTCTGCCTACTATGTACAAATGGCTTATGTGATAAAGCAGTAAAATAAAGTATAAAAATGGAAAGTGCCATGTGCTATCCACAAGTACATCCATTCTAAACCTGACCACACGATGCTGCTGCCTTAGCCAATAAGATTTGTGCATGCTATAGCCCAATGCCCAACTGTTCCAGCATGATGTTCTATTTTTGGTGTGCTTTAGGTCCCATGCACTCTTCCCAATTAATCTGCTTCAGTATTATGTGTCGCATGTTGCACCTTAGTAATAGTGATGTAATTGACCTGTGCCAGTTACCAGATAAGGCAATGCCAATTGGAAATGTAGAAGAACTATAAGGAGATGCTGTGCAAGGCCAAATAGTGCCAAAGTGCCTGAATTACATGAAAGTGCCCAAGTTCGCACAGTCCAATGCCAAATAGGTGCAAAGTGCCCAGATTATGTGAGAATGCACAGTTGGCTCATGCTGCAATCACAGTGCACTGATGATACTCGACCTAGAAACCTAACAAACACCTGTTAAAAGGCTTAGTAAGTATAACACAGGCTAGAGGAAGGGTGTGAGTTGGTACTAAATATTACTGCTGAGACCAAAACATTGTGTTTAGTGATGCGAAATGGTAAGAGCTGTGGCAAATAGTCTTTAAAGGGATATGAAGATGTTCAAAAGAGGTCAGAATAGGTTCGAATATGTGCAAAAAAGTTCAAAAAAGGTTCAAAGAGGTTTGAAGAAGTTCAAAAACGTTCATAGATGTTGGACTAATGTCGAGGTATGTCGAAAAGCAAATATAACAAATAAGGAATGTTTGTCGAGAGGCAATAGGCAATATGCGATAAAATGAGGAGTGAATATGATAGTTTCAAAGAAGTTCGCGACATTTCACAGAACTTAGAGATATGATGCAAAGATAAGACCCAAGAGAATGGCTCTTAAGTCAGACAATAAGTGAGGGGGTAACTTGTGCTCTGTTTCCCATTGGTTTTCTTTTTTATTCTAAGTAACTAATACAAGTCTATATACAAATTGAAGAGATAGTACTAAAAAGGAAACAAGAACATGTGGAAAACATGAGGCAATATGCACAGCAATAAAGGTATTGTAAAACATAAAACAAATGAAAAATGATAATAAGTGAAACATACATTGTCCCAGTATGGTAAGAGTTCTTGTTCTATTGCTTTAATATATCAATGAAATATAAAACTGCACTTATCATATTCTAAGTCTCTTGTAGTCTCTCCACGTGTCCGGTGGTGCTTGATATGTGACTAAATGGTTTGTTCCAGATGTGCAGTGTGTATCAAAAGTGTTTCAAGACAGCTATACAGTGGCCAATGTCATTCGAAATGCTGCAATGTCATTCGAAGTGTTGCAAAATGTCATGAAATGGTTCAAAATAGTTCAAAGTCATCTAAAATAGTGCGAAATAGTTCAAAATAGTTCGAAAATGGTTTTGTAGGGCTTATAGCAGTTTGGAATGTCTGTTGTAATGTGTCAATACAAGTGGAAATCTTCTCCAGACCTTAGCATGGGCAGTGGACCTATCAGCACCTCAAATAAGCACCCCAGTAAGCTGGAAGCCATGATGCACAGCACAATAGATGTGGTGAAGGATTGTTGTGTGTGATAAATGGATAGTGCAATGAATGCACAGCAAGGAATGTGAGTTGCTGGCAAAGTGTAAAAGAAGCACATAAAAGCACATCGAGTGCACAATAACTGTGAAAGGCAGATAAGGAGTGTGGGAGGTGCATGAAGGCAGTTTGAAGTGTAACAAGGCACATTTAAGGTGCATGATTGGAGGCAGCTAAGGGGGATCCAAAGGCACAGTGGAAATGTAAAAGGTGCATGAAAGTGCACTGGAGCACACAAAAGCACACTGGAGTGCATGGAAGTGCACTTGGGTGCATGAAAGCACACTAAAGTGCACAAAGGCATGCAAAAGCATGCTGTGCAAAGTGAGTAGAAGGTGTCCAAGTGGTGCACACAATCGCAAAAAATGCTGTAGTATGAGAGGGTGATAGGGAGCCATATCATTGTAACATTTTGAATGCTTTTGAACAACTTTGCAGCACTTCAAATGATGTTGGCTGCCACATAGCTGTTCTGAAACCCTTTTGATACATGCTGCACAACCGGAATAAGCCATTCCGTTGCATATCGAGCACCACTAGACACAAGGAGAGATGACAAAAGATCTAGAAAGCAATAAGTGCAGTTTTATGTTTCAATGATATATTGAAGCGATAGGACAAGAACTTTTACTATACTGGTGATACAGCTCCCTATCATCCTGCACTCATACTACACCATTTTTCATGATTGTGTGCACTGCTTGGACATCTTCTACTCACTTTGCACAACGCGCTTTTGTGTGCCCAAGTGCACTCCTGTGCACTTCTGTGCACCTTTGTCTGCTTCCTGCACTTCCAGTGCACTCCCGTGTGCTCCATTGTGCTCCCGTGCGCTCCATTGTGCTCCCGTGCGCTCCATTGTGCTCCCGTGCGCTCCATTGTGCTCCCGTGCGCTCCATTGTGCTCCCGTGCGCTCCATTGCACTCCATTGTGCTCCCGTGCGCTCCATTGTGCTCCCGTGCGCTCCATTGTGCTCCCGTGCACTCCATTGCGCTCCCGTGCACTCCATTGCGCTCCCGTGCGCTCCATTGTGCTCCCGTGCACTCCATTGTGCTCCCGTGCGCTCCATTGTGCTCCCGTGCGCTCCATTGTGCTCCCGTGCGCTCCATTGTGCTCCCGTGCGCTCCATTGTGCTCCCGTGCGCTCCATTGTGCTCCCGTGCGCTCCATTGTGCTCCCGTGCGCTCCATTGTGCTCCCGTGCGCTCCATTGTGCTCCCGTGCGCTCCATTGTGCTCCCGTGCGCTCCATTGTGCTCCCGTGCGCTCCATTGTGCTCCCGTGCGCTCCATTGTGCTCCCGTGCGCTCCATTGTGCTCCCGTGCGCTCCATTGCGCTCCCGTGCACTCCTATGCACTCCTATGCACTCCAGTGTGCCTCTGTGTGCATTTGTGCACTTCCGTGTGCTTTTGCACGTCTTTGACCATTTAGGTGCGCCTTTGTGCACCTTTTGCATTTCTACTGCGCTGTTGGTTCCCCCATAGCTGCCAATCATCGTGCACCCTAAATGCACCTCATTGCACTTTAAACCGCCTCCACGCGCCCCCCCCCCCCCCACACTCCTTATCTGCCTTCCACATTTATTGCATGCTCGATGCGCCTTTGTGTGCTCCTTTTATGCTTTACCTGCAACTCACATTCCCTGCTGTGCACTCATTGCACAATCCCTATCACACACACAACAATCCACTGCACCGGTGTGCTACACATTGCAGCTCCCATCTTACTGGCACATTGATTCAAGGCACACCACGATTCTGACACGAGTGAACTGTGCGTTCTCACATAATCAGGGCACTTTGTGCCTATTTGGCATTGGACTGTGTGCCTTGGGCATCTTCATGTAATCCTGGCACTTTGGCAGTATTTGGCCTTTCACAGCATCTCCTTATAGTTCTTCTACATTTCCAATTGGCATCACCTTATCTGGTAACCGGCAGAGGTCAATCATGCCATTATTACTAAGGTGCAGCATGCAATACATAACACTGAAGCAGATTAATTGGGAAGAGTGCACGAGACCTAGAGCACACCAAAAATAGCGCATCGCACCGGAACAGTTGGGTAGTGGGCTATAGGTGCACAAATCTTATTGGCTGAGGCAGTGGCATAGCATGGTTGGGTTTAGATGGGCGAATGGATGCGCTTGTGGGTAGTGCATGGCGCTTTCTATTTTTACACTTTATTTTACCATTTTTATCACATAAGCCATTTGTACATAGTAAGCAGACAGATAGAGAATCCAGAGGATCTTTCCCCCCTCTCATAGTTCATAGCTCAGTCAGTATCGCATGTAGTCTGTGCACCAGCGTCCAGTCCATGCGCCTTTGTAGTGTGCCCTTTGTATAGCTGTGTTTGTGTATCATTTGTGTCCCCTCATTGTATTGTTGTGTTTCATCCCTGCGTTGCATCCTTCGTCCTCGTTCGAGCACTCATACAGTGTGCCCTTCATATAGCCACATTTGTGCACCATTTGCACACTTATTTGTATAGCTGCATTTTGCACACTGTTTGCGCCTTTTTCCACCCCTTGTGCTTCCACCCTGTTTGTGTCCCCAACCTATGCACCACCTTCACAGCACACCCCAGTGCTGTCTCCATCCCACTACACCTCTTGTCTTCATCACCCTCATTGTTGCGCACTTTTGTGCTCCCATTGTGCATTTTTGCCCCTTTGCATTGCGCACTTTCCTGCCACTGCGCATATCTCCCCTTTAGCATACACAACTAGTGCGCACATTGAAAACCGCTGTACCAGCCTCCCCATAGTCTTTGTGCCCTGAAGGACGATCCGAGGCCCTCTAAGCAAACTCCCCCCTCACCCCGAGCACGCCTGCAGTTGTAGGTTAAGTGTTCACCCTTCCATTGAGACTCTGCATCGAGTACCAACTGAACACATCACTGGGACAATGTACATTTCATTTATTATCATTTCTCATTTGTTTTATGTTTTACAATACCTTTATTTGCTGTGCATACTGCTTCATGTTTTCCACATGTTATTGTTTCCTTTTTAGTACTATTCCTTCAAATTGTATATAGACTTGTATTAGTTACTTGGAACATAAACAGACAGGAAAAAGGGAACAGAGAAGAAGTTACCCTCTCCCTTATCGTCTGATTTGAGGGTGATTCTCTTGAGTCTTAGCCTTGCATTGCATCTCTAAGTTCTGCAAAATATTGCGAACTTCTTCGAACTTTCGTATTCCGTCCTCAACTTATCTCACATCACCAATCATCTTTCAAAAAACACTTCGTATTTGCTATATTCACTCCTCGACATACCTCAACATCAGTCCAATTCTTCTGAACTATTTTGGACATCTTCAAACTATTTTGGACATCCTCGAACATCTTCAAACTCTTTCAAGCCTCTTTTGAACCTCCTTCAAACAACTTCATATGCTCTCACAAACTATTCACACCATTTCTTATCATTTTACATCTCTAAACATAACCTTGGGTATCAGCAGTGATATTTAGCACCAACTCGCACCCTTCCTCTAGCCTGTGTTATACTTCTTAAGCCTTTTAACAGGTTTTTGTTAGGTTTCCAGGTCGAGTATCATCATCGTCATGCCAGACCAAGTCAGGAAATACTTTTGGGGATGCTATCTCTCAAGGCCAGGATGTCGAAGTGCTCGACTTAGTGCAGTGCTGCTCTCTGGTCACCATCTTGGGAGTATACACAATTGCCTCACAGAAGATGTGGAGAGGTCACTAGTTGAGCTGGAAGTTGCCAAAGCCAATTGCGCAGCATGGAACAAGCAGAGGTGGAAGCAAGGGTGAAGCTGGCTGCAGCTGCAGAGCACCTAGAATTCCTTGAGTTACTAGAGTAGTTCTCCCATTGTACTAAGACTATTTGCAGTTCCCAAATCCAATTATGTTTGTTGCATCTTGAATAAATGCATGGTGATAGGTCCACTGTGTGCTCTAGGGTCTGGGAAAAATTCCAAATGTATCAACACATTACAACTCACAATCCCAACCCCTATGAGCCCCACAAAATTGATTTTGAACCATTTTGAACTACTTTGAACTACTTTGAATGACTTTGCAACACTTTGAACAACTTTGAATAATTTTGCAGCACTTTGAACAATGACAGCTGCCATATGGCTATCCCAACACCCTTTCGGTACACACAGCACATCCAGCATGAGCTATTGCATTGCATATCAAGCACTACCAGACATGAGGAGACATGACAAAAGACTCTTAGGATGTGATAGTGGGATTTTTGTGTTTCAATGATATATTGAAACAATAGGACAAGTACTTTTGATATATTTTGACTCTGTACATTTCATTTATCATCATTTCTTATTTGTTTTATGATTTGCAAAGTCCTTTATTGCTGTGCATATTGCCTCATGTTCTCCACATGTTATATTTCCTTTTTGAGTACCATCTCTTCAGAATGTATATAGACTTGTACTAGTTACTTAGAACAACAGAGAAGAAGTTGCCCTCTCCCATTTTATCATCTGATTTAAGAGCAATCCTCTTGAGTCCAAGCCTCACATCGTATTTCTAAGTTCTGTGAATTATCGCAAACTTTTTTGAAATCTTGTACTAGCCTCTTGACTTATTGCATATTGCCTATTGTCTCTCGAAAACCCTTCCAATTTTCTGTATTCATTTTCCAATATCCCTCAAAGCCACTTCTATTCTCTCCAAACTCCTCAAATGTCTTCAAACTACTTCAAACCTCTTCATAGTTCTTTCAAAAACCTTTGTATGCTCCTAAAACTATTTGCAACATGTGTCACTGTCTCACACCTCTAACTACACCCCTCTGGTAACAGCGGTGATATTTAGTACCACCTTGCACCCTTCCTCTAGCCTGTGTTACACTTCCTAGACCTTTTAGCAGGTTTTGTTTGGTTTCCAGGTTGAGTATTATTAGCAGTGTGCTCCAGAGTGCTGGAGTGTGTGTGTATGCAAATGTGTGCATTTTGTGCCAACCTGTGTGTGCACCCTTGTGGTCATGTAAAGTGCAAATCATAAACACAGATGATATATGTGAAGGATAGAAAATAAGATAGGCAATATTTGAACAAAAAAAGTCAAGTGCAGAAAAAATGTGCAAAGGGACAAAAATGTGCAAGTGCAAAGAAGCGAGGGAAAATCATCCAACCATCACTTTCCTCCTCCCAACTAAAATATTGAATCTGTTCAAATGGTGGAATTGTGAGAGATAAAATGAAGTGCATGCCATAAAACAATTCTGAAAAAATCAGAAAGGCTCAGTAAATCATCATAGCTGGTAAAACTCATGGGCTGCACAATCACAGAAGATGCTTAGATGTGACTTTGCAAATAGAAGAAAGGTAACATAAAAAAAGAGAAAGAAATCAAATCATACACATAAAAAAATGAAATATCCATAGTGGTGTGCATGGAGCACTAATTGGGTGCCTCATCAGTACTTTCTTCATCTTCTGTGATATCTCCTTGCCCTTCTTCTTCATCAACTATTTCTTCATCTTCTGTGTCCACTACCATTGACTCCTCCATTTTCCCCAACTGCTTTGTAGCAATATCAAACTTGATGTCAGGAAGTGCAATGGACTTGCACATGTGGTATGGCACTAAGCGAAATGCAGCTATTGTCCTATCAAACACTGTTCCATTGAGTTCACAAATGATATATGCACCCCTTGATTGCACAAAACTATGATCAGAGGGCCAAGGTAATGTGGGTGCATTTTGCAATTAAGGCTCTTCTCAATTGCTATTTTGCACATAAAGACTAAGTCACCATGCTAGAAGTCAAAATTGTGGATTGTCTTGTATTGTGCTTTCTCAAAATGGAGTGCTGCTTTGTGCCTTTCTGCATAGACATGGGAATGGATGCATGCTAAATCTTCTGGCTGCTTTTGTAATGTGCATGCTTGAGGTGCAATCAAATCTGTAGTGGAGAGTATAGAATCTGGGGGTGAGTTAAAGTATGTTGCTTCAACAATATCGAGAGGAATCAGAGGCTGTGCACCTGTGACAATGAAGTATGGCAAAATGCTGAGGCACTTTCAAATAGTGATGTGCTCTACCCAGAAAACTGAATATAGCAAACTATGCTTGACAATTCCATTAGTGTGCAAATTATAGCCAGATATGTGGATGTCATTGATATGGTAGCACTTACTGAGGTAGGCTAGCACTTTGATGAATAGCTTGCCATTATCGGTGACTATCTCATACAATGTGCTTCATCTGCAAATGAGATCTTGGAACATCCAATCGCTGAGTGCACTTGCATTCTCTTTAGGAAGCCCATGGAATTCTGCCCAAGTTGCAAGCGAACAATGCCCTTGGACAATATAGTGCTGCCCTGCTGATACTGATAAGTGCATTGTATCAATATAAACTTTACTGCATAGAGGCACAGGCATTGCAACAATAGGCAGTATTAAAATGTATTTGCTGAATCTGGCAAATATGGCAAGTGCACTGATGATACTCGACCTGAAAACCTAACAAAAACCTGTTAAAAGGCTTAGGAAGTATAACACAGGCTAGAGGAAGGGTGTGAGTTGGTACTAAATATCACCGCTGATACCCAAAAGTCATAGTGAGTATGTAAAATGATAAGGCATATTGCGAATAGTCTTTAGAGGTGTATGAAGAGATTTGAAAAAGGTCAAAATAGGTTTGAAGATGTGCAAAATAGTTCAAAAAAGGTTTGAAGGCATGGGAAATAGTTTGAAGAAGTTTTGAGGAAGGTTGAAGGTGTCAGACCAGTGTCGAGGTATGTTGAGGAATGATTATAATGAACGGGAAGTGTTTTCTGAGAGACGATGGGCGATATGCGATGAGTCGAGGGACAAATACAAAGTTCAAAGAAGTTCACAATATTTCACAGAACTTAGAGATATGATGCAAAGATAAGACTCAAGAGAGCGGCTCTTAAATCAAATGATAAGGGAGAGGGTAACTTTGTCTATGTTCCCTTGTGCTTCTCTCCTAAGTAACTAATACAAGTCTATATACAATTTGAAGGAATAGTACTAAAAAGGAAACAATAACATGTGGAAAACACGAGGCAGTATGCATAGCAAACAAAGGTATTGTAAAACATAAAACAAATGAGAAATGAAAATAAATGAAATGTACATTGTCCCAGTATAGTAAAAGTTCTTGTTCTATTGCTTCAATATATCATTGAAACATAAAGCTGCCATTATCTCATTCTAGATCTTTTGTCATTTCTCCTCATATCCAGTGGCACTTGATATGCAACAAAATGGCTCATGCCAGATGTGCCATGTAGGTCGAAAGGGTTTTGAGACAGCTATGTGGTGGCTGATGTCATTCAAAGTGGTGCAAAGTTGCTCGAAAGCATTCAAAGTGTCATGAAATTATTCAAAGTCATTCAAAGTAGTCCAAAATAGTTAGAAACTGAATTCATGGCATTCGTAGCAGTTCAGAGCATGTGTCATAATGTGTCGATAGAATTGGAAGCATTCTACAGACCTTAAAGCATGCAATGGACCTATCAGTACATGAACCAAACAATGTCATCCATAATGTATGGCCACCAAAAGTACTCAAGTAAAGCAGATTGCATTGCATAAAAGCACTTGTGTCCAATGTTGTCATGGATGGCACACAATATCGGTAAGTGTCTGGACTGCCAAATAACAAGCTGGTGAGTGCAATGTGCATTGCACTTCTATAAGTGCTTCTTGTCTTTGAAAAAAATGCTTGCATAGAACATGAGTGTGCCATACTCAGAATCCATAAAATTGCTATGGTGCATTAGAGTATCCATCCATATCCATACCAAATCTAACTTCTCATCTTCTGCATCTGCCACTGCACTTCTTTAAACTTGGCTATAGTTATCATCATAAATAAGTGCAGAGTTGCATGCACTTTGTGCTTTTGTGCTCAGCTCTGGCTGTGTTAGCACAAATACCTGCATATTTAAGGACTGGGAAATGGGACGTATCACATGCATAAAGCCATGTAGTGCATCACTCCAATCTTCAAATTCTTTATCATCATCTTCTTTCAAGTCTTCTGGCTGTTTTGGTCAATGCAAAAGTCCATCTGGACTATGCACCACTCCCCTAACATGCATGAGTGTAAAATTGAATGTAAGGATTGAGACAATTTACTGATTAATGCTGGTGGATGGTTGAATATCAGGGTTTTGGAGCATGCCTTTAATACAGTGTGCATCAGTCTCAACAATTAAGTTGTGCACACCTATAATATAAAGGTGCAAACTGCCCAGCACATGATAAAGCTCATAGATCTCTGACTTTGGTTGTGAAAAGTGGGCTTCTCTGTTGTTGAGCATAATCAAGTTGAACTGATTGTAAAGGCACATTTTTGCATTTGTGCTTTCTTGCTCATGAAGGTAGAAGCTGACTGCTATCTGGGAAGTGTTGACTGCAAGGATGATGGGGAATTCTGATGCATAATCAATCAGTTTTGGTGCAGGGCAATCTAATACAGCTTTCTTGATGTTGTTTTGCACTGCTATCTGCTCTGGGCCTCATTTGAACAGAGCATCTTTGCATGTAAGCTTTGTGAGCACATTAACATGGTGTGCATAATTGCAGATATAAATGCACATCAAACCAACTGTTCCCAGGAATACACACACTTCTGACAATGTGTGGCATGCACTCCAATTGTGGATAATGTCTACCTTATTGAATTCAGGTTTTCTACCTTCTGGCATGCAATAATGACTGAGAATGACAGAGTTTTCAGTGCACAATGTGGATTTTGTTCCAGAGAAGGTGCCACCACTATACTTCATGCACTACATGATGTGGTTCATATTCTGGAAGTGCTCCCAGACAAAGTGCCTAACACCTGGGTTTGCAGTGAGCACTTCACATGAGCCATTCAGTAAAATGTAGTGCTTTGAAGGTCCCTTGACTGGAACATCATTGATATATGGAACTGTATAATCTGGTATCTCTGGCTGCAGAATATAGCACACATTGTAGTGAAAGATTGGTACTGAGTTTGTTTAATCCACTGGCAATGTAATGAGGTGTATTGCACCATAAGGTGTCTGGAACATTGTAAGGTTGCACGTCAATTCTTTAATTAAGCGCTCGCCATATCCCACATATAGATCTAGGACAGCGCCACAAGAGTGCCCCACAAACTGCTCCACAAGATGCCCAGGTGTAGGAGTGATGCCAGAGTGTTTAATGGTAACATGATTAAGCAGTTCAAGGCTATGTACAATCTGCAGTGCTTTTCTGTCTTTCTTGAGTGTGCAAACCCATCGCAATCTATATGCTGAATTTGAGTGCTCATAAATGCCTGAGTTGATCTTCTTCTGAATAATTGTGCAAACTTCTTCATATATGCCTGGTGGAATGGGAATGTTGCACTCTATCCAAGATGTGTGCAGAATAATTGGAATTTCTACAGGGGGAAAGAACATAGTTTTGAAACTGCCACATTCCTCATCACTCCATGTGAAAGCTTCATTCTGCAAGGACATCAAGTGGTGCAATATCTTCATCTCTTCTGGTAATAAGAAATTGCTGTGGCACTTTTGGAGCACTTGCATGCGCTCCTCAATATAGCACCCAATCAGGGTAAATGGTGGCAGATTTGGTAAAAGTGCAGGTAATACTGCTAGCGGATCACCAATAATATTGCACTTAATGTGGAATTTATTTGGGATGGATGCAATAACTGGTTTGACCTTTCTAGCAACCATTTTATACTTCTTCTTGGTTACTATGCATTTTTGCAGTGCATGTGCATGTGCACTTTTTGGAAATGCAGCTGGAATAAGGGCCATAGAGTTGATAGAATTTAAGAGTGCCTGCACATGACTGTTGGTACATTGGGATAAGCAGAGTCAAAAGATAATAGAGGTCGATGGAATAGAAGCAGAAAATGGAATAAGTGCAAAAGTGGAAACATCACAAGATTGGGTATCAGAGTCAAATGTTATGATAGTAGTGGCCTCTTCTTGGTCTGCAATTAATTCCTCAAAGCCTGGCAAAAATTTCTTTGGGGATTATCCTGAATAGTAAAGTGCAGTGTTGCTGCAGCTGGTAAGAAGTGGTGTGTTCCTAGGCTATGTTGGAATGGTGGAGATGGCACCTGTGTTTGGATCACAAATAGTAATTATTTGTGCTTCATTCGCAAAATTGCACACAATGGACCACATTAACATGTCGAAGGGGCACCCTAATAGAATATTGTAAGCAGGCGAATGGATAACATGCACCTGCACATAAACAATGATATCTCCAATGCATGCTGAAATGTTGTGTGCAAGCCCAAGTGATTCATCTACCTTGCCATTGGCTGATTGCATGTATAAATAAATGTGTGGGTTGTACTGGAGTCCAAAATGATGGCAGACTGCTTCTGACATTGCAATAATTTGCAAACCCAGATCTAAGATAGCTTCAAAGTATTCTTGGTTGTCAATTAATAAATCAATGGAGCGGAGCACATGTGACTCTTTTGTGACCTTCAAAATGTCAGGATTATCAATTTTGCCTGGCTGAAGATGGGTGATGTACTGTTAGAATGAATCCTGTAAAATGATAGGAAGAGGCACACAATCACTGCACTAACTGGATGTGTCATATTAAGCACTTTGTCATCTGCTAAACCATGCATGCTTTGCAATGCACAAATGGCATAATGCTTGCAAGGTCAGTAGATACCACTTCTGCACCAGTAGCTGCAATGCATTTTGGGGTAACTTGTTCTTGATGGCACTGTCTGAGATCGGGTGAAAGCGAAAGGAGCACTTCATGTGAAATGGTAATGGCAGGCACCTTCATGGCATGCACTGATGATACTTAACCCAGAAACCCAAGCAAAACCTACTAAATGGCTTCGGATGGTATAACATGAGTCAGAGGAAGGATGCGAGGTGGTACTAAATATCACTACTGAGACCAAAACATTGTGTTTAGTGATGCTAAAGGACAAATCGAGTTGCAAATAGTCTGTAAGGGTGCACAAATATGTTTGAAAGAGTTTGAAATAGGTTCGAATATGTGCGAAAGGGTTCGAAAAAGGTTTGAAGAGGTTCGAAGTTGTCCAAAGTAGTTTCAAGGAATGTCGAATAAGTTCGAAGAGGTCCGAGGCAAATCAAAGAGCGAATTTAATGAATGTAAAGCATTTGTCAAATAGCGATAGGCGATGGGTGATAAAATGAAAAGCGAATATGATAGTTTCGAAGACGTTCGCGATATTTCGCAGAACTTAGAGATATGACCTGAACTGTGACTCAAGAGAATGGCTCTTAAGTTAGACGATGACTGGAGGGTAACTTGTGCTGTTCCCCCATTGCTATATTGTGTTCTAACTAACTAATACAAGTCTATATACAAAATGAAGAGATAGTACTAAAAAGGAAATAAGAACATGTGTAAAACATGAGGCAAATATATCAAACAATGAGGACTTGTATATCATGAAACAAATGAGAAATAATAAATGATGAAACATATAGTGTTCCCATATAGTAAAAGTACTTCAATATATCAATGAGACACAAAAATGCACTTATCGCATTCTAACTCTCTTGTACTCTATCCTCATGTCCGGTAGTGCTTGATATGCGATGGAATAACTTGTTCCGGCTGTGCAGCATGTATCAAAAGTGCTTCAAGACAGCTATATGGTGGCTGATATCATTCGAAGTGTTGCAAAATAGTTTGAAAGTGTTCGAAGTTGTCCAAAATAGTACAAAATCATGCGAAAATGGTTCGAAGTCAATTTTGTGGCATTCATAGCGATTTGGAGTGTGTGTCGTAATGTCTTGATGTGAGTGGGAATGTTCTCCAGACCTTAAAGTGTGTAGTGGACCTATCAGCACATATATGTTGTCGACAATCTGTGGATTCTGGATAGGAACAACAATGTGATACAATGGCTCCTTGCCTTTAGAAGTGTTAACTTGAGTGTCTGGTTTATCTGCTGCTGCAGGGACAAAACGAGCTTCAGGAATGTTGGAGTAGGGGTGTATGGGCATTTCATCAAGTACTTCAATTGTGCTCAGAGCAGATTGCAAAGCTGGTGGCTCAAGGTGCAAGCTTTGTAGTCATAGAAGGTGTGCTCCCTTGATTTGCTGTATTGCACAGTACACACTGCAGAATTTCAATGCCATCAAAGACTTGCTTCTTTCAAAGCACCATCAACTCCTGCTTGAGTGCCTCAATGCCAAATACATATTGGTGTAAGGGGAAAGGGAGGCGCCCCAGGTGTCTGGGCAATCTTCTGTGTTCATCCCATACTTTTTTATATTCTATTTCACCCTATTCTGCCTTTTCTATGATTTCCTATGATTTATTTCTATTTTATTATTATTATATTTCAGTTTTTTCCATGTTGGTACATGTTGACAGTTCTATTCTTAGAGACAAGACCTCTTCTGGATGTTTACCCATCAAGTTGACATCATCCCACAGCTTGATCCACCTATTTCCACCTTTTTGCTATTTTTAGCTTACTATTTGATTTTTGGCTCTATCACATATACTGGGCATCGACAGATGGGTCCTTAGAGTTTTCTCTTTGTATTCCCCTCTGTTAGGTGCACCTGAAGGGTTTGTATTATGTAGTATAATGTTAACTTTGGATTCTCCTCTGTTAGCTCACTGTTAAGTGAGGCTTTGAGGTTATCCTTACAGTAGAAAACTCTCTCTTAAGGCTTGAAATCTTGGACACTCTGCCAAGATAGGCAGGTACATAGTAGAAGACAACTCCCAGAGCTCCACAGACTCCATACACACTGTCTCAGACACTCCTGCCTTTAGTGCGCACTGTCTTTCACCCAACCCACCACCTAGTGCCATGGATGCCCCAGAGCCCATTGATGCGCTTGAAGGCGACATTGCTGGAATTTGTGTGCAAATTGATACAATCATATCTACCATTAAAACCTTTATTAGAACCCTCCAGTCAAACCCTACACCACCCATTTTGATCCCTAGCATGCCAAGTGCACACATGCTGCCTAATACATGCCCAAGCAAAGATGCACGCATTAAACCCACACCCCCCACCAAATTCAATGGCACACATTTCTAGGGATGTGCCTTTCTCAATTTCTGTGAGTTGTACATCAGTCTATGCCCAAACAAATTCATGGATGATGCTACTAAAATTTATTGGGCCCTCAGATACATGAAATCTGAGTGTGCCTATCTCTATGTCGACCATATATTGTGCCAAACCAAGGAGTGTGGCTCCCTTCCATTTTCTACCTTGGGGGACTTTTGTGACGAGTTCATATGTCACTTCTGCCCCCTCAATGAATGCCAACAAGCTGTAGCACACCTTGAATCCACTTTCAGCACATCGATCTGTGGATGACTACATTGACAAATTTCAAGACTTGGTGGACATGGCGGGGTATGGGAGTGGGTTGCCCATGGTGGTGAAGTTTCATCGAGGTCTTAATCAGGAAATTCAAGACCAGATTGCACAGATGTTGGAAGGATGCCCAGCAGATGATGATATAAATGCATGGTATGAGGCTGCTTCCATCTGCAACGAGAACCAACTCACAAATGGGGCATTTGCTGCAACCTTCTGCACTCCTATCACCACCCATGCACCCCACAACTTTAATCAAACACCCCCTCGTCCTAATCCCATCCCTATGCACCAACCCATGGCATTGAGCTCCAACACCCCCACTCCAATAGATGTCGGAACAGCCCATAGTTGAGCTTGCAGGCTAGATCTCTGCTACAGCTGTGGGGAAACTGGACACATGGCTCAAAATTGTCCCCACCACCAAGACATCCATAAACTCATGCTTGAGGGATGAGATGAGCTTCTCCAAGACCTGTTGACACTGGCAAATGTTGAAAGCCTGGAGAAAGACACTGCTATTAACCCTTCACATGAGGTGTGTGCCACCTCGAATGTCTCCCAGTGCATCACAGAGGCCTTTCACAAGAACACTGCACCCAAATCACTGACTCTATGCTCCCTCACCTGCATGACTTTGAGGATGTCTTCTCCAAGGAATCCTTTGACTCACTTTCTAACTGTAAGCTATGGGATCATGCAATTGAGCTCATGCTGGGTGCCATGCCCTCCTCCTGCAAGGTCTATCCCCTCTCCCCTGAAGAACAATGACAACTCGACAAGTTCATTGATGAACACTTGGCTTCAGGTCTTATCTGCCCTTTAAAATTGCCCATGGCTTTGCCCTTCTTCCTTGTCAAGAAGAAGGATGGTCCCTTTTACTGGTTCAAGACTATCAATGCCTCAATGACATCACTGTCAAAAATCATTATCTGCTACCCCTCATATCTGAATCCATCAACCATCAACCAACTCTGCAGAGCACATTACTTCACCAAGCTCAATGTTTGTTGGGGTTACAACAATGTACGGATAAAGAAAGGGGATGAGTGGAAGATGGCTTTCCACATGAACCATGGTCTTTTTGAACCACTTGTCATGTTCTTTGGTCTCACTAATAGTCCTGCCACCTTTCAGACTATGATGAACAACATCTTCCACAATCTCATACTGGAAGGCATTGTCTGTGTCTGCCTCGACGACATCCTCATTTTCACTTGGGACCTCAATGAACATCATCGAATCACATGCCTGGTACTGGAGCAGCTTCAGCGACACAAACTCTATCTTCATCACAACAAGTGCGAGTTTGAGAAGACACAGATTGAGTACTTGGGCCTGATTATCTCGGATGGACAGGTGGAGATGGACCTGGTCAAGGTTGCTGGTGTTACAACCTGGCCCATGCCCACAAATAAGAAAGAGGTGCAGTCTTTTCTGGGCTTCATCAATTTCTATCAGCACTTTATTAAAGATTTTTCCCACCATGCATGCCCATTATTTGACCTCACTGGCAAGGAGGGATGAAAGTGGGAGAATGCACAGCAGGAGGCATTTGAGAAGCTCAAAGAGATGGTCACTTCCACTCCAATCCTCACCTTTGCTGATGACTCGTGTCCCTTCCATGCAGAAGCTGACAGTTCAGACTTTGCGATAGGTGCAGTACAAGGACCAGAAGTGGCACCCCATCATCTTCTACTCAAAGAGTCTCAGTGCTGTGAAATGCAATTATGAGATCCATGACAAGGAGATGCTGGCAATAATGTGGGCATTAGAGGAATGGCAACATTTCCTGGAGGGTGCTCAACACAAGGTCAAGATCTGGACAAACCACAAGAACCTTGAGCACTTCATGACTGCTAAGAACCTTAATTGTCACCAAGCCCCCTGGTCCCTTTACCTCTCCAGGTTCAATTTCTTTCTGCATCATCACCCAGAATGCAGCATGGGGAAGACTGATGCTGATGGAAGCAATAACAATCAAGGTATCGTGTTATTGCAGCCTGATCTGTTCATAGTCTGTGCACTAGAAGATATTACCTTGGAGGGCAAGGGGTGCAGTATCCTATGTAACATTCATCATGCAAACCATAGCAGTTTACATGAGGATGCTGTGGCTCTGGCAGTAAAGGAGCTAAGAAAGGGATCCACTTCTTTACTTAGTGTAGCAGAGTGGGCAGAAAAGGATGACATCCTATACTTCCATGACTGCATCTACATCTCTAACAATTCCCAACTTCGATGATGGTTTATCACTCAGCACCATGACTCACTCATTGCCAGTCACCCTGGACATTGGAAGATGCCAGAGCTCATATCACAGAATTATTGGTGGCCTCAGATGTCTTGACTCATTGGTCAGTACTGCCATACCTGTGATCTCTGCTTATGCACCAAGACTCCATGGCGCAAGCCCATGGGTGGGTTACACCCTTTTCCAGTCCCAGAGAGTCATTGGAATGTTGTCAGTGTAAACTTTGGGGTGGAACTACTGGAGTCCAATGGGTTTGATGCAGTAATGTGCACAGTCAACTCTGCTGGAAAGTGAGCTCACTTCATCCCCACTCACATGACTGCCACTGCACTTGGAGCTGCTCAACTCTACCTATGCTGTGTGTAGAAGCTTCATTGACTACCAGGGGCATTCCTCTGTGATCAAGAGCCTCAGTTTGTTGTAGAGTTCACCTGCAAGCTGTACCATCTACTGGGGATTAGACTTCTGGCCTCTACTGCTTACCACCCACAGAGTGATGGACAGACAGAGCATGTCAACCAAAAGTCGGAGTACTACATTTGCATCTTCATCAATGAGCACCAGAATAATTGGCAGCATCTTCTTCTAATGGTGGAGTTTGGGTACAACAATCATGTCCATTCCTCCACCCAACAGACTCCCTTCCTCTTAGACACAGGGTGTTAAAGTCAATACTCCTAGATCAAAGATAAGTCGAGACTCGTAAGTGACGACGTCGAGATAGAAGTTCTGTTCGCCGAGGCTCGTAAGCAACGGTTGAGCAAAGACTCAGATCGCACCAGGTTAGGAGTGTAGAAATGACTAGGTCAAGCTGATTGACCAGTCATACATTCATCGTATAAATACTACAGGTGTAGATCGTAGATACGAGTCATGTTAACAGAACAATAGAGATGATAAGAATGGAGAGACAATAAGGACAATAAGAATGATAAGCATCTGCAGTATATTATGCTAACGTGAGAAGGTAAAAGCGTATCATAAGGGTGCACGTCGACGAGACAAAAGGGAACGAACAATAGCGTGAGAGAGCCTGAACGGCAGAACAATAGTAACAAAAGAAAATTGAACTCCCACACCTTCTCGTAACATTAGCTCCTCTCCATGGTTTCGAGTTCCATCCGAAACTAAGCTCTCATCGTCCGCATTGGGTCAAAGGACGGCGCGTCGCTGGTTGTTGCGGAGAACGTGGAGAACGTCGTAGGGGTCGGGGTGTCGTGCATGTAAACTTGAGTGGGGAGTTCGATGTCTTCTTCTCTGGCAAACCGCACAGAGGTGCCGGTGACGAAGGTGATGAGTTGTGGGGGGTGGGGGGTGGAGATGATTTTGAAAAGAATTAGCATATAGTAGAGTGTCATAATAAGAATGCACATGCCAAAAATGGCGCTGAGGATGATAGCGACATAGAAGTTGTAAGTCATCGTGGTTGGATTCTAAGTGGTGTGATGACGTGGCAGCATGTCTCGTGTTGGGTTGTTTGGACAAAAGAGCATGGAGTGCTCTGGTCTCCATCGTCGGCAGTGGGGGCACTGATATTCAGGACAGTGAGACGAAAAATGACCTACTCGAGTGCAGGTGAAGCAGACTGAGTTTCGCATCCAAGGTGGTGCAGGTGCATGCTCGGTGGTAGTTTCAGTAGGATAGGGGGTAGGTGCTCTTCTGGGTGGAGATCGTGGCACATATGGTGGAAGAGGTGGGTGTGGGGACGTGGTCATCGGTGTCTCTTCTTCTTCTTCGTCACTCAGCGGTTCGATGATAAAGATTTGTTGAGGTGTTGGGACCCGCTCTCCAGGTCCGTAGTGGAGCGCTTGTTCATCGAGGCTCCTCATGAGCGGGAGCAGATCGAGGTAGTATGCTTCCTCAGTCAATCGTCGGAATATGCGCTGCAGGCATGAGATGGCTCTATATGTCTCAAAGAGGTTTTGCATGGTGCTGTGGAGCAGCACGCGGTCTTGGGTTACCAATAACAGTCTTTCTTCATTTCTGATGCCGTCCATGTCTCGGACGAAGCTAAGGATAAGTTCAAAGGTCCTGACTGGGTCAGGGTCGGGTGTGACATTCATAAAGAAGTGCAGAGGGCGGCTCATGATTGTGAGAGGTTGTGGGTGGTCTTGTATTCTCCCAACAGTTCAGCAGCGTTTTTTAAATGGATCGCTGGTTCCCAGGTGTTTTCCGCCGTGCTGTATCCCTTCCACTTCACCAGGAATCGAATTCTCTTGCCTCCCCCCCTATGTGCTAAAATAGCCTCAACCTCATGTTCTTGTTCTCCTTCGATCAGATCCGGTGGCGGGGCAAGGAAGTTTGGTCCGTGGGTCTCGTTTTCCTTGAAGCGTGAGAGAAGAGAGGCGTGGAACACTGGGTGAATTTTCCATTGGGAGGGAAGCCTCAGTTCATAGGCATGGGGTAAAATTACCCGCATGATAAGGAAGGGTCCTTCGCATTTGGGGGCGAGTTTTCTAGTTGGGTACCCTAATTTTAGGTTTTTTGAGTCGAGCCAGACCTTCTCTCCCACTGTGAATGGACGGAATCCCCGTCCGTTTCATCCAATCATCACTTGTCGGGAGAGTTCATGAGCTGCTAGGGCTTCCCACCGTACATTTCCTAGTTCGGCTATCCACTGTTCGGTAGCTGGCACATTCGTTTTCAGGTAAGTCGTGGGGATAGCTCTGGGGTGTATTCCCATCATCACGTAAAACAGGGTGTTCTTGATAGCCGAATGGTGCTTTTGATTGTGCGTGAATTCGGTGGTGGTAAGGTGGCTCTTCCATTGCGAAGGTTTGTTCGCACAGAAGATCCGGAGATAGATTTTGAGCTCCTGATTCACCCTCTCCGTTTCCCCATCAGTCTGTGGGTGGTAAGCCGTGCTCATCGCCAACCTTATCCCCAGGAGTCTCCCCAGCTCCTGGAAGGCGTTTGACGCGAATCGTGGGTCTCGGTCAGAGATAATCTTATCTGGGAGGCCAAATCTCTTAAATACATTATGTAAGTAAAAGTCGGCTGCTCCCAGTGCATCGACGTTCTTGTTGCAGGGGATAAAAATTACCCCCTTAGTAAGGCCATGGTCTACCACGACCATGATGGTGTCAAATCCGTCACTTATCGGCAGATCGGTGATGAAGTCCATGGTTACTAGTGCAAATGGTCGAGTGGCATTGGATCTGATCGGAGATAGTCCAGGTGTTGTCGGGTGGGTATTTACCTTCATTTGCTGGCAGGTGGCACAGCCATCAATGTAATTTTGAATGAAGATGGTCATCCCTGGCCACCAATAGTCCCTCCGTACCAGTTCCAGGGTTTGAAATCGGCTAGGGTGTCCAGTTAGTATATTGTCGTGGTATTTTTCTACGATTTTCCTCCTTAATTCTCTGTTATCGGGGACGTAGCATCGGTCCTTGAAGAAGACCATCCCATCATCTTCCATCCTCCAATCTTCCACCACCGACTTGATCGGTGGCGTTCCTCCTTCTTTGATTGCTCTTACTATTTCTTTTAGTAAGTCATCTTTTATTATGCTTTTCGCTAGCACTTCTTTTAGCTCGGTATCGATCGATCATGCGAAGATCTCATCCTTCAATAGGGTGATATCGTCATTATCATTGTCGATATCTGGTATGTGATCCCCCCTTCACGATAGGGCGTCTGATTGGATCATCATTTTCCCTGGGACGTGTACCAATTTCAGGTTGAATTGTGACAGGAAGAGACTCCATCTAGCCTGTCTTCGATTTAATTTCCTTGCCGTCCTGAAGTACATCAGGTTCTTGTGATCCGATAGGATCGTTGTTGCGTGTTCTGATCCCTGGAGATAGTGTCTCCAGGTCTCTAGTGCCCGTATTATTCCCAATAGCTCCCGATCATAGATTTCGTAGTTTCGTTCGGTCGCTGTCAGAGAGTGGGAGATATACCTGCAAGGGTGCCAATCTCCATTGGAGTCGGTTTGTTTTAGTACAGCGCCTGTCGCGTATTTAGAGGCGTCGCTTTCGATCACGAATGGTTTCTCTGCATTGGGCATCAGTAATACCGGTGCCTCAGAGAACTTCTTCTTTAGTAAGTCGAACGCCCTTTGGCATTCGTCAGTCCAGTTGAACGGCTGGTCCTTTCTCGTCAAGTCGTTCAGTGGTTTAGTGATCGCAGCGAAATTGCCGATGAATCTTCTGTAGAAGTTCCCAAAGCCCAGGAACGATCTAACTCCTTTTACGTTGGTCGGGGCTGGCCAGTCCCTTATTCCGCTCAGTTTAGTGGGGTCCATAGCCAATTGGTTTGGTCGCAGGATCAAGCCGAGGAATTCGACTTCCTGTACGTCAAACTTAGACTTTTCTGGTTTTAGGTACAGATTGTTTTCCCTAAGCCTCGCCAAGACTCTTTTTGTTCTCTCTTCGTGTTCTTTCTTGTCTTTAGAGAAAATGAGAATGTCGTCCATGTATATTACCAGCCATCCCTCATTTAGCATGTCCCTGAAGATATCGTTCATCATAGCCTGGAAAGTCGCCGGGGAGTTGCAGAGGCCGAAAAACATGACCTTGGGCTCGAACAGCCCCTTGTTGGTCTTAAATGCTGCCTTCCATTCATCTCCCTTTTTGATCCTGATGTTGTGATACCCCCATCTGATGTCCAATTTGGTGAACCATCTCGCTCCTTTCAGCTTATCCAGCAGATCGCCGATCAATGGCAGCGGGTATGAGTTTTTGATGGTTCCCTCATTTAGATACCGATAGTCTTGGCACGGCCTGAGGGCGTTGGAGTCCTTCTTTGCTACAAAGAAAAATGGCGATGCCATAGGAGATTTGGATGGGGTGATGTATCCTTTTCTCAGGTTATCGTCGATGAATTCATCCAATTTCTTCTGTTCTGCCGGGGTGATAGGGTAGACCTTGCAGTCTTTCGGGATGAAGTCCGGTTTGAGTTCGATCACATGATCCCACGGTCTCGATTTGGGAAACCTTTCTGATGCTGCCTTTTCGAACACGCTTCGATACTTCTTATACTTATCGGGGAGCAGGTCGTCGAGTGACTGTTTCTCTTTGCCATCCTCCTTCCCATGAGCAAGCCTCTGCGAGACGGAGGTCTTGGCTCGGATGTGGGTGGTATGAGAGAAGACGATTCTGCCGGTCGATCGAGATCGAGTGATGTGCGCGATGTGCCTGAGCTTCTGGTAATTCGGGGGGATGTAGTTGTGTTCGATTGTGAGGGGGGATTCCTCAGTCCTGAATACCCCGATCATTGGTTCCCCCCGGATGTAAGCGAATAGAGCATCCGTTCCATTGTTATTTCCGTTAAGTGATAGGCCGAGGTTGGGTTCATCCGGTATAGAGATCGGTGGATCGATCTCAGAGTGGGTGTCCATTGCTGTGTCCTTTGCCGTGTCCATTGCCGGATGTGATCCGCTCTCTTTGAGTTCATCCATGGCGCAGAGTCCTCTTGCGAGATGAACCGCCCCGAGCCTACTCTTCACGTGCTCGGCGACGGCGAGGTGGGTTTTCCCGAAGGTCTCCCCAGCACTCCTTTTAGGTAGCCTCTCGAGAGTGGGGCTCAATGTTACTCTCGATACAAGCGGCCCCTTGTCATCTATAGTAAGACTCTGCTTACCGATTGTGGTCCGAGTTCACTCGATCATCGTCCAGATCTTTCCCATAATGGACCTTTCGGTCCGTCTGTGCGTGAGGGTCCCCTTCTGCCAGTCGATGGCGGGGTTTCGTCGTTGGAGCCAGGTGTATCCCAAGATCATCATCTCGTTTCCCAGCCCCGTTATCAGCATTCTGATCTTCTCCTCCTTTCCTCCGATCTCGGTGTCAATAATGACGTAGTGCGAGATTGTTCCGTTTTTGTTTAGCGTTCCATCGACGTTTTTGGTGAGGATCTTCCTGCTGAGCGGGTTCTTCTGTAGGCCGAGTTTTTGGACTACTCGGTGGTCGATGAAGGTTTCTCCTGCTCCCGAGTCGACTAGGGCGGGTATTTCGGCTTTCTTGTTATCTAACAAGCAGTAAACTGGGATGTGCATGGATTGTTTGCTCACGTCAGCTACCAGTACACTCGAGACAACTATCCTGGTGGGCTCTGCTGCCGATGCAGGCTGCCGTCTTAAAAACCCTCCTCTACCATTAAGTCCAATACCTCCTCCTTCTGCTTTTCCTCCAGCTCGTTGATGAGCGCTCGGATGTTGGCATAGTGTTCTCGAGATGTTTTTTTCATCTCGGTCTTCTTTTCTTCTTTGGCGGGTGGCTCTTTCCCACCCTTGTGGTCGCTGGCTCTGTGCCCTGTTTTATGACAAATGAAACATCTTCCCTCTTTCATGTGCTTTACCCTCTCTGCGTAAGAGAGGCATGTCGCGTCGATGTCCATGGCATTGGGGTCCCTCGAAGAGCTGCTTGCTCCTCCTCCCCCTACCTTGCTGTAAGTCCTCTCTTTTATCGCCTTTGCCCTTCTTAAATGCCCCTCTGCCCTTGCTGCATGGGTATACCACCCCTCGATCGTGTCGGGTGGGTTCTCCATGCCGAAGACCTTGTCGAGGACTCGGTTGTTGAGCCCGTCGATGAAATACTTGATCAGTGCGGTGTCTTCTTTGATTTTGGTGTGGTAAGCAAGGGTTTTGAATTGGGCGATATACTCATCTACTCCCTTTCCTCCTTGCAACAGCGCTCTCAGCTGCGTTCGCGCGTTCCCCACGTCATCGATTGGTGAGAATGCCGAGCGCACCTTTGCGATAAACTCCTGGAATGTGTCATAGGGTTTCGATTCTATATATCTCTCTTCCAGATAAGCCTGTTTCCAGGGCCCTGCCATCCCTCCGTTCATATATGAGAGCATAAACAGGATCTTGTGTTGATCATCGGGAAATGCAGCTGCGTTAGCGTCAACATAGGCTCCGCACTCAAGCAGGAAGAGCATCGTTCTAGTTCTATCTCCTGAGTAGTTAGTGGGCGCTCTCATCTTGATCTCGGCTGTGCGAGTGGGGAGAGTGGCGGGTGTAGTAGGAGCGGTGGGAGTAGACGGAGCTGCCATTATGCATTTGGTGGGGAGCGGTCAGATGATTCTCGTAAGAATGATGTCGTCGTATATGTGGGCTGCCTGGACTGTGTTTAGTCGGCAGAGTAAAAATCAGCTTGACCTTTTGTTAAAGTCAATACTCCTAGATCAAAGATAAGTCGAGACTCGTAAGTGACGATGTCGAGATAGAAGTTCAGTTCGCCAAGGCTCGTAAGCAACAGTTGAGCAAAGACTCAGATCGCACCAGGTTAGGAGTGTAGAAATGACTAGGTCAAGCTGATTGACCAGTCGTACATTCATCGTATAAATACTACAGGTGTAGATCGTAGATACGAGTCATGTTAACAGAACAATAGAGATGATAAGAATGGAGAGACAATAAGGACAATAAGAACAATAAGCGTCCGCAGTATATTACGCTAACGTGAGAAGGTAAAAGCGTATCATAAGGGCGCGCGTCGACGAGACAAAAGGGAATGAACAATAGCATGAGAGAGCCTGAATGGCAGAACAATAGTAACAAAAGAAAATTGAACTCCCACACCTTCTCGTAACACAGGGCAACTCCCATGCATGGGCTGTGAACTTCATCAAGCTCTATTGCACCTAAAAAAGGCAGCTCTAGCCAAGGCGAAGAATGACATGGCATGTTTCTACAACCAATGCCACTCACCCACACCCACATACAAGGTTGGTGACTGTGTTTACCTCGACTCCAGTAACATCTCCACTACTCAACCATCCAAAACACTCATGGTGACTCACCCATCACTTTCTTGGACCCTTTCCCATCATCAGATGTGTTGAGTCCGATGCCTATCACCTATGTCTCCCACCATCCATGTCCAGACTTTACCCTGTCTTCCACATTGCCCAGCCCCTATGGATTCTTTCCCAGGATGCCACTCATGCTCTCCCCCTCCACCTACAGTCATTGAGGGAGAGCCACAGTATGAGGCTGAATTAATCCTAGACAATTAATTACATCAGAGGAAACTGGAGTGCCTGGTGCATTGGAAGGGTTAAGCATATGAGGAGAACTCATGGGTTGAGGAGTCAGATGTAAATGCACCCCAGTTGGTGAAGGAGTTCCATCAGCACCACACTTCTGCACCTTGGTGCATTCAACCAATGGATGTTGGCAAGCTACAGTTTTGAGTGCATTGGGGCAATGCATCATAGAAAGGGGGTGATGGAAGGGGACTATGAGGTGTCCCAAGCCTGCAAGGTCTACCATCTCTCCCCTGAAGAACAATGACAACTTGACAAGTTCATCAACAAGCACTTGGCTTCTGGTCATATCCACCCTTCTAAGATTGCCCATTCTTCTTTGTCAAAAAGAAGGATGGCTCCTTTCAACCAGTCCAAGACTACTGATGACTCAATGACATCATGGTCAAGAATTGTTATCTGCTGCCCCTCATATCTGAACTTGTCAACCAATTCTGTGGAGTGCATTATTTCACCAAGCTCAATGTCTGCTGGAGTTATAACAATATATAGATAAAGGAAGGGGATGAGTGGAAGGCAGCATTTTGCATGAACCATAGTTTTTTTGAGCTGCTTGTCATGTTCTTTGGTCTCACTAACAGCCCTGCCACCTTTCAGACCATGATGAATGACATCTTCCACAACTTCATACTGGAAGGGGTTGTCTGCATCTACCTTGATGACATCCTCATCTTCACTCGAGACCTCAATGAACATCATTGAATCACATGCCTGGTGCTGGAGCAACTTTGATGGCACAAACTCTATCTTTATCATGACAAGTGCAAGTTTGAGAAGACATGAATTGAATACCTGGGTTTGATTATTTTGGATGGATGGTAGAGATGGACCTGGTAAAAGTTACAACCTGGCCTATGCCTACAAACTAGAAAGAGGTGCAGTCTTTTCTGGGGTTGATCAATTTCTATCAGTGCTTTATTAAAGATTTCTCACACCATGCATGCCCACTATTTGACCTCACTGGCAAGGGGGCATGGAGGTGGGGCAATGCACAGCAGGAGGCATTTGAGAAGCTCAAAGAGATGGTCATTTCTACTCCCATCCTTACCTTTGCTGATGACTCCTGTCCTTCCATATAGAAGCTGACAGTTCTGACTTTGCGATGGGTATGTTGAAATCGGGCAGTGGTATGCACATTAGGCAACACCAACACCAACACCAAATAGCCATTGTGTATAGCCACAGTTATTAGTAACATTGCCTTGTTGTTTTAGATTTAATTACAGGGTGGTGTCCCACACTAGTATAAATATTTATTGTAAATAGTTTGTTAAACTTAACAAAGTGTTCTATACTCTATCAAGTCCTTTAAAAATTCAACAGATTATGGGCCCTGACCTTGACTGAATTTTCTCACTCACACTATCATCAAACTAACATAACACTACCCAGATCAAATTTAAACAATGGCTGACGTTTCAAATGCTTCATGCTTCAACGCACACAAATATTTTCCGAATAGAACCCTTGACAGGTGCTGAGAATTACACCATATGGAAGATCAAAATGATGGACATTTTGACAGGGAAAGATCTGTGGGAATATGTCAATGGATTGACTACCCAGATGATGGAAGCGGCCTTGCTGACAGCATGGCATAAAAAGGATCGGATGGCACTGTCAATGATTTGTTTTATGGGGCTGACAAAATGTTGGTGTACATTGCAAGTTCAACAAGCATGTTGAAAGCATGGGGTACATTGAAGTCATTACTGGAGACTCAGGGGGCATTACGAATAGTCCAGGCATGACAAAAGCTATTCCGGTCTCAATGCATGGAAGGGACGCCCATTGATGAACATATTTGGACATTGCATGGCTATCAGGAAGAGCTGCACAATCTGGGACAGAAGATTGATGGAGAAGAATTTTCCATCATTTTGCTAACCTCACTCCCTGAAAATTGGAATAATTACATTGCATCCATAGACACTACTGCTCTGAAGGATGCTCCAGCACTTATTGCTCAAATTCTGGAATACGATCGATGGCTTAGCCTACATAATTCCAATGATACAGCCCTGATGGGAAAGCCTGGGAAAAGAATCAACTCTAATATAACCTGCTATGGATGTGGAGAAAAGGGGCACATCAGCAAGCAGTGCAGGAACAAGTCCAAATTGGGAAAGGGGAGATCAGGAGGAAAGCAAAAGGGATGGACAGAAGCTCATGCAGCAGCAGATGAGGAATTTGCCTTCTGTGGGGATTGTGGGGATAACACTGTGCTTGCAGTCTCAATGGACTCTTGGTTAGCAGACTCAGCATGCACTTCACACATAGCATGGGATTGAAGTATCTTCATTGACTATATTCCTACCCCTGGACATTGAATCTCCAGTTTTGGTAAATCTCCTGGGCTCGGATGAGGTTCGATATGGCTGGAATGTACCATGGATGGGAGAACCTCAATGCTTACCCTGAAAGATGTGGTACATGTGCCTGATGCACCTTTCAACCTTATCTCGATTTCACGCATGCTTGAGGCTGAAATCAAAGTTCTATTTGTAACACCGGGGGTATGATTCCAGGCACCAAACAAGACTATTATTATAGAAGGTTGGATCAAGAACCAGTTATTTGACATAGATGTCAAAGGTGTTGCCAAACAAGACCAAGCATACCCTTCAAGAATGGCAGAACGTGGGATGAATGGCATAGGATTTTCAGGCATCTGAACATGGGGTCAGTAAAGATGCTCAAGGAGAAGGAAATGGTTTTGGGAATGGATGTGGATAGAACTGTGCAGACAGCTGCTCAATGCCAAGCATGCATCATTGCCAAGCAGCATGTTCAGCCTTTTCCCAAGGAGAGCCAAACTGAGATCAAGGAGATCAGAGATCTGACAGTCAGCAATCTGTGGGCGAGCATGCACTGAAGCTCCAGGGGGAGATCAGTATTTTGTCACATTTACTGATGGCAAGGCATGGCGCATGATGACATATTTCTTAAAGCAGAAATCCGAAGTGCTTATAAAATTTAAACAGTACAAAAATTATGTCAAAACTCAAACTGTTCAGAAGCTCAAGAAACTTCACGTTGATGGTGCAGGAAAATTTCTTAGCAAGAAATTCAAGAAATTTTTACTTGACAATGTGATCTGACTGGAAGTCACAGCCCTGCACTCGCCATCCCAAAATAAAATTGCCGAATGTCTAAACTGAACCCTGGTAGAGCATGCACATGCAATGTTACATCAGCATGGACTACCTCATTCCCTTTGGAGGGAGGTAATCACTTATGCAACTTATCTTAAAAACAGATCACCAACTCGAGTGATCAAAGATCGTGAGGTATCTGATGAAGTCTTCTGGGGGAAGAAGCTGGACATATCGGGCCTGCAAGAATTCAGCAGGACTTGTTGGGTATTACAGCAGGATGGGAAAAACTCAAAACTTGATCTGAAATCATGCCAATTTATTTTTGTGGGAATAGCTGATGGTACTAAGGGATACAGGTACTACAATTCCCAAACATGCTAAATCCTTACCTCTAGGAATGTGGTGTTCATGTCAGAAGAGGATGATTCTAACATTGTAGAAGTCACTCACCCTGCGATGCTTGAGGGGGAGCATGAAACCAATGCCAAGCAGCCTATGGGTGACAGTGGGAATGGCACCACATCAGATACAAATCACTCACCAGAAAAGGAAATACATCAATCATCACCATCTCACATACCGGTTCCTCAGGAACGATCAAGCTGCATCTTTGCAAAACCACTTGTCAACTACCAGTTACTTAATAACCCGAATGCATGCAGACCAAAGGAATGGAAGCATTATGTGCCAACTATAGAAGAGTCTGGCTACATCATGATCAATTATGCAATGATTGGGGCAACATCCGAGGATGACCCACTCTCAGTGAAAGAAGCAAAAGGGAGATCAGATTGGCCAAAATGGAAGGAGGTGATGAACACCAAAATAACACAGTTAACCAAATGAGGTACTTACAAATTGGTTGACTTACCTCCTGATCACCAGGCAATAGCAAGCAAGAGGGTATATTGCATCAACCATGATCACATTAGGGAAATCACAAAGCACAAGGCTAGGCTTGTAGCAAAAGGATGTTCTCAAATTCTGGGAATAGATTTTGTGGAAACCTTCACATCAGTTATGTGGCTGGAAATGTTCTGGCTATTAATAGTGCTCACGATGAATTTAGGACTCATGATTCATGTGGTTGATGTGGTGGGCACATACCTTAGTGGAGTTTTGGAGGAGGTTATTTTCATGTTGCAACCACCAGAATACGATGACAGTAGTGGGTGCATATGGCAACTCTTAAAACCTCTCTACAGATTGAAACAGGCAGGACAGGCCTGGAATGATGAGCTCAACCAAACATTTTTCAAAATGAACTTTACGTGGCTTTTCTCAGATCGATGCATCTATATCAGGCACACTGATCATGATCTTCTAATCACATCAGTACATATCAATGACATGACAATCCTAGGATCAGATATTGATGCCATCATGGAAATGAAAGCCAAATTGGGGAAATACTTTACGATCATGAATTTGGGAGAGGCAAAGCAAATTGTGGGACTAGAATTAGAGAGGGACTTGGAAAGGGCCACTCTCAAAATTATGCAAGCCCAATATATCAAGAGGGTCCTGGAGAAGTTTGGAATGTCAGATTCACACCCTGTCAGCACACCACTAGACCCTAACATCAAATTGATCAAAACCCCTGATGATGAGCATCACGATATCCCAGAGTATTGGAGTGCAATCAGATCACTCATGTATGCAGTGATAGGAATGCGACCTGACATCTCATTTGCAGTCCAAACACTTAGTCAATTCATGAGCAACCCCAGTCCCACCCATTAGACTGCTGTCAAGCACATTTTCTGGTATCTCAATGGCACTCGCGAACTTGAAATCATTTACTGACAAGGGGAAGAAGTTGAACACCTTGCTCATTTGGATGCTGATTGGGGATCAAACATAAATGATTAAAAATTTATTTCCAGATGACTGGCAGTCCAATTTCTTGGCAATCAAAGAAGCAGCCAATGATTGCATTATCATCCATGGAAGCCAAGTACATGGCAGAAAGTCTAGCAATGCACCAAGCAATCTGGTTATGGACCATTACTGCCAAACTTGGCATTCCCTACTCTGGACCCACCATCCTCAAGGTGGACAACCAAGGCACGATCACTTATTCTCACAATGCCATCAATCATGACCACATCAAACACATCGACATCCAACACCACTTCATACATGAGAAACTCATCTCCAATGAGATATGCATTCAGTACTGCACAATGGACAACAACTTAGCCAATTTGCTTGCCAAAGCATTACCAAAACCAAAACACAATGACCTCGTTAATCACTTAGGAATGGCATAGATGTAGAGGGGGAGTGTTGAAATTGGGCAGTGGTACATGCATTAGGCAACACCGATGCCAACACCAAATGGCCATTGTGTATAGCCACAGTTATTAGTAACATCGCCTTGTTGTTTTAGATTTAATTACAGGGCAGTGTCCCATGCTAGTATAAATATTCATTGTAAATAGTTTGTTAAACTTAATGAAGTGTTCTATACTCTATCGAGTCCTCTAAAAATTCAACAGGGTAGTGTTTAAAAGTCCAGTCCATAGGACTGACTAGCAACTGGACTGGACTGGACCACAAAATAGACCAGTTTAGACCAGACTTTCAGTCCAGTTGCCCTGGGTCTCGATCAGTTGCAGTTGCCAATTGCACAAAGATCATTCATTACATGCAACCAATAAAAAACCAGTTGCAACTGGTCATGGACCAGACTATTAGTTGCATATAATAGGGCTACTTTTTAGCTACAAATAACCCAAAGTTTCAAGAAATTGGTTAGAAATTGACTGAGTTATGACAAAAGCAAAGTTTCATGAACAGTTTTGCATGAGAAAAACTTGTGCAAACTGTTTTGATCATAACCCAGTCAATTCTGAACCAATTTCCCTAAATATTAGCTCAAATTGTAGCTTGGAAAAAGAAAAATTGGATGCAACCATGGTTCAGTTTAGTATTTGGTTGCAACTGGTCCAAAACAGTCCCAGAAAGTGTTAGACCACAAAAAACAGGTCTATGGCAGTCCAGTATGGTTTTTTCCTTATTTGAAAATTTGATAGACTGGTTGTGATTGTGGTTGCCCCAATTTAATGTAAAAAAACTAGGCTGGATCAGAATCTCAAATACTAGCAATGGGTGCAGTGTTGTCCCAACAGTCTCCAGAGGATCTGAAGTGGCATCCCATCGCCTTCTACTCAAAGAGCCTTGGTGCTGTGAAATGCAATTATGAGATCTACAACAAGGAGATGCTGGCAATAATGTGGGCATTGGAGGAGTGGCAGCTGTTCCACCTCTGAAACAGTCAACTGGTTGTGAAATATTAAAGAAAGCTCAGAAAGTTAACCCTGTTGCATACAGTCCTGTCTCCTCGATGACTAGACATGACTGAAAAACCCTTTTGGAAATTCTTGCAGATCTTCTCAAGACAGAACCATCTTTTCTTTCTAAGCATACTTTTGAGTGGTGATGGCTCAAACCAGCAAATTCTGCTTGGCTCCTACTATGCACTGATTCTGGCTATGCATCCCTTCTCAAGCAGTTGAAGGCTCCTCCCTGAAATGTCTCTAGTACATATATCATCATTCAGATGGCTGAGCCAGTCAAGAAACCTGTTGATCCTGGCATGGTAACATTCTTAGCTCTTGTGGTGAACCAAAGTGACACATTTTCCTAGTCTCAGTTATCTACTGCTGGTTCTGGCTCTGCTCTTCCTGCTCTGGATGAGTATAAATCAAGCGATGAAGATAATCACAAGAGAAAGAAGGTACAGCAGATATTAATGATCTTTGTCATACTCTGACAGATATGTTTTTAGCCTCAGTTCGATGATGTGGCTGAACTAGCCAAAACATACCATGACAACCTACAGAACCAAGGTCAAGAGGGAAGAGATATAGAACTAAAAAACCAAATGACTAAAAGCATCCTGGAGAAGGTTGAAACTGAACCAAACCTTTCTGACCAACAAAGGATGAGCTCATTGATCATGAAGGAAAAAGTAAAGCTCACTTTAAAACTTTCTGACAATGACAAGGCAGCTGGGCTCGATGGTGCAATATACAAGATGTGGAAGTCGCTTACCTGAGAAAGAGACTCATCTGATAAAAATGCTCCCAATATCATATGCCTCATGACTGCAGCCTTCAATAACATAGAACAATATGGCATGACTAAAGAATCCCATTTTGCAGACAAATGGATGTGCCCAATATACAAGAAAAAAGAAAGAGATGAAATAGAAAACTATTGACCTATAACATTACTCAATACAGACTACAAGCTAATGACCAAGGTCCTAGCTATGTGGCTTGCTGAAGCAGCCCCTACACTTCTCCACAAAAGCCAAGCCAGCTTCATACCTGGTAGACAGATATCAGAACAGATGCAACTGTTTAAAATGGTCCTAAGCTATGCAGAAGCAGCAGAGTAAAATGGAATGATTGATACTCTTGACCAAGCCAAAGCCTATGATAAGATCAAACATGACTACCTGTGGAAGACACTTAGAGCCTTTAAAATACCAGATAGCTTTATATGCACAGTCCAAAACCTGTACTCCAATGCATCAACCAGAGTAATAATAAATGGGGAACTAAGCTCTAGTTTCTGAGTAACCAGAGGTGTCTGACAGGGAGACCCCTTATCCTGCCTTTTCTTCAACCTTGGAATAGAACTGCTAAGTCTTATGCTAAGAAAATCAAGCCTCAAAGGACTTATCATGCCGAGAACTAAAGAATGACTGGTTGCAAACCTCTTTGCTGATGACATGACAACCTTCCTCACAGAAGATGACTTCCTTATGGACCTGAACAAAATCCTTGACCAATGGTGCTTAGCTGCTGCTGCACAGTTCAACACATCTAAGACACAAATACTGCCAATGGGGAGCAAAACTTTCAGAGAAAAGTTTATACAAGACCATCAAGCCAAAAATGAGCATGAGAAAATACCTAACACAAACACATTGCTAAGGATGGTGAATCAATACGAATTTTGTGAGCATTGCTCAGAAATGACATCATTGACACCACACCCTGGTCCTTAATTGTCAAGAAGGTAGAAACAGCTCTGGCAAGATGGGACAATGCAAAACCAACAATTGAAGGACAAAAGCTCCTAGTTCAAATGATCATTGGTGGCTTTACACAATATTTGATGCAGGTCTAACAAATGCCCAAGAAAATAGAAAAATGTCTCCAAAAGGACACACGTACTTTTATCTGGAGTGATAAAAAGAGCCCAGTAAAAGAAGACATGCTTCTAGCATCCAAAGATATAGGTGGGTGGGGACTGCTTGACATCCAAGTGAGGAATGAAGCAATTCTAGTTATGTGGCTGAAAAGCTACCTGAACCTTGGCTCTTCACGTGCACCATGGGCAGACTATGCTGATGCAATAATGATGATGAATATACCTAAAACAGAAAAGAATATCAAACCAGAGATGTGGAAGAATATTTTCCTACAAATCTGGAAGACTTGTACCAGAAGCCACACAAATAACAAGAATCTGATGGAGATAAAAAACATGATAGACTCTGCAAAGAAGTATGGTATATGGATGGAAGTTCATACAACTACAAAAGACACTGCAAGACAGCTAGCTGCCAATGTGGTACCATGCCCAAGCTGATAGAAGAATTCAATGCCTAGCCACCCACCAATCCATTAAATGCCTCCTTAAAAAACACAATATATTAACTGTAGGTGATGCAGATGACCTTGCAAGCCTCAAACTCATGAACAGCCACCATGAGTCCTGGTACTGTGACTGTGCCACATGCATAAATATCCAAAACACTGGTTGCGAATCCCCCTCAGACTGTATACAGCTCACCAATAACTTGATCGAAACCCTTCCCTAAAAATGGAACTCTGCAGGGCTCTCTGACATGACACCCAATTCTGCAAATAATGAGGATGATGAATGCAAACCTTTTCTACCATCCCTAATGACAGCTGAATCTGTTAGAGACATTTTCCATGTATTCACAGAAGGTGCTCTGCTAAATGAAGCAATAATGACCATGGAGCCTGAGCAAGGACCCAGCACCATTGTTGCAACTAATGGGTCCACCCTTAACATCAGTACAAACTCTGCTTGGGAAGATGCAGGTATCTTCTACCATGAAGGAGACCCAAAAAACTCATCCCTATGACTCTCCCAAACACTCCCCCAAACAAACCAAGCAGCAGAGCTCTTTGCAATCAAAGCTGCTGCAGAGGACAATGATGAATCCCCTAACCTATATATTGAAAACAACTCCAAGTATGCAATCAATGTGCTTACCAAGAACCTGACCAAACAAGAAGATCAAGGGTACATCGGACTGGTGAACATGGGAATCATCAAAGCCACCGTTGCCATCCTATGTGCCAGGAAAGGAAGAATGATGGTAAAGTGGATCAAAGGCCACTCTGGACATGAGAGAAATGAAGGAGCAGACTAGATGGTGAACCTAGGTGCACTGAAGGACCACACACTGGATGAACCTGACTTAACAATCCCCCCACCCTACTGGATAACAAGGGCAAAACTGAGCAAACTGACACAATCATTAGCATACAGAGGAATCTGATAGTAGAAACTACAAATGAACTCACATCAGAGGAGGGCAATGACCCAAATGATCAACAAGATACAAAATGAGGTAGAGGACATGACTGGAAAAATGCCTAGTGAGGACCAAATCTGGAAAGCCATCTGACATAAAGATTTCTCAAGAAATGCATGATACTTCCTATGGATGACTGCACACGATGCATACAGAGTTGACAAATATTGGCTGAAGGAAAATTTCCAGGAGGAAATTCAACATAAATGTGAATGCCTGCAGGGTCTCTGAAACAATGGACCACATACTAACCCGATGTGAGACCCCTGGACAGAAAATAATATGGGAGTTGCAGAAGAAATATGGACCCAAAAAAACCTAGAATAGTGCCAACAATGGCTAGGCAGCATTGTAAGCTGCACACTCACTGAATTCAAAACAAACAATGGAATGCACACACCCAGTGCTAATAGATTCTGAAGAATTCTGGTATCTGAATTGGCCCATCTTATCTGGAAACTATGCTGTGAAAGGGTGATCAAGCATGAAAATACACCATATACCCTAGAGGAAATGAGTAATAGATGGCACAAAATGATGAATGTCAGATTGGAAACTGACTGTAGCTTGACAAACCCATGATATGGAAAAAAGGGCCTTAAACCCAAAATAGTAGTACAGACATGGGAAAGTACCCTCAGAAGTGAGGAAGACCTCCCCAGAAATTGGACAGAGGTGAGTGGGGTTTTAATGGGTAGGAGTCAGTCTCAGCAACAGGGAGTGGGTTAGGCCATTTCCTTTTGCCAAAATTGATTGAGTCCCACACTCAGTGCATAAATGCATTTCCTCGTGGTGATTTGGGTGTATATTCTTTATCTACTGTGAGGTTCAGATCCCTCAGAACCCCTAGCATGCAATGGGACTGTAACGTTGATGATACTTGACCTGGAAACCTAACAAAAACCTGTTAAAAGGCTTAAAAAGTATAACACAGGCTAGAGGAAGGATGTGAGTTGGTACTAAATATCACTACTGATACCCAAACATTGTGTTTAGTGATATGAAATAATAAGGGATGTTGAGAATAATCTTTATAGGCATACAAAGGTGTTCGAAAGAGTTTGAAATAGGTTCAAGATGTGTGAAATAGTTCGAAGTAGGCTCGAAGAAGTTCAAAGAGGTTCAAAGTGAGTTCGAAGAAGTTTGTAGATGTTGGACTAATGTCAAGGTATGTCAAAAAGTGAATATAACAAATAAGGAGTGTTTGTCAAGAGGTGATAGGTGATGTGTGATAAAGTGAGGAGTGAATACAATAGTTTTGAAGAAGTTCACAATATTTTGCAGAACTTAGAGATATGAGGCAAGCTAAGACTCAAGAGAATGGCTTTTAAATCAGACAATGAGTGAGAGGGTAACTTCTTCTCTGTTCCCCATTGCTTGGCTATTGTTCTAAGTAACTAGTACAAGTCTATATACAATTTGAAGAAATATTACTAAAAAGGAAACAAGAACATGTGGAAAACATGAGGCAATATGCACAGCAAATAAAGGTATTGTAAAACATAAAACAAATGGGAAATGATAATAAGTACACATTGTCCCATTATAGTAAAAGTTCTTGTTCTATTGCTGCAATATATCATTGAAATGTAAAACTGCACTTATTGCATTCTAAGTCTCTTGTAGTCTCTCTTCATGTCTGGTAGTGCTTGATATGCGATGAAATGGCTCACTCCAGATGAGCAGTGCAAGTCAAAATGGTTTCAAAACAGCTATATGGTGGCCAATATCATTTGAAGTAGTACAAAGTTGTTCAAAAGCATTCAAAGTTGTCTGAAATAGTGCAAAATACAGTCAACTTTCTCATACTGCATAGCCTTGGGACTGACCGAGGACCTATGCATTATTAGATTTATGCAAGACGAAAACATGTCACACTGTGACCTACCAGGAAGTGTGACACCTTTTGCAGGGCATAATGGACGACATACACTACAATAGGACTCTATCTAAGAACATTTTGGTGTAAAATAGTTAGTTAATGGTGTTTGAGTGGAGCCGAGGAGATCTTCACGCAATAATTGCACTCTGTACTTGCGTAACTGACGAGGCAATTCCAGGGAGAAGTTCTCACCTCCGTACCTGAAACAAACCTTTTCCAGCATCTCACAGAGCTTTATGACTTCACGTCGAGAGGTAGAGTCGTCATCATCTTCATCTTCCGAGTCCGAGTCATCAAGTTCAACGATTTCACCACGCGCAACTGCCATCTCATGCCGAACCTCGGCCACGATCTCGGCATCACCTCCCTCAAACCTGTATGGCGAGTCACCAACTTCTCGCTCTTCGACGGGGTTGACAAGATCCTCGACGGTAGGTGGGCATCCAATTATTCTTTTTTGCTTGACAAGTTCTTCAACAGACTCCATTAGCCCTTGCTCCGCATCGACAATCTGTGGGATATGGGATTCTGGTTGCGATCTTCGTGTGAGTTTGATTGTCAATCGTGGCAATTGGCTTTTTGAAGCAAGGCAATGTACAGCTTCTTGGGCACACGAGATGTTACCTTCTGCATCCATAACCACATTAAGTGCTGGCCGCCAGTCCCGGTCATTGTATCGGTCACCAAGGTGTTTCTTGAGATGTTCTTTGGCATCAGGCAACATCATTTCGGTTGTTGCAAAGGTCCGAATGATGTCCCATGTGCCACGGTCTGCACGCGGCGATGCGGTATCATAGACTTCGCTATCCAAGACTTTACTGTGATGTGTGAACCCCTTATCAGTGCCATTTTCTGCCAGTCACTTATCAGTGCTTACCCTTGAATCTTTGCATGGTCCCAACAATGTTGAATTGTCAAATCATCCACCTGCTTCCACGCCTCCTTCGCCATCAGCATCGCTTCAAGCAAATTGATCTTGTATATGTCACATTCTCCAAGTTCATCCTTCTCGATTGCACGAAGACAAAATTCCCACCGATAATGAGCTTTGAAACATCGGATAATCCCTGCATCCAAGGGCTGGATAAATGAGGTCATGTTTGGCTCAAAGTACAAGAGCTGAACGTTTTGAGGTTCATATTGAATGTAGTGCCCAGAAAAGTTGTCAAGGGTGAGGCAGATGTGTCGGTCCTGATTACACATCTTGACGTCCAACTCTTTAATATACCTGCCACCCGTTTTTGCACAATTGATCATCATTCGGGCTTGAGGGGACAAATACTTACTCCTCAAACAGCTCCGATGTCATCCAGGCCTTTTTATTGTTTCGATAGTAAAACCTCAGTTGGGCAGGAGTCTGTGTCTTGAAGCATCGAGGTTTCTTAGATTTGCCGATATAAATTGGTGGTAGGTGTTCACTCCCATCAGCATTACAGGCGAATGCCATGGTGATGCGAAACTTCTCTTTCTTTTTCCCACTCATCTGTTTCGACGAGAGACCTCGGTCTGGCGGCACACTATGGTGTGGTGTTCAAAAACACCATTCAAGAATGCAACAAAGACTTGACTTTCAATGTGAAGAGGGCCAGTTCATTGACATTCCACTGATCTTGAGGAGCATAGGTTGTCATGATCATCCCAACCCATTTGCGCTCTGCTTTGACCGCTTCGAGATCAACAGATCCTGCCTCCCCATGTCGACGATGTTCCTTGTAGCCATGGGCTTTACAGAATGGTGCAATCCATCCTTCGCCCAGAAGCTGCTCACTCTCGGGAACATCAAACTGCTCCTCAAATCTGTCCCGCTTTTCCCGCAGCATTGGACCGTTGACTGTTTTGCCCTTTTCCTCCATGTGGCACACCCAGAGCACAAGCACCCTCTCTACATCTGGGCGCGTGACAACCCGTGGACGCTTAGATGACAACGCACCCGGGTATGACATGACATGTCCCTCAAGCTCAGACCATGCCTTCACCTTTCGTGACAGAGTGGACTGATCAAAAATCAACGTGCCGTCTGCCTTTGATGCAAAATGCCTGGCAATGTCCCCTTGTGACATGTGGGGGTGCTCGTCCATGTATGTGAAGACAGTCATCCAATCATGCAGCATGAGGTTTTCGTGCTTCTTCGACTGGCTGGGCTTTGCAGCTGTCCTGTGCGCTGTGGCACCTTTTGGAGCTGGGACTTTTGATTTTCGCTCATAAGGTTTTGGTTTGGGGCGAGGTTTGTGGGTGGGCTCGGGACCAGTCATGCCGATGAGCATTCAATTCAGCGGGTTGCTACACATTTACTGGACTTTTTATTGGTAAATTTTCAATCATTTTCATCACTATGGCCCCCGCATACTATACCATGTTGGGCAGAGGGCCATCATTAAGTGATTAGGAACGATCTAGTGGTGCTCCTGACCCTTGTTCACCGCAATAGCATCAGCAGGATATGGTTCCCACATGTTCTGATATTGCATATTTTGGTCGTTGTGCCTATGCATTATGCATTATGCACCCCACTTCCCTGCATCCCGCGGTGGGACCTATGCGAACCCTATGCAGTACTAGATTTATGCATGATTATGTTATGCAGTATGAGAAAGTTGACTGTAGTTCGAAAAGGATTCAAAGTCGATTTCATGGCATTTGTAGTGATTCAGAGTGCATGTCATAATGTGTAGATATGATTAGATCCTTCTCCAGACCTTATAGTGCATAGTGGACCTATCAATGTTGTTAGAGTCCCAATGCCTCCCTTCATGGGAAATGCTCTACCAAGGAAAAAAAAAAAGAGAAGGCTTGAAGGTCATACTGGTAAGGGATTCAGGGAGAATTCCTTGCACTGACTTGGCACAGATCAGGATTTCACCATTCTATTTTTGTCTAACCTGTTGCTTGGATTGGGTGGAATACTATGCATTGGGGAGCCACTAGGGTCTTCAGTCGGCACCATTTGCCTTTTAACCCAGGGGTACCATTTTTTAGGTGCTTGCCATAGAGGAGCAACTGTTACAACAATCAGGGTCATATGCTGGCCAAATGACTCTTGCCCAGGTAACCAATGGTGGAAAATTTACATCCTTCCTTTGTTTATTTCCATACAACTGTGCTGATTGGTTCTAGTGTCACCATTGAGTAACTCCTAATATCAGTCAGTTGTAATAATCCTAATTTCACATATAACCCTCACCTACTGCTTCATTGTACTGGCTCATAGTGGTAGAAGCCTGATATAGTCCACCAGATATTGGGGGCAAGGTTTGAATCCATGATTGCTTAGTCCATAGACCAGAGGCAGGCATACACTACACCTAGTGATGTTCTAGCCCAGCTTGGCCCAAAAGTCATGGCTTTGGCTTTCTCGAGAGCTGGGCCAAGACAAAGCCACTACTCATGGCTTGGCCCAAGCCACAGCTTTTGGCACACATTCTCATCAAATTTATTTATAATGCAGAAAGTTATAGAAAAAATAATGGAAAGCCCCATGTGGAATAAAAAAAAACTCGGAATGTGATAGAACAATTTAACCTATGCTTTTCATCTCATGAGGGTATCAAATAACATATATATAGATGATAATATGATAAGAAATAAAGTTCTGCCACACCCAGGTTGTTAGAGTCAAAGCTCCTAAATCATAATGTCAGTCGAGGCTCATGAGCATCGACGTTCAACAAGAGTTCTAAAGTTCACTGAAGCTCGTAAGCAACAGTTGAGAAAGACTTAGATCATTAAGCTGTTAGAAGCATAGAAAAGACCAGGTCAAGCTAAGCTTAACTGGCCATTGTATTGCGGCTTAAATAGTACATGTACGAGATAGTGAACGAAGTGAGAACAATAAGAACAATAGAGAAATGAGAACAATAGTGAAGTATGAACAACAGTAAGCAAAGTGAGTCACGTGTGGAGAACAATAAGAACAATAGAGAAATGAGAACAATAATGAAGTACGAACAATAGTAAATAGGCACCGTCATGTGTCAGGAAACAATAGCTTGAGAACGCACTCGTCAAGGACAATAGAGACAAAAGAAAAGAATTTGATTCCTGTCCATAACACTTCCTGTAACATCAGCTCCCTCTTATCATTTTGAGTCCCAACCGAAACTAAGTTCTGATCATCTGCATGGGATCGAAGGGTGCTGTGTCGGTCGTTGCAGTGAACGTGCTGAAAGTGGTCGCAGTGGGGGCATCGTGCGTGTAAACCCTAGGTGGTAGCTCGATGTTGTCCTCCCTCGCGAATCGCATTGAAGTGCCTGTGACGAATGTGGTGAGTTGGGGTAGAGGTGGAGTAATGAGGATTTTAAATAGGATGAGGATGTAGCAAACCAACATAATAAGGATGGCCATGCCGAAAATGGCGCTAGAGCAATAATGACGTTCAAGTTGGAGATCATAGCGGTTCAGGTTCAAGTCATGCAATAACGTGGTGGGTTGTCACATGATGGGTTGTTGGGACAGAAGAGCATGGAGTGCTCTGGTCACCACCGTCGACAATGCGGGCACTGGTATTCTGGGCAGTGTGATGAGAAATGGCTGATTTGTGCACATGTAAAACATATAGAGTTCCACATCCACGGTGGTGTGGGTGCATATTCGGGGGTGGTCGGTCTGGGATAGGGGGTGGGCACTCGTGGTGGTGGAGGTGGTGATGTCGGTGGTTCAGGTGCAGTTTCGAAATCTTCATTTTCTTCATCATCTAATGGTTCTATAATAAAGATTCACTGTGGGGTGGGTACCCGCTCTCCAGGCCTGTAGTTCAAGGCTTGCTCGTCTAAGCTCCTCATCAGCAGGAGCAGGTCGAGATGATACGCTTCTTCGGTCAGACAGTAAAACACCCGTTCAAGGGTCGAAATGGCGCGGTATGTTTCGAAGAGGTTTTGTGTCATCCCATGCAGCAGCGCCTGGTCTCGAGTCACAGACATCAGCCTTTCTTCATTATGCGAGTCGTCGACGTCGCGGACAAAACTAAGGATCAGTTCGAAAGTACTGGTGGGGTCAGGGTTGGGTGTGACGTTCATGTAGAAATGGAGAGGTTGGCTCATGTTGTTATCAGGTCGTGGGTGGCTTTGTATTCCCCCAATATTTCTGCAGCGTTCTTTAAATGAGCTTCAGGTTCCCAGGTATTTTCCGCCATGCTGTAGCCTTTCCATTTCACCAGGAATCGGGTTCTTCAGCCCATCTTCTTGTGAGCCGGAATAGCCTCAACCTTGTGCTCCAATTCTCCTTCGATCAGATTGGGTGGTGGAGGAAGAAGATTTGGTCCGTGAGTCTCGTTCTCCTTGAAAAGCAAGAGAAGCGAGGTGTGGAACACAGGGTGTATTTTCCATTGAGAAGGGAGCCTCAACTCATATGCATGGGAAGAGATTACTCGCGTGATAGGGAATGGCCTCTCGCATTTAGGGGCGAGCTTTCTGGTTGGGTATCCCAACTTCAAGTTCTTTGAGTCAAGCCAAACTTTCTCCCCTACCGTGAACGGGCGGAAGCCTCGTCCGTTTCATCCAATCATTACTTGTCAGGACAGTTCGTGTGCTGCCAGTGCTTCCTGCCATATGTTTCCTAGTTCGGCTATCCTTTGCTCGGTGGCCAGCACATTCGTTTTCTCGTAAGTCATGGGGATGGCCCTGGGGTGTGTTCCCATCATTATGTAAAACAGGGTGTTCTTGATCGCCGAATGGTGCTTCTGATTGTGTGTGAATTCGGTGGTGGTAAGGTGTCTTTTCCACTGCGATGGTTTGTTTGCGCAGAAGATCCGGAGATAGATTTCAAGTTCCTGATTTACCCTTTCCATTTCCCCATCGGTTTGAGGGTGATAGGCCATGCTCATCGCCAGTCTTATTCCCAGGAGCCTCCCCAGTTCTTGGAATGCATTCGAGGCAAAGCATGGGTCGTGATCCAATATAATTTTGTCTGGGAGGCCGAATCTTCTAAACACATTGTGCAGATAGAGATCTGCCACCCCTAATGCATCGACGGTTTTGTTGCAAGGGATAAAAATCACCCCCTTTGTAAGACCATGGTCTACCACGACCATGATGGTATCACATCCATCACTTATCGGCAGATCAGTGATGAAATCCATCGTCACTAGCGCAAATGGTCGGGTGGCCTCAGATTTGATCAGTGATAGCCCCGGTATTGTCAGATGTGTGTTCACCTTCATTTGTTGACAGGTGGCACAACCGTCGATGTAATTTCGGATGAAAATAGTCATTCCTGGCCACCAGTAGTCTCTTCGTATTAATTCCAGAGTCTAAAATCGACCGGGGTGCCCCATAAGTATGTTGTCATGGTACTTTTCCACGATCTTCCTCCTCAACTCCTTGTCATCTGGGACGTAGCATTGGTCTTTGAAGAAGACAGTCCCATCATTTTCCATTCTCCAGTCTTCTACTGCCGACTTGATCGGTGGCGTTCCTCCTTCTTTGATGGCCCTTACTATTTCTTTTAGCAGGTCATCGTGCATCATGTTTTCTGCAAGTATTTCCTTTAGCTCGGCATCAATCATCCATGTGAAGATCTCATCCTTTAATAGCATAATGTCATCGTTGTCATCATCAACATCTGGTATGTGATCTCCCCGTCGTGATAGGGCATCAGATTGGATCATCATCTTCTCTGGGACATGTACCAATTGGAGGTTAAATTGTGATAAGGAAAGGCTCCATCTAGCCTGTCACAGATTCAGTTTCCGTGCCGTCCTGAAATACATAAGATTCTTGTGATTCGATAGGATCGTCGTTGGATGCTTGGATCCCTGGAGGTAATGTCTCCAGGTTTCTGGCGCTCATATTATCCCCAGTAGTTCTCGATCGTAGATCTCATAGTTGCGTTCAGTTGCTGTTAGGGAGTGGGAGATGTAGCCACAGGGATGCCAATCTCCATTGGTGTCAGTCTGTTTCAAGACAGCGCCTGTCGCGTATTTAGAGGCATCACTTTCAATTATGAATGGTTTTTCAGTGTTAGGCATCAGGAGCACTGGTGCCTCGGAGAATTTCTTTTTTAGAGTGTCGAATGCTTCTTGGCATTCGTTCGTCCAATTGAAGGGCTGATTCTTCCTTGTCAAGTCGTTGAGTGGCTTCATAATTGCGGCAAAATTGCCGATGAATCTCTGATAGAAATTCCCAAAGCCTAGGAATGATCTAACCCCTTTGACGTTGGTTGGGGGTGGCCAGTCTTTAATCCCGCTTAGTTTAGTTGGGTCCATGGCCAGTTGGTTTGGTCACAAGATTAGCCCAAGGAACTCGACCTCTCGTACGTCGAATTTAGACTTTTCTGGTTTCAGATAGAGGTCGTTTTCCCTCAGTCTAGCCAGGACCCTCCTCGTTCTCTCCTCGTGTTCTTTTTTGTCTTTCGAGAAGATTAGGATGTCATCCATATAGATTACCAGCCACCCCTCATTCAGCATGTTCTAAAAGATATCATTCATCATCGCCTGGAAAGTCACCGGGGAGTTACAGAGTCCGAAAAACATGACCTTGGGCTCGAACAGCCCCTTATTGGTTTTGAACGCTGCTTTCTACTCATCTCCCTTCTTAATTCTGACGTTGTGATATCCCCATCTGATGTCTAATTTAGTGAACCATCTTGCCCCTTTTAGCTTGTCGAGTAGATCACCGATCAATGGAAGGGGGTAAGAGTTTTTGATGGTCCCTTCATTCAGATACCGGTAGTCTTTGCAGGGTTGAAGTGCATCAGAGTCCTTTTTCACTACAAAGAAGAATGGTGACGCCATGGGTGACTTGGATGGGGTGATGTATCCTTTTCTCAGGTTATCATCGATGAATTCGTCCAATTTCTTCTGTTCCGCTGGGGTAATGGGGTAGACTTTGCAGTCTTTTGGGATGAAGTCGGGTTTAAGCTCGATCGCGTGGTCCCACAGTCTGGATTCGGGGAATCTCTCCGATGCTGCCTTTTCAAACACACTCCGATACTCCTTGTATTTGTCAGGGAGTAAATCGTCGAGCGAGTGTGTTTCCTTGTCGCCCCCTTTCTCGTGGGTGAGCCTTTGAGAGATGGAAGTCTTTGCTCAGATGTGCCAGTTAATCAAGATCGAGTGATGCATGTGATGTGCCTGAGTTTTTGGTAATTTGGGGGAATGTAGTCGTGTTCAATCGTAAGGGAGGATTCCTCAGTTCTGAACATCCTGATCATTGGTTCCCCTCAAATGTAGGCAAACAGCGCATCTGTTCCATCATGATCCTCCCCCGTGCAGGGCAGTAAGTTGATGCCCTCAGTGTCTAGTGCTGGGGTCTGCGGGTCATTTTCAGAATGGGTGTTCATCACCGAGTGTGGTTCGTTGCCATCGGGTTCATCCTTGGATCAAAGTCCTCTTGCAAGATGAACTATCCCAAGCCTACTCTTCATGTGCTTGGCGGCGGCGAGGTGGGTTTCCCTGAAGGTCTCCCCAGCACTCCTTTTAGGTAGCCTCTTGAGAGTCGGGCTCAACGTTAATCTCGATACAGACAGCTCCTTGTCATCTAGAGTGAGACTTTGCTTACTGGTAATGGTGTACGACCACTCGATTATAGTCTGGATTTTCCTCATAAGGAGGCCCTCGGTTGGTTTGTCGGTCAGGGTCCCCAGTTTCCAGTCAATAATCGGGTTGCGTCTTTGAAGCCAGGAGTAACCCAGGATGATCCTCTCCTTTCCCAGCCCCGTTATGAGCATCCTCATCTTCTCAACCTTTCCTCCAATTTCTGTGTCGATGTAAACATAATGGGAGATCGTTCCATTCTTGTTTAGGGTTCCATCAACATTTTTTGCAGGGATTTTTCTTGTGAGTGGGATTTTCTTTAATTTGAGTTTTTCGACGACTCAGTAATCGATGAACATTTCTCCTGCCCCAGAGTCGATTAAGGCAGGTAATTCGGCTTTTGTGTCTCCTAGTATGCAGTAAATGGGAATGTGCATAGATTGATGGCTCACTTGTACTATCATTACAGTTGAGACGACTACTCTGGCGGGTTCCACTGCCGATGTGGGCCGCCATTTTAAAAACCCTCAAACCCTCCTCTACCATAAGATCCAGCACCTCTTCTTTCTCCTTCTCTTCTAATTTGTTGATGAGGGCGCGGATCTTCATATAGTGGTCGCAAGGTGTCTTCTTCGTCTCTTTCTTTTCTTTCTTCACAGGCAGTTCCTTCCCTCCTCTGTGATTGCTTGCCCTATGTCCTGTTTTATGACAAATAAAGCATCTACCTTCTTTCATGTGTTTTACTCTTTCTGTGTAGGAGAGGCATGTCGTGTCAATTTCCATGGCGTTCAGATCCTTGGAGGAACTGCCTGTTCCTCCTCCTCCTACCCTGCTGTAGGTTTTCTCTTTAATTGCCTTTGCCCTCCTCAGATGTCCCTCCACCCTTACTGCATGAGTATACCATCCTTCGATGGTGTCAGGCGGGTTCTCCATCCCGAATACCTTGTCCAGGACTCGATTGTTGAGTCTGTCTATAAAATATTCGATCAAGGCGGCGTCTTCTTTAATCTTAGTGTGATAGGCAAGAGTTTTGAATTGAGCGATATACTCATCTACTCCTCTTCCTCCCTGTGAGAGGGCTCGGAGCTGTGTTCGTGCATTCCCTGCATCGTTGATGGGTGAGAATGCCGCTCATACTTTCACGATGAATTCCTGGAACGTATCCCAGGGCTTTGATTCGATATATCTTTCTTCTAAGTAGGCCTGCTTCCAAGGCCCAGCCGTCCCTCTGTTCATATAGGAGAGCATGAATAGAATTTTATGGTGGTCATCAGGGAATGCAGTAGAGTTGGCATCGACGTACGCTCCACACTCCAGGAGGAAGAGCATTGTCTTTGCTCGATCTCCGGAATAATCAGTCAGTGCCCTCATCTTTATTTCAGCAGGACGAGGATTAAGGGTGGTGGGTGCAGTGGGGACAGTGGGAGTGGATGGAGCTGCCATGTTTCTTCATCAGGTAGGGTAGGGTCGGGTGGTTCTCGTAAGAATCTTGTCGTAGTGTATGTGCTGCCTAGACTGAGATTAGTTGGCAGAGTTCAGATCAGCTTGACCTTTTGTTAGAGTCGAAGCTCCTAAATCGTAATGTCAGTCGAGGCTCGTGACCATCGATGTTCAACAAGAGTTCTAAAGTTCACCGAAGCTCGTAAGCATTGGTTGAGAAAGACTTAGATCATTAAGCTGTTAGAAGCATAGAAAAGACCAGGTCAAGCTAAGCTTAACTGGTCGTTGTATTGCAGCTTAAATAGTACACATACGAGATAGTGAACGAAGTGAGAACAATAAGAACAATAGAGAAATGAGAACAATAGTAAAGTATGAACAACAGTAAGCAAAGTGAGTCACGTGTGGAGAACAATAAGAACAATAGAGAAATGAGAACAATAATAAAGTACAAACAATAGTAAATAGGTGCCATCGTGTGTCAGGAAACAATAGCTTGAGAATGCGCTCATCAAGGACAATAGAGACAAAAGAAAAGAATTTGATTCCCATCTGTAACACTTCCCGTAACACAGGTTGTAGCCAATACATAGTGAGAACATCAAAATGTGAAAGAAAGGCACATCATAGGCCTCTCATCTCACTAGCCCCTTTAAATTACATGTAAATATATTAGAATCTAGTCTAAGACAATAAGAAATGAGGCAGAACTCAGTGAGACCCAGGGTGTGGGCACTACATAGTGAAAAGCTGGAAATGTGAAAGAATGGCACGTTGCAGGCCTCTTTTTACTCAGCCCTTCAGATGACATGTAAACACATTAGAATCAAGTGCAGTATAATAAGAAATAAAGCAGAATTCACTGAGTTCTGCCATACCCAGGATGTGGGCAGTACACAGTGAAAAGCTTAAAATATGAAAGAATGGCATGCTGTGGGCCTCTCATCTTACTATTCCCTGTAAATGACATGTAAATTGATTGAAATTAAATATACAATGATAGGAAAAAAGCAGAACTCACCGAGTTCTGCCACCCATATACATGGCATACTGACATGTTGTTGATGTCTGCTTACCAATGCCATGTTTCTTATCAACATACAAGCTATATGATGTACTTCAAATTACAAAATAGAATGAGTTCACAAACATTTGAAAAGTAGTAATTTACCAGGCTCCTAAAACCAGCTCTCTCATGTCATTAGAAGTGGGCATAATCCAAGTACAATATTTTATGAGATGAGAAAAAAAAACCTATTTGAGACATCCAATGATATGTTAAGTTGATACTTGGTGCAGAGTCTCAACAGAAGGTGTGAACACAAAACCTACAGCTGCAGGCATGCTCAGGATGCAGGGGTTCATTTAGGGGGCTTCGGACCATCCTTCAAGGCACAAAGGCTACTAAAGAGGCTGGTTCAATGGGTCATGATGATAGGTCCATTGCACACTTTAAGGTCTGGAGAATGCTTCCAATTGAATCGTATTGACACATTACAACACACGCTCTGAACTGCTACAAATGCTATGAATTTGGTTTTGAACTATTTTGGACTACTTTGAACAACTTCAAATGATTTCGAATGATTTTGTGACACTTCGAATGCTTTCAAACAACTTTTTTGCACCACTTTGAATGACATCAGCCACCATATAGCTGTTCCAAAACCCTTTCGATACATGCTGCACAACTGGAGTGAGCCATTTCATCACATATCTAGTGCCACTGGACATGAAGAGAGATGACAAAAGATCTAGAATGCAATAAGTGTGGTTTTTATGTTTCAATGATATATTAAAGCAATAGGACAAGAACTCTTACTATACTGGGACAATGTACATTGATAGGTCCACTGCATGCGCTAAGGTCTGGAGAAGATTTCCACTGTATCTATACATTACAACACACACTCCAAATCGCTATGAACACCACGAAATTAACTTCGAATTATTTTCGAACTATTTTGCACTATTTTGGACGACGTCGAATGCTTTCAAACTATCTTATGACACTTTGAATGACTTTGCAGCATTTCAAATGACATCGGCCATTGTATAGTTGTCTTGAAACACTTTTGATACATGCTGCACATCCGGAACAAACCATTTAGTCACACATTGAGCACTACCGGACACGAGGAGAGATTACAAGAGAGTTAGAATGCGATAAGTGTGTTTTTGTGTTTTATTGATATATTGAAGCACAAGATAAGTACTTTTACTATATGGGAACACTATATGTTTCATCATTTATCATTTTTCATTTGTTTCATGATCTACAAGTCCTCATTGTTTGATATATTTGCCTCATGTTTTACACATGTTCTTATTTCCTCTTTAGTACTATCTCTTCAATTTGTATATAGACTTGTATTAGTTAGTTATAGAAAAAAGAAAAACCAACGGGGAACAGAGCATAAGTTACCCTCTCACTCATTGTCTGATTTAAGAGCCGTTCTCTTGAGTCTTAGCTCACGTCATATCTCTAAGTTCTGCAAAATATTGTGAACTTCTTCGAAACTATCGTATTTGCTCCTCGTTTTATCGCACATTGCCTATCACCTTTCAACAAACACTTCACATTCACTAAACTCATCCCTTAATATACCTTGAACCTTTTCAAACCTATCTGAACTACTTCGCACATCTTCAAACTTATTCAAACTATTTCACACATCTTTGAACCCATTTCAAACTATTTCAAACATCTTTGTATGCTTCTAAAGATTATTCGCAACATACTTCGGCATATTACATCACTCACTATGACTTTTGGGTATCAGCGGTGATATTTAGTACCAACTCGCACCCTTCCTCTGACTCATGTTATACCATCTGAAGCCATCTAGTAGGTTTTGTTTGGGTTTCCAGGTTGAGTATCATCAATATTTCACTTATTATCATTTTTCATTTGTTTTATGTTTTACAATACCTTTATTTGCTGTGCATACTGCCTCGTGTTTCCACATGTTATTGTTTCCTTTTTAGTACTATTCCTTCAAATTGTATATAGACTTGTATTAGTTACTTAGACAGACAAGCAAAGGGGAATAGAGAAAAAGTCACCCTCTCCCTTATTGTTTGATTTAAGAGCTGTTCTCTTAAGTCTTAGCCTTGCATTGTATCTCTAAGTTCTGTGAAATATCGCAAAGTTCTTCAAACTATCGTATTTGCTCCTCAATTTATCGCACATTGCCCATTGCCTCTCGAAAAACACTTCTTATTTGTTGTATTCACTTGACACTAGTCCAACATTTTCAACTCCCTTCAAAACTATTTTGAACCTTTTCGAACTTTTTCAAACTACCTCATGCATCTTTGAACCTATTTCAAACTCTTTCGAACAACTTTGTATGCTCCCACAAACTATTTGCAATATCTCTTACCATTTTGTGTTCCTAAACACAACCTTGGATATTAGCAGTAATATTTAATACCAACTCGCACCCTTCCTATAGCCTGTGTTATATGTTCTAAGCCTTTTAACAGGTTTTTGTTAGGTTTCCAGGTTGAGCATCATCAGCGATAAAGGTATTGCACAATGGAAAAAAAGTGTCCAATGCAAAGGTATGGAAATGCACAGTATAGAAAAATGTGCAATGGGAGTGCAAAAATGTGCAACAATGGTGGAGGTGAAAAGTGGGAGGTGTAATGAAGTGGGGACAATGCTGGGGCATGTCAAAGGGGCAACACACAGACTAGGAATGCAGGTGAGATGCAAGCACAACTAGGGGGAAAATGTGCAAATAGTGTGCAAAATGCAGCTATATGACAAGGGGTGCAAATGATGCACAAATGCAGCTATATGAAGGATGCACTGCAAAAGTGCACCAACAAAGATGATGGACAGAAAACAAAGGACAAAACACAGCTATACAATGAGGGGTGCAAATGATGTGCAAATGCAGCTATATGAGGCGCTGTTAGGGCGACACCCACTAATCTGCTAGCTGGACCATGTGGGCTCTCCTACAAGAAGGCAGCGGGGCATGCGCACAGAATGGGGGGTTTGATGGATTTGATGCGAGGGGTTAAAAATAGAATAGTTGGCTGAATTAGGCCTTTCGCACCACTATTGTGGATGGAATACCTAAGAGAACTCAACTGAGGTCTCCTAGTATTTATTTTAGGGTTATATACTATGTTACACATATTATAGTATGTTATTATGGATGCATGCACACATGCATGCACATGCGCATACATATTGATGTGTGTAAATAAAAAGTTTCCACACTGACATATAATGTGTATATAGGCGTTTTGTAGCATATTTTGGTAAAATAAAATAAAATAAAAATAGTATTATGTAATAGGCATGTTAGGAGACTGTTTCCTAACATTACCCCCCTTTTATGCCTCGACTTCCAGGTGAGAAAATATTGTATCTGTCCCCTCTGTGAAATTTTGGTAAGGCCGGAATTCATCCCCTCATACACCATTCTAGCAATGCGATGTGGAGCATTTGGATTACGTTTAAAAAATTGGGCAATTGCTTTACATGCTCGCTTACAATTCTCCTCAGGTTCCCATGAATTATTTTCGTTGGTGTAGTTCTTCCACTTGATTAAGAACTCCAATTAATTTCATCGAAGATGAGAGTCCAAAACCTCTTCCACAATATATTCTGGAGCACCTTCTACCATTATTGGAGGCTGTGGAGTAGTTTGTTGACCAGGAATAGTGGGTGGGTAGTAAGGGCATAAACAGGAAATGTTAATTTCAGGATCAATCTTGAATGACTGAGGTAATTTTAACACTACCACATTATTTTAGAAATTGGATATGGGCCAACTTGCTTCTCCATAAGCTTTCTTGAAGGTCATGGAATATTTAGATCCCTGGTACTTAGCCATACCAGGTCACCAACTTTGTACTCTGGAGCAACAGCTCGAGTATGATCCACATGTTGCATTATATCATCTCATGCTTTCATCAATGCCGCCTCTGCTTCCTCCTGCACCTTTCTCATTTTTGACACAAAGTCCTCCACTGATTTTACCTTGACTTCCCTTCATGGTTCTACTCCCATTCTGGGATGATACCCATAATGAGTGAAGAAGAGTGACATGCGAGTAGCCAAATAAAATTTATTATTGTGCGAAAATTCTGCAATTGCCAACCATTCAGGCCAGTCGGTTTGTCAGTGATTGACAAACATGCATAGGTACTGCTCCAACTCCTGATTCATTCTCTCTGTCTACCCATTGGTTTGTGGGTGATATGCCATAGATAATTTGGTTTGAATCCCCAATATGTTATTTAACTCTCACATAAATGCAGAAGCAAATTGTGATCTGCGATTGGAGATAACTGTATCAGGTAATCCATGTAACTGCCATACCTGATTTAGATAGAGGCACGCCAAGCCCAATGATGAGGTTTCTGCAGTAGTAGGAATGATATGGACTTCTTTTGTGAAGCAGTCACATACTACAAATATTGCATCGTATCCTTGAGCTTCAGGTAGTCCTGTGATAAAATCCACAGATATATCTCACCATGGCACTTTAGGTATAGGGTTCGGCATTAATTTCCCTAGGGAAGCCTGCAGGCTTTTCTGGAAATTTCTTCCCCCTCATGCATGTATCACACCCATCCACATACCCCAACACATACTTTGAAATTCTGGGCCACTAATAATTTCTCATCACCAACTCCAACATCTTCCACCTTCCTGGATGTCCAGCAGCTGGTGTGTTATGATGTAACCGTACGATCTCCCTTCATAAATCTTGATCCTTCGGTACATACACCTTTCCTCTGAACAACACTAATCCTTGTTCTTCAACCCATTCATCTCCTTTAATATTACCTTTCTTCTCTCCCCTCAAAGCTTTCACAGCTTCCACCACTTCATCATCCATCTCTGAACATTGCCTAATTTTAGACAACATTTCTGTCTCTGAGCTATCCACCAATAAATGCCCTTGACGCATAGCACAAATACAAAAGTATTCAGGTTTGAGTAGGGTAATATTTTTATTGTCCTCCTCCACCCCCCTTTTATGATCTGTACATCTGGATAATGCATCTGCTTTCCTCATCAAGCTTTCCACTTTGTGGACCAAGTGAAAATTAAAACGTAATAGGCATAATGCCCAACGTGCTTGTCAACAGTTAAGCTTTTTAGCGGACAGGAAGTATTGCAGATTTTGATGGTCTGTCCAGATTTCGATCTGATGCATACATCCCTCCAAATAATGTCTCCATGCTTCCAATGCTCATATTATTCCCAACATCTCTTTATCATGCACATCATAATTTCTCTCCACATCATTCAACCCTTGAGATAAATATGCACAAGGATGCCATTTGTCATCTTCACATAGCATTGATAATACTGCTCCAGTAGCAAAGTCTGATGCATCTGATTCCACTTGTAAGGGACACATGAAATCTACTGGGACCAATATTTGTGGGTTGGCTGGGTTGGCTCTTGATGCAATCATGGTGCACCTTGAATAACTTGCCTAGTAAGCATGAAGCCATGATGTGCAGTGCAGCAGATGAGGTGAAAGGTTGTCGTTGGTGATAAATGAATAGTGCAAGGAGTGCCCAGTGAAGAATGTGAATTGCTGGTAAAGCATAAGAGAGCACATAAAGGTGCATCATGCACACAATAACTGTGAAAGGCAGGTAACAAGTGTAAGGGGTGCATGAAGGCAGTTCGAAGTGTAACAAAGCACATTTAAGGTGCATGGTAGAAGGCAGCTAAAGGGGATCCAAGGGCTCAGTAGAAATGTAAAATGCACACAAAAGTGCATCTAGGCAGTTAAAAACATGTGAAAGCACATGAGAGTGCACTTTGGCACAAAAGTGCTGATGTGTTCAGTTGGTACTCAGTGCAGAGTCTCAACGGAAGGGGTAAACACTAAACCTACAACTGCAGGCATGCTCGGGGTGAGGGGGTTCGCTTAGAGGGCCTCAGATTGTCCTTTAAAGTGCAGAGACTACGAAGAGGCTGGTACAGCAGTTTTCAATGTGCACACTAGTTGTGTACACTAAAGGGAAGATATGTGCAATAGCAGAAAAGTGTGCAATGCAAAGGAGCAAAAATGTGCAGTGCAGAAAAATGCACAAGAAGAGCACAAAAATGTAGGAGATGAAAGTGGGAGGTGTAGTGGCATGAGGATGGCACTGGGATGTGCTAAAAGGGTGATGCACAGGTTAGGGATGCAAATGGGATGAGAGTGCAATGGGCAGAAAAAGGCACAAATGGTGCACAAAACATGGCTATACAAAAAAAGGTGCAAATGGTGCGCAAATACAGCTATACAAAGGGTGCACTGCAAGAGTGCACAAACCAGGATGAAGAATGCAATGCAGGGATGAAATGCAGCAATACGATGAGAGCACACAAATGATATGCAAACACGGCTATATGAAGGGCACACTACAAAGGCGCATGGACTGGATGCTGGTGCACAGACTATGCACGATGCTGACTGAGCTATGAGCTATGAGGGAGGGAAAGATCCTCTTGATTTTCTATCTGTCCACCTACTATATACAAATAGCTTATGTGATAAAAATGGTAAAATAAAGTGTAAAAATAGAAAGTCCCATGCGCTACCCACAAGCACATCCATTTGCCTATCTAAACCCGACTGCACTATGCCACTGCCTTAGCCAATAAGATTTGTGCATGCTATAGCCCAATACCCAACTGTTCCAGTGTGATGCACTATTTTTGGTGTGCATTGGGTCCCATGTGCTCTTCCCAATTAATCCACTTCAGTGTTATGTGTCATGTGCTGCGCCTTAGTAATAATGATGTGATCGACCTGTGCTGGTTGCCAGATAAGGCAATGCTGATTGGAAATGTGGAAGAACTATAAGGAGATGCTGTGCAAGGCCAAATAGCACCAAAGCACCAGGATTACATGAAAGTGCCCAAGTGTGCACAGTCCAATGCCAAATAGGTGCAAAGTGCCCCAATTATGTCAGAATGCACAGTTCGCTCATGTTGGAATCACGGTGCATGAAGCTGTGATGCGCAGTGCAATTGGTGTGGTGGATAGTCATGTGTGTGATAGGGATTGTGCAATGAGTTCACAGCAGAGAATGTGAGTTGCAGGTAAAGCATAAAAGGAGCACATAAAGGCACATTGAGTGTGCAATAACTGTGAAAGGCAGATAAAGAGTGTGGAGGGGGTGCATGGAGGTGGTTTGAAGCATAACAGGGTGCATTTAGGGTGCACAACAGGAGGCAGCTATGGGGGATCCAAAGGTGCAGTAAAAAAGTAAAAGGCACACAAAAGTGCACCTAAGTGGTCAAAGGTGCACAGAAGCATGCAAAGGTGCATGGAAGTGCATGAAGGCACACAAAAGTGCACTGCACAAAGTGTGTGGAAGCCATCTAGAAGGTGTGCACAATCGCAAAAAATGCTGTAGTATGCATGCAGAGTGATAGGGAGCCATATTAGTGCACTGCACAAAGTGAATAAAAGTCATCCAAGAGGTGCACACAGTCATGAAAAATGCTGTAGTATGAGTGCATAGTGATAGGGAGCCATTGATAGGTCCATGGTGTGCCCTAGGGTCTGAGAAGTGTTCCAAATGTATCAACACACTACGATTTACAATTCCAACCCCTACAAATGCCATGAATTTAATTTTGAACCTATTTCATACCATTTTGAACACTTTGGAATGATTTTGAATGACTTCAAACAACTTCACGACATTTTGAATGCATTCAAACCACTTCACAGCACTTCAAATGAAGTCAGCCACCATATAGCGGTCCTGAAACCCTTTCGACTTACATGGCACATTCAGAATGAACCATTGCATCGCATATTGAGCACTACCAGACATGAGGAGAGACAAAAACAGATTTAGGATGTGATAAATGCAGCTTTGTGTTTCAATGACATATTGAAGCAATAGGACAAGCACTTTTACTATACTGGGACAATGTACATTTTATTTATTATCATTTCTCATTTGTTTTATGTTCTACAATATCTTTATTGCTGTGCATATCACCTCGTGTTTTACACATGTTTTATTTCCTTTTTAGTACTATCTCTTCAAAAATGTATATAGACTTGTACCAGTTACTTGGAACAACATAGAAGGGAACAGAGAAAAAGTTACCCTCTCCACTATCATCTGATTTAAGAGCAGTCTCTTGAGTCCAAGTCTCGCCTCATATCTCTAAGTTCTGCAAAATATTGTGAACTTCTTCAAACTTTCGTATTTGCCCCTTGACTTATCGCATATCGCATATCGTCTCTCAAAAAACACTTCTCATTCACTATATTCACTCCTCGATATACCTCCACACCAGTCCGAGGTCATATCATGCATCCAGGGAATGGATATGTGGGTGCAGGCAGCTTTATGACATGGGTGGTAGGCAATCGAGGTGAGAAGTTTGATCCCCAGCAGGCAGTAATAATACTCAACCTGGAAACCTAACAAAAACCTGTTAAAAGGCTTAAGAAGTATAACACAGGCTAGAGGAAGGGTGTGAGTTGGTACTAAATATCACCACTGATATCCAAGGTTGTGTTTAGGGATGTGAAATGGTAAGAGATGTTGCAAATAGTTTGTGGGAGCATACAAAGTTGTTCGAAAGAGTTCAAAATAGGTTCAAAGATGCACAAAGTAGTTCAAAAAAGTTTGAAGAGGTTCGAAGTAGTTTTGAAGGGAGTCAAAGGTGTTTGACTGGTGTTGAGGAGCAAATACAGTGAATAAGAAGTGTTTTTTGAGAGGCGATGGGTGATGTGTGATAAATTGAGGAGCAAATATGATAGTTCAAAGAAGTTCACAATATTTCACAGAACTTAGAGATACGACATGAGGCTAAGGCTCAAGAGAGTGGCTCTTAAATTAGACGATAAGGGAGAGGGTGACTTCTTCTATGTTCCCTTTTGATTTGCTGCTCTGTAACTAATACAAGTCTATATACAATTTGAAGAAATATTACTAAAAAGGAAACAATAACATGTGGAAAACATGAGGCAATATGCACAGCAAATAAAGGTATTGTAAAACATAAAACAAATGAGAAATGATAATAAATGAAATGTACATTGTTCCAGTATAGTAAAAGTTCTTGTTCTATTGCTTCAATATATCATTGAAACATAAAACTGCACTTATCATCTTTTAGATCTTTTGTAGTCTCTCCCCATGTCCAGTAATGCTCGATATGCAATAAAATGGCTTATTCTGGTTGTGCAGCATGTATTAAAAGGGTTTCAAAATGGTTATGTGGCAGCCGACATTGTTCGAAGTGGTGTAAAGTTCTTCAAAAGCATTTGAAATGTTGCAAAATGGTTCAAAATGGTTCAAAGTCATGCACAATCATGTGAAGTTGTTCAAAAAGGGTTTGAAGTTGATTTCGTGACATTTGTAGCAATTCTGAGCATCTTTCATAATGTCTTGATACAATTGGAAGCATTCTCCAGAGCTTAAAGCACGCAATAAACCTATCAGCAGTACAGCTCTCAGGTAAACTCTGCAACGAATTGTGGTCCTCGATCACAGAGGAATGTGCCAGGTAGTCCATGGAGCTTCCACCCATGGCATAGGTAGAGTCGAGCTGCTCCAAGCACAGTGACAGTCATATGAGTGGGGATAAAATGAGCTCGCTTTCTAGCAGAGTCGACTGTGCACATTACCATGTCAAACCCATTGGACTCTGGTAGTTCCACCATGAAGTTCACACTGATAACTTTCCAGTGATTCTCTGGGGCTGGAAGGAGGTGTAACTTGCCCATGAGCTTGCACCATAGAGTCTTGGTGCATAAGCAGAGATCACAGGTATGACAGTACTGACCAATGAGTTGAGACATCTGGGGCCACCAATAATTCTGTGATATGAATCCTAACATCTTCCAATGTCTGGGGTGACCCACAATGAGTGAGTCATGGTGCTGAGAGATGAGTCATCATCGAAGCTGGGGGTCATTAGGGATGTAGATGTGGTCATGGAAGTATAGGATGTCATCCTTTTTTGTCCACTCTGCTGCACAAAGCAAAGGGGTGAATCCCTTCCTTAGCTCCTTTACTGCCAGAGCCACAGCATCCTCGTGTAAACTGCTATGGTTTGCATGACAGATGTCATGTAGGATACTGCACTCCTCACCCTCCAAGGCAACACCTTCTAGTGTACAGACTGTAAACAGATCAGGTTGTAACAACACAATACCTTGATTATCATTGCTTCCATCCCCATGGTCCAGGCGATGAGAGAGGGCATCAGTCTTACTCATGCTGCATCCCAGGCAATGATGCAGAGAGAAATTAAATCTGGAGAGGTAAAGGGACCAGGGGGCTTGGCAACAATTAAGTTTCTTGGCAGTCATGAAATACTGGAGGTTCTTGTGGTCCATCCAGATCTTGACCTTATGTTGAGCACCCTCCAGGAAATGTCAGCACTCCTCCAACGCCCACATTATTGCCAGCATCTCCTCATTGTGGATCTCATAATTGCATTCCACAGCACTAAGACTCTTTGAGTAGAAGGCAATGGGGTGCCATTTCTGGTCCTGAGGAGACTGTTGGGATAGTACTGTGCCCATTGCAAAGTCCAAACTATCAGCTTCTACATGGAAGGGGCATGAGTCATCAGCAAAGGTGAGGATTGGAGTGGAAGTGACCATCTCTTTGAGCTTCTTGAACTCTTCCTGCTGTGCATTCTCCCATTTCCATCCCTCTTTGCCAGTGAGGTTGAATAGCAGGCGGGCATGGTGGGAAAAATCTTTAATAAAGCACTGATAGAAATTGATGAAGCCCAGAAAAGACTGCACCTCTTTCTTGTTTGTGGACGTGGGCCAGGTTGTAACATCAGGAACCTTGACTGGGTCCATCTCCACCTGTCCATCTGAGATGATCAGACCCACGTACTTGATTTGTGTCTTCTCCAACTCGCACTTGTTGTGACAAAGGTAGAGTTTGTGCCACTGAAGTCATTCCAGTACCAGGTGCATGATTTAGTGATGTTCATCGAGGTCTCGAGTGAAGATGAGGATGTCATCGAGGTATACACAGACCATGCCTTCCAGTATGAGATTGTGGAAGATATTGTTCATCATGGTCTGAAAAATGGCAGGACTATTAGTGAGACCAAAAAACATGACAAGCAGTTCAAAAAGACCATGGTTCATGTGAAAAGCTGCCTTCCACTCATCCCCTTTCTTTATCCAAACATTGTTGTAACCCCAATGAACGTCGAGCTTGGTGAAGTAATGCACTCCATGGAGTTGGTTAATGAGTTCAGATATGAGGGGTAGCAGATAACAATTCTTGACTGTGATGTCATTGAGGTGTCAATAGTCTTGAACCAGTCAAAGGGACCCATCCTTTTTCTTGACAAAGAAGAAGGGTGAGGCCATGGGTGATTTAAAAGGGTGGATATGACCTGAAGCCAAGTGTTCATCAATGAACTTGTCAAGTTGTCGCTGTTCTTCAGGGGAGAGGGGATAGACCTTGCAGGAAGAGGGCATGGCACCCAGCATAAGCTCAATTGCATGATCCCATGGCTTACGGTTAGGAAGTGAGTCGAAAAATTCCTTGGAGAAAACATCCTTGAAGTCATGCAGGTGAGGAAGCATGGAGTCAGCAAAAGATTTGGGTGCACTGTTCTTATGGAAGGCCTCTGCAAGGTGCTGGGATACGTTCGAGGTGGCACACACCTCATGTAAAGGGTTAATGGCAGTGTAGAAAATTCAGTCACCTTCCTTGATCTCCTCCACCTCTTCTTCATTATCATCTGAGTTGGGTGCAAGATCTGGAATGTCTTCTAAGTCCAAAAGAGCACAGACACCAAGTACGTGCCCTGTATCTGTGGTCTGCAGCTCGATCTTCAATTCTAGGGATTGTTGTGAGGGGGTGGACACCACAATGTACTTGTGTGGTAACTTACATTCCCAAGACTTCAGTCTGGGTAGAGGGAGGGGAGGAGAGGAAGGAGTAGGTATGTCTTTAGCCACTTCAGAGGGGTCTGGAGAAGGAACAGTCATAGAATAAAATTCATCCTCTAGCGAATCAACAAACAGAACTTCAAAGTAGTTATAGATAGGCAACAAGGGCATACTGTTCACTCATTGTGGGCAGAAAAATCTGGTTTCTCTGCCTCTTCTTCTTTAACTTCCTCTTTCTCCAGGCCTTCAACATCTGTCAATGCCAACAAGTCCTGGAGGAGCTTGTCTTGTCCCTCAGGAGTGAGTTTATGGATGTCTTGGCAGTGGGGGCAATTTAGAGCCATGTGTCTGGTTTCCCCACAATGGTAGCAGAGGTCTAGCCTGTGGGCTCAACTACAGGCTGCATCGACATCCATCGGAGCAGGGGTATTGAAGCTCAAGGTGGTGGGTTGGCACATAGGAATGGGATTAGAGCAAGGGAGTGCTCAATTAAAGGTGTGAGGTGCATGGGTGGTGGTAGGAGTGCAGAAGGCCACAGTAAATGCCACATTTGTGAGTCGGTTCTTGTTGCAGAGTGAAGAAGCCTTGTACCAAGCATTTATATTATCATCTGCTGGATGTCCCTCCAACATCTGTGCAATCTGGTCTTGAATTTCCCAATTAAGACCTCGATAAAACTTTGCCATCATGGGCAACTCACTCCCATATCTCGCCATGTCCACCAAGTCTTGAAATTTGTCGATGTAGTCGTCCACAGATTGATGCGCTTGGTAGTAGGAAGTGGATTCAAGGTGCATTATGGCTCGTTGGCACTCATTGAGGGGGCAGAAGTGTTGTATGAACTCATCACAAAAGTCCCCCCAGGTGGAAAATGGAAGGGAGCCATGCTCCTTGGTTTGGCATAATATATGGTCAATGTAGAGATAGGCGTGCTCAGATTTCATGTATGTGAGGGCCCAATAAATTTTAGCAGCATTATCCACAAATTGGTTTGGGTGTAGACTGATGTACAACTCACAGGAATTGAGGAAGGCATGTCCCTGAAAATGTGCACCATTGAATTTGGTGGGGGGCATGGGCTTAACGTGCCCATCTTCACTTGGGCATGCATTGGGCAGTGTGTGCATGCTCGGCATGCTAGGGATCAAAATGGGTGGTGTAGGGTTTGATTGGAGGGTTCTAACAAAGGTTTCAATGGTAGATGTGAGTGTATCAATTTGCACACAAATTCCAGCAACATTGCCTTCAAGTGCATCAATGTGCTCTAGGGCATCCATGGCACTAGGTGGCGGGTCGGGTGAAAAATGGTGCACACTAAAGGCAGGAGTGTCTGGGATGGTGTGTAGGGAGCCTGTGGAGCTTAGTGAGTCATTTTCTACTCCATACCTGCCTATCTTGGCAGAGTGTCCGAGATTTTGAGCCTTAGAAGAGAGTTTTCTACTGTAAGAGCAATCTGAAAGCCTCACTTAATAGTGAGCTAACATAGAGGAATCCAATATTAATATTATACTACATAATACAGACACTCTATTTGCACCTAACAGAGGGGAATCCAAAGAGAAAACTCTAAGGACCCATCTGTCAATGCCCAGTATATGTGACAGAGCCAAAAATCAAATAGTAAGCTAAAAATAGCAAAAGACAGAAATAGGTGGTGATAGGTCCACTGCACACTCTAAGGTCTGGGAATGGTCCCAATCATATTGACACATCACAATTCACAATTCCAACCTCTACGAACACCATGAAATCAACTTCGAACCCTTTTCAAACAACTTCGTATGATTTCGAATGACTTCAAACCATTTCAAACCATTTCATGACATTTAGAATGCTATCAAACAACTTTGCTGCACTTCAAATGAAGTCAGCTGCCACATAACCCTTTTGAAACCCTTTCGATACATGCTGCACATCCAGAATGAGCCATTTCATTGCATATCGAGCGCCACCAGACACGAGGAGAGACGACAAAAGATCTAGAATGCGATAAATGCAGTTTTATGTTTCAATGATATATTGAAGCAATAGGACAAGTACTCTTACTATACTGGGACAATGTATGTTTCATTTATTATCATTTCTCATTTGTTTTATGTTTTACAATACCTTTATTTGCTGTGCATACTGCCTCATGTTTTCCACATGTTATTGTTCCCTTTTTGGTACTATTTCTCCAAATTGTATATAGACTTGTACTAGTTAGTTAGAAAAGACAAGGTAGTAGAGAAGAAGTTACCCTCTCCATTATTGTCTCATTTAAGAGCTGTTCTCTTGAGTCTTACCTTCGTGTTGTATCTATAAGTTCTGCAAAATATCATGAACTTCTTTGAACTTTTGTATTTGGTCCTCGACTTATCACACATTGCCAATTGTCTTTCGAAAAACACTTCATATTTGCTATATTCACTCTTCGATATACTTCGACACCAGTCTGACACTCTCTAAACTCCTCAAAACTCTTTGAACCCCTTCAAACCCTTTTTAAACTATTTCACACATCTTCAAACCTACTTCGAACTACTTTTGAACAACTTTGTATGCTCCCACAGACTATTCGCAATATCTCTTACCATTTCGCATCTCCAAACACAACCTTGGGTATCAGCGGTGATATTTACTACCAATTTGCCCCCTTCTTCTAGCCTGTGTTATACTTCCTAAGCCTTTTAACAGGTTTTTGTTAGGTTTCCACGTCGAGTATCATCAGCAGATCAGGCTTTGGAATGACATCACCTTGATGGGTAAACATCCAGAAGGGGTCCTGCCTCTAAGAATAGAACTGTCAACATGTACCAACATGGAAAAAAAACTGAAATATAATAATAATATAGGAATAAATCATAGAAACTCATAGAAAATGCAGAATAGAGTGAAATAAAATATAAAAAAATATGGGATGAACGCAGAAAATTGCCCAGACATCTGGGATGCCTTCCTTTCCCCTTACAGGGGTTTCCTATTAGAATCTCCAGATTGATAACCATGACCTGATACATCCCATTCTCAATATCCTAGAAGTCATTAAGTTTAAATCACACTTCAGTGAAACTTTTGTACCTGAAATGTTCATTCATTTGCTTTCTCTTTGCTCACTGCAATGCCATTTACATCAGCAGCTCCCAAGTCTTGAATGGTTTGCTTTCCCAAGATATTAAGAGGTGTTACTATTACTTCCATCTTGTCCTCGCCATCCTCCAAGACCATCAGGAGAGCAATCCAGAAGGTAGAGCAATCCACAAGGACAGAGTTTTCCCCAAGCCAGTAGCAGTAGTCCCAATAACATCCTTCTTCTTGTAAATGGCAAGTGCAATTTTTATCTGGAACCAGCAAGGTTGTTTCCTCAGTTTTCTTTCCACAAGATCACATATCTCTTTGATAGTCCAAGTTCATCAAAGGTGTACCATTTTGGCAAATGAAAAATATTGGATATGGCAGCTGTCAAAAAAAATACAATCAAACATACAGATTATATTGGTGGAAGTCTGAGTGTTCCTGACCCTAGAGTTGGGTCTCTCTTGCTGATTTGCCAGCCTCTCTGTCATTAGTTGTGGGTTGCAGTTTGGTGTTTGGATGTCTCAAATAAGTTTTTTTTTCCTCATCTCATAAAATATTGTATGCCCACTTCTAATGACATGAGAGAGCTAGGAGCCTGGTAATTTACACATATTTCAATGATTAAATTAGTACCACACCACTAAAGCTGTGGCCTGAGCTGGCAGCTTTGGCTTTCAGCTCTGAGCTGGCCAAAGCTGTTGCTCAAGAGGTTTCAGATCAGTTGATCATGGATGTTGGATCTCACAGCACATCTGGCAGATGAACCAAGGCATGGCAGATCACCGGCAGCCAGCAAAACAATCAATGCGGCTGAAATGGCAACTCAGCTTTGTCAGCACTCAAGATGAAAGTCATAAACTTTCAGTAGTGTCCAATAGTACTCCTAATAGATAAGTTGAATTATATAATGTTGCTATAGTAGTATGAGCATCCCTAAATTAGGCATGTCAATAAATTAGGCATGTCAATGGAAGATATTGTTTATGTGAGAGGGAATGAGTGGAATGGGAACTGTTTGGTGTAATAATGGGAATGGTGGGGGTACTATATTGTAGGTTGGAATCCTTTCATGGGTTCTCCAGGGAGAATCACCATGGGTATCACGTACTGTTAGAAGCATGTTCATGTGATGGTTGTCATATACTTCACTCGCAATGATAGATTGGCTGTGCAGGTCCTCTGGTATTCCAAGTCTGGTCTCCTTGTCATGTGATATTGAGATGCTATCTGAAAATGTGTTGAAATCATTTGCAGACATGATCCTTTCCCAAGAGGGATGTCGTTCTTGAAGGTGACAGCGTATGTTGTACTTCCAGTGCACTTCTACACACAGTCGGCACTGGATGGGGACGTTGGTTGATGGCTTCTTGTCGGACATTTTTGAAGCTGCGCTGATCCTGAAGTTGTATGCTTGTGAACATGTTGAGATAGCCTTTCCACGAGGACTCGACGAGTGCCTTCAGAGAAGTTGTCTTTTTCGAGGGGGAGATTATTATTGTTGAAAGTAGTAGAAATATAGAGAGAGGAAGAAGAAGGTTGCTGCGATACACTATGTACAGAATCAGCCTGCCATGATGAGAAAGAGATAAGAACAAAGACTCAGACGCGTCGCAGATAACGACGCGAGGTGGTTGACGCGAGGTGGTGACGGTCGGACTCAAAGTCGGACTGATCAGTGATCTCAGCCTGATGCCGTCCTGCCTTGCCGTTTCCCAATTTGGGTGACACCTTCCCCCTGTAGCGTGAGACGTCCGCAATCGCCAGATCTGAAACCTTTTGCTGTTGCTGGGCCGTCACCAATGGCCAGGCACATCACTAAAGTCCACACCACCACAGAATCATTCAATAATCGTACAGTTGATCATCTAATAATCGTCTACATTGACTGCTACTGCTGTCTAACATTCTTCGCCTTCAGTAGAATCTATAAACTGTACATGAGTTTCAACGATTTCCACCAAAGATTTATCTTCACTGGCAACGGGGTCGATTAGACTGTCAGACAAACAAGTTATACATAGTGCCTTGGGCATGTCATCCTCCCATGGCCTAACTGAGTGTACCCATGCTCTGAGACAAAACCATCCAATTTAGAACTTATGATATGTAGGTGGATTTCCTCGATTTGGTTGTTATACAGATGTCATCCTCCGATCAACACTTGACCTGTCCACGATGCTTTCGTCGTTATCTGAGTCCTTTACAAGCAATGACTTTCGTCATACGTGCTGATAATATCGGCTGACTCTGAACAAATGAATCCGCATGTAGTTCCAACCAACCCTACCTTTCCTTGATTACTTGGCTTCAAACTCTTGTGATATCTCTGCAATCACAGCCAGCCACGCTTTCCCCAGTTTCTCAAAATCTTCCACCTATAGCATAGCACAGTTAGCTTCACCAAACTATAATTAAAAACTCTAGATTCTCTTGTACACACCTCAGTCCACACTTGGGAACAGCATCGTATCCACCAAGCACCATTATGATAGTAAAGCCTTGAAGACATATTGTGCCCTTCTAGAAGTTTGAGCGAGATTCTCTGCTCAAGCTCCTGCGTGTATTCGATATGAGAAGGCATGGGAAGCTCTACATTGACCTCCATAGATGTGTTATTGCTAGGGCGAAGGAAAAAATGAAACGCGGGCGATGCACCATGTTGACAGTCATATCTCCTTCAGGGTCCAATAACCGAGTACCGAGAACGTCGACAAGGCGCTGACCACCTTCCAGAGCTGTCCTGTGGCAGTATTCGTTTATGCTGGCTTCGCCGCCAATCCAGTTTCTGAATTCGAGCGCTGATATTCATCCGTCTTTTAACGGTATGTAGAATTTTTTGAAAGTGAACCATTTACCTGCCAGAACCGAGAGATAGGTTACGGGGTCAACGGTTCCAGTCCCTAATTATCAATTAGTTCACAATTGAATACAATTCCAATTAACATCCAATGTCCCACATTGGAACTGAGTAACAAAGTCTTTCCTATCAGCGGGCGAGATGTACCAGTGAGCTGTCGGGATTGACGATATGACAATATGCTGGTTACTATTGTTTATATTAACTTCGTCATCTGAGTGGAATCAGCTGCAAGAAGGCACTTACCGCTTTGGAACATATAATACCGTGCAACCGCGCATGCTATAAAGCCATTTGTGGCAGTTCTATAAGGGGTGTCAGTCAACTTCAGGAACGCAAACAGTAGAATTATGATCTCACAGAAACCCAAAAATCAGGCTTGGCCTCACTCAGATTGATATCTAGCTCTTGACCAATAGAATGAGCTGCATCAATGACACTCCACACGCTCTCCTCCTTGCATACGTTAACCATTTCTTGCCAGGGTATCAGGACACCTGGAGCCGAGATGATGCTGTCAATGACGGAAACTACTTTATTCCCTCTAATCCTGGGAAGGGCACGGAGAAACTCCCGAAAGTTGTCAATGATCGCTGCGGGAGTGGTTGGAAAATTTACGGTAAAATTATAAACGGTGGGGTGTGGAGCAATATCGCTGAGATACTGGGCGGTCCGCTCAACTGAGCGATATGTCGTGTTGACTGATTTGATACCGATTAGTTGTTAACACAAGCCTGACAATGAAAGCAGGAGCTTACGTGTCACGATAATGTCCTCTTTTTCCCATCTGAAGTTTCGCAACACAACATTAATGCCCGTGGTCGCATTTGACACCAGAACACACTCGTCAGTATCTGCACCAATCATCTCGGCTAATTGCCGGCGTACATCGAGAAGGAGCGAGAAGTATGAGGTGTGGAAGAAGTGGTCTGGGTTCGCCTCAATCGACTTCGACAGCTTCCGTGCAGCAGCTGAAACTGGTAAGGGCACTGACCCGAACCCTCCTACATATTATCGAAAATTAATGATACTTCCCATCTGTGTATTCGTACCGTGATTGAAATTGAGGTACTCCGCATCGAAAGCGAAGTATTTGGCAATAGCATGCCCGAAGGCGGGTGGAGATTTCTTGTACAGCTCATTAGGATCATCCGAGGAATATCCTGCAGACGATACTGTTGATGAGCTGTGGCACATATTCATGTTCTCGAGTTCACTCAGTGGAGTTGGGGGAAAGAACAAGAACAGAGATATATAGCAGCCACATATAGTACAGCCGATATCATGTCGATAGGCCCGTGTGGCACGACACGGCGATACCCAAAAATATACATACATAATACAGACACATGCGGAGTTAGTATTTTTTCTTGATTCCCGACATACAAAAACAGATAAGTATATTACACTAATATGTACTGCGGCCCGGTACCCCTCAGTACCCTGGCGGAGCTCTGTCAGTACACGGGACGAGACTATCATATCAAAGGTGTCCAACCGAGAGCACTGTCGGAAGCAGTGGATAGCACTTAATCAATGGCATGAGATTCCGAATAGGGAACACCTTCCGCAATACCAAGTTCCATTAATTCATGGCGTTGGATGAAAACAGCGAGAGCCCCCCCGGATCCAGGGTCCTCTAATGATACGTAGCGGAAGTTAAAATTTAGGTTTGTTGGAAAGCGTAAAATAAAAACAGCCCCTTTACGTAAGTATATTAAGGTTAAGGTTAAGTCACATGTACAGCCAAGTTTGAAACAGATTTTGGTTGTAGTGGTTGTGGTCCTTTTATCCTTTCATGTGGAAAAAGTGTAATTCAGATTTCATGTCAAGGCTCAATCTTCTGGCCTCAATTCTTGTGCAACCCATTTTTGTAATGTTTTCCACTTCTGGCTTAGACAAACTTATGATGAAATTGTGTTTGGATTGCAGTGATTTGGCATGTATGACCATGTGTCTACCTCACAAATGTTATTTTTCACAGATTTGGTTAAGCCAAATGCAGGAGATAATGCTAAAAGTTGTAAGGGCAACCTCAAAGCTTCACTTAATAGTGAGCTTACAGAGGGGAATCCAAAGAGAAACCTCTAAGGACCCATCTGTCGATGCCCAGTATATGTGATAGAGCCAAAAATCAAATAGTAAGCTAAAAATAGCAAAAAGACAGAGATAGGTGGATCAAGCTGCAGGATGACATGACCTTGATGGGTAAACATCCAGAAGTAGTCCTGCCTCTAAGAATAGAACTGTCAACATGTACCAACATGGAAAAAACCAAAATATAATAATAAAATAGGAATAAATCATAGAAAATCATAGAAAAGGCAGAATAAAATATAAAAAAATTATGGGATGAACACAGAAAATTGCCCAGATGCCTGGGGCACCTTCCTTTCCCATTACAGTTGTCCTATTTTAAGACAAAGGTTAGCAGAGGAAGTTCAGATTTCTGGAGGGTATTGGGAGGAGGGTGAGGGTGAGAATAAGCAGAGGTTCAAGATAGATTATGGATTAAGTTATTGAAATTAGGTTGGGAAACATAAGGGGATTTAGAGAATAAGTTGATTAGATTTGGTTGATACTTTGTTGATTTACAAACTGAGGTACAAAACTAAGCTATGTATGGGCACTTAAATATTGAAGGCTGGAAGAATAATAGAAAATGCAGAAGTTTACTAATGGATCTTTGTGAGTGTCTATGACCATATTGGTAAGACTATATTAGGAATAAAATGAGTAAGGAAATGATTACTAAGGCATGTGGGGACTTGTCTGGAAATTATTCACAAAAGATGAGGAATTATCAGGAATCTGATTAGAAGAGTCAGGTCTTGATAGTATATATTTCCCCCTTAGTGCTGAGCCTATGAGGCATGTGAGGGTTCAAAAATCTGGCTTAAAAAGCTGGTAGCCTGGATGGAAAATTGTTCAAGTTCCATACTTCTGACCACCTATAAGGGCAACCTCAAGGCCACACTCAATAGTGAGCTAACAGAGGGTAATCCAAAGTTAATATTATACTACATAATACAGACACCTCAGGTGCACCTAACAGAGGGGAATTCAAAGAGAAAACTCTAAGGACCCATCTGTCAATGCCCAGTATATGTGATGGACCTGAAAATCAAATAATAAGATGCAATCAACACCCCCACCTTGCGTGCATACTTATCTCTACTGATGCACTGCCATGTGCCATAGATGCCCAAAAACTCCAAGATGCCATTATCGGATTGTGCATGCAAATTGAATTGCTTAAATCATGTATTGAAAGCTTTGCTAGCACCTTACAGTTTAGTTCCCCACCTAATATCCCATTTATTTCAATCCCAACCGATGATGTTTAACACCAGTTTGAGAAACATTGTGAGATCAACACTTTTTTAACTTGATCTCCACCCAAAGGATGGTATTTGTGACATGCATAAGTCCTGCGATGCAATTGTTAAGTTGTTGTAGATGACCATGCAAAAGGAATTGACATGGAGAAAAATCAAAGTGTTCATCTTTAAGTAGTAGCCATACCTGCATTCATCAAGATTGCTGTGCAGCAACTATAAGGGACCTTGCAAGTTATGCTTTGCAATTCACCCTCAGGTCAGTCTATTGATAACAACAAAGTAAACAATTTGGAAGGGAGGAAGATTGAAGGATTAAATTTACCATTGCCCATTGTTCCATCCATGATTATATGTTACAGTGACTCACAAAACTGAGTCAATATTTTGGACTTTTTGATTCATTGTTAAATAGCTTCCTATAAACAACAAAACCAAACAAGGTATTGGTGTACCGAATAACATAAATGATCAGGGCTACCAAACAAACAAAGAATTATGTAATTTTAATCATCCCTCATGGAGATATGATTATTTTAATTCAGGGACTCATTGACTCAGTTTTGTGAGGGGTAGTCAGAAATATTAGAATCTGATGCTCCACCAACTGTATAATGTCAAAAACTTGACAGATGGTTTCTAAGGTGATGTGACCCTTGATGGGACCTTAAATTATAGTATTTAATTAGGACTAGCATTCTTCATACTTCAATATTCTCCAATGCATCCCATCTCCTCTGCTCAGAAGGAAAACATTCTTTCCCTGGCCTCCAATCATTATTCTACCCACAATATTGCCTCTATACTCAACCTCAGCCAGTCTAGTGTATCCAGAACACTCAGGGCTCTCCATCCAAACCTGGATTCCCCCTCTGGTGGTCGTCCTTCTAAGCTCTCATCTACCTCTCAGAGAGCCATCCTTACCCAAATCACCACTGGCAAGGTTGCAAATGCTGTTCAGGCCACCCATTACATCATCAGCATCATCCCCACTCTAGTCTCCTCAGAAACAGTCAGAAGAGTTCTCAGAAAAAACTCATTCAAGGCTGTGGTGAAGAAGAAAAAGTCTTTGCTTAGTATAAGGCATAGGAAAGCAAAATTGGCTTTTGCTCAGAAGTATAGAGAGTAGATTGTGGAGGACTGGAGAAGGGTTATTTGGTCAGATGAGACTAAAATTAACAGGTTTGGGTCAGATGGGAGAGAGTGGGTTTGGAAACAGAAGGGAGAGGGGCTGATTGAGAGAGAGGTGCAGGGAACTGTCAAATTTGGGGGAGGATACATTATGGTATGGGGGTGTATGGGATGGAATGGAGTGGGGCATCTTGCAGAGGTTGAGGGGAGGATAAATGCTGACCAGTATGTGTCCATTTTGAAGGACCATATGCTGCCTAGCTTGGAGGAGAGTGGAATTTCTGGAGAAGAGGTGATTTTTCAACAAGACAATGACCCCAAGCATACCTCAAAAAAGGCCAAGAAATGGATGGAGAACAACAATATTACTCTTCTGAATTGGCCTGCCCAATCTCCAGACCTCAGCCCTATTGAACATCAATGGGTTCACTCAAGAACCAGTTAGACAAGTATCCAACAGCGCCGAAAGGAATTTGGGAGTTATGGGAAAGAGTAGTGGAAGAGTGGAATAATATTCCATCAGAGGTGTGTCAGAATTTAATTGAAAGCATGCCTAGAAGGTTGGGAGCAGTTATTAAGGCCAAGGGAGGTCATACAAAATACTAGAATTACAATTTATCATAATATTGATACCACCTCACAAAACTGAGTCAATGAGTCCCTGAATTAAAATGATCATATCTCCATGAGGGATGATTAAAATTACATAATTCTTTGTTTGTTTGGTAGCCCTGATCATGTATGTTATTCGGTACACCAATACCTTGTTTGGTTTTGTTGTTTATGGGAAGTTATTCAACAATAAATTAAAAAGTGCAAAACATTGACTCAGTTTTGTGAGTCACTGTATATTGTACTGTATCTGTGCTGAAGATTTATGGTGCAAGCTGTTGTGATTCATTCCAATGTGCCAACTGCACTGTGTAATTATGTCCTGACCCCTCTCTGTGAGTCTCTTGTATTCCTGCACCTGACAGGATTGTCAACCAGAATCTGAAAGCAATTATCAAATGGACTATTGAACATGCTCCTTATTAGATAGTGTCTGCATAAATAGTTCTAAAATCTATTATATTATGACCTCATCTATATCCATGTAAAACTTACCTGCCAGTTGTCAGCATTCAAGAGAACTTGATATTCACCAAGATCAACCTCCTTGACCTCATTCGAGTTCCATGCAGCCAGATCTGGAATGGCATTACACCACACAAACTTCATAATTTGCAGCTCTTCAAATTTCTCTGAACCAAGATGAGATCGTCAATCATCTGCAATTTCCTTGGCTGCTGAGAACAGCCACTCACATAGGATGGAAGAAGCTGGGATGGAGAGGACATCTAGTGCAATGCATGCAAGAGTGGAATACAAGTCGCAATGATCCTAGTACAGATTTGAGAAGCAAAATGTTGTATAAAAGGCCAGGATGTACCTGCCACCATTCTATGATATCTGTCTCATGGGAAATGTCAGCCAGCATATTCCTCAAGTAATATTGCAACTCTGCTTTCCATCTGTCACATTCCCTGGTATCCAGTAGAGTCTGGCAGTATCTATCATAACGAGCTTATGACCCATGCCTTTGTCATGGTGTTCGCTCACTTTGCTCGCTCAGCCTGACACCAGCATGGGCCAGCTCACATATATGTAACACAATGGTTAATCCCACTACAGTTACTCAATGACCGAAATAGTCATAGCATATGTAATGAATTACACTCCTTTGCTTTCAGCTACTCCAGACACTCTTTTTATACAAAACCATGTCCATTTTGAACCGAACTCGCCCTGCTTTTATTTCTTCCTCGTCTTCAAAAAGAGATTCTTTTGATCTTCTTGATTGACTTGTATTAAGGTGTTATTGACATTATTACAAAGTTGTATTGACTTGTTATATTGACTTTACTACAAACTTGTTGCTAACATCATTACAAACTTTTATTGACTTGTTATTGACTTTATTACAAATTTGTATTCACTTGTTATTGACTTGTTATTAACATCATTAGAAACTTGTATTGATCTGTTATTGACATTATTACAAACTTTTATTGACTTTTTATTGAATACACACCGAGGTTTACTAACCTGTCCTAAAGTTTTCTCACAATAAATTTTTCAACCATTTGATTCAATCCCAGTACAATCCAAATCTAATTCTAATTCTAATTCTAAATCTAAATCTAAATCTAAATCCAAGTCTATGTTGATATCTATATTAGTTTCCAATTCCTGTAAATAATCTCTCAAGTTACTCACCTTTGCTAAACAACTCCATTCAACACTTCCTTGTATACCACATTGGCAGTTCTGTTATTTCCATTGTTTTCATTCAACAGCACCTTGATCCTTTCTCCAGATGTACACCTTGATAGTGCCACATATAGCTGCCCATGTGAGAACACTGGTGTCTGCAAGTCCAAGCCAACATGGGATACTGATTGGCCTTGTGACTTGTTGATAGTCATGGCAAATGCCAAGCGAACTGGAAATTGATGTCGATGAAGTGGTAATGGCAAGGTCTCTGCTGAAGGCTCCAGTGTGATCCGAGAAATAAAAATGATATTTCCTGCAAACTGTGCATCTCCACTGATGATCCTGCACTTCAATACATGTGGTCTGGCTTCAAGGAGGATAAGTCAAGTTCCATTGCAAAGCCCCATGGTGACATCCAGATTGCGTAGAAGCATGAGAGAACAGCTTATCTTAAGTGCCAGCCTGGAGAGAGGAAGGCCACTTGCTTTGATAGAGTTTAGATACTCTGCAGGATATGGCTGGTAGTTGTTTAACTCCTGCTCTCTGATTGAGACTGTATCAGCACTGTTGAAGACATGCTCTGGTCCAGGAAATCTGGTAAGGAGAAGAGAGTTGATGACATCGACATTGTCATTTGTGCAGGAGAGAATGGTCCTATCCAAATAGTACTGATCTGGCTTGTTCCCCTGCTCTATGCCTGGATATGTGGAGTTGATAAGGTGATCCATGGTATTTCCATGGCAGAGCATGTTCTGTGGAATCTGTATAGTGTCTGCAGCATCGACTGTTGTGCCTGCACCGATGTGCAAGAGCTAGGCAGCATGTGCAGTATTCTCTGGAGTCCTGTCGAGTCGCATATTCTCAGTCCAGTGATAGACAGTAATGCATTGCCAGAGAGTGCTTCTTTTGATGGATGAAGCAATGATCTGTTCTCTAGTGCCCCTAGGAATAACAGGTAGGGTCTGTTCAAAGTCACCTCCAAACAAAACAGTGATTCCACCAAATAGAACATTCTTCTTCCTGAGATCATGCAAAGTGTGGTCTACTGCATCTGTGGCATATTTGTGCTGCATAGTAACTTCATCCCAGATGATGATGGAAGTTTGATCAAGGACCTGGTGCAAATCTGAACCTCGAAGTATTCTGCAAGTAGAGGCCTCATCAATTTCGATTGGGATTTTGAACATGGAATGTGCTGTGTGACCACCTTCTAGAAGCAATGCAGCAATTCTGGATGATGCCACACAGAGAGAAATTTTTCCTTGAGCATGAACAGCAGCTGCAATGGTGTTGCAGACAAAGGTCTTTCCACAACCTCTAGCACTATGCAAGAACATGAGCTTTCCCTTGTTATTGTTCACAGAATCTATTGCAGCATCAAAAACCCATATCTGCCTGTGATTGAAAAGCTAGAGATTGTGAGCAACAGTGATGGCCAACTCTTCAACATTGTAATCCCTTTGTCAACATACTGTCGGCGGGTGCCATGTCTGTGGTTGTAGAATGCACACCCTCTTGATTGGATGTATTGCACGGTGCGCGCTGCAGAATTTCAACGCCATCGAAGACTTGCCACTTGCAAAGCGCCATCAACTCCCTCTCGAGTGCATCAATGCGCTCTTCCTTCGTTAGTTGCGCATTTGGTGCGCTTTGCATATAATCTGCTGCAGGAGCTGAAGCGGCAATGTATGTCGACTGTAGAGGTGCAGCTGGAGCTGGACGAGGCGCTATATTGTAGATGAGCTGTGAATTGGTATTAGATGAAAGTTGACCCGTGGCAATCTGCCCTGGGTTGCGCTTATGCTATTCCTCGATGCGCTCGCCTAGGAAATTGCCTGGAATAGAATGCGGCATGAATGTGCCACCTGGGAGTACGATGCGCCCTTCCACATTTCGCCTACACTTTCCTTCGCTAATAAGGTGCTCAATTGAAGCGCACTCAGGGATATAGTGCCCTGTCTGACCACAACCATTGCACTTGTCATTGTTTGAGCGAGGCGCACCATTTCCGCCATCTCTGCGTGATGCGCTCAACGCAGTAACTATCGTCTGTGTCATGCGCTCGAATAAGACTGAAATGTCTTCTGCCTTGACTGCGGGTGCGCTAGGTTGTGGCTGGCAAATGGGTGCGCTGGGTGCTGAGTAGGGCGCATACATATCGGGGTTTTGCGCTGTGAGCCCAGTAAGTGGCTGGAAATAGCGCGCTGGGCCTTCAAAGATAAAGTCGATCGCATCACGTATTGCATCTAATGAGTATGGCACATTTGCAGGCTGATTTGGTACTGCAATCGCAAGGCAGCTCAAAATGCACTCTAGCTGGTCTGGTCGAAACACCCTAACAAACATGCGGCTTTGGTCGTAGCGCGCCAATATGCCTTGCGCAACTAAGTATTCGCTAATGTTGAAAAATGCACGATAATAGTGCACGATTTCTTCTGCAGTTACGAGGCCAATGCATGCGGTCTCACCAATAAGCTTGTCCAGGTCGCTAATACTCCATTTACTGCCATCCCTAGAGCCAGGATAAAGCTTTAGGACAGCATCTTTGAATGCACCATAGTTGTGCATCGCGCTATACTCTGGTAGCAGTTTCCAAGTGTCTGCAGTGTCGCTGTCCAAATAGCACACTGTGTGGAACTTCTTATCGGTCTCGTCGGTGACGTTACAATCACGGAGGAGTTGCGCAAGCTCCTCAAAGTACTTCTGGAGTTCGCGTGGTTTTGCAGGGTCGAAGCACAGCGCGTTTGGGTTAGATGCAGATGGCATGTGCATGGTAGCCATGGTAGGTGGAATAAGGTGTGTAGAGTTAAGATCTGGTAAAAGCGCAGCGAAATTCAAAGGTGGGGAAAAATGCGGTGATGCGGACGGAGTTAGGGTAGGTAGGGATAATTCAGGTGAAGGTGGAGGTAAAGACAGCGCGGATGAGTGATGCGTGTTGTTTAGGAAGAGTGATTCAAATACTGGTATTTCCCCAAGCTGGAGCACAGTTGCTAGCAGCTCGGAATGGAGAGTGCGAAGGTGGTTAATGTTGAAGCGAAGGGCAAGCCGATGGAGGTCTAAAATATGGTCTGATAAACAGAAACCCCTCGCGGTGGGCTCCAGAAAATGATGAGTTCAGTTGGTACTCAGTGCAGAGTCTCAACAGAAGAGGTGAACACTTAACCTACAACTGCAGGCGTGCTCGGGGTGAGGGGGGAGTTCGCTTAGAGGGCCTTGGATCGTCCTTCAGGGCGCGGAGACTATAGAGAGGCTGGTACAGCGATTTTCAGTGTGCGCACTAGTAGTGTACACGAAAGGGGAGATATGTGCAGTGGCGGAAAAGTGTGCAACGCAAAGAGGCAAAAACACGCAGTGCAGAAAAACGCGCAACGAGAGCGCAAAAGTGCACAACAATGAGGATGATGAAGGCGGGAGGTGTAACAGGACAAAGATGACACTGGGATGTACTGTGAAGGTGGTGCACGGTCTGGGGGTGCAAACAGAGTGAAAGCGCAAGGAGCAGAAAAAGGCGCAGACGGTGCGCAAAATGCAGCTATGCAAAAGGGTGCGCAAATGGTGTGCAAACATGGCTATATGAAGGGCACACTACGATAGTGCACAGACAAGGACGAAGAACGCAATGCAAGGGACAAAACGCAACAATACGATGAGGGGACGCAAATGATAATGCAAACATGGCTATACGAAGGGCGCACTACGAAGGCGCACGGACTGGACGCTGGTGCACAGACTATGTGCGATGCTGACTGAGCTATGAACTATGAGGGGGGGGAAAGATCCTCTGGATTCTCTATCTGTCCGCTACTATGTACAAATGGCTTATGTGATAAAATGGTGAAATAAAGTATAAAAATAGGAAGCGCCATACGCTACCCACAAGCGCATCCATTCGCCCATCTAAACCTGACCGCACTATGCCGCTGCCTCAGCCAATAAGATTTGCGCACCTATAGCTCAATATCCAACTGTTCTGGTGCGATGCACTATTATTGGTGCGCACTAAGTCTCGTGCGCTCTTCCCAATTAATCCGCTTTGGTGTTATATGTCGCGTGCTGTGCCTTAGTAATAATGGCGTGATCGACCTGTGCCGGTTACCAGATAAGGCGATGCCGATTGGAAATGTGGAAGAACTAAAAGGGGATGCTGTGCGAGACCAAATACTGCCAAAGCGCCTGGGTTACGTGAAAGCGCCCAAGTGCGCACAGTCCAATGCCAAATAGGTGCAAAGCAGCCCAGTTATGTAAGAATGCGCAGTTTGCTCATGCCGGAATCGTGGTATGCCTCAAGTAAATGTGCCAGTAAGATGGGAGCTGCGATGCGCAGTGCACCGGTGCAGTGGATTGTTGTGTGTGATAGAGATTGTGCAAAGAGTGCGCAGCAGGGAATGTGAGTTGCAGGTAAAGTGTAAAAGGAGTGCACAAAGGCGCATCGAGCGCGCAATAAATGTAGAAGGCAGATAAGGAGCGTGGGGGGGGCGCATGGAGGTGGCTTGAAGTGCAATGAGGCGCATTTAGGGCACACAATGATTGGCGGCTATGGGGAAACAAAAGCACAGTAGAAATGCAAGAGGCGCACAAAGGCGCACCTAAACGGTCAAAGGCGCGCAAAAGCGCATGGAAGCGCGCTGCACAAAGTGTGCGGAAGCCATCTAAGAGGTGCACACAATCACAAAAAATGCCGTAGTATGCGCGCAGGGCGATAGGGAGCCGTATCACTGGCACAGGTCAATCATGTCACTATTACTAAGGTGCAGCATGCAACACATAACACTGAAGCAGACTAATTGGGCAGAGTGCATGGGATCTAAAGTGCAGGAAAAATAGAGCATTGCACTGGAACAATTGGGTATTGGCTATAGTGTGCGCAAATCCTATTGGCTAAGGTAGCAGTATCATGCGGTCAGGTTTAGATGGGCCAATGGATGGACTTGTGGGTAGCACATGGTGCTTTCTATTTTTATACTTTATTTTACTGCTTTTATCACATAAGCCATTTGTACATAGTAGATGGATACATAGAGAATCCAGAAAATCTTTCCCCCTACATAGTTCATAGCTCGTTCAGCATTGCACATAGTTTGTGCACCATCATCCAGTCTGTGCACCTTTGTAGTGCACCCTTCATATAGCCATGTTTGCATATCGTTTGCATCCCTCATCATATTGCCACATTTCATCCCTTTAGCCATGTTTTGTGCACCATTTGCACATTTTCCCACTAGTTGTGCACACACCACCTGCATTCCTAGCTTGTGTGCTGCCCCTTTGACACACTCCAGTACAGTCCTCATCCTGCTAAACCCACTACTTTCCACCCCCATTGTCATTGCACATTTTTGCGCTCTCATCGTGCATTTTTCCACACTGCACATTTTTGCCCCTTTGCATTGCGCACTTTTTGCCACTATGCATACCTTCCTTTTTGTGTACACAACTTAGTGTGCACCTAGCGACCCATTGGACCAGCCTCTTTAGTAGTCTTTGCACCTTGAAGGATGATCTGAGGCCCTATAAATGAACCCCCTCACCCTGAGCATGCCTGCAGCTGTAGGTTTTGTGTTCACTCCTTCTGTTGAGACTCTGCACCAAGTACCAACTGAACACATCATTTTTGGAGCCCACCGTGAGGGGTTTCAGGTTCACCAGACCTTATTTAGACCTCCATCAGCTCGTCCTTCACTCCAATATTAACCACCTTCACAATCTTCATTCTGAGCTGTTAGCAACAGCGCTCTAGCTTGTGGAAGTACCAGCATGTGAATCACTCTTTCTAAACAACATGCACCACTCATCCATACTGTCTTTACCACTGCTTTCACCTGAATCATCCCTATCTACCTTGACTCTGTCTGCATCACCACATTCTTTGCCACCTTTGAATTTTGCAGCACTGATAATACTCGACCTGGAAACCTAACAAAAACCTGCTAAAAGGCCTAGGAAGTGTAACACAGGCTAGAGGAAGGGTGCAAGTTGGTACTAAATATCACTGCTGTTACCCAAAGGCAGTAGTTAAAGGTGTAAAATGGTAAGAGATGTTGTGAATAGTTTTTAGAGGCATACAAAGAGGTTTGAAAGAGGTTTGAAGAAGTTCAAAGAAGGTTCAAAGAGGTTCAAAAGAAGTTTAAAGAACTTTGAAAGAAGTTTAAAGAACTTTGAAAGAAGTTTAAAGAACTTTGAAAGAAGTTTAAAGAACTTTGAAAGAAGTTTAAAGAACTTTGAAAGAAGTTTAAAGAACTTTGAAAGAAGTTTAAAGAACTTTGAAAGAAGTTTAAAGAACTTTGAAAGAAGTTTAAAGAACTTTGAAAGAAGTTTAAAGAACTTTGAAAGAAGTTTAAAGAACTTTGAAAGAAGTTTAAAGAACTTTGAAAGAAGTTTAAAGAACTTTGAAAGAAGTTTAAAGAACTTTGAAAGAAGTTTAAAGAACTTTGAAAGAAGTTTAAAGAACTTTGAAAGAAGTTTAAAGAACTTTGAAAGAAGTTTAAAGAACTTTGAAAGAAGTTTAAAGAACTTTGAAAGAAGTTTAAAGAACTTTGAAAGAAGTTTAAAGAAGTTCAAAAGAAGTTTAAAGAAGTTCAAAAGAAGTTTAAAGAAGCTCAAAAGAAGTTTAAAGAAGTTCAAAAGAAGTTTAAAGAAGCTCAAAAGAAGTTTAAAGAAGTTCAAAGAAGGTTCTAAGAGGTTTGAGGAGGTTCAAAGGAATCAGACTGGTGTCAAGGGATATTGGGAAATGAATATAGCAAATTGAGAGAGCTTTTGAGAGATGATAGGTGATATGTGATAAGTTGAGAAGCTAGTACAAAAGTTCAAAGAAGTTCACGAATAATTCACAGAACTTAGAAATACAAAGTGAGGCTTGTACTCAAGAGGATGGCTCTTAAATTAGACAATAATGGAGAGGGTGACTTCTTCTCTGTTGTTCTAAGTAACTAGTACAAGTCTATATACATTTGGAAGAGATAGTACTAAAAAAAAAATATAACATGTGTAGAACATGAGGCAATGTGCACAGCAATAAAGGACTTTGTAAATCATAAAACAAATGAGAAATAATAATAATTGAAACATACAGTGTCGCAGTATAGTAAAAGTACTCAACCTATTGTTTCAATGTATTATTGAAATTCCAAACGCTGCAATCAAGTCCTAAAAGTCTTTTTGTGATGTCTCCTTGTGTCCAGTAGTGCTCAATATGCAATGCAATGGCTCATGCCAGTTGTGGTGTGTGTATCGAAAGGATTTTGGGATAGCCATATGGCAGCTAACATCATTCGAAGTGGTGCAAAGTTATTCGAAGGCATTCGAAGTGTCACAAAGTCATTCAAAGTCATTCAAAATAGTTTGAAATCAGTTCAGAATCGAATTTGTAGGATTCATAGGGTTTGGGATTGTAAGTCATAATGTGTTGATATGTTTGAAAACCTTCCCAGACCCTAGAGTGCACAGTGGACCTATCAGCGCTTTTACCAGATTTTAACTCTACACATTGTAGTTCATCTACAATGGCTACCATGCATATGCCATCCACATCTAACCAAAATGCACCACGCTTTGACCCTGCAAAACTGCACAAACTCTTCAAAGAGCTTGCACAATTTCTCCATGATTGTAATGTCACCAATGAGACTGATAAGAAGTTCCACACTGTGCACCATTTGGACAGCACCACTGCTGACACTTGGAAACTGCTACCAGAGTATAGCATGACTCATAACTATGGCATGTTCAAAGACACTGTTCTAAAGCTTTATCCTGGTTCCAGGGATGGTAGTAAATAGAGTCTCAGCAACCTAGACAAACTTATTGGCAAAATTGCATGTGTTGGCCTCGTAACTGCAGAAGATATTGCATGCTATTATCATGTGTTTTTCAACACCAGTAAATACTTAGTCATGCAAGGCATATTGGCATGCTATGACCAAAGCCACATGTTTGTTAGTGTGTTCTGACCAGACCAGCTTGAGCACATTTTAAACTGCCTTGTGATTGCATAGCACTCACAGTGGATTGCATAGCACTCACAGTGGATTGCATAGCACTCACAGTGGATTGCATAGCACTCACAGTGGATTGCAAAGCTGGTGACTCAATACTATCAGTTGGTGCAAGCTCTGTAGTCATAGCAGGTGTGCTCTCTTGGTTTGCTGTATTGCATGGTGCATGCTACAAAATTTCAATGCCATTGAAGACTTGCTTCTTTCGAAGTGCCATCAACTCCTGCTTGAGTGCCTCAATGTGCTCTTCTTTTGTTTATTGTGCATTTGGTGCACTTTGCATATAATCTGTGATAGAAGCTGAGGCAGCAATATATGTCAACTGTACAGGTGCTGCTGGAGCTGGATGAGGTGCAATATTGTAGATGAGCTGCAAATTGGTATTTGATAAAAGTCAACCACTGGCAATCTGTCCTGGGTTGCACTTATGCCATTCCTCAATGCGCTCACCTAAGAAGTTGCCTGGAATAGAACATGGCACAAATGCACCACCTGGGAGTACGATGCACTCTTCTGCATTTTGCCTACACTTACCCTTGCTAATAAGGCATTCAACTAAAGCACACTCAGGAATATAATGCCCTGTTTGACTGCAACCATTGCATGTGTCATTGTTCGAATGAGGCACTCTGTTTGCACCATCTCTGTGTGATGCGCTCAACATGGTAACTATCATCTGTGTCATGCACTTGAATAGCACTGAGATGTCTTTTGCTTTGACTGTGGGTGTGCTAGGTTGTGACTGGGAAATGGGTACACTGGAAGCTGAGTAGGGCACATACATATCGGGATTTTGCAATGTGAGCTCAGTAAGCAGCTGAAAATAGCATGCTAGGCCTTCAAAGATAAGTCAATTGTGTCATGTATCGCATCTAATGAGTATAACACATTTGTAGGCTGATTCAGTCTTGGGAAATTTTCCTCTCATTGAAAGGAATTATTTCCCAAGACAGATAAGAAAAAAATTAATTTCTGTGTTTGCTCTGGATGGTATGATATGATAGTAATAGGTTGACTACATTATGTAATAACTCAGGTGCAGTAAATGCAATTCATCCAGCAGGTTGTGACACATTCACATGTTCTTGCTTGCAATGTGTGATGGAAACATTTTCTTTTATTTGGAATGCTAAGACCAGTTTCTTCACAACACACACCAGAAAATGACACCCAAGACTGCAAATGAGCCATCACACCCAAAATGGGCCCAAATAACATCTGTCATCATTTGGACCCTAGGTAAGTTTTATGTTTATTGTTTCTTCTAACCAACTAACTGTTTTCATTAGTTTTAGGTTATAAATATGCTGCAATGATGGCCCCTGAAAGAACACACTCCATACCCAACAACAACATTGGATAACCAGCCTACAACAATGAAACCAAGCACCAGGGTCCCACAATGATAAGGAACAGCCCAACACCTGCCTGTTAGAAAACAGTCTCTTAACATGCCTATTATATAATACTATTTTATTTTATTTTATTTCACCAAAATATGCTACCAAATGCCTATACATGCATTATTTGTCAGCATGGGAATTTTCTATTTACATGCATCAATATGTATGTGCATGTGTGTGCATGTCTATAACAACATAGTACAATATCTGTAACATAGTATATAACCTTAAAATAAATACTAAGGGACCTCAGTTGAGTTCTCTTAGGTATTCCATCCACATTTGTGGTGCAAAAAGCCTAATTCAGCCAACTAATCTATTTATAACCTCTCACATCAAAACCATCAAACCCCCCCATCATGTGCGTGCACCCCGCTGCCTTCTTGTAGGAGAGCCTGCACAGTCCAGCTAGCAGAACCATGGGTGTTGCCCTAACACTGCCCCAGCTCCCCACAATGACAATGGACGACCCAGCACCTGCCCCCAGCCCTGTGAGCCACTGCTCGCAGGATGGGTTGTGGGTGCTAGCAGCCAATGGTGACAACAATGAGCACCAGCACCCATCAGGAATCAGCTCATTGGAGTGAATGACCATGACAATGAAAATGAGGCTGCAACTGAACATGAACACCCTAGTACAATGATGACCCAGCATGAGCACCTGACACCCCACAATGATGATGGAGGACCTGCATCTGATGGCAGTGGGAGGGGAACCATGGGAACAGGATGATAACCACAGCAGAAATGGGGAGGGGCATGACACTACCATGTATGGGGGACTGTTAGGAAACAGTCTCCTAGCATTCCTATTACATAATAATATTTTATTTTTATTTTATTTTATTTTATTTTATTATGTCAAAATATGCTACATTTGTCAGCATGGGAATTTTATATTTATGCACATCAATATGTACATGCATGTATGTGCATGTTGGTAACAACATATTACAATACATGTAACACAGTATATAAATGTTAAATATACACCTGGGGGACCTTAGTTGAGTTTTCTTAGGTATTCTATCCACATTTGTGGTGCAAAATGCCTTTTTCAGCCAACTCATCTATTTTTAACCCCTTGCATCAAAACCATCAAAAACCCCCATCATGCGCATGCACCCCACTGCCTTCTTGTAGGAGAGCCCGCATGGTCCAGCTAGCAGATTAGTGGGTATTGCTCTAACAGAAAAACTCAACTACTCCATCAGTGTGCCTTTTCTTACATGTGCATACATCATTGTTTCAGCATGCCACAACCATTTACTCATCCTTTTGGCATGAGCCAGAAGTAATTGTATATACATATTTACCTTGCTTTCATAAGCCGATGTCAGGCCTCACCTTACATTGTGACTGCCAGTAATCGAGAGGCAGTGCTAGTCATTAGGACAGCTGCAACCAGACAACTGATCAGATCTGGTTTAATCGAGATTTACTATACTCTATTCAGATGACTATTTTAGTTAAATTAGTTATTAGCCAAATTTAGTATTAACCCCAAGATCAGGCACTGTTGGAAGGGTTATTGATCTGAAGTGCCTAATTGTTGACAAATAGCCAAAATCACATGTTTTTCTGTGTTTGGTACCTGGATTGCCAGATCATGTGACTCAAAAATTTGCGAAAAATTTCTGAAGCTGAATCTTGACTCAGCTGAAGAAGTGACTCATCACAGCTTACATCATTATATCAGAACAATCAACTTCAAATCCTGGTCACAATCCTGTTCCTATGCCAGCACTAGAAGCCAAAATTGATGCACTTACAGCACAAATGTCCCAATTAGTGTCAGTATTGGCAGCATCACAGCCCAAACAAGCAGAAATAAAAGCAGAGACAGTGGAAGATAAAGATGATGAGATGGAGGAGATGGTAGAGTGGATGTCTCAGGAGGATGTGCATGCAGAGGAGAGATCTGAGAGTGGAGAAATATGTTTACCTAAATATGCACCACTGCAAATCTTTGATGGTACCATGGAGAATACGAAATCCTTCATCAGCTCTATAGTATTGTACATCCATGGGAGAAAGCCCAAATTTCATACAACTGAGTCTAGGATTATGTTTGCTCTCTCATACATATATTCAGGGAGAGAAAGCACAGTTCTGGAGAAATGAAGCTATTAATCAAATTGCCACAGGATGTAAACCATTTGCAACCTTCAGGGAATTTTTGGAGAGACTGGAGGCACAGTTTGGAGACCCTAATCCAAAGGTGATGGCTAATGCTAAATTAAAAACCATGGCCAAGGTTTTCTGACAGCAGACAAATTTATTTTGCAGTTCAAGGCAGAAGCTTCACAGACAGATATAGGAGAAGCTGCATTGGTAGAATTTTTGAAGGCAGGATTAAATCCCTCATTATTCAAGTCTATCTATTGACTACCTTCTATGCCAGAGAGGTTGGATGAGTGATATAATTGGGTAATGCATCTTGATCGGCAATATCGACAGGAACAGGCAGAGTCAAAATTGATGTATGGGAATGCCAGATTTGGAAAGTCATCAGGAGGAAAGTCCGAGAAAGGAAGGATGCCTCAGGTACAAACTCCGAGGGCACAGCCACTGGCCATGGCAGTGACACCTATTGTTAAGGAGTCAGCAGCATCAGCAGATGCAATGGATGTTGATCAAGCAGGGAGATGAGCCCCACTTAAATGTTTTAACTGTGGGCAATTAGGGCATTTTGCTAGGAATTGTAGGCAGAAAAGGAAAATTAGGGAAGCGACAATCAAGGAAGTGAAGTTGGAGGAAGATAAGCAGAAGAATTTTGTAGAAGAGTCCCAGTGAAGGTTTCCCCATTGGTGACCCAGAATCAATATAATGTATTAGTATCCGAGGAAACCCAGAATGAATCCAAAAGAGAAATTGAGAAGAATGACCATTATTACTTATGCAATAAAGAAAAATGCCCAGCCTTATTTCTGAAGACCCCTAAATTCTTTATTCACTCTGCGTGGATAGAACCCAAAATCAGCTTGACAGTAGGATTGAAGACAGTGGACACACACACAGCAATTGATGTGGAGGCATTGCTTGACAGTGGTGCTACCATATTATTCATTAATTGATCCTTAATTACTGGAAATGGTATTTGCATGCATAAACTGCCACAACCTGTAATGGTGTGCAATATTGATGGTATGATCAATCATGGAGGAACTATTAAGGAGGAGGTGACAATGATACTGAAGTATCAGGATCATCAGGAACAAGCCATATTTGAGGTGTGCAACCTTGGGAAAACCAATCTGATAATTGGATGTCTGTGGTTACAAAAGCATAACCCAGAAATTGATTGGAAAACTGGGAAGGTACACATAACTCATTGTCCTAAAGAATGTAATGTATATGGAAGGAAAGTAAAAAAGGAGAAGAAGGAAAGAAAAGAGAAAGAACATCCAAGGAAGTATTCTGTTACAATGGGGGAAGTGGAAGATGAGGATATGCCAAACAGGGAAGTTCCAATCATGACCAGTAAGGAAGAACAGAAGCAAACATTTAGGAAAATTTGTGGAGGACAGTCATGGGATAAAAATGCTATGAAAGTGGAGAAGCCAGTAGAGGAGTGGGTGCTGAAAGCCTACCATAAATATTTGTCAGTTTTTTAGAAGAAGGAATTGGAGTGGATGCCAGTGCGAAAGCTATGGGATCATGCAATTGAGATGAAACCAGGATTTGTGCCGAAGAATTCAAAAGTCAGGAAAGGCCAAGGTCTTTACAACATTGGATTAACACTGGGAATACAACAATGTATGAATAAAAAAAGGAGATGAGTGGAAGGCTGCATTTGCCATGCATCGAGGATTCTTTGAGCTGCTTGTCATGTTTTTTGGAATGACCAATAGTCCCCCAACTTTCCAAAATATGATGAACGACATTTTCAAGGACATAATAGACAAAGGCATGGTAATAATACTCATTGACAACATTTTGATATTCACAGAGGATGAAGAAAATCATGAGGCAATAGTGCAGGAGGTATTAAGAAGATTGGCAGAGAATGATTTATTTGTTAAACTGGAGAAGTGTGTGTTTGGGGCAAGCGAGATTGAGTTCTTGGGATTAATGATTGGTCCTGATGGAATCAAGATGGATCCTATCAAGGTACAGGCAATTGTTGATTGGCCCGTGCCTACCTGTATCAAGGAAGTTCAGGTTTTCTTGGGACTCACAAACTATTATTGTCACTTTGTTCATAATTTTTCCAAAATTGCTGCATCCTTACACAACCTTACATGAAAGGGAGTAGTGTGGAGATGGGGAGAACAACATCAGACAGCATTTGAGGAGTTGAAGAGAAAGTTTGTGGAAGAGCCAATATTAGCCCCAGTAGATTTCATGCATCCCTTATGAGTAGAATCAGATGCATCTGACTTTGCTACTGGAGCAGTGATTATACTCAACCCAGAAACCCAAACAAAACCTACTAATGGCTTCGGATGGTATAACACAGGCCAGAGGAAGGGTGTGAGGTAGTACTAAATATCACCACTGAGACCAAAGCATAATGTTTAGTGATGTGAAATGGTAAGGGCTATGGATAATAGTCTGTATAGGCATACAAAGGTGTTTGAAATAGTTCGAAAGAGATTTGAAGATGTGCGAAATAGGTTCGAAAAAGGTTCGAAGAGGTTCAAAGTCATGCAAAGTAGTCCGAAGAAGTTCGAATAAGTTCGAAAAGGTTCGAGGTATATCAAAGAGCGAGTTTAACAAATGTGAAGTGTTTGTCGAATGGCGGTAGGTGATGGGCAATAAAACAGAGAGCGAATACGATAGCTTCGAGGAAGTTCGTGATATTTTGCAGAACTTTAGAGATATGATGCAAAGATAAGACTAAAGAGAACAATTTTTAAATCTGATGATAGCGAGAGGGTAACTTGTTCTCTTTTTTTTGTTTTATGTATCTAGTACAAGTCTATATACATTTTGAAGAGATAGTGCCAAAAAGGGGAATACAATAAAGGGCAATATGTGCAACAATAAAGGACTTTGTAAATTGTAAAAACAAATGAGAAATGACAATAATTGAAATGTACTTTGTCCCAGTATAGTAAGAGTTCTTGTCCTATTGATTTAATATATCATGAAACATAAAAACCACACTTATCACATTCTAACTCTCTTGTAATCTCTCCTCGTATCCGGTAATGCTCGATATGCAACGGAATAGCTTGTTCCAGATGTGCAGCATGCATTGAAAGTGTTTTAAAACAACTATACAGTGGCCGAAGTCGTTCGAAATGTCATGAAATGGTTCGAAGTTGTTCGAAGTTGTTCGAAGTCGTCCGAAATAGTGCAAAATAAGTCGAAAATAGTTCGAAGTCGATTTCATAATGTTCGTAGTGGTTCGGAGTGTGTGTCGTAATGCTTTGATACAAGTGGGATTCTTTTCCAGACCTTAAAGTGTGCAGTGGACCTATCAGCGGTATTATCAATATTATGTGAAGATGACAAATGGCATCCTTGTGCATATTTGTCTCGAGGGTTGAATGATGTGGAGAGGAATTATGATGTGCATGACAAAGAGATGTTGGGAATAATATGAGCATTGGCAGCATGGAGATATTATTTGGAGGGATATACACATCAGATCGAAATCTGGATGGATCATCAAAATCTGCAGTACTTCATGTCTGCCAAAAAGCTTAACCATCAGCAAGCATGTTGGGCATTATTCCTATCGTGTTTTAATTTTCACTTAGTCCACAAAGCAGGAAGCTTGATGAGGAAAGCAGACACATTATCCAGATGTACAGATCACAAAAGGGGGGTGGAGAAGGACAATAAAAAATATTACCCTACTCAAACCTGAATACTTTCACATTTGCACTATGCATCAAGGGCATCTATTGGTGGATAGCTCAGAGATGGAAATGTTGTCTAAAATTAGACAATGTTTGGAGATGGATAATGAAGTAGTGGAAGCTGTGAAAGCTTTGAGGGGAGAGAAGAAAGGTAATATTAAAGGAGACGAATGGGTTGAAGAACAAGGGTTAGTGTTGTTCAGAGAAAAAATATATGTACTGAAGGATCAAGATTTATGAAGGGAGATCGTATGGTTAGGGACTGTTAGGGCAACACCCACTAATCTGCTAGCTAGACCATGCGGGCTCTTCTACAAGAAGGCAGCGGGGTGCACGCGCATGATAGGGGCTTTTGATGGTTTTGATGCAAGGGGTTAAAAATAGATGAGTTGGCTGAAAAAGGCATTTTGCACCACAAATGTGGATAGAATACCTAAGAGAATTCAACTGAGGTCCCCCAGGCATATATTTAAGATTTATATACTATGTTACATATATTGTACTATGTTGCTACTGATGCACACATACATGCACATACATATTGATTCAATATGCATGCAAATAGAAAATTCCCACACTGACAAATATAGCATTTGTAGGCATTTGATAGCATATTTTGATGTAATAAAATAAAATAAAATAAAATAAAAATAAAATAAAATATTATTATGTAATAGGCATGCTAGGAGACTGTTTCCTAACAGGGACCTACTGCCAGTGACACTCCTAGGGACAAAACCACTCTGAGCCATTGCTTGCAGGGGTGGACAGTGGTGCTACAGATGCACAGGAGATGGCACAGATGGCAGGAATGGAATAGATGACACCAAAAAGGAGAGTGGGGCAATGCCCTGCAGAATCCTCTTGCATGGAGTCTTGCATGTGGAGGTTTTATTTTTATTTAATTATTTAATTAGATTCACTGCCCCTCCCTCATAACATAGGAAAGGCCAAGTTGTTTTATTAGTTAAGACATGGCCCCTCATGGGTTAGTTTATATTTCTGTCATATTGAGAAAAGCCCTTGAGGGGGAATAAGATATAGGTAATATATGTAGTTGTAAATATAAGCAAAAAATATTCTAATGTCAATCCCTTCTTCCTTCATATGCCGGTGAGGGCAAGGGTTTACTTCATTTGATGTGATGCACATCAACTTTATTTTCACATCATGTGATTGCATTACAATGTATAGCATTCACTACTCAGGTGCAGAGTAATCTGAACCTCACCAACACTAGGTAAAGTGAAGTAGAGTAAAGTATAGGGTTGCCAAAGTTCAGTCCTGAACTGACACAAAGAACTGGAACTGACAGAACTGAACTGATAATTCTGTTCAGTTCAGGTTCAGTCCAGCCACTGGACTAAATGGTTCTGGTGCTCAGTAATAGGTCCACTTAGTGCTCTAAGGTCTGGGAAGATTTCCAAACACATCGACATATCACGACACACACTTCCAACCCTTACGAACCTCATAAAACTGATTTTGAACTATTTTGAACTATTTTGAATGACTTCAAATGACTTTGCAACACTTTGAATGACTTCGAATAACTTTGCAGCACTTTGAATGATGTCAGCCACCATATGGCTATTCCACCATCCTTCCAATACACACAGCACACCTGGCATGAGTTAGTACATCGCATATTGAGCACTACCGGACACAAGGGGACACAACAAAAGACCCTTAGGATGCAATAGTGGTGTTTTTGTGTTTCAATGATATATTGAAACATTAGGACAAGTACTTTTGCTATACTGCAACTCTATATGTTTCATTTATCATCATTTCTTATTTGTTTTATGATTTGCAAAGTCCTTTATTGTTGTGTATATTGCCTCATGGTCTCCACATGTTGTATTTCCTTTTAGGTACCATCCCTTCACAATGTATATAGACTTGTACTAGTTACTTAGAAGAACAGAGAAGAAGTCACCCTCTCCCATTTTATTATCTGATTTAAGAGCCATACTCTTGAGTCCAAGCCTCACATCATATTTCTAAGTTCTGCAAATTATTGCAAACTTCTTCGAATTTTTGTACTAGCCTCTCGACCAATCATCTATCACCTACCATCTCTCAAAAATCCTTCCAATTTGCTATATTCCTTTCTCGATATCCCTTGAAACCATTTCTATTTTTCCCAAACTCCCCAAACGTCTTCAGACATCCTCAATCTTTCTCGAACCTTCTTGGAACTTCAACCTCTTCAAAAACTTTTGTACACTCTTGAAACTATTTGCAATGCTTCTCACTATTTCATACCCCTCACTACAATTCTTGGGTAACAGCAGTGATATTTAGTACCACCTCGCACCCTTCCTCTAGCCTGTGTTACACTTCTTAGACCTTTTAGCAGGTTTTTGTTTGGTTTTCAGGTCGAGTATTATCATCGGTTTTGGACTTGAGGTAGACAGGGGAACCAAATTGGTTCATACTGAACTTTCACAGGGGGAAAGGTGCATTGAAAAGCATGACATGATGCCCTCAGTTGATGCATACTCAGCTGAAATTACATAAGTCAGAATCTTAAATAAAAAAAAATTTCTGCTCTAGCCTCTCACTTCACACTATGCCTGACCCTGATGTGCCAGCACTAAATGATGATGGCATGCTCAAGGATGCAATGGAGGTTGAATGGTTCAACTCTTTTGAGTGATGAGAGCCACTCTATCACCCCACCTACTTGCAAGCACAAATGATCCAAATTTGATAGATAGTATCATAGGTGTTACCATAGAATTTTTTTTAAGAAAGGCTTCCAGTTTACCCAGTTTACCCAGTTCAAACTGAGAACCAAACTGGACAGAACTGTACAGCACTGGTTCTGTCCAGTTCTGTTCAGTTCTCAGTTTGGTTCAGGAAGTTTTCCAAAAGTTCAGTTTGGTGTTCAGCAAAAAGTGCTGAGAACCAGACTGAACTGAACTTCAGCAACCCTACTCTATCAAGGAACTTACTCACAATGATGACTGGCACTTCATCAATTCAAGTCATGCATCTGCTCAAGATCTCGATGTTTTTACTACTACTAAAGTAGAGTAAAGTAAAGTAAAGAAGAAATGGAGGAAATGAGACAATATCAAGTAGTGTAAGCTATGAGTATATGAGAGTAGTGTAAGGGGAAAGGAAGGTGCCCCAGGCATCTGGGAAATTTTCTGTGTTTGTCCCATATTTTTTTATATTTTATTTCACCCTATTCTGCCTTTTCTATGATTTTCTATAATTTATTCCTATTTTATAATTACATCTCAGCTTTTTCCATGTTGGTACATGTTGACAGTTCTATTCTTAGAGGTGGGATCCCTTCTGGATGTTTACCAATCAAGGGTGACATCATCCCACAGCTTGATCTGCCTATTTCTGCCTTTTGCTATTTTTAGCTTACTATTTGATTTTTGGCTCTATCACATATACTGGGCATCAACAGATGGGTCCTTAGAGTCTTCTCTTTGGATTCCCCTCTGTTAGGTGCACCTGAAGTGTCTGTATTATGTAGTATAATATTAACTTTGGATTCCCCTCTGTTAGTTAGCTCACTATGAAGTGAGGCTTTGAGGTTGCCCTTACAAGGAGGAGGATGGAGATATCAGAGATAAGAATGAAGGAAGCAATACTGGTTGTGTGGGTGGTGAGGAGCAAACTCATGATGTACTATACTCCAAATTCAAGCTGCTAAGTGAATGGAAGTCACATGACAGTCATTGGCCAAGCATTGAGTGAGTCGTTGCTGCTGTGTATGAGTAAGATGCCAAAGATTGTGATTGTCAAGGAAACCTTCAGTGGGTCGTATCAATCTCCGATAATAGAAACTTTGAGCAGATGTTTCAAAGTAGCAGTGACTAAGTGATCTGCACCATATGATCATCATTGTACTACTCCAAATGGATTTCAATCAATGTCTTGTCTTGGAACTGACAGTCTCTAAATTTGTTCTCGCTCTGCTCAAAGTAGAAACCCATCCATGTACCCTATCACTAGTAAAAGATGCTAGTAATATTATTACAGCTCTGTCTTGATGCTTGCACCCCACTAGTTTGGTCTTCACTTGGGCAAATGAAATTGTGAAGAAGAGATATGTCAACTCTATTAACTCTATGAAGGAACTTACTCACAATGATGACTGGCACTTCATCAATGCAAGTCATGCATCTGCTCAAGATCTCAATGTTTTTTGCATTGCAGACATGGCACTCAAAATGAAGACCTTAGCCCCAGATCTTTGAAACTTTTGCTATAAGAATGGCATCCAGAATGTGAGTCTTCCCAAAACCTGTTGCTGAGATAGGTGCGACATCCTTGTCATTTTTCGAAAGTGCTTGAACAACATTGGATCAAGCAAGGGCATTGGTGGAAGCAGCATTGTACCTAAGGCTTAAAAGTTAATAAGGGTTAAGGCTTAAAATCATTCTAAGACTAAGGCTTAGTACCAATATAGGATAGTAATATGGTTAATTAAGACTTAGAAACGATGACTCATGCTCTGCTTACTGTAATAACATAGTTGAGATTACTTTGGTGAAAAATCAAGATGTCCTACCTTTTACTGGGCCTTGTGCCAAGATGGCTGGTGGTGTGCTACATTTTTGTTCTACAGATCTTTCTGTGCAAGGGAGATTTAACAGGGGAATACATGATAGTTTTTCACAGCAAATGAAAGCAAAGATAGCCAGAGCACACATGTTTTTTTTTCTTCCTGTACATGCTCATGTCACCACCACAGGTCATGTGTGTAGTACAGAAGCCAGTTGTTCCTTTACATAACCATGCTAGTAAATCTATTCTATCCTGTCCTAAAAACAATATATGACAGTGATGCATGATAGAGTTTCTATTGTGCTACTATACCCAGCAGAAATGCCTCCTCCAACAGGCCCTAAGTATCTGGGATTGGTGAGACTCAGAAGTCCCATGTTTACATACACTGCCATGGTTGCCTTCAGAACACAGAGAAAGTATGATTTCTGCCAGAAAATAAGGAAGCAGATGGGCAGAGAATCCCAAATAGCTGTGAATTATAGGGATTGGGCAATGATTTCAATGGGTAATTAGGATGATCTATTTTTGGTTGGAGGCTTAATAACCCCTTGGAAACAAGTCCTAAATAAGGGTTGTATTTAAGAGATAAGTGTTAAGGAAAATTGTGGGGGTTAATAACCTCAAAATCCAACACTGGGTGGAAGAGGTGTTTAACTTCATCACGAATCTTGCTCAAGAGAAGCGTATCAGATGCTCGAGACTCATGTATCATGGAGCGCGAATTGGGAATGAGGTTAGGATTTGAACGCGACGAAAACTTTGGATTAGATTTTTTCTACTGTAGCCGGCAGATTAAATCTAAATGTAGAAACTTTACGGTCGCGATCGGCATGCGGTTGAGTTGTTTACAGTTGTAAAATGCCAGCCGCTTTACGCTTTAAGAGTGTGGAGTTTGAATTAAGGAAGTTGCCGTCTCATCTAAAAATACACTCTATACTGACAATTACCCCGGAACTGCGGCTGGATTGCAGCCTGTAAAGTAGCGGGAATGTTGCCATCGTATCTAGTGAACCATATAATATTCACCCCTGGCTGTCTGTGTAAGACTTCAGGAGGTTCTGTGCCATATCCTCACATTTTATTTTTCTTCATTTATTTTATTCTCATATATAACACGTGGGACGAATTTCCGAAAACCCCATCTCATACTTACCATTTGATTCAAATATCAAATACTGCAAAGCAGTACAATCATTGTTGTCGTCTTTGAAATTTGAACCTTCGCTCAGACTTTCGAAATGGAGCCAGATAACCGGGGACTTGGTCTGCACTGGTCTTTCCACGGAGAGACTGTCCTTATTCCTTCAATTCGTCTACACTCGTTCGCCACTTTCCTAATTGCTTCGTTCTTCACTACATGCGTTTGTGTCGCAGAAAGGTGCCACTGTGTTTAACTAGGTTACCAGCGCTCTGACACTTCATGTCATGTCATTGTCAGATGTATATCACGATTGCTGGAGAAGCATTGGCATCCATTCGCCCGGTGTTCACGATGGAAAAGGGTGGCTTGGGAGGCAGTGCTGTATTGGTTGGCCATCTTGTTGAGACTGTGAGCAACAGGTTCCACGGTATACAAGTTGATCTGGATGTCCCAGCACCCAGAAATTACATGCTGATTACAATGACCTTCCACCTTGGGTGAGCTCCAAAATGACCGAGGTCAGGCGATGGAACTGACGTCATGAAGTACAGCCTGATACTTGTAGTTGTGAGTATGAGTTTTTTCTTCCTGCTCGTGGGTTTACTTTTTCTATCTATCACTTTAGGTTACTACCCTCGCAACCTCCCAATTCTTTATTGAACTTGTGTGTTACTCTCGAACGGATATGAAGTACGTACAAACCAGCCTACAAATACCGTTTCGGCTGTCGCAGCTCAACGGAAAAGCAGCCAACCCACAGACTCACAAGAAACTTTTCTTGAGAGGACACATGTCCTCGCAACTCGTCCACGCTCCAGATCAAAACCAGATGCCATCGTTATTCATCCCGCGGAGTCTAATCTCGCGCGTGCTGATGCGGTTGCTTTGGAGTTGGGCCTCTCGGGTAACACAGAGCGCGTTCACGGGAACAGATATGACCAAGAGGAAGCTGCTTGGTTACCAGGTGCAGGTCAAAACGCAGCAAGAGCACTGTTGGGCTCCGCACGTCGGAAAGTATCGGAAGCATCAGAACTAGATCCATTCCTTGTCATGAATCCCAACTCGGATTAGCTTCTCAATATGAACCACGCAGGCGTGGAGGTCAACATCATCACCGTATTCCAGTGTGTCGTAACCTATGACTTCAGGGCTGCTAAAAACTGTGCCTAAATTTACGATTTTAGTAAGTTGCCTGAAATTATTCCTGAAACTTGCCTTTTCAGGTGGCCTGAAGAAAATCCTTACTGAAATTATGGATTTCAGTCCTGATCCTAAAATCAGCAAAGCTTTTAGTTTGCCTCAAAAGGTGAACTTCCTGCTGTTGCAGTGGGGATCATGATCGCAAGGGTTATTACTAGTGTATTTATTAGTCCAGATGCAATGGATATATATTCCCGACATTATTGGGGTCTACCCGGAACGAATCCACGTGTTCCTGCAGTGCTACCTCGACCTCTACCAATAGGGGTTTGTGTAGCAGCCTGCGCTGTCTTACGTTGCCACTGATCTATGAGCTTCCCCACACCTTGATATGGGCGCTCTGGAGATGAAGAACATTCATCCCTCAAACGGAATGAAGGATCCTCTACAGGTTTGCTACTAGAACTGAACACAGGCTTGGATATCTCTCGACTGAAAGACAACTTCGGTGCACGAGATACATCCGAACCTCCGCGAACGGCATCATATGGCAGAGGGGAAGGTGGAGTGATAGGAGATGTCTTCGACGGGTTGGGCGACTTTTGAATATCATTATTCGGACTGCTCGAACGCCAGCGATAATCAGCTTCCTTCGAAACAGGTGGCGTTAAGCCCACTTCATCTTTCTGTTTCTGTCCCTTGGGATGCAGACCGTTCTCCGTCATCAGGGATCCAGCTTTCGCAACCGACCTCGACACATTAGGCGATGGTGCAGTAGACTTTCCTTTCCCGCTTATACCCTCATACCGTTGCACCATATCGGAAATTGATGTTCGGCGTATGCTAGTTCTCTGATTTGGGGGAGAGGGTGGTACTAGGGAAGCAGATACAGAAGCACGACCGGCAGACAACGCAGGATAAGCGTCTGTGGACTTGGAAGGAAAAATGATCATAGATTGAGGTCGAGAGCGCGAAGTTGCGGACGGTGTGGCACCTGGAGAACGACGTGGATCATTACTTGGTGCAAGTGGTGTCAACATCGGGGTCTGCGGATTAGGATTGGACTTCGCCGAGGACAACGGTGAAGCTGCAGGTGCTTTGTGGCCTTGTGAAGAGGTCGCCAAGTCTCTAGTGGTTCTTCGGGGTGTGAGAGTTTCCCGGCCATTATCTTTGTGTCCAACACCTCCACCCCATAAATCCACCAGGTCATGAACAGAGCTTTGACGGCCCTTTCTCTTCGGCTTGCCTGTGCCCGGTGAAGCTTTGACGGGCGTTCGTTTGAATCCACCGGCATCCTCTGGGCCCTCATCTGCACTCGACGACGACTCGGGATCAACCAGGTTTAATGCCTTACGTGTCGCGACTAGAGTCAGATCCTGGGCGGCAGGTGATATCTTATCGTGCTCTGTTGTCTCGATGGGAGGAAAGGTACGAGTAAATCTCGAAATCGTTGGAGAGATATCAGAGGTTGCAGGCGCAGGGGGTGATGGGGTATGCTGGCGTGATGGGGTATGGTCATGTTGTGGGAAGATAGCATCTTGTATCGGTACAGTGGACCTTTCTATCACAGACGCCCGTTTGCTAGGAGATTGGCGAAACACGACTGTCTCTGTAGAAGGTGCGGGGACGAGCACTGAAGTGGAAGAAGCGCCTAGAAGATCATCTTCACCTGTCAACCAGTCTTTGGATCCTGTTGGCAAGCAAGGAGAACGTGAGGCAAGGTTTTCAAATGTAAGCGATGAAAGTGGCGACGTAGGACCAGTGTCTTCAATTATGTTGGGAGGCGCATGCTTGATTGTAATGGAGCTTCGGTGTTTACGAGTCAAAGAAGGTCTTTTTGCACGATTACTTTGGATGGATGGCTGTGATTCAATGCGGCTGGGCCCGTCGGCGCGCCCTTCACTCGGACCACCTCGACGATCATTTGTATCTGGTCGAAGCTCGCGCATAGCAATGCCCGTTACCTGCTCCGATCTCACATCGTCTGCAACGTTCGAGCCACGAGATTGCACAGCGGGTTTCATCAGCAGCCCAGGAGTCCCTTGTACAGAACGACCGAGCCTATTATTACGTGGTGGTAATGCAGGAGTGCCCGATGCTTGCTGAATTTGGAGTTTGTTGATCCGACTTGCTTGCTCAGAATTTGATGCAAACGTTGCGTCTAGAACCTCAAGCGATGGGAATCGCGTTTCAGCCGGGAGACTTTCGGCCCGAACTGACGAGCTGGGTCTTGTACTAGGCTGTGGGGATGTTCTCCAAGACATGCCGGACGCTGACGATGTAGGTTGAGGTGCAGAGGCCAACAGCTGGGTTTGTAATGGGGAAGATGCTAAATGCGGTTGTCGAGGTGGAGTAAGTTGAGGCAAGCTGGCATCAACTTTATCATCAGACCCATTTGGGCGTGCACTGAGGGTGGCCAGTCCAGTTCTGAGTTTTCTGGCTTCACCTAGGGTAGGAGGACGTCTGTCTGACGACAACTCAAGACCCAAGCCTTCAAATGCATCCTTTCCCTTCCCGGCTGACGATCGCGCGGATGTCCTTGTAGAAGTAACAGTGGCTCTCCTGTTAATATGTAGGTTTGTCTTAATCTGGGCGGGTAAATCAGGTTTTGCTTCAAATGATTTCCAGAGCTTTTCCGCAAAATCATCAACGAAACCTGGTATCTTTTCTTTCATTTCCCCCGTCCTCGAGAAATCGGTCACACCGATTTTCCAAACGTCATCAACCTCATCTTTTCGAGGAGCCGCTGTATTGGTGATGGCGGCCTTCCATGCTCGGTCGTCGTCCGAGACAAATCCTCGTTCTGTCCATGGCTTTGTCGCTTCGAAATTCGCCGTTTGGGTGGCTGAAGGTTTCTGCAGAGTGTCATGCTTGGGAACTGACACGTATCCCTTCGAACTTGTTGGTCTCCCTCTACGCATGAGGGGTGGATCATCAGCGGCCTTGTCATGCGCACGAAGCTGAGTTTTGGACGCCAATGAGGTACTCGATATCGAGTCTGGTTTTCGGAAGTCGGACACGATCGGTTGTGTGGCTTGAGAAGAAACTAAGTTTTCAATGTGGTTCGGTGAAGGAGGCGGCTTAAGTTGTGTCTGATGTTTAGGCAAAAGAGGTTGGGGTATAGGTATCGTGTATTGAATGCGTGCTTTGGTTCTACGAAGAAGATGAACTTGTGTGAGTAGCTCAAAAACGCTTGGCCGACGGCTGCCATGCTCTTGAAGCATGGTTGCTGATCACAAAAACTTGATTAGCGCAATCAAAATAACTAGAACCAGAGGGTACGCACCGATCAACTGATTCATCTGGTTCGAGTAAACTGGATACGGTGGAATCCGATACTGAACGTTGGTTATTGCCAAGGGGCCGTGTTCCTCGAAGGGGGTTGTGTAGTAGCACAACTTGTACAGCAAGACTCCGAGTGCCCAGACATCACTTTTTTCATCTATTGGTCTCCTCAAATACAGATCGACCATCTCCGGTGCTCTGTATTGCAAGGTAGTGTGCCTGTTCAAGTCTGCCTCTAACGCATGTATCTCATGCATGGTCGCCGGCGGTTTTGCTACAGTTGTTGCAGAACCAAAATCACACAGTTTGTAGGAGGTCGCGGATGATTGGAGGATGTTTTCAACCTTGAGATCACGATGCAATAGCGGGGGTCGAGAATTATGCATCCACGCCACACCTTCACAGACGTCCACAAAAATCTGCAAGATTTCAGCCTCACTAAGTCGTTCACGGAGACGACGATTCATCATATCAATTATTCCACCACCTTGTGAACATCAGAAGGACACTGATATTTGCAGTATGGAGGAGACTCACCTGGGCAGAACTCCATCAGTATGAAAGCTTCATACCCGCCGCTAGGCATTTTGTGCGATGTTGCATCAATGAGATGGACAATATTAGGATGGCCATTGAGGCGTTTCTGAGAAAGTTTAAGTAACATTCAATTTTATGACGGAGTTGACGCACCATTATTTCGACTTCTTTGTTGACCTCAGTCAGCATTTCCTCGCTAGCAACTGCAATCCTTTTAAGGACATGGTGCGTAGTGTTGTAAACCGGTGTCGCTGTCCTCACGAGATATACGTGGGAGAAACCACCTATGAGATATTAGGAGTATGCAAGATTTCTACGACAGAAGACCTGCCTTGGGAGAGATAACGCTCAACCTCGACGGTAAACTTGTTTAAAGAAATAGATTGGCCCACGGTGAGAGTCCCCTTGTTCTGAAGATATTGCTGTTTGTTGGCCATCCCCTTGAGTAACCAAGGACTTGCTGCGATAAAAGAGTCAGAAGCACGAACTCAGCATTTGCGTTGGCCTACTAGTGACAGTCTTCGATGTACAGGCACGTGCCTGATTACTTCCTGATTGGGGATCACCTACCAGATCTTGATTTTGATCCCCGCTCCATAGATAAACCCGAGAGTCGTGCCTCCAATACATACTTGAATGGCTGAACTTTTGCGTCCTGCTCTCCATGATGCTGTTCCTTACTCCAGACCTTCTACACCCACTATCCATCCTCAGATAGGCTTTGTAGGATTGGGTGCCATGGGTTTTTTGATCGCTCGTAACCTCGCAAAGTATCGAGCATCCCACGTCAGCGGCTCACCCCCTTTACTTGTCTGGAATAGGTCTGTCGATAAATCAGAAAAGCTCGTTGAGACTGTTGGATCCGATAAAGTTCGCATCGCGAACGATCCCGAGCAGATCGCTCGGGAGTGTGATGTCATCATCACCAGCCTCAGCAGCGATGTTGTAGTGAAATCTATCTACGAGAAGTTCAAATCTGCTATTGGGGTACTTAACAACACCATTACATCTATATCTGAGGTTGAAGTCACTTTAGAACACACCAATCACTCGACACAAAATCTTTGTCGAAACAAGCACGGTCCGTCTGTCATATCTTATCCAGGTAATTAAATCTAATCCATCACTTTTCCTTTAGATATACCCATCTTTCGCGGGTGAGTTTATGTAGCTATATCCTCTCTAAATCTTGCGTAATCCAAACATCAGGAGAACTGGACGCGCTGGTATCGTCTCTTCCACACGCGCATTTTGTTACAAGCCCTGTCTTTGGGGCACCTGCCGTAGCAGACAAAGCGCAATTGCTTATCGTCATGAGCGGAGACTATCGCTCTAAGAAGGAGCTGGCATATTTGCTCGTCCCTGCTATTGGCAGGAAAGTGGTAGATCTGGGCGAGAATATCGAAAAGGGTGATGATTAATTGATTCATTAGTCTTCATATTGATGCCAATTGAAAGGTCTTTATGTAGCACCAACATTCAAGCTCGTTGGAAACTCGATGATCCTGGGCACTCTGGAGATCTTGGCCGAAGCTTACACTCTTGCAGAGAAGGCAGGAATTGATGCAGAGAATGTACACAGTCTGGTCCGAGGCAAATACTTGTCAATTTAATATCTCTATTTCACACTAATGATCCACTTGCATCCAGAAATTTTACCTGCTCCAGGGTACGTATTTTCCCTTCCAGTTCATGGTATAAAGGTCATTCTCAGCTAATTTTCAGCACTGTTGCCTACTCTGACAAAATGCTACATGACAAATACGATGGCACCGTCGGTTTTGCTATTCATGGTGGTATTAAAGATGCAACGCGAGTCTTACCCTGGCATTTGTTTATTTCCGGTGATTGTGCTGATCTGTGTATTATAGTCACATCCGTCGCCTGACTGCAGAGCTCAACGCTCCAATGCCGGTGGTTGATACAGCACACCAACACCTTCTGACTGCCCGCGCGATCCATACGAGTCACAAGCAGGAAGGAAAAGCCGTTTTCGATACCCTAGACTGGTCTGGGATCATAGCTGGCACACGAGTCGCTGCTGGACTAGATGGCTTTGATAGTCAGAAGGTAAGAAAGCCAAATTTTGGAGTAGTTCTAGGCCTAGATAACACTCTTTTAGCATTTTTCTGTTGTCCGAGAAGACTGAAATACCGATCCCCCTTGATGACATTTTTATAGATTAAATAAATATTATTACATTAAGAGGATTGATCGGAATGGGTACATCGAGTGTTTTACGACCATGAAACGATCGCGCTACATGATGGTCAATGGCAACTGCCAATGGCAAATGCAACGTAACCATCAATCAATTGCGATGTACCGGAAGTAGTAAATTCTGCTAGGTATTATCTATTATCGTTTGCAACAGGACCAACTTATTACGATCCCAACCGTTTCCGATAATGTATGAAAGCCACCAGATTCTCTCGAACCTCCTCCCCTCTCAGTCTAAGGGCTCGGCCTCCTTCAGTTCGCCTGTCAATCGCCTTCACGGCTTTTTTCACACCATCCACACTAGACCATAATCTCTCTAGGTATCCACCTTCTCGGAAGTTGATGTCGTATGGCATATTCTCGTCCGAGTATATATCGATGATAGCGGAGACGGACTGTATAAGTGGTTCTGTGGCAACACGAGATGCGGACGGTTGTACAGGAAGCATAGAGAGCAGGTAGTTTGATATAACCTAGTCGTAGTGGATAAGTTTGGTAGGTACATAAATGCGTTGATACTGACCTTGTTATTCTCGATAGAATTGGAGTTTTGCGCGAGGCACTCCATAGTTCCGATGCATTTGACCTGGATCTTTGGATCAGAGGCAGCATCGCATAGACGTATCAGGATGTCGATTTGATCAGCCTGAGAAATCTGCAACAACAGAATTGTCAACAAATGTAGAAGCCACAGCAATGACCCACTAAAGAGCCCTTCCAGATGCTTCCCACCCCCCACAGAACGCCGACAGCAACCTCCCATATCTGTTGTCTCCGCTCTTGACCAAGTCCGCCCTCTGTTCCCACGGCTGCCAAAGCTGACCAGATGTCGTTCCACATTTTGCGCCCGCCGACACTGTCAGCAGTGATACTGGGGTTTGGACTTGTGGATAATGAAACAAAAATATTGTTCAGACATTCAAGTGCACTGACATGAATGGCACTAAGGGCCGAGGTGATCGGAGGATGTAGGGAAGGTGCGGCTAAGGGAGGGAAAGACAAAGACGTGGGGTAGATCAAGGCGACCAATGGTGACACTAAGGAGGGTAAGGATGAAACTGTCGGTGCGTCCACCACCCTGATATCTTCATCCATATCAACATCGGCCGCAGGCAGATCCAAATCAGCATCTAGCCTCGAATTATAGGCAATTAAGTCAAGGGTAAACTGAGAACCTCACCATCGTCAATCACGCCATCTTCGCCTTCCTCTGCGGCAGCCTCAAATTCAGGGTCAGGAAGTGTGGCACATAGGCCGGTTAGTATTTCCAGGGCCAATTGGACAGCTCTCAGGTTTCCCTCCAGATGTTCGAGTTCTATTTCCGCCTGAGATTTATGATCAGATTCGGGCACATTTTTCACGGATAACGTGTCGATCTTGGGCTCTGAATTCTATGAAAAGATAACAATCAGTAAATTGCCCGAACGATTAGCTATAACAAAAAGTACTTGTTGTGCCACCAACTGTTGTGTATAATTGGAAATGTCAAAGAGAGAGATGGATGTTATAACTGGCCGAAGCAACGGCAAGACAATATCTTGGTCGATGTCAATAGGTGACGCCGAGGACAATGGAGGTATGGGAGAAATGTTGCGTAAGATACCTGTGAAGTTCATGTTTGCAGCAACCAAGCAGGGCGACCATGCAAACGCACCTGCTACAAGAACACCCAGCATAACCGACCGCTGATTGAATGGTTCCTTGCCTTTTCCATTCAACACTTCGCTTGGTCGAACGATGTCAAGTAAACATGTAATGTAGCTAGCATCAGCCCTGATGTCAGCAATGGCTGGATAATTGTCATCTGTCAGGACATAGAGACACTGTGCTAATATAATTCAGCTTTAGTCCTCCAAAAACAATGAGGGTTGCTGGGATAGACGGACCGGCAGAGGTGACCAGCGCAAACGGTAGTTTATCCTGGGATGCCAGGAACGACATCAAGAAAGGGATAAGATGTATCTCGTTAATGGCATTGAGTGCCTTATTTGAAGTCTCCCTATAACTGATAAACAACATGACGCACACATCAGAGCGAGGGGCTCACGAGAGACACCATATCGTTGTAATAACATTATCCGAAAACTCATAAACCAGTTTCTGTGCACCCTCGGGCGCTGATTTACATGTGTCCAGATACTGGGACAATTTTGCAGAGATCTGTGGCAGAAATTTCGTGCGAAAGCCATCGAAAAGATCGACGGCAATACCTTCGGTACAAATGTTTTTAATGGAGTGAGAATATTTTTGTTATACATTTCGGCACAAATGTCATAGCCCCCATCTATACACAAGTTTCTGCGACAATAAGAACATATTAGACGATACGTTGACTATGCAAAGAACATACCGGAGAGCACCAGCAGCCTCCACTACAACTTCTTCCTCAATATCGGTGAGTCGTGTAATCAACGCACCGACGACGTTCTTTCCTTGCAGTAAACGTCGAGTGGAAGGATCATTTTGAATAAGATTAGAAACAGCAACACACGCCCACTTGCGCTCAGCTGGATCTGTGCTGTCCATCTTGCATAGAATCATCAGATAGATGTAGACTCAAAATGTTCTGGAGTGACCTTCTGTATGATTGGTAGAACCTCCCTGTTTTTCGAGGAAGTTGAAGATGCCGATGCTAGACCATGGGGTAGATGGGAATCTGGCACTCGCATGGGATTATGGCGACGCATAGAACGCTTTTTCTGTGATTTGCCCATTATTGACCTTGAAGTTAAGGTATTCCGCTGGCAAAGGCAACTTTATGTAGTATCGCAAAAGTTTTGGAATGATCGGCTAAAAATAGAAGTACCCTTGACATGCAAAAAAGAAAGGTTGTTCACATAGACAAATGCAAACAAGAGAAGCAGCTTACATAATTTGGTGGAAAAAAAATTACTTATCTTGCGAAGAGTGTTACACAAATATTTAACTTTCCTCCATGCAAATGAGTGGGGGCGGGGCAACAATATTAATTAAAACTGAAAAAAAGAAAAAAGAAAAAACCACCCCCATGCAAAATTGCATGGGGAGGGGGTTGTGATGTGGCCTGGCATAGCCACACAGCAGTAGGTTCACTTACCACTTACCTTGTTGCTTGGGTTAGCTTGCTAGTAACTAGGGTTAGAGGTAGAACACTCTCTGTATTGCTAGAATACAGCTAGTTTATATACTCCTAAATGTGGTCACATGATCAGAGGGAAAACACATGCACCAATATAAGTGTGTATATCAAGATAAGTGCCATGAGATGCATCATATGTCAATATATGTAAGTGCCATGAGGCATGTCATATATTAGGTTTGAGGTGTGTCATATACAGTGACTCACAAAACTGAGTCAATGTTTTGGACTTTTTGATTCATTGTTGAATAGCTTCCCATAAACAACAAAACCAAACAAGGTATTGGTGTACCGAATAATATACATGATCAGGGCTACCAAACAAACAAAGAATTATGTGATTTTAATCATCCCTCATGGAGATATGATTATTTTAATTCAGGGACTCATTGACTCAGTTTTGTGAGGTGGTATCAATATTATGATAAATTGTAATTCTAGTATTTTGTATGACCTCCCTTGGCCTTAATAACTGCTCCCAACCTTCTAGGCATGCTTTCAATCAAATTCTGACACACCTCTGATGGAATATTATTCCACTCTTCCACTACTCTTTCCCATAACTCTCAAATTCCTTTTGGCGCTGTTGGATACTTGTCTAACTGGTTCTTGAGGTGAACCCATTGATGTTCAATAGGATTGAGGTCTGGAGATTGGGCAGGCCAATCCAGAAGAGTAATATTGTTGTTCTCCATCCATTTCTTGGCCTTTTTTGAGGTATGCTTGGAGTCATTGTCTTGTTGAAAAATTACCTCTTCTCCAGAAATTCCACTCTCCTCCAAGCTAGGCAGCATATGGTCCTTCAAAATGGACACATACTGGTCAGCATTCATCCTCCCCTCAACCTCTGCAAGATGATCCACTCTATTCCATCCCATACACCCCCATACCATAATGTTTCCTCCCCCAAATTTGACAGTTCTCTGCACCTCTCTCTCAATCAGCCCCTTTCCCTTCTGTTTCCAAATCCACTCTCTCCCATCTGACCCAAACCTATTAATTTTAGTCTCATCTGACCAAATAACTCTTCTCCAGTCCTCCACAGTCCACTCTCTATACTTCTGAGCAAAAGCCAATCTTGCTTTCTTATGCCTTATACTAAGCAAAGGCTTTTTCTTTTTCACTACAGCCTTGAATGAGTTTTTTCTGAGAACTCTTCTGACTGTTTCTGAGGAGACTGGAGTGGGAATGATGCTGTTGATGTAATGGGTGGCATGAACAGCATTTGCAGCCTTGCCAGTGGTGATTTGGGTAAGGATGGCTCTCTGAGAGGTAGATGAGAGCTTAGAAAGACGACCACCAGAGGGGGAATCCAGGTTGGATGGAGAGCCCTGAGTGTTCTGGATACACTAGACTGGCTGAGGTTGAGTTTAGAGGCAATATTGTGGGTAGAATAATGATTGGAGGCCAGGGAAAGAATGTTTTCCTTCTGAGCAGAGGAGATGGGATGCATTGGAGAATATTGAAGTATGAAGAATGCTAGTCCTAATTAAATACTATAATTTAAGGTCCCATCAAGGGTCACATCACCTTAGAAACCATCTGTCAAGTTTTTGACATTATACAGTTGGTGGAGCATCAGATTCTAATATTTCTGACTACCCCTCACAAAACTGAGTCAATGAGTCCCTGAATTAAAATAATCATATCTCCATGAGGGATGATTAAAATTACATAATTCTTTGTTTGTTTGGTATCCCTGATCATGTATGTTATTCGGTACACCAATACCTTGTTTGGTTTTGTTGTTTATGGGAAGTTATTCAACAATAAATTAAAAAGTGCAAAACATTGACTCAGTTTTGTGAGTCACTGTATCAATATAGGTAGACTGAAAGTACAGATTGATTTCAACACATCCCTGTGTTGAAATTAAATTCCCATGCATGCTGCATACACGAGGCAATGTATGCAGCACACACATGTTACTGCGCTTACTGCGCATACATGTGGTAAACACATTCCTGAGTCATGTGACATTCTTACTATTATGTATATAAGGAGAACCTGTACCATAGTAGATATACAGTGTTCTTACCTCTGCTAAACCCTAGCTCTAAGACTAACTAAACCCCAGATAGGTTATAAGGAATGTGTTGTCTCTTCCTCTGTGCAGCATATGTAGTCTGCTCCAACAGGTTATGGGCCCTGCTGGGCACGTCGCAAACGCGCCTTAACTGGCTGCGAACGACGTTGACTTCATTGTCTCCAAATTGTAACCTTGCACTCTTCGTGAGCTGCATTGCGCTCCCTGCGAGCTGCATTTAAAAACCCAGGTTGACTAGAATTAACCACTCTGAAGAAGTGTTTTTGCCTGAAATTATGGAACGTGTTTTCTTGAATAGAGGACTGATTGAGCACTTTTACCAGCTGCCACTACAACATCATGTCTTCAACTCTTGAAAAACTTGTACAAACTTTCGACAGCTCTAACTACATTCAATGGGCTGACTCAATGAAGGCATGGCTCAGGTCTCAGAGCCTCTGGCAAATAACTAGTGGGATGGAACTAAAACCACCCCTGGCACCTCCTTTGATGGCGACAAATGCTGCACTAGTAGCGGAAGCTAATGCCAAGCTCCAGACCTGGAACAACAAGAATGACCAGGCTATTGGTAGCCTAGTGCTCTGCCTGGCCCCCTCTATTTGGCAGCATGCCAATACCAAGGACACTGCTGAGGAGGTGTGGGATCTCATTTGCACCGACTATGGTGTCGATGGCCCCTCCCAAGTCTTTGCAGACTTTAGATCTGCAATTGCAATCAAAATTCCGGCTGTGAATCCCATGCCAGACCAGAGATTGCCAAAATGGCTGATAAATTCGAGTGCCTTACAGCTGCCAATGTCACCATCCCCAAATTAGTACAGGCAATGATTCTACTCGCTGCAATGCTGCATGAGTATGATTCTCTATCTGCCATGGTCCTTAACATGACCGCTACTAGAGCCTTGACATTTAAACATGTCAAGGACTCCATTGTCGCTGAGGCCTCATGGCGCACGGCAGTTGGAAAGCCCATCAGCCCGCCTCAGGCCACCAAGCTTTCCGCTGTCAAATGCAAAGGGAAAAATCCCAAATGGCAATCTCAGGGTAACAATGGAGATTCATCCCGAAAGCATAGATAATGTGGGGACAAAAAGACTAAAGAGGAAAAGCCTAAAGAGAAACATACCCACCTCACCTCAAAAGCCTTTACTACTATAAATGGTAATGGCACCATCATACCACCGATGCCACTCATCCAGCGCATCGAGAAGCGTGAACATACTCCTACAAGGGATCCTCGCCACTGACTGCCTGCACAGGCATACATGGGTGTGGCCTCTACCTCTCATTCAGTCTATACCGAATATCAGCAGGCTTGAGACACCCTTGAGCAAATGAATCTCCTGTGCAGTGTGAAAAATCTGTGACCGCTGGAAGAGCACCTAACAGTACGAGAAGGTAAGAGAAGGAGGATTGAACCAGAACCAAGGATCGTAGAGGTAGAAGATGATAGTGTCTCCCTTGAATCGGAACCTGCGGTTTCTGATGAGGAAGTATGGAAAGCCATCAACGAAACAGCTTAAAACAGGTACATATGATGAAAGGTCAGTCCTTTTCCCTGCCACAAGCACAAAAATTAACATTCCACTGATCACAGCAAACTTTTCATGTGAAATTTTACCGCTACTAAATGTATCATGGAACAATTTACATCTTAATATATGTGTTATGTGTGCAAATGGAAATTGTAAGAAAGGTGCCGACTGATCATGGATTCAGGCACATCAAAACACTTCACTGGTGAAATTAAAGATTTTGCTTCTTACAAGCCTTTACCAAGAAAGGACTCTATCCTGGTTCAAACAGCCATGGGTACTACTCATGTAGTAGGGAAAGGAGCAGTCTTCATTAGACATCAGGTAGTATGTCACAGGAAGTCAGAGACGCATGAAACACAATTATATCCCATCTACTACATACCCGACTGTAATGCTCAATTACTGTCAATAAGCATCTTCTTGCAAGACAGAAGTGATGTGCATGGTTCCTCTGCACACATTTCATTTTTCAAGCAAGGAAACCCAATTATGGATTGCATTCCTCTTATGAAACGTGACACTATTTATTGGGCTCGGACTCATATATTGAGCACCAAGGGAATCAATGTCGTGATGATGTACATTGCAGACTACTCAACTTGGCATAAGCGACTTGGACACCCATCCAAAGAGGCGCTAGGGAAGATGCTGAATAGCACCATAAAATTCCTGAGGAATTTAATTATTCCTAAAGATAAAATTATATGTCCAGGGTGCACTGAAGGGAAAATGACCTCAAAATCTTTTTCTGAATCAGATTCACATGCAGAAAGACCCTTTGAATTAATACATTCCGATCTGAAGGAACTCCCAGTACTATCGTACCATAAACATAAATACTTTATTATATTTCTGGATGACAAGACATCACATATCTGGGTCCAATGCCTTAAAAAAAAATCTGATGCTGCTGCAGCCATCAGACAATTTTGGGCAGTAGCTTCAACACAGTATGGCGCTACAATCAAGCGCTGGCGTGTTGATCCAGGGGGGGAGTTCAAAGATCATGAGCTACAAAATGTGCTCAAGGACTTTGGCATCAAAATAGAAATGTCCATACCCCACATTCACCAACAGAATGGGCACGCAGAGCATGCCATAAGGACAATAATAGAAAAGTCGCAAACCCTGTGATTTACTGCATGTCTACCACAATCATGGTGGGAATTTTGCATTGAACATGCAACACACCTCTACAACCGAACCCTGATAAAGCACCTGAAATGGCTGACACCAGTTGAGGACCTGACAAAGGTCCACCCAGATCTAAATGATCTGAAGGTTTTCGGTTGTGGTGCTTACATCTACCTACCCAAGGAGAAGCGTCCAAACACATTGGCTTCTTGATTGGAGTTGATGACGTACCTTGGATTAGAAGATGGCATTAAAGCATACTGTTTCATGCAACCTAGTGGCGCAATATTCATTGGTGCTATAGCACTATTTGATGAAACATTGTTCCCATGCTGTCCTGGAGCTAAAACTTTTGCCAATACAGACCTTGGTGATTTTCCACCTCCAGAACCAGAAGATGATGACCACTCATCTGGAATGGATGGTGATGATTCTATACCGCCACAAGATCCGCCCCTTCCTCCATCATCAGAAAATGATGATGATGATGTACCAAGTGAGCAAAAGGTGCATGACGATGTGACAGATGCTCCTCCTCCGCCGCCTCCAGTAACCACTGAGGACTTTTGTCCAAGACGTGATGATCAACAGGAATGGCAGCAATTGCCCCATAGATCAGGCAGGCAGAGGAACATCCCAAACCGTCCTGGCAATACCTATGGAGAGAAGCAACTCCCCTCTGACATAGAGAGAGACATTGCACGTGATCGATATTGGAAGAGATCTGTAGGTTAAGATTTGGATCATAACCGAACACAACCACAATCTCAACAGAAAGAACTGGTTGCTGGACTGAGTTCGGCACCCCATGAGAGTGTGCCCGATCTCATTGATCAAGAACATGATCACCCAATGGGGGAACTGGATGAAGCAGGTTATATTAAAAAGATAACCAAGGAAGGAGGAGATAAGCTTATTCGCTGGCTGTTGTCAAAAGCAGTCAAACCATCGAGCAAAATAAGCCAAGTTCCAAACCAATTTCGTGATATTGCGTGCCTACCATGGCAGCAGCAATGTGAGTGGAAACAAGCTTGTCATAAAGAATTAGAGGCTCTTCGTAAGTGACAAGTCTATGACATCATTGATCTTCCACATGATCAAAAAATGATCAAAAATAGATGGGTTTTCTCCATAAAATTGGATGGAAGAAAACGAGCCAGACTCGTGGCCAAAGGCTTTTTACAAGTCGAAGGTGTTGACTTTGATGAGATTTTCTCACCAGTAGTCCGCTACGAGACTGTATGCCTCATGTTTGCACTTGCATCTCTAGAGAGCATGTATATGACCAGACTAGATGTAAAAACCACATTTTTATATGGCAAACTAGATGAGGAGATCTATATGGATCAACCCGAGGGTTTCAGACTTGAGGGAAAAGAGCGCAAAGTAATGTGCTTATGCCGAGCATTGTATGGCCTTAAACAAGCCTCACTTGCATGGTGGAAAGAGCTAGAGGCATTTATGCACACCATTGGGTTTGTGCGCGCCAGCTCCGATGCCAGCATTTTTATACACAAGGATCCTAAGACAGGCAGCATTGTTATTGCACTCGTCTATGTTGATGATGGCTTGTTCATGGGGAAGAACAAGAAACTTGTGGATGAAAAGAAAAATGCTTGTCTAAAGCATTGGGAGTGTACTGAAAAAGTCACGGAATTCTTAGGCATGCGCATCACCCAGACTGCAAGCAAAGTCAAACTCGATCAAACTGAATATCTTGCCAAAGTGCTTGAGAGATTCAAGATGACAAATGCCAAAGCGACCCCCACTCCACTCCTGACTGGTTACAGACTGTCGGAAAACACAGCAATGCCCAACGCGATGCTTAGATCAAAATATCAGTTTGTGATCGAATCTTTATTGTATCTGATGCTCAGAATGTGACCTGATATCACTTATGCAGTAATCAAGATGTTGCAATTCTTGGCTAATCCTAGCCAAGAACATCTAGACAAAGTGATGTACATCATGCGCTATCTGGTGGGAACCCAGAAATATAACATTGTCTACGATGGCGAGAAGTCTGAGGGGCTACAGGCCTTCACAGATTCTGATTGGGCAGCTGACACTGTCAAACACCGATCTACAATGGGTTACTTTGCTACTCTAGCAAGTGGCATTGTGTGCTGGCAGTCCCATTTACAAAAAGCTGTAGCACTGTCATCCACAGAAGCTGAATATATGGCTCTCTCTAACACTTGTCGACAGAGAGTGTGGATAGAGTCCTTATTCCAGGAACTTGGATATGTACTGAAGTGCATAACACTGATAATCAGGAATCCATCTTTATTGGATCAAATCCAGTTCAGGAAAGAAGGACCTAACACATAGACATTCGCTACCACTATACGTGCAAATGCATAGAAAATGACAAAGTCACAGTCATTTTCATTCCTGGAAGTGATAATCCAGCTGACACTCTCATAATTACTTTCGAGATTCAAACTTAGCTGCTTAGAGCGCTGTACAGTTTGAGGGGGGGTGTTGAAATTAAATTCCCATGCATGCAGCACACACATGTTACTGTGCTTACTGCACATACATGTGGTAAACACATTCCTGAGTCATGTGACATTCTTACTATTATGTATATAAGGAGAACCTGTACCATAGTAGATATACAGTGTTCTTACCTCTGCTAAACCCTAGTGTTGAAATTAATTCCCTTGATGCATGCTGTATACATGAGGCGATACATGCAGCATACACATGTTACTGCGCTTACTGCGCATACATGTGGTATACACATTCCCAAGTCATGTGACATCCTTATTATTATGTATATAAGGAGAACCTGTACCGTAGTAGGAATACAGTGTTCTTACCTCTACTAAACCCTAGCTCTAAGACTAACTAAACCCCAGGTAGGTTATAAGAAACGTGTCGTCTCTTCCTCTGTGCAGCGTATGTAGTCTGCTCCAACACCTAGCTCTAAGACTAACTAAACCCCAGGTAGGTTATAAGGAACGTGTTGTCTCTTCCTCTGTGCAGCGTATGTAGTCTGCTCCAACACCCTGTTGCCATTAGGGAATGGCATGGGTTTTACCCGCGGGTTTCCCACGCTTTTATTTTCTAATTTATTCAATGAGTTTTACATAAAAAATCATGAAAAAATGATTTTCTAGAAGCTTTTTCTTGGCTCTATGTGATCCAATGCATAAAACAATATTTGGGTCACATCTTTCATGTGACAAGGTTGAAAAATATACTATTTTGTCCAATGTATCACAAGCACCCATTGAATAGCTACCAAAAAATCATTTTTTTATGATTTTTCATGCAAAACTCATTGAATAAATTAGAAAATAAAAGCATGGGAAACCCATGCCATTCTCTAGTTGCCATTGCTGTTCCCTCACTGTTGTTCCACTCCCTCTCCCTATTGTCACTGCTCATTTCCACACCCCATGAGCAATTGCTCACAGCTAGTGTATGGGCACCATTCATGCCCATTGTCCTGCCATTGTTGCTCTTGTTTCCTCTTTCCCATGTTCCTGTCCTTGTTGCTCATGGCAGTGGTTGGGAGTGCTGTAATGGTGGTGGCTACCATCATCCTCATCATCTCCTCACTGTCATAGTTGTCCTGCAGTGGGGGGTGCTGTTAGGGCGACACCCACTAATCTGCTAGCTGGACCGTGCAGGCTCTCCTACAAGAAGATGGTGGGGCACATGCGTGTGATGGGGGGATTTGATGGATTTAATGCGAGGGGTTGAAAATAGAACAGTTGGCTGAATTAGGCCTTTTGCACCACTAATGTGGATGGAATACCTAAGAGAACTCAACTGAGGTCTCCTAGTATTTATTTTAGGGTTATATACTATGTTACACATATTGTAGTATGTTATTACAGACATGCACTGATGTGTTCAGTTGGTACTCGGTGCAGAGTCTCAATGGAAAGGGTGAACACTTAACCTACAACTGCAGGCATGCTTGGGGTGAGAGGGGAGTTTGCTTAGAGGGCCTCGGATCGTCCTTCAGGGTGCAAAGACTATAGAGAGGCTGGTACAGTGGTTTTCAATGTGCGCACTAGTTGTGTACACAAAAGGGGAGATATGCACAGTGGCATGAAAGTATGCAATGCAAAGGGGCAAAAATGTGCAGTGTGGAAAAATGCGCAATGGGAGCACAAAAGTGTGCAATGATGAGGGTGATGAAGATGAGAGGTGTAGTGGGATGAAGACGGCACCGAGATGTGCTGGGGAGGTGATGCAAAGGTTGGGGGCGCTAATGGGATGAAAGCGCAAGGGGCAGAAAAAAGCGCAAATGGTGCACAAAATGTGGCTATGCAAATAGGTGCACAAACAGTGTGCAAATGTGGCTATATGAAGGGTGCACTGTATGAGTGCTCGAACGAGGACAAAGGATGCAACGCAGGGATGAAACACAACAATACAACGAGGGAATGCAAATGATATGCAAACGTGGCCATATGAAGGGCGCACTACAAGGGCACATGGACTGGACGCTGGTGCACAGACTATGTGCGATGCTGACTGAACTATGAACTATGAGGGGGGGGGGGGAAAGATCCTCTGGATTCTCTATATGTCCCCCTACTATGTACAAATGGCTTATGTGATAAAAATGGTAAAATAAAGTGTAAAAATAGAAAGCACCATGTGCTACCCACAAGCACACCCATTCACCCATCTAAACCTGACCGTGCTATGCCGCTGCCTCAGCCAATAAGATTTGTGCACCTATAGCCCACTACCCAACTGTTCTGATGCAATGCACTATTTTTGGTGCACTCTAGGTCTTGTGCGCTCTTCCCAATTAATCCACTTTGGTGTTATGTGTCGTGTGCTGCACCTTAGTAATAATGGCATGATCAACCTGTGCCAGTTACCAGATAAGGCGATGCCAATTGGAAATGTGGAAGAACTATAAGGAGATGCTGTGAAAGGCCAAATACTGCCAAAACACCAGGATTACGTGAAGGCGCCCAAGGTGCACAGTCCAATGCCAAATAGGTGCAAAGTGCCCCGATTATGGGAGAATGCGCAGTCTGCTCATGTCGGAATCATGGTGCACCTCGAATAAATGTACCAGTAAGATGGGAGCTGCAATGCGCAGCACACCGGTGATGATACTCGACCTGGAAACCTAGAAAAAACCTGTTAAAAGCCTTTTGTAGTATAACTCAGGCTAGAGGAAGGGTGCGAGGTGGTACTAAATATCACCGCTAATATCAAAACGGTGTTTTGGTGACGCGAAATAGTAAAGACATGATGAATAGCCTTTTGAAAGCGTACAAAGATGTTCGAAAATGTTCGAAATTGGTTCAAAGTCTGCGAAGTAGTTCGAAATAAGTTCGAATGTGTTCAAAGTTGTTTGGGTGAGTTCGAGGGGGTTCGAAGGTATTTGACTGGTGTCGATATATGTTTTGACAAACAAATATAGCTGTTACAAGCTGGGTTTTTAGTGATGATAGGCGATGTCAAGTTGAGAATGAATACGAAAGTTCGAAGAAGTTCGCGATATTTCACAGAACTTAGTGATACGACGCGAGGTAAGACTCAAGAGAATTGCTCTTAAATCCGACTATAGTGGAGAGGGTAACTGGTTCTCTCTGTTCTATGTAAATAGTACAAGTTTATATACATTTTTGAAGAGATAGTACTGAAAAGGGAAGTAAAACATGTGTAAAACTTGTGGCAATATATCATACAATGAGGACTTTGTAGATCAAAAATAAATGAGAAACGATAAACATATGTGTTCCCATATGGTAAAAGTACTTATCTTTCGCTGTAATATATCATCGAAACATAGAAAATGCTATTATCGCATCCTAAATCTCTTGTTGTCTCTCCTCGTGTCCAGTAGTGCTTGATATGCGACAGAATAGTTTGTTCTGGATGTGCAGCGTGTATCGAAGGTATTTTAACACAGCTATATGGCAGCTGATGTTGTTCAAAATTCTGCAAAGTCGCTCGAAGTGTCGCAAAGTTGTTCGAAGTTGTTCGAAGTGCTGCAAAGTCGTCCAAAATAGTGCGAAATAGATTTGACGTCGATTTTGTGGCGTTCATAGTAATTCGGAATGTCTGTCGTAATGTCTCAATGCGAGTGAAACTGTTCTCCAGACCTTAAAGTGTGTAGTGGACCTATCACCGGTGTGGTGGATTGTTGTGTGTGTGATAGGGATTGTGCAATGAGTGTGCAGCAGGGAATGTGAGTGCAGGTAAAGCATAAAAGGAGTGCACAAAGGCGCATCGAGCACGCAATAAATGTAGAAGGCAGATAAGGAGTGTGGGGGGAGCGCGTGGAGGCAGTTTGAAGTGCAACGAGGCGCATTTAGGGTGCACAATGATTGGCAGCTATGGGGAACCAGAAGCGCAGTAGAAATGCAAAAGGCGCACAAAGGCGCACCTAAATGGTCAAAGGCACATGAAAGCGCATGGAAGCATGCAAAGGTGCACAAAAGTGCATGAAGGCATGCAAAAGCATGCTGTGCAAAGTATGTGGAAGCCATCTAGGAGGTGTGCACAAATGCAAAAAATGCCGTAGTGTGCGCGCAGGGCAATAGGGAGCCATATCATCTCCTCCCAACTGAAGTACTGACTGTCCTCAGGCAGCATGCGATTGGTCAGCGTAAAATTTCCTTCGCTCACATAAGTGGCCATCCTCTCCTTATCTATCTCTGACCACCATCTATCCCCTATAACTCTTTTCACAACCCATATGTACCCGATCCGATGGCCTCTGCATTTACCTTAGCCCTCAGACAAACGATCCTGGCCCTCAATGAGACCCTTTCTGCTGCTGGGAGTGAGCAGACGATGATGCAAGCTTGGGGTGAAGGGTCTTGTAGTAAACTGGTGCGCTTTTTGTGTTTCTATAACTGGTGCAGGTTGCTAAGGGCCGGAACATGTAGAACATGTATAAAATCTGTGCGGACACTGTTAAAGACAATGCAGAACTCGATGCGCTCCTCACGAAGATGCACAGTGCATTCAGTGGGATCATGGTGGAGGAGTGGCTTACTTGGGGCAAGGAGCTAATGCCTGATATGCATAAGATGATTGAGGAGAAAGAGTGGTCAGAGGAATTTGAGCATAGGGCACACGAGCTGGCAAGGTGGCTGGAAGCACGTGTGGAGTGCACTGAAGTGCGCAAGGTGTGCTGCGCACTCTTGACCGCTGAACTGCAGGTGCCCGAGGTTAACTTGGAGCATCTGGAAGGTGAGTTCAGAGCAATTGATGAGGAGAGTGATATAGATACCGCCGAGGTGCAGGAGGACGAAAAGGCACACATCACGCTGGTGCACTCTCTGCACATGCTTTCTGGAGCTACTGATGCTGAGGTCATAGGCAAAGAAACTGGGGAGTCTTGGGAGAGTGGGGTGATGAGCAAAGGGGAGAGCAAGCAGAGCGATGAGAGCGCCAGTGCAGACGAAGGCGCAAGTGCGCGCCCAGTGCATGCAATGCAGCAATGCACATATGTCAAAGTGCCACCACTGAGTGGCATTGGCGCCACCTCTGACACTAACAGTGGACCGGTAAGTTTCTTTGGATATGCTTCAAACTCACTAAATGGTTCCCCTTTTCTACTCTAGTGTGATAACTGCTGCTGCATGGGCCAACCAGCTAGGTGTGTCTCTGTCAATGGAAAACAGTGCACCCCATGTGCAACGGGTAAGAGAAAGTGCGAATGGACAAAGTGCACCCTCGCACAGCTGCACGTGACTTCTAGAGGCAGGAAAGCGGCTACTGGGTGCTCTGCTGTGTTTTTTTCTCATCCTCCTTCCATGCTGCACTAACTATTTCAAAGGTGCATCGCAAACTGACAAGGGCAATGAGAGTGATGTAGGGCTCATCAGCCCCTCGAAAGAGCGCACATTGAAGTGCCACAAAGTCGAAAACGCGCCCCCTCCCCCATCGCAAGTGCACCTAAGGCTGCGCCGCCTTATTGTTTGCCAGGCAAGTGCACACATGCAATCCTCATGCCAAACAAGATCGGGAAACACCTCAGGGGATGCGGTCTACCAAGGCCAGGATATCAAGGTGCTCAACTTAGCACAATGCCGCTCAGTGGTCACAGTCTTGGGCACCACACACAATCACCTTAAAGAAGACGTTCAAAGGTTGCTCGTCGAGTTAGAGGTCACTAAGAGTTGGTTGCGCAGCATGGAGCAAGCGGAGGTGGATGCAAAGGCAAAACTGGATGTGGCCTCGGAGTGCTTGGAGTTCCTGGAGTCCATTGAATAGCCGCTCGCCTGTATAAGTTTAGATAGTGTGTCAATCAATCGCTCTGTTGCACCTGTGATATGTGCACAAATGTGCGCACTTTGTGCCAACCTGTGCGTGCGCTTCCAGGGTGCCATAAAACGAAATTTGTAAGTCCAAATAATATATGTGAGGGAAAAGAGATAAGATAAGCAATGTTCGAGCAAGAAATGTCAAGTGCACAAAAATGTGCAAATGCAAAAGGGTGTGGAAAAATTATCCAACCATCACTTTCCTCCTCCCAACTAAGATATTGACCATGTCCAACGATAAAAGAGTAAGAGATAAAATGAAGCGCATGCCATATGACAAAGTCTAAAAAATGGGAAAGGCTGAGTAGATCATCATGGCCGGTAAAACCCATGGGTTGTGCAATCATGGAACGTGTCCAGATGCGACTTCATAAATAGGAAAAAGGTAACGTAAAAAAAATGAAAGAAAGCAAAGCGTACATATAAAAAGGTGAAGTATCCATAACAGTGCACGCGGAGCACTAGTTGCATGCCTCATTGGCACTTTCTTCATCCTCAGCGCTATCTCCTTGTGCTTCTTCTTTGTCAACTGCTTCTTCGTCTTCTGTGTCCACTACTATGGACTCTTCCATCTCCCTCAACCGTGTTGTAGTGATATCGAGCACTATGTCAGGAAGCACAATGGACTTGTGCATGTGGTACGGCAGTAGGCGGAATGTGGCTACTGGCCTGTCGAATACTGCCCCATTGAGCTCGCAAACAATATATGCGCCGCCTCGATTGTGCAACACTATAACTAGAGGACCGAGATAACGCATGCACATTTTGTGGTTAAGGCTCTTCTCAATCGCTGTGTTGCACATAAGGACTAAATCACTGCGCTGGAAGTCAACTGCGGATGGTTTTTGAGTGCGCTTTCTCGAAACGGAGAGCCACTTTGCACCTTTCTGCATAGACATGGGAATGGATGCATGCTAAGTCTTCTGGATGCTTTTGCAATGCGTGCGCATGCCACGTGATCAAGTCTGTAGTAGAGAGTATAGAATCTGGGGGTGGGTTAAGGTATGTCACTTCAATGATATCAAGAGGGATTAGAGGCTGTGCACCTGTCACAATGAAGTATGGCAAGACGCCAAGGCACTTCTGAACTGTGATGTGCTCTGCCCAAAAGACTGAGTACAGTGCACTGAACCACTTTGTTTCTACTCCATCTGTGGCTTTGATAAGTGCTTGATGCACATCAAAATGTGCGCACTCAACAATTCCATTAGTGCACAAGTTATAGCCAGATATGCAGATGTGATTGATATGGTAGCGCTTACTGAGATAGGCTAGTGCTTTGATGAATGGCTTGCCATTATCGGTAACTATCTCACACAACATGCCCCATCTGCAGATGAGGTCTTGAAACATCCAATCGCCAAGTGCACTCACATTTTCTTTAGGGAGCCCACAGAATTCTGGCCAAGTCACAAGTGAGCAACACCCTTGGATGATATAGCGCCGCCCTGCTGATACTAGTAAGTGCATCGTATCAATATAAACTTTACTGAAGAGAGGCACCAGCATTGCGATGACTGGCGGTATTAGAACCTTCTGCGTTTGCTGGATCTGGCAAATATGACAAGTGTGCACGAACCAAATGATGCCGTCCATAATGTGCAGCCACCAAAAGCACTCGAGCAATGTGGAGCGCGTCGCATAAAAGCACTTGTGTCCAATGTTGTCATGGATGGCGCACAATATCGGTAAGCATCTAGACTGTCAAATAACAAGCTGGTGAGCGCCATGCGCATTGCGCTTCCATAGGTGCATCTTGTCTTTGAAAAATGCACTTGCATAGTGCATGAGCATGCTGTACTCGGAATCTGTGAAGTCACTAGGGTGCATTAGGGTATCCATCCAAATCCACACCAAATCTAACTTCTCATCCTCTGCATCTGCGGTTGCACTCCTTGGAACTTGGCTATAGTCATTGTCGTAAATAAGCGCACTATTGCGCACATTTTGTGCATTTGTGCTTGGCTCTGGCTGCATTAGCATGAGTGCTTGCGCATCAAAGGACTGTGAAATGGGACGTATCGCATGCATAAAGCCATGTAGCTCATCAATCCAATCCTCAAACTCTTCATCCTCTTCTCCTTCTAAGTCCTCTGGCTGCTTTGGCCAATGTGAAAGCCCATCTGGACCATGCACTGCTCCCCTAACATGTACGAGTGTAAAGTGGAATGTAAGGATTGAGACAATCCACTGGTTAATGCTAGCAGATGGTTGGATATCAGGGTTTTGTAGCATGCCCTTGATATAGTGCACATCAGTCTCCACAATTAAGTTGTGAACACCTATAATATAAAGGCGCAAACTGTGCAGCATGCGGTAAAGCCCATAGATCTCTAGCTTTGGTTGTGAAAAGCGCGCTTCTCTGTCATTGAGCGTAATTGAGCTGAACCGGTTGTAAATGCATGTTTTTGCATCTGCACTCTTTTGCTGGCAAAGGTAAAAGCCGACCGCTATCTGGGAAGTGTTGACCACAAGGATAACAGGGAGTTCTGAAGAATAATCGATTGGTTGTAGTGCAGGATACTCTAGTACCACTTGCTTGATGTCATTTTGCGCTGCTATCTGCTCTGGGCCCCATTCAAATGGAGTGTCCTTGCACGTAAGCCTTGTGAGCGCATTAACGCAGTGCGCATAATTGCGGATATAAATGCACATTAAACTGACTGCTCCCAAGAATGCGCACACTTCCAAAAGTGTGTGGCATGCACCCCAATTGTGGATAACATCTACTTTATCGCATTCGGGTTTTCTACCTTCTGGTGTGCAGTAATGGCCAAGGATGACAAAGTTCTTAGTGCACAGTGTGGATTTCATCCCAGAGAAAGTGCCACCGCTATATTTCATGCACTGCACAATGCAGTTCACGTTCTGGAAGTGCTCCCACACAAAGCGCCTTATGCCAGGGTTTGCAGTGAGCGCTGAACACGATCCATCTGGTAAAATGTAGCGCTTCGAAGGCCCCTTAACTGGGACATCGTCAATATAGGGAACGGTGTAATCCAGAATCTCTGGCTGCAGAATATAGCACACATCATTGTGGAAGATTGGTACCGAGTTTGTCCAACCCATTGGCAATGTAACGAGGCGCATTGCGCCATATGGCATCTGGAATGTCATAAGGTCGCGCAACAATTCTTTGATTAAGCACTCATCATATCCCACATATAGATCAAGGATGGCGCCGCATGCACGCCCCACAAACTGCTCTGTGAGGTGCTCAGGTGTAGGGGTGACACCAGAGTGTTTAATGGTAACGTGATTAAGCAGCTCAAGGCTATGTATGATGCACAGCACTTTCCCATCTTTCTTGAGTGTGCAGAACCAGTGCGATCTATATGCTGAATTTGAGCACTCATAAACACCTGAGTCTATCTTCTTCCAGATAATAGCACAAACTTCGTCGTATATGCCTGGTGGAATGGGGATGTTGCGCTCTATCCAAGGGGTGTGCGGAATAACCAAGATTTCTACTGGGGGGAAGAATGCAGTCTTGAAGCTGCTGTGCTCCTCATTGCTCCATGCAAAGGCTTCGTTCTGCAAAGACATCAAGTGGTGCAAAACCCTCATCTCCTCTAGTAATAAGAAATCGGTGTGGCACTTTTGGAGTACTTGCATGCGCTCTTCAGTATAGCACCCAGTCGGGGTAAATGGTGGCGGGTTTGGTAAAAGTGCAGGAAGTGCCGCTAGTGGATCGCCTATAATGTTGCGCTCGATGCAGAATTCATTTGGGACAGGTGCAATAACTGGTTTGACTTTTCTAGCAACCAGTTTATATTTCTTCTTGGTTACTACACCCTTTTGCAGTGCATGTGCCACTAAATCGATAAAGGTTGCGTGTGCATGTGTGCTTTCTGGAAACGTAGCTGGAATAAATGCCATGGGGCCAATCGAGTTTAAGAGCGCCTGCACATGACTGTTGGTACACTGAGATAGGTAGAGTTGAGAGATAATAGAGGTCGAAGGAACGGAAGCAGAAAATGGAATAAGTGCAAATGTGGAAACATCACAAGATTGGGTATCAGAGTCAAATGTTATGATAGTGGCAGCTTCTCCTTGGTCTGTGATCAATTCCTTGAAGCCTGGCGAAAATTTCTTGTGGGTTATGCTGAATAGCAAAGTGCGGTGTTGCTGGAGCTGGTAAGAAGTGATGCAGTTTTCCTCTAGGCTTTGTTAAAATGGTGGAGATAATGCCTGTGTTTGGATTGCAGATCGTAATCATTTGCGCCTTGTCCACAAAGTTGTGCACGATGGAGCACGTTAACACATCGAAGGGGCGCCCTAACAGAATATCATAAGCAGGTGAATGGATAACGTGAACTTGCACATAGACAATGATATCTCCAATGTGTGTGGAAACGTTGTGCGCAAGCCCAAGTGACTTATCTACCTCTCCATTGGCTGATTGCATGTATAAATGAATGCGCAGGTCATACTGAAGCCCAAGACGATGGCAGACCGCTTCTGACATTGCGATAATTTGTGAACCCAGATCTAAGATAGCTTCAAAGTATTCTTGGTTGTCGATCAATAAATCAATGGAACGAAGTGCATGCAACTCCTTTGCAACCTTCAAAATGTCTGGGTTTTCAATTTCGCCTGGCTGGAGATGGGTGAGGTACTGTTCAAATGGATCCTGCAAAACAATAGGAAGCGGCGCTGCAATTGCTGCACTAACTGGAGGTGTTGCATTAAGTGCTTTATTTTCCACAAAAGGCACGTGTGCATCGCAGTGCGCAAATTGCATAATGCTCACAAGGTTGGTAGCTACCACTTCTGCGCTGGTAGCTGCAATGTGCTTTGGGGTAACTTGTTCTCTATGGCGCTGTCTGAGATTGGGCGAAATGGATAGGAGCTCTTCATGTGAAACCATAATGGAGGGCGCCTTCATGGCATGCACATATACGTCATCAACAATCTGTGGGTTCTGGATGGGAACAACAGTGCAGTATGATGGCTCTTTGCCTTTGGAAGTGTTAGCTGGTATGTCTGGTTTATCTGCTGCTGCAAGCGCAAAACGCACTTCAGGAATGTTGGAATAGGGATGTATGGGCGTCTCGTTGGGCGCTTCAGTTGCACTCACAGCAGGTTGCAAGGCTGGGGACTCAATACTGTTGGCAGGTGCAATGTCTGTGGTTGTAGAATGCGTGCTCTCTTGATTGGATGTATTGTGCAGTGCGTGCCGCAGAATTTTGATGCCGTCGAAGACTTGCCTCTTCCGAAGCGCCATCAACTCCCGCTCAAGTACATCAATGCGCTCTTCCTTCATTAGTTGCACATTTGGTGTGCTTTGCATATATTCTGCTGCAGGCACTGAAGCGGCAATGTACGTCGACTGTAAAGGTGCTGCTGGAGCTGGATGAGGCACTATATTGTAGATGAGCTGTGAATTGATATTCGATAAAAGTCAACCAGTGGAAATCTGCCCTGGGTTGCGCTTATGCCATTCCTCAATGTGCTTGCCCAAGAAGTTGCCTGGAATAGAACACAGCACGAATGCACCACCTGGGAGTACGATGTGCCCTTCTGCATTTCGCCTACACTTTCCTTCACTAATAAGGCACTCAATTGAAGCGCACTCAGGGATATAATGCCCTGTCTGACTGCAACCATTACACTTGTCGTTGTTCAAGCAAGGTGCACCATTTCCACCATCTCTGCATTATGCACTTAATGCAGTAACTATCATCTGTGTCATGCATTCAAATGAGACTGAAATGTCTTCTGCTTTGACTGTGGGCGCGCTAGGTTGCGGCTGGGAAATGGGTGTGCTGGGTGTGGAGTAGGGCGCATACATATCGGGGTTTTGCACTGTGAGCCCAGTAAGTGGCTGGAAATAGTGCGCTGGGCCTTCAAAGATAAAGTCGATTGCATCACGAATTGCATCTAATGAGTATGGCACATTTGCAGGCTGATTCGGTAGCGCAATCACAAGGCGGCTCAAAATGTGCTCGAGCTGGTCTGGTCGAAACACCCTAACGAACATGTGGCTTTAATCATAGTGCACCAATATGCCTTGGGCAACTAGGTATTCACTAATGTTGAAAAATGTGTGGTACTAACGTGCAATTTCTTCTGCAGTTACAAGGCCAATGCATGCAGTCTCACCAATAAGCTTGTCCAGGTTGCTAATACTCCATTTACTGCCATCCCTAGAGCCAGGATAAAGCTTTAGGACAGCGTCTTTGAATGCGCCATAGTTGTGCATCGCACTATACTCCAGTAGCAGTTTCCAAGTGTCTGCAGTGTCACTGTCCAAATAGCACACAGTGTGGAACTTCTTATCAGTCTCGTCAGTGACATTACAATCACGGAGGAGTTTTGCAAGTTCCTCAAAATACTTCTGGAGTTCGCACAGTTTTGTGGGGTCGAAACGCAGCACATTTTGGTTAGATGCAGATGGCATATGCATGGTAGCCATAGTAGGTGGAATAAGGTGTGTAGAGTTAAGTTCTGGTAAAAGCACAGTAAAATTCAAAGGCAGGGAAGAATGTGTTGATGCAGACTGAGTTAAGGTAGGTAGGGTTGATTCAGGTGAAGGTGGAGGTAAAGACAGCATGGACGAGTGATGCATGTTGTTTAGGAAGAGTGATTCGAATACTGGTATTTCCCCAAGCTGGAGCGCAGTTGCTAACAGCTCGGAATGGAGAGTGCAAAGGTGGTTAATGTTGAAGTGAAGGGCAAGCCGATGGAGGTCTAAAATACGGTCTGATAAACAGAAACCCCTTGTGGTGGGCTCCAGAAATGATGTGTTCAGTTGGTACTCGGTGCAGAGTCTCAATGGAAAGGGTGAACACTTAACCTACAACTGCAGGCATGCTTGGGGTGAGGGGGGAGTTCACTTAGAGGGCCTCAGATCGTCCTTCAGGCACAAAGACTATGGAGAGGCTGGTACAGTGGTTTTCAATGTGCGCACTAGTTGTGTACGCAAAAGGGGAGATATGCGCAGTGGCGTGAAAGTGCACAATGCAAAGGGGCAAAAACGCGCAGTGCGGAAAAATGTGCAATGGGAGCACAAAAGTGCGCAATGATGAGGGTGATGAAGATGAGAGGTGTAGTGGGATGAAGATGGCACCGAGATGTGCTGGAGAGGTGATGCAAAGGTTGGGGGCGCTAACGAGATGAAAGCGCAAGGGGCAGAAAAAGGCACAAATGGTGCGCAAAATGCAGCTATGCAAATAGGTGTGCAAACAGTGCGCAAACATGGCTATATGAAGGGCACACTGTATGAGTGCTCGAACGAGGATGAAGGACGCAATGCAGGGACGAAATGCAACAATATGACGAGGGAATGCAAATGATATGCAAACGTGGCTATATGAAGGGCACACTACAAGGGCGCACGGACTGGACGCTGGTGCACAGACTATGTGTGACGCTGACTGAACTATGAACTATGAAGGGGGGGGGGGAAAGATCCTCTGGATTTTCTATATGTCCCCCTGCTATGTACAAATGGCTTATGTGATAAAAATGGTAAAATAAAGTGTAAAAATAGAAAGTGCCATGTGCTACCCACAAGCACATCCATTCACCCATCTAAACCCAACTGAGCTATGCCGCTGCCTCAGCCAATAAGATTTGCACACTTATAGCCCACTACCCAACTGTTCTGGTGCGATGCACTATTTTTGGTGTGCTCTAGGTCTCGTGCGCTCTTCCCAATTAATCTGCTTTGGTGTTATGTGTTGCATGCTGCACCTTAGTAATAATGGCATGATCAACCTGTGCCAGTTACCAGATAAGGCAATGCCAATTGGAAATGTGGAAGAACTATAAGGAGATGCTGTGAAAGGCCAAATACTGCCAAAGTGCCAGGATTACGTGAAGGTGCCCAAGGTGCACAGTCCAATGCCAAATAGGTGCAAAGCACCCCAATTATAGGAGAATGTGCAGTCTGCTCATGTCGGAATCATGGTGTGCCTCAAATAAATGTGCCAGTAAGATGGGAGCTGTGATGCGCAGCGCACTGGTGCAGTGGATTGTTGTGTGTGTGATAGGGATTGTGCAATGAGTGCACAGCAGGGAATGTGAGTGCAGGTAAAGCATAAAAGGAGTGTGCAAAGGTGCATCGAGTGCACAATAAATGTAGAAGGCAGATAAGGAGTGTGGGGGGAGCACGTGGAGGCGGTTTGAAGTGCAACGAGGCACATTTAGGGCACACAACGATTGGCAGCTATGGGGAACCAAAAGCACAGTAGAAATGCAAAAGGCACACAAAGGCGCACCTAAACGGTCAAAGGCATGCAAAAGTGCACTGCGCAAAGTGTGTGGAAGCCATCTAGGAGGTGCGCACAAACACAAAAAATGCCATAGTATGCGTGCAGGGCAATAGGGAGCCATATCAGCACACACATGTGCATACATATTGATGCATGTAAATAAAGAATTCCCATGCTGACAAATAATGTGTATATAGGCATTTTATAGCATATTTTGGTGAAATAAAATGAAATAAAATAAAATAAAAATAGTATTATGTAATAGACATGTTAGGAGACTGTTTCCTAACATTACCCCCCTTTTAGGCCTCGACTTTCAGGTGAGAAAATATTGTATCTGTCCTCTCTGTGAAATTCTGGTAAGGCTGGAACTTCATCTCTTCATACACCATTCTAGCAATGCAACACGGAGCATTTGGATTATGTTTAAAGAATTGGGCGATTGCCTTGCGTGCTCGCTTACAATTCTCTTCTGGATCCCACAAATTATTTTCATCGGTGTAGTTCTTCTACTTGATTAAGAACTCCAATTTATTTCATCAAAGACGTGAGTCCAAAACCTCTTCTACAATGTATTCTGGAGCACCTTCTACCATTATTGGAGGCTGTGGAGTAGTTCATTGACCAGGAATAGTGGGTGGGCGGTAAGGGCATAAACAGGAAATGTTGATCTCAGGATCAATCTTGAATGACTGAGGTAATTTTAACACTACCACATTGGGTGAAATTATTTTAGAAATCAGATATGGGCCAACTTGCTTCTTTGTAAGCTTTCTTGAAGGTTGTGGAATATTTAGATCCTTGGTACTTAGACATACCAAGTCACCAACTTTATACTCTGAAGCAACAGCTTGAGTACAATCTGCATGTCGCATCATATCATCATGTGCTTTTATCAATGCTGCCTCTGCTTCCTCCTGCACCTTTCACATTTTTGACACAAAGTCCTTCACTGATTGTACCTTGACTTCCCTTCGAGGTTCTACTCATTCTGGGATGATACCCATAATTAGCGAAGAAGGGTGACATGTGAGTAGCCAAATGGAATTTATTATTGTGGGAAAATTCTGCAATTGCTAACCATTCAGGCCAGTCAGTTTGCCAGTGATTAACAAACATGCATAGGTACTGCTCCAACTCCTGATTCATTATTTCTGTCTGCCCATCGGTTTGTGGGTGATATGCTGTAGATAATTTGGTTTGAATCCCCAATATGTTATTTAACTCTCGCATAAATGCAGAAGCAAATTGTGATCCGCAATCAGAGATAACCATATCAGGTAATCCATGTAACTGCCATACCTGATTTAGATAGAGGCATGCCAAGCCCAACGATGAGGTTTCTGCAGTAGTAGGAATGATATGGACTTCCTTTGTGAAGCGATTGCATACTACAAATATTGCATTGTATTCTTGAGCTTCAGGTAGTCCTATGATAAAATCCACAGATATATCTCGCCATGGCACTTTAGGTATAGGGTTTGGCATTAATTTCCCAGCAGGCTTTTCTGGAAATTTCTTTCCCCTCATGCACGTGTCACACCCATCCACATACCCCAACACATACTTTGAAATTCCAGGCCACCAATAATTTATCATCACCAACTCCAAAGTCTTCCACCTTCCTGGATGTCCAGCAGCTGGTGTGTTATGATGTAACTGTACAATCTCCCTTCATAAATCTTGATCCTTTGGTACATACACTTTTCCTCTGAACAACACTAACCCTTGTTCTTCAACCCATTCATCTCCTTTAATATTACCTTTCTTCTCTCCCCTCAAAGCTTTCACAGCTTCCACCACTTCATCATCCATCTCTGAACATTGCCTGATTTTAGACAACATTTCCGTCTCTGAGCTATCTACCAATAAATGTCCTTGATGCATAGTGCAAATACGAAAGTATTCAGGTTTGAGTAGGGTAGTATTTTTATTGTCCTCCTCCACTCCCCTTTTATGATCTGTACATCTGGATAATGCATCTGCTTTCCTCATCAAGCTTCCCACTTTGTGGACCAAGTGAAAATTAAAGCGTGATAGGAATAATGCCCAACGTGCTTGTCGATGGTTAAGCTTTTTAGTGGACATGAAATACTGCAGATTTTGATAGTCTGTCCAGATCTCGATCTGATGCATACATCCCTCCAAATAATGTCTCCATGCCTCCAATGCTTGTATTATTCCCAACATCTCTTTATCATGCACATCATAATTCCTCTCCACATCATTCAACCCTTTAGACAAATATACACAAGGATGCAATTTGTTATCTTCACATAGCATTGATAATAATACTGCTCCAGTAGCAATGTCTGATGCATCTGATTCTACTTGTAAGGGACATGTGAAATCTACTGGGACCAATATTGGTTCTTCTACAAACTTCCTCTTCAACTCCTCAAATGCTGTCTGCTGTTGTTCTCCCCATCTCCACACTACTCCCTTTCATGTAAGGTTGTGTAATGGTGCAGCAATTTTGAAAAAATTATGAACAAAGCGATGATAAAAATTGGTGAGTCCCAAGAAAGCCTGAACTTCCTTGATATGGGTAGGCATGGGCCAATTAACAATTGCCTGTACCTTGATAGGATCCATCTTGATTCCATCAGGACCAATCTTTAATCCCAAGAACTCGATCTCACTTGCTCCAAATACACACTTCTCTGGTTTAACGAATAAATCATTCTCTGCCAATCTCTTCAACACCTCCTGCACTATTGCCTCATGATTTTCTTCATCCTCTGTGAATATCAAAATGTTGTCAATGAATATTATCACCATGCCTTTGTCTATCACATCCTTGAAAATGTCATTCATCATGTTTTGGAAAGTTGGGGGACTATTGGTCATCCCAAAAAACATGACTAGTGGCTCGAAGGATCCTCAATGCATGGAAAATGCTGCTTTCCACTCATCTCCTTCCTTTATTTGTACATTGTTGTACCCCCAGTGTAAATCCAATTTTGTAAAGACCTTGGCCTTTCCCACCTTGTCAATTATCTCTGAGATCAATGGCAAAGAGTATGCATTCTTCACTGTCTACTCATTCAAATACCTGTAATCTGTACACATCCTCTTCCTCTGATCTTTTTTTGGTACAAAGAATACTGGTGATGTCTGCAGTGATTTCGAAGGTCATATGTATCCCTTGCACAACTGTTCATTAAGGAATGCATCCACTTCTTCTTGTTCCTTTGGAGATAACAGATAGACTTTTGACTTCTTCGGCACAAATCCCGGCTTCATCTCAATAGCATGATCTTATGGCTTTTGCACTGGCATCCACTGATACAGCTCTCTATCGCCCTGCATGCATACTATGGCATTTTTTGCGATTGTGTGCACCTCCTAGATGGCTTCTGCACACTTTATGCAGCATGCTTTCATGCACCTTCATGCGCTTTCGCATGCCTTTGACTGCTTAGGTGCGCTTTTGTGTGCCTTTTACATTTCTACTGTGCTTTTGGTTCCCCATAGCTGCCTGCTGTCATGCGCCATAAATGCACCCCATTGCACTTCAAACCGCCTCCACGCCCCCCCCCCCCCCACTCCTTATCTGCCTTTCACATTTATTGCATGCTCCTTTTACGCTTTACACGCAACTCACATTCCCTACTGTGCACTCATTGCACAATCCCTATCACACACACAACAATCCACTACACCAGTTGCGCTGCGCATCATGGTTTCCATCTTACTGGCGCACTTACTTGAGGCGCACCGCGATTCCAACATGAGCAAACTGTGCATTCTTACATAACTGGGGCACTTTGCACCTATTTGGCATTGCACTGTGTGCAATTGGGCGCTTTCATGTAATCCTGGTGCTTTGGCAGTATTTGGCCTTTCACAGCATCTCCTTATAGTTCTTCCACATTTCCAATCAGCATCACCTTATCTGGTAACTGGCACAGATTGATCACATCATTATTACTAAGGTGCAGCATGCAACACATAACACCAAAGTGGATTAATTGGAAAGAGCGCACAAGACCTAGAGCACACCAAAAATAGCACATCACACCGGAACAGTTAGGTATTGGGCTATAGGTGCACAAATCTTATTGGCTGAGGCAGTGGTGTAGTGTGGTCAGGTTTAGATAGGCGAATGGGTGTGCTTGTGGGTAGCACATGGCGCTTTCTATTTTTACACTTTATTTTACTGTTTTTATCACATAAGCCATTTGTACATAGTAGGCAGACAGATAGAGAATCCAGAGGATCTTTCCCCCCCTCATAGTTCATAGCTCAGTCAGCATCGCACATAGTCTGTGCACCAGCATCCAGTCTGTGCACCTTTGTAGTGCACCCTTCGTATAGCCGTGTTTGCATATCATTTGCATCCCCTCGTCATATTGTTGCATTTCATCCATGCGTTGCATCCTTCATCCTAGTTTGTGCACTATTGTAGTGTGCCCTTCATATAGCTGCATTTGCACACCATTTGTGCACTTATTTGCATAGCTGTGTTTTGTGCACTGTTTGCGCCTTTTTCTGCCCCTTGCACTTTCATCCTGTTTGCGTCCCCAACCTGCACACTACCTTTACAGCACATCCCAGTGTTGCCTTCATCTCACTACACCTCTGCGTTCATCACCCTCATCATTGCGCACTTTTGCACTCCCGTTGTGCATTTTTCTGCATGGCACATTTTTGCCCCTTCACATTGCGCACTTTCCCACCACTGCGCATACCTTCCCTTTAGCGTACACAACTAGTGTGCACACTGAAAACTGCCATACCAGCCTCTCCATAATCTCCGTGCCCCGAAGGATGATCTGAGGCCCTCTAAGCAAACTCCCCCCCTCACCCCGAGCATGCCTGCAGTAGTAGGTTAAGTGTTCACCCCTTCCATTGAGACTCTGCACTGAGTACCAACTGAATACATCACCACTCTGATTTCTTCTTCTGAAAAACTGACAAATATTTATGGTAGGCTTTTGGCACCCACTCCTCCACTGGCTTCTCCACTTTCTCCACATTTTTATCCCATGACTGTCCTCCATGAATTTCCCTAAAGGTTTGCTTCTGTTCTTCTTTACTGCTAATAATTGGAACTTCCCCATTTGGCATATTCTCATCTTCCACTTCCTCTATTGTAACAGAATACTTCCTTGGACGTTCTTTCTCTTTCTTTTCCTTCTTCTCCTTTTTTACTTTTCTCCCATACACATTACATTCTTTAGGACAATAAGTCATGTGTACCTTCCCAGTTTTCCAATCAATTTCCAGATTGTATTTTCATAACCATGGACATCCAATTATTAGATTGGTTTTCCCAAGGTCGCACACCTCAAATACAGCTTGTTCCTGATGATCCTGATACTTCAATATCATCGTCACTTCCTCCTTAATGGTTCCTTCATGATTGATTGTACCATCAATATTGTACACCATTATAGGTTGTGGCAGTTTATGCATGCGAATACCGTTTCCAGTAATTAGGGATCGATTAATAAATAATCCAGCAGCACTACTATCAAGCAATGCCTCCACATTAATTGCTGCATGCGTGTCCACTGTCTTCAATCCTACTGTCAAGCTGATTTCAGGTTCTATTCGCACTGAGCAAATAAAAAATTTAGGGGTCTTGGGAAATAAGGCTGAACATTTTTCTTTGTCAGATAAATGATGATGGTCATACTCCTCAATTTCTCTTTCTGGTTCACTCTCAGTTTCCTCGGATACTAATACATTATATTGATTCTGGGTCACTAATAGGGAAACCTTCACTGGGACTCTTCCACAAAATTCTCCTGCTTATCTTCCTCCAACTTCACTTCCTCGATAGTAGCTTCCCTAATTTTCCTTTTCTGCCTACAATTTTGAGCCATATGCCCTAATTGCCCACAGTTAAAACATTTAACTAGAGCTCATCTCCCTACTTGATCAACATCCATTGCATCCATCAATGCTGCTGACTCCTTAACAATAGGTGTCACTGCCATGGCCGGTGGCTGTGCCCTCGGAGCTTGTACCTGAGGTGTCCTTCCTTTCTTGGACTTTCCTCCTAATGACTTCCCAAATCTGTAATTCCCATACATCAATTTTGATTCTGCCTGTTCCTGTCGATATTGCCGATCAAGACACATTGCCCAATTATACCACTCATCCAACCTCTCCAGCATAGAAGGTAGTCAATAGATAGACTTGAATAAAGAGGGATTTAATCCTGCCTTCAAATATTCTACCAATGCTGCTTCTCCCATATCGGTCTGTGATGCTTCTGCTTTAAACTGCAAAATAAATTCATCTGCAGTCAGAGAATCTTGGTGCATGGTTTTTAATTTTGCATTCGCTGTCACCTTTGGGTTAGGGTCTCCAAACTGTGCCTCCAATCTCTCCAAAAATTCCCTGAAGCTTGCAAACAGTTTATATCCCATGGCAATTTGATTAATGGCTTCATTTCTCCAGAACTGTGCTTTCTCTCCCTGGATGTATGAGAGAGCAAACATAATTCTAGACTCGGTCATACAAAATTTGGGCTTTCTCCCATGAATATACAACACTATAGAGCTGATGAAGGATTTTGTGTTCTCCATGGTACCGTCAAATATTTCTGGGGGCGCATATTTAGGTAAATGCATTTTTCCACTCTCAGACCTCTCCTCTGCATGCTCACCCTTCTGAGACATCCACTCTACCATCTCCTCCATCTCATCATCTTTGTCTTCTACTGTTTCTGCATTTGTTTTTACTTGTTTGGGCTGGAATGCTGCTAATACTGATACTAATTGGGACATTTGTGCTGTTAGAGCATCAATTTTGACTTCAAGAACGGGCATGGGAACAGGATTGTGTCCAGGATTCGAAGCTGCTTGTTCTGACATGATTATGTAATCTGTGATGAGTCACTTCTTCAGCTGTGTAGAGATTCGGCTGTAGAATTTTTTCGCAAAATTTCACAAGTCATGTGACCCAGCTATTTTGGGTACCAAACATGGCAAAACACATGATTTCGGCTATTGGGCACTTCGGATCAATAACCCTTCCAACAGTGCCTGATCTCAGGGCTATTACTGAATTTGGCTAGTAACTACCTAAAATAGTCATCCAAATAGAGTAATGTAAATCTTAGCTAAACCAGATCCAATCGGTTGTCTGATTGCAGCTGTCCTAATGATGAGCGCTGCCTCTCGATCACTGGTGGTCGCAATGTAAGGCGAGGCCTGGTGTCAGCTTACGAAAGCAAAGGTAAATACATATATACAATTAATTTCGGCTCTTGCTGAAATGATGAGTAAGCGGATGTGGCGTGCTGAGACAAATGACGTATGCACATGAGTAAGAGAAGGTGCACTGATAGGGTAGTTGAGTTCTTCTGTTAGGGTGACACTCACTAATCTGCTAGCTGGACCATGCAGGCTCTTCTACAAGAAGGCGGTGGGGCATGCACACGTGATGGGGGGATTTGATGGATTTGATGTGAGGGGTTAAAAATAGAACAGTTGGCTGAATTAGGCCTTTCGCACCACTAATGGATGGAATACCTAAGAGAACTCAACTAAGGTCTCCTAGTATTTATTTTAGGGTTATATACTATGTTACACATATTGTAGTATGTTATTACATGCGTGTACATATTGATGCATGTAAATAAAGAATTTCCACACTGACAAATAATGCATATATAGGCATTTTGTAGCATATTTTGGTGAAATAAAATGAAATAAAATAAAATAAGAATAGTATTATGTACTAGGCATGGTAGGAGACTGTTTCCTAACAGGTGCTTGGTTATCCCTGTCTGTGTTGGTGTCCCCATACCCACCTGTTGTCACTTTCACTGTCCTCTCACTGTCCCACCCCTTTAGAGATGGTAAGGTTTGGTTCAGTCCAGTTTTTTGAGGGATTTTGGAGAACCCAGAAATGGACTATTCACAGATTATGGCAAACCTTGGACTGGACTATTGGTTCAGTTCAAAATGGTCAGGTTCTGGTTCTCAAATGGTCCAAACCATGAACCAGACATAGATATGTATTAAAGACCAAAAACAAAGCTTTTCATGTTAATCAAATCAATACATGAGTTAGGTATATAGTTAGGAATGTGTCAAAACCCATTTCACCTGATTGGATTCCTAATAACTTCCAACTCTTTTCTGACTCTATTCCAACTCTTTTCCAACCTTCCCCACTGGCATCCCAGCTGCAGCACTTAGTCACCACCACTGTAAGCCACTACTCATAAAGCCCAAACAATGTTTATTCACATCGTTTGGGCCCCAGGTATATTTTTTTCCCCCTTCTTTTCTTTCTTTCATTGACTAATAGTATATATTTTTTCTTTAGAATGTAAACTAACCAACATTGATGATACTCAACCTGGAAACCCAAACAAAACCTACTAAATGGCTTTGGATGGTATAACACGAGTCAGAGGAAGGGTGTGAGTTGGTACTAAATATCACTGCTAAAACCAAAATGTTTTGTTTAGTGATGCAAAAGTATGAATTGAGTTGTGAATAGTCTGTGAGGGTGCACGAAGGTGTTTGAAAGAGTTTGAAAAAGGTTCAAATATGTGTGAAGAGGTTCGAAATATGTTTGAAGAGGTTCGAAGTCATGCAAAGTAGTCCGAATAAGTTTGAATGAGTTCAAAAAGGTTCGAGGTATATCGAAAAGCAAGTTTAACGAATGTGAAGTGTTTTGTCGAATGGCGATAGGTGATGGGTAATAAAATGTGGATTGAATATGATAGTTTTGAGGAAGTTTGTAATATTTCACAGAACTTAGAGATACGATGCGAAGATATGACTCAAGAGAATGGCTCTTAAATCTGACGATAGCGAGAGGGTAACTTATGCTGTTCCCCATTTCTTATATGTTCTTTGTTCTAACTAACTAATACAAGTCTATATACAAAATGTAGAGATAGTACTAAAAAGGAAATAAGAACATGTGTAAAACATGAGGCAAATATATCAAACAATGAGGACTTGTAGATCATGAAACAAATGAAAAATGATAAATGATGAAACATATAGTGTTCCCATATAGTAAAAGTACTTATCTTGTGCTTTAATATATCAATGAAACACAAAAACCCACTTATCGCATTCTAACTCTCTTGTAATCTCTCCTTGTGTCCAGTAGTGCTCGATATGTGACAGAATAACTTGTTCTGAATTTGCAGCATGTATCGAAAGTGTTTCAAAACAGCTATACAGCAGCCAATATCGTTCAAAGTGCTGCAAAGTCATTCAAAGTATCGTGAAATAGTTCAAAAGCATTCAAAGTTGTCTGAAATAGTGCGAAATCATGTGAAAACAGTTTGAAGTTGATTTCATGACATTCATAGCGATTTGGAGTGTGTGTCGTAATGTCTCCATACGAGTGGAAATGTTCCCCAGACACTATAATGTGTAGTGGACCTATCATCCTCCCCCTTACTGAAATCCTGACTGTCCCAGTCAGCCGATCGAAGTCACGTGCTAAATGCATGATCGTGTTGAAAACTTAGTGAAGTTGTTCGAAGCTTTTCGAGGTCTTTGAAGATGATAGGGAGAGAATTCGGTAGAAGGGAAATGATCATAGGGCATTGTCGAGGGAGTTTGGAGTCGAGATTGAAGTGAGCAGCACATAAAAGCGAAAGCTGTCGAAGCTGTTTCAAAGAATGTCGAGGATAATAAAATGTTTTTGATAAATAGAACGAGGTTGAAATGCAAAAAAGAGAAAGAAAATAGGTGAATTTGATTGATGTCAATGGGGCTAACCATGGTCATAATATTCTAGTCGAAGGACTGGTTGTATTGAAATAGGACGCGAAATCAAGGGGGCGAAAATGAGGTTGAGAAGATTTTTGTTAGCGATGGATGTAAGCAAATTTTTGAGAATAAGGGGTAGATGAATCTTGAGGCGATGGCTGTAGGTATGTGATGGGGATGGAGCTTCGAGCACTATACTGGACTTTGAAGGCAAATTTGAACACAAATCTAGTGTTGAGGGCGAAGGCAATATTGAAATAGGTGTTGAATTGGAAGAGGGTGCAGATGACGAGATCAAAGACAAGAATATCAGGAGTGGCGAGCAGCAAGTCAAGGTCGAAGTGTGGGATGATGGGGACAAGTGCGATGAGGGTTTTGGAGGTGAGATTGAATTTGAAAATGATGAAGGTGCGACTATTGGAGTGGACTTGGCTAAAACTACTGAAGGCAAATATGATGGGATTGAATTGGACATGGGCGACGAAGCTGGGACAATGCGATAAAGACCAGGAGGCATGACATAACAATTTTTAAGGGTGACATTTTCTTGCTTGAGTGCAAGCTGTTTTTTGAGGGCTAGTTCCTGTTCAAGTGCCATGATATGAGCTTCAAAGTCATTAGAATCATTCGAGCTGTGAGGTATACTGTCAGATGCTGGGTTTGATGTAGTCGAAGGTGCGATATCAGTGATGAGCGAGGTTGAGATGGATACTTTGGGTGCTGATTTGCTTGAATTTGAAGTTGCGATAACCAATGCAAAGTTTGATGCAAAGTTTTCAAGGATGTGCAAAACATCTTTGGAATTGATCAATGTGCTAGACTGCGATATATTCGAGGTCAAAATTGATTGCTGGGGCATAGAATATGAGTTCGAGGATGTTATAGCAAATTTTGCAGCATTGTAGATGTCGTTCAGCATGTATGGGTCATCAGGATAGTGATCAAAGAACTTTACTTCAAGATGATCCATAATTCTAGTCCATAACTTCATTTGAAAGCCTCGAGCAAAAGCTCGACTCTGTTTGGCTTCTGAAAGTCTATGTTTCGAGTGAAGGAACCTGGTGACCTTGTAGAATGACCTGTAATAAGCTGCTAAATCATTTTCATTGAAAATACCAGTGTGAAGCTGTTTGTCAATGAGTGAATCCATGTCCAAAATGCTGTATTTTCATTCATCTTCTATTTCGGGATAGAATTTGAATACTGTGATGTGAAATTCATCGAACGAAGTGCTGGATTCGTACTCTGGAAGCGATTCCCAGAGTTCATAAGAATTGAAATCGATGTATCTGCAAGAGTGTTGCTTCTTTAGGTCATGATCTGTAATACTGCAAGTTATAAACAAAAATTCGAGGTCTTTGAAGTAATTTCGGAGTTCTTTAGGTCATCTCGAATTGAACTTTGGAGATGTAGAATGTCCAGGAGCTGGCATAAAGGATGTCGACATGTTCGAGGTAAATTTTGAAGGTCACGAGGTCGAAATTTGTGCAGTGTCGTGTTTTGTATGTTTCGAAGTCGAGGATGGTAGTGAGGTCATAAGTGTAAAAGGTGAAAGAGTGCAAAATAATATTATCGAGGTCGAGATACTGTATTGATCGAGATCTCCTGGTTGTTCAGGAGGGTTGGAGGCAATATGAGTTCAATATGAAGTCAAAACCTTTGAGCCCCCTTTAGGTGAAATGAGTGGTGGAAAGAGTGGAGGTTCAACAATGAAATGATCTAGAAACCCCTCGTGGTGGGCTCCAAAATGATGATACTCAACCCAGAAACCCAAACAAAACCTACTAAATGGCTTCAGATGGTATAACACGAGTCAGAGGAAGAGTGCGAGTTGGTACTAAATATCACTGCTAAGACCAAAACATTTTGTTTAGTGATGCAAAAGGATGAATCGAGTTGCGAATAGTCTGTGAGGGCACACAAAGATGTTCAAAAGAGTTTGAAAAAGGTTTGAATATGTGCGAAGAGGTTTGAAATATGTTCGAAGAGGTTTGAAGTCGTGTGAAGTAGTCTGAATAAGTTTGAATAAGTTCAAAAAGGTTTGAGGTATATTGAAAAGTGAGTTTAACGAATGTGAAGTATTTTGTCGAATGGCGATAGGTGATGGGTAATAAAATGTGGAGCAAATATGATAGTTTCAAGGAAGTTTGCGATATTTCGCAGAACTTAGAGATACAACACAAAGATATGACTCAAGAGAATGGCTCTTAAATCTGATGATAGTGAGAGGGTAACTTATGCTGTTCCCCATTTTTTATATGTTCTTCATTCTAACTAACTAATACAAGTCTATATACAAAATGAAGAGATAGTACTAAAAAGGAAATAAGAACATGTGTAAACATGAGGCAAATATATCAAACAATGAGAACTTATAGATCATGAAACAAATGAGAAATAATAAATAATGAAACATATAGTGTTTCCATATAGTAAAAGTACTTCAATAGATCAATGAAACACAAAAATGCACTTATCGCATTCTAACTCTCTTGTAGTCTCTCCTCGTGTCTGGTAGTGCTCGATATGCATTGAATTGGCTTGTTCCGAATGTGCGGCATGTATCGAAAGTGTTTCAAGACAGCTATATGGCAGCCAATGTCATTCGAAATACTGTGAAGTCACTTGAAGTGTTGCAAAATAGTTCGAAGGCATTCAAAATAGTTCAAAGTCATCCGAAATAGTGTGAAATAGTGTGAAAATGATTCAATGTCGATTTCGTGGCATTCATAGTGATTCAGAGTGCATGTCATGATGTGTCAATATGAGTTGAATCCTTCTCCAGACCTTAGCATGTGCAGTGGACCTATCACCCTACCTCTTACTGAAATCCTGACTGTCCCAGTCAACCGATCGAAGTCATGTGTGGAATGCGTGATCATGTTGAAAACTTAGCAAGGTTCAAAATACTTCTCGTTCTTCTTCTTTCCATCCTACATCATCGATACTAACTTTCATAATGTCTCTTCTGGCTGACCTCAATGTCGAAGTACTCAAATATGCGAAGTCGATGCCCGAGTGCAGTGTCACAGAAGATATCGATTTCGAAGTCTGGGGCAGGGTTTCTGCAAGAAAATGGTATGTGTCATCTTCATTTTGTTCTATGTTTTCTAAATTTGCATTTCATAGGCAGAGTATGATGAACTCGCTGATGATTTAGGTGAGGAATGCGACACGACCATACAAAAGGTCGTAGAAGAGGTCTTTGAGCTTTTCAAACCAATGGCTCGACACGAGTGGCTTTCGTGGGGCGCAAAATTATTATTCGTGGATTTAGCTGAAGAGGTAGTATGAGAAACAGCAGAAGAGAACGCAAAATGGGTTCAAGAGGAGGAGGAGCAGGCGAAGCAGGTGAATATTGAGGGGTGGAGGTGAGCATTGGCAGACACTCGAAATGCAGCTCTCGCTGCATTTTGTGTGAGGATGGTATCAAAGGAGGAGTTGCAGCAGAGAAATGCGAAGCTCGCAGCTGAGGCAAAGGTGATCGAGAGGGTGGAGGCTGGGGAGGAAGATGAAGACATGGACGAGGATGAGGGTGAAGAGGAGCTACCTGTGGTGTGGGTGGTGAAGCGAAAAGTGGTAGAGGAGGAGGAGGTCAAAGAAGAGGTGGATGGCGATGAAGGGGGTGCAAAGTGGGCACAGGTCGAATTGAGTAGGCTCCTCGATTTCGAGGGCCCAGTGAGTGTTTTACTGGTTTTCGAGGAGTTTTTGAGGTACTAAATGTTTTGTAGTGTGATAGATGCACTGGGTTCAAGTCCCAGCTGTGTTGCATCATCAAGGAAGGCGCAGCAAAATGTTTAAAATGCACCCAGGAGGCACAAGGGTGTTATTGGGATGGGCTGTCAAGGTGAGGGTTTCACAAGGGTGAAGCAAAAAAATTCAGGGGCACAAAATGAGATTTGCGTTCCAAATCAGGTACACAACTCATTTGAAATCATTTTGAAGTGCTTACTAACTTGTTTTTGAAAATTGTAGTATGTAGAATTCATCTTGTGGGCCCTGTAGAGGGCATCGAACCAATAGCGGGGCCTTCGAAGCTGTGAAAGGAGAGAATGAGGTCATCAAAAGAGAAGGCAAAGGCAAGGGAGTCACATGGTTTCGAGGAGGCTGAGGGTTTGGATGAGGCCAGCATTCATCATCGAGTGCTGGCAACTAGATTGGCCGAGATGAAGGTGGAGAAGGAGATTCTGTCTAGGCAGATAGAAGTGTTGGAGGATATGTTAGAGGAGTAGAAAAGAAACTGTTTGTTGTAATTCTTTCAATCTGGAAATAGAGTCTTGTGCGCTTCAAAAAGTAGTGATAAGAAAAGTGAAAAGAATAGAGAGATAGAGATAAGGGAAAGGTATAGTTATTTATTTTTGAGGTTTTGAAAGTCTTCAAAGTGTTTTTGTCAAAGTTCAAAGATGTTTGAAGCTTTTTCAAGGCTGTCGAAGTTGATATCGAGAAGATTCAGTGAAAGCAAAATAGTCATAGGGTATTTTCAAAAAATATCGAGGTCAAGATCGAGGTGAGTGAAGGCATATGTGGGTGAATAAAAGCAAAAGCTGTCGAAGCTATTGCGAAGAATGTCGAGGATAGTACAATGTTTTCGATAAATATAATGAAGTCAAAATGCAAAAAAGAGAAACAAAATATGCAAATTTGATCAATGTTGACAGTTCTAACCATGATCATAATAATTGAGTCAAGCGACTGGTCGAATCGAAATAGAATAAAGAATTGAGGGGTCAAAAATGAGGTTGGAGAAATACTTGTGGGCTATGGATGTAATAAAACTTTTGGTAATGAGGGGAAGGTGAATTTCAAGGTGATGATTGTAGATATACGATGGGAATGGAGTTTTGAGTGCTATACTGGATTTTGAAGGTGAATGCGAATGCAAATCTGGTGTCGAGGGCGAAGGCGATATTGAGATAGATGGTAAGACAGAAGAGGGCACAGATGAAAAGATCGAGGATGAAAATACTGGGAGTGGTGAGCGGCATGTCAAGGTCGAAATAGGCAATGGAGGGGGTGAATGCAACAAAGATATCGGAGGTGAGATTGAATTAGAAAATGATGATGGTGTGACTATCAAAGTGGACTGGGCTGGAGCTACCAATGGCGAAGACAATGGGATTGGAATGGATGTGGGCGACGAAGCTGGGATGATGCGATGATGACCAGGAGGTGTGACATGATGATCTTGAAGTGTGACATTTTCTCATTCAAGTGCAAGCTGTTTTTCAAGGGCTAGTTCCTGTTCGAGTATTGCGATATGAGTTTTGAAGTCATTCGAATTGTTCGAGCTGTGAGGTATACTGTTAGATGCTGGGTTTGATGTAGTTAAAGATGCAATATCGGCGATGAATGAGGTCAAGATGGATACTTTGGGTGCTGATTTGGTCAAATTCAAGGCTGCAATAACTGATGCGAACTTTGATGTGAACTTTTCGAAAATGTATGAAACATCTTTGGAATCAATCGATGTGCTAGACTGCAATAGATTTGAGGTCAAAATCGATTGCTGGGGAATGGGGTACAAATTTGAGGATGCTATAGCAAATTTTGTGGTGTCGTAGATGTCATTCAGCATATATGGGTCATCAGGATAGTGATCAGGGAACTTTACTTCAAGACAATCTGCAATTCTAGTCCATAAGTCCATTTGAAAGCCTCGGGCAAAAGCTCGACTTTGTTTGGGTTCTGAGAGTCTACATTTTGAGTGAAGGAAGCTCGTGACCTTGTAGAATGACCTGTAATAAGCTGCTAAATCATTTTTGTCAAAAATACCGGTGCAAAGTTGTTCATTAACAAGTGTATCCATGTCCAAAATGCTATATCTTCATTCATCTTCTATTTCAGGATAGAACTTAAATACTGCAATGTGAAATTCATCGAATAAAGTGCTGTATTCGTACTCTGGAAGCGATTCCCAGAGATTGTAAGAATCAATGTCGATGTATCTGCAAGCATGTCACTTCTTTAAGTCATGATCTGTAATACTGCAAGTCATAAACAAAAATTTGAGATCTTTGAAGTAATTTTGCAGTTCTTTAGCAAAGAAAGGTATTGTAAAACATAAAACAAATGAGAAATTATAATAAATAAAACATACATTGTCCCAGTATAATAAAAGTTCTTGTCCTATTGCTTCAATATATCATTGAAACACAAAGCTGCCATTATCACATTCTAAATCTCTTGTCATCTCTCTTCGTGTCTGGTGGCACTTGATATGTGGCAAAATGGCTCATTCCAGTTGTGCAGCATGTATCGAAAAGGTTTTGGAACAGCTATGTGGTGGTTGACATTGTTCAAAGTGGTGTGAAGTTGTTCAAAAGCATTTGAAGTGTTGCAAAATCGTTCCAAGTTATTCAAAGTCATTCAAAGTAGTGTGAAATAGTTTGAAAATGGTTTGAAATCAATTTCATGGTGTTCATAGTGGTTTGGAGCATCTGTTGTAATGTGTCGATACAATTAGAAACCTTCTCCCAGACCTTAGAGTGCACAATAGACCTATCAGTGGTGTGCCTCAAATAAGCACCCTAGTAAGCTGGAAGCCATGATGTGCAGCGCAATAGATGTGGTGAAGGGTTGTTGTGTGTGATAAATGAATAGTGCAATGAGTGTGCAACAAAGAATGTGAGTTGCTGGTAAAGCATAAGAGAGTGCATAAAGGTGCATCGAGCACATGGTAAGTGTGAAAGGCAGATAACAAGTGTAGGGGGTGCACGAAGGTGATTCAAAGCATAACAAGGTGCATTTAAGGTGCATGGTAGAAGACAGCTATAGGGGATCCAAAGGTGCAGTAGAAATGTAAAAGGTGCACAAAAGTGCATGAGAGTGCATGGAAGCACACAGAAGCACATGAAGGAATGCAAAAGTGCACTGTGCAAAGTGAGTAGAAGTTGTCTGAGAGGTGTGCACAATCACAAAAAATGCCATAGTATGAGCACAGGGCAATAGGGAGCTGTATCAACATCTACTGCAAAGGGGGAAATAGCGACTTTGTCTCAGCAAACCTGAGCAACTTCTGACCTGTATTCACCCAAGAACAACTCACTTCATCACTCCGAGCCACTTACCTTGCCACCCTAGTCATCTGACAAGGACTCCTCATGGACATTGAGAAACTCCACAATGACATCCAATTCTCCCTGACCCTTGACCCCATCTTATCTGCACACCTTCTAACCCCTTCTACTCCCAATTGGACTGTAGACAACAGCAGACTCCTCCACCACTTCAACCGGATTTATGTCCTGGACATTGCAGATCTCCACCTCAAAGTTCTGCAGTACAAGCATGACCACAGCCTCTCTGGGCCCTGGCCACTTCGGTCAGAACAAGACTCTTGAACTTGTCTGGCATGATTATGTTTGGCCCAACCTATGGACCTTCATACAAGACTTCTGCAAATCCTGCACTACATGCAAATGTTCCAAGTCACCTTCACACAAACCCTATGGATTCCTGAAGCAACTTCTGGTCCCAGAATGACCTTGGGACTTGATCTTGATAGACTTTATCGAACAACTACCAGATTCTGATGGTCATACCACCATCCTAGTCATTATAGACTGGCTTTCCAAGCAAGGCATCTTCATTCCCACAGTCAATGAAATCACAGCCCAAGAACTTGCCAATCTGTTTATCATACACATGTTTTCCACCAAGCATCTACAATATAGTGCCTCGTCCAGCTCCAGCAGCACCTTTACAGTCGATGTATGTTGCCACTTCAGCACCTGCAGCAGATTATATGCGAGGCGCACCAAATGTGCAACTAACAAAAGAAGAGCACATCGATGTACTGGAGTGGGAGTTGATGGTGCTTCGGAAGAGGCAAGTCTTTGATGGCATTGAAATTCTGCAGCGCACACTGCACAATACATCCAATCAAGAGAGTGCACCTTCTACAACTACAGACATTGCACCCGCTGACAGTATTGAGTTGCTAGCTTTGCAACCCACTGCAAGCGCAACTGAAGTGCCTGATGAGACACCCATACATCCCTATTCCAACATTCCTGAAGTGCATTTTGTCCCCACAGCAGCAGATAAACCAGACACTCAAGTTACCACTTCCAAAGGCAAAGAGCCATTATATCGCACCATTGTTCCTATCCAGAATTCGCAGATTGTTGATGATGTATATGCACATGCCATGAAGGCGCCCTCCATTACAGTTTCACATGAAGAGGCCCTTTCACTTTTGCCCAATCTCAGGCAGTGCCATAGAGAACAAGTTACTCCAAAGCACGTTGCAGCTACCAATGCAGAAGTGGTAGCTACCAACCTTGTGAGCATTATGCCATTTGCGCACTGCAATGTGCATGCACTTTTTGCAGAAAATAAAGCACTTAATGCAACACCTCCAGTTAGTGCAGCAATTGAAGTGCCTCTTCCTATTGTCGCAGACCAAGGAGAAGCTGCCACTATCATAACATTCGACTCTGATGCCCAAGCTTGTGATGTTTCCACATTTGCGCTTATTCCATTTTCTGCTTCTATTCTACTGACCTCTCTTATCTCTCAGCTCTACTTATCCCAATGTACCAACAGTAATGCACAGACACTCTTAAATTCTATCGACCCTATGGCACTTATTCCAGCCATGTTTCTAAAAAGTGCACATGCGCACACAACTTATATCAATTTAGCAGTGTGCACACTGCAAACAGGCATAGTAACCAAGAAGAAGTATAAACTGGTTGCTCGAAAGGTCAAACCAGTCATTGCGCCTGTCCCAAACAAATTCTGCATCGAGTGCAATATTATAGGCAATCTGCTAGTGGCACTTCCTGCACTTTTACCAAACCCACCACTGTTTACTCCAGAAGATGATGAAGAAGAAGATGATGAAGAATTTGGGGATTGGATTGATGTGCTACATAGCTTTATGCATGCAATACATTCCATTTCACAGTCCTTTGATGTGCAGGTACTCATGCTAATGCAGCCAGAGCCAAGTGCAAATGCATGCAATCTCGTGCTTATTTACGATGATGACTATAGCCAGGTTCTGAGAAGCACAGCAGCAGATGCAGAGAATGAGAAGTTAGATTTGGTGTGGATTTGGATGGATACTCTAACATGCCCTAGCAATTTCATGGATTCTGAGTATGGTGTGCTTGTGTGCTATGCGGGCAGATTTTTCAAACACAAAAAGTGGTTATGGAAGTGCAATGTGCATGGCACTCATCAGCTTGTTATTTGGCAGTCCAGATGCTTACTAATATTGCATGTCAGCCACAACAACATTGCACACAAGTGCTTTTATGCGATGTGATCCACTTTACTTGAGCATTTTGGGCAGCACTATACAATAGCCACATTTCACTTAGTGCCATACTGCGTGCGCAAGTCCATTGTGCTTCCAGACATAGTGCTCGATATTACCACAATGCAGTTGAGAGAGATGGACGAGTCCATAGTAGTGGACACAGAAGATGAAGAAGCAGTTGATGAAGAAGAAGCGCAAGGAGATAGCACAGAGGATGAAGAAAGCACCAATGAGGTGTGCAATTAATGCTCCGTGTGCACCGCTATGGATATTTCACCTTTTTATACAATTTGTCATATGGCATGCACTTCCTTTTATCTCTCATACTTTTACCATTTGGACAGAGTCAAAATTTCAATTGAGAGGAGGAAAGTGATGGTTGGATAATTTTTCTGCACTTTGTTTGCACTTGCACATTTTGCTTCGCACATTTTTGTGCACTTTACTTGGCCTCTTCAAATATCCCAAACATTCACTTCTACCACTCACCCACTTTTTCAGTGCTCATGTTTCACACTTCAATAACTAACAGGGATGCTGCCTGAGGACAGTCAGTATTTCAGTTGGGAGGAGATGATACAGCTCCCTATCACCCTGTGCTCGTACTACAGCATTTTTTGTGATTGTGCACACCGCTTGGACATCTTCTATTCACTTTGCACAGCATGCCTTTGTGTGCCTTCATGCACTTTCTCATGCCCACTCTTGTGTGCTTCCATGCACCTTTGTCCACTTTCTGCACTCCAATGTGCTCCTGTGTGCTCCAATGCACTCCAGTGTGCTCCCATGCACCTTTGTCTGCTTTCTGCGCTCCAGTGTGCTTCTGTGCACTTTTGTTTTCAAGTGCCTTTTTTAAAGACAAGATGCGCTTATGGAAGTGCAATGTGCATGGCGCTCACCAGCTTGTTATTTGGCAGTCTAGACGCTTACTGATATTGCATGCCATCCACAACAACATTGGACACAAGCGCTTTTACATGACATGCTCTGCATTGCTCGAGCGCTTTTGGTGGCTGCACGTTATGGATGACATTGTTTGGTTCATGTGCACTTGTCATATTTGCCAGATCCAGCAAATGCAGAAGGTTCTAATACCACCAGTTGTCGCAATGCCTGTGCCTCTCTTCAGTAAAGTTTATATTGATATGATGCACTTACCAGTATCAGCAGGGTGGCACTATATTGTCCAAGGGCATTGCTCGCTTGGAACTTGGCCAGAATTCTGTGGGCTTCCTAAAGAAAATGCAAGTGCACTCAGCGATTGGATGTTCCAAGACCTCATCTGCAGATGGGGCGCGTTGTATGAGATAGTCACTGATAACAGCAAGCCATTCATCAAAGCGCTAGCCTATTTCAGTAAGCACTACCATATCAATCACATCCGCATATCTGGCTATAATTCATGCACTAATGGAATTGTTGAGCACACACATTTTGACATGCATCAAGCACTTATTAAAGCCACAGATGGAGTAGAGTCAAAATGGTTCAGTGTGCTGTACTCAGTCTTTTGGGCAGAGCGCATCACAATTCGGAAGCGCCTTGGCATTTTGCCATACTTTATTGTGACAGGCATGCAGTCTCTAATCCCTCTTGATATCATTGAAGTGACATACCTTAACCCACCCTCAGATTCTATACTCTCCACTACAGACTTGATCGTGTGCATTACAAAAGTGTCCAGAAGACTTAGCATGCATCCATTCCTGCATCTATACAGAAAGGTGCAAAGTGGCGTTCTGTTTCGAGAAAGTGCACTCAAAAACCATCCGCAATTTTGACTTCCAGTGCGGCAATTTAGTCCTTATGTGCAACACAGCAATTGAGAAGAGCCTTAACCGCAAAATGCATGCGCATTATCTCAGTCCTCTAGTTATAGTGTCGTGCAATCAAGGTGGCACATATATCATTTGTGAGCTCAATGGGATAGTATTCGATAGGCCAGTAGCTGCATTCTGCCTACTGCAGTACCACATGCACAAGTCCATTGCACTTCCTGACATAGCGCTCAATATCACCACAATGCAGTTGAGAGAGATGGAAGAGTCCATAGTAGTGGACACAGAAGATGAAGAAGCAGTTGACGAAGAAGAAGTGCAAGGAGATAGCACTGAGGATGAAGAAAGCGCTGATGAGGCATGCAACTAGCGCTCCACGCACACCACTATGGATACTTCATCTTTTTATATGTACACTTTGCTTTCCTTCATTTTTTTATGTTACCTTTTTTCTATTCAAAAAGTCGCATCTGGACGCATTCCATGATTGTGCAACCCATGGGTTTTACTGGCCATGATGATCTACTCAGCCTTTCCCATTTTTTTAGACTTTGTCATATGGCATGCACTTCATTTTATCTCTTACTCTTTTATCATTTGGACATGGTCAATATCTCAGTTGGGAGGAGGAAAGTGATGGTTGGACAGTTTTTCCACACTCCTTTGCATTTGCGCATTTTTGCACTGGTGCACATTTTTTGTGCACTTGACATTTCTTGCTCGAATGTTGCCCATCTTATCTCTTTTCCCTCACATATATTGTTTGGACTTACAAATTTCGTTTTATGGCACCATGGAAGCACATGCACAGGTTGGCACAAAGTGCGCACATTGCACCGCTTCAGAGTGCATCACACATTTATCACAGATGCAACAGAGAGATGGATTGACAGACTATCTATTACTTATACAGGCAAACGGCTACTCAATGGACTCCAGGAACTCCAAGCACTCCGTGGCCACATCCAGTTTCGCCTTTGCATCTGCCTCCGCTTGCTCCATGCTGCACAACCAGCTCTTAGCGACTTCTAACTTGACGAGCGACCTTTGGACATCTTCTTTAAGGCGATCATGCGTGGCGCCCAAGACTGCAACCACCAAGTGGCATTGCACTAAGTCGAGCACCTTGACATCCTGGCCTTGGTAGACTGCATCCCTGGAGGTGTTTCCCAATCTGATTTGGCATGAGGATTGCATGTGCACACTTGCCTGGCGAACAGTAAGGTGGCGCAACCTTGGGCGCACTTGCAACAGGGGAGGGGGCACATTTTCGACTTTGCAGTGCTTCGATGTGTGCTCTTTCGAGGGGCTGATGAGCCCCACATTGCTCTCATTGCCCTTGTCAATTTGCAACATGTCTTTGGAATAGTTAGCACAGCGTGGAAGGAGGATGAGAAAAAGACACACCAGGGCACCCAGTAGCCGCTTTCCTGCCTCTAGAAGTCGAGTGCAGCTGTGCGGGGGTGCGCTTCATCCATTCACACTTTCTCTTACCCTTTGTGCATGGAGCACACTGCTTTCCATTGACAGAGATGCACCTAGTCGGTTGGCCCATGCGGCGGCAGTTATCACACTAGAGTAAAAAGGGAAACCATTTAGTGAGTTTGAAGCATATCCAAAGAAACTTACTGGTCCGCTATTAGCATCGGAGGTGGTGCCAATGCCACTCAGTGGTGTTACTTTGACATATGCACATTGCTGCATTGCACGCACCAGGTGTGCACTTGCGTCTTTGTCCGCACTAGCACTCTCATCGCTCTGCTCACTCTCCCCTTTGCTCATCACCCCACTCTCCCAAGACTCCCCAGTTCCTTCACCTATGACCTCAGCATTGGTTGCTCCAGAAAGCATGCGCAGAGAGCATACCAGCATGATGCATGCCTTTTCATCCTCCTGTGCTTCAGCAGTATCTATATCGCTTGCCTTGTCAATTGCCCTAAACTCACCTTCGAGATGCTCCAAGTTAACCTCGGGTGCCTGCAATTCAGCAGTCAAGAGCATGCAGCACACCTTGCATGCTTTGGTGCACTTTGCACGTGCTTCCAGCTGCCCCGCCAGCTCGTGCACCCTATGCTCAAATTCCTCAGACCACTCTTTCTCCTCAATCATCTTATGCATATCAGGCATCAGCTCCTCACCCCAAGTAAGCCACTTCTCCACCATGATACCACTGAATGTGCTGTGTGCCTTCGCGAGGAGCACATCAAGTTCTGCATCATCTTTAACAGTGTCTGCACAGCTTTTATACATGTTCTACATACCCCGACCCTTAGCAACCTGTGCCGGTCATAGAAACACAAAAAGCGCACCAGTTTACTACAAAACCCTTCACCCCAAGCTTGCATCATCATCTGCTCACTGCCAGCAGCAGGAAGGGTCTCATTGAGGGCCAGGATCATTTGTCTAAGGGCTAAAGTAAATGCTGAGACCATTGGATCGGGTAGAGATGGGTTGTGGAAAGAGTTATAGAGGATAGATGGTGGTCAGAGATAGATAAGGAGAGGATGGCTGCTTATGTGAGTGAAGAAAATTTTGTGCTGACTAATTGCATGCTGCCTGAGGACAGTCAGTACTTTAGTTGGGAGGAGATAATATGGCTCCCTATTGCCCTGTGCACATACTACAGCATTATTTGTGATTGTGTGCACCTCCTAGATGGCTTCTGCACACTTTGCACAGCACGCTTTGCATGCCTTCATGCGCTTTCATGCGCCTTTGCATGCTTCTGTGTGCTTTTGCATGCCTTTGACCACTTAGGTGCACTTTTGTGTGCCTTTTACATTTCTACTGTGCTTTTGGTTCCCCATAGCTGCTTGCTGTCGTGCACTCTAAATGCACCCTGTTGTGCTTCAAACCGCCTCTGTGCACTCCCCTCCACACTCCTTATCTGCCTTTCACATTTATTGTGCGCTCGATGCACCTTTGCATGCTCCTTTTATGCTTTACCTGCAACTCACATTCTCTACTCTGCACTCATTGCACAATCCCTATTACACACACAACAATCCACTACACCAGTTGTGCTGTGCATCACGGCTTCCATCTTACTGGTGCATTTACTTGAGGTGCACCGCGATTCCAACATGAGTGAACTGCACATTCTTACATAACTGGGGTGCTTTGCACCTATTTGGCATTGGACTGTGTGCACTTGGGCACTTTCACATAATCCTGGCGCTTTGGTGGTATTTGGCCTTTCATAGGATTACTAAGGCGCAGCATATGACACATAACACTGAAGTGGATTAATTGGGAAGAGCGCACGAGACCTAGAGCACACCAAAAATAGCACATCATACTGGAACAGTTGGGTATTGGGCTAATGGTGCACAAATCTTATTGGCTGAGGCAGCGGCATAGTGCGGTTGGGTTTAGATAGGTGAATGGGTGCGCTTGTGGGTAGCGCATGGTGCTTTCTATTTTTACACTTTATTTTACCATTTTTAATCACATAAGCCATTTGTACATCGTAGGCAGACAGATAGAGAATCCAGAGGATCTTTCCCCTCCTCACAGTTCATAGCTCAGTCAGCATTGCACATAGTCTGTGCACCAGTGTCCAGTCTGTGTGCCTTTGTAGTGTGCCCTTCATATAGCTGTGTTTGTGTATCGTTTGCATCCCCTCATCATATTGTTGCATTTCGTCCCTGCATTGCATCCTTTGTCCTCGTTCGAGCACTCATACAGTGTGCCCTTCATATAGCCACGTTTGTGCACCATTTGTGCACTTATTTGTATAGCTGCATTTTGCACACCATTTGTGCCTTTTTCCGCCCCTTGCGCTTCCACCCCATTTGTGTCCCCAACCTATGCACCACCTTCACAGCACACCCCAGTGTTGTCTCCATCCCACTACACCTCTTGTCTTCATCACCCTTGTCATTGCACACTTTTGTGCTCCCGTTGTGTGTTTTTCTGCACTGCACGTTTTTGCCCCTTTGCATTGCGCACTTTCCCGCCACTGCACATATCTCCTCTTTAGTGTACACAACTAGTGCACACATTGAAAACTGCTGTACCAGCCTCCCCATAGTCTTTGCACCCTGAAGGACGATCTGAGGCCCTCTAAGCAAACTCCCCCCTCACCCTGAGCATGCCTGCAAATGTAGGTTAAGTGTTCACCCCTTCCATTGAGACTCTGCACTGAGTACCAACTGAACACATCACTGCTTCAGTGTTATGTGTCATGTGCTGTGCCTTAGTAATAATGGTGTGATTGACCTGTGCCAGTTACCAGATAAGGCGATGCTGATTGGAAATGTGGAAGAACTATAAGGAGATGCTGTGAAAGGCCAAATACTGCCAAAGTGCCAGGATTACATGAAAGCGCCCAAGTGCACACAGTCCAATGCCAAATAGGTGCAAAGCACCCCAGTTATGTAAGAATGCACAGTTTGCTCATGTTGGAATCATGGTGTGCCTCAAGTAAATGTGCCAGTAAGATGGAAGCCGTGATGCACAGTGCAACTGATATGGTGGATTGTTGTATATGTGATAGGGATTGCGGTGATGCAAAGGTTGGGGATGCAAATGGGATGAAAGCACAAGGGGGAAAAAGGTGCAAATGGTGCGCAAAATGTGGCTATGCAAATAAGTGTGCAAATGGTGTGCAAATGCAGCTATATGAAGGGTGCACTACAAAGGTGCATGGACTGGATGCTGGTGCACAGACTATGTGTGACACTGGATGAGCTATGAACTATGAGGGGGGGAAAGATCCTCTGGATTCCCTATCTGTCTGCCTACTATGTACAAATGGCTTATGTGATTAAAAATGGTAAAATAAAGTATAAAAATAGAAAGTGCCATGCACTACCCACAAGTGTATCCATTGGCCCATTTAAACCCGACCACACTATGCTAGTGCCTTAGCCAATAGGATTTGTGCATGCTATAGCCCAATACCCAAATGTTCCAGTGTGATGCTCTGTTTTTGGTGTGCATTGGGTCCCATGCGCTCTTCCCAATTAATCCATTTCAGTGTTATGCATCGCATGCTGCACCTTAGTAATAGTGATGTGATTAACCTGTGCCAGTTACCAGATAAGGCAATGCCAATTGGAAATGCAGAAGAACTATAAGGAGATGCAGTGTGAGGCCAAATAGTGCCAAAGTGCCAGAATTACATGAAAGCGCCCATGTGTGCACAGTCCAATGCCAAATAGGTGCAAAGCACCCAGATTACATGAGAATGCGCAGTTCACTCATGCTGGAATTGTGGTGCACCTCAAATAAATGCACCAGTAAGCTGGAAGCCGTGATGTGCAGCACAATTGGTGTGGTGGATTGTTGTGTGTGTGGTAAGGATAGTGCAATGAGTGTGCAGCAAAGAATGTGAGTTGTGGGTAAAGCATAAAAGGAGCACATAAAGGTGCATCGAGCATGCAATAACTGTGAAGGACAGATAAGGAGTGTGGGAGGCACACAAAGGTGGTTTGATGCATAACAAGGTGCATTTAGAACACACAAGAGAAGGCAGCTAAGTGGTCAAAAGTCCATGGAAGTGCATGGGAGCACATGGGAGCACACTGGAGTGCATTGGAGTGCACAAAGACACATAGAAGTGCACTTGGGCACACAAAAGTGCATGAAGGCATGCAAAAGCACACTAAAGCATGCTGTGCCAAGTGAGTAGAAGGTGTCCAAGTGGTGTGCACAATTACCAAGAATGCTATAGTATGCATGCAGGGTGATAGGGAGCCATATCATCTCCTCCCAACTGAAATACTGACTGTCCTCAGGCAGCATCCTTGTCAGTTATTGAAGTATGAAACACGAGTGCCAAGAAAGTGGGTGAGTGGTAGAAGTGAATGTTTGAGATATTTGAAGAGGCCAAGTAAAGTGCATGAAAATGTGCAAAGCAAAATGTGCAAGCACGAAAGAAGTGTGGAAAAATTGTCCAACCATTACTTTCCTCTTCTTAACTGAAATTTTGACTCTGTTCAAATGATAAAAGAGTAAAAGATAAAAGGAAGCGCATGCCATATGACAAATTCTAAAAAAATGGGAAAGGCTCAGTAGATCATCATGGCCAGTGAAACCCATGGGTTGCACAATCATGGAAGGTGACTGGATACGACTTTGCAAATAGAAGAAAGGTAATGTAAAAAAATGAAAGAAAGCAAAGTGTACATTGATACAGCTCTCTATCACCCTGCATGCATACTACAGCATTTTTTGCAATTGTGCACACCTCCTAGATGGCTTCCACTCACTTTGTGCAGCACACTTTTGCATGCCTTCATGCGCTTCCATGCACTTTTGTGTGCCTTTTACATTTCTACTGTGCCTTTGGATCCCCCATAGCTGCCTTCTGTTGTGTACTCTAAATGCACCTATGCACCTTGTTATGCTTCAAACCACCTCCATGTGCCCCCCCACACTCCTTATCTGCCCTTCACAGTTATTGTGCACTCAATGTGCCTTTATGTGCTCCTTTTATGCTTTACCTGCAACTCACATTCTTTGCTGCACATTCATTGCACTATCCTTACCACACACACAACAATCCACCACACCAATTGTGCTGCACATCACGGCTTCCAGCTTACTGGTGCATTTATTTGAGGTGCACCACAATTCCAGCATGAGTGAACTGCGCATTCTCATGTAATCTGGTTTGCACCTATTTGGCATTGGACTGTGCACACTTGGGCACTTTCACATAATCCTGGCACTTTGGCACTATTTGGCCAGTGCAGAAGTGGTAGCTACCAACCTTGCGAGTGTTATGCCATTTGCACATTGTAAAGTGCACATGCCTTTTGTGGAAAATAAAGTGCTTAATCTGACACCTCCAATTAGCATGGCAATTGCAGCACCTCTTTTTGTAGTTCTGCAGGATCCATTTGAACAATACCTTGCCCATCTTCAATCAGGCAAAATTGAGAATCCCAATGTTTTGAAGGTTGCAAAAGAGTTGCACACACTCCACTCTATTGATTTATTGATCGACAACCAAGAATACTTCAAAGCTATCTTAGATCCAGGTTCACAAATTATTGCAATGTCAGAAGTGGTCTGCCATCATCTTGAACTTTAGTATGACCCGTGCATTCATTTATACATGCAATTGGCCAATGGCAAGGTAGATGAATCACTTGGGCTTGCACACAATGTTTCTGCATGCATTGGAGATATCATTGTCTATGTGCAAGTGCATGTTATCTGTTTGCCTGCTTATGATATTCTGTTAGGGCACCCCTTCATCATGTTAACATGCTCCATTTTGCGCAAATTTGTGGACAAAGCCCAAATGATTACTATTTGTGACCCAAACACAGGCACCATCTCCACCATTCCAACAAAGCCTAGAGGAAAGGTGTGCCACTTCTTACCAGCTGCAGCAACACCACACTTTACTATTCAGAATAACCCACGAAGAAATTTTTGCCAGGCTTTGAGGAATTGATTGCAGACCAAGGAGAAGCTGCTACTATCATAACATTCAACTCTGAAACCCAATCTTGTGATGTTTCCACATTTCCACTTATTCCATTTTTTGCTTCCATTCCATCGACCTCTATCATCTCTCAACTCTACCTATCCCAGTGTACCAACAGTCATGCACAGATGCTCTTAAATTTGATTGACTTTGTGGCACTTATTCCAGCCACATTTCTGAAAAGCACACATGTGCATGCAACTTTTATCGATTTAGCAGTGCGTGCACTGCAAAAGGGCATAGTAACCAAGAAGAAGTATAAAGCAGTTGCTAGAAATGTCAAACCAGTTATTGCGCCCGTCCCAAATGAATTCTGCATTGAGCACAACATTATAGGTGATCCACTAGTGGCGCTTCCTGTGCTTTTACCAAACCTGCCACCATTTACCCCGATTGGTCACTATACTGAAGAGTGCATGCAAGCGCTCCAAAAGTGCCATGCCGATTTCTTACTACCAGAGGAGATGAAGATTTTACACCACTTGATGTCTTTGCAGAATGAAGCCTTTGCATGGAGCAATGAGGAGCATGGCAGCTTCAAGACTGCATTTTTTCCACAGTAGAAATCCCAGTTATTCTGCACATGCATTGGATAGAGTGCAACATCCCCATTCTGCCAGGCATATACGAAGAAGTTTGTGCTATTATCTGGAAGAAGATAGACTCAGTAATTTACGAGTGCTTGAATTTGGTGTATAGATCACAGTGGTTCTGCATGCTCAAGAAAGATGGAAAAGTGCTGTGCATCGTACATAGCCTCGAACCGCTTAATCACATTACTATTAAACACTCTGGCATCACCCCTACACCTGAGCACCTTGCAGAGCAGTTTGTGGGGTGCGCATGTGGTGCCATCCTTGATCTATATGTGGGATATGATGAGCACCTAATTAAAGAGTCATTATGCAACCTTACAACATTCCAAATGCCTTATGGCGCAATGTGCCTCATTATATTGCTAATGGGTTGGACAAACTCAGTACCAATCTTCCACAATGATGTGTGCTATATTCTGCAGCCAGAGATACCAGATTACACCATTCCATATATCGACAATGTTCCAGTCAAGGGGCCTTCGAAGCACTACATTTTACTGGATGGCTCATGCAAAGCACTCACTGAAAACCCTGGCATTAGGCACTTTGTGTGGGAGCACTTCCAGAAAGTGAACCATATTGTGCAGCACATGAAATATAGTGGTGGCACTTTCTCTGGGATGAAATCCCCATTGTGCACTGAGAACTTTGTCATTCTCAGTCATTATTGCATGCCAGAGGATAGAAAACCCAAACATGACAAGGTAGATGTTATCCACAATTGGGGTGCATGCCACCTGCTGTCAGAAGTGCATGCATTCTTGGGGACAGTTGGTCTAATGCACATTTATATGCACAATTATGTGCACCACATTATCGTGCTCACAAAGCTTACATGCAAGGATGCTCCATTTGAATGGGGCCCAGAGCAGATAGCCATGCAAAATGACATCAAGCAAGCAGTACTAGATTGCCCTGCACTAAAACCAATTGATTATTCATCAGAATTCCCTGTTATCCATGTGGTCGACACTTTCCAGATAGCAATTAACTTCTACCTTTGTCAGCATCTACCTTCGTCAGCAAAAATATGCATTTACAATCAGTTTGGCTCGATTACACTCAACGACAGAGAAGTGCACTTTTCACAACTGAAGCTAGAGATCTATGGGCTTTATTGGGTGCTGCACAGTTTGCACCTTTATATTATAGGTGTGCACAACTTAATTGTCGAGACTGATGCATGCTATATCAAGGGCATGCTACAAAACCCCAATATCCAACCATCCACCACCATTATTAACCAATGGATCATCTCAATCCTTACATTCCACTTTACACTTGTACATGTTAGGGGAGCAGTGCATGGTCCAGATGGGCTCTCGCATCGACTGAAGCAGCCAGGAGACTTAGAAGGAGAAGATGATGAAGAGTTTGAGGATTGGATTGATGCACTACATGGCTTTATGCATGCGATACGTCCCATTTCACAGTCCTTTGATGTGCAAGCACTCACGCTAACGCAGCCAGAGCCGAGCGCAAATGTGTAAAATGTGTGCAATAGTGTGCTTATTTGTGATGATGACTATAGCCAAGTTCCAAGGAGCGCAACAGCAGATGCAGAGGATGAGAAGTTAGATTTGGTGTGGATTTGGATGGATACCCTAACACGCCCTAGTAACTTCACAGATTCTGAGTATGGCATGCTCGTGTGCTACATGAGCACCTTTTTCAAAGACAAGATGCGCATATGGAAGTGCAATGCACATGGTGCTCACCAGCTTGTTATTTGGCAGTCTAGATGCCTACCAATAATGCATGCCATCCATGACAACATTGGACACAAGCACTTTTATGCGATGTGCTCCACATTACTCAAGCACTTTTGGTGGCTGCACATTATAGACAACATCATTTGGTTTGTGCACACTTGTCATATTTGCCAGATCCAGCAAATGCAGAAGGTTCTAATACTGCCAGTTGTCGCCATGCCTGCACCTCTCTTCAGTAAAGTTTGTATTGATATGATGCACTTAAGTATCAGCAGGGCGGCGCTATATTGTCCAAGGGCATTGCTCGCTTGCAACTTCGCCAGAATTCCACAGGCTTCCTAAAGAAAATGCAAGCACACTTGGTGATTGGATGTTTCAAGACCTCATCTGCAGATGGGGCATGTTGTATGAGATAGTCACTGATAATGGCAAGCCATTCATCAAAGTGCTAGCCTATCTCAGTAAGCGCTACCATATCAATCACATCCACATATCTGGCTATAATTCGTGCACTAATTGTTGAGCACACACATTTTGATGTGTGCTGATATGGCTCCCTATTGCCCTGCATGCATACTATGGCATTTTTTGCGATTGTGTGCACCCCCTAGATGACTTCCGCACACTTTGCACAGCGCGCTTCCATGTGCTTTCGCATGCCTTTGACTGCTTAGATGCACTTTTGTGTGCCTTCTACATTTTTACTGCGCTTTTGGTTCCCCATAGCTGCCTGCTGTCATGTGCCCTAAATGCACCCCATTGCGCTTCAAACTGCCTCCGCATGCCCCCCCCCCCACACTCCTTACCTGCCTTTTACATTTGTTGCACGCTTCTTTTACACTTTACCTGCAACTCACATTCTCTACTGCGCACTCATTGCGCAATCCCTATCACACACACAACAATCCACCACATCAGTTGTGCTGCATATCACAACTTCCATCTTACTGGCACATTTACTTGAGGTGCACTGTGATTCCAACACGAGCAAACTGTGCATTCTTACATAACTGGGGCGCTTTGCATCTATTTGGCATTGGACTGTGTGCACTTGGGTGCTTTCACATAATCCTGGCGCTTTGGTGGTATTTGATCTTTCACAGCATCTCCTTATAGTTCTTCCACATTTCCAATCAGCATCGCCTGATCTGGTAACTGGCACAGGTCAATTATGCCATTATTACTAAGGCGCAGCACATGACACATAACACCAAAGTGGATTAATTGGGAAGAGCGCATGAGACCTAGAGCACACCAAAAATAGCACATTGCACTGGGACAGTTGGGTATTGGGCTAATGGTGCACAAATCTTATTGGCTGAGGCAGCAGCATAGTGCAGTCGGGTTTAGATGGATGAATGGGTGCACTTGTGGGTAGCACATGGCACTTTCTATTTTTACACTTTATTTTGCCGTTTTTATCACATAAGCCATTTGTACATAGTGGGTGGACAGATGGAGAATCCAGAAGATCTTTCCCCCCCTCATAGTTCATAACTCAGTCAGCGTCGCACATAGTCTGTGCACCAGCATCCAGTCCATGTGCATTTGTAGTGCACCCTTCATATAGCTGCATTTGTGTATCATTTGCATCCCCTCATTGTATTGTTGCGTTTTGTCCCTGCGTTGTGTCCTTCATCCTTGTTTGTGCACTCTTACAGTGCACCCTTCATATAGCTGTGTTTGCACACCATTTGTGCACTTATTTGCATAGCTGCATTTTGTGCACCATTTGCGCCTTTTTCCACCCCTTGCGCTTTCATCCCGTTTGTGTCCCTAACCTGCGCACCACCTTCACAGCATGTCCCAGTGTTGTCTTCATCCCACTACACCTCCCACCTTCATCATCCTCGTCGTTGTGCACTTTTGCGCTCCCATTGCGCATTTTTTTGCACTGCACATTTTTGCCCCTTTGCATTGTGCACTTTCCTGCCACTGTGCATATCTCCCCTTTAGCATACACAATTAGTGTGCACATTGAAAACTGCTGTACCAGCCTCTCCATAGTCTCTGCACCCCGAAGGACGATCCAAGGCCCTCTAAATGAACTCCCCCCCTTTCACCTCAAGCATGCCTGCAGTAGTAGGTTAAGTGTTCACCCCTTCCTTTGAGACTCTGCACTGAGTACCAACAGAACATATCATTTCTGGAGCCCACCGCGAGGGGTTTCTGTTTATCAGACCGTATTTTAGACCTCCATCGGCTTGCCCTTCACTTCAACATTAACCACCTTCACACTCTCCATTCCGCGCTGTTAGCAACTGCACTCTAGCTTGTGGAAATACCAGTATTTGAATCACTCTTCCTAAATAACATGCATCACTCGTCTGCACTGTCTTTACCTCCACCTTCACCTGAATCATCCCTACCTACCTTAACTCCGTCTGCATCACTGCATTCTTCTCTGCCTTTGCATTTCGCTGCACTTTTACCAGATCTTAAGTCTACACACCTTATTCCACCTACTATGGCTACCATGCATATGCCATCTGCATCTAACCAAAACATGCTGTGTTTCGACCCCACAAAACCGCGCAAACTCCAGAAGTACTTCGAGAAGCTTGTGCAACTCCTCCATGATTGTAACATCACTGATGAGACCGATAAGAAGTTCCACACTGTGCGCTATTTGGACAGCGACACTGCAGACACTTGGAAACTGCTACTGGAGTATAGCACGATGCACAACTATGGCACATTCAAAGACGCTGTCCTAAAGCTTTATTCCGGCTGTAGGGATGGGAGTAAATGGAGTATTAGCAACCTGGACAAGCTTATTGGTGAGACCGCATGCATTGGCCTTGTAACTGCAGAAGAAATTGCATGCTATTATCATGCATTTCTCAACATTAGCAAATACTTAGTTGCACAAGGCATATTGGTGCGCTATGACCAAAGCGGCATGTTCATTAGGGTGTTTTGACCAGACCAGCTCGAGCGCATTTTGAGCTGCCTTGTGATTGCAGTACCGAATCAGCCTGCAAATGTGCCATACTCATTAGATGCAATACACAATGTGATCAACTCATCTTTGAAGGCCCAGGGCGCTATTTCCAGCCACTTACTGGGCTCACAGTGCAAAACCCCGATATGTATGCGCCCTACTCAGCACCCAGCACACCCATTTCCCAGGCACAACCTAGCGTGCCCACAGTCAAAGCAGAAGACATCTCAGTCTTATTCAAATGCATGACACAGACAATAGTTACCACGTTGAGTGCATCGTGCAGAGATGGCAGAAATGGCACGCCTCATTCGAACAATGACAAGTGCAATGGTTGCGGTCAGACAGGGCATTATATCCCTGAGTGCACTTCAATTGAGCGCCTTATTAGCGAAGGAAAGTGTAGGCGAAATGCAGAAGGGTGCATCATACTCCCAGGTGGCGCATTCATGCCGTGTTCTATTCCAGGCAACTTCTTGGGCAAGCACATCGAGGAATGGCATAAGCGCAACCCAGGGCAAATAGCCACTGGTTGACTTTTATCTAATACCAATTCGCAGCTTATCTACAATATAGTGCCTCATCCAGCTCCAGCAGCACCTTTACAGTCAATGTATGTTGCCGCTTCAGTGCCTGCAGCAGATTATATGCAAAGCACACCAAATGCGCAACTAACGAAGGAAGAGTGCATCGATGTGCTTGAGCAGGAGTTAATGGCGCTTCGGAAGAGGCAAGTCTTTGACAGTGTTGAAATTCTGCAGCGTGCACCATGCAATACATCCAATCAAGAGAGCATGCATTCTACAACCACAGACATTGCACCCACCGATAGTATCGAGTCCCCAGCATTGCAACCCACTGCGAGTGCAACTGAAGCGCCCAATGAGATGCCCATACATCCCTATTCCAACATTCCTGAAGCGTGTTTTGTGCCTGCAGCAGCAGATAAACCAGACATACCAGCTAACACTTCCAAAGGCAAAGAGCCATTATACTGCACTGTCATTCCCATCCAGAACCCGCAGATTGTCGATGATGTATATGCACGTGCCATAAAGGTGCCCTCCATTATTGTTTCGCATGAAGAGCTCCTATCCCTTTCGCTCGATCTCAGACAGTGCCATAGAGAACAAGTTACCCCAAAGTGCATTGCAGCTACCAGCGCAGAAGTGGTAGCTACCAACCTTGCGAGTGTTATGCCATTTGCACACTGCGAAGCGCGCGCACCTTTTGTGGAAAATAAAGCACTTAATGTGACACCTCCAGTTAGTGTGGCAATTGCAGCGCCGCTTCCTATTGTTTTGCAGGATCCATTTGAACAGTACCTCACCCATCTCCAGCCAGGCAAAATTGAAAACCTGGACATTTTGAAGGTTGCAAAAGAGTCGCATGCATTTCGTTCCATTGATTTATTGATCGACAACTAAGAATACTTCGAGGCTATCTTAGATCCGGGTTCGCAAATTATCACAATGTCAGAAGCAGTCTGCCATCATCTTGGGCTTCAGTATGACTTGTGCATTCACTTATACATGTAATTGGCCAATGGAGAGGTAGATGAGTCGCTTGGGCTTGCGTGGAATGTTTCCGCACACATTGGAGATATCATTGTCTATGTGCAAGTTCACGTTATCCATTCACCTGCTTACAATATTCTGTTAGGGTGCCCCTTCAATGTGTTAATGCACTCTGTCGTGCGCAACTTTGCGGATGAAGCGCAAACGATTACAATCTGTGATCCAAACACAGGCACCATCTCCACCATTCCAACAAAACCTAGGGGGAAGCCACGCCACTTCTTACCAGCTCCAGCAACACCGCACTTTGCTATTCAGCATAACCCACAAAGAAATTTTCGCCAGGCTTCAAGGAATTGATGGCAGACCAAGGAGAAGCTGCCACTATCATAACATTTGACTCTGATACCCAATCTTGTGATGTTTCCACATTTGCACTTATTCCATTTTCTGCTTCTGTTCCTTTGACCTCTATTATCTCTCAACTCTACCTATCCCAGTGTACCAACAGTCATGTGCAGGCGCTCTTAAATTTGATTGACCCTGTGGTGCTTATTCCAGCCGCATTTCCGAAAAGTGCACATGCACGTGCAACTTTTATCGATTTAGTGGTGCGCACACCGCAAAAGGGCATAGTAACCAAGAAGAAGTATAAACCAGTTGATAGAAAGGTCAAACCAGTTATTGCGCCCATCCCAAATGAATTCTGCATCGAGCACAACATTATAGGTAATCCACTAGCGGTGCTTCCAGTGCTTTTACCAAACCTGCCACCATTTACCCCGACTGGGCACTATACTGAAGAGCGCATGCAAGTGCTCCAAAAGCACCACACCAATTTCTTATTACCAGAGGAGATGAGGGTTTTACACCACTTGATGTCTTTGCAGAATGAAGCCTTTGCATGGAGTGATGAGGAGCATGGCAGCTTCAAGACCACGTTCTTTCCCCTAGTAGAAATCCCAGTTATTCCACACACCCCTTGGATAGAGTGCAACATCCCCATTCCACCAGGCATATACGATGAAGTTTGCACTATTATCCGGAGGAAGATAGACTCAGGCATTTATGAGTGCTCAAATTTGGCATATAGATCGCGCTGGTTCTGCACACTCAAGAAAGATGGGAAAGCATTGCACATCATACATAGCCTTGAGCCACTTAATCACATTACCATTAAATACTCCAGTGTCACCCCTACACCTGAGCACCTCGCAGAGCAGTTTGCGGGGCATGCATGCAGCACCATCCTTGATCTATATATACGATGAGCACTTAATCAAAGAATCATTGCATGACCTTATGACATTCCAGATGCCATATGGCGCAATGTGCCTCGTTACATTGCCAATGGGTTGGACAAACTCAGTACCAATCTTCCACGATGATGTGTACTATATTCTGCAGCCAGAGATTCCGGATTACACCATTCCCTATATCGACAATGTCCCAGTCAAGGGGCCTTCAAAGCGCTACATCTTACTGGATGGCTCGTGTGAAGTGCTCACTGCGAACCCTTTCCAGAATGTGAACTGCATTGTACAGTGCATGAAATATAGCAGCGGCACTTTCTCTGGGATGAAATCCACATTGTGCACTGAGAACTTCGTCATTCTTGGCCATTATTGCACACCAGAAGGTAGAAAACCCGAACGTGACAAGGTAGACATTATCCACAATTGGGGTGCATGCCACATGCTTTAGGAAGTGCATGCATTCTTGGGAACAGTCAGTTTAATGCGCATTTATATCTGCAATTATGTGCACCATGTTAACGCACTCAGAAGGCTTACACGCAAGGATGCTCCATTCGAATGGGGCCCAGAGCAGATAGCAGTGCAAAATGACATCAAGCAAGCAGTACTAAAGTGTCCTGCACTACAACTGATTGATTATTCCTCAGAACTCCCCATTATCCTTGTGGTCGACACTTCCCAGATAGCAGTTGGCTTTTACCTTTGCCAGCAAAAGAGTGCAGATGCAAAAATGCACATTTACAACCGGTTCGGCTCAATTATGCTCAACAACAGAGAAGTGTGCTTTTCACAACTGAAGCTACAGATCTATAAGCTTTACCGCACACTGCGCAGTTTGCGCCTTCATATTATAGGTGTGCGCAACTTAATTGTTGAGAATGACATGTGCTATATCAAGGGCATGCTACAAAACCCCGATATCCAACCATCCGCTAGCATTAACTGGTGGATTGTGTCAATCCTTACATTCCATTTTATGCTCATACATGTTAGAGGAGCAGTGCATGGTCCAGATGGACTTTCGCATCGGCCAAAGCAGCCAGAGGACTTAGAAGGAGAAGAAGATGAAGAGTTTGAGGATTGGATTGATGCACTACATGGCTTTATGCATACGATACGTCCCATTTCACAGTCCTTTGACACGCAAGCACTCACGCTAATGCAGCCAGAGCCAAGCACAAATGCACAAAATGTGCAAAATGTGTGCAATAGTGCGCTTATTTATGACGATGACTATAGCCAAGTTCTGAGGAGCACAACCACAGATGCAGAGGATGAGAAGTTAGATTTGGTGTGGATTTGGATGGATACCCTAATGCACCCTAGCAACTTCACAGATTCCGAGTACAGTGCACTTGTGCACTATGCGAGCACATTTTTCAATGACAAGACGTGCCTATGGAAGTGCAATGTGCATGGCGCTCACTAGCTTGTTATTTGGCAGTCTAGATGCTTACTGATATTGCACGCCATCCATGACAACATTGGACACAAGTGCTTTTATGTGACATGCTCCACATTGCTTGAGCACTTTTGGTGGCCACACATTATGGATGACATCGTTTGGTTTGTGCGCACTTGTTATATTTGCCAGATCCAGCAAACGCAGAAGGTTCTAATACCGCCAGTCATCACAATGCCTGTGCCTCTCTTCAGTAAAGTTTATATTGATATGATGCACTTACCAGTATCAGCAGGGCAGTGCTATACACATTTTGCAGTTAAGGCTCTTCTCGATCGCTGTGTTGCGCATAAGGACTAAATCGCTGCACTGGAAGTCAAAATTGCAAATGGCTTTTGAGTGCGCTTTCTTGAAATGGAGCGCTGCTTTGCACCTTTCTGCATAGACACAGGAATGGATGTGTGCTAAGTCTTCTGGACACTTTTGCAATGCATGCACGTGCTGCACAATCAAGTCTGTAGTGGAGAGTATAGAATCTGGGGGTGGGTTAAGGTATGTTGCTTCAATGATATCGAGAGGGATTAGAGGCTGCATGCCTGTCACAATGAAGTATGGCGAAATGCCAAGGCGCTTCTGAACTGTGATGTGCTGCACCCAAAAGACTGAGTACAGCACACTGAACCATTTTGACTCTACTCCATCTGTGGCTTTGATAAGTGCTTGATGCATGTTGAAATGTGCATGCTCAACAATTCCATTAGTGCGCAAGTTATAGCCAGATATGTGGATGTGATTGATATGGTAGTGCTTACTGAGATAGGCTAGCGCTTTGATGAATGGCTTGCCATTATCAGTGACTATCTCATACAATGTGCCCCATCTGCAGATGAGGTCTTGGAACATCCAATTGTCGAGTGCACTTGCGTTTTCTTTGGGAAGCCTGCGGAATTCTGGCAAAGTTGCAAGCGAGCAATGCCCTTGGATGATTGCACATTATCTTGGTCCTCTAGTTATAGTGTCGTGCAATCAAGGTGGCACATATATCGTTTGCCAGCTCAATGGGACAGTATTCGACAGGCCAGTAGCCACATTCTGTCTACTGCCGTACCACATGCACAAGTCCATTGTGCTTCCTGACATAGTGCTCGATATCACCACAATGCAGTTGAGGGAGTGGAAGAGTCCATAGTAGTGGACACAGAAGACGAAGAAGCAGTTGATGAAGAAGAAGCGCAAGGAGATAGCACTGGGGATGAAGAAAGCACCAATGAGGCATGCAACTAGCACTCTGCGTGCACCGCTATGGATATTTCACCTTTTTATATGTACACTTTGCTTTCTTTCATTTTTTTACGTTACCTTTTTCCTATTCGCGAAGTCGCATCTGGACGTGTTCCATGATTGCGCAACCCATGGGTTTTACCAGCCATGATGATCTACTGAGCCTTTCCCATTTTTTAAGACTTTGTCAGATGGCATGCGCTTCATTTTATCTCTTACTCTTTTATCGTTTGGACATGGTCAATATCTCAGTTGGGAGGAGGAAAGTGATGGTTGGACAGTTTTTCCACACCCCTTTGCATTTGCGCATTTTTGCGCTGGTGCATGTTTTTTTGTGTGCTTGACATTTCTTGCTCAAATATTGCCTATCTTATCTCTTTTCCCTCACATATATTATTTGGACTTACAAATTTCGTTTTATGGCACCATGGAAGCATGCATGCAGGTTGGCGCAAAGTGCGCACATTTGCACACTCATGCACATTGCACCGCTTCAAAGCGCATCATGCGTATCACAGGTGCAACAGAAAGATGGATTGACATACTATCTAAAACTTATACAGGCGAGCAGCTACTCGATGGACTACAGTAACTCCAAGCACTCCATGGCTGCATCCAGTTTTGCCTTTGCATCTGCCTCCGCTTGCTCCATGCACACCTCCAGCCACCCCACCAGCTCGTGCGCCCTGCACTCAAATTCCTCAGACTGCTCTTTCTCCTCAATCATCTTATGCATATCAGGCATCAGCTCCTCACCCCAAGTAAGCCACTCCTCCACCATGATACCACTGAATGTGCTGTGCACCTTCGCGAGGAGCACGTTGAGTTCTGCATTGTCTTTAACAGTGTCCACACAGCTTTTATACATGTTCTATATACCCCGACCCTTAGCAACCTGCGCCGGTCATAGAAACACAAAAAGCGCACCAGTTTACTACAAAACCCTTCACCCCAAGCTTGCATCATCATCTGCTCACTGCCAGCAGCAGGAAGGGTCTCATTGAGGGCCAGGATCATTTGTCTAAGGGCTAAGGTAAATGCTGAGGCCATCGGATCGGGTAGAGATGGGTTGTGGAAAGAGTTATAGAGGATAGATGGTGGTCAGAGATAGATAAGGAGAGGATGGCTGCTTATGTGAGCGAAGAAAATTTTGTGCTGACCAATTGCATGCTGCCTGAGGACAGTCAGTACTTCAGTTGGGAGGAGATGATATGGCTCCCTATTGCCCTGTGTGCATACTATGGCATTTTTTGCGATTGTGCACACCTTTGACCGCTTAGGTGCGCTTTTGTGCACCTTTTACATTTCTACTGCACTTTTGGTTCCCCATAGCTGCCTGCTGTCGTGCGCCCTAAATGTGCCCTGTTGTGCTTCAAACCGCCTCCACGCACCCCCCCCCCCCACACTCCTTACCTGTCTTTCACATTTATTGCATGCTTGATGCGCCTTTGTGCACTCCTTTTATGCTTTACCTGCAACTCACATTCTCTACTGCACACTCATTGTGCAATCCCTATCACATATACAACAATCCACCACATCAGTTGCACTGCGCATCACAGCTTCCATCTTACTGGCACATTTACTTGAGGCACACCATGATTCCAACACGAGCAAACTGCACATTCTTACATAACTGGGGTGCTTTGCACCTATTTGGCATTGGACTGTGTGCACTTGGGTGCTTTCATGTAATCCTGGCACTTTGGCAGTATTTGGCCTTTCACAGCATCTCCTTATAGTTCTTCCACATTTCCAATCAGCATCGCCTTATCTGGTAACTGGCACAGGTCGATCACACCATTATTACTAAGGCACAGCACATGACACATAACACCGAAGCAGTGATGTGTTCAGTTGGTACTCGGTGCAGAGTCTCAACGGAAGGGATGAACACTTAACCTACAACTGCAGGCGTGCTCGGGGTGAGGGGGGAGTTTGCTTAGAGGGCCTCAGATCATCCTTCAGGGCGCAAAGACTATGGGGAGGCTGGTACAGCAGTTTTCAATGTGTGCACTAGTTGTGTACACTAAAGGGGAGATATGCGCAGTGGCGGGAAAGTGCACAATGCAAAGGGGCAAAAACATGCAGTGCGGAAAAACACACAATGGGAGCACAAAAGTGTGCAATGACAAGGGTGATGAAGACAAGAGGTGTAGTGGGATGGAGACAACACTGGGGTGTGCTGTGAAGGTGGTGTGTAGATTGGGGACACAAATGGGGTGGAAGTGCTGATACGGCTCCCTATCGCCCTGCGCGCATACTACAGCATTTTTTGCGATTGTGTGCACCTCTTAGATGGCTTCCGCACACTTTGTGCAGCACGCTTTTGCGCGCCTTAGTGCACTTTCATGTGCCTTTGCATGCTTCCATGCGCTTTTGCATGCCTTTGACTGTTTAGGTGCACCTTTGTGCGCCTCTTGCATTTCTACTGTGCTTTTGTTTCCCCATAGCCGCCAATCATTGTGCACTCTAAATGCGCCTCATTGCGCTTCAAGCCGCCTCCATGCGCCCCCCCACGCTCCTTATCTGCCTTCTACATTTATTGCGCACTCGATGCGCCTTTGCGCACTCCTTTTACACTTTACCTGCAACTCACATTCCCTGCTGTGCACTCTTTGCACAATCTCTATCACACACAACAATCCACTGCACCAGTGCACTGCACATCGCAGCTCCCATCTTACTGGCACATTTACTTGAGGCATACCATGATTCCGGCATGAGCGAACTGCGCATTCTTACATAACTGGGCCGCTTTGTGCCTATTTGGCATTGGACTGTGCGCACTTGGGCGCTTTCACGTAACCCAGGCGCTTTGGCAGTATTTGGTCTCGCACAGCATCCCCTTTTAGTTCTTCCACATTTCCAATCGGCATCGCTTTATCTGGTAACTGGCACAGGTCGATCACGCCATTATTACTAAGGCGCAGCACGCAACATATAACACCAAAGCGGATTAATTGGGAAGAGCGCACGAGACTTAGCGCACACCAATAATAGCGCATCGCACTGGAACAGTTGGATATTGAGCTATAGGTGCGCAAATCTTATTGGCTGAGGCAGCGGCATAGTGCGGTCAGGTTTAGATGGGCGAATGGATGCGCTTGTGGGTAGCGCATGGTGCTTCCTATTTTTATACTTTATTTCACCATTTTATCACATAAGCCATTTGTACATAGTAGCGGACAGATAGAGAATCCACAGGATCTTTCCCCCCCCCCTCATAGTTCATAGCTCAGTCAGCGTCGCACATAGTCTGTGCACCAGCATCCAGTCCATGCGCCTTCGTAGTGCGCCCTTCGTATAGCCGTGTTTGCATTATCGTTTGCGTCCCCTCATCGTATTGTTGCGTTTTGTCCCTTGCGTTGCATCCTTCGTCCTTGTCTGTGCACTATCGTAGTGCACCCTTCGTAAAGCCGCGTTTGCGCACCCTTTTGCATAGCCGCATTTTGCGCACCACCTGCGCCTTTTTCCACTCCTTGCGCTTTCACTCTGTTTGCACCCCCAAACTGTGCACCACCTTCACAGTACATTCCAGTGTCGTCTTTGTCCTGTTACACCTCCTGCCTTCATCATCCTCATCGTTGTGCACTTTTGCGCTCTCGTTGCGCGTTTTTCCGCACTGCGCATTTTTGCCTCTTTGCGTTGCGCACTTTTCCGCCACTGCGCATATCTCCCCTTTTGTGTACACTACTAGTGCGCACACTGAAAATCGCTGTACCAGCCTCTCTATAGTCTCCGTGCCCTGAAGGACGATCCAAGGCCATCTAAGCGAACTCCCCCCTCACCCCGAGCACGCCTGCAGTTGTAGGTTAAGTGTTCACCCCTTCTGTTGAGACTCTGCACTGAGTACCAACTGAACACATCAGCGCAAGGGGTGGAAAAAGGCACAAATGGTGTGCAAAATGCAGCTATACAAATAAGTGCACAAATGGTGCACAAACGTGGCTATATGAAGGGCACACTGTATGAGTGCTCGAACGAGGACAAAGGATGCAATGCAGGGACGAAATGCAACAATACGATGAGGGGATGCAAATGATACACAAACGCAGCTATACGAAGGGCACACTACAAAGGCACACAGACTGGACACTGGTGCACAGACTATGTGCAATGCTGACTGAGCTATGAACTGTGAGGGGGGGAAAGATCCTCTGGATTCTCTATCTGTCTGCCTACTATGTACAAATGGCTTATGTGATAAAAATGGTAAAATAAAGTGTAAAGATAGAAAGTGCCATGCGCTACCCACAAGCGCATCCATTCACCCATCTAAACCCAACCACACTATGCCGCTGCCTCAGCCAATAAGATTTGTGCACCTATAGCCCACTACCCAACTGTTCAAGTGCGATGTGCTATTTTTGGTGTGCTCTAGGTCTTGTGCGCTCTTCCCAATTAATCTGCTTCAGTGATATGTGTTGCATGCTGCACCTTAGTAATAATGGCGTGATCGACCTGTGCCAGTTACCAGATAAGGCAATGCTGATTGGAAATGTGGAAGAACTATAAGGAAATGCTGTGAAAGGCCAAATACTGCCAAAGCGCCAGGATTATGTGAAGGTGCCCAAGGCACACAGTTCAATGCCAAATAGGTGCAAAGCACCCCAATTATGTGAGAATGCACAGTTCACTCATATTGGAATCACAGTGCACCTCAAGTAAATGCACCAGTAAGATGGGACCCGTGATGCGCAGTGCACCGGTGTGGTGGATTGTTGTGTGTGTGATAGGGATTGTGCAATGAGTGCGCAGCAGGGAATGTGAGTTGCAGGTAAAGCATAAAAGGAGCACGCAAAGGCACATCGAGCGTGCAATAAATGTGGAAGGCAGATAAGGAGTGTGGGGGGGCACACGGAGGCGGTTTGAAGCGCAATGAGGCACATTTAGGGCGCATGATGATTGGCAGCTATGGGGGAACCAACAGCACAGTAGAAATGCAAAAGGTGCACAAAGGCACACCTAAATGATCAAAGGCGTGCGAAAGCGCACAGAAGCACACAAATATGCATGAAAGCGCACAGAGGCACACTGGAGCACGTAGGAGCACACTGGAGCACAATGGAGAGCAATGGGAGTGCATAGGAGTGCATGGGAGTGCACTGGAAGTGGACAAAGGCACACAGAAGTGCACAGGAGCGCACTTGGGTGCACAAAAGCACATGAAGGTGCACAAAAGCACGCTGTGCAAAGTGAGTAGAAGATGTCCAAGCAGTGCACACAATCATGAAAAATGGTGTAGTATGAATGCAGGGTGATAGGGAGCTGTATCAGCGGATTAATTGGGAAGAGTGCACGAGACCTAGAGTGCACCAAAAATAGCACATTGCACCAGAACAGTTGGATATTGGGCTATAGGTGCACAAATCTTATTGGCTGAGGCAGCGGCATAGTGTGGTTGGGTTTAGATGGGCGAATGGGTGTGCTTGTGGGTAGCACATGGCACTTTCTATTTTTACACTTTATTTTACCATTTTTATCACATAAGCCATTTGTACATAGTAGGCGGACAGATAGAGAATCCAGAGAATCTTTTCCCCCCTCATAGTTCATAACTCAGTCAGCGTCGCACATAGTCTGTGCACCAGCATCCAGTCTGTGCACCTTTGTAGTGCACCCTTCATATAGCCACATTTGCATATTGTTTGCATCCCCTCATTGTATTGCTGCATTCTGTCCCTGCATTGCATCCTTCGCTCTCATTTGTGTACTATTGCAGTGCACCCTTCATATAGCTGCATTTGCACACCATTTGCACATTTATTTGTATAGCCACATTTTGCGCACTGTTTGTGCCTTTTTCCACCTGTTGCGCTCTCATCCCATTTGCCCCCCCCAACCTGTGCACCATCTTCACAGCACAGCCCAGTGTCATCTTTGTCCCATTACACCTCCCACCTTCATCATCCTTGTCATTGTGCACTTTTGTGCTCCTGTTGTGCATTTTTCTGCACTGCGCATTTTTGCCCCTTTGCATTGCACACTTTCCCACCACTATGCATATCTCCCCTTTAGAGTACACAACTAGTGTGCACATTTAAAACCACTGTACCAGCCTCTCCATAGTCTCTGCACCCCAAAGGATGATCCGAGGCCCTCTAAGCAAACTCTCCCCTCACCCCGAGCACACCTGCAGTTGTAGGTTAAGTGTTCACCCCTTCCATTGAGACTCTGCACTGAGTACCAACAGAACACATCAGCGGAATGACTGGTTTGACCTTTCTATCAACTGTTTATACTTCCTCTTGGTTACTACGCCTTTTGTGGTGTGCACACCACTAAATCAATAAAAGTTGTGTGCACATGTGTGCTTTTTGGAAACACGGCTGAATAGACCATTATAGAGTTGATAGAATTTAAGAGTGCCTGCGCATGACTGTTGGTACATTAGGATAGGTAGAGTTGAGAAATAATAGAAGTCAATGGAACAGAAGCAGAAAATGGAATAAGTGCAAACATGGAAACGTCACAAGCTTGGGTATCAGAGTCGAATGTTATGATAGTGGCAGCTTCTCCTTGGTCTGTGATAATAGAAAGAGGCACTGCAATTGCTGCACTAACTGGAGGTATCACATTAAGTGCCTTATTTTCCACAAAAGGCACACACCCTTCACAATCTGCAAATGGCATAATGCTCACAAGGTTGGTAGATACCACTTCTGTGCCAGTGGCTGCAATGTGTTTTGGGGTAACTTGTTCTCTATGCTGCTGCCTGAGATCGGGCAAAAGCAAAAGGAGCTCTTCATGGGGAAAGAATGTGGTCTTGAAGCTGCCATGCTCCTCATCGCTCCATGCAAAGGCTTCATTCTGCAAAGACATCAAGTGGTGTAAAACCTTCATCTCCTCTGGTAATAAGAAATCAGTGTGGCGCTTTTGGAGCGCTTGCATGCACTCTTCAGTATAGTGCCCAGTTGGGGTAAACGGTGGTGGGTTTGACAAAAGTGCAGGAAGCACTGCTAGCAGATCGCCTATAATGTTGTGCTCGATGCGGAATTCATTTGGGACAGGTGCAATAACTGATTTAACCTTTCTAATGGAAGGCATTTTCATGGCATGCACATATATGCCATTGACAATCTGTGGATTCTGGACAGGAACAATGGTGTGATATGATGGCTCTTTGCCTTTGAAAGTATTAACTTGAGCATCTGCTTTCTCTGCTGCTGCAGAGACAAAACACACTTCAGGAATGTTGGAATAGGGATGTATGGGTGTCTTGTTGGGTGCTTCAGTTGCACTCACAGTGGGTTGCAAAGCTGGCAACTCAATACTGTCAGTGGGTGCAATGTCTGTAGTTGTAGAAGGTGCATTCTCTTGATTTGATGTATTGTGTGGTGTGCACCACAGAATTTCAATGCCATCGAAGACTTGCCTCTTCCAGAGTGCCATCAACTCCCTCTTGAGCACATCAATGCACTCTTCCTTTGTTAGTTGCACATTTGGTGCACTTTGCATATACTCTGCTGTAGGAGCTGAGGCGGCAACATACATTGACTGTAAAAGTGCTGCTGGAGCTGGATGAGGCACTATATTGTAAATGAGCTGTGAATTGGCATTCAATGAAAGTTGACCAGTGGCAATCTGCCCTGGGTTGCGCTTATGCCATTCCTCAATGCGCTCACCTAGGAAGTTGCCTGGAATAGAACATGGCACGAATGCACCACCTGGGAGTACAATGCTCCCTTCTGCATCTCACCTACACTTTCCCTTGCTAATAAGGTGCTCAATTGAAGTGCACTCAGGGATATAATGCCCTGTTTGACCACAACCATTGCAAGTGTCATCATTTGAATGGGGTGCACCATTTCTGCCATCTCTGCATGATGCACTCAACATGGTAACTATTGTCTGTGTCATGCACTCAAATAGGATTGAGATATCTTCTGCCTTGACTGTGGGTGTGCTAGGTTGTGGCTGGGAAATGGGTATGCTGGTTGCTGAGTAGGGCGCATACATCTCGGGGTTTTGTGTTGTGAGCCTGGTAAGTGGCTGGAAATAGCACACTGGGCCTTCGAAGATAAAGTCGATCACATCGCATATTGCATCTAATGTGTATGGCACATTTGCAGGCTGATTCGGTACCACAATCGCAAGGCGGCTCAAAATGTGCTCAAGCTGGTCTGGTCAAAACACCCTAACAAACATGTGGCTTTGGTCATAGTGCACCAATATGCCTTGTGCAACTAAGTATTCACTGATGTTGAAAAATGCATGATAATAGCATGAAATTTCTTCTGTGGTTATGAGGCTGACATGTGCGGTTTCACCAATAAGCTTGTCTACATCACTAATACTCCATTTACTGCCATCTCTAGAACCGGGATAAAGCTTTAGAACAGCATCTTTGAATGCACCATAGTTATGCATTGGCTATACTCCAGTAGCAGTTTCCAAATGTCTGCAGTGTCGCTGTCCAGATAGTGCACAGTGTGGAATTTCTTATCTGTCTCATTGGTAACATTACAATTGTGAAGAAGTTGTGCAAGCTCCTCAAAGTACTTCTGGAGTTCATGCAGTTTTGCAGGGTTGAAGCACAGTGCATTTTGGTTAGATGCAGATGGCATGTGCATAGTAGCCATGGTAGATAAAATAAGGTGTGTGTAGTTAAGATCTGGTAAAAGCGCAGTGAAATTCAAAGGTGGGGAAAAATGCAGTGATGCAGATGGAGTTAGGGTAGGTAGGGATGATTCAGGTGAAGGTGGAGGTAAAAACAGTGCAGATGAGTGATGCATGTTGTTTAGGAAGAGTGATTCGAATATGGTGATAGGTCCACTACATGCTTTAAGGTCTGGAGAACATTCCCACTCATATTGAAACATTATGACATGCACTCCGAATCACTATGAATGCCACAAAATTGACGTCGAATCATTTTCACACTATTTTGCACTATTTTGGATGACTTTGAACTATTTCGAATGCTTTCGAACTATTTTGCAACACTTCGAACAACTTCACAGCATTTTGAATAATATCGGCCATGGTATAGCTGTCTTGAAACACTTTCGATACATGCTGCACATCTGGAACAAGTTATTCTGTCACATATCGAGCACTACCAGACACGAGGAGAGAGTACAAAAGAGTTAGAATGTGATAAGTGCATTTTTGTGTTTCATTGATATATTGAAGTACTTTTACTATATGGGAACACTATATGTTTCATCATTTATTATTTCTCATTTGTTTCATGATCTACAAGTCCTCATTGTTTGATATATTTGCCTCATGTTTTACACATGTTCTTATTTCCTTTTTAGTACTATCTCTTCATTTTGTATATAGACTTGTATTAGTTAGTTAGAATGGAAAACAGATAGCAATGGGAAACACAGGACAAGTTACCCTCTTGCTTATCATCAGATTTAAGAATCATTCTCTTGAGTCTTAGTTCACATTGTATCTCTAAGTTCTGTGAAATATTGTGAATTTTTTCGAAACTATCATATTCGCTTCTTGTTTTATTGCCCATCACCTATCACTATTCAACAAACACCTCACATTCATTAAACCCTCTTTTCGATACACCTCGAACCTCTTCGAACTTATTTGAACTTATTTGGACTACTTTGCATGACTTCAAACCTCTTCACACATATTTGAACCTCTTCCGAACTATTTTGAACTTCTTTGTATGCCTATAAAGACTATTCTCCACAACCCTTACTATTTTGCATCACTAAACAAAATGTTTTGGTTTTAGCAGTGATATTTAGTACCAACTCGCACCCTTCCTCTGACTCATGTTATACCATCCGAAGCCATTTAGTAGGTTTTGTTTGGGTTTCTGGGTTGAGTATCATCAACGGGTATTTCCCCAAGCTGGAGCACAGTTGCTAACAGCTCGGAATGGAGAGTGCAAAGGTGGTTAATGTTGAAGTGAAGGGCGAGCCAATGGAGGTCTAAATAAGGTCTGATAACCTGAAACTCCTCACAGTGGGCTCCAGAAATGATGTGTTCAGTTGGTACTCAGTGCAGAGTCTCAACAGAAGAGGTGAACAATAAACCTACAGCTGCAGGCATGCTTGGGGTGAGGGGGTTCGCTTAGAAAGCCTCAGATTGTTCTTCAGGGTGCAGAAACTATGAAGAGGCTGGTACGATGGTTTTCAATGTGCACACTAGTTGTGTATACAAAAAGGAAGGTATGCACAATGGCAAAAAAGTGTGCAATGCAATGGGGCAAAAACATGCATTGCAGAAAAATGCACAATGAGAGCGCAAAAATGTGCAATGATGAGGGAGATGAAAGCAGGAGGTTTAGTGGCACAAGTCCAGTACTGGGATGTGCTGCAAGGGTGATGCACAGGCTAGGGATGCAAATGGGATGTGAGTGCAACTGCTGGGAAAATGTGCAAACAGTGCACAAAATGCAGCTATACAATAAAATGTGCAAACAGTGTGCAAATGTGGCTATATGAAGGGCACACTGCAAGAGTGCACAAGTGAAGACAAAGAATGCAATGAAGGGATGAAACACAGCAATACGATGAGAGGATGCAAATGATATGCAAACTTGGCTATACAAAGGGCGCACTACAAAGGCACATGGACTGGACACTGGTGCACAGACTATGTGCGATGCTGGATGAGCTATGAACTATGAGGGGGGGGAAGATCCTCTGGATTCTCTATCTGTCCACCTACTATGTACAAATGGCTTATGTGACAAAAAACAGTAAAATAAAGTATAAAAATAGAAAGTGCCATGCGCTACCCACAAGCACATCCATTGGCCCATCTAAATCTGACCACACTATGCCGCTGCCTTAGCCAATAAGATTTGTGCATGCTATAGCCCAATACCCAACTTTCTGGTGCAATGCTCTATTTTTGGTGCACTCTAGGTCCCATGCACTCTTCCCAATTAATCTGCTTCAGTGTTATTATGTGTCGTGTGCTGCACCTTAGTAATAGTGATGTGATTGACCTATGCCAGTTACCAGATAAGGTGATGCTGATTGGAGATGTGGAAGAACTATAAGGAGATGCTGTGCGAGGCCAAATAGTGCCAAAGTGCCAGGATTATGTGAAAGTGCCCAAGTGTGCACAGTCTAATGCCAAATAGGTGCAAAGCACCCAGATTATGTGAGAATGTGCAGTTTGCTCATGCTGGAATCACAGTGCATCTTGAATAAATGCACCAGTAAGCTGGAAGCCATGATGCGCAGCGCAATTGGTGTAGTGGATTGTTGTGTGTGTGATAAGGATCATGCAATGAGTGCACAGCAAAGAATGTGAGTTGTGGATAAAGCATAAAAGGAGTGCGTAAAGGTGCATCGAGCACGCAATAACTGTGTAAGGAGTGTGGGAGGCACACAAAGGTGGTTTGAAGCATAACAAGGCACATTTAGAGTGCACAAGAGAAGGCAGCTAAGCAGTCAAAAGTGCATGGAAGTGCATTGGAGTGCACTGGAGTGCACAGAAGCACACTGGAGTGCATAGAAGCACACTGGAGCACATTGGAGTGCACAAAGGCACACAAAAGTGTGCTGATGGCTCAAAATTATCTTCACTGCCAAGACATCCATAAACTCATGCCTGAGGGATGAGATGGGCTCCTCCAAGACCTGTTGGCACTGGCAGATGTTGAAGGCCTGGAGAAAGAGGAAGTTAAAGAGGAAGAGGCAGAGGAACAGGATTTTTCCACTCACGATGAGTGAACAGTATGCCCTCATTACCTGTCCATAACCACTTTGAAGTTCTGTCTGTTGATTTACTAGAGGATGAATCTTATTCTATAATTGTTCCTTCTTCAGACCCCTCTGAAGTGGCTAAAGATGTATCTACCCCTTCCTCTCCACTCCCCCCTCTATTCAGATTGAAATCTTGGGAGCATAAGCTACCATGCAAGTACATCATGGCATCCACCCCCTCCCAATGATTCCTAGAATTGAAGATCGAGCTGCAGACCACAGATACAGGGCAAGTACTCAGTGTCTCTGCTCTTGTGGACTCAGGTGCCATGGGCCTTTTCATTGATTTGCACCTGGTTCAACAAAAACAACTCAATTGTTAGGGAGATACCCACTAATCTGCTAGCTAGACCATGCAGGTTCTCCTACAAGAAGGGTGTGGGATGATGCGGATGATGGGGGGTTTTGATGGTTTTGATGCAAGGGGTTATTAATAGATGAGTTGGCTAAAATAGGCTTTTTGCACCACTATCATGGATGGAATACCTAAGAGAACTCAACTGGGGTCCCCTTGGTGTATATTTTAGATTTATATACTATGTTACATATATTGTACTATGCTGTTACTGACATGTGCATACATGCACATACATATTGATGCATGTGAATATAAAATTCCCATGCTAACAAATGTAGCATTTGTGGGCATTTGGTAGCATAATTTGATGTAATAAAATAAAATATTATTATGTAATAGGACTGTTAGGAGACTGTTTCCTAACATTACCCCCCTTTTATGCCTCGACTTCCAGGTGAAAAAATACTGTATCTGTCCCCTCTGTGAAATTTTGGTAAGGCCAGAATTTCATCCCCTCATACACCACTCTAGCAATGCGACGCAGAGCATTTGGATTAAGTTTAAAGAATTGGGTTCCCATGTGTTATTTTTGTCAGTGTAGTTCTTCTACTTGATTAAGAACTCCAATTTATTTTGTCAAAGATGTGAGTCTAAAACCTCTTCCACTACATATTCTGGAGCACCTTCTACCATTATTGGAGGTTGCGGAGTAGTTTGTTGACTGGGAATAGTGGGTGGGCAGTAAGGGCATAAGCAGGAAATGTTAATTTCAGGATCAATCTTGAATGATTGAGGTAATTTTAGCACTACCACATTGGGCAAAATTATTTTAGAAATCACATATGGGCCAACTTGCTTCTCCATAAGTTTTCTTGAAGGTCATGGAATATTTAGATTCTTGGTACTTAGCCATACCAAGTCACCAACTTTGTACTCTGGAGCAATGGCTCAAGTACAATCCATGTGTCGCATTATATCATCATGTGCTTTCATCAATGCTGCCTCTGCTTCCTCCTGCACCTTTCACATCTTAGATACAAAGTCTTCCACTGGCTGTACCTTGACTTCCCTTCGAAGTTCTATTCCCATTTAGAGATGATATTCATAATTAGTGAAGAAGGGTGACATGCGAGTAGCCAAATGGAATTTATTATTGTGAGAAAATTCAGCAATTGCCAACCATTTGGGCCAGTCAGTTTGTCAGTGGTTGACAAACATGCATAGGTACTGCTCCAACTCCTGATTCATTCTCTCTGTCTGCCCATCAGTTTGTGGATGATATGCCATAGATAACTTGGTTTGAATTCCCAATATGTTATTTAACTCTCACATAAATGCAGAAGCAAATTGTGATCTATGATTGGAGATAACCATATCAGGCAATCCATGTAACTGCCATACCTGATTTAGATAGAGGTGCGCCAAGCCTAATGGTGAGGTTTCTGCAGTAGTAGAAGTAATATGGACTTCCTTTGTAAAGTGGTTGCATCCTACAAATATTGCATTGTATCCTTGAGCTTCAGGTATTCCAGTGATAAAGTCCACAAATATATTTTTCCAAGGTGCTTTAGGTATAGGGTTCAGCATTAATTTCCCTGCAGGCTTTTCTGAAAATTTCTTCCCCCTCATGCACATATCATATCCATCCACATACCCCAACACATATTTCGAAATTCCAGGCCACCAATAATTTCTCATCACCAATTCCAACATCTTCCACCTTCCTGAATGTCCAGCAGCTGGCATATTATGGTGTAACTGGATGATCTGCCTTCATAAATCTTGATCCTTTGGTACATTACCTTTCCTCTGAACAACACTAACCCTTGTTCCTCAATCTATTCATCTTCTTTAATATTACCTTTCTTCTCTCCCCTCAGAGCTTTCACAGCTTCCACTACTTCATTGTCCATCTCTGAACATTGTCTAATTTTAGACAACATTTGTGTTTCTGAGCTATCCACCAATAGATGTCCTTGATGCATAGCACAAATGCAAAAGTATTCAGGTTTGAGTAGGGTAATATTTTTATTGTCCTCCTCCACCCCCCTTTTGTAATCAGTATATCTGGATAATGCACTTGCTTTCCTCATCAAGCTTCCCACTTTGTGGACTAAGTGAAAATTAAAATGCAATAGGAATAATGCCCAATGTGCTTGCTGATGGTTAAGCTTTTTAGTGGACATGAAGTATTGCAGATTTTGATGATCTGTCCAGATTTCAATCTGATGCATACATCCCTCCAAATAATGTCTCCATGCTTCCAATGTCTCCATGCTTCCAATGTCTCCATGCTTCCAATGCTTGTATTATTTATGGGTATGAGGAGAACTCCTGGGTTGCAGAGTCCAATGTGAATGCCCCATGACTGGTCAGGGAGTTCCACTAGTGGCATTCCTCTGCACCTCAGTGCATCCAAGCATCTGACTTTGGGCAAATACAGTTTTGAATGCATCAGGATAATGCATCATAGAAGGGGGGTGATGTAAGGGGAAAGGAAGGTGCCCCAGGCATCTGGGCAATTTTCTACATTTGTTCCAAATTTTTTATATTTTATTTCACCCTATTCTGCCTTTTCTATGATTTTCTATGATTTATTCCTATTTTATTATTATATTTTGGTTTTTTCCATATTGGTACATGTTGACAGTTCTATTCTTAGAGGCAGGACCCCTTCTGGATGTTTACCCATCAAGGTGATGTCATCCCACAGCTTGATCTGCCAATCTCTGCCTTTTGCTATTTTTAGCTTACTATTTGATTTTTGGCTCTATCAGATGGATCCTTAGCCCTCTGTTAGGTGTGCCTGAAGTGTCTGTATTATGTAGTATAATATTAACTTTGGATTCCCCTCTGTTAGCTCACTATTAAGTGGGGTTTTGAGGTTGTCCTTACAATGATGCTGCTACCTTAGCCAATACAATTTGTGCACACTATAGCCCAATGCCAAATTGTCCCAGTGCAGTGTTCTATTTTTGATGCACTCTAGGTCTTGTGCACTCATCTAATTGGTCCACTTCAGTGTTACATGCCATGCACTGCACATTAGTAATAATGATGTGATTGACCTGTGCTGGTTACCAGAGAAGGCAATGAATGTGGAACAACTATGAGGAGATGCTGTGTGATGCCAAATAGGGCCAAAGCACTTGAACTACATGAAAGTGCTTGAGTGTGTGTGGTGTGGCACCAAATAGATGCAAAGTACACAGGTTACATGAAAATGTGCTGCTGTCTCATGATGCAGTCATAGTGCACTTTGACTGACTTGTCTGGTAAGCTGATGGCCATTGTGTGCAATTCAACAGATTAGGTGAAGAGGTTGGCATGTAGGTTAGATGTGTAGTTTGGGGAGTGCAGAATGAGAATGTGAATTGTGGACAAAGTGCAAAGATGCACATAAAGGTGCACAGGAGTGCACAAAGGTGTTTGAAAGCATACCAATATACATATAAGCACACAATAGAAAGTGGCTCAGCATTGTCCATAGGCACAATGAAATCAGGAAAAGGGTTCAAAAGTGCATGCAGGTGACCAAAAGCACACAAAAGTGCACAAGAGCATGCAGCATAAAGTGAAGACATCCAGGAGGTGCACACAATCATGAAAAATGGCATAGTATGAGCATAGGGCAGTGTGGAGCCATATCAGTAATATCATCCATAGTCTTGTCACTATCATCATCATCCACTGTTGGTGTTCCACCTGCAATCCACCTCAAGAGCAGTTGCTTGAGGAGCAGGGTGCAGGTGGTGTGCCATCCATAGTCACCATCATCGTCATCATCATCCACTGTCACTGTTCCACGCACAATCTGAGTTGTGGTGGGTGGAGATGGGAATAGGGGGCACACCTGGCAGTCTTTGGGTCTCCCAACACCCCCTGCAGACCCCTATGCCCAAATGAGAGCCTCACATCCCATTTGGATGGGGATGGGTTTGTGTTGCATGCATTGTTGGCTTTTGTCAAGCTACAAACACTGTAGATCATATATAAAAGAACATCTTTCTAGTTATAGTTGAAGAGAAAGAAACAAAAAACTTACTACATATTTTAATGGTGGAAGCAAGGTGGAAGCAAGGTGGAAGTCAGTTCATCTGGTGACTTGTGAGTTGTGAGAATACAAGTTATGATCCAACAAAGGAGACTATTAGTAGTGAAAAGAACAAGAAAATGAGGAGGAATTGTGTAGGGAACCTGTTAAAAGATTCCTTACTATGTAGGAGGACCCTGGAAGCTCCTGCAAAGGTCTGTCCAGATTTTAGCATGTTTGAGGGGCAAAATTTTGACATATACATGTCCAGACTTAGCATGTTTCAGGCAACTTTCACCATAGGTTTATCCAGATTTAGCATGTTTGAGAGGTCAAGATTGATAAAAAATTTAAATGTGCCTGTGTTGAGAAGAATATGCCCCACACACAGGACATCTTGATGCTTTGCAGCAAAAAATTTCCTATTATGCATTGACATGCACACATCAATGACATCATCCACATCCAATTTAGATGCTGTATACACAGAAATACAAAAATATGAATATGTTCATGGCATTCGCAATATACAGATCACCAGCACAGAATTCACCATCTTGATCGAAGAAGAAACAAAGATCCCAGCCACCATTGTGAATGCATACGATGCTGTTTTACAACAGCTCAAGGAGCAGAATGCAGATCATTCAAACTTTTCCATCTTTTCACCATGGCTTGGTCCTCTGGTCAGTGGCTTGGTCAATGAGGGGAGAGCATATGGAACAATACAGGGCCATATAGAAGCTGCAGTGCATCGCAAATGTTAATCTACTTACAACCAATTATACCTTTACTCATCCTGGTCAGGTACAGCAGGAGGTAGGCAAACTACCAAAATTGAAAATTCCTGGAGGGAAAATGGGCAGTAGATAGCCCCACGTTCACTGTTTAATTTTGTTATGCTCACACGTCCTGTTCCCTATGTCTTAAACACATTTTTTTAACCTGTCATGCTGTATGGCTCTGTTACACCTGTGACCTGTTACATCCTTGTCTGACTTAGCATGTTTGAGGCTGAAACTTTGCATGTTTGAGGGGCATTTTTTTGGACAAACCGTTGCAGGAGCTTCCAGGGTCCTTATGTAGGGCAAGCTTGAGTAGTGGAGAGTATATTGTAATAACAACATCAATCAAGTTCATTTTCAGTCGTATTCCCACAGTTTCAACACTTCGTATTCTTGTGTGTATTGACACTCTTGAGCATTCCCTACATATATATATAAGCCATTTGTAGGTAGTGTGTAGCAAGTAGTGTGTCAGGCCACTATGTACTTCTACTTAAACCATGTAACTATCTATATACCATTTAACTACTGTACATATGTATATGTGGCTCAGGTGACAAGGGAGTATACATACATAAATGTAAACATATACAGTATAAATCATGTAAAACAGTTATATAGATAGAACAGTTGGAGCCTTAGTAGCCATGTGCTTCTATATGGGTTGCACGTTACCAAATCCAAGCTCACCTAACCATGGTCCACCATTGTGCTTCCCTTCTCCAACCTTACAAGATCTCCTAAATTTCATTAGTATGGACAGGCCAGACAACCCAAGTGATCGTTTATCAGTGCCAACAACTGCTGCTGAGGAAATGTTTAACAAATATGGTATTATACCAGAGCCCATGGCACTGGTATAATACTGTCTTGACCAACCATACAAGGGACCCACCGAATGGGTCTGTATCAGGCCAGCCTAATTCCTATTCAGACCACTCAAAAATGTCGTGCTGGACTGATGCCCATGCCTAGCCCTAATTATGTATGACAGGTCAGCTACTCACGTGGCTAATCCTTGTTGCATATTACTCAGCCTTTCTCAGCAATGTCAGACGTTCCTCTAATAATAGGACCGGTTATCTCGGTGGTAAGTCACAAGTTTTTAATTGATATTTGATATGATATGTATAGTCGACTACGTTACATAATTGGCTCTTGGATGAAGCGTCCTACCAGTCATGATGCTCCTCTGTTGGTCTCTACGTTTCCTTGATCTGCACATCTGTCAAGCCGTGGGGATATCTTCATTTGAGTGGGGCGACATGCCGATCAATAAGAACCTTCAGACAAGAATCAAACCGATAAGTGAGGAGGAGCACATATATCCTTGCTCCAACCATTTCCTCCATTTAGCAATAGATCCACCTCTTGCGTTGGCGCTCGAAAACTTCGATTGAAAAGCGATACAAAGTAACAGCCACATGAAGACCTCGTAACCAATAACCTGGATGTGACAACGACTTGGCAGGATATTCTCGGAGCGAACCCACCTCAAAATCATTCTCATAGCCCTCTTCAAGGGTCATACGATTCATTTGCGCATAACGCGCAGCGTCATTATGACTTGGCATTGGGCTTGCCACGAGGATACATAGCGGACAGGCGGGTTTGTTCGTTCCGACTCTCATGGTAGATGTAAATGATGTGAATATGAATCTATCCCTGATCACATTCCTATTAGCTGTGTCGACAATAATACTACATGAAACCGGGAGGGTACTCACCAATTTGACAAAAAATCTTAACGACCACTAACTAGCGTCGTGCGTTTACAGGCTGCGGATTCCGTAGTCTTGAACTAAGATTACATATGCTATGCTGATATGGGGAAAAATACCAAAAGAATCGCGAGGCAGGAGATAAAGAAAGTGGCGAATCGGAGGTGAAGAAACAACATGGCCACAAGAATACTGGACTTCGATGCACTAAATTTGACGACCTGCTTTGAGATCATATAATCGAGTCGATTGGAATTGTACACGAGGTAATATACGTTGCGAATACTCTAGTGGCAACGATCTTATCTCAGGCGCAGCGTTCTTGGCATCTTGCCAGTGCATGTCCGAAGCTAGAACATATGGAGAGACAGTGCAAGTTGCCAGTGCATACATATCCGAAGCTAGAACATATTCGGTTTACAGTGCAAGTTGATGGGCTTATGACCAGACTGAGGAGGGTCGGACAAAGATATCTGTGTCTAATTACATTTCTCGTATACGATATACGAATTCCTCAGATGCTTAGTCATGCTTTGACTATGGCCCATGATAGTCATGATGATGATCTGCCTTGTTCTTTCAAAATCGCATACAATTTTATAACTCACACCGGAGGCCAGTCAGACTGATAAGGTGATGATGAATATAAATGCTTGCTTTACATGGATCCTCTTGTACAAATTATAACCAGAAAGAGCTGTATTCCAAAACAAGAAGTCATACGAGGTCCATTAAATATTATGAATGATAAGATGGAGGCGTCCTGTCACTGGAGACAGGTCGCTCGACACGCATTGTGGAGGTTTCCAGATCAGAGACAAGAACATCAGCCTGTGAGTGACTATCTGGGGGTATCATGCAAATTTCCGTACTATGGTTGTCCTCCGGTCCCACATCATGTAATGGAGGCGGATCATCGTTCAGTCTCCAATCATGTAGAGGTGCACTTGCGTGAAACTCCACATAATAGTCTGTATCTATAAGAGGAGGCGCAGAAGGTGTGAGTTCGATGTTCGTAAGCGATGCGCTTGGCGGATCGTCAAAAGGCGGGGCAGATGGACCGGAGGTAGGTCCATCTGCCCCCGGTTCCAGAGTGATATCTTCGAACGAGTATGGATAGTCGTAAAAGACTGGCGAGGCAATCTTCTCCTTGGATGGAGGTGGCGGAAACAGAGGAACCGGCGTGGATATATGAAATGATGAAGGTCCACCAGGATCACATGGAAAATCTTCAAACTCCTCATCTCGCCAGACAGGTGCAGAGACTTGGTTGGTTAATGACGGGGTTTCAGTAGAAACCTCAGAGGTGGGCGGAGAACTGGCTGACGCGGCTAAACGAGCAAGCAGTGATTTGTCGTCGGTTGCAACATGAGCTGCGTGGATGGGTGGAGGATGCAAATCCATGTCAAGACTTGCAGCGATGGGTTCAGCTGAACCGCCTGGGAGAGAAGATGACGAGGGTACGGCATCCGCAAAAACATCTGCAATCGATGTAGAAGTTCGAGTTATTGTTACACGTTGATGGTATGCAGGTGGAGAAGTGCGAGGAAGATGGTGCGATAATGCGGAAGGAGAAGCAAGGGAAGGATGGATCGGTTCCTGTTGTCCAGAAGCGGGATTGGAGTCAATGGCAGCGTCCATGGGGGTGTCGGAATGGAGGGACGCCATGGACGAGCGGCGAGATAGGGGCCTAGAAGAGGAAGGCGCTGGAGAAGACGATCTGGATCCGGATTGATCTAAAGTTGGGGAGGAGTTGTGGGAAGGGATCCGACTGGCTGAAACGATACGTTTGCCTCTCCTCTGACGAGCTGTATAACGTATGTTTGCTTTCCACCGAGCCGTCGCTCGAGCCAGAATTTTTTGCTTGGTCTTGATTTCTTTCTGAACTATACGTTCCCTGTCTTCATCTGCCAGGATATCTCGGCGTCGTCTATGAAACTTCTTCTCCACGTCGCCTTGTCTGTGCTTTCGATGCTTGCTCTTTCGCCAAAAGACGAGGCTGATGATCACAAAGCAGATCACAAAGGCGAGCACAAGCGAAAGAACAAGGATAAGGGTAGTACGACTAGCACTAGGATTAGATGGCTGTTTCCAGCCTGGGGGGAGAGAGTTGCGAATATCGTAGCTTGAACTGGGACTGAGAGAGGACGACGATGCAGTTTCCATTGCGGAAGAGCTAACGCCTTGAATCTCATCATCCACGGCAGTGATACCCGAGGGGACCTGGTCGTAAGTCTGTAAACATAAGTCATGAGATAACAATCTCCAAGATTAAAGAAAAGCATACGGCACAAACAGTTGATCCATACAAGGTGTACTTGTCCACTCTACGCCAGGTCCCATCACTACCCCGGTCATATCTGGCAGGAATACTTCGAGTAATAGCCGGAAGTGTATCAGATTGGTCTGAAACGACCGTGGCGTGGATGCGCGAGTCGCGAGGCTCGATGGATGATGCTATAGGGGTCTGGTTTGGGATGAATGAGGGGCATAAAAATGGGGGAGGAGCCGGGCTCGCATTGACATTGGAGGAAGAGGCCGCTATTGTGCCTAGAAGAGAGAGAAGAGCGGAAGAAGGGTAGGATTGGAAGGAAGGATGTCGACGTTGAGATCTGCTTGGATTATGTGGCATGATTACTTGGCTGTCGCTAAGATGATGCCAAGCGCCTTGGCCATGCGGAATTGATGACGGAGAAATCAACACCGACCCGAGGGATATTAACGGATGTTCAATGGCTGGACGACGATGGCTCGAAGATGAGAGTTGAGAAGAAGGAAAAAAATAGAGAGCAAGCTTACATACAAGCTCCGACGACAACAAACTAATATTAACAAAATATTCTAAAGATAACTACAGGCTATGAATAGATAATATCTCGAATCTCTTCCGTCGCTCCTCCTCTCGTCCTCGCGACCTCTCCCGCATCATCCCTTCCTCTTCGCGGCTTCGACTCCGCCATATCATATCCTCCGTATCACACTCATACACAATCTTGTACCAAGGCACGCTGATACGCACTCCCATGTGTCTGCTTGTTGACGAGGCTGTGCTCTCCTCCATCGTCCTATAAATATCACGTCGTCGTAATGGTGAGAACATCTTTATTACACCTTACCTTCGCAGGAATACTGCACTCCGCCCTTTCTTCGGTGCAGGCATCCATTCCGTTGGATAACTTAGCACATATGTGTCCACGTAACCCCGCCACCGTCCCACCACAGAACCATCTGTATCCATACTCGGATCGTCCATCCCGACCAGATAAACATGGATGCATTTTAGATCACAGGCCTGTCAACAGGTTACACAAACTAAACTTGATCTAAACATATCACTCACCCATTGAACTCGGTATAGATGGTCGTCTTGCCCAACATGTTGTTCAGCTTCTCGACGATATCTGATGATATCCTGCTTAGTAATTATTTCAGAATTCTGTGCACTCTGCAGCAGTCTCCACAGTTCTTGACATCGATTGTCGGCAAGAATTGTTTGAACCTGCCATTCAACATGACCTGACTGACAACTTTTGATCTAACAAAAACTCGCCTGCTTCACGAGAGCCGTGATAAGTTTGTCCAGTGTGAATAATTGATACGCCTATTAATAGCGCTTCATGTCGATCCCATGTGATGAAATAAAATATGTACCCACCTTGTTCCCGAAAAACCACCTCATGTGCTCCTCGAACGTTGCTTGGTCTAAATCGTTGTCGAACAACTTCTCGCATGCATTTAAAAGATACATGTACACCACATTTGTGTCATCGCATGCCCCACGATCGCCTAGGACTTCCATCGTCTGCGCGAGCACTGCAGCGGGGCCGTTTGGTTCATCCAGTCCAAGTTCCACAGCCACACGGTTGGCAAGCAGTGTTGCATGCTTCTGTGCAGCATGCTGCAAACCTATTTGCTTACACATGAGAAGACGAGAATATAACAACTTGTATCCCAGATATTCAGTTAATTATGACGGAGAAATCACTTAATCACTGTACCTGGAGTAAACGCAACAGTGTATAAAACGTGGTATTTGCAAAAAAAGGCCTGGCCTTGTTTGTAAAGGGGCTTTCCACGTAGGCGTCGGCTCCGGTTTCTCTAATCCAGATATCTTTAGGTGTATCAATGACATCTTCCATTCGTGGTACGATCGTTGAACCATGATCAGCTGACGGAGACACATCCCGAGACACGGGATAGGAATGCGAACCCTTTATGTTCATCCTTTCTTGGGCAGCGCGCAAAAGCTTTCTCCGTAAATCATTCGGAGTTACTCCACCAGAGTGGATCGAATGTGCACTCCCGGAGGACCATCTACCACTTCGAGGGTCCTCAGGAATGCCATTGAGATCAAGACCTACGTCGTCCTCATGTGCACCCTCCAGTGGTCCACACGCTGCGTTGAATTCCGCCGCCGGGAACATGCAGAGCAGCGGGATGAATTCACGTAAAAAGGTCTCAACACTCCGTCGTTCGTGGGAGCTATACTGAGCCTGGGACCGATCAAGGAAGGAGTATATCATTTTCAGAGAATCGAGCAACACAGAGGTGTCATGAAACGCGTATTCGAGCTGGTGCTGCACCGAGCCCTCGGCGAAAGATGGTTTTCCCGCCTGCTCCAACGCCTCCGCCTGTTCACTTTTAATAAGTTCGATGTCCGCCACAAAATGCTTCGCAGTGATGTTTTTCTTGTCGTTTGCCTTAAAGCTGATCCCCTGGTGATCCAGCGACTTGTAAAAGTTTTTCGAATCGACTTCCCTCCAAGTTCGGCTCCATTCGCGTTGTGCCCGCCGCCACTCCTCGTCCTTCTGTTTCAAACGCGACAGCACTACCGGAATGGCCACACTCGGACACTCCTGCAAGGCCTGGAGCACCTCAAGGCCCCCATCCCTCCCATAGACTTTCTTAATAATCCGATGATATATCGACTTGCTTGGACCTCCAAGGTCAGGTTTTAGCTTGAACAACGCCCTCTCCTCGTCGGTCATATCCTCGAGGCGAGCATACAGCGGCTCTAGCAAAGCGATCGTCCTGACCAGACCTTCTATATGCACCTGGTACTCAAATCTTTCTTCTTCGCTTTTATGAAGGGCTTCCTCGAACGAATTCTTCTTGTGTGCTACAAACCCAGCCTCTTCCGAAGCCCAAGTCGGATGCGATACCCACTCGTCATTGAGCACTGAACGGCAAAGCTCATCACGGCCAGAGCAAGCCAGCCTTATTTCCTGCGCACAGTGAGGTTTCTAGATAATGCACTCAACCAAATTTCAAACAGGACTTACACTGTCAGGTAGTTTCCGATAGCTGGGTCCCTCGCCGTCATCTGCGGGTAACGCAGACAAGGCTTCAGGAGGGCCTGTCCGAATGCTTCCGGGGGGACCATTCTCTGGGTTGTCTTGTCTCTCATCCCAACCAATCAACTCTTTGAATTCTGCCAGAAGATCGCCATCGCCGAGAAATACATACGTTCTTTCGATAAGAGTCTTGATATCGATGATCTCCTTGGAGAATAGACTCAGCAATTTCAAAAAATCCTCGTACATCTCCCGGCTCTCTAAAGCTTTCTTCGCCCTATCGAAAAACAACAGCTTATCAGCAGAAGTGCTCCCCAAGTGCGCAATACCATAAGATAAGCCCTGCGGTTGTAATACATGAGGATGCTGGAAAGGCGCGGGGGGAGGAGCAGAATTTGTAGAGTGAATGTGCATCTGAAGAGGCTGAGGAGAGATGGGTTGTTCTACCGAGAAAGACGGCGAGCCAGAGTCGCGTTTATGATTATGTTTTACCTTTTTAGCCTATCAGAAGAGTGGTCAACATATTTCCATTGAGATTGTGAGCGAAAATGACTTACCCTGCTAGGAGCAGCTTTTACAGGAGGGACAGGTGTTGCTTCCTTCTCCGGGATGCGTTTTTTCCGTTTAAGTGGTTGAACAGCCTTCTTGGTTGATTTCTCCGCCGGACTGGAGTTCGAGGGTTCAGACTGACCCCAAGGTACAGAAGACGGCCCGGCAACCCCAGGTGGTTGTGGCAGAATGGGTGGCCCACTTTGTCCAGCGGCCGTCGAAGCAGCGTCGGGAAGGAAGTCTTTAAACTCGATCAACAGGTCCGGGGCATCTTTGAATAGATGTTGAACTTGCACATACACTTGAGACTGCGCGATATAATATGTCAGGATACAACGGCACAGAAATGTTGGAACTACTTACGTCATGGAGATGCCTCTGCTCCTTCTGGTATGTTTGCAGAATGTCAAGAAATTGTTTGTAGGTGTTGGCATCGTCAGCATATCGGGCTTTTATCTTGTTGAGGTAGTGTATGGCATGATTGAATTCTCCTGGAGGTTGCCTCTCCACAGGGTTTCTGTTGTTGTTGTTCAGATTTCCTAAGACGGACGCGGCTGCAGTTGTTTGTGGATTTTGGAAACCCGGAGATAAAGAAGGATCGAAAGGTGGCTGCTGTCCATGAAGAAGGAGAGTATGGGGAGTATGGGAGCGCGACAAGGAGTCTGGACCAAAAGCTGGAAGGATAGGTGGTGGACCTGGAAACGCTGGGGTGTTTGTGTGGCTCGGTGGACCAGGCACATCTCTGGCAAGTCGAGGAAGAGTAGTGGTAGTGGTCGCGGTTGTGCTTTGGGTCGTGGTCCCAGAAGGTGTCGTTACGGTGATCATATCATCCAAAGGATCTGCAGACACGTCGATCCGATATCCCAATGGAAGAAACGTGTTAAACCCTTGAATAAGTGGTGCATTTCCGTGAAACAAACGGGATACTCGTTGGATGACACCGGGGGTATCAATTCTGGAGAGGTTGCGCAAGAATTAGAGCACAAAAGGAGGTGATAACTGTTTGAACAACGCAAAGCTCACACTTGACTCTTAAAATCCTTCATGATATCCAAAAACCGATTGTACACTTCGGGTTTTTCGTTGAACTGAACCTTGACTGCGTCGAGGTAGCTCAATGCATCCGTCACATTCAATGCACGATTCATTTCCGGAGAGGCCTGTGCACCGGAAAAACCAACAGGTGAGTCGCTCGTTGGTGGCCGTGGTGTAGGTGTGCTAGACTTCATGGCCAGAGTGGGTGAGGGAAGAAGAGATTCTGCAGATGTAGGTAAATAAGGAAGGGGTCTGCTAGTATCTGGAGGGGGCGATGACAGATGAGCCTGGAGTGGTCTAGCCTCCGAAAGAGCCGCTGGGAGTCCTGAAGGGGATCCTGGACTCTCAAGCGGTGGGAGTTCTTGGCTAGTCGATATTATTGGAGCATCAGCCATCGCACCCTGCTAAACTTCGAGGAACAGGTTCATATCCACCCGTGGGAATGCCAATTTATCTTATCTTATCTAATTACTGTTACGGTACTTAAGGAGACGAGGCGAAGTCGCCTGTTGTCAGCTTGAGGGTGGTAGGAACCACTGAAAGTCTTCCCTACAGGCATAGGAGAGGGGAAGAAGTATGGCGCTTCGTAAGGTTGGGTCCGTAATGGCGGTAATGTTTTCTTCTTCTCCAAACCACTCTTGAGGCCTAACAGTACAACCAACATCCGAACATCGTCGCAACCTATGGATGACATTCAAACTTACCTAACCCACTTGGAACACTGCAAATTCGATGAAGGTTCTTTGATGATTTCTTCGTTACTAGCACAGAGGAAGGTTCCCGCTTAATCGGCGACGGAGGATCCACCGCGCTGGTAAGGAAGGGAGAAGAAAGACTTCGTTGCATGATCAGGGGACTTTCCGGTAACTTTTCACCCCAAGTTGGCTTCAATCTCAGTCTGCGAAGTCTGAATCCCTGACAGTTTTCAGAAGCACAAGAAATTTTGCGCGAGGTGGGCGGTGAAGCGGAATTGTCTTGGAGGAGCGAGTTCTCCGTTGGTTCAGTCGACTCTTCAGCATGTACTAATCGTCCTTGCGGAAATGAAGAGGATTCCAAACGGATGGGATGATTATCACGATCGATGCTCCTTGGGGTGGAAGGCATTGATGATGGAAGTGTTGATGAATTAAAACTACGTTTGTCGGATAGATGCTTTACAGCACGAGGTGATGCGTGTTCGACGGGAGGCTCTAAGTGTTGCACTGGGACAACAGTGGCTAGTGCAATTGCAAGAATGCTCTGCATACAGCATCTGAGGACTGTGTACATCTAAATAACAAGTGCCGTTAAATCACTCACCAAAAAAAAACCAGCTACCGCAAAGACTAACCCCGCAGCACCAATGAACATTCTCTGGGACCATGAAGCCATTCTTCCTGTCGAAGTCAACCGAAAGGCGAGGTAACGAGTGTGATGGAGCAATGAATGCAAGGCTCCTTATTTATAAGTACCTGGGAACAGATGCTCGAGGCGTTTGGGATTATCTGTAGTACATCGATGATGATGGCAGACAGTGTTGCGTAGTGTGGATGTTGAACTTGAAGCAACGATGGTGAAAACATGTGTTTCGGCTATTTTTGTACGAGGCAACTCACCAGATAGTGACTCGATGAAACCTGCCCAAGCGATTCCACTTCCTAAGTGTGTAAAACGCTACAATGGCCATGGTTTAGAAATCCATCGTCACGATGTCAATATCAGAGATACAAACGAGCCCAATATATCAAAATGGCGTCCCAGTCCATTCATTCATGACAGAACCACCTACATTCTCAGGATTGGACGTACTCGACGTATATTGTTATATCTGGACGCGTATTATATGAGCATACTAGACAGTCGCAGAGACAGAGTCGATGCCGCCGCTGACTCTGTTTCTAGTACATCCTGCTTTCACGACTCACAGTGTTTCAGGCCTCAGAAGTTCAACAGTTGTAGTATGCAACGTCAACGACGCACTGCTGGTGAGAAAGGCATGCATTTTGAAATTCCGTGAGAAACATAAACGCAGTCACTACACGGTGCATCGTCGGTGCCCACAACATCTCAACAATACAAGGGCGAACTCATTCAGCGTGTGGGATTGACTACTGCGCTTATGGAGTGCTTGTGGCAGTAGTTGTCAGGTGAATCGAAAAAGCAGTGCAGTAACCAGACGATCACTGCCACAGTCGTCCTTACCTGCTTAGAGCTGCTTAGCTGCTCAGCGCTCAGCGCTCAGTCGATATATTTGAGCCCTTCGTCATTCACAGTTCACGTTTGATCAAATCCCTGTCCTTTAACTCCCTCAGTCTTGTTCCGACCCCCTAACTCGAGGCTCCAAAATGGGATTCATTCGCCCCGCTACTCCCGGTTTCCTTGTTACATTAGTAGCAACAATCTTGCTCGCCATTGTATCTTTCTGTGTGCCCTACATCAAATCTGTCTATTTCTTAAAGGCGAACATATCGGTCCAAGGCATCAATGGATCCATTATATTCGGGACGCTTGGGTATTGCTTGGAGTTGTCGAACGGGACTACATGTTCCCATCCCTCCGTTGGATATCAACTCGGTGAGTTCTTAATTATTTTCATTGATCATCATGTTCTTAAACTGGGACACGTAGACATAAATGCCTTGGTAGGCAACAAGCTTCCCGTAGCAATTCCCCAGGTGGCAGTGAAATGGCTCACTTATGCTCTTGTATTGCACATCGTTGCTCTTGGTCTTGCAGCAGGATCTGCGGTTTTTGGACTTTTAGCTCATGTGCGTGAAATGTCGATGGCATGCTGCAGCACCTGCGTATCGGGGTTCGCCGCTGCAGTCGCTTTGCTTGCATTCATTTTCGACATCGCGCTTTTCTTTGCTGCAAAGGCTCGCATTAACTCCGTAGGGACTGCGCAAATTGGAAACGCTATTTGGTTGACCTTGGCTGCTTGGATCTTACTGTTCTTCAGCGGATGTTTCTTCACACTCGGCAGATGTTGTATATCCAAACGTAAACCAAGAAGTGGCTGGGATAAAAAGGATGGGTTGGAGTCAGGTCTCAGCGACGGAGAGCAGTTGCGTTTGAATGCTGTCAAGGCTGAGGCAGAAAGGAAAAAGAAGCAGAACATAGTAGAGGGAGGCTTGCCAGCGTTTGACGAGATCCAGCCCCTGGCTGCACGGGTAGAGAATGACAACGTGTATCTCGAGAACTCATACCGGGATGACAGTCATGGCGCTTACGGAGGACGACCTGCTCATGCAGGTGGATACTCCGGTGGAGGATATGTCCAAGCGCCTGTCGGTACTCGTGCCGTCGACGAATACTATTCGCCAACTCACACCGACCATCCTACCTCTATCTATCCACCTGCACCTCAGCAGCCTATTCCACATGGCAGTGGCTATGCGGCTACGGCCTATGTGCAGTCTAACACTCCGCACCTCCAGAGGCAGGGCACTGGCTACGCGCAGTCCCAATATGCGCAGTCAGTGTCTTCCGCTTCTGCCAGCCAGTTTAACTCGATAGTACCACAACAATATGGCCCTGATCGTTACGGCAGTCCTCAAGGTTTCGGTCACGCCGCAGGAGGGACATCATGTAAGAACTTTCAGATTTCCTACATTCATACTCATTCACCCTTTGCAAGATCATAACGCTGCTGCTTCCCATTCTCAGCAACCGACGAGCTATTCAGAATTCGACCCTTTCAGCACTTCACAGATACAACCAGCAACACCCTATAATGTAGGCCACAGCCATGGTTTCCATGCAAGCCCACCTATACCGACAGCTGGCTATGTACAAAATAGCACGCCATATTACCATACACAACCCACAACTCATCTTGACCGCAGTTATACATTAGGTGGCGGTGGTTATGGCGAGAATTTCGTTCCCCCACTGCCCGAGCCCAGCGCTTCCTACTTTGTTCCACCAGGTCAACTGCGGACTTCGCCGCCACCAATCAATACTAACACCGGCTACGTTTCCCCTCCACACACAAGTCCTGTCAAGGGTCCTAGACCACAAGCGCAGTTGTCGGTGCAGAACGATACGGATGATTCACCCCCTATGTATGAAGTCGGAACTTCAAATACTCCAGGTGCCTGGGGAAAGCACTGAGGGGACTTCGCTATCTTCACGTTGACTATCATTGGACAACTTACCTTTATCTACTTGTTCATATTGTCAAGTACACATGTTGCTCACAAGGAATCTTGATCGCTAAAAAATTTTGTTTAGCATATATCGCGGTACTCTATGTGAACAGCGTGGGTCGCTGACGTGAGGTCAGATAATAAAAATCATTCGCTGGCTTCCCATCTTTATATAACAGTGTATAAGGCTCACATCCGTAGAAGTATACTGAATTTGGCCATGGGCAATATAGAAGATTAACCATATGTACGGTTCTTTTTTCAGAGCATGAATTCTGATAGTTTTATGTTCAATCCTTCAGAGTAGGAAATTTCTTCAACATAGGAGTTTGGAAGTCATAGTTACACCCAACATGTTCTCAGTCTTGTCAGCTGTGCCCCATCAGTCATAATTCATCTTTGAGCAGATTACCACGCCATGAAGCGGGAGCCTTCTCAGCGAGAAACAAGGACAACATCTCATGCACAAGATCTGCAGCTGCAATCCCTGTTATTTCGGCTATACGGATAATTAATTAACCTGGAATCAATTGTAAACCAAAGCAACACACCATTATCATAAGCAGGGGCAACTTCAACAATGTCGGCACCGCTAATTGCCGGAGTGTCAGCCCCGTTGTATAATCATTGAATCAAGTGAAATTATAATGACGAACACAAAGTTTAATCCTGCAAGCCCTCGGATGATGCGTTTGAGCTCTCGAGTAGTCCAACCTCCCGCTTCAGGAGTTCCAGCTACGAAAATGTGGTGGGGAAGCGTCTCAGGTGGCGATTCACTAACAAATGTTACTTACTAGCAGGTGCGAGCCCAGGGTCTATCCTGCATTCAGCGGTGGCATAATAGATTCTGTAAGATTCCCATACGCACCTATTACATCGATGTCAAGACTGAAATGTCTAGATAAGAATAACTTTTGTAACGAAGGTTGAGCGAAACTTGCCTCAAATACACTGGAGTATCTCCAACTCGCTGCCTGATTCGACGGATAATTTCGGGTATTCCAAAGTCATCGATGTCATCCGTAGATATCAATTGGAAGCCCACAGAACGATCGTGGTCCAGATCCTCTGCTCCCTGGAATGAGATACATCAAAGACATTTCAATGTTCATTGTTCTCGTATATATACCCCCAACTTGCATCGGATCCCCGCATGGATACTGTGATTCGACAGCAAGCCCTCTTCATAAGCAAGGTGGAAGAACGTTCCATGGGTCACATGAGATTGTTCTGTGCTTTGAAGGAAATAACGGCCTGGACGCCATGTGTCCTAACGCGCGGGTTACGTACAGAAGTACATGTGCCGTCGCCGACATACCAGATGTGCATCAAAGTGGATAACTGAGATTGGGCCGTATATCTTCTTTAGGGAGCGAAGAATTGGCCACACCTAAGTTGAATGACATTAACAAGGAATGCCTCCACCTGATCAGACAAAGGGGAGGGATGGAGGAAGAGCAATGGTGGATGGGGACGCCTACAATGGTGTGATCGCCTCCAAGGCTGGAAGATCAAGGGTCAGATAGAAAGTATGTATGATACTGAAACGCATTAACCTGATGATACGTGGGTGTTCAGTATCATCCACTGACAGTGACCGGGTCATGTATTTCTCAGTTCCGCGTGCCATCGGCCGTCGCAAGAGGGTGGAATATGCAACTTCAATCTGATCGACTGCAAGCGCATTATCATATGGGCTGACGGGGACCTAGAAGCGAGTCTATAAGGCTGCGAAACCTTCTTAAAGGATCTCACATCTCCACAATCAAAGACATTAGCTTCGTATGGGTTGTTTCCCCAAAACATGGTGTAGCCATTGTTTGGACGCTGCCTTCTACTTCCGGAGCGAATGGCGTAAGGGCCAAATCGCGCTCTGCGAGAACATGACATTTAGATGTTCTGAGAGTTGATGGCAAGAAGTCGCACCCAGTCCTATAAGAAACAGCAGTATCAAAAGGCATACCCAAGATCGCGATGTCAAACATGGTCGCTTCATCCTGCAGACAGAGAGCATATGGCAAATGGGAGAACGAGAGAGGTCCAGAGAAAACGTGATCGTGCTGTTCGCCATACTTTTCACGCCATGTTGGGTCGACGAGCTGCTCGCCCGCGAGCGGCGTTTGGGTACCCTTGCATACGAGCAGGAACTGCTTGCACAGCACCAATCCAGCGAGCAGAGATAGTTTCACCATCCGTGCAATCAGACCAGGTTTATGACAGGGTAGCAAAACTGCAAGAAGTTCACACTGACATCCTTTATAATAACGGATCCTTATCAACGTTATCGTGTGGGATGTCGGTTTTGCGTCCGTGCTAGTATGAGATTCAAGATAAATTACACGTGATGCACCTTTCATCCATTCGTCCGAGCATCATGCCTGCGTAGAGAGATTACTTTCCATTGTCTACGTACCCTAGCCTTCTCACCAAGGGTCTTGTCGCTTTCTTCCTTACGGGTGATAACCAGCATTCGCACCTTCCTGCCAGGTTCATATGAATCATCGACTTCTCCTTCATCGCCACGCTCTTCGTCAACAACTTCATTCTCATCCAAATCAATAGTCCCACTAAACACCTCGTCCGGCTTAGCTTGAGGCACCGGGGCTATCCCTGAAAACAACGACAGCGGTGTTGAAAAGGCGTTCGAGAAGAACTCGGAGGCGTCATCGATGATCGTTCTCGGCTTTCGCAATGGAATGGAGATCAAGATATACGACTTGATCTTCCACGCATTTGATGTTCCTGTGCTTGAAGCAGGGTATGCGGGGTCGCAGGCAAAGTGAACCGAGATTTCCCCAGTGTCGGGTGAATATGAAAAGGTAGGCAGCGGATGAGAGTATGAGTTTGGGAATGGGTATGATACTGGTCTTCTATGTCGAAGTACTAAACGATCTCCTGCAGAGGAGGTCTGAACAACGTCTTGAGCTGATGCGTTGCGTAATATCACCTTCGATGTCAATAGCATGCCCGGATGAGCGAGAACATAGTGCTCCAGATGTATCAATGAAGAACACCTTGAGATTGAATATTAGCACCTGATGTTATTTTACTGGTGAGAAGCGAAACAAGCCTGGTTGTTGGCTTCAGGGTTCCTGCGAGCTGATACACAAGAGATGATTATGACTTGATTGAAGTGATGTTCGATATGTAATTGAAATTCCACGAACTTTCAACGAGAGACGTCTCTTTCTCTGGCCAGAGATTGATCTCTGTACCATCTTCGATGTCATCTTGAACTACATCCAGCAGACGATCATTGGCCACAGACTTGATGACAAAATATCCGGGAGGGAAACCATGAGTCGCCTGAGCACTAGTCATGATGGTAGGTGGAGAAGTAAGCAGACGCTCGTGTGCAGGTTAGGCTGTGTACATGTGAAAAGAAATAACTCCGAGTAAGTACGAGACACAAAAATTATCCGTCTAATCCTCTTCTTCACCCTCAAAAGCCCCAGGAATGTGCGGGGCTCGGTTGCGCAGGCGTCTAGAACGTCTAAGAGGACTTCTCCTAGCACGCGATTCCTTCTGTTCTTCTGCATTCTTTTCAACCCAGTCCTCCAAAGCGCCGGCCATTTTGGATAAGCCCTTCCACTCGTGCCTTGCAACTACACTCCCTCCACGACCATTTTCCCATCCAGCGCTCATGATCACAGGTTCCTGGTATAGCAAAAACATAAAAACAGAAGAAAGGATGATGATGTATTATATCCTCACCTGTGCATGCCAAGCAACGTCTCGCACACATACGTTCGTACGCACACCAGAGGTCGATTTCGGCTCAGGTCCCGAAGGGTCGAAAGATATGGGCAAGGTCTTTGATCTGTCTAAGATTTGAACCACTCTACCGTCAAGGGACCAAATCTAAAAGCAATGTAATGAGCATAACGAATTCTCAGAGGCCTTAAACAAATATAATCACATGTATTTTCCCATCGGTCGATCCAGAATAGAGATATTGAGCACCAGTGGTCTCCATTGGACTAAAATGACAACGAATAAGCGTTCGCAAAACAGAGTGACCCCTGTATGTCATAACACTGCAGTCCTGCGGGTGCGCAGTGTATTTCGGCCTGGGGTAATGGGGATATCTTTCACAAAATCAGTCTCAAATACATCGGTCGAGGCACGGCTGCAAACCTATAATCAAAGTTATGAACGCCATAATGTCTGGATTCAACTTCCTCAAATTCGTAACTGGTGCGCATTTTACGCAGATCCCAAAGCCGCATCGCTTGATCTTTCCCATTTGAAATGATGTAGCGACCATCCCCTTTTGCCGACACGTACGTTATACCCTCCGTATGCCCAACAAGGACACCAGAAGGTTTTTGGGAGGCGCCAAGCGACCGACGATCCCTAGAGCAGTATTTAGAAAACATCGATCCTTTGTAAATGGTACGATACGAACCAAACCTTGAGAAAAGTATCATCAGAAGCACTGACGAGCACATTTCCTGACGCTGTGTCAGCCCAACAGCAACTGTTAACATCGTCATTATGTGCAGAGATTTTAACGGTCCTCCTATTTGCAAGGAGATCATAAACTATATCGCGTGTCAAACCAACTGTGCGATGAACGTTACGCACGACTTACCGAAGATCTTCCCGCTACCTCCAGCGACTACTTCATTGCCGTCAGCGGAAAACCGGCAACTCCAGATACCGAAATTCTCTCCGTAACCCCATCCATTTGTAGATCGGCTTGGGGGGTCGGCAAATGGTATGGGTGTTTGTACCGGATCGTCGTCTAGAGTACTTGTCATAAAGACAGTTGGAGTCTGTCACATGATAAAGATCTGCATTTATCTGCACACTCTTAGATCACCTACTATCGAAGAATAAATCATTCTGTGATGGCAATAGTAAGACCCACAAGCTGATGATGAAGAAAAAACATCCCCAACCTTTGATTATCTGGGGAGAGATTGGCATCTGTAATAGTCCATCTACCTGGATGGCCCTGAATAGTTTTCATAACCTTCATATTAGTTTTCAGGCCTGCATCTGAAGGATACATGGCTAGTCGACGAAGTCCTTGATGAGCGTTCGGCGCCGGAGTGGCGGTCGTATCGAAGACATGCAAGCGGAAGTCTACAATCCGAATAAGGGGACACCTTTGATGAATTGCAGGGTCACACATACCTTGAGAACAAGTATAGTAAAATGACGAGTCTGGATAGTGTGTCACAATGAAATACAGAATTTGAGCCACTATTGATTATCGTTACCTGCAGAATATTGCCCGGTGTAGATGTTAGCATCATAAGATGCAACTGCGGTACCATTGGAATTGGGTATAAGATTCTTTACCAAGTGTTAATATCGTGATGTCAAGTGGGTTGCACCAGATCTACGCACACTGGAATAATCCTCCTTGTAAGATTCAGGCTTAGGTCGCATTGATCGTTTGTAAAACAACTTTGCAACGTTGACGTCACTTCTCCGTGACCGCAGTTTGTCTGCGACTCGACCGAAGTCCCCACTCTTTAAAAGCTCTACACCAGCTACTTGAGGTTCAGTGACTTCTGGGAACCACTTATGGGCAGCCTGGCGAAAGGAATTAGAATATTCATCCAGGTCATCGTCATCGTCTTCAGCCTCGTCGTCGCCGTCGCCATAAGCACGACTCCCACCCAAGAGACGATTCAGGTCTTGGAGGCTTATTCCTGTTAGACCTACTGTGCGAGAATTTCTACCATCACGACCGGGACTGCCTGATGATTGCATTGTGAAAAGCGCTATCAAAGTGTGAGCCGAGCACGATCGGAAGTCTATTGCGCCCACCCCTAAGGATGTCCTGAATGGTAGTACCCTCGTCGTGGTTAGAAGGTGTTTCATTGTCGTGAACCAAGGAAAGTTCGTCGTCGTCGTTAGCCATTTCAATATCCCACTCGCCTTGCATCGGGTAGAAGGAAGCAGAATGCTTGGATAATGAACCGGATGTGGTCCATTCATGTGGGTCGATCACAGGTGCCAAATCGGCAGGCACCAAACATGTGCAAATTTAGCTCTCCTGCGTTGAAGTCCCCGCGTCCAGTACTCATTTCCCACTCGCCGGTTTAGCTCTGTCGTAATGGCAGATACAATTCGTATCTCGGCAGATGAGATAAACTGTCTCATCTATGCCTATCTACAGGACTCTGGTATGATTTCGATGTCTTTCATTAGCTTCTTAACTATTAACAGCAAGTTACCAGGTTTCACCCATTCTGCGTTTGCGATTCGTATGGAAGGTCACCTTGAACGATCACCTTATCTCTCAAAACATATACCTCGTGGTGAACTCGTTGAACTTCTCAGCAAATCCTTGCTTTACCTCGAAGTCGAATCACATTGGAAAGGCGATGTTCTCACTTCTAACTGCAAAAGCGGTTTCTCGTTACTTGAACCTCACGTCTGCTCCCTGGAACTCCCAAAGAAACTCACGCAGCTTCCCCCAACACCTCATATCCCGATCAGCATCGCGGAGCCGAAGGTCAACGGGCCCATCATCGAACCTAACGGCAAACGAAAATCCTCTCCTGTCGCAGTCGAGGGACCTACAGAAAAGCGTACAAAACGAGATCAAGAGGACATGGATATTGATTCTTCCTCTGAGTGTATGATTTCTACTCTTATATATTATCCCTTATACTCATCAATAACGTTTAGCGTCGAGAATGAAAGTCAGCTCCGCAGAACCCGACAGACCACGGATGACAACGCCGGAGCTGATATTTAAGAGAACTGCGAAACCGAAACCTCGTCCTCAAGGCTTCGTTGACAGTCTCTCAAATTCTAAGGCTATTCTTCTTCTTGGAGCCCACAAATCCGAGGTACAGAACTCCTGAAATATTGATAGACTTCCTCATGAAAGCGCAGGTGTTTGTGTGCGCGTTCAATCCTGTGAAGCCTGGAATGCTGGCGACGGGGTATGTTCTACATATGTAGCATCATTTTGCATTGTGGATGACTCCACAATCTTTTTAGGTCAAAGGATGCTATTGTCAACATATGGAATCTGCCGGACCCACCTGCCGAACCCTCTCGTTTTGCTGAACAGCCTGGGCCCCCCCTAGTGATAGACTACTTTGCAAGACCTGAGCAGGGTGATTTGACGTCATTGCACTGGAACGCCGATGGTTCTCTTTTGGCGGTTGGTTCATACGATGCCGTCCTCCGAATCTGTTCGGCTTCGGGTGGACTTTACTTTTCCAATCCTCAGCACTCGGTAAATATGATTGTCTTGTTCATGTCCCGGATTTCTGATTGTTCGTTTTTTACCATTGAGAAGGGCCCCATTTTCGCCACACGGTTTTCCAAGTCCGGTCGTTGGCTTCTTACTGCCAGCCTCGACGGCACAGCCTGCGTCTGGGATGTCAGGGAAAAACGGCTACATAAGCAATATCGTTGTCATACAAGTGATTATGAACCATCGTTCCCATACGTATGCAATATGCTCAGATCTCTTATAACAGATTGCTGCCTGGATGTTGATTGGCTGAATGATACCACTTTCACAACATGCGGAGCCGATCAGGTCATACATGTTATGCGGATAGACGTGGATGACCCGATCAAAACATACACGTACGTTATGTGCCTTCCATATTCCGGAAGTACTAACTTCATAAATACAGAGGGCATGGTGACGAGATTAACCAGATCCGATGCAACGCTGATGGAACAAGGATAGCAACATGTTCAGATGATATGACGGCTCGTATATGGAACGTCGAAAGCGTCTACAATTCTGCAGAGTCCATTCCAGGGCTGGTGGCTTCCGATGCCGTGGTTGTGTTAGAAGGGCATAGGCACGCTGTTACCACAGTAGGCTGGTGTCCGAATAGCTCTCTCAACAACCACCCCATGGTAGCAACGTGAGAATATTTGCACCTCCTGTGGCTCGGGTATGAAGGTTGTTTGCAGATCGTCGTTTGATAGAACGGCCCGTCTATGGGATTCGGTAACGGGAGAGTGTTTGAAGATATTTTGCGACCACAAGCGACCTGTATACACGCTATCATTTAGCCCTGACGGCTACTGGTTGGCAACGGGAAGTGGCGATGGTTGGCTACACGTTTATAGCAGCGATGTGAGTCAGTTCGATGATGTGGACTATCTGATGCATATAAATATTACCTACAGACGAAAGAGAAGAAATGGTCGTGGTACGCCGGGTTTGAGAAACCCGGCGTGTTTGAAATTGACTGGCAGATGCACGGGAGCATAAACCGCATTGCCCTGGCGTTGGAGCGTCGTCAGGTTGCTGTGATTGATGTTACGAGGATTCCTTCGTTGATCCGTGAACCAGCAGAGCGTCTGGCTTATCAAGCGACATCAGTATCTATGTTTGGTTGTATTTGACAAAGCCATTTAACTAGCCTTGATTTTGCAATGATTCCAAGTCGAGTTGGCGTCTCTGCGTTGCTTTCCCCAAGTATTCTTCGGCCATCGACTGTTCAAGTGGCCTCCATAAGAGCATTCAGCGGCTTCCGTTCCAATGGCCTTCGGCAGTCCTTTCCCAAACGACCTAGCTTTTGGTCGCCTGCGACATCTGTAAAGGGTTCCCGCTCTTATATGGCAGAAAGACCAATAGCCCAAGAGCTTCAGGGTATTTCATGGAAGAGGCTAGGTATGACTGCTGTATGTACATACCCCATTTCTTCTGCACACCACTCACCAAAGTTATATATAGGCCGGGGTTGCTGGCGCGGTCGTTGTCGTGGACGCCATTTTCAATCGGGAGACCCGAGATGCTCTTTCTCTCGCTGAGAGATCTTACCTTAATAGCAGCTTTCAGTACACTGGCGGTGGTCTTGCTCTTACCGCACTGGCAGCCAGGTCCCTATTCAAGTCGGGTTATGCATTCCGTATTATGGCAGCCAATCCATGTTCGTCTTTTGTTCCCTTGAACTCGGGACAGAGCTTAACATTTGAGAACTAGGGGTGGTACTTGGAGTCAGTCTGGCTGGCAGTATTGGGTCTATGATGGGTGTTTTTTATACACCACCTGAAAGGACAGTACAGAAGCACTTCTTCTGGCTGGTATGTCATTCTGACTCCAAGACATATATATACGACGGCTAACATTATTCATCTTGAAGGCGTTCAATGCGTGTCAAGCGGCGACCCTTAGCCCACTCTTCTTCCTCAATCCCGCCATCCTTTCCAGAGCTGCACTCTACACGTGTGGTGTGGTGGGTTCCATATCCTATGTTGGCGCCACAGCTACGTGAGCACGCTCCCAGTTCAGATGTTTCAACTGATATTATGAGAATTATAGCACCGATAAATACCTCCACTTGGGTGGTCCACTTCTTGCCGGTGTTACCGTTGTAGCTTTAAGCTCTCTTGCACCGATGGCTCTTCCCCTTGGCTTACGCGGTCTTGCAATCTCTGAAGCCATCTCGTTATATGGTGGTTTGGCTGTGTTTGGCGGTTTTGTACTTTATGAGTTAGTTTTTGGAACGGTCTCGCGTTGTTTTAACTTACTATCTTCCTTTTGACATCAGTACGCAAAAAATCTTGCGGAATGCCCGTTTAGTTGAACAGGGCATTTTGAAGGCTGACCCTATGAAGGAATCAATCAGCTTGCAGCTCGACATGGTTAATATTTTGTGAGTGGTCTGTTACTTTCTCCTGGATACCTTCCTGATCTCTGCCATAGCATCCGTATTGTGCAAATTCTTTCCATGCAGAAGAAAAAGTGAAGCAGCTTTCCTTAAGATCAAAGTAATATGAGATGTAACTACTCCCCACTCATAGTCTGTTTCTACTTTATTCAACTACCTTAATGAGACAACCAAATGTGTAATTAATTCAGATTGTCGCACCTCGTCCTAGGCCCTCAAGAACCTTCACAAAGCTGCAGGGATCAACGATCTCCGTTCCTCCATATGTCACCCTCTTCCCTGTCTTTCCTGCCCATTCCTCTAAATTGCCATACTCAACATACCCAGCGCCCCCAACGATGAACACCATGCCTTCCGCAAACGCCATCCTTCTTCCTTTGCTCATACCACTGCTCCCAGGCACACCTGGCAGGCCAACGTGCACGTTCCTCGGTGCACGGGGGTCAAGGAATATGTAATCGTCCGTTTCCTGCAGTGCCTGGTTGGATCCAGCCGACGAATCCATCAACGCCTCAGTTAATCGTGTGACGGGTAGGAGTTTATTAGTTGGGAGGAAGTTCTTAACGCCCGATATCAAATTTTCGAGGCCGCCCTCTTTCAAACGACCCGTTAGCTGAAAAAATAGGTTTGGAATGAAGAAAAAGAAGCAACAAGAACCACGCACCCTGTTACCCAAAGCACTGAATCCTTTGAACAGTTCCCCTCCCTGGCCTGCGCCCATAATCGGCGTCGAATGCCCGGTGCCGGCAGCACTGCTAGACGTCGTCATTTGCGTGATTTCCCTCGTGCGCCGCACATACTCGAACGCAGCGATGTCTGCGCCTGCTGCGTTCAGCTCTTTCTCTAGTTCATTGATATCATCTTTGCTAATGACGTTGTCTGGGGAAGAGAGGTAAAACACAAGAACGAGGCGCAGCTTGTCCAGGGGGGTGAAAATTCCCTCTGACCGTGGTGCACGAAGTATTTCTAGAATGGTAGCTACGGTCTGAGGGGGCGCTGAAAAGTTATATATTTGAGGTTGGAGAGGGGGTGAAAGGTGCTAACCTGCTTGCTGATAGCTTCCTCAGTGCTAAACAGCTCATCCAGTCCACGCTTTTTAATGTGCTCCAGAAGCGCAGTGGCGATGTTCATATGCGTATCGAGTGTTGCCTTTCTCGCAGTCAGTTCTGGCAACTGCGTGATTGCCGTCTTCAGATGGGAGGCATTCGTCGAGAGATCCCTGATAGAATGATGATTATTGTCAATGTACCATCACTAAGAATGAATTATAACGCAATCCCACAATTGAGAAATGTCATTCACGTCACTAACGCCCGTACTTCTTGTGATTTCCGCGGCATCTTGTTTGTACTTGTTCAACTCTGCATCAATTTCCTCTGCCACTTGTGGGAAGGGGTTGGCGGCGTTTCGCGCCCAGAAAAAGTCTTTGGAATCAAGGTCGTACGATCGTTTTGGCTGCCCCTGCTGAGCAACGACGACACGGTTCAGTTTGATGTCTAGGCAGTCAGAGACAAGTGCCTGATACGTCCATCCGTGCGACAGAACGGACACGAGATCCACATTGCGGTCGAGGATGAGCAAAACTATATATGCATCAGTAAGGTCTTGTTAGTTAGTTTGGGAGCATCACACACGTGGGCGTTGCAAGTTCGATAGTCCTGTCGCGTCTTGGGCGAAGAGCGAAGGCGAAGAAGAGGGAGGTCCACGTGCAGCTGAAAGGATCGCATCACGTATTTTAGTTTCTAGTTTCTTTGCGACCATCTCCGCAGCATTTCCTCGCGGTGCACGTATGAATGGAACATGTCCTGTGGATGTCGATGTTAGTAGAAGAATGAAAAATCGAAGAGAATTACCAACCCATGGTAGCAACCGCGCTAAATAGTCCGCTTGCGACACGTTCAATTTCTGCTTCGATCTGCTGCTCAGTAGATGAAGGAGAGTTCAGTATGGTATATGTGGAATGAGAAGCGGGCGAGTCTGGTTGAGGAGCAGCTGAGGGCGAAGACGTCGAAGGAGGTGGGGGCAGTAGAGAAAACAGCGACGGGGAAGGCGCGATGAAGGAGAGATATTGGTCGAGAACCTATTCCAAATGAGAAGGAATAGTCTGAGGTGGACATAAAAGACGAACTTGCTCAACGAGTTCGCCTGTGCTATCTTGTGCGACGGATGCGGCGAGTTCTTCAAGAAGAGCACGGGGTAATGGTTCAACAAAGTTGATATGGAATGAGTCGTAGAGGGACTTTTGGAGATCTTCTGCTATTCGTCGAATGTTAGCAAGAGTAGGGGAGATGAAGTAGACTGCGGGGACATCGGGAAGTGGTGGACGAAGAGAATGAAGCTGTCTGAAGGGGCAGGTATTGAGACGTTTGAATACAACAAGTCATAGCTACATAAAGCTCACACATGCAACGTTACACCAACGTCTCGTAGATCTTGTACGCGTAGCACGGTTGCCAGCACGTCCTTTGTCTGCTGGTCAAGTACTAAAACCTTCCAGACTGGTGGGCCGGCTGGTGTGGACGATTTAAATTCTGACCCGAGCTGCTTTGAGGCGGGTAGAGGATTGGTGGACACATCTACAGGATTGTTGAGATTGAGAAGAGTAAGCAGCGCAGCGGTCTGAGCATGTTGCAGCGTCGATGACCCTGCCGCAATAACCTATTTCTACATTAAAAACCAACGAAATGATAGAAATATGCGGAGACCTAACCTGTTTTAAAGCGCTCGCCATGAGAGGGCGAAGAAACCAGCAACTTGCAATTGTCGGCGGCTCATGTCTTAGTCACGTGCATCCGACACGTCGCGTCGTCTGCTGCTGCCTGGCAAAATTTCTCGCCAAGCGGCCTATTCAAAATAATTCCATTGTGGGAGTACCTTGGGCATAATAGCTGCAAGCCACAGTCCTCATTTCATGAGCTTCCTGTAGTATCGCGTTTGGAAGAACCTCAGTATACAACCGCCGAGTTGCCATTTTAGGCCAGTAGCGTTGTGCGAAAATCAACACTTAAACAAGGTCGAGGCAGGCCACCTTGTTTTTTGGAACGACGGCTCTTATTTCCTGGAACAATCTCCATCACACCGGTGCACCCACTGATGACAATACGAATGCAACGACCCAATGACCGGTGGTGGTGGAGTTCAACCACCACCCCAATGCCTTCTCCTGAATCCACAATTCTTTCTTCCTCAGAAATCAATGACATAGACCCAATCTCTTTGTTAAACATGCTCACTGCCGACGATTCAGATCGTGCAGACCTTGTTGAACAGTCGGACCATCTGTTCCCAATTGTGACGCACGGGTCAAAAATTCAACCTGTCGTAAGATCAATGTCTGACCATTCAAGTCCACTCTCTGCTGCAGTCTCGACCCCAAAACTCCCATCATTGTCGAATATGTTGGAAGTCAACTCGAAGCCTATCTGTATTGGAGATGGTTTAGACGCCGCTTCCGAAGGAGTACTCGCTTCCCTTGTCGTGTCGAGTGCGCTTGGTTTCGTGTGCTGGGTACGTTGTGAGTCGCTCCTTTCAAAATACTCAACAACATTTGCCATTTAGCTCGTTTTTGCCATTGTCAGGCCGCGCTTTCGGCAAATATATGGTCTGAGGGAGTGGTTCGTCCAACAACAGTGAGTCACTGTCAGAGTTTGTTCCTACGACTACTTGAATACCCTTCTGTTAGCCTTCGTCCAAAACCTTTAAGTTCTTCCCCTTTTGTGTTTCTCTTTCCCCAAGTCCCGTTAGTACCCAATATTCCCCATGATGTCCCAAACACAGGACGTTTGGCCGTTGACGGGACAGAACTTTTCCCTTCGGACGAACAGCTCAATCAGCGCACGCTCTGGATTGCCTTTACCGTTGTGCTTGGATGGTCAATCCTAGGAATAGCAAGCGCCCTACCTCTTTACCTTGTTTCTTTACCTTGTATCGCGCAGACCGGGTCCCAGGCTGCTTTTGGCGGCGTTTACTCGACGCTTCAAGATCTTAGCCTCATACGTCTCCTTCGGACATTTGACCAAGCGGGCGTTTCCACTTCAAACTTAAACCACATCCGCGCTATAAACATCGAACATGATCCACATCATGCGCGTGTGAGGGTTATCGTATTAACGGTACTTACTTTGATGCTTGGGCTGTTACCTGCCTTGTGGAGGATACTCAGAGAGCTCAACAGTATGGTGGCGTATCGGAGATCATTTGTTGATGTACGATGTGTAGGACAAGAGCTGGGATGGTTAAGTGCCAACCGGGCACCTGGCTTTGTGGGATGGGGAGAGAGGCGAATGAAAGACTATATTCTTGAGATCGGTCTCGGCTATTCTATGGAAATTCGGGATAGGAGGAACAACACTCAGACAAGAAATGGCCGTGGGCGGAATAGGAAATCTGAAGAGCAACCTCTTAATTATCAGGAAGAGGCCAGTCTAGGTGTCAATATCCAGAGTCTCTTCTCTATCGGGTAAGTGTGGTTGCTCGCCAGTCGCAATATAACTGGACTGAAGCCTACACTATCATTAGAGATACACAGGCACTTGCTCTGCTCATCGAAGAACGAGATGAGATACTAGAAAATCTTGAGATTGCTGAAGCCAGGTATATAAGTTCATTCCGTATTACGACCCCCGACCCATCCATCGCCGATTTCGAACCCTCTCTACCTCCACCCAAAGACCCTAGTCGCCCGTACATCAGTCGCCCTCATCCCCTTGTTCCTGGTACTCGGGTGCGTTTCATTGTGTTTCTTCCCGGAATTGATTAGTCCTTAACGGTTTCTTGCAGAGGGTCCGTGGTAGACGCACTGCGAATCCTGCTTTTGCTGCCTCTTCACTAGCCCCGACATCATTCGTCGCACCTTCCCAGTACTACAAACTTCGTAATGTCAAAGGCGTCAGCGGTGGTAGATTCGCAGGTTCTAGCCTTAGCCAAAACGCCAGTTTCGCGGATAGCATCAATTCTCACGTAGTTGGGAGCCGATTTATGGAAGTAAACCGAAACTCTGTTGCTGACGGTCGAACGCCCTCGGGAAGTCATGCTATTGTTGAAAAGTCAGGCAAGTTCGGACCTCGTTCTCCGGTCGATAGCGGTATGTTCTCGATACCAGATCCGAGACGATTCGGACCAAACCATGGAATTGATCTGTATGATGTGGACGAAGCTGACGAACAAGGCATGGAAAGCGACCTAGCACGCAACGATTTAGACGAAGAGTGGGTGGATTTAATTAAGGAAACACCTTCGGATTTCGACAGCACCCACAACGGTATTCCTAATGCAGGGCCCTCATCGTCCAGGAGAAGACCAAAGCAAGAGCCTGTCACTGCCTCTAGACGTGAGACCTTCCCGTTGAGGAAAGATCGTGATCATAATCCTGACTTTCTTCCGCCACCACACCTGCGGCTGCAGCCTTCCCAACCGTTTGTCAGACCCCTAGATGGACTTAACTTCGACGATCTTGGACATGTCTATGAAGATATCACACAATGGCGATCGAGGCTGAAAGCAATCAATGCTGAGATTGCCGATGCTCAACGGGAGAGTTACAACGATATCGCTGATGGGGCCAGAATTAAGGGGTGGTTGATGGTTGGTCGGGGGCTAAGGTTCATTCCTGGTATCCAGTTGATCGAGGGCAGGGCCAAGGAGGATATTCGGTGGGACGTACTTCAGAATGAGCGGAGCTGGATGGACTCCGCTGTTTTGTGGGCTGTCATCGGAGTGGTGGTGGTTCTGCTTGCAGCGGGGCGTAAGTTGTGATTCTTCCGAAGGTTCTCCGTTTTGTCTGAGAGTTCAACAGTGACTGCTGCCTCAGGGTTAGCTCTGTCAACGGCGCCGGACGTTGCTCACTATTTGTCATTCTTAGGATCTCTCCTCCAAAGTGATCGCTTGGCGGCAGGGATTGCAAGCGTTTTTGCTCCTGCCATCGCTGCCATTCTTTTCATAATTATAACATTGATCATCGTCAACTGTGAGTCAAAAAAGAAATATTGAATCGCCCCGCTGCTCATTATTTATTATATAGGGGCTGTCACTGTGCATGGTTCCGTTTCTATTTCAGCAAACCAACTCCTCATCTTCAAAACGATATTCTATATCCTAACCGTTGCCTCTCTTTGGCTTATTACGGTTGGTGCACTCCTGCACTCTATGCATGCATTCAGTGTTCAATCTGGAATATCAAAATCCATTGCGAACGGATCTGTTTACATGGGCATTTTAGCTTTGTCAATTGTTGTCGCTCTCGCAATCATTTCCCCTGGTCTTCTTTTGCTTCAGCCAGTCCGATTGTGGCGTGTTCTTCAAGCCGAGCGACAGGCCCAAACTCCTCGACAACGATTCCGAGGTAGGCTTAGTTTTCGTTTAATGCTCTTTGCCTGAATAATTTCTATAGCCGTATACCCACGAACTTATAACCCCTCGTTTGCTACTGGAGCCTGTATATTGGGTATCGTCTTTGCTTCCGCATTTGTTCTTGTATTTCCTCTTGTTGGGCCAGCTGTAACTATCTTGCTCTTTCTCACACTAATCGGTGAGCATAATTCGTTCTATTGTAGAGTATGCCTTGATAGTCAATTGCAGCGCACCGATACCTCGTCGGTTATGTATATGCTCGAACCCATTCACAGACAGGAGGCTTACTTCAGATATGGCTCCTCAAACGATTTGGCACGCTGTTGTCTCTCCAGCCTATCCTTCTTGGTCTGATCTTCCTTAGTCGAAGATTTTGGATCGAAGGTGGCATACTTGTGGGCACAGGTATTGGAGTGATTTTCTTCGTAGAAGCTTACGCAATGTGGAAGACAAGGCTTCCCGGCCGGGATTCTCTTAGTCCTATCACTCGAGAATCTCTTCGGACGTTTGAAATCACTGCGAAGACAAATCGCCGTACCATCGATGAGGAAGAAATAAGTAACATAAGTAGTGCCCGGAGCCCACAGAGACGAGGTTCGATGGCGTCTGTGTTGGATATGATGAGTGTGACATTAGCCGTCATGCCGTCCACACACCAAGGTCCTGTGCCACTACGTATGCTGTTTCTCTCTTCGTTAAAAAATCATCTAGTGACCTAGTTGCAGAAACTGAAACATTGGATGACCTGACAGCAACAGAACGCGCTTCACGGACTCACCCAGATGCACCACCTCATCTTCCCTCACTATCATTTTCTGACCATGCTGAGGACATGGCGGATATTTTGTATGCGCCAGAACTTATTGCACCCCAACCAATTATCTGGCTGCCTAATGATTCGGCGGGTGTTGCACGCTCCGAAGCTGTTGATTTGCAAAAGTATCACAACCTCCGGACTGTCGTCGACGCAGCGACAAAGGAGGTTCTACCGCGCCATTCACCATCAACACGGCATCGACCCTCACGATAGTATTTCTTGGAAACAAAGGATTGTACCTTTTTTGGTTTGAATTGGCTCACTCTAGATATTATAATAAATGGTAGATAAAGATGATTTGGCTATGACGTCACGTCAGCGGAGAGTTATTTCTTTTTTGAGCGGTTAGATGCCGGCGTTCTGGTCAGTTCAGCAGTTTCAGACTTTCTATGTTGTCTCTTGAGAGAAAGCTAAGACATTTGACCTTGTAAGCACCTAATTTTGCTCCACAAGTGATCATTCGGCATCTTGCCGTTGCCATGTACGAGCCTCTAACCCCAGAACTCCTCAGTTTAACGCCCACAAGTACATCATACTAGCCCTGTCACAGAGCAGGCTCCTGGATTTATTCTGAGCATTGAACACCGGTCATTTGGCACATCGCTATCAGCGTGACCTGGCCTCAAAAAGTATTTATATCCAAGTTCCTTTTCTACCAAACAGATCCCACTCATGCATGTCATAGACTCACTCATAACAGTTAACCGTACGCCCCTCAGCCCTCGATGACTTCCCCGTCCCAGCCAGCCGACGAAGCTGCCGATCCACTCGTCTTATATTCTCGCTCGTTATACGACTATACTTTCCTGCTTTGGCAAGAGTCAAAAAGGGTAGTAGATGAGAATTCCCGCACCAAGTCAGCCGAAATGAGCAAAGAGAAGATAGGGAAGGAAGATGTCTAAGGCAATTCGGGTAGTAGAAGAACATGGGTATACCATTCCTACCTTTTACAATCAACCTCCACCGAACTCGGCAGGACGGGACGGTTGGTGTCTTCCCTCGTCGAGCTCCTTTACTATGTGCTGCTGACAACCTAACTCAATACACCTCATCTTGCGATGTTCTGCGATGCCATATCTGTCTGCCATTCTTCCTCCCGCCAGAATTACGTTCCCATCCCTGTTACCTTCCCGTTGAACCCTCATTGCCTGTTCTCACCATCCTTAGCAACGACGAAGTCCCCACTCTTGTTGGCCTTAATTGCGTCATTTCTCTTCCGACCTATTAGGGGTGCTCAATTATATATTTATAATGAAGTGTTCGTAAATTACCGTTTTTAGTGCAATATTTGAACTCCGCTGTACCGCACTCCTGAACGTATTAATACGGACAGAGGTATGCGATGGACAAAAAATATCAGGCCGGTATCTCGAGTATGCCAATTACGAGTATGTCATTGCCATTGACAACGACGACGACGGCATCCTGCCTGATATCAATGATGAAGATCTCGATTCTCCATAGCACTCCATAGCACAGATGATCTGAGAAAGATCATGGAGTTGTCCAATAGCACTTACGATGTCAGAATGTGGAGTCACAGTCAAGTCCCAAAGTCAATTGACCTTTTCGCTACATCTTTGCAAGCACGAGATCGGTAACTTCCGCCTGATGTTTCGGTAAGTATTTTAAAATACGTTTTTGTCAATGCATCATCACCATTCGTCATCATCGTCTGGATTACTACATGCTTAGTCATACACATGATCACCTGACATAGGGTACATATCACTTTACTTGTGTCAATCTTAATCTCGAACCACCAAGAAATATATCTTGTTCCACTTTAGTTCTTGTGCTCCCTCAGTGTTGGATGTTGGTACATCCTTCCACTTTTTTTATTTCACTTTTTTTTAAAATGAACTGCCTGTGACTCCCTCCTGTTCTTATGCACTATCACTCACATTGTAGTGATCCCCACCGACCCTGGGGGATCAAGTTTGCATCTATTATATTTCAAGGCAGCTGGTTCCTATAAAAACCAGCTCTTACCTAATTTGTACCTTAGTTTACACCAGATCACTCACCCCACATAATCCATATGTTATTCATGTCATTGTGTTGTGTGATCTAACTTAAGCTACCCCTGACTCACTATACTTTTTTTGACATAAAAAGTTTGTATACATACTCCAATCAACATGCCTTGTGGTGAACGTTCACATGTTCATTATCAATCCATCAACATCGACTCTGATTACCCCCCTCTGGCACCATCCCAGAGACTTTCCAAAGCACGCTGATGCCTTGTGGGCACCAGACAACCCCTTTTCAGGTCATACTGACCTGAAGCAGCAGCATGATGCATGGAAGCATCATGCCACGTCACAGTCTTGTGTTGCACAGGGACTGCGAAAAAATGTGAATTTTTTTCGATGCTCATGAGCATTGTATATCTATGTCCATCAAAGAGCTCACTGCCAAGCATTTCGCCGTGGCAATGAGTAATTTAGCTGATAGCTGCAGAAGTGTGATCATTTATGATCCTGTCAAGAAGTAAGAGCCCTTGCAAATTGTTTTACCAAACAATTTGAAGCCCAAACTGGTACAGTAGCCAGCAGTTCCCCACTGCTCATCGAAAGATGAGCATACAGTGACCCTGCTGGGCATGGACCCCAGCAACAACTAAATCTGACTCTTGTCAGATGCCAGGACAGAGTCGGGTCCCAGTATGCACAAGGTATAGAGAGAAAGGAGATGATTCAACAAGATTGTCAAGTCAGGAATGACCAACGCAGAGTCAAGGTCATTGACAGAGAGCAGGGGCAAAAGGTGGACACAAATGACCGACGCAAAGTCAAAGTTGTCCAGAGAACCAGGAGTCTGTGCCCTCAGGATGCACAGGAACCGAATCTCATCACCAGACAAGATGTTGACATTGTTGGCACCAATATCTCTCCCACAAAACAAGACCAAGGGGGAGAGACCACCAATAGAAATGTACTCGACACATTGGTGTCGAGTTTGGATCCTCTTACATTGAATAACAATGAAATTTGTTGGCCACAAAAGAAAAGAATTAGTAAATGTTAGACAGCACCCTTGGCACTGTCCTCTGTAATGCAGGTGACTTACTTACCTGTTTCCCAACATCTTATGTGCTCAAAAGCATGTACAAATCCACCTGATGGCCCCCAAGTGGTGTGACCTCAACCCAAACACAGTCCCCCAAACAGTCACGTTCCCATTGATCTGATGGCTCGAAACCATGCCACGATGGCACAATTATCTGAGGACATTCGAAAGCAAATGTTAATACTGAAAAGAAGTCAGGATCTTTGTCAGTAACAACTCAAGTAGTTCAAAGGAACTACTTACCTTTTTACCAAACATGTATGAATCCACCTCATGGCCCCCCAGCAGCCGTTCCATCCATCCAACTGAATTCCCTCAAAGGAAAGCAACCTTATCTATTGAAAGAGTTGGAACTGTGCCGAGGCAGTGCAGCAAATGGAGAATGGTCAAATGTGAATGTTCTCCAGTTGAGAAACAACGAAGTACGATGTTCTGTCAAGCAAAATATCAGTAGACAAAGGACAGTGCCCATAGCACTGTCCCCACCTCACAGGTAACCAACTTACCTACAATCTTAGACACAACACATTCCAAAATGCATTATATTCCAGCATATGGCCACCAAATGGCCGTATCCTCAACCAAACAACATCTCTATCGACGGTCACGAAATCTTCATCTTGAGGGGTCAAAATGGTGCTATAGCAACACCGTAAACTGGAAATGTCTGCATTGGGATGTTGGATTGAAAACAAAGTTTTTACCTTTGTTAGCGCTGCCTGGAAACTGAGATAAAACTACACTTACCTAGCACAGAGCCCTGAAGCCTCCTGAGTGCAATAGGAGGCGATTAGGAAGTGTTGAGACACTTGGAGTGCATGATACACCCCAAGAAAGATGGATGAATGATGGGACACATTGTTCACTGCAGTTTGCATGAGGATTGAGGATCTTCATGCATCGACTCGGACTTGAGATGTGTGGTGTGCTTTAGTCACATGTCACACATCACATTCAACACGCAACTTAAACATTACTAGCAGTTGAAACATCAACTGTTTGCAATTCAAACGACCTGGGTGTGCTGTCCAGTGACTTAGATGAGTCAATGGACCATGATGATTACTTGCAGAGTCAAGTGGTCTTTGTTACTGAGTTTCCAGAGTGATACTCAGTTCCACTCATTATAAAACCTTGCATTTTCAGGGTTTTTTTTATTTTTATTTTTATTTCATTACCTTCACCCAGGGATGAAGCTAAAGGGGGAGAGTGTAGTGATTCCCACTGACCCCGGGGGGATCAAGTTTGCATCTATTATATTTCAAGGCAGCTGGTTCCTATAAAAACCAGCTCTTACCTTAGTTTACACCAGATCACTCACCCCACATAATCCATATGTTATTCGTGTTATTTTGTTGTGTGATCTAACTTAAGCTACCCCTGACTCACTATACACATGGTTCCCATGTTATCACTGACACCCTTATCACACCCTTATCACAGCCATATCTCATGCTTATTGCCTCCAAGCCACACACATAACTGGTTGGGGACACTGGAATTTTGTTTTGCCATGATACCTGTGTATCACACTTCCAAACTTCTATCTGCCTGAAATGCCCCCAGAAATAGAGTCTAGTAGAAACACTGGCTTACCTAGCCATCACCCCACCATCATCACTGCTGCCTTCCTTGACACCCTCACCCATCTCAAGCCCTCAGCTGATACAGATAAATCCACCTCACACTTGCCATCCTTGCTTTTGCTCATCAGACTCAGACTTTGCTGCCTACTGCATACCAGCCAAGATGGCACCCATTGACCCTGTAATTGCAAACATCCTCTATGCTCCTGCTACCATTCTCCAGACCTGTAAGGGGACTAGGAGGTGCCCCAAGGGTCTCAAAAATTTTATGTGTTTGTCCCATAGTTTTTCCCATCTTTGCCCTATTCTGCATTTTCTATGATTTTCTATGATGATATATCTATTTTATAAATATTTTTCTGTTTCCTCCATATTTGTACATGTTGACAGTTTTATTTTCAGAGGCAGAGCCCCTTTTGGATGCCTACCCACTGATATGATGTCACTCCATCACTTCAATCAGCCTATCTCTACCTTTTTACTATTATTTGATTTTCAGGTCTTTCACATATACTGGGCATCAACAGATGGGTCCTTAGAGTTTTCTCTTTGGATTCCCCTCTGTTAGGTGTGCCTGAAGTATCTGTATTATGTAGTATAATGTTAACTTTGGATTCCCCTCTGTTAGCTCACTATTAAGTGAAGCTTGAGGTTGCCCTCACAGTAAAAAACTCTTTTCCTAGGCATAATGCACAACAGAAGGCATTTGAGAAGCTCAAAGAGATGGTCACTTCCACTCCCATCCTTACTTTAGTTGATGACTCATACCTCTTTCATGTAGAAGCTGATAGTTCTAACTTTGTGACAGGTGCTATGTTGTCTCAGCAGTCTCCAGAGGATCAGAAGTAGCATCCGGTTGCATTCTACTCAAAAAGCCTCAATGCTGTGGAGCAAAACCATAAGATCCATAACAAGGAGATGTTGAATAATATGTGCACTTGAGGTGTGGTGGCATTTCCTAGAGGGTGGTCAAGATTTGGATGGACCACAAAAATCTTCAGTACTTCATGACAGCCAAGAAGTTGAACTGCTGCCAAGCTCATTGGTCTTTGTATCTTGATTTCTTCTTGCATCACCATCCAGGTTGTAGCATGGGAAAGACTGATGCCCTCTCTTGTTGTCTGGATCATGGGGATGGAATAGATGACAATCAAGATATTGTGTTGTTGCAACCAGACTTGTTCATGGTTTGGGCATTGGAAGGTGTTACCTTGGAGGGTGAGGAGCACAGTATTCTATGTGACATTCATCATGTGAACTGTAGTCATTTACATGAGGATGCTGTGGCCCTAGCAATGAAGGAGCTAAAAAAGGGATCTACTCTTTCACTTTGTGTGGCAGAGTGGACAGAAAGGACAACCTCTTATACAGTACTTCCATGATCATATTTATTGTAAGAGTATTCATACTCTTATGACCACCTTACCACTACCATACATAATATACATGATCACTTAGCTCACATTGTACCATTCTGTATTAGTTAGAGATCACTCCTTGAATACATACTACATTCCAGTTTAGTATTGTTCCTCCTGAGTGGCAGTAGTTCCCTATACTACTGTTACACTTTTTTTTAAACTCAAACTCTAGTATCATCAGTGATTCCTCCACATGGAGAATTGTGATTATCACCACCCTACGTCTGACTGTCACACCCAAAGTTCCTTGATCCATTGAATCCACACCAATTTAACCACAAACAAATTCATTTACCAAAGAAGCACATCTCCCTGACTGCTGTCATTGGACAGACAGTGGTATCGGAAGTCATAGCACCAAACAGTCATTTTTCTTATCTTGCCCCAAAGATCTGACATCATCCCCATTGCAAACATGCACCACCTTATAAACAGCAGCGAGCAGAAAAACAGATTAGATTCTTTGTTTCTCTGCACCCTCAAACCTGACACCCTGAACCCAAACTGTCTTGCCAGCCTTCTAGAAGTCTACCCCTCATGACACGCAGTCATGTGCATTTACAAACCCCTCACAGATCTTCACAGACAGGAGAAGACCCCCAACATTGTCCTTACCAAGTCTGACACCCTCACCATCTCCTCTACCCACCCAATGTAAAACTGTTGACTCCTCTGACTCCAATTCTGCTGAACCCACACTCCCCTCCCAGAACCCAGAAATGGCTCCACTTGTAGACCCCCTGTATGCACCTGCTGAGGTCTGTCAACACTTTCCAAACACTGTGCCTGTATTATCCCTAGGACGTTTGACCATTCAAGTCCTCTGGCAATTTGAAAATGCATGCCAATGTTACTTCTCCATGAAGGACATCCCTGAAGATAAATGGGTAGGGAAAATTCTCTACAACTTTGAAGCAGTGGCTATCTAGTCCTGGGTGATGGCCAATGAAGCATGTCTCACCACCGTTACATTCTCTGCCTTTCTCATGGAATTCAAAAGAAATTCTTGGCTCGATCTTGGGAGGATGAGCTCATCCAAGACCAGATCTCCATACAGAGCATGGACAGTCTCCTGACATGGGTGAACAAAGTATGGAATACCAACACTGAACTTGGGATCACTGGATCCATCTATCACATTGACCCCACACATCTTTGCCAACGAGCTTATGACCCATGCCTTTGTCATGGCGTTTGCTCGCTTTGCTCACTCAGCCTGACACCGGCATGGGCCAGCTCGCATATATGTAACACAATGCTTAATCCCACTACAGTTACTCAAGTCTACCTTGATTTACTACAAACTTGTTACTGACATCATTACAAACTTTTCTTGACTTGTTATTGACTTTATTACAAATTTGTATTGACTTGTTATTGACTTGTTATTGACTTTATTACAAACCCATATTAACTTGTTACTGACTTGTATTAAAGTGTTATTGACATTATTACAAACTTGTATTGACTTGTTATTGACATCATTAGAAACTTGTATTGACCTGTTATTGACATTATTACAAACTTTTATTGACTTGTTATTGAATACACACCAAGGTTTAGTAACCTGCCCTAAAGTCTTCTCACAATAAATTTTTCAACCATTTGATTCAATCCAAGTACAATCCAAATCTAATTATAAATCTAAATCTAAATCTAAATCTACATCTGAGTCTATCTTGATATCTATATTAGTTTTCAATTCCTGTAAATAATCTTTCAAGTTACTCACCTTTGCTAAACAACTCCATTCAACACTTCCTTGTATACCACATTGGCAGTTCTGTTATTTCCATTGTTTTCATTCAACAGCACCTTGATCCTTTCTCCAGATGTACACCTTGATAGTGCCACATATAGCTGCCCATGTGAAAACACTGGTGTCTGCAAGTCCAAGCCAACATGGGATACTGATTGGCCTTGTGACTTGTTGATAGTCATGGCAAATGCCAAGCGAACTGGAAATTGATGTCGATGAAGTGGTAATGGCAAGGTCTCTGCTGAAGGCTCCAATGTGATCCGAGGAATGAAAACAATATTTCCTGCAAACTGTGCATCTCCACTGATGATCCTGCACTTCAATACACATGGTCTGGCTTCAAGAAGGATAAGTCAAGTTCCATTGCAAAGACCCATGGTGACATCCAGATTGCGTAAAAGCATGAGAGGACAGCCTATCTTAAGTGCCAGCCTGGAGAGAGGAAGGCCACTTGCTTTGATAGAGTTTAGATACTCTGCAGGATATGGCTGGTAGTTGTTAAGCTCCTGCTCTCTGAATGAAACTGTATCAGCACTGTTAAAGACATGCTCTGGTCCAGGAAATCTGGCAAGGAGAAGAGAGTTGATGACATCGACATTGTCATTTGTGCAGGAGAGAATGGTCCTATCCAAATAGTACTGATCTGGCTTGTTCCCCTGCTCTATGTCTGGATATGTAGAGTTGATAAGGTGATCCATGGTATTTCCATGGCAGAGCATGTTCTGTGGAATCTGTATAGTGTCTGCAGCATCCACTGTTGTGCCTGCACCGATGTGCAAGAGCCAGGCAGCATGTGCAGTGTTCTCTGGAGTTCTGTCGAGTCACATATTCTTGGTCAAGTGATAGACAGTAATGCATTGCCAGAGAGTGCTCCTTTTGATGGATGAAGCTATGATCTGTTCTCTAGTGCCCCTAGGAATAACAGGTAGGGTCTGTCTAAAGTCACCTCCAAACAAAACAGTGATTCCACCAAATGGAACATTCTTCTTCTTGAGATCATGCAAAGTGCAATCTACTGCATCTGTGGCATATTTGTGCTGCATAGGAACTTCATTCCAGATGATGATAGAAGTTTGATCAAGGACCTGGTGCAAATCTGAACCTTGAAGTATTCTGCAAGTAGAGGTGTCATCGATTTCGATTGGGATTTTGAACATGGAATGTGCTGTGCGACCCCCTTCTAGAAGCAATGCAGCGATTCCAGATGATGCCACACAGAGAGCGATTTTTCCTTGAGCACGAACAGCAGCTGCGATGGTGTTGCAGACAAAGGTCTTTCCACAACCTCCAGCACTATGCAAGAACATGAGCTTTCCCTTGTTATTGTTGACAGAATCCATTGCAATATCAAAAACCTGTCTCTGCCTGTGATTGAAAAGCTGGAGATTGTGAGCAACAGTAATGGCCAACTCTTCAACATTGTAATTCCTCTGTTCCTGCAAAAGCTTATTGGCAAGAACATCAATGTGCCAGTTTCCTTCAATGGTGGGCATCTCTGGATAATCAGAAAGTTGTTTGCCTGATCTGATAAGGATCTGATTGATGAGATGCAAGCCATACATGTAGACTTGATCATCTGTAAAGTCTGTATCTGGATAGATGGAAAGAAGCTTGACTCTGAGGTAATCACAAATGTGATGTTTGAACTGGTTCCAGAGGATGTCAGGTGATGTTGGATTGCAATAAAGAAGAATGGTGGCAAAGAGCAATCTGAGAGAGGAACCGAGCTGCATCTGTGATGCCTCTGTAAGACACTGGACCCATTCCTGGTCATCCTGCAAAAGACCCAATGCAACACAGGCCCGCTTGAATGTATTATGGATGACACTATTGACAGTGCACAAGTGCTGGAATGATGTTGCCCCTGTGACAACAGTAAGAAGCAGCCTGAGGTAGAACCTTTCCCCCTGGGAAGGAGAAGCAAAGTACATTCTGCCAATAGCAGGCTCACCATGCCTTCTTGGGTTCCACTGCTTCTTGGTTGCATTGTAGACCCATGCTTGAGGAAAGTTCTGGTAGGTGACAGTACATGCTGCTTCATATCTTCTGTTGGCTTCAAACCAAGCAGTGAGACGTGTGGTCTTGGTAGCAGGCCTCTCCAAAACCTCATCAATATTGTCTTTTGCATTGAAGTAGACTGTTTGTTGGTCCTCCAGATGGACAGGCAGATGATAAACATGAGGAGACTCTGCATGCATTCCAAATTCATTCATGTGCCAGCAGCTTTCCACAGATCCAATGTAACATGCATCCAGATACTCCTTGATCTCATCTCTGTCTTGGTCAAGAATCTCAATCATGGTTCTGTCATGGCCTTTGTATATGTACTTGTGGATGTACTTGACAGCCTCGATTGAAGAACAGATCTCAACATTGATGTGACAGTTGTATCTGACAAATGAACCAAATTGTTAACCAATAAACATGATGTCAGATAAATGTTCCTTACTTTGCAGCCAAATAAGGATTGTGTGGGACCACATGTCTGTTATCATAGACATAATTACGCTTTCTCACTGTTCTACCATTGTTGGGTCTGGCATAATCAGGATAATTGTTTACAGTAAAAGAGGTTTGTTCTCTGAACTCCTTGGGATATCTCTTGCTGCACTTGTTGTCGACCATGCATGAAGCCTTGGGTTTGTCATGACTGCAAGGACCATGAAGCATGCAGGTAGTTATAGTGTGATAGAGCATTGGCTGTGTGACAGGATCAGGAATCTGTGCTGATACAATGGAATTAACATCATGGGCATCACAGATTTTGTTGGCTGGATCGAGAAATATAAGGAGGTGCATATGTGGAAGGCCTCTCTTTTGAAACTCGATGGTATGGATATGTGCCACTACTTTACCCAAAACACCATTCTTGATATCCTTGAGCAATGCATTCTTTTTCTGTTCAAAGACATGTGCAACAATGTCTGGCCTGTCATAGGCTTCCTGCTTTTTTCTATTTGTGGTAAAATGTGGATTTGGTGATTCCTCCTGCAACAGAGCTTCCTGAATCTCTGGCCACTGTGGATTGGCAGTCATGGTGAGAAAGAGATCTGGCTTGCCAAAAAAGCGACAAATGGCCATGGAATCCAGGAAAAGCTGATTCATATGCCTTTCACTGCCTATATGGGTTGAAGGAAGAATGATGCGACTCCCACGATTCTCTAGATTGATATTTTGATCCTGGTCACCCATGGCAGCATCCCTCAATCCAGCATACACATCAGCCCTAAGCTCCTTCTGGTGATGTCAGACCCAATTCAACATATTCTGTTCAATAGATGCCCAAGCATCTACAACATACTGCTGCAAAAGATTTCCTCCCCACAACAATGGTGGTTGCTCTCCTGGCCTTGAGTGCAATCGATAAGCATGGTAGCATCTCTGACTGACATTGGGTGCCCTTCTGGCTCCATTTGCACCTTGGTGTGCAGGTATATCTGGATGCCATCCATCTTCACCATGAGGGAAAAGCAAGACATAGTGCAGAGTTGAATAGGATGGATGCAACTGGCTGATGCGCTTGAGCCCTCCCCCTCGTAGCCTGAGAACAATATCTCTGTGGTTAGACCGTTCCTCAGAGCCATCACCTGCAATAATAGCTGCTACCTCATCATTAGCTGTAGGGAGATTATACCGATGTAAATCTTGGGTTCTATCTGATCGTAGCCATATGGAGATATTATCCTGCTCTTCTGGAGGCTTTTCCCTCATGATCTGGAATGCCTGCTTGAATAAAGGCACATAAGGATGGGTATTATTTAGCATAGCCTGCAGCTCTGTCATGATGACTGAGTTGAGGTTATTATTCCATCGCTCACGAAGATCAAGCTGTGCAATAGGATCATGGATATAGAGCTGTGCATAGGCTACAGATTGTCCAGGAGGTGGCAAAAGTGCTCCAGAAAGATGATGAAGATCGCCATGAATACGAAAGCTGTATACACCTGATGTACCTGTGACAGAATGGTCCACCTTGACACCCAAAGAAGTGAATGCAAATGCAGCATTATACTGTCAGATGTTTGTTTTAAATTCCTTAGAAAGAAGGCTTTTCCCACACAACAGATCTCGCAATGTGGCAGGAGCAGGTCGGAAAGATGGCAGATGAATTTGTCCCTGCAAGCAGCAACTTCCAAACTTTAGTACAGCTCGGGTAGACCTGGACAGCTTTTCACAGTCAAAATGCAAGGCATGGCAGTGTGGACATTCCACATTCATGGGTCCAAGTGAATGTCTGGGAATTGGCTCCTGATAAGGTGCACGACCGAGTGGTAATGGACTTGCAGGTTGATGTGGAGGTAGAGGTACAAGCATAGGTGGAGGCAAAGCTGGCAACATTGGAGGATTCAAGAATGAAGCAGGCAGCAGCGGTGAAGAAGATTGCATAGGAGAAGGTGGCAATGATGGAACTTGGAATATTGGGTCAGGCAGCAGTGGTGATGAAGATTGTGGAGGAGAAGATGGAAATTGTAGAGGAGACACTCTGCCAAACTCATCATAATAATCTGATGGCATAGGAGATGGTGGAAATTGCAAAGCAGTCACCCTTCCAAATCCATCATAATAATCTGATGGCAGGGGAGAAGGTGGAAATTGCAAAGAAGACTGGCTCCCATCATCATCATCAGATTCCTCATTCTCCATTTCTCTCCTCAAAGCAATCTCATTATTCCTCTGTTCTTCATACTCAGCAGCCAACAATGCAGCCATTTCCCTATCCATCTGAATTTGTTCCGCCTGTGCATCTACTTGAGCTCAATATTGATCAATCCAATCACCAGACATATTGTTAGCCAATTGATCCAACCTCATCATTTGTTGATGCAAGTTTCTGTCTGCAATGGATAGACATTGGAGCTCCTCAGCCTCATCCATCTGTGCCTGCTCATCTGCACGCTGTTCGTTTCTCCACATCTGATGCATCCTGAGAGCCCATTCCTGATTGCACCTGTTACGTTCTTGCAATGCAGCCTCTATATTAATATGTCTGGGTGGGTCATGATATCGTGGCTCAGCAGCTAAAGCAGCTTGCTGGGCAGTTGCCTGCCTCTCCAACTCCTGTTCAGCCAGCTGTTGCAATTGTTGATTGGCTGCTTCATCTTCAGCAGCCTGCCTGTTCCTTTCCTGTTCAGCCAGCTGCTGCATTTGCCAATTATGCTGTCTAGCTGTTTCAGCTTCAGCAGCTTGTCTTTGTGCATTCACATGCTGCAGTTGTAGATTATGCTCCCTACTCACTTCAGCTTTCTGCTGTAATATCCTCTCTCTGGCAGCAACAGCCTCAGCAGTTCTCCTTTCCTCTGCAATGTTCTGTAATACTTCCTGCTGATGCTGATATTGCTTAGCTGCCTCAGCTTGTTGTAACTCCTGAACATGTGCATCATAATCTGCAGTTCTTTTCCTCAATGCAATATGTCTCCTATGCAGATTATTAAGTGCAGGGTCTGCTTGACCACCTGAAATATTATGCAATGGTCCCAGTCCCCTCCCTCTCCCTCTCCCTCTCCCCCTTCTAGTTTGTAACTGAGGTGCAGGTGGAACTACAGGAATAGGATTGGCCAAAGGTGCATTCTACCCTGCTGGCAGTTGAACCTGTGGTATAGTAGAAGCTATATTTGCCCCTATTCCATGGTTTGCCAAAACAGGTCCAGATGGCATCACAGGAGCCCCTCTCCTATGTAATACAGGAGCAGGAGGTACAACAGGCAATTCAAACTCCCTTGGAGCATCCCAATCAGCAGGCATCTGCACCTGTGGTATCTGAGCTGCCAATGCAGCTCCATAGTTCAGTGGAACAATTCCCTCAGCAGGGGCAGTCACTCTGACTCTGCTTCTCCTCTCATCAGGATTGGTCATCTGCAACCTTTCCAGATGGTCTGCATCTCTAATTCTAGCCCTTTCCACTTCTGGTGTAGAAGGTCTACTTTGATTCCTGCAAATAGTCTCATAAGCCATTATTATTGCAACATATGCCAATACCACTCACATATTTAGTAATGGTAAAGCCCAATAATAATTTGGTTCAATAGCCAACAATGTAGCACAGCTGAAGTAAGGTCAGCAACAACTTCCTTTAACAGCCAGTTGTCACAACACTCACTGTAATTCAACTGTTTTCAACTTTCAATAGCCAATTCCAACTCTTATATAATGACAATCCCAATTTTGCTATTTGATAATAGATAGCAATTGCAATAGTATCACTATTATAGCCCCAAATGTTGTGTGAAGAGAGGTACTCAACTGATTGTCATGCACTCTCTCTCCACATATAAGGAATTGTCAGCTGTTTGGTCGTGTTGTGTGTGTTCCAGAAGAGGCGTGAAAGTAGGTGTCCACTATATTGCAACCGAAATTTTATGCAACCAAATCTCCCTTTTTGGTATTTGACTTGTTACTGACCTCATTACATATTTATATTGACATGTTATTACTTCATTAAATTTGAATTGACCTGTTACTGACTTCAGACTTTTTACTGACCTCGTTACAAATTTGTATTGACATGTTATTACAAATTTGTATTGTCATGTTACTGACTTTGTTACAAATCACAAATTTGTATTGACTTGTTACTGACCTCACTACAAATTTGTATTGACTTGTTACTGACCTCGTTACAAATTTGTATTGTCATGTTACTGACCTCGTTACAAATCACAATTTGTATTGACTTGTTACTGGCCTCACTACACAGTTGTATTGACTTGTTACTGACCTGTACTATTACATATGGGATGACCGCATTTCAAACCCAGTTGTATTTGTCAGAGCTGACCAATTTTAGTCAGCTCTGACTAATGCCATCATTTCTGACCAAGCCTGACAAATTTTAGATAATCACATCAACCATCACTCCCATCATTCCCACAAAACGACTGTAGCCTATGTTATGCAGCTCATCATCTATTTTTGATCCTAATCCCATCACGCCATCACTCCCACAAAAATCGTCATAGCATATGTAATAGATACCTTGTTCCCCATCTTAATGATGGAATAAAACATTTCTACTGTACACAGAATGGCATTCCTGCTGGTAACACTGTTGGAGCTCTGGATGCAATTGTGGACCTCAACTAGTGGCAAGACTGTCTCATCCTCCTGGAACAGGACTTGCAAGCCAACCAAGAAAAGTAGGCATCCTTCAAAACCTCTAGAAAAAACACCAACATCTTGCATGACTCCTCCATCACTAATACCAGTTTCTCTGCTATTAGACTCTCTGCACTCCCCAGCCTCACCGACAAAGAAAAATGTTTGCTGTCAGAACACTCGGGGTGTTTCAAATGCAGGCTTTTCTATGCAGGGCATTTCTCCTATGCATGCATTGGAGAACATCCCACCCTCAAAGTCTGCAATCGTGTTACTGCTGCAAACGCTGCCAAAGTGAAGGTGCTTCATGACAAGTGGAACTACATGAAACCTGCTGCAGTCATCATGGCCATATTTGAAGCAGATGGTGACAGTGATGACTCCTTTGAGAGTGCCCATGGCAAAGAAGTAAATGAGTATGTACACTCCAATTTATCTTTTTCTGAACACCTCAAATGGATGTACACAGTGGATACACTGGCTGCCTGTGCTTCCACCCCCTTTCCACTCTTATTGACCATAGGTGTTCACCAGTGCTGATTTTGAGTGATCTCGCAGAGATCCTTTGCTTAGAACCATGACCACTTTTCAAATCTCTCACAGTTTCAGGAGCCTTCACAAAGAACAAGAAAAACATGGGCTCCAACCTCATCTTATTACAGTATTGTAGATTACACATCCAATCGTCTGACTCAATATGAAAATCCCATAGAATCAATGCAGTTATTTGCCCTGGCCTTCACATGGACTTAATCTTAGAACTCGACTTTCTTGATGTGGAACTGGGGACTGCCATCACTAAAGAAAGCGGATATGACCTACTGAACCCACCTGACCCTGAACTCTGTAAGCAAAAGATCCAGCTCTCACCATTTTGCAGAAGAAGAGAAGAACTGAATGCCATCAAGCATGGCCAACATGAAACTAGGAAGAGACACATCCTCATGCACATGGAATTAATGGCATTGTTTGATGAAAACTCTAGCTGCTTCAATTTCAAAGAATATACAATGAATCTCCCAGACATAATTGGATTGATCAAAATGTGAATCGAGCAGCTGGCAGTGGACACAGATCTGCAAAGGCTTGACAAGAACTTCAAACAGAAATTTGCAGACTACTTCCCAGTAGACCTTCCGCACATCAAAGACCTTCTACAAGATGTTTACCATAACATAGAACTGAGGCCTGGAGCACCAGTATCTGTTGTGTGTTCATATTCTTGTCTTCGAAAATATAAACCTGGCTAAAAAATGCTCATTGAGCAGCACCTTGCAGTGGGAAGAATCAGACCATTGTCATTGCCATATGCCTCCCCATCTTTCATTATCCTGAAAACTGACCCTACAGTATTGCCCCAATGGGTAAATGACTACCAGAGTTTAAACTGCCTGACCATTCCAGACAACTACCCATTACCTCAAATAGATGACATTCTCGCAGACTGCACCAAAGGCTGAGTCTGGGAAAAGATCAACATTACAAATTCATTTTTTCAAATGCTTGTCAACCCAAACCACATCAAGTATACAACTACCCTGACACCATTTAGCCTCTGGAAATGGGTCATAATGCCAATGGGACTCAGAAATTCACCTGCAACTCACCAGCGATGTATGACCTTAGTACTTAAAGATCTGATCGGCAAAATCTGCCATGTCTATCTTGATGATATCATTATCTGGTCATTATCAGTGGTTGAAAACCAAAAGAATATAGCTGCCATCCTTGAGGCACTGAGGAAGGCAGAACTTTACTGTTCATCAAAGAAATCCATGCTATTTGCCACTGAGATTGATTTTCTAGGGCATCACATCTCCACACGAAGAATCAAGGCAGATGCCAGTAAAGTTGCATGTATTATAAATTGGCCTGCACTGACAACTGCCAAGCACATACATTAATTCCTGGGAATCATAAGATACATCACAGCCTTCCTCTCTGCCCTCGCTGAACATGTCTCAATCCTCACACTACTGACTTGCAAAGAATGCAATAACAACTTCCCTGTATGGATCAACCTCCATCAGTATGCCTTCAAAGCAATCAAATGACTCGTCATCAGCTGGGATTGCCTTACCACCATCAACCATAAAAACCTGGGAGACACCAAAATCTTTGTGACTTGTGATGCTAGCAAAAGACAAACAGGCAGCATCCTCTCGTTTGGAAAAACCTGGGAGACCACGCATTCTGTGGCATTTAAAAGCTGGCAAATGAATAGTGCAGAGTGCAACTACTCTATACATGAACAGGAAATGGTATCCATAATGAGAGAAATATGCAAATTGAGGGTAGACTTATAAGTTATTGGGAACATACATTAATATCTATACCAGACCACAAAACACTGCAAAATTTTGACCACCAATGCGACCTCTCACAAAGGCAAGCACATTGGATGGAATACCTCTCACAATATGAGTACATGATCACATACATCAATAGTGAGAAAAACACTGTTGCCAACACATTATTCTATCTTTCTGACTCTGAACTAAGCCCTAACATTGTAGACACAATTTTCTTGATTGAAAGTGACCTAGAACTTGTGCATCAAATAAAAAACAGCTACAAAGAAGACCCCTGGTGCAGACAAATCCTCAATGACTGGAAGAAAAACCTTCTAGACCATAAACTAAACATCTCTATGAAGCACAGTCTGCTGTTCATTGGTCAACTACTGGTGATCCCATGTCATGGACATTTATGGGAACATCTGTTCCAACTTGTGCATGATAACTTAGGTCATTTCAGCAGTGAGAAATCATATGCCGCATTGAGAGAAGACTTTTACTGGTCTAACATGAGAAAAAACCTTGCTAATGGTTATGTACCTTCATGCCAGGATTGCCAACAGAATAAGTCAAACACCCACAAACCAACAGGCCCCTTGCACCCCCTACCCATCCCCGATAAATACTTTGAATTGGTAGCAATTGATTTTATTGGCCCATTGAAAGCAGATGATGGGTATGATAGCATTGTGATCATAATGGACTGTCTTGGTGCAGACATCCAAAGTATACCATGCAACACCAGCATGACAGCTGAAGAGTTCATGGGAATATTCTTTGACTACTGGTATTGCAAAAATGAGTGCCCTACCAAAATCATTAGTGACCAGGATAAACTATTCATCTCAAAATTCTGGCATGCATTAATGAAACTGACTGGTATAAAACATAAGCTGTTAACAGAGTACCATCCACAGACCAACAGGTCTTCTGAATGCTCAAACAAAACCATGATTCAATGTCTCCATTTTTATGTGGAGCAAAACCAATGGGGTTGGGCACGAGCCCTCCTGAAAGTCTAATTCTACATGATGAACACCACGAACACCTCCACAGGTTTCACATCATTTATGCTCAAGACTGGGTGATCACTGAGGTTACTACCACCACTCATAGGCTGACATGCAGACCACAAAATGAATGAGATCAACCTTGACTTAACAGTGGAATCTGCAGTGGCTCGTGAATTAATCAAAGTGGTGAAAAATTACACATATAAAGCAAGGGATGCACTACTACATGCAAAGATTAGGCAAGCACATGAAGCCAACAAAGACTGCTCACCAGATCTGGAATTCAAAGTTGGGAATAAGGTCCTCCTCGCAATGGCCAAGAGATGTCAGGACTACATGCAGGCCAAAGATGGAAGGGTCACAAAGTTTATGCCATGCTGGGATGGACCTTTCGAAGTCACAAATGCATACCCCAATTCTTATTGTACTGACTCCTCCTCCAAGAAGCCTCAAAAATTTTCCTGACCTTCCATGCGAACCAACTCAGATGACACATTCTAAATAATAATGACCTCTTTCCAAACAGAGCATTTGCCGCACCGGGGCCCATAATCACAACTGAGGGCAGCACAGAATATTTCATTGAAAAGATCTTTGACAAATGCACGTGGGGGCAAGGACATCAGTATCTTATGTGCTGGCTAGAATATGGGCCTAAACATGACCTGTGGCTCCCAAGATCAGAACTTATTGTTAGAGATTACTCCTTGAATACATACTACATTCCAGTTTAGTATCATTTCTCCCAAGTGGCAGTAGTTCCCTATACTACTGTTACATTTATATCTCTAATGACCCCCAGCTTTGACAATGACTTATATCCCAGCACCATGACTCACTGACCCAGGCACTGGAAGATGTTGGAGCTTATATCATAAAATTATTGGTGGCCCCAGATGTCTTGACTCATTGGTCAGTACTGTCAGATCTGTAACCTCTGCTTATGCACAAAAGCTCCATGACACAAATCCATTTAATTTGTCCCACCACCTCTTCATCATCATCAGAATCAGGTGCAAGATTTGGAACATCTTCCAGGTCCACATCAGGCATGGGCATTGGACGAGCACAACATTTTTGAGTGCATTGTAAAAGTACCTTTTGCCCTCAACAATGCTGTCTGCCTTTAGTGAAGCAAGTATGACAATGAGAGGGACAACAACTCATTATGACTTCACCTGTCATCCAGTCAACCTTGGGATTGTGGTTATAAAGCCATGGGTAGCCCAAAATTGCCTCCTGTTTTCCTAGCTGGGTCACAGCAAAGAGAGCCTGTTCATTATGGTCCTTGTAGCAGAGGACTAGGTCTACAACCTCCTGATTCATTTGGAGAGCCATCCACATTGTAGACAGGTATGGGTCAAGACAGTGAGCAGGTGTTAGGTCATTTTTGTTGGACTAGGTGAAAATCAATGAAAAGGCCCATGGCATCCAAGTCCAAGAGAGTGGATACACTGGGTACTTGCCTTCATATCCATAGTCTGCAGCTCGATTGTCAGTTCTAGTGATCATTGGGAGGGTGTGAACACTATAATGTATTTGCTTGGTAGTTTGCACTTCCAAGATTCTAATCTGAGTAGAGGTGGAGGAGAGGGAGAGAGAGTAAGTACATCTTTAGCCACTTCAAGAAAGAGAGTTTGGAGAGGGGACAGTCATAAAATAAGATTCATTCTCTGTGAGAGCAACCTCTAGCAGTGAGCTAACAGAGGGGAATCCAAAGTTAACATTATACTACATAATACAAACACTTCAGGTGCACCTAACAAAGGAGAATCCAAAGAGAAACCTCTAAAGACCCATCTGTTGATGCCCAGTATGTGATAGACCCAAAAATCAAATAGTAGGCTAAAGATAGTAAAAAGGCAGAAATAGGCAGATCAAGCTATGGAATGATGTCACCTTGATGGGTAAACATCCCAAAGGGGTCCTGCCTCACATAATAGAACTGTCAACATTTACCAACAAGGGAAAAATTGAAAAATAATTATAAAATAGGAATAAAATCATAGAAAACCATAGTAAATACAAAATAGGGGTGAAATAAAATATAAAAAAATATGGGACAAATGCAGAAAATTGACCAGATGCCTTAAACACCTTCCTTTTCCCTTACATCATCCCCCTTCTATGATGCATTACCCCAATGCATTCAAAACTGTATTTGGCCAAAGTTGGATGCTTGGATGCATTGAGGTGCTGAGGAATAGCAATGGTGGAACTCCTTGACTAGTTGTAGGGCTTTCACATTGGACTATGCAACCCAAAATTTTTTTTTGTATCTATAACCTTCCAGTGCACCAGGTATTTGAGTTTGCCTCAGTGTAAGTGGCTGTCCAGGATGGACTTGACCTCATACTAAGGTTTACCTTCGATGACTGTAGGCAGTGGAGGAGATTGTGCCATATGTCCCAGAAATGGATCCATGAGGGTTGGCAGCAGTTTGACAATGTGGAAGACAGAGTGTAGTCTGGACATTGACTGTGGTAGCTGTAGGTGATAGGCATGCAACCCAATGCATTTGGTGATGAGAAAGGGTCCAAGGAAGTGGTGGATGAGTTTCTTGGATGGTCGAGTGGTAGAAATGTCACTAGAGTTGAGTTAGACATGATTACCAACCTTGTATATGGGTGTGGGTGAATGGTGTTGGTTGTAGAAGCAAGCCAAAGCTGCCCTTGCCTCCTTCAAGGTGTCCTTCATCTGCTCTGTGAACTCATTCACTGTCTCCAAGTGCAATGGTGCTTGATGAAGAAACTCATGCGTGGGTATCATCCTGTGTTGAGGAGAAAGGGAGTTTGTTAGATGGAGGAGTGGACATGATTGCTGTACTCAAACTCAGCCATGGGGAGGAGGTCTTCCCAATGGTCCTGTTGCTTATTGATAAAGATGCAGATAATGTTAAAAGGTCTAGTCCAGTCCAGTTTTTTGATCAAAAATCAAAAGACTGCAATCTAAACTGGTCTAGGACTGTTTCTAATGTTGGGGAGACTGAACTGGACCTCCTAGGACTGGTCTTTTTCAGTTAATAAACTGGACAAAGACCAGTTTGAACTAGGTTTTTGTTGCAAAATTTGTCATAACAATATATGCATGCATTTTGTAACTAGCATCACTCATAACTTTAAATAATTAATAAGATAAGATAGGTATTGTGAATACCTGGCTCCTGATCTAACTTTTAAGAGATTTGATGAAGATTTGATGTAGATATGACCAAAACTGAGTTACATATCCTAAAGACTCAGGCAAAACATAATGTGACAACCATAAATCATGTGATGCATACCCTGCATTGATTGATGGTAGAGATATTCTACTACATATTTACCCCATATTCACCAATTGAATAAAGAAATGGATCAAAATATGAGTGAGATACAATGAAAGTCAATCTGGTACAAAACAAAACTCATACAGAAGTGTATTTGGTTATATCTTGCTCAATCCTTATCTATTTTTGATGAATCCAGGATCAAATTTACTGCATTATATGTAGGAACATGGTACAATATATGTTTCCACAATAAGACCAGTCTTAACCAGTTAAAACTGGTCTTTTTCAGTTTTATAATAATTCTCAAAAATGAAAGACAGTAGTACTAACTGGACTGCAAAAGACTGGTCCATAAATAGACCTCTGGACTGGTCATTTCTGGTCCAATTCAGTCCAGTTTTGGTCTTTTTTCCAGTCCTATATACTGGACCCTTGAACACTATATGCAGATATACTGCTCCAGTTCTTGGTTGACATGCTCTGTCTGTTTGTCTGTCTGTAGGCAGTAGATAGTTGAGGCAAGGAGTTTGATCCCCAGCAGGCAGTACAGCTCTTGGGTGAACACTGCAATGAACTGTGGACCTTGATCACAGAGGAATGTGCCTGGCAATTTATGGAGCTTCCACACATGGTGCAGATAGAGTTGAGCTGCTTTAAGTGCAGTAACAGTCATATGAGTGGGGATGAAGTGAGCTTACTTTCCAGCAGAGCCAACTGTGCACATTACTGCATCAAACCCATTGGACTCTAGTATTTCCACCACAAAGTCCACACTGATGGTATCCCAATGATTCTCTGAAACAGGGAGGGGATGTAACTCACCCATGGGTTTGCATCGTAGGGTCTTGGTGCATAAGCAGAAATTACAGGTGTGACAGGACTGACCAATGAGTCGAGACATTTGGGGCCACCAATAATTCTGCAATATGAGCTCCAATATCTTCCAATGCCCAGGGTGGCCAGCAACGAGTGAGTTGTGGTGCTAGGAGATAAGTCAGCATGCTTGGGGTCATTGTAAGGGCAACCTCAGAGCCTCACTTAAGAGTGAGCTAACAGAGGGGAATCCAAAGTTAATATTATACTACATAATACAGATACTCTAGACACACGTAACAGAGGGGAATCCAAAGAGAAAACTCTAAGGACCCATCTGTCAATGCCCAGTATATGTGATAGAGCCAAAAATCAAATAGTAAGCTAAAAATAGCAAAAAAGGCAGAGATAGGTGGATCAGGCTGTGGAATGACATCACCTTGATGGGTAAACATCCAGAAGGGGTCCTGCCTCTAAGAATAGAACTGTCAACATGTACCAACATGGAAAAAAACTGAAATATAATAATAAAATAGGAATAAATCATAGAAAATCATAGAAAATGCAGAATAGAGTGAAATAAAATATAAAAAGATATGGGATGAATGCAGAAAATTGCCCAGACACCTGGGACACCTTCCTTTTCCCTTACAGTTATTAGAAATTAGAAATGGTCACAGAAGTATAGGATGTCTTTTTTTTCTGTTTATTCTGCTGCACGAAGTAAAAGAGTGAATCCCTTTCTCAGTTGCTATACTACTAGAGCCATAGCATCCTCATGTAAACTGCTATGGTTTGCATGACAAATGTCATGTAGGATACTGTGCTCCTCACCCTCCAAGGTAACACTTTCTAATGCATGGACTGTAAACAGATCAGGTTGCAGCAACACAATACCTTGATTGTTATTGCCTCCATTCCCATGGTCTGGATAACAAGAGAGGGCATTGGTCTTCCCTATGCTGTGGCATGGGCAATGATGCAGGAAGAAATTGAACCTGGAGAGGTAGAGGGACTAGTGGGCTTGGCGATGATTAGGTTTCTTGGCAGTCATGAAGTACTCGAGGTTCTTGTGGTCCATCCAGATCTCAATCTTGTGTTGAGCACCCTCCAGGAAATGTTGCCACTCCTCCAACGCTAGCATTGTCACCAGCATCTCCTTGTTGTGGATCTCATAATTGCATTCCACAGCACTGAGACTCTTTGAGTAGAAGGCAATGAGGTGTTACTTCTGGTCCTCGGGAGACTGTTGGTATAACACTGCACTTATCGCAAAGTCTGAACTGTCAGCTTCTATATGGAAGGAACATGAGTCATCAGCAAAGGTAAGGGTTGGAGTGGAAGTAACCATCTCTTTGAGCTTCTCAAATGTTTCCTGCTGTGCATTTCCCCACCTCCATGCCTCCTTGCCAGTGAGGTTAAATAACAGACATGCATGGTGTGAGAAATCTTTAATAAAGCACTGATAGAAATTAATGAAGCCCAGAAAAGACTGCATTTCTTTCTTGTTTGTGGACATGGGCCAGGTTGTAACAGCACCTTGACCGGGTCTATTTCCACCTCTGCATCTTCTCAAACTTGCACTTGTCATGATGAAGGTAAAGTTTGTGCCGCCAAAGTTGCTCTAGCACCAGGCATGTGATTTGATGATGTTCATCAAGGTCTTGAGTGAAGATGAGAATGTCATCAAGGTAGACACAGACAACATCTTCCAATATGAGGTCATAGAAGATGTCATTCATCATGGTCTGAAAGGTGGCAGGGCTGTTAGTGAGACCAAATAACATGACAAGCAGTTCAAAAAGACCATGATTTGTGTGAAATTCTGCCTTCCACTCATCTCCTTCCTTTATGCACATTGTTATAACCCCAGCAGACATTGAGTTTGGTGAAATAATGTGCCCCACAGAGTCAGTTGACAAGTTCAGATATGAAAGGTAGTGGATAGTAATTCTAGACTGTGATGTCATTGAGGCATAGATAGTTTTAAATTGGTCAAAGGGACCCATCCTTCTTTTTAATAAAGAAGAAAGGTGAGGCCATGGGTGACTTTGAAGAGTGGATATGACCAGAAGCCAAGTGTTCATTGATGAACTTGTTGAGTTGTCATTGTTCTTCAGGAGAGAGAGGATAGACCTTGCAGGAAGAGGGCATGGCACCCAGTGTGAGCTCAATTGCATGATCCCATGGCTTACAGTTAGGAAGTGAGTTGAAAGATTTTTTGGAGAAGAAATCCTCAAAGTCATGCAGATGAGGAAGTACTGAGTCAGTGAAGTATTTGGGTGCACTGTTCTTGTGGAAGGCCTCCACAAGGCGCTGGAAGACATTTGAGGTGCATGCACCTCATGTAAAGGGTTAATAGCAGTGTAGAAAATTTGGTCACCTTCCTCAATCTCCCCCACTTCCTCCACATTATCATCAGAATCAGGTGCAAGATCTGGAACATCTTCCAAGTCCACATCATATATAGGCATTGGACCAGCATGATACTTTTGAGTGCACTGTAAGAGGACCTTTTGCCCTCGACATTCCTATCTGCCTTCAGTGAAGAAAGTATGGCAACGAGAGGGACAATGACTTATTATGACTTCACCTGTTACCTGATTGACCTCAGGATTATGGTCATGAAGCCATGGGTAGCCCAAAATTGGTTCCTGCTTTTCCTGTTGGGTCATAGCAAAGAGAGCCCATTCACCATGGTCCTTGTACTGGAGGACTAGGTTGACAATTTCTCGAATTGCCCCAGCTTCATTTGGGGAACTGTCCACATTGTAGACAGGTATGGGTTGAGATAGTGAGTGAATATTGAGTTGTTTTTGTTGAACCAGATATGAATCGATGAAAGGCCTGTGGCACCTGAGTCCAGGGGAGCAGAGACACTGAGTACTTGCTCCATATCCATAGTCTGCAGCTCAATCCTCAATTCTAGTGATCGCTGGAAGGGGGTGAACACCACAATATACTTGGTGGTAGCTTGTGCTCTCAAAATTTTAATCTGGAAAGAGAAGGAACAGGTGTGAGTGGAAGGGGGTGTGACTTCCATTGAGCTGAGGGATTTGGGGGGAAAATTGGTCATGGAGTGAAATTCTTCCTTGAGTGGGTCGACCAGCAGGCTATCAAAGTGGTTACTGGTAGGCAGCAGGGGTGGATAGTTGGAGGCATTGGAGGCATGTGTGTGATTCTGAACCTCTCAATTAAAACCCTGATAAAATTTAACCACCACTAGTAGTCTACTTCCATATTCCACCATGTTCACTAAATCCTTAAACTTATTGATATAGTTGTCCACAGATCAGTGTGCTTAGTAATACAAGGATGACTTGAAGTGTGTTGCAGCTCATTGGCATTCATGGAGAGGGCAGAAATGTCATACAAACTCCTCTTTAAAGTTATCACAAGAGGAAAAAGAGAGGAAACCAAGTTTTTGGGCTGGGTGCAAAATGCAGTCAATATAGAGGGAGGCATGCTCAGACTTCATGTATGTAAAGGCCCAATAAATTTTTGTGGTGTTGTCTAGGAACTGATTAGGGCGAAGACTGATGTATAACTCACAGGAGTTGAGGAAAGAACATCCATGAGAGTGTGCACCATTAAAGTCAGTGGGGGGGATGGTTTAATTTGTGTGCCAGTGGTATTAGGTGGAGCATCAATCCTGGAAGCAGTTGGGATTGGAATAAATGGGATATTAGGTGAGGGACTAAGCTGTAGGGTATTGACAAAGCTTTTGATACACAATTTAAGCAATTCAATTTGCATGCGCAATCTGGTAATGGTGCCTTCAAGTGCTTCAATGCATTTTTGGGCATTCATGGCGCGTGGTTGCATCAAGCAGAGATAAGAGTGCACTTAAGGTGGGGGTGTCAATTGCATCCTGGGTGATGTTCTGTATGTGTAGGAGGTGTTATATCCACAGTGTGCTTCGATTCTAGGCCTAGGGAGAGAGTTTTCTACTGTAAGGGCAACCTTAAAGCCTTACTTAGTAATGAGCTAACAGAGGGGAATCCAAAGTTAACATTATACTATATAATATAACACTTCAGTTGCATCTAACAGAGGGGAATCCAAAGAAAACTCTAAGGACCTATCTGTTGATGCCCAGTATATGTGATAGACCCAAAAATCAAATAGTAGGCTAAAAATAGAAAAAAGGCAGAAGTAGGTGGATCAAGCTATGGAATGATGTCACCTTGATGGGTAAACATCCAGAAGGGGTCCTGCCTCTAAGAATAGAACTGTCAACATGTACCAACATAAAAAAAACCAAAAAATAATCATAAAATAGAAATAAAATCATAGAAAATCATAGGAAAGGCAGAATATAAAATGTGAAAAAAGATGGGACGAACACAGAAAATTTCCCATATGCCTGGGATGCCTCCCTTCCCCTTACATCCTTCCTTGAAAAAGGCCTCCATTTACTCAGTGCTTTTCTTCAGCTTAAATGCTTCTTTGCTTGTTGGCCCATCCTGGATCTTTTCAGTACTCTTTCTCTTGCAATCCACTGCATGACCAGCCATATTTTGCAGCTTTGGTAACTTGAGCTCCATGTCAAGGTAATATCTGGCCCATTGATCATCCTGGCAATAGTGCATGTACTGTTCATTGGCACTGAAAGGAAGTCCTTTTCTGTGCTAGCATATTTAAATTGAACATACAATGGACAGGACCAATACTGGAATTCCCAATGCTTTTGTTTGGATCTGTCAAGAACTGGGGTAGGATTGTAGTAATTCTTCAAGTTTTTATTGCCTGGCCCATGATGAGCTGCTTTGGGTTCCTCTCTCACTCCCATCTCCCTCAAAGTGCCTGTGCCATCTGACTTGGTGCCAGAATCAATATCTGTCTCATCCTCCACAATACAATTTCTTTTCTTTGATGGAACTGATTTTTTTGGCTGCTCAGTAACTTTATGCTTCCCTTTTTTCTCACTATGAGTCTTCATGATGATCTAGAACTACTGATATAGACATAAATCTCACCAATTCATGACCATATTCAGTCTCACTCATGAGTTCTTCTCTGTCACTTCCATAAATTTGCTCAGGTGCCTCATCTTCAAGCTTTCCATTGTCATCTTTAGTTTTATTGCACATCATCTGAAGGCAAGTTGATAAAATAAACATGCTTCTCAAGTTTGCTTGCTGATAACAAGGTGCCATTTTTGATGGCACCCCCATCTGGTTTAGATGCATCATTGATGGTGGATTTTAATTGAGGTACTGTTCATAATCCAGGTAAGCTTTTATTATAGCTAATCTTAAATTCTATTGCACCAACCCTGAGCTTGACAGAGTTTAGTGGTCACTTCCACTGCCTAAAAATAAGAGTCAACACCCTGAGCATGATTGCTTGCTTGCTGCTGATATGCCTCCCTATTGCCTTGTGCCTGTTCTATGGCATTTTTTGCAATTGTGCGCACCTCTTGGATGGCTTTTACTCACTTTGCATACTTTTGTGTGCTTTCAGGCACCCTAGTGCACTTCCATGCACCTTTTACATTTACACTGTGCCTTTGGACCACCTTTAGCTGCCTTCTACCATGCACCTTAAATGCATTTTGTTATGCTTCAAACTGCCTTCGTGCACCCCCTGCACTCATTATCTGCCTTTCACAGTTTACCACATGCTCGATGCACCTTTATGCACTCTCTTGCGCTTTGCCAGCAATTCACATTCTTGCTGTGTGCTCCTTGCACTATTCATTTATCCCATACACCAACCTTTTGACTTCATCTGTTGTGCTGCACATCATGGCTTCCAACTTATTCGAGGTGCACCATGATCGCAACATGAGCCAACTGTGCATTCTCATGTAATTTGGGCACTTTGCACCTATTTGGCACTACACTGCACACACTTGGGCACTTTCACATAATTCAGGCACTTTGGCACTATTTGGCATCACACAGCATCTTCTTATAGTTCTTCCACATTTCTAATCGGCATTGCTTTATCTGGTAAGATAGGGCCCATTCACTCTCAATTACATCACATGACCAAAGAGTGATATTTTGTGACATTTCACCATTCTCTAATTCAAGCTTCAAATACCACTTTGTGACAAAATCACATCCCCCCCCCTGAAATCTTTTTATGATTAGGGTCTCAGTTGCCAATCATAAAATTTGGCCCTGTAGCTAGAGTAATAGAATTTTGATCAGATTCTGCCATTTTGAGTAATGTTTGGCAACCCCTGAGAATGCAATATGAGGCGCATTGCATGTAGAAAATTGTCATGCTTGGGAGTGTATAGGGTGATGCAGTAAATGGTATCTCAATCTTAGACACTAAAATTTCAATCCTACATGTGCCTAATTACTACTATGTGCATCAAGCTGATTACAAAGTGGTCACACATAGGTCACATCCCACATGATGTAGTCTAGAGTGAATGAGCTCTATCTTACAGGTCGATCACATCACTATTACTAAGGCACAGCACACGACACATAACACTGAAGCAGACTAATTGGGTGGAGCACATGGGACCTAAAGTACATCAAAGATAGAATATCGCACTAGGATAGTTAGGCATTGGTCTATAGCATATGCAAATCTTATTGGCTAAGGTAGCAGTATCATGTGGTTAGGTTCATATAGGCTAATGGATGGACTTGTGGGTAGTGCATGGTGCTTTCTATTTTTATACTTTATTTTACTGTTTTCATCACATAAGTCATTTGTACATAGTACTGAGGTACATAGAGAATCCAGAGGATTTTTCCCCCACACAGTTCACCAGTTTCATTCAGCATTGCACATAGTCTGTGCATTATTGTCTAGTTTGTATGCCTATGTAGTGCACCCCTCATATAGCCACATTTTTACCCCTCATCATATAGCTGCATTTTGTCCTTTGTTTGCATCCATTGTCTTAGTTTGTGCACTTTTGCAGTGCCCTCTTCATATAGCTGTATTTGCACATCATTTGCACCACTCATCATATAGCCCTGTTTTGTGTATTGTTTGCACCCCTTTTGCCCTATAGTTGCATTCACATCTCATCTGCATTCCTAGTCCATGCATCACCCCTTTGACACACTTCAGTACCATCCTTGCTTTGCTACACCTCCTGCTCTTACCCTCCATCATCATTGCACATTTTGTGCTTCCATTGTGCATTTTTCTGCACTGCACCTTTTCACTCCTTTACATTGTGCACTTTTTCACTGCTGTGCATACCTCCCTTTCTGTGTACACAACTTAGTGTGCACATCACAACCCATCGAACCAGCATCTTTAGCAGTCATCTCACCTTAAAGAACAATCTGAGGCCCCCTAAATGAACCCCTGCACCCTGAGCACCCCTGCAGCTGTAGGTTTTGTGTTCACATCTTCTGTTGAGACTCTGCACCTGTAAGGAAAAAGGAAGGCACCCCAGGCATCTGGGCAATTTTCTGCATTCATCCCATATTTTTTATATATTTTATTTCACCCTATTCTGCCTTTTCTATGATTTCCTATGATTTATTCCTATTTTATTATTATATTTCAGTTTTTTCCATGTTGGTACATGTTGACAGTTCTATTCTTAGAAGTGGGACCCCTTCTGGATGTTTACCCATCAAGGTGACATCATCCTGCAGCTTTGATCTGCCTATTTCCACCTTTTTGCTATTTTTAGCTTACTATTTGATTTTTGGCTCTATCACATATACTGGGCATCGACAGATGGGTCCTTAGAGTTTTGTCTTTGGATTCCCCTCTGTTAGGTGTGCCAAAAGTGTTTGTATTATGTAGTGTAATATTAACTTTGGATTCCCCTCTGTTAGCTCACTATTAAGTGAGGCTTTAAGGTTGCCCTTACAGTAGAAAACTCTCTCTTAAGGCTAGAAATCTTGGACACTCTGCCAAGATAGACAGGTATAGAGTAGAAGATGACTTCCAGAGCTCCACAGACTCCCTACACACTGTCCCAGACACTCCTGCCTTTAGTGTGCACCACCTTTTATCTGACCCACCGCCTAGTGTCATAGACACCCTGGAGCACATTGATGCACTTGAAGGTGACATTGCTGGAATTTGTGTGCAAATTGATACACTCACATCTACCATTAAAACCTTTATTAGAATTTTCCAGTTGAACTCTACACCACCTATTTTGACCCCTAGCGTGCCAAGCATGCAGATGCTGCCCAATATGTGCCCAAATGAAGATGCATGCATTAAACCCATGTTCCCTGCCAAATTCAATGGTGCATGTTCCCAGGGACATGCCTTCCTCAATTCCTGTGAGTTGTACATCAGTCTACACTTAAACCAATTTGTGGATGATACCGCTAAAATTTATTGGGCCCTCATGTACATGAAATCTGAGTGTGCTGATGTGTTCAGTTGGTACTCGGTGTAGAGTCTCAACAGAAGGGGTGAACACTAAACCTACAGCTGCAGGAGTGCTCGGGGTGAGGGGGTTCACTTAGAGGGCCTTGGATCATCCTTCAAGATGCAGAGACTATGAAGAGGCTGGTATGATGGTTTTCGATGTGCACACTAGTTGTGTACACAAAAAGGAAGGTATGCACAATGGTGAAAAAGTGCATAATACAAAGGGACAAAAATTCACAATGGGAGTGCAAAAATGTGAAATAATGAGGGAGATGAAAGTGGGAGGTGTAGTGGGACAAGGACAGCACTAGGATGTGCTGCAAGAGTGACACACAGGCTAGGGATGCAAATGGGATGTGAGCACAACTGGTGGGAAAATGCGCAAATGGTGCACAAAATGCAGCTATACAATGAGGGGTGCAAATGATGTGCAAACACAGCTATACAAAGGGTGCACTACAAGAGTGCACAAATGAAGACAAAGAATGCAATGAAGGGATGAAACATGGCAATATGATGAGGGATGCAAATGATATGCAAATGCAGCTATACAAAGGGTGCACTACAAAGGCACATGGACTGGACGATGGTGCACAGGTTATGTGCGATGCTGAACGAGCTATGAACTATGTGGAGGGGAAAAATTTTTCTGGATTCTCTATCTGTCCACCTACTATGTACAAATGGCTTATGTGATAGAAATGGTAAAATAAAGTATAAAAATAGAAAGCGCCATGTGCTACCCACAAGTGCATCCATTGGCCCATCTAAACCCAACCACACTATGCTGCTGTCTTAGCCAATAAGATTTGTGCACACTATAGCCCAATACCCAACTGTTCCAGTGTGATGCTCTATTTTTGGTGCACTTTAGGTCCTGTGCACTCCTCCCAATTAATTCGCTTTGGTGTTGTGCATCACATGCTGTGTCTTAGTAATAGTGATGTGATCAACCTGTGCTGGTTACCAGATAAGGCAATGCCGATTGGAAATGTGGAAGAACTATAAGGAGATACTATGTGCCAAATAGCACCAAAGCACCTGGATTACATGAAAGTGCCCAAGTGCACACAGTCCAATGCCAAATAGGTGCAAAACACCCAGATTTTGTGAGAATGTGCAGTTTGCCCATGCTGCAATCGTGGTGCACCTCGAATAAGCGCCCCAGTAAACTGGAAGCCATGATGCACAGTGCAATAGGTGTGGTGGTGGGTTGTTGTGTGTGATAAATGGATAGTGTAATGAGTGCACAGCGAGGAATGTGAGTTGCTGGCAATGCATAAAAAGAGTGCATAAAGGTGCATCAAGTGCACAATAATTGTGAAAGGCAGATAAGGAGTGTGGGGGGCACACAAAGGCAGTTTGAAGTGTAACTGCATTTAGAGTGCCTGATAGAAGACAGCTAAGGGGGATTCAAAGGTGCAGTAGAAATGTAAAAGGCACACAAAAGTGCACCTAAGCGGTCAAAGGCATGTAAAAGCACATGAAAGTGCACTTTGGCACATGAAGGCATGCAAAAGTGCACTGTGCAAAGTGAGCAGAAGTCGTCTAGGAGGTGTGCACAATCGCAAAAAATGCCATAGTATGCATGCAGGGTGATAGGGAGCTATATCAGTGCTTATCTTTACATCAACCATATATCATGACAAACCAAGGAGTGTGGCTCCCTTTCATTTTCCACCTGGGAGGACTTTTTTGATGAGTTCATATGACACTTCTGCCCCCTCAATGAATGCCAACAAGCTGTAATGCACCTTGAATCCACTTCAAGTGCATCAATCTGTGGATGACTACATTGATAAATTTTGAGACCTGGTGGACATGGCGAGGTATGGGAGTGGGTTGTTTATGGTGGTGAAGTTTTGTCAAGGTCATAATCAGGAAATTCAAGACCAGATTGCACAGATGTTAGAAGGACGCCCAGCAGACAATAATATAAATGCTTGGTATGAGGCTGCTTCCCTCTGTAATGAGAACTGACTCACAAATGTGGCATTTACTGCAGCCCTCTGCACTCCTACCACCACTCATGCACCCCACACCTTTAATCCAGCACCCCCTCATCCTAATCCCATCCCTATGCGCCAACCTGCAGCATTGAGCTCCAACATCCTTGCTCCAATGGATGTCAATGCAGCCCATAGTCGAGCTTGCAGGTTAGATCTCTGCTACTACTGTGGGAAAACTGGACACATAGTTCAAAATTGTTTCTGCCACCAAGACATCCATAAAATTATGCCTGAGGAATGAGATGGGCTCCTCCAAGACCTGTTGGCACTGGCAGATGTTGAAGGGCTGGAGAAAGAGGAAGTTAAAGAGGAAGAGGTGGAGGAACAGAATCTTTCCACCCATGACAAGTGAACAGTATGCCCTCATTGCCTGTCCATAACCACTTTGAAGCTCTGTCTGTTGATTCACTAGAGGATGAATTTTATTCTGTGACCATTCCTTCTCTAGACCCCTTCCTCCCCTTCCCTCCCTCTACCCAGACTGAAATCTTAAAAGTGTAAGCTACCAAGGAAGTACATTGTGGCATCCACCCCCTCCCAATGATCCCTAGAATTGAAGATTGAGCTGCAGACCATGGATATGGGGCAAGTACTTGGTGTCTCTGCTCTCTTGGACTCAGGTTGCCATGGTCCTTTTTCTTGATTGGCACCTGATTCAATGAAACAACTTAATACCTGCTCAGTATCTCAACCCATACCTGTCTACAATGTGAATGGTTCCCCAAATGAAGCCAGAGTGATTCAGGAAGTTGTTGACCTAGTTTTCCAGTACAAGGATTATAGCAAACAGGCTCTCTTCACTGTAACCCAACTGGGGAAGCAGGAGGTGATTTTGGGCTACCCATGGCTTCATGACCACAATCCTGAGGTCGATTGGGTGACAGGTGAAGTCATGATGAGTTGTTGTCCCTCTTGTTGCTGTACTTGCTTCATTGAAGGCAGACAGGAATGTCGAGAACAAAAAGTCCTCTTATAGTGCACCCAAAAATGTCATGCTAGTCCAATGCATGTGGCTAATGTGGACTTGGAAGACATCCCAGATCTTGTGCCTGACTCTGATAATGATGAAGAGGAGCTGGAAGAGATCGAGGAAAGTGACCAAATTTTCTACACTGTAATTAACCCTTCGCATGAGGTGCATGCCACCTCAAACATCTCCCAGTGCCTCATAGAGGCCTTCTATAAGAACAGTGCATCCAAATTTTTCACTGACTCTGTGCTCCCTCACCTGCATGACTTTGAGGATGTCTTCTCCAAGGAAGCCTTCAACTCACTTCCTACATAAGCCATGGGATCATGCAATTGAGCTCATGCTGGGTGCCACACCCTCCTCTTGCAAGGTCTATCCCCTCTCCCCTGAAGAACAATGACAAGTCGACAAGTTCATTGATGAACACTTGGCTTCAGGTTGTATCTGCCCTTCAAAATTACCCATGGCCTTGCTCTTCTTCTTTGTCAAGAAGAAGGATGGGTCCCTTCGACCAGTTCAAGACTATCAACACCTCAATGACATCACAGTCAAAAATTATTATCTGCTACCCCTCATATCCGAACTCATCAACCAACTCTGCAGGGCACATTACTTGACCAAGCTCAAAGTCCATTGGGGTTACAACTATGTATGGATAAAGAAAATACCTAAATGAGTGGAAGGCAGCTTTTCACATCAACCATGGTCTTTTTGAACTGCTTGTCATGTTCTTTGGTCTCACTAATAGTCCTGCCACCTTTCAGACCATGATGAACGACATCTTTCATGATGATAATACTCGACCTGGAAACCTAACAAAACCCTGTTAAAAGGTTTAGAAAGTATAACACAGGCTAAAGGAAGGGTGCGAGTTGGTACTAAATATCACCACTGATACCCAAAGGTTGTAGTGAGAGACATGAAATGGTAAGAAATGTTGCAAATAGTCTGTGGGAGTGTACAAAGTTGTCCAAAAGAGTTCAAAATAGGTTCAAAGATGTGCAAAATAGTTTGAAGAAGGTTTGAAGGTGTGCAAATAGTTTGAAAAAGTTTCGAAGAAGGTTGAAGATGTCAGACTAGTGTCAAGGTATATCGAAGAGTGATTATAATGAATGGGAAGTGTTTTCTGAGAGACGATGGGCAATGTGCAATAAATCAAGGAGTGAATACAATAGTTCAAAGAAGTTTGTGATATTTTGCAGACCTTAGAGATACAATGCGAGGCTAAGACTCAAGAGAATGGCTTTTAAATCAAATGATATGGGAAAGGGTAACTTCTTCTCTGTTCTTCTAAGTAGCTAGTACAAGTCTATATACATTTTGAAGAGATAGTACCAAAAAAGAAATATAACATATGGAGAACAAAGGGCAATATATGCAATAATAAAGGACTTTGTAAATTGTAAAACAAATGAGAAATGATAATAATTGAAACATACATTGTCCCAGCATAGTAAAAGTTCTTGTTCTATTGCTTCAATATATCATTGAATCATAAAACCACCCACACTTATTGCATTCTAAATTTTTTGTTGTCTCTCCTTGTGTCCAGTGGTACTCAATATGTGACAAAATGGCTTATTTCAAATGTGGTGTGTGTCGAAAGGGTTTTGAAATAGCTGTATGGTGGCCGATGTCATTTGAAGTGGTGTGAAGTGATCCGAAGGTGTTCTAAGTGTTGCAAAGTCATTCAAAACCATTCAAAATCATTTGAAGCTATCTGAAGTCATCCAAGATAGTTCAAAAAGAGTTCAAAATCAATTTTGTGGCATTCATAGCAATTTGGAGCATGTGTCATAATGCATCAATATGATTAGAGCCATTTTCAGACCTTAGAGTGCACAATGGACCTATCATCCTCCCCCTTACTGAAATCCTGACTGTCCCAGTCAGCTGATCAAAGTCACAGGTAAAATGCATGATCGTGTTGAAAAAGTTAGCAAAGTTTGGAATACTTCTTGTTCTTCTTCCATCCTTTCTATATCATCCAACTGTAGCTTCTGTCATGTCTCTTCTCACAGAACTTAGCTTCGAAGTCATTGAATATGCAAAGTCGATGCCCAAGTGCAGCATCACAGAAGATATCAATTTTAAAGTGTAAGGAAAGGGTTTTTGTGAGAAAATGGTGAGTTTTGTGTTTGTACTTGTTTTTAGTGCTCTATATTCATGTTTCATAGGCAGAATATGATGAGCTTGCTGATGATCTCAGTGAAAAATGTGACATGGCTTTTCAAAAGGTCGTGGATGAGGTTTTCAAAATTTTTAGCCCAATGCGAATGGCTTTCATGAGGTGGAGGTTTGCTATTTGTGGATTTAGCTGAGGAGGTAGAGCACAAAAGGAGGCAAGAAGAGGAGCGATGAATTTGGGAGGGGAAGGAAGAGGTTTAATGAGAGAAGGAAGTAGCGAAGAAAGCAAAAGTTGTGGATTGAAGAATAGCACTGGTGGAGGCTCAAAATGCAGCTCTTGCTGCGTTTTGTGCAAAGACTTTGTTGAAGAAGCAATTGCAGCAGAGAAACACAGAGCTTGAGGCTGAGGCAAAGGCTATCAAGAGGGTGGAGGCTGAGGAGGAAGAGATTGAGGATGGGCAGGATGCAAAGCAGGTGCAGGTCAAATCAAGTGGGTTCCTCGGTTTCAAGGGCCCAGTGAGTTTTTTACCTATTTTCAAAGAATGTTCGAAGAATTTTCAAAGTTCTAATACTTTTGTAGTGTGATTGATGTGCTAGATTCAAATTCCAGCTGTGTTGTGTTGTTAAGGAGGGCACCACAAAATGTTTGAAGTGCACCCAGGAAGCACAGGGGTGCTACTGGGATGGGATGTTGAGGTGAGGGCTTCACAAAGGTAAAGCAAAAAACGTTGGGGGTGCAAAATCAGATTTGTGCCTGAAATCAGATATGAAGTCTTTTCTAAATTGTTTCAAAATGCTTGCTAACTTGTTTTCAATTTTTGTAGTATGTTGAATTTGTATCAGGGGCCCCATAGAGGGCGCTGAGTCTGTCGCAGGACCTTTGAAACCATCGAAGGAAAAGAAAAAGTCATCAAATGGGAAGGCAAAGGCAAAGGCACATGAGTCATGAGATTTCGTGGGTGAATGGGGAGTGAGATAGAAGTTTTGGAGGAGATGTTGGAGGAGTAGATCAAAACTTTTTGTTGTATTTCTTTTTGAATCAAAATTCATGTCTTTGTAAGATTTGAAAGGTAGCAACAAGAAGAGTAAAAAAATAGAAAAATAAGAAAAAGATATAGTTATCCATTTTTGAAGTCCTGAAAGTCTTTGAAGGTATTATCATTAAGGTTTAAAGGTGCTCGAAGCTTTTCAACACATTCAGAAGTGATATTGAGGAAATTTGGCAAAACCAAAATGGTCATTAGATATTTTCAAAAAATATGGAAATCGAGATTGAGGTGAGCAAAGGCATACATGGGCAAATAGAAGCAAAAGGTGTCGAAGCTATTGCAAAGAATGTCGAGCATAGTCAAGTGTGTTCAATAATAGAACAAGGTCAAAATGCAAAAATAGAAATGAAATATGTGAATTTGATCAATGTCAATAATACTAATCATAATCGTAATAATCAAATCAAAGGACTGGGCAAATTAAATTTGGACACAAAATTTGGGGATTGAAAATGAGGTTGGAGAGATACTTGTGGGCTATGGATGTGATAGAAATGTTGGCAATGAGGGGTAGATGAATTTTGATATGATAACTATAGATATATGAGGAATTTGGGATTTCAAGCATTGTACTCGACTTCAAGGGTGAATGTGAATGCAAATCTGGTGTTGAGGGCAAAGGCAATATCAAAATAGATAATGAATTGAAAGATGGCACAGGTGATGAGATCAAGGATGAAAATATTGGGAATGGTGAACTGAAAGTTGAGGTCGAATTAGGCAATGGTGGAGATGAATGTAACAAGGATTTTGGAGGCAAGATCGAGTTTGAAGGTGATGAAGGTGCAGCTATCAGAGTGGACTTGGCTGGAACTACCGAAGGTGAAGATGATGTGATTGGCATAGACATGTGTGATGAAGCTGGAACTACACAATAAAGATCAGGAGGTGTGACATGACAATTTCAAAGTGTGAAAATTTCTCATTTGAGAGCAAGCTGTTTTTCAAGAACTAGTTTCTGTTTGAGTGCTGCGATACGAGCTTCGAAGTTGTCCAAATTGTTTGAGCCATGAGATATATTATCAGATGCTTGGTTTAATGCAGTCAAAGGTGCTCTATTGGTAAGGAATGAGGTCGAAGCAGAAATTGCAGGTACTGATCTGGTCAAATTCAAAGCTGTAATAACTAATGCAAGGTTGGATAAAAACTGTTCAAAAATGTGCAAAGCATCTTTGAGGTTGATCAATCTGCTAGACTGCTATGAAGTCAAGCTTAAAATCGATTTCTGGGGAAACCATCACTGGGACTCTTCCACAAAATTCTTCTGCTTATCTTTCTCCAACTTTACTTCCTCAATTGTTGCTTCCCTAATCTTCCTTTTCTGCCTACAATTCCTAGCAATATGCCCTAATTGCCCACAATTGAAATATTTAAGTGGGGCTTGTCTCCCTACTTGATCAATATCCATCGCATCTGCTGATGCTGCTGACTCCTTAACGATAGGTGTCACTGCCATGGCTGGTGGCTATGCCCTCAGAGCTTGTACCTGAGGTGTCCTTCCTTTCTCGGACTTTCCTCCTGATGACTTTCCAAATCTGGCATTTCCATACATCAATTTCAACTCCACCTGTTCTTGTTGATATTGCCGATCAAGATGCATTGCCCAATTATACCACTCATCCAACCTCTCCAGCATAGAAAGTAGTCAATAGATAGACTTGAATAACGAGGGATTTAATCCTGCCTTCAAAAATCCTACCAATGCAGCTTCTCCCATATCCATCTGTGATGCTTCTGCCTTGAACTGCAAAATAAATTTGTCTGCAGTCAGAGAACCTTGGTGCATGGTTTTTAATTTTGCATTAGCTGTCACCTTTGGATTAAGGTCTCCAAACTGTGCCTCCAATCTCTCCAAAAATTCTCTGAAGGTTGCAAATGGTTTATATCCTGCGGCAATTTGATTAATAGCTTCATTTCTCCAAAACTGTGCTTTCCCTCCCTGGATCTATAAGAGAGCAAACATAATCCTAGACTCAGTTGTATGAAATTCAGGCTTTCTCCCATGAATATACAATACTATAGAGCTGATAAAGGATTTTGTATTCTCTATGGTACCATCAAATATTTGTGGGGGCACATATTTAGGTAAATGCATTTTTCCACTCTCAGATCTCTCCTCTGCATGCAGATCCTCCTGAGACATCCACTCCACCATCTCCACCATCTCATCATCTTTGTCTTCCACTGTCTCTGCTTTTATTTCTGCTTGTTTGGGCTGTGATGCTGCCAATACTGACACTAATTAGGATATTTGTACTGTAAGCACATCAATTTTGGCTTCTAGAGCTGGCATGGGAACAGGATTGTGATCAGGATTCAAAGTTGATTGTTCTGTCATAATGACATAAGCTGTGATGAGTCACTTCTTCAGCTGAGTCAAGATTCGGCTTCAGAATTTTTTTTGCAAAATTTCGAGTCATGTGATCTGGCAATTCAGGTACCAAACACAGCAAAACATGTGATTTCAGCTATTTGTCAACAATTAGGCACTTCAGATCAATAACCCTTCCAACAATGCCTGATCTTGGGGTTATTACTGAATTCAGCTAGTA